>CADEBF010000011.1:0-5056634 GCA_902825475.1 Hypomontagnella monticulosa | reverse complement strand
CATCGATGATAGTAAAGGGATCAGATTAATGATAATAGATGTTAGGACCCGAATATAAGCTTCTACGTTGTCACGAGGCGGACCGAGAAGTGTAGGAGGAGAAGAACTTCAATCCCTATCTAGTTAGGACTACAGATCTATATCCCAACAGCTCTTGGCCTCCTGTGCACCTGGCCTTCTAATAGGTGTCTGTAATGGGCTAAAAATCGATGCTTAAGCATAGAACCATCCTTAACGATAAGTAAAGGAGGAGTATTACCCAGACTTCTTCGAGGATTAGGCAATAGTCAACATCTGTAGAGTTCTCACATGGGTCGATCAAATACTTGCGACAGCAATAAGCATTCGCATACATCATATACCAAACTCATGTCAAAATAGCACTGGCCACTCAGAAGACATACTTCGAAAGCCATTAGCGTCGTCTGCCTCCGGCAATGAGGATGATAGTATACCGCATGCCACGGTTCGTGCCAGCGGACGGCATCGTCCGCCCCTACAACCAGCGCGAAGCCCTGGGACAAGCATGGCTCAAACAGGTCGACGACGGGAAATACTTCAACGAGAACTACATCGGACACCTCGAACTCCCCAGGGAGGACAATATGGTCACGTTCAGCCGGGAATAAGAACTCTACGAGGACGATGGGCGTAACAAATCTACGGTATCTTTAGATACCAGCTGCTCCGCAAGTATGAGTGCCGTCAATGAAGTGAGATGCGAGACACGACTGTGATAAATGGTAGTCCAAAGTAATAGCGTGTGCCAATTGAGAGTGGCATTTCTAATCAATGTATTCGGTGTTCATAACTTAGTCTACCAAGAGATGTGTCTTTGGCTTGGATGGAGAAATCATCGCGGATCGATTGATCATGTAACGAGCTGAGGCCCCACGAGAACGCATTGAACAGAGCGCAACAGCATCATATCTTACAGATCAGATCTCGCGTCTGCTCCCAGTACCTGTGTCGATTGGAACATGCAACCCGGTCTCAGGTGTTCCTAGTAGGCCACACATAAGGAGCCGTCCCTTCTACCCAGGAGCTAGACCTTCGGTTCGCATAGGAAGACTTTTCCTCTGGATAAGCGACTCTCGAGGAGACGAGGTACCACACGAATATAGACCTGTTGCCAGCTGGGGGTTGAGGCCCCTTACGCGGTTTTTCCCAGGCTTCTTAGTCCGCCTCAGGGATATGATCTAACACCATTCCAATAGCTTCTACTATCTCTCGAATCGCAGGCACAATGTACCCAATCATAGCGAGAGTCCACTCATCATCGTTATCCTTTTAATAGCTTGAGAGGAGAATCATCATGGTCGGTAGCTGCTGACTCAAGGAGTTTTCGCTCTTAATGGTAGATGAATGTATTAAGGATATGAAATAGGGGCGACTGTCGCACTGTAGGAATATTGATTTTGCCGGCTACGCAAGGTCGGGTCCAATAAGAGACATCTACTACCTAATTCGAGTCTATCTAGGTCGAAGCGAGTGCTCTACGCGTGCCTGGTGGATCCACGGCTAGATCACGGCAAAGGAGTGATTCCAAAAGGGCGGGTTATATACCTATGTATAGTAGACCACATCGAGCTATATACCTCCGCATTTGACTTGATTACCGACGTTCATCATGCGGCGTGCCTGCATCCTGGTTCTGGACATCGGTATTGAGGGCCTTGATCTGATAATTGCTATCGCCGTACGTCTTTAGCTAGATAGAGATTGAATCTCCTTCCGTAACAACACAGCTGCTTCCTGAGCCCGTCCTCGGCCCGCCCTGTGGCGCTTCGGACTGCTTGACGTCGAGACTTCAATAACCCTTCTCTACGTTCCCCGAAGGCATCTTCTAAGTTCTGAGATTCAAGCGCCATTCATCTAGCTCTCGTTTTCGAGTGACTGGTCAGTAATTCCGCAGGTTCATAACGAATTCGGTTCGCTATAATGCTTAACTCTTCTCTACCTCTATCGGATTACATTTCCTTACGCCGATTGTTGAAGAAGTAGGCATCCCAACGGCTATAGTCCCAAAGTATGATAGCCGTAGCTAGCCGTAGATGCGGCTTGAGTGCCTTCGCTCGTTTCATCAACAGTATCTACATCTACATATGTCTATCCAGAATGGCTACGGCCCAACTATCGATCTAGTGTCTGTATCGAGTCATTACGATTTCACTAAGGGGAGGCAACCACCACACCTAAGACCTACCAATCCTGTCACAGGGCGATGAGCAAGAGATGTTAAACATGAAGAGCTGTTTGGATATATAAACCTATAGTTCTAGCTAGGGGTTGAGGCTCCTCGCGCAACAACAGAGTTGATTCCTAGGCTTCTTGGTCCGTCTCATGACATTTACAGCTATGAGAGCGCTAAGTTATTACCGGTATAAACCATCAACTCAGCTATAATACGATAGCATTACATGGATAAGCTATGTATGGGACATTACTTGCTACGCTTATGGATTCCCACCCTGACCCGATACTCCTCTGCGGGTTCATTAGCTACCAGAACCGTGGCGGGGACGTTTCACTGGTCTAGGGGGTTCAGAGGGTTCGCTTCCACTCCCTGACTCTTCCTCCCTTTCGGCGTCTCGCCGTCGGCTTTGCACGATGCTGTCTCGCCTGTCCCGGATGACGAGCATTGTTCGTAGCTCGTTGAGCTCGTTGAGGTCTCTCGGAGCGTCGTGGCTCCTTCTAGCGCTAGTTACGATGCGCCAAGCCATGGAAAGGGGTAGGAAAGTTGGGGCGCCGGTTGTACGAATAGCATCGACGGCTCTAGTAACTGTCGCCAAGTCAGCAACAACACCAGAGTAGGATGGCTTCACGTACCCTCCTAGCATGCACTGGAGAAAGTATACGTCTTCCTTCGCGCCGTAGAGACTCTCATAGCACTCGGCTACTCTTGGTCTATTCATTCAGAGTCGATGCCGACGTGAGTTTTGAATGGCCCATAGCTCAACAACCATAATGTAGCCCGATCACCGTCAGGTGTGTAGCTGAGCATCATTGGATTTGGGATGGAGTCACATCAGATTCGGTGGAATCGGTGCTGGAAGAAGGATGAGTGAAGGTGGACGGAATCTTTGTTGCTTCAGGTTGCATGAGGGGTGGGTAGTGCTCGGTATTTATAATGGTCCTGGTTTGACAAAGTGTCTTGGGTGGAATAATCCAATTGACGTTGTGGAGTAATATCAATTTGGTTCTGATACACGAAATCAACCTTAACGTAGAGTCATGACGTAGGCTTGGATGTTTTTTCCGTCATCACCTGAGCAGTTGGCGTCACTTCAAGCACCAGAAGGAACCATACCACTTGCAAAGCAATCACGAACGCTTCGATGCTCTGTCCCTTCCTAGAGGGCCAACCGAGGAACCCGACGATACTTCGGAATGAGTTACAATTACTCTATGCTGCGGGTGAATTGCTTGAAGCCCTGTGTTTGCTATCCTATTTGAAGTGTCTAGATATCATTGATGTATGGCTACGGTTGTGTTGTTGGAATTCTGGTAACCTATAGTTGTCCAAGACGCTTCGTGAGTGAAGATCTAGAATCAGGGACTCGAAACGATCACAATGAGTTCATAGCGTCATATTCAATAGCCTTACCATGTCCTCTCCACACAGTGATTCTATACAGGAGGCGGACCCAGCACTTCATACTGATATGAGGGAGACACAGTTAGGGAATGCCGCTTAGTATACCGAGCCGCTCGGAAGCCGGTCTTGCCATTGTACTTCAGGTTCGATATGATTACTTCATCCGTGGCGACACTAACCGTGAAGCCGCCGTCCGTACCATAGCCACCGACGTTTCTACTCGCCCCCTATTCCCATCTCACGATCTGTATACGTATCCGACGCCTCTCCTAGTCGTCCGGACATGAATTCGGTGTTCAGGACCGGTCACTAGCAGGGTTGACATCGGAACAAGGAAGCGCTCGACTGTGGACTTTGAATTCTGACCCTACATTGCTTCTGCGACACTTCCATTTAGACCTCTAGGGTCGACAATAGAGCATAACCATACGATTACGTGCTCAGTAGTTTCTGACGGCGCCGAGAAGTGAGAGGTTGGGCTAACTTCCGGCCAGCAAGTCCAACCTCCCCTATACGATCTAACAAGATAGCCAGCTGATAGGAGCGGATCACGAACCGATTGACGCGTGGGAGCGGTGTCATCTATGGCTGAGCGGGAGAATCCTAGTGAGCCTCGTTAAAATAGTCAGGTTGAGCAACAGACCGTATCTACAGAGTCCACTAATATTCAAGTCCATTGCATGCCAGTATCGTGTTGCGTCCATCGTCGATGTAACACTTGCAACGCCGAAGGTAGCTCCCCCTATTACCGTCGCTCTTCCATACGCTGCTCATCCTGCTCATCTCTATGCCGTTGTCTTTGTTTTACATCTAGCAACCTCCTGCTTCTTTCTGCTTTCTCTATCTGCTACGTGATACTAGGCTTCACCCTCTGCCTCGACCATCTACATCTACCACTCCGCACTTGATTATCATCGTTCACCGAAGGTAGTTGTGCCCCGGGGCTTTTCTAACGCGTTTTCTCGCCTATACCTCTTTTTCTAGTCTATATTAAGACTAAGGCTGCATATGTACATGGAAACATAGCCAGAAGATACAGATAGCTCGAAGATCAAAGCTGTTCAATTCTATACCGTATGTTTAGCTGAGGGGTAACCGCAGAACCCTCCGGTGTCGAGCGGGATGCGAGATATCGCGTAGAGCGGGAAAGCTCTTTTCGTAGGATTTGTCAAGATCGAAACCCTCGTCTGTTCCTCGTACCATGTAATGTGATTAAATCGGGTACCGTTCCTTACTTTATATCGATTGGCAGGATCGTCCACATAACCTCTCTCATCGTGATATCTCTCGTCATCACTCTCATCGTTCCGACGGCTTGATAGTAGAACGAACGTCGTTGATCCTGCGGACGGCTACATATCCAATTAACGTCCGTTCCTGATATCGGACTGTTGTAACGAGGCACTGTAGGAATATCGACCTTCACATAAGAGCGACTAATCCAATTAGAACTGCCGGCAACAAAAATCGAATCCATCTTGTGGCCTAAATTTGGTCGGTGGATCTATATACCCAAATCGCGATGAATAGTTTCGGAACGCTCAATGAGGGACTCAGGGGTAAATGGTAAATAGGCTCGAGCTCGATGCCTGGTCATGTAATCATCCTTGATGGTGACGAAAAAAGAGATCATGCAATAAGTGAGAATCCATGGGCTTGAACGTATCATACGTACTCTATGGCGAGAATAGCCTCATGGAATTCCGAGGTACCACTGGCGATACTGAAGACGTGCCGAAGGCTCCGTTTGCCGTCGGAAGTAGGGCTGGTGCACCGCTAATTATGATTAAAGCTGTACGAAGATAATAAGCATACCAAACCAACGTAATCCGTGTAGCCTAGATGTGACCGTGAGTCTGTGTACCCTCAAGAGGGCGAGACGCGAGAGCCGGCTATGGAATAATAATAATATCAAACGGTATAGTAGAGTGATTGCAGGTAAACTTCGTAGACTGCGTTTCGTGATTCCCAACGTGCGTCGTATTAATATAGGAAACATCTGTTATCAACGAACTACAGAGAGTCAGTCATATGAACAGATATGAGGGAGAAGAATCTTCAAACTCCCGCGGCCTGGGGATTGAGGATAGGAGATGGTATATGGCCTCACAATCGATCTATCTACCTACCGTAATGGATCTATTCGTTTCGTGAAAACCTCATGCCTACTCCCTCAGGGGCCCAGCGCTATACGCAACGCTGAGAAAGCATGATTCCGCCAGGGGGGTCTACGGATGCGGTTTGGTGTTCGTGTATGTCCTGGGGTTGACTTGGAAGATGTGCAGCTCTACACCATATAGTCCCGGAGAGGCCTAGCGAGTCTATAGTATTACCCTTCGGCGTTAGATGTATCAATCCTAAACCTCCCGGGCATTCCTTTTCGAAGGGCCCACGAGGAGATTGGGGACCTGAAGTCCTCACTTATTCTTAGCACCGTACGAGGTGGATATTGAAACCAGTGTCATCATCCAGGTTATACGGCTCCAAGGGATCGAAAGCCATCCCATTCACCATAATCATCGCTTCGATGGTTTGGGGCACCTCCGTCGTTATGATGAAAACCATTTGTCGTCATTGCCTAACGGGAAAGCTGATGTCGCCGGTCCCATAGAAGACTACGCAACTGAAAGAATTCCGCTCTTAACGCCAAACCGCCATAACAGGAGATGGGGCTTTTATAATGTTAGCGAAAACGCAAGACCTCCGGAGGATTGAATAAGGGAACGATAGGTCATACAAATATTAGCCTTCACTTTCATATAAGAGAAACGAGTCTGATCAGAAAGGTTGACGGCTGAATTGAACGCCATCTGAGTCGAAAACTCACCGAGCGTCTTAGGAAGTGACCCGGTTTGATGCATCTGTAGTTCTATGGTGCGCTAAATGGTTCCATAACGGCAGTATCTTTAACATCATGTATACTATAAACCGTATTGAGGTATGCGACTCTCCCGAGGACACTTCCTTGATACTAATTGGGATTAAATCATAAAGCGGACTGGGAAGCCTAGGAAGCAATGGGCCTTAACTCCACTATAACTATAAACTCGGATCTACGTATCCAAGCGGTTCTTTGCCTTGTGCGGACTTCCTAGGGGATTCGAGTAACGGGGATGACCTCTGCACAGGCCACCAAGGGAGACATCCGTCAGGGGCCGGCAATGGACCAGAAAGCGACGCCCAGGCACATAGGCATCCTTAGCGAAGCAGTAATCTACTATCATTTGAGTCCCATTAAAGAGGTCAAGCCAGGCAACAGACAGCCCTCGAATGTAAACCTCATATTTGGGTTTAGTCATAGCAACTACAAACTCCTGCGTACATTATATACTGATCCCATGTAACTATCGACGCCGGGATGGCAATGACAGCCACGAATACGTACCAGAGTCACCACTGACATCACCTACTCCTGTAGGTGAGAATTCTAACGCACAAGTAGTCGTGATAACGATGGCACAAGAGCGATATAGGACACCAACGATATTGCTAGAGAGAGCGGAATCCGATCTGTCCACGTACGTCTACACACCATCAGAGACGGCTACGGTAAGTAGCAAGCCCAAGTGACAGGGTTGGGAGACTGAATGTGACCCATATACCGTATATCGTTGATACAGTGGCCACAGCACCATCCAACGTGGGACGTCTCTTGGGCAGTATGGTTATCGAAAATGCTAGCCTAGACCTCTGATAGAGTATCCATACCTAGTCGTCCTGTTACAGAGCTTGAGCCCCCGAGGACGCCTTCCCTAAGAGCCCTTCGGTCTCGTACATTTTACATATGCCTTAAAGTGTCAATTTATTCTTTGCGCTGTAGGATACGGCAGGATCTGCAAAGTCGACCGTGTGATTCAGATGAGTAGAGTCCAAAGCTGTTCCCTTCTCCGCAGTCATCGCTCGTATCGCTTATAGAACCTCTTTCATCATATGATCTCAGTGATTTTTAAGTCTTTCACTATAAGATCTTCCCACGCTTAATACGCCTTCTTCGATTAAATACTTCAACAGGCCTCAACGCTTCCCTTTCTGAGTTGCTGGATCATTACAAGACGCGTACTAGGTACGTAGGTGTAGGTCCATCCAACTAACAATATCCCCCGGCTGTCCTATATCTAATAACGCCACGACCCTTAAATCGACTCTTCGGACCGTTATTCCGTTGCCTCAACGCTATATACGGGTTGAAAAAAAGCGAGGCTAACTGGGAGCATGATAGTCGGAGGTGATATTCTCTGGCCCTAAAAACAGCTTGGGTACCTTCCCCGGTTCCCTTGACAACCTGGCCCGGACCTCCATACATGTCCCCAACCAGAGCTACCGCAATCAGACCCTCAATCAAGTGTGTTCTCATTGGGTCACCATAGAAAGAGTGGTGACCGCATCCGTGCCAAAGATCTACTAGTCCCTCTGCTGGGGTCACTGGCCTGT
This sequence comes from Hypomontagnella monticulosa, assembly GCA_902825475.1. Taxonomy (NCBI): domain Eukaryota; kingdom Fungi; phylum Ascomycota; class Sordariomycetes; order Xylariales; family Hypoxylaceae; genus Hypomontagnella; species Hypomontagnella monticulosa. The sequence continues at coordinate 5,048,605 of CADEBF010000011.1, read as the reverse complement.
CACTGTTGACTGTATCCTCGCGCAACAACGGAAGTGTTTATTAGGCTTCCTGTTTCGCCTCGTGATGAAGCGGTCTATGATGGGAACATACGAGGGATCATAAAAGCGAAACGCACCGGCTAATATTAGCCCTTCAACAACGCCAATTACACCCGGTCTATCTGCTATAGTCACACCAGCATCCCGTACCTTCTTATTCACGCCACGCCAGATTGCCCCGATCCCAATACAGACCACATCATCACACCGTTCGATCTAATTTAGTTTAAGTGTCCCGGATATGTCGAAACACCGCCATGGGTGATAGCATCCCCGGAGAGGCATCCTCCCAGTGGTACAGATAATGATGACTATCTCCTCGCGTGGAGTAAGCGGCTTGACGAGGTGAGCGGATCAGGAGGCATCTGCAATTTCATAGGGGTGAAATACATAATGGCTTCATATCACCACCGTATTAGGTTGCGAAAACGATTAGTTCCGCATTATAACACTCGGTACCTACTAGGATTCAAGGGACTACAAAGGCCTCCTTCGAAGCTTTGACGACCTCGGGAGTACCAAACTCGCACAACGAATATGGTCCAATACAGCGATGTGTCGAGGGATACGCTCTTTTGGGAAGCTACATCGTTTCTGGTGGTATATTTAACCCTAACCATTTCAATTAACCTAATCTAGAGGCGATCCCTAGTATCCGATTTCGACATCTCATTAGTACAAAGCATTATGGCGACCTCAGATCCGACTCTGGGCATTGCCGGCCCCATCTCAACAGTCCTTCCCACGCCGGCTGAGACACAGTCCCGGGTGACAATCCAGGGCTCCTAGACCTCCCCTGGCCACGCAGCGTGCATTAAACACGAGTACAAACTTTCGATATCTCACAGATCCGACCCGAGGTGATGGTCAGGACGTCTCCGTAAGCCCCGCCATTAGGCTCGTGTTATCTACCGGATTCATAGTTGGTTCCCTTAAAAGAGGGTAAGCTAGCATCTAATATGGTCCGCTCATGGAAGTAGAAGATCCGGTTTTGGTTCCCCGAGTGACGGTTCGGCCTCTTTTAAGCGCCGTATATGGTTGGAAGCGGTTGCCCTTCGATAGATCTTAGCTTTCTTACTTTATGTCGTGTCATCTCTTTTAGTTTGAGCTCTGAAATCCGAAGACCTTCTCTATGGTACACCCTCGTGTGGCTACTTTAAGCTTGAGTATCAACGTCGAAGTGCTTATGGACGTCCGTGTCGGAAGGCTATTTCAGTGGCCCGCATAGATGGAGCCACCCTTTCTACCCGTTTGCTAACCTTCTCAGGCTATTTAAAGAGAACGAAGGGCTACTGACTGAGGTATTACACCCGTATTGCTAGATAGAGATAAATATTAGGCCTTCTTATGCAATAATGGTCTACCTTGTTGACACTCTGCGCAGCCACCTTCATCATCCAGACGATCCCAAGCTCCATAGCTTTAATAGATCCACGTGCTCTCATGAGACGTCTTCTCAGATCGAATGTTGTAGTTTACAACAAGCACTCCGACGTGCCATACCTTCCAATACAGTCAAACAAGGAACACGAAGATGCCATGGATTGATTGGACTATGCTGTAGGCGCAGTGATACTTGCGTCATCGGGCTCTGTTGCTTCACGTCGCTCTTCGCATCCAGCGCTAAAAACTCGAAACGAACCCTACCTTGGTGTTTCTAGTTCGGTATGATAGTTTATGATGCCGTCCGCGACGACGGCTACCGCGAACCCGCCGAGCTTATGATAGCCCCCTATTCTCGCGACCGCGCTAGATCCGTAAAATCGCCATCTCAGGGTTTCTACCTTCCCACCCTCGATCCACTCTGTCATATCAATCAACGGTACGTTAATACTACTGGTATCGATCCTACGTTGTGTCTAGGATGCGGCTAAAGGATGGAAGGCTCCCTTAGGGTATCTAGATGTCGCTGATGGTGGCCGAAAGGAGGGAACTATGGCTCGAAATGCGCCAGGCGTGTCGGGCTTAGATCTATTATACGTTCTCGTATGACTTACTAATCTGGGGCTACTAAAAGTGCTATGAGTCCATCATGCTTGGGTATGCTATAATGAAGCGAACTGAAAGGCTGGGACACTGCCATGCCGCTCAAGGAGGCTAGATACTTGTCTATCGGCGGTCCTTTATCTCCTATGGAAACCCCTATCTTCTTATACAACCCCAGCGGTTACTAGGGTAGTCTGCTTGCAGGAGCCTATGATGAGTCGGAAAGCGACGCGTAGGCCTGTAGTTATCCTTAGCGACGCGGATGAGCGTCTAGTAAGTCTTGTCAAAGGTCGGGTTGACCAATGGATAGCATCTCATCTGTAGAACCCTCGTACGAGTGGGTTAAATGTTCGAGTTTATAGTAGAAATATGCTCCCGCGTACATTGCATATCGATCTCATGTTGCCCCTATCGTCAAGACAGCATTAGCAAGGTTAGGATAGCCGCCCTCCGTGCCATTACATCCACTCCACGCCCAGGGATTTTGCCTTGTATGGATCTCCACGATACATATTCTAGGGATACTCTGGGTACCGTGTAAGACGATGAACGGAAGTGAACGCGCTGGCTTTGACCACTAGTGTTGCCTACTCCGGAAGATGACAATAAATCACTGGTTGTGATGGGGGATACACAGGGACAATACGAGTAGGATACCAACAGTATCACTCCTTTCGCGGAATCTAGCCCGGCCCCGAAAGTCCAAGCGCCCTAGCGGAGCGAGACTGATGTACGGCTATGGTAAGTAGCAAACTCGTGGCGATGTAGGGTAGATTTCCTGGTCCGTATTTATATCATGGCTGTGTATATATTCTTGGGTGGGCTATAGGAGACTGCTTTTGGGCATAGCATCGAAATCCAGCTACATTTCCGCCTCAGTGTTTCCCTCCCTCGTATCGCTAGATGATTAAGTCGATATACACAACATCAACTCATATGGTAACCACTGTATTCTGCGATGCGGGGCGTCTCAGAGGCAAGGTTGTGGTGCTACCATGTAATACGCTCTTTATCATGAAGTGAGAATACGTTGTATTAAGAAGAGAGAAACTATCTATGATCTAGGAGATCTGGGAGATCTTCTAGTAGACCGAGCTAGATAGACTATGTACTTAACGGATAGAGACAGGGACCTGTCACCTGGTAGTACCTCTTCAGTTCTGATCATTCGCGCCGCAGCCTCTTTCTTGCAGACGGTGGTGAGCCGTCTGCCTCGCGGATTTGGGTGATGATGACATCGTTCTTCGCGGTAAGCATGAGGGGTGGGGCCGGCAAAGCGGGTTGGACTGTCAATGGACCTTGCAATACTTGAGGCTGCTGGATAGGTCCGCCAAAAGCGAGAATCTTGTCGCGATGCGCACGCTGCTTCTCTTCGATATGGATGAGGTACTCGTCGATGTTCGACCTCTCGTCAGGCTTGTTGACCAACTCTCGCAGAGATGGGTAAAGAGAATTGTAGAGCTGGCTCATGTATGACAGCTAGATATTTGACACCGCGACCATTCCTAGGATATCACGCTGAGAATTTAAACCTCGGAGACCCCTACATGAGCACCCATCAGCATCAGACCCGTTATCCATCCCCAGCACCGTATGAGATGAGTGGTTCTTGAAACTCCGGGATGTAACATGTGTGAATGAGATCTTGCGCCGTTCCTTTCTCCATCGCGATCTGTCGGGCTACTCATATAAGGTCCGCTCATCACTACACTCGTCCTTTCAATACCTTAAGAGAGCTGATACCCTCAGATCATCGTAGAAGGAGATAGTAGATGTAGAATAGTATATCACCAGGTACCGACCCTGATTAGAACTTTGGCAATTTGAATCGAAATAGTCTGGGGCACGTTTGGCTGGTTGATTTGTGCCTGGATCGCGATGAATTGGCCTAGGATGCTTCGTCAGGGGCCCGGGACTAGATAGTAGACTCGGGCTTCATAACTGCATATAGTCATCCTTGGTGGAGCCTGAAAGGTGAGGAGCATCACATAGGTTTTGCGAAAGAGATTGCGTAATATGATAGCTCGAACGCATCTTACGTAGTCTATGAGAATAGCCTCATGGAATGCCGAGGTACCACTGGCGATAGGAGATGGGATACGACCGCGCAATCAATACATCCACCCCAGGGATCTATTCGTTTCCAGCCTCAAGAACTAGACTACACATACCTAGCACCTAGCATGAGATCCACGGATACAGTTTCACGCCTGTGTATGCCCTTGACCCCTTAGAGAGTCTATCGGGATCTTACATTTCACTGGTGACTTTCACTTACTATTAGCATCTTACGAGGTATAATTAAACCGAGTGATATCATTGCGGCTAAAGTGGGCATTTAGGGGTTTGCTGGGCAGCACTATGGGGACCAAAGCCATCATAGCTATCGCTTAGGACGCCCAGAACACCCCTCTGGTCGTTATAGTGGCCCGCTCGTCATCGCTCCCGCTGATCTGGTAGCTTGACAGAAGAGCCGGCGCCGGGGGACCTAGGTGGTAGGCCAGGGCTTCCCTTTTGGGCGACAGGTTGCTATATCCAAGCGGCTTTGTCTCTGGTAGAACCCGGGAAGAGCCTTATTATCCGAGTGTAGAGTCTACCCGGGACGGTGGCCTCCTGACGGAGGGCCCTCAACTCCAATCTAGCTAGGACTACGGGTCTATATCTAAACGGATGCTGTGGACCCCCATATCTAGGGGGTAATGCTTCCTATCGCTATGGGCAACTCCCGGCCTTCTAAAAGGAGCCTTGAATGGGCTAGAGTAACGCTTGAGCATGTATTCATCCCTAGCGATACACGAAAGGACGAGTGTCAACTAGAATCCTTGAAGGAGGCCGAATTGAGCAACGAGCAACATCCACGGAGTCCCCAGTTTAGTCGATCAAATGCTTGCGGCGGCAATGAGCACTTACGTACATCACATGCCGACCTCATGTCAGTACATACTCCGTTAGCGCCGTCTGCTCTTAGCAATGAGGATAGTAGCGTACCACATGCGGCTATGGGAACTTTACGAAGATGATGGGGTAAGAAATCTACGGCATTTTTAGATCCTAGTTGTAGCTACTTCAGCTCCGCGGGTCTAGATGCGAGACACGACTGCAAGGACAGTCTGGAGTAATAAAGTGTGCCAATACAGTACCTTTCTGATCGGCGTATTCTACGTTCATAACCTAGTCTACCGGGGGCGTCTCCATGGCTAAGATGGATCGGTCTACCCCCAATAAACGCACCTGGAAGAGACCATCAGGACAATACCTTGGAGCTCAGGTCAACCTACTACTTAATTCAAGTCTATCTAGGTTGAAGCGAATGATTTAGGCGTGTCTAGTTAATTCATAGCTAGACCATGGTAAATGATTTTAGAAGGGCAGGGTCCGTAGTTTCGCATGATACTTGATCATTGATGTTAATCGTGAGGCGTACCAGTGTCCGGGTTCCGGACATCTGTGGTAAGGGCTTTGGTCTAAACGTCTTAGCTAGATAGGGGTTGAATCTAGCTTGCTCTTGACCCATCCCGTGACGCTCTTGAACTGCTTTGATCATTTGATGTCGAGGCTGACAGAGTCTTTCTCTACGTTCTTATAAGACGTCTTCTAAGTTCGGATATTGGAGCGTCCTTAGTCTGGCCCCCGTTTAGGAGTGACCCGACAGTATGTCCGCAGGTTGATAACGAACTTGGCTCGCCACAATGGTGCCATTCCTTACATCGATACTTCAAGTAGGCACCCTGTCCCTTAGCTCAAAGGGTGTGGTCCCAAAGTGTAGCGATGGTTGAAGATGGCCTTGCCTGGTTTTAGATTCGGCTTAAATACTTCCATCATTTTCCCATCAACATCGTCTAAGCCCCCATATGCCTCTAGCCAGGACCGCTACAACCCAATCGTCAATCAACTGTTGTCTTTGAGTCTTTAGAATATCACTCAGAGGGGATAGTAAACGCCGCCGCAGACAAGACTTGCCAGTTCCCTAAGTCTCGATCTCCTAAGACCACGTACTCGACATCGATCCCCTTACACTAGCGTCTTTCATGGGATCCCCTATAACTGTGCCCGTCATGTTTTTGATAAGCTACTGGATCTACTGTTCGTAACCTGAATTCTCCTCTAGTGTAACTGTCTTCTATGCTTGACTACTATCTATCCCCCTAGACGGAGCCTTGTAGATTGTCTATGACAACTCCGAGCTACCGTCCGTCCTCTAGACAGCCATATAATGTTCACCATGGTATATTACACTATCCTTGATTTCCCCCGGTGATCAGATGTACCTGTCTTCGTATCCAGGCCAGTGGGAATGGATTGGAGAAAACGCTTAGGACAAACGCCTAGTCATGAAGCTGCCTGGTCCGCGAACCAAGTTCTGGGTATTCTCCGTTGACCATTTGTAACGTATAAGACGCCAGTAATATAGCTGGAGTCCCCCTTGTGCAGATAATATTCGTATCGTACCAGTGCATACTCCTTGCCTACTTATAGCCTAGACAATCCAGGAGCCCTCTTTTCTACATCAAGGCTACCCTAAACCACCCCCTATATTCTTCATTAGGGAATCCCCCGGGCTTACCCATAACTATGTATCTATAGATATCGTCACAGTAGCGTCGACTGGGCCCTAAATATGGTCAGAATGACCATAGTTGGATTCGAATCTATAAACAGTGAAACCAGACGCTTGGCCACCGCGCGATGTAGCCAAAATCGGCTCCTATTCGGATACAGAGGATCCAGTGATAACGCTGAAATAGATCTTGATTCCTACAACGTGGTTGCGTGTGAAGCCTCCGGGAGAAGAAAGGATGGCATCTATAGAGTATCTTAACTGGAGGATGCGATGAGTGTTTGATGATAAATGTACCGCCAACACCTATCCTCTTACGATAGGCGGACTGGCATCCCGTTCATGTTACCCTAGAGCGCTAGATTTTATGTAAAGCTACGGTCGCCGAATTTGACTTGATTGAAAGACCCGGGTCCTGCGTAACACCGCTATCAAGGTCGGCGGGTAATGGTAGAGGCATATTTAGAACAGTAAAGGTTGCCTCTACGTTTAGCGGATGATTTGATAGGTTAGAGGAATAGAGACAAATCTGCAGTCCCCTGGAACTACAGTATACATAATAGATTCGAATCACTCTCCTAGGATGACGGGGAGGGTTGGTTTGGATCTTTCGCGAGGACTGGGGATTCCAAGAGGGAATGCTTCGAAAACTCGATAATAACGATGATACCGGTCTCTAGTCAGACCACGCGCGCCCACGTTATCCACGGGAATATCGTGAAGTATGCAGTCAGCAACTGGCAAGGAGGGATTAGAAGAGCTCGGGAAGAGATATGGTTTAATATTCCATTGTAGACCAAAAATTACACTCAAAGGCCTGGTCGATTGGCAATCCTCCCAGGGGCATGCGGTCGACGATGCTACTAATTATCCCCTTATTCTATCGCATTACGGTGCCTGACCACCCCTCCCCTACTTGACTGCCATTAAGTCCATACCACACTCAGGTTGAAGATAGGGAGGTCTCCTATATCCTAGCTCTAAGCCTGCATTACCAAGCGACGGTAATGATCCTGTATAGCTCTGGATGACCCCGGATGTAGCTTCAATGCCTTGCCTCGTACTCATTAATCCAGATCTTCGTATGAGAAACGTGTATAGTGTTGCTCACGGGGATTCAATACTACCCGGCTAGAACTATGGTTCCTCGTATCCTATGAGCCTTTTCTCAAACGAGTATACTCATCATCCCTTAGGGAGAACCCTACTACGTGGGCCTCAGGGGTTAACTCCCATGTGGGGTCCTCCACGCTGGGCGTTGGGGAGGCATCGCCACAGGTATTTCGTAGGGGGGGGGCAGGACTCGGCTATTTCGGGGCCCCTCGTATCTGCGTCGGCGTGGACTCGTGCAGTCTCTTCGAGTCCTACGATCTCAGCGTCCTTCTCCATCAGGGACTCTTGCATGGCAGCTCTGATCTCGAGGATTTCCGCATCCTTCGCTACGATAGATATTCGGGCGCTCTTGAGGCATCTTCTCAGATCGGATATCGTGGCGCTATTGCTACGGTGCCCCCTTCTGAGTTGCTGGATCGTCGGCAGACATGCGGTTAATCTAGAGTAGCATCTAGCAGATCTGATCCCTCACGGTCAATCCTCCAAGATCATGTACTCGACAGGGACGAGGCTCGGTTTCATGACGCTGTCGGAGGCGAGGGAGTCTGAGTTGAGTTAAGAGAGGCTTGCGGGACTTGTAGCCATGAACTACATGTACGATTGGTAACGCTCGGAGAAAATATCAGAACTCCATCGAGAGCGTATAGGGGGGGATCATATACAATTTGCTGGAAGAAGCCTAGGGTCATATAATATCGCCAGAGGTGGCTCAAACCTAGGGAGATCTATCTGTAAGATGTCGGGGATGGTTCTGGCAGACGAGACTGCTGTCAGAAGGCAATCCCAGTAGCCTGTGCGCAGAGAGTTGTCTCAAGTAGCCCTAGCCCCGGATATGAAGGCTGTCTACTAGAGACAAAGAGCTGCTTGGATATATAGACTCGTAGTTCTGGCTCGGTAGGGGTTAAGAATCCCCGCGCAACAACATATTTGTTTCCTGGGCTTCTTGATCCACCCCATGACACTCTCTGCGATACGTGAAAGCGTGATATATAGTTACGATTAAATAAGACAAGTCACACGCATTAAAGAGATTGATTTGCGATTTAGGCTACCTATCGTACGTATGCACACTTCGCTATCCTGCGTTCTCGGCACCACTGACGGTCAAGTTATAAGCGGATAACTGGTACGAGTGACCTTGCTGAAAGGAGATGCCATCCTCTTTTCGACATCCTGAATCATATCCCTAGGTATAAGGGTCAAGTTGCTAACGGTGAGTTCCGTACCATGACAGGCAATATCGCAATAGAAAGCGAAGTATCCATGCTTTTTATTGTCTCTCTCGTCTCGGATGTTGTCCAGCTTCACAATCTCATTGCTACCGATAGTGACTTTTCTAGCAGATAAGCAGTCGACTGGGGATTGATTAATGTCGGCATCGAAGTAGACAACTTGGTGTAGGTACGCCCACATAAGTTGAGTCTCGATAAAACGAAATTCCTCGTCCGTGAGCACCGTGTCGGCTAGCTCCTGGAGTGTAATGATATCGAGTAGCTGCTCTCGCATCTTCACCATGTCTTGGACACGACGGGCGGCGGCAAGGTTCAACTGGAGCCAAGTGGTCGGTTTTGTCATCCAATGTAATCCGGTTTGGTTGGGCAGAATCTCCTGCTGAGCATGTTTTTGCCACACACCAAGTGTAAACCATACAGCACCCTTGTGAGCATAGTTTGCGCCGACACCTTCGCAGATCTTCACCACTTCGTCTAGGGATGGGGTCGGAGCGGAATGAATCTTGCCACATACGGTTTCGATACCACATGATAAGAGAGCTGTAATCCGTATGATAACTCGTTTCATGTTAGCATTCATCTTCCCTTCATGCTCAAAGATGGATGTTAGCAGATATGCGGCATAAAAGTCGATATCGCTGACGGCCCGCTTTACTGCGAGTATATCGGTACCCCTCTGGGTGATTTCGCCCATGCCAGTATCGCTCGGGGGCTCGACGCAACCGAGCAAGCTTAGGCGGCGCATGATCTCGTCCATGGCCCAGATGTCGGGTGGTAGTCTAGTTGGTAGGTCCCTTAGCGCCCTTGCGGGCCACTCATGCGTTAGGCTTGGAACGGTCCATGAGATGTCCTTGTGGTACGCTCGGCCATCCGGGTCGGATCCAAGCGGGAACTTCTGGAATCTATCCTCCCCATAGCATGCGTAAAACTTAACGCCTTTAGAGAACACGTCAGACTTTAGAAGCCAAGACTGTTCTCGCATAACTTCTGTCTTGGTTGCACGCCTGAGCTTCGAGATAATGTGGCCCGATCTCCGATCGAAAGTTGGTTCTTCGACCAAGCCTACGGATACAAAGTATCGAATGCCTGACAACGATAACGAGAAACCTGCATTTGGCAATATGGATACAGCTATGTCAAATACCAAGCTTTCCATATTGTCTAATTCTTCCACATCATCTTGGTCTATAGTTAGGATATCCACGCCGATGACGCTCGCGTCGATATCTTGTCCGACGAGGACGCGCTCCTGAATCTGAGGTGGCTTAGCATTAGAGAGCTTAATCATAAGCTGCCTGGCAAAATCTTGCCACTTCCCTGCCATTGGGCTAAGGGGAATAGGATGATCGCTAGTTCGGGGGAGTCGGATCAGGTCGGGCTTCCGACCCATATCTCTACCAAGCGCCTTCTCGGTTCTAGGTGACTCGAAAGGGGAGATAGCTACAAATGCCGCAGCAGGCCGCTCAGCCTCGTAACAGGAGTGAAGCCACTCGAGGAGACGGCCAAGGAGTAATTCGCCATTCGTGGTTGGATTTGCCTCAAGGTCTAACAGAACGACTGCTCTTTGGTTGAATGGGAACTGGTTCTCGCGCTGTCGAAAACAGAGTAGGAGTTCCTCGTAGCAGACGACATACAGGGCCCCGGCAACCAGTGAATCTTCGTCAGGTACGCCAGAAGCGACCCTACCAGAGATCTCAGTCGGAATCTTCTCGTTAAATTGCTTAGAAGCGAGGTAATTGGCGAGGAGCTGCGCCTCTAAATTCGTGGGGAGGACATAGACGACGGGTGTATCAGGTATTTTGTCTCGAACTAAGTTTAGGATATGGGCTACCAGGGTGGTGCTCTTCCCGGAGGCGTGAGGGCCGTAGATACACGCCGCGGATGCCCAACGCTTCTCGATTTGATCGAAGAAACGATTTATTTCTTTTGTATTGACTTTCCAAGCGGGCCTTGCGTTATCTTTCGCATCCATTGTGGCTCAATGACGTGGTAGATAATGTCGGTCGGATGTGCAGTAAAAGATTTGATGTTGGTGGAAGGGTGAAACGTAAAGATTGGAAATGGCCTTAAATTGCAAAGTGATGATATCCATATCTGTAAATACACGTATTCAAAAGCAATTGATAGGTGCCGAGTACTCAGCACACTTAAATAGTAGTAAATAGAAATACGGCTAGGAGATCTGTCAATTATGACCTAAGACATACTTATACTAGAAACGTAAGAAATAAATCTATCCATGTGAAAGAAAACAATGGTACAGTCGATTGCCGATTTAGGGGCAACTGGTTGACACTAAGCAGGCACTCGATGAATGCGTTCGATGATTTCCAAGGCCACCAGTATTCCCTACGAACTTCTTGGAGGGATGCGTAAGGCACCGTGTCTTGCGGTTCGGCAAATTGGCCCTGGGCCCTAGGTACAAAATATCGGCATCTATTATACGCGAGAAGCTGAGATCAGGGATCGTAATAGGTAGTTTCACGATCCATTCGTCACGGTATGGGAGCGGCAAGAATAATGTATCAAGAGAAATAATGTGTATCCACCGCCAAAAGATACGACATATGAGCAGATGACTAGTGGGTTGACTTGGTCTACTAGCTATATGAATAGAGGGGAAACGCCTATCTTATATACATATTCCAGCCAAGATCCCATGTACTATACCCGGAAGTAGTCCCTTGACCACTCATTCAACAGCTCTGTATTCTGTTTTCGTGGGAATATTAGACGGACTTTCTGTTTGGTAATATATATAGTTCACACTATTAATGGAAACGACTTATTTTCAACTAATTAGATTCCTACTTCCCTTAAAGACGGCAGTATCTTGCAGACTATTGGAATCAATGGGGCTAAATGTTGAGGTTCCCCCGTCGAAATGATTATATTATCCGGATTTTTGGTGGTGGAGCTTCGTCCTAGCTATCACCATACTTACTAGGTAGCAATGTACAAAGCTATAGGCTTGGCCTAGTTAGTTTCTACCGAATACGCGATGGCAGGTTGTGAAGATGGGCTCTGCGGACCTTGTCTTCATATTAAACTATGTCATCGGAGAAGCCCTTGGAGTACTGAAGCGTGCTGGAACAAGATAGGTTCAATTAGTCAATTCAAATTTACTATCTAACTAGGGAAAGCCCTTGAATTTTCACCTGGCGATTACTACCTTAAGCAACACCATAACACAGACCCGCCTCCATGCGGTCGTCGCTTCCTGACGAATGCGTTCTTGGAATATAGACTTTTATAATTTCTAATCCTTTTTGTCAACTCTAAGTGCAACCCTTTGTACCTCTGCTACTTCGTTAGTTATTCGACTACTGATTGAGGATGTAACAAGGAATAAATATGGACGACTCGAAGTTTCCACCGTTAAGATGTGCGGCAACGCCGTTGATGACCGAGTTGCAGATCAAATTAATCAACCAACTAGACCAAGGCGTATCTTACGACGCAATAATGCCGACTATTCTTGAAATGGGAGAAGACTTGAGGAAGCAGCGCATTATAAAAGTCGACGACATGCTCGAAATGCTCCAAGAGAATGACAATCAGGAGTTTACGCTTTTGCTACATTCAATACCAAGGCCAGTATTGCGCTCGATCGTCATGCGTATGCTTGGTTATGACTTCTGGGAAAGAGATTCCGAAAACCGTAACATTTTGTATGATAGTGAGGGACCCGGAGGCTATATCGCTGCACTTTTCGTTATTGGCCGTGATGGACATACCTGGTCCATCAGGGAGAATGAACAAATCATATTACACTTGAAACAATACGCGTTCGCCATCGAAACCTGTGAAAGGTATAAGGACGTCTATGGCAGTAGCCAGTGTGACAACGCTGAGAGAGCAGCAATCGCATTCGCCGCCTGTATCGACGCGCAATACAAAGTCGACTCTGATTCGACTCGAACGGGGAGCCAAGCATGGGCGATGCCACGATTTGCTAGTAGCAGCCAGACAAATAAGTCGAAGTTCATCTACGACTTGATTGATATGCTCGAAAAGCGGAATGTTCCGACGGCAGACCCGTCCGAGTGGTCTAAGCAGAGCGTCCTGATGGTTGGGAATTCGGACGACGTTGAGAAAAGGAAGCAAAACCATCGTTTACTTGGAACATTGACGAATACTCCACGTTCCTGGGCCTTATTGGCTTCGTGTCTTAAGTTTGCCGATCTCGAAGCCGAAGCCGTTATCATTCCAGTCTGCAAAGCATGGAAAACCCAGCATATAAATATCGCAGAAATTCTCTTAACCATTCTCGCTGGGTCTTTGATATCAGTTCATGGGCTGAACGTGAAGGAGCCTGGAACTAAGTCCGAGAAACGGCCACCGACGGATAGAGTATTTGAGGGCTGTCGTTACCATGTCTGGCGAGCTAAGCCTTGGTTCCGCGAAAACCTTGGCCATAGCCGTCCAGACATGACGGCATTGTTTGAAGCTGAGCAGGAACTCGAAGCAATTTCCTTCGAAAAGCTAGAGCAAAAAGCAGTAGAATTAAGAGCGCTGGAGGAAAGGGTTATAGCCAAACGTAGGGAATTGGAGGATGCGAGGAGTGAGCTGAAGAATATGAACACTATTACGGAAAAGGCTGAAGGCTTCAACTAGGTATTACTTTCATTTCATCATATTTCACTCAATATTCTACGTTAAGCGACAGAGGTGGGATATTCGTCACCACGTACTATTAGTCATTGATGCTCTGCTCTACATAGTAGGCCTAACGCACGCGCTCATGTAGGTAACGACTTCCATCCTCATCTCCATCCATGGCAGAATTCATACTGGCCACTGATTCCGCCCACTCACTCATCACCTCTCGCATGAGGTTACAAGGCTTGAAGTCCTCAATAGTATGTTTGACCATACTCTCTTGGTCCGGGCGGTTGGGACCATTGGCAATGTTGAAGAGGTAGGAGCGGATGAGGTAAATGGCGATTGAGTTGTTCCATCTTGTGACCCAGATGGATTGCGCCTTGTCCCACTTGGCGATACACTGTCTGTACTGGGCGAGTGTAAATTGTCGTTCCGCGCCGGCGGCTCTATTGGGGTTGTTGACGAAGCGAGCAGATGCGACAGCCCCAGTGCTGTCGAACACTCCAAACTCAACGTATCCATGCTCGGGATTGAGCCGGGGCCGAAGGAATGCGGGTGCCCCTGCCTTCCTAGCTGGGTTTGTCTGTTGGGGCAAAGGACCCGGGGCTGGCGGCGGCATCAGGCCAGAACGGCGACGTTTGCGAGGTGTCGTAGGGGAGTCGTCGTCCTCGCTGTCGGTCTTGGGCTTCTTGACTGGCAGGTCTTGACTCCACGTTCCAATCATCGTCGCGAACTGTCGTAAGGGTCGCTCGGGTTCGCGAGGGAGGGGGAGAGGAGGCTCTGAACAATACCAATCTTCGAAAAGAACCTCCCAAAACCAATCCTTGGTTTGGCTGGGAAGGGGACGGCCAGGATGAAGACGGTGGAAAGCGATAGCCATATATTCTTCACAGTGACGACGTTGTTGGCTAGTAAGATCATTCTTACTTGAAATCATGATCGAGGCCATCTTGGAGATGAAAACGACGGAGGGATTGAACAAATGGTTCAAGCGTGTAACGCAAATTGGGATTTCAAAGGATGATTTGCTCGTGCCAGATCGTGTATTGTAGATGATAACAGACGATAATCGAGAATTGGAGGATTGTGTGCGCAAGAATATATCTCGAAGATGAAAACTGATCGTTTAAGGAAACACAAGAATCAAGTAAGGATTTAATTAAGTGTTCTCCGTGATGCTAGGGCCAGCTCATTTCAAGCCCAAGACCCTGAGGTTGTAAAAGTGTGCCTGATAGGTATAAAAAACGAGCACAAAATAATTTGGGAAGTCGCGATGCGAATACATGTATTTGCCACGGTTATACCACGGTCGAACCACGGCTCGACCAGTGGGATAACCACTAGTCAAACCACCGGTTAAACCAGTGGTCGCCGTTCTGTGGAAGTGACGATGGTGAGAGGTGAAGCCTCGTGCTTTCCTCCGCTGACTCGGTAGGTTCACCAGCATATACATGTATGTATATTATTACCTGTTAGGATACAATGCGCTGCTGGTAAAATAGTCAGTTGAGCTGATATAATCTATCAAGTAAAGCTAATATGTATGTCATAGGGAGATAAAGCTAGAAAAGTGATCATAATCAACCTCGACGGCGCTTGATCGTTTTTAATAATTCCTCATCTTCATCTTCATCACGACTTGATTCGTCGTTCTCATCTGTTGTTCGCTTCCTTTTCGTGGCTTTAATTGTCCAATCTTGTCGGGACGATATAATATCATATCGTTTGTCCCGTAGGATTAATGATTCCCGAAGCTCGTTAAGTTCATGGATGTCCTTGGGGGCATCGTTAGCCCTTTTGGAGCTATTGACGATGCGCCAGGTCAGTGCCAGTGGTAGAAATGACGGGACACCCGCCGTCCTCACAGCATTTGAGGCCTTAGTAAGTATAGCTAGGTCTCGTTGTGTTACGTAGAAAATCGGTATTTTCTCCGGGCGATACGCTTCCCCGTCTTTACGTTGATACGCCCGCTTTTCGATACGGCGGAAGAGCTGCTCAAAATGTGAGGTTGGTCTCTTCCCCCCACGGACGAGATCACTGAACACCTTTTGGTGGATTCGAACCACCGATTTTGAGCCATCTTGGCTCTTCATTTCTGCAATAAAGCGATCCAAGAAGAGATCCGTCCCAGAGTTGGACCACGGGATAGGTCCGCGATAGTCTGTGCGGCAAATTACGACGTAAAGCAAAGCCAATGTGATCAGGTTGGGGTCGAGTTGGAAGATTCCGTGTAGTGTGATTCTTGCGAACCTCCTACAAAAGGTCTTTGCCCAGTTTGGGTCCTCAACGATGTGGCCTTCGTTGGTTCTGATAGTCTTATGATATCCGAGCTTATTTCGACCGTTAATAATATCTGTGGGGAAACATCCCAGAAAGCGGCGGACGATTTTCCACATTGGCACGATATCTTTGTTTGTTTTCGTGTTCAGCCGGGCAAGTTGGTCTGCTAATGGGTCGTGCGCCCATTCTGCCATCAAGGCCTCCTCATCCTCTCGCGTCCATATCCCGCCTTGTGGGGGTTGTTGGATCGAGGCCCGACAGTCAGGCATAGCGACCCGGGGCCGGGCCTTTGCTAAATCCTTGACCGCTCGCTTTTCTATCCTCCCAAGCCTTGATATAGCTACCATGGCTGTGTTCTTCATACTCTCGGACAGGGTTCGGAAGTTTGCTAGAAGAATTTCCTCCTTATTTGAGGGTGGTTGCGCTGTGGCCTGCGCGACGTAACCCGGAGGATAGCGAAACACAATTTCTTCATCACCTAAGTCCGGATCATTGCTGTCATCACTCATGCTGTCCCATTCGGGACCTAAGTCGTCCTCATCTTCCTCTTCTATCCCCTCTCTTACTTCTTCATCGTCTTCTCCCTCTTCATCGGACTCGAAGTCGAAAGGGTTAACATCGCCACCCATATCATCATCCTCTAGGTAATTATGGGTTGCGAAATCGTCGTTATCGACGATGGGGGCGTTCTATAAATATGAATATTCATTAGCTCAGTTTTAACACGAAATCAATCAATTTACAAGATGCTTGAGTTTAAGAAGATATAGCAGTAACATCTTTAACTATTACCTTTGAGGTAGTCTCTCCTCGCTCTTTGACTTTACTTAGAAGCGTTTCCACGTCAATCTCGTCTCTCTGGGCTCGTATTATACTAAGCCCTTCCTCCAGCTCTTTCAACTCTTGATTTAATTTTGCTTCTTTGGACTCGCAAGTCTCACGCAGTCGGGTTGCTGCTTGGATCGTCTCCTCGATTTTGGAGGTCGTGTCTGCGCTTGCGGTATCATCTATAGTTTGTACCGCCTCAACAAGTCGATTGCATTCCTCTATACGCCGATCTAGGTCTATATTACGAGCCGACATCTTGAATCTTTATGACGCAAATGAACTCAAGGAATGCAGTGTGAGTGAAAATTTTGCAAATGGGAGACTAGAAAGAATCTTATAGATAGATATATTCTCAATTCTCTAACACATGTTCCTGCCTTATAGACATTGATGAAGACATTTAGGAAGGGGCTATAAGCTATAGTTTAAATATGACCTTGGAAGTTAAACGGTTTAGCGTTACATTTGCATTTTAAAACTCTAAAGAGGGTTAGATGAAATGAGACGATGCGTTTCAAATAGACTTAGCTTATAATTATTCAGCAAGCTTGCGATAATGAAGCAACTGCGGCCTTAACTACTATGTAGTATGAAGATAAATATACTACACGGGAGCGACCAGGAACATTATTCGAGCCGAGACGAGGGCAACACACTCAAAGCTGGCAAATTGAAATCCTCAGTCCTACGATTCCAGCCTCACAGATCCCTTAACAGTTGCGCTAAGCCCCTGACGACAGCTCTCTTATGTTTTCAGCTGTTCTCCGCGATACCGTTCGGTCGATCCTCCGTGACTTCCATACTGCTTACTTCTTAGGTATGCCTTCCTATCTTATAGGACTCTAATTGCGATCTGAAACATTGACCACATATGTACCTGCCTGAAGGCTACTGTATCATATCATTCCACTATACCCGAGTACCCGAGTTTTACGAGGGATATTATATTGCCAAAATTGCCAATAGACCTCTTGTTGAGGAAGGGGGATTCAGTATGCTTAAATTGTTGCGATAGGAAATTTTTAATAAGAGGTTTCTCGCATTACACATCTGACACAATTATATAAACAAAATAAAAAGCTATAATGATTTTTTTTTTAATTTTATATATAATTAAAGAAAAACTTAATAATTCAAAAAGGCCAGGTTGCACTATAAGATCTTACGATTTCGTGAAGTTATGAATTTTTAAAGATTTAGAATTAAAATTATTGTGTAATTAACTGCCGCGAAGCGGCCAGGGTACGCCGGAGGGTTTTCAGCTGGAGCAAAAACACGGAGGCGCCCATCCTTTATGGGAGCAGGGAAGCAAGAGTAAGTAGGGGGAGCGGGTGGTTGCGGGGGGAGGAAAGGTTACAGGGGAGCGGGTGCAGGTAGAATAAGGGGGTAGGTACGGGGGGGAGGCTACAAGGGTGGTGGCTACGGGGGTGGTGGTTACGTGGGAATAGCTTCATTAGACTTAGGGAGGTTTCGTAAAACTCGGGTTCCTGTGCCACTGGGGGTGGCCTCGGTTTTGAAGACCAAGAGTGATCAACTTGAGGTCGAGATGGTTCAACTTGGGACGGAGAAGTGCAAGCTTGAACTTGATTCGAGTGAGCTGCGGGGTCATCTGCAAGAGGACCTTGACAAGAAGCAGAGCAGTTTCGCAGTACAGACGCTAGACCTGAGAAGGCTCCACGAGGATATCGAGGAGCTAAGAGAGGGGAAAGAGATGTCTGAACTGTCGATACAGCAACTGAGAAGGGGACACCGTAGCAATAGCGCCACGATATCCGATCTGAGAAGACGCCTGCAGAGTGCCCGAAGATCCATCGTAGCGAAGGATGCGAAAATCTTCGCGAGGAAAACGGCCGCGCGAGAGTCCCTCATGGAGAAAGACGCTGAGATCGTAATACTCGAAGAGACTGCACGACAAGCCCAGACCGATGCTAACCAGAAGAGCTCAGAAATAGCCGAGTACTATAGGAGGCCATGTGGCGTTAACGAGGACCTACACTTTCAGCGAGGCAGGCTAGAAGGTGAACAGGAAAAGATCTCAGAGAGGGACGCTAAGATATCCGCTCTCGAAGCAAGGTTGGAGCTCGCTTGTTCGCATCTATTCTGTCTGAGAAGAGATCTAATAGAAGAACGGGATATGTTATCGCGGAAGAACTCGGGGGTAGCTGATCTTGAGCAGACGCGGCGCGATCTCGATCAGAAGCTCGTCGATGCTCGGACAGACCTAAATCTTCTGTCTAGTGCTTTGAAAACGGTACGAGAGAGTAATTTACATAAGGACGCACAGAAGCCCGATCATGGCCGTCCGCTATGTGTCGTCAGTTCGGATCTAACAAGTCCTAGAGATGAGTTAGAGGCCGACTAGGACGAGATTTTCCGGCTGAACACGCATATCACTTCTCGAGACGCTCGAATCGCCAAGTTGGAACGCTATATCACTGATTTCGGTTGGTTCGTAGCGTCGCAATCTGGTACTTCGTCCCAGGGTCGCTTGCTGGCCTGGTCAGGACTTGCCCAAGCGTCCGGGAGTGCTGGCTGGGCCCGATGCCGCGATTCCTAACAATCGTGGACCATACTGCCTCTGTGCGATGGGGAGAAGGACACGATCGAACTGGCGACCCCTGGAGGCCTCATTGGGCTGTTGGCGCGGCTCACAATTTGCCCGGCGAATGGCAATTATGAAGCTCCTATTCGGATGTTACATCTGCTAACAAAATAGTTAGGAGTTACGAACATGCTTCCCGGTGGTGCGATTGTGGCAGTCTTAGACCGTTCTGACTCCACGTGCTAATATTCGCGATCTTGCTGTGCGCGTGGAATATGCGTAAACGGTTAGACGCAATGAAAGCCGTCTTGGAAGGCATCATCCTGCGAGCCGAGCAGCTGGTAAAACATACCGGTAGCTATATTGCAGATTTATCCGCGTTGTTTAGAGACGATAACGGTGCCCGACTCGTTCAAGATTTCCTTGAAAGTCGTGACAAATTGGTAGATCTGGTCGCCACCAACGGCCAATCCTCCAAGATCATGTACTCCCGGGGGACAAGGCTCGGTTTTATGAGGCTGCCAGGTCCGCGAACCTATATCTGGGTATTCTCCATTGACGATCGTACGATGCATGCCGTACATTGCAACCGGGGATCCTGGAAGACGACCAACAGTTATGCGATTGCGGCTCCTCCGGGAGACTCCGATATCACCATCGTGTAAACGCCGATAGATTTTGGCTGTTGAAAAACATGTACGTTAAGTCGTAGGTGGGGTTGAGGTGCTTGTGGTGGGAATTTAGGGCTGAGGTGTTGGAGTCTTGGAGGGAGTTTTAGGGGAGGTTGTGGGGTTTCAAAGCGCAGTATTCGTTCATGGCTGAAAGTCCTATTAATGGGTCAATACCCCTATTGTCCTCTATATCGCCCTCGCTATCAAATTCTACGAAGGCTCATTCTTATTCTCCGAGCAAAGACATGTAAGGAGTATCACATCGAGATATTCTTAATAAGGGCTGTTAGAACCATCATTGCATCACAATCTGAGACACTTTATTTCACCAGCGATTACAATATCAAACTGATAGTTATTAACGACCAGCCCCGTGGTGTATTCGTGTTAGGATACCGTAGGCCATTCCCGTAAGCCCTGGACAGGAGGCCGCCGGAAAGGCCTGGACGGAATGACGACTGGGACATATAATAGAAGCTTAGCTCGCTTCAAATGCTTAATATTAAGCCTATATAAGTAATAAGCGTTAATAGGTGGTTGATAAACCCCAGGAGTCCCATCTAGTCTCTTATTATCTTCAAATTTGCAGACTATTACGTACCATACTCCTTGAGGGGTTGCTAGAGATAGCTCACATCTTTAAACTCCAGTAAGAGACTGTCCATACAGCTTTCTCGACAGAAGTAGGCCACGCATATTGACCACCATACTAACGAACATAACTACCGGATGTATTAGTGCTAGAGTCTCAGCCTCGCCGCGGGCGATCCATAGGTAGGTCGGGGCGTATGGTCCAAATTGTCGTCTACGATTTCTATAACGCAAGGAAATGGGTACCCGGCAGGTTGTGATGAGAGATGAGGGAATACAAACGTTATGAGGCAAGTAGAGATACCAATGGTTGAGAAGAATTCAGGCTACCTGTACGATGAGCTGCCTGGCCGCAAGACACGGGAAGTAGGCTCTATGCAACGTATCCTAGAAGAGCATCAAGAGGTCGACAAACCCCTTGAAATGGCGTGGAACTTAAGACCTAGAAGAATTAGCTATGTTACAAGCCTTATAAGGATCTCCTTCGAGATCGCAAACACCATCTAGACATTGACACTTGGCATACGCCAGACGTACCTGTTCGAGATATTTTCGTACTGCTAAGGGGTGCGGCTCGAGTATCTGCTCTACCCCTGAGAAAAGTCGTTGACTGCTCATTCCATACGATTAGAATCTGAGTGCGTAACTATGAGCCATCCTATGGATCGATGTCCGCGGCGTTCTGGTTCTCCCGTTGCTGCGATATGATATATTAGTATTGAGGCTGTTTATCCTCACAGTGCCTGCAATCTGCCATGAGGAGAACTAAGAAGCCTGGGAAGCAACCATGTTATTGCGCAAAGAGTTTCAGCCTATTTCTAACTGCGGCTCTTTATCTACTATAGACACCCCTTTCTAGAAGAGCCTTCTTATACTTAGTCTAGGGGCTAACTCGTGGGTAGGGGAGACCAACATGACTACCCGAACAGCCTCCCTTACGAGCCTCCAGCACCTGGCTCCATAGCAGTCAGCATAAGAAGGGTTTTCAAGTTGAGGATCCTCACACGGCTTTCAAGTTTGCCTTGTCGGTATATTCAACGTGGCTTATATTGGCCGCTTAGCTAGTCGTAAGTTAATATTTCGAAAATCTAGGCCGACTAGGCTCGCCTAGTGGCACCCTCCAATTGATAAAGCCACCTTTGAGACTCTAGGCCTCCCCCGACAACCTAGGACTAACGCTAATGTCGTCACATATACCTGCTAATAAACCGGATAGTGATACGAAATAACGTGGGATCAACTAGTCTTCCAGACTAGAACATGAGTAAGTTGCGCATGGTCCCCACTCATCCACCGAAGCGAGTCCATTCGCGCGACAAGAAGGGCGTACACCGCAAGCACGTACGAAGCCTATCCGCTAGAAGATAATCACCCTCGCAGTCCCGACTCGAGAGGCCCGAAAAACTCGGCATATCAACATCCTCGGAACGTGTCATAGGATCCCTCATCCACAAGAGCAAGGGCACGCAGCCGAGTCGCAGAAGAAGCTCTTAATAGGTAGAAGGTTCGAGGGCCGCCTATCATGAGGCAGACCGAAAAGCCCCGAAAGCATTTATGTTCTTACGCAACTCACCCCTAGGATCGAGAGCCCTTTATGCATGACTAAGGGGCTAGCTCCCGGGTAGGCGAGGCCAGATGGCGTAGTGGCTGAGCACCCCACCCTACCCCGCCCCCACGTAAGGACTGCATACGGTTTCAATCCTGCCGTAGTCCTCCAACCATCTTCAGTGTCCACCTTTACGAGAGTCTCATTCTTGCAAGACCCATTTAAGTGTTATAAATAACATGTCTTAATGGTTAGGAATTTGGATGACGTTTAAAGTTAAGTGTCAGCTACTCTTAGAATAATATGAGGATTACTCTCCCAGACGATACTCCTGCTTCCGTGATGTTATACCTATAAGACAAGAGGTTTCTCGACGGTACCGTCACATCAAGTTGGATAGGAGATGGAAGTCAATTTCTTAGAGCTAGAGCCGAAATGTCGTACCTAAATGTAAGGCATTCGAAATATGCCGCAGAGCTTAGCGGATAGGTAGGCGACATATGCTGTAATTACATTTCCCCGGCATGGCGGATGTATTATCAGACGGCGACTTAAGACTGACAATAGCACTACGAGAAGAAAGAGTCCTTCGAAGCAATAGATCTGTTTTCGAAGGAAGTCCTACCATCACCAACGGGAAGAGCCCACGATACAATGGGATTAAAGGTGGTGAACTAACGTTAGACTATGCCGTGGGAAGCCGGCTTTAACTAGGCAAATACTATTATTAGATCGGGAACGTAGGTAATTAATTTCCCTTAATGATCATAATCGTAAGGGCTCGGTGTGTTATTAGGTATGAATTATAAGGCACCATATATACCTAGTAGTAGTAAGGGTCATTGTGTGTTGGATATACCGTTACACTAAAAGGAAGTATTCATATTTAACATTATGTATGCTATTGCTAAATGACATGAAATAGGAGCTGATGACTAGGGTATTGACTTAATCTTCTAGTTGTATGTAGAAGGTGAACGCGTCTCTTATACATATTCCAGCTAAGATTCCATGTACTGTACCTAAAGCAGTCCCTCGACTACTCATTTCAGGAGCCACATGCTCTGAACCAGCCTTGGTATGAAACATCAACCAACCGAACCAATCCACATGCTACCGTAAATATAAGATATCACCTCATCAGTACATGATATTATTCATTATTGACCCATCCTAGACCTAACGCATATGCTCATGTAAGTAGCGGTCCCCTTCCTCATCCCCTTTCATGCCAGAAGTCATATTAGCTACCGATTCCACCACTTGCATGAGGTTACAATATTTAAAATCTTCAATAATATGTTTAATTATATTCTCTTAGTCTGGTTGGCTGGAATCATTAGTGATATTAAAGATGTAAAAGTAAATAAGATATATAATAATTAAGTTCTTTTATCTTATGATCTGGATCGATTATGCCTTGTCTTATTTTATGATACATTGTTGATATTATGTGAAAGTGAATTGTCGGTCTGCATTAGCTGCCTCATTGGAGTTGTTGTATTATTGTATTATATGGTTGTATTGCATTATTGTATTAGAGTATTGTCGTATTGTTTAGTGACCTCCCGGAGGATATGGGACGCGAAAAATTTTAGTATACAGGATGGTTGGTCTAGTTGTTGATTCGGGTTGTCAACGAAGCGAGCAGATGCGATGGCCCCGGTGCTATCGAAAACCCCGAATTCGATATAGCCATGCTCAGGATTAAAATATGGTTGGAGGAATGTAAAGCCCTTTACCTTCTTAGCTAGATTTATCTATTAAGGGAGAGGATTAAGGTTAATAGTAATATTTATGAGGGGTGACAAGAGAGTTATTATCTTTATTATCGATCTTTAGCTTCTTTATTGGTAGATCTTGATTCCACGTTCCAATCATTGTGACGAATTGACGTAAAGGTCGCTCGGGTTCACGCGAGAGAGGAAGAGGCGGCTCTACACACAGCCAGTTCTCAAACATCGCATCCCAAAACCAGTCTTTAGTATGACTGGAGAGATGAATATAATTCCTCTCTTAGTCCCACGCGTATCGATGACACATACGACGGCATCTAGGCCATAATAGAGTGTTGTTGAATATAAAAGATCCTCCTTTTCGTACCAACGTATTCCATTCCCGTCCGCCCATAGGCGAGTCGATACAATGATCGCCTGACCTCACGTGCGAGTTGAATCGTCGGTTTCTGGTCATGATCTTGATTACCGATTTCAATCAGTCGTTGACTAATAGCATATGCCATGTTTTGCGGTTTAGCGATAACCTGATTTCTTCCGTTGGCGATTTTCGTCCATCCTGATTCCATTCCTCTTTTTATGGTTGGTTGAAGTAGACCCAAAACGTAACCTGCGACGACAGCACTGATCACCACGACCTTCATGAGTTGATTGATTGTTGTGGCTGATGATCGTTTCCGAGCATTGTTCCCGACCGAAAGTCTCTACGAGCGGCCAGGCCAGCCGAAGGACATTGTCTATTCTAGGGAGATCCGATATCAACGAGACGAACACCCTGAGTACGCGGGCTCTATAATGAATATCGATACCGGATCATTCCATGGACAAAGGCCGGAGTCCACAGGGGACGAAGAACCCTAAGATATAGAGTATTAGTTGCCTAGACAGGAGTCGAGGCTCCTTGCGCAACAGCATAGTTGCTTCCTAGGTTCTTAAGTCTGCCTTGCGGTGTATAAAAAGGCCTCGGCGGGATTCCGAAGCGGCTACAACCCAAAAACACCGTCGGTGCTATAGGAACGTAGGTGGTCGACGCGATGGTTCTTGATGTTATCGAAGAAACATGGGATACCTTCCATATAAGGTACGGGAAGAACCAAGTCGACTTTATTTCTCGTCGTCATCAGAGGATTCGAAGGCTAGGACGTCTAGTACCTCGTCACTAGTAGGCTAATTCGCGTTCTCTATGGCCTCCCTTTTCCTTCTAGGATCCTCTTTCGCTTTTTCGATACCCTCGACTGCCGTCTGCATCCTCTTGCCCACGGCGTCTAGCGTATCCACCATTGCCCGTAGTCCCTCGAAGGAAACGTCTTTCATCTTGTTTACTAGGTAGAGATTGTAGGTCCTCCCCAAGGTCCGGATAACTCTGGGGGAGATTCTCATGGAGTCAAGGATGGGTTTGGAACACGTCGCGACGGCATATATCAAAGACCCGATCGGACGGCGGAACTTTCTCGGACTTCGTGCCCGGTTGCTTGACGTTCAGGCCTTGCTCGCATACGAGCGATCCGGCTAAGATGGTCAGGAGGATCTCGGCCATGTTGATATGTTCGACCTTCCACGCCTTGCAGATACTATGTAGGCGGGATGACCGCATCCACCTCTACGCCTTAGAACTTGAGACACGAGACCAGTAGACTCCAACAGTTGGGCATGTTGTTTAAGGTCCCAAGCAGACGGTGGTTTTGTTTCCGCTTTTCGACATCGTCCGCATTGTATCGACGTTTTCTGCGTTCCAGTCTGCATTGATCATGTGCTCTTTGATAGCTTTCAGTTGTCTCCCCACTGATTTGTACCTATAGATAGCACTTGGTTGTGTCTTGATAATGAAGGTTTTGATGGTTGCTATCACGTCATTGACATCAAACCATTGTCGAATGAACGCGTGATCGATTGCTGTTGTGTAATACTCTCGAGCGGTCTTGGCTTTTGCTGTCTTCTTCGCATCATAGCCTCTGTATGGACCGCTCGTTTGACGCAGCGGTAGGCGTGTTGCGGTTCTTCAGCATACGGATCATGGCCCGTATAGCATGCGACTTCTTCTTGCCACTGCCGGCAAATTTGGGAAGTGACCATTTCAGGGTGGACTCGTCGATTTCTGGCGTTTGCGTGGGACTCGAAGTAGGAACGTCATCCGGAGCGTCGAGGTCGTTGGATTTGCCGCCGTACTGCTGGTCGATGTCCATAGCCACTTCCTTCGCTGCCTTTTCCTCTAGGGTATATTGACTATTGCCAAAGACATCGTCGTATATTTCGCGAGCCTCCACGGCTAACGCGTACGTTTCGAGATTCTCTATCAGCTTCCTATTCTCTATTATCGCGACCCGCGGCGGCGAGCGTAACAATGTAGGCCCGGGGTCCCTCGCTGTTGTAGGTCATCTTGCGATTTTCCCCGCTACTATCCCAGCAATCGTACGCGAGCGTGCGCATAACGATCGATCACAGGATAGGTCTAGGTATCCAGTGCGAGAGGAGGACGAGCTCCGTTTTCCAGTTTTGAATTGAATCTTGCCCAGCATACTGCCAACGTCGACCACATTTTGGCTGCGAAGGCCTTCCGCCATTTTGAGGATCGTAGAGAGTAGTTCCTCATAGGTAGCGCCTTGGCCAATGTAGTCGACCAATTTGATCTGGAGGACTGTCGTCAACGGTGTAGCCGCGCAGCGGATCGGCGGAGGGTTTGAAAAGGACATGGTGAGCGTCTTGCCAAAACAATGATTGCGATAGTTCAAGGGTAGGTGACTTGGCTGATAGAGATTTGATATGTTCTCTCCGTAGCTTACGTAGAATGTAACGCCTTTGGGGAGCAAGCCAAACTTCAGAAGCCAAGACCGTTCTCGAAGCACCTCCATCCTGGTTGCACGCCTGAGCGTCGAGATAACGTGGCCCAACCTCCGATCGGGAGTTTGACTCCCGGGAATCGGCTCTTCGACCAGGCCTATAGATACGAAGTATCGAATGCTTGGCAACTCTCGTCGCGACTTGCTTCATGCAGCGGTCCTTTGAGGAGTACATATACTGCATAAACTAGCCGTCGTCCTCTACACTGTCTGCTATGATCAGACGCAAGATCAAGTAGATTCGACATACCAATATGGATATCAATACGACGCTCTGCATCGTTAGAGAGAGTTGCTTAAAATACCCGAGCAACATCATCTCCTTCTTTAGGTCTGGCAAGGGTTGTGCCGGACCAGTCGATCTCAACTTATAAGAGAGCTGATGTTAGTAGTTGCTATCGCAGGAGGTGATAGACTCCCCGTACATGATGCATTGATGTAGATTATAGTTGATCAGGAGTAAAGGCTTCATGTCCTCAAGAACACTCTCGCGACACATCAAGTGTGAACCACATAGCACCCTTGTAGTGTTTCCAAGGTTATATTAGAGTAGGAATCGCTTGATATGAAATAAGTGTTGCGGGTAGGCTCATATGCCATCTTAGAGTATTAGAATAGAGCACATATGCTTTGGGATAGAGATTGGTCAAAGTTGTGGCCTTGGTGAATGGAAACGAAGTTGATTTTATGCAGAAAGCTGTATGATGATGAAGGTATGGTGAGGTCGGAAGTGGGCATTATAAATAGGAATCGAGTTGATGGGTGGTACACAACCCCAGAGAACCTTAGTAGGAAGCTACATTAACAACTGTTTGCCTGTTTGTCCATGGAATAATCATACATGACCTTAGGTCCCCTCTGATTGGCTATTAGTGAACAGCTAGAGTAACTACTTGCTAAGCTACTTCTTTCCGTTCGTTCCAACTACTTATAGTACCTTCTATATGCTGGGAAGTCACATAAACTCTATACCAGGTCAATACCTTGTCTAGAAACTCCTAGTAAAGGGTTAGCAAATTCTATAATACCTAAGGAGTCTATACCTACCTAGGTATATACTCTATGGTGCTCCGTTATCAACGTCGTGGATTCAGTTGTAAGGATTTCAGATAGGTGGGAGATGGCGCTTGAGGCTGGGGACCCGTGATGAAGAAAAAACCAAGCGGTTCAGGGATGGTTTCATCACCGATGAATTTAACTACCTACTCAAGAAGAATGGCGCAACTTTACGAGCCACAAAGGCTTAACATTGCCTGAACTGTAGAATAGATTTGCGGCTTTTGAAGCAGAATGAGGGCTTGCAATACTACTGCGACAAGACTGAGCCATTCGTGGGACGAAAACTATAAGCTAAGCTGTCCATCACTGCCTGGTCGTCGAGAGCGACCTCCAGGTTCTTCGAGGTCTGCGCGTCGCTGGTCAAAGAGGCCGGATCGTATTGACTTCCACGCCTATTAAATGGGCTCCAAGGTCGCCTGGGGGAATATGTACAGATTCGAAAGGATCCCAACGAATAAGCCCTGCGGAGTTGTGGTACTTAAGCCGTATGCCTCATGATAAATTACAGTCATCTAATGAAACCATGGATGGTCAAGAGCTTCCCGTGCCTTTATCCTCTTCGCCGGATCCAAACTTGTTAACTTCACGATCAAGTCCCGGAACTCCGCGTCTACGTAATGCCACGCCGCGAAGGGCTTTCTCGGGCGTTCCCTGTTGAAATCGCCTGCGAGAGTGATGAGCCGATTGAAAAAGTCATTGTCGTCCCCGATGTGCGCGAGCAAGCCTTTAAATCCATCTTCGTCTCCGAAATAAGAGATATGTCGTCGGAGAATATGCCACCAAGCATCAGCCCCGCCTAATTCTTCATCGCTGATGCGAAAGACCATATCGTTCAACATCACATATATGCCAACAACTCCAAAGGAGAAGATATCCGATGATGTATTTTGCCGAGCACGCGCCCACGACTCGGGGCTTCGCCAGAACTGATTGCCAGAAAGACAACCCTTGAGGTTTTTGCCAGGTGGAAGTAGGACCGCATCCTCTAGATCCGAAATCTGAACGCTTTTTATGATCGGATCAGCTTCAGCAGTCTCTTCATAATCGATAAGAATGTTGTTGGGTTTAATATCTGCGAAGCTGTCAATTATTCTGATCTATGATGTACTCGGATACGTAACCCATTCGGGACGCACCTGTGTGGATGATACCTCTCTCATGAAGCTCGGCGAGTCCTTTCAGAGCTTGTTTGAGAATGCTTCTCCTGGTTTCTTTTGATAAGGGCCGCTGGCTCAATTGAAGAAGGTCGGTAGCCAGGAAATGATAGACAAAAAGTTCGCGATCGGGAATAGTGTCCACTACTGTTCGTAAGTTGGGACACGAAGAGAGCCGTTGTTGAAGATCTTGTTGGTACTCGAATTCGCCTGGTATCATATTCTTAACGATGAAACTGTCACCCTTGTCGTTTGTTCCGAGTGGACCGCCATGCGCGCGGTAGACACATAGTAGAGGATCTCGCCGCTCAGAAAGAATCTCTTGAATACTGTACTGTAGCCCTGATTTGCCGCGAAGGGTTTCTCCGACAGGAATCGGCTCAGGCTTTTGGGATGACAGAGTCGACATCGTTTGTTGATGCAGGTGGCGGCCCCCGCCGCGATCAAAAGGTGGGGTCACCAACGGAGGCTTAAGTATTGTCCGTGTATGGGATAAAAATGCTAGAAGAGGCGTATAAAGGCTGGATCTCGCCCTCGGATTGAGGTACATCGAATTAGGTTCCTTCTACGGGGTTTCTATTGTGATTTGGAATTTTAGTCGGTGCCAACGTAACTCGCCAGTCTGCGTGGTTTAAATGGAGGCGATCTCAGCACCGTCAACTCCAAGGCTGCACGGACCATATCGCGCCACGCAGCCGCTCCGGTGTCGAGGAACGCCACAGCGAGTAGATGAAGCAGCGAGTTATTAATAACTTGATGAACGCCAATCCCGTTTCTTCTTTCACTCCCTTCGTCAATCCTTAACTTCCTTTGCGCGGCTAAGTAGCTTGAGGAGTTTCAGGTGAACTACATCGCAGAGAGTAAATGTTGACTGTAAGCAATTCCACCATAAGAGTTGTTTGTAGACTGTCGTGGCACATGGGGACCTCCCTTGCCTCGCTCGTCTACGTTGCAAACACTGACATCGATTGGACGAGGCGTAAGGCTTTTAACGGCTGGGACTTATGGCGGCTAACTTTTTGCCTATTTTCGATAGTTCAACTCGGATATGAATGCCGCTGGCAGCTGCAATGAAGCATAGGACGTCTCGTGTATGCAGGTGGACGGTACGAAGGGAGAAGTTGGGGAACTTATCAGTATAAGAGCGAACAGACGCATGTGTATATGATTCGGTTTGGTATCATCAATACTATCTTCCACCGCGAGATCATAAACTCTTATTCGTTACTAATATAAGGATATTAACGTTCAATATGACTAACGCTAAGGTTCTATCAACGAAACTTGTCGATACGATTGCTAAGGGCAGTCGGGTAGTGCAAGTTGGCTTCGTGGATAAGACAGATATTTGGAAGAGAACATTTCTCAGCAGCGAAGTTCAACAGAAGTTCGCGAAAGTAACAGAAGGATATATCGATACCCTTCGCTCGGACACAAAAACGGTCGCTCTCCAGCATGTCAATAGCTTCCATCCGTGCGTTACATGTGCTAATTAGAAGCCCCAGAGAGACGCCACACAAGAGCGAATCCGATAATAGGACTCATTTCACGGCCGTCGAGCTAGATGGGTCCGGTAAGGTGACAGCTAAACGCCACTTTGTAGTCGATTAAGACGCAGAGACTTCAGCCGGCGGCCTGAGGCTTTGGTATAATGTCTACGTTGGGTTTCCCTATACTTAGGTTGTCAACTAGAAGAAATAAAGAAATAAGAGGATAAATCGATGCTTTCGGCTGAGATACCGGCCTATCCGGTAACTACAACTCTTGCAATCTCGCCTAGCCATGTATATAGCCCTACATGACTTGGATTTCTAACGCATTACCTCGTGGCTCTATTTCGTGTTCCATGTCTTCTAGTTTCACCTAACCCCACTGATAGTGATGCCGGGGATTTGCTATTATGCGTAACAATAGTTGAGGACTACCCGTCAGGGACCACATAGCGAGATAGTCGTGACCAGCGCGGATCAATCCAGCCCGGGCTTCGATTTTATTAATTATTTTCTTTCTCATCTTATCACATGGATTTCATAGTTATTACACAATATGCAGACGATACGTTTTTACATTTTGTATTTTGAGGTTAGTGATACTTTTAGTCGCTCAAGAAACCTAAAGGCTATGAATCAGCCAGCAATGCCTCGCTTCTAAGCCCTGTTACTAACAAGGATAAATTTCCTCATAATAGTTAATAATTACGCACTATTGGTTGGTTGAAAATATCCAAGCGGATGCTTTAATGTTGGTTAAACCATTCCAACAGGCCGCATGACTCTACGCCGGACCCCTGGTATGATCCCAAGTGTATGGTATCCAATCGTTATGTCGAATTTCAGACATTATATAATTAACCATTCCTTGATCCCACTCGCTTGGCTCCTATTAAAAGTCACGTCTGTATTTGCAATAACTATGATCAGTTTCAATTAAATCTCACAATCTTCCGCTTTCTTCATAATATGGCAGTTAGTTTCCAATCGATCGAGGCCCTTGGTCTCTCGAAGTATGACCGCGCCATTTTCGATGTCTTAAGGGCTACTATTCAATACCCAGTCAATCCACAAGGGAAGGCAGCGAAACTTGCTGACGACATAGAATTCTTTTGCAAATGGCCGGAGAACAATGCTACTATCGATGAGATCCTTTGGGAAATCTGGGGCATAGTTATCGAAATAGCTTCATGCATCCCACCGGATCACCCATGGCAAGAAAGCTTGATCCAATGTTTAGTCAATCTCCGCCAACAAGACCGTTCCGTTCCCAACCATGAGCAGGTAAGGAACACAAGGACGCCGGTGCCTGGATCCCAGCTTCAGAGCTAACATATTCTTGGATGGACAGTTGGGCCTATTGAAGGAACTTACCAATTTTTCGTTCTCTGTGCGAGAACACTGGAATGGTATATCAAACCCAATCCCTCGCTTCCCGCCGTAGACCCCCGTTAACATAATTTAGATCCAACCGACGTAGACCCGGCACTCTGGACAGGCGAGATGGATGAAGAGTTATTGGAGGAGTTTTTCAAATGGAAAAACCTAAACTCATTCGTCGCACGTGTTACTAGTACGGGTTTCGCGCCCTGGCTCAATCTTCCGATCTGGCAACTAAGAGTGGCCCTCGAGGAGCCACCTCTGAAGGGGCCGTTATTAGAATGTCAAGTATGGGTGGCTAGCGAATGGATTATATATTGTGCGGATCTCATTTTTGAGGATGTCAATTCGAAAGAAGAGCTGAATGAGGCGATGGCTCGGGTGCTCAGAAGAGGCTTGCTATGCGCTGACAAACCTCCACTAGGCATCGAGCGGTGGGAATTCTGGAAGAAGCGATTCTCCGACCTTTCTGCTGACGCTGATAGCCTAGGGCTGGATACTACTCTGTCTGAACGGGTGGCAGAGGCCCTGAAAAAGATGGAGTCCGTTGAGAAATGAGATTGCTCTCGTATAGAATTAAGTCTAGGCAAGACGAATTCTGGTATCTGTACACATAGAGATAATCTTGCTTACTTAGTGTATTCAACCCCTTAAACGACCCTGTAGGAGCACAGACCATCTCCGTTTAGTACGTAGGCATCATTCATCCCTCGTAAGCATATCTGTTCTTAACTTCACCTTAATTTAAATGTATAATAACAACTCACGCGTGCAATGCCTTCATTCACAGTGTAGTGGAATATGAACGAAGCACTTTGCTCGATCTTATCCGGGGAGGACAAATGGTATTTTGACATGGAGGGCAGGTCTATTAAATTCAACAAGGACGGGACCGGCGAGGTGTGTAAATCCCTATACCCCCCTTCAGATCTTCTTTGAATCCTGACAAGTGACAGTTATGGTGTCGTTGTAACTTCAATTACTGGATAGCAGCAGAGCTTCAATGGGAAAGCATCGAGGTACCGCATCATCAGAGCGGACGTCTCGCAACTCCCAGCGAAACCAAGATCGCTCCAACCAAGAAATCGCAAACCCTCGGCCGGCTTGGCCTAAAAATAACCCTCGCCAAACGACTCCCGCAACATGCAGCATCTTCTATCTTGTCTAGAAGCACCTTGGTGAATGAATTTAGTCTCACCGACGACGCCTTTCTACCAAAGTCTTACACGGTAAATATTGAGAAAGGAAACTTCATAGAACCCTGTTGCATAGGATATCCAAATTCAGACAGGCCAAGGTTTTCGCTTCGCTTGCTGTTTGATAAATCGCCGTATCCTCCGCGATCCGAGTGGAAGAAGCCAGAGGGAGGTCCAGATGGGGGTCAATTTTGGGACCACGTCGAATTCGTCAGCCGGGGTTCTCCTGACTTAGAAAAGCGAGAAATCGCCATGAATGACGTTTCTACAGGGAGATGGAATGGATGTGCTGTTGTATGATTATCTGTTCCATTCTGGTCTCCAGAAGTGTGTGTGGTACCATGCGGGGAATCCTAATGTGGCTTGTGGAAAAGGGGGTGCCTCTACAGACTTCTAGGTCGCATGAGTTAAAAGGCATATAGGGTATATCAATAGTTAACGAATGGAAAGGATCCTATGGATCACACATGACAGGAACGGGGCTAGACAGATTTGAATCTATAATCGGCATGGCTTAAGGGTTATAGGTATGTAGGTATCGCATCATCTCTATACTCGCATCCCCAAAAGCATCATATGGTACCTGCTAAAGCATATGATTGCTCAACGAAGCCGGTCATGTAAGGACCAATCAGGAGCAAAACGGTACGGGAATACTGTTGATTTCTACAATTTAGTAGCTGGCCACCCCCCTCCAAAGCAAATGTCCAGTATCCTCTGTGTAGACCCAATAGCCCTGCTATATACATAGTGATTATGCTGTACTTCCCCAACGGCTTGGATCGTGGTGCCCTAGGATAGGCGCATTCTTATTCCAAGAGAATGCGTTGGATGTGCTTTTGATGTTAGGTATAACGAATACTGCGTGTACTTTAGGCCACAACAACCACCCACCATTTGCCATTCCCCTCACGAATGGCCCCTAAGACGCATACTGAAAGGTAAGAAATAGGGTGGGTAGCGCATAGAAAGATTGCTAGGAGCTACACCTCTGGCGAGGGTTGATTGCATATGCAATCAAGCCCAAACCAATACTAGACTGACAATTATGAGATATCACACTGTATGCATGGCGTTCCCAGAACAGACAACGCCCCCATAGTATGTGATTGCGGCTTCCAACACGAGCCATTTATGCTATAAAGGCGCCGAGAGTCGATTAACTAGCGGCCGCTTGAGGCCCGTATACCTTTGCTAGTCAGAACCAAAAGTAGTCTGGAACAGAGACGTAGCGAATTCCTGGTACCGAAAATATGGACACAGCAGGAGACCGGACAGTCACGACGTATCTGCTACAGCGGAGCGCAGAGTTTCGCCGACTAAGTGAACTTCGACAAAAGGCTAGTCGTAACCAACCCGGACCAAATCCCGTTTGCGGTACTGACCATTTCAACTACAGGGTTGGGAGAATCCCGAAGGGGATGCTTTCTTCCAAAAACAACGCCAGCAAGCCGACAGGGGTGATGACACTACTGCTGAGTTCTTCTACAAGCTAATGAAGGGCATTGGAAACGAGCTTCATCAATACACAGGTGCCTTCTCAATACGGCCTAGCCTTTCAGAGACACCTACCATCCTAGATATCTGCATGGCTCCAGGTGGATTCCTTCAGACGGCAATAAACAAGAACCAGGGTGCAAGAGCCATGGCTTTTAGTCTGCCTAGCATCAATGGGGGCCACAAGGTCTTACTCGAGGCAACAACCAATATTGAACAAA
Organism: Hypomontagnella monticulosa; assembly: GCA_902825475.1. Lineage (NCBI taxonomy): Eukaryota > Fungi > Ascomycota > Sordariomycetes > Xylariales > Hypoxylaceae > Hypomontagnella > Hypomontagnella monticulosa. The sequence goes on along the minus strand of CADEBF010000011.1, from coordinate 5,014,044 downwards.
GGTTCTTGGATGTGACGATGCTGGCTGCAGACTTAGACGCCGGGGATATCCCCAAAGAGCATCCAGACGCCGGCAACTTCCTACCGCGACAGCTTGAACCTAGTCAGAAATTCCATCTAGTCCTGTGTGACGGCCAAATCCTGAGAACGCATACGCGAGCAGAGTACCGAGAAAGGCGAGAAGCTAGGAGACTAAAGACAGCGCAATTAGCTCTTGCTCTGGACCACCTCACGCCAGGGGGGACTATCATCGTCCTGCTGCAGAAGGTAGAAGCATGGGATACCATCATCCTTTTGTGGAGATTCCATCAGTTCTCCTCTATCCGGCTTTTTAAACCGACCAAAGCCCACGCAAAGCGATCATCCTTCTATATGGTTGCGACCAACGTTCAGAGTCGACAGCCTGAGGCCATCCAGGCAATTGATGGCTGGAAGAAGACATGGAATGTAGCCACATTTGGCTCTGACGAAGAATATCAACAGACGATTTTGGAGAATGAGCTGTGCGAGGAAGAATTGCTTAAGGAGTTTGGACCTACGCTTGTCGAGTGGGGGAGGGATATCTGGAGAATCCAGGCGGATGCACTTGCCAATGCGCCGTTCATACGTAATCGGGGGCGTACACAACGTTCTCGTTCGGGTTTCTAGCTGCGGCTCCCGCTCGTTCATTATCGAAGTGCGGCGGGGGGCTTCCACGCTCTTCTCTGGCCATCATTCATTCCCCCGGACGAGATCTTATGCCTAATCAGATGAGGCACTACGTCTCGAGATGCATCATAGTAAGCTAAAGAGTTAGGGTAGGTGCCCCCCATACGACAATAGGGGTAACGAGGCATGGAGAGAACTACTGGTTGCGAAGGCGCCAACGGGTAAAGTACAATACCTAGGTAGTCAGAAGATAAAATTTGAAAGAAATCTAGCGTTTGACCATTTGAAATGTTTCTGGCATCTTGCATTCATCCGCCACACTATCTCACTCGATGTTTGATCAGCATCTCTATGGGAATCGTAGCAATCTTGACTAGCTCCGTCAACCGTAAAACCAGACGCCTTCTCCAAGACCAATCTTCGCATGATCAAATACTAAAAAATACAATACGTAGCTTTGCAATCCGGGCACGCCGACGCACGGCAATCGGGACAGCAAAAGGACCATTTCTTACGGGTGATCCCGCAGAAAAGGCAGTTCGATCGGCCATTCTTCCTCGGCCAACCGTAGTGCGGGTGAGTACATTCCGAAGATTGTGAAGGAGTTGGCCGTGGACTGTTAGCCTCTTGGCGCTTTGATGTTGCCCGATGGTCTGCGGCTTGTCGCATCTTCGCCCAGTTGTGGCGAGCGGCTATTTGTTTCTCCTCGATCAAGATACTCTTCAGCCGCTCCTGCGCTAGTTGTTCCTGTTCGATCCTAATTCTTTCTGCTGCTGCTTCTGACCTCCTATCCGCTTCACGCTGTTTCTCTTGGCGAAGGCGTTCTCTCGCGGCCTGTTCTTGTCGTTCACGGGCTCTGTTTGCAGCTTCTCGTGAGCGTTCCTCGGCTTGTCTTACTTTCTCCTTCCTCATCCGTTCACGCTCTGCTTTATCTCTAGCGATTCGAATCTCTTCTTCCATTCTACGTGCTCTCTCGGCCTTCGCGGCCCTTCTCTCCTCTTCGGCTCTTTCCCATGCAGCACGCAATTCTTCTTCGGCTTGTCTTCGTTCTTCATGTCTACGTTGTCTGTCTTGTCGCTCTCGATATCGGGTCCATTGGTCTTGCAGGTCGAAGTAAATTCTATCGTATTTCGCACGTCTATCCTTATCGCTCAGATATTCGTAAGCTTCTCGAGCCTAGTCCCGAGAGAACAGTTTAGTAACTTCGATCTATAGTGACTCTCAAGGACTCTCTCTGGTTATGCGTCCGTGACAAACCTTGCGAAATTCATGGGCGTCGATAGACTGCCCTGGTGCTTTTTTGTCGGGGTGATGCTTCCTGGCCAATTTATGGAAAGCCAATTTGATATCTCGAGGGCTCGCTTGCTGTGTTAATTCCAAGTCTGCATAGTAGTCTCGGTTTGTAGGTGCTGATGGATCAAACGAATTCATGTCTGCGAACTACCTTCGCATCGCTCTTTCGCTGGCGATCACGAAAGTCGAAATAGGCCGGGAAGATGCATACATATGTATCTATACATCGAATTGCCATTGCTTCGAGACTTATGTACAATTGTCAAATCCGAATTGGAACTTTGCAAACGCTCAAAGGCGTGTAATAATGCTATTGGTGTTTTCATCTCAACTTCTACCCTATTCGACATGTGTCGGGGACTCGGTCCCTGCTCGTGTGACACGATTTTTGAGATGACCTGTCATCTGCTGTTTGTATTCGATCTTACCTTATGATTGGTGTTTCTTCCCGTATCTTTATGATGGATCTAGAAAGAATGTTTCGCTTCAACGGGAAAATATTTGTTCTTGTGAGAGTCTCAGATGAAGTAGAACGGGATACTGCAGTCGTCGGGGAATTTGATGTGGAGCAAGGCTGGGAAGATGTGGATGACGATTAGAAATGAGATTTAACTTATCTACGATCTAGTACTAGTAGATTGGTAACCGACGTCTAGAATTTGTGATCTTTCGAAGTGTACATGCCTTTGACTTGACCGCCGCCACCTTATGCGGTGCGGGGTGACATGAAATGGATATCGGGCGGATAGGAAATCCTCTAGATGAGGACCCCTGACTGTACTGTTTCGCGTTTATCGTGTGATGCTTCAGGAAGTTAGTCGAGGTGACTGACGATTTATTGTTTTCCGCGAGTAAAACGCATCACGTCAAGCAGTATTTCGATGTATGTACCGGCTGATCTAGTACGAAAACGCCTAGCTTGAATCTTTAAATAGGGCCATGTACTAGTGCGAGACATTGATGTGGATAGCTTCGCCCACCATTCATCAGCCAATTATAGTTCAGATAAGTACCGCCGTATGCACGGAGATGGCGAAGGAACGATGTCCGAAAGACCTACTTACCTGTTATTTAGACCAACCAAGCCGCAGCGATCTGGCAGAAAGTATATAATAGATGCGAGATGAGATGCCGTCTCGGCTCGAAGCAGCTTTAGAGGTTGCCATGTGCGCGATAGGATGTTTCGGCCGATCATTTGAATCGAATGGAACCTGGTAGCGATCATTGATATTCTGCAGGGGGTCAGCAGCCCGAGGGATGGCCTGGATCGACCGTATGTCTACCAGGTAGGTAAGCTTAAAGCTCCCGGGTCGTAAGCAGCCAACCGGTAGTCGCCCTAAGGTGGGCGCCTACGAAAGAAGCTAGAGCCATCACCAGTCCTGGCGAGAATCACCGCGTCTGCGACAGGTGCTGTTTCATCGACCTTGCTTAAGCCCGAAATTGCGAGATTACAGTAGTCGAAACCTGGGGAGCTCTCTCCCCTTTCCGCAGCTGTGCGCTCCTATCGATGCTTACATGTGTAAAGGCTTCCGCAAAAGTCTCATTCGAGCTTCCAAAGTTGCGGCGCAAGCGCACGGCGCAAAGAGAAACGCGGAGGCACCAAAGACCCCGAGGGAATTGCCATGAAACCCGGCAGAAACTTCTCATTTAAAATAGGGAGCTGGTAAACTCCCTGGTCTTCGCGATACCGAGCAGCCCACGTGCAAATATGAGCTCATGGTGTTGCGCGTAGGTATTTAATCAAGACATCCCCGGTGAGGCTCTACGATATTGTCATTCTCACCACTTGTGGTAATGTCATCAGGTTCTTGACAATCACTCTCCTTTTCTGTTCGATTCTCTTTAACCCTGCCGTGCAGGACTTTCCATTCTTTTCGTGTTCCATTGTTGGACTTCCTCTCATTTCGCTACGAGCTAGCCATCCTATCTTCCTTGTAAAGAATACGAAACATCTCTGTACGATACATTTTCCTTGAGGTGCGAGCCGTTGTTACAATGCATTCGTCAATTCTTGTCCTACTCGGCCTGCAGTCATTGGCTGCGGCGTCGCCCATAACCCCCGCAGGCTCTTTCCGGAGGGCCGTGACGGAACTGAACCAGGCAGCCTTCGAGGAAGCCCAGCAACCGGATAACACAGCGACAAAGGCATTTTCAAACACCCAGATCAAGGTATGGTGGCCCCGGTAGGATAGGGACCCCAGGATATTGATAGGCATTACCAGACTTCCGACGGACGATGTTTATTCGTTGACGAGCTGTCCGGCGATTTCCGAGCAAACCTCACTCCGATACAGGTGGCGCAGTGCGGCGCCACGGATGGCCAGGGGTGGGATGTCATCACCGCTGGCAAGCACAACAACGCGAAAGGCTCCGCGCTCGTTGTTAGCACTTTGGTTTGTATAGATCCTCTCACGAGAGTACCGTATTCTAACGGATATCCAGACCAACGCCTGTTTCAACTTCGATCCACGACGTGCGAGTGGCAACCAGGTCATCTTGTTCAGCTGCGGAGGCCGCGCAGACGGTGGTGGGCAAGTCACCGACTCGCAGCTATTCGCCTTCAACGGCGGCAGTGGGCCGCTCAGTTTTTCGCCCAACAATGAGAAACAGTCGTGCTTCACTGTCAAGGGAAACGTGGTGGACGTCGCACCTTGCGCCGCTGGTGATGCCAATCAGCAGTTTACTTTTGGCAACGCCCCAGTAGCGGGTGGCAAGCCGACCGAGACCAATGCGCAGTCGACGGCGACTGCTACGTTCACATTGACGGCGACGGCGCAGAACCCGAGCCAAACATCCGAGGCATCCGCTCCGAGCGCTACCTCCCCACCGGTAGTGTCTGGAGGAATCCCAAATCCTACCGAGGCCGTTCCCGTGTCTCGCGCCGGTGGCGTGCTGCAGCCCTCGGCAGTAGCCGAATCCCACCAACGAGACGACACAGCCACGCGTGCTTTCACCTCCGTCAGCATAAAGGCACCCAACGGCCAGTGCCTTTTCATCGATCCGACCGCGGGAGACTTCCGTGAGAACCTAATTCCGGTCTCGTTGGTGAATTGCGCCGGCACGCCCAACGAAAAGTTCGATATCATTACGGCCGGTAAACACAACAATGCGAAGAACTCGGCCCTGGTTGTTAGCAGCTTGGTAAGTCGCTCTGCCTTCGATGGTATCTATGGGTATTTGTGAGCGTGTTCTAACGCTTTCCGATGTAGACGAATGGCTGTATCAGCTTCGACGGACGCCGCCAGGTTGGCGATACCGTGACGCTGTTCTCCTGCGGAGGTCGCGCAGCGGGAGGTATGTAGTCCCCTTAAATCATGGGGCGGTGGTCGAATGCTAACCTACAACCAGAGGGTGAGACGAACAATGGCCAGTTAGTTCCGTTCACTGGCGGGACGAGCTTGGTTCTTGCGCCAGAGAGCGAGCGCAACGCGACTTGCATCGTCCCTGGAAACGGACGACTTGATTCCGCACCGTGTTCCAACGACAATTCGCAAGTATTCGCTATTATAGCCTAGAAGAAGATTCTTCTAGTAGGATGGTCCATGGACAGCAGTGGAAAATGTTCACGGGGCCTGGGAGTTGACAGTTCTTCATGATGAATACTTGATTCGTTCTGTTCATGTTACAATAGGATTATTTTCTCTTCGAAAGCAGACTAGAGTACTCCGGTTTCCCCCTGAGTATCTCTAATTTGTACCACTATTAACTCAGGTATTATTACGATGACAACATGGCGCGATTCTCGTTTTGGGTATAGAACATGTTTGAAATAATCCTACTATACGTCTTGGCAGCCTAGCGCACAGCTGCGGCAGCTTCCATACGCATCAAGGGCGGCGATCTACCTCGAACGGACTTTCTTTGATGAGCCATTGCTCCATGGTCAGCATCTCGGGGTGATCCTTGCGCCGGGCCGAGACGTCTGCCTTGTATCCGTCGCTGGCGAACCAGCCTATCATCAAACCCATCTCGGTGATCATGTAGGTCAGCACGCTCCCGAAGAACCAGTAGCTGACCGGCGCCGGTGATCCTGTCGCCTTGGCGAATGACGCATTGAGCTGCTCCCACGAGAGTTCCTCCCCCGCAAGCCCGACGGCCCTCCGATTCCAGTGCGCAGGATCTGTAAATGCCTTGGCGGCAAAGACGCCAATGTCAGACGTCGCAACCCACTGCATGCGCCTATTCCCCAGATGGTTATGCAACGCGGCCATGAAAACCTTGGTTGGGAAGCCCGGAGCTAGATTGTCCATGAAAGCGACCGGACGTAAGATAGTCCACCCCATGTTCGCGCCTGGCTTCCCTTGACTAGTGACGTCCCTAAGATGTAGCTCGATCTGATACTTGCTCTGGAAGTGAGGTATAGGGGTCGCGTTATCCCAGGACGCCGCATCGCCGCCGCGTTCGACGCTGCTGTAGACGAAATGCTGAACGCCGGCCTTGACTGATTCGTCGACCAGAGCCTTGCCTTGGGCGACCTCGCTCTCCAGCGTCACGCCCTTGCCCATCGAGATCTGGACCGAAAACACGCCCCAAATAGGTTGTGCTTGGACCTTCCGAGCCTCGCGAAATAGGTCGGGTACATTGTCTAGGTTGCCCTCCACGAGCTGGATCGATGCTGACAGCTGGGCTAGACGCTTGGCTCCGGAGCCATTCACATCGCGCGTGACGGCGAGGATGGTGAATTGGTCGGGATCACGACTGAGAAGAGCATTGATCACCGCACCACCTTGTTTTCCTGTGGCACCGGTGATAAGGAGGACTTTGGACATGTTGGGCGATTGGTCGAGTGGATGTGACGATGCATTAGCTATGCCGGTGCGGTCAGCAGCCACAACGCGGGATTATTAAGATTGTCGAATGAAAAGAGCCGCGTCCGCATGCGTAGACGTTGACGTGATCATGATAGAGTTTCTGCCGGACCAGCCATTCTGACAACCCCGTTCGGAGAATAAGCCTAGGAGCAAACAAGGGGAAGCTGTCGCGTCAAACCTTTCGGTGCCCGAAGCTGTCAACGTCCGTACTAAACTTACTCGTAACTCTTGGCGACGTAACAACGAACTCACTCTGGGGCTGCCTTGATTTGGGGACATGCGGACAACATTCTCATCAATTTATTAACTCCCGCCCGTCTGATGTCCCACATATCCTGCCAGACTCGCTCGGTGAGCCATAATTGTCGACCTACACCTTCACCGGCGATACCTACTTGCACCTTACTTCATACGCCGTGAAAACACACCTTCTCGGCCGCCACGATGGACGAAGCGCGCGCTCGCCGACGCAAGACAGTCGAAGCGCTGCTCGACGGCTACGGAAGCCTATCCGTACCGCAGCTTCTCATGACCATGTCGACCGAGTTCCACCACCAGGTGCTTCCCGAAAGCCTAGGCATGGCGGCGCGAAACAGAGAAGCGTTCGCGCAACACGCGGCGGGAATCTTTAGCATATTCGACGAGTTCAGGATGGTCCCGAAGTCTATTATCGACGACGGGCCGGGGAACATGGCCGTGGTGCACGCACGGATGCAAGGGGTACTGAAGGGTGGAGCGGGAGAGTGGATTAACGAATGTGTCATGATGATCCAGTTGTCCACGGACGGAACCCAAGTCCTTAAAGTCACGGAGTTCGTGGATAGCGCGAAGGCTTTGGAGATGGCCCGCAAGCACGCGCCTGATGACTTTGGCGTAAACTATAGGGGTATGGACGGTGGCAGACAGAGAAAAGGGGACGGACACGTCCTGGTGGGCTCCAAGTCGATTACTCTGTTGTTTGGACTAGGACTTACCCAGGTATTCCTTGTGATAGTTCTGTTGTATTTGACGGGAGGCGTGCTCTTTTAGGTCTATATGGGGGAGCCCGAGAGAACTATGTTCAATTACTGCCGATATAATTTTCCTACTGAGGCGGCTATATATACTTCCAATTAATCCGACGCATTGCAACTACCTAGGTATTTCCGGATGCTTCAAGAATCGTAGCAAGCCTACCAGTTGACTCTCAATACATATGTGTAGAGTTCACATGATGCATTTTAGCCTTTGCTCGTCTTAACTACTATGTAGAATTGCTACACCTTTGCGCATTTAATACGTACATATGTACTTATGGATGCTAGGTAACTTGTTCAATTAAGCAGTCTAATACAGAGACACGATACTTAATTGACAGTGCTGAATCTACCTCCTACCATCCCTCCCCAACAAGAATTTTAGGTGCTAAATGAGTGCCTATATCTGCGGCACGCATAACTTCAATAGAATGAGGGTGTAGTGCGTATGGGGGGGCACAATAAATAATAGTAAGGATATACGGGAGACTCGAGAGCAATCCATAACTTATACATATATGCCACCACCCAACATGCCAGATCTCGTGATATCTGCCACCATGCCGCCATGAAAATTGGTTCATTCTCGTGCGGGCTCTATTTTCGCCCCAGTAGCGAGAATAAAGCCAGAGATCCCGCGACGACCGGAGTGATGAGACGTACGGTGTTGAATTTGATCCACCTCCGAGCGTAGGTCTCGGCTTGCTTAGGGTCGACCTTCCCCTTGGGCTCGCGTAGGGCATCGATCTTGGCGTTGATCGGCTGCATGTTCGCGGCGGAATGCACAACCGTGATGAGGTGGCACAGCGCCGAGATAGCATACGGCCTCCAGTCGCCGAGTCGACCGTCCGCCCCCTGGGTTGAGGCCACCCAAGACGTATAGGCGTAGCCGAAGATGCCCAGCGTGCTGATCGGCCGAAAGAATTGGTTGCCCACCACCCAGAACACGGGCCACTGTCGACCGAGTAGCCGAGCGCGAGCGGCATGTTCAGGAGACGATGGCGGCGGGAAATCGACTAGCAAAGCGGGCACGCCCATGAATGATTGTGTGATGGCATTACCTATACACGTTCGCACATTTAGTAGTGCCGCGGTGTAGCCTGATTCAGTGGCATCCTACTTACCAAATAAAATGAAGGAAAATGCGACGGTGGTTCCAAGAACAGCCTCGGGAGGGACAAGAGCCATGGTTGGTGATTGCAATCGGTTTGTCTATGCGGCAATTGGGGTTGGAATGTAAGAATAGTTACGTGTCATAATCCTCGAAGAGGTATCGGCGGTTTGCTAGAGACTTATATGTCGAATTACCGCCCGCTGAAAGCTCCAAACCGATAGACGTCAGTGTTTGGCGGTTAGCCTCGTTGCTTGCTAAGCGGAACGTCTCGCGAGTCCGGGTCCTTCGTGGATCGTTCGATTCGCGGAATCCGCCCCGGTGGTATGACAATGAAACCCCTCACGGACCTTGGACTACGGAAGCTCTTTGGGGAATCATGAATCAATCCTCTTTGTGTCTCAGTAAGTGCCATAAGACGGTACAGATTCACCTGTAGTAAGAGATGTATAGGTAAGCTATAGGTACATGGAAAGCTGTAAGCAGGCTGTAGGAAGTCCCCTGTAGTAGGAGCTCTATGACTGCTGCTACCTGGGTATGCCAATGCTGACCGTGACACAAAGTTTGCTCCGTTGGTGCCGCGAACCCAAATCCCATAGGCGTGTGAGGACACCGAAGCCTACGTCGGGCGACGCGTCAATTTCTTACGGCATTGGGTGTTGGGACCGGGGCCAAGCTCAAACAGTGACCTCCAGGGCTGTGAATAACCCCTAGCCAACGCCATGTCGGTCAGAGTAATGGCCGTTACTCCGTGATAAAGATCGCATTTAAAGGCCAATAAGAACTCAGTCGCTCTATTCTTTTTTTTTTCTTTTTTTTTACAATACCCAGGCGTGGGTGAATTCAGTATTTCTTGAATTATTTCCTAGGCAGATCAGTCTATGATGAGAGATGTCTTAAGACTTGTGTTAGAATCGGTAGCCAATATTGCGGGGTATTTGCTTTAGAAAAGACTCGCTGTTAGGGGTACCGGCTGTGTACCTACCTACCTAGCGACTAACCAGTCACTTCGGGTGATATATTCATTTCAACATAGTAAAAGAATGAATGCTATCTGTGTGTGCGTCTAGTACCTGGGTATGTAGTGACCGTAATTCAACACTCTAGATCCAAGTTGCAAGTCTTACTATACATCAAGCGCTGCGTTCTCTAGGTTATCCAAATGCAATGTACCAATTTATACAACCTCTATCTTTCTATTGTTCTCTTGCGCGGCTTTGAGAAATTCCTCCTTTTCCCGCTCGTACTTGGCGTTGGTCTCGGCCCATAGTCGAAGCGCCTCCTCCTTCCGAGCCTGGCTCCTGGGTTCGAAGTCCATTTGGAAAGAATTGGGCTTGATGATCAGTAGAGAGTTGGACTTGTCGGTAGGGACCGGCAACTCCTCGCCCGTAGCAGGATCTTTCTTGTGCTTAAGATTAAAGCACCAAGCCAGCGCGCTACAAGCGACGATCAATTCGTCTTGCGTGAGCGACTGTCCTAAGCATTGGCGTTGTCCCCAGCCGAACGAGGTCATGCCTTTGATTGTCGGGTACGTGGTAAGCGGCTCTTGGTAGGTTGGCCACTCGGGCTCCAACCAGCGCTCGGGCCGGTAGTTGTCTGGGTCGGGGTATTTCTCAGGATTTCGCAGGAACGCCCTAGAGAATCTTAGTACCCGATGTAGTAGGTTAGAACAGCTCATGTTTCACTTACCAATCGAGAGGGAGGATTCTCGTTCCCTTTTCTAAGAAGTAGCCGCGAAACTCGTCGTCGGCTTCCATTTCATGTGCGACGCCTAAACGATATATGTTAATCAGAAGACCGCAGGAAATGAGAGTCTTAACCAACCGGTCGGTACGTTCGGCCTCCATCGCATCGTTTCCTTAATGCAGGCTCGAAGTGTCGGAAGCTTCGGCGCGTCGTCGAGCGTTGGTAACCGCCCCTCGCAGACCTCGTCGATTTCTTTCTGCACGGCCGCTTGCCATTTGGGATGGTGTACCATGGCGACGAGCCAGTACGATAAGGGGCCGACCACGGTAAAGATGCCGACCAGAGCCATCATACCTATGACGCAGGAAGCTTCGTAGTCGCCGGAGAGGTTCGAACGCTTCTCTCCTTTCTCGAGATACTGGCGTGTGATGCAAGCCCTCTGTTCTCCCCGTTCCAATTTCTCGCGCGTGGTCAGTAGACGCTCCATCCACCATGCCTGCTGGTCGTCGTGCCGCTTGCGCTCGGCAATCTTCCAGGGATTCATAGCCTCGGGTAGGTGCCAAAGGGGCGTCAGCACATTGGTGATGGGTCCGGCAGGCGACATCTGTCGCAGAAGACCCCACGCGCTCTTCGTGCAGGCTTCGCTCAGACTCGGATCGCTCCACGTGAGTTCGCACATGATCTTGGACGACATATCCTCTAAAGAAAACTCGAAGTTGTCGGGGTTTTCGATCAAACGAGCGAGCCAACGTTTCACCTCGTGGTACATTACACCGTAGTAGTGAGCGCTAGACGCCTCCGTCAAGTACGAGTGTGTGAAACGGCGTTGCCGCGACCAGTATTCTACCCACGCATGACTCAGCAACGACGTCGGTTAGGCAGTCGATTCGATACTCACGGTTCTTTCCCATCAATGGGAGGTATTCCATCGACCCATGGGTGCTCTTCGAGTCGAACAGAGACCGAACCATGGGCCGATCCGAGTTGTACTTGGCACGTTTTACTAAGAGTTCTTCGGCGATCTTCTCGTCCGATACGACCAAAAACTTGGCCCCGAGCATCTCCGTGAAATAGAATCCATTGGTACCGTACTTATCCGCCCATTCTTTAAACTTGAGCCACATAAACTCGATGGGAAGATCGTGTATGCGGCCGATGTACGGCAACAGGGTCGGGCCGGGTATTTTACGCGGGTGATTTATCTCCTTGAAGCGCTTAAAGAGGTGGAAAGCCACCAAGCCGACTAGGGCCACGCAGAGGGTCGCCGGCGTGAATAATTGCATGGTGAGCCGTTGGGTAGGAACGAAATCGGGTGCGAGCGGGTCAGAAAGGAGACTGGCGAAACGAAACGGACTCGCAAGAACGCATTCCGGGTCGAAACTATCGCAGGGCTGTCACACGATTTAAACTACCTACCGTAGTACCAAGCAGCCTGGAGATATTGCTGCTTACGGTAATTATACTCGATGGTGTTGATGGTGGTGATGATAAGAGAATCGCCAGGCATTCAAGGGCGGTGGTTCGATGGTATCCAGTCTAGGTCGGGTATCCCCTTCCCAATCTCACTCACATCAAAGTCTCACCGGGCATTATACCCTATAGTAGCCTGCCATGTTTGCGTTAGGTATTTACGCTTTTCTACGTACACCCCTTTCTAGAAGGCAAGGTACTCCCAGGAATGAGCGCCAAAGGCTGGAAGTCCGAAACATCGCATGCGGAATGGACAAAGATCATCGAGGATCTGCCCGCTCAGCTCAGCTTCATAACAATAGCAATGAAATCACGGGAGAGAGTCTCGGCTGCCTTGGAAGCCACCTGCATATGTGGGAGGATAGACTACAGCATCTAGGCCAGAGAAGGCAAGTCCGGGCGAATAAGTCCGGACATCCGGGTGTACCTAGGCAGGTGAAGATACGATCGAGGCGAGATGCCATATTGTATTTGTGGGTTGGGTCTCGACCATGTCTCGCGGTTATTACGGACGGGATAGATGCGCGGGCTGAAGCGCGGTGCTTCCTTGACCATTTTAAGCGCGGAAATGGAAGGAAAATCTCAATTTGGGTATAAATAGCATTGGATATACGAAGGGGTTTCTGGCGTTCGATTGCGTCGATTAGACGTGGTCGATGCCAATAATCTCACAAGTTTGAGCCGCTTGGAAGAGCGCATAGTTAAACTACTAAGATGGCACAACTGCCGCTATGTGATGCAACGTATACCCACATGAGCTGTCAGTACGACGTACTCTACTACGTTCGGACGCAGATATAGACTGTAAGAAATGGGCGTGCAGCCGCAGCTATTAGATTCGGCACAGCTAACTATATTTGCTGGTATCTTGGCTCTTCGAGCCGTCGCGAAAAGCCATCCCAAGCTAGGTGCCTAGTAGGTACATGTACGTACATGCAAGAAGGCTTAACCAATACTTCTACAACATCATGATAACTTTAATGCCAATACATCTTAGTAAAGACGTTTTATGTCCTCAATACAGTCGCAATGGGCGCACGTTGTGAAACCGCCCTATTGGCACCTCTCCACTCTTCGTGCAGTTTTCCTTACCACATAATGATTCAATATTAATTGGGCGTTGGTCTCGCAAACTAGGACCGACTATTTGGGTCCCGGTCTAATACATACAAGATGTTTCATATACCCATACGCATAGGTAATAGTAATCTAGATAGAATCGATGTTTACCTAGCTAGGTGACATTATGATGATTTATTCTCCCCGTGTCCGGTAGGATTTCTAACGCGTACGGGGACGCGTAGGACGAAGGGCAAGTTTGCCGAGCACAAGAGAGCAGCGACGTGAGATTTGGAGCACCGGTGTATGTTGCGTTGGGAACGAACCAATGACGTGTACGGGAGAATTTGCCTTTAGGTGAGCTGGAATACAGTTCGGGTCCGAGCAGGATTCGAAGGTTGGTTAGGGGCGCCTCAGCTGCTGCGAAGACGGCAGGCATCGATGGCCGAGTGGCGTACACAGATGGCCGGGCCTTCGTGGTTACACCCATCGTTCCGGCTAGTACTACTTGTTCTGTCATTTCCTTATATTTCTTAGTAAAGTAGATTCCGTCGTTGCTGTTGGAAGCGTTTACGGAAAGGCGACCAGATCCTATAATTCGCGCAATCACTTTCGCTTCTTCCTAAATCTCACCAAGGCCAAGCTTTGTACAGGTCGAAACACGGGATCTAGGGCTGAAATCAAAATGGGTTCGGTTCCTCAGAGCGACTGCCGGCCAGTAGGGTCGTATCCGCCGTCGGGTATCGATGTCCTTATTGTCGGTACGGGACTTGCAGGACTAACGGCATCTATTGAATGCGTGCGCAAGGGACATACCGTGCGCATAGTCGAGAGGCACGACGACATTAACACCGCAGGTATGTGGCTGAATAGATATGGCGCCTCCTGCAATAGGCTAAGAATGTGACTTGCTTTTCTCCCCTTTTTTAGGAGACATGTATTTTATGGGTCAGAGCGCCACCAGGTTCTTTCGTCATTGGCCCGAGCTATCGAAAGAATATGATTTGATATCCATGAACAATGCTTGGATTGAGACCTTCAAACACGATGGCGAGCGGGTGATCGAACCGCGAAAGGTATCGGACCGTCTGCGGCAAGCGGGCATGGATCCGAACACCCCGCCGGGCGCCTTTCAGATGCGTCCACTGATTTACGGCATGTACCTAAACGAGATCCGGCGGTTGGGAATTCGTATACAGTTCGGTCAGCGCGTGGTCGACTACTACGAGGACCAGGCGCGCCAGAAGGCGGGAGTTATCACGGACAAAGGAGACAAGTTTGAAGCCGACGTGGTGATCGCGGCGGACGGCGTGGGCTCCAAATGCCAAAAGCTGGTGGGTGGACAAGTCAGGGCGATGAGCGCCGGTAGGGCTATGTGGCGCGCAGCTTTCCCAATTCGTCATTTAGATAAAAATCCGAAGCTGAAAGAATTCCTCAAGATGGGAGGGGAGAATAATGACGAGCCAATGGTTAGAACATGGCTTGGGTATGTGGCGTACCACAACGCTAAGAAGCGTTAGAACTTGCATATCGTGTGCTTGGTGGCTGACAACCCTGTCTAATTAGTCCGGGAACATACGCCATGGTTCTGATTCGTCGGGAGACTTGCGTCTGGATAATGAACCACGATGTGAGCATCGCCTGACTTCTTCCCCGCGCAGTGTGCCGTGCTGACTAGAGGCAGATTACCGGCTCCGAGCAGGAGAACTGGACTCATACGGTTGAATCGGACGATGTCCTAAATAACATGGACAAAGGGCTTGGGGGTTCCCCATGGGACCCTAGAATCAAGGACCTCGTTAGATTGACACCGTCTAAGACGATCGTCAACTTCGAGCTCTTCTGGCGTGACCCGCAGCCGTCTTGGACCTCCCCGGGCGCTCGCGTGGTGCTGATAGGCGATGCCGCCCACTCTTTCCTGCCGGCGTCGGGTAATGGCGCAACGCAGGCCATCGAGGACGCCATCTCGTTGGCTACCTGTCTTCAGCTCGGAGGCAAACAAAACGTGCCTGAGGCGGTACGCACGCATGTGCGCTTCCGCTTCATCCGTTGCTCATGTGCGCAGAAGATGGGATTCTCCAATGCTGAGCTGCTCCAACACCCAGACTGGGAGAAGGTCAAGGTCAATCCGAAGCTAGCGCAGCCCAAGCTCCCCAGGTGGATCTGGAGCCACGATCCCGAGCAGTACACCTATGATCACTACGAGAAGATGGTCGATACCATCAGAAAGGGAATTCCCTTCGACCAGGTGGATACGGTGCCGCCAAATTATCCACCTGGGTATAAGTACGAAGCCTGGAATCTTGACGACATGCAGAAAGAAGTAGACAAGGCCACGGTGGACATGGGTTCTGGAAACTGGGATTAGAAAAGGGGGTGGAGTCTTGATGGCTTGGTGGCGGATAAGAGTGTGGAAGTCCGAGTGTGTTTCTTTATTCGAACGATATAGGCTGTGTTATAATAACGGGTCTAGAACACGTTCTTTACTCTCGATCTGACGCCGTCTCTATTCAGCTGCGTCTTGTTCATCAGCGACGACTTTTCATTATCAGTCCTATAAGCCCCTTCGTCGCCCACCTGGAATATGATCATGAAACCTCGTATCATAATACATGCCTAGCTACCTACCTAGTAGCTAACTAGGCACCAACGTAGCATACGAATTGTACCCTATATTGATACATACAGCGTTGTTGACGTCGACCAGCATATAGGGCCGTCAACCAATCTTTTTCTAAGACATCACCTTATCTTTCCCCTTTAGGTTCTTGATCGTAGGGTCACTATGAAGACATTTGGTCCTGCCAACTCTTCATCGGTATCCGGTCCCCAAGTGAAACTAATCGACAGTTACTTTAGGAAGAATTTACACCGCACAGTAGTATTGACGAGCGTTGGCGGATTTCGATAATTAGGCAGCAGTCAATCCCTCGTCTCTACAACATTAAAGGGGAACCACGGTAAGCTCCGCGACGAATAGGAATTAAACATTTAAACATATTCCAATACAAAAAATGTGTGAATACTTGTGAGGCATACCGGCCCCTATCTTGTGTGACTTATCGCACGGCTCGTTAAGGAAAAGTCGATGAGCAGCATCTCATCCTCGACTACAGATTCCTTCGCTTGAATAGGGCAGATTTGACGAGCCTGGTAGATATGTTTGGCTAGAATACTGAGGAAAGGGGAAGGATCGCAATAGGTTCGGTGGCTGTGCGAAGATTACTAGCAATGCACATTGGAGGATATAAAGGGGACCACCACCGCACACTAGAACCCCCTTCTATCAGCCGATGCAGAATATCAACAGCAAGCAAACACAACAGGAGGAATTATGTCTTTAGAGAAAATCGAAATTCCGGTCCGCGTCTCCGTAAGTGCACGGGAGGAACTACTCTTGTGACCACGCTTGCCGTCATCATCATTCTCTCCGGCCATATCTTGGCAGAGCACATTTACTTGCTGAGATGGATGAGAAATCACGACCAGAGATACTCAGGCAGGTTTGGGATCTAGCACGGCAGCGAGACACCCAAGACGGCGTGGCTACCGGTCCTATTATACCGAAGTCCCCATCACCAGCTAGCGATCGCCACATCCATCACGAATATTATCGTCAGTGCCCTAATAATGGTGATGTTTATCATTAGCGCGTGGGGGAGAAAGGTTCGTTTCATCGATATTCTACGGTAACCCGTTCCGTAACGATCTAACGGTACCCAGAATCTCGGCCAGCATTGGTTCCTCATCCTACTATTCGTCCCGACGCTCGTGCTCAACACCACAGCGCTCCTTTACAACTTCATCGAGCATGGGATTACAGGTCGCCTAGACACATACCAGCTACACGAGTATGCCTCACGTACCGGGTACTTCCCGTACGGCAACAATTGGATGGACTTCGAGAGCTGGAGCTGTGGACTTACGCACTCGGATGTGATTAACGACAAGGTGTAGCGGGATAACTGACATCGCTCCCAGTTAGGGCGGTGGCTTCTTCTGCCCACTTGGTTCGTTATCTGTAGTGCCATGTTTGTCTCGTGGATATCCTTCCGTGGCCTTCCCGGCTGGAGGGGTAGCATCGAAGAGGATGTCGACGGAGAGGGCATGGTGAGACTTGCATGAGGTCCAGTCTGAATCTCCGAAGTGACTTGGCTTTTATCCCTATGGTAAAGGCTAGATGAGAAGAGGTAGACCGAATCAGGGGGTGAAAATGAGGATCATAGATGTCTACGCTAAAGGACCATAACGCGTAACTTCTATCATGTCTTACAATTACGGTTCACTCAAATAGTAGGCCAGTCAATCACTTCCTATGATCGACTTCCGCGAAGGTATCAGATGCCATTTAAGTGCATATTTACGCGACCCCGGGAGATAGACCAAACAGTCCGGAACTATTTCGTTATATAACTTATGCGTTCTCCACTCCAGGCGCAGCAGCCGCAAGCAGCTTCGGGAAATCCGGCGTTCCCAGGCCGGTAACGGGGTCCCATCCGGCCGTAGCATTCCACCTTGCGCCGTTCCGGAAAGCCGAGTTACCGGAGCAGCCGCTTCCGTAACCGGACGTAATGTCAATCAGCGCGGCGCTGTTGTTGTACAGCCACGGATTAAGGAATCCCAAGGGCGGCTGGCCTTGACTCTTACGAGCAGCGTTGAGGAGTGCAACAACACCAGCGAAGACGGGGCTCGAAGCACTGGTACCGGATAGGAGCGCGGTTCTGCCCTTGTCGATGACCACAAATCGGCTTCCCTGGGCTGCGACGTCCGGAATGCCCCTGTTGGACGCGTTGAAGTATGCCGAGTACGTGCTACCGATGGATTCGAGGTACGCGTTCACCGCGTCTTTTTGCCACGCGGGTTGAGCGTGGAGGGAGCTGAAGCCACCGCTCGAGAAGCTGACGCCCTGTTCGGGTTCGATGTTGTAAGTGGCGCCGACGGATGTGACGTAGGGACAGCCGGCGGGGAATGTGGGCTGGAAGTACGGCGCCTGATCGGATTCCCTGATGCACGAATCACCTGGTCCGGAGTCTCCTGACGAAAATAGCACGCTGACACCACGGGCACCGAGTTGCATGAACATGTTGCAGACCTTCAATGCGTAATCTGCAGGCACCGACTGCTCCTCCTCTCCGTAGGAAGTCGAGATGGTCTGCGGCAAGGCCGAATCTGGTTGGTCCAGGAGATAGGTCAAGAATTCCAGGTAAGGTTCGTTCGTGGAAGGACCAGGCTGGTCGTGCGTAGGGACAAGCGGTCTACATAGAACGGTTAGTTCATTCATAACGAAAACTTGGTCGTCATTGCTTGCTTACCCGCGACCGCCAGTGCTATATTCAAGAATTGGCACGGGAGCGCTGATAGCCAATACGTATTGCACATCGAGGTTTGCCTCGCCTACTCAGGAGTTTAGCTCATATTCGGATCAGATCAAACGATTCTAGACAGGGGCTACAACATACCGCTGTCATCCCTGCTGGCCTGGTCGTTCAAGCCGCCATTCACCAACTCCACGCTGAAGTTCTGGCCACTAGCCTCCGCCAAGTACTGAGTTTCGAAGGATTGGAGGTCGGCATATCGAGCGTATTCTTCCAGGTAGGAGCTGAAGGCGACCAAGTTGCCCTCCGGTGACGCCTTGTACTTAATATTGTACAGCGACTTTAAACAAGCGGGGGTGATTCTGCTAGGATTGCAATCCGCCGCCTCGACAGCCATAGTTGCCTTTATGGTATCCTCTTCCTCGGGTTCGAGGACCTGCATCTCGAAAATAGTCGACCTCTTGGCGCCAAGCTGGCCAAATCGCGTAGTGGGTTGGATTAAGTCGATGTTGGCGGAGAGCTCGTCGGGGACGCTGTATGATAGCGTTCGTAGTCTAGGGCTACCGCCCTCCTGATATTGATACCAGGAGAAATTGGCGTCGAGCAGGTCGTTGGCAGTCTTCACGCTCGTCGTGAAAGTGATCCAGTCGTTGTTCACAGACGATTTGACGCCGCTCTCCGCCAACCAACTGACTACGGACGAAACTGACTTCTCCGTCGGGGCCGTGTAAGCCTTGACTTGGTCACGCGACATATGCATGCCATAATTGGGATGTCCCGGCGTCGAAATCTCAATCACGGCCTGCTCAAGCGCGGCAGCGTGCTGCTGCTGTAGAGCGACGCGCAGTGTGACGGGCTCATCTGGAGAGGCTTGGCGAACCTCCGACCACCCTTTGGGGACGGAAGCAAGCTTGTCCATCACCTTGGCCGAAGCGGCCGAGGCGAAGAGCACGAGGAGGGAACGCATTGTAGAGTTTCTCAAGGTTGAGATGGGAAATAGTAGGTTGTTCTCTTTCCTCCCTCGCCAGATAAAGGTGAAGAGCAAGCAAATCCCCTCGATTGCTCCGTGAGGGGGAGCGACGAGCAAGTTAATAAACAATGTCGTAGTACGTGAGGGTCATATAGTATTATATGACCCCTTACATATTGATATTGCGTGCGGTACACCGAGCAATGCTACCGTCGTATGCGCCAAAACGTCAAGTCTTCTTCTAACCGCGGCGACCTGCTCGTAATCTGTAAGTCCTAGCCACTTGAGATGCATTGAGCTGCCAAGTCCGGGGTGATCTCCCGCTCATCCTCCGCGACTGCCACCTCGCCTAAACTGTTTTCGGCAGGAGAGTCGCATCCGAGATATGCGCGTTGGTCGTGATAGCCTGATAGGCCTGCTTGTACGAGAGATCTGATCAAACTGATCTCAAAGTCCCGGTGAAGGAGGCCCCGCATGCGGGCATAAGAATAGGTTATCCCTCGGAATGTAGCCGTGAGGGGGGATGGGATAGGGATGGATGAGGCCCGCCGAACAGGCTCGCTTGCAGAAGATTTCTAATCATGTAGCATTGCCGGCCGGTCCAGACTCTACATATTGGTGAAGAATGCTTGTTAGAAACCGTATTTATTACTACGCCGCTTAGAATAATCCGGATACCTGGATGGTACGATTATTTTCGGGCAAGACTGATGAGACATTTTAATATCAGCATTCATCGTCATGCCCCACGGTTACGTGAACACGTTCCAACCAGAATTCTTGGAGAAGGTCCTGGCTTTACGCCCTGATGGGGCGAACATTGGCCGCACAACCTACAGCCTCATACAAGCATATGATTGTTCACTCTTCCTACCTCGAAAGTGTCACGATTGGAGAAATCTTGCCTTCTAATATTATTACGGCGGCTGGTGATTGAATACGGTCGTCATGACAACCAATCGCTCAAGGTCAACTAGTATGTCTCGGGGACTTCGAATGAGGGCATTCCAGGTTGTAAATGATCCGAAATTGCGAATGTTCTCAAGAGAAAGGCTGGCTAATTGAGTTTGTCTGGTTGTCAAAGCGTACAATTCTCTAAACCATACGAAGAATCGTAGAGCGAATATAATCCGATAGTATCATAATATATTCTATATGCATTACTCATAGCATGCCAATGGGGAGCAGGTTTCGAACTTTTGAATGAAGTATACGGGAAATGATGTTCTCTATTCTACGAAAGGCTTATACAGAAAAGAAGCCAATCATATATAATGAACTTAGATACATATGCACCTAGTAATTACCATAAATTGTAGAACTACAATAGTGTTTCGCGAAATGGCGTCGAGAGGTTGCTTCAGTAGCTTTGGCGCAAATCCAAATGCCAGCATAGCAGCGTTGTCAACTTGACACAGCTACTCGAGGGCAACACGATAACAGCAAAACTCGGCGACATCTACCTACCCCATGAGTTACAAAATTCTCCCATCCCCATCCATCTTCCCAATAACATCCTCAAACAACTGCGGCAGGATCTTAGAAGCATCCCCCTGAAAAAAGAAATCTTTATCTAACAACCTCGCCGCAGAATCGAGGTCCGGATTCACCACTGCAACAATTGCGCCCTTCTTCTGCGCCTTAAGCGTATAGCCCGCGGCAGGCCAGACGGCCGCCGCAGTCCCAATTACCAACATGATATCAATTGGGCCCTCCGCGATCCAGTTCTCGACTTGCAATATCATATCCGTATCAAGCGCCTCACCGAACCAGACGATGCCGGGACGGAGCAGGGCATTCTCGCAATTGGGGCAGTGGGGGAGGTCCTTGACGTCGATAGGGGGTAGGGGTACGTCTGGGTCGAGCAGGGGAAGTTTTTGGCCGGGCGCGTAGTCCTCGGCGGCGGGAGCGAGAGCCGGGCACACGGGATCGGACAAATTGTTTCGATCGATGTAACCGCACTCTTTGAAGCATGTAATATCGAGAAGGCTGCCGTGGAGGGTATGGAGTTTGGACGCGGGGTGTCCGGCGCGCGATGAAAGACCTAAAATAGAAATAAAGAACCCAATTAGAAATCTACAATATCTACCTAGCTTAGGGACATGGTTCAGTCCCGGATGAGGAACCTACCATCAACATTTTGTGTAAGACACAAAAAGTTATCTTTCTTCTTAGCTAACTCGGCGAGCGCAAAGTGGCCACAATTCGGTTGTGCGGCCAGAGCCATATGCCTACGCCATGCGTAGAAGAGCCATACGAGAGCGGGGTCTCTCCTAAAGGCACCTGGCGTAGCGAGGGCAGTCGGATCGTAGTCACGCCATAAGCCGTCGGCGCCGCGGAAAGTGGGCAGTCCAGAAGCGGCAGATAGGCCGGCGCCGCAGAGAGCTAGAATGCGATTGCTAGAGCCTAGGAGCCGCTTGAACTCGTCGATAGATGTTCGAGGTGCCATTGTTGGCGACAGCGGGGTAGGGCGAGTCCAGAAGAGACGGCAAGGGGGTCGACGAGTGGTCAAGCGAGGATTCCTTAGCGGTACCGTGAATCGGCGTGGGATGGGAGGCGGGACCAGGGGTCGAGGGTTGCAATGCATACTAGATGGCTATGGGAGCCTTGTCGTTCCATCTTGGGCGATGGGGATTCATTGTTTATTGATAATGTGACATTTACCAACGCCGCATAAGCTTCAGCAGTGCGGGATGGTAAATTGTTTCTATGATGCTAGAGCTCTACATAGTAGGCCTACATACGAAAGTATAATTGTGGATCATTTCTCGAATACTGCTTAGTAGAATGTTGCATTAGGAGGTATTATATTACGCAATTAACCCCAAGACCCGGTTCGTTAGATATCGTACACTTTCGCTTCGCTCGACTAAACCAAAAAAGCATCTGATGACTTTCGTGCAGACGAGTCCATCTCCTTCCTCTTTTCACTAGTATTCGATATGGATCCGACAATATTACAAATTGTGCTATTTTCAAATATCAGGTCGAGTCTTAAATGCCTCATATCTTTTTCCAACTGAAGTACCATTCCCAACCCCCCGATCCGTGTAAATGGACAAGGTATCTGTCGTGTTGTCGTAATCCACGCCGCATTTCTCCGAAAAGCCTTGGAACATGTCGACCCGCTCTTGCACATACTGTCCGAACCCTGCCCTCGAGCAAGTTGTCCCGGGCCCGTCGGCGCAATTCGGCAAGGGCTGGGGTGCGCTATTCACTAGCACCCGATAATAGTCGCCGTCTTCGTAGCCGTAGCTGCCCGAACAGTTTAGCCTCTCGATAGCTAGGTTGCTTAGAAAAGGCAACACGTGGGAACTCTTCCAGGCACGTCGATGGTTGATGCGGTCCAGCGGCATAGTGTCGTTCACTGTAGCTTCACTTCCGCCAAACGCAGAGTTATTGAAGAGACCCATGGCGACGAAGACCATAGGAGGCAGCTCCCGATGGGTAAAGCTGACAAAGATATCTTGGCTGTCGCTAATTTCTTCCATCAGCAGATTCGACGATGCGTTGAACCAAGGGAGTCCCACAACGCCCGAAATGCGGTTGCCGTATCCCACATTATAGTGGTACATAACGTCGGCGGTGTACTCCCACCCCAGCCAGTCATCGGGCATAAACAGGTCCAGATCGCAGAAAGGGGAGCTCCCACGAATGACCGACTCGTAACCGCATAGTTCCATCATACCATACACATCGTTAGCCGTGAAGTTGAAACTAGGAGCCATCGCATTGAGTCTCGCTGTGATGGGCGTTGTAAACTTTTCAAGGTAGACTTCGGACTGGTCACTCCCGAACGACGACGAATAGGCCGGGCAGCTTTTGTACGGCGTGAGGCTATTGGCTCCCGCTTCCTCCGACTCATAGATGCTGACAACATTGATTTCATTGTCGTCCAGCTCTAATCCTCTCACGAGAGATTGTGCGGATTTCACGGTGCGCTCGGCGGACGATGTCCAGATACGAGACGGTAGCCGGAGGTTAGGATACCGAAAGGAGAGTGTCACACCAAGTTGGGCGGCTTCTAACCTGCCCACGCGAGTCAACAACTCGCTTTCGGCGTCCGTCAAAGGTGCCACCCAATCGGCCAAGAAATTTAGCGTCGGAATCTTAGACCAGTCAATAGCGGTGTGATTATTCAGCTTAGATATGAAAGGCTCGATATATTCTTCGTAGTCGAAATCATTGGCGTAGATTGCGGCATGACGAGAAAGATACACGGCTCGCGATGCAGTACAACCTTGAGGAGGTGCCGGCGATGCTGGCGGATCTTGAGGTTCGAAATACGGAGCTACACCGCCGAGATGCTCTAGAGGGTTAAATTTATAGGTGGAATAGAGCGATGCGGCATAGCAGGTTTGCAGTACCGGGAGAACGAGTGCTGTGAGCTGTACCAGCTCTCTAACGAATGACGGAGCCATTGTGTTCCAGTTTATTGCAGGCCACGCAGTATTAGATAAAAGCTAGCGATGTCCATGATAGAAGCTGAGTTCTTCGTTTTATATATCTTTAAGCAACTTTAGAACAAAATTGATATCAATCAGCATCAATGATATGTACGTATGTACAGTACCTACAGATCACTACCCACAATAGTACCTCTCATACTCAACAATGACGAGACTTAAAGACGGCTTTGGGATAGTGTCGTCATTGAACATGGGTACGACAGGGATGACAGCTACTAAAGGAACAAGCTTAAACCAAGAAGTAACCACGAAGCTTATTTCCCCACACTGTTCCCTGTTTGGCTGTACCTGACGCTACCGGTACTCAACCCAGGTGCATCAGCTTCATCTTTTTTTTTCTGTCATCTTAGCCCCTTTTCTAATACATCTACGATACCGTCGATCATTCCTCAGAATCAGCTGTTCTAGCATAGCAATTAAGTTTGATTATCTAGGAGCCTTATCGTCAACATCTGCTGTTATTGTTAAAGCAGCAAATTATCTAACATAGATCTAAGGTTCATCGATGATGAAAGGCGTGAGGACAATTAGTGTCAATTGATACCAGGTGCCTCTTAAACCTTTGCCGAGACAAATGGGTGCAGTTTCCGAATATTAATAGAAAGCACCTAGCCGACATGAGTGATCTAACAAGCACATTGATGCTTGGAGTTGCGATCCTCGCCGACAAGCACTACTAAAGCACTACTAACCTTGGAACCTTATATCTGGCCACAATGACGAACTTTTTTGGTGGCACCTAACCTTGGAATAGAGGCTGATCTAGTGTGAGAAAGCCTCACAATTCCTCCTCGACCGAAGCCAATTAGAATAAAAGAAAAAGAAAACTCAAAATAGGCGCATCAATATTGGATCTATTGTTCTGCACACAGTCATATTATAGAAATATTAAGAAGAAAATAGTTACTTATGCATTAGCCTCCCCCAAGCAGAACGGCATAATATCAATATGTACTACCATGTATATAGGACGTATGACAAGATACATAGTACATGTACATATATATACGATCAATACCGTACAGTGTATATCGGACAGTATCCGTCAATACAACCTCTTAAAAGCGTCCAAATGGATCTGTAGCGGCGTCAAACGAGAAACTATAAGACCACACTATTATGTGGCGTCAATATACTATATTTTCCATCACCTTTGAAGCTTAAACGAAAATACTTTAGTCAATATCGTGTTGAATATGATAGTATGAAGACACGTGAGTAACACAGCTCCTTAGATTGCATCACTCGTATTACACTCAACAACTGCTATAGAACTGTCTACTGGATCGTCAATGCAAGGCACCATATTCCACCCTAATATGACAATGCAAACTAAGAAAGGGATCGGAGATTTAGATCGTAGGCTAGTAGTGGACTTGGAGGGTAAGCTAGCCAAGTGAGAAAAGACGTATGATACCGTGAGGTATTAAGAGGTAAATATAGGATCAAGTGCCAACTTAATATGGAGAATGCATCGTACCATAAGGATATCTTAGATCTCTTTTCTAGTTGCATCCTCGGCTCCCCCACCCCAAGTAATATAGAGATAGTCGTGCCCTTCTCGTGAGTCATGTTAATACTCCTAGCCGTAGGCTATATCCGTCCTTAACCGCGTAACTAAGTGTGCCGTATAGCACCCATCGCACTTGTCAAGGAATCACCAACGCTAGCCCGGCAGTAGTATAGGAATTACGGACGAAATATGGAAGTATGTTGTCCTGGAGGCAACATGTGAGTGCGATCTTAGCTCCTAAGCGCGGCAACACCTGTTACGATCTTAGGATCCTACGGCTACTAGAGCTCCTTGAAGCCTATTGTATTCCTATACATAGATGTATATATATAAGGACTCGTCAGATTTGACCATTTGGTTTCTCAATATACCTAACGCACCCTACTTAACATTACTTACTGTTGAGACATAAACAACCTCATCATCAAAACTTTTACTATTCACTTTCTACTCTTGATGGCTTTCAAATAGGTACCACGAAGTACAACGGGCAATATAACGTTAATGTTGTCATTACCACAACTTGACTATAACCGGAAAACCAGTTCATCTATTAAATATATTCTTATTTACCTCTATTCCACTCTAATCCGGTAGTTTGACACATCAACTTCATCTGGGATTGTACCGGGCTCGCAATGCCCCCATCTAATGCCGAAGCGTCCCGTCGAAACCTATCTCTCTATATCTATATTATTATGCTGGTTATAGGAATGGGCGGTGTTATTGGGGTAATGGTTGTAGAAGGTGATATCCCACGTATCGCCGGACTAGTAGTGTCTGTCCCCCCTATTTTGTCTGTTTCACACTACTTATTGCCCAGACTGATTTCTTATAGCTTCGGTACCTGGTGCTTATTGCTTGTATTTCTTGCAGCTACGAACGTAGGATTAAAAGATGACCTCGTGTAAGTCTAACAGATATGTATTATTCACAATATCTTCGAAGAGGACGACAAATATATTAATTTGCCTACGGCCACCCCCTGCCCCCTCCCGGCGCGATACCCTCTATACCCATCTATAGATATGTGAGACTTACGATTAGCAGGAAAGTCGCATCTTATGTTATCGGTACTGTTATACCTATGGGATTTTGCGGCCGACTATTCTCGAACCACGTTGACAGAATGCTCCTATCCCTACCAATATTTGGCAACACGGGTATATTCTTCACAGCTTTGATTATTCAAGTTGGGCAACGACCAGCGGCAGACCAGCGTCGGCTCCTGGTCCAAGTCCAGGAGGTATTGCGCGGCATTCGGGATTGTGTACATGAGATTATCGGTTGCATTACTGGGATACCTATAGCTGGTAGGAATCTTGGAGATGGTCAAGCATAAGGAGTTTAACCTAATGAGTCTGGCGGTGCTCAGATTAGTCTAATTAGGACGAGTCTTTTGGATGGGGCTATAAAACTTCCTCCACCCAAAGGCACTCTATAAATGAATTCCCTTTGCCAGGCTGTGATAATTCTATATTGTATCCGCTCGGCTCCGTCGTATATCCGAATATATAAGATCTTAGACACACAATATGAAATGTCAGCCTTAGCCCAACCCCTAAGAAATATTCTCCACATGGACAAGAAACCTAAAATAAATAAGAAGAGTGTTCCGGTAGTCGAAGTTAAACATACGGGCTGATTGAAATAGCGAATCCATAGTGAGTGCCCTAAACGAGAACAAGCCTAGCCGCAAGAACCATCACCGTTGACGATATATCTTTCCGTAAGAACCCTACCTATCCACATATGACGAACCCCTGAACCCCCCTGATCCATATGATTCGGCACCGAATCTCTTACTGTCTCGGAAATCGGCATGGCGTCGCCTGCTACGGTCGGTGTCGTCTTCACTAGAGCGTGGAACCCAGCCCGTATCCACATAGGTGGCGCGACCATCGGGCTTAGCAGCGACCACCTCGTCTCGTACCTCGAGCCTATGGGGCCGCCGGCGCCTACCGTCTCGCTCACTAGCTCCAACGCTCCGGGATCGTCTTCGGGCTTCTCTATCGTCTGACTTTCCCTTGCCCAGGGCATGCTTAACTCCTTCCTTAGCCTCCTGTGCCCAGGACTCTTTCTCGCCGTAGAGGATTCCCTTAGGCCAGAACTTAGAAACGGCTATCGACGCAGCTCCGACAACACCGAGGAAGACCACGGAGGCCTTGAGTAGATCTTTTCCATTGTCGGAGTTGGTAGGCGACGGGGAGCGTCGACGGTGATATCGCGAATCTGTGGAAAGACTCCTATGATGGGAATGAGATCCCGAATGACGATTTGATTTGGGAGATAGAGAGGGGGAATATGAATAACGAGGCATAGAGATATTATGACGACGGGCTGATTCTCGGGTATTTGAAGAGGAGGCTCTCGGAACTTGATTTTAATATTAAGAAAGACTCACGGCCTGGATGAGCGAGTAGGGTTGAAGCTACGAGGGGATAAATACCAGCTGGGCAAGCTCCACAGGATGATGTAGGAGGCGAACTAGCGTCTACTCTATGCCCAAGAAACACATAAATCGCGCTCGCTTACACGGCGTGGGACAATTAGACAATACGCGACCACGAATTCATGCACCAGATCTCCAAGGCGTATTACTAGGACATTAAAAGCGCCTTGGGGTGACACTACATCCTCGGAACACGTAATGCAAGGATCGAGCCACGGAACTGTAGCAGGGTACGAATATGGTACCAAGTATTTATGACTGGTCAAAAAGAGGGAAAGCAGATATAAGTGGTCAAGATAAGCTTTTTCAGGGCTGTGCCCGGGTCTGTACGCATGACGTATTTCCTAGGATCGGGATATATTCTTGGGGAGCTGGATCGAAGATCACCTAAGGTAGGGAGTGATAAGAGCCAGCCAATGTCGCCCATGAGGAGCTCGGTTATGTTGTATAGCGTTACTCCTCTGCTAGGACGCTAGCCATCGCTACGGGGTATTTGTATGAGCACGAATAGGATTACTGATATAAACACTTCACCCTTTCAACTGGGAACTAATCACGTCCTAGGAAGTAATCTAGGGTTCCACAATGCCAACTCCCGTATATGCTCCCGCCACGCCTGGATCGGATCGTGGGCCGTGGTACGTTCTACGCGGAATCCCGTCGCATTAACGCCGTAGAGATAAGGCTTTTCGTCCGCGAAACAAGGTGTCTCTTGCTCATCAGGCACGGTCCCGTTCAGAATATATGCCTTTGCTATAGAATCGGTGCAAGTAGACTTGTCTCTAGATGAATGCCCGTAACCGTGATGTACGACTAACCTCGCATTCTTACCCATCTCATTCAAGAGTCTTCTCCCGTTCCGTAGGGGGGTTGCAGGGTCGTAAGTCTCTGCGATCAGTAGTATCGGATTTTTAAGCGTGTGGTCCAGGTCTCCTCGATAGACCTCGGCAGGCCGTGGCCAGTAGGTGATGAAGTGTTGGCAGGGGAACACATTGAAAAATCGTGAATTCCCAGAGATCCAGGCTTGAGCGGTCATGTTAGCCCAGAGGGATTGCCACCAGACGAGACCATCCGGCGGTAAGGGAGCATCGTAGGAATCCGCGCAGATGACTAAAGCACCAAGTTCGTCGGTGGATGGCTTTGGGGAGGGGGGTGACGGCAACGTGGGATCGTACTCCCAGTCTGAGTCGTCGAGGAAGGCTGCCGCTAGAGTCGAATTCCCTGCCTCTAGCTCATACAGCATCTGAGCTAACGCAGGCCAGGTATTGGCATTGTACAGAGCGCCGTATATAGCGGCTACTAGAGCAGAGTACGTAATAAGGGAGGGCCCGCTGGATTCGAGGTAACCGGCAACGGGCCGTTCGCTGATGGAAACCACCAACTTCTCCATTCGAATTTCCAGCTCTTGCAGGGACACGTGTTCAGAGCCCCTTGGTCGTGCTAGAGCACAATATTCCGGTCCGGCACTGAGGCATTCGCCTAGAAATCCGTCACGCCACGCGTCGGTAGCGTTATCCAGTGCGGTCCATCCAAACCCACCGAGAAGACGGTGATCTCGGACGTATTCAGTTCCATCAAGAATGATGCGGCCGACGCTGTCGGGGAACATATTGGCCCATGTCTGCCCGATTCCCGTACCATAACTAACGAGGTAACCCGTCATCTCGTCTTCGCCTAGTGTCTTTCGGATCTCCTCCATGTCGCGCGCGACGAACGCGGTGCCAACGAATCGAGGAAGGTCGCCATGTTTCTCCCAGCAGGCGCGGAATGTCGCGTTGTTCATAGCATCCGCGACTTGGAGTTGCGCTTCAGGCGACCCGGACACTTCGCGGTACTGCCCCGTCAGCATGGACCAGCGATCACGGTCGGCATCGTAGGGGAAGCACGAGATGGCCGGCAAGGTTGTGTTAACGCCGCGTGGGTCCCAGCCCAGGACGTCGAACTTGCCGTCACTGAGGCGCTTCGTGATGGCCTCGGCGGCCCTCCACGTGTACGATGTGCCACTACCGCCCGGACCGCCTGGCTCGATGACGATGGTGCGCTCGCTCTTACTCCCCGCGGAAGACCTTGTACGCACGCCTGGAACTGTTTTGGCCTGTGCAAGGCCCGATACCTGGTACTTTGTAATAGCAAGCCGGACAATCCGGGAATCGGATTCGTTGGTGTAGTCTAGCGGTACGTCGAGGTAGCCACACAAATAAACCCCCCGCCCGGCATATGGATCGCTTTCATGTAAGCTCTGCTCCTTCGTCGCGTTCCCCCAACTCCAATGCTTAGGATTCGGATCGAATAGGCGGGCCCAGCTCCGTTCGGGTTGGGGGTCGTCGAGGGCGGGTGGTAGAGTTGCGTTGGTGCAAGGAATGAAACGGAACGGATCGTCGGGTAGCGGGAATCGGCCATAGGGAGACTCGACACAAGTCGACATAGCGCCACCCACGAGGCGGTCGTAATATTGTTGTTGAAATCCTTCATACGAAAGGCTTGGGAGGTGATTATACAGAACAGCCAGCCCGACCAAACCCATGATGGCCAGCGCCTTCGCCGGTGATTGTTTGGGTTGTGGCTCCATGGGACGGCCAGCTAGGGACGATGATTTCTCCATGGCAGTAGACTATTTAAGGACGCCGAAATATTGCAGTCCTCGAGCGCAAATAGCGCTTTGAGCCAACTCTATTAAAAAATCATGGAGAGTGTTGTATAATACATACAAGGTCAGAGTTGAAGTAACGGGGTCAGTTCTAGCTTCAAAGGTGCCTATGTCTGACAGCTTTGGTGGGTCACATCGAATTCATAGTTGTATGTATAGGGTTGTACCCTTGCATATAATCTTCGGTGTTTAAGTACATCAATGTTGACCTTCGTAAGGGCTCCAGCGGAGGGGCTGGATGCTGACCCAAATAGTACATAGTATCGTTCAATCCATCCCGATAAATAAGGTAACAGTCTGTTTTAACTAGCTTTCGAATGTCAAGTTCCATGCCTCGTATCTATAGATCTATGACCTTTCTGCCAGCCGATCAAATATTGCGGTTGAACCCCCCCTTTCATAGGCTAGAGGACGAAGTTGTGGCCCCGTGAATCCAGACCTCCAACACACTAACCACAATTTCTCGAACATAGTAACTCGTTTTCCGACGTACCTTTTCTCATTTCACATAGGAGAACCTTAAGGCCAGAGCCAGGCGAGCTATGCGCTTTATTTCAGGCCTCTTGAATCCACTTATCGGGAGGCCCACCTAGGTAAATTCTCATGGGAGACCTCGATATTCAGGATAGCGGGGATTGTAGTGATATGCACTTCACTTTGCTGCTGTAACCTTATGATACTGACAATTATAAGGTACTGTTCAAGTAGGAAGAAATAGTATGTACGTAATTCATCCTATAGATGAGGTAGATACTCCCTATGAAGTCCTGCTTATACCAGTTGACGTACTGTAAACAAAACAGTATACAATACACATTGATAGGGACAATTATAAAGCGCCTAGACTAGGTGCTACCTATCTATACTACACAAGTCCTATTTAGACATGTTATGTCACTATACGTGGAATGCAGTCATTGACGACGAAGGGGTGAAATCAAGCCGACTTTGAAGTCGCCCCGCGTAGGAGGCGGAACATCTATAGATGCTTATAATACATACCTACCTTACTACATGCCTTACTACATATTCTAGGTCTCCGTAGACGGCTACGGCTGATCAATGGCCGAAGCCGTATAAAGGTCCCGGAGCTTTATCGTGAAAATGACAAATTCGCGGCTAAAATGACGAGATATAAATTCACACATAAAGCCGTATGTGCTCGTTAACTTAATAGTTCGTAACCCTTAATATAATACTTGAATGTTTCTCCTGAATATTGATTATATTGAGGTGTTCAATAGCGCTGGCCAAATCATGTGATGCCTTAAGATTATATCAAGGTAGTCTTATAGACACGAATTTCCTCTATAACGCCAGCAAACCACCACGAAACTTCTGCCTAGCCCAAACTAAGTCTCAGGGCTCTCCTTTATTCCCTCCCTCTACATAGGTATCCTCCGAATCTCCTCCGCAGTCCAATATTTCCTCATATTCTCCGCCCCGAGTGTCTTAACCTCCTGATCCAAATGCGTCCACAGCACCGTGCCCCACGTCTCCATCTGCGCCTTCAGCGTCCCCATATCCAGCTCTTTAGTCCCGTCTCGGCATGCGCGTAAGTACGCTTGCATGCCGTCCATACCCTCGTGGATCTCGGCATGTTGCCGTAGGAGTTCCGCTGCGGGACCTTTCCCCTTCCCCTTTTTTCCTCCTTTAGTATCAGCGGGGTCGTCCGTGCGGAATTCAGGCATCCGCTGTGCTAAGATCGGGAAGATATACGTCTCCTCGATACTATGATGCACTTCCAACTGCGCTACAAACGCTAGCCCGTCATTTATAATCCCCCGTCCACCCCGCGACGAAGCTTTCGTCTTGCTACTGTTTCCCGCACAGGCTGCCGCCCATAAGGCGTTCCATGCCGTTCGGAAATGCGCGTGGAACAGGTCCATGTGCTCCGCAAGCCGGTTATAGGCGCGGAACTCGGCGCCTTTGAGTGGGGGCAGTTTCTTCTCTTCTGGTGCTGAGTCGCTTGGAGAAGGCTGGGTAGCTGCGGTTGTGGCTGTCGACTCAGAAGCATTGGTGGTGGCAGGAGCACTTGGTTCGGCGGGTGAGTCTGCGGGGGAAGCCGCCGAGGACGCGCCCGCGGTGGCCGACATGGTAGCGCAGAAGTTGCGCACGGGGTTATGTCGCGAGAGCAATAGGAAGGGTATCGAATGAATGCGATTGCAGAATGATACCAGTGGCCAGGTATAAGCCCCGATGGGAAGAACAGGGAGAGTATTGCGGTTGGGAGCGGTAGGATGCGGGGGTAGACGATTTGCGACGAGGCGAAGTCCGGCAACTATAGTTATACGCTGCGAGATCATGAGCGATTCGTTATGGCAGAGAAGGGTGTATGGAAATCCTATTCCTCATCGCTGGCATATACATAGAGGGAGGCATTGCCGCCGGCATATATACCACCATGCTACCTAACATATAGCAGCTAACGGTGACTATACGAGATAAGTCAGCGATTAGAAAGCAGGAACTATTCTGCTGCTGTCCGGCGTGGGCTGAGACCGAGTGCCCACCGCTGATATAGGGTACTTTCTAGTAAGCCCCCTTTCTCTTTGCGCTGATTGGCTTATTCGATCCATTAATTCTAATAAGAGTTGTCATTATCGATATGCGTTTAATGACTTATCTCCGAGAGTACCGTAACATTGAAGGCATTACTCGATGTTATACACACCAACGCCCCTATCGAAGGATAAGTATGGCAAGTATCCAGATATGGATTCTATAATTGGAGGCCTTTCCATATAGTTCTCAGGTATGATTACCCAGTAATTTGATGAAGCAAGAAAGATAGTGTTGGTAGGGCCACAACAGAGCGCCAACGTCAATGAGCCGTAGAGAACCATCTCGCATCATCCATCCTCTAGGCACAAACCCAAACTACGGTCGTACTGAGCTATGATCGTGAGTATGAACGATAGCCGACAACTCCTACAATATTATGCACAACAAGATCACCTTTGCTCTTCAAACCCAGCCGTCAACGCGAAATTATCTACCGTAACCGACATAAATCGAATATTTGCCTTTCTTTTCCTTTACTGCGCCTTCTAATTAATGAAGTCGATGTCAATTCCTAGCCATACATAGCTACATGGTCTGCTCTTTGCTCCACTTGCGTAAGCTTCCGAGGTCATTCATCACCGTAGTCAGTCCCCCGAGGCGTTTCCCCGGGGCATTCGCATCCGCATTTTCGTCAGAAGCCAAGCCCGAACCGTATGCAGTAGACACCTACCTACCTAACAAAGGAGAGAAAGTTACCGCGCACTGCCGCCTAACCCCGGACCGCACCGCCCAGTACGCCTCCAGTAAACTGCGTACCGCCTGCCTGTCGTTGGCCGGTACCCCCGGTCCTCGGACCGCCTCGGCCGCCGCGCTGTCCGCCACCCCGGCCACCTCGCTGGTTTTGTCCGCCTCGTCGATCGAACGCGTTGGCGGTACCCTGCGTACGTTGCTCGAGGGTGCGCTCGTTTGTCTCGATGAGCTGCGCTGCCTTATCCGAGAGCGTGAGCGCAAGGCTCTGAAGGCGTGATAGCTCCACACCCTTGCGGAAGATGACCGTGGAAGTGACCTGGTCGAGAGCGGCCGCGAGTTCCTCGTGGCTGATCATCTTGCTGACGATAGCAGCGACCTTGCGATCCTCAAGGTCGAACATGGATGAGAGCGTAGCGATGGCGAGAGTGTCGTAGAAGGGGGCGTAGGTGAAGAGGTACGTCCGTAGGCCCTCTTCTTGAATTTGCTTAGACAGCATAGTCTTGATCTCCTCCGTGTTTGGCATCAGATCCCAGATCTTGATACTGTGGATGAAATTGGTGGCCTTCTTCCATTCGCCAGCAGCGAGGGCACGAGATGCCTGCATGACATGGTCACGAGTATTCTCCGGAGGCCCGGTGAAGATTTGCCTCTCGTGGTACTCTAGCATGCGTCGGTAGGTCTTGCTAATGACTCGCTTCTTGATATCCGGCGAGGAGCCGGTCTGAGCCAATAGTGGGATCTCAAGAAGCATGCTGCAGGTCAAATATACACACTCCAGAAGCTCAAGGTTGATGTGCATGTGGAAAGGAAGTTGTCGTTGCTTCTCTAGCCTCTCTTGCTCGGGAGAGACTTGGTTGAATCGCTGGATCATGACGCCTTGAGCCAACAGTTCCTTCTGTCGGCCGCTACCGCAGATCTCCTGTAGCGTATTTTGTGCCTCGTACACCAAGCCCTTTCGGAACGCGCAGAGTCCAACTTGGACAAGGGTACGGTTGTAGAGGATTTGTGTTTGCACGTCGAAATTGTTGATCGACTCCTGCAAGTGTGACATGAGCATCATGTCGCGAGCCTTGTAGTATTCGTCATGCAGAGCGAGGAAGTATATCTGGCACAACATGGTACGAGCACGGATGATTCCCTCGCTGTTGACGAACAGATAGTTGCAAAGAACGTTGAGTAGGTTAGTAGCGTCCGCGATACTTCCCCTAGGTGTGATGGTGGATTCGACATTGGAAGGTACCGACTTCCAGGCATTCTCCTCGAGAATCTTGACGACCTGCGCAGGTTTGAAGTACACATGCTCTAATCTGCGCATGACGATACGGTTCACGCTATCTTGGGGAGTCTGTAGGGATGAGTCTTTGGAGAGAGTCTCGTAGTAGAGTAGGCCACGGAAGATGACGTTGTAGAGAGAACCCTCGTCCGTCAGTCGTTCGATGTATTCCGAAGTGTGAGGGTCGATGCTCTGTAGTGACCGGGTGAGCTCATCATCGAGTCTCTCGACGTAGGACACGATACTTCCAGGAATCTTGATGTACTTCTCGCCCGGCTGTAGGGTAGGCGGCTTCTCATCATCGTCCCACTCCTCGGCGTTCTCAATCACGATGTACTCCTTGTTCGACTCGAGTACCTCAAATAGGGTTGATATCTCCTTCTCAGCGGCTTTCCAGTGCTCAAGAGGCATGGATGCAGATCCACCGGAGCTCAGGTCGAATCTCGCAGAAACGATAGTCAGAAGGACTTTGATTTGTTGGTATGGCGTGGCGGCAACCTCATAGAGTTTTTCCATAATCTTAATCTGCTCGATACGGTCTGTGTTCTTCTTACCACGAGACTCCATGATTCCACGTAGGTGCTTGAAGATGCTCTCGGGGGTGAATTGTAGTGTTCTACCACCCTTCCCGACGGTAGCGAAGCCTTCCTGATCGTCATCGACTTGGTCTGCGAATATCTCTGCCTTAGCCTTCTTGGGCTTCGCGACGGGAACTTCCTCTTCCTCGTCCGAGGCGAGGAAGTCGAGAGGGTCCTCCCTGTAGGCCTCGATCTGTGATTGGTAGTCTTGCTTGAGCTTCTTGATCTTTTGCTTGACAGCATTGAGACCTCGGGCACTCGTAGCGTTCATCTTCTTCGGGGTAACCTTTTGCTTCGACATCGTTTCGTTCATCGCATCCTCTAACTCAACGAGGGCCTTGATATAGAGCTTCGGCGTCCGGCCTCGCTCTGCTATCTTGGAAGCCTGTCTGTTTAACTTGTCGAACTCTACACGGAAATCTGTCAGCGCAATTCACATAATATTCGTGATCGGTCAGTAAACACATACCGACAGATACGGCGCCCCAGTCGCTGATCTTTTGCCGCTTTTCGATCGTATCAATTATGGATTCTAATTCGGCTATCTGCTTGTCTTTTGCGCTCTTCAAGGTTTTAGGGGCGTCGTCGTCGCTTTCTTCGCTTTCCGAATCATCACCACGCAAGAAACGAGCAGCACCGGACTTTTTGCCGCCTTCCTCATCGCTACTAGATTCTTCTTCGGAATCGTCCTCATCGTCGTCGTCATCTTCTTCTTCGGACTCATCTTCCTGCTCTTCTTCTTCTTCTTCCTCCCCCTCCTCGGAGTAGAGCTCCTCCTCTTCGGAGCTGCTCTCGGTCGAGCTATCGTCGCCGCTTCGGAAGAATCGAGACATTTTGTCGGCAGTTGTCCTCTAGTCTATCCGAGTTAGTTGCAAAACAAGTAGAAGGGGTTTTGCTATGATGCGACGAAGTTGGTGGGCGTCAGCCTAAGGAAAAGGCCAAACGGAGTTGAAGGTGAAGGGATGTTGGAGGGGCAAAACACAGAAAAATGAAATAAACGGGTGCACACACACACTTTTTAGAATATTGCAATGAATTTTTGGTGCATGTGGGGTCGAGGGGTGAACCGATTCAGCAGCAGGTGCCAGGTGCGAAGCTGAGAGACTATGAGTGGTCCGTGCATCCAAAGCCACAAATACAGTACCAAACCTCCTTCTCTTTTCTAGGGGTACACACCGTACTACAGTGCATGATACTGTCACAGCCACGAGTAGACACTATACTACTTTTAGCGTCTCGCATTCAATATTACAAGGTACCTAGATACATGGCAACACTCACTGTGCAGCTTGCATGTGGAAATCAACATTGAATTAATGTTCAGGACATGCATTGATACCTAAGTACAACATGAGTTCACGATTACCTAAGCTCAAAAACGTCTTTATGACTTCTACGTTCGTTATAATATGGGAATAATGAGATGGCTCGTCCTTTATATTAGTTATATACTCACGTAGATATTGGGGAAATTGGGTATGGCATAGACCAGTCTACGCAAAATCAATCATGTAGAGCTCGGGTATGTATATCAATTCCTAACTCTCCCTACACTAAGCTGAGTGAGGTTGACAGGAAGTTGTCGTCCCGTGAACTATATCTGAACATCTATACCATCTATCATCAAGCGATCATGGTATCTGGCTCAACTGGGGCTAGACACTAAACAATCAACATGACCAGAGCTGGTACCAATGAACTCGTAGCGTTTAGATGATGCCGAAGGAGAAGAATTGCTCTTGTCTTGACGCCCTCTCATGATGTAGTGTAGCTTATAAAACCGTATTCCCTAGTAACTCCATTGTACCATTGACCAAACGCCAAAATGATGCCGAATCACTCCTGAGGTCCATGTGACAGAAATCCCAAATAGCAACACCGTCTTCCCTAGACGGGCCAGAGCGGTATGTGTTTATTGAGCAAGGTCCAACCAGTCAGGATGGTCTTTAGCCCGCCACGGCTTGATACCCTTAGGATTGGCATCACGGCTCTTTTTCGCGTGATCCAATGCCTTCTTACTTTCCTCACTGTTGTATAGTGAATTGAATTCGTTGATCTGAGCACTGGCTGTTACCATGGATGTCTTGAAAGCCTCATATAGCTCCTCGGCTATTAAATGTTTGTTAGCTATCGCACTGTGAGGTCATGACGAATGAGGAATACAAACCCGTAACGTTATTGGGGAGCGCTTCAAGCATACACTGGACGGCAGTCCTCATCTCTCTACACTGTCAACCACGAGAGCAGTGAAGTGTCAGTAGTACTGCAAAGATAATAACACTATGCGCAAAACACCGAGTATACACGTTGTGTGCGCCGTGGTTGGTAGGGACAATGGACAGTGCTGAGTGGAAGCATCACGAACCTTGGTGTGCAGCAAGTCCAGCTGTTTACTATATATATGAAGCTGATCTTCGTCCATCTCTGCTTCTTTTTTCCCTTTCTTCAGAGCAGTACTGATCGATGGTACTGACATAGAACCAAATCAATCGATCAATTAATCAATCATCTAATTGATCAACCAACACTCAACCATCTACTTTCGGAAACCCTTTGAAGGACCTTTAAGGATTGACACCTTCGATTCCGATCCACTTCTCGTCTTCTTGTCGTTCCGGCTAATCGAATTGAACGTTGAGAAAACACAATGACGTTCGATAGGATGGAATTTGACTCGGATTATGAGCGAGTGATGCAAGGTCGCTTCCGCTTTAATGACGACGATGATAGCTTTGAGTTCCTAAGCCAGGATGATGTTGAAGCGGG
Source organism: Hypomontagnella monticulosa (assembly GCA_902825475.1). Taxonomy (NCBI): domain Eukaryota; kingdom Fungi; phylum Ascomycota; class Sordariomycetes; order Xylariales; family Hypoxylaceae; genus Hypomontagnella; species Hypomontagnella monticulosa. The sequence continues at coordinate 4,975,713 of CADEBF010000011.1, read as the reverse complement.
TCCCTCTACAATGCCTGGCGCTGCACAGCCACATGTTCAGGTAAGCAATTCGATTGCCAACATTGAACTTGATTGAAGCTTGATTACATACACAAGTACCCCCACATTTTACACAACGCACGAACCAATTCCATCCCTTCGTGCTCCCCTACCGTTCCCGTTCCGTCTTTCGTCTCCAATTCACTTCTTCCCACTGTCCTACCATAGTAAATCTCTGCGTCAACTTCACCAAACTCACACGGTGACCACCAAAAACTAACCCAGACCCAGCAGGCACAAGCCGGACAAGCCCAGCAAGCCCAGCAGGCGCTTTCGGCAACGGTAACGGGAACCAACCCCACCGCCAACGGCAACGGCAAGGGCAAAGAGGTTGCTCGATATAGCGATAGCTTCACAGACGATTATCGCCGCGAATCGATTGCTTCCTCTTCTTTTACCCTATCTCCTACTGGCTCTTGCTCGTCAACCGCCAACATTTCGTACCCACAGCCAACCCACCACCGTGCGGTCGCCTCGGGCGTCGTCGTCAACGGTAACTCGAGCGCATTGAGCACCCCGCGCCCGGGTCCGACGACCACCCCGGCGACCCCGGTAAACAATATGCCCAACAATGATCCCGCTCCCTCTGGATCTCTCCGATCTCCCCCCGAAGGCATTTATCCTAGCTTCGAGGATTTAATTTCTTCCATCCAACGCGTCGCGAAGGACCAGGGCTTCGGTATCGTCAAGCTCCGCGCCTCCAATTATCGCGACCACAAGCCCACCCGCTACGACTTAGTCTGCGATCGCGGCGGCGTCAAGTACAACAGCACCGCGAAGAAGCGCAACCCCAGCACGCGCAAGGTCGATTGCCCTTGGAGAGCCAAGGCCGTTTGCGAGGTCCAGTTGGGCAACCAGTGGCGTTTCCAGGTACAATGCGACCAGCATAATCACGAGCCACGCGTCCATAGCGGCAATCCTGGCGCCGAGAACACACCTACTGCGCAGAGTATTCGAAGCCTCACCAACAAGATGGATCGCGTTAGCCACGAGATGACGCAGGCGTTCGATCGCATCGAGCAGCGGCTAGAAGGGATTGAAAAGACGCTTCAGGCAATGGAATCGCGCATGGGCGGAGTCGAGTCGCACATGTCCAACATTGACACACGAGGCACTGGTATGGATGTTCCCATGGATAACATGGAGATGGGAGGTCCGATGCTCGACGGCCCCGTCATGTAGGACTATGGCGTGTAAGCCTGCTGCTAGCATCGACCGCACCACACCGCACCGGTTAGCCTCCGAATTGCATCGGTCTCGACCATAACGGACGGTCCCTAGTATGCCGCATCTATCGCCCATCAGACTACGATATATCCCTCTTGCGACGATTTATTAGCTGTTAGTTGTTGTAGCTATTGTACACAACCGGAATGGGTCACTCGCAATAAGACGCAATATCGAAACATCTTGTCGTCAAACCCATCTCGGTCGAATCGGTTGCTTTTTTTCTTTTCTTTTCATTTCGTTTCATTTTTCTTTTATTTCTCGTTTTCATTCTCATTCTCGACGCAGATAGAGGGACAGGACAGAAGCGTAGTCACGGCGTTTATAGGGCAATAGGGAAAGGGATTTATTACACATGTGGTTTTTTATTATATATATGCGATTTCATGCGCTCGGTGGTACTTTGAATGTGACAGCAAAGGAAAAAGGGTGGTTTCGGTTCTCTTTTCTTATCCGTGACTTTGAGGCGTACGGCAAGTGAGCAACCTGTGCTAATTCCTTCTCGGGGGACTTCAGGTCCGGTATATGCAGGATAAGACGAGGGAGGGCTCGTCGACCCTTCAGCTCGGAGATGTATGTGGTGGCGGTTGTTTCTTCAATACTCGGGCTAGGTCCAGATTTGAGCGCCTCCAGAGGCTATTTAACTCATGTCGGATGGGGGAAAAGGGAAACACTAATAAGATACCGCGGATCGTCAACCCGATCCATCGCGTTACTGAGGTTGCGATCAGGTAGATATCACATACCCTATACGAACCACACCAATATGTATATGTTCTACACGAGATCGACGTTTTCGGTGCTTCATGAAGTGATGTAAAACTACCACGGCTGCAAGCCGTTCTTTGTTAATAACGTCTACCCCGATAAGATTTTTTAGGATGCTTACCGCGCCCGTGGTATACCAGTGAGTATCATAGGCTATACAACTTTCCCTTAGGGGGATCGCCGGTACCTAACGCGAATTTTCTCACCTATGAATAAGTACATATCGTTCAGTCTACAGCCAACCTAGTTTCGTTCTTATAGCGTCGGCCAAAGATGTGTGGATACATGTGTGTATATAGGGAGCTAACGAAGCAATTTCAACACATCCAACACACACCACAATGCTGCCACATAACTCCCGCTCACTCTCGTTCTTGTCTCTTAAAAATGGCTAAACTCTCAGGAGTCGCCGACGTTCTCTCCGATTGGCCGGTCGCCGAATCTGGTTCCCCAAAAGGGAAGGACAGTGTCTACGATCAACTTCAAGCATTCTTTTCACCGTGAGATGCACTGGCTCGAATATCGGTAAGCAGCCGGTATTGTTAGTTCTTGGTTTTGCAATGACTGGGCGGCACCCTCAGTTTCGACTCTAACCGCCACGCGTAGATTCCCATAATTTCAAGTCGCTGCCCGCCATGTGTCAAAAACCTCATAGCATGTAAGCAAGACTTCAAAGCTTTACTACGTGCTGGCGAAATATGACGAAATCCTTACATCTCGAGACAGCGGCTGTGACAATAACAGATTTACTAAAATCAATTATGAAACTACCTTAAGTATCCTCAAGACGTTGCAGTTTTTATTACTTACATAAAGAGAGCTGAGACTTGGTGCTCAAACCCCCATGTCGAACTACCGCAACCCGACGACGGGAATTTCCTTCCCAACTCCACCCACGACAAGCTGCATTAGAGTGATCCTTTCGCAGTATTTTCATTTGTGATTAAGGTTGATCCCGCGACGGCTTATTATACTGCCACGGCAATTTAACAAATTCGCTCCAGTTCCCACTCACGAATATACCCACAGATATCAATTCCATTTTTCTCTGTGACACTTGAGCTAGCCTACCCAGACTTAACATGGGCGAAAGTCAGGCTTGTTATTGATATAGCCCAGGTTAGCGAAATAGAACCGCGCCGTTGGAAGACACTTCCCGGAGTTACATCGTTCGCAAGAAGAGCCCCATAGGTTGGAAGGGATCGATTGACATGCTAACAGCGTTACCTAAGACGGATGTCTATAATCATGGTAGGGATCTGGTAGCCCCGTACAGTACCAAATGACCAGAATTAGACTTCGCTTAAGAACAATAGTTTCCGGTTTGGCAGATCGTGGGAGGAACTTGGAGATGTTTATATTATCGCATGTACATGTAGGTTCAGCTTTGCGCTTGATCTCAATAGCCTCAGTGATAGATCATATACTTTGGCGAACCCGGATTGTGGACCATGGCCTATCACTCTCGTATGTGTAGCTATTCTCGGTCAGACTCGTTTTAGCGAGTTCGACAACCTGGTTCAAAGTTAAGTCGGAGCAAGCAAGCCGACCCTGTGCCATAATACCAAGGTTAAGACAAGTAGACAAGGCAGGCCTCGCCTGCTTATCTTCGCCCTCATGTTTTTCTTAGACTAAATGTTCCATTTTCTGAGGCGGACGAGGCGCGGCATTGTCCCCGACTAGGTCTCCTGTCAGGTGCGGGATTACCCTTGAGGGACCCGCCAAAGGGGAATGAATACCTGGGTAGCTGATGCGTTCTCTTCACTGTTCAGCAACACCCCTGGCTACCTAGGTAGTATATGGGTCAGTGCGTGGGAAAATTTTCCGCTCCATGCTGATGACCATACCCATTGTTGCTATGATTGCCTCACCACGGGGATCGCTCCCGTCACCGCTTCTTGCATATGTACGACCATTTTGAGAGGAGTCGTGCCTAATGGAGAGAATCGCAGCTTGATGAACTGTTAACGTAGGTAGACATGTAGAATGAATCTACAATCATATTATGACTCAAGCCGAATAGTTTTGCTCTTGAAGGTGCTCATCGAGTTTCGTTATCCGTTTGTTATATCGACCAGGTGATGCCTCGAAGTACCCGGTATTCGTAAGGGAGCCCCCCTGCGCTTATCCGCCGGGCACCTGGTAACCATACAACACGTACGATACAGCTAATTTCGTAGGACCATCGTGACGAACGAGATCAGCAAAGCTGGGAAAGATAACCACAAACTTATGTAAACCCACGGTGCGACCTCATCCATTCGTCGATTTCGCCGCCTCTCTCAATGGTTGACGAGTCGTGCCGCCGTCGTCGATTCCGCCTTCCGTCTGTCGTAGGAGCTTCGTTTCGTTGTGCGGCCAATCCGAATGCTTTTCAGACGTTGCTATTATTCTTATTATGACATTCGTTTTCCCCATCGAGACCTCAAAGCAGAGGGCCATCGTAGCTTGCGGGATAGTCTTTAGCCTCCTGGCGGTCATAGTCGTGGGCCTACGTGTCCTCGCGAGGCGGAAGGCGAACCGATTACTTGATACAAGCGATTATTTGATTATTGCGTCTTGTGTACGTTAGAGCAGGGCTTCCTGACTGATGTGATCTTCTAGGGGGACCTTTTGATTACTAACACGGAGCCTTAGTTTTTCGCCGTCATATATCAGGGAGTAGCCATCGCATGTTCGTGTTTACCGCTCCCTATTCAGAAAATCAGTGGCTCAAACTAACAGTTATGATGATGTTTGATAGCGGTGCTTGCGGGCGGCGTAGGTTACCATGTTGAGGATATAAAGACAAGATTCGGCGTCGAATCCGGTCCGACGGTATTTCTGCAGGTACGCTCTACGAGAAACATCTCGGCGTCTAGGTAATCAAATAAGCTCGCTAACACCCGTGCCGGTCCACAGCAACAAGTCGTCATTCAGATTCTATGGGCAATCAGCCTTGGCCTCTGCAGATTTTCCATCCTCAACCTTTCCACCAAGATCTTCGTAGTCCAGAGTTTCGTGGTGATAGCCAGGGCTACCTATGTGCTCGTCGTTGTATGGTACGTATCTATTGGTTGTAGAGCTATCATCCATCGGGCCTCGACTTACCCACATACCTACCCTACCGAGTAGCATATGCTGATGAACTCGGCAATATAGGGCACTAGCCGCCATACTCAGTGCTTTTCTCATGTGTCGACCCTTCGCCTTCACTTGGGATAAAACGATCGAAGGAGGAAATTGCCGGGACCCCATGATATCATGGGTCGTAACAGGAGTCTTGAATATGGTTTCTGATCTAATCATCCTCACTTTACCGATGCCTTATCTGCTTAGACTGGAGATGCCGCTGGTCAAACGATTGATTCTGTCGGCAGTCTTTGGAATATTAGTAATGTGAGTTCCGGTCTAAGTCATATGTATCAATGGTGAGCATTTGCTAACGAAAGAACGCGCATTATCAACAGACCGACCATCGTCAGTATCACTCGCATCGCTGCGATGAGCACGATCGACTTTGACGACATAACTTGGACAGTACCACATACCATCTTGCTCAGTGCCCTTGAGCCTTGCCTAGCTGTGACATTGGGCTGCGTAATTATCTTACGTCCCCTTTTCGGTGGCCGTTACACGTCCGATGGCACGGCAACTTTTAACACTCCGCCGGTAGACCCCTTATCGAGGAAAAACAGTACCAGGCGCTTCAGACCGCTCAACGACGACTCGTCCGAGACACGACTACGTCCAGAGGAGGTCGGATATCAGGCATCTGTTGCGAAGTCGCCGGAACCATTCAGGGGGTTCGATAACGTCGTCAGAGACAAGAATTTAGAGATGGGATTGATATCCATAAAACACGAATGGACAGTGGAGGAAGAAATCCGCGAAGAGCTACGGCCAGCAACTTCGGATACGCAAGAGAATAAAAGTCAAAGAGAGTGATACTGGCAAATGGCCAATATCCTAAAGATTCGTCGCGAGACATTATCAATCTAATATACACATCAATCGTTACTGCTAGGTACCTAACCAGTCACCAAGTGTTTCGCATTGGATTGGCTAGCCTACATACCTCCTGACGATTCGAGGTTCTCCTTAATCCAAGAACATACAGTAGTTCATCTAGGTGAGCGGTAAGTGGTCAAGAAGTTCCTCAAGCTGAGTGACCAAATAGGATTAGATTGCTACTATTGAAGGCGACTCCCTCGAACTAGTCACCTTCTCGGGCCTCCAAACGTATATATCCGAATAACCCTCTTACATGTTTGCAAAGAGGTACTTCATCCCTTCCCATGCTTCGATGCCGGTTGGAAGGATCTGGTCGGCAGGTAAGGTGAATCCGTTCCGGCCGGTGTCCCGTAGCTCAATGGCCCATCTATGATTGGAATCAGCCCTACTCGATTGAGACTCACCGCTCAAAATGGCAAAATAGGTTACTTACCCATACTCCGCCTTGTTGACGTCGGTCACATAGTCGTTGCTACCTCCGGCAGTAGCATACAGCGTAGAGCAGGTTGGACCAGTAGTGAATCGTGTGCCATAAGGTTTTGCAATCGCTGTAGCAACATTCCTGGCCAGCGAATTCTGCTTGGCCTGGTTCGCTGCTACCGCCGAGCATGAGTAACCGTAGGGTCTACGTCATTCATGTTAGTACCCCTTATAGCGGAAAAAGAATTGTTGACTCTCAACTTACGTTAGGATGTATTGTCCGTAACTGTGCCAGTCGATGTACAGCTTGATGCCCTTTCCGGCGGCTAGCTGGTCGCCCAATGCTATAACCAGGTTAGCCAAATATTGTTGGGCTGGATTAGAAATGTCCTACTTCGAATTCCGGTGTTCTCGGGGGTATCGCCGGCTGTGACACCACGGTACCTATATAAGATAAAATAAGCAACAGCCTCTTTGGACTCGTCAGGTTCAGTCGATCGCATGGAAAACAAAGCGTCGAGACTTAGCTAGATACTCACGTTTCTAAGCACGACAATCTTAGTTAGCGGTTATTCCTCTATATCCCGGCGCCTTGAACACCGCCCAGATGATACGACAGGGTTAACTGACCTGATCCAGGACTCGTGGAAGATCCCTCACCGTCCCACTTATAGGGCCAGTTGCGATTGACGTCGGTACCAACAGCGGAAGTGCCGGATCGCGTCTGACGGTTTTTACGCCACAAGCGGTTTGTACTTTGCGTATAGAGGAAACCTACTAGAAGTGAGCTTCGATTTGACTGAGTTTTATCGCATGGACTCACCATCGGGGTTAACAACAGGCAAGATGTAGAAGTCGTATTTGTCAAGGAAGCCCTTTACGGTGGTATCGTTGTTGTAGTTGGCCACCAACTGGTACGTGAGGTACTCAACAACCTGAAAATCAACGTTAATATAATCTAAAGCAAGCCTACGACATTCTGACTCACTTTTGACGAAATCCACTCGCGAGCGTGGACATTTCCGTGGAAATAGACAGCGGGCTTCGATCCCTTACCACCGCTTCCCCAGAGGTGAATGCCCTGGATAACACGGCCTTCAAACGACTTGCCTGCGGTGATAAGCTCCGAGTTGGAAGAGAAAGACGACTGGATATCCTTCAAAAATGTCAAATGGTCGGCGTAAGCATGGTACGCATTGAACCACGAAAGACTCGGGAGAGCAGCTGCGCTCATATCCAATTCTAGATGCCGTTAGAGTGCGCCTATACGTACACGGTTAAAATGACAGAACCCACCTGGGTACTCGGCAAGCTCCCCTTCAAGAGCAATATCGGCTCCAAGGTCCTCAGTGAGTACTTGGGAGGGGAGGTTCAGTGCTTCGAACGCATTGAGATTCTCCGGTGGAACCGCAACGTCGAAATGCTCCTCTTCCACGTGGCCATGATTATGGGTGAGATCAATAGCCTCGAGGGATTCTAGCTGAGCTTCGAAAGCTGCAACATCGCTCCCAGGTGCTACACGGAATATCTTGTAGCCATCGTAGACGACTTTACCCCGCCTGTCGAGCCGCAAGGCGACCGTTAAGGGAGCGAGTAGCAGAAGGTGCTGGAGGAGCTTCATGGTGACGGTTACAAGCTAGGTCAACACTCGACGAAGGATCGAGGAAGAGAGGCACGAGGATGCACTTTATATCTATAATCAGATTGCAGTAACTACAGCCCATTACAATGGCGCAAGGTATTAGGTCTACAGCGATAACGTCACAACGGATAGGCTTTACATCTACCCGATCAGGCAGGTCGCGTGGGTGCTGGCGATGCAGATCTAGAACGATAAGCTTTAACCCACCTCGTGTGAGCAGTAGATGCGCAAGTTAACGGTCAGTTACAGCAGGTCTCGAGAGCAGCCGCGGAGGAAAGACAGGGAAGAGAGCGTATCCCAACCAGGGGAGACCCCTTGAGCTACGCCCAGCCTATTTAGCCTACCGAAGCGCATAACACGGGAAGGTCGACTAGACCAGCATCCCCTAGCTAAGACGATTGGTGGAAGACCATAAGCCTTATTCATTAGGGTTGACGTGCCGAGCCACTTATATCACCTTATTTCTTATTTCTCATTAATGATTGTATGCATAACTGGCGAAAGGCTGGGCAACCAACTCCAACTTCCTCATCCGAAGATCTCTGGGCGTTCCCAATCCCCGCATGAGATACTGTTGCAGCCACTACCCCTGCTCGGCATTGATACCCTGTTCCGTCGAGCTTCCTTCTGTAGATAGCACGTCATGTACGCCAACGAGCTTAATCGTGCAGATGGGGCCGAGACCCGTCGTAATGCGCATCGCAGGGAGCGGCAAACACCATGAATTATAATGAATTGTGTTGTCTTGCCTAATTCAGGAGTCGAAGCCGCAGCCTGCTAGTACATAAGGCGTCGTTTTCTTCGTTAGTTCAATCCGATGGGTTATGATACCGTGATCAGTTCCTATCTAACTCACTCTGCATCCTGCGTCCGTAGATTTAGTATTGCGACATTACAGGGGTATTGCGTCAACGAAGTTCTAGAACAATGGGGACTTTACAGCAAGCATTATCATTATACACCCTTTCATCCCAACTTGCCATAGAGTCGAGTTACATTGTATGAGAAACCGCTAGATGCGTGTTCATAAGTGACTGAGCCGGATTTCCATGTCATAATGTTCGCTTCCATTGAAACCATTATATGCCATAGGAAATGTTCTAACCTAAGGGCCAGGACGCGAACTAGGACTGTAGCACTATCATTTATTGAAGAAACTTTGCATAGAAAATGCGGTACCCCTTGAAGCAGTCAGCAACATATGTCAAGATAGAATGTTCATTGGTCTGCAAATTTTAATTCCGAGGAGAATATGTAGTGCCATTAATCCAAAGCTGCCTTAATAAGGAGGGCTCAATTAATTCCAGAGGAATCCGTATAGGTCTTATAATCTTATAAAGGTCAGATTCTTAGGGGGAAGGACGCTGATAAGTTAGTTTTATCATAGATGAATTATGATATAAATTATACAATTTGGCTATGGAGATTACCTTAGCTATACATGTTGGACCCTTAACATACCTAGGTACCCAAGTACTGCTCCACCATGGATGCTGATTTCAAGATATTGTATTATATTTATGAGCTCTGGCGTCTTTAAGCCCTTTCTTTAGACTCAAGTGATAGAAAATTCGTAGTATAGAGGAAATGAGAATTCACCACGGCTTTATGCAGCTGGACTTTGCCTTCTAATATGACAACAGCGTTACTCTCATGGATTGTAGTTCATATCATGAAAAAGGGATATCTCATGTTTAGATTCGATTCTCGCTTATTAGGGCTCTGTAATGAGACCTCACTTAAACTATACGGTACTATTTTATAAACCACTGAAGCAAATTAAAGCATATTCTAAGACATGACCAGCCGTTAGTACTTCTATTGCCAATTACCCATTGTGCGTTTGAACGGAGCTACCTATTTAGGACACAACTCTCATTGCTAAACTCGACCTTCATAAGATATAGACGGCTTAGAAACATGAAATATGGTAGACTTTTCAACAGTCTGGTACATGTATATCTTGATAGACCATGCTGACCCTTTTTAGATTTATGGCTATGAGTCAAGCCCATCGTACTTGAAAGCCTAGCATTACGACTATAATGTTTCAGCTATCTTTGATATGAATATATCGTGAAAGAAGTACTAGAGGATGAAGATAAGCAAGTCCCTTAAGCTTCAGTCACAAATTGATTATGTGAGATATACTGGATCAGGTCAGGAGAGTAACTTATGATAATTCGACCAATAATCTGCATTGTATAGCAATCCATTTGAGGTTATGTAATCTACTGCCATTCCAAGGTCCCTTGTCGACCTTGCATATCAACGCGCTGTCTATATATGGCTTGTGTTACGTAATTATAGGATGGCAATGAAACCGTCCACCAAACGTCTGATTTCACTGATAATAAGAATAATAGGTCATAGGATATCGGCGCGGGTGGAAACATTGGATACCAGCGTTTAATAAGATATGTAATTAAAGAGACGGTCCAAACAAGACCTCCAGGTTGATTAAATAACTTCTACGAGGAAGAAATGTGAAGTTATAATCCGAACCCATCGAATACCTCTGATAAAGTTGGAAAACGATTCTCTACAACTTAAGCCGCCGCTTTAACAAATTCCTCGCTGAATGGATAATCTGTATAACCCTGTCTACTCTCAGGAAGGTAGAAGGTGTTACGATCATACGGATTGAACGATAGACCTTTCTGTATTCGGAACGGCAGGTCTGGCGTGGAAATGAAGTATCGGCCGAAAACCACGGCCACGTCCCTATTCTTGAATCGATCATCTACCAGGGCCTTTGCTGTGTCTGCGTTTAGACCCCCTGCAACCAGGACAGGTGATGTGTTATCCCATGCTTCAACCGCGAATGTGATCTGGTCTGTCGCATTGTCTCGGCCCTCTATGTAGGATTGGACCACATGTAGGTATGCCAACTTGAACTTCTTCAGCTGCTGAATCACATACGTGAACTGCGGAACCGGGTCGTCCATTTCCATGCCTTGGAACGTGGAGTAAGGGGATAGTCGAATTCCTACTTTGTCGGCGCCAACAGCCGCCACTACGGCGCTGGTAACCTCGACCGCAAACCGAGCGCGGTTCTCAATACTGCCGCCATACTGATCCTGCCTCTTGTTCGAGACGTCCTGAATAAATTGGTCTATGAGATAACCATTGGCCCCGTGGATTTCTACACCGTCGAAACCAGCCTCAATTGCGTTGCGAGCCGCTTGGGCGTAGTCGGCGACAAAAATTTGGATCTCGTCGACCGTTAATGGTCTTGGTATATGCTTGCCCTCTTCGTACGGCACGTCGCTTGCCGATACCACCTCGAAACCATTAGCCTCGAGGATGTCTGGCTTGGCAACGCGACCTAGCGCCCACAGTTGTAAGTGGATGAAAGAGCCCTTTGCGTGAACGGCATCCGTAACTTCTTTCCATGCGGCGATCTGCTCCTTAGAATATATTCCCGGGACGTTGGCATATCCTCCTGCTCGCTTCGAGATAAATGTTGCTTCCGTGGTCAGGAGGGTTCCAGGTACCGAAGCACGCTGCTCATAGTATTCCTTCACATAGGACAGAGGGATATGGTCCTTGTTTGCCCGGTACCGGGTCAGGGGGGCCATCACCACACGATGCTGAAGGGTTACATTGCCCACCTTTAGTGGCTGGAAGAGACGTGACGACTGGGCCATCTTGGATTAATAAACTCTGGGGTATAATAGGAGAACAGGACCGGTTGTATAGGGATGAGGATGGGATCTGGTTCGGTTGGAATAGTGATTCTGAACGCCTACCTTTTATTCTTTTCCAATTATACCAACTCCTAACATCGGTTCTCGGCCCCTGTCAATCGGCCGAAGGATCCTAAGCGTCTTTCATTTGTAAGATGTTCATGGATTGGACTCCGCAACGCCATAGAAATTAGATGGTGGGGTGGATGTGCCATTAAGCCACATACACAGTAGAAGCTAATAAGTTCCACAAATATTGTGTATCTAGATCCTAGAGCGAAATCATGTACAGCCTAGCTACCTAGGCCAATGTGAATGTGAGTGTGGTTGTATTGCGAGATTTCTAAGGCGATGGGATTTGTAAGCTTCGTGACTCATGTTAGAAATAGCGAAATAGAATCGCCTTACTCTTTGCGAATATCAGCTAACTACTACTCGGCGTGACGTCACCTCGATACACCTAAGTTATATCCGCTTTTATCCCTGGTCCAATTCGGTACTTTCATCGGCGACGGCACACCGCCGCTTGTACGTGAAACTACGAAGTCCGAGAGCAAGTCGATATAGGTCGATATAGGACCCTTGCTGGAACTTGACTCCACTTCGTCCCTTATGCCTAGACTCGTTAAAATCGAATTAGTATATATTCGTCGCGCTATGGCCCTCTAGCGGTTGTTCCCACGACTTCCGGTACAATAGTGAGACCAACGGTGCCATGTGTTCCTCCGGCACGGCATAATTCACGATTAATCAATGAAGTCGGCATCTTACTCATCAGCCCTCCGATTCCCCCTTACCCCACACACGGTTCTGGGGTTCAGTATGCGAATGCTACCATAGGGGGCTCAGCCTTATACGAAACTGTGGGTTTTGTAATCATGATTAATATCTACAGGAATGAGGCTTCGGCGGGATCGAGTGATACGTCGGGGCCGATGTCACTGTTTCCATTTCATTTTCTACCGAAAAAAGCGTGTTGGGGGCACCAGTCACACGGCAGATCTATAAACCGTACTGTATATCCCACCTATTCGTGATCGAATATTTGTTCGCCCCCTCATTCCTGCTGTAGGCTCTACATGGAGGAGTGCAAAGTGAAGATATGTCTGTAACCATCCCGCATCTGCCGTGGCGCCACCATGGTTGGGGTCACCGAAAGACATATATAGGGGTCTACTAGACGCCAAGGCTGAGGTGCGGGATACAACATGGTTCATTAGAGGGTTGTTATTGTGTCACCATGTAGAGGACCAGCTCTGTCACAAAGCTAACTCTGCTGGGCAATAGCCGTGCATATCCCATGGTATTCCCGCCATATCGCACACCATATGCCGTTATATTGATTTCATCACCGTCATATTGGAATCCCCACCTACTTGGACCTGGGGCTGGGCTAAGGACATTGAATTTTGCGTATTCTTCCCGATATCGGCGTAGAACCGAGGAACTCTTGAAAAGGTAAACTCATCTTATTCTCGAATGGGGTTTGAACCTTATGTAAACCTAGCTACAAGGTAGGTAGGGCTGATCCAAAGTTACTGGGCCTGCAGTAGACAATCTTGGAAACATAGATCTACCTGCTTGGGCCGCAACATTGCTTGATCTAGTTCCGGACGCGTTAATAACCGAAGTCAGGTAAATCGGCGAGGGAAACCAAACGAAATGCCGAAGACCGGTATTAATCGGTCTTGAGTGGGTCTACATATTCCGGAGCGTAAGCTCGGAGCGGTTGTTATTTCCGGAGCCCGATGTGAACCTGCTTTTCCGGTTGTCCACGGTTTCCTCTAACTGGACGATCTTGTTGGTGCACTAGGATACCTAGGAGGACGATAAAAATACGCTTCACTGTTTAATCTGTCACCGTTACTTCGTAAATATTATGCAATCATTATTAAATTCCGTCAACTAACTTTCTTCTCTTATTGCGTCGCAGCACCACCGGTACACAGCTACCTTCTCACAGACATTGCGAATAGTAATCATTCGAGAACTTACAGCTCGACCCCGAATCACACGTCGTGCACCCAGTGTACGATTTCCCGCCGCACTGCCCCCACTTCGCTACCGTGCACCCTCCTCCCGGCGTAGTAGTAGTCGTAGGCTTGACACTGGTCACGATCGTAGTAGCCGTGGGCGAGGTCCCCGAGCCTCCAGTGGCCGCCGCCTGAAGAACGCTGCTAATAGTACTATACGCCGGTTTCCTAGATAGATTTTCGTCCCAAGGCAGCGCGGCTCCGGCGCCGTTAAACACTGACGGGATCCAGCTGTACTTGTCCGTGTAGTCCCAAATCGTAATGCCGACGCACGCATCGACAGCTAGACATGCCTTCGTTACGGTGCCGTAATCATTGGCTTGCTGCTGGAGACCCGAGCTGCTCGCCGGTAGACTGCTGAACCGGATGTCAAGCTCGGTGTAGGCAACCTCAGTGACACCAGCCGAGAGATACGATTTCATCGTGCTTTCGAGGCTGCTCTGGCTCGGGATCGACCCCACGATGAGATGGGCCTGCATGCCCACGCCGTCGATCTTGGCCCCGGCATCCTTGACCAGCTTGACAATCTTGACGGTGGCTTGCTGCTTCGACCCGGTGCCCTCGATGTTGTAATCGTTATAATACAGCTTCGCGACTGGGTCGGCGGCGGCGGCGGCCTTGAAGGCGATGGGGATAAACGAGTCCCCTAGGACACGGTAAAATACCGAGTCACGGTACGTGCCGTCCTCGTTGAGAGCCTCGTTCACGACGTCCCATGAGTAGCACTGCCCTTTGTAATGGCCGACCTCGTTGGCGATGTGCGTATTGATGATGGACGTCAATTGCGAAGTTGACCAGGAACCGCTGCTGACTAGACGAATACGCTTGTTAGGATCCCCCTTCGCTCCTTAAGGTGTAGGAAAGGAGACAAACCCCAGTTTGGTAACTGAGAATGCCAGACGAGCGTGTGGCACCTCACGATCTGACCGTTCGACTTGGCGAAGTTTACAATCTGGTCGCCGGAGCTGTATGAGAAAGAACCCTGATTCGGCTCGGTATACTGCCACTTCTGCCCGTTGCCCGGGGTGATCTGGCCGAACATGTTGGCATCCTTCAGGATGTTCACGTACGCGGAGTCTGAGAGCTCCCCATTGTCTGTCGCGGAGCCGAAGTAGAGCTTCCCGGCTGCTTTGGCAAGCTGGTTCAATTGAGCCACAGCGCCGGGGATCGCCAAAAGCACCGCCGTCGAAGTGAGGATATGCATCGCGTACTTGTATCGTTGACGGTTCTTAAGAACGACCGAAACTATTAGTTATGGATGTAGTGGATGCGCCGCTTCGTGAGCCGCGACGTTGCCATCCGCGGTATGCCTCGGTGTATATATATATCGATCAGGACCCTGCAGATCAAGGACCTCGAAGGCCAAGGCGACGGAATCGCGATGGCATCTTTCCGTTAGGCAGTGGGCTAGTTGGCTGCATTAGAGCATGAGGTGCAAGGGCCTACACTATTAGTATCCTACCTCTTTCTATCATCTCCGACGGATAACGCGCTCTGGAAGCATCCTCTAACGCGCGTTACGGCCTAGCTATAAGACTAAGAAATGTGATTTCCTCAATTATAGGAAGTGTTAAGTAGGATGGAGGTGGAGAACTCAGTGTCTCCAGATCGGAACCATCGCCTAAAGTGTTGCTGCGGAGGAGATGGTAGGCGAGGACGGGCAAATCCCCGCGGGAGCACAGTAACATCGTGGGCGTTCCAAGGTTAGTGGTGTAACTGTAGGCCTAAACTGTCCTTTTCTCCACCAACCGGCGCTGAGGCTCTGGGGAAAACGGACCTTGCTGCCTCCGATTACTTGACGTTTCTTTTTAAGGATAACGCGTGTCGTTTGTCTCGTTCGAGATCTATGTCTTGTGGACTTCTAGGAGCTACTAGCTGCTCCTAGTCTTGTCTTACGGAATGGCATTCCAGTTCATAGCCAAACTCCCACTGTAACATTAGCGCAACGAGCAACGAAGGGGCGCGGGGCAGACAGCGGATGGCGGGGGTGGCGGACAGGCACACATTTTAGACTGCCTAGATGAACGCAAGCGGCCGTGCCTTTCCTTTCCGGCTAGCTATACGGACGAGGTTTTATGGAGAGGGCATATTCGACTTTCTAGCGGTAGTTGCGTGGTTGATAGGAGGCAGCTCTCTGCTACAGCAGTCAAGACAAAAGAGTACACTGTTCACGATAAAGCTGGGGGTTCAAAGAAATGATCATATGGTATTCTCCGTAACTACTGCCTGATACCAATATACAGCACAGTACCCTTCCTTTCAATGTCCCTTTCCATTCCGTATCGACAAGTATTAGTTCGTATGTACCCAAGCAGCCGTGGGATGACCCAGAATAAAGAGTCTAAGTGCAATCCATCCATCGCATGTATGTACCTATGCATGTATGATGATGATGCAGCCAGTCCAAACAAATAGTTTGCAAACACCAATCTGTATGCTGCCCATCCTGCTGTTGTACCTCGATGAGCCAGCCCAACTTCGTTCCTCCCCGCCAAACATGTATTTAACTGATTGATGCTCGTATGTTCTTGCTTTCTACCTACCCATGGCCAGCCAAACCTCTAATGAGAATCCCGAACAACAACAAAACTTTTAACAACATGACATGCCTTGCTTGGGTATCAAACCAATACTCCCATACCGATGATGAACATAATCCTGGACTAAACCTCGGTCTCGGTCTCGGTCTAGGAAGTTAGGAAAAATAAATCGTAGCTCTTCTATCGGTGCTGTATGCCGTAGTGAGCTTCCGCAAAAGAGCGTGTTTTTCGCATTAGGTAGTTAATGCTGGGTACCGTTTCCAAATCAAGGCTTCTTCATTACCCTCGACGTTCAGATAACTCCCCACCCATACTCAACGTCATCGGGACGGCCGGACGCTGGATCTCCAGACTCCTACTCGGAACTAACCTGCCGCCAGGTGTCCGCGGATGCGGGACATTAACCCTTCCACTCCGTTCCGTGAGCCTGCTGGGCGTGCCCACATCCTCGTCTGCGCTGTCCGAGTCCGCGTCGTCATAGTCGGCCAGTCTCGCAAAATAGTCTGCTAGGCCATCCACGCTAGGCGTACCGACCACAGCCTCGTACTGCGGCGGGGGCGTCGGCATGGGCGGTGGCGGATCGTCTTCGTCGAAGGCTGGGGGATTAAAGCTGGGGTGTCGTAGGAGATGCATGGGCCGTGGTGAATAAGGGGGGTTGGGTTGTTGGCGTTGCACGGGCTGTGAACCTGCTGCTGGGTGTTGCTGCAGGTGGGCAGCTGGGGGTGGTGCGATGCCGGAAGAGTCGGAGTTCACGCTGGCATCGACGGAGGGAATCGTGCCAGTGCTGGATGCGGGGCTAGGGTTGGTGGCGAGAATTTCGGCGTCAGGACAACCGCAGCTGGATTGCTGGCGGTACATCGGCTGTTCGGAGCCCGAGTACTCAGGCAGGGCTGTGTTGGCCTGCGTGGCACGACAGTTGAGGACAGTGAAGGGTGAATCTATACTGATCTCAAAGTGCCTACGCCGTTTGCCTGCTGGGTCTTCGGGGTCTAGACGGGAGATACGCATGACGATCTAAGAGAATATTAGTTACTATGTCCACTGCAATGTCCCTAGTCTACCCCTAAGATGGTTGAGCATACCTTGATCCAATGATAGACATTGACGTTCTTCCAACTGCAGTCCGGATGCAGGCGTAATGTCTTGTCTTTGGCCATCTGCGCGCAAGTTGGAATCTGAACGTTCATCTCGATCTCCGTCGATCCCCAGTATGCCTCTAAACCCAGATCCAAATCACCCAATAGATTATCCGTCGGATCCGGTAATGGCTCGGGTGCTGTGCGGCCCTTTGACGCTTCGATACTTCGTCTTTTCTGTGCCGCGATCCGTGCCTCATGTCTTTGGTCGGGGGTCAGCTCGCCACCGCTCAATACTCGTATCTCTGATGCGTCGAACTGCTTGTCCAGGGGTTTCCCAGCGGATTTCTCTAGCAGTAATATCTTTCGTCCGGGATCTTTCCGCGTGACTCGGCGGTCGTTGGTCCAGTACTCAATAGACTCGGTCACGAACACCTTCAGTTTGTGGACTTGCACCTTGGCCAACGGTGTTAGTTTAAACGCAATGGGTATTTTGGTGCCAATAGGAAATGATTTCCCTGATATCATTATGTCGTAATGCAATTGATCCTCCCATTGCCTGCTGATGGAGATGGGCTCCGTCATTTCGAGAGATAGCTGATCAGGAACTCGAACAATGCATACTTCTTTCGTGCCGTGAAGGTTGGGTTTAAAAGCACCCGCTCGCTCTACTATCGTCTCGAGCTCCCATTTAACAGAACCGAATTGGAGTTTCGTAGTCTCAAGCTGGTGATGGTCGATCGGCAATTCGAACGAATATTCATAAGTACCGGGATAAAAGACTTTGTATGTCTTCTGCTGTACTATATTCGGATTGGGTGAATCTCCCTTTCCGAAACTTCGAGACTGAACTGACTGCAGCGAGAGTCGCTTATAATCGCGGGCCGTCAGGTGTCCATTAGGCCTGTTCTTCAACGCTAGAGATATAGTCGATTGAGAAGGGGACGCATTGCGTCGGCTACCTGTACCCTCAGCACTGCCACGTACCGAATACGTGCACTGGTTTCCAAATTCCGTCTCCCATGTCTCATGTGTGGCATGAAAGAACGTCAGTACCTGAGTCCTCAAAGATTCTTCCTCGAACTGCTCGACCTTCAGCGGGGGAATACCCTCTGGCCATTCTGTCCTTGCTCTACCATGGAGCTTAAGTGTAACGGACTTAATCTTCACATTCTTGGATACGTTCAATTGTAGTTTCCCTCTTAATAATGCTGTCGAATTGGCGGCATCGTTCCGCGGGTGGCCGTCATGCTCAAACCCTGTAAGAAAGACATTCGGTTCCGCCAGAATAATACTGCACGACACACCGCTTCCGCTTGCAACCGGTTTCGGCAGCTCCGTTACCGCAGAGCTCATTATGCTCTTGGCTGAGCGGACTGACATGATACTATTCCTATGCGACCCATGGGAAGCCGGAGCCAGCATCGGCGATTGTGCCGAGCCGGTCATGATAGCGGTGCCTAACATCGCAGACGCTCCCGATGGTGGGTGGGCGATCGAGTGTGGTCGAATACGCACAGTGCCCGTCGTGCTCGGTCCCGGCGTCGGTATCGAGCTACTAGAGGATCTGGGAGGCGTGGGAATGTCTGTGGCCACGTATTGGGAGAAGTGAAGCTTCAAAGGTCCTAGTACCCTCTCAATTACCCGTCTCGAAGAGCTCTTGTGACCGGGGCTATCCTCCTTCTTCGCCTCCGCCTTATCGCCTTTCTCCTTCCTCGACTTAGACTGCTTTGGTTTGGTAAAAGCAGGCGGTCTCAGATCCGGGGGTATATAACCGGCAGGATAGGATACGATGTGGATGGACTGAGGTCGACGCGGGCGAGGTCGAATATGCGGGGTGGGGAGGCTCGGAGTTGGGCGGTGCCTCCGTTCTGTAGACCTTGGCCTATAGTAGACGTTGCCGACTACAGGGTATGAATAACGCTCTGGGCGATCTGGGCCGCTTAAGTCTGCCATTGGTAATAAAGTTAGGAATAAAGGAACTAAGAGATACTCTTCTGCTAGGTATGCGCAAAAGGGCCAAGGATCAAGGCTCAGACGCCGCTGTCTAGCTGTCTGCCTGCCTGCCTGGTGGGACCGGAGAGAAAGGGTATTTAAGATGGGGAAATAAGATGCATAGTAGGCCAACGAGGATGGGTACTATATAGGATGACAAGATGACAAGAGAGCAGACGGGATTGGGTCCCAAGTCATGCGTGACACCCTATGCTAGACGGGTGCGGGTGTGTGGTGGTAGAATTGGATATTGGTAGGCATCATAGGTGAGGCAAGGCTAAGTGTAGATAAGTGTAGGAGGTGTAGGAGGGGCGCATAAGATCGAAATAAGGCAAAACGGGTGATAAAAGAGCAGTACGATGATGATGCGAGTATAAGAGTGTGAGAGAGAAGGGGAAGGAAGGGTAAAACCTACAACAAAGTGAATCATAACCAAGTCATGATTGGCACTGGGGAAGGCCCAACTCTTTACACGGAGGGCACTGGACACAGCGCGAGCAGGGCTGCCAGAGACAAGACAAAAAAGCAATATAATAAAGCAAGCAGTAATAGCCGTCTGGAGGGAAACACCTGGCTCGAACGGTCCGGGATGGGTGCGTTGCGAATGCGCACGTTATGCCCCGCCTATGCGTGTGTAAGTAATTAAGAAAGTAATATGACTGGAACGCAACGGTGAGAAATACGTTTGCAGCAAGCAGTAGGTAGTAGGCAGAAAAAAAAAGAATGGATAATGGATAATGGATTAGTAGGTACGGATGAATTGGGGGTGGAACCTGATGCGGTCAAGGAGTGTAGTATGATGTGGTCGCCTGGGTCTTGGGGTCTTGAGTGATTATTGGATGTATAAAGGGTATAATGGTGACATTATTCGCTGGATCTCCTGCTTGTCGGTGAGGGGGGCAGGATGACTGGGCGACTATCTGATGTATCCGATGACTGGCTTGAAGTTTTCTGCGTTACCATACCATCTCTTGAACAACTCGATGCGATGTCGATGGTCGTTTTGTTCGCCCCGGGTCCAGTTGCTTTGAGAGGCGGATGACGGTATGTTGCTAATAAGACAACAAAGATGGGCGCTAGCGGCAGGATGCGTTTCCTACCTATGATGTATTACGTCTACTTCCAAGGGCAGACCCCTGTATAGATGCTTGTTGACATAACCAGGACAGCTCTAAGAAGAATGATGAGACTAAAAAAGAGAATGCCTCGCCGCTAATTGGGCTAGTTGACCTAGCTGGCCTAGCTGGCCGCGCGCTCTGTGGCGGCGCAGTCGGTATTATGCGGCATCTTGCAGGAGAGCTACGTAGGATTAGGATCTATCATTTCCATACCGGTATTCCGAATGCCAATTCCCAGGAACTCGGCTACTCGGAAAATGAGGTTATATCTACGTACAAACCAACACCAACATACATACCATACTACTTAGGTATGTACATGCCATACCATACCATATCATACTACATCGCAGCCCTTTCGAGTATAATCATGTCTGTGTGTACGTGTGCATGTGCTATACCCATGTACATGATATATGCAACACTGCACTGGTGACCTAAGAAGATTTACCTAGCATTGAAAGCATTCATGCTTCTCCAATTTTGGAAATACCTAGTATGTATACATAGTACCTACGTATAATAATATATAATAATATGTGAAATATACCATAGTACAAATACAAAAATGATCCCCGTCGCACCCGGATCCATCCCAAATCAGGAATTCTGAATTCATATGGAATAGAGGGCCTAGGAGGGGCCAGCACTCACATTTCAGGGCCAATCAGTCATGTGAACATTTGGAGATAGATCCCACGTCACAAGCCAGCACCCTACGAGCCAGTAGATAGCAACGCCTCTTGAGATCCTTGCTAAGAGACATGCAGTACAAGTTCAGTACCGTGGCCAGACTAATTCTGGTATACATTCTATAGCAGTAACAGCAGCAATTGTCGAAAAAGGCTTCGATATACAATGTACATGCAATAACTACATGGGACATGTGCAAGTATACCTAACCTAGCCTGCCTAAGAACATTGAAGCGCTTGAGCAAGACGATTTCCAAAGTTATTAGTCGGAAACAAATTTGAGTATTTCCGGTACTTGTCCGGGGAGGCTAGAGGCTAAGTCACACCGCATAGAGATGAACTAGACCCGCTATCCATCTTGATTTTTTTCTTTTTCGTCTGAAGGAATTTTCGTTTTTAAGATTTCACTTATTTAGTACCTCGTAGCCGAGAGTGAGAATAGGACACTTTGATCACCTTGGCCTCCTAGCGTCAACTTGTCTCCCTTCCGACTCCGGCACTCAACCATGCTTCTATCCCACTAAGCATGGGGTCCTTATTAAGCTACCCAAGTTAGGTGAAATGCCGTATGTTCCCCGAGTTCCCGGGATGACAGACTGCAGCGCAGCGATCTAAAAGCAGAAATACTGGGGAACGATGGGTCCAGCCTTACGATGCGAATTTGATGTGTACTGTCGCTCCGTTCTTCATACTAAGTACTCCATTGACTTTAAGTTCGTCTAACTTATTGTCAACTGACTCGCGAGCTCCCTTCACACTTGGGCAGTACCCTATGTTCCGGATCACATAGTAGGTAGCAGCGATGCGGAATGCCGCTCCGGTAGCTCACGAGGTTTCACAGAGTGGACTGTCGTCATCACCAACAATTGGGAGCCGTGACTAGTGCTGACATGCAGTCTGAACGCCTCATCCCGGGTTCTGGTATTCAAATTACCTAGCCTAGGCGTTTGAACTCACGAACCATGGTTGACGCTTTCGATATTCTTCAACAAAGAGACCAGGAACTCCGAACTCCCTGGTTTCTACAGCAAAAGCTCGATACGGTGAGTAAGGATAGCTCAATGGCTTCGAGCAGATTCTTCAGGTACCTTGGTTTATCATACGGTACAGGGTTTGTGAGACATGTTGCCTGCCAAGACATCGATCATATTACACCAGCCCCCAACCAAAGTATTGGTCGTATTATCTAAGAATGTCAGCCTAAGCGTGTAGGTGTCCAATCAGCAATCGCATTCTCCTGCCCTGGTTGGGAAGAAACATGGGCGAAGCATTGAGATATCTCCCATATTTCCATACCTTGCCAAGCAGACCCTGAAAGTTGGTTTCTGAGGTGAGATATTTTTCATACTGTGCTTCTCGAAGTCTTCTTCTCCAAGATATCGAACGGCAATTCTTCATGGCATAATCTTAGCACGCTGTTTCGAGCAAGGCTACCTGAGTCACTTGTTTCTGATCGGAAACATTCTTTCCTTGTATTTGGTCTGTGCTTGGTGTTTGAATTCTTCGCATGTATCGTACTGATGAGGTTTAGCAAATTAGCAACGTAAACAATATCCTAGACTTGAAATCAGTTAGACCTCACCGCTTCTTGCAATGTCTTTCTGGCACGAGGCCAGGCCTTCCGACCGCATCCTGGTATTCCTTTAGGGTTCGTCTCGAATAGGCGCCAGGAATAGCTGTTCATCGGACCTTTGGCGAGCCAGGTCCACAGCTCGCGGTCGTTCCACCAAAGCGCCCAGCCATGGCTGCTGAAAATGTGGTCGAGATTATCGTACAGGCCAGTGCCCGCCGCGTCGTGCATGAACCGATAGAACGAGTATGCTCGCACATAACCAGAGCGGATAGAGTGATCCTTTTCCCACTCACCCCGCCACCAGTTGTGATATGCGTCGACCTTCGCGTTCATCTCATCCACAGAAGGCAAAAGGGCGGGCTGGCGATAGCCATCTATGCGCGGCTGCTCACCTGCAGATTTCACGGTCTCTGCGGCCCAAATCTGAGCAACGGCCATCGATACTAGTTCGCACACGCCCCATACGTTCTCCTGAGGGGACATCCAGCTCAGAAACGCTATGGACGATGCCCAACGCGGTGGGAAGGTCGTGTGGAAAAGACGAGGGAGATGTGGCTTCTGCCTACACTCTCGACTCTCGAGGGTCTCATCCTGATCCGTCAATTCACCGTGGAGTCCGTCTCCCGCGGTTTTCATTGGCAGCCCGCCAGCACCGTCCATCTCTAATTCAGGCATAATGCTGAAGTCAAGTTTGTATCCCGTGCAGAAAATCACCGCGTCTACTTCAACTATTTCGCCATCTTGTAGAAGAACTTGATGGTCTCCGACGAAGTCTTCGAATCCTTTTACTGGGATAATGTCGCCCTCGTATAAAGCGGGGATGAAGTCTTCTTGAACTGCGGGATGGGTATGTGCCATACTAGGAGCAGGTAGCAGGCGCCAATCCTCACGCACCCTATGACCTGCGCGCTCCAATCGTTTGCCGTGAGAAGTTTTCAGTGGTGCGGGTTCGAATCGAGCCACATCGCTTATCATCTTGTCAATCATCCTTTTATCTACCAACGACGCCATCAACCCCGGCATCTTATTGTCAAGGAGGTACTTCAGACGCATTGTCGGCCAAGGGAGTTGGGTATCCAGTGGAATCCCGTCATCCTGATATCTCGATACCAAGATTCTGCCCCGTCTGTAGCCCTGGTACAGTTTCGAGGCATGTTTGCATAACGTTAGGGATATCTCGCAAGCTGTGTTGCCCATTCCTACGACCAAGACCCTCTTGTCACGAAAGGGATCCGGACTGACGTTGACGAGTTAATGAAGGCGTTTAAGTTAGTCACACGCTCAGGGGTGTGGAGTCTCACGTCTTATAAGCCTGCGAATGCATTACGATACCTCGAAACTTTTCTCTATTGGGCATTGGAGGCCATAGTGGGACGCTCTCACAACCATGGCCGAACACGACTTTATCAAACGATCGAACAGTGTCGCCATCTGGGTTAGTTATATGGAGATCCCACACATCCTTAGATGTATTTCGAGTCACTCTTCGTACTGTAGTGTTAAAGCAGATATGGTCATGCAAACCGAAATGCGAGGCGTATGAGTCGAAATATTCGGCCAGTTGAGGGCTCGTTGGAAATGGCGGGAAGTCTATTCGAGACAGAAAGAAAATGAACTTAGCATAGCATCCCATCAAGATTGGTGTTGAAGCAATCTTCTAACCTTTAGGAACAGGGTAGTCACTGAACCCGAACTAGCACTAGTAAGTACTATTGATACCATAGATGCCGTAGTCAATTCACCTACCACAAATTTGCTAATGTTGCAAAAGGTCTCGTTCAGAGCCGAAGTGAAAGCAGGATTGTCACTGTAGGACCATAATCCGCCGACTGTATCTCGTCTCTCGAAACCCACAGCGTCAAACCCCTCTTCTCGCAGAGATTTTAATGCTGCCAGTCCGGCTGGACCTATAGTCAATTTCCAGTTAGCCTTGAAGTCGTCGTGAGATGTGTCTTGGAGACGAGAGAGAGATAATACCAAGACCGATAACTGCGATATTGATGTTTTCCATCGCGCCCAGTATCCTGGTTCTAAAGATAGGTAGGTATGGCTCCCTCGGCATTCAACTCCCTGATGGATTGATGGTGTTCGCCGGTGTCGAAGCGTGTGCAACTAGAACGCCAAAACTATAGTCCGACACGACAATGTACCTATCTCCGGATCCGACCTGGAAAGCCACTCGTTCCAGATTCAGCTAGCAACGTAGCAATACATTATTGAGCCAAGTCATCCGAGGCTCTAAGGGCTGAAGACAGTATGTCACTATGCCATAGGTGTCTGTCAGCAATCCTTAGCTCGCCTTGATGTAACAGTATTAATAGCACTTCCAGCGTTATGCACGTGATCCCATTCCTCCAAGACACTTAATACTATAGAGGTTAGCTTACTATAATTATCAGATCATCCAGATATGAGAGATAAAGTTACCATCTGCCAGTAAGGAATTAAAAGTTAGGTGACGTTCAGCCCTCTTACGAAGTGCCGTATACGACTAGATAACGCTTCCACAACATTTAGGGGTCAGTATCCACGGATATAGATGAGCTACGGCAGACGAAACCCTTAAATAGGATACTAAATTAAGTATATTCATGTTTAAATAGGTGCATCTAAATGTCCGCCGACCCAAAACACACGAAAAATGTCGTGTGTAACTCCTACCAACGAAACGCCTTATATCTTGGCTATATTGATAGTTTAGAGTTGGCAATAGTGATAGTAACATATCGATTAAAGTAGGTAATGACCGGTACAATGGCCGGTACGAAGCCATCAACTAATATAAAAGCACGTCTATCATAACAATACGGATAGTGTTTACCTGAAGATAGCTTGGAACTCATGGTTAAACTCCATCATATCACTACCAAAACGACCAAGTTCATAAGCGGTCCTATGTTCAGTGAAGCATTTCAAGTTATAATTCGATCTTAAACTAAGACGTAAAAGGTTGCGAGGCCATAACAAACAACATCTGGGCTGCATTTTCTTATATCGGAATGCCGTCCATGAATACCCTATGTCCCCGTGTAGGGGATTCAACCCCTTAGCCTCTTAAGAAAGGTCTACCCAGAGGTACGACATATAAACGGTAATATTAGTATCGTCTGTTGAGGCTCTTCGCACAATGACGTGGTTGCACACTAGACTTCGTAGTTTGTGTAGTGATACCTTCCACTAAGGACATACATATATTCAATCTAACAAGCAACAGCTTGTAAGGTAAGAGTTTCGGATTATAAATATCAATTACTTCGAATTAGCACCAAGCCTCACCATTCCACCCCCTAGCCCTCTCACCACTCCTGGCTACGCATATCACGATAGCTACGTAGCCAACACTAAGAAGTCTCCTTAGTTAAGACCCCCAACTAACAGACAATCTGAGCCCCCTTCAACAAACTCCTGGGTACCCACGGCGCCAATAAACTCGCACAGCTCGCCCTGCTTGAAGTTGACGCCGTGGCAAAACCAATAATCGTCATCCTGTCGGTTCTCCAGCTCTCCGCGCTTCGCCTTCTCAAATGACCCCGTGCACGCCTTCATGCAGGCGTCCAAGCTCCCGTTCTCCGGGCGCACCAGCGTCTGCGAGGCGACTGCCGGCCGGCACGTGACATCACAGCGGACAAGGCCTAGGTACGGGTTGCCGTAGGCCGGCGAGTTGGCCGCGTAGGGTGGACACTGGCAGAAGGCATTGTAGTCCGGATACCCGGTTGTCTGGTTGGGGTTCTCGCAGGCCGTCCCTGTGGATTCGGAGGGGGTTGTGGGGGTTGGGCATGCGATGGCGGCGGAGAGCATGGTGAGGGCAAGCCAGAAAGAGTTGCTGCGAACCATTGTGTCTGGTATAGGTAGGTGAGAATGTTAATGTTATGGTGAATCGGTGTTTAGATCAAAAGTCAGATATAAGTCTCGGCGATCGACTAGTGTTTTCTTATGTATGTTTATAAGTCTTGATGAGGAGTTGCTACTTGTGCTGTGGTTGTGCCCGATGTTTATATATCTACCATGCCTACATGCCTGGTACTTACTGTTGCTTACTATTTGCATCTTGAGAAATGTAACGAGGCTTTGAAGAATACGTCGTAAGGGCGAGACAGGGGACTAACAATTAGGTCCTAAGCATCAGATCTCGCTTGAGAGTCGTGATTGGATGCTAAGGACGAGGAATTGCTCAATAGCCTACCTGGCTAGCATAGCTGAGTTGTTGCGTGGTTCGCCTATATATGCGCAGCCCGCAGATCCTTCGGTTCTTCGGCATTATAGTGTACAATTGGCAGAGTCAACCAAGAATAGAAGGCCAAGAGGTAGAAAGCCAAGAAGCTGGGGCTACATCGAACCCGCATAACCCCGGTTGTCTTGGCCTTGGTGTAGGGAGCAATACGAAGTCTAAACTACTCGTCAGCAATCATTTCCCATACGATGATCTATCTCCTAAGAGGATTCAATTCTTGTGAATATTGTATGACTTAAGGTCATGCCTTGCCTGCTGTATTCGAAGCACCTCACCTGCCAAGAGATGCAACGTTGCGGCTCGTACGGACAACGTCCTTGACTCTACTAAGAGTATATATATAATTTGTCTGGCTAGAATCGCTGGCGTGTAGAGTACGATCGCGCTAGGTCCGAATTGGGTGATCTATTAACAATGTCATTCATTTTTACATCTCCTTGCCCTGATAGGTATAAACATAGACATATATTGGTGTATGCCAGGTTTTCATATAGATGTTAGTGGGTATAATGGAGTTGGGGGATATGGCGAATGCTAATAGCGGAGTTGTTGTCTCTCCTTTCTACTCTGAGGCGAGACGAACATCTTTCTCAGCGTAGCTTAGAGAAATGCGGGTTGGCTACCTAGGTAGGTAGGCAGCTTAGGATTGCCAAAGATGTATAACGTCTATTTCAAAGCGAGCATGTATGTCTATAGGGTCCTCTACTTCCTATATTTTAACAACCTTGACCTTGTCTAACTCTACTGTAACAATGAACAATCAATGAGCCGCACTCCTCATAAATCTCAGACGGTTTTACTAATGCCTATCTTGAACATCAAATCCTTGACCAGCCAACAAGAGGAACCTAGCTTCCGAATCAATGCCCGTTAGGCATATTATCCTTTCTGGTGCCTCCGATGCTAGGGATAGTAGTTAGGTCGATATCTTTGGCACCGTCGAGCCACTGCTCCATCTTCTCATACAGGTCAAGCCACAGTACGTTTGCCAAGCTGTTTTCTGGACCTTGAACGGTGGGAAGAGACACGTCGACATCGTGTCCTAGCATGCTCTGGGCTGCACCAAGATACCTGTATCCTTCAGGGTACTTGCGGAGTACGTCCTTGGTGAAGTTTGGCGATGTCTTGCCGTCGACGGGGACGACCTTGTCCTTCTCATATATCAACTTGACATATTTGACCTTCCAACAGTTTTCCTCCAGATCATAGAGACAAAAGAAGTGAAAGCGACTGTCACAATCCACGTCAAATATGATGGGCTCGATACCCATAACGTCATCACCTCCGATAGTGAACCGTTGCGTAATAGTTGCTTTCATCTTGCCCACGGCCCTGAGCTTGTCCGCGTTGAGCTCTACGAGCGTAC
This sequence comes from Hypomontagnella monticulosa, assembly GCA_902825475.1. Classification (NCBI taxonomy): domain Eukaryota; kingdom Fungi; phylum Ascomycota; class Sordariomycetes; order Xylariales; family Hypoxylaceae; genus Hypomontagnella; species Hypomontagnella monticulosa. The sequence continues at coordinate 4,947,310 of CADEBF010000011.1, read as the reverse complement.
CACATTCGCGGTGCATGATGAAGTCACCATTCGATTTTCCGTCTTTGGACTTCTGGATGAAGCCGTCGATGGACTGGCGCTTGCTCCAAGCTATATAGGGTGATGATTAGCCCTAGTGTGTTCGGGGGAGTGCGGCTATAGGTGGACTACTACTGACTTGTCCAGACGTAGGCATCATTGCAGAACAGGCCGCGAAAATTCTTCCACTCGGATGCGTCTCGATAGACGGGCCAACCCTTGCACAACTCAGAGATGGTCAATCTCGTTAGAACATCGCTAGTACTCCCATTAATGTGGGAGTACACCTTGGCTTGAGGGTCGTTTGGAGAAGTCATTTTCAATAGAGAATGATGGTGAGGGATACGAAGAGTATAGGAATCAGAGTATCTGTGGGGATAGAAACGTTTTATCTCGTTTCTGCTGTAGTACGAGGTCAAGATGTTGCACCCGTTGTATCTGAACAACTCAGAGGTGAAGACGTAGTTATTGTAAGAAAGCATGGGATACGTGGGCACCCGCCAGAACACACGTACTCGTCCAACCTACTTGAGTTAAGGTAGTCCCTTCGTTTTTTCTTGCCTCCATCCTTCCGTGGAGTTGATAATCAACACACAACTTCCAAACCACGTCTTTGGGACGAACCCGAAGAAGGATCGAACATCTGCCCCTGGCCGTCTTGTGACATTATTACCAGGTAGAGGCTCTAAAGATATGAAAGAATTTTCATCCTGGGATAAGGTGCAAACGTTCTTCGGCCCCCGCGAAGGCAACTATGCGTTCCAACCCGTTTCAGCGGGCGGTTCGCACGTATCAATTGATATCATGTGAGTAATGCTAAGAGTTTCAAAGGAAGATCTATTTGTTAAGGACGTCTAGAAGCGGCATCATATGTATATCATAAAGCTAAATTAGGTAAAGGGGAGCGACATACCAAGATCTAGGAAACCCTGTACGAGATTACGATCGGTTTTCCATCCGACGTACGAACAGATCGTGCGCAAGCTCCCGTCTATAAGACGCTTTGATTCGTGCTAGAGACTATTCCTATAACGAAGGACCAGCGCCGTTGGTAGGACCTCTCACCGTGAGTCTGTGGATTCCCGTCCGCTCGGTGGGTTGCCGTCTTGTGGGATTGGATCTGGTCTTTCGGTACGCCGAAATTGTTTGGTACCAAGCCTCATTAACCTATAGTCCCCATTTCTGTAGGCGACGTATCCCCTGATCACGCCGAGGGAACGTAGTATCCGTCTTCAAAGTTCTTGGGACGGGGTATCGTTCGAGAATATTCTGCGCGCTTTCCTTCCATACGTCACGTAAGCCCCTATAAATCATATACATCTCACAATTATATTGTTCGATGTAGCCATAATCGTTCCTTCGTCAGAGTATGATCTAGGTTTCCCCAGTCCCGAGTCGCCACTGCACCGGACGACGATGAACGGAATATCGACGGGATCGTTGAGAAATTTGGAAACATGTGTAACTTTCGAATCCCCAAGGCTAGCGTGACTAGGTAGATACCTACCCCACGAGGATTTCTGTTTGGTGTTAGCCTACCTAGTGATACTCTACCATTCTATGTAACCCCTTGCGTCATATCCCGTTGAGCTGGTTCCGGTTGACGACATTGAATGCTAGATAATATACCTAGGTAAGTACTAGGTAAGCTCCAATCGTGATACATAGCCCATGGCCCGACTGTACAAATACCTACCTGCTAAGGTAAGTAAATATATAACTTTGAATGATTAGGTGCTATGCCCACCTACACACATCGTGGGGAGGTGCATACCTAGGTAGGTATTTGACTCCCGTAGGTGTCTGGGTACTGTGTGCCTAGGTGGTTAACTCAATGCTGGTAGTAACGACTGATGTAAGTATCTACATGACGTTATTCGGAAACTCTCGATGAGACAAGATCGCTTGATAGCTGACCCTGTCGTTCCAGAAAGGAAGTAGATATCGCCGTCTATGTTTGATTCACTCACGATTGCCTTCCCAAGAATGAAACTACGGGTACGACCTTGGTGGGTAGCACAGAGATATTAATGATAAATACATACGTACATATTAGACACGGACAAACATTATACCTCTAAACACTCAGAGCCGAGTGGGGGAAATGCTCGGATTTTAATAACGTGGTGCGGCTCAAGTTTGTTTAAGGTCGACCTCTGGCCGAAGAGAAAGAGACAAAGAACGTGAGAAACTCCGAGACAAGTCTAATTCCTCGGCGTCCGAACTCATCATCTCGGGAATAACGCCATAATCTCACTAGCTGTAAGATCTGGGCTTTCTAACCTAACCCAATCCATACAAGATCAGATAAGCCCCCATCAGACCGGTACTTGAATAGGTAGGATTCCCTGTCCCTGTCAGACGGGCAGCAGAAATCTGAACCCGTAGAGCGGATCTGAACGGGAGAGCTAACCTTTTGGAACCTTGGAAACATTTAGTTACGATGGGTAAGTCAGTCTGGTTGCTTACACACGAAGAAAAACTCGACTGGATTGTCTTTAATAATCCTTACAAATTATTTGCCTTGCCCTATACTGTATCTAATATGTTATATTCGTGTATTTAGTTCTCTGACGTATGCCCGAAAATCGCTCTTCCAATTCTATTTATTCAAGCTAGATACTTGTTTCCGAGTTCGCATATGAGCAGTACCTCGTAGAAATTTACTTTTGGATTCATTATATATCCTATGCGATTAATAGTACCATCGGCCGTCTCGGAACTCGTTAATTTACTGACAAATTGACTCATTGGTTATACCAGAAATCTTAGAAGTGGCATTGGGCCTATCCTATAATAATGGCGGTTGACGGTAGCCGCCAATCCTCACCTAGCGAGGGCGGGAAGAGCTCCAAATCTTCCAGTGTCACGGAAGCCCCCGGTGTAAGCTACACAAGCTTGGCGACGGACCAGATCCCGAAGTCTAGCGACGGCACTGTACCGGCGCAGACTAACAACAGTACCGATCGAGACCTCCCACCGTCAATAACTCAAGATGGAGTGTTAGGATCAACACGCGATGAACTCTGGACAAGCACAAGCAGCGACGATCGAGACGGCGGTAGGGGACTAGGCGACGAAAAGCCCAGAGAAAACGAGCGGGAACTTAGGAATCATGGCCTAGCGAAGACTGAGACCAATATGTCGATTGCCGATACCCTCTCCCTACCCCGAGAAGCCCTGTTCGTCATGATTATCTGCTTCGGACAGCTATTTACACGTGCGTTGCTCCTCCCGTCCCAATTCCTTCTGTATTAGCTCTCAAGTCTCGGAGGGTTTCGGCTAACATCCATATCTCGAATCTAGAGGCTGGCCTCGGTCAAGCAATCAGCATCATCCACACGATTGGCAGCAGCTTCAACATCACGAACCCGGGGGAACTGAGCTGGTTCATGGCGGGATACAGCTTGACGGTCGGCACTTTCATCCTGTTCTCTGGCCGTATGGGCGACGTATTCGGACATAAGACCATGTTTTCAATAGGTATGGGCTGGTACTCCATCTGGAGTATTATCTGCGGGCTGGCGGTTTACTCCAACCACGTTCTATTCATATTCGCCAGAGTGCTCCAAGGCATAGGTCCAGCTATTGTTCTTCCGAATGGATTGGCTATTCTGGGTATTACGTATGCCCCCGGCCGCCGCAAGGAGATGGTCTTCGCGCTGTTCGGCGCTATGGCGCCGACGGGATCTATCCTTGGCTCTTGCTTTTCAGGGCTGTTCGCGCTGGCGTGGTGGCCGTGGACGTTCTGGACGTTCGGCCTCATCCTCGCGGCCTCCGTAGCAATTGGCTACTACGCTATTCCAGCCGCTTCAAATAAGCACCATTCTGAACGACCAAAGGGGCTGAAAAACACCATACAAGAACTCGACCTTATAGGCACGATCCTCGGTGTCGGGGGCTTAGTTCTAGTTAACTTCGCCTGGAACCAAGCGCCGATTGTAGGATGGTCGGAACCGTATGTGTATGTGCTCCTAATCGTTGGCGCGCTACTACTTGCCGCCTTTTTCGTGTTTGAGTTGAACTACGCGGCGAACCCGCTCATCCCTTTCCACGCGCTGAGCTACGACGTCTCGTTCGTACTGGGTGCTATCGCATGTGGATGGTCCTGCTTCGGGATATGGTTCTTCTACGCGTGGGAGTTCATGCTCGTCCTGCGGCAGGAGACACCTCTGCTAGCTACCGCTATGTTCTCCCCGGTCACCGTGTCCGGTCTCTGCGCTGCGCTTTTCACGGGGTACATGCTGCATAAACTCCGGCCGCCTATGGTTATGACCATGGCGCTCGTGTTTTATACCGTTGGCATGATCATCCTAGCCACCTGTCCCGTCGACCAGACGTACTGGGGCCAGTTTTTTGTGTCTGTCATTGTTATGCCTTGGGGCATGGATATGAGTTTCCCCGCTGCGACTTTGATTTTGTCCGACGCCGTGCATCGCAAGCACCAAGGCATTGCCGCAAGTCTGGTTAATACGGTCGTCAACTACAGTATTTCGCTCGGCCTTGGCTTTGCGGGGACTGTCGAGACGCAGATTAATAACGGGGGTACAAACCCGGCGGATATACTCAAGGGGTATCGCGGGGCCTATTATATGGGAATTGGCCTAGCGGGCCTTGGTGTCGCGGTCTGTCTTGCGTTCCTTGCGAAGAGCAGGAGGCAGAAACGCGTGGAAAGTAAGGAAGGGGTCTAAGACTTAAATAGGTACGGCGTGTTACTCATTTTACAGCTAGGATATACGGATAGACAGGCATTCATCTTTTACTAATTAGATATTTTGGAAGCGTTAGACGGATAGAAATCATTTGATTCATCTCATCTATATGCGATCCCCGTATGCATATGAAGTATTGTAGTCATCGCGAGGCAAAGTATAACCCCTTTAGAAGCCAATCCGTTCTAGCAACGCCGTGTAATGCTTGTATGCCTTCCAATGCATCGTATCGCATCGCGTAGACGCGCCTACGATCTTCAAAAATATATATACATTAAGATCTCTGATTTAGGTTCTGGTTCACTCGGGACTATCGTCCTTATCTTCAGGTTCTTGAGGGGAACTCTTTGGACTGTTGGTAGTGTGTTGTGAATCAGTAGCCGAGGCCGCTATTGCATCCCAACCCTTACCGCCCGTCCGCATCACGAGGTGCGGGTTCACATCGACCGCGAAGTACCGTTCCCGCCTCGTGCTAGCCCTGGAACCGCCTTCAAGGGCGGAGTACGCGCTCCTCGTCGTACGCATGCGCTTCTTCCCGGGCTGTCCGCCTTCGCTGAGGAGACTACTTCGGGAACGTCTCTCCTGCTGGAGACGTTGGTCATAAGCTACGATACTGCGCACGTAGGGGGCGACGTCGAGACTGATTGCCCGCATGGTCCTGTCGAATACTGAGGGATCGAGGTAACCTGCTGCCATGGTTTTCTCCGAGGCGGCGATGGGGTCGAATGCGAGACTATAGTCTGGCCGTGCGACAGCCGGTTCTACGTAGAATGAGTCGTTAAAATGAGTTTCTAACTTCGCGGTCACGTCGAGTTCTTTAAGTGGGTTAAGGAAGCTTGTGGCTCGATTGGTGGGCTCATCCCTCAGTTGACCCCTGGCAAGATCCTTTAGAGTAGTAGAGAGATCAAGGCGTAGTGCGTCATATTGAACCGAGGGTGATGCTTCAAGCAACTGGCGACCGACAATAAAATCTTCTCTCGCCTTTGCCGGCAAGTTCGGGATCGAGGCGTCCAAAGAGATCTGACTTGGTGTAGCTAAAAATCCCGCCGAGCTGATATCTGCATCACTCATAAAGCTGGCGTAAGAATCGGCTAACTCGAGAAGAGTAATTCGCCCGTTAGGAGAGGTGCACCACTTAGTTGCTGTTGGTGCCCAGCAAGAGAAGTCATCCTCGGGACAAGAATTGTATATTTCTAGACCCCAATTTTGATAACTTTGCTGGTGCAGCTCTTCCTGGGCCGAACGACATGCCGAATTCTCGCTGGCCGAATCTCTGCTGAGCCAACCTAAGCCGGACTGGTACGTGTCCTGGCTCACGACACGAATAGTGTTGCCTTCATCGTCGACATCGCTACCCTTAGGCCACCTTGGATAGAACCAATTGAAGCCTCCTTGCACGTCTCCGACCCCAATCTGACACCAGTAATTAAGCTCGGTTATCGACGCGCGGAGGTCATGGCCACGTGAATCGTAGAGGGTGTCAATCGCGCGTCTCCGAAGAGCATGACCTTCGTTTGCAGCAATTAGAAGTAACATGTCGACGGCAAGCTCTTTTGGTGGCGCAGAAAATCGAAAGATGCCGTGCAAATTAAGACTCTGTAGAGGCACCAAAGCTTCGTCGTTGCATGTCATAACAAAGGGGCGTTTAGATTGCAAGATCATAGAGATGACAGTCGCCCAGAATTGCTTGTCCTCTTCGTAGAGCACATCAACTTCCTCAAGAAGAATCAGAGACTGTTTCTGAGCCTTGGCCGGCCTTTTGGCTTCCTTTGGATTTGACGCCTCAACAGACTTCTTGATTGGCTTCTGAGTTGCAGCTGCGTTTGGTTTGAAAAATGCCGTCATCATGCCTTGTCGGCCAGATTTCAAGTCTCGATCTACCTCATCTTCGGGGGTCGTCTCTTCTTTTGACGCATCTTCTTTTTGGTGGTGTTGAACGAGATGATTTCGGGTCATGTCTCCAACTTTCTCAAGGATATCTTTGCCATTTCTTCTACCCCCTGCATTGATCTCAAAGACCTCGAAGTCTAGTTCTTTAGCGATAGCGTATACGGTCGCAGTCTTGCCGCAACCGTGAGGGCCACTGAGGACTACGGCATTGGTAAAACGTCCACCTCCACCGGATTTCCGACGAGAACCAGATTGTACCACTGTCTTCTTTGCGTTGCTTTGACTGCCGTTTGGCGACCAGTCACCCTCCGTGGTAGACAATTCACTCAACTCGTCCATCTCCTCGTCGCTGGAAACGACGAATCCATCTAGTTTCTTTTTTCGTTTCCCCCTTCCCTTTGCCACGGCGACAGCTTTTATTTTACTTCCCCCATCTGCTGCGCCGGTATCCACAGCCATAACCTTGAGGTTTTCTAGCCAGTCACGCAGCAACTCAGCTTCTCGACCACTTTGGAGTACTCGTTTCGAAGAAGAGGGGGCATATTTCTGAGCCCAGGAGATTGTTTCACAGGTTGACCTATCGAAGGCGGACAGGCTGTTCTCAATTGAATTGTATGCATGTGTGATCGCAGGGTGTGTCTTGGAGATATCGCTGTTTCGAAGGGTCCTTAATTCACTATAAATGCGCGACTGTAGCCTCTTCCCACTCTCGAAATGCCTGCTGGGGATTCGTAGAATTGGTGGAGGTGGGTGAAATTCGTTGTCGTCGCTAGTCTTCAATTCTTCTCTTAGCTGTTCTAAATTCAAGTTTAAAGCGGCCCGGTGTAGAAGAGACTCATATTCGTTGATCTGAACTTGCTGCCCCTTCGCCTTTCGGTTACTTGGAAAATGATCGGATTGTACGTTCGCTTTAGATGGAAGATTGGGCGGAGGCGAGTGGCCTCTCACGTGAGCCATCCCTTTTGATGGCCACGCTGGATGTTGCGCGCCTGGTACCCTAAGGATGCCGTTGTTGTTCGCGCCGGGAGCCGGCATGCTGAACTTCGGGATTCCCAATCGAGGATGTTTTGATGGGTTAGGTGTCGAGCTAAACAGTACTTGTCTCTTAGGCAACGATGGTTCTGCTGAGGGTTTCTCTTTCTCCTCGGCCACCGTGCCGGGTTTGGGTTTCCCTCGGAAGAATGGGTGGGTGGCTTTCTGTGGTATTGTGGTCGCCTTGGTAATGGTCTCAACCTGGGATGTCCTTTTCATGGGTTTGGATTTCTTGGGTGTCCCCTTCACCTGTGTACCTTCCTTCTGGGCATTTAGTCCATCAACAGGCCGCTCATCGACGTCTCGACTTGAGGGTGCAGTACTAGGAAGAGTATTGCTGGCATCCTTCGACGTCGTCTCGCGAGTACCGGTTAGAATCTGGTCTATCTTATGCCCTATTTGAAGTCGAGAGGCTTCACTGTCTTGTCCATATCGTATTCGAACTAAACGAGGTTTAGGCTTTCGACCCCTTCTTGTAGTGCTCTTGACTGCAGTTTGGGGTTTGGGGGGAGAACCAATCGTTCCCGTAGAGAGGTTGAGCTTCAATACTTTTTTCGGTTTGATAGCGGGAGCGGTCGAGATCGAGGTAGAGGTAGAGGCTGAGGCCGAGGCAGAAGCTGCGCTAACAGTAAGTATGGCGCTTGCTTACTGGCGTATTGTTACTGGTAAACCATACCTGGTAAGGATGCTTCCCCAGTATCGTCATTCTGGCGACGCTTCCTCTTGCGTTTGCCGGTGGGAGGGCTAGGATTAGTATCATCGTCGACGGAATTGGGACTGCATGAAGGATCGGGGGTAACGGGGGCTGTAGCATTCGACGGAGTATCTTTAAATATGATTTTCGGCGCCGAGAAGAAAGGGTGGATCTTTTTGCTCTGTATGTCAACAGCATTGCTATTTTCCATGTTGGTGGCGGTGGTAGTAGTGGTGGTTAACAACGATGAGACCGATAGTTATCGTCGATATGGGATTAATAAGTGAAGAATAGGCTGCCATGTAGATATTGTGTCATTCTCTCTAAAGATACCGCAGCCATGCAGTTTTCAAACGAGTATATAAATGTAGCTATAAGAACAGAGGACGAGTGGTTGTTGTAAGATGGAGGGTTTTCTATCGATACCGTCCCACCGCCAATATTCTCAAGTTAATGTGAATCCAACGGAGTGTTCAGGAAAGGCGCGTCTGACTTATCGCGTTCTACGCGACTGCATCAATGAGAGCTCAATTGAATTCTTGGCCCACTTCACACTCATAGGACCCCACTACAGATGTACAGCTACATTTCATACACGAGTTAATTGGTCACAATGCTCACTGGAATACGTATCCATTTAACTGCGTCTTAATTGGCCGCCAATCCTAACTTGCGATCGTTGTGGGGATCGGTGCTTAGGTGGACCGACCTTGCAACTTTTTTTTTCTTTTGCTTTTCGATCTCGACTACTCGAGGCGCAAAAGGCATCATTCATAATTCACCACCATACAGCCGATCGCTATAGTGGATGGTCTTCCGCTACTAATCCCAGGCTGCAAACCATTCAACTCGATATGGCTTCTCACTTCCAAATCCAGAAGCCATACGTGCTAGCTACATTACCCCGACCCCTAGATCCTACCACTGGTCGCTATGTTGTTAGTGAAGTTTACGGATGTGCACCTGGATCTAGAAAGAGGAAGCGCCACGAGCTGGCTGTAGGAATTGATGGAGAAGCCGTGAATATTTACAATGTGAGAACCTTAGGGAGCTAAATTTGATTTCTGGCTTTTACTCATATTTTACAGGTTTCATCGGCTAGGCTCGTTACCTCGTATCCGGTCCCTCCCCAATCATTCTTCGAATGTCCTATAGCTTCGATTCGGCGCAAGGTGGAGGGAATCCAGGATATATCGAGAAACACATATGCCGCCACCGACGACTCTCATGAGCACAAGATCACTCTATTTAAAGACTCTGTGGATGCCTCTGGCAACACGCGCTCCACCACTACGTCGACGTCTTTAGGCCGTGGCCATTCGGTCGTGTGTGTCGCTCCCATCACCACGCCAGCTGCACAGACACCAGATAATGCGCTCCTCGTTGTTCGTAAAGATGGTGAAGTTCTCTGTCTCGATTCTGAAAGTCTAGAGAGAAGGTGGAATTCGTCTTCTGCTGTACTGCGCCAGGATCTTCCGACAACTTCTAAAGCCAGCTTCACCGTTGACTTTTGCTGCTCTGTGCTGCTATCAGACTTCGTCCAAGGGATCTTCAAGGGCAACAATGATGCTAGTGGTCTTTTCCCCGAGATAAAGCAAGACGCAAGCGACAATGCTGAGGTGTTAGTCCTCATTTCCAGCTATGGGCCAGAGAAACAGCGAAGCCGATACCTCCACGTCGTCGCGTTACTACCGCCGTCTAGGGGTTCGATCGATACTCATCAACAAGGTATCGTTCAATTACATGCTGTACCTCTTCCATCACTAGCGGATGTAGATTCTAGCCCAGCCTCATATCGCCTTGACCTTCGATCGGGAAATTTACTAGAGCTACGCGGCCAATCGTTCAATATGTATGATCTGACAGCAAGTCTTCCAAAAATCACATCTACAATGGAAATAAGCGGGACAACTTCTTTCCTGCGTCTTAGCAAAACTTCACTCCTCTGCTCCACGCCAAACCGCCTCAGTATCTACAACCCGGTCTATCGATCTCTCCAGAATTCCGTGTCCATCGACCTCGATAGCCAGACAACATCCAACGCCAGCACAGACCCTACGGTCTGCTTGCTTACCTCTTACTTTTCTCGCTTGGAGCTAGCAGTCGCAATCGTGGATACCAATTTGGTTGCTATACAGCTAGAAGCGCCAATTTTGCGGACAAGAAAGCGGCGTGCTGAAGGGCTTCTTATTGACTCAATTGGGCGTGGCCTACCACTCACTAAAAGACCTTCCACACGTATCTCCAACAACGAAAAAGTAGAGACGTCAGTCTTTACCAATTATATTCCAGGTTCAATCAGGGGTGATTATTGGGAATCGTGGACTGTAGACGAGGCCAAAGCCGATGCTCTCCTGAATACAAACGACATCCACGGCCTTGAGCTACTATTAGCCCAAAAGTTTGGCATTCAGATCCAGGACGACATCCAGCTACCAAATGGCGTGAACGGAGACTCGGCCTCTCCTAAGGCTCCTCCGGCTTGGAAATGGCCAAAAACTAGAGCGGCATATGCTCCGGTAGATAGGAGATGGGTTCTTTACGCCATCAGCCGAGCCTTCCAGTGGAACGATACCTTCCCAGAAGACCAAACTATCCCTCGACTGATTTGCCAGTTACCGCAGAGCGACATCGTCAACTACTTGGTTGATGCTGGGCATTTGACTCTGTCAAATTTAAAATCCGCCTTCCGAAAGCAGATTGGGGACAACGAAAAAGCAGACTCGTTCTTAGCGGAACAGATCGTACTTCGACTTGCGGATGTCGACCCTTCTTTAGAGCTTCTTGTAGCCTACATCTCTGCTACAAATCTGGGGGCGGTGGAATTACTCATTGCCGTGCGCACTATAATGCGGAGTCTCGAGCTTGTCCAGGACCCCAAAAAGCCACCGCCGAAACTACTCACAAACGGTTCGACTGAGGAAGTAGTGGGAAATGGAGACGGAGAAGGGGTTGAGGAAGACGCCGAGTTCCAGAACTTCGGCATGGAACTTGACGATCTCGAAGACGAGATACAGAAGACGGTCTCCTACCTCAATGAGGACGCAGGCATCCGCGGCAACGGCCTCAGCGCATCGTTTGCGAAGCTAGGGAATTGTCCCAGCCTATCTATGATCAAAGCTCTACGGGCTACGTTCAAACCGGAGGAAATACTATCTCTTATTTACCTCCTCCGCGTTGAGTTAGTCAGGGGTGCGTGGACTTCTCGATACCTCGATATAACCGACTTTGAAAAGGACACGTCCCTCGACGCCCCACCCGATGGCATCATAAAGCTCCTCGCTGACCTGCTTGGGCGTTGTGTCGACTCAATCGGGCCCGGCGGTTGGCTTCTCAATGATGCTGTGTTAACGGGCGACGAGACGGGCGATTTCATCGCCTCGCTTAAACTCGAAGTCAGCGCGGCTCTCGAGGGGCTTGAAGAAGCCGTCTATCTGCGCGGCATCGTCGGTGAGGCCGTCAAGTACTGTGAGGCGTCGAAGAAGGCTGAGATGACCGAAAGTGTAACTGTGGGAGGGGATAAGATAAGGCCTATCCCTCTACAAGTCAAAGAATCCGGCGCAGAAGCCCTACCTCTTGGGCTCAAGGCTAAGGACCATGTCTCAACGCAGAAAATCGTGGCCGGTGGCGAGATTGTGGATAGGTCGTTAAGAGAGACGGGACATCTGAGGAGTCAGCACGTCGGGCATTATTCGTTGGAGAGGATTGCCATATGAGGTCCGGGGTAAGGCAGGCTGCCGAGTGTACATACATACTTCACAAGTCATATGTCGCTGATCAAATGCATGGGTGGATATACACGTTCACTTGAGCTCGTCGCTTTGTATCGGCTACCAGTCTAGTGATTATAGCGTTTAAAAACGCGTTGGGCTCAATACTACTTCCTTGGCTATACCGCCATTTCTCGTTGTACTCTTCTATGACAGCCAACAACCTATCGCGTATTACGGAACCCCGACGCTGAATGTTTTCGACGCCTACTCCCAACCGGAAAAGAATAAAATGCCGAAGTCTCAGCCCTAGGGGAAGGCAGATGACCTGCTACGTAGCTTGCGGCCGTTATAGTGCCAGCGCAGTCTCGTTCCTAGTGCTAGTGCTAGTACTATAATAGTGCGATTGGAAATGCAGGTTTGTATATGTCATGCCTATACCCGCATTTTGAGCCGCGTTTCAGGTTTCCCCCCTCCGTTTCTCCCCGTGTGTGTATGTGTTCGGGCGCCTAGTTCGGTTGTATGAAAACACGTCCCTCGATAGGTTGCTGTCAGGGGATGAAGATCGTTAGGCACTCGTGGCACCTGTCCCGTCGAGGTCCGGGGTTTGTTGTAGTTCGTTCTAATCCCGAGTAAACCGGTGTTAGTGATTAAGGTTACCCATCTTCGAGTACTATCTCGACAGCTGTTTGCTCAAAGGATGGTATTTTCCCCCCTCTGGTGCTACCTACCCTTCGGCTTGTTTGCTATCTCGTCAAGGGGGAGCACTATATACGGGCGTTAAGGGATCTAATGTGACATCCGCGGAGCACACATTTCCTTGAGCCTAGATACACCAGGCGCATCTTACCGCTACCTAGTGGTGTCACGCTGACTATATGTCAACGTAGAGATGCGACAACAATGTAGGGAGCCGCTTCCACGACGTTTGTTAGTGCGTGCGGCTGAACGCTTAGCTTAAACACTCTCCTATCCCTTTCTTGCTCGCCTTATTCGATAATTCCAGTTGAGGGAAAAAAGAACAGTTAGGGTGGAAGTGGGTTCTGTTCTTCCGGTGACTATGGGAACACGATACTAGCCAAGAGGATTCGATGTCAGGCAGATAACCACCTAGATGGCTAGTCGGTAATTAGCTGTTGACCGAGGTGAGGCTTGGGCTATACACACGTAGTCTACTCTAATGACCTACATATCAGCTATCAAGCCACATGCATATTCCGCGGCGTCGGTCAACTCATGTAGCCTAGTATGGCTAAAATATTTAATGCACTACTATCGCAGGGCGAACCTTCTATCCCAACTCTCCTGATCTCAAGTCTATGAGTCCTAAGATATCTTCCATCGCTTTATTTGATGCCATGCAGCGAAAAACCATATACGATTGACACATCGGACGCCATGTTGGGTACCGTCCGCAGGAGATCGGACATCAAATGATAGAGGGTCCTGTAGATCGCCACCCAAAGCCTCACTCACCCATTCTGACTCCTCGGCTTGCCGTGCCTCTCCGCTTCTCTGACAGACGAGGCTGTGAGGAGTAAGATCGTTTTCATCGTCTCTTTCTTACGGAAGGCAAAATCTAGGCGTGGCTATTGGAGTCTGTTGCATATCGGAGAACCAGTTGGGGATTTTATGTCGTCGCACCGCCAAACGGCAATATTATTATATATTTCATGTTTCGCAGTCTGCGAATCAGATTACTCCAACACCGCAGTTGATCTGCGGTGCTGTTGAGGGAGATTGCATGGAAATATTAGTCAGGTAGGTATGCATCAGCTGTATGTTTCACGGCACCACTGCATGTATTTCATATTGTCTTAGACTCATCGGGCACACCCGCCTATTGTCATGGACAGACGACAACTTTCCTTATACTGCCATGATCCTGTCAAGGCTCTGTGGAGAGAGACGAGGACCACATCATGTACTACAGCATGTATTCAAACGTACATATGTACATATAGGACCCTGCATGTGAAAAATGCCATTTGCTGACAGAAACATGGAGAAGGGGCTGAAGAAAACTCTATGCAGTCATGCAGGCTTTTGGCATTGTACTATGTATGCATGTCAGGATGGTTCTGATAGATCGACTACCTTGGCTAGGTGGCGCAGCGAATCACGAAGGTCTAGGAGATTCCGGGAACTATGGGAGCTTGGGGAATCCAGAAAAAAAAATCCAGCAGGTCAGGCAGTTCTCCACACGTATAGGAACTCCATCTTCGCCGGTTTTTGCCTTTACCTCGTGGTCTATGTATGTATCTATCTTGTGGAGTCTCGAGATTCTTTTTGGGAACCGGGTCGAAAGCCTCGCCTATACAGTCCGATGGTACGCATGCATACCCTACCTACATACGTCGTAATCCCAGCCAAGGCAGCTCGACTAAATCAAGAGACAGGGGATGGAGGCCGGGGGAGTGTGAGGAGCCCATTTTGGAACACTAGAACACCGTAGACAAGGATAACAGCGGAGAAAGACAGGCGAGAATGGACAGTGATTGGACAGCCCTGCCACCCTTAGATCACCCTTAGACCTGGAGCTGCGAATGATGATGACATGTTTGGATTAATTTCGATCAACCCATACGTCACCGGCCAATCGGCCACCTCCATCATCTTCCTCTTCTGCCTCTCATCGACGGTGTCGCTGTTGTGACCAGAGTAGCGTTGCTCGGTACACGTTTTACTCACCTTGCCTGTTCCCGGCCCTGTACCTGGATTTTCATACGTCTTACCCGATACGCACCTAGCACCCATCGATATAATAGAAGCAGGGCGTTCCTCTGATTCCTTTAGGCAGTCTCCTGCGCATCGAATGTAACTAGGAAATTCCACGTAAGGGGTGGGAGTGCCCCGGGTGAACCATGCAAACCATGTACGGTATGTATCTTGAGACTCATACCATAATATACATAGAAGTTGTGCCGTAGCGACGGTACGGGACATTACAACAAGCAAATCCTCCACCCGTCTAGGATGTTTATTATTATCACTCGGGTCGTTCATGACGATAGTAGCAATCATCAATCTTAAATCCATGAAGCTACGGACGCTCGGGTAAGGTATCTAGTATTATTCCGTCACGCGCCCAGAAATTGGCCACTTTTATTTCTCCCACAATCTCAAGTCGGACGAGATTTAGCTGCGTGTTTCTATTCACAAAGTCAGCGGTTCAAAACACTATACATTACATCCAAGTAACACCAAGACAAAGTTATACGAGAGAAGAGACTCGGCCTTCGGCTTCACACAAACCTGAACTAGTCTAGAGACAACACAGTCCAAGCCAACTCGAGTAGCCAAGCCTGAACTTGGCCCTGAGAGAAAGAGACCGAGAGAGGACCCCTGCTTTTCCTATAACACTAACTCGAAGTCTAGCCAACTTAGCCATCATCTCATCAGCATACATCCCACTTCACTTTGCCCATTCCCTGCTTCTTCCCCAATTCTTTTCCCCCACGTAGCTCAATGCACATCATCGCGCGCTCGCTTGAGACGCACGCATAGCTATAGCCTGTACGACCAACAACACATAGCATCACGAACATCATCTCTGAGAATAGCAATCAAGTCGACTTCAGAGTCTGCGGGACTCTGTTCCCATCAACTCCCGATTTATACACGTAAGAATCCACAATGACTGCCAGCAATATGATTAAGATATCACCAGTGGCCGGTGGTATCGTTGATACAACCACGCGTATCTCATCCGCCGACATCGAGCGTGTCGATGCATTCGCACGGAAGCAATGCAAACGAGCGCGAGCCGCGGGCCCCGAACTAGAGGAGATCGCGCTCACGGTACGCAACTTGCACACCGTGTTGAAGCATTTGAAATTCGAGGTCGAGGACCCCGAGTCGCCACTTAGTCATGTCGACGATAGCGCTGTCTATGCGAGACAGCTCATTCCCATCCTCGAGGACTCCGAGTTTGCGCTGAAGCAACTGGACACTATCCTCGGGAAGAAGCACGATCTGAGTAGTGATGGCGGTAGTGAGGCCACCAATGGAGGCATGCAGATGGACGGCGAGAAAGGTTGGACGATGCTGGAGAGTCGTGAGCGCGATATGATCGACTTGATCAGCACCAAGCTCGCCAAGCAGAAACTTAACATTGATATGTTCCTCGACACCGTTCAGCTGCAAAATCCATCTAAGTCACGTCGTATGGTCGACACAACTAGCGCCAATCTCGACTCGATTAAAGATAAGATGGATGCCATCGCGTCGCGGATCTTCCAGCGGAATAATTCCAACTTGATCGATAGTAGCAACGAAGAAGAGCTTTGGGAGCAATTTAGAGACGAGCTCGATCAGGCAGGTTTCTCTAGAGACGTACTGCGTAAGAATCAGGTTAGCCAACCGGAACCCAACCAAGTTTTGCTTTTATTTTTCATTATCTTTTTTTTCCTTTAGGCCCCTATCTATAGTATATCTATAGGTCCCCCCTCCAATCCTGAATCTTGGTATTGACATGTGTCATGCATTAGGACGTCATACGAGCATACATTCGCCAGTTAGATGAGCAACGCAGCGCCAACGGCGGCAATACGCCTTCGGTGCGGGGACTTCTTCAACAGCAGCAGCAATATCATTCCCATCCCCGGGACGACCACGGGCTCCAGATCACCCCGTATCCAACCTACCCTGCACCGGCTGCTGCTGACTTAAGTCCGGAGGATATTCCTTCATCCGGCATCGACGAAGAGAAGCTATTCCCATCTTCCAGAATGAAACGTTTACAGGAAGACGACCGACGTCGGTCGCTGCCGCCGCCCAGCATGCCGGATCACCCCACGTATCTCTCGTACGACCGTCACTCGTCGAGCGGCGACGACGACGACGAGAGCATGGCACTCATGTCCACGAGGGAGCTCATGGCGATCGACAAACGGTCCGCCGACCTCGCTCTCGCCATGGGCAACATGCACCTTCAACCAGCTCCACCGGCGGACATCTCCGGTGCTAACAACTACCACATGACCAGCTCCTCCGCACCTCACCCACACTACCTGCCCCCTCCTTCTGCGTCGCAGCCCGCTCTCCTCCCGTCCCCATCCCACGCTGCCACTGGCACTCCCACTGCTACCGCCGGCGACCAGCACGCCGCGCAGCCACGCTTCGTCCCGCCTCTTCTTTTGGGCCATGACAATTCATCTACATCTCCACCTACCCTACGCTCGCATTCCGTGTCCGGCCCTGTAGTCCCCACCCAGCAGTATCAGCAAGAACAGCAGCGCAACGCACGCCTCGCCCCTGATTCCAAGGGCCGTGAGATTCCGCTCGACGCGAAATGGACGCGGATCCCGCGGCGCTTAGTCTCGCCCGAAGTCCTAGCCGGCGCTGGCGTGCGGTATGAAGCACGTCCGGATTTCGTTGCCGTTCTAGGTGAACTGGGCCGCGACGAGGTAGCGGAGTTTGCAAGGAAGACAGCGGAAGTTCGGGGCGCGAGAAGGAGGTCTAGTGCCGCTACTGGTGCTAGTACAGCCCCTGCTGTGACCATCGGGAATGGGAATGGCGTGAGGAAGGAAAGAAGGGCGGAAGATAGGTATCACCCGAATAAGTACCGTAACTGGGATGTGATCGATGAGGAGCGGCGGCGTCGGCGCCGGCACAAGGGGGATGATAGGTTTGACCACGACACCGACGATGATGACGACGGCGTGACGTATATAGTTAACAGTCCTCATCGCCGTCGGAGGGGCAGTACGGCGAGCACAATAAGCGAGCTATACGACTCTAGTGACGAGGGGTCTTCGGACTCAGACTCGGGCTCGGACGGTCGCGACCGTGAGCGAGACAGGGAGCGCCATGGCTCACTGTCGTACTCGCAGTCCTTCCCACGGTCCGGTTCGCAACACCTCGATGACTATCATCGCTCGCGGTCACAGCGTCGGAGGTCTACCACCCCCGCCACGTCTTCCAAATATGACTACGACTATGATGACAGGAGGGGCTCAAAGGCTAGAGATCGCGCAGACAGCGAGGCTACGGACGGCGGACTAGCCAGAGACGACACGGACAATGGCAAGGGAAAAGGCACCAAGGTGTACCCGATCATTGTGCCGCCACCCTCCAAAAGCGAGAAAGATGGGGGCAAGGATAAGGACGGCGGTGCCGGTACGAGTCCCGCTGCTACCATAAAGCCGAAACCCATCCTCAAGAATAAGAATGATGACCCACACGTGCGCATCGATCCCACCCCGCAGATCATCGACGAAGGCTCGAGCTCCCTACCGCGCAGCTTGCCGTCGTACCGCCGAAGCGAGCGGGAGCGTGAGCGTAGGGAGAAGGAGAGGGAGAAAGATAGAGAGCGAGACCGAGACCGAGACCGAGACCGAGACAGGAGAGATAAGGACAGGGAGCGTGATCACGAAAGAGAGAAGCGCTACCGCTCAGACCGGTACACGGATCGTGATCGAGAGCGGCACACAGACCGTGATCGTGACCACAACCGTGACCGCGATCGGGATGGGAAATCAGATCGCCACAGAGATAAGGATAAGGACTACTACTCCTCCCACCGGGATCGAGACCGGGAAGAGGAGTACGCACACCGTCCCCGCCACCGGAGCCATAGCCATCGGTACCACGGTGGCAGCGGCGGTGGTAACACTAATGGTGCCTCATCAAGTACTGCTCGGCGAGACCGCGACAGGGACCGGGAGTACTACGATGACCATTACACCAATACTAGTGGTGGAACCCGAGGCAAGGAGAAAGACAAAGAGGACCGTTCCTCGAAGAAAGCGCGCAATGAAACTCTGCGCGCTGTGAGCCTGGGCGGTGCGGCGGCGGCGATGTTGAGTATGCTTAGTGAAGCTGCTCTGTAAAGAATGATGTAGGAGAAGAAAACTGATCTCGAAAATGAGATGAGAGAGGATGTACGAGAGGAAGGATGATGGGAGTGGCAGTTGGGTAGAATGTACGAATGACGAATGAATGAGTAGCGAAGCCAAGCATGAATACTGTCGGAGTCTTGATCAGGCAAAAAGCGAAAAGTCTGGGTGACAAGAAATAAGAGATTGGATACTGTTATGGGCGATGACGGGTACGAGAACCGAAGACATGTTGCTTGTTAGCTAGGCTTAGGAGTATTACAATCTTCCGTTCGTTCTACTTTTTTTTATTACCAACAGGTAGTTTGGTTTTTAGGTATCACAGGACTCGTGGTAGAACACCCGGGGTACAAGTCCGCGAATAGGTAGTTCTTAGAGCTGAGGACCAGAACGGCCTCGGGGGTTTATTGGTATTAGTGTAAGATGATGAGAGGAACAAGGGAGACGGAACAGATCATGGATAGATACCCAGTAGAGTTGGCGAATACATATGTACTTTTGGAATGAAATTTGAAGCATATTTTGATTTATGTCTCAATTGATACTACATGTATGTAAGTCTATGTGCCTCAAAACACCAAGTACCGATCCCATCTTGAAGAAAAGGGGTTTATATGCGCATTAAGTGTTCTGAATGGATCACCCTAAGCGCAAGTTCAACTCGTCGCTCGAATGATATTATTGTCGTAACTTGACGCCTCGTTCCTGAATACAACTGTAAATGCTTGCCATGAATCCTCAGTTCTATGCCTGATCCATTGTACCAAACTCCAGGTATAATCATACACAAGATCATCGTTTCCTCATTGCCCTTCTCGTGGTGGTAGATCTTGACGTCGTAGTACTCATACTCATCGTCTCAGCATTCATTTTCAGGGCCATCGGGGTGACCTTTTCTTGGCTTAGCCTAGTGGCCCCCTGATCAACACCCTCACTACCGGCCCGTATCTGTCCTTCAATTTTCTTCCTTTGCGCTCGTCCTTCTGAGTTGTCATATCCGATCTGCGTAGCGGGTGGCACACTATCACCATCTTCCATTGTGTGGTTGCCATCACCGTCGTGTTGCATATCCAGAAGCCGGAAAGCGCCATTCTCGTCGCGTATTGATCCTAAACGTGACGTTGCGGACTCAGTTCTTCTGAAATTAGATTTGGTACTGCTCATATGCGTTACAGACTCGGCACTTGCACTTGATGCTGTTGAGACATTACTCGCTGCCCGCCCAAAGATCACGCGGCTCCGCTGCTTTGGTCCTTGTTGTGGTTTTATGCAATTTAGTCGATTGGACATCTCCCGATGCTCTGCGTCTTTAGCTTCTTGGGCCTGTCGTTTACGTTCTTCCTCCTCTTTCTTCGCGATACTATCATCCCTTTGAAAGTCCTTAATTGGGACATCCAACTCCTCACCATCTTCAGAGTCCCCTACCTCACCTCCAGTAGGAAAGCGCTTTAGCTTCCGTGACGCCGAAGCTGACTTCTGGGGTGATGGGGACTTATTCAATGCATTTGAAGTTATTTCCGATAGCGGTGTGGGGGTAGTCGCAGGTTGGACGCCCACCTCTTCTGCTTGATGAGTAGGCGCCGTTTCATAATTAGAATCAGCAGCTTCTGGTTCGTGGGTAGGAGGCGCTGGAGGCATTGGTGTATCGTCATCAAATGCAGTCATATCAATGCCATGCTTCATTCCCGGTGCCGTACGATTTGGCCGACAATCCTTCCTCGGCATAGGTTCTGACCTTGACCTTTGGATTTTTTCCTTCTCTTTACTTTGAGGAGCCGCCCGTCCTTTGCAATTTTCTTGGGTAAGTTCTTTAAATAGGAAAGAGTCAGATGGCACGAGACAGCCCGTCGTAATGCATTGCCAGAGCCAATCTGCTTCAACTACAGGAATGCCGGAAAACGTAGCAAAATCCAGTTTCTGTTTCCTCACGCCATCGAGAGAAGGGCAGACTAGTAACGAACACTGAGAGTTCAATCGTTCAGAGTACTTGGCGCCGAGTTGTACGATAGCCTTCTCCACTTGATTTAGTTGCTCGTTCCTGAATCCGGCAGTGCATATCGTCAACTCTTGAAAGCCTTTGATAGGGAATTGTGGGAATGGTTGCCCAAGGACGTGATCATGCGGATCGAGCAGAATCCTGTTGTGGACACACCGCTCAATATAAAATTCGGTGATGATATGCATTCCTTCGGGAAGTTGAGGGTGGGAGTCAGGCTGAGAAGTCTGCGGAACTACAAGATAGCGCCGATCTAATGGCTCACGATGGCCGGAAGAGGCCACATCCTCAATAGACTCGGATATTTGCCCATCGTGAGACGAGAGGTGGTGCTGGACAATCTCCTGCTTGTTCCGAGAGAACCCGTGAACGTAGAAACGACACGAGTAAAATATGCCCTTTTCATCTTGTCCCTGTCCAAGCTGTGGCGTCTCAACCATAGGCGCAACCGAGTCCGCAGCTGGGGAGTTGCCAGATACGCCGGCGGATAAATTATCTGCAGAAGCGGCGACAGCTCCTTTGGATAGGTCGGTGGACGATTGGTTGACAAGAATATCACCCCAAAGATTATCTCTCTGGCTAGTGAACTTCATGCTTGCAGTCTTCCTCAACTTCCTCCTGCCGTCATCAGCCGGGAGAGCCACAGTCCCGCCGCGGGACCTCTTGCCTAAAGAGGCCCCTCGCTTCAGCTCCCTTCTTATCCAAGCTCCCTTCCCTCGTTCTTCAGCAGGCAAGGTTGGATCGTAACATTCCTCGTTGAGTATCATACCTCGCTCGACACTGTCGTGTAGCCACTCGATAGAGACGGTTCTTATCCCCCACTTTCTCGCGGCAACGTACTTCTTTCCTTCGGGTTTGCATACGATAAGATGGGTGACGCGTCTGGAGAGGTCGCCTACGTAGTCGCCACCGTTTGTTTTGACTTTGTCTTCGATCATAACCCGGGTTTCGTCTTTCTTTGTCAGCTTCCCTATATGCGATCGGCTTCACTAGATATATAACCTACTTTCTTCAAACCCGGTCAAGCAACAGGTCAGCTTTGTTCGGTCATTGTGTCCCTCTGCAGTGTTCCCAAGCTCGCCGCCACCTGTTTCAAATGTCTTTAGCTTCCAGGCACTTTCCAAGGCAACAAAGTCCAGTTCTCGGTCGTTAACCCATAGTTCTTTCACGGCTTCAACCCAACCAACAGCCATTGGCTTTATGTCGGGTCTCTCTCGGGCAACATGGCGGTATTTGGCGGTATCGTAGTCTCCGACGATTAGATGGGTGACATCGGGTGTAAGATCGTACTTGTGGGTGCCGCCTAGATCGGAAGTTTGTTGGGCAATCTTAGCCTATATGGTGATAATAATTAATCGGTATGGTCTCAACTTGGAGTTGTGGTTACGAAGTATTGTAAATAGAGGCTAGCTTACACGCAAGTCTGCCTCGATATTAGTGCAGCAAAGTACTAGGCCCTCAAATGGCTTGGAGGGGTCGAATGCCCTTTCAGGCGCTGGTGATGATTCCATTATGGTGATTTTAATTGAAGAAAGGCATTCTAACGACGAGGCATATGTTCATGTTCAGGCAGCTGAGAAACAGCTAGGAAAAGTATCGAGATACAATGGTCATATGTATGGCAATAATTATTTCATTAACCCGTTTGTATCAATTCAAATCGAGGCGCGTCTTAGGAAAAGAAAACTAATGAGAATCGCGTCAGAAGGTTAGAGTGGAGCTCGCGGGGGTCTGCATTGGCGCGTCTCTTTAAGTGATAATTTCCTGTTTAGGCAATAAATACTAGTAGCCCTTGCGCTTTTATGGGTTTACACCCTTGCGCTGTGGTTCAATGTTTGCGAATAGCTCCTTAATCACCCAGTACGTCATGAGTAAATTCTTGTGCACTGTCCTTCACTATTAATGATACTAGCCTGGGTTAACATTGATATAAATTCCTCACTGTTCAATCCACGTCAGTGGTAAATCACACAGTGATCGATCATTTCCAACTCATGAAGTAGGTACTCCCTCCTTCAATGGTAGCTATCATCCATCCGAGGCCTCATGAAATCTTTTCTAGAACTTATTGATCAACACAAGAGCACCATACTGCATCGCCAACGGCGTGGTTCATGATAGATATGCGGAAGTATAGGTATGTACTTCTCGATTGATATAGGCCTGTATGATGAGGGGAGACTCCTCCAGTGCTTCAAGCAGCGAACCCCTTTTTATTTACATGGTCTAGCCGACCTCCCTAGCAACTTACAATTCCTTCAGTATGGCATCGTGACCTTCGTCTTACCACCAAGCACATATATAGCGCTTGCATACATAAACTTCATCCAGACACCAAACTCCTCCTCATCGCGTGGGGCATAAATCATGATAAAGTTCCAAGGCATGATAATACCAACGCCACTCATACGATGGCGCTCGGCCCAACCAGCCTCAATAGCTGCTGCAGAATCGACGAGCGTCAGCACCATATGCGTGCTCCCCTCGCCATGTGGATGCGCAAACTCCCCGTTCAGGTTTCGTAGTTCCGGGCGTCGGTCTGCTGCGCCCTCACGTATCCACACGCTGTTGAAGAGCGGCCCTTCGAGGTTTGAGGGCTTTACTTGGATTAACAATGGGTTGGCGGCTGCGAGGGCGTGGAGGAACGCCTCTTCTGCATTACCAATGGGGGTTAGTGGTCCGTATCTTCAATTTTGAATAGAAGCTTTCAACTGCTGTCTCTGGGAGCCAGAGTGGGTCACCGAGCACCTCAACCTCCAAGCCCCTGTCTCCTCCCAAAAATGAATGAACAGGCCAAACAAATGGGAGATGACAACATACGCTTATCTCTCATATCCTGACTCGCCCCTTGCGTAGTCTGCCGATGCGGTCCCGCATAATCCGGGACCACAGGCCTGTCCCCGCGCCGCCGGGGGATGGAACCCGGAAAGAAAGAGCGCTGGCTTAGGGGGCCGTAACGTTTTCCGCGGGCCAGCGCCGCGTTGTCGTATGGCTCGGGCACGCGGGTATCGCTACGCGCGAATGGCCGCGCTAGGGATTGGAACACGTAGCCGAACAGGTTCAGCGGCAGCCCGTTCTCACCGAGGGCGCGCCAGGCGCGGTAGTCAGCGGCGGCACGAGGGAGCAGTAAGGCTGCACCGCCGAAGGCTAAGAGACCGGCAGCGGTAGCGAGGGCCGTGCGGTTCTGTCGTATGAGGTTGAGGGTCGGAGTGGCGAGCTTGATGATCTCCATGGTATTGGTGTATTGTCTTGGTTGTATTTTGGTTTAGTCGTCTCGCTGGTAGGGTGATGAGCAAAGGACTTCTTGCTTACTTGGTTACACAGTACTTCTAGAAGATTATATATACCGGTACCAAGGGACCTGCGGCTTAGCATAGAGAATAAGTATTTATTACATCGGAGAAGTCCTACGCCTACCTATATATAGTACAGAATTGGCCGGAACGTATATCTATGAATACGCTGTGGAACGAATGCTACCATTCCGAGCAAGAAATATCGAACCATTATAGCTTCTCGGGACCGTAGAATAGTGTGAATCACGGCGTTTAGAGCGAAATGGGTAGGGCTATCGTTGAGTAGAGGCAGAGGTTTGCACACCTCGGCTCGGAGAAATCGGATACATCGGAGACATCACAAGTAGGACTTTTCAGCTTGCTTCTGATAATATATTTAATTCTACGAATAATCATAGTGAAATATAACCCGTTAGATCCGGAAACCGATTCTATTTCCTGAAATTCGTCTGCTGGACTAGGTAGTGAAGTGGCTTGACGAGATGAGACATCATTAACCCTATTACATGTACGTGAGACAACAACATGTGGTGAGTTAACAGCCTCATTTAACAACTAGAGCAGATAACTACCAGTAAATCCTTAACCATCAATTTTATCTATACTCCAATCATAGTATGTGACTCCTTGGGCTATGCTACATGTATGTACAATTATCGATGTTTCAAATTTCTACTACAGCGACCCTTCACCTAGCTTCACCTGGGAGAAAAAGTCGGTAATCATCTCCCTAAAATCTATATATTCCTTAGCCACATGTCCGAAGCTCCCTCCATTCCTAGCCGCTGGGTTCGCGTCCAGCCATTTCAGGCAGTCTATCACGAGTTTCGCATAAGCTTCTCCCATCATAGATTTTAGCTCTTTCTGAGCAACATCCACCAAACATTTCTGCAACCCCGCCGGGTCTCTGCCTCCCCACTCGGAAAACCTTTGACGATGATAACTCATACGCCGGGAGCCGGTCTTTTTAATGAGGAGATACCAGACCATGCTTCCCTTAGCCACAATCCCGGATGGTTCAACGAGAATACTCCAGAGTCCGATCTCGAGAAGACATACGCCTAGTCTGTATATATCAAACCCTATGCTATATTTCTGTTCTGGGTTGTCCTTTCGCAATAAAGGGTGGCGATAGATATTAATACTGAGGTCGTCGTTCCTCGTTCTGAAGCGATCTTGCGGCATCCCCTGCTTGATAACCCGATGCCAATGAGTGACGAATAGACTGCCGAATCCATCCGGAATCGTCCCGACAAAATCACTTTGATTCCTAAGCTCATTCTTCTGTGACTGTTCTCCCATCCCGTTATTATCCCCACCAGCGGATTGACTGAACCATTCTCGAATTATGCTGCTAGCCTTGCGTCGAAGAGAAGGGCGACGCTTCCGTTTGGGGGCCTCTGTCATCTAGATTTCTCGCCCACGTTGAACTATATTCTCCGCAGACTGGCCTACCGCCTCACCAGGGGCCTCTGGTGAGGCCTTCTTAAGTACGAGGATCGTATCACTGCGTAAGTCCCTGTGCACTAAACCAGCCGCGTGAATATGCAACACAGCGCGGGAAAGCTGATATGCCAATCTAAACCGATCGTTAAGAGATATTTCGACTATTTTCGTTCGGGAAATACAATCCCGTAAGGTTTGAGGGTCCCGTATGCCATCAGGGACCATAAATATGAGTTTACCAGGCTTGCCTTTACGACCCCTACCACTGCGACCGCGGTAGCCGAGATATCGGAATAATCCGACAGAGTGTTCAGCATCGATACCCCAGTCCGCAACTCTCGCCAGGAGACGTGCGGCGTTCTTCAGGGTATCCCCATCATTAATGTCTTCGGTGAGTAGAAAGACTCGCTTGTCATTGCGGATGTGAGAGTCGCCTTTCCCCAACCATATCCGGCCGAGGCGCAAGAGCGTACCGAGCCTATCACTCTCATGTATATCCAAGCTCCCTGTGGGCAGCTCCCGAGGGTTTTCTTCCTCTGCATCGTGGATCTTAACCAGTTCAAGAGAGAACCGCAAAATATTTACCGCCTTCTCAACAGCATCCAGGCGCTTTCGTGCTTCGACCTCGCCCTTCAGTGCCCAGGTAAGCCTATGCTTATTGTTCCTGGGAACGTGCTTTTCAAGGTAATCCTTCGCGCTCCCGAGAGCCTCGCTAAGCTCCCTTGCGGAATATTCTAATAATGGCTGAAAATCTCCTTTGGTTCTCGTATTAACGCCATTCATCATCATCTTGAAGATGTTCTCGTAATAGATCTTAGCGATTCCTTGCATCTTTAAGTATACCTCAGGGGCATCTTCGAATTTGGAGACTTTGTCCTTAATCCATTCCGCTGCGCTCAATATATTAGCTGCAAAGCCAACCACGGCCATAGCCGACCCGACACCATCAGCCATGACGGAAGAACTATAATTTAATGGAAAATAAGATCAGAGTAGATTTGATAAGAGTGGATGATCCATTGTGGTTAGATGATGAAAAGGGATAGACGAAGAAAATCCCGAGATTTATCAATCATGCCGTGCTTGTTCTCAGCTTTCCAAGTAGGATTGCTATCTGAAGCATCATTTAGGGGGCTTATGCCGGTCCGCAGTAGGTCAGTGGCATTTTCGGTACCGCGCTTACAGGGGCTTAGGAAGTGCAATTCTATGTATAGCAGTAGTCAGCAATCATGGCTGATAGAGACCATAATTTCCTGATAATAAGTCATGGAGTAGCCGAAGACTAATAGGCTCGGGCTACATACCTACTACATATGTACCTAGGTGTGCAGTCTCTATTAGGCACCTCCTCTAAGCCACTCGTGAAATAGTGCTGATAAAAAACCACAGGACTTCCCGTCGAGCTAGGTAACCTGTATGCTTACCGATGAGGCTGTCGAATTCATCATGTCTATTCCCAATGGTGCCGGGCTTCATATCAAAGATGCCACGACAGCACTTCCGCAAGGGGATATCCGTCAGACACGTACACGAAGTAAATTTCGACGATTCATGTGTTGAAACTCGCTAACCTATCATCGTCGTCCTATCAAATATCCCCCATTTAACTCCCTAGCCTATCTTAGGGACCATAATATACAATCAATCAAGCCAAAAAGGATTAAGCCCCTCTAGGAACTCTAAGTCGACATTGATAAAGCTCTTCCAGAGGTCAAACTCGCGATGCCAAGGCTTCGTCTGTATCGCGAATGTAACCGCCGTCACATACTTCAGCAGCTCCACCTCATCGGTCGCCATGACGAATACGACGTCGCTCCGGTGTATAACACGATCCCCGACGGCAAGCTGGTCCTTTAGGAGCTCGAACCGCGTACGCAGGGTGTTGTACATGCTCCACTCGGAGAACGGCATGTCCTTGGGGATGAACTTCCACTCCCAGGCGCGGGCCGTGGGATCCAGGAACGCGGTGCCGCGGCGGTTCCAGTGCCCGATCATAGCCGGGTAGAAGTGCGGCGCGGACCAGAGGCGGAGGACAGCGAAGCGGGGGTTACCGTCGCTGTGCTTAGCCGCGAAGTCCCGAGCTAGGGGGAGGAACACGGGGAATTTGTCCGGGCTCACGAAGCCCGGGATGCTGCTGGGCCATTGGATGGCACCGTCGCGGTCCTTAAAGTCGAAGAATAGGTCTAGCTTGTCTGGGCGGTGCGGCTCCGTGTTGGCGGTGGCGAAACCTGGGACGACAACAGAGGTGTTTTGGAGGTTTGCTGGCGCGATGACGCCAGCTAGATACACTAGTGACGGGAATTAGTAAACGTCTACGGCTTGATGCATCGTGAGAAGAGCTAAACTTACACTTCGCAATGATGGGGCGGATAGCCACGCTCCAATCCATGGGATATATATCCGCGTAAAACTTGTCCTCCTTGATGGTCTTTTCCAAAAAGCCCTCCCACTCGTTCCAGAACTCCTTAGGCCGATACCTAAAGCTTGTCTTCGTCCGACAATCTGGGAGTGTCTGGGCGCGCTCACCAGGCTTAAAGAGAAGCGAGTCCTTGTGCTTGGCCCCTTCTTCCGATTGGAAGAAGTTCGTCACGGGCTTACACTGTTCCAAGTTGGGGAAGAACATAGCCATGGAAGTATACGCCTTGACGATGTCTTGGGTGATGAATGGGTGCGGCCATGGTGCTTGGGTGTCGTGGGTGTAAGTATCGTAGTCGGTCCTGACCCCCAACCAGTCAAGGATGTCGACTATGAACCAGACCCAATCTGTTGATTCACCAACCTGTTGAGATCCCAGGATGCCGCTGAGGATCTCGCGCGTTTTCGCGTACTTCTCTGGGGCGCCTGGTTCTAAGTCTGCATCGTGGAATGCCTCGATAAACGCTATATAATCATTAGTATATGCTGAGTATGTATCTTCATTGGAGTGGCGTATTTGACTGACAATTAGCCCTATCCCTTTCCATGACCATAGTCTTATCGGCCTCTTTTAACTTAGATTCTGCGGCACGAAAGCTGTTGATTCCCCCGGGGATCACATTAGAAGACTCGCTCAAAAGACCGACTCGACGTAACAGGCGTTTCCTCTCGCTACTAATGTGGCGATGGTTGATCATTGCGATCGTGTCTTCCCAAATTTGAGGCAGGCTCCAGAGAGTCTCGATTTTCCTTTCGTCGTCATCGGAACGGGGGTTATCACGGGGGAAACTTCCAGCTATGATGTTGAGTACTGTAGCAGGTGTCGTCTCCATACGGGTGACTGCATTGGTGACCTCTTTAAAGGGAACTTTCCGATTAGGCGACGTTAATTCGTCTGCGAAGAGCACTAAATCTTCGGCGATATCGGCTTCATTGTAAAACGCGTGCGGCAAGGTGTTAGCATTCCCATCACCACTTGTCTGCACCACTTTCTTGTTCGCCAGGTCTGTAGTGAGAAATATGTTAGTAGGGTCATTGACGTCGTCCCACAAACTTTCGACCTGTTCTCCGGGGCGTATAGATCGAACGCGCATCGTCTCCCTGTCTCTTGTCAACCCGCGCAAGAAAGATTCATTATGCTTGTACATATCGATCGGCTTCGTGATCCTCCAGGCTCTTCGAAGTTCCTAGGCGTCGTTAGCATATGCATACCGGGTAGCTTGTATATCGGTCTTCATACAGTAGCGATTATATTATAAAGGAGGGTGGAATCGTTACAAGGAACGAAATCCCACAGCCAGACTTCGTAGTAGTCCTCAAAACCTAAGTGCCACTGTCGGAGTATGTCCACCATGTCGAAATACGCGGGGCCAACCTCTAGCACTGTACTCCACTCGTTCTTGGATGCGCGGCCAAGCCCTTCTTTATGACGAATGGTCCATAGATGCTCTTTACTGGGAGCGGTGATGACCTTTCCCGTTTTGCCATCTCGCACGAGGAGTAGCAACTCACAACTGCGCATGGTGCAATATTGAAGAAACCTGCGGGTTACTGAGTCATTGCGTCTCATATAACCAACGATGATATTCCTAGATTCGACAATACTATGCTGGCGCCGACCCTTATTTCGTCCACCGACTTGGAAGCGGCGGCTGAACCTCTGGGCTTCAAAATCTCTGAAGTAGGGGAAGAAGCCCTTGTATGTAGTTAGAACGTAGCAATATAATTGAGTTTTCTGCGGGTGAAGGTAAATAGTAAAGAAAGATAAATGAAGACCTACAAGTTCATGTAACTGCCGTGTGAACCTATCACTATTCCAGGAGACCCAATTCGACGCCGGGAAATATTGCCAACCGGTAAGATGGTTCAACTGAGAGAATTCGTCCCAGTTTCTACAAAGTTGAACGGCGTGTTCGAGGTTGCAGTCTTTCGCTATGACAGAGAACTGAAGCCAGCCATCTCGGGACATGGAGTTCTCGCTGGAATAATTCCAGATACTCTTACCACAGACTTGGATTTTCATTTTGGTCTGCTGACGCTGCTTCTTGGCGTTTTCACCAGGCGCTTCCTCGGATTCCGTAGGCCGTTCTTCCTCGCCGTCGACGGGCGGCTCACGATGTGCAAGTATTCTGTCTACAAACCAATCGGTATCCTGTAGGTGGCCATATCGAAAGTCCTGCATTAAGACGTCTTTAATAGACTCATCCTCGAACTCATCTTCATCGTCAGTTTCGACTTCGGGCTCATCCCCCCTGATGAGATCCGCACATGCATCGCGGATGTCCTGGAGGCTAGGCTGTTCGACCTCAAGGCAGAGATCTCGCAGGTCTGACTCAGCAATATCCGAGTCGTTGAGGAATTCTTCTATACTGGAAGCCCGGATGGCTGCAGGAAGTAGTGACGCATGCGATAGCAACAGCCGGCAGAAAAGGAGCAGCTTGATCTCTTTGATGTCTTTCGCAAGAGAATCAATCTCTTCGTCCGCTAAAGGAGCGGTTCTAAGATGCGAACCGTGGGGATTCTCCAGACTCCCTACTAGAATTGGACCCTGAACGTTGTCGTAATTCTTTTCGACGCCTTCCTTGAGACGCTTTCGCATCTCAGCTTCGGTTTCGATATTGCTCTTATCCGGCTCGGGCAGTTTGTCCGAAGGCATCTGGCCTTCGTCATCCATCATTTCCATGATTCGGTCTTGGCCCGTACGCTGGTCGGTGGCATTCTGGGGTTTAGACTTGCTTGATGCAGTTTTCGCAGCCTTCGACTTCGACTTCTTCTTGGACTTTTTGGGCTGCTTATCATCCGAAATTCCAAGGTTTTCGACATTGGTGGCGAGATGAGACGACTCGGCAGAGTTCGGGGCGGATTCCTTGTTCTCATCGACGTCGGCAAGAATCTCCATCCATAAGAAATGCTTGATGAGATCAACATATCTACTACGTTCATCGTCCACAACATCTTCAATTGGATCCCACATCTCGTCATCTTCGCTTTCTATGTCCATAGATATTCTCTCCTGATATGCCGCTTCGAGATATGCATCTTGCCGCTGCTTCTCTTCCTTCTCACGTTGAGCCCGTAAGCGGACCTGCATCTTCTTCCAGTGTCGTTTGAACATGGCGGCCTCGAGTTTGACTTTCTTGGACTCCTTCTCGCGAGTGGCCTCTTCATCCTGTTGGACTTCGCGAACCCATTTGTACCATTTCTCTTTCTCGTATAGGACTTGTGCGGTGCGTGTCTCGAGCTTCTCGAGGGCGCGCAAGACGACGTGACGCCGACTAGAAAGAGTGTCTAGGTAGGCCTGGTGGCCATAGTCCATCTGAACCGGGTAGAAATGCTTATGATGAAGCTTCCTGGCGTCGATGACTTTCCCTAACAGTACATATTCTTGGTAGAGATGATCGTGTATCTCTCGCAAGATCTTCTCATCGTGGACATCCTGGAAAGTCTCATTGGCTAATGGGACCGTGGCATCCCGTAGATAGGATGGAGGATTATTCGATAGAGCATCCAATTTGGCATTTCGTCTCTTGTATCCAATGTATAAGCCATGACACTGCTTGCCGTGAAATCGACAGAATAAATTCTCCCACGTTGTTGCAGCCGAAGTGCACGGTTGCCCATCGGAGAGATTCACCGCCTGCAAACTTGTTAGATGAGGGGCTGGATAGGACTGATAGTGATAAACTGACCTGGCAGGTTGGGCCTTGAGATGACATTACAACTGAATGAGATATCAGAATTTCATAAAACAGTTAATTCACTAATAATAAGTATACTATGGGATAGACAGTTGAGATATTCTAGTCCTATATCTATACATGGTCAAAATGTAGAATTATGGGAGTGTGAAAAATAAACGGACATCCATGGATCTGCGGATATCAAATCTCAGGGGCAATACCCACCCAAGCCGCGCTAAAAAGATCCCGGTAGGAGTGCTCTTGCGGTGTGCTCCAGGGCTAGCTGTCTTGGCCAATGACGACGAACATCAAAATGTCTTTACACTAGCGAATTGTTACAGATCAGTTTTCTTCCATCAACTGCATGTACCAATCCTGATGTGCAGTATCAGATAACTGCTAGATGAACCAATCAACCCTATGAGTCATGACTGCTGCATCTCAGCTGAGTTCCATAGTTGAGTCACGTATCGCTGTCTTCGCTTTGATTCCAGTAGTTGACTGACTAGAAGGGCATTGGGCTGCAGCAATACTTGGGTGCCAAAGCATATAGGATGTTCTGTTTGGTCAAATCCTGTGATTATATACCGCTATCCTGTTGTCGAGGTGCACGTTTTCGCCTTGAACTCCTATGGCCTACCATCTCCTCGGATCATTGTGGTGCGGGTAATCGTACAAGCTCTCCCTACCCTTGTTAAACAGAGTAAAAGAAGCCTCGTTCTCAATGACAAACTTGCCCCAAAACCATGGCCAGGATGAAGACTTCCTGACGCCGGAACCCTCTTCCGTCTCTTCCCAGCTCGTGTAAAGGTATCAACGTGTAGGTACTAAT
Source organism: Hypomontagnella monticulosa (assembly GCA_902825475.1). Lineage (NCBI taxonomy): Eukaryota > Fungi > Ascomycota > Sordariomycetes > Xylariales > Hypoxylaceae > Hypomontagnella > Hypomontagnella monticulosa. Next base: position 4,914,750 of record CADEBF010000011.1, on the reverse strand, counting down.
GCATACAGAAATCGTTCCATGCATTTCATTAGGATATTCTCAGCCTATGGAACCTAATGGCTTGGATTAGCTCTTCATTGGCATCCATTAGATAAGGCCGAACCTACCTTCCCCCGAAAGAGACCAACTCGCGTACTTATTATATCGAATCGCGATACTCGTATCTATTTCCTTTCTACCTGCGTATATTACGTATCGTCCCTAAGTGGATTTAACTGCAACAACCTTGTCTTCCTCTGCCAGTGTTGGCTGTCAACTTTATGTCTCCTACAATCTGGCTCAAGGACTATGAGTCCGGAGTCTAGCGACTGAGGAGATATAGGGTTTCCGTATGTTGGCGACAAGATAGTTGTGGTAGTAACGGAAGGCGTTGGCGTGGCCTTCGGCTTCTTCCCTTGTATTCCGTTAGATTGAGGCTCATCGCCTTCCAGTTCGACTGGAATAGCGTCCCGGGGGGTAAGCGAAGTCGACTCTGCGTCGTAAGTCGGCTTACAGGATACTCGAGCCTGGTACATAAATACCTGAGATAGTGCGACCTTCTCCCGCCGCAAATTCGCTTCGTAAGTATTACCGTTGGTACTGCTGCTGCTGCGATGGTGCGTGAACGCAATGCTTGATTGGTATTCGGGTAGTGGCGGAAGAGGTTGGTCAAACGGCGCGTCAGCTGAGGAGATTTGTGACTCGGCGCCGCTGGACTGGCCACTGGTACTATTCTCCGAGGTCTGGGATCGGTCGCTTTTCACACTCGGCGTCGTAGTTAGGGAAGCTTGGACAGAGGGGCTGGTTGGGACGGAATCATCGGGGCGGATAGTCGGATACGAAGCGGAATGCGGTCTAAGACGGACGGGTTGCTGAAACAAGGCCTTTAACCCGGGCTTGGATTTGGGCACCGGCTCGGTATCTCGCTCTTGAAGGGTCGCATTGGGCGAAGATTGAAGTGGCACGTCCAGGGATAGATCCAGAGATAGACAAGAGAAACCATCCGAAATTATCGAGGCTATGTCCTCTGATAGCTCCACATTAGGGGACTCATTTTCCGGGTGGGGTAAAGGAGCTTCCGGGGTCGCAGACGGCGACTCGATATTGCTGCTGTCATGCGTATCCGACTCTGTGATTAGCTCTACCGAGTTTCTGAGGTCCGACAAGTGCCTGGGTGGTAGAGTAGACCGAGCTACATAATGAGTCTCATTAGATATACACGTACGTACTAATAATCGCTTAGGATCGAATTTACGGACCTGAGGTTCCCTTCTTGCTGCTACTCATTAAGGACTTGAGCAGATCAACGTTCTCGAATTTCCGCTCCGAGCTGTTGGCTGCCATTACGACTGGCTTATCTGGCTCACGTCCCTTATAGCGTTTCGGTCTTCCCAGCATTGTCGCATATGAATATCCGTATATTGACACTACCTTCTCTGTTCCTTCCCTTTCAGTTCGAAAACTTGCGACGGGAATAGGAAATTTCTAATCGTGATGATGTATGGTGACAATGGTATCCAAGTGGGACAAGCCTCGGCGTAACGTTGTTATTTAACGCCGACAAGGCTCTAGCCGGGTATCGCGATAAGGTAACATTAATTCATCGCAGTGAAACTCGGGTCTTCCTACTACTCTAGGATGTTTTCAAGGAGGCGTTGGAGACCTATACATATTAGCTTCGGGAGCTAAAGGCGGTTAAAGTAGTCTAGAGTAGAAGGAGCCATACTGCAGCATCAATACGAACTTTGTAGGATGAGGTGGCTTGCAAGCCTCTCTCTAAGTGGTGTCCATTCACTGCAGTTTTAGTGTGACACGGGAGGGGAAGGGGGGAGAAAGAGAGAGAAAGAGGGGAGTTACCATGGGTCACATGCTTCCAGGACATACACCCCACGAACCAGGGTCTCCCCACCAAAACTCACCTACTTTACTTACACATAAAAAATCAAATAAAAATCGTAAAAATATAAAAATAATATTATTAAATAACGAATTAAACGTTTAATCATTATATTTATCTGGTACCTTAACTATTTTTTTTAATCGTATTTATTTTAATAATAAAATAATTTTATTTTAAAGCTTTAATTTAACTTTAAACCCCGGATTAAAATCTTTATTTTCTAATTACATTATAACTTTTAAATACGTTATTAAAAGTTTAAAATTAAAATCCGGATCCTTTATATCCTTTAATATAATATCTTTTATACTTAAAAACTTTTAATTAAAATTTAACATTTTACGCCGTTACTTTTTTTTAATTAATTTTAACCTCGCTTCTAATAATTTAATTCGTTGATTATATAATACTAACTTTAACTTCATATTAATAAATAACTTTAAAACCTTCCTTATAACTACCTTAATGCTTAAGGTCGCGTTTTTACCGATATCTTTTATTTTATTAATAATAATAAAAGTGTTAAATTTAAAACTTAAAAAAATTACTTTAAAATCGATTTTATTAATGGTATTTATTAATTTAAGATTTAATTAAATCTCCGGATATAATAAGGTTTTTTTCCTACTTACTAGCTAATTATTAATCATTTTAAATTTAACTTTAAAATTTTTTTTAATAAATGTTAAGTCCCGGGCTCGGTTATAACATAAAATAAAATTTAACTTATCCACCGGCGTTAAATTTATTAAAATAACGAATTAACTTAATTCTTTACGATAAACTGCTTTTAAAACATTAAATAAACCGTTATTAAAAAGTTAAAAATTATAAAAAGTATGTAAAAATAAAAAACATAAAAAAATATTATATAAGTAAAACACTTTTATAAATTCATTTTAAGTAATAAAATAAATTAATATATAATTAATTTTAATAAATTAAAAAAAAATAAAAAAAATATAAAAAAAAGTTAATTAAATAAAAAGTCGATTACTTATTAATACGTAGTTATTATATTCATTTAAAATTAATAACCGTTTTTTTTTAAAATAATAAAACCACTCATCGATTTAAAATATAAATACTACGATAAACCATTTTACTACGATATTATTATTAATTTAACCATTTTTTAAATAAATAAAATATTAATTTAAGCTTTTTTTAAATTTTTTTTTAAACCATAAAGTTTATAAATCTTTACTTTTAAAAATAATATTAAAAGATAAAATTACTTTAATAACGTTAATACATTTAATAAATGAAATCTATAAACAATTTTAAAAGCTTTTTAAAAAAACTTTTAATATTTTAAAACTTTTTACAACCAGATTATCCAGCTTTAATTATAATAATTAAATAATTAATAAATATAATAATAATATAAAAAAGTACATACCATATCCAATTATAATCCCCTTTTTATTAACATTAAAAATTAACTTCGATTTAATATTAATAAACTTTTTAATATTAAAATATTAATAAATTATTTTAAAATTAAAAGTATTAAATTACTTTACTTTTACCTTACAACCTATCTTAATACGAATCCTCGAATTACGTCATATGAATCTTTTAATCCAGTTTTTTTTTATAAGCTTTAAATAACCATTTTCCATCATATAATATAAAATTATAATACGTATAACATTATAAATAAAAACATATCTTAAAACTTTTAAATTTAAGATTTAATTAATAAGTTTTTCTTTTTACTTTAAAATTAATTTAATTTAATTATACTTAAAATTTCTCGCTTTTTTATCATTTATTCGTGTTAAAATAATAAATTATAAAATATAATATATAATAAAAGTTTCTCGTAAAAAATAACTTTTATTAATAATAGTAAATATAACATTAACTATATTAACTTTAATATAAATAGACATAATTAAAAAAATTAAAAAAATTATTAATAATAATAAATTATTTTTAATAAAAAACAATAAATATTTAAAATTATAAATACTCGAATTAACCACATTTTTTTTAATACTTAACTTCATAAATATCTCACTGCTTAATCTTTAAATAATATCAATTAAAAAATTAACCTCGTATTAACCTTACTGTAAATTTATGGTGAGTAATTGTAGATATTTGTCGAAAGCGGTGTAAGTAAAATAAGTGAGTTTTAGTAAGGAGACCCCGGTCCATGGGATGTATGTCCTGGAAGCATGTGACCCATGGTAGGTAAGAAATTCGCCTGGGTGCTGCTGGAGTACAGTATTTTTTATCAGTGTTTCATTGAGTTCCCATCTGCCCATTCACTACTAGGTACTAGATAGGTATGTTTGGGGTTTCACATCAAAATGGCACGGATACTATCAATATTGACGAGCTACCTAGTACATCCATGGATAGCAGGTATGTATTTTAGTATAACTCGTAAGAATGCCTTGAATTATTATTATGAAGTGAAAGGGACGATGATTCCAGATACACGTATCCATTTACTTGTCCATTAACTATTTTCCTATTATCCCCTTTACACTTGCCTAGTATACGCTTATAATTGTGCCCTTAGATACTCTCAACTATGGGCGCAACGACCGGCTGGGTGGAGGGAGGGTATCGGTTGCCCTCCTCGTCACGAATTCTATCCAGACCCGGGAATGTAACTATGTAATTTGGCCTTGCGCCGACTTCGAAGCGGAACTGATATTCCGAAGGTTGGGAGAAGATCAGATAGCCAAACGTAGCACATTCTACCATTACTTCTCGGAGGTGATTTTCTTGTTCAAACCTATCCTCGCGATCACCCTTTACGAAGGGCCCAAGGAACGTGTTAAGGGCCAGAGCAAGCTGTTGCGCCTGATGAGTGCTCGTATCTTCCGCAGGAATTAATGGTGTCCGGTCACTTCTGCTTGGGTGGAGTAAGAATGCAGATAACTGTCGCCAACGAGTGAGTGCGGCTTTAATTGCTGCGAGGATCATATCCGCATTAGTATCTAAGACGACGACACTTAGACAATGTACTCACCTTCCGGATTTCCCCTGTGATTTTCCGTGATTGGTATCATAGAGACAAACGAAGACACCGGCTTGGGTAGCAGGGAGATAGGAGGTACTGTATCAAACGAGACGCTCGAAAACGTGACTCTGGCGATAATATGCTGAATGGCGTGATATCGATTCTTCGGGTCTTGTGTTAGAGAGGCGAGCTTGTTGGCTGGCATCGTACCGTCCCGGTCCAATCCGAGTCGAACTAGTGCCGTAGATAGATGCTCTACATCTTGAAAAACCGGTAGCGTATGATAGTGGTCTTCGACGTGTTGTTGTAGTAATTGGGCCAAAGAGTGAAGCTCCGTGCTAATCTCGGCATCTGGTGTCGGGTCAAGGAGAAACTGATCTAGTTGTACTTTATCCGCTGAAAGGGGATCTCGTAGAGGCTTCTCCTGGCCGTCAAATTCAACCGATTGATACTTGGCTCCCGGTTGTCGGTTTCCTCGCCGCCGAAATATAAGGAAACCCGCAATGAGACCTAATACCAATCCAACAGCAGCGCACCCGACCGCAATTCCAGCGGTAGCCCCATTGGATAGACTTGAATTTGCTAGCCTAACTGGCGACGTGGAAGTCGTAGGCGACGATGAGGTTGTAGGCGACGATGAGGTTGAATTCGATGGCCTGTTTGAAGGCGTCTGTATAGCTGAGATACTTGTATCGGATTTGGAGGGCGTATTTGATATAGAACCGGACGAGGAAGACGCAATTGAGGAGACGGTAGAAGTGAATATAGACAGCGGCCTGAGCGTCGTTTCGCCGGCGACTGAAGTAAATACCCCGACTACTTCAACGGTAATGCTGCTAGTCCCCGGAGAAGGACCCGCAGCTTGTGTCCAGGTAGTAGTTGCTGACGTGAATGCCGACGCAGCTGCCATGGGGCCAAGTGTAATGTAGCCCTATGTTATGTTGATTCGAAGCAGTAGCTGTAGAAAGAAAATATCTTTTTCACTATACATAATTTTACTTCGAGTATTGTAAAGTAGAAAATTCGGCAGGCTAGGTACCTCAATCTTGAATACTAATAAAGCCACAAAGTTGGGACCAGTGTGCCGATGGGATCGAAGCTGAGGTTTTGCAATATAATTACTACGAAAATAACAGTCAATCATTTGGGGGTCTGGGTGACACAAATTCCATTATTGCATTTTCTTTTTGGAGGATGACCGGTGAGGATGTCTGTGAAGCCACAGAGCCGAAATGGGATGCTGTCAGGGGTTCATATTCGGAGCCTGCTTGGAGGATGCATATTCTAACGGTTGGGGGCCGCAATTTCACTTGGTTTAGCCATTAAAGATGGCACACATCGTGAACCAGGAATTGAATCACGTTTTAACGATGCTTATAATAGGGATAGTTCGTTAGATAGTGTGCGTGACCAGTTGAAAATTCCCGCGGAGACAAACAAGTCAATGGTTGACTATCTAGTATCAATCCGCCACGACGCCCGAGCCAGTCATTCACTGCTCGAAAAGCTCAGATAAGAATAGAAATGGCTGGGGCGGAGACACAGACACACGGACACTGCCCCCCAAACCCCCGATCTTGAGACAGTAGCATTTGTTAAACGAACTGGGTACACACAGCCCTACATCAAATCCATACTGGGAGATTCTTTTGACTCCATACAAAACCCTAGAGTTCACGAGGCTCTCCAGCGAGCTGAGCGCTCATATATGAGGTAAACGTCATTAAACGATCAAACATCCCGGTCCCGTTGCCACCAAAAAGCTACTGCCACCCCTCTGGTCGCTACATGACCCGTAAGTCATGCACATGAGTTCGTCTACTGACCCATCATGGCAAGCGATCGACCCGATATACTGGTCGCCATCGACCTGGGAACCACATACACAGGCAAGTGAAACGCCTCACCGCTCACATAGAGACTCTAACCTTGATATGCAAAAAGGCGTGGCTTGGGCGCGACCTCAGCGAAACCAAGCCTTACAAAGTCCCATCCAGACCATACACAACTGGCCAGGCAGCTCTACCAAGAATGAACAGAAAGTCCACACATGCCTCGTTTACAATGACGACGGGAGCCTGTCTTCGTGGGGCTACCAGTGCGAAGATGACGACCTGATAGAAAAGCAGAAACAGGAGTTCTTCAAGATATTCCTAGACGAGCAGACACTAGTAGATGCGCACCGAGAAGGCATCGGACAGGCGCCCGCCTCCGTTCAGGACGCACAGAAGCTAATTTCCGATTTCCTACGCGAGATCTACGCGCACGTCAAATCGACTGTGGAGCTGCACACGGGGATCGGCCACGTGGGATGGCAAGCGTTGACCGTTGAGTTCATATTCAGCGTGCCGACGACGTGGCGGAACCAGGAGATCATCAACGCGTTCAAGAAATGCATCCGAGACGCGGGATTTGGCGTTGAGGGTCAGTGCCACACCGCTACGGTCGAGCTGACGGAATCCGAAGCAGCGGCCGTGGGGACTATCAAGAATTCTACTGTGGCTTTCCAGACAGGCGATATATTTCTAACCGTCGACGCTGGGGGAGGGACGACAGACCTCGCCCTAATGCAAGTTGTGCAGGCGCGGGAACCATTCCCGTCGCTAGCACAGCTAAACCAAGTCGATGGTATTGGAATCGGCTCAACCCTAATCGATCAAGCCTTCGTGTCAATGGTGAACAGTCGCCTAAGCCAATTTCCCGATCTAGCGCAAACCCTTCCACCAGATTGTGCTGAGAGGCTCGTCAAGAGCGAACGGTATCGAACGACGAAACACAAATTCGGAGAGCGGGTTTACCAATCGAACTGTTACAAGCTAAATTTAGACGGCGTGCCTTTCAACCTCAATCACAGCGGAGCGAAGATTGAGCTCGGTAGGATAGTGATTTCATGGTACATTGATTCCCTATACTATCTTAGAAGACTTTGAATCTGATGGGTTTCGAAATAGGGAGGAGATGCAGTCCCTCTTCGATCCGCATATCCAGAGTATCATGGAAAAGATTCATGAACAGCTGAATTGGATGCAGAATAAGGGATTCCATCAGCCAGTGGTAAGTTTACATGGAAGCTCAACTAAATATCTCGACTCTGCTTACCAATATAAACCAGAACTACATGATCCTATCTGGCGGTCTTGGGAGTTCGAAATACGTCCGGGATCGTATTGATCATGAGATGATGACCAGTTCCCACCCGTACGCGCAGAGAGTCAAAGTGCTACAAGCCCCCGATCCGCAACTAGTTGTGGTCAAGGGCTTGCTGCTGGATCGATTACAGAAGCTAGACTCGGGGATTGCTCCGGTAATAGTAAGTAGGGTAGCTCGAGCGAGCTATGGTGTTGTCTGCAAGACCAAGTACAATCCGGCAATACACTTCGACGAGGAAATCAAAACAGACCAATATGACGGAGAGCAATATGCCATGGGCCAGATCGATTGGATTATTAAAAAGGTGTGTATTCTGAGAATCGGTCTCTATCATGCGCTAAACAACGTAGGGCGACCCCGTGAGCACAAATGTGCCCATTACTACGAACTACACGAAGAAAGTCGACCCCAAAGATCCCAATCGAACCTGGGACTCTATTGTCATGATTTCGGACCTAGATCGAGAGTTGTTACCACATAAAGTGAGCCAGGGTAAGCTTCACCCTATCCCTAAAACCAACACACCAAAAAATGTGCTAATCCGGCTTTCCAGAAGGGGCCAAGCAATTGTGCGTAGTTAAAAGCGACCTCACGGGGGTTAGCCACAGCGAGATGACCATGAAACGTAAATCTAAGAGGTTACTGTTTCATGGAAAGAAATTCTACATCTGCAGCTTCGAAGTGCGTGCCATCATCGCCCCGGCCGAGCTGCGTTTCGAGCTATGGTTCGCCGGCCAGAAGTTCTCGGGGAATCACGAGCCCATCAAGATAATGTGGGACGCAGCGGGTTCCAAAGTCAGCGGGTAGCGGGTTGTATATTCTAGTTGCTCATGCATAGGTACCTGCTCCAACTTGGTATTGTCGTTCGGCTACATGGCGTGGAAGTTCCGTTATACATGTTTGTGTATATAGATATCTTTTTTGCAGTGAAGATCCAATAGCCTGTTATGTAGTGTTAACAAGCTCCAGTATCTCCATCGTTATATGGCTCATGCTTCCTTATAGCTCTATCGCATCTACATGTGTACGTACATGTATGTATTAATGAAGGTCCTTCTTCGCTTTCTCTTCCCGCTTATACTTCACTAACACATAACCATTTTCACTAAGTACACATCTGTCGATATCTCTACCACCTAGACGGCCCTTAATGTGCGAGTGAGTACTGGAAGATATGCCTGAACGCTGAAATTGGAAGACCAATCTCCAAACAGTCAGACAGCCGATTGCTTGGCATGACTTATCGACTTGGGGTGACCTACGAGCACCTTCGGACTTGGTGAAATGATTCCCGCTTTTGGTCAAAAGAGCGTGAATGCTAGAGCCAGAAATATAGGGAAAAATAGGGGGCATACAATTGTCAGGTTAACTATGCAGACCCGTCCGAGAACCCAAAATAGAGGATAGAATACACGCTGGGGGTTAAGACATGGGGGAATATGAACACTAATGGCGGATTGGACGTTGTCTGATGATGCGTCTGCATTCTTGGCTGACCTCAGCAAGAAACAACGCAGCGGTGACGGAGAGGCTGCAGGGCAGGGGCAGATGAGTAAGAAGGCTGAACGTAGCTATCCGGAGATGCTCCTAACCTGTACAGTGATCCGTAGACAGCAAGGGGCGATATGCGAAAGTGGGTTCAAAGGCCGGCAGCACGAAGTAATCGCCATGGGGGCTGTGGTGTAGGCTGACGGCACTAAATACATAGTAGCTAGTTTATCTCCGAAGCTGTAGCCCTGGATGCCCACATCCATGGATACGCAATGCACTAAGGGCAGATTACCCATTGCGGAGCAAGACCGCTGCGTGGATCCACCATACCGGCGGGATAACCACGATTACGGCACTACCGCCGAAGCGTCACCGGCTCCTTCTCCGTCATAAAACCCTTCAGCGTCAGTCCGACCCCGCGCTATCTGAAACGTATTAAAAGATGCGGTATGGCGATATATTGAAGAAAGACTCGAACTTTCTTCTCACCATCATGTAGTCAATGTTTTTCCATATACCCTTGTCTTTGTGATTTATCTCTCGATGAGTTCTTCAGCGAGGACCTCATAAACGGGTCCCTGTTATCGGTAGTTACCTGCGATGTCGAGTTCGGCCCCGGGCCAAACTGGAGTGTCCGTGGGTATTATCGTCGGGGGAACAATCGGGGCTGTGGTTGCCGTGGCTTTGACCGTCTACATCCTATTACTGTATCGTCGGCGGCGAGTAGCCGCCCGGAGTGAAACACTCTCGACAGTTGACAGCCTAATAGAGGTCTCACAACCATCATTGGGTCCGTCTAAATGTTAGTAAATATACACTAGTTCTATGATTTGCATCTCTCATACCCCGTCCGCTTCCTAACATCACCAGATCCGAGGAACCATACATCAACCCAAGTGTTGGTCTCGCCAGTGTCCCAGTCCACCTACGAGCCAATGTTGGATGGCCAGTACTTACATGCAAACTATCCGCCAATTGATTTAGAAGCCGGCAGTAGCCAACACCAAAAACACCATCTTGATCACACCCTTATTGCGGAGTTAGAAGGTTCGACCCGGTTCCTCTACACGCCGGGCCAACAGTATCACGAGTTAGACTCACGGCCGCTGCCGCGTGTCGCGCTCCCCGTATTGAGTCGCCCAGCGCAGCATCTCCCCGGGGAAGTGACGTGAAGCCGGGTCGCGTGTCGCGTAACACGCAAGACGCGTTTACGCTATATTAAATCGGCAGGACTTCAATTTCCAGACTTGCGGTCTAGTTACCCAATCCACCGAACTTCTCTCAGGGATTCTTGCATATTGAAAATTCCAGCGAAGTGTTGGGGCGGAAGAGAAGCGCGCACCCCGCCTCTCCTCGAATTACGTATGTGGTCATTCAGGAGAGGGGCAATGCATTCCTCGGAGAGTGGATAAAGATACCACAGAATCTCGCGCCAGGCGGAACCTAATGTCGCAGGAGTAATTGAGGATCGCACAGTTAGAAGCAAAGGGACTTCAAGGAGGCGTTCCCGGTGCTTAACTATCATCGACGTCAGTTTGACACCGATTTAGCCTATGATTCAGGAGAGTTGCCGGAGTTTCAAAAGGGAAGCGGGAGGCTCGCGGCAGAAGTGTGCGAGACGGGACGGACGTCACTCGCCAAGCTTTCCGTGCCGATAAAGTGGAAAAGCCTTGGAGTTACCAGAAATACCCAGGTGTCTTAGACAAATCTAAGATGTCGATAATTAGACAGCCGATGCTTTCCCAATTTGGGGTCCATTAAGAACGATTTACATGTTCATGATAAGTGTCAGATATGTACAATAAGATAGGTACTAGGTAGATATTATGTGACATCACTTGTCGTAGCCCCCCAATTTCGGGCGCAAAAACCCTCCCAGTAATCGCCGTCAGTGCCAAATACCCTAATATTGAATAGGTTGATCTATTTCTCCAGTAGAACCCGCCCGGGTTCTGCCACCAAAAGCCAAGACGCCTCGTAAATGCAACCGGTCACGGAGCCATTTAGACCACCTCGAAGCAAATGAAATCGAGGTTGAGACTGCTCCCTTCCTCACTTTCCTTTTCGGTCTTCTTTTCACTCTCTTCCTTCTCGTCCTGTGAGGATTCCGCAATTCCAGGTAACTAGTAACGTGACATTCGGTTTCCAGAAGGAGAGGACGAGTGATCGTAAGGGCTAGAATGGCCGTACATGTCGTCCGTGTATACAGTTGCGCGACGGTCTTCTTCGGGAAGAAGCTCTTTGACTTCCCAGTTGTTCATCCGTGTACCGACGGAGAACTCGAGATCTTCTTTTGTGATCGAATCCCAGTACTACGAATTTGGAGTTAGAATAGTGCAGGACTCTCGGGATTAAGAGTGATCTTACCTTGTAAACCATCATGACGGTGAGTAAGTTGCAAGTGGTAGCGAAGAATAAGCCATCTATGTAGTGACTGGTCCCCTCGCAGATCGTCGAGCTGAGCGCGTATAGAATGACCTGGCCCACAATAAAAAAGAACAGGCCGAAAGCAATATCTCCCATAGGCCAGCGGTCTTCAAGAGTTCGTACCACGAGTAGGATCTGCAACGCCACATAGATGACGAGTTGTACGCCGTTCAGGAGGTACAGCACCGTGAACAGGCCTACGGTATTGGCGGGCCCCATGCCAGCCCATGACTTAAATGTAGCGAGTGATACGAGGAACGAGACAACGAACGCGGCGAACGACGAGAGCCGAAGCATCCACACTGACATCGGAGTCCCATCTTCATAGAGTTGGAAACCGACGAAACCGTTGATGAGCAAACATGTGATCAGCGCTGACGTGAGGCCAGACTGTATCGCGACGAAGTAGGGATACGGTTCGGAACCGGGAGGCACAACACCGGCGTCGACGCAAAGCGAAATAAACGATAGTAGCATATAAAAGTAGAAGAAAGCTAGGATTTCCTTACGGCCTGCGAACGTATAGAGATTAGGTCCCGAACGAATTAGCGTACATAGCGCGATGACGACTTACCAACGGCAGTGAATTTTCCTCGGATATGTAGGATCATTACCACAGTCATCCCCAGAGCGATAATGTGCATGAAACTCGACGCGCCTTGGAATATGATGGTGTTGGCGAGTTCGATATTCCGAGCGAAGCAATCGGTCTCGACACCAACGCCGCTCGATATGGAAGTGATAGGACCGACGGAAGCACACAACGGCAAAGGTGCCGTGTGGCAGATGTCTGTGAAGTCCCCGAAGCCGCCCATCACGACAGGCGACTTACTCGACTACTACTCAAAGCGGGGCTACGAAGGGACGATGAGGCAAGGTGGATAGGTTATAACGAATGATTTGAGGTAGGTATTCGACGGTAGTGAGGATAATTCGACGGTAAGGTGTTGTGGTGGTCCAGCTGACAGAACCCAGACGATTGAGGCTCAAAGGGGGGGGAAGCGAAAGTAAAGCGTGTTACTGCGTAATTAGTATTATTAACGGTAGTATGGTTAAGTATTGTATGCAATCCGGAACGATTGAACGAGTGACTGGACTATGACATGGCCGGGGGGGGGTTGGATGGCCTTGTCGTTACGTCTGGCTTTGGTGGTTGCTCGGCCAAAACGTGGTTTGGAGGTTGGAAGTTGGCTGAAGTTGGCTGAAAGATGGAGTTTCGGCGCTTTCGTTGCCATGGAAAAGCCTAAAGGCCCTAAAGGCAAGAAAAAAGGGTGAGACAAAACGGGGTAAGGGTGAGTAAGGGTCGGGGGTACCCGCCAAGTGAGATCTCCCATTTGGCAATAACTAAGACCAATCAAGTGGTCCAAGTCCAACCAAGACCGAAAAGGTGGACTGTGCTCGTGTTCACTGGTGGCAGGGTTCTAGCAGGATCCATTCGATCAAGCCACCAAAACCTTGTCAACCTTGTCATTTTCAATTAAATCATAACGCTTAGCTATTTTCAGTATAGTTCACTCTTAAAATGCGCGTTAAGTCAGGGGCATACACGAATCTATATTTACACTATTTTTTAGAAGCAAGTCTAATGTGCAACTATCACAGGCTTCATCTGCTTTGAGAATATATAATAAATCCATTCTTCTCTCGAATAGCCACAATCTGTCGGGGTTTGTAAGTTGAGCCTGTACTTGATATTGCTGAAGGTCTTCAATCTTATATCAGCAATTGATGCTCTTCTAATTATGACGAGCAATCGAGAAGTCGGAATGATGATTGCTTAGTCATTGACACACCGGAATCTCACCTTGAAGCCATCTCCTTCATCACGCTCTAGAAACACACCTCGAAACTCAAGTCTCATTCGTTTTTTCGAAGGCATATTTGTAAAATTAGTCTTTGTGATGTCGCGCTTCTTAGCGAAGGTCGCCCCTATAGTTATCTACTTATAAGCATCTGGTTCAATCGACACAGTACGACTGAATTGACGGTCGGGACGACCAATAGGGATCTTCTCAATTCGATTATACAATTATGACAGCTAAGCGAGAGTCTTGGGAATAAGGGAATGTGCACCTAGAAGTGTAATGGTGTTTCATCCATACCTCTAATCCTATTGTGCTGAAGTATTGTGCTGAAGTAAGGATGAGTTGAAGTTCCTAGCGAATAAGACCACACCTAGCACATATTCTAGGATCCTAAAGTACAAGCGTGTTAAAAACAATTATTAATTAAATTTCAGCGAAGCCGACCGCAAGTTGAATCAAACCCAGCGACATCTCCCCAAGATCAATACTTACATATATATATCACGCAGCGAGCACCAGAGAATACTGTTTTATATACTAGCGTATGATAATTCATCCTAGCCTCTATATATGCTACTTATTTCAATCGCGTACCCTGACTCATCCAAGCTCTGTGACGGTGCCGAACTCGAGGAGCTAGGAGAATAGGCAGTTTTCGTCATTGGTTGTTCATCTCTAAGCTGTAACCAATTACCTCTTTCTCCAAAGGTGAACAATGCAGATCATCTCGATGGGAGGCTTTGATCTCCGGCATTCTGATATCATGGTGAGGGGTCAACCCCAGATCACATGGCGGGCGCACTCTCATATATACGAGTGCGTGTTCCGTTAGGTCTATGCCTACTTGATTAACGAACATCTAAACTCTCAATCTAGAGGACTATTAAGCTTGAGAGGTACGACCGCTTGAGCAATACCGCATCACACAAATTGAAATAACCAGCGAAGGCCAACCCAACATGTCGAAAGTATTCCTTGCAGCCAAGGAGAAGTACCAGGCTGTGATTGACGACGCTGGAAGGGGCGACTTCGTGTGTGAGTATTTCGAGAATGGCTAGGTAGATGATATCCGGTCCATCCTGATTGACACGGCTCTTCAGGCCGAACAAACCGCATCGGCACCACTCGTCACCCTTCCACTGGCGACTGCCATGCTATCAACAAGGTCGATCACCCGCAGCAACGCCGGAGGAGCAGCACAGGAATGAGGGACAAGATCCGAGATATGATGAATCGACCGGCTTATTAAGCCACACACCTCACTATTGGAGAGGTTGCGGGGTGATGTACCAGCTGAGGGTACTACGAGTTACAAATTTCAAGTTGGCAGAATCATGAATATGAATATTCCATCCGCTTCGTAATCCTCAAGCGTTTTGCCGAAGATGCGTTCGCCGAAGCTGTGTGATATCTATATCTTCGATTCAGCCGTTAAGGCCAACCCCCCTCGCCGTCGATTAATAAATCCTAGTGCTAGGTAGAATTTGTAATAACTCTCCCTTCTAGTCGACGACATGAGTAAGCTTTATAAGACTATGTCGCATAGTTCATCTCCCGGCGAGGGAATAGTTTGCGGTGAAGCTCCTTGCGCATAAAATAGCACAAGCCCTCGTTGGAGCACCGATGTCTAAAGCATCGAGCCGCTTTACCTCGCTAAGGTACTATAAGTCTTATCGTAATAGCAACGTATTTGCACCCTTCTAGGCTCCGAAGGTTTGGGATATCATCAAGTTCCTTCAATCGCCGTCGTCGCCGAAGCTGAGCTTAATCTTCTTGGCCTTCTTCTTGCCCTGTTTCGATGCGGATTTCGCGTCGGCGGATGTTTTACTTTCTTTTTCCTTTGCTTGTTTATCTGTTCCCTTTACTTGGCCCGTAGCTCTGGCGGTGCTCTTTTCGTCTTCCTCCTCTCCGTCGCCGCCAACCACACGTCCTACTTTGCGCTTCTTGCTCGCTCCAATTCCTGCAACCTTCTCTTTCTCTTTCTCTATGTCATCTCCACAATTCATCCCGTTATCGTCTTTACCATCCACGTCTCCATCCCTGACACTAGGAGTACCGGAGTCAGCATCTGCGCCTAAGGGGAAAGCGACAGCATTTCCTGCCTCGTCCACAACAAGCGGTGCGTCCTCAGCCTCTTCGCTCCCAGATCGTGGACGAACGGCGCGTCGCCGCGCGGCAAGGATCGGGTCCGGAGAGTCAGAGTCGCGCTGTTGCTCGTGGTGGCCGCGCAGGCGGGCGAGAAAGGGGGGTAGGTCGCTCGAGTAGGAGAGGTTTTTAGAGGTGATTTTTGGTTGAGACATGGTTTTTCGGTTTCTAGGGGAAATTGATGGCAAGATGTGAGGTCAGAATGACATCTAGGGTTCCAGGGTTATGAACATTTTGAGTGGGTTCACGAATTGCGGCGGCTTAAAGTGGAGTTAGTGCTACCTAACCTCATAGCCACCTTCATTCAATGCGTTACCCGTCAAGTACAATATGCTCCCAAAAGAACGCGATACGTCTGCCTGCCCTCCCATAGTGCAGCTTAATAATACCCAAGTAATCAGGTCCGCCAGGCCTTACAATTTTCCCGTAATGGCCCGATGACATTCTCACAGTAATCCTTGATGAATTGGTGATTATCCCACTCAGGCCATCTACCAGCACAGAGCTTCAAGCACATGTTAATCGCATCAGCGTGGGGAGGTGGTAGATGGTGCGAAGCATGAAACCATCGGCCTGCCGCTGTCAATCTATCATCCTCCAAATCGAGGTCTAATTCCCTAGTCTTGGTCGTCCTGGTCATCCCGACCATCTCAGCCGCCTCCTCTTTCCACGTTTTTATTGACTTGAAATGCCAGATCTCCAGAAGGAGGATAGCTAGCTCTATGAGAGTTGATCTCGGCTCAGGGTCCCCAACCGCACCCGAAAGCCTCGATATATCCATATCTTGCTCAATGAAAGGCTCAAATGTGTCCGCCCCCTTACTGCCTACTTGTACTAACAATTTGATACTCTTCTTATCAAATGGGGTTCCGAACCAATAAGTTTTTCTAAATTGGAGTATCGATGCAGCAATATCCAGCGCCAGGAGAGTCTTCTGCTTTGGCATCAGTTCCCGGCTCCTATCCCGGACCCCATCGTGGAGTAATTTCTCCAGGGTCATGGAAGTAGAAAAGCCTCGCGACGAGGCAGATGATCCTTCGAGTAAGCTCAAGTGATTGCCACGAAGTTGAAGCATTAGCACGCGCCCTGATAATTGCGCCTCATGAGCATGGTGGCAAATGTTTGTTATCCTGATTATTCTCTCAGGGGCCTTGCTACCCTCTGAGGCAGGCTCGATATCAACTAAGTTGAATTTGATTCGTGGAACCTTCGATACCACATCCTTATCGAGAACTCTGGCGTCTTCAGATCTTGCCTTACCAATCCGTGATGCTCGAACGGAGGCTTCCTGCAGGTGGTCTTCTAACCGAAAAACAAGACTAAATGTTGTGTGTCCCTGTGATTTGCGATCAACGCTGGGCTTTTCGTCTTGTATAGATAGACGCTTGTCGAGTCGCATGAGAATTTTGTGATTGCTCGGGCACTGACAATTGCAAACTTGACACATAGCGGTGAATAGAAGAGTCGCGCTGTTGTTGACTTCTAAGGATATTCTAGCAAGTTTCTCTGCTTCGAGCGACGGGGTTTTCGGTAGGGTTATGTCCCGCTTTTGTGTCATCTTGTCGACGATCTCCTTCAGCGAGAGCCGATCTTCATGTAAATTATCAACCAACACTTGTAAGCTTTCCAATTTCATGGTGAAACCCACAGGCTTTTCGAATTTGAATTCTCCGTCCTTGAGGGGGTGAGCAGCAACGAAATCGGCGAATTTATCTGTTGCTGGCTAGAGGAAATGATTAGCCATGTCAGCGGTACCAATTCTTTATACTGGGGGTTATAAATACGTTGAAGGGAGGATGAATATCCAACTCCGCCGCGATAGCTTTCAGATACTCTTCATATCTCCCCAAAATTTTTGAGAGCCATTCGTATCTTGGCCCAAAATATTCTCGAACCCTATCCTCGTTCATCGCGTTTCGCAAGGTAAGAATGCTGTCGTACCCCCCCACGTTGACCTCAAATATATCATTATCAAGCCCAGCACCTTGCATCAGCTCTCGAATACTATCGCTGAATGAAAAATGCTGGTCCTGTAGCTTTTCGATGAGTCTTTTGACGTATAATACCTTCTGTCTTCTGTTGAAGCGCCTTTTAGCTTTGGATGTTTTATAACTTTCCAAGCCGGCAATAACAAGGGGAATAGCCCCTAAGATCACACCGACAATCTCAAACCCTGACATTGAGCACCTGGTTGCTATATCTACGTGATTCCGTATTAGCTATATTCTCCAGTCTTCCCACGAATCTCTGGCTGGAAACGTGGGATGATATTGTGTTGTCACACAGCCGCCACAGTGGAGGAATTCGATGCAGTTCTATCGGCGAGGCGGGCCATGGTTTGATAGGTCGGAACAGAAACATGGCTGGCTGACTGCATGGTCGAAGCCGTTTGCCCAACTCCGAGCTACTTAGTATTCCAACCAACTTTACTAGTCGTTGTTAGACGAGAGGATATGTTCTCGTTAGTAACACTTATGATATCACATCATCTTCAACTTTAGGCGACGAGTTCTCTCAAGATTTCTACACATTATGTCTAGAGCAGGGAGCAGGCAAGCAACTCAATAAATCAATATAGAACCAGCAGCATTCCTATCTTCCCGAACGAGACCCCAGTGGTATGATCCCAAATGGAATCGGTCGTGCTCTATGATATTGGGGAACAGGTGTTCACAGCATTCAACAACTTACTTGGCCCCGATCTCCTATCGGAAGATCGCCGTGTAATACTTGAAGAGCAAAGATTCAGGCTGTGGGCTAACAACCTCGGTTTACGTCAAACAGGGCACGCATCGCTCGACTACCGAGTGCGGGATACTACAGCCGTGAAAGACCGCCTAGTCCAACTCCTAGAGAGGCTGAAAGGTCACCTTAAAGATCTATTGGATATCGCAGGGGGTGTGATACTCCCAATACGGCAAGACTCCAAATCTTGCAATAATTCTAATGACTATGTTTCAGACCGGGGCGACGCTGTTTCCCTCTCCAGCTCACAGGGAGATGCTGGCAGCTTCGGTTCTTTGAATGAGATAGACTTTCTCCTTGAAGGCCTAGCAGAGGATATAGACTCATTATACAGTTTAGCAACAAAGATTCGAGACCCACGCAATCGTCCTCAGCGCCCGAATAACCAGCTTTATAATGATATTCCAACTGAAGAACGGGAGAAAATGATAAAGGAGCATGAACGAATCGAGACCTATGTTATAGCATACACAATGCTCCGACAGTTCAATGAAGGGAACGATGACCCTGAGAAGGATCCTTCCGAACCGGAGAACTCCAGACCAACCCTAGAAGACTTTGCCCAGGATTGGCTTATTAGAAGGGCGGGCATTGCCAATGCTCGTCGTAAACAAACCTTCATCTACTGGAAAAAGCACGCTCTTAAGCTAGGTCAGGCTCCCAGTCGAACTGGACCAACTCCACTAGTGGTTAGACAGTTCAATAGAGGAGCTCGTGAGGGCGGGTCTGCCGTTGCTTCGCAGAGTAATGGTGAGCAGCTAACTCAATACATGGCGCCATCACTGGGGACTACAGCAACACCAATGCCGGTCGACTTGCAAAACCTCAAGGATTCTGTGTCACTTTACTCACGGCCGAGTCTCATGTCAACCCATTCGCACGACAAGGGTGAAGAAAGCGTCGAATGGCCGCACCCACCAAAGCTAACCCCGAAAGAATTAAATAGCGGGTATTTTACATGTCCTTACTGCAAGATATTATGTCCTAATAGGTACCTACATGTAGGTGCTTGGCGGTAAGTTACATGCAAACTTACTCCTAGACGATCGGATCGTATTCTAATTCTCTATTATAGTGCGCATCTTCTTCACGACTTACAGCCATACCATTGCACATACGAAGACTGCGAAGACCCCAATCGACTATACGGGACAAGGCAAGATTGGATCGAACATGAACACCAACATTCTCGCGTATGGCGCTGCTACGTACAAAGATGTGGTGAAGAGTTCGACACGGAGTCACAGTACATGGAACATCTTGAATCATCACACCCTGATGCCACATCCAAGGATCCCTCCCCAGAACTCCTCGCAATTGCGGTGGGACCCCCTTCAAAGCCACGACACAGCTGTCCATTCTGTTCAAAGGAGATCCCAGAACTTACGGGGATGGAAATGCATATTATGTCACACCTCGAGAAGCTTGCACGGGGTGCCCTACCTTTAATAGGAGACGAAGCAGATGAATTAGACGGTTCAGGTAGCTCGAGCAATACTTCCAGAGGTAACATAGCTCAGCAACGTGGCCGCAAAGACTCAATCAATCAAGACTTCGCCGATGACGGTGAACTAATATTCACAGACAATACCTATACGACGGATGAACTAAGCCACGCAGAGGATACCACGAATACTAACTCAAAACAAACACCTCTTGCCGAAGGTGTCACTAGCATCGAATGTTGGTTATATGACATTTCACTAAGCAACCCAGGGCTTGTACCTATGGACAAGCTCCCTATTGAGTATAAAGATGAGGAAGCACCGGAGGTAGAGGTCAAGATTTTTTGGAGGCTAGACAACCCTGATAGGGTTCAACAGATAGAAGACCGAGGAAAAAGTCATCATATCAATCGTTACGGCTCCCAACGGCGTTCGCAATCGTACAGATCAATTTTCAGTGATATAGACGACATCAATAATCTTCTTGAAGAAATTCAAGTAGAACTTGATCTTGCGCAGGTTACTAGTGCTCTCGATCCAACGAAAAGCTACATTCCTAGAGACGAACTTCCCCGAATCCTTACTCCTGAGAGGGTTCGAACTATTCTGAATATGCCTTGTTTCAGAGATTATTCAGACAAGAATGCATTGACGACGCAGATTTGCTTTGGATCAAGACGTTCGGGGCCTAGGCTAGAATTGTTGGCTGTTCTTATCGCCATCAACGAGACGAAGGACCTCCCGAAATACATAAAAGAGGGAATTGATGACTTGTGTCTCCCGATGGCAATGGACCGTTCCGATTATCAAATGTTCTCATGCCGACGACACGGAAGCCATAAGAATATTAATAGCTACCGTCGACCCAACGACAGAATTGATTTCTCTCGGTGGTCTTATACCCTAAACGCTCCACACATCAGTTCGAATGTGCAAAGGCACATGCATTATCTTCTAGACCCCGGTGATGTCTTCCCTATAAAGAACGAGAGAAAGATACAGAGGGACGAATCAGCTGTCGTCGACCACAATAGTGCAGAGGACATGATGCCACCTGCAGCCGTGGGATATAATAAAGTGCTTCGGGTCGAGATAGAGAAGAGTCATCACGACTTCGGTAATGTCGGGATGCGTCATCCTAACGGCTTCTTCGCATTAAAGATGCTTACTTCCCACGACCGCAATGATTTCAACTTTGAGCTTGCCTCACTATTATTCTCTATGGATAACGCTCCGAACGATACGACGAGAAAGCACTTAAGTCAACTTTTGGCGACTTTTGAAGTGCGGGCCCACTCATCTATTCCGACTTATTACCTCCTTTTCGACTGGGCTGATGGGGATCTAACTGGTTTTTGGAGGATGAACCAACATTTTGTTGGAGATAGGAGCCATTGCAAATGGATGGCCCAGGAATTTCACGAGCTTTGCTTGGCCCTCCAATGCGTTCATAACGAGCGTGAGACCGCGCACCTCACTGACGATAATCCATTAGCCATAACTCTCCCTGAACGAGAGAGGAAAGCCCGGGAGGTGTATGGAACGCACGGCAGTATCAATCCGGATAGTATTCTCTGGTTCCGTAGAGCGCAGTCGTCACCGGAGAGCTGCGGCACGCTAGCGCTCTCTGATTTTGAACTAGGGAGACTTCACAACCAGGCATCATGGGCCCTACAGGAGCCGAGAGGTATTATAGGGATGTCAACTTATCGTGCCCCTGAATTCGACTTGCCTGACGGGTCGATCTCACGCGCGTCCGATATTTTCAGCCTCGGTTGTGTGTTCCTTGAGTACGTTAGTTGGTTTATGTTGGGCCTCGAGAGTGTAGACGAGTTTTCGGAACTAAGAAGTCATCGGGATATATACGACATTGACTCAGATACCTTTTTTGTCACCCGCTTCGACGAAAACACTGGAAAGCATCAACCTTATCTGAAATCGGAGGTTGAGGCCTGGATCTCAATGCTCCAGGATCACAAGAATTGCACTTGGTATCTACACCAATTCCTTGACATGATAAAGGATGAGATGCTCAACCCAGAGCGTAGCGATCGGGTTGATGTTCTAAAACTTATTGAAAAGATGAGAGTACTCCGAAAAGCATGCGAAGTGAGCGACAACTTCTATTTGAAAACGAAGGCGGAGTCATAGTCTCGGCCAGGGTGCCACGTGGGAACTCCTAGCCTCTTTAACGAAACGGCCGAGTGCCAGATATGTGATGGGGAGGCACGCACTTACAACTACTTGCTTCATAGTAGGTAGTAAATACCTGCTATATAGTACTTTGATTCGATTCTCACTTGGTCTTAAAACCTAGCAACGACGCATGAAAAGTAATTGGATAGTAGCTAAACATAGAAGACAAGCCTAGCACCAATTATGGTATAGTAACCTACGAACATGAGTTTAGCTAATCCTATATCGTTACTTATGGTAGTTCACACTTACAAAACGTTAACAAAGTTCCATTGTGCGCATAGATCCTATCCGAAAAATGCCACGTACCCCTAGTACCCTGCCAGAAGACAAGATCATGTGTTATGATCGAGGAGTTATCTAAGGGATCAAATTGGTAGTCCGTAGGAGCCAATGGACCCCAAGGTATATAGACCTATAACCACAGAGTTGGGGCTCCTTACGTAGCAGCATAGCCACTTCTTAGGTTCTTCGGTCTGCCTTGCGGCAACATTATGAGAGAATTAGATGTACTCCGAAAAAAAAACCCCCATAAACAGCAGCAGGAGTAACTGTAGTTCAAATATTGCTAAGCCTTTTTATTCAACGTTTGGCGACCAGTATGGACCTGTACATACAAACGAGGGGGACAGAAAGTCTACCGAGAACCGCTAACTTCCGAGCATCCCTTAGCTCCTCCAGAATTGATAACAGCTCCTCCCATTCCGGCTTTTATAGATATGTACATCAACCTGTCTGGTTTATTTCTTCTTGAGTACGAAAATCTCGCCCTGGGCAGAGTTATCGGAGCTGATGAACAGACGCTCACCAGCCTGGTCCCAGCTGAGACCGGCAAGACGCCAGCACGTGCTCTGGGTGAGGCCGGCCGAGCTGCAGCCACCGGGGTTCTGAGCACCGATGATGGTCTTGTAGCCGGTCTTGCTGTCGGCGGCGGCGACGGGCTCGTACGAGCCGTCAGCATTCTTCTTGAACGGGACTTCGGCAACGAAATAACCGGCAGCGGGCTGTCGGTCCCAGCTACCGTGGAACGTGATGTACAAGTTCTCGCCCTTGGGGTCGAAGCCATTGGTGATGGGTGCCGTGTGGGCCGGGAACGACAGGCGCGGCGGGTTCGACTTGCCGTTGCACGAGGCGTCGTTGAAGGTCGTGTTGGGCGATACGACGAATTGAGAACCGACCTTCAAGGCGGTGTTGTCACGGAAGTTGGACGGCTCCCATACAGTGAAGCAGGTCGGGTAACCGAACCATTTGTTCTCGAGGGGGGCCTCGGGGTTACCGACTAGTAGAAATCTCAGTATATGAACGATATTGATTTCTTCTTGAAATACTAAGCTCAAGCATATGTTTTAAGGAGACTCACGGTAGTTCAGCTCCTCGGCGGGGTTGTCAATGTGAATGTCAGTAGCCTGGCCGTTGACAGTCCTCCTGAAGTCGTCACCGCTGTTCTCAGCACCCCAAACGTGACCGTTAGGGTCGAATGCCAAAGCGACCTCGTTACGGACACCATATGCGAAGACGGTGCCCTGGCTGTTGAATTGGTAACCGTTGGCGGGTGCCTTGCTCACGTCGAAGGTCTTGACGATGGCACGGCCGACGTTGGGGTCAATGGTGGGGTTATCCCAATTGGAGTTGGAGCCGACGGAAACAACAATGATGTTGGGGTTCTTGGGGGAGACGACGACGGTTCGCGTCGAGTGAATACCCTGACCAATACCGCTGATGACGGTCTTCTGGCCGGAGACGGTCATCGCAACAGGGTCATAGCTCCATGACCAGACCGTCGTCTGAGAGCTAGCGTACAGGGTCTTGCCGTCAGGAGTAAGGCTGAGACCGTGGTTCAGACCGGAGCTCTGGAAGAGGGTCTTTGTGCTGTTTATGCATCCGTCCGGTCCGAACGTGTGTGCGCTTATCCCCATCGTTGCCTGGAGCACAAGCACTGTTTTCATGAATTAATTTTAAGTTCTGCCTCATGGTCGGTTATCATGCTTACTATGGCCCAGAGGGTCAAAGATGATGGTTCGGGGTTGACGGAGACCACTGGCGATCTTGGTCACCTGCCAGCCGGCATCGATCGTGTACGGGTACCGAGGTGCAGCTACACCAGAGCAGCTGGCCGGGAATGGGAACGTCGGGACATCCTGCGACAGAGCTAATTGTGTCCGCCATCAGCGTCTACTTCTATCCTACAAGCAGTGATTTCACTCACCTTGGCTCACTAGGGCGGCCACAGCCGAAGCCGTCGTCAACAAACGCATGTTGATTTTTGGTATTATGTCAGGTATCGAGCCAAGTAGTCAACCTAGTTCACTTGGCAGGGCGTGAAGTCCTTGGAAAGGGCCAAGACGGGCTGGGCAGCGGAGGAGGTAACGTATTATATAACAACATGTCCACAACTCGCCTCCCCGAATCCACTTCTAATGATGCAGCGCCACGCTCCGTAGGAAGCCATCTTAAATGCGGAGAGTCCACGAACCGGGATTCCCGGCGCTCAAGTGGTCGATGGGGTATGGTATCTTGAGACGGTCGTCCAAGGGGGCTGGCGGCGGCTGATTGGCTAGACCGGTGACAGGTCAATCTCTTTTAGGCAATGGCGATCAAGATTTCCTTATATAGCAGACATTAGACCGCGTCAACTTGGGTTATAGGCCGGCCGCAATAATGAATATGACAAAATAAGGTGTTGTTGTTTTCGGTCTGCGGAGGCAGATCATTTATTGATGTAATTAGGCGGAAAGAGAAAATGCTACTCCAAAATCGCGTCTCGCCCAGGGTCCCCGCAGGCGCTCACCTCTTACCGGCAGATATGAGACGTACACCCTGTAGAGTAACGAATAGCCGGGATAGGTAAATAGGGGAAACCTAGACGTCACTATCAAATAGGAGGCGCCTCGGGAACGTGCGGCATGAAATGCTAGGATGGCTACGTAAGCCTGCGTAGTATATTCCTAGGGATAGCGTATTTTTAATATGCCATGGTCCGACTATACTTCTTGAAGAGCGCTCTACTGAACCATTTGCTGTAATTAGATCAAATAGGGAGTGGTAGTTAATATGGGGAGACGGCCTGTAAGTCTGTCGGATCTCATTGCACCTTCATTTTGGGAGATTTCGCCGCCCCTAGGTCTATGCTTAGCGGAAGTCGGATAAGGCGTATGAGCTGGTCATCATAAGGTACCGCCACTCTTGATATTGCTTCAGAATCATCGTGCCACTGTACAACGTGACACACCTACAGTTAAACTCGTGATGTCAAAGAGGCTGTTCTCGGGAAAGACGACATTCCTAGGTGTTAGACCTATACATGTATGTAAGTATCAACACACAAACCCAGGTATATTCAAAGGTAGCACGGCGAATATGCTCTCATGAATTATATATAACCGAAACTCCATGAAATAAAAGTATTGTGTTAAATTCTAAGAGACAGACTCGGTTCTCGGCTGAGATATATGCAGCCATGATTCCGTATTGTGAATGCTATATCGCGTCGTTATCTATTATGGATAGGTTATCTTCAATACCTAGTAGACATTAAGATTTCATATCCAACGATAATAATATATCTGAAGTCGGCTTGTTTTATATGGACGTTCATGTTTGATAAAAGATAGACTCGTATTGTTCGTTATCCATAAGTGAAGGCAGGCCGAGAACTGAGATCTAAACAAGCTTTTCAGCACACGTTATATATAGGCTAATCGCGCCGGCAGGGAATTGAAGCTCTTGAAAGTGAGTTATATAAGGGCAGCTCTGTGCTAGCAGCCGTGCTACCCGATATGATGGTACATGTGTTCTGGAACACATGAATGCTGGGTAACCCCCAACTTTTCTGGTCTCGCCCTATTACAATCTATTTTTATGAGATTGACAAGAACTTGGAAGTTGACAGGGCTTCAGTCGAAGAGGTGAACCTCGGGAAGCTTGGCTTACTTACCTAAGTACTTACATAAGCTGTGGACGGTCGGAAAAAGATGATGGCCGTGGTGGAGACTGGGGAACATTGAAACTCCAATTAAACTTCAACATTTCTCAGCCTCTCGGTACTTGTGTACATCGTACAGTATGAACAGTGACACTCGCTGGTTCATGTCTTAGTGGCCTCAGCGCTGTCTCCTTTTCCACGCCGAAACGTGATTGGCTATTCACACCCATGGAGCACCCATGTCCAAGCATAAGGTCGTGTCAAACGGTAAATGTTAAGGTCAGATAAGGTCAAGTATACAGTAATAAGGTCAAACCAAGGAACGTCCTAAACCCTTTTTTCTTACTGTACACCCCTTCATCTCATCCTAATCCTAAAATTTCCATCTCGTATCCCTATCTATCTTCCCAATTCAACTTCTACTGATCCCCCTTTTTTAATAATTTACCCCCCGACAACTCTTTCGCGCCCGGCTTCTGCATTGTCGGCGTTCAATCCCCATTGACGGCTTCAATGCAGTCGCCTTCAATCTATTAGATTGCTCCGATAAAGTTCGACTCGTTGATCGGTTGAGCGACGCCACCAAGATAGCGTGTCTGACGCGTATGCGTATTGACCATCCATCCGTGAATCATCAACCTTTCTAATTTGCGCAGTCTTCCTCACTCCCAAAAGTTAGAAGTCTGTCATCGACGCTATTGCCGCCACCAACCTTCCCTTTCGTCACTCGCTTATCTGCGCATACCACAGCTACGAGTAAACGAATAGACAGCCGGAACGCTGGGGCTTCCTGTATGATTTAATAGAATACCCGTGAATACGACGACGAAGACGATATAGCCATTACCTACCTACTTGTCATATGATAATACGAACCATCACCGCGTTGTTCTAGTTGCTTGTCGCCTGAACTCTCGGACCGCCACCTGGAAGGGCGTCGCTAAGCTTCCACTATGGATTTGCTTCGACGCGCTTACAGGCGTGTGCCTGCAGCTATGGGCACTCCCCAGCTTCCCACCGCCGGCGAAAAGAGACCTCAGTCTAATAGACTGGCTTCTCGACTCGCTTTTTTCAGAAGACCCCTCAGATTAAAAGGAAATTCTAGTATATCCGTTCCGCTAGGCGTGGTCGTTCTGTTTCCTTGTATTGTCGTTGTCCTTATCTTGGTCTTGTTTGTTAGACATCCAAGTTCCCCAGGACGGATATTGATGCCAGCTGGTGCACCTCCAGCTATCCGGTAAGTCTTACTCGGTCCCAGGTGTTTCTGTTCGTTCTCGACTGATCGCGTGTCCCGAAACAGAAAAATCAGCGAAGATCATGACAAAGTATTTGTCACCGGTTGCCTTGAGCCCGATACTACGCAAGAACGAGTCAATGGCGCATTCGTTGTTCTCGCTCGAAATAAGGAGCTCGAGGGTGTCATCCAATCTGTAAAATCCATCGAACGCCATTTCAACCGATGGTATCACTATCCCTACGTTTTCCTGAACGATGGCGATTTCAACCAGACCTTCAAGGACGTGGTTCGCAATTATACATCTGCTCCGGTCGAGTTTGGCAAGGTTGGCGCAGACATGTGGGGATATCCTGACTGGATCGATCCCAAGGTCGCAAAGGAGGGTATCGCCAAGCAAGGAGATGCTGCTGTCATGTACGGTGGCCTAGAGAGTTACCACGCCATGTGCCGATTCTATTCTGGGTAAATACGCGACAAACCCAACGAATTCTAAGCATCGCTGATATCGTGTAGATTCTTTTACGACCACCCTCTTCTCGCCAAATACGAATGGTACTGGCGCTTGGAGCCCGAGATCAAGTACTTCTGCGACATTACCTAGTACGCCCAATCCACCTATCTATCTCACGCTTTGTTACTAACACCAATAAACAGTGATCCTTTCCGTAAGATGATCGAGTATAACAAGACCTATGGTTTCACCATTGCTGTCAAAGAGCTTCGAGAGACAGTCCCTAACATTTTCCGCTATGCTTCCGCGTACAAACGCCTGAACAACATCACATCCCAAGGACTCTGGGAAATGTTTGTCGAGCCCAAGCCAGATAAGCCAGCACCTCCCGAGAACGACCCCAACTTCAAGCCACCACTACCTGAGGAGATTCTACGCAGCGACCCCGGCCGGATGAACCTGCCCGAGATTGATCCTGAAGCTATGGAGGGCGAAAATTACAACATGTGTCATTTCTGGTCCAACTTCGAAATTGCAAAACTTAGCTGGTTCCGGAGCAAGGAATACAGGGCCTTCTTCGAGATGATGGATCGTAGCGGTGGCTTCTGGATGGAACGAGTAAGTGATTCGATGCGTATATGTGTAGCACGGTTTACTAATTAGATGCTAGTGGGGTGATGCTCCTATCCATTCTCTCGCTGCCGGCATTCTTCTAGCTCCGAAGGACATCCATTACTTCCGAGATTTTGGTTACCGACACACCACCATCCAGCATTGTCCGGCGAACGCCCCCGCCCGTCAACTTCCTCGTATTCCTTATCTTGAGAAGACAACTCTAGATGAGAGGAAGCGAATTGAGGAAGATGAGTACTGGGATCAATGGGATCCCGAAAAGGAGAATGGCGTCGGCTGCCGCTGCCGTTGTGATACTGATATCGTAGACGTCGAGGGCAAGGAAGGTTCGTGTCTAGCTGAATGGGTTGATGTCGCTGGTGGATGGGCCAGCCCATAGTGAGGCTTTGTTGGCTTCCGAGACACTTTTGACAATCCCCAGCAGCAAATACAGTTGGATACGTCGCGTCTTCCAGCAATCCCTTTCCACACCGCTGTTTGGCACGACAAGATACTAACGATGGAACGACATTTGTATTTGGTCTGAATCTGTTCTTCGTCACCTTTTCGCCCGAACAAGGAGGGCGCTCAGAAATGGCGATTCGGATAAAAAGGCCCAGCTATAGCTGACAGGAGCGCAGCATTTTCACGTCATGAGGGGGGTATATCGTCTCGGACTTGTAGGGTATAGGGGGAGTGTTTTGCCATAGACCGCGCACCTAGAGAAACGGCCTGCCGGGGTTGGCGCCGTTGCCGCCTAGGTTAGGTAAACAGGTGGATCGATAACATCATAATTCAGCATGTAGAGAGGAGCCGCCCCTTTTCTGGTTCAGCCGGGTTGGCATACCATATTGGGCGCGACATCAATGGTACATAATATTGCATTAAAAGAGCGACTCTGTATTCTGAATCAGTTATATTTGGTGAGAGGTAATTGCAGAGACACGACTCACACAGCATGACGTCTTCGCTAAGCAGCCGCCGTAGATACTTCAGATCTGAGGTCAACGCAGCCCTAGAACGCGGGCGCTTTACCGGTCAACTAGCGTCATAGATTGGAGTGACATTGATACTAGGTGTGAGCAAAGAGTTCGATAGGGTCAGCGTGAATACTCTGTGTGATGCGATGTCAAGTTCCATCGTAGCCCCTATTTGTAAATCCAGGATCTAGTATCCGTCATATAACCAAACCACCTCTACATTCCCGGCCACCCTCCGTCGTAATATAGCTGAAGACGGGCTACTCGTCTATCACGTACATAGCATCGACTCGAGGTTGTTGTAGATCTCTCACTATTGGGATACGCACGAGACTCGTAATCAGCTCTCAAATCAAGTCAAATACATTAAAGACTTACGAAAGGTGAAAACATGCTGCCACTGCCCGTTATATGGTCTAGGTAAGCTAGGAATAAATAGTCGTTGAGCGAATTAACATCTGAAGATATTATCGTCCAGTTATATGAGTCTTTCTGTAAGCATGAGTTAGTCTCCTCGCCCATGCTCAGGCACTGCGTGTAGATTGATCATTGAATCCCAGACTCAAGACTTGACCTTCACCAACCGCAATGTGTATGATGGGTAGATACATAATCACTCGCTGTATCTTGCAATGCTCTTCTACTAGCTCCTCTATGTTCGTGATGGGAGGGTCGGCCTCTCAAGAGGACTGGATAGGGGGATAGGGGGCCAGTGGTATATTACTACTCAAGCACTTATAATTACGAATACGTTCGACGTCGCACCAGAAATCCGAAATACGATAATCACTATTGGCTCCGCGTCTTTGGTTTTCGAGCAACTTTGGTTCTAGCAAGGAAGTTCGAGTTATGTATTAAGGGTTCTGGGGAGTGATAGTGTAACTTTAAGGTTGTGCTACTCAATACTGTCTGTCGTATGCAGAGATAAGAACGTACGGGAATACATAGGCATATATGTGTATACGAATAACGAGAAGTAGGTAATCGACCATACTTGCTCATGAAAGTTCGTATACGAGGTTGCCTTATTCGCCAACTCCTTAATCTAAATCTCGTCTCTAAGCTTTATAATGTCCTAGTAATATCCAAGGATAGTCCCCATAACTTAGAGTGCTAGTATCCAGAAGAGACTGAGTGGTAAAAGCCTTAGAGAACTCAAGTCCGTCTTTTAAGTAGTAAGCGATGCGATAGTATGCTCAGGCAAGATAAGTAGCATATTCGCATTTGTAAGTCTAACCAGCTTGTTAAAAAACATAGTCACGCTCTTACTCTTTATATAGAATTAGCGAATGAGAAGCCGAGCTTGCTATAAAAGGGTAGTGTCAAACAGAGGCATCACGATGAGTGTATTTGGAGAAATCCTATCCCGAACTCGCACTGACGAAGTCATACCGCTTCCAATAACGCCGTCTACTTACAGTACATCGATGTATCCCGGGATATAGCTATTCTCAACTAATTGACTACCGTGAGAGCAAATACATAATGTCAGCTTTAAGCACCATACCAACTCGGACTTATCTTGGTGAGATATACCGGTTCAAAAATTTTCACTTATCGTTGTATACAACTTTACCATGGTACCCTAACCTTGATGTTAGTTTTGGTTGGCACGAGCTATCAGCCAAGCCACTTTCTATATGGAAAGTACCGTAAGAACAATAGGCCTACGGTTAAACGACCTAGAGGATATTGATATAATGTTAGTTTTCCCTTGGTGAGAGGGACTTCTGGTGGATTGAAGCCTCGGTTGATTCATTGGATGAAACTGGTGGATCATGTTCGATGAATTATGTGACGGACGTAAAGTACTTTCTTCGGGTTCGTATCGGCACTTTGCAAGAAAGGATGTGTATATGATTAGGCCTATATGGCTTGATGGGAGTAAGATAATTGTCCTTTTGGGTTGCTTGAAATATCTGGTAACCTGGAGCGCATAGCCTGCCTAGTAGGTAGCTACGATTTTTGCTGCGGTGTATTTAAAAGGCAGATTTTGATACTACCTAGTTGATGGAAGGTACTGTCTACCATGAGCGCTATTTCATTACATCGTGACACAGGAGAGAAATCTTGCTTTGCTTGATGTGCTCATTAATCTCTTAGGTGTACTGAGAAATTGGTCGAGGTAGAGATATCTGATACGAGAAACCGAGGTATCGTTGGTAAAAGCGCTTTTTGGCATACGTATCTGTCCCCTCCTCCGTAGATCATTGCGATTCTCACGGTTTAGTGGCGTCATGAGAATGCACCGCCTTAGACATATGAGACCATCTCGGCGACATATTCCATATGATGGTGCGTACGTATATTTTATTTTTACGCTTTCACGGGCGATTGTTGTCTGACTGAATCACACAATATGGACAACAGGCTTGACATTGGTGACTATGTTACGTATGTAAACATTGGGGGCTAATTTTCGTATATACATGTACATCTATGTACTTATATTGTGGTTGACTGAATTTTATCAGACCAATGGTGCGCGTAAGTGATAACGTGAACGTGTATCTGAACGGCTCGTCGAATCGAAAATTACTAAGACGTCTAGCTTATTTTTGGCACCTACCTTACGTTTGGAGATGTTACACATATAGTTGCTCGGTAATGATATCTTGATCTGCTCGCACTCGGTAATAGGAATATCTTGCCGAGCTTCCACAGTGGTCGGTGAGGTCAGCGTTGCTCTAGGCATTGCGATAATACTCTGCAGCTAAAGCTGTAGCTGTAGCTGGAGCTCTGGCACCTGCGTCTGCATGTCTCAAAGGAGACAGTAGATCTAGAGGGGTCTGCATAGAGGCAAACGAACGAAGCGCCCGTACCGGCAGGAGGCGGCGAGGTCGTGGATATCGAACTGCATTTTCATATCATATTGTCGCCTCAAGTGTAAAAGCTTGTCTGCGACCTCGGGCTGCTAGGCAACAATCAAATGGAACGCTGCATAGATAACGGACTGCTGAGAAGATATCAAAATCCCGTGTTACGAGCGTGGTAGCCTTCTCTCGAGGATGGATCGCGCGTCGAGATGCCTCCTCTTACCAGCACGTGATATTGGAGCGAATCCGTATGGCTTGAGAGTGGCGACAAGTCCTAAGATAGATCTGGTCAAAGTAGCCAATGAAAGGAATAGCGCCATCGACGAGAATGGTTACGGTATCGACGCGATGGTTGCAAGGCTCGTATCACTATGTATTTCCATCGTGGATCTTTCCTGTTGTCTCCGACGCATAAATATACCCACCAACCACATCGTAATACGCTATGTGGTGTTGGGGTTTTTAGTCCAGGTGGAGAGTCACTTTGCGCCGCCTAGATTAGTGCATCTAAATGTGTCGGTGAAAGGAAGCGTGCGTCGAATACTCCGAAGACTTTCCTCGCAGTTAGCCAAGCGATATACGCCGGGCGGGCGACATAAGATAGTGAACTGATTTTTATCGCCTCCGTCGCAAATGGAATAGCTGGGTGGTATTGTGGGAATTTCGCAATGCAGGTCGGGATCAAGGAATAATCTGACATATGCAAAAGACGGCGAAGCGGCAACGTCATTGAAAAAGAAAGGGGAGATGATGGCGCCAACATGGTATTAAAAGGGACGGCATGCTGACTGATCGCTAGACTTGGAGAGCGGCGCAGTACAAATCGGCGCGGCAGGATACCATCCTATCATGCAGCTATGCAGGCAACTTCGAGCTCATGCAGGGAAGCGAACAGGCACCTTTGACTATCTGTACGGGTAGGACTTGACGGACGCTACGAGGAGCGAAGGTGGAGAGGGATGGGATCTGTGTAATGCCGAATTTCAGGTCCTCAGGTAGCCGTAGATGGTTTCAATATGGGCGATAGGCAAGGGGAAGAAAAAGGCAAAAACAGGTGTAGGCTGATTCAAAGTTCATTCGTCACGGCATGGAGGTAGGGAGGGAAGCACAACCTTCGGTGTGTCAACACTTTCTAATGAAGAGTATTAATCAAGAGACTTCTATTTGTCCAAAACAGGGCAATGATGATTCCAGCTCCTACTTGAATGACACGGGATTTATTTATCAGAGGGAGGATAGCTTCGGGACGCCTTGCGTCGTGCTCGGGTAGCAGGCGACACTGGGTTCACATCGCGGAACCATCCAGACCTCGCTGTGTAGAGTCGACGGCGGAACCTTTGATGCTGTTCCCCATAATGTATCCCGTCCTATCCGGCCGACAAGAGATGCTACCGGAATAGTTGGTCCATAGTCGGTGGCTATCACAGGATGTAGTATGAGCTGAGCTGACGAAGCACTTGTGATGCTAGAAAAAACTGGAACATGATCCATGAGCCTAAGGGGAGAGGGGGGGGTACCTAAGGGGAAAGAAGAAAATGTTTTGTGATCCGCTCATCAGACATTACGACGGGCTCGGGCTGAACGGTTCGGGAGTGGACACCAAATGGGAAAGATGATCAATGACGAAGTGAGGAACCCGCCCTGGAGCGCCCGCTACTTTAGAGAGACAAGCATCAATTCCTCCCACCAAGATACCAAGATGGCAAAGGCTATTTCGTTACCGCTTATGAGACGTAAGAAAGGGGGTCAAAGAGAAAGCAACACCAACTAGGTATCACATATTAGAACCCCTCCCCGGAAACGAAGCCTAAAATTCCCCAGCGCGCGTTAATATGACATGGAACACACATACGCGGTGATAATTAGTGGCTTTGGATTCCCTCTCAGGGTTTAAGCAAAGCCGCCGGGCGGGGGTTTCGAAGCAAATGGGAACCAACAGGTTCAGCCGAGCAACGCGTTGTGTGTCCTAAGTCCTAGATTGATGTTCTCGTGCGTAGCTACCGTGTATGGAGCATAATGGATGAATCGAAAGCGGCAGGTCAACCCAATTCTCCATCCCTAGCCCCAACTACTGTACCTAGCCCAGATTCGCCCGGGCGGATAGCATGTACGGTTTATTACAGAAGTGTGTCTGGGATCGGGGATCCAAAGCCCAGGCTGAAGAAACGTATGACTCCTAAGATACGTCGTGGCTCGGAGCTAGACTACTATGTATGGAGATCGAAAAGGGAGATGAATCTCGCTTTGCGAGAGAAAGTGTGTGCCCTGTCTTGTGTGTTGGAAATGAACCAACGAATGATGTGCGGTTCGGAAACGAGGTAGTGCAGGGAAGGGACCCAAGCCCGTCGCTCGATTGCACACTAATATAAATTATTTGACGCAGAGCCTTGGATACGAAACTTTGCGCGTAGGGAATTGGAATGGGGAATTCTTAGTGAATATCAGTTTCCGTGGAGAGAGCCTATTCCGAGCAAGAGATCTTCCCTGCACAAATGGACGATTACCATAGCAGATACGCGGCGCCTATTCCTTGAATGAAATATTGGTCGATGGCTGTAAGGCTATGTTTCTGCTCTAGCTTGTTACGTGTACGCCCCTGACAGGAACGAGATGATCAGGACACTGCATATGTATATTAGGAGTTTTATTGCGATACTGGATAACTGAATAATGGGATGTTGAAATGGAAATATTAAGCCGATATTCTTACAGGCCCATGCTGCCGTGTTAGTGCACGGCTTACGGCCTGCTTTGCGATATTCATAGATTTCACGATGTAGGGCTTGATTTTCGACCATCCACAAGAACACCATCATCGACTACTCCATACTACGACAACTAAGTCAGCTTGGCGGCCGAAGGGTCGATGGTAATTCCGTTCTACCACCACATATACCTATTTAGTCTACATGTGCGTTGATGGCCGCGGTAAGAGGTGACAGGGTGGTAGAATGATTACGGTCACAAGAAGTCGTATTCCACCGGCTGCTGCGGACTAGCCAATCATGACGGCATTCCGGAATGGAGTCGTGTTTGAATCGGTGAGATCGTCAGAGAGACAGTGCCATGTTACTAAGCATATTATCACAAAATTCTTCCAACAGCTGCTGGAGTTCGGCACGGAGGTTGATTGTCAGATTGCTAAACGAATCCGTGAACCTAGCTTCCTATCAAGCGAAACTGTGTTGTGGCATGGCGGTTGAAATTCTCGTTCGGCGGCTAGGATCTACGCTAGGCTAGGTCTCCTGAGTGTGGCGGCTGACTCGAAAGAAAGCTCGAAATATTACCTCATTACATCAGTCCCGGGTTGTAGACATGCCTGTCCCCCCTACCAACGATACTAATTCATTGGCTTAGCAAGATCAAACCCAAATAGTCTCGTGCTAAAGCTGGCTGTACACGCCGTCTAGACGGGAGAGAGGGATATAGGCACTACCTATGTAGCAATAGCTCGCAGTCACCACCGAGCGCCGACATAACGCGGTCCAGTCCAGTCCGAAAATTTCCACGAGTTGATGAGGATTTCCCTAGCCAATAGGATGGCGGCGGCTCAGACTGAGATGCTAATAGTAACAGGGTTCCCGGTTGTAATGTGCATGCTAAAGTCACTCGCTGGAGTGGCACGCGGTGCAGCCACAAATACCTCCTTGCGCTTATAGTATGTTGTATGTAGTAATTCCTTTATGTGGAATGCGAAATGTGGGATATTATGGAATGCCACTGCGACTACAAATTGGTTGCGTTTCATTTGATCAAACCATATGGGCTTGGGGGGGGATTAATGTGATGGGCACATCGCACATATGAACGGATCCTCCGACAATGGTCACTGACTATTCCTGCAGCTAGGGCTAAACTAATGAGAATGCAAAACCAACGCCGTGGTCCCTTGAGTAGGGGGCATTGATACAATATGTAGGTAGGTCTATATATCGTGTTATGTGTAGGTATAATATACCTAGTACGTAGATATAGTATGTAAGAACAGCTGACGTTGATGAAGCTAGACAGGTCTCGTTCTGATTGAGCCTTGCTTAATATTGAATTTGCATTGCTTCACATAAGACGGGAGCCCGGGCACTATTCCACTTGGCGCTATTGTACGGCTAAATATCGAGTACTATTTAAGCGTGCTCCTAAGTTTCTAATCGGTACCTACATAGTATAAAAGATGCTCTCTAGTCTATGCCCTTAATAGCTGATCCAATCAGATGGCTAAGGTCTCACCGGCACAGCACCAAGCAAAACGAATGATGATACGTAGTAATTGGCCTGATCCGACTTGGGTGGCGGGGACACAGACGTACGTAGTAGCATGTCAAGCCACACCATCAAGAAGATACTATGTCTTGTTACATGAAGTCGATAAAACCGGGGCCAGAGCCTAGCATGTGCTCGCCTCGTCAGCGATATGTGTTTATTACTATGTACTATATCAGTGACCCTCACTCGAGATGTTGCCGGAATGCCGGGTTAGAAACGGCTAGACCCTCAGGTATGGAGTCTAAGCGACGCTTGTACTATGATAGCGTTGCCCCGTGGAAGTGGCTCGGATGCGGTGGCGTATTAGGGAATAAATGTGTAGTGCTCCTGTGCACTCCACTTGGAGACTAATCCTGCCCCTTTCATCCCGATATGGCCTCTAGGACGTAAGTCTCAGAGCCGTGTCGGCGTGAAGGCACCGGCCGAGAGTCGCCGATAGAGACCGACCGCTAAAACCGGCAGCTCGCCGTAGTGGTAGACTAAAAATCCTAAGGAGCGACTGGTTGGTCCAATAGATAAAATGCGGTCAGATAGGAAGGGAGTGGGAGTAGAATGTGGATACATCCGTAACGGATGGAACACTGAGATTATTATCCAGGTTACCTGGTAACGTACTTTTGCGCGGAGTATGGTAGACCGAGTAGGTACCCAAGTTCCCTCGGCACGGGGGCTGTATCCCTGTGCATACGGTCGTCCTCGAAATAGTGATAGATATACACCCAAATTCATCGTGTAAGGAAATGCAGCGCGGAACGAAACACGCGGAAGCAAGGGTAGTTCTGGTGATAGTACTTGTCTACGATATAATGTCGTACTCGGTTTTGTGCGTATATGAGAGAAATCTTCAAAAAGTAGCTGTCAGAAATTCAGGTCGCAGCGACATCTGTCCGTGAACCCTCATTATGGATATGAAAGGGAGGATGCGTCAAATGAGACTCCGGCTACGCATGCCTTAGAGTATCGATGATCTTCAACTGGAGACATGTCAACCTCACCGCAGAAGTAGCGTCAGGTTGATATGCATGCTATCTACTATAATATTGTACTGGGATCGGGTCCGATTTAATACACGTGAGAGCTGCGAATCTACCGGAGAAAATCTTCATCAAATCAAGATTAGAAGATGGGGGTTGCAGTAGGAGGAATTTGGGGATTCGATAAAAATATCAGCTCTGGCCGAATGACCTGGCGACTACGAGGGAGAGTCGTATAGAACCTACTACAGTACTGTGCTAATCCAGTCCACAAAGGATGGCGGTGACGACGTTGGTGAGGGTAATGATGAGAGGATCAATCGCATGTCGATCTGACGATTCTTCCGGGGCTCACACTGTAGCCGATAAAGTGCTAGCATCATGGGTCTTCCAAGCGGTTTAGGTAACGAATCTCCGCTCCGGCGCGGCGGACAATATTCGCAATAGTCAAGTACTGTAGGTCGGGGCTCATCTAGGATGGGTGTCGGTACACCTTAAGGCAGCCGGCTGGGTCACGCCGTAGGGAGTATTTCGGCGATGATTGGCTTCCCTAATAATCGACTCGACCATGTACACACACGCGCAACACCCTAGTGCTGGTTCTTTTTATGTTCTTTCCCATGCTGCGACAAGCTGACGAGATTTATCGATCATAATGCACGCAACTTGGGATATGTGCTTTAAGGCGGACCGCTCACCCTTACCTAGACCAGTAGTAGACGATGGGACGAAGATAGTTAAGGTGGTCGGTCGGTCATGCAGGCATTCTCCTGCTCGGATTGGGGATCGATTGACTGTAATGCTCCCCTGATGAAATCCTGACACCGAGACATCCCATGCAGGCTCTTTGTCGAGTCATTCATAACCTTGGTATTAGACGGATTCACTCAAGCTGGCCGCTTGGCTGTCATGGACTCATATCACAATGTGGGTAATGTGCTGGTAATGACCCAATAACGACATGGCCGATGGAGTCTAGAAAGGGGCTGGATCTGAGCCCGAGGAAGAATGATAATACACCATCCCCGACCCCTGTTGATAACGAGGTATTCGTACTATCGAATATCTTAATTGAAAATTATACTATTCTGGGTAGACAAGGAGATATCCCTTAATTGTACAAGGTCATTAAACGACCTACGAAATATAAACGGTGTATTGTATTACATTCATAAGGTGGAGGTCA
Organism: Hypomontagnella monticulosa; assembly: GCA_902825475.1. NCBI lineage: Eukaryota > Fungi > Ascomycota > Sordariomycetes > Xylariales > Hypoxylaceae > Hypomontagnella > Hypomontagnella monticulosa. The sequence continues at coordinate 4,876,043 of CADEBF010000011.1, read as the reverse complement.
CTATGCAGTGTCAAGAAAAAGGATGGAGGAAATAATGCATATCAACCTAGCATATGCAGTATTTGAATACGGGTACCTGACCTGCTACAGTATGTGCGCTATGTACGAAGATGACGAGGCAGACCTAAAAGTAAGTGGTAGTAGGCTGCAGGCTAACTCGAGACCCCATCGAATGGGCGGCGTCGCAAAGGTCCGTAACATGATACATGTTCTGCAATCTTTACGAACTGACTTACATATGGTCATGTATGGAAACAAGTTTCTCTCATCTATCCGGTACGATGGCGATCAAGTGTCGAACTCACCATTCCGGTGTCCCTAGTGGTGGCGTCGCTATCATTCTCGACCCTGGGCATGCAAGCCGCGCATTTCGCACACAGGCTAGACTAGCAAGGCTTGTCGCTTGTCAGTGCTAAACAACCACCTCCGCCTCGTTTCTATGCCACCACCATATGACCATATGAGTGTTCCTTGCGAAAGACAGCCATGCTAGGTAGTTCTGGGTATGTAGTTTACGGGAGGAGGGGGCTACATACCACCTCGGACGATCCATCGCGCCAGGACGGTCCGGGTCTCAAAAGCCTGACAACGCTAGGGGAGGCCGTCAGCATTACGTGGTACTCATCATTCCTGCTCTTACGCGGTGCGCCTCTCTTATTCGCCGTCGCCGTTTCGTTATCCAGGTCATTAGCTGAAAGTCGACCTAACGACCCGTGCGGCTAGGCGCAGTTATCCAGTTTTTCCTACTTTGGAGAGGCCATTTGTCGTCCATTTGCCCACCGCCCAGGAGGCGGTAACTAGGTTGATGCTTCGGATTCCGCTGGAATTCTGCATGGTGCTCGCTGGGTGCTGGGACGACGCGGCATCCACATTATCGGATGCACTCGTTTCCAGAATGCAGAATGCCAACGCGACCTCCCCCATCCCCATCCCCCAAGGTCTAATTAAGAGCCAAGGGTTGGAAGGGATTCGTCAAAGATGCAGGCTGTAGGCTGTAGCAGGCCAAAACCATCCGTGGGAGGGTGTGCCTTTAGCGAAACAATGCCCATTCCATTAAATCATACCGTACGTACTATGTAGTACGTCGTACAAAACAGGTCCTTTTCTAATAAGCCGTGTGTGCTTCTATTAGAGTTCCTTTTACTTGGCATTCCCAAGATGTCGGTACCACGCAAAATGCCTCTTTTTTCCCCTTCCTTTCCCACCCCCGGACGCATTAAGAGGATGCCCGTTTCCAGCCCAACAAGTCTTGTTTGAAAGAGTTGCATATTGTACTCAACCGAGTTACATCAGGAGTGCTGCTTTAGCCCTCGGACAAAAATCAGAACGGAGTCCTCCGCTGTCGTTAGATAGGTACACGAGATGGCTTGGAAATGCTATCGTGCTTGTTTGCAACTTGGTCCACTATGCAATCATACAATCCTACATAGTATAAGTCCATGTATTAAGTTGCGGTGGCACATACACAAAGAAACAATTTCAAGACAGCGCAAGCTTCCAACGCTTGTTTTGAGTCCTTTGATGGGCGAGCATGCGACAAAGTGCGAGATTATTTGGCCTGTTTCATTCCACGGGTTGATTCGGGGTGGAGATTGACCGTGGTCCTTTGGAAACGCTAGACATTGACTTCGAAAGGGGATTGCCGGCTCGTAAGCGCAAACCAATATATACACTTATCGTAGTGTAGATCTTGTTTGATGGGATGGTTTCCGGTAGTCAAAACCAGACCAGATCCTTACAATCACGAGAGATGCAAGATTTGCTAGCATGGCATCTTCTTCATAGTACAGTACCAATGTGCCCCGCCGACAAGGTCTCATGTGCTATGAGAAGATATGAAAGAAGACTTTTATTACACATTTCAAATGTCCATACACAATCGACGACCTCGGAATATACCATGGAGTACCGGTAGACGTCTTTATTTAGGGAAACACATGACTCTCTAACTTTAGCAATGATGGAAGAATGTATTTGAATTGTTATACTACATATATCGTAGCGTCACTGTAGCCAGTCACCGTATAGCATAACAGGGGGGCCTCGAAATGGATAGCCACCACATTGCCGCTGTAATTATTCGCTACTTTTTGTACAGCACAGTATAATCTCTGCCATCTAGACACGGCTTAATATAATTAGTTTTTCTAACATCTAATATGGCAACCGACAACGCTTCTCTTATGATCCATGCACTGCGGCTTGAATCTTGATTGATGATCGATCTCGAACAGTTTAGTCCAATTTCAAAGGGACCATTACACATAGTGCATCATAAGTACTATATACTGTATCCGTACCTGTGTCACCCATGTATGCCGTATGCAAATCCACATAATATCCACGTAACACTCAGGTAACAAGATGAGGCGGTCCCTGTGACTGCGGTCTATCCGTGTTACGTGTACTATGTTAATCAGGTAAGACCGACGTGGAAACGCCCGGGATTGTCTGGGCTGTAATTTTGGTATATTGCGAAATGCCACGGCATGAGATACATGTAAGTCGAGCACTTAGCGAAGTGCTACAGCCTGATATTGACTTTGGCTTTGACAACAACGAGTAATGAATGACACGGGATATTGAACGTGATGTGTTTTACTCTACTGGACATCTGGAGCTTTTCGTCGAAAGGAAAAGGTATGATGATACATCATACATAAAGATCCCGAACAAGTCTAAGCGAGAAACTGATTGGATACGAAGAGGACTAAGATCTAAGGGGAAGAGAGGGTGTGGAGATAGCTCATAGAGCGGTTTACCAAACGGAGAGCTATTTCCAATTCTAGGCCTATTTAGCAGATGTTCGTCGCCGGTGCCTATCATAATCTTTCTCCATTCACACCCATCCCTGACCTCCCTACCTAGGTAGTCAACTCCCCCGAACCCCCTTTATTGCGTTTTCCGAATTCATCCTTTTAATGTCTTTTGAATTTGAATTTAGTGAGCTAAGCAGGCTAACGTTCCGGTTCGGTCATCCTTCTGTTTTCGATTTTTATCTTCCGCCTTGTCTCTCCAATCTCCAATCTAAGCAAACTCAGCAATTAAATTTTAAAAAGAAAAAAAAAGATCATAATAGCGAAACAAGCTTAGATCGTCAGTGAGGTGCCTTAAGTGTCGTAGCCAGGAAGTTCTACCGAGCTCTCGTAATTGCTGCAATTTTATATTGCATTCCGAAGTAGGTACAAGATATAGTATCAGACGTATCTACTATGTAATTACAACGGATACTTCAGTTAGGAGAGCGTACCACTGTCATTAGTAAGATATGAATGCTAGTCGTCGTTGTATGGTATAGAGTTTTAATGTTGCCTCGGTAATAAGATATTATCATGTATAAGAAAGGAAAGGAAAGGAAAAGAAAAAAAGAAAGTGACTAAAAAAGCTAATACCATTATGGGACCATTCAGCCATTCCAACTAGGGATTCAAACCGGCCCGGGGGGAGTCCACTCTGCCACTCTCTCTGCCACTTTCTTCGTCACACTCGTAATATTTTCATCCTAGCGCACCGAGCTTATGACACACTCACTCGAAGCCTTCCCTTGTCTATCCCACATATGGAATATAGTGCTCAGTGCTCAATACCCAGTACCCAATGCCCACCGCATTCATCATTGATCCATCGTGATATGGTGATGGTGGCATGGTACGGCCCTGCATGTACATAGGATGATGCACCAATCCACCGGATAATGGACAGTACGCATGTGTGTGCACGGTAAGTATCATAGCACCATAATATCGATTTGATGCTGGACGGTTCGGCGAATGCTGAATATGGATGGAGTCAGGGTAAGGAGGGCAAGGAGGGGCTTGCTGCTGACCTTTTCTATTCTTTCCCTTTCCTAATTACTTGCCGAGCCGGTTTTTTTAGAGTATTTTTTCTAAACATACACCCCCTACGTCCCCCAGCCACTTCTTCAATCAGTAGATCATCTTAGGTAGGAGATACAATTTCCCACTATGCTAACATACGTTAGACCAAGGTACCTTTCCTAGATTAGGTACTTACCGAGGGAAATTGCCCTTTTAAAACACCCCCCTGAACAACCTTCCTACCCTCCCCATAGTACATACATGCTCGCTCCATGCTTTCTTACCTTGCCTTGCCTACTGTACAGAACCTAGTCATGAATGCTAGTTGCTACTGCTGCCGTTGCTGCTTGCTGCAGGCTGGCTCCTGCTTGACACACTCAACTTTTTACAAGCCTTGTTCCAAAACTCTTAAGCCCACACACTCATTCCAACCAGTCAGATTCATCCTTTTCCTCTACGCACTATCCACAAATCCACAAATCCACATCCACCGTTCATACCCACAATTCACCATACGCACGCTCCCACGCCTCTTTTACATTCATTCATTCATCATTCTCTCTCTCACACACTACCTTGACTATACTATGTACAGTACTACTACTACAGTACCACCTCATGTCAATGAGCCCTTAGCCCTTGGCCCTTGAAGCATCTTCAACTGTACCCACGGCCCCACGACCCAATGGTCTATAGCCCACGGTCCAACTAAAACCCACTTTATCGACCGTCAGCTTGGCCACTCACACGCTCATAAGGTGTCAAGGTACTATAGTACTTACTGGGAAGAAGGGCAGAAGGACTGAAGGACTGAAGGGGGCATGGGCTTGGTCTAAATGGAACCAATGGAACCAATGGAACACGCCAATCAGGTCTCGATCAGCAACCACACAATCCAACCAATCCAGACCAGTCTGAATCCGGCTACTTACAACTACTGTTGTTACTGCTACAGTACCTGAACTAATCACGGCATGCTCTAGTATCGTCGTGTAAGTCGGTTGTACATACGTTGCAAACAAGCCCTTTCTCCTTCATCGTTCAAAGTCATTCATTTTCAATTTTGTTCAGGTCAGGTTCATTCAATCATTCATTCATAATATCTAATTCCCCCATACATACCCGTGGATCCCTTGACCATTCCCTGTCCTGTACTGTCCTGTCCTATCTTATATTGTCCTGCCTTGCCTGCAACTGGAACATTCGTGACTTTACTATTTGTCTGTATATTACCTACTACTTTCTCATGATACCCCAAGTTTCAATTGAATCCTGTTCATGGGTCCGCTCACGCTAGGAGAACCCTGCCGAACCGAACGTGAATATAGAAGTAAAAAAGAATAGGTCACAACACGAGACAAGCCGGCCAACCAAGCCAAACCAGCCGACCCGGGGAAAGGAGGCATAGGGAGAGTCAGTTTGGTAACCTAATAAGTTGCCTATCCTGTCCTATCCTAATCCATCATCTCCTTGTGCAACTGTGGTACCTCAGTACACTCAGTGCACTCACTACACATAGCACCTTGTCTGTCTGTTGAATATATCGAGTCTATTTTTCCTACTGTTAGACTACGTACATACAGTACCTACCTCTACCTTACTTTACCTTACTTGACCCGACCAGACTTATCCACCTCACCTGCGCGGTAACCCACCAGAGCTGGATTTCTGGAATCAGGAACGAAACAAACTCTCGAGACGTTTGCCTTCCTTGCCTTCCTCCTCTCAAGAAGCTCCTTTCCCATTCCGCATGGCTCATCAGAGATGACCCATCACCTAATAACATACCCACTTGTACCAACAACACCTACTGGAAGAATTCACAGCTTGGCCGTGCTGCCGTGGTGGACGAAAGCGAATATCATAGTGAATGGAACACGGCAGTAAAGAGCCCGTTGCTTCGCCAGGTTTCCCTAGACACAGCTCTATGACCTTGCCGGGGATCCTCACCACCACTACCAGCACCACCTTAAATCAACCTTCATCTTCACCGGCAAGCACCCCCTCCATATAATTCACTCCTTTGCCTTTCGATATATTTCGACTTTTCTGAAAACGCCCTGCCGAATTGGTCCCACATGTCTTCAGTCGCCGCGTCTTCGACCTTTCGCCCGTACCTCCCTTCTCCAACCCATCCCGCCGGCTACCTACATCGCCATACGCTAGACTACGACAAGATACAAGATCGTCTTCTGGCACCCGGAGCTACCCTCTACAAGGGTGGTCTTCGAACGCCGCCTGCCGAGAACAACATGAGTGCCACTTACCATAACCCCGTGTTATCTAACACGTACAACAGCCATGTCGCTCTAGCGAGACAACCGAATATGGTCCAAACCGGCCGAACGATGGGAGTACTCTGCGATACCGTCGTAAATCCCTTCACGACAGCTCATGCGCCTCATCAGTCACAATATCAACAACCTAATCCTGCCCAGGTAATACTTCCTCAGCAACACCAGCATCAACAACCACAGCAGCAGCAGAAGCACTCATCGAGGCCATCGACAAGACCAACGACACCCGCCTCTACCGGCTCACTTAGCGTACACTCGGAGGGCACCGTTTCGAAGAAGGACTCGACCATGGTAACGCATAGCCTGCAACTACCTTCTTGTATTAGTCCAAACGGTGGAAATCTCGATGACTTTGCCGCCTTGGTGAGTAGCGTTCTGAATTACTATGATTCGCTAAGCTGACGACGAATATTTAGATGACCTGTTTCTTCTGGTTTGAAACGATGGACACGATAACTGCGGCAGAGCATATCAAGGAACGACTACCCACCGATCCAATTCCACCGTTGTCCAGATATACCGAACCTTGCACTTCGTACAAACAATGGGTTAACAAGATCCTCTCCACGACCCAGGTAACACAGAATGTTATCCTATTGGCGTTGCTATTCGTGTATCGACTCAAGAGGGCGAATCCGAAGGTGAACGGAAACCCGGGCAGCGAATATCGGCTCCTGACTGTGGCCCTGATGCTGGGCAATAAGTGTAAGTGTTTTTTTCCATGGCAGTTTCAGTGAGGCATGCTAACAGGAATTGTAGTCTTGGATGATAATACCTACACGAACCACACATGGGCCGAGGTTTCGTCCATTTCTGTAAAGGAAATTCACGTGATGGAAGTCGAATTCCTAAGCAACATGCGATACGGCCTGTTGACCTCTAAGGAGGAATGGGAGGATTGGCTGAACAAACTGGCTTGTTTCCACGAGTACTGCGAAAGGGCGGCGTTGGAAGAGAGACGTCGGAATGCTGCGCCTCCAATGCTAACGAGTGTACCGTCACCGACCCATGGACGATTCGTTTCTCCATTACCTTCGCCGACTAGCATCCTACCATCAACGGCACAGGGCACGCCATCATCACTCACAGCAGCTTACTCTCCGAACCCAGCAACTCATGCCCAAAATTGGAGCAACTACCACCCCACTCCTTCGGTCTCTCCCCTTGCGACCAAGCCAAGTTTAGGACATGCTCTGGTACGAAAGAGAAGCTTAGAAGGAGGTGATGCAGTCGAACCCGCCGCGAAGAGACTTGTTCAGTACCCTATCCCTCCGAGTATGCCCGCTCGACCAGCCCACGTAGGCGCCGAGCCGGCTCGTCTACCTATTCCGCATCTGACACTCGACACCAGCCAAGCGATTGTCCCACCCGTATATCCACCGCAGGCATATCATCCCCAGCCGGTAGTCTCACTGCCTCCTCTTGGGCCTGGAATGCGAGCTATGTCAACAGTGTATCCGACTACGACAACGAGCTGGACTTCGCAAGGGCCGGTACTCGCTACTTGCGGACCGCAGACGCCGTCTTATGCCCTTCCACCCAACTACGGCACACCGACAAAGCGACAGAGCCCGACGAGTTTGACTCCATTCGGTTCGTCACCATTGGCCGAACCATATGGAATACATACTCCTGTCTCAAATTCGCCGTTAGTATATCTTCAACAGCGAGCGAGTCCCTATAAGCCCGTGCGTCGGGTAAACACTCTCCTTAACCCGCCTCCGTCCATGCCTCTATCTCAGTATCACCTGGGCTCGAATCAGATGCATTACCAGCCCCTTGGTCGCCGAGATGACCTACGCTCCGGTATCGTACCGGAATTTTTACCTACATATACCAACCAACGGTCGCAAAATCACCCATACTAATGGATCTTCCCACCTTCAACTCCATCAGCATTCTTCGTCATTTCAACACAACACCTGCGTATTTTTTTTAAAGTTCCTGCTCTCTTCGCATCATCTGCATTGGCATTGGCGTTGGAAGGCGGCATACAGTCGATAACGAAATCGACACCTCACGGACATGGACTTAGTTCCTTCTTCACAATCATCGGCATGATACAACAGGCGTTTGGTAATTCTATGCGGTGGCATTTCGTGGCACTTAAGTGCAAGCTAGACTCTGGACATGGCATATTATTTTTCAGCCGATGTGTCCAGGCGAGTTAGAACAAACTAAGCCAACGAAGAGTTTGCGGGTGGTCTTGATACCCCCGACTTGGGAGGGAAGTTGAGTCGATTGACTATGGTGGTCCAGTCACCGGACTGGCTTCTCAAGAGAGGACCAGCTTTCGGTAGCTGATATTCTTCTGCAGTCTTGTAGATAGATGAAATATCAGCATGATCACAAACCATGAAATGAAAGTACCAAATGTGATGTGTACATGTATTGCGAATAGAGATACGGTGATTTGTACTAATAATATAGCAACTTTGGAAACTTGGTTATGATGATGTCACTTGGACCCTGAATCTCCGAATTCACTAGCTACCTAGATGCGGGGCGTAGAGGTGGTGGGGTATTCCCCAATGAGGGGAAGATTAGTTGCTTTACTCTCTTTTGATTGGTCTGTCATTGAATGGAATTGACCTCTCGGCGAAACTCTTTTTGCGAATTGGCGACGGGTCCACGGGTTACCTAAGTCGTACAACCTTGGAGAAATATCAGAATTCACGTGTTTATCATTCCTACGTCAATTAATACCTTACATGTAGCAGAGCTCCCCACGCCCGAATCCAAGGTGGGGAAGACAACTACTATGTAGTTACATTCCCGTCGTAACTAAAGAGTTAGCACTTCCGAGGAAGTGTTCATTCCGCGATTCAGAAACAATTAATAATGGCGTCTTTTATTTCACACACCATATTCCCAGAATGGCTTTTGGTCTCGCTATATTCTCGCAAAATACTGCTATCAGGTGGGCGTGGAGGCTCTAGTGTTCGGTAAAGAACTGCCTATTCCAGATGCACTTGACCTCATCGGTCAACTTTAACCTTCGACACGTACGGGATTACTGTAACTTCGGCGGTGGTAAGGAGAGGAGAGCACCGGGTTTAGTTGGTACGGTGCTCAATGACCTCGGTTGTGACCGGTACGAAAAGCGAAACTCGGATTTACCGTGGTGTTGGGGGTGAGTGAGTGACTGAAAGGAGGTATTGGTGGTGGTTTATATGGATATCTGAAATACTTAAATAGTTGGGTCAAGTTCGGTCTTGAAAATCAACTAAGCCTTGCTCCGTACTATACACGCCAAGGCACTTGCTTAAGACGACTACCGATGAACGCCGCTCGCCGCACACTAGCAACCATGGCAAGCTCGAGAATGAAGTCTTGGTTCCCAACGACCTCCTATCCGCTGATCGTCAGCGCGCCGATGGACTTTGTCACGAACTCGCGGCTCGCTACCGAGGTGACCAAAGCCGGCGGATTGGGTTCGTCGCCTTCCCCCCTTTTACCCCTTTCCGAAGCAACGGCTAGTCGCCTATCTGATCCTCCTCACCACTAACATACCCCAGGCTTTATTCAAGGCGGTCGGGACTTCGCTCCGGAATCCCCGGTCCTGAAAAAGCTCGACGAGCAGCTCACACAGGCGCGTGATCTCCTCGGCGCCTCAGTTTCCAGCACCGACAATAGCTCCGTATTACCCCTCGGCGTTGCTTTCGTCATGTACACAGCAACCGCACGGCACTTCGGCACGACCGCTGTGCCAATCTTGGCGCAGTACCGTCCCGCGGCCGTGTGGCTCTTCGCACCCTCGCCTACGGCGCCCGACACCATCTCGGCCGTCATTAAGGCCCTGAAATCCGCCGGCGGGGAATGGACCCCTAAGGTCGTGGTCCAAGTCGGCTCCGTAGCAGCCGCCCGTGAGGCTGCGACCCATGGCGCCGATGTGATTGTTGCCCAGGGCGTGGATGCCGGGGGCCACCAGTGGGCCAGTGGTGCGGGCGTCGTGAGTTTAGTGCCTGAGATCGCAGATATGCTGCGCGAGGAGTTTCCTGGCAGGGATATTGCGGTTTGGGCAGCGGGTGGCATCGCTGATGGGCGGGGTGTTGCAGCTGCCTTGGCGTTGGGTGCTGAGGGAGTTGTGCTTGGTACGAGGGTAAGTGGAGTTTTGCAATCGTGGTTTATTGGAAATTCAAGACTCTCCAATAAAGGGATTCCGAGATGCTGACACTAGGTTAGTATATGGTAGCGACTGAGTCTAGCGCGCAAGACTTCAAGAGGAAGGTTATCTTGGGTACTTCAGACGGCGGCGCGAATACAGTGAAGTAAGTCGGCTCACTTGCCCCGTTACTACCCATCACGCCATCTTGTTAATAAACCTCGCGAACATCGCCAATATTTCAGAACTAGAAGCATTTAACTAATTGGTCAAAGGTCGCAACTACATGACCAAGTCCAAGGCAATATGTCATGGCCCGACCTCTATGACGGCCGCGCTATCGTGACCCCAACCTACCAAGACTACCGTGCTGGCGTGCCGCTCGACGAGAACGCGAAGCGGCTCGAGGCTGCGAAAGAAGCTGGCGATACGTCTAGAGCGGTTACATGGTCGTAAGTATTCTTTTAATTTGGATTCATTGATCAATTTGGAAGGTATGGCTGACCACTACCAGCGGAACCGGCGTCGGCCTCGTCAAGGAGGAGCTCCCAGCTGCGGAGATTACGAAGCGTGTGAGGGATGGTGCGCTGAAGGCAATTGCCGGCCTTAAGTCCTCCTTGTAGATGGCTGTTAGACCTAAGGTGCGAGGTTGTGCCTATATACTACGATTATTGGGAGATTTTCGAAATTGGGTAGATATAGTAGGACGCTATTTACCTAGATATAGCAAAGCATAAATATTAGAAATTGAACCCATAACGATTATTGTCAAAGTACTTGCGCTACTTGCATAAAACGTGCTTTAAATTTCGATATTTAGAGGCGATCCTTCTGAGTTAAAGAGACTCTCTCCACGCAGTTCCAGCAATGCATGTACCACCCCCTTTTCTCTATGGTGACACCCTCAGAATTGATAACTTATGGTCGATTAGCGACTAAGCGCATATGATCTAGAAGAAACGACATAAAATAGAATCAGTGAGAGATAGAATACGGAGTGTGCAATAAAAGTTTCCAAGGCTTCAAATGTTCTAAGTTTTCAGGGGCGTCTGGCTACGTTCTGGCTCAAGCGTCAACCTCTATCTCGATATCACAGTTATAAAATAAATATCTAGAACCATTCTACTTACATGTTCATATTATCAAATTTTATTATACCCATATGTACCCAGGGAGCACTCCAGCAATGTCTGTACAAGTCGAGGAGCAAAGAGCTAGTATCAGTTGCCGTCTTGTTATATACATGTATGTCAGCTAATCAAATGTACAAAGCCTTAAAATCTATATGACATGATACGCCGAGCATAACACTGCAACTACCAAAGCAGCACCGCTGACCATGCTCCTAGCCGCAGCGCTATCTCCCTCCCTATGGTCCGCAGTGGCCTGACCGGCTATCTCGTCATAGGCCGGTTGCGGATCCCTATCCGTGTTTCCGGAATCGGACTGTACGAAGACCTCCTCACCGCCATACAACTGCTGGCCAGCAGGTAGTACAATTTGCTTGCTGTCGAGCCATGCCGGCGCACAGGCACGGATCGTCTTGTCCTCCAGCTCATCCTCTTCGTCGTCGCATTCAGAGAGCTTGCCGTCCCAACACCGGATATACGGCGTGAGACCGTAGTGTCCAGCCTTGTCGACAGGAATGTCCGTAGCGGCCACGGTGTGGTTCATCACAATGGTGGAGTTGAAGTTCGTGCTGACGACTGCCGTTGGGTTGGCGTTTTTCTGTATCAGCGAGAAGATGTTCTTCTGTGTATCGCCGCTGACGGATATGAAGCGGATTTCGGGATGGAGAACTATGCCCACTGCGTTATTGTTAGTTATATTCGAGGTATGACAATCGCCCACTATTGTGGGAAGACTTTACGTACTGGCGTAATGACGGAACTCGCAAGTATCGTCTTTTCCACCATCCTGGCGCGCTGTGTCGGTTGTACAGTTCACCCATGATGATGTTGGGAAGCTCTGGTTATGCGTTGTTGTGAAGCCATCACCACCGCCTTGGCCCGTGAACTCGATCTTGTCGCACTCCCCTGCCACCAAGGGTCCCGCCAGTGCTATGGCGGAGAAAAGAGCAAACCAAGTCTTCATTTTTTAATAATTTTATTTTTTCGGTCTTGGTTGTAAAGTAGTTGAATTATCAGGTGTAGGTTCAGGCATTGCGAATATCTCACAACAGGCGGCATCATAGCCGCAGTATAAATACTACACCGTAAGACGCTTCTTTCTTCGAGATAGTAAATTGTGATGCGTCATAGCTCCGCTGATCAACACTAGTCGCACGATATTGGTTCTAAATGTGTACGACACAGCCGGAGGATCTTCTCTGCTGTGCCGCTGCCGGTCTCCTTGGCACGACTTCCGGTGAGCTCCCAGCCTCCGTTTCCGGAAACAGCGGCACAATAAGGCATAGCTCCGGAGTACGAACCGTATGCATGGTTTCAGAGCATGGCCAATGCTTTTGCTAGGATTCTGGGTATAATGAGATTTATAGCTGCGCCACAGCGTTGTGTTCTTGGCAGCTGTTGCTGTTTCTCTTGGTTCGACAATAATTGAGAGATCGTCAGGTTGATTGATATGAAGCTATTTCAGCTCGTAAAACTGTTGAATGGGAAGCCAGAGATTAAATTTTAAGTGTGGACGTAGGTATGTATGCTGTCAGGGGCTTGGCCTTGTGTTCCGGAATGAGGCCGGGTAAAGGACCCCTATAGTATTGGCACATAGCTCTAGGCAGTGAAATTCAGGGCTCTTCATGCGACATTATCGTTGTTCACGTGTTTCTGGGTCTGAGTGGCAGCGAGTACTATAGAGGATATTCAAACATGGACTTCAAATTTGTCGAATATATTGAAATATAACATTGAATGTTTAGATCTCTAGTAGATAGATAATTTGACAAACAGCTTTAAAATAATTTATGTATTCTCAGAAAACTTCGCGAAGAATCTGTTCACTTGAAAACGGCTGCCATCTGTTTTTACTATTCAGAGAGATCATTGTATAGCTTTACGAGCAGTTCCCCTATTGCAACCGCAGTTGTTTCGGCCAGATCCGAGACAGCTATTCTTCTACTGGATCTTTCGTATGCTAGTTACCTAACGGGTCATTGTGCACCGAACAGAATATCTAGGAAAATCTAGTTTCCGCGCAAGCGTATCTATTTCCTGGCTTCGGAGTGCACGCTGTCATCCAAGAAATAGCAATTTAACTTTGAGTTGGAATAACCTCTCATACGTCCCCACGTGGCCCACGACGACTAGATAGCTGATCCTTCGATCGTGTTGTGCCTCCAGAGTCCGGTTAGTCTCCTAAAGCTTGTGATCCTTTATGTGTGACAGTATCAAGAGAATACCGCGGAGGCTACTAGTAGGCAACGGTAACTTATTATCACGGATTGTTTTATAGTCCCTACTATCCGCGATGAATCCCTAGGTCTGGATTATGTTGTCAACCGTGGATTCTATGTGCACACGTGAGTTAAAGGGACTAATTCCAGCAGCTGAATTCGGTTACAATCATGTGTGCTGTTAGTATGCTAGATCCTAAGGTCTCCCAAGCACTTGAAAATGCCCAACACATGCCTTTTGTTCCCAGGAATGAGTGTGAGAAACAACTTTGAGCCTTTGTTTTAAGGCTTTCCGATTCCAGGTAGTGACAACCCAATGGCATTGTAGACATCTTACATTAAACATACAGTTAATCCGTTTTCTAGGTCTTTATGTAGTATCAAATACGATTTCTGTTAATATAATTCATCTGTGAATCCGAATACTGGTTACGACTTAATTTGGGACCTTGCTTGAATTCACTGTGGAAAAGTCTATCTCTGATAGCCAGGAGGGAATACCAAGGACTCCTACTCCTACTCCTATTCTCCATAGGAACCAGGAAATTTGGGAGAATTTGTCCACGTCAGTGTCAATGAGTTTCTAATGTCGTCTACCTACTCTGACCTAACCTGATATAACTTCCCGGGTCAACTTGAGCCGATGCGCATTCGAGTCATGTTTGGTTTCGCCCAGGACAACGCGACTCTCAATAATTGAATCTTTGTAAGGCATGACCAGCGAGAATTGAATGAGAAGAGCCTCATCTCCCGAGACAGCTGTCTCCTGTCCATCATGCCAGCAAAGGGCGAAATGCCTGAACACGGCAAGTTCGTGTCCCGGACAGACGCAAGCCAGTTTTCTCGTAACCATTCGACAGCATAGGAGGTAACGGCACGGCTCACGGGTGAGTCGCAATTCGCAGAATGATACCGTCCTGACTATTTGGAGATAGAAAACATGACGAGAGTCGCATTATAGGACAGCGCATTTGTGTCGTCCACGGATGTGTTTCGCTTACTCGAGGCCGGCAGACGAAATAGGAAATTACTTGGCAACCTACCTAGTAACCTAGGGTCGTCGTGGAATCGTGTCCCAAGAATGATCCACCTGTGCCTGATGCACAGAAGATGAGGATCTGTTGTGCGACAGAACGGGTCGTGGCAGATATGGCATTTGTAGCTGGTGAAGAAGAGTCTTGATGGCTGGTGGAGGACAACAGCGATTGGTTCAAGACAGCGATCCTCGTGCGACAGAGGGGCTGAGTTGGCACACGACAAAAAATTGTGGCCGGAAGCCTGATACATCATATAATTGAGGGTGGTTGCACAAGCAGGCATTCCGTTGGGCATCAACGCTAGATTGACGATCAAGGAGCGTGGGGGAATGAGGCGTTCTGGACTCGTTGATCAAGTGGTTACACTCACCTAGCGCCTTAGCGTTCGCGCCGGGATCCCGATGTGGGAACGGAACATTGACATCGTGAGATTGAGCATGTAGTTGTAGGTAGTGTAAGTAGGAAATTCATCAGTAATAATATCGCAGACAACCATCGCCCATTATACCAATTCAACCCAAAACTCCGTCCATGCTTCGTACAGTCGTCGCTCCCGTATCATACACACATAACAAACCTAATTTGAAGAAATATTACCCGTAGTACAATGACGAGAGCCCTCCAGCTCCAATGTTGGCTACTGTGTAAGTCGTTCTGTAGATGTGCAACAAAATCCCCGCGGACCAAAACACGTTCCCATCATTCTTGCTAGACATTGCTATCCGTAGCTGAAACTTTTCCAAACCACATAACTTCATAAAGAATATCCATAATCATCAGACGTAATACTTGCTATGCGGCCGCTGGGGGATCGCCACCGCCAGCACCACCTTCCGAGTTCTTAGAACCTTTCGATCCGGACGACTTGCGGCGATGGCGCTTTCTTTTGGTAAAGCGAATTGATTTTCCATAGAAATAGAGAAATGCGAAAGCGCCGACTAGAAACGCTGCTAGAAGGACGCCGACCACCACGCCAATCGTAGTGTTTACGTTGTCTGCTCCCGCTCGCTTTCGTAGGCTGGAGGCATGATCAAGCGTATTTGAAAAGGCATTGAAGCCAAGAGAATACAGTTTGCGCGCCGAGGATAGTATTGGCTCGACGGGAAAGGGAAGTTCGTGTGAGGATTGGAATCCCGCTCCGAGCCTTGTGGCCGGGGCCAGGGAGGAGTCGGGATTGGAATGGGGATGGTTCGTCTGGGGTATATACATTTCAGGCAATCTATACACCGAGGGGGGCGGAGATTATGAATGATGTTATCGAAGTGTGACGCGCCATGGGGCGCAGTGAGCGTAGAGAAACGAAACGAAAGAGATTGATGGCAGCGAGGAGGTACCTACCGGAGGCAAGGTAGTCGGGCGATGAGAGCGATTTTTATTCTATGCAGCCGCTCCAACCAACTCCAAGCAGGGTCGCAATGTGTAACTAGCCCATCGCTGCGGGAAGGGGTCTCTCGCGTGGGCCGACGACCACTGGCGCCCTCGACTTACATTAGTTGTACAGCCGAACGACTGACGACGATGGCGGGGTTGTCGATGAAAGATGACCGGAATCTCATTCGTCCCTCACTGTCCGCCAGTAGCCAACGATAGTGGACTTGGGGATGCAGAACCCTCGCCGTGCACGGGGAATTTGTGATAGGGCCAATGAGTGCAGAGTCAAGCAATAGGACGATCCAAGACGTCTATAGGCTCTTCCTAGGCCGGTAATCTGTAGGTTCCCGTCCGTAGAGGCTGGCTTAGCGCCTTCAGAAATTATTACCAAGAAGGTAGGATCTGATAGCATGCGATATCCTCAACCCACGCAGGCCTCGGCGATGTGCACTAACCTAGTGGAAGGAGATTCGCCAGGCTGGGCTCGAGTGGGATCAGCCGAGTGCCGGGCAAGAGTGTCTGCATAATGTAGAGTGAATATTCCCCGGATAAAGCATCGACATCTACCAGCTGCTGCAGAGCTGGGGGGATGATTTCACAATACATATTCCACGACGGAGGAATGACTGAAACCTACCCAAACAGAAGGAAGATGGAGTGGATCAAACAGCGACAAGAACGGGTCGTCGGGATGTGATGGCACAGCTCGCACACATGCCTGTCGAAGCTAGAAGCCAGAAGCGATACTAGAAGCCAAAATCATCCGAGTTAGACGACGATAGCTGCCGGTCCCAGGCAGAATAGGTAGGTAGAGGGTACCAAGTCGCATGCAGGGTTTCTGCGGTGATTCGTTGCATGTCGAATGGGATTGGGTTAGAATTGGCGATGCTGCTTCTGCCCCTCAGTCAGATTGGAGAGCGTTCCGTATACGGAAAGCATGGGTTATGCTGCCACCTCATCGTCCAACCCATTGACCATTGTCCGTTGAGAAAAAAGATGAAAGTGGGAAAAGGAGGAAGAATGAGGCGAGCAAGCGCCGGTCGTGGAACTGAAGCCCGCGGGTCACGGGTTACTACAGAAGACCTCGATTATAGCATAAATGAGTAAATTGAAGGGTTCTTTTCTTTAGCGTCGTATCGAGGTTCCCTCGCCAAGACAAGACTTTAGGGGTCCCTTTTATTTCTTGAACTACAAGCCAAATACTATATAACATGGGTTTCTAGGGGGAAAAAGGAGCAGTATTATAAAATTCGTTCGCATACCGGTACGACTCGTCGGCTAGCGAATGGCGGTGTCTATTAATATACCTAGTAGGTACCCAAACAGCTCCACCGACATATAGTGAGAGGAAAACACTTAAGCGATGAATGTCTTCCTCACTCTTGTCCTTAACTATATCTTCCAATGAGACTATTAAGAGACTAGAAACCTATTGACACATCTTACTCGTACAAGTGTGATAGTTGCTCAAGCTGCTCAAGGTTGGAATGTATCTAAAAGCTGATAGTGTAAGCTTTGATCCGTGGCGGTGCCTGTGGCGTAAATAATCTTAAAAAATTGCTTTCACCGAGCTCACCTGGGTGGATAAAGTGTTCTGTGTACAGTACCTACTGGCAACTCTGGCTTCGAGGCCATGTAATCTATCTTGAGGGATTAATATTTCTCTACATTCACTCATTCGCTTTCATTTCTTTCTATGTATTCTTTATAAGATTATATCAATTCCTATTTTTCGGTCCCGGCGCGATTATTGGGTGTTGATTTAAGCTGCTCCGTGGGTTATCCACCGCAGCGGCGCGCCCACAATGACCCGGCCCTTTCACCTTGGGGTTACAGCGAGCCACAAGCTACTAAACCCATCAATGCATGGTCTTGAGTTTCTAAGGGACATCATTGGCCACTGGGTCTCCGGGCTCGACATAACACGTTTAGGGTCCCTGGCCGCGTGCATCGGTGCCGCCCCCGCGGCGTGGCGATTTGTGAGGACAGCTTGGCGTGAAGTGTATGGCTGGGTGCGACAGTTCTTCATCTCGTCCGTCACAATACCTGGTAGAGACCCGCTGAACAGACATGTCACGAGTTGGATCCTAGCCAATGTCGTGCAGTTTCGAAGTATGCGGTCCTTCACGGCCCGCACCCAGGTTCAAGCTGGTGCTGTGGCGGACCGAGCTGCGTTGCTGAAAAAGACCCGCCGGGATATACAATACCTGCCCCACTTCGAGACAGTCTGGTTCTGGCATGAAGGTAATTTGTTCGTGGCCAGGCGCTCACTTGATAGCTTCAATGCTTCAATGTCCGATTCCGCCTACGATGGCATCGGAGGGGAAGAGCTTACCATTGGTTGCCTTGGACGGTCAACAGAGCCTATCAAGAGGCTGATCCAGAGCTGTCAAGAATATGCAGACCAACAGGCACAATACTTCGTTATCATATACGCGCGGGATCGTTACAGGATGTCATGGCAACCCAAGTCGCGCAAACCGATCCGCCGTCTCGAGACTGTCCATTTCGATGACGGAATCAAGCAGGAACTTCTCACCGATATCAGAAAATATCTTGATCCCAAGACCAAGAGATTGTATCAGAGCCGCAGCATGCCCTATCGCCGAGGATATTTATTTTACGGTCCGCCGGGCACGGGAAAGTCATCACTATCGACTGCTCTCGCGGGTGAATTCGGTCTCGACCTATACGAAGTCAAGGTTCCGAGTGTAGCGACTGATCAGGACCTCGAGCAGATGTTTCAAGAGGTACCTCCACAGTGTATTGTGCTCTTAGAAGACATCGATGTTATCTGGGCAAAACGCGGGTCAAACAACCACGACAACCATAATGAGGCAGCGTCAAATTGTACACTTTCTGGCTTGCTTAACGTTTTAGACGGTGTCGGATCTCCCGAAGGCCGCATTGTGATAATGACGACGAACCAGCCACACCGGCTGGACCCTGCCTTGGTGCGACCCGGTCGCGTCGACATGAAAATCATGCTTGGAAATATTAGCCAGAAGTCCGCCGAGCAGATGTTTCTCCGCATGTTCATGCCGGACACTGTCAATTTAACAATAGCACGTTCCGGGAAAGATAGCGCCAAGATACGTGAAGATGATGAGCCACAACTAGACGGCGTGCAACTACGGAGGCTCGCATCTGATTTCGCAGCCCAAATTCCCGACGACACATTTACTCCTTCACAGCTGCAGGGTTTCTTCCAATTGCATTTGGATAATCCCATTGAGGCTGCTTCGAATATATCTGCATGGGTGGAGAAAGAATTATCTGGACTTTCATCAGACGACGAAATCGAATTTGTTGGCAATGGGAAAGCGTAGAAACTGCAGATACGCATGTGCCATAGACAAGATCACCAATTATATCATGAAATGTATTTTAGGGTTTCTATTTTTGGGAATTAGACAAGGCCGGAGTTCAGAAAAGGGGTTAATCCATTGCATAGGCATCGGAATAGGCGAAGCATATTAGCACCAACTGAGTCCCCGAGCCCCTTTAGCTACGGTACCATGGGTATTAAAGATAGATCGGCGGCCTTAACTAGATATTATATTAATAACGTGTAGCACCAGGTTCTTGATAGAGTCGTCATAGAATGGACAAGCTCGGACATGCTATAATTCCCACGACTAGTTTCATGTTGCGAAGACGCGCTCCGAGGTATACTTGGAAGATATTAAATATTAGATGTCAATTAGACATTACATGCTCTTAGACCTCACGAGTTTACCCTTGCTTATGGTGATCAATTATCCGTCTCTATGTTCCGGGGTATATGTTCAGCTGTGCCTCGTGTTCTTCGTCAGAACTGGTCCCCGATTAGGCACGTTTCCCACATGATGCGAAAAGTTTCCTAATCTGGCGTTGAACTGAGGAGACATTGCCGATGAAACCCGTCTCCCCTCGAAGTTTACTTTTCTAGGATGTACGAAGTGTGATCGGAGTCATGGTAAGGCGCAGCAACTTTCCAATGAGCCAAGTAGACGCCAAATACGTACGAGGTATAAATTATGGCCAGGCTGACCCTGAAGTCCAATTCGCCCTGCCTCTACTCTCGGTAAACTCACTCCCAACGACCTATTCAGATCGCCTCCGTCACCTCCTAGACTATAAAAGACGATTAGCTATATACGATGCCCGGTGGAGGTGGTAGAGGGGGAGGCAGCGGTCTCGATAGCATCGACACCGGCGACAGCAACTCTGGCGACGGAAACTCCGACAGTCCCGGTAACATCGCAGGTATCGTGGTGGGGACCATAGCCGGGGTGGTGATACTTTCAGTCTCTACATACTTCTACATCATGCGCCGCCGCAGGGAACTATCCCAATCGAAGACGGACATCGGGCAAAGGGCCCAGGACGGCCAGGCGCGGGTGCCATATCGTAACCGGCGATATCCTGACGAGATACCCCCGCATCAAACTGGCAATTGTTAATCATATCATCAGCACAAAAGTTCGAGCCCGGAATAAACTCAACAATTAATCGCAAAATACTCATCGGTGGCCTCTGTAAGGTGTCTAATACGAGCGTCTGCTTTATCTCGTTAGAACAGTATGAATTGGTGGCTTTCACGAGATCGCTGAACGGTGTCAAGAAACTATTACACGAAGGAAAAGGGGGGTTGGCCTCTGTGTCGCCGGAAGAGACTCATTTACATCTCATGATAGAAGACTACAACGACCCATCATCTATCTCAAGGGGTTATTCTTCATTACACCTTTTGGTTATTTTATCTCGCTAGCTTGAGGAGGCCGAAAAAGGAGGATAGACACAGATATACCCTCACTATTCATAATATGAGTACTAATATAGTCGTTAGCGATCCACGCTTACAAATGGATGTCTGTATTCCTTCATGTTGCTTAAGATTTAATAGTCCACGTGGTTGGATTTTGTAATCCCGTCCTTCCCTATGTAATATGAGCTCTACCCTTATAAACACTTCCCATCGGAGCTTCAGTCCGTTCATCTGACTATACAATCAACTGCCTAGCCTTGATTAGTAAAAATGACTAACCATTGGCTTAATAGTATAATAAATTGAACTTAGGTTGAACTAAAGTCCTTGGCAAGTGTCTCTATCCACTTCTTAAGAACTAATTATACTATTACCTCATGATCCTTCGGCACCCGTGGGGTCATAGATCAACAAGGTTAGATTGTCATCTGAAGCATACATTTTCCTCTCTCCGAACCATCATTCGCTGGGGTGTTTCTCAACGCTAATATTAATGTATCAAATTCATAACTTCTTCATCTTATCTCTATAATCACTGGAATCAACAGCCTACGGCTATGAAGAGTGGATGATCCTTTCATATCCACCGAGGGACGGCATTTTGGTTAATAGTAGATGTTACCATGGTGGTCATGTTCGGAAACAAGCTCCACCAGAAACTAGACGGGCAAATCCTAACTACCTAATCGGGACGTGCAACGTTACGAAGTTTACGGACTCAGCGAATTCAGTGTCTACAACTTGTCCTTCCTGTAGTAAATAGACACTCAAGTAGGATTCAAATGGCTGCTAGTTATATTTGATTTAGACCTGATGAACGGCTATAAAGATAGGCTAATCACCACAAGACATGATCTCTATGGACTTTGGAATTTGGTAGAGAGCCCGAAACTTAACACAATGAGGTTGTACATCCTACATCTCTCGGCAATTCTCGCCGCAAGCAGCAGCATTGTTTCGGCTGTAAGTGATATACGTTTATTGATAATTACATGTGCCTAGGAAGGTGATCGTGGTTGTGTTGAGTCTTATTACTTATACAGTATAACGTGGATGTACAACCAGCTTACCTTGCCATTTTCCATAGTCACCGACGCTCTTCAGTCGCCAGGATGAGTCATGTGGCAAGTCGTGCTGGACAGACGACGATTGTTCGGGAACTTGCCATTGGTGTTCGCAACCAGCACAATGGAGGTGGCAATGCATCGATTTTAATCCGAACCCGCCGCCGATAACCACAGCAACAAGCACACCATAGATAGCCACAACGATGCTATAAGGGTGTGCTCGCTTAATCAAGACATGGGGCAAGACAGTTCCGGAGAGCTGGTAGATGGTAAACACTAAAACGTCTACAGTTCGGTGCCACGAGCACGTCGCTACAATAAGACTTTTTACCATAAATTGAATCTAACTGTGTTCAATCTAAAGTGACACTTACAAGCGTGACGCAAAGCCATCCAGCTAAATATCGTTTGTGACGTCGTTGGAGTTCGATTTCTCGGAGTCTCGAACGTCTCTTCCTCCGACATGCATAAAACCTAGCTGTGCTAGCCGGCTATCCAACAGTGTTGGTAGCCGTTGGTTATATAGGATTGATGAAATAATAACCATACGGACTACCCCCTTTTCCATCCCTGACTCCCTACCTACCTATCTAATGTACGTGTAATGTGCTATGTGTAAGGAAATGGTGGGGCTTTAAGTTTTAAGTTTCGGGATATGGGGCAGGAAAGGTGGGTATCCCGACGTCAAACTACCGCATGGGGCGTGTATCGAAGCCTCTGATTCGACGAACCGCGATAATCAGACAGGGGGTGCGGACACCATCAGATCGCCTCATGATGTAAATGATTCGAAATCCTGATTTTGACAAGTATTTGTTGTTCCTTCAGCCCTTCTAAATGGACTGTCCTACACCTAGTAGATACATCGATCGGTGACGTTTGAATCTCAGCCTCGATCGTCGATTAACGTAAGTATGGTGAAGGTTGTGAATCCTGAACTTTTCAAGTTTTTCAGCCACGCGCCTCTGTACAAATAAGTGCGCCTGCGCCTCTGCGAGTCAGTCGTTATCATCATTGCAACATAATTCTCATTAGTTTTTTATCTGTCGCTATTCGACTAATTTATATAATACATTGGAACTTGGCACTCAATAAGCCTCTCATCTACAGCACTCACAACAACACATAGATTACCATCATGTCTTCCAGCGGTGACGAGCACGAGCCACAGCTGCAACAGCAGGAGCAGCCTCAGAGGCGGCAAACGGCAACTCAGGAGACTGACAACTCGGATAACTCGGATCATGATCACATGTCCGAAACATCCCGCCCACCGCGAACTCGCCGTCGCAACCGGCGTCGCCCAGGCTCAGTGCAACCTCTTCAGCCTCAGGAAGATCAGCAAATGCTTCAGCAGAGACAGCAACAACAGATGATGCAACAGCAGCAACAGACGCAGCAGATGACGCAGCAGCAACAAGGTGGTGGAGATAGTAAGTCCGACACACTCCGGCTGCGCCTCGACCTCAACCTCGAAGTTGAAGTCACACTGAAAGCGCGCATCCACGGTGACCTGACATTGGCTTTGCTGTATGTGACCCCAAACCCCCAATAACTCCCAGCCGATCGTACCGTCTAACCATCTCGCCTACAGGGACACTTAAATTTCATCACGAACGAGTGGATACGAACTTTTATGACATTTAATGACAAGGCCAGACGACCAAATCAAAATTATGGGATTTCCTCGAGACATGAAATGGAAAATGGTGTAATGAATTTGGAGGATTGTAATAGTACTAGGGACGCTTGTCATATGCACTGTGAACAGGCTGTTCTCCCCATTACGGGCGGCAAACCTTTGCGGTATTTCAGGATTAGCTGGTTCGGCGTGATTACTCAGAATGCGAATCTGCTGTCAGATATAAGCTCACGTAATAGAATTAAACAGAATATACTACTGGCTTACACGACCGTATGATTACTATTGTTCTATGGGCTTGGGCTGGCTCTGTTTGGTAGCGTTGGTGGCGTTAGTGACTCTAGATGCTTCTATGCGCCTTAAAAAGCCGTAACGTACGCTACTCGGCTACGAGCGGAATAACTAGTATTCGCTCACGCCGGCGTTGGAAGATGTATCCCGGGTTCCGGCAGTGGGGAGTGGTCCTCTCCAGTTTCCTAGCGCCGGATAGGAAGACTCCACTCCGTAATGTCCGCAGGGTACAACAGCCTCTTACAATGGGTTACTTCGCGGGTTGCTTGTAGGTTCCTTGCAATGTATCGTGCCAGCCAGCGCCCATTTCTACTAATAATTGATTCCATAATCCCACCGTATTCTTCAGCAGTGGTGTTTTTACGTAGGTAGTCACACCCACATAATGAATTCGGTGCTCTATCAGGAGATCGTTATAAAGGGTATAGACAAAAACATCAGATTCGTCGTCTTCATTATATAATGGCATGCTGTTAGACTTCTTCGACCATCCCACTCTGGAGCTCCAGAGCGCCCTTGTTTGCCAGGTTCTCATGCCGGGAAGTGATATAGTACCATATGGAGAGAGTGATCGCAGTTAGTACAACTGCGACAACAGCAAATACCCAGATGTATTTAGACACTACCGAATTCCCAGTTGAAGCTTGCCAATCGAATATATTCATCGAGAAAATAGCCTGTTTAACCTTAGTCCAATTTTTAACTTTCTTCGTATGCTACTTACGGCAACGGTGGAAAAGGGTAAGTAAACCATGGTCAGCACGGCGATTGACCTCATTTGTATGTTCTCCCGCCTTGTTTCGAGTGCAATATTCGTATTTGCTTTCGCAATTCGGTTATTGAGTTGCGAGTCTCGCCTCGCAATTTGATTCGACACCTGTATGATTTAGCATATGAGAACGCTTGAATAGGGGTAATGGGGCGTGCTGTACCGTTTGCATAGCAAGGACGGTATTTCCTGATATTAGATTGCATTCATCTATCTTATCATCGTATTCGTGGATGATCTCCTGAAGCCTCTTCCTCATTTGGTTTCCGGCTTTCTTGAACTGGCGGGCTCTCCTCTTTTCATCGGGGTGTCCCTGGCCTTTAGGACAGGTAAAATATCGCCAAAAAACATCTATCTCATCCATAAGCTTCAAGAGCTTCCGTCTTACGGGCCGGATGTGGTCCACAATTGTTCGGCTTTGGAGGCTAAGCATGAGATATTCCTGGGTCTCTGCACTATTCATGGACGAGCTCCATGGTCCATCGTCAATATGGGCGGATAATAGGGCAAACTTATCAATGAGTTCATCTGTTACAGCAGCCAGCCTTTCCCGCTCAAGCTCAACCAATATGCCAATCATTAGTAGCGGGTACTTGGTCCTATTCTCCGCTAACTGCATACGTTTCCTGACTCCTTCAATCTGATCATCATTACACCCGTACACCACGGCAAACGTTGAATTAGTTCCTGGAACGTAGGTGAGAGACAATGCCAAGTCGTCGCGAAGGTATTTGGACATTCGAGTGGTGAAATCTGCATTGCACTGTTAGAGGCTCGACCATGTTTTAGGAAACAGAAGGTTTCAGCCCACATATTTTCGGTTCTTCCCCTTTCTTCTTGTCATAACATGACGAGAGGCAAGAGACCTCTCTGGCTATCGACCGTGTAATGTTCCGATGAATATGGAATGTCCTCGCAAGCCTCTCCCACGTGTCTCTCGTAACTGAGACATACGACAAGGGCGCATCGGCGCCATCAAATATTGGCTCGGCTCGACTACAAAGCCTAGTTGATGGCGAGATCAGTGTTTAGTTCTAATTGAGCGACTTCCAAGCAATTTCGTACACGACGTTAAGCTCATTGCCTTCACTGGCAGTTCCTGGTGTCTGTATTCATGGTTTTCTTAGCATCAATTTAGATTTTTTGGAACAATCATCATACCGGCTCCCAGATCTCGTCAAACCATTCCTCCCAATCTTTCTTCCCTCGAAGTACATTTTCTATCGGGGTCTAACGTCGACCAAATCAGCAAATGAAGGGAGGGAATGTGCTACCATACTTGCCGTGTTGGATTTTCGCTTCCGAAACACTACCGTAGGACGTGACTGGAAACCGAAATTTTTCAAATCGTGGTTGGTCCAAGCTGCATCTTCCATAGGCCAATCCATTCTCGGGTACTTTAGGTCCAAATTTCTAGAAGCTGGGACGTGATCTTGAGGCTCTCTCACTTCACACTATAAATAGCAGAGAATTTTCAAAGGATTCGGGGTTGGGGACAAAACCACCATGCTCTAGAAACCCGTAGACGAAAAACGACTGTCACCATACCTACCCGATTGGGTTGCCACTGCGTTACTTCCTGCATACACTACGCCCGAAATTTTCGTTACACTGCATACAGGCTGTGCTGTGGCTTACACACACTAGGGCATACATGCAGCGTGCATGATGCTGATTCGAGATACGTGGCTGGCTGGGTAGGTGCACTCCATCATCATAAAATTCCGCCTTAATTAACACTTCTCAAAAATACGTAGTAGTTAAACGTCCGAAAGAAGGACCCCCGGGTGTTTATTGAGCT
Source organism: Hypomontagnella monticulosa (assembly GCA_902825475.1). NCBI lineage: Eukaryota > Fungi > Ascomycota > Sordariomycetes > Xylariales > Hypoxylaceae > Hypomontagnella > Hypomontagnella monticulosa. The sequence goes on along the minus strand of CADEBF010000011.1, from coordinate 4,849,746 downwards.
TTGGTTGGATTGGGAGGTTTCCCCTGGGGGCTGTCTCTACTCTTGCGCAAGTTCAGCGTCAATGAGGATGTCCGACTCGCGACCGTCACTAGGACAAAAGCCATGGCACGAAGTAGTATTGAAACAGAGATATAACGATCCGTTGAAGTTGAGGAACATTCTCGACAAAATCTACGGACATGGTGGATATAAAGTAACGGTAAATGCTTCCCATACTATAATATGTATCAAATGCTAATACTTTTAACCAAGACGAAAGCGAACCGATACATCCTTCAATTGCCGGAACGACCGCAAGAGGTAGATCAGCCCCCATCAATATGTGGCCGATACTAAGATATTTGGACTTATTAGGGCCAAATCGCTGAAATAGAAAAGGCAATTAGCTTCCATTACATTAGTTAGGGCTGTCTAGGGAACCCCATCGAGAGCAGGGCCAACGAGGACAATCTGTCGGTAATGTTAGGACGCCTGGGGACTAGCTTCGGGAAAGCTTCGAGAAACTCACAGGAAGGATATAGTTATCAACTCTTAAGGAGCCTCGAGTATCGAGGAATCAATGCCATAATGCTACCAACCCTCGAAAACTCTTTTCGGCTGAAAAGCCAGCCATTCATCTGTGGACGGGGTTGAATATCGGTTAGGAGTGCATAATTCCCCTCAAAGGACTAGTCCTCTCCACTCTTCTTCATGTAGAAGCTGTCGTTGCGCTCACACGCATCTCGAAGCATGCGCATATCCCTTATTAGGCCTCCGATTGGAACCCTCTCCGTGCGATGTGGTGCAAGCATTTTGTCCTCAATGATTTCGAGAAGTTGAGAGAGGTAGCAGGTGCAATCTTCGTGGTCCTTAAGTTGCGATATCCAATCCTTGACGCTTTCTTTCAAGCAAGGCACTTGTGTGCCATTACGTTGGTCGGTGCAGATGCTGAAGAATGTATCTGCCTCGAAATCGTATATGTCCTTCTCGATTCTCTTGCCAGGAAATGTGGCTTCGACGCTCTCCAAGCCTAGCAAGAACCATGTGATATATTCAAGGAATACGCACCCGAGACTGAAAATATCGGAAGCGCGTGATACTAAGCCCACGCCCTGAGGGAGGTCGAATTCTGGTGCTCTGTATGTTGCTGTCATGGGGATATCTCTTGGGTTTTGGTTTGATCGGGACACTTGGGTATGCAATCTTCCTAACCCAAAATCAGACAGGACGAGAAGGCTGGATCGATGCTTTTGCCGAAACCAGAGGAAATTTTCGGGCTTGATGTCACCGTGACGCCCATATAAGTTCCTAACATCAACTTCCTGTCCGGCTATGTTGTTTGCGAGTGTATTTTGGTTGACGAGATTCAAGGTTGCCTGGCGCTCGTTATGAACGCACTCAAGCGCCAGGCAGAGCGAGTAGAATTCATTGGACATCCACTTGCAATGTTCCCTGTTCCTGACAAGATGTTGATTCCTCCTCCAGAAATCGCTGAGACTTCCTTCTGCCCAGTCAAATAGCAGATAATACGTCGAGCCATTCATCGAAGAGTTTTCAACTTCAAATGTAGCAAGTAGCTGGATAACATGGTCGTCTACATTATTTCTGAATGAGTTATCCATACTGAACAGCAATGACGAGATTTCGAGATTGAAGGTTTCCCGATCATGAGAATTAAGTCTCTTCAGGGCAAATACACCTCCATGTTTCCGCATCTGTGAAAGCTCTAAGTTAGCAATACCATAGTGAAAATCATTCGTGCGAGAATTGAATTTACCCCGATGTCCCCAAAGCTGTAGTGGCTCTTGTCAATCTCGACTTGATAAACTTCGCTGAACCCTCCCATGGCGGGTATTACCGGTCCCGTTGAGGACGCAGCGTTGTTTCCAATTGTTTCTTTCCATTGTAGTGTCGATTCTATCATAGGAAAAATGTCGCCAGGATGCAGGAGGTAGTGTAAATGTTTCTCTTTGGCCGGCTTGATACGCGGAGCGGCCAAGCTGTAGGACAATCTGGCAAAGTCTAACCGATCCTTATTTCTCCGTACATTATCCCGCACACTGTTGTGCGTGCCATGGCGCTTGCAGGATAGTGTCGTGCCGCCCACATTCGAGCTGTTGGTAATCATTGGAAGACATCGGTCATCTACTCGGTCTTTCATGAAACTTGGTAAGTATTTCAAGTTCTGTGAGACGATGAGAACAGCCAATAGCTTTAAATGGGGTCCCGAGCCGTGTGACCCGAAGCAGATCCGATTTGTTAGCTCATCTTTGTCTGAGTAGCCTACAAATTCTGGAAATTCCACGATGGTTCGAACTGTCTCCGGTGTGAGGATGCTGTCGAGTTTGTTCCTTGGGATATAGAACTTGGTTTTGTCCAAGGCGCTGACGACATAGGACTTATCCAGCTGATCCTCAATTTTCTCCAGAAGCTGAGTCGGCGTACCAGAAATTGGCTGGTACTTTTTGGATTCAGTATGTTGAGGACGGAAAAGACACTCGCCGCGGTCGCCGATGTGTCGAACCCTTTCCGGATTGTCTAACACAAGTCGGTTTGCACTATTGATAAGGCCCGACATAACGACTCGGTGGCGTATTAGGTGGCACCAATAAGTTATGGATAAGCCGTGCTTATAACGAGCTCGCTCCGAGAAAATCTTAGAGAGCAGACGCTCTCTATTATAACTTAATAGGTATAGAAATTCGTTTGGGGCTTGGTCAGTTCCTTTGTAGGTAAGAGGATAAGAGTATAATTCAGGGGTAGAGAAGGACGAACGGAAAGCACACAAATAGAAAGCTGAGGATCTTGACTAGCAAATCTCCAGAGCCTTCTGCTAGGCTCACCACAATAGTTATAGTACCCCTCTCGAATCTCGGGTGCGTTACAGCTCTAGGCTCCCTCAATATATGCTTCTCTTATCCGCCTGACTGCTTACCTTTTGTAAGGCATTTTCGTCGATGCATTTGAGTTGTTACCCATTGGCTACGTGGTGCGCGAACAGCGTTGTTATTCACCGCAAGAAGCAGGCTAGCAAGCCACAAGGTGGTATTGGTGTGAACCTCACTTGCAGTAGAGCCGATCCATTTGCGATAATAAGGCTCTACGAGCTTCCGATTCGGCCTTGCACCGAGATCTCAAATCGTCTGCAACTCGTTTTGTCGTGAGGAAAGCCACTGGCGCATTCTATGCATGAAATTTAATATCCAGCTTGAAAAATACTATTGGGGCAAGACCACTATGGTTGCAAAGACAATAGATTCCTTCAACTCAGGCAAATACCACTTATTACTAGAAGGCCTAATTATGGGCTTGTATGTACCAATGAAATGGGTAGCTGTCCCATTTCTTCCTTTTTCTCGTTTCTTTTCCTCTATAACGTGAAGACGAGGCCTGAGGTAGGAATAGGAAATAGTGGCTGGAGGTGAAGGTTGAATGGTTCAGAACATCGGAGGGCAACGAACTGGTGATAGCGAGGCTGATCGAGCGGCGTACTAGATCGCCGACCATAAAATTATATGCAGGTAACTTTTGCACAAGGATTACTTCGGACTTATGCATTCTGGTTCGGCGTACTTCCAGCTGACAAAAGTCTCACCGAACATGCCGCGAGCCATTGCCGAATCACAGCGATTGCTTGTGTTGCACATGTTATTGCAGGGTGAAAGGTAGGCTACCAATTAGAGTGCCGATGTGGCGGTGTCCATTCCCGAGGTCCTATGCCACACCCACATACTAAGGAGCAATGAAGCTCACTTCTAGCCACACCAGTTTTATGTATTTTTTTTACGAGGGAGCTGAGGTTTGCGCCCCTTATTGATATTTATTGAAATAATCCTTAAGGCACCCTAGTTTATGACTTTGTGGTCTCCCTGTCCCATGAGAATGGGCTTGGCGTGTCGCTACGCCTGAGAGCCTAGTCCGTACAAGCTCGCTTGATACGCCCGGGTTAGGCGCAGAATTGGTTTGCTTTGGTACGCAGACCCTATCAATTGGATGAGACATTCCTATGGCATTCTTACACATCGTTACAGAGCTATAAATGGCTACGTACGTAGTAGGGAGGTTGTTGGATCACCGATATCTTCCAAACGTAGTAAACACAGTCGATCGATAGGAGAGCCTCGAGTCCTTCGTTCCAGAGATGTTGTATATAAAGTGGACAAGATGCCAAAGTATGTATTGAAATTTCAGGCAGATCGTGGGTCTTATATTCTGCAAGCAGCTCTTGCCACAAGGTCGCTTATTTGCTCATGCTTATTTATTACATATGACCCATCGTCCCACACAAGCACGCCTTAGAAATTTGTAATTTTCTTTTTAATACCCGAATTTGCCCGCCTGTCGGGGTATAAAAGGGCCATACGGTGGTCCTTGTTGATCTTTTCTTTCACATTTTAAGCTGGCGTGGACTATCTACCCTCTTCTAATCTCAACGGACATTCCAAAACCATGGGAATTTCGACAATGACTCCCCTAGCTACGAATCCTGAAGGGCAACCAGAAAGCTCTCGTGGGTCGACTTCTGTGTCGATTTCAGCTTCTAGAGTCAGCTCAAGTCAGTTAAAACAACATCTCGAAAAAATATATCCCGGTCGATACTCTGTACAGGTATGCAAGAACTGCCCTAACTATGCCGTTCCAACCATCGTTCTATATGGCAAATGATAACAGTAGAGAAGTTAAAACGAGATAAATTCACCATTACAGTGATGGGCCAAGCACTAGGCAGCCTGTAAGTGTATGGCCTTGATACTTTCCTCGATCATACAGATGTCTAACCGCAGGGTAGCAGCAGCAGTAGCAGTCGCAATGGTGGCGATAATTACCTTAGCTCGATGCTAGAATTTTCCTCGAGATAACATGACTCGCCACTCCCCGAGGCCATTGTATACGCGACATTATCGATTCCGGGAAGATACTCTGGCTTCCAGGTTGGGCATCACCCTCGATACACCGGATCTTATTGAATCACTCGTTACAACGTCATTGGGGGCATAGAATTGATTCTTAGGGACTTGCGGGATGGTACCGGTGGCACCTGATAGGGATGGATGTAGCGCTGTGCCATATGCGTTGCTCTGGGGCGCGCTCGTGATGTGTCTTCGACTGGGCTCGATGGTCTCTGAATATCAAACAATGGTGTCTGCTCCTCCAATGGCGTATATTTAGCGTTTGTTGCGTTGCTGCCTGAAGCCAACATGTTGCGGACAAGGGCGCATCAATTTTTTATTGGCATATGGGGTTTCGTCAAAAAGGGGCTCGGTAGGTGAGAGACGAGTTATTGGCCGAATTTGATACATCTTAATTTACATTATAATAAACACCCTCTTATTGTAATAGGTGGTACGTCTACGTGTAGTTGTGCGCTTGAGGCTCCTGCTCAAATTACGGGACCCATTTTATTTTTATATTGATTGGTCCTGTGTAACTTTGTGCTGAGACCGGGAACGTCTGTCCCTTACCGATGAAGGGGTTTCATGCCATCTTATATACAATAAAAGACTTGTACCCGTGGGTGTTTGCATTAGATCGTATAGCGGTATCGTAATTTGTACGAGAATGGTGCTTCCTGTTGTGAAGGGTACATGTAGCCAGGGAAATTCATTGTTAACTCCTTAACCCTCCATTGAATTAGTACTTGCATACATGTATTCATATTGACCCAATACGTAGCCATTCCGTAATCGTACCGCCACGAGACTCAATGGCATCGATTGACGATACTCCCTTTTACGTAACACGACCTTGCTGGCCCAATAAGCATACCATCTCCAATATATTGAACCAAAGGGGAGGAGGTATTACCACCGTACTGCCATTACACTGCCCTTCATCATATATCAATATTCTACATAGGCAGACATGCAGACCACCTGGGTATCATAACACTTCACACCACACCACGTCACATCATTCCCGCCGCTCCCTTACTCTGCTAACTCCCCCCTTCACGAACCACACCACGCAGACCCCAGCCTCACCACTTACGGCAGGGCGTACAGCTTCCTTGGCCTTCCACTAACACACGAACTAAACCTCCACCACCGGCCATGCCACGCGCCCCCAATATTCACCAACCCCCATTTAATAGGGGCCGGGATCGGGGGCCAATTCGCCCAAGCCCCATCTTCAGCCGTACCATCCAGATTTAACAAGAAAAACGGAACCACATCGAGGGTCCCGGCCTTCATAACGGTACTCTTGCCCCAGGTCTTGAACGTCGCCGCTGCTACGTCCGCCTCGGGAGTCCCTGGTTTCGGCGCATTTGTGTGGTCCGCTAGCTTCGCAATCGTGCTGATCTCGCTGTGGAAATGCGCTTCGAATGCTTCTCTAAACGTATCCATGATCCGGACTAACTCCTTCCCGTCGAACTTCGTCGCGGCGGCTGGTTCGACGCTGTGGAGGTACTTCGCGAAGTCCGCGAGCCCCGCTAGGAAGGCTTCGTGCTCGGCGTGGGTTTCGGCCCAGATGGCGTTGTCCTTGAGCACTTCTTCGACTTTCGGGAATAGGGTCGCTTCTTCGTCGTCGTGATGCGAGGCCACGAATTTATGCCATGTGAGGCTATACCCGACGAAATCTGCGCGGTCGGTGGGTTGGACGTGGGGTGCTTGTTGGTAGATCGAGTTGAAGCCACGGAGGATGGCGTTATGGAGGAGTGCCATATGGGTTGCACCCGTAGTGAAAATGTCGGTCTATCAAGACGCCAGAATGTTAGCCCATATTGTTCGATCCTAACGCGAGGTGATCAAACTCCCAACTTATACTTGGGAGGTAGGAGAACAGAGACAGCGATCACAGAGCGAAGATAGGTAAACAAGTAGAATATACCTTCTTCGTCGCAAACTGTGGCGTCGTGACCAACTTAATCGGGGCATCCGCCCAAACCACCGGAGCGGTGGAATCCAGTGTTGGGGCCGTCATGAAGAAAGGCGATCTGGTAAGAAAGAGTCCGATAATTATAGGAATAGCAATGAGTATAGGCCTGTCTAGTATGCTACGGCGTTGGAACTTGGATGACGGATCCATCGTAAGAAAAGGCGGCTATGAGCCCACGGGGATAGGTGTGTCGAGGGGTATATATGTACGACTGCACCAAGGCAGCCGGCTTCTGCTACCTCCTATGAAAGTCGGCTCTAGGAGTTACGTATGTATCATAAGCAGCGTAAGGAGACGGAGAAATACAACCTCGAATATAGCGCATACACTACCACCCACCTGCTTGTTCGTCTGCAGGATTCAGAGCATGTACGCAAGCACTCCGAATTCAGCGATACACATTGGCTCAGAAGCTTCTCGTTACTCGTACGAGAGAGCAACATGCCATGCCGCCATGACACCATTGGGCATGGGAGCTTAGCTCCCCCCTGTCAGTGCAGATTTGCTGAGTAAATCTCGGCGTGCCATTGGATACCACGACGCCACAGACCCGGAGCTAAGCAGGGATACGATCCATCCCCGATCGAGCTCGGAAACGAAATTCGTACTTGTAGCTTCGGGGAAAACCATGTGATGATTCCAATTCAAAGTTCGATGTGTGTAAGACTATGAAATGAAGTATTCGAATACCTTGAGAAGTTTGAGTGTCACAGTTAGTCCTAATATACTAAGTAGTTTATGAGTTATTTCATTTATTCATTTATCAATGGCAGTCTTACTGACGAAAGCATCGCCATGGCCTTGAGAGCATGTGCCTGTTCCAATGACTCTACACTCCTACATACACCTTAGTAGGACGACGCTTTCCCCTCTCTACCTCGTCATTGTGCATGATTTGTCTGATGCCGTCCATAAACCAAACCAACGCCACTGAAAATGCATGAAGTTGGGGTATTCGGATGTGTGTGCTATGCCCTCTCCGATGGCCTATCGGAGCACCAATTGCGGACCGGCTTGGCTGTTATGTGGAAATCGTGGATTGTGTATCCATCTCTGTATCCCTCTTCCCTTACTCTCTCCTTTTGTAGCCCTTGTTGATCGACTATCCATGCCGTACTTCTCGGCAACCTTCCGTTTTGGTCGTCTTGTAAGCCCATCTTAGACCGGTACTCACCAGAACCATACTAATCCTCATCCCCCTCCCCTTCAGGCTGGTACCTAAGCTCAAGCACCCACTGATCATCGAACTCAATGCCACGACGTATCTTCGTAGCGACCTTGCGCCATATCACCGAGCCTAAGCCAATATCCGCTAGGAACAGCTTCCACTCGCGCACCATGACGATATCCCCCTGATCGTCCCCTGTCTCGAGCGCTTTTAATAACCCGACCTTGGGCGCACCAAGTGCGACTACATACCGCGGGTGCACGTACAGCTTGGCGCCGTCGATGACGTTCACTTTTCCGGACTGAGGTTCGATCCCGCTGGGAAGGTCGATGGCCAGGACGAACGCCTCGTTGCGGTTAGCCCATTCCATCAGTTCGTACGTGGTGGCCTGGTCTGATTTGCGGAGTTCCTCGAAAGGAGTTGTGAGACCGAGGAGGGCGTCGATGATGAGGGTGACAGAGCCCTGGGATGCTGTCTCCAGTGTGTTGCTAGCCTGGCTGACATGCTCGAAGAGTTCCGATTTTGTGAAGATGACGCCCCCGAAGTTGCGGAGGAGTCTTGCTTGTTTTCTGATATCCTCTAGTAATTCCTTCTCGCGCTCAATGCCGACCACGCTTACTAGTACGTTGAGGCCGTGGTTTCGGAGATGACGAGCCGCTGCTAGGGCACGTACTCCTGATTTATTGTTGCCAGCTAAGACGACGATCGTGTTAATATTCGGCGGTGAGGATGTGGCAGCACGAAGTTTGACGGCGGGATCATCGAGGGCGCGCATTACTACTTCTGTAATGCCACGACCGGCGTTTTCGGCCATGAGATCTTCGGTGAAGCCAAATTCATGACGTGCAACATTCTCGAGTGTTTGCATTGGGAGGTGAGCGATCGCTTCGATTCGGCGGTTGGAGTTGACGGCGTAGAATCCACTGGGTGTCGACGTAGTCTATTTGGACATGTTAGTTACGAAAAAATGCAAACGCATTAGAAGGGAAATCGTAGAAAATGGAAAACAGTAAAGGGGCGTATTACCCCTGAGTTGACTCGGCTTGAGCCGCCGATGCTCGCAGTGGTGCTGGGTTTGCGTGACTGCGGGCGCCGGTTCATCGACATCCGTGACTCTCCTCGTAATCGAGAATTGCGGCCACTACCCTCTGCAACACTTCCACGGTCACCTCCATTAGCGATATCATCGTCGTCGGCTTCGCTCTTCCAGTAGTCACCAGGGGGTTCCTTTATCTTAGTTGCTGACGAAGGCAAGTCCAAAACATTCTCAGTGTAATGCAAGTTCTTGCCTCCTGCTGTTCCGGGTTTAGGCCGAGGGAGTCGATTATGAGACACCAAGCGATCGGCTTCGTCGATTCTATCTTGCTCCTTCATCTCGTCGAATATCTTCCGCTTGTCGAACTTAGCGAGACTCCCCTCGAAGTCGAAGTCACCGGCTTCTTGCACGTCCGTAACATCTTCCGAAGCCCAGCCATTATTGACGCTCGCTTCAACCCGACTCTTCTGGCTCTTCTTGAGTGCTGCGAAAGGCTGAAATGACTTGGTGGATTCTAGAATAGGGGTTTCTCTCCAACCTGCACCCCGACTACTTTGCTGTGACGGAGAGCCGTTGGTATTTGTGCCTCTGTTCCTGCGCCGTCCTCGGCCACGTGCGCTTCCTTGATGGTCTTTCCGGGGACCTGATGAGTCACCTTGCGTATTTTGGACTGGCCTAATATGTTCTTTTGTTGTGGCAAACCGGGCGCGGGTACTCGGCGAGACACGTAATTGTTCCAAAGAGGTATTGAGGGCTGAAGTAGGCGCATCGGTGATTTCGTCGGGAGAGGAATAGGTTAAACGATCGGCGGGATTGGGAATAACGGGAGGATCTCGTTTCTCAGCAATGTTCGGTTGCGCGTGGTAGCGTGAGTCGGATTTGGGAGTGAAGCTCAGAATAGCAGGATCTTGGAAAGCTGAAGGGGGTACTGCTGGGCCAGTCGATGTAGGAGTGGTCTCGACAACTGGAAAGGCTGTATTTTGGAGCGGTAGGATATCAGTGACATTCGCTGCGCTGATGTTTAAGCGTCCAAGGAATTCGCTTGTGTCCGTTGATACGGCTATTTCAAGTAAGTATCTATACTGAGAGTATACATTGGTGTTTGTCTTCGACCTACCTTGGTCTAGTGTAAGATACTGTTCAGGCACGAGACCACTCAAGAAGCCCTGGACGCGCTTGCCGGCTGGCTCTTTGAGGATTATCATGTAGTAGTTGCCGAGCCATTGCGATAAGGGGGTGGTTTCGTCCATATTTGCCTGCTCAACGAACTCTGGTTTGTCTTGATGCCCCTCTTGATAAATGAAATACGACCAATGTTCGGTGTATATGAAAGCACATATAGGGAACGTTGGAAAGCTGGCTCTCCCACTAGTTTCAGACTGAGGAAGCAATAGAGCGAGACGTGGCGCCTCCTGCTAGTTGCTACTTTGCCTACGTTTAGGAAAGTAATCGAGATAGTGCGGTGACTGGATCGCGTGACGCTAATATAGCCCCTAAACCAAAGCTTTTGCGAAGATACGAAATGGTTGGTCGTTGTCGCAAACAAGGAAAGCGCGTCGTGTTTGCCTTATTGAACGTTATAAAATCTAGACACTTGATCCAAAAAGAGAAATTCGGTCGGTGAAGCCGCTGTCGCTGTTGAGAAGGAGGTGTCTATAAGTAGGTATGTTGGAATCGAAGCTGGCGGGTCACAGGGTTTAGGGGAAGCACAATAAGAATTTGCCCCTGGTCGAGGGAGGCTCTTGGATGTACGGAACGTAGTAAGAGCTTCAATGCTGTACTAAGAGGCAGGTCATATATTGAAGCCTACGAACGAGATGGTATATCGGTGGGGAGGACGTGAGTCTACTATGGCGCCGGAGATCCTATCACATCGGGTCTCAGCAACGTCAGAGGAATGGCCTTGGTGTCTGAGACGTGAGGGTAGTTTGGCTGAATACGGCTCACGAACTAATTAAATATGGTGAAATGTATGGACGAAGGTCGGCGGTTAAGTGTGGTGTGTATAGCGTCCTCCCCAAATATGGGATGGAATTCCGATTCTTGGATAGGTTGTTTCTAAGTTGTTTTTTGGTCAACGCAACAATAATCTAAGCTTTCCTTATCGATAACGATATCAACTGGATTATGACCCACGCATGGGACGCCAATCACATGCCCCGCGACTCCTATTCCCCCTTCCCCTTTCAATGAATGGTCACGCGCTTCGTCTCATAGCGAAACAAAGATAGCTAACATCAGCAACAATGATAATTCATACGGGACAACAGAGTATCTGGGGAGATTACTATATTTATATGCAACTGTCTGGACGGGCCAGGGGCCATTGATATTCGATGCTCAGACATGTTAGTCGTCTTTAGACCAGCAATAAGAATGGAGTACGAATATCATCTGTTACATCTCCTTTTGATGCCCATCAATGTTGACCGGCCGAGCTAACCGAGCTCTCGAAGCTGATAGCAAAAAGCTAGAGTGTAAAGAGGGTTTCAAATTCTTCAACATCAACCATATGCTGCCATCGCCTCTTCTTCGTCGTCCGTATCTAAGCTAATAACTCCGCTGTCTTTCTTCTTAGACACAGATGGACCCTTATGAGCAAAATCCGATATTGACACTGGCTTCTTCGCTTTGATAGCCGACTCCGCGCTGTAGAGCTTATTGTAGAACTGAATAACTCGGGGGTGGGCCATAACCTTGTTCTTGTCGAAACGTAGTACTTGAAGGCCTTGTTTGCTGACGGCACGACTAAGCGCTACATACGCTTGGCCTTTCTCGAACACCTTTCCGAGATCAACCTTCACTCTTTCCAGAGTCTGACCTTGAGCCTTGTGGATAGAGAGAGCCCAGGCCAAAATAAGGGGTAACTGTTTGCGCGCTGCTTGCACCTCGCCCGTAGGTAATTCGACTTTCCAGTCTTCTGGGACACACAGAAGGGTTCGGTGACTTCCATCCGTCGCATTGAAGCGAACAACAGGGTACTCCTTGTTATCCTTTATGGCTTCAATATCGCGGCTATATGCCTTGATTTTCTTTTTCGAGCGGCCATCTGATTGCTCCGCCTCGTCATTTTCGTCGATTTGTTGGCCACAGATCTCGAATACGGCTTCACTCATAAAACCGGTGACTTTCCCGAGGGTACCGTTCACTAACGTCTCATCCATGTTCTTGATTAACATGACTTGCGCACCCTTCTTTAAGTCCATAGCTTTGGGGGCCATCATGTTCGCAAGTAATCTTTCCCGAACATTAGCGTCGCCTGTATCAGCAGCCTCGTAATGATAGGTCTGCCCAGGCAAATTGCGTAACCGGGACTCGTTTGATCTCTCAACTTCTTGGCGCGTTGGGAATCTAATATCAAGGTTAGCATATATCGTTTGCACATTCTTCTAGGGTGGTAAATACAATTCGGTTACTTCAAGGCCATCGGTGAAATTTAGTGGCCGTTGTAGGTTTTTGAATGTCCGGACCGTTTCTTCGGTAATTCTACCGAGTCGCATCTCATTCAACATGCCCGCGAATTCTGACAATGTTAGCAAAGTAATTGAGTACGAAATATCTTGATCCCGGACATACCAGGATCTCTTTGACGGAAGACTTGTGTCAAACCAATAGTATGATCGATAGATGTGTTCCAGGTAGAAGCCTCGAAAGCGAACTTGGCATCTTTCTTCCCTCCATCGGGTACGGGAGGCAATTGAAAGAAGTCGCCGGTTATGACCAGCTGGATCCCACCCCATGGCCGACCATTATTTCGAATAGTCCGTGCTATTTGTGCCAACTTATCAAAAAGTTCGCCGTCAACCATAGAGACTTCATCGATGATGAGTGTACGGGTTCGGAGCCATCTATTCTTCGCTTTAGCATTCCGGCGAATCTTCTTGACTAATGTCGGCACATCTTCTTTGCCGAGACCGATACCGGCAAAACTGTGAAGTGTCATGCCTCCAATATTGCAAGCAGCCAGACCGGTGGAGGCTGTGACGCTAAGGCATTCGGGATCGCGAGCAAACTTCTTCCTCATCTCTGCGATGATTGCCCGCATTAACACAGATTTACCAGTACCTGCTGGACCAGTGAAGAAGACACTCTTCCTGTCATTGAGGACTAAGTCGATTACGTGCTGTTGTTCGGAACTTAGAGATATGGCGGATGACTTGGCCTTCCGTCGGACACGCTCTGCCGATGCAGCATGGATGTCCTCCGATGAGGGTTCGGCCCCGGACCCAGACTTTTTGTTCTGGTTCTTGAGCTGTTTCCGGCGTTCCTTGACTGCACTCTGTGTCGTATCCCACAGTAGATCACCGTTCTTCTTAACCGCAGGAGTGGCTACTTTTTCTTTCACCCGGACATCATCGTGGTCCGGTGGGGCAGACGGCTCCCTGTTCCATGTTCGAGGTAGGCTCCTCTTCTTTGCCGGAGGTGGACCGGGCCGTGGGACAGCATCCGGTGAGTCGCGTTTTAACAACTTCTTCTGTGGATTTTTCGGTGGATAAAAATGCTCTTGTGGTGAAGACGACCAGGGCAGTTGATTGGTTTTCTGGGACGATGGTACCGGCTGTGGTTTTGGTTTTGGTGGGGTGGGTTGGATGGGAAGCGCGCTCGGAAGCTGGTAGTCCAGGTCCAACTCCAAGGTATTGTCGTCGCTAAAGTCGTCGTCTACAAAATAGGCAGGAATAGATGTCTTGGTCTTGAATGTATCACGAACTGAATCGGATTCTTCTTGGAACGATCCGGCATATTCGCATAGAGACGCGACGCTATTGGAACGTTGAGCAGCGCTTAAGTCCGAAGTAACAGGAGAGAGTTGTTTATATTGACGGCGAGGTGGTTGCGGGTTAGTAGATTTAGGATGTAAGGGTTCATTGTTTGCTGCCTTCGAAGACCCCGACGCGACACTGGAAAAGTTGGTATGCCTCTTATGGGAAAATGCCCATTGAGCAATGTCTCCATCGTGAGCGGAAGGACTACTGGATGGGAATAGTTGCTTCGCGAGGTTAGGCTTAGCCGGAGGTGCTGAAGGCTCGGTAGCCTTCTTTTTTTCTACGGCCTGTCTTAACATCGTATGAAGGGGTGAGGTCAAGGAATAAGTGAATGCATAGGAATTGTTGAGACGTGAGAGCGAGTGTCGATAGCGTAAGGGTCTTGAAGGCAGGAGTCGGAAAAGACCAGTAGTCATACAGTTGAGGGGGAGTTGTTGAAGACGACAGGGTCCGGGCAATTGGTCAATTGGACAGTGTTTACATTAAAAATAATAAAAAAGAAAGTCTACCTATCATGTTCAATATTAAGGAGCCACACATCTGCGTACCTGCATGGATAAACGACAAACGGCATAGCTCTAGGTAGGTGGGTTGGCTGACACTGACCGTACCTGCAATTTGATATCAAATTCAAATTCAATGTCGCGTTGACGCGCCTTGATTGGATCCACAAAATACATGTTGGGATCCACATCAGCCGCATTGACCACTGAATCTGGTGCTACGTACTACAGAAATCCTACGGGACCCCCTTGGCTGTTCACTGTTCCGTATCGTAACTAAAATACGTCACTTTAATACGGTATTTCAGTTCTAACAGGCAGAACACTTCTAGGCAGCTAACACTTCATAACTTGGAAACCCTCAACTACACATAGATATCAGACTATCATTCGTTCCGTGATGGTGTAATATAGTACTCCAAACAATGATCTTAAACCAGCGCATAATACCTGAAAGTGAGTCGTCACCACGGCGTTAGAACCACAAGCAACCTGCATACAACTAAATAGTAAAAGCTCACACTAGCTAGTTCCGGGAACCATGCACAATGAGTCAACGGCGTGAAAAAATTCGGGATGCAGCCGCCGAAGACGAGGAGCGGCGTCAGTATGAGACAGGAGGACAGACGCTTGAAGAGCTTGATGAGAAGTAAGCATTCATAGCTATGAAGTTTATAGATACAATACGACTCCAAACAACTAACCCCTATTAAGATATCCCAACCGGCCAAAGAACCACTCAAAAACCCTCCCCTTTTCGGATTTATTCAAGGATCTCTTCAACCCATTAAGCGAGAATAGACCCCAACCAGGGCCCAAAGTAGTACGGCGCCCTAGAGGTCCTCAGAGCAGCAAGCTCTCCCCGCAGGAGCAGAAGCGCAATTTCATCGAGCGCTTCATATCGAAATGGCGGACCGAAGTCGGGGATGACTTCTACCCAGCCATGCGCCTGATTCTATCTAATTCAGACCGCGACAGGGGAATGTATGGGCTGAAGGAGAGTAACATTGGTAGACTACTCGTTAAAGTCATGAGGATTGACCGGAACTCAGAGGACGGGTATGATATCCTGCACTGGAAGTTACCAGCCAGATCCTCAACCGCGACCGCTCGTGCGGCCGGCGATTTCACTGGGCGATGTTTCGACGTGTTGTCTAAGAGACCCATGCGTATGGAGCCCGGCGACCTGCGGATCGCCGACGTCAACGAAATGCTGGATAAGCTGGCAGCGGCGTCTGGTGAGAGCGAACAGCTACCCATATTCGATACCTTCTACCAGCGCATGAATCCTGAGGAGTTGAAGTGGCTCATCCGTATTATCTTGAAGCAGATGAGAGTAGGAGCCACCGAGAGAACATTCATGGATCTATGGCATCCCGACGCCCAGGATCTATTCAGTGTATCCTCAAGTCTCCGCCAAGTGTGTTGGGACCTATACGACCCAAAATTCCGCCTCGTCGACGGGCAAACTAACGTCACATTAATGCAATGCTTCCAACCTATGCTCTGTCACTACCAGATGTCCACTTCCTTCCAGAAAATGGTTGATAAGCTCAATGCATCGAGCAGGAGAGATGGTGACGATGAATTCTGGATCGAAGAGAAATTGGATGGCGAGCGGATGCAGCTACACATGGAAGAAGACGACAACGTCCCTGGCGGCAAGCAATTCAAGTTCTGGTCGAGGAAGGCCAAGGACTATACCTACCTCTACGGCGAGAGTTTCAACGACGCAAACGCTTCGCTAACCCGCCATCTCAAGGGCGCCTTCGCCGATGGGGTGCGGAACATCATCCTTGACGGTGAGATGATTGTGTGGGATCCAGAGCTCGATAAGGTCCTCAAATTTGGTACTCTTAAAACTGCGGCTATCGCGGAGCAGCGGAATCCCCATAAGGACAATGCGCCCAGGCCCGTACTTCGCGTCTTCGACATTCTCTACCTAAACGATCGGCCACTAACACAGTATACCCTACGGGATCGGCGAAACGCACTCGAGAAAGCGGTCGTAGGTGTGCCCTACCGATTAGAGGTCCATAAGTACGACAAGGCCACTTCAGCAGACGTGATTGAGCCCATGCTACGGAAAATTGTTTCAGACGCATCTGAAGGGTTGGTCATCAAGAACCCGCGATCCATGTACGCGCTAGCGGACCGTAGCGACAACTGGATCAAAGTAAAGCCGGAGTACATGAGTGGTTTCGGAGAGTCCGTCGACGTGGTAATCATCGGGGGGTACTACGGCTCGGGTCACCGCGGCGGCATCTTGGGGTCCTTCCTCTGCGGGCTACGTGCGTCCGAGAACGACATAAAAGCCGGCGCAAACCCGGAGACGTGCTTCAGCTTCGTGAAGGTCGGAGGCGGGTTCAGCGCTGAAGATCTCGCCGAGGTCAGACACCACACGGATGGCAAGTGGAAGCAGTGGGACTCGAAGAAACCGCCCAGCGAGTACATACAACTCGCGGGCGGCGACAAGCAGCAGATTCTGCGGCCGGATGTGTGGATCCGGCCGAGCGAGTCCGTCGTGATTTCGGTCAAAGCGGCCAGTGCTGGTGAATCAGACCAGTTTGCCAAGGGAATAACACTCCGCTTTCCGCGGTTCCGAGGCCTGCGGCCGGACCTGAGCTGGGACTCGTGCCTAGACTTCCAGGGGTTCCAGGACATGAAGGCGCGAGCGGAGAAAGAGAACGAAGAGAAGGCGATGAAGATGGAAGCACACAGGAAGCGCACGAACAAAAGAGTCAAGAGGGAAATCGTCATCGCCGGGCAAGATAACACCGCGCCTGCGCTGTTCGAGGGCCCCAAGACCAAGGTGTTTGCGGGTCTGGAGTTCTGCGTGCTGACGGACTGCACGACCCCGGTCAAGAAGTCCAAGACACAGCTCGAGACGCTGATCAAGGAGAATGGGGGCAAGGTCTTCCAGCGCGCGACGCCAGGAACGAACATGATCCTCGTGGCCGAGCGGAAGGTAGTCAAGGTCGCCAGTCTGCTCAAGGCGGGCGACGTTGATATCATTCGGCCGAAGTGGATTCTCGACTGCCTCGCGCAGCGTAACACGGACTTCCTATTGCCGTACGAGACAGGTCACCTATTCCATGCGACAGAGGCTACTATGCAGCACGCGGCGGAGAACGTGGATGAGTTCGGTGATAGCTATGCCCGGGATCTAAGTCTCAAGGAACTGAGGCAAGTACTTAAGGCGATGCCGAAGAAGGAAGTCCTCGTGGGCGAACCCTTTAGTAAGGGGGAATTCCTTGGTCAGCTAGAGGAGCACGGTCACGATGTTGGGAATCTAAGGAGTTACATTTTTAGGGGGGCAAAGGTGCATATTTCGGCTACGGATGAGATATCTCCTATATCATGTCTCAAACTGAAAAACTGGATTAAATATGGCGGTGGGTCGATTATTGATGAGCTGGAGGATCAAGGTATAACGCATGTGGTAGTCATGAGCGACAACGAAAAGGGCGAGATGGAGCGGGCGGCAGAAGTACGCTCGATTATCAGTGCTCGGCGCCCTGTTCCCAGAGTAGTATCACGGCAATGGGTTGAGGATTGCTGGAAGAACCGCACAACACTGGATGAGGAGAGATATGCTCCATTGTGAGGAACCAGGCAGTGAGCCTTCGCGACCAGTCTAGCCGCTTCTCAATTCAATACGTACGTATAGCTATCACTAGTATCTTCACTTTCCTATGGTCAAGAACAAGCGATCGCCTACGTCTCCCACACCCGGCTTCAGCATACCATTCGAAGTAAGCTCGGCATCGACACCGGCCGTCCATATCTCCACGGCTTCGGGCCACTCCCGTGCGGCGTGTGTCACACCTTCCGCAGCCGCTATGACGGACAGAACGATGATCTTCTTAACACCCCATTCCTTGAGCGTCTGGATAGCGGCGGCGCACGTCCCGCCCGTAGCGATGACGGGGTCCACAATGATGGCTAGACTGGAGGCGTGCGTACTCGGGTCGTCGGACGAGGTGGACACGTGGTGTGGAAGGTTGTTGTAGTACTCGACGGGCTCGAGCGTGCTAGGCTCGCGGTATAGCCCCAGGTGATGCACAGGGACGGGTTCGGGGAGCAGGGTTTGTATCGCTTTGTGGCAGTGTTAGGCAGAAATGATGGGTGATGAGAGCGAGTGGCACGCACCTTCTACCATGCCCAGCCCTGATCGGAGGATGGGCACTATGGACAACGCCTGCGGCTGCACTGTTGTTGTAGTGTATTCGTACCCGATTGGAGTTTCACCCTGTGTGGTAGTATGTCGTGTTAGCTATACACAGCACAGCCTACCTGCGTACATGCATACGACTATGTGTAGGCAAAACGCTCCCAGGACCGGTGTGAGATAATGTAAGAAATTAGATGAGTACCTTAGGGCCGTCGTGAGTCGTTAAAGCTGTAGCTAGAGCCTCGCATCCGAGAATGAGGGAGATCTCGTTTATTAACGACTTGACCTCCCGTGAGTCGGTGCTCTTGGAGCGTAGCCGACTAAGCTTCGCCACGAGGCACGGATGCTTGGAGACGTGAACGTTGGAGGGCAGCGACATCGTAACTTGTATTCCTGTATTACCACGCAGCTACAATGCTAGCATAGAAGGTAGGTATTCAATGAATGAGAGATGTACGGGTGTTATGTAGGTATGTATGTCTAAGCACCAGACGTAGCTGTCTTACAAGAACACGATACTTGTACTCGGTGATATAGAAACACAGCGGATAGAAATCAGGTCAGGCAGAAGAAAGCTTAGAGAGCATCAAAACGTCATGTGAGAAGATAAAATAGAAGCTTTGGAATGTTTAACCTGTTCCAATATGGATAGATCGCAGCTTCTTCTGACTTATGATTACTAGGTATAGAACACTTTAGCTCGCAAGTACGATAGAAGAGACGCCCAACGAACGGTATGCATTCATTGGCACGGGGATGATAGCACCTCCTTTACGGCCAGAGCCCAAGCTATCCGGAGGCGGGGCAGCTACTCATCCCCACCATGCCAAGACCCATTCCACGATAACAGTGGCCCCAAGATAAGGCTAACCAGGCCTGGGTCCGCTAACGATTAGGGAGGCAGGTACCTGACGCGTTCGGATTACGGGATGCTCATGATATTCACAGTTATCACGGTTATCGCGGCATTTGCGGTATATTACCGTCCAATACGGTATTGTCAGCTATGCCGTGCAAAATTATTACCTCGCTCTATCCCTGAGCAATGCCTGAAAACACGTGCCAAGAGGAGAATTAAACTCAGAATCTCACATCGCGACTCAGAAATCTCAACTTCCAAGATGTCAACACGGCTACTCAGCACAGGGTTCCTCGCATTTCAATTATAAATGTTGAGAACTACACAAACTAATTAATGCTGAAAGTTCGCGTTTCTCTACTGCTATTCCGAATATGATTTCTTAGAAATTTGTGGAATTACCGCGAGGTTGAATGAGATGGCGAGCAATCAATCGCATATACCATCAAAGCACCATGTCGAACAAGATACGGTGCTCGGCAATATCGCCGAATCTGTATCTAGAGAAGCCATTTCCCGACAGGATTCCGCCCCTTCTAGAAAGCAGCACAGCACTTCACAGCCATCTTCACCCGATTATGACGCACCGGAATCATACATGAACATTCACGATGTGGATGAAGACGCCGATCGTCTGGATCCAATCGAGCCAGTCAATACTGAGGAGCAGAGTCGACTTCAGGCGCGGCGACAACGGCGCCGTTCGTCTGTATCACAAGCCAGTTATGCCATTCCGGACTCATATGCGAATGTACCGGAGTTGGAAGGGATAGCACCTATCCCAAGTCCCGATGAGCGTCGACTACGTACGGCCCCTTCACTCGAGGAGGGAAGAGCTCTCGAGCGTGAATTCTCGAGCCGTCAAGGTGACCAACAGAGGGGGGCTGAACTGGAAGAGACTGAAAAGCCAACAATAGAAGAGGTGTCGAGATTAGCAACTGAGATATATACCGTTTCGTATCTCATCCTCTTTGCCATCCTCGGCACCCTCGCACGATTAGGACTCCAAGCTTTGACCTTTTACGTTGGTGCCCCGGTGTCTTTTAGCTCGGTATGGCCCAACTTCGCCGGAAGCCTCGTGTTAGGGTTTCTAGCAGAAGACCGCATGCTCTTCCGCTATGAATGGGGTACGCCAACGTACGAGTTACAGCTTCTAAGAGCCAAGCAAAGCGGGGCCGAAGAGGAAGCAGGAGGATCCAGTTCTGACAGGACGGCCGTCGATCTCGCTGCCGCGAAGAAGGCCCATATGGCTACCAAGAAAACAATCCCGTTGTATATCGGCCTTGCCACCGGATTCTGCGGTTCCTTCACGTCATTTTCCTCATTCATACGTGACATATTTCTTGCCCTATCTAATGACCTGCTCGCGCCAGATGCCGGATCGATTACCACTCCTCGGAATGGCGGCTATTCATTCATGGCTCTCCTCGCTGTCACCATCACTACAGTCTCGCTATCTATCACGGGCCTGTTCGTTGGAGCCCAGCTCGCGCTAGCTCTAGAACCTATTACCCCGTCTCTCCCTTTCCCTTTTACCCGCAAATTCCTCGATCGGTTTGCCGTTTTTCTCGCTTGGGGCTGCTGGCTCGGAGCCATCCTACTATCAGCTCTCCCACCAGACCGATTCAGCAGCTTGGGGGCAGCAGAGACCTGGCGCGGTAGAGCAACCTTCTCTTTGGTTTTCGCGCCGCTCGGCTGCCTCGGGAGGTTCTACGCCTCCCTCTACCTTAACGGCTACTTCGCATCATTCCCACTCGGTACCTTCACCGTCAACGTCTTCGGCACTATGGTCCTAGGTATGGCGTGGGATCTCGCGCATGTCCCCGTCGGCGGTGTGATCGGCTGCCAGGTGTTGCAGGGCATTGAAGACGGGTTCTGCGGGTGCTTGACTACCGTCTCTACCTGGGTTGCCGAACTGACTGCCTTGCGCAGACGACATGCGTACGTGTATGGAGGCGCGAGCGTCCTGGCCGCGCTTGCTTGTATGGTGGCTATCATGGGCGGCTTGAGATGGAGCGACGGCTTTAGCGCGCTATCTTGTGTTCATTAATGGCCGTTACCCAAGTTTCAATTCGGTTGTATTATGCCATTGTGATTTTCGATACCCTTATAAGTATTTGAGGATTGGACGGGAAAGGTTTTTGACATGTAAGTCTCATTACCTCGACTCCCGTATATCCCTATTATACATATTATAGAATATTACTACCAAGACAAATACAAAAGCTTGGTATGAATCTATACAGATCCCCAATATCTATATAGCAAGCTATTCTACCTTTCCAACCTTTATTCTAATTTAAGTACAGCAAAACGCCCAAAATCCACAGCTATGAAGGTCAATGCCCTGAGCATCTCCTGTATATACATTCACATAGCTATCAAAAGGAAGCTGAAGATTTCCAGTTGTAAACCTCTATCTAACACTCTCCGATGCAGCACATCTCTTCTCGAGCCATCGAGCAAGATTCGTTGATGGGAGGTCGACTGCCCTCCAGAATACGTCTGCGGCCCATATGACGACGGGGAAATATAATATCGTAGAGACGATGAAACTAGCGGCATACGGCCAGAATCCCTTTTCACCAATATGAGCCCGGCATAAGTGAAGAATCCATTGGCCAATTGTCCGGTTCCCGAGGCCATGGACAAGATAAAGCGCGAAGCTAATCCGCCCAAGATATCGGGTTGGTCGGGTGAGGAATATTGACTGGATAGAAGACAAGAATGCCAAAGGACCAACAAAGAACATAGCGCCAATTGCCATCCAGTAACGGCGACGGTATGCAGTAAAGGGCCAGACATACTTGGACCAGACGTAGCCAGGGGTTTCTGTGTTGTGGTCTCGGGGATAGCCGCAGAGGAAAATGCCAAGCATCATCGCAAGAACGAGCAAGGCATTGACTAAGCCCCTTGCCCATGGATTCTTCGGCTTTTTGAGGATCGCCTCGAGTTCAGCTAATGACATACCAGCGATGAATAAAGCGACATCCCAACGCTTATGGGCGAAGGAATGGACCATGAGCAGACTCTGGACAGCTAGTCGAACCGCCGTCCGGGTCTTTGCCAATCCGACTATGAGAAGGAATACGATCATCGAACCACGAAATTCGACGGCGATAGACCAAAGCTGTGCATTATAGAAGCCGGTCAACTCCAGTGTCCACGTCCACGGATTTGATTCCATGTCGAGATATTCGAAATACGAAGCTATACTATTCTCGAAAGGCTTGTCGTCCACTTTCTCCGGCACATCGATAATGCCAAGACAAACGCAGACGAACGCCATAGCACTAGACACGAAGGCCGGGAGGAACAAGCGGATCGCCCGGCGAAATGTCAGCGAGGTCAGTCCCGAAAATAGTTCCGCGTACTCCCGGCTGTGCATTCGCTGGACGAAGCGACGCGACAGCACGAACCCAGACACTACGAAGAACACTGCCACCATAGCGGCACCGGAGTGAATGATCCGCACGAACGGCAACAACCACACAGATGTTGCATCCTTGTACCCCCATCCTATATTAACGGACGGAAAGGACATGGAGCTCCAGTGTAAAATGAACACAATGAGCGAGGCGACGCCGCGGACCCCGTCCAGATACGCTGTTGAATGCTTCGTGCTTGGCGGAGAACATGGTTTTTCGGGCTCTTCTGCGGAGCGTAACCGGGATCCCAGGAAGCTCGGCTTTAAGAATGTGAGGCAATGCCAGACGAACGTTTGGAGCGAGAAGGAGCGGATGCTTTTTCGCCATTGTGGTGCCCGGTCGCTATGGGACGAGTCGTCTGGTTGCTGTTGGGGGAGGAGTGATTCTTCGTCTTCGCTCGTTGGATGGCCGGGGAGATGCATTGTCGTCGGTGTCCCGGTCGGCGAACCTTATTCAATCGATATACCATCCGTCGCCTCTTGTCGGCCTGGGTCTCGAAAGTATAAGAATATGGATGTTTTGGTTCCCCTTTCAGTAAACTCCTCTACCTGACGTAATGAACGGCTCGGATCTGGACGGGCCGTTTGCACACCCTAGGTGTGCAAGCTCTGACCTTGACGCAGAATTACC
Source organism: Hypomontagnella monticulosa (assembly GCA_902825475.1). NCBI lineage: Eukaryota > Fungi > Ascomycota > Sordariomycetes > Xylariales > Hypoxylaceae > Hypomontagnella > Hypomontagnella monticulosa. The sequence continues at coordinate 4,826,330 of CADEBF010000011.1, read as the reverse complement.
TGATCCGGCGGGGGATTATGGCACCTCGAAATGCGATTGCTTGACGAGCATGAAACAAATGCGAGAAGACGGCTTGAAAGTCAGTCTCGAAAAAGGCAGAGGCATCTCGATAAAGGTGGAGCGAGGCAAACTCGAATATAGGTCCCATCAAAGTTGAATAGGGGCCTGGCTATCTAGATGGACCCAACACCAAAATGAAGAAGCGTCAAACTTGTCGGCAGTTAAGTCGATCCCTGAAGAAGCCAATACAGACAATATCCAATCAGGGGCAACCCAGATACCGGATCTGCAAGTCAATCTCTAGGAAACCTGGTATAATCTGGATGCCAAGAGTCCTATATTATATGCCAAGACATCGACCCGTCGCAGGCTCGTGACTCTCTACTTAATCTGTCTATTTGCTGCGGCTATTATATTATACTCTGGCATCAGGAGCTGATCATTTCTTGAACGAACTCAAATTCCCCCGTTTGTCGTTGCACTCGACAAACCCACGGACATATATTGTGATACGCATCAGTCTCATGCGAATGTCTTTTCGAAGGAGAGTGAATCCGGGCGAAAGGGAGGCACGTGAGAATTCCCTAGCGAAACAGAATAGTGACTTGCATTACAGTCAAACCGCCAACGTCCGAAATCACGTCGAATTAATCGGCTAAACCAAAACTTAAAGGAAGACATGAGACTTTGGTCGCGTGCCCCAATTGATCGTGGGCTTATGCGTATCTATACCACCAGTCACGACGTCTCAGATACCCCCCTACACCTATAGCTACAGGTCAACCTGGGCGTTTGTGTTCTAGATCATAGCCTCTAAATTGATTTCCAGCTTGTTTTACTATCAAGGCTGTATATTGACCCTGGGTTATGCGTTTTCCATCGTAACCGTCTTGAGAATACCAGGGGGGGATCACATCTTAGCCTATCAATGCGCGGCAATTCCTAAAAGATTGCATATGAGGAAGTCTTATATATCTCAAAGTTGAGATCTTCGGTGTGTATTCCGGCGTGTTTCCACTATCGTTGCCCTTGTGGAGCTCAGGCCCCTTCGACCGATTCCAGATGATTCACTCGGTCTATGAAATTAGTGATGTGGACATGAAATGTTAATCTATCTGGGGTTCTTGGTAAGTGGTCCTTTTTCCTATTCCATTTCCTCGTGGAACCTTCAACTGCCGAAGAAGATGCTTCAATAGATGTAGCTATCGTGGAGTCATATACTTGGAACTATTCATAAGTCTTATAATCCTAATATTTGCTTTCAGAGATGATACTTTTACAGTTATATACACCAAATATATAAGAAGCAGGATATGTAGCACACGATCGTTACGTCAGAGATTTGATTACAACCTTACACTCGTTTTTACCTGAGTCAGGAGTCGCCTCGAGAGCACTCAATATACTGGGAGGGGAACTAACCCCGTGTCATTCTTTTCCTTGACTGTGGCCTGGATCGAACACAACTGCATTCCTATCGAATATAACAGAAATTTCGAGACGAAACTATCTTCAAGATGGTGTGGACGGGTCCAAACGTGCCTATCCCCCGGAGCCAAAGCCCAGCCGAATATCTCGACGCCGTTTTAACACCAAAGATGCTTCCACGGCTCTTCACAAGAATCCCGAACTCGCCTATAGAAAAAAGCGCATTTATACTGCGGCGGATACGGAGATTAATATGCCTAACATGCTTGTTAGTTTTGATATGGGTCATGGTAAGCATGAATTGGGGGACGGATCAGTCGCAGACGCAGACTAGCACTGCGTTCCAATTGATGCGATACACGCCGTTAGGTAGCAAGCCGTCACATTGGATTGGCGGCGGTGCTACGATGACGCCTATAGGCGATGTGGGAGATACAAGACACATACCTCAGCAATCAAAGGAGCAGCACGCTTCATATCCTGCCTTGCCAGACGTTATACGAATACCATTCGAGGAAGCAGTCCAGGACGTCACATTGGAGGGGTGGGAGGACGAGTGGTTCTCATCTGGCCACTTCAATGCCAAATATGGCCCGTTAGTTGAACCGAAAATCGATTTCGTTTATAACTGGGTGAACGGTTCCGACGATGCCTTCAACGAAATTCGACATGGCTATGAACTCAAGTCGCCTCTTAATGACGCGGACGGGAAGTGGATATCGCAGCATAGCATCAACCGATATCGCGACTGGGACGAGCTGAGATATTCGTTCCGTAGCCTCAACACCTATGCCAAGGGATTCGTCAACCAAATCCAACTTCTCGTCAACTCGGTTGGCAACAACTCGTACCAGAAGGATGGCAGTGATATGCGTCCCCAGAGGCCGACGTGGCTCAAGAACGACGAGGAAACCAACCAACACGTCCAGATCCTAAGCCATGAGTCCTTCTTTAGCGAACAAGCCAAAGAGTGTCTTCCCACCTTCAACTCCCTCTCCATCGAATCTCAGATCCACATGACCCCATCTTCCACAGACCAGCTTGTCGCATTGTCCGACGATATGTTCTTGGGTAGGCCGCACGCCGCATCCGACTTCTACTCGCCGCTCTTCGGGCCCACTATGGCCTTCAAGAGCGACTCATACAACGTCAAGCACCTCGGTGGGAAAGGGCAGGCCCCTACTTTTGGCGAGAAGCCGTTCGTGTACTACACCTCATACCTGCTCAACCACCGCTTCGGCAACCGCAATCGACACGTGCAAGCGCATTTCGGACACTCTGTCTCGCGGAGCGTGATGAAGGAAGCGCTATCATCCTTCCCGCAGCCCTCCGCGAAAGGCGCATGTGAACGTTTCCGCGGCGAGTCCCAGTTCCAGATTTACCCCTGGTTCGCCGGCTTCCACTACACCATCGAGCGGTTCCGGGAGGCGCTGCTCTGGTCCTTTATCGTGTCGCGTTCGGATACGAACGGCGACGGGTACCTCGACTGGAGCGAGCGCCAGCGCATCCTCGCAGCTATTGACCCCGGTCGGCGCCAGCAGTACCCTATGCGGGACAGGATGTTCTACAAGCTTCCGCAAATCCTCCAGGAGGCAGGCCTCAAACCACCGACTGCCTACACGAATATCCTATGGACATCCCTTGACGGGCCGGAAACAATCCGCACCGCGAAATGCACCGACTTCAGCATTGACAAGTGCTTAGGCGACGCGTTTGCTTACCCACTCTCCGATGCCACGGCGCCGAACCCTGATTTCTCTGCCTCCACCGTATTCACCCGTCTCGCGAGACAGCACCCGCGGTGCGGGGACTGCATCCTCAAATTCGCGCTTGCGAGCGCGTCGCGGGGATTGGAGCCGCTTCTACCTCCGCCAAGCACTGCCGCCGCCATCACCGGCAGGAAAAAGCGCAAGGACCGGGAGATGATCATCAAGGCACTGAAGAAGTACCAACACACGATCGTAGACATCGACGCCATGAAGTTCGTCATGGTGAAAGATGCAGAGCAAGCGGAAGCCGAGCTCCTAGACCGCGGGGTGCGCCAGGGGAAGACATTTGGGCAGTGGTGTCTAAACGACGACGTGATGACGGAGAGTCCCGAGGAAGTTAGCCGCGTGAGGGGTGTGATGGCGGAGGTTTTTGAGAGTTTGTGGCCTAAGAGGGGGCGGTTTGAGAAAGATGAGGGGGATTCGTGACCTTTGGAGAACTGAACTTGAGGAGATGAGGGGGACCTTGAACCGATATTGTATTATATTATATTTTTGCGCATAGGATACCACCTTTTTTGGTTCTTGTACATACTCGTGTATATTCTGAGTAATTCATATGCCGGTCATCAGAGCTCATTTCTATCGTGTCGGCTTTGGCTTGTCGGTATATCGCTATTAGACTCCACCATGGCACTGTGTTTGCGGGACAACGTCAAGATCCACGTAGCGTACATGTAACTATGCCAAACCAAGGTTGAAATATACATCATACAGTCATCATATCAAGCGGAAACCACCCAGCCGGCCTGTTTCCCCATTACAAAACATTGTACTAGGTATCACGATAAAAGCCAAGAAGCGTGGGGAGAAAGTATGTTGTTATATACAAGGAGCTTCAACTCCCACCGGCTAGGGTTATCAGCCTATATATTCTATTGCGCATCTCATACTATGTGCTGCTACCGGGTGGATTGGGCTACTGTATTCATTTCCGCCGAGTCCCATGGCTGCATGAGTATCTAGCTTTCGTCACTAAGCACCCCGATAGTGTCGCAAGGCGAACCAACGACCCTAGGTAGCAACTAAGTTGTGGCATGAAGGGCCCTAACTCTACCTGGGTGAGACTATGTAGCTATATACCTTGGGGGTCCTTTGCTCCCAGAACTCCTCCCTTGAGGATGTTACATGACCTGTTGTAACTGTGGTATCTAGAGAGCCCATCTGACAGGAATAGTCTGGTGGTACTTCATATCCGTCTTATTTATGTGTCTGCCACGTTGGAAAAAAATCGACATCTGCTTGCTTTGATGGTTGCACTGCTTCGACTATTGTTTCCAATGTCCCAGAACACTCGGAATAGCATCTCGATGTAGTTTAGTTCTATGTGGAAAGAAGCAGGCACTGGGAGGAGCCACTTCTTTTGCTCCCAACCATCACTGGCTTCAAGCTGGGATTGCTTGATGCGGCGGATAAATGATGTGGTCTTCTGGTCACCATAAACCACTAATTCAGTTAGTAAATGCCATTATTATAATACAAGTGGCTGGCCGGATATATATGTACCTAGTAGGTTTAACTTACAGGATATTATTCGCTCATCATATTCGGTAAATGTAAGACGTTTCTTCCAAAAGGTCTCATCGCCATGCTAGAGTGTTGGGTCGTTGACCCCGATCGATTCCGATTCGTCTTGATCTCTGGAGGAGCTACAGTTGAAATTTCCGAGACTATCGGAATCCGACGCGCGTTTTGCCTCTTCCCCGTAACTTATCATCATCTCACTCATCTCAGCAGAAACACCTGCTTCGTTGATACTCTTAGCGTCCGTATATCGCGTCAGCCGTTCCATCGTTACGTTGTTGTAAGCCTGTATAACTTTCTGTTCGTTAAATCCTAGCCGGATTGTAGCGGAGCTGATACTGTCGGGCTCTCCATAGTCGTCATCGGGAAATCGAATAGGGCTGTTTCATCTGCATTGAGCAGAGCAGCACAGCCTCTCTATTGTACCAACCCTAGAGTGGACGAGGTGGTAAAGATACGAAATTGGGATCGTAGAGCATTGGTATGGCTATCAAGTTCTCCGTAGGATCACTGTCTTCACCCTCGATGGCCTGGATCGAGATCGAAGCTTTTAATGCTGGAAGATTGTTTTCGCAGAACGGGGACTCGAGAACAACCATACCAGGGAATCCCTCCGGCATATTTAAAAAAAAAAATTCAACGTCCTCGTTGACTTCCGCGACCAAAAAGAAATTCCACGAAATTGACTCTCTCCCACGACCTTCACGAAACGAAGTTTCCGAATGCCCTCGAAACGAAACGAAAAAGGTTCCTCCAACCATTGCCAGCTCGTTGATCTTCCATCATCTTGTTCAGTGTGGTGTTGATGGCTTTTAGTTGCTTTTTGACCCTCCTTGTTTCGTTCGCTTGCGTGTTCAGTTTCGCTGTCATTTGTTCGAGTTCAGTACGAAAGTGTTGAAAATGCTCTTCTCAACTTATTGTCTCTATCAATTGGTCTTTGAATTTCGATGCTAGAATCCGTCATAACGATTCAATCGCGTCAGCTTGGCTAAGAATTGCTTCTCTCCTCGCTCTTCTTAGATATATCCGTATGGCTTCAAAGTGGCCCACTGGAGTCGATGAACAGTATAATGGATAGGACATCCACAAGACCATGTGCTACGAGTGGGGATATATATATGTGTGTGATTCCGGTTCTCATAATCAATTAAAGTTTGTAGAGTATTGAATGTTGTTATGTTGCTCTTAATTGTTGTATAATAAATGTTGTTTTGTGTAAGTTTAAAGTTGAGGGTCTCTGAGCGTCGAAACCGAGTAAAACTCTACTCGTCCAGTGCCTTCCCCTTGATATAGGAATTAAAGTTCTGACCTCATAAATTCCATGAACAGTGACTCGGCGTCCGGCAAGCAAATAAACCGCCCGAAATCGCTAGGTACCTAGGTATGTCTTATGCTTCTGATCCGACTTCGTCTCTTCCGGTAACTGATTCAACCCCCCACACGTCGTCCAAATATGACCAAACGAGGAAGTCGGTATAATACCATTGAGACTCCTAGGAATAGACGCCGGTCAAGTATACACTCAGTTTGGGTCGACTGGTCAACGGTAGTAAATAGTAAGTAGATAGACTTTAGCCTTGAGTTTCAACATTAGGAGAGTCGCAAACTTTACTAAAGCCACAATACTCTTATCAACACGGGAAATCCTAAGAAAGCTGAGCATTGTTCGACAATAGGTAAATTCATTCCACTAAGATAATGTTGATTAACGTCTTGTAGCTATATATGGGCAAGTAAGATAAGAAATTCCGAAACTAAGCAGAGACGAAGTAGAAGCGATAGAGGCATCCTAGGGGAAGACTTCGGCTTAGTGAGATGTTGGGTATGATGAGATGCCCTGGGAGAAACGGGCAAGCTACAGTCTTTGAGATAAGAATGATAAGAATGAGTAGAAAGTATAACAGTATCGAAAGCAGACTGGCTCATAAAGAGCAGTACCACAGAGTTACCTCTAGTATCATGAAGGACAACGACGTCGCGCGGGAGAAGACTATATTAGATGCTTCCTTGAGAAATGGTCAATCAGCGTAAGTTGAAGATAATAGTGGTAACCCTAAGGTATGGGATGGCCCCGGTCGATTTGACTTTATATATTGCGGTTGTTAGTTGGGTGGAAGACAAATAACCACGATCCATCCATCACCGTCCGTGGGTTAGATGCGGGATATCGCCAAGTTCTCCTTCGCTAAGAACAAGCGAGTCCCCGTGTTCAATCGAATAACGATGTGCACAAAGTGAAACAATAGCGACACTGTACGGATGAAACTGAGTATCGAAAGCGAAATAGGAGACGTCATCATTCTTCCCTTCCCTACCAAAAAAAAGGGGATGACCAACTTTCCACAGCGTCCACTCTCTAAAATGCGCGACGCCCCTTTTCCCCACCCCCTTCAGTAATAACCCCGCTTCCGCAATAACACCATCCTCTCTTAATGCCATAAAACAAGCATACGGAAAAGGGCCTGGATCCTGGACCGCCCATCATCGTGCATGGAGCGCGCTTCCTTCCGGCTTGGCTGGCATCGCGTCCACTACCTAATCGAATATGGTGTGGACAAGGGGGGGCCGGTAGGTACCAAGATCAATTTTCCTCCCTTCCTCTCTCCCCTCGCCGCAAGCCAGCCAGCCAGTCAGCCAGGGAAAAATTCGTCGGCGCTCAGACTTCGGGGACCGGCAAAATTGACCGCCATTTGGGGGCTGCTTGTTAGTTACAACTTACAAGTTACCACGAGGCGCCCCTAGTGTATCTACCTAGTAGGTAGGGAAGTTCATTAGCTAGGTGAGGAACTGGATCTGCCGCTACTGTAGGAAGCATCACAGATCTATGTATCCATGAGTGCGCAGGGATAAGATAGCCTGTACGTACGCGTGGCTGCCATGCTGAAAATGCCCTATGGCCAGAATGTCGGTAACGATGTGGGGTTTCCCTTTGGGTCCTCGTGCGTTTTCTCGGTGGAGGCCAGACTGACTTCCTTGGGTATGCGATACTTGTATATGTATAGTTAGGTATGTGATAAATGTTAGTACATGTAGATGAGTGTAGTTAGAGTACTCGGTCAGTTGAGCATGTCTATAATGAAGGGAAGAGGCTAAACTGTAGAAGGTGAGTACCTAATGTCATTTTCACGGTAAATAAGTTAGTCGGTCAGTCAGTCATCATGCACAATCACTCAATCCAAGCAGTCCAAGTCAACACAAACCAGAGTTTGTAAGTTGAAAAAAAGCAACGCGAAATTAGAATTCAACCGCCTAATGCCATCCGTTTCGCCATGCGTCCCTTATGCCGTGGCGACCTGTCTATGCAGTAGAGTACATGCGTAGTAGTATACAGTCTCTGTCGCCGGAAAAATCATCAGCAGAAGAGAAGTGTGATGTAGAAGTGAGAACTCGAAGAAAAAAAAAAGGCATCGCGAATAATAGCACAACGTGACAGAAGTCATGGGGGAGATCAAATCCCCATGCCTCCGTGCACAAATACAGGGGATATAAATAGCGAGTACCAGGTAGGTAGCTAGTACGAGAGAAGAGCATGCTGCTTTAGCTTCTGCTGCTGCTTGCTGCCATCCCGACTCCTCATGCTCCTAGATCTCTTTCCATCCCGATCGATCGAAATATGTGATCTCCTTATTAGCCATAGCACTGAGCCTTATTTTGCTGAAGTGCCTGTAACCCTGCCCTCCCTCCCTTTTGTCCATCCGTTCGTCCGGCCGTTTTTTCCGTAATTCATCCATGCTTGTGTGTACGAGAAAAATGTAGAAAATGAGAACGCGAAAACGACGTAGAGGGTGAAAAGAAAATGGAAATGACGATGAGATGGCCTCCTGATCTGATTCCTTGCGGTATGATCCTTTATTATCTTCCTTCGCAATCAATAGTGGCTAGAGTCTGCCCGGTGCTCGTAGGATGTCGAAACGAGCGCAAATCTACAGGTAAAACAACGCGAAAAGTCGGAAATGCGTCGATATAATATGGTTGAGATGGTGGATTTAAGTATCCGAGTCCTCGTTAGGCAACGTCTTGGATTCCATGGTAGTCCATGAATCTTCAAGCATCACACTACGGGAGTTGTCAGCATAAATATTAATAAAATGAATGAGTATAGGTGAGATGAGTTCTTACCGGTTGCCCTTCACGAGCTTGATACCCTTCTTCTTGGCGAAAGAGAGGAATCGCTTCTTGGTTCGCTCGCGCTTGAAGTAGGCCAGAACATTACCGCGACTCTCATCCTTAATAGAGACGACAATCTTTTGGCTGTCTGGCGCGTACAGGATCCCTTGGATCTCCTCCAGAGCGAGATTAAAGTTGATCGGTTTCTGGTAGTAGCCCCAGGTCACCTTTGGGTGCACGTCTCGCAGCACTTGGTGCTCAAACAGTCCCTTATCCTGCTTCCAAGTCCAGTATTGCGTGACTTCCGTGCTCGTAGTCAGAGCTCGCGTCTTGATCTGGTATACGCGCCAGTCGAGATGCATGATTCGACCAGCAGAGAACGAGTCCGTCGATGTCCAGCCGCTATATTCGAGATCGTCCTCTTCCGGCTCCTCCTTGGCGGGCGCGGGTTCCAGACGCTGGCGTTTCTGAAGGCGGGGTGTAACCGGCTCCAAGAATTCGCCTTGCGGCTGCTCGTGTCCCTTTTGCATACCCTCTATGTTCGGTGTGTCGTCGGGATCAACCTGGCCGATAGAACGACGAGCCTTGCGTCGCACCGAGCCTGTCTCCTGCTTCAGCTTCTTTGCCGCAGCCTTCTCGGGGTCCTTCTCGCGGAGCTTGTAGCCTGAGGGTCGTCCAATGTTACCAAAACCATGCTTCTCTCTGAGATACTTCAGGTTTGCGTCATGATACAAGTCATGAATGATCTTCGATAAGTTGAATTTATCGCCTTGCGCCTCGGCAAGATCGTAAATGCGCTGACGGAGCCACTCGAGGGGAGTCACATCGAGGTCAAATTTCTTGAGTTCCTCGTGTACGTTGACCAATCGGAACATAGTATCGTAGTTGATGTACGTCTTGTAGAACTTGTTCAACATCTCCTTACCCACGAACTGGTACGGGTGCCACTTTTCGGTCTCAAGAAAGTCGATGACGGACTGCCCTCGGTTGACCTGGCGATTGGCGAGGAAGACTGTGTGGCGTACCGCGTTCGTGTCTCGTCTCAGCGTATCCAGCTTCTCCTTCCACGTGTTCAGTTGCGGTTGGATAATTGCCTCCAGCGGCTGCCACTCAGGATCCCAATAGGGATGACCTTCATCGATTCGCTCAAGAGGTATGCCGGCGAACATCGGCGGTTCAGTCATAGTCTTGCCATCGTCCTTCATCAGCAAAGTCTCGCGGGTAATATCGTAACCCTCGGTGGCTACTGGCGTCGAACTTTCTGCGGGAGGTACGGAGCCTTTTGCGCTTGGCAAAGACTTTCGGCCGGATGGCGACTTCGGCTTAGCCTCACTAGATGCTTCGGATCCAGCTAAAATCATATTAGCGAATTGAAAAGGTCATGTATAACAAGAGAAACTCACGTGGTTTCCCATTAGGTGAACGGCTCGCAGGAGGGAAGCTCGGAAGACTATGTCGCTGCTTCGGCTTCAGAGGTCTATCCTTGGGACGATTGGCTTGGTAGCCTTCCGGAACTTCTATATCATTAGTTACGCCATTCGAAGTTAGACCGGGGCGAGCGCGGTTGCTACTGCTACGCAGAGGCATAGTCCTTCCGTTGAGTGACTCTGACTCATCCACGGGATTGTGATAGATACTGCTAAGCAAATTGCCCGGATCAACAGGAGGCTCCTCCTCCTCCTCTCGGCGACTGCGTCGTCGCGAGCCGTTTATGCTAGTCCATCCGGCGCCGTTTCCGGTCCCGTTCGTTTGTAATAGCGCTTCGCGATTGGATTGACGGCGCGCACTACTACTACTCTTGGGTCGTGCATTCTCCTTGGACTCGAACTCCTGCCGTGATCGTGCAAATTGCTGCTTCTGTACTTTGTCCTCCTCTTGGCGCTGCATTAGGATACGACCTTGGGTATCCTCAAATGCATGAACTAATTTCTCTTGCTGCTCTTCGTGATGTTGGATTTCCGCAACAATCTGTTGTAACTCACGTTGAAAGTTTTGCTTTCTATCGTATAGCTCCACGAGTCGCGACCTAAGCTTGGCTTCGTGAGAGGTATATTCCTGTTGACGCTTCTCGTCCTCCAGCTCTCGCGCACGCTTGGTGTTCTCCCAGTAGGTCTTTTCCACTTCGGACCATTCTGAGAGGGAGTGTTCATTCCACTCCTGTCGAATGAGCGACTCCTTTTTGGCGGCCATGGCGCCGACTGAATGCGTGTCCGCCCAATACCCGTAGCAGCCCTTCACTTGCTGCGTTGCATATGTTAGCACTTGTTGCTTAAGCGTCGCCGGCAAGATAAAGAACGATTCGGATATCGGTATTCAATTATGAAGCTGTGATGTGGAATAATAGGTAATGCACAGCGCAAGTAAGTGTTGATGGTAGTAGATATGAAGTGCTTAGGATTGTTGTAAAGAAGGTAGGTAGGTGATGGTTTGATGCCAATCGCCAAAAGTAAATTGGTAAGATAAGTTAGGAGTGAAGAATCTAAGTAGAGAGAGGATGGAAGCGGCGAAGGCAAGATATTGAGTATACCGCCGACTTTGCGATCAACTGTACGGTAAGGACAGTGGTGATTGTGGTTGTGGTTATGAAATGGGTGTAGGAACAAATATGCGCATTGTAGATGTAGATGTAGATATTTTGATAGGTGAGTAAGTGGACAGTATTCATGCACGAAAGGGGTAAGGGGGAACGAAGGAACTACCACGACTATGCAAGGAAGCAAAGTGCGAGAATAATAAACGAATGTGGTGAATATTTTACTTACCCGTCTAGGAATAACTCGTCAGACTAGAGGAAAGGGTCGGGACAATCAACGAATGCTTCCAATGCCCTTGGTTATCGATGCATAGGCAAGGAGCTGATGACAGCCGCCGATATTCGTGTAAGTGGGAATGTGTTGCGGTAGAACGATGACCATAGACCGGAGGTGTCGACAGCGAATATGGACAACAGTATAGACGACGAGTATGAACGGCGAGTATGGACGGTGTATGAACAGCGGGTATAGACGACGAGCATACGCAGTCAGACGGGAAAGGGATTTGGAAGTGTTCAGGAAGATGTAGATACGCGGCTCGAAGAGACAAGTTACACTAGGTAAATAATTAATACTGCAAGTCGATTACCTACTGTAGATACCAAGTAGACGTAAAGGCGTAGTCATATAGCACTACTAAGTATATAAGTAGGTACTGCCTACTTGCCCTGCGGCGAGGTACCTTGGTGATTTGGAAGGAAAGAAACATAAAAATGAATACCGGTATGGCGTACTGCCAGTGAATGAATGAGTGGATAGGAAGGGGTGGATTGGTTAGCCAGGGCAAGTAGGCAATGAAAGGGAAATATAAGGCGATGAGTATACGGTACTAATACGCACACGTATGCGTAAGATGAAATAGGTAATAATGCAATGTACCTCCTTATACGGCGACATAATCGGTACTGTACTTTCTATACGATATAGTTGGTACTGTACCTCTTATACGACCATATAGTAGTCGGTAAGGGGGTTAGGTGTGGCAGATATCAAATGGCAGGTGGGAGATAATGAAGTATTAGGTTGTAATTAATGAGTTCATCAAAGACCCTAATAAAACGGATTGATGTGTGGGAGATGATGAATGTGACCGATATACGTGTTCGATGAGATATAATAAAATACTTGCCTATAGAAGCATCCGTAAGATGGAGCACTAGGTTAGGAAATTATTGATGACCGGCCTCACAAAGTGACTAATCGAATAATCAAATGTTGCCTCTCTCTTCTCTTTCTCACTCTCCTTGTCTTTTTATTCTTTCCCTTCCCTTATATGGCCCACCACGAGGTGGCACACCTCGAGCTCGCTGGATTCAGAAGTAGGTGGTCGCCCTTCAGAAGATATATCAGTGAGCAAGCAACACCAACAAATTTGGACTGCCTGCACAGCCAGGAAACCCAAAACAACAAAGGCAAGAAATGCCGAAGTTGCGTGAAATGTACGAAGCGTGGGTGTATTAGTGTGGAGGAATAATAGGCAAGTAAAATAGAGCAAGGGCGCTGGTGTAAGCGTCCTAGGTACTACATCTAGACGCATCCCACAGGTACTTCCGGGATTAGGTGGTACGGGACTAGGATGACGAAGAACGCGTGTGGTATAGGTTATATAAGATAGGTTAAGTGGGTATGTTAGACATGTAAACACATGTTATAGTCGCAGGGTTGAGTAGGTAGATAGTAGAAAAATTAATAAAAAAAATAAGAAAAGAGTATGGTACGGTACTGTGTCTACTTACCTACTTTCGGAGCTATGCTATAGTGATCAGTGAAAGTAACTGACGAGAGTGAATGTATGTGGGTATGGCTCGGGTCGCTGGGGACCGACAAAAAGGGTGAAGTGTTTAATTAGGGGATTTCGTATCGCACGCGAATCGAATAGTCTTGTTAGTTGTCCGATCCAATCCAATAGTTGGAGTCGGATGCGGTCGATCTCTCCAAGTATGGATCCCCGTTTCGACCAGGCCTGTCGATGCGGCTCCCATCTACGTACAGGGACACAGGGACCCGGTCAAGGACTTTGGGCGGATCGCAAAAGCTTCGGCCGTGGATTTTTTCAAAACTGGTAAAAAGTGGTCGCGATGATGCCGAGCCTCGCAGCGAGGCTCCTTTTCTCCCCCACAGCCGATATATTTCCCCTTTGGAAGGGCTTATTGCGTGCTGCGCCGTGTTGGGGGGGAACTTGCGGTCCGGGATGATTATGGCGATGATGACGATGATGCTGGGTTTTGATGCTGGATGCTGCTGGATGCTGGGGGAGCTGAGCTGATGCGCGTTGGAGAAACGCGCCGGGGTTGACGGACCTGATGATAGGCTTGGCAAGGGTGTAAGTTAGGAGTAAGTGTCAAGTTGGAGGACTGCAGATTTGGAGAATTATAGGTAGGATGCACAATCATATGAGAACATGGAGGACATGGGGGGCTTGGTAGCTATCTACGAGGTACTAACGCCGACAGAATATGTATATGTATATGCAAATGCAGAGATGCTGATGTAGAATAAAGTGGTTTGGCGGCTAGGTCTTGTTTAGGACCGGCGCAATATCTAGAATAAATAGAAAATAGGAAACCCCATCGAATAGAATTAACAGACTTGGGGGACTCATACGTGACTGGAACGACTGGAAGCGTGGGGATGCGCAAGCGACTGACTCAGGACACGATGATGGGGGAAATCTTGAAAAAGGTGCGCAAAGAAAAGGGTTCGATGGAAAAATTAGGATTAGAATAGTAAGTAGGTAGGTTTGGATTCCCTGAAAACTTTCCAAGTCAAGTCAGGTCAGGTTGGGCGAATGGAGTATTGTGTTGGTAGGTTGGTAGTAGCACTTGAGGCAGTATGGAGGTATGGAGATATGGAGGTAGTGAGGTAGTAGGGTAATGGGTAATGTAATACAGTGTCTGGTTGTTAATCCATCCTATATTGTATATTTACCTTGCTATAAGTAGCCGTGTACGTATCCATCCATATGGATATGGATATGGATATGGATATGGAATATGGAATATGGAATATGGATGATGTATACATTGATCTAATACATTCATCCCATCCATACATTATATCCATATATACCACTTACGCATGACCTTAAAACCCGGCCTTCTTATTGATGGTTCTATCTTATTCTACCAGTTCTACCAGTTGACGTGTTGTAAAATTGTCGCTAGCGAGACATTCATCCAACGACGGCAAACATTTATAACAGCGGAAGCAGGGATGTTCTATCTCTCCTATTCTTTTTTTATATGTCTACATTATGTCCCGGGTATTATTATATACGTATATGTGTATGCATCGAGATTTTCTTTTTTCTTTCTCTATTCTTGACTCCCTTCCCCTTTTCGATAAGGTACATACATTAGGTTAGGTAGTAGCAGGTAAGTAGGAGGTAGTAGTGGTAGGCAAGGGGACAGGACGGAAATGCGATAGGCGGCGATGCGCCGATACTACGACTTATTATTGGCGCGGTATGACACTATTTCTCTGACGTTTTAGGTAGAGGTCACCCATGCATTTTATTAGACTCGGGCCACGGGTGTGCATAGGAAACATTAAACAAACATACATATACATACCTATCCATCTATGGATACGACTACAACCTTCATAGTACCATACAACCTCCCCACGCGATGGCCGCATGTACTCGATGGAGTACATGATATGCAGGTACCTACATACATATACATCCACAGACATGCCCATCCTACCCGGGGCCATCTCAGATTTGCATTACCCCCGGGAGGAATAGTATACGAGCTAAACAGCATGTTCGTATAGTTTACTACGCTTGGCCAAGCGATCCCCCTACGTAGGTTGGTACATAATATAGAGTATACGCAACGCATTCCTTTACTAACACTAACATTATAGCCATCATCATAAGCGACCTGACTGGAGGAAGCCTTACTTACTAGCTCGAGCCTGGCATGGCAGAGGAGAACAGTAGAACATGAGAACAGGGGATATCGTACCGTCATATCATGTCATCCATCCGCGTACTGATTTTAGCGTTAGCCTTGTCAATTTGGAGATAGTCAGACCCGGATTGACTATAATATGCATGATCTTTTTTGGGGGTGGAGGGTGAGCACTAGGTATTACTAGGTATTATCGAATTGGCATGCTTATTAGCGTCCCAGGTGCCCTCTTACACAAGTACGTGTAATCCCGTTGGCACGGAGTACATTGCGTCTCATGGACCAGCACGCCGCGCGCAATTGGCAGCTGACGTCGCACAAGAGGCACCTATTAATGCTTCTTTCGTCTCGTCTTCTACGTACGGAGATTTCGGGCAAGGGGTGGGTTACCTTCTTATCATCAGTTTAATGGGAAGATCCAATATTAATACACGGGCACCTTTATGCATACTGAGTTGGTAATAGTCCCAAAAGTTGCTATTAGGGGTGTCCACGGGTATACTAGGACCCAGAGTAGTTGGTACATCCCAAAAACCAAGAACCAAGACTTATTCATTCTTCCTATAGTTCACCAAATACAGGTTGGTCGAATGTTAAATTACGCTGGTCGGTCATCGCTTTTCGGGTTGGCTGCCTCATACATTTTAATCTTTGATCTTTTTGCCTATCTGGTTTTTCTTTTCTTTTCTATTGCCCCTTTCTCCCTGGCTTAGACTCCCCAAAGCCACAGCGCATTAAAAAGGAGACCTAATCAATTTGTCCATACGACCTGTACGTTTTTTTCCTCTCAGGTAGGATTTGGAGGACTCAGGGAGGACATGATAGAGTTACATAGAGCGATATAAATAGAGGATCAAGTCTGACGGGCTACTAAAGCTGGTATTATCATTCATCAGTGCATACTCCGTACTCCCGTATCCGATCTAATCTATCAGACTTGGCGCACTTATTACAATCATTACAAACATTCGCCTTCATCTCCAGTAGCCTAACTTAGCTCATTACATACGTGTACATAGTCATCCTGCCCAATAAGGTCGCATTAGATCCTGACCCCCTGCTTTGACCGTCTTAAGAGTATTCCGTTATCCGAAGTCCCATGAATACATGTACTGTACCACGTAGTAGACAGGTACATACCTACCTAAGCTGATGAATGCATTTATTAATCTTGAAATTTTCATCTTCGATCCAACCTTGGAGAGTTACATACCTATATGTGGCCCATCAATAGGGATACTACCTATATATTCGTGGTTTTTAGAGATTTCTATTCTCCACCTTCACTTTGGGTTTCGCCTTATCTTCACTTTTATCTTACACATGTGCATGGCCCATTCTCATATACCGTATGTGGTATATAGTTAGCATACCAAAGATGGCCGATGGCAGGTTCCTAGGCTAGGTAGATATCACCGAATACCGGATAGGTTGGTATACCGGTACATGCTGGCGTCATGGGCTGGAGCAGCATGGATTTCATAATCAGTTACCATAACATCACAGGCTGTATCGTTTTCAGCCACCAGATCCTGGCGGAACTTGAAAAAGAGGCACAATGCATGCAGGTGCTGCAAGGTTAATCGAATTCTATACAGCCTTCAGCAATATACAAGTCTACACTCCCGCCTTCTCATGCAGCCTTATCTTCCGCCTAATATCTACGCCACCGGTGATGCACGTTTACCAGTATTCCGGCTTGACGAAGTTGGCGAATGTCTTGGGCTCCTCGTAGCCGTGGTGGTCGTGACCGTGGCCGTGGCCATCATCTTGGGGTCCAACGTATTCCATCTTGTAAACACTGCCACATTCGGGGCATCGCTCCATCGGTCGCTCACGGGACATCTATACATATTACGTTAGTCAGGCCCCATCGAGGGTGTATCTTCCATCAAGAGAAAGGCGCATTGAAATCGAGCCAACGAGAAAAATAACATACGCCTAGCCAGGTAACAACGTGAGAATCGGCCGGGTAGCCAGTGCAGCCAGCGTACTGCTCGTCACCAGCAGACTTGACTAGGATGGGGTTGTCAAGGGTTCCTAATACGCATCGTAAGCCCAATTGCCTTCTGTAGGTACTCTTCTTCTTGGTATATCTGATTCGCACCTTTTCGCGAAGCATCGAGGGGTCGCATATCGAAAATATCTACACCCTCCATCTTGCCGAGAATTTCCAATCGTTCCAAACCAGTAGACTGCTCGAGATCGGTAGGGACGCTTCCAGGGGCGGCACCGGGTCCGAGTAGGTCATCCTCGGTCTTAATATCTGTGATGTGTGATGCCCCAAGTCAATAAAGTTCGATTGTAACGACGTATATATCAATTGAGACCGTATAATTCGTACCATTGAAGGCCTTGATCTTCTGACCGACTGGGGCATGGGGCTCGACATTCTTCGCATCGCCTGAAGGTGTACAAGTTAGTTCGATTCACCCTGACCGGTGCATCGTACGATGGATGGTCGGTCGCATTATGGCTGTGGAATATTCCTTACGGCGGATGGCGGAGACAGCAAAGCCTCGTCTGACAGCTGGGGAAACAGCGGCGCGACGAGCCACGGCGACGGCGGTGCGTTGCAAAAACATGGCGGCGTCAATTGGGAGGTTAGGTGAATGGGAGGTAAGGGGGGATGAAGGTGGTTGATATCGGTGACGTTTTTTCAATTGTGAAGGTTAGAAAAGAGGGATTTCCGAGTGGTCTGAGTGGTCTGATTTGATTTGAGGATTGCTGCCGAAGCTTGGGCTTGGAACTCGCCTTTCCTCACTTGGTCCGAACACCACCACTAAAGGTCCTTTCCTTATTGGGCTGCTTAGGCGAGCCATTGATCCACTCTTCAACCTTACAACCGTCAAGTTCCACCGTTCAATTGAGTTATGTCAGCAATTATCAGTCACAATTGAGTCAAAGTCACATGACCGAACCTTGAAACTATTTCAATTACATAACACTGGGGATCCACGGATTTTCCAGTTCGACGGGATCTTTATCAACCTTAAATCCATAGCCGCGACACTATCGTCACGTTGCATGACCCCAATAGCCCCAATAACCCCAACATCAATTGGAAGTTCGGTACTTAACATACCTATACATAGTCCGTTTTTACATATGCACACGGCTCCAGCGTGTTGGCCGCAGCCTATGTTTATTTACTCAATTATTGCAGCCTCCATCCTATATTTCCCTGCAGATTCCAATCTCCGTCACACACCTCAATCGCTCGGTTATCTGGTTATCGCCGTAGTCTAGACCATCGGCCGGTACCGCCGCGAGTCTAGATTATCATCATCTTCAATCCTCACCCATCCTCACCCATCCCCCCTCCCCTATAATAATATCTTATATGTCGTATGCCTTGAGGAGAAAAAAGAGGCACGAGACACGAAGCATATGCAGCAACACACAGTACGGAAGCTATCTTGAGACGTTTTTCTGTTGCCTGGTCTCACACATCCCGAACTAAGGCGGCAACGTGGCGCATGTCATGGCTACCTACTCATGCATGTCCGTCTTCAAGTGGCAAATGAGTCGTCAACGACTACCTATATCGGACAGCCTGGAAAATGCCTAAGTGACAAAGATCCTGACAGACACTGACAGGGACTGACAGGGTATTTTCAGCTAATAAGACCACAGCTATTTGCTGAGACTATTGAGGCTATTAGGAATGATGTGCTTGTCTAAGACTAACCTATCCGCCCACAGTCATGATCTAGCAGTCTAGACAAAGGGTTCGGGTAATACTCTAGGTTGATCATCCGGCACCCATGGCCGCTCCCATGGCTCCCAGCAATGATATTCCTCCAATCTTGTACGCCACCACGTTTATGAGTACCAACAAACAATTCCCTCTTTGGTCTATCTAGGAGATCTAACCGAGTGCGAACCCAATGCCGCGCGTCATAATCAGCTCAAGGCTGACTTCCGCTCTTCCTCATCTCGAAAGCCTCGTAGACTGACGCCTCCTGCTCCTTGAACGTGTACTCGAACCTAACGTCGCCACACTTGCCAGCCCTGGCCTCCTCCTCGGTGACCCATAGGAATGCCTGATGCTCATTCGGGTCCAACTTGACATCGTACCCTTCCACTTCGGTCAGGAAGGAATACTTGCACATGCGCCGGCCGTTCCGCAGAGCGAATAGAACTCCTTCGCCGACGGTGGTAACGATAGCCTTAGCGCGCAGCCCGCTCTCCTCCCACAGCTCGCGCGCTACTGCGTGAAGCAGAGACTCGTCTTCATAGTCGCATGCGCCGCCCGGGATCTCCCACTTTAGCGGTATGGAGTCATGGGCCGCACGTTGCACGAGGAGCATTTTGCCCTCGGGATTGAAGACGAACGCACCAACAGCTATCCCCCAGAATTCCGGGTGTGCGTCCAGATATGCCCGCAACGGCAACTGGAAGTTGGCCAATGAGGACGAGCTGGCGAAGGTTGTTGGTGCGGACGGCGCAGAGCCTGCTGGTACGTCGTGTAGAGCCATTGGTGGTAGGAAGTGCTATGTTTCGTAAAAATTGTGTGAGATCTAGCAGAGTAAATGGGATTGGTCCTTTCTCGGGTACCTGAAGGCTAGCGTAAAGTAAATCTTGGTGACCTAGAGTTGAAGTCGAGGGTGGGAATAGGCGGTTTTATATGGTTCCCGGATAAGGGGATCTAGGGACCGGACTGATATCCCGTGTCCTCCGGACCGAAAGGTAAAGATGTGATGGGTTTTTCGGGTTAGTCAAGTAATTGGAAAAAAGTGACCAGTCAACGGCCGAGACCCATCCCCTTGGTCCTCCCATAAGACGGGTGAGGCCGATCTGTAAACCGAGAGCTTAGAACAAAAAGACTGAATCCCTCAATGGTTTGGTGTTCCCCTCCGTACCCACTGCCGCTAACAAACTTGGCAAAGTTGTCATCGCGACTCACCCAAACAGTTTCAGGCAACATCATTGTAAATGGCAACCTGGTCAACCTTGTGTGCAATAGACCCACTAGATGACGATAGTTTCAGGACTATCATGAGGTTTAACTGAGATGAGAGCCTGATTCCGAGGGCATGACCTAGTGCAGTCATATTAACCCATGTTAGATATTCAGCCTCCAGGAGATGCATCGAATCGATTTGCACTTTTGTTCCAGCCCGGGTGGTCAGAGCGGAGTTATCAAAATCGGTCCAGCCGCAACCCGACAAAAGCAGCCGGGGTTGTCCGTCAGCGTATGTGAGATGTAACTGTTTACCTATAAACCTGCGTAATATGAAATAACTTTTTAAGTCACCAATAGTTGGGTACGAACATACAGTTACACCTATGTTGCGATGTCTCTCTCTTGATTGGGAAAAGATCAATGGGTTGAAATTGGTGGTTGATACACACACGACACCGTACTTACCATGAACTCCCTTAAAACACTACCTACTACTATTTCCATGAGATATGGACGGGTAGGATTTGCTTTATTATTATTAGATAGAAAATGATGTAAAAGCCAAAGTGAGGATCAAGTTTTGAGATGCATACCCCTCCATAACGTGTCGTGCTCGCCGGACTTTCATACCCGCCGCAGTAAATATCAAGTTTAGGAGTCACATGTGTAGTATTCGAAGGTGCACTTATCAATAGGTTTATCTCGTCCATAGGCACCAATTGAATAATTTCCCTTTATTGATGCTTCCGTGTTGTTTGTCTTTTCCCAACTTTCTGTTTCACCCACACGCAAACCACCTACCCGTCTACCTATGTGCCTACCTGCCTACCTACATAATACCCTACCAGTAACATTCCATGGAGCATCCAAATCACAACGTACTTTGGCGGTAGACCTAGGGGCAACATGGATACTCTGAATACCTACGTCGCGTACAAACGCGATACCCGACACTTGTTGTATTGGATGATCCACGCCTCGAACAGCATCGTCAAGTCATTAGCTGGATCAACTGAAGATGATGATGGCCCATCCATGACTTTAAACACGAGTGGCAAGACCACCGTGTCCGATGTAGTGTCTATGTCTAAACTGATTGCGAAGCACATCAACCCTATTCCGACTCTCATTTACCGTCTATTCCTTTCCATCATCGAAGCACGGACTACGTGCTACACCATGTTTCAGCAAACCGTTACCAAGGATCCGGATCCCGAGGTCGAGAAGAGTAACAAGTCTCACAAATATTTCATTGACGCGTTAACTGAGGCTTTCAAGGCCTTGGGCGGGGAGACGTGGGAGCTCAATCAGAAATCCAGACCCGAAAAGCCTCAGGATGAGGAAACCATAGAAGAGGTCATCTTTTCCAACAGGTTTTCCTCTCTTAGTCTCGACGAGCAGGAGGAAGATGAGAACGAGACCGAGGGAAACGTAGAGTTAGGTCAACAAACACCTCCAATATTACGCACCCAGGGACCACGAAAACAGCCGAGACCTGGCAAAGGCAAGAAAAACAAGAACGCGAAGAAATCTAAGAAGCAGAAGCCAGCAAAAGTCCAAGAGTCTGATCTCGATGACGTCCCACTGGAAAGCTATCGCATTATCGAGGATGGGTTTGGTACCATGACTGACTATTTGATGGCCGTCTATGCAATCTGGAAAGAATGGGCCGAACTTCGACTTCGTCTACAAAATACCTGGCATGAAGTTGCCTACGAAGGGCTTAATAGTGCAGTAGCCGGAGAGCTGTCTAATCTAGCCGTTGCGATGATCAAGCGAACCGAATCGGCCATATTCTGCGAGTTTCCCGGCCATGATTCATACGAGACCGTTATGCAAACCATCGCTCGCGGAGACGTAGACGAGGAACGGGCCAAGTTTAGACTGAACCTCTATGAAATCGACGACGACACAACCCACCCAGTTATACAAACTGTCACATCCGGGAACTTGGGTGAGGTACAGGCCACCGTCAAGCAGCTGATCTATGGCACAAGTGAAGGCTCGCAGCCCAAGATGATCTTCGACACAATAGTTGATCTCAAAGAACAGCTTATGGTCCACACATACCGGAGCCTCCTCGATTTTGTGACGGATTACCAGAAGACCCGCAGCGGTAAGCCAACGAAATCCTTGATGACTGAGATCCGTCATTGGGATCCAAACTTTGATCTTCAACGCGCCACCGCAGAGCAGCGACTCCGCTGGCGCCGATCCTATACCATAAACTGGCTCTATGATCTGGTAAACATCTACTCCTCCATTGCGGTGCAACAGAATAAGACGGCCGGAGCGAACCATGCGTATGAAAACGTAGACTGGTCTGCGAGCGGGGAGTTGTATAAGTTTCGAAGACTCTTTGGCTTAAACGAATTTGCTGGTTTCGTCACTTCTCTTGCAATGCAAAAGCCCGGCACAGACATTAGGAAGAGAATACTCCCTCACCTTGTATTCCAGCTGCAGTGTATTGTGGATTCGATGACTGTGGCTCGCGGTTGGTACATAAGCAGCTTTAGAGGTCATGTCCTAAAATTACCGGCGAGAGGATTCCGCCCGACACGAGACATTGACCTCTTTCGGGATAATGAGGGAGAAAGACTTGGCCATGGGTTTCTACATGCAATACCTGCCCTGAAAGAGCAATTTGAGATAGATACTGCTTTGCATCAGCCTAATCGTCATGAATTTAGGCTTGCGATGTTAACAAATCTCCGGAGAAGCTTCGTTACCTATCTTGGCGAGTCGAGATTCATCGAGGAGGATGGGGACTGGAAACTTTCCCCTTCACGATTTTCCGACACGGATCCCAATGGTCTCTGGGAATACTCGCCATTCCTATGTGGGGTAGGCCTAATGGAAGCCCTGGAGTATGCGCATGTTATAGGGATGTACGTTTGGGACCAAGTTCATGAGGCTATGCTGCTCGTACATCTACACAACATGTTAGTCAAAAAGGGTTATATCAGCGAACCTATCAACGTATTCAGGAATTTGGAGATATTTTTCCCGACTGAGTTCTTCCCCGGCGGCAAGACTCCGTCCTCGAACTTCCTCAAAACTCTTTTAAAAAGCCTCCAAAGGGGTCGACACCGCGTAGTAACCGATGAACCATCCCTAAAGATTGCTTTTCACGGTTATGTGGGGATGAACAAAGCACTAAATCCAGAAAAGAATCAATACTTCAAGACCAAGCCGTTGCCTCTAGTACTTAGAGAGGCAGACTGGAATCTCGAGCGCATCCCGGAAAAAGATATCGACATTGCCTCCCATCTATGTTGCCTTCGTCTCAACTACACGAAACGGTCGGTCGATCCAACCACGGGCAAGAGACGCCTGGAAGATACAGATCTGGTCCGTCGCTTAAGAGTAAGAGCGCAAGGCAGTACCGATGAGGATATGATCCGCTTATCTCAGTCGATGTGGGAGTCGCTATGTCGGCCGCTGAACCAGCCACGACTCAGAGGGAATGCTGCTTGTGGACGATATATCGAGGCGTTGATGTCTGATCTTCACAAGAGAACTGGAACTGTTATGGCTTCCGACAAAGGTCCCGAAGGGACTGCTCTCGTAGGACGCGACTTACTTATAGTCATGAAGTGGGATACATTTTCTGCAGTGTGTGGAAATGTGCCGGTACTGGGCTTCAATTACATATCGGCCCTAGAAAATTTCATGAAGATATTCACGCGCATCGAAGACGAGTTAAAGCGTTTGAGAAACCCCCTATACGTGAAAGCATACGAAACGCAGAATTCGTTAAACGCTGAAAAACGAGTGGGACTGACGACGTTAGCGATGCTCGAGCAAGACGACGAGTGCCTAAGAGTGATGGCCGACATCCTCCAGAAGACGGGACCCTGCTGTGAGGAGTATATTTACTGGCGTGATGTCGAGAATATACCAGAAGCTCAACAAAAGTCACATAAGCAAGAGGTTCGTCTCGTGAAGGAAGTTGGGCCTGATCGATGTGTTGTCATGTAGAAGAGATATGGGGAAAGCAATTGAGTGTGCGAGCAGGGTCGATCTAGCTGACGAAGGGGGCCTTACTTGATGCTACCAGGTCCCATCGACGAATGATGATATTGTCTAGGCAAGTGACCTGTCATGGTATTCATAACCCCCAGCCCCGATGACGCCTACTTGTACTCACAGCTGTATATAGGTCTACTTTTGGCCGAAATAATATTGAGGCTATGTGATTAGTCTATCTTGCGATCTCCGTGGTTGTAGGGTACATTGGCGCGTGTAACGACAGGACCGGAGGCTCCGGCCCGACCCTCATCGCGATTCGTCATGGTGTACGGACCGAAGGATTGTGGTGGCAGCAATTTATTCCTATTCGACGGGACCATGGGCGCCATCCGATCTAAGTCCAACCTACGGGTATTGGTATTGGGGGCGGACTGCTCGTTTGCATATGGGGACGGGAAGTTTAAGGCGAACCGGTCAAAATACATCGGCATATAAACTAATGAACAAACTGGGCTTATGACGTATGCGTATATAGGTGGCTAGCACCTTATACTAGAGACGACAAATCAGTTTCTTCTCAATTACCTCCAGCTAAGTCGTGATTCATTGCTTCGTGAACGGTCAGTCTATCGAAGATAGAATGCAGACCGAAGCGTTTGGTACCAAGGTGAGCGGAAAGACCATGCCGCATTTAATATCTTGGCGTCTTCTCGTGGCTCGTGCCACCCCCTTTACCAAGACAACCCCTGCGATATCGTGGGGTTGTAGTATGGTACTATTACATGAATTAGCGATGGTGCGGCTGGACCTAGCATTGACTACGCCGAAGCCGTGGAGACGACCTATCGCACTTCACACATGAACGAAACCACAAGCGGTGATCTACTCGCCTTGGCCGGACATTTATTTAGCAATAAACACCGCTATACTTCAAGCAGGCCTAATTAACCGCTTATATCTAAACTCAGATCCGTTTTATCGTAAGTTAAGAATAGCATCCCTTCTTTTTTAAAATATCCATGGATGACTATACGATCTTTAGTAAGGCCCCGTTTGCCCACCCGCGATGTCCACGGTATGTATTATGTATAGGCCGTACGGCGCACTGAAACGCCCCTGTTAATAACAGAAGCCGGTCCAGCATGCTATTGGCGATGCCCAGAGCCGCAACACGCTGGTCGGAACCCCCTGCGCCTTACCATTTGAGGGTCTCGGCAGAGCATAGCCAGCCTGCTAACCTCGCCGGGGTCTTGGGGGGTCTTGGGAACGGGTAGTATTCTCCAATTGAACTTCGTCGGCGTTCCTTGTGGTCTTCCTTTCGCTTTCTTAGTCTGCTTCGTTGGTTTCTTGTCCGCAGATAATATTCCTTTTCCTTCGCCGCGGCGTTTTTTATTCTCTCATTCTCTTTTCTTACTCGTGTTGGTGCCCGACCGGTCGGCTATCGGCGATTTTGTGTGTTTTTTTCGTACTTCTAATTCTTATATTTAATATTCGCTTCCGGCTCTCCCGCCGAGTCTCGTGCTCGCTGTCGCGCCCGCCGCTCGTTTCCTCATTCGGGTATCCTTGAAGGATCTTACTATTCACTCACTCACTCATCCATCCACCGGACCGCTAGGCGAACGCAGTAGAAGGGATTAACCGGGCAGTCTCATAGCGGTGGGCGCAAAGGCAAACTCAGGGAATCTCGTCGACCGCTCCGGATTTTGAACTCGATCTTCGGTTGTCTAATTGTGGTCGACTTATGCGGGGACTCGCGCGGTAGTACTTACAGAACTTCAACCCTGCCAGAAATGGCAGCCCGACTCTTCTTATTCCTTCATCTCATAATAGGAGCTTATTGTCACGTCTCTGCTCTTGAGCGCCGCAATGGTCACTATGTCAAGTTACCCGTCGTGCACTCCACAAATAAGAAGGTATTTTCAGATTTTGGGGACAAGCGTGCGATAACGACCGTGCCGCTCGCCAATAGATCCGATGTAGCATATTATGCACAATGTTCGTATTCCCTTACTCACTACCCACTCATCGTGCGTTTTACTAAGTTATGAAAGTGGACATTGGCACGCCGGCGCAACAAGTTTATGTACAGTTGGACACGGGCTCATTCGAGCTTTGGGTGAACCCGGATTGCTCTGATCTCCAGGGTTCAGCAGATGTTAGGTTCTGTCGGGCAGTGGGTCATTATGAACC
Organism: Hypomontagnella monticulosa; assembly: GCA_902825475.1. Lineage (NCBI taxonomy): Eukaryota > Fungi > Ascomycota > Sordariomycetes > Xylariales > Hypoxylaceae > Hypomontagnella > Hypomontagnella monticulosa. The sequence goes on along the minus strand of CADEBF010000011.1, from coordinate 4,799,983 downwards.
ATCATCATCTTCAACTTCCGCCCAGATAGCTGGCACAAAAACATTACGGTATGGCATTGGCAGCGCCAAGATCCAGTATGTTGCCGATGACATCGGCCTTGCAGGCACAAGTGAGTTCTTCATCCAAGGTATTCGTAATTGGATAGTATATCTAACATTTAAATAGACTCGAAGTTAAAAGGGGTTCAGTTCGGAGTCGCCATAGACACTGTCGATGAGTTTGCTGGTATTTTGGGAATTGGGCATGGTTTAAATGTGACCATCCGGTATAAGAACTTCATAGACGAGCTGGAGGCTCAAGGAGTAACACAGACGAAAGCATTCAGTCTGGCACTCGGCAGCAAGGACGAGCAAGAAGGCGTTGTCATCTTCGGGGGGCTTGACAGCGGAAAATTCACCGGCAATCTTCAGACATTACCCATTCTCCCCGCGGCGGAATCTCCTGATCAGGTCCCCAGGTACTGGGTAAACATGTCGTCTCTGAGCCTCACCCCGCCGAGCGGCCAGACGAAAGTGTACGAGAATACCACGATGGCCGTGTTCCTTGACAGCGGCGCGACTCTCACTCTCTTGCCGACGGCCTTGGCGAATTTGATCGCGGCGGACTTCGGTGCCGAAGCTACGGATAGTAATGGTTTTTACCCGGTTGACTGCTCTCTCAATGACCTACCGGGTACACTCAACTTTGCATTTGAAGGTGTTACGATAAAGGTTCCGTATAACGAGTTGGTGCGAGAGCTCCAGTCAAGCTTTTTTGGTACGCAGTGTTTCCTAGGGATCAGCCCAAGCGACGACTTCGTTCTGCTCGGTGACACGATGCTGCGCTCCGCTTATGGTAAGTCAGATGCTCCTATATTATGAAACATCTTGACGAAGGAGGAATTAACAAGTTTTTAGCCGTTTTCGACCAGACGAACAACGCCATTCACCTAGCTCAGTATGTGAACTGCGACACGAACGAGATGGAGATCACGAAGGGAATGAACTTGACGTCCATTAAAGGCGACTGCGATGCGCCCGTTACCAAAAACACATCACCTACATCGAGTGGAGGAAGTAGCCCTAGCTCGACCTTGACTTCAAGCGGGACAGGCGCAACAGGAGGAACGACGACAGGTACTCCCAACATTAACGCGACTTCGGGAGCAGGAGGATCAGGAACCACTACGGCAGATGGTGCTGGGAATTCAAGTTCTCGACAACGGGTACAGTTGTGGACGGGGTTAGCCGCTGTCGCATTCTGGGCGGTTATAACCCTGTGAGGCTTGAGCATGGGAATAGTGTATATACTCTGAGATATCCGATATATATGAGCGAAACTCGAATTGACCAACGACAATTCGATTATGAGATTTCTGTGAATAACTCCAAGTCGTTTTGCCCCTTTATGTCTTTGATTGTTTTTAGACCGAAGCCAGCCTGCTACGTCTTAAGGTCTTCTAGTATGGCATAGTAGAATCTCAGTACGATATATCATATAAGATAATCAACAATTGTTCATTAAAACCACAACGTCAACCCTTAGGAATTTGACGGTGACTTAACAAGGATTGAGGGGGATGATGGGACCTACCTTGTAATAAGTAATAATTATCATTAATAAGGAGTTATGAAGATATCCCGAGACCCACTAAAAATCACCACACCTTAATTGTTATCAGCTTATCGCGATTTCGAACTCTGCTATCACCTTGAAATTCGACAATACTTTCTAGACGACATCACGATACTCGAGAACCCCCCTCTAACGCAGCGATTATTCCTCGAATTGATCCTATCCTCCAATTATATGGTGAGGACAGTATTCGCTCACTTACTGGAATAATAACCTCGTCCTCTACCTTGCGCTCCATGTGAGCAAGCAGTTGAATACAAGATGCTGTACGAGGTTATCGGAATTGTGAGTTCTCTACCCCCCGGCCGCTGGCTACTTACTATAAGGATCCAAGGAACGTCTACTGACAGAAGCATTAGGTCCGACCGGGCAATCTCGCCGAGGTGAAAGAGTATGTTTCTCCGTCCTTATCTACAATTACGATGCGATTCAAGATCCTCAGCTTTACCCGACTTGATCATGTCCCAACACCGATATCAATACCAATTCCCATTCTTCTTAGGCCATACGGACCGAGTGAACACGCCGATATTCAGAATCCCAACTAACCTCTCCTCTCATGTAGAATCGTCCTAGCAGCCGGCCAGCTAGTCCTACAACAAAAAGGCGTGATCCGCGGAATATCGAACTGGGGCGTATTCATGTTACCCAAAGCCACCAGCGTGCACCAGATGCGCCACCACACCGGGCACTACTTCGCCATGCGCTTCGACTCGAGCATCAAGACCCAGCAGGCCGTGCGCAACATGCTGGCCCTAGACCCCCGCATGATCCGACACGCGGCTGTGAAGTTGGGGGATGGGAAGTTGAGCACGATGAGTCGGTTCGGGAAACCCGAGTGGAATGAATAGGTGGTGGAAGAAACGGTGGTCTGGGCAAGGCCAATTTGGCCTAGGTTGGTAGGGCGCGATGTCATGTCCGTCTTTGCGGGCAGCCTGTGCTACTAGCTATGCTAGGGAAGTAGATAAGCTTCTCTAGAACCGAGGCAGCAGAAGGGGGTATCGTCAACGAGAAACGACGACAATGCGAGCGGACGGGTGAAACGAAGGATGGACAGCTAAAACGACAGATCTAGCTGCTGATCTTCTGTACAAATAAGATATGATATAGGGATATATACCCAAGGAGCATATCAATAGACATACATGTACAATACACCACGGTCCCACATGCCAGCCTGGTGATCTTAGAATCGACTATTTATTGTAAGTTCTTTCTACGTAATCGTAGATTGGGCGACTTCCTCGAGGGTCGTCTACAGTGCGATGACTACTCGATAGGAGACATGCTAGTCCGACAAGGGGCAATACAAATACTTCATCGCGGGACCCACTGAATTCACTGATTCCTATTCCATTTGCCTCCTTGCCCATTCCCCTGCCTTGAGAGAGGCATGGAGGCTACTGGGGCATCGTGCCCTGCCGTATTGCCTTTACCGCTATATCTACAATCGTAGCAGGCAAGAAGTTGGTCAATATGCTTCATACCTACAAGATTTGTACGTCCAAGTGTTTAGTTAGTCGACATCACCACTTCCTTACCTGAACCGGTTTCAAATCACTATGTAGAAACCATGCTTCACCTTATTTGATATAATAAATAATACTTCATGACAGATGTCTTTTTTTCTGCCGTTATTTCGTTCCTAAGTACCTACGTTACGGATCCTCGTCTCTCCCCGTTTCTCTTCATAGCCACCTACGCAGGGCCCGCAGCTACGTCAGCATCTACGCTTGCGTCTTAAGTATAGCTGAGGTTTCCGAGGGCCGCATGCCCGCCGTGTCAACTCTAGTATTCTCGAGTTTCTTAGTCTGAATATTTCCAAGGGGTCCACTCGCAATCTGGTAGCCCTTTAGACTCTTTTGCTGCATCTCTTGCCGCATCCCCTGCTGTATGTTCTTCTTACCCATCTTCCGCAGAGACGTCCGCCCCTTCGGTACTGTGATCTATTTTCCGGAATAAGTTGACCAGATGACGACCCTTCTATGCATCCACATCCATCTCCGACTTGCGGCGGTACCAGGCGACGAACTCATCAATGACACCGGGCCAGGCTCCGTCTTCACTCCAGAAGGAGAGTGACTCGTCGTCAATGCTCTTGGCGGCAAACTCAAAGGTCTGGTTCCACATGTCGCGACTAACAGACCGGGTCCAGTTGCCGCGCAGGAACGAGGTCCACTCGGCAACCCAATCCATACCCGTTGTGGCGCCGACCCACGCCATGCCCGGCTTCTTGAACAGCATCTCCCAGTACAGGATGGCGTTGTCGAGAGAGAGTGCTCGTTGGTCACCTTCTCGGCCTACGACGAAGGCGTATCGGTAGACCTTTCGGAATAGGTCGCGATCCTTACTCAATGAGTCGACGAGACGCTTGAAATGTTGTTTCTGCGCCTCTAACTTGGGATCGATGCTGGTGTCTAATTAGCTTTTATTACCGAGAAGCAGAGCTCATATTAAATTGCATATCGGACTAATGAGTTCTGAATGTGCGTGTGTGTTGCTTGAGACAATGTCATATGTGAATAAGACTTACCCTGATTGTGCGTTCCAACCCTTGATAAATCCATCACGAGTGATTTCGCCGATGGTAGGAGCTTGCACTAGCTCCATAGCAAGGAAGAGCGAGGCGCCCTCCAGGTCTACACCAATGGAATTCAGGTATGTCATTGACGAGTCCGCACCTAACGTGTCTTTCGGGTCCGCCTCATCTATACCTTGTGTTAGCTTTTTGGCATCGCTTAGGGATATAGATCAGATTAACTCACTTCGGAGACTGTCGAATAGCTTCGTTAATTGTCCATCTTTACTCGGCACGGATGTGCTAGCATTAGTCTGGAAGTATCTGAAGGTCAACGGTTAGCGATATAAGCTCAAAAAAGATGCCAAGAGCAAAATGAGCGATTCATAGAGTACAAGCTTAGGGGATACGGGACCAGAGGAGGATTGGTAGCCGACAAGGTGAGGTAGCACAAGACAGTACAGCTCTGGCGCGATTATGGTACACGAGGTATGCACACAAGTTGTGCCAACCTAGCCAACCCAAGGCTGACCTCTAGCTGCTGAAAAATAGGCGGTAACAAGCCACCAACTGCGGCGTCCGTATTGATTCCCGCTGCTCGGCTGGCTGTACGAGGGGTTGTGGGACCAAACATTGGCTATTTTGTACGTTCAATGTTACGCAGTTACGATCTTGCCGTCATCACATAAGTGGCGCAATTCAAATCGCAACTAGTCATCCGATCGTCGAAGGGTAAAGACGGACTTGTTTGAATCGTATGGGGGAAGGCCCGGAAGAGACGAGACGAGACGAGACACAAGATCTACTTACGCATCGACAGCCTCGTGAAGCTTGTAGCTGTTATTCTTTAGATACTACAGGAGAAATATATAGTCAGCACAAGGCTTTGCAAACCAAAATCCGAGAGGTGGTTTGTAGGAGATATGTATGAGTCCTTGATAGAGAAGTGCATACCCGCTGGGCGGTCTTGTCATTGGCTCCTGTTATGGACACAAAGCTGGCAACTGCCGCCTTCTGAAGATTACTCTGCGGCGGCATTGTGACAGGTCGTGTCACCTCAAACGGGAGGTGATCTCTCTCAGTACCCGGTTATATCGTACCGTCTCTCACGTCTTATCTTGAGGTTCGGAGCCTAGTCGTTCGGAAGTAGGTATATGGGGGTGCTGCGCTTAATCAAAAGATAGCTTGTTCGTCCGCGCGCGTTTATGTAGGTATGATCCCGGTGCGATGTCTCGTTGGTCACCGGTGAGACGTCTCGGCGAACGGGATGCGAATAGGATGCGAAGGGAGGGGGGGTGATGTCGTGGGTGAGGGGTGCAAGACGAGAGAGAGGTTGCGCCGACAAAACCCGGGAATAGTATGTTTGTCGTATATATGAGTTGTTTCTCGTTCCTCGGTAAAATTTGGGTTCATTCGAGATTGTTATTTTTATAAGTCTCGTCTGGTTGAGTGAATGGTAACGTGGTTTATGTATGAAAGTCTGAAGTTGGACAATGAACAGTGAAGTCAGGTAATTGCGTCGGTCTGCTCTTGGTGGGGTTGGCCCCTCTTACGTTATGTTAGGTGCCGTCCACGGGTGCGCCGTCTCAGTTGGAAACCACAGTGGGGGGTTAGCTTTGGGCATCACCTAATCTGCACCTTAATCAAGGGGTTGCACTTTATATCCCTACTATATCACTACTATATCAATGGACATGTATATCAATTCATAGATGCATTCAATGTTGTTAGGTCTAATCACAATAGTCCTATTTACAATGAACAGTTCCATTATTCACACGTGCATGGTTATATTCACGGTCCCGGTTGGCTATTATTTCCATTCTCTCAGCCTAGTATCCTCTCTTTCTGCAAGCGACAACGCGTCAGGTATCTAATACAGATAGACACCACTGTCGCCATATAAAGGAATTACTATTACTATTCAATGAAAAAAAGAAGGGTATCGTGCCAGCTGCTTCCTCTGGATATGCTCATCCCCTTTGAAGTGATGGTGTAAAAATGGGAAAGGGTACAGTATGCTGCTTCGTCAACTCCAATAGGGGGGGGGAAACATGTTACAAGACCCCCAAAGACATGCTGGTTCGATGTTTATGTTACGCCACCGTAACGAGATGCAACGACTCCCCTTCAATCTGTAGTCTTTCCTCCAGCCCATCCCTTGTTTCGATACTTCGTACACTTAATCCAACAGTAACCCTAGCCATACCCTTTAGTTGCTGAGGATTCGAGTTCTAGTCGCCAAGCGGCATGCCATCGAGCTCGTCCAGTAGTCGCCGCCAGTTGTCTGCCAACATCTCCGAGTATTTGACGCGCTCTTGTGCCCAGTCCTGGTTCCATCGACTAACATGGAACTGAGTTTGCTGGAAGTAGATAAGCTCGTCGCGTATGCATTCCTTGACGAATATCGATCGGTTATGCTGGTTGACGATAGATTCCTTGTCCTATTTCGCGTTAGAACCTACATGTTATAAATAAGGAGATCCAAAGGAAATATTACCTTGATGATTGCTTCGACCACCTTCTCTATCTCTCCCGGTCTGACCATCCCATCCGGCTTGGATCGTAGGCCGGCAAGTTTCGTTTCGTTGTTTTGTATTCTTCGTTCTAGGGATGGGATATTGTCCTTGTCTAGTCTTTCCCTTCGATCAAATAACTCCCTGATGCTAACTAGCGCATCGCGTTGCCTCTTCAAGTCTTCCAGGACACCTGCATCCCATGCCTTGCTTTCATCCTCCATAAGACTCTGCGTCGTCTGCAAGTGCTTGCTCATCGCAACTAGGCCATCGTTTAAGAGAGGTACGTCATTAGTATCGGTTGCGTATGTATCTGCGCTCGTCTCGGTGAGTGATGTAAGTGACATGGCCAATCGCCCATGGTCGGCTGCCACACCTTCGCTTCGCTTGACAAGGCGGTCCATGATGTTACAGGTCGAGATGTACAGTTCGGCGGACCGTTTGACACCCTGTCTAGTGCGATCGAAAAGCTCTTCCAATGAAGGCGGGAGTGACTCTTCAAGACCCGGCGGCAGCGGTCGGCCTGTAAACTCATCCACCACCGAGATCGCAGCTTGTTTTCGCCATACAGCCAGTTCCTGTGGTTTGTTAGCTTAGCAAGCAGACCTGTATATATGAGCACATACCGTTGGGACAGTCAAAAACATTATCACAAGCTGCTCCTGGCCCAATATAGGGTGCCGGACCACGGTATTCAAGAATCTTGCTAGACCGCGTCTTCGCTTCTCGATAAATGCGCCGTCATTAGAGAGGTGGTTGCCATTGACGGCGACTCTCTTGGGCGGAAGCAAAGGTAGTGCTCGGAACGGATACCTCTTATGTAAACAGTCAAGAAGCCATACGAAATCGCTGTATCTGCGGATGACCTTGCTCCCTCGCCGTGAGCTTGTAACCTCGTAATTGTGGTGTTGGAATAGAAACACGCCCTCTTTCTCCGGCATCAGCGTAACCACGATATTCTCCTCAACTGCACTGCCAGTCCGACCACCACTAATAGTCCTTGAATGGCTGACAGTTGGGTTAGTACCAGGGTCGCGACCTTCTCCGCTACCTGCGTTGCCGAAAGGGCTCGTCGGGTTGTTCGCGGGCGCCTCGCCACCAAAGCCTCCGGTATTATTCCCATCGAAATATCCCCAACCGCCAGGGTTCGAAGATACGGACCCACCAGATTGGGAACTGGCACCGCCGGCAGAAGCCATGGTAGTGGTTGTAAAATTCGAAGTTGTACGAGAGGGCATTTCGGGGGTATCGGGATTGCCGTAACTATTACCATTTACAGTGGAATTGACGTGGTTCGCACCATTGGTCTTGGGCGCGTCGCCGTGGTTGTGATTTCTGTGGACGTCGGCCGTATTCCACGGGTCGTCTTCGGGACCATCCATGGGTGGTTTTGGAGCAGTTTGCGACTGCGAATTAAATGACTTGGATGGAACGTCGGGCTGCTGTGGTGGTTTTGCTGCAAGCTCCGCGGTGGATGGAAAGACAGGCTTCTTGACGGGCGATGATAATAATCGGGGCTGCGGCAAGTCTAGAGTAGCAAGGTATCATTGTATTAGTAGCATGTACGTAAATTATTGGTGAATAACGCAAATGTCCCCGCAAGATGATGCACAGGGCAGCCCAGCAACGAGGATACGATAAGTCCGACTAGCCCATTGGACGATCAAATGCGACTCGTTAAACGAAGGGCAATACAGTAATAACTGTGAGGTGGATATTGAAGAGAATGAGAAAATGCTATGCGAGGATTTCATTAACTTACTGCGTCTTCGCTCGTCTACTCCATCCAAGCTCACAGCTTCGCCCTCTTGCGCAAGACCGATAAGGGCCAATAACACATTGAATTCGTTATGGCCAATCGGTTCGAGGTTACCAGCAGGTGCTAATATTCCCATTATCTGCGCCTGGTCGTCGGCACCGAGTTTGGCGGCAGCAAGCGTCTTGGTAACACCCGAAGACGTGATCTTGCCGCCACTTCCATCTTCTCGCGCAGCTGTGTCATAAGCTTCTATGTAACTATCCGGTACCTCAGCACCTTCGAGTAATTTCCGGAGGAGGTCGGCGCGAGACTGTTGTTTCCTCGGTGTCGGCATATCCCAAGGCGAGGCGGTGCCGCTACCCCCGAAATCATCATCGTTAAAGAGGGTATCCGAGGTTGACCGGGTCATAGGGTCATCATCGTCAAACAGAGAGGTTCGCGCCATACTTGGGTTACCGGACGACGATTCGTTTGGGGGAGAGGCACCGAAGAGTGACATTTGGTCGGTCTAAAGAGGGGCTTTACTACTGTGGTGAATTAGGAGTAGGCTGATCGAGGGGACTGAGGACGATCGCAAGCTTGTCTCAAAGCTTTGAAGTCTAGGGTGTCGTAATAGATTCGTAATAGCTAAAGCTAAGCCGAACGTGCAGTACGATATAGACAATTAAAGAATGCAACGCAGTGCAATGACAAAGCTAGATAAAGTAGCGAAATCTCATGAGTGCAGTAGTCAAGATCACAGAGAATAAGAAAAAGGATTGATGTATCGGATTGGATTTGAATTTGAAGTATGTGTCACGAAAGTTACTGGACGGAAGCTAGAGCACTTGAGATGAGAGAAGTCTAAGTCTTGGTCTTGTAAGCTACTTCCATGCCATGACTTGGAGCAAGCTCTACGCGGCGTACGTGCGTGCGCTGAAACGCTGGGGCAGTACAGGCGGGACAGGTGGGACAGGAGGGGATCGGCGTTGGTAAGTGCGGAGCTGAATATAGCAACATCCATGGACCATGGATGAATCTTATCCCTACCTACCTAACTCCCCTAGGTACTTGCATATAATGCACATAATGCATACCCGTGGAGCTCATGGATCTAATGCTAGGTATTATTGCTGTGTAAATCACCACATTATCATAATCAAACCCATAAATCATGATGAGAGAAATTACAAACATATATGTCCTTATTTATATATTCTACTGTCTGAGTAGTTGATATAGCATGGCAGATAGGTCTGCGAATAATCGCAATAATATACTAGCCAGCGTGGTATAGATATGATACACTTCCCAGATGCAACAAGTACACTACTACAGCTTCTCCCAAAGCTTCGCCTCTTCTTGCTTGTCCCCCTTCTGCTTCTTTTGGCGTTGCTTCGTGATTTGCGCCGGCGGCACCTTGAAGAACAAACTCGGCGACTCGCCCGGTTGTAACGTATGGCTCAAGTATCCTCGGTGAGCGGGATCGCGGTAGTATTCGATATCCCAACGCGCCGTCGGGTCCGGCAGTCTAAATGAGAATCCCTTTGTCCGAAGTTCTGCTAACACCGGCTCCACATTCTCTGCGCCTGTCGGTAGAGGCTTGTCGGTGTGAAAACTCTTGCCTTCTACCAACCGTTTTATAGCTTGTTTGGTGTAATATCGTGTCAGGATCTTCCCTCCCACCTTTTCCACCGCACTAATCGCCGAAGCTGAGGCACGAGATACAACGATATCTATCGGCTGTTTCAGCGACTCTGAACCTCTTGCCAGCAGCTTGATTCCATCCTTAATTGTTCCAATAAGATTAGACTGTATTAGCTCTTTCGGTGTTATTTGCTTTGTAGCGTCGATACGGCCGGCATCTATCCATTCCTGGAGTTTATTGAGATTTAATTCGGACATAACAGGTGCTCGACTATCGGATAGTTAGTTGGGGCGTAACAATGAGTATAGTCAGGACACGAAGACATACAGATTCTCAAATCCAAGTCTTCCCCTTTGACGAACCAAAGGCGTCTGACCACCTTGAAACCACGGCTTTACTTTTCCATGCTGCTTCTGACCCTTGTGACCCCTTCCAGATGTCTTTCCCTTTCCTGAAGACGGACCACGACCAACACGGATACGTTTCTGGTAGGCTCCCGGGTTATCGGATAGGTTTGCGAGAATGGAGGCGCTTCGGGTTTGGATCGAAAGCGCGCTGAACAACCCGACGAGAGATGAGTGAGTGGATTGTTGGATAGAAGCCCTACAGCATTGAGCCGTCAACCGGGCTGGTATTCGTGGAGGCATATTGGAATTGGTCCGTCCTGGGAGTTACAATTAATAGCTCCAGAGTCGCAGGCACAAGAAATGGAAGAATTATCCTTTTTGAGATCATGTCAGTCAAGGTGGTCCAAGCGCCACCAATAGCTTCAACGTTTTACGTAATATGGGTCTTAACATACAGCACTTGAGTGAACTCCCCATCAGTCAATTAAACTTGAACCTTGAAACACCTTATTCTCACCAACGAGACTAGACCTTGGAGCATCTTCGAAATTACTTCTATAGTATTGATAGTACCTATATACTGTTATAATAGATATACCAACGTATGTCATTCACAGTTAGCGGCCATGCTTCTCATTACAATAGCGGGCTCCCATCACCCTCAAGCAATCTTCCCCGCATCGGGGTATATATCTATCCCCGTCCTATCTTCGTCTTATATAGGAAATGATAATGTCCAGGTTATGTATACTGATAATGATAAGGTAGCATTGTAAGCATTTATGTAAGCCTTATCATGTTGCTGCTGCGATGGCGTGATCGTATAGGTAAGGAGGGGATGGCGAACTAGTTCAAAAGTGACTTATATACCCAGAGATGATCAAGAGGTGCAGTATAGTCATTTTTGACTTGCAAGATACTCATATTGAGTCAAGAAAGAGCTGTTAGCCTCGTTGTAAGGAATATGGATGAGAAGAAAGTGACTGTCGAATCTGCCCCGGACAACGCTGGCTTTGCTTCTACTCGAGCAGAACAAGTATCTCCCACTTCATCAAGAGACCTCGATGATGCGTACGAGCTCTACCGAAGACAAGATGGCACGAATCTTGACCCAGAGGAGGCACGTAAAGTACTGCGAAGAATCGACTGGCACATCCTACCCCTTCTGATGGGGACATACTTTCTCCAGTATCTCGATAAATCAAGTTTCAACTTTGCAAGCGTCTTTGGCCTACGACAAGACACAAACCTACATGGCCAAGACTATTCGTGGTCTTTATCTATATTCTACTTCGGTTACTTGGTAGCACAATGGCCTGCTGGGTACCTTCTTCAGAGACTACCAGTTGGGAAGTTCATCGGTGCCACTGCTATAGGTTAGTCTGCTTCTCGTATTATATAATGTACTTAGGGATCTCTCTGACTGGGTTTAGTTTGGGGTATTCTTACCATAACCACACCTGCTTGCAAGAACTTCGCCGGAGTAGCCGTTAACCGATTCTTGCTCGGGTGTTTCGAGGCTGTTGTGAACCCAGGCTTCGTCCTCGTCCTGTCGATGTGGTGGAGACAGGATGAGCAACCTATGCGGTTGACAACATACTACTGCATGAACGGAATCGCGGGTATTGTTGGTGGCCTACTTGGTTATGCCGGTTAGTGCAATGGCGATTCGCATTGAGATTATGAGCTTTCTAACACGTTTATAGTGAGTCGACTACCCCCTAATTGTAATCTCATTCGCTCAATCACCCCTTTCAACCCTTTAACTCGTCAGGGTCCATCTTATCATCATATCTCACCGTTGGTATCGATCCAATGCTAACATATGACAGATTGGCCACATTAAATCTGGATTACCACCATGGATGTACATCTTTCTCATCTTCGGGTCGATAAGCCTAACGTGGGGAACTATATTTCTGATATTCATGCCCGATCTTCCCTCAACGGCACGATTCCTGAGCGAGAGACAGAAAATTGTCGCTGTTGAGCGAGTAGCCATGAATCGGCAGGGTGTGAAAAATCACCACTTCAAAGTTTACCAAATGTGGCAGTGCCTAGGGGATCCGAAGACGTGGATATTATTCGTGATGTCTATTGCCGCGCAGATTCCAAATGCCTCCCAGTCAAGCGTATGTCATTAAGCTCTCTTTGGCCCACGTTTACATCCCACTTTAACACTAGAACTAGTTTACCTCAATCATATTGGAGACATTTGGCTTCGACGTCCTTGAAACACAGTACTTGCAGATACCGGGAAATGTAGTGCAAGTTACTTCTCTCCTCCTATCTGGCTGGATTAGCTCCAGGTTTCCCAACATGCGTTGCTTCATGATGTTGGCAGGTAACTTGATCTGTGTCGCTTGCAGTGGGGTTCTTGTTGCGTTACCAGTCGGTCCTAATGGAACAGACAATCAATGGGGACGACTAGTCGCACTCTGGCTATGTTCATTTCAGTCAGTGGGATTCAGTCTTAGCCTGACGATGGTTAGTAGCAACGTCGCTGGGTACACCAAAAAGCAGCTTACGGGAGCATTTATTTTCGTGGGTTATTGCGTTGGCAACATCATAGGCCCTCAAACGTTCATCGATTCGGAAGCGCCATTCTACACCTCAGCCTATATTGCGTAAGTCCTCTCGCATATGTATGGCGAAATATAAGACTAACTCCCGATCCTAGAATGCTTACCGGCTATTGCGTGAAGACTATTATGGTTATCGTCCTTTACCTCTACATGTGGACGGCGAATAGAAAACGAGATAGAGAAGCTGCTGTAAACGGCTCGAGACTTTCGGAAGAACAAGAAAAAGAAGCTATTGAACAAGGCATGCAGGATGTCACGGAGTTGGATAACAAGGGCTTTAGATACGTATTGTAGTACCCCTCTTCTGTCTAGCTACTAGGTACTTAACAAAGACATCTGTTATACTAGTTACTACAACCAATGAAGAAGGAGTTAGATCGAGACAATAGAATTGTCCTGAAGTTGCTCTCGCATGGAGACTATATAATATCGCGTCATTTGCTCTTAAACTCGAGCAACCGAGTCTAACCGTCTCCAACAACCTTTAAAGAAACAGTAAATAAATTACGGAGCGATTCCAAAACACTGTGAACCATATTCATCATGTATCGGTCCGTCATTCTAATCTACTTGTTCTTCAATTATTGCGTCTTTATCGCCACGGCTTTGCGCCACGACGAAATGAAGAAAATGACGCCCAGAGTATTCTCTAGTTGGATCGCAGGTCTGACCGTCGCCTACTTTCTCTTAGGCTATTGGTTTGTCTCATCAATGGCGAATCTATTCGACGTGTAGATGCCGCTATCGAGAAGCACGGCTCCTAGAAGAGCCTGAAAACCCCCTAAAACAAGCGAGTATAGCAGCGGGAGGATTCTATGCAAGACCATGGATATTCTCGCTATCCCTCAGTCTTGGGGAAATCAGCTTCGGGAGACATAGAGCCAGCGAAGCATGACCAGTGCCGTAGTTAAATAGTTTGGTTTATAAAATAAAGACTGCGTTCGTTTTCAATTTGTGAAATACCAATGCATACATGTATATAACATCCATGCCCGTGAGTGAATCGGTGTCCATTCAAGTCAAGCTACCACCGGTACTTCGTAAATTAGTATATAAAGCTTGTAATTATTGGAATTGTATTCCTTACCCGAAATTCCCTGTTCTCCCGATCCGTCAGATCGAAGAATTCGCTGTTCTCCTTGTGCTCAATGACTGGATATAGCCGGTCGCGCCTCGAGTTCTCCCATTTATAATAGGCCATAAGCGCAGCCGTCGCCGCCAACGCCACGGCCGTCGATGCGACAATCACGATTTTGGCGGGGAGATACATAGGCTTATCAGCATCGCGAAAGGTCAGTGGACCGATGATATTGCCCAGGCAGAACGAGATGAGCACCACAGCGTTCATGGTGACTTTCTTCGTGTGGCCGGCATAGTTAGCCGCCGAATATGAGTATATAAGAGGCAGTCCCGCGCCGATAGCATTGGTCAGATAGTTCCCTGCAAGCAACGCTCCCTTATTATCCGAGTCCGAGAACGCGAGTAGACAACCACCCATAATTCCCCCGATGAGCAGGAGGATGATGATGATAGGCCCCCGGGCGTTGAATTTTGCTGAGCAGACCCCTGCGGAGATGACGGCTATGCAACTGATCACGCCTGAGGGTATCGATAATAAGGCAGTCTCCTTCGATGTATATCCGAAGCCTTTGATGATCGTAGCCTGGTAACTGCTAACAGCGCCGTTTGGAATACTCATAGTCACCGTGATGAGAGCGATAAGCCATGTCTGGGTGTCGGTGAAGCAGTCCCGTACTTGGTACATCTTGAAATGCTTGTTCTCAATACCAGTCTGATTTTCACGAAGGCGCTCAATAGCCCAGATCTTCTCCTCGCGGGTGAGACGGGACTTCATCGGGCTGTCGGGCAAGAATATCACAGTGAGAATTCCGACTACAATTGTGATCAGCCCGAAAAGAAGAAACATGATCTGCCACGGCGTGAAGACTTGGGACTCGTAGTGTTGAAACCCGAAGGATGTCAGGGCACCTATGATCGTGCCGGTTCCCGTTCCGACGTACCAGAAGCCGACTCGTGCGGGCTGTTCGGATCGCTTGTACCACATACTTGTCACCAGGATAAGCGCGGGCGCCACTGCGGATTCGAAGCATCCCAACAGAACCCGTAGAGTTGCCAGCGCGGCCCAGTTCTTTGCTGCGGAGTTCAAGGTGACCATTAGACCCTAGAAGAAATGGTTAATTACCATTTAACATACTGTACTACATGCGTATCTTTTGACGACTTATATAGAACGTAAATTCAAATCGACCGGTCGTTTACCTACCCAAAGGATTACATTCGCACCGAGGTACTTAGCGGTAGGAAGCCTCTGCATAAGGTAGCCCGTTGGAAACTCGAACGCGAGATATGTCACGTAGAAGAGAGTGGCTAATAGGGAGAATTGATTTCCAGTAATTCCCGTATCCTCTTGAAGCCCCATAACATTGGCGTAGTTAACTATGGTATGGTGAGCTCATGAACCTGCTGGGCACAAGAGGAAGGGCTGTCCTACTTAACGTTTTATCAAGGTATTGGAGATTATAGCATGCCCCTATAGAGTCATTGAGCTTTTGCCGTTGGAATGGGGCTAATCTCTTGCACTAACACATAAGAGGCACAATTGTCAAGTCAAGCTTTCTAACGAGGGCCTTCTCGTTGATTTCTGTCATCGTTGTGGTGCTTTCTTGATTGAGGTATTCCAGTGCCCCATCGATATCCGTAGCTTTGAGCACTTGCCCATCTTGATCTGCCTTGTCTGTTTCCATTATTGAGTTGGGCTCGTAAACTACGTTTAGGGAAATGAAGAGAGGCGAATGCAAGTGGTAGTATTCACTACTGGCTTGACAGAATGGTAGAGACGAGGAAAATGAATGACAGGAAAGCTAGATGTCCTTTTTATGGATGCTGGAAATGAGGAGATATATCGAAGCTGTGGGATGTGCTGAATGTTTTCTTTATAAGCACTCTTCGAGGCTCGAGCGGCCGTGGTGGAACTTGAAGAGGACTGGAAGCCGTGTAACTTGCCGGACAAAATGATGAGTAAAGCAAACATATACGAAAGTGGCGTATCAAACCGTAGATACAGCAGTACAAGGGTCGAACGTGCGGTAACCGCCGGATATGGAGGTAGTTGGTCATTCTATGAAGAGGATGAGATAAGGAATATATTCGAGATAAGCTGCTATTCGGGGATCAGATCAAGGACCGGCAGGGTTATTTGGAGGTTAGCTTTGATAAGGCCAGCGTGGGGAGGGCTTGAGCATGTCGCATAGGTGAACCAAGATGGGGTAGAGATGGATGATGCATGGCGGTTATCAGCGACCGATTCCGGTAACATGGCAATTGTTGCATTGGTGGACGGAGCTAGCAGCGGTATATGCAAGGCTAAGGCCCCGATGATCAGAAATCCTAGTATGAACATGTCCCGGTAGTCTACACACTTTGGTGGTAGGAATTCCTGCGTTCATTACTAAACACTCCTTTTCTCAAAGCAGCCCGAGGTTGCCTCAAGCGCTTCCTGAACCCTGAGGCCCATCTACTCCGGCTATGAGGCTAGCTTCCCCATGACTGAATTCCATGCTCCAGCGTCAAATCCGGGTTCGTTATCGGATTCAACGCTGAAAGGAGTCTCGTTATATTAAGTATAATCTTAGATGAGACCGGGTGATCGTAAATTGAGTTCAATGTGTATCTGACGGCCAACACTCATGATGAGTTTTGAGGTGAGACGAGGACAACACTATCACCTAGAATGGATGTTAGATGAAGTCGAAGCCAGAAGGGGAACGACATGCCTCGGACAAACAACATTTCAGATTTCTTGGTCGTGGTCTAGACCATAGGGTCAGCGTAATCACTCTCAACGAATTAGACAAGGCTCACCCTAATTTCCTCGTCTTCGTCGTCTTCATCTACGGTGTAGATAGTCTCCACAACATCGCCCAGGACCAAGTTCATATGGCTATCGTATGCCTTCAATAGAGTCAGTTTAGAAGAGGGAAAGCGCATCCTATTAACATACGTGAAGGCGGCCCTTCAGTTCTCGGTCACCTCGTAACTTCACAAATACCACCTCATCGAGGAGCAGGCGTACGAGATCAAGAGGCTCCGATACTGAGCCAGCGGCTGGACCCTCTTCACCCCCAGCCATTATATGGGCTATTACCAAGTGTTATGTGAGGGTAGTGAAATATCTTGGTAGTATGGAGTTATACTGTAGGCGTTGTGATTGGGTTGTCGTGCGGATAGAGGCTGAATTCTGTGCCGGCGGCTTTGAGAAACTAATAATAATTAATTGTTAGTGAATGCGCCGTCAATTAATTGATTGGCGTGGGCCTGGACCTGGTAAATTGTAAAATGCTTACTTATGTAAGCTACCCCACGTAGATATTTGGTATATCAATATCGATAAGTCTGTAGATGTAACATTGAACAAGACGGATACATGCATGTGGATACTTGAAGCTATGACCATATGCATTGATGTGGGATGTGGATGGCATTCCAAAATTTCGATGTTCATTGAAAATAATTTGATCCGAGCTTCTTCTTCTCACTCCACAATCCCAAACCGCGCGAAGCATGGAATCCACCAAATCCACCAAATCCACAACATCCACCCCGATCTCCACGCCTTCACCACCTCCCCGCAAATCGTGTATAAGTACACGAGATTTAGTACCTACCACGACTCGTGTCGCCGTCCACATTTCTCTGTACCGGCCATGATAAGTCTGAACGGCTGCGGAAATGTTCTCCACTACCTCAATGGTAGCCTTCGGTGGGCGTGGAGCTCTATTTCATAACCCCCCGAGAGGAACTTGTTCGAGGATCCTTAGTCTCCGTCTGTATCGACGCTCTAGGGTGGCTGTTCAAACAGATACCAACAATCGCTGGCCAATTCAGTGTACCTATTATTCAACGCATAGCCTAGCGAGGGGAAAGGGCCATTACTTCACAGAGCAAGAGTACGCGCTCTTCCGCGATATTCTCAAGCAAGCCAAACCGAATCTATTTACTCGAGGTGGTTATGGCGACGCCGTTTCCGCGGACGAGAGTCCCAAGAGTACCAGTACCCAGATTGCAAGCCCAACCACTATCGATCCACTCAAAACGCTTTCAAATCCCTTTAGAAGAGCCCTCACGGCGCTGCAGCGAAGGGATACTCGGTTCTTGATTATCAGTCTACAGCGAATAACAAAGATGAGAGAGCAAGAACTACAAGATGCATTTGCTTCTATACCTCGAACCACCTTCACTGAGTTTCTTCGCTCTCTTGACCCTCTCTGCATCGCTAGGGATGTCGACCCAGCCGACCAAATGAATATAACCCCCAGAGTTTATCAGCTCCTAGATATGAAGTATACCGTTGACGTTTGGGGTGTGAGGTTGCTGTATATCAGATTGCTTCAGTGTATGTTAGATCTCGTGGCTGCACTAAAAGCCTCGGGTCACACTCTGTTGATGGAGGAGTATATCTACCTGATCCGATGTGCGGGCGCAGCTTCGGACCCGAAGGGTGCAAAGTGGTTATGGCAAGAGATGGACCGCGCCGGAACTACTCATTGGCGCCATAGTGAAGCCTATGCCGAGTTTATTTCCGCACGCTTCCTTACAAGACCTTTGTATAGTGGCTATGACAAAACCAGGAGGATGGTTACCCCGCGTAATCTCCACAGGTCTCGGCTTAAACTCTCTAGAGGCCGTGTCAAAAGGCTGTATAAGTTAGTATTCAGACATCGGCTTAAGAGGCTCAAGTTTGGCCTTAATAAGGATGTCACCCATGCTGAAGAAATCATGCGGATGCTGAGAAAAAAACTGCCAGCTTTGAGGATACTTTGGAGAATAACGGCGGATAATCACACTATATCGGAGCCCCTGCTGTGTTCCGTGATGATCGCCTTGGGACGCGCTGGATATTTGCGGTATATTGGCACGCGGATATTGGACCAGTGGTTCGGCATTTGTATGACACATGGGTTGACGTGGGATCCAGAGAAGGGAGCAGGACGCGACGGGGCCGCGCTTGGAAGGACCGAGATAAGTGCCAAGCCACCCGTTATAAGGCCTACAGTGCGTCTGATGGAAGCCATCGTGGAGACGTACGGCTCAAACGGGGAGATTGCTATTGCCTTCCAGCTAGTCGATTTTATATCGACGACGTACGGCATCCCCATCCCATCTTCCATCTGGCGAGAGTTGCTAGAATGGACTTATATAATGACCTGTCCACCAGCGTCTACGGCGTGGGGATATGCTGGAATGAGTTCAAAGATATCGTCACACTCGGCGATAGAAGCGATCTGGAGCACCATGACGTCCGCGCCGTATAATATAGAGCCCGAATTCGAGCAGTACGACATCATAATTCGGAATCTTTTAGCACGACATCATTTTAGCAAAGTCATCCCTCTTATACGTGAAGCAACTAACTTCTACGATGCTCAGTGTCAGGAATACACAGAGGCTGTACTGGAGTATGTTCAGGTGGTACGAGACGGACTGGGAGCCGGCGCATCATTGCATCAATACGAAAAAGCCCGTTTCAAGAAAGCAAAGATGCATTATGATATCCAGAAATGGTGTGGGAAGTTTCTTGCAGGCGTCCGTAGTTTCAGTATTGATAACCCACTCACAACCGCCGTGGTTCCGGATTTCATCCACGAGTTTCGACCTTATATCCCGAACCCGGCCAAATACCGAACGTCTACTGGATACGTTAATCTACACGACCCATCGCGCGAAACCATGGACCGGAAACGTTCCAGGATAACCGTCGAAATGCCGAAGTTAGAAAAGGGGACCTTGAATTTTGTGAAGAGACGGTTGGGGAACTTTGTCGGTCGATCTCAACGATCGCTAGCGGGCCACGCTCCGGTCATCAGGTTCAACTTATATAATCTCCTAACCGGTACATCCCGGCTTAGGTGGGATTGGGAGACCACATCAAACACAAATGATGAGACGCGCACAGAGAAGCCGCTACCGTTGAGCGATGAGTCCGCAAAGACTCCGGAACAAGTGGCGCAAGCTCAAAATTGGGATGACGATGAGGACTTCTAAAAGCAGTTGGCTTGTGATATACATTATATTCTAAGTGTATCTGGGTGTACATACACTCTCTGTCGACACACCTTGGCGGCGACAACGGGACTATATATACGTAATTCATCGTCCTTATTTAAAAGGACATGTACTTCAAATGACGTACGACGCGTCTATATCGCGCTATAAAATATGTCCTTCGTAGTATTGCTAACATGACATCTATTATCACATAAACTGACCATCTCCAATACCCATATGCATAATCATCATGACTTTACCCTCTCCAGGCGTAAATCATTCACATACATATACCGACTGAGCGCAATCCACCCCCATCGGAACCACACCATCTGGCTCTTATGCGCCTCCGTCATCGCAGCGCGCGCTGTACCGTAGCTCTCGCGGCCCCCCGCCAGCGCGCTCACACTGATCAGCGCCCCCGGGTTGCCCCGCCCGCTCTTCCCCCGGTCCGTCCATACTTGCGAGAGTATCGTCGCGAATACATCCAGGAACCCGGTGTACTTCCGCAGGATGCTTACGCTGGTGAGTGTATATATGTCGACTGGGGAAGACCAGCCGGCTCGCCCCCGCAGGAGCTGGGCGATGAAGTGTCGTGATCCGTGATAGAGGGAGATGTGGTTCGGGTGTCCGGATATGCCGCCTGCGTCGAAGGTTATGAGGGCGTCGATTGTGGCGGTGGGGGGGTCATTGGAGGAGGATGAGGTTTGGGGGGAGAGAAAGGCGCGGCTTAGGAGCGAGGCGATTTTGGACGGGTCCCAGGTTTGGGTCATGGAGTCGGGGAAGTCACTGCGTTGGGTGGTATTAGTAGATATCGATATATTCTTTCGCTCTGCCTTCCAACTAGGATGCGGGAGGCTACTCACGGACTGTCATAAACCAAAATATCCTTCTCGTCGCGCAGCCCTAATAGTAACCCGCTCTTCACCAGCTCCTTCTTCCGGGTCTCGCCCAGCCCGTCTGCGTTGCCGGAGCTTAGGCATAGGATCTTGACGTGGTTTCCGTTCTCCGGGCGCGTTAGTGCGAGGACTGTCGGCGCGAAGAACATGGCCTCGTCGTCTGGGTGCGCGATGAGCAGACAGATGCGCTTGTTGCGTAATGTTGGCAGCCGGGTTTGCGAGACGGCGGCCGTGTAGATATATAAGAGGGGCAGAACTATGGCGAGGACACCTAGGTTGGAGAGTGTTAAGAGCGCCATTTCGTCTCGCGGCCGGTCGTCAAGGTGTATGATAGGGAGTAGGTGGAAAGCGGTGATTGAATCGTGTGGTATTTGTCGGTCCCCTTTCCTCCTTTCGTTATAACTGCGAACTTATACCCTATGCCAATTGATCGATGTGGGAGACACGCTACACGGTATGTACAAACAAGTGGGCGAGGTATACAGAGTGAGATGAAGCTTTAAATAGCACCTAGGAGTGTAGATGGGCCGAGCAGATAGCCACGAAGTAGATCTCGTGAAGCTTCAAAACTGCTAATGCAACCTTGCAATTATAGACTCCGTCGAAGAACGATGATATACAGATGATCTATTCAATGAAAAGGAAACCTGGAGAACTAGCGAACAGCGAATTTTGCGCCTTAGTCCCGAGCATCACCCGATCCCAGCCGGTCCGAAGCTCAAGTGACAGATATGACGATGGGATCGCGCTTGAATTCGCGTAAAGTGAAATTACGAGGAGCTTAATAGAGGGGCTCAATCCTTATCATATACAGAGCTTATGAAATAATCGGATATTAACATCAAAAGCTATATATGATGAGGGTTACATTAGAGATAAAGCCTCCAGACATCCAGATAGTCTTCTATTCTGTATAATACACCAGAGAATCTCAATCTAGTTGAAATGAGAGTTCTACCTGAATACTATCGTCAAGCTGTAGCTCTATTGCAATAGCTTAATACCTGCAATAAATCAATTGTCGCATATTTCAGATATCCAATGCGGGGGTACTTACATGCGAGCTATCCTAGCGGCCGTCTCTAATTGGTTCTTTATTCCAGCAGTTGACATCGGAGCTTGCGCAGCCCGATGGGGACCCCTGAAATCCATCAATGATTGCAGCTTATGAGTTCTCAAGTACCTTATTTTTCATGAATGACAACACGACTGGCACGCGACCATCAAAACTGACATCTATGACTTTCATTTGATCTTAATATCATCTAGTTCTTCATTATATATCACCATGGTTCGAACTCGGAAAGAAAGAAAAGCAGCAAACGAGGTCAAACTAGCCCAGCCCGACCGATCCGCAGCCCCCAGTGAGAACACCTTGCTGAAGCTTGCTCAAGATCGTAACCTCTTCGAAGAGGCAGAGAAACAGAAAAGGAAAAACGCAAAAGACGAAGACGAAGACGAAGATGAGGATGAACCACCCTTATCACCAACCGCTGAGAGGATCATGGATGCCATCCTGTGGAGTGTCAGCTTGTCCATGCTACATTTCACACTCGATGTGCTTGTCCAACATCAATACGCCATTTCCATCATATGGCCCCAGATCATAATACGAGCATTGCAAGCCTGTGCCGGTAAGCTTATACAATAGGCAATGAATCCCAATTAAATACGATAAGACTAAGGTTGTGTAGTTTTCACATTTCTTATTTATGTGCTTCATCCGCATCCTTCAGCTCCGAGCTTCGTCCCAGGACTGCCGGTTAGGTTCCAGGCTCCTCTCCGGCAAACCATCTTTTTCGTTGCGAGTATCTGTTCCGGGTGCTATTTGATACATATCTCAAATACATACGGGTACCTTGCCGTCATGAAGCAATCTCCTCCCTTAGGTTGTATTTGGGTCTGGTCTGTCATTGAGATGGATCTACCATTTGCTATGCCCTCATTGGCTTGCACGTTTGCATTTTTCTGGGCGGGAGGATATACCATCAAAGCGCCATATTAATATATTCAACGAGACTAATATATACGGTCTAGCTATGTAACACTTAATCGCCTTCTTCGGTTCTTAGGATGTGAGTCCTCCATATATAATTTCGATCCCGAATTCTTTCTAGATCGCGGACTTGTTGGTGAGCTTTCTACATCTCGGCCAACCCGATTCCGATGCATGGTGCGGGATACCAGATCTTCCAATCGATAGATTTCGGCCTTCTGATCTTCAATGATAGCTTCTAATCTCTTGAGGCTGTTATCAACCGTCGTGTCCCTCGTCTTGTTCCTATTTTCGAGATCTTGGATTCTCCTATGGGATGTTTAGCACCGTCAGACGTGGTCTTACCAATTCAGGTTGGACCCACGAGGATATCATGCTCATCTGCGTAAACGACACTCTGGCCGTCAATGCGTCCCTCTGGCGAACCAATTCCAATGCCTTTGCTCTAACTGGCAACCAGGCCATCGCAACAGACGTAGTAAAACTCCAGCTTTTCGGTACAAGGGCCCATCGTATGCCTTCCCTTTGCTCGTCTTCTTCGGTGCCGGCCTTGTTTTCAGTCTCCTCGACCAAGTCTAGTAGTCGCTGCTCAAGCTTAACCAGGTCGTCCATAACGAATGTGTACATCTGGTACTCGGGCAAATACTTTGCGTCCGGTCGGTCCCCTTGCGCTTTTACAAGTTCCGCCAGCCATGTGGATTCCGTCTTGTACCAAGACAACGACGTTTTGACCTGGAAATATTCCTGGTCACTGTTGCGCAAATAGGTGATGCGCACGTAGGCGGCAGCCACAATGGCTACCACAAATGTCAGGATACCAGCGATGTTGGCCGTGATGGAGAGCGGCGAATCCTGCTGCGAAGCGTCGGCCATTGGGAGTTGGGTTCAATCATCGGCCACGGAAAATGAGAGGCTATCTAGTACCAGTTTCTAGGCTCTCAACTGGTCGTTTCAAAAGGAAAAAAACAGCAGCATGTCCAATAGCAAATCATCGAGAAGTATTCGAGATCAATTGATGTTGGATGAAACATTGAAAGGGACCTCAATTGACGGACGAATCAGAGAGGTGTGGCTGAATAATACGAACTTGGTGAGGGAGCTGGGTGCAAAGATGATGATTGTGGCGCAGATCCGGGGGTCTCTTCACGTGATACCCCTGACCTTCAACAGCAACCTTCCCGTGAGTAAGGGTCAATTACACATAGTTATTGATATCATGTCATAGTACTTCTATGCCGAATTATCTACACATATAATTAATATGATCATGTTACGGTAACAGGATTTTTATCTATTTTCCTAGCCGAGATACTTGCAGACTAGCCCCTATCAAGAGAACCCCTATTTACCCAAAAAGCATCCAAAACAGACTATCGGCAATCATGCAGTAAGTAAGAAGCAACTAAACAGGTAGATATATGCGATTATCTAATTGCTACATGTCCTTTCTAGCTGATAATGTGACTAATTCATCATCTCAAAACAACATCTAATTGTACAAACACTACATTCACATAATATAGTAACTAGCAGGGAGGGCATACCGATCTATACTATATCTAATGCAGGAACTCTACTCCAGGTTAACAATAATTCCAGACGGGAAAACAAGTTCTTTAGGCCAAACAGTGATTATATTCTATGAACTAGTTAAATCTACTTCCTTTATTTCATTATTTTATATTGTATTTTTCCTCATTGTGGGAAATAGGAAGGTTGTTCTATTGTGTCTTATAAACAACAGCATCAACACTACCTGTATGGTGGCGCAAAGAATAAGTACACTGTCAGGGTCGACACTGGTATTAGAAATTTCTGCCACCTGGAAGGTATTAGGGTTGGCTATCTCCGTCACTGAGCAACGCATGTTGTACTGAAATAGTCCCCAGTGACTGAGAAGATTTCCATTTGCTATGATGCACGTGAAGCACTTTGTACCTGAGGTGGTCGTAGCCTATTTAGGGGAATCACCTGCAGTATCAGGTACATTTTGATCGTTTTCAAATCTTCTCGCCGACGCGCCAATCCAATGCATCACCACAACAATCACCGTTCAACCCACTTGTTTCTATTTTCCGCCCTCGACATCTTGCGCCGTTGATCCTCGTCGCCATTCATTCCCTACTATCGTTGGATCTCGTCGTTACCCCTTAATCTGCAATTCATGATAAACAATCCAAATATTCAGCTTTAGAACAGGCAGACACCATGGGTAAATTCCTTGACGCCTTGAAGTCTCCCTTCAAGAAGAAGAACAAGCAGGAGGTAGGTAATCATGAAGTTCACTCGTCCCGTCACGCATTACACAGGTTTCGTCCGGACACGCTCGTTATATTACCCCTTCGACGTGATATCCTCTAGATCTCCATCCCATGTCCCTTATACACCACTCCTTACAACAGATCCCAATATTATTAGATGTCTGCGGCGTTCTTTCCCCTTGTGTTTCGCGCCTATTCGCCTTCCCCTTACACATACACAGAACGCCACACGTATGTCCTTATTTGTGCGGCGCCTTCCACATCAGCAAATCGTGTTTCCTTCCTTCATCCCATAGCACAAACCCGTTAAACCCTGACCGTTATCAAAACAAACAACACTTCACCTAATCAAAACTCCTCCTATTCCCATCCACGTCGCTTCTTTTTCCTAAAATCATCATCTCGTTTCGTTCAAAAACATATACTCACACCACAATCCAGGAAACCTCCAAGGAGCCCAAGATGTCGAAGCCCGACAAGTACAAGACCGCAGCCGAGAAAGGCGTCAATGTCCCCGCCACCGCCAACAAGGACTCGGGCTGGAAGCCGTACACGATTCCGTACACGGGCGGTGGTGCCGCACTCAAAGGCTCCGACTGGATCCCGCAGCGCCGCAATGAGATCGCCGCGCCCCCTGACTTCACCAAGTCCCATGCTGCGCCGCCCCTGTACGTTGCCGGCGAGCGCAAGACGCAGCTGAAGAGCTCTGAGAAGGGTCAGCAGCAGCAGAAGCAGGCCGAGGGTAGTGGTAGTGGCGCTGGAACCCAGAAGAAGACTGCGGCTACGGAGAACGACATGTTCCACGCGACTTTCCCCCTGGGTGCGAAGCGTGAGGATCCGAAGACTCGCAAGTAGGCTGGTATGAATTTCCCCCCTTTATTTTACGTTCTCCTCTTGTTTCTCATCTCCCATTACGATGTGTCAATGAGTATTGATTGTGGATCTGGCTAACTCGCATCGTCGTTCTTCTAGATCACCCCATGGAACACCATGCGATTACTGGACGGTACTATACACAATTGATTCCGACACTTTCACTTCTTCAATTCTTTGCCCTCGGTGGCCCTTTTTCAACATCGGCGTTTGCATTTGCATCCTGCCCTTTTTTTTTCTTCCTACAAACGTACAAGTCTAGTTTCGCATGGTTCCTGGGGGACACGATGGCATGATACACGAGTAAACGAATCTTATGATGGCGTTCCGGTTCCGGTTGAGGTTCTGATCATTTGGCCGAGGTATGCTACGGAAAACAGGAAAAAGGGGACAGGAAGCTTGAGAACTTGCCCCTGGCTTTAGATAGCATACACACATGTACACTTCCGCCGAGGATCCAAAACCTTACATCTGCAGAAAACAATTGTCTTATGAATTTGCCGCTCGTGATAAGTTTGTAACTACCTCCTTTCGACGGAAACCAACGAAGTAAACAGTGTGTATAATATCCTGGGCTGGAACCAACCGCCTTGTTGATATGTTACAATTATATTGAGCTCGTGCTAGTATTTCAGTTGGATTCGAGGGATACCAGTAGCACCTTGACCATTCCGTCCCGGACTCTGAAAGACCTGGCTCTGACAGGTATCATATTGGTTTCCAAAGTAGGCACCCTATCCATTAATATTAGAGGGACGTAGTGGCATATTTGGAGCCATAATAGCATTATTAGACTGGACTCTTTGGCACTTTAGTATACATCATTCTTCTTAGGACTGCTAAGGTGATAATTGATAGTATGTATCATCTGTTACCTGACCATTGTCCGTCCTATCTAGCATGAGGGCGACCTAGATCATCTGCCTCGAGGCCCTCTACATATGATGGAGGTATCCAAGGCCCAAGCAGAGAGTCTAGTCAACGAGACCATATGTCCCATTCACCTATGCAGTTCCTCATACCCAGCCTTCACCAGGCTATCTGAGCCCTTCAGATCCCCAACACCGGTCCAGTAGAACAACCCGCCCAGCTTACAATGTTTCACATAGTCTGCCTTTATCCGCACCGTCTCCGGGCAGTCGAAGCTGACAAACCCCTTGCCGCCATCCGTCCTATCGACATAGCTTGCCGCCGCGGCGTGCCGGTCGACGTGGCAATCGCGGATCCACTCACGCGGTAGGTCGCAGTACTCGATCTCATCGGACCCTTTGAACGGTTGGCCGGGACCACGGGCGCCTGCGAATGAACGCGCGTAGGCTGGTATGCCGAGGATGATCTTATGCGCGGGGAAGCCCCGCGATACGAGGAAGTTGATGCCGTTCTGGCACGAGTTGCGCAACGAGGGGTATACCTTTTCTCGCGGACCTGGGGGTGGTAGCAGTTGTGCTTGGTGTCCCGACACGTCCGTCCACGGCCCGTTGAAATCATAGCCCATCAGATTTAGGTTGTCTAGCAGATGAGCTGCTGCCTTTGCGTCGATGTGCCTGAGGCAATATTCTCCCGTGGGCAAGGCAGTCGTGAGGATATACTTGGGGGCCGGAAGTTCTTCTCGCAAAGCGCTGAGCATGGAGATAAAGTTCCTGCCAGTCTCAGGAGTGGTCGGGTGCTCCCAGTCGATATCCACGCCGTCGAACTGGAACATATCGACGAAATGCCTGCAGGATCTCGCGAACGTGGCGCGTTTTCGGGCGTTTGCGGTTACGCCTGCAAACTCCTTGCTTCCGCTGCCGCCGCCGACGGATATAAGAGTCTCGAGGCCCGGTTTTTGGTGCTTCAGCTTGGCCAAGGCGGCTAGACACCCTTTCTCACCGTCGACGGCTTTGTTACAGTCGGCAAATTCGTCGAGGAGTCGAAGGGTGCCATCCTCGTTTAGCCGCACGAAGGCATAGTAGATTTTGTTGACATAGTCTAGTTCTAGAGATGATGGAGGGTACCCTTTGTATACGCGCCAGCTGGGATAGTACACGCCGTTGGTTGGGCTTTGCTCAGACATGACTGAAGCTTGTTGAGGTACTAAGTGAAGGTACAATGATAGGAAAGTAACGGCGATGATGATGATAAACTTCAATTTATACTTAGAAGGTTCGTACCGAGGCAATGTAATTGGCCCAGTTTGATGATGATAGAGTCTATTAGAGGTATCTTAGGTATCCTAGGCGGTTTGCAATGATTAAACTGAACGAAAATGAGCAGAATAGCCGAGTAATATGATTCGGTTCAATGTTGTTGAAGGCTGAAGATTGAAGTAACCGTTAGATAGCTCGAAATATAATATTTAGTGAGTGTCGGTCGCACATACTATGTCTTGCACCTGCTCGACTTTGAATGGGCTACGCAAACACTAAAGGCAATAAAGTTGATGATGGCATGTGAAATCGTGGTAAAGGTGCCTCCTACCTCCGACCCTCCGATGTGGCTTAAGCCATCAATTAATCGAGTTGAGCCTCGAGTACGAAGTACGCATATATGTAAGGGAGACACCTGGACATTTGAACTTGAAAACTCTAAATGATTATGGTAACACGACCTCGGGAGTGGTTAGAGTTAGAGCAAACCTTCGAGGGACTTTAGGATGACTAGGATTCGTTAAGCGGAATTTCCCTCGTCCATGACAGAGGTTGAGACGCCGTGTTGGGACGGCTCCCCCCTTGAACTCTAGCTTATTTAGGCTATAATTAGTATTTCCTCCGAACGGGCCTTACCGGAAGATAGAGCTCATTAATGTGGTCTCGACGATTGTGACTCGGAGTTTCGTTTCAATTTTCGTACCTGACTCTGAAGTTTTCTAGTGGAGACAAGGCGGGCGCTTGCGCTTGCGCTTACCTACTGCCGGCATGTCCTGTTGGCTGCCTTTTCTACGACGGAAAGATACGAGGACAGACGTTTCTGATTCCGAGTTATGCATATGATATATGATGGATCAGTAGCAAGGAAATAATGGCGTGTTTGGAAACCGAGTAGAAAGGAGATGGGTAAGTGCGGGAGTTGTTGCAGATGAACGTCATTTTGATCCTGAATTCTAAATTCAACGTTGTGGATGATGCTATTGAATCGCATATGTATTATGAATAAAGCAAGGATGCGAGGAAGTCAATATTCTAATGAATGGAAGTTATAATTATGAATGAATCTATAAGATTGATTGATGTAAAATAATGACCGGAGCTTCCTTTCAAGGAGTTCCCCTGTCTTGTACGAAATCTACATAGGAATCCGTAGTTCTGGATTGTCGACAGCATTGATACATCATACATGGTACCCGATTATAGCCCACCCATGCCAATTCTCCACTCGTCGTTGCTGGCTTTAATGCATATCTGTGAACATATGTAATTATGGGGAAAACTGTAATATCCACTAGCATCGACGACCTCATCTTGTCTTGGCATTTCCCTCCATCTCCAACATAATCATATACATGCCTATTAGTGATACTCCTCCCCATCTCTTGGGACCAGCTATATTCTCTAATGCAACAAAAACGCCGTAACGCCGTGATTCCCACGTATTTACGAGTCGTGATGATCTCGAAAGTCCGTATCCTTCGTATCCTTACGGACACCACATCTCGACGCGAGCGTGTTCTACTGCCTCCAAAACCTTGAAGTCCATATCAGTCTGTTTGAACGCTACAATGATCATGTCGAATCCATCGAGAGTTTCCTTGTTCCATTCGTCCATGCTGAGACGAGGAATGTGAGGAATGGCCGATTGCTCTACCAACGCGTCGGCAAACATGACATCGACGCGACCCGAGTCAGCAAGGGTTTGGATAAGTCTCAATCCTGGCGAGTTGCTAAGGTGCGACTGTCCCGCCTTGAAACCCACTCCCACTACCAGCACTCGCGGTCGCGACTTATCGCCACTCTCCACAGCCGTGTCATAGTCTATCATTGAAATATACGAAAGTCTTCTGTTGACAGCTGACGACACTGAGAGTCGTCTCTCGATCTGTTCGACTGTGGGCTTGCCGTTCAAAAACATGGTCTCAAAGTCGACAGCCGCATTGGCCGCGGCGCTAGCTGTGATGCTTAATCTGCGGGTCTGTGCGGGCTGCACGTCGATGCTCTTAGGTCTGTCCTGGAACAAAACCTCTAGTGCTCTGTGGCCTATCTTCTCTGGTCGTTGCCACATGGTCTCTGTCGCGTGCTTCAACAGAGGGAACTCGCTGTTCGCAATAAGATAGTATGGATTGACTGGGATGCAATGCCCACCGACACCGAGGCCGGGGGTGAAGGGCGTATAGCCAAATGGCTTCGTGGCAGCAGCTCTGCATACCTCGTAGGGATCGATGCCATGACCAACGCAGGCATCTGCCATCTCGTTTGCGTACGAGATGGCGATCATCCTCTGACAGTTCTCATACAATTTAGTCATCTCCGCCGTCTCTGGGCTGGAAACAGGAACGATGGTATCGAACACGCGAGAGTACAGACGAGTGATGGCGTTAAGAGATCCGGGGACAACATCGTCCAGTCCAGACAGGACCTTAGGAATTTCTTTCATCGGCGGCTCTGTTCGTCCAGGATCAACTCGCTGCAAGATGGTCAGCGATTTACTCTGTGTCGTAATTTTTAAAACATAGCTGTAAACGTACCTCTGGGGACATTCCTGCGAAAAATCCCTTCTCTTCAGCCAAGGGACCAAGGAGTTGTCGGGTCATTCCTATGGCCACGGAGCTCTCGATGACAACAGTCGAGCCTGGTCGAGCGTATTTACGAACGTTCGTTAGGGCGCTTCTGACATATGAAGTGTCGATTGTTTTATCGGCCTTTAGAAGCGTCGGCACCGAGATGAGGAAATGAGTAGCCCTCGCGAGATCTCGCGGATCAAGGGTGAAAGTTGCGCGGCTACTTTCACCTCCATGTTCTGACTCCACCCTGCGGAGCTGCTCCTTGGAGACGTCGAAGCCCAGCACATCGTACTTGGTCGAAAAGCTGCCGATGAGTTGAGTCCCAACATATCCGCATCCGATGACAGCTACCAAAGGCTCTGCGTCTTCATCGATCCGTTCGGAGTCGGCTAACTTCAAATTTTGGATGCCCTCCGTCTCTTGCGGGAAAGTGTCAACATGAGGGGTGTCAGGAGGTGAGGTCTGCTGGCTCGGCTTATCGCTTCGAGTCAACGGATCTATAGATACGGATAGATTTCGTCGCCGGTAGCCTGACCGGGCTTCCTGGACGCCCTCTGCAAAGTGCGGATGCATATCGCGTTTTTGACTATGAGACTGTAACGAAGACATAGCAAAAGGATAAGCAAGTGATCAGGGCTTTGATTTTGAGATGTTTCTTAGAAAACGTCGGGATATGAAAGTTGGTGCAACGCAGGGTTTAAAAGGAAAAGAAAACAGACTACAATGCAGAATTGGAATCTAGATGCAGTCTGGATGAAGGAAGGTCAACTTCTCTGGAGGTCGATTATAAACTATTGGGACTCTAAACGAAAGTATGATGACTGACTCGGGCTCGGGGCAATTCTAATCTATTTTCTCAAACCATTATCCAGTTTACCTCCAGTCTACTTTACACAAACCACAGTCGACCTACTCATAGTGGCTTACTTTGGCCCCGACCTAACACAACGAAAACCGCATCTCGTCGTCCTGCTTGGTGGATACGAATTCTGCCCTGAGTCTGGCCAAAGTTCATGCAAGGTTTTGCTTCTTCTAGCACGTGGAGTGACGTGCCTGTGTCGAGGCATGTCTACGTACCAGCTCTAGTAAGTGGAGAATCCCTCGCGCGAGTCATTGCATTACGATCGGTGCCTTATTCGTCCCTCCCTCTCGATACCATTGATGCTTCTTAGGTCTACACCAGTTACACTAGCGAGGCTAGGAGGCTTGCAGACTCTAGCAGTGGAATTAGAGTGATTACATGGGTACGGCATCCCGTCCCTGCACAAACGATCTGCATGGGGCCGCATATACTCTACTCAACGTCTCTAGCTCTTCATTGGTTCCCCACAGTTTCGAAAATCCGACTCAATATTAAGCTCGCCATTAAGCTCGCGGCCACCCGTTCTTGTTCCTGAAGACCCTGGACACAACAGGTCCCTAAGTTTTCGAGACTCGCCAAGCGACCCCTTTAAGTTTTTCTTAGGTAGGTTCCATGGGAGTGGAATATCAACTCTCTCCCAAGCCATGGCTTGAAATACTAGTATCACAACAAATACGCACCTTACCACCGAAGCTGAACGTGGGTCTGGGGTCTCCTCTCCCTCCCCCACCGGTACTATGTCGAGCTGATGCGATTGGTTCTATATGGTAACGCTAGCATTATTCATCTCTGTGGGTTATATCGGTGTTTCCTACTTACTAGTCCTTTGTTCTGTTCTGGACTTAAGCTGTTGTGGATTGATCTGGCTTACTGCCTCGCTTACCTGACTCGAGTAGACATGACATGATGCCCTTCGGAGTCTCATCGTATGAGTTTTCGTCTCCGATATTATGGCATCCTGTTGACCGAACTACGTAGGCCAAGTCAACCACCTACTTCTGCAAGTCTAGCTACAGTCGAGAGCTTAAGCTCTTACCATGGAGCCTAGTTACACGAGTGTGTACGTTGGCTTGGAGCAAGACGGTTCTCCGGAAGCTTAGAGTGGATTCCGTCAAGTCTCCAAGACTGCTAGACGGTGATGATTCCATTCCTCTAAACCATGATTTCCTGTTTCTAGCCAACGCGTCAATCTTCAAGATCAGCGTTTATTCTTACGCACTTCGTAAACTATCAAGATAATCATCACCCTGGATACTGTACGAATAGTATTAGTCTGTCGCCCAGCTGACCATCGCACCTTGGCTTTTGAGATGCATTTATGCCAGCTGCTCCCCACCCTGTTTTGTACTTCTCTCTTCCCTACCTAGCTTTTGCCACTACAATAGTTAAAGGAGGGATGCAGGGACACAAGTAGAATCACTTCGTTCCAGACAAAAATTTGTCCATCTCGCCGAGCTTCTCTCTTAGGATCCCTTAGTCATTCATTCGAATTCGACCGAGGCCTGTGAGATCACTTCTTCTCGAAAATTTTTTCTTTGCAAGCTACATTTATAACCTATATCTCCTCAGCCTTGTGTTTTTGACATTCCCGACCATTACATCTAGAACACAACAGCTACACTCGTTCGTCTCCGTTAGTGCGCTACTATATTTTGCTATATTTCGGTGTCGTTTTGTTATCAGTTTGCCGCCACTATCGAGTCAAGAAGACAGCTATTATGGCCCAGGTTCAAAGAGCTCCAAGAGTATGTTAGCTGCTCACCGCACAAGTTCTAGATCGTGTCTAACATCGACGCATAGGTACATCATAATCCCAAATACGACGATGAAAAGTTCCAACCCGCAGAGAGTCCCTTTGCGGACCAACCGGGTCGGTACTCATCATCGACAAGCTCATCTCGGTCCTCTCAACCCGCCTACCGATATGACAGGCCTGGGGTAATTAGCTATCCCCAGGACGCTCACATGATGCCGGGCCAAGCTATCAGCACCGATATTGCGATAGAGGCACCACCTCCCCTTAAGCACATCACTTACCCGGAGCTGCCTCCTATTGTATGGGTACCCACTTCCTCACGATCCTCGCTCCAAGATCCGCCTACCGCCAAATCAGCCCTACCAGCCGGATTAGCCTCTTCGGCCTCCTCACTGTCAGAAGGCTCGGTGGAGAGTGATCGAGAGGCGATTCTCGATAGTCTCCCCCCACTCTCTGTCAATGCTACCGCCCAAGCTATAGCTGCTGAGGCTACGGATCCCAACCTCATCGCGAAGGGCAAAAGGAAGGTTGCAAGACACAAGTACCAGGCCATAGCCCTCATATTTTCCTTGAAGTGAGTATCACATATTGATTGCCTTATGATTTGTACAATGTACTAATGCCTCTTCTAGCTTTATGTTCATTTTCTCTAGCTGGTGGTGGCCCCAGTTCTACTTCATCTACCTCCCGTTCATCTCCTTACCTCTGGTTTTGAATTGTGTCATGATTTTCGACATAATTGTCTGGTCGCTGAAGAATTTGGTCTTCAAGCCCAAGAAAATTAAGCCGGAGACACCAGAGCAGATGGTCCTACTTATGCCTTGCTATAATGAGACTTTCGAAGAGTGCTCAAGGTCACTGGACTCGCTTGTCAACCAAGTTAATATCAGCCATCATAAACAAGCGATTATGGTCGTTTGCGATGGCAAGGTCCGAGGACCCGGCATGGAAAAGACCACTGGCGATTATTTGAATGAGGATATCTTTACCGATCAAACCGAGCGAAGAATGATCCGCGCTGCGTACGTAGCATGGGATGGTCAGTCGATGGATGTCGAAATCACGAGAGGCATGTACAAAGGCCTACCATACTTCTGCATCGTTAAGCAGCAGAACCAAGGCAAGCGAGACAGCTTGATTGTTGCCCGCTCGTTCGTCCATAACTTCAACCTACGAGCTCAGCGCCCCAAGGTCATTTTCAACCCCGAATTCTTCCAGGCCATGACCGAGTTCCTAGTCAAGGATGCAGGTATCTCACACGTCGAATTCCTAATTGGTATGGACGCTGATACCGTATTCGCGCACGATTGTATTGGTCATCTGGTCGAGGAGTCTCACTATCCAGGAACCGTCGGCGTCTGCGGCTATGTCGCAGTTGACTTCTCGACGAACAAGTGGAATCTCTGGTCTATCTACCAATCGGCCGAATATACCATCGCGCAAGGACTACGACGTCTTCACCAGAGTCTCTGCACCAAAAAGGTATCCTGTCTTCCCGGATGTTGTCAACTGCTTCGCGTTTGCGAGGAGACATGCGGCGATTTTATCCTCGTCCAAGAGTTCGGTTACCATCCTAAGCCGACAGACGGGATCATCAAGCGTATTCGAGCCACAGCGTCCGAGGACCGGAATCATGTCTGTCTCATGCTTATGAAATTTCCAAAGGCCAAAACACGACAAGCATTGAGGGCTTACGCATTTACCGACGTCCCGCATTCCCTCTCGGTCTTCTTGAGTCAGCGTCGCCGCTGGACGTTA
Organism: Hypomontagnella monticulosa; assembly: GCA_902825475.1. Lineage (NCBI taxonomy): Eukaryota > Fungi > Ascomycota > Sordariomycetes > Xylariales > Hypoxylaceae > Hypomontagnella > Hypomontagnella monticulosa. Next base: position 4,764,853 of record CADEBF010000011.1, on the reverse strand, counting down.
GGCGCGACGGGCAATGATCTTATGTTGCTCATGGAATCCAATTGGAAATTCAACCTATGGGAGCGACTTGTGGCTCTTTCTAACGTCCTCACTTGGATGCTCAACTTTTTCGTCATCGCCAGTTTAGCCTGCATGATCTTCGCATTTATGCGTAAGTATTTTTCTTCTTATCAAATCCCAATGATTCCGCATGGCATTCAGACACACTAACAAGTGCTACAGATCAACCTTTCTGGATTATCATGATTTTCGCCTCCATCATGATTATCCCCCTCTGCTACTACGTCGGACTGGCCGTGTGGCTCTGCCGGGACTGGCTGGAGCGCCGCCAATTCCTGCTGGGCCTGGCTATCTTCGCCACCTGCGGCCCCTTTATCAATATTTGCGTCACTCTATATGCGTGTATCTACATGGACAACTTCGGTTGGGGAAAGACACGCAAGGTTATCGAAGAGACGGAGACGGGTGAAGCTGAAGAGCCTGACTGGCAAGCCCAGCAGGACCGTTACGAGGAGGCGCTCAACAACGACGAGAAGATCATCGGCACCCTGGTTCCAGACGAGGAGAACCAGCTCGACCCTGAGGTCTACAGGACGCCCTTCACTGCGCCTGCCGTCAGCAATCTCGACGTTAGGGACTACGCGCATCCTGCGCATCCTGCTTGATGCGCTATCACCAATGGTCATACCTTTAGGTAGTTTTCGTGTGCCATGTTTGTTCTTATTTTTTGTTTTTATCTTGAGGTGTTTTCTGTACACTTTCGAATTGCACCAAGACATTGCGGGGATTAAAATCAAGGCGAGGTACGTCAAAGGGAATAATGCCAGGAGTTATATGCTGGCAACTGGCCATTGTATTACATGCTTTATATTCTAGATGGTTTATCAGTCGGGAAGTCATCCGGCACACCAAAAGTTATTAGATTGCTTCGATAGAGTGGCATATCCTCTATGTCCTGGACTTTATGTATACTAGGTACTATGTAGTCAAAGCGAGATGTAATAGTAATAAATATTTTATATAGTCATCTCTCGGCGTCATGAATCACGTAGTCTCGTATGTACTCGCCGTAATATACTAGCTTGTTTCCCTGTTTACATATTAATTGTTGATCGTTTACTCCAGCCTGGGTATTGTTATCACTCTTTTAGATATACCTAGATGCAAAATCATGTAAACAGTAAACAATAAACAGAGGCTGTATTTAACTTCTGTAAGTTTACTAGTTGGTAGCATAACTCTTCACGGTTTGAGCTTGTCTTATGTGGCGGTGGACTGTCACGAGAGGCGCGCTATGAAATTTAGAGTCATACTTGGCTTCTATGAGGCTGGTAAGTTTCTTAGGGATAAACATAATTTTAACGGAGATAGATGGTGAGGGAAATAGCCAGAAGGAGCAAATGGAGTTGTTGGGAATGTAGGAGAGGATGAACTATTAGGAGGCGTACGGTATGCTATTGAATATCTTTTCAAAAAATATTTACATATGCATGTATTTTAGGCAGTCAGTTGTAGTGACAATCGCCCGCTAGCCCCTATTCCGGAAGTAGGAGCCTCACGGGTATATACTGGTCAATCCTGCCACTTACATATATCGCAAACGCACAATGACTTCATCGAAGGACTGGCAGTGCGATCTCAACCCCCGGGAGTGCCTCATAGCAGCTGCTATCCCAGTCTTTGGTATGGGTATGTCATACCTTTCTCACCTCTTCCTCCCCGTTCAGACACACAGGCCGGTATCTTCTATCCCTACATCGTCCTGCCCCTAGTAGACACGCTCCCTTTATCCCTATCATCCTCCAAAAACAGACTTACTTCAAGATGTGGACCAAGCGAGCAGCAATCTCACTAACCCTCGTCATCATCCTAGTGGTTCTAGCCATCTTCGCCTATCTTCTTATAGACGGGACGTTCGAGGCTCTCAGGGAAGAAACCCACGAGGAAAACGAGAAGCCCGAAGGAAAGCCTCATAAGACCTCCAACTTATGGGTTTCACTTACACAGAGGTACGTATTTTTAAGCCAACCCCCTTTATATCACCAGGTTCAAGACTCACAAAGCTTTCTAAACAATAGTGCCGATCCCGACGATGACGACGGCTCCAACGACACCCCACCCAAAGGTAGACCCCTCTGGCACATGTCGCGCCCCCACCGCGGCGCCGTCCCGTACGCCGGCGAAAACACCATCTTCAGCTGCGTCAACCCGGGGGAAGTCGCACTGACCTTCGATGATGGGCCATGGCACTACACGGCGCACATCATGGACCTACTCGAGCGGCACAACGCGCGCGGCACCTTCTTCGTGACCGGGCACAATTTATACCTTCAGCGCCGCCTCGACGACGAAAGCGGGCCGTACCCCGATTTACTCCGGGCCATGGTGCGCCGCGGACACCAGGTCGGGTCGCACACGTGGACGCATCCGCACCTGGACTTGCTGAGCTCGGAGGAGCGGGCGCGGCAGATGGTGTGGAACGAGATGGCGCTGCGGAACGTGTTGGGGGTCGTGCCGACGTACATGCGGCCGCCGTTCGGGGAGTGGCGGGACCTGGGGGTGCGGGGGGATCTGGATCGGCTGGGGTATCACGTCGTGATGTACGATGTGGATACCAAGGACTACATGCATAATTCCGAGGACGGGATCGAGGATTCCATCGAGGTGTTTGACAGGGCGGTGGCGGATGGTGGGAATGGGTCGTATATCGTGCTGTGCCACGATATACGCGAGTGGACGGCGCTCAGGCTTGTCCCTGCCATGCTGAGGATCCTGGGGGAGAGGGGGTACAGGGCGGTTACGGTGGGCGAGTGCTTGGGCGATCCGGAGAGGTTTTGGTACAGAGACCCGAGGGCGCGGGCGCGCATTGTGGAGGAGATTACCTAGATATGCACGTGGACATTGCATGCAGCACTATTACATGAATCCTGTATTCCGTATCCCGTACTTGGTATGGTTATGGTTATGGCTACTCGTTTGAATAGTGGTTCGGTAATGTTAGTCGGTTTTAGCCTTATTCATACATAGTATCTGTCTAATATCTTTCTAGGTAAGAAAAAATGGATAACCAGACAAGGGAAGTCGTCCCTAATTCTCTTAGCCCTGAAGGTTTCGTAACCGTGAATATGTTCGAAGGACGCTATTCAGAAAATTTTATATGCCTAGCATCAGGATACCCGAGGTCCTCTTGTCCGAAAGGAGGATGGAATGTATGTACGAATGTGGCGGGATTTGGAGTAATTCGTTCAAAACTAGCTAACTCGCCTCGTTGGACTCGGCGAACAGGATATCGACGTCAACTCATTGGGGCGCTTCTTTGTCGTTGTCGCCTAGTTGTGTCATAGGACCTTGAATTAGTATTAGATTTTGGCTCCCTCCTCGACGTCGAGACTAAGATGTGTAGAGTCAAAGCGTAGGCATCCTTACATAGTTGGAGACATTCTAACATAGTAAGTTAAGCTATTCGACAACTCAGTATGTACAATGTGATCCTCGGTCAAGCGTTTCGTTCTTCACCGGGTTTCCCTTTTCTGCTTTCTCCAACGGAACGGCGTTAATTAGGCGCCTTTTCTCAGCCGCGCAAGCTAATGAGGTCTCTCACGAACGAATAGACTGGTGGATACTAGTTAGAAGAGATCTTCCTTGCAGACAACCTAACTTGGAATCCCGAGTTTGGTGTCGCTGTTGATTGGAGCGCATATGAGTCGCGCTAGCTTCTCGCAAGTTAGCTTCATTTCATGACCCATCTAACTTACTCGAGTTTTTGCGTAATATGTAACGAATTTCGGAGTCTGCGCCGTTGATATTTCTTCAGGAGATGAAAATTTTCTCTTTCTCATGTTGAAATACAGATGGCTCTTGGCGTATGACTTACTTAGACTCAGAGTTAAGCCAACAGCAGGTAAATGCGAGAAATACAAACAGTTCAATGTAGGCACATACGTAGGTAGTAATATCTAGGTGGTCACGGCAGAAAATCTTTAGTCAAGGTACCTAGTTGGCTTGGCCGGCTCTTGATCGGAGAGCCTCTCGGAAGTTAGCGACGGGGGTCAATCCTTGTTGGTGGCGTACTGACCATTTCTCCAAGCCAAGCCGAGTTTTGCTATATGGGGGCTCCGTGGGGGCCATCATCTCCCCCTCAATATTTCTCTCTTTGGTAGCGGAGGTGGAAACTATGTCACCAATCCTACCTGAGCTGCAAAGTTGGAGATTTTGGGGCATTGGGGCTAGCGGGGTCGGACTTCGCGAGACATCGAATGATATTATTGATATAGCAAGCGTAGTGCTTTTCTTTGAACCCGTGCCTCTGTTAATCCCAGTCTTAATCCTGCCCGGTCCCAAAATCTTGCCCCAGTCCTTGTCGTCGGGACCTAGGCTGACGACTTCGGTTCGATGTCGGGCGCGAGACACGGCGAGGAAGCGGGACTCTTCCGCCTGCAGGTCCAAGCTATTGGCTCCAACCGCCGCCGTTATGCTGTGACGTGAGCCTAACTATATCAGGTATTAGGTTGGGTAATGTCTCTTTGTTTTCCCCCCTACCATATAGCATGTAGGGGATATCCATTCGGTATATATCAATGTAGATCACCCCCTCTCCAGTTTGTTCTCGAAGCTTGCTTTCAAGAATAAAAAAGCCTCTCACAACTTCGGTCTCGCTCTCAAGTAAAGGGCAGAGGCTGCTTGTATATGTCTGAGTGAGCATTGACGATCCAATTGTGTGCTGCTTCCAGCGTGAACAGGCAAGATGGAGAGACTTCCCGGCTTCAATGTGGCTAACATCCTAGAGAAGCGTCAACTTCTCATTGCGATTAATTGTATCGCCGCGCTGGTACGTATTGCAATATCTTACGCGCCGGGTCGGGCAGGTTCCCGTTCCACGGGTCCTCCTGTATGACTGATGAATCTAACATGTCATTTCTCATAGTCCATCTTCTTCTTCGGCTATGACCAGGGTATGATGGGAGGTGTAAACAATGCTAAGGACTATATCGACCTCATGGGCTTCGGGCACGTGGATCCGGTCACAGAAGAGCCTATTATCACGGACAGTTTACTGCAGGGTGGAATTGTCTCAGTCTATTATCTGGGCACTCTTTTCGGGTGTCTAGGTGGTGGATGGGTTGGCGACAAGATTGGTCGAGTTAAGACCATTGCCTTGGGATCAATCTGGGCTATCGTGGGAGCGTGCTTACAATGCTCGGCTATGAATCATAACTGGATGATCTGCGCGCGTGCTGTCAATGGCATTGGCACTGGTATTCTCAATGCCATTGTTCCCGTTTGGTGAGTTAACCTGCGCCACTTACATCATTCATATGAATGAGTCTTTTTGTGCACATCTAACTCGATTCTTCCCAGGGCAACTGAAACGGCGGACCACACTTCGAGAGGTCAATTCATCGCTATTGAGTTCACCTTGAACATCTTTGGCGTTGTCGTTGCTTACTGGCTCGAGTTCGGCTTGTCGTTCATCGACAATGGTAATTCGGCTATTCGATGGAGATTTCCGATCGCGTTCCAGATCATTCCTCTACTTGTGCTCCTTGGGGCAGTATGGTTTTTCCCGGAGTCGCCCCGATGGCTTGTAAAGGTTGGACGCACCGACGAAGCTCGGTTCATCCTGAAACGTCTGCGAGGGTCGACCGGAGAGGATCTTCAGAGGGCAGAGGCCGAACTGCACGATATTACCAACATCATCGCGCTCGAGTCTAAGGAGTCTTCCAAGAACTCTTACATCCATATGCTTTTTGGAATTGGCTCGGGCGAATTGCATACCGGGCGACGTGTGCAGCTGGTCATATGGCTTCAGATCATTCAGGAATGGGTTGGTATCGCCGGAGTCACCATCTATGCGCCCACGATCTTCCGTATTGCCGGCTTCGACACCTATAAGAGCCAATGGATTAGCGGTTTGAACAATATCTTTTATATGTTCGCTACGCTCATCTGCGTCTTCACGCTCGACCGAATCGGCCGTAGATGGACGCTATACTGGGGCGCGGTCGGCCAAGGTATCGCCATGTTCCTCGCTGGCGCGTTCTCCAAGCTTGGCCAAGACGCGACTGCCATCGGAGATATCGACAAAGCCAACTCATACGGAGCGGCAGCAGCATCTTTCGTCTTTATCTTCACCTCGGTATTCGGTGCGACGTGGTTAACAGTTCCCTGGCTGTACCCTGCTGAGATCTTCCCTCTGCAAGTTCGTGCTAAGGGTAATGCTTGGGGTGTGTTTGGGTGGAGTGTAAGAGATTCTCTTTCATCTAATAATGCTTCTTTTCTTTTTCGTGGTTTACAGCTTCGGGATTTGATTACTAATTTTTTCTATCTGAAATAGATCGGAAATGGATGGCTGACACTACTTTGTCCCATAATGTTTGAGAGTAAGTTGATACTATTTCCCTCGTCTTTCGATTGTCTAACTAAGCGGCGTAGACATTGGTTCGACGACTTTACACATCTTTGGCGCATGCAACATTCTTGCGATCCCGGTCGTTTGGGCTCTTTATCCCGAAAGCAACCAGCGAACCCTAGAAGAGATGGATCTACTCTTCGCTGCCCCTACCCCTTGGGTCTGGGATGCCGAGAGCACATTTGCAAGACTCAAGGAAGAGAGACCTGATCTTGTCCAGGCTGCGAAGAGGGGTGAGCACGTCGTTGATTCTGAGAGAGGCGTCTTAGCATCTGCACCTTCAAAGCCGGAGGGAACCGTCCATACAGAAAGCGAAGGAAATATTTCCCCGTAGGCTGGTAAAACAATTCCTAGGAACATTTATGTATATATGGGTTAAAGTCAATTCCTCAACGACCCATCAATACGGCTCTTAATGTTTCATTATCTTACCTCGTCGTAGGTACCAGGCAGGGATGAGAGTAATACCTCAGCGGGAAGCTAGAAGCAGGAAATAATCCATAGATACCCCCTGAACTTCAACATCAATAGCTAAAAATTAATTCACTTTTCATAACATGCTTATACTGCCTAACCCTTCCTGTAATGGAGCACAGTATTCATCATGATTAGATACAGGCCAACCCTTGAAATAATGTTAATCCGGGGGCCTTGTCAGTACCGATCCGCACGAGGGTACGGATGTATCTAGGAAATGTATAAGGCGTTTTACTAAATCAAATAAAATCTTTATGTAAGATCTGATGTGATATTCGAAATATTCAAATAGTCTTTTACTATTCAACTTATTTTGAAACATATAGAATAAGAATATACGTCTCGAGATATGTTTGAATATATCCGTGTACTTCATGCTATAGGCGCATTAAGTAGCAGTGCCGGTGGAGATTCGACATTATTTCAGGGGGTGTCCTGTATATACAGTACATATTCTTGCTTAGATAGATCATATGCCGCGGCTTGGCAATAATGTGAAGATGCGGCCAAGACCCGGGGAGCTGGGTGCCGAAACAACTTGTCCGCAACGATCTACAAGGCTTAATTATTTTTGGATAGCTTTCACACTAAATCTCTTCACGATGAAGAGAAACAAGCTGAGACGAAATCTCGATGCTGAAACACTTTTCTTGTTGTCATTGTTCTCGGCTTCGCTTGGCATTATGTCTTGTGTGCGACAAGCTTTGAATCCTTCCCGCTCACAACTCCCGAGATCTCTTGTCATATTGCAACTCCCTTTCTTAGCAAGAAACAAATTCCACGCTCCACATCGCTCCGGACTCCGCTTTCGATCCCAGGATGCTTGAACCAACCCTTTACATTGTGACCGAGACCCTAAACGATAATTGCCTCATGGTATCGTAGTTCTTGATTACCTCCAAGCCTAGCAAGTCATTTGCAATCGAACCAGTTCACAAGCATGACCATGTCGCCCGTATTATATGAATCGTTGATATAGGGGTATCAAACTACAATCATACGTTAGTTCACGAACGTAGGGGATAAACGATGTAAAAGATGATTAAGGGAAAATAAGGACACGCAAACTTACCTCCACTGGACTTGTGTGGCATCTAACCCAAACATAGCGAGTCTATTCGGAGACGATGCCCTGACCGCTGAGAGCCGCGGCACCCTCAGCAGCTGCGGCGCCTTCTTCGCCGTGGAACCCAATAGCACCATCACCGACTACCAAGGCGGGCGAGTAGGCACCTAAGTTGATATTTAAGGGGGCAGCAGCAGCGAGCGCTACCAGACTGGTAAAGATGACGGCGAATGCGGTTTTCATATTGATATCTTATTTCGTAAACGTGACCGGTCTGGGTTTAGATGGATTGGTCAGGGATATATAGACAGTGAGTCGAGTATTAAGTAGTCGAGAGAGGACAGATGACCAGATATGAGAATAGAGAAAAGAATATGGTGCACCTGTGCACTTCTCGAAAGATAAAGACAAGAGAACGAAGTTAAGATAGAGAGAACCGGCTGACAGAAGAAAAGGAGCAGATTCGAAGAACGGGGAGGTGTCAGCATTCTTATGATACTTCCCAACTTTCGTCTGATGAGCGCTCAAACGCACTGACGAGCTGGCACATCCTTCCACATCGGGATGAGAATCCCAAGATAGGTCAGAATGCATACGCACTCGGATTGGTGTGAAGCATGCAAGCTTCACTTGCTTGGTGTGAGGCGCGACTGCTGAATCTGCCAAGATGCGTCGCCAAGGGCCTCAGATCGGGCCAAGCCGTGGGATCGCCACCACGTTTGTCGCAATCCCCGCGCGCCATACACGCACAGGGTGTCGGAGAATGAAAAGAAACAGTATTATATGTAAATACCTCATACCCCATACTAGGTAGAAATAAAAAAATGGAAACGCAGTATACGTTACCCTGGCTTACGCACCGGCAATTTGTTAATGAACTTGATGACTACCGTGCCGTTAACAGGGAGGGTGTGTTTCGACCTTATCATCGTCGAATCAGAACAGCCAGCTACGACTTAGTTGCAGAAGAGAATTACAGCCGCACGGTAGTCCGACAAGGCCAAGAACGTTGCTAAGTCTGAACTACGTAGTTCTTGTTTGACTTGTTAACTGCGTGTTGAAGTATGGTTGAGACATTGATGTCTTCTCTTAACCATAGCTCTCCTCGATAGCCCTAGAACATATACACTATTATTATCTTAGAATGTATTCCAACATTGAGAGACCGACAGATTTCTCAATAATATCCCCATAGATTCTGCCTTAACACAATGCGATGATCAACTGCACGGTGCCAGCCTCGTCTCTTCTGCTTTTGTAGTCAGTCTATGAGATCTTTCTGGCCATAATTATCCAACGATGTACACTAATAAGAAAATCTCACAGAGAGATCTATAGAAAAGCCCTCCTTGGTTGGTAACTTGAATCCTTCGGCCCCCTAATACGAGGACACTCTGGAGGAAACCAAGATACGAGACTGATAAGTTTAAGCGTTGATTTTAGTTCGAACATTAGGACCAAACGTCTACAGGAGTATATAAATCTAAAAGAGTAAATCTAATACCTAGTTGGCGTTGTAGGTTGGGAAACGAAAGGAAGAGGACGACACATACGCGAAAGAGAAAAGGTTCTATGAGAAAGACAGCTAGAAATTACAAAATATTGAAGCGAATTATAAGATTGTCTGTGACATGCGAGTAAGACTGGACGAAGACGTGGCATTTTTTGGAAGAGGAAGTCTAAATAAAGACTGACTAGGAGAGCGGTTTTAGAACCTGGTTATCGAGTAGCCTCACCCCCTATTCCACCCACCCACTACGGATCTGGCATCTCCTTTAAATAGCTCTCCAAACCTTGCAACTCAATTCCACGCTGTCCATTAAGCGTCTTCTCCATATCCCATGCAACGCCTTTCCCTACAGCCCAGACATTCGTATATTTCAACATCCCATCATCAGGCCTCTCCTTCAGCTTCCCCTTTAAGAACTCTGCGTCCCACACCTCCTCGCTCCACTCTCCACCAAACCTCTCCTTCGCCAGCTTCGCGACCTGCCTATATGTCACTGTATCTCCCGCGATATACACCACCTGCCTCGCCACCTCACGCGGGTCATACGCGACCTCGGCCGCCATCCGGCCGATATCCTTCGCCGTCGTAAGCGTCAACTTGGCGTCCCAACTCCCCAGGGCACGGACCTTGCGCTCCTTCAAATCGACTACCCCGAACGCCGGCAGGAACAGGAAACTCATAAATAGCCCCGTCGACACAATCACCCAGTCTGTGTCCTGCTGCCCGCGGAGAAGAGAGCGTACTTGTAGCTGCTCATCGAATAGATCCTGTGCGCTGCCGGCGCCCACGGCGTCGTAGTCGATGCCCCACTGCCATGGAGTATAGCGGGGTGTGCCCGCCTTGAGGACTGCTTGTGTGAGTTTGATTTGTGTGCCCGCCGGCAGCCCGAAGCCCGAGCATGAGATGATTGTGTGGTACTTCTTGAATACCTCGGCGAGTTGGTCTGCGGAGTCGTTTGCCAGGTCCCCGGCCTCGAAGGTTGCGCCTAGGGACTGCAGGTACTTGTTCTGTTTCACCTTTTCTGGATCCTGGGATGAGATGGAAGACTGCCGTAGCAGGATAGCGATTTTGCCGTCATTTCGTTTTGGGTGCGCAGCTAGGGCTTCGAGGACCGCGGTCCCGAGCTCGCCGGCACCAATGAGGAGGATGGATGGGGAGTCTGTCATATCGTAAGATTTGGAATGATAGTATGTTCTCGTAGTCACTACTCTAGGGAGTGCATAAAGTAGGTACTGGGTGGTCGAAATGACTAGTTTCACCCGTAGTAAGTTGGTCGAGTGTCGTTTGCTTTATCCTTTATCTCTTGGGAGTCGGAAATGGATGTATTATATGTCTAAGTTTGTCCCCATTTTACTAAAACTGACCAAGTATCTTGTGGATGATTGCTATATATTCTAGCGTGTTGATACTTAGTATCCATATTTATTAAACAATGTTTCAACTTTTTGGTTCGTTAACTGTATCCATATCATATAGTCCAGAGGGATTCACCTCGAAGGAACCCGCTAGAACAAGCGTGGCGGAGAATGTACCTATCCTTTAAACCCTCAACGCTATTCCTCTAGAGAGCTTCATTACCAACAATCCCATCAAGAACCACCCACTAGCCCCTGATAATGGCCAATCGCCTTTAAGCCAAGCGACAATCTTCAGATCCTGATTACTAATTGCCTCGTTCGCTCGTCAAAATAAGCCTGAGGCCCTGTCAAGATCATGGAGATAACAAGCGTTAAACTCCTAACTCTGGGTAAACCGGGTTAACTCCGAGTAGTATTGGCTTGGCGGGCGTAATATCAAGCCATCTTGCCGTGGATCCCACCGTTTACCGGACCCTTTAGCTCGGCGCGGCGCGGCCAAGCGGACCTCCACCGAAGATTCTTGAAGCGTATAGTAGTCATATTAGGTTTGACCATGACATGGCTCTAGCTTGATGCTTGCTCCCTTTCCTAGGCCTTGACATAACGGTTATATTGATGGTAGAGATCATAACTAGGAGAAAACTTTCTAACAGTCTTAGCGAATTAGAAGAAAGTAGACAAGATCGGTATAATTCTCCAGGGAATATACCCACCATTTAGATATATACCTAAGAATAGATATCCTACATAACGGAAAGGAGTAAATTTTCAAGAGGACAAGAATTACAATTCACGCAGCAGTAAAGTAGTCATCGCCAGCAACAAGGTACCATACATTAGATACAAAAAAAATTACATAGATAATATTATTCATCGATGAGGAAAACGAAGTCTCCATGTCCACGTCCACGTCCACGTCCACATTGCTTGCCTTCTCTGTCTTTGCTTGGTAGCAAATCTAGGACGCCATGTATGTAAGGCGACAGACTCACTCATACAATCTTATTTTGCACAATCCAAACCTTCAGTCCTCGACGCTGGGGCATATGCTCATCTTCATCTGCGACTCAATGCTGCCCCTTTCTTTCTACTCTTTTGCCTTGCGCTCTAGACACTAGGCTCATATGATTATCACTCACTCTCCCTCTAATCCAACACTCGGCCCGCTACACCCGCACCGCTACGGTCCTTTGTCTGCGTTTTCTTCAACGACTTGCCCAAATGGATCTCGTTCAAGAAGGCAGCAGGGCGACCACCGCCACCGCCAGACGGGGCTGCTGGAAGGTCACCTGCAGCTGGCGGGGGTGGCGGTGGGGGAGGGCCCATTCCAGGGATAGGGGGTGGTGGCGGAGGTGCGCCAGGAGCGCCGAAACCAGGCATCGGAGGAGGCGGCGGGGGGCCTCCTGGGCTGGCTTCCGGCATGGGAGGTGGAGGTGGGGGAGGAGCGACTGGTGAGCCGACGGTCTCTCCGCCGGCTGGACCCGCAATCGGAGGAGGGCTGAAGGGAGGTGAGGTTACAACTGGCGAGGCACCAGCGGACTTGTCACCGGCTGCAGATAGGGGTCGGGGAGGGCCCATAGAGCCGAAGAGGAGCGATGCGAGCTGGGCGGCGCCAGCAGCGGGACGCTCGTCGTCCGAGTCCTCGTCGTCTTCCTCGTTTCCGGAACCCCATTCGTCATCGGTGTCCGGTCGCTTTCGTGACGGTGGTGCTTTGGCCTCTTGGGTGATCCGGAAGAAAGGATTGGTGGATACTTCCTGCTGAGGGGGAGCTGGTGGAGGAGGGGCGGGCGTAGCGGGTGCCGGCGCCGGGGGAGGGGGTGGTGCGGAAGACTCCGAGGACTGAGACAACATCCGGCGGTAAGGGTTGCGGCTCTCGGTTTCGGATGGCGGGCTTGCGACAGCTGGAGGGGGAGATATCACAGGTGGCGCAGGTGCCGGGGGCGGCGTAGCTTTACGCTCTAGTTCCTGGCTGCCTAGCTGGCTGCTACCAAGAGTGGGAGTAGATGCTTGAGGAGTGATCTGCTGAGGACCCTCGTCGTCGTCTGATGACGAGTCCTCGTCTTCCATCGCTGCAAGTTGGCGCTGGAGCTCAAGTTCCCTTTGGCGCGCAGCTTCAATCTCGGCACGCTGAGCAGCGAGCTTCGATTCCTTCTCCTTCGCTTCGGCCATAGCCGCTTTCTTCCTCTTCTTTTCTTCCTCCTTCTTCAGCTTACCTTGACGGACTTGCTCTTCTAATGCTCTAAGACGAGCGGAAGCAGCGTCTCGTTCCTTCGCGAGCTCCGCTTCCTGCTGCCTGGCCTCGTCCCTAATGCTTGTTAGTCTGAATAAAATGGGTAGAATCAGCTTATAACTTACTCCATCAGCTGGGTAGCCCGTTGCTGTTGTTCGTGCTCTCTAGCAAGGCGTTCCTCCTCGGCCTTTCTGGCAGCCTCTTCCTGAGCCTTCCTTGCTGCTTCCTCTTCGTCGGCTTTTCTGGAAGCATCCTCATTCTTTGCGGCTTTCCTCGAGGGGGGCGGCGGTGGTTTCTTGGTTTCGACCTTAGCCACAGGAGGGGGTACTCCTTGCTCCTCTGCGATTCTAGCCTGCCGTTCGGCTTCGCGCCGCGCATCTTCCTCTTCTGCCTGCCGTAACTTAGCAGCCCGCTCCGCCCTTTCACGCTCCATTCGCTGGGCAGTCGTCTCTCCCGGCTTAGAGGATGTCTTGATACCAAGGGCTGCAAGCCTCTCAGCCATCCGTTTCTCTGCTTCTTGTTTGATGAATGCAGCTCTTTCTTCTGGTGTCTTATACGACGAGTATGATCCGCCGCCAGGTGCGGGAGATTGGGTGGTTGGAGGCGTGGCAGTGCGAGCTGTTGATGAGGGACTGTCAAACCGAGCTGGCGGTGCCTCTGCTCTGACAGGTTCAGCAGTCGCGGCACGTCCACCCTTACGGTCTTGGGTTCTAATTCGAGCTGCTCGGCTAGAGCGTTGCAAGTCGAAGATGAAATCTCGAACTTCATCCTCAACACCAAGAGCATCTTCCCATCTCCTCCTTTCGTGCTCATTTGCGGAAGTCTGGCCTCCTTCCTTCAGGTTGTCTTCGATACCCCGTGAGAATTCTCGGACACTGTCTTCTACATCTCGGACCATGCGCTCATTGTTCTCCTTCTCGGTTCGAATCTTGAGGTTCTCCTCTTCCAGCCGTTTCTCTGCGTCCCCGTCACCGCCATCGATATCAATCTTCTTACCAGTTAGCGCAGCGGTCCTCTGCTGCATCATGGCCTTGGCCCTGGCCTTCAGGCGATCCGACTCGGTGATCGAACCACCCGGTCCAGTACCAATGATATTGGAGGCACTTCCAGGATGGGCTTTCGCGTCTCTAAGACGGAACAGTTCAAGCTTAGCGTCAGCAATAGCCTTCTCAGTTTTCCTGACCTGCGAAGCAAGCTCAGGGATTTTGTCGGTAAGGTTTTGTAGCTGGCGTTTGAGGGCTCTCCTCTCCGCTTCAGAATCGCCACTCACGAGAGCTGCGTCGGGGTGAGCATCGATATCATCTTGGATGCGCCTTATACGGCGATATAGCTCCTCGGCTTCACGTCGGTCTCGCCTGTCAAGGATATCGTCCTCCTCAGCAGCTGCTTCATCCTTGAAATCCATTGCATCTAGAAGGACCTGCTTCTCCCGAATCTTCTTTTTCAACTGCTCAATAGAGAGTTCATCGTTAGATGTTACGGATGAAGGCGATTCTGGTCGAGGTGAGTTGTTGCCGATCCTACGTCGCGCACTCGATCTGTACCCGACATCATCATCATTATTCTTAAAAACGGTCGCATCTTTCCGTCCCGCGCCGAACCCGCCAGCATTGCCCTTGAAGGAGTGGCTCTTTAGATAGCTGACTCCTGTCTTCTGGGGAAGTAAAGCGGCGCCTGACGTCTTGCGGAAGTCGGACTCCTGGTTCAACATTGACTTGATGGTACCAAGCGACTCGGTGAAATTGCGGGTAGATGGTGGAACAAGCTCAGGCGGTAAGACGTTGGGCACGGGATAGCCATTTAGTTTTCTATAGATAAGATGCATGGCTACCGCAAACTCATCCAGATTGAGCTTGCCCTTGTTTCCATTATCCGCAAGGGTCCAAATTCGTTCGAGATCTGTCTTCTCCAGTCCACTCTGGCCGAAGATCTCGATGGCTTGGTCACCTGCAACAAAGCCTTTTCCTAGGCCGTCCCATGCCCGGAACAATTGGTCGTAACGAGTTTTCTCGTCCTTGGTGATGGCCCAGGGAATTACGGCATTACCGGATAAGCCAGCCGTGGTGTAACTCTGTTGCTCTCGACCTGCTTGCGGCATCATTCGAGCCTGTAACGCATCGATATTGGGGAGGCCAGACGCGGGAGCGTTGACCAACCCCCATTGGCCGGGTTTGCCAGTTGGTTGTGCGTTCAGAGGGGCGGCACTCGCAGGGGATAAACCTCCAGGGAAGCCCGTAGGCATCGGAGGCATTGGCGGCCTAGGGCCGTTGTATCCGGTCGGTTGTGGGTTATTCAGGCCCCCTGGGAATCCAGTCGCTTGAGGTTGCATTGTTTGACCTGGAAATCCTGTTGGTTGACTCGGGAACCCAGTCATTTGTGTTTGAAGTAACTGCGAATTTGACGGCATAGGCTGTGGATGTTGTATCGTGGGCGGCGTCGCGGTGTTCTGTCTGGTGAAGTCTGGCGCATTCGTTGCCCCACCGGGGCCAGCAGCTTCTTCCGCAATGCTGAAGTTGATAATGTCGACCATGCTTGAAACTTCGTTCTTGATATTGTCGGGTAGACTCCCAGGGATGGCCTTGCCCACAAGCTTCAGGTTACAGAGGTACATAGCTAACGCAAACTCTGGGAAATGTAGTTCGCCTGATCGAGTTGTGTCTGATAAAGTCCTATATAGAGGTTAGGTTATCGGTCGAAGAATAGTCGTGTGATACCATACCAGATATGTGACAGAGAGTCTCCATCCAGTCTTGACCTTAACAATAGGTCTCGAGCCTTCTCGCCTGACATCGTCATCTGGCCATCGCCTACAGCTGACTTGAATAACGTCTCGAATTTTGCTTGATCTTGCGCTGTGATAAACGACAGCCTAATGTTCGGGATCTTGTTGGAGGGTTTCTGAGCTCTTCGGCCGGTCGGTTGAGGTTCGGAGGCTCCGCTAGTCTTGAAAGACGCGGCCATCGCACTAAATCCTGTCGGTTGAGGCTTTATCGCTGGAGCAGAGACAGAGGCTTGAGGAGGCTGCTGAGGGGGTGCTTGCGACGTTGGCGCCGAGAAGGAATTCTGGGACTGCTGCTGGTTGAATTGGCTCTGGAATTGCGAGGGGATTTGCGGTACAGGAGGGGCGCCTGTCTGGAAGTTTTGCTGTTGAGGAGCTTGGCCGGGGTAGCCGGTGTACTGAGGTTGTTGGAGGTTCACGACCATAGGGGATTGTTGCGGCATCCCCGTGGCTTGTGGTTGCAGGCCTTGTGCGCCAGGGAAGCCCGTATACTGTTGATTTAGGGGAACCTGTCCGTATCCTGTCGGTTGCGACGCGAATGGGCTCGGTTGCTGTCCTGACTGATGTTGAGGCTGCTGACCTGGACCACCAGCCCCCATACCGTATGAGTTGCCATACTGCTGAGGGCCGGGTCGCAAGCTATTGCCGCCCATGAATGAATTGGAATTGGAATACATGATGAAACGAACGTATCTTTGAAGAATCTATAACCGAGTTGCTTAGAGAGCAGAGGACTATAGAGGTCCAAAGGACCGAGCAGTGCTCCTAGATAATATTATGTGAAGAGGCAAGAAAGTGTTGCAGATGACGAAGCTCGCTCGCTGTGCAAGTCTGGAAATCGAATGGAACAGGGAGTGGCTTGGCATAATTTGGTTATGGCCACTTTTAAAATAACAGTCAATCAACAGGCAACGAATTGGTCCGAGCCCCCGAGTTACTAACTTTATACGCTAATTAAACTCATCAGAGGGGGTCCACGGGTATGTGAGGTATGTGATACGCGGGTAGATTCGTGACACATGCATACACTTACACGTATATAGTTGCACAACCAGATCTGATTAGAAAGCTCAACGGCTGCGTACTTTGAAATTAATTATTAACTTCTCAAGTGCTCTATCGACTCCCTGACTGTACCTAAGTATGCCATGCGTCGTGAGGTGGTCGGTGACTTGTGGATATTTATCCACCTTACCACCCTTCTCTTTTCTCTACTTTTCTCTTGCTCTATTATTAGGTATGATATTTTTCCTGCTTCTATTATTGTAAATTACCTCACCTCTTCAGAGCCCCGTCATTGTCTATCGTCGACTTCGTCACTCCCGATTGGTGCCCTTCTATATAGCTATGTTAGAGTCTATTCCGACAGATTTCAGATCCAGTGTCTTTATGAGCTCTCGATAGTTGTTGCATGGCATAGGCTGACTACACCTTATCAAGCTGTAGCGGTAGGAAATTGGTCGGCGTTCTTTTTAGTCCATGCCTTAAAGTCTACCTTCGTTAGAGCCTTCTTCAGAGCTCCAGCCAAGCCGAACTGGCTTGGGATGCCCTCAATTCGGTGAGTCGAGTTGATATTCTTGACCAGAACAATCTGGTAGCAAGTGGCGGTTCCCTGTCGCGAAGCGATAGTAGAGGCAGCTAGGAAGTACTCCCAGATCTACGTACTCTCGTTAGCAACGCAGCTCAAGTCTCATATACCTTCAATTCCGGCAAACTTACACGGAACCACCGTTTGCCATACTTGGCCTCGACCTTCTCACGGTTGGCCATCCAATTTCGGTACCATCGCCACAACGTAGCCGAATAATGCACACCGATCGTGTCCAGTCCCTTGACTTCAAATCCGGCACCTTCAAGTCCACTAATGAAGAAGTCAAGCGGGGTTGACGCGTCCGCACCAGGGAATACATATTTGTTCATGAACAGACCCCAGATGAGATCCTCATATTGCCAGGGCTTTCGGAGACCAGCGATCTGGAGGAAAAAGACTCCGTCGTCGTCCAGCATATCATAAACTTGCTTCAAAAACGTGCCGTATTTGCGTACCCCGACATGTTCCGCCATCTCCAGACAAGTGATCTTCTTGTATCCGCCCTCCGGCACTGGGATGTCTCGGTAGTCCATGCAGAGAATTTTGCTTTGCTCCTCAGGGATGCCGGCGTTGCGAAGGGCCTTATTACCCCAAGCAGTTTGATTACGTCCAAGAGTGATGCCCGTAGCGTGAGCACCGTAGTTGACACTGGCAAATCGTGCCAGAGTACCCCAGCCACAGCCGATATCTAGTAGCGTCTCGCCTTCCTTCAGATCGATCTTTTCACAGACGATGGCTAGCTTGTTGTCCTGTAGCTGCTCCAAGGTTTCTTCGGTATTGATATCTGAGATAACACCCGAGGTGTAAATCATGCGAGGACCTAGAAACCAACCGTAGAAATCATCACCACGATCGTAGTGGTCGCGAACCTGTTCCTCATCTTGGTCAAGTCAGCTAGGGAATGTTTTGCGGACAGTCGATTCCGGTGGTATCCTACCTTGGCTCCTGGAGTGCATAATGACTTCGGGCATCATTCCGAAGAGAAAGTATTTACAGAGACCCCAGGTGAACCGGAAGCTTGCCCAATCATGCCTGTATTCCATGACTTCGAGGCAGTCACCGTTGAAGTCAACATCTCCGTCAAAGTACATCTCATAGAAAGTCTCCATAGGGATTTTATTCTTGCCATGGTACTTGAGTTGGTCGGACTGCTTCTTGAAGGTAAGATAATGCTCGACCGGGCGTCCCGGATATTTGGCCTTCTCGTTCTTGCGAGGGCTTACGGCGGAGAAGGTAAGCCAGAAGCCTGCTAGAATAGGGATACTCGTGAAGAGAGCAAAGAAGATAGCAGTCTTTAGACCACCTCCGACTTTCCATGACAAGTAGAGCGGGACACCGCCTAGCAGAGAGAAGAGAAGAACGTTAGAAAAGCTTTCAGCACCAGCCGAATCAGCGGGGAGGGGGGCGTTCTTGATAGACGGATACTATGAGATTGTCGTCAGTCAGCAAATTCAAACGGTATGCTCCCTATAAAGCATGTAATCAGATCCATGGATGCCAACACAGGAGAGCATACCGAAGTGGTTCGCACACCGCATTCCTCAAACTTCTCGAACGTAGGCGTAGGAGCTTTCGGAGTTTCGATGAATTCGAACTCCGACTCACTCCCGTTGACGCTTTGAGGTTTAGACATTGTGGAAATGGAAGGCCCGGTGGGCGCTGGGTAGGCTTCGTGAGGACACTCTCGATCTTTGTAGTTGGAAGGATTGGTGGGAAAAACGATGAGGTGGTTAATTCGTCTTCCAAGGTTGTCTTTTGAGGGGGGTTTGTCGTTACTCCTAGCCTCTAAGCTTCCCGCTTCCCACTTACACAGACCGCCGTCTCTCTGAATTTGATAGCCCTTTCTTGAATTGGCACCTCTGAATGGTCGAGACCCTGGAGCTAGCACTACAGGAGCCGTTCCGTCGTAATCATGGTGGGGCTGCCACGCCCAAAAATCCCATCAATTGATGTGCAACACCAAAGACAGGAACCCCCCACCGAGGCGAGCTCGGCATCTGAGGACCCATAGCACTTAGCACATGCATTCAAGGGATAAGGTTATGACTTACATACCGGTAGTAACCCTTCAAACGATGAATAGGGGGGAGAACCGTCTCGTTAGGGACCTTCATCTCATCTAAATCGGTGTGGGGCTATAGATATTTACAGGAAATATGTATTACAGTCAAAGAAAATTCGCGAATCGAAGACTTGGCAGAACGATCCATGGCTATATGTTTTGAGTAAGGGTTGAAATTGTAATATACACTATACTAAGTACCTACCTAGGTAGCCCTGGAGATCTGCGAAAATGTTGTAGGAATGTAATAAACCCACATCTTAATTGTCTTGGCACCAAGACCATTATCATCGACCATAGCACCACCCTTGAGGTTTAGAGAAGTCATGGAGGCTGGTCATATCCTTCCATGACAAATGATGTTGGGAAATGCTCCTCGCCTATTCGCTAGGCATCGTTACACTATGTGGTGGTTTCGATATACTCGGATACTGGTCTGTAGACTTTACATATCGAAAGCTTTCAAAGGGGTATGAGTTGTTCGAAGCGAGTGATGATACCGCCGGCGACTTGTAATTAATAATTGGTATAATCTCAAATGATGGCACCGTCACGGAGTCTAGTATAGCCTGGCGTCGTTTCGAACACCATGTACTAAATTGAAATAGCATTATTCATGTGCGCACTAGGTTCTTAAGCAGTTTGATTTAGTTAACTTACCTGACATTGGCCAGGTAGTAGGATAATATCCATAGTCGATTGGGTCGACCTAATAGAGATGCCATCTCAAGTTAGAGCTGTATGATGATGCTCCACTTGGTCAGTCTGATGGACCTAGTTTATACACGAAATCCCATCAACGATGAGGAGCCGTCTTACTGTGAATATGGGTGGCAGCGAGGTAAATCTCTATGGACAACAGCGCAATATTATTCGGAAGAGAGGCAGCGAAGAGCCTTCTAATCGATCGTTTTATCGAGTACTGGACGCCCTCCTCAGCGCTTATATCCTCGATCGGTATTCCTATAACTATTCCTGTCCCTGTCTCGGTCTCGATCTCGATCTCGACTGCTATGGCCGTGACCATGGTCTCGCCGCTCGCGCTCACGCTCCGATTTGTAGCTGCTGTTGCCATAGCGCTCTTCGCGATCTCGCTTTTCCTTCTCCTTATCTCTCCGGTACTCGTCTAGACGTGGCCGCCGTTCGCGGTGTCCGTGTTTTCGAGCTTGTTCCGCTTTCTTGATTTCCTCATCCTCTTTCGAACCAAGACCCATCAGGTGTGGTCGTCTCTTAGCTTCTTTGGGCTTAGAGCCTTGCTCTTCACCGTTCCATCCCATACCACGCAACATAGCCGCTCCGAATTCCCCTTCCGGAATTTGATCATACTCTTCTATAGTGGAGATTTCCGCGGCTTCCTCCATTCTGCGGCGGTAAAGATCTTGCTCTGAAGGGGTAGCAGGCGTGCTTCGTCTCGACGCATGTTCTATGACGAGGTCTTTCGCAGACTTTCGCTTCTTGCCGAGAAGAGCGTCCATAGCATCGTGGTCTTCACTCTTAGAAGGATCGGCGTTCTCGTCCGGATGAGGTGTCTTGGAATCTAATATGATAGAAACATCTTCAGATTGAGTGGCTTCGTCTGTAACTTCGGAATCGTCTTGCGCTGTCTTCTTCGTTACAGTTAAACCCCATTTAATATTTTTGTCTTGGTCGGCTGGATCCGTCTCCGCCGGACCGTTGGATTGCGCTCGAACTTGATCTGGTACGCCGGCTTTTGTATTCCTCTGCGACTTTAACTCTGCTTTCCAGTCGCGGTTTTTGTGGCCGGTGATCACGTAGGGGTTGTTAGTACGTTTCGACCTATCGCCCTTCACATTCCGCCTTTTGGCTTCGGATTCAGGTGAATCTCCACCAAAAGTCGTCACCACCTCGTGTCGGGAGCCGGCTTCCTCATCGCTCCCGGAATCGGAATCATGGTTAAGTGCGTGCGGTCGCTGACGTTTGCCCAAAGTAGACGGAGGTTGCGCATGGGTCTGTTTATTTGCCCCGTTGGTAGACTTGGTTGATGAAGATGGGTTTCCGAATTTAATGGCTATTCGCGGAGCCGGTTCGGACATCTTTCACTTAAATCAACCGCAAAGTTAAGCGCGAAAGAGGTGGTTACTCGATGTAGTGTAAGTAGAAGATTGAGTGGCGAGAGAAATATGAGGTATCGATGGATGTTCTTAAGTAAGCCTAAAGCACTTGGGCCATCAATAAGAGGATTTGACATTCAATGTTGATCAATTCAGCCGAAACTTTAGAGTGTGGCTTAGTTTATGTACAATTGTGGCTTGACCTACATGGTACCGGTTGATTGATCTCATTGTATTTCGATACAAAGGCACCACGTTATTACATGAAATTGAAAATTTTGAATCTACGTACATCAATAGTACTGTACTAGGTATTTGGAATGTCCCAAAGAGTCTTAACCACGGATTTACAAGGCACTATAGAGATCTATTGACAGTATTACTTGTACTTGGGCATTGATCAAAGGTTCAAATGTTCTGATCAAGTACCAGTTAACTACTACGTATTAAAGAACATTTGAAAGCACGAACCTCGAAACACAAGGCGTGTTAGTTGCCTCGAGTGGTTCAATCCAAGCATGTTCCTATCAATTGATCTCCACGGTTCTAGAGAAAAACACGAAGGAGGGGCAAGCACAAGAGTACTGGGGCGCCCTGGTCGCGACTTAATTACCATCCAGTAGCTGGGGAAAGGTTCCAATGTTGGGGTTAGATACCCGTGGACCGCATGTGTGCACCTAGAAGGTACATAGATTAGGCTAGGTAGGTACTAAGTACTACAAGATAGTAACAATCAATAGCAGGTCCTAGAACGTACCACCGCTATACGTCGTGCTTTCCAGGCCTATCAAGCCCCCCTGCCCGCTAAACCCGCTCTGTACAGTAGGTGGCCTAGGCATCTTCAGCGACAGGAAGGAAAAAAATTAATTCATGAAGACTACCAATTCACGATCGCTATCATAATAATTCAATTAATACACCACGACGCGACCATTTCCATCAGTTAAGAACATTGTATTCATCTCTACTGACCTCATTAACCATAGAGAACCATCCGTTTTCATGCAAAACGGATGTCGCGGTCGTCGATGCTATGACTGAGGTCGCGCCCGCCGACCGCACCAGGCTTCTGCAATCCAAGCGGGCAGAATGCAGGTAAGTATTTTATATATTATATTCATTTGATAGAGCTAATTGATCCGATACTAACGATATATGATTTTATAGTGCTATCGCGCGGTCGAGGAAGAGAAAGTTGTGTGTATTATATGCCATCGCTACGACCTCAGATGGCCTTCCTCAGCGAAGCTTCACCGATCCCGACGCGCCCCCAAACAACGCTGCCGAATCACTGTTCCTTGAAGACAGCGACATTTTAAAGTATGTCCTACCTTCGTATCCTTTTTATTTTTATACATATCCGATCGCGTTTTCTCGGAGGTTCTGCGTCACGTCTATTTGCTTCATTTGGCCTATTTAATTCCCCGGTAGCTAATATTGAAATTCATGTAGAGGTAGGAAACTGAATGAGTTGAATATTCCTGCAAGGCCACGAGTGCGATCGGAATACCCACTGTTGCCTCGATCCAGCGACAACTATCTCCCGAATGAGAACTTGTCGCATGCTTCCTTAACCAAGAAGAAAGATGTTGGTACTGCTGCGCGGCCGACTATACCATCATCGTCAGTTACTTCACGACCCGTAACTGGTGGTGATGGGCAAAATAATGTTGTCTCTATCTCGCCAACGTCGGGGCTTGGAGTAAAGCCGTCTCCACCAGCATGGGCTGTCCCTTCTGCTGGAAGACCCAGACCAGATCCTCATCCTGTGCCTGTGCCCGTGTCGGTGACGGCGAACGACCAGCCTCAACCTAGATTCACCCCGGTTGGACGTGTGGAGGATATCTCCAAGAACAATAAGCCAGATGGAGTCCCCGAGACCCCTTTGGCCTTACCCACGGGTCCCAGTCCCCCTAATCCGCCTAAAGCACAGGCAGTCCAAGCTCCTAAGGTTGAACAACCCGCAAATGAGCAACAGCAGCAGCGCCAGCTACAACAGCAGAAACCGCCAAGGGTGGATGTGCAGCGGGAGAGTGCACGAGTTGCCGAGCCGATGGATATTGATACGATCCCTCCTCAGAAGCAGGAAGAGAAACCTGTCGTGGTACAACCAGTTGCGCAACCAAATACTGGTCGTCAAGGCGATCAAGTGGTATCGTCAGGCTCGATGACTCGCCCAGCAACAAGCCCACCCGTTCCTGATCTATCAACCCACGTTCGCCACAATCGTGAAGGAGTGCCATTTGCGGAACCAAAGCAGCAAGTAGGAATGAAAGACTTGGCGTCTATGAAACAAAATTCACAGAACTTAACACGGTCTGGGCCGGTTGTGGCTGAAATATCCGAAAGCATTCCGGATCAAGTCAAAACCCAGACAGTGCAAGAGCCGGCCAGTGCGACGACCGCCACAACCATGGTCAAAACACCAATCAACGGCACGAGGGACACAGGTGCCACTTCAACTTTGGTACCACTACCACCGCAGATTCCACAGATTCCACAGATACCCTTATCTTCAACGAATCTTTCTCAGCCTGGCACGCCTGGGCCACCGAACTTCAGTAATAGCTCAGCTAATGTACTTGCAAGTTCTCAGCCTGCAGTACAACAGCCTAGTAGCGATGCCTTTGGTGATATTCCAATGGTGGATAAGAAGAGCAGTCAGCAGCAGGCTACCGGTGGATCAACAAACTCGAGTACACCTAACATTACTGAGAGCGCAGTTCAAGTCAAGAATAAACATGAGTTTAGAACGAAGGAAGGCCTAGCAGCTTCCGTGGAGCCTATTCCGATTCCTCGAGTCTCGCCTCAAGTTACTCAAGAAACTCAACTACAGTCACCTACACCCACACAACCTCCTCAGTCAGATCATGAAAAACCCCCACCTACGGGAGTTTCTCAGCAGAAGCCAGTGGCCGAGATCCTTAGTGAGCCGCACAAGTTCTCGAGAGAATCCGAGTCCTCTCACGGAGCATTGGCAACTCCAACTTCGCAATCGTTCAGATCGCATTCACAGAACCTTCTACAAAGGGCCCAACTAAAGGAGAAGAGTAAGCACTCGACCGTCGTCTTCGGGAAGCAGCCTAAGCGTACGATGGATTCAGACAAATCTTTAGTTCAAAATCAGCCAAAGGCCGACCAGATGCCGAGCGAGGATTATTTCACTCCGCTCTTTGTCCAGGCATTTACTAACAATTCGAAATGGATGAAACCCTTAGACCAGGTCTTACACCAGTCCCATAAGACATTATCCACTCCTGATTCTTACACGCAGATACATGATAACCAAGCTTGCAAGGTCCTCAAGAGGGTCTATCATTTGCAGCACCATAACAAATGGTCTCTACGTCAGCCAAAGCGATGCCCCGAGCCCGTACGACAACCTTGCCACTGGGACGTTTTGCTAAAGGAGATGAAATGGATGAGGACTGATTTCCGCGAAGAGCGAAAGTGGAAGATGGCAGCTGCTCGGAACCTTGCTTATGATTGTGCTGAGTGGGTAGCCGCTTCAGCAGAAGAACGCAAAGCCATGCAGGTCAACGCTATTATCCCCCCTTTGACCTCGGTGGACGCCAGAGAAGTCTCTATGGAGGATGCTCAGCATGCGCAAAATTCGGATAATCAACCCACACCAGATCTCATTCCCTCTGCCGAGTCAGATTCGCCGTTAGATCCGGATGACGAACCTCAAGACGGAATCCAGGACACGGTAGCCCCTTCGGCTATCTTTGCTCTAGACAACGACGATGTAGTATTCGCGCTTCACCAATCAGCCACTGCGGACCGCCTTCTCGAGGAGTTGCCCATGTATGGTTCTCCGCTCAAGGTTCCGAAATCCGATCTCACCGCGCCTGAATACGACCCCGACGCTTCGTGGAGACGACCTGCATTGCCTCTCAGCAAGTTTGTAGAGGGTCGGATGGAGCTTACTCCAACCGAGCCGCCGAGCAAACGTAGTCGATTCCGTTACGCGCAAGAGGATGATGAGGATGATGAAGTGGTTTTCGGTCAGGATAGTGGCCCCCAACCTCGATTAGAGCCGCAGAATCCAGATGTGGCATTATTCCGCCCCGAGAATAAGAGCTTCAGAGATCGCCTACACGCCGGCCACCAGTTCCGCCCACCTAACGAGCACACAATGCCCTTCCAGTCGTTCTATGAGTCCCGTACTCCTTCTCAATGGATACAGTCCGAGGATGACGAATTAAAGAGTCTCGTACGTGAATATTCGTACAACTGGTCTTTGATATCTAGTATTCTCGCCTCCAAGGCCATGTTCAGTTCCGGGGCGGAAAGACGGACGCCGTGGGAGTGTTTTGAGCGATGGGTTATGCTCGAAGGACTTCCTCATGATATGCAGAAGACGCAGTATTTTAAGCTATGGCAAGGCAGGATCGAGGCATCACAGCAGGTTATTCGGCAGCATCAAAATGCGATGCAGCAGCAGGCCCAGCAACAGCAGCAACAAGCCGGTTCCAATGGGCCCGTCACACCCATTCCAAAGCGGCGGTACAATGTGCCCTTAAAGGTGGAGCGACGGCGTAATCAGAAGCATCTTACGATGATAGACGCGATGAGGAAACTTGCAAAGAAACGCGAGACGGCGATACAAAAACAGCAGCATGCAGCGTCGCTTGCAGCCATGAGAAAGACGACCGATCAAGCACCACAACCAAGGGCTCCGATCAAGACACCCAGGGAGTATAGCATCATGCGGTTCGAGCGAGACCAGGCGATGGCCGAGAGGCTGGCGGAGAGGATGGCACAACAACAGCGCCATGAGAATCAGCGTAGAGTACGATACCCCCTTACCCCTTACCCCTCGCTCCAGTTTATTAGAGGACTACTTTAGAAGTGCTGACTTTATGTGTCTAGGCTGCTATGCAAAGGGCGCAGCAAGGCCAGCAGATGGCCGCTGCCCAGAGCGTAAATCAGCTCTCGCAGAATAACCCTCAAATGGCAGCCTCTCATCCTCACGCGGGTATGGCTCGTGTCAATGCTCCTAACCAGATTCCGATGAACGGCCAAGCACGTCCGCGAATGCCGATGCATGCCACCCCGAACGGTACAGGAGCTACTAATCATATGGGTGGTGGTCTTGTTCCTCCTATGCAGATGAACGGCACCTCTCAGGTTCAAATGCCTTCGGTCAATGGGCAATCGCGGATGGCGATGCCCGCATCGCAGCCGGATATGCAACTATTGATGCAAGCACAACAAATATCCGAGCAGCAACGCCGATCAGTACAAATGCGCCAGCAACAGCAACAAGCGCAACAGCAGCAATCCCACCAGAATCCTCAAGGAGGTATGCCGTTGCAGAGTTCACCGCCAGCAATGCGGGCCGCCGCAATGAATGGACTGAACCAGAAGAACTATCTTAATAATGCACAGGCGCAAGCGATGATGGCAGCGTCGTTCAACTCAGCGAATGGGTCCGGAATGTCGACTCCCCCTGCGCCGACCCTACCTATGACATCTCAGGCAGGGTCGCCGCGGCCAAATACCACAATGCCCCAGCACCAGACGTATGTCTCACAGCTCCAGCATATTGAGAGCCAGATCAGGCAGCAGCATCCCAATACGCCTCAGGATATGGTCCGCGAGATGGCCAGACAACTGTTGAATAATCGACATAATAACCACAACCATAGCCTCGCACAATCAGCTATGAACGCGGCGGCTGGCGGGACGGGACATGCCGCTGCCGCCAACGGACCTCATCAGTACGCTCAACTTCTACGTGCCCAGCAACAGCAACAAGCAGCTGCCGCTGCGGCAGCGCAAGCTCAGCATGCTCAGGCCCAGGCCCATTCTCAAGCCCAAGCTCAAGCACAAGCACAAGCACAAGCACAGCAGGGAGCACAACAACATCAGCGGAATTCTAGCGGCAGCGCAACACCTACGCCCTCTTTACCCAAGTAGAGATGGGTGAAATACGAATGGAATAGCCAGCGTCGATTTCGGGTGTTGATGGTGATCATCTTGGATCAATATCCATCGTATTCTTTGACCTCGCTATCTTCAGCCGTCCCAACCAAGCGGGATGAAGCTAGATTTGGAGAGCAGACTACCTTGACTACCTTTACCCTAAGGTTGCTGTGTCGTTCGCCAATTCCTGTACATACCTTGTCGTTGCTAGCATGTAGAAAGTGCTATTACGCAGAACGCTTTCGCGTATGAATGAATATAATAAAAATTCCATAAAATATCTATCTATCTTGTGTGAACTCTTGACTCCCCGATATCATCGACCCTGACAGTCCACACCCTCAAGTTCATTATCTTCTCTACGGTAGCCCCATTTACGCCGTTGATATTTCATCCTTTTCTAGTCCTTCCTTAGCAATATGGTAAGGTCGTAGGCTCTTGTGACTCGTTCCATTTCAATATTGGGGTCTGATCATAACTATCATAGTAGTGCCTGCCCACTGCAGTATTAATGTATGAAAGTCAACTGGTACTGAGTGTCTCAAGTGCTGACGCCCATAACTGTATACATGGGTACATGCATATAGGTAGCATATCCGGCCCCACCAGCTTATTTTTGTCTCCACTTTATTTTTTTCTACGTCCAGCATCCGTTGAGTCGATAACTTCGATAAGACCAATTTTTCTCGTGAAACTACCTATTTTGAAGACAGTCAACTTGAAATAATAGCGAAATGGGCAAACGAAAGCGGGCAGACGGCCCTCTTAATGGGGCCCGGACACAGGAATTAACTATATTGAAGAAACCCAAAAAGTCCGAACCGGAAACAAGCACAGATAGTTCCTCACCGTTAACTATCCAAGTCGTCACAGGGTCCTACGATAGAATCCTCCACGGCTTAACCGCCACCATCTCGACAGACGACCAAGTAGAATTCGCCGACACCTTCCTCTTCAACGCCCACAACTCCGCGATACGATGTGTAGCCCTCTCCCCTCCCTCGGCTCCCGAGCCTGGTAAATTGCAAAAGGTCATGCTGGCCTCGGGTAGCAGCGACGAGCGCATCAACGTATACAACATCTCGGCGCACCCACCTAGCCGGAAACATCAGGACGCCCTGTCGTCCGTGGCGCCCCGCAAAATTCTCGAGAACCCTAAAAACAGGGAGTTGGGCACGCTGCTGCATCACGCGTCTACAATTACGAAGCTCGCCTTCCCGACGAAGTCGAAGCTTATCTCTGCTTCTGAAGACTCTACGATTGCGGTTACGAGAACGCGGGATTGGTCCCTACTGTCCACGATCAAGGTCCCGATACCGAAGCCCCTAGGCCGACCGAGTGGTGACACAGCAGCGTTGGGTGCTACGCCCGCTGGCGTTAACGATTTCGCCGTCCATCCCAGCATGAAGCTTATGATCAGCGTGAGCAGAGGCGAGCGGTCTATGCGGCTATGGAATCTAATGACGGCGAAGAAGGCCGGCGTGCTTAATTTTGGCCGGGATATACTACAGGAGGCAGGGGAGGGGAAGCATTCAACGGGCGAGGGCAGAAAAGTGGTATGGGGTACGACTGAGGACGGCGATGAGTACTGTGTCGGTTTTGACAGAGATGCGCTGGTGTTCGGCATGGATAGCACGCCGAAGTGTAGGGTCATGCCGGAGCCTAGAAGGAAGATCCACGAGCTCTGCTACGTCCCGATAGATGCAGCGAGTGATTCGTCACTGCTTGCCGTATCGACGGAGGACGGGAGAGTCATGTTTTTCTCTACAAGAAGCGAGGATCTAGTCAAGGGTGAATCTACGAAAGAGAAAGAAAAGTCAACTTTACCGGTGGCCAAGTTCCTCGCTCAGGTTGGCGGAAAGGACGCCGGGGTATCGGGACGGATCAAGGACTTCGCTATTGTGAGAGTTCCTGGGAAAGACAGCTTTGTTATAGCTGCTGGTAGCAGCGACGGCAAGTTGCGCATCTTCAAGCTCGCCGTCAAGGAGCTAGAGGAAGCACGGAAATCGAAAACGGCCAAGACAATTGGCAAGTTACTCGGTACCTACGAGACGCAAAACAGGATAACATGTGTGGAGGCATTTGCAATGATACCCCGACCCGAAGGCGTAGAGGATAGCGAGGACGAGTTGGACGAGTCGGAGGAAGACGACCAGGAAGACGAGAAGGATGAGGATGAAGATGAGGACTAATGAATTGGCGTTTGGGGTAACCGGTATCCCCTAAAGCCGCATATAATGACCCACCGAGACGGGAAGCCGAAAGGTAAAGACTTGATTATCGAAAAGCTGATCGGTCATCGGTTGTAATTTGCAATGCCAGTTCTAACCGAGAACCAAATCAAGAACCATATATTCCGCCAAACAATATACCATAAGAAGAAGCCGGCGTAGATTTGGCGTTTTTTGCTTGTGTTTTGTGCTCTTGGCGATTACACATGCCGTGTTGCCTACAGTAAAGTCTCCAATACCCTACATGCGAGGTCTGCAATGACGGCCGAAATTCTCAAAGGTCTCGGGTAATTTCCCGGCTGCGTCCGGCGGTGGGTTGTACAGCAGGGAATAATAGAAGCGATAGAAGCCACCGAGCGATGCAATCGTTGTATAACCTCATTGTTCGATCATGAAATTCGGTGACTGTACAACGCCGCACGACAGCGAATCCATGGAAGGGATCTCTACGGTGCTTACATGTAATTTGTACGTAGACGAAACAGGCAGGCAGGGGAGGGCAGGATTCGCTGAGAAAAATGCACGATGGTGTCACAGAGCGGAGGAGGCATCCACGGATAGCAAAATGTTGCGGGGTAGTGGCCGATCAGCCGGCCAACCAGTAGACACCGATTTCGATTTTTTGCGTTTCGTCTGGCGGGTGTGGCAGTGGTGGCAGCGGTAGCAGTAGCAGCAATGCGGAGGCGTGGCAGTGTGAGGGTCTGTACGCGGAAAATAATGTCACGATGGACGGAGCATGTGATTCCAGACCAGGTACGTTTCGCTAGCCTACCAGCCTACCTGAAAAAGTCGACAGCGATTTTCGCCCCGAGGTCCAGTGAAGAGCCTGTTCCTTGCCCGGAAATGGGTTAGCTTAGGGGACCGCCCTAGCACTATGGAGCCTAGGTCGCCATACCCGACTGCCAATGCGTCTTCATAGGCTGATATGTAGTCCACTGGGGATATCGCTGTAAGTCAGCAGCAGCAGCAGTAGCAAGACTAACCCACATCGAAAAGCAGGGGTATTGCTACGAGAGTGACAGGCAATACCGGGTAAGGTATCATCACATTTACGCATCACGAGGGGGGAGGGACAGGAGGGACAACTTAGGGATACTTGGCTATTATACTAGTTGCCGCATTCGATAATTATATTTGTCCTTTTTTCGATGTCTAAATTAACCACTATGAATACGTTAGAGAGACATGACTTAGAAAGCAAAGCCGATAATAGTTGCTAGCTTAGTCGATAGAACTGAACTGAATTGGCATGAGTTGGGAATAGTTTGAGTTCAAATGTTTCCAGTTTTACATTTCAATGTTCTCCAGTTCTCCAGTCGTCGGTCTTAGCGCTGAGCCGATTTACAGTATGCTGTATCATTGATGCATGTGTTATTACCTATGTAGGTACATATCATGTAGGTCTATGTTTTCGTGTTTTGTAAGCGCGGGTCTGAATTTGCAATTGTAATTTCCATTTTTGCATTTTGCATGTGCCGTCCATCTCAACCTATTTGTACCTGCCTCTTCCATCCATCATATATAAGTGTATGTAGGGCTGGTAAGGTA
Source organism: Hypomontagnella monticulosa (assembly GCA_902825475.1). NCBI lineage: Eukaryota > Fungi > Ascomycota > Sordariomycetes > Xylariales > Hypoxylaceae > Hypomontagnella > Hypomontagnella monticulosa. Next base: position 4,733,589 of record CADEBF010000011.1, on the reverse strand, counting down.
CATCCATTGTATACTCGTATAGATTTATACACGGATATGGACCGGCCTACGTAAGAAAATCCAAGTATACGCGGAAATAGGAAATACCCAAACGCTACATACCCCAATCCACTTCAAGTGCTAGGTCCATTCTCCTTCAGTCTTTAATATCAACCAGCATCAAACCACTTTCCTCTCTCCACCAACATTGAAACATAACCCATATTATCGTCATCGCTACTATTCGTACTCTCTGTCTCTCCTCCTGGCCCTACATTTATTAACCCAAGTTCTATTTCCTCTTTTTTAAAAAATCCCTAACCGACTTGGCGTCTACGCTTAGCTGCTGCACTCAGTGCCCAGGTGCATAACCGACTATCGGTTGACCACCAGATCGGAATGCTCAAAGTTTGGTGAAACTAGATCCAGTCGCAACCCTCCTTCACGCTCCCTCACTGCTAGACCCTCCCCCCTCTTAAATCGATAGAGTTCCGAATACTCCTCGACCGTGTAGCCAACCAATTGGCCGGATGAGACACGTCGATCCTGGCCACCCTGCAATCCAAGCTATATTTCATATACTCTGCCTCCTCCCCTTCGGAATTAGTATTGCCAACTTGTAGAACGTCTACTTATTATACTTGTCTTATCTTCGAGTTCCATTCCAATACTCACGATATTCGACTATTTCGATTGCGTAATACTAGATAATAGAGTGTCTGATATTACTTCTACTTCCTACCTTCCTACCTACCTGACCATTATCATGTCCGACTACAGCGGTCCGCCGTTATTACGGCCCATCCCGAAACGACCATTCGATCTCAAAGTCAAGGAACCGACGCCGCCAGATGATGACCCCTTCACTCCTGCCACCGAAGCACCCCGTGCCCACGCCTTGAATCTCGACACGCTAAACTCCCGCCTGCTCAACCCGAGGAACAAGGGTCTTGAGTCTGCCTCCATCAGCCGCGCCCAATCAGTCCAAAACCTGACGAGCTCGGCGCTCATGGGCATCTATTCACCTACAATCTTCGGTAGCGATCGATTTGGTACAGGCACAGGCACAGACGAGCCAAGCACGCCCTGGGGCACTGGCGCCGAGACACCCGCGAAGCACCTAAGCCTAGACAGCCCGCTATATGATATTCAAAAGGAGAGGGCACAGCCCACACGCAGGCGCTCCTCGCTGCATCCAGTTATACGTCCCCAACCATTATCTACCTCCCAGCGCGCGTTCTATCTCGGCTCGCGGGGCTTGCTTTTATTCAGTCTGGGTACGCTGTACGGCATCCTGGTGGCCCAATTGCGGGACAGGCGAGACGCCACCGCGGCGTTCCAGATGGAGGACGTGTTGCGGCGGGGTAGCGGCGGCTTGGATTGGAGTTACATGGCGTTTTGGGGTACGTCAGGTGTTGTGATGGGAGGCCTGTTGCCCTGGTTCGACGGGATTTGGGAGCGTGCTTTTGGACAGGAGGACGTGGTTGTCGAGGCCGCGGCACAGCATAGCTTATCTGGAGATAAAGCGGAGAAAGAGTCTGCGTCGTATACCGATTGGGCGTTGGCGGTTCGAGGGATTGGAGCATTCGTGGGGATCGCTTTTGCCATCGTAAGTTTCCCATCCCCAGAGAATCAGCTCTGAAGAGCGCTGCTTCTATAAATGCATACAAAGTATCAATGATTCTCGCTAACTATGTGAACAGAGGAAGTTACCATGGGACTCAACCCTACAAGTCTCCCTTACTTTAGCACTCGTGAACCCGGTCCTCTGGTTCTTGATCGACCGTTCCATCCCCGGCTTCCTGCTGTCCGTCGCAGTTGGGCTAGCCGGGTCATCCGTGCTCATGGGTCTGAAGCCCGATATGATGCCGACCCCTGCGAACCCGGCCGCACCCTCACCTGCGTTCGGACCATACGGTGAGCAGTACGGTAACGCAACAAGTGCATTCGAACGCCAACAGCAGCTACTGTCAATTGCCGGGTTCTCGGTCAGCCAGGAGACACTGGCTACAGGCATCTGGTTACTAAGCGTTCTGTTTTGCTGCTGCGTCTGCTTCGGAAATATCGGTCGCTGGCTCGCGCTCAACCGTGGGACCGCGGCGAGAGGACGGTGGGCTGAGAGGCGTTGATGTGAAGGCCAAATGAAGATTTGGCACTTGGAGGCTGTCCGATAGATGTGACATTTAATGCGGTGGAGTAATGTACCACAGCTACTAACAGGAAAAGAATTAAAAGGGGAGAAAATTCCCAGCAGTTACCCGCGGGTGCCTACAGTTTTCCATGGTTCCCTACGGCAAGTACCCTGCGGCGAAGGGATCGGCTTCGGCTGGTGTGTTACGTTCTACAAAAGGTGATACGATATGATGCGATTGGCTCGCTTCGCGTGTTCTTCCGGACGGACGAGCGGTTGGTTGATTTGGGGTAGTATTTATCTATTTACTTACTCCTAAGTAATCAACTAACTTAGGGACTTGGGGAGTTGGTCTCCGGCGAATTTTGGGAGCTTACGGTTTGGTTTGCATGGAAAGGGAAAGGGGAATTGAAGGCATTTGAGGAATGGACGGTACGGATTTGCTGTACTTTTGGGTAACTATGGGGTTAACCAGTACCTATTGACCGCCGAGTGCATATAAGATGTAAGAATAGAGAGGATATCGGTATTGGTGTTGACGATTAATGAGAAGATAGTTACAGACACGTGTAACAGAAAATGTGTATACCGACATTAATACAAAACACAGAATGCAGATATGTTGTCGAAGTTCGATGATGAGTCTTGGCTAGCGGCATTCGACTACTTTATGAGTTGTTGGCAGTTAAATCTGTCCGGCAGCCCTAACGTGCCATTGGAACGTCTCGGAGTACTGTCCACTCGCCCAACAGCCTCCGCGGGGTTGCCGGACATCAGTGATATAAATACCTAGGGAATAGACGAGAGTGGCGCATGATGGGTCCTTTTGAGACATGTTCTCCGAAGACATATGATAGGTAGGTGTCAAGTTTGCTTGCTAGATACGTAAGGGGTAAATAGTAAATTCTAGCAATGCGTGGGCTGTGTTGGTGAGGCAGCCCCACGTATTCATTTAAGGGGAGACGATGATAGCTTACCGAAAAGACATCTACAGCTTAAGGGTTGGACAAGTCTATCAAGATAATTCATCCTTGGGCCATTATAGTGCTCAGTAGCCAGGTGTCAGATCTTACCTTTTGGCATACCAATTTTTGCTCTTTGGTTCGCGCCGTGTATATCTTTACCTCATCGGTATATGTTAGCTACATGTAGGATACATTGTTGAAATTTACTACCAGACAAGCCATGACTGTTTTCAAGACTTAATGTTTTAGATGTGAGGAAATTTTTAGTTGACTGTTATCCTACAACATTCGATTCCTTTCTTCATGAACTTGTCGTGTGACATATCTATAACAAATGATAATTTGGTATTCCATTACCTAGTTCATTCTACCTATGAAAAGACGCAGGGGAATGATCCGGTTGGAATTCTAGAGACCATCGTTCATTGGAAGGATTCAAGCTGTAAATGTACCTATAGGTATGTTAGCGTCATACATTTTGTCAGTTACATGAGCTACTTAACATGGGTGCTATTAGAGGCTGAATGGAGCCGCCAACTACCTAGCTGGGTAGTTTGGGCTGGGTTAGGTGAGAACGAAGAACTTTAGTTCAGACGCACGTTTCCTAGAATCCTTATACCGTATATACGTAAGTAATTCTTACATTCGGATGGTAGGTCTACTGGGTAGGGAGGAGAGCTGTCCATGATCGGCTATCTAGATTCAGAAAAATTCTGGAAACCCATCCGCTGGAAGACATAGCCAAATCTATGTCTTTGAACATACTCACTCGTACGAGAGATGATAAGAATACCTCATAGAAAAGAATAAAGACTTGACCGACCCATCCATCAGAGCATGTATACAAGAGAGAGATATGATTATTAACCCAAGCTTCAGACAAGGAACTACGACTATAGTAGCGTCGATTCTCGGACGAAGCTAAGATATGTCGGAATCGATCTGCGCCTCTTGTAATCGAGAAATGGCCTCAAGGTTGCCTATTTCGGTTACAAGGGTCGTTGTCAAGACGCGTCAGTGAACTACATATAGCATGGATGTATGTCGAGGTATATGTACTTTTGCCTTAGGGAGGTTCCAGCCAACTGGGACCATTAGTTTCCTTTTCGTAATGCCACGGGATTTCAAGGAATGGTTCGTGATCCGGTTGGTGAGAGATAGAAAATGAGGTAGTAAGGTAGTACAGATCAACACTACATAGTATGGACCATCTTTCGTAGATCCAATATCAGTAATTAATCTATAATCTAACTTGATAGACATACATAGTAGATGTTAAAGGTATAAATACCAGCTTAGTCATGTTGAGAGCAACATTGAACATTGAAATAAGAGAATTGGCAACTTCAAATGTTCCAGATGTCTATCTAATGACATGTACAATACTCAGGGGCACGTGCTGCTATAATGGATTATCCAGAGATTTGGTTTCCTCCTCATCCCGACTTGGAGTTCCCTCCCCGCAATCGGTTTCTTTTTCTCTTTCAATCCTCTACTCAATGTCGCTTGTAAGAATCATCAACATTAGAAGACCACGCGGCATATGAAAGATAGGTACATAATACTTCCATCCACGGAAGGCCTGGATCATTACCTATACTACTTCTCGTCATTCAAACACGCCATTTTCTTTATCTTTTTCTCCATTCCTCACGTAGAAGGTATTGTTGAAGGATTGAAGGAAGAAGTAGATATCGAAATCTACTATTCTCAAGTGCTAGTATGTACATGTATGTCGGATGTCAAAGTACCGAGACTTGGCTAGACTCAAGACGACTCAAGGGTCCTGCAGTTAGCCACCCCACAGCGCACCAGGAGGTCTTACCTCAGCGAGCCTAGGTACCGTGTTTAGGCGGTCTCTAGGCCATCTTTAGCAGCAATTCACCATGTTATTAGTGGAATGCTGGCAGAGTGGTTCCTCTAGTGGTGTCACTCCATTAGTGGCTTGATTGTCTCATCGAGATCATCAGTCCACCTTAGATATCTCGTCAACCAATCACGCAACCAATTTCCATCTGGAACAGTCCTTGAAAGTACCCCTACGACGTCAGGACTTTTTTCCCTTTTCCCCAGATATACTGTTCCGACCTCACCACTTTTCCACTCTCGCCCTTGCCCTTGGTGCCGGCTCAGTCAGTCCCGTCAACGGCCGGCACCTATTCTAGATCCCAAATGTATGATGACTTCTACATCCTTTAACACAAAAAAACATGGTGCAGTCTTGGTATATACCGCCGCTCCCGTAACGTCCATCTGAATCGTACGCTTTTAGGCGTCGCTCCCCCTATCATATTAGTCTCATACCAGTTTCCTATGAACTTCATGATTTGCACTTCGCACATCCTCGTCTGTGTCGTCTGTATGAGATTCAGGGCATTCAAAGGCGTCTAAGAGGAATCTCTATTACCTAATTCGGAATTCGTCAAGATTACTACCTAACCTATCTCTCTATATGAGTCGACATATAGTAGCAGCCAATTATTCAGCTGCTTATCCTATGAAACGCTGTGAAGGTTCCGTCACCGCTCGACTCTAATCAACAGCACCGGACCAGCACACGTTAGGTCTCCTGTCGCTTGGTTCATCTCATATATCTACCGCTCGCATCTTTCTTTTGCCTTGCTTGTCGTTTACACTGTGTTGGTCTGCTCTTCTGCTTCGTTTTGTCGCGGCTACAAGTAAGTAGGCCAAACGTGAGTTTTATAGTCATAGGAGGTTATCTATACAAAACTCAGGAGGGGACTTCATCCGGAGCGGTAGATCCCCTACCGGCGCATCCGTCTCCCACGGTGAATCCAAATTACCATTCATGTCCTCAGTACACCCTAACCCGACTCCGCCGAGCCTACCTCCATCGGAACCTGACGGTAGTCCAGCTCCTGAGTCACAATCTGAGAAAGAGGGCGCTCTACCTCCCAATCCTGCTGGGACCGAGCAGCCCTCGGCGGCTTCTGGGCTGCTCCTTAGCGCCATCAAGGATGCTAGACAAATTATAAGACTTGTGCAATGTCAAATATGCTCCAAAGTCTTACAAGAACCGATCACATTACCATGCGGGAATACTCTCTGCAGGCAATGTGTTCCCGAGACTCATGTCCGAGCTAATATCTCATGGCCGGCGACGGCCAACCGACTACGCGGTTTCCCATGTCCGTTCAGCGACTGCCAGAAAGAGCACGCTCTCGGGGACTGCGCGGTTGATGTCACCTTGAACAAGGCTTTAGCTATAATCAAGACTGCTATCGAACTGGATCGGGATGTGACGGGGACTTCCAGTGTCTCTACCCTTATCACTGTGCAAGATGAATGGGATGTCGCCGGAATCCCGTCTCTCGCTGAGAAGACGGCCGAGCCGGGCGTGTTGAAAGGGGGTCACATCGTTGCGACTTACACCCTAGCGGAACTCGGCAAGTTGGAGTATGGATGCGAGGTAACTTATTCCTCTGTAAGCGCAGGGAACGACGCGGTTGAGCAAATCGACGTAGCCTTCTTCACTCGGCTGAAGGAGTCGGTCAGGACAGAAATGGATTGCCAAGTCTGTTATGCATTATTCTTGGATCCCGTAACAACGACTTGCGGCCACACCTTCTGTCGAAGTTGCCTACACCGCGTTCTGGATCACTCAAGTCTCTGCCCGATCTGTAGACGTACACTATCGATACAAGCTCAAGTGAATCGTCAGTCCTACCCTTCAAATGATCGGCTGTGTAAGATGATTAATGGATTCTGGGCCGATCTCGTGGCACTCCGATCACAAGCTTATAGCCTCGAGCAACAAGCTAACCATCGTGGATTCGATATTCCCCTCTTCGTTTGCACGCTCTCGTTTCCACGCATGCCTACCTTTCTCCATATATTCGAACCACGGTATCGTCTAATGATTCGACGAGCAATGGAGGGTGACCGAACATTCGGTATGGTGCTTCACACAACGTCACATGGTCCCGATGAGCCTAATTTTCTGGAGCTCGGAACATTACTTCGTATTGTCAACATTGAGTTTTTCCCGGATGGCCGGAGCCTCCTCGAGACCGTGGGTATTTCTCGCTTTCGAGTAACCCGCCACGGATGGTTGGATGGGTATATCGTCGGAAATATCGAAAAGATCGACGACATCAGCGTGGCGGAAGAAGAGGCTATAGAAGCATCGGAGACGGCTCGCTCTAATGGCGTACGGGAGTTGGCTACCGAGCCAACAACTCCAGATCCGGCGAATCCAGAAGAAGCTGTTCCCTTCCGTTCTCGAGCATTACCTGTATCATTAGACGACTTAGAAACGATGTCGACGAGAGAGCTAGTGGAATTTGGTGTCGACTTTGTCAGGAGGATGAGGGCGCAGAGCGTCGCCTGGTTGACAGCACGAGTTCTGGCCATATACGGCGAATGCCCCACGGACCCGGCCACATTCCCTTGGTGGCTTGCCAGCATCTTGCCGGTCAAGGATGAAGAGAAATACAAGCTTCTCGGCACTTCGAGCGTGCGGGAGCGGTTAAAGATGTGTTGCAAATGGATTATAGAATGGGAATCCAACAGGTGGTTAGTATCCTATTCTCCCCCTTTTCCCCATTACATTTCAGAAAAGAAAAAGAGCATCTAGTATGTGATTGGTATGGCCTCCTACGCCCCGGGCACATGTACCATAAAAACGTAACCTGAAGCTAAACTCGCCGCAGACTGGGCCTTGCTTACTGACGCATTCGCCAATGCTTCCAGGTCCATTTCAGACTGCCTTGTCTTATGACAGACGGATCACCTTTACGTACTTTCTCGTATTTACACCAACTCCTTGTTGGAGCTATTACGCGAACGATCACTCGATTCCGAATTGTAAATAAGTCCGGAACTCGCCGCCCGAGTTAGTTATTGTTTTAAAGGGGTGCTCTTGATTTTCCCACCTTCTGCGTCGCATTGTCATCATCCATTATCATCATGATCTCATTCACGAATACATTGTTATCATATTAGTGATACCACAAGAGCGTCGGCATTGCGATGAGAGTAGATTTGAGGACTTGTCTGTTCATTATATGCGCCACATTATATCCTACATATTATCATTGAGAGATTTGCTAAACGGAAGAGGATGGAGGATATTCTACTGTATATAATTACTGCATTAAGAGACGAAATGGAGACCCCTATTCCTCGTACTTCGCTACATTTGTATTACCATCATATTTGTACTTGTTTCTTCGGGTATGACTACTCTAGTTGGCCCATCCCCATAGATGAATATAAGCTTCTTAGCAAGTATCTAGTTTGCGGGGTGGTTTTGATTTCTTAGTGAGCTCTTGCATTAGCCTCGACTTACTTGTAACCTCATCGTTCCGCATACACATCCCGATCACCGAATGCTATCTTTGCCATAGCAGGCCCCAGATATCGTTCAATCGCTCTCTGCTCTATTAGATGATCAAGTTTCGGCCTCTTACGTACTCCATTAGTCCCCCCTTAAGTCCTCAATCAAGAGTGTAACGCCCAATTATCCTCGGTCGTCGCGTGGTGACAATGGATTATACGAGTGTCGCGACGCCTGAGCGATGCTATGCTGATTTCTGCCTGATTCCTGTGGGCCTTCCGTATATATTTATCCCCTTCCACCGTACAAGATTACCACGTAGACCTCATGTCTCATGGGCCTGCTACATACCTAGTATATAACGTATCTACTCGCGAATACTTATATCAATGATGTATCTAGGTCGGCACGGGAAACGTCTCGGTGGCCGAGGAAGTAGCCGAGGTGCAGAAGCTACTTAAGGCAAGCGGGCTGGTGTACACAATGCACTCAGCGGGAACTACGGTTGGTGAGTCTTTTGTTGACACCTGCTCTCGTGGAGCATTCGTTAGCCTTACTATCTCGCCTTCGTCTATTTGGACCTATATTTCCCATGGGAAGAGAGATTGACGAGCCATATTGAGAGACTTCAATGGAGATCCCACTCATCAACTCCTCCTCTAAAAACCAACTGCCTCACCACTACATTATTCCCTCTCCTTCATCATCTTTTAGTACGCACGTAGACTACTATACTGGCTTACTAACATATCACTAGAGGGATCGTGGGACGAAGTCATGCGAGTGATCGGACAGGCACACAGCGTGGTACACTCGAAGGGTGTCGTGAGAGTCCAGTCGTCTATGAGAGTCGGCACTAGGTATGTCTGCCATAACCTCCTTCACTCATTTAACCTGCTTATACGATACCCATTTTACTCCTATCCGTGATGCACTACATTTAGATGTTGCTATACCTCTTTTTTCTTACGAATGATCATTACATATGAACTAGACGGTGGCTAATTATGTTACTCCCTTCCAGGACGGACAAGAAGCAGACGGCTCAAGACAAGGTCAAGCGCGTGGAGGACATTCTGGCTAAGGGTGGTTCTGGCTCTTAGTACCCACCGCCTCTAGCAAGTTATGAAGAGAGGGAATTTCAGCGGTTTATAGCTTAGCTTTGTGACGGATATACGTACACATATGGGTTGGGGTAGGGGGGTTATAGAGAAATAGCTAAACTAAGCATCATCAATCGTTTCGAGGCTTAGCAAGCAAGGCGGAACTGGCAATAATTGACTAAATTTGATCGATACACTTATCTAGACAGCGCGCAGAAATACAAATATGTCTAACGCGCATCATCTTATGCTGAGCTTCTCTTCCATGTACACATACGTACATCATACATATACAATACCACCGTCGCCTTCGCCATATGCAACTTTTTGATAGCCTCCGTCTACCCCAGATAGCTTCTTTATCTCATTATCAAGTCCCCTTAACTAGTAAATTTTGTAAAAACTCCAGCTCGTCCGGATAGGTTTCACAAAAAGACTTTGAAGCGCCTCTAGCCGCGAACTGTCTGCCTCTTGCTGGTCTTGCGAAGCTCCTTCTCGCGCTCCTTCTCGAGGTACTTCTTTTGCGCCTTGGCGTCCAGCGCGTTGAGCTCAGCGTCGCGCTTCGCCTTCTTGGCCCGATCACGCTCTGCTTGCCGCTCCTCGGCCTTCTCCTCTTCCGCTGCCTTCTGGATATGTTTGATGTTCTCGTCGCGCACTGCCTTGATCTTGCGCAGGACTTCTGGTCGGAAGTGCGCTGAGGACGCTAGGTGGTCCGGGATACGGACAAAGTACGAGAGGAGTGGAGTTAGGTCGTCATAGTTGTTGGATGAGGGCAGGCGGTACTTTACGTAAAGGCGCTTTCGAGGGACGGTTTCATCGAGCCTGTGGTTTGTTTAGTGACCTCTTTTAGTTGCTTACCAGGAAAGGGGATATCAGGAGACGTACGTCTTAGGCTTGTCAACAGGTTGATCACTGATAATGATGTAGTCGAACAAGTCACCGGCCTTCTTGACAGCCTCAGCAAGCTCGTTAGTCAGAAGAGTCTCGGTGACCTCGGCGCTTTCGCTCATGACGGTGGTCCAGACGGGGAGCTTCGAGTTATCCTTAGTGAAGGTGATAGACAAGTCGTATCGATCTTCTCGGAGCTGCTTCATCCTGTCCTTGTTGACAATGGCCCAAACGAAGCCATCGAACGAGCTCTTAGAATCCTTGCTTCTCAGCTCGGCGGCACCCGGCATAGCGGGGACGACCTGGGCCTCCTTGCCGTCGAAGGGGTAGATGACGGCCTCCACCCAATCCTCCGGGGTACCGAAGCTGTCCATGAAGAAGCCCATAGCAGTCTCAACGAAGGTCATCAGAGGGTTGAAGCGCTTTTTTAGGGAGAGTTTGACATCCATGAACGCGACATTCTGTCGGCCAGTCGCATAAGTTGCGTACTCGAACAAGCTCTTACCCTTGAGGAGCTTCTCGGGGTCTTGTTCGGCACTTTGCGGCATTCCGCTAAAGCCAACGACTGCGAACTCGCTGGTTAGGATCGGAGCGTGTGCTTTGATCCACGCTCTCGCCTTGGCTCGGTTGAGTCTAGTGCCGATGAAATGTAGCGTGAATATGACAGCAATGATGATTAAGATTACTCCTTCGGCGCGGAAGTCACTCAGGCTGTAGCGCTCGTGGATATTGTACCATTTCGTATAGGGGGCGGCAGTAGGCGCGGGACCACCAAAGGTTGCGCCAGTACCGGCGGCTTCGAAAGCTCCGGGCGCTGGGGGAGGCGCATCTGCAAAGTCGGCGAAGCCTGGACATTGGATTGTTAGTTGTGTATTCAGACAATTGTATATTATTTAGCGATTTGTGGTGTAGCAATGAACTCTCGTGATCCATCAAAACACTCTAACCACGAGGAGAGCAAATCCTGTCGCGCAATTGTAGGCGCAATTGTAGCTGCAATGTAGGGGATAACTTACCCGAGTCGGCAGATGGAACGGGGGTAGCAGAGGACTTGCTACCCCCTATGATGTTTTTAAGGAAATCCGCCATGATTGCGGATCTATCGCGGAAATATTGTTGTGCGCGATGAGGTTGAGAAAGAGGAGAGAGATCGAGACCGAGACTGGGGCGCAAGGTAAATTGGAGCTATTGCATTCTACTGCAATCTACTGGCAATCTCCAATCATCGCTTAATTACCTAAACCAGGGTCTTGGACTCTTGGGTAGCGTCCCCCCAGTAAGAAGAGACCCAAGTAAATTGGGGTTTCTAAGGTTCTGACTAGGGGTCTCCAGGTGTGGCTTAGAACTTAGTCTATGAACTCAAGCTGAATTGATGTCTGGTGGTGGCTTGTAGGGCTTGTACATGGTACGTGCGCCGTTGAGTTTCGCATATTGAATTAACTCCGTCTATCGATTAAATGGTTGGTTACCCAGCAACCTGCTGTCCTAAGTCAACATTCATCACCGTGAACACTTCAACGTATCATCACCAAATAACGGCGATGAATGTGACCGACATCTAATGCATCAATGAAGAGAAAAAAGGCGATATGATGTCGAAACAAATATCTCTCCGGAAATATGGCAAACAATACAAGAAGCCCAAGGCTAATCGCTTGTTCGTTGAGCTACCACAGACACCAGTACGAAGTCAACCGGTAGTAGAAATCGATCATGACCTGGCTAAAGCCGGGATTGAAGAACTTACCGAGAAAATATCCATCATAAATATACAAGATGAGAGTCCCGTACCGTTAGACACAATCAGACGCTCTCCTCGCCGGAAAGGGCAACGTACTCCATCCACAACACCACCTGTCGAATCATCCAAATTTCAAACGCCTCCCGTCTTAAGCCCGGTTAAATCGGAGGCAGCGGATGACTCTAGACTCACACTATCAGGGGGGGAACTACAAGTATTGTCATGGTCCGATATTTGTCCTCCGGGCGATAAGATCGTCAAGATAGCCGAGGCCTCCTACGCCGAAGTCTACCGAGTAACGAACGAGCGCGGAACTAGCATCATCAAGGTGATCCGGATGGAATCACCAATAAAAGCTCAGACCAAAGCACAGCAGAAGTCAGGGCTTGTTGACGAGGAGCCGCATTCCGAATCGGACTTGATGGGCGAGCTGAAAATCTCGGAATGGCTCGCCGACATCCCCGGGTTTGTCGTTTATAAGGAGAGGTATATCGTTCAGGGGAAGACATGCAAGGAACTGCTTGAGACGCATCAAGCATTCCACAAGAAAGTTAAGCGACAAGATCCGGACCGGCTTCAATTTTACCCTTCACCGAGTCGATACTTGGATGATACCAAGTTCTTGGTAGTTGAGCTGGGTGATGCGGGCATTGCACTTGAGGATTTCGAATTGGAATCGGCTGATCAACTATGGGATATATTCTTCCATGTTGCTATTGCCCTAGCACGCGCCGAAGCTCACATAGAATTCGAGGTAGGTGAATCGTATCAAAACGTTAGTGGTATACACTTAGCTAACTATAGTAGCATCGAGATCTTCACGAAGGAAACCTATGCATCCGAAAAACGGGTGAGCCAATCCCAGTAGAAGATCGCGAGCGCTCTAGTCGCTTTGGGTTCTCTGGTCTTGATGTGACAATCCTCGATTATGGCATTTCCCGAGCGCAAGCCGAGGGGTCCCGGCCAATCGCCTATGACCTGGAGAGAGACTTAAGCATGTTCACGAGCGAGCATGCATCACAGTGCCAGGTATACAGGCGTATGAGGTCATTCTTGCTGCAAGGAAATCGAGTATGTCTCCCCCCGCAGAGGCACAAGATCCCTTACGAAGAGGGGATTGATGGGCCAATTACCTGGGCTACATACGAACCATATACGAATGTCTTGTGGCTTGCGTACATCTATCAATGGATGACCAGCCACTTCAGGGGAACAAAGAAGGAACTGAATGCCTTTAAGCGACTTACGAAAGAATTTTGGCTATACCTCAACCCTGACGCTGGCGATGAGGTACCGGGTTTTGCCAGTGCCAGTGACATTGTTCGATTCGCGTTAGAGTCGGGGTGGATCGAAGAGGATCAATTGATGGGAGTACGGGATGAAGTTGAGAAGTCGATATTATCGATTTTGACTAACAACGATTTGGGAGAGGAAGCCAACGAAGAAGACGGCATGGAAACCTCATTACGAAGATCACCGAGAAGACATTAGCAGGGCACTGTATGTATTATAAATTAACGTTGTATAAAGGTTGGGATCGCGTTGGCGTTGTGGCATGTCTCAGCATGATCGATTCTTGGGCAACACGATTGGTGTTTATATTTAAGACAAGGATATACCATTTGATGAATACAGTTTTGGTCATACCTGAGAAACTTGGGTATGCCTACATCTTTCTCGGCGTCAATCTGTGAATGATACTACGGGGATTTATTTCTGACTCGGTGCTTTTGCCACGCGAACTCGAACACCCCCGAGTACTACATTCTGTAAAGTGACGGGATTTTTTTTTCTTAGCCTACTATGGTGGTTTATAGCCTAGCAATCTGAGATTATACATGTTATGTGTATTCCTCTCCGGCTACCATCTCCATCAAACTGTTCGAATCTATATAATACTAGGTGCCCATGCTACAAACCTACGGGCATCATCCAGGCTACCAGATCCAAACCAGTGGGCAGTATCCTAGTGTATCTAATGTATCTAGTGTATAGATGAGCAAATCTAGATCGTACGCAACCCGGGTATGATCTTCCCCCATTTATAATGCCAACGCCAGCAACCGGGGCGTCTCTATTTGTTACGTGCGTAGTAATCATGAGAAGGCAACTATTCGTCAACGGACTATCGTCATCGGTGGTGGCGTAAGCCAACCCCGAAACCTGCGGCTGTGGAAAACTTGGAAGTGAAAATAGTGGCGGGAGTCTAGTTGTATTTAATTCGTATTTTCTAGCGGTGTCACATTCGGCTTCATGTGGAGCCAATCCTATATATAGATGGATGGTCAAGGTGGTTGAACTGGAGAAAAGTGGTGAAACGTGACGCGGCAGCCACGACATACTATTGAGCTACACGAATATATTACCATACAATAGCACACGCGTCACCTAGGTTCGAGTGATGCGGTCTGAACTGGTGACACTATAGAGTCTATATTCTATCGGTGAAGCGCTGGATGCAACCAGGATGGGCAAAAAGGGTGTGTTTTCGCGCCAAGGAAAAGATCTACAATGACTGAATGATTGGTACGCAGATCACGGTTCCGGAGCCGCGCGCAACGGTGAAGCGGGAAGAGACTTGTTGGTAACTGTTGGTAAGGCAAGGCGGTGGACTTTCAGCTCGCCCACTCTACCCGCAAGTTGTCATGGATAACACGAGTCCCATCCGGATGGTAAACTATTACCGGTGTCACATCGCTTCCCGCTGCCTTGGCAGGTTTACTCGGTCTGCCTGTTTTTCTTTTCTTCTTTTTATTTGGAACCCTGTTATATCAGCATACATTACGCACCTAGTAGGCAATGCATGTGGTTGGCTTCTTGAAGTGACGGAAGTATCGGATACACGCTTTTTCTATTATCTCCCGCCCAAGTTGGGTATATACATGGTAAGTAGTTCTGTTAATTATGTCTCTGCTTGAGACCGCCAAACGAGTTAAGAATGGTACCATCCATAGGTGATAGAGCCATCCCTTCGTCAGCGTTGTCATTGTCATGGAAGAAGCATGGTGGAGGTTGGCGAGTTCAATGTGTTCTCTCTTGCCGATAGAAAAGGGGACCCTGGAAACCAACTGCCAATAACGGTAGCATCCGGGATCTGGGTCCAATCAGAAAACCGGAATTAGATCTCTACACCCATGATCCACGTTAGCGCGTTTCAAATCATGCTGGAGCTTAACGGGTATAAAATATAGGTACGAAAATACTTGGTACCTGGCCTCTTTTTTATTAAAGGGGTAAAAGATCAGCTTCCAACTTGTTATCAACCTGTCAACCTAGCAAAGAAGGCCTGAAGTTCTGGCCCGCATTGATCGCCAACAAGGTGGAAGTCAAACAATAGAAACAAAACGAAACTTTATCCCGGCTTGCCTAGACCACCAATCGATCGATCCCGCAACATATCGACGCCATCCACAACGAATAACACCTGACTAGATACGATCAAGACGGGACCGACTTGTTTCGAACTCCACTATACATACAATCATGATAGGATCGTGGATATAATGTTTCTGCTGTGGCTTACAATTACTTACTTACATACAAGGTAATGCATATGAACAGATACAGAGTGACTTGCTGACTGCTGAGCTCATCACTCTGTTTGTACGGTGAATAAGGCAATATTTTCCGAATTCTTGTACATCCAGTAATAATTAATATTTTCTTTTCGTTTTCGGGCGTTTGGCGGCGACTTTGCCACATTGCCTTGCCATTCCCCTGCATGAAAAAGTTGACGAATAGCTTCGCGCCAGCCGTCCACCAACCAGCGTGGCGCGGGACCTGACCTATCAATGCTTCGGTCTCCGACCCAGCTAGACCTGCCAACCCCTTTCCCCCCCACATGTACACTCAACCTGTTTTTGATATTCTCTGATTCCACCTCCCACCTGCATGACGAGCCGTAGATGGGTTCTTTTTCCTGCCGAGTGGGCTAGCCCGTCGCCGGCCATCAGTCAGTCACACCATGGAGGTAGGTAGGTACCTGAGGGTCCCATGGCCCGGACGACGTGTTCCACCCACCAGTTAATATACAGCCTACTCGGTAGTCTTAGGCTTTCTATTCTTTCTCCCTCTCTCTGCCTCTTCACCTCACAGTCTTCTTTCTGGTGTGTCAGGTTTTAGCCGTTCATTCTTTTCTGTCACTTCACTCTTTCAGTGCTCCGCCGGCTGAGTCGACATATCATTCATTTTATCAAGTCACCAAACAAATCTTTTGTTTGTCCATTCTTTTCGACAGGTCGCCTCTATCAGCACTAAAGTTAAGACTCTCGAGTGATTGTACATACACACATACCCAAGTCTACCTGTCAAACAGTTTTCATAAAAGCTTGCTCCGGTATCAGCATTTTAGACATTACATTCTCTGAGACAAGGGCTCCAGAAACAATTGCTTGATCATCACATAGACTACGAACCTGAAGTATACCAGAAAGAATCAACGAGAACAAACATGAAGTTCTCGACGGTTGGAACATTGGCCTCGGTGGCCCCGTTGGCCGCGGCTGTCAAGACGGATATGACCTTCGCTGTCCTCCACTTCACCCGGAATCAGTTCTTGACCGAAGGTGTTATGGACCCAGTAGTGAACCCCGGTGGACAGGCTACCCATTATCATAGTATCATGGGAGGAAGTAACTTCGGTATTTCTACTCGGGGCGACGATCTATTGAGCTCGGACTGCACCACGACTACCATTAAGAACGACAAGAGCAACTACTGGGTTCCTTCTCTTTTCTTCCAGGATCCTAAGGATCCCACCAGTTTCGAGAAAGTGCCCCTGTATTACATGAACGTGTACTACTTGTAAGTCCTCATAAGTCTCGCGAATGATATCCATATGACTAACTTGTGCGTAGTTTTGAACCTAGCAACAGCACCATTGAGCCGTTCCCCGTTGGTCTGAAGATGTTGAGCGGTGATTCTCAGACTAGGTCTCCTCCCAAGTTCGGAGGTGGGAGCAACCTGGACCCTAGTAAGGGGCCGATTCAACCGATTCAATGGACGTGCCCTCGACAAAGTTACGACCCGCCCTCTTACCCCGTCGATTCTGACGGAACTAAGGCCGGTCTGCAGGATCCGAACAATAAGGGTGCCGGCGCGGGTTTCCCCCTATATGACTGTGACGGAACCTACTCGCCACTCCGACAGGATATTCACTTCCCTTCGTGCTACAACCCGGAGGTCGGTATCGATGACTACAAGAACAACATGGCCTGGCCGACATCTGTCGACGGTCTACAGACTTGCCCAGCTGGATGGATCCACGTCCCTCACCTTTTCTACGAGGTTTACTGGGATACCCCCTCCTTCAAGGACAGGTGGACCCCTGACGGCAAGACTCAGCCTTTCGTCTTGTCCAACGGTGACAACACTGGCTACAGCTCGCACGGTGACTTTATCTCGGGTTGGGACCAAGATACCCTCGAGACGATCATCAACACTTGCAATGCTGGCACTACCGGCATGGAGAAGTGCCCTAACATTCCCGGTGGTGTTAACAACAACAAGGACTGCTCGATCGCGCCTGCCATCGGCACCATGGTGAAGGCCTCCCAGGTGCTCAAGGCACTCCCGCTCAACTGCCCGGTCACTGGCTGGGGCATTGTCGGCAGCGGTTCGGACTCGTCGGACTCGTCCTCGTCATCCGAGCCCGTCATCTCGACCGTGAGTAGCACCCGGACTCATTTATTCCCCCTTTTGGCATATCTCGGGACCCTATTCCTTCTATCATGACCTCGTACCCTATATCAATAGCCAGGTTATCTATTCCCATATAGTAGTTACTAACCCGGATACTATAGTATCCCTCTAGTACCGCTAAGCAAGACTCCGCCGCCGCTCCCTCGCAGTCCGCGGAAACGACATTCAAGAGCCAGGTTAGCAAGGCGACCCAAGCTGCTTCGGCACCCACCGGAAACGCCTTCATCCAGCTCCCCAACGACGATTCCAGCTCCTCTGCCGCGGCTGAGCAACCCGCCGTTACCGCCGCCGCTGCCGAGGCCCCTGCCGCAGACGCCGGCAGCCCGTACGTCTCAACGGTCTGGGACATCGTCACCGTCACACAGACGACCACCGTACAACCCGAAGCTACTCCTGCACCTCTTCTCAGGAGACGTGCTCCTATGCACAGTCATGGCCATCTGAAGCGCCATATGCATGGCTTCGCAGGCCGCCGATAAACAACGGCTATCTATCCGTTGAGAAATTCGATTCTTTGTGTGTACCTACAATACATTGCGTAGGTACACAGTTTTCTAGGGAAAATGCGCGGCGCAATTTGGTTGGTCGCATGATAGAGATTTTGGGGGCATGTGTTACCTTGGGAATTTTCAGGGGAGGGGAGGATATCTTTGGAAAGTTGATTGATTTACGACTGGAGGCATATCTCGTGAGATATGGAGGCCAGTGTGCGATTGATACCTCTCTGACCGCGTGTCGGCTCGAGTAGAGTCAAAAACGGGGACGCTGGCGATGTTGCCGCGCCCCGGCTTCACTTCTTGATGTACAATATTCATGTACGATTTGCTGAACATTACTGAACATGATGTTCAAATTGAATTGCCTATCTGCACATCTGTTGATAGGACAAGCATTTGCATTTTCTCGGAATTAAGTGGCTTGTGTCTTGCTCGTTTCCCATTTGCATCCCTCGTCTGTATGACGGGTCTATCGATGAAGCATATAGTACTGCAAATTATCTTAGCTAATGTGTACGATGATATAAGCGCTACGCCGGTTCCCGGCTATTCAACTCGTAGACCCGATCGTCTTAATACCCTTATACCCCAAGGTTATAGTAGGCGTTTCTAATACGGGGTGAGGCTATGGTGGACCGATGTTATGCGTTGAGCATCCTTCGTCAGTCCTAATTAGGCAGGTATATGGTATTCAAGTAAGTGCCTCTATACGAACTCGTTAGTTCAACTCAAAGCTAAGGGTAAAAGTAATAGGATGTAAGGGTGTTAGCAAACGACGAGAATGATAACCTTCCTATTTCAAGGATAGATACAAATGTCAGTGAGGTTTGTCGAAAGAACCCACTCCGAAGCAATGGGGACATAAGCTACCAGGTACAAAAGTAGCCTGCTGATTAACCCCAACATTATAGTAAAAGTAAGCGATAATTCAGTTTGCTTGAAGGGTAGAAGTATGTTCGGGCAAGGCTTAAGAGAAAGGATATACATGATCCCAGTATCATAATTATATTATATTAGCACGTGAAGTAATTCATAATCATCTTCTCGTATTCAGAATATGCAGTTACTGCAAGGAAGGAATGAGGTGAACCGCATTGTCATAATTCAATCCTCGAATCCGTTCCATTCGCCCTCGTCAGATTCATTCTGACTATCATCATGGCTCCCCGATTCGGTGGTTTCTTCGGAGTCCATATCCTCATCCTCGCCCTCGTCATCTTCGACGTGTTGATCATCATCAACTTGAACTAGTTGGTTGTTCGCATTTATACCGCTAAGATACCCAGCGGCATACTCCGGCTTAAGAGTTGGCATGCCTGATAGGCTGTCCCTGATGATACGGCCATCCTCATCACGAAGATAAGGGCCGTCACCATCCTCAAAACCAGTAGGCACGTCTCGGACAAACCCAGCGACGAAGAATCCCATAACCCCACGCCCGTCGTCCTTGTACGATCGGATACATGCCTCGGCGATCTCAGCATCGCCATCGCTCGCCTCGACAGATCCTCGGACAGGCCATTCACGCAGACCGCGAACCTGCTGGTCTCTCCGTAGTATACGCCAGCCTCTCTCCCTAGCGACATCGGATTGCAAAGCTTTTAAGACCACCTGCTCATTTTCTTCGGCATGAACAGAACAAGTCGAGTAAGTGACCCTCTTGGCAGCAGGGAACTTGAGAGCATGAAGAAGTAATATCAGCTGAAACGACGACAACGCTTCTAAACGTGCTTTCAGCTCTTTTTCGGAGGAGACCACCAACTCCTTTCCATCATCATCAACCATGACAGGTTGCGATACGCCTTTGACAGCGTCGGAATCATCCCGCTTACGTTTACGATCCGGCTCGGCGGCTGGCTTCTTGAATGTACCTGGGATTTCGGGGAGATGTATCTTGGGCATATCATCCCGACCAACTATGCCACTTCCCGAACAGCTCGGGTCGAGAAGCAAGCAGCCGACATTTTGAAACAGTTCGGAATTTGGGTCGGCTTTGAGGAAGTCCTGTCCGAAATTCATTTGAATGATACCCTTAGCGCCAGCAGTCTTCACCATTTTCTCTAGCGTCCGCGAGCGCTTCGTGTCCTTTTCGAACGCATATACGGTTTGGGTACACTCTTCATTTTCGGGGATCCTGGAATGTACGATAGCTGCAAGATGTGTTGTCTTGTTACCAGGGGCGGCACATGAGTCAATGACGTCGCCATCCTCAGAATGAGGGTCCAGTAGGTACGCAGGGAAGCAGGAGGCTTTATCCTGTAGAATTATGGCCCCGGAGGTATATGCTTCTGTCTTGGTTATCTCAAAGATGGGTGATACAGCGAGGAGGTTGGGGATGTGGTCATCAACATAGAGATATCGGCCAGGAGAAGCAGTGACCTCGCCGATGGTGAGAACCCTGGTAAAAGCGGCAAACGTAGTGACCATTTGATCCTCTACGGTGGTCTTCAAGGTATTGATACGAACCCAGCGAGGGTAAGTGGCAGCCTCGCCTAAGAATTCGGCGGTTACCTGTTCCCTCAAAGCCTGGATAGATCCGGCCTTTCGCCGTAGCCTTGCTCTAGTGAACTCGGCATTTAAGCGCGCCTTATGGCGCTCGATAGAAGCTCTCAAGCCATGAGTAGCAGGCAGGGCAATTCCCTTCTTGGAGAGTAAGAAATCGTGAACAAGTAACAGAGCTAGTAACGGGCTGAGCTATTTATCCCTAAGTAATTAGCCAAGCACGAACCGAGAAACACGGTTGCACCATTGTGTAGGGCTGCCCACCTTGCGCTCGTGCCGTAAAAGCTCCGAATTGTCGATCACTTCCTTAAGGACCGGGCTCCATTTGCATGTCTCTAGAGCTAAGGCATAAACCTGTTGTTGTGGTGACTTCAAATCTTTCTTGCCGAAGATACGTGTCTTCAGGTTACCGCTAATAGATGGCGCTGCCGATAATATTTCGGCTGTCTCATGGTAGAGAGACATTTTCCTAGTTTCATATTCAACGACATGGCTCAGGGGCACATGACGTCGTCTCTGATCGTAGAAGTAAACATTGAAGTTTCAAGAAAGTTCTATGTTGAGGTTGAAATTGAGATTTGAGATTTGAGATTTTTAAGCTGTGATCAATGATATACCGTATCAATTATCAACTTGCTGGTGCTGAGAAAAAAATAACCATAATCTTTAGTTTTGAATCTCAATCGATAAGGTTATATCCGCAACCTCCGCTTCCTGCATAAAGTTCCGGTCATAAAATGCTACCTACCTGTAGGTGATGCTGTAAAATCTCTAATGCACCTAAGAATCCAGCTTACATTTAGTTGCATTTAATTGTACTTAGTTCCATTCCCTCCCCTGGTCAACCCAACTTCAATCCTACCCCAATACAACTCATCATGACTTACACTAATTACGGCCAGATATAATTACGATCTCCAATGGATTTTCTGACCAGTCAATAGACCTAAGACATATCCCGTCCATCGAGCGCAATCTTCGAAATCATTAATAATTATTTCACCGAGATGTGGTTACGCTCAATGTGTATTCCCCCCCTTCTCAGTCATAATGATAACTATACCTAATAATTCAGCGCATCTCCGGTAAATAGCTCTCCTTCTCAAAGATCGGAACCGACTCCATCAGTTTATTGGACTCTTCCCTCATCCTACCAATACAGCTGAGGATCTATACGGCTGTGCCCTTTGTCTTATCAAAGTCCGTTGTCCGAACTATGACCGTACATTGTATGTAGGCCAGACGCCGCCATCGATCATTATTACGTCCGCTAGAGGTCTATTAGCGGTCTAGATTATGATATTCCATTTCTGGTAATGAGGCTTGATGACTACACACCTGGATGCGTTGGATGCATTACCGGTCGTATTTGTTGGGCAAAGATCAGTCATGTGGCTTAAAAAGCAATAGAAAGCATTCGAGGATTAACCAAGTAAAGTTGACCGGTAATGGCTGTACACCGGACATCCTCCTCGGCTGTTTGTCACGACCCGAGGAGACACCCGAGGCCCGTTGCTAAACCATAGGTTATTTGGACGAAGTACTTACACGTAGTTGTCATAAGTCGGGCCCGTTTGCCATTCCCCAAAATCTCCAAATATAGACTGCGACGATATGGCGCGACATTCAGCCACCTACTTAAGTACATGTAGGCTGAAGACGATTAGATATAAAATTTTTATATGGAGGATACATGTAAGCTGGCGGTGGTCGGTGTGCCAAGTCCGGATCTGCTGTCCGCTCTCAGCACGTTTCCACGCCCACTTGTGGGCACCATCTATCTTCCCGTATATCTAATTAGTCCGGAAAGCTGCTCTCCAATAGCACGCCCCGAAATTGGGTTGACGTGACACAAGAGGCTTGTTTCTTTATTACGACACGGCTGGTCGGGACTTACCATATACCGACTTGTCAAGGCGTTCTGAGTGTTGGACCTCGGGAAGGCTGCTTTTAAGAATCCTCCAAAAGCTGTATGCCACGCGACTGGGTAAGCTGACCCGGGCCTCTTTCAGTCATTAATCATCCAGCCCCGAAAACCGCAGACATACGTCGTAGGCGTAGGTAATGTTGACCTATAGCACTTGAGACTAAGAAGAAAATGTGATAGGGTTTGCGAGAGGGCGGGCTGATCTCGACAAATATGTGGCTACATACCTCTTTGATTTGAACCCCGTTCCAAGTTCCATCTTTTCTATCAGTGGGACATTTATTTACTACGTAAAAAATCATATAAATAAAATGATATACCTAGGTGTAGAATATTCTACAACCGATGGCTTAAGTGACACGAACCCCATCGGCACTGAGTGTCACGTAGAGCCTCATGCGTATATTCGTCCTACTCTTCAGCGCAACCATCAATCCTCACACGGTCGGGTTTGAAACGAATCCCGCAGTAGATTGTGCAGGTAGCATACGCGGCGTCATTCAACTTCTCATCTGCAGGACTCCACTGTTCCGTCGGCTCGGGTCTGCCTAGAGTCTGCCCTCACGCTACCTACCTACCGAGTGATCAACCCATCCATGCTACCTGAGTACCCAGAAACTTGACGTTGGGTCTTCGTAACCCCGATGAGTCCGATCGCCAATGTATCATTGGACATTCAATATCTGGTTGGTAGATAGATCTATAGATTATGTCATGACCCATATTCCCTCCCTCTCGACGCCCGTCCAACATAATAGTGAAATGTGATGGCGTTCTCCGGACCCGAACGGGATGGGAACCCGTCCAGCTCAAAAGATAGCCTTAACCTATTCCCAGCTAGATCACATTGCATAACCCTGCGGGAGGACTATCCATTCCTAATGTCTTTGCATATATCTGCCCTCCCGGGCCCCTTTATGAAGGGTATCGAAGCGCGAAGTGCCGTTGTGTTACCTAGACGGTATAATTAAGTACCTAAACCCGGACCCAAACAAACAAAGAAACATGCATATCCATAGTGCCAATTTTTTTCCGGATGGGTAGTATATATGACCTAGAAGTCCTCGTAGCCGTCTGAGCAGTCTTGGTCTTTATTGTTCAAGTACCTCGGTAGTTGCGTTCCTCCCAAGTCCCTCCCAAAGTTCGTAGGACGTCAGAACTCTCCCCCCGCGAGTCCCGATTGAGAGAGAGAGAGAGACACCATCAAAAACCGTTACTGCTATCGACCATGTCGTCGTCACATGAGTCCTCTTCGCAGTCCTCCGCCACGGTGACGGAACCCGAGCGTGGGCGTGATGTCGAAGCACAAAAGCCTCGCCAGGAACTTTCTTACTACAAGCGCCAATTCGATCAAGCAGGCGTTACTCAGGCCGTCTTGGAATACAAGTACAGAGGCAGCGGAACCAACGATGATCCGTTCATAGTCGACTTCCTCCCCGGCGACCCAAAGAACCCTATGGAATTCCCGCAATGGAAAAAATGGGGTATCACAGTCCTACAGGCAATTGCAGTTCTGGCCGTCACCTTCGTCTCGACAGCCTATTCGGGGGGTATCGGTGCGATCATTGAGGATTTCAAGTGCGGTGAAGAGATAGCAATTCTTGGTATCTCTCTATTCGTCCTCGGATTCGCTATAGGGTGTGTTCGATCCTATGATTACCTGCTACCACGCTCTCTCGTACTAACGTTTCTCTACAAGGCCGTTGGTGTGGGCTCCCCTATCCGAAACGTATGGAAGACAAATTCTATTCTTCTTCACAGTAAGTTTATACCGCAGACAGCTCCTTAAATCTGTTTTTGTCAACACTTCAGACTTCGATTTGCAATTGTCGATGAATAGTTGCTAATTATATGTAGTACGTAGCTCTAACGGCGTTTAACGCCGGCGCGGCCGGTTCACAAAACATTTGGACCCTCATCATCCTCCGTTTCTTCGCCGGAACATTTGGAAGCTCGCCTCTGACCAACTCAGGCGGAGTCATTGCCGATATGTTCACTGCCAAGGACAGAGGATTGGCCACTGCCTTATTTGCTACTGTATGTCCCTCGCCTAGCTCACTGTTGTCATCGGAAATTAAAGTCACACGAACCGCAAAGAGATGACGGTTGTCGATTATCAGTATATAAGCTAATTTAGTTCCTTTTCAGGCCCCTTTCTTAGGTCCATCCATTGGTCCGATCGCTGGTGGCTTTCTCGGTGTAGCAGGAGGATGGCGATGGGTAAGTACACGAACCGGATTGTCTCTACGGGAAACTGTTTGCTGACATCTCATCCCCGATTAGGTTGAAGGCTTAATGGCATGCTTCACCGGCCTACTATGCATCCTCTGTTGTCTTATGGTCCCCGAGACGTACGCCCCAACTCTCCTCCGCAAGCGAGCAGCCAAGCTATCCCAGATAACCAAGAAGGTATACGCCTCGAAGATCGACGTAGGTCGACCTAAGAAGTCCGTAACCGAAGAGTTCAAGATTGCCTTGTCCCGACCCTGGATCATGCTTATCCTTGAGCCTATCGTGCTCCTCACTTCTCTCTACATGGCCATCGTATAGTATGTGATAATCCACCTAGAACGAAAGACGAGTAACAGAATACTAACCAGTGATTTTTCTAGTGGTACCCTGTATATGATGTTCGCCGCATTTCCGATCGTATTCCAACAATACCGTGGCTGGTCACCGGGTATCGGTGGCTTGGCCTTCCTGGGTATTGCCGTTGGTATGATAGTTGCTGTCACATACAGCGTATGGGATAACAAGCGATACGCGAACACCTTGAAGGCGTCTGGCGGAAATGCCCCGGCCGAAGCACGATTGCCACCTGCCTTAGTCGGCTCGATCCTGCTACCCGTCGGGTTGTTCTGGTTTGCCTGGACTTGTGGTCCCGAAATTCATTGGATCGTCTCCATCATTGCATCCGCCTTCTTCGCCGCTGGACTTGTCTTGGTGTTCCTCAGCTTGATGAACTATATGATCGATTCATGTAAGACTACCTGTTACACAAATCTGAGCGAGTCTGAGTTATCTGGCTAACACACAACTAGATGTCATATACGCAGCATCAGTGCTTGCGGCCAACTCCGTCCTACGATCGATCTTCGGCGCTGCTTTCCCTTTGTTCACGACAGCTATGTACAACAATCTCGGCATACACTGGGCCAGCTCCATTCCTGCATTCCTTGCTGTCTTATGTCTACCTTTCCCATTTCTATTTTACAAGTATGGCGCTGCCATCCGCATGAAGTGCAAGTTCGCCGCCGAAGCCGCCGAGGTCCTCGAGCGGATGCGAGCGAAGAACCACGACGACGGCAAGCCTGGACCGGGCCCAAGCTCAGGCTCCCCTCCAGCCACTGCGCCTCCTGAGGAGCCCGAAAAAGCTCCGGAGGCGGCTCAAATGGAAAAGAGCTAAAGCATTTATTCACGACCAATGTATTACAAATCTGGATAGACAGGCTGGAAGGAAGGTACATACGCGCTTTTAATATCAAACATAGGGAACATCGGGGACGCTCAGGCATAGCGATCTGTGGTTTTATTGGTCTGCATATTGGATAGAATGGCATTACTAAAGGGCAATGTGCATGTATTACATCTGCCTAGATACCACAGAATACTCACTACTCCGCACAAAGCCTGGATGACTAGAAGGCCACATAGTTAATCATAAATATTTATTTTGTATCCCGGCGCAAGCCCCTCTACAGTTCATCGCGTCCGCCTACTCTGATCTTGACGCCCGGGATATTCCTCATGGATACCTTCTGTGTCGCCTTGATGCGTCCACCCAGGTCGTTGTACGTGGTTGTTACACCCGGAGGCGTCCAGGGCTTGATACGACCCTGCCATACATCCAGACCCCATGTCTGAAGCTCCTTCGAGGTCCAACCCATACCCTTAGGATAGGGGTAGATCCTATCTTTTGAAAGCTGATGAACAGCACCAGCCGGGAGCACCGCCGGGTCGAGACCCAGTTTTGCGGGTAAATCGGGGAATTCGAGAGGGTCGACGGTGGTCATTGTCAGGCTCTTGTAGTAGCCGCGAGCTATCGAATGTAGCTCCTTTCGGATTTCGGATCTCTCAGTCTCTGTCGTGGCAAAGACATAAACCATTGACCAACCGCGCTAAATTCCCCCCCGATGAGTTCCGTTAGCCTAGAATCCCGACCCCTTGTTTTATGGCTATAAATGAATGGACGAAGTGCCCCTGATTTACTTACGTCTAGAAGCCGCTGATGGTTATGTGGGAGAAGCTCTGCTATGATTGGTCGTGAGGCCTCCTTGACGAATCCCTCGAGCGCAGCTGTGTCTGATACTTCTCTAAAATCGTGCGTGTCACCATCGAGGGGTTTGAAGCACTTGACGATTGGTGGTGTTGCCCCCTCTGCCGCGAGAGCAGCCTCATCAGTAACCATTCCGAACGTAAATTCCTCGTGGTACCGCTGCGCCACATTGGCGAAGGCGATCTTGGAGGCTTCATCATCCGCACTGAGGAACGCGAGGAATATGGTCTCATCCGCCTTTTTGAACGCTTCCAACGTTTCGGCGCTAACCTCGGAAACGACGGGTCGCTGTACACGATCGGCCCAAGCGAGCAGACTGTGGACTATTAGTTGAGTCTTATCCTATATGGAGGGCAAAGAGATTCCCTTTGGGGCCCACGAACGCCGATGCCCTTCGAGGGCCAATATAAGTCGATATGGCTTCGCCCTTCTTTAATAGCTTCACGGTAGAAGAAGATACTCCATATGAAGCACAGATAGCAGGATTTACCGAGCAATCAACACTGACGAACGGAAACTTCGCATCAGGAATCGCTAGCGACCAAGCTGTTTCTAGATGCTCTGTTTTTTTACTTTGCTTATGCTTCAGCAATCAATTTGGCCTCCAAAGACCGAGAGGGTACTGACTCCGAAGGCTTCACCACATATTGATGTCAGCACCTACTTTAGTCCCAGGGGGTCCCTTGCTCCCACAACAATATCAATCGGCCTTGTGAAGAGGAGCTTACATAAATAACTATATAAATGTTAGCCCTTCTAGTATCATGAGAAGACCGCTTACACCGGATTAGCTGGTGTCTCACTTACAAGCCATAACTATAGCCGTCTCATCCTTATTCATCGCGGCTTGGAATTCAGGCTCGGAGATGTGCTCCCAAGTATGCACAACGGTGAATAACGCGTAAAGAAGTGTTACGGTTGTTGTGAACCAAAACATTGTGACATCGATTGCTTGTTAGGTTCGAGCCAATTCCACGCCCTCAGCCATTAAGAATATACGAGGCAAAAATTATAGGTAATGCATACAATCTTGATGAAAATCAATCGTTATTGTATTTACAGGTGGTGGTTAGCTCATTGGTGTTGAGGTCATTAGACTCCTGAAACCACAGGGGTTGTTCCAAGGCATGGCGATGCTGACGGGAGTTTGACAACTGCCTGACACTGCGGCAACTTGGCAGATTATTTGGTCTACCATTTCTTTACCACACATCGTAATTCCGCTTTCTAACATCGTAGAGCCCGACCCTATTCTCATATAGCAAGAGGTCAACACACAATGACCTTGAGGGCGTTGGCAGTTGATGGCTCGTTATTCTTAGGGTAATACGTTGTTGGCGAGAGGACCGCTGAGACCACTCTGGAGATGACTTGAAAAGGCAAACCGACGGACTGATACATTGACTTCTGCATGAGTATCCGCCCCTGGTGTGTATGGTCGTCTCTTTAATTGGAATATTAATACACATTAATCTACGCCGTAACCCAGCAAAGCCACTCTCCTAAGCAGGCATATGCCATTTATAAAGATAAACGTGGCCGAAGTTTCTCGCGTATATATCGTACATATTCATAAGTTATAAGATCGAACCTAGATATTAAGTATATACATACTATGTAAGTAAAAAGGGGCGTGTACGCGAACTCGATATATTAGAAGATTACGAGCGTATTCTGGGCGTAGCTCGATTCTGTAGCCTGAGTAATATTAGAATGCATCTAGATCTAGAATGTAGGTTGTGCAACTACGTATTACGCTCGCTGTGGGTTTAGACTCTTAGGGCTAGGTACCATGGAGTCAGCCGATTGGGCGTATTTGTCCAAGGCTATGATTCAAATGTTAGATTACATTCTACATTTCGTAACTACGTCGACGGAAGACTAGGTTTATTCTGCCTCAGATGGGCCTCATCTATATCAAGGCAGTATGCCTTGGGATGTAAGCCATGAATAGGCCTCAATAGGCCTCAATAGGCCTCGTAGCTCGTCTCACCCTAAACAGGCCTTACAAGTAATATCAGCCACGCGATTAGTGTCTCCCAGTCATTACGCCTTGCAGATAGAAATAGGCCCTAAATGGGCCTCAGATGACTTTCTAGGGCTCTGCTAGGTAGGCTAAAGCATATCGCTGCATTATGCCACGCCACCTTGGGCTCAAGTTAACATTCTCTAATCGTGAACATAAGCGTAGGTGCATGATTCAAGTGGGGCCTCGGCGATTAGCCTAATCGGCGCCAGCAAGTGTGTATATAAGTCCCGGTTTCCACTCTGGTCTGTTCTCAAACAAAGGGACGACCGCTTTATGTCCAATTTCAACTCAACATAGCATTTGACTTTGATGTACGACACTTTACCGAGTCGCTCCCCTTCTGGTATTGCCGCTAGGGACCGATGTCGCTGCGAGAGACCTGCCACAACTGTTCACAGCTGGCACACCCCTACCCTCCAGCCACAGCCAGCCAGCTGGTGGAGATTGCCCAGCCGATATCCAAGGTAGAGCTTTTGCTGTCAGCTGTGATCGGCCGTTGAGAAGCCGAGCGCCAGCCAGTCATCTCCAATTGTCATCAATCCCGTAGCTAGGAATCAGATCAGAACATCTACACTAGCTATTCTTATGTTAGCTATGCACTCTGAAAATTCCTTAGACAAACCCAGCTACCTAATGCTGCATCCAAACATATTTCATCGAACATCTATTAATGAGCCTTGAACTAACTAGATAAGCAACCTGAAGCTTAATGTCTCAGACAGGACGACCAGGAACACCCTGCCCAAATGTGCATACCTTCACATGATTCAAATGTGTAGCCTTGTCTGCATGTTCCTCTTCGCACTTACAACGGTAATATAAGTACAATGCTCCCTGTTTACAACTATTTACATGACGTTTATAGTTGTCTTTGCGAGACTTCTCGTATTTACCACAGATACATCGGTACTTTGGACCATTGGTCTCATGGAGAGATGTCACATGCCGTGTCAAGTCATTCTTCTTAGTAAATGACCTTTTACAAACATTGCATTTCCATGTACCTGATTTTGGACGATTAGTGCTCCCACCCTTTGCCTCAGTGGATGGTGCTGCAGGATTCCCTGAAGAATACGTAGCCCTGGGTGTGCACACGAAATCACCTTGACTAGTGACGTTCGGAGTAGTTGATATGCAACCGAAAGAAGTTTCGTTGGCCTGGTTTGAGTCCCAATCGAACGCAAGTGGGACCTGTGTGTTAGGAAATACGCAATCGGCGGAAGTAGCAGGATCGACCCAAGTCCAAGTATCGTTATCCACGAACGTTGATGTTGAAGCTACCGCTAGCTGGGGAATGTGCATGAAGCTCGTTGAGAAGGTCGACTCCATTGGTATCGATCCACTACAAATGAAGTTGGATTCTGGATGGTTTAAAGCGTTATGATGTAGGTTCCATCCATTAGGCAAAAAATTGAAAGACATCATAGGCTCTGGGGTTTCCGGGACAGCACTACAAACTTGTTGATTGACGTGGATATGATGCTGAATTGTCTCATTTTGGAATCTCGAATTCTGGTATGGCATCATGTTGCCTGAAGTGTTCGTTTTCAAGTATATTCTGCGGTGCCTATATAAGATCTTCCGTAAGAATATACCACCAAGATGAATGGACTATCGGAGCAAAGTAGACTTGGGGCTTAAACTTCTTACCTATAGATCCTTCGATAATGGAAGCAATCGAGGAGCAGTCCTATTGATGTTGAACGAGACTGAGTGAAGCCTACCTAGTAAAATGGATATAAACTATAGTGTATTACTGGGTCGAAACACACATATATCAATCCGAAAGAGAAAGTGAGTAGCGAGTTACATGTTATACAATAAAATCATTACCATGGGCCACTTGAGGCGCGAGGCCTATACCTATGCCAAATGGGGACGGATTTCTGTGCTGTTGAGGCCTTCATTGCGCCTCTCCATGTTACCCGCATATCTAGACGATCGAGAATAGGGAGGACGAATTGGCCATGCTTCAGGAGAGTACCCGAGCGTGAAATTGCCACGTAACTGTGTAGGCTGATGTTGGCGCTGAGTAAGAAGATGGTATTCTCAGGCATATTCTATGGGGGATTTCACTTACCATATGGTGTTTTGTACGACGGCGCCAGTCTTATGAGACGAGATAGGGCTAGGGACATTGGGGGCCGTGACATTTCGATGTAGTTAGCACGCATCGGCTGGGCTGCTAGGCATACTCGGGGATTGAAGGCTTGGAAGCTTGGATATGCGCGAGAATATCTATGGCTCCGGGCGGTGGGTGATGGGTTGGTTTGACCTACGTGAAATTATGGATTACATAGGGGTGGCTTTCCTAAGACAACGACAATGTAGTTTGTCACTAAAACTATGTTAATGACGGCACGTAGTGGCTGCTAAAGGCAAGATTGTCTAGTTGGTAAAGCAGCTATATGCTGCTACATAACATACCCAAGTAATGCTACAAGGTTGATTTTTTGACAATGCGCCGCGTCGTAGGAATATCCTCTCCCCGATAACTACACCCAAGTATCACTTAACTACCTAAGTAATTACACCAGCACAAGCACGCAAGGCTGCACCAGGTACAATGTACCAAGGCTCCACTGCTATCCCAACGATGCCACTACGCAATTTCCGACCTGCATAAAATGACGAGCGCTAAGCTACATTCAACTAATGTAAAATTGCGCCCAGTGCAGCATTCAGCAACTACAACGGAACAACCAGATCACACACATTCACATATCAGAGAAACTAATGTAGGTTTTCAAACCTCGAATGAGGCATTTGTCACAGGCATTCGAGGCCCGTAAACACTATTAAGAATTAAGTACATATGCAACCGAACTGTTTAGTTCACACGCTCCGCATTGCCATTGTCGTCCTGGCTTTGGAATCATTAACAGAGAAGACCAAGAGGTATCCGCTTAAGCAGCGAAGAGAAGAGCGGCGGCACCGACAGCAGCGGCGAGGAGACCAGAGCCGGCCATGGTGGAAGCACCGGCAGTGGGGATGGGGCTGCCAGTGGGGTAAGAGGCAGCGGGAGGGTTGCTAGTTAACTGTTAGTCTTCGTTGAACCGATATCTAGTCTATCGGGAGCTACTTACGAAGCAGAGTACGAGCCGGTGGGGTAGACGCCAGGAGCGCCAGGGCCAACGGGGTAGCCAGTGCCGGCAGGGGGAGCAGAGGGCGAGAGCGTGACGGTAGAGTAGCTGACGGAGGTGGTCGGCACGCAGGTGGTGTAGGTGATGGGGATCACGGAGGTAGGGTAGCTGGGCTGCTCAGGGGCCTTGCTGGTAGGGTAGGGAGCAGTCGGGACAGACGACGAGCTGGGGTAACCAGGAGCAGACTCCGAGGGGTAGCCGGGAGCAGACTGGGTAGGGTATCCAGAAGGCGAAGAGACGGAAGCAGTGCCGGTAGGGTAGGTGGGAACAGTGCCGTTACCGTAAGTCGAGCTGGAGCTGACGGGGTAGACGGTGCTGGAAACCACGGTGGACGAGGCCGGGCAGTTGGTGACAGTGGGACCGCAAGAGGTGATGGTCACATAGTCGGTCTGGTAGATGGTGCTTCCGGCCATAGCGGCACCAGCGAAGAAAACGGCTCCAGTGAAACGCATTTTGAAGGTATTTGGTATATTGAACGTTAAAAACGAACAAGGTATAGTTGTTTAGGTGGGAAAAGAGTGTGGTAAAGCTGAAAGCTTATAAGAGCGTTGTGAAAGAGTGGACGACCGAAGTCAAAGTTGAGTCAAATGACTAGAATTGTTTGTTGGCTGTTTGGCTGAAGAAGGAAAAAAGAGAAGGATGAGATTTGTTGGAGGCGGTCGAGTATTAATAGGTAAGAGAGCAACAAAGGATTCCGAATAGGGGACGATCCTCGCCGGCTGGGAAATTAAACTGAATAGGAACCTCCATGGGCCTTTCAACTAGTGCGTCCAGGGGGGGATCCTCGAGAATCACATCGGCGGTGGAGGTTGTGGGCACTTGTGGGCAAAGAGCCAACTTAGCAACTTAGCCAGCTGGGGTATGCCGAAATGTAATGGAAATCCGCTCCACTCAGCTTAACGACTAATTTGAACAACGGCCCTGCTTTTTTCTTGCCATCCTTTCAACTTGTCAAGGTGTTCAAGGCTTGAGGCCTCAAGACCCTTTGTGACGGATAGAAGCAGTAGGTCGTAAAGGACCCTTTGAGAGACATTAATCTATGGTTGGCTGAGCTTCTATGTGGCACAACAGCGCCGTATTTACAACGGTGTGGTTTCAATGGCTACCGACCGCGAACTAACACCAAATCTGAAGGTGACGGATAGATTGTGAGATGGCTGATTCGCGGGTGGCGGACGCTGACAGGGGGGATACTCCGCAAAACCGACAATCTTGGCCACTTATAGAGCGAGACTAGGATCAAGAAAATATAGCGGAGCTAAGTACCACCGAGAAAGCTCTTTGAGAGGATGAGATTGGCTCTCTAAAGCTCATCAGCAAACAAGCATTAATTGCGAGAAATGATGCCATCCTATTAGGTATTAGGAATTGCATTAGTTAATAGGTCTTGCAAAAAAAGCAAGGCTACGGTGTAATAATTAGACTCGGTTCTTTACATGAAAGTGAAAGAATAGGAGTAGTTACACGCTCGCGTGTCTAGACTTCAACGTGGGAGGCTGGTATACACAACGTTGAAAGACATAAGGGGTCCTCCTTTGTGTTCCCACGACATTTACACGTGGAAGCCTCCTTGACAAAAACAAAAACAATAGCCCCTATATACCAAACTCTATACATGTCTCTAATTGAATACTATCAAAGTGCTCAGAAAAGAAGAAGAAGCTGTTGGTGACATTCAAGCTATCGAATACATCAACCACCTCTCTCATTAAAGTCTCTAACCCTATAAGTGGATTTCCCCGCGGCGCGTCGCTTACTCGTTCGTGCGTCCAATGTTTGCTCTTCAGGGGTCTATCCCTTTTGAGCCTATTTTCCTTCATGCTCGGTGGCGGTAAATCTGCGCCAATGCAAGCCCGGTGTAGCAGAGGTGCGCTAATGCAGGAACACATGTTCATCTTCCCTCCATCCTAGATCGACTGCGAAGACCCAAATTAAATTGTCCAGGTTGCCAGGTTGTCCATCTAATAGGTAGGATTCGGAGAAACAGGCGCTGGGCCAGCAACTCGTAGACGCTCACCTTAGTCGCCTTGCCACCACCTGACAATCCGCCTCAAGTCTGCCTGAGCTCGTCAACTATTATCATTGGGCATTGAGTCGGAGATTTATTTTAATTAGAACGAAGGCCTTATTTAGGAAGACTTAGAACTGAGCACTAACAGGCATAAATGGAGTTGGTGGGAAATGGCGCAGCAAACATATTAATTAGTCCTCGATAATCTCTCCCTGACGATCCTGTCTATTATGGTACATACACATGTACATGTATTGCTCACTGGAGACTAAGAGGGTCCTAATTGACTCTCTACCGGGATTTTACCTACCGAAAAAGACCAACCGAAATAGAAAACGGGTCAAGTGTTATGCCAAGCCTATAGGTTGGTTACTTATCCGTCCGTAGGCCTTCTTCCTTTATTGCGACGTTCCAGAATGCTGGTGTACGGCACTAAAGCTTGTTGATTAAAGTCCCGGAACTTCAGGCACAGGAGCAGGAGCGGAATACGCTCTTCGAGAACGTTACATGCGAGACTCGTTATGTTTCCTGACAGCTAGTTGGTTATTACTTGTCGGCGGTGAGCACGAGATTGAAGAGTACTTGTGCTTGTGTAGAGATATGACTTAGAAAACGCCATCGAAGCTACTCGGGAATACTATATTCGTGCGACAAGAAAAAGATGGACACAACCTTAGAAGTTCGCATTTACACACTAACCACCTTAAGGGTACCATGACAAGAATTTTCAGATGAATCGCCTATGTATGTAAGGTGTCGTCATGCTCACTGATCTGCAACCATCGTAATCCTTCGGTTGGCGCCAACACACGTTTCGCCAGGAGGTGCATGCTTAATTTTAATTAGAAAAGGCTCACACGTTCTTGACATGTGCTATGTTAAAAGCAAATAAGCGCCACGATGCCGGCGTGCTCAGACCTCTGGCCTTCCGTTCAAATGAATGGATGGCCCATAATCCCGGCTCTTGAAAGAGCTTACTTTTCCCAAGTGTGTTCTATGGATCGTGGAGGAAAGGGGGGACGGGCTTGATGGAAATTTCCTGAGAGCCGAATCTTGAACCGATCGTATTTTCATATTATATCTGGGTCTTCCCCCCTTGTCTCATCATCTAGACAATGCTAATGCACTTTTCTAGACCGCTCGTCGTTCATTATGCTGGTAGTTCCTTATCCCTTGGAACAGTTCCGCCAAGCTTCTCGTCATGTCGACATGATCTTCCACTCAGCTCTCGAAGCTTTCGATGGTTTCCTAGGCTCTGCTACATCATTCTCTTATATTCGACAACCCCTTACTGACTCTGGATCTGTTGAATCGACATTATCTATTTCGGTTTCATAGACTCGGCGATCAATACAATCTCTTCACGATAAGATGCGGCTACTAGATACCAGCTAGATTGAGGTATCGAGGCTGGCGCCCTGGTATTGCAGCGACTCAGTCATCGACTGACGTGGGAAGCGGCGAAGATATTAACGACAGGTTCTCCCACATCTTCATCCGTTCGAGCCCATGATCTAAGCTCGGAGATGGTTTCAATACCTAGCACGCTATTATCGATATATTTGCAGCCCGAGCCGAGTCGAGATACACGGTAATACGTCTTCTACTGATGAGAGTTATAGTTCATTACGAGTCGATTCCTAACGAACCATCCGCTGACGAATTACTTAAACTCCCGTCTCAGTACCCTTATCAACCACACAAGCAAGATTCCCCTTTCTGTCCAATGAGATTCGCCTGGTCGTTCTGCCGTCGCCCCTTCACTCGCAATCAATGATCTGAATATGAGATAAGCCACAGATATCACGACGGGGTTCAAACTATAGTAGTTGATCGATTCTACAAGATCAAAGATGTGACATGACCGGTGCTCAATGGTTCGAGTTGAACGCCTGACCGCAAGGATCTCTCGGTATACGCCTTATAGTCGGCATGCTAAGGCAGGATGAATATAAGCCTCACCATGAAAGGGTATCGAGCCTTGCAATCGGTTCGACGTCGAGAGCCAAGCTCATCTGGCACAACATCCGCCGAAAGCAACGTCGAAGGGTATACTTCAACGTTTCGGAAAGCAGCTTCTCATCCAACGATATGACGTGTCAAATACATAAGGGCCTTGACTTGAGATTTCACCTTGAACTCCAGATCTGTGTTGTTAATCCATGATGGGAACCCACGACAAATCATGAGTTCATGTTATGTCCTGATCTCTCAACTCGTTACTTATAAGCCTTTGGGATGTTTTAGAAACTCTTGCCCAGGATTTCCGATTAACGCTGAATGATAAACCTGGTAATACGACTCCGACGTCGACTGATGCCCAATCCCAGGTCTTTCGGTGGCTGTACCAGGAAGCATATCTCATTTCGAATAATCTCGAATCGAGCAATTATACCCACAAGGCTGAATGGGAAAGAGTGATATGGATGCCAAGCTCGGGCATTACCGCTATACTATATTACAACCGCATACGGTTCCAGCGCTTCTTCGATCTGTCTCAATTTGGAGGATAGGGACACGTGGAGATTTCCCACTATCGGCAATGTAGACGGAAGGGGAAATTTTGAAAGAGTTCCATGGTTCAATTATTTATCTGGGATGAAAACCTATCCTCCTATCCATGGGTAGGGTAAAGTTAGATAAATTTAGAAAAAAAAAAATAGCTTATCAACATTTGCCGATATCTATACCTGGTATGCTCTTCGTCAATATTTTTATCTATTTCAATTGATATGTATGCATACATAGTACTAGGTAGGTATTTACCTTATATCTACATAATACCTGCAACGAATGTTCTGTTAGAAATTCAACCCGACTGTTTGAAAGCATCAACGGACCAATGTAAAGATTTTAGGTCCACTGCGGGGGAGTGACTTATCAACTTGAAGGCTGTAACTGTCTTGGGTGAACTTGTTCACCGCCTGCCTTATCACGCCTGACATTGACGTGTAGAAGGATTTTAACGCTAAATCGAGTAGGTGGGGAGGATAATGGGTAAGTGGGTTGGCGGGCGGGCAAGCAGGCAGGCACAGGCACAAGTTACAACCGAATGTCGTCGTTTAATGACTGAATCGAGACCAAGCCCAAAAAATCAGTCAACCCAATTCCATCTAGATACTATCCAAAAAAATCCAAAATCCCAAAATACCCATAACATAACCCTCCACTTCCATATCATCCCATACATATAAGGTACCCCCTACATACCTTTCATCTCACGTGTCTACCCTCACATTCGCTGTTCTCTACTTACTTAGGTACCCAGCTTCGATCTGCGTTTGGCCACGAATTAAATACCATACCCATCATTATCGAGCTTGCCAACCCGCTTAAGCATCCCAGCACTCTTCCTTTTTCGGCAACCCTTTGTCTCCAATATGGTAAAGCAGCATGCTGCATGAATCTACAACCACCATAGCATTGTCCAACACTGTTGATACTTGATATCGCTTGGGCACAGTTGAAGAGGCTCGGGTCCGGCATCTTAGCAGGATGGAATCTCAGGTACATATCTAGCCCTCAGTACCTTATTTAGCAAAGTCTAGTTCACTAACCTCGTTCCTCGTCCCTCGTCCAGATCGAGAATGCCATCGAGATTGCATGGAATCCTACCTCCGACCAAGCCCTCAAAACTCAAGCTTTCGACTACCTGCACCAGCTACGTACCGACCCCCAAGCTTGGCAGGTCTGTATTGGCCTATTCACCCGAACCCCGAGGTCCGCCGAAGTCGTTCGACTCGTTAGCCTCGAGATAGTCAATAATGTCATTCACGTACAGCTGCTCGACACCCAGAGCTCGATCGGCCTCCGAGATGCCCTACTAAACTACGTACGGTCCACCTACGGTACCAACCAGCAGTCTCAGTTGGATTCGCCTAGCTTGCAGAACAAGCTCACCCAGACACTGACCTTCCTCTTCGTCTCGCTATATAAGCAAGGCTGGGAAAGCTTCATCGATGACTTTCTCGACCTGACAAAGTTGCCCGGTAGTAACCAACGCGACAATGTTGCGGGTGTTGTCTTGTATCTGCGCATCCTCGGCTCCATCCACGATGAGATTGCCGATGTATTACTCGTCCGCCAGGATAACCAAGTCCGAAGCCATACCGAACTCAAGGATCTGTTGCGTGCTCGTGATGTCGGGAAGGTGGCCGAATCCTGGCAGGATCTTCTTGCCCAATACGGAAACCAAAACGACAGCATC
This sequence comes from Hypomontagnella monticulosa, assembly GCA_902825475.1. Classification (NCBI taxonomy): domain Eukaryota; kingdom Fungi; phylum Ascomycota; class Sordariomycetes; order Xylariales; family Hypoxylaceae; genus Hypomontagnella; species Hypomontagnella monticulosa. The sequence goes on along the minus strand of CADEBF010000011.1, from coordinate 4,695,191 downwards.
GTCGAGATGACTCTGAAAGTCATAGGGAAATGGATCAGCTGGATCGATATCTCTCTCATCATTAATAGTGGCATGCTGGGCTTGATTCTTCCCTTGGTTGGCCGTTCCAGCGAGTCTGGTGGCGAGGACAAAGTCCGGGACGCTGCTATTGAGGCCTTCATTGAGATCGTCGGCAAGAAGATGCGTCCGGCTGACAAGGCAGAGATGATCTCTTTCCTCAATCTCCACAACATCATATCCGACCTCATCTCCAGTCCTCCCTTGAACGAATTCAAAAGCACTCCTCGATATGACACCGACCTAGCCGAAGCTGTCGCCAAGTTAGTCAACACCGTCGTAGCAGATATCGTGAGAATTTTAGAAGATCGATCCATCAATGACGACACTAGACATAAGTCAACCCAGTTGCTTCACGATTTTATCCCTCTTCTATTGCGATTCTTCTCAGATGAATATGACGAGATATGCTCCACAGTCATCCCCTCTCTGACGGATGTTCTAGCCTATTTCCGTAAACTACCAGAGCTACCCGCCCCTTTCTCCCAGCTGTTACCGCCGATTTTGAACGCCATCATTATGAAGATGCGATATGATGAGACGTCATCCTGGGGAAATGAGGATGAGCAAACGGACGAAGCTGAGTTCCAGGAGCTTAGGAAGAGACTCCAGGTGCTGCAGAAAACCGTCGCAGTTGTAGACCAGGGTCTTTACGTTGAGGTCCTGTCCAATCTTGTAGGGAATACGTTCCGGACTTTAGACCAGCGGGGGTCACAGATGGATTGGCGAGATGTTGACCTAGCCCTACATGAAATGTTCCTGTTCGGCGAGCTTGCGATGCCCAATCAAGGGTTGGGCACCAAGAATCAGCCTTCTCCAGTAGCATCGGCGAGACTGATGGTGATGATGGTAGAAATGGTACATTCCGGTATGTTTGGTCTTCATGCTCTGTCTAGTTTGTATTCTGACAATCGTTCAACTAGGAATCGCCAATTTCCCACATCCAGCAATTCTATTGCATTACATGGAGATCTGTGTCCGTTACTGTGCATTTTTCGAGTCCCAGCCTGAACACATCGGCCAGGTCCTCGAGAATTTTGTACGCCTCGTACACCACGACCATGTCAGGATCCGCACACGTTCGTGGTACCTCTTCCACCGTTTTGTGAAGCATCTAAGAGCACAGGTGGGAAATGTGGCGGAAACGGTGATCCAATCAATCAGCGACCTTCTACCCATTGTGGCGGAAGTGCCGGGAGAGGATGCCGACGACGATATGTCCTCTGACCAAACAGATAATTCCGCAGACGCCGTCTTCGCGAGCCAGCTCTACCTTTTTGAGGCGATTGGTTGTATCTCGTCCACCGCTTCGACTCCCGTTGAGAATCAAGCGCTATATGCTCGGTCCGTTATGGACCCCTTGTTTAACGACATGGAGCAGCACCTCCCAAGAGCCAGAGCTGGCGACGCCCAGGCTATACTTCAGATACATCACATTGTTATGGCTCTTGGCACGTTGGCACATGGTTTTTCGGACTGGGTACCTGGGGCAGGTTCTGCGAATCAACGACCACCTCCAGCAAAGGCCCTGTCCGACGAGTTTGCGCGTGCCGCCGAGGCCATCTTGATCGCACTCGGCGAGCTCAATACTTCCTCCGAAATCCGTACCGCCTGCAGATCGGCATTCTCCCGCCTTCTTGGCGTACTCGGCTCCGCCGTTCTTCCGCAGCTTCCCCAATGGATTGATGGCCTCTTGTCCCAAAGCTCATCAAAAGACGAGATGGCCATGTTCCTTCGCCTCTTGGACCAAGTCGTCTTTGGCTTCAAGGCCGAAATTTACGAGGTCCTCAATCAGCTACTGACACCACTATTGCAGAGAGTTTTTGGAGGTCTTTCGGAACCAATTAACGGCACTGACGATGAGATCCAACTCGCTGAGCTTCGCCGCGAATACTTGTCGTTCATCGGGATCATCCTAAATAACGAGCTTGCGGGGGTCCTTGTGTCGGAGGCGAACCAAGGCTTTTTCGAACCTCTGATCAACTCTATTCTGACCCTAGCCAGGGATATCGGCCCAGGGTCAGGAAACCTTCCGGCAAGCCGCCTGTCATTCGGGCTTCTTGCAAAGATGGCTGGCGTCTGGGGTGGCCCAGATGTAGCCAATATTTCAGCGAATCCGACGGCCCCTTCCGGATCCCCAACACCCATCATCCCCGGTTTCGATCAGTTCCTCATCGATAGGTTTCACCCGCTTTGCTGGGAGGTCCTCCGTGACCCGCAGTTCAATCCGTCCAACGACGCCCAAGCTAAGCAGGTCCTCCACGAAATCGCTGGATTGGAGCAAGCCATATATCTCAAGACAGGCGAAGCGTTCCTGCAACACCTGCAATCAACACTCTTCCCCGGCCTCGGCATCGATGGAAACGATTTCCTACGCGCTATGACCACGGCCACGGACAAGAAGACGTTTTCGAAGTACCTACAAGACCTACTAAAGAATGCGCGGTGACTTTAGTGGGGAGTAGCTAGAGAAGTTTTAGAGGCGAAGACGACAACGGCGAGGCATCGAGGATATGTCCCTCTATAATTGCATAAACAGGAGTTCGGCTCAACTATACCAACCGCAATTTTGTTGACTATAGATGATGAACGTAAAGGATGGATGGATGGAATTTGGCGCTAGCTAGCAATGGCGAGATCGAACGTTGTCAGCAAGTAGATGAATTCAATATAAAAAAGAGGGAATAAGACCCGATCTACCGCTTCAAATGTTATCATGTTGAAAACTTCGTCTGCTTTATTCAAGTAATATGTCTTGAGGTGTATAGCGCTGACATTACATATATATGCGCTAGGAGCTCACGACTCTAGGTTCACAACGTCACGGTAACCCATAGACACGACCTAGAATTCTCAATATATTACTCTCCAATACTCCAACCAGCATTCCGTATACATAACTACTCCAAGGGTATCCAATGAATCCAGTATCCACACGTATCCGGTTCCCAAGCAACTAGTGTCGACAAACAGACAACGATTCGTTTCTGGAGGCTCGAAAGATGTCGTCAAAACGCCCCCTACTCGTCATCGATGTGAATCAGGGTCGACATGCTGCGTCGTTTCGTACGGTAGTGCTTCTCGTCTATCTAGCACCTATTTCGTGTGAGGCCGGGGAGAACATTGCTCGACGTGGATAGCTGGGGTATCTCGAAATAACCTAATAGTGGCTACGAATACGCTCGTAGCTTCTTCGGTATATCCAACGGGATATTGTCGCTATCATTGACCAGGCCGCTCCGACTGGGTAGTACATTATGAACGCTGACGGCGATACTCCCCCGAGCAGCGATGCAGTTAGTGGTGGGGGTTTTAAATGTAATGGGCTTGTAGGTTCCATTGCTGTTAAGGCATGGATATTATCGGGCGTTACTTACGTTTATTCCTCTCGCACTGCAAGTCTCTCGCATTCGGTCCAACAGCCACGACATTTCGACCCCTATCACACCCATCATACGTCGACCCGGGTTTACGTAGTGGGACTATTGGCGGCATGGCTCGGAGCAGGCCGCCCCTGTCCCACGTGCCCGAAATCGCCCCTCGTCGCTCGCCGTTGGTTCTCCAAAACCTCCTCGTCGTCTCGCGCCTCTGCAGTGCTTCCAAAGACGAGATCACGCATGGTCCGGATGGTATTCCCGACAGCACCGGGGCGCGAAAAGCGGATTCCACCGCCCGGTACATTGATGATGCCACCTGCTAGAGCGAACTCTTCGGAATATCGAGGCCCTAGGATGTAGACCAAGTGGAAGCTGCATAGATGACGTATGTCGGCTAGCTGCGGTAAGGGCTTGCAGAACTCGCAGTACAGATCATCTTCACGGGCTCGCGGGATGACAGCCACCGGAAGGTGAGTACTTGGGTGCGTGATGAAGGGGCGCATAGACTCTGTAATCTCTATAGGATACACAATCTGACAGTCGCGCCAGAATTTTGGCATATTGCGACCATGGGACGAGATCGGATCCCAGCAGAGCCAATACCGGTATGGCGGTACGGTGACTTGTTGTGGGTTAGGTAAGAGCTCAGGCAGCCGCCTCTCCTTGCAAGCACGCCGGAGCCAGGTTCTCTCCGACACGGTTAGCTCGAGTGCGGCATAAGAGGACCGGGCGGGAGGGGGGACTCTCCTCGGCGGCCATACTGGCGAGCCTCTCTCAACTCCGTCTCCAGATTGCCTCGTAGACAAGGAGGTAGGGGCAGAGATAGCGGTTGACTCGGCTCCACTGGGCTCACCACTGTCGGGTTCATCACTCGGGTGAGGTGTTGTTTCTTGTGAAGACATGTTGATGGTTGTGAGATATGGATAGTGAAGGAGGGTTGTCCAAGGAGGGCGAGCGTGCAAAGACTATAGAAACCAGGCTGTAATCTATAATACAAGTAAGATATACAAGCCGAGAAGAGTGGTTGAATGTATTCTACAATATGCAGACAGAAATAAATCGTTCTTAAGGGCTTGATGGAATGATTGAAAAGCCGAAGGGGAGAAGAGAAGCCAGGGTAGACCAGATTGGAAGAGAAGTCGTGTAAATGAGGAACGCAAATGCAGACGAGACGGACGAATTATATACTCATGGACTGTGGTGTTTCCAGGTGCGATGAAGGGAAACTTAGAGTAGGAACTTCGCGCTCATAAGGGCTGAAGTCACTGAGCTGAAGGTTCTACATAATGACAAACATTTGAACAACACGAACTCTACGTAGGTAGACGCATACTAGTACGGTCAACTAGTATATACCAGGTGGATGCGAATCATATCATGCTCTATTGAAATATGTGACTACTCGCGTTAGGTGCTACAACACGTCGCCCCCGTAGCTCTCCGTTGGAAAATCTTGTGATTGTATTCGAGGTGACTATGAAACTGAAACCTACGATGACTACTACTATGTGTGTAAGCACTGATCTTATATTGCAGTATAGACACTTGGAGTAGTTACTATAAACTTTAACAGTATAACTAGCTACTAGGCACCTAGTAGGTAGTTAGCTTGAACTTATTCGGAAATGCTTCCCCCCTTTTTGACCTTAGTCGACAAAGATCTTGGCCTCGAGATCCGAGTAGTGAGAGAAATAAGCGTCAAATAACTTGATCGCATGGTCAACGTCATATGTACCGCCCGTCTCGCGAATGCTATGCATGCTCAACTGCGGATTTCCTAGGTCTAGGGTACGCACTCCCAGTTTTGCCGATAGCATAGGTCCAATAGTGCTGCCGCAAGGTGAATCATTCCGAACGACGAACAGCTGTAGCGGCACACCGGCCAGCTTTGCCATTTCCTGCAGCAATACGATGCCAGGCGAGTTCGTCGCATAGCGCTGATTGGCATTAATCTTGACGACGGTACCTATATCATCACATTTCAATGTTAGACAGGATTAATGTATGGCCTTAAAGGGGGCTGGTGACTTGCCTTTATTGATCTCGGGCTGATGATTGGACTCGTACTTGCCAGCATAGTTGGGATGGACAGAGTGAGCCATATCGGCCGATACGAGGAACGATGCTGCCATCGTCTGCTCAAAAGCTGTTGTTAAATCGATATCAGGATCTGAGCTAATATGCTCCCAGGACTTATCAGATGCCGAGTCACCATGGCGGCTACCAGCGAGAATAGACAGCCGGCGAACAACAGCAGGTAGTAGATCTGAGTTTGCGCCCTGGGCTGACGTCGATCCGATCTCTTCGTGATCGAAGCACGTGATCAAGCGGATGCTGGTTTCGTTGTCAAGACTGGTAGAGGAGACGGATTCTATTAGGCCCATCACGCTGCAGTAAGTCATGTTGAGATTATCTAGCCTGGCCGAGTATATGAACTCCTCGTTGAGACCGCCCAGGCAAGATTTCTGGACATCATATAGGACCATCTCAAAATCAACTACGTCTGAGACTTGTACACCCGCATGCTCGGCGATCAGCTCGATAATGTATGGGTGGTGACGCTCCGTCATTGCTTTGAGAGGCTGGAAGGTTTCCTCGGCATTTGTCTCCTTGGGTGCGTCGTTCTGGCCAGTCCTATTCAGTTCAGCGGCGACCATACCAGCGATTGGGAACAACTCTGTTTCCTTGTTGGGGTTAAACTCGGACGACCGATCAAGGTGTATAGCGAGGGTCGGAATGCGAATGATGGGGCGGTCAACCTTCACGAGCTTCTGAACGAAGTTCCCCTTTCCATCCTTGACTAGGACGCGGCCGGCAATGGAGAGATCTCTGTCAAACCAGCTATGCCAGATACCGCCTCCATAGGTCTCAACACCAACCTGCATGAATCCGACGCTGTTCTTCTTACTGACGGGCTTGATGCGAAGACAAGGCGAGTCTGTGTGCGCACCAAGCATGGCAATGGGATTTCCCGGCTTCCACTTGGCGCCGATGGCAAATGCTACGATGGTTGAGCCATTGCGAGTCATATAGTATTTACCGCCAGGACGCAGAGTCGAGGACCAATTGTCCCGCTCTTTGATAGGCGAGAAGCCTACCTTCTCTAACCGTTCAATAGACGACTGAACGGCATGGTAGGCTAGAGAGACGAGGAACGAGGAATGTTAGCAGAGGAAGGTGTTGAATGGACAATGCACAATCTCGAATTGTGTAAGACAAAGTTACGATGAGGGGACATACGAGTGGGGGAGGCGTTGACAAAGTCTAGAAAGTCAAGGGTAGACTTTGGCGGCGCCATCCTGTAAGAAATAGAGCTGAAGCGGTGCGTAGTTGAGGTCGAGGTCGAGGATGAGGGCAGAGGTATCCGTGACGAGGTGGGGAGTCGAACCGTGCGGAGTGACGTCGGGCTAAAGTGTAAACAGGCTTTGGCGTTCATTTACCTATGCCTGGCGAACTGTAGAAATGAGAAAGAAAGTTCACTTAGGCCTCAAGAATAGAGTGAGACGTAAGCAACTTAATATGCGATTGGATTCAAATTCAAATGTCGACGGTGTGTGATATGGTTTAACTGTTCAAATATTCTTCGATGTCAACTGGTGATAGCTATTGGCTCCATATATATATAGTACAAGTGTCTGTCTGTGCAGCCTTATTTAAGCTGCCGAGGACTGGAGCTAAATTGATAATACTACGATACGGGCGCCCGGTTGTGCTATCTAATCGATAAATCACATACTAGTCTGATTATGTACTAGCGTTCCCATATATACAATCGACCGGGGCGTCGAGCGAGTCCACGGGTCAACTGCTTTAATGTTCTCCACAAGTCACCTACCGAATTTAGCTTATCTTATCCCGTCGTGTCACGGCGAATTCGATCGAGTTGATCTCGAAAACCCCCCCTCCCCTTGTATTAACCTAAAGTTTAAACCCGTCGATTATTTCATTTGCCTACCTACATAGTACATCTACATCAATAGCATCAATAGATTGACCTATCATATACTATTATTATGTATGTAGTACATTACCATCCATGGATGCAAGGCCACACAAGACCATGCATTCATTCCATGTTCTATCTCCATCGCTCAATTCAACGTGCTGCTTGAATTCGTCGGGAATATCTTCCGATTAGCTATGTCAGGTACCCGGGCAAAATCTTACTGCCGTCCGCATTCATATTGTCGTGGTATTGGTATGCAACCAGGGGAATATTCAAGGCGAATATTCAATTGATCGACTTGGCAAATTTGTCCAGATCATACCCGTCCAGCCGTCGCTGCCGTTGGGCATTTACTTCGCCTACTGTCCGGGCGTCTGGGTCGTCATCTTACAACCAGCGCAAGCCCAACGTCGTAGTATCTCATTCCGTGCATGTCTCCTACGTGGTGCGTCGCATAGGTGGCTTCCAGTCATTCTAGACATTCTAGAAGGAGAGAGGAGGATGAGTCGAAGCCGCCCCTTTTTTCCCTTTGCCTTCCTTCCCCTGGCCCCTGGGTCCTGGCACTATGTAGTATATTAGCTTGGTTCCCCTTCTGGGATGTCGTCACGCCCCCTCGAGGCGCGTTGTGCTACGCATAAGTACGCATAGGTAGGTACACATAGGCAAATACATACGGCCAAACTGAACTGGGCGAATGCAAACTGACACATTGGGAAGATCACGGCGCTCGCCACACCCACCGCCCGCATTCTGCAGGATGAGGTGGCGGCTTGGATTGTTGGATTGCCGTCCAGGATGGCCGCATTGTAGGCGTTGAAGTTAGTCAGTGTCAGTTATTATTACCTGTACATATGTAAGTATGTAAGTATATAAGATCGATCTCGCGCAGCAGAGATAGGTGCAGATAAACAGATAAAAAGAAAAGACAAGCCTCCAAAAAGGATAGGATCATTGATCTTCTTGACAGCAACAGGAACAAGAACAAGCACTTGAGCAGGGCTTTTCCATTGGACCCGGTAAGCGAAAAGCAGTCCAGGGCATTTGCAGGGCATTTGCGGAGTAAGAATTCTAAAGACTAAAATAAAAAAGATGGACCGCTGTCAACGACAAGGGACTCCCAGCCTCTTTACCAGGCCTCTGCCAAAACTAGACCTAGTTCTCATTTTAAACATGGAGAGATCTCAAGGGTCCTGAACTCTGATCTCCTTCGACCATGTCTTCGGGAGGGCTGTCAATTGTTTTTTGTCTTGTCTGACTGAACTTTCTCTCTTCTAACAAGAACTTTTAAAGAGGGAGGTTAATCTATCACCCCGTCCCTTTTAATTTTCTATTTTCCCTCCCATGATCAGTCGATTACAACTCTACTATATAACTATATAGTTATAGTGTAATGTATGTGTGTCTGTTGCACATGAGACCTGGTGACCGCGGGGTTGTCGTTCGACTGTTCTTCGCGGAGGGATTCGGAAGATGGATATCTTCCAAGTTTTAGTTCCTCTTTTTGACTTCGGCCAGGCATCGAGGCATCGAGGCATCTTACTACGGTACTCTGTCTGCCCACCTTTTTCTTCCATTTGAAAGCGTACATAACCGGAGCGGTCCGGGGACGATTGCTGACCCAATCCATGACACGAACACCCTTCTTCTTCTTTTCTATTCTTACTCCCGTAATACTAGTAGACGAAAGGATAACTCTTAAGAGACTGTGAGGGTATAGTACAAATACTCGTAATGCCTAATATTATTATATTATGTATTAATCCTTCTCTTATAATTGTCAAGGTGTAATTATGAGAAGTTTGTCCTAGGTGGACGCGGTGTAATTCGTACGCAAGTAGATACGTATACAGTATCAGTTCCCTCCAAATACTATACGGGTAAGTCATATATACATTAAGGTACTTTCTACAACATTTCCAGTACTTACAGATACGCCTTGGTCCCATTCTTCCGAAAGGCGGCCAATCATGATATCTTTTTACCACACCCTGGAAAATCAGGGGTCTCTTTGAGGCAAGGGGGGGTTGATTAGCTTAAGAGCAATCGCCTTGCCCATCGTCGAGATGGTCGAAGGAATAATAAGTGCTCATTATTATGTATAGTGTGTATGTATGCACCCAATTGCCAATGGCACCGCCCAGTCATCCAAGTCATCCGAGGCCATCGTTCGAACTTTTAGAGCACCCAATCCCGCTCCGTCCCACTCGTGAGATGTATGTAGATTCCATGTTCCGTGGGCATCTACGATCTAAGTAAGTCTTAGATGGATTGCGAACTTGGTGCGTGGCGCGAACCTGATTTGGCTTGCCGCGCTACGACATTAGCTCGCCATCCGCCAGATTCATAGCGGACAGCTACCTAATCCAGAGTCCAGACGTCGATGGTGTTTCGTTGATACAGCAGCCAGCCAGCCCGTGGGGGAGGCCGTCGATCATACAAACGCCCCGTTCTGTACAAATAATCCGCTTGGAATGCGTTGTAAGTCTGTATGGCCGTCGTCCAGTGCTTGCTCACTTATATCTATTCGTATGCTTATACTCTTTGAGCTTCGCCATACCATCTAATCCGTGCATAGCAAGTTATCAACGTATGGGCGACCTTATCTTCATGTAAATAAGAAATCGAACTAAATTAGTGAAGACATCTGCATAGTGTACGAGTAGCTCCCGCTGATCTACATACATGAGGTATTCTCACACCATTATGTGCCTCGTCGACACGAACGTTACGGGTCCACCAGCTGTACCTCTTTAAGTACCTGTAGGATGTCAAGTAGGCAAGCTAATTAAGCATCGGTACTTACACGGTACAATGCCTTCATAGTACCGAATTTGGGTCACATACTATGTATGTAAATGTATGCAGCATAATACATGTATGTAGGTAATAACTCATCAAACGGCAGGCAGTATTGCAAAGTGGCCACAGATTCCTCGAATGTTGACGAGTCAATGTTTCGAAGTAGCGAAGATATATAATGGGAAATCATGAGGGCATCGTTTTGGTAGGAAAGACGCGTTGATTAGGGATCTCGTCGAGCAGAATTTCCCATGAGGCGAAATGTCTGTTCATTCCTGCTTGCCTGGGTCAGGCACCACCAGGTGACCTACCCTGGGTTGGATTTGTATTACATATTGCTACATATGTTTTGCAGCCCATACGAAGTAAATACCTCCAGGCCTATCGTGAACCTTTTCAGTTCTCCATGGCTAATAATCCCAACTCCCAACGGGAAAAAGAATTAACTCAAATGGCAGAGCTCACACATATACGTATTACTTTTGCTAAATATCCTAATAACGAGCATTGGAGTTATTAAACTCTTTTCAATAACCTCGAAAGGTGATTGGCCTTGCTTTTTTTCTTGTTCATTTCATTTAGGTTCTTGGCTTTTTAAACATTCTCATCGTTCTACGGTGTTTTACCCTTGTTTGATTGTTACTAGTGAAGGTATACTCGAGCACTGCATTAGTAGATGTTACTTTACAAAACGAGGGCATTCGTTGGTCACGATGAGTTTTCTTAGGATTAAGGCTGAAGCTGCCACTACTGGGTCTTTTTTCAACGTGGAGAACTTTTGATGGGACTTTGTTCTGGCGAACAATCAGGGAGGCGACTCTGACACTGCCTGAAACAACGAGGGAGGCCAAGGAAGCTGGATCTATTTTCAACCCAAGTGTTTCCTAGATTTCAACCCGCAGGTTTGACAGCCCACCAACCCTAAATAGAACACAACCTTGACACAAGGAATTGGGAAGTTTACCATGACGGGATGCCATGGATCCAGGCATGGTTTCACCTCTCTTTTCTCGTCTTTCGTCTTATTTGGGCATTTGCGTACCTAGGCAGGTATTCACGAACAACCACATTCCCGTGCCATTAGACTCTAATAGGTATTGCCTGACTCTCGGAGTCGGTGCCAAATGGCAAGCAATTCTCCGACCCTATCAGAAATTGGACTTATCAAATTCCTTCCCGGTACCGATGACTAGGAACGTGGTACTATATGAGATATCCAAGCCGATACACTTAACTACTTACACTATGAGATGCTTCCTTTCGTCGTAATGGTGGTGGGGGCGATTGACACATACCACATAACTACCATATCGACAAGTAGGGTCCAAGCCATTGACCTCAAATACTTGGCCACATCTCGAGAATAAAATGGCGTAGACACATCACTCATTGTCTTTTCTGTCTTCGCTGGAGCTGGCATGGACAATCCCCAACGCCCGAGAAGCGTAGAATAAATCCTCAGGGCTCAGGGCTCAGGGCGGGGAAGGATAGCCTTATGATTGACACGACCCGACCGAGCTGAATGTAGCGTGAGGCTGACTCGACTCATTACGTACGTACATGTAGATACCTGGATTTTTACACGGTTACGCCGTGCTTACCTACGAGGTAGCATCCATAAGTGTAGGTACGTAGGTCATAAGGTACTTTGCCCTAACTATTGTACATTACTCATGTCATATGCGTGTCTCCTCACCGACGCTTCTGTTGGCATTTGATGCCCTCGAAGTCCTCACCGTGACGTGCTCGGTCATCTCCAAGGCATCCGAGTAGGCTACCGAGCCCCAGAGAAGCTTCGGAACGATAGAGAGAAAAACGGATGTCGGGTAGTTTACCGACCTTTATTAATCGGTCGACTGAGGCTGGCTGTAGTACAAATAGTAAATGTGTTACCTACTGCATATGGTACGCGTCCACACGAAGCTATCTAACGTGCAATTACGGTACCTACCTGTCAGATGCTGGCCTTGACGTTTAGGTTGTAGCTATGTTGGCGTTGGCGTTGGTGTTGGCTGTGAGTATGATGTGGATTTTTAGGTGGAAAAGAAAGTAGAAACTGAGGAACACTGTGTTTGTTAGCGGCCGTTCCGACGACGACCCAAGATGCTGGCGTGACACAATACTAGGTCATGCTACCGCCAGATATTTCATAATCACAAGGTTCACATGTAATTCGTCATACCCACCTTCGCGTACTGGGTGGCTTACTAGAGTCGCGATATGTTTGCTCTTGGTATTAGAAGTCGCAGCAGTAATGGTATTGCTAGTTCATGACGCCATTTACCGTCGAGGAACTTCGTAAAACATGCGAGTAGACTTTATGGCGTATTGGTTATACGAAGGAGTAATGTTTGAAGGGTGAGAGAAGACTCGTAATGACTATCTAAGCTCGGGGGATTCTTATACATAACAAAGGTCATAATATAAGGGACATTGAGTGATCTGGGGGATAGACCAGCTTGTTTATCGTTGCGCTGAGGTATGGGGTGATCCTAGGTGAAATCGAGGTTTCTAGTCCTGGTTGAAATAATGGTATTAGTTGATATATGGTGGTGGGCTTTCATAAGGTACAATGACTACTATGTCTATAGTCGACATTGGATGCACATATGGATAAGTACTTATTCTGATTGATATCAACTGATGTGGTTATTCCTTATATCAATCAATGTTGGTAAGATGAGATGCTGTGCCCATGATGGCAACATATGTAGGTAGGTTCGTCGGAAGGAGATGAGAGGAATTTGACTTACAGAGGGCAACTAAATTTAGCATGATATGTAGAATTGTATGCAATTCTCCCCTCCGTCATGTTTTGGGGGGAAATTAGGAAATTAGCGGCAGGGAATTACATACGTAGTATATTTGGACATTGCTGCCTTTTTTTGTATTGCATCCATGGATTTGTCTATATGCTCAGTGCTGTTGAGATTCAGAGATTATGATGGATGGCTTTTTATTATCAACCTTGGAATTGATATGGATATTAGCCGTACCTGTTCCTAGGCATTGTCGTGCACTGACTAGCGCTGAAGGGGTCCCATGGCAGTTCATATCTTACCTACCTAGGTAGTGACAGCAGCCCCAACCCAGCAAAAATGTGCCTGAGCTGCTGGGTCCTGGGGTTTCCTACAAAGCCAAATGCTGCAAATATACACTTCGTACCCCTGCCTAAAGAACCCGCCTCATTTCGTCAGATTGATGAAGTGCTCGACTTCCTCCACTTGGAAGTTGAAATGAGCATGGAAAATTGTCATTATCTTGCGCCTATGGTTATCATCTGGGTAACAAAGTTATTGATTGTATTTCAACCTTTTTATTGCTGTGGTGAATGAGTATTTGACAATAAACGACTGAAAGAACCCTGATTATGACTACCTTTATTTATAAGGCAGAGCGTTCCAAGGTTCTGACCGTTGGTGCATCATTGACTGTACTACATCTAACGTATATGCAGTATCTACACGTTGGTAGGTACATATATATCTGCCTAATGCTAGGTGACATCAAGTGTACCTCATATCCTGGTAGATACCTACACTAGGTATACGCTAGGTGAACCTGATGTGGTGAACCTTGCAGATACTTGGATTTCGACCTAATTGAATGATTTTCGAGAGGAGCGAAACAAAGCACTTGAGCCAACCAAAGCCAACCAAAAACCAACCCTGAATAGGCATTCTTCTTCCTCTTCTCTGGTATTTCGGTGACCGCTTCACTTATTTCACTATCTAGTACCTAAGTAATATTTGATAACCTAATTATCTCCATGACCATCTCCACCTAGACACATACACATCATACACATAGACCAATAGGTTAATTACACTTTCTTCTTTCTCGGTTTCTTTTACTTTCTCTCTATTCTATCTCCCTCTTACAATCCACTCATCATATCGGTATTGATCTTTGCCGGGTTGGGGTGATTCCTTTACCTGGTAGTTCATTCATCTGCCAAGCATTTTCGACGCTGTAACGGTAGTTCCAGAGGCCTGGCCCCGTTGGAAACCTCCCGTTGCAAATCTCAACTTCCGTCCCGTCAACCTCCCGCCGACCTCCCGTTACTCTTGTCTGTTGAAGAATTCTACGCGAGACACGAAACGGTCCCAATTGGTAAGTAATGTATGTTTTCTTTTGATTTTCCCCTTCTCCTTCCCCCCTCGCCTATATCACGACCCAACATCAAATACCCACATCCACATCCACATCCACCTGGTTATCTAGGTACTCAACCTATTGAAACACGTCTATTGAAAATTTCCTGTTCTTTCGACTGTCTGTCTGTCTGTTCTGCCTATCTATGGTTCGTATCGATTCCAGGCGCAGCGAACATGTCTCTTTTCTTACACACCTAAGCTTGGGCGTGGCGGGAATCTTGTTAGGCTGCTTGGTACCTTACTTCCAGTGTTACAGCGCAAGAGTCATGGTGCAATGCAAGTTACTTATCTTCAGGGTGAGCGACCTTCCTGTCGTCAAGTTACTTTGAAAGATACGTAATATTGGACTGCACCAGACCAGACCAAACCAGATCAGACTATGCTGCTCTCAGTCAACTGGTGCTGCGCTGCGTTGCTCTGCTGGGCAGCTGCCAGTACTTAGGAACTTGCAACATTGAATATCATGGATCAAATTCATGGATGGATGTATAGGTAATCCACTACTGGCGTAGGTTTGGGGGTGGCCAGGGTGCCCAAGCGCCAATCATGATGCGCCGTACTTTGTAGTACCAAGCCCTCGCCATAAGGTACCCGACAGGTACTAGCTAGAGTGTGGTACTTGGACACACCTTAGTGGCAGTTAGTCAGTGGGAGATCCCCATGCAGCCCACTTTTACCAATATTTCAATTCCCACTATTGGTGATCGATCATCCACCCATTGCACGCGGCAACCTTGCTTGGACCAGTGTCCCAGCTAAGTCCCAGCCAGGCCCTAGTACTTTGCTTGCTGTACCATCCATATGTACCCTTACACTCACACTCACACACTCACGCAGGCAAGTTACTACTTGCCTATGCCTACATAGTACCTCTCTGTCAAGGTTCTGGTTCTGGTTCTGGTGTCCAGTCCAAGTCTGGTGTTCTGCCTTCTAACCTCTGCACACTCTATTCCCTTCATGTTTCCCACTGCCGCCTTTCTTCTTTTTCCATTACAACCACCACCATTACCACCACCACCTTAACCTCAACCTCATTCCGATCCCCATTGTCTCATTCTCCCCTGTTCCATACTCTCCGGATCGCCTTCACTTTACCTCTACTTCCTATTCACGGCCGGCTTCTTTCTTTTCTCCTGTAGCAGCCTGCCTATCCGGAAAGCTGCTATACCAAATATCCACCTCGATACGTGGTCTACTAGTTTATTGGTACTAACCTTCATCCTTGAAGCCATCTCTCGTACCTCTTTCCGACCACAACACATTATTCGCTATATTCGATCGGATAATCCGTTCGTTGTTTTCGTTGCATCGCCCTAGATACTTCTGAGATTGAAGATATTAAACGTCGCTGTGTTCTATTCATCCACGCGCGGCATCAACATCTAATACGTATTTATCGCGATCCTACCTACCTGCCGATACCGACGACATATTTCACTACCAACTATTGCAATTTACCCCCCCAGAACCGCGCTCGAGTAGTTGTGCTTTGACTCTTACGGTTTAAGCCCATAATTAGGTTGTAATCGAGTCAATATTCATCTGCAACCGAAGCTCGGACCGGCACGCTCTCGAATCCGCAGACGGATTTCTACGCTGAAGCCAGCATACTGAGATGAGTTGACTACGATAGGGAGCTTGTGGTTTTGACAATAAATACGTCTTAATTGCGCGAGGTGTGGGCGTGTTAAGCTTTTTATAGCTTGCAAGGGTCGGACCGCCTTGGATTCGCGTAGGCTTTATCTTATAGGTCTCTGCGCCGCTTCGGACGCATCATCCAGAACCGGAGCCTGGCTGTGCGATCTTTCGATTCTCTGCGATCTCCGAATTATATCTGGACGATCCAGCTCTGCATGGACCCTGTTTAACCACGCCAGGTAGCCCACGGCCTAAAACCTATTCTAACCGCTCTTCAGAGGAACCATTGGCAAAGCTTGTCTCAATAACTTTGCTGTCGGATCCTCGATAAGACCTGGGAAGATATCCACGAAAATATTCGTTGATCAGCTTGCTCGGGTTAAACATACTTCGTTACCTGCGTTATATCACACAAAACTCGCGGCCGTTTACGACCTGACCGAGTTTACCGATTCCCGCGGCCATGGCCGCAAATATGCCACAAATGGGCGGTGGCGCCCCGGTGCGGCAACGACCACCCCACCAACAGCTCTCACAGCTCATTTATACACAAATGATGCAACATGCTGCTCAGACCAATGGTGGCTGGCAGGATCAGGTGCAGACTAACTTGCGCGTGAGCAACACCATGAACTTGTATGTACTGTAAATTTTTTGTTTTACTGTGCTGTGAATCTTGTTTTGGCGTGAACCTTGTTTTGTTTTGGAGCAAGCAAGCTATCAATATGCTAACCTATTTCTAGGATCTCTAATTCATTTCTTGCCATGCCATCTGTTGACTCACAGCAACTTATATCTCATGGTTTGGCCTTTGAACGAGACGCATTTATGACCTCTCCAGATAAGGTGAGTCGCCTCGTCTACCCCCTTCCTCTCCAACAAATAAGACTTAACGTATCATTTAGGGAACGTACGAGCAGAAGATCAGTGGCCGCCTCCAAGAATTGTTCAAGCGGCGACAGGCGCATGAACAAAGTCTTCAAAACAGTCTGAACATGAATGCGCAACAGCAGGCCCAAGCCCAAATGATGATGACACAAAACATGATGTCAAGGGGTATGGGTCAACCGCCACAGCAAGGCTTCCAGCATCTCCCACAACAGATGCAACCTTCCCCGAATCCCCAGCAGCCCCAGCAACCTGGCGTCGGCCCCGGGGGTATGCCAATGCATCCAAATCAACAAGCAACGCAGATGGCTGCAGCGCAGCAGATGCGTTCGCAGATCCCCATGGGTGCTACTTTAGCAAATTTGACAGCCCAGGAGCGTACTAAGATTGCGCACCTGGCACAGGCAAAATATATTCAGACACCGGAGCTTCAGAGAAATCAGATCAGGATGATGGTACAGCAAAAATTTACCCCACAGCAGATGCAACAATTGCAGGCAGAAGGCATGGACGCTGTATTGTATTTTTACCAAACCCAGATCCTGCAAGGATTAAAGGGGCAGCATGCTGGTGCGAATGCCGGGAATAGCCAAGCAGCAATGCAGCAGCAGCAACGGCAGATGAATCAAGCAGGACAACACCTAGCCGGAGTACCGAACGGCGAATTTGGCCCATTTTCGAATGTGGATATTTTGAACCAGCAAAAGGCAGGATTGCTCGCCCAGGAAGCCGGGCAGATGGTCGTACCGGCTAGCTCTGGGCCCGGACGGAATGCGACGCCTCAACCTATGGGCGGAATTCAAGGACCTAATCTAGGCCCAGGACCCAACCAGCCGGGAATGCCAAACCAACTACAGCAGCAGTTCAATTTGCCGCAGGCCCAGCAGTTGAAGATGGACCAAAGAGCGGCTCAGTCGCAGGCCCAGATCAGGGCCCAGGCCCAAGCCAAACAGATGCAAGGCCAGCCGGGCGGATTAAATGGCGGCGGTCCCATCTCGCAAAGTCCCGGTATGAACACCCTTAACACTCCGGTTCGCCAGACTCCTGTTGGTATGGGTGAGGGACAACCACAGATGGGTCGACCCAACGGTCCTTTCGGCCAGGGCCTAGATCCCCGTTTTAATCAAGGCAACCGGGGCCCTACGATGGGTGGGAACCAAGGCATGAACCAAAATCAGATCATCAGCAGTATTCTTGCCCAGATGCCCCCCGAGCAGCGCGGTGTATTCATGGCTCTCTCGCCGGAGAAAAAGCAAGAGATGTTCATGAGA
The DNA here is from genome assembly GCA_902825475.1 of Hypomontagnella monticulosa. NCBI lineage: Eukaryota > Fungi > Ascomycota > Sordariomycetes > Xylariales > Hypoxylaceae > Hypomontagnella > Hypomontagnella monticulosa. The sequence continues at coordinate 4,677,058 of CADEBF010000011.1, read as the reverse complement.
TGGTCCGCCAACCAGGCCGCAAAAGCAGCTCAGATGCCCGGGCGTCCTCAGCCGCAACCTAATCAGTTCCCGCAGGGTAATCCCATGGCTCAATTTGGACCAGGGAACAATATGGGCCAACAACATAATCCGGGGATGCCCATGAACGCCCAGAACCAAATGCTTCTCCAGCAGCGGATGAACGGTATGAATGGCATGAACGGCATGAATGGAATGCGGAATAATATGCCGAACCAGGGCCAAAACCGACCTCAACTGCCTGCGGATACTAATGCTTTTATGGATTCTCTGGATGTACCTATCAAAATAATGGAACAACTGAGACAATCCCAGCCAGTACCTCCAGAAATTAAGAAATGGGCCCAGCTTAAGCAGTGGCTCGTTCAGAAGAACGCTGGCCAGAACATTTTGGGTCAACTTCAGAACGTCCAACATGCGCAGCTGCAGAATCTGTTAAAGCAGAAGGGAGTAGGTATGCCGATGGCTCAACCGAATATGCCGCAGCAAGGGCCCCAACAAGGACCACAGCCGCCAAATGCTCAGATGCCTCAGCAGCCCACGCCTAATATGGGGCAATTACCCCCGAACGTTCAAGTAACTATGCAAGAGATGCAGCAAGCTAAAGCCTCTGGAAGGTTTAAGGACTATTCAGACGAGAGGATCAGGAATACCTTGCTACAAATGAAGATGAGGAAAGCGATGGGCCAAAACCCTGGTGCCCAGATGCAAATCCCTCAAACCAGCCAGCCAGCTGTTCCTAATGTTCCTATGCCCGCACCGCCTCAGCATAATCCCAACACGATACAGCAACGACCGCAAAATGCGGGCCCCGAGGTTAGCGCACCTGGTCCTACAGCGCCTGTGAGAAATAACAGACAACCTCAAAACAACCGCCCACAGCAGACCGCGCCCCCGGCCGCCCCGCAGAAGAATGGCCTGAAACGCGCAAGCACGGACGATGTAGTAGAAGTTCCAAACCCTTCGAGTACACCAGTCCAACGCCCTCCATCTCAGCAGGCTCAGGCCCAGGCTCAGGCTTCTGCGCCAGCGCAACATAATATACTTCACCTCAACGCCACACAGCTAGCCAACCTGTCACCTGAACAAAGAGCTAAGTATGAGGCCATGGTGAAGAGCAGGCAGGCGGCTGGTGGTGCCGGTCCACAATTGTCTGAGGAGATGCAACGTCTCAAGGCCATTGGTCAGGAGGAGCATATTCTCGCGGCTAAAGAGACGTATCAGGAGATCCCGATGACCCCGGCCGAGTACCAGGAAACGGCTCAGAGGATCCAGGCTATGGTGGGAGAAATCACCAAGATCAGCAAAATCTTAGGTCGCTGGTACGCGCTAACTAAAGATGATAACCGCGCTAGGATGTTTTTCAAGATGGTAAGTAGTATACGCGAATTCTTAGGGTTAACATGGATTACTGACATCAGGGTTAGCGACTTCGCATCGTCAAACAGTTTCAGGATGGGGAAAAGACGCAGATCTTGAAGAAGGCATTTTCCGTGAAAACTACCGAATTAGAAGGGCTTAGGGCAATGTTGGAAGGCATGGTTAGGGATGTGGCGAACCAATATCCCAACAACGTAAGGCGGAATGCCAATCAGTCGCAGAACTTGTCCGAGTCAGGACCTCAGCAGGCCGCTACGGAAAACATAGCGACACCATCAACCAGCCATTCGGCTCAACAACAGTCGCAGGCACCTAAGATGCACCAGAGGAGCTCGAGTAAGAGTGGACAAACTCCCGCCGCGCCCACGACGGCGCAACCCCCCTTCTCCTTTGGAGCACAGTCACCCAATGGCCAACCGACGTATGGTGGAAAGCCCGCTATCACGCAGACCGACCTCCAACTTCCTGCTCGTAAAAGGCCTAGGACCGGCCAAGCCGGGCTCGGCTCGGGCGGCCCGAGTGCTAATTCGTCTCCCCAAGTCCAGAAGGCATCTTCTCCAGAAATGCCAAAACGTCCGGGATCTACCGAAGTCAAAGCTGGACCGAAGTTACAATTCTCATGTCCCGAGCTAGATTGTGAGATGCACGATATTGGGTTCGCTACCGAGGAAGCCCAGCGGCATCACATTGAAGAGGAGCACATCAAGCCTCGCCAAGATCCGTTCAAATACGTGACGGAGAGCCTGGCTACTTCGCTCGGACTAGACGCCAATGGGCATCGAAAACCGTCACCAAACGCGTCTACGGCAGTCCAAGGAACCTCGCACCCGTCTGCTCCTTCCATGGTCCCCAACCCGTCGAAGCAAGGCCAGACACCTATGAGTAGAACGGATGCGACGCCAATGTCCCGGGAGCCGTCGATGAAGAGGCAGGGTAGTGCGGCCGGCGCCGGTCTCACGGGGCTACCGGATACTCTCGCTGGAAAGATCAACACGCCGAAGCCTGATATCGGTGCCCTGAAGATGGAAGGCGGAGCGTCCCAAATGCTCGGAGCGGACAACAGCTGGTCGATGACGGTGGACCCACAAGATTTGTTCCGGGGTCTGGGAAGTATCGGCCTGGAGAGTGGCGGTGGAGGTGCCATCTCCGACATGAACGTGTACCGAGCAATAACTCCAAACGATACGCCGGAATCTAGCAAGGACAGCGCGTCGTCGGAACCGAATAGCGATATTTCGGAGGGTGTATCGCTCAACTTGCAAGTAGACATGATGGGATTCGGCGTGTGGCAACCGTTTGGGGGTGGACCATGTGCAGATGTGGACTCTGCCGAGGTGGACTTGAACGAGTCGGATCTAGCGGGCACGGGCGACAGTAACTTCCCGGTACTCTCATGGGACGACGTAAATATGGACTTCGCCCAGGACTTTTCGTTAGATACCAGCCTCTACTCACTGGACACATCCTAAGGCACGAGGCGGGCTTCACGATTCCCATACAGCGCGGCATATTTTATCTTATTTGATTAAAGGCCGGGAAGGAGGTCATTTAATTACTTATTTTCTATAATGGATGATGAGACATAAGCGAGGCCGTAAATCCGCCCAAGACAGGACCTGGGCAGGAGGGGCGTTAGAAGGGAGGGAGGCCTATGATATTTCTGCTTTTTCTTGGTTGTATTTATGGAATATAAGCTGGGGGAGGCCCAGCGGAATGGGAAGGCGGAAAAAGTCGTCTGGTATGGGTGATTACGAACGGGTTCAGGAGCAGTCAGGAGCAGTATTTATTCTCGAGTTTCTCCAGGAAACCGCTATATAGAAGCTGGACAGCGTCACGATACCCATAAAAAAAGACGGGCGAACAGCGAAAATTAGCACCGATACCTATGATTCCACTGAAGTTTGAAACATGCATTTGTGATAATAGTATTTCCAATCATATTTCCTGGCACGTATCTGAATATCAATGATGCCAATGTGATATTATTATATACCCGCTACGTATATGGATATACATATTATTATAAGGAAAGCTGTCAAGCCAACGAAGTCAGTCCCGAGCCGCGCGGATAGCGTCATTACTACCTTGACTATTTTACGCTTTACGCATGTAATCAGACGATCGACTCGACATCTGGAGTACATAGTATCCATGGTCCATGGAATCCATGGATAGATGGCGGGGTATCGTATCGTGCGTAGCACCTAACATGGGTACTTGGACGGGAGATTGCATAGGTACCTGAACAACTAGCAAGGATCCCCGGAAAGTTGCATTAACTTTAAATTGTGATATTGTGTTACGGATGTACTTAATCCAATCCTAAATAGGAAATATGTAAATAGTGCATAGTGCACAAATATAGACATAATTTACTATGTAAGTAAGCTATGCACTATTACGTCTTGTACGTGTAGCTCCTTCCTAGCATCAAACATTGAATAATTGACACGCGCAGGTGATTGAGACGCGGCGCGCGAATCTAATCTACGGGACCTCAGGACCCTCACTATTAAACCACATAGATCTCAACTGACAAAATTCAAACTGTACCTATTCACATTACTACTTGACATACATACATCCATCCGCGTCGCGTCTACTTTCTACCTTGCTATTCAACTTCCAAGGTTATCATTATCCAAGATATTCCCAATCATTAAGTTGTTGAGAGTCAATTGCATTCGCATCAATTTCCCCTCTTCCCCCTCTCATAGGACCCTATCGTAAATACGCGGTGGCACAATCTGAAGACAGGAGCAGAAGCAAGCAAACGACGACGTCGCTGATATGGACGCCTCACCGAGCAAGCGACGCGTGCTCGCCCCGATCGATGGTAACACCAGAATTCCCGCCGTCGTTTCGAAACTCGATATATCCAAATCACAACCTTCGCCGGCAAAGAGGCCACTCGAACTGGAAACCATCTCTCTTCAGCCCCAGCAATTACCCTCCGCACAACCAATAATCAAGCGACAACGCGTCTCAGTCGGTGAAGACTCCCGACCTACGGTTGTAGATGAAGAGCGCGAAGTTGTGAAAGTACGCGTGTTGTGTCTCCTATCGCCACATCTAGTTTAGAATTAACATGGTAGCGCGTTAGAATTCTCGTGACGATGACGAAGCCAGTAATAGCAATAGCAACGGCGATGAGGAAGTCGAGCATCAGCAACAACGCTCGGATTCGCCAGACGAAGAGTCATCGCTCTTCGATACCTCGGCCGTCGACACAACGCAAGACACCACATTGACGGAGCCGGACGCGGAAGCCGTCGCGCCAACGCCAACGCCACCGAGACCACGGCGGGGTACTATGACGCGAGAGGAGGCGCGACGGGTAGGTCACTGTTTCTAGGTTATACGTGTAATGAAAGCACGCGACGGCTAACAACGGTACAGAGCGCGGAGACGTTGCGACTTCGACTCGGCCTCGCGAGTTACAAGGTGCGCACAGGCCAAACCGACGTTCCCCTCGAGCAGCTCAAGGTCAAGCCCCTACTACCAACTGCGCGACGTGGGGAGCCTTCACTGCCGCCCTTGCCGGCGCCGCGAAATGCAGGCGCGACGGTTGCCGAAGGCGATGGTCAAGATGGCGAGAATGGCAGTACCGATGAGGGGCAGCATGACGGAGCGGAAATAGTGGCGCGTAAAGCGCTGCCCACGGCGCCGTCGGGTCGTCCTACGGATACTCTAGGTTCGGGACACCCGGCACCGGAGAGGAGACTGCTGCCGGAATTAGCAGCATCGGCACTGAGTGTACAACGAAAATGTTGAGGTCGTGAGTCACGACCCTGAGGTTGGCCTTACAAGGGTGTGACGATTTGGTTTTGGGGGTGATATCATGGTCGTTTTGCAACAGCATTCCCAAGTGTAAAAAGGTACCTACCTACACAGCATCCAATGGCGTTGGGCATCATATTCGTCTGATTTTTACATTGCATTCCTGCTGGCTCAAGTCCAGTTCGGGTATTATCTTGCTGATAGAACTCATAGCTTCATAACAATCGAAAATCGAATAAGGAGCTAATTCATTGCTACTTTGTAGATTTTGATGGTTTGACGTGTCAGACTTTTTTTCCTTTTAAACATATTGCTGCATATGATATATGTGAATAGCTGAAGAATAGCCGAAGAGTCAAAGGGTTCATATAAGAAGGTGGTCACGCTATTATAAACTTAAATGGTAGCGACACACGATTATGGACATTGTTGCCTCCGAAGGTTTATGGTTTGTTCGTCCGATCACGCTCTTGCCTTCGGTACCTACTTATCATACTATACAAGAAAGGAAATAACGTTCTTGTTCATCCCTCGAGGGAAGTTAGTAGTTAGTCAGTTTAAGCAAGTCGAGGCTGAATCATTAAGTTTCTCCTTTTCTCTTCTCTTCCCATCTCTTCTCATGTTTTCGATTCATTCTATTTCATACTTCTAACACCTCTTATACCGCCATTCTTCGCCTTCCACCAAACCCCTTCTACACCCAACTTCCCAGCCATCGCAATATCCGATCACCATGTGCTCAGAAGTCGTCTTCACCTACCGCTGCGGTTGCACCGAGCACACTCTCTTCGAGTGTCCGGATTCCGCCCCACACCAGTGCCATCGTCGCCAATGTCCCGGGCCCGGCGACTGTATCGAGACCAAGCTGGACGAGGACTGCCACGACTGCTCCCAGGTCGCCAAGCGCCGCCCCTTTATGTACGATGAGCCCGCCTACTTCTCCATCCCCCCTTTTACGACTGGTGCTGGTGCTGGTATTCTGCGAGAACGCTCACTGAACTTGCCTTCCAAGCGACCTCCTGATTGGGTTGATTTCTCGCTTGTAGGCCCGCAGGTATTAAGAGGTGGGCGAGAATCCTGGATATGAACAAATCCCTGGATAGAAGATAGTTGAAGACACCGAGGTACCTGGTATGTATGGGAGCTACTGTGAAGTTATGTGCTACATTGACTAACATGATTCTGCTAGAGCTTTGCCGGACATGGGTCACTCCCTCACCATAGCTAAAAGAAGAACTCGCAATGGAAGAGGTTTGAGCAAGGATGGAATTGCTGGGTAACATGACACATTCGACGACATATTCACTCGTATTCCACGAAGGATATATCGACGACAAGCTCTATCACGTCTATATAGATGGCGAAATCCTACGATGGGTATCAGGACTGCATTTACACCACAACCGATGTATTAAGTTGGAACCCTTTCTACGAGAAATATGCCACAGAAATATGCGACAAGTGAGATAGTTTACTAAAAAAAAATATTCTCGCTTTCCCATTACCATGCTAGACCTATTTCATTTATTAGATATTGCTGCCTCCCCTCTATATAAGGGGGCGTTTACTTGACTTACCATAAATTCGGGGAAGTATTCATAGACAGAGTGTCCCAAACTAATGTCCATGGGTCGAAATATAATGGGAAGAAGATAGGGGGATCTGGGGAACATTGCCATCATTGGAAGTCACTTGTCTCATTTGACGATTCAGGTGGCGCTTCGTAGACGGCGTTATGTAACAAACAGCATAGTTCTCAAGGACCTTACTGTGGACTTCTAGTTGAGACTTAGGGGACAGCCTTACATTTTGAACGGATTCGTAATTCAACTAGATCAGGACCCTCGTCGTCCTCTTGGTATTTGAAGTACTGCATACAACTAGCTCCTTAAATACACGCTACGACGCAATAGCAACACCAGGTATCATAAAAGAGACGCTATGCTATTCATCCAGACGCATAAGGCCTCTTACCTAAGACCTGCCTCCACCACTTTTAACCTTCTAGCGCTTAATCAACCCCCGAAGTCCATTTTTAACGCAATGCTCGGCTGGCCCGTGTTACTGGAGCCCTTCGCCGGGCCGCCCGTCTGCCGACCGGACCGGATCACTTCCTCCATGAATGCCTTCTGGCCCTCGCTCATGGCAGCCACTACGCCTCGGAAGCCCGCCTGGTCTGCCGAGGCGAGTTCGAGCAGTCTTGCGCTCGTCTCGTGGTATACTTCAGCACCTTCGCTGATAGCGCGGGATAACAGCGCCGGCGCCACGATAGACATGGCGATCTGAGCGTGGCCGCTCCCTAGCGTCGCTACGTATTGTGTGAGGGAGTGCGCTACTAGCTTCCGTGCGCCCTCGGGGTCCTCCGGCTCGGTATCTACTACGAAAGCGACCAGTCGGGGGAGGAGATAGCGAGCGATAGACTGATCGGCACTAGTAGGTGAGGGTTGTAGGAGTAGAGATCTGATACAATTCGCCGCGATCTTCGCCGTCTACAGAATAGGTAGTTAGCAACACGGTCATATTATGCGACGTAGAGAAAAGCCTCACCATGCGGTCTGTTAGACAATCATACACTTCGTCTAGAAACTTTGCAACGAGGCGATCGTTGGCAGCTAATCGATTTTTCCCGCCGGTGAAGAGTATCGTGATTGCGAGCAGGCAGTTCTTGACGCATTGTAACGAAGTAGGAGCCTCACGCTTTTGCGCATTTAGGTAGATGGATAGGTATCGGCGTAGGCAGCCTTGAACCTGCATATCCGTGGCGGATCTTCCCTCTGTTGAGCCGCGGGTACTTGACATGGTCGCCATGAACCTCTTGAATATGGGTAGGGCTTGCGGGACGATGACATCCTGGCACGAGGGTGTCGCGAGAATAGTGGCAAAGATATGAATTATGCACGCATGTAAGTCTGTCTTGATGATGGACGGGAATACTTCGGCCGCGTCGACGATGGCGTTGAGTCCTGTCCTTACGAGAAGAACGGCCTCTTCGGTTAGATGATGGCGTACTGGCTGATTTGCCTCCGTCAAGTTAGGTAATAGCCCAGAGAGTACCAGGACAATGATCCTAGTGAGCTCAAACAATTGTTCGATATCTTCGCTGAGGTCGCCGTCTTCGGCTTGCTCTTTCTTCCTCGCCGAAGGGTGAGCAACGCAAAGGGCGCGGGCAATTTCGACGATAACCCCCTGAACATCAAGGCCCTCCGTTAGGACAAGGCGATCTAACAAGTCCATCGTCTCGGAGAAGATGGCTTCTCGGTAGATAGCGTGACCTGAAACGCTCGGATGCAGTATCTTCTTAAGGGCTTGCAATATTTCGAGCGTCTGTTCTTGAGTAGCGAGGGAGTCAGTTTGACCTGACCTCGTCGCAAGCGCTTCAAAGGCAATGCCGAAGAGGACGAAGAAGAAAGCGACCGGTTCATCTCGGTAATTGATATCAGCACTCTTGGATTGTCCGTTGGTGCCCGAGGCATCGGCCTCCTTCCCGTCTAAAGCATCGAAGACAAATTCACTGTCTTGCTCGATGAGGCTCGCAATAGCGTCGACAAGTTTGAGCCAGGACTCTTGGTAGAATTTGAGAAGCGTTTCCCGGTTTAGGGCGGCGTAGATGGTGTCAAGGCTACCCGACATGGACGGCGGGCCCAAAGTCATTGAGATGTCTGGTTCGAACCGCAACCGAGCGAATTCTCGTAGCGAGGCAAGCCAAAGCGGCGTTAACGTACCGATATGGGGTTTTAGTACATCAAGCAGGTATTTTTGTTCTGAGCTAGCTACTTGAAGATCCGCCCAGGCTGAATACACGGACATCTTAACCATTACTTGAGCATTGGAGCTGAGACCCTTGAGGTCACCAATGCCAGCATTCTCCGCCTCCGTCGAGAAATTCTCGAGGGCCGTGACGAGAGTCTTCAAGATACGACCCATACGGTCAACGTCCGTGACGATGCCGGTAGAGATGAATGCGGCGCACACGTTCACAGCCTCGGCGGCAAGCTCCGGAGAAGAATCCGCGGCGAAAGCAGGGGTCAATGCGGAGCTAATTTGTGCTTGGTATTGTTCGAGGAGCATCGCCTCTTCAAAATCGGGATCAGGCGTCTTGCCAAACATCCTTAGAACTGCGCCGATGATCTTCAAGCCCCAAACCCTTAGTTCTAGCACGCTGGATGTCGACGCCGAAAATGCCATCCGGATAACGTCGGCAACCCTGGCCTGGAGAGCGGTCTGTGCGGGCGACTCGCCATTGGTAGCAATATCTTTCCCGATCAATATGAATATGTCACTAAGACAGCTCATCGCAAATGTTCTGACCTGCCAGCGCAGGGGCTCCATTTCGGAACTTGACGTCGAATCCTTCTCATCCTTAGCTGCACCAGCCGACGCAGCGAAGCCAGCAACCTCCTCGTCCTGCAAATCGATGGTAGTAGTAGGTCTCTTGTCGGCATCGTGGTCCTCGGCGACTTTAGGTCTTGTCATCTTGAGGACATTCTGGCAGCGGATAAGCCAAGCCCCGGTTTCTGTCAACGACGTTTGACGTAGCCAGTTTCGGAGCACGTTACGAATCCCATCGTGGTTAGGTGATACGTCCAATACAAGCCATAGCTGATCCTCGAAGCCCGGGTCTGCTGCCTCCAGCACGTCAAGGGAATTCCTCTTCATCAGGTTGTAAATACCATCCACCGCGACGTCGCGAAGAATAGGCAGGTCTGAGTTGAGATACTTCTGCAATGTCTTGACATAGTCACTAAACACCATATACCCGGGAGCATATAGGGATAAATGCTCTAAGCACCCTAGGCTTTCGCGCTGCACTAGGTCATCCTCCTCGCTCTGGAGCTGACCGACCAGGGTGAAAATCAATTCGCGCGACTTGGACGAGTCTTGCAGGTCTGGTCCTACGACGTTAATCAAAGAATCGATGCAACGTGTGATGGCAGCCGTAGTAGATAATTCCATCTCCAAGCTCATGGAGATGGCAGAGGACACTTCAGAATGGTGGGTATCTGAGAGGTAGAGTTGAGACACCATTCCGAGAGTACCCGAGACATACGGCGAAAATCCAAGACCAGCCGAATCAGCGGCGTCAGCCAATGCCTCCAGGGCCCAGAAGTGTACGGTCGGATGCGGGTCATTGCATAACGACATCAGGATACCAGTGATGGTTTTAAGATGATATCCGGCACCCATGCCACCCACCTTGGCTTGTATGGAACCTAGAGCCATGGCGCATCCCGCACGAGCCGTGGGCTCTCGATTGCCCACAATAGTGTCGACCAAGTGCTTAATCTCGTGGTTAGTGAACGCATTGCCGCACGCGTTACAGAGACGAGCTATAGCACCATAACCCAGACTACGAATATACTGATCCGGATCGATTACGAAGCTTCTAACCATTTCCTGTAGGAGCTTCTCCACCGCCATATTCGTAACGTTGCCTGGTGATGACTGCGTCTCCTTTACCGCAACTTTCAAAGTCATTAACAGAGCGCTGGCGACATTGACAGTGATAGCCGCCTTACGGCCGGGATCACGCTGTAGAGAACCGGCCGAAATGTATGTAGTGATCTGTTCGAGAACACTCTCCTGGACTTTGGCAGGAGTCAGAGGAAAGACGAAAGCAAATAACTGTATTGCCATATTCACCACCTCGGTAGCTGGGGGTCCCGGGAGGCTAGTGGATGGGTCTAGCTCACCCACGTAGAGTAGTGCGGCGTCATGCTCCAGCGACGAACAGATTGGCGATAGGAGCAGTTCATCGATGGTTTCATCCGGATCGGCCTCGTCTGTTTGTGGGTCGTCAACCGCATCATTTTTCTCCCCAGGGAGTCTCTTGACCTTGAAGCCGCGAACTAGGTCGTTAACCCCAAACCCGGAATTGTCGCCAACATCCCAAACGGTCTCAAAAGTTCCGGCGGCGTTAGCAATGGAAGCGCTTAGGGAATTAGATCCGTAGTTCTCCGGATCAGCGAATAAAGCTATCGCTAGGGTAAGAAGATTGGACTGCAATAGGGCCTCGCTGCCCCCGGCTGGACTTTGGTTCACCAGCATAGTATAACACTGTAAAACACGCCGTTGGGCCATCATATCAAAGTCTTGTAATTGTAAGGCGGGAGTTAATCTCTGGGTGATATCGTCGGTAGTTTTCTTCGAGGGGAGCATTCTAAGAAACACGCTGGTGTTCTGGAGCATTGTCGCAATGCGTTTCGACACGTCCACTGTTAGCAAGCGGCTATTAAACTGGAGAAATGCCAGAATAGAGCCCAAAGCGCACTCCTTGACGTGGGTTAAATAAGACACTTCGAGGATGTTGCGGTGAGCAAAATTATCTTTCGCCAATGGTTTGGGCAGAGCATTCTTCCAGAGCACAAGTAGCTGTGAGAGATGAATTTTGACAAAGTTGGGTCCAAGGGACATAAGCCCTCCGAGAAGGATCCAAGCTACTTGGACCTGTGTGCTTGAAACGCGAAGTTCAGACTGCCCGCTAGATTTCAGTAGATTAGTAGCCATGGAATAGACTCGGTTGTTAATGTCGAGCGAGCCGTATAACGGACGAGCTGGACTAACACTTAGTGTTGCTGCCAATCCATGGGCGAAACCGATACATCTTCTCGGAGAATTTCGGGCACCTCCGAGCAGTGATAACTCCCTGCTAAGGCTGTTCATGCAGACAGACAAGCACGGAAGAAGTTGCTGCGGACACGCAAGGACGAATGTTTTCGCGCAGTATGAAGCGGAGACTTGGACACTATAGCTAGGGTGTTGTAGGACCTGCAAGAGACCATCTCGGCAGGATTCAGCGAAGTTATTCGCAGCAGAACCAAGCGACCTGATGAGCGAGGCGACTGCGCCCAAAGCCGCCATCAAGGTGTGCTTTGTCGGCTCAGGACGTTCTTTGAGTACCTGGGGATAGTTCTTGAATACGTCGTTGATGAGCACCTTAGCCGCGGCTACTTGGCCCGACTCCCCAAGGATCTTGCGGCCAATCACGACCTGAAGGATGGTATCGACGATTCTGCGAGAGATTAGGAGTCTATATCGGTTGTTGATGATGTTCTGATGGCCTAGTAGGTCGATAGTCAAGTTCTCCATTATCCTAAGATAGTTGGTTTCGACGAACTTCTCGCCCAGACGTTTCAAAACCCTTCCATAACAAACGCCAATAGCTGCCCTAGCCCTGTTGGTAGTGGACAGCCGGACATATTGAGTTGTTAGTGTCTTAAAGATGTCATTGAGTGATAGCACAAGATCTTGACTTCGTTTTCCCGGCGCCGGGCTGCCAGGTCGTGACGGAATTTCTTCGTCATCGTCGAGTACGATACCTGGCTGGGTTGATGTCCTCTTAAGAGCCTTGGATTTGGGTTTCTTGATTTTTGGTACAGAGCCGGTGCCTGGTGCAAGTTCCGAGTGATTTTTGACCATGGCCTCGGCCAAACAATCGGCGGCGGCATGTCTCACGTGCGAGGAACTGGAATCGATGGTCTTGAAAATGGTCGACTTGAGGTTCTCGAAATCGCTCGAGTTCTCGAAGTATGGGGTATATCTAGCCAAGACTCTAATGCAGCGACAGGCAGATACGACAATTAGAGCTCCTTTGTCGCCGGATGCTGCGTTCCGTGCCTGCTTCCATATATCCCTGGCGATGCTTTCGTCTATGCTGGACCGTACCATACCCACTATCTTGGCTAGAGCAGTTAGCACAGCGGCGCGCAACCCGGCGTGGGTCTGAGACGATTTGAGCAGTTTGACGAGAGCGCTGCAGGCCAATTGGTGTAAACCAATGGCGCTGTCGCCGGCGGCAGCATATACATCGCCTAAGCAACTGATGGCAGCGTGCCTCGTTCGAATTTCGGCTTCGGTCTTGGATTTACCGGTGGATATTATAGAAGCCAGCTCATTTATGGTATCGAAGAGCAGTTTCCTATCCCCATTCTCGAAGACGTGGGCCAATATTCTGCCAAGATTGACTCTTATTACTCGACTGGGAGAGGGTGTGGAGAGATTTATGATTTGAAAGACCTCCTTTTTGAGGTAGAACTGCTGGGCAGTGCAATCGTCGGCGGGTAGGCTATGGACATGTTTGCTTAGAGAAGAGACGAAATTCAGCAGAAACAGATCTTGCTGCTCGGCGGGAAGAGACTGGAGCTTTTGAAGGTCCAGTTCCGGGTTTGAAGTGGCCGTGAAGGAGGCGGGCGGAGGAGCTGCGGCTTGGGTAGGGCCGTTAGACTCTCGGGGAGGGGAGCTTGGCGCGGACATGGAAAATCATGGATGTGTCGGTTGATGGTGGAGGGGCGGGATGAGACTTGGGGGGAGAGTTAATATCGTTGCTTTGACTGTAGCAGAATTACAAGGCCTGAACTACTTAAGAAGTTGTAGATGGATCGGACAGGACAGATGCTAGTATGGAATCTATAAACCTTGGGACAGGCACCTAGGTTACAGGTATGAACTAGATATTAAGCTATGTGGGATGTCTCAAGGGGGGCACGGGGGTATGCATATAAGAAAAATTGATACAACCTTCAGCCAATTGCATACATATGTACTTCGTTCAAATGCTTCGAGAACCTGAATAATTCCCAGAAAGAGTTTAGCCTCCCGACTATTATGTACCCACCCGGTATTTGCATATAGTCAAAATAATTTTGAGCTTCAATAGATGTTCATATTCCAAATATCTCACACGTCCAATAGACATTGTAGATATCAGGTCTCATTAAAGTCGTCTCGTTCTGGCAATTTCAACATGTTATTGCAGTCTTTGCAGTCTCCTTTCTTCTAACCATATGCGACCCTTTATAGACCGAGAAATTCCACGCATACCTCTTAAGCAATGGGAAAATTAGCCAATATGTCATTATATCTATTCCTAGTTCCAACTCGAAGCCTCGTGCCGAGGCCGACTACGGTGTATTCCGCGGTATGCGCTCAATGTCGTCGCTCATTCGCTTCAAACTCAGTTTTTCAAAGTGGGCATAATCGTTGGTCTAAGATCAAACATGAGAAAGGCGCAGCCGATGCTAAGAAGACTGCTCAGCGATCTGCTCTCTCTAAGAGCTTGACGCTCTACACAAAACGTCTGTATCTCATAAAGTCACGGCCCTGGTGCAAACGCTGATGGAGTCCGAGATAGTGTATGGTCCAGACCCGAATTTGAATTCGCAGCTAGCAAGCTGGATTGCCGCTGCGAAGAAAGCTGGTATGCCCAAAGCTTCCATAGATTCAGCCATTGCGCGAGGGCAGGGGAAGTCGTCGTCCGGCGCAGGATTGGAGAGCATCACGTTGGAAGTCATGATGCCACCGGCGGTTGCTATAGTTATCGACATCGAGACGGATAACAAGCAGCGTACTCTACAAGAGCTACGAACCCTAACTAAGAAACATAAGGGCACTGTGACTCCAACTGCGTTCCTATTCACGAGATGGGGTCGCACTACACTAAAAGGTAAAGGTGGCGAGGACTTTGACGAAGTTATGATGCAGGCGCTCGACGCTGGCGCCGAGGACGTCGAGCAGGACGAAAATAACGATATACTCCTCTGGACGCAACCGAATACCGGCCACCGGGTAGCTCAAGAATTGAGTAAGGTGTTATCCACGGAAGTCTTGGATTCCGAAATTATATGGTCGCCAACGGCCGACAAGGTCAAACTCGACGATACGGAAGCGGCGGCGGCGCTAGGTAACTATGTAGCAGCGCTACAGGAGTATCCGGATGTCCAAGGCGTATAGTGAGTATATCTTTGAGTGCTTTTCCGAGCACATCTCTGCTCTACCATCTGTTAATAGTTGCTACTGACACCAGAATGCTACAGCTCAAATGTCGAACAGGGAGCCATACCCGAAGAGGTTTGGAAAACAGTAGAAGACAATCTCGATGCATGATCCGTAGCATTTGTTGTACATTATCAATATGTAGACCAGTGTACACGATTAATCTTACTAGACATACATACTGCGATGTAGCGCTATGTGAGAGATTCGCCATTATGAAGAGAGGAGAGAGACGAATTTGCCACTCAATGCAGGCTCAAATCGGAGTCCTAGTAACGCGAAAGCCGTGATATTTTTTTCAATCCCATTTTGATACTCCATCCCATAACGCCGCCGAAGCCACAATGCATTGACACCCATATTCGCGAGTTCCGTAAGTCCTATGCAATTACCTACTAATCCGGCCGGTTCTAGCTTCAGTTCAAGAATTGCTACCGTCCTGGTCTTCGTTCGAAGGCGGTGACCGCCTGGCTTCGTTCTCGAGCCTTCTATCCCTCACATATAATCGTCGCGCGCGTAGCCGTTGTAACTCGGCGTGGATCTCGTCTCTGTCGAAAGGCACCTTGTTCGCGTGCTCAGGCTTGGGCCAGAAATCGGGGACGGCAAATCTCTCGTCGAGATTCGTGCCGAAATAATACATGATCCCAATTGGGAACATGACATACATGCCAAACTGTTCCAGTAAGCATACTGTCTAATCCGAGCGCACGCCGCTGTGAGATGGGAAGATAATAGAGGGGCAATTAACCTTGAAGACTTCCAGATTTAGACCCCCCATTGCTATGTACGGATATATTGGCACACGATCGGATCTATTGATATATTCGCCTGGGTGCCGACTTATGAGGCCTTAACGAAAAGTATAGGAACTGGGCCGTCTGATGTCGTCTAAAGTTGGGTCGAATATTGCGATGATTGGAAAGGTTGTACTGCATAACATCCAATTGAAGCTTTGGTATTTCCATAAGTCTTCTGCTAAAAAGTACCAAAAATCTGATTGGCCTAGATATCACAGTTTAAGGTTGCATCAGGATATTCATTCTTCCTCGCACTATCTACACCCCAAGGGGTACTATCGTGCCCTTAGTTGGCACTTATCTGCTCCTCTCATAAACGCATACCATCTTAACAGGCATTTAATACTACAGTAAATACTAAGCTGGTACATACATACCTAGTATACATGTAGTGTACGTGCAATGGAAATAGGGGTTGTTATATTGTTAGTGTTCATATAGTATTCACGCACTCAGAACAGTACTCGCGAGACTCCGAAGACATCTCAGTTTACCATAAGTTACTCAAGAATTTAAGCGTATTTTCTATTCGTGACTTCTCGCTATCTCTTAGGACGATCACAGCTCTTTGTCACCCTCCAAATCGCTAGCCCTCGTCTCCCGATAACTCTCTTCAAGGTAGGCCAGAACCCGTCTTCTGCCCAGTCTAAATCGTCCAAGTTGAAATGTTTGTAATGCTTCCAGACTTCCCGAAACCTAAGCCCGTCCAGCCCCTTGTTGTCTAAATACGGATCTAGCCACGTCGACGATAAGGGTGCAATGAGATACGTGCCATTAGGTTCCTTGAGGTATTCGAGACTCCTCCGATCAGCTGGCGTATCGCAGGTGGCGATACGCTCCAGTTCACTTAGTAACGTGCTCCCTTCCATGCCCGCTACATCTCTAGTATGCAATACCGCGTTCTTGCCATTGAGCAGCCATATCGGCGGCATATAAGTCTTCCACCATATAGCCTGCGTCGCATCTGCTTGTTTGCTCAAGAACACCTGAGCCGGGACAATACCGGCCTGGTGATAAGTCCCCATAAGGAGGCCGAGGATAATGTTGAAGCATATCCAGGCACCAACCCATATCTTCAGATACGTGGGTTTCTTGGGAAGTTTCAACGATGAGAGTAAAAGAGGGATGGCTGGTAGCAGAAATCTAGCTTCTTGGTGCTGAAAGATAGATAGAACGAACACTCCCGATATGGCCGAGGAAAGTCTGAGAGATAGATGTGGCTTCGCGAACAAGAGAGCGATTGCGGGTCCTATAAGTAATGGGAGGTTGACTAGGATGTGCTGGTACCAGGGATGTAATCCATGTTCTGCCAGATTCGAGGGAGAGAGATTGTATTGTAGATTATTCAACGGCGTAATAACCGGATGCCGGTAGAGATCTACCCAGGAGATGGAATGCGGAGTGTAAAAAGATGTATCGAGGGAGATGGCAATTAAAACGGTCAAAAGTCCAGACGCTGCCATGACGACTAGGGACAAAGGTCTTTATAGGTGAACAGTTAGTAGCCCGATATTTCCCAAGGGTAAAGAAAAGAGACTCGCCTATTTATGAAATGGGGTATCAATCGAAGTCCAGGTATAAGCAAGAACGCAGGGAAAGTTATTCTATTGAAAACGCCGAATACAGCAACAATTCCAAGCACGATCGAAGCCGCTAAGGAGGAGGATTGCTACGGTTCAAGGGTTAACCTCGCCAGTTCCAAACATCTGAAAATCTTTGAGGAGGGGTGACCTACGGGGGCCTCGAGAATGCGCTCGACGAGCACTAAGCACCATGCGACCGCGAGCGTCTCGATCGAGTTGGAGAAAGTATGTGTCTGAAAAGTCCAGGTTACATATGAAGATGCTACTAGCAACACAGCAACCCGGCGATGTCGCGACGACTGGACCAACTCATAAATAGCCCAGTCCTCGAGAACGAAGCTGATGATAAACATCAGAACGCGCAGTGTCCAGAATACCGCGATTGGCGGTATCTCGCCATCGTTCCCGTTCCCGATCCACAACCACCTCAACAGAAGCATGGGCAATCCATAGACCGGCCATAGTGGAAAGACGCTGCGTATAGGATGGTCGGTCGTAAATTCCCACGTCAGTCGGACCGGGTAGCTAAAGATCTGGCCTAGAATCGCGCGCAAACCCATTAGTCCTTAGATCGCCGTAAACGAAGGCATATCTATATCTGTTGCTTACCAGCAATAACCTCAGGGCCTTGGAAATTCTCATCCGGGTGGAGATAACTCGGCGAAAGCGCGAACCATAACCGTACCAGAACCAGAAACAGATATGTGCGCCGCCACATGGTTCTACCGAGAGGGATGCATTTAAGTCGATATTTAGGGTGCGACTCGATGCGAATATGCAGCGAACCGTCGCAGTTTGCTGTTCGTAGGCGCAATCAAAATCTCGTCGCGCGTTCGTAGTCGCGCTGCCACAATCGTAATCCCAGTCGCGTAATCGCAGCTGTTGGGTAATCGTGGACGCGTTAAGTAGCTTGCGAATGGTGTGGCGATGCGCCGGATGGTCTATTCAAATAAAATATCCCCTAGACTTAACCAAGATTTGTCATTGCGATAAGACAGAAGCAGCTCAAGGAGCGTGATTAGCAGATAGCAGATAGCAGAAAACAGCAAACATTAAGGAGGCGATAATAAAGGGCTAAAAGAAGGAAGAAGATGAAGGTGAAATTGGACTCGTAGTATCGATAAAAAGCAAAAGGACAAGAACAATAATCTCGAAAAACACCGAATAACTACAGGCTAACAGCTATGATAGAAAATTACAATGCTGCCCACCAAGGTAGGGATAATATGGTAAGATGACACGGGTCACGAAATAATATCAGAACACATGGTCAGCATTTACCAGCGTTTTGGGTAATCCGCATGCGTTCTCGTTCCACCGTTAACATGGATAAGGTCCTACTAGGGCTACTAGGGCTACTATGTACCTAGTTTATGGTCCGAAGTAGAAGCTTATCGGTAGGTAACTGCCAATAACTGCCAGTAACTAAAGGGGGGTGATCCGGGCACTACTACCTAGTAACCTATCCAATCTTGCAGATTTTTTGCAGGGATCTTAAGCTATCGATTGGAGCCAAGGAGTTGGTTCCATGATGCAAAGAAGAACTATCAAATCTTATTAACTGGGTCGGGTTTCTTAGCTGCTTACATGTAGTACATGTACCTACATCAACTACATTGATAATTACTACGGTAAGGCTGACATGCGAGACAGGTAACAAGGGAACACGGATTAGGGAATTTAAAGCGCACTTACTACCTACCTAGGTACTATAGGATCTATCATGGATGTACCTGGTCAATTAGTGAGCACGCATGAATAGAACAATTTTATACAATTTTAAGAAATATACTGACATACTATGTGGTGTATAATTCTCAGGAATTTCAATGCTGTAACATGGACATCAGTGAGTAAGTGGAAATACAACCGGAGGCGTGATTTTGGAGTGAATTAATGCATTAGGTATGTAGCACCTTTCTAGTCTATACTCTCCATGAATAAATTCTACCAGCTTCGTATCAGTTGGTATGAGATATTTCATGTTATAAACCCCAAGCGCATGCTTATCCATTACCATCGGTATCCCCTTCGTATAGTGTCTATGATATCATATGCAGCCGAGCCAGTACAAAAAGCTACCGAACACCATGTTGATGGCAAGATGCTGACCTAAACTCCAAGCCATGCTGTAAAGATACTTCGGCGAGAATACCGTCCAGATGAACAAATGTGTCCTCAAAGCCGTGCAAGCCGCCATTACAAATGCAAGAGCCGCTGCCACAAACACCGTTAGAATAGCAGCATGTTGCCGATATGTATAATCTTTGGCACGTGTTGATTGCCTGCTCCGAAGCAGCAACAAGGTTGTGGCCCACGTCCACCATACCGGTGCCGCCCAGTTGCTAAGAAAGGTTAAGATCCCGACGGCAATGACATTGAACCCGCTAACGCCGTTGTATGCGTTCGACAAATCCACACCAGAGAGGGCATTGGAACCACCCATTGCGAAAAAGGAAGAAAATTGAAGAAGCAGCGACGATATACTGATCTCAACCGGGCCCAAGCTAAGCTCACCCAGGTAGAGGTAAATAGCATGAAATAGTAAGAAGAGTGGCGCATTCGTTACTCGGGATTGTGTCAACGCGAACAGTGTGTATAGATGATGCAACGTCCTCATGGCTACGTATATGTTAGCAAGCGGCATTGTATTACTCAGTACCAAGGGGGGAGGAACTCACCTTCGACTTTGGAAGCCTTAGACCCCTGGACAAAAATGGTGTACAGGGGATAGAGCGAAGTAAGCCCAAGGCCGAGGAACACAGCACGTGCTCGGTTCATTAGTGAAGGGCCATCAAATGCATTCACGAGTGTCCTTGCAAATCCAATGACTAGCTCGGGCGCATCTTCTTTGGCGAAAGCGAGCTTAAAAGATACTGCAGATGTCACAAGCCCTACAACCACGGAGCCTGAGATAGCAGTCGGGATATTGCTAAGACCATGGAATAGCTCCAGGGAAAATACCGCATATGTCGCCATGACAAGAGACCATAGGAAAGGCGGATTTGGCGCCACGAGGCTAGTCATAATGTCAGGCTCGCCAGCAAACTTCTGACCCGTCTGGTTCCATCCTCGAGTAATCCTCATAGCGCCAAGCGCGACCAGACTGATGATAAAAGACTTATGTGTCGCCTTGGGAACTCTGTCTTCAGGTTAGCCTCGTAAATTCCAGTCCAGATTCGTATAACGTACGACTTAATGGCGAGGTAGAGTAGCCATGCAGACGTGGTCCAGTACCAGAAGTGTTGTTCTTCCTCCACATAGCTACTGGCAAACATCATAATACCATATAGCAGCGTGATCAGCGTAAATGGCGCCAGGCTAGAGACCGTTATGGGGCTTGAGGCTGCTACGGCGCATACCGCCGCGATAAAGGCCCCTATTGCAGCTAACTCGCCGTATATGAGCATCGGTATATCATAATTGCTCGCCATGCTGCTCATTAAGGTCTGCGCCTTGGACAACCACTAATCCTCGTTAGCAGGTGAATTTCCACAACGAATCGATTCCAGTTACCCACCTTCGATACGTCGAGCATCCAGTCATCGTCTGGTTCTTCTCCTTTGGGAATTTGTTCGGCAACCTTGCTGACTTGCTGCCATTCGCAGGCCAATTCCTCGGCTGGCGAACCAGGTCGAGCACAGTCTGGGTCGTAATATCTACCTACGGATGACGAACCACGGTAGGTAGCAGTAACAATATCGAGGATCTGCCTCGCGTTGCGCACGAGGATCTGGAGCCTATCGTGCCCTGAAATAGTTAGCAGTGCTACCATTGGTTTCGGAGAGGTTCACTTGCTGTCTGGCCAAAAGGCCAAAAAGTCGGGCATAAAAGAACCAAGATTGTTCTTGGGCACCGGAAATCCTAATAGAGCAGCAAGTGTCGGGGCGAGATCAGATTGCTCCACGACGCTGTAGTACTGGAAATCCTCGACGAAATCTGCTGGTACTTGGACGCGCTTGGAAATGGTTTTGAGCTTCGGTGACACAAATACCAGAGCAGCTGAAGTCTCCCCAGGGGACGAGGCGCCATGATTGCCCGCATCGTTCATGCCATGATCTCCGCAAAACACCAACAGCGTCGATTGGAGGTGCGGCTCCGTTTCCATGGCTTCATAAATCTGGCGGACGATTCGGTCCATCTCATGCTGCTTCGGAATCATATTTGGCCCTCGGGGACCCGTTTTGTGGCCAATGTGATCGAGACCAAGATAGTGGAGGATCATGGTATTCCAGTCATCGTTGCGCAGCTCTTCGGGTACGTGTCTCGTCACGTTATTGTCAACTTCGGTGAAGTCAGAGACGAAAAAGCTTGAAGTACCGTCCGCTCGATCAAACACGCCGGGGAACAGTTTCAGCCATGTGTCGTCACCATACATGACTAGCTTTCCAGTCTTCTTCGCCTTCATCTGAGCGAGCCATGTATCCTGAACGGCGAGCGTGGAAGATGTGTCGGCTTCGTCGAAACTCAAGATGGCATCGAGGAAAGAAGGCGTCGAACCGGTGGTAATAGCCTTTATTCGGGGCATCGTGATGGTCGGTGAAGTGGCATGGGCGGTATAGGGGATAGCAACCCCCTTCGAGATTAGCCTGGAAGCTCGAGTCAGCGCTACATCCTAGATATCGTAGTCCCTGCGCTCTCTAACCCTTGGGTGAACTCGAAGCCTGAGCCATTTGTATATACGAAGTCGCTGGTCTTAGTTAGTAAAACTGGCGCATAGGATCTAGTAGGAATCGCGTTCGGGAGCCAGACCTGCGCAAGGCATCAATAACCATGAATATCAGGCGGTCAAACGGCGCTTTAGGGGGTGGGCCATATTGAAGTGGTTGGTACTCGGCTAGGCCAGGCAAGAAAGGTTTATAGGGAAAGAAACCAATGGCAAAGAGGCCAATTGCGACGGGTATAAGGAGGTTAGCTGCGACAAGAAGTACCGTCGAGACAGGAAAGACATGATGACGGATCATGTCCAATCGTAAAGTATTATTTGAGTATAAGTTGCTGCGCCAGAGAGATTAGGCGTATAAATACAAGTACGAGCTAGAATTTCCGCGGGTGGTTTCAACTATACTCCATTGCATTGATATCCATGAATAGCATTGAATGAAGCTGGAGTCGCGTCGGAACAATCAAGGCGTTTAAGCTATTCGCGACATTGAAGGTTAAATCTCCAGTGGGACATCCCACCTGGACACATACGCATTAGTGGTTCCAGCGTCCATTACATGCAGGGACGGGTGGACACCTAGAAGTACATTCAAGTACCCTGCTGGCTGCATATGTCAAGTCCCACATGTACATGTACGACAATGCCACAATGGAACTTATGACATCGATCGACCAAATAGTTTCAACCAATTAGCCCCACGTTTCCCGTTCATTCCGTTTTACTTCTGGAGCCTTCGAAGACGGACCATCATCGTAGCTTTCTTCAATAGCTTGCATCGTAGCAGATTTAATCCAAAGCTCGTCTCAAATGTAGGTATATCAGTTCCAAGTCTCGCAACACTTAACCCGTCCAGCCTCCCTAGTGATATTGATACTTGTATGAAAGCTTGAGAGCCAAGTGGCGTTATGGCCACCAACGATCCGTCGTCCCACAATCCATTTATCCGCTTCAAGAACCACGTCGACAGCAACATCCAACGCGGGTTTGAAGCTATTTTCGGTTCACTAGCCACTATGGACGCGCAAGACAGTAGCAATATGCCACCCAACGGCCTGGACAATGTTCCAAGTCATCCAATCAAGCCAGACAGCCCATCATCAAGCTCAGAAGGGCCACGCCCAGATACGCATGAGAACAATGTTGACGCCGACACCGTCTTCGACTGGGCCATCTCATCCCCATATTCCCCCTTCAATCTTCAGTCGCTAAGACAACCTCGACCGCGTGATGCTCCTCACAATTACCCGGATTGCTTCACCTTCCGAGATGCATTCGAAGATCTCCTAGCTGTTAACACCGGGCAACCGCTCTCAGATCTACAGAAGCTCGTCTTCGCGAAACACCGTGAGAACTTCCGCTATTTCTGGGGTATGCCAGTTGACGATTGGGTGACCGGGATAGGGCGGCGAGGCCTTTGGGGTGCTTACTTTCCCCTTTCTTCATCGGCTACACGTGAGTTGTCCTACGGTCTAATCTCGCCCTGGAGGAGGCTACAAATGGGGGACATGACATTCCGCCAACCGCAAGCATTATCATGGCCCATGACCGCTTTCCCGCCCTGGGAGCATCACAAGTCCGGATTTTGGCACCACGGCTGGCATGGGTGTAATGAGAAGAAATCATCAAGGCATGAAAGGCATGACGTCGATGCAAGCCGGTCTGAAGCAGACTCGGAAGGTGACTTATACGCCGCTGTTAAATCCGATTTTGCTACGTACGACACTGCTCGGGAAGTAAACGTCCAAAGCGCATCGAGTCAAAACGTAGATCCACCCAACCCCGAAAAGGGGTCAACTACACAAACAATCGAGACCATGGATGGCGGTAAGATCTTAAAGACAGTTCAAAAGCATGTCGATGGCCACATGACTGAAGTCACAACTACTACACAGCAATTTGATGCGGATGGCAAATTGGTGGCCCGGAGTGAAGAAACAACCAGAACGTGGTCACGAACTTATCCGGAGAGGTTTTCATCAGATACCGAAAGCATGGACGGGGAGGGAGACACAACCCGGAAGGATGGAAAGCCAGGCGGCTGGTTTTGGACAAAACGATAAGCTCTTGTCTCACGTCTTAGCAATTATTGGCATCCCGTTTCTTCGCCACGAGGAACAACCTGCTCTAGTATACCCACGCAACTCCCTCGGATATTGCAGCATGTTCACCAAATATTTACATTCTCAACTTAGTAAAATAGACACCATTGATAACTATATCCCCTGTTCGAGGCACATATGCCATGATCGTAGCTTTTAAGAAGCCGATATATCTCACCGACGGGCTTGAGCCTTCTTTTTCCTCATCATCCTCTTCCTCCCGATAATCTTCTGTTGTAAGGCGACCTGGGCCGAATCTTCCGGGCCATCTGCGGCGCCGGTCTCGCTGTTACCGCCTTTGCCTTTATTATCTTTCTTCCATTTTCCTTTCGATACAGAAAAATCCTTGCCCTTCAGCTCAGAGCTGGGTCCTCTGGAGTCCGTAGTGCCTGCAGCCGAATCTGCTGTACCCTTATCATTACTTCGCACACGCTGTTTTGTTTGTAAGTCCTTCCGCCGCGCCACAACCTGCGCGTTCTCGATAGCAAATTCGACGATTAATCTGTGCGTATTCCCAGACGCTGTTTTTAGCGCGTGTCCATTCAACCATCGCAAACCCATGAGTGCCCATCGATGCGAAGAATACTCAATGAAGCCATAACCTCGGCTTTTGCCCGCACCATCCGCTTCCGGGACTTTCGATCCCTCCTTGTTCTCGAATATGATCTTAGCCTGTTTGACTACACCCTTTCCCTTCTCCTTGCGGCGATGCTCGGCCTCCCGGTCTTCTTCACCGCCCCGGGCCGTTTCCTCCTTGGAGAGCGGCTGTCTTCGCCCTTCTTTGACATCACTCGCGAAGCCAACAACTGCTTCACGAGCCAGCGCCTTTAATTTTTTCGAGTCTATATTGCGGGGGATGTTACGAATGGCTAAACGGGTAAGACTTAGGTGCAAACTTGGGTTGTTTTGGATAAGTTTCTTCCGTTGGGTGGCGCTCTGCTCGCGAATCTTGACCTCCGAGGGAGCGAGCATCGCATACAAGGGGGAGTCCTTTGAGATAGTGCCCTCGGACAGCAAATACAGTCGGCGCTTGTCTTTTTCTTTGCCTTGCCGAGCGACAGCACCCGTCTCCGCGAGGCGGGTCGCTTCGTCCTTGCTCACAGCTTGTGAAACCTGAAGGATACGACCTTCAATGGTATACTTGCCTTGTTCATCCGCCAATTCATTCTGAAGAATGGATTTTTTATTTGGGACAGCGGACTCCTGGGTTCGGGGTGCACCTTTGAGACACGCCTTCGAGTCGTCCTCGCTAACAAAACAGACAAAACCCGTGCCAGCTGGTCGGTCGGATGCTCTATCCATTACTATGCGAGCGTACCGTACTCGTCCGAATTGCTCAAAATGAGACTTAAGTTCTGCATCTGTAGTTGTAAAAGGTAGGTTGCGAATGAATAGCGTCGTTTTGTTGTCTGTCATAAGAGGCTTCTTCGTGGACGCTGGCGCACTTAACGCGGCACCACCACCATCCTCGTCCTCATCATTCTCATCCGGCTCAGCATCGCTATCTTCCTCTTCGAGATTTTCCATATGATTCTTCATAAAATTTCTTAAATCCTCATCGTCTTCCTCGTTCTCCTCATCATCTTCCTTCTCACTCTTATCTTCACATTCCTCGTTCGACTTAGCGTCATCGTTCTCCGAAGTTTCCTCCGAATTGCTAGGCTTGGAGTGTTTCTCTGTAGCATCATCTGTTTGCTTCTGTTGTTCCCATGTCTGCTTATCAACGGCCCAGTCTACAGCGAGGGTTCTGCCATCGACCGTCTTCCCGTTGATAGCTTCCATAGCACGCTCCGCATTCTTCCGGCCGCGCATAGTGACGAAACCAAATCCAGACAATTTTCCTTTAGCATTTGGCAGATCGGCATATTTTACCTTTCCGAAACTTCTAAATAGGGCTTCCAGCTGGTTTGACGACTTGATGCTCCAAGGCAAATTTCGCACAATCAACTTGGGTGCTTTGCGAGCCTCGGCTAGCATTGCTTCTCTTTCAGCCTTCTTAGTGGCAGCGACGGCCGACTCGGAGGCAGACTGGCGATGTCGAGGCTCTGCAATCTCTAGCACCAACGGACGCCCGTCCAACTTCTGCTTGTCGAGCTTTTCCTTAGCCTCCTTTGCATCATCGGCGTCAGTGAAGGTAACGAAGCCATAACCCCGAGAAAGCTTGGTCTGGGGATCGAGAATGACTGTAGCATGCTTCACAGGAAAGTGCTGGGAAAAGAAATCGGTTAAAGTCTCGGTGGTAGCCGTCGGAGGAAGTGATCGTACGAAGAGCGATCTACTCTCTTCGACTCGAGCTTTCTTGGTGGGTGGTTCGACGACAGACTCGATATCTTTCGCGGGCGCACCCGAGTCGGTGCTTTGCACCCTGGGCCGTTTTAGGTCGCTCTTACGACCCATCTTCTCTAATATGCCCAAAGCCAATTGAATACAATTATTAAATAATTCGAAAATATCGAGGTATCAATGGCGATGTAGCGAACAGAAAATTACTAGGTGCTAGGTGCTAGGTATGGTTTAGAAAAGGGAAAAAAAGACGATAAATCTATTATCGATAAACTCATCGTGCCTTATCGCATCTGCATAGTTCAAGGTTCCACAAATACATTTGTACACAGTGGATTCTTAGCGGGGCTGCACTTCAAACGGGCGGGTAAAGCTCGGATCAGCTGGATTTATCTTGTTATTCAGCAGGTTGCCCCCTGTATCTTCCGGTTTATTGACTTAGATACCCTTTTCAGGCAAGTCGCTGCAAATACAAACAATTAGATCGAGGGGTGATACAACTGCGACGCCTTTCGCGCGTCAACTCTGCGATAAGGCGACTTTGCTCTTACTTCCACCAATTACCAATTACTCTGATTAACAAGAAAAGTCTCACCGTAGCCCAACGCGCCTATACATCCCATACGTTTCAACATTCTAGCTCTATCGAACGTGCTACCCTTTAGTCAATTATTTTCCAGGGCGCAGAAGCCCAGAATATCCGCGACCCTTGGATCCCGAGTCGTAAATACAAGCAGACAGAATTCGTACATATAATCCAGTCACTATATCCAACATGCCAGCCAGAGTCTCTGGACGGTCTACGCGCACGTCTGCTGCCGTTTCCAACAAGGCGTCTAGCGCAACCCTGAATTCGCATCGCGCTTCCGCGGCGTCGCGCGCTTCATCCTCCAACATTGATGTCCCAGAAGAGGCACCTGACAACCAGCTGCGAACCCAAATATGCTCAATATTTCGCGATGCTCAAAAAACCACCGCCACCCACAGGAAACTGGTTGTGAACCTTCGCAAGATTCACGAGGCTTGCTGTTACGAGCCGACCCGCCCCAAGAAGAATGCCTCCAATGATTTCGACGAGGCTGACTTCAACAACGAATTCTCGCGATGCGTCCTCAGAACCATGCCGGTGAAGAAGAGCGAAGGCGTCGGCGAGAAGACTATACGCTTCGTCGGACTGTTTCTACGTCATGCCAACGACAAGGATAATGAGCTACTCGGCGAAGAAGATGTCGATGCCAGCACCATGCCCGAGACTCCAAGCACTCGTCTCACTACTCAGGTTATGGAGGCAATCTTGCCTCTGCTTACCGCTAAAGATAAGTTCGTCAGATATAGATCGACGCAGCTTATCTCTCACGTCATCAACTCCTTGGATGCCATCGACGACGATTTATTCCAGAAGCTACGTCATGGCCTTCTCAAAAGGATTCGCGACAAAGAAGCCATGGTCCGCTCTCAAGCTGTCCTCGGCCTCGGCAGGTTGGCCGGGAACCAGGTCGAGGGCATGGTCAATTCAGACGATAGCGATGACGATGCCGAGACTGGTTTGCTCGAGAAGCTCCTTGAAGTCCTACAGAACGACCCCAGCGCCGACGTGAGGCGCTCGCTTCTAGTCAACCTCCCTATCTTACCAAACACTCTCCCCTACCTATTAGAGAGGGCCAGAGATTCGGATCCCGCTACTCGCCGCGCAGTCTACTCCAGGCTACTACCTGCGCTCGGCGATTTTCGACATCTCTCCCTCTCCATGAGAGAGAAGTTACTCCGGTGGGGACTGCGTGATAGAGATGAAAACGTCCGAAAGGCTGCTGGGAGGCTGTTCCGTGAGCGCTGGATTGAGGACTGCGCCGGTGTCAACCAACCCGAAGACGGCGAGCAACCTACGTCGGCCCCTCCGAGCATGGACGGGCTTCTCGAGCTGCTCGAGCGGATAGATATTGTTAACTCCGGCGTTGAAAATGGCGTCGCACTGGAGGCCATGAAGGGCTTCTGGGAAGGGAGGCCCGATTATCGAGATGCCGTAGAGTTCGATGACAATTTCTGGGAGACGCTCAGCGCCGAGTCGGTATTCATAGCGCGAAGTTTTAACGACTTCTGTCGCACCGAGGGAAATGGGAAATACGAGTCCCTCATTGAAGAAAAGCTACCTGAGGTCACCAAGCTAGCCTTCTTCCTCGAGCGCTACTTGAACGTTCTAATTGAGGCTATAAGAAGGATCAACAATCAGGGCGATGTAGAAGAGGATGAGGAGGAAGATACAGTTGAGCAAGAGTTCATCGTCGAGCAGCTCCTACACATTATCCTTACTCTAGACTACTCGGATGAGGTTGGCCGGCGCAAAATGTTTGCGCTGTTACGGCAAAGCTTGTCTATACCAGAACTGCCGGACGAGATCACTAAGCTCACTATCGAGGTGCTACGCGACATATGCGCGCCCGATAAGGCTGGGGAGAAAGAGTTCTGTAGCGTCGTCCTCGAAGCCGTTGCTGACGTACACGACACTATTGTTGACGAGTCCGCAGTAGGGGATGGCGAGGAGAGCTTCCATTCAGCCCGGTCTGAAGTTAGCGGCGACAGCACTCCCACTAAGGGCGGGAAGCATGGCGCAGATACCAGTTTGAGTGAGGAAGAAGCTCGAGAGAAGGCCATCAAAGAGATTATGATCAACATGAAATGCCTTCATATCGTCCAATGCATGCTCTCCAACGTTGAAGGAACGCTGCAAGAGAATGATCATCTGGTCTCGATGCTGAACAATTTGGTTGTCCCTGCAGTCCGTAGCCACGAGGCTCCGGTGCGAGAACGTGGTTTGGTCTGTCTGGGATTATGTTCGCTCCTCGACCGGCCCCTTGCCGAAGAAAACTTGACCCTCTTCATGCACTTCTTCAGCAAAGGTCATTCAGCCCTCCAGATCACCGCGCTCCAGATTCTTACCGATATTCTCAACGTCCACGGAGCACAGCTACTCTCAGCAAACCCGGCATTGTTGAAGGTTTACGTCCGAGCTCTTCGGTCTGGCTCTAAGAATCCGGAAGTTCAGGGCGCGGCGACTGTAGCTGTCTGCAAGCTGCTACTCGGTCGTGTTGTCACTGACCACGACACGTCGGCAGAGCTCCTCAAGACGCTGATAGTTGCCTATTTCGACCCCGCAACTGCGGGTAATCAGAGCGTGAGACAAGCCCTTAACTATTTCCTACCTGTATTCTGTTATTCGAGGACCGAAAACCAGGAGCTCATGGGAGCCGTAGCACTTGATGCCCTCCACTCTCTGTATAATGTTAGGGAGGGCATCGACGACGATGATATGGACGTCGGTGACGAGATGGCTAGCCTAAATACTATCGGCGCCTGCCTAGTTGACTGGACCGACCCCCGAAAATGCTACACGCCAGGTATTCCAATGGACGCGGACAAAAAGAACATAAACGGAGATGTCCATCTTGACTTAGCCAGGGATATTCTTGAAAAATTGAATACTAACGTTCCCAGTAAGTCCACCCCAACTATGTAAAACGGCTAGTCACGCTAACATCAGTGCAGAAGAGGAGAAAAAGGTCATTGCGCCGCTGCTGGGTAAACTGTATGTCTCCCCAGCCTCGACGGAGGATAAGATTCGCGGTTTGTACGAAGACGTATCCGCAGCCGTCGAGGAGAATCTCTTGTCAGATGCTACAAGCAGGAATGCTCTGTACAAGATCCACGTCAGTCTGGGCAAGATCGTGAACCAGCTTGGGGAACAGGACAAGGCGTCCAGACGAAGCACTAGTAGAAGTTTATCTCTTGCTCCCGACGACAAGACAATCACAGAAGACGTGACCATTGTTCCAGAGCCGCGAATCCAGGAAGAACGTGAAGAGGACATCGCGGAGGAGGACGTTGACGCCTCTACTACTACGGTCCGACGGAGCGAGGCTGATTCCCTAGTGGATGACTTGTTGACAGATGAAGAGGCATGAAGGGTACGACTGGATATCTTCTTGGGAGTTTACGTTGCGGTTTGCTGTAATGAGTGAATGAGATGGATGTGGCATTTCCTTGATTCGCCTCAGTGGCGGCGGTTTTTAGGCATGGTCTTACTCTAAAATACGAGTCAAACTTTTCTAAGCATTTCGAATTACATCTAGAATGACTCCTGGGCAGTCACAAGCGCTCATGGTCGGTCCGGCGAGTGGTCGTTATGTCTCACAGTATACCTCTACTGAATTAATGGTCCGCTTGCACGTTGAAGATGTTAAGTAGTAGTTTGACAACATTGCCAACAAAATTACATCGACTCTTACGCGTATGAATGAATTTACTCTTGCCAGCTGCGGGTGCTGACTATAGCCGAAGATGTAATACTAGAACGTACTGATCCGCGGCCCACAGCTCTACTAAATGTCACTAAGCATAGTAGATACAGTATATTCACTATCAGGTTAGTTTATACGCGCACACACACACACAAGCTCACGCCGGACGGGAACATGGATGAAATGGATTCACATCTGCTTTTCATAGCGGCCATAAAAGGCAAACCTCAAATGTATTTTGCATCATAGATCGCCAGCGACGCCCCCGAATAACACACTCGCGGCAGCTCCCATGCATGCTCACTGAGGCCCCGTTGATTAGTGACCTAGCGACGAACGCGTACGGTCATATTATACATAAAGATTCGTCGAATTCATGTCGCATCAGTATATCCGATACCAACGCTGCATTCATCAGCGCCCTTAGTGTCTAGGGAACACTAATCAATAAACTTCCCAGTCCCCATCCCGGTCCTAAGCGGTCCACCATCAACGGAAACGGAGACATCATACATTCTCACACAATACCAGGTCTGTATTCGGGTATCATAAGTCCACCGCTTGTCTGCCATCATTTATTATCTGTAATTTAGACTGAGAAATGGTATTTCATGAATAGAAGTTGGCGACCTGTTCGAGGGGAAACAAATCGATGCCTCTTCGGGAGGGTGAAGTGGAGGGTGTTGGCGAAGGGGCTGTCGAGATAGTTAGATTTCCAATATCGCACCAGTTATTGACAGGCTGTGAAAGTGTTAGCAGTACGATTACGAGAAAGCGATATATGTAGACACGACTTACTAAACAACTAAGATACTTGCACCAACTACAGTTGTTCTGATTGTTGTAGAAGTTCTGTAGCAGTACGATGAAAACAACAATGACCAGGATGAGAAAGCCAGCGCGAACGAGCCACCACGCCCACCATAGAGGCTTCCGACCCTTAAAAAACCCGACCGGGTTTCTGTAGAAGGAGGGAAAGGCAACGCTGGTGATACCTCCACCCACGCTGGAGTAGGACGGTCCTCCGAAGTGATCTTCCCCAATCCTACGGCGAAGAACATTCGGCGAGTGGAGGACACTAACTCCCAGGCATAAGCCGACGATAAAGCCACCGATATGGGAGAAATTGTCCAGACCAGGAAGGAGGCCAAGGGCAAACGATATAAGGATCTCGATGACGATAAATATCAGCTCTCGTCCGGGGTTGCGCCTCTCGCCCCACGAGTAGAGAAGATCCAAGAGAGTTATGGCAATGATTCCGAACAGGGACCCGGAAGCCCCAGTAGAAGAGATTCCAGGGGCGGCATAATTGCCTCCCATAACGAAACCAAATATGCCAGCGCTCATATAGACGAGGAAAAATCGGGTGGACCCAATAGCCCTCTCAATCTCCTTTCCCATTGTGAGCTGTAGCAGGAGATTGAAGCCAATATGGATGATACCGGCGTGCATAAAGATAGGAATTATGAAGCGAAACCACTGGTTGGGTGCCGGGTTCTGCTTGAGTCCGTTTTCAGGATCCCACTCAGGATTAGGAACGCCATCAAAACCACAGAGCTCCGAGAGGGAACACTTATTAGAGTCATTATTGGGGTCGAGAGAGGTGGTATTGGGGCAGGGCCACCCAAAGCCCGGTCCCTGAGTGCCGGCCGGCGCGCGATAGTTTTGCACGCCATCGACGTTCTTCATGCATGGGACAAATCTTGAGCCCATGTTAATGAGAACCTGCTGGGATGGGCCGATCATAGGGTTAAACTGAGGCTGAGTTTGAATCGGGGAACCAGTGAGTTGGGCGGCCTTGACCAACTCGACTATGAATACAACGATCTGTATGGTAGAGAACAGATATACCATGAACGGTATCCTCCTTTTCTCCGATCCAAGCATGCCCATCTCCCCGAAGCGTAGTAGTCCACGCTTAGGAGGGCCTCGGCGGCCAGGTTCCGGATCGGGGGTGTCGTAGACATGGTCATTTGAATCGGCAGTAAAGCCAGGTGGTTTGTTGTTCTGCTGGCGAAGAGGAATGTCGTCAGTTCCT
The DNA here is from genome assembly GCA_902825475.1 of Hypomontagnella monticulosa. Lineage (NCBI taxonomy): Eukaryota > Fungi > Ascomycota > Sordariomycetes > Xylariales > Hypoxylaceae > Hypomontagnella > Hypomontagnella monticulosa. The sequence goes on along the minus strand of CADEBF010000011.1, from coordinate 4,644,354 downwards.
ACTGGGGAAACGTCACCGGGGGCGGAACTGTGATATCTCGTATCATAAGCGAAATTCTGTTGGCTGGTGTTCAGGGAATCGGGGGTCTGTTGTGAGTGTGAGTTGGTCGGATAGACATGGTCATCGAAGACGGACTCGAAGGGGGATACCGTTGAAGCCCCCGGGCGGTCATGATTATGCGGCGGTTGCGATGTGTACGAGGGCGGAACTGTAGAAGCTAGAGATGGCTCATAGTTATTATAGCGCCTCGACGAATCATTATAGTAATCGTTGGCAGCCATGTTGGATAAGATGGGGATTCAGTCGACTCGATATTTTATCCTGGACGTGTATACAAAATAAGAAGAATCTGTGGCCAGCACTAATGTCGATACTCTTCTTCCTCTTCTTCTTCTTCTTGTCTGCCGCTGATCCTTTGTCTACCCTATTTCAGGACCAAACGGACCAAATCCCTTTGGTAACAAAAGATGCTTCAGATGAGTTGGTGGAGGAGCCGTGGAGGAGCTGAACAGGGTCTCGAGTTGTCTTGAGGGTCTCTGGAGCTGGATCGATGCGAATCGGACGGGATGGCTTGGCAGTCCTTCTAACGAATGCTAGTGAGACAACCCAATCAATCGACGTAACGAGCGGGTACCGTATTGATATTGGTATTGATCCGTCGACTCCTTGAATTTGATGATAGGAATTCCGTGTTAAAAGCGAGAGGATGAAACCTAACGAGGCAAAAGCAGAAAAGGAAAAAAAGGAAGTTTGCTTGTTACTTTTTGGGGGAGATCTGTTTCGGCGCTCTTCGTATTTGTTTGAATTATTAGGTAATGAGGCAGGACACACACGTAGGTACACAGCCAAATCCAAGCTTTGACTGTCGTCACGCAGCCCCAGTGCCTGAAGCCGAACAAGCGTCCAAAGTCACTAGAGGGTTACTTAGCAGTAGGCTGTACTTTTTAAAGTTTATGTACCTGTGGTAATGAGCCAATTGCTGCGAGTGTGGTGTGATGTGGAGTATCCAGTACTTCCAATGTTGTGGAGGCTGCTTGCGTATGCGCACCGTATTGATTGAGGTCCACGGGTGCTGTATGTACGTCGCTATGTATGTCGCTGCCGCCACAAGGGGCTGTGTTTACTACTAAGGTTACCTTAGGTAGACGCTACGTCGATGAATTCCAGGGACCTTACATGTACTTTCCAGGGGTTTGTTTGTTTTCTTGTTGGACCGTGCTTCAGGCTCTGCTAAATTTGGAATCTTCAATGCCACACAGCTTACGTATAATTATGTACGTAGGCTTGGTATATGCCTTTCAAGACCTCAGACCATATACCTCATGATATTGGCGCGCAAATACGAAAACTAGATAGACCAACATATACATACTTCATATGAGGCCATACCAGAGCAATCTCTTAGTTGTAAAGTAGTATTTCTTTAGTCTTTCAGGGTCTGATAGGACTTGTTTAGTGGGGTGAATTCAGTTCGGCACATGTGCAGTGATCAACTAAAACACACCCCACTCCTCGTTGAGAATGGCCTCAAAGCATCAATGATCTTTGACTACCATTAACAATACAAAGTCCTTGTATTTGCATATCACATATCACAAGCCAACAAGAACATCACAACTACTTGCTCTTCTCTACTTTTTCTGCATTCACACCTTCCAGGTTAGTGTTATCACGTACCACCATGTCAACTTACATCTCCAGTGCTGCATTCAAGACGTGGTAGGTGAAAACTTAGTTCTAGATGTCCAGTAAAACACTATTAGCTCTGTCTGTAATAGCTTCGGGTCTTCCGTCCTCTCTATCACATACCATAATCATTCCCCAGGAACTCCTAAGCAATCTCAAAGGTCCAGCAAGCAAACGGAACGGGAGAAAAGGAGCCCAGACTCGTCGGTATAGAAGTGTTCCACACGACGAAATCAACGAAATTAGTATCGGTAGCGGGTAGAGTAGTCCTTGGGACTGACAACCAGGCCACGACCCTTCTTAGCGCCCTTGTAAACCGTCTCAATGATATCGATTAGCTCCTGCTTGTCTTCTAGGACGAAGTTGAGTTTGTTGTTGTTTCCCGTGCCTAAATCGCACAGCATGTGCTTGTTCCGGTAGAAAAACATGATAGTGCAAGGGTCGTATAACTCTGAATCAAATCCCTCTCGTCAGTAATCGGTTCGGTTCTATGAAGTACTCGGGTCTGACAAATGTATTATAACGCACCGTACATCTGGTTGAAGTCGGGAACCTGATCGATGTCGCAGACATAGATGACGCAGAAGTTCTTTACCTTATCCGCGATGCGGTATAGAACTTCGTCTTGTCGCATACATTCGGGGTCATGATCGCGGCCGAAGCGAATTGCTACAGCAAATGGAGTATTAGTATCCAACCGTACCAGTAGCTACACATTTGAAAACATCGCTTTACTTACCGACTATGCGCTCAGTCTCCGACAGTATGGCTTGGTCAACGTGCCAGCCTGTGTTCAAATGTGGTAGAACAATAGATCCCATATCGAAGATGCCGCGTCCAGATACCAGAAATGTTGTACGAGCAAGAGGGAGGAAGGGAGTGTATTTGGCAACCAGCAACGTTACTGAAGTAAAAGTGCAGGCAAAGAAGGCTAAAGAAATGAAGTTGCTAATGACATCAGTAAATAGGGTCGGGACCTTCTAGAGACACCTGGGCACATGCACGTGCTTAACACGGTGTAGAAATCGTAGGTGGGTCTTCTTATCGAAAACTCTGTGGCTGTGTAAATATTAGGTAGGTACATACATATGTCCTAATCCCGTTTCTAATCCCGTTTACTACATACATGTGTAGCGATATGTATCAATTTGGTATGTGCCTATTTTGATAGATTGTGCTTGCATGCATACCTAAATTTATCTACTGAATAAACATTCCACACGAACCATCAAACCGTTGACATTAGAAGAGACCAGGACGTCAAAGAATCGATGCGTATTTCAGTTTTCTGATCACTCGAAAGGATTTACATATATGTGGCTATAGCTACTAGGTACCTATATATCTTAAGGCTAGATATCCATACTGCATATAACATTTGAAGTTATCAGAAATTACTAGGTAGAGCATCACCATCAATTCCACTGATTAGTAGAATAACTTTCCTCCAGCCAATCTAACGAGCTCGGGGAAGACCTAAAGCATACAAGTTAGTTTCAAGTCACATATTATCATCAAGTAGATTCAACCCAGTACTCACAGGTGTTCCGAGTCCTGTCACGGGATCCCAACCCTCAACCGCGGGGAAACCATCGACACCACAGCCAACAGCACTGCCGCTCACAATGTCGGTCAACCCCTTATATCCCTTCGAGTAGAGCCACGGGTTCAAGAAACCCAACGGCGGTTTGCCCGATGAGATGAGCGCATCGTTCACCAGCGAGATGATTCCACCCGTGAGCGGGCACGAAGCACTCGTACCCGAAATTGTGCCCTCAGTGCCGTTCCAGAAATAGGCAAAGTAAAGTCCCTGCGCCGAAATATCGGGGTATCCGCGACCAGCCTTGTTGTATAGGCCATCATACAGACCCTTTAAGTTCTCGACGTAGCTGCTAGCATGCTTGGCCTGATATGCCGGAGCCGTGAAATAGTTGCTAAATCCGCCTCCACTCGTGTAATTACCACGTGTGATACCATCGGGACCAACGAACGACGGTCGGTAAGCTACAACTTCGGGCTCGAAGTTTTTCGTTGCTCCGACAGCGGTCACGTACGGGCAACTAGGTGGAAACTCGGGAAGGAATTGAGTTGTATTCTTCCCGTCGTTGCTGATGCATTCTCCGTACGGGCCCACACCTGAGTCGCCGCTCGAAAAGAGGAGCGAAGTTCCTCGGGCACCTAGATGGTTCTTAGCCTTTCCCCCATCCCAAGTGAAACTTGTCTACCGATTCCAACATACCTACTTGGGCGAACTGCTGACACACTCGCCGAGCGTACGACTCCGGAACGGTCTGCTCATCATCGGCATATGAGGTTGCTTGAACGAAGTTAGTTACTTGCATAAAATCACAAATATTCCAACCCGCCTCGCGATAGCAAGGTAAAGTGAGGTAGAATATGATAAAAACGTACTATGCATGCGTATTAGCCTCCATTATCAACGTTATGGGGAAGACTGCTGTAGAACAATTCGAACATACCTAATAACTTGCGGGAAGGATTTTTGGCTCAGGAGCCAGTTTACCCATACCAGATACGGTTCGTTAGTGTTGTCAGGGGTACTCGGAGACGGGATGAAAGGCGGGCTGCCCCCCGTCGAGTAACTAATGATCGGAGCTATCCCGACACGTGTTAGTAGGAACCATCTATATGGGAGAGGAGGAGAGAAAGGGGGAAGGAGGGGGGGGCAAAACAATGAGCAATTTATGTTGGCTTACTCTTCCAGCTGATACCAGCAATAGCCTGAACGTCCAAGTTGGCTTCCTTGGACGTGCTTGACGCAATTTCTTCAGGTGTCAAGGCATAGTCACCCGGCCCGTCCGCTATGGTAATCTGCGGGAAGTCTTTTGCGCTCGAGACAGCCTCTGGTCGATATTTGGCGAGAAATAGTTCGGCGTCCGTCCTGATCGGATGCTCGCCAAGGAAATTGTTGAAGGCTATCTTATTTTTACCACAGGCGTGGGTCTTGTAGCCCTTAGTAGAGTAAAGAGTCTGGAAGCATTCCGGAGTGACAGAGCTAACGTTGCAGACTGCATTCAGGGTCTCATTGCTAGGAGGCGTATACTTGGGGTCGACGTATACCGGCGCTTCGATGTGGTCGAACTTCTCAGCACGAGCACGGAAGAAGGAATTAGTCGGCTGGATCGTGTCGACATGTTCATGTAGGTGGAGCGGAAGAGACCACTTGGGAGCACGAGCAACCACACCACCGTCCTTATGCTCGTAGACATGATACTCGGTGTCGAGCAGGCGCTCAATTGCGCTCACCGGTAGGGATACGGTGATCCAGTCCTTTGCGGAGCTATATCCTGAAGGGGTAATGCCATTATCCTCCAGCCATTCATGCACAAGGTCGAGCGTCTCATTCGTAGGCTTGACCAACTCATTGACTTCATCAGCAGAGAGATGCTTGCCGTAACGCTGGTGGTCAGGATCGGACACTTCGTACAAGTGCCTCTCTAGCTCGGCGAAATTGCCTTGCTTAACGCCGATCTGGAGATCGATGACATGACCGGCCGGGGCGCGGCGAACTCGCCTCCATCCTCTGGGTACGTGATGCGAGTCCTTGACACGGTACGGGGTATTAATACGGGAGCTTACGGGGCCCGCGAGGGCAACCTGAGCAGCGAGGAGCGCCGAGAAAGCAACAATGAAGCTAGCCATGACCACACCACTGCAACCTAGTGAGATAGATTCAGCTAGAGCGCGAGGACAAGCATTGGGACAAGAACGGCCAAGATCTGGGGTTGGAAGCTGGGGATTTATAGACAACAGCAAGCTATCGCATGAGCACATACTCTGTAATGAAAGCTGACCGAGAACAAGGATTACCAGGCCAGCGTACCACGGCCCTGGTCCGCCCGCAATGGAGGATCCAATTGGATCATGTTTACACCAGGCCGGAAATTACATTAATTGCGGTTGTGATATCTATTGCGTAGGGAAGCCTGGTAAGGTAGTATACCCGGTAGCTCGCGTTCAGGTCACCTTCTTGCCTGCGTCTTTCGCAAGCTCGCGCCATTTCGACCTTGTCGTTTCCGGAAGGTCGATTACTATCTGCACCCAGGCGCATGGGCCTGGATCGCGGACCTGGATTTGTGCCCTGCTCTTACAAAGCTATTGCCTATCAATGCTTCGTATTGATAAGGGGTAGAAGCCGGGGGTTCATATACATATATGTGGTATTCGAATATTATAGATAGATAACCCATTAGCAAGTGTATTGAGGCAAACGAGGCGTTTATGTAAAAATCATGTATGTGATTGTCGAGTATCATCTACAGACCACGCATCAAGGTTCAAAAAGGTTCAATTGGAATAAAAAGAGTATGTATATACTACATAATATCTCTCTAATTTCCAAATTGTCCAATCTATCGCATAGTTGATACCCCTATTACATAGTACAACACGTAGATTGCCTAAGCAAACGATACGGCACGGAAAGTCTAGTACTAGTAGAATCCTCCAGACCAAGTAGGGACTTGCCTTAATTGGCATAATCCACGGATGTGATTGTTTGATGCATCATAGGGTAAATATAAATGTCCCCGAAAAAATGGATGTGGACGAAACTGACCCCGACCGGATTTGCTAGTCTCTTGTTAGAATAGAATAGATTTCAACTGCAAATTCTATGGAGAGCCTACAACGGATAACCTTTCGATCTGGAGTCGAACGCGCTACCGTTGCGCCACGAGGCCAAACAGAACGATATGGTAGAATGTTGCAAAAAGAACACTTATGTACATACTTTTACCTACCAAAACTCCACCTGTCTATATGTCCAGCCCCGAAGGACACTTGGTTATTATTAGGTATTCATTCACTAATACTTATTTTTTTTCAGCTTATATCATGGGCAATACTTCTTACAGGCGGGCTGAAACTCGCGATCATAGTACATAGGTGATCATCAATATGCGAGGGCTTTGGGGAAGCGGTTGGTTGGTTTATGATATTACTTGCCTTCCCCATCCTACTCTTAACTCTTCCTTAAGGGACACCCATCTCTTAAGTATATCCGAAGGGCGGTATATTATAGAGATAGTATTGAGTAGTTAAGGATATCTTATGGTGACATGTTGTATAGGTGAGGAAATAGCCATGGTAGAGAAGAGTTACTGTTAACCTGAGCAATCTGTAGCTAACAGGGGCGCCTCTCGGATGTGACCCCTGATCAATAAAGCTTCTCGTGTTGCCCATACGCCGAAGTATAGGAGATTTGAACTGGACGTGATTGAACGAATTGATAGGCCCTAGACAATATCCCCCAACCGCCGGCCTATCCTCACTATGTACCCCTTACTGCGGACGGATCTGATATTGGGATGCTTCTTAACGCATTTCCCCCGGGCGAAACCAAAGTTTAGTAAGTGATTAGGTTCATTAATCACGATGTTTCCTGCCTACGATAATCAGATGGTTATGCTTTATATCTATACTCCTAGAATCGGGGCATCTACAGGAGGCAGCTGCAGTATATGAGCTCGCGACTTCAAATGATGGGAGATTGGCACCTCGCAAAACGATGTACTGATAGTTGCTCCTGTGGGCTCCGTGACTAGCCTGGTGGCGGTATCTTGATAAGGGCGCTGTCTAAATACTATTACTATTGCACAATATGGTGCTATTCATTCATAGCCGAAGTAGGGACAAATTTCCAGTGATTTAGCGTACTGATACCTAAATTATCAAGCCGTACCAGTCAGTTTGACTGTGAGCATTCCCCTTGATGGCACAGAGGCCGTAACCGCGCCGCCAGAAAGGGTCGCCGATACCGCAGCCACAGACCGGGTATTGTCAGTCACATAGGCCTCAGCGGCTGCCGGTGTAAAGCCATTAACCGATACCTTGACGTTCTGCTGCGATCCCCCTGAGTTGAGGAACACAACAACGACTGAGCCATCCGTATTCTTGAAAGCGGTGATGCCAGTACTTGAAACACTACCCGACGTGCTGACACGGTAGGCTCCCGGACGAACAAATCGAGACCACATCGCCAAAGCCCATAGCCGTCCGGAAGGTGTGATAGTCTTTCCATCACTAGCAACCAGGTATGAGGATGCCTGGAACTGGTTCACCTCGAGACCTTGCCACTTTTCGAACAACAGCCATTAGTAATTGCCTACGACAGGACATATATGTATATGGGGAATCGGAATTTATCCCAGGGGCAATAACAATCGAATGGACCCGAACGAGAAGTTCTAACTCCCAACACAGGTTCAAGGGAGGGGGGGGGATGAGTTCTTGGTGTTACTTACGTAGATATAAGCTGAGAGATTGGCGTTTGCGAGTCCGTTATGGATCTTGTTAGCCCAGGTAAAGCCCTCACATAGACCACCGCTGCTATACCAGGTAGCACACCAGCGCGACTGGAGATCAGCTGCCTCAGTCTGCCATGTCTTAAGCTTCGTGGGTATCACCGAGTTCGGGTCGCCGGTGTACATGTGGCTCGTAATATACCCGAGATACTTTTCCATGCCTGCCGAGACGAGACCCTGCGTGATGCTCCGCTGGGAATTCCAGCCCACTACCGTAACATTTTAGAGATCGCCCTTTGTGGACTCTGAGAGAAATGGGAGTGGGCTGATGAAAGATTAACTTACTCGCATCACAGCATGCAATCGACACGTTACCAAGCCCATTTTTCTCTAGCGTGTCATGCAAAATGGGGATGAATGAGGCGGCTTCGTTGGCGCCGGACTGCATCGACGAGTAGCTCGTCCTATAAAGATTATGGTGAGCAGGATTAAACCCCGGATTAGGCTCAATATAGATCCTTACACGTAGTCGGGCTCGTTCAAAAAGCCAAGCTGGGTAACCGGAATCCCTCGCTCGCTGTAGTACTTCACATATTGGACTAGGAAGTCGGCGTAAGCCTGACGCCAGTCCCCAGAAGAGCATGAATGGCCCGGAGTGCCGCAGAGGTACCCGCCGTTATTTTCGTTGTTATTAGTTTTCATAAACCCGGGTGCTGACCAGGCATCCGCATAGATTGTCTTAACGCCATACTTCATGGCTTGTTGACTGAACCATACCTGGCCACGATCGTCATCATCGAAACTATAATTCGCAGCCGCGGTAGGGCCACCCGGGCTCTTGGGCAAGATGCTGTCGCTGCTTGTTGAGCCGGAGCCGACCCGGTTCCGGATGATTGTAAGACCTGCACCAGTAGTGGTATTGAATAGATAATCGAGACCTTGCTGCTGGGGAGCTCCCGATAGCATATCTCTAAACTCGGCTGCGCGCCCGAATGCCTGTGAGACTCCAAAGCCGTCGATCTGTTGCAGCTGGGAGTTCAAATTGACGGTTACGGCTGATTGGGCATAGGTTTGCCCTAGGCTGGCGACGAATGCCGCCAGAGTGAAGAGGGCGGCCATTGCACTTAAAAATCTGGTTTAAGAGAACTTAAACTTTGCACGAACTAACCTGGCATAGACTCAACTCGTTAGCTCGAGGAATAAAGAGTAGGTAATGGTGGTGCTTTATATACACGAGGAGTTGAGAGATAGCAAACTAGGCGCTCTCCCGCACCCACCCCGAAATCCATCCCGGATGAAGTTTGGAAGAGCTACTGAAGTAACTTCAATCAGTAGCCGGCCGTTTATTCGAGCGCATCAACGGCGCGGAGGGATGCCACGAGGACTGCTGGTCTTTCTACCGGAAAACGCTGCATGGATGCCAGCAAACCACAACGCCAAGATTATAATCAATAGCTCGTAAAATCTTGGACCCATTCTAGCCCTCTCGCCTAGCTAAAAACAGGCGCGGAGGCGAGTCCGTGTAAGTGGTGGAAACACTTGGGAGATGTACGGGAAATCTCGCCGGGTAAAACGCTCTCATGGCGGTAGGTATAAAAATAGAACGGAGAATGTTGAAAGTGGATGGCCACCACAAAAACTATCTTCGTATGAGAACCAGGTCCAAAGTTATCCATGTCACAGGGAGTGCGAATCACAGTGATACTAACAGAGTAGATAGAGCGGGTAAACTAGAGCTTGTCGTCTTGTTGTGGATTAATAGCTGTTACTTAGTTTATGAGGCCGTATCAGATGTTTGTTCTATACGCTATGAAATCTGGATGGCTTAGTAGGATCTTGACTGTCAATTAACTCTAATCAACTAGTCCTTAGTTTAGCTTTATCGGTATACATGTCTGGACGTTTGGTGAAGCAAAAACGATACAAGAGTTCGGGGTTCTTCGTAGTGTTAAATAAATCCTCACTTATCGAGGATATTCTTACCATGTATCCTTATTTCATAGCCACGGATCATACATTATATGAGAGCCGTCGTAGTGGAAGAGGTAAGCGCGCTCGTAAAAGCGAAATTTTCAAATATACTCAAGTAGACCGTCCGTTGCGTTTTATATACTCAACCTTGTCATTTCATAGGGATGGACATTCCTCGGTTTAAGGACACATGGTCAAACATTTAAACTTGTACATATAATATAAAGTGTATGAACTGAATCTCTGAGGTATTTTATAATGGTTATACGAGATAACATGCAACGCAAGCTTCTTAAAGAATTTAAGACCCACCGATAGATTGACAGTGGAAATCGACTTATGTGTCATGAAAATTAACGAATAACATGAAGTTTACAATGCCCCGGGCATGATCGGATCGGTAGCTCAGTGGTAGAGGTTCGTACTTTCTTAATTCCGAACGTATCCACGATTAACACTAACGGTCTTAACAGCGTGGGATTGCAGCTTCATGTTACTATTATCCTAAGGTCACGCGTTCGACCCGCGTTCGGTCCTGGCTTTTTTTTTGCTCAAAGTTTACCAGTAAGGTTAATATAAAGCTACCTCCGACAGTTATAAGGGCTCGAGTTTATAAGACGAGGTTATTTTTAATGGTATAATGCCCGGAGTTTACACAGGGTTATTATGTCGATGAAAGATTGCCGGTTTGTTGCGTTCTGATTAGTTAATGAAATTACCTCTTTTAAACGTTTTTTCGCCGAAACAGGAGGCACCCGCGTCGAGGATGCACAATAGCCCGGAGTTTACCCGCATTAACCATAAAAGCGCCGCCGCCGGGGGGTAGTCGTGCGAAGCGCGGCCACCCCCCCGCGGCGGCGGTTTTTAAATAATTAATTAAATTATTTTATATTTTTTATTAAACGAGCTATAATTTTATTATTTAATTAAATATAATTATTTTTATTAATTTATATTATTATATTTATAAAATTATAATTTTAATAATAAAAATTAAATAATATATATATATATATATATATATATAAGTTTATTATATAATTTAATTTTATAATAATTATTATTTTTAAAAAAAATTTAAGTTTAAATATTTTAATATATTATATATATATGTAATTTAACTTTTATATTATTATACGAATTTTAATATATATAATTATATTAATAATTAATTATTATAATTAAAATAATTATATTATAATTTTAATAATAAAAATTAAATAATTTATATACATATATAAATACATTATATAATTATTATAAGTTATATTTTAATAATTTAATTTAAAAGTAATATAAAAAGTTGTTTTTTTAAATAAAAATATATAAATATTTTTAAAAACATAATGTTTTTATACTTATAACATTTTATTAACATTATAAATACATGATATTAATTTTATAAAAGTTTAATTATAATATATTTTTTTATAAAATTAAAACTACTTATAATTAAAAATATTATACATTTTTAAATTATTTTATATAATTATTTTATATAAAAAATAATAATTTTTAAATAAATACTTTATTATTTTATAAGTTTTTAACACTTATAATTATTTTAAATAACATAAATTAATAATTATATTAATATATAATAATTTAAAGTAACTTATATACTTTTATTTTAAATATAATGTTAATTTATATATATTTAATATTATTTAAAAATTTTTAAGATTTTATTTTTTTTAATTATTTATTTTTTAAATATTAAAAATAATATCATAACATTTAAAAATTTTAAACATATTATTAAAACTTTAAAATAAACTCACGTTAAATATACTTATAATATTTACTTAATTAACTTTCATAAAAATAATTTTAATAATTTTATATTTATTATTTTTTTATTATATTATTAATAATTAATTTTTTAACTTTTATTATTATAATATTAATAATATTTTTAATACTTTTTATATTAATTATATTAATATTAATATATATTATAATATTATTATTAGTTTTTTTAATTAAATAAAAGTTTAAATCTTTAAATACTATTTAAGTTTTAAATTTTATTTTTTTAAACTTAACTTTTTACTTATTTTAATAATCATATATCATTTATTTTTATTATTATTTATAAATACTTTTATTATAAATATTTTTATAATATTTTAATTAATCATTTTAATAAAAAATATTTTAATTATATAAATATAAAAAATTATTATATGCATTATTAATATAATTATAATTATATAATTATATAAGTCTTTTAAATTTTAATAATAAAACATTAAATTTTAATAATTAATAATATTATAATAAAATTTTTATTTTTTAAAACATTATTTATAATTTAATACAACTTTTATATTTATTTAAATTAATTTATAATAAAAATAAATAATTAATTATTATTTATATTTTTTAAATATTTTTACATTAATATTATCATTTATTTTAATATATTTACTATAAACATACCTTTTTATATATAATAAAACTTTTAATAAATAAGATTTTTTAATATAATGATTTAATTATTTATAAATCTTTTAATTTTAATTATAATAATAATAATTTTTTTAAAAATAAATTTAACGGTAAACTTTATAATATTATTTTTATTTATAATTCCTTTACTTTTAAAATTAAAAACCTAAATATTATTATTATTATATTAAATAATAATAATAACTTAAAATATTTAATAAAAATAATAAGAATAAGAATAAAATTAAAAATAAATAAAACATTTTATTATTTATTATTAATACATTTTTAATATATCATTCCTTATATAAAGTTATAAAAATTAATAAATAATAATAATCTTAATTAATAAAAATTAATCGAGAATATTTATAATTAAAAAAATAAAATTTAAATATTTAAAAATTATTAAAATATTATATATATTATTTATTAAATTAAGTATTAATTTTTTATTAAATATTATAAAAATTAATATTATTATATTAAAATATTAAAACGTAATATAATCTTTTAAAACTTTTAAATAAACTTATTATTAATATATTCATTAAATTTAAAAGTATTAATATAAGATATTTTTTAAAATGAATAATAAATTAATTAACATTTTTTTATAAAATAATCTTTATATATATCTTATAAATTAAATAATTATTTAATTAAGTTTTTAATTAATTCATTAATAAACATTCTAAAATTTTTTATAAAATATTTTTAATATAATTATATATTATAAATATTAATATATTTAAACTTAATATTAATATATTTTTAATCTTTTATTATTAACTTAATAAAAGATTAATTATTTTTATATATTATTAAAATATCTTTTAAATTTGAAATAATATTTTTAAAAATTATTTTAACATTATAATTTTATATATAATTTTATTTATTATAATAATATTAACTTTTATAATAAACATTATTATAATAAATTAGTTAATAATTTTTAAACTACCACTTCATTAAAAAATAAAATAATATAATTATAAAGTGAATATTTAATTTTTATATCATTTATGAACCTTATATATTATTACTTACACTTTCATTTTTATATTTGAAATGTAAATATTTAATAACATATAAATAATAAATCAGTTAATTTATTATTTTTATATATATTAATAATAAATTAATTAAATAACATAATAATTGAATTATTATAAAAATTATATTTAAATAAATTATTATAATAATATATAAAATAAAATTAATATATTTTTAAAAAGTTTTAATTTTAATGTTAAATATTTATCTCTTATTTTTAAAAAAATATTTTAAGTAATAATAACATGTTAAACACTTAATTATTATTATTTAAATTAAATTTAACAATTATTCTCTTAATATAAACATTATATAATAAATTTATAATACTTTTTACATAATTTTCAATGATTTCAAGACTTAAATATTAATTAATTTTAAGTTTTTTTAAAATATAAGCTTTTTTTAATATTTTATATTATTTTATTTATTATTATTTCATACTTTTTAAATTTAATATTAAAATATCATTAATATATATTAATATAAATATTTAATAATTTTTATATAAAATAAGTAAAAACTTTTAAAAATCTTTTTATATTATAATCTAAAAATTCTTTTAAACTATATAATACTTTTAATAATTAAATATACTTACGTTTTTATTTAAACCCATTTAATGATTTTATTATTATAAAGTTTTATTTATTTTATAATATATTAATAAAAACATTTTTAATATTAAATTAATAACTATTAAAATTAAATTTAATAATAATAATTATTATAATTACAAAACTTTTAATTATTAAAATAATAATATAAATGTTTTATAAGATTTCCATTTGAAAATTACCTTACATTATTAAATAAAATTTATAAATATTTAAATAATTTTCCTTATTAAATTTATAATTAAAGACTTATTTAAAAAAAGTAAAACATTTTTTACTTTAAAATAATTAATAATTTTCTACATTTTATTTTTAATAAAAACTTTTATCTTATTTTTAACATTTTTTTTAAAAGAAACATTTAATAAATAGCTTTAAAAATCCTTTCACTTTTTAAATAATAATTTCATTAAATCATTTTAATAAATCCATTTAATAAAAATAACATGTAAACAGTTTACATGTTTTTATTTTATTATTATAATTATTATAGTATATAAGATATAATATTTTTAATCTCTTTTATAAATAACTTTTAATTAATTAAAAAAATCTTTAAAAAAACCTATTATTAATTATTAAATATAATAATTTTTTTATTTTTATCATGTATAAAAATAATAAATATAAAATCACTGTTTACTTATAACTTATTTTTTTAACTTTTAAACTACTCATTTAATATTATGCCTTATAAACATTTACTACATCTTTTAAATATAAGTTTAATTATAATATTAAAATAATTTTTAAATCTTTTAAGTTTTCTTTTATTACATCATTAAATTAATATATTTTTAAAATTTTCTTTTTAAAACTTATAATTTTTTAAAATTATTTTATTTATTTATAAAGATTAAAAAACCATTAATAATAAATTTAAAAATATACATTTTTATAACTTATTTACTTAATCTTTTTTAATAATATCATTAAAATTTTTATTAATTAATTATTTCTATATTTATTTTTATGTAAACATCTTATTTTAATTATCATTAAGTTTTAATTCATTTTTAAAATCTTTACTAAAAATCTTTTCAAATGTAATTAAATTAATCAATAAATTTAATAATACATTAAAAAACTTTTTTTAATACCTCCTTTACTTTTAATTTCGAACTTTTAAATAATTATTCCTTTATATATAAATTTTAGAATATACTTTTTAATTAAATTAAAACATTAATTTAATTATTATTATTAAATTTATCTTTTTTTATGAATTTAAAAAGTTTAAAATAACTATTTTCTTAAATTTTAATTAATTTATTTTTAAAATTATAAGCTTTTTAACTTTTTTATAAGTAATTTTTAACATTAAACGCTTAATATTATTATTATAAAACATTTTTTATTAAATTTAATATTTTTTAAATAATATAACATTTTTAAATTTAAATATTTATATATAATATAAATTATTAATATAATATTTTATTAAATAACTTATATAAATTTTAAATAAATTAAAAATTAATAAATTATATATACGAAATATTTGGTAATTAATTTAATAAGTATTAAATATAAATTTCTTTTATTTATTATTTTAATAATTTAATTATAAATATTTAAAATAAATTTCTTTTTATAAGTATAATAAACTTATAAACTTTATAATTAAACATCATTTATTTTAAAAATACTTTTACTTTTTTATTTATAAATAAAATAAGTTCTTAAAATTTAAGCGATTTCTTTTTTAAATATATTTTATTTTAAAGTATTAAAAGCATTAAAATGTTAAAAATAGTAATATTTTTTAATATGTTAATTTAATATTTTAATTATTTTTTTATGGTATATATAAAAGTTTTATTTATAAATATGCTTTAAATTATAAATGTGTTTTTTTAAATAATAATGGTAGTAGTATGTTATAATGTAATAGTAGTTGTTCGTTTATCCGTTAAATTAAAAAAATATTATTAATTTATAATTTAAAATATTATTATTTAAAATTTTTCTATTAATGAACTTTTAATAATATTTTGAATATTTTATAAATTTAATTTTTTTTATAAATTTTAAAATAAAAACTTCTTTTTAAATGAATTTATTTTACTTATTAAAATTAATAAATTATTCTATTTTTTACTTTTTAATAACTATTTTAAATAAAATAAATCATTAAACATAATTTTTATTTTTAAAAAAAATATCTATTAATAAATATGGTTTTAATAATAAAAAATAATTATTAAAATTATTCATTAAAAATCTTTTAAATAAAAAAAATGATATTTATTAAAATATAAAAAATATTAAAATTAAAAAGTACATTTATATAACTCATAAATATATTAATTTTAAAACTATTTATTAAACTAATAATTATTATAAATTATGTTTTAATAGTTTAATTTAAAAATAATATAAAATGTTATTTTTTTAAATAAAAACATATAAACGCTTTTAAAAACATGATACTTTTATACTTACAACATTTTATTAATATTATAAATGTATAATGTTAACTTTATAAGGGTTTAATTATGATAATAATTTAATTTTATGATCGTTGATTTTTTTTAAAAAATTTAAATTTAAATATTTTAATATATTTTATATATATAATTTAATTTTTATATTATTATAAAAACTTTGTTAATAATCATAATATTAAAATAATTTTAAAAGTATTTATAAATAAAATAAAAGATTTAATAAATTTTTATAAATTTAAATAAAAGTTATAAAGAAATAATTTAAAAATATTAAATTAAAAATATTTAATTTTTTTCTAAAAATATTATTGTTTTTAAACCTTAATATTATTAAATATAAAAAATTAAAATTAATATCGATTTTTTTAACTATATTAAAATATTTATTATTATAAAATATATATATAATAAAATATTTAATAATTTATTTTTTTTATTTATAAATTATTTTTAATTATATGATAATATTAATAAATTAAATAAAATATCTAGATATTAAATATATTAATTTAATTTAATAATAAATATTTAAAGTTTAATTTTTTAAATTAAAATTAAATGATATAATTTAATATTAATAAAAAGTTAACATAATAAAAAAATAACTTATTATAAATAAAATAAAGTTATAAATATTAATTTATATTTTTATATTTTTATAATTTTAATTAAATTATTTTAATTAAAAGTTATTATTACGGCTTCATTTATAAAAAGCTAACATTAAATGTGTAGTATGTTAAAGTTAAACATGTAGTATAATTTAAATAAGTAAGTAGTAAACGGAAATTTAATCTTAATACCTTATTAAATAAATAAAATAATTAAAATTATCTTTAATTAAAATAACTTTATTATTTAAGATAACATTAATTAATAATTTACATTTTTAAAATCAGCTTAATTACGTAATTTTAACGATTTAAGTTTAAAAAAATACATTTATAATTTAATATAATTATCTTATATAAAATGTAATTTTATTAGTTTTTAAAACAATTAAATCCTTCATATAAGTATTAAGTTTTAATTATTAATAATTAATAACAACCAGCGAATATTAACGTTAATTAACTAGGATTTTAATTAATAATAACTAGTTTAACTTTAAAATATAACATTTAAAACTTATATAATTAAAATTATACAATTAAATTAATTTTAATAATTTAAATTACTAATTTAAAAACGTAATATTTATAAAATTATTTAAGTTAAAATGAAAATCTAGTATTTTAAGACATTTAATATAATAAACACCCGGTAAAACAATTAACTACTTACTCGTTTAAAAATATATCGCACGTTTAACCCCGACACACTACACATTTAATATTAACCTTATAAAAAACCCTCCTCGTAACTCGTTGGTAATTAATAAGTAATTAAATAAAAAATATTAATTTTTAATTAATCGAAAGCTTTTATGTTAAATTAAATTTAATTAACTTTAGCTTTTTTTTATAAAAGTAATTAAAAAAATTAAATTATTTAAAACTTTATTTTTATTTAATTAATTATTATTTATAATATACTTTTATATTATAAAAAAATCATTATTATAATATTTAATTACTTTTTAATTACCTTAAATTTTTTATATTTTATTTTTAAGATTAAATTTTTAATAATTTTTTATTTTATAAACTTAAAATTTTAACTTTTTAATTTTATAAGATTTATTATTTATTAATAACTTATTTTATTAAATTATTAAACTTTAAGTTTTATTATTAATTAAATTTAATTATTTTCGACCCTCGTAGTTATTATTATAATTATACCTTTTTATTATTTTTTAATTTTATTCATTTATTTATTATAATTTCTTTTTCAATTCTTTTTTTTTAAATTTATTATAAGTTAAACTTTTAAGATATTAATATAAAAGATGGTAAAAGGCGATAAGCTGATTTAAAATATAATATAATATAAAATGTTAATTAATTTTAATATATTTATAATAATATTTGTATCGTAACAACTTATTTTATATGTTATATTTAAATAAAATAAAATATATGTTATTTTTATTATTTATTTTTTATTAAATTAATTAATTAAATATAACTTAATAAATTTAATACTTTTATTATTATCTTATATTTTATTATAATTAATAATGATAATGTTAATTTTTTATTTTTTATATATTTTAATGAAAATATAAATTTAATGTATTAAGTTTTTTTTATCATTTATCATTTTAATAAGTATATGAAAATGAATATATTTACTTTTATTATTATTTATAAATAATAAAATACCATTTAACGTGATTATAAAATCGTTTACCGTTATAATAAGGAATTTTTTTAAACCTTTAATTTTAATATGTTAATTATTAAATAAAAAAGTTTAAGCTTTTTATTTATTTTTTTAAATAAAACGATTTTAATTATTAATGTTGTTTTAACTTATATAAATGGCTTTTTCGTTCGTTTTAAATATAAATTTTTATAAATGATATATTTTTAAAACTAACTCGATATTATAATTAATTTAAGTTACGAATATCCTTTACTTAACGTTTTAACCGCTTATATGTGATAAAAATGTTTAATTATTATTTAAAATAATTTTAACAAGTTAAATTAACCTTTTAACTTTTTAATAAATCTTTTATAAAATATTATAATAATAACCATAAATTTTTTTTAACGAAAAAAATAAAAAAGATTAAATAAATATTTAATAAAATAATAATTATTATAAAAATGTAATTTTATTTTTAATATAAAAAGAATGGTTTGATATTAAATTAAAAAATGATGGTGTATGTTATGATTATTATTTAAAAGATAATAAAAAAAAACTTAATAACTTATTCGTATACTTAAATATTAACCATTTTTATTTTAATATTATATGTAAAAATCTCTTATAATTTAAATTTTTAAAAAAATTACTTATCATAAAAATATATATAACGGTAAGTGTATTTATTATAAATATAATTATTTATTAATTATTAATACTGTTAACGTTTTTTCTTTTTAAATTTATAATTAATAATATAAATATAATAAACATATTATATATTTTTATAAGGCCAACGCTAAATGCGCAGTGAGGGGTTCACTAGATGCGCAGTATTTCCTAAAAACGTAGGCGGTCAGCGATTTTGCCAGGCGCCTACCTCACCAAACCAGCGAGAACCACCTATAAACATTGGATTTCAATTTTAACTCAAATAACTTCAGTTCTAAAAGGTGTCTCAATTGGTAATTTACATCATTTAAAAGCGCTCAATTCGCCAATTCTATCCATATAGGTTTTAGAGCTTGCATCCCAGGATCAAGGTGGCTATTGCTGATTGAAATCTGGGCTGGCTGGCGTTGGTCGGAGTCAACCGCCTATATGGGGGACTTAGTCGTTTTTCGAAATCAGTAGAATCGCATCTTACGTAGGATAGCCCCTTCAAATTGTAGATGCAAGATCTGAAACATATATAAGTATAACCGCTGAATTGAGCTGATTCTAGTAATGTAAATTAATAAGCTTAAAATGGCCTGGGTCTGAAGTTATTCGAGTTGAAGCTGAAATCCAGCCATCTTAGCCAGTTGGTGAGGTATTAGCGCCGGATTTCCGCCACCGCCTTCCGGATTGGGAAATCCACTGCGCATCTAGTGAACCTCTCACTGCGCATTTAGCGTTGGCCTTTTTATAAAATATAAATAAAATATATAATTAATTTCTTTTAATCTTAAAAAATTTAAATATTATCATTCTCCACTTATTTAATAAAAAAATATTTAAGGTTGTAAAAAATTACTATTAATTAATTAATAATTTTAATAATTAAGTTATTATTATTAAAATTATTAACTTTTTTTAACTTATAATTAATAAAAGTTATTAATTTTATTAATTAATATAGTAAAAGTTATAAATGCAATTTATTAACTTTTTTATAGTAAGTTAAGTTAATTACTATAAATTATTAATTACTACATTTTATATTTAAATAAAATTTAAAAACTCGAAATAAATGTATATAAAATCAGTAAAAATATGATTTATAAACCTCGTTAAATTCTACGTATAATGGTGGTCATTACGTATTTTTACCTATTTTAATTGGCTGGAAAATTAAGGTTAAAGTTTAATATAAAGTAGCTCCTATTAACTTTCCACCAGACACTTTAACTTTGAAAATTCATAGTAAATTTAAATCTTATTTTAAAATTACCAGACTTTAATCACGGCTTCATAAGTGGTTTAAGTTTATAAAAAACATGGTTTTATAATTATCCGATTTAGTTTCGAATTTTGGTTGTAGTTACTTTTTTTTTATAATAATTACCTTATTATAATGTAGTTAATAAAAGTTACAGCTCTCATTAACTAACTAATTATTAAAATTACTATAAAAAAGTCTTATCAGTAAAAGTTACAACTCTTATTAATTAAAACTAAAAAAAATTAGTAAATAAATGATTAAAAGTGATAAATTTACAACTTTAAAAATATTATAAAAATAAAATATTAATTTTATTATAAGTTTTATATTTAAAAACATTACATTAAAATACAATTAAAATTCTTGATAATAAATTATTTTAATTATTATAAATTTATTTAAAATAAAATGGTTATATTTTAACTTTTTAAAAATGATATTATTTTTAATGATATTATTATTTATAAAATTAAAAACTTTATATTTATCATTTATAATATTAACTTAATAAATAAAAATAGAAGTAAAAATAGAAAATTAATACTTAAAAAAACCATAATGTTAATTATTATTATAAAATAATTAAGGGTTAATTAGTTTAAAAGTCATATTTAATTAAGAAATTATCCACTTAATAATTTATTTTAAATACGTTATTATAACTTTTATAAAACGTATTAAATTTAAATATTTTTAATAAAAAATACACTTATTAATAAATTTAATAATACCATTACCTTTTTATTTTTTAACTTTTTTACTTTTTATTTTTATAAAAAAATTAATTTTATTAAGTTTTAATAATAAAATATTATATATAAAAAATATATATTATATGTTATAAAATAAAAAAATAAACATTTTACTTATTACTTTAACTTTTAATGTATTATTTTAAATATTTTAATATATTATTTTATTATATAAAAAACGTATATTTTATTAATAAAATTCACAACTTTTTAATTATAAAAGATTAATTTATAATTATTTTAATAAATTTTAAAACATTGAAAATATAAACTTTTTTAAATTTTATCTTTTAATACGTTAACATGTTAAAAAGGATGAGGTTATTTTAATATTATCATTATTAAAAATACGAAACTTATATTTATAATTTTAACTTGCTTTTAATTTTTATTATTTTAAGTTTAATAAACTTATATTAATGGGATTTATATTATTATATATTAAAGTTTAAGTAATAAAAAATCTTTAATAAGTTAATTAAAATGATAATATCTTAAAGTTATTTTATAAAAATTTATATTATTATTTATTATTTTTAAGCTATAATTTTTTTATTTAATTAAATATTTTAATATTAATTTTTTTTAATTTTATTTATACATTTTTATTAAAGATTTTTAATTTTATAAAATATAAATTTATCGTTATCGTTTTTTTATAAATATATATTTAAGTTTTAATTATTTATACTTATTAAATCGGCATAATAATTATAATTAATATAAAGTGGGTGTATTATTATAAAAGAGGATTTAAATTTAAGATAAAAAAAAAAGGATTTAAATCCGACTATGTTATTAAGCTTACATGTCCCGCATAAGCCACACCGTATCCCCAGCCACGTGGCGTAGCCACGCGACCGCACGGTTATATCCCGATAATACTTAAATAAATTTAATTAATTCGATGTTAAAATGATAAGCTTTTATTTATTTTTACTTATTAAATAAATAATTAATTTAATTTAATCATTTAAAAGATCTTTTAAATTTTTTAAATTATAAATAATCATTTTTTTAATATAATGTATTTTTATTTTATTATAAAAAGCTTTATATTTAATAATTTTATTTTTTTATTATTTTTTTATCTTATTATTTTTAATTTAATTAATAAAAGTAATATTTTTAATATTTTTTTATTTAAAATGTAGTTTTAATTAAGTCAGTTGTTTTATAAGATCGTATAACTTAATTTCACCACTTTATTATTTAAATCTTTAAGTTTTAATATCTTTTAAATTTTTTTAAGTTTCTTTTAAATTTATGTTTCCAGATTTAACATTTTAATTATAATTAATTAAAACTCATCAAAATTTTTTAATTTATTTATTAAGATTTAAAAATTATAATATTATTTACTTTAAAATAAAATATTATATCATTTCGTTTTTTTTAAATCATATAATTCTTTTCGATTTTTAAGGTTATTTAATTAATATAAAATGAAAAATTATTATCGAGTAATTATTTTCTTTTAAAATAATCTTAATTTATTTTAAATTTAAAAAATCGAAGTTTTTAAAGTATATATATTTACTTATATCTTTTTTTTATTTATAAATATTAAAAGTTAAGTATAACTTACCTGCATTTTTATTAAATAAATTTATTATATTTAAGGTTAAATCTTTTAATTATACCTTAAAAAATAACTGGTTGATATATATAAAGTTAAATAAATAATCTAATAAATAAATTAGTTTATAATTAAGTTTTAATCTCGAAATTAATCTTTAAAGATTAAATTTTAATTAATTTTATTTTTTATTATTAATCCTTTAAATTTATATTTATTTTTATTAAAATTAATTTTTGATTTAATTCCTCCTTTTAATTTTTTAAAAATACCTTTAACGTTAAAATCATAGTAATTTATATATTTTAAATTAATCGATAAGGATATTAAAAGACTTTTATTTCTTATCTATTAATTATATATTATTAATTAAGTTAAAAAAATGTTAAATATTATGGATTTTAATAAAGATGGAGAGCTAATAGATTTTATTTACTTTTTTAATATTAATTTTAATTTTAATTTTTAAAATGAATTAGATCTTATAAAATTAATACTTAATCAACTTATTTTAAAATTTAATTTTAATATTAATTTAAATTTAAACTTATAATTTAATTTAAATTTTTAGTAATTTAATTTAAAGTTTTAATTAAAATATATATTTAAATTTAAATTTTTTATATAATAGTTTTTAATTATTTCATCCTGATATAATTAATTTAAAACTAATTAATTTAATTAAACCAGTTAATTTAATTAGTAATTTAATTTTAATGTTAACCTTACCTCCTTTTATTTTGAATATGAAATTTTAATGTTATATTAAAAAGATGGTAGCGGCGGTAATTATCATTTTTTATTAATTAAAAATATAATAATTTTTTAAAAATGTTAGTGTTATAATTAATATTATATATAATAAAAATAATTATTTAAAGAATTTTTATAATTAAAAATTATTATATATTAAATATTTTTACTTAAACTTATCATTATTATATAAATTAAATAATTATTAAATCGTTAGTTTAAATATATATTAATAAAATGTATATTTATTTATTTTTATATGTTAGATTATGATAATTAATATAATAAAAGTTAATATTATTAAATAGAATTTCTTATAATTTTATTTAAGGTAATATGTAAATATGATATATCGTATGTTTATTAAATATAATTAAAATAGTAATGGTTATTAATTTTAAATATTATCTTTAATTAAATAAAAACTATTTTAAAATTAACTTTATTAATGTTTTTAAAATATTTTAAAATATATCATATGATAAATAAAAATTAATAAATAATTACCCCATTATTATTAAAATTATAAAAATAATAAGAAATGCGAATGCTTATAAATTTATAACTTATATATAATAAATAAACTAATTATATAATCCTTTTTATTTATATTCATAAAAATTAATTAATAAGCTTAATAAAAAATTAAATATTAATAAATATTTTATTTATATTAAAAAAAAATAATATATGTATTATAATAAGATTTTTATTTTTAATAAACTTATTTAATAACTTTAAGTATTATAAGATTTATTAATAATTTAACTTATTTTATTAACCTTACCTTTTATGTTTATTATAAAAAATAATGTTATTATATTTAAAATTAAAAAGATTAATATTATTATGTCATAAGGTTACCTTCTTAAGATCCTTGGATGGTATTAGATCATTAATCAAATAAAAGATACCTTACTCATTAACTAATCTTATAAATTTCCTGAATCAATCAACTATTATTTTAAATTCATTTATTACATTTAGTAACACCTTGTTTATGTTAGTCTTTTAATTAATCCATACCATACTTATACCATTATATTAACATTTTTTTTATGGTTTTATTAATGGTAATTTTATTATTATAACGTTAATACACGAGTCTCATTTACTTACCATTTACTAATCCTAAACTTTTTTTAAAAAGCTAACATTAATTGATCTTCTTATAACTTTAAGGAGTGAGAGGTGCTTAATAAGCTTTATTTTTATTAAATAGCCTTATTTACTTTAATTAACTTTCCACCACCAATGATTAATTTTAAAATCATCAAAATATATATTAACAATCACTTTTAATCATTAAAACATACATTAATAATTACTCTTATAACCATTTTTACTTATTTAATTAATAAATATTTATTAATGATTAAATTATTTTTAAAAGGACTTTACTTTTTTTTCTTTATATACTTATATTATCCCTTTTAATTTTATTTAAATAATTAAATATAAACAATCCTACATTATTAAAGTTGTTAAATTTCTAATAAAATATTCCAATCTTACTTAAGTATAGAAATTATTAAAAAAAAACATTAAATTAATGTTAAATTTCACTTTTATTTTTAATAATCTCATATTAAACTTAAAAATAATAATAAAAGTGACAAGAAATTTAAAATTAAAATATAAATATAACCTTAAATAAGATATTAACTTTTATTATTTTAAAAGAACATTATAAATAACATTAAAGTTCATTAATACTTATTTTAAAAATAAGATTATTTTCTCTTTTAATCTAAATATTTAATTTACACTAATGCCAACTACTATTAACAATATTCCGAACAAGTTTAATATTATTATTAAAAGTAAAGTTTTATTTTAAATCTTAAAATCGAAATATATTCCTTCTTTATTATTAAAGTATACTCTTTTTTTATTATTTAAACTTCCTATCTTTTTTTTATTAATTAAGATTAAACCTTTATTTATTAAACCATAAACAACCATATAAATACCATTTAACTTAAAAGATTAATTATTATTATTAGATATTAATTTACTTATTATTTAATTACCTATACTAAATCTTAAGCAATTATTAAGATTAATATCTTAACACTTAATAAAATTAATACTTATTCTTTTACCATTTATCCCATACCAACCACCTTTAATAAAAGCTATATTTATTTAATAAACTTAATTTATTAATTTATTAAATATAAATATTTATATTTAACCTCTTAAAACTTATATTTAAATTAAATTAATAATTAAAATATTTACTTATAAAAGTAAATAATTATTTTTATTATAATCGGTTATTAATTAAATTATTAATAAATTATTAATATTAAAAATTATATTAGTCATTAAGGTTAATATGATTATATAAACTAATAAAATCTAATCTATTTTTAATGTTTTTACTTAGATATCAGTGTTTGTGACTATTATTAACTAAGTTATATAAATTAAGTTGACTTAAATTATCAATCATTTAAAACTTAAGGCATTTAAACTTAAAGATGTAATAATCATGGCAAGCTAATCTGAATCAAGTGGCCTATTAAAATTAATAATAATTTAAATTAATCCAAATATATTAATTAGGTTTAAAATTATTTAAGTTAAAGTAAATTCATTTAAGTTTAAATTAATTAAAACTTCTTTTATATTTAAAAATAAAAATAAAACTAAAGATCCAACACTATTTAAAAAAGATCCTATTAATAACAATAATAATAACTTTAAAAACATATTAAATACTGATAATAATAATAAAGCTATTAATATTAACATTAATAATAATAAAAGTAACCTTAACTCATTTAATAATACCCTATTAAATAATCCTTTTAATAATAAATAACAACTTAAAAATCATCATCACACTTATTAATAATAATGTGATAATAAACTGTTAAATAATTTGCCACTTATAACTCATTAAAAAAGAATTAATATTCATAACATTATTATAAAAATCACTAAACTCTTTAATACCTCTAATATTATTAAAATAATAAATAATATTACTAATAACATTAAAGTTTAAATAAAATTAGTTAAGTAATAAACTAATAATAATAATTGGCACTTAATAGATATTAAATTTTTTCACTTAAACATTATTATACTTAAAGGAGCTAATAATATTATACATCTTAATTAAAAAATGTATATTAAAAATATTAATTTATTTATTAAAAAAATCTAAGTAACTATAACCAACAAATCTTATATTAAAAAAGTTTAAAAACACTTTTATTAACTTTATTAAAACTATATACAAAGTTAATAAATTAATATTCTTTTAAAATAATAATAAGATTCTTATATAAATGATTTTAAGATTCATTTATTTAAACTTTATAAAATATTCCATATTCCTTTTTAAAAGGCATTAAAAAGAATAAAACAGATTTATACTTAAAATAATTATTTAAAAAACATTAATATTTAAATTTAAGCTATAAATATTATTTAATATTATTAAAGTTTTAATATAAATGATATTTCTTAACATTTTAACCAGATTTATGTTAATTTAAATATTAAATTTTAAATTTATACTTTTAAACTTATATTACCTATGATAATAAAAGAGTATCTAACCATATTATATTAATACCAATAAATATAACATCATCTTCTATTAAATTAAAAATTAAAAAACCTGTTTACCACAATTTAAAATACTAATTAAATAATACCATTGACTAAGGTATAACTTAAACTAATCATAACGAACTATTAATTAAATGATTTTAACGTTGTTATACATTTAGATAGTATGGATGTTAATTACTAATAAAGCAATTATTAAAACAGCTAGTGTGACCATAATCATGATAATCATGGTAATTATGACAAGGATAAAAATTATTAAAGTGATGATCAATGTTATGATAATTAATGCGGTGATAATTAATACAATGATGATTAACATGGTAATGACTAATGTGGTAATAATTAACATGATAATCATGATAATTATTTTTATT
Organism: Hypomontagnella monticulosa; assembly: GCA_902825475.1. Classification (NCBI taxonomy): domain Eukaryota; kingdom Fungi; phylum Ascomycota; class Sordariomycetes; order Xylariales; family Hypoxylaceae; genus Hypomontagnella; species Hypomontagnella monticulosa. The sequence goes on along the minus strand of CADEBF010000011.1, from coordinate 4,616,622 downwards.
TATATAATGATGATTAAAGATGTGATTAATATTACTTTTAAAGTCCTAGCTTTTATTACTTTAATTATAAGCTTTACCGATGTATTTAATGTTATTAAGTTAAATAAAGTTATAAAAATGGTTATAACTATTTTATTAATGATTTAAAAATTAATGAAAAGGATAAAAATATTAAAAAAGTTAAAATTAAATTAAAATTTAAAGGATATAAATTTTATAAGGAATATTTAAAAAATGATTTAAATAGTTAATAAACTTATTTTATTTACATTAAGTATTAATATAATAATAATTTTTATAAATAAACTTATAAGAAATATAACTAAATATTTAACAACAAGTTAAATTATATAACGTATATATATGTTAATAAATGTATTTCATTTAAATTAAAAGGTAATAGTTAATAGAGGAAAGGTAAACAAGTTATTAATAATTTAATTATAAATATATCTAATAATTAAATTAAAGTTAATCATAAAAGTATCCAAGAATCCAATAACTAAATTAAAATTAACCATGAAAACATTTAAAAAGCTAATAATTAAATTAAAATAAACTATAAAAGTATCTACGAAAGAAGAATTACCTTTAAAGTTTACAAACATATTAAAACTTAATTAATTAAAAAGTTTATTAATAAAATAATAAAATATATCTCTTTGATAATATTAATAATTAATATTTACAATAAGTAATTAATTATATATTATAATATAAAAGCTTTTAACTAAATAATAAATCATTAATGATTAAAAAAGTTCATAAATAATATTAAAATAATTACTTAATTAAAACTAATAATGGTTAAAAGTATTATTAAATTAATATAAATAATAAATAAAGTAAAATTTACGCTGTATATCCTAATTAAACCATATTTTAAAAACTACTAAATATTAGTTATTTAAATGAAAGCTTAAGTTTCCAAACATAAGTTAACATTTAATTTATTATTTAAAATAAACTTTTATTTACAATATAAAATGGTAATTAATTATCTTAAAAAAACAATAACCATAAATAGTTTTCCAAATAAAGTCATATTAATTAAGGTTACTAAGATTCAATAAAACCTACAATAAAAAGTTATTATTATTATATGAATAATAATATTTATAAATTTAATAATACTAATACTAATTAAATATATAGATCTTTTATAAGGATAAGACTTTAAATTTATAATTATATATTAAAGTATCCTATATAATATTATTAATTTTAAAATATTAAAAAGTATTACTTATATTAATAACATATTAAAACTAATAATTATTTAAACCAAAATAAGATTTAAAATATTATTTAATATAAAATAATTAAAATATAAAAGTTATATTATAACTACTTAAAAAAAAGTAAATATGATTTAAATTATATTATTAATTAATAATAAAAATATTAATAAAACAAATTTCTTCTTAATAAATTTTAATTTTATTATTCTGATGATGGATATATTAAATTCTAAGGATATGATACTTGATGAGGTTTAATTAATTCTTAATAAGAAAAGACCGAAATTTAAAAGTTTAAATTTATCATCTTTAAAAGTAAAGAAATTAAATGGATTGTTGTATATTGTTACCAAAAAAGGTGTTCAAATTTATAATTTTAATCCTTAATTTACTAAGAGGATATAAAAGGTAGCTAAGGTATTAAATATTTAATAAAATTTAGGTATTATTAAAGTCCTTAATAATAAGAAAATACGCGTTGATCTTATAAATAATTAATAAAAGAAATATAAGATTAATGTAATTTATCTATTTAATGTTAAAAATTATTAATTATTGAATAAAATCTTTAATAAGTTATATAAATAAAAAAAGATGAAATAAATGAGGGAATTAATATTATTTAAAGCTTTTTATTTCATATTTTAATAGATAATTGAGGGTAAGTAGAAAGGTAGAGTTATGATTAACTTATAAATATTAAATAAATGCATTATGTCAGATATTTATCCATTATTACGTTAAAAGTATATAATAGTTAAATTAAAAGGAAATAAGTATTATAATTATATTAACAACTTAATATTCTTCTATTAACTACTAATAACTAATAAGTATTACCATTAAATAATAATTATATTTTTAAGAGGATTTAAGATGCATAAGGTCATACTTATGGGTTTTTAAAATTTACTAGTAACTGGTTAACAATTCATAAATAAACACTTATTACCATTTAAGGATTTTATAATAACATATATTAATAATATATATGTGTTTAATAAAATAAAAGAAAATTATAAGAATTATTTTTATTAAATTTTTAAAAAATTTGTTAAGATAAAATTAACCTTAAATCCTAAAAAGTCATTTTTAATTTACTTATTAATTAAGCTATTTAAATTTATTATTAATGGTAAAAGTGCCTTGATTCTTAAAGACCATATTATTATAATTAAAAAAATTAAGTTACTTATAACATTAACTAACCTGGAAACTTATATAAGTTTAATAAGATTTTTAAGGAAACATATTTTATATTATTAATAAAAGATTAAACTATTATAAGATCAAAAGATTCAAATGTTAGCTAAGGGATAAAAAAAGAAAGAGATTCTTATAATAATTATTACTTAAAAAAAATATATGTTAAGATAATAATTCAAGTTAATACCAATGGAAAAAAAATCTTTTAAAATCATTTAAAAGGATTTAATATAACTAATAATCTTTTTGTATTAGGATCCAAATTACCAAACTTTTATTAATATTAATGTTTTAAAGTAATAAGGTTTTAATATTATGATTTTTCATTTAAATTATCTATAAAATAAAGTTAATATCCTTATTAATGCTATTTATTTAATTATATTTTTATTAAAGATATTTATAAAAGCAGAATCTAAGTATAAAGTAATGGAATTTAAAGTAAAAGGTTTTTATTAAGCATGTAAGTAAATTAAGGTTTAATTTTAATCTTATATGAAGTTAATCATGGTGTTAATTGATTATAATATGATAAAAAAAATAATTAATTAGATTTTTTTAAAGATTATAAATCTTAATAAAATGAATAATAAATTAATAATTTCTTTTATTTGGTTATTTTAATTTAATCTGGATATTTATCATATATTAAGAATATTAAACCTAATATTAAATGTATTATTACATTTAATAGCATTTAATTCTTAAAAGGATATTAATAAAAAAAATAATATAACTAAATCTATATTAAAAAATGTATTAAATAATTATATTTATCATTTAATAAAAGTTTCTATTAACAAAGGTTTTAAAACCCAGATTATTAATAGTTATAATTAAAATAAAAAGTTTAATTATATGAGAGGAATATTAACAAAAGTTAAAAAAAATAAGAAGGATATAACAAAGTAATACTAATATAAATTAATTAAAAGTCTGATATATTATGTTAATAATACTAAAAGATATCAACTTATAATACCTTTTAATTATATTAAAAAAATATTAAATATAATTTATAATAAAAAATATTACTTTAATATTAACCAGATGATATAAGATTTAAAAGGTATTTATATCTAAAACTTAATTAAAAAAATATAAAAATATAAGAAGTTTTATTTTAATTACCAGGAAATTTAAATAAATAAATTTAAACTTAATGATAAACTAATATTAATCAACTCAACAAACTAATTATTCCATATAATAACATAGGATTTTATTATTAAATTATTATTAATATTATTAAAAGAAAATATATAAGTTATTAAAGGATTTATAACTTTTAACACATTAATAATCATTACTTATAAATTCAATAAAAAGATTATCATTATATTAAGCTATATTAAATATAAAATATATCATTAAGTAAAATTAACCTTATAAATATTTTAGTTATATAATTAAGGAATATTAGCTAAAGCCATTTTAAATTGTAACTTTAAGTTCATATTAAAGCTTTAATAGATAATTTTTTATCATTTAACGACTAAGTTAATAATATCAATAAATTATTATGTTTAAATTAATAAGTAGATTAAATAATAAAATCAAGAAATCAAATTAACAATTTAATACCATATTATAATATTTAATAAGTTATAAGATTTAATCATTTTTATTTTATAATATAACATTAATAATTTTAAATTAATAATAATTAGTCATTTATTAAATAAAGTTATATATGGTTTTAAACCTCACTTTATTATTTTAATAATAAAAGTTCCTTATAAATTAATTAATTATAATGTGATTAAATGATTTTATTAAAAAAAGGTGAAGGTTGTTATTAATTTTATAATAATAAATATTAAGATAAAATACAATTTTAAACATAAATTAATGTAATTTTACATTAATGATATTATTTATTTAAAATTATATAAGGGATATACCTTATCAAATAAATCTCTTAAAAAGTGGTTTATATAACGGATAAGATTATTATTTATTATTAAATGTGTTAACAATTTAATATATGAATTTAATATTTTAAATAATTAATAAATTCATAAAGTTATATTAATTACCTAGTTATATCAGGTTTTATAAGGTAAAAACCTTTATAACCACCAATTATCATAAATGGGCAGAATAATAGTTAAAAGTGATATAAATGAATGGATTTTTTACGAAATTAAAAAATTAATTAATAAATAAATTAATAATTAAGGGATACCAATACTAAAATATTTAATACATTAAAAGTCATATATGTTAATATATGATTAATAATATCTTAAAAAGTTATTAATTTAAAATACTACCAAATTAATTAATAAATATAATAAAGTATATCTATTAATATTTATTAAGTTAAAATTAAATTAACAATATAATTAATAAGAAGTTATAAAACTAAACTAAGATATTAGGGAATTTATTATTAATAATAATAAAGAATGGATGTTAATTAAGGAAATCCTTAAGATAAATATTATAATTAAATTATTTATAAAATAAATTAAAACTTTTTAACTTCTTTTATAAGCAGGTTTTTTCCCTAAGGAATTTTAATTTTTTCCTAAAAAATAATTTTAAGTACCTTATTTTAGGTATAAATATTATAAGGTCCTCTTTTACTTTTTTAATATTGATTAACATTTATATATTTATAAATGATTATTAAATTTCTATTTATAAGTTATGTTTTAGTTATATATTATTAATAAATATATATTTGAAATTATAAAAATGAAATAAATTAATTAATATCATTTTCTTATTAATGTAATAATGGTGTGTTATAAAGCAATATTATTTATTAAAGATAAAACTAAAACTAATAACAAAGGCATAAAATCCTTAATCAATTTACTTTTTGACTTAAAAAAAAAGATTAATTTTATTAATGTTGATATAAAAGATTTACTTAATAATAATAATGGTTAAAAGGATAATTTAAAAAATAAATAATTTAATTATAATAATACTAATTTACCTTTTAAGGATTTTAATTAGGGAAAGTTTAATATTAATATGATAATTAATTAATATTTTAAATTAAAAACTTAAAAATAATATATTAAAATTAAAAATGTTTTTATAAGTAATTAAAAAGGTTGGAATTTGAGTAAATATACTTAACTAAAACCTAAAATCAAAAGAAGCTTCTTAAATAATAATGATATAAAAAAAATAATAAAAGTAAAAATTATATAAAAATATTATATAATAATAATCAACCATATTTTTATTTAATAATGGTTTAATGTTAATGAAGTAATAGTAATTATTAAAATATTTATTATTAAAACCTAATTAAATGTGACTTATTAATATAAATTAATTAAAAGACAATTGAAGATTATTAGAAAATATTTAATTAATGTAAATTAAAACTTAAAAAATATTGATAAAAGTTTATTAAAGAAAAAACTACCTAAATCAAATAACCTTAAAGCCCTTAAAATACTTAACGATATAACTAAAGGTTTCGGAATAATACCTAATGGTATTAGGTAATATTTAAAAAAAATTAAATTGGTTTAGTTAATATAACTAATTAATAATAAAACAATACTTAATTTTTAAAAGAATGTTATTAATTAATATATATTAAATGATAATATATTTAAAAAAGTAAGGCGATAATATGATATTTAAGATTTAATTTAATTAAAGCTTAATATAATAATAAACCAATTAAAAAAGATATAAAAATATTTTAATTAATTAATTAAAGATATTTAAATAATTAAAGATTAAAATAAAAACATTATAATAATGTTATATTAATAAAACAATATATTTAAAATCATACTATAAGATAAGATGATTTTAAAAGATATAAAAAAAGTTAACGATTAAAAGCATATACTTAAAAAGTATAAAATAACACTTAAAAAGTTTATCTTTAAGGAATTCATACTAAAAATAACAAGCTTTCATCATTTATTAAATTAATTAAAAAGGGAGAATAAGCTGGATTAATTAAAGAGAAAGGATTAATTAAGAAGAAAAAATAAGGATGTTTAAGGCTTTTTTATTAAAGGGGGTGTTGTTATGTTATAAGGTTATCTTCTTAAAATCCTTGGATGGTGTTAAATCATTAATTAAATAGAGGATACCTTATTTATTAGCTAGTCTCGTAGATTTCCTAAATCAATCAACTATTATTTTAAACTTACTCATTATAAATATTAATATGATTATTTTTTAAAATTATAATTAATATTATATATATTAAATAATAAAAAGATGTTTTATAAAATGGTTAATAAAAATATTTAAATTAATATTTTTATAGATGAGGCTTATATGATAAATAAAGCTTATATAAAAGATAAGGTTAATTTAATTATGGTTTTAGTTTTTTTTATTAATTTAATAATTATAAAAGCTAATTAAATTAAAGTTATAATAATTAAAATTATTTAAATTAAACTTAAACTTAAAGTTAAAGCTATGAAAGTTGTTTTTAATAAGTGTGAAAATTAATAAGTTATAAATTTTATAAATAAATGTACTTTATTTAATTCATTAAAATTTAATGGATATATTAATATTTAAAATAAAGTATTTATAAATATAAATAATTTTAAGATTATTTAATATAAGAAGAATCTAACCGATTAAGGTTATATGATAATTAAATAAGTTATAAAAGAAAAGAATAAAAAAGTTTATATAAAATTAAATAAAAATAAAATTAATATTTTTAATATTTATTTTTATTTTTTTTATAATTATAATAAATCTTTATTAAAAAATAAAATTAAAAAGATTATTAATAAAATAATATGTATATTAATATGTTATATTTATAATAAGAAATTTATTAAGTAATAGGATTTTTTTTATATTTTTTAATATGTAAATATAAAAAAAAGTTAATTAAAAAGTTTTAATTAAATTATAAATTTATTTTAATAATAAAATTAATTTTACAAATAATAGAATTATAAATGTAATTATAATTAAATTAAAAAAGTTAATATATGTTAATATTTTAAATTTTATTTTATATATATATTTTAAATTTAAAATCTTTTTTAAAAATAATTAAGTAATTTTAATATATGTTAATATTAAATGTTTTAATATTATAATAAGTTAATTTTAATTTTAAAAGTTTATTTTTAATATTATTATTATCATAAAAGAACTTATATATGTTAAAGGTGTTATAAAAAAATTAAGTTAAATTAAAAAGTGAGTTTTATAATAATTATGTTAAATTATTATATAAATAGAATGTTAAAAGCTTAAATATTTATTAATGTTTAAGTAATAAAAGATTTTAAATTAAATTTATTATTAAAGATCTTATTTTTATATAAATATTTAATTAATATTAATTATGTTAATAAGATTTTTATTTTTAAATTATGTTATAATTTTAAAACTTTTATTTAAATTATAAATAAAAGAATTTAATTTATAAATAAGTATTTATTATGATTAATATAATAATTTTTATTAAAATTATAGCTTAAATATTAATAATTTATATAAACTTATTAAATATAAATCGAGATAATTATAACAGAAATTATAATTTTTTTTAAAAAAATATTAAAGTATTAAATAGTTTATTATTAATAATTAATTTTAAAGCTATTTTATTTTTAAATAATATAAATACTTTTATTTATATAAAAAAAATTAAGTCACGTTATTAATTATTATGTAAAAAACTACTTCGAAATCATATAAAAAAAGTTACTTGTATTTAAATAATTATTATAATAACAGCCGATATTAAAAACGATAATTAAATAAATTTTAAATTTAAAATATTTAATAAAATATTAAAAATGTTTAAATTTAAATTAAAAATAATGAAAAATGTTTAAATAACCGTATAAAAAATAAGTTATTTTAAAATAAAAAGATATTTTCTTTTAAAGTTTAAAGACTTAAAAAAGTCTTATTTATTAAAACGTAAAAAAGAGTGTATATTTATAATAAAAACCGAACTAAAAATTTCGTAATAAAAGCTTAAATTATAATTAAAAAATATAGTATTTAAAGTAAACTTAATATAATTAATATTTTTAAAAAAAAAGATAATAAAAATACCATTTATCGAAAGCTGATAAAATTAAATTAACTCTTTTATTAAAATATATAATTTTAAAATTAAAAATTAAAAACTTATTAATAATTTATTCGATGATATATAAAAAAAGCCAACATTAAATGTGTAGTGTGCCGAGGTTAAACGTGCGGTATATTTTTAAATAAGTAAGTAGTTAATTGTTTTATTAAGCGTTTATTATATTAAATTTCTTAAAACATTAGATTTTTATTTTAACTTAAATAATTTTATAAATATTATGTTTTTAAATTAATAATTTAAATTATTAAAATCAGCTTAATTATATAATTCCAGTTATATAAGTTTTAAATGCTACATCTTAAGGTTAAATTAATTATCACTGGTTAAAATCCTAACTGGCTGGCATTAATGTTCGTTGGTTGTTATTAGTTATTAATAACTAAGGCTTAACGCTTATATAAAAGACTTAGTCGTTTTAAAAACTAGTAGAGTCACATCTTACATAAGATAATTATATTAAATTATAAATATATCTTTTTAAACTTAAATCGTTAAAATCACATAATTAAGTTAATTTTAAAAATATAAATTATTAATTAACATCATCTTAAATAATAAAATTATTTTAATTAAAAATGATTTTAATTATCTTATTTATTTAATAAAGTATTAACATCGGATTTTCACCCGCCGCTTATTTATTTAAATTATACTACACGTTTAGCTTCGGCATACTACACATTTAATATTAACCATAAAAAATAATAAAATTAAATTTATAAAAGATTTAACACTTTTTAATTATTTAATATTTATTATATAAAAAATGGTCGATAACATTTAAAAAAACCTATGTAATTATCGATTTATATAACTTAAATAAAATTATTATATAAGATATATATCCATTTTTAACTTAAAAAATAATTATATTTAAATTTACAAATTATCATTAAATAATTATAATTAATAAATTTAAATTCTTTTATTAATTATTTATATAATTAAGTTATTAAAATAAAATGGTTATTATATCATTAAAAAGCCTTAAAATATTTAATGTGGCACTTATAAACTTTCGTAATAACTTAAGATATACTTAATAATTCATAGATTATAAATTAAGACTTTATTATCGATTTATAACGGCATACATAAACAACATAATAATTTTTTCGAAAACTTTTAAAAAACATTTACAACATTTAAATATCATTTTTAATCTCTTCGCCGAATTAAATTTAACTTTAAACTTTAAAAAATCATTTATTAATTATTTAATAATTAAGTTATTAAATTTCTTAATTAATAAAATTAATTTATTATTAATAAACAATTAAATAAAAGCTTTTTAAAAATTAAAAATGTTTTAAATATTAATAATCCTAAAAATATACATTAATTTTATTAGATTTTTATAAAAATTTATTTTATAATATTAGTAAAAGATAATATCCTTATAAAAGCGAAAGATAAATTTAATCATTAAAAAAATAAAAAAGATTTACTTAAAATAATAATAAAGCGTAAAAAATAAGTAATTAAAGTTAAATTTAAGTTAATCGAATTAAAAAAATCAAGCTTTTAATTATTATAAAGTTAATTAACTAATCTTAATTATTTAATATATTAAGATTATTCGAAGATAATTTTTATTAAGATTAATATTTTTTTAAAAAAAAGGTTTTAATGTTATGATCTTTTATATTAATGATAAGTAAAATAATTAAAATATGATAATTAATTTTATTTAACCGATTTAATTTTTTAATAAAATTTTAATTAAAACCGAGATATAATATTAAATTATTAAATTAAAAGTTATTTACTTAATATAAATATATAAGATTCTATAAATTTAATTTTAATTTTATTAACACTTAATGATTATACTTATTAATTATAAAGTAATTAAAGATATTATAAATTAAATAAACTTTTATTTAATAGATTTAATCAAGTTAAATTAATAGTTAATAATTGTGTTAATTTATTTATCATAATTTCAATTAAATATATAATATATTTTTAAATAAGTGAATTTTATTTTAAACGTATTATTATAATTATTAATAATCCTTAATTAATCCGATAGATTTAAAGCAAAAGATAATATAAAAAATCAATTAAATGATATTATAAATGATTTTAACTATTTAATATAAACCAATAAAAATTACAATTACATAATTAAAATTAAAATATATATAATAAATAATTTTTATTAAAAACTACTAAATAAATATACCATAAACTTAAAATTATTAAAGATTATTTAAGAATTTAAGAATTATAAAGAAAAGAATTTATTAATAAAAATTTTTTAATATAAATTAAAAGAAAATAAATTATTGTTTATTTAAAATCACGATGAAAAAAAGTGATTATATATATTTAAAGATTGTATTTAAAATTTATTTAAGATATTTTATAATAAGAAATATTATTTCGATTTTAAAAGAATGATATATAATCCGGATAAATTTAAGATATAAAATCTAATAATATTATTAATAAATTATATTATAAATTATAACTTATATTTATAAATTTAAATGGATAGAAAAAAGTTGTTTAATAAATTTAAATTAATTAACAAGTTATTTATCTTATTTTATATTATTATTATAGATTTTATTATCGGTTTATTTAAAAAACCTTTTATTAGATTTATATGGTATATCTTTAAATATAATAAATTTAATCTATTTATGATAATTATTTATAAAATAAGTAAAAAGATATTTTTTATTTTTAAACATATTACTTATATAACCGACAAGCATGTAAATTAGTCAGACTAATTTAATCAGTGGCTTAACTAATACTAAATTAGTTAGTCAAAGGCCTGACTAAGACTAAGACTAATTTAGTCATAAAAAATCGTGACTAAAACTAAATTAATCAGATTAGTTTTTAGTTTAAGTAAAAGACTAATCCATATTAATTAAATAAAATGAGATTAAATACTTTAATATATATACGTAATAATATAATTAAAATGCTATTTAATGGTGTATTTTATAAGTCATATAAGTAAATATTCGATTTATAATAAATATTTGAAAAGGTAATATGCTATAAAAATGTGGAATTTGGAGGTGCCAAGTCCGAGCGGAGCTACCCTACACCTACCCTATACTACTTCAACCACTTATATCTCCCCCAATAAAAATCGTAAAAATATAAGGGTTATATCATTAAAATGCTCTATTTGTCTACATTTAATTATATATAATAATTATATAAAATAATGATTTTTAACAAAAATATTTTTTAATTTTTTTAACTTTTAATCATTTTAGTCAGACTTTTTTAATTAAGACTAATTAAATTAATCTTTAATTAATTAAAGCTTTAATTAATATTAAATTAGTTATTTTAGTCATTAGTTAATTAAAAATAAGGTTGAAAATTATTCACTTAATTAATTAATCATTTTTAATTAATTAATGATTAATTAAAAATGATTAATAATTAAAATAATTAATTTAATATTTATAAAATACACTATTAAATAGCTTTTTAATTATATTTTTTATTATATATATTATATTAATTTTAAATATTTTTTTAAATAAAAGTGGATTAGTCTTTTAATTTAACTAAAGACTAATTTAACTAATTAGTTTTAATTTTAATTAAACTGTTAATTAAATGATTAAATTACGTAATTTAATTAAATTAATTAGTCTTAATTTTAGTTAAGCCTTTAATTAACTAATTTAATATTAATTAAGCCATTAATTAAATTAGTTTAATTAATTTACATGCCTGGTTTTTTATTATAATGATTATATTAAACTTAAAGTTTATTTATTATTTATATTTTTTTTTAAATAAGTTATGTTTTAATTTTTTTAATTTATTTAAAAGGTCTTTTTTATAAATTATTTATGCTATCATTTTTTTAAAATAATAAACTTATTAATAATAATTATTTATTTAATAAAATATCTTAATCATTACATTATATAACTGCTCCATTTATATTTTTTTTATATTTAAAAAAAACATATTTGATTTTTTTAAAAAAGATTTTTAAATTAATAAGTAATATAAAAAAATCTTTTTTAATTATCATTTAAATACCGGTATTATATAATATAATTAATACCTTCCTTAATTATCAATATAAATATAAATATTAAATTATTTTTAAATTAAAAAAAATATTATATTTTTTAAACTTATTTTTAAAATCTTTTTTCAAAGTTTTTTATTAATTTCAAAAATAAAAAGCTTATTTTATAAGTATTTTTAATTATAATCTTTATAATTTTATATAAAGATCTTAAAGATTTCTTTTTTTTATTATAATATATCCTTAAAAATTTTAAGTTCCGTAATTATTTTTAATCGGTATTATAATAAAATCTAAACTTATTTAATAATTATTTTATTTAAACTTTTAATATATTATTTATTAATATTTTAATTATTAATATATTTAAATATATTTATATTAATTAATTTTACTTATTTTTTTAAGTAGGTTTAATATTTTAATTATTAATATATTTAAATATATTTATATTAATTAATTTTACTTATTTTTTAAGTAGGTTTAATATTTTTTAATGTAATATATTTAATGTATATATAATTATTTTAATTATAATAATTAATTATTAATATAATTATATATATCAAAATTCGTATAATAATATAAAAATTAAGTTACATATACATAAAGTATATTAAAATATCTAAATTTAAGTTTTAAAAAAATTAATGATTATAAAATTAAATTATATAATAAGCTTATAAGTATGTATAAGTTATTTAATCCTTATTATTAAAATTATAATGTAACTATTATAATTATAATAATTAATTATCAACGTAGCCACATGCTTGTGACACCACGCTTTAATATTATTAATTTTATAAAAAAAGTTAAAGATGTTATTAAATAATTTTTAATCTTAAATATTTAATAAATATATATTTTAAAGTTTATATTCCTTTTATTAATTATTAATTAATTTAATAAGTAATTTTTTTAAAAAAATCTTAATAATTTTTATTTATATTAAATATTATAAAAAGTAATAACTTTTTTAAATTTATTTTCAAAATGTTTATTTTTATTATAATAATATATTTTTTCTTTTAATAATTTTTTTAAAATATTAATAATTGGTTAAGTATTTAAATTTAATGATATTAATTCTTTAAAATTTAATCTTTTAAAGTTAAAAGTATTTTAAATGTTTTATAAATTAACGTTATTATTATTAAATATTTTATTAATATCTTCGATTATTTTAAATTTTTGTATTATAAGATCCTTTTAATTTTTAATAATTATATTTGTTTTTTAATTAATATTATAATATCTTTTATAATTTATTTAAAATAAGTTTTTTTAATTTATTTAAACATTATTTTTTAAAAATTATAAGTGGTTTATTTATATTATTTAAATACTTTATAACTTTTCTAATTTAAAAATGTATAACATTTTTAAAATAACTTTTAAAATTAAATTTAAAATTATAATTAATTAATAAATTTACATATAAAATTTAAATTAATATTATTATATTTATAATTATAATTTTTTAAGTAATTATAATTTTAGCTTTATAATAAAATAAAATAAAAATCTTATTTTATAGATAAACTTTTAATATAATTATTTATTTAAAATACGATATTATTATTTTATATAAATTATAAAATTTATTTTTTAATAAGTTAATATTAAATGTGTAATGTATTAAAATTAAACGTACGATATATTTTAAAACGAGTAAATAATTAACTTATGAAGTGCTTACCACATTAAACGTTTTAAAAGCTTAAATTTTCATTTTAACTCGAATAATTTTAATTTTAAAAATTGTTTTAATTAATAATTTACATTAAAGTTGTAAATTAATCACTGTTAATCACTTATTTATTAATTGTTTTTAGTTTTAATTAATAAGAGCTGTAGCTTTTATTAATAAGATTTTTTATAATAATTTTAATAATTAATTAATTAATAAAAGTTATAATTTTTATTAATTACATTATAATAAATTAATAATGATAAAAAAAAGTAATTATAATTAAAATTTAAAATTAAATCGGAAAATTATAAAGTCATGTCTTTTATAAATTTAAACCACTTATAAAACCATTATTAAAATATGATAATTTTAAAATAAAATTTAAATTTATTATAAATTTTTAAACTTAAAATATTTAATGAAAAATTAATATAAACTATTTTACATTAAACTTTAACACTTATCTCCTAGCTAATTAAAATAAGTAAAAGTACGTAATAACTATTATTATACGTAGAATTCAACGAAGTTTATAAATCATATTTTTACTAATTTTATATACATTTATTTCGAATTTTTAGAATTTATTTAAATATAAAATATAATAATTAATAATCTATAATAATTAACTTAATTTATTATAAAAAAATTAATAAGTTATAATTATAACTTTTATTATATTAATTAGTAAGGTCAGTAACTTTTGTTAGTCATAAATTAAAAAAAGTTAATGATTTTAATAATAATAAGTTAATTATTAAAATTATTAATTAATTAATAATAATTTTTTATAATTTTAATTTATATTATGTAAAAACGTTGATTTTATTAATTTTAATTATATATGTTTTAAATGTTACATTTTAAAATAAAATTAATTATTATTAATTAAAACTTTAATTAATTAATATTAATAAAAATACGTCGAAGTTAATCGTTTATATAAAAGATTTAATTATTTT
Source organism: Hypomontagnella monticulosa (assembly GCA_902825475.1). NCBI lineage: Eukaryota > Fungi > Ascomycota > Sordariomycetes > Xylariales > Hypoxylaceae > Hypomontagnella > Hypomontagnella monticulosa. The sequence continues at coordinate 4,601,420 of CADEBF010000011.1, read as the reverse complement.
TAAAAATTAAGATTTTAATATATTTTTTTAAGTAGTCATTTTAAATTAAAAATGTAATATTTAAAAATTATATTAATACGATCGTATAATTAGACTGATTTTAAATATTTAAATTATTAATTAATATGATTTTTATAATTAAAATTATTTAAATTAAAATGCGATTTAATTATTTTAATTATTTAATAAAATATTAACGTTAAATTTTCGCTTACCGTTTATTTATTTAAAATATACCGTACATTTAATTTTAATTTATTATTTTTTTAAGATATTAATTATATTAAGTCTACCTTAAATATCATATCTTTTAATTATAGTTTAAGCTTTTATTATAAAATTTTTAACTTAATTTTTATTATAAATATGCATTCCTTTTTAAGTTTTAATAAATAAGACTTTTTTTTTAAATCGTTAAGCTTTAAAAGAAAATATTTTTTTATCTTAAAATAGCTTATTATCTTATACAACTACTTAAATATCTTTTATCATCTTTAATTTAAATTTAAATATTTTTAATATTTTATTAGATATTTTAAATTTAAAAGCCATTTAATTACCATCTTCGATATCAGTTATTATCGTAATAATTATTTAAACATAAATAACTTTTTTTATATAATTTTAAAACAGCTTTTTACATAATAATCGATAATATAACTTAATTTTATTTTTTTCCTTATATAAATAAACATATTTATATCATTTAAAAATAAAATGGCTTTAAGATTAATTATTAATAACAAGCCATTTAATACCTTAATATTTTTAAAGAAAAAATTATAATTTTTTTTACAACCATCTTAATTTATATTTAATAAATTTATATAAATTATTAATATTTAAGTTATAATTTTAATGAAAATTATTATATTAATTACAGTAAATACTTATTTTTAAATTAAATTCTTTTTTTTTATAATTTAAATAAAAATTTTAAGATTACGATATAATTTAAAAATAAGGATCTTATTAATATAATTAATATTAATTAAATATTTATATAAAAATAAAGTCTTTAATAATAGATTTAATTTAAAAATTTTTATTATTTAAGCGTTAATAAATATTTAAGCTTTTAAAGCTTTATTTACGTGATAACTTAATACAATCATTATAAAACTTACCTTTTAATTTAATTTAATCTTCCTTATAATACTTTTAATATATATAATTTTTTTATAGTAATGATAATATTAAAAATAAACTTTTAAAATTAAAATTAATTTATTATAACATTAAAATACTTAATGTTAACATATATTAAAATTGTTTAATTATTTTTAAAAAAGATTTTAAATTTAAAATATATATATAAAATAAGATTTAAAATATCAGTATATATTAGCTTTTTTAGTTTAATTATAATTATATTTATAATTTTATTATTTATAAAATTAGTTTTATTATTAAAATAAGTTTACAACTTAATTAAAAAAATTTTAATTAATTTTTTTTTGTATTTACGCGTTAAAAAGTGTAAAAAGAAATCCTATCACTCGGTAAATTTCTTATTGTAAGTATAATATATTAATATATATATTATTTCATTAATAATCTCTTTAATCTTATCTTACGATAAAAGTTTATTATAATTATAAAAAAAATAAAAATAAATGTTAAAAGTGTTAATTTTATCCTCATTTAATTTTATAGAAACTTTTTTGTTTTTTTCTTTTATAATTTATTTAATTATCATATAATTTTAATTAATTAAACTTTTTTTATATTAAGTGATTTTAAAGTTGTTTATATTTATGGAAACTTTATTGTAAATGTTAATATATCTGTTAATAAACCGAATAAAACGTATTTATTTATAAAATTTATAACTTATTAATTTTTAAACTCGTTAAAAACGGTTTTTATAACTTTAATCTTAAACTTAAGTTTAATTTAAATAACTTTAATCACCATAATTTTAATCCGATCGGCTTTAATAATTAAATTAATAAAAGGAATTAAAATTATAATTAAATCGGTTTTATCCTTCGTATAAGCTTTATCCATTATATAAGCTTCATCCACGAGAGTATTAATTTAAATATTTTTATTAACCGTTTTATAAAATGTCTTTTTATTATTTAACATATATAACGTTAATTATAATCTTAAAAATAATTATGTTAATATCGGTTTTTTTAATCTTAAAAATAATAGTATCATTTTTTATGATAAATATAAAAAGTGAAGCTAATAAAATAAGTTAAATTATTAATAAACTTTATAATATTTAAAGCTATTAAATAAGTTTATTAAAAGTAAAAATTTTATTATAATATGCATATTACTTTTTTTTAATATAAATAAAATACTTATTAATATTTAATTTTTTATTAAACTTATTAATTAATTTTTATAAATATAAATATAAAAAATTATATAATTAACTTATCTACTACGTATAAGTTATAAGTTTATAAATATTTACATTTCTTATTATTTTTATAACTTAAATAATAATAAAGTAATTATCTATTAATTTTTACTTATCATATAATATATTTTAAAATGTTTTAAGAATGTCGATAAAATTAACTTTAAACTAGTTTTTAACTTATTAAAAATAATATTTAAAATTAATAGCTATCACTGCTTTAATTATATATAATAAATATACGATATATTACATTTACACATCACTTTAAAAAAATTACGAGAAGTTTTATTTTATAATATTAATTTTTATCACATTAATCGTTATGGTCCGATACATAAAAATAAATAAATACATATTTCGTTAATAAATATCTTATATAAGATAATTTTTAATTATAAAAATTCTCGGAATAATTATTCCTATTATATATAACATTAATTATAATGTTAACATTTTTAAAAAATTACTACATTTTTAATTAATAAAAAATAATAATTACTACCATTACCATTTTTTTAATATAATATTAAAATTTTATATTTTAAATAAAAAAAGATAAGTTTAATACTAAAATTAAGTAATTAAAAATTATTATGTAAAGGATTTAAATTAAAATATAAATCTTAATTAAAATATTTTAATTAAAAATTTAAATCGGGTTATTAAAAATTTAAATTAAATTATAAGTTTAAATTTAAATTAATATTAAAATTAAGTTTTAAAATAAATTAATTAAGTATTAATTTTATAAAATTTATTTTATTTTAAAGATTAAAATTAAAGTTAAAGTTAAAAAAACGGATAAGATTTATTAGTTTTTTGTTTTTATTAAAATCTATGATGTTTAATACTTTTTTAACTTAATTAATAATATATAATTAATGGATAAAAAATAAAAGCTTTTCGATATTTTCATCGATTAATTTAAAATGTATAAATCGTTATAATTTTAAAATTAAAAATGTTCTTAAAAAATTAAAAGAAGGAATTAAATTAAAAATTAATTTTAATAAAAATAAATATAAACTTAAAAGATTAATGATAAAAAATAAAATTAATTAAAATTTAATCCTTAAAAGTTAATTTCGAGATTAAAATTTAATTATAAATTGATTTATTTATTAAATTATTTATTTAATTTTATATATATTAACTAGTTATTTTTAAGGTATAACTTAAAAGTTTAACTTTAAACATAATAAATTTATTTAATAAAAATATAAGTAGATTATATTTAACTTTTAATGTTTATAAGTAAAAAAAAGGTATAAATAAATACATTTATTTTAAAAGTTTCGATTTTTTAAATTTAAAATTATCGGGATATAACCGTGCGGTCGCGTGGCTACGCCACGTGGCTGGGGATACGGTGTGGCTTATAAGAGGCATGTAAGTTTAATAACATAAGTCGGATTTAAATCCTCCTTTTTTTATTTTAAATCCACATCCTTTTATATAATAATACACTCATTTTATATTAATTATAACTATTATACCGATTTAATAAAAGTAAATTAAAGTTATTTTAAAAGAAAATAATTACTTGATAATAATTTTTTATTTTATACCGATTAAATAAATTTAAAAATTAAAAAAAAAACTTATAATTTAAAAAAAATAAAATGATATAATATTTTATTTTAAAATAAATGATATCGTAATTTTCGATTCTTAATAAATAAATTAAAAAACTTTGATAAGTTTTAATTAATTATAATTAAAATGTTAAATTTAAAAGTGTAAGTTTAAAAAAAACTTAAAAAATTTAAAAGAAATTAAAAATTTAAAAGTTTAAACGATAAAATGATAAAATTAAGTTATATGATCTTATAAATTAATTGATTTAACCGAAGCTATGCTTCGAGTAAAAAAATATTAAAAATATTATTTTTATTAATTAAGTTAAAAATAATAAAATAAAAAAGTAATAAAAAAAATAAAGTTATTAAGTATAAAACGTTTTATAATAAAATAAAAATAAATTATATTAAAAAAATTAATTATTTATGGTTTTAAAAATTTAAAAGATCTTTTAAATAATTAAATTAAATTAATTATTTACTTAATAAGTAAAAATAAATAAAAGCTTATTAATATTATTAATATTATTATAAATAATTTTATTTAATTTTATTAATTTATTAAGCTTATTAAATCGATAATATTATTAATAATTTTATTAATCGATGATTAATTAATGTCGGTTAATAAAAGTTTAATAATAATATAAAATTAAATACTTAAAGCATTTACGATCGTAGTTAAATCTTAATATTTTATAATTATAAATTTTTATTATTATATGTATATAAAATTATAATTAAAATTATAAGCTTAATTAATTAATATAATAAATGGTTATTATTAAAACGTAGTGTTATAAGTATGTGGCTGCGTTGATAATTAATTATTATAATTATAATGATCACATCGTAGCTTTAATGACAAGGAACAAGTGGCCCGTGCGCACTTATAAGCTTATTATATAACTTAACCTTACGATCGTTAATCTTTTCCTTTTTTAAAACTTAAACTTAAATACTTTAATACACCTTATACATATGTGTCTTAACTTTTATATTATTATACGAACTTTAACAATTATATATAAATTAATTAAAATTAATTTAATATGTATTATTATTATAATATACACGTGATTTATATATTAATATAAGTTAAATATTAAAAATATATTAATAAAATGTGTTTTAAAAAATAAATAAATAAATTTTAAAATAATAATTATAATTAAAAAGTTAATAAATTTAACCGGTTTAAATAATATTTATATTAATTTAAAAGTATTATATTAAATAATTAATTAAAAAAATTTAATAAAATTTATTAATAATATAATAATTATTAAAAAATTAAAATTAATGTTAATTAATAATATTATAAGTTTTATAAATATTAAAATCCGATCGTATGATTTTATTATCTCGTTACGTCATTTATTTTAAAAATATAAAATAATTAATCGGTAATTAATTTTTTAATAAAATATAAGTGTAGTAAATCCCGATCGTATTTTCGAATCGGATTTATTAAATGTCATCGTTTAATTCGATTAATTTTTACGGTTTTTTTTAATTAAATTATTAATTACCGTAATAATAAATATAAATGATTTAATTTTATTTATTTTATTTTTAATAATAAAATCATAATTTAATAATTAATAAATCATTTAAATTAAAATTAAAACTTAAGTTTATAATAATAAATTTAAACTTAATATATTATTAAAAAGTTAATATTAAATGTATAATGTATTAACTTTTTATTAAAAGCTAATAAAATCAGATTAACTTTTTTATTAAAATATATAATTTTAAAATTAAAGATTAAAAATTCATTAATGATTTATTCGATGATATATAAAAAGATGATAAAATTAAATTTATAAAAAATCTAATATCTTTTAATTATTTAATATTTATTATATAAAAAATGGTTGATAATACTTAAAAAGCTTATATAATTATTAATTTATAGAATTTAAATAAAGTTATTACATTAAATGTATATCCATTTTTAACTTAAAAAATAATTATATTTAAGTTTAAAAATTATTATTATATAATCATAATTAATAAATTTAAATTCTTTTATTAATTATTTATATAACTTAATTATTAAGATAAAATGGTTATTATATCGTTAAAAAACTTTAAAATATTTAATATAATATTTATAAGCTTTTATAATAACTTAAAATATGCTTAATAATTCATAGATCATAAATTAAGATCTTATCATTAATTTATAATAATATATATAAATGATATAATAATCTTTTCGAAAACTTTTAAAAAGCATTTATAATATTTAAGTATAATTTTTAACCTTTTTTTTAAAATTAAATTTAATTTTAAACCTTAAAGAATCATTTATTAATTATTTAGTAATCAAATTATTAAATTTCTTAATTAATAAAATTGGTTTATTATTAATAAAAAATTAAATAAAAGCTTTTTAAAAATTAAAAATGCTTTAAACATTAATAACTTTAAAAATATACATCAGCTTTCTTAAATTATTACGAAAATTCATTTTATAATATTAATAAAAGATAATATACTTATAAAAACGAAAAATAAATTTAATTATTAAAAGAAAAAATAAAAAAAATCTACTTAAAATAATGATAAAATATAAAAAATAAATAGTTAAAGTTAAATTTAAATTAATTAATGTCGAAAAATTAAGCTTTTAATTATTATAAAATTAATTAATTAATCCTAATTATTTAATATATTAAGATTACTTAAAAACAACTTTTATTCAAATTAATGTTTTTAAAAAAAACCTTTAATATTATAATCTTTTATTTAAATAATAAATAAAATAATTAAAATGTGATAATTAATTTTATTTAATTAATTTAATTTTTTAATAAAATTTTAATTAAAATTAAAACATAATATTAAACTATTAAATTAAAAATCACTTATTTAATATAAATATATAAGATTTTATAAATTTAAATTTAATTTTATTAACATTTAATAATCATATTTATTAATTATAAAACAATTAAAAATATTATAAATTAAACAAATTTTTATTTAATAGATTTAATTAAATTAAACTAATAGCTAATAATCACATTAACTTATTTATTATAATTTTAATTAAACATATAATATATTTTTAAATAAATGAATTTCATTTTAAACATATTATTATAATAATTAATATTCTTTAATTAATCCGATAAATTTAAAATAAAACATAATATAAAAAATTAATTAAATAATAATATAAATAATTTTAATTATTTAACATAAATTAATAAAAATCTTAATTATATAATTAAAATTAAAATACATATAATAAATGATTTTTATTAAAAATTATTAAATAAATATATTATAAACTTAAAATTATCAAAAATTATTTAAAAATTTAAAAATTATAAAAAAAAAACTTATTAATAAAAAACTTTTAATATAAATTAAAAAAAAACAAATTATTATTCACTTAAAATCATAATAAAAAAATAATTATACATACTTAAAAATTACATTTAAGATTTATTTAAAATATTTTATAATGAAAAATATCATTTTAATTTTTAAAAAATAATACATAACTTAAATAAATTTAATATATAAAATTTAATAATATTATTGTCGGGATATGGCCGTGCGGTCGCGTGGTTATGCCACGTGGCTGGGGATACAATGTGGCTTATGCGAGGCATGTAAGCTTAATAACATAATCGGATTTAAATCCTCCCTTTTTTATTTTAAATTTATATCCTCTTTTATAATAATACACCCACTTCATATTAATTATAATTATTATGCCGATTTAATATTATTAAACATAATTATAAAATTTTATCATTTTAATAAATATATTTTATTATTATTAAAATAATAAAAAAAATAACATTTAAATAATTTTTAATTAATAAATAATTTTTATTTATTAAATAATTATTATTTACTTTAAATTTACTAATAATTTTATTTTTATTAATAAAATAAATAAAATTAAATATTATTATTAAGTAATTAAATTAAATTTTTAAAGAAATTTCGATAATTAAAAGAATTATAAAAAAACAAGTTTATATATTTAATAATTTAATTAAATAAATAATAAAAAATTTAAAATTATTTAAAAATATTTATAAGATTTTAATTAAATATAATAAAAAATTAGAATGAAACGAGTAAATCTTAAAAGATATTATAAATTTAATTAATAATAAAAATGAAAATAATAATATTATTTTAATATATAAAATAAATGGTTTATTATCATTTATAAAAAAAAAGTTATAAAAAAAGTAAAATGGAAAAAATATTATTAAATGATAAGGTTTTATTTATTTTTATTTATTAAATAAATAATTAATTTAACCCCATCGTTTAAAAGATTTTTTAAATTTTTTAAATTATAAATAATCATTTTTTAATATAATTTATTCTTATTTTATTATAAAAAATCTTATAAATATTTAACGATAAAAAAATAATTATAATTAAAAAACTTTATTATTAAAAATTTAAAATTATATAAATAATAATTAAATAATATATTAAACGAAGTGTTAAAAAAACATTAAATAAAATATCATATTAAATATTATTATATTAAAATCATATAATTTTAAATTTAATTAAGTAATTAATATTTTAATTATATTATTTTAAAATTTTAAAACTTTTAAATAAAACTTTTTAATATACATTTATCACGTATAATAATTATAAAAAACCATCACCGTAAAATACGACTAACATAAAAAACCATCACTACGAGATAAGTGTAAGAAATTATCATTATAAAATAAACGCGAAAAAATTATATCGTAAAATACGATTAACACGAAAAACTATTATCGTAATTAAATAAACATAAAAAAACATCATTATAAGAAATTATTATTAAAATATATATAATTATAAAATTATAAAAATAAAATAATTATTATACATACGTTTATAAAAATAAAAACGATAAAACCACGCTTATAAGTAATAATATATAATAAAAAAAATAATTAAATAATTAAATATTAAAATAACCGGTTATATATTACATTAAATATAAAAGTGGATAATGAATTAATAAGTTAAATAATTAATTAAGTTAAATATTAAAAAACACGTGATAAAAAGAAAATTTATTAATATTAATATATAAATCACATATATATTATAATAATAATATATATTAAATTAATTTTAATTAACTTATATATAACCACTTATTATATTAATTAATTAAGCTTATAACCCCGGTTATAATTATATATATATATAATAATAATAATTTATAATTATAAAATATTAAGATTTAATTATAATCGTAAATGTTTTAAACTTTTAATTTTATAATATTATTAAACTTTTATTAACCGACAATTTATAATATTTTATTTTATATTTATTATTTATTTTTAATATAATAATTTTATTATTATTATTAATTTTTAATATACTTTTATTAAGATTTTTATAAATTATTAAAATTTTATATATAATAAAAAACTTATTTAATATTTTTTTAATTATTAATTTATAATAATTATTACTTTTAATTTTTATATGTTTTATATATTTATAAAAAATATGGTCATGTGGTTTTTACGCGGACCGTTGGTCCGTGCACTAGGCACTAGCATTTAATTAATTTACTTAAATTTCATTTTATGTAATCTTAAATCCTTCTTTTTTTTTACTTAATTAATCAACTATTTAAACACACACAACCGTAGTATTACATTTTTTACCTGATATTAATAGATTTTATTTATTTAACAATGTTTTTATATGTTTATTTTATTAATTTATTAAACATAAAAATTTTAAACTTAAATAATATATATTTATTTATATATATATATATATATATTTATAATAATTTAATTTAATATTAAATTATTTATTATATTTTTATTAATTTTTTTAAAATATTAAAATCATAAAAAAACTTTTTATAAAAAATATCATTATTTTTAAATTCACTTAAAAGTTATTCGATAATGTTAAATCGGTATAATAATTATAATTGATATAAAATAAATATATTATTATAAAAAAAGATTTAAATTTACGATAAAAAAAGGAGGATTTAAATTTAATTATATTATTAAACTTACATGCCTCGCACGAGCCACACCGTATCCTCAACCACGTGACGTAGCCACGCGACCGCACGGTTATATCTCGATAAATAACTTTTAATATAAAATAACCATTTATTTTTAATTTTATTTTTTATTTATTTAAATTTTTTAAATTATATTTTAAATATTTATTTAATAATATATATTAATTTATTAAAATAATAATTTTATTTAATTTATTTATATCATTTATATTTAAATTATAAATTTAAATATTATATAAATTTTAATATATTATTATAATATCCGTTTTTATAAAAATAATTCTTTTAATTTTTATTTTTATTTTATTTATAATTATAATTATAATTATAATTTTAATTATAAAATTAAGTATTATTATTATTATTTTAAAAGTTTTTATAATTATTAAATCATTAATTTTATTAAAAGCTTTTATTTTTATTATTATTTTATAATTAATTATTATTTATTAAAAGTTTAAAATTTTTAAAGTTTATATTAATTATTATTTTAAAAAATAAAATTGTCGGTTGATAAGGTCTGGTTGGTTGATTATAGTTAAAAGCGATTATCGTAGGATTTTTTGTTGTTGTAATTATTATAAATTGTATGGTACGTACTAGTAGCCTCGTAGCTACGGCTGTAAGCCGTAGCCACCCCACGTGACATATATCCCAACACTGGCAAATTTTCTCTTTCCAGCCATTTCAGTATCCAGCTATCCAGCTATTCCAGTATCCTGCTTTTCCAGCGCTTTAGTTCCATTGCCATACGTCATAGTAGTCTGGTGTGGTTTCTCCGTGGCTGTAGCCCGTAGGTTGTCTCGTAGCAGTACGGCTGTAGGTTGCCTTCGTATCGTACGTACGATCCAGTCGTAATTGTATATCCCTGGCAAGGGTGTAATTGTCTCTCTTAGTCGTATGTATGGTGTCCCGTTGGATCCTTCTCATGATGCCCATCCAACACTGACTTGCAGTCAAGAGCCTTCCAGTATCTCCGTTTTTGTTAACCATCGTGGTCTCATACGTCCATGCGATATGTAGGTCTTCGTCGCAAAGTACAGAGTGATAGGTGTCGATCGTGGTATTCGAATGTGGGTTATCTTTGAAAGATCTTTTTCTCTTAATAGATTCATACGTGGCTAACTTGCAGTTAAGCCTTCAATATCCAGCTCTATTGACGCGCCATGGTCTCAAACTGTATATGATATGAAGGTTTTTGTTGCGAAGTATAAAAGCTGAATAGATCTTGATACTCGAATGTTTTGTATGTGGTGGATGCAGATCTCATTTGAGGTCCTAAGGTAGCACAGTTGTTTCCCAGTCCTTTTCGTCTCGTTCCATAATCCTGATGTCATCGTATCCTTCTGATGATTCGAACTATAGATCAACAACTTAGATCTATGCCCGAGGTCCCCGTCCGTAATAGACTTCAATGCAGGTAGAGGGAATAGACTACCCGAGGTAGGTAGCGAGCTGTCTCTTCTTGTCCCAATTGAATGGTACCTAGTTGATCTACAACCTTGCCTTGCGGTCGGCTATTGATCAATGTCGGTTGACAAGGTCTGGTTGGTTGACTATAGTTAAAAGCGATTATCGTAGGATTCTCTGTTGTTGTAATTACTATAAATTGTATGGTACGTACTAGTAGCCTCGTAGCTACGGCTGTAAGCCGTAGCCACCCCACGTGACATATATCCCAACAAAAATAATAAACTTAAATTTTATTAAACTTGATTATTAAATTTATTAACATTTTTATAAATAAATAAAATATACTTTTAATATATAACTTTTTATTAATTTTATTATCATTATTTAAAAGTTTATAATTAAATTTCGATAAATATAAATAAAATATTATATTATATTATATAAACTTAAAACGCGGTAATTTTAAATAATTTATATTATTTATACTTAAATATTAATGTTTTTAATATAATTCTTTTATATATTTAATGTTTATAATGTAAATTATATTAAATAATATAATTAAAAATATTTAAAATAATATTTTAAAATATTTCTTAAAATTTATTTTATAAAATTTTTTATCCATTTAATTTAAAATTTTAATTTATTATTATTATATTTTATTTTAATATAATTAACATAAATTTTCTTTAACTTTCATTTAATAATCATTTTAATGAATTTAAATTACATGTTTAAAAAAAAAGTCATAGCTTATATAATTATGTAAGTTAAAATGTGATCCATGTTATTATATTTATAAAGCTATGACTATCATTTTTTAAATTATAATTTAAGTTAATTTAATTAAAAATAAAGCTTAAGATTAAAATCATATATATTTAAAATAATACTTTATAATTAAATCACATTATATATTAATAATAATATGTTATATTAATTTAAAATAATCTTTTAAAAATAAAGAAATGATTAAAAATATTTTAATATATTTAAAATTATTATAGCTTTTATTTTAATTAAAATATAAGCGTTTTTATACGAAGCATCTTTAAATATAAATATACTTATTTTAATAATACTTTTTAACTTTTCATTTATAATTTAATTATTATATATTATTATAAATTTATAATTGATTTAAAAAATAAAAAAATGGTTAAAAAATGTTATAATATATTTAAAATTATTATAAATCATGTTTTAATTAAAGTATATAAATTTATATAAAAAATCGTGTATGATTTTAATTTTTATAATTTTAATAATATTTTTAACATTTTCATTTATAATTTAATTATCATATATCATATTAATTTGAAATGATATCTTAAAGTTAAATAAATAATTAATAAAACTTCTTATCATTTTAAAATAAGCGTTGTAAATGAATTAATTAAATTATAAATAAAAATGTCGAAAATATCGTCGAAATCGTGTAAATCGCGTAAGATAAAGATTAAAATTACCGTTAAAAACCATTATATAAAACCACCGTAAAAAGACAACTACGATAGCTTTACGTAATATTAAAAATAACTTAAATTAATTATTAATTACTTAATTAATTAATTTTTTTTTAATATTTAATTAATTAAAAGGTTAGTTTTTAAAGGTTTTTTAAATTAAAGTTTTATTAAGAAGTTTAAAATTTTATTTTTAATTAAATTATCTTAAATTATAAGTTAATGTTTATATTAATAAAAGGTTTAAAAAATTTAATTAATTATAATTATTATAACGGTTAAAAAATAAACATATAAACCTTATGGTTTAAACCCGTTAAAATAATTTAATAATATATTTTTTTAATAATATTATATATTTTATTTATAAAATTATATATATTATATTAAATTAATTTTTTATTAATTTATTTTAAATAAAAAATATTAATATTTAAAAGCTTTTAATTATTTAAATCGATTTAAGGTTTTTTAATTTATACTTATATTAATTTATTAATAAAATTAATTTATATAATAAAACTTATTATTATAATTATATATAAAATAACGTATTAATTATTATTATTTAAATTAAATGATTTTAATTTAAATATAAATTTTAAAATTAATATTAATTTAAATTTTATTAATAAAAACTTATATTAATATTAATTTTATTATTTTATATAATAATAAAAGTTTTAATTCTATAAATTTATTAAAAAAATAACATTAAATTCGTAGTACGATTTTAAAACGGTAAACGGTAACGGTTTTACCGGGCGTTTATTTTATTAAATCATTTAAAACGTTAGATTTTCATTTTAACTCGAATAACTTTATAATTTTAAATGACGTTAATTAATAATTTATATTATTAAAATAGTTTTAACTTAATGATTTTAATGATTTAAGTTTTAAAACGTGCATTTTATTATTAAAATAATTATTTTTAATTAAAGTTTTAATTAATTAATTTTAATTAACATTAATAAAAAAACATCGAAGTTAACCGTTTATATAAAAAACTTAATCGTTTTTAAAAATTAATAAAATCATTTATTTCTTAAATAACCACGTTAAATTTGAAATGTAAGATTTAAAACATATATTATTATAATCGTTTAATTAAATTAATTTTAACTACGTAAATTATTAAATTTTAAATAACTTAAATTTAAAGTTATTTAAGTTAAAATACGATTTTATTATTTTAACCGTTTAATAAATTATTAACGTCGGATTTTCGTTTATTATTTATTTATTTAAATGTACTACGGATTTAATTTTAATACATTATAAATTTAATATTATTATTGTTTAAAACGTTAAATTTTAATTTTAATTTAATTACTTTAATAAATTTTACGTTTTTAAATTAATAAGTTATATTATTAAAAATCATTTAATTAAACGATTTTAATAATATATATTTTAAGTTTTATATTTTAAAATTAAATTAATTAAATTTAATTAAAATATATTAAAATTTATCGTTTATATAAAAAATTTAATCGTTTTTAAAAATCATTTAAATAATTAATGATATACGTTTTAAAATTTAAATTATTAAAATCGTCGAATTAAATTTTCGTCGAACCGATTTATTAATTATTATAAAATTTTATTAACCGTTATATTTAACGTTTTTTAATAATATTTTAATTAAAATAAAAATTAAATAAATAATATTACAGTTAATAATTTTATAAAAATTAATAAACGGATTTATTAAAAGTTTTTTATATAAGAATTTTTTATTTTAAAAATATTTTTTATATAAATTTTATAATAAAAAAACTTTTAAATTAAATTAAATAATAATATAACGTTATTTTTTATAATTAATTATTATAAACGTGTTATTACGACATGTAATTAATAATTTAACCGTTTACGATTAAGATTTATTACATTTATATTTTATTAAAATAATTAATTATCGATTAATGATTATATATTTTTTTAAAATAAATAACGTAATAAAATAATAAAACCGTGTAATTAAATTTTAACATTATAATTAATCGATAATTTTAAATTTAAGTTTTAAAATAAATAAAAAAAAGATTTTTTTTCGATATTTATAAGTATATTTATTTATTTAAAACTTTTAACCGGCTCGCGGATTAAAAACGTTATTTATAAAATTAAATTTAAAAAATTTAAAAAAAACATAAAAAATTAAAACTCGAAACGAACTTTTAATTAAATAAATAAATAATATTACGGCACGTAATTAATAATTTATATTAAAACGTAATATTATAAGTATATAATTACGTTAATAATTAAGTATTATAATTATAATAATTATATCGTAATTTTAATAATAAAAATTAAATAATTTATATACATTTATAAGTTTATTATATAATTTAATTTTATAATCGTTGATTTTTTTAAAAAAATTTAAGCTTAAATATTATAATATATTTTAAATATATATGATTTACCTTTTATATTATCATATGACTTTTAATAATTTAATTATAAAAACCTACGAAAATTAATTAAATTATAATTAATAATATTAAAATTTATATAATAGTATAAAAGTTAAGTTATATATATATATATAATGTATTAAAATATTTAAATTTAAATTTTTTTTTTAAAAAAATCAATGATCGTAAAATTAAATTAAATAATAAATGTATAAATGTATATAAATTATTTAATTTTTATTATTAAAATTACGATATAATTATTATAATTATAATATTTAATTATTAACGTAATTATATATTTATAATATTATATTTTAATGAATAATATTTAATAAATTTAATTTAAAAATACGATTAAAATTTATTACATGTATATTTTATTAAAATAATTAATTATTAATTAATTATTTTATATATTTTTTAAAAAATAAATAATGTAATAAAATAATAAAACCGTATGATTAAAATTTAACATGTATATATTAATAATTATTAAATTATTATTATTAATTATTTTTATATATTATAATTATATGTTTATATAAGTATTTAAATATTTATCCTCGTTAATATTAAAAAATGATAAAAATATAAGTAATTTATTATTTATTAAAACATAAATAATTTTATACATAAATTATTAATTAATTAATATATAATATTATTAAAAAACTTTTAATATATGTAAAGTTTTTTATAATAAAATGAGAATAAATTGTATTAAAAAGTGAGAATGATTATTTATGGTTTCAGAGATTTTAAAGATCTTTTAAATGATTAAGTTAAATTAATTATTTATTTAACAGGTAAAGATAAATAAAAGCTTGTTATCTGGTAGTATTTTTTTCGTTTTATTTTTTTTGTAGTTTTTTCCTTATAAATGGTGGTGAATTATTTGTTTTATATGTTAAGGTAGTGATGTTATTTTTATTTTTATTATCGATTAAATTTTTAATATTTTTTAGGATCTGATAGTTTAATTTTAATTTTTTATTATGTTTGGTTAAGATTTTATGGATGTTTTTAAGTAGTTTTAAATTTTCTATTATTTATTTAATTAAGTTATTAAGTAAATAACCTTATTTTTTATGATTTCTTTAATTATTAAGGTTTTTTTAAGAATTTAATTTAATCTTTTAGCGATGATATTGATTTCGTTTATTTTATTAATAAGGATGAGGTTGTTAATGAATTTAAAATAGATGATGATTATTTAATGGATGAGGATTATTTATTAATTAAAGATTATTTAAATGTTATTTTTTTACCGTTTTAATGGTGGTAAAATATGTTAATTAAAATGGTAGGATTTTACGGTTATGTTTAATAAGTGTTAATTAAATTAAGCTTGTTTTAATAAGTAGGAATTTAATTTTAGTAAATAAAGTCTTAAAATTATGTTTTTTTTATTATTATATATATGTAATGTTTTTAAAATTATAAGATTAAAAAGTTTAAACTTAAAGAAATCTTTAATTTTATAACCGTTTATTTATTAATATTTATTAATAATTTTTAATTGTGCTTTTATATTTATGTAAATTTAAGTTTCGAAAAGCTATTAATTAAGTTTAATAAATATTAAGGTTTCGATAATTTTATTAATGTTTTATTAATTATATAACTTATATATTTTTAATATAAAAGTTTAATAATTTTTAAGATTATTTATATTTTATGTTAAAATATTATTATTTATTTTAAACTTATTCTTTTTATATGTTTTAATATTTTTAACGTTAAAATTTTTTTAATAGTTTTATTATATTTTTAAAAAATATTTAAATGTTTATAAAACTTATAATTAATACATATAACTTAAATGTTTTACGTGATAAACGTATATTATTATTATAATCGAAATTTATGTTTAATATTTAATTTAAAATATTAAACATTTTTTATTAAAATTATTAAAAGTTTATTATTTAATTATAATAAGTAAGTAATAATAAAAGTAATTAATATTTATATAAAACTTATTATATAATAAATAAATGTAAAAATATTATGTAATTAAAAAAAAGTAAACGAATCGTATAAAAAGTTATAAATTATAAAAATGTTTAAATAATCGCGAAAAAATAAACGGATCGCGTTAAAAATCAACGAGTTATAAAAACGTTACGTGATTATAAAAATTATAAAAAAGTTATGTAATTATAAGATTATAAAAAGAAATAAACATTTAATAATAAATAAATAAAAAAAGTATGTTTAATAAATAAAAAAATGAAAATAAATATTATAATAATTAAAAAATGAAAATAATATATATAATTAATAAAGAAAATAATTATTATAAAAATAAAAAATATTTTTTTATTATATAAATATTTAAAACGTATATATATTTAAAATATATATTAATTATATAAATATTATAAATATATAAATAAGAAATTAATAACTTTTTAATTATTATTTATTATTTTAAGTAAAAAAATCTCGAATATTTTATTTAAATTACATTAGATTTTTAAATTATTTAATATTAATAATTAGTTTTTATTTAATATATGCACGAGTTTTATGGCATTTTTTATTAATAATAGTCTTAAATATTATTTATTATTTTTTAAGTTATAATCTTTTTATTTAATTAAATATGTTAATATTAATTTTCTTTTAATTTTATTTATATATTTTTATTTAAAATTTTTGATTTTAAAAAATATAAATTCATTGTTATTATCGGGATATGGCCGTGTGGTCGCATGGTTATGCCATATAACTGGGGATATGGTATGGCTTATACGAGGTATATAAGCTTAATAACATAATTAAATTTAAATCTTCCTTTTTTTATTTTAAATTTATATCTTTTTTTATAATAATATATTTATTTTATATTAATTATAATTATTATATCGATTTAATATTAATCAATGATTAATAAGTATGTTAATCATAAAATAATAAGGATTTTATTTAAAAAAAATAAGTGGATGAGATATATGACGTCATAGATGGGATTTTAATCTTTTAATTAAATGTTTAAAATTTATGTTTATTAATTTAAATTAAAAACTTAAATTTTATTGTTGTTTAAAAAGTATTATGATTTTATAAATCGAATTAATAATGTTATATTATAATTAAAATCGGAATGGTTAAAATATTAAGGTAAGAATATGTGAAATTTAATATGCGAAAGAAAAGTATTAATGAAGATAATTGAAAAATTTAACATATATGATAATAAGTATTTAAATTATTATAATTAATTTAATTTAAGTATTTTATAATTAAAATAATAGTATTAAGTATATAATTAAAATTAAAATGGTTAATACGTATTAAGATTTAAATATTTATGATTTAATTATAAAAATAATAAATATTAAGTATGATAATAAAAGAATCTTTTAATAATATAATAAAATATTAAAAATTGATTAAAAATTAATTAAAAATTGATTATTAAATATATAATAAATATAATAAATAGTAAATATTTAAAGGCTGAGTTATAAGATTTATAAAATTAATTAATAAGTTAAGAATATTATTTATATAATAATTTAATTAAAGGTTATTTAATAAATTGTATTATTAATTTAATAAGTATTTAAGTAATAAATGGAATTTAATTAATAATTAACATTATATTAATTAATAATTATTATATTTAGAAATAGTTAATGTATAAATTTATAAGATAAAAAAATTATTATATAATTTAAAAGATTGAATGTAGATTTTTTTAAAAAAAATTTCTTTTTAATAGAATTTAATTAGTTATTAAAAGTTATAAGATAGGAAAAAAGAAATTAAAAGTGATGAATAATAAAGATAAAAGTGTGGATTGTTTAAAAGTATTATTAAAAGTATTAATATTAATAGATTTATTATCTTATAATTTTAAATTATTATAAGTTATTATATAATAAAACTTAATAAAGTGATAAAGTTAATTTAATTTAAATTGTTTATAAGAATAAATAAAATCATTTAAGATATAAGGTTTTTTATTATTAGTTATACTAATAGTTTTGGATTTTTAAAGTAGATTATTATTATAAAAGAGATATATATATTCGAAGATAAGGCTAATTTAATATTAAGATTATTTTGAGAATTTATTAAAATATTTATTACCGAAAAAATTAATAAGGAAATTATTATTAAAATAATAAGTATAAATTTTAATATAACTTATAATATTTGGATTATTAAATATAAGATTTAAAATATTGGAAAGGTAAAATTAAAATATATTAAATGTAGTTAAGGTTTAATTATTATAAATATTAAGGATATATTTAAATATATTAGATCTTAAAAGATTTAATAAATTAATAAAGTTATTTAAAGATCTTATATTAAAAGCATTTAAATTATTTATAATGATATTATTTAAAAAATAATTAGAAAAGATTAATAGATTTATATGGATAAAGGTAATGGAAATGATAATAGATGAAGTATTAAAATCTAAAGATTTATTAAATGATTTATAATAATAGTTATAGAAATGGATAATTAAAAAAGTGGGAAAGAAATTAGAAATAAAAATAAATTCTTTTATAATATTAATAGATGAGATTAACTAAATATAATAATTTAATTTATTTATAAATATAATTAAAGAATTAGATTTATATAAAAAATTAACGAAAGTAATTAATTTATTTAAAGTATTATTATAAACATATAAAGATATATAAAAATATAGAATAATATGAAATAAAAAATTAAATAATATGTTTAAAAATATAAAAAATAATAAAATAATAATAAACCTATTAATAAATAAAATTAATTAGAAGAAATATATGTTTAATAAATATAAAAGAAAATTTATAATATAAGATAATCTTAATAATCTTTTAAATGAAGATATAAAAAAGTTAGAATTATATATTATTAAATGTATAATAGGATATAATAATTTATTATATAATACCCTTTTTATATAAAATTTTTAGATAGATTTTAATGGTTTAAGAAAAATATATTAGATTAAAATAAATTAAATGTTATGAATTATTATAAAAAATTATTTATAAACTTATGATATTTATATATTATAAAATTATAATCCGATTAAATAATTATTATAAATTATATATTAAAAAAAATAAAAACCTTATTTATCTGAAATAATATAAATATATGTAAAATAATTATTAAAGATTTTGTATTTAAAAATAACTTATTATATATAAATTGTTTAATTAGAAAATTAAAGTAAATGGAAATCTTAAATGGGATTTTAATAATAAATAAGATATTGAAAAGATTAAAAGAAAAGTTATTAAAATGGATTTAGTTTTATGATATAACTTATTAATTTAAAAATTTAAATTTTTATAATATTAATTATTAAATTATAAATTAAAAACTATAAGAAATAAATTATTAATTTATAAATTAACTGAAAACTTAAAATAATAATGTATTTAAATATGATTAATTTTAAGTGAAATATTTTAATAAATATAATAATGTAATATTTAAATTAAAAGAGTGATTAAAATAAACATAAATATTATTTAAAGATTTAATATTATTAAAAGTTATTATTAAATTAATAAAATTATATAAAAATAATAATGAGGTTTATATTGGAAAAGATTATAAATTTTTAAATAATAAGATTAAAATCTTTAAAAATAAATGTATGAAATTTAAAATTAATAAAAAATATTATGGAAACATATTTTTAATAATGTTGGTAAGAGACGTATAAGAATATTATAATGATTATATATTTAAAAAAAGATTAAATATAAAAATATAATGGTAGAATTTAAAAATAAATATAAAATAATAAAATATAAATAAATATATTTATATAAATAAAAAAATGTTATCATTAATAAAATTATTAATAAGAATTTTAGTAAAAGTTTAAAAGATTATTTAAAAATATTAATTATTTAAATATAAAAAATATTTAAAGGAATAAAAGATAATAAATAAAATATAAATATTTTATTTAAAAAGTTATTTATAGGTATAATATTAAAACATTTAATATTCATCTTAATTTTATATAATTTAAAAGAAACCTTCTTTAAATTATTTATTTAATTATAAGGTATAATAAGAATTTATAATAAATATATAAAAGATTTAATTAATTAAAATAATATAAATGTTAATGATTAAAATTATTTCAATAGATTATTTTAATATTTAAGATATATATAAAACAATTTTAAAAGGAATAATTAAGGTAATTTTAATTTTAAAAATAATTATAAAAATTATTTTAAAAGTAATTATAAAAATTACCTTAAAAGTAATAATAATTTAAAAGGTAATTTTAAAGGTGGTTATAAAAGAACCATTTAAGGTAAAAAAAGAATATATATTTGTTATAATAAAAATGTTTAAAAATATTTTATATGTAAATAAATCAAATATTAATTCATAAATCATATAAAATAAAAATAAAATGTTATATGATGATGATGAAATTTATAAGTTATGGAATGTGGATATAATATATTAAAATTAACTTTTTAAATATAATTAATAAATTATAAAAGATTAAGTTTAAATAAGATTAATATACATTTTAATACTTATTATATTTAAGTTAAATAAGATAATAATATTAGAAATGTTGAAAATATTTAGTATAATGATTTTATTTTAGAAAATAAAAGAGATAATTAATTAAAATATATGGTAGGTATTAATATAATATATTATATAATATATGATAATATAAATGATTAAAAAATTATAAATATCCTTATAGATTAAATAATAATGCATTTTTAGACTAAAACAATAATAGATTATAACATTAAATATACATTATTATTAATATTAAATTGGTTATTAAGAAAAAATAAAGTAATAAACTTATTATATTACTTTAAAAATCGATATGATATAAAATTTTAAAATATATTATCTGATATTAAAACTATTAAAATATTATTAAAAGGAATAAGATAATTATGTATATTATAAAAAATAAATGTTAATATAAAGTTAAATATAATTATAGTTAAAAAAAAGGAGTTCAGTTTTAAAGATAATCTGAAAAAAAATAATATAAGTATTGTATGTTTAAAATTATTATTTAAAAAAGTTATTTTTTATATTATTAATATAAATATATTATTTTTAATAAGTTTATATAATATAAATTGACTTAAAATTATATTAAATAATATTAATAATAAAATAATATATAAGAAAATTAATAAAAGTTAATTAATTATTTAAAAATAAGATCATTTTTAATACTTTATTAATAAATAAAAATAAATATTGGTATTTTACCATTTTATTATTAAATAATTAAAATAAATTTATAAAAAATAAGCTTATTTAAGAGTAAGATGATTATATTTAATATTAAAAAAATAAGCTTTAATAATATAAATTAAAAAGTTATCGAAATGATAAATAAATTTTATTATTAATATTAAATATATAAAAAAAGCCTTAAATGATTTAAATTTACTTTTAAAAATAATAATATTGGATTTAATTATAACATATTTATGGATGTAATGTACTTTAATAATAAATTAATATTACATATGGTAAATTAAATAACATTATATTAAATAATAAGATTTATAAAAAACATAATATCTAGAAAGATATAAGATAAATTATAAGTTATATAAATAAATGTATATTTTAATTTATTAAATAATATTATCTTCGATATAAAAAAGAATTTTATAAGAAAAGAATTTATTATAAAAATAAAAAAGATGTTTATTATCTTAAAGTAAGTATTTATGGAAGTTTATTATTTAATTAAAAAATTTAAAAGATATTATGGATTTTTATAAAAGGTATATAAGATAATATTTAATGAGTTATAATATTAAAAAATAAATCCATTAAATATTTTATAAATAATTATTAAAGTTATTAATGATATAATAAGGCTTAATGGTCTGGTATTAATCTTATTAATTTATGAAATATTTTTAAGATTAATATTATTTTTTATAAATAATGTAATAATATAATAATGTGTTGAAGTAATTAAAAAAGTATTTAAGGAAATTAAAAAGTATTATGTATAAAAATAAGTTATAGATGTATTAAGTATAAGAAATAAATTAAATATACTTCTTATTTTAAAATTATTGTTATAATTTAAAATATAAGTATAAAAAGAAAATGGGAAAAATAAAGAATAAAAAAGATTATATAAGTTAATTATATAAAATAAAGAAATGTATATTATCGATATTAATAATAAATTAATTAAACTTTAAATTATAAATGTTAAGTTTTATTTATAAGAGATATTAATGGAAATCTTAAAAGTAAATATTAAAATTAAATTAAATTATAATCTTAATAAATTTATATTATTTAATGAAGTATTAAATGATAAAATAATTAAAAAATAAATAATGGAAGAATTAATAAATAAAGAATTAATGAAAAGGAAGTATGGATGACTTTATAATAGTAAGAATAAATTAAAAATGGTAAATGTTAATATTACTTATATAATATAAAAAGAATATATAAATAAAAAATTAATGATAAAATTTTATAAAAAAGAGAAGATTATTATATTAAGAGAATTGTTTAAGGAATTAAATAAATAAGAGATTGATTTATTTATTAAAAAAGGTATAATTAGATTTAAAAAATAAAATTTGTAAAAAAATAAATATATATTTAATTTAAGAATGGTATAAGAAATTAAAAGAAAAGAATTAAATTCATTATATAAGAAATTATGATTTATTATATAAAAGTATAATAATTAAAGTAAGAAAGGAATTATTATAGAAGTTTTGATAATATAATAATTAAATATATAAATAATTATAGCATTTATTTTATTTTTAATGAAAAAAAGATTTATATTATGGTTTTATGATATAATGTAAGTATATATATAATTTAAAATAAAACTAAGATAATGAATTATAGCAAAATTATTAAAAGAATTAAAAGGTAAATATAAAAAAGGAATGATTATAGTTATTATATATTTATTATATTATAAAAAGAAATTTAATATGATTTTATTAATGTTTGATTTATATCTTTTCATAATGTTATTAAAAGAAATTTTTAAATTAATTAAAATGTAAATAAATGATATATTTAAATTATTTAATAAGGAATTTAATGATAAAGAAGATAAAGAGTTAAAAAAAGTTAATTTAATGGTAAAAAATGAAATATTTTTAAATATAAAAATCTTAATAATCTTTAATAAATATATAATAATTAAAGAAAATGAAAATAAAGATATATATTTTAAATAAAAAAAATAAAAAAAGAAGATCGAAATAATAAAGATTAATAGTAATGATAAATTTAATAAATTTATTAAGTAAAAGGTGTGAGGCGTATATATTATATTAATATATTAATTAGAAGTAATGTTTAATTTATTTAAAGTTACGTAGTATAAATAATTAAATAAAGGTTAAATAATTAAATTTAATAAAAGATTAAAATGGATATTAAAAAATCTTAATTAAAAAATAAAATTTATATTATTAAACTTTATATAATTAAAGATATTTATGTTTATAAATGGTTTATTTATTAATAATAAAGATTTAAGTTTTTAAATTATATATATGATTATTTTAAGTAATGAAAATCTATCGGATAAATTATTTAAAATTAAAAGAAATATAATTTATTAAAGTTTAATAAAATTTAAGTAAGTCATAAAAAACATATTAGTAAGTAAAATATACATAATGGTAAATGAAGTAAATGTAGTTAAAATAATAGTTAATATATTAATGGTTATTATAAAAGTGTTTAATCTTTTAAAAGTATTTTTAATTGTGTGTATAAATTTTTATTTTTTATATAAATATTTAATTAAGCTTAAAATCATAAAAAAAAAGATTTATAATTAATATTATGGTATTATATTAAATGTATGAATGTAAGGAAATTATAAATATTAAGTGGATACATAAGGAAGATAATCTGATGGATGTTATAATAAAAGCGAATTTAAATAAAATCTTTAAAAATTTTATTAATATTAATTATCTTACACTTAAGTTATAAAAATAAATAAAAAAATTAAAGAAATTAATAATTTAAATATAATAATAAAAAGTTAAAATAAACTTTAACATAATATAATAAGAATTTTATAATAATAACTTTATAAAAATTAAAACATTTATTAAACGAAAAGTAATAAATTAAAAAAGATATCGAAAAAACGACTATGAGATTAACTAAGGTTGTAAATTTATCACTTTTAATCACTTATTTACTAATTTTTTTTAGTTTTAATTAGTAAGAGCTATAACTTTTATTGATAAGATTTTTTTGTAGTAATTTTAGTAATTAGTTAGTTAGTAAAAGCTGTAACTTTTACTAATTATATTATAGTAAGTTAATTATTATAAAAAAAAAGTAATTACAATTAAAATTCGGAATTAAATCGGAAAATTATAAAACTATGTTTTCTATGGATTTAAATCACTTATAAAACTTTGATTAAAGTCTGGTAATTTTAAAATAAGATTTGGATTTACTATAAATCTTTAAAATTAAAGTGTCTGGTAGAAGGTTAATAGGAGCTACCTTATACCAAATTTCAACACTCATTTCCCAGCCAACCAAAATAGGTAAAAATACGTAATGACCACCATTATACGTAAAATTCAACGAAGTTTATAAATCTTATTTTTACTGATTTTATATACTTTTATTTCGAATTTTTAGAATTTATTTAAATATGAAATGTAGTAATTAATAATTTATAATAATTAACTTAACTTACTACAAGAAAAGTTAATAAGTTATAATTATAATTTTTACTACATTAGTTAATAAAATCAGTAACTTTTATTAATTATAAGTTAAAAAAAGTTAGTAATTTTAATAATAATAAGTTAATTATTAAAATTATTAATTAACTAGTAGTAATTTTTTACAACTTTAAAATTAATGAATATTAATATTAATAAACTTTTAAAATAAATTAAAATAAATTTAATAAATAAAATAACTAATATATTAATATTATAATTTAAATAAAAAATCGCTTAATTATTTTATAAAAAAAATAAAATTTAATAACGATATTTTAAAATTTCGTTTATACGTTTTCGGTAACATTAATTAAATACTTTTTATGGTTTCGAGTATAAAAACGACATTATTAAATAACACGAACTTTATTTATTATATTTTTAATACGAATATTTTAAAAACATTTATAAAAGCCCCGTTAAACCGTTTTAACAGCATCTTATTATACATATTAAAAAATTTCTTTCTTATAAAATAAAATATTATTAAAAATGTTATACCGATCATATTTCGCGACAATTATGTTATGCTTCGACCGTTGTAATAATATTTTAAGTGTGACGCGAAAACATAAAAATATAAACTTTACGACCATTTACGTATCGCTCGTATTTAATAAAAACCACTACTAATTAATTAATTTAAAAATTAACGTTAAATAAAAAAACACTTATAATTTAATTTAACATAAAAATTAAACTTATTATTACCACGTTAATTAATTAAAATATAATAACATTATTAATAAAAAATTAATTAATAACCGAAGGTATAAATAAAAAGCATGATTAATTATTTCGAGAGAGAAAATATTAATAATATTTAAAAATTAATAAAAAAAAATAAAAATAAAAAAAATTAAGGAAAAAAAAACACACCGCATTTTTAATAACTACTTTTAATTACACACGATTATAAAAGATACGTAACACTTACGATAAAAAAAATTAATTATTAATGTTAAAATATAACCATACGATCGTATGGTTACGCCATATAATTAAAGATATAATATAACTTATACGAGGTATGTAAGTTTAATAATATAATTAAATTTAAATCCTCTTTTTTTTAATTTAAATTTATATCCTCTTTTATAATAATACACCCATTTTATATTAATTATAATTATTATGTTAATTTAACAGTTATTATTTTTTATAAATATACATTTAAGTTTTAATCATTTATGTTTAAATAAATTTAATTAATTCGATGTTAAAAATAATTAAATAATAAATATCATTTTATATATTTTTTAAATTTTAAAAAAGTTTAATTTATATATAAAGTTACCGATTTTTTTAATAATTATAAATAAGTTAGTTTTTTATTTAAATTATTTATATAAAGATTTTTTAAATAAGTAATATCTTTTATATAATTATAAATATACTTTTTAACCGATATTAAATTAAATTAAATTTTTTTTATCGTATTAAATTTTTACATCCATTATAATATAATTAATCGCAACTTTTACTTTTCATTAATATAAATTTTTTTATATTTTAAAATCGATTAAATTTTTTAAAACTTTTAAGATTAATAATAAAGATTTAAATTTAAAATTAAAGATTACTTCATTAAAAATTCTTTTAAAAATTAATAATTTAAAGTTATTAAAATTATATTATAAGATTAAAATTATATATACTTAAAAAGTATTAAATAAAATAATAATATCAAATCTTATTATTATTTTAATATTTTAATTTTATTTTTTGTTTTAATTATTAATTTATAAGTAATAATTAATAAAAATAACTATTTTAATTTCTTATTATAATTATACGATTTATTAAAAAGTTAATGTAAACTTTTAATTTTTATTAAAAATAATCTTCGTTAAAAAGCTTTAATTTATTATAAAAAAAGAATTTATATAATTAATTTATTTAATTTTCGGTTGTATAAATAATATATTTAAAAATAAAAAATATTTTTTTATTCCTTTTATAAATAATTATCATAAATATATTAAATTTATCATATTTAAAGATATGTTATATAAATTTAATAAAAGATTTTTTAAGTAAACTAATAATAAAATTTATAATAATAATATAAAATAAGATAAATAATTTATTAATTAATTTAAACTTATTAAATAACTTTTTTTTATGTATTTAAACTTATAAACATAAGTCATAATTTATAATATAATTTATTAATAATATTATTAAATTTTATATATTAAATTTATTTAAGTTATATATTATTTTTTTAAGATCGAAATGGTATTTTTTATTATAAAATATCTCGAATAAGTTTTAAATATAATTTTTAAATATATATAATCGTTTTTTTATTATGATTTTAAGTAAATAATAATTCGTTTTCTTTTAATTTATATCGGAAATTTTTTATTAATAGATTCTTTTTTTTATGACTTTTAAATTTTGAAATAATTTTTAATAATTTCGAATTTATAATATATTCATTTAATAATTTTTAATAAAAATTATTTATCATGTATATTTTAATTTTAATTATATAATTATAATTTTTATTAGTTTATATTAAATAATTAAAGTTATTTATAATATTATTTAATTGATTTTTCGTGTTATTTTTTACCTCGAATTTATCGGATTAATTTAAAATTATCGGTAATTATGATAATATGTTTAAAACGAAATTTATTTATCCGAGAATATATCGTATATTTAATTAAAATTATGATAATTAAGTTAATATAATTATTAATTATTAATTTAATTTAATTTAATTTATTAAATGAAGATTTATTTAGTTTATAATACTTTTAATTACTTTATAATTAATAAATATAATTATTAAATGTTAATAAAATTAAATTTAAACTTATAAAATCTTATATATTTATATTAAGTAAGTAATTTTTAATTTAATAACTTAATATCATATTTTAATTTTAATTAAGATCTTATTAAAAAATTAAATTAATTAAAGAAAATTAATTAAATAAAATTAATTAAATAAAATTCATTATTATATGTTAATTATTTTATTTATCATTTATATAAAAGATTATAACGTTAAAGCTTTTTCTTTTAAAAAATATCGATTTTAATAAAAATTATTTTCGAATAACTTTAATATATTAAATAATTAAGATTAATTAATTAATTTTATAATAATTAAAAGCTTAATTTTTTTAATTTAATTAACTTAAATTTAATTTTAACTGTCCATTTCTTATATTTTATTATTATTTTAAATAGATTTTTCTTATTTTTTTTTAATAATTAAATTCATTTTTTGTTTTTATAAAAGTATTATTTTTTATTAATATTATGAAATAAATTTTTATAAGAATCTAATAAAGTTGATATATATTTTTAAGGTTGTTAGTATTTAAGGTATTTTTAATTTTTAAAAAGCTTTTATTCGATTATTTATTCATGATAAATTAATTTTATTAATTAAAAAACTTAATAATTTAATTATTAAATAATTAATAAATGATTTCTTAAGGTTTAAAGTTAAATTTAATTTAATAAAAAGGTTAAAAATTATATTTAAATGTTATAAATGTTTTTTAAACATTTTTAAAAAAAATTATTATGTTATTTATATATGTTATTATAAATTAATAGTAAAGTTTTAATTTATGATCTATGAATTACTAAGCATATCTTAAGTTATTATAAATGCTTATAAGTATTATGTTAAATATTTTAAAGCTTTTTAATGATATAATAATTATTTTATTTTAATAATTAAGCCATATAAGTAGTTGGTAAAAAAATTTAAATTTATTAATTATAATTATATAATGATAATCTTTAAATTTAAATATGATTATTTTTTAAGTTAAAAATGAATATATATCTAATATGATGATTTTATTTAAGCTATATAAATTAATAATCATATAAGTTTTTTTAAGCATTATCGATTATTTTTTATATAATAAATATTAAATAATTAAAAAGTATTAAGTTTTTTATAAATTTAATTATATTATTTTTTTATATATTATTAAGTAAATTATTAATAAGTTTTTAATTTTTAATTTCGAGATTATATATTTTAATAAAAGAATTAATTTAATTTTATCAGGTTTTAATAAATAATATTTTTATCATCTCTTTTTTTAAGATATTAATTATATCAGATTTACTTTAAATATTATATTTTTTAATTATAATTTAAGCTTTTATTACGAAATTCTTAACTTAATTTTTATTATAAATATTTTTTTTTAGGTTTTAATAAATAAGATTTTTTTAAGTTTTTAACTTTTAAAAGAAGATATTTCTTTATTTTAAAGTAATTTATCGTCTTATATAACTGTTTAAATATCTTTTACTATTCTTAATTTAAATTTAAATATTTTTAATGTTTTATCGGATATTTTAAACTTAAAAGCCATTTAATTATTATTTTTAATATCGGTTATTATCGTAGTGATTATTTAAACGTAAATAACTTTTTTTTATATAATCTCGAAATAATTTTTTATATAATAATTAGTAATATAATCTAATTTTTTTTATATAAATGAATATATTTATATTATTTAAAAATGAGATAATTTTAAGATTAATTATTAATAATAAGTTGTTTAATGTTTTAATATTTTCGGAGAAAAAATTATATTTTTTTATAATCATTTTACTTTATATTTAATAAGTGTATATAAATTATTAATATTTAAGTTATAATTTTAATAAGGATTATTATATTAATTATAATAAGTATTTATTTTTAAATTAAATTCTTTTTTTTTATAATTTAAATAAAAATTTTAAGATTATAATATAATTTAAAAATAAAAACCTTATTAATATAATTAATATTAATTAAATGTTTATATAAAAATAAGGTTTTTAATAATAAATTTAGTTTAAGATCTTTTAATACTTAAATGTTAATAAGTATTTAAGCTTTTAAGGTTTTATTTATGTAATAATTTAATATAATTATTATGAAATTTATTTTTTAATTTAACTTAATTTTTCCTACGATACTTTTAATATATATAAGTTTTTTTATGATAATAATAATATTAAAAGTAAACTTTTAAAATTAAAATTAACTTATTATAATATTAAAATATTTAATATTAGTATATATTAAAGTATTTAGTTATTTTTAAAAAAAATTCGAATTTAAAATATATATATAAAATAAAATTTAAAATATCGGTATATATTAGTTTTTTTAATTTAATTATAATTATGTTTATAATTTTATTATTTATAAAACTAGTTTTATTATTAAAATGAATTTATAGTTTAACTAGAATTTTTTTAATTAATTTTTTTTTATATTTACATGTTAAAAAGTATAAAAAGAAATTTTATCGTTTAATAAATTTCTTGTTATAAATATGGTATATTAATGTATGTATTATTTTATTAATGGTCTCTTTAATTTTATTTTTTAATAAAAGTTTATTATGATTATAAAAAAAAATAAAAAAAAATATTAGAAATGTTAATTTTATTTTTATTTAATTTTATATAAACTTTTTTATTCTTTTCCTTTATAATTTATTTAATTATTATATAACTTTAATTAATTAAATTCTTTTTATATTAAACGATTTTAAAGTTATTTATATTTATAAAAATTTCGTTTTAAATGCCGGCATATTTATTAATAAACCAAATAAAATACATTTATTTATAAAATTTATAACTTATTAATTTTTAAGCTTATTAAAAACGGCTTTTATAACTTTAATTTTAAATTTAAATTTAATTTAAATAATTTTAATTATTATAGCTTTAATTTAATCGGTTTTTATAATTATTAAATTAATAAAAAGAATTAAAATTATAATTAAATTAGTTTTATTTTTTATATAAGTTTTATTTATCGTATAAACTTTATTTATAAGAGTATTAATTTAAGTATTTCTATTAATTATTTTATAAAACATGTTACGGCACGTGGTGGCTGAAGCCCGAGGAGGCTGAGGCTAAGCCCAAGGAGAGGCTGGGCTGTAGCACTCGGTAGATCACGTGGATGCGATCGGGATCTACCGCACTTATACCCCATTAGGATAACTGATTATCGATCAGTTGTCTTGTATCTCTTTTAAGCGGGATGGCGCAGCGGGGTAGTGGGGCCGTGCGGTCGGATCTTAATAAAACATCTTTTTATTATTTAATATATATAATATTAATTATGATTTTAAAAATAATTACGTTAATATCGGTTTTTTTAATTTTAAAATAATAATATTATTTTTTATGGTAAGTATAAAAGGTAGAATTAATAAAATGGATTAAATTATTAATAAATTTTATAATATTTAACATTATTAAATAAATTTATTAAAAATAAAAATCTTATTATAATATATATATTTTTTTTTCGATATAAATAAAATACTTATTAATATTTAATTTTTTATTAAATTTATTAATTAATTTTTATAAATATAAGTATAAAACATTATATAATTAATTTATTTATTATATATAAGTTATAAGTTTATAAATGTTCGCGTTTTTTATTATTTTTATAATTTAAATGATAATAAAATAATTATTTATTAATTTTTACTTATTATATAATATGTTTTAAAATATTTTAAAAGTGTCGATAAAGTTGATTTTAAAATAGTTTTTAACTTATTAAAAATAATATTCGAGATTAATGGTTATTATTATTTTAATTATATTTAATAAATATATAATATATTATATTTATATATTATTTTAAAAAAATTATAAAAGGTTTTATTTTATAATATTAATTTTTACCATATTAATTATTACGGTTTAATATATAAAAGTAAATAAGTATATGTTTTATTAATAAATGTTTAAATTAATGATTTAATAATCATTTAATTTATATGATAATAATAAGTTTAAGTAAAAATATTTTATGTATAATAGTTTTTAATTATAAAAATTTTCGGAATAATTGTTTTTATTGTATATAACGTTAATTATAACGTTAATATTTCTAAAAAATTATTATATTTTTAATTAATAAAAGATGATAATTATTACTGTTATTATTTTTTTAATATAACATTAAAATTTTATATTTAAAATAAAAAAAAGTAAGTTTAACGTTAATATTAAATTATTAATTAAATTAATTAATTTAATTAAATCGGTTAATTTTAAATTAATTATATTAAAATTAAATGGTTGAAAATTATCATATAAAAGATTTAAATTAAAATATAAATCTTAATTAAAATATTTTAATTAAATATTTAAGTTAAATTATTAAAAGTTTAAATTAAGTTATAAGTTTAAATTTAAATTAATATTAAAATTAAGTTTTAAAACGGGTTAACTAAGTATTAATTTTATAAGATTTAATTTATTTTAAAAGTTAAAATTAAAAATAAAGTTAAAAAAATAAATAAGATTTACTAGGTTTTTATTTTTATTAAATTTTATAATATTTAATATTTTTTTAATTTAATTAATAATATATAATCGATGGATAAAAAGTAAAAGTCTTTTAATATCTTCGTTAATTAATTTAAAATATATAAATTATTACGATTTTAAAATTAAAAATATTATTAAAAAATTAAAAGAAAAAATTAAATTAAAAATTAATTTTAATAAAAGTGAATATAAATTTAAAAGATTAATAATAAAAAGTGAAATTAATTAAAATTTAATTTTTAAAAGTTAATTTTAAAATTAAAATTTAATTATAAATTAATTTATTTATCGGATTATTTATTTAATTTTATATATATAAATTAATTACTTTTTAAAATATAATTTAAAAATTTAATTTTAAGTATAATAAATTTATTTAATAAAAATATAAGTAAATTATACTTAACTTTTAATATTTATAGTTAAAAAAAATGTAAGTAAATATATATGTTTTAAAAGTTTTAATCTTTTAAATTTAAAATAAATTAAAGTTGTTTTAAAAAAAATAATTATTTAATAATAATTTTTTATTTTATATTAATTAAATGAATCCGAAAATTAAAAAAGTATATAATTTAAAAAAAATAAAATGGTATGATGTTTTATTTTAAAATAAATGATATTATAATTTTAAAATTTTAATAAGTAAATTAAAAAATTTTAATAAACTTTAATTACTTATAATTAAAATGTTAAATTTAAAAATATAAGTTTAAAAAAATTTAAAAAGTTTTAAAAAAATTAAAAATTTAAAAGTTTAAATAATAAAATAATAAAATTAAATTATATGATCTTATAAAATAATTAATTTAACTGAAGTTACGTTTTAAATAAAAAAATATTAAAAATATTATTTTTATTAATTAAATTAAAAATAATAAAATAAAAAAATAATAAAAAAATAAAATTATTAAATATAAAGTTTTTTATAATAAAATAAAAATAAATTATATTAAAAAAATGATTATTTATAATTTAAAAGATTTAAAAAATCTTTTAAATAATTAAATTAAATTAATTATTTATTTAATAAATAAAAATAAATAAAAACTTATTAATATAATAATTTTAAATATATATGTTTTATATATTATATTTTTATTTTTATAATATTATTATAAATTATAATAAATTATTATTAATTTTATTTATAATAACTTATATAATATAAAAAACACCCGTATCGAAAATGTATAATAACTTAAAGTTTACTCGTATTAATTATAATATTAATTATAATACCGCGCCGTTAAAAAAATAATCGCGTTTCGCGCGATTATTTTTTTAATAACGGTTACTTTTAAATAATTAATTAAATTATTTTATATTTTTTATTAAATTAATTATAATTAAACCGATTAAATTAACGGTTATAATTAAATTAATTAAAATATAATTAATTAATTATTACGTAAAAAATATTACACGTTATCGTTTTCGTTAATAATTAAAATTAAAAATTAAATTATTTATAATTAAATTAATTAATTAATTATATATTAATTATTTTTTTTATTTTTTATTTTTTATTAATTTATTTTTTTATTTAAATAAAAAAACGTTTAAAAAAATTTCATTAATTAATTAAAACGTAAGATCCCGGGATTTTTTTATTAATATTAAAAATTTTTTTTTAAAAGTTATAATATACTCGAGTTTATAATTTTATAAGTTATAAAATATAATAAATTAATTAATTAACTGCCGGTTACGTGCGTTTTATGTATGTAACCGATAATCCGATAATTTTTATCATCGATTCGATAACTTTTATTATTAATCCGATAATTTTTATTATTAATCCGGTTAATTTTAAAATAATATTAACATTAATTATAATTAATTATAACTTATAATTATAATTAAATAAATTATAATTTAATATTAATTAATTATAATTAAATTTATTAATTAAATATATATAAATTATATTTTTTAATTTAAAATCATTTTTTTATTTAAATAATTTTCGTTAAAAGTTAATTATTTTTAAAAACTTTTTTTTCTTTTTTTTTAAAAAAAAATCACATTTAATAATTATAAAAAACATTTATATCGGGGATGTATAATAACTTAAAATTTACTTATATTCGTTATTCGTTATAATATTAATTATAATACGTTAAAACGCGTTACACACGTTTATTTTCGTTAACAACCACTTATAAAAATTATATATAAATTATTTTATTTTTTATTTTTTATTAATTTACCTTTTTATTTAAACGAAAAAACATCTAAAAGAGGGAATTTCATTGACTAATTAAAATGCAGGATCTTAGGATTTTTTCATTAACATAATAACCTTTCATAAACTTCGGGCACTCGTAAACTCGGGCATAATAACCTTTTATAAACTCCGGGCATTCGAAGATGTGACAGTCAAATCAGTAATGCACTATGCTTTAAACGCATATTATAATTAGAATCGCCGAATTTCCATGTGATACATATAGCTCACAGCGGCAGTGCGTTTACTTGAAAATTTTTACGAATTAAATCTCGCGGTTTGCAGACTGGGCTTCTCAGTTCACCCGAGTAGATTCATATATTATTATCACTTATCCCCCTTACTAAACGTATTTTGTGACAATTACTTAAAAGGGTTCTAAGTCATGCCCATACTATTCCCAGCCAAAGGAACACCTGAGCCTTGACAATGACTATTACAAGACTGAGGAACGTGTTAGAAGGCCACTATAATGACCCGTGCTTAGGGAGTCGTCCTTACTATCTGGGAATTAACCCTTAAGCCCCGGGCGAATAAGAAGGCCCTTCTCCTGGATAGAAGTTGAGGCTCCTCGCGCAACAACATGGCTGTTTCCTAAGCTTCTTAGTCCACCTTATGACAGAACCATATCGGCTGCGTAGTGGTCAGCTAAGCGCCACCGTGATCATCTCGATATTGTATGATCTTATCCGACGCGACATGTTGGCCGTGATAGTCACTAGAGGTGGTAATGAAACAGATAAGGCACTCAAATAAGTGTATATATTCATATGAATTCAGACATTTCCCCCATTATGAATCAACGTGTAGTATATCCCATGTACACAGTACTAGTAATGTGTGCATATGTGAATTCTTGCGAGGTAGGAGGTATGTAAAAACTTAGAAAGTGAGCGATGGAAGCGCAATTAGAACAAGTAAACTACGTAATGAAACAATAGCACGCGTAACATCGTATGTAGTTGACCCATCCAAAAAGCTAGCCGCTACTTGCAACGGAAGCAACAATGAAGTCGATAACTTAAGGGTTTGAATGATGCCAAGGAAACCTCAAGCTTCTTCTCTCTCCATCTTCCCGTATTGCATCACTAGCAGCTCCCTTGGTCACCATGGCTCCCCCGTCATTGTTAGTATATTCCCCGTCACCGGTATATATCTCCCCGCCAGTATGGTCCCACCGGGTTTAACACGTCGCCTGAATCCTCTTGGTCAAACCAAGACACCAGAGGAGATGGTAGTTATGTGGGGAGGAGAGGCTACGAGGGAGTAGGGGGAACGGGTGGAATAAGGGAGTAGGTATGGGGGGAGGCTACGATGGTGGTGGCTACCGGGCAATAGCTTCACTAGACTTAAGGAGGTCACGTAAAACTCGGGTTACTGTGGTGGCCTCAGTTTCTAAAACTCGCATGGAATGTATACTATAGTCCTAACTGGTTTTGTTCAAGAACAACCAGGATATCGTAATCGTTGCCTTAATTGCACCAACTATAACGACAATGGGTCAGCTATGATTTAAAAGGTGGAATGTAGTTATCTTCAAATAGAAAGATGCCTCGAGCTCAGCAGTCATCTGGTCAACTCAATTAAGACGCTTAACCTTCGACACCAGGCCAATTGAGAGGAGGGTACAGGAAAAGAAAGACAATTGATATGACATACCAAACCAGAGACTCGGCTGGACGGCTCCTGTAGACTTGGAGATCCATCCTCCACAAATCGCACCCAGTAGAGTGAGCACAAAGGCAATAGCTCTCCGATTACGCTTAACATTCTTCTTAAGTGGTTGTAAGATTTCCTCGTCGCTGACTAAATCGCATAGGAGACTTGTGATCACTACCGTGGGAACCTCGCTCACTCGGAGCCCGCGGCTGTTCACGATCTGTCCTGCAGCCTGGAAACTGAGCAATGCGACTGGTACCAGTTCAAGGAAGTCCACGTCCGTAGGATCTCTCCTTGACGGGTATCTGCCATCGACAATTCCAGTCTGGATGATAGTTGCTGCGACAATAACGCAGACCGTTTGTACGAGGAATGAAAAGAAAAGCGTTCTTCGAAGGCGCCCACCACCGATCAGATTATGGAACCGGGAGAAGGCCAGGCATCCTATCGTAAAACAACCTATTGAGCAGAGAGACCGTGCCCATCCAAATGGCCTATTATTCTGCCCTGAAGTTCCAAGGGCGACAAATACGGTGTTTCCTATAAATTTCCTTAGAATTAGACTCACTATTTAGCTTAGGCGTCGGGAGGATGTGGATGTACCGGTTTGCATTGAGACGAAAGTTCCATAGGCTACAGAGCACATAAGTCAGCTATGGTTCCTGCTTTAACCGCTGTCTTTGATAGACCTCTGTTTTCACTTACCGTTATAGAGTGTCCCGTCGGTGAGGCCCGTGGCGAAACAGCAAGCCAATAGGGGTAGAGAGCCAAGGTTAGAGTCTATCTCCTCGGAGAGTTGACCTAGGAAACTGGGTCTAGACGAATGCTCTAATGGTGGCCCCGAACGGGCGATTGTGCTAGGCTCAAGCTTTTCTTCGTCTTGCATCATAATTTTTGAAGGTATTGCTATGACTCCTGGGAGAAAGAATCGGCTGCAGTATACGGTAGAAGTGAGATCGGTACTTGTGAATAAACGAGCCCGAGGAGAGATAAGTGAGTGGTTCCGTTTATTTTGTGCAAAAATTTAAGTTAATAAACTGAGTAGTTGAGTAGAATTTGAGAGAGTATTTGGCTGGCAGCTCGGACATGAACGTGGATAACAATCAAGCCTCTTCCTTATGTGCTCCCTAGCTAATCACTAATGCATAAGCATGCAGCAAAGCTTCGGAAATCTTAAATCCCTCAACCATTCATGTAACAATCTGGCGGACCTCGGACGGGATCCATATTGCTGAAAACGCTCGCTTCTGGCCTAGAAGAATACGACGGCGGGCTAGAAGAGAGGAAGGGGGCGAACTTGGTACACGGGGTGGACCCGAGAAGCTTGGCTAGCTGCTAGAGAGTCTTAGTGTTCATCTCACAAGCACGGTAAATAAATCATACCGTGAGAATAACACAGTAAGCATACAACCTTAGTTGAAAGGAGTACCGCTGTCACCAGGCTCCTGCGGCGCTATCTGACGCTGTAATCTAGCAAAAGCACGTCAACGTGGCCAATTGCGATGTCTCGGACTTGCGCCGAGCCCCTAGGTTCGCGAGCCGACTACGGCTCTCTTCCGGGGCCGCTGCTGCGGCTCGTGCTTGGCAAGAGTGACACGCTATCCTTTGTCTGTTTAGTACATGGCGTTTTGATCCCCGGACGCAATCTGGATGGGGAAATTAGAGTCTCTCCAATAAGGACTCGCAATCGAGAAACCTGCAAATGGCGTATCAACTTCGCCGTTCAACGACGGGCTCGGGGCGGAATGGTAAGCCGAAACCTCATCCACACGCCACATAACAGGGTGTGATTGGACAACTATGAGACTTCCGGCCGAAAGGGTTGTTTGTGCGTCGCGGTGGCTTCTATGCGAGCAGCTCCATCTGTTACCGACTTACCATTGTGGATGCTGAACACCCAGCTGGCGAAATACCAACATCCACAGGGGCATAGTGGCTTGACACCAGCTCAAGATAATGCGTAGAAGGGCCGACGGAGAATGTGACAGATCAGGTTCATTGAAGATTCTTTCACATGGAAACCTGGTTGTGGTTGGGTCCAACTTGGCGCCAAGGTATCCCATCCCAGGTACCAAGAGTGCTTCAACAACAAGATATCTAAACTTATATTGGCACGTTGTCCAGCCAAGCGAGTAGTAGGTATATGACTGGCGGCCTCCGAAACATCATCCGTAACCACATAATGGTTATGCCTCGTCACTGCCGGCTCATAAACCACCACCACAGGGTCGTGATTTAACACTCGAGATATAGATACGCTCATTATCCTATGGTTGTAAGACGCTCAGCCTGCCAAGAGAGCCAAGTCGGCTGATAATATTACTGGAGTCTGGAGATAACAGGCAGGCAACAAAATAACGCGACGCACGGAGAGTTTGCTTTAGGAAATTTTATGACAAGATACATTCTCTTGAACCTATTATTGACGAGGTCGTCTAAATAGACGCACTTTGACGTCGTGGGTGTAGTATTCTTCTCGCTAAGATAGGAATCTAACCCGGGGGATAAGATGACAAGGTCTGTCGTTTGTTTTCCCGGATAACCTCTCACAGCGCAACTCATTCCGTACGTTACAACGGGCGCAAAGAGAAATGTGGACTCGAAGACCTAATACCTAGGTATGTATGTTAAAAAGAGGAGAAGGAGGTGGGCTGCGATTCGTACAAGGATGCTCGATCTTAAAGACGGCGCCGGATTCGATCCTTCTTGACCGTGCATGGATCAGAGGCCGTTCAATGAGGCCTACCTAGACCTTGGCGAGTCTTGGGTGCTTAGAACTGACAGACGTTTTGAGGTAACGATTAGTTAAAATGTGAGCGTGCGTTAGAAATGCTACATGTAGGATGACCTGCTGATGATAGAATAGGGGCAGGAGCAAATCACATTGCATCGAAGGAGTAGCTAAGCGACCTGTGAATGTCTTATACAGTATACCGCACGAAAATCCCGGATTCTTCCTTACCTGCAAGGCTCGTGAATGGGGCTAGTTGAGGCTACTTTTCCCGGCTCGGCCCGCTGCGAACGGTTATGCATAGATCCTGAATTAATATAATAGGCGCAATAATGTCCACGCGAGATTCGAATCCCTGGGCGTTCTACCCTAAGTCCGATATAGCATCCAACTAATGTTACTTCTTAGAATTGTTTACCTGATAAGTGACTATATAAAAAACTACTTACTACGTATGACGGTATTTCAGGGGTAAACATCGGCGATAACAAATATGGCTGTCGGGGGGCTAGGAAAAGCCACACTGTATAAGATATGGAGGTGGCGTTCACACATTACTCACAGCTCTCGAGATTATTGCATTGTAGATACAAGTCAAGCCACGTCCCAAATGGACTCGTCGATGCCAAGTAGATAGGTCCGGAGCCACCATAACTACACCCAATGGCATTAGCTAAAGTCAACGGACTGGTATATCTAATTGGAATCCAGTATGATTAAATATGATGTTCAAGTATCGTGGATATGGTATGTGTTACCTGCCTCCTTTGGATATTAATATATGACTATTCCCCCCTTCCCATGGCATGGGTAATTCAGAATGGAAGTGCCCCATACGAGATTAAACTGATTTATAAGATCTGTATATACGTGTTCGACGAGAAGGGAAGATATGTGGTTCCCTCAATCTGCCACAGGGGGCCCAGTCACGTCGTTCTCTATAAGCCCTTGTTGCACGAAAGAGGGCAGGTATTGACGACATTCTGCATCGACAGGGGGCAGCGGCAGTACAAACGCCAAGTGATGACCGGAGATAGCGTGTCTTGGTATGTTCGTCGAGTGTGCCGTCTCGTTAGCGTGGGAGGCCTCGATGGCTCTCCAGGGACTGCAAGGGCCTTTGGTTGCTTCGTTTGAGCTGGAAAGCAAGGTCTACCAGATATTCTCCATGAGCAAGCCATCAGCCGATGCTTGTTCACGAACTGCATAGCTGGATACTGGGGTGTCTGCGCTGATAATTGGTTGCTTACTTCGTGCGAGAAGATGCGAGGATCAGCATTCTACGCGAATTACATATTCAGGGTGACTCTTTCAATCTCCTCCAGATCGCCGTATTCGGAGTTGAATTTTTCTAACTGCGGGTGTGGTTATACATCTCGATCATGATCCAGCCGGTCTCACCTCACATCGGAGGCTTCGAAAACTATCTTAACTCATCGTATTCCGCGACCACCACTACTACTCGTGAAGGTAACCTAAGCCTATCATTGTAACACGGTTAAATGGGGTCAAATATATACATGGCAGATGACGGCGTCATGTGTAGACGGAATATCCTGGAATCCTCCCACTGGTGGCCCGGAATGGCGCCTCGTGCGTCGGGATACACACCATTTTGAAGAATGCTCGTACCGACATACACGACATGAAACTCCACAGACCAAGCCCGAGGTAGCTGCCGCCCTGATGTCGGTGTTCCGAACATACCTAGCAGGGAAAAGGGGTGAAAGTCACATATGCGCCAAGTCGAAATGGCGTATCTCGGCCGATGCTTACTGCAACGAAGGAGCTTTAACCCTCGGGAGTTATCAAGAGGTGGCCGTGTGTAGTATGTTAGAATGTTTTCAAAAGCAATTGCACTAGATGGAGCGGGTGGGAAGAAAAGGGGATAGAAAAGTATAAAGGTGTTGTCTTTCGATGACTCTTGTAACCAGCAACCTTCAAATCACAGAACGAATCCATACTTGACGACTAATATCCAAGTCTTTTTTGGGGACTTATCTGTAATTCATGGCTCTTTCTGTAATCATGTCTTCGGACCCTGCGTCTAAGCTCGAAAATGAGTCTCCCATTATTCTCCATACTGCTCTTGAGCTTGTTCCCGCCAAGTTCCATGAACCCACCAAATCCTTCCCCGTGGTGAATATAGTCGAGGTAACGGAAGATGACAACATCATTCTCTCTAAGAAAGAAGATGCCTTAGTCGTTCCCGTATCTTCCGAGCCCACCGAGGACAAGATTCCCGGGCCGCTACAGCTCAACCATATCGTGTCCAGCGTTCTTGAGCCAATGTCCGGTGCTAAGAAGCTTCGCAAGATGTTACTCGAGACTGACGAGCTGATTGTCTGCCCTGGTGTCTACGATGGGCTTTCTGCTCGTACCGCCATGGAACTTGGGTTTAATGCTATGTACATGGTAAGAGATGTGTAACTCATATATCCTTATCGAGTTCTCTTGGGCTAATAGGTCGCCGGAAGACCGGCGCAGGGACCACTGCTTCTCGAATCGGACAGCCAGACTTGGCTATCGCTCAACTACATGAAATGAGAGAGAACGCTGAGATGATTGCCAATCTTGACCCGTTCGGTCCGCCTCTTATCGCTGATATGGATACGGGATATGGCGGTAAATACTTCCTTTTTCCTGGGACGTTGTTAGGACGCCAGAGTGGTACTAACGTGGACCTACCTCAGGTCCCATCATGGTTGCTCGTACCGTAGAGCAATATATTCGAGCGGGTGTAGCAGGCGCCCACCTTGAAGACCAGGTGAGTTTGTAGTTATCAACCTATCCCCTTTGTACACTTGGACGTGGAGCGTTCTTAATTCTGACTTCATTTAATGATATAGGTTCTGACCAAGCGTTGTGGCCACCTCAGTGGTAAGAAAGTTGTACCGCAAGAAGAATACATCGCACGTATCAGGGCTGCACACGCCGCGCGTGTACGCTTGCAATCCGATTTTGTTCTGATTGCACGAACGGATGCTCTTCAGACTCTTGGATATGACGAGTGTATCTCGCGA
The DNA here is from genome assembly GCA_902825475.1 of Hypomontagnella monticulosa. Taxonomy (NCBI): domain Eukaryota; kingdom Fungi; phylum Ascomycota; class Sordariomycetes; order Xylariales; family Hypoxylaceae; genus Hypomontagnella; species Hypomontagnella monticulosa. Next base: position 4,558,347 of record CADEBF010000011.1, on the reverse strand, counting down.
CTGCGGGCTGCTAGAGATGAGGGCGCGGACGTTGGGTTGTTGGAAGGGTTCGCGTCTAAGGAGCAAGCAGCGCAGGCGGTCAAAGACCTAGCCCCGTGGCCGCTCCTATTGAACTCGGTTGAGAATGGCAAGAGCCCTGTTATTACCGTTGGCGAAGCTCGCGAAATGGGATTCCGTATCATGATCTTCAGTTTCGCAACATTGGCACCAGCGTATGTGGCCATTCGCGAAACATTGAGTCGACTGAAAAATGAGGGCATAGTCGGAACACCCAAGCACATTACTCCTGTCAAGCTTTTCGAAGTCTGTGGGCTCCAGCATAGCATGGCAGTGGATCTGAATGCTGGAGGCACATCTTTTGTTGGTGGATTGTGATAGGTCGGACGGATGGGTGAATACTTAGTATATGAAACTGTACCTAAGAACGCGGAGGAAATTATTTCATATGGTAGAGTACATCCTGATGGGTTATTTAGGGTTATATCAATATTCCTATAAGGCTATCATAATGACCTTGTGTGGAGAGAGTCGTCCCTTTTACCTTAGAGTTAACCCCTTAAGCCCGTATAAGAAGGCTCTTTTCCTTGGATATAGGGGTCTACTGGGGACAAAGAGCTGCCCGGACATATAGACCCGAACATGTAGTTCCGATTATATAAGAGCCAGCGTTCTTTAAGCAATAATGTAGTTACTACTTAAGCTATTCGCACCGCTTTATGACACTATCGAATTGGGACTAGCTTTGTCCGTATCGTAATAGAGGATAACTGAAACTAGTACACATATAGAAGTCTCCCATATTATGCTTAGAGTATTATTAGTGAAGTATTCCATACTTGTTTAACTTATTTGCCTCTGTTGATCTTAGAAATCTTATATCAATACCAGGGAATTGCTTGGAGGGGATAAAAGAGTAGTAAAGCTGAACTGAGAAATTGCTATTACCAGATCATAAGAATCTGGGTCTTGCGATAACACTGGTGAGTAACCCAACATTTGCTGGCAATAGTGCATACGTGCGTCATGAGGAGGAAGACGGCCTCGAAGTTGAAGAATGGCTGATTCTTATTAGCAGCAACCCTAGTATGATAGGGCGGAATAAGCGGCGGACAGGACTTTATAAAGCCCCTACCATGCCTCTTTATGATAGAGCCTTTAAAAATACCGAGAGGACAACGCTTATAACAAGTCATAGACAATTGAGTTATACATTAAAAGGCGTATGGCCGAGTGCATTTAAGACCTTATAGAGGCTGATCAACATATCAGGAGTCCAAGGCGCTCGTACTTTAAAAGCCTCTGCCTTAACTATATACACTTCTTCAACTTCTGTCCCCGTTATGTTTGGTACATATACGTAAGCTGATAAACTCGGGCGTTGATACATGTAGGCTTCGTACTTTTATTATTTGTTGGTCGAATAGTCGAATTGCGTACATATAGCTTTCATAAACATAAGCAACTTAGCATTCACTTATATTTACTTTACCTTCTCACGATTTCAATTTAACTTATCTCTTTATGAGTTTATCGATCGTTATGGACACTATCTCGTAATTCGAGCCATTCATGACTTCCAGCGATATACATACATGGGTGAGAGGGTAGAGTTGATAAGTATTCATAGGATAAGCTAGGGTATAGTTGAGGTAAAATGTCTAAAGTGTATGATTAATCTATCAAATAAACCGCCCTCTTTAAAATCGAGACTATTAATACAACCCCAGCCTGTACATGAATACAACCGGGCAAGTCACGCCACGGTGGCAAGTATTAGGTCCCGGACGCTGAAGACTACACTTCATTTTAGGATAAGGGGTAGATGATAGTAAGGCGGATTGAAGGAGGTTTATATAATTAGAGATTAAAAATCACTATATAGTAATAGCTATATTGCCACGGGGGAAGCTTGTAACGTGACATAATATTAGTCGATTAGGTGGACAAAAGGACGGCGGAGACTAATGACTGAAAAACTTCATGCGCAGATCAGAAATCTCTATGTCTCTTACCACGACTAAATAGATGTAGCATCGCCCTCAGAGGGTCAGCTTGGTCAGGAAAGCCGTGTGGACCCCTTCGCTTGAGCCGCGCAGATTAGCGTATGAAGTCGGGAAATACCCCTGGATTAGCGACAGGGGACTATACTAGGGCTTATCACTGACCGGGAAAGGTCCGTAAGAACTGAGCGACTCTCTACATCCAACCAAGCCGGAGAAGGAAGGCCCAGATCGGATATATCGCTATCTTGCGAGTCAATGTTGTTGGTGACTTGTGAACCTACATTCGGAGCTCGGTATGTCCCATCCATTTGTCAGGCGATATAAGCGATCCGCCGGATCCAAGACGGCCGTCGTCTATTTGATAGAAAGGATAATTATGCGATTCGTCGCAACGGCGCGCCCCGGAATAGCGCCGCGTGTCAGGAGCTTCGGCCTGCCGTAGTAAGTAAGTGAATTATTGAATACTTTCCGCATCCGGCTGGGATTTGCAACTCGGCCGGGGCGAGGAAAAACGTTATTGAGCCAAGTCCGATTTGTCAAACACGGGACTCTCGCTTTTGGACTGGCTGCCTCGGCAGGAAGTTGATCGGCAATCACGCAGCCCATCCCCCCATGCATAACCTGCATATATTATCCGCTGAACTGGCGGAAACGAGCTCAAATGCTAACAAGTCGCGTCAACATGTTTGTCCGTAGGTGTGCTGATCATCACCGGCATCTGGCCCATACATGCATAAACACTAGGTAGGTATATATGCATGTAAGAGACCAAGTAATGATCGTGGAGCCACAAGGCAGGGGGTCTCAGTCATGATGGCTTGGCTCGTCCCCGGTGGGGGGCTTCTAGAGATGTGGGGGATTTGCGATAAGCTGAAGTTCCTATGTCTTCGTCTTTTTAATTCCGAACAACTACATGTACATATCGTACAATACAATACGAAGGTCGTCCCGAAGTTGCATGGTTACAACTACTTAGCATATTGAATATTCCCTAGTGAGCACCGATACGAGAAGTAGTTATTATAAAGTAGCCTCAGTATTTCTCGGGAATGTGATGAAACAGTCGCATTCCGCTGTCTGCTCACACATCATGTGGGGAAGCGGTGTTGCAATCTGGGGCATTATACTCCTGCCCGACGGCATTGCCATATTGATGACTCCCGCGCCGTGGGTGTGGTGAATATAGAGTTGGGCATATAAAATATTATGCTGTGCGACTCGGAGATATCGTGCTATCACTGACCCCTGACCCCTATAGACAAAGCTTGGTTGGATGGCGTCGCTTGTGACCCCTGTAGGTCGCAGAATTAACGGGATGGGAATAGTTCCCAATAAGGAAGGCCATTATCATCTCTTAGCAATGCTTTCTTGGCTCTCTCTACCTACCGGACATGCCTCGTCTCCAGTCTCTATCATCTCCAGATCAATTCAAGGCTGACTGGCCGTCACGTAGTGCCGATCTACTACATAGCGTACCTAGCTGGATGTCTTGGGTGAAGCTTGGCCTCCGCTGCTATGCCATCGCTATTGGTCACGTTAGCAATACACATGCGCTTCAAAGCCAATTTCACGGCACCTGAATAGATCCGAGTCCCTGGGTCTAAAACCACTGTAACTTAGTGACACTCTAGCTTGAAGTAACACTACTGGTTCCGATTGAACCATAGTATTATTGAAGGGACGAGAATGGGTTATGCTCTCTGGCGAATAGGAGAGTTGAACTCATCCAAGCCCTTTCTAGGAGGTGTTGATATGATCGGCACTCGTCATGCATCCCGGATTGGCCGGTGACGACAAGGAATATATCGTCGCCTGCTTGGGACCCTTACCTTATCCATGAATCTCCTTCAACCTCACATGAGAAGTTCACATGCTACTGGCCGTTAGCAAACCCATCCGACAACCAAGTACTGACCTTGGTAAAGATCTGCTATCATGAATGGTATCATGGCTTTGCATTCAACGTACAATGTGCCGCAGTTCTCGCCGAGGAACTGCGATGAATGTTATAAAAGGGGTCATGCTTCTCCTATCAACTATCAATTTTCTCATTCTCCATCCCACACTCGCAGAGCTTTGTCGTGGCGCAGAACTCACCTCAGGAATCATCACAAGACCATTTCAAGACTTATTATCTCTACCTATCCTCCAATATGCGTACTACGACCGCTCTCGCCTTGCTACCTCTGGCACTTGCGGCGCCTTCAAAGCGAGCTGTCCCCGCGCCAGTCATCAAGCCTAGGGGTGCCCAGCTTGTTGAGGGCAAGTACATCGTCAAGATGAAGGCTGAGGCGAAGGCCGAGTCTATCCAGAGTTCAATTCAGTCTGTATCGAGCGATGCCGACTTTGTATACAACAGCAACAAGTTCAAGGGGTTTGCATCTAGCTTGTCAGCCGAGGAACTTGAGGCTTTACAGCATAACGATGATGTAAGTTTAGAGAAATCAAAATCGCCGTAATGTCGGGGAAGGTCCTAACCTCCTTTCTATAGGTCGACTTCATCGAGCAGGATGCTATCGTTACTATCAAAGCTACGCAGCAGAACGCCGACTGGGGCCTTGCTCGCCTGTCAAACTCCGAGCCTGGTAGCACCACATACACCTACGATGACAGTGCCGGCACAGGGACCTGCGCCTATGTCATCGATACTGGCATTGACGTTTCCCACGAGGTAAGTGATGAGTGTGACTTGAGTTTATTCGTGACGAATGATAGAGATCTAATTTGACTTAGGAATTTGAGGGCCGCGCCAAGTTCCTGCAAAATTTCGCTGACAGCGATGACACCGACGGAAATGGCCACGGTACGCACGTTGCCGGAACAATAGGCTCTAAGACATATGGAGTTGCCAAGAAGACATCCCTTTTCGCCGTCAAGGTCCTCGATGCTAGCGGATCAGGCACCAAGTATGTTATAGATCTACCACTTTTATTGCCACCTCGAACGCGCAGGGTTGAGCTTAGCTGACTTGAATGTGATAGCTCTGGCGTTATTGCTGGTATGGACTTCGTCGCCAAGGATGCCAGCGGACAAGACTGCCCTAAGGGCGTTGTAGTAAATATGTCATTAGGTGGCTCAAAATCCACCGCAGTCAACTCGGCAGCTGCTAGCATCGTCGATGCTGGTTTGTTCCTTGCCGTTGCAGCCGGAAACGAGGCCGCCGACGCCTCTACTTCTTCACCCGCCTCGGAAGAGTCTGCTTGCACCGTCGGCGCCACCACTATTGATGGTATGTATGAAAATACGTCGTGCTATCAGTTTTGCCTTCCCAGATATTCCACCAACTTCTGGATAGGTTCCCCTATCTAACGAATTTCCATCTATTTTTTTTCTTGGTGTCGTTTCGAGTTTCAGTAGAGAATACTTGAGTCAATTCTACAATGTCGGACTTTGAGAAACAGGCTAACCCGTTTTTAAACACTTAGACGAGCTTGCATCCTACAGCAATTTCGGCTCTCTCGTCGACGTGTTAGCACCTGGAACTGATATCGAGAGCACCTGGCCCGGCGGCAAGACCGTAAGTCGCATCATAGACAAAACGATTATGTTACTTATACTGACTGACACGACTTTAGAATACCATCTCTGGAACCTCCATGGCTTCTCCCCATATTGCCGGACTCGGTGCTTACTATCTAGGCCTCGATGCCTCCCCGGTGGCCCAGCTCTGCGACTATATCGGAAAGACCGCTCTTTCTGATGTTCTCTCGGACGTCCCTAGTGGCACTGCGAATCTTCTGGCAAACAACGGCGAGTCTTGAGCGATGACCACAAATGGCGGTGCTTATGATGGTATAGGTGTTTGGTTACTTATCTGTGCCTAGTGGGATCTTGTACGATTTTATATTCTATCATGACTTTTAGAGACCCCTTTCGATATGAAGACTTTCTGTATATATGTTGAGGTGGTGAATGAATAGGTTGTCTCCTAGATTAATTCAATCGGACTACTATGAATATACTACGCTTTCCGCACTTGTGATAACAAACACGTGATCATGCCGACCGGCTGCTCATGGTCATCTGGAATAGTGACATAGCGGTAGCTGGCTCGAGTGTATATATATGTATATTTCCACGAGTTACTTCTATTCACTAGGTACATGTTTTACGTCCGACATGATCAGGACATTTAAATAACCATCTACCTTAACTGCGTCGGGGAAAGCTATGTGGGCTTGTAGTTAATCAGTAGTTAATTCATGTTATCTCATAGGTATTCGTTCAAAGCGCATTACTAGGGACGTTGTAGTGGTAAGTTCCAAATACATTTGATATCAAACATATTGGTAACATCCCTCATATTCACCTATGCCGTATACTAATACTGATGGAATATCGAGCCTATCATCTTGGTGCTCCCCGAGGTAATAGTAAATGAGACCTATAAAATAGGGTTGTCTGTAGGTAGCCATCAACGCATAAGCTAAACTCGCGGTTGATGATGACAACTTCTAGTAGTGTTGACTTGGCGCAACCCCCTATGCACGATGCCGTGTTATACTACATCTGTAACGAATATCTTGGAGACGTTTCTCCTCAGCGAGATCCGTACGTGTTATTTTTGAACTTATATATCTGCAGTGAAACATAACTAGTAGAGGTATCGAAGCCGTGCTAAATGGGTAACCCCGGACATGCATGATTTACCCAAAAATATCATAGCTGTATGGAACTTCTACGGTATCTCGTTCGTATTTTTGGTCGGGATACTACAACAGCATAGGAATACGATGGGGCGGTAATAAATGCGGGAACACAAAGAATTAACACGATTCTCAACCATACGCTCTTGACGTATACATGTTTATAACTTATATGTGATCATATGCCCTTATCACATATCGACTATATCGACGATATCGACATGCTTTTAATATAGGGGTATGTCTATCGGCGGGGTGGGCCGGGGACAGTCAAAATATGCGTGGATGGCTCCCCCTTTTCAGGTATCTCAGAGTATACTTGCAAAATTGGCCGGAGCAACATATTGGACTTACATTCCATATCATAGAGGAACCAGTCGTCATATAGAATGAGGCTCAGCTGTATCATATATGTTAATTCATACTACATGATTGGGCTAGTTCATTATCGTACAGACTCCAATGACAATATTCGGAGGCATACGTGGCTACAATATGCGGAGATATCGTGTAATGTCAGCAGGATGATAGGTATCAACATTGACGCTATTATGCGGTGTAACGAACTCGCGATGTGTAGTGTCGCTGGAGCAGCCCATATTTACATGTCGGCAAGTACACGAAGCAGCACGGGAAGTATAAGTATGTGAGCAACTGCTCTGTTTCACGGCAGTCCTTAGATCGTGAGTAGCCGTATATCATAGGCGAAGTCAAGCAGGAATATCTCGTATACCCTAATCTATTTACGTCCATATACTAGGGAGTTTTGTCCCGGGTAGCCCTAGCCCTAGATAGGAAAGCTCTTCTCCCTGGATAAGGGGGTCTACTGGAGACAAAGAGCCGCTTGGATATACATGTATAAACTTGTAGTTCTAGCTAGATAGGGGTTGCGCAACAACAGAGTTGTTTCTTAAGCTTCTTAGTCTGCCTCATGACAAAACCCTAACATGCTTTGAATTACTCGACAAGACTTATATCGATGAAATTAGATTCCTTCTGTTAGTAATATGTCTTAACTATCATCTCATCATTACGATTATCTTCAGCTGTCACTGTTGCGTAATTCGTGCACGAGTAGATTCATAATGCTATACTCCTAAAGGAGTCGCTAATAAGACCATAGAGAAATGCGATAGGGATCGTGAGGGACATGACTTGAGGAAGAATATCTACTAATATTATAGTCTTGGAAAGGTGTGAATATCGTGGCAAGGAGGATTAGGCGAACTGATACACTACAGTATTACAATATCCCGAATATGATTTTGAACACGGGCAACCAAATACGGCGCACCTGCAGGCGGCCGAAATGAACATTAAAGCAAGGATAGATATGTGTATGAGTGATAATAACGGTATCAGTAATGTCTGCCATTAGATGACGTGCCACGTAAGTGCCAGTGAAGATCATGCTGTAGGCAGACATCATGAGGGAGGGTAGCTACTAATAATCCAGAAAGATTGCCGCATCGATAGACGCCGTAAATCTGAAGGTGTCTAAACCGGGATTGCTTGGATGAGGCTATTAGATGGCGCGCTCTCTGAGAGCTACGTTTTGCTCTGTATTATACATGAGACGTGTAATTCTTTGATCGAAGGCTCTATATACTGGGCGTTGTTGAACGTGCAGCTGCTTTAATAATGGGTAGGTTTCGGTTGAACCGTCGGGCTCGCGATGGCAGAGTCTTTGAGGTGCTGCATGGTATGGATGGCCCCGTGCGATGCCCTGAGCCATCCCTCACCGGTCTCTCTAGCTTCGGCGTACTAAATTGGAAATGAAGACATTACTACAGCATAGTATTCAACGACGAAGCATAATAGGGCTCGGGGGTAATGAAATTGCACTTGTGGCGATTTCCACCTGCAACGACGATAGCAATGCCTGGGTGATTACGTGAATATGATAAAACCTCGCTGGTCGATCCAGACGCAGTTAATTTGGATCCTTACCGGTGCAATAGATGGACGACCCCAGCCGTTACATAACCTGGATCCTTCTCAATATCTGTCAGTAGGAGCGCGCTTGTTGGCCTCACTTTCAATTGCTTGCAACCACACCATTGTCAGGGTTCTCTCCACTATCCGGAAAGGGCTGCGGCCGGCATGATATGAGCTTGTGATAGTCGCAAAAAAACATGGAAGCTTATTGCACTTGTTGCTGACCCGTCTATCCTAGAACGGCGAGGCGGCTTATTTACCGTTAGTGGCGCAAGGCCTGGGCCTAGCTATCGTCGAGAGATGCTTTGGTAACGCCTTAACACTGGCAATGGTTTGACTATCCTCTGTTAAGCCCCGAATCGTGCCATCGAGATACGACGAAATGATCAAATGATAGAAAAAAGGATTAATTGAGGGGGAGGGGGGCGCAGAGCCGCGCCAAGTGAGTTTACGTGTAGGTAGATATAACAGGGAGAAAATTCCCGCAGACTAAATCTAGATTGGGACCCGTGCATGAGGACAGCAGCCAACGGCGCCCGGCTTTGCCCTCGGTGCGCAAGTTGGGTGGGGATTCAGTGGCCGTAGCCCGTGTCTTAGTTTGCGGCGAGCCTTACAGCATCATGAGAAGATCTGGCTGTACGATGGATTGAAGGGGTGTGTTGCTGAGTTCTTGGTCGCATACCTGGGTAAAGATGAGCCCGGGAACTAGGCTGCAATTGGAGGATAGGAACGCCTCTTATTGCTTGTATAATGCAGATAAGACGCGTGTGGTTACAATATAAGCTGAACGAGGTCTTGAGCTGCAGCTGGCCGGTGGTCAGCCAGCCTTAATATCGTTTCAGAACTCTTGGCTAGTTGCCTTGGAGTTCGCCCAGTTAGTAAGTCAGCCAGTACAGAATAAGTAAACCGATGCCTGCCTTGTCTTGATATTTTCATGCGAACCATTTCTAGCAGGGCCATTGCTAAGGTCCTACTATCATAATTGGTTACTAAAGTAGGGCGACATGTGCAAGTCGCCCGTGCAACGCCTTGGGAGTGAGGGCGCGATCGACCCGTTCTCCATGATGCGAGCACCGCAGGGCAACGATATCCTATGTTCTCGGGCGGCCATTGGCTAGTGCAGGCAAACACACCGCGCCCGAGTCTATGCGGATGGGGCGATCACCGGGTGAGTTGGAAGGATGCTGTGGATAGTAAAAGGTCATAGATAGAAGACGTGCTAATGCCGAAAGTGTCGAGAGGAGTCGTAATGCACCTGGCGGTGACGCCCAATCCACCGATAGTTTTCAATGAGAAGTATTACATTTCCCCTCTATTCATCTTTAATATAGGTCGATCGCCGAAGTCTGTGGAGGTTGCCAGCCGCACGTTGTATCATCGCCTATAAGTTCACGAGTCTCCTTCGTAGCCCCCGTCCCGTTCCGTCCCCGTGGGGAGTTCATGGTCATCCTCCTAAACAATTTTATGGTATATATCAATTTTGAATAATTAAGCCTTTTCGTGGATATCCTCCATCTAGAGGTACCTTATCCCTGTAGAGAGGCCTGTCACTTCGAATTAGCCAAACATTTAAGCGTTAAACCCAGGATAGTCAGTCCGGGACATTTACATCACCGGTACAATGGCTGGGAATAACGGATTCGTCCACCTCAGTGGACCTGGTGTGCCCAATGGACCTCCCAGGCCTCAAGGACCTGCACCCCATGCCGCCGGTCCGGGTGGCGGTCGTCCACCGGGCCCGCCTCCGGGACCTATGCACCAACACCCGGCAGTTCCCCGATCCGGGTTCCAGACGGGTAAAACACGGTTCCCATCTGTGGAGATTTCAGACGTAAGCCGAGACTTCTTGACTACAGAAGATATGAGGGAGGACCTCACGGAATTTACTATATACCGGTTCGAGAAAATGCCGGTGCAGCGTAAATACGACGAGGAAGGGAAATTGCAGGTGGCTACCTGGGATCGGGCGCTTAGAACTCGGGTGGCTGGGTTATCGCAGAAGGAAATAACCCGGCAGATACAGCATCTGAATAGGGACACGCGCGCCCTTACCGATAAGTTGAAGTCTTTGAGTCCTGTCTTACAACGCCAAATAGATACGGCGCAGGAACAACTTGGCGATTCTCTGGATAACACCGAATCAATGCACTACCAGTGGGTTCTTGTTCAGCTGGACCACCAACTTAAAGAAATCTTCCCATATATTGCCACAGTTGGGGGAAGTTACTCGCTGCCTCGAGGGCACCACCACGGGTCCACTAGGAGACGATCCTATTCCGGGACGAGCAGGAAACAGGGAAGGTCTCGATCATTCGAGAGAGTATCGCTGATAGCCTATTTTAAGAAGACACCCAGACCAAATGTTGATATACCTATGCTATATGAAGCGAAAAAGAGGTCGTTATATCAACAGAACGGTCCCAAGCCTCAACAGCAACACCCGCAGCAGAACGTTGGCCCAGCCCAGCGAGGACCAGGGCAAGGACAAAGTGTTGGACATCAAGGAGCTGACGTACCAGTTGGCCAAAATGGTGCAGGACGTGGTGGTGGCGGCGGCGGCGGCAGCAATGGTTATGTTCCTGCTCCTGCTGCACCACCTCCTAATGGGCCCAGAAGCGGTGGCAACCCCCCAAATAATGGTGCATTCAGCAACGTAGGAAGAAACAAGGGGGCCGCCGGGAAGCATAATGGTCGGGAAAGCGACTCCGATGGCTATTCATCGTCGGATGGATCACTTGGTTCTCAGCTGACCCCTGACACGTCTCTATCGTCGGGTTCAAGGGGTCGGGCTGGGGTTCGGGCACCGCTTAGAAATATAGGCGGAATGCACGGTCAGAACGGATACGACCGAGTTTCGCCTAAACATCATGAGAAACCGGAACCTTTTTTCGACCTTCGAAATGATCGTAGAGTGCCGTCTATGTCAAGGCCGCGCGTGCCTCCGGTTTCTCCCTTATCACCCCCTCTCGATTATAATCGAGCTAGAGACGACGCCTACCTTGCAGGAATCCGTGCTGGGAGAAATGATGAGCGGTTTGCGCAGCAACGTGCGCTTCACGAAGCTCGTTTACGGCCGAGGCCGCGGATCATCTCGACGGGAAGGTCTCCGACTTCTCCGTATAGGAGGCGTATGCCTTCATCCGAGTCCGGAGGATATCGCCCCCTGGGAGATTTGGATGACGAGATAAGTCGACTCAATGGTCTGTCACTTGACGATGACGACAGCTATGATAATATACTACGGCGTGAGAACGCCCGCCGACGGAAGGAGTATGAGATTCTCCAGCAGCGAGGATCAGTCCTAGATGATGACCCTTTCGTTCCTGATAGACCGGTGTATTCAAAACGCCGTGGCGGGCGGGAGATGTTCGTCACGGATGATTCCGATAGTGATTATACGGTGTCACCAAGGAATAGGAGACATTATAGGTACTGAGGAGTTTCTTAATTCGATCCGGTGTGTGTTGAGGGGTGAGGAGAGGAGAGTTTCTGATTATCTGATTCATACCCGCTGTACATGTTTTATTTCCCCCGGGATTATATTACGGCCAACCTTTGGTCCTTTGGTATTTGGAGAGAGTTGGAACAAGAATCTGCCAATCGTCGGCGTTATTAATATCTAAATATAAGAACAGGCTTCAAAAAACGATACCAGAAAAGGAGATGATGGGTCACAATTGGTAGTATAACCAATTAACTGTAAAAGAATTGAAAACTAAATACTTTTTCAATATCATCATTGTACGTTGAATTATATCCATGAGCGACATTAAAACACATCAGAAGCACATGCGTTTTTCCATTCGATGTTCGAGGACCCATGCGGCCGTTGGGGATGCGGGTCGTATATTATACTTGAGGTAATGTGCTATTATTCCCATAAATCTTAGTATAGAGTACATCATTTATGCGGATGAGCGATTTCGCGGCTGCGTGGTGACGATGTAGCGGGGTTTTTTTCAATGGAAGTCCCAATTGTAATTGATGGAGGGGCTATTCATCTACTCTTGGACCTTGGACCCCGCCTATAAGGTACTGCAAGCAGTCCACAGGTAGGTGTGTTGTACCTATGAGACCGCGTCAAATGTCAAACCACCCGTGGACCTGACCTGTTTTTGCTTTGCGTTAGACACTGCTAAGCTTCTCCTCCCTCTTCCGCGTTATTTTCTTAAGAGTATTTCTAATTCTCGTCTTCATATTAAACTGACCTGATTCCTCCTCTCTTTGTTCAATTCAAGCATTTCCTCTACCTAAACCAAGTTCTACTAAGTTGTATCATTGTCCATCATGGCGCGCAAGTTCTTCGTCGGCGGCAACTTCAAGATGTAAGACCCCTCTATACATAATACAAACGTATCATACCATCATAGCTGTGTGCTTCGGCTGGCCAACACAGAATATTACTCGGCCAGACAAAACAAGATTACAGAAAACTGACTTGGCGACTACAACTTATCTAGGAACGGGACTATCTCGTCCGTCAAGGAAATTGTTGAAAACTTGAATAAAGCTCAATTAGATCCCAACGTTGGTAAGTAGCTCTATGTTTCGTCTCTCTTGCCGAACCCCAAGTTTCCCGTCTGTTCCTGATTTAGTAGACAACGTGTGGCTCATATCTTCCCTGCATTATAGAGACCGTCATCGCTCCTCCGGCGCTTTACCTCCTCCTTGTCCGCGAGCATGCAAAGAAGGAAATCGGTGTCGCCGCCCAGAACGTTTTCGACAAGCCTAACGGTGCTTTTACCGGCGAGATCTCCGTCTCCCAACTAAAGGATAGTGGAATCAACTGGGTTATTCTTGGCCACTCCGAGCGACGAACTATCCTCGCCGAAAGTGACCAGACCGTGGCTTCCAAGACCAAGTATGCCACCGAAAACGGCGTCAGTGTTATCTGGTGCTGCGGCGAGTCCCTTGAACAACGTGAGGCTGGCAAGACCCTCGAGGTCATTGCTTCTCAGCTCTCTGCCCTCAAGGCCCAGATCTCAGACTGGTCCAAGATCGTTATCGCTTACGAGCCCATCTGGGCCATTGGTACCGGCAAGGTTGCTACTACTCAGCAGGCCCAGGAGGTACACGAATCCATCCGTGGCTGGCTGGCGAAGGAGGTGAGCCAGAGCGTCGCTGACGAGACTCGAATCCTGTATGGTGGTAGCGTTAGCGAGAAGAACTGCAAAGACCTCAGCAAGGAGAAGGATATCGATGGCTTCCTCGTTGGTGGTGCCAGTCTCAAGCCTGCGTGTAAGTATTCCTGTTATCCTCGTTGACCTCTTTTATGCTATAGGATAGCACTAACGAACTCTATAGTTGTCGAGATCATCAACTGCAAATTGTAAAGGGGAGGCTGACTGCGATGTTGGCGAGAATACCCCTAAGGGGCTGGGTGTTAAGTGGAACCTCAGGCGTGGATCGTAAAACCTAAGTAATGAATGGATATTGCCGCGAAAATGGAACCGCCATAGACTTCGAGATATACCTCACCATGGCGAGGGTGAATTTGTAGCAGGTTACTTCGTGATCATTTCGTAGATAGGTAAATGTTGCCTGTGGCTTGATACCCTGACCCCCTTGGTATAATGCGCCTTAAAACCATGATTATACAATTCTTTTCCAATGACCCTCCATGGGCCAACCACAGTCGTATAAGGATAATATTACATATTCCGGAGTGACGCCTGAAGATTCTTTATACCGCCATGCCATTGCCGTGGTAAGGACTCCATACTCCTCTTACACTCTGGTTGATACTCGTGACTGGCTTGTTGACCCTCTTCACCTTCTCCCCACTCGCATCTCGTAATAGTTGGACCTTCTTAAGTATTTGGAGTGAATCCATATTCTTGACGCATATGGACTTTTGTTTGCCGTTGATGTAGTGGCCGATAAGTAAGGGGTGTTTTCGTGGTCGGGGAGATACGGCAAATTCGATCTGAGGGTGTGTGGCTGCAAATTTGGATAGTTGGGATTTGATAAATGAACTGTAACGATGGCGTATAGTTAGGACCATATCAACATTGATGCTATCACGACATATATTTGAGTGGTATTTCTCTTACTTCATTCCCCTTGAGCTTCCGGAATAGTCGCAATAGTGGACATCTATCTTCTTGCATTGTAAAATGAAGGCGCCGATGCCATTCTAATTGTATTTTTTAGGGATCTCGTTGGCAATGGAGACGGAGACTCTTCAATAGGTAATTACTTACCTGGCCGACAGACACTTTCTCTAATGCCCTGATTGTCATTGTTGTTGCTCTCACTTTGAATTAGGGATGATAGCTGTTGTCATACAATCACCTGTAGTCACGGTTTTTTTCTTTCTAACCAATTGATACATAAAAATGACGGGGATCGAGTAGGTACGTAGTCAAGAACAGTGGACCATTTCATTTCTTGGCATCTGCCGGCAATAAATCGGCTAAACTTCATTGCGTCAAGTTCTCAAGCTTGAAGTGCCTAATAAGTCAAGGTACTTTGGTACTTAACCGGATCAAATTAATCGAAATTTGTATGGGGCACCTGGGCATTCGAGCTCCCAAGCAATTTCCTCGACACTCCAAGAACGCGAAACATCATCGCTCTTGTTTTCTCTCTTTTTTTTCTCATCCATCAATAAATACCTTTCTTCGCTCAAGCCCGCCGTCGTTCCTCCATCTCATATCCGCCTGTTCTGATCGAATAATTCTAGGTCAATCTGGTTTTATCACATCCTAGTATCATTTACGACAGAGGATAGCAGAGCATAACAAAGGAGATCATGACGGACAAGCTCCCTCCCAATTTGCTCGCGCTCTTCGCGCCGCGTCCCCCATTGCGATGGGTGCCTGCACCCGACTTCCCCCCGGAACAGCGCAAAACACATTCTATCGCCCCACTCGCCGGCTATCTCCCTGCTCTGGCTTCTTATAAGGATAACGATGGATATCAGCCAACCGAGAGTTGGCTGCAGATGCGCGACAGGAAAAAGCTAGAGAAGAAAATCCAGCAAGAGAAGATGCTTGAGGAAGGCCCATCACATTGTTCGTTTCTATCTCTAACTTTTGATGTTACGTAGGAACAAACTACTGACTCTGCTTGATCACAGATAAACCTGCTGAGGACCCCAACATCCGTGGTGACCCTTTCAAGACCTTGATTGTCGCCCGACTTAGTTATGATGCTACCGAGCATGACCTCGAGAAGGAGTTCGGTCGTTTTGGCCCCGTCGAGCGCGTATGTGATAGTCTCTTATCTTTCCTTTATGCGCCTTCCGTATGATACTAATACTCGCGCAGATTCGAATCGTATCTGATACCCATGCTCACGAGAAGCCGAACAAGAAGAAGAAACCGCATCGTGGATATGCCTTTGTTGTTTTCGAGCGTGAGAAAGACATGAGAGGTAATATTGCCATTGATTTCTTCCCAGATTATCCACTCCGACCCGCTGGGTCTGCTTTATCCATGTCTCTCACTCGAGATTTGGCCCTCAAGCTTGCCTATCTCTCCCCCCTCCCCCCACGTTCTTTATTATCGTCGAGAAAGGTATGAGATATTGGTAAGGCTTTACTGACAAATGCGCGTTGCTGCGCACGTGTGACTAGCTGCTCTAGATGGTTGCGATGGAATCCGCATCAGGGACCGCCGAATCAAAGTAGATGTCGAAAGAGGCCGAACGGTTAAGGGTTGGAAGCCTCGTCGTTTTGGTGGTGGTCTAGGTGGCCGAGGCTATTCCAAAGCCGCACCTCCCCAGCCTAGGGGTCCCGGATTCGGAGGTGGCTTTGGTGGACGTGACGGTTTCCGCGGAGGCTTCCAGGGTCGTGGACGAGGAGGCGGCTTCATGTCCGGCCGTGACCGTGGCTTCCGAGGGGGAGGCGGCGGCGGCGGCGACTTCGGTACCGGACGTGATCGTGGCTTTGGTCCACAGAACGGATACAACCCGCCTCCCAATGCTCCGGCTGGTCCTAACTTTGGTGGCGGACGCCGTGGATTCGGCGGAAGCGATCGGGACCGCAGCGGACCTAGTGGTGGCAGTGGTGGTGGTGGCGGTGGGTATGACTCGCGCAACGGCAGTCGCTCATATGAAGATAGATCAGGCGGACATCGTGACGGAGGCAGATTCGGCGACCGCGACCGACGAAGCGGTGCTAACTTCGAGCCTGTTCGCGGCGGACGAGAGTATCGCGACTAC
The DNA here is from genome assembly GCA_902825475.1 of Hypomontagnella monticulosa. Taxonomy (NCBI): domain Eukaryota; kingdom Fungi; phylum Ascomycota; class Sordariomycetes; order Xylariales; family Hypoxylaceae; genus Hypomontagnella; species Hypomontagnella monticulosa. The sequence continues at coordinate 4,541,594 of CADEBF010000011.1, read as the reverse complement.
GACCGTTCAAGAGAAGACGACAGCCGGAAACGAGGCTACGAGGGCAACTACGAGGATCCGCGTAAACTGCGACGTTACTAAGGCGCCGAGGCCGAATCTTATCGAGACAAGAGTCTTTTGTCTTGGTGGGTATCTTCTGTCTTCCGTACTTTTGTACCTATGTACAACCACCCCCGACTTTTCCTTCTACCTTTCGACACCAAGGGTAAGCGAGGGTAAGATCGTTTGGAATTTACCAAACGGACGACAGCTGCATGATATACCACCACCTGGCGATCTCTCAAAAGGTAAAACAAAACGAAAACGCCCGAAATCCACACACAGCCTGCCGAGATCCAGATTCCTTTCAAGTCCACCCAGCCGCGGCTGATCCCCAATACCTGCTCGCCCTGCTGAGTGGCCGATACTTTTAGTACTATTACTCTTACCACTTCTACCACCGGAATCGGCGAGGTAATGCGTTGTTTTTTTAACACTTACATGTACTCTATAATGACCGTAGGGGAGTAATTGCAAAAAGGGGTCTAATTGAGACACGAGCAATAACGGGCGAATATTCATCCTAGGTAAGGTCGGAGGTAAGAAACGACGAGAAACCTGCTGACCGGGGTGTTTCGTTACTCGATATGGGAAAGGGGTATTCAACGGGGAAAAAGGCAACGAAGTCAATATGTTTTCATATGTAGTATGGATAACAGTACCCTTTTGCTTGGCATGTTCCTCAAGCAGTGGTAAATTGTAAGATAGTCATGAGAGGTCCATCACTCTAGCTGTTTTTAGTAGCTAAGAGACCTTTGCTTCTGAGCCCTCGCATCATCGCCGCCATTAATGTGTCTGAAACGATATATACAGTAAACCGTAGGCAATCATAAATTCCCATGCCATTTTTCCTTGCCTGTACCGAACGCCAAAGCCAATAACCATGGTATCGCCGTAAATGCACATACGAGTATATACCGAAAGTGGAAGAAGCCAAGAATCTCGAGCAAGTATTCTTAATCGCTTCCCTCATCACCGTCCTCCTCCACACCATCCATGGCCTCGGGATCTACCGGCGTGACCTTCGTCGTAGCGGCACTCCAGTATGCCAATACCTTGATCGTGAACTCGCTCATACAGATGCCAAACAACTTTAGCAGTCGCGTCTGCCTTGAATCTAGCACGTCCCCCTCGCGACACACAACGTAGCCGCCATCCTCATTCCCGCCCTCAGGACCCTGCTCCAATTCGACCCGGCCTTTCACCATGCGCACCGGCATGCCCAGCCGTCGCAGCTCGGGCTCCAACGTATGGCCCAGCGGCACATCGTGCTCGGCGGGGACTTCACCGCCGGTGCTGTACACGGTGCCGTAGGGGACCACGAAGGAGCGGGGCGCCGTTGCGCCTGCGCGCGCAAAGTCGACTTTTTCGCCTGCGAGGTTCTCGAGGTACGGGAGTAGTTGTTCGGGGGTGCGGTTGGTGAAGAGTAGACCCACGGTGCCGCGCAGGTACGGCGTGAGCTGAAAGATGTTGTCGGCGTAGCTGTCTTCGGGGCCGTGGCCCAGAGCGCGGGCCATGAGTTTAGTTTTACCAAAGAAGAGACTGATTCGATATAAAGATTAGTATAATTGTTCCTTTCTTTTCATTGAGGTATATAGTAATACGAGAAATGAAGAGGAGGAGGACATACCGGCTATCAGATAATTCCTGCCTCACGTCCTTCAAGTAGGTGTTGCGCATGTTGTCGACGCCGAAGACGAAGCAGTACTGGTACTGTGGAATACACTCGCGAATGTTTTCGAAGAGGCGCTCCTTATTCTCGCGGGTCTTCTTGTTAACCTGCGTCATATGGATGACTTTGGAACGTTTTGATTTCGGCATCTTGAGTTATTATCACTGATTTTCTTCGTATCTCGACTTTATTTATGTAGTGTCTCGTGCGAATAGATAGGCGTGTATAATAAAAAAATTAAAAATATTCCAAAGTTCCCATAATTCAGAAAAATTCCTAATCGATTAGCGGGCGGTCAAACTGTGCCCCGCCGAAGCTTGGGTGAACAGTGGACAGGGGACGACACTAAGTAAGTAATTATGAGCCAATCAGCATCATCATGTCCCCTGAATTCGGATTCTTGGAAAAACCGACGAATCCAAGGTTATCGATAAGTCAGTCAGAGATAGCGTCCTTGGAAATCGATCATCGAACATCGAAGCTCTAGGGTCGACTTTTCAAGAACCACGTTCTCTTATATCTAAAGATCCTCACAATAATAGGAAGTCTGTCTTCGAGTAACAGGCTTGCCACTTGATTCCTCTATCTTTGAGCTCATTGCTAACATACATTACAATATGGACGGGTAAACTGGACTACCCATCCAAAGAAATCTAGAAGCATGTAACTAACCCGAACTCTTCCTTCAGATTAACGGCAGCCGAGACGCGCGAGCTGGAGCAGCGCATGCAGAAGCAGCAGATGAAGGTCTTCTTCGGCGTACGTGGGCTCAATTCCCCTATACGACACCCGCTCACTATATCTATACGTCCATACGAACCCCAAATACTAACAATCGAAACGAACAGCTCTTCAGCAACCTAGTCGACCACTGCTTCATGTCGTGCATCGACGACTTTACCTCTAAATCGCTGAACGGCCGCGAGTCCGGGTGCGTTACGCGCTGCGTCCAGAAGCACATGGCCCTGTCCCAACGTCTGAGCGAGCGCTTCCAGGAACATAACGCCCAGATGACGCAGCAGCAACAGCAGGGTAGTTTCCGATAAACAACCCACTCGCCGACTATGGGTCGCGCTGGGAGAGGCGGAGGGTGTATTACTCCCTGAGGGGTAAGGAGCTACGTACAGTACATTCTCGATGATACCTTCAGGGTCTGGGCAACTGTCAGGCTATATATGTGTATATGAGCTGGAGCCAGGATAGAGCAACATGGAAAAGCTGAAATAGGGGCTACTAGTCGAGCATTTAGTACCTTAGGGATGAACCTATAGCAGGGAATGGCCCGTTGTATAAGTAATAACTATAAAAGGGAACCCGTGAGGACCTCGGGATGAAAACTCGGTTCTGGGAATGAGCCGTGAATGAGATCAGTTCAACTCCATATATCGTACAAAAGTACTGCGTTCGATAAATTCCACTAGCTTTCCCCTTTTTAGCCATCATGTTAGTTCTGCTATGGATGGTATGACCCGACTCCCAACGAATCCAGCCAGCTGAATCCATGAGATCATATCAGCGAGAGGTATTCATTACTTTTAACGCGATCTAGGGAATCATTATGATTATTTTATTTTCCCCGAAATAGGGAGTTCAAAGGGACGGAAAGTGATTACTATGCTTCATGTTGCCACAAAATCGAGTTCAGTATCGCTGAAAAAATGGGCCAGAAAGGCCACTGTACAAGGCGCCGATGATTCTCAATGCCTATCCATATCCTAATGCTGCGCTCATTCCAAGCCCTCGCCTAATACAATCCGAACGAGCTCTAGCTGCTCGATGACTTTCTCCTCGAGCTTACTCTCGAACCCCCTTGCCTTATTTCGATCAGAAGGCGGCATACTCCTCCATTCCGCCTCTCGTGGTCCCAATGTCACCAGTCTCTCTCGAAGAAGCTTACGACGGTCAATCCAGAACTCAACGCTCTCCAGAAGCGACGCTGCGTCCCATTCAACCGCGGGAACATCCCTTGCGTTATTGGCGCGAAGGGCAGCCAGCACTCGGGTCATGAGAGCCAATGAGTGAATCTCTGACACTGACAGAAGCGTGATATAGTCACGATCGGTGCGATCCCGTCTTCGGCCATCATCAGGGGGTTCAAAGCGATCGACGCTCGACTGCATAAGATTGGGGAATTGGTTGAGGACATATGCAACCTCGGGAGCGATAGTAGAACCCAAGGCAGTCAAGATGTTAAGCAGCAAAGGGACAATGCCCTTAGCCCATATGCTGTAACATCGTTGCGGTCCAACGGAATCAGCGAAAGGCTTGACATTAGATCGTCGGAGGTAGCTGGCTAGGTTGGCCGTTGTGATGTGGTTCAGCAGGCCGTCACAGGCTAGTTGTTCTGCTACCCTTGGTAGAGTGGATAATTCCAGCAGAAAAAGGAGCGACAGTTCTCCATATATTGGATCGCCTTGGTCGGCTAATCTGTCAGCCCATGAGTATAGCGACACTGCGGCTTGCACAGCGTCATGAGCAGCCATGATATTCAGAACTTGAGTCTGGTTTTGATCCATTCCTGGAATGCAGAGGCAGGCTTGTAGGATAGCGTTGATAAGGGCGATATCGCTAGGCGAGATAGTAGACTGGGAGTCATGGACTAGAGAGACTAGTGTTCGAAATCCTTTAGCTACAGCGGTATCAAGTATGCTCAAGACAGTCTGAGAAACTGCTGCAGCAGATAGCCCATTTGCTTGCTTGTCAGCCGCGGTGTCATTCTGATTCAGTGATCGGGCCTGAGCTCGCAATGTGACGTAAAGAAGCTTGAGGAGTGTCCGGTACAATGAGATATTTTCTGGCGCATACGGCTCCTGGACGCTGCTAACCGTCGCCCACAAAGCTGTCAAGAGCTGAGTAACGTCACCGGGAGACGGGGCGCTGTCGACTACTCTTTGCACAAGCATAAGCGATAGGCTCACTCGTGATTCAGCAAGACGCTCAAAGACCTTATCATGGCTCTGTGTCTCCTCATTTGCTTCCAAGCACTGCTGAGCCACTTGGAGGGAATGCTTCTTCAAGGTGTCATTGCTTGGTAAGCAAGTACTCAGTTCAAGGAGTAAGAATTCCCAAGAATGATAGAGACTCTATTGGCATGTCAGTCATGGGTCGGTCTGATGTTTGTTGTGTTCAGGAAACTTACGATTTGAGCGTCGACCAACGATAGATTCGCATTAGCCTTTTCCATCTCGCTTCTGAATCCGTTATTTCGGACACCAATCCAGCCCGAGTCGAAACCAAGCATCTTATCTGCGAAACCTAAGGCATAGTAGAAACTAGTACCCAGAGACCGAGGCTCGAATAAAGTTCGCTTGAAGTTATCGAGGGTACACCCGGGATACTGATTGCTGAAATTTCGTGCGAAATTACCATGAAGACCCCTATTGTAGCCGGAGACTGCTACGCCATCTCGTAGATAGTAGTCTAGATCGCGCGTCAATTCGTTAGCGAAAGTACCCGCCTGGCCTATCTGCCGGAGATGGAACAATTGCATCGCGAATATCTCAGCGATATATGCCGCGATCCGGGCCTCATTACAGGCTTGCAGTGGGTTAGACTTAGAAGTGATGGAAGACGATTTCAAGTTACGGACATATCCTCGCAGTTCGGTCAGAAAACTAGTATTTTTTTGGAGGGCAAAGATAGTCCAGGGCCAGAAGTTTTGGGCGGAGGTGATGAAGTCCAGGATTGAGAGTGCCTCAGATTCCTCGATCTTGGATATCGAGGTTAGCCCGTCAAGGGCAGAGGCAAGGACGGAACTTGAAGGCGCGTCTGTTGCTTTGCTATCGCCATTCTTCGCGTCGGAAGGAGTTTTCCCTGTGAGTAGACAGTTTGCCATCCATTGTTGTCTATTCCTAACAATCGTGGAGAAGAATCGCCAGATTGTGTTGACTTCCTGGGCTTGGTTGAAGGGTTTGTCTAGCGTTGATAAGAGCTGGAGGAATGAACGAGACGTTTGTGGGCCAAGGTATCCAAGTAAAGAAGGTGGTTCTCCGGCACTTTTGCCGGCACTGATCACCAATGCCTCCAAGAGTTCAATAGCTGGCCCTTTGAAATCAGCATGGCAGGCGCAGACGCGAGCAACAAATGGCGTAGCCTTGAATAGTTGGTTCTCAACTGTGGATGAAGGCCGATCAAAATAGTTTGCTACTCTCACCAAACTTCTCGCGAGTTCGAGTACCGCTTTTGTCTGAGCACGGAACGCCTCAGCCGTTTTACTATATACGGTAGAGTCGAACGGTCGTGTGGCAGCCACTAGTGTTGCGAGAAGCGGTTGTATACGAAGACTTCCAGCCGACGGGGCCAGGAAGCTATCAACGACATACTTAGCAGCCGGTTCTAGAGTCGACATTATGAATGCCTTGGTGTTGATATCGTCCATGCTGAACGTATACAAGACAACTTTGTCCATGATCGGTACTACATCGCGTACAAGGACCATGCGATCTAGTTCGGACGAAAATCTCCACGTAGACAAGCTTTCCAGAACATCCATCGTTGCTCGGACAATCGATAATGAAATTTGGGTTACTATCTTGTCAGAAATGCCCAGCCACATGTCATTGTTCTGTTTCTGTCGAATATTTGCCTTCGTGGTGATCTTCCGCCGTACTGAGCTACTCATAGCACTATCGATAAGATCGGAGAAAAGGCGAATAGCGGATATGAGGAATTCAAACCGAACGTCGGATAACTCAAGGTTCCCGACCAACCTAGCTAGTCGGCCTCCTTGGCCTTGGTTACTAAGGAGCGCGCATCGCGACATATATGACCAGACGCGGCCGGGACATATCGGTAGGACAGCATGTAGAAATTGTAGACAGGCGACCAGGGCGGGTAGCATCTGGGCGTCTGATTCTCCGTCTAAGAGAGTGTCTAGCGTGTCACAAACGACTGTGATGATGTCCTTAGTCCGGGATAGTGCTCGGCTAGCCTCGCCAACGATAGTCAACGCAGTTTCAGATGTTTCCGAAGAGCTATCTTCGGAATCAGCAGCTCTGAGGCATTCCGTGCGTATGAGCGTCGCGAGCAACGAAATTACCTCCGCAGTCTCTTCTATATTGAGGTTTCCGAGTTCTATAGCGTACTTATTCGTAAAGAGATTGACATCTAGTCTCTTCCCAAGTAGGGCCAGGGCGGAGTGCTCGTATTCCACTCGTACAATTCTCCCTTCATCCACAATGAAGCGGCCAAGTGTGCCTGCTGGTATTATGAATGGCTCTTCCTCGACTGTTATTCGCTTTCGACTCTGAACCGTCGAGAGCAAGGGGAAGTCTTCCAGAAACTGAAAACTGTTTGAGTTGTCTTCTTCATAAGCGAGTTGGTAATCATTGAAATGCTCCGGTAGAGTGAATGTGAGTGTAGGTGTTCTTTGTAGAAGCTTAAGGATAAATTCGTCGTTGTTCTCAGTAAGAGATTGAGAGGAATATAGAGCGCGGCACAAAGTGAGGAATGGGATGAATTCGTATGGGAAACGATTGAGTGCTTGTTGGAAGTAGCTCTCAACGATAATCTCATCGTTCAGAGCAAGGTTGACTATATCTTGCTTTGCAAGAGTAGGGTCGGGACCAGAAAGATCCCAGTAGCCCTGTCCACCTGACAGAACCGCAAGTAAGGCGTAGACGGGCTCTGATTTGTATCCTACAAAGGGGTAGGTGACTCTAAGCAGATCCAGAAATGCGACTCTCATGCGGGAACCTATCGAAGCAGGAAATATGGCTCGATCCGAAGCCCCAAGGCATGATGACATATTAGCAATGACATCGTAGACATGCGCTTTGTCTGTAACCACCACGGCAAGCACCTGAACCCGTCTGAAATCACGGTCCAAACTCTTGTTGATGAGGAAGTCATCGTATCTCCTCTTATCAATCGTAGTGATGCTCCCTGCAGAATTCCTTCTGCCCCCACTCGGTGTCATCTGCGTGGCCGAATCATAGTTCTCCACAGCTTTCTCATTCTGGATCGCATCTCGTCTCTCTGCACGTTCTTGATAAGACGAGAACATAGCATGTACGACAGGAACCCAGGCGAACAAAACTGGAACCGCGTAAGATGACCCAGAGTCGACTGCGACTTCGAGCACGTCGTGAATTTGTTCGAGAACACCAGAAGACGCGAGATATTCGTCATCCGTATTCAAATCCACATCTCCCTCAAAGAAGGCCATCATCCTTGGCAGGTTAAGGACTGACAGGGAGATGACGCAGACGAGACATTGCAGCGGAGCCATCAGATCCGCTACGCCCTGTGAGAATCCCTGCAACGAATCTAGGAAGCCCATCGCGCCGACTAGGGAGAACCACTGCTGAGCGATTTGTGCCGGTACGAAGACATCGCTTGACAGGTCCAATAGCTGGAACACAACGACCATACGGTGGAGGGCTTCGGTAAGCCATGTCTGAATCGATAGATCGTTGAGTTCTTGTGTCAATAGAATCTTATCGTCCACAATGTTGTCGATAGAAGACTGGGAGCGCGATACGGAGTCCGGCAGTAAGTTCAAGTATTGAGTTATGAGGGCATGGAAAGTCTTGGTGGGTGTATCGCCTGGAGACTTTTGAGGCTGCTTGGGAGACATACCATATGCCTCTAGGTACGATTTCCGAATGGTTCTCGATGCATCGGTCGGCGGGGAAGTAGGCAGGCTTTCCTGCAACATAAGGGTGAAAAGGTAGTCATTCGTAGCGGCATAGTAACGAGTCTCGTCAAGATAAGTCTGGAATATGCGCCGTTTCCTGCTTTCGGGCTTCTCGAAGTTTGCCTGGATCTCGGCTGCGTCAAGTGTGTTCGTGATTTTGAACCCGGGAAGTACGTTGGTGGTTTGCGCGTTTGCAGCACCAGAAGCTTCGCGTAGGTTTGCGACATCTTGATTCGAAAGAGGACCTAGGAGCTGATTCTGAGGGCGCGACTGGAATTCAATAATGACAATTCGAAGGGCGGCGACCTCATTTATACGAGCATTCTTGCTTAGCCAGAGGGCATCCTCCTTGATGACACTGATATCATACTTGTCGTTCGGCGCGGGAGCTACCTGGATGGCGGCAGTCTTCTTGACAAAGGTTGCGTGGTGAAGATTCTTGTCGCCTGGCGGATCGAAGGCCGAGCCAGGTTTCGTAAAGAAGGACTGAACCAGAGGATCAGTGAGGTAGTCGACTACAAGGCTGCTACTCTGTCGATGACCGGAAGGGTCAGTCAATGCTGAAGCTATAAGTTTCCATGATCTAGAGTGAGCAAGCAGCGAGGTCAGTAGCTGAAATAAATATCTTGCGCATCATTTACATTGCTAGACTTACAAAACAACAGTTTCGCCCTTCAAACAAGGTTCCAATGGAGGTAGGTAAATGTCGTCCGACGGTGATTCTGCCATTGCTGCAGCTATCAGCAGACAATGCGCAGTTGATTAAGCATTGAGCTCATGAGAAGTGGTGGAATTAAAAGGCCCGTTCTAGTTCCGTCGCGACGCGCTTTGCTTTGTGAGAATGTTGAAAATCGCCGGTTGCCAATCGTTGAAGCTTCGACGATAAAAAGAATGTTTAGCGTTGGACAAGGTACCTACCTAGACTAGGAGCTCTAACCTGTGCCTGTCCAAAAGGTGCGTTAGCTATATGCGGTACCCTGGCACATGCCAACCAATTGGAGTTAGCATGCACAATAAAGCTTAAGGTAAGAAGCATGAAGCGTCATAGGTTGGATTATGGGGACAGACACAGTACTTGAGCCACTCAGAAGGTGCTAAATGTGGCAAGTATTACTTATCGATAGGTGAGTAACGTCGTTAGCTTCAGTATTCAGCCTTACTTGGAGGGGCTATTGAATTCTGCCACTTTTTCCATTTTCATACCTCCGATCCGCGGAAATAATTAATGATTGTTCATATGTACTACATGAAAAGTTCCATTGGGAGGTGGGTAGAAGTGCTAGAGTGAGATTCAAACTACAATTGGGTTTTGTGTTGTTCCCATGTTAATGCCATCTCTCATTTTTCCTATGGTTTTATGATATTATTTCCAAGTCTGCCCTTAAGACATCCCAGATACTCTCACTTCGGATTCATCTAGCAAAACAGTCATACCCCTTGAGCAACTCCCACATACGTAGCTAGGGAGAATACAACCCTCCAAGTTCAAGGGCAAGAAATAGAGGCAGAGGAAAGAAAACAGATCAAATACATATAATATGGCTTCAGCCACTTTGGACATCATTGACCACTCCCCTCACCATCCCGACCCGTCGCCTCCCATCCCTACAGCGTCGAACCTAATCCTCATAGACAACTACGACTCATTCACCTGGAATGTATACCAATATCTCGTCCTCGAGGGCGCGAAGGTCACCGTATACCGAAACGACCAAATCACCCTTGACGAGCTAGTAGCGAAAAACCCAACTCAGCTTGTCGTAAGCCCAGGTCCCGGACACCCCATCAGTGACTCAGGAATCAGCCGAGATGCTATTAGACACTTCGCTGGAAAGATCCCGATATTTGGTGTCTGCATGGGACAGTGAGTTGGCAGCCCCTCTAAGCAACACATCCGGTGCATCTTACTTAACCAATCGCGCACAGGCAATGTATTTTCGACGTTTATGGAGGCGAGGTAATGTCCGCCGGAGAAATCCTACACGGCAAAACCTCTCCATTAGCCCATGACGCTAAAGGTGTCTATGCTGGCATGGCCCAGGGCCTTCCTGTCACTAGATATCACTCATTAGCGGGAACACATGTTACTCTACCTAGGTGTCTCGAGGTCACCTCCTGGATTCCGAAAGACGACGGATCAAAAGGTGTTATAATGGGTGTGCGCCACAAGGAGTACACCGTCGAGGGCGTCCAGTTCCACCCCGAAAGTATTCTATCGGCAGATGGTCGTGTTATGATCAAGAACTTCCTACACATGCGAGGAGGTACCTGGGCTGAGAACGACCGGTTGCAGAAAGAGACACAGGCCAACGGTGTCGCTAAGAGCATTGATGAGAAGCCTGCATTGCCCATGGCTCCAAAGAAGAACAACATCCTACAGCAAATATACGCTCGGCGAAAGGAAGCCGTGGCAGCTCAGAAGCAGATACCTTCTCAACGTCCCCGGGACCTTGAGGCCGCCTACGAGTTAAACGCCGCCCCGCCGCAAATATCGTTAATCGACCGATTACGCCAAAGTCCCTTTGAAATCTCCCTCATGGCCGAGATCAAGCGAGGGTCACCGTCGAAAGGAATATTCGCCCTAGATATCGACGCGCCATCACAAGCCAAGAAGTACGCCCTTGCAGGTGCTAGTGTGATCTCCGTGCTCACAGAGCCAGACTGGTTTAAGGGCAGCATCGAAGACCTCCGCGCCGTGCGGCAAGTTCTAGAAAGCATGCCCAACCGGCCAGCGATACTACGCAAGGAGTTCATATTTGAGGAGTACCAAATCCTAGAAGCGCGTCTGGCGGGTGCCGACACCGTGCTCTTAATCGTGAAGATGCTAGACGTGGACCTACTCACGCGGCTATATAAGTACTCTCTGTCTCTCGGTATGGAGCCACTCGTCGAGGTCCAGAATGCACCGGAGATGAAAATAGCGGTCGAACTCGGCGCCAAGGTCATCGGCGTGAACAATCGAAACTTAGAGTCGTTTGAGGTAGATCTGAGCACGACCAGCCGCCTACGAAGTCTTGTGCCAAAGGAGACTATTATCTGCGCTCTCAGCGGCATCAACACGCATGATGACGTTCTTGCCAATCTCAAGGATGGTGTTAACGCTATCTTGGTAGGAGAAGCTATCATGCGCGCACCGGATGCGGCCCAGTTCATCCAGCAGCTCTGCGCTGGCCGCACCACCGCAACTCAGTCCCCCAAGCCCACGCCTCTTCTTGTCAAGATCTGTGGCACACGCACCCCCGAAGCCGCCCTCGCCGCGGCAGAAGCCGGCGCTGATCTCATCGGCATGATCCTCGTGCCCGGACGGAAGCGCACCGTAACTGAGGATACCGCGTTAGCTATCTCCAAAGCCGTGCACGGCGTCTCCCGCCCCGCCACTTCCACCATATCGACCTCCATCTCCGCCAACGCCGCAAGCGACTTTTTTGCCGAGGCACCCCTCAAACTGAGCGCTCCTAACAGTAGCCGCCCTCTACTTGTCGGCGTGTTCCAGAACCAGCCACTGGCCGAGATCCTCGATCTACAGAAGCGGTACAACCTAGACGTAGTGCAACTGCACGGTCGCGAGCCCGTTGAATGGGCTCGCGCGATCCCGGTCCCGGTGCTACGACGGTTTTCCCCCGGCGAGCCCGGGCTCGGCGCGCGAGGGTACCACGCCTTACCCCTATTCGATTCCGGCTCCGGCTCAGGGCAGTTGCTAGACGCGGTCGATATCAAGGCGGCGCTAGCACGAGATGCTGAGTTGAGGGTTATTCTCGCAGGCGGCTTAGGCCCTGAGAACGTAGCTGACGTAGTTAAAGCCGTTGGCGAGGATGGTGCAAGAATCCTAGGGGTAGACGTTAGCAGTGGAGTGGAGGGTACCGATGGCCAGCAGAGTTTGGAGCGGATACGAGAATTCGTTTGGGCGGCGAAGGCAATCAGGTAGATAGATAAAGACGAGACGATAGAAAATAAAATTGGAAGCCATGGAAATTACTGGTGTCATGATAATTCGCTTAAGACCAAAGAAAATGGCAACCTAAGCATTATCGTTACTGTTGTCGTCGCTTGCCACAGCCATTCACGTTTTGGAACTCCTCATATAACTCATAGAAAAATTCATTCAATCGTACTACATGAAACTCATACAATCATTTGATACCTGGTGATTGTAGCCATAACCCCAACTCCACGCCTCCCAATCAAACCAGTATCTAGCTTCGTAGCCAAACCTTCGAGCGCAAAAAGGCGTATCATTATTATCCACCGGTGTCTTTCCGTTCTGGTAACACCACTTCCGCTCCGTATAGCTAGGAACTAATGTCTCCCTGACGTCTATCGAGCCATAAACGCAACCGACTTAGCGACGGCTACTATAGCCACCGCCAGAATCAGGCTTCTTATTGCGTGCCTCCTCCAGCTTTTTCTTAAAGTCGCGATAGAGTGAGTCCACTATGCCTCGCTCACGCCAACCGTCGACAATGTCATTGGCGAGTTGGCGGCGCTTCCTAGCCTTCATGCGTTCGCGCTCTTTAAGCTTCTGCGCCGCCATCCAGCCGTCCACCTCTAAGTGTTCTTCAACCCAGGCCTTCAGCTCGTGCTTCCAATGGATCAGGCTGTGGGCCGTTTGCGCATTTACGGCGCATCTGCTGCCGACGTACCATTGCCGATCTACGGATAACAGTCCCATGCCATGCTCATCGACGGAATCTGTATCGTCATTTTCCGAGTCCGATTCGACATCGGCGAGGGTGTCTTTGTGGTATGGGTGGCCAGAGAACCTGAACATGTACGATACAGGGTGGCCACTTCGGCCGCAAGCCTCGCACGATAAGTCCCGATGTTCTTCCCTCTCCGCGTCACCCAGGAGGTAGTCGTCTAGATTCGGCCTGCCGTTCAACACGCGATGAAATTCTACCTTCCATGCTGAGGAGGTGAACTTAGAAGAAGCAAGGGTGCGGACCTCGTCATCCAACTTACGCCAAGCGTTGGTGTACGTTCGGTCGTTCCGCTCAAAGGCGGGATTGATGCGATTATGAACAAGCCACTCAACGACAAGGGGGAATTGCTCTTTTAGTGGTAGGTGATATTGGGCGGTGAATTCGAGGGGAATTTCGAGGTTAGCTGGGGCTCCAATGGGAGCATCGTCGTCCTCGACAACGAAATCATCTAGGTCATCGTCGCCATTATCTCTGCCATCCCCGCCTTCTTGGTCCACATGTTCCTCCCCACTCCGCTCCGCAGGTGCCTTACCCTCTCGGGGGGATCGCTTGGCGGGTACCTCACTCTCAGGCTCTTCTAACTCTTCAAGTTCTTCCTCGTCATCAAATTCCTTCAGGACTTGGAATCGTCGCTCAGGGTCACTGTCATAGAGGCCGCGCTGCTCTTCATCGGGGTCGTCCTCGGATGAAGTCAGCTTATCGATCTTCTCTCCTGCTCGCCGACGTCGAAGCAGCTCCATCTTTTTCTGCTTGTCAGTACGACGACCAGTTGAGTGTTTTAGGGGGGAAGAAGATCGGAGAGGCATGGGTCTTCGAAGTCGCCCTGGAGTGATAGGCTGAGGTTTCGGCGCCGAGGAATCATCTTCATCACTAGAATCCTCAAGTTCAACAAGTTGGGGACGTGAGCGTCTCGATGAGCTAGGCGGAATAATTGGGTCATCATCATCGCTCTCATCATCACCATGTGTTGGCTTTATAGCAGAGCGTTGACGTTTCAACGCACGTGCATGCGAAACTGCTTGAGAGGATACAAGAGGTATATCGTCCTCGTCGTCCGAAGAGGTAGCAGCGGACCGCCGGCGCTTCAGGGTGCCTGTGCGGAGACGATTGTTTCTTTGAGGTGCAAGAGGTACATCGTCCTCATCGTCTTCCTCTTCGGAGCTAATACTAATAGCTCCAGGCATAGAATCATCGGAATCACTTTCGACATAGCGCTTCGAAGTCTGTGATTTCGGCGTGAAGCTAGCATTGGATTGTCTAGTTGACAATTTTGAGCCCTGAGTCTGTTCTTTTACTGTTGTCAGTACTATTGTCGTGTCTGGATTTACGATAAATTATCGATGGGCTACTAGCGACCACCTAAATCCAACCTCTAAAGAGGCCAAGCCTAGAATTACAGCGCTGCCACTCTACTACAACGAATAAGGGAGTAGAAATAGTAGTGACATACTGGTGATGTTGTGCAGCTTACTCTGCACTTTCCGCGAGCGACCTGACTTACGAGGAAGCTGCTGTGAGGCAGAGGGCCGGCTTTGGGAGCTACTTGCGCCCGCTCCCTTGGAATACCGGATCTTAGCCGGTGAAGACTGTTTTGGCAAGCTCGAGGCACTGGCTCCAGTTTCGGCACCAGCCCCGGTTCTAGCTCTAGTGCTGGGGCCAACGGGTTCCAATGTGAGTCGGGTTTGTTGCTTCTTACGAGCCATGGTTGTAGGGCCTGTTATTAAGCCAGATGCAACTGGAGGGGTTTGTCTTGGATAGCAACCACTAAAAAATTCGCTAAGCAGTATTGACGACAACTATCGATAATATCAATAACTAGTTGTGGACCAACAGCGGTACGCGGGTAAACTAAAGATCTGACGAAGTTGGGATCACCACTTTTGCTTAGGTGCCTAAAAGGAATGACGTGGCGATTGAGCGAAGTGGTCGAACTCTGATGAATATGGAAGAGGTTGAACAAGTCAGTCAGACTCTAATAGCTACCTAGTAGTTAGGTATCGATAAGATCAAAGAAGCCGAAGAGATCAAACTGTGAGGGAGAGATGAGAGATTAGAGATTGATGGTACAGGAGAGGATGAGCGTGCAAGAGCTATTCCATGAAGGATGCTTAGCAAAAATGTACATGAACGAAGCTATCGGACTTCATAGAGACAGCTCTACTGCCGCTCGCCGCTCGCACTGTCTCGTGGGTGAAAACCTATATACATGAATAAGTGGTGTAAGTGGGTGGGGATATATAGGCAAGTTCAAACGCGTTGAAGAGTCAAAACCTAAGTGACGATTTTTGCGCGAAGTCACGTGAAGCCATTCAGTGCTTCAATGTTCATTTAAAATTAGTACAGTACAGATAGTAATATGCGCACTGATTGCATAACCGATTGATAACTGGTACGATAACTCAAAGATACTTTGATAGGCGCCTCCTATTTTCCAAGGTTGATTTTGATGTACGATATCGACGTCTTCTAGGTATTTACATTTATGTTTCCAAATCTTACGTAGACAAACACCTTTACTTATTTAGCTACATATGTACTAGGTACTCATACGTATAGACAATAAAAGCAGGAGTTGATAACTCATCTGCTTGATTCGCGAGTAGAGCCAGGCACAGATAGACAACTCTACAAACTCAATAATTACTTAACACTTCCGAAGTTCTATTGGTGATACCAAATTCTGTGTTGGGGAGATCGGGATTGTATTCATTGTGAAGTGTTCTGCAGGGGACAAGATGCCGTGACTATCAAGGGGGGGTGGATGGTGCCCGATCTCATCCTTAGACTATCTAATGGTCTCTCTTTCTCTCCTATCTGTCGTCACCATTACTGTCCATCGCTGCTCTGTGGACCACTAAAGGCATGTCATTGTTTCCAAATATTCCATTCCACCACGGGACGGTCGCGCGATATGCCCACTAGGCGGGAGAGTACGAGTGTGGGTGGAAATCCCAGCACATAGTAGAGTTGTGACTCTAGACCATCATCGACGCCATAGACATAGCCCATTACGAAGAGGTAGCAGGTTCCTCCTTCTTTTCCTCCGTCTTAGCCTCGGACTCCTCGGCCTTGCTCTCTCCTCCCTTGGCTTGGTCAAATAGGATCTCATTCGCCTTCTGAGCTTTAAGCCAAGCTTCCTTAAATAGTTGAGCATCTAAGAGAAGGGGGGTGATATGTTAGTTTATATAGAAATAAGAAATAAGATAGGCAAGTGATCATGAGCTTACTGTCAGCATTGGCCACGCGAACTGAAACGGTGATAGCCTCGGGTTCGCCCTCGCTGACATCGGCGCCCACGCTCCAGAGCCAGGCACGGTCGCTGGTAGACATGGGAGCGATGGTCATGTCGGGGGTAACTATACAATCGGGATGGTTAGTCCTTGTTTCGCCGTAGTAAATGTATAGAATGACGTATGGAGCGATAACATACTGTAGTGATTGGCGCAGACCTTCAGGGTCTTGTCTCGTCGCATAACCAGCCGAATTTTGCCGTTCTCCTTGTGCTTTAGTAGACGAAGAGGGCCGGTACCACGCTCCTTCCATTCGCCCTTTCCTTCGGCATCCTGGGTGAACTTGAACATCTTGCAGCGCATGTTAAATATCTCCTCCTCAGATTCCTCATGCGTCACGGTCTTGACTTTCTCGGTAAGCTTGTGGACGGGCTCGAAGTGAACATCTTCTGACTCGGGAGCGTCTTCCTATTATAGGTAAAATATGGTTAGTACGTATGTATTAATCACAGCGATCAAAGGGAGCCGATCAGTGTATGTTTGTACGTACTTCATCATCGCCCTTGGCAGCGGCAGCAGCGTCGCGCTGGGCTTTGGCGCTGCCGGAAACATCGCCGCGATCCTCGTCCTCGTCCTTCTTCTCCTTCTTCGCGCCACCGCCAAACATGGAGAATACAGACGAAGAGGTTGGCTTGCTCTCGGTCGCCCCGGCAGGCTTGGTCTCTCCGACCTTAGGCTCAGTAGCTTCGGTGGAACTCATGATTGCTGCTGTTTACTACTAGACAAGAATGTGAGAATGATGCTATACAAGTTCTTCTGTTTTGGTGATAGTGAAAAGTGGAAGGTGGAAGATGGAGAATATGAGAGAACAGTCCGAACTAGAACCGTACCTAATAGTTAGGTATGAACCCAGGAAGGACGTGCGTCAACGATGGGTTAGGGAAGTAAGCAAGTGTGTACCGCGAGGCAAATAAAGTAGGTAGCAAGTGAGTAGGTAGCAGGTTAGAAGGTAGGCCGTAGGCTGGCACTTGGCTTGGGAGAAAAAAAAAGGACGGTGACAAGTAATTAAAAAAACGTCGGAAATTCCACCCCGCCGCCACACACCACCACGATGAGACCAGGCACATGCTGGTAACCATAAAACCCCAAACACAACCTTCAACCCTGGAACTTGACTTGTAAATGCCATGTATGTACCTCCCTAATGTACCTAGATCTAGACAAAATGCAGGTCATTCGACATAAAAGGGAACATGCAGGTAGATAACGCAAAGACCACACTTACCGGTTGGTTTTCTGTCCAAGTCTGCAAGTGTAGGAAAGCAGGCGAAAAAAGACTGGGTAGGAATATGTGGTATCAGGTTGAAATTGTTGCCGTTGTGATAAAGTCAACGAGGGTCAAATACCAATCCTGCAAAACAAACGAGGGGGTGGGGAATCTTGAAGAATTGCCCCTCGCCGTGCCCCTCTTTCAATGTTCGATTTGATCGATTTGATAATGTGTGGTTTGTTGTGGGCCTAGATTTTTTATTATTACATTGCCCAGGTGAATGCTACCACCTATCACAGCTTATAGCTTCTAGGTCGGGCAGCAAGCAAAGTCACCCCCCTCCCCCCCACCTTACGTACAGTCATGCTGGAGCACGAACATCCACCAGCTGGCCAATATTCATTAGATGCCGCTGGCAGCTGTGACCCCGGAACATAATAACATTGAAGTCTTCTAGTTATTACGTCAGGGGAAAACATGCAACTTGAACTTCATAATAGGTAGAGAGTCTCTCTTCCAGATACGAAACCACTAGAACAAATAAGAGCACACTTATATACCATCATCTGGTTTATACAATGTTGCTATAGGTTTTCATAATTTGTTAGTTGCTTTTACGACTGCTCAACTGATCCCCCTACGGCTAGTGAGATAAAGGTAGACATACATTAGAACAAAATATCACCTGAAGTAAATAAATCCATATGAACACAGAGCTAGAGTATTGTACATCTAACAATCAACATTGAATGACGAGCTGCATGTGATATGAACTACCATCCTTAGAAAAGAACAAAGGGAGTTACTTGCTGGAAACCAGCGAAGAGCCCAAAGGAGACTTATTTTTCAGAGTAGGTGGTTAGTAGGTAGGAAGCTATCGAAGTGATATTTAATTTACTTCTAACCTTGATATCACGTAATTCAACTGAGAGGAGGGCAAAACCACGTGGCACACAACACAGTCATCAAAATAGCGAGGATACAATCATGAAAGCAATGCATTGACCGAAGTCTACTCGTTGGTATCTACCTAGGGTTCCCTTAGTCTTCATTACGATGACAGGCTGCTATAAAGCCGAGGTAATAACTCTCAACGTGCCTGCTGCTCGTTATAGGTGGACAACGTCTCCGAGCAGGAAAATAAAGGCATCCGACCTTCTCATGGTGACCACTGCCCAACAACGCCGAACAGGGTTGCTTATAAGAGCAGAGGTAAATCGGACTGTATCTGACCTCGTTATCCCTGGGGACCCTCGCACTGGAACGAAGAAAAAGAAAACAGTATGTCCCATCATATCCCTAGCCGTCCATCCATGCGCCCATGCATTGCCAGCGAGGTAAAGGAGAAGATAGGGGGGAAGTGGAGATTCGAGGGAAAACGCCGTGCTGTGCATTGGTGCCGGGATAGAAGAACAGGGGACGAAATAACTAGCAAAACCCATTGCATGACCTAAACCCAACGCCGTCCTAGGGTTCACCGTTGCCGACCGTGTAATATAAAGCGCTCTGAAGAAGCAAACATATCAAGTTTGGGCTGAGCCTTTGCATTTGTTCCAGAAGGAACTCCTCGATTCGTGGCGCTCGTGCTTCCGCCGAGATCGGATTTGCTTCTTGGCATGTTCGGCTCTCTCTTTTTGGGCAGCTTTGGCATCGTCAACCTTCTCCTTCAGGTAGACCTCGGCCTTGGATAGGTAGCGTTGGTACTCTTCGGTCTTCCCTTGTATATGTAGCCACAAGAGCTTAGATCTAAGCTGCGCTGAGAGGTAACGCAGGGCAAGCTCGTCACGTAGGTCTTGAGCTTCCCGCATCAACTGCAGCCGTGCTTGATGTTGACGTTGTACTAGATGGTCACCATCAAATGGTAGCTTCATCTGTGAAGCGACACGATTTGTGAACTGCGAGGGGAAGTTGAAAACGGCATTGCCAGCATCTTTGAGTCCCTGTATCAAGGAGTCGGAGACGGAAGATGTCTGACTGCAGACCTGTTTCGACATGGTGTCTAGAGCCGGGATATAGGTTTCTTCAACCCACGCCGTTGTCTCATTGACAGTGTCAACAAGTTTCTGTGCAAAATCCTTAACCAGCTGCTTGCCAGCATCTAGGGCACCTATAAGCTTGTTCCTTCCAAAGTCGACACGGTAGGACTCCTTGATCTTAGGCTTCGAAGTGGTCGCGATAGATACAGCAAGGACATCATGTGCCTCCTCCAATGGCACCTCAATTAGAAATCCCTCCTCAACGGAAGAGACTTTGGTCGGGATGTCATAAAGACCCCGGCTCACGGCGATCAGGATGGCATCCTTAAAGAGCCAGGTAGCCTTGATATTCTGGGGAATCTTGACCAGTATTTCGTTTCGACTGAAAAGTTCCGCCGAACAGATGGACTGCTTCTCGGATTCACTGACGACACCTACTTGCGCCTTATCCTTTCCAAATCCCATAAACATAAGGCTATTCGGCGTATTACTAGTTTGCAAAGCCTTTTGTGTTTGTGTATTCGCAGGAGTTGGGGTAGACAGAGAAGTATGAACTAGATTCGCGATAGAAGAAGGAACAGTCGCAGAAGAGACCGAGGCAACCGGGACGGTGGAGAAGACTCTTGGGGTAGGCGAGCTAAATAAGAAGTCTTTGCCAAAAGTAGCGAGGCTGTAAATAATAGCAAGCCCGGACAAAGCGACTAGAATACGGCCATGCCCTTGGATGGATCTAGCCATCGAATGATAGCTTTCCGAATAAGAATACTTCTTCTGCTCATGTTGTCTCGGGGTGAACGGCGTCTGGTTGTTTTCCTTTTCCATCGAACCTATTTCTCTGGCGGGCCCTCCCTGCATCTCCGTCAAGGTCTCCCGGACCTGGCTGGTGTCTGATTGTGTGAGGCGAGGAGGTAGGGAGATGCCATGCTGAGAAAAGTCTGTAGGGTTCTCAAGACTCTGGTTTGCGAGCGTTTCGACGTCGGCATCTTCGTCGTCGGTCTCGCCGGGATAATCAACGATGGTACTGCTGATAGCACTAATCGCCGGGGTGTCATTCTCATTGAGGGTGGTGGCCTCTTCGCCTTCTTCATCATCGGATGAATCGGTATCGACATCGTTAGTATCGACATCAGTGCCGGTATCGGTGCCGGCCAAGCTTTGGATATCGTCCGGTCTCTGATAGTCGAGAGAGCTGGCGGTGGATTCAGCCTGGCTCTCTCCATCAGTACCGATGACATCGTAACCCAGCTCGGCTAGGCTAGGGCCATCGTCGGGGAATGTTTCGGGCTGCATGATATCGGGCGAGCTGGACGAAATCCAGTTGGTGAGTTGTCGGTTGCCTAAGGGTCGGGGAAATCGGAGAGAGGGTACGGAGTTGGAGGGGTCGTCAAGGCTGTGGTCGAGGTTACTTGATAGACTCGACTCGGCTGCGGTGGAATCAGTGGCACGGTCGGTAGAGAGACGTGGAACAACAGCCGGTGTATCGGTAGGTGTCGAAGGTCCGGGCTGTTCCATTACGTGGTAGAGTGAGACGCCTTGCCAGATCACGTCATACCTCGAGTTTACCGTGAAAAGATGGTAAACCGGACGAGGGATGACACAACGCAAGCAGGCTGGAAGTAGGCAAACAGAATGAGATGCGGGGCTTGATGAAGGAGAGAAGCGCGAATATCCGTATGAGACAAACGAGCTACCCCAGGTATATTGAGTGTGTGTATGTGTCGAAATGCCTAAGAGGCATACAATATGGACGAAAGAATCGAAGATGGCTTAGATTACCTAGAGGGGCGATAAGAGAAATGGTCAGCTAGGCCGTGCGTCAAGAATCGTCGACCGATATTGCAAGTACGTTCGAGAAGGGAAACAGCCGTGAAGAATAGAAGGGTAACAGGTTCGAGTCAAATATTGTAAATTGCAAATTGGGTTAGGTATCTAAGACGGAACACAGTTGCTATGGTAGAAGGATGCAAAGAGGCAATAGGCAAGTTAGGCAAGGCAGAGGGGAGGGACAATACAGTGCATTAGGCGGGTAAGACAGGCAGCCATGAAGGTAAGTTAAGGCAAAACTATTACCAACCTGATCATGTATATTTTTTATTTAATGAAAAGAAGAAGCGTGCACACGCTATAGATGTCTCATCTGAAGGATTTCGTTGGCGGCAGACTGGTGCTGCCTTGCGGTGGATAAGGACGAAATGATGGAGGCGATGGTTGAATGGTTGGACGGATAGGGATTATTGGGGATTATTGGAATTATGGAAAGTATAGATTGTATGGCTTAACGGGTATGGATGGATATGGGTTTCCAAGTCGCGGTTACGGTTATGGTTATGGTTATGAATATGGGTAAGGTAGGTAGGCAAGACCGCCGCAAAGCTGCCTTAACACACATGCATCTTACAATCTTACCTTACGTAGGTCAACTGGTACCTAGGTATTGGCGGCGCGCGCGGACACGCATGGGAGGTTTATGGAGGGGGCGGGGTAGGTACCTAAGCGTATATGGATGTTTAAATGTACTGTGGACTCACCTTTAAGTTCCAAGTGGACATTTGAAGATCCCCACTCAACGCACTGTAAGTACTTGCGCATACGTAATTCCCAGCACTTGAGGTTCGAATGTTCCAACCGCCGTAGAGATATAGTTTCTGGATATCTCAAGCAGCCTCATGCAATTAAATCAAATACGCCTATGGACAGTACCCGTTCTGGCTTATAAATTCAGGGATTCGCTAAGGTTTAGCCGTGGCCGTAGTATTTGATATTACTTGAGCGCTTCCAAGGTTGGAAGTAGGATGTCGAGAGGAGGAGCGCTGGCGCCTTGTCTCTAGGTCAGCAGGCAATGCGGGATGCGCAGAGTAAGTGCACATGTGGAAATAATCAATCCAATACCTTGAGGTCAGGTGGGGGGATCAATTGATATACACTGGGTACAAATTTAGATAGGTACCTTAATTACCTTACCTAATAAAACATGGATCCCACCTACATGCATCTAATTGATGGATGCGAATTGTAAACTACATGTATCAGAATACAATAGGTCATTTGGGTGACAAGTCGGTCACTCGATCATATCACTTCATCTTCCCTTTCTGTTTTATATAAAATTTCAATATGAGCTACCTGAGCACAGGTGAAGACGAGTAAATTTTCCGCCAAATAATCGGGCGCATATCTGTAAGCACTGATGCCTACGCGTTCAGCTTCCGAGCCGTGCGTGGGTAGAAGCACCGATAGAGGAGAGCGATAGAGATGATAAGACGTGGAGCACAGTGGGACGGTGGGACTGGTTGAGGGGTCTGGGACCAGACGGCGCCACGGATAGGACCTACGCTAAGTTGATATTCGATGTTAGGTACGGCACGTACATATGGATAATTATGTACAGTTCCAAGTGGGATACGATACAGATAGGATCCATACATTAATTGATGTCAGTCAATATCAACTCGTTGAGGTTTGGAAGAATTGCTCTCTTCTATGTAATCCAATGTCCAGATGCTAGATTTCAACATGCAACATCATCCCGCTAGGAAAGAAGTGTACAGTGAGCTCAACACTTGGAGTTCCACACATCCATTCCGTTCCCATCGTATCGGGCACTAATATACGCATCTATCAGGTAACTCGGGGCCAAGTGGAATAAGCACGGATACTCTTTGGGCCATCGTTTCTATCATTGATACCTACCTACCTAGTAATCTTGGGATATCCATGGATCAGTGAAACTGGACGAAACCTGCGTATGTATGTGCACCATAACGGATCATGAATAAGGATAAGATGATATGGAGAGTTCGGAGAGTTCTTATGATAACCTGAACTCGAACATACCTAATATTTACCTGTCTCGGATGGAAAAATTAGATACCTAGGTACCAACCATTGAATCACTGTTGCTTGACCTAAGACTTGGCGTCGCTGCTGGCAGCATGATCACTGCTTTTTACGCAATGTATTGATATCTCATATAAGTGTAGCTCTTCCAAGGTTGTTTTAAAAAAAAATTAGTAGCAGAAGTAGCATTAAGAGTATGATAAGGCATTGGACCAGCACCCTGTTTTTTCATCCTTTGCCAAATTCTGCTTTCCCAGATAGACTTGTCTGGTTAGCCTTATTAAGTTATGATACAGTGTTACGTCGAGGCCCTCGAGATATCCACCGCAGGTTGCGGAATCTGGTGTGGTCTGGTCATTGGACCAGGGGATATGCCCAGCACACAATCCGCCCTAAAGTCTATCAAGTCCCGGGGCGCCTCCTCTATTACTCCTAAACCGCAGTAACGCCAATGGGATATCGTAGAAATCAGTCGTACCGCCACTCCATCTGCCCCATCATTATCGTCATTCCCATAGCTCTAATATTCCCCCAGTTTGTATTTCAAGTCGGCGCGTTACGTAAGCCCTTGCAGAGACAAGCCGATGTCTACTAAAGTGGACACCCATATTATGGGCTAGACAGCCGCATGATAAGATGGGAGGGCAGACCCACGGGTAGCTAAGGTAGGGCTGTAGCACTCCCGGGTATAGAGGACGGGGCCCGCCCAAAGTCAACGTCCTCGTAGACGTAGAGTGAGGGGTGTAACGAATACCATGTCGATATATGAGAACGGCCATCGCACTGAGAGGATGCTCTCTAACGCGATATACATGGACCAACGCAGGGTCGAATGCCGGTCATATTGTCGAGTAGAGATCGCGGTTGCCCATGTATGGTAGCAACTCCAACGTAACGTGGTAATAGTTGGCGGGTGGCATCTACAGGATGCTGTTCTTAATGAAGATCCTCCTCAATGAATCACTATCGAAGTCCTCATCGTCGGGAATCATGTCGATGATCCCTGTTAGGTTTGCGAAGAGGTCGCCTTGGTTGCGGTATGCTAGAATCGTAGGCACGGCAGCGTTGTCAAATTCAATGTCTTCGTAGTGGACTTTGACAAAGTGTATTTGAGGGTGGGCAGTGACGAGTGGTCGCATTGCTGACTCGATAAGACCTGATACTTCGCACTATCGTCAAGTAAGTATCCGGTTCATACAAGGGGTCGTGTGAGAAATAAACATACCTCGTGGTCGTAAACGAATACCACGACAACAGTCTCCCTACCGACCTTCTCGATGGCGTCCAGGTATCCCAGCGCGTCGACGGTATCTAACCGCCCAAACATTCGTAAGCTTGGGCTTGTTCTCCGGTTACGGATGCTATTCCTTGCGTCGCGTTCTAGCTCCAGCCGTCGCGACTCTCTCCACTGCTGAAGGAAGGTGTCTTCGTCCTCGTCCACGTCACTCTCGCTACTATGCGAACCCGCTGTCCGAGACACTTCGCTTTTACCGAATACAGACTGGCGAGCGGCGCGGACCCTACTCCGCCATTTGCTCTGGCGAGCCTGCTCGTAGGCGCGAGCATCGGCGATGACACCTTTCACACCGGTGCTACGACCCGAGTCGAAGCTTGCCGGAGGCAGCTTCACATCGCCTCCAAGAGTTGGCACGCGCATGGCTGCTTCTATCTGAGCGTTACGGTACCTATCTTCCTCGTCTTCGTCGTCGTCGTCGTCGTCTCGCGACTCCCTTCGAGCGTCGTCTCGATCCTCAGGGTGTACTCGTGGACCGTTGTCAGTGTTCTTGTCGATAAAGGATTGGAACTCTTCCTGTGCAGGGGTGGGATTGATGTTTGTATTTGCGGAGGTAGAGGTCATGATGGGCAAGTAATGGATACCAGGAGGGGGTGAGAGGGTTGATATATTCGATCGGTACCGGTTGGTGCGGATGAGACGAGGACACGAGGTGACAAGGTAGCCTGTCTTTTGGAACGTGGCCGAGTAGGGCTTTTGGTGGAGAGAGGGGGGGAGAGAGGAAGCAGGATAGGCTGATATGGACAACGACCCAATGTTTTTTGCAAACGAGGGATGGGACGAGCGGATGATGAGAGACGAAGAGACGAGGGGAGACGAAAGGACAGGACGAGGATTAGGTTTCGATGGATGGAATGCAGGGAATAAAAAAAAGGAATGCTTCTGGAACAATGCCTAAAGTGACTAGGAAGAAGGAAGAATCCACGAAAAGGAGCCTATGGAGTCTATGGAGTCTGGAGGAAGAGCGGTGGCATGCGTCGAGGTGTTTCAGACGCCACAAAACCGAACTAGTAGGGTTTAGTTGCTCAATTGGCCGTTGCGCTACGTTAGAGAATATGTAGGATCTCCACCAACCACGTAAGTTTTTTTCTTTCTCGGTGGTTTTATTTTTTTTTCTTTGTGATGGAGGTTAATACCTAATACGATCTGACCTGTAGTTGTCGTACCACTGTATTGTAGCGTATTGTAGTTTTCTTCCTTATACCTCGGAGATCTCCGTCAAAGGTGTGCGCAATTTTAGATAAGATGGATGAAATGATGAAATACGAATTACCAGTGACTACTAGTTAGCATCTCGGACAACTCCATCATTTATACGAAAACGCTCTCCATCACCCGAGTGGCAAAAGAAAATGGTATAGATTGCGTTGGGTTGCCAAGCTATCAATTGATACACGTACATGTAGAACATCCGCCGGATTGGAATGCGGCATGCGTGGAATTAATGCGATACCCCCGACAGGGATTAAAAACGTGGAAAAAGACATGGGGGAGAACCATATACATGCTCTCATATGTCAACTAGGAGGTAGGTATGCCGTATGTACGCCGAATTCCCTTAGGAGTCACCGCATTATCTCAGGTACCTATATTTACATATGATATTCCTTTAGCTGTAACTTAAAACATCGCTAACTATGATGAATACTACATTATGTAGCGTTCTAATATAAACAGAGGCTTCACGCAGGTCAGAGGGAGATCAAAAGGAGAAAGGCGGTATTACCATAGTAAATACATATATACCAAAGTAGGAAAGGGGATAATGGTAAAGCGACATCCCGAACCTCCTTTTTCCAACCTGGAACCTCTAGAGTCTAGTCTGGGGGCTCTAGATCTCATGAATGTTGGGGATTGGCTACCGACGTACTACTTTAGTGTTTCGGTAGGTCGAAATGCGATTAGCGAGCCGGAGAATTCCTTACGCTTGCTGGGGCGTGGCCGTACGACAGTTTGTTAGCTGACGAACTGTCATCAGCTTCGATGGGTCGACGTCATACTACTAAGAGCTAGGGTTTGCAAGGCTTGACGTATTCCTAATAATAAAAGATAGACTAGGGAGAATAGGGGGTCATTCACATAGTACATAATTATTGTACTACTTTTCGAGTTCCCACCTAATAGTAGGCATACATTGCGATATAGAGAAGCTAGCTTGGTGATTTGAACAGCCTAATGGCGGATAACTAGTAAATAGTTACAAATTTATTAAGCAGTACGACCCGGAACCTTGCAAGTTTACAACCCTACTTACGTGTCTTCGGATATACACGTTATATGTAGGTGTGCATATCTACTATGTAGGCTCTAGACTAGCTGAAGGCTCGAATAGCAAATAGGAGACTCCATGCACAATGTTAGCACAGAACGAGCACAGCCTCATCACCACCACGACAAGCTACGTGCGCCCATGTGTCGGTTCCCGATGCGGTGGTCACCCCAACTCGTTCACGGAATACTTCTAGAACTTCAACGGCAGACGACATAAGGCAAGATAACAACCTTAGAACTAACGTGGTTTTAGGGCGATTATGCGCGAGCGGTGGAACGGGAAAAGAAAGGGGGGCTATCCACGGCTAAAAATAACCAAAAACAACCCCAATTTCGTTTATGTCGGTTATACCGACCCCAGACTAATAAGGCTATCTACGCAGCCTATATATACATACACGTAATTCATACCTATCCACAACAGAGGAGACTTTTCAATCTAAACAAAATAGTATGTCATGCGCAACACTTCCCAGCGACATACAGCCTCAAATTTAGTGCCTGGGGTTTATTACTATTTAATGCTAGCCGTAGTAGTGGGACGAGGATTACCCTGTCTGACTAGATTGGCAACTATTCCGAATTCAGATCGAGGTAGTCTAGAGCTCGAACACGTTGGATATAATCCACATATGCCACCCTTCTTACACAACAGGTATTCTACCCTACCAAACACTTTCAAAGGATAGCAAAAGAAAGGGAAAGAAATAGCAGTATGGCGGCCGGATATGTTTGTAACCTTCTTACAGGTAAGTGCTATTATTAGTTATAGCTTACTACATCTGTCTAGCTCTTCAACTAATATAACCATATATTCGAAGAGAGCCCTGGAGATTCTTAGTATTTAGTAAACTGACTGGCAGCTCTGACAATGTCTCACTATTAGCAAACTCACGACATCGGATTTCGACCTCATATGATCACACTCTGAAACAAGTATAGTGACGGTATTCGTAGATGTTGGATGGAGGATTGCTTAGTCTATTCATACGTAAGTGGCTGTGTCGATAGTGATTTATATGATTCCTTATTCCTCCCAGAACTGTGTTACTTTAAAAAGGCACACTCCGATCGATAGCCTACCTACCTTCTGAGTAAATAATGACGCAGGCTAAGGCTATCTCAAGGAACTAGAGGGGTGCCGAATTGTGTTCTTGTCCTGCTCCTACTCGGCCCATGTGACAGAGTAACGTGTCCAGCATCCCGACTACGTTTTGGGAACACCACTCTTATTTGAACATGCCCATCCATGGATAGGCGAATGTGAAACCTTACCTCCGGACAAAATCATGAAGATGCTGTATATATTAAGAAGCAAACAAGGGGCTTACCTAGGGATTGTATACATGGTATGTTGTGAAAAGGGTCGCTTATTGAGAGTAACTGCTTGATAGCTCATTCGAGAGTGAATACTGATGGCCAATGCAGTAATTAGAAAATACGTCGTTTTTGGTTGAGTAGCGGGCGATTTGGCGAGCTACGAACAAGACCAGATCCATAAATCAACATGTCTATCCCTAAAATGTTTCATGTTTACTAAGATATGACATTTTCTCTCAATAATTGAGTCATCATATGGTCTTCTTGTGGCCATCACTTAAGCTCATACGAAACACATCTTCACCTGTTCCCAAAGTGATATCCACAAGGATGACGAGCGTAGGTGTTAAGTCTTGGAATAATGATCCATAATTGATCGACCCTGATCTACTACTCCAGGTAGGTATGAAACCACGCAGCCACGTGGCGAGAATAGAAACATTGGCATACGGCAGTCTGGCGTTGCTCTTCGTCGGGTTCCGAACTCGCGTCCGGGACCGACGATCTGATTTGATGCCGGGCCGGAAGTTCTCGCGGTGTCAGGCAGATATAAACTGCCTCTCGTCTCGGGCTCAAGTTTTGTTTCAAGGCTATCTTGGGGAGCACCTCTGAAGCAGGCTAATACGGAGTTCAGTCATAGGGCTCGAAAGGGAAATCAAGAGAACTCACAAATAGAACCCACTATTGTCGAATACCCCTTGGATGTATAATGACTCTGTATCTATGTGCGGTCAGCTCTATGCCGAATACCAAATATCTGACGTATTTCGGAAAGGGTCGTCGTATTCCTCTGTAGATTAGATTGTATCTATTCCTAGATGGTCACTGGCGAGAGAGAGAGAGAGCGTAGGACCTCAAATGTCATATTAGTTTGGATGATTTCAACGTTCAATGACATGACTATGGTACAGACAATAAGTGAAGGGCCGGCATGATACCGGATGCGAATGTGTTCTTGCCCCTACTTCAGCTGAACCCAGCCGGCCCAATTCCTCAGATACCAGGAAGGGTACGCCGACAAGAGGGACGATCTCTAGGAAACACCCGTAGGACTGCCAGCCATCACTAAAGCTTAAATGCTATCTTTCTCTCCTTCTCCTCCTCCGTCAATAGACACAATGAGTAGGTCACCATGTTCGAGTGATTTTGCCCCTTATCCACGGAAAAAATATCAATCAATACCTCCCCTCCATCTACCATAGCGAGATCAGAACTGGTAAAGGCAATGAACGGGAATCAGGTAGACACGCAAGAATTTGATTTTCCGGATGAGAAGCCTTTTCGTATCAACATGTCTCCCTGTAAAAAAAGAAGACTACATCCGTTTATCGAACTGCCGAAATTTTTAAACCGAATCACAATGGAAGCCGGGGTCGGGAATCGAGAGGAACCCATCCATTAGATCGCAGCACTGCCTTACAGCACTTAAGAGACCCCAGATACTGGCTGCGCGAAATGGAGGCCGAATCATTCAAGCCCGAGGCGGTATATTAGCAGAGTAGCTGGCAGGTGCAAAATAGGCAGAGAAAAAGAAATCATATTATGGAGGTATCGAAAGGTGGACGGGGCCGGGAACAAATACACTCCTCTTGGCTCCTCGATCGTCGGCGGCGAACAGTCGTCGGATGGTATTCGAGTACAACGTAAGCCGATAAGGAAAATAGGTGCTGAGAAAGGCTGTCGTGACTTCGTCCTGATAGCATTGAATCTCTGGATTCGAAAGCGCGCCACCAGGTTGAAATTAGTTCCGAATATTTATTCGAGAGAAGTTACAAATCACGCGGATATTCGCGTTGCGACTTTAGATGTCGGTGTTGTGGACTTGCGTCTAATATGCCCAGATTTTGAGCTACGGAATGTTAGTATCCGAAATAGATTCACAATTCCAACGATTAATGCTTACCACAGAATCCCAAGAACCTGTGCACAAGCTGATACCGTCGTTGCTAACGCCCAGACAGCTGACACGGTTCTCGTGGCCGACGAGCGATCCAACCTTTTCTCCCCTTGTAACATCCCATACCTACAAATCCACAGTTAGCACGATCGGGGGCGAGGGTCAGAATATAGCAAACTAAATAAGCGTACCTTGCATTCGAAATCATCATAGCCGGCGAATAGTAGACGGCCGGAAACGGAGGTAGCAACAGATGTAATACCGCATAGAATGGATTCCGACTGTGACGAGATATTAGCAGATGCCACTAGACGACTTTCTCCTTCTGAAAACTTACACCGTAGAGGTTGAGCTCCCTGTCCGCTCGGATATCAAATAGTCTGCACGTCGCATCATCAGAGCCGGTAACGAATGAATGACCATCGGGGAAAAACTGGATGGCGTTAATATCGGACTCGTGGCCAGCAAACGTCTGCACAGCCTTGCCAGCACGGATATCCCATAATTTCGCGAACGCATCGCAAGCGCCGGATATGAAGGTATTCTGATTCGTAGGATTTAAGCTAATGCTCATCACGTCTCCTAGATGATCGGCAAATTCCATCACTTTGGTTCCGGTCTCGATATCCCACTTCATGCAAGTCATGTCACCAGAAGAGGTGAGGATACTTCGGTCGTTGATGAATCGGCAGCATGACAAATAACCGGCGTGACCAGACAATTCGCGGGCGACGCGTGTTGGACCGTCCCGGTTCTGGTTGAGGTTGTAAATGGAACAGATGTTGTCGAGACCACCGCAAGCAACGTAGTTACCGCTTGGAGCGTAAGCGCAGGTCATGACCCATGATGATCGAAGCGGAATAGCGTGGACTTTGTTCGTCGTGTAGGCATCCCAAATAATCAACTTCCCGTCCTGCGAGGCGGATACCAAATGTCTTCGGTCGGTCGACCAGTGCATGGCATAGATTTTAGCCAGATGTCCCTTCAGCGTCCTTTTCGTCTTCATTAACTGGTTCCGAGGAATTGACTCGTGGGATTGCTGCGCAACGGCGCGGACTAAATACAACAGTCAGGTTAGAATAGGGGGATGCGACAGAGTCATTTCTACACGGAAATAATTATCAATTGAGAAGCATAGGATGATACTTACGAGTAGTATCGGCCAGTTCATCCTTCTTTCGCTTGATCCTATCCTTTAGGTTCTCAGCCTCGCGTCGCGCTTGTTGGATGCGCGCCTGCATGGCCTCGGGCGACACATCGCTTGGCCGTTGCGAGTCCATGACGGCGATGGACGTGTGTCAGGGAGGAGGAACCGAGGAGCAGCGAGAGAATTGAATGGACGGTGATGAACGATGGGCGTCGTCAGGCGGTGTGGATAGATTGATCTTGAATTCGCGAATAGCGGAGAGGACACCGAAGGGGGTAAAAAAGAGAGAAAAGGTGTGAGGTTGGATCAACTCGGGGTAAGGGTGAGGAGACTAGGAGGGAGATGGAGAAGACAAGCTCCAGGGGGGGCCCTTGTTAGAGTGCTCTGACCAGCGACCAGTACCTAGTATGGTATTAGAAAAGTAGAATAGTAGGTGAAATAAAATAAAAATAAGGTCCCCGACTAGGCCAGACACGGAGTGAATTGGCAGTAGAAAGAAGAACGGGGACTTGGATTTATTTGATCTTCAAGGAGAATATGAGTTAGAAAAAAACAAGCGTGGAGATAACGGAGACTGGCAATGTAAAGGGCGACTTTTTTAGGACTTGAGGTTGTTTTAGTTGTTAGGTGTAAGGTCAAAAGTCGGGAAAGGCAAGGCAAGGCAAAGCAGAGACAGACTTCAATGTTCAAGATTTCGGAGTTGAAATGGGACTGGAAATAATCAAGGCCAGACAAGAAATCTTATTAGAAGGAAGCTGTGCAGTACATACAAAGTACTGACCAGTAAGTAGCAGAATTTGGCTGGCGTCTAGCAATCGGAAGGAGTAGTAGTAACACTGTAGGAGGAGCAGGAAGTAATGAAGGGCAGGTAGGTGGGTAGGTAGGTGGACACTGCTGGACACTGGGTTCGATCATTGATTGATGGCACCAGTGGCCGGTTCAAGGTTGGGATGGGCTAGTCAACTGGTACCATTGACCCCAGTACCATCCATGGATGCATATAAGTAATAAATGTACATATCTCTCTCTTATGTATGCATTATATCATACATATAAACATTAAAGGTTCAAACACTGAATATAAGTACCACCTTGCGTATGAGAGAGTGGATATATATAATTCAACAGGTGTAGATCACCTTGAACAAACATCAATTCAATCAATATCAGGCATATACATTCAGTATCTCAAGTAGATAGTACTTGAGTATGCATGTACAATATTGTATCATTGATGAAGGACTCCTTGGTAAGCTACCCAAATAGGTAAAGTTCCCCACTCAGAATTAAAAGATCATTGATGTCTGTCTCCTTTTAGCTACATATCCAACTTCATCCTACTGGATCTACCAACTATTAACCTTCATGTACGTGACTATGGAATCAAACGTTGTGACATGAATGCGTCAACTAAAGCTTGTGCCTGTTGCTTAGCTTGATAATAGCACCTAGCATTTAACTTCAAATAAATTCTAGGTAAGTATATAGAGCAGGTAGTGACAAATATTCTATCAACATTCGAATCCAGGACGTGGATAATCAAATCGGTTGGCAATGCAGTAAGCGACATGCAACCACCAAAATATAAAATGGCCCTTTTTTTCCCGGCACTGTAGCGTACCTACTGTACTCTACCTACCTATAGGCGCACGGAAGCTTAGTGTTACCAGGCTCACTAGGACACCTAACAATTCCAACTTCCAATGAGCTGGCCTGTACGATACCAAATATCTCTAACCTTGACTTCTAGCTGCATTAAGCTAAAAGGGGAATGGTAGGACTACCATGTATGTAATAAGGGGTATCTTCATTTGCTACCACAAGTACCAGACCGTATGTGTATAGGCGTATAAATACCTCATCAGCTCGCTAATGGTACTTTACTGATCCATGCAAATAACGGCTTGCCCGCTAGCGCTAAAGTGAAATGGCTGCATGTGTAACGGGATAATAACTGTCACTATCCAAAATAGTGGAAGGTAATAGGTAATTTTACGTGATTGCATCTGATTGACCGCCACAGCATATGTAGAAGATGCAGCGCAGGTTGTCTACAACTATTAGATAATCTACAGTACTTACATTATGGATATAGCTAGGTACCTAGGTGATTATGGCAAGAAGAAAGAGAAAGAACTTGTCTTTGTAATAGCAATAGCCGACCCTACCTAGATAGGTAATTTCAACCCTAGAATAGGGGAGATTCGGGTAGTGTTTCCTAACAGATCTTCCTAGCGCTCATCCTCGTCTTTTACCAATCCTACCAATACACAACTCATTTTTTTTATTCTATCGCGACCAGGGGGGAGGTCCAAGGATGCCAAGCGGTCAACACTATGAAGCTTCTGCGGATACCTAGCGAGCCTAGCTACCGCGTAGGTACTAGCATAGCTACCTACATGTAATAAGCACAAACCCGGGAAAACACAGTACCACCGCACAGTGTTTTCTTCCCGTCTCCCCTTTCCTTTTTCCCTTTCGTCTTTCGTGTCGAAAAGGCCCTTTTTAGTCCTTTGGTCCTACGGCCTTCACGGATGATACAGACGGATGTCTAGTCTCTCCAGCCTTGGCCCTACCGGAGACTTTATTTCTCTTTTACACTCACACAGCAGCTGACCGGCTCGGAGCGGGATACTTCATACGGATTACTGGAGGGCAACATTAATAAACAAATTTCATGATATGGGTTGGGTTTTCTTGACGAACCGTCCCGAGGTCCTCCCCTGGACCTATCAAATTAGCCTCCTCACATCTAATTCTATCTTCGCGGCGCAGCCGACAAACCCATAGCCAACCAAACGAATTACTATGTTATCAACTTTAGAACCCATCTTTACACACAAGTCGAAGCTCTAGAAGAGGTAGACATAATTATGATCGAAATTTGTGAAGGCCGAGAGCCTTAAGAAAAAAAAATAAAGGGTATATATTCGTTCCTTACATGTACCTCCGATGCCAGTCGGCTCGATCATGTTTAGGAGCATTGCTATTGACTACGCGCAATTAAAGATACCCCTTTACAAAATGGGATCGGGCTACAACCAAGTCTCCGCCGCTAAGGGACGAGAACCATACTCAACTATACTTATTAGGGGTTTACATTGCGGGTACAGTCCCAAAATCGTCCCTGGATGATGCCCTAGCCGCGTTAGCCTTGATGACCCCGTTGATGAAATGCTTTCTCAGTGCTCGCTCGTCTATGCAAGGTACTATGTACATAGCAGACCCGATAATGATGGATCTTCTCCCCAGCTTGTTAGCTCCCATTGCAACCCAGTTTCCCAGGAGCAAAAGCTAGGTGATAATGTACTGCAACTGAAGCTAGGATCGGTTCGGTTACTTCTCCCGATCCCGCCTAAGAATTTACATATAACGAAGTAATTAGGTATCATAGGTTTAAAGAAAAATTGAGAGAAAAGTGACTTTCGACTAGAGCTCGTTGAATCTTGTTTCGAGTAAACTCACAACCTGTTTCCAGGCGATGAACATGATTCTGAAAATCTCGATGTTATCTTCATAAGTAATCAACCGCCCGTTTATGTACCTAGGTGTGTGTATGTCGTGATCGACCGGGAGGATCTAACATTATGCAGATGGGAATTCTAGAAGAGTTATTCTAGCGAGCAACCTGACACGCCTCATTTCAGCTGGGGACGCGAGCTACTCGACACTGTGTGCCTCCTAATCAATTCGTAAGCAGTTGCCAATACATTTTTCTCAATATACACCCTACTTGACATTAGGATAACATCAATTTCGGTGCTAACGATATTACAGTTCTTCTACTATATCTTATAGTTTCTGATGACATAAAAAGAAATATGGATGCCACTCATAGGTGAGAAGCAACCTCTAACCCTGAATGATCCGAAACGTACATTATTTATTAGAAAAATATTGAGGCATGATTCCATCCTAATTCACATTAAATCTGAAGCTCTTGATTGCGAAAACTCCATATCATACACTAAGTAGGAATCTTGCTATCGTGATTCTATCTACACTAATACTAGTAGTGCGGCTACGCGTGTAATTGAACCAATGGGGAAAAGAGGCGCCTAGCTCGCGACGGGTCTGTGTACCTCGATACTCAACTCGCAATCGAGGTTGAAAACTCGTACATTCGACGTGAATACTCATCATATGTATAAGCACGACATTTAGCTTAGCATTCGTTGAGCGACAGATTAGGCATATCTTCAATCGAGCACGTGTTATTTCACTCAAGGGGCTCTATATCTCTTCCTGACCCGGACAGGACCATGGCACAAAATCCGGAATTGGACTTTAGGGCTATGCCCAAGATAGAGGTAATCATACCAGTATACCCATGAGGTTTCTTTGGGGCTCGAGTTGTATTTCGTCGTTGCTGGCCCCAACATAGAGCATGGAGGGCTTCGGTCCACTTGCACTACTAAGTGTGAGGAGACTTACTAGCTTCCCATTTACACTACTCAGCGTGATCATATCCATATGTTCTAACTTCAACTCTTTCAAATTGGCAGCTTCACGCTCATCTGACCGGCAGCATAAGCCGCCAATGTCTGCACGAGATCTGGGAGGTCAAGAAGGCCGCCGGACAGACCAACCTCGAAGACCCCCTAATTGTGATGCCTGAAGGTCGACACGACTACAACCTCAAAACGTAAGACATTCTCCCAAGATGGCAGATTCTCACACATCCCTACTCGGGGGCATCCAACTAGGTAGTAAAAGCTGAGCCCCCTTCTTCACAGCTTCTTCCCGCTCTTCTCATCCTATATCTACAACCTAATCAACGACGCCTCTTCTCTCGAACATTCAACCAAATCCGTGGTCGCAGACTTCGCAGCCGATGGTGTCGTATACTTAGAATTACGCACGACGCCGCGGGCCATGCCGTCCGCGGGCCTCGACAAGGCAGGCTATGTAGCAGCAGTGTTACAGGCGATGAGTGCTGCGCAGGAGGTAGCGCCAACGATACACGCGCGGTTGATTCTATCCATCGACCGACGCAACACTCTAGAAGAAGCGCTTGAGGCAGTCGAATTAGCTAAGAGATTCCGCGATCAGGGTGTCGTGGCGATCGATCTTTGCGGCGACCCCATGAAAGGTGACGTCTCGCTCTTCACGCCGGCCATCGGGGAAGCCAGGGCCGCTGGTCTGAAAATCACGATCCACTTCGCCGAAGCGGAAGCCAGCGCCAGCGAAGCAGAATTACGTACGATTATGGACTGGCATCCGGACCGGCTGGGCCACGTGATCCACGTACCGGCGGCAGTGAAGCAGGAGATCGCGGCGCGAAATGGGATAGGGCTTGAGTTATGTTTGAGCTGTAACGTGCATGCAAAGATGATCAGCGGCAGCTTTGAGGCGCATCATTTTGGGGAGTGGTGGCGTGTTGACGGCCCGGTTGTCGTTCCCTGCGTAAGTCGAACCCTAGGATACGCGCAAGCTTCAGGCTAACGAGAGACGCAAGACCGATGATGTGGGTGTATTTGGCAGCCCGCTATCGAATGAATGGAGGCTTATTCAGGAACACTTTGGACTGCAACGGGGGGAAATACTAGGTCTAGCAAGAAAAGGCATTGATGTTATATTCGCGGGAGAAGACGAAAAGACGAGATTGAGGGAAATCATGTGGTAAAGTGTTCCTACTATAAGGGTGATGACCGACATGAGATGGGAGTAATACTTTCTGCTGTTAGTATAGCCCCTTATTTGCTTTCCTCCCGCTAAATAGTCAAAAGGCTGTATGTGCCATCTATCCCTTTCTAGGCTTGCATCAAAATCATTAGATAACATAAGAACCAGTCCTAATTCGCCTAGAAAATGACCCGAGAAGATTCCCATTTCTCTAGATGCTTCTTAGGGTCCCCGAGTCTGTCCTATTGTTTCCCAGTTCCATTGCGCTGTGGCGCCTAATCGTGCGTTGCCGCCCATTCTTTAAACCACTCCAAAGCCTCCGGATTTGCTACGCTGTGGTTCGTCTTGATATTGAAGCCGGACAAAATCTGCTTTACTGCGACCTCGATCCTAGTGAGATGTTAGCCGGGGTTGTGGTTATCTTGAAACAAGTCAAAAGTAGCATAAACATACTTCTTCCCGTTAAGGGTCTTTGGGATTCCTTCCCCAGCTTCCTCTATCACCGCGGGTATATGCCGTGGACTCAATTCTTTCCGTATCGTGCTCCTGATGGTTTCACGTAACTCGGGAGTAAACTTGGTCCCATTAGCCATGAGGACGAATAAGCACACTGTTTCGTCACGGTCCGTTTCTCGTCTCCGGCCAACGCACACCGCGTCTTCGATCTCGCCCCCGAAGAATTTCGTCAATACGTTATATATCTCCGCGCTGCCGAAGCGAACACCACCAGGCTTAAGCACGCCATCACTACGCCCAAGCATGGTCCAGCCGCCCGTCTTGGGATGGATCCGCATGAAGTCACCGTGATGCCAGATGCCTTCAAAGCGCTCGAAGTAGCTAGCACGATACTTGGCTTGGCCGCCGGACCCCCAAAAGGTTAGGGGCTGACAGGGAAACGGCTTCATACACACCAGTTCTCCGCTTTCGCCAGGCGTCGGCTCGCCGCTAATCGAGTCGACTGTATTGATGGCCAAACCAAGGCCTGCGCATTGTACCTCGCCCACGTGAACCGGAAGCAACGGACAGGGAACACCGAACGAGGAGATAACGTCCGTACCGCCAATGATTGAAGCTAGATGGACGTGAGGGGGAAACGCTTCATATACAAATGAGAAGGTAGATGGCGGTAACGGCGCTGCTGTTGAGTAGATAGCTTGTAGGTGGGAAAGATCGAGCGATCTAGCAGGGTAGACACCGTTGTTCTCTAGCGAGATGAGATACGGAGCTGAGGTACCGAAGTGGGTTACCTTCAACGAGGAGAGGAGT
Organism: Hypomontagnella monticulosa; assembly: GCA_902825475.1. Taxonomy (NCBI): domain Eukaryota; kingdom Fungi; phylum Ascomycota; class Sordariomycetes; order Xylariales; family Hypoxylaceae; genus Hypomontagnella; species Hypomontagnella monticulosa. Next base: position 4,503,413 of record CADEBF010000011.1, on the reverse strand, counting down.
TTAGGTAATGAGAGGTACCCGTGGGGTTTGTAAGGTGAACCGGTATATAAGATCAAGGTGGTGCCGCAGGCAAGAGCGGATATGCTCCAATGCCACATCATCCAGGATGTTGTAGTGTAGTAGAGCATCCTCGAAGACGAGTCCAAGGAGAAGTGAAGGAATTCCTCCTTCTTATGTTGGATCAGTGTCCCTATCGCGGAGTGGACTATAGCCTTGGGCAAACCCGTAGTTCCGCTAGAGTATAAGACATAGAGAGGATGAGACGGCGGGAGTTGTTCGAATCTCAATGGTTCGTCGCAGCCACTGTGTTCCGTTAGTTCCAATAGAAACGTTAAAACTACAAATTATATCGTATGAAATACCTCTTTAAAAAGTTTTCGTATTCTTTAGCCACAACCCCCTTGGAGTTCAACGATTCCAAGTCTAAGCCGCAGTCTCGGACATTATTGATAACGACGACAAGCTCCAAGCCTTTGGATTTGAGCTCGTCAACTATCTGTGACGTCTTTTCGGTGCTCGACCATGATTTGCCGTTATATATAGTCCCGTTATCTGCAAATAGGACCTTGGGCCCAATCTGAGCTAACCTATCCAGCACGGCACTCACTCCGTTATCTGGGCTTATTCCTGTCCATACAGCTCCGACGGCGGCTGCAGACAGCATTGATACGACGGACTGAACATGGTTGGAAACAAAACTAGCGACAACATCTTTTGGTTTGAGGCCGGCAACTCGCAAGGCGTTGGAGCACAGCCGTACCGCCTCCCGAAGTTCCGCCCATGTTGTTGACACAAGCTGCCCTTCAACTTCAGTAGCCGTGATGATAGCAGTGGAATCCTCTGTAACATCGGCGTTCTGAGGGAATAGAAGATTTTCAGCGAAATTTAATAGGGCCCCTGAGAAGAAGTCCGGTCTAGGAAACATAGATGCGCCATCTGGCAAAGCCTATGGCAAATATGTTAGCCAAGGCACTACTAGTTCCAAGCTGTTTCGAAGGGACAATATTGCTATGATATCGAGTCTACTAAACAGGCTAATCGTAATTATCAAAGACTCTCTTTTTACGTATAAGAGACGGTATCTGAATAGCCAAGACACTTACACATGAGTAGGGTCTTGACGCTTTGATACCACAGAAGTGCCATACTTCGGCCCAGAAGTCTGAGATATTCTCGATGGACCATTTGTGCAAGGCTGGATAGTCTGTGATATCAAGGCCATATTTATTGTTCACATGCTGTAGGAACTTATACATCCGAGTGGAGGTGGGATTCGGATGTCGCCATAGTTCGACCGGCGCGGGCTTAGGGTCAATCGCCATTGTTTCAATATATAGATGCCGTCTCTATAGTAGGGAACGCAATGCCAACAACAAATCGGTTGAAGAGTGTTTAGGTAGAACTAAGCTCCTTGAAACTGTGGAGAATGTTTGTTGAGCTCACGATGGTTGAGCAGGGATTGTGCTTTTATAGAAGGAGGCGACGGCGAGGAGACTTTAACTACTCAAAATAGCGTGATTCAGCCTAAAGTAGCTAAAGCCACAGAGAGTCTAATCATCGGCCGCACTCATGGATCCATTTTAACTTCTAACTTGTGCATATGTATGACCTACGACAAACGTGGCTGATGTCTTACAGCATGACCGAGGTCTTTGTATGACATTGTTGAAATTCATCTTTAGCAAGTACATGCTTACCTGTATTACGTATATATACTATGTACTCACTGCTCGGAATATGGTCAAGACATATGGACTATCATTATCCTCTTTTACAATTCATTGTGGTGTTTAGATAATAGGTTTGATCGGAGTTAAGACACGGACCAGTTACATACCTAGGCATCTAGAGAGTTTTCCCCACATCTTATCTAAAACAAGCTTTAATTCCCTTTGGCTAAAGAGGCTCAATCAACTTCGAAAGCATTTTTATGTAGTTCTGGTAACTTCATTTGCGGCGTCACGGTATTCGGCATATTAGAGATTTCGGTGTTTGTGTGTGAGCTCTGAAGCTGCGATGATCTTTACTATCCAAGAAAGCTGAGCAATCTCTCTTGACTCGAGAGGAGATACTAGCAATTCTTACCAAGATAGCTAGATGGGTTAACGAACCAAAGTGCGTGCAGACAATGACTAAGTGCTATGTAGGCAAGGTTCTTAGTTTTATAGTACTTAGCTTTGACCGAGGTTTCCCGAGATTTCCCTAGCTAACCTACTATGTACTTAAGTGATTACTCGTATCTCCTAGTCATAAGCACCCGAAGTCGTCACGATTGAACATAGCATAGAAATTGATCGGTTGATCAGATACGTTGTAGATACTGTAAGTTGTTAAATTGTGGCTAATGTGGCTTAACTGTTGCACATTCAATCATCGATGTTCAATGCTGTGATACGAACACCAGTTCATCAATTGATGGTGATGCACGTATGGATGGGAACCCCCACCTATTTTATATGAGAACATCCATGTAAACCTCTGTCATGGTGCCCTGTGTAGCACAATCGACGTCAGGTTTAACTTATGGCGCGTTACACAATGCTCGAAATTAAGTTATCATACCCAAGAGCCCGGGCATCGCATTTCAAATGTTTGTAACAGATAAAGGTTCTCATAACTCATATTTTAAAATATTCAAGTTACTTTTATGAGGGCGATGTAAGGAGGCACCCGAGAGCGGGTTGCATACAGTAGTATACGCGGATAAGGTAATTTATGCAAGGACGGATGGATCCTTCAAATACCGGCCTCGCGCTATTACCCCCCGTAACATGGTCACAAAACCAATTCGAAGCGTTTGCCAAGGGTAAATGGCGTGGTTCAAAAAATGAAGGCGCCTGAGGGTAATTTCGCGATGGCCACTATGTATTCCTATTGCTCCATAATTAATGCGGGAACGGACTCGAACTAGAATCCGTGAAGCTGACATATTCAACAAAGGTCATGTCATTAAAATATATTCCTTTTAATTTTCGAGAAAATCATGCGCGCAAACGAGGGTACCTTACGTGATTATTGTTATTTGTAAAGATCTTATAGTATCGATACATTATGAGAACAGCACGATGGCCTCGTACGATTGGAATTGCAAGCAGCTGGGGAAGCTCTTATTGATAGGAGGTGTCCGATAATGCGGGTGAAGCACAAGCTCCAGAAGCAGTGTGGGGCACGGATCGCCCGGAAAGAGGAAAAAATTGACAGAATTGAAGGCCGAGATGGCGAGGGGAGGTTTGGTACGGTAGATAAACAGTTTATTACGGAAATTTATAATTACTGCTTAATTCGAACTTGATTGGCTAGACCAGTTTTGAGTTGTTGGAGGCCTGCTGTTTGTCAGACCTACAGCCCTGGAGGAACCAATTGATCGCCGTGCACAGTTAGTAAAACGGTGCTAACGGTACTAACGGATGCTGGCGAAACGGCGAAACTGGCGATGTGATAACAGGGGTAGTCACACTAATTTAGCTCCACAGTTCGAAACCGTTCCAACGAATTGCTTTCTCGCGTTCTTCCTAAATTTGATCCTCTTTCCATCTCGTCTCCTTTTTTACATTGTGCATCTTTCGTGCTTGTCAACTTCAGAAAGGGTGCTGTCGGTGCTGAGGGCAGTTGTTACTGTCGCTGTCGTTGTCGTTGTATCAACGGGAAATCTTTCCCTTAATTACATTCCTTGAGTTTATTGATATCAACTACCGACCAATCGACTTCTCTCCCTCGCTTGAGCTCAACTGCATAACGGATTACCTAGCTCCCATAGCTCTTCTTCGACCGGCTCATCCGCAGTACAGACGACAACAAGTGCAAAGGACGGAAACTAAGGGAAGGGCCGAGTAAGTCTATTCATTTGAATGTGTATTGCGCATGAGCATACAAATCATAATACGAATGCGCATCATTATCCTTCGAGCAATTTCAACAAGCTCCCTTTGCACTGTCTCGATGTCGCGCCACAATTAATGTGGAAAGCGAGCAAACTGCGCCTTCATTCAATGGCTGGCGTATTGTTGGTCGAATCGAAGACTACCACTACTATTCTTTCCTGAAATCTATCTATTAGACGTTAAATTTACTACTCTGCCTATTCTCCTTACGACTCATTTATCTACAGTCACAGCTCTTTTCGCGTTCTTTAGACTCAGCTAAACCACCGTGGTCCCTTAATTAATGTTTCTCAGATTCGCAAATAGCAAACCCACGTTCTAGGGCTATTTGGTGTATTTTGCTCTCCTACGACTGCCCGAGTATATAATCGATTCACGATACCTATAGAAATGCCACGACGTATCTCGATTCCCTTTACCACTTCCAGCAGCATGCCGCATTCCGAGAGGACTGGCGAGAGGAGACCATCGCAGTCCAGGGGCAACCGCCTCAGCCAATTCTTCTCCTCGTCCCCCAAGCCCAGCCAGCAGCCTTCTGCTCAGCAAGCCCTAATGGCCATGCAGAACGGTTCCTCTCCCTCCATCACTGCTCCTAGCTTGTCATTGCCCTCTATTTCGCTGTCTACCGCTACCGCTGGGGAACCAAACACCGATGAGCCGCCGACTACCCTATTTCAGCCTCCTTCCTCCACGGAAATATCACGCCAGAAGCGCTTCGATGCTCAGTTCGGTCCATTGGTTCACCCGAGCCACCGCTACGTGAGCAAGCATCATGGAGAACCTCTGGAGACGCCTGTCGTTGATGAACCGCCCTATTATTATGTCTTAACTACCTATATTAGCTATCTACTCCTTCTTGCCCTTGGCCATATTAGAGACTTTTTCGGCAAGAGATTCAGCAAAAAGCAAGCCTACAAAACCCTCCGCGCTGCCAATGGCTATGCGCCTCTTAATGATGACTTCGACAGTTTTTACACAAGGCGGCTGAAGATGCGTATTGACGATTGCTTCGCAAGGACGAGCACGGGGGTGCCGGGCCGATACATCAACGTTTTGGACCGTGTCTCCGACGATTTCAATGAGACATACAAGTACCTTGGCCCCTCGACTGAGACCCTAAATATGAGCTCATACAACTACCTCGGATTTGCACAGTCCGAAGGTCCTTGCGCTAATGCTGTCGAGAAATGTGTTGAGCAGTATGGTCTCAGTTTCTGCAGCCCCCGCGCTGATTCGGGTACTTCTGAGTTGGTCTGTGAGGTTGAGAAAGAGATTGCTTCGTTTGTTGGTAAATCAGATGCCATGGTCTTCTCGATGGGTTTTGTTACAAACGCTAGCTCGTTCCCTGCTCTTGTCGGCAAGGGCTGTCTTATCCTGTCTGACGAGTTGAACCATTCATCAATCCGACTAGGTGCCCGTCTTTCTGGCGCTGTCATCCGTTCATTCAAGCATAACGATGTGGATAATCTCGAGAAGCGTCTACGCGAAGCTATTGCTCAAGGCCAACCCCGAACTCACCGTCCCTGGAAGAAGATACTTGTTGCTGTTGAGGGCTTATACTCTATGGAAGGCACCATGTGTGATCTGCCCGGCATTCTGGCCCTTAAGGACATCTATAAATTTGCGCTCTATGTCGACGAAGCCCACAGCATTGGAGCCCTTGGGCCTCGAGGACGTGGTGTCTGCGACTACTTCGGCATTGATCCCAGCAGGGTAGATATTCTGATGGGCACCTTGACTAAATCCTTCGGTGCCAACGGTGGTTACGTAGCGGCTGAGAAACATATCATCGATAAGCTAAGGAGCTCGAATGCTGCCACGATGCTGGGTGAATCGCCGACTCCCGCTGTTCTCATGCAGATTCTGGCTTCGTTAAAGATCATTGCTGGCGAACTCGTTCCTGGTCAGGGAGAGGAAAGGCTGCAGCGAATTGCTTTCAACTCCCGGTATCTTCGTCTTGGTCTAAAGCGTCTTGGTATGATCGTCTACGGTCATGACGATTCCCCCATTATCCCACTTGCTCTGTACAATCCGGCTAAGATCTCCGCTTTCAGCCACGAGATGCTAAAGCGCAAGATCTCTGTTGTTGTTGTTGGCTATCCTGCCACTCCGCTGATCAGCTCCCGAGCCCGGTTCTGTGTCTCGGCCGCTCACAACAAGGATGACATGGATCGTCTTTTGGCCGCTTGCGATGAAGTTGGAGATATCTTACAGCTCAAATTTTCCACCGGCATTGCGGGCGGTCTCAAACCTTTACCAGAAGGCGTTACCCTTGATAAGAACGCTGTCATCGAACCGCCGCGGTGGTCACTTGAGGAGGTCATCGAGCGCGGCGCGGAAGATGCCAAGGTCAAATTACGATAAAAGAATCCGATACCCCACAGTCAGCGGATGTGAATATATTGCATCAAGGCGTTTTTGTCACGGTATGGGAACCGATTATCTGTCAAACTAGGGCGCCTGGGAGTTGTATCAGTGTAATAGACGGCCGCTAGCCGGTTAATTGGGATGTGTGATCTAAGGGGGAAGGGGTTTGGGCCCGCACTCGCTTTTTAACAGGTAAAGACCTTGGGGGTTCGCTTCTTCTTCTCTCACACCGGCTGGTATATGTCAAAAGGCGAGCGAGGCGGATTATAATTCCTGGTTGCCAACAAGAGGCATCGGAAGTGAAAAGATACCCTGACGCTGTACTTATTGTATTTGCCGCCCTTGTCGGTTGGCCTTGGGTCGACAATAGCTCTCAGCCTGTCCCTTGGGATATGGCCTTAATAGTGTTCGATAGGAATACAAAGTCATTCGCTACTATATGATGTATTTGTGAAGGTGCTAGCCTAACTCACCTATCACTTGAGATATTATGATGTCTTAGTATATGACTTGTAATACCCCGAACATGTCGTGTAAATGATCAGATGTTGAAGATTCCGATGATGTCATTGTCTCTCAAGCAGAGAGGGGGATTCGCCTCCAAGTCCTGTTTATTTGTGTATGAAAATAATCAAAAGATCGAATCACCAAAAAGTAAAGGGGGAAGTAGCCGTCTACGGAATTGAGCCTTAGGGCTGAACGATACTGAATATTGCTGTAAAGCTACGACACCGAGACACCTGTGGCGCCATTTTGCTATGAGCTATAAAACTGTCTAGGTATACATGTATATGCCTTGATTCTTGTGTTAGGAATGCTTTAGGAGAGGGTGGTGGCTTTCGATGGCCTTGGAAGACCTAGGAGGCGTTTACCTGGTAAGCTATGTGGGCTTCGAGCTGTCTACCATAGAGTCAAATCAATCACTTGATTCCATGCGAGAAGTAGTATATCAGATAGTTAGAGTAGGTAGAGAGATACTCTCGCTCTTGTATACAATAATCTTTCATACATTCGTTCATGTTAGTACTAGTAGTTTCAAGCACAATTTCGGTTGGCCCTACCAGCTATAATTCGTGTAGATAAGTTATTCAGATATCTTCTACCGGTATAGGTAAAGGCCACCTTGTCATATTCTCGTATCGGCTCAATACTAATTAGTATGTGAAATATAGCAAATTTACAATTTATTGAATTTGTATTGATTTGATATGGAGACTTAGGAGCGGTGAAGATATATCCGCTTTGATAATGATTTCAGAATCTCCAAAATTCCTAGCAAAGAAAAAATTTTAATCGTTGGAGGTGATAATAGACATGTTATATTCTCCTTGAGTACCTAGGCACAGTACCAATCTTCATCCTGGACGGAAACCTGGTAGGTCAACGGTATTTCTATCGGATTACGGCATTTTCACCATGCTTCGTCTACCAGTCTTCGACCCCTGGGAAGTACTAACACTCCACAGATTAGACTACATGAATGATCCGGGATTTCGTATGTTAGACTGCTAAGCTTTCGCTCGCCAATCAAGAGGAAACTCTTCTCAAGATCTGACTGCTCTTCCATGGGTATGAAAGCGCTGGAGATGATAGATTACGAAATGTTCGCGCCGCTGAGTTGGTAGAACCGTAGAAGTGAATGTTACGCCGGGCTTACCATGGATATTGTACAGTACTATTATGGTAATGTCCAATAATTTCCAGTGAACCGAATACCTAGGTATGAGCATCGTTGACCTTCTGGTCCAAGCATCTTTTGTCAGGGGCGGGTATTTCCGCGAACCTACTAGGTAGCATGTAGTATGTAGTTATAGACAAGGATACCTTACTCGGGAGCTTACCTCTGCATAGAGGCACGAAGATGGATATTAGCTCAGAACTTTGATCGGTCAGATACACGGTAAGGGGTAGGCTGTTGTCATTTCTTATATGATGTGTAACTCATAGGTGTAGTATGCAGGTACATCCGCGTATACGAAGGTACTAGGTCTTAAAATTAGTGGTCGATTGAAAAAAAGAGGAATATGGGACAGGGGGGACGGTCTGGTTCGATGCTCCCCCCACTTGCCAGTAGGTATTCCAATCAGTAGTACCTCGTACATGTACTGAGTGGAAGAAATGGCGCCTCCAGGGCTGTCAACGTTGAAGAGAGGAAAGGCAGAATGGCGCTAGGCAGCGGCTACATGTACCCAGCTAGACTCATAAGGTACATAATCCGAGCATTAGAAACGCCCGGCAGTTTATGTACAGTATCCATGGGGGCTGTGTACTCTCCTACCCCCCTTTTTTATGCTGTGTCAACTGGTAGGTAGATTTAGATTTGGACAGTGACAATCCAGCCAATCCGGCCGACATCTGGATGTGGTGTGAGTGCTGTACGACTAACCAATTACTATTAGGTACCTAAGTACATCCATAGGAACGGGACCAGGACCTGAACATTTGAACATTGAATGAAAGAGCGGCGGATCCAGCGTACTAGGCGTACCGGGAGCACCAGTTACCAGACCTAACCGCTATCAACTGGTACAGGCAAAGCGCTGGGCACTTGCAACTTCAACCTTGGAAATCAATCAAATCATTTTGGCAACTCCAGCACTTGAGACTCTCCAAAGTTCAAAAGTTCTAAAGTCACATCATTTGAACTAAGCGACTCCAGTCTCCGGTCTCCAACCTTCTAACATCTTCTTCCTCTTCTCTCTCTTCCTCTCCATTCTTTTATCCCTATCCCTAGACGACAATTTTATTCATCGTTGTCGTCCCATCTCCATTGTTCCCGACACTTTGGTCGTCTTAACAATTATTGTTTTAGGTTGTCATCCTCCAGGGGGTTTCCCGACGAAGAGTTGTGTTGTGCAAGCGTTCCTTGGCGGTTAGGCGCGAAGGTTCAAGGTTCATCTGTTCTCGCTTTTTGAACGCTCAGGCCGCTGTCCTCGTCCAAAAAGAGCAAAAGGAGGGGAATAGTCGAGAAAAAAGAAGCAAAGAGAGTTTTGGAAAAATAACAAGGCGGATGTCGATTATAACCTAAATACGCCACAGTCTCAAATTGATTCTTGCTTTGCCCTGCCTCGTTGCCGTTACCGCTGCCGCCGCCCTACCTAGCGAAGCCGAAGATGAACTTCGACTCGGGCACCGCTTACGCGGAATCCGATGCCGACGACGAGTACGAGCGGAGCGTCCATACGAGCTCGCCAATCCTCGCCACCGACTCTGAGATCTCCCCCACCGATTCTGACGGCCGTTCCTCCACCGAGCATACTCCCACTACCTACGGTCATCGCAGTAGTGCTGACAGATTGCCCGAAACCATAATATCCGAGTGGGATGCTGAGGAGTGTGCCGATTTTATTGCCAGCATAGGGCTGCAGCAGTACTCGGATCGATTTATTGGTGTGTTTCGCTCTCGGGGATCGTCATATAGCTGATCGTGATCGTCATTCTAACACCTAGTCGTCTAGAGAACGAGATCGTCGGCGAGGCTTTGGTAGCTCTGCTGCATGATGATCTCAAGGCCATGGGTGTGGCCAGCGTCGGCCATCGTCTGACCATCCTCAAGAGCGTCTACGATGTTAAGAAGGCACAGGATATTCCCATAGAGAGTGACCACTATGTGCCCTTGTGTACGTCTTTCCTCACTTGGTCCCGGCTCTCTTAGGTGCGCATTTCACATGGCCGTCAATTAACCACCGATTTTGTATGCAGCCGCCGATGCCGAAGCTCAGTACGCCACCGCAACCCTGAAAGATATCAAGAATCTCGTCGAACAACTTCGTCTCCGAGACGAGAGAATGAGCTTCCTAGAACAGGACCTTCGGCGGATGACCGATGATTTTAGAAGGCTTCGCGAAGATATGCTGCCGGCTTTGCGTCTTGCCAAGGATGCGCAACAACCTCTACCCCATCTCTCCAACCAGCAAGCGAGCTACGGATACGACGCGTCAACGGTATCTCCTCCCGCTCCCACGCCATCGACCGCCCAATCCTCTAGCGGTCTCAAGCGTCAGTATTCGACTAAGAAATTCGTTCTTGGTACGACCCCCAAGAGCACGTCCCCTACTCACTTACAAACCACTCACGAGCGGCCGTTGGTAGAGCAAACCTTGGACCCCGCGAACGCCGCCGAGAGAGCCGTCCTATCGTCGTCACATCTGGCTGCCATGAACGGCTCCGCCCAGGCCACGTCACCTGGCTTCTCCCCAAATATGCCATCACCCACATCACCGCCGACTCTAGGCAGCGCTACGCTCGTCTCTCGATCATACCGGCCCGACGACCGACAGACGCCGTCTAGCCGCGCAACTTTTACGGAAAGCGAACACGGCTACAGCTCGAAGCAGCCCGTCGCGCCGCGGCGGATGCAGACCCCTGTCCCCGAGACGCCTGGCTCTAGTTCCGCCTCGGTAGAGATCTTCAAGTCGTTCCGGGTTAGTATGGATGACCCTTGCCACAAGGTTCTCCCCGCTGCTCTGAAGAAGTACCAAATCAACGCTCCATGGGATCAATACGCGCTTTATATCGTGTACGGCGACCAAGAGCGCTGCCTGGGCCTAGATGAGAAACCATTGATCCTCTTTAAGCAATTGGACAAGGAAGGGAAGAAGCCCATGTTCATGTTACGAAAGACCAACACGGCGCCGGTGGATGCGGAAACCCCCGGCAGCGCAGGTCTGAATACCGGGGGTGCGAGAGGAGTTGGCTACGATCCACCGGGCGGCATCATATGATCCATATGATTTCGGACAAATTAATCTGGCTACATGTTCCCAATATATGAAGGCCATATTTCCAAAGTGTCGTTAGTAGAGAGGAACGGACGAGCCATTGGTATGGAAATATACCCCGGCACGAACACTTGTTCAAGTGGGATATAGCTGCATAGCGTGCACGCATTACTATCTTCCCAGCGTTGACCCGTCACATCAGCATTCTCATCTATCGTCGTTACGAAGCGGATCATTTGTCAGGTCTTTGTCGACGAGCAATTACGCGCATAAAGCGACTCTCAAATGAGACCCCAGGATTGGTTGTACAAGAGAAATCGCTCTAGCTCCATTGCAAATGGTGTTTAGCTTACCGATGGATATTTGAGCCATCGAGGACTTTCTAGCTCTATACTAGGCTTGTTATCACTATATCCTTCTACCTAAACATTCTCCCCCCTGTGGAATCCTGCTGTATGTATTATAGTGATTCGCAAGAGGCTCATGAAAGGTATCGGGAAGCTGAATCTGTATCACCATGTGTAACCCACGGCCTAGCGTTTGGGGGGTATGGCTTTTGTTACCAGAGCAAATGGAGCTGAGCGCTCATGGATCTATCTGTCTATCTAGTTATAAAACTTCTTACTAGCTGGTGCTAGGTATCCAGTACATCTGTCCCCACAGACGATCACGTCCTGTTCGACGAGGCAATGAAGAAACTCGTATATCTTCAAGCTAGCTAACCATTTTTCTAACTTGAAATCAAACAGTGTATCTGAACCATGACACACTATCGGCGAGTTCTTGCTCCATCATCTTTTGTTCTACGGTTAACTCTTGGGTAGCCGCCTCTCGCGCAATAGCGTCTCGTCGAGCGTTCTCCCTACGGCACCACATCGTCATGAACAGCGTCAAGACAAAGGCCATCCTGTAGTAGAGATGTAAGTCATAATTTCCGTAGTGCAAGGGGATATTCAGTAACTGACCCAACAAATCCGATCAGGATGCAGTGGCCGGTAATGTAACGAGGTGCGTCCCGGGTTAAGTAGACATATGAAGCTATGATGCCACCGCAGTTGCCGCCCATCACTTGCATGGCAATACCTGTGGCCCTTTTTAGGCTCCCTCCGATGTTGTTGCCGTTCCACGCAAGGCCGAGAGGAATTTGCGGATAGATTCCTATCATACCACCGTTAAGTTAATGTCCATTTCCTACAAGCTACACCGAACTAGCAAGAGGCATATTCACTTACCAATAGCAGCGAGCACCGTCCCGGTATACTGAATCGTAGGGTCTGCGCTTACCGCCAACAATATAAGGCCCAAAACCGCCACACTCTGGAACCCCAGCAGAAACACACCTCTCTGGCGATACCGATCTGCAAGCGCGCTCGCGCCAAGTGTGAAGAGACATGCGAACACGTACGGTGGCACGCTCATCAGCTGCGCATTATTGGCCGAGTACCCCATGTTACGGATGATAGTCGGCAGGAACAGCGAAAAGGAGTACACGGGACAGAATCCGGCCATGCAGATCAGCATATGAATGTATATCTTCCAATCCGTGAGCGCCTGCCACACGTATTTGGCGGCGAAGGCGTCGGAGAGCGGGCCCGAGTCGGCCGATAGGCGACGTTGGACTTCGGTGCGCTCGCTGGGGGTTAAAAACGTTGCGCTGTGGGCGTGTCAGCTATCGGACGGTTGGGATGGGTAGGTAAAGGGATTTACCTCGTGGGATATCCATGAACAGCCCAGTACGCCGCTACCGAAACGACAATGCTCGCAAGCCCCTCGACGATGAAAATCCATGACCACGCCGATAGTCCACCAACACCGCTCATCTCCGCAATGCCACGCGCAAGGATGCCACCAAAAGCTCCGGCAATTGTAGCGGATGAGAAGATGATGGCCATTCGCAGTCCGCACTCGTCTCCTAGTGTATCAAAATATGTCAGTGTGTCTCAAGATCCGGCATTAGGGAAAGCTCCTAGGTTGTCTCGTAAAGACATAACCAAATTAGAAGCCAATGGGATTATTTTACATACTAAGGGAGTATATAGACGTTAGTATAATACCCGAGAAGCAAAGGATGAAAGATACACCAAGGGATGTTTTATACTGACCGACGGTACCATTGGGTAATATAGAAGTTGATTCCGGGGAAGAATCCACCCTCGAAGGCACCCAGTAGCGCGCGTGTCGCCATGAGGCCGTTGTAATTCCGCACGAAGCCCTGTCCGATGATGCAGGCGGACCAGGCGAACATAATGAAGGCTAGCCACGTGGAAGGCTGGATCCGTTTCATCATCATGTTACTTGGGATCTCGGCGGCAATGTAGAATGGGAATAGCACGGCGAGGCAGTCATTGTACTGTAGGCCGACTAGGTGGAGGTCCGACTCTAGGTTATCGAGTCGCGCATTGCCGATATTAGCGCGGTCGAGGAAGCAAAGTCTGGTAAGGATGTGTTAGCAAGGAAATGCGTGGCCAATATCTCCCCCCATCCGCAGGCTTTGGAAAAATCAGTCACTAACAGGCAGATAAGACACATGATAGGAAGGATGTGACAGTCGATTTTCCTTAGAAGTCGCTTCGTTGCCTTCGTATCGAATTCCGGAACTTCGGTGATGCTCACGGACCCGGCTCCGGACGATACACCCTCCCCCATTTCGCTCCCCATGACTTTCTCTATAGAGGACGGGGAGTCTTTAGTCTGGTCCATTGCTTCGATGTCTACTATTGGCTGGCTAATCGATTAAGGGAGCAGGTCGGGCACAACTATATGAACAAGAACAGAACTCTAAGACTTATTAGAGAGGGCACATCTTAGAATTAAAGGCAGTCAATGATCCAAGCGCTCGGTGTGCTCTTTCCCATCCCCACAACCTCTATGGCCAAACCCACCGTCCCAAGTGTGTACATATGTAAACATTGATCCTACGTAGTGGACCTGGCTAGAACTCTAGTTTATGCACGATTTCTGCAGGACCCTGGATGAGAGGATCGATATTAGCGGAGTGATGATCAGGAAAGGCATATCTATATGCAGTACTATTTTCACAAAGTCAGCTTGCGTTACCACTCCATGCCGGTACTATACCGGCGATGAGAGCCTAGTCCCGACAATCTGCACGATCTGCATATACCCTGCACTTCATACCGAGCCCTACTACCACTCTCCGTATCCGTCTCGTAGCTAGTATCCGAGAGTTCTACAATTGGAAATGCTAAACTTAACTCCGCAGCACGCAAAGGAATGTGTTCTTAGAAACCGTATTACAAGGCATTACAAATATGGCTTCGAGTGAAGGTTAGCGCTGCATGCATGCAGGTAAGACAGGGAGTAGCACCGCATAGTCGATGCAGGTATTCAGACGAATGAGGTCAATGGTAGACGACCGGGACCGCGTAGCCGCGCAGTACCACTTACTCCGCATCCACTACTTTGTTGTTCTTGGGAGCAGGCTTATCTGGATTGACTTGCCCGGGTCTATATTGTGCTCTATTGTGTCCCGTTGTGTTGTGTTCCAAGTTCTCTTTGACGACATACATACTATGTACCTTGCGGTTGGTGGGACCGAGAGTCCCTTGTTGGCTCTATTAGTCCGTTTCCTAGTATCGGATTGAATCACTACACGTCACCGAGTACCTTGATGGTCCTATGCTCTGGAAATTCAAATAGGGTTGTGCCCTACTGTACCCAAATATCTACTTCCTCGTTTCTGAAGCTGGAATCTTGGACCAGTTGACATGACTGGAATTTTTGTGGACAGATACGGTACGAGAAAAACCATCATTCGGTGCGGCAAGAAGCCTCCTCAGTGGAGATGAAACGCATATAGCATCGCGATCTCTCTACGTACGCCATTCGTTTAATAGTGGCACGTACTGAGCAACCGAAACCTATGCCGACTAAAGCTCTATTATACTTCGCACTTGGAGGAGTACGGGTGTACTCATACGTCTCGGCTTTACACTTATATAAAAACGATACATATTTCAATACAGAATATTCCGTGTTATTTCTTCCTACATGTATATACTCAAAGATTTGGCCCCTTCCGAATATTGGGCAGGAGCGTTCAGCCCCTTTTCTCTTAAAGTATGGAATTTTTCTTTGGAAATATCTTTATAGTATAGTTGCGAGACGCTGGGAGAGAGAGCAAGGCGAATCAAGGCACTGAGTATGTCATACGTGGTACTACAGCCACAGAGTCGAAAGTCCTCCTTATGATCAGGGGCGGAGACGGGAATAAATTTTGTGACCGACCCCTTTCTGATGCGTGGGATATCTGGCTATTCGTTAAATCTCTACAGCGTACTGTAGAACGCGACGTAGAAGCATCTGTTAGTGGTTCCTAATCTCGTGACAGGTCATCCGCAGTATAGCCCAAGGCGTAGAGCAGTAGGCGGGTCGCTTTGCAGCTCAAAACTCCTTCTACTATATCTCCCTTGCCGGACTTTCTACTCATGTTCATTAATAAGAATTAATACCAAGCCGAACTAAAGATGACGAACGTATCATTACAGACACTAAGTCTATATCCGATACATATTGGTACGAGGGATCATCCTTCTACGGTGAAGCTTCCGTTTGCCTCCGGACTTGTACTTTATATGTGGAGATCTAATTGGTCCCGAGCCGAGATGCAGTGGATTACTTTAGATCCGGGAGGCACCGGCGTAAGACCTATTTCCCTGCTACAACCAAGAAGCAGTGCTCTTTCCAGTCCTGTTAACCAAGGCGCTCCTGCGCATCTTCTTATCCCATGCTAGATATTTATCACTTGGGTATATGCCGATTCGCTTATGATGTTGTCCATTCTTCGTACTATGTAGATGACTCATTTTTATTGTTAGAAGGCCATCCCAATGGCCTGTGCGTAAGGAGTCGTCCCGGGTAGCCTTAGTCCGGGATAGGAAGGGTCTACCAGAGACAAAGGGCCGCTTGGATATGTAGACTTGTAGTTCTAGCTGGAAAGGGGTTCAGGCTCCCTGCGTAATAACATAATTCTTTCCTAAGCTTCTTGGTCCACCTTATGACACGGGGCGAGGCGATAGCAGTACATATATGCTAAGCAGGAGTAGTAAGTACATAAAAGTAAGTATTATAATATACACAAGGTGTGAGCAATGTGTACATAAAGGTGGGAACAATATGTATACACAAAATGGGGGCAACCGGATGGGAGCAGCAGGGCGAGCCAGAACGACGAACACGCGCAAGGCTGGAACAAGGAGGCACAACGCGATAGCAACAAGTCTATAGAGGCGAGAACAATGGTAGAGAATAAGAACTTGGAAGCACCTATTGATATAGGAAGCGGGAGCACTCGATAGGTACATGGAAGTAGGAACAACATTAAATTGATGAGGCGGGAGCCACTTTGGAATTCTAGGTACGTATGTAGTTTACTCAAGTAGGTACAAACAATTGAAGGTATCCACGGATACAGTCACATGATCACATGCACGTGAACTGTCTACCTAGGGCCTTTACCATTTCACTATCCCCACAACAAAAAGTCCGTGCACCATTCTTAGCTCATCCAGCCTCAGCCCGAACTTCACCCGAACTTCGCCCGAACTTCACCCACAGCTTACCCGAGGTTTATCCGGGCTTTCTTCACACACAGCCACACGCTTCTCCAAGATAATCCGAGCGCCACACCAATTAATCCGAGATGCCTTCTCCGATGATTACCCGCGGCCGCCAGCAGAAGCAGCTAGCCCAAAACGGCGGCAGCAAGAAGAACCAGTGCAAGGAGCCACAGCCACAAGCACCAGTTCGTAAGGTACGCGCTTTACGCTCCACCACATTTCTCTAAGTCTTTCGTAGTGCAAGAACCCAGCTCACTGTTAATATCATAGTCATCGCGACGACGCTCTGCTCCTGCCAAATTCCAAATCACCAAACGCACCATGCACGTCGAGGTAAGCTTCATTATTGTCCTGAATTCTTCCTCCTTTTCCTGCTCTTTTCCTGCTCTCCCTGCAGCTGGAAATACCAACTTTTCATTACATCTATCTATATCTTTGCGCGTTCTGAGCTTGAGGGAATACTGACGCGATCATGAAACTGCAGCGTACCATCAAGCTCGTTACCGAGCAGCATAACATGTAAGTTGCTACACCATCAATTCGCCTTATCCCTACCTCCTCTCGTGGTTGGCTTGCTAACTTGCTATGCGCGCCTAGCCCCAAGCCCTCTCCCATGCCCGAGTTCCCCATGAAGGAGTGGAGCGTCAAGATCTATGTCCTCGACCAGGCCGGCAACGAGCACCCTGCCACTTGCTTCACCAAGGTCACCTACAACCTCCACCCCTCGTTTGAGGATAAAACCCACCAGAGTAAGCGATCACGAAGTCCGCGCGGGCGGGCATTGGTGTGGAGGTTATAGGGCTAACTACTATTCTAGCCTTCACCGATCCTCCCTTCACTTGCGCCAATGAGGGTTGGGGTGAATTCGAGATGTCGATTGACCTATTCACGACCGAGAAGGGTGGCAAGACCACCATCTACCACGACTTGAACTTCCAGTCGCCTCGCTACGAGGTTACCCAGTCCGTTACCTTCAAGAACCCTTCTCAGGCCCTGCTGGCCAATCTTCGCGAGACCGGCCCTATTCCCAACGAGGATGATACTAAGGCCGCCGCCAAGGCCCGCAAGGCCAATGATCTCAAGAAGAAGAAAGCTGTCTGCGACTTCGAGAAGATGGCTGACGGTCTCGGCAAGTTGAACGAGGAGGACCTCCTTCATGTCATTCAGATGATCCACGATCACAAGACTGATGACACGTACACCAAGAACGACATCGACGCTGGCGAGTTCACCGTGGACCTTTACACCATGCCTGATCACCTTGCTAAGATGATCTGGGACTTCATGGTAAGTTCACGCGATAAGAAAATGGCTTGGGGTTACAAGGCTAATACTAGACAGGTCGACCTCAAGATGGTTTCTTAGAAGCCAACTCCTAATCCTCACAATCGGTGTGTATAAGGGCAGGGGTCATTTCATTGGTTTTCTTCGCGCAGTGGATTGAATTGCATTTGCATTGGCATTGGCGTTTCGGGTTAAGTAGGGCACCGTTTTACGTTGGCCAAAATGAATACGGCATTGGTTGGTAGGTGGTAATGGTGATATTGGCGTCTGGTTGCGTTTCCACGCTTCATCCAACGCGATAGATACCCTGCAAATAGTCTCCCCGACAATGCAACGAAGGTTTTACTGAAAGCTCCCTTTCCAATTGAATGTCTATGCTATGCTACTCACTACGTGCTCGTAATATACATAGTATCTACCAATTCAGCTACATGATACTTAGGTAGGTAGCTAATAGCTAATGCCTCGTAGCTAGTAGTTCGTGGAATAGTGATTGGGTACATAGTAGTTGGCACATGATATTGCGCATACGTACATATGTACGAAACCACCAAGAGCTCCAGGGATGTCTCACCCCGAACGGACTCGCCGGCTACGGACTCACCGCTTCCCATCCAATTGGGAGCAATTGGGTTTCTGGTGCCTGTTTTATTAGACATGTGACTGGCTGAATTCGATGCCGTACCTAGCTATCCCGATGGAGAGCGGCCGATTGGTTGACCCGTTTAAGAGGGCTGAATTACGGCATTGAGCCTCGTAGATGGTTGGTGAATGGTCGAGCTGAGAATGACATCACAGGCATCACAGGTTGAGGCTGAGGGATCATCATCTGACCGACGCTACGGATACTTTTATTTAGTGGGGATTACGGAGAGGAGATGGGGATCGAGAGGGGGAAGATATACATGGGATAAGATGTTAATTTTAAAAGTAGAAAAAAGTTTTAGACTATCAGTTTTAAAAATTGATTTTTAAAGTATAAGATGATAATACATCGTATTATTTATAATTGGTACTTTTTAATTACTTAAAGAGAAATAAAAAGTTGTTTTTAACCGTTTTTATGATTTTAACATGATTTTTTTATTTTTATTTATTATAATCATATTTTTATTATTTATGATTATATTTTTATTATTTAAAATCTTTAAATTTTATTATTATATATTTTAAATTTTTAAGTTAAACATATATTTAATTAATACTTTTAATTATTAATTATTATAAATTAAATTTTTTTAATTTTTTAAAACATATTATATAATTATTAAAAAAAAAAAACATTTTAAATAAATATTAAAAGTAATTTTAATAAAATAAAATATAAAACCATAATAAATAAAAAATAAAAATGTTAATTTTAAAATCTTAAATATTAAATTTATAATAATTTTATAATAATTATAATAAAATTTATATTAAATTTTAATAAATATTAAATATAAAAAAATATAATTTTTAATAATAAAAATAATAAGATTTATTAATTTAAATTAATTAAATTTTAATTTTAATAATAATAATATAAGTTATTTAAATATAATTATTAAATATATATAAAATAAAATATTAATTTTAAAAGTAAAAAAAATTTTAAATTATTAATTTTAAAAATTAATTTTTAAAATATAAAATAATAATATATCATATTATTTATAGTTAATACCTTTTAATTAAGGAGTTCTTAAAAGTAAATAATTGCCGTTAAAAACGCGTTCTCCTCATTTTTTCTCGCGGTGAATTAAAAGTGAAGGATGATGGAAAAAAGTCATACTGGATGGTAACGTGACCAAGTCACTCTGCCCGAGCCTAGCCACTTTCCCGGGATTCTATTGGCTTTTGATGAATTGCCGCTTTCGGTACCGGGTGCATCGTGGTTCTAATTGATCAATTGACATCTGGATGTAAGCGTTGGTGAGTCTGTACAAGTACTACGACCACATGTATTGTACATTCATTGATACTATCTATATGTACATACTAGGTATGCATGAGAGTATAGGTATATATGTGATCAGGTTGGTCAATTTAATCTAACGTCTTCAATAGGCGGATATCTTTTACGAAATAGTTGACCTACACCGACTTATTGGTACGTGGTTGCATCTCACGCCTGCATTTTCAGCGGGACGCACAGGCAACATTACCTGCCTAAAATGTGCTTAGGTACTGGATAATAGCTGGAGGTAGAAGCTAAATAGGTACTTCCTTAGTAAGAAGTATTCGGTGTTAAAGTTCTTCATCTCAAGTGACCTACTTAGTATGTAGCTTAGTAGCTTAGTAGCATACCTAGGTTCCCGAGGTTCCCTTCAAATGTTCCTGCGCTGGCTTCAGATAAACGAGTGTGGCTGCCATTGGTACGAGTCCTAGTTGACGAAGCGTGGAAAGAGTGAGCAGCACTTGAACAGCAAAAAATAATAGTTTAGAACAGGAAAGAAGAAAGGTAGATTTGAAATTGAAATGGAATTGAAATTAAAACTTGTCCTGTACATAGCATCATCCTTAACCCGATTGACATTTCTCATATTTCTCATTCTCAATCTCACTCTCACTCACTCTCACAAATCCCACATTATCCCACTCTGTGTTATCTATCCATTGGTAAAGGCGCAATCCCGGACTACGGTACTTATCAACCGCTCCAATCGAAACGCTTATAATCACCAATGCTATTGTTCTCTGCTCCGATTACAAACTAAAATAGGCCACCCACAGCTGCGGCTTATCAAGGTCGAGTCCGAGAACCAGACGGATACCTCTGCTAGACGAAAAAGAGAAAGTCGGATCGAGTACGTCTCATTTGAATCCACTGCCTTTATACAATTACCTACTTATTACCTACATATCAAATATACTAGTCATTTATCTGCGGCTCCATCTCCGTTTATCGACCCGACTCTACCCCTACTACTTACCATCCCCCCAACCACTTTTATTTGCCAAACCCGCGATAATCCCAAGAAGCTGTATCACCTAAGCAACTACCCTGTACTATCTATTATCTATCTCCATCACGTAGGACCTTGTCCGTACCGGATACCGTATACGTATTCCTTCGCATACTGTCTCCATACTCGATCAGATCCCCCATCTCAGCTCTCTCGGCTTCCAAACCCCGCAAGTCCGAGGAACCCACTTCACTCGTCTACCGTCTTGTCTAAAACTAGGGATCGGGTTATTATAGACTCTCCCAATTGATTCATTCCATTCGTCCCACTTGGCCCGAGTGTTTGTTACTTTTGCGCCTTCTCGTCCTATAAGACCTCGAAATCCCGTCGTAAGCCGAGCGATAGTCGGCGCGCGCCGGGTTCTACTGGCTCAGTTGATGCGTGCGCGGGAAGTCAGCGCTCGAGTTGGCGTAGGAGCTGGAGTTGGAGCTGGAGCTGGACACGGAGCCCACCAAGAGGATAGCACCACCGCTAGATCAGACCATGTCTAAGTACGAGAATACCGACATGTCATCTGCTATCCAACAGCAGTCTCGCCAATCCCTCCCCGCGAACACGGCGCATCCGCACTCCCACGCCCAACCCCAACCTTCACCTCAACCACAGGGCCAGCCTCCCCAGCACAAGCGGGTATACCAGGCCTGTATACCTTGCCGGAGGAGAAAAGTGCGATGCGACCTAGGGAGCGTAGACGACCCTCATGACCCCCCGTGCGTTCGTTGTCGCCGCGAGAGTAAAGAGTGTTTCTTCAGCGCCACGCGACGTAAGCGTAAGAATGAAGAAGATGTGGACGAACCAGAAGACGACTATACCCTCCGCAATGCTCGAAAGCGCCCCCACCCCGACGATACGCCTCCATTCGTTGATAGGAAATCTTACAGCAGCGTGCCGTTGACACCGGGTGGTTCCACTGGTAGAACGCAGCCCCTAAGACGCCCCAATGCGGACCGCGACGACGAAAGAAAGGTCCGAGGGGAAAGCTATACGGACGTCGGCGAAGATTCGAACGCCCAGTTAGAGAATCTCGAAGCGCAGAGCGTCATGCGAAAGGAGGTATATGGGCCTCACGACGCCCTCGACCTCCTGTACAAGGCTGCTACCGATAGGTCCGTCCTCCCTTCTCGTCTAGCTAGTACGGCCCCAACCGAGCGAATTGCTGATTATACCACAAGCCCGCATGAATTAAATAGGCGCCACGAAAGCATTGCGTCTGTGGTTCAACCCTCACCCGTGTCGGTCCCTGGTCGCAAGACGCCGCGCGACCCCAATTCCAACTTCGGCAATCGTCCAGCTGGCCGCGTCACATCCAAATCGGCGGATCTAATAGACCCAGTGTTACAATCATCGGTCAGGAGTGATGAGGTGGCTGAGATGGAACGCCGATTGAATGTAGAAAGCGAAGCTGGGTATCATGAAGCGCTTGAGGCGTGGTCGAGATTCAGATTTGTTAGAGCCGGGTGGTTTACGAAAGAGGAAGCGGTGAAATATATAGTCTAGTAAGTGAACAGCCCCCATCTGTTGCACCAGTGCTAACCTATCTCAAAGCTATTACGAGTACCTGTCTCCCATGACGCCTATCTCTCCGCCCACCTTTCGCAGCCCGGCCTCGCATGCCACCTTGCTCACCGAAGAGCCTATACTCACGGTTACACTATTGACCATCGCCTCGCGATACTACCGCATACGGACTACTGGTGGACACTGTAGATCACACGCCATTCACGAAGAGCTGTGGAGATATCTTCGTCGGATGATTGAGAGGTGCCTTTGGGGACAGGAGGCTTTTGGTGGCGGGTTCTGCGGATCCGGCGCGGACGAGTCTCAGACTTCTAGTACCGCACCGTGGCGGGGTCTGAGGAAAGGGAGTCTTCGTACACTTGGCACGATCGAGTCGCTCATGATCCTGACTGAGTGGCATCCCCGAGCGCTTCACTTTCCTCCCGATGAGGCAATTGACGAATTGATGCTTTCCCCTCGTGGCGGGCTCCACCCCGATGCCGATGACGAAGGCGTCCAACGTCTCGGTGGTAATGTCGGAGGTCGAAGGATCGAAAGTTGGCTTGAGCCTGCTTGGCGGAGTGATCGTATGTGCTGGATGCTGCTTAGCAACGCATTAGGTCTTGCCTACGAACTAGGCGTTTTTGATGATATCGATGAGCTCCTTGCGACAAACGCCATAACGCGACCAGAATACGAGGATGAAGCATATCGCCTCCGTGCGACACGAATCAAGCGCCTACTGTTAGTTTATCTCACTCAACTGGCTGGCCGACTCGGGTGGACCAATATGGTCCCCGACAGTATCCGGAAAACGGACCCTGCGCTCTCCGGGAGGCGTCCAATCTCGAATGAAGGAAACACGCCAGGAACTAACCAATCGGTCTTATCCAATACCTTCTGTTATGTGCCTAATGTCGAACTAGATGACCAGATCA
Organism: Hypomontagnella monticulosa; assembly: GCA_902825475.1. Classification (NCBI taxonomy): domain Eukaryota; kingdom Fungi; phylum Ascomycota; class Sordariomycetes; order Xylariales; family Hypoxylaceae; genus Hypomontagnella; species Hypomontagnella monticulosa. Next base: position 4,480,198 of record CADEBF010000011.1, on the reverse strand, counting down.
TACATTGTTGGGTGGGAGTAAGCGACGCCATGCAGTTGGGTAACGAGAGGCTGTTCCGATCACGAAAACATACTACAGAGATTATTCAGAGTGGAAACTATACGAAGGCGCTTAAGGAGTTCCAGCCAATCCTCAGGCACTGGTGGCGGGAATTTCAACGCTTCGACATGCCTGAGAACATCCGTCACATACTGACCATCGAATACGAATACGTACGAATATATGTCAACTCCTTGGCCTTGCAGGCAGTCGTTGAGCGTTGCACTGTCAATGCCGGAGCGTCCACTAATGCTGCGCACGGCGGCAATGTAGCTGTTGGGAACCCTCAACTGTCACCCCAAACGCAGAACTATCTGGGCAACCTGCCTCTTGGCCACCTGGGTGGCTTTGGCCACGAAGATCAAGAATACGTCAAGGAAGTTGTAGATGGCTGCAGAAACCTCCTACGTACTGTAGTAGAGGGTCTTCTAAAGGAAGGCTACCTCAAGCACGCTCCTGTGCGAACTTACTTCCGTATTATTAGTGGCGCTATGTTCTTGCTTAAAACATTCGCCTTAGGCGCCCCGAAATCCGACGTGGAAGTGAGTATCAGCCTCTTGGATCGTACGGTAGACGCGCTACGGACTTGTGTTGTCGACGATATTCATCTGGGCACAAGGTTCGGCGATCTTCTCGAGTCACTAACAACACGACTTCGAGACCGCTTCAAATACGCGCCAGCAGCAACATCCGGCGAGGGTAAGAGCCCTCGGCCGAATGGTGATGCGAGCAAAACTGCCACTACAAATGGGCATCTCCAGGTTAATGGTACGGAGAATGGCTACCTAAGTCACGCTAAATTCAGAGAAGGGCTAAGCATCCCCGGTAAGTTTCCTATCCTGTCCGATATACCCTTATCGAACGGAACTAATGAGGTTTATAGAACGCTCATCTACCCCCTCCGGTAACGTTTCGGCAACTCCTTTTGACTTAACTACGGGCAACTTTCCCTACCCAGCCGGATCAGCTTCGGTGTTCGGACCTTCCGCACCGGCGCTAAGTGGCAATGTTCTAGAAACGTCTAACATTGGCGATAACATCTTCGAATCAGGCGCCGATTGGACTGCCGATGACCAGATGTGGTATCTTCCTCCCGGCCCAGGCTTATTCCAGAGCGTGGGAGAGAATACCAATGTAACAATGACGGACCAGGGAGTCAATGTAGGAGGTGTTGATTTGCTTGAATTCATGGCCATGGACCCACCTTCATTCGGTCCCCCGATGGACGGTCCGGGATACTAGATGTATCCCGTCTAGCTGAATGAGGGGTTGGGTCGCTATTTTCTCGCGATGGAGATGAAGTTACTATACCACCAGCGACACCGTAGCCGAAGATTGCCAAGCACGGTCTGGTGTGTGTTCAAGATCTTGCGGTTCCAGTTAATGCGTTTTTCCCTATATTTTATTTTACTCTACCGGATGACGGCTCTGTACCCTTCACATTTGAAGTGGTTTACATGTACTCGAACACGAGTCCCTGTCTCACGACACCTTTTCTTTGCTCGCCTATTTCTAATTTCGGAAGATATATCGGAAAGGCTGTGATGGACTAGAAGCGGAAGCAAAGATACCCTCAGAGGCTTTAGTGTGTTGATTCACATATTGCCCTGCTCTCAGATTGCTTTTCTCTCTTCTTCGAGCGCTTTATTTAGCGGTTAGATATATGACGGTGGCGGGATGCGTGTACGATCGGTTCAGATCCGAGGTTGATCTACGGAAAGGGAAATACGGCGATAAAAGGTATTGCGGACTCACAAAAGCTGTCACGCTAAAAGCCTCGCGGCTTATCTGGCATGGTTTACGAATCATGAGATGACGTTTCTGCGAACTGTCCCGGCGATACCTCAGGCCTGGTTCATTTAAATAGCAAAATATCGACGGTAGTTAATCGTATTGCTATTCTTACCTATACGGCAACTTTTCGGGCGATTCTCAAATACATGTCTTTTTCCCCGGCTATCTTCACGTCATAGTAATCGCACCACGGGCCTCGGTTGATAACTTCCGGGCAAGGATTCGTGGCGTGGAAACCTGCAGCGGGCATGGATATCTACATGTGTAAACGAATAACAGCTGCGCGAGATTAAGGACTTCATCGACACAGCCAATGAACTTCACTACACGCTTATGGTATACTAATATAAATCGGTTCGTAGGTCACGCCTCGTATATCAATCGTGCTCGCTGACCGAACTACCCAATCATATTTACATAGTATGTAGGGAACCATTGCAATGGCCTCGCTTTCTCGGCTCGGTACCGATGATACACCTTGGCTAATTCACACCGAGCGGCGTTATTACAAATGCTTCCGGATCGCCACGAATTGCAGCTCGCCGACTTGTGCTACAAGTCTCAACAGTGTAATAGGATATGGTGCCAACCGTCGGGCAGGTACAGGACTTCAGAAAGTTTGGGGTCCAAGAAGTATGTATACACAGGACCTTTAAGCCGATGGCGTAGGGGCTAGACCGATGTGGACAAATTATGGCTTGATGTTAGATCTGCAATGCTACCAATTACGCATTTTCAGAGAGGCTGTCCATTTATTTCCGACACATAGTCGCGGTCAGCTTCCTAGAAAAGAACTGAAACACAACGAAGACGAAAAGGGGAAAGGAGTATGACGAAGGGGCCAATGAAAATAGGTTAGGATCTCTCTCCTTGCTTACAATGCCATAGCTGAAGGATCCAAAAAGTAACCCGAATAACTTGGAAGAACATGCTCTCATGCATTCGGCTTCGCAATTCCCTCGCGGGGGCAGGCGCTGATGCAACGCTGGGGGCCACCCCCATTCAGCTTCTCACACACTATACTATGCAGCACACTTTTACGCCCCAAAGCCGCGTGCTACAATGAGCTAAGAATGCGGCGTCCTGATCCTTCCAGGGGACATGGTAGTCAGTATGTAGAATTGAATATGCCCCCGGCGCTCCGCTGGCCGCCGAGAATCCTCTGCTTCCTCTTGCACTCGCTTTCGACGAGCTCCTCTCTCCCTTCCTACGCTAGGTCCGGATGCCAGTGCCTCTGCGCCGACAGTCGATATGGCGATTCCAACTGCGACAGCGGCGACCCCGCTAGTACCGCTAGCAGAGGTCGCGAGCAGCCCGACTGCGATGCCGTCGATTTCGATCGTCACACTCACCGTCAAGGCGCTGACGACCACGTTCACCCCGCCGGCGTCGTGCGCCGATATGCATATCTCAATGCTCCCGTCGCCAGGATACCAATTATGGTTGAACGAACCCTCGCCGGTGCCCGGTTCGAGGGTTGGGGATTGCTATCCGTATGAGTTTATGGCTGGATATACAAGCGGTTAGTGTGACAGCGACCTGGACGTGAAGGAAATACTAACGCGCTAGCAGTACGTCTTAAATCTATTTCATGAGTCCCTATGCTACTAGGATCTTCATTATCGCATGATAGACGGGGAACATGGGACCCTCGATGACACAAGAATGAAGTATGAGAGCCGCGATGAAGTTTACCTACTAACATGTTATAGGTCTACAATGCTTCAAGCTCCATTGCTCCCATGTTCTCCCCGCTGGTGTGTCCTCAGGGTTGGAATGCTGTGAAGACCTGGACGAATGGCTATATCGCTTGTTGCGCTTCGTAAGTGGACTTTTCAATTTCAAGCGGAAATGAGCTCCTTGTAGTCGCCTCGGTGTCCAGGGCAAGGCGAAAGCTGTATATCATACGTCATTCATCATAACCGATCTGTACATGACCAAGTCTAATCTCAATGGCAGAGGCTTTTTGCTTCATGAGCCCGATACAAAGATAGATGAGAATCGGCCCGCATACGGGGGCACCTGTTATAGCAGCCTCCAAGTCGGCCAAATCATCAAGGCGACAGCGTATAATAGTGCGAGTGTCACAGGGACGGTCGATTGGGCCGCATCAGCTACCGATGACCAGGTTTACGCGCATCCCATAGACGGATACCAAGCGGAAGTAGTCGATAATGTGAGTCTACAAGATGATTCATCTCATTTCGAGGAATGGGCGTATTTCTAAACTCAAACCTAGTCACCTTCTTCTAAACTCTCAGGAGGCGCAATCGCAGGTATAGTGATTGGCAGTATCATAGGCCTAATCGCTATTCTTCTGGCCATGCTATTCCTGCTCCGGCGATATCGTCGGAAAAAACAGCAAACCGCCTTTGATGTATCGCAACAATTTCCGTACGGCAACCAATATGGACAATGGAATAAGGAGTACCCAGAAACGCCTATTACCGGTAATTTTCAATCGCCGTATGATTCTACGGGTGGGACATTCAATAGTAGCAGCCCATCGTACAGAACAAACCAGCGGTTCGAACTCGGGTGCCCAGAACCTAGGGAACTTGATTCAGGATGGCCAGGGCGCGAACTCGAGTCGAGAGAAGTGGCTAAATCATTACCCGAGATACCAAAGCATGAAGGGGGCTGACGGGAGTTGGACCTACTCAGGGGTTGGATTGGTGATTGTACGGTTTACGCAGCGGATGAAGGCCAAAATTCTTATATTCAAGGATATCTGTACAATTTTACTTAGCCCTTTCTTGAGAGTTACTTATTGGTGTACCAAAATTTTTGAAGAACGATATCCTCGAGATGTAAATTCGCTAATGGAATTGAATCTACGTTCCCCTTATTATACCTATCATATCCATATATGGATATGTATACATGTGTGTAAGTATGTTGATAGGTACTTTTCCATACAAACGCATGCTTAAGCAGAAATGGACCCAACGATAAATGGTACGTTATACTATATTAGATTAGACGGGAAGAGAAGCACATGGCATCATCTGAGTGGCTCGAATTCCCCATCAAAATTTTCGTGTCTCCATTTCAAAGAGAATCTTTTCAAGGAGACCCGCACCGGCACCACTCCGACCCATTAACCCTAAAGTCCGAAACCAGAGCCGCGAAGCGAGATACCACTGGAGGCTACACTTTATAGACACAATTAACAAGCGTAAATTCCCATCAAGCGGGGTTAACTCAGTTGGGAGAGTGTCAGACTGAAGAAATAACTTCATTCATGAAATCTGAAAGTCGTGCGTTCAATCCGCACACACCGCATCAAGACTATGATTCAGTCATCCATCCTCTTTTTTTTTCTCTTATTTTTTTCTCATCTTGCTAGCACCATATGTCTTACCCATACTGTATATGTTTCGTTTCCTGTATGTCCACTGTACTGCCGTTGTTTTGAATCCAATTCTCCAGTGTGGTGATCTCCACCTATGATTCTCTCCACATGTGAGGCTATAGCTAGGATGATACGTAAAATGTTGTGGTACCTCATAACCATCTTCTAAATGTCTATATATTAATATATGGACCTGGGTAGGTAGGCACCTACGTTAATATAGGTATGCACAGTCGCTATAGGCGAATCAATTTGATGAGCCTAGAACCCCCAAGTTACCTACCCCCTTCTCCTTTTATCTCGTTTTGGGGTTTGAGATACCCTTCGATATTAATATCAGTTGGTTAGTAGTTATCCCTTGTTAAGGTTCTATATATACCTACTAGGTATGTATCTAGGTAGATGGTTATGAATCCGTTAGGTGTTGTTGTCGGCATTAGACTCGATTATCCGACATTTAGATTTATGATGATATGAAGTGAGCCAGTGGAAAACATAGTGACTGTATTAGAGGTAAGAAGGACTTGGTTTAACATTACTATAATGGGTTCTCGCAACTTGGTTTAGTTAAACTCCTTTCTTCAGAAACTTATGGTGTTTTTTAGGATATCCGGATATATAAGTTCTTAACCGGGTATAAACGAAGGTTATTATACTTGGTATAATACATATAGCATAAGTAAACACTAAAGCCTCGTATCTTAAGGTACTATAAGGCATTCCCACGGTATCCTCCCAGTATCCGTATAAAATTTTGTCACACGTCGTCACAAGGCGGACTCAGGAACTTAGGAAACAACTATGTTATTGCGCAAGGAGTTCCGGCTTCCGTTTAGTAAATGTCGCAAGTGTCTATACCTTAGGGTATTTTGTCTTCTGTGATCTCTCACCCTGGACTCTTTCTGATACATGCATGCCGAGACTTCAAACTGTTCATGTCTCAACCCCATGTTATCGAGAAAGAAATACTGATTTCAACTTATGGGAGTCGTATCCGAATTCTATGAGTACCGTAGGTTTGGAAAACCACCACCTTTAAAACAACGTTCCGTGTTCTGTCATCTGTCGACCAACCTGGCAATATCTTGGCATCTTATAGTTGTCCACTTATATTGACACTGACTATAGACAACTTCATCATTCGTTTTCCGAGCGACTATACTATTGGGATGTTACGTATGAATGTTATATTAATTCACGAGAATCTCAATATTACAGACGATCATTTAAAAGTGGCCACCGCGCAATACAAAGGTTCTAGTATGACGTTACTATTGATCATTTAATTAAAATTAATACCGCGTGCTAGTATAATATCTGCCTATTTTCTCTTAAATATAAGCTGTAAATAGTAATGGCGAAGGCAAGAATGAGCTCAGAAGGTTGCAACCCCTTACCCCCTACCAAGGGAGGTAACATTTAGGGCTTCCATCCTCCTATTCGTGTCCGGAAGAAGCCATTCGGGTCTACACTCTCGGAGACAGCGTGCGCAAACGCCCTATTCTCTGGTCGGAGTCTCGAGAAGTAGTCTTGCTGGTGGAAACCGTAGTTCATGAAGACGGGGAGGTAGATATCTGGAAGCGTTCCATCTTTCTGCCATCCGACCACACGCTCGCGCACACCACCGTACTAAAATGCCATATTGTTAGTAAGTATACCATGGGCTAGTAGCAAAAGGGAGATGGGAGGGTGGCGAGTAATTCTATCTTGTACTTACAGTCTGTTGTAGCTTCACATCCATTTTCTCGTAATCACTTTGGGGCAGGAAGCTGTAGTTCATCTCAATGATCAGGCGGTGCCCCTCGTCGTCAGCATCAATCAAATCAGGGCCCCTCTCCTTCGCGGCCTGGGCAATTCGCTTAGGGAACGGCTGGTACGCAATGGACGCGACAATACCCGGCTCAAGCAGCACCGTGTCGCTCATACTTCGCCAGTGTGCGTGGATTCCTTCCATGACTTTCACACCGTTATCGACCGAAGGCATGGGGATTGTCTCAGTTCCGATTTGCACTACTGAACCCTGAACAATGACCCAATTGCTTCCACCCACTTAAGAAAGTCAGTAATTATCAAAAAGGAGGGGGGACTCCGTGGTACATACTGAGACTGGCATAGGTCTGGACTTTTGTAGTGTCGAGCAGAGGTCCGACATCAGTGAAGTTCTTGAAGATGCCTTCAGGGACGACGGGTCCATCATAGAACAAGAAGAGGATCCAAGTGTCAATGAGGTCGATGTTGCCACGTTCTGCGGTCACGATAACAGCCGCCTTGTCATCATCGTTGTACTCGGTGAAGTCCCTGACAGCCTTAAGCAACTTGGCGTCGGTCTCGTCAGAATGAAGGAAGACCAGGTTACCACCAAACACATCTCCCTGGGGGTGTAGCTGGAGGACGTATGTGGTCACAATGCCGAAGTTGTTCCCGCCACCCTTAAGGGCCTTGAACAGGTCTGGGTTCTGCGTAGCAGATGCAGTTGCGATCGTGCCATTGGCAAGGACGATTTCATATTCCAGCACGGACGAAGCAGACCAGCCGTATTGCGCCGACATGTATGACAGACCACCACCGAGAATCAGGCCACCGACGCCAGTGTTGCCGATTCGGCCACCAACAAAGGTCCAGCCAGTTCCTTGCAGCTCGGCAGATATGCTGTCCAGTCGCTGTCCAGGTCCAACTCTGGCAATACCAGTCTCCGGGTCCACGATGACCTGCTTCATCTTTTGGGTTGAAATCAGGGGCCCACCCTGAACACTGGACCACCCATTGTTAGGATTGTCTAAGGTAAAGTACGTCAGTGGCTAATCTTTCAGAAAAGGAACCCAAGACTTAGGATGTATCTCAAGAATGATAACTCCTAATATAACTAGAAAAAGAGGAGAGAAATATGAGCAAATCTGGTATTACGTACGTCCACCTGACTTGATGGCAAAGTTTTCAGTGTTGTTGTTGAGAACCTTGACGATGGCGGCCACCTCATCAGCATCCTTGGGGAAAAGAATACAGGTCGGCTTTAAGGCAGAACAAGAGGTAGACCAGTACTCGTTCTGCTCACTGATGTATGATAGCTCCAGCGGATCAGCAACATCGATGTTGGAAATGTCCTTAAGGGTGGAGCAGGTATCTGCAGCAGCTAGTCCTGATAGGACAACGATTGAGGTGATGAATCCCCAAGTAGAGACCATCTTGAATTTTATGAGGGACCCTAAGTGGCTGGTCTGTTTCGCTTAACCCTTCGGTACCGTATGTTGATACCAGAAGAATAGCGGCCGTTTCCCATTCGAAGGCCTCCCTTGCCCTTTAATATAGAAGACTTCTCCGTCATTAAACCAAGGCATGGCAGTCTGCCCTAACGTATAGCCGAGGACTATATCTCAAGAGAAACCGGGATTCTACAAGTCACGTCGCATACTCTCACCCCAGATTCTACTCGAAGAGAGCGCTGGTTAACAAGGATCACGAAGTGCTACCACAAGATTGCCCAGGGTTGAATGATGTAAATTCAACTACATCGCCCTTGTTCGAAGTCAGCGACGGAGGTGCAGAACTTTCTACACCCGCGTTAGCTTATCCCTTCCAAACACGTCTCTCAACCGTAAGATTTGTATACTACCGGGTTACATGAGCACCCACAAATGAAAACGCTCCAATTATAGAATTTGACGTGGTCATCGCAGGGCTAGTAAGGTGCATCCGTGGTACCGAACCAATAACTAAACTAGTCTGCAGCCAAATTCACTGACAGCCGGGTTTCCGGATGTTTGGGCCGTCAGATTTGAGAATGTAACGCTCTCCAGTCTGTTCCTGGGGGTAATAGAGCGTTTGATTCAAGGAAGTGAGGCAGATTGTAGAGAGAAAATTCTTGAAAACCATAGTTGTGGTGGTCATGGGTTCTCAACCGGGCTAAGCGTGCGAAGGAATCTGGTAGACTAGAAAGCCAACATAATTAACCAATGAATATAGCCGGTTCTGGCCCGTAGACCGTCCCACTTCAGGCAAACGGCTGGAGAATGAATCGGTCCTTGAAATATACCAAAATAGTTCTAGCTGCCCTGCCAAGATCGAGGCTTACAGAGCAAATCTTCAGCCCATGCCGGTGCGACGAGGGGCCAAGTCAATAGTGCTAAAACATCTCCACGCCATCGCGGGAGCGGCCTAGCGACCGAGACGGCTGTATGTAGGTGCCAAGGCCGCATAACCGTCATAATTCTACGAAATCCGGAGTATAGAAAAGCGAGAAAAAAAGAGCAAAAGGTCACACCACTAGCTTAGCTCCCCTCAACATATCATAGGCTTTCCCCGGGACTCTGGTAACAGCTGACACGCATGACTGTGGCGTAATGAGCTATCACGTTGCATTGCAGCCTCGCTTTAGCTGTAAACGAACGACAACTCAGGCGGGACGTGGGCCGGTGTGTAAGCAGAGCCGCTCGAAATTAACAGATTTGCAGGAATGCGGGATCAGGACAGGCACCACGGACAGTCCATCCCCAGTCCGGTTACACATACCTATCTCGCTTAGATGCTTATATGCTTAGATCGAAATCAACTGTCAACTCTATCATAAAAATCCTCCAGATCTACAAGTTTATTATGATATATATTAACACGTGGTGGGCAAGTACCGGCAGCACCACCAATTCGGCTTTTCAGATGTCTACACGCCATGTAGTAAGTAGAAGACTTGGGGAACGTAAAAACAGCCCTAAGGAAAGTAGAGAGCACGGAGTCGTAGGCTGATAGGTTCACCTCACCTTTCTCTGATCCCTGTTCCGCTACTGCGGACCGGACGTACAGGAAGAAACGGCTTGTTTTTCCCTCCCGAACAAGCCAATACCCGGATGCCATTAATCATTCGACTAGATCGAACCATGTATGTGGACTCCATATATAGTTCCTCTTTCCCTTGTTGATCTTTCAGCTACGAATTCGAGGTAGTATTCTTCTTTTCTTTCATCTTGGTGCTGATATCCCCCTTGCTCAACATGCATCAGCCGATATCCTTTCGTAGAAGGAAACCCGAAAAACCTCTTCTACCAAAATCTCACCTCCCTTGTTGTTCTTTCTAGTGGTCTTGTCTTTACGAAAACGAGAAAGTGCGAGGTCATGCGACTCGTCGTAGCTTTGCAGCTGTAGTCTAGCCCTTACTACCCTCAACCCATCCACTCACATCAGCCCGATCTGTATCTCGGCAAGGTAGTTTTGACTCCGAGAAATTCCCCTAAACATGTTATTTCGCCGACATGCAAGTCAGTCAAAAGCACCATGACATCATATCTCCTGTCCAAACCCCTGGGTATTGTATGATATGAAGTTATTGGGTGGTAGATGATACCGTAGTAGTGTAAGTGCTTCCGCTGCGTACGTCTGCATAGCTTTATGTTAGACGTATTCCGGATATACTCATTCTTTGGTACACACCATGCCATAATGACGAGGTGGCGCATGTCCCCCAAGCTAACGAAAGCGTTCTAACGACACTATACCTAGCTATATGTACGATTCAACGCGGTAGCTTAGAAGGAAACTCAACAATCTCTTGAGTCACGATTGGGTTCGAATAAGTATAGATCGAAGCAACTTGTTGGGAGGAGTAGAGTAACGTGACATCTCTCGAAGCGGAATAAGTAGATAATAGTTCGGAAGCTTCATGAATACTAATAGATGTAAACATTTATGGAAAAGAAAATGCATCCCACGCTTGTGCTACGTCCCACACTGAACCGAAGATGTATATGTCCAGATGTCTCTTACTGGGTACGACACCTGTACTCACATATGCTTCTGATATATAATTGGCTAAATATCAGTGGGATGCTGCAGCTCCTTCACTATAGAAGAGCCGCTATATCTCACATGCCATCGAGCCGAACTGATACGTGTAGCCATGTCTGCAGATCAAAAAGTGATAGGTCTCATATCATTTCTCACTTGCACCATGAAATAAATTTGCCGAGGTACCCGTCTAAGATCCCCTCTTATCGTATGAAGTCTACCATCTCTACACGTAAGTACTGAATGATTGAGACACGAAGGATATGAAGACAATTTGATCTGCTGAACACAATCTAGTATATGATAAGCCCGGGACCTTGGCGAATTGCTTCCCTGTTTTTTATACTGCGATGAATGGCCTGTCCATGCGGTATGAGGGCTGTTTCATATACCGGAGGGTTTCGTGCCTAGTAGCTATTACTTACACGTAAGTTAAGAGCTTGAATATTTGTAAATCATTAATGTGATACTAATACCGTATACCTACAAGCGTATCTAAGTGGTCAACCCTTCTGCGAAACTACTGTAAGCTAGATACTAACGTAGACTAAAAATACAATAACGATGATGACCATCAAAATATCCAGTGCTTGTAGTCTTTATATATTCCCTCGATTACCTTAGCAATTATAAGATGATGAATCGTGTAAACGCCAAGGACTTACATATGTATGCTTACCTAGTAGCGACGGTTACTATAATAAAAGGGGGTCATTAGTTGACAGCTATCGACCCGAGCAGAAAACATATATCTGTATGTTCACAACGAAACACTGTCAATCGGCTTATCATCTGATCATCATATATTAAGCGTTTAGTACTTATAACATATAGTCGTGTCCTTCCATTGTAGTTGGTTCATAACGAGTTTCGTAGTATCATAAGTGGGACATGACTGTTACATTGATGCTCCCGACAATCGCGATTCACTTATTCTCCTAGGGGATGATATATAACAAGTGCTATAAGTTCAGCCTCAACAACTTGCCAGGCTATTCTATCTTCCTCATAATCTTCTGATGATAGTTTTGCTAAGATCTATTTGGCTACCGTTGTGGGCATGCCACATTATTACTCTATCAGAGTTATTACGATATTGAGAAGAGTGGTTACTAGGTACCTAGTAGAGCTTAGAACATTCATTATAACTTAAGGCCACGACCGGATTAGACACTCCCTCGGCTCTCTCATTTTACCTCCTCTTGAACGAGTATATACATACCTTCAAGTGTTGAATTGTCAAGGCAATGTAAGAGAGAGATGGTGCCAATCGAAGGAACATCGCACAATTACAACTCGGTGAGAAGCTCTTCGTTTGCCTGCCCCATTAGGCAGGTCAAGACATACACCAACCTTTTCCGGCTTAGCGACCAAGACCCTTTGCTGGGAATTCTCCTCACGTGAGATGACGTGCTTCGATACTTGCAAAATTCATCTATAGGTAGTCATTAATACGACTCTGCGACCGGTTGTTTATAATCCGCCATGCTGTCGGTCGGGGATAAACGCAATACACCTTTGCGATAACTCTTAGATCGGCCTAGCTAGACTGCATGATTATGGAGGTCGATCCCGAAAAGAATGGGCGCGCCTCGGCGTCCCACAGCGCCGAACAGGAGCACGGTGCTGTGGTGGAGGACCGGCTGCGGCGCGCGCTGTCACCGCGTCAGGTCCAGATGATCGCCATCGGAGGTACAATCGGCACCGGTCTTTTTCTGGGGACTGGAAAGGCGTTGGCGACTGGTGGCCCGGCTTCGTTATTGCTGTGTTATGCTATCGTGGGAGCGATCGTGTTCGTGACGATGCTGTCTCTTGGTGAGATGGCGGCTTTTGTTCCAGGTGAGACGCCAAGGAACTCCGGCGTTTGTTGGAACTGATTAAATGCTAACTATGACTTCAGTGGCTGGCTCTTTCTGCACCTTCTCAGCCCGATATGTGGACGACGCATGGGGCTTCGCGCTAACCTGGAATTATTGGTTTAACGATGCGGTGTCTACTGCCGCTGATCTGGTTGCTTTACAGTTGATCCTCCAGTACTGGACCGATACGTTCCCCTGGTATGCGCTCGGGCTCATCGTGTGGTTCTTGCTCGTCCTGGCCAATATCATCAACGTGCGAGCATATGGTGAAGTCGAGTACTGGTTGTGCCTCCTTAAGGTTGTCACCATCGTTATTTTCATCATCCTGAGCATCGCGGTGAACTGTGGCGGAAATACGACACACGAGTATATCGGCGCCCGGAATTGGTACCTCCCTGGTGCACCCTTCGTTGGTGGTATTGGTGGATTTGCCAGTGTCTTCGTAACCGCGTCTTTCGCCTACGGTGGCACCGAGTCGATTGCCATCACAGCAGGCGAGACCAGGGACCCAGCGCGCCAGCTACCGCGAGTCGTCAAGAACGTTTTCTGGCGTATTCTATTCTTCTACATTCTCGCTTCCCTCATGATTGGCTTGAATGTGCCTTATAACTACCCTGGCCTAAATTCTAAGGATACCCGTACCTCGCCTTTCACCATCGCTTTCCAGTTGGCTGGTTCTAAGGTGGCGGGGTCTTTCGTGAACGCTGTCATCCTAACTAGCGTCATCTCAGCAGGGAACCATGCGCTTTTCGCAGGTTCGCGTCTATTATACACACTGTCTGTCAACGGTCACGCTCCTAAGGTATTTAGCCGCTTGACGCGCTTCCAAGTGCCGTGGGTCTCGGTCCTCTTCACCTCCTTTATTTCGGGCCTCCTTTTTGGAGCTTCCTTCATTGGCGCCGGCCAACTATGGACTTGGCTTCAGAACTTGGTTGGTGTTTCGAATCAGCTATCTTGGATCAGTATCGGTATTGCGTCACTGCGCTTCCGTGCTGGCTTGAAGGCCCAGGGCAAGGAACATCTTCTGCCATTCAAGAACTGGACGTATCCAGCAGGTCCCATCATCGCCGTTGTACTCGGCATCTTCATTGTCCTTGTTCAGGGGTGGAGTTGTTTCAGCCCGAATTTCAATGCCGTCGACTTCGTCAGCTACTACATTGAGTTACCTGTGTTTGCGCTGATGTTTGTGGTATGGAAACTGATCAAGAGGACGAAATTTAAGCGTGCAAGTGAGATGGATCTGATTACTGATGTATATACGAAGGACGATATGGAACCGGAGGAGGTGGGATGGAAGGGGAAAGCGAAGAGAATCGGGGGTTGGCTATGTTTTTAAGCGGACGCTTGTATGCGCCTTTCCCGGCGCGGATTCAAATATACCCTTGATATTTAGTTCTTCTATTTAGCATTGAAGACGGCGCTTCTGGAGTAGCTTTAATGAAAGGCGTCGCACGAGCCACCTCTCTTGGTTCTTACCCAATAGGTAGGAATCGACTTTCGGTATATATACATCGTACATGTACAATCTATTATTTCGCTACTGCGTGACCTAACTTTACCCTCGTCCCCTACGAACCAGTAACTACACGCCCCGTGGGCGGCCGTGATATCACACAACATGAATAAGCTAAACGGAGTGAAATGTAATATCACCGAAGCCGAATGTGGGGTCTGGTAGCCGAGACCCGGTCCCGGGGAAAAATCAGCACTAATTCTTAAGCGCTACTGAAATTACCTACATGTAGTAGACAAAATCAACCCTCTCCTCGCTAACACTTCATATTGTGCCAACTACCACGATGTCGTACGGAACCGTGGATACGCCGGCAGCGCCTGCCCGGAAAATCGACCCTGTCGCTTCACCGTCGCAGGACGAGCATGACGGCGTTGAAAACGGGGGCGAGACCCCGCGTGGCGGTGAACAAGCAGATGACCGGGAGAACTCCGAGATGGGACAACACCGTACTGCACGACAGAAGTTAAAGGCGTTTTTCGATAGGAATATTGGATTGTTCTTCGTATTCATGGCCCAGGTGTTTGCGTCGCTCGTATGTGAAACCCATCATCATACGAGAATGCAGGTATAATGGTATTAACAACTTGGTAGATGACAATGACAACTCGGCTGCTCGAGACAGGCTTCGAGAAGAAGTTCCATGCCTTGCAGATTATATTCGTGCGTATGTTGGCTACTTCGGTGTTAGGGTGCCTTTATATGTGGTTCAAGAACGTCCCCGACTTCCCACTTGGGCGTCGGGACGTCAGGGGTCTACTCATACTACGAGGTTTTGCTGGCTACACCGGCCTTTTCTGTTCATACTGTAAGTTGAGATGATTTGATCAGCTTCACGGGTGATTAGTAGCTGATGTTGTTGGCAAGATTCGCTCTCATACTTGAACATCTCCGACGCCACTGTCATTTCTTTCCTCGTCCCTACGATGACTGCCTTCATATGTTTCATAGCTTTGAGGGTAAGCACAATGAACGCCCAAAGCGAAAATCCAAGACAACTTATTTCGTATTTTTCTTAGGAACCGTTTACAGTAAAGGAAGCTATAGCGGGCTTGATCGCTTTTGCTGGCGTGCTCTTCATCGCTCGCCCAACATTCCTCTTCCCTCGACACGATGCGGAGGGGCCAGAGGAGAGCTTTATGAGACTCTTCATGGCTGATCAACCTAAAGGCATAGTTCCTTCGGTGCCCGCAACTCCTTCCGAGCGCGCGATCGCAGTTCTATTGGCCGTTATTGGAACATTTGCTGCTGCAGCAGCATACTCCACTATCCGGGTCATCGGCAAACGTGCACACTCGCTCGTTAGCGTTAACTATTTCGCCGTTATCGCCACCGTTGGGTCGTTTATCATTATAATGGTCCTTCCCGATTTGCATTTCGAGATGCCCGAAACTGCTACGCAATGGTACGATACAATTTCCCTGCTTTCACCCAAAGGGATGGTTGCTGACGCCTTCGTAGGATTCTGCTGGTAGCAATAGGTATCGCGGGATTCCTGTTGCAGTTCCTCTTGACGGAGGGACTACAAAGAGAGAAGGCGGGAAGGGCCACAAACCTCATAGTAAGTTGCCAAGCATGTGCGGCTCTGCGAATTTCTAGAAACTGACGGGTGGGTTCAGTATACGCAAATGGTCTTCGCCCTCGTGCTTGAGCGGATCGTTTGGGGTACGACGCCACCAATCGAGAGCCTCTTCGGCAGCGCCTTGATCATTGGATCCGCAATATGGGTTAGCTTGCAGAAGAACAAGTCACCAAGCGCAGGGAACCAGAAAACCCCTGTCGCAGACGAGGAGCAGAGTCTGTTGGGGGCCGACGCACCCGCCGAAAACCACGAGGACTAATCTTACGTGACCCTCGGTTCGAGGTTAGGATCGTCTTCTAGAATTTGTCCACATGCATGTCGCCATAGAACACTAGATACGCGTGGCCGCAGATGATGCGCCGTAGGAGCGCCGCTTACTAAAGCTATTCCCTGAATATGAAATAAGTAAATAGCGTTTCATGGTGTTTATTTCACCCTTAATCAGGCGTTCTGTGGTTTGCTATTGTATTTGTTGGCACCAATTCATATACACTACCCAATATTCACCCGTATGAGTTCATGATAGGTACGCAAATTGTGTAGAAACGTATTTATAAATGGTATATGGTATCTAAATTGTGCTCCTTATATAATATCGTAAAAATCATATATATCCGTTATAATGTAGTATCCTATCCTATCCTAGTAATTCCCATTCCGTCTCGGGTCATCGGCAGGCATCTCGTGGACCGTGTAGGGAGTCTCCATCTCGGCCGCCCGATCTGTAACATTGGCTGGTAATTGCCACACGTGGCTATCTTGCGGTAATTCATGTGCAGGCGGTTGTGTTGGCCAGGATTCAGCCGGCGACTTCTCGGTCCCAGGACTAGCTGGATTCGCACCGTAGTACGCGGCCGGCTTGTCTTTGATCAGGGGTACACCACATAGCGACACCCCTTTACCGTATTTCTTATACCTCCGGCCAAGGAAGAGAACGAAGCCGAGGATTGCGATCCCAGCTACTCCACCTACAGTTGCGCCGGCGATGGTGCCGGCTAGATTGCTGCTAGTTCCCCCTGTTGGCGTCGAGGACGAGTTGTCCGATGTCACCGCTTCTTTCCCCGGGAGCGGTGTCCAGTACCCATCCCATGATGTCTCCCAATTGTTGTTGCTAGGTTCGATATCGCGGCACTCGCTATCCATAGTTACGACGTTCTCGCCATTAAAGTTAGGCCCTGACGCTTGCGATATGAAGTAAACTGCCGTTTTCAAATTCGCGCCGAAGAATGCGTCTTGCAGGAACGCACGCCCGAGCGCATAGTTCCCATATGACACTGCGTTGCATGGGAAGTACGGGGTTGGCTTGTCGACAAGCGGCGCATCAAGCGTTAGATTGAGGTGTGTGAAAGGCACGGAGATGTTTACTTTTCGCGTATTGTTATCGGGGTCTGTGAAGTGGAACGTTAAGACTGAGGGGCTCTGTATAATGCGGGAATAGTCCGGAGACGTTGTGTCCCAGAGATAGAGGCCGAGGCCATCGTCGTATTTTACGGGAATCTCGGCGGCAATGGCGTCGCACGTACTCTTAGGGAGGTTGATGTACGGAAGACACGGGTCGATGGAAACACCGAGTCGGCCGCCTATCGAAGAGTTCCCTGCCGCTAATAGTCCTGCCTTAGAATCCCAGGGGAAGGGTGAACCTCCCTTGACGACATCTATCGATATATCTTCCAATGGGGCGTCCGAGAATGCACCGTAAGGATCGGGTATGGGGAGGGAAAGCATATCGTTCACAGCCCTATTTTTATCATATCCTCCCAACATGAGTGACGGCGCCACTTTCTTCTCGGTAGCTGATCCGAGATGCATTCCGAATGTCTGAGAGTCGATAACGTGGTCGGTGAACAGGGTCCCAACCAACAAGCTGGTATTGACGGCGCCTGCCACGGTCCCTGGTGTTACTATGAATGAGTGGTTGACGACTATATCCCACGTATTAGTAACCGTCTCGTATTATTTGTTATACTTAGTAGTATATCATAAGGCAAGAGACATATCAAATTAGTATAAGAGCGCACTTACTACCAGGCGCCGCGCCGAAGCTGAGACAACCGGCGAACATGGGAACAAGTTTCCCATTCGGATATTTGATCTGGGCGTCATCCATGAGAACCATAGCAAAGTCGTCAATTTTACCCAAACCCCATTGGCTCGTGTCGTTTTCCAGGTAGAAGTCGTCGACATATCGCTGCCTCTTAGTCCCGCTCGAAAGTAGGTTGCCTGTATAGAATTCTGGAGGATTGACAACGACCGACGGCCTATGTCCGCTGCCTTTCGACTTGTTATAAATAGCGCCGGCTTGTTGAGCATAGCACGGCTGACCCGCGGCCGTAGTATTGCTACAATAATTCTCGCTAGGGAAAAACGACTCCCACATCTTTCCTGGGTAAACCGCGACTGATTGCCCTCCTCCTAAAGTTATTTCCGCCGCATTCCAAGGTCCATCCGGTCCCAATGTCTTATCCGACCATCGTACCGCTCGAGGTGCGCCTTCAACCGACCGGATCCATGATAGGGTTGCCAAGCAGGCGACTGTCCTTATGAGACCTTTCATTGAGTCTACCGGTGCTCAACGCTAGAGCTCCAGATCTCAGTGGAGATGTCCAGAGATACCGACACGTGACGATTATATTGGGGATGAAAAGTCATTTGTTAAGCAGCAATGCTGAAAGAAGAGGGCTGTCCCTCACGCCTAGGGGGCCGTGCTTTAATATGGGATCTCTACAATCCTCCAGCTAGACTAGAGGCTCAACTACAGTCTACTGGTAAAGATGGTACGAGTGGCGTCAGCTGGGTAGTCCAGATAACAACCCGGGGTGGTTTCGGATAGCGTGGACCGATGCGGACTACATATGATTCCGCCCCGTCTAGACATCCCCCAGTATCTGGTGCCATCTCTACTGGCTCGTGGCCCCAGCCCGGTAGGGACCCCAGAGGCTTCACATATCTTAAACCTTGCACTTGCAGAGTAGATACCATAGGGTCCTCAGTAGAGATGGTACCTCAGGGAGTCTTACTGTGGCTCAACCGGTCGAGACAACTAGGTTGAGAAATTATGCCGCACCCAAATGTCGGTATGGGTGTGGCCTACCGTGGTTTGCGGCACCAGGTTTCTGTGAGTCTGTGACGGGTGCGGTCGCCTTGTGGTGTGCTCTAATGACTAACCCCTGAAACCGAAAGGATCGCCGGGACTGCCAAGCTTCTCCATAGCAAATCCGACCAATTTGGAGCCGCAGCCTGCTTACACATTATCAGAAGTCTGCGTTATTAATAGCAATGGAAGGTTTCAACCCTCGAAAATAAACTACTTAGCTTCATCTCGCAGCACCTAATCCACCTATCGCGTGTCTATTGTGCTAGGGCATCCTGCATAGTAAAATTCTGCAAGAAGGCTGGTGACTAAGGCCAGCTCGCAGGCTGTTGGGTCTTGCTATGACCTATCACATTGTATTCCACCGGTGCTTCTCCGAAATGATAAAACTAGGAGCAAAAGACCCTAACATTTATCATTGCCTGAAGAAGACGATCGGCAAGCAACCTGCTATAAGCGCCCATGCTATAGAATATAGGTAACGCTCGAAGTCTGGCTCAATGTCGCGTACGCCGAAGCTTTTCAGTGAAGCTGAGTGTCATGGCTGCTCGATCTCGTTACATTGCATGCACTTACACGTGTGCTATGAATGTCCAAAGTCATCTCAACTACCGGTATTGTTTATTAGCTAAGAACTGTAACGATGACATTTGGGTTCGCTATTCCAGCCTCGAGACGTCTAGCCCTATCGTGTGAATGCCCAAGCAAGGATTGCTTCGGACTAATCCCCACTCTCCAGCATCTCAGCCCCCCAGCCCCCTTGCCCGGATCTCTTGGACAACGACCCCTGCTTAATATTATTCTATGTAGGCAACGTCTATCGATGATCGGGCTGTGCCCAGTTTGAGGAGTGTTCGTGGTTTTATTAGATCTGATCATCTGAAAAATAGATCGAGCTAAACGTTTTGTAAGAGACGATTGATGGTGCGACGATGATAATAATGCTTCTGCCTACAATAAAGCGAATATTACCCGTCATACGCAGATTGCCGTATGTAATATTGGCGATTTAATAATCATCCGTCCATGTGCGGTCGTCCTAGAACAGACCTTTTGATGGTAGAAGATAAAAAGCCGACCATCTAAACTTCCGCGTCACATACTACGCGAATCTTGGTTAGTTACTGTGCCTCTACGCTAATCTCATAAGGCTTCACGCTTCAGCTTGTGTTACGATGTTGTTTGCCATCATCGGAAATCGGGGCTTAGCTTTTCTTCGCCTCGTTATCCGTCATTCCTTGATGTTTTTCCTAACGGCTCAATGTTCAAAGTCTCATAAATAATACCTACCTAATTACTAGGTCATTAATATGGGCACATATTCGTACGAATGGGAGTTTCCGCTGCCATTCACACAGAAGTAATTGAAGGGGTGAGAGGGGGAGTGTTTGATCTCTAACTGGAAACCCAATCATAAACCGTGTACGGTACTCAATATTTCTCGACGGCTGCAACCATCTGTCGACACATGCATATTAAGCTCGCCCAACGGCTCCAATAACCCCCCAATATATGTCCACGCGAGAGCTGTAGCGTAACGTAGATCTCAACGCCAAATGCGACTCGACGTCACCCAGTGGACTCAATAAGGGGGGGAACATCGGTGCCCAATTCAGATAAGGTTAAAAGCATGCGCCTCTTTCATCAGGGGGAACAGAGAAGGAGGGTCGCACATTGTAGTTGAAGTCGATAATTTCATACTCATTCTAGAATGGCTCCAATAGAGTCATCCTATTCAACGCCTAAGTGGTGGAAAGAAGCTGGTATGTCAATTACGACGCCTAGCCCCCAAATATCTGACCACTACACTGTTCCCCCTCTTTGAATTACATAGACGTCGTATTGTGCACCTATGAAAACATATATGATGCTGATCGAGATCTACCAGTGGTTTACCAAATCTATCCTGCAAGCTTCCAGTGCCAGGTGTGTCAAAATGAGACAGCTATTTCGGTGAATCGTTATTAATATTGTATACTCGTTGGGGAAAAGCCTGGCATAAAGTCGGGATGGGGCACTATCAAAGGCATCACGTCGCGGCTAGACTACCTGAAGTCGCTAGGCGTCGACGTAGTCTGGTCATCGCCCATCCTTAAGTCGCCACAGGCCGACATGGGATATGACATCGCAGACTACAAGCAGATCGACGAGCGCTATGGAACGCTTGAAGACGTCGACGAGCTCATCGCCGAGCTCAAGAAGCGCGACATGAAGCTCATGATGGACCTAGTGGTGAACCATACCAGTAATGAGCACCCATGGTTTCTCGAGAGCCGCGCTGCCATCGATAACCCCAAGCGCGACTGGTACATCTGGAAGAAGCCTAAGAGCGTTAGCCCCGAGGGTGTGCCGGAGCCGCCGAACAATTGGGCGCAGATCCTGGGTGAGGCTAATTCGGCTTGGACTTACGATGAGAGGACGGGCGAGTTCTATCTCAGTCTTTTTACGCCTGAACAGCCCGATCTGAATTGGGAGAACCCTGAGGTTCGCGCTGCTGTGTGGGATGTGATGCATTTCTGGAGTGCGTGCCATATTTTCTTAAATGAGCGGTCCCCCTTTCACCATCGTTGGGGAGTACTAGAGGCCCCGCAATGTAACGGATGCCGTGGCCCTTGACCTGTCTTGAATTGCAAAGTTGGTAATTGCATGATGCTAACCGCTTCCTGTTATTATCAGTGGCCCGAGGTGCTTGCGGATTTCGAATGGACGTCATCAATCTGATCTCCAAAGTACCCGGTTATCCCGACGCCGACATCGTACTCGGTCCCGGACACCGGTACCAACCGGGAGTGAAGTATTTCGTTAACGGGCCAAAACTACATGACTACTTACAAGAAATGTATCGCGAGGTACTGAGCAAGTACGATACAATCACAGTTGGTGAGATGCCTGGGGTCAGTGACGAGAGGGAGGTTCTGCGGAGCGTCAGCGCCGATTCTGGAGAGCTGAGAATGATTTTCATCTTCGATCTCGTTGACATTGACAAGCCGAATGTCCGGATGGCCCTCAAGCCCTGGGACGTTAAAGAGATGAAATCAATCATTACGAGGTGGCAACGGATCATGATTGAGAATGACGGTTGGAACTCCGTGTTCATCGAAAACCACGACAATCCAAGATCGGTCTCTCGATATACCGATGATAGCGATGAGTGGCGAGAGAAAGGCGCCAAGCTTCTCGCACTCATGCAGACCACGCTAGGGGGCACGCTTTTTGTTTACCAAGGGGAGGAGATCGGAATGCGGAATGCTCCTACGAAGTGGGATATCTCCGAATTCAAGGATATTGAGACCATCAACTACTGGAAGAAATGCGAGCAACTGTACGCTGACGATAAGGAGAAACTCGCCTATGGAAGGAAGATCATCGACATGAAAGCACGCGATCATGCTCGGACTCCAATGCAATGGAGCGCCGGTGAGAATGCAGGATTCTGCGATCCAGGCACGAAACCATGGATGAGAGTTATGGATGACTATCAGACGGTAAACGTTGAGGCCCAGATGAAGGCGGGTGATGCCAACGAGGATTCCGTCTGGCAGTTCTGGCAGGGGGCGCTCAAGCTGAGAAAAGATCACGCGGATGCCTTCGTGTATGGAGATTACCAGGAACTGTCGCCTGACCACCCAGAGGTCTTTGCGTATGTTCGTACGGGCTCTGATGGTGGCCGCTGGCTCCTCGTTCTCAATTTCTCGAAGAGGGAACTCGAGTGGACGATGCCTCAAGGGCTTAAGATTGAGTCTTGGGTCAGTGGCAACTATTCGAAGGGTGCTCCAGATAAGCCTAAGCAGACGTGTGTACTGCTAAGGCCGTGGGAGGGTTTGCTGGGCAAATGCGAGTAGCCCCTGATCAACGCCTTAAGTAGAAGCTATAGCTATTATGGACAAGATTGTAGAAAGATATTACTGGGCATGGGCGGCCTATAAATGTTCTAGAGCTTGACTTATCAATGTGGTGGCCCCTTATTAATAAGACGCTGGCCTAGTTACACCTTTACAAGGGATTCACGTGGACGAGGATACAGAATGTATTGTGTTCATAAAAGACCAATACAAGCAATAGCCCGTTACTATGTATATTTCTGCCCTAAATATATATACACCATAGTTTGTCTCCCACTTTAGTCTTGCAGACCGCTTACGGTAGGGTCCCAACACACAGGTGTATACTCCTTATTACCCAACTTCTCCATATCTTCAGAAGAGATCTCGAAGTCGTAGACGGCAGTGTTCTCCGTAATCCTAGAAGGCGTGACGCTCTTAGGAAGAGGAAGATGGCCCTTCTGCAGACTCCATCGAATCAAGATCTGTGCCTCAGTCCTCCCATACTTCTTAGCAAGACTAGTGAGAGTCGGGTCCCCAAATCGCTTTCCTCGCACGACAGGCGAGTACGCTTCGACGGCGATGTTGCGCTTCTGGCACCACTCGACGATGTCATCGCGCTGGCACCATGGGTGAATCTCCCATTGGCCAACTGAGATGATTCCACCCTTGCCTTTACCACCTCGCTCGGCCTCAAGCTCGGCAATATGCTTTTCTAGCTCGTCTAGGTGATGGACACCGTAGTTGCTGATACCGAGGGATCGGACTATGTATCGTCAGCGAAAGTAAGTGACACATAAAATTGCGAAGTCCATTTGGAGTTACGAGACTACATCCCGAGATCGTAACTCAGGAGGAATGAGGAAAATGTGTATTTGAAATGAACGTACTCTTGCCCTCTTCGACAGCTTCCACCAATGCCTTCCACGTGCCTTTTCGCGCGGCCGAACCGCCGTAAGGGGCATGGATGAGCATGAGGTCAATGTAGTCAAAGCCGGATGTCTGCAGACTCAGGTCTACAGAGGCCTTAGCCTGATCATAGCTCATGAGTCCCGGCGGAATCTTCGTGGTAAAAAATACCTCGGACCGCGGTAGCTTACTCGCCCGGATGGCATCACCACATCCGGCTTCGTTGCGGTAAGCAATGGCCGAGTCAATGTGACGATAGCCATCATTTAGTGCCTTTAAGCATGCCTGTTCAGTTTCCGCTGGGGGACTGCGAGTTGGTGGTTAGATCTGATACACCAACTTTCCCCCCCCTTTTATTCTAACCCGATGTAACACTCTAGACTCACGTTTGGTATACCTATATGGCGTCAGTCAAGTTATCCAACATTTTGTGACATGTTCGAGGGCTATGACATGCTTACTCCAAAGCCCAGTCGTGGGATTTCGTAGCCGCTGTTCATCTTGAAAGCGGAATTAATGTTGTAGGTAGCCATTGTTCTAGTAAGAGGATGACTGGTTAGCTTGATAGGTCTGGGAGGTCCCCTTGCGGCGATAGTGAGGGCGGTACGACAGCGTAGCCGAGAACTAATAGGAGACTTGAAGAGTACGGAACGAAAGGTATCCATTTCGTATTTGGTGGAATTTGGTTTTTGATTTCTTAATAATAGGGTTTCCCTGAACGGTAAAAGAGGAGGTATACTTGCCTAACTTTCTTCGCCCGAAGACTGCTTCACGGATGAATAGGGGGTAAAGATGTATATATGGTATGAAGGTAGCTAGGTAGGTAGGTATGGAACAAATGTTGATGCACTTCGATAGAGAAAGAAAGGCTGATCCAGATATATATCCAATGAGGAGTTATGAGGACTTATATTCTTACATGTATGTAACACTGCAACCATCCGATTATCAAGCAATCCATTACTTAAGGCCCGAGGATCACTGATGCGATGCCGAATTTCTAATCGCCGTTTAGTCGAGCACCTATCTCCGGGCAGCCCGTCAATAACTCCGGCAGAAAGGATTCCGTGAGTAAATCCTATAAGCACTCCGATCCCCATCACTGTACATATGAGGCGTAGGCCAAGGACATAGCTGCTTTCGCATTTATTAGTGAGGCTACCTAGTAGGTATCAGGTATAGGCAACTCGATTTTATGGATTATCCTTGTGGATACCTTCACCCCACTCTCTAGCGACGTCACTAGAGATCGATTACTGTACGACAGGCCCGACATTTGAACCAATCAGTCTCGAAGTCGCTAAGATTTATGCATTAATCCAAACCTGAATGCATGCTAATCCCTACCATAAGTACTTTGCACAGTAGGTACGTACAAGCTTAAAGTGTACATGTAAAATAGGTAGTGCTACCTTAACAATGGCGGGGTTGAGGGGCACTTCTTTCAAATGTTTGGCGTATAATACAGTTGATAGCTTTCATCTTAACATAGTCTATTCTATTTAACCTACGCCGGCGCATTTTGTGGCATATTCGAGGAGATGTATACGTGCTTGACCAAGTAGACGACATATAGAACAAATAAGGCAGGGGGTTACACGGTTTCATTCTCATTCTCGACTAAACAGCCTTAAACAGCCTTACGCAATATAATAGTCGAAACTATGCAACTCGTCGGATCTAAGGCGTCGCAGCGCCTAGACGAGATAGGCGAAGGCAGCGTCACTTTGCTCCCCATCGAACCTGAAGACATGGTAAGTCTATATTATATTGTGCGTACCGGTTTGTGGCGCGCAACTACCTACCTAGCACTCAGCCAGTAACCCATCTAACCTGTTCAAGTGGCATGCAAATAATTTAATAGGTCCTGAAGATATCGTCAAGGCGCATGCGATTCGAAAAGTAACGACAGAATCTAAGACCGGCAGTACTATGTCCGAGAGGGTGCATACCGACCTTACCATACGAGTCACTTCGACCTTTTTCGACCCGGGCGCGTCGCAATTACATGTCTCAGGTACTGTCATAGTCGAGAACCAGTTCGTCAGCCTAGGACAGTACCACACCCTCGATCTCGAGCTCAACCGACCCTTCACTCTATGGAAGAAGTATGGTTGGGACTCGGTCGCGAAAGAAACACTTTCGGACGCGCTGAAGCAGGACAAGGATGGTGCTGTCGCTGCTGTTGTAATGCAAGAAGGCATCGCCAATATCTGCTTGATCACCGAATACCGCACCATACTAAAGCAAAGGGTGGAAAGCACGATACCTAAGAAGAGATCAAGTAGTTCTGAGCAAGATTCTGGGATGAAGCGATTCTTCGATAAGACCTTGAGCACTTTAGTCCGCAGTGTAGACTTCTCAGTGCCCCGACCCTTACTATTGGCTAGTCCGGGGTTTGTGGCAGGAGACTTCAAGAAGTACATATCCGACGAGGGCGCCCGACGAGGCGACAAACCAATGATGGCTATGGCTAAGCAGGCAACGGTTGTGCACTCGAGTTCCGGTCATCTCCACAGCTTAAACGAGATACTTAAAAGTCCCGAGGTCTTGGCGACTATGAAAGACATGAAGTTTTCCAAGGAAACAAGGTTCATGGACGACTTCTTCGACAAGCTACGGAAAGATGATGGTCGTGCCTGGTATGGTACGGCGCCCGTGGAGAAAGCTGTTAAGGAGGGGGCTGTGGGAAGGGGAGGAGGCGTCTTACTAATCAACAATTCGCTATTTCGAAGTATGGATATTGCGACAAGAAGAAGATATGTTGCCATGGTAGACAAAGTTAAAGAGGACGGAGGAGAGGCGAGAATCCTCAGCAGTGATCATGAGAGTGGGCAGCGATTGGATGCATTGGGTGGTATCGCTGCCGTACTAACGTATCCAATGTTAGACCTAGACGAAGATGAGGACGAAGCAGATGCTGATGGACAAGCTGCAAACGAGGGTATGATAATATGAACTCTTGCGCCATCACAATTACTTTCACCGTGGATTTTCCTATGGATTGTGACAGGATTGTGTGTGACATTGTATTCGTCGTATATTTGCTAAATACAGACGATAGACTTCACACAGTTGAGAGCATAGCTTCGGGTAGCTCGCTATGCTTACTGCGTAAATGCTGAACTGAACTCCAGCTATACCTACGTCAACGAGTATCATGTTGGAACAACTTCTTGCTCGCCGTTACCCGTCAAGGATAAAGAGTCTCATGGTTTGGTATTTGGTTGGACAGCGTGGTATTGCAATGACGTACAGTAGTGTTGCATAGAGCTACAGAAAGCGGATACGACCTATAACTTGTACGTCATTAAGCTCCAGGTCTCCAATTCCTTCTCTCAGTTTTAAACGTATCGACCAATAATAAAGCCGTTTTTTAAGCCCGTAGAAGGAATTAGGCAGACAGATTAACGACCTTGGGGACCCATCTTAGTGATTTAGTTTGCGGCTAATGTTTCCGTTTATCCTTCATTCCGTTTCATCGAGGCCATCTCCAACAGTTAACAGTTCAGATCAAGCTAGGAGGTATTTCTCAAATCTCAACTTGAATCGCGCCACCCACTCACAGCGTTGGCCGCCCTTTTTTTTTCTCTTGTTCTTGAATGACAAACGGCAGCCTTTCAGTTCCCTTGTATATAGTTAATTGATTCAATTATGTATACATATCCCCCATATTAATCATCCCCTTCCCTATTATCTTAAACTGTTCTCTCAGCTTCAGCAGCGGGGATGGCTACTATTATTATGCCACTAGATTTCTATCTGGCCTTCGCTCGCGATTGAGACATTTGAGCACCTAAATATATTAGGCGTTCCTTTGAAGTCGGATGTGACGGACTTTAAGGAAAGAAATATAATAATCCTACGCGCTACGGCATATTAGAATAAAACCGAAATCACCGACCGCGCAACCCGAAGCTATATTCGCTTTGCGACAATACCGAGGTTCACTTTATACGTGACAATAACCAATATCATTGCTATTGCGCGTCTGTGAATCCGTCTCCTTCAACTCCCTATTCCCTATTCGCATATGACATTTGGCTTTGGCCATAGTTAGATAATGGGACATGTCGACCTCTTCCCCGGCCACCGAGGTCGCGCGTCCTCATCTAGATGATCCAACCACCAAGATAAATCAAAATGGCCCGGAATCACTTCGTGATCTGGGTCGATCGCCAACTTCCTCCGACGACCCGAGTATGTTTATTCGTAACACTTCTCCTCTGTCACGTCCTATTCTTTTTGCCGATTACTTGGCCGCTCCCCAACTGAACCCGTTTCGCTGACGCCACGTCTTGACCAGGCGCCAGCCAGCTCGTAGGTCCGGGGAAGAAAGGTGTCGCAAAGCTCACGCGAAAGGATACAGCCGGAAGAGATGCAAAGGATAAGAAGGAGACGGATGGGGCACGGTCCGGGTCGCAAGTCGCACCGTCACCAGCACTCGATCCCTTATCTCATGTATGTTTGCTCCGTCACTTTCTTCGATGACGAGGCGAGGCTAACCCGTTTACCAATTATAGCACATATTTGTAAGGACGAACACCGATCGCTCCATCGCTTCGAGGTTTCGCAATTCCGGACGACCAGAAAGCCCTGCAAATGAAGGACTACCTCGTCCCTCCTCCGATATGTCTGTTAAACAATTGGCGCCCCAGCCTGATCCATCCAAAGACAAGAAGTGCGTTAAAGCGTTCGCTTAAGAGGAAGTGTCGTGTGCTAACGAGTATCGCGAAATAGGAAGGGAGGCTTCCTGAGTCGCCTAAATATCATCGGTGGCAAGAAAAAGGAAGATGGTATCCATGATGACGAATCCGAAATTAGCGAACTAAGGACCGAGGGTGCGAACGCCGTTGCTTTTTCTTCAGCCGTCGGCGCCGGCGGCTATATTCCGCACCACAAGGAGCCGCCCCGGTATATCAGAGTTAGAGCAAGTAATAAGAAAGTAAAAGAGTTCAATCGTATGTTCCTCGCGCAGGAGCTCGTAGGGACGCAACAACTGAATCAGGATGACAAGACGCAAACCACCAACGACTCCACTGCCTCTCAAGGAGCTGCTAAAAGCGAGCCTGAGCTAGGCGGCCCTATCTGGGCTGTTGAGTTCAGTAAAGACGGTAGGTATCTGGCTACTGGTGGTCGAGATCGAGTCGTACGCATATGGCAGGTCATCGCAACGCAAGAAGATAGAAAGGTGGACGAAGAAGAGGAGAATGCGGCGAGCGTGAAAGAGGAGCGCCTAAGCGCACCGGTCTTTCGCGCAAAACCAATTCGTGAGTTTATTGGCCACACTGGCGATATTCTCGATCTCAGCTGGAGCAAAAACAACTTTCTACTTTCCTCTTCAATGGACAAGACTGTTCGTCTATGGCATATAAGCAGACAGGAATGCTTGTGCACGTTCAAACATAAGGATTTCGTCACGTCCATTGCCTTCCACCCTCGCGATGACCGATTTTTCTTAGCGGGATCTCTCGACTCTTACTTACGACTGTGGAGTATCCCTGACAAGGCCGTCGCGTATTCGAGCCAGCTCTCGGATTTCATTACCGCCGTTGCCTTTTCCCCCGATGGAAGAACCGCAATTGCCGGATGTTTCAATGGATTTTGTATGTTTTATGAGACTGAAGGTCTTAAATATCATACGCAAATTCACGTCCGGTCATCTCGGGGCAAGAATGCCAAGGGTAGCAAGATCACCGGTATTGAAACAATGCAGTTCCCTCCAAATGTGCCCGATGGTGTGATAAAGGTTCTTGTCACATCAAACGACTCCCGCATTAGGATTTATAGCCTGGGAGACAAGAATCTCGAACTGAAACTCAAAGGCCATGAAAACGCATGCAGCCAGATCAAAGCTACATTTAGCGACGACGGCAAGTACATTATATGTGGGAGCGAAGATAAGAGGGCGTTTATATGGTCAACAAGTCCGAGACTTGCCGAGAATAAGGAGAAGAGGCCTTGCGAATACTTCGAGGCTCATTCCCATATCGTGACCGGAGCTGTCTTCGCTCCGACGGCGACACGACAATTATTGCAATCGTCCGGCGACCCCATATTCACGCTATGCAACCCGCCGCCGATAACCTTACTGAGTAAAGAGGAATCTGCAGTAAACCAGACACCGGATGCTCAGGATACGCAATCCGAAAGCTCAGTCAGAGTGAAAAAGCCTGATGAGTCGCCCGGGTTTATTGCGAGATCTACTCATTACGATGGTAATATCATCGTAACGACAGATCATGCAGGCCTAATCAAAGTCTTCCGCCAAGATTGCGCTTTCACGAAGCGCCGCCACGATAACTGGGAAACCGGATCAACATTCTCTAGAAAGATTGGAAGGGATAGTTTACTTGGTCGCAGCGGCAGCATAGTTACACGAATCAGCGCCGGTAGTCGAGATCCACACTCTCGCCGAGGCTCACTTACACAGCCGCCGACGGGTATATTCCAAGCCAATTCGGATAGAATTAATACGTGGCGGCATGGTGTCGAAGGACATCCCGGGCGGCCTGTCTCGGTTACTATATCTACACCTGCACGCAGCGAACGGTCTTTGTCTCCAAGCAAGGCGGCTCGCACTCCTATAAATCCCGCATCGGAAGCTAGGAGGCAACATTACGCGAATGCTTCCACTGTCGGCGCTCCAACAAGTCCTCCCGCCAGTTTGAAAACAAGTAGAGTCACCGACCGTCTCGGTCTACGGGACAGAGAGGGATCAGGGCCGCCGACTCCTAGCTTCTCATTTCGGCCTATGGATGAAGAGGAGGATGAGCTACGCCTAGATCCTGCTGGCGCGAGCTATTCATTCTGGAACCTGAACAAATGGAAGAATATCAGTCCATTGCGAGGTAACGGGAACACGGGATCAGCTGCTGGGTCGGACGCCGTGCACGCCCGCTCCACAAGCACAGCTACCGCTCCTATCCTAGCTTCAAGCGCAACGGCAGCTAAGGAAAAAGACAAGGACACTCGCAGGAAGAGCACCGCAATAGGCGCGGAGGAACCGGGAGAAATTGAAGGCGACCAGGCCGAAAACGAAAAGGCTAATCGAAGAAAGAGCGTACCTGCAAGCGCAATCTTGGCTCGGGATAACACTCTTCTCGCACCACCGCGACCTACTCCCCAGCGGAATGATTCGTTCACCAGTCGCCTGAGCTCGGAGCTTACCAGCGAGGATGGCGAGGACATGCGGTGTCCTTCGTGCGGCAGCCGAGACTTCAGGGCGAAAAAGGTGGGCGGGAAGCAAAAGCTTATGTGTGGGAAGTGCGGGCGTGCGGTCGGTTCGTAAATATTTTTATACATTACGAATTGTATTCACATTTCCGTCTTCTACCAGCATCGAGATGTACCTTATGAGATCGGAGTATCAGGAGTGGTTCTAGGAATAGCAAGCAATTTTTGGGTCGTTTCGTCGTATATATTTATCTACATAGTAGGTAGGTATGTACGCATGGCATAGCAGCGTCGGCGGCAGTTTTCTCTCGGGCAGGGACGGACCCCTGGAGTTGAGAAGGAGTTCGATGTTCTCCTAGGCTGGCATCGGTCGTTTGGGCGGAGATACCATGGTCGATCTAAAATACGAATTTTGTATATCTAAGGCATATCGAGGATATAAAGGGAGTAACCTGGATGTCAGTCCTCAGTTTATTACTTCTAATTTATTTCATCTCACGATTCTATTTGCTAGAGGTTCTTGATTAAGGGGGTAGCTCCTTTACTTGGAACACAGCTCCAATCCTCTGACATGGACGCAGCAATTCCCATGTCTAAGTACTATTGTTATGATCATGCTTGTTTACCAGTTACCGTCTTACACTATCGATACTAAAATTGATTTCCAGGTATTCCCGACCCCTTTTCGCAGAACTCCGGAAGTGAGATATCTGGAGTACGGCAAGCCTGCACTAATTGAAGAGCATAGCCCGCCATAGCGACGTTGTACTGCTTGATCGAGTAAACGGTTGATACCGTGCCAAAGACGATGCCCAGAACAGTCAGTAAGGCGACGAATACAGTAATCCAAAACGCTGTGAACTCAGGCAAGTTCCTTTTCTCCTTATCTAACATGAATTGCTGGAACCCTTTCGCAGGACCTTCAATAATGTCGATAAGATCCGCAACATTGCTCTGCCAATAATGATATTTATCTAGTTCCAGAACCCTTGGTCTCTTGCAATAACCCAATTCCCAGAATGATCGCTCGTGCCTGCGTAAGAAATCTTGTGTCTCCCGGATCTCGGACGGGAAGAGGAGATTAATGGTGTCTATCGCCTCTCGGAGAATCGCTTTGGGGATAATAGAGTCTTCGCCGGACTCGACGTGAGTCCAAAGGCAAATCAAGTGCTCGTAAACAGTGATTGTTTGGTACTTCCAATCAATGGTGAGGTGATCGGCCAAGTTATGAGTCCAGAGGACTCGAAAGCCGTGCCTGACTTCTAGGTGTGCCATTGTCAAGGTAGGCCGGATTCTCGATATTCCTTGGCTCCGCACAGAGGGATTCTCCGCCTTGAAGTGATTAGATACGACATCGACTAGAGTTTCATTCTCTGGCCAAGAAATATTGACGCTTCGCGTGTAGATGTATGATGGGGTAAGTTTGAAGGAATCAATGTTTATCATCAGCCATAGTCTAGCTGCAAGCTCTAGAGATCGTGAGATCGGGTCCGGAAGGCCTGTGGTGCGGTGAGCTGGAGTTTTCGACAAAACAGCCCGAATTATTTCCTGCTTTGGGCTGCGCCCGTAGTATCGTAGCGTATCCACGAGTTTGATAGCTTCCTTTCGGCTGTCAATAGAGAAAAGGGTACGTCTATCCGGCAGCTTTGCAAGCTCAAAATCCAGGTATTGGAAGAATCGGGTCCAGTGTGTCTCTTGGTACTGTTCTTTGGTGAACTTAGGCCAAAATTTCCGCAATATAGCAAGTCTGATTTCTCTACTGGCGGTTGCGAATGGCTCTGTAGAGTCCATGGCCGACATAAGCAGCCAGAGGGGGGGTTCACAACGAACTTCAGGTACTATTAACAATAAGCATTAATTGGAACTTAGTTATGCGAGAGATACAGACGAGTTTGCCATCACCGTATAGAGAGTTGTGCTAGGGGAAATACGAGCTTTGGGTGAGGCTGTTAAGCTAGAGAATGCACTGCCACCTACTCCCTGTCCTAAGTCTGCCTTGCGCATCGCCGAACAACTTCTCCGTCTATGTCCGGGTTTAATTGGTTACTAGTAGTTGGGCTTAGCATCAGGCAGAAAAAGAATTGTAACCCAACTTGCTGAGGTTACCAATTCTCCTGGAATGTTATCAAATGTTGTGGCGGAATAACCGGGAGGATGTGATTGTGCTGGCGTTGCCTGTTCTAGGACAACACTAGATATGTCAGGACACATTTTCTGACCAGAACACTACGCCTACTTCCCCGCACCTTAGCTATCCTTAAAAGCTAGCTTTTAAGCCAACAAGGCTATACTGATAACATATTTTATATGCTGAAGGAGGACTTCCTATGTAGGCAGCATAATGGCTTGACGAAGGGAAGCAGGGGACTAAAAATCAACACCTTTCGATATGGCTTCACGTCCAAGAGCCCCCTCAATCACCATAGACACGTCCCTCAAGCAAAAATCTCCAGATGATGATGTACAGCCTCCGCCGACGCCGGTCGATTCGGTGAGAGATTGGCCGAGTATACCAAGGCATCGTGCCGAATCTTTCGACAGTATAGACAGCCGTCTAATGAGCCATCACAATATCGTCAACCCAGCTAGACTTCGGGGAGATGGTAGATACAATTTTCTTGCCGTGCCCGGACGCATGAGTTCCAGGCAGAACTCGCTTGATTCCGACGATTACACTCGAAGATCCTTTGTCTCTTCACAGGAAGAATCCGTAGTTGGGTCGGCCTCTTGCGAGAACCACAAAATCATCCGCGATGAGGACAATCTGAAGGCGACAGAACCGAATGCTGAAGTCGAATTCTCCAGATCATTCAAAGTGCGATGGGAGTCCGCGAGGAAGGTCTTTAGATTCCTTCGCCGTTGGAAAGTCAAAGCGTCTAAGGCGCCTCCAGCGCCCTCCCTAAAAAATAAGGAATTTGAAACCCCTGATACTCCTGGGGGAGATCGCAGTTTCTATTCTCCGAGACGCGATGAAAGAAGACGCAGCCGATCAAATAGTGCCCTCGGTGCTCCTACCGTGATGGCCGGTATCATAGCGGGAAGCCTGGCAGCGGGTTGGTCACCCATTGAGCGCCGAATCTCCCGTCCGGAATCCACCATTTCTGCTAGACGACCACCGACGCGGGATTCGACTAATGTGCCCCGGGAAGGTCTGGATTCGCAGCTAGACCTCACGCTACAATCTCAACCAGCGGAAGATAGCACTGCACCTGAACAACCCGAGGAGTGCTCTGCCCAGAGGACAGACTACGAAGATACCGTTGTTCCGTCCCTAGCTGGCACTAGCGTTAACTTGTCTGTTACGGAATTAGCCCACGATAATCCCCTCACAGAGTCAGGAGCTGTTGAGGCATCTCTTCCGACTCACATTGATGTCGATGTTGCATCCGATTCCATTTTCTCTAGCAAAGATATCTATTACTCGATCGAACACCATGAAGCAACACATTCGGCATTATTTGAGATGGCGAGAACCACACTAGATAGGTTACAGCCGGACCTCGACCCCATTATCGGCAAGTTAAGGGGTAAATATCCGGGCAGCGCTATAGGACTCGCTACACTTGAACTACGCATGGCTGGTCAGCTGCTAGAAGGCACCAATCAGGCCAGGCTCTCACCTTCTGTTTGGATTCTCTGTCGTGACCGGTCGGCGTGTAGAATAGTTCATCGTCGCTTGAATGAATTGTCCTGGTTGAAGTCGCCAAATTATGCCGTTGTGTACGTTCGCGCTGGACTACAGTTGGCTGCAATTGAGATGCCCAAGGTTACCGAAGGTCTGGAGTTGAGCCACGGCATAACACTTTGGTCGGACGCTGTAGGCGGCCGATTCGAGAGACAGGTTTACCTTCACATGGAGAAATCGGAGGACATGTTTGCATGTGGCACGAGATGCTGCATAACGATGACCGAAAGTCATAACCGCGATGTAGTGTATCAGCGACTGTGCCGTATTGGGGGATATCTCCAGGTGGACCTACAGTCAGGGCCACAAGTAGTTGCCATCACCACCGCCCACGGGCTTCTCCAGCCATGGATCGACCACGAAATCAACAAGATAGCCGGAGTCGTGACAACAATTGATACGTCAGGTATAGAAGGGGAAGATGATACCTCAGATGACGACAGTGAATCTGAGAGGATCAGGATTCAGGAAGCAGATCATCCCAGCGGCGTCGATTCCGGCGTTGCCACTGAGTGGAAGCCGATGAGCTTGCTCCCCGAAATTGCCAGCTTCGCATATCAAGCGATTCCGGACGAGGAAGGGAGCTTTGAAGTTAGGCCAGATTCCGTGAATGCCGATTTTCTGCTCCTCTCGGTCGGTTCCCTACCTAACCCAAATCCGTGTCTGGGTCCAAATGCAGATCCTATGAATAAAAGGGTCCAGACACATCTCACAGATACGACGCTTTCCTCTTCTAGAACCTCTGGGATCATTGCTGGCCTAGAGCCTAACGTTACAACCCAGGTAGAGATACTACCGGACGTTATTCCGTTGCTCATAAACGGTATCAACTTCCCGACACGGAGAATACGGTTATCCAAGCCATTAGGTTAGTGTTTTACAGACTTCATTACCTATCGAGTCTTGATGCAACTAACATTCCACTAGATCAAGGCGCTTCAGGCTCTTGGGTTGTCCAAGATAACGCACTGTGCGGTGTAATTATCGCAGCGTTCCAGGATGAGCCATTCGCTCTAATGTTAACAGCGGAAAAGTTATTCTCGGATATCAAGAAATTCTGTACGAAGATCTCGAGCGCCAAAGTTGCAACTGAGTCCGATTGTATCAGTGATGTACAATCCACTGCCTCGGAAATAACTGCTATTGAGGGGCGGCCACATGCTATCCAATATGCTCAGATCAATAGCACACAACGCCGAAATATTCGGAAAAGGGGTCCTTCGACGAACGGGGATCGAGATTCTATTCGAGACAGCATATCTCAAGCTGACTCGAGGTATAACAAGCCGATATTCCCAATTCCAAGGCAAATCCTAGGCACCGAGAATATTAGACGCCCTCACTTCAACAGCAAACATAGGGCAATGTTTAATAGGACACGAGTATACAAATTCGCACATGATTCTAAATCCTGGATCCAGAAAGTACTACGCACTAGAAGAGACGATATTACTATACGACTACCGCCGGAAGAAAATCATCCCGAGAACACGAGCCAATGCTAAGGTGAATAAGAGCCCTGGAGTAGTATGATGAACCTCGGGACCCACGCTAGCAGCCTGTTAGCAGATACTCTGCTAATCTATGGGTTCACATTCACTGTTAATACTGGCCTGCCGGAACAATGGGAGTGCGTACGGGGGAGACGGTATATAAGGAAGGGAAACAGAAATAACTTAAGCACCGTGCCATAAATGGTCAATACTAGCGAAGGGGTCTTGAAGGGGAAAGGGTGTAAAATATTTTCTCTCACGCGAATATATGATTAGCCAGTTACCCATGGATCTTATAAATTGGACCACAGTGATATCAATTTAGTCCATCGTGACTTGACAATGGGCACCTAGTTTGCTTTGAGCATGGACCCATCTCCCAGAGGAAGCATGCAGCAGTGAATAACACAAGAGTTGCCACTGGGTTCAAAGTTATCAGCTCCGTGTACGAGGAATACTATATGAAAAGAGTGAAATGCGTAGAAATCCTGACATGTTCCCTCATACCGCCCGTACCCTTCCTTTACGCATACCGAACACCCCGAAAGCCCCAACCCGCAGGAGGTCATCATGTCTTACGAAATGGTCCCTGCTCGGCGAGCTGGCTATGCTCCGAGCAACCAGTTCCCTAGCCAGTTCCCTGGCTACTCTCCGGGCCACTTCCCAGGTCAATTCCCTAATCAATTCCCTGGCAATCTCCCTACTACTCGAGCTTTCTACCAGCACGTAGCTTTCTCCCCTCAGTCCGGTTACAAGAGGGACTTACCTCTGCCTCACCTGACACCGGCCTGTGTTATTCCTCGACCTAGCCACCGCGATGAGCAGATGCCACCGCCTTTCGCTTTCAATAACGAGGTTAGTATAGTGCTGTCTAATTTCCCCAAGCCAGTGGCTTGTTAGTAGCGTAGTATTGACTCCTCACCATATGTTAGAGCAAGGCATTCGGCGGTTACGGTCGTAAATGGCAGGACCACCTAAGTGATATGCGAAACTGGCACATGAAAATCGATGCCTGCAAGGACCTCCCAATGTCGGAGAACCAAATCCTGACCGGAAACCGGATGATCTGCATGGACTTCCTCCACGAGCACGTCGTGTGTGCCGACGTATGCCTGACCTCCGGCTGCGAGCAAGTCCTTACCCCCACGGAATGCATGGCCCTGCTCCACCGCCGCTTTCTCCTAGTTCCCTATGAGGAGGGCGGTGTCTACGTCAATGTAGTTTACGACCGACGAGTCCACGCCATATCGACCTTCGACGGCATCTTCAAGGATCGAGAGATGCGCCATAACAACGCTGTCGAGGCTGTCCGTTCGTTCGTCCATCGCAGCAATCTACCAGCGATCCCTCTGGACCAGCACCGAATACAGAGCGCGGGCATGGAATTCGTCCCGAAGCGCTACTCTGGATACGTCGCCTTAGAGGGCGCTCGAACATTCCTCCGCGAGACTCGTGCTGTCCGACTTGACTGGGGAGACTGGGTGGACTCAAATATCTATACTTCGATGGCGATCGATCTGGACGAGACGCATGCTCAGGCTACCTGGGCCACGAAGTTGGATGAAGCTGAGCGTGCTTGGAGGAACTGGTATATGTAGGTAAGGGGGTAGTTTATGGGGAAAGGGGCGTGAAGATTGCATAGTACGATGGAGCTGAGCCTCGCGATTAGGATAAGATCATAGATGGATAGTAATGACAAGGGCAATTAGTAACGACTAGCTCTTATGGCTTCTCATTCCTGACACTATGAAGCTTCGTCTAAAACCCTTGCATTTATATTAACTATCGGGCTACCTACCGCCTCCCTAGCTCCTTTCTTAGCCTTCCTGCTGTTGTGGTCGGCGCCGGCTCGGGCCATGAGGATACGGCGTTATCGACTTCCTCAAGGAAAGTAGCCGCGTTATGCACGTTGGTGCCGCCCAACACAACCCGCACACCGGGGGACGAGGCGTTGATACTCGCAACGGTCTTGGCCTCCTCGTATGTGGCGCCGCCAACCACAAACACGATGATATCTTGTGGCTTATCTCGCGTAGTACCGCCACCCTCAACAAATGGGTACTGTTGCTCGCGTAAACGTCCTTTGATTAGATTCTGTAGTGTCGTCTCTAGGTGCGGCGAGTGCTGCGTGTACACGTTTTCAACGCCCTTGAGACCCTTAATGGCTCGTGCCCCTGAGAAGATGCCTCCAGATTCAAAGATATCCGCGATGCCCCCAGCTGCCTGCGACTGCTGTAGTGAGTGGTGATACATAAGTAGTTTCGCCACGAGATCCGCTTGTCGCGCAGGTACGCCCCCGGCGGCAGTTAGTAGGTCCACCAACATGGCTAACGAGTTTGAGGGATGCTTTTCATATCGCAAGGCGTATAGCGCTACAAGCCCGACCTTATTATCTGTAGTGACTGACGGAGACTGTATCAATTTTTGGACGTTCTGGGCCAGGTTAGCTTATGATGATATTACAATGAATTGATTCAATCTCACTCTTAAATCTGCAGCATGGTTGTCGTTACAGGCTAAGCTCTGCTCGACCTCGCTGACCTCTAGCAAATTCTCCGCACCCACTCTTCGGCTGAGTTCCGAAACTAGTGTAACATGCTTACTGACATTTCCGGAAAGCTTTCTGAACTCCGGGTACTCCTCAATAAATCGTTTCATGTCCGTGATCGATTCGATATTGGCGTTGTTCTTCGTCTTGGACTGATATTGCTCTACGTAGTCCTTGATGTTTCCACCAAGATCGCCGAAATTCAAGTACATATTCTTCTTGAAGAACGGGTCTTGGTCTTGTGATAGGACAATCTCTTTGAGTTCTGGCCGAACATCCGGGATGTCGTCTAGATTAACTCGTCCATTGTGAATGCCTAAGAGCTGGTGCACCATAGCTTGATATGTCCATTGGTTGAGTAGCGGGGTAGCGGGATCTTCTCTTCGGTCTAGGATGAGGAGTATCGGGGGCGTATCTACTTTTCGAAAGTCAAATAGTTGCTCCTCTTGGGTGATATGATACCGCACTTCGGTAGCTAGTTTCTTAGCTAACAAGCTATTCCTCTCATACCGAATGAGTGGCTTCTTCTTAAGCGACAACAGGATAGCTATCACCCCATCGGTTGTCCGCTGAAGGGAGTCAGGATTCCATGAATCCGGGCTGCCACTCCATATCCTCTGCTGTGGTAATGTGAGATTGAGGGAAAAGAGATCTGGGTTGATGACAATATAATCGGCGAAGTGTTCCTGGACTTGCTTGACGACCTCATGATCATCAGCTTCAGCTAGTCTCTCAAGCGACGATTTCTTCACGACGTTGCTGAAGTATAGGTAGTATTCGCCATATTTTGGATCCCGTAGCTCGTCGATTAGAAACTGGATAGAATCTGGGGATGGCCGGACAAAGCATAGACACCTGAGATGGCGCATCTTTTCACGGTTCTGATTGTCCAACCGGTCCGTGAGATAGACCTCATGATTGAGTAGGGATGACTGGGTGATAGCGGTAGAAACAATCGGGACGGTGTCCTTGTCTAATAGTAGGATCTTCATTTTCGCAGATGGAGTTCCTGATGTGCTGTCTCCGGCCGACACCATCTTAGAGATGTAGCCGGAGACGGCCTGTACAACATCCATCTTGGTCGGCTCAGCAAGACGAGAGTCTTTATGATGTTTCTGAATCTGGATTTATGGGATATTTAATTTTATGAGATTTCGTCCTCCTCCCTCTCTTCTGGAAGAGAAATATGATGTAGAAGGTAAGGTGAAGTTAGGTTTCTAGTGATTAGATTACACGTTGTTGGTTGAATGAGATGCTAGAAGGCTCAAGCTACAGCTGCAACTCAATTGATTGCGGCTTAGACGATGGATCGTCACCAGAGCAGGGATCTGAAAGCTAAATGACGTTGACGTACTTGATACTTATCTTATACTCACATTAATAAGTAAATATGAGGTAGTCAGTACCCGTTTCCGATAAGATAAGAATTTGGACCTGGCCTGATACAGAAACCACATGCAAAAGCTTCCTGGAGCTTGAACTCATCAATTCCCTCTTTTTATCGAAGCGGTCATACAAATTGCTTGGAGGATTCGACGCTGAGAGCCATCCGCCGAAATGGCTACGGACATGTGTCCGATGAAGCCTGAGCCGGCGTGAGAAAACCTGCTTACCCTCTCTTCCCTCTGTACGTTGGCTGACTGATGGCGTTCATGGAAATAGCTTGAGCTTCACCCAAGGGCTCATCGTCGGCCAGATCTCCGTCGTCCTCCTTATAGCTGCCTTCATCAAATTCTTCATATTTGGCGATCCTCCCTCACCCGAAGTCACAGCTACCATCCGTGCTGCGGAACGTCGGTCCCGTACCCTTGCCCACCGGCAATCCCTCCTCACTCTTCGATCAACGACGCCAAGTAGACCGCCACAACAACCGACGCTGAACAAGAAAAAGTCCAGCATTTTACGGAGTCCACCTACACTTACTATCGGTTCTATACTTAACAAGACATACTACAATGTCGATAGCCACCAACCCGAGTCGCTCGACTGGTTTAATGTGCTGATCGCCCAGACCATCGCCCAATTCCGCAGCGACGCCCAGCAAGACGACGCCATCCTCGACTCTCTAACCAAAGCCCTCAACGGCACCTCGCGCCCCGATTTCCTCGACGAGATCAAAGTCACCGAGCTGACCCTCGGTGAAGACTTCCCCATCTTTAGTAATTGCCGCATCATCCCCGTCGACGAAGACGGTCTGAGCTTGAACACGGGTCGCGGCTCCGCCACCGGCGAAAAACGCTTCGATGCTAATAGCACGCGCGCCAAACGCGAGGGGTCGCGGTTGCAGGCCCGTATGGATGTCGACTTGAGCGACATGATCACGCTTGCGCTCGAGACCAAAATCCTATTGAACTACCCACGGCGGCTGACTGCGGTGCTGCCCGTAGCACTGGCTGTAAGCGTGGTGCGCTTCAGCGGGACGCTCAGCGTGTCTTTCATTCCGTCGAATCGGTCACAGTCCACGCCGACAATGATGACGTTTAGCTTCCTAGACGACTACCGGCTAGATTTCTCGGTGCGTAGTTTAGTAGGGAGCCGCTCGCGGCTGCAGGATGTACCTAAGATTGCGCAGCTGGTCGAGTCCCGCTTACACCGCTGGTTCGACGAGCGTGCTGTCGAGCCACGATTCCAAGAGATTGCGCTACCGAGCTTGTGGCCCCGTAAAAAGAACACGCGTGGTGGTGATGAGCCACTCGACGGGTCGTCAATCTCCCCATCGAGTAGTATGGGGAAAGGGAAGGGCCGTGAGGTCGCTAAGGATGTTAAAGAGGAGGCCAGACGTGAAGTCGCGGCTGAAGCCGCAGCAGGACAGAGGAGAGAGATGAGCCCCCCCGAAGCCTTAAGGTATAGGCGAGTAAGAGGCCGAGGGGGCGGGGATGGATCCAGCACGGGCGAATTCAGCATGCCTGGGAGTTTACCGGGGATGGGACTTGATATACCGACTTGAGTCTAGCATGCTTCATCATCACAATTCGACGCGATTGTAGATGGTGGCTAGAATATCAACTAGAGCATCATGGGCTCGCTGTTTAACGAAAGAAGACACGGGGGTAACTATCGATACCCCTGAGCAGCAACAGAGCCGACGTCGCTCTTGTCACCTGGCAGGGCTGTCATCAAGTGCTGAGTACAGCCGCTGTGTATTCGCCAGGAAAGGCGAGACGAATATCGGGTTGAGAGGATTTGGTCACATTCGGAAGTGTATAGAGAACCTGGGCCGAACCATGATAGAGGTCCGGTTATGTGTAATCCGTGAACCATCCTGTTTGTAGTCGATACCTACATATTGTAACTAGCCCTATGACGGCCAAAGATATCAAGCCATATCACTGCTCACATAAACCGAAATAATATTTAATGATTATAAAAGCGCTCTCGTATGTATTATGTTTAATATTATAAGTGTCTCTAAAGCTTACTACTACATTTTTATATCTACTAAAGCATTTGAACTGTCTGTTAATGTGCCTAGGTTTTTATACCAGCCGACTGCTCCGGCAACTAGCAACACATAATATGCGACTGTCCACGCGATGGATGGCCTCCACGCCTCCCCCTTAGGACCGATGACGATGGCGGGGTATACGCGACCCCAGAAACGCGGCAGACCCAGGCAGTTGCAAAACGCATGTACTATGAAAACAGCTAGTAAGCTACCGGAGCGCAGGTATAAAAACGTGGCGTAAGCCCCAAACAGCGTCGTGTAGCCAAGCTGCAAGACGGAGCGCAGGAGAGCAGTAGCTGCAGCTACATTCGGGTGTGACAGCCGGAACTCGTAATAGTGGTGTAGGTGTGCCAACCCGAAAACTAGCGGCGATAGGAAGATGGTCGTCGTCACGGAAGTCCGCGCTGCGAGCATGAGTGGCACTGCCGCTGAGCGGAAGAGCACTTCTTCTGTGAATGGGCCCTTTAATATCGTCAGTATTGACTATCCTTCAGTGACGATGACACGAGGATAGGAAATGAGTGGAGGTAAAATCAGAGTTGCACAGAGTGCTATTGTGTTTGTCCTCATCTGACAGGTCTTGAGTCTGCTCAGAAACACGGACCAATGTTCTCATCATGGTAAAAAGAGTGCGGAGGTTTCCGGCCAATGTTTTGTTTCAAAAGAGGTGCAATGCAAGGTAAATAGAGATGAAACTTACCGCTACAATGTTACGCCATGTCGTCCACTCGCTGAGGGCCGAGAAAGACCGCAGAGCCACCAGGTCTCGCCATTGCTCGTCGATAACCAAGTGCTCGTACAGTGGCCCGGTGAAAAGCACAGCGGTGAGCAGAACAGACTTCCCCGTCTCCACTAGGCCGACTGGCCAGTACCCCAGGGCGTGCAGGGCCTCGGCCGGCGTGGCCTGGCTTTTCGAAGTTAGGATCAAAAAGGTAATGACAGAGCAAACAACACAAGTCAACGAGACGGACGCTATCCGCGCGCGGATAACAGACGGAGCGTCCCGCGACAAGGTAGGAGACGGCCTTGTCGTTGGGGATAGGTAGAATGGCACCACATAGATGAGCGTGTAGATCACCTGAATGTCTATTAGTATATATGCGTTGACATGTGGAG
The DNA here is from genome assembly GCA_902825475.1 of Hypomontagnella monticulosa. Taxonomy (NCBI): domain Eukaryota; kingdom Fungi; phylum Ascomycota; class Sordariomycetes; order Xylariales; family Hypoxylaceae; genus Hypomontagnella; species Hypomontagnella monticulosa. Next base: position 4,437,000 of record CADEBF010000011.1, on the reverse strand, counting down.
CTGCGGCTATCCGCATATGCTATTGTGGACTTACCAGCAAAAAGATGGCGGTTCCGGTGCTGATTGGCGGTGGTTTTGCTGGCGCGGCTAAGTTAGAATCGAACATCGTTAATAGGGTAGATCGAGGGAATACTCACGTTCGTCCTTTGCGAAGTAACGGGTTATGAAACCTGGTATAGTGGGCATGTTGACTAAACCTGGTTTTGTTTGACGCAGGAAGTGTATGATTCCCTTAGATAGGGTTGAAGTGACGTTGGTGAGGCTAGGAGACTAAAAAGGCCAAGAGGCTCAGGTTGGTTAGATGGTTTCGACAGCCTCGGGGCTCGCAACAAACTTCCAAGCTTTTTTTACGAGCTGACAAAAGACCATCGGGGCTATTTCTTGTTTGGATGTTCAGGTCTTTCAGGTATTATTCCTTGTGATAGCTTTACCAAGCAGGGCTGAGCTTTCAGCATAAAATGAGTTCTCCAGATATCACATGGATATACGAATCGTCGGGACGTTGAAGGAAATTATCATGCTCGATCGGATTATGCCTTAGAAGCGGGTGATAGTGGGCGCGAACTTTTGGCCCGTGGACCGTGGGGGATGACGGATTTACCTTGCTTTGCCCCTTGAACCTTGTCGAATTCTCCGAGATCCGATGAAATTGAACAATGAGAATTTCAAACGACTAAGTTCGAAGCGAATGGCAGGTTATCTCGCTGTAGTAGCACTTCGGCTTGTTGCATGAATCAAAACCAAGATTAGAAAAAAGCTTCTCTTCGCCTGATGTCATGGGGTAGAACACAGACGACCGGGTCACTTCTCCAGGACCAGCATCCGGCGCTTCAACTGCGAGAGGCGCGTCGTCTACCTACAGAACTGCAGCCTAAGCGCGAGCGGCTCTTCGACCTACTTCAACCTATGCCCTAGGTTTCACAGGCTTCGAGACAAGACAAGCGCCGTATCAAACTTGCTGTTTCGAGCAATTAGATGGACGAAGAAGAAAAGAGCTGGAGAAATTTCAACTGCATGTTGGACATGTGTACGTTTTTGTTGCTGGAAAAGGGAGTCGACGAGAGATCAATTTTTTCAGTATTACGGAGCTACAGCTAGGGGGTCCCCCTGTCGGCGAGGTTGGTGAGTAAATACAGTGACTTGAGTATAGATTAATACTGTACCGCACGGTCTTCGGGGGATCCCCAGTGGAGAAAGATAACCGCGGGCTGGGCGTGCTAAGAGCGGCTTTTGGCTCCAATGAGAGAAGATGGAATATGATTGCGAAGTGAACGTCATATTCGTTATGATATCTATCTATTCCGTAATTCGTCTAAATTCTAGAAGCATTAAACAGATGACAACGAAGCATGATAGTCATCTCTTTTAGGCGACGAATGGACTATTAAGGGTAGGACGCGAAATGCGCGCGTCCGTCAATTATGTCGCGTCCTTCTGAATAGGCGAGATATACTAGATACGAAACGGAAAGTCACTGTAACCACACTTCTTGACTGCATGTGCCAGTGGACCAGGAATTGACCAGACAGCCCTGGAGTCCACAGCTAGAACACCTGGGCATCCATTGAACTGACCAACAGGGGGCTGGGTATAAGTGACGAGGACTGACTAAGAAGAATCATTCATGGATCGGTCGTCCCACAGCTGAGCCACGCTCACTTTCTGGCTCATGCTTCTATTTCCCTTATGGGATTAGTCCTCGTTCCCCTACTTTCCCCTGGTTCCCCTTAGTCCCCTTAGCCCTTTTAGTCCACTCGATTTTCTTTCCTAGGGTTCGGAGCTTTCGGTTGGGTCCAGGATCTCTGGTTTTCTGGAACTCCATCCCCAGATCTCACCCAATTGCACCTCGCTTTGGCCAACGTTTAATTTGCACATCTCTACACCGATTCTTTGCCCTTGCTGAATGTTTCTAGTTCAGCTGTCAATACGGCCTAATATGACAGTATGACAGAATGTCTCTGTTCCTTCGGTACCTATCCGGGGGTCCAAGCTGTATTCGACTGGTCATCACGACCACGATGCGGCCAAAGGCAAGAATGAAGAGAATAGAAAATTCCGTCTGGACAAGTATTCTAGCGGCGCCTTCTGAGACGATGCCAGCATCTTTGACGAAGCCTAGTGTCGAATGGCTCTTAGACTACGACAGTCTACGTAGTAGACAACGGGGTTAATGGCCCCTGGCCGATGCTGTGGCCTGTAAGTCGTCAGACTAGAACAGCCCGCAACTGTGGTAGCGTTTCTCGACCGCCTTTGGCCCCTTCGGCTTTTGCCCACAATTATTTTTCAACCTCATTTCAACTTACATCCAGTATTGCAGTAGACCTGCATACTGCAGGCGGATCCTCACTCCGCTATTAGCATCCGCAGGATCGTACTGGACAACAAAGACACAACGGGGTTCCTAGTGGACCGTTGCGAATCACTATTGTCTTTCTGGCGTCTGTCTATTCGATTTTATCGCTTGTCATCGTAGGTACGGAACCCTAACAGGTACACCGTGAGATGGCATGGGGTACTTGTACGGTTCCCTGTTATCTCAGCCTTTTGCTATGCCGTTTCTGGTACCAGAGCTCCGTGATGCTTCTCCCTGCTCGTTTCTCGCATTCTAGTCTACTACCTTCATGGGAGCATGCCCACCTTCGTTGGATGGGACCCTGGCGCTCCTTTCCGGCTGCATTGCATAGCTAATATGCAGCCGCCATTAGATAGACGACTCTAGTTGCTAGCCAATCGATCATGATTCGGTACTCTGGGGGCACACTTCAAGAAATAATACCCTCTTACCTGCCCTCCTGACGGCTTCGCTGCCTTCTCTTTCCTTCCGATCTCGTTTTCCCCTCCCGCGGACATGTGAGTGTGTGTGGTCTGGTGTGTAGTATAGGAATTATCTTTCTGGTCTCTCTTTGACGGCCTGTCCCACTCCTTTCTAAAACTTCTATTATTATTCCTCTGAAAGATCTATAGCTGTCTAGTCTATGCGACACTAGGCCGCACCTCCTTGTCGGGATTTTCTTGTTACTTGTTCTATGCCGATATAATACCTTTATCTCGAACTTCACGTCCTTCCTTGGTCTCTTAGGCTGTCTCTTACTTTATTGTTTCCTTCTCGTCGCTTTATATTTTTATCTTATTAATGTTTCGCTCTGCTTTATCGTAACCGACTACGATACACTGCTCTCCGAATCGCTCGGACTCCACACTCGCTATTATATACTCGCTTACAAGCCACTCGAAACGAGGTTCTACGCCGGATATACGCCGTTAATTCTTAGTTTCGCAAATCAAACCGCTCGCGCGCAAATCGTTATGGCCTTGGTCGACACACTGTCATAGTTGCTGGACTTAGGTAAAAAAGTAACTAATTTCGTGCGGATATTTCCCGCCATACCGGGCCGGGCCCGCGGCAGAGGATGTCATCTTCGACTTCTTCATCGTCATCATCAACCCGAGCGCAAAGACCACCGTTGCATGAGAGGTCGGACTCAGAAAAGAACAAGCTCCAAATTCGCATCGTCCCTTACTCACCTCCGAGGCCCGAGGAGGATGAAGGTAACACATCTCATGCGCCATCACAAGCCGGGGAAGATGATGGCCACAACCCAACTAATAACCCGTCACTCATCACACCAAGGACGACGAGAACTACGATCTATGGAAAAGAGGACTTTGGCGCCGACTCGCCTTCGCCTTCAATTTCGACGCCCGGTTCACCTTTGGCGAGGGTCCAGGGTAGGGGCGTTTCAGGCTCGAAACTCGCTTCTGGCTCTGGTGGTGCTGAACGCACCGCCCCACTATCCCCTGTCATTAACAGGCCTTCATATGGAAGTAATATCAGGCGTATTAACCCTCAATCAGAACCATCACCATCGCGCCACGACGACGATGGACCAGCTTCGCCGACGTGGAAACGTTCTTTTTCAAGACGAGAAAATTACATCAACGTCCACTCGGACAAGACTTTCTCAGTTGTGCTGAAGTCGACGCGTCCGCGCAATTCCGACAGGTCGGGATCTACGCTGAATAACCCGCCGCTCTCCAACACGTCAACCATCAGCTCGCATGAAGAAAGCTCATTCGACGCATCAACCGAAGATCGTCTCGGCTCTCCGTTAAGCTCGGTGCCCGAGCGCAGCGTCTCCCCTTACACGGCAGGTTCTCCATCGACAGCCACAGAATTACCTGACGAATACATCGAATCATCATCACCCTGGAACTACCGCATGGTCGGTGGCTTGCGTAAGGTTCCCCAGACTCCTGATCTGAAGGGCAAAGGCAAGGAAAGGGAAGTTTCTGAATCACCTTTACCACCTTTGCCAGTAACAATTGTTACACCACCAGAAGCACCATCTTCTCCCCTCGCGACGAAACAGTCTTTCAATTCGGAACAGACAGACTCAACCATCGAAGAAACTACCAACTACAAAGTCATAGGCCGTAGTTCGCCGCCGTTGCCGGACACGGAAAGCATCGAGGCGCCGCCTTCCTCAAGTAGCTCCAATTACAAACTTCTTGGGCAATCATCACCGGCTCCGACTCTTGCCTCGTCAGCGGCACCTCCGGCATTCGCCGAATTCACTGACACGCCGGGAAGCAGGAACTATATCGTCTACGGCGAAGCTTCCCCATTATCGTCGTCCGCCACTCCCTTCCGGGGTCACCGCTACCACTCTTCCGACGATAGTTCACTGCTGCAATTGCGAGAGAGATATTCGCAAGAAAGTCTGGTTGTTCCTCCTCTCAGACCGCATAAGAGGTCATCTTCTGAGAGCTTCGGTTACTACAAACAGCAGTCGAGAGAGAACTTGCGAGGTAGAGCGAACTCATTCTCGTCCCTTACTAGTATAGTTAGCGGCGATTCCGTATCTCTCGCTAGCGGCACCCCGAACGTCGTTCGTCTACATCACACGCCTTCCACCTCATCTATCCCGCGATCTACATGGGCAGGACCATCAAACCCTATACAGCAGAGGACGAGGATGGATACACATCAGTGGAGCTCACAGCTTTCGACTGTGATGTCTGAATATGAGGGCAGCGATCCTGGTTCCGGTTCCCGCGTCGTTTCTATGGGTTCAATTCCGGAGCGAGTCAGCAGCGCTTTCGGAAGCAGAGATAGCAGACAAATGCGAAGCATATCATCATCGTTAGGCCTCGAAAATCTAGAGACGCGAAGATCGCACTCGAGATCAAATTCGCAAAGCGACTCTTTAGACCGACCCGGGCTTGCTTATACGAGGAACAGCAGAGAACCACCCAGCCCTCTGGCTCTTACCGTTCGAGATCACGATGAGCACGGTGACGGATTAGCAGATCTACAACGCCTCGAGCACAGGCCTTCACGAACTCGTCTAGGTTTCTCTCGACAACCATCGGATAGAAGTCTCCGATCTACGACTAGCTCGCGTGCCGGAAGCCTTACTGCTTCGTCTATTCCGAGCTGGGCAAGGTAAGAAAATCAACTACAACGCCTCGCAAAATTGAATTCAATGCTAATAGTTATCTTAGACTTTATTACGGCAGCGGGGGCGGACGTTGGCTCGCACCGCCTTCAGTCCGATCAGTCTCTGAAGCTGGCGATAGCCGGCCATCAAGTCCGTGGTTAGGAGGTCGTCGATCGCCATCCCAAGATCGGTTCTCCCAGTCCATCTACAACCCACGTCGTCGACCGAGAGATGAGGAAGCCGGCAATCAACGACCAAGCTCGTTGGAGATATCACCAGTTGTTGAAACTGGCTCGCTCCGCCTAACTCCCAGAACACCTAGGAAGAAGACTTCGAGCATCTGGTCTCCGCATCTTCGCCTGGACACGCGCAGTGGCTACAGCATATGGAACACGCCATCTGTTACCTGGTCGGCCGACAGTGGTGTCTTGGGAAGGCGAAATATCCAGGTAGTCTTATTCATTATGGGATTTTTATTTCCCTTCGGTGAGTCAAAATTTTACATATAAACATTTCAACTGCTAATATGAATGATAGCATGGATGATTGCGGCGTTCCTACCGCTGCCTCCAAAACCAATGCTCGCTATGGACGAGCGAGACCGAAGCACGACGGAATTTGCTTCCGAACGAGGGGAGGCTTCACACCGACAACCGATCCTCGTCGATGATTCGCGATACCAGAGCGCGAGATGGTGGAGAAACGTGAATCGTTTCATGTCCATCGCCGGACTCCTGATTCTCGGCGCCGTGGCTGCTCTGGTAGTAATAGGTGTTCGACAGAGGTGGGCCCAATAATGAGGATGACGGCGACGACGGCTCAACCAACTCGAATCAAACGATACCGATACCAATTTTTCATTTTCACCTTCGAAACGACGACATATGATTTTCTACGTAATATGTAATGACGATTTTTATGAGCCACGCGGCTGCTTTAACCGACCATAGACCATCCTTGGCAACACCCGATACATAGCATTTTCTTGCGCATCTACGACCAATACTCACTCCCGCTATACGCGCCATCATCTCATTTACCTCACCACCAATTCACATTCGCATCTATTTCGATTTCGAAACCTGTATACATACACTTCAAACTTACGACCTCTTTATTCGACCTTTTCTTTATACTTGTACATTTGTAGAAAATAGATGGGAACAAACGGGATATGATACCCCCAAACCAAATTGCTTGTCTTGGAGTCGGGAACGTACATACGGACGTACATACGGAGAACCGAGATCTAATGACGCAGTCTGCTCGGACATATTTGCTTTCTTGCTGGGACGATTCGTCCACTGTTTATTTTTGGGAGAAGGGAAGAAGAGGATTCTTCCATCGAACGAGGCGTTGAGAGGGGAGGAAAAAAAGCCAACCATGCTATCTGTCTATAAGGGGAAGAAACAGACGGAGCATCTTCACACTTTTGCATTCTGCACACAAGCATCTCGGAGCAACCACGGAAGGCTTCAAAAAGTTTCCATGCGATGCTTACTTAACTGTGTAATGTCTTTCTCGCTTAGCTTAGCTCAGCTTAGCCGCAGACGGACGACATGACGCCTGCTATGACATTCATGAAATAAAAATTACTTCGAAATTTACATATCTTGACTTGGTATATTTGATGTTTTACAGTGAAAATCCCCCGTTCTATTTTGAGGTTGAATGAATTCGATTAGCTATTTTTATCCTTAATGCGAGGATCTTGCGATGTTCAAGATACGGTGGCATTGTTTCGAGATGTTCATGCAAGTAGAGGTCTAGATCATGAAGTTCTAATATTGGTGACGGGATCTGCTGAATTGTCTCTGAGCGAATCTACTATCACCATAATTACTGTATGGGCTACTCTATTGAAGCCGAAGTGGTCGCCCACGTATTGCTAGAATATTCACTTCAACCTCGCGATCGTTAGGAAGTCCATGTTAGTAGTAAGATGATTAATAAATTACACGTCAACTCGCTCGTCTATCTATTACTTAATCAGTCACACCCCCTCCCGTGTTTCTCTTCGTCCCATGCAAAAAGCAACATGTATGACTGACACCCTCGCCCCGTTCATCCCTTGCCCCGGATGCGAGATATCAACAAAGCCAATTTCTATCTATGTGCAAACCAGAGTACACCTCCGCAGTGCGGTACATCCAGTTGATACAATTCGTGACTCCAATTCATCGCCCTTGCTGTTAGATATACTGTTAACATTCCGGGGCGATGTAATTACCCCTTTCTTTGAGCTAAGTTAATAGCCCCCAAGGTCGCTTCTACTCCCAATCCCAATCCTAGGTAACTCCAACTCTACCATCGATCCCTTAAGTCGGGAAGGAAAAAAAGAGCCATAAAAGCGTACCAAAACCAGTCACATTATAGCTCCTTCTTCCCCTCCGTACTTCCATTCCCACTAGCCCTCCCCTTCTCGATCTCAGCGCGCGCCTTCTCGACTTCCTCCCGGAGCTCCTGCAGCGCCTCGTCGAGATCCCTTCCGGGATCCGCGCTGAGGCCGAGTACGGGTTCCTGGGCGCGGCCGCTAAGGCTATCCGTGCTAGCAGATCGCACCATCTTGCCGGCCGCGTCCCTGGCGCTGGGGACGCCCAGGGCGCGCGCGGCACGCTTGTCGAGCATCTTCTTGAGGTGTGCTTTGGCTGGGGATGCGAAGAAGGCCATGCTGGCGCCGGTCGTGATGACGGCGTAGTAGTAGACGCGTTGCCAGGCGAGGAAGGAGAGATCGGCGCGGAGGATGACGAAGGGCGCGACGACGAAGGAGAAGGTGGCCTGCGTTGCGAACCACGAGGCGATGTCGTAGTATTTCTTGGTAGGTAGAGGCTTTTGGGTGGCGGGGTCGAGGAAGAAGGGTCGGACGATGCGGCGGTAGTCTGCAGTAAAAGTGTTAGTCTAATTTAGGCGAATAGAGTGGCTTAAGTATTAAATGAGATGTAGAAACATTGACGTACTCTTTGCAGCCGTCTGGACGAAGCTAGCGAGGACAAACGTCAGGTAATATCCCGGGTAAAAACCATGCCAGAAGGCACTCGTCACGAAGGTAGCCATGCTAGCCCGGAAACCAGGTTTCTTATTCCGCGGCGTCACGCGCAGGTAGATGTAGTAGCGCAGCCACTTGTTGGTATTCATATTCCAGTTCTCAAGGTAAGCGCGGCTGTTCTGCGCCAGCTCGACTCCCCACGGGTTGATATTCTGTAGGCGGTTCCATGAGACCTTACCGGTGACGGGGTCGACGCCATTATAGCCAAGACCGGCGAGGATACAAGAGCCTTCCGCCATAGACCAAACACCATAGTACTTAGCCCTGGTAGTGAAGCCTACCATGTGCATGATGAAGACGCGGCGCAGGAAACCTGATGCCCCAGCCTCATCGTTGAGAAGGGCGTCGACGTTGTACCACTTGCTCAGGTTCAAGAAGACCCAGACCCAAGTGAGACCACCCGCGAGCTTCCACATAGCGGGGGTACCACTCCTCGGTATCCTGCGCTTCTTCCTGGTTGGGGGCTTCTTGGCAGGGTCGAAATTCACCGGAACGTCAAACATGGTGCAGTCGACCCAGCCGCGATATTCGTTGTAGTCAAACGCGGGGCCAGTCATGAGACTCGGGAAGAATAGAACATATCCGGCGTAGTCCAATAACCCGGGCAACTTGATTATCCTCCTATTCTTCTGAAAGTCACTGAGCTGATCGTCTGGTAATGTACCATCTGCCACGTTCCAAGCAAAAGCGGACAGCTTCATGACAAGTACCATCTGAGCACCGGTGATATCGATCTCGGCAGGATTATCGGCGAACTGACGCGTAAGCTGATTCACGGCCATGTGGCCCATGAGGAAGAAGAAGGCGATCCATGGCATGTAGGGGGAGGTTCGTAGGTAGTGGGCGAGGGCGTAGGTACCGGCCGAGGCGATGAAGAGGGTTCGAATACCGGTCCATAACGAGTAAAGACCAACTAGATAAAAGAGACCGCCGCTATTCTCGAGAATTTGATTAGTATCTCGATCACTCTGAGCTATAGGGGACCGTAGCCGTACCCTATGATGAACAGGTTCTTGTATTCTGGACGAGCATCCGGTACGCGTTTTAAGAGGCCGGCGAGGGGATAGGAGAGTAGGAAGGAGAAGATGAGCTTGACTATTTATTGAGAGTCTTAGCAAACTGGTTATAATACAAAATGACGTAGGGTAGAACGTACGCTCATCGGGTGAGGCTCCAACGACCCCAGACAGCCATTCAAACGCTACAAGAAGTCAGCGCATACAGCCACTACGAGAAAGCTATCCTCGATCTTACGTATATTAATATAGGGAAGCATCCTATGTCTTCGATAATCGTCTACTTGAGGGATATGTCATAACTCAGGAACTCGAAGGCGAAGCGATTTCGAGGAGGAGAAATCAGGGACGAGCGAGCGAGATTCGCAGTTGTTACAGCCTAGCTCTAGGTACGAAGTCTGGCATCGACACAAACGCAGGCATTCACGCCAGATTTTAATAGGACAAGGCAGTATAGACTCCGGGTTCGGTTTAAGCGCTGGACGAATAGAAGGCAAAGAAAGTGTGCGGCGACCCAAAACCGTAACCAGCGACTTGGAAAATGCAGGCTTTTGAAGTGGGATTGGCTGCGATCTGAAATCGGCGAAGCTCTAAGCTTCAACTCTAAACTTTTGGAGGGTCTCTAAAATGTTCAAATGTTGAGATTGGAAGGTGGGAAGCGTGGTGATGTCACCCGCCAAAGTGGGTCATTTCAGCCATGTGCCAGTTGGCATGTGCGCATGTGCTCACTTCACTGGCTATCATAAAAAGGGGGGATATATGCCTTTATACAGTTACGATAGCTGCAATCCATATATCCAGTCAGAAGATCAAGTCAAACGTCCATATCTTATGAAGGATGATACCTACATATGTATGGTAGGCAGTCATCCGTCCCTATACTGACTCATAACTTCGTTTCTGTATTAAGATTATCCAGGCACCATTATTAGGTAGGCAGTATCTTCTTCTAAAGGGAAAGCATCAAGCCGACATCATGGATAGGTATGACCAGGTCTATAACCCGGTTATTTATTATGACTGCCCAAATACAGCGCTCACACAATCGTATATGACATGCCTTGTTCCGTCCTTCGAACACCAATTCAACATGCATTTTCTCGCATCTGCATTTGCATTCGCATAGTCAAGATCGATCGAGGCTGTGCTAGTAGCAGCCCTCCCAAGTCCGGCCCGGCTATCTTCTTGAACCTAGTGCCTCGAAAAAAACAAAAAGGATCGAGGTCTTCGTTCCTGTCTTGCGCCGTCCAAAATATGATGAATGACTTTCCCCATATCCGTAGAGCTCCGTTTTCTCATTATAAGTTAAAAAGTCTATACAGAAAATCAACTGTCCCCTCATCTGACACTACCAATCGAAAGGGATGGGTATGTATTATACAGTAAACGTAGCCGACGTGGGGTTTAGAATAACGTGGCGTAGTTGCCCGACCGTCTCGCAGTGTCTGCTACCCACTTGGAATTGGGCTTGCTCGAATCAACCACGTGTTATTGCTACTAGACGCACTACCGCGTGACTCGTAGAAGATAGTGATGTCTTTCCTACGAGTTGGCAGCATCGCGGTTGCTCTGAGAGCTTGCGCTCATTGTGGGCTGCACGGTCGGTAGCGAGTTCTTAGCCACCTGCGACTGGCGTACCTTTGCCCACGAGTATACGATACCGCTGACGAAACCGATGATAATAGCCGAAACACTGCCAACGGTAACAGGTGCTTCAAAGAAGATGAGACCACTGACGGCGATCGGGAGCTTGTTAAGAGCTCCCACCATGGAATAGGTGGTCGAGGAGGTGACTCGGATGCACCACGCAGAGCAGTACGAGATGAAGATAGCAGCCATACCCGAGTAGATCATTCCAATGAGGAGGGCATTGCGAGACTCTTCCGGGAAATTCTTGGCCAGGTTCGCACTAGACCAGTCTTCGGCGATCAGGGAGCAAACGATGAGGACGGGGATGGTAAGGAAGTTGTTGTAGAACATAGCTATTTACCGTTAGCAAATTTGAAAAACTAGGCAGATTATAGAAGAACAAAACGTACTATCCCAGTCCTTGAAGTTCATGTTCTTAATGAACTTACGCATGGTTAGGAGATAAGAAGCGGTGCAAAAGACGTTCAGGCCCATCCAGGCGTATCCAGCATTCAAGGTAGCAAGAGCAGCGGCAGCTTCGGCAGTTTGACTGGCACTACGAGTGTCTGCCCAGGCTGCAACGACGGAGCTGAGGACCATGAGACCGAACGATAGCAAAGCTAGAGGAGTAACGCTTCCACCAAACCATAGGACTTCGCCATACGCAATGACAATAGTAGTCAAGTTCTTGAAGATGGTGTATACAGGAACGGAGAGGAACTGTAGCGATTTCGTGCCCGTGTAGATCATACCGACTAGGAGAAGAGAGATGGGGAACCCTATGGTCGTGTCAGTGGACACGAAGCTCGAAAAGTAGCTGGTATCATTGAGTACTTACATCGCCTTCCCTTGTTAAAGTCAAAGGGCGCAAGGTTCGTAATCAACCCCAATTGCTTGCAGACCTCGATTGTCACTATACAAACGATTGACTAAGAAACGAGAGTTAGCAATTCAAAATATTCGGTGTCAAGCAAAGGCGTTAAAGATATATAGTACCTGGACTGCGAGGTAGAAGAAATTCAAATTCCATTCTGACCCTGAAACGACATATTTGTTGACGACGGTCATACTAATGGAGGAGAGACAGTACGCAAGGATGGAGATGCTCGGGTTGTTCTCGATCTTGCTGATCTGCGAGGCGAGGTTGTTATGGGATGCGGCTCGCGCAGGACGAGAGGACGGGATGAAGGGATCCTTCTCTCCTCCGAAGGGGCTTCGCATACCCGACTCGGGCATGCGGATGGTGTAGTCCTCATTCTTCTTGTCCGACATGATTGCGATATGATACCGGTTGGCCTAGAACTAGAATGGACGTGCGATTGGGAGAGGAAGTGGTTGTTCGTTGGTGATTATCGACGTCGAGGGTTAGGGCGTAGATAGAAGGTTAGGAAGATCGGTGGACTACTAATAAAATCAGGGGAAAGAAAAAAAGAGTACGGGTTATCTGTCAAACGGCGCTGCGCCCGGGGATTGTGGAGCCGATTAACGCGTTGATTGCGACAAGTTGGAAGTTGGCAGGCTGCAAGAAATTCCGATTATGTAAAGTCACTTCCAACGTCGAAGGTCGATAAGACTCTCAACAATATCACGAACAAAGCATGAGGAGGTTGTGAGGAAAACCGGTAGTGGAGGTTATAAACCTTGATTGATCGTTGACCACGGACGCGTGTCAGAGTATTTTATTACTTTAATCAAGGCTAATTTGCCGTTGCAGGTAGACAAAACATGAATGGAAAATGAAGTAAAGGCTAGGATTTCCCATGTAATGTGGCGTCCCCTATCAAGCCCTAGAGGCTAGAGGCTAGAGCCTATGAGGCTTGTGCCCTATGCAATCTTAGCTTGATCTTGGCACGGTAAAATTAGAAACTCTAATATGCCGTACACCCGACCAATTGGAGCCGTTATATTAACCTTCATTGCAACCCTGATTTTTGCACATGCATATATCGCGTACATACTTCTTCTATGTACATCGAGGAGTATCTCGACTCCAGATCGTGTTCATCTCGACGGAGAGATTCCGGTTGTGAGCAGGATCAAAAGGCACCTTATATCCGAAGGGAACTGTATTCCATAACTCTCCCTACCGCCCCATCGTCGAGTATCCGAACTTTCGAGTCCGTGGTATACCGCTATGATAATAAATGAATACTAAATCATCCCTAAATCCACCTTAACCAGACCAGAGTAGGCCCCTTAATTACCGGTCCGAGCCCGAGAGGAAATACAATCCTAAGTAGTATCCATCGGCTCGGCCGTCGAATCCCCCGTATCATCATCCTTATCCATCTTATCCTTATCCGCCGCCGAGGACGCCGTAGCCGAAGCCTCTGTCTCAGGGGCCGCGGGGTAGTTCAAATGCTTCCAGTCCTCAAGTTCTTCGGTTACGGACCGTAGCCGGTCCCGTATGCTCTCGATGGCGTAGCTACCTAGCACAAGCCGTAGTGGCGGGTACGAGCAGTGCGCAAGCTGCCACACGAGCTCTGCGCACTTGACCGCGCTGGTAGGTTGGCGGTCGCCTAGCCACTGTACCATGCGCTTCGCATGCAGTGCCGGCGACGTCGAGTGGCCGTAGGCTTCGCTCGCGGGCTTGATTAGGAAATGGCCCCATGTTGGGAGCGGGTTGACCTCGGCGTCCGGTTCATCTCTCCTAACGAGCCCCGGTTCCACCAGTGTCGCCTTGATGTTAAATGAGTCAATCTCGTAGAGCATGGCTTCAATGAGGCCCTCGACAGCGTACTTAGTCGCGCAATAAGGACCCAACCCCGGGACACCTAGAGCGCCACTTGTCGAGCTGAAGATGAGATAGCGACCGCCATTCTGCTGGCGGAAGTAGGGCAGCGTAGCCTGGATGATATGCAGGGTGCCCATGAAATTGGTCTCGAACTGGTTGCGGATCTCATGCTCGTCCTGGTCCTCACACGCGCCGATGACGCCGTAGCCCGAGCAGTTGGCCACGACATCGATGCGCCCGAATTGCTCGAGCGTCTTGTCGATGACCTCGGCTACGCTCTGTCGGGCGCGTACGTCGCACAATAAACCCAAGCAATTCTCATGCTGGTTAGACATCTCCTCAGGCGTGCTTTCAAACGTGCGCCCGACATCTGTTACGAGGTCACCTCGCGCCAGCGCGCACTTGACGAGCGAACGGCCCATGTGGCCAGTACCGCCGAAGATCTAAGAATTTGTTAATCCAATTCATATTATATAGAAACTATAGAATAAAAATGAGAGCAATGTAAAAGGTAAACAAGCAAACATCAAACTCACAATCCATACGAGCTGCTTCCTAGGCGCATTCGGTAGCGGAGGTTCACAGCTCGCGGGGAGAAGCAATTTCCCCTTGGGTACGCTGGTAGTGCTCCCCGCCGGCGACGGATGAGCAACTTCTGACACCGATCTAGAGTCCATGATCTCGACTACGACAGCAACTCAAAGAAGAGTAATTCATCATTTCGTGAATCCCTTTCGTCTTTCCCTGGCGTATGTCATTGTCAAGTAGTTATTCAAACGAACCGGCAATTGAGAGAGCGAGGGAGCGAAGTTGGGGTTACAGCTGGGGGTGTAGTACACCTGGGTAGATTTAGTAATCCCCGCAGTCTCATTGCCGAAACTACGCTATATTGGAACAGAAGGACAGGCCAGAAATAGGGATTCCCTCTAATATTCGAAAATGCCATCACATATACCGCATATAAAACGAGGAACTGGTATGTAGATAGAGAGCATTAACTTTTTTTTTCATTCATCACATCATGGAGAGACTTCTAACAACAAAGAAACCATCACATCCAAAGGTCAAGTATTGCTACCGCCATAGTTCGCTAATCCGTCCATCGAAAGCGCAAACTTCATAACCCCCTTCGCCCCACCAACCTAAGCAGCCGAGCTCAAATACTGGGAGACGTACTCCTGGCGGAACTCGTTCGAGTCCAACTCGCTAGACCTGTTCAGCGGTGTCCACTTAGGCTCGTCCTTGAAGAGGCGCATAGCCTGGATATACTATATTCGCGCATTAGACCACATCGCGCATAGGGGAAAGAATCGAACAAACATACATTGCTCTCATCCGTAGTGAACCTATGATAGATACCGGGGGGCAGGATAATCAGATCGTCCTTCTCGAGCTGGATGCGGACCCACTCGTCGCCCTTGCTGCGGACGTCGAAGTAGCCCTGGCCGTCGCGGATGTAGCGAATCTCCTCGTCCTCGTGCAGGTGCTCGTGGAAGAAGGACTTGACCTTGTCCTCGTAGACGGCGCCCATCTTCTCCGGCGACACCGTGATCTCGTCCCGGTTCTTGTACCCGCGGTTGCGCGCCAGCTCGTCCACCGACGATACCTCCGGGTACCGGAAGTACAGCACGCCTAGCTTCTCCAGCGCTGCCGCGTCTACGTCTTTGCCTGAGTCGTGCGGGAGGCGCTGGTCGCCCTGTTTACTTGTGAGTATTGCGATCTGTTGCTACTTCGTAAGGTGGGATGCGACTGTGGTGGAAGCTTTCGCGAGAATAGCCTGCGATGGTGTAATGAGGGGCACTTTTTTTGCTATATGCCACTTACAGGAGCGTTATCATACCAGTAAGCCCTCATTTTCAATCGGCGCTTTAAGTAGGTTCGTAAGTTTGAAATAGAAAAGTGATAGATTCGACCTGTTTCACTTGAGTCCAAATTAAAGCAAAGAAATTCGGGGGGTGGAAGCTTCTACTAAATATTCCGAACGATTGCCTCTCATCTACAGATGATAGGCCCCCATCCATGTTGCAATTAGGAGGGATGGCGCCAGCTAGGAGCTAAAGGGTGTGACGTCGGGCTGCTGGTAGGTAGTATTTTTTCTTCTGGTGGGGTTTCTTTGCATTTTCTTTCGGCGGGACATCCGCCTTTTGCAAAGCCTGATCCCTCACTGGAGGAATTAGCCTAGTGCATGTGTTATACGTTACGGCAAATAGACTATTATCAACCTTGAAGTCTTCATATATCATAGAACGCCACCGTACACTATATATCAGTGCAACATGAAAGTATGACGGCGACGTGTACATGTATTCAGTGTTAGCATACAAATCGTAGCTCAACTTTATTGTTGATCCGAACTTTGCTTCATGTGGGGAAAGTAGATAGATGGGTGTTATTATAGATTTGGGACGACGTTCTCCGTAACCACACTTAGTTCCCTAGGTAGTAGTCGTTAAATACAACCTTTTCCAGTTGTATTTATTAGAAGAGCTTAAAATAGTGCGAAGAGTATGGTATCACAGCCTGCCAAAGCGCAATGAGTCTCCCCAGAGTATAGGAGGATTTGAATCTGAATTGTTGCTAAGATAGCTGTATACTCTACCGAATCTAGCTCATAGTCTTACTAACCTCGAGGAGGCTAGAAGAATCGTAGTCCTACTCTTCAGCCGAAGCATGTTGGTGGGGTTTGTTTTTTGGAATAGTATTTACAATGCCATCAGCCTCGCCATGTTACATCTTAACCTTGAACGCCATTGTATCGTGCCTTATGCAACGTCATTATACCGAATGCCGTCGCGATCCGCCCTAAAACGCCGTGAAGAATAGTATGTATGAAAGTCATGAGCACCGTTTTTTAAGCCTGCCTTTCTATCGGTGCTTTATCGCACGTCCCCGGCAGCAAGTTCGGGGCCACCCGCCACGGCAAACTCGTTATTGATTGCGTTGGCTGTCTCGTCCCTTTGTGGTCTGCGCTCGAATAGTCGTCGCCACCACATCGGCGGATCTAGCGGTCGCGAACCGTTGTGCATCGGAGGATAGACGTCATTGAAGAAGTACCAGATGTGGCCGATGACGACACCCATGATCTCGTCCTTAGGCACAGTCCCATGCATAACGAGGCTGAAGCCCATGAGCACCCAAGGTAAATACGGCGCCGTGAATATGATTAGGCCTAAGATGCTCAGGCGAGTTCCCGGGTTTCGTCGTGACCAGATATACACCAGCGTCGACGATAGCGGGTGTCCGAGGAACGGCATGGAAACAAATGGCGAGAGGACGAGGAGAAAGGACATAGAGTACAGCAGCAGCCACGAGAAGTGGGCTGGTGACCGACCGGAGGATTCTTCGAGAAGCCGAGAGTATCGCTGTTGGAAGTAAACGTGAAAGAGGAGGTCGAGCGAAAACGGACCGAAGTATAGGAATGAGGTTAACAGTCGCCAGTACTGCAGTTAATAATCTTAAGTCAGCAAGCTGCTGACAGCATAGTACCATCGGTTCAACACCAGGGAATATGGACTTCAATTTTGTCGCTTACCTCTCCCTTCTGGAATACCGTTCGCACACTATAGAAGAGCTGGAACGGCGTGACCATCTTGCTCTGCACCAGGGCGCTCATCAGGACTGTTGCTGCCGTCCACCATCGTGTGCATATCGGCATCTCCCAAAACCAATTCTCCAGTGGGTTTAGGTTCCCATCGCCCGCTATCATTTGATCCATGTTGGCTGTGTAGGTGGTTAATGGTCGAGCTGCGGGGAATCGGGGATTGTGGGAAATGGGTAATAGAGATCTTAAAGACTCTTCGTCTTGATAATGGATTCTATGCGAACATAACACGCATTAAAGGATACATAGGTGAGGAGTAGAAGGTAAGGAGGAGAAGAAATCAATTGATCCCAAAGGATGATTTGTTAACAATGTAAGGTAGGGAAGGTAGGTAGCAAGTGCCAGCGGGCCGCGGTAGCTTATTGCCTCCTCAAACCACTGCTAATCTGGCCTTATCGGTAAGAAGGATTGATTGAGTTGTCACTATCGTTTATACTACTGATTTACGGTTAAATGAATGCAACTCTAAACTTGCACTTAGAAGGCTAATGACGTGATCGGTTGAGATCAACCAACATTGAACATTGAAATTCATTGATTGCCCAGTGTTCTAGCCTATTATCGGTATGTAGAATTTCAGCCACAGTAGCCAAATCTGTGGCTGGGTTATTTGCCAGGGGTCCAGGGGTAATTCCAATCGCAGACAGCGCAGGGGTGTTGGTTGATGTGTGCAGGGATTTTAATTGAAATGGCTGGGGTCGCGTGTCGCGGGGCGTGGTTAGTCGCGTTTAGACAGTGGGAAATGGGAAGTTGCAAATTGAGCTCCCAGCCACTCTAGTTTCTACTATTTGCGCAAGTCCCGTCTCAACCTGGAAGTCCTTATTACTATCTTGCCATTGACCGGGTTCGGGTTCTTTCTTCTCTTTCTTTCTTAGGAATGTACTACTTCTCATTCTGTTCACTATTCAACCTTACCGAATCTCTCCGTTTCTTTCATACAAGAGCTTTCAATTATACTGATCCTAATGAATAATTCGATTCATTAAGACATACACAATCCTTAACTAGACAACATTGGCTTTGCGCTGCGCCGTGTCGCAAAATCGTCGCATTCAACATAGAAACTCGCCGAACTGCTACGCCAGTTACCAAAGACCTTATCGAAACCTCTTCATCATAGTACAATGGATCGGGGCGGCGGTGCAGCACGAGGACGAGGCCAAGGCCGAGGTCGAGGTCGCGGTCGAGGTCGCGGTAGGGGAGGAGGAGGAGCAGGAGGCGCAGGACAAGTACAACGTAGGTTCACGAAGCTATTCCTGCTGGAATAAACGAAAACTAACTGATTGATAGCTGGCGACCCGATTCCTTTTCCCAGGAGAAGACGATATAGACCTGGAACCCTCGCTCTGAGAGAGATTCGAAGGTTACAAAACAGCACAGACCTCCTATTACGAAAATTACCCTTCGCTCGACTTGTATGTCCATTTACCAAAGAAACACCCCAACTGTTCCATATGCTAATCGATATCTAGGTCCGCGAAATCGCTTTGACAATGCGTCCCGTAGACGAAGGTATGCGGTGGCAATCGCAAGCCATATTAGCGCTCCAGGAAGCAGCCGAAGCTTTCCTAGTACATCTATTCGAGGACTCAAATCTGTGTGCCATCCACGCGAAACGAGTCACAATCATGCAGAAAGACATACAACTCGCAAGACGAATACGCGGCATATGGGGTGGTCTCGGTTGATTGAGGAAGATAATCGCTATAGTATTACAGACGTGAAGCAGGATCTAAGGGTCGCGGATTCTTCCTTTACCAAACTAGGCCATCTGCCTAGTCAAAGGAATTTTGTACAACAAGGGGCTGGTCGATAAAGAGACAATGATACCAAGGCAGGGCGTTTTGCTGATTTGATCGGGAGCAAAAGTGAGCGGGCGTTCAGGAGTCGGAAATGAACCGATCCAAGGGGAAGGCGGTCGGTCGAACCATATCTATGGATTTGACCTTGATTGATACCACAATGCCACGCGTACAATGGGTGGTGCATAAGTCGAGCTTATTAGAATATAATGCTTGATACAACAATACTAAGAGCCTTTATCAAGATTTGGTTCGAGTGAGTGACAAGATCGAGACACATGCATTGGGCCTGAGCTAAACACTCCGGGTCCCGTAAATTGGGGTCCACGTGGAGTGCTCCAGGGGGGTTTTAGCGGTGTCACTACAGCACCTACAGGTAAGTAATACCGTGACGTCAATACCAGGGGAGCAATCCGAAGCTTCCATTCCACAACACAACAAACATATTTTCAGCCTTATATTGATATTGGAAACCTCATATTCCGAGGTCGGAATAACCCAAATAACCCAATTCGTCTCTATACCGCACGGGACTTGATTCTCACCTTCGATAATGTCGGCAAGGCTACTCACTCGGACTTTAACACCAAGACATGCCCTCGGCGCAGGCATTGTCGGGCTGTCCCTCGGAACAAGCATGGCGACATTCAGGCAACCAAGACTTCGGCTAGACGCAAGAGATACGCCCCGACCGATGGGCAGCCGTCCTCCAGTCAAGGAGAAGTTAGATCCCGAGCTCCTAAAGCAGCTTTCTAGTGGTAGTATTACGGGTGTGTTGAATTCAGTTACTCGATTCTTTCTTACGGAAGCTAAACCAGGGGTCTAGGATTCGTATCAGGTGTGATTATTAGTATCTTTTCACGGACGTTGGTGCTACTCCTAGGTCTTTCGGTGGTGATACTTCAGGTGAGTAACGTGAAATCTCCCCTTGAATCAGTCCTAATATCGTCTAGGTGGCTTCGAGATACGGCCTCGATCTAGTACAGCAGCTCAAGCTGAAACAGCGGCTGGGGAATTCACGGATATTGGCAGCATTGGAGAAGAATCCTGCGTTTAAATTGTCATTTGGACTATTCTTCGCCATGTCCGCCTTCATGCAGTTCTAGTAGTTAATATGGCCATGCATCAAAAGGATTAAAAAAACCGAATCTAGTATCCATCCTAGAAAGGTTGCGTTTCCCTCTTCAGCCACTCTATCGCCACCTCGTTGTCCTCCAGGTATCCTCTCGTCTTGTCGAAGATCTCGGCGTTGTAGTCGTTGAGCCACTCCTTCTCTATTTTCGACAGACTGTCGGGGTCGATAAGTTTACGACAATACGGCACCATAGTGACATGCTCGAACCCAAGGTATGGTTTGTCGCCAAATTTGTGTTTCGTCTCCACCTCCTTTACCATGATGATATTCTCGATGCGAATGCCAAACGAGCCATCTTCGTAATAGCCGGGCTCGTTGGAGATGACATTGCCAGGTGACAGCGAAACTTCCGAGTATTGCACCCTAGTACCAATACCGATCGGTCCTTCGTGTACGTTCAGGTACGAACCGACACCATGACCGGTGCCGTGGCGGAAGTCGAGGCCGTTTTGCTAGATTCTCTAGTTAGCTAAGACGATAAATTCTACGGTTTAGAATTGGTCCTACCCATAGATGCTGGCGAGCTAAGACATCCAACGCAAAGCCGGTCGTGCCCTTGGGAAAGATGGCTCTGTCCAAAGCAATATTGCCCTTCAACGTGAGCGTATAGGCTTCAATCTCGGCCTTAGTAGGTTCTCCGAAATGCAATGTTCGAGTCGTGTCCGTGGTACCATCAAGATACTGTGCTCCGGAATCGCATAGGTAGATAGCGTTGGGATCAATGACGGAGCAGCTTCCACGTTCAGGCTTGTAGTGGATTACAGCAGCGCTAGAAGGACGGAGTTAGCGGAGCTGATTAGCAGTAGATACTTAGGTTTCACAAAACTTACTTTGCTCCTGTCGATGATATCGTAGGAAACGAAAGTCCCTTGAAGTCTCTCTGCTTCTTACGCAGAGACTCGAGCATGTCCGCAGCTTCGACCTCGTCGATCTTTGCCTTCTTCACGGTGAGCTGGTGCTCGAGCCAAGAGAAGTACGCAGTTAGGGCCGCGCCATCTCGTCTATGGCACGCCCTCATTCCTTCTAACTCGGTCTCATTCTTCACCGCCTTGGAGTCGCCGACGGGACTTCGTATCTCGTCTACCATATCATCACCACCAAGCGCACGCTTTAGAGCCCACGACGCCCTATTAGAGATGAGGAACTTCTTGTTCTCCTTGGTCTCCCCGTTCTCCTTGACTTCTGCTGATTCGCGAAGCATAGAAGCATCGCTGAATATTTCTTTGTACGGCCTGACGGTAACACCATTCTCTTCAAGGTACGACTGTTGCTCGACATTAATCTTCGAAGAGTTGACGTACAACTTGGCTTCATCAGCAGTGACGATGGCGTAAGAGAAAAAGACTGGATTGTAAGGGATGTCGTTCCCTCGGAGGTTGAAGAGCCAAGCAATTTCGTCAAGCATCGATACGACGAATCCGAGAGAGCTCTTCTTCTCGAGCTCCTTTCGAAGATCTGCGAGTTTCGTCTTCGCATCCTTGCCGGCAAACTTTTCGTCCAGGACTGTTATAGGCTCGTTGGGTAGCGGAGGTCGATCCTCACCCCAGACTATATCAACCAGGTTCTCTTCAACCGGGGCTAGTTCCTCGCCACCGCTCTTCTTGATCTTCTCTGAGAGCTTCTTGGCGGCACTACTCGTCAATAAAGTAGGGTCAACAGCTACCACTTTCCCACCGGCAGCCTGTTCTACGGCCCATTCTTGCCAAGTAGGGACATCTACGAGGCCTTGCTTCAGTAACGTCCAGTTATCATCTAACTGTTGAGAAGCCTGGTTGAAGTAGCGACCATCGGTAGCTAGAGCAGCGTGATCATGTGTGACAACAGCGCAACCAGCCGAACCTGTGAAGCCGGAGATGAAGGCACGACGAGCATCACATGGTGCGATATACTCAGAAGCGTGGCTATCCTCAGACGGTATGACTAGATTTCATGATAATTAGCAGCTTAGATCTAAGGGAATCAATATTTGAAGTGCCTTACCGTACACATCAACATTGTGCTTGCTCATAAGCTCGCGGAGCTTAGCAAGACGAGCGGTGGTGTCTACTCTTTCCATCTTGATAGTAACAACAGTGCTCTGAAACTGGAGATTTAGGTGTATTTTAGTTGTAAGTGAAGTCTTTAAACTCCAGCGTCGAGATCCTAGTCTATGTATCGAGGCGATAGATGAGACAGTAGTCCTTGGGGCTGTAAATAATGAGAGTGACGGAGGAATTTTCATCGGTAGCAACCAAATCGATACCACCACCTATATCAGCACTCGGGATCAGCTCATAAATTCAAATACCGGTATTGCCTATTTCAACCCCAGAAACTACCGCAAACACTTCAAGCTTGGGCGGAAACCGCCAAGCGGTAGATAGCTAGGGCGACGAGCGTATATAGCCCAGGCAAATCCAGGAAGTTGGGGTCAATGCTAACAGGGCGCATCCATCGAAGCCGATTGTATGATCCGATTTGTGGTATCGATGGTTGCCCTAGGGAATCGAAGTTATCGGAGGGGTTGAAAAGTGTATGGTTCAAGCTATAATGGCAAAGCGAAGTGGGATGAAGTCTGTACGCTGGCATATGACATCTGGAAGGAGCCTGAGTGGAGGGCAGTATGTACTTGTGAAGTACCCCTTTTCAGTTGATACTTCGGCGCTAGCAATTCAGCCGATCTAATATAAGAAAAATACGTAATATACAATAAATATTTGCTTTTTACGAAGTACCCATTCCCTCCGATATTCACATATTTACAGGGGATGTACCTAGGGTAGGCTCACGCGACGGCGCTAAAACCCCACCATCCATATCAAATTGGGCACTAAACATTTAAAGCACAGTAAAGTAACCTTGAACATACATTGGAGTTGCCTAGGTGAGTCGGCGTGAATGACGTTTACTCGGAGGCATCCGTAGTGGATAGTGGATAGCAACTGTAAGCAACATCCCAACCGTAAGGTCTGTTCCTGTCTGCAGGTACATCCAATACTTTACACACACCTGGGCACACAACAAAGCGCATCAATTCCATATGCACAGTATAATTGGATACGTAGGTAAGTAAGCCTTAACCTTAGCCGTATACCTAGTAATCAGGTAAAAGCCTAATCCGTTTATACTTCTAGGTTGTCTAGCGAGCACCCAGGCAGGCATTGAAAGTTCAATGAGAACTTTCAGTTACTGCTAGGTATACAATAGTCAGCCTCACTGTGTCAACTGCTACTCTTTTCGGTCGTCGGGACGTTCCATAATTTAATTTGGCATCGGATGTTTACGTCTATCTCATCTTATTTCAACATCGATGATTTGAGAACCCTCAGATTCCACATACCGCACTATCACCGCCAAATTCCGCGATATGGATGAGATACCCCATCAAGATAAACACCATCATGGAAAACATCTCGCCTTCTTCTATCACTCTGCCTGAGGTTGAACGAGTAGGTCAATGTATTTCTTAAGAGCACCTATTAATGAATGATCACCTAGAAACGCTACGTAACCCGTCGACGTTTGATCTCTACATTGTTTATATCCACTGCTCGTATTTTTGAAACGATTGGGTTGTTGTGCTGACGCTTCTCGATCTACCTAGTTAGTTCAAGAGCTCTACAAACCAAATACACCCGAGGCCATCTCCCGCATCCAAGAACTCCTTCAAACTCTACAGAAATCTCCTCAAGGGTGGCAGTTTGCAGAGGGCTTACTTGGTAGGCCTGATAACAATGCCAAATTTTTCGGTGCCTTGACTCTCACCGTCAAGTTAAACACCACTGAAAAGTATGCTTCTCCTATTCCTTTGGGACTTCCGATGCTAACTTGCCATAGCCTATTCGATAGAGACGCAGTCACTGTGATCCAAAAACTTATAACCTTCCTCATCACTTATCTAAGAGATGGGACGGCTAGCTTCGTCATCCGAAAAGTCTGCAGTACCTTAGTCGCATACTTCATCCGCTGCCCCCAATTATGGCGCATGTGCGTGCGCCATCTCTCGTACTGTCTAGAAACTCGTACTTGCATGCCCATAGGGGAAGTTGATGAGCTTTCTCCCTTTCAGGATGTATCTCGAGCATTGGATACCAAAAGTTACTATGCTATTGTGTGGTTTGCCCAAATATTAGCAGACGAGGCTGAGAAAGTGGACACAAAGTCCGAAAAGTATCTGCCTGTCCACGAAGCGATGGAAGTGAATGCCCGCGACGTCGCAATCATTCTGGCTCGTGGTATTCACCCGCTTGACGACCACTATACCCGCCCTTGGGATTCGATTAGCTGCCTAGAGGCGTGGGTTAGGTATGCCGATTGTAGACCAAAAGATGCGGTAGTCAAACCGCTTCAGCAGTTATTTCCACTGGTCCTCAACTGCCTCCCTGATGACATATTGTATGGCGCGGCGGTCGGACTACTCACCGAACTCTTGGACAGATACCAGTCGTTCTTCCCTAAGGATTATTTCGACGCTCTATATACTGTCTTCGAAAGTGAGTGGGGCCAAGAAAAATACCGACTACTCTTCGACGAAGACGACGACGATATGGAGGACGAGGGCCGTTTTGGTCTGTTTCTGCTAGCCGCCGCCTCATTCGAATATTTGAGAATTGGCGTCGATGAAATGTCTACGCGTTTACGTCCTAGCCTCGCCGGCCTGTTGAGGACAAAAGGATATCCTGGAGTGGACGACAGAATATTTGTCCCTGCCCTTGAACATATAGCATCTCGTGTTGAAGACCTAGTGGATCAAATCCCAAACCCACCAGATGAGGATACGATGGCATTCATTATACAGGCCATTTCGGACAGCTTGCGGAAAATTCAATATCCGCATAGCACTGTGTACAACTCCTGGGATTCTACAGAAAGAGTCGCCTTTGCGGATGCGCGTAAGGATGTCGCCCACTTTCTAGAAGGAGTCTACCCACTTATCGGGAGGCAACTGGTCGCAATGTTTGTGGATCGCATAATCGAGTCTTTGTCAAAGTCTTGCTGGGCTGAACTTGAGGCAGCAGCTTTTTGCCTAGGTGCCTTAGCAGACTCAATACCGGAAGGCGTCCCTTGTGATGATTTATTAACACAAGTTTTCGGATCATCTCTATTTGATTCATTGCGTCAGGGACAGGAAGACATTCCTGTTAGAGCTAGGAAGACGTGCCTTGCTTTGGTAGAGCGTTATTCGGATTACTTTAGCGACCACCCACAGCTCTTACCGGCTGCTTTGAATCTTCTCTTTAGCGCCGTAGGTGACCGACACCTTGCCTTACCCTCCTCCAAATCAATACACACTCTTTGCTCCTCCTGCCGAGTTCTTCTGGCACCAGAGGTCAATGCCTTCCTTGAACAATATGGGTCGTTGCGCAACTTTGAGCTTGACTCATTGGCCGAGGAAAGGGTTGTGGGTGCTATCGCCACCATCATCCAGGCAATGCCTGAGTACAGTGAGAAGACGGACGCCTTTCAAAGGCTACTGACCATAGTAGGATCAGACGTGAGCAGTAGCTTAGTGCTTTCGTCTTGTGGCGAGGCGCTTGTTCACCTTCTTAATACTCCTGTGAGTACTGGTTGTTATGTATCAAGCCATCCGAACCCATGAATACTGAGTTTCTAATGCTTCGTAGGGATTTGCAAGGGCTTATGACTTTACGCAGCGTCCAGCTGGACCCGTTCTAGCGTCGGAAGTAGCCTTGCAGCTGGCTATTCGAGCTCTTCGATGTATTAGCAGTATTGCTAAAGGGCTTCAGGCACCTTCAGAAACTCTCATCGACTTGGAATCCGACGACGATGGCACTCAGCCCCCCAAAGAAATGAATCTGGACCAGATACATATCAATATCATGGTAAGCATATCGTCGTCCTGCGTTGCAAATCAAGTCTCTGGGGGAATAGAAGCTGACAACTTTCAGAACACTCTTGTTCAACTCAGGGATACGTTCTCCAATAACAGTGAAGTGGTCGATGTTATCTGTGGCATCATTCGTGCCGGTTTCTCCGAGGCTGAGCCAGGTCCATTCGTATTCCCTCCACAGATGGTGACCGAGTTCATCACTGGTCCATGGCTAAGTCGTACTTCCACAGTAGTTAACACAGCGAGTGTTTTTGTTACATCACTCAGCAGTGGAAGTCAGAAGAAATATGTTGGTGAGGTCCTTGAGAAGCTCTTGCCATGGGTGTTTGGCCTACTATATCAACTTTCAGGTGAGTCGCTACTGCTACCTTTCTAAGTCTATATACCAGCCGCCTCATTAATAATAGATTTGCTTCTTTTGAATATTTCTGCAATTGATCGTGATGCTGACGATGATATAGAACCCGAACAAGATCCGGAGCTCACGCAATATGGCCTAGAGTTTGCTAGGACGGTTATGACCAAACGTCCGGATACACTCATGTCCCAACCGGCCAACGTACTCGAATTTCTCTTCGAATTCGCTATTAAGGTCCTCCACGGAAACGAACCACTACCAAAGGCTGCGGCAGCGGATTTCTGGGTATTAATTCTATCGCGACGCTGTAACCGTGACTTCAAATGCTAACTGAGACTATTAGACCAAATTCATTACGTTGAAGGTGGACGACCAGAACACACAGGCCATCATAGACAACGCCATGGCATATATTGGACCGAAATTGTCCGAATCTCTCATCCGAAATATCGGCGGAGAGGCACTGAGGAGTGAACTGGATAAACTTAGCGAGCCATTTAAGAAACTGATAGCTCGCCATGCCAACGCTCGCCACTGGATAGAGGCTGCACTGAAAGATCCAGCATTCCCTGGTGATAAAGCAACCGCATCGGATAAGGAGATGTTTCTTAAGAAGGTCATTAGGTGAGTTTATCCATATATCCTTCTTTCTGGTATAGCAGAACTAACGCTTCGACAATAGTCTCCGTGGCCACCGCTCCACAAACGATGTCGTTCGCCAATTCTGGGTAGCTTGTAGAGGCTCGAATTTCGCCTATGTGTCGTGATGCCTTGCTCACCGAGCCCTTGTTAGATAGATGAAACTAACATATAAGCCGGTTGTACGACCTGGGCATATGACCTGATACGGTGATAGACACATACAATGAAATGAATTTGACACACAGTCCTAGCTGGACTTATGCATACTTAGACAACTGTGATATGGTATATCCTACTCTAAATGCGCGGTACCTTTATATAATGAGCGCTAGGTAGCAAATCCCCGGGTCAAGTACCTTCTGTATCGTGGTACAGATAGTAGTACAAATTCTCTTGATTTTATTTCCATCTGCCCCTATTTAATTCGGCCGCGGTCCAAAGCCTACAGCGTACCGTACCAACTTCATAGTCCCCTCAGCATTGTGTCGCGCCGCCTCGGCACCCTCCGCCGCGACCTCATCAAGCCACTTCCCACCTTTACGGTTTAGGAAATCGTCGTACCGCTCACGCACGCCCGATAGCTCTGCGCACACCGCCGCCACTACGTCTTCTTTCAGGTCCTTAAGCGTAGCGCTCGAGTACTGATCCGCCAACTGCTGCGGGGATAATTTACCCCCCTTTTTGGGATCGACGGGCTGGCACTGCGATAATATCTCGAGGAGATTCGCAACGCCGGGACGTAAATCTGGCTCGTAGGTCACGGCGTTGTGGCTATCGGTCACGGCGCCCATGACGCGCGACCGAATCTCTTGCTGTGGCGAGGTGATGAGGATCCGGGACCGGTGGTTCGGCGTTGATTTGGACATTTTGTTGTGTGGGTGTGTGAGGGACATGACGCGGGGGTAGGGCGCTGTTGCGGGTTAGTCGAGTCTTCGAGAATACAGAGGGGTAAAAATGGAATTGTACCGGTCACTGTCTCGGGAGGGATTAGGATATTTTTGAACGTGTGGTTGAAATTCGTCGCGCACTCCCTCGCGAACTCCAGATGCTGCCGTTGGTCGTCACCGACGGGAACATGCGTCGCTCGGTGCACTAGGATATCGGCGGCCTGGAGCACAGGGTAGGAGAAGAGCCCGAGTTTCAGCTTGGCCATGGCTGCGTCGTCGAGCTCGGCGGCCTTGTTGTTCATTTGAAGTTTACTCTGTATCCGCATTAGACATTGCTCGTCCCGTAGTAAACCCTCATAATGAATAAAAGTCTCATATAGAATGATGGGTTATACAGGGGGGCAAATACCTTCCACTGTGTCATCCGACCTAAATACCCCATAGACGCCGTGCAGCTGAGAATCCACATGAGCTCGACATGCTGAGGCACGGCGCTCTGGAAGAAGATGGTAGACCCCTTATCCGGGTCGAGGCCGATGGCCAGTAACGCAGCCATCATTTCACGGCGCTGTATGCGTAGGGCGTTGGCATCCTGGGGCATCGTAATAGCGTGCCAGTCCACGACTGAGAAGAATAGTTTGGCACCTTCCGAGCCGGCTCTTTGCGTCTCATCTTGAAGCTGCTTCCACTGCCGTAGTGCCCCTAGATAGTTCCCTAGATGTGGCACGCCGGTGGGCTGGATCCCTGAGAAGACGACATTCCGCTTCGGTTTTTTCTCTGCTACCTCCTGTTGCTCGGTGATGGTGGTAGTGGACTCATTGCGCCGTTGTTGCCTTTGAGCGGATAAGCCTGATATCTGCCTTCGTGTTAAGCCGGCCAGGGGCCTGCACCGGGCGCAGAGTGATGAGCGCATCTACTCTGACGCTCGGCTCTTAGAGATTGAAGTTGCTTATAGAGCACCTTAATTCTCGATTGTTTAAAATCTTGGAAAAATTGTGAGCGAAACATCCTTATGCTAAGATGGTAATATATAAATCTACCGTAGTCTCAATCGATCCAACTTACAATGCTTATCGTGAAGTCTTCCAGCTTTCTACTTGATATTCTAGCAGTGTTGAGTCCGATGTTGAAAATATTGAATGAGACGAATTGAAGCTTGGACCAATTAGAGCGGGTGTTGGACATTTCCCCCTGTATTATCACCGCTAAAGTATCACGATTTACGCTATCACCACGTTGAGCTCATCTAACTAACGGACTTCTCGAGGGCTACACGATAGAATATATAGACGCTTGAAGGATATATGAATTTGTACACATTTGTATTTATGTTATGGTACATCACTTTACAGGTAGATAGAAGCATCACGGCGTATGTCTAAACCTCTCACTCGCAAGTATTTCCTTCACTTTCTCTACCGTACCCGGCGTCTTATCCCTTCCGAAGTGCTCCATCTTCTCATTTACGATATCCTGTAGAGATTTCATTTGCGAGTCCAGGTTTTTGCCGGTTCCTGCATCTCAATTAGTCGAAGTGCTCTCGTATTTTCGACGGTTTCGAAGATCCTGAACTTACCGATGCTGTCAAATTCCCACACGTTCGCCTTCATACCGATACCATAGTATGCGTGCTTCTGAAGGAATGCCAGCCAAATCTGCACTGACTCTGGGTGTCCATCCCGGATCTGGATCAGCCTTCTCCTCGTTACCCTCTCGAAGTTCTCTTGCGACTTCTTGAAGATGAAATGACTCCTTGGGACTGTCCATCGCTCTATGATCTTGGGTAAAGGTACTGGACCAAATGCCGGGAGGTTTAGGTAGTATGCGGCTCGTAGGGCAAAGTCGCAGAAGAACTCGAGGTTGGGGATGCTGAATGATCGCAGCTGTAGATCGCACGTGGGCACACCATATTGGGCTTCTCGTCGGAGAGGCTGGAGATAGAGGGCTTGGACAGCCCTAGGAAGTCGGACATCGTTCTCTTCGCGGGGATCTGGGAGTTCGTTCCTATTCGCCGTGTAAGTAATCGCCCATTATTCGAGAGGCTAAATCTATATCCATACACTAGTTGGGGTGGCCCAGGCTTGATCTCGGAATTGGGCTCGGGATCGGCTCTGAAAATAAGTTAGAAGCTAGTTCTACCGAATAGGGCGACCTAATCGCGGACTGCGACGTACACTGATGCCTGTGATCGAGTGCTCGCGAGGCCGGCTAAGACATTTCGTGGTTGTTGGACCTTTTAGAATGTAAGCTTGGTTTTGTTCCAAAGCGTCGCGAGTTTGAATAACCATACCAATGGCCTGGATAAGGCTTCCCGTATCGGCCGTACTATTGCTGATCTGGTCATCTTGCGACAATTGCTTTCTCTCTTTTAGAGAAGAGAACCAACTGGCGCGACCTTGAAGATGAACAGGATGTGGAAACAAAGTGTGGATCCCATTGACGAGGCTTGAAATTTGAGTGGTTATCGATAGCAGATAACAATCGAACAAAGCTAGATTAAAGACAACTCAACATAGATGATAATTGAAAGAAATTGCGTTAAAGTACTAATACTATGGATTCCTTAATAGATATAATCGAGATTATTCATATTAGAATCGATTAATTCGTACTTGGAATTATTTCATGAAGTGTTAAAGCCATTTCACATCTACTCTGACTTTCTTGTACTTGGCTCGATATTCTAACAGTTATCGATAACACCCCACACTAGGGTGCCAGGGTCTCGAGTCTAGGCAACAAGACAATATTCGACTAAAGAGATTATTCGATAAACAGCTTAACTTATCTGAGCTCTAATATCTTCACCCCACATCATTGATCACTTAGGTACTCTTAACTAACGGCAACTTCTACAACTTCCACCAACTTTGACATTTTGGCTGTTGGTACCACAACTTCCTTTCAGCAGTCAAGATGGAGGTGGCAATGAAATCATGGGGTAAGTGTCTGCTATTTAGTTCCCTCTATACCTATACCGCTCTGAAATTCTCTGGAAATCATACTGACAAGCTACCCCTCAGAGCTGGACAACGACATCAAGCTCGTTGATCCCACACGAGATGCCCTCTATAACTACTCCTCCGACCGCCAAAACGAAGTCAACGCCTTGAAACCATGGAGAGACAATCCCCACCACTTCCAACACGTACGAATCAGCGCTGTCGCCCTGATCAAGATGGTCATGCACGCCCGCTCCGGCGGCTCGATCGAAGTTATGGGACTGATGCAGGGCTACACCGATGGCGACACTATCGTCGTGACGGATGCCTTCGGGCTCCCCGTCGAGGGTACCGAGACCCGTGTGAACGCCCAAGACGACGCGAACGAGTACATGATCGAATACCTCTCACTCTCGCGTGACCAAGGCGCCCGCCAGGAGAACGCCGTAGGTTGGTACCATAGCCACCCGGGGTACGGATGCTGGCTCAGCGGCATCGACGTCGGCACCGAGAGCATGCAGCAGAAATTCAACGACCCCTTCGTCGCCGTCGTCATCGACCCCGACCGCACCATCAGCGCCGGCCGCGTCGAGATCGGCGCCTTCCGCACCTACCCCGACGACTACAAGCCGCCCTCGAGCGCCAACGCCTCGTCCCAAGCCGTGCCGCTCGCAAAGGCCGAAGATTTCGGCGCCCACGCGAGCAAGTACTACAGCCTCGACGTGTCCATCTTCAAGTCGACGCTCGACTCCAACCTGCTCGAGCTCCTGTGGAGCAAGTACTGGGTGCAGACGCTCTCGCAGAACCCGCTCCTGACGAACCGCGACTTCGGCGACAAGCAGATGCTGGACTTGGGTTCCAAGATCCGCGAGTCCACGCAGACGCTGCAGCGGTCCGGCCGAACTGGAGGGTTGTCGCTGCATGGTGGCAGAGGCAATGTCGATGCCGAGATGGATAAGTTGGCTCGCACTAGTCACTCTGTGGCCATGAATGAGAAGCAGGGTCTCATGGCTGTGGAAGTCAAGGCTAAGATTTTTAACGGGCTGGGTGGTGCTACGACGAACGCTACGGCGAAAACGACGTGAAGATACACCTAAAGGGAGAAATTAGGTCACTAGATGTACGAGTTGCTACTCCGCTGAGGTAGCCACCACTGTATGGCCCTCTTATGAGACATGAAGCATTAGACGGCGTTTGGACGGGCAGAGATTTGACTTTAAAAGAACGATACGATAATACAGAGTTTGATGCTTTGCATCCGATATACACGTCTCAGATTCCAATATGTTCGAGAAGTGATTTTGTTCCCCGTCTGCGTAGTTTCGCCATTCCCGTTTCTATGACGCCGCCTCCACACTCTTCGCTACCCCGTACGCCTTCTCGACTCTCCTCAAGCTCTCCTCCTTCCCTAGTAAAGCTAAACTTGGCACCAGCGCCGGCCCGGGCCGCGATGCTGCCATCACCCACCGCAGAAAGTGGTATCCCCAAGGCTTATCCACATCTTCGGAGTCCTCTGAGCTGGTTTTGCAGTATATAGATTTGAGGAACGGCGCTATAGTATTCTCGATGTTATCTGGCGTCCACTGGGTATCCGGGATGCTCTCTAGCAAATCCCGCAGCGCGACAGTAAGTTCGGAGACGAGGCGGGGTGTCTGAGGAAACTCGGGTTGGGACTTTGGTGATGGAGATGACATTGATTCATTTGAAGGCGCCTTTGGGGGGATAGTAAAGATTCCTAGATCTGCCGTATCCTCTGACAAGCTGCTCCAGTACAGGTTATCCGGTACTTGCCAGATCAGGTACCAGTTGCGCGACACAAAAGTCTCGGCGTCCGTGTAATTCTGAATATCGGATTCAAGGACCTTCTTTAGGTAATCCGTGGATATTACCGCGTCGCCACTTTGAGATGGTTGGGACTGGGCGGGTGATGTTACGGGGCCGAGTTCGGCTACTAGGTCGTCGCTAATCGTTGCACCCTTGGCTTGGGAGAGGGAATAGGCTTTTCGCTCCTCTTCGTATTTGCGCACGCGTGCTTCTAAGGCGGGGATAACGATGCTGGATACGCTCTTTGGGTCGGCTGATTGAGCGAGCCGCTTCACATGGGCTTTCTGTAGGAATTCGTGCTTGTTATTGACCGTGATATCGCCCTTGGTAAAGCCGAGGTTGAACTGGGCGTCGGTGTTAGTACCTCGTTACGTAGTTAGGGTGTTAGATGCATTGAAGAGCGACGACATATAAAAATGGGACGGTAATTATGCGCTTTCCATACCTTGCTAACCATCTCGCCTAAATCCATGACTTCCCGCTGCCCCTTCACACCCTTGCCCAAGCTCCATCCGAGTAGCATCACGTAGTTCAATAGCGTGATCGGCAGGATTCCGCGATCCCTCCAGGACGCGATATCGACGTCGCCGTGCCGTTTGCTCAGCTTCTGCTTCTCTTGGTTGACCAGGAGTCCGACATGCGCGAACTGAGGAGTCTGCCAGCCAAACGCCTCGTACAAGGCTATGTGCCTTGGTGTAGACACGAGCCATTCCTTCGAATCGTCAATTTTAGTCTACGGGCATGTGATAAGGCTAACTCACTGCTCCTCGGATTACGTGCGTGATCCCCATCAGATGGTCGTCAACGACGTTGGCAAAGTGGTAGGTAGGGTACCCATCCCGTTTGATAATGATGAAGTCATCCTCTGGTTCAGGCTTCGTGTAGCGTCCGTAGACTAGATCGTTCACCAAAGGTCGCTGACCGCACTTGAAACGCACGCAGTGTGGCTCTCTGTTTGCAGCTCGTATGGTGGATACATCCGGTGAGATATGCGAGCAAGTCCCGTTGTAGATGGCCGGGCTGCCCGACTGTATAGCTATGGATCTCATATGGTCCAAGTCTTCGGGCGTGCAGAAACATCGGTATGCCCGGCCTTCGCTGATTAGCTGGTCCGCATGCTTCGTATATAATTCTAGTCTATCTGACTTCAAATACGTTAGCATCGCGACGTCAGGAGAGTAAGATATAATAGAAGTACCTGTCTATACGGTCCATATCGCCCACCAACATCCGGACCTATGTAGGGTAATGTGTGAGAATGAGAGCATCGTGGTATAGGATGAGCATAGTGTCCGTACCCTCATCCCAGCTAAGGCCAGCCCATTTCAAGTCCTCGTAGAGTCTCTTCTCAGCATCCAGTACGATTCTTGACTGGGACACATCAGAACACATACTTATTAATATTCAGTGGGAATATGAATTTACCCGATCTGTGTCTTCAATTCTCAATAAGAACTGGCCACCGGTGGCCTTCGCGAGTAAGTAATTGTACAGGGCTGTTCTCAACGAGCCTATATGCACATATCCAGTTGGGGACGGAGCGAAACGCGTCCTGGCTGGGGTAGTAGGGAGAGAGCTCGGTTTCGGCCCATCTGTTGCTTTGATTCGGCCGGAAAACTTGTGGCGTTTGAAGGTGCGCGACGGCAAAGTCAGCAGCGGCCTACACAGAGGGCCGCGTACGATATAAAGACTCCTCATGGCCCTTCATGAGTTCTCTTCGCTTTTCATATTTTAGATTGGCTGTCTCTGTTCATTTCGAAGCTGGTTGAGCGCGATTCTACTGAGCTAGACACTTCTTATCTGCCCGAACATGAAAAATAAAAGTTCAGTTAGAATACATATTCGCTTAATGAGGGTAGATATATATATGCACTTATAGAATATATCTACCTAATACACGCATATGTAACACCCTTAAACACCCATCTTCCAACCTCATGCTTGTCATCATCACCACATCGTCGTCGCCAATCTCAACGTCATTAGCATCCCGTCAAGCCGTGCTGGTACTTCTATTCATAGTAGTGTTCGCTCTCAACGGAAAAATAAGAAGCATGACGTCGAACATACGAACAAGGTCAATTGTACCGCGATTGAAGAGATGAAGAGTAACATACTACGTCAAGACCGAGGTCGAGGTTGAGCACACAATCACGCTTAGGCATCACTAGTTGTAGGAAATACACTTGAGGAATTAGTATCTAGCATCTACTTTCCTGCATCCTGTTCCTAACGAAGTACAGATACCCAAGACTATGAACAGTACTAGCCACAGCCTCCAAGGCTAAACAATGCCATAATTCGTCTAAAGATGCTCCGAAGTAGTCGTACTTGGAGGTGAACGATGATATAAAGTCTCAGGATCGCCGATGTAGACGGCAAGAGAGAACTGGGCCATCCAAGAAAATATATTCCTTCCCGAGCGATCGTAATCCCAAATTTCCAGAGTAATAGTACCAGCAGTCCATAGAGTTGGGAGGAGTGCCACCGGCGTTAGCCGAAAGGTTGGTCGCCCTCATCGTGATTTGGTCTTTTTGAAAAGTGTGTAACCCTGAGGAGTAGACCCTGGAGGACGGTTGGTGCCTTAAGGGAATGCTCGACACAGTGAGCTTGGGGGAACCTGATAGAACATAAGAGCTTCGCCGCCTCGGTAACCTTGGCGATTCCAGTCGAGCTCCAGACCTCGTGACAAGGTCTTAAAGAGAGGTCATGCCACGCTCGTCCCCAGCACCAAGATCGACTTCTCCGGGCTTGCTCTGAACATAAAATATTGTTCAAATTGGATATCCGTGTTAAAAAATGATCTGTAGGGAATATCTCGAGATCACACAAACGCATTCCTGTCTTCCTCTAGGCTCCGTTGTGTGTGCCTTAGATTGGAGAGGGGTGTGTAGGCCATTGCGTCGGCAGGGAGGTCTTCGGTAGAATTCTCGGCACCGTCTTCTTTGATGAAGCCCCTATTGAGAGGAACATGCTCAGTGGAAGCTTTTGCTATAACCACAACCCACGCCATAGCCGATACTGCTACTGGGTGATGTCGGCTTGCGACGAGATCCTACTTTCCGATCGGAATCCAAGTCAATTGAGAGGATAAAAAGGCGAGGGACTGCATGTATTGGATGAAGGTCAAGAAATCCACTGATTTTGGGGATGTGTGAAGATAGTGAAGGCATGATGTGGGTATGAGAGGCGGAGATGAGGAGGATGGCGGGAAGAACCATTCTAGAGGGAATAGTTCCGAGATGGTGGGCTTGGGGCTTTCCCGGTTGCTTTCCCGGTGGGTTGTATGAGAATTGGAAAGGCGGTTGCCGGTTAGAGTAAATAGAAAGAGCCCGGAGGATAAACAAAACAACGACGAGAAGCTGACGAGGGAACCACCCATACACGTGGATGTGGGCGTGGGTGTGTGAATGTAAACGTAAACATGACCACAAACAACGGTGCAATGGACAATAGTTGACGTGCTAGGCAACGTGATACGCTCAACAAAGCGTTCTATGGGGAGAGACCAAAGGGAGAAAGAGAAAGAAGGAATAGGAGAGTCTGACACGAGGATGGAACCTGACATACCTTGTGATATGTGGGAAGGGTTAGTCTCGGATATTATGATGCCAATGATAATGCTGCTATTGAAAGAGAGACTTCGAATTCTTGAAGTCGGTTGGGCGGGCACGTAGGCGGTACGGGTCTCTAGGTGCCGATCCGGGTGGTATTGATACTTGGTAAAGGGTAGGTTGTACTCGTTGAGGATAGAGATGTTGGAGACTGATCAGAAAGGACCCAAGCCGATGCGAGAAACGAACGAGACAGAAGAGTAATAAGAGTAATATAGGAGTGTGAGGGATATGTCGTTCCGGATTAGGATTTTCTCGCCCATTGTCAGTGATGAGGAAGGAGGAGACTCGAACCCTCTGCCTCCTCGGGTTAGCACTGATTGTTGATTGATTTAGCCGTGGTATCGGGATAGGATGGCTAGGTTGATAATTATCAAGGCGTAGGTGTTCCTATCTCAATGAGAGGGAGATGAAGAAGATATTAGATGAAGGGAAGATTGATAGCAATGCTTGGTAGTGATACTGGGTCTGTGGAGCACGTGGGAGCATCTCGAAAGATAGAAGAAGAGGTATTGAAGGAGAAGTAGAAGGAGAAGTAGAAGAAGAGCAAGAGGTGGCATTCACAGGACGTGAAACTCGGGTATTGGGCTGGAGTTGCGAAATGTGTGGAGGGGAAATGATCGAGATGGGTGGAGAAGGGGGAGAAAGCTGAGGTATATATACCCGCGGTCCAGGCAACGCAGTACATCACAGTTGTCTTCGATGAGTCAGTTTCATGGCATGCCGTTATTCAAATTCACAATTTGGATACTGCGTTCGATTCGTATAATCTAATTCGTATAATGACGCCGTATAGGGTACCGCCTATAAGAGACCTCAGGTGGTAAGCTCACTCGCAGTATCACCACAAATCCAGCAACTACCAATCACATTACTGTCAGTTAGAGTTTCTATGAGGAATTACGGAACCTTGTGGTTATTCGATTTGCTGGCTAGTGTCTCTTTCCTGACAGTATCGTCATGTGTGCCGGTCATAGCACTGGGCGTAGTTGGAGCCTACCCGCTGCGAATGAAAGCTATCACGACGAATTTGATTGTTTAGACGGCTTGCATATATGGAATACGGCAAGGCGAAACCGAAAATGATATTATTGGAGTTGTATAAGCGTCGTGTGGCGTAAAATCTCAACATATCGTTGTCGACTTTGGCTGGAAGCGGGTTCAGGGGTACAAGTTCTATTGACCAGAAAGGCTAGGCTACGCGTTTAATCTTAAACATGGAAGGTCTCTCTTGCGTCTATTTCGTTTTTAATGAGTCATTCTCTCGAAGAATTAGAAGTAGCAGCCAATTTAGCTATTACCTGTGATTGTTTCGATCTTGCGGGCCTAAGTTCCAGTGCATGAAAGTGACGCCACTACAACTGCTTCTAACTGTTGCACGCCACTTATGCTTCGTCCATTGAACCTACAGGTCATAATTTTTCGTACGAGAGGTAAGAAACGTGCACGTTTACTGTTTGTTCCTGGACTACAGTTGACTGGGTCGATACATGACCTCAGGCATTAGCTAACTCCATCTAAGCTCGGAAGGTATTGTAACTACATGGAAACAGCACAGTCCCACATGCTCTTGGACGTAGTTTGGATGCGTCATGAGGAGGCTGATACCTGGGTAGCCTGTGGGTGTTGTCTGATGAGGGTAATGTAAGAAGATGGTACATCAC
This sequence comes from Hypomontagnella monticulosa, assembly GCA_902825475.1. Lineage (NCBI taxonomy): Eukaryota > Fungi > Ascomycota > Sordariomycetes > Xylariales > Hypoxylaceae > Hypomontagnella > Hypomontagnella monticulosa. The sequence continues at coordinate 4,398,835 of CADEBF010000011.1, read as the reverse complement.
AACTTACTAAAACCGCCGCTGAGAATATTCATCGCTACGAAGATACTTGGATGGAATCTAGCTTCGATCCTTTCCATCTAGTATGGGGATCCAGTTGAATTGTCTTAGTTACAACTTTTGGTTGTTCTGGTGACGATTTTCTGGCTCATTCACAGTGGACACAACCAATCACTACTCCTTATCTTATCAAATAGTTGCCACAAAAGCCAGAGAGGATGAGCACATAAGTACTTATACAAGGATATAGGATTGACATTCTCTAACTTGGCGTAATGAAATCATAGTACAACCGATCAATTCCCTTTGCCCTCACGAACTCTTGGTGATGTGTCGACGAGACAGACCGGTGAGCTCTTAACTTTTACTTTTGCCGTATTAGGCACGCTAAGGGCAGACCAGCCAATCAAACATGCCCACTCCAGCTTGTGTAACTCCATCTCATTGTTCCCCAAAACAACTTGAAGATCGCAAGTCTGTGAGACACGGAGCGTACATGAGTGGCCTGAGTCTATTAAACAGGCGAGGGAGTCAATTGACTCTGGAGTTTTGAAGATATTCTTCTCTTTTTTTTTTTGCACGATAAGGGAAGTTGACCTAAACCGAGTACCTAAGGTGCTCTCAGTAGTTCGAAACTGACCCCCACACCCCCACCTACGGAATTTTCCTCAATAGAATGTCTCTGAAAAGATGGTCGTTGTATGAAAACTCAAAACGAACCCAGGTCGAGCAGTGGCTGGTCAACATATGAACTGACAGCCAAACGAACGGTACTACATATGAATTATCAGTAGATAGCTTCCTAATGGGTTGATATGGGCATCGGGAAGGTTGTACGCCAAGACGACCTTCTAGGAAAATAACGACAGCATTCGTTTCAATAATATAATTGAGTTTACTCACCAGTGGACTTTGTTTACAATCTTTCGGGCCATTCTTATTCCAGTCGGCGCCGCGAAGTTCGCACCGATTGTCTCCTTGCGTAGTATCGGAAGTCCACTCGAAATCGCCGTAGTAAAATCGAATATGATCTGGCTCGTGCTGGCCAAATAACACCATTGAATGTGACATAGTAGAGTTGTCAATCTGCAAGGGATGCCAAGCGTTAATAGGAACACCAGGCTTGTCATCCTTCCTATCCGAGCTCCAGAGGAGTGTACCGTTGTCGTCGGTGATCATGATGGATGCGTAGAGGTTGGCTGCTGGCGGCTCGCAAGTCCAGGACTCCATTACGGCGATATGGCAAGGCGTTGAGCCATTGGTCTCTTCAGCATACACGGGTCCATCGGTACGTGGACCTCTATATGGGTCGCGGGGATTCTTCCAGAAATTGTTGAGTCCTGTGGTAACTAGCCGATTGGGCGTTCGCGACAAGCCCGCCATCGGCAACTCCACGACGAGGCCAAAAAGCGAGTTCTCAACCAAGCGCGAGTAGACCTGGCGGCCTACCTTGAAAAAGTCGCCTTCAACAGATATGTATGTCGCCATAATCGCGGAAACAAAGGGTGATGCCGAGCTGGTACCCGACGCTTTGGTCCATTTGTCATTCCCTTCAATACTAGCCGAGAGGACGTGCTCTCCAGGGGCGAAGCCATCGACGGCCTTACCGTAATTTGAGAAAGACGATTTCGCATTATCGCTATCAATAGAGCCGACACAATAGACCGATCCGTATCTAGTTGCGCGAAGACTAGTTAGATATCTCAACTTCGACTTTGTTGCCTACGCCATAGCGCTAGACCTGAGAACTTACATGCAAGGGGAAGGACCATCCACAACGCTTGTGTCTATGTTGTCGTTTCCGGCAGCCGCCGCTATGGCAATTCCGTTTCGTTCGGCGCTGTGAAGAGCCTTTTCGAGACTTGTGGTGGGAGACATTACGAACGCCGTGTTGATCACAGAGCCCTTGAACCCGGATGACTACGCAAAAAGGGATTTAATTGTTTAGCTCTTATGAAAACGCTTCTGCTAACGGTAATCAATGGGTCACTGAACTCACCTTGTCGACTCTCTTGTTTGCGGCATGCTCTTCGGTGATAGCGTTGATAGCTCCTTGATGTTAGCGGCATTTCTCGCCCTAAGGATCTTTAGATGGATACGTCTGTCTTACCTTCTGCCAAGGTGCCGGCTGACGACCCTACACCTACGGCCTTGACGGACACAATGGTGGCCTTTGGTGCAATCCCGGCTATGATGCCGCCAACGTACGTTCCGTGGCCAACTGTATCCTTCTACAAAATAAATACGCCGGGTTAGCAAACGAGTGCTTTCTGGAATATGATGTGGTTGATAAGTGGATAGGTGCCTAACCATAGTCTCGTTGCAAAATGGGGACCTATCCGACTCCTTCAAGTCTTTAAAGTTCCGCACGCGCGATTCCGACGAGCCCCTATCTTTGAATACGTCGTGGCTGGCCATGATGCCGGTATCGACGACATAGACACGAACGCCTTCACCAGGGGTTGGGTTGCTGATCATCCAAAAGTCGTTGCCAGCTTCCGGGATAGGAGTATGAAGCCTTACGCCTGCCGATACCATGGCATGGAACCAAGATCCGTTGGATGTCCAAAGCTGCCGACCGTCTTGGAACTGGCCTTGGACCTTAGAAGTCGTGTTTCCATCATAATGAATGGTAAATGGCTCCTCTACAATCTGGTCGTGGGTGTAGTTAAGATATTGATCCTGTTCGACTAACTCTACTCCTGAGTCTTTGAGGATCTTGTCGTGTATAATGCTGTCGTCAGCGACTTTGCAAAGGTACATGTTGCTATGATGCATGAAGGAGAACCGCTCTGCCACCTTAGATAGGTCAACCCCGATATTTAGCCAGTGTGTTTCTGGAGTATGGCCATCTTTCAGGTGGACTATAAATTGGTGCGAAACCCGAGCATTGTCGTCTACTGGTAGAATGAGCTGGGCTAGGGTAGGCTGATCTGTCTGGGCTCCAGTAGTCGTATTGGTCGGGTTTGCAAGCGCTTGACTCACAAAGCTTCTTGTAGATAGCGCCAACAATAAAACCAGATTCTTCATTTTAAGGCGTGTATTTGCATCCAATTGAGTAGTAGGCAAGCACATGAAAGACGGACAGGATGCGTTGGTTGGATACGTACAAGGGAGTAACTCTCAGGTGTCGTAGAGGTAATTAGACATATTTATACCAAGTTTCTACGAGAACTACGGAAAAAAGGCCGACAAGGATTTTGCTTAACATGCGATTCGTGAGGAAAACTTGTCAAGTAGTGGTCAGAACGCAACTAGCCGAGTGTAACATTTTGGCTTCTGTTATTGATCTTTTGATGACTGCGTTTTTATCTAGGACGTGGACAATCTCGGCGTACCTAAAACCTAGGACGTTCGGAATATTGATGACCTTTTAGGGATGGGCGGCATCTAGGGTACGAAGGGCGTAAAGGACGTCTGGGAATTTCGGGATGCACAGGACGTTCAGGATATTTGGCACGGTTAAGGTGCTGAATGGATACCTACGTAAGGAACGTAAAGGAGTTTTAGGACGCGGAGGATATCAAGAACGTCTGAGATATACAAGACGATCTAGACGTGGATATGTGTCAAGATATACAGGACGTGGGAGACGCCTAGGATATTAGGAACACTAGGAACGTCTAGAACGATTGAGATATTAAGGACACGAAGAATATTTAGGATGCGGGAAGGACAAGGGATGAAAGATATCAAAGGATATTGGGGACGTGGCAGACGTCCATGGCTAATTGCCGACATGAATAGTGCTACAGAGTGGCACAAAGGCTTTCTGTACACATAGCAAGCACCGGAGTCATAGGCATGACTATTATATCAACAGGTAGGGCTACCAATACCGGTGTTATAATGGCGTTTCATGTCACAATTGCCAGGTAGGCAAAGGGAACAGTCACAAGGTAGTCATGATTTAGAACACACAAATGCATGGGAAGGCTCAAATGGGTTTGTGATTGTAGACGGGAGTCAGAAACTCCAAAACTCCATATCGCCGACTACTTAATATCCACCTAATCCTCGATGAACCTCCAACTTGTCGGCGATGGTCCACCCGGCGCCAACACTATCGTTGCCACTATCTTCACCATTGTCCTTTACTGCTGGTCTTCCTGCTCGTCCCCGGTATCCTGGTCAATTTAGACGTGTGGTAGGAGCTGGTCATCCATAAGTTAGTTGATATTCTAGATGTAATCAGAGCATTACTTACAGCATTCTGGGGTCCAGCTCGTCGTTCCTTTTCGGCGAACTGGTGAAAGACGGCGTGCCGGCGAGCCGACACCTTACGGGGATAACGGTGGGTGCAGTGAGTGCCGTTGGGCAGCGGCCAGCCACACTCCCACTGAGTATTCGACACTTTAACCGGCGCATGGTGTGTGCTGAAATGTTGGCGAAGTTCCTCTTCACTCGCCGTGACAGTGTTGCAACCAGCCCAGTAGCAACGAGTACCGATGTGCTTGGCCTTGATGTGCTCCTTATGGTGAGCATGGAGCTTGGAGCGGAAGCCACATTGGGGACACTGGAACGGTCTGTCCAGTAGCACCGGGGGCCCTTGAGGCTGGGTCTGGGCAGCGGCAGAGGCAGCGGCAGCAGTGGCGGCGGCGGTGGTGGCAGGAACGGGGGCGGGAGCGGTAGCGGGAGCGGGGGCGTAAATGGGGGCATGAACGTGGGCGTAAATGGGGGCGTAAACTGGGGCGTGGGCGGGAGCGGGAGCGGGAGCGACGGGCCAGTATAAAGCGGTGGTAGATTGAGCAGGGTTCTAGCCTGCGTTGACTGTATATACGCATTAGTCTCTGTGTAGATTGAATAATAGCCGCCGAGGCTGTGAATAGTTTCGACATACCTCTAGCACCGCTTTGGGCCCATTGATAAGGGCCAGCAACCGCCGGTGTAGCAGTGTTATCGTTGGTATACATGGCCCCGACCTGCCAATCGTATCGCCGTGATTGATTGAAGGGATCCATGGATGATGTAATAATAACAACAAGGCAGAGGAGAGAGGTGAGGCAGCGGTCAACAATTGTAAAACCTGCCGGCGGATGGGGTTACGGATGGGAGAGAAAGGTAGAAAAGAGGCGGCAACAAAAGGACTAATTGATGCAGGTGGGTTACAAGTTGTCCTCAAGTGACTTGGAGGGAGGTGCAAAACGGCGAAACTGCTTGACCTGCTGATTACCAAAGATGAATCTGGGCGAAAGAGGAGAGTGATCAATTGTCGTCGATTTCCAAGGCTGTTGTAGAATGGTAGTAGTAGTAGGACTTGTGCGCAAATTGAATTATTGAGTTCCAAGGTTATTGTTGCGAGTGTTCAAGTCTCCAAGTCTCCAAGTCTCCAAGTCTGCTTTGAAAAGTGGATGGTGGACTTAGAGGCTGCGGCTCTGAGGGCGGCGGGGTACTACTTTATATAGTTTTTGGGTCGCCGATTTAAATCAGTACATACTATGTAAGCCAGGATAGAGATCACTGCCCAGCCGGGTCCTCCGGAGGGGGTTTCTATTCAATTTTTGTGTTTAGAGTTTTGCTGTACTTTTTTTTGCCGCTATATGCCGGCGCTAAACCAGATGTGGTGAAAACATCGGCGTAATGTGGGGTATAATTCGGCGGCAGAAGGAACGGCTGGTCGCCGGACGTAAAGTGTTGCATTGTAAAGGTAAGAATAGTGAGGCAATTACCTCTATAAAGGATAGTAAATATGGCGCTAAGCCTAAAGTTGTTAAAGTTGGGACAGGGAAGGTGGCTATCAAGGATATTAAAGATCAGAATGGGAGAATTTATTTGTTTGTGTGATTCAACTGGGCAGGTACCCAAGTTTAGAAGCATGGGTTAGGATGTCACTGGTGCCCTTTGAGGTTATTGAGGTGCCCCGGGTACCTGAGGCTTCAATGTTGATAACACCTGCGGCCCCCTGTGACCAATATTGAATACATCTATAATGTACATACGGGCATGTTTTAATCAGTGGAATATGGGGCTAGGTGAGCTGGGCGTGTTGTCTATAACGTAGAGGTCCCATTTTGAACATTGAGCCCCTGCGCCATCATTAAGTCGGTATATTGTGCACAAGTACTTGGGCGCCCGCTTCTACCCATTTCAACTATAAGAGTATGAGCGTTGCTACCTGCAGACATCAGGTATATATATCTGGCCTAACCGAAGCTGTGAGGACTTCATTAAGCTTATAGTATATAGATATACGTTGAAGTAGGAGGCGATGGAACGTCGTTGAATGACCCAATATCACCTCAGTCTCCAGGATAATCAGGCCGTGGACGAACTTGAGGACGTGAGCCTACACAGGAGATACGACCAAGACGAACGAACTGAAAAAAAGGAGACAACTGGGGGGAGAAAGGGGGTTATATAGAAGGAGACTGTGAATCATTACGGTTTGTCCAGAATAACAGGCTTATGACTGTGTACTTCAAACTCCTGCCGTTCCTGGTGTTTACACTAGTTGTTTTCATGCCTTCGATGCCGAATATGTCATAATTAACACATCTGACGCATCTGGCGATGTTGCTAATGAGAATAACGTGGCCTTTGGTATTAAAGTAATGTGCTTGTATATTTGAATCTATCTTGTATTATAGCAAGTTGTCTGTACGCTATTCACAAGTCATGTCTATAGAGGTATGTATAAAGCAATCAATCCAATAAGCACCTCCTTTGAAATATGCTAGAAAATGTGTGCGTGTTCATGCTCCTTATTTATCATATTACAACAATCGCGTGCCAACGCGAGACCAATCTCCACCTCTGAGTCGTATCATCCCCCAAACACCCAAATATGCTCCCTGAAAACCATATGATACATGAATATGCCCCGCTTATGACTTGCTGAAAATTGGTGCCAATTGTGTAGCATCAGCAACGAGATCCTAGGCACAGTATAGGTGTGATCTTGAGTTGATATGTGCGTCGGACTCTTTTTGCTGGGCTTTCCTTTGGTTTGTGTATGTACATGTGAAGCCTTGGGCGGTGCCTGAAGCTATAATCTGTTGCCCTAGTCTTCGTCGTAGAGTATACATGTGCTGAATATATATGCAGGCCGAGAGCGAAGTTGAGAATAACAGCAAAGATGGTAGGTGTAGTTGGTCGCCCCTCGTATAGGAGGAGTACGGTGGTGATTAGTGAACAAGTCGAAGGTGGGTGTATAAAGGTGTCGCTCCTAATTAATAGTCGTTCCGTAGTCCAGTGTGGCAGGCATCAGTGTTGATAGTGCGCCGGTATGCAATCGCTGGTATAAATAATACAAATTCCCCTCTGTGACAGTATCTCTCCTTAAGATATCTTAAGTGAGGATTAGCTTCCGTGGGGTACGCCTATGCTCTTTGGGTGACCAGTGAACAGTGCCACCCGGGGAACACCAACTTCCGGGTTGCAACACGGTAGCGTCCGTTTTCCGATGCTTTGTGCGACCTTTGTCTTCCGGGTCGGATGTGACGAGATCATGGTAGAGCCGTTTGACTCCCATAGTAAGTCGCGTTCCTATATCTTTGAGATCGGTGACAGTGGGCGAGTTATCTGCTCTCGATCGTGTTGGGCGCAGTACTTCCGGTTCCCTCAGGTGCGCGAGTCCCTTTCCGATGGCCATATTCTTTGGTGGAATGATGATTGGTGGAGGATCTTCATCTTCGTCAGGGCTTTCGTAGTGCACTGTTGGGTGTTGCTGCTCGGGTTTCGGTTGGGGGCTCGCGTTACTGCTCCTTTGCAGCTTCGGGAACTCCTCCTTGATAAGATCGTCAATGAGGTCGTACTCTTCAGATTCAGTATGGCTAGAAGTACTTGCCAGCTTAAAGGGAACGTCGACATCATCCCAGTCTGAGTCTGTATCTGAGTGTTTCGAGACGTCGCTTTCACTACTAGTACAGCGTTCGTCGGCACGATCATCCTCGTCATCCTCATCATCTCCATCATCTTCATCATCTGGGAGAGCTGTGATAGAGCCGGGCTTGCAACACCCGCTGTCGATGAAATCATCCCATGACTCTTTCATCCATTCGAATACGCGTGGAGGACACCAGTTTCCGGATGGATCGGCCGATTCAGGATGTTTTCCGTTACTATTAGATCGGATAGGCTGTTCGTCTAAATCGACGTCACGGTGGAACCCCTGTTTATCGTATCGGTCTGCCCAAGTAAATGTTCGGGGGTGCTGGAGAAACTGCATACCGAGTTTATGTACTGCTTCGGCGGCTTGATAAAGACGCAACCAATTGAATAAGCAGCCTGGACAGGGCTTCCATATCGGCCAACCTAGCGCTCTTTGCTTCAGACTTTGGTGACCGACGGGGGAGCACTCAGTAGAGAGACAGGATATATCGCAACGGCAGAGATGGGAGTTGCTGCATCTCCTTTGCTCGCATGGTGGTGCCGCGATCTGGAGAGCCCGATTCCCATGGATGATGTAGATTCCTTCATCAGGGAGATCGGGGTCGAGAGGGCAATGCTTGTCGCTGCCCGAGATGATAGAAGTTTGGAGTTGGCTATCAGAGCTGTATGAGGTAGCGACGACAGTCGTCGGTTGAGATGGAATCCCCTGACAAGCAATATGTCTATAGTGAGGGGCCATATTGATTGATTGATTGTCAAAAGTGCGGAGAGGGATGAGACTGATCTTCGCTTGATTGAGAGGTGGCAGTAGACTCTATGGGCTAGAAGATGTCAAAGTGATGATGATAGTGGGTTGTAGGTGAGAGAATCTGTGTCACTGCAGGTGGAAGGGTTGCGGCGATATAATGGAAGGAGGCAGAGAACTAGGAAAGTTGACCTAAAGATCAAGGTTCGCTCTTTCAGGTTGACTGGGTAACTGTTGTGACTTGCTGGCTTCGTCTAGGCTGGATCGGTGACAGCGAGAGCAAACAGTATGTGCCACTGATGTGAAGTTGTCCTATTGTTGAGTGTAAGCAATGAATTATGAAGTTGGAAGAGTGCTCAATGGGGCGGTGTCTAGGAAATTGAATAACACTGGCTGGGAGCAAACAAGATGGAATAGTATGGTACGTATTGGATGAAGTCGTTAACTGGTATGGGTTATATACATAAGAAGGTTCGTAGAGCATGGAATTCTCTTGAGGTAGGTAGAAACTAGCATAGAAGTTGGATCTCAAACAAAGGACATATGTCAAACATTGAACACTCGTCACCTGTAGATGAGTCTGCGATCTTCCCCTTTACTCTAACTCATAGAATTATACACAGAACTCTTTATGACTGTCTGGAACATTTGAGTTTTACCTAGCCGTGTCAGTCTCTGGAGATATCTTTCGTGGATTGGAACCCGGAATCTTACAGAGGGCAAGCTCTATGTGTATGTTGAGTTGACAATAGAGTTATGGCGGTTGAATATCGGAAGCCTCTAGGAAACTCGACGTCGAGTTTCCTAGCACACCCTCAAGATAGACTCAAGGTCTAGATGCCTGAGGTACTGCAATGTACTGTAAGGAGAATTTGCTGATAAAGTAACATAAGCCACCCCATGTTTTAGGATGTTTGGGGGTAGTGACTAATTTTGGGACGTGTAAAGAAGGCGGTTTAGTATCTCGTATATATGTCCTATGCCTTCCTAACCTGAGAAGGGGAACCGATGCTATCCGAGATAAGACCGCTCTCGCGGGAATCGATTAGGGGGTAGGAAGTAGTCTACCCATTGTCCTCTGGGTATTCGTACTTTCTGAGCTCGAGTGTATCTGGCTCCTAGATTCTGATGTTGGGAGACGAGGCGCTTCAAGTCATCGGCAGGGAGGCTGAATTTCAACCCAACTATCGAGCAGCCCTGTCTTATATAAGCAACCACGGAGTATACCAGTTAAGAAAGAATAACGTAAGAAAGGATTTAATAGTGTACATACCGGTCCCATACACAGTAGCTAACTTGAGAGTTTTTAGGTGGTTCGACGAAATATATGCATATTGTAGTCAGATTCGTAGTTATCTGGGTACGCGTCCTGATCGATACTGAAAAACGGAGTGTTGGGATTTCTACCCTGCTTAATGCTTCAATTCGTAGATTTTGGCCGAGGTACCTATACAAATATTGATAATCTGATCAATAGCATCGAATTTTTGCTCTCGCCTTCTCTGTACATTTTCAACAGCAAGTCAGCTGAATTGAAGGTCACTGCTACGTGTCACCCCTAATTCGAATCCTACGCCACCAAATGAAGTCGTGATTGGAGGAGCCTGATTGCCCAAGCAAGTCGCGTAGGAAATATCGATCAAAGTTGGTCATTATACGTGTCATCGCAGAAGGCGTGTTGTATTTCCTAGCACGAAATACATGCTAGCTCGGATATCCGTAGACCGTAGAGAGCAAAACCCTTCCCATGCATGCAAGTACTCCCGAAAACGAGAAACCGGACCCTATTCCATAGTCGCCCCCATCAACCACCAACTTCTTAGATCTCCGTGGTAACCTTGGCCTTGGGGTTGGTGACCTTGACGCCCAATTGTTTCGCGCGGGCAATGATGTCGATTCGCTTTCTCGAGGAGACGTTGTGGGCAATTCTGTAATGGCAATTAGTTACCGGGTCATCTTCCACAAGTCTCGTCGTCCTTCGAGTCTATTATCGGGAAACGTACTCTGCGGCGTAGGTGCGGTTGTGCATTAACAACAGCTCAACATCCTTGGCGTTGTTGACGAGGAAGGCCTTGTGGCCGGAGGGCATCATGTGGCGGGTCTTCTTGTTGGAGCCGAAGCCGATCTATATCCCAATCCCGAATTAGTATTTGATCCTCTTGTTTCAATACCATCATCATGACTGAAGTCTCTGAATCCGACAGTGTTCGAGCGAATATATCCGAGGGGAATGGAGCGCACGTACCGAGGGCATAGTCATGTTGCCCCGAAATCGTCGTCGGACTCGGTTGTCAATACCCTTCGGCTTTCGCCAGCTAGAGGCAAGGCATTTGAACCGATCGCTCTGGTGGCGGTTGAAGCTCTTGGTTCCTGCAAAATCAAACCCGTCAATAACACATCCTCATGATTCCATCATCGAAATTCTATCGCCAACGATGTCCATCCTGATCAAGACACTTCGGTTCAATCGCAGGAGGGGAAGGGAATCGGGTCGAACATACGCTTCTTGACGATCGGGACGTGCTTCTTTGCGGCAACCATCTTGAGGAGATAATTAGCTGAATGATCTTAATTATCGGGAATGAAGTTGTAGTAGAATATGTGGGCAATTACTTACCTTGACTGATTTCCTACCTGTGTCTTGATGGGTTGTATGGTGATTTGGCTGATCTACCGCAAAAATCAATAAGGTATGTGCAGAATGTAGAGGGTCCGAAACTTTCCCAATGCCACAGTTGAATTTCGCGCTAAGGGTTTTTGTTAGGGCTGGTGAAAAAAGATCACGTGCGAAGAATAAAAAGTTCGCCTAAAGCACTTGAGCTTAGCACAAGCCGCAACTGTCCACATTCTCAGCCCCAGTTTACGCCACACGTTGCTAGTACACACTGGGCAGTACCCACCTTCAAATGTTGGGCATTGGTCAGTGGTCACGAACGGCGCATTTGCTCCGGCTCTCTCTTGATTAAGTGAGGGCTTCAACGGTCATAGACAATCATCGCCTTGGTCAAGGAAAAGTGATATTCATTTCAGTTCCCATAAATTATGTCACTGTTTTAGAAATCAGATATTCCTAGCAAAATTCTGCCTATATTGTAAAATCTGTTGGTCTCAATGACGACGCCCTCCTACACAGGGAGAGGGGGGTCTGATCTATATGAGCTACTATCTAAGGCAAATTGATCACCTTATTAGAGACCCTATCTAGCCGAATAGCTGTAGAAACCTGAAGGAGATTCACCGGCCAACTCTCTCTTCGCCGGGAAAACACTACCCGACTTGTCTCGCGGCTGCTCCTCGTCTTATCCTATTTTTATGCCTTGCCGTGCTTCATATATGGTAAACCCGGACAGGGCTACGGAGAAGTGACCATGCTCTATAACAAATTTAAGACTCGCGTCGGCCTTCTCCGGTTTCCATCAAACTAAAGGTCATATCTCATAATTCGTTACTGCTGTGCACATTGAGGTTGTCCGCCGGCTTCGTCGTCGTCATCCTCCCATCCTTCCGCGAACCGCGGATCACCTGAGTTTGCACCCATCTAATACGAGTTAGTATTCAATATAGTCTTCAGGAAGAATGTGTAATGAAAAACGTACCTCGTCAATGTCGGCATCATCGTCGTATGTCACGTCGTCGACTTCTTCAGCCTTGATCTCTGGGGGAGGGCCAGGCAATAGCTTCTGAAGAGATTCGTAGGCCGCATCGTCTTTGAGCCATCCGTCTTCGGGAAACTCAACCTTAACGATGAGGTATAGGTCGCCCTTGGAATCTCCACGCTTCTGGGGCATACCCTCTCCATCCACCTTGAGCACTTGTCCTGGGTGTAAGATCTTGCCTCGCGGATGGGTGACTTGGATGCCTCGACCATCGAGATGCTTTACGACCACACGAGAGAATCCACATAGAGCTTCAGCGACGGTGATCTCCATGTCGGCCGAAAGGTCGTTTCCAATTCGGTTAAATACCTCATGGGGTTCCTCCTCGAGAACGAATACGAGATTGCCAGGGGTTTGGTCGGGATGCTGATCGGCTTCTCCTTCCAGCACGATCCGCTCTCCTTGCCGCGAACCACGGGGTATGTAGATCTCCAACGGCTTGGTCTCCGGGACGGTACGCTTGCCCTTGCACTTCTTGCATCGATCCTTTTCCTTAAAGTAGTTGCCCGAGCCTGAACACCTATCGCAAACGGCAGACTCGCGGGTAACCAGGCCGGGACCGACTTGCCTGAAGGCTTCCACGACACCATGCCCTTTGCAACGGTCACACTGTTGCGGCTTCACTTTATCCTTGCCGCCGGATCCCTTGCAAGTGCCACAAACAACGTTTTTGTTCGCAGCAAACTTGGCTGTTTTGCCCTTATAGAGATCCTCCAGGCTAACGGTATACTTGGATTCCTCATCAGGGCCACGGCGGGGTCGCCTAGGTCCTCCCCCACCACCCATGCCGCCACCCATTCCCATGCCGAACATTTGGGCTAGGATATCGTTGATGTCGACTTCTTCGCCCATACCTCCTCCTCTCGATGGGTCGAATGCGGCCATTCCGTGCTTATCGTAAAGGGCACGCTTGTCTTCATCTCGGAGAATCTCGTAGGCTTGCGTTACGGACTTAAACTTGACTTCGGACTCTGCCCGCTGGTCTTCGGGGACTTTGTCGGGATGGTGCTGGAGCGCAAGCTAGCGGTTGAAAATTTGGTCAGCATGTACCATAAGCATCAATAGAAGAAGTGAAGCTCCTCACCTTTCGATATGCCTTCTTTATGTCGGCCTGGCTTGCAGACTTGTCGACGCCGAGAAGCTCTTGGCATTATAAGGTCAGCGATAAAAAGCTTCTAGTATCACAAGATTAAACTAGGGTAAGTAGTGTCCTTACCGTACAGATCGACATCGTCGCCTGCACCAGGTCCAGGTGCTGCCATGATTAAGAAAACGGCGTGGAACGAAGCGGATGGCCTGGAAGTTCTTTGCAAAGATCAAAGATTACGCCGCGGAGGGTAGTTAAGTGGGCTGCAGGGTAGGAAAATATTTGGCGGGGCAGTATGGATTTGGTCACCCAGCCGACTCTGGAGGTGGATGAAGGTTGATATGTAGAAATGGGTTGTGTACTCCCGATACACAAAATCCCTATTAATTGGCAGAAATCCTTTTGCGATTTCGGATCGAAAGATGTTTCCTAGACAGATAGTCCTGTTGAGTTTTTTCAAGTGACTATACGAGGCTGACTTGACTGATGTGACAAACTGCAGCGTATATGCATGTATCGATTTATGTTTTCAGATGCCTGCTACCACTATACACGGGCATGATACGTAATTGTAAGTGCCTAAGGTCAGGAAATGGGCCTACTCCAATCCCTAACACATTTAGTTTCCTAGTAACACCCATGGACGCCCTGCGAACTCATGGTGGTACGGGATTCCCACTGAATCCCATGCAATTAGTAATGCGTTTTCTGTATTCCGAAGTATATTTTGTTAGCTTCAAGCTTACCGCCTGCCGAATACCCATAGGTGTAAGAATTTTGAGACTTGGCGGGGATCAGACAGGCAAATCAGACCTCAGTCACTGATAAAGAAGCGTGTAACCTACAGCACAGCCACTACGCTGTTATCGCAGCCACAGGTTCAAGGTGAATAGAGCACCGCTTTTAGAATCTGCAACAATGTCTGAACAGCTTAACCTTCCTACTTATCGGACATTAATAAATTCATATCTCGGGAGAAAGTGTTAGCGATCAAAATGATATCCTCTCTGTTGACCGTCTCTAAAAATGTGGCATGGGATCTGGTGTTATACCATATCTAACGGGGGCAGTGTAGCTACAACTCGAAGAAGAATATATATTGTCTTGGTACGATACTAAACTGCTAACAAGTACAAACCCCCCTAACCCTCCTCAGTCCTCTATCTGTTCAACTTGACTTCCTCTTCGACTCCGAATATGCTACGCTGCAGCGAGAGTAGGTAGAGAGCTCATCAAAAATGTCGCGTCGTTTGAAAGTCGCTGCAAGCATTGCTGGCGTTTCACCCTCATTACTTGCTAGTTCGGGATCAGCACCATGCTGGAGAAGCACCTCGATAACGGAAGCAATACGATAGTCGACTGCCCAGTAGAGCGCAGTCTTCCCACTCCGATCTTGATGATTAATATCAACGTTTCCAGTCGATACAAGGGCGGCGATCTTCTCCGGCACATCTTCCTGAGCAGCCCAGATTAGAGGTGTCAAGCCATCGACATCTTCGTCGTCAACACCTGGGCACCCGCGCTCAAGCAGGGCACGCAGCGCATCTGCGTGTCTGTTCCCACAAGCCCAAGAGATGGCGTTTCTGTTATTCCGGTCGGTGCTAGCCTTGTCGACCTTCTCATTTTGAGCGAGAACGTCCACGGCTTCGGTATAGCCGTAGCGGGCGGCTAAAGAAAGGGGCGATAATCCGTCTTCATCTTTTGGGTTGGCGTCGATGCCCTGTAGACGTAGTAGCTGGCTCAGAGGCTCACTCGTTCCATCACAGGCCGCCCAAGACACGATTGTGCGTCCCACCTTATCACGATGGTTTATGTCAGCGCCTGGAAGCTTTAACAGGGTCTCAAAGATGGTCATATGGCCTCTGTCAGTTGCCCAGAAGAGTGGAGTGTGGCCGCAATCGTCCTCCTCTACAGCACTGCAAATCCCTTGATTCATTAGCACCTTGACCATCTCCTCGTTGCCCTCGCCACACGCAAGTGAGAATGCACTCCTTCCATTCCTCCCCTGTATTGTTGGCTCGGTCCGTGAATCCGCTAGCAGCGCGTTTACGCAATCCAAGTGGCCGGACAGAGCCGCAATCGTAAGCGGAGTATGCGAGCGGGGACTCCGGGCGTTGGGATCAGCTCCGTTCTCGAGCAACTTAACAACAATACGGCGGTGTCCGGCGCATGATGCCCAGAATAAAGCTTGGTTCTTGACGGCTTGGGAGACGTCCTGTTTCAGAAGGTCTATCAGAGTCTCGTGAAGGTTGAAAAATGCTGCCAGAGTGAGCTGGGCGAGGTTCATAGGGTCTCGGATCATGGCCGTATCGGCTTTTCCCCAGTAGAAGCGGAGCCAGTTGCGACAATTGCCAGACTTGACATCAATGAGAGTCTTGGCCGCTTCTCTGAGCCATGTGGGTGCAGAGGCTTCGCATAGAGCAAGATGCTCCGCCCAGTGCGACGACGCGTAGTCGTAGAACTTGTACTTGGAAGAGAGGGACTCCACGTGCTCAGATGCACTATATAGCCGCTTAATGAGGACGTTCTCATCTTCACTTTCAAAAGATGTTTCATCGATGACAGAAGACGACCCATCAGTCTCGGCGCACTCGACAGAGTCCACAGGCGAACTTTTAGGACTGGAAAGGTCATCTGAGAAGTCTTCCAGCATCAGGTAGCGAACGCAATATATGGCCATCTGTAGTTCGGCGAATTCCTTGTTGATTAGGCGCAAGACAGGGTATGAGGCACGGATATGACCGCCCTCCCAGAGAAAGTGCTTCACTGACTGGTGTACTAAGGAAACTACTGATGTCAACATTCCAACGAATGAATCTAAAAATTTCCGAATCGTGTACGCCATCCCGTTTTGGCAGTCTCGGAGAGCGGAATCTGCTGTGCGATGGCATAGGCTTGTTAAGAAGGCAATGTTGATTTTATCTAGAGATAGAAATCTTGAGCTCGCTAGGATTATATAGTTTCGATAGTCAGATTGAATAACCTGCAAGTATTCCACGTACTTGCGTTCAAGAGTCAGTGTGACTATTACGATAATGTCTTGAATATCTCCATTGGACAACACTAAACTGCTCTCTAGCGATTCGGGAACCATATCAACTTAGAGGAATTGATTGTTTTCCGGAAAGCTGAGTGTTCATTCACTATGACCTCCAAGAATTTAGCCGAGCAGCTACGTGTGAAGCATAATCCCTCTATCCCTAACCGTGCAAAGACTCGTAGGTCTTATATCCGACCTCGCCCTCATCGATAAATATGTGATTTGTAGCTCGAATAGTAAGTGAATATTTCTGGCGGGATGAAGTTTGAGAGGTTAGTTGTGCAGAATCTGACTTTGCCGGTGCATGAATCCTGTTCGCGTAACAATTCATGAATTCACTTTGAAAGCTGGCGATAATTGACCTTCTCACATTCGTGTCATAAGGAGCCTCAGGGGCTAACTCCCGGGTAGAAGGGACGACTCCCTATGCACGGGCCATCAGGATGGCCTTCTGACAGCCACGCTTACGGACATCCTTATTGCGGACCGGACTGGTGATTGATAATGTTAGGTTGTTTGGTAATACTTATGATCAATTCCCGCACTAGACTGAGCCTCATCATATAATCCTACTCGCTCAGTCGTATACTCTGCCCTTCTTCACTCGGCCCCTGGCAAATTCCCCTGCTTTACCCACGCTTACGAAAGCAATATGTCCTCTCTGTTTATTCTGTGGTTGGACATCGGCTATCTGTACTTTTAACCTATTGAGAACTCTAGCACGAGAAAGCCCGTCTAAAGTGGTACCTCCTTCTGGGACTGCTGTAAACGGGTTATGCCAAGTAAGAGTGGAGACATATCCGAGGACGTCAGGGGCTATCGTCATGAACTTGAAGAGAAGCCCCATTACTGCGCAAATCTGGAGTACGGATGTCAATACCAGTGGGATCAACGCCCACTGACGCGAAGTCGCGTAGACGGAAATCGGAGTCTGTATGGTTGCTGTCGCGTTACTGGCGACGAACACTTGCTCTATGTAGCTTCGGGGAGAATTCACGAATAGCACTTGTCTTTCTGTGATCTTGGAATTGACGGCCACCGTTGGGGCTAAGCCTATCTGCCATAAGGTGTTGAGGAGCATTGATAGACGCTTAGAAAAGACCGCTGTCGAAATATCGTCAAATGTAGGCCCCCTTCCGGAATTTAGGATGGGTTGGCCTGTTAGGAAAGCATCAATTGTTGATAGAAGGGAACCATTTCCGGCGGCATTCGGAAGGAATTTCACCATGTTAACCCAAGTGCCGTAATCCAAAGGGGGCTCCCAAGGAGGCACCCAAGGAGGCAGCTTGTCTTTCTCACTCCTTCTCATACGATCCACGTGACAGGTGTCTCCATTACAGATAACAGAAGACTCTACACGAGCTATTGCTACAGTGCAGTTGTAATACCAAGAAGTGTTAGAAGTCGTGTAAGTACCGAAACCACCAAAAGTCTCTGTCATATTAGATACATAGAATATGTTGAGGTAGAGAGGATTCGTGGTAGTTACGTCGTTCGTCGAGCCAACAAAGACATTGGACCCAGAACTGGAGAAATATCCTTTGGTACCAGGTTGAAGGGAAACGCCGGGTTTAAGTGTCCCATATTTGGGGACCCGTAATGGTTCGTTGCTAGGGAATGTGTTGCTGTCGCTACAATTGCAAGCAAAGTAGATAGGTACCATAGAAAGTGTAGCCACATCGGTAGCAACCCCGGACAGGCCTGCGATAGGTAGGTCTGTGATTGCTGAATAATCCTCTGTCGCCATATCATTTGGCACTGGAATCCATGGGTTTCCTTCTATTTGGGGACTCCATGGGGAAAGATCGTCAAGCATAGGTATCCTTAAGTGATTCCAATTGTCAGCCGGGTTCGCCTGCAGGGTCTCTGGCGAAAGGGCCGCTGAGGTATAGGCAGACTGTATGAATGGACGAGCGGAGTCAAACCAGCCCCCATCCATAAAGTTGGTGCTGACTTGAGAAGTATTGAGATAGTGAACGTCCGAGGCCGAGTTTACATAGGAATCCGCCAACGCAATCAACCGTAAGGAACTCTGACCCCCTAGAGGAGATAAGAGCCACACGACAACGATTAAAAGCCCAATCAGGCTGAAGCGTCTGAGACGAATCGCTATCACGACGGCGCTGCTAACGCTCTGGCTACCGATCAGTTGCTCGAGGAGCTAGTCCGGTGTTAGCCAGAGGATCAAGTATGCGATCAGTTTACACAAACATCGAGACTTGTTCCTCGTTGCGCACGCCACAGGGCAGCGTTCTTCAGAAGCCGCGACACTATAATAGCAAACACGATAGGGAATACTGTGGGGCCTAGTCTCGAAGCCTCGATGATAGAGTCGCCCAGACTTGATTTTGGTCGACCATCGATGCGCAGGGCTATCACGCCAAGGGCTACGTCAAACTGTATCAGCTTTTATGCCATCCTAGTTACAAAGTAGTTGGGTATGTACCGACCGTAAAAGAGAAGTGGCAGTAGAGTAATGATCACATCGACCACTGCGCCGATGAACCATCCGAAATCCTTCTGTGCGAGTTTTTGGGGACCGTTTGGCCACCCAGATGAGTTCAGGGATGTGTAAGTCACGAGTCCTTATATTGTCTGACCCGTGGTAGCCAGCCCGATTCCTACCTCTAGACATGTTTCGCAGATATACACATCAGATGCCAATTTCCGAGATTTACGGCAATTAAATAAAACAAATGGCGACTTAATCTTACTTATATAGAGTATATAATTTGAACGTATTTTGTGATTCGGCCCCCACGGGTTATTCGGGGCAATTCCCGAAAATGGTCGACGGGACATGGGGATGGATATACATGCATGTAGGCGGACTGCGCACTGCTTGGCTGAATATACTTACAGCTGAACAGAGTCGGGCGTCTGCATGGCTGAGAGGCGTACGATAATGCGAGGGTCATGGCGATTTTCGGCATAGGCATAATAGAGCGTTCCGCTCTGGTCTATGAGGGCTTCTTGGGCATAGTTGTTTGCGGATGTGAACCCATCAAATCATCCATAGCGACGACTATAAACGTCAAATAAAGCGAGCAGCTTTTCTGTATGAATATATCCATATCAAAGCGTGATAAGGGTTACTCGATTCGACTTACACAGGTAATTTAAGAATAACTAGAGGACTCATTACTTACCTACGCCCGTTGTATGAGGCTTCGGTGGGTGGGTGATAATGTACTGAATGGTACCTATACGGGTACATAGTACGCACTAATCACCAAACGGAATAGTTCCGCATCAATGGTGGGGATCAAGGGACTAAGTGGGATCAAAATCTACACCGCCCGGCACAAAAAATAAATTTACTTTGATTTTCTTTAGCTTCTGATTCGATTATCTATCATATCACGGCTTCAGAGCTTGATACGGCCAGGTGCAAGATGGCTTCCAAGCGCAAAGCCGACGATTTCATATATACCCTATCCGACAACGAAGAAATCTCCAACGAAGAAGAGGATGTTCCCGAGCCGAATCCACCAAAAAAGAAAGCCAAGAAAAATAAGAAATCTGCCCAATTAGACGAAGAAGAAAATGGCGTTTGGGGAAAGAAAGATGAAGATGATGGGGCTATGGACTCGGACTTTGAGTTTGCTGAGGACGGTACCACAGACTTTAGAACAGAAGACTTCGAGGGTTGGGGTTTCGAGGGTGCGAAAAAGGGCATAAATGGAGCTGCTACGAAGCGAATCGTTGATGTAGACGAGATTGTACGAAGGCGAAGGGGGACTAAAGGGGGCCTTGACGATGCTGATGCCGCTAACGGACAAGTCGACGCCCAAGAGGATGATGCTGGAGATGACGCCGATGAGGATGAGGATATCGAACTCGACGACGAAGACGACGAAGTTCTCGCCGCAGACGGCTTTGGTATGGGCGCCGCCTCGGATGAAGAGTCAGACGGCGATGCGCCAGAAGACGAATCAGACCAGGAAGAACACGATGAGGACGATGCTTCCGACAATGATTCTGTTGCGACCCCCGTCGATCATCCAGACGATGCGGAAGAATCTGATGTGTCGGACGATGAGGAAGATCCTGAAGAAGCAGCGAAGAGAGAAGCCTTCTTTGCGCCTGAAGAGAAGACACCCGCAGGAAAACAAAAAGGGAAATCCTCGTTCCAAAATATGTCCCTTTCGCGACCCATTCTGCGCGGCCTCAATTCGGTCGGCTTCAACGAACCCACCCCGATCCAAGCAAAGACGATACCGCTTGCATTAGAAGGAAAAGACTTAGTTGGTGGTGCAGTTACTGGTTCAGGAAAGACTGGCGCCTTCGTTGTCCCTATCCTGGAACGATTGCTATATCGACCGAATAAAATCCCCACAAGCCGTGTTGTTATTCTGACACCTACCCGAGAATTGGCTATTCAATGTCACGCAGTCGCAACTAAGCTCGCGAGCCATACGGACATCAAATTTTGTCTGGCGGTGGGTGGGTTGAGTTTGAAGGTTCAGGAGGCGGAGCTGCGCCTAAGGCCCGATGTTATTATCGCAACACCAGGACGATTCATTGACCATATGCGCAACTCGGCGAGCTTCTCAACAGATACGATAGAAATTCTTGTTCTTGATGAGGCCGACCGAATGCTAGAAGACGGTTTCGCCGACGAACTGAACGAAATTCTCACTACGTTACCTAAGTCACGACAGACTATGCTTTTCTCAGCTACGATGACCTCCTCCGTCGACCGGCTCATTCGCGCCGGCTTAAACAAACCAGTCCGTGTGATGGTAGACTCTCAAAGGAAAACCGTCGACAAACTGGAACAAAAATTTGTTAGGTTACGGCCTGGCCGAGAGGAGAAGCGAATGGGCTATCTCATCCATATTTGCAAAACTATGCATACCGAGCGAGTCATTATATTTTTCAGGCAAAAGAAAGAGGCGCATCGTGCTCGAATTATTTTTGCCCTATTTAATCTACCTTGTGCTGAACTACACGGAAGCATGAACCAGGCGCAGGTAAGCAGTTTCTCAACATGATAAAATGAGCTTATTCTAACAGATAATAGCGTATAGCAAGTGTTGAGGCCTTTCGTGACGGCAAGGTCTCATACCTTCTCGCTACCGATTTAGCGTCTCGAGGTCTTGATATCAAGGGAGTTGATACAGTTATAAACTACGAAGGCCCGCAGACTCTTGAAATCTACGTACATCGTGTGGGACGTACTGCTCGAGCTGGACGTTCTGGTGTTGCAATTACGCTCGCCGCAGAACCCGATCGTAAAGTAGTCAAAGCGGCAGTTAAAGCAGGAAAGGCCCAGGGAGCTAAGATAAGCAGTTTGATCATTGATCCGGCCGATGCCGACAAATGGCAAGACAAGATCGATGATATGTCAGATGAGATCGAGGCGATCGCTCGGGAAGAGAAAGAAGAGAAACAGATGGCGCAAGTAGAAATGGAAATCAAGAAGGGAGAGAATATGGTTATTCACGAGGACGAAATCAAGTCGCGGCCAAAGCGGACGTGGTTCGAAACACAGCACGACAAGAAGAAGGCTAAAGATGCCGGTAGAATAGAACTGAACGGACTAAAAGAGTCTTTGAAGAAGAAGGGTAACGGCAAGCTGAGCAACAAGGACAAGAAGAAGCTTGATGCGAAGTCAACCCGGTCTGAGGGTATGTGGAAGAAGGGGTCTGCCGAAAGGGCTGGCAAAGGTGCCGTTCTCAACTTTAAGAACGATAAGAAGAAGAAGCCCTCGAAGACTGCCGGTAAGGCGAAAAGGAGATAGGTAGCCTAGGCGATAATAATGATACTAATTCATAGCATATTGTCCTTATAGTTGAAGCGGTGGTTCTTATGAGCTGACGTACAGCCACGTACCTAGTAGTTATCATTGAAGCTAGCATTAAAGACGATGATGCTCGCCCTTTCCAACGAAGAGAAGCTTTACCAAGAACAATATAAGGTCCACACGGCCCAGTCATAGCATGAAATTGAAAGGTTTAATATCCATTGCGACCCTCAGATTCTCATTCCGCAGGTATGAAAATGATTATTATAGGTTGTACTGACTAGGGCAGCTGCCTTGGGAACTTACAGGGGTAGCTTGGAGCTGATGTCACCGGTACGCGGCCCCCGCGCCCAAAACTGCATTTTCCCCGTGAGACTCAATGGCCACAAGCTCCAACATTTTTCAACCTCGAGGCTGTCATCTGACGAAATACCTGTACACCACAGACAACCTCGCTCAATCCACCCCCTTTTAATTTGTATAACATGTGTTAATATAATTGGTTGCCGTCTCATTCTGCCCTCTCGCTCGTCCACCCTCTAAAGATATAAAACACTTAGCTTGGCAAGGCTGCACCTCCATATAGGGACGGTCATATGTGCCTATATATTTACCTTAGAGAAGAGGCAATCCTCCCCAGCGATCTTCATCCTCCGATATTTGCAGTCCTCCAAAGTGGCTCCTCCCCGCCGATTTTTACCACCGCGTCCGCATCCGCATCATAGGCATTCCCTTCTCCAGTATCTATTCCCGCGTAGCCTGCGCGGTCTGCGTGAACGATACCGCGAGCGTCTCATTGGTCTCCGCCTCGACACTTTCCCCTACTATAAACACCGTATACAAAGTCGTATATACCGATTTATTCTCGAGCGTGAACGCCGTCGCCGTGAGCAGTCGCGCCTCGTCGACCACGCGCGGCGGTTATTACTTGGCCTACCAGCTTTCAATCATAAGGGTGTAAAGGATGGGTCCAGAGCTACCCCAAGGAAGATGACAACTATGCCGGGATACGGGGTTGGAAGCGGGAACTATGGCTCCGAAGGGGGGCGGGAAAGAGGCGCAAAGAGGAAGAAGCTTGCTGCCTTAGCTGGTACTATGTATAGAGCTAGCGCAACGGCCGTTAATGAGATAAAGGAATCATATTACCAGACAAGATCCGGGGATATCAATTCGTCGGACGCATTCAAAGTCACCATACCAGGATCCTTCCCCGACGTGGCTATTGTGACCAACGGGAGGGAGCAGTTGGTTTTATTTCCGTCGTACGCAAAGAGGCATGAGAGGGAACAGCCAAAGCAGTTCGAAGACCCAGGAGGACCTCCCCATCCTTCAGCTGTGAGCATGGGCACGGAAGATTATTGGAGGACCGAATGGTCACGGCACGAGGATGAGAAGGCCGTCGTGGACGTGGACGTTCGGGGATGGTTGTACAGCCCGCACAGGGGCCCAATGACACGTCGTAATCGAATTATGGTTGGACTAGCGAGACAATTAAGTGGTATTCCGGCTCCTAGGGCTCAACAGGCCGATCTATCAACTGCGGGTGAGCCTTCGTTGACGAGGATACATCAGCAGCATGAAGAGGAACGGGAGCGGGAAAGAATTGCGCGGGAAGCCAAGGAAATCGAACGCAGGGGACGCGCCGAAGAGGAAGCCGCGCAGAAAGGAAGATATAGCGAGCGCCCAAGAGACGAAGACTCTGAGAGTGAGGGAAATAGGCGACGTCCAGATGAACAGACACGAACTGGTGCTCAGTCGCCGCCGTCCGCACCATCCTCACCTACTCTAAAGGGTCGCACAGCTACAACGGGAAGTATTGAACTTACGGACGCAGAACTAGCCGTTGCCAATGCGAACCTGATGGCTCGCGTCGCGCCATTCGTGACAACACCGCTTGTCGCGACGTCTATTACGATATTTTTCTACAATGAACGGTCCTCCCAATCGCGCACCGTAACAACCAACGATGCCGGACATTTTATGATAAGAGCAGCACTCGACTTCGTACCTACCCACGTACGTGTACTTGCAACCGAGGATATATCCTGCTCAGAACCCGTGCGGATCATCGAGCCAAGGGGAGTTAGCTTGATAAGTGATATCGACGATACCATCAAGCGTTCCGATATCTCTCTCGGTGCTAGGGAAATATTTCGAAACACATTCGTCCGCGACGTCCGCGATCTAACAATAGATGGCGTTAAGGAATGGTACAATACCCTTGATAACCTTGGCGTGAGTATACACTACTGTTCCAACAGCCCGTGGCAGCTATATCCTGTTCTAGCCTCGTTCTTCAAATTAGCGGGACTACCGCAGGGCTCGCTACACCTGAAACATTACGCGGGCATGTTACAAGGCATATTCGAGCCCGTCGCTGAGCGCAAGAAAGGTACGCTTGAGAAGATCATGAATGATTTCCCGGAGAGAAAGTTCCTCTTAGTTGGCGACAGTGGCGAGGCCGACCTGGAAGTGTATACTGAACTAGTAACCGCTTATCCCGGTAGGATCCTTGCGATATTTATCCGCGATGTCACAACGCCCGAACAAACGGGTTACTTTGACTCCGGGTTTAACGCGCGCAGCAGCGGACGCAGTTCCCGAACCAATTCAAATATTAGGCTTGGTCAACGGTCTTCTGAG
Source organism: Hypomontagnella monticulosa (assembly GCA_902825475.1). Lineage (NCBI taxonomy): Eukaryota > Fungi > Ascomycota > Sordariomycetes > Xylariales > Hypoxylaceae > Hypomontagnella > Hypomontagnella monticulosa. The sequence goes on along the minus strand of CADEBF010000011.1, from coordinate 4,374,088 downwards.
GGTAGTGATAGTTTGAATCAAAACTATACGCCAACTAGAAGACCCCAATTACCTCCCCGAGTAGTAAGCTCGCCGAAACCAGTTAGTGAACCTGTCATGGGCGACCTGATCGATTTATCAGACGAGCCGGAGCCCCTCCGGCGCACCGAAACGGAACCACAACCGGCAGTGGGGCAACGTACAAAATCGATTGATTTGCTCGGCCGGAAGCCACCACCACCTAAACCCGCAAAGCCTAGTTCCCTTCAGGGTGTACCTGCCGCGCCGGTGCTGACTACCGGCTTCGGCGGGAGTGGGGCTACTGTTGGCAAGAAATCCCCGGCGCCCACACCGCCCCAACCCCGTAGGACCAGCCAAACAACAAGCAGCAACAATGGCAGTACCAACAAAACGTTGGCCCCAAGCCCGCTCGCTCAAATGCAGAGATCCACTGACCAAACGCGAACAAGCCGGAGCGAACAGAAATCGCTCCCCTTATTGCCGAAAAGACGGACCACTAGCCAATCACCTAGCAATCCAAGTCCCTCCAGCTCAGGTATCAAGATCATACCGCCCCCGCCGCCACCGCTACCCCGGAGACACGGCACCCCGTCGCGTACCAGTCGGTCTAGTCCGACCCTCGGTTCTACAGGGAGCAGCACCTTCGGCTTCAGTCGCCGCCGCACGGGGGACTCGGAGGGCGACTTCGAACCCCTACCACCTCCCGCTGGAACCGGCAGCGGAAGCGCGAGCCCTACTGCGGCAAGCAAGAAGCTGGACTTGTGGCGGCGACGCCTGCGGAACGCGCAGGAGACGCTGGATAAACACGGTGTTGCGCTGTATACGTGGCGCCGTGGTGACGAAGTCGTGGATGAGGCGGTCGGGATCGTGATGAATAGTCTTAAGGAGATGGGTGTGTGGCGGTGAGTAGGTATAGAGTGGGAGGTTAGGATGGGGGTTATACCCGATTAAAGGGGAACGGAGAGCACAAGCACATATCACGAGTTATAGGTATCTTACTTAGAGCGCGGTCGTTGTGTATACATATACTGTATGAGCGTTGTCTATATGCCATGGGGGCCTTCGCTACTCGGTTTTGGGGGTTTATAAGCGCTAGGTATACCATAGAGGTTACGGCCCTTGATAGAATTGATTCAGTTCTATAGAGGTTGGTGGCGACTTTGGATGCGTTACGTATCGAGGATTCTTTACCTCTTGACTCACAGCGTAGAGCTGAACGCTGATCGTCACTCTGGATTTGGGGGCGGGCTGAGTTCTCTGGCTATGGTCCGAGACGTGATAATTTTACCCCTATTTGATTCTTCGCCGGCCTAAGTCATCAATCTCCTGCTAAAAATAGAACCGGTACACAACACCGCCTTATTCGTGCAGCCTTCGCGGCAGAGGTTGTCTTAAGTAAAGTCTACCCTCTCTAAGCATGCCATAATCTAGGAAACTATCCCAAATCACAATCGATTCTTCAGCGAGTGCCAATCTCTACTTAAAGTTCAAGGATCCTCAGACATAATAGACGATACGTATGACCGCATCACAGCAGCCACAGCGGTCATGGAAGATATCGAGCTTGGCATCCCGCAAGACAGCTATCCCGCACTCGCGGATTGGATAGCTGCGGATCCGGATAACGAGGCCCTCATATTCCGCAAGTTCGATCGGCTCAGCACTCGGAAACTACTTCAAATGCAGAATGAATTATGTGTTCTAGAGGCCACATTAAACCAGCTTGAATTGAAGGATTCGAGGCTCCGGAGGTCATCGCAACATTGGGTTCCGCTCACAAGCGAAGCGCAAGACGAGCAGAACTTAGAGTGGGAGAGAGCGCAATTAACAGCTGAAATCCAGAGGAAACTCACGGAGTATCGTAAGTCTAAGTCGATAGACCCAGCGATCGGATATCTGGATGCTGATTTCTCTAGACCAGGCACTAATTCTACAGTCCCAAATCGCAAGCCTCAGGAAACCACCGAGACAAGTCATCAAGCGGCTCCGCGGCTGGTTCATGAACAGAGGCAAAGACTCAGGATACAGTATTCTCGATGATGAGCTCGACCTGATTACTCTAAAATCCCCTAGCGATAGTGACATGTTGTTCCGGTTCATTAAGAATTATTGGCCGCTAGAGGTGTGGCTCTATTGTCCTGAAGACCGGAGTAATTAAAGCTAACTTACCATATGAAGGGGACTAAAGAATCACGAATCAGGGACAACGCCCGGTACCTACGACTACGACATGTTGAACGTATAGTTGCGTTTATAAGTACCTTCGCCGCCGCCGCCGAGACGACTGGTGCTATATACGGATTATATTTCGAAACTGACCAAAGTTCGAGGCTGGCAATGGTAGGAATATTCACCCTTGTATTTGGTCTCAGCCTTCGATTCCTTACGAACGCGAGGAGAGTTGAAATATTCGTAGCAACAGCAGCTTATGGAGCTGTTCTTGTTGTCTTCGTCTCTAAAAATCTATTACAGCCAGGGTAAAGAATTGCAGGAGGAACAAGTAGACAAAGGCACCTTCTCCTATTCGCGTTCAAGAATTTTCATGCACACCCGATTCCTCGGCTCTTAGTCGAGCGAACTATATTGTGGCAATGTAACTAGTCCAACCTCCTGGACCAAACTAGAGGTGCCTTCTCCGGATGTAGCATCTGTTGCAACAGCACCATAGCCGAATCTGTCTTGATGAGGTCGAGAACCCGCTCCCGGGCCATGTCCAACGTTTCCCCCTCAAAGGCCAACGGGTCCACTCGCCAGTCACGGAAAATTGATGCCAAGGTAGCTACGAACTCTACCTGAGAGAACTTCCTCCCGGGGCAATCGCGCGCGCCTTCGGACCAACCAACGAAAGCGCCACGTCTGGGTTGAATGAACTCTTCCTCTTCGATATTTGCTTCTCCTTTAGAATTATGGGATGCCGAGTCCGATGCAGCGGCCTTAATGAAACGAGATGGTCGCCATATTAGCGAATCGGATCCCCACCACCTAGGATCAGTCTGCAGACAAGAATAAGCCAGGCACGTCATAGTGTTTGGTGGCAGGACAAGCGTCTTGTTTCCTATATTGAGTGTCTGTGTTTTATCCTTGGTCCACTTGGTGACCGGCACGGGTGTGTATAGCCGAATAGTTTCGTAAAGAACGGCCAAACAGCGTTTAAGGCGGGGAAAGTTGGCATAGTCCCATTCGTGAGGCGGTTGGCTTCCTAACACATGGCGTATTTCCTCCGATAGCCAGTCTTGCACACCCGGATTAGCGGCCAAGAAGTAAACAGCGAAAGTGAAAACGTGGGACGAGGTGTCATGACCAGCGAAGTTGATAACGAAGATATTGCCGTAAATTTCTCGTTCTGTGAGGCCTTCCCCTGGCTTCGCGTCTAATGATGCTTTGGCCAACGATGATAAAAACGTGCGGTTACCACCGATACCTGATATGCCCTGGGCGACTTTGGATTTCTCTGACTCGTACATGTCTGTCATGAACCTCTGGAATGCCGTTACCGCCTGCCCGATTTCCCGATATTTACGGGGCAGCCATGGCATGTTCATGAAGAATTTAGGTCCCATGGCGATGATGAGGATACAGTGTTCCAGGATCAACTGTAGGGAGTCTTTATAGCTAGCTGAGGGGTTGACATGCGATGTTTCCTCGTAACCCTCGAATTTGAACGACTTCCCGAAGCCGGCTTTAGAGAGTACATCAAGTGATAATGTGCGTAGATCATTCGCAGTGCTCCGTACTGATGAGCGCGAGGTCCAGTAACGGATCATATCGTTAGCTTGAGATATGCTTTCAGACCAGACCGTCTCGTTGTATTGCTCATTAAAGCAGGATGCCATAAGTTTTCTTTGGGTTACCCATCGCTGGCCTTCGACCTAAAGTTGAACAATTATAAGCTTATGATGTAAATCATTAAGCTAGGGGCCTTACACTGCCGACGTTGGGTCCGAAAACATCAAGGACCTGTGTAAGCTCGACACATCTCGGAAAGTCGTCTCTTCTACGAACGACTTCCATAACAATATCTGGATGACCAATATATACCCAGTTCCGACCGGGAGTGACAAGCATGAAAACATCGCCTAACTCGTAGTGAGAGGAGTATCGGTCAGGTAGTTCCCATCCCATCCAGTTGTATCTGGTGAAAGCGCTTTCCCCGAAGTACTTTCTTATATAATGAAGAACCTTCCTATCAACAAGCATCCAAAAGTGGTTGAGATGACTGATCGGGATTACATGAAAGCGGAGGCCAGTTCGACGGGCGGCTAGATAGTTTTGAAATAAAGAATACCCCGATTGCAGTGCTATCGCAAGTGGAAACAGCAAAAAGCCGCAGAGGAGGATAGAGAGAACCACCATGCCGGGCGGGAACCCTAAAGCAGAAATATAGGCAATATATTGTGAACTTAACCCAGGGGATAAAGACTATAGCTGATTGTGTGAATCGTAGATTTGCCTCTGAAAACGAGGAATAGGAATAAAGAAAGGATGATGGTACGTAAAAGGGGCACTAAACTGTTGGTAATGAAATAGTCGATATGTATGTTGGTGAATGTTCTCGCTTAAAGCGTTTAGACCATTCCATCACCAACATGTAGTACCTGATAATGCTGGTAGGTAGGTCCAACATGCCATTTACCCTTGCCCTGCCCCCATGTCGCCTTGGAGCCTTATGATTTTCTACGGAAATTCGAGAACCAATTTCTATCATGGTTTATCAATGAAAACCAATCCGGCGAAGTTTCCCCTTGAGAAACTAAGTCACATATTCGTTAATCGACCACATCTCGAGGTAACATGCCAATAGCGCCATTGTTATCGCTCCGGGGTAGCGGGAATAATGAACATTCTCCTAGTCAAGCAACCTACAGCTAAAATACACAGGCATTCACGCGCAGAGACAGGAGCATACTTCATTTCTCCTGGGCCCATATTGGCTTCCTCCTATCAATTCTATCTGAGAGCCTTCCCAGCCTCACCCATCGTAGCAATGAGGCGCTGGCGAATGTGCTCGCCGACGACAGTCTCTATGCCCGAGCCGTCGAGGGCCTTACATTTCAGCTTGAGCTGACCGTTGAGGAACCACGGAACGGAATAACGGTGATTTGTGCCTGAGGTGATGACCCGATGACGAGCGCTGCGGTAGTAACTGGAGGTATACTTCTGCATCATATCGCCCATGTTGATCACGTACGTATCTTCCTTGGGTGGTACTGGAATCCAGGTCTCCGTCGGTGGGTACCATACCTCAAGCCCCTTCGTGTTCATCTCTTGCAGTAGTATAGCGATACAGCCGAAGTCGGTGTGGTCGCCCACTGCTTCTCGTTAGGCTCGGGTAGAAAAGGGGGGAGTGGAAAAAGGGGAAAGGGGAAAGGGGCAGAATGAAAACGTACCCCCAAACTGCCTCTCGTCCTGAACCTCTTGAGGAGCGTAGTGTAGGAGTCTCATAGGCATGGACGGGTTAACTGCGAGATCGTCCATGACGTCAGGAGGCTGCCCCCAGGCCTTAGGTAGCCCACGTGCCAAGAGTTTAAGGAGAACCTTGGAGAGTTCAAGCATGGTGGCCTGATACTCCATGATAGGCGTCCGAAACTCTTCATCTTTGAGGGACTTAGGCCACAAGTTGGGGCCAGTCGAAAAAGTTCCGGCCTCTGGATCGTCCGCTGGGACCTCGTGACCGATGATGAAGCACTGGAAATTGATGACTTCACGTTAACGTTTGCCTCCGACGTAGTATATCCTTCTATTTTGCATGCGAGTTCTAATAGGTCCGCTTCTCTCAATAATTCCTAGGGACTTGCACTCACTTCTTTAATGTCAGGAAGGAGACCTTTCTGGTGGGTTTGGATTCCCGGAGGCTCGTAGCCACGGAATGATTTGCCCATAGACTTGCCAACCCAAACATCCATCCTCTCTTCCTGGGGGAGCTCGAAGAATTTCTTGGAGCAATTAAGAATGCCCTCGCGTTTCTCCTTACTCACGCCATGCCCGGCAAGATAGAAGAAACCATAGGTCGTGCAAGCATGGCGCACCGCATCGACGACGCCAAGCTTGGCGTCCTCTGAAGCATTTGGATCCGTAAAGGGACTGATGTCTACGGTCGGGATGGCATCAGGGGCTGTTTCAACGCTACCCATTTTGCTTTCTGACTGTGTTCTATCAATTCAGATTTATTATATCCTTATGTCGTAATTGCAGGTGTGCGATTGCTATCACAGATTTAATTCCCTTTTCAATCGTGTGCTCAAATAACTTCTATTAATGACAACGTAACTTATTCTTATCACTACGACATCTGTCGACTCGACCAAAGGTTGTCCTACGAGAGTAGGATTCTATCATCAGACACACGTAACACTAATAGCATGGTTCGACGCGAAATGGGAGAAACTCCAGGTATGACCAGGCTTTAAAGCCGTATGCCGTAGGTGGCTTTTCCGTTTGGCATAATGGCTTAGAAACTCCAAGCCGATTTCCTTTGCGGGTAACGACACGCATGTCTCACAAGTAGGTCGAAGTGACCCATCGTATTTGCGACCGTCAGCAAAAAGCAAATCTGTTACTCCGAGATGACGGCTTGGTCAGCCGGGCTAGGAAATATTAGACATAGTATTCAGTTAGGTCTATGAGAAACTCCGACCCGAGCCGCTGAAACTACGATCCGCTCGTCTGTTTCGAATCGTTCGTAACAGTCGGTTATTATCTCCGGCTGGACACCTCGTACCGAGAATAACTATTCTCTTAGTGTGTAGTTACGCAACGACGGGATCGGGGTTCCGCGTCCTACGGAACTTGAAGCCGGGAAAGGGGTTAAGAGTCGTATTAGGATCGTGTAACGGGAAAGCGATTTGCCGAAAAAGGAGATAAGGACAGTATTAACCGTCCGTGCTATACTGCTCCTCGTGGCGCTTCGTATCGCGCTAAGTTAGTTTACGCGAGGCGAATTGCGGACAAAGGATTCCAACGAAGCTTGACCTCTCGGGGTAGCAGGATTTCAGTGTAACCGGCCTGTGCATGCTTGGGCAGTGTATACGTACGTAAAATGGCATACATACGGCCTCATCCCACGAGCGCGCCGAGTAAGCTGGCTTCTTAGCATCTATACTATCTCTCTCGCAAGTCACATACTACCATTCAGGGCGCCACTTCATACACTACACTGCTCATTTCTCACCCCCCAACTATATAGCCAGATAAAGTCCTATCAATCCTAGATATCATCATGTCGCAGTTGAACGACTTCCTAGTCCAGATCACAGACAAGCCGGGCATGCTATCTACCCGAGTGAGCAATGTACAGGCGCACATGGCCCGACTTAAGGGTCTGGTAGAGTCAGATACGATCGTCATGTCAGGGCCGACTCTAACAGCGCATCCAAAGGCTGGCGAGGGGCTTGCTATCAACGGTAGCGCTTGGTTAGTGAGGGCGAATTCGGAAGAGGAAGTCCGCGCTATAGTCATCGATGACATCTATGCTAAACTCGGCGTCTGGGACTTGGAAAATGTTGCCATTACCCCAATGAAGTGTGCAGTAAGGAAACCCCTATGAAGGAGGACTGGCTGTCGAGGAGTCAGTGACGGCTGCAGCATCGGAATGGGTTCGAATCAGGGGATCTTGAACCGAGGTATTTATGACGTTAATGTGGTGATGGTCCTAGAGACGGTGATACGAATTACGAACCTGGATGGCCCGCTAGGGGTCCGAGGGTAGTACGAATATGAAATATATCTTATGTACCATTATGAGATTAATGAGGCCATTAGCAATTGTTATCAATCGATTTTAGTGTAGATCTTTTTTTCGTATTAAGTGGCGTGTTTGCCCTGTAAAGTACTATGATGCAACGAATGTCCAGAGAATCGAAGTTTTATCTACCTCATGTCCATCGTCATCCCGATTCCATTAGTGTTTGACATCTATGTTCATATCAGGAGGCGTCCGAGCTGAAGCAATGCTCCGATACACGACTAATTGACTGGTATCCTCCTGCGAACCCCAGTCCTGTACAGTAATCGCGACAATATCTAACCCTGAAACCATCTATATGATCTTGCTTCAAATTTGTCCCAAGCGCTAAATGATCCTGGCAAGAGGTTCCTCATACTTATATGGTGTGTCGGTATGTAGGAGGGAAGTAAGTTACGCCTTGATGTTGAGCGCAAACCCAGAGCGATAGACTCTCAGACCAGCGTAGAGAAGTCCCGACAGGGCGGCCATGCCTCCACCGAATCCCCACAGTCCATACCAATTCAATGGCTTTTCCTCGCCAAGAATAGCACCAGCAATTGGGCCGCCAATCAGCAGACCTAAGGAGATGATACCAAAGCCCATACCTATCCTGGTTCCGAGCTTCGACTTATCCTGGGTTAGGGGGAAGAAGCAGACAGGGGGCATAGCGATGAACACGCCGCTGAAGAAACCAGCAAGGACCGCAATGGCGATCACCGCTCCTCTGCTATTAGCTGCCATGAAGCAGAGCATCAAAACGCCGGTAATAAATGAGCACGGAGCAACGACGTTGAAGGGACCGATCTTGTCGGAAAGCGCGTTGGGAAGGACTCGGCCAAAGCATGACGCGGCATTGAAGATGGGGACCATGTAGAAAGAGAGGGCGGTATCGGTGAGTCCTCGTTCCTCAGGGTAGTATGAAATGTAGAAGATGAGGATGCTGAGACCCATAAAACCAATAAATGTAGTGAGAGTAAAAGCCATGTAAGGGATGTCGCGGAAGGCAGTCCAATCGACGACGGACCGGGCCTTGGGGGCTTTGAATCGCATCCTCATGATGGCGATCGGGAAAATCAGAGTCCCAAGGGCGATGAAGCCCATGACACGCACCGACCAGGCATATCCAATCTTGTAGATGAGCTGGTACAGGACAATTGGGTATATAACACCGCCGACGGAGGATCCCGCCGAAGCCAAGCCAAGAGCGAGACCAAGCTTGGTGCTGAAGTATGTCGGTATGATGGATACGCATGGTACGAATAACATGCCAGCTCCCAGCCCAACGCAGATACCTTGGGCTAGAACTACTTCCCAATATTGTGTACAGAGACTCAGCATCATGTGTCCGAACACGATTCCAAAGCTCCCGACGACCAGCAGGTGCGTCAGGTATCCTCTGTCATAGATCGGACCGGCAAAGACACCCCCGAACAACACCATAAATGATTGAATCGAACCGATCCATGAGATATCTGATGATGATCGCTGGAAGAGCTGTCCGGATTCGTAGTAGGTCTGGAAGACGCCGAAGGCGTTTAAGATACCCCAGCTGTTGAAGAACAGCATGAAGCCGCCGAGGACATGGAGCCAAGCAAGTAGGCCGCCGTTTGGTGGCGGTGGGAGTCCCGTCTTCGGCGGCCCCGGGGGTGCAGCATTCTCGATTTCCGCCGATGGTTGTTGACTCCTTCCGTTCGCCGTCTCGACCTTCTCACTCGTAGCGACGAAGCTGCTGTTTGATGCGGTGATCTCTTCCGAATCGCTCACCGGCGTGGGGTGGTTCTCTGAGCCCTGAGGCATGGCGGCGGGTAATGTTGTTTGTGGTGCGGTAGTCGGCGGATACTGGTGGGTAAGGAAACAAGGGCGAGGAATCACAGGATAGATGGCAGTGAAATACTAGCCGTCAAGTCCTCCTGACTCAGTCTATTACGTCTGGGAAGTCGTATTGTCATATACCCTCGGAGTTTCGGAAATAGACTCAATCGGGTGTTTAATTTCTGTCTTAATACTTCACCTTTCTATAGCTGTAGGAAGGGAAGGATGTCGCTGACGTGGATGATAGACGGTTGAGTACCTATCTAGTGCAACGGCTATCCGCCTCAAGTGCCGAGACTTAACGAAGTAAGAAAACAGTGGGAAATGATCTCGGCTGCATTGAAGGAATCGGGATGCAGATGCAATGTTTGAAGGTATGATTTATTAGTATTTAGCAAATATTATTCGGGGCCGGCCAATCATAAGCGGAAGTATATGTATTGAATCACTTTCCTTTTTATGGTAGATACTGGGCATATTATTTATTATATATGAGGCACTTTATTGGAATTCTCTCTGTGTCCCGGGCAACTGTGGTTCGAGTAGAGAATTTTTATTCGCCCCATAGTAAGGATATCCGTTCAAGCTCCCTTCATTCTAATTCAGGTACTCAATTGTTAGATACCCGGTACTTACTCGAGCACGGTTTTTTCTTTGGATTTCTACCAAGGGACTCTGTTTTCGTAAGTACCTCCGAGCAGTTTTGGTAAGAAACGCCTTGGAGTGAGTAGGATCAGAAACTCCGATCCGTAGCTCGGACATCGATAGGAGAGAGCATTTTCGCCTTGATAGGTCATCACGTAAACATAAGGATTTGGCCAAAGAACCCCGGTGTTCCTGAGTCTTTGAGTAATATGATAAGATGAGTTAAGAACCTTGTTTGCATTGAACATGCGGGAAGCTAGCGTATTGCTTGCTATTTGCGTGCCTGGCTTCTTGAAGGAAGCTAATGATGAAGACTGCGGTGTTTGCTTACGTACTAAGTGAACACTTTACTCATTAATAAGACGAGTACGTAGGTATTCGTGCCAGGCACACACTTATGTAAATAGACTCGAAACTGTGTTACCGTATTCGAAATCTACGATTGTATGACTAAGATTGATATGTTTAGATAGCTTCGGCTTCACAGAAATCCCCAAGTACCTGTGTAATAGCTAATTGCCTAAAAGAGCAACCGTCAGATTGCCGCCAATAGGGCCATATTCCGTAAGAACCTTAGCTACGAATCTCCGAGATCCGAAGCGATGAAAACGACGAATCAGTGGGAGCCCCGATAGCTCCGCCGGCTCGGATATAAGATTTAATGTCTTGGCACGTTTCTACAGTGAATCCGTGCGTCTTACTGCATTTTGCTGCACTTTGCTGCAACTCCCATGCAGTAAAGCTGAGTTCTGCTGATATTTCGTCCTAATGATCTCTATGGCTCTTTGACCCGGCAGGACAGTTCATACTTGCTGACTGCAGACAAGGCAAACTCGTAGCCTTGATGTGAATGTACTCCGATCCGGTGACCCCTAACTACGAGCCGTATGAACTGTACATATGTAGGTGTAGGGTTTATACTGTCTCGGCCGCCCACTCACGAATTCAGCTCGGCTGCGGAGGTGTGTACTGTAGACCACTGCACCATTCAAGTGTCTACGTTCTTCCGACAGCGGCTTTTTCTATGTATCCATAGATGTTTGCGCACCGGCTCAACTGTTACGAGAAAAAGGAAGGCCAGTAGCCCCAAAGTGAATTGTCGAGGCCTGCCAAACAAAACACAGTATCACATGCCTTACAGTGTCGTTTCTCCGAGCGGGTTGCTCTCGCAATCACTATTAAGACTTGGCGTCAGCCGCCAAATCAGTCCAAGATTTCCTTCTACATCTACATCCATCATCATCTCCTGCAACCACTTCACCACATCAAGCCACAACGTGCTGAACTCCATAAGCACTACACCCAAACAACAATTACGATACCTGACTCATACATCAACCAAGATGGCTGCTACGAATAATGCCGCTTGGATCAAGGAGGCCAAGGCCCACCCTTTCGTCGTCGAGCCCGCTCCCGTCTGGACCCCGGAGGCCGATGAGGTTCTCGTCAAGAACCACGCCGTCGCTATCAATCCCGTCGATGGCTCTCTTCAAGCTGCCGGCTGGTGGCCTCTGAACTACCCCACCATGCTCGGCCAAGATCTTGCTGGTGTCATCGCTGCTGTTGGCCCCGGTGTTACCTCTTTCAAGGTTGGCGATCGTGTCGTAGGCCATGGTGTCGGCATGGCCACCAAGCGTAACCAGGACAATGCCTTCCAAGAGTACAGCATCTTGAAGACCCACATGGCCGCTCACCTTCCTGCCAACATCTCCTTCGAGAAGGCCGCCGTGCTCCCGCTGGCAATGTCCACTGCTGCCTGCGCCCTCTACCAAGACACTCACCTTAAGCTCCAGCTTCCCACTGTTCCCCGACCGAAGTCGACAGGTGAGACCATCATCGTGTGGGGTGGTGCTTCCTCGGTTGGATCCAACGCTATCCAGCTGGCCGTCAACTCTGGCTATGAGGTCATCACCACTGCCTCCCCCAAGAACTTCGACCTCGTGAAGAAGCTCGGCGCCAGCCAGGTCTTCGACTACAACAGCCCTTCAGTTGAGACTGACCTCATCAACGCGATGAAGGGTAAGAAGAGCGCTGGCTCTCTGGACTGCATTGGTGGTGCTCCCCAGGGCATTCTCCAGAAGGTCATGACCACGGTCACCGGCGTCAAGGCCGTTGCCTCCACCAAGCGAGGTTGGCCCGAGCCGCCGAAGGATGTTGTCATGTACTCCATTTTCGGTACGACCCTGAAGGACAACTTCGTTGGCAAGGCTATCTACAACGACTTCCTACCGGAAGCGTTGAAGGCGGGCACATTCGTCCCCGCACCTGAGCCCGTCATCGTGGGACACGGTGTCGGAAAGATCCAGGAGGCTGTGGACCGCATAAAGAAGGGTGTCTCTGCGTCCAAGCTGGTCGTCACTCTGTAAATTGGAGAATTCTCCAACGAAGTGATGCATCCTGACCATTAGGGACGCGGGCAATCTCTGAACATGTAGACGCCCTGATGATGCATATCTTACTACCTGGATATGACGTACTACCCTAGGTAATATATATGGCGGTGGGGATTAGGGGATCTGGATTCTGGTCAATAGAGGATCTTTGACATAGAGACAAAATAATTCAATAGTTCGCGCCTACTATCTCCTTATGCGTTCTCGTGCGTGACTATGTCGTGCTTGCAGCTCTAGACGGTTTAGTATGTTAGACCCCAACGACGAACCGATATACATCAATGCATCTCGCCTTAAGTGTAATGTAGTACATATTGTGGCGTATATGGAGAGGGTACACTCTCCGTGGTGTATATGTGACGGTCTTGATTAGTGTACTGTCTCGTCTGTATTACAGCACGGAATCGGGCGGGTGGTTGCCGACAATTCTCTTGACATATCGACCGCGTCGCGGGACGCGACGTCGGGCTGAAGTATAGCGCGGACAGACATACATGCAGGTATGATAAAACGGTAAAATGAAGGGGTATAGATGCTCGGCAGAGGTGTCACAAGACCTTTAAGGCGTCTGAATCCTTTCCTTCTTCCCTTCCCTTCTTGATCTTCTTGATATAACAGGGGGGTTCCTGTATCTGCAGGGCTCGGGCCAATCCACTTTCGCGGGAGTCTTCCTCTGCGGACCGGTCGGCCGGCATACTTGCTTCAGAAGATATGTATGTACTTCCCTAAGTAGATACACGTACGTGTGTGCCTCCGAAGATGAGACCGTATTTCACTCAACAACAGCCAGTGAGCCCAAGTCCCGGAAAGTTCCGCAATGGGATCGAAGGCTTTCACGTAGAGAATTTTATATCTCTATCCAATAATTCTACGACACACCGTTGGATCGACCGCATAGCTAATTTAAACCTGCGAGAACGAGTGGTCAACTCGCGGCGGTGAGGTGAGGAGTCGTAATACGTGGCTGAGTCATGCCGAGACTTGTATCTGCGGTGTCTTCCCCGAGAATGCTATATTATCACAGGTTACGCAACAGAAACGCTTTGTGTCGCACTTGTCTCGGGCGTCGACCATCCAGCCTGCCTCTGTGACCCTGTCTCGCTACCTATACGTCTGAACGTATACCTGAGTGGCTTTGATGAGCGGGGGAGCAGTACACGCATGTACTAGCTACGCGGTACCATGCATCTGTTAATTATTACTGCGAAAGAAAAAAACTCGAGATATGGTAGATCCGTGTCTCTATCAGTTGTGTCGTCCGAGCTATGTGACGGAGACCGAGATACCACAGCCGAGATGTGTGGCATTCGGCAGGCATATATACTAGTGCTTGATCCTCCAGATTTCAGCTCTCGGCATTTAAGCTACATCAGCCTTAGCGAGACGACAAAGTGGTATGGACCTTCATTGGAGCGTCACAGAGAGCTATGATGGAGAAAGGGAAAGGGAATGGGATTGATGATGGGTGTGTGGGGGAGCTTGTAGGTGGGATTTACCAATATGCTCAATTCTAGCCGTTACCGAATCGACTGTCAGCCTTCAGGTCCTCTACCCCCTACCAGGACCCTGTCAAGACCCCTGAAGTTCTGGCACTACACCCCACCATATCGTCCCCCAGCACGAGCCCCAGGTTACATCGAGTCGAACCACGAGGGGGGAAAAGGGAGTGTGGAGTGAAGTGGAGATCGAAATCCGAGGAAATAAGCTTTCGGAGACCCGAGCTCTTGGCGTCCAAGTCGAGATGTGCTGGTTACACTGTGCTGGTTACACTGTGCTGGTTACACTACTCGTCGGCCCGTTCATAAGCTTATTTACTTAGTTGTGTAGGCGTTTTCCCTGGTGTCTCACTGCTTGTCTTCCACGCTGCTAAGTCGCGGAAGGAGATTTTGTACATCACTACGTCTACTAACTACGCAGTGAGTTGTGTTATGGATATTTGATATAGTTGGGCAATATGAATAGCAGTCCTCACCATCAGACGTTTTTATTGTCGGTAGGTCAAGAATTATGGGCGAGTGGCTGAATACACGTATGTATGCGACAGCTCGCTAATCGATCACCCCTTGCTCCTCTGTATGAAGATAATGGAGAACTTATCGGGGGTTTTCTGATCTATCATTGAAGCCTTAAAAACGCCTCCATGTGCTTGAACGTACACCAACAGGGGATCATCTCTGTCCCCACAATGAGGCTTCGGTTTTGCTTCCCTTCCTAGAGTGAATTGCATCGGAACTTAGGATTCAAGTAGTGGCGACACCATTGAGCTTGGATTTCAAAGTACGTTCTCTTAAAGACGCGATACTTACCTACGTATCTTATAATCTTAGATCTTTGATGGGACCATTGCCACTCATCGACATGAGCATAGGCTAGAATCAGGTAATATGTAACATTTAGTCGAGTTCTGGATTCATAGCATCCCTGCCAGATACGCAAGTAATATGATTGTGGCCAGACCGGAACAATTTCATATTATGTGCATACATATGCACTCCTCACAAACGGCCAGTTTGGGAAGACCGGGGGCATATTTGGCAAGGATCACATAAGGCTGCTTACCTTATAAATTGACATTGTCACTTAATAGTCACGGCAGGATGCCATAGCGTTCTATTTCGTAATGTTCAACGGTGGAACTCTTATGCTTGGTAGTGTTTAAGCATTCATTAAATCTCTTGGTGAATCTCTTGACGAAATGCCAAGCTGGTTGACACAACTTCAGCTTATCAGAGGCAATAGGGCTTGCTAAGGGTGTGCCAAAACGGGCGAGACCGAAGTACATGTGCTGTAGAGCGTCATCATGGATCAGGGGTACCGCTTGAAGTACCCGATACGACGTAAACGTTTATTCTCGATATATGAATATCACCAGAATGAAAATATTTTACATTGCTTTGGTGATAATAGTAAATGTACTTTTCATCTTATGGTATAAATAAACTCATTTTTCATGATCGGAATGATATGTCTTAATGTACTGATATAGCCGTTATATAATACCTCTTTACATTACTCATAGAACCAGGCTATACAAAGCAAATGACTAAGTATACATGTCCCGTTCCATATTGGAATATCGGAATCATGCTAATTTCAAGTATGGACCCCAAGGCTCGAGTCGGATCGCCATCGTTAGGATAAATCCGACCATCTCGTCGCCGAACGACCGTTCTCTATTTACGCGTAAGTAAGAAGATGGAATGGGAACCTTGCAGCCAGTCGCCTTTAAAAACATCAGATTTGTATGCACTTAGGTATATATTCATTCCCTTGATATTACAATAAGCCCTACTTAGGTTCTACCTATTAATGCATCACACGCCAGCGACTCTCTCATGCTAGTAACGAGGTGAGATGCGGGGGAGGATTGTTCGTCGGATTCGCATCCAAGGATTGCTGTAGTCTTAGGTCTTACCATCATTGCCGAGCACTGCATGCTTGTACAACAGATCATCGTCGCCCTATCGCTCAGCCCGTCCCACGTAGCTAGAAGAGACGACCCACTACCTAGTTAATATCGAGACCCGACATAAGACTATTCGCAGTAGGCATTAGACTTGGAAAAACCGGAGCCTGCCTACCGCATACCGACTAGAGCATATCTTGTAGCATGGATAAAAAATGACAGACCAAAGAGCCTCAGATCCCCAAGGTCGCTGGACCCCACAGGGGTAGGTGACACGAAACACGCAACTAGGATTGGAAGTATCCGTTGTCGAGCGATATATGGGCCTCGATTCATTGGACACCAGCGGATCACCTATGCGGTGCTTACATAGCTACCCCGGTAGAGATGTACCTTATACGCCTACCCTACATATTCTGACCAGCCCATAATACTCTGTATAGTACTCACCTCCCACGAAATCGAGGGCTAGACCTCAGGTGACCCAGGTATCAACCTTGGTCTATGATCCATGTACCTTAGCCGGCTCTCTTTACATCTCTAAGACGGCACCTAAATAGCCCGTCTTATACATTTGAGCAGCCGATCTGATCCCAATCTTACGTGCCATAGTTGTCAAACACGTGATCGTTCGCGTATGTATTATCCCAACCTACCTAAGCAACGTGCCTACCTAGGTACTCTTCCCCTCATCCTCGTGGATAGCACATGGTAGAGTGACATGGCATGATCCCTGGAAGTCGCTTTCGTACTTTAAACGCACACTGCATTCAAAAGTCCCCTGACTTTAGCTCATATGTTGCTCCGTGGTAGCTTTCGATCTATGTCGTGAACCACCCGGGGATCCATTGGCCCAACGGCAGATAGAAGCCGACTTCAGGATTCAATCCTACAAACCTTCCCATAATCTTCAACCTTGTACTAGTCGGACCCTAGGTCAGCAAGCCCCCTGAAACCACACGGCCAGTACCAGTCCAATCAGCACAAATAGAAAACCAGCAAAGAGTTCACAACTTCTAGGACTCATGTAAGGAGGCTAGGTATCTCGTGCTTGGAAGACGCCTCGAAGCTTAGCGAATAATAGCCGTTACGGGGCAAGAATTGACCACCATTCTCGGCACCGTTCCGGTAACGTCATCATACTTGCGAGACATTCATCAGGATCCTGCAGATACGGGTTGCCTTTCCCTAGCTGAACGGGAGCTCTATAAACTTCGGCGTCCCGGAATCGTTGACTAAGTGGTCAAGCATTACTCTGTCTTAAACCGAGAATATGCCCCAATCGATCGACCTAAGTGTGAAGTCATCGTCGTCGCCGCCAGCACGACAAAATCCAGGCGCAGGTATGCTACATGAATACCCTCATTACCCATTCATAGTAAACATGTCGGACTGACAAGGCGCATACGGGGCTGCCGGTCCCCTCAGATATCACTCGTACTCTGAGAAGTACAAGTGATACCTGGGGGTGACTGACTCGCATACCCGTAGCTTTGGCAATAGGTTAGCTACCACCACGATCTTGAAGACCTTTTTTACGCGGATTACTAACATACCATGTATTTAATAGCCTGTGAAGAATGTCGTCGTCGCAAAGTTCGCTGTGATCGCCAACAGCCTTCTTGTGGTCTCTGCTTGTCATCGGGCGTACAATGCCAGGTGACAGTACCTCGTCCTCCTCGTGGTCCCAAGCGAGGTTATCTTAAAGCGTTACAGGCTCGCATTGGTACGATCTCTTCCCCAGAGTCAGGGCCTTAATACTCACATCATATACTCATGTTGTCTGATATAAACTTACATTAACATCTTCTACTCCTCACTAGCTACCCTCGAAGGAACCCTACTCCAACAACAACAGCAGCAGCAGCAACGAAATCCAAATGGCAACGGTAATAACATATCTATCTCACCGGAAGACGTTACACTCGACGGTATCACCTTCAACGACCAGCCTCCTCTAACATGGGACTTCCCGATTCCGACGAACGAAGACACATCCCTCCCCGACGTATGCCAAGGGACGGCACCGGGGACGACATCAGGAGGGTCTTCATTGGATGGGGGTTCAGTCCATGCTTCAACGTCACCAATACAAGGATTCGAAACCCCGAGTGATAGAATGAGCTTCCCCGACGCAGTCTTAAATCCGAAAATATCGGATCATTCAGAAGGATTAGACGGAATCAACATGTCAAACCTGATGCAGGCCGACTTGTAAGTGCGCTTCTACCCATGCTATCTCCACACTCCTGCCTGACCCCCGCGTAGAGATCAGCTCTACTTCGATAGAGTACACGCATTTGCGCCCGTCCTCCACCAACGACGGTACTTCTCATGGGCGCGTAGCCCAGCCAAGTCGGAATCTCAAGTATGCCTACGATATGCTATGTGGACCCTAGCTGCATCCGTATCGGCGCACTATCAAAATATTGGCGACTCCCTGTATCGGTATACACGGGGAGCTTTAGAGGGACTCGACTCAAAATGCCTTGGTCTCGGAATGACTGAGATGGAACAGGTCCAGGCCTGGCTCCTCCTCGCAATACACGAGTTTATGTGTGTCGATTTTAGCAGGGGTTGGGTAAGCGCCGGCCGCGCATTCAGATTGATCCAACTCAACTGGCTTCAATACTCAGATAAGCCTGATTTAAGCCTAGGACAGACGGATTGGGTTGACGCGGAGCAAAAGAGGAGGACTTTCTGGCTTGCTTACTGTCTGGACCGCTTCGTTAGTGTCCGTAACAACTCACCAACAACCTTTAGCGAACAAGTAATGGTAAAGAGTCTTATCAAAGTATTTGATGCTATCATAATGCTAACTTAAAACTCTCCAAGAATACGATACGCCTACCAGCGCCAGAATTAGAATTCCAGAATGAGCAACCTACGATGACTGGCTACCTCTCAGAAGCGATAGCAGCGAGAGATGCCATTCCTACGTCAACATTCGCGGAATGTATCATCGTTTCGACTGTTATCGGCCGCGCCCTCTCCCACCGACAGCAATCTACGGTAGACAACATATACCTCAACGAATCACGAGAATTTTGGGAGCGACACGAATGGATAAATAATGTGCTCATACAGCGGATGGATATTTTCTCTCTGAATTATCCCACCGCCGTACAAGAGACAGACCCGATGCTCCTTTTCATCAGCATGATGTGGCGGACGACGGTTCTTTACATGTATCAGCTGATCAAGTCCATGATACACCCCACCGACGAGAAGAGGTCGTCAGTCCTAGCTGATTACACGAGACAGTCGACGATAGCTGCTAAGGAGATCGTGAATCTGACTAATAAGCTATCGCAACTAAATTCTCTGAAGGTAAACTCGACCAAGCGGCTTTTCCCTCCGACCCATATAAACTATGCTCTAATAATGTAAGCTAGGTTCATCCTCTTACGCCTATACCACTGTCGCTATGTGCCGAATTTTTTGTTTCATATCACGAGCTGGGCGACACCTACAGCAAGCAGCTCCACGAGATCACCGAAGCCATGCATGGCTTAATGAGTTTTAGCAATCTCGGGCCGGGTCTCGGAGCCTACTCGAGATAACACAAGAAGGTTCAATAAGGAACCTTGGAGATGGAAGGAATTGCTGCGTATTGAAAGCATGTATGTTGGTTTAAACTACATAATTGGTCAGTTCGAGGTTTGCGATGCCCGGAATGCTTGGTACGTCATCACTACTCCAATGATGTCGACTCCGATATCCGCGGACGCGGATTCCCGTGTTGTTCGCGGGAAATTTCATGATGGGTGTTGGGGACAGACACGCGAAGTGGATACTGTTGCTGTAATAAACGGCATGAGATCTTGGGTGATGACCACCCCGCAGATAACCCCAACCTAGAGTAGAGTGTCCCGAGACATAATGAAGATGTATGGACAAACAACGGGCCCCCTTCTGCAATACTTCTCTCATCCGTGGCAAGATCGTCGCCAGGTCCAATGATTCTACTGCTGAACAGAAACCCGGCAGGCAAGACGTCGCATTAGACTCTTCATCTAGAATGCAATCAAGGTTACATACATCGTGGTAACGTTCTCCTTTAAGTGGACCCCCACCAAGATCTATTTATGACGGCTTGTCTAACTGAATCATAGATACTATTAGATGCTGTAGTCATGAATCAATGTCTCAATCACGTTCCCTGGCACGGATGACACTGCTGCCTACGGTTGGATCAAACATCGGTAGCTCGACGTCAGTGTATCTGTTTAGGGAACAGGAATACACGACTCTGCCGCTGTATGGTATCATAGTATGAACATGGTAATCGTGGTCCCACTTAATATGATGAGGTACTTCAGACGAGTGCCGGATCCAACTGTTCGGAAATTATGCACCACTATTTTAGACCCGCGTCGGGATCTTCCTTGCCATATTCTCATCGGCGAATTTTTTTGCTCCAATATTTCCCCTTTCTTCTTTTTTCTCGCCGTGAGATTATCGCTAACACGTGGAATTCCTAACTACAGTCCCGATTTGTAAGAAAATACCGCAATTCCTTCGTAGCGCATCCTTCTACGACGCAGATATACATGTTTGCGCGCTTATTCGTAGCCTCTAGAGTGCGGGTCGCACGGAAGTAAGCCGACGCCATAAGCCTAAAGCCTACATAGATCTGATAAAGGTCGAAGGAAGTAGTTGAAGGGAAGGGGAAGGAAGGAAGATCGGCAAGCTGCCTCATATGATGTCGGCGCATCGGTGACAAACCAAGAGCCCACCAACCCCTTACGGTTGGTTGCACATGGGCGGTGCATAGGGCTTCCTGAGGTGAGTGTTAGGTACCTACTAGGTACTTAGGTAATGTAGGTACTATGTTCCGGGCTGTTTTTGTGATACCAAGGGATACCCATGGTAGCGGGGCTGGCTAAAGCGGGAGCTACGGTCTTAGGCCAAACTCTAGGTGCCTTATTTTCATTTGGGTTTGGCTAAGGGACCGGGCCGTAGGCACTAGCAAAGTGTAAAACTTTAAACGGTCGGCATTTATTCTCCTAAGTAATATACTGGTCTAGGTACCTAGTTATATCATGGTATGGTACGGTATAGTATGGTATAGTAAGCGACAAGTATCAATATTAGGTAGTCGCTTGTGTCGCATCTTTTCACCTAGGTATGTGGGTGGTGTATTCTTGGGCCACACGAGTCTGCGGGATGGATGTGGCTTGAAGGAGGAGAGTGTTGCACATGGCGGGTTAGTTACGCACAGAAGCACCGCGCGGTACCACAAACGGCTAGAGAAATACGGCGAAGCGGTCGTCCCGCGTCCCCGAGCAACCCAATCCATCTTAATAACCCTAAAAGTCGACGCGGGATCCTCTTTTCGGGTATTCCACTTACTTTGCCGGGGCTTACGTGAGTTACTAGTCGTATGTAGTCATCATTGTTGCGGCTGCTTTCGAAAGAAGTGTATGTTTCCGCATTCTTAAGTCGTGTAATCGAGCTTAAGGATTGCCATATATCGCTCCCAAACTCAGTAAAAACAAGCGGCATCTATCTATTTTACACACCGCTTCTCGTATCCGCATCGTAGTAAAGCGATAGGTGTATAAATATTGTGAATCGCTGTTGGCTGCGATGCAAATAGGAAAGCGGCAAGCCTTCTGAATATTGGGTGTGGCTGTCTTGGCAAGTCGGACTTTACATTACCTAGTGGATCTATACCATTCACAGGCTCACTTCAACTAGCATTCCACGCTTACCGGGCGTTATCGACTGCATTGTATAACCAGAGATACGCGCATATACAGGAGGTGCGTGTCTTACCAAAACCTATCTACCCAGCCCCGTTTATGTATGCAAGTCAAGTGGTATGCAATGACTTGCATTGGCAACCTTGGTCCTTGGAAGTATCGGGTACAATTCACCCCAGAAATCTGGAGAAGCACGTGGGGAATCGGCGTCTTCTGTTTTTGAATAATGATACCCACGTAAATATGTATATAGACGGTATACATCCTTAGTACATTCATGTATATATGGATGTACACATGTATGTAATGCGGTTTTCTAGCCCCTAATCTTACACTAGTCTAAGTGCTATATTCATTCTCCCCGCAGTAAAATAATAGAAACAGACTTATTCAGAGCAGAGTGGGCGATGTTGTGCATAAGCTAGTATATACACTTTTATATTAGGTAGATAAAGATACGTATGATCTACGTACCTAGGTATATAAATGTCCACCCAAAATTTCATTGATACCGGGAGATCACTATCTACTTCTCAGAAGCGGCGATAATTCTGGGTAGAAGCTGGCTGGTAATGTTCCACAGTTGCGAGGAACCAGTGACCACCAACGACGCCGTGTACCAAGTGTTGCGGTAACCTTGCAGCTTATACATGTCACGATACACCCCGTTTCGAATAGCCTCCGCATCCGCGGTGGGGTGCAGCGGGGCGTGGCCGTCGTACGCGACAAACCGAGGCTCAGCGGACACATCGCCGCCGGCGACCGTCTTCTGCAGCCGCTTGATCGTGTCGTACGTCGAGCTCTCAACTTGGGCTTGCGTCACAGCAGCTAGCGACGAGTACCAGTAGTAGTAAGTACCCTCCACGAAGGTTGGGTTGAACATGACGACACCGGGTAGGCTAGCCACATGCGCCTCTGTTTGCTGTCCTCGGTTCTGGTAGCTGTAATTCGTCGGCAGGCCCAGGTTTGTTACGACACCCGTGTAATAGAAGCCGCCCGCGAATTTAGAGACGACGCCCGACTCGTGTTCGTCCAAATCGAAGGGCCCGAGATTATCAAGAACGGGTGGGGCGGCGAAGACTAGCTGCTTGGCAACGATGCGCTTCGTCCCTTCGGGTGTGGAGACCGAAAGGCTCACGCCGTCAGCCGGTTTCCTGCCCCGGATGGCACTGGTAACAGTGGAGTTAAGGAGCACATCGGAGCCGAGTTCGGCAAGGGCGTTTCGGTATGGCTCGGAAAGGTCGCCGTTCACGTTAGCAATCCCCTTGCCTTCTATGGTTTGCTCCTCAATCAAAACGTGGTTAAGATAATTAAAGACGTAGATAGCGAGTATCTTGGTCAGATCTCCAGCAACGGCCGGTCGCGAGTACGTAGCATATGCATCATCGGTAATGTTGAACTTTTTCAGGTATTCGGACCAGGTTAGGAGCAAGTCCTCTGGAACTGGATCCGGCAGCTCAATCCCATTCTCAAGGTAGGGGTATTTGTGAAGCTCCTGGATGTAGTCGTCTCCGAGAGGGGGAATGGAGTAGCCTACGACAGGGGAGCCATCAGTGAAGTCGAGGTAAAGAGGGGTCTTGCCTGTAACGAATTGGCCCGGGCCGACAGTGACGTTGAGGCGGGTGAAGAAAGCACGGGTGATGGAGTCATCATAGTAGATCTGGACACCTAAGTTGATAGGTGTCCCCGTGGCAGGGTCGTGGTAAGTATCAGTATGTCCCCCAAGGCGCGTCTTCCGCTCAACCACGACAATAGATTTGCCTTGGTCCTTGAGGTTGATAGCTGCGTAAGTACCTGTTGCACCACCGCCGATAATGGCGACATCACGAGTTATCACCTCAACATCGGGGTATTGCGCTCGGGATTTCAGCGCTAATACCCCGACGACAAGAGACAGGCTGTTGCTTAATATGATCGACCTCATAATAAATATTCGGGCTAATACGTGCAAAAGGCGATGAGATTGAGTGAACAGCGCAGCCAGAAGTGGTGATATGGCTTGTTTCACAGCATTCCTCAGCGTTGAAGGGGCCCGGGGGATTTGTATTTATATTCAAAAGTCACGGTGGTCTCATTTTTAAGATGTTTCCTCCAAGGAAATTTCATTCTGGGAGTCGCCGATGGGCAGACACCCAATTGTGGCATGGCAGGTGAACAGCGCCATGTACCGTTACGGCCGATGGATCAATGGGCGTTTTCGTACGACTGTGTGATGACTGGCGTTTGCCATGGAAGAGACGGAATTAGCTCGCTTACGAGCGTATGTTTAGGAACTATTGCAAACAAGCAGCGGGCTATCTCGATGGCGCTCGCCTTTCTAAGATGGGATGAGGCCAATGGTGACACGGTCACGAACTTGATAACGTCATGGCCTATATTAATAGCCATGTTGCATGAAACCCATGCCCCTTGGACGAATTAGAATGCACACTCTTATGGGCTTTTCAAGTGACCATTTATTGATCCTTGAACCATTCAGTTTCTGATATTGAGGACGGGTTCATTACAAGGACCTCTTGTGTAATACGCCCCAAGCGCGCTTAGCCGTTCTAGAACTGTTCATCCGATCCCGCCTCAAAGCTTACGTCGAACTACCTTGCGTTATTGGGATGATATTAGCTTATGAGGCGTGATTGGCGAATGGATTGCCGAAAAAAGATAATGGCGTTCTCTCCCGACCCTCCTCGGCGCGTTGGTATGGGGGGCTATCGGCTACAACGCCTCGGATCCGAGACCCCAACCACAGTTGGTGACGAGAGCTGAAATATGATTTATTTAGGTAGATAGGTAAGTAGCTGTATTCAGCTTCAGATAGAAACCTAATTGGTCCCTCCAGAGATGAGGCTGGGTAGATGACCAGAAAGTACCGAAAACCTGAAATTTCAACGAGCACGTAGATTTATTTGGCGCGGTCTAATGTCACAATGCATCCTGCAAGGGCCGCGGGTCCGGGGCGCACGGAAGCAATAAGATTCGCAGGACGGACAAATCATGATAACGAATGCATATGGGGTAGAAGCTTGGCAGTTCATTGTGGGGGAGATCTAGAGCCTAGACTTGGCTACATGAAAATAAGCTTTGATCGCCGACATTACTTGAACTAGATTTCTTCATAGTTCGATGCATTTCAGACATTGGGTCACACTCAGGTTTGGCCGCCACATACGTACTCTAATGTCTCTCTTCGAAAATAACTGGAAATGACATTCCGTTCGCTTATTATCAGTATGAGAGGCGCAGCTTGAGTGAGTGACGTAAAGTAATGTAAATAGCGAGGAGGATTGAAAAGTAACGAGAAGAGCAGTAAGACTTGATGGTCAGCCTTCATTTATAGCAATCATCATTTGCTACATGATATAGGAGCGAGGGGTCTCGGGCTGTGTGACCACAATTGAATCCACGGTTTTGTCTAGATTCCATATGATCTTAGTCGAGACCCGAGTCATGATTCATCTGGGTTATGAAATGAAATGTAATTACATAGGTACTATTCAGTACATTTATATATCGTTTTATTTTAATAGAAAGATGGTTAATGACCGCGAAGAGAGCTGCTGGAATAAGTAGTGCGTTACTACGAATCTATAATATCATAGAATCCTGGGAATAGGGGATGTTCAAGGCTGTCAATATACATGATCTTACCGGGTTATTGATACGATCATACACAAATCGCATGCTACATACTAGCGCATGATATATGGTGATTGAAAATGATGAAGCTTGGTATTGAAGAACGACTAAGCTACCTATGTATTTATAGTCATGGGTTTGAATACCCTAAGAATCAATTGGCAACAACGGCGGGGACGACAGTCGTCATACCATTTGTTCCTCGCTGCGCGACCAGGTCGCTAACGGGCAGTCTCTTGGCATATTCTTCGATAGTCTGTTGGATCATGGCATTGTAATCGAAATGTAGGATCTTGTAGTACCGGTCCTTGATCTCCTCGAAGCATGTCTCGGCCTTGATCCACTTACTCTCATCGCCCCATTCGGGCTGGTGGAAGAAGTCGCACACTCGGCGGCTGCTATTCACCAGCCACTGGCCCCTTGTACGTCGAACCGTATTGAAAACTTCGAAAGCCAAGCTCAGCGCCTCTCTTTTCGTCATTGTTGTGTCTCGCAACGTGGCGTTGACTTCGATCATCAGGGTACACAAGCAAAGGGCGTCCTCGATGCCGCAGCACGCGCCGGCGCCATGGTGAGGGCTAGATGCGTGGGCGGCATCTCCAGCTAGGCAGATGTTGCCTTTGTTGAAGTAAGGGGCGGGATAGTCCCACGTATCGAAGACGGCCCACTTCTCGAGCTTCTCCGGGAAGTACTCTATGAGCGAGGTAAGGCAGGGATTCCAATCTGCGAATGCAACCTCAATATCTTTGCGCGTGCCAGGGGCAACCATAACCTTATCGTCTGGCCATTCGTTTGGGTCTGACATGAATACCGTGGCATTGATCATGGTCTGTTTTGCAACTGGATAATGGATCAAGTGTGCGTTCGGCCCCACGTGGTTATGCTGATTCCTCGCTTTGTACTCTCCCAACGCCTGAATAGCCTTGTCCATCGGAACCAAGGCGCGATATGCTACCTTGTGGGTATAACGGGGGTAGGAAGCCGGATTATCTTCACCGAAGATAAGTTCCCTCACTCGTGACTTGATGCCATCGCATCCAATGACTGGAGTACAAGGTCTACGTCAGTAGTGCTTCTAAAGCCCGTTGTTGGATATAAAAAGGATAATTTACTAGCATCAGCTTTGGCAGAGGTGCCGTCAGCGAAGTTGAGTTGTAGTTTCCCTTCGTATCCCTTCTCTTCGATGTTGTCTAAACGTTTCTTTAGTTCAACAATATCTTGAGGTATAACTTTCACCAATGCTTCCAAGAAGTGATCACGCCGTGTCCCTTCGAAGCCCCTGTATCCCGCGTCCAGCTTGTATAACATCTCTTGATATGAGGGCTCTCCCTTTCGGCGCTTATTATATCCATCAATCCATCGCAGATAATCGTTGGGGTCGTTCTTATCCAGAGAAGTGGCAACAGAACCTCCTGACCTGAGAGCACTAGCAATATCCGGATTCATTAGGCTCATGCATCGTATAGCATTGGCCGTGAAGGCCATGCCGGCGCCGATCTCCCGGAAGCTCTTGGCTTGTTCGTAGATTTTGACATTGACATTCTGCTTGATGAGGCCGGCGGCAAGCGAGAGTCCAATAACGCCGCCCCCAACAATCGCAATCTCAACGGGACTCTCTTGGGTAGCCCCAGGCATCGTAGATCAACTAGTTACAAGTTTGAATTTTCAATTAAAATTCTATTGTTAAGATACACTAGAAAGAGGCAATATTGAAACAAATCTGATCAGTAGGTCTTATGCCTGTGAAACAATCACCTAACGGGCCCGGCATAGACGACTAGTAGCACCGCGTGGGAGGTAGGGTTGAGTCATGACGCCAATTCTGGTAATGATATTCTCCGACTATAGGAAATAGGTTTCAGCGCGACTGAGTAAACGGACGTTAATGGAAAGCGGTGTCATCTCACCGGCGCTGCAAGTGGATGCTTATCCCGGTACACGAGATTCGAGCTGACTGCTTAAGCGGAAAATCCAACGACGGAGTAACTCACCTTCCGGCCATTATACCGTCACCGAACCATGCGTAAGTCCGTCAGCCAAGGTGTTAAACTCAGCTCGACGATCCCATGTTTGGTGGAACACTGTTAATTGGTAGGCTTACGGCCGACTTATCTTGCGAACCTGTGGAAGACATACATGAAGTTATTCTATATTTGACTACCCCTATACCCAATCGGGCTTACCTAATTACCTTAAGCACTACGCCGGTCGGGGGGTCACCGTGCTATGAACGTTGCACACTAAATAGACTTCGGGTGTTAGAAGGCCGACTCGGGAGGGTCGGGAGGATCTTAGGGGTAGTAGAACATAGCAGAAAAGTGAGACATGTAAACAACCGAGGCATAAGCGTCATAGAACTAAGAATGAATCCTGACAGGCTGGTGTAATGGACTTCCTCGACGTTGGTTCCGTGATCCGGTCCCTCTGAGCGACTCGCTTTCGGGAGGATTGCCAATACGGACGGTTCGAGGATCGCTTCTTACGTCTCGGCGGAGTTTTTATCTAGTATGTCATTGGGTTAAAGCACCCTGGATAGGTTTTGTGGGCTGTGTGCAGCGATCCGTTGTGATCCGCCGGCGGTGTGAACCTTGATGCTCTGCCGATAATCCTTCGCTACAGCTATCGCATGTGTTTGTCTTATTGCTCGTAAAGCTAGATCCTAGGGGACGGACGGGAGACACGCTTAGTCGGCCGGCACTATACATTCCCCGTCCGCCTTCTCTGACGTGATATTCAAGGGTTTCCTGGCACTATACATGCTTATACCTTCGGGCCGTTGACTTATACGGGCTTCCTGTGAAACACAGTATTAGGGGTAGGCTTATCAGGAAGATATTAGGCAAATACATACAGGCTGTCTTTCTCCATCACCGATAACTATGTAGCTTAGCTGCTCAAGGACTAGGTCTAGCATCTTACCTTATTACATGTGTTAGCCAATCCCAAGTCTTCGGCATTTCCAGAAACCCCAGGGGCTGATTAGCCTCATCACGATCCTCTTCCTTCCTACAGAGGTAGAGTTCTGTGTGGCAAACCACGACTGCTGCCCCTGTTGATAAGTGTAAGATTCTCTCACTATCGGAAGGCGCTGGTGTATAGCATCTATCCCAACGTCTGCTCTGGTTTAAAAGATAGCTGCGCTGTTGCACTTTCCAGCGTGTTATGAATCTAGTTGTGCCATAGCTGTCTCTCACGGGAAATCAATTTCAACATTTGATCCGTCAGCCTTACTCAACTTCCTCTTAGCAATACGCAGATAACCAAAATGACGGACATGGGGGAGCGGCTAAGAAATCTCCCGCGAGGGCATACTACCCTACTATTCGGCTCACTCACCTTGTCTTTTGACGAGGCCATTTTTGCCAAAGTCCGCAAGACTGTAGTCGAAAATGAGGAGTTCCGATGGGCGATCGAGACGATCGCCGAATTCCCACAGATTTGGAGCTCCCTTACAGCTTCAATCCCCAGTCTCAACACTGAATCAGCTCTTAAGCAACTAGAGGATCTTAGTGATGCCTTCCGGACGGGACGGCCACTCGAGACATCCCTGCCCCTTCCGAATAAACTCCTAATCCCGCTTGTCGTCATCTCTCATTTGACTCAATATGCCACCTTCCTACGTAATAGTACGGAAGAGGTAGATATTGACCCGTTTAGCGTATCTCAGGCAGAAAAGACAACCCTTGGGCTTTGCACTGGGCTCCTGAGTGCCTTCGCTGTATCTAGCTCAGGTAGCAGCGTGCAGTTCAAGAAATATGCTGCCGTCGCTGTACGGCTAGCTATGGTGATCGGCGCTGTTGTCGATGCGCAAGACGAAGCTACCAAATCATCGAAGTCCCTCACTGTAGCCTGGACTACCGCAAAGGGTGAGGAAGAGTTGCGACGTATCGTGAACAGTTTCTCTAAAGTAAGCCAAAATCTATCCCTTTTCTTTCCGTGACTGGTATATAACAAATTCTAACCGGTCAATAGACCTATGTTTCGGTCAACTACGATGAAAACCGTGTCACGATAACGACAGAGGCTTCGTTAGCCCCCAGACTTCAACAACAGCTGAGGAGTGTCGGGCTCATCGTCTCAGAGCTCGGCCTCTACGGGCGTTTCCACACTGATGTTCACATGGACAAGCTGACGCCACTCATCCAATTTGTCGACGCGCATGTCGAATTCCATTTCCCAGATGCTTCGTTGGGACTCGTCATGCCCACGAGGTCAGACCGTGGTGGTGATTTGATTACGGAGGGACCTCTGCATCACCATGCGCTTCGACCCATATTGACCGAACCGCCGCAATGGTTCCGGGCCGTATCCGCTGTACGCGATGTTACTCTCGGAGCTCAAGATTCGTGTATACTCTCATTCGGTTCAGAGCGTACGGTCCCACCATCGCTGTTACGCAGCCTCAACCCTCAGGTGTTTCATATTGCCGACCTAGACGCCACAACCTCACGATTTGAGACTATCTCTCAAAAGGGCTTACGGACCTTCTCGGATAACGATGTGGCCGTTGTCGGTATGTCTATCAAGGTGGCGGGCGCCGAGACTCTGGACGAGTTTTGGGACCTTTTGGTCTCTGCGAAATCGCAGCACAAGGAAGTACCGAAAGAGCGATTTTCCTTCGAAACAGCATTTCGTGATGTCGATCCCAAACGGAAGTGGTTTGGGAACTTCATCGAAAACCACGATAAATTCGACCATAAGTTCTTTAAGAAGAGCCCCCGTGAGAGCGCTACCATGGATCCCCAACAACGGCTCTTTCTGGAATGCGCTTACCAAGCAGTGGAGCAATCTGGTTACTTTCATTCTCCTGAACCTGACAGTCGTATTGGTTGTTTCGTCGGTGTCTGCTCTCGAGATTACGATTCCAACGTTGCTTGTCATGCCCCGAACGCATTCACTACGACAGGTAACCTGCAGAGCTTTATATCCGGCAAGGTGAGCCATTACTTCGGCTGGACTGGTCCCGGTTTAATGATTGACACGGCCTGTTCTTCCTCGGCGGTCGCAATCCACCAGGCTTGCCGCGCGATTACCACCGGCGAATGCACCGCCGCTCTTGCTGGAGGCTCAAATATTCAGACTACCCCCTTATGGTTCCAAAACCTAGCCGGGGCATCGTTCCTGAGCACAACCGGGCAGTGCAAGCCTTTTGATGCGAAAGCTGACGGCTACTGTAGAGGTGAAGGGGTAGCTGCGGTGTTTCTGAAGAAGCTCTCCGCTGCTGTGGCGGATGGTGACCAGATCCTTGGCGTGGTTGCTGCAACGGGTGTGCAACAGAATGAGAACTGCACGCCCATATTCGTCCCGAACGCGCCTTCTCTCGCCGATTTATTTCGCGGAGTGTCTAAGCAAGCTCGTATTAAGCCTTCTGAGATCTCAGTGGTTGAGGCTCACGGCACGGGTACTGCGGTTGGCGACCCAGCTGAATACGACGGCATACGGCGAGTGCTTGGTGGCCCTGCATCAGGACGTGATCGAAACCTCTTCCTGGGATCTGTAAAGGGCCTTGTTGGCCACACGGAGTCCACATCGGGTGTCGTGTCAATGATCAAAGTTATACTCATGATCCAGAAGGGGATGGTCCCGCCCCAACCTAGTTTTACATCGATCAATTCAGCCATCGGGGCGACTCCAGATGACAAAATGACCATCCCCACGAGCCTGCAGAAATGGAATGCCAATTTCCGAGTCGCGTTAATCAACAATTATGGGGCTTCGGGTTCCAATGCCTCGATGATTCTTACGCAGTCACCGTTTGCCAATACCAATGCCATCAAAGATGGGCCGGAGCATTTCTTCGGGGCCAAGTATCCCTTCTGGATCCCCGGGCTCGATGACCAGAGTCTTCGTCGGTATGCCAAGGCCTTCCGCAAGTTCCTCGGAAAGAAGAGCCACGTTGCTGTAGACCTCTCTCTGCTTAATATATCCTTCAACTTAGCCCGCCAAAGTAATCGATCCCTTGAAAAAGCGGTTCGATTCAGCGTACACTCTATAGAGGAGCTCGACCAGAAGCTGTCTTCTCTGGAAAGAGGAGAGCCAAGTGTTGCGCCGGTCGTTCGCCCCGAATCCAAACCTGTCGTGCTCTGCTTCGGGGGTCAAGTATCGACTTTTGTGGGTTTGGATCAAGGTCTATATCAGAGAGTTGCTGTCCTACGAAAGCATCTAAGTAAGGTAGATGCAGTCGTTCGTGCGCTCGGAGCTGGGAGCATCTTTCCCGGCATCTTTGAGACTGTCCCCGTAAAGGATACGGTACAATTGCAGACAATGCTCTTCGCTATTCAATATGCTTGTGCGCGGAGCTGGATTGAATCCGGTGTCAAGCCAGTTGCAGTCGTGGGACATAGCTTCGGCGAACTTACTGCTCTTGCTATTTCGCAAGTGCTTTCCTTGGAAGATGCCGTGAAGCTGGTGGTAAGTCGTGCGACAATTGTCCGTGATGATTGGGGTAGCGAAAAGGGTGCTATGATCGCTGTGGAGGCCGACTTGGCTGATGTTGAGAAATTGCTCGCCGAGTCAAACGGTACACTGCCAGAAGAGAAGCCCGTGAGCATAGCTTGTTACAATGGACCACGAAGCTTCACCCTAGCTGGTTCTGTTGCCGCCGTTGAAGCTGTTGCTGCTGCCATTCCCACTTCAATGAGATGGAAAAGGTTGAATGTGACGAATTCATTCCACTGCGCCTTGGTCGACCCTCTTGTCGGGGCTCTAGAACAGATCGGGAAGACCCTCACATTCCGTAAGCCGTCGATCCCTGTGGAAAGAGCCTCTGAATTCCCCATCCAAGAGAAACACACGGCTAAGTTCATTGCCGATCAAATGCGTTGTCCAGTTTACTTCAATCATGCCGTACAGCGACTGGCTAAGCAGTACCCCTCGGCTGTCTTCCTGGAGGCTGGCTCCAGTTCCACCATCACCTTAATGGCAGGCCGCGCACTTGGCAATCCGAGCAATTCTCACTTCCAGGCCATCAATATTACAAACAACGACAAGGCGTGGGATAACCTTGTCGATGCCACGATTAGCCTGTGGAAGGTCGGCACAGCCGTGCAACATTGGGCGCACCAAGCTACCCAGACCAAGGAGCACTCTCCTCTCTTATTGCCACCTTACCAGTTCGAACGGGCCTCTCATTGGATGGAATTCAAGATACCGCCCAAGGTAGCGGACCTTCCCTCTCCACAGAACAACAAGCCTGAAGAAAAGCTACCCGAGGATCTCTTGACGTTTGTTGGTTACCAAGACAGCAAGAAACGTATTGCTAAGTTCAGGGTCAATACTATGATCCCTAAGTACGAAAGACTCCTCACGGGCCACGTGATCGCGCAAACCGCTCCCATCTGTCCGTCCACCCTCCAGCTTGATCTCGTAATTGAGGCTATTCGAGGAATTCGGCCGGAGCTCGCGGCCGCTAAGCTCGAGCCACAAGCTCGCGTTTTGGAGAACCAGTCGCCTATCTGTATCAACCCGACGCGAGGGGTTTGGATCGAGACGGAAGAGGATCTAACCGACAAGAACACGTCTTGGAATTTTCAGGTGTTCAGTACCGATATGCCTCAGGGAACTTCTAAGACTTTGCACACAACCGGCAAGATTGTATTCTGCTCAACGGAGGACTTGACACTGAAGCTTGAGTTTGCGCGACTCGAGCGACTAGTTAGCCATGCCAAATGCGTCGAGTTGCTACAAAGCGGCGATGTCGATGAAATCCTCTCGAACAGAAATATATATAAAATATTCTCTGAAGTTGTCGATTACGGCGAGGATTATCGCGGTGTCAAAAAACTGGTTGGATGCGGGCAACAATCGGCAGGACACGTCGTGAAGAAATATAATCCCGAGACATGGCTTGATGCCCATCTGGCTGATGCTTTCTGTCAGGTGGGTGGAATCTTCGTGAACTGCATGACGGATCGATCATCGTCCGAAATGTATATTTCCAACGGTATCGAGCAATGGATCCGGTCCCCTAAGCTTCGCCCTGGTGATGCTCGACCGGATAGCTTTCATGTGCTAGCAACTCATCATGCTTCTCCGAAGCAGCAGTACCTCACAGACGTCTTCGTGTTTCATCCCGAAACCGGCGCGTTGTTAGAAGCAATCCTCGGAATCAACTATGTCAGAGTTTCTAAGGCATCCATGAGCAAATTGCTCTTGCGTCTCACTGCCGGGGACGCCATAGCTGCTTCGCCATCCGAGTCAGCGAAGGTCGCCCAAATTGAGGCCACACCCATGGAGATTCTTTCACCGCAACCAGTTCCTGCAAAGGGATCGAAGCCACCAAAGGCGTCTAAGCCTCCTAAGGTGAAGAAGCAGTCGCCTAAATCGAATGTGGTCCCTAGGGTTAAGGAGATCCTGGCCGAGCTATCTGGCCTTGAGTTAGACGAGATTAAGGACGATAGCCAACTCGCCGACCTTGGTATCGACTCTTTGATGGGTATGGAAATGGCGCGAGAAATTGAAGCGGTCTTCAAGATCTCACTGCCTGAAAGTGAGCTTATGGAAATTATTGATATGCCCAGTTTGATGAAATGCGTGCAGAAAGCTGTGGGTGGAGATGCTAGTAGCACCGACGAGACCAGTGAGCAAAGCGAGGACGATACTTCCAGCGAGAGTGATTTGAGGTCCTATGGTACCAACGAATCATCAAACCATCCGACCGGCTTGACTACCCCGGCGGTTGATTATGATAAAGATCCATATGACACTCTTAGCGCTTGCGACGAGGAACTAAAACTTCCATTCGCTACGATCATGAAAGCATTTAACGAAACAAAAGCCATTACGGACGATAGAATAGCCGAATTTGGCCAGACCAACTACTTTGACAAGGTCATGCCGTTGCAGACAGAGATGTGTATTGCACTCACGCTTGAAGCCTTCGATCAGCTGGGCCATCGATTGCGCGAGGCGAAGCCGGGAGATAAGTTTCACCGAATTGCACATCCGACGGAGCATACTCGCTTGGTAGACTACCTATACCGAATGCTGGAAAGTGAATCGCATATCATTAATTTTAACGGTGATACTGTCACCAGGACTGCTGTTGCAGCTCCAACGAGATCGAGCAAGGAAATTCTTCAGGACTTACTGACACGCTTCCCGGATCAAACATCTGCGGATAAGCTGACATTCTACACTGGTTCCAATCTCGCGAAGGTACTGAAAGGAGAGACCGACGGAATAAAATTGATATTTGGTACACCCGAGGGACGCGACACTGTCTCCACCATGTATGCAGAATGGCCCCTGAACCGACTGCTTTATAAGCAAATGGAGGACTTCCTCACAAGACTTTGCTCAAAGCTTGATATGAGTCAAGGGCCGCTTAAAATTCTTGAGATGGGTGCCGGGACAGGAGGCACAACTAAGTGGCTCATTCCGACCTTGGCTTCTTTGAACGTGCCGGTAGAGTATACGTTTACCGATCTAGCGCCGTCGTTTGTGGCCGCTGCACGTAAAAAGTTTAAACCATATCCGTTCATGAAGTTTAGGGCGCATGATATCGAGTCAGCGCCAGCCGATGATCTGATCGGAACTCAGCACATCGTTATCGCCAGCAATGCTGTTCACGCCACCCATTCCTTACGCGAGTCTGGCAAGAACATCCGCAAGGCCCTGCGCGCGGATGGGTTCCTCATGATGGTTGAGATGACTCGACCACTATACTGGGTCGATATGACGTTTGGGTTGTTTGAGGGTTGGTGGTTCTTTGATGACGGGCGCACTCATGCCGTCACGCATGAACACCGATGGGAAGAGGAGCTGCAGACCGTCGGTTACGGACACGTGGACTGGACAGACGGCACCCGACCAGAAAATAAGTGCGAGAAGCTGATCATAGCGATGGCCTCGGGTGAAAGGTGCGAACGGCTCCTAATCCCTCCCTCCCCGCCTACCAGGAGTTTATCAGCTGACCTTGCGAATCGACAAGCAGTCGTTGATAGGTACGTCCAAAGATTTACCGCTGGGTTCTCAGCCGGTCTTGAGGACCTGTCGTGGTCTGAATGCCCTAGGGTGAATCCTAGTGGGAAAACGGTTTTAGTCACAGGCGCTACTGGGAGTTTGGGATCGCATCTCATCGCCCGTCTTGTGGAACTTCCAGACGTCGTTCGCGTCGTATGTCTCAACAGAAGTACCCGATCAGACGCCAAGGAACGCCAGGAGCAAGCTCTAGCCAAGAAATGTATTTCCTTGTCCGAAGAAGCTGCCGAAAAATTAATTGTCTTCGAAACGGATATGTCAAAACCCAACCTTGGATTGTCTGACAATGACTACGAAGCCCTTGTCGGTAACGTCACTCATATCGTCCATAATGCGTGGCTGATGAACGCAAAATGGCCGCTTCGCAACTTTGAAACCCAGTTCCAAATCATGAGAAATCTTCTCGACTTGTCTCGCGAAATATCTACCCGCCGTATCCCAGGTACAACAGTTACTTTCCAGTTTATTTCCTCGATCGCAACCGTTGGTCATCGACCCATTTGGTCAGGTGAGCCGATAGTCCCGGAAGAACGAATGTCGATTGAGTCCGTGCTACCTACGGGGTATGGCGATGCTAAGTATATTTGCGAGCTCATGCTCGATGAGACGTTGCACAAGCATCCCGATCGATTCCGTTCCATGGTCGTTCGTCCCGGACAGATAGCGGGATCCAGTATCAGCGGTTACTGGAATACCATGGAGCATCTATCCTTCTTAATTAAATCATCTCAAACACTCAAGGCGTTGCCTGATTTTGATGGACTTCTGTCTTGGACACCGGTGGATGAAGTCGCTAGTACACTCATCGACCTTCTCTTCCTCTCCGAGGACCAGGCACACTACCCCATCTACCACATTGATAACCCGATTCGGCAGTCATGGAAGGAAATGATTCCAATATTGGCAAATGCGTTAGAAATCGACCCGCAAGGCGGAATTCCGTTCAGAGACTGGGTTCAACTCGTTCGAGACCATCCCAGACAGGTCGAGGGGCCTGAAGGCGAGAATCCAGCCTTCTTGTTAATTGATTTCCTGGATGATAACTTCCTTCGCATGTCTTGTGGTGGTCTTTTGCTCGATACCGTCAAAGCCCGCAAGCACTCGAAAACATTGGCGAACGTAGGTCCTGTGAGCGAGAGTGTGGCCAAGCAATTTATTCAGAGCTGGAAGGATAGGGGATTCTTGAGTCGTTGATTTTGAACATTTTAGACTTCCTTTTAACTGTATAAAGACCCATACGTCTATGGAACCAAGATACAATATAAAATATACGAGATTTGATTTCGAACATTGACTGAATGTTTCCGCCAATGTGTCGCAGAACCTAAAGGTAGGATGCGTAGCTACATGGAAATGGTTATTCGTAATCTAAGACAGATCGTAGCCTTCGGTGCTCGCGTACATACGGCCGAAAGATCTCGGATGTTGAAAGGGTAGAAATCTTTACTACGATCTCGGATATAAGAACACAAGTAGAAAAGAGATCCCCTATCTCCAATACGCCTCGTGGCTTTTATTGGCGGTGACGTTTGAAATACCAGTTAAGCGGATGGATGGTTATCGGACAACCACGAATCAATCGATAAAACATCCCTAAATTATTCAGCTTTCCACGTGATGCTCTCTTGCTAATAGAGTATC
Source organism: Hypomontagnella monticulosa (assembly GCA_902825475.1). Classification (NCBI taxonomy): domain Eukaryota; kingdom Fungi; phylum Ascomycota; class Sordariomycetes; order Xylariales; family Hypoxylaceae; genus Hypomontagnella; species Hypomontagnella monticulosa. Next base: position 4,337,146 of record CADEBF010000011.1, on the reverse strand, counting down.
AATTGATACGTGGATCCCTGGTTGATCTTCGGCAGAATCCACCTTAGGTACCTAGGTAACATCGTTGATTGGGCGACGCTGATTTATGGCCTAATTTATGGCGAGCTTTTGATTGACTGCACGCTGATTGAGTGATAGCGCATCGCGGCAGCGACATGACTTTCTATTTTCCATTTCCTTCCGTACCTGAACCAAAATAAAAACATTCATAACTCGGCGATCCATTTTAATTTACCACCTTTTACACCACCAACGTACAATCTACGCCTTTCCTTTAACCCACATCCACGGCAGCATTGCCTTTCTCTTCTTTTACGCAACTCCTTTCCATTTTCTCAGCTCGTCAATCACTATACCTAATTAGCCATGGGTGAATCTCGGTGAGTGACGATGACCTCACCCCTCCTACCAAGTACCCCAGTTGAGGATCCACGACTAACGTCTTATCACCCCTTCACAGACAGGAACTGGTAGCATGGCTGAACAGCCTCCTCCAGCTAAACATCACCAAGGTCGAGCAGTGTGGTACTGGGTATGAATATCCTTGCGATTTATACATATTACCCCTCCCCCGCCAAATAGTACCCGAACTCCCCTATTTCATCGTATAGAGAAGATGGGCAACCAGCCGGCCATGACCCTGTCACAATACTATCAGATGCATTGGATGGCATCCATGGATGACTGCAAGATCTGAGCTAACTTTATTTCCCTACACCTATGCAGTGCCGCTCTCTGCCAAGTATTCGACAGCATCTTCCTTGACGTGCCCATGTCGCGTGTTAAGTTTAATGTCAACTCCGAGTACGCCTACGTCCAGAATTTCAAGATTCTGCAAAGTCAGTTCCATCCGATTTCGTATCGTACCGTAGCAACCGTTATCTATCCCACGGAGACTTCACATATACTAACATCCATCCTCTTCGACAGACACATTCGCCAAGCACAATGTCGACAAGCCCATCCCCGTCGAGGCCCTTACCAAGTGCAAGATGCAGGATAACCTCGAATTCCTACAGTGGACCAAGCGATTCTGGGACCAGTACTACCCCGGTGGGGACTACGACGCTGTGGGACGACGAAAAGGCGGTAGTCTACCCCCCTCGGGCGGCCCAGCCGCGCGAGCCACTGGAGGCGCTGGATCAGCCGCAGCTAGACGAGGCGGCACGACTCCTACGACTGGACCCCGCGTGGCCAAGGCCGCTGGTGGCGGCGCTGCTTCGGCTGCCCTCCTGCAGGAGAACGCGACATTGAAGGAGACAGTCGTCGGCCTCGAGCGCGAACGAGACTTCTACTTTAGCAAGTTACGAGATATAGAGCTCCTGATCCAACAGGCCGTCGAGGAGGACCCCGAGATCGAGAAGCAGGAAGACGGCCTCATCAAGCAGATCCAAACAATACTATACTCGACCGAGGAAGGCTTTGAGATCCCCGCGGAGGGAGAGACTCTGGATGACCAAGAGACGTTCTAGAATGTCTACTGTCAGCGGAAAACGAAGTTATGAACAGTAATCGGGAAGGGGATAGGCTCATAGCCATGCATTAATGTTGAGGTAGTTGTATGATGAGCCAGAAAGGACAGGACAATACGGGTAAAATACCAGAAAAGGGGTTGCATCCGGGGATGGTGTCTTATGGCATCGGGAAACCCGATCCTTTGTTCAATTTGCGTCGTCACAAGAATGGGGATCTAGTAGCACTGGAAGTCATCGTCGACCCGAGACGACTATTGTTCTCCCTTAGCTCGAGGGTGTGGTACCTAGACCACGGCGATAGATATCAACAAGGCCTTTTTTTTCTCTCTTCACAAGGTACTTATTCATTCACACCACCCGACCATTCTGTTCGTTCCTCTAGTACTTTCCTTGCTTCACTATATTTAAGTTGCTCCGCGCGTACCCGCCTCCCCCTAATAAGGTTATCTAGCTGCATATCTCGGCATAGCTTCAGGATTGGTGGTTTCCTACTTTTTTCCATTCCTCAGAGCGATGCAAGTATTGTGATTTCCTTCTCGTTCTGATTTCACCCGAGTCCATTCCCTCATGACTGCCCTCCACCCGTCTTCTTTCCACTCTTTTCCTCCCCCAAGTTCGGTCTACTTCTTTTCCCGCTCATACTGCCCATACTTCCAAGCTTAATGTAGCCAAATCTGTGACATCATCGCCGCCAGCACCGCTGCTGCAATGGCGCAACCTCAAGACCCCAACAGCGATGAGGTCGCGGGACCGGCTACCCCCGGACCTACCACTAGCGTCAAGCCTGGTTCGCATAAGTATGCTCGTCCACAACGAAGCTCACTACGCAGAGCCGTCAAGGACAGTCTACGTGATTCACCGGCCACCCTAACCCTCCAAACTCCACCAAGCACTCCCCTTCCGTCACCTACAGCATCGCATGACGCTCGATGTGGTCGTCGTAGCTCGTTACGTCTAGCTCTACGGCAAAGTCTGCACGACCCCGATGCCGTCGCATCAGTAGTTACCCCTCCATCCACACCATCACCAGCACCAGCGACGCCCACGACGCCCTCGACACCAGCCTTCACACCGACGCGAAGAAGTGCCAGACTGCTTTCCCAGAAGAAATCCCGGCGTCAGCTAAAAATCAGTCTGGATTCGACACAATCCAACGACAGCGATGAGGATAGCCAGGGACCGAGCGACATCGAAACTGAGGCGACCGAACCTAACAGGAACGGTATCCCGACGTCTCGTAAAGGCTGGTATCGTGTACGCGAGATTTTCGCGGAGGCGCGTGACCGAAACGGCAAACTCATCTACTTCGTCGACTGGGAAGGCATCGATCCTCGCACGGGCTTTAGCTGGCCCGGATCATGGGTACGTTGCCGTTTACTTCATTTTCCTCACCGTAGCGGCGTTCTTCATCAATCCACCCCTTATTTAGCCGTACCATGGAGAAAAGTGGATATACGCTAACCTGTACTGATCAAATATAGGTAGACGCGAAGAAAGTCTCAGCAACTGCGATTCGAGAGTTTAAGGAGAAGCAGGGTGAGAAATGAAGTGCGGAGGCATTATAATAACAAGAGGCGGAAGTAGACTGAGGGATTATGGCTCCACGAATCTCTAGGGCCCTCCATACGCATACTTCCAAGGTCTTCGACTATCACACACATTAGTGGTACGACTCATCTCTTGTAGCTATTCCGCATAGCAAGTTCGAGCACGATAACGAAATACGGCGAAATTGGCGACGAAATGGCATATCATGGGTATGAAGTCCGCATCATCTCATCGCATATAGCTATTAGAGCTATACTATAGGACGTCATCAAACATCAAAACTTGCCGAACTCGAAGAATATTCAAGGCATACTAGAGGTTCCGGTCGGAGCACGCGGGGAACCAATAGCACGTAAGCCGTAATTCAGATTCCGGTCAATCATCCAGAGAAAGTAACCCGCCCCTAGAGGACTAATTATAGGTGATACAACTTCTTACTTATTTGGTCAACCGTACGAGTACTAGCTCCATATATAGGAGAATGGCCTTGCTACTAGAGTCCGAAGATGTAGATTTCATCAAGGCAATTAATTGGATCGTATTAGTAAGCCACGGCTTAGCAAAAATGAAGCACTTCACCTAGCCTACAAGCTAAGCTCTAGTCGCCGTCGAATCTCCCGTTCTCCCGTTAGCTGAAACCGAGCCGGACCGATCGATTCGAGATAACATCCCAACCGTATAAACTTATTCCAGCAAATGAGCATACGTGACATCAGAAGCGATGAAATAAATATCTAGCTAGGAGTTGAAGGCGATGTAACTAAGAGAGGCCCCAGCGCTTTTCACAAAAAGGATACACACTGAAGGACAGGCTCTGGAATTCAGTTTCATCTCATTCTATGAAATGAACGCTGAGGCATTTAAAAGAACACTAGAAAGAGAAAATTGACACTGTCAGCTGAGCCGGAGTTCGGGAGATATAGTGGATCATCGGGACAGACAGTGCCCCACTTACGCCCCGTAACCACGGGGACCGACGGAACCGGATGCACAATTCGACCAGTCCAATCAACAAAGCAAGTACCCGCGCAATTAGGGCCCGGGATGTCCGAAAGCACTGTGGTGAGTCACTTGTTTGTCTTGGCCTCAGCTCACTCAGCTTAGCTACTAGGTACAGTGGCTAGCCTTACAGTCAATGAAGGAATTTCAACACTGGGGATATCAGTAATGTAAAGTGGGCACTTCGGGCCGTATTATTTTCGTCACTTGGACGTCACTTTTACATTGTCTCAATCTCAGTATTGTCTGGTACGAAACATTCAATTAATACATTTTATGGTACGAACCCCAGATTCCTCAACCTAAACTTAAGCCTAATACTCTTTTCTCTCGTCGTGTCACAGACCCACCCCATCAATCATGGCGAAACCTCGAATAGGCAACGCCGCGAAGGCAAGCCATCGCTTGCTGACGGGATCAATTCAACCTCTGATCTCTTCCAATTTCGATCTTCAACGATGTGTTTCGCATGGGGTGCGGATGGCCAGTACGGCCTCGAGTAATGGACGGAGAAAGGAACGGGTGGTTATTCTCGGATCCGGCTGGGCCGGCTACGGATTCGCGCGGAGTCTCGATCCGAAGAAATTCGAGCGCATCATGATTTCGCCAAGATCCTACTTCGTCTTCACCCCTCTGCTTGCGGGCACCGCGGTCGGCACTCTAGAGTTCCGAGCCGTGGTCGAGCCAGTCAGAAGACTCGGCTTAGACCGATTCCACCAAGGATGGGCCGATGATATTGACTTCGCCCGCAAAGTCATCCGTGTAGAGGCAAACACGTCAGATGACCTCGCCTCAAGGACCCAACTAGCGCTTAAGCATCGCCCGGACGGTGACCATAAGGGGGCCACCTTCGACGTGGAGTATGATAAGCTGGTAATTGCAGTTGGTTCCTACAGCCAGACGTTCGGCATCGAAGGGGTACGGGAACACGCGAATTTCCTACGAGACATCGGCGACGCGCGAAAAATCCGGATGAAGGTGCTGCAGAGTTTCGAGAAGGCAGCGCTCCCCATTACGAGCGACGAGGATCGTAAGAAGTTGCTACATTTCGCTATTGTGGGAGGTGGACCGACTGGTATAGAATTCGCCGCTGAGTTACACGACTTGATACGTGACGACCTCACGAATACGTACCCGGAGTTGATGAAATTCGTTAATATCACCGTATACGATGTTGCACCCAAGGTGCTTCCGATGTTCGATAAGACTTTGGCGGACTATGCTATGGATCGGTTCAAGCGAGAAGGCATCCAAGTCAAAACAGAGCACCACCTAACACGCGTCCGTCCAGACGAGGACTGCGAAGGTTGCCTGAAGCTGAAGATCCAAGAGTGCGGCGACAAGGAAATCGGCGCGGGCATTGTGGTGTGGAGTACAGGGCTAATGCAGAACCCGCTGGTGCAAAAGCTGGAGAGCAAGATCTTCAAGCTTCCATCTTCGGATTCCGAGATGCAGCTGCAAAGAGACGCGAAGACCGGTGGGATTGTCACTGATTCACACCTCCGCGTGAATGTGGTTCCTCGCGAAGTAGCTTCGGAGCCCGTGCGCACCCAGGGGCAAAACGCCACACTGCTGCCTGATGTGTACGGTATCGGCGATTGCACGGTGATCTCGGAGCTTAGTCTGCCCGCCACCGCGCAAGTCGCCAGCCAGCAGGCGGGCCACCTAGCGAGACGGCTAAACAAGGGCGACGTGGACCAGAAGCCATTTCGGTTTCGCAACTGGGGAACAATGACATATCTCGGCAGCTGGACGGCCATCCACCAGAGCAGCGCGGACGAGTTGAAGGGTTGGATGGCCTGGGTCTTGTGGCGCACTGCATACCTTACGAGGAGTATGAGCATACGGAACAAGATCACGGTGCCGTTCTATTGGGCCATCAGTTGGATATTCGGGAGGGACATCTCGAGATTTTGAGGAACCCTCGCCCATTTGAATTTGCATCCCGACATCTCCCTCTCTACTCTCCTCTTGCTAATCTTGTTGATGATATTACGAGATTTTTCAGCCATTTAGACATTAGATCTCAGGTATAGACTCGGTCATGGTGGGCGACGATCTTCAAGTTGTACGTTAGTTGTATATTAAGTCAGGAGTCCAGGAGGCATAAATAAACATAATCAGCATCTGAGCAATATATATTTAAATGTGCCGTGAATAGCTCTAGATAACTCGGTATTGGGCCTTTGCGTCTCTCTTTCAAAGCCGCCATGGGAACTACGTATCATAGGACTCAGAGTCTGATCGTCGGCAGCTCACTAGATACCCAGTGTGGCAAATGCTCGAGAAACCGCCTGGCCCTACCTCACCCAGTAGAGCGGGCAGGATCATGGAATTGATGGGCGTCGAGGATATTTCTTCTATGATTAAGATCACTCAAAGGCTCTGTATCTTCGATTTCTTTAGCATGAGAAATCCAGTTGGTCTCTTAGCTACTGGAGTGTGTTTGCTAAATCTTTTACTTCAGATGAACTCGGCATCTCAAAAAGGATTGACTTAATCAAGTAATAAGGAACGGTTGTGGATTGATTCCATCGTCCAGTCCACCACTAACGCACAAATTTCTGTAATCCGGCATCCAGCACCACAAAAACATAGCTCGAGTTGGCTCTAACTCAACGAATGTCCTCCCATAGCTTTGTTCTATCCGTCCTGCCCCCGAAACCGTGTATGGGTCGAAGTGGTCGTTAGCCTGACCTCCGCTCCGGCCGATAGGGACTGACTTCGATCATGATTGTTTTATCGAGTGTGAACGCTTAACGTTCAGTGGGCCAACGACATCCTCTACCTGTTCCCGACTATCAGCTCATGAACATTGCAACAATATCCTCAAGTGTCACTTACCGGACGCTTCTTAGGCGGCACGGACCGGATAGGCGTGATTACTTCTGGCATATGTATTCTCATAGGGAAGTATGGACCTAGCTGCTCGCGCACTAGATTTTCGGGTTTAGCCTTTTTCTTACTCATGTCCAAGATGAGCTCGGCGACATCGAGCATAGAGTCAGCGCTGCCATTAGTTCCGTGAACATGCAGATGCAAGCCCTTGACCGCTAATATAACTACGATTAGAAACTTTTTCCACTTCCTTTGAATACTTAGATGACCCCGGAATTGTCTAGAAAAGGGAGATCCGGATGGTTTGATTTACTTACAATGGTACCAAGGAGAATCGCCATTAACATTTCCGACTAATCATGTATGTTTTTTTAGTCGAGAGCATCAATAACGATTAATAGCAAGATCTACTTACACAAAAGTGACCAGAGCGAATCAAGAAATGATATGGAAAACCAGCATGTTGAGACTCGGGGTACCTGATGCTCGCCGTTGCCGTCGAGTGAAATGATTGTACAAGTTCCGGTAGCTTTCAACACCGAATCAGCCCAATGGTCTCGCACTTGTTCATCAGTTAATTTTCCTTTGATGAAGTCAAGGGCACTTGAAAAGTTGATCATTGTGAAAGTCTCGTTGACGACAGTGATTCCTGCGTCAAGGTGATCCACTGTTAAGGTGGGCTCGACCTTGACCTTCTCCATGTCAGACATGTCTGAAATTGTCGAGCAAGTTGTAGAGGTAATCTCAAGGGTGTCAAGAGCCTTTATGTAATATTCGCGTGTCCGCACGCGTAGGTAATTAGGCAGAAAGGTAGATTTGAATTACAGAATTCAATCTTCACAAGTTGGAACCTGGAGGAGGTAGGTATGTACCTAGGTAGTATTTTATGTGCAAAATGTAGTACCTTTTCATATCCATATGATATACTCCTTTCTCCTCTTTGCATAACTAGGACATGCAGCACGTATCTACGATGTCACACAAGCTGAAAGCCACTATTATATACCCATGTCAATATCTATTGGATGTAAGAATGAAGTATGACCGGTCACATACATATTAGGCAGCGGCAGGAGCTTGTTGTCAAGGAAAAAAATATTAAAGACTAACCAGGTGGATAGTACATATTTATGAAACTAAACTAGAATAGGGTATACTTTATACGATTTTATATGTGGTCAGTGAAGCCCTCTAATCTTTAATATCCTCACTAATAGCTTCGCCATCTATTCCTTGGAAGTTGATTTCTTCCCCTCGTACACGCAGGGCGACTGGAACTTGTACCCCTAGAATTATGCAAATGATATCATCTTTCTCTATTTGTGACGGGCCTAGACCGAAATACCCCGATGTTGTCTGGAATAGACAGGTATTAGAAATATTGCGCTTCAAGATATAAGGGAATATACTAGCGATTATTTTATCTTGATACAGTTTCCAGTAGTCCTCTCCGGATGGATAACGCCCGATCGCGAACTACTAGCCAGTCTTCGGGATCGTTCATAATTGATACATAGAGCATCCGCCCATATATGAATGAGTTTCGATAGATCTCGGACACGGCGCAGTAGGGTGGCCAGATTTGCCGAGACTGTCGCTTCCAGTCCGTTCACCATCATGCCGGCTTTCGGGGTTTTCGGACATATGATAGTGCGTAGTACAGTAGGTGGTCATCGAGCAGAGCGGCACCTTCTAGCGGCGAACCTAGAGCTTGAGATGGTTTTGAAGATAGTAGCCGGATGATGTTGGACGATAACGGTGTATGTTCGTGCCCTGTGTTGGTGGTAAATGTGACGGTAGGAATATTTGCATACGTACGTATGTATGTACTTACACGTAGTTATTATCAGTAACTCGGCGGGCGGGAGTTAGTGAATCAACTACGTTGCTTTTAGGACCAACATCACTCAGAGCTTTATAGTTAGGAATTCTTCAGCAGACGGACCCTTATTAAGCCTCTTGGCTACTGTAAAATATCTTTCACTTCAAGTAAACTCGACATCTTCAAATGGATTGACTTGACGAAGTAATAAGGAGCGACTGTAAATTAATCCCCTCATCCAGCCTACTTCTAACAGACGAATCCCCGCAACCATCACCCAGCAACAAGAAGACGTAGCTCGAGTTGATTCTACGTTAGCGAGCGTCCTCCTATAGACCCCCTTATCGGGGTGAAAGAGTCCCCGCAAACTGTCAGATGGGGGAGGAGATCTGGGAACAAACGACCCCTAGGATATATAGGGTAGAGTTAGGGCTCTTTGTGCCACAACTTAGTTACTACCTAGGATCATTAGTAAGCCTGTGGCACAGACGAGACCTGCGGGAGATGATTCCCTCCTTGTCAGTTAATATAAGGGGCTTGTGACTGTAAAAGCATGGCGCGTTGCGCATTGGAAGCAGTGCTGGCGGTCAACCCACGCTGTTCAACGTGTCCACGGAGCTGGTGGGTGGATTGAATTGAATTGATGCCAGCCCTGATTGAAAGCACCCTGTTCCTTCCCTCGGCGTCAGCTTATGAGTATTACAATAAAATGTCTCATAGGTCACTTACCGAGCGCTTCTTAGATATGGTAGGCATGATGGCTTTTGGCATATGGATTATGATGGGAGATTCACCCAGTTCCTCGCGTACCAAACTTTCAACTCCAGCCATCTTCGCATTCGTGGCACGGATGAGTCCACCAAGATTGAGCATGGAGTCGGCGCCACCGTTGGGTTCGGCCATTTGCAGATGCAGGTCCCTGAGCACTAGTATAGGTAACTATGATTAGAAACCCTTTTAGATATAATAAGAAAGAGAGGTGTAGATAACTCTTGAAATACGTACAATGGTGCCAAGGGGAGTTGCCGTTAGTCTTTCCGACTAGTGATGTAATTATATATCATTAGTTAAGGATATGAAAAATAATATATTGTAGGAGTTACTTACAGAGAAGAGCCCAGAGAAAGTCGAGGAATGATATAGAAAACCAACACTTCGAGACTTGTCCAAGATAGGTGGTTGAGCCAGTCATGAGATGGCTTGGGGCAGTTATACAGGCTCGAATAGCGTCACAAATCGAATCGTCCCAAAAGTCTTGCATTTGTTCAGCGGTGAGCTTTCCTTTGATAAAGTCGATGGCGCTGGAAGGGTCGATTGTCGTAAAAGTCTCACTAGAAGTGGCGATTCCCGCTTGGGCCTGATTATTGCCTAAGGGGGGCGTAGTCTCGAATTCTTTCATGTCGGGCGTATCTGAGAGTATCGAGCAGGTCGTGGACATGATTTCCAAGGACAACAAAATGTTGTTTGTAAGAAATGGATACGTAGTTAGAAAGGTGGGCTCATATTTCTCTATATATGGGCCACGGGTTGATAAGGTATTGGACATAAGTAAGGTGGTGTAACGACCGATCACTTGCATATGATTAGGCAACGGCGGAAGCCTGTCGTTAATCGAAAATGACTTCGAGAAATCTACGCTCGTTTAGCAAATACGTAATTCATAGCCTTCGCTTATCATCTTCCTTCTATTTCGGGATGTGTTATGTAGCGGTAACTCATTCTTAATAGCTAGTATTACAATATTTTTCGGTAACTAGGTTTGTGTCAATAGTCACTTCGAGGTACTCGAGGAAAGGCTGTGGCATTTTTAAACCCCGTTCGAAGGCGTCTGTCGGGGTTGGGAAATGTGATAAGTCACGCCAATAATACTTTTACTAGGTGTATTATAAGCCACCAGTCTCCACCATATAAGTTTCACATTAGTATTCCGATGTGATTCACTTTTAGCTAAGTACATGTGCAGACAGCCTGTTTAAAGTACGTATCGAAAATCAGAATTCTCAAGATCCGTCTTGTCATGCATACCCAGCCTCATGCCTTCTAGCCTCTCTTCGGTCGTATCAAGCGCTCCGAACTCGCGGTCTCTCCTCTTGTTTTCCATAGCCATGTAGTAGCGAAGAGCAATGGCGCAGAATAGAGCACAGCAGAAGAATACAAGAATGGTAGTGATAGCTAGTACATACTTGGGTGCGTCCTCATTGCGGAAGAAGAACGGTCCTGCGATGTTCCCAGCAGCAAATACGATGAAGAGAAGCGTGTTCGTGAATGCTCGCTTAGTGTGACCTGCGATGTTCTGTCCGACGATCGTAAGGCAGAATGGCCACTGTGTGAACAAGTTAGCACTGGGCTTATCTGGGGGGCCTGTTAAAAGAAACGAACCGTAACAGCATAAGAATTGATCAGCCAATAGGCAACAACTCTACCGTACTTATTGGCGCCAGTACCTATCGTACCGTAAACTGCGGCGATACCGGCAATGGCGGGTAGCAGGGGGACGATCATACCCCAGGTCCGTAGATTTCCATATTTGATTGAGAAAGATCCCCAAACGACCATACTTCCAGCACTTACGACGGATGATGGCAAACCAATTAACAGTGTTCCAAATGCGTCGAACCCAAATCCAGATATCACAAGAGAGCCGAAGCTTGTCAACCCACCGTTCGGCAGCTGGGTGAGTAAAACGAAGGCAAGCACGAGCCACGTCTTCACATCCTTGACAGCGTGCCACATCTGGTAATTCTTCCACTGGTACCCCTTGATTCCCATCATGTTCTCCGCGACCCTCTGGACGGCGATAATTTGCTCTTCATGAGTAAGGAACCGTGCCTTATTGGGTGTTTCCGGCATGAGGAACAACCAGGCGAAGCCCACAATTAAACTGAGGAGACCGAGAACCAAAAAGATGTACATCCACGGCTTCAACGCCGTGTTGGTGATATGACCGAGCCCATATGACATCAGACTGGAGATGATAGAGAAAGCGCCCTGCATCGCAGCCCAGAGCATAGTCCTCATAACCTGCTCGCGTCGAGTGTAGAACATCGACGTATAAAGGACGAAGCCAGGGGTGACAGCGCTCTCGGCGACGCCAAGAAGGAAACGGATTACCATCAAACCGGCGAAGTTCCGTAACCCAAGGTGACTATATCCAGGTTAGCTTTTCGCTTGGGCTTAACGATATGTGTACGCGACTCACGCAAGCATCAGGACTCCCCAGCTTATAACAGACAAGCTCAGAATACGTGCCGTCTTATATCGCTGAAGTAAATAATTCGCAGGGTACTGCGCGATCAGATAGCCGAAGTAGAACATGGAACTCGCCCACGAGTACTCGGTACCAACTAAGCCAAGGTCCTGGCGGAAGTCGAAGAGGACGGCCCAGCCAAGGGCGACCTTGTCGACGTAATTGAGTCCATACAGGGCGCACATCAACGGGAGAAGGTGAAGATCTATCTTCTTCCTGACTGCATCCTTTTGTGCCTGGGTGACGGCTTGAGGGGCAGCTTCGTCGAATAGCTCATAACCTTCATCGGCAACCTCCCCTTTCGTTGCCGTTTCCACATCCACCCCGGTCCCGTGAGGGGCCGTGGTGGCCTCAATGCTATCACTCCGGCGCATGTTTTATTGGAAGCACGCGATCTGTCAATTCCAGGTGTGTCAATCCCAATGCGACGGGTGGCTTGACAGAAACCCTTACTTAATGAAGGATACATGGCAGAGGTCTTCACTCAAATAGGCACAGATCCCTGCGCCGCCGGCACCGGCTACCGAATATCATGACTACATTCCGAATGAATCACCGAATGATAAGCCATCATAGCTTATCTTCCATGTCTTTTAGTCTGCCATGGTCAGGGTATATAATATAGAACTATGGATTTCTTATCATACCCCATAGAGGGGACATACTTGGGGATGTAACTTCGTTGGCAATTATGTAACCTACTTGGTAGACTAATTCTTGCGGTTCGGTGGAGATCGGATATCTCCTCCATTTCGGCTCGGTTAGGTGACCCTCCGACTCGAATTCCCCCTTTGGGGAATCTTCTCGGTGGACTTCACCGGTGCTCCCCACCGACAATTGGAGATAGCCGATGGACTAACCCGTATGGCGTGGAGCGAATCACTATCGTCGACCAATGGGTGGGGGTGCCTAAGAGGAGTGGAAACAAGCTTTGCCTACCCCAACGGTAAAGCTTCACTTAAGAGTCAAGACGGCGGCGCAAGCCTACCGTAGGTAATTTGAGGTCGGCCCGGCCTCATTCATTGGCGATCCTATCAGAATCCCAAATCCAAAAATCAATCAAGATGCAGATACCGGAAATCGATCGGGATGAATGTCTCGCATTCCTATCGAAGCTCGTGCAGATTAAGAGCTATTCTCAAACCGATGGCGAATTGGAGGCGACAGGGTTTATGGCGGAGCAGATGAAAAAGATCGGCCTTGAATCTGAACTAGCCCCCTTTGACGGTGGGAAGAGGCAGAATGCATTGGGCATCTGGAGAGGGACGGGATCGTCTACTCAGGCGACCAGGACGCCCAAAACACTGCTGTTCAATGGCCACTTGGACACAAATCCGGTATCCGAGGGATGGACGATAGACCCATGGGAGGGGAAAATTGACGACAAATTCATTTATGGGATCGGCGTCAGCAACATGAAGTCGGGCTGCGCTGCCTACTTCTGCGCCGTCAAAACCCTCATGGAGGCCGGCTGGAGACCTCGCGCGGATGTGATCTTGACCTATGTGGTAGGAGAACTTCAGGGGGGCGTAGGTACAGTCGCCTTGATTGAACAGGGAAAGATTAAGGCCGATTACTTCATTAATTGTGAACCGTCCGACATCAGGGCGGTAACGATGCACGCGGAGGCGCTGACGTTTGAGATTACTTTGAAGGGTATCACGCGCCACATGTCGGCAAGAGAGGAAGCCCAAGATGCCATAATGGCAGCTTGTCGATTAATTCCTGAACTCAATGCCATGACGTTCCGGGGCGCGAAGAGTAAGGATCACGAGAAGTGCAATCGATGTCAAGTGGGCATCGTTCACGGTGCGCTCGGAAAGGAGCTCGTCGAATGGCGACCTGCACAAGTGGCCGACGTATGTAAGCTTGCCGGCAGTGCGCGGTACGCTCCTGGTCAGACCCAAAAAGGCGTGATGGAGGATCTCCGAGCGGTCATTGAGAAGTGCTTGGAAAGCTTTCCTGGAATGACCTTTGAGTTGAACCAAAGGTTCGAGCCTACCATGCCCGCCTTTGAAGTGTCGCCAAATTCCACATTAGTCAAATCGTTGAACGATGCGTACTTCCAAGTCAGGGGCGAGGAACAACCAACTGGGGTCTTGGCCCCGACCTGCTTCTACGGATCCGATGCTGGACATCTTTACAAGACTCTTGGCATGGAAGGAATCGTGTGCGGGCCGGGAGGCAAGTACAATACGCGACCCGACGAAGCGGTTGATATTCCCGATTATCTGGACTGTATTCGGATGTTCATGCGAGTAATTGTGGATATCTGTGGATAAAGGGGGGCAGAGCACTGAGGGGACCGGGTATCTCCAATCTCCACACTCCAACCCCTGACTACAGGTAGCTCCCGACTACACTGCGACTAGGTCGAGTACCCGAAGGATGAACCATGTGGGCTCATAATAACAATATAGATAAGAATGACTATAACTTCTCGTAAGATGAGAATCGCATCCTATCGCCGCTTGGTAAATCCGTAGATATCTATCGACGGAAATAATGCGTACCCTAAGCCAGGAAGACGCCGAGAGGCTTATCGTCGAGATCCCCGAGGTCGAGAGGCTTTGCTCCTGTTCCAAGCTGTACAGTGCAGGGCCTCACCTTGCTGGTGATTTGCAGCACGCGGAACGCATCCGGGATTTGTGGCGATCCTACGGCATCCCCACCGAGCTTATCCGGTACGACGTTTTGCAGAATTTCCCGAAACACACGGCACTGAACCTCCACGGCGATGACGGCTCTGTCGCCTACAGCGCGAGCTTGATCGAGGATGAGGTCGCCGAAGATCCGACATCATCCCCGCAGAACGGGTTGCCGGCGTTCTTCGGATTTAGCGCACATGGCACGGTATGTGGGGAGCTTGTCTACGCGAATTTCGGGATGCTGTCGGATTTTCAATTACTCGAGTCAAAAGGCATATCCGTCAAGGGTAAGATCGTCATCTGCAAGTATAGCAAAGTCTTCAGGGGGTTGAAGGTACGGGCGGCGGAGCAATTCGGCGCGATCGGAGTTATCCTATACAATGACCCCCAAGAAGACGGGAAGTACATAGTCAAAAACGGATATAAGCCGTACCCCCACGGTCCCGCAAGACATCCGAAGAGTATCCAGCGCGGTAGCGTTGATTTCTTCTCCGTTTCCGTCGGCGATCCCACCACACCAGGCTATCCAAGCCTCCCCGGCGATGAGACAAAGCGACAAGATCCAAAGCACGCGGTCCCTTCTATTCCTTCCCTTCCTATCTCTTTCAGCGATGCGATACCATTCTTGACAGCCTTGAATAGCCGGGGCTTGAGTCCCGATGAATTTGGCGAGGTGGGAAACAATTGGAGGGGGGCGTTGGATGAAATCGACTATTGTACTGGACCTAGCAAGGCTAAGGTAACATTGTGTAACGAAGGAGACTACCGATACTCTCCGATATACAATGTAATCGGTACTATCGAAGGTCTGACAGATGAGTCTATCGTCTTGGGGAACCACCACGATTCATGGTGCTGTGGCGCAATCGACCCCGTAAGTGGGAGTGCAGCGATGAACGAGGTGGCGAGGGGGCTCGGTCATCTGCTGGAGAAGAGTTGGAAACCGTACAGGAAAATGTGAGAGCGAACTGCCAAGACATCCTCTACTCTCTTCTGATAGACAATTCGCAGCGTTCTGGCTTCATGGGATAATGAGGAGTACGGGCTGGTTGGCTCCACCGAGTTCGGCGAAGATCGTGCGGCGTGGTTGACGGAGAACTGTGTCGCTTGTAAGTTCCTACCCCCTATCCAATTAGTTTACATCTAACTGAGGTAGACATCAACGTCGATGAGGCGACGAACGGTGGTAATATCCTGGGAGCTTATGGGAGCCCCTTATTGACACATGTCCTTCGTGACGTAGCGGGTGTAATACCTTCACCGGTCAACGAAGGGAAGACGGTGTATGATGACTGGCTGAGCCTCCAACAGGAGACGGTAGTTTCTCTCGAGAAGCCTAACTTGACTGTGATGGGGACTGGAAGTGACTATACTGTCTTCTTCCATCACCTCGGTATCTCCTCTTTGGACCTGCTTTTCAATCAAAGGGGAACTGCCGTCTATCCGTACCATTCTAACTATGATAGTTACTACTGGGTCGATAAATTTGGCGACCCAGGCTTCAAGAAGCACCTGGCTATGGCTAGACTTTGGGGGCTTCTCACAGTCAGACTGGCCGGGATTCCAGTGTTGCCCCTCAGAGCTTCCGACTATGCTAGTGCACTAAAGCGACACGTCGGCTCTCTTCGTGATAAGAGTGTATCCGGGTTGCTTCTTGAGCCTCTGGAGGCCTCGGTTTCTAAATTTGATATAACCATGAAGGCACTTGATTCAAGAGTCCACCGAATAGAATTAGACACCTCTCGCCAAATGTCGCCCAAAGTAGCAGAGGCGAACAAGATTTACATGAAACTCGAGAGGTCATTCTTGCTAGAGAAGGGAGGCCTACCGGGAAGGCCTTGGTACAAGCATATGGTATGTATATGACACATATGTTAGCCTCCATGTTTTAGAGCACGAGCTAATTCTTCTAGATCTTTGCACCCGGACTATGGGCAGGTTACGACGGCGTTGTCTTCCCCGGCGTCACCGAATGCCTTGAGGATAACGATGTTGAGGGCGCAAACGCGTGGGTGCAGAGGATTGCGGAAGCCATAGATAAGGCTTGCTCAATCGTCGATAATGCCATGTCATATTAATAACTGCCCTAATCCGTCCCAAAGAACTGGATCGTGGCCAAGAGGGACTCCTCTTTGGTTTCAGCCACATATGCAAGACTCCGCTCTCAGTCACAGTGGCCCCTATCATGTGTACCTATGTAGTGCCTGCTATGTACCTACCTACCCAGGTACCGACTGGGGTAGGTTGGCTCTGTTTTTTTCGCCTTCATTGGAACGAGTATTTCCTCTCCGTACCAGTTGGGAAAAGTTGTAGGAAAATACACCCAGTACGTTTGTGAAAACGAGCTACAAACCCCCTACTATAGACATACTGTTATCTTTGAAACACATTGTAAAGTATATAATACTGCCGTGACTTTCAAAATATGTGTATTGGCGCTAATTGATGTTGTACAACCTCATGTCTTTCTCCCTTTTCTTTTCAGATGGATATGTGTAACAGAGTCACGTGGAAAGGGCATACGATTCATCACTCGACGCGATCTCGAGAGTTGACAAAACCGCTAGAATTATTTGCATCCATAAATGTTGGCACTATTTATTAAGTAAAAGTTCCTAGGGATTTTATAATCGACATATTTAGGTTGTAAGTTGATATCAACATTAGAGGGCCATGATATCCAAGTTTATGCAAATCCGCGGCGACCCTGGAGCCGGGAAAACAACACTAATTGGACGGCTCATCTATGAAGTATGTTACCTATGAGCACTACCATTCTAGGCCGCTTATAATACTAACTGATCAGTATGGCGGGCTGGGACTACCGCAGCTCGAGCAGTTCGAACAGAAGGGGGCTCGAGAATACACACAGATAGCAGCTTTCTGCGAGAAAGAAAACTTGATGCAGCACTTCTACACTCCATCATCCCAATTTATAGTTGATGGTAATGAGCACTCGGATTCTCCACTTTCATGCACTAATAAGTTTCTTCAGAGTCCAAGACACCACATACCCTAGTCTGGATCGTAGATGCCACCGTTCCAGACGGTGGTCAAGCTTCTAGTCAGAAACTAGCATCGTTGATATCTACGGCCTACGTACAGCCTTGTGAGAATTTGGTGGTACTAGTTAACAAGATGTAATATTGTGATCGTCCCGTTCTGCAGTTACCGCCCTGACGTGTTAACATAGGGATTTGCTCAACTGGTCGCCGAGTGCTTTTGGAGAGATCGCACATACATTCAGCACAACCGGCCTAATCGCCAAAAGGTAATAGAACCTCTTAAAATAACGTCCTATCAGCTTACACGACGCGTTTAGTAAGCTGTCCATCATTCCATTCTCCGTTACACAAGGGGCAAATATTACAGAGACACCTAGAGAACATCCATGGGTCGAATCGATACAACCCAGTCCATCTTTCGGTAACTGCCAGTTCGTCTCATCCAAGCCACTGATGTCTTTGCTTGGATAGATGAGAAGAGTACTAGGTAGGATATAGCACCAGTTTTAGTAACCACCATCAAAAAAGTTACATATTTGATTGGGCGTACGTAACGTGCGTTCAGCTCGGTTGGAATCTCCCGCTAGTTGTTGCCATTAATATAATCGAAACGCTATGTAACTTACCATAGCATCGGAACTAATGTGGCTGTTTTAAAATAGTTCGCTTATGTATGGAGGCTCAATTGATGTATATGCCAGAGTCTAAGCTTCTGACGTGAGATTGGTAATACGATACAAATCTCGGAGGGTCTTTTCGAATTTCAGCTCCCTCCACATTTTCATGGGTTATGTAACACGTCTAACCTAATATAGGTCGTAATATTTGGCACGACTGTGATTCTCCGAGTCCTATTGGAGCCTTATTGGAGCTTGCCGGCGTCATCAAGAGTTCACGTTGTTCAATCCCGTCCTAGCCTTCATCGATACTGCTTACCTTAGGCCACAACCACCAAGCATCACAAAAGACGAAGTTTACTATCTAGCTCATTGATATTGACCAGAGACGTTGTCACCAGCAGTATAGTCATAGTTCTGGCGTTTTTAATAACATGTCATTTTTGGCCATTCCCGTATCCCTATTTGTCGTCCAGGTACCAAGACATACCCCAGATTACGGAATCACTCCCGAAGTAACTCCAACGTGCCTAGGAATTAGCACCTTCCGAACCGACGGTATTCCCATGGCAGGATGGCGATCCTATCCCGACTCTAGTTGCTCACTTTAGATTAGTCTTATGTCTACCAAAACCCTCCACGGTATTTGTTGATCGGCATCTATTAAGCTTATCCGAAAACAGCTGGTCTAGGTCGATCATGACACAAGTCTCATGTATCTCAGCTCAGCGTGCATGCTCGCCTTGAAACTACCCTCAGCTATGGGGTGATTTGGCGAATCGGTATCATTCTCACGAAATGCAAGGTCGGGGCTTAGCTACCCCTCAAATGCATGCTGGCGCGTGAAGGTCTATCTTTGGAGTTTGAAATTGTTCGCAATTTGAGACGAGGAGCATCATGACGGAGTCCCTTTGCACGTGTTGGGCAATTCACTGCGTACTACCTAATACTGGAGTCTAGGGGAGACCATATTTAGAAATATGAAGACGAAGTAAATGAGAATCAAGTATATAAGGACCTATCTCCCTCGAGCAATAGGTTTGAATTCATCACAACACACAGTCCCTCACAACCATCCAGTCTACCATCACAGTCTCTCTTCAGCCTCACCAGTGAAAACTTGCCGTTCACAATTAATAGCACCTGATTTCATCAATCTTCCAAACAAGCCTTAATATCAACATGCCTTCCTTCAGGAACACCATCTTCGCCGTCTCCGGCCTTCTCGCCTCTGCTCTTGCCCTGCCGGCGGGTATGTCTGCCAACCCGGCCGACCCCATGAACCCCCGAGCCCTTGGAAGTAAGTAGCATCTTGCTCTCGACTGTCCAAGAATCCTTAATTAACAGAATATTCAGTCAACTGTCGTGGCTCTGGTCTCTGTGGCCTCGCTACCCTCGAGAACCACTCCGGAACCCGCATTCTCCAACTCTGGCACGATATCCTAGCCGCCACAGATAAAGATCCCAACACTGTCTACAACAGTGGCGACCACATCGTCTGTGTCGGCACCTCCGCCACCATCACCGTCGGCGCCAGCGCCAGCGCCGAGGTCGACGGAATCAGTGGCGAGCTCAGCCTTTCCTCTGACGTCTCCATCGGAACCGGTGGTGTCTGCCTGTTCCCCCAGGGCGCCTCCCTGACCCTCGCCCAAATCAGGCAGCTCGTCGACGCCCTCGGCAACCACGGCTGCGCCACTTGCGGCTCCGTCCCCATCCACTTCGTCGACCAGGGAAGCAACGACCCCTCCTCTGGTATCCTTACTTCCAACTACGTCGGAAACCCCTTCTGTAAGTTCTGCCAACAATCCTGTAGCCTGCTATATTAGTATACTAATAAATTCGTGTCAGGTGGCGGCAACTGCATCAACCAGGTCGGCAACTAAGCGCCAGACCCGCAGTCAACGATTGCTCGGCATCTCGGCATAGCATAGCCTGATTTACAATGGTGTATATAGAAATTTGGTGGCGGTGTTGTTCTCTGGATGATAGATGGTAGAGCTTGGAGGTCGGTTTTGGCATATAGATTTGTTTTGTTATTGTTGCATTCTTCTTCCCAATATCAAACTTTGCATATATTTATTGGTTGCCTCTATTCGCTACACTGCAGTTAAGTTTATGGACCTGAAACTTGTAAGATAGCTGTTCAGTTGTATAATTCGAGTGTATCATGAGATCCTAGAACTCAAAGCCTTTCATCTAAGTGAAAATGACTAGGCAGACATATCAGGATACTTCGTATAGTTTATCGACTCGTACATATATAATATACCTATCTATGAACTCTAGGCGCCGCGAGGATTAGGTCATAGGACTATTAACTCGTAAAGTTAAGGATCTTAACACTCTAGAAAATAGTAATCAATTATTGTTGGTTATCAATCATGTGTATTGTTTGAAATTTTATGAGTTTTTCATTGAATTTTGTATATTCTATATGCGACTCGATCGTTGTTGTCGAGCGGGCCGAGAAGCCTCAGGGGTAACAAAGTTGTTACACGAGTTCCGGCTCCGACTAGCAGGCCCCTAACCCCCTATATACCGCAAGGGCCTTTTGTCCCATGAGCATCCATATCCCAGCAAACTTCCCTCCCGAGGATATGGGGTCTAGCCATTTAATAACTGTCCATGGAACGGTAGGTAGAGAATTAAAGCTAATTCATCAAGAGCTCGGCGCCCCTGAGCTCCTTGATATACGAAGATCCTATGTATAAATAGCTGTGCGATAGCGCATAGCCGGCCAAACAGGATCATTCCCTCCTATTGACCCCATTTCTCACATAGGGAAGAATGGTAGACTGAAGTTTAGCTTGTAGGGACGACATCACTTCCCACATAGGCATCTCTTTATACCCAGAGTCTATAGATAATTAAACTAGGCTATTCAGTGGTATAGCATCACTTTATATGTCGTCATATCTAGGCAGAAGCTTTACTAAACGTCGTCTGCGCCGCTTGTGCCGTAAAACAGGGGTTCTGGTCATGCTTCTTGGCGTTCCCCAACCTGGCACGCAAACACATTCCAGAGCTTGGTCTCTCGTAATCTTCCTCTCAGGAGCAAACCAGTTATATGGTACAAACTCTCTTTTCCTGGCTTATGGTATGTGTAATTCATTACTATGCTGCATGTGTCATCGGAGTATTAATAAGTGGTTGATTACCGTACGTACAGAAGTATGAAATACTTTGCGGAGTTAGCTCTTTTTGATCCCGGCCGATTTTGATCTCGTCTAGATCCCCAGACGCTACGGTAGATACCATTGGTTCGGGACGTTGCCAGTGTGGTATCAAACAAGGGCATATACAGGTACTATTTTCGGCAATATATGGGGTTCCCCCCAGGGTTCTGGATCGAGTACTAAATGACACGTTAAGGGTTGGCAACAGTAATTAATATAAGATAAATACATAGTATGAACATGTTGATCTTGCCTTCTTGGTTTTAAATTTTGCATTTGCTTCGACTTCGACTTGGTTCTTAGGTTTGTTTATACCGGTTGTGCATTCGCGATGCATTCCCAAGCTTGCAAGCACAGGCGTACATTGCTTCTCCTTACTAGTGTTCTTATATTATGGTGGATACTATCATCTTTCCAGCGCTGGCGCATATCTGAATTTACCAAACTTGAACGACTTATGAATAGCGATGCATTCTCAAATGCACTCTTAACCAAAAGAAGCAGCTTCAATTGGAGCACCGTCCCGTTTGAATACCCTTCTGAGAAAGTTGTCGTTTTGCCTACTGGGAAGGGTCGACAGCTCCCAGCTATCCAGGCTCAATCCCGCTCTGAAACACAGTCAGATAAACAAGTTCGAGAGGCAAGGCGCCTCGAAGTCAAGAGAGTATTCTTAAATGATTGGGAAGCGTATAGGAAGTATGCATGGATGAAAGATACACTGATGCCCATCTCAGGAGGCTTCCGCGATCAATTCAATGGATGGGCTGTGTAACAAGGGCTTTAATTTAAGGGTTTAGAACTTATTTAATTTTAATTAATAATTCTCTTAAGTCTTAAAGTTTTTATTTTCTTTATTTTTTATAAAGTATAAGTAGATTTTATTTATGTTTAATTTTTAAATATATATTTAAATGTTTAATCGCCGAGGTTATTAACATTAATTATTTAATATAAATAATTATAGTTAATAAACTAACGATATAACTAATAAGATTCCTTTTATAGCTTTAACCATTTATTTCTCTTATTAATAGTTTTTAACATTTAATTTTATATAACATGATCTCTTTTTTTTTTAAAGTTTATCCTTAAGTTTTAACTTATAATTATTAAAAGTAATAAGTTAAAATTATAAAGTTTATTTAAGTATAACTTATAAAATGTTTAAATTATAATCTTAACGTTTTTATTTTTAAAATAATTATAAGGTTTTTAAGTTTAATATTTTTTAACTAGTTATTTTTTTTATTTAATTAAATATTTTACTTTTTTTTAAATTTATATAAAATTTAATACCTTATCCATGAAATATTCTTTATTTTTAATTAAAGCTACCTCTTATAAGACTTAGTTAAAATTAAGTAATTCTTAATTATTAATGTGGTAAAGTTTAATAAGTAAGATGTAAAATAAATTATGGATTTTTTATTTTTTCGAAAAGTTAAATTTAATAACGGTAAAAGAAATTATCTTTTAAATTTTAAACGGTTTTATTATTTTTTTATTTAACTTTTTAACAAGTCTTTTAATTTTAATATTTTTAATGTTTAATATAATTAATTAATTTTTAAAGTAAGTAAGTGTTTCGTTTTATTATTTATTTATTTATTTTTTTATTTATATGTGGCTTTTTTTTAATTATTTTTACGTATTTATATGTATTTATGTTATTTAATAAGTATATAATTTATTTTTTAAATTATAAAGTGTTTTTAATAAGGGGTTATATGCCGTAAAGTGGTAGTTGTAGTTTATGTAAAAGGGAGTCATGTGGGTTATAGTTAATATAATGTTATTATAAGCGAATTTTATTATATAAAGTAAATTTTCTTAATTAAATATTTCGTAATTAATAAAAGTTTTAAGATAAATCTTAAAGGTTTAATTAAGTTATTTTATTTATTTATTAATTTAAAAATAAAATGTGATATTTATTTTAAGTTTAATTTTAATTAATTTAAAAAAGTTTTATTATAAGTAAATGGTAAATTTAAAATCTCGGTTAAAAATTATATTTAAAGATATCTTATAAAGCTTTTAATAAGATTTAATAAAGATTTTTATTAAATTTACCATTTTTTTTTTTTTATTTTAAAAAAAATAAAATGAGTTATTTTTAAAAAAAGATTTATTATAATTTATATCGAGTTATAATTGTTAAAAAGAGGTAAATTTATGATAAAATTTATGGTTATTATTTATTAAAAAATATAATAAAGTTTTATAAGTTAAAAATGTTTGTAAAGAGTGTGTTATTATGTTTTATTTTATTAATAATTAAAATATTTACGTATATATTTACGTATATTAATTTTAATATTAAGTTATTAAAAGTTTTAAGTAATTAATTTTAATGTTTTATCGGTATTTATATAATTAATAATAAATGTATTATGTTTCGATTAAATGATTTTATTTTTTAATGTTAATGGAATTTATAATTGGTTTTTATGATAAAAAAGATTATTTTAAATTTTTATATTTTTTTTAAGTTTATTAATTTAATTTTAATAATCCTAGTTTTTTTAAGTTGTTTTTTTAATTTATGTGATAAATTTAAGTAGTTATTTAAAAGTGAAAAGATTATAAAAGTATGTTAAAGTGATTAATATAATGTAAAAGTTAATAAAAATAAATTTTATAAAATATTTATTTTATAAGATTATAATAATTAGTTAGTTTTTAACTCCTTTTTTTTTAAAGTGGTATTATAATAATCGAAAGATAATATTAACTTTTTTATTTTATTTATTTAATTAATAATTAATAATAAATTAATATAATAAAAGTTATTAAACCTATTAAACTTAATAATAATTAAAAATTTAAATGGTGGTGAAATATATTAAGTTTTAATAATTTAAATATATTTTAATTTAATATTTAATATCTTTTAAATACTAACATTATTTATTAAATAAATCTATAATTATTAATAATTTTTTATTATATATTTTATAATTTATTTTTATAAGAATAAATTTCTTTAAATAATAAGTAATAAACTTAAATTTCTTATTATTATCTTTTTAAAAAAATATAACTTTTAAGGTAAAATCCGAAGTATTAATTTCGACGATGATTTATTAATTAAAGTTATAATGTTATAACATTAATATAATAATAAATTAATGTTTTAATTCTTTAAATATTCGATCCATTTCCTTAATTTATTTTTAATCTTTTTTATTTCTTTTATTAACTTTAATTATAAGTCACGTTATCATTAAAAAGTTTATTATAAATTAACGATAAAAATTAATAAACCTAATAAATTTTTATGACTTTTTAAAAATTATAAGGATTTTTTAACTTAAAATATAATTAATTTTATTTTAAAATATAAATATATTATAAGATCTTATAATATAATTAAAAAATTTTATTTTATAAATTATTTAATAGTATTTTTAAGGAGTTATTATAAGGTAATATTCCGATAAGCGTTTAAAAACTTTTTTAATAATATGATTATATTCTTTTTTAATGTTAATGTAAATAAATAAATTATTTATGTAAATTAAAAGTTTAATGTTAATTAAGTTTTTAAAAATATAATTTATTATAAATTAAAATATTATTAAAATATTAATAAGTTTAAAAAGTATTATTAAGTATTTAAATAAATTATATTTATATTTAAAAGTTATTTTTCATTTATCGCCTTTTTTAATGTGGATAAAGTTAAAATTAAACTTTAAATCGATTTTAATAAATTATTTTATAATATAAAATTATACTTATATTTTTATGATAAGTAAAATAAGGTATCATACAGATATAATAATAATATTTAATCCTTAATAATTAATTATTAATTATAAAAGGTCCTTAAAGTCATACTTCTCCACAAATATTATAAAAATGCTATATAAAAATATAAACTTACATATTTATTCGTTATTAAACATTTTTTTTAATTAAAATTTAAATATATTAAATTCTTATTCATTTATTACATAAAAAAGTCCTTACGAGGGCATTTTTTTTTTAATAAAATTAATCATGTAATCTTATAATTAATAATTAAAAAATCTTTAAACAACATCTTTTATTATAATAAAAATAAATTCTTTAAATTTATCCGGCATAAAGTTTAAAAATAATAAATAAATATTTAAAAACTTAACTACTATTACCATAAAAATAAAAGATTATTATAAGATTTAATTAATATAATTTTTTTAATAATACTTAAAAAAAAACTTTATAATATAAAAGTTTATAAAAAATCCTACGGATTAATATTTTTTTAACTATTATTAAAATAAAATAAAATTATACTCATTATTAAAAACATTTAATTTAAAACTTAAGCATATAAAATGATTTTTTTAATAATAAAATATTACTACCTCCATGTAATATCATCCTTTAATAAAAATAATAATATTAAAAGTTATTATAAACCATAATATTTATTATTTAATAATCGGTAATTTTTAAGCTTATGCTTTTAATAAAAATATTATTAATATTAAACTTCTTATATTAAAAAATACTCGCATTAAATATTTTTAATCATTATAAATTAAAGTTATTTTAACCATTAATCGGTTTTTTAAATAAAACTTAAACTAAGATTTTTTAACTTTATTAATTAATTTTTTATTTTATCTTTTAATTAAAGAAGATTAAAAGGTTTCATTTAACGTCAGCCATGAAATCTTATAAAATAAATTATAAGGATTATTTAAAAATTTAAATCTAATAAATTATTAATTTTTTAAATACAAAAATAAAAAATAACTTTTATAATTAAATCAATTTTATTTTTCTTATTTAAAAAAAAAGGTGTTATATTAACTTTTTCCTCAAGTTTTTTTTTAATTAAAAAAGTCTTTTTAAATATAAGTAGTAAATCTTTCCCGTCGACATCTTTTTTAACGAAATAAATTAAAGTTTAATGGTTATTATAATCATAATATTAATAAACCTTTTTTTCTTTTTTACACTTTTTAATATCATTTTAACTTATTTTTTTTAATATTTTTTTATTATTAAATTATTATTTTAATTTAATATTTATTAAAATAAAATTTCCTTATTTACCTTATCCTTAATTTTTTAAAAATTAATTTCAATTAAAATTAAAACAATTTTTTTAACCTTAATTTATTTAATTTAATTTTAAATATTTCGTTATTAAAATAAGCTTTTTTTTTATTAATAAAATGCTTAAATTAATAAGTATATTCTTATATATTTAACCGGTTTTTTTTATAATAAAAATAAAGTTTTTATTTATTTTAAAAAACTTACCATGCCGGGAATATATAAACTTAATAATCTCATCGAGAAAGGTTTTAATTATATGGTTTTAAAACGTAATTTTAAATTACCAGATTATCTTATTAAAGTCTATTAACTTTATCAAATATTAAATTATATCCTTTTAATATTTTAATTTAATTATTTTTTTAAAATTATAATATCTTTTAAAAAAGTCATAAAATTATTCTTTTAAAACGTTAACATAACTTACTTAAAAGTTCGTAAAACATAATCATTTAATTTAATTAACCTTTTATTAATGTTATAATTAAACCTTTTTTATTAATAAAAAGCTTATTTAATTAATATAATAATAATTTTTAAGGAAGTTTTTTTTATACATTTTAAAATAAATTTTTACTTTTATTTATCATTAATAAAATTAAAATAAATTTTTACCATTATAAATGGTAAATTTATTAAGTTATACCGGGTTAATAATAATAAGAATGAGTTAGATCAAACATTTTAAAACATGAATTAATTAATTTTCGATACTTTAAAATCCATTTAAACTTTTTAATATAAATTATTAAAGAGGAGGAGGTCTACGAAGTGATCCTCTCGGAAGTTTTATGACGTCATCATTATTAAAATTATTAGGATCTGATTTTAAATTACCATTTAATTTAAAAATAAGTTTTAAAAATAATCTTCTTAACTTATTACTTTTAAATATAAACGATATTACTTACGTGATATTAAATTATATTTTTACATTTTAAAATTAAAATTTAACTTAAAATTATTTTAATATATCGTTTATTAATTACTAACATATTTAAGTTTTTAAATTATTATACTTTAATAATAAAACTTACGAAACAATAAAAAAATAATAACTTCTTAATTATTAAAAAAATAAGTTAATTATAACACATCTCCTTATAAATTTAAAAATTAAATTAACATCTATTAACTTATTAACAATTAATTTTATTTAAAATTTAATAAAAACAACTTTAATATAAGCTTATAAGTCGACGAATTAACATTTTATAATTTTATTAAAATATATTAAATCGATATAACTTTTTATAAAAAACTCGTTAATTTAAACATCTTTCTTTTAAACTTAAATATCAATTCACTAGTTTATAATAATAAAATATTAAATTCCTTTTTAAAAATCTAATAAAATAATATAATATTAATTAGTTATCTCTTTTAATTTATTAATAACTTATTATTTAATATTATTATTATTTATAAATTTAATAATTACTCTTTAAACTTATTAAATAAAAAGATGGTTTTATTTATTAACTTAAACTTTAAAAAAATTAATTTAATTTTTTAAAACTTAAATGCTAGTTTAATATAAACTTGTTATAATATTATATATATTTTACATATATATATATTATTTTTTTAATATTTTTTAATTTTATATATTAATTATTAATATTAAAAAATTAAAGATCTTAATAATTTAATAAGCTTTAAACATTTAACAATACATTTTAATAAATTAATTAAAAAAGTTATCGATAATAAAAATAATTTAATTAATATTAATATAATCTTTTATAATAATATTAAACTTTTAAAAATTATAAATAATTAAATAATTATCCGGTTAAAACATAAAAAAATCATTTTCTCCACTATAAGAATTATATAATAAGTTCGATATATTAAGCTTAATTAAAAACCGTTTACATATAAAATATCTTTTATAAATAAGTTATTACTTTTATTAAAATATATGATTAAAAAGTTTAAAAATTTTTTTAATTAAAAATAATATTAACGTAATTTTACGTAAGAAATATATAAGGAAGATGAAAGTTTATAATAATATAAAACTTTCGATAAATTAATTAAATTTAATAATAAAAATAATTTAATTTAATGGTATTAATTAAATAAAAAAAATAAAAAAATTATTATCATTTTATTTATAAATTAATTTATATAAAGTTTTCGAAGCTTTTTCTTTTAAAAAGTCCTTAATAAAAAAAAAAATAGAAGATTTAAGTAAGATAATTTTAAAAAGCCTTTTAAAATACTCTTATAATAATTAAATTGTTACGGGCTTAAAAGGTTTTTTAAATATTAATGGTGAAAAAAGAAAAGAAAAAT
Source organism: Hypomontagnella monticulosa (assembly GCA_902825475.1). NCBI lineage: Eukaryota > Fungi > Ascomycota > Sordariomycetes > Xylariales > Hypoxylaceae > Hypomontagnella > Hypomontagnella monticulosa. The sequence continues at coordinate 4,308,412 of CADEBF010000011.1, read as the reverse complement.
GAAACGAATTTATAAGATTTCTTTATAAATTTATAAAGGGTCGGATAAATTAATTATTTTAAAATCCATGTGTAATGATAATTTTTGGAATAACTTTAAAAAAAAAAAAATTATTTATAATAAAAGTTTTAATTTAAAAATTTAAAATTTATTTAATTTTAATTAATAATTTTTTTAAGTCTTAAAGTCTTTACTTTTTTTACTTTTTACGAAGTACGAGTAAACCTTATTTATACCTAATTTTTAAATACATATTTAAATACTTAACCGTTAAAGTTACTGATATTAGTCATTTAATATAAATGATTATAACTAATAAGCTAGCAATATAACTAATAGGATTCCTTTCATAGCTCTAACCACTTATCTCTCCTACCAACAGCTCTTAGCACTTAGTCCCATGTGACAGGCTGCGACATTAGTTGATTCGCTTGACACGTTATGGATTATGGGCTTGAGGGAAGAGTTTGATGAGGCAGTAGATGCAGTCGCTAATATAGACTTCGGAAACTCAAGTTCCGGTAGAGTTAACACATTCGAGACTAACATTCGGTACTTGGGCGGCTTACTTGCGGCATACGATCTTAGCAAGCGAGAGGTCTTACGAACCAAAGCTATCGAGCTCGGGGACCTGCTTTACACGGCTTTCAACACGGAAAATAGAATGCCGGTGGACTTTATCGAGTTCGAGACAGCGAAGACGGGGAAAGGACTTATCGTGGAGAGCTCCGTGGTCTCGGCTTCTCCAGGAACGCTGTCTCTTGAAATGACGCGGCTATCACAACTCACGGGCGACGCAAAATACTATGAGTCTATCTCGAGGGTCATGGACCTCTTTTACCGAGGTCAAAACCAAACATTATTACCCGGATTGTGGCCAACGTATGTCTCAATGAGTGCCCAGGATGTTACAACCGGGAGCTGGTTTACCCTGGGCGGATGTGCTGATAGCTTATATGAGTATCTACCTAAGGAGTATACTCTTCTTGGAGGCAGAGAGGTGAAATACGAGATGATGTCTAAGGGGTTCTTAGAGACCGCGAAGAATAATCTCCTTTTCAGACCCATGGTTCCTGGCAATGAGTCGATTCTCATCGCCAGCAGCGCTACTGTATCGACCACGGGCGAGGTCACTTTGGATGAAGAGACCGAGCACCTCTCCTGTTACCTGGGCGGAGTGTATGCATTGAGTGGGAGACTATTTGGCAATCCCGAATACATCAAAATCGCCAAAAAGCTGACGCTTGGATGTGTATATGGATACCTCTCGTTCCCTACAGGCATGATGCCTGAAAGATTGAACATGGTAGCTTGCAAGTCATCTGAGGACTGCGAGTGGAATCCAAAACGATTCGACGAAGAAAAGCGCAAGCGACCGGAGTGTGAGTCCCGTTCTTCGCATATCTGCGACACAGCTAACGTGTAGTGATGTAGGGAAGGACCATCTCCCTCTTGGTTTCACTACTGCCAAAGATCCTAGGTACATCCTAAGGCCCGAAGCCATAGAGAGTGTTTTTATCATGTACCGCGTCACTGGGAATCGTGTTTGGCAAGATCTTGGATGGAGAATGTTTACGGCGATTGCCAATGGGACCGAGACCGAGCACGGGACGCACGCGGCTGTCCGTGACGTAACTCGAGCGGCAAAGGCTTTGCCACAAGAAGATTATATGGAGGTAAGTACAATGTCGTTACTGAGTTTCGTGGTGTTGACGTTTGAATGCAGAGCTTTTGGCTGGCGGAGACATTAAAATACTTCTATCTGCTTTTTTCGACGCCTGATATCATAAGTCTCGACGACTACGTCCTCAATACTGAGGCACATCCCTTCCTTAGGACCGGGTGATCGGGATATCTAGGTATCGAGGTGCCCTGCATCAGAACATCCGTATTGCGTGAGCCAAGGTTCATTGATTGCGTAGTAAGTTGCTGCCCAGTTTCCACAGCGTACTGTTCCCTAATGATATGTGTAGCTGTCGTGACCTACGAGACATGGGCATGACGCTCCTAGCGATCGCGAAGGAAATTTCTCATGTACTATATCCCGTCGTGTCGATTCGGCTATGGCAGCCCTTCTATTTGGATAGACCTCTAGATATTAGAAGCCCCTTCAGCAAGCAATTTTGTCGCCACCAATCGAAGAGTCCCGAGACTACTCCTACGCCGCTACGCGGTCCAGCGACGAGCGCTCTCCTGAGCATTATTAGCGGATAGTATACCCATCCCCTAGGAGAGTGTTCTTATCGTGTACAGGAATTTCTACCTATCTAGATGATAGAAGAGGCTTGGATTGCTACTATCGCTCCCTATTCTTCCTGGCCATGCCCCCAATACTCATGTCGGTGTCCTCGAGAGGGGAAATGTCACTTCGATCTGCCACGAGAATTGTTAATCATAACGACGATAGAGATGGTGGCTAGTAAGCTTAACACGTGGTAGCGATAGCAGGCACAACAAGGGTCATGAGTTCTGAAAAGAGGATAATTCTGAAGGCCGAGGCCGGTCATCTTGCTGCCAGAACCAGAAAGCATTCCGGGAAATGCGCGGCCTTGGTCGAATAACGCATAACACACGATATCCCGGCAAGTTCCGTTATACGACAAGCCTGGTTTTTGAGGCTGGGAGAGCGATCTAGGTCGAAGAAGCTATGGTAGAATAGTCTTGGCATTGCTAGAGGTAACACCATGTGGTTCTGCTTTGATGAGAGTGTCCTATGACCGCAAATGGTTCACTTGGAGAGTTATATGCTAGAAAAGCTTCTAGGATAATGTCTTGGAGGAGCTGGAAGATTCCGCAATGTTTACTCGAAGTCTACGAAATGTTCAAAGCTAATGTGCGGAGATGCTACGAAGTAAGTAAGGTCCTACATCACTAGAACAAAAAGAAGTTGTTGAATAAGGCCGAGACTATCGTCATCGTAGTCTAGCTCACCGATTCTCTCCACACTTCGCTGGCTTCCCCCTTGAACCCCAAGTCCCGGCTTCTCCGCAGACCCCACATAACCTCCAATTTCCAGGCCTTTGATGTCACATCGTGATATAACGGTGGGTCAAAAACGTGAACATAATACCGAGTGTTTGGGGTGCCGATCATTATAAATGGGGGACCATTGCTTAATGCACCCATTGGATTTCATAGACTTGGAGCTTACGTCGTAGAGCACTTCAGGAACAGCTTAGACCACGATGAAGCTCAGTCCCGCCGTCGTAGCTGGCTCGCTCGTCGCCAGGCAAGACATCGACTACAACGCGGCGCCGCCCAACTTGTCGACTCTGGGAAACTCGAGTCTGTTCGATACATGGCGGCCCAAAGCACACGTACGATCCCTAGCCACCCTATAACCCTACGCGAAGTCAATTAACTTGTTCGTATAGATCCTGCCGCCGTTCGGACAAATCGGTGATCCGTGTATGCATTACACGGATCCTGAGACGGGACTCTTCCATGTCGGCTGGTTACATAGCGGTGCTGCAGGCGCCACGACTGACGACCTCGTCACATATCGCGATCTTAACGCGGACGGCGCGCCGTTCATCGTGGCCGGCGGGAAGAACGACGCCATCGCGGTATTCGACGGCTCGGTAATCCCTGCTGGTATCGACGGCAAGCCTACTCTCTTATACACGTCCGTCTCATACCTGCCGATCCAATGGACCATTCAGTACACCAGGGGAAGCGAAACGCAATCTCTGGCTGTATCAAGCGATGGCGGCCGCAACTTTACCAAACTTGAGCAAGGTCCGGTAATTCCTTCACCGCCCTTCGCAGTCAACGTGACGGGGTGGCGTGACCCCTTCGTATTCCAGAACAAGCAGCTCGACGCTCATTTGGGTAGCAGTGAGGGAACCTGGTATGCCGTGATCTCGGGAGGCGTTCACGGAGACGGACCTAGTCAATTCCTCTACCGACAACACGACCCGGATTTCCAATATTGGGAAGAATTGGGCCAGTGGTGGCACGAGCCGGCCAACTCGACTTGGGGTAATGGCATTTGGGCCGGGCGATGGGGATACAACTTCGAGGTCGCCAACATCTTCAGCTTAGATGAGCAGGGATATAATGCTGAAGGCGAAGTCTTCACTACCTTGGGAGCCGAGTGGTCATTAGACCCTATTGTGCCGCAGGTCTCGGACTTCCGCGAGATGCTCTGGGCTGCTGGAAATGTCTCCTGCGATGATGGGAAAGTCAAGTTCCAACCCACGATGGCTGGAAAATTAGACTGGGGAACTTCTGCTTATGCCGCTGCTGGCAAGGAGTTACCGGCGACTTCTCAAGCTTCGCAGAAGAGCGGCGCCCCTGACCGGTTCATTTCTTACGTATGGCTGACTGGTGATTTCTATGGCACTCTGAAGGAATTCCCTACTAACCAGCAGAACTGGACCGGCGCGCTGCTACTCCCGCGAGAGCTGAGCGTAGGGAAAATCAGCAACGTCGTCGACAATGACCTTGTCCATGAAACCGGGTCTTGGAGAGTCGCTAGCAACAATTCAGGCGTCCTCGAGTTGGCGACCCTAAACCAGCAGATCGCACGTGAAGCACTGGACGCACTCACTAGCGGTGACTCCTTCGTTGAACCGGCCCGAACGCTGAACTCACCGGGCACCGTGTCTTTCCAACGTCTCCCCGAGAGCAAATTCCACGTCATCACTGCATCCATTTCTTTCCCTAAGTCGTGTCGCGGAAGCGACCTACGCGGCGGTTTCCAGGTCCTGTCGTCTGAGCATGAGAGCACAACGATATACTATCAATTCTCGGACGAGTCTCTCATCGTCGATCGCAGTAATACCAGTGCGGCGGCACAGACGACGAATGACATCCAATCGTTCAACGAGGTAGGCCGATTGCGCCTATTCGATGTGGTAAATAATGGCCAAGAAGAGATCGAGAGTCTGGATCTGACCATCGTGATCGACAACTCCATTGTGGAAGTGCACGCCAATGGAAGGTTCGCGCTCAGCACATGGGCACGGTTAGTACTGCTCTGCTTCCCCTGTGTAACATGATACTAATCTAGTAGATCCTGGTATGCTTCTTCAAGGGAAATCCGGTTCTTCCACGACGGAAGCGGCGAGGTATCATTCGGAGACGTCACGGTCCATGAAGGGCTCTTCGATGCTTGGCCGGAACGACAGGGATGAGCTTGAATATACGGCAATCTATACGGAATTTAGAGTCGGTATGGGTTTGGAAAATGTTGATCGGGCGGTCCCAAGATGCCGAAGAACCCTTAATGAAGTTGCTCCGGACCTTAACCGGTAGTCTAGGCCTGGTACGGGGTGACAGCGACTAATTCCGCCGCATATAATAAATAATCGGAGATAGCTACCTGCCCAATTAGACCATAATAAGTATTTATTCTAATCCAAGGGTTGACAAGCAGCTGGAGTTCGATTTCATGCTATGAAATGAATGGATGTGTGATGGTCCGCGGCGCACTTGTGCTGATAAATCGAACGGACCTCAACGGACGTCGCAGAGCTAGGAAATACCACACGACCTTAACTCCTCACTTCGGAGACCGAAGGTATTATTATAAGTCGGCGGCTTCGGAATGAAAAACATGGAAATATTAAATAGGAAACCATCTACTGACCTCAGTCTAAGCAGTTATCTAGTTCCGTCTTACCATCTTTGTCGCGTTCAATAATGCCGATCACCGAAGCAGCACTCCTTCTCTCCAGCATATCTGGAGAGGTACCTCCCGCGTTGCGCGACCTAGGCGTAGCCGCGATCGCAATCCAAGGCGAATGGTGTCGTACAAACGCGCCCTGGTTAACGGAAGATCGCGGAACGGCCCTTTTCCAGGAGCTCGAGAACCCGGGTATTATCCTAATCACGGCGCATTGGGACTCGATTGAGCAGCATCACGCTTGCATCGCATCTCCCGAGAACCAAAAGATTATCGTCGAATTGGTGCCACATCTCGATGCGGCGGCGGTAAAGCCGAGACATATCGATGGGCTGCATGTATTCTGTGCCTCCGAGAATGAAGAGGGCCTGATTCCCGCTCTGAAGGCGCCGATCCTCAGCGTTACGATATGGACCGTGCGGTCGGAGAATAAGGCACTCTTCGAGCAGACGCTGGCGCAAGTGAAGGGCGATTTGGATACGGCGACGATGCCGTATCGCCACAGGGGCGGCTGGATGATTGAAAAGGACGATGGTAAACCGGATGCTGAGCATTATGTCATGGTGGGCGGGTTGGAGAGCACGGATGAGAATGCGGCGTTTGCCAAGACAGAGGCTCTTCGTGAGCACTATCGGACATTGTCTCCGTTGGCACTAGATGTTGAAACCAAGCACTATAAACAGATTGCTTGATCATACCAGACCATACCTGTACTGGCCTCTAGCGGCTCTCGGTAGTGGGCTTAGTTACCCGTAGGTAGAGGTTCCAATCCTTCATCCATCGCTTACTTAGCTCATTCCCACCAACTCCATCTACGCTCTAAGCACTTGGTTAGAATGGTCTAATTGTGTGAAAGGTTACGTAAGGATGGGGTTGGATCTTCGTGAGCTCAAGTCTTAAGCCTGAATATGGGGAAAATACGAAGTACCATACCAAATCGTGCGATGAGGAACTCGTGAATTGTAGGCGATGAGATGCTCCGCCACGATCGCTGTTTCATTGCAACTAGGCATCTACACTCAAGGCATAGTACCCATAAAATATAGCGCTTAAACCTGCTAATTGGACAACACCACACCATTAAGCACCTCAACTCTCCGGGCCAATCATCCTCACGATAATCTCGGTGCCTTGAGCGATCGACGTGCTTCCGCTTTCCAAAGCCGAAACGCGATTTATATCGCTTTTCATTATGTATTCTAGTTGTATATATGTCTTTCCCCTTCTTTGATTGGGAAGTTGTACTCTAAAATCTACACTCGTTGAAATCTAGTCCAGTCGTTCACAGCTCAAGCAATACGTGCAGAAGGTCTTATAAGTGCAATTTCCAAGCCCTGAAAACATATTAACATCAATATGGACCGACCAATCTCCGCAACGACGTCTCGGGTCTCCGTAACTGGCAGACGAGACTACGGAGTGAAGTTTATGGGCGGCCTAGATGACATCCCCAATAGCGTAACGAAAGCCGACTCCAACACACAGGCACCGGCACCGGCACCGGCACCGGCGCCAACACCAGCAGCTCCTTCGTACGAAGCCGTGAAAGCGTACGACCCGCCCCCTCCTTGGGACCGGCCCGCTGATGCCGGAGGTGATGAGCGGGATGAAGAGTACGAAGGATACCATCCGTTCTGGACAGCATGGGTGGACATGTTCCGAGGAATGTGCTTGATAATTGGCGGCGCGCTTAAAATTCCTTTCGTTATCGGGCATGGCGCCGCGAAGACATTCCATTACATCCCGACCCTGTACAACGACGATACCGTCAGGAAATGGCCTCGGATCACCGGCTTTCCGTCTGCATGTGCTGCAAGCTTCCAGGCAAGTATCCACCAGTTCCATATGGTTCTTCGTAAGTTCTAACGGGGCTGCATAGGTCCTATGGTTCGGCCTCCTCGACGGCTCGACTGATTGGTTCATGCTGCCCTATAAGTGCGCCAGAAAAGAGGGCTTCACAGGCTTCTTCAAGGGGTTGGGCAGGGGATTTGCCAACATAATATTCAAGCCGGCAGCCGGTAAGCCCAAATAGTTCCATATTCCCATTAGCTTATACAAAATCGCCCCCTCTCTAATCATAGTGAGTGCAGGCGTCATCGGCTTTGCAACACATCCATTCTTTGGCATATATAAAGAAGCAACAAAGTTCAAGGTAGAATTCAAACGGGAACGACCTCGACGAGATGTGGGATCGCTGATTTGATACATGATGCTTGCGTTAAGCCCACCACGAAAAAGGTTGACAATGAAAAACCCGATCGTCCCCATCGTCTCTCTAAGAAGAGGTAATCACACCCCTTCAGGCGGCTGGCCCCCTTCCGTAGGGTATAAGATAAGGGTGGAATATAGCGATAAAGTCATGGCATCCATTGCTGGGTTATAGGGTCAGGGCGGGGATAGGCCGCATGGGTTATGAGTACCAGGTTTCCTTAGGATGGTGTCTTTGGATGTTGTCGGCTGTGGAGCTCGGCACATCTTCAACTATCATTGGAGTATTTCCCTACCAGAGACGTTAAAAGGGGGTGGATTGACGGATATGACTACGCTATCAGCGTTAGAGTCTTCGGTCTCGTCTATGAATATAAGATAGACAAGCATATCGGCAACACCATCCTTTCGCGGCGTCAGGTCGGCAATATATCGTATAACCGTACTTAGGTGCGTAGTGCAGTATGTATAGGTTCCTCAGGAGAAATGGAAACCGCTTTCTCAATTACTCTCTTAATTCGTGATTTGAATAATTAGAGAGCATTTAATAGATCCCAAACTGCTTAACTCGTCCGTTGGGCTACGAATTATTGCTGTGGTCGGTGGTCTAAGTCAGCCGCCAGAGAATAAGTGCGGGGTACCGGTGTTCTGTATGCTAGCACTCAGCCAAGCCCATGATCAGTATTGTCAGTCGGGTATTCATTGTGTCCGACGTGATTCAAAAGTCTTCAAGACTGATGTTCACAATTAAGTAGTGAAATAGGCGATTGATAATAGACAAAGTATGACTGGATAACAGATCTCGTTGAGTTGCACTGCAAGGTGACAAATGACGCAATTTTAGAGTCGCATTGCTCATATCTCCGTAGTTGATTCCATTACTCCAACTCTAGAGAATGACTTGAGTGGTGATAGAAGCGACAATACCGAAAAGATCTAATAAACCACCATATTTTGAGAAAAGCTGCAGTATGTCGTCGACTACCGTCACTTTCGTCACGCCAAAAGCGCCGGCTCCTCCGGGTCAGCCAGATATCTCATATGCTCCGGATCGCGAAAAGTGGCAAGCCCGAGCGGCTCGTCGGCTCAAAGAGGGGAACCTGCCGACCACTCTCCCCGCAGGTTTTCCGGCCCAGTTAACAGGTGACCTGGTCTGGGAAGGCGAAACAGTCGCGGAGACGTACGACTGGACGTACGTTCTAAGTCCTGAGCAGTTAGATGAAATAGACAAGGCTTTGAAGTACTTTAACGGTTCGTACTTGGTTCTTATCATGAGAATTAGCTCTAATCCATTGCCCTTACGTAGGATTAAACATATCTCTGGGCCATCTTACCGCAGAGACATTCCCGCTCCCAAAGCTTCACGCTGAGTTGCGGCGGCTCTCAGCAGAGCTTCACAATGGACACGGATTTTTCGTGATCCGTGGTCTGCGTGTGGATGACTACTCCCGCGAGGAGAATATCATTATCTACGCCGGGATCTCAGCGTACATCGCTGCCCAGCGCGGTCGGCAGGATCATAAGTACAATGGCCAGAAGGCCGACGTAGTTCTAAGCCACATCAAGGATCTGTCATGGTCTCAAAACAATGGAATCATTGGTAGCCCAGCGTATACTACCGACAAACAGGTATTCCATACGGATTCCGGTGATATTGTGTCGCTATTTGCCCTTGAGACGTCAGCGGCAGGTGGTGCTAGCAAACTGGCTAGTACGTGGCGGGTGTACAACGAAATTGCTGCCACTCGCCCAGACCTGATCCATACGCTCTCTCAAAGTTGGGATATGGAAGTGTAAGTAACCCTTGAGTATGCACTCCATCCCGCCATCATACTCTCCTAGGACCAAAGTTGGTATGTTAGTGTGTCGCTTTAGCTAATTAACTCACGCCTCTAGATTCGAAAAGGCGGCTAAACAGTACGTCGAGAGACCGTTACTGTTCCACTTTCCGGCAACAGAATCTACCCCTGAGCGGGTAGCTTTGCAATACGGCCGGCGCTATTTTGTTGGGTTCGGCGCGCTCCCACGGAGCCCCCACATCCCGCCTATTAGCGAGGCACAGGCCGAGGCGCTCGATACTATTCATTTCCTGGGTGAGAAATACTGCGTGAACACTGATTTCCAAAAGGGCGATATCCAGTATATAAACAACCTTGGTATCTTCCACGCTAGAGACGGGTTTACGGACACACCCGAGAAGCGGTAAGTCTTCGTCCATATTGACCCAACTATGCTTCGAGAGTTTTCACATCACTAATGATGATCTCTCAAAATAGCCGCCACCTCCTACGACTATGGCTACGCGATCCAGAAAATGCGTGGCCGACACCCGAAGTCTTAAAGTACCGGTGGGACCAACTTTACGAAGGAGTCACGCCAGAGGGCCAGGTACTTCCGCTTGAACCGTTTATTCGCAGCGCTGGGAATAAGGGGAGATGAGTCGGTCTCCTATACGTGATCTATGTCTACATCAAGACTCTAAAGAATCCAATGTTTATCGTCTCTATGTTGAATGGGGTGCCTTGCGCCGAGTGGGGAATTCCTATGCTCGTATCTGTATCCCGAAACGCCAGGCGCCATTGTTATAACCCACCTAATCCAGAAGAATCTCATAGTCGTCCTTTGCAACCCGTACCGGTTCGTTTCCTCCTCCGTATTTACGCCGTACCAACTCGAATATGATCAGGCCAGCACTGGTACTTGGCACTTGACGGACTACGAGAAGTAATGGTTAGTAGTTGCTTGCCAGTTTCTCGTGGGTGATTCGAAAATCCGGACAGCAATAAGCCAGATGAGGGGACTCACTAGTATTCCACCAAAATCCACGGTAGAGCCAACGCGTGAGGCCCCTGCCCTCTGAAGTAGCCTCCGCAGCACACTGAGCCCAAGTCTCCTGATATGCATGGTAATAAGCTCGAAGCATTTTCCACCTCCGCCTTGGTTTATCGGGGTTCCTAGCAGCCGAGTTCCTCACCTTAGCCGCTTTGGCGTCTAGATCTTCTAGGTGATCCCAGTGCAAAACCTGGATATGGGTCAAAGGGTGAAGTAGCAGCTGTTGAGTGAATGAGGCTGTGATGCCGGCAAATAGTAAGAAGATCGGTTCGATCGCGTAGTGCGGCCGGATGATGACTGGGCGCTTGGAATCCTTCGTGGAACCATCAGGTGCGTCTGAGAGAGTAGACGGCCGTTTTTGAGCCAATGCGTCGACGGCATCTGGCTGTAAGCCACTGTAATACCACGTGATGAAGCGATAGTAGCCTTGAGCCTTCACATACTCAAAAGTGCTAAAGAAAATGGCGCTTCCAAAGCTGTCTTTCAAAAACGACAATCCCCACCCCGCGAAGACCCCTCGCAGCCCTATCTCCCTGAGCTTCTCTGCCGAAAACGACCACATGCTCCTCGGTCTTCCATCTCCATTACCAGCGATGAGGTCGCGATGATCGTATCTCGCCTGGATCGCATCAAGCGGTGCCGCCACGACACTTTGTAAGCTTCCGGCCAAGAAACCCGCCGTAAAGGTATGAATAGGGTCCGGCGGGGGGAACACCCTCTTCGGTGCTCTCGAAGTCTCCTCATGTAATTGGGCTAGGATATGGAGATAGCTCGTGTACAACACCGCGCCAACGCCAACATTTGCCATGAGCGGCGGGAGGATCTGTTGGGGTATGATACTCCATCCGTGCTGTTGAACGACGGACGCAAGCAAGCCCGGCGTAGTACCCCGTGCCCACATCCATGCTTGCCTAAGACTTAGGCCTAACTTTGAGGCGGTTTGATCATTAGCGGCAGCACGCGCTAATAATTCGGTTTGCGTCTGGTGAACACTGCGCGCATAGGCCAAGTAGTCAACTCGCGTCCGGAAAAAGGCTTTGACGGGTGCACGGAAGTAGAAGGCGATGGCCTGGGCGCTCAGGGCACGAACACCAGCCGCTGACGCGGCAGTCGCGGCATTATTGCGCGACGGATTGTCTAGGTTTGCGTCTGATGGTATAACGGGGAGAATGCCAGTGTATATATTGTGCGGTGAGCCATTACTTTCATCGCGGCCTGGCGGCATGGTTCTCACGAGTCATTTTGAGGCTCATCAAGGAAGGCTCCAGGGCTGTTTCGAGTTTGAAAGTCCGATGGAATTTGTCGGAATTTCATTTCATTTGCCGCGAAAACGAGAGGTGTCTATCTAAAGCGCACGTGCCACAGGCAGCTTGCCCCAGTGCCCCGATAGAGTCATAGACTACTGCATAAGTTCATACCCGAAGTCCAAACAGTATCTTCCCCAGATTTTTGAAGTAGAGCCCGGAAAGTACCAAATGCAGATCAAAACCTACGCCAAGTATAAGAGTTGCAAAGCTATTTCAATTTGATATAAGGCCAAGTATCAGCTATCATCTGATCCTGATAAGGTAACATCTTGTCACACACACCTAGCATTTACCAGGTCAAGTACGAGGGCATCGCGTGTACTCAGTACTCAAGTGGATACTCACGGCTCTTCAAAGTGGGGTGACGTCAGCATATTCTGTAAAGAGTTGCTAACGGAGTCACTAGAGATTCAGTCCCCAAAAAACATTGAACCCTTTCACAGACTTGAGTACGAAGCGCTTGGTATTGAGGTTACACTTCGAGGATTCCTAACCACTGACGAAATGCATCAAAAACGTATCACTCCACATAGATAATCATATTTCTTCGATTTTGGACATTTTCGGTTCTCTCATGCAAAATTACCCATCATGTCCTCCACCGCTTTGTCCCCCCAGCAATTAGGGGCACTGCTAGATATTCTAGTCCACCACGAGACATACTCAGAAGCTGAGAGTTTCAAATATCCCGATTCTATCGAGAATTATGGGTATCCATTCAAAAACTCAGGCCGGGCACAGGATGGCAGTGAAGGCGAAAAATCGCAGTCTCCACTACTGCAACTTCTTCTTACAAGGCTGATTCTTCCGATACCTGGCACTCGGGATCTGCCGTCGGAGTTCTGGACCGACAAGTTCCGGAACCTCATGAAGAGATTTGGCGAGGCAGAACTATCTGAGAGCTATGACAAAGGAACACTGGGGAGTAGGAAGAGACTTGCCTCGGCTGCATCAGTTATCCACGAATGCATTACCAGGGGCCTGTTGAACGGCATACCCAACGACGGACTACCAGATCTTCATAACAAGTACGACATGAAAGTAGCAGACGACCTTTCCAAGGCGTGGGATGACGTGGTCCAGCATTTAGTACACGGCAACTTGATTGACGAGTTGTTTGACCAATTCATGAAGACTGCAAACATCGAAGATCACTCACCAGCTGTCGAAGCTGCCGTCGATCTTGCTATCCTCTACATAGCTACCTTTCTCCATCATCTCTTTGTCCTGTCAGCTGAAGGACCTTACTTGTTAAAGCTACTCAGTAACGTTCATACCCTAATACCGTACGCAATGATCGGCCAAACACTGCGCGTTGGGAACGCTGGAACCATGATCAACGCAATGGTCAAGTTGTTCTTAGCAAAAGTTAGTGTCGGCGCAATATCGAATTGGCTTGGGTTGACACAGAACGCTGCGGATGGGATGAACTTAATGCAGAGGTGTGTATCTGAAATTTTTCTCGTAGATATTGGAGGAAGATTTACACTAACTTCTACCTATAGGATAATCTCATTAGTTATGGAATGGGATACTAGTGACTTTCGAAAAGCTGCTGATAGTATCAAGCGAAGTAAGGAAGGACCAAACGAACCACAACTAACCGCAATCGATGAACACCTACAAGCAACCAGAGAAGTACATGAATCAATCCGCGAATCGAGTCAAAAAGACAGCAAGTCCGTAGTTGTAGCGATTCTAGAAGCTAAGGATGAAGCCTTAGTAGAATCTCTTACAGAAACGCAACACACCCAGTGCTTGGAGTACTACTCAGCCCAACTTGCAATACGCGACAGGGAGAAGATTACCGAGGTCTTATGTCGTCAGACCCCTGATCTGATAACATCTATGGTACGAGATATAGTGTCTGTTTTCGAACCTATGATCCGGACAATCCATAAAAATGTGGATATTCGGAAACATCTTACCTCCGTCGAAAGCTTCTTGACGGACTTGATAGAGACAAGTAAGCCGAAGAAGCGGGAAGACGGACAAAAGAAAGTAGTATCCGTACCGCCTTCCGTTGAGGACTATGTTGCCCTACTGAGGCGAAACCGCCAGTTGGCATACGACTATCTACATGAGTTCGCTGAGGGTTGCCCGGACCTAAGGACAACATGGCTTAATTGGGCCAAGAAGAGTCTAGAGTCCTTTAGACGACCGCAAGGATCCAAAGATGAGATTTCTACAGAGACCAAGAGTGGCGGCTCATCTCGCCCCGGGGAAGCTGATAAGCAATTACAGAATCTTTTCAGAGATCTTCCAGATGATATACAGACTAGCGTCAAAGCTGCCATCGATGCTCACGCGAACTATCTCTCCATATTAGAAGGAGTATCGATGGCGCGAATGCAGAGTATTATAAGCGGAATAGACGATTATGAGAAGAACAAGACGGGTGGCAACATGGGAGGGCCAGGAGTCTACATAACGCGCTGGCATTGTCTGCTGGATGCGACCATCATTACACCAAGCGTGCGAAGGGGCCTACCTAGAAGAGGGAAGGATGTCAAAACTCAGAAAGCTCTCGGAAAGACTGAAGCTATCGCCAGTTCAGAGACGTGGGACCCCGATGCTCTCGCCCGTCAAGAGGAGCAAGAATGGCCCGAGCCTCCTGACACCTCAATCGTGGTAGAGGCTCTTGGGCCACAATTCAGAGACCTAGTTGCCGAAATTTCGGCTAGAGGCTTACCTTCCAAATAACAGAGATACGGCTTGGGGTTTGCATTTAACACCATCTGCGTTCATTTATACGCCGACATACACTGTTGTGATGGGGCAAATCTAGATGATAGACCATCAACCAATCACCGAGGGATGGGCATAGTGGAACGCATTAGAAATGGGAGTTGTAGGCGAGACTGGAGGTATTAGGATATGCAATGCAATTTCGCACTAGATATAGATTCTAAAGACAGGATCGTTTCACGAATACAGGGTCATGACAGGATACCAAAGATGCTAGGAAACCATGAATGCAAAGTCTACTAATAATACAAACGACAAATTCCAAACCGACAAGAAACAAGAGCAAAACAGATGCCAATAACTCCGAACAGTTTCATTTTCCTAGGGGTTTTTGTTTGGTTATACTATAGAATCCCATAATTGCACATAACAGAAGGATCAAACTTCACCCTGAGATGTAGTTAGTAACAGTTTTACAGGGAAGTGGTAGGTGTGGGACTTACCTCTACATGCCTCCAAGACCGAGGCCCTTGAAGAGTCCACCGAAACCACTCTCTTGCTCCTGGTTCGAGTCCTTGGACATAGCAGCGTCGGAGGCGGACTTCTGACCCGCGGCACCAGCGCGCGATCCCTCGCCTCCGGCCTTGGAACCCTCAGCGGCGGCCTGGGACCCCTCGAAGCCAGCCTTGGAGCCCTGGGCACCCGAACGAGCGGCTTCGTCGCCCATGAAGGAGGCGTCGTCGGCGCTTCGAGACCCGTCGAACGCGGACTTGGATCCTTCACCCATGGCGCGGAAGCCGTCGTACTTGTCCTGGGACGCCTTGCCGCCGCTCTTCCACCCGTCCTTGTTGTTGTGCGCCACGCCGTTCTTCGACGCGCCGCGGTCCGCCCCGTAGCTGCCCGACTTGCTGCTCTCCTTGCCGTGCTCGGACGCTTTACGCCCCTGGTCGAACGAGTGCTGCCCCTCCTTCCCGGACTTGTGCCCCTGCTTGCTGGACTCCTGGCCCTCGAGGTGCGTCCGCTCGCCCTGGATGCTCGACTTCTGGCCCCCCTTGCCGGCCACCTGGCTCTCTTCGGAGGCCTTCTGTCCTTGCTTGTGCGCCATCTGCTCCGCGCCCGCGGCCTTGGACCCCTGCTTCTCGCCCTTGTGCGCGCGCTCGCTGTCCTGCTGCTGCTGCTTGGAGCCGCCGGCGGCTCCTGCGGCAGCGCCGCTCACGTAGTGCGGGACGCCGCGAGCGGCATTCTCGACCACGTTGGCGGTCGGGGCCATGAGGGCGGCTGTGCCTGGCACGGTGCCGATGGGCGCGCTGGTTGCTGCTGCGGCGAGCAGGGAGACGATGGCGATGATGGCACGTTGCTGCATTTTGAAAAGATGTTTTTTTGAAGAGATTGGACAGAAAAGAGTGGTAAGAAAGTAATATCAAAGGGCGTTGATCAAAAGAGTGACTGAAATGAGTGACTAGATCCTTGGTGTTGCTGGGCAGATTCAAACACATTATTCAAGCGTTGGACTGGAGGTCTTTTGTATCCAAATGAGTGGGAGAGGGATACGGGGAGAGGAGGGAAGACTTGATTTCATTGCATGCCTGCTCTCCCTTGATTTTCGTCATCTGGATTGAGTTGACTCACGATCCCTCGCTGTGTCTCACCCAAACGGCGCGGAAAGCTGAGGAGATCAACATTTTTAGGGAGACCTATAAAGCATTAAAGTCGCAACGTGGAATTTAATTAAAATACGAGGGTTGAATATATGGAGCACGTTATTAATATGTTATTTAAGGACATGCCGACGCGTTATAGTATGATGATATCTACGTGCATCTATGATTCACATTGAGAGGCGTAGCCTGCGGGCCGCACCGTCTGCTATTTGACATGAGGTCAACATGAGAGAGCTATGTATTTACCCAACCATTATCTATATTGTTCTCGTGTTAAACCGCGATTTATATCGTCGAGATCACATCACCAAGACCTCCTATCTTCCCATACTCTTAATCACTTAGAGAGCATTGTCAGGGGGCCACGCTTATTGCCCAAGACCGATCGTTCGTCGATGCAGAACCCTTACCGTTCTGCTCGGTCACGTTTCTCTCGCCATTTAAGACATTTCCATATGAGCCATAATAGAAGAATAACACCAAATATAAAACAGATAAATACTGCAATCCAGGACGGGAGGCTGTCTCCATTGGGTGGCCAATTGAGGGATCTCCCGAAGATCCCCCCTTCGCAAGAGGGCGTGGCGCCATCAACTGCTAATTTACAGGAATCTTCAACCGGCCATATGGGATGATTAAGAGCGTGGGGGGCCATTATGTCGAAGTAATTGTCGCGAATCCGAACAAATACGTTCCTTGCTTTTGGAGATCGAAGTGCTTAAAGAGTTATATAGCACTTGATGTATAAACTGTAACAAGTAATATTATTCTACGTCGAGCTATAATACTTCTCGTAATTATCAACAACGTACCTTCTTCCATAACTACTTATACAAAGCTGCTGATATGCCACATGCGATTACCTCCAAAAACAGGGAACAAAGAATACACCCTATTGTTCGTGGTAATCCGAGGGCCTTCAACTTGTATCTAGTAGGTACCAGGCGTGATATCAGATGAAGTATCTAGTCAGACTCGAATTCTCGAGACTTGACGAGAGTAGATAGATAGACAAATGTCAGTATTTACTATTTAGGAGCTAGATTGTCATCGTGACTTGTTCTACCGGGGCATCTGCCTCCAAAGGCACTGCTGTACACTAGACTACAATGCTATCAGTCAATCTGATATCCCGACTACTTGCCCCGACGTATATGTGATACTCTCCAGCCTGTACAGTCCAGCCCTGGGTGACGACATCCCACACGCTGAAATCACGCCTCGTAAGTTCGAAGCTAGCTTCAGCTGCATCCCCTGGTGAGAGGGCGAGTTTATCGAAGCCGCGTAATTGCTTCGGGGGGCTGTTCGGGATGCCGAGATAGAGCTGTACTACTTCTGCGCCGGTTACTGTACCCGAATTGGCGATGGTGGCATTGACGATCGCCACTACATCCCATAAACTTTGGTCGCTACTAGGGGTGGATGAACCTTGTGGGTTCGCGCTGATGTCTAGCGGCTCAACTGAGAGCGAAGAATAGTTGAATGTGGTATACGATAGGCCATAGCCAAATTCATATCGCGGGGTGATATTCTTCTCATCGAAATGGCGGTAGTCGACGTAAACCCCTTCCGTGAAGTCGCATTGGGGATCTGTAGTATTTGACGGCCCGCGACCGCATGGAGCATAGACCCCATAGTCGCTCTCATTTTTAGCCAAAGTGTACGGGAGCTTTCCCGAAAATACAGCCTCTCCGTATAGAAGTTTCACAAGCGCCTCTCCACTGTCCTGGCCGGGGAGGTGGGCAATGATAGTTGCCGTGACGTTAGGGTGGTCAATCCACTGGTCGACAAGACGGACGCCCGCTGCATGAATGATGACGATGGTATTTGCGCACTTGGACGCAACGTTCAAGACAAGTCCGTCACTGAAATCATCATGTAGTCCATCTCGATCCCAACCTTCAGTGGCAATGGCGTTGATGAAGACTAAGCATGCATCAGATGCCCCATTGACATCGGGGTTAGATGAGATCAAATCCCAGTTGACCCAGGTACCATCTACGCGAGCCCTATGTTGAATGGCACTCAGGGGCTAGATAGGGGTAAGCAGGGGTCAGCAAGGCTCGAAAATTATTGGGGGCTTCTTACATCGTCGATATATGCCGGGCCATTGGCACCGGCTCTACCACCGGTCACAATCGTACCTCCTCTCGCGGCTTGGTCAAAGTGCCGTTCAGTTCCCAAGACCGCTTGGCCCATTTCTGGGGAAGAAGTGTAACCCAATTGGAAGAGGACATCCGTATTTTTCGTATCCGGAACTGTGGCGTCATAACCATAGACAGACAGCATGGTCGGGTTTTTCTTGAACGGCAGAGCACCACTATTCTTCACTAAAACATGTCCCGCAATCGCGCCTTCTAGAATCACCGGCTTCGACTCGGGAACCCGGGCATCGACTTGCTCGTGTGGTTGAGTGAGGTTCTTCATCCCAATTCCCGGTTTCGGGAAGTTAGTGCCGTTCTGACCAACAAGATACCATGCTGCGATAATCCTATGAATGCATTGAGCAGGCTGGTAATATCATTTCGGGGATGTATCTAACCTTGTCGCCATATCAGTAACCCTGTCTTCGGCGATAGACCCATTGTTAACTGCTTGGGTTAGATTGTTGCCCCAAAAGCCGCCCCCTGGCATAAGCATGTCGAGTCCGGCGTTGGCACTCTGGAGATTATGTTGAGCGTTCCAATCAAGAAGCACAAAGCCGTCAAATCCAAGTTCGTCCTTAAGGACACCATTCAAGAGCTTGCTATTCTCGCAGCCGTATGTATTGTTGATTCGATTGTAGGAACACATGACGGATGCCACGCCGGCTTTCACGCCATCCATAAACGGCCACAGGTAAACTTCATGCAGCGTCTTGTCGTCGATGTTGGCCGAGACCGCTTCCACGCCAAAGTATGGCCGTCTGTATGTCTCCTGTTCATTGGCGATGAAATGCTGCAATTAAAGATCAGTACCGCTCCGGACGATGCAATGGGTGGTGGGATGGGCAATCACCTTAATGTTCGCGATTACACCGGCATCTTGGTGGCCGACGATTGTCTCTGCGTTCAACTGACCAGACAGATACGGATCAATAGAGAAACCTTCCCAATTTCGGCCGCCTAACGGACTCCTCCCCAATGGGCCGGCATTTGGACCAAGCACAATGTTGACTGGAAGGATGTGAGCATGCCATTATGGGAACATCGTGACAAGCTGCGGGTACACCTACCGCCTTTAGCCTTGAACTCCTGACCAATGTGGAATCCTCTTTCGTATGTCAAGTTCCTATCCCAGCTGGCACCTACATGGATCGCCGATGGGTACGAATTGACAAGATCGGTAGCCCGGACACCGTTACCAGCATCATGTAAGCACATACCCGGCCACCCCAGTCGAGGTACAGAACCCGTGTTACCGGCGCAGATGTTATCACTAACGGCGAAGCCGCGTGTGATATTGACCTTCTCTTCCAGAGTCATCTGACCTACCAGGGCACGGGAATTACTGTATGCATTTGCCCATACGCCTGCTCCTTTCCCGGGCGCTATCAATGTTGTCATTAGCGGAGTCAACGCCCATATTGGAGTTGGCTAAAACTTACGCGAGGGGAAAACCAACGGCGATTGCGCATAGCTTGAGACTGGAGATGCGACAATCGCCGGCGCGAAGAGCGCAGCCATTACTAGGGACAACATGGCGGCTCTCATGCGAAAGCAACCTTGGAGAACCCGAATCTGGGGAATGTTTGGAAAGTCTGAATGGCAACGCTTTGTCTCCAAATGCGGAGGTCCACGATTTATTATTTGGCCCCGTAACCTCGTAATCCCGGGTCCTTGTAATGTGACATGGATCCGATGACGCCCTTTCTCCTTGTTTTTCTGCTTGGCATTCCGGCCAATGCGGCATAAGATTTTAGAGTCGTTCACCGCCGCTTCGGATCCATTGCCGATTTCCCCCTGATCCTGGATAATTATCGGATATCCTGAATCGCCAACATGATCCCCAACTTCATAACAATCCTGCGAAAGCGAGCATGCGGACTTATCATTTGAGAAATTGTAACTCCATAACATATGTCAACCATTCAGCCCTCTCTCTTTGATTGTAGCAGGGCACTAACAAGGTTACACAAACTTGGAAGATGAGGGGATAGTAACAGTTACTTACGTACAACTCACGACTATGCTTGCTTGAGATAGGAATATCGGGTTATAACATGCCGAACATCGGATCCGAGAGAGATACAGGAAATTTCCTAACACTCTCATATGTAATTCATGGACGTCTGGCACCTATGCTATCCTAGTTTCAAGGAAACATATAGGCTGGGTATAATCTCAGGTCTATCGCGAATATCTAAACACGTCAGCGTCAAGGAAATAAACGCAGAGAAAGTAGAGCAACCCAGGGAGAACAAATTAGGTAAAGCGAACCCCATACCAAGGCATACGAATCACGGTCCAACAACCTGTTCCTCACTTCGACTCGTGCCCCATCTCCCTTCCTCTGATAATTCCATTCCCGATGTTACAACGCTGGTTTTCCGTTTGTTCCTCTTCGTGATACAGCAAAATGATATCGCTTCGAATACGGTAACTAGCCAAAGAAGCATCGAGATGATGTCGATGAAGAATGCTGCCTTGAGAACTGGAGTCGTGTATTCTATCGTACCCGATTTATTGGCTCTCAGTTCCTTTCCGCCGAAGACGTGTTGTGCTGCTAGTACTGTCATAACGAGCCATACTAGAGCTAGTATTGCATCCCATATGCTCCAGTGGACATGTGTGACGGTTGCGAAGCAGTGATATATGCATGTTACTGCTGATAAGGCAGCTAGGACCTCGGCGACAGACCATTCCGAGTCGACTTCGGCGCCCACGCGCGCCCATTTGGCTATGTCGACCCCATAGAGTGCTGCTGCCACGATGGCAAAAATGAACTGAAAGATTCTAAGGGCAGCTCGAGTGATTATCCCGTGAAATCCATGCGTATTCCAATACTGCTCGATGACGTGGGTAGGAATCACCGCCATATGGCTTGCTTCGATATCGATACGTGAACTACAGTCTTAGGGAACCGTCGAATAGGTTCTTCGTCGTATAAATCGATTTTAAAGTGAGGAAATTTAGGGGAAGGCGGGAACTTCTTGAGGATGCAGGAGCTGGCTCTATAAGTCATAATAGCTCCGGAAGTTTTCTAGCATAAACCCACTCCCTATGACATGATACAATCTAGAATCAGGCTGTGTAATAAAACTATGGCGAAAATATACCAGATGATTACGTACCTAACCCAATATAATAACGTAGGGTCGTCGTCCTATAGTTGTATTGGTTTCTGATTATTCGTATTCCATCCCGAATTTTCGTATAAATAGGGTGAAATTTTCAGGCACCATACATGAGCCGGTCTCGAATTTTGGAACTACTCCGGCAGATCGACCTAATTTAGAACAGATTGGCCCGAGAAGCACTAGAATAGAACGGTCTAGCTATAAGTGCCGCTGTCACCCGAGTCATACATGATATCCCGAGACGTCCCCGATTATCGTATTATATTAGCGAAAAATATCATAATACCTTCACTTATATAGATCTGAGATATCATTTAATCAATAGGGCCTCTTCTCATCATTACGTATTTGATTTTTATTTAAGACTATTATTAACTCATCCATCCTCCTATAGACTGATCGCAGTCCTACAAAGGTTGACTTAAGAACTGTATGCATTGTAGACTATTCTACATATTTGATGGCTCGGCATAGTGAAACGCTCGAAGATGATGACTTCTACGCTGCAGGTATGTACTTGGATTGCTTACTTATCTTTCCGAGCTCAACATTCCGTCACGAGCTCCATCCGTAAATCTCTGATGAAGTGGCATGGGTAACTCCTCGAGACTATTTAACTGATTTGATTATATATGCGTAGCAGCTTCATCCCAATATCAACCACCAGATAACGAATTCCCAACGACTCTCAACATCGTTATCCACGTTGTCGGCAGCCGGGGCGACGTGCAACCCTTCATAGCCCTGGGCAGTGCATTACAGGAAGATGGGCACCGCGTCCGGCTCGCAACCCACGATGTGTTCGCAGACTTCGTTCGGGCCGCCGGCCTTGAATTCTTCCCTATCGGCGGCGATCCAGCCGAGCTCATGGCCTACATGGTGAACAGCCCACATCTGCTTCCCGATCTAGCGACACTACAAGAAGGCGCAATTCGCAAAAAGCGCCGCATGTACGAGCGCATGCTGATCGGTTTCTGGGAGTCTTGCATCAAGCCGGATCCGGAGACGGCCGCCCCATTCGTTGCGGATGCTATCATTGCGAATCCTCCGAGCTATGCTCATATCCACTGCGCCGAGGCGTTGGGCATTCCCGTACATTTGATGTTCACGATGCCGTGGAGCCGGACAGGAGCCTTCCCACATCCATTGTCGGGTATCAGGTCGAGAGGCAAGAACTACGGCAAAACGAACTACGCGTCGTATTTGGCTGTGGAGTTTCTTACGTGGCAGGGGTGAGGATGCATTGAGCAGAGTACCTTTGAATACGCACTCGCTAACATTCCCGACAGATTGGGAGACCTAGTCAATCATTGGAGAGTTCAGACCCTCGATCTCGAAGAAGTACCGTCTACCGAAGGCCCGAGTCTGGTAGAAGCTCTTAAAGTGCCGTTCACATATTGCTGGTCGCCATCATTAGTTCCAAGCCCTTTTGATTGGGGGACCCATATAGGTAAAGAACTTAAGAGAAGCTCACTGTTCGTTTTGTTTATTGACTGGGTACAGATGTCTGTGGATTTTTCTTTAGGGATCCGGTCGAATACACACCGCCTAAGGCTCTTCAGGACTTTCTCAGCGCCGGCTCACCCCCGGTTTATATCGGTTTTGGGAGTATCGTCGTCGGTGACGCTCAAGGCATGATGGCGATGATCCTCCAAGCCGTCAAAACTACACACGTACGAGCGATTATATCTCAGGGGTGGAGTAACCTTGTTGGGGATGAGTCGCCAGATATCTTCTATATAGGCGACTGCCCACACGAATGGTTGTTCCAGCGAGTTGCAGCGGTAGTACACCATGGCGGTGCGGGGACGACAGCTTGCGGGCTTAGGTACGGTTGTCCGACCGCTATAGTACCGTTCTTCGGCGAGTAGGTGGAATCTTCAACTCCAGGGGATAATCCGAACATCGAATGACTAATTGATAAAATAGCCAATACTTCTGGGGATCCGTCATAAACGAGGCCGGAGCTGGCCCTCCACCTATGCCATATGAATTCCTCACTTCGCAGAAGCTTGCAAGTGCTATCACATACTGCCTTTCTGAAGAGGCGAAGGTGGCTACGGCTAGGTTATCTCACCAAATAGCTAGCGAGGATGGTGTCGGGGCTGCGATAAACTCCTTCTATCGTCATCTTCCTAAGGAGAAAATGACATGCGACTTCTTTCCGGATCAAACAGCCGTATGGGAATATAGTCGCGGGAAGAGAGAAGTGAAGATGTCTCGAGCCGCGGCAACCATTTTGGCGACGAATGGAAAGATTGCCCGGAGTGATGTTAGAATGTATGTTGTTGGGAATTTTCAACCTGAAATCCTCGGTGATCCGGCTAATGATAATCTAGGCATCGTGTAGGGAACATCTTCATTGAAAATCACCGCTGGGAGCCATTCACTGCAGTCTCGTCTGCGTCTCTGCGGACTGTGATGACCGTGGCCGATGCCGCGGTTGGAATCGTCCTCAAACCGATCGAAGAATATAGAAAAGAACAGCCCGAAAGCGTCACGAAAAAATCTGATGAACAGACGCCCGGTGATGGAGCGAGTAGGCCCATAGATGCCGCCGTGCCTAGTGGAACAGCCATGCTCCCATTGTCCGATGGGTTTTCTCAGATTTCCATCATGGAGCCCCCAGAAACGACATCCGGTCCACGGTCGCGTGCACGCGTTATCGCCGTCGCGTCAGCAAACAGCGTTGCGAAAACATTGGCTCGCACCACACGCGGTTTAGTAGTCGACATTCCCGTAGCCGCGACCGAAGGAATGCGGGCAGTTCCCCAGCTATGGGGCGAGCAAGTGAGACCGCATGCACATGTGAGCGACTGGCGCAGCGGCTTGGACGTGGGGTCTCACTTATTTTATCGGGGAATTTATGAGGCGATGACAGGAATTTTCGTGAGCACGTTCAGGGAGAAGAAAGCTCAAGGATCGGTCGGGGTAGCAAAAGGGTTGAGTAAGGGTACCTTGGGTCTGGTGACGAAAACCACCGCCGCGGTGACTGGACTTGTGGCGTACCCCGCGCAAGGCGTATCCAGGAGCATTCGGTCGACGGTGAAATCTAACGCGAGACATGCTATAATGAATGCGAGATGGGAAGAAGGTAATTGGTTGATCGAGAATGACGAATCTTGGAAGGGCGATCATTCCGCTATTCTGCACGACTTTGAGGGGTTAAGGGGGCGGAAGAGTAGCCGTGCGCCACGAAAAGCATGAACAGTAGGAATTCTTCTGAGGCGTAGAACTGAAAATGAAGCGAAACAATTGTCAGGTGCATATTGTATTAGTATTCGTAACTAGGCGCGATACCTGTTCTCTTGGCCATCGCAACCAGGGCTTATGCTCAGAGCCCAGCAGATCATCAATGGCTGAAATTAAGTGTTGAGGCCATCCCTCAAGAAACCAGCACTCGCTCATGGTCCCTAGGAGAACAGCATAATGTGCAAGTATAACCAATGCTAGTGGTTCTACAGCTCGAAGACAAGTGACAAAAGGCTCTCTCATGCGATACAACCAGCCAAACACAAAACGGTTATCTGATGATCCAGAACGAGTGCCGTCGCTCTTGCCACAGATCTCTTCGAAAATGGCTTGCATATCTCGCAAGGCCTGGAGGCATGTCTCCACATGCGGATTATCGCTCGAAGCAATGTAATCGCGTAAACTGTACAGCGGCTCCTCCCAGTCTATTGTCGGAAATTGGCTGGAATAAGTAGGCGCATTCTCCTTGTCGATCCCACAAGACGCCGCTGGATTAGACGGTAACTCAATTGGACCCATTGCTGTTTGTATAATTCGTACGCCATGTACTAGGGGAATCCAATAGGCTACCTCTTCGTTGTCAATATCGCAGACAAGAAGATCACCAGGTCCAGTAGGGCCTGCAGCAAAAGTGCACCAACACACAAGCATCGCGGATATGAATAGTGCCATCCTGTTCGAGCTGTCTAACTTCGGCAGGGTCCGTCTAAATCCGGCTAGGCCTTCCTGGAAGTGGCTCTGGGCGAGCGTGAAATAATGACCACGGCGACTACTAGAATCCTTAGATCCAACTTGAAGCCTCGCCAATTGATGGCTTGCGATGGCGAAGACGAGGTGTAAGACGAAGTGGTTTTGGTTCACGAGACCCATTCGAGGAACCTCATAAGCCCAGAATTTCCACATCGGATCATTGGGACCATTGCTGCCAATAAGCGATTGGGCGGTACTCGAGATAAATTGGAGAAGTAGCTCCGAATTTACAATATCCAGAGCAGGGCCACTATCAGAAGAGCTGGTGTCAGATAATGGTGAAGGAGCTATGGTAGCCGACGATGACGAGGCGTTACTCCCACTGGTAGAAGCTGCAGGTACAGTCCAATCCCTTCGCGGGCGACCCCGGCCACGCCGTGGGATAGGGGCTGCAATGGGGCTGCCAGTCGGGGAGGTGCTATTGGTAAGACTTGGCTCCTGAGTGGTCTTCTTAAACAGGTGACCTTTCTCCTTAGAATATTCGCATTCTATAGCGAAACGGACGCAGTTGCTGCAGGTAGGTCTAGATTCATCGCACTTGAGTTTCGTCAGTAAGGCAGTGGTCTTTGGCCGCTTAGTGGCATGTTTAGGTTACACACCTTTACTTTTCGACGCTTACAGTGCAAACAGCCGTTTCTTGATTTTCGATGCGATCGCCTCGATGCCTTAGGTCGTTCGGTCTCAACTTGATCAACTCGGCTTGGGGACATCGCAGCTTGATTGTCATTGATTGACTCGATATACGAAAAATGAAGAGGAAAATAAGTTAAATACGAGGGAGTTTATGGTTGAAAAACTACATGATTCAAGGGTCTACCATTGCGCGGCCATAGTGTGGTAACGGAGTAGCATTAACGTGGTGAAATTGAGTGACGACCAATCATCTCATACATCGACTACCTAATGCGACAAGAGGGACCTAGAGCCGGGTGATGCTAGCCCAATGAGGTAGTAAAGAGTAGCGTTGGGGCACTTAGTAGCTCGTTCTCCTATTTTTCGTATTCAGTTGCGAAAATTCCCACTCTTCTGACGTCGATCCTGCGGGTCCGTTTACTTCAAGTCTCTTCATTGCACTTCTTAATAAGTCAACACCTACGTATTGCAGTACGGAAAGCCCTAAGTATATCCGAAGACATATATGCTCCGATCATCCGCCCAGTAACTCAACGATGTTAGATCGGGGGAGTCGTCATACTCCAGCCTCAGATATGTCGTACTCGCTGCGAGTCCGAGTGTTACCTAAGGACCTAAGGTGCCATGCAAACCGAACGGCTACCTGCCTACATAGACATGTAGACATAAGCAAGCAAGTTTGATATTCCAGGCTATGGGCCATAGTATAAAAGCTTGCTAGAGGCGACGTAGATTATGGTATCCCTACCGCCTAATGTGACGCGCGAGAGTGGCTGCCAGTGATTTCGCTATCATTCTTAGCCGAGTCCTTTCAAGTAACAGTCATATCTCACTGCACGTTGAACCCAAAAGACGATTCCACTTATAGGTAAACAGACAGAAGGTAGTCGCCCAGCCATGCGTCTGTTGCCCACAATTGTGTTTGCTTCACAAGCAGCCCATGCTATGTATACGGGCACTTCTAATAACTGCAAGTGTGTAAGTTCATCTTCGATGCACCCAAGTATATACCATCATCTAAGCTATTCAGGTACCCTCCGATCCTTGCTGGCCGGCAACTGCGGAATGGGACTCTCTCAATACCACTCTCAGCGGACAACTCATACGCTCGACACCACCTGGTGCAGTATGCTATCCTTCACGGCCGGAGTACAATACGACGGCATGCGACGATGTTATTACCAAATGGACCTCATCCTCCTTTCATTCCGCGGATCCAATCAGTATAAACGGTCCCGTCTGGGCAAACGATAGCTGCAATCCGATTTATCCTAACGGAACAAGTGTCACTGGCGATGTCAACGCCGGTGCGAAGGGGTGTTCCATTGGGATGTACCCCCCCTATGTGATCAATGTCACAGAGGCGAGTGACGTCCTGGCCGGTTTCAAGTTCGCGAAGAGGTGGAACATAAGATTGAACATCAAGAATACGGGTCATGGAGCGGGGAGGTGAGTCTCGTTTATTTGGCGACATTATTAGTAGAATACTACTGACGTATGATGAATAGGAATAACGCTTTTGGTAGTCTATCGTATGTAGTTCTCCTTTACTCCTGCCCAAGAAAATTCGATCAAATATCAGTTTTAACAAACAAGCATCCAGCTTTTGGACGCACAACTTGAAGGACATCCAGGTTCATGAAAAGTTCAAGCTCCAGGGGAGTGACCTAAATGGGACTTATCCCGCAGCACGGATGGCGGCCACCTTAGGCGCCGGTGTTCAAGACGGCGAGCTTTTTGAGGCAATGGCAAAGAAAAGTCTTATCGCCGTTGGCGGTACCAACTATGTAACTCTTACAAACACTTTATACGAAGAGTGGGAATGGCTAACTATGACTTATAGGATGTCGGCGTTGTTGGATGGGCTACAGGAGGCGGCCATGGCCTAGCAACTGGCCATTACGGCATGGGTGCTGACAGCATAATTGAAGCTGTCATCGTGACACCGAGTGAGGAAGTCCTCACCGCCAACGAATACCAGAACAGTGACATATTCTGGGCCATTCGAGGTGGTGGAGGGGGAACTTTTGGTGTCATCCTAAGTGTGACGGTTCGGGTATATCCGATGCCCTCTGTGAACGTATTAGGGCTTAACATCGCTGCGGCCAACGGCACCTCCTCGAAACGTTGGTATGAGTTTGTAGCGGATTTCCATGAGCTCATACCCCAGGCGCAAGACCAGGGCCTTCATGGATACTGGTCGATGGGCGGCGACCCTGCTTTTAGTCTCGTTGCCTCGTTCTTTCTGTACGACAAGACGAACGAAACTGCGAAGTCCGTCCAGACCCCTATACTCGATCTCCTTTCCAAGTCTAATGGCACGATTACATATACTACTACACCGCTTTGGTACTCTTCGTGGTATACGCTTGTCAAGACATTGCCCGTGATCGAGCATGTGGGCACAACCAAGAGTGTCACTGCTTCAAGACTGATTTCGAGGAAAACCGTGACGGAAAACAAAGCCACATTCGCACGACTATTAGAAGAATTAGGCCCCAGGTCCACGGAATCTCTTGTGAGTATTTTTTCCTTGTCGCTAAGTGTTGTACTGCGGTATTGACTTGGTTTAGGACGGAGTCCCCAATTTCACCATGTCAGGCACCATGACTATAAGCAGAACTCATGTCGACAACGCGCTTAACCCAGCATGGAGGGAGGCGGTTGTCCACCTGATATCGTCGAGGAGCTGGGACTACAGTCTCAACGCGTCAATCGCCAACGAGATCGTGGAGGATATGACGTATAACAGGCTCAACATGCTACGAGAGCTGGAGCCGAACTCAGGAGCATATTTCAACGAGGTACGTTAAACCCCCTCCGTTTCATATATGGGACGTTAACCGAACTCGCGGCAGGCGAACTCCTTTGAGCCCGGCTGGCAGTGGTCATTTTTCGGGCCGAATTACGGACGCCTCCGCTCTATCAAGGCCAAGTATGACCCCGAGGGGCTTCTCTGGTGCAATCAATGCGTGGGAAGTGAGGACTGGGTACAGAATAAAGATGGCCTTCTATGCCGACTGTTTGAACCACTGGTATCGCAAAGCTAACAAGAATTTAATGATGGCGTTGTTGGTGGTTAGTCAAGCCGTGGTAATGTCTGCTCCTTATTTTCGTCCTCACCCCTGTCCAACTATTGCGTACTACCTATATGTAGGTAGGTAAGGCAAATACAGCGAAAAGTCTAGACAAGGGGTCGAGTCTTTGTTATATCAAGCAAGGGAATCAGAACCCGGCTAGTATTATTATTAATTTACTCATTATATGAGATCAAGTCTGCATTCCATTCCGCTAGCTCACTCAACATACTAGCACGGGCGCACCATAACCCCTGAGACATCTAACATACGCGAACTTTAGTGTCGAATATACTCTTGGGGCTCCAACTTCTCATCCACACAGCCAGCGGCCGCCGTAATCGGGTTGCAGCGCACAGCCTTGCCGCCCTCAAACCGAACCGCGTAGTCGACGTGCCAGCGGCTAGTCAACCCATAAGCCGGGAAATCAGTACTGACGATCTGGGCACCGCTCGCAAACGCCGATTCACGCATGTAGGTCGTATCATTACTCAAGATCGTCGACAGCGGCTCGTCAGAGCGCGTGCGCACCCAGTACCCCGCGCGCACCTGCTGCTGGATGTTCGCCAGGTTCGTCGCGTTGCGCGGGTCGTTGAGCTTCTGGAACGCGCAGTCGCTGAGCCCTGGCTGCGAGTTCGTGAAGATGACGCGGCCCTCTAGGTTCGGGCGGCCCGAAGTGTATGCGTTGCGGATTGGGCCTGGCGCGTTGTCCATCAGGAACAGCACGCGGCCGCGCGCCGAGTCTAGGTCTGGCCAGCCGTGCGTCAGGACGGATTTTTCGAGGGTCAGGTTGCCCCGCTTCAGGTCGTCCGCTGTGATCAGCTGCGATGGTGAGAACACGGAGCGGATCTCGGCGTCGAGGTCGTCGAGCAGCGCGGTGTCATTCCACGGGACAGGGGGAATGCCGCCTCCGGTACCGGTTTCGGCGGTCTTGAACTCCATCATGAACGGGATGGGCACGTGGTTCGGATGAGCCTCGGACCAGCTCTTCACTACGTTCAAGCACTCGATGAGAGTGAAGCAGGTGGGCCAGACATCAGCGTCGGAGACGTGGAGGATCTTGACGCCGGGCTTGTTCATGACATCCTGAGGCGGAAGCTCGGTGCCGGCGTTGCGGATCACAAGTGGGTTCGCATATCGGCCCCCTTCGGGATCGGCGAAGATGTCCAGCTCGAAGCTGCGCACAGACTGGTAGGTTGCCTGTATGTCGAGCGCCGGGTGAGAATAATAGTAGTTGATGACATTCTCAAGCAGTGCGGCTTGCGCCTCACGGGCCTCCAGTGGGGACTCTAGGTGGTAAGAATTGTGCGTACCGATGACCTACCAGCGGTCAGTTAACCGTGTTCTGTTTAACCTAAGTGGCACGTGCTAATGCGTGCATCTTGAAAACCGAATGTCCTCTTACCTGGATCTGGTTCATTCGGATAGCATTGGACCACTTGAGACCATTCTTGGTGTAGCTACAGCTCGAAGCAGCAGCTTGCCCTATGACGTGTGAATTCCTGTCTTGGTATTGGGGAATTAGAGTTCTTACAGCATAGAGCAATAGTGCTCAAAAGTGCCGCCCTGGGGAACTGGATCTACCTGTCAGCATCCATTGCTCTTCTCAGATAATGGAAGCAGGGAGCAGCAACATACCATCTTGGCAACAATCAGCAGAGGACCCTGTTCACGACTCGAAGATTGGAAAGCGACGCGTGTCGAAATCCGATGAGTTCAGACGCACATGGAGGTTAATAAGCATCTTTATATATTGCATTTCGACTATCTACCTAGAGTATCATCTCCGTTGCGGCCGGGGTGATAGCGCATTGCGTACGGCAATCCACACATCGGAACGCGAACCGAACCATTCCCACTGGAACCTCAGCACACACCTTCCCATTCAGTTGGGTCGTACAAACGCGAATTCGACATCAAATATTGAGATTTACCATCATAAACCAATGAGACAAAAGGACAGAAACTCGTGCCTGGACGCCGAGCCCAAATAGCGGGGGTGTCCATCATCGCCAAGCAGGCGTTTGTGGAGGCGCTAGGGCTGACAGCGATGGTAAAGCATTACAGAAGAGCCGCTATCACGGGCGTGTCGGAGCGAAATCAAAAACCAGCCGTCCATTTATCGTTCTCTGATCCTTCACATCAAGATATTGCTTCTTAGCCTCCTTCTTAATCATCACCTTTAGGCATAGTTGGTAAGACAGCCTGCAAGGGACCAGCACGTGTTATCGATTCCTCGTCGGTAGGCTCTGTGTAGCATTGACCGAATTGGGATGCATCAATCAAACTGTTCAATGCTAAAATTATTTGAAATAGGCGATGGTAAAGTGAACGGGTATCATGGTACGAGCAGAATCGCACGTGCTTGAAATGAGTTTTGAGAAATGTGTAGACCTGAACCTAACGTCGAACCCTTCCGTCATGTTAGAATTACCCTCCTCCTAAGCAGGCGAGGAGTCGAAACGTGTGAAATGTTCCATGGTAAAAGGTCCAACCGCCAGCCGAGACAATTTCCAGTCATAACCCTCTCCTATGTATAAGCGAACTCGTGTAACGACATATCCAAACCCTCCTCGTTATTAACTCATTAACAGGCATTGGCTTTAGTTACCACCGACGGACTCTCTATACATAGGCGGCAGTCCTTCCCCCTCCACTCCTGTTGAGGACGAAACTCATGGCAATGATGGCGATACCGGCGACGAAGGCCAGATACTCGAACACATAGTCGGCCTGGACACGCTGACAACGACCAACCAGGTCGCTCTCCTCGTTAAATCCACATATGAAGTGACCAGCGACGTCTTGGCATCCGCCGGTCAGAAGCTTGTTCTGAGCTCGGTTGAAGCGGTTAAGGTTATCCATATCCGTGCAACTCGTTACCGCCTTCAGGGCGACAGTCAAGGCCTACAACGGTACACTGTTAGCATCCAAAGATCTATAGCTTCGCTTTCACTTAATAGTAAATAGTGTAAACTCACAATACCGCCAGCGAGGTAGAACGCTGTTGCGAGGCCATCGACAACCATCAACGCCAAGGTGGGAATCTTATCGATGAAGAGAGCAGCAAAGCCGATCAACGAGGCCAGAATACCAAATGCACCACAGAAACTACCGAATGAAGTTTCCGATGGGGGGTTGCCGATAGACTGTTGCTTCGCGAGGGTAACGGAGAGACCTAGGACAACTGCTCCGAATAGAAGCTGCGAGTTGATGAGTACATGCGTGATATTCGAAGAAAGAACGGTGAGTCTCGGCGCAACTTACCAAGAAGCTTCGAACCGCCAATGTTGCTATCTTCAGCATTGTGTTGGTGTTGTAATAGGATGATGGAAGGGTCGATATGAGTATCGGTGGTCAGTAACTCGACTGATCAGACAGAAATAGCCAAGGCTTGGCCCGTCAAGTTATATGAAAGTTGGTCTGGACGTGAACTGGAGAAATCTCAGAAAGAAATCAGAAGGAACATCCATCGAGTCTGTTGACGGGGCATACAAGGTTCATATAAATGACAAGTTTGGTCGCACATGGGTCGCCTAGGCGGAAAGGTTGCCTGGATGTTGACTCCTCTCTATGTATGGTGCCACTCGGGCCGTTACATTTGATTGATATGGATGAAAAGTACGACAGTGCGGCACAGCAGGCGCCTGCTACAGGACCATGGAAATCTGTTGCATTAGTCCGCCAGCAGGGCTGAATGCAACTCACTAACAAGATCCTGATGTCAATCCCAAGCCTATATCCGCTCATGAGGCTCATACTTTGTCGAGGATTCCGGGAGGATGGGACTGCATCTTGAAACATGGAGCCACCCCAACATGATACTGTACAACAGGCAATAACGTTTTAACTCGAACAATCATATTTACTATTAAAAGTTCAATATAATACCATGGCTTAAAGCTATCGGTGTAGAGGGGCTATGCTGTCAGCACCTGGGCAATGTCAAGCGCTTTCTGATCAACGTCTGTTTATACCATCCTGGGTTTCGCTAGAGATCCTTGGCTGCTTCCATAAATGGAACCTTGGAACATCTGAACTGCGGAGAGGACTATATCAAGTGTGGCTGAGCAAGGCGATCATAGCACTAGAAGCGAGGCCCACTATAAACATCAAATGCATGTAAGTCGAATGGTAATTAGAGAGTAATTGGAATTCTATATGCAGACAAATACCAACCAGAAAATTCTCTCCAACCTTATAAGCGTTTAATCACCGCTTATTGTTACACTAATCGTCGACTTGAAACATTACCTACCAACAGTATTCCTCGAGACGGATATTATCTAGCGAATGATAGTTGATCACTCGTGACGGCCATCTCGTTTCTGCAACCTACGGGAAAAGAAAAAAAAATCAACGAGCGGATCCCTGCAGGTCAATGTGTGAGTCAAACACCTCACCTAGGTACTTAGCCTACTGCCCAGATGAGCTCCCGCATGACGAGGGGTGGGAGGTGGTATCAATAGGGCTGTCCCCCGAGGTCTCCCCGTTCTCTCCCCGTTCCCGCCACGATATGCGATTGGTAGATCTATACATGTACAGATGTAGTAGTATTATTCAAAACATGGCTGGCAGCTATAGTACTTAATTATAACCTCCCCAACCTCCCGCATTCCAGTTATTAAGGGTCGCCGTACCGATTACACAACACATGGAAACCGTGGTATCAATAACGAAAATGTAATGTGACTCTCCCGAGTCTCCTCCAGCTAACTACCACGTCCTCCTCGACTCCCTGGTGGAGCCCAACAGCCAGCCCAGAAGAGTCTGTTCGATGGTTACCGTACCTTGCGCATGCTTCTTCAGTTGCTCTTTCGTCAGGTTCCACCCCTTTCCAGCCTTGGTACGATACCACATCGTTTCGTCCAGCTCCGATAAGACCAGCGCATTCAGCAGTGACGCGTGGACCTCGCGACGATCTTGTTCGGTGGCCGACTTGGAAGCCGAGGACTCTGTTTCGCGAGTCAGGAACTCGGGCCAAACCAGCATCACGATGTCGTAGAAGGCATTCTTGATGCCTAAGTTGATGTGCTGGCTACGATGTGCGCGATGGCCAGCCAAATCTTGCGGCATGCGAGCCATGTCCTTCTGCCGGCATATCACGCACTCGTCACTGAGTGTATACCGCATGTTGGACCGGATGAGCTTCCATCTGCACTCGAGACAATTTCGCGGCTCGTCTCCGCCCTCGCCTATCGTCAGGGGAAACTCGTCCCGTACCGGTTTGACGCCAGCAACTGGAATTAGCGCGGGCGAGATCGCATGTCCACACCCTCGATACGCCATCCGGAACCCGCACGACGGACAAGTGACGTCTGTCCCCTCCGCTAATAAATTCCCAATGCATCGGTCGCCAAATACGTGTCCGCACGCAAGGACAACCGTGCGTTCAAGCCCGTGTCTGATATACTTGGGTAGATGCCGATTTCTCCTAGGGTGTTCCTCCGCCGCGCCGTCGGACGAGGTATATTTCCGGGCGCTTTTCGAGATGTCGAGCGTCCGTTCCTGACATATCCCACACACCGTCTCTATAGCCACTCCGTCCTCCTCGCCTTGGGTATCAAGATGTTGTTGAAGATAGGGGAGGTAGTTGCTTCTCTGGACTTGCGCCATGGTAACCCTGATTTCTTTTTTCTATTTATATCCTTCTTGTCGAGTATCGTGCGTGCCTTGGTGGGAGCACGGGAATAGAGCCGGTATAGTCGTTTGCATTTGTATTATCAAAATGGAAAGCAATGCAAGAACCTGGCCGTCAGGGTCAGGGGTATAAAGCTTCCTTTTGCATTGTACTAGTAAGGCACAAAGAGTCTCAACGGCGCCTTGAGCCTGACAATACTCTTGTAATGCTGATTCAGAGGAGATGAATGAATCATATTGATAGAAATGACAATAGTCGAATAAGAACATAGAGGTTACGATCGCATTTGGCCAATCAAAGAATTCTGAAAGATCGCCACCCATTCGAAGCCACGTCATAGCACTTGAGGTGTTCGAAGCGTGCCACGCTGTTTGCTATGTTATAAATGGATTGGAATATGAGTTCTAGAGAATGGCTGTTGATTTGAATACCATTACAGTGAAGTATCTACCCAGAATTGGGTTAATCTCCAAGCAAGGCTGCTATCTATATATAAACATAACCGAAACTATGCGGTACATTTCTTAGGAATTTTCGATTTTTCAACTTAGGAGACCCTCCTTTAAAATATCCCATGAATCGTTAGGCACCCGGAGTCTATGTTACTGAACCTGTCGCAGTCCACGGCCAGTCTACCCTTCATATCTTGCCCTGACAATTTATATCCACGAAAGTTGCCATAGTACCCGCCAACTTCATTGTTCACCCACGGCTACGGCGGATTACTTGTAATATTTACTTTAGAAATTGCCAGCGAGTTCATGGTCCTTAAGACGCACATGACTAAGGTTCAACTAATAACGCGGGAGGAGTCGAGTTACCACGTGAATACAACTCTGCATGCAGAGCCTGATGGGATTTTGTGTCATATATTGATATCACATTAAGGCCTGTGCCTATTGAATCCTAACCACATTGTGGCGATCATTCCAATAGCGAAGACCATCTCATAAAAGGGAACTCATATCGATCCCGGCCCATCATTTAGGTCATAAGCTTAGAAGCCTTGCTCCTCAACCTGAGCCTGGGCAGCGGCAATAGTCTGCTGGGCGTTCGGGTCGACGAAGCCACAGCCAAGCTTGCCGTTCTGCAGGGACGCGGCCTCTGCGGAGCAGACGCCGAGGCCGGTAGTCTCGACTTCGGCGCAGCATGCCGATGAGCAGTCCTATTTGTTGTTAATGACATACCGTTATAGGCTGTGTATATATATAGCCGCCACTTACAGCATCGGATGTGCAGCCACCAGTGATGAACTGCTCGCCGTTGGCCTGGCCTACGTTCTTCGCACCCGCGTTGTTGGGCGTGACTTGGGCGAAAGCCGTAAGGGCGACTGGCGAATGAGAATTGATTAGCCCAGCTCAGACATGGAAGCGATGAAGACCTAACTTACGGGCAAAGAATGCGGCGGCACTGAGACGGACCATTTTGACGGAAGAGAGTGAGGTAAAGGTAGGTAATATTATATATATACTGGTAATACAACGAGCGACACCAGGTCGAAGAAAGTAATTTATACAGAGACGAAAGGAGTGGAATTTGTCGTAAGATGGTCGGCTATGATCGTTGTGATCATGTTCGGGAGGATCGCACCCCTATTTGTAGTTTCGCTCCGCGTACTTCAACTCTCCCCAAAGATCGGCGATGCTCGCCGAGTCGACCCCGGGATTAAAGCCATCACGAAGATCAAACTAAGCTCGAATTCGCCTACGAGCGCTGTGGAAGACCGCGACGATGCTATCCATATGGATTTGCATAAGAACCAAGAAAAGTCGAATAGGCTTAACTCAATACGAAGCCGCGATGCGTTTCTCTCCGGCTACAGATGCACCTTGGCGTGCGATCGACGACCCCAGACCGTCTGAGCCAATGGGTTCGCCGTGCGATGCCGCCATTTTTGATTCCGAGATCTGAGGATCTGCGACGTGCTTCGGACGAGGCAGAATCGGCTGATGGTATAACCCGGATGTCATGTTTCATGTTCGTTCCACCCGGCAACTCTTGGACGAAAACGTGAAGATCAGAGCACATCTTAAGCCATGGCAGTTCTTCCACGTAATTCAACAATTCAATAATAGATGCGATGGGAAATATTCAATTCTTCCGGTCTTTTACCAAAGCCGACTGTTGTTAGTCCGGACTAAAAGGGGGCGTGGTGTCCATTCCTTAGGATCCTATCCTAAGCTAAGCCGCCTTGACGTTTCAGAACACATTGATGATCCGAAAAAGTATCACGTATATAAACATTCGGCCCCGCCAATATGCTTGGGATTGAAGGCTTCTCGTTCAACATTTAAAAGAGTCTCGTCTTCGGACACCGGGATTGGCAACGTCGAGTGAAGGCTAACACCAGTACAACATCACATATTGACCTCGAATCCGGGTCCGAACTCGACAAACCCTATGGATGAGTCCTTTTGACGCCGATCCGCCAGCAGTTTACCAATAGAGTATCCTATTATATCCGAAATGCTTGACCCATACTCCTGGGTCGTGGGAATAAGCGTTGATATTTGGCTTATACCTTTTTCATGATGCTGCTACGACCGAATATCTTCAGCTTAGCTCGACATGTAGATAGGCGCGCGCCACCGGGCCTTGACAAAGACCAATAACACAATCTCTACAAAGGAATGTGGAGAATAGAGATGCATCTTATTGAATACGTACATGTAGACGGCTGAGAGTTATGCAGTTTGCTTCCCTCCGGGTATTAGATAGACGTAGATTCTTAACGCCGAACGAATCTGCGTTTTGACGCTTCCCCAACATTTCATCGTCACTCTATACATAGCGCCACCAAAATGACCTCAGCGACAACGGACATTCCCCACGCTACCCGGACTTTGCGGGGTTTATTGAACTATATCAAAGATATTTAACAAGCGTTCTCACTGTTCTCGTAGCGTCTTAAGTGAATAGTAATTGAGACCTGCGTTCCTAGACTAAAGTAGTAACGTCTTATCTCATCGCCAACGTTAGTCGACCTATATAAGAAATCTTGAAGATGGATACGTCTAGCCTATTCCGAGTAGATGGCATGGTAGCCGTTGTCACTGGCGGTGGAAGTGGTAAGACTTGGTTCTCGGATCCTATCTAGAGCTACCTATCTGATCTATCCGTAGGAATCGGGCTTGCCATGGCAAAAGGGTTGGCGGGTGCTGGGGCAAAGAAGGTGTACATCCTCGGGAGGCGGAAAGAAGTTCTCGAGACAGCCGCAACCGCGCACCCAAGCATTATCCCTGTGCAATGCGACATCTCAGAGAAAGCGTCTCTGCAATCCGCAGTAGACTTCATCACGAAGGACATTGGCTACGTCAACCTATTCATTGCCAACTCCGGAGTCATCGGCCCCGAAAAGCGTTGGAACCCGGACCTGTCTATCTCCGAACTGCGGAAGTTGCTATTCGAAGACGTGTCCATGGAGGACTTCAGCCAGACCCTGCACGTCAACGTCACCGGGACGTATTTCTCCATCCTCGCATTCCTCGAACTCCTGGACGCGGGCAACAAGCAGGCGGTGAAAGGCGGGTTCGGAAAGCCGACGAAGGAAGGCAGCGACGCCCCTTCGGTCCAGAG
Source organism: Hypomontagnella monticulosa (assembly GCA_902825475.1). Taxonomy (NCBI): domain Eukaryota; kingdom Fungi; phylum Ascomycota; class Sordariomycetes; order Xylariales; family Hypoxylaceae; genus Hypomontagnella; species Hypomontagnella monticulosa. The sequence goes on along the minus strand of CADEBF010000011.1, from coordinate 4,269,880 downwards.
CCAGGTCATCATCACGAGCAGCATCTCGGCCTTCAGCCGGTTCCGGTTCTCGGCGCCCGCGTACGCGGCTTCGAAGGCGGCGGTTGCCCACCTCACCAAGCACACAAGCACCAATCTTTCCAAATACAGCATCAGGGTTAATGCGCTTGCCCCGGGGTGTAAGTTTTCCTAGATGTCTCGGCGGTTCCTGGTACTAATGAATTGTAGTATTTCCCTCCGAGTTGGCGGCGGGATTGATCAATACGCGGGACCCGTCTACGGAAGCCTTTGAAGACCCGAGATACATCCCGGCTAGGAAGTTCGGTGGCGATGATGAGATGGCGGGTACTATTCTTTATTTAGCCAGCAAGGCGGGTTCTTTCTGTAATGGGATGATCCTCGTTAATGATGGTGGCAAGCTGGCGACTATGCCTAGTACCTATTAAGGCTTGGAAATGGGCACTGCCGAGCATCGTGTTGACTATGCTCGCTAATGTCACCTTCGCCTGCGACAAGGTAACATAGGAATGATTCTGCGCGAGCCTAAGGAGAGTGATAGGCAATGAGGTTTCGTATCACTGCCCGGGGCCTAGGCAAAAGGGGATTGTTTACATCTGGGGGAGTCGTCGTACTCTGTATTGCATGTAGATCGACTAAGACGGCAACCGAGGTAGACCTGTGATATGGTTTGTGAAGCCATAGTAACGTAGCGCAGTTACCTATATAGCTTTACGCATGTTGACAGAAGAAATGATTCGGTCCCAGCACTGCGAGTCCGCCCGACATCTGCTGCGGTGTCTAGGACCCTGGAACGAAACGAGGACCCTACGACCCCTGGCGTGCGATGTAGCGACGTAATCTAGACCCTTGGGATACAGACCGTACCACCTACAGGCAAGTTATCACAGTCCACGCCCGGATTCTCGTGCAGAAGCGACTCCAGTGGAACGTCATGCTGCTCGGCAATGGCCCAGCAGCTATCGCCTGACTTGATCTTGTACGGACTGCTCTCGTCCCCGCAGGTGACCACCGGTTCGCCCCGTCTCGTGGCACCGCCGATGAACCAGAAGATGAAGATCAGGAACAAGCTGACGAGTAAGAACCAATTAAGCAGCGGCATCATCTCGTGTCGCCACGAAGTGCGCGGTTCGTTTGGGTTGCGGTGCAGTGGTTCGGTAGCATCGTGTGTATCGTCGTCGTCGTAAGAAGGGAGGGTTGTATTGACACGGAATAGTTGGCCATATTGATTGCCGGGCGCGCTCTCCCAGATGTCACCATGTTCATCACGGAATGTGTAGATTTGGGTGTCGGCATCGTAGCCGATACGTTGCATACCCTCAGGAAGGCGTTCCTCATCGGTATCGTACTGCGACCAGCGACTCATCGTGGCGTTGGAAGTGGGGATGAGATTGGGGATAGTTTGGGGACTCTAGCGTGAGAAATGGGAGTCTGGAGGTAAGCTGACAGCTTGAACGATGCAGTAATTGATTGAGGAATAATGTGCCGAATGGAGACACAGATAAGTCTTCAGACTTGTGTATTATACAGTTGTATGTTGAGCAAATGATGTTACTATCGTAAGATCAACTATGTGATGTTATGATATCCGGAAAGGACGGGTTAACGATAATTGCTAGTATGGAATGCTCAAGGCTTACGCCGATTAATTCGATGTTAAGAAACGGCACAGGTTTCAAGAGTCAGCACTGAGGCAGCCAACTTCGCCCCTGAGGACGTACCCAGGTACTCACCTATCGCTGCTTGCGTTGGGCACGTGGCGGAACCCACGCTGTGACGTCACAGGTATGTACTCACTAATTGACCGCAACTTGCAGCTCATAGCTCTTGAGAGTTCGAACTTATTCACCTTCTATGCATGGAGACTGATAGCTAAGTAGATCTATATAAAATTCATTAATTCCCATATATATGAACCTAATACTTGTCTCACGATACCTTCCAGTGTATTCTTCTAATTTGAATAAAGAGGTTTTACACGCCACCTGCATAGATTTATTATATCGCCCGTGGACAGCTCCCGGGTATTTTAACCGATATGTTGCTTCACTAAATAGCTTAAACATGTGTGATAAAGGTTGAAAATTCAAGTATGCCCGAGGTAGTATTGGATTATATATATAAAAAACTAGTCAACGCCGAGGCAGCTATGCTGCTGTGTATTGGATAGTCTGGTGGAAGACGACTATCGAACTAGTATACAGATGAACTCCACGGATAATGCAAACGCTGTAACACAAAACGCCTTCCATATGCCTGAGGAACGGATATGTTACAAGACCTGATCCCAAGGGGTTTATGTGACCTTGATGGGTAGCTGTGGCATACCAGAACATGCCCGATCAGCCCTACCGAGCCGTGGACAGGCCATTATATCCACGTCTTCATGCTAAGTAGCAACTTTTAGACTGGGTTGTCGTCTTCTAGTGCTACGTCTGATATTGTTGAAATCGTCGTCTTCTTCGTAGAAGTCATCCTCGGAATTCGTATCGGCACGCATCTTTCGAGGTCGGCCTCTTCCTCTTCTCTCAGAGGCCTCCTTACTGGGAGTAGATTCCGCCGTAGACGGAGGTAACTTTCGTCCTCGAATTCTTGCCTCATCCTCTGCTGTTAAGAATCGATGGACGGTACGATGATCAAGAACGCGCTCCTCCTTGTCATGCTTGCCTTCCTTCTCGGTTTTAGGCCACTGGTACCCGTAAAGCTTGGAATGACGCTCGCATCGTGGGCAAGAGCTTCGCGTGTAATAGGCGTTCTGCTGCACAAAGGGGTCGTTGCATACAGTGCAGTGTATCCAAGCAGTGTTGGGCTCGGAGAGCAATACTGGGGTAAGCGTGTAATCACCCGGGGTTCGAGTGCGAGACGGAGGAGCAGCCTCCTCATCGTCTACATGATCAAGAGTCGAGAGATCTCCCTTAGGGCGTCTACCCCTGGGACGACCCCTTTTAGGGCTGATTTCATCATTTGATGTGACCGGTTCCGTTATCGTAGTTATCGTCAACGTTGAGCTAATTACTTGCGTCGTCTCAGAGTTAGGAGTGGCGGGGGTGATCGGAGGTGGAAGTGAAATAATAGTTGAGGAAGGTTCGTCGTCGGCTTGGCTAGCTGCGGGAGTAATGATGGCATGAATCTCATCCGTTTGAGTTACGACCTCGACCGTGGGTAATGGTGCTACCGCGATCGAATCTTGGGCAGCGGGTGTCGAAGGGGTATATGTAATCTCTGAAAGTGAAGGCGTCTCAGAGTCTTCCTGTTTTAGAGACGCTGGCACTTTTACAGGCGTTAGACTTGGAGACTGTAAAATAGGGTCTTTGACGTCTTCCTCTGGTGTCGTCACGTCCGTCAAAACCATGTCTTCGCTGTCTCGTTCGGAAGATTGGGCGCTAATCGAATCTTCGTCGCTGCTCCGCCTTGATAGGCTTGGAGGAGTAGGTACGGCCTGGACTTCATATTGAAGGGTCTTCAACTTTTTATCTGGCGTAACCGGTGGTGACTGTAGGGATTCGAACTCGCGCTTTCGCTTTTGGCGCAAGATGCCCTGGGGTGCTGGAGAACCAAATACAGAACCGTGGTCAGAGTCCACCTTCAGTGTCTTGGATCGTGTTTTTAGGATCCTAGGGCGGATATCGGGAGTGACGGAGGGCGTTCGCGATGCGGACGCGCAACTATCGTCCCGTCTTCTATGACGCAGCGAGTACCCTTCTGCAGATATCACCTCGATGCTCTTCTTCACGACCACAGTACCATCAGCAGGAGCCCAACCGTTCACTAGGTTATCTTCGCAGGTTTTGCATAGGCATTCGCAATTATCCGTGCCGAAGTAATTCTCCGAGTATGTGACGGTAATCTCGTCCCCGACATCAATATCCCGCGACGCGATGATCTCGATTCCTGCCTGTCCAGTAATCATCAGGCGAGCATTTGCGCCACAGTCGTGGTTTGCGAACCGCGCAGGCCCCATGAACAAGCTTGCGCACTTATTCCTAGCACTAACGACGATACTGAAATCCTTCTTTCTCTTAGAAAGTTCCTTCTCTTCTTTCTCCGTGATCAGTACTTGAATGCCTGACAGATACTTGACAGGCTGTCCCTTCTTGATAAACCTGCGCGCAGTCACAGCAGCTTCGTGGGTGACGATGGTGTAGCGGTTCGTCGAGCTGACTTCGAAGGGACAGTCAGGGAGGTAGATTTGCATATAGCGACGGAGGTGAGCGCGGAAGTCGTCCTTCTCCTTGGGCGTCTTGAGCGCATCGTGAAACTTGCGCAACCCATCCGTCGCAAGCAATTTAGCCTCGGCAGTTTCGACGTCTGGACTGACAATAAGGTGATTCTGAATTATTTTAGTGATCTCTTCTTCCTTCACGCCTCGTGAAGGGTGGTAAGAGGGTCGATTTTTTGGGATTGTGGTCCAGTAGTACACCTGGGGTACGTGGTCAGTTTTCTCCACAGCACAACAGCTAACATATCAAGCGGTGACTCTTCTCACTCACATGATCAACCAATGCGTCCGTCAATATATCATCGTAAGACGATAATTGCGCCAGAGAGATCTGCTGCTTCTTCAAAGCCGCAGATGAATTGGGGGGCATCGTGGTAAACAGTCCTGTCTAGCTCGGCCGACAAATGATTGGAAGGCTGGTGTATGAAGCCAGCAGAGAAGATTTGAGACTGGCTATCTCTGTATGTCTAGGGGGCAAATTTCATCCGAGTTTGCAAGTAACAGATTTGGGCACAGCTTGACATTTACAGGCCTTTTCCCGGACCCGAGGCGTCAGACTATTTGTATGCAAGTAAGATGCGAGTAAGGCGATGGTGACGGTGACACCGGGGGGTTGCAAGGTGGTGTCCAAAGCTGAAATGCAAGTCGGGAGGCGGAGTTGAAGGTGAGAGATTCCTCCGAGCGCCAGCGCATATGCCTATAAATGACCCTTAAAGTTTTTCGTCATAAGACGAGCGTGAGAGACGGTCGAAGTTTATGATATATATCGTCACACAGAAGTTGAGCCGGAGTAGAGGAATGAGAGGTGGGAGACGATTCAAAGGAAAAAGGGAATATATGGTCTTTGATCACGGCAATTCCCATTGGCATTAAAGAAAGGCCATATAGCACAGTGTTGCCAACGAAGAGTGAAATGACAGCGGATTACTGTAAGGAAAGCAGTTGAGAGTATCTATTCCGTGACTGGTGAAATTAAAATTGAATCTAGAAACAAAATGAGAGCAGAAGAGCAATTCTAAGAACCCATTAAGCCGTGGTGGAAGTGCCGGCCCCTTGCGAATGGGCGCAAAACGTGAGAAGCGCAGAAAAAAAGTGGAAAAAAGAGGGTGGCAGGTCAACGGCCAGGTCGACTCAAGTGCTAAGACCAGCTCAAAGTTGGGGCCTCTGATGCAATCAATCGATCAATTCGGGGAGGGAACTCCAGGGGTAGCTTAGCCACTACCTCAGCAAGCCTCACTAGATCAATCGATGTATTGATACCTGAGCCAGCATCAAGTAATGCAACCAACCAGGGGGGCCAGCCACAATTAGAAATGGGAAGTTCCTTAGGACCCGGACCCCATTGTAGGTCAGACCGACAGGGGGACCCGAATCATTAATGTTCCTTATCTGCAAGTGGCTAACCTAATTCAAATGAAGTGCAGGGGACCAGGCACTAGACTAAGGGCCAATCATGATCTTGTAATGGACCTTGGCAACATCAGCCTTAAGAGCTTTTTGACAGAGCCTCGAAATTTCAACCTCAGACCGGATCCTCCACCTATCACATCATATTAAGATCACCACATCGCATTATTTGAGGTTTGGGGGCCCTATGTTGGAGGGCGTACACTAGCCGAGATGATTCAACTTAAGGTAATAATGACTAACTGTGAATAATCATGTAATATTGAATTACTAACAGAGGAAAACTTAGACGATGCTTAATTGCATCGATAACTCCGGAGCCGCTATAGTCGAATGCGCCCTCGTCGTCGGTCAGAAGAGACATGCGACTATCGGTAGGGCCTAGCGTTTTCCTAAACCGAATCTCATATAAGCGGCCGGCTACTAAACTAGACTTCATACAGGTGACAGGATAGTAGCCATCGTCCAAAAGCAGCGCAACGCAAGCGACGCCGGCATGGGCGCAGCATCGGCCGCGAACAAAGTGAAGCGCGGCGACATCCGACACGCCATCGTCGTCCGCACGAGGAAGCAGGTTCAGCGACCCGACGGCAGCGTCGTGCGCTTCGACGACAACGCATGCGTCCTCATCAACAAGGCCGGCGACCCCATAGGCACCCGCGTCAACGGTGTGGTAGGTGCTGAGTTAAGGAGAAGAGGGTGGAGCAAGATATTGAGTATGGCGCCTGCTCATGCGTAGGCGACATGGTGGGAGGATTTATATACCCAGGAATCGCAACGAGTTACAGACGGCACAAAAGAGGGGGTTATCTCTTGGGTATCTACTAGAAGAGCCCCGGGGTTCAAGGATGAATTGGTTGGTGAATAGGAATCAACACCATCCAAATTGTACTAATCCTGTGTCATGATAAGCGCGCATATAGCAGGAGTTGAGGAGGCATTGTTGGCATCGTACCAATGGCTTGTGTACGATGCCAAGTATTGTAGGTTTTCCTCGCAACCAAAATACACAAACTCGTCAAGTACCACGCCACGCTCCTACTGGTGCTGTTCGCTTCTACGCGTAGTACGACTGCTGTGGTAGTCGTATTCGTCGTCATAGACTTAATAAGCTCATAGTAGACCAAACAAGCAAGACATATGACATATAAGTGTAACTTTGTATTGCGAAACTAGTTTTAATGTATCTCGGTTCCACCCCTAAAATCAAAGAAAAGTCGAATTCATTACCGGGAGGTGCTCTCCTCTGGGCCCTCCGTGGGACCCCTTCTAAACGCCGATTCAATGCATTGCTGAATGACCTCAGTGGTCGTATCAAAAGTCCCTGCATATACCCCTGTGCTCCAAACCCATCCAATTATGTACCCGTCGTCGTCATCGTGATCACTGGAAGATGTGACCGCATTCGCAGCATACATAAAACAGTTTCTGTCGTTGCCTGATTAGATTCCCAATTTCTCTCCCTGAAGTATCTGAGACATGAGGAATCTTACCATGCCGGTTTCCGCACTTCGCTGCTGTGATTGAAAGAATACCGCTTCTTCGTGCTTGCAGACGGGGCAAGTCACATTGGACCGCGGGAGCTAAATACCGAGAAACAAAACGTCAGCACTAGGTCTAGCAAGTGAGAATACACATGATGCATGATCCCCAGAGCTGGATCCCCCGTGCCGAAGAAATGTCTACAGGTAGTTGTGTCCGGTTACCACCCGGCTGTCTGTCTGCACACTGTAAGATGTGTAACAAAAGAAACCCGGGAAATCCGAACAAGGTCGTCATCCTATGTACGGCCCATGGTATGGTCAAGAGCGCCAAGCCTATTAGTTAAAGTAGCTGTGGTGGTTTCAATGATTCGGCTACTGCTGCGAGAACCGAGCCTAGCGGTTGCGTCGGGGGAAACTAGGAGCGAACTGTGCAAAAAATATCGATGGGTCGACCTCTTCTGGGGGGTCCTCAAGAGCCTCGGGCGGGTCCGTGTCGGAGTCGTCGATGGGAAGAAAAGAGGCAAGATTCTCCTCTTGGGCACTCGGGATGATTAATTCGTCGAATGTGGTGAACCGATCCGCTAAAACCGCATTCTCATCGTCGTCTTGGGCGTTCCAGAGGCTAGTAAACCGTATGAGATCCAGAGCCTTCGCGACAGCATGATCCGGATGGTCTGCGATAAAACGGGAATATTCTTCGAGCGTTGCAGGTTCTTGGCACTGGTCACAATGGAGAAGTGTCACGCCACATCTCAGACAGATAGCTAGGTCGTGATCTGTAGGGGGAGGGGTGGGTGTGGGTGTGAGGGCAGAGCAAGCATGGGCCTTGGTAGGGAAAGAAACAGTACGAACCGTAGGGTCCGATCCGACGTCCTGGGTTACACCTGCTGTCTCACCGGCGGCGTTGTTCATGACATTCCGGAAGACGCAAGTAGAAGTTGCGGGCTCGGTGTATTGACACGTTCGACAGGTGAACTGAAGTTTGTGGGCGTCTTCATCTTCCTTAGGATACAACATATTCGAACACTCGGCGCAGAAGCGAAATGTGATCTGTTCCTGGTTGTTCTTGATGGCCTCGCCATCCTGGCTTGGGGCAGGGGAAGACATGGCGCAGTATAAATACAGTTGTCGAGCTATGTGTTGAGAAAATGCGATCAAATAGGTGGTCGAAAGTCGAGATGGAGCGAAGATTGAACCTTTGATGAAGTTGGTTAGGCAGAAGGTGAGAATTATATTTGCCTTAAATCTTGGTTGAAATGTGTTGTGCGATCGATTTGTTGCTGTAATATTTGGACGGGAGAATCAGTTCGGGGGATCGTTGGTCAGAAATACAAAGACGCTTCTTAAGTAGGCACTGGGTAGGTAAAAAAAGATTTTGAAGGTTGACTGGGAGAATGAAAAAGATGAAGTGTATGTAAAGGTTAATGAAAGGAGATATATCGATAGCGTATTCTGGATTTAGTGTTTAGCCACGGTGCAAAGGCTAGAGGCTAGCCCTGGAGATAGCTGTCAGGCTACCTTAAGGTTCCAAGGCTATTGATTTGATTGGTAGGTGAGTCGACAGTGGGAACTGTATGGACCTTAAACCTGCACGTTGGCACGTTAGCAATTCATGGATCATGACCGTGCTAATAATTTAATAATTTAATAATTTACCTACGTTGGATTACATAACCACCCCGCGTTTCATCTCATTCCGTCGTCACGTTGCCCCGCTCAACGGATTGTATCCTCGTGATCGCTCTCGAGTACTTTTCTTAGGGTCAGGAACCAGGAGGTACCCATGTATTCCATTGAATTCCCTTGGGAACAGCAACTCCGTCACTGCATTACTTGCATCATCAACAACGTTGAAAGCCGAACGTCTTTCTTTCTCAACCATTCCTCCTAGGCAAACCCCCAAACCCTGGATTCATATTCATAAAATTCACTAGAGAGTCAAGCTTGGGGCACGTCTTCGTCTTTTTTGTAATCATTTCATTAAGCAAACTTGGGATTTTTATATCTTTAAGTTTCGTGACGCCCTTTCACAGTAAATATCGATTACTCCGGACTTCACTTCAGCCCATCCACTCTTTTCTACCAACGGCGAAAAATCCCGCCCGGATTGATTGTAATCTACTCCGGCCTTGACTCGTTTCACAAGCCTTAATAATATAAATCATATCAGTCCAGTTGTAAATCTCATTGTCGTTACGCATCATAGAATACAACATGGTAAGCTAGCCTTAGAGTCATTTCGTTAAACACGTCGATGTTTGCCGACGTCATCCGCCAACACGTCGCCTCCCGAGATTGTGACTAACATATTTGTTTTTCTTCAGGACGACACCGGTCTGCCCCCTAGCTGGGAGGTTCGTCACAGCAACTCCAAGAACCTCCCCTACTACTTCAACGTCACCGAGAAGATCTCACGCTGGGAACCCCCCACTGGTACCGACACCGAGAAACTTAAGCAATACATGGCTACACACCACTCCACCTCTTCGCAAATCCCTGCGACCAACCGCCCTGAGGGCAAGATTCGCGCCGCCCATCTGCTGGTGAAGCATCGCGACAGCCGAAGACCTGCCAGCTGGCGCGAGAGTAAGATTACTCGAACCAAGGAGGAGGCCATGGCGATCATCAAGAACCACGAGGAGAAGATTAAGAGCGGATCTGTGTCGCTTGGAGAACTCGCTATGACTGAGAGCGACTGCAGCTCAGCCCGGAAGAGAGGAGACTTGGGATTCTTTGGCAAGGGAGACATGCAGAAGGAGTTCGAGGAAGCCGCCTTCTCATTGCAGCCCGGCCAGATGAGTGGTGTTGTCGAGACAGCAAGCGGTCTGCATCTGATCGAGCGACTAGTCTAGACTAGGACATTGTTTCGGAAAGGGATCCTATCTCTCAGTCAAGAGCATATCTAGGAGCGGAACTACGGAAGAACTGCATTTAGAGCACCCACCGGCATCTTTCCTTCTTCAGCTTAGAATGACGGAGCAGTTGAGAGCATAGATGCTCGACATTCCTTGTATACTAAAAGGTACTGCTTGATTCTTCGCATTCCCAACAGACTACTCACGTCCTTGGGCTACGCGTAGTATGACCGATACCTCAAGCTCTAGGTAGTTACCCTAGAATTTACAGGATTCCCCAATTTCTTGAGACTATGAGAGGCGTGATATAGAGGTTACCATTTAGTGACTAAACCCAGGTGGTTACACGAACCTCCCCCTAAATCACCCCATAATGTGCCACTCATATTGATATTCGACTAAATATCTCTACGTATACACAATTATGATAGATCATTAATTCCAAGTACTAACCAATTGTGCATCAAGACTCGTGTCCTCGTTAGCTTGGATATGTATCATACCATGCATATTAAATTTAATATTACCAAGTGACGAAACGGATGACATGTTCCAGTAGGTAAAGTACGGTCCTAGGTCTAACTTACGTTAAACCGTCGACATCACCAGAAAGCCCGTCCCCATCGTGCCACTACTTTACAAATCTAGCTGCACGATAACCAGACCCTATTGGCTTCAACGTATGAAGAAATTACTAAGGGATCCATATAAGTCTACACTTACTACGGCCCGGGTATGCATAGTACTATACACGCAGATGACGACGAAGGAAAGCAGATAGAGCACAGCATGATATAAGACTAGCTTGAGAATACTGTACGGCTTTCAATTATACAGTAATAAGGCTCATATGAATCATCGAGGTGTATCAACTAAGGGTTTCCTTACGAGATACGCCGTGCGGTGCGACGTTGCGAGGAGGACGAGGGCGAGGACTACGTGTACACCGTGGGATCACGATCCAGCAGGCTGAGTACTCACTTCATGATCGTGATCCTGCTTAGCGCAGCCTAACTCAGCATATTGGGCGTCAATGTCGTAGGACAGCAGAGAAAAAGGGGTATTCACTAACGTCTCGTCCAACCGAAGCTAGCAAGAAGAACGGTTCAACAATCACGATCCCTTGAGAAGCATGACGACGAATATGATATCATAAGGACAGAATCGCCCCAGGGCCGAATAATAAGGCCAAGTGTCTCATGTTCATAAAGCTACGAAAAAAATTTAGCCGCCCCAAAGTATGCTCCTAACCTGTAGTCGTGTCTATCTTAGTGGTATCATTCGCTATGCCCGAAGCTCTCATGCAACGTTGGGCCGTCTCAAATCATTATCATCGCGTCTCCCCGTCGTCTATCTATCTCATCTCGATGCCAAAGCAATTATGGCCTTCGAGACACCGGGCAACGCCGTAAGTGCCACCGTCATGGCTCCGAACACAGTCATTGACAATGCGGAATATGCTGTAGCCTTCGAGTCCCTCTCCATCAGATGAGCTGTACCCATCGCCGCTGCGTTGATGCCCACCGTCACACCAGCCGATATAACACCGTTGTCTATCCCGGTGCCCTGCTGCGGCTCCCCGCCGTGTCCTACGTCCGATTTCTCCGTGTCGCTGTCTTTGCTGCTATCCGATTTCAGCAAGCCCTTCCGATCCTTGATCCGAAGGAGCGAGAACAGACCGTCCCCAGCCATCTGGAAGATAATCCCGCCGAATATGACCATCGCGCTCATCAATGTTGTGCTACCGTCTAAGTTCTGAATCGCGGGCACCCCGAGGGCGATCGTGACAGAACGAGCCGCAAAGGAAACAGCATCGCTCGTCTGCAATCCAAAAGCACGAGCAAGCAGGACGTTGAGAAAGACGTTTTCCACGGCGAGAATCGCACTGGTGGTGAATACCGTCACAATACTCTCCCACAGCTCCTTTCTATATTCAAACATCTTGAACCCCATGCAGACGATCCCGGCGTCTAGGACGAGACTAGCTAGGTCGCCAGCGCCAATGCTTGTTCTAGTACTGGCCCCTTTAATGATGGCAATAATACATTCCGCCAAAGTCTCATATCTGCGAAACTTGGAGATAGTAACATCGATGGTCTGGTTTGTATACGCGGTCTTGATCCAGAGGTAAGCCGTGCCAAGCCCCCACGTAACCAATACCGGATTCGCGAATATGACGAATATCGACCTCAGCCGTGGAACCCGTAGGAGACAGATTGAGCTCTTCAACGATCTCTGGAACTGAACCGACAGGATCCAAAATAGAATAAAGCACAGAGCTTCGAATGGCGCCTCGTAACTAGTTGCGGAGTATATCGGTATGCCGACTACAGCAACAAGGAAGACACATATCGACAACGGGGCCGTGCGAACAAGTATATCTGCTAATTGCGAGCTCGAGCCTGGTTTCGCCGACTCTATCGATGACAAGGATCCGTTCTTGGCCAGGGCATCGCTGACCCGAGACAACTGAGCCAAGCGCTTGGGACGTCTATCCGCTGGCGGAGCCAGCCAGACGGTAGATGGGCTGGGCCAGGATTTGTTGTTCGCCTCGAGATCGTCAATTTTTGATCGACTTCCCCGGAATCGCTGCTCTAATTTAAAGCTACCCGACGCAACTGCGAATGAGCTTACATAGCCGATGATGGTCGTGACAACTAATTTTGGTTAGCTGGAGAGTGAAAACAGGCTGATATCGTTTATAACTCACGAAAGGCCCCAGCGACCCTGGGGATGTCAATGGCATTTGTTATATGATCCCTGTTGAGCATTATAAACGACGCCACGAAGCCGAACGACATGTGGCGGCCAAGGAAATCGGTTGGCCCGCGGAGGTGCTTGGTATATAATCGTGCGGTATTGCTGTGGATGCAGTTTGCAATAAGCATCAGGAGGGAGACGAGAAGCATTACTAATATCGATGCTGGAAGGTTGATATAATGGAGATCTAGAGCGATTTGAATGGGAATAACGAGAAGTTGAGTAAGTATAATTAGGATAAGTCCTAGTCCGGCATCTTGATATCGTTTTGTTACTGCTGGCGTTTGAAGACTCCTACAGAGTTGTTGGATAAGGGAAAACATGATGCCGTTTACATATAGACGTAATACAAGGTTATATTACGGGAAGTAAAGACATGCAGTCCGGGATATCTCGTGTCTTGAAGTAATTAATCGATTGAGATAACGGGATGGGGATTGTTGAATAGATATATTGTTGTCGTTTTTGCTGTTTTTGTTGCTTTTGTTGTATTGTTTAACGTCTGAACTAAAGACCCGTGGGCTATCTTCAGTAACCTCCCGGGGGGTATAGGACGTGACAAGCTCTAGTATTGTTGAATAGATATAAAGCGTTTGATGGGAGATATTTTGTCCCTTCATGCTCGGGTAGTCAACGGGGACGGCCCATTAAGTATCTATATAAGTCACCAGTGTTTCCACGGACGAACACATGGAGGACCCATGATTGTACAAACCTCTGGGAAGACTCCGAAAAGTAGGTACAAACTAATCGAGGTCGACTATCTACCTACAGTCATGCTAGGACAGTATTGAGATGCGGTTCCATGACGTCTCACATATCTGGCCAGGCAAGTGGGCAACCGGGCGGGTCCTGACAAGGTGCAACGACGACGAGAATGGAGGACAAGCCGAGGAGTACAAACAAAAAAAGAAGGCCCAGAGCACAGCAGCACTGCCCAATATCGATATGTATGTCACTACGTTAAATGTCGGTACATTTTGCCGCTGTCACTTTTGACATGGCGGTAGAGTATAGCGGATACGGGTCGGCACATACGCATGCAAACGCATGGCCGGTGTCTAACGGCGCCTTAGAGGGCCCCGCTAGGCAAGGGACCAGGATCTCATCTTATCTCAATCTCATATATGCACTCATATACATATATGTCGGTTTGCACCTTTCTGGGTTTGATATAAAGATGTTCTAAGATCAAGATCCTCCTAAGATATCTGAAGGGGCTAGGTCGAGGCCGGAAGCAAACCTTCGATATCTAAAGGTTATACAGGAACCTAAGCATAGAGCGATAAGGGGCTGTGTCTCCAAGGACCGATATTCGAATTCCGCTACGATAAAGCAGAATTCGTGTCCCGTTTTAGGCAATGGAAGATTGACCGCTGAATTGGTGGTGATACAGGTTGGAAAAATGGACCATTCAGAACCTTTTGCTTGCAAACACAACGTATGAGACAAGCGCAGCGGTGCGAACCGTTCTGGAAGTTGACGTAGTAGTCCCAGAACATCTCTCGAAATCTGGAATACTTAACCAATAGATCCCAGCAAGTCCGCATCATTCCGATGGCACCATACTTAGGTACCGAAGAATCAAGGTCTCGGTATGTGCGTTCTAGTCCGTCGACTTTTTAATAGACGCTGTGTGACATCTCTCTGTCCGTTGCCCTAAATGTGGCACGTGGCGCATGGTAGATATACCAGCCATGGTCACATTTCTGAATAGGGGGGTTTAATAGTGTGCGTTGGGGGCTATATGAGAATACACGGGTTTGTCGAACCTCGATTCACGAAGGATGGTGTTCTGAAAAATCGCGATGATGATGGTGGTGGAAGCAATCGGAACATCGATCTGCATTATGCAAGTATGAATTAGGATCTGTAACTTCAGGTCAAGCTTAGGATAGGCTTAGATATCTGCAGGACCATGTTGTCTATCGGCTGCTTGCGGCTCTGGGTCCAGAAAAGACCCTTGCCGTATAAAAAGCTTGTGTCAGGATGATTTGCAGTTTGTTCATTGGCTTGTTAATTAATGATTAATATCAATATCAAGACCCTTGGGGCGTTCGTCTAGGATTTCCCAGGTAGAAGGGTCCGACTAAGCCTTGGCTAAAGCTCGGCTGTAAATGCCGCAGAATGCAGATACCGTTGGCACTACCGTTTAAATTAATAATCGATAGAATTAGCGGTTGACCCGCTATATATCTCTAAATTACCTAGTGTTTCTTTTATTTATACGCCTATGTCTATTACTTACATAATATTACTAAATATGCACCTCCAGAGAATTTCACCAATCAATCCCGCTAACTTCAATGTAAACAAGCTTGAAAGCTGGTGAGGTTTCCGACATCTAGCTTTCATATAGGTAACATTGGACTTACACACGCTATTTTCGGGGCATCGTGAAACGAACCATCCGTCTGAACCAGCGCATACACGAGCAACACGTGAATTCCCCTTACGCTAGTCTCTTCGGCGTAGAGTTACAGCGGTCAGGGGTCATCGCGCTGGCATCACCGTTGACCAGACGATTGAATCTACCATCCATGAATATCGATTGATTCAGCCCGGGCTTCCCCGTCTAGATCGCGATCGTCTTTTTAAAGAAAGCGGTCAAGGTTACCGTCGCACATCCAACGCTTAATTCTTATTTACCTTGTTTCTCGGCTAGACTTGTTCGATTTCTAGCTAACAATTCTTCCCGGGCAAATGAACGTCCTCGGAAATTTGAGGTTCGGGAGTCCCATTCTCGACCTTCCACTTGTCTAAGCATGTAAGTTGTGACGATCTCTTACCTCACGGCGGCTACACTTTCCCATCTCGGTGACTTACGGCGAATTTGCCGGGACGCCGATTCAACTCACCGCAAGGAACCCCGGGACCAATTTTCATCATTACCGCCTCCGGACCCAGCCGCCGGGACCCACTCTTGTCGTCGAGTAATTGGCTTCAATGTGTTTACCATTTACTTACGATAAGACACTTCTTAATTTCGTACATGTACGTGCCTTCAAATCCGCCCTTCAGTTATTCGTTAAAGTGATTTGACGATAGTTGTAGGACCCTCATGCTACCACATACCCTCCAATAGCAAGAGAACTAGCTCACTGAGCTACAGTGTATTGGAGTTTCTAAAATTACTCTCTCGTTTCGCTCCTTATCTCTCCATCCCCCCTTTCACGTCACCTATTATTTGCTATAGTCTCGGTTCATATCTTGAAGCGTATTATCGATACCTAGCCAGTCAGTGAATTTTCGAGATACTCTCCCGCTAACGTAATCTTAGTATTGCCATTATTCTCTTTCGCGATGGCTCCGGTATCTATGTCAGAGGCCGAGACACGCCTCTTTAACCAAGTTTGCGAGGCTCTCCAAGTCCCAAACGATGATCAGAAGGACATACTTAGGTCCTTAATCCGTGACGAGTTGAATGATGAGTGGACTGGCTTGATATCGTTGATGGAGGCAAATGGCCCGTTGAGTATGCTATCAGAAGATGAGTTGAAATAGTACGTCGAATATTCCTTTACATCTACGATTACTCATACCACCATTAGCTTAAGTGCGTTGCACTCAACACAGAATAACCGCCAAACTCAAGCGCAAGGAGGACTTTCTCAACCTTTTCCTACAACCAGCCAGAGGACCATTGATCATGGCCTGGTCAACACTGCTACACACGACATATTCCAATACAATAATGCACTCGAGAAACTCTTGTCAAAATACAGGGACTATGTTCGCCGTAGTATTGCTAGTATACAGCAGTCTTCAGCGACTAAGAATGAGACCTCCACGATTGAACAGAAAATTGCTGCATTATCGCGGAGAAAAGATATGCTCCGAGCAGAGGTAGGGCCCTCTCAGGTGTTTCAAGCGTTACTAAATGCTAACAAATGGATAGATTCAAGGACTGAATGGCAAAATCAGCAACCATACCAGCCGGCTTGGTGGTGTTGGAACTGAGCCTGGGCTAACCGACTCAAACGACTATCTAAGGCAAGTCTCCGAAACATTGCCATCATATGACCATATCCTCAGTAGACTGAATGTTCTATCTGGTGAATTGGGCAACGGCACCCTTGAGGACGATACAATAATCCAAACAGCCAGACGTCATGCCAGCCAGTTAGGTGACCCCAATACCTAAAATCTCCCGTCCCTACTAACAAATTCGTAGGATTGTGCTATCACTGGCCACCAAGTGTCGCGCATCACTAGACACAATTTTCCTAGAAGCTTCTTCTGGCACAAACAAGCGGCGCCCACACGTTTCTGATCCATCTCGGGCTATTAGCGAGGAGCGCGATGCTGTCTACGCTGAGATCCAATCTCTCTGGGATGAAATGGTTCCCCTCGCGCATATGGTGGTCGAGAAAGAGTTCTTAAAGCCCATTATGAATAAGATCGAGGCGTGCTCTGAGCGACAAAGCGGTCGAGACGCGACTGTCTTTCTCTATGTAAGTTCCCAGCCGGGTCTACAGGATTTTATGGCCCCCACTGACTTGATTTAGACATCTTCTATGCTTCGTTTCATGAACGAACGTTTACTTCTCCTAGCAGATCGCCTTGCGATGTTGGCATGCCATCATCAGATTCTATTCAAAACGTTGGCCCAAGTAAACAGCAAGGCAGAGCCCGCGCAAACCGCTAGTCTAGGGACCACGAACTCAAGTCTAACCCAAACGAATGAAAGTGGTAAAACGACCCGGCATAGGCTGCTCGAGGTGATTCAACGTCAGATGGAACTTTACGGTTCCATTCCAATCGATACCGATAAACAGCCGCAGACAGCACAGAAGCTTACAGCCCAAATGCAAGCTCATAAGCTTGATCGCTACGTCATCTCAAGGCAGAGGAAAGGCGATGATCTCGTAAGAAACGTGCACCAATCATTCGAGAGGACCGCCAAGTCAGAACTCACAGATGCTGAGCTCGGGGTCCATCTCCTTCTGGATTCTATCATGGCGGACAGCGATGTCAACTGTCAAAGAAGTGGGCATATCTACGAGGACCAACAGGTGGAAGACTCGGTTGCTACTATGAAATCCCAAGCGGAAGAAATCCAGACCATCTTTGGAAGTCTTCGGGAAGAGTCTAGTGGCGCACCAGCCGTAGCATCAGATTTTGTCACGTATGCCTACAATAAAGCGGCTAAGCAGCGTGGTCAAAAGGGTGATGAGGGCCCTCGTCTTGATGGCCAAGATGAATGTGTTAAGTTCGCGACTCTAGTCAACAAATGGGGCGATTCCTCGAGTCTTACGAACTAGACATAATGTATTGTTACATACATCAGTATAGGTGTGTAGGCGCTAGAATCCCCGTTAAATCTTTATTTAAGACCTGTGTCTTGGTCGCTCAATAAAGAACTAATACCGATTCAAATGCTGCTCTTGTAACTCTAAGGCTTCGTCTCATCTGTTGTATACCAAGTTAGGATGGTTTATTGCGCCGCCATACATGATTCCTTGTATATCGTACATGCCTTAGGTCTTCCTTCTCAACCACAATGAAATGTTTAGATTGATGAAATCCGGCACCTTATACGGGTGTGCCGTTTCATTCAAACCGATTTGAGACATTCTAACTTGTAAGCCGAAAACGGACGTCGACTTTGATAGGGGGCCACGGATTCGCTCAACCGCTGCTTTGTTTAAATCGCATTCCAACCGTGAAACATTCAAACATTAACAGAGACATCCCCCGCAAGTTTCCACTATGGTATGATTCATTCCTCACCTACGTTCTAACATCAAGGAGTGGTTCTATTATAGCGATCGCCGGAACTCGTTACCCGTTCGAACCGAAAAGAGATAAGGGCTTCCGAGCCTAACATTCATTAGCCATGAGCGATATTCAGCTGCAACACCGCGCAGCCCGAGCCAGGGAGCTCGGGAGCCCGGTCGTGGAGTCGATATACGGGGTGATGACCTTCGTAGACAGGATCCAGAGATCGGTAAGTCCAGCCATGAAAACGGCCCAACAATCATGTACATACCCCCAGTCCGCAACGTGAATCTAACGGCGTGTCTTAAACTTAGCTCGACAGCATCGAAGACAACACCAAACCGTTGTACTGGTGGACTTCCGTGCTAGTGTTCATCTGCATCGGGCTCTTCATCCTCGCGCAGCTGGTGCGGGTGCGCCGCCAGCTCGCAGCCGTGGGCCAGTATCAAGAGCTGTTCCGGCGGATGTGGGAGGAGGATAGGCTGACCAGAGAACGGAGAATCCAGGAGCAGCGAGAGATGGCGCAGCGAAGGAGAACCCAGGCGGCTCTGCGTGCGCAGGCTGCTGCTGCGGGCGGAGGGGCTGCTGCGGGCGGAGGGGGCGCTGGGGGACGCGCGCAAAACAAAACCCCGCCGACGCCGCCGCCAGGGGCTGGCACGCCCCGTTTCGGCCGCCCCCAAGGAGATCCTGCACCTATTGCTGTCCCGCCACTCGGGCCGGAGCGAGAGGCGTGGATCGAGAGGGGGTTGGGACAACTTAATCAGGGACAGCCTGAACAGGGACAAGGCGGCGAAGGGGGGACCGATGATGAAGATAATATCTATGACTAGGGACGTGAGAGGTGGTCGAGGCTGGGGTGGTGTATATTGAGATTTCTTCATACTTCTTCATACATGTACTATTCGCACAATAGAGCTATAGCCGGGAGCGGTACCCTACTAGTGTTCTTCATGTCTCTTTCTGGACCATCTCTTGGGTACTGGATAGACAATAGGACATACTGTATTTCTTTGTAGATGATGCCCCCAAATACCGATAAGTCCGTTTTGTGTATCATCCCCTGTGTTTCGATCTAGTAGCAAATAGAGATAGTAACGTGAATGTTCGTATAGCATACCGAACTTAGTAAGGCCAACAAGACGGCGCTACGACCTTATAGTCGCATTGCTAGCGAAGTTGAAACTGAGGCTTGGAAGCCGCACGTAGCATGGTGTGCGTCGCGATTGGTTCCCCAATTGTTGCAGTTCGTAGCGAGTTGCTTCTAGCCTTCGATTGGAATTCCTAAAATGGTACCCATGAGCTTATGTGCTTCGTCTGAGTGGTCCCCGCGATGATTCTGAGACGTCACCGAGGACCCTGATTGGTAGGTACCTAGCCACACCGGCATCTGATATGTATCTGCAGGAGCCCGGGATCTAGAATGATCCTCGGGATGTGCAGAGATCTACCCAAGGGCAATTTTCTCCGGATCGCCTTGGATGCCTCACTAGCCGCGCATCATGCTATGCGTTAGCAATTGCGCCCTGTTTATGGGTGTTAGCTTCACCCATGAACTGATAGTTCTCGAGTTCGCGATCAAGTCTAAAGTAGGATTCCGATGCGGTAATCTGAAGGATTCACCGACTGGCCAATCATTAGGATCTCGAGTTTCTAGAAATGGTATTTCTTCAGGGGATGTTTGAGCCCCTGCTGCCGCCACGTCTCGAGGTAGGAGCCGCAGCAGTTCTTGGCGTGCGGCCGCTCGGTTGACTTGAGGGATTTGAATAGCTGGGCGGGTTACTGATTATGATGGTAGTAATGACGTGAATATGGTTGCAATGGTCTATCATGGTTGATATCAACATCATGTGCAATTATATCTAAAGTTGAACAAGTTGATCCAACAAAACTCCGAAGACGTCCTATCTTACGTTCTATCTTACGCTGGAAGATAGTTGGCCTTTGAAGGGTCTGGTACGAACCAATCGGATTACTGTGCATTAGTTTATGTAATCATCAGTACCTATTGGTATGATCTATTAATTATGTGCATTTCTATCTGGTATCTACGATGATACTACAGATATGCTAGGACTTATAGAACTCGAAACTTGCTAACTTCAAACACACAGCCAAGCCTTACTAAGGTTATAGATGTCCGTCTTGAAGCTAAGGGTGGAGGGTCGGTTGACAGGCTTGGAACGTGGGGAAGCTCGCGTGTTGAATGCGATTGGCTGCGTAAAAGTTGCTATGTGTTTTGCCCATGGTTTCGAAAACATCGGACGAATTACGCACAAACTGATAGTGGGAAAAAGCGATTGGGCAAAGGTCCCTTTGAGGTTCCATAGGGTAGCTAGCATAATTGAGTATGAGACAGACTGAGTTATTATCAGAATCGACTTCAGTCCAAATGGTATATATAAGGCTCCATGGGAACTATGTCTCGATGGAGTTATTGCTCTCGTCAGTCCCAAGCCAGTTCCTCCATCTCGTCTCCTTCTTTTAGTATATTCTCTACAATATAGCCCCGGCGGCAATTTGATACATTCTTTTTTCGTCTATTAATTACAATTCAAAAGCTAAGAAAATGCGATACTCACTCGTTGCTGTATCCGGCCTTCTCGCCGTCGTCTCTGGTCATGGTCTCGTGACCTCTATCCAAGGAGCCAATGGGGTAGAGATGCCAGGACTATCCGGTATGTGAATATGAATATGAATACTTGAAAGCTGGTCGCTAACAATAATCTTCAGTTGCCGATGGTAATAACTCAGACGCCATAGACCTACAAGTTCAGGAGCTAACAATAACTTAGGTACTCCCCGTGACTGTTCTAGCAACAAATGTGGAAGTCAAGCGGACACCGCGATCATCAGGGACCGCGAGATTAGCAACGGCAAGGCGAGTGCTCTGGGTCGGACCCAGGGTAACGGCCCAATCGACGCCGCCACCATGATCCAGAGCTTCATGGGTGGCGCAACAGCTCCCTCCAACAATGGGTCTGCGGACTCTGTCGGCGTGGAAGACGACATCCCGGATACTGGGGCCAAGAGGAGCAGCAAGTCCATCGCCCGAGCGCTCAGTGACTTGCTCAGCGGCCTGACTGGCGGCGGTAAGAGCTCCGGTACAAAGGGCGCCGGCACGAAGAGCTCGGCCCCGGAAGAGACTGCCGTCGCTGCTACTGCTGGTAAGGGCGCTTCGTCTGGCCTGCCGACATGTGCAGACGATGGATCTATTACCATGACGTTCCGACAAATCAACCAGGACGGTGCTGGCCCAGTCGAGGCCGCTGTTGACGGAACTTCTGGTGGCACAGACCCCGACGCATTCAAGACGGCTGAGGTCACTCAGGACGTCCCCGGATCTGGCTTCCTGGGCCTATCCGCAGCCACCAACACAGACTTCCCGCTGACGGTTCAGATGCCCGCGGGTATGACTTGCGATGCCAGTGTCGGCGGTGCTGATAACGTTTGCGTCGTTCGCGTTCGAAACCAAGCTATCGCAGGACCATTCGGAGGTTCCGCAGCCTTCACCCAGTCGCCTGCTGCGCGAAAGAGGGCGATTGCTTACCGACTCAAGAAGCGCAACAGCGTTGAGCAGAACCGCCGCCTCAGATAAATGGTTTGGGACTCATCTTGGACCGTAGAATGGATGGAACTTATGAGGCAAGGCGTTGGGACTCCGCTGTCAGGATAGCGTCGATTGGTTTCATATTCGTTGTGTGTTCTGTATTCGATATGCAGGATTCTGGTGATCCAGCACATTTATCGATCTCATAATTAATAGACCTTGGGATGAAAAATTCAAGGAGTCAGCTTTCATTCGTGATGTATGAGATGTTTAACGCTAAGGAAGCCCTAGAGGTCAGTGCACGACTAGTGCTGAAGCTTGGTCCATCGCGACTGTTCAGCACGAACCACCGCGCTAATATTTACTGAATTCTAGGCGTGTCGCGTATCCGTAGACGCGTCTCTCTTGTAAGTCGTAACTTATCATTTTCAAACACCAGCAACGTACGTAGTCTAAGGCATTATTACATCTAGTCTCACTTTATACACTTATTATTCACACGAAATAAGGCTCATTAACTTTCGTTGTTAACTATTATAATGTCAACTAACAATCCTGCGGTAAATCGGACCCTGTACCTAACACACTGAATATCGTATTAATTGAACCACAGCCAGCGCGGCCGGCTCTTCAAGATGCCAGCAACCGGGTCAACCAAACACCCATCCTTCCGCCTCCGGATTTGATGATGTTGATGAAGAAGGCTGCCGGTCAGCCTCTTACAGTCAGTGCTCCAGCCGCCGCTCCGAAAGCTGCTCCAAAGGCCGCCAGTAGCAGAAAGCGCAAGTCGGAGACGTCGCTGGACGATGATATCGCTACGTATAACCAAAATCTTGACCACATTGAGACTGAAGATATGGAGATAGACTTGACTTGCAATCAGGTACGAGGCAGGATCAACAAGCTCCTGGATAGTGGCATCATGAAGAAGGGCGAGTTCTGCAAGACTATCGGCTGTAACCCCAACAGTGTCAACACCTTTCTGGGCAAGCGTGGGTCTATGGACGGAGCTGGAAGTAACGTCTATATCAATGCCTGGTCTTGGTTAAAGCAGCGAGAAATCGCCGGTCTTAAGATGCCGGACGTGAAGAAGCGACAGAAGACTGAAGCTGTCGCCGCTGCCGTATCCAATCCCAGCACTGGCGCTACGAACACCAGCAATGTGGGGGTAACATCAGCTCCTGCGACGGATATCAGCAACGTCCACCTAGATGGCGAAGAGACAGATTCGGTTCCGGTGTATGACACGTGCGATGAGATCCGCAAGAAGATCAGCGCGCATCTCAGGACCCCCGGCCTGACCGCTGCGCAGTTCTGCCGCGATATATACGCGCAGCTCCACCAGCCCAAAGTGAAACTATTCCAGTCCAAGCAGCTCAACGATTTCCGCGGAAAGAAGGGACCCAATGCCGGATGTACTAGCAAGGTCTTCTACGCCGCCTACGTCTATTTCGAAAAGAAACGAATTGCCGAGGGCAAACCGAAGAGCCAGCATCGCCTCAAGATGGAAGAAATATGGGCTAGGGACGGCGGCTTTGACCTGGAGAATGATGGAAGAAGTGGGTGAGTAATAACCATTTTTCGTGCCTTTCGTCCTCTTCGGTACACTTAACATCGTCGGCCTGACTAACGTGTAATTATAGTGTTATCGTCTTTGCTGGTGAGATACCCTCTTATGACCAATATGGGCAGCTCCATATCAATTGATATTGATGTACAATGGATAAATATGGATAAGCTCTGGTGTATTTCGGTGTCTTGGTCAACGGTGTAATTCTAGAATATTGTGGTTTCGATATCAGGTGGTTCGTGTGTGCAAAATATGGGGGGCGGGGGTATTGAGATATGCCTTATATATGTTAGATATTAATGCATATATACATCTCTCGAGAATATGCACTTTCCGTAGTGATGATTGTCGCGAAATAACGATAAAAAACTAGGAAATGCTAACATGGAAAAAACAAAACAACAATTATAGTAAGATCAGACTCATTCATAACATGTCCTACATATTGATTTTAATCTGGTAAATCTTCGCATCAACAGGTTGGCTCCAAAATTTTTGAACAAAAGGCGGATAATTCACATCAGAACTTCTAAGAGCATCCCCTTCTTTTGGTGAACGACCCTAGATTCCGCAAGCTGAATCGCCGCCTTAAATTCCCCCACCGTTCTAGCCCGGACACCCTTCATCCAATTGTCCTCAACCCCATCAACCCCCGAACCGGCTGCGGCCTCTGCGAGCGCGGCGTAATTAGGCGTGGGCCGGAATGATATGTTAATCTCATCATCCGAAGCGGTGGCGCTAAGACCCTCAGGGTAAACCAGCATGGCTGAGTTGCGCGGTGCTTTCCATCCTGTGACAGGTAATTAGTGTTCTGAACTTCGTCTCCGCCTTCTTGTTGCGCACAGAAACGAATCGTATCAATTCGCACAAGGCTAGAGGGGTAATAGAAAATAGTATCAAGTCACTTACCTCCGTTGTTTAGTACAATCGTGAGAACAGGAATCTTGTACTTGCTCGCAACCCAAAGGGCGCTGGATGGCGCCGCGCACATGAAACTGCCGTCGCCCACGACGTGGCACACCAGGCTTGGCAGGTTCTCGTGCTCGCTTGTTGCTGCCTTGTCGTCGAGCGCCATCTTGACTCCCAGGGCCGCCCCATTGCTCCAGCCAATCCCAGTGCCACCGCAGTTAATCCAGCTGCCGGGGCGGCTCGGCTGCAATTGGTCGTGGAGTATTTGGGCTGCAGTGACAGCTTCTATAACGAAGGTGGTGGACGATGGGAGAGACTGCTTGAGAATATAGCCTATATTATGCGCATTTAGGGCCATGTCGTCGCCTAGTTGCGGCTGAGCGGCGATACCAGCGATGCGGGCTTTATAAGCCTCGACACGTGCAACGCCACGATGCTTATATTTGACGTCTTGGAGAGTATCTATGAGCGACTTGTCGTTTTTAATATGGTCAACTAACTGTGTAAGCGCAGTAAAGCTTTCGGCTTTCCAGCGTCCATGGGCGGGGAAGAACGAGACTGGGATCTGTTGGTTAAGGGGATCACTGTCGATATGATATATCCTGGCTGACTCCAGGGGAGGGTTTCGGGATGGGATCCATGGAACGTCGCAATCCAGTAGCAAGATCGCATCAGCGTCCTTCGTACACTCATCAGTACTGAGACGGAAACCTTCAGAGGCGGGGTGGGATCCAGGAAAACACATATCGCTGCCTCCGGTGTCATGGACGCGGATACCAGGGATAAGATCAACGAGGTCAACAAGAAGTTTAGGAGTCCGCCAATCACGGCCAGAATATCCTGTGATAATCAATGGGCGCTCAGCTTGGACGAGCGTAGAGCATATCTGATGGACTGCATCGGTCGGCAAGGCCGCTGGGCCGATGGGAACCCACCGTTCCTGGTCCAAAGCGTACGGCTCGATTTCCTGCGCCAGGACCTCCCGTGCAGCAACGAGGTATACTGGACCCTTAGGCGTACTGTTAGCAAACTGTAGCGCACGTCCAACCATTTGCTTCACGTTTAGCCCCGTACGGATTTCACCCGTATATCTGCAGTATTGCCGGACAATAGCCTTTTGGTCCGGGGCCTCCTGCAGCCAGTGCATATATTCCGTCCGGGAGCCGGGTAATTCTCCCGACTCGGTGTATGGACACAGCCCAGCAAATATAAAGACGGGGACGCGGCCGATGCTAGCATTATGAACGCCCTGGCCGAGAGCTTGCGTTCCCACGTCGACATGGGCTATGACGGCTTGCGGCCGCCCTGACACGCGGGCATAGCCGTCCGCTATAGATATTGCAGTGACCTCAGCAGGGCATGTGATCATCTCGGGCCAATCGTGTGGCCGCTCCCTCTTTCCTCTCACGATGGCTTCGAGAACTGAGGGGTGGTCGGACCCGACGTTTACGAAGCATTTCGTGATACCAGCCTAGAAAGAGTAAGCGGTGAGCACTGGGTGGTATTCCAAAAAAAAAAAATTACTTCAGCTAGGATCTTAAAGCACGTACTTCCCAAAGAGCCTCGAATAGAGCAAAGGCGGATGTATATCTGCTTAGAGTTCTAATGTTATGACCAGTCTAGGAAAACAAAATATATAAAAAAACACCTACGATCCACTAGTGGCCCGAGAGGTCGTCATATCTGTACGCTTCTTAAGATCTAGGGGCGGCATACGTTGGTGTGTAGACGAAGTAAATGGTGATATCCTGCGAGGCAAAAACGTAAATGAGGGGAGAAGACACTGAACATAGGATCGGCCTGGCACCTTAGGTGCACTTATTGCCATGCGACTGAATGAAGAGCCGCGAGTAGCCATGAACATGTTACCTAGGTACAGCAAGGTAGCGGTGTACTGCTATGCTTGATGGCTTGCAAGCTTAAGTTATGATATAGAGAAGCGAATCGACCAACTAAGAATCTAAACGAAGGGATATAGCCCTTGCGGAGGGATCGCTTATCACTGTGTAACATGAAATGCAGCTTCTTTCAATGAACAATGCTAACATGCAGTCTATCCCTAGATAGGATAAATTCCACAAGAGAACCAACATTTTACTTATAAGCCTCAGCATTGTGGCTACCAGGCCGCGAGGTCCGAGGCTGTTGTAGATGCTTCAGAACGCCCGCAGCCGCACCACAACCAAGCATACACCGAACGAAGAAAAATAGACATGCAATACTTGGTTGCTGTGATACATCTTTCGATGCCCATACCTTATATATACCTAGTGGTGCTTGGTATGCATCGGGCTAACAAATAGCGCAACACTCCAGTATTCCCTGATTAAAGACCAAGTCCCCTCTGGCTGTTAGGTAAACCGGCTACTTGTACCTGTCGCCTCTCCCTCAAGATAAGAAAAGAATAGCAGAGGGTGACAGCGACTCCTAATGCTGCAATCGCCAAACACATAGTATACCCGGGATAGTAATATGGGGCATCCTGCGCCAGGAAGGCGAAAGGGGCTACAATGCCGCCCGTATTACCGAAGCCAATTATCCATCCAGAGCCGATACTTCGCCGCTTATGACCTTCGAGGTTCATCAGGAACCAGCAAATGACGATGGGACCGGCAGTGTAAGCTCCCATGCAAACCAAGCATATTGCTGCATACTGTGCGGCGAAGTTCGTGTGTATCGACATCAGAATTGCTAGGCCCACGATGACGAGAGCGCTACAAAAGATTACGTATGGCAGTCGAACGTTTGTAAGATCTGAGAGATAGGCCAAAACGAGACACAATCCGAGGGCAGCTGCAAAAGGTGGTACCGAATGCAGCTGCGTCTGCACTGTTGAATATCCGAGAGTCTTGACGATCGTTGGAGTAAAGTATCCAAATGCGTAGAGTGGAACGGTACAAGCTAGTAAGGCTTAGTCCTGCGTGCCTTACCTAGCTGAGATACATAAAACCAATGTAGCGAGGAAACTGGGGTATGACTTACAGAAATACATCAAGGCACCAAGGTAGTTTTTCGCGTCCTTCATGAAATCGATGAGGTCTCGCCTAGTTACCACCGTCTTGTCGGGTACTGTGTCCTCGCAGATTTCGCTTAACACAAACTGTTTCTCCCTTGGGGATAACCATTTCGCGCCCCTGGGGAAGTCGCTCACGAAGAAGAACGCTGCGATAGCAACGAGGATAGTGAAAATCCCCTCTAGAATAAAAATCCATCTCCAGTTGCTCAGGCCGCGTATACCGTCCATCTGTGCGATCGCTGACGCAAGAAGACCCCCAAAAGCAGAGGCAATAAGGACAGAGCACCAAATGATGGTGAAACGCTTCAGAGACTGTTGGCGCCTATACCAGAAGCTAGTCAAATAGTAGCTTCCTGGAGATATACCTGATTCGAAAAAGCCCAGGAAGAAGCGTGCAGCTAGAAGACCACTATAGCTGTGAACGAAGCCCTGAGCTAGCTCCACAATGCCGAAGCCGAAGATGCAGAGGGAAAGCCATACATGTGGCGTGAATTTCCTCATCAAGATATTCGAGGGGATCTCGAAGACGATGTAGGGTACGAAGAATATAGCGAGCGTGATGTTCAGTTGCGAGCCGGCCAATCCCAACTCCTGCGACAATCCCATTGTGAGAGCGTTCGAGATATTGGACCTGTGTACCATTAGTATCAACTAAGGGGCACAGATTATAATGGTTAGTATGAGAAGCTCACCGGTCAAGGAATGAGGCAACAAAGATCAAGAATAACATAGGAAGCACATTCAAATCGATCTTGCGCATGAGCTTCGCTTTTTCCGCCGCAGATAGCTCGGGCAAGTTTGCATCAAGCACGCCAGAGGTGGCTTTGGGCTTCATATCATCATCTATGATAAGTGGATTTAGTCTCTGCACCAATGTAAGCGCTAAATGACGTACCTGAATTACCCATTCTGACCCAACGAAATATCAGTAGCTTTCTAGATATATTGAGTAAGTCGATGCTGTGAGGGGGATGTTCTAAGTGGACTACGAAGTAATGACCAACATGATGGGGATAAGGAAGGATCAGCGTGAGGGATTAAGAGGGGACGGCCTTCAGATATAGGTAGACACACACCGTCGATTGACTGATCACCTGCAGCTCGGGCTGGCTTATAATAAAAAGCGATGTCACGTCAAGGACGGTCCGGCGTGGATACAAGTTCGCAAGTAAGAATCGAACGTATAGGATTTATCTGCTTAAGAAGCCGTAGCATCGCTACAACACCTGACGTACGAGACGGCCGAGAACGCAGCATCCGATGAATCGCTCTGAGGGTGGTACATGGCTGCTTACCGAAGTTAATAGATTCGATTAGCATGATGAGTCGCCTTATATCTGCTATATTGACGAGGATGCCCTCCCAGCGGATTAATCAGAACCCCTTTAGCGTTGAGTATGGCACTCATATATTCTATTCTTCATATAATCGTCGGCTACATGTAATGCGCGCTGGTTGGTTACTCAAGCATCATCGGGAAGTTCTAAAAGAGTGATGTTATTATTACTTTTCCTGTCACTTGTGACCAGTTGGCTATCACTGCTATGCAGCTGGCACAGCTTACGTATGGGAACAACTTCATTTTCAACATCGAAACTTGCCGTAGAAATGTTTACCGATACGATCCATGTGGTAGTATACCACTAGGTAACATACGAGTTACTCACGAAGCCCATGATATCCTTCCTTAATGGCTGCTTGGCTATTCCCGTATATGAGGTGGGTATGTCTGGTTCTCCTGACTGATGAACCATGGTGGTAGCGGCTGGTGGCAGGTGGCACGGGAATAATTTTCAAAGTAATTTGCAAAGTAATCTGTAAATAAGAAAAAAGAGGCTAATCTGTAAATGGCATTACTCTTAACAATAGAGGCGGTGAAACATGCAGCTTCATGGCGAGCTGAGCAGTAAAGCCTTCCCGGCGTTGCTCGAGGTTCCTTATTGATGAGGCTCTCCTCAGCTTGATAGACTAATTACCATGTCTCTCTTTAAAAGCG
The DNA here is from genome assembly GCA_902825475.1 of Hypomontagnella monticulosa. Classification (NCBI taxonomy): domain Eukaryota; kingdom Fungi; phylum Ascomycota; class Sordariomycetes; order Xylariales; family Hypoxylaceae; genus Hypomontagnella; species Hypomontagnella monticulosa. The sequence goes on along the minus strand of CADEBF010000011.1, from coordinate 4,240,399 downwards.
GGCCGATCCACCCGTCTCTACCGTGTGTAATCTCGGCTACTACCTAGGCAGCAGTCCCCATCGTCGACGCATCTGGCCCTTTGGATGTTCCACATGAAGCTCTCGTCGGACCCACCAGCCGGCTGTTAACGAGCTTGCCAGCCGTCCTTCCGTGCCACCCCCGGTGGAATAGGGGCTGGACAGACAGTAATCGCCTAGGAGTAGGCGAGTTTATCGGGGGGTTTCTATGGGGAAAGCTTTTGAAATTGTCGTCCGGACATAGTACTATATATACCATCCCACATGATACGTAGAAAAGAACGACAACCTTGGAAGTATCAGCTGTATGCATTAGTTAGAACATGTCACATTACCGAGTAATTAAGACTAACGTTAAATACATACGATTTCGGTGGCTTTTCTAGGAGGATAAATATACCCCCTTATGCATATATCGATGCGATAAGGGTTAAACTCCCCACAGGTAATTCAAATGTTTATATGAGAGATATATGCCCGAAAGTACCTTGGGTTATGTCTTAATTGTTATTGCACGTTCTAATCAATGCATATAGCTAGTAACCTGGAAGTAGCAAAAATCGCCGATGGAGGAAGCTGATTCGTCTAAGAGATGCTTAGCCGAGCCTTCTTCGTCTACGACATTATTCGGTGTCCGTTGGTGATCCTTGGACACCCACCACGGTTGGAAAGCATTTCCTCACCGGTCCCTAAGGTAGCTTTCCCAAGCTGATCGACGCGCGTCGGTTCATGGGCAACGGACCTACCCAGCTAGCAGCGCTGGTAACCCATGCGCTAATAAGTCACATAACCAACGCAAGGTAGCCCCGGTCTCTTACAGCCGGAGCAGCTCATCCGCCTTATCAGTAATCGTATCCTTCCCTTCTCCAACGACAAGATAGATAATACGACTACATATGCCTTTTTTCCTTATTACTGTATAAACGCTTATCCTAAACCCTTGCGTATCCGACAACATGTCGTAAGAAGTTATTAATTTTTTCAAGACTATTATTCCTACTAATACTGCTGAAATAAGTGATCAAGGAACTGCTTCTAGGTACAGTGCATGGGGCCTTGGCTGGAATATGTATAAGACAGGCGTTCCCCCTCTACTCATATAGCTAGAAGATTAAGTTAATGTACTAGACATCTGCTCATATTCCGTATCCTTCAGCACCTACCGGTCGTCTCTATTATATGATTTGGTGTTTAATTCTAATAGTTGATCGTGAGACATTGGATGATGAGGGGAATAATGTAGTTTACGGTGCAATACAGATGAAGTCAGGTATCAACTTAAAAAGTGCTTACCTTTACGGGGCAGGTTGAACAAGAGGCATAGTTAAACTAAAAGTAGCATTATATCAAGCACACCTTAAAGTTTTCCATATATTATCACTAATAAAGAGAAAAGAGTGTTCGATATGCTCACAGTAATACCTGTTAACTCGGTAGAATACCTCAATGTTGAATAAGAGTAGGATGAAAGGGAGATGCTTGCTCATTAACGTTCATAGGGTGGCAATATAAGTGAGCACACTTCTACGATTTGCTATCGACCGCCGAGAGAAGTTAGACAAACTTTCAAAGAGATATTCATAGATAGTTTAAGAGTTGGGATAGATGTAACTGAGGTGACCCTAAACATTTCTTTCTCTAAAAATATGGTCGCTGAGGGCAGAGCTAGGGACTGTGAGACGAGTCCGAATTCAAGTTTTCTGGAGTGATCCGGGCTTCTAGTTATTCATGGAATTATATCATTTCCGGACGGTTCCAAAGTCTCTGATTCTTATTAGTGTGTGCAAAGTTTGTGGATTACCTTTCCAACATGGGAGCTGCACTGCCCTTATACTTCTACAGTGAGAACATAAGGATGAGGGATAATTCCACTGGGTCCACAAGGGACAACGCGTAATATATTCGCACTACTCCCTGTATTGCTTCGTAGCAATGGAATGGATACATATGTACTTTGTCCCTGTGTGATATTCCAGAATGGATTCCGTTTACTTCTACGAGCCAGATGACTGGAAGGGAGTCCTGTTGCTTCCAATTCGACACTGAGAGACGATGGCTCGCAACGACGGACTTCCACTGGTACTTAAGATAGTGCCGGCCGGCTTAGTCCGAGAGAAGTACATGATGAAAGAGGAAATTTACCAGTCAGATTTCTTTCTTTAAGGGTAAATAGCACATTAAGCTGCTTCTATCCGCTACGGTATTGGGATGACGTTGATACCTACATGCTAGGTATGTATTGATCACACTGTATGAGAAGAACAATTAGCTTGTTTCCCTATTCATACTCCTTATGTTCTTTTAGAATGTACTTGACATGTATATAGATAAATATATACTAGGTAGTTTCGCTGAATTAGTAGCGGAGTAACAATTGCTTGGTAGAATAGCATATAGGGGTAATTATGTAGTAATGTCGACATTCCCAAGTTGAAAAAGGTCAATTCGTTACTCCTATGAAAGCAACTTCATCGTTAAGTACTACACTCTAGAAATATCAAGGAGAAATGCGCGAGTAGCAACTAGGGGACCTCGCAATTCATATATGATTCGGTAACCTGCATCGGACGCAAAAGGCGAAGGACAGCTAGAGTATTCCGTGCACATAAAACATACCACTCCCTACAACATTTTCACATCCATACGGTCGATTCTGTTTAGTTACAGTCGAGGGATACCCAGTACATGACTTTGTTTACGCAGCAAAGCGAGAATTACGAAACCCGGCATATGACCGCATGAAAATCCGTATTGAAGAGGACTATGGCTACGATCATGCTCATCGCTCGTAACGTCGACGAATACACTTAGTAGGTGACTCACCCATAAGGTACGTATTTATAATGGAACGGAAACGTTGGACCTGGACCCAAATATGTTCATTGGAGTTATCGGAGTCAACGTGCCGGGTCGACGAAGTTCCTCTACATCAGGTGGTTTGAAGAAGCCGTCGTTCTACGAATGATTACACCTGTACCTATGAGTGGTTAGTGACTATATTCTACGAACCTTAAATGGTATAATATTGGTATTATATTTACTACATATTTAATCATAAAATATAACCTTTGGTGTTGAAACCAGTGTGAGGTTAACGGTCGGGGGTCCCCCGGGGTTAAAACCTCTAGCTCCATGTAAATTCCGGATCTTGCATTTAATTACCACATACAGCTTCTACCACTGTAAACAGTCTTCCGATAGGCAAGGGTCTCGATATATTAGCCTTATTATATATGAGATGCTCTGAAGTGGATATTTAACACTAGGTATATAGGATTTCTAATACGACATAGAGAAATTTTCGTGGCTAGGCGCCTTCTATAGATATAAACTTCGCGGTTCCAAAGGCGAATCCCTATACCTAAGGATTCGACGGGATAGACTTGCCAGCTCTCGTAAGAAAATGGCTACTCAAATTCGTGATACCCAATTTGGCCACCTCGCACGTCTTCTATCCAAGAGGCTCCTACGATACCCCGAAGAACTTGATCCCTCCTTATGGAAAAGGTTTTTACAAAGAGATACAGGCCCGACGCCAACGCCGTCGAAGGAACGAGCGAATGACGGGCAGGATATTAGCTCGCGGGATCTAGGTGCAGATCCCGTGGTTGATGATGGTCAAGATATCTGTCTTGTAGGCTGGTACGGGCCTGACGACCCAGAAGTATGTTCTCCTATTAGCCCCTATTTAGCTCTAAGAGTGCCCCGCGGCCATAAAAATTGACACCGATTTAGAATCCTCAGAACTGGCCTAGCAGCTGGAAGTTTCTAGTTGCTTTCTTGATGTGTATCCTCAACTTCTCCTTTTATATTGCGAGCTCGATTTATGTTCCTGGAATACCGAGCATCATGGATGAGTTCGGCGTCAGCGAGATCGTTGCTACGTTGGGACTCTCCCTTTTTACCCTGTAAGAGAACGACTACCCCCATACTTGAAGCCGCACTTCTAAACCCTTTCAAGTCATAGAGATGCTAACTTGTTGCTTCTTTAACAAGCGGTTATGGGCTAGGTCCAATGCTTTGGTCTCCAATGTCTGAGATTCCCCAACTTGGACGAAGTCCCCTTTACTTCTGGACGTTCCTCACATTTATACTTCTTCAGCTTCCGACCGGCTTCGCTGTCGACATGCCCATGTTCCTCGTTTTTCGAGTATTGACTGGGTTTGTGGGAAGCCCGCCCCTAGCAACCGGCGGTGCCACTATCATAGACATGTACGATCCTGCTCGTGCTAGCTACGGTATTTGCATTCTGTCATCATTCGGAGTCCTTGGCCCTGTGTTCGGTCCTATCATTGGAGGCTTCGCGGCGCCGGCGGAGGGATGGCGGTGGACTATCTGGATATTTACGTGGCTGTGCTCGTTGGTGGTGATTCTACTGTTCTTCCTACTTCCCGAAACTAGCGCTGCCAGTATCCTGTACAGGAGGGCGAAAAGACTGAGGGCAATCACCGGCGACAACCGACTGAGGAGTCAATCCGAAATCGAGGCGGCGCATCACACTATGAAAGATCATTTACTTGTTCTTGGTAGGGCATTCACAATGACGTTCTCGGAACCTATCGTCTTTTTCATGGACTTATACTCAGCACTCCTATACGGTATCCTCTTCCTTTGGTTCGAGTCGTTCCCTCTGGTATTCGGCGAAATTTACGGTTTCAGCGCTGGTGCTCAAGGCTTGGCGTTTCTGGGTATCTTCGTCGGGGCCCTCGTCACAGTGCCTTTCTTCTTGTTGTGGGTTAGGTATGGCATAGTCCCACGATTCATGAAACCATCTTTCAAGCCCGAAATGGTTCTCCCACCGACATTCGTCGGGGCGGTCTCCCTTCCGGTCTGCCTTTTCTGGTATGGATGGACCGCTCGGGAAGGTGTCCACTGGATTCTACCCATCATTGGCTCCGGCTTATTCACCGTCGGTGTTGTCACACTCTTCAATACTGTGTTCAACTATCTAGGGATCTCGTATCCCACGTATGCGGCATCTATTTTCGCGGGCAACGCCCTTTTTCGCGCCTCGTTCGGTGCATCTTTTCCCCTCTTCGTAAGTAATGAATATGGTGCGTTCTATTCTCGGGAAGCTAATGGGTGGGCGTAATCAGGCAAGAGAACTCTTTCGACAACTCGGTATCGGACCCGGCAATTCACTTCTAGGTGGAATTGCCGTGTGTTTCATACCTATTCCTTTCATCTTCTACCGTGTAAGTCTGTGTTGATATCGGATTCTGAATGGAGAGACTGACCTTTCATTAGTACGGCGAGAGGATCCGTCATATGAGCAAGAACGCTCGACACGATGTTTGAGGGAGATAATAGTATGCCGAAGGAACCCCGATGCTGACATAAAGCCAAAAATGTTAGCAAAAACTCCACAGAAGCTCAACTAGAAAAAGAGAGATTAGAAGATTGATTCAACTACTAAAGAGGACTGGAAGACGGGGAATTGGTTGTTGGTTATTTTAATGCAGGGGCTAGGAGGCTTACTGGTAGCCAGTCGTGCTCATTGCCGTGCTGGCCATCCCTAGATTAATACTAGACTTCGTACATACCTAGATAAGCACACTTGTATTGTATTGTAGGAGTTTTGTTGGAAAATAAAGGGCCGTAGACATAAAGCTGCTAAGACTTTATTTCGACGTCTTCCCTTCACAAGTAGCAAGGGACTGAGAAGAGTCTTTAAGCTACTGCATACCGACTCGTAGACTGCAAGGTCGAATATTGAGCATATCATTCTTGTACCTAAAAAGCATAACTAATGTCTTTTAATTAGCTCAACTCTTTGATAAGGTTGCTCCGTATTGAAGCAAGTTGGGGAAGGCTTACCGTCGAGTTAAGCCAGTTGACGCGTCCCTGAATCGGATTGGTCGTCTCTAAAATGTCGGCGTCCAAAAATATTGTTTCACTATGAGTCGACTTGTTGTTCAATTATGAGATTCTAGATAGTATAGAATTAGCGGTACAATTTCTACTATAAAGGCTTTTCTTGTGTTACTGTTGACTCTCATTTCTCTTGTGTCTATTCAAATTCCGGGCTTTCACCGAGCCAACATCTCCGACGCTGTGAGATTCTCTTTAAGTAAGCCGCACTTATTTCGGTATCTGCACCCACGGGGTAAACTCGCTCGGACGTGTCTCTTCAATCTCGTCTCTACCCTCAATCCCCAGAAATACCATACAGAGTGGAAAGCATCATGTTCGGTCTTGTTGGTGTTTTCGGCGCTCCGGGATCATTCTGACACTCATTTGTCCCAAATCCTCTTCGGCATGATTTGCAGTCGAACGGAATTCCCCAGTTGTTCTAATTATATGCAAGGCCATTAGGAATACGATCAGGCTTCGCCTGTCTGATGAATAATTGAGGGTACTGGCAAATGAAACCCGAGAATTCAACGGGTTCTGAGTAACACTATGCATCAAGGCGCTTCGGAGAGCTCGATGTGGACGTTTCTCCAATGTCGCTTACTCACTGCACATACGGCTGTATGCAAGAGCCTTCTACGAAGAATATACCTTCATCAACAATGGATCAAAATGAAAGTCCCGCATTGTCCTTGGAATATAAAGAGGTCGAGATCGTGGACATCATGGAAGAGATTTATCCCTATCATCAGCATCAACATCAGCAACAACAACAACATCATCAATTAATCCAGTAGAGCAAGCGTTATTCGCAAAAGCAACTTACCACACCATCTTTGATCGTTCGTCGATAAACACCGAAAGAAAGCCCAAACCCTCATTTTCACTCCTATCAAGACTTCAATAATTATACTCGATACTCGATTCTAAAACAGCAATCAGCAACATAGATATCATGAGCACTCAAGTTCAGTCCGTTGACCAGTTCGACTTCATCGTCGTCGGAGGTAAGCTAATAACAACGCGAGTAAACTCGTATTGAACTCGTAACTTACACTTTCCTAGGTGGTACTGCTGGTTGCGCCGTCGCTGGTCGTCTAGCTGAATCCCCCAGGGTCCGAGTCCTGGTTATTGAGGCCGGCATTGGCAACCCGGGGGATATCGACGCGATTACGACCCCGGCCCGGGCATTTGAGCTCCGCGACAGTAAATACGACTGGGCTTATAAGACCACTATGATCGACCGGCCCGAGTACACACGAGTTGAGAAACCCAACACTCGTGGTAAGACTCTCGGCGGTTCTAGTTGCCTTAACTATTACACCTGGATTCCCGGCTCGGCTGCTACTTTCGACGATTGGGCCCCGTACGGCGGCGATGAGTGGAAGTGGGACAGCGTCCGCCAATACTTATATAAGCCGGCGACCTACCACGATGACGCTGGTCTCTTTAGTGAAGAGTTGAAGTACATCGGCACTAACGGACCCATCCCCGTCTCGCATTCCGATCTCGTCCCCGAGGTTCAGGGCTTCCGAGACGCCTTGACCCAGGCGTGGACAAGCAAAGGGCACCCGCTTACGGACGATGTCCACAATGGCACGATGCGCGGTCTCTGGAAGTGCACCAACAGCATCTACAACGGCAAGCGTTCTTCGAGTTGGATGTACCTCAAGGGCAAGACCAACGTTACTGTCCTTTCCGGCACCAACTCTAAGCGCCTGATCATCGACCCCGCTATGAAAAAGTGCGTCGGCGTGGAAGTGATCCTGCCTACCGGCGAGACGCACAGCTTCAACGCTAAGTACGAAACCATCGTTGCCTCCGGTGTTTTCGAGAGCCCCAAGTTGCTCATGCTCAGCGGAATTGGCCCCAAGGCTGAACTCGCCAAGTTCAATATTGAAACCATTGTTGATTCATCTCATGTGGGACAGAACTTGCTTGATCACCCCATCCTTCCTCATGTCTTCCGCCTCGAAGACGGAAACGGCCTGGATCACCACCTCCTAAGGGCCGGTCTTGAGCACGATGCAGCTGTCAGCTCCTACCGATGGAAGAACAAGGGCCCGTACACCTCGGGTCTTCTCGAGCTGGTCGGTCTTCCTCGTATCGATGAGCGTCTGATGAAGTACCCTGAGTATGCCGCTGCTAAAGAGGCCAACGGCGGTCTTGACCCCTTCGGCCCGGGCGGTCAGCCTCATTTCGAGATCGACTTCGTGCCTATGTTTAGCGACGCCTTCCAGTGGCACATTCCCACGCCGCCGACCGGCGACTACCTGACGGTCATTGTTGATCTGCTCCGACCCATGAGCAAGACAGGCACGGTAGAGTTGAACAGTGCAGACCCGCTAGTCCAGCCCAAGATCAATCTAAACTTCTTCGCCGAAGACCTAGATATTCTAGCGATGCGTGAGGGTATCCGCTGGGTGGACGACGTCCTGATGAACGGCGAGGGCATGCGCGACATGATCCGCGAGGACTACCCCTGGCCGATGCCGCGAACCTCGGACGCGGCGATGGACAAGATGATCCTCGAGCGTTCGCAGACGGGCTTCCACCCTTGCGGCACTACACGCATGGCGCAGGGCATCAAGCAAGGTGTCGTTGACAGCAAGCTGAAGGTATTTGGTGTCGAGAACTTGCGCGTTATTGACGCGTCTGTCATTCCGGTCATCCCCGACTGCCGTATACAAAACTCGGTTTATATGATTGCTGAGAAGGTACATGTTTCTCAACGAATCTGATTTTTCGAATAGCGAGCTAACTAAGGAATTCGCAGGGTGCCGATATGATCAAGGCTGAATATCCGGAACTATTCGCTTAAACATTTCATTTGTCAACGAGGAAGCGCACGTCTCTTGGGCGATTAGCGGGATAATCCGATACTGAAGTTTTAGCGTGTTTATGGATTTGGCCGTCATGAATCGAATTTGAGGATGCAGTAAAGCGGAATATGAAAGGAGGAGTTTCTTGTTATTTCAACGCCTATCTTCACTCTATCTCCTTTAATATGACTTCTTTATTAAACTATAATGCTTAAGACGATAGAAAACGAGAATACCATTAACAAGATACTGATTAATAGCAAGGATTTCATTTGGCATTGAAAAGTCTGGGGAATCCTTAAACAACAAAAAGGCCGCGAACTGCATCGATTACACTAGAACCGACTAGACACTCAGTCCGCCGAGCCCCTTGAGTGAGCTGCTCACTCAACCTGAAGATGGACAGATGAAACAGGCCTTCGGCGACAAGAGCCCGGTAGAAGCCTAGCTGGTAGCGATAATGAACCGGCGCGCCAAATTCCTATGGCGTCATACCTGTTCTGGTCGGAGCAAGAAATGATTTTATGTCAGCTCGATTTTGGCTCAGGTCTGTCCATAATGTGTGGCGCTGAAGGGGGGGCAAGGAGCGATACTGGATTCGTCCTGGTCGTCAGCGCTTCGGTGAAGGCCGGTAAACCACATCAGCCCACCGTATCGTGATCGACCACGCAAAATCATCCCACGTTTAGCTTGTCCTTGACTTACACGGCGCGAATTTGGAAGACACGATGATCAATATGGAGGATATGAAGAACTTTATAATGTCGTCGTTAAGACTGTCATCTTGGAGAATGTTTCACTACAGCCTGCAACACAATCAAGCTTATATTACATTCGCGCAACCTCACTCAAAGTTAAACCAACCATTTGGATTCTGGTTACCATCATTGCCTGTACCTATATTACAGTATATCACAAAGCTTTAAGCAACCTAAATAAAAACATGGCCATCGCACACCCACAAGGTCTACGCCCGCACATGCACGCGGCCGCCAGAGTTACCGTGCCTACGGCGCCTAAACTTGGCCCTATAACATCAAGGTAAATTGGCACTCTCTCCCCTAGTTCAGGTCTAGAACTTCCCCAGACAGACGCTAACAAATTGCCTTAGGTTACTACCCGGCATTGTGGTCTTGGGAGCTGGTTGGTCTCACCCCACCTAAATACTTGAAAGGTGTTGTTTTTGCTACATGCATATACTAACATCAACGAAACAGCTTATACCGTGGGATCATACGTGACTTCACAACTACGCCGCGAAGCCGGCACTATGGACCGCATCTTCTCCCAGCAGAACACCCCCGAGGTTGAAGAGGCGCGAAAGAAGGCTCTTCAGGTCGAAGCTAACGGAGACCCGCGAAACAACCTTCTCAACTTCCTGGGCTGGTCATAAGAACACATAACAGAAGAGAAGGGAAAGAATAGTTTGGGTAATACGGAATGCCTCATTCGGAAAGGGAGACTTGTGTAGAAACACCGGGTTTCCTATTGTTATCGTTGTGGCATAGCTTGGGCGTTTGGGAATTTTTATGGCATTCGACTGCCATATGCTGATATCATTCAAGATACACTGTAAATCTTTACCTACGCTTCGCAGGAAGTGTAATGGAAATTCATATATTATGAAGAGATTCTGGATATGAAAGTTAATTCTAACCTTGATCAAGTCTCTACGTCTCCCCCCTTAAGTGCATATAGAATTGTAGACACCTAAACTACCTAAAAAAGCCCTTTTCACATATCTCTCATCATCCCCGAGACCTGTTAAGAGAATTTGAGTTCTAGAGCATGTAGATAGTATTCCCAATATTCAATATTCACACAATGGACACATCATGAGCTATAGACAGGGTTCGTAAACGGAGGCGGTTCTGTAGAATCGAAATCGAGTTGATACTTCCTCCTACGGCCTATGTACATAACCTTGGAATCATTTCCCGACTGCGCGCCACGCTGACATCCCCGCTGGACACCATCAATATCCCCTACGCTTTAACGCACTTTTAGGCTAAGGCAAGCCACCTTCGACGAGAATTGCTTCTCAGTATCGACGCACCTGCCCTTCGGGAAATCGCCCAACGAATTCCCAGTGCAGTGAATGCCATCATTGCTGTCATAGGAGGCGAAGTTTTCGTTGGTGAAGACGGATTTCGTCTTGCCGTTTAGCATAACGTCGCTACCCCAGTTGTGCTTGATCCTGTTCTTGTCGTCCTGGCAGTCTTTGACGGACCCATACTCGTTGGTCTTCGCTCCGGCCACGAATGTAGCGCTCAGGAGGGTGATTAAGGCGATGGCGGATGTTGTGAACTTCATCTTGATATAGTACGGGGAAATGCGATGTCTTCTTATTCAATAAGTGTTTCTGGTTTTTGTAGTGGTAGGTTGACTATGTGCAAGCTGGTTTGAGATGCTACAAGATGGAGCTTAAGTCTGAAGATTTCGTGCCATTTTATATTCAAGTCAACACCAGACATCTTTCAAACTGAAGATCGAATGTATCGCAATAGAACATGAATGTTTTCTAATGACGTCCTAATATACTAATTAAAAGTTAAGATCTTACTTCGTTTACTCCATGGCGATCATGTCGCGTCGAAGGATTTAACGAGATACAGAGATAGAACACTTATACGATGAAAAGTGGAGATATAACCGGCGTATCTAAGGTTGATATCATGGTAAACCATCTCTTTATAACTTCTCCTCATATAGGCAATGATTTGGTTCTCGTTCTTCTCTTTTAGCCACGAGGAATCATCGCAAGTCGCGGCGATCCGCAGTTAATATGTTCGGAACCTCTCTGGCTCCCGCTCCTTACCTCCGTTGCCGCTGGGCTTCGCGGTAGTTGATTGCGGAACCGCATGCCCGCTGGCAGTCACGGCATTATCGTCAGCGTTCTTTCCCGCGCCAATTGGGTTATCGGCGGCGCTATGCAATGACGTTCCGCCGATGCCGCCCGGGGCTGCTCGCTTCTGGTCCGGATTCGGCACCGATGGGATCGTGTTCTGTTTCCCTGCGTCGCCGGGAACTATAATCATTTCATGTCAGTAATGGATGTTATGTTATGAAATGGAACCTAAGCGTTAACTCACTAGTTGTGCCATCTTTGGCCATCTGAAACAGGTCACCGCCCTCTTTCGACATTTTTTCTATAGTTTCGAAGCCTTCTGAGATTTTGAAGTTAACACTAATTCTTGTAAATGTGACAGACGTTTACAAATCAGGTTAATAATTATCAACATGGAGAGAGGAAACGAGTATTTAGGTGGCCTGAAGGTAAGCACCTTGATGTCGCTATCGTGATGTCACCATTAAGCCCCTTTCCACTATCCTACGTCATGCAGTTACGGGATACAACACCCGCATTTGCAGAGATGGCAATAAGTCAATTAATCGATATGACTCTGCTCGATAATTGGCATAGCGATCGGTTTGTCCAATTGGGTGAGTAGTAGACAGTTGTCATGATTTTGCCAGCATTCAATCCGGGGATGGGTCCGCGTGTTGGAATCAATTACAATTATCATTTTCTATAATAATAATTCTATTGGGGTATGTCATATAATTACAGGGCTTTCATCATGCCCTCATGCTTAACGACCCAAGTCCCATCCTTCGGGAATCCAGGAGCATCGCCTTCAGAACCCTCCCAGCCAGCCACCATGTATCCGATCGCATAAAGGAAACTGCCGCCACCAGGGAAGTAGGGTGTCGGCGACGGGTCTAGACGCGCAGACGAAGTTAGAGTCAAGATTGAATATCGATAGGGGCAAAAAAAGGCTAGAGGATAACTTACTAGGTCCGGATCGTCCAGGCATGCCAGCATCGTCAAATGGCCAGTAGCCGTAGTTCGTTATGTGGTAGATAGCACGCTCGGGGTTTCCGATACGGGCGGAGTTGATAGCAAGAACGGAACGTCCCCAGCCTCGGATGTTAGTGTCGGTCCAAACCTCCCACATCTTGTTAGCGGTTTTCAGGCCAACTTCGGGGTCAACCTGCAATTTCAAGTTAGTAGCTTATTCCAATTTATATATCCAATTGAGGAAAAGGGGGGGGTTCGTGGAAATGGTTATTAGCTACTTACCGCTGGCGTGTCTGGAAGAATACCCTGAAGCATAATAACGCTTCGCGGATCTTTGCTGAGCTTGGGGTCATCCCACCACGAACTGTTAAGGCCCGAGCCCTCCCAAGGAATGTACATGCCATCGATCTGGGGAGGAGGAGCGAGATTCTCAGCAACGGTGGTCCATTTCTCAGGGACAGTCTGTCCGAGCTTCCTTTTCCACTCGGCCGCGGCGTCCAGACCCCATCGCCAGTACGCAATCTCGTAGGCAAGGTTGCGGGTCTCCAATGGGAAGGAGTTTTCGGTCACACCCTTGGATGGCGGTCCAAGATCGTAATGGCCGGCTGTCTCGTTGTACCAGGCGAAGTCAGCCATGTAGTCAGCGGTCTCTGTTATGACACGGTCCCACTCCTCAAGTGTTTTACGTGTAGGCTTAGCCTCATAGGCGAGGTTGGCCAGATACATAGGGTGAGGCTGTTGCCACATCAGATATGCACGGGTCTCGCCGGGGGCGATACCTCCGGTTCCGAGTTCCGTCATCTTGGGCCACCTGGCTCCCTCCCAACCCATGCGCTGAGTCCTAACCTTAGTCGTAGGCATCAGGGACTCGTACATCGCAGGGAAGATTTTGTCGAAGTACTGCTGTCGGCCCCAGGTCGCCCAGTGAGCAGCGTGCCAGACAACCATCTCAAGATGGAATTTACCCCACCAGCCATTGTAGACGAGACCGCTCTCCTGGGGAATCTGGCCCGTGGGCGCGCTGTTTACCCTCATGTAGTACTGGGTCATGATTATACGTCGTTGGAGCTCAGTAGCGTTAGGGTTGGACGACTCAGTAAGATCGACGAAGCCCCCTTCACTCCAGTACTTGTTCCAGGCGATAGGGTTGCGGTTTCGAATGCTTGATGGTGAAGCGGGCAGCTCTAGGTCAAGAGAGAAATGAGCGGTAAAGGAGATCGAAGTCGGCGGCTTCCCATAGCGGGGGGAGTTGGCTGGAGAAAGAGTGTAGCGATGCGCTGTTACCTTGCTGGAGCCCTCGGGTTCATCTCGCGTCAGGGAGAGAGGAGACCTGCAGGGCCACCGGAGGTTAACGTAGTAGGTGGTTTCCTGCATTTCATGGTGAATGTGAGCAACACCATCGCGAGGTCCTTTTGGCGCCGTCACAATGGACGTCGTGTGGTTCAAGGGAAAATCGTAAGTTCCCATGAAAATTTCGAAATCCGAAGACGAGGTCACATTATGTTTCGGAGGGTACGGGAAATCAAACTCGACTTGTAGGTCCCCATCGGAGATAAGGTCTGATTCGATCTGGAAGGCGACGGCGTCAGAGTCGAAATCTCCTTGGGTTACCACTTTGACGTCCTTCCCGTCGACCTTGAAGGTTGACGTGATGATGCCATTCCACACGTCCAGCTCTTGCCGAGGGTCGGTGATTAGCGATTGTGGGATAGTATCACCCTTGTATTTCAGGCCAATGCGGCCCAAGTTGACACGATTGGGATTCGCGGTGAACCACTTGGATACTTCAGGTAGATCTGGGTCCTCAAGATCGTATGACACATTTCGACCGTGGGTGAGCACCTCAACGCCGTGATAGTCGCTAAGCTTTTCACTACATAAGCCAGTTAGTCTATTTCTGAGGTGAGTACCGGTTCCATCGTGTTCAGCACTTACCCGTTCGTCGGCAGCGAGTCGTTATGCCATCCCCAACTTGAAAGAGTGTTGAAGGGGATGAATGTCTGCATGCCAGTGTTGTCCACATTGAAGGCGAAATCGCCATTGCCAACCTGGAGAGGAGTTGTCTGGTTGGTTATCTCCTCTGGAAGCTTTGAACGAATGACATTGAATTGGGAGACTACGGCACGTCTTTCGCCATGTTAGCGATCTTAACCAGATGCAAATAGGTCGGTGATAGGGGTTGGCTCACCTGTCGATCGCGGCCAAGGCCAACGCCGGCAACACAGAAAGCAGCAGAAAAGGCGCCATGTTGGGTCAGCAACGAGGGTATCCGCAAGCCTCTGATGCCTCGACCTGAACCATCATCCTACTTCATCCATAGCAGTATTTATTTGTATTCTGTCGAGCCATATCTTCGGCGTAAACGTCCCCGAATTGCCAAGTCCAATTTCTTCAACTAATCCCCCTAGCCCTACTAGTTTCTTAAGCATTTGGGGTAAACAATAAAACTTCACTGGTAGTCTGGGGAATGCGGGGAAGCTATAGCGCTTTCTCCAAGGAACCCCTGGTCTAACGCCATGACAGTCAACTCACAGACAGCGTAAGCGATGAGCTTAGAGCTCTAAGCGATGCGATCAACCAGAATGCCGGGTCGCTGTCTACCTCATGAATTATACCGAGTCATGCGAACATATCTCACTAGTCACTTATTCCCAGCATCCCGAGGTTAGTTCGGTGTATGCTAAACTCGAACGAACAATGATGTCCTGTCAAGTCGTAGCACGCATAACCACTGTAAATTGCTGAGTTACATGGGGCAATCAGCAGTTTAACTCACACCGAAGGGCGAATCAGATGAAGAGACTCTAATGATGAGCACGTATAGGTACCAAGTAATTATATGGCCCTCATAACTCTACCAAGTGCAAGTTGCGTATCCGTTGTCTTTCTCCGATATCCCCGAGCCTATTCCCAGGAAATTCGGGGGCTAGAGTGCCAGAGCCCGGAAGGTTGTATCCGTTCAATCAGACCCGACTCCCCTAGCGCAAACGCGCTCACCTTGCTGGAGCAGAAGGCGGCGTCCTATTGCGTGGAAATCTTTCAACATGCTTCACCGTTTTAACAGATTCTCTTTATAGGCCAGTCTGCGAGATATAAGCAGGATGTTTCCGAAACACATCAAAAGTGAAGTCAGATCGATTTGCTAATCACGAAATAGCAGAAGAGTTTTAAGTCAAGGATGAGATCTGTGGAACCGGAATTGGGGAACTTGGCTTGTCAAATTTTCTTGGCCTCCACGTGTTTTCCGACTTCCGATCCGAATCAGAAGATTTCCGGGCTTGGTGCGTCTTATTAATACACGAGCCAGCTCCTTTCTTTTTCATCCCACTTCTTGGCGCATATAAATTGAATAAATACTCTAAAGCCATGTCCATATATAGTCACGCTCCTCTCCTCGTATATTAAAACACACTCACGAAGCTACCTCCTTATCAGCTGCATCGACCATGGAACAGCCATCGTCGTAAGACCATTTAAGCTCAAAGTTAAGGTGAATATGAAGTCAAGGATCATTTCAAGGCCTCATGTGAACAGTTGTTTGAAGTAGTAGACGCAAGATATATTAGAATTTTCACATCCATGCCCCTGAATAAGCCCGAGATTATATGCACGTTAGCCATTGCCAGTGATTCCGTACCTGAAAAGTCCCAACACAGCAGTTTGTATCGTGATTACTAACTATAAATAGTCTAGAACCACCGATGAGCATGGGGGCAGGACCCTTTTATTGGTTCAGCCACTCGTGCATGCGCCGCCTGAGTAGGGAAGTGAGATCTCCGAGCTTCCTTTTTCTGCTCTGGTGGCTGCTTTTTTTTCATACTGACTTGCTGCAAGATGACAATGATCGACACGAATCCAACAAACTCACCTGCATGCTGCTGTCAGCAGGGACTGGCAACGTTGCTTCAAAAAGGGGCATACTCTATATATTTCAACATGGAGGAAGGATGCGCGCTCAACCCAGTTTGCGGTCGCTCGCTGATCGATCTCTATTTCGCTATCACGGCTGTGAAGTGACGTAACGAGTTAGTAGCCATGATTACGAGACTATCCACTATCGCCGTAGGCGCCGCCTTCGCCTCCGTCGCCTCTGCCCTGAGCCTTGACGTGAAAGATCAGGCTTCCATCAAGGAGAATGCTGCCCAAGTCGCCAAAGGTCTTTACGTTTATCACGACGCTAGGTCGACAGCAGGCCAATTTAAACAGCCAGAACCGTGGTTCTGGTGGTTATCGGGTTCGGCCTGGAATGGCTTGATGGACTACACCGTGTATACCGGCGACAAAACCTACCAAGCTGATATCTTGTCCGCGCTTGCGAAGAATCTCGGCCCCAATTACGACTTCGTTCCGCCCGAGCAGAAAGATTGGGAAGCCAATGACGACCAGGTCTACTGGGTGTACAATGCGCTTACTGCGCTTGAGTACGACTTCGATGCGCTGCCTTGTAAGAAGGGTTCCGCTGGCGAATGCGTCAACTCATGGCTTGCTATCAGCACAAATGCCTTTAACGACTTCGTAGCACGATGGAACAAAGATAGCGCGACCTGCGGGGGTGGACTCAAGTGGCAATACATCAAGTCGGCCAGTGGATATTATTATAAAAATTCCGTTACCAATGGCGGGTTCTTCCAGACTGCCGCTCGGCTCGCGCGGTACACCGGAAACCAGACTTTTGCCGATTGGGCAGACAGAATTTGGGATTGGTCTACGGGCGTCGGGTTCGTTAGCGCTGATTTCCACGTGTTCGACGGCGCAGGCGATGACAAGAATGCCAACTGCACCGGGATCAACCACGACGAATGGTCCTACAACATCGCAACCTTTCTCCATGGTGCCGCGCATATGTATGCTTTCAGTAATAGTTCGGTATGGGAGTCAAGGGTGGAGGGCCTAATTAAGGCAACACAAAAAGCCTTCTTCGGTCCTGAGTCGAATGCCCCCCACGTGATGTATGAGCAGAAGTGCGAACGGAACTCTGCTTGTAACGTTGATCAGACTAGCTTCAAAGCCAGCCTATCGCGTTGGCTCGGGAAGACAGCAGTACTAGTTCCCAGCATGAAGTCGACTATCATGCCCTTGCTCGAGGCGACCGCCCAAGGGGCCGCATTGAGTTGCAGTGGCCATGACAACTCAACTTGTGGCTTCAAGTGGTACACCGGTAATTTCGACGGCCAATCTGATTTGGGCGTTGAGCTAAGCGCGCTTGAGGCCATTCAGAGTCTGTTAGTAACAAGCGCACCAAAACTAGCGATCAAGTCTTAGTACCATAGATTGTACATAGTCTATAATGCGATATATACCTAAGTACCCCCGACATGTTCATATAACGAGTACTTAAGAAGATAGGACCCATATTTTAGCAGTATGTTCCTAGCCTCTCATAGAAGATGAAGCATCGAGATGGTAATAGCAACCAGCTGACGGGTATACTCTCCCAGCATCGGGCCGTAGACGAGGGTAGGACATACCGATGGAGAGGGTGTCATGCTACTCCCTATATGCCAGCCTCCAAGCACGTGCTTCATCTTCATTAACAATCGACGTCGCCAAGCGTTGTTGTATGCATGAGTAATGCTTCTACAGTTTTGATGCCCAACAAGCCACCTCGTATTCCGTGAAGGACCTTCAGAAAACACCACCGACCCTAGGAAAACGCACTGAAGGTCGGTTCTTGCCTTCCAAAGACCTTCCTTCTAATTCGTTGCCACCAACATATACCAGGTCTCCGAGTTAGGGACTTACGGGACGGGGTTTCGATCGCTCGATCAGCTCGGACAGAAACGAATAAATCCCGGATCGGCGAGGTATTTGTTAGTCCAAGTGGTCCACGAGTCCGTCTTGGTTGTAAGTTTGAGGTATATCAATATGTGGCGTTCTCCCTTCGTACGCCCTTGAGGCGAGAACCCCCGGGATGTCTCTCATGACGCGCATTAGTGCTCACTCGCCCTCCATATTAACGCCCTAATTCTTCCCCGCTGCATGGAATCCATTTATATATCCCATTGTCTCGATTGGCCGACTTTCCCTAACGAGAATTCCGGCCCCTCTTATAGGCCGCCGCGTGTACCAAGGAAGAGGTTCGGCGGGAAGAGCCGAATATGGAGCTAAGGGATGATAGGGATCATGACGAGTCTCAGCCTCCCTTCCAAATATCTAACATTAACGTATGGGTATAAATCGTTGCCTGAGACATTTAGACCAGCCATCAATCAGTTCAACACCACCTCAAAGATCCGATCAGAAGCAGTCTATTATGATAAAGTAAAGCATTATAGTCGGGCTTCTAGATAGATATGCCCAATAGATAACAGAACTGCAAACGCCACAATATACAAATGTAATATTGATATTGGGGTTCGTTTCTTCGGCGCTCATATCAAAACGGATAGCTACATTGTGTATAAAAAGGTATCGATCATGGGTACACGCTCACCGGTTCACTCTTGAGCCCCGAGTGGAACCATTCTCTTATATCCCGAGTGCTATTGGACTCTCCAGCTACATTCATCATGGTCTCACGGAATAAATCTCCATTTATACATTATCGTCCTCGAGTCTAGGCTCGAGGTCACCCTTAACATGTTGTGCTAGGAGAAAATGAATGTCTCACAGAGTCTAGACATTCCAGTTCAAATTGCAACTCTTCACCCATTAAGTGCGCGATTGGATCCAGAACTGTTACACAGCAGCGTCCATCAGAATCCGCAAGACCGTCGGGGTTCACGTTCTTTGCTAGCCACGCCTTTTGAATATTAAGACACCTACATTACAACTTTAAGGCCCGATGGCGGGCAGGATATAATATGTAGCTTAGGAACTAGAACTGGAGATAATGTTGTGCAAAGTACGGCAATTATGATGGGTCTATAGGACGGCCAGCTTCTGAGTTGTTCTTTTTTCAATTCGTAGATCATTCCGTTCAACGCCACACATAGTGTTTTCAACATCGATAATAAGCATATAAGATCTCGAGAACGATTCAGAAAGCGCCTCATCGGGCTTTCTCCGAATACCCGAGTGTTTGACAAATGCAACACATGCTCATATGCATGGCAATATCCGATAACGGGATTCAATATCTAAGTTGATGAGCAGCTTGATACCCTAGCTCTCTGCCTGATTCTATATATGAAGTTTCATATTCTCTCTCAGCTACAAGAGCCGTGAAAGGTATGAGGAATGGCCTAATACACCAATATATTTGGAAGAGCTGACGCTAATTTACTATTAGGACCAGTGACCCCATCACAAAAGATGGGCAAAATCAACGAGATCGAGTCCTCCCATGGCAGTTTCACTGAGCTTGAAAACCAGGGGACTTCATCTCAGTATACCGAGGAGGAATATGGGCGGCTAAGACGAAAAGCAGATAGGTATCTACTACCGCTGTATGTGCTTCCCAAGTTTATAATCTTCCCCCTTACAGTTTTGCCCGGATGCTCTAGCTGGTCCACGTCTTAGAAATATAGACTTCTTCAATCTATCAACCCCCATCTATATCAGAAGCAATTTCTAACTCTTTCTTCTATAGTATGTTCTTTTGTCATGGTCTTCAAGCAGTCGATAAAGGATGTGTCGGCACCCAAGCGACTTTTGGCCTACGTGAAGATACCGGGCTTATCGGCCAACAGTACTCATGGCTCACAACAATCTTCTACGTCACATACCTGTGCTTTGAGGTTCCATCCATCGTCTTATTACAACGATACTCTATGGGCAAGCTTATGTCCCTATATATCGTCTGTTGGGGACTCGTGGTTCTATGCGTTGGATTCGCCCAGAACTTTACGCACCTCATCACGCTTCGAGCCCTCCAAGGTTTATTCGAATGCACAATTAGCCCGGGGCTCTTGTTGATTGTCGGGAGTTGGTACACGACACGAGAGCATCCCTCGAGGTCCTTGGTCTTCCAAAGTGGATACGCCGGGGTTGGCCTCTTAACTGACGGTATTGTCTACTCGATCGGGACGGTCTCCTATAAAATCCCTGGATTTCAAGCTTGGAGATACATGTCCTTCGTGAGTTTTTATATACGAAAATACCAAAGAAATCAGCTAATAGTATCCAGTTCCTCGGCGGACTCACGATTCTTGCCGGAGTAATTTCCTTCTTCATTCTTGGAACACCATCTGAAGTGCGCTGGTTGAGCGCGGATGAGAAGAAGATAGCCAACGCCCGTATCTTAACCAACAACACTGGTCACGACCGCACAGCTGTCAAGGACTGGAAATGGGAACAGGTCAGGGAATGTTTCCAGGATCCAACAGTGAGTCTTTGCGGGAACTTATTGTTTTCTCCAATATTAAGAGCTGACACCAGCATATAGGTCTGGATCGCCGGGGCAAACGCATTTCTAGGATCCGTTCCTAATGGAGGACTAACCGCGTTCTCGGGCATCTTGGTCACCAGCTTTGGCTTTAGTATGCAATCAAGCTATACTCCTTCGTTCTTTTTACTAACTTCAAGGTAGCGAACTTGCAAATGCTCGTACTAAATATCCCAAAATATATATTCACGTTGATATATTTCATCATAGTTGGGGTAGTAGTCACGAGGAAGAAAGACATCCGCATGTAAGAATGTCTCAACCTGGCTCGATAATGCATAGACTAACGGGTTGTCTCCCTAGGTGGATTATGATACTTTCTAATATCCTTCCTATGGCGGGATTTCTCATACTAGTCATCCTCCCAAACGAGCCGCAACACAAGTGGGTGAAGTGGACGGGCCATTTCATCATAGCGCCTTTCATAACCGCAACATTCTTAGCATGGTCGCTGGTTCCGTCGAATGTCGCTGGGCGAACAAAACGGACCGTTGTGTCGTCAGTCACTTTTGTGATGTATTGCGTTGGAAATATGGCCGGGTCACAAATCTTCCAGGCAAAAGACGCAGTAAGTAGATCCGAGATCACATGCTAAGTCTAATATTAACGATTAATAGCCCAGATATATTTCGGGGACTACCGGGTGTGCTGTATGCCTAGGCATCCAGATGCTGTTCATCTGCCTCTGGAGAGTTATACTTGTTAGACGTAACCAGCGGAGGGATAAGCTTATGAGAGATTTAGGGCTCTCGGAAGAGGATGTGGCTAAAACTGCTTTGGAAATGGGAGAACAGGATCGCACCGACCGCCAGAACCCTTATGTGAGTCCCAAATTTACCATGAGGCCGAATTTGAACTGACAGTATACCTAGTTTCGATATGCCATGTAGATGATGCTAGCTAGACCAATGCTAGAACTTCAAACGCACGGAATACGTAGATACAGAGGGATCTCATCAGCTGCTAGTTCCTTACGGTAGTATCTCAATGTACCATTATCCTGGGCTGGTTTCTTTTAGAGGTGCTTGTCTCCGGGCTGGTTTCTGTGATCTCATAATGAGAATGGTACGAACTGTCAGGCGCGATATTTACTGGGAACGATCGCTTTTATGTCTAAATATGTAGTTATTACTAACAATGTGATTTATTGCGATTAATGACCTGATTAATGGCGATGGAAAGTTATGCGATCGGTTCGTATCAATTGTCGCCTTGAAAGTCTCCGTGGGGAAAAGGGGCGAAGCCGGAAACTTTTCGGTGAACTCTTCGCATACTATCAACATGTGCCCGACGGGTCTTATATTAACCTTCCGCTTCACTAGAATCAACCCACGAGATCAATAATTATATTTTAACAACTTCTGACATTGTGCAAACCGTTGAATTGATAGTTTAAGGGCCTAGAAGTTCTAAATGCGACCGCCCGTTCCACAGTTGACGAGTTTCGTATTTCGTAACCCCTTTATTACAACATTCATCGCCAATATCACCACTGGCATATCGGGCAAGATGAATACTCCTCAATTACATTTCCAAAAAAACGCTTCCGCATATGAGAAGAATGCGGGTGCTACTAGCACGCGGTTGGCCGCTGCCGCATTATCGCACCTACCGCTGTCAAGCTACAATTCAAGCAGCCACATCCTAGATTCAGCGGCCGGGCCGGGGATTGTAACCAAGCTTCTTCTGTCTCCTTCCCCACCAGAAGTATCAGTCCCGGGGCTGCCAATCGTACCTCCACCCCGGGTGACCGGCATTGACTTCGCGTCGGCTATGATCGAGTCCTTCCTAGCAAATAAGGCTGCCTACGGCTGGACCACGGCAGACGCATTCGTCCAGGACTCGGAAGACCTATCCCGGTTTAAAGACGCCGAGTTCGATGCTATCATCATGAGCTTGGGCATATTCACACTCAAAGATCCAGTAGCCGGTGTAGCCGAGATGTACCGTACCCTTAAGCCTGGAGGCTATGCGGTGGTCACCACGTGGAAGGTCCGACGAGCAGCAGACATACTTCAAGGGGCTCTTGACGCTATCCGGCCGAACAGCGGGATGAAGCCTATGTACATGCCCCCTGAATGGCTGACGAAGGAGAAACTCGTAAGTGTTATGGAAGTTGGTGGGTTCCCTAGCGATCGGATTGAAATCTCCGAGGCAAGTCCGAATTGGGAATGCGGATCAGGGGAAGAAGATATCGTCAAGGCATTGAACTCGCCTATGTGGACGGCGAAGATTTGGGAGGGATGGAGCGAGGAGGAAATAGGGCGCTGGGATGGCGAGGTACGGAAACAATTGCTGGATCAAGAGAAGAAGACGGGGGTTGTGGAAATGACTGCTTGGATTGGTGTCGCTAGAAAGCCCAACTAGATAGTATGTTACCTAGAAATATAATCATATTCCAAGTCTCATTCAAACCATTTTCGATTGCACGCACAGGTAGGCTGGCCTAAGCTAACTTGAATATCTCACTACTTCGACACTGGATGGCTTCGAAGATGCGAACTCGCCAAAACCCGACCTGGAGCTACCACTAAGCCATCTATCTCAGAGGCTTACGCTAGGCTGCAGGGTAACGGTTTAGCCCTAATTACCGAATCAATGTCTTGAATCTCCAAATCGACGTATCCAGTGGATACCTAAGTACTCCCGAAGTCATTGGAGAGAAGATATTGCTTTTTGGACTTTTCTCCCTTACTTGGTAGGTACTATGTAAGGAAGCCTAGAACCAAGAACCTTAGTGACCTGATATAAGAAGAGGCTCATAATTCCTTTAAGTATCGTACAAGACTCTTCCAGGGGTTCGTCTTTCATAGGTACGTGTAGGTACATGTATCTTAATCTGCTCCCAGTCTGGTTCTTAACCCCGCATACCGCTAAACGCCGTGGCGGCCGGGAACATGGATCCAATCACTCCACTATTTACCTCTCCCCTGCCACCCCTATCCGGGGTATGTTGGGGATATGTCATTGTATTACTACTGTATGGATCTCAGTCATGACCTTCATTGTCCTTCGGTCGTTTCTCTCTAACCGCGGTCTGACGGATCGTATACACCAAACGGATTATCTTTGTCTGTAACTTCATTTGTCCCCGCGTTATATCCTACCCGCCAAATAACCGAACTGCATAGCATAATTACGTTCCAATCCATTCAGAGTTAGCATTTCATTAGAGGCTCATCTGAAGTTGTCACTTTTAAGTAGCCGTGATATTATTTTAATATGTCTGGACCAACGTCGCGGTTGCGGAATCTTCTTGGCCATCTAGGCTCAACAACTCCTAAATCTCCGGTCGGCTTTGAGCACACTCACCACATACATCAACTTTCACCAACTTATTTTCTGGAAAGGGCCGCCGCCATTGAACCCGATGCTCCAGCTATATACCACGTAACGGCCAACAACAAAGTATTGAGGAGACCTTATTGCGAATTTGCGGATCGCGCGAGAGGGTTGGCATATTACATTCTCAAACATGGTTATAAGCGAGTCGGTATATTAGCGACTAACACGCCGGCTTTCCTGGAATCGATATTCGGGATTGTTGCTGCTGGTGGGGTCATCGTGCCAGTGAATTATCGGTGTGTATTATGAGAGAACCCAATTTTCCCCTATTAGATCGTGATCTAAACGATGAGAACCACGTAGGCTGAAACCCGATGACATTACATACATTTTCGACTTCGCCGAGGTAGATTCTATCATTGTGGACCAGGAGTACCTACCGCTATTAGATGGTTTCAAGAAGAGCCATCCAAATGTGACCTTTATTGTTGATCTGGTGAGCACGTGCCATTATCTACCTCAGATTTGTATCCTATTCCAAATCTAACGAATAAAGGATACCGATGCGACTGAAGGCGAACTCTGTGGACCATTCGACGAAGCTGTGCTCGAAGGTCTGAAATATGACCAGGCGCAAGGAAGCAAGGGATGGGCCGGCTTACACACTCATGATATCCATGAGGATGACATGATCGCTATTCCATTTACGTCAGGAACCACTTCGAGGCCTAAAGGATGTGTCTACACGCATCGAGGATCGTATCTAGCGACGATAGCTAATGTGGTGGAATCTGGGTTGAATTATGATCGGGGGAGGTGTAAATACCTATGGACATTACCGATGTAAGGACGCTCTGGGCAATAGTGGTTTCGTGGCTAACGCTTCCAGGTTCCATGCTATGGGCTGGACGTTTCCGTGGGCGGTCACCGCTGTCCGTGGCACGCATTACTGCCTCAGGAAAGTTGACTATCCGTTGATTTGGAAACTCCTCAAGGAAGAGGGCGTTACTCATTTCAATGCGGCGCCCACGGTGAACACACTACTCTGCGCGTCGAAGGAGGCAGAGAGGTTACCACAGCGCGTGAGGGTAACAGTCGCTGCAAGTCCGCCGACCGCACATCTTTTTGAGCAGATGGTATGAGTTGATGACTGTTATTACGATACGCCGCTAACGCAGCCATAGACCAATCTAAACCTGCAACCGGTGCATGTCTACGGTTTGACCGAGACGTACGGCCCCATAACGAAAGGTTATTATATGCCGGAATGGGATTCTCTCCCCGACCGGGAGAAGTACGCGAAGATGGCCCATCAAGGACACGGTTTTCTCACGAGTCTTCCTATCCGTATAATCAAGCCCGATCAGCCCGATGGAGTTCTTATTGATGTGGCGAAAGACGGCAAAGAGATTGGCGAGATCATCTTCTTTGGAAATATATGCTGCAAGGGCTACTTCAAAGATGCCGAGGCTACGAAGAAGCTTTTTGCTGGTGGTGCCTTGCATTCTGGCGATTTAGCTGTTTGGCATCCGGACGGTAGCGCGCAGATTCAGGACCGCGCGAAGGATATCATTATCAGCGGTGCGTTTACCCCACCCCGTTTACCCGTACGCTTATTATATGATTGTTACTAAGACATGGATACTAGGCGGCGAGAACATTTCATCGGTTGCGCTGGAAGCCATGCTAGTCCAGCATCCCGACGTTCTGGAGGCGGGTGTTGTAGCTGTGCCGGATTCCCATTGGGGCGAACGACCCAAAGCGTATCTAACCGTCCAGGAGGGCAAAACGCTAGAGCCGCAAGACATGATCAACTGGGCTCGCAACCAGAGCGCGATCAGCAAGTTCATGATCCCGCGGGAAGTCGAAATTGTTAAGGAACTTCCGAAGACGAGCACTGGTAAGATACAGAAGAATGTCTTGAGAGAGTGGGCAAAGACGGGGAGGAAGTGATAGAAAGAAGCTAGGTAGATACTAGGTAGACTACGGTCGAGAAACTGCATTAAAGACGCCTAGAACTCGAACTCCTTGGCAGCCGAAGGCTATATAGAGCCGTATAGCACCGAATTGTATGGAATGGGAGCCAAGTCGTCGACTTATTATTAGATAGCGAATCCTTTTCATGACTACACTATTCTTATAGCATAGGCCATATAGCCTTATACCTCGTCTACACACAATGGTACATGCGTCCTATACTCTGGTCTAACCCCTAGGCAATAATACTCTTGTAAAAATATGCAGAGGCACATCTAATTTACTCCACCACCTCCCCCTATTTCTCTATAGCCTTCCCGAACGAGTCCTCTGGTAACGCAAAGACCTTATATGTCTGCGAATCGCTCCCAAGCAGACAGACCCTTGGTGGTATCTTACCACGCTCGGCACTAGCCCCTTTGACTTCCATACGCGCCGGAACGAACCCTGGCTCGCAGGGCACGATCATATTTAGGAATACGCTGGTAACTTGCTCATTGCTAAGGGTGTGGGGAGTCATTTTGCCACCCGGGCTATAGGACTGATAGCCCAACTCGTCGGATTGGTGCGGGATTCTGATAAGCCGTAGCGGTTGATCTATCAAGGGTTAGCGATCATTACTGATTGTTGGATTCCTAGGATAAACTTGCCCCTTGCGGCCCATAGGACAAGTAGATTATCGTCGTATAGGAATTTCACATCGAGCACCTTTCCGTCGCCGAGGACCATACACGAGATCTCAGTCGTGACAGATCCACTGATACCGTTCAACACGTCCATAGCCGTGCGGAAAACGTACACTATCATATGCAAGTTAGTACTGATAAAAACGGATACCAACGGGGAGGGTGGTAAATACCACTGCTTTCTTCCCTCTCTGTTATAAGAGCCGTGTATGTCAATGCGCGGGGGGTATCCTAACAACTAGTCAGCGTTGACTCGATGAATTGTGGCTATAGTTTTGCATCTTACGGAGCTAGAGTTGGTAGACATCACAACATCAAATTTCGAAATATTGCTCTCCAGTTCAATCGGGGTTGGCTGGCCAAACCGCACACTGCGCTTTTCCGCCTCCGCGATACCCTCAAAGATAGCATCAGCCTTGTCGTCTAAATAGCCGCACAAGAACTCGACCTGTGCGAACGTGCTATCGTCGGATTGTCCAGCATCTTGCTTCTTAAGCTGCTTGCTGAGCAGTTCCAATAGAGAGCTCCCAGCCTCGGCTTGCTGTCGACCCTTCTCCGAGCTATCTGCCGGGACATTATCGAGATAATGTCTTAGGGGGCTGGAGGACATGTACAGCTGGATGTACGCTAGGATCTTCCCGTGTTCCATAGTGGCCTCTTTTTCGGTCAGCTCTTCCGTCAGCGAGGAAGACGCCAGTTTGTCGATCTCGTGCCGGAGCCATATCGAGAATGATTGGAATAGCTCCAGTTCCTCCATGACGACCAAAAGGATCTTGTTTCCTACGAGCATCAGGCAGGATACTATATCCATAATTCTAGTAATCTGCGCGCTGGTGAAGCCGGTCTCGGCTTTGGATTCGTGGAAGCGCGCGATGCCGAGGAGACGGCTGAGGATAATACCGATGCGCTCGAGCGCTGGGATGAGGTTCTCGTGTACAAGCCCGCGGAGTGCCTGGAGGCCGGATACGACGGCCTTGTCCCATCGCTTGTGACCCTATCGTGGTTTATTAATGGACGATACGACCTCTAGGGTTGGTAAGGTTAGGTATACTTACCCGCTCAGCCAATTGGTCAACGAGCCACTCTCGAACTTCCGGGAACGTATGACCAGTTACAACAGAGTGGTACATGGCTTGGCCGATGTTCATATCGCCATAGTTTCCAGACTCTCGGAGTGTCTCGTTGATGCTGTTCAAAAATCGAGTCGGAAGTTCTCGTGTTGACTGCCATTCATGTATCATGTGCATCTGCACTTGTTTCACGTATCTCAGCAGCTTTTGCAGAGTCGTCGTCTTAGAAGCTAGTAGAGACAAGTTCTCTGGTGAAGAATGGATGAAGGTCAAGTCCATGGGGACGAGATATAAGGCCGACGTCTTACCTTCTCCTGAAGGTTTGAACGCGAGCATGTGTGTAGATAGGTCGGAGTGAGAAGCATGGTGACATAGTTGTAGGGAGGCATTCTTTCCTGAAGATTGAGGCAATCCATACTGGAATGTGCCAATGATGAACGAGTCGTATATACTAACGTGAATTCGCCCGTCGTCTGTGCCTACAATCATGACATCGACCCTATCGCTGTCGTGGGCCGCAAAAGGCTGGAAGAGAAACTCCAAAGATGCTCTGGTAGTAAACACAAACGAGTCGTCGCTGTACCCCTATTAGTAGATGGTCACTGTAAGTCTGATATCGAATCTTACCCGGAACTCCCTGATGCAGGCAACGGGCTAAGCTTTGGTAACGCCGTCTCAACTTCGAGGAACGTGAGTTCCCGAGGGAGGTCCACGGTAGTTTTCTTACTATCAAGCAAAAGGTCGTGAGGCACGAGATCCTCGACGGCTGATGTAGATGAGGCTGTCACTTTTTGCCGCGTTCTCGCATTGTTGCGAGCCCAACCAATGCAAGTGATGCGAGACTTGCCTGTCTGGCATATTTGCATTTGATGGACAGCCTTGTTGGTTTCAAGGCCCATCAGCCTGACCACCCCATCGCTCCATCCCACGGCGAGGAATTGGCCTGTCCGATTGTGTTAGCTTTTGTACGCCATCTTGTCCTAGTGGCAGGCATCTTACCATCGGCTTTCCAGCGGAGAGCCTCAACGCTGTCCTTCTCACCACGGAGACTGCTTTTGGTTACGACTTGTCCATTTGACCGCCAGATCTGGAGAGCCTTGGACCCGGCGGCGCCAGCAAATAGCTCGATAGTGGGATTGTAAGTCAGAAGGCCATTGTGCACCCTGGGCTCGAGCTGAGAGTTGCTCAAGAGCTCAAGCTCAATCGGTTCAGTCATAATTGCGGCCCCCGAGCACAAGAATTTCAGGAGCCTGTCTGAGGCTGCTTATCATCGTGCAGCTTATTCGTAAACCAATTATACGGTTTTTACTTCGCTAGGCTTGAATTGCGTTGTGATTGAGATCTTTCACGTTGTGTATTCCTGGAGATTTTGTGGGAGTTACTGAAGGCACGGTGCGCTAAAACCAGTCTTTAGCTGTTGACACCGCTGTAAACAACGGTACTTGGTACATCCATGATGTGCTATCATTCTTATAAAATGGAATGCCAATACTTGAGGTCTTACGAACTACAAGCCTTTAAAAGCTTCGCTATGAAAATGATAGATAATTCATATAATCAAGTTTATGAGGGAATCCTTGGGAACAGTGTTTTCATTTACGGACTATTTTTATGTAGATAGTTAATGATCATTCAATCCATTAGCATGTTCTATTTAGACCATGGCTCTATATAACATCTTTTCTCACAACCCCTTTTGAACGGCCATCGCTCCATGAGAAATCCACGAGGTCCCGCCTTAGAGTTTGGACGTACTCTACTCGACTAAATATGAATCAGCAACGGACTTGACGTCCTTGGAGTAGGTAACTTCCTCGTTCTCTTCTACCAACATCACTGACGTGACCTACATAAATAGTCAGTAAAATGAAGCGCATAATCCATAAAGCGTAGTACTTACATCGACATCGATAAAGGGTGTCGTCTTGGAGAATCGTACTTGCATCGGGAAGAACTCGTTCTCGTCATCTGCTTGGGCGTCGAATTCGAATGAACCGTTGGCATTGTCATCGCTGACGGTTCCGATGGTCCATTCGAGGCTATCCCCCGAAACTTCGTACGTAGCATCAAAACTGGACACGGATGGCTCGCTCGTGGCATACGGGATAACAACGGTAACGTCCTTTAGCGTGTCACCTCCAGTGAGCTCGTACTCGACTGTTATCGTGTAGTTGCCTCCGGAGCCCTTGTTAACCCAGACAGTGAAGCTGATAGGCAAAGCACTCGTGTCATCCGTCTTCGGCGTGGCTCGCCATCTTAATACACCAACGGCATTATTAACGGGGAAGCCACGCGCCACATTGCTCATCTGGATGG
Organism: Hypomontagnella monticulosa; assembly: GCA_902825475.1. Lineage (NCBI taxonomy): Eukaryota > Fungi > Ascomycota > Sordariomycetes > Xylariales > Hypoxylaceae > Hypomontagnella > Hypomontagnella monticulosa. Next base: position 4,210,244 of record CADEBF010000011.1, on the reverse strand, counting down.
TCTTAGAGCTCGTAAATAGGCCACGGTCAACGTTGGGGTGGGTACGGAATTGGGCACCGTGGGAAGCATTCGCCGCAAGGTGGAGTTTGATCTTGGTCAGGCTAGGATCTGAGATCCTGAGACTAAGATCACCGCTGACAGCTAGAGAGTTGAGCGAACCCTCTCTTGACAACTTCGCACTGATAGACTCGTTGATGGTGACGTGAATAGCATCGCGATCGAGAGTCGAAGACATCCGTGGAGCGGCGGGTTCAGCAACTGGGGTAGGAGCAGCAGGGACTAGAGGTGACTCGTCCACCTCGGCTCCCATGTCTCCTCGGACACGTTCGAACATATCGGTAGTCTTAGACTTCTTGCCTAACTGCATGCCCTTACCCTTCATTATGGTCGTCCTGTAGTCTTGTTAGCCTGGCACATATCATGTAATTGCAGCCTCCCATACTTGTGTTGTGACTTGTTCTTCTCAGCTTCGTAAGTATCGTACGTATCTGTCGGCGTGGGTCGGGTAGGTGGCGTATAGGTCGGATACACAGGCGTACGCGGTGCGCCGGGACGGCCCAATCTCGCGGATTCCTTTCGCTGAAGCTCGAGTTGTTTGGCTTTCCGTTTGCGCTCCTCTGTAGCTTCTAGTTCCTTGTTCTTGACGTGGGTTAGCAGAGCGAAAGCTAATTACTATGGCGGGTGGCATACCCGTGCAATGATCTCCTGGATGCGCTCTTCGTGACTTTCCATCTCCAAGAACGTCTTGATTTGGCTGATGGTTAGGTTTTCCCTATAACCAAGAGAAACCAACTCATCGAAGGCACTGAGTAGTTCGTAGGCATTCTTCAAAATTTCCCTCTCATCCAAGCTTCTGCAGGTGCTGGTAACCACTTGCGCGAATAGGTGGAGGGAGTCGATATCCTGCAAGATGTTCGACTGGCGATTGGTGATGAGAACCATGTAGAGTTCGTCGAGGGGTTGGTAGACGAAGCGGACATTATCCTGTTCGACGGTAGTATGTTGAGTACCGGAGTCGGCGAGCTTCGGGAAGGATGCTAGGAGGGCCTCGATTCGCGACCTAGGCATCTCACGGAACTGCCTCGAGAGGACAGCTTTCCCGCCTCGAGTACAGATAGATGCAGCTAAGACGACCTGGTACAAGTCAAGAGTTGATTAGCGAGTTCGTCTTTCGGCATAGCAATAGGAATATTACCATCTTGTCCTGTTTAACCCGTAGAAGCGTGTGATTATCGTAGATCTGGGAGTACCTAGTGGCCTAGGTAGAATAATCTAACAGAAGGAGACTTGGTTGGTAATTATTGATTGCACTGAGGCCAGCAGCTGTACTACGATTAAGCTAATTCACTTGGAAAATGTGGTGCTGGAATAATTAAGCCCACTAAGCCCCTGGTCAAGCCACATGTTTGAATTGGCCAGGCTCCACTCGGTGCTGTGTCTTAATTCAATTCAATTGATGTGGTCTTACTTAATCTATCCAGTGCTTGCCCGATCATAATTACCTAATCAATCAATTCATACTTTCCTGCCTTATTGTGTCCTGCTAAGATGACTAGGAAAGACCGCCGGGTGCCCCATGCACTACCCAGCCTAGTCAGGTGGGGTTCTTGCCATAGCTAATTTACATAATACCTCAGGTTGATGAACGTGCCTATTTTATTCTTCGGCGACTTAAGCATGAACACTTTCAACCTTCAACGTTTCTCAACTTCGGAATCTATCGACGTGACATTTCATCCAACTTGACGCTTTGCCGCCGTGGTTTTCTTCGATCATTTAATCCGGCGCCTTGCATCTTCTTACTTCCACACCCACATTTCGTATTCACGAAGCACCTAACCCATAATCTCCGTCGATAAATTCACCTGCGCCGATTCAATCGCGTCCATTTCCATTCACGCCGAAACCCACGAAAACCCTCTCGACGATCTGAACACCATCATTCCTGATTCACGGAATAATCCAAAGAACTACGACGACTGATCGTTCTCTACTCACTTCACCGACCACTATTCCATTCACAACCGCATTGTCCCCTCTATTCAATAAAGGATTCTACGATACCTATCTACTACGGAGTGAGACCTATTTATCTATTTAAGAACGCGTTCATCCCTCGAACGAACCAGGTTTTCCGACGCGCCAACCCTCGATTACCCAAATGATCCCTCTGCGTTCGTTTTCTATACCACATACATACTCATTGGTGTCCGACCGGTAAATTAAGACGAGACAAGAACAGAGCAGAATCTTACTGTAATCAGAAGACCAGTGTCTACTACCATCGGATCTCAATGAACATCTGATACAGCTGACTCCCTATATCAAACGGGTAATTACAGAAAGGTTCATTGCGCACTACAGGCACGAGCTGGTAAATACTGTGCAAGCAGAGGAGCTGCGTCTCTTCCAGCCCGGAAATAGACACTGTTCACTCCCTTCCCTTCAGTTGCTTTGTTTGTCACTGCAAACTGTATTGATAGTTTCCGTTCACGACCCTTAAACCTTAACTTTCCCTTTTCAAGACCCTACTGACACCTTTGGTGTACAACTACACAACCCATTTGACAATAATCCTGTTTCTCTGGGATAATATTCCTTATTACCATCACTTCTGATCCTCTACCTTTGCCAGACAGTGGACAACTCGTGCACGATGCCTGGAGAGGAAATGGAGATTACCACCGATTTCGGCCATACCGGCTTCGAAAACGATAGCGATATTGATCTGGATTTCGCCGTTGGACAGGCCGATGAAGATTTAGAGCTTGCAGACTTTGATCACGCCCAGGAGATGCAGAACTTCAACTCGGACACAAGAGATGAGCTAATGGCCGAGGGCGACGATGCCTCATATGGTATGATTGATGCCGACGATATCCAACATATTGATATTACCACAACCGCCAACGATATCGAGATCGATCTAGGCGATACAGACGAATCGTTGTGGCATCACAGTGTCTCCCATGATGTTGGGACCTTTGAGAATGCTGCCGAGATTGATTATGCCGATAATGTCGACATTGGCAACACTAATACTGAGAACGCGGGTAGCGGCGAAGGTAGCTGGTTGGGAACCTCTTATGCTACCGGCAACCCCGACGAGACGGAAGCTGAGCTTCAAGCTACTACAGTTGACACAACAGCTGGTAATCTACTTCAGGACGGTACTGTCCACATCGATGGGATAGCGGCGCAAGATTTTGGTTTGCCCGAGAATAAAGGAAACAACATAGAGATTGTTCCTACTGATGATAACAACGGACTAGAAGTTGTAGCACAAACAGAATTCGATGGCCAGCAGAACACCGCACCCAATGACGCCACACAACCCGCTGAAGATGTCTCCGCTGGTGAGCAGAATGATCATGGGGTTGACAATGGCATTGAAGCAGACGTCTTAACCGGTCAACCTGGCATCGCTTACCAAACTCACGAAGATACGCAACAGTTAGCTAGCCACCATGATGTATCTGAAACTGGATATGATCACGGTGACGATGCCATTGACTATGAAGAGGATCCTTCCGCATCCGTAACTTCGGATCACAGATCTGCAGAGGAGCATTTTATTGAAGAACAGGACCAAGCAGATCAAACCGGTCTAACCAACCTACAGGCTTTTGAGCACCAGCTAGGTGGTGACTCGTATACTGAACCCACCAATGACCATGAATCTGTTGATCAAGCCTTAGGAGAAGAAGGGGACCCAACCCCTGCAACCGGAAAAGCCGGTAGCCGATCGCCCGCTGAGAAATCTCACAGTGAGAATCAGGAAGGGATCGATGACGACGGAGAGAACGGAGAGAACCAAGCTCCTACCAGTCCAGCGCATATAGAACATCCCCTCTCCATTGCTACTCGTCACGAGATGTTCATCACGTACGGTCAAACGGATTACCGTCTGTTCGCTAAGTCCGATCACGACGATCCGAACCAGTACTTTTTGAGTGATATGTCGGCCTTGGAACTCCCACTTGGCGAATTCCTATCGAGCTTGCGAGAGGTTATCGCGGACGAAGTGTCGCCTCTTGATGAACTAGTGATGCACGTAGACGGTCTAGGGCTGGAGTTCTCTCAGGTATGTATCAACCCTAGCCTCTGTATAGAACCAGCATGAGCTAACTATATTATAGTCTTCGGGGAGTGATATGCTCGAAGAATTTACTTTTGGCGACATTCTTAGTCTCTACGATAGACTAGTCAAGAATGATGGAGAGGAATCGCCGACGCCGGACCTTTGCACACATCTTATGGTAAGACCTAACTGCCGACAACGCCTAATGGCATTATTAGACAGCGCAAGCTTGGGCCGTGGCCTCTCGGAGATGGCCGTCTATCGTGAGCGAACGCCGGCTCCTGGTGAGCAAGCCGACGATTCGGAAAGTGAAGATTCGTATGACCCACCTCAACTCGAAGGAGGCGAAGAGGATTACGGATACGATGAGAATGAGCATGCAGACGATGAAGTAGATGAGCATGGTGCGGAAGACGCGGAAAATGACGTCGGATCGTACTCTCCTTCGGTACACACGCCAGCAGTTACAGGAACGAAGACTGACGAACCGGCAAACGAAGCCGAGAAATCCGGGGACTATATCGAAGAGAACGCCAGTACGAATAATGACGCAGCCACCGTGGATGGTCCAATTGATTACTCCGACGACGAGGATGAGCTAGATCTTTCACTAAAGCAGGGTAAACCTTCCTATTTCTCACATCTCGACCCCTGCAATCAGAGCAGCAATTGCCAGTGCGAAGTCTGCTATGAATTACGACTCGACCGACTTGGTATGGGTTGGCCGAGTGAAACGTGGAAATCATCCAGCAATAGCACTGGGACTCAGCAATATACCTGCGGGCCTAGTCAAGGACAAGGCGGCACAGGGAACTTAGCAACACCCCTTACCAAGCAGCACTTTGTTGTACCCGATTACTCAGTTTCTGGCAATTTGAAACCCGCTGCTAACTACCAAATTCAAGACCAGCAACCGAATGCATCGTCGGAAAACAACCTGCACAAGGATCAGGAACAGTCCGGCATCGTAGCAGCGGACGAGCATGGTTACTCGAACCAGCACACGCCACCAGCGAACGAGTCTGCTGACGCCCATAATTCCGACATCACGAGTGCCAGCGCCACACTAAATGGCGATGACAAAGACGAGATCGACTACTCAGACGACGATGATGACTTCACAACCGGCAACAATGACCCGTCCTTCGACGACTCTGGCGCACAGACGGCATCTAATGCGCCAATCGATGATGAGATCACTTGGGAGTCGGAAAATGAGGATGCAGAGAACGAGCTCACCAAAGCTCCCAAGGAAACGGTACAAGTGTCACCGTCATCCGGAAAACGCCCTAGGTCGGAGTCCGACCTCCCGGAGGGCGAAGCCGAGCGACACGGTAAGTAACCTGGAATACCCATACTCTCGACTGCCTGCTAACCATGTCTTAGATGTCAAGCGCCGTCGTCCGTCTTAATCCTTTTCGAACCCCCCAATCTCATTTACCCTCTGTATTTTCATTTTCCCCTTTTCGACATGCAACATATTCAGAGGGTCACTAATGAGCTGATGTCGACGTCGCAAATTTGCAGTTATTTGCGGATACACGAATTTGTTCGCCCAGAGGCGATATGATTTCGGAATACTAACATAATGCAGCTAGGTGAGATACTAGAGAGCGACTCTAGTATAATGGTAAGTTTATTTCGGCGAAAAATGACTCGCATAATCCCTACAGCAGACCCATGACGAAAAGGACGGTACAATGGCGCCGACTGCTTTTTTTTTCGCTTTCTCTTTCATCGTTGATGATACCCACGGTACTCGTCGACTGTCCACAGCAGATTAGGCGTGCGCCGTGCAAGAGGAGAGATTCAGGTCCGGAGGTGCTTAGGAGTTTCGGAAGGCGAATATCTCTGATAGAGATCAATGGACTCGCCAATACACAACAGTACTACGGACACGGCCTTGGAATCACTTCGCGATCGGAAAAAAGCTCGGTTAGAAAGGACAAAAGGTTATGGGTAGGAGGCGTTGAGGTGTATAGGTCGGTGATCTCGGAGCAGACAGTAGTGAGAAGTTTATGTTTTTTCGCGATGGCATCGTGGAAGGTTGAGATAGATAGGGTGGGGCAATTCTTATACAGTCAGCCGTTTGGCTGAGCTGTTTGAACATGGCCATCAGTACATCGTTGCTATGGCTTGATCAAGGAATCCCCTAATAGGATCGGTAGTGCGGTCACCTATTCTGTAGCAATACATATTACTCCCTTCCACCTACGAAAAGTATTCATGCAAATTGTATTGACTGTTTTTATTTTCTCTACCTGTCAAGAATGACTGTCAAGAATCGTGACTTGCCTATGGTGTAGAGATAGGCTTGTATAAAATAGGTGGAGACGCTTCGTCATCTCAAGTGCTCCAATTCAGGTTGGACAGTTGGTCGTATCTTATACACGAGGTCGTCCAACTCTGCAGTCAGCACATTGTATAATATTGTAAATACCTATTGCATCCTGTATTCCTGTCCTGCATGTAATACGAAGTCTAGCGTAGCGACTAGAACAGGAGAAAAAGCCATGTACAACAATCAGGACCAGCATTGGCATTCAACCGCTAAGGCAACGGCCCAATGGCATAAAGATTTACAGAGGGATCGATCAGATTTAGGCCGATCAGCCGTCAGGAACAGGAAACAAGCAGGACCTAAACGGCAAGGAGCAAGGAAGATGGATGTTTTGAATCGAGCTCCGCCCAGAGAAAAGACGTGCCGTCAAGACCGTGTCACACGGCCGAGGTCCCGTAAAAGCCTTGGAGCAACCCCCCTGGACGGATCAGTCTGTCAGTCAAGCCTGGGCCTCCCAGGCTGCGTACGTGTCTAGGGATGCAAGGGGAAGCACAGCCTCATCAATTGTGGGCCTGTTCAGAGAATTCAGTTCAATTTTCGTAAAAGAGTTTCAACTCGGTAGAGCATTTGAATATAGTGAGATACAGGTATATTGTCTACCGTCACATTCGAGTCTTTCGACGACTCACTCTAGTAATCATCTCAAAGACATTTAATATTTACCCTTTGTTCGAGACTTAATTCTAGAATTTCTATTATTCTTCCATTATTCTCTTGGTTTCATGTTTTACTAGTTTCTTAGCAAAAAAAAAAGGATTTTATATGTTACGTACTCCAAGTACCACTTAAAGAGTCGAGATGTTCAAAATCGTCCCCCAAGTCAGGCTAAGTGCATACCAAGTCAAACTTACGGGGCACTAACTCCGCTAAGCGCATCTCTAATTACAGTAAACGGACGATGACGCCCCTATGCACGGCAGAACTAGGGGGGTTAGGGGGTCCTAGTTTAGGTGGTATCCCCTAACTCAAAAATGGTATAGCTCATGTAGAAGTACTTGGATCACTTATTTACTGGGAACCTCTGAAACCCCATGCCTCCCACTATTCTTTAGGTTCGTTAGGTACTGCATGTTCTGTGAATCCTGCCACCTTACAGCAAGTTCCGTATAATACAATACAGTACAGTACAACTCCAACGTTGTTGTTTCAACTTACATGTACAAGAAAAGTAGTCTTTCATACCTACCTACATCTGCCGTAACGACCACCTTTGAAGCGAGTCCGAACCCTCAACACCTCTTTTTTGCGAGATCATCATTCATTCATTCATTTAACCATTCCCTCCTGTGTCGTCGTTGCCCCTAGTCCGTAAGCTGTATCCGGGTATTAAGCGACCTCTATCCTACTACTAAGCCGAAGCGACGCTTTTTACGTGCGAACGTCAGCCACCGGCCTTTTGTCTAGGCGCGCAAACCCGATCCGATCGTTTCTGGCGGGTATTCGTGGCATCTCTGCTGATCGAGGCGCAACACAAACGAACGAACAAACGAACACCTGACCCGAACTCCCTATTCCGTCGCTACTACTGCCCTCGCCCGGCGCGAGCTATCAATTCCAAGCTTGCGACAACTGTATACCGTTTTCCTACCCTTTCCGTACCGACCGTTTCCCCAGTAGGCGCTGCGATTCCCATCGCGGCCATAGATCTCTATTCATGATGATGTTAGACGAGAAGTACGAATCACCCCACGAGACCCGACCACCCGCCATACTATGGCCATTTTGGCAGCGCCAGTCATTATTATTGATGGTAATGGGGACTAACAAATATTCTCGAATAGATATATCGGATTAGCTCTAGCTATTTCCTCGAGTTTAGCCATCGGTAAGCCATCGAATCCAAAGACGACAATGTCTTGTCCGGATGTAATACTGACTTCCCATTTTATAGGCACAAGTTTCGTAATAACAAAAAAGGTACCGCAGCCTATAGAACCGTAGCCGAATCACGCTTCGATTACATATTAGGAAAATTTTATTCTAATGCCGCGCAGGGTTTAATACAATCAGAGGAGAAGCATGGCTTCTCAGGCGACGGCTTCGTCTACCTAAGGAATCCAATGTGGTGGGCCGGCATGGTAACCAGTAAGGATTCATATCGAAATCACGAACGAAAGGGAGACTAACAAATGATTCTTCAAAGTGATTGTTGGGGAAATATGCAACTTTGCTGCGTATGCCTTCGCTCCAGCCATTCTAGTGACGCCCCTAGGCGCCCTCTCCGTCCTAATCGGAGCCGTTCTAGGATCATACTTCTTGAAGGAGGAATTAGGGACGCTAGGGAAACTCGGATGTGCTATCTGTCTCTTAGGCGCCGTTGTCATTGTTCTCCATGCGCCTCCGGACGAAGATATTCAAACCATCGACCAAATTCTTCACTATGCGATCAAACCAGGTGAGTTGGGAGCCAAACATCGCCACGGCGCAATACATTACTCAATCACACGAGACTAACTAGAATCCCAGGTTTCCTGCTGTACTGTTTCGTCGTGGCCATCTTCGCGGGAGTCATGATCTATAAGATTGCGCCCCTTCACGGCAAGAAGAACCCACTGATCTACCTCTCGATCTGCTCTACCGTCGGCTCCGTATCAGTCATGTCTGTGAAGGCTTTCGGCATTGCGCTGAAGCTTACATTCGCAGGGAACAACCAGTTCACACACGCCTCGACATACGTATTCATGATCCTAACAGCACTCTGTATTCTTACCCAAATGAATTACTTCAACAAGGCACTCAGCCAGTTCAGCACGCAGATGTACGAATTCCCGCGATCTAGCTAATGATTTTGGCCATGCTGACTTTTCCGCAGAGTCAATCCTCTTTACTATGTGACGTTCACAACCGCCACCCTCTGTGCTTCGTTTATCCTCTTCTCCGGCTTCAACACCACCGACACCGTCAACACTCTCTCGCTACTAAGCGGATTCCTCATCACCTTCACCGGTGTATATCTTCTGAACCTCTCGCGACGCGATCCGAACGGGACGAAGATGCTCGCTGGGCAAAGTACGGATACTACGGGAACCGACATGATCTCCAGCATCCAGACTCGTCTTAGCATGCAAGCACGACGTAGTACGGGCTCGCGGATGAGCGTAGGAAGTCTCCGGGGACACTCTGATCGAGACGGGCTTATGCGCGCGTACGACCTAGAACAGCAAGCTGAAGGCGAATTCGGCCTTAACGACCTCACGGAGGACAGCGACGACGAATCGGCACCGAGGAGGAATGGCACGGCCTCCCACGCACCGAAAGGCAACGAATCCATCGAATTACAAAACCGGAAGTCGTCAGAGCGATGAATGTCATGACCATCCAAAGATTTTTAGGTAGTGTCTTATACATGTCCCTACATATCATTATCTCACTCTACGACCGCATTGTATATTTCCTCCCAGCCACCCCATCGGAACATTCAAACTTAGACCGTTCGATTCCACGGGTGGGACACACACAAATTAGCATTATGGATTTTTTTTTCACGTCGCGTGACGTTCCAGATTCGGAACCCGGGGCGTATAATGGCAAGCAAACATTACCCTCTCTCTCTTTCTCACCAACGAGGGAGGTGGGTTGGTTGATCTTGGGGGCTCACTAAAGGAGTATAGAGGCACACGTCATATTTGGTATTTTTATATTTCATGGGGTTTCTGGTCTGAGGGTCTGAGATCCAGTACGATTCTCTCACCGCGGCGTTCCGGGGACACGGGGATGGATCGAGCGAGCTTTCGAAGCGGAGCTTACAACACGCTTATCATGTGCAGTGCAGACATGGAACGGACCTTCATATACACATACTTATCGGCGTACGTAGGGACAAGTCACGGGTTCCAGACGGATGGATCCGGTTCGTCGTTCGTCACGTGGCGCGAGAAAGAAAGAGATGGACGAGGCCCGGTAGCAAGCTATCGAGTCCTCCTCCTCTTCATTCCCCTCCTATATCTGCGAAAATCTCCATCTGCAAGGAATCATTGAACTGTTGGTCATTTTGCTGTTGCTGCTTTTTTGCTGCTTGTAATTGTACGATTAGCCACGTGTGCAAGAGAAGAGACGACGACACCCCCATGTTCTGCTTCGAAGTTTCTATCTGCGCCAGGTGACGCGGGATAACATAGGGGGTCGACCAGACAGACGGATGGGGTCGAATGGATAAACGATGACGGGTTGGTTGGTAAGGCGGCGCTGAGCGAGTGATTGCGTGAGTGAATCAGTGGCCGCTGTCGAATCAGTGGCCGCTGTCGAATCAGCTATGTCGTGTCGAATAGGGTCTGTAGGTAGCGGGTATTTAATGAGTGCCATCTTAATGTTTTGTGTTCTACGTGTCAAATTGATTGTGTTTTGAATCTTTAAGATGTAGAAGATAGAGGACATACTAGGTGCTGTATATGGAGAATAGAAAGTAGTCCCTTAGGCCGTCACATCCACGGGTATGCGCAAGATGAGCTCTATCCATGAAAATGTATCAGTGCCTACCTGAGTACATACGTGGGTATACTAGAGCGGTGAAGTGATATATTGTACGAATTGTTAAGGCTACTTCAGCAATACCATGTACGGGCAAGCTTAACGGGTTGATTTAGTATATGGTCATGGTGACAGCTGGGACATATATTCTTCATGTGTGTTACACTATAGTCGAAGGTGTCATTTCACTTCATCCCAATATAAAATTCATGTGTTGCGGAAGATTACTATTCTGCAGTATACGACTATCCCTATGAGATGCCGTGTCCAGCGTTTCTAGAATCAACCATAGAACAATCCGTTGTTTCCCATTCCTGCCATGCAAATGACGATGATGATCAAAGACGCCGAAGAATTTCTTTTCTCGCCCTTGCCTCGCGAGAATGAACAATCCACCTCCCCTCTTTCTCTCTTATGACGTGACATTCATTCCATTCCCACTACCATTCTCGGGGTTGATTGAGGAGTCCAGCACCGACTGCTCAATCCTATTCCTCAGCGGGAGCGGCCTCCTCACCACCTTCCTCGGCAGCGCGGGCAGCCTCGGCTTGGGCCTGGATCTGGGCGGCCTTAGCGCCGTAGTCCTGGCTCATGGGGGTGACGATGCTCGACTCCTCCTTGGGCTCGATGATGGTGACAGCATCAGGAAGAGACTTGGAGGGACCGGCCTTGCCCTCAGGGTCGGAGCCGCGCATGATCTTGACCTTGATACCTAGGACACCCTGTCGGAGAAGGACGTGGCGGGTGGCGCTGTCGATGAAGTCGCGGGCGGGTTGACCGGAGTGGATCATGAAGCCGTCGGTGAACTTCATGGACTTGGCACGGGCGGCGCGCAGCTTACCGGAGACGACGACCTCGCAACCCTTGGCACCGCTCTCCATGATGAAGCGGAGAACACCATAGCAGGCACGTCGGACGGCAAGACCGTTCAGGAGCTTGTAGCGGAGAGACTCGCACTGGGCGACGGCAGACAGACCACGGTTCTGGACCTTGGCGGCGTAGAGCGAGACCGAGTTCTCGGGGAACTTGAATCGCTTCTGGATGAGGGAGGTGAGCTCACGGATGCGGCGGCCCTGCTCACCGAGAACCTCCTGGGTGTGGGTGGCGCGGATGATGATGTCGGTAACGGTGGGAGTGACGCGGACCTCGACGCCGGAGTAACCCTCCTCGGCCAGCTCGCGCTGGAAGAACTCGTTCAGCTCGGCGTAGAAGACACCGTCAGCGACGAACTTTCTGCGCTTGGAACTGTAGAAGGAGATAGGTTAGTATATATGGCTTGCTTTTTCCTAATTCTAAATGAAGTCATCGCGGAATTTCTCTCGTGGAGGGGTATTTCGAGAAGGTATCGATTTGCGCCAACTAGATTGCTTAATTAAAAATTGTATAATAAGACTTACATCTGAGAACCCGGGACGGCCATCTTGACGGTTCGACTTGGTCGATTGCTGAAGAATTGATCTGTCGGTAAGTAGGGTTGGGGAGAGTGATGAATTCGTTCAGCTGCCGAGTTGGATTGCAGTCTGGAAATTTTAGGTGGTGGTGGGATCGGTACTCGATTCGTGGTGGATACAGGTGTTTGGATTTCGGCGGAATTTTTGCTTAGGGTTCAATTTTGTGTGTCAGGTTGTGTTTATCGATAAAGGGTAGCGACACTATGCGTAAGTCTTGGCAGGGAAAGCACGGATCAGCTGCAGAAGATGATGTCTCCACTTTTGTGCATTACCATCTGAACGTTTGAACTGGAAATCAAAAGTGACGGCGTGACGTCGGTTGTCAAGCCACACGTTATTCATCTATTTCTCAGCCTCGCCTTACGTACGTCAATCAAATTGATACAAAGAGATAAGCATATCGGCCCGTAGCTGCCCCGCCGCGCCTGGCTTAGAGCTGCTGAACCGGCCAAGTTAAACAGAAGCTTCAGCGCGAGTGATGCTAAATATGCACCTACGCGGTTCCAACTTGAATAATGTGACCACTTACACCCAAACTCTGACATATGACATTTTGCCAGCTCACCTCTATCGTGTGTTTCCCCATCATGACCTAGTATTCTATTACCGTTCAGAGCCAAATCAATGAAACGAAACAAACTTCGCAACTAATCTCTTAAATACCGTATCGTCAACTGGTGGTTCTCATTCATTGCAGCTGAGTCTAGTTCGTAAAACAAATATTAGGCCTTGCAGGTGCCCAAGCTTGCAAGTAAGTTCTGGAAAGCTGGAGCAAATGCGACAACACATGCAACGTCTCCCATAATTCGTCGAGCGTAGATTTAATCTTGTTCGCCTTTCAAGATGCAGATCAAGAAGGTAGAGTCCTCTTCCGCCGTCTCCGCCAGCTTTTACCAGAGCTAACACAGCTCTCACAGATTCCCGATGTCGATGCCATTAGAGGCGGCGAGAGACATTCTGGGGAACTTCATCTGACAGAACACCATATAATCTTTGTCTACCCTAATAAAATCCCCGACAATGTATCGCCTCCGCCGAATGCGCCGAAAACCCGCGAGGTGTATATTGCCTATCCTATAATTGCCAACTGTATCTTTCGACCATGTCCCAGTGCCACAGGGCGGCCGTCTGCAATACGTTTAAGATGCCGCGATTTTATGTTTATTAACTTCAACTTCCGTGACGAGCTCCAAGCCCGGGATGCGTTCGAGTACATCCGAAGCCGTACGTGCCGGTTAGGTACGATAGAAAAGCTATATGCTTTCAGCTACCAACCCCTAAAGCCAGAGAGGCCTTTCAATGGATGGCAGCTATACGACCCACGCGCCGAATTCCGACGACAAGGAATTAGTTCTAAATCTGTGGACAGAGGATGGCGGATATCTTCCATAAATAAGGATTATACCTTCTCCCCGACATATCCCGGTCTCCTCGTCGTTCCCTCCCAAATATCCGACAATGTCATCAAGTACGCCGGGGCGTACCGATCCAGGCAACGCATACCCGTCCTCACCTATCTTCACTCACTTAATAACTGTTCCATTACCCGAAGTTCACAGCCCATGGTGGGTTTCCGGGGAGCTCGCAGCATACAAGACGAGAAGCTAGTTAGCGCATGCTTTTCTGCCTCGGCTACTGTTGAGTTTAATGGACTAGACGCACCCATCTCTGAAACGACAGAACCGAGCCCAGCTTCCAGTCAAACGGACCTTCGAGGGGATATGGTAGACTCGGAAACCTCAGACACCGAGCGGCTTGAGGACGAGCTCATCTCCGGGAGCGACAGCAACTACGATTCAAAAACTGGGAAGCGTCTCGTATACGGTGCGCAACAGAGCAACCTCATCGTAGATGCCCGACCAACCATCAACGCCGTCGTAATGCAAGCGATGGGGAAGGGATCGGAGAATATGGAATACTACAAATTCGCCAAGAAGGCGTACCTAAATATCGAGAATATTCACGTCATGAGAGAGTCCCTCAATACCGTCATAGACGCTCTCAAAGACGGCGACATTTCCCGTCTACCTCCGAATCGCGAGTTGCTCGCGAAGAGCGGTTGGCTGAAACATATCACCGGTATCCTCGACGGATCTGCCCTAATAGCTCGTCAGGTGGGTATAAGACATTCCCACGTATTGATTCATTGTTCGGACGGTTGGGATCGCACTAGTCAGTTATCAGCCCTGTCACAGCTGATGCTAGACCCGTACTACCGCACGATCGAAGGGTTCGTTGTGTTGATCGAAAAGGACTGGCTTTCCTTTGGACACATGTTTCAGCAGCGATCCGGCCCCCTTAATCATGAGAAGTGGTTCACCGTAGAGCGTGATGCCATGGCCGGCTCGGCGATACCACCGGGCGAGTCGGATGGCCGTGCTGGTGAAGCTTTCGAAAATGCACTTGCTAGCGCGAAACGGTTCTTTAAAAATCGCAATAACGAGAGCAACGCTGAATCTGACGGTGACGGAATGGGTTCGCCACCGGAAGATCCATCTCAGCCTAAGAAGCCTGCTCCAGGCACGCCGGAAGCAAGCGAAGCTACTCGACCAAACGAAATATCTCCAGTCTTCCACCAATTCCTCGATGCCACCTATCAACTATTACGACAGCATCCTAATCGCTTTGAATTCAACGAGCGATTCTTACGGCGGCTCCTTTACCACCTCTATGCCGGACAGTATGGCACTTTCCTATGGAACAACGAGAAAGCCCGGAAGGACGCTAAGGCGAGCGAGCGGACGAGGTCGGTTTGGGACTACTTCTTGTCCCGAAAACAAGAATTCGTCAACAAAGACTACGATGCGACGATCGACGACCGGCAGAGTGGCCGTGAGAGACTCCTCTTCCCTAAACTGTCTGAGGTGCGCTGGTGGTTCCAACTTTTTGGCCGAACGGACGCAGAGATGAACGAGTATCTTGACCTAGCCGCCGCTAGAGACGAAAGACTCGGCGTCTACGCGATGGGTGCACCTACGTCGTCTATGCCGGGGGCCTTCTCGCCTAACACAGCCGGCAGCAGGTCCCCTCGACCACCGTCCAGTCCCCAACCTCCGAGTTTGCCGTTTAGTAAGAGCGTGTTGACAGGCGTCGAGTCCGCACACGAAGCCCTCACGCCGGAACAGCGCGCTGCCGGTGCCGCCAACCCCGCCGCCCTAAAACACAGCGCCAGCGCCGATACCCCCAACGCCTTCACGACGAATCTCGCCAAGCTTAGAGACGGGGTTACCAGCCTCGATATCGGCCGTGGCTTGTTCGGCAGCAGTGCGAATGCGGGTACCTCAGAAACTAAGAAAGAGCAAGAAATGGCGGACATGGCGGGGAGTGAGAAGGGAAGCTTAGAGATGGCCTAACCTTGGAGGCGATAGATAATGGTGGGAGGAGTACCTAGATGATATAGGTACGGATTTGACAACACGAGCATGAGCATTGGCATGGGCGTGAGTCGGGCAGGCATGGAATTCTGGGCTTGTAAGAACTACTGTTTTACGTATCACGAGAAAGGAAACAAAACCGAAACGAAGTTACGTTGCACCGACGATACGACACGCCTAGTCGTGTCGTTTGTATACAACCAGCTATGTATGCGTGTGGTCATCGGCGCTGTGTCATCGCGTAGAGGCAATCGGACTACCATAGAAAGGATGGTGGATTTGGACCTTGGGATTGTACTAGACGATGGATTAGGCGGGAAAGGGGGAGTTGCAACCCTTGCCTATGCGAGACGGGCTTCATGTACCTATACAATTCAGAGGAAGCAATCCCAACTATTGCAGAAGACACCAAATATAAAATCACTACACCTCATGAGAAGAGGACTATGCATGGTGCTAGACGTCACCTTCTCATCTATTGATTTAGGTCTTTTCTACTTATCCGCATCTGTCTCCCCTCTTCTCTCCTCGGGGGCTCCATATAGCGAGTCAACTGGACTGTCTATCTAGCTCATAACTCATGCTCAACCCCTTTTGATCTTACTTTTCCACCCCCTTCACCCAGCACCCCCATCCGTTCTCTCATAGGAAGACCTCGAGGTTAATCTCGAGCGTGCTAACCGGGTACTTGAGTTCGAAATTCTCCAGGACCTGGGGATGAAGAATGCCAAACTCCCCGATCCGCGCCGTCTTCCCGCCGAGACGTACATGGATCGCCGCCGCGCGGCCGGGGAAGAAGGTGGCCTCGTCCACGGGCTCGAGCCAGTAGCCGTCGCGCTTCTGGTGGGTAGGCGTAACGGCGAAGTCGATTCCCTTACCGGGGCCAGTCTCGAGGCCCTCGTCGTGCGTCAGGAAGGCCTGGCGCAGCATGGCCATGACGCGGTCGAGCAAGCCGTGCACCTCCTCGAAGCCGGACGCCTTGCCGTACCAGGCGGCAGCGAAGTGGCGCTCGTTGCGGGCGCGGCGCTCGGATGTCTCGTCTTTGAAGACGACGTCCGAGGTCTCGAAGACGCGGATCGGCACGCTGTGGCCTTTGTTCTCGCGGATCGTCTTCAGCAGCCCCGGGATGAGAGACGTGCGCACGATCTGGTATTCCGTGGTCTTGGGGTTCGCGAGCCGCACGGCGGTTTTCCCGTCGTCTTTGCGGTTCAGCCACGCGAAGTTCTCGTCGTGGCTGCATAGGATCAGCGGCATCACTTCCGACCACCCCGCCATGCCGCACTCCAGGCGCACGATGTCGGCGAGCTTGTTGAGCGTTAGCGGCGCGCCGACGGTCTTGGTCACGGATATGCGCGGCAGCCGGTTGAAGCCGTAGGCGATCCCGACGTCTTCCATGATGTCGCATCGGTGCAGGATGTCCGCGCGCGTCGGCGGTATCGTGACCTCGATTATGGCGTTCGGGTCCTTGTCTGACGGCTTGGCGGCCACGGCCATCTTGGTGAGAAGCTTAGAGATGCTCTCCGCTGACTCAGAAAGGCCGAGGCAGCCATTCAGGTAATCGACCTCGACGGTTTCAGTGCGTGATGACAGGTTAGGTGATATTCGCGTCTGTCCGTTGTGATCGGATATGATCTTGATAGGCTCAACGGTGAAGGGTTCGGCGGCGTAGACGGAGAACATGGTTACCATCATGTTGACGACGATATCTAGCTTGGTCTTATCCGTTGCCGTGCATTCTATGAAAACATTCTTGCTGTTGAGGGTGATCTTAGAGTGGTCGCTGTTGATGATGGGTGGTAGCGAGCAGACAACTCTATTCGCATCGTAAATGACGGGATATACTGACTTGTCCCGGATGATATTTAGGTATCTGCCCAGATGTTTGTCTTTCTCGTAGAATGCCATCAGTTCCTCTCCATTCATCTTCTTCGTCTGGTTAAGCGGCACGAAGCTGATATCTTGCGGTGGTCGCGCCTCGTATGTGAAGGGAGCCTTAACCGTGTCAAGATCGTGGGTTCCAATAGCGACTAGGGTACGTTGTCGCGCGAGATTCTGGTGTAGCTTGTCTTGTAGGGCGATGAAAGAGTCATAATTCTTTTGGGTGAACTTGACATTGCGCAGGATCGCACCGCCGACTAACGGTCGCACCTTTAGTGTATCCTCGAGCACGGTGATGGTATGTAGGTCGCCAGTAGCCGGCTGGACGAGCCTGAAGTTGGGAGTGGGCTGCCGTCCCAAGAAGATGTTGAGCATGAGGGCAATGCCCTCGAAGCAGAGCATATCATATCGGTTGGCGGGGATCTCGATTTTGAGTTGGGGAGGTTCCTGTACACCATCTACGATTGGCCGCTCTTCGTTCTCGGTGTCCTCGTCTAATTCAATGCCAAATTCGAAACATAGCTCTTCAAACTCAGTCGTCGTGTATCTAGATAGAGGGGATCGTGTGTTAGCGGGGTCAGATTCAGGGTCTCGAGGGGTCGGAGGGGCACACACGTTCGACCTAGAGCCTCGAAGAGGTCATATTTGTTGACTGATATGGTAGGCATCTTCTAAATGGCCCCCTTAGAGGGTTTACTAGAGCCTAGATATCAGAGAACTTTGGAATTTGGCGCAATTTGTTCGGGGGAAGTTGTTAATTAGCCTTGAGTCACAGGCCATTGGATTGGATTTCAGAAATTCATTCGGGTTCAATGTCACAGTTGTACAACCCCACCAAAACTATGGCTTATGCAATAGTTGATATTTGCCGATATCGATATTCTCTAACAAGATACAAAAGGTCAAAGCAACATTAAGGGGTAACAGGGGCATGATGTATTTTCGTACTCATTTTCGATCCATGTACACATCATTCTGATAGATCGATGTATTTCGACACGCGATACAGACTCGATGTCTAAATATATTATTCTACCTATCATGACAGCCCTGAAGCTCATAAGCACAGCACCAATGGTCACGCTTGTCTGCTGGATGACCTATCCTTCACGAAAAAGACGTAAATTGTTCCTCACTCGGCCAATCAGTTCATCATGTTTCTAACGGGACCCTTTGTTTTGTCTTGTAACATTTGCAGTCGGGAATTCTCGAAGTCGTCAGATTTAATGAATCGGCCATCTAGTGGGAACAGAGCTTTGAAGTGACATCACAGGTTACCACTATCGCAAATATGCTCGACCGCATATATTACCAAGACCGAGCTAGCTATGTATGCAAGCCCAAAAGAGCCAAAAGCGATTTATTAGAAAAACCTGACATGAATCAACATACCAAATTACCGCCACCAGAAAAGGGGCTTTCTGCTATGCTCAAACAGTTTCGATGAACCGATCATAGTCCTTAGATAATACATGACACTTTCTGCATGTCTACTACCTATCCATATGTAATGAAATGCCACGAATGGGCTGGAACTTTCAAATGTTTGAAATACACATACCACAGCATTTGAAATAAAGGACCGGAGGCAGACGTGCATGTAGTAATAGTTGTAAGTCCATAAAGCCGATAAGGTAAAAGAGGATTCAGGGGTGCAGGGTATTGCACAGCAATGAAGCAAAGGCCAGGGCGGGGAAGTGCATGTCAGCGGTACATGTAGGTAATGCTAGCAGCACTTGAGGTGATGCTGGGTGGTAACCAGGACTAAGGGGTGGGGCATCTGTGGCAGAGATTTCAATGTTCCAGTTGTCACAAGCGCCCGAGTACGCCCAAGCCACACATTATCAACGTAAAACGGGGCTCCCTTGTTATCTCATGAGCCCCATTTGCCCAGAGGATATTATGTACCGTACACAGGTAATTACAGTAGGTGCGAGACATGGGCAAAGCACTGCACTGAGGCAACACAAGCTCCAGCCAGTCTCTCTACACTAGGCCGCGTTAAACCTATTTCCAACTAAAGAAGCACCTTTCTCTTGGTCTTGGTCACAACACAATCCATCCACCAAAAGCGATATTCTCATGATACCCCTCGATGAACTAATTTGGAAGACCATTTCCCCGGCTCCAGACGATCTACCACAACACCCTAGATAATTCTTTTACTTTGAGTGTGCGATACAGCTTTTTTTTTCCTGGAGTCGGAGCACGAGCGACGTCGATCTCTGTCCGGTCCTAGTTCCTCCAGTCAACCAAAATTGACCCGACATCGACCTAACTTATTGCATCACTCCACCAAACCAACCCACGCGATCAGCAGCGCAACCCAGCCGGTATCTACCTACCGGCCTCAACCACCACACATTCCTTCACACCTGCCATTGCAATACTACACCCCATCATGGCTGACGCGCCAAATGCGAACGATGAGCTCTACCCCATCGCCGTTCTGATAGACGAACTAAAGGTAAGGCGGTGACCTAGCCTGCCTCCTAGTATGCCAACTTCTAATACCCTCACTAGCATGACGATGTCCTCCTCCGATTGAATGCCATCCATCGTCTCTCGACAATCGCGCTCGCCTTGGGTTCTGAGCGCACTCGTGACGAACTTATTCCTTTCTTAGATGGTTAGATAGCGCCCTGCCTTTAAACCAAAACATAAGAAACATAATCTAACACTAGCATCAGAGTCGGTCGAAGACGAAGATGAGGTTCTCGTGGCCCTAAGCGAAGAGCTGGGTAACTTCATCGAATACGTCGGTGGCCCCCAGTACGGCCATGTCCTCCTCTCCCCTCTCGAGAATCTCGCAGCCATCGAAGAACCCGTTGTCCGGGATAAGGTCCGTCTAGATAGTTTAGTAGATCTTTGCTATCATATACTAACTATCCTTCGCAGGCTGTTGAGTCCCTCAACAAAATTTGCAACGAGCTATCACCCCAGCAAGTCGAAGAGTACTTCATCCCGTTAACCATCCGACTCTCTAAGGCAGACTGGTTCACTTCCAAGGTATCGGGATGCGGTTTGTACACTACCCCGTACAAGAAGGTATCTCCTCCCGTCCAGGAGCAACTCCGCCAACAGTTTGGCCTCCTCGTACACGATGAAACCCCCATGGTACGAAGACAGTCTGCGACCAACATGGCCAAATTCGTCAAGGAAATGCCTGCTGCCATCGTTGTCGACGAAATGATACCCCTTTTCCAACATCTTGCCCAAGACGATCAGGATAGTGTGCGATTATTGACGGTGGAGATTCTCATTTCTATTGCTGAGGTTGTGCCTAAAGAGCAACAGGGCAGCCATGGTGTCTTGCTCACATCGTTACGTAACTTGATAGAGGATAAGAGCTGGAGAGTCCGGTATATGATTGCTGATAGATTTGAAAAGGTACGGACTGGCTATTTCATGTTCTACATCGCATAAGCTAACGAAAGGGACCGCAGATTGCAAAGGCTGTAGATGAAGAGGTCGTTACCCGGGACCTAGTACCTGCGTTTGTCAAGTTGCTTAAGGACAATGAGGCTGAAGTTCGAACTGCTATCGCCGGTCAGATCCCCGGCTTCTGCAACCTGCTCGATAGGACCACGCTGCTTAATGAGATCATGAGCTCTATCGAGGATCTTGTCTCCGACACCTCTCAACATGTCCGCGCTGCCCTGGGCACTCAGATCAGCGGCTTGGCACCGATCCTTGGCAAACAAGAGTAAGCCTATCAACTTCATACCATAGAGACTTCAGTGCTAACCCCCGCTAGAACCATTGATCACCTTCTCCCTATGTTCTTGCAGATGCTGAAGGACGAGTTTCCCGAAGTCCGACTGCACATCATCTCTAAGCTTGAGCTCGTTAACCAAGGTATTTACCCATATAGATCCTCATAGGAGCTGATCATGTTGACATTTCTAGTTATTGGTATCGAACGACTCTCTGAATCCCTTCTCCCTGCCATCGTACAGCTTGCGGAAGACAAGCAATGGAGAGTGCGACTTGCTATCATCGAGTATATCCCGCTCCTTGCTAGCCAGCTCGGCGTCAAGTTCTTCGACGAGAAATTGAGTTCCTTGTGCATGGGTTGGCTCGGGGACACCGTCTTCTCTATTCGAGAAGCCGCAACCCACAACCTGAAGAAGCTCACCGAGGTCTTCGGCGTCGAGTGGGCTAGCGAAGCGATCATCCCGAAAGTGATGGCTATGGGCTCTCACCCGAACTATCTGTATCGCATGACGACTTGCTTTGCGATTTCGGTATGTAGCCTTGTTGTGTACTACGCTTAAACATTGTAGCGATAATACTAACCGGCTGTAGACTTTGGCAACTGTGGTCAGCCTAGACGTAATCGGGAAGTCCATTCTCCCCATGTTGGAGAAGCTTGTTGAAGATGAGATCCCTAACATCCGCTTCAACGTGGCGAAGACCTACGCCGTACTTATCGACGTTCTTAAGCGACTTCCGGAAGAGGGTACTATCTACAGCTTAGAGAAGGCTGGAACGACGAATACCACGGCTTCCCCCCGCTCGAGCGAGCTCATCCAGCAGCGGGTCCTCCCGTCCCTGGAGAAGCTGCAGAGAGATGACGATGTAGATGTCCGCTACTTTGCCACTACCGCGGTAGCAGGCATTCCCGGAATGGGTGGAGAACCTATGAACACATCGCCGTAGATGAAATCACATAAAGAGAACTCTTCCCAACATGCAGCCATGTATTAGAGTGTCCTTAGTTGCACCTCTCGCGAAAAATAGCCATTCCGAATCGTCTTGAGTCAGATCGCACACACAGAGGTCCTTCAGATCCTTAGAGTTTTGAGGGGTTCGTAGAGTAGACGTATTGGGAGGCACGCACACGGGCATCAAATGCATTTTTTGGAGGTTGTGTGTTCTGCTGCTTGGCATCAATCGGCGTGGGACTTGAGAGGTGCACACATGCTTAGATAGAAAACCTGAGCATTGAGAGCCGAGTACCCGAAAAAGGGGCTGACTTCCTGGCATCCGCCCGGTATGTGTAAGAATAAAAGAAGCAAAAAAATTCATGAGTTTAATAGATCTCAGTCAACCAATCTACAGTGACGTTGTTATGCCGTATATATGCTCGGTTTATATTCGTGTTCTAATTCAGGGGTATCTCATTTTTTTTATTCCCAACCACCACACCTTCATGTCCTTGTCTATATGTGGTGTTTGTATTCTAGCTCCCGGAATTCCTTACCTTTCTAAAGCATAAACTGCTAATAGTCTGCCCCTTGACGCCACCAAAGCTGAAGCTGGGGTACTCGACCCTGCCGACTTGTTCAAACCGCCACCCTTCCATTTCCTCGCCTTCGCCGTCCTTGGCAGCGCCATCGAACCAGCCCAATAATTCGGTCTCGGTCCAATTACAGCTTGTGACAAGGAACAAACCACCTTCACGCAGTAATGGCGCGATCTTTACTCTGTAGGACTCGGCAATGCGACGGCCGCTCGTAGGGTCCGTATCGGAGGACAGCGAGATCGCGTCGAAGGTCCCTTTATCCAGCACGACGTCCCACCCGCTCGACTGTGCGCCGGAGAGGAGCGCGGTGGGTGGGGTGCGCAGGATATCGTGTTCAGCGAACGTGATCGGCTGCGCAGGCCCATCACCATCAGCACCGTCACTATCCCCCTCCTCTTCTTCCTCTTCCTTTTCCTCCCCTTCTTTTTCAGAAGCCCGCGCCTCAGCAATGCGCCGCGCGAACTCGACGCTCTGGCGCGAGTAATCCACGCCCAGCATGCGCCCGCGCCACCCCGCGTCCCGCAGCTGGAAGAGCAGGGACCCGTTGCCGGTGCCGAGGTCGAGGAACGAGGATTCTGCTTGCGAGAGGTGTAGGGCGGATGCGTTGTCGCTTAGGAAGTCGATTAGTTTCGTCTCGGCGTCGGAGTCCTCGAACCAGACTGTTCCCGTGTCGGACGGGTTGTGCGCGTGGTTGGAGAGTTCGGTCGTGTAGAGGTTGTCCCAGCTTTGGTTTGGAGCTGTTAGCTGAGAAGGATTGGAGATTGGTAAGGGGGAGTAGGGGGTGTGCGTACTATTCTTTGGTGCCCAGCTCGGAGGGCTCGAGGTGTGTTGGCTTGGCCATCGTGAAGCGTGGGAGTATTGGAAACTCGCGACAGCTAGCTTCTCGGGACTCAGGTCGAGCCTTCAAGGATTCAATTAGCTACACAGAGTCCATGAAGAAGGCATGTTCAAATCTAAGGTCATAATTTGGCCCTTTCCCGATATAATCTGGGCTACGCACCTGGTGATAGTAAGGTAATGGCAATCTTGTCTTTTTAGAGGTGGGAGGTTGAATGGAGGGGCATTCGGCAAATCGATACCAAAAGGGTAGGCGGTAAGATCCTGCTTACATGTAGTTAGAAGGTCGAGATAAGATGGCTTGGCTCCTGCTGAGATGCATAGCACCAATTGTTTCCTATTCCAAGGTTGATAGAAGTCATCTCGAAGTATCTCAAGGATATATGTGATAATCTTTTCAGCCTTACTATACCATGATAATAAGGAGGAATATATGGATTCATTTAAAATAGTCATCGTTAGAACATATATATGCATCACATACATTTATCGCGCTGTATCAGAAAATGATCGGCCCTAATCTCACTATTTGTGCCGGTGTCAATGTGAATGCTATAATACTAATTCGCTCCCGGGAATACAACTAGTCTTTTCAACTAGATGGCATACAATCACATTCAACGAGAAGGAGCTTTCGCCAGTACTGAGGACCCTCTCCCTGTCTTTATCCATCACCTTGTCTCCTATAATCCCGAGGTCATAAAGTTAAGCTACATAGTAGATAGAAGGGTATAGGAAGGTGTTGTACTAGAAATGTAGAAAAGGTTCTAAACCTACTATGTACTGTGTAGAGCCCTGGAGGTTTACGCCAGGACTCGTAGTACACCTTTGCAGTGTCTTGCACTTTCTGAAAATCCGTACCTGCCATCTAAGCTTGATCTTGCTGCCTAAATAAGATTACAGTTCTTCTTTACGAAGCTATTGTGAGGCGAGTAATGAAATATTGATTGAATATAGTTTAGTAATGATGATCTCTGACTGCCAAAAACCAGTTATAGTCTTACAATCCATCATATCTTCTTATATTACCTCCCCCCTATGAAGCTTATTTCAAAGTCTATACTTTACCTATCTTATGCCTTCTAGAGATAGTTGAATGCTGAGGTCTTATAAATAAGGCCAGAGCCCCCCACCCCATATCTGAATTGTCTGTTTTACTAAGACAGCAAAAGCCAAGACCGCTCGAGAGTATTACACGGTAGCAATCGATCACGCTTTCATTCGACAATGGTTTGATGTCAATAACGTGATAGGAACCATCAAAACCTTCGTCATCAAGACACAACCAAGTGCTACGTATAGGTACAAATCAGTGGGGAGGCAGCTGAGAGCTATCAGAGAGCTATCAGAGAGCACATAATCAAGGCGGACTGGAACGCAGAAGACGTCGATAGGAACTTATTGAGGAAGAAACTACCCAAGCCAGATGATCTGGAGGCCCTTAGAGTCCTAGGCGATGTGGCTGGAGGATTCGGGACAATGCCCAACGGTATTAGACAATACCTGGAGGAGACAGGGATATTCTCGACCCTGTAGTAACCATTGCCTCAGGGGCCCCCTCGTTCGCCATGAACTCCCAGACACCTACCAAGACCGGGTCGTCTACACCTAGACAATCGAGAACACCGCTAGCTAAGTCACCACTAGAGAGCACCTCTGCCCTAGAGCTTCTTCTCCCTTGAAAGCATAGGACGACGACGAAACGACGAAACGTGCGACTGATGTCGATGAGTTCGACCCTTCCACCGAGCAAACGAAGGCCAAAAATAAATTCCCCCAAGCCCAAGAGAGTAATGCCAAATACATGAAGAAGAACGATGGCGGCGACGACATAGATCGCGCAAAGACGGCGTCTGGGGCTAATCCCCTCGATCTTGGTGTGCGATGGCGCTTCGCTATGGCGTGGTCTAAGCTCTGCCAATTCGCCGCCGCCGTTTTCCAAGACGCTGCGAACATCCTGGAATACATCACTAAGAGTATGGAACGAGAACTCGACATGGATACTAACTGTCGAGACTATTACGTGACGTACCTCGCCATCCTGAAAGCCTACCTGGAAGCCGTTGAAGCTGGCGATCATTCCAGCTGGTGCAGAGGGCGAGCTGAAAGTGATCGTGCTGGACAAAGATGAGTATTAGGGCCGGGCCTTCCCCATGGGAGCAGCGCTACATGGACGTATCTTGAAGTTCTGCAATGACTTCCGTCCAGCGTTGCGATATCTCTATTTCGCATTCGCCATCAACGTTCTGAGGCGCCAGCGTCATGAGGTTCCGGGCTGGTGGCACGATCGCACCGAGTTTAGCCTACATGGGGGTTGGGTCAAGTCATCCATGTTACGCGAGCTTGCCCGTCGCGTCGGTCATATCTACGACGACGACGTGGACCCATTTTGGGGAGATATCGGGGGTATAGAGCTACAGATAGGAGAGGTGGAAGAGGCGGCAATAACTGCTGTACAGCTTGCCTACCAATCGCCTTCAGTGGGCTCAGACTAGCTGCGAAATTCAATTTACCCTCCTAGCCGTAACAAATAGTAGTTCACAACTAGAAATTTAACTTATAATAAAATGTAATTATTATAAGCATATCGTGTTTTACTTATACGATAAAATGTTAGACAACGTATTGATATATATGTAGTTTTCAACAATAATGTTAAAAAATGACAACGGTTCTGGAAGACGGCCTGGTAGTTACAACAGCACAGACCACCCAGGAGGCTGAAATTTAGGTACATGTACCTAGTCTAAGCCCACTAAGATAAGATCCATGGATAAGATAAGTTGTCATGTCCCTCTAAACTTTTCTGTCGTCACGGCGATTCTCCTCCTCTTCCGCGTCCGCCGTCTCTGTCATATATCCAATGTCCCCAAAATGTTTCGCGCCAGCTCGTCTCGATTTCTAACTAGAGGCCTTGCCTCTCCAGCTCGAGTCTGCGCTAAGACATTCCGACCGCTTCAAATTCGCACATTAGCCAGCGTAAATGTGCCAAGTCCAAAGGTATATCCAATCCATTCCCTGTGCCCCGATTGGAGTATGTAAGCTGACCGCTAATAGGAACCGACGGAGCTCGACCAAATAACCACATTGTCAAATGGCGTCCGAGTTGCCTCAGAAGCCCTGCCGGGCTCCTTCTCCGGCGTTGGAGTGTATATTGAGGGCGGATCGAGATTCGAGAACACCTCCTTGAGCGGTGTTAGTCATATCGTCGATCGATTGGCCTTCCATTCTACGGAGAACAGGACCGCCGAAGAGATACAAGAGACAGTAGAATCCCTAGGAGGAAATGTACAATGTGTCTCATCCCGCGAATCTATGATGTACCAAGCCGCCACATTCAACTCCGCCGTCCCGACCGCAACCGAGCTTCTCGCCGATACGATACGGAACCCCCGAATTACGGAGGAGGAAGTCGCTGGTGAGCTATTAACGGCCGAGTACGAGATAAACGAAATCTGGAAGAAGCCAGAACTTATCCTACCCGAGTTGGTACATATGGCGGCGTTCAAGGGTAATACTCTTGGCAACCCTTTACTATGTCCCAAGGAGCGAATACCATTGATTAACAGCTCGGTCGTTCGAACCTATCGAGATACCTTCTACCGCCCAGAGAGAACCGTTGTTGCCTTCGCTGGTATTCCACATTCTGAGGCCGTACAGCTAGCAAACAAATTCTTCGGAGACATGAAAGGCTCCGAACCGGTCTTGTCACGGTCGGGATCGGAAACATCCATAGATTCACTATCAACCGATACCTCGGCCTCTTCATCCTCCTCAGTCGCCTCGTCACAATCCTCTGGTTTAATGTCTAAGATACCCCTTTTCAAAAATCTGTCTACTTCTGCAAGCCAGAAGGCCTCCGTCGCCAACACCTCGGCTTATCCTCCGACTATGGAGGAAATCACCATGCCGTCGCATTACACCGGTGGTTTCGTTGCACTACCACCACAGCCCCCATCAGCTAACCCTAATCAACCCGTATTCACTCATATTCACATTGCCTTTGAGGGACTTCCCATCTCATCCGATGACATATATGCGTTAGCAACACTTAATACTCTTCTTGGTGGCGGTGGGTCATTCTCCGCCGGTGGACCCGGAAAAGGCATGTATTCGAGACTATATACCAATGTCCTCAACCAGCATGCTTGGGTAGAATCTTGTGTTGCCTTCAACCACTCGTACACAGATTCCGGATTATTCGGTATCTCCGCCCAGTGTACTCCCGGCCGCACGCAACACATGCTTGATGTTATGTGTCAAGAGCTGAGGGCACTCACCGTGGATACCGGTTTCGCAGCTCTTGGGAAAGCAGAAGTCGACCGTGCCAAGAATCAGTTACGCTCCAGTCTACTGATGAACCTCGAAAGCCGAATGGTCGAATTAGAAGACCTAGGCAGACAGGTACAGGTCCACGGTCGCAAAGTGCCGGTCCAGGAGATGTGCCGAAAGATCGAGAGCCTTACGATCCAGGACCTGCGTAGGGTAGCAAAGCAGGTCGTAGGAGGACTAGTCCAGAACAACGGCAAGGGAAGCGGTTCGCCAACCGTGGTGCTACAAGAAGCACAAGACCCTTTCACCTCTGTGAAACAGATGACCTGGGAAGAAATCCAGGACAGGATTTACAGGTGGGGGCTAGGTAGAAGATGAAAAACTCGTCTCTAGTAGAGAAATACCCGATTGCATCTGCAATCAGCGTTGGCTTCGGAGATCTATGCGACATGACCCTGCTCGATCCCGGTTCTGGAGGTTTCTACCTTCCGCTGCTCTATAGTGTACGATGATGTATGATAGCAACGATAAATGTCGGATTCTGTACATAGACTCTCACGAACATACCCGACTAATGAAAACATCCCCATACCCCTATTCCTCCGAACAGGAACACATTGCGCGGATGAAGGAACCGGTGGAGGTGACAGTCCCTGAATGTCGCGCCACATTTAATGCTAGCTAACAAAGGTAGTCCTACGTCAGACTTCGAGATCATCAGGTGTATTCGCAGGAAACGGAAATAGGTTGCCCTCATAGAGTGAGACAGAGGGATTCAACATTGCCCATCTATCTGCGAAATACAAACCAGCTCAATTATCACATTATCGCAGTCGATACTCATGTTGTGAGTTGCCTCGAGTGACACGAATCGACGTATCACTGCTCAATCCGGTAGCCCGACACATGTCTCTCCTTATAACACGACTTCGCGGAGTTCTACATCCCCTAGAGCACCAAGGGGGAGGACAGAAGCTGCTGGATCTCACCTACCCATCGTGCCACCATACGCGCCAACCGGCGTAATCTGTTATCTGCCGGCCGAGTTGTGTACATGGGTCGGATACCTACGTAGGCGATGTATACATGACACGGCCGACCAAATGTAGGACAGAGGACTAGCTTATAAGTATTCGGACTAGATTAATGCCAGATGTTGCCCTCCCGAGCACTTTCTCCAAGTTGACTTACACCTTTATACCAGGTTATGACGAGGCTCGCATAATCATGTGTTTCTTTGAATTGTGGTAAAAGGTACCTTACACCTAAATAAGACAGTCATACACTAATATTAACCATGACGGCTATCACGAAAACCACAACCGCCGGCGACGGCATGACGACGACATTGACATGGATCATGCCCTCGCAGACAACCCCCTTCGTGCCGACCCGCTCAAGCGGGTCCGAATCCGAAACCGCCATGCCGGCCTCCTGCTCGCTCTCCGTGTACTGCCGCAACCTCTCGTACTACCTCTACTCGATGCACACAGCCGCACACACGCCGCATCCGCTCGCAGGCCAGCACTGTCTGGGCGTGCAGCGCGTCGCCGCGATGTACCACACGGACCTCGCCGGCGTGGGCTACGACGACGCCTGCTGGCCCATCAACTACTTCGCGCTGTTCCCGAGCGAGTGGGGGGAGCTCAACGGCCTCGAGCGCAGCACCGACGAGGGCGACCGGTCCACCGTCGCGTTTCCGGGGGGCAACTGTCTGCAGGGCTGGACGACAGCGTGCACGACGACGATCACCCCGGCGGATGGTGGAATGGAGAAGTATCCCCAGGCGTGGTGCTGTCCCCCGGGGCAATGGACCTGCGCCACGGCGACTGGGGAGGCCGATAAGGCGGCGCCGCAGCGTTTGTGCCAGAGCGCGCTGACGGGGACGGCGGAGACGCAGGTCTGGATGTATTGGGACCCTGCGTATTATACTTACACCCCTTTTGGCGTCAACGGCACTACGTCGAACCTCGTCGAGGCGTATACTTGGACCGCGGATGTGAGTCTGGAGACGGATCCCGCGCTTGCGGCCACCGTGTTCCGGAAGGTGTTCCCGCTGGTGCTGAGTCCGGCGACGGGGGAGACTGGGTACGGGGACGCGACTACGGCGGTTACGGCTGTTTCGACGGAAGCTGCGTCTGAGACGCGTTGGAAGAGGACTGAGTTGGAAACGTCGGTGTCACCGCTTGGGCGAGATATTCTCAGCTCAAGAGACATCATAGCGACTTTTTTGTGCGCTGCTCTTGGGGCGGCGGCCGTTGTGCTCCTTGCGTTCGTAATGTTGTACCGCTCTAGGAGGAGGGTGGATCGGAGGCGCCGAGGGGTTGCTGCTGCTGATGCTGGCTATAAGGGGCTGTTCGAGGATGGGGATGGTGCGTACGAGGTGGGAATTTTGCTTCCGCATGAGTTGGAGCTTTCTTAGGAGCTAACATGTGTACTTGTAAGTTTAGTTTGGGTAAGCATGATATTACATTGTGAACTTTCTCGTCTTGGCTCTATAGTTGTATCATTAATAAGACTAACTAGTGTCGGCCTCTGCCCCCTCTGGTCTCTTATCTCTCTGATACTCGTCGTTTCCAACATAGCCGGTATGGAATAGAAAGGCGGAGTTACTTCACGTTTATCTGAATTGCGCACATCATCACTGAGACTTATCAACGTTGTACTACATCAAAAATATATCAGCTATGATTCATTTTATATACAATCTCGTTATATGGTTACTGTCATGTCGCTTGACTTCTAATCAGCGAATAGTCCACTCTCTCCCGCCCTCGATCCTGAACACAACAGACCCATCGACGAGTTCTCCTTTTACAATAGCCCCATCATCAGCGCGTGCACTCAAGCTCCCCCCTTCCTCTTGATTTGCCGCAGGCACTACTACCGTCCCGTTCGTTCCTGCCGGCGGCACAACGTTAACATCCAGATGTCCATCCGTTCCGCTCTTATCCCAGCGGACACTTAGCGGCCCAAATGGCGTTGGAACTACGCCCTGCGCCCATGTCAGGTCCGAGCCGGGAAGTGGCTGGACGACCCATTCCCGGAATCCCGGCTTTAGGGGTCGGACACCAAGGACGTAATTTGTTAACAGCGGCGTCACGCCGGTCGACCATCCGTGTGCTAGGCTTGTGAAACCACCTTCATACTGCACGGGGTGTTAGTAATTGAATTCATTGGGTGTAGGAAACATTGGCTATAAGGATTTGTGACGGAAAGAAGATCTCATTAAAACCGGAAAAGGGGTCAATCTTACCTTACTCCCACCCGCGCCAATACCCTCCCACATCGTCACCCCCGGGTCCTGCGCGGCCATATGTCCGTACGTGGCCCGGATCTGCGCGAGTGCCGAGTCGGCCAATCCAGTCTCAAAGCGCGCCGCCATCTCGAAATACGAGATAAACGCATACACGCGCGAGCTAAAACCCTCGCCTACTTCCTCGCCGCCCGCATCGTAGAAGGCGTGTCCATATGACTGCGCTGTTGCACTTTCTAGATATGCTAGTGCCGACTGCGCGTAATTGACGTCGCTGCTGCCGGAATTCGTGATGCCTGCTAGGATCGCAATACTGTTCCCATCCTGCGCGTGCGCGGAATGCCCGGCACGGTCAAAAAACGCGCCAGCATTGGAATCCCATAGGTTCGCAAGGAAGCCTGCGGAAACACTGGCCGCCCTGTCGCGCCAACGTTTTTCGTCGTCGGGCCGCGAGAGAAAGGACGCTAGATCAGCAGCTCGATTTAATGCTAGAACGTATAGCGCGCTGTAGTAAGCTGCTGAACCGTCGCGCGGCAGGAACGCGAAGTCGCCGTACCCGGATTGCCGGACTAGTAATGAGGTGGCTGGGTCCGTATGTGAGGTGTAGTAGGTGTCAAGCACTTTGATCAAGTTCGGGTAGTACGCCTCCGCGTACGATGTGTTACCCGTGTACATGACGTAGTCCCAACTACATGCTACCCACCAGAGGGGGTAGTCGAACAGTGGAAGTGCATAATTGTTTCTAAAGGAGCGTTAGTCACGGCCGTCAATGGTAAGAAGGGGGTTGGGTCGGGAAAAGGGGTAAAGAG
Source organism: Hypomontagnella monticulosa (assembly GCA_902825475.1). NCBI lineage: Eukaryota > Fungi > Ascomycota > Sordariomycetes > Xylariales > Hypoxylaceae > Hypomontagnella > Hypomontagnella monticulosa. The sequence goes on along the minus strand of CADEBF010000011.1, from coordinate 4,178,230 downwards.
GAAAATGGGCCCACGCACATGCTAGCCGGCGGGATCCATCCGTCGTCCCTCTGGTGCTGCGCAAGGTCTTCTAGGACATTTAGAGATGCCTCCTGGATATCGTGCGTGAGATAGCTTGTCAGAGACGCGACCGCTAGATCTCCCATATAGGGGTCACGATCTCTTTTCGCTCCATCGTGAAGCACCCATTTTCCAAGGAGTGACGGGCTCGAAGCACCACGAGGTTCGGTATTGTTGTCCAGAAAGATATCCGTACCAATTTCTGCAGTGTATGCGCCGTCGAACCACCACTGCGTGAGATCCGTGTCAGAACACTCAAACCAACCTGTGTACGTATCGGGTGTGCCCAAGTACCCGGACCACTGCAAGGTAACGGAGTTAATAGCAACTTTGCCGTATGGAGACGTGTAAGGGGCGTCTTCTGGCAACGCATCTAGTTCGATCTTCACGTAGCGGAAGCCGTGAAGCCCATCAGAGCAGACCTGGGTTCCAAATTCGCAGCCCCATTGGTTGAGCCATATTGAGGCCTCGTTCTTTACGGCCACCTGGAAGTCCCAAATCAGTAAGTGACACTTTGTCAACACTGAGGTAACTCACTTGGTCCGTCCCGGATGGCACAATTTTGGGAGGATTCTGTAAAGCCGTCAATCTCCAAACTCGGTATTTCGAGGCTCAAACTTACGCCACTCCCCTGACCCGCATTATCAGAACGTGTGAAATCACTCCTATCCCCGAGGAATTCTATAGCCTCCGAGAAAGACAACTTCAGACCGGGAAAACCTTCTGAGGCATTCGTCGAGCCCGCGAAGTTGATTTCCAATGAACCGACGATATTCTGGCCGAAATCGATAACAAGGCTCGGTTTCTCGGCCTCGGCTCCATCCCGTGTTAGAGTCGTTACACCGTCGCCGGTAATGAGACCTTGCGGATTGTCCACACCCCCTGAGGTGTGCCCGTCCAGAATAGCCTTCGGTTTGACGACATTACTCGAAGGCGCGCGAACATATTGTTGCCAGCTTGTGTCATCACCCTGGGCGCTCACACCATTGTTTGACACAAAATAGCATAAGGCGACTCCACAGAGCCAAGCGAATGGCCCGGGTCGTCCCATATTGCGGAGTCGACGTAAGGGGTCGGAAGGGAGCGCTTGAGGTTAGGACACCCCTAGTGCGTGTCTGTACGAAAAGCTTGTCTTAACGAACTATTCTGATTTGCGAGTTAGCTTGCATGAGGTGATCGAGTTCAGTAACACCACATAGTGGAGGTTCCCGAATCCCAGGATGAAACGTACCGATAGTGCGAGGATTGCTAGGAGCAAACACGCTTTATACTATATTTGCTGCTCATCTCCTCCGCATTCAAGGCGGGAGTGCGGTCGTATTAAACTTACACCGAGCGGAACGATTCCACGCCCCTGGTAGGGCGCTTCTCCGCAGAACCCATCCGCCATGACCGGGTTCGGCAGAGTCCTGATGCAGATCTTCATGGTCCCATCGCATGCTGTGCCACAGCCCCAGACATGGGTTCGTGGAGCTATAGCTGCCGGATTAGGAAGGACATCTGGGATTGAGGACTGCGAAGTCAAGATGAGTTAATGAGTTAAAACGCGACCACGACGTTGGCCTGTCTTGTGCTCATCGTAGGTATACGTCGCGGCCTAATTTTCTATGCCTGCCTGGAACCCCTCTCTACAGTGTAGTGGTTTTGTATGGTTCTAACCCCGACAACACATAGAAGCCATATTCATGAGATTTCGACCTCTTGCCACGGCGATATCTGAGAAGAACGCCTGCGATATACGTACAGATCACTAATTATCTCATAATTCGTTAGCCTTAAGGGAAAGGGGGTTCGATGTGAAATAATGCCGAACGGCATATGGAAACTGTATTCATGAGAGACTTTTCTTCGCCATTAGGCGATGCCAGGGCCGATTTATCTATTAGTTTGTTAATCCCATCCCAACTCCGTAGAAATTGAAAAATTTTCGTAAATCATCACCCATCCTCTTCCACCTCAACTATACTCTTTCTTCAACTGTAATGGCGTGACATGCTGACTGCTGTATGCATTTCTAAATTACCGCTCCTACCCACGAAATTATGCAAATGTGATTTTTTATATATCCCTTTTTTAGATAACCCGTTTCTTTTCCTCGAGATAGTATATAGGAGATGTCATCAATCATTGGATCTGAGCCATCCTCTTGGACATGCTATATATAGAGTTAGCGTGAGTCGAATTGTTGGGGTGTCATAGTAGCTGGTAACTTACAAGTCATAGAAGGCAAACTGGCTGGGGCTGCTGCCAAACTCATAAACGAAGCGAGAAGCAAGGTAACTGCCGAAGATTGCGCGAAGGTAGGAATCAGGTACACGGCTGATGATAGTGTCCAATCCGATCTTGTCAATGAGTAATTTGGGCAGAGCGTCCGCAAGAACAGACCTCCGGATCTTCGGGTTCTCCCACAGATCCGACTTCTGCAGTTCCTCGTCCAGTTCGGTGATGGCAACAGAGAGCGTGTCGGATAATACGGAGCGCGGTACGCCGGTTTGCTCATGCTCGCGCCAGATCGCCTCGAACTCTAGACGGGCGTTGTTGCAGATGGTAGCCTGTACCTGCTTGACGTACGCCTTGTAGAACTCGGGGGCCTCGCCCTTAGCGTTGTGGCACATGTTCTCGACGAAGCTCTCGTCATCGAAGCTGAGCGAAGCAAGGACCTCTAGAGACGAGGAAGTCACACCACCCTTGTTGGCGGACGCGTCCTTGAAGAGAATGCAGCCAGCCTTCTCGAGTCGCAGCTTCGCGTCTTGGGTAATGAACAGATTGGCTCCTTCGACAATGTAAGGGATGGTAGACTTGCCGTCCTTGATCAATTTAGACACAGTGGAGAGGTCAATTGACTCGGGACGGCCACCACAGGGAACGAAGCAGTCGGTTAGGCCGGTGTCCCTGAGGTGGTAGAAATTGCGGAAAGGAGTTCCGTTGGGAACGACTTCGCCGGTCGGCAAGGTCACATTGCTATCATCGCAAAGGACCCTGAATCCATCCTTAGACAGCTTGGAAAGGTCAAACTGCGAGATCATGACACGCTTCTTGGCCAGGCGGATGAGCTCGTCCTTGTCGATACCGTTGGGGTCGACAAGCACGCCAGATCCGTCGACAACAGCCGTGTACTTCTCGTTGCTCAGGAGAATCTCATTGCTTCCGAGATCGCCGTCGGGACCTCCGGTCTGCATCTTCCTCACCTTAGAGGGGTCCAGGTTCATCTTTCGGTAGATACCCTTCACATACTCACGAACAGACAAGGTTGTCATGCCGTATTCATCGTGAGGGATACCACCAAGCTTGGGTGACTTGCCGGTGAAGAAAGACTTCCACCACGGCGCACCCCGGGCTCGGGCGTGCTCAGTGGCCCAGTCGACAAGGTCGGCAGTGTTCTCATCGGGACCTAAGAAAAGAATTTCCTCTTTTCGGTAGAGATCCACGATCGGGTTCTTGATGCCAGGAGTCTCGGCCGGGAGGAGGAGGTCCATGATACTATCAATGTACTTCTCAAACGCCTCCTGGGCGCGGTCCTGCTGCTTGGCATCAAGAAGGATGACACCTTTCGAGCCACCTTCCGGGATGTCCTTGTTCTTGCGCTGCTGGGTGCTCGCAAGAGCGTAGTTCTCGTCGAAGAGATTCCTGGCGTTGATGCTGTATGCTTCCTTGCTGCGAGACTTGACGATTCGGATACCGCCTCGGGCAACATCCTTAAAGCGTAGGTGGAAGCCACGAGCTTCTGCGCTGATCACAAGGAACATGCCATAGAGGCGCCTGGGATATTCGACCTCTGGGAGGAACGAGGGATCTAGACGGAAGCTGAGGGCTACCTTTGTGGGGGTGAAGTAGTTGGTCTTGAGAATGGCATTGTTGAAGATGCGGAAGGCAGTCATCACCATTTCCTCGTGCTCGTTTGACACTTCTCGGGTGATCGCCTCCTTCAGTCGGGCATCGGAGAGAACCTCCACCGCAGGGGTTGGCGCAATGATACTCCTCTCGAAGCCGGGACCGACACTCAGATGAACACTAGCAAAGGCGGCGTATAATAGCCGAACTAGGCTGGGATAAGATGAGATGATCTCAAGGATGTAGTCCGGTGTGAAAGTCTCAGTACGGAGACGACGCTTGAGCTTAGAGAGGATCTCTACATGTGCCGGGTTCCTAGCATCCAAAGCCTGCTTGATGGACACGTATTCCGTGCCAAGACGGTTAAGGAAGTGTTGGACAAAGACCCAGACGCAGTGGCCGTAGATGGTCTCTTGTAAGCTTAGGGAGCCAGACGCAAAAAGGGCATGGAGTTTGTTCTGGGGAATACAGTATAGGAGTGAAATTTCCTTGGTGATTTGATGAATCGACTGCTCGATCGGCATGGGCTTGGCGTCTAAGTTCGTGGCCGGCTTCAGGTAGATACTCATAACGGTGATGCCATTGGAGAACTGTTCGACGTACTTCCTAGTGCTTGTGACGCCATAGTAGTGGTAGAGGTCACTCAAAGCACTGAAGATACCCCTGGCTGTACGGGAGCGGAAGGCCACGACGAGACGCTTCTCCTCGGTACCCTCGATGTCGAAGACCTCAATAACAGGTCCAGTCCTAGTGACAACCAGTTTAATGATGTCATCGTAGATTTGCTTCGTGTTCTTAGTCGCTTTGGTCAAGAACATGCGATCGCTGATGATCTCAAGGCGGGTCTCACCCGGCTCAGGATTGGGGTCCACAAATTGGCATTGGTATACGAAGTAACATCGCAGAGATGCCTTAGAAGAAGGATCGTTTGATATGGTACCGGGCGATCGGAAAGTTTCAACGCGGAACCGCTTGTTAGGGTCGACGTTATCCAGGTATTTGGCCTCTAGCCTGTTTTCGAAGCGCGGTCCGTGTAATGAACTCTTACCAGGTTCGCTTGTGTCAATGTAGATGGCGTGATCGGTGGCCTCCATGTCCAGGCGGATCTCTTCGCGCTTATCTACGCGAGCGTATGCGGCAACCTTGGCAGCATACATGGAAGTGATGTGGGTTGCGATGACCTCTGCGGTCTCCATCTGGAAGTAGACATCGTCGATACCTAGCTCATTGTAGAACCAGGAGACTTGCTCATCAAGATGGGACTCCGGGATCCAGTTTTGCTTGAGGATGATATTTTTGACTAATACGGATTAGAATAAAACAAGAACGTTACGGGCGTTGCTAACTAACCTTGCTTGATCTGTTCATCACGTCCCGCAAACTCGGGGGCGATGTATCCCACCGTGGCGGAACGTAGGACCCTATGTCCATTGGTTCCTAAACTTCCCAGTGGCACTGAGAAGTGAGTGGGCTGAGGAGAAGGGTGACGAGAAGGTGAGTCGGCATTCTGAACCTTGCCCAACAGCTTATTAGCTGGGGCAGGGTTCGAAGGAGCTATGCCATTGGTCGTCATGATCTGAGATTTGGTGTCTAAGATCTCAAAATCTAAAGGATCGGTATATTGGGGGAACCTATCCAAACCCAGGTCAGTCGTCTGAATCGTCAACATTTTGACCACCATGATGAAGACTAGGGGCAGGCAGCCCAAGACTTAAAGAGATTATGGGGAATGATAAGGATATAGTGATGTGAAGAGATACCATGAAGGAAGGTAAGATAGAGATGTCGTATAAGGGGTAAGAGAGAGGGTCGACGTCTTATTTATAAGTGAGAATTATGAAGGGTAGCGCGGAAGACGTCGTTACAATGTGTAATAGCCATCCTCTTGTTAAGTAGGTTCCGGGAACTACCCCGGATATTGATGTCGAGTAGTATAGAGTGAGTGAGTATGAAATTGCATTATATAGGAGGTGTATGAGAAATCGGCATCGGATGTTTGGAGAACTTCCATGCTTCACTCTAGAGGAACCAGGGGGGAGACCGGGAGTGGCCAACTCAGCACGATATTGGAAATATGAGAACACGAGTACCGTTATCGTATCTCGACTTGCATTGACCAGGAGCAAGTAACATGAAATCGCCTTACACCGCTCGATACTTCGGGTAGCGTTGAGTTTGTGTACTAGATGCTCGTGCTCCTGATAAGGGAGCTAATAACACAAACAGGCTGAACAATAAAGAGACGTACCGACAACAAAGCGTCAAATACAAATACACCTCCGGGACTAACTTAAGAGACACACAGGTCCACAATTAAGCTAGTAGGAGACTGGTGGATTTAAAAAGGGAACGGCAAGATCTGCCTTCGCGTGAGTTGGTATTGGTATTATTGGTGATGTAGATGGCGGGTTGGGGAGGCGTATAGGTAGATCCGGTATATGCAATAACACGGAAGACGACGGCAGTACTGGGGATGTGTGGTTGGCTGGATGGCTGATTGGCTGCCGAAATAAGGAAGCGAGAAAAGGGGGTAGTACCTTAATCAAGGTGATGCATTTGAATGCAAGACCTCGATAGGCTTCAATGACTAAAACGCAGTTGAAAAAAAGGGAGCAATAAATGGGAATTAAATCTACCTTTTCCTTATTATATCTCGGTAAATAGGTTGTCACACGTCCCGAATTTACGAACGGGCTAGGGTGTGTCCTGAAAACAAGCAGAAAGTAGAAAGATATGCACAGCCCTGTTGAGGCGTTATATGATGACAGCGGGCGGCAATGATAATGCTGGGGCGGGAACTTTGAAGCTAACGCTGCTGGCGAAGCCGAAGAGTCAGGTCCGCAAAGATAAGGATAAAAGTAAAGCGAGGTAATAGGATTGGGTGATTCGAAAGGTACACGACTCAGACCCAAATTCTTGTCTTTTCCATAGTAAGATCAATGCCAATTGATGACGATCGTGAAGTTTGAGCTGCGAAAAGGGGAGACTTTAAGCTTCTTATATAGTGTACCGTTTAAAAATTAAGAAATTAAGAAACAGACCGTCAACAACTATTACGATTACGATTCCAATTATTACATACATAGTACCTACACCGGGCCACAGGGAGCGAAGGAAAAGAGACAAGCACGTTTTTTGACAGTCATGCCGCACCGTATCAATACCTACCTAGTAATGCTTACGACCAAATTCCACAGCTTGCGACGGGAATCCCTGCTGTTACCAGGCCAGACTTTTCAGAATCCCCAGAATTTCCAGGAATTCCGAGTACAATGTACAATACGGTACGGTAAAGGAAATACTAGGTATGTAATTGAACTAAGGAAAACCACGAATTCTCGAGGTATGTATGGACCATATGGAAGCATGGCAAGGAACCACAAGAATACCAATCGAAGATTCTTTCATCACGGTGAACGCAAATGGAACAAAACGAGAGGCTAATCATGCAGCTAACTACAACGGGTTCTACGCTACGCCGCCATTGGCCCAACACTCTGGGTACCTGAAAATCCACCCAGCTGGGGTACCCGACAGCCTAGATTTCTACGGCGCGGTACTTGTATACTTGCGGTGACCCGAGTTCCCGTCTCAAAAGTTACCCTCAGTTACTCTCAGTTACCTCAATTACTTCTTAGCCAAGGGGAATGACCATGCGCTCGACGTCCAGAACTCATTGGAAAAAAACAACTTCAGCATCACATGTCGTCTTGGACCGGGGTTTAGTGGATCATGATGGATCTGTTATGCGATCCAACAGTTTGAATTTTTCACAAACCTGAACCAATGTGGATGGCTATTGACCGTATCAAGTACCGACGGCTATTCGAGGCAAATTAAAAATACATTTCCAGGTCCAGATGTTGATGGTCTCCTGGCCTTAGTCTCTTAGTCTCTTAGAGTCACGACCTTGATGCCAAGTATCCTGTCAATCTCTTTGGTACCGAGTTTACGACTCAACCAATTTTCAGCTGTCCACTATTAATGGTTTATCAAACCAGATCCCTTCGTCTTAGCAGGTGTTTAGCAGATGAGAGAGCAAGCTATCTGTCTTGTCGAATTACTAGGTACCTACCTACATGAGTCGCATATGGGGGATCTTCGTCTCCGGATGGGCGATAGGTAAGATAAGTAAGATAACAGATAACAGACATGTAATATGCACAACATTTGAGCGGTCTCAGGGTCCAGGATGCAGCTTAGTTGGCCATTCTCTTTCTACGTGTAAATCCATCCGTCAGTCATTAGCTTATCTCTACATAGTAAGGTTAGTTGACCAGACGGACTGCATATCCGTCATCGATACCCCTTTGATAACTCTACTGATACGGTCCCGTCACGTCGGGCTCGTGCATCAAGGTCATTAGACTCGATATAAAGAATCTATCGAAGGACGGTGTAAGTCCTTACCGCTTCTTACGAGAGAACATTTGAACTAAGGGACCGATGGCGGCTGTGGCGCAACCCTCGTGTCCAATGAGTCAATAGTCGACAAATGTTGTAATCTCTATCGCTATCCGGTTGAGGAATGATGAAACATCATCGAGATGGAATTGGTCTTCCTGGTGAGGACAAGAAATTTCGAGATGGAGATGGAGGATGAGATTACTGCATATATTCATGGATAGTTCATGGATAGTATCCCTCCTTACCTGGGACACTATAGTAGGTGCTGCAGAATAAGGTAATACAGTATAGAATAGGGCAACCAGGTACCTAACAAATATCCATTGATTCCATTGATTCGCGGGGGAAGCTAGAAAGTACTCTACTTGTAGGTACTTAGTACGTAAATTGTAGTAATTGCCTACAACATGGCCACAACCACCTGGGAACGCCCTGTACCTAAATCCCTTACCACGGCTCTATAGGGCATAGCGCGGTAGCCCCGGCTCTGCACCTCTCGGGTGACTTGGTTTTTAGGTCCACCTGCCCCGCGATTTGGACGATTTGAACGGCGGCATCCAGGAACCGGAACGTAAAAGTTCGAAGATTCTGCTTTTCTATTACCCCCATATTACTTGATAGCAAGCGTCTATCGAGCCCAATGGAGCAGCACGAGGTCAGCCGATTTGACGCCAGGAAACTTGCCCGGCCTCGTGATAGCTTAACTCGCTCAACTCGCTCAACAACTCTCGCTTGGCTCGTCGGTGCATATTGCTTGTCCCAGGGTTCGACCTTTCTCATTACTAAACTTGTCGTGAGGTTAGTGGTTCTTACTGGTCCATACTAGTCCAGCTCCCAGGTATTCCGCTTAGGGCCTCCTTCGGTTTTCATGGCGACATCTGCTCCGAAAACAACGTCATGAGGTCCGGCAGAGATCTCGAAACGAAAATTACGTCTCCTTTTTTTGCGGAGCCACTGCGTGGACTGCGTGGAATCCGTGGACCGCTGGTTTCTTTACTCCTGTGTTAGGTGACACTGCAGGGACAATCATCTGCTGCTCATCGCCGTTGTCCAGGATAGGGAGTTGTGTGTCCAGCGTTCGTTCGTGCAATTGTCAACAGCGTAAGCAACCCCAATGCCGGTTGCCTGTGCCGCAGTTCCAGGAATGGTAGCTAATGAGCCGGGGAGAGCTCCTTAGACAAGCTGCTTTGCTTGTCTGGCTCTCTCTCACTTTCCGCCAAATTGCTTCGTGAAACCCCTTGATGGGAATAAAAAAAGGGGATCTGAGAGCCCCAGAATCAATAGTACCGTTAAAGGTTCCACAACGAAACGGAGACGGGAGATCCGTTCTAGAATTGCACAGCATTTTCTCGATCGATGAATATACGGTCCGGGCTAAGGCTACTATTTTTAAACCCCTTTCCACGTTTTCGCCCTGTCGCCGCCTATCAACGATTATACGCATATCTAACTAGAGCCGTCCGTACCATCTTACCCCTGAATTGAAGATAAGCACCGCCACGAGTGTGGAGTCGTGGAGCAGGTGACAATACGAAGTGAGATAAACAACCCTTCAGCTCTAGATTTGAATTTCGAAATTCTTCGAGTCCAAACTAGAAAACATCTTTTTTCCCTTGCAGAACGTCAGCTAAGACGTTACTACCTTACGGTACGATCCGAGATTGCCCATATATGCATTGCCCTTCAATTCAGGGGGGCTCGGAGGTTAGCCCCAACATTTCACCACACGTAGAGCGAGTAGCCCAACGTGGCATTCATTAATTCAGGAACGGCCCGCGACTGAGCTATGCAAAGATTGGTAGGCCTCGGCTGGAACCGCTCTGCCGGTGTTCACCATAAGGGTTGCAACGGGTTGGATCTGCCGATGATGATGATTGAAAAAGGCCACGCAATTGAAATGTTTTAATTACCATTTCAATTATGATAATAACGATAAGTACGGTTACTCAGGTAAGCGATTGATGGGAATTCGTCTATTCGTTTATTTCAATTTGTCTGGATTTGTTTGGTCCGAGTTTGGTCCATCTAGCGGTAACGTTGTCCTGTTCAATTGATCCTCTCTCGGGGTGAATTGCAATAGAAATCAACCCGCGGTTGCACTGCAGCGGTGATCCAGCGACTGACACCATCCTCATGTCTCTCATGCTTTGATGGCAATATATGCGATCTGTCCAAGAAAAGCTTAACGAAGCTTGTTAGGCAATCTGTACGACACAAGCTTTCGGCGGTAGTGGTCGCGTCGGGACGGGTAGAGGATATTTGGATGGATTTCTGTTTCGTAAAGAAGTAGGATCGATTAGTCTTATTAAATGGATCGTGACTAAAGTTATCTTCGGTTTAATTGAAGACAATTGAGAACCTCCGGGAACTTGTACTACGCCAGTTCGGCAACTACGTAATTGCTTGCAGCGATCACCGCAAGCCGTAATCCGTAATCCGTAATCCGGTCGTTTTAGCCCCACCTACTACATTCGGGCTCAAACTTCTCATTGCCGCAAGGGTTGGGGTAGTAGATCCATCGCGGGGTCAACTGGTTATCGTAGACGAGAGGAAGGGGCACGGACTGGCGGAAAGTAACTCATCAACTTTTCTGCTCGAGGAGTGATTCCCACACGAGTTCCCAATAATATTGCGCCTATTGACTCTATCTACATAGTACCAGTCAACCAAACAGAAGACAGTACAACAACGACGACGACTATAGTACCCATCATTTTCTTCGGAGTCGAGCCTAGTCCGACCGGGAATAGTTTGCGCGCTAACTTCGAAATTGGAGATTTTACCTGTTTGCCGCCTCCGAATTCACCAACATCGACAACAAAGTACCTACCCCCCCTACTATTTTAGAATGAGCGCCTCCTCCGACCAATCGCGCTTTTCGAATCTCGCCGCTCAGGCTGATATCCTTGATGGGGAGGATACTCTCCGCCACCTGAGAGATGAGTTTATTGTCCCCACTAAGGCTGATATCAGACGGACAACTCTCCAGCACCAACAAGGTGAACTGCCTTTTCTGGTCTGCAGCAACCAACAGTCATCACTCACTCTTACTGAACTTCCTTAGATCGTAGCGATACCACCCCAACCGATGAAACAACGCCGTGTACATACCTCTGCGGAAACTCCCTAGGACTGCAACCTAAGCGAACCGCAACTCGTATCAACCAGTACCTCCAGACATGGTCCACTCAGGGTGTTCAGGGGCACTTCAAGCCCCTGGAGGACTCTCCTCTGCCGACATGGCTCGACGCCGACGCTCGAGCTGCCCAATTAATGGCCCCCATTGTGGGAGCGGATGAAATGGAGGTGGCAGTTATGCAAACACTAACCGCCAATTTGCATCTACTCATGTCTGCCTTCTATCATCCAGACCCAAAGGGGAGACACAAAATCATTCTGGAGAGCAAAGCTTTCCCGAGCGATCATGTAAGAGATGATCCGCATGACGACAGAATGGTGTGCGTTCGCTGAGACGTAATAGTTTGCCGTATTGAGTCAGATCCGTCACCATGGCCTTGACCCGGCCACTTCTATGGTGACGATAGAGTCGCCTTACTCAGAGAATTCTCTGATTACCACCTACGATATCCAGTCGGTAATATCCAAGCATGCCTCCGACACGGCTCTGATTCTACTGCCCGGCATCCAGTACTACACAGGTCAGCTGCTAGATATTCCAACTATCACTGCGTTCGCGCATAAGCACGACATCTTCATCATCTGGGACCTGGCGCATGCCGTAGGTAATGTCCCACTACACCTTCACGATTGGGATGTAGACGCCGCCGCCTGGTGCACGTACAAGTACCTGAATGGGGGTCCGGGCTGTATAGGAGGTATGTTCATCAATTCACGGAACAGCCTCGTGACCACGACTATCGCCGACGAAGAGCCCGAGAGAGGATACGGCAACCGGCTATCAGGCTGGTGGGGAAACGACAAGGCAACCCGCTTTCAGATGCAGAATAAGTTCCACCCTGTGAAAGGAGCCGCCGGGTTCCAGCTCAGTAATCCTAGCGTGCTCGACATCACAAGTCTGAGCGCATCGCTCGAGGTCTTCAAACTGGCCGGTAGCATTGCGCCGATCCGCGAGAAGTCCAAGAAGATCACAGCGTTCCTCGAACAATGTCTCTCTCTTCTGTCAGAAGAGACGAAGGAGCTGTTTAGGATCATCACGCCATCCGACCCCGACCAGCGCGGCGCCCAGTTGAGTATTTTGCTAGCGGACAACTTCCTCACCCCGGTAATGAACGAATTCGAAAAGAGCGGTATCGTCATCGATGAGAGGAAACCGAACGTTGTCCGCGTCGCTCCCGCACCCCTCTACAACAGCTACAAGGACTGCGTCGCGTTTGCTGAAGCTTTCGAGTCGGCACTATTGGCAGCACAGAAAGTGGTTTAAATAATCACTTACGTTTATTCCAGTGTTTCCTTAGAATTGTCGTCGTGCTGGCTTGAGCTCTGTTCTCTTGATTTTCACAGATTGTGTGCAGGATACGGGATAGAACGCGTATACCAAGTCAGTTTGTGATTCTTGTTCTATCGATCAACTCGGTATTCGAACTCATGAATTTTCCTCTTTTCCGCTTAGCAGTTATTACTTATGGCCTCACATGACTCTCGGATGTTTCATACTGTTTTCTTAGCAGCCCCTATTTTCAAGTAAGCTCTTCAGCCTACAGTCTCCTTCCCCTTATGATATCTCAAGTCGCCATCGACGTAAATAAATAGATAATAGTTGTAGATAGATCTCGCTATACATACGATTAAGTCAAACACTGTCACGAGTTCACTCCGATTTAAACGCTGCAGCTAACGCATCCAGAGAGAAATTTATTCGTTCAACGTTGAACCCGCAACTTAACAACAACGTATAGAGATAGACTCCATATCACGCTTATCCTTAATACTTCCCTCCAATCCAACCATAACCTAGAAATACATAAAACCAAGCAGACCTACGCCCCGAGCTCAGCATCATAATATCGATGTGAATGGTACCGCAGCAACAGGGACGTAAGGAGCGCAATAGAAACAAGAAACTAAACCCGTCCGAAATAGCTCCATTTTGCCTATAACCAATCCTAAATCTTATCGCTTTTCTCATTTCATTCTAAAAACTTTTTCATTCCTTTCTTCCTTCCTTCCTCCCGCTTTACCTCAGAATCCGTTGCGACCTCGTCGCCCCGTGCAAATCAACCCTAGTTACCCATATGCGGAAGACCAGAAGACATGGGTTTCCAGCTAGTCGGGAAGCTACTCGAGAATCCAGTTGGGTAGCCGGTAGGAGCGGGATGGTGACTCCCTGGTCCCGGCGTGAAGCTCGGGTGAGGGGGGTGGTCGCTTCTCATGGCCCTGCCCTGGATATCCATGGGGAAGGGCGCGGAGTGCGAGTTGGCGGGGAAGCTACCTCCTATCGACGGGAATGAATGGGTGGCCCAGGGCCCGGCCACGGTGGTGGGGAATGAGGGCTTCGTAAAGGCGGGTGTGGTTGTCATGCTTGGGACTGCGGTTTGGATTGTGAACGGCTTTTCAGCTGGTAGAGCGAGGGCCGTGGCTGCTAAGGCCATTAGGGGGAGGGTCTTGAAGAGCATGATTTCTTGTTATTTTTAATGAGTGGTATACAGAAGCAGTCTCTGTGTGTCTCTGAGGTGATCCGATGGACTGTCAGGAAGCTGCGGGAAGACGGCATATTTATGAAGAAGCACACCGCAATTTCCCTCCTCATCGCATTTACCGCGACGCCTGGAGGAGACGAAGACGTTGAAGCCGCCCTACCCACCGATGTCCCGTCCTCGTCGGTATTCATGAGCCCGTTACATCTTAACTAGAAATGCTCCTGAACGCGTATCGAATAGAATCATATCAAACCGACCATACTAGATTTAGTCCTGGAGACCTTAGTGTTAATGAATAGGGGAGGCTAGGAGTTCTAGCGCCCCGCCTGGATGAGCAAGGGAGTTCCAGAAATGTGATGTTTGCCTCTCTGCAGAAAAGTCTAGCAGTTGGTTCGTGGTTCTTGGGGTCTGAGCAATTGTACGCGTACCACTTGCTGATTCCCGCCTCCGAACTCCCGTAGATCTCGCATGTTGAAGATTTTCCCCGTGCGGTTTTCAAACACCGTTTTCCGCATCTACAGGTGCGTCGAGCGGTTCATACGTGTAGCAGGGTAACAGGATACCTTTGGTCATTGCCCCTTCTTGCTCAAACTTAACAAACCTTAAGAGTGTCCACATTTATGTATGAAACAGGAAATCTAGCTTTCGTTATATATTACATAACATGGTAGGATAGAAAAATGCAGACATCTAATTCCATGCATTTCGAAAAAGGGGCGAAAGAGAGAAGGTGATGTGGCTGTGCTATTCTTGGCATTCCGACATACGGAAGAAACGTGGCTAGGTGTGGCTGATAATTACAGTGGGCATCAGCCAAGCCTTCCAAGCCAATCAACTAAGAGTCGCCATCCAATTTCAGCAGGCACTGTTCATTCATGACGTAATGGTCTAAGTCCAAAGCATGGTGCGACTCTCTATGAAGTCTACCCAGCCATGAAAAAACAACCCATTCCTTGATATTCCACGTCCCCCAAGACTTTGAATGTAACAGTAAATGACTAGAACATTCTCATCCTACTTAAATATAACTTAGGCCAAACCTTTACCTACTTGCATCTCGATCCCTCTGTTATCAATTTATCAATCTAAAGTCGAGCGAAACCTATCAGCTAAGTTACACAAACGTCCACCTACGTCTCTCTGCATCTCCATAGTCTAAGGTATGAATAGATGAGTATCTATACTTCCTAACGATAGAAACATCTCTAACAAAAGACGCAGACAAAAATAAAGCCAACACAAAATGCCTTTCTTCTACACTAAGCACTTTGGCGGCCGCCACGTCGGTACTAGCGTCACCGCAGGTCGCCATGGCGTACATCGGGGACCATGGCGATTCAGCTTCGGGAGGTTCAACTGCTTCAGGAGCTAGTTTTCTACCTATGCGAGACGAAGGATTGGAGGACTTGGCACCATGGTGTTAGAGTTAGTTCGAGAGCGGGAAAGCAGGAAAGCACCTGAGCAGCCAAGGCGTCCGGACTACGGCAACGGGAGTCCGGAAAATTACGAATGGGTCGGCTGCCATGTGTTCGAACGGCAGAATGCGATATGGCTTTGCTTTACGATGTGCATGATAGGCAGGCTCGCTTGTTGGCTTGCTGGTAGCACTGATTTGGTACTTCCTCACGTGTCTTATTGCGGGTTTGTTAATGATAACCGAGTTCCTAATATAGTCTTATAAAATCCAAACGCCTACCAACTTAAACGCACCAAATTCCGCCACATATCCTGCCGCGGTTAGTTATCAAGCTTGTCCGTTAAAATTACATGAAGACCAGTTTCACAATGACGTAAAAATAAATATATTCGTATTCTTAAACGTGTGTGTATCTGACGGAAGCGGGAATCAAGCCACAGGCTATTCAACGGGATGTACACTATGGTTTTAGCTTAATGTTTCCCAAAATATAATCATAGCTAGTGTTGCTTAACGTCTAAGAAAAGAAGATGTAGTGATGATTAATTACATAATATTCGAGCCCGGCAGTTTGGTTCCAGAACCAAACAAGTCAAGATATCAGATGTATAAGCGAAATCTGTATCTGCTTGTAAGCAGCCTATCTTTAACTTTATCACAAGTGTCGCAGAATATGTCCCAACGTAGAGGATTCGAACTTATCGGCTTACTATGCACCTAAATCATAGCCATGTAAATATAACAAGGAATTCGGAGATTGGACTCGTATACCTAAATAGGTGTTCGTATGCCTCGATAGGTGTTAAGGCCCGGTGACGATTACCATAAGACACCACCCTCGGGTGCGGTTTTACAACATCACACTGTCACGGCTCAACAGATGGAACTTGCGAGTTATATGTGAATCCTTTTAAGTGAAACCTTAGCGTATTTCGTAATACTAATATGCTCGTGATTAACGGTTATGACTCTATGAGATATGTGGCGACTTAATTCTAGGCAGATTAGTACTCCGTTACTAAATATATTCGCTTCATACTACTACCTAGTAGTAATAGTATCTTCCACAAGTGATTTTGCCTAAGAATGCGTTTTGGTTTCAATTTCAAATAAATCTCACCATACATTGTATCACACTCTTTCTAGTCGGTATTTTGATACTTAGATGCTTTGGATCAGACATAGCAAGTTAAGCAGTGAAGGGAAACAACACTGGGGTACGTATGTCGTAAGTTGCCCTAGGAATATTAGAAAGTGGACGTTGAGATCTTATCGTGGTGTTTGACAAGAATTGGCGTTTCCATGGCCGTTACACTGCTTGAGTTCACTTGGGCTGACCGGAAGGCCTCACTGCCGGCGGAATGGCGTATTAGTGCCCACGCTCAGAGTCTATTGGGGAAATGGAGGTATCATTCCAATGGCTTGATGGGCCGAAGTCTGATCTTTGGATATAGTATGCGATCCCGTTTACGTTTGCTAATTATGGGATGGTGTCACAAGTCGTATTGGATTCCTTCCTGTGTGACTTGAAACAGTATGATCGAAGGACTTCAATGATTATCTGTATCCTGTTCCCTGACATGTGATCATACCTAGTATTTATTGACTAAAAAGATACTATGGTATGAATTGTGTTCGCTACAGTGACAATCAAAGGCCGATAAGACATATTTATCGGGATTGGTCTGTGATATCGAGGCCTGAGCTCTGCTCAACGTAGTATCGAAGAGTGAATAGGCGTCTGATGTGAGATAAGCGACATACAGACGTCTGTTCTGTTGTACGGGAATTCTTGAACTTCAGTACTCGAGGTTATGGATCTAGGGATAGGGGTTTGTGAACAAGCAAATGACCGACCCTATCTAAGTTCAAGGGGCATAAAAGTCCAACCGTACCACCTAGATTATAGCCCCGAGCTTTTAGCAATAAGAGACAGAAAGTAATTCTTGGTGGGAAAGGAATCTAGTCTAAGTGAGGTTGTTCCGAAGTTCATCGGCGTTGAGCCTCGAAACCTTGGAAGCTCCGGGTAACACGCTAAAGACGATTGACAGGGGGTTACAGTGGACCTGGCTACGCTAAATCGTAATCACCCCGCATAAGGTAATCAACCATCTCCACTACGGAGAAGGGGACCTCCTTAACCACCAAAATTTCGGTAGGCTCCAACCAACATTGAACCTCTCGCTCAATTACCTGTGAACCATTCCTTATCAAACTCGGCATCACGTCGGAACTAGACATGTGGTGAGTTAGAATATCAAGGCATTCATAAGTTATAGGCTAACCGTCATGCAGTAAGCACGTATTAAACGCCCAAGTCGCGATTCGCTCGCCCTGCTGTACGTCCTCAGAATACTCCTTCACGTCGACCATACCCCGATGCTGTGCTACACGGTGGCCGGCTGACACATCGCCGATTATACTCCTCTATTACACCTGACTGACATGCTGCGCGTAGGCCGGAAGTGGTTTGATTGTGCAGAGTGCCACCACGAGCAGGAGTCGCACCAGCTTCTCCAGACCTTCGAGATGACGTTCGCCTGCAAGAAGTGCAAGAAGTGCTTCCGCAAGGATGCGCAGGAGTTCGAGGAGGCTGACGAGTACTGCCCCCACTGCGATAACCACTTTGTTATCGACGCCGTAATCCCCAAACCTGCCTTGAGCATCGAAGGCGAGGACGCGCGTATGGATAACCGAATGCTGAAGGACGATCGGGTGAAGGGGGCTCGAAATATCACCATTTTCGACCCTCAGACTGATGCGGATAAGCTGGGTTGATAGGAGAAAGGCTAGAACAAAAAGAGGAAAATGAGGAGCATGATTTCGGGTTGCGGAGCGATGCATTTCACATGATACCACACATTTAGACTTCTACGAGAGAATATGACAACGGAAGAGACCGGGGACAATGCATGCTTGCGAAAGGGTAGTGTACAAGTTGCTAACGTGACATCCCTATGAAACCTCGGTCATCTAAGGGGCCACTGACTCCGGTTATATCTTCTAATCGCTACCGCCTTCCCGCTCCCTCGTCAAAATAGCGGCGCTACCAGTTCCTGGTGTTCGACCGGTCTTCTTCTTGGCCGCCTCTTCCTGCTTCTCTTGCTCAATATTCTTGACGTAACCCTCGATATCTTCCACTGGCAGCATCTCGATAGTCTTGCCTGGTGCCATGATGGCGATTTCGATGTTCTTCGCGCCCGTCTGCACAACCTCTAGTAGTGACTTGATGGCTAGCCGGATAGTCGCTTCGCGGTCCATATCCTCCTTGTAATTGCGCTCTAGGAATTCCCGAACTGTCTTGCTTGAGCGGCCGATAGCGTTTGCTTTCCTATATCGGGTGTTAAAATATGATACTGTAGTGTTGTTACTATTTACGAAGGACGTACCACGCGGAGTAGATACCACTCGGCTCGGTTTGGTAGAGTCTAGGCACCTTGCTGCCCTTGTCGAAACCTACGATCATGGTGCTGATACCAAACGGCCGGACACCACCGCTCTGTGTGTATCGTTGTTGCACACCTGCGACATATTTCGTGATGTACTCGATAGACACTGGGTCTTCGACGGTCAGACGGTGCGATTGTGCCTCTAATCGTGCCTTGTCTACAAGGATTCGGGCGTCGGCATTCAGACCGGCGAAGGCGAGGCAGACGTGGGTATCGATGAGTCCGATCTTGGAAGGAGTGATGCGCGTATCTTGCAACTTCATTGCTGACCTCTTCTCGCAACCGAGGACGACAATATCCGCGCCTTTCACACCGACAGCGCAAGTTCCTGGACGGATGTTAGCTGGCTTGAGAGATCGAGACCTATGATGGTGGGTGTGTACCTCGCTTGACAGCTTCGCCAGCATATTCGACCTGAAACACGTGTCCATCCGGACTGTAGATCCATTAGAAAGCTGTAACTCGTGGGACGCGCGTGTTCACTACGAACCTGAATACTAGAGGTTGGTACTATTAGTTAAGCTGTTTTCTAATTGTGATTGCAAATGGTGATTGTAAATGGTGATTAATTGGGGTAAACATACCGGAAAGAGCTCTGTCGTAACCCGACGCCATGATTGACTATTCCGAAATAGAGAGGGTGTTGAAATCTAGAAGATTAAATTCGTAAGTGGTGTGTTGAGAGCTAATGGTAAGCTCCGGGGTGGTGGATTTCAATGAGGTTTACGGAGGACGACGCAAGGCTGCCAGAGTTACGAAGCTCCTACGAACTGAAGTGCTGTAGTACCTACCTAGCCGAAATGCCAAGCGCGGAAGCTCAAGCCACAACTAAGCTCTTATAATCCCTGTCAGGAAGCAAGCAAGAGCCACCTTCCCAGATTACCTACAGTATTAACAATATCATTTGATCCATAGAAGAAAGGTCTACTCTAAGCCTAATACGGTAGTTAGCGTAATTACGTGAGCAGAGCTGTTCCACTTAATTGGTTCGATCCCTTCAATTCTGTCACATTTTGAACTTGGTCACATTTCATTTCTTTCCTCATTCATGATACTTGATCTCATACGCAGCAAGATACACAACCCAAAGTAACACCCGGTATTAAAAAGAATCCGCTAAAATCGAAGAGAAAGAAAAAAACAAAACGGTTGCGCGTATTTACTACTAGGTATACAGATCATGTCAACAGTCAAGGTCTGATCAAAAAATCTATGCCCATGCTATGCCCCCAAACCCCATGAACCCTTTACCAAAGATGCCTTTGTCAATGTTACCGTCCGTCGTCCCAATTGTTACCGTTACCGTTACCAATTCTATCCGAACTGTCTGATATCGATCCATTTTTTCTCTTGTAACCATGAACTCACTTCACGGCCCTTGGCTTCCAATCTTCCCTGGAAGCCGGCACACCATATGCGTTCGTATTCACCCTCTCCATAGCGACCGATTCTATTATAGAAGTCGGTCACAACACAGAGCGGCGCTGCTAAGAGATCCGGTTGCTCTATGGTCTGGAGCGTAAAGTCCAAGCTTCGGCACACGTTGGCCGCTAGAATTCTGGTCTGAGCTGGCTGATACCTCTGGAGGTCCATACCCACCGGTATCTCGGGGTCCATACTTGGGTCTGAAGAGCTCCCGCCTCCGGATTCAAAGATGATATCCAGTAGCGAATAAATGCATTGGTGGAAGGTGACTAGAGCGGCCCAATAGTAAACGTGGACCAATCCCATCAACGGCGAAGGGAAGTTGAAGACATCGGGAAACGGCACCTGCCCATCGCTAGTCATCGTATCTGCAACCCAGTATGGCAGAGATCCCGACTCCTCGTATCTTTGATGCATCATGCTATACCATATGTCGAACTGCCTTTCGATATTGGCACAGTTGCTTAACAGGTCTTTGGCCTTCAAACGGCGAGGGGCGCTGACCTCTAGCGGTGTTGTGCGATCTGCTCGCGAGAATATCGACGGTAGTAGGACTACTATATCGAGGAGATCGTCAAGTGGCGTCCTGGGATGACGCTCCCAGGGTACCACCGTCCATTCGGGCGAGCAGAGGAAAGTCGGCTGACGGTTGAGCAGGGAAGACCAAATCTATCTTGAGGGTCAGACGCTGGGCATTTTAGCAGGGTTGCGTACTTACAGCGCTAGGTCGATATACGCGAGCATAAAAGTGATGTGCTGGGAAGGCTTGGTACGCAGCTGGACCCGGCTCACGAATACGATCAGCCAGGGCAGCGGGAGATTTCCAGGGTGGTTCGTTGCTGTAAGCAGCCGAGGAGTTTTGCTACGGCTCTAGTTTAGCGAGGAAACGACGACTCGGCTGTTGACTCACCTCGTATAAGAAAAGACACAATCCTTCTGAGCTGCCACCGACCGCCAGTCCGCTATTGCTCCCCGGCGGTAGATGAATCAGGCAGCGGGACTTCAATTTAAAGGCCTCATTGCTGAAAGTTGGATTCGCGTTGAGAGTGGTAAATCGATTCAAAGACAACGACACATCATTTCCTCGCGACGACCCGCTACCGTTCCTGATTGCGGATCTGAGATTTGTCTGGAGAGCTACGAATCGAAGGCTGTGTGGTCCAGCAGCCGAGGACGTCGAGACTACATCAAGCCACGCAGGCTGCCACGGCTCTGTAGCGATGAACTCTAGCTTCTCTGCTGGCCGGACCTCGCTGCTTTTGGATTTCTTGCTGCTATGCTGATTCCTCGGAGGGTGCGACGAACATCTCCCTTTGTCGTCTGGAGTGCCAACGATAAACACAGTCTAATCCACATTAAATCATCAGTTACCATTCGGTGCCTACCATTTCGAAAGAATTGGGAATACACGGACGGAGGGAATAGGGAAAGCTGACTCGGGAATCGTATCTTCCGGGAGTCAACTACTCGCCGGGACCGACCTAGGTTAACGACCGGGGATTCCAGCTACTAACCTCCCTCTCGTATCCACCGCATTCACGGCCATAATCCGTACACTTCTTGCAGAACGGTCTTCCGTTGTCGCATGCGACGCGTCTGGCGCGGCAGGTATTGCACCCTTTGTATTTCCCAGGAACGCCGACCATTTTAATACTGGAATCTGCAATGATATGTTAACGGATTAAGCTGAATAAGGCCACTGCATCAGGCGTGCCCTGCATTAACTAGCCAAGCTATGGGGTGGCGGACCTGTCAGACGGAGGTGACTCTGAAAGTGTGTGCAACGAGGTCGGTGTGATTGCTTAAGGTCGAAGGTAGAGTCTAGAGCGGGCGCGACGACATATAAAAGAATTTCCAAGATCGAACGTGCAAGGATGACGAAGTGCAATCCGAGACGAACAGCCGCACCCCGATATCTTGCACAACGCAGCGTCGCTTTGACTAGCTAGCATCTACAAATAGCCCACGCGTTCAGGTGCATATGCCTACCTACTAGGTAGGCATCTATATCAGGAAGCGAGTCATTGTCGACACGAAGAGACAAGTATAGTAACGCCAAGGAGGTCGCGCGCTCGGCTCGAACTCGGCCTCGAGAGATCGTCCAGCTCCTGGCAGACTCCTGGCAGATGGCAGCAGGATCAACTTCTGCTCCGACGGCTGTAAGAGTCTTAATCGGCATGACGAATGCCCCATGAACAAAATGAAACCAAATCCAGGTTAAGAACTAATAGCTTTCGATCTACGCACTGTCAGCGGTACGAATCCTAGGCTGTTCTGCGGGACATCATTCACCCCCCTGTAATTCCTCTCCCGCCTGGGTAACACAGGTGTGTGTGACTGACTACCAGGGGTCGGCATGTACCTAACGGACCATAATCGCTGACACCTGGAAGTACAACACGTTGTACGCCCATTTCGGCGCCCCGTAGGGCTATGTTGACAGGGGGAGTAGAGCCGAGAAAAACCACAGCTACCAATGTACGGTGTAGTCGGTACCAGTACATGGTTACATGCTCGACGGACCCGAACAAAATGACCAAAACGGCGGGATTGGTGGGGCCCGGGAGGTGATGCATTGGGCTTGGGGATGCAACACTTCAATTTGAAGCTTGATTCGACCACGCGAGTTAAAGATTTTACCCGCGCCATCGTGCAACCACTAATGGAATCGAATCTAACTACTAAGCAGTATCTCATTTACAATATCTCCAATGGCCACTAGCTCGAATATTACTTTACTACCACTCCTAGTATCGCTACTATCATGTATGTACGGCCGCGATTCTGGCATGTCATCCATTCGGATCATAACTACCACCTTCACATAGGCATATTCCCCTGCCGGCATGTTATGCACTCAAACTATGGGGTATCCGACCCGGCGTCAGTTTGACAGTCCAAAAATATTCTGAAACGGATAAAGACTCTTGGTCCCGGTACACGAGCTCCCCTGTGGCGTCCGTTTCAATTATTAGATGTCTATGTAGGTCTGGTTTAATTCCTTGCCGTTAATATCACAACCTGGGGGGGCGGAATTGAATATGCGGATCTCCCGAGAGTACGGGTTTGTACGCGTTACTGCATAAGCCATCGCAGGCAGTACTAGTTGCTTGCGTTGTTCATACGCTTCGATCGACGTCGTCTTATTGTGTCCGGTTACACTGCTTAATGCACGTGGCATCATCTACAGTGGAAGCCTGCTCCGACGTGTTGATAGAACGCTCTAGAGGCAATATTGAAGCTTCCTAACCGCTTGTTAGGAGCTACATCGGATAATAGCTCCGATGATCGTCGGTGGTTGTCGTCTTCAACCTTAGGTCATCCTCACCGACAATGCTACGGCTTTTTACTCTCTACCTCTCAATTAACGCCCCGAGCTCTGTTATGGGTGTCACCGAGTCGCCCATAAGACAATTGAGCACTTCCGTACAGCAGTTTAAGGTTTGTCCTTGCAAGCCACCTCGCCCAACCTGATGGGGAAGTTCCAGACCGGGAGAGCCGACGGGATTTGTCGCGGATATGAAGGGTCGACCATGAATGACGGTTGCCAAGCCGGGACCTGATCGACTGTTGAGATCAAGATATTTCAGTTCACATTATCTGATATGATTTCGACGTGGTTAGATTCCCCTGCCAATAAGAACCCTTAGCTAGTATAGGTTCATCCCTACCGAGCTCAGCGAGCATGGCCACACGGGGCCTAGGGCTTAGGATTCGATGTTAAACAGATAAAATCGCTTTCACCCAAAGCCAGGGTTATGATTGGGGCTTAGCAACTCGCACACCTAGAATCATGTGCGTAGGAGACGGGACGTTTCCAGTCCATAGATCTCTCCGGCAGGGCGTGTCGATCAGAGGCTCCCCGCTCTCACCTCTAGGCTTACTACGGCTGGCAATGTAGCTTAAACGATACCGAGGGAATGGAGTGCTACAAGCCAGTCAGACATTCCACGCCTTTGCAGGAACACTACGACAATGTTTATCCATCCTACGGCACCTTCAGCTGGTCCAGGATCTGTACCGGCCATTTGGAGCACGGAGGACCTATTATATTGCGACAATGGGTCTGATGGAGGCATGCAGAAGTTGCGGGTGTAAATGAAAATACGTAGCGGCGTAGTGTCATCCGTGGTTGAGGGGAATGGTGCAACTTTTTCGACGCCGCACCCACGCGTTGTCTAGACAGATATCTCGAGTCTACGACAACCCTATTGGAGCCATCAGTGTGGTACATAGAAAGCTTATCGAGTATTGGCAGCCACCTCCAGGCATCGTAGCGTGTGTTTCTCCATGAATTGCCAGGTTACTAATGACGGAACCACATTAAGTCGGCAGTCGGCCCGAGAGATAAACACGTGGTATACGATGATTTAGGCTTCGAATGCCCTCGTGATGATGGACAGCTGCGCACGCGAACGGACCAAACCCCGGTTGGATCTCGAAGGATTTCGCATCGATCGCGACTCGCAACGGTGAGCACTGCATATATGGTAGAAGCACCGATCCGGAGCCAACCTGGTGGCCAATATGGACCTGGCGGACTGGAGGATAGTGCACGAAGAAGGGTGCTGCGGCAAGCAGGGCGAGCTGACTGGATGGAAAGTCAGCTTGGGTTGGCGAATAAATGGACGTTCCAATGTTTAGCTATGTGACGTTCCCCATTCACATGGCGCAGGTGTCAAGCCACCTACGGCGTCGACTTCGCGTTCGCCTCGCTAAAAGAATATCTTACGGAAGAGTCTGACCATTAGTCAGTTGTCCTCATCCTCCAACTTCACTTGGGAAACAGCTTCTACGAGTATACTCTACTCACTCGACTTGTAACGCCCCGTGAGATATCACACGAACACCATGAAGGCCGTATAGCGGCCAATCTTGTCGCTGCGGTAGGAGATGGATGTCGCGCCTCAAAAGTCCCTGATATGATATTTTCCTAGACCATGGATCTGGAGCAAGCCACAACCTTAAATTAACTAATAGCTCCAATCTTGGGGTTTCATAAGCGATGCTATAGTTGGACACACAAGAAGAAGCAGGTGGCATCTGTAAGGCTTTACAGCTATACATTAATAGCCCTGGAACGTGTTCTACGCGGGGTCGGTCAGCCCTTCCGGTCCCGAATGCATCTAGAAGCCTTTAATCCAGCCTCAGTACCCGGACCCTTATGATTCATCGGCAGCGGTAGACGCGAACGCGCGAGCTGAATTCTTTTTTTTTTATAGTTGAAGGATTGTTTGAAGGGGATATTTATTTAGCGCTAAACAAGTCGCAGGCGCGCATTGCTAGACGCTCGTGATGGTTGCACATACCCCATTGTGCCCTTTACCAAGAGATCTTGGGGCATGTTTGGGCATGTTTCTGTGGCGGAAACGGAGCTCGGAACCGAGCCCATGTCCGAACGGCCAAGATAAGAAGACGTTCTAGTCTTATCTCGGTACCGCTGACTGGTCTCTCACGTCTCGTCGCCCATCAATTCTAAAAAGATGTGTTACACAAGAAGGATTCGGAATCCTTCCGCGGCTGTTCGTTTTATTACCTCACCCTTTACTAAGGTGCGTTAGCAATTTCTCCGCTTGTCTCTTCTATAGGTGTAACAGAAATTGCAGGAGGAGGGGTTATGATGAGCCAAGTATTCTATGATTAGTGATATCATACCAGGATGATATTGTTTTATTGTTGTTATTTCTATTTTGTCTCCTTTTTTACTTCCTTTTATCCTCATTTTATTCTTTTTCTTCTGTCTATCAGGCCGAGAACCCCTATTTTCAGATCACACGGATCCGATGTCTTTTCGCTCTTCCCCGTCGTTACATGGATGGGTGTGAGAAGCTTTTGTGTGTCGTCCCGCGTCTACCTTGTTGTCAACCAGCTTAATTGAATCCTTCCAGTGTAACAGTTACAGCCCGCCTTTTCTGTACGTGGTAGTACCAGACGCTGACTTGAGCAAGATCTGTTCTGTTACACAAACCACTGGGTACCTCGTACACTAATACTCTTCTTACATTGCTTGGTATGCACCGGAGACATTTCGTTTCCAAGGTTGTGTCACCGCCCTGAATTCTCCATGTCCCACGGGCCACAGCAGGCTTGCGGGTCAAGTCGCACACGAGCGCGCCTGTATGCACGTACAGGTGCAGATGGCCCAGGTGTAAGCAGGCAGAGCTCCGGTATGTTGTGGATCGTCGACCCCAACATTTGTCGAGTCACTCGCGAATGTCTCGGGCAACTCTACTAAGTCGAATCAGCCTTGGATCAGCCTTGCTCATATTAATCTCCGCTGTCAACAATTTTCGTTTTCTGTCGTATGCGTCACCACTCTCGTACATGATGAGGAAATGAGCCATGTCCAGCTGAAAAGACAAAAGGCCCGCGACCGGTAATTGGCGGACCAGTCTCCTTGGAGACCGGATGAAATGTATCTCCACGGCGCGAGGGTGGACCTCCAGATGTCCCGGTCTACGGCGCCGTCATCTTGAGCGGGCATCTAATGAATATCGGGCAGTGAATCTACATACATAATTGCTCATGCGGTGAGAATTCCACCCCACAAATGTACCACCGAACGATGGACTTAACGCGGTTAAATTGCTATGATGGCTATGGCGGGTTAAGATACATAATCATTGGGTACGCCGTTGATGACATAAGGGCGAATACAACATTCATTAAAAGCCCATCCTTTAGCTATTCCGTGTCCCGTATTTCCGTCTTTTATACCCGGGTACCTCAAAACTGACCTAAAAGTAACATAATCTGTACCCCCTTATTCTAATACGCAGCAGGGCTAAATCATGGCGTTTATCGAAACGCAAGCTTCTGAGTGGTCCGCTCGGTATTCGGGCAATAAGGAACAAGAAACAAATGATCATCGGATCCGATTGTTTCAAGTAGCACTGCTGAAATCCCGACCACCTGGCTTCAATGTTTGGAGAATTCCTGACTCCCCTGGGGCCCTGGCCCCATCCATGAACCCCTGGCTGAGGCTTGCTGGGGGCTTGTCAATGCCATGCTGCCATGCGACGTCTCTCGACCTCGGATGACCTTCCATTCCAAGTCGGTTTGTGTAACCACCAACAATTCAGCATCCCATGCTTCGGTTGATGACTGGCAGCAGAGCTCCTGCGGTTCCTCGAGGCGAACCGCGAATGAAAATCTCTGGAGATCCTCCACTTCGCTTAGTTTCTTCATTGACGTATCTCTCTAGGTAGGTAGCCGTTGCTATTATAAGCTTACTTATTACCCTTTAGACTTATTACTCGCCTTTTTTATCGGCCTATAGCTTCCATATTGGTATTTCTCGCATTCCTCGGTCTTTTTTTTCTTCTCGTTAATGTGTTTACGCGTTGACGAGTTTACTGCAAACCAGGCACCAGCGACGCCCGCCTGGCCGACGTAGTCATAACACGCCACGATGTCGGCTATCCTATTTTCCGGACAGCCACTCGTAACCATTCAAACTCGCTAGCAAGACTGGGCCGGGCGGCATCGCGGCTATGAAGAAGTTGCCATGAAACGCGTAGGACAACCAAAAGTCCCCTTCCATGAGTCAATTCGTGTTGACTCGTAGGTAGACTGACGTGGTCTCGGTCTCGGTCTCGTAGCCAGCCGGCGGTATTCCATAGCTTAAAGAAGCCACTATAGATGCGTTCGTGTTCGTGCATAGGTAGGTATGTGACGTTACCTCAAAGTGCTTATGATATATCTACCTAGTCTCTCTGGAGAGTTTAAAGAGAGTAAGCGTATAGAGATGCGCAAAAGGTCCTTTGCTTTGTGTTACTGCATAGCATAGCATAAGTCGCGAAAATTTGCTACAGTATATATTGATAGTATTGGTACGCTACACCGCTTATCCGTCTGCAACGGCAGTCGGCAAGCAGGCAGGCTTGCTTATGCGTCAGCTCCACGTAGCTACCATGCCGTCTCTCTGACTCGGTACTTCGAGTTAAGGTTAATTCTATCCAGACTGCATCGTCAGGACAACGAGTACGCCTTGGAGCTACGATGGCATCACTGACATCACGATGCGTTCGAACTCGTAAGCCGGCGCGTAGATACGCCGGAGCTAATAATTTCATCCGCTCGATTTCCGATACCAGTGTACGCCGTGCGAGAATCTGGTAAAGGTAAATGTATGCCTGTGAGCAAAAGCGTATCCTCTGCTCGAAAATCAATCGCGAAATAGCGAGCACCGCCGAGGAATTCCTCGCGATTGTCTTCGAATTCACGTCGTGATCGTGATATGCAGCCCTAAATCCGTCTCTACACCTCGGTGACGCCGTAGCCAAAGTAGGTAGGAGCTTGAATGTCTCTAACAGTTTGAGTTGGAGCCGCACGCGGGCTACCCGATATGGGAATCCTCCCAGGTGTTTCAATGGAGCTGGGAGGCCAACTACATATATATTTAAGGTGATCTGATAGATCAAACATTTATTGACATGGCATTGGGGATATATATGTACGCGCTACGCCGTCTGGATTCGTGCTCGTAGGATATATCCTCTTTGGAAGAGCATCATGATATAAAGTTTCGAAACGGATGATTAAGTGCCAGAATTACTATTCAAATGACGATATAGATACACGACTGGATTAAGTACATGGTGGACGTCACTATTGAAAAATTTGTTCGAAGTTATGGGTATTCGATTGTAGACTTTTGTCTTCTATAACATCTATCCCTTTGCTGTGCCAGAACGCTGCCTACTAGGTATCCAACGAAGGAATTCTAAGTGCCATTCTGTACGACAGAACTCGATTGTATAAATAGGCCGGCAGAATCATGTAGATTCACTCTATACTATAGCCCTGCTTTCTACTAATTATATATAAGGAGAATGGAGTAAGTTGGCTGGTTAATGATGAGAGCCTTGCTGGATTTCTGCCTAGCTATCCACATCTAAGCGCCGAATACAACATTCCTTATGGGCCAACCACAAGGATAATGTATACCATCAAGGGACATCTCGTCGTTTCTAGCACAGCTTGGGATGATATTCATACGGCCTTTATTCGACCACGGACGTCCGCCTCTTTGCCCATGTTACACCATGCATAATAAGGTATACGAGGCTTTCGTTAAGCGCGCTTGGAACTTGGATATGAAGGATTGTTGACTTTGATAGTTCTGCCACTAATGAATAGTTGGTTGGTTGGTTGGTTGGTATATTTAACGCCGTGGCGAAGGGGAATGACCATCCCTTGTAGACCTCCCTTGGGGTATGCAGCGTGTAGAACTATCTCGCTATATCTATACTAATATATATATATATAGTAGATAATTAAGATATCTTACAATTCTAACCCAATAGCATATATAATGATACTTTAACCGTTCCTATTGGTTTTTTTAAATGAGCTTATATTTGACATAATATGGTGGTTAAGGGCATCCATTGATAATACTAATGGTTTAAAAAAAATCATTCGTTTTTAAGCCTTTAGATCTAAAATCATTCAAGCCCTAATAATCTCACCATTAAAACAAAATTTTAAAACATATAGATAGATATTTATTACGTGATTATCAGGCTAATATTAAATAGGTTTTTTTTTTTTTTTTAAAGAAAAGAAAAACCAATATATTAAAATAATTATAAATAAGAAATAAAAAAAATCAAAATAAAATTAAAAATCGTAAAAATAATTAAAAAAAATATTAGTATAACCCATTGGCTTTTAACTTTTAATATAAGCTTATAAAAATTAGATAATGCTAACCTTATATCATAAGCCAATCCATTTAAAATATTTTATTACTTTTAAGAAATATGTAAATTCTTTAAGTAATTAAAAGAGTTATTACTAATAAAAAATTTAGCTTTCTAAATTTAGCTTAAAAATTAATTATTTAACTTTAATTTTAAACATTTAAATCTTTTTATAAAAAACTAAATATATAAAAACCTTAACTCATTTATACATACACTTTAACTTTACATTTAAATAATTAAATTTTTAATAATACCATACAAAATCTTCATGCCCGGAACATGTTACTAATAAATGATATAACATATTTCTAAATAATATTAATTTTAAAAAATATTTTATATATATCGGTAAACCTAATATCTTATAAATGATCAAGACGTTTGCTAATTTAGCCTACCACTTTTTATATTCTTTCGTTGCTTTCGCTTAACATTACCTAAACACTACCACATATATTAACTTCGCGATAAGATCTTTAAATAAAGTGGTATTTTATTTAATTAACATGTTCACTCATTTATTTTTGTCTACCTTTACATGTCTTAATACCTAATATATTTTAACTTTTATTAAAATAAATAATTATTAAAATTTAATAAAAACCTCTTAAAAACTTAAAAATAATTCTTTATTAAATCTTTAAATTACCATAATATTATTAAGGTAAATATAAATAAGATATCCATTATTTATTTTTAAAACCTTATAAAGCTTATAATAAATATCTTTAACTTTAACATTAAATATTTTAACCTGGCTTAATTTATCATAATTATATTTAACTTTTTATCAACTTTTATATAAAAAATAACCATATTTTATATACCTTTTTAATTAAAAATTATTAATATATATAACCATGTAAATATTAAGTAAGTCTTTTAACTAAATTTTAAAAATTTTAACCACATCCTTTTTATTTTATCCTTTAATAAATATTACCTTAAAATTAAAAGTATATTTTAATTAAAATAGTTTTAAGTAAGGAAATTTTAGTAGGGTTTTTACTACCTTTTATAAATAGGAATAAATTTTTATAAATCCTCTTACATTACATCTTTTTAATATTAATCTTAAAATAAACTTATTTATTAAAAAATAAACCTTATCCACTAAACACAACTTAAAAGTTAACTTATATCTTATTTTATTAAAAACTATTTTTATTATAAATAACTTAAAGTCCTTATAAATCATATCTTTTAATATTATCCTTCAAATTAAAAAGATCGCTTAAATGGCCTCATTTAAGATTTAATCTATCTCTATCTTATAAAAGTATTAATAAGTATTAATTTCATGCTTTTAAGATTATACATTATTAATTAATAATTTAATCTTACCTACATACCATATTTTAATTCCATACATGACTATTAATAATATATAAGAAATTATTACTTTTTATAACGCTTTTATTAAAAAGTTATAAACCATATTAGTTAAATTCTTAAGATAATAGATCATTTAACCTACTTTAATAGTTAAAGTGATGATATATTATTTAAATATAAATTTTTAATTAAACCATACTTTTAATTAATGTAAGAAAGTTATTTCCTCTTATTTATTTCATATTTAATAAACCTTAAAATTATATTTTAACATATATATATCTAAAGTATATTTATACTTTACCTTAATAAAATATATTAACTTATACTTAATAAGTTTAAAAAAGATCTTATTTTCCTTATCTTAATTAAATATCTACCTTATATCTTTAATAAATCTTATAATATTATCATTTAAAAAAAATCTAATTTTAAATATATAAATGTTATTTATATACTTAAACCAACATTTTAAATTATTTAATAAAATATTAAAAATATATAATAAAAATAATATTAATGATACTAATAACCCTTAAAAAAGCTTATATAATATATCGAAGAATCTTATAATAATATCTTTTAACTTAACTTTTATACATCATTTAATCATAAAAGATATTATATAATACACCATGATTAACAACCATCCTTATTATAATAATCTAATGCCGAAATGGTTTTTAAATATTAAATCAAAGGCCTTTTAAATATCTATAATGGCCATCGATACAATCTTTTTTATCTTAAAAATAAATTTAATATTATGTGATAAATACAACATAAAATTAACAACAAAATATTTAAATAATACTCCCATTTATTATAAATTTATAACCTTATTAAATAAAACGATATATCTTATTTTTTAAGTTATTAATCTTTTAAACCCCTTTTTAAAATAAAAAAGTAAGGTTATAGATCTTTATAAATAAAAGCTTATTAAATTTTTCTTATTTATTTTCTAAAATATTATTATTTTAGTAATTTTAAAAGGTCTTAAGTAATATCTGGTTTTAAAGTTTATTTAAAAGATATCCATGATATACCTTTTAATAAAATCTTAATATACTTTTAATAATTATATTAATAAATTATTAATACCAAGTGAGGTGTTAATTATTATTATAGTAGATATTATTATTTCTTTATAATTAATGTTAATATCTTAATTTAATATTTTTTAAGAGATTATTAGAATTTTTAATAAGTTTTTATTTAAGTTATTATTAAAAATAAATTATTTTAATAAAGATTACTTAAAAGCTTTTACCTTATCGTTAATAGTTTTTATAAGTTCTTTATTAATTACTAATGAAGGGACTTTAATAGTTAAGCTTAATTTATATTAATTAATTAATTTATAAAGTTTTATATTATTTTAAATATTATTAATCTTATATTACTAATAATCTTACTTGGTCTTACAAATTATTTTATAAAATTTTTAACATTTTAAGTTTATAAGGAATTTGTTTTATTATTAAGTTAATTAAAGTTTATCCCTTACTTATTTATAATCTTTATTTTATTATAAGATTATTTTCTTATTACTATTTAAAAACCTTTTAACAACTTTTAAAACCCTTATAAAAAGGTTTAATAATTATTTAATAAACTGGTTTATATCTTATTTTAATGATTTTATAAGTAGGTTTAATAATAAGTTAACTTTTATTATTATTATATTAATAAAAGTTGGTAAGTTATTATTTAAAATTAATAGCTTATGTTATTTATAATCATAAGAATATTCTATTAATATTATTAATTATAAGTTGATATAATTTGTCCTTAAGTAAAATATGTTTATTACTTTATTTATTATAAAAAGTATATTTAAAAAGATAAGGTTTAAAATATGATTTTACTTATATATCGATATGCTTATTTTTATAATTAAAAATAATTAATTAATAGCTATTTATTTAACTATATCCCCTCTTTTGTTATATTTATTTATCTTTAATTCCTATTAAAAATATTTAATGTTGAAATTTTTTATAATAATATATTTATAAGGAGGGATGTAATTAAGTAAAATTTTAATAACCTTATTAACTAGATTATTCGATAACTTATAAACGTTTATAATATTCACATCATTTATATTTAATTATAATAAGTCCTTAAAAGTTTAAAACTTATTTTTATTAAATTTAATATCTTTTTTTTTTTTTTATATATATAATAACTTAAGATTTAATATTTATGTTATATTAATAATTTATTAATATATATATGTTATATTTAAAATACATATTAATTAAATAATACCCATTTAAACCTACTTATAATTCTTAAATCATAATAATATCAATTTTATTTTTTTAATTAAATTAAAGGAATATAATATATGTTAATAAATTCCTCTTAATATTACCTTAAAAGATCTTTATTATTTTTTATTAATGGTGTTATAACTTATGCTTAAGCTTTTAAATTAAATTTAAAATTTATATAAGTATTTTTAATATTATAATTCTATTAGGTATTACTTTTATGAACATTACATGGGAGGATTATAATTGGAAATTCTAAGTTTATTTTATTTAAATTTAATTATTTAAATTATTCTTTATTATTAATAATTACGATAATTTCCTTATTACCAGGTACTTTTTATTTTCTTTTAAAAGTATTCTTTTTTCTTTTCCTTTTCTTTTTCTTTTATTTTTTTTTTATAAAAGGTATAAAAAGGGTTTTAAATTACTTACTAAACTTTTAACCTGGTTGTAAATTAATATTTATAACTTAAACAGCTTATATAAAGATAATAATTATAATAGCTTTTTTTTTTATTTTATCTACCAAATATATTATTTAATAATCTTTAACGCTTACTTTATAAATAACGTTTAATTCTTTTTAGATTTTATATATTAATCTGCTATTATATTTAACTAGCCTGGTGGGATAATTAGGATACGTTAATAAGTAAAAGTTATAATAATTTATATAGCCATTTAAACGTTGATATAATTTTTTATAATTTTAATTAATTTTAAAGTTATATTAGGTATAATGAGGGTCTTAAATATAATTTTAAGATAAGTAAAAGTTTTAATATTTATTATATATCATTAAAAATGTTTTTTTTTCGATAAAGTAAGAATATATATTCTTATTAAATAAATAAAAAGATTTATTAACCTTTTTTAAAAAGGATATAATTTAATTTAAAGTGGAGATAGTAATATCTATCTTTTATTTTAAAAGTTTAATATTAATAAATTTATATTTTATTTAAACGATTACTTTACTTTTAATAATGTTAGTGATATTTATTAAGTTATTTTCGTAATTTATTATTAATATTAAGATATTTAAAATAATATAGTTAAATCATTTAATCGATATATTAATAACTATAGTTTTAAAAACTTAACTTAATTTCTTATCCTTTTTAAATAAAAGGTTGTATATAATGCCATCCTTAAAGCAAATAATAAAACTTATTACGATATGATAAATGTTTAATATATCCATTAAAGTAATCCTTAATATGAATACCATGGTTAATCGGAAAGCATAATTAAATTATTTTTTAACTTAACTTATATTTTCTTTTAAAATATAAATTAAAAGGTGTAAGTCCTTTTTATATTATATTAACTTAATTTTATTAATAATAAACGACTTATCGCTACTTTTTATATTATTAAAAATTATAAAGGCATAATTTTATTTAACTTCGGGACTGTTTAACCCTTTCTTAAAAAAAGCTTTAACGTTATTAAATTTTAAGCTGTTATTTTTAAAAAAGATCTAAAAGCTCCCCCTTATAAAAAGTGTGGTGTTTAAGTATATCGAAAAATGTTTTATAATTTCTTACGCGATAGCTTTCTTTTTTTTATTTTTTATTAAGGAAATAATATTATCGATCGATTGGGTTAAGTCTTTTAGTACCTCGGTTTGTAAATTTTACATTCATTATCGTTTTATTATGACGAAAAATAAGGCGTTTAATATTATGTTTTTATTAGGTTTATTATGGGTGGAGGCTTGTAGGCTTATTTATCATTTCGATGTAATTTTTAAAACCTTTCTTAGGTTTATATTTACGAACTGGATCTTTGCATATTTTTTTTATTTTAAAGGTTGCATAGGTGTAAATGGCTCTTCGTTAATCGAAGGGCTGTTATCGATAATCCGTTATAATGTAGGATTATCTCTATGTGGTATTCGTAAATCGCCAGGCTTTAGGGTAGGTTGTGAAACCATCCTAAAAGGTTAATAGGCTTTAGAATTTAAGGCGTAAAAACGTTAGTATTAAGGATTTTGGTATGGTCATACCTGTTGCACTAACAGTTGCTACCAAGAAAAATAATTTACAAGGGAAGGTGGTGCACTAATGAATAGTGATAGGACATATGGATGTCCTATCTATCTAATGAGCACGTTTATCGGCGAAAGCCTAGCCTCTTATCCTCCGTGGGTAGAGCATTTGGCCGACCTTTTGGCCATCCCGGCCTTTGATAGGAGAATCTGACCCTTCCGGCTTTTGAAGTATTGTGGTTGTACAAGGACCCCTATCTTGGATACACACATCCAGAGTCCTAGGTAGCCAGGGTAAGAGCCTAGAGTACAGCAACATCGTTGCCCCTATGTCCTCAAACTTGTATTATGAGACTCACGAAGCGAACTCTAATCGCTTCTCCTTTCTAGGGGACGATTGTTCAGTGAAACTAGTATCGTCTAGAGTTTTATATGGTTGCTGATATCGAGTAGAATGTCATTCTAGGGGCCATATCCCGAAAGATAAATGCCTATGTCCCGAGGACTCATCAGTGATATTTCTGAAAATATCTCACACCCTCATAGTTTCCCGATAACTACTCAAGCTCTTATCGGCTTTCAATTCCAAAAGTATCCTTCAACTACTGCAAGGTAGCACATCCTTCTCTCTAGGACTTGGTTGGAGGTCCTTGTTTGCTATTTCAAAGATCACTTAAAGAGTTACACAATAGCCAGACTCAAAGGAGTGTACCCCCGCTGCTGTCCTGCTCACAATATACCCATATCACCCTCATACGCAATGGCCTAGAACCTGCCCAAGTTCATCTTCACTGAGTTACCTATCATATGTAGTCATGCTATAATAGCTCCAATGTCTCGTCGCTAAGAATTAGATGGACTCATTGGTTCTATCGACATACATCTCAACATGTCGTCCGGGAATATATTGGATATAGTTAGCGAAAGTGTCACAAACCCCTACTCATGCAAGCTGCAAGTGCTCCTCCTTCGGTGTGGCCGCGTTCCAGGCTTTGATATGGACGACGGCCACTGTACATCGATATCCTATCCCTTCCGGTTCCTCGTCTACTACAAGCACGTTGACGAGGCCACTACCTGGACCAACCTCCGGGAATGCCTCGCCATCGAATAACCTGATCTCACCCTCCACCCTGCTGGGCCCCTCGCGGCGGTGGTATACATCCCCGTAGGTAGAGATACCTACCATACGAATACGACTCTCCGCCTTAGCATTCATACCTAGCCCGACATAGCCGTACCCAGCCTGTTCCCACCAGAGCCCACAGTGGATTCCCTGGGGATCGTAGATACGACGGATAGCTTGTTTTCCTTGGTTGTGGATATGGGGTTCATCTACCAGATACTCCTTCTCAGGCGAGATAACAAATGCCGAGCAAGGCACAGTAGGCGCTGAAAAGCTCAGGATATTGGCATCTAGTGGCGGGTCCCATAGCTCCTGTGGTTGTGGAGTTCCTATTATCCAAGTACTTCCACGAGATGGATCTGGCACAAGCTTGGCGATTGTCCGCTTTGGTGCTTCTATTGGCTGCTCAGGGGCTGACGATGTGCTTGGGTCTGTTCCCTGATGGTTTCCCCTACTGGTGGAGACTTCTTTCCCCTTCACCGATGGTGTGTGAGTTTCCTGGGCAGGACGTTTCGAAGGATCTTCGCTGTGAACATTAGAATGCCGACTACTGTATGGATTGGCAAGTGTGGTTGCTTGCGGAGAATCATGTGTCTCTGGGCTTTCAGAATCCTGATTGTCCTGCAGCCCTACTCCCACACTCTCTGATAACGAGCTGTCAAACGTCTTCCTTTCCGCATTAGTGCGTTTTATATCTCCGCCACCGTCGTGGTTATCTTCCTTCGTGTCTGGTACTCCGGACTTGGCCGGCCTACCGGGAGATGGTGATTTATCCCCCGCACTCTCGGCGCTCTTCCTCGAAGTGTTATTTCCATCGACGGGAATCCTCTGCGGTGGCGAGATTTTCCCCATGTGATACATCTCGAACAGGGGTATCGGTAGCTGTAAATTCCCATCGACCACGCTGAATAGACGATACTCGACTGGACCATCCCACCCTGCCCATGACCAGCTTGGAAACTTCGCGTCAGGCTTTCCCATGGACATATCCGACGGGGTCGGTAGTCTCATGCCACGGCGTGGTATACGTGCTGCAGGTGTCCATAGAAGCGCATGAGATAAGACAGCGGCGGGTAGTCCACCGTATGTCTCACTCTGAAAGTACTTTTCCAGGACGGCGAAAACCCCCGCAAACCCATTGATCACATCTGACTTGAAGGAAAACTCCCGGCGGCTGTAGGTCCGGACTAGGTCCTTGTAGATGCCAAAGGCCTTGCTCTGTCGTTCCTTCGATGTCATATCCTGGAGCAAGTTCATTGCATCCAGAGGGTTATCCTGTGCTGCCCGTTTCACGGCTTGTCTAGGTTTCATGGCAACTTTATCGAACATATACGACGTATACTCCTCATTTATCCCAGTTTCACTCAACGTTTGCTTGGGACACTGGAAATAGACCGCGTCGGCCGAAAAGTATAGACATCGCCGCGAGAGAAGACGCTCCTGGAAGATCCAGCCCCGGGTATTCCACTTCGAAATATCCAACTCCAGGGATAAGGGACGCGGTGTAGCTACGAGACATACTGTCTCATTTCTTTCGCTTTGAGGATCGTAATCCAAGTCTGGAGACTTAGCCGAGACATTTAAAACCTCGATGTGTTGCGGTGGCCTCGTTCCGGGGGATACTCCTGGCAAACCGGCGTCGGCGCTCTCTCCGTGTAACGCAACGATCGTAGCAAATGCCTGACCGTAGACGATGTTCATCTTCGGAACGTCTCTAGCCATCTGCTCCTTATCATCTTGAACCATACAGATGGCATCGACCCATAGGAAGCGTTCCCCTAGTGACTTGACTAGCCGTATTGCGTCCTTGATCGTCTTAGGGAAAGGTATCGTGGATAAGGCTTGGGGTTCCTTCCGTTCTTGGTAGTTCGCTTTTGTTGTGTTGAACATGTCTACCTGCCCCCAGACGTAGCTGAGAGCGATGTATTTCTCCCGTGACGTAGCGGGGACTAGGCGGTTTTCGATAACGTCGATGAAATGCATAGCCATGTCCTCATCCCCACTCGTATGGAGTCTAGCGTTATTGCAGACTGAGCCGTGGTTGTAGTCGCAGTCATTCAACCACCGTTTAATGAGTGATATGTCAACCTGTTGTCCACTCTGTGAATATATTGGCCCTTCACGCTTCCGTATATTCTCCTTCAGCGAGGATTCGTCGATATATTCCCAGAATTGTCTCATGCCATAGGGGTAGTTCTGAGGGGTGAGAACTCGTATCTCCCCAACATGCTTCATACCATATTCGACTCTCAATACCTTCTCCGCAGTTGAGAGATTTCCAGTCAGTAGACGGGTTCCTTGAACCTCTCTATCAATAGCCCCGAGCTGCGGATGAAGCTCTTCTGCGTCCGTCGTGATAGCGGAGAATATTAGGCGACAAATTGCGCAGTGCTTCCTACACAGGAGCTGATAGAAATTACCAAATGGAAGATATATGTCTTTTGCTGTCAACTGGACACCATCTTCTGTTGGCCTCAACGGCTTAGCAATATCTCGGCACATGCGACACAAGTCCAAATTAGGATGTCTTCCTTTGGATTGGGCCCTTTCGATGGCCTGTTGCTCTACTCTGGACTCCCTTATCATGAATTCCTCTTTTGAAAGTGAGAGCGGTTCATTGGGATCGTATCCCAAAATCTCGTTCATCATCTCTCTGTTGAAGTCAAACACGATATCTCCAGTCTCGCTATCAATAGCCAACTTCCGAAGACCGAACTCAGTCTCGTACTCCCCGGTGCCGAGATCCGGTACCTTCGGGATACTGTCTGCGGAGGCCGCTTTTTCGGTTTTCAACTTTTCGGTGAGAAGATCAATTTCTTCCTCCGCGAGCCATTGACCAGCGGCAACAGCGTCCGATATGACTTCTAGACGAAGACCATATTCTTCGTACAACTCTTCCAGCGCAACAACAGCAGCTTTCTGGGGCTGATACAAGGAAAGGAATACACCAGCTAGTTCCTGCTCCGCGAGACTCTTCATATGACCATCGATAGGTGCCTTAGAAATTATATGGAGATGGCGCTTGAGATCCCATAGCCAGTTCACCGAGATTGACTGCTCTGAAGAACCTGGCTTATTCACCCTGGTGTTTCGTTCGGAAATCATTTCCCCCAAGTAATCAGCCAAGGCAATCAGGTCCTCAAATTTCGTCGATAAGGTATACTGCATCCCTAGGAGGTCGGATAGGATGACTTGGCACATTTCCTTTTGTGGGAATGGTGAAGACATGGTTGATAGGTGCTTCTTGATCTGGCTAATTGCACTTTCTAGCTCCTTTGGTGAGTTCACATCGATAACATACTCTTTGACTCGTTGAGCATATTCCATGAGACGCCGCCCGCGGAACCGATGGCCTATGGGTGAGGCTTCCATCAACAACCCTGAGTAATAGACAAGTCTTTCTAGATCCGACGCCTCCTTCTTAAGGGTGCGCCGTAAGATGTATAGGTCGACGAGAATGATGAGCATATCGACTCCTACTTCATGGTTTGGAGGCAAGGATTCGAAACCAGTCCTGCATCGTTGAATTGCTTTATCTAGGTCTTCCAACGAGTTCGTCCTCTTGAATTTCTTGGAAGTCATAATCCCAAGCTGGCCAATGGCAAAACCGTGCTGGGGAGTGCCTGGCTGGGTACTTGTTACCAATTCGTCGATGAGTCTCTCTGCCTCCTTCTCCAGTTCATCATCATGAACTTGCTCGATCCTTCTGTTCAGCTGGGAGACCAAGTTGTTGAGCCCAGTAAAGTGGCGGTCAGACCCTTTGACTGCGCCATCATATACCATCCTGGTATATACGATGGCGTCGTCAAGATCTTTGATGTTTTGCAAAACCGCATGTCGACGCGAAAGAGCAAATCCCACTGTATTGGCGATATCTACGTGGGCTTCGAAATCACGATCTCGAAGGTTACTAGCAGCAGCCAACTCCACTGCCCGGCGCCCAGCCTCTACCGCCAAGTCCAGAGCATTCTGGGAGCCCGTGATAATGTACTCCGAAGTTCTAGCTTGCGCTAGGGAGTTGAGATACTTGGGATAATCAGGAGATGTCCTAGGCGCTCGGCGTAGGACCGTTTCCACATGCTGGATTGCATCGTAGATGAATTGCTGATGATGTAGTTGATCGTACGATCTAATAAGCGCGTTCGCGACTTGGGTCCGTATTTCAATTTCCTTTTCGACTGGTACTCTTCCCGTGGCGAATGTCTCTCGTAACATCGCCTGGGTCCTCTCCAACGATGCTATTGTGGTGGAGCGCTCACGCTCATCCATCGATTGATTTTCCATTGCGTAATTTCTCCTACGTTATTATGATGATATATATGAAATATATTGAATCTCAGCTCGAAATTTTGTAGAACTCGATGGTGAGGCTGTGATTAGGTAGCTGCGGCGCTATACTCGATTCTATTAAGGGGCTATGCAAGAACAGTGCGAACTATACCACATTGCACTGTTTTCAGCTCGTGGCGTTGCCATTGCTAGAAGAAAGCTTTACCTCAATGAAATCATCTGAGTCGCTAATAGCCCTATAAATAAGACATATAACTGCTTCTGCACCCTTGCGACGTTATTTCAAGTAAGTCCCCGATATATGACTCGTCGGTGGATTCATATCCGATTGAAATCGGTTCAGGGGCTTATATCAGGGGAAGTTTGGTTCCCTTCGCTTGCAGGCCTTTTCATACATTATTATCTTAATATCTTAATCCAAGCCATAAATACACCCATTAGATAATAATATGCCTCTATTTATATCTCAAACTACTATAATCTTGCCCGAATTTTCACAGTGTCATGAGGCAGACTAGGAAGCCTAGGAATCACATGTGTAACTCCAGAGTCTGTTGTTGCACAAGGAGCGTCCAACCCCTATCTAGCTACAACCACAAATATAGGTACGGCTCTTTATCCCCTATGAACCCCCCTATCCAGGACGAGGACCACCTTAGGGGGCTAACTCCTTGGTAGAAGGGGCCTTCTGCTCTAATGGTCTCCTACGGATAGGGGTAACAAGAACTAACATACATGGATATGATTAAACAAGGAACCTACATAGTAGGTAATAAAAAGGGTTCCAGCTTTTAGGTACTGGTGTTAATCGTCTGTCATAGATAAGTCTAATATTGTTATCGAAAAT
Source organism: Hypomontagnella monticulosa (assembly GCA_902825475.1). Lineage (NCBI taxonomy): Eukaryota > Fungi > Ascomycota > Sordariomycetes > Xylariales > Hypoxylaceae > Hypomontagnella > Hypomontagnella monticulosa. The sequence goes on along the minus strand of CADEBF010000011.1, from coordinate 4,136,437 downwards.
TTGAAAACTATAAACACTTAGCGACTTCCGTTTCCTATACAGCTTAAGTATCTCTACAGTCAAATCAAAATGCACGTGGGTTACTACTTCTGCAAGTGTATATCAGGCAACAGCGTTGCGAGAGCAATATCGTATTAACCGAGTCCTTGTAATCGTTCTGGATTTCCTAGACCAGCAATCCACAATACTAGGTACTTTCTCAATACTTCAAATATTGTTTCTTTTCCTCAACAGCAGTATACGATTTTCCACGTCCCACGTCGCGAGCCCCCAAGCACGTCGCTCCCCTATCTATAGTTGCATGTTATGGGTTACCTTACAATCTTATTGAGCAACTACTAGTTCCCCTACTCAAGCATGAAACTTTGATAGACACTATGCCGTTGCCAAGCCTAATTCCGGAGTACGAAGAACACGAGCTGTTCTTCGAATTACGAACATACCACCTTAGCAGTTTCGCCCAGACAATGGCAGAGCGAAAGCTATGCCTCGCTATCGACATTATTCGATGGATGGTTAGTGTGGCGGTGGAGTCTAATAGTACAATCTTCACCGGCAAGGCATCTACAGCGATTCTTCAATTGGTTCTAGCCAACATTCCTAACGTAGGGACCGCAAATGCTGAAACCCAGAGTCAAGTCCGCGAAGCCATCTCAGTCTGCGACCGTGAAGTCGGTACATCCCGCCGGTGCAAGACGTTGCCAAGTCTCCTTGATATTCTGGAAAGCCCGCTAGTGGTTCGGAGTATCTGGTCGCGTCTAAACACTCTCCTGTACAGGCCTATCATCCTGGAAGAGCGAGATAGTATGGTGTTACCACTCGTGCAGCCAATTGAACAGGTCGCAAGAGACGGCCTAATTGTTTTGGAAGACCCTAGGCAGATAGGTTCAGCGGTCCAAGCCAAGTTAGCTGCTACATATGACCAAGTGCGCAATTGGTACAGACATCGAAACCCGACCCCTCCCCTCTTCATTCGTGCTCTCTGGGAGAACCCACAGTACGGTGACAAGTTGACTAAAGATTTCAAAATACGAGTTTGCGACTCAAAGGTCAAGGAGGAACGCATCACACACTCAGTTATCCACGTAACATATCGCTTAGTTTGCCTAGTCAAGATCAACTCGCCAGAGGAAGAACCTTATGCGCCCCAGCTATACACCAAAAATGGGCGAATGTTCTCGTACAGGCAAAGAGAGAATCCGAAATGGACACAAGACGACCCCGGAAAATATTACTTGATATATCATAAGGCGCAGGAAACCAGAGACACAGAAAAACAAGACAAGTTCGAAAACGAACTCAATCTGTTACTTATGAGCTCTGGAATGATTATGAACACAACTCCAGAAATGGCAAAACCCACTAGTTCCACACGTCCACAATTGCGGGATACCCTACAAGCCGCCATTTCGAAGCAAGCTCCCATACTAAAGGGGCCCACAAAGAATGTAGGACGTCACGGAACGACTCCCGCAGTTACGCAGGACTCAATGCGGTCCACGACGACTACCTTATTGAGCAAAGCCCCTACTACGGGTGCCTCAGCGTCTACGCCTGCGAAGGATACAGGACAATCGCGTGTATCATCCCATATTCCTGCAAACAAAGAACCCCAGAGCATCGCGGCTGTTGGTACCGGCACTATCTCTCGTCGTACTGAAGATGCAGATGGTAAAGGCCCCCGTCAGGCTAGTCAACAACCTCCCAATCCTGCTGATAAGCCTGAGGAGTCGAAGCGTGGCCCTGGAGGAAAGAAAAAAGGACGATGGAAAAGAAGAGTTAAGAAAGAAGAGGCACGGGACGGAGATGAAACTACACAGGATCGACAAAGAAGTGCACAGCCTTCATCCCAGAGTCACGTTGGTCCTAACGCCCCCCAGTCTTACCGACCTCCTCCTGCTGGGCCTTTCCCATCCGCCCAACCCTACGAGCTCTACCAACCACTGCCACCGCCATCGCGGGAGATGGGGCATGATTTGTATCGACCGCAGAGAGAGCAGCGTGATTCATATCATCCACCATATCATCCGCACTATAATGACGAGCGACCTCGACCACGCTCCAGACCCCCTAGCCGAGACCTTGACATGCCTTACAGTGGTCGGCGATCTAGGTCCCCGCGGCGTGATGACCGACGGTGGGAGGGATATCGTTCACGCAGTCCCCTATCACGTCGTCCCGGCGATCGGCCCGAAGATCGATATTACTGGTGAAGACTGGAAGAATACCAGAGCACAAAGTCTGTTTCATTGTATAAATATCGCATCGTTATGTACTATGGGTATTCGATTCCTCGGATATTCGGAATAAGGATACCAAGTCCACTGGAGTGGGAAACATATGCCCCCTCGTCTCGCGTCGAACCTTTTGAGGGGACAGGAGTCGCATTCATGGTCTACGCAGAGCCCGCTTAGGCTGATATGCGAAAAGACTTGATACAGGATACAGAGTAGCCCTTTGATAGTATAGTCCCATCTTTCCACTCAGAGGCGCTCGCAGGGAGTTCTTGTTGTTGTTGTTGTATATTGTAGAAATAGGAATCTGTCTGAATTGCTGTTAGCATTACGCTGATTTAAACCTTTGTAGGTGGATGTGTGTCGTGCAGTTTCGTGATTATATTGTCGATAACAGTTACGTTCTCACGGTGGGAGTATAATGGGCCTGCATACCATTTCATGCTTTTCTAATAATCAGCACATTACCATTATTACATACACCGCTATAGTTATCGTTGTTTACAGGTAGGAAACTACCCGTGGACGTTAATGACGAAGATGGGTAGTTCGCTAAGTCACATGATTTAGTGCACTAGGTCCTGTGTGTTAGAGCGTTTAGCGATAGCGGTGCCCCGCAAAACTCACACCGCCTGCTATTTTAGGCAATTTACTGCATATTTATCTCCTAGGGCTAGTGTCGTGACACTGTTGTTCTAACTACAAGTTCTACGGAGAAATTATAAAGCATTGAAAGATATTCACTTGAGAAAGCATAACTGGGCACTTCGATATGTAACGTCCATTGAACTAAGTACCTAACTCAGTTGTCCTTGTTACCAAACCCAACCGTTTCCTGTGCTGCATGCCTCCGAAGAAAATCCATAACTAGGGGATTGTAGAAGCGTCTACCTTTTAGACATCGCGTGAATCTCGACCGTGACAAAGAATTGCCTCTGGGGGTTACTTCCAATGACTTGTGGCGAAGCTTTCAATGTGTCGAAACTGGGGGTTAAAGAGTCTGTTTCGAGGGTGCGTCGATCTCAGTCTTGCTGATGGTCTCCAGACTGCTGCGGCGGATCAGACTGATCCTCGTCCGCCTCCTCGATCTGCGCCGGCGCAGTCTGAGTCTGCTGATTCTGGTGCGGAACTTGCTGTGTAGTATTGAACAGAGTAGGTTGACCATCACCATAAACGTCATCTAGCTCATGGTGGTTGTAGATTCGGTAGCGATCCTGTAGTTCGCCGTTCATGTAGATGTACACGGTGATGTAATCTCTACCGGAGGCTTCGAGCACGGTGTGAAGTTGGGCTGCAGCGGCTCCGAACTGCTCGAGATTGTTGGCATAGCAAGACATGAACAATTGACCACCAACTCGCGCCTGCTCCCATACCGGTTGCCATTCGGCGGGGCCGAGGTTAGGGCCGCCGGCGGGGATGGTAGGAGGGGTCTGGCTGTGCACGAACGCCTCCACTCGAGCAAGCTCTCCGTCAGAGTAATACGAGGAGCCTGAGTCTGAACCTGAGTCGGATTCAGAGTCGGCATCGTCCTGGTCGGTCTCAGCTAGTTGCGCGCCATTTTGCTGCGGCAATTCTGCCACGGCGATTGCTATCTCGGTGTTAGCATATCTGGCATTGAGAGTGGTCTTCAATCATCAATACTGTACCTTGGCTTTGCACTTGGATGTTCGCAGGGAGAGGCGCGTTGTCTTGGGGTTGGACGGCTCCCTGCCCTTGGGTAGGAGGGTTCGGCGCTGCTTGATCTGTGTGTTGCTCCATCGTTACGGTTGTCGGCGCGATGGATCAGCGACGATGGTGGGAATAGTTGGTAGGAAAAGGAAGAAAAAATAAATGGAGAATGGGCGGCGTTTTTAGTACTGAATGTTTTTCATGAATCGGCGAGGAAGGTACTGATAACGCGACTCGACGCGCCGAGTTCTTCTTTTGGCTGCAACCTGGGGGATCTTTTGTTGATACTCCCGTTTGCGCTTGTATTATGGCAACTACGTACGGAAGGACTTAGCACTCATATCGCTATATCGTGCCTGCCGTTTCTTATGCGACTTGGATAGTCAGGTACCTCCTTTTCACTCGCGTCGTTGATTACTACCGGCGCAGAGAAAAATAATCACGGGGAGTCCTGTTGATATTTTCAGGTCATGTACGCCGAGTGTTTAGTCTAAGGAAATTCCAGCGATAAAAAAGTGTTCTCACATAACTATTACTGAGTTCCATGTCCGTAACTGCCGTTTTGATGTTTTGGTACTCTGGCTGCGGCTTCACGGCGTTGTAAATTATCTAACACCTATCTGTGACATGCCACAGAATAAATATACTTGCCAAGATGCACCATAGCCAATCCCCCTAGTCGTCCTTTCTATCTTTGTTGGTATATCAACATCGGTCGTGCGCCGAGAGGCAAGAGCGAAGACCACCGGGATGCGGACCGTTGCTTCCACTATTTACCGCCATTAGAAGCCACTCACCAGTGCTGTCCAGTCCTATTGAATGGACGTAAATTTACAGTGATCTAGGATTGAAGGTTTCATAATAGTAGGTATCTAGTACTTTATTGTTCGACGTCTTATCTGTTTGCTTGTACTTACATGTATGTACCTACGTATAAAGTAAGCCCACCGTCAACTGTCTCTTTGAAGTCAGCTGTACACTCCGTTGCCTGCAACGAAATTATTGCCCAGGTGACCATTGATTCCAGTATGAACAGACCTACAATTCATTCTTGAGCGCACCTGCACAAGGGCCGTCTTTTCTACTACAGTATGCAAAGCTAGCACCTTCAGATTTTACTATTTATTTGGCCAAAAAATCTCAAATGGTACACCTTCCAAGGTTGCTAGAGACATACATGTACAAACAAAACACCTTATCCTCACAGCCCCCCATTGAACTCTCTCATGTAAGTAATCTAGGCCATTTTATCCCTCAACTCACTCAAGGTCTCTATTAATATGCAAATTCAGATTTCTACAGCGAATATGTCGTTGCCTATGATCACCAATAGGCTCCATGGCCAAGACCTCGCCCGCGAATTGCGAGAACTCTGGCCTAGCGAAGACCTTTACGAAGCTTCGAATCACGGAAACGTTTGCGAGGCCCTAGATGTCATTAGATGGATGGCCAGTTTGTTGGCAAAGTCAGAGGAACCACTTTCAACTATAACGCCGTCCAAGATAGCGTCCCCTATTGCTATGGAGCCGTCCGACATGATGCTACAGTTAGCTTTAGCCGATATTTCGGTCTTGAAATCCCCTAATGCCGAGTTATCGGGAAAGCTCCGCGCAGCTTTCGACGTCGTCGGCGAGGCGACGAAGAACCATCGAACCGACGATAATACATCAACCGTGATGGAAATATTGGAAAGCCCAATGGTGGTGCAATCACTCTGGTCCACGCCCCGAAATCTTCTATACCAGACACGATTGTGGGAAGTCAAAGGCGACATCGTACGGCCTGTCGTCCTCCCGACTGAGGAGGTGGCCAAAGACGGTCTCGTAATCATAGAGGACCCGGCCCAACTAGCCGCAGCCGTTGAGGTGAAACTCGCTACGCGTCTCTCTCCCGATCATATGACGCATCGTTTCCTCATTCCGAATTTACCCACGTTTATCCGTTGCTTTTGGGATAACACGAAGGGCATTCATGAAAATGCACTAATCGGTGATGACTCTGATGAGTTTGACCCGCAGGCGATAGATACAGGTGATGGGGAGCAGATATTTGATGCTCTGAAAAAATTCAGAATCCGAGTGTGGGATACACTTGTCAAAGAAGACGCCAAGGGAGGCTACCTCCAACATCCCGTTATTATCGCTTCCTATCATCTTGTCTGTGCGGCCTTGCCTCCCTTTTCTAGGAACCGTATGTGTTTCGTCAATTTCTACGAAGACAACGAGCATACTTCCGGAGCGAACATGGAAGCGGATGTCGTGGAATGGTGGGATGGTAGGTACCGTTGTCAACCATTCGGGGGGCCCGGTAAACACTATTTGGTATATCGGAAGTCGAAAGAGGTCCGATTTCAAGAAGACGAGGGACAATTGAGGCCTAGTCAATTCTGCCAAGAGCAAAACCTTGAACGGCGGAAGCGAAAGCGCGATCATGAAGAGTTACTATGATCGAAATAACGATCAAGATCTCCCAGTCGACATTTTCAACGGTCTAGATTCGCTTACCAATATTATTGGCTGTCAAGATCGCCTCGTCGATATCATCAGCGGCCAAGATCACGCAGTCGACACTCTTGGCGATCGACATCCCCTCGTCGAGATCATTGACGAAGACACCGGACTTATTCCAGATACCACTCACGATAGTAGCACCACAGGCTTGTCCCGTCATGTTACTCCTCCATCATCTCGTAATCTAGCTAATAGGTTCTTAAACTATTCTAGACGGATATCACGTCGCACCAGGGGCCCCGAGAAATGACTCTACGAAAGACAAAGACCCCTGCCTGAACCTGCACACGAAGATTTGACTGAGAATTTCCTTTATACACCCGCTTTATTTCCTTCTGCATTGTGTTTCTCTCGGCGCTCTTGGAGCATTTATGGAAAGGGATCTGCTAGGATTTAATATGAGAAAAGAGCCTCTAGAGGTCGTAGGAAGAGCACTCACTTGAAGATCTATAGACTCTCATCCTTGCCTCCCGTACCTGTATCTCAGGGGTGGTTACCTCGATACTTTATGTAGGTAGAGAACGATTAAGGGGGTAGATAGACATTATACGTATTTCCTTCATCACTGGCAAACCTCATAATACGGAAAACAACGTAAATGTGGTTTGAGAAATGCTACCGCAGCAAACCATAGCCGCACAGCAAATCATAGAAGCGCAGCAAACCATAAAAACCCCGTAGTATAAATGCGTACATGTATCTACCTACGACCTGATGAACACTCCTTTCTTCCCCTTTTCTGTAGGAATTCGTCTAGTTTTCAACGATTTATTATATTTTTAAGTATGCTTTACTATGTTCTTAGATCCTAAAGCGCATATATGCCCATAAAAGAGTTATTGAACGTACATCCTGTGCTAGATTCGATATTCTCTCGCTTAACCCCTATTATGAACCCACCCCGAACTTGCCCGATATCGGAACATTAGACCTTGTGCCCGATAGGAAGAGTTGATACATATAACCCTTATCATCATGAGGCGAGGGACTCTATAATACTTCTCTCCTGAGACGGGAGCATTCACAAGAGACAATGGGGCTCTACAATATATAGATTCATAGCCTTAGCTAGGTAAGGGCTGAGACTCATGTAACGATGGGGGTTTCCCCTAAGAGTATTCGCGCATGCCGTGAAGGTTTGTGTGCCGTCTATACCCGCTGTAAGAGACTCGTCGTTTTCTTTTTAGTATATACTGATTTTCAATCCCATCTTTCGTATGGCACTCATCGGCGATGATAACAACAATGGACTGTGGACCAAATATTGAATGGTAGCAATCAAACCTTGAACAGTGTCCTGATTCCTAATCCGTGGCTCACCATCAATGCACAGTACTTACTCGGCAACCGCCCAGTACGCAGTGCAGGCTCTGCACTACCGGGTATCATATAACCTTGAAGGCACTGAGTAAAACTTTTTGTATTTCCTCCATCACTTTTATTATTTAACTTGCTCGCAATTTCTCGTCTCTCACTTCACACACTCTCCCACTCTCTTCCTGCTACCCTTGATATTGAACCATATCATACATTCCGCGTCCTTCAACTGTGATACACACGCCGCAGTAACCTCCTCCCCATCAAGGATAAAAGAGTTGTGATTCCACAAGAAGCTGCCGACATATCCCTCAGTCGACCACCCTCCCACCCCACCAAGGAAAGGTCTCGTCGGGGTATACGATCGATACCCAACTCCACGATTCTCACTTGCCTGCCTCTGAACCTTTTGAAAGAAAATATAGCAACCATGCCCCTTCAGTATCTCCACGATACATACCAGGGCCAAGAGCTCGCGGAAAAGTTGCGTCAGAGCTGGCCTAACTGTTTCGCTGCATCGCAAGCCCAGCAAAAACTGTGCGCTGGCCTCGAGGCTATCCGATGGATCATCAGTGTCTTGGCAGAATCGGAATCCCCTATGATTACCATCGACCGCACTGACACGCCGCTTCTACTAGCGGTAGCCAATTATCCTATCCAGTCGACAGTGACCATTAGAGGGCTGAGTGAGATCCAGAGTATCATCTCTAAAGCCACTCTCGCGTTTTCTGCTCCCAAAGGAGATGGCAGCGGAGCAAATCTCCTTGAATTTCTAGAGAGCGCCATGATGGTACAAGCACTTTGGTCGAAACCTGAATATTTGCTGTACCAGGCCACATTGAAGAGGGAGGGCAACCTGCCACTACCCGACACGCTCCTAGCTATGACACCGGCCCAGATAGCTAGAGACGGCCTCGTAACATTGGATGATCCCGAGAAGTTGATCCCAGCGGTCACGGAAAAGCTCGCTTCGAAGACGTACTACCACCAAGAGTATACCGTACGTCAGCTCCACACCTTCGCGTCGCCACAACTCATTAGAGTTAATTGGACGAACCCATCACAATGGGACCAAAGTAGGGGGTCGCCGATGGAGTTATTCCACTCATTCAAAATACGACGACCCCAGAGCGCGGAGGTGGAAGGCGGTCAACCTCAACCCCTCGTCGTGGACGTGTCTTACACGTTGATCTGCCTGGCCAGAATTACTGGATCTTGGCACAAGGATGAACCTGCAGCGGTAGCTGCACACAAGTATACCACCGATGGACTTGCTTTCCTTTCGGGCTATGGCAATGACTGGTCACAGAACTGGTCTTGCGAAGAGCCTGGAAGCTATTATCTGGTCTATTACAAGACTGGCCAGAGCCCACCCGGCCAACAGGCGTTGGGAGCTGCGAATCCGCGCCAGACCATCGAATCTGATGCTGGGTTCGACCTAGGCTCGATGAGACGCAGCCTTCCTCCTGACGGTGAGCGCGAAGCGCAGCCAGCAGACAATGACCAGACTGATCGTCTGAGGAGCCCTCGTCCAGCTCAGCACGACTCCAATGAGAGTCCACCTGCGCCGCAGGCGTCACTAACACGGAACGCAAGGTCTAACAATCATCCGTCAGCCGATTTAGTTACCACACGGCGCGAGATGAGTAATGGGGTGGTCGAAGTGCCCCGGGTCCAGTTGCCGCCCCAGACGGGAACTGGAAACCAAGGCACGCAGAACCCCCGACCGGCCAATGGCCGTGAGAATCCGTCCGCTGGTGGAGAGGCGCATATCAACCGACACCAAGATCTCGACGAGATGATACGGTCCGAAAGTCGAAGCGTCGAGTCGACTCCCCACAGAGTCAAGGAGGAAGACGAGGAGGAAGACGGGGAAGTGGAAGACGTTCCGCCGGTGCCTGAACAGGATAGAAGGAACGACAATATCTATCCTTCTAACTGGCGAGGTAGTAGACGGCGTGACGACCATAGGGGAAGGAATAGGGGTCGCGGGCCTCACGTCTCTCGTGGGCCTCCTAATTCCCGTGGGCCTTATGTCCACCGTGACACCCCCGACCCCCGCCAACCTCCTATCTCTCGCGGACGCCCTAATCGTCGTGGACGCTCTTTCCCTCGAGGAAGCCAGCGACCAGCCGGGGGGAACAACCAGCAGCGCAATTCTGGAGTCTCCGGCCGACATGGCGATGATCGGCGACAGTTTCGTGAGCGTTCGCCGCTCGGAGAGCGTAGGGATACCGGAAACCGCGACCAGCGGCGCCCCGACGGTCTTCCTCCTCGTCCCCTGCAAAGTCAGACAAATAATTTTACAGCCAACGATCGCCCTAACGGTCTTCCTCCTCGTCCCCCGCAAAATCAGACGAGTAACTCTACGGCAAACGATCGAAGTCGCGTGTCTGGTAGCGGATCTACGAGATACAGACGTCGCTCCGCGAGTCCTCCTCGAGAGAGACCGCAGCTTCACCGAGGCTCTGGACATCCTCAGGAAGATCGCCCCCGTTGACCTAAGGGCCCCTGATAAGAAAGGCGCGGACCAGCTTTTAGCCTGTGTTCACTGGATTGTTCAACAAGTAAACGGCAAGGTCTGTCTTATTATACAAATAGCTCACTATCTTGAATTGTCGCTAATCGAATCTTTACACAGGTATATTGATATCCGTCCACGACGATGAAGCCTCTGTCACGACACTACGTGACGAACTGTCGGTTCTCTGAAAGAACCCTTCCGAATCCGCATGCCAATATTCGGCTCATAATTCGGCTTTCGACTCTCTTCTTTCGTTTCTCTTTTTTTTCATTCGACTTTTCCTTTCGCTTTGTGCAATATACCGATACTTTCTACGCGAGTTCTACCGAAATTTTGCTCCGCAGGCATTGAGAACTTTTCTGTCGTTCTCTCGCTGTGTTTCTCGAAGATCCTACGCACTTGATAGGCCTAAAAGTACGATACTATGGAAGGGCTACTCGGTACAGATGTACTTATGGCTGTATGGATGAGAGTCTGCTCTAGGCCACGGCCGAAGTGTTCGTCTAGATGTCTATACTGTCGATGTAATCAGACGAAGCAGCCCGGGCACGATCTCCACCGTCTTTGTGGTCAAGGCAGTACACCATTGTATCATCATAGTTATGGCAATCTTGTGTCGGTATTCTATAGTCTCTGCAGGCAACCGTCGAAGCCTTGCGACCTGACTAGAATAACCGCTAGTAGGAGATATCAATTGATAAAATTTCCCCTATGCTTTTCCTTGATAACTTGTGTATTTATATATTAGAGTGCATTCGAAGCTTCGAGAGTCTCCGTAAACTTGACACTTTCGTACTAACTGCTCTGTGATTCCACGTATCCTCCGTTTAGACTTGGAGACCGTAAACTTCAGGAGCAGGAGCTACCAAACTAGCCGTGACTGGGACGCAGTAACTCCTTATTCCAGAAGCCGCAATTTCCGAAAATTCGATCAGGTGTTCGCGCCAGATTGAAGCGACCTGGGTCAGTTTGGAGGCATATCCATGTCTCGAGCCGACCAATTTAAGTAGGTACGTTTTCTTCAAGGTTTTTGTAGGCCAAATGGCTGATGGAAGATTGGAAGGCACGTGCCTATTCAACAGCGATGTTACAGCGTCGTTGCCTTACATCAAGCCAACTCATGGGCTCTACTCTTAACTCAGGACGCGCTCTTTCCTCGAACAACTCTCACGTCAAAATTTATCTTCCCAATTTCGACTCGTACACCCATCCAAGAAAGAATTTCCCCATTTCATTCATTGTCACCCTCGAGGCATAGACTGACTCTCCAAATCCCCGCCTATGCAACCCGCATAATAACAAATCATCACGATTCCCCCGTCGATTTCCTCAGAGGGTAATACAGACAATTCAGCCTGTCGTTTTATAAATCCCAACTTCGTACTGGCTTTCGAGGACGAACAAAGCAAAAATGTCGTTGAAACTTCTGACATCGGAATACAATGGCCCAGAGCTTGCGGCGAAGCTTCGAGAGAATTGGCTTAGCGACTTCGCTACGAATGAGTCCGAGAGAGTCTTGTGCGCCGGTCTAGAAATCATTCGATGGTTGGCAAGTTTGTTGGCAGAGTCCGGTCTCCCCTTGCCTAATTGTAGCCCGTCCGACATCCCATTACGTTTGGTTCTAGCCGATATTCCCAGCCTACAGGCTGCTAATGACAAGGAGAAGCTCATGATCCGCAATGCTATACGTGATTGTGTCCACGTATTAGGTTACGTTCGGAATCTCTTCTGCATTATCGAAGGAAGTTACATGATACACAAGTTTTGGTCCATGCCTAACAACTTGATCCACGACAGCAAGGACTGGTGTGCACTCGACGATATAGTGTTCATTTTCTACCGCGATACTGACGACATAGCTAGGAAAGGATTATTTAAGGAGATAAAAGACCCCAAGGATCTTGCACGGACTGTCGAAGAGTGCTTAAAGGCGGAGGAACAAGGGAAGGATGGCACCGTTCACCACATCCAAACTCCGCCTACATTCATCCGCTTCGAATGGGAAAGAGATGATTATCACGGGACACTACGTCCTGGTGACTTCAGCATGTTCAATATAGAGATTCGGGATGCATATGTTGAGAATGGCCTCCTTACTCATCCTATTGTGACCGCCTCTTATCGTTTGGTCTGCATTGCCAAATGCTGGAAGGAAGACGAGAAACCTATTGCCGCCCACTTTTATATGCCTGATGGGCGTGGTTTCTTGCCTCAAAACGACGGCAAGTTGAGCCAATACTGGTCATGCAATGACCGTGGAAAATATTACTTGGTGTACCAAAAGTCTGACGAGACCCGTGAGCTACGACTTGGATCCCCAGATCTATCGCATCGCATTCAACACCCAAAGTCTATCTCTGGAGCAGAGGACGAGACATCCAATGATAGCGATGATCCTAGTCACCAGGACACTTCTCGCTCCAGCTCACCTTCTTTGCAACTGGCCACAAGGCCAAAAGCTCAAACTCGCATAAACTTCCGTCATCACCCTTATCGTTACTCACTTTGAGATCATCGGCCAGCATCCTTGTGTGCTCAACCACTCGCGAAGCGGGCACAAGGTTCCTTGACACCTCCTTGATTGGAGACATTTGGTATGTCCCAAAATATGATTCCCGCACCACTTTTGTGTATCATGGCTAACTAGTCTTCTAGATGTACTGGATGGGTGTGGCGATAGGAGTATTTTAAATGGGCAATACTGGCGAGCGGGTTCGTGTAGTCTTTGGGAGAGTAGATCTGCAACAGATCTCTCAAGTCGATTTGCTTTCCTGCAGAAAGCTTTTATCTCGGTTTCGGGCATGCTCAACGACGATACTGCCATATGGCATTTGCTATTTGTACTTCTCATATGGACACTCTCTACGAGTCTACGGACATGAGAATCATATCTATATTCTTCATTGCTTGTAAGTTCTAAGAAAATCATGTGGCAGTCTAATGAGACGAGTAGACCGTCCGCTATGCACATGAAAAGGCCTTTTTGGGGGACAAATGTGGCATCTACATCAGTCATTATATCTATCACGACGGGAACAAATTGTATCTACGATCCGCGATTTCACACATCTCCTAACAGGGCAGTCGGACGTAGGAACTGCCGGCAGAGGATCAACCCCCAGAGCTGGAGACGCTCCGTATCGGGCCCCACTTCGGCTCCGAGTGACCCGCTGGAATCTAACACAACATTGAACCACTAACTCTCTCCGGGCGATTTTCTCAACGCGATGTTCTCTAACCTTATTGCAATTTATGTAGCAAATTATTTGAGTAGACGCGATCGCCGGAGCCGCATACCTAGAACCGGGACTCGGTGGCAGCTCCTTGTCAACGTAGACTGATCTCGGCGCCGCATTGCACTGCGCGAGGAACTCTACCTACAGTACCAAGTAGCATAGAAATATTACTGTTACTTTTCGCTTAGTATGAATTACAGATCTATTCGATGTCACATTTATGACCGATTTGCTACGCGGGAATCCCTATGTTAGCTATTCAGTCAGTATCATAAATACTTCGTATAATCCCGGGGGCTGGACTTACCTGCCCAACTGTGTGTAGCTGTCGCAGAGATCAAGGAGTCCAGCATAATCTGCCTACAATGCTATTTAGACACAGGCGACTTATATATAGGTATTTTATTCAGTGACACCTGACTTCAACTCTACTCTAAGGGACAGCTTACTCGATTCAGAATTATCGCATTATTAACTACTAAACTATGCCATAAGTATATATCACCGGATCCGATTTGAAATGCATCATCCACATCCCCTAATTCAACAAAGTTGCGGGAAGCCTGCGCGGGTACTGGACTGGGACACCGAATAAAAAGTCGTAATGCATCGTTATCTCTATTAACAGGCATGAAGACGATCTAATCGTAATATGTACGGAGTGAAAGTATGCTAGGAACAACCCCCCGAGTCCGTTCCCGTTCCCTATGGTCTGGTATATATGTAGCGACATCGAGGAGCCTTTTACTAAACCCTGAACTAGATAAGCCGTATCCGGCGCGCGATGATTAAACATACCGCACAGAAAAGCACCAAGCCAGACAGGATTACGACGAAGGGATATATGTTGTCGACGTCTTTGAAGGGGACCTCGACGTTCATGCCAAATAGACCCGTGACGACGTTCAGGGGAACGATGATAGAAGCCAGAAACGTGATCTTGCTAAGACCCGCATTGGTCTCCGTCCCCTGCATGATACTATCGATGGTCAACTGGGCGAGGTAATTGCTGTGGGCACGAGAGAGAATCTTTTCGAAGTGTGTCAGGTTGGTCATCATGGTGACCACGTGGTCCTGAATATCACCAAGATACATGCCTATGTCCATGCGTGGCGTGACTTTGTAGTCCTCGTTGCAGCGTTTGGTAAAGCCCTTCAGAATGTCGGCCTTGCCGCCGAGTCCACGCATGAGGGCGAGCGTGTTCTTGCGAACACTGCCGATCTTACGTAGGAACATGTGCCTATCATCGGGTCGTGCTACGAAGATTGAATCCTCGATGGCCTCGGTGAGCAGCTCCACTCTGTGGATTGCGGGCGCGAATGAATCGACGATATTATCACTGCAGGTTAAATTAGTACCTTTGATTTCAAAGGTTGCTTTTTCAATGGCGGCGAAAACTTACATTAAGGCATAGCAGATCCAATCGCTACTCAAAGAAACGTACTCCTTCAGGCTAGAGATCCTCTTCCGGACATGAGACGCGTGGTCGTTAGGTAGGAAGCTGAAACTCAAAGTTCCCTCGCGGAAGACAACGACGTAGATATTGTACGGCTCGTAGTCTGGACCGTCCTCGTCCTGGACGACGTTAAAAGACCGAAAAGAGGCGAAGTAGTAGGATGGGAAGATTTCAATCTTCTCACGCGCCTCCTGAGTAGTAATATCTTCGATTGTCAGAGGATGCACTCCAAAGGCCTTGCACAAAGTCCGGGCTTCCTCTTCGGTGGGTCTGTTGACATTCAACCACCACACACCATCCGGCTCGTCGCGGGGAAACGTAAAAAGACCACGGAGATCTTCGCCGGGGAGCACAAGGTCTCCAAATTCTGCAGCGTGGATGGTAGATTCCCAGGCCGAGGAGAAGAAGCTAAAGCGGTTAGGGTCGAGATGTGGCTCTTTCTCGGCCGGCTTCAAGACTGGTTCTTGAGTCTCGGGTAGCTCTGGGGCCTTCTCATGTACCGTGTCCGAAGACGCAGATGGAAGATTGACGAAGTCACCATCTACAGTGATCATCGGTGCGGGTTCTGAGACCGCCGATTCCGGCCGCAAGCTGGGAAACACTCGAACCGCTGCTCGTGCATCAATGCTCTCCCTCCGCGCGGCGCTTTCAGTCGCCATGAAATTCTCCAAATAGTCGAAATCAATATGTAGCTGATCGTGACGGTGCTCGTCTTGCAAAGGAAAGCAGACATCTTCCTCGGCAGTCTTGTTCGTTGCAACACTTGCCCCATCGTCGGCTGAGAATGTAGCAGGCTTGCTGCGGCCGGACCGTTGGCTTACATGACTGTCGCGGCTCACGGACGAGTAAGTACGGTGCAGAGCTTCGCCATCTTCCTGCTTCTGTGCTCGACCATCTGTAACGGAAAGTGCTCGATCGCGACGGCGAGCTTCGGCGAAGGCCTTGACGGAGTTGGGGGGAGACACAGCCCGCGGCTGCTCGTTCGTGGAGTTAAAGGTAGGCCTACGGCTGTGTGTCCCCATTGGAGAGACGCTTCCATCCTCTTCGTCGAGGACCGCCTCTTCGAAATCCCTCACCCTAATATCGGATGGCGAATAGGGTCCAACCGGCTGCAGATGCTGGCGGGATCCATATAGAGTATCGACAGTACCACGGCGCGGGCGCTCGAGCCTCTGAGTGGAAGAGACTTGGTGGCGGTGGTCGTCCAACTCTGGGACAGGGGTATTATAGCCCGAGCCGGAGTTCGCTTCGTCTTGATGAGACATCTCGTAAAATAATTGCTGTTTTTGTCTATAATCTGTGATATATCTAAAGGGCGCCGATTTGGAAAACTCTATACGACTCAAGGAGAACTTGTCCGGACTGAATTGAATGGAATAAGATGATCTGCTTGAGGAAAGCCTTCCGCGTGCTGCTTATGGGAAGGCGTACATACTGCGTGGTGTACTTAGTCCAGCAGTAGCATTAGTAACTTGCAGCAGGCGTGGCAGCACGCCGACTGCAAAGGGGATTTCGACGTGGGATTCACGCCAGTGCTGGGGAGGCAAACCAAAATCTGGTCTAGGGAAATATCAGGCTATGCGAGCAGATTATCGAGTGTGGAACTTGGATATGTCAAAACGGTAGGGACGACGGTCAAGTTATGGTGGCTTCTTGTTGACACCGCTGTAGACCCAGCAGACTGGGCCGAGAAGCGGTCGGGAGAAGGAGAACTGAATGCAATTGAGGCCCGCCAATTTGGTGGTTTCTGGGATGGTGGCGGTAATTACCGCGCTGAAGGGGTCGGCGTGGTGAAAGAAATAGCGCAGCTGGTAAAGCTCCTCAAGGACCTTGATTGGGTTGCGTAGCGTTGAACTGGTTGTCGGCTTGCACAGGTTCGAGTCAGGTCGGCGATTGGTGGACGGATTAGCGGCAATTAGTATCCGTAGAACTTGTGTGGACTATGGATAGGAATTGCGATTGTTTCTTGTCGCAATCGACGAACGGATCGACAAATGTGCCAATGATGTATTGGGTTCAGAATATTGTTTCACGGAAAGCCAGGCAAAGAAGCTGTATGGGATCCAATGAACTGAGTGGCCCAGTAGTATTTACCAGAGAAGACTAGATTGCATATGCAACAGTCTACACACCGGTATGAAAAATGATTTGTTTATTTGTGTGGTGAGAAGAGTGTGATGTTGAAAGTTGAAAGAAACAGTCAGATGGGAAGTCGAATCAAAGCATCTGATATTTTAAGGTGATCTTAGCTGCTTGGTCTGAGCTACGGCCCTAAGAGAAAAAATTATTAAGCTACGAAGGCCGGGGCAAAAAGTTTCGCACATTAGCCACATGCCGGCCATAATGTGGCTTTTTTTTTTAAAAAGAGGGGTTTTTTTTACGAATATTATTGTCCTTTTTATTTTTAAATTTAAGATTTTATTTATTTAATTATTATTATTATATATTTAATTAAATTGTTTTAAATGATTAAAAAATTAATAAATATAAAATTATATTATTAAACGTTTATTTTATATGTTAAAAGCATTACGTGATAATATATTTAAAAAAAAATTAAGTTTTCGTTATCCGGATTTACTCGATTATTTTAAAAAGTTAAAAATCGAGGTTATATTATAAAAGGATTAATTTTTTACATTTATATTAAAAATTAACCATGTTTTAATAAACTTTTTAAAATAAAAAATGTTAACGATATTATAATTATTATAATTATTAAAAATAATATAATAAAAAAATAATTTATATAATAAATAACTAATGATATTAAAATTAACATTAATAATTTTAATAATATTTTTAATTATTAATTAATTTTAAATTATTTTAAAACTTATAATTTTAAGTTTATTAAATATATAATAAAATTAAAGTTAATTAATAATTAAAAGTTAATTTAATATAACTTTTATATATATATAAAAAATTAAATTAATAAAAATTTTAAAAGTATTATATAAAATAATAAAATTATTATATTAATTAATTAAATTAATAACATTTTTAAAAGTTTTATTATTTATACGTTATATAAAAATATTAAAAAAATTTTATGAAATTTATATTTTAAATTAACTTTTATTAATTTTATTAAAATATTATTAAGTGTATTGTATTTAATTATTTATTTAACCTTTTTTTTTCTTACATAATTTTATTTAATTTATAAAAATATAATTTCTTTATGTAATTTATAAATAAAAAAATAAAATAATATATATTATTATTAATTTATTTATTATTTACCGGTGATTACCTGCTACCTTATAACCATATATTATATTATATAATATATGTGATTAAGTTTTATTTATTAATATTAATTAATTTAATTATTAACCGATAAGTTAATTTTAAATTAATAAGGAACCTTATTAAAAAAAGGCCAACATTAAATGTGCAGTGTACCGAAGCTAAACATGCAGTATAGCTTAAATAGGCAGGTGGTAGGCGGAAATCCGGCGCTAGTACCTCACCAAATAAGCCAGATAGCTAAAATCAGCTTTAATTTGAATAATTTCACTAAAATTACATTTCAGGGATAATAATTTACATAGCTAGAATCAGCTCAATTCAGCGATCGTACTGGTATATGCTTCAAATGGTGCACCTGTGATTTGAAGTGGCTATCCTATGTAGGGTGCGATTCTACTAATTTTCAAAACGACTAAGTCCCCCATATGGGCGTTAAGCCTTAGGCTATCGATAGCCAACGCCAGCCAGCGCCAGCTAGCTCCAGCCAGCCAGGACTTCAACCAGCGATAACCACCCCGATTCTAGGATGCAAGCTTCGAGACTTATATTAATAGAATCGCTGAGCTGAGGACTTTTAAATGATGTAAATTATTAATTGATGTCATCCCAGATTGTAGAGTTATTTGAATTGAAATAAAAATCTGGTGTTCTAGGGCTTTTGGTGTGGTAGGCACCTGGCAAAACCGCTGACCACCTACTTGTTTTGGGATATACCGCATGTTTAGCCCGGGGACACTGCACATTTAGTGTTGGCTTAAAAAAAAAAGATATAAAGGATAAAATATTAAATATTAGTACTTGCTAGTGACTTCATACGTATATCTTTTATCATTTTTAATAAAAAAAAACGAAACTTTTTAATAACCTTAAAATATTTAAATCGATAATATAAGTTATTAAATAGTAAATATTATTCGGGATTTTATAAATATTTATTTATTAAATAAACGTTTTAAAATTACGTTTATTATATATATTAAAAATAATTATTTAAAAAACCTTTATATAAAATTCCGTAAGCGCTTACCAGTAAAATCATTTTAATTTTAATTTTTTTTTTTTAAATTTAATTATATTATAATAATTAAATTAATAATCTTAAAAAAATATATTAATATTTATAAGTAAATCTTATTTTTATTAAAATAATTTTAATATATTTTTATTTTATCCTTTTTAAATTATATTAATAATATATTAAAAAATAACTTTATTAAAAAAATGATTTAAATATATTTACGAGAAATATACCGGATAAAATTTTAATATTTTTAATCTTAATGTTTTTATTAATTAATAAGTAGTTAATATATATATAATTAAAAGTTTCGAAGGTTATAAAAACTAATTATTTAATAAATGTTTTTAAAAAAAATTTTAAAACGATTTTAATGGTTAAATTTAATTATATTTTAAAAGCTTTAATTATATGTTATAAAATAAAATATTTAATTACTTAAAAAATCATAGAATATATATTTTAAAAATTAAAAAGGAGATAATAATAAAAAAATTAATGATTATTTTAAAATCATTAATATTTTTTAAATATTTATCGGAGGAGGTTATTATTACTTTTATAAAAAACTTATAAGGTTTTATTTTATAAAATAACTTAAATTTTAAATAAAAAATGGCATTAAAATTTATAAACGGAAATATTAACTTATTAATCCCTTAAATAAAATCTTAATAATACATTTAAAACTTAAATTAAGTTTATATTTAAATTATATTAAGTATATTTATTAAATTAAGCTTTATAAAAGATTTATATTTAAACTTTAAAATTTAAATAATAAAATTTAAATAAAAATTAATTATATTATTATTATTAAAATAAACTTAATAATTAATATCTTTTTTATCGTAAATAATTTAAAAGTAAATCTTAAAAGCTTAATTAAAAAATTTTATTAAAAAAATAATATTTAATATATATAAATTATTATTTAATTTTAATGCTTCTTATGTTTTAAACGATTTATATAAAATTTATAATAATAATGATAACCATAAATTTAAAGATAAAATATATAATATTATCGATAAAAAAATAAAAATATTTAAAAATAAATGTTAAAAGTATAATATTATTTTTAATTTATACTTATAAGTATTTTCTATTATATTAAAAAAGAAAGCTAAATAATTTTATTTTAATTATTTAATTAAGAAAAGATATAAAATCTTTAAATTAATAAATGAAATGAAAATAACCTTTTATATAATAAAAAATTAATAATTATATATAAATGAATAAAAAAGTGTAAGTATTAAAAATATTATTAAGTAAAACCTTACATGTAACTTATTTATATGCCTCGAAAAATTAATTAATTAAATTAAAAAGGTTTATAAAAAACTATTAATTAATTATTTTAAAGATGTTAATTTTAAAAAAAGAATATTAAATGTAATTTAAAAGCATTTAATTTTTTTAATAATTATAATTAATCCGGTAAATGATTATAATAAAATGTATTTTTAATTAAAAAATGTTATAAGTGGATGGTTATAATTTTATGATTAATCAAATTAATTTAACATCATGAATTTTTTAAATTAAAAATATAAAAATATTAAACTTAAAAATTAATAAAAAAATTAAAACCATCGATTATTTTTTAAATTAAAGTTTTAAAAAAATAAATAAAATAATAAATAATGTTTTATATGTTATAAACTTAAATGTTAATTAATTAAGTACTTGTTAATGGAAAAAATCTAGAAGTAATTAATATAAAAAAAATATATATAAAAGTAAAATTATTTAATTATCGATAAGGAATTTAAAATATTCCTATATAAATATAAAAAAAATAAATTAAAAATAAATGAAAAATTAAATAATAATTTAAATAATTTCGATATTTAATATTTATAAGTGGATAAAAATAACTTAAATTAAAAATTAAATAAAATAATTTAATTTTTAATTAAATATAAATTTAT
The DNA here is from genome assembly GCA_902825475.1 of Hypomontagnella monticulosa. Lineage (NCBI taxonomy): Eukaryota > Fungi > Ascomycota > Sordariomycetes > Xylariales > Hypoxylaceae > Hypomontagnella > Hypomontagnella monticulosa. The sequence continues at coordinate 4,115,279 of CADEBF010000011.1, read as the reverse complement.
CGATAGGAAATATGTAATTAAAACTTTTATAAACTAAATAATTTATTATATATTTATAATAATAAATATATTTAACATTTACTTATCGTTAAAATTTATTAATAAATTTTTAATATATTTTTAAAAGGATAAATATTTAAATATATTTTAAGATATTATGTTAAATATTAATATAACCGGAATATTAATAAAAAAGTTATTATAATTTAAAGCATTTTAAAAATATTACTTAAAAATTAAGCTTAATTAAATTATAATAAGATAATATCGAGTCTGATTTAACGATAATTTAAAAAAATATAATATCGGAATAATTAAAGTTTTAATGTCATTTAATATAATTATATTTTAAATCGTTTTAATGAATATGCCATTTTTTTTATATTTAAAAGATATGGATTATTTTAATATATTTTTTAATAATATAGAAAATATATTAATTTATAAGAAAAAAGTATATCTTATCGTTTATAAATGAAGATATTTATTTTATTTATTAAATGATATAAATAATATGATTATTTATTATTATTTAACCGAGAAAAAGTTGTAAGGATTATATTAATGATTTAAGTATTTAATAATAATTTATATGTATAAATTTTTAATATAAATAAAATATAAAAAGATTAATTAAATCTTTATTAATAAAATAATTAAGTTTTATCATTAATATTAAATACATGTTAAAGTTTTAAGTCGATTTAAATTTATTATAAAAAATAAAATAGATTTTAATTATATAATTTATATTAATATAATATATATTTATTAATAATTAGTTTTTTATGTGATTAATTAAGTTATAACTTTTTAAGCTACTTGTTTTATTAAAAATATGATTATAAAAAACATATAAAATATGTTATGTAATATGTAAATAAATATATATTTAAGCTTATTAAATAACTTTATATTTAATATAAAAAAGAATTTTATAATAAAAGAATTTATTAATCTTACCGGAGCGATGGTAATAAATATAAAAAAAATCTTAATAAAAACGTATAATTTTATTAAAAAGTTTAAGTATTATTATAAACTCTTTTAATAAACATATAAAATTATATTAAAAGATTTAATTAAAATAAATATTAATATTATAAATATATTATAAATAATTATAAAAATAATTAATAATATTATAAAATTAAATAAATTAATATTAATATTATTAGTTTTTAAAATTTATTTAAAAATTTTAAAAATATTTTTACTAGTAGTTTTAATTATGATTTAAATAAAAATAATTTAAAAAGTAATAAAAAAAGTGTTAAAATTTAAAACTTAATGTTAAATTAAAGATGTGATTACGTAATAAAATAATCTTAATATTTTTAAAATATTAAATTTATCATTTTAAATAAAAGTAAAAGTATATAAAGAAAATAAAAAAGTATAAATTAATTTTTATAAATTAATTACGAGGAAAGGAAAAATGTGTATGGTTAAAATTAATAGAAGATTAATAAGATTTCGAATAATTATAGTTAAACCTTATTATAAAAACGAAACGATAAACTTATTAATAAAAATAAGTAAAAAAAAGTTAATTTTAAAATAAAAAAATAAAAATTATTAATTAATAAAAAAAAAAATAAAGATTTAACCGAAATGATAAAAAAGGTTATCGAAAAATAAAAATAAACTTAAAAAGTACGTATATTTATTAAATATATTTTTAATATAAAAAAAAGTAGATAATTAAAAGTTAATAATTTATTTATAAAAAAAAAAGAAGATTATATCCTTTAAAATACCATTTAAATTGTTAAATATATAAAAGATTAAATTATTAATTAAATAAAAAATATTTATGTTTAAAAAATATAATGAATGAAAGTATGATTATTTATGACTTTTTAATTTTCATATTATATATAAAATTAAAAGTAAAATAATAAATATATCTTATAAAAAATCGCAATTAATTATATAAAAGCATAATGATATTAAAAAAAAATTAATATTAATATAATTGTTAATAATTTAAAAAGTGAGTTAATATATTTTAATCGTTTTTATATTTACTTTTATATAAAAAAAAATAAAAATATAAATAAAAGATATTATATAAGTTTATATGTAAGCGGAAATTAATTTAATTAAAAATATAATTATAAAATTATCTTTATAAATTAAAGATAAATATTTTAAAAGGATGATTATATATATTATTAAATTTTTATATAAAATTATAAAAGTAGGATTATATTAATAAGTTATATATTTAAAATATTATATCGATTACTTATAGATGATGATATTAACTTTTAATTTATGTTTATTTATAATGGATATTAATGAGTAATTTAATATTATTAATTTTTAAACCGATGATATATTAAGTATATTTAATAATTTATTTAATTAAATAAAAAAAAAAAATTAACCGATGTGAAACTTTAAATGAAGCTTAAAATATATCTTATCGATGATGTATTATTATTTTTTAATAAATGTGTGATTATATTTAAAAATAAAGAAATAAACCTTACTTAAAAAGCTTAAAAAAAGAAAATTAAAACGATAAATCTTATAAGTGATATATATAAATAAAAATATGTATAATAATACGTAAAAGGGGTATATATTATATTAATTTACTAATTAAAAACGATGTATGATTTTATAAAAGCTGCTTAATATTAAAAACCAGATAAAAAATAGTTAAAAAATTTAATAAACAATTATTATAATAAAAAAAAAATGTAGTTAAAAGATTTTAATATATATAAGTAAACTTTAAAATAATAAAAATTTATATATTTATAAACGATTTATTTATTAATAATAAAAACTTAATCTTATAATTAAAATATAAGATTATTTTAAGTAATAAGATAATAAATAAAAATTTATTTATTTTAAAAAAAAATATAATTTATTAAAATTTTATAAAGTTAAAAAAAGTTATTTATAATGTATTTATTAATAAGATTTATGTCATAATATATAAGATAAATATAATAATTGTAATTATTATAATTATAAATTAAATTATAAATTACTTTAAATTATTTAATATTCTTTTAATAATTTATATAAACTTATTTTTTTTATAAATGTCTTATTAAATTAAGTTTAATGAAAAAAAATAACTAATAATTAATATAATATTATTAAGATAATTTTATAAAAAAAAAAAATTATAAATATATAATGGATTTATAATAAAAATAATCTTATTAATATAATAATAAAAATAAATTTAAATAAAATATTTAAAATGTTTATTAATAATAACTTAATTACCTTAAGATTATAAAGTTAAGTAAAAAAAAAAACCAGCTTTAAAAGTATTTAAAAATAATTTAAATAAAAATACTTATAAGTAAATGCCGGCGATAAAAATAATAAGGTGTAAAAATCTTTTATATATCTTTAATATTACCGTTAATAATATTATTAATAACATTATTAACATTATTTTTAATAATATACTTACTATTTTTATTAATAATAGTTTTATTACTACCATTAACTTTATTATTATTTTTTTTATTATTATATATCTTATTATTAATTAACTTAAAAGAATTATATTAATTATTATTATTATTATTATCTTTTAAAAGCGTAAAAAATTAAAAATCATTAACGATTATTTATTAATTTCTTATATTAATTTTCTTAAAGTTATAATATTAAAAAGTTTATAAAAAAAATTAAGATTTAATATATTATTATTATCGTTATAAAATATTTATTTATTATATTTTAAAAGGTTATTAATATAATTATCTACACCGATATAACTTTTAAGCTTTTAACTTACCATTTAATATAAAAGATTTTATTATTTTTATTTTAATGTTTTACTTTTATAATAACATTTTTTTTAACGGTTTAAGTTTATATATTATTAAAAATATTATATAAAGTATTTTATAAAAGCTTTATTATTTTTTAATATAAAATAAATAAAAATGGTATTTTATTAATAAAATTTAAAAAATAATTTATTATATAAATATTTAAGTTTTTTTTTTAAGTAATTATAATAATAACGGTTATTATAATAATATTAAAAGGTATTTTTTCGTAAAATTTTTTACCTTTTATATATCGGATGTATTTATCATTTATATTTATAATAAGTTAATTAAATGATAATAATAAGTTAAAATAATAATATACCTCTTTTTTTTTTTATAATACTTATTATTTTCATTATTTTTATGTTATTTTAAAAGTTTATAATAATATTAAGGAATCCTTAAATCTGCAGTATGCTCATCCCTAGATCTGCAGTATTTCCTATTGCGGTAGGCGGTGGGCGGAAATCCGGCGCTAATACCTCACCAAATGGCCAAGATAGCCAAATCGCACTTCAACTTGAATAACCTCGCCAAAGCTGCGTTTCAGAGATAATAATTTACATAGCTAGAATCAGCTCAATCAGGCGGTCATACCTATATAAGTTTCAAATGGTGCATCCACGATTTGAAGTGGCGATCCCACGTAGTATGCGATTCTACAGATTTTCAAAAACGACTAAGTCCCCCATATGGGCGTTGCATCACAGCAGCGCCAGCCAGCGCCAGCGATAGCCACGTCAATCCTAGGATGCAACGTTTGAAACATATATCAATATGATCGCTGAATTGAGCTGATTCTAGTAATGTAAATCATTAGATCTGAAACAGCCTGGATCTGAAGTTATTCGAGTTGAAGATGAAATCCAGCGTTCTAGGTGTTTTGGTGTGGTAGGCGCCCGGCAAAACCGCTGACCGCCTGCTTTTTTCGGATTTACTGCAGATCTAGGGTAGGGCATACTGTAGATTTAAGGATTCCCTAATATTAATAGTATGGTCTTTTTAAAAGTATTAAGTTCCGAGGTGTATTTTTTAATATAAAAGTTTATTTATATTTATAAAGCATTTTAATGGTTTATTACCATCTTTATCGTTTATTACCGGGTGGAAGGTTATTATTATTATTATTTATTATAATATTTTAATATGTGTTAAAAAAAAAAAGAGAGAAAAATAAGTATGGATTTAAAAACGTTTTATATAAGCGATTAATTATATTTATATATATTTTCTAAATTAATATATTATAAAAATAATTACTTTATAAGTTAATTTATAAATAATAATATTATAAAAAAATAATAAAAGTTTTAATAAATAATAATATATTATAAATAATTTTAATTATTTTTATAAAAAAAGTTTATAAAATAAAATAATAGTATTATTACTTATAAATATTAACGGTTATTAATGATTAATTAAAATGGATCATGCGTAGTTGATCGAAAAAAAAATGTTAATATTAAAATATTATTAAATATATCATATTTAATTATTTATTTAACCTTTTTTTTTTTATGTAATTTTATTTAACTTATAAAAGTATAATTTCTTTATATAATTTATAAATAAAAAAATAAAATAATACATATTATTATTAATTTATTTATTATTTATTAACGATTACTTGTTATTTTATAATTATATATTATATTATATAATATATATAATTAAGTTTTATTTACCGATAAATTTAAAAAAAGCTTTTATTATTATTAATTAAAATAAATTATTATTATAATTAAAAAGTATAATATTATAATTAAAAATTATAATAAAAAAATTAAACTTAAAGTTTATTATTAATAAAAGTTAAAAATAAGTTTAAATAAATTTAAGATATTTTATAATAAAAATAATTATAAGTTAATATAATAATTTATAATTAAAATAAGTGTTTAAATTTATAAAATTAAAATTAAAAAAATTAATTAAATTTAATATTATAAAAAGATTTTATTATTATAATATATATTTTTTATATTATAATTAAAAAAAAATATTTAAATTTACGAATAATTATTTAAAAAAATAATATTATAACTTATATGTTATTATAATATAAAAAAAAATAAAATAAAATAAGAATTAAAATTTTAATATAATTATTTAATTTATTTAATTTATTAATTATAAAACCGTTATGATTTTAAATAAAAAAAATATAATAATAATAAATAAAATTTAAAATAAAAAAAATATAAAAAAAGTTTAAAAAAACTTTTAATTATTATATTTTATAAAGTTTTTACGTCGTTATATAAAAAGGATTTATAATAATATTACTTAAGTAATATTTCTCGAAAGTGATAATAATTATTTTAAAAAAATATAATTATTTAATAACTTTAAAAAAAAACTTAAAAAATTTATTTAAAAATTATTTAAAAAAATTAAAATAAAATTATTTAATAAAAAAAATATTATCATAAAATAAAAACGTAAGGTTTTATATTATGTAATAAATATAAGTCTTATAAATGTTTTAAAAAATAACGATAACGAGGTGAATTTAAATGATTAAATTTTAATTAAAATAATAAAAATTATTTATATAAATTATAAATTAAAATATTATTTAAATGATTATAATTTATATGGTATTTATTATTTTATTAATATAATTTAATTAAGTGGTTAATTTTATAATATAGTAAAAATTCGAAAATAGCCATACTGGGTAGGTGGGGTAGATGTGCTTAACTTTTTGCCCCGGCCTTTATATTAACGGCAGCCACTCATGCAGAAAGTGCAGTGGGGGGAAACGGGGATTGACGTTAAGCGTTAATAAGAGGCGAAAAATTCCTGCAAGAAATCTCGACCTTCTGGACCATGCTACTGTTACATAAGTACCAGGTACGCGTCTATAAGCTCAAATACTAGGTACTGTGGGAGAATGCAGTTTGTCAACATTATGCATTAATCTATTATTAATGGATGCTTCCAGGGTTCAAGATTGTAATGAACCACTGTCTACTATTAATGATCAATATAAAATGCATACTTAGTATTCCGGTAAGGACAACATAGGACGAATCGATGTCTTCCAAGGTTGACTTAAGAAATACTTTTAATAGCCTCGTATTGTGCACACCTAGATGGGTCTGTAGCAACAAACTAAAAGACCTGACCCCGTCAGGTCAACCGGTTTCCAAGGTTGTCTGATATGTTAACAATAAAGTGGAACAGGACGATACTATCAGGCCATAATGCTAGGTATGCAACAAGACACCATCTAACTCACTAGGGATACTTACTACGTACGGCAATGACGGCATCTATTGTAGCAAGGGTTCGAATGAGAAATCGAAGAGATGAAGATGTATTATTCATAGATGAAACATATGAGACATATAATACATACATATGTAGTGCAGACTGTACAGTTATATATATGATGCATTTGTCGATGTGATTGCTGTTTCAGGGAAAGTAGAACAATCGAGGCTTATGTACTCTATACCAAAAGGGCATTTCGTAAGAACATTTCCTTTTTCCTGATTGGGTACCGTCTATGGGGTAAGTACCACGTCGCCTGAACAGCCGCGACAGGGTACCTTACATAGTATGCCAGGTAGGCCTCTTTGACATTGAACGACTAGAAACCGCAACACTATCATCAATCCAAAGCTAACCCTCAAACATCCTCCTATAATAGGCCATACTTGACCTCGCAACATTAAAGCATCAACAAATCCAATATGGCGGATCAAATCTTGGATCAAGTTAAGGATGTAGTAGACGGCCAGATTGTTCGTAGCTTGTTTCCCTTCCCCATAAATCGACAAACAGTACCACTAACCAATAACTATCTACAGGACTTCGAGGGTCAGAAGCTAGCCGAGATTCTAGCAACAAGTGTCCTAGCCATTGTCGGAGTAAGAGATTCTACCCAATTCGACTCCTTGTTCCTTTTATACTCGATCACTCGCTAACCTAGATACTTCTTGTTAGGGGATCTCTTTCCTCGTCGGTTTCTTCCTCCAAGACATTACTCTCGCCCTTAAGATCGGTCTCGGTGGTACAGCGCTTACCTTCCTCCTCGTCGTTCCTCCGTGGCCTTTCTTCAAGAGAAACCCTGTTAAATGGCTTCCTGTGGGAGGCGAGCAAGCAATCACGAGTGCACAGCAAAACATAGTCATTGACGAGAAACTATTTACGAAATAAACGAATTCTTCATTGATACCCGAAGGGTGGCAGTAGCTATGGACTTCTAGAGGAGCAGGCAGGTGTGGCAGGCGTGGACTTTGCAAAAATACATGATCGAGTAATATAACTCCATGCTGCAGTGCCAGTGCCATTGCCATGTGTCCATCCCATGCATCATTGTTGAGTTGTATTGTGAGATGCCGTGCCGCATTTGGACAAGAATTCCAGTTCTAGAACGATTTGACGAATAGTGTTCCCTATGCAGTCCCGCCTACGTAATAACCAGCTCCCATCCTAGCGACCATACTTCTGGAACTCCCAGTCTCGGTTGTCGAGAGGGCAGACTTGTCGAGCCTTGAGCCATCGGGAGATGCAGTGGAAGTGGAAGGCATGCTATACGTCTAAGTTAGCTAGAAGTCATAAAATAGTAATAGTGGTACTGAAGGTAACTTACATTGCAAATACCCCAGGCGACAGTACACTCTTCACTGGCAGCGGATGCTTGGTTTGCCTGGCACTCGATGCAGAGATCCATGATATGGTTTCGGCAGATAGCGCAGTTGTCGACTACTATGTCCCAAGCCCAGAGGGCGACAGCGTTCCACTAGACCTCGGATATTAGTATATAGATACTCTTAATAACTATAGCTAAAGGTGTGAGATCTTCAGCTTACCTTCTTGACCTCAAAGCGCTTCTTAGCATCGCTCTTGCTGTCAACGTCACCGCCTTTGCGCTCCTTCTTGACAACGGATGTAGACGCACTGGGCGCGTCGGTCATATCAACGTCGGCCATGTTGGACGGGTAGATCGGAATCGAAGGGTCGTGTGATATCGGATTTCGGAAGAGGGTTTCTTGTCTTGATAGTGCGTCACGTCAAAGAACCAAGGCAGTATGTCTTGGTTTGGTGACTTTGGATGTGGCGGACGTATTGTAGATCCTCGGGAGGCTTTTGTAGGTGATTCCGTACGTGATCAAATGCTTTGTTGGGAAATCAAATACTTTTGTACTTGATCAAACAAACCAAACAGACCGAGACTCCCTGCTTGCCTTGGGTATTTTGTGTGATATGACGAGAGAGGTAGCCTCCAAGGTTGCGGGCAACTTAAGGTGAGAGATGATGAGCAGTAACTGGCAGCTGCAAGTTGCCCCTCCAAACCAGTGCAAGTTACTTGTACAAGCAAGTCACTTCCATTTATCGGAGTTTGCTAGCAGTTTATAAGTATCTATCAGGTTTCTGGATAGCATGATTAGGATTCCAACCAATCAAACTTCAATATTCAATTTAATGCTACCAGCACTAGCGCCACTACTTAGGTAAGTCGGGACCTAGGCTGTCGCCTCAATTTACTAAAGCACTTGAGTGCTCCAGATCACCTGGGCAATTGATCAGTGCCATCAATGGAGCCCCACAGAGCCTTCCCTCAAATAAGCCTCAGTGCTCAGGCGCTGGCTTATGTATCTACATATTCACTGCCACCGTGCAAACATGTGCAGTGCGCACTGTACTTATTAAAGAGCATACATATGTACAGCCACACAGTACGAACGAATCAAAAACAGTATTTAACCCCTGCATTGTAGTGAAAAAACACAGGTCACACTGCCCACTCACTACTGTACATCATGCAAGTATCGTTGACTCCCGCCGTCAATCCAATTCCAACCTTTCTCATCAACAATCAAAACAACAAATATGTCAAGAAACATCGCGCCCTCATACTCCTCATTGATCAAACACATCTTCTCATCACTTATTCGCCGACCCCCTGCTTAATCGCCCTGCAGGTCATCATACAAATCCATTTCGCACATCTCCTTCTACACTCATCCCGACCGTCTGCGCCCCCGCATTACGTCGTCGCATTGACTCTCACTCCCTAAACCAACTGACGAGGGCATTCGCCTACCCCCCACAGAGCCTCCTCAGGCTCCGTATTACTTCTATAACCTCACTCTGCTCTTCATATAGGAATACATGCCTCCTAAGTATGCAGCAAGATCAACAAAAGCAAACACCAAACCGCCGCCGCCAAAGCGGTCGGAATCGCAACACCCCAAAGCAAACGACATATGCTTCGGAGAGCGACATCTCCAAATACAAACCCAAGCATGTCGCGACCCCTAATACACCTGCTACCGATACGGTCCAGTCGGTACGCGCCAGTTCTACCAGCCAAAAGCAGCGTAACAAGGGCAAGAAGAGCAAGGGGCCTCATAGCAATGACGGAGCACCATCTCCGGACTCAAAGCTCTACGGTCGCGCCACGCCGCCACTTCCTATATTTGCTGGTTCCACATTCCACGCTTCTCCTGCCCCTTCGGCGTTCCCAATCCCCAGCTTCTTTCATAGGGAGGAGACCGATTCTCCCGGAATGAAGGCCACCCCAAGTCCCGAGCAGGAGGTTTCTTGCGCGACAACCGATACGGAAGATGCCAGTACCCCAAGCCCGCCTTCCATCTCCCAAGCCGAGGAGTCTCCATTGGAATTCTTCTTCCGTGCTGACCGGGCTGAGAAGGAGACGGCCAAGGCACGCCGGGCCAGTTCTGTCCACCCCAGCACCAAGGGTTTTAGTCCACTTTCACCATCTCACGAGTCGCCTTCGCCCAAGGAGTTCTCCACCCTCCCCAAGGCGGCAGTATCCAACCATGCACGGCGCTCAATTAACTCCAAACGCACCACTGCCATGGGGATTTCTACGGATGAATTAGATGGAAATCCTAGTCAATCCATCGGGCCAGCCTTTTCTACGCCATATCAAGAACGAATGCGAGCGGCCCGGTCCAACGTGAATTCCACGCAGGCTACACCTACTCCGTTCCGAAACCAAGACCTAAATTCCTCCGATGCCCTCAAGCGTTACCTTTTCTCCGGTCGATTGGTCTCCGAGGAGGAACACCCGCAACAATATCGAACTCAGTCGGAGCAGTCTCCCCACCGAGGCTCGCCCCAAGCTCCCAGAGTGCTACAACGACTCGAACCAAGTCACAGCCAGTCGCCACAGCAGCGTCTGCCTCGTGGCATGTTTCCAGCTTCCGTTCTCACAGCTAACGCGCAGAGTGGCCAGCCGTCGGCTCCTCCCGTAGATGCGCAACTTACGTCCTACCGGAATGAACAGCTCGTCGCTATGGAGGATGGGCTCCGGCGAATGCTAAAGCTCGATTCTTCTAGCCATTCTATGCCATTACACTAAACATCTCGAACTTCCCTACAAGTTTAGCTTTCGGCACGGTGTTCTAGGCGTTAGCAGCCGAATACTGGATTCCATCACCACTATCGACTAATTCGCATTCTATTTTCTTTCTCCCTCCGGTTTCACACATCCAATCAGGACGACTTGTTTATTTTCCTTTTCTATAGGGGTGGAGTCCGCTGGACTATGATACTTAGGGATAGTCATGGCAGCGCATCTCCGACATCTAGGCATTATACAGGGACACACTCTACGGCGATGCATTCTCGTTGCTTTTTCCTCTGTTGTTGTTTTTTCTTCTTACTTTAAACTCGCAATGTATTACGGCATATGAGGCTCGAGCCTCTTTTCGGTTGAGTCTGACGCAGTTGGCGCATCGGCAATGTGTGCCTGGAATTATCATTATTTGGGGTTGTCTTCGCTACGGAGGAGGCTATTCACGAGTCGGAGTTTCAGGACCGCCAACGTACTCGTCGGAATTGGGCGTCAGATCTTATCATGGGTTCGGGTTCTTCTAGACGGGAACGGGGATCAGATCCGGTGCTCGGAAGTGATACGGAAATCCGGTACGAAGGAAAGAAAGGCAAGGCTCGGCCTTGGTTGGGACGTTTCATATCTCGTCGTTCGCATCCCACGAGATGATGATTACGAGGTGTGTTCATACGTCTTACATACAGCATGTGTAGGATCAGGATTGAAAGAAAGACGAAAAACGGAAAACTCATAAAAATTTTCTGATGATATATTCAAGAAGCTCGGGGTACGGCTCATGCACTATAAACTCATAGCTATTAATATGACAGACCATCATGGTCGTAATATATCGTCAAATATTCGCACTAAAGCTTGTGATCAACCTTACTCTTCACAAATTTAGGGATTTGTAGGAAGGTGGAATGCGCTACCAGTATAAGTAGATTTTTAACAGTCGGAGACCGTCAATACAACATACTATTACCTCCCTACAGGTCCTCCCGTTTGTATCTAATATGAGCATCATGTAATTATAATCATCCTATCGTAGGCATCTCGCCCATGGATACGTGCATAAAAGGGGGGTTTGCACACCAGCGCCTGAGTGTGTATGGAATAGAGAGCATAGAATAGGTGTCTGATGACGTCATAATTGGACATAGCTGTGACTGTTGAAAATCACGTGACATCGTGCTCAGATCGTGGATCTCAAGACGCGCTCCAATGTTAGTTCACGTCAATGCTTCCACCACAGTCGTACAAAATGCAACCTACTAATCACCCGTAGCATGACCCCTTCTTGCTGATACCGTCTAAACTACCGGACTGCTGTTATAATCAAGATGGACGACTTGGATGCTTTTCATGGCGATGAGGATGCTGCGCTACGGTATGCGATAGCCTTGTCTTTGCAAGAAGCCGGTCCCTCTTCGTCCGAGAAACCCATTGAAATAGACTCAGATGAAGACGATGGCAACACAACCAAGGAATCTAGCCAGCCACTAATTGCGAAGGAACATAAGGAGCTACCTACTAGGCCAGGTTCGCGAGATACACCGTCGAACGATGCACCGTTGGCCCTCCAGCAGCCTGCGCCTACAGCATCGGGCGGTTTTGCGGGTCTCGACAGGAAGAAGATGGAGGAAGAACGACTAGCACGACAGAGGAAACGGAAAGCTGAGGAACCGGAGCCGCATGACGAGGGTCGTCGCCAAAGACCGAAGCTTGATGCCGAACCCCCGGCAAAATTAGCTATCAAACCAAGCCTTAACTCTCTTCCATATCCAAAAGGCACAGTAAAGAAGACGTGGGCTTCCGGGTTCCCCCGGGAGAATGACATCAAGATCGAGGAGGTATTGCAGAAGGAAGAACTCGAACTCGCCGTAATCAGCTCGTTCCAGTGGGATGAAGTATGGATGCTATCCAAGATTGACTGTAGAAAAACCAAGGTTGTCTGTGTTGCTTTCGCCTTGAATGAGGCACAGGTATGCTCCTATTCCCAGGAAGACCCAACGCCAAGCTGATGAATATACGATACCGTAGCAAAAAGAGATGGAGGGCAACGTACCCGACCGGTCATCCATCAAATTCTGTTTCCCTCCCATGACGGCCACTGGTAATATGCATTCAAAACTGCAGTTATTGAAGTACCCCAGATACCTACGAATAGTCGTGCCGACCGGAAACTTCGTTCCGTACGATGTGAGTGAATTTTCATAATCTCGACAATACTCATCATGATGTCTAACTTTGCAATTATAGTGGGGCGAGACGGGAGTCATCGAGAACACAGTCTTCCTCATAGACCTCCCCCGCATTGATGACCCGGAGCTACGGCCTAAGGACCTCGGCCCATTCGGTGAAGAGCTCCAATATTTTCTTCGGGCCCAAGGCCTAATGGAAAGTTTGATAAGCAGCCTCGCGAACTACGATTTTTCCGAAGCAAATCGCTACAGATTCGTTCATACAATGTAAGGCTTTGACCTGAACTCTCCACTTCCCCGAACTTACCCGACTAACGCCAAGACAGTGGAGGATCGCACGTTGGTGACAAGTGGCAACGAACCGGTAAGTTCTTCATACCTCGATCCCGGAGCTTCTCTTTTGACAAACCCCGTAAGGGTATTGCGGGCTCGGCCAAGCTATAAAATCACTTGGGATCGATACTACGGGACATATCGAAGTCGACTTCGTAGCTTCATCGCTGGGATCGTTAAACACAGACCTACTCTCAGCGATATATTACGCTGCCCAAGGTAGACCCCTCCTCTGCGCTTATGCTTAATGCGCAACTTGACTAATGAGACAAGGCGACGACGGTATGAAAGAGTACGGGATGCGAACCGCGAAGGGTAAGAATAAGGGGTCCACGCAGACTAAGTTAGACCTGGGTGACAAATTTCGGATATACTTTCCGTCCCGCGAATCCGTGATGCAAAGTCGCGGCGGCAAAAATGTCAGTAATAGAATCCAGACCTGTCATCCCAGCGACGCGACTAATGATTACCTAGGCCGCGGGCACTATCTGCACTCAATCCAAATGGTGGGACTCGGCTACATTTCCCCGGGAGCTCATTCGGGACTGCCAAAGCGTTAGGGCCGGCCTCCTTATTCATAGCAAAATCATGTTCGTCCGAAATTCTCAGTCGGGCAAATCAACACCCGCATTTGCGTATGTCGGAAGCGCAAATTTATCGGAGAGCGCATGGTGAGTACATCCGTCGGGATCTATCCGTAGAGGACAACACGCAACTGACGTAAAACCCGACACCTAGGGGACGCCTGACAAAAGAAAGGGGTACCGGCAACCCAAAACTAACTTGTCGTAACTGGGAGTGCGGCGTGATCAGTGAGTATCATTCAGAGTTCCCTGATATTTCCCTAACAGCCTTTTTACATCCTTGCTCGAGCGTACGGACTACGCCTTCGGGCCTTTCCCCAAGCCATGGAGTCATGAAACGTATCCTATCGCCAATTCTTTACCCCAGGATTCTGCCCAGATGATAGATGCTAATTTCTGGGCGCCGTAGTTCCGATTACGCCCCAAGCTGTAAGCGAGAACGGATCACAACCCAGTCCTAGTCTATCCGATTTCAACGACACCATTCCGGTCCCGATGAAAGTCCCTGGAGACGCTTATGATACCACAAAAACAAAAAGGCCCTGGCTTTTTCTCGAGAACTAGCACTTCGCCAAGGGTGTTAGAGCCTCTGACCCCATCCAACTACGATTCTTACGGCTAAGGCACCAGTAGTCTGTGGGTCGACACTTAGTGCCTAGTGAGAAAGACGTTATCTTAACACCGAGTTCATGCGGTATGGCGGGTGATCTACGCCTAGTACCGTTGAGCCCCCGCGATGCTAACCAGCTTCTGTGGGCTTGAGCTGCAGTCCTAAATGCTACGTTGCCTAAATCCGAGACGCGTCTCGGTTGTCCTCGGATCAGCACCAATTCATCGTGGGTTCCATTCACAGACGCCCTTGGGTAGGTAGAATCCAGTTACCTTAGGGAGACCAGCAATGCAGAGGGCGTGTAGGTATACGAGGGAATGAATAATATGTAGAGCTAGCTTACACCACTCTATCATCTTCGATGAGTGTTGAGATGCTCGAGTAGTTGTCAGATCGCGGTAACTATGCGGCGGAGCGTCAGTCACATTTCACATGAAAGAAATGTCTGACTGGTAAGACGGAATACAGGGTTTTCCCATGCTATGTCGCCCCCATTTTAAGGTTTGCGGTATTCATCGGTGTGTCCTGGCAGCTGCTTAGGTCGGTCTGGCTCACAGACTGGGCCGAGATCGCCCCGTGCATTCTACATTCTATTGAGGCCATCACGTCTCTCCCATTCCACATCCAGCGGCCAGAATGTTGATCGGCCATTCCCTTTAAGGTTAACCTTGGCGGATCGTATTATACGAAGGTTCTCTACGCCCCCCAGGGCACGTCCTTCGATATGCTTACCAAGCCCTCGGTTAGTTTAGGGCCAAGTGAGCACTTTTCAGTTCGTCAGCCTTGTACCTGCATCCAAAAGGCATGCGATACGGCACCCAGAGCCAAATATTGAGACGACAGGAAATGTCAGTCTTGGCAAATGTTGTATATAGCAACCTTGGGCAATTTATTTCCTATGCGAGGAATTTTTGCATCGTTCGAGTTCTCTTACCAAAGCAGCCGATGTTAGTGTCTTATAACAAGCCCAAGATGCGAACTTTCGACATGACGGCGATCTATCGACGCCAACCGACTATCCATATCCTAGATGGTCTACACAGGTAGAGGAACTCATGGCGGATCCCGAACTAGCATATTTCATACATATATGCCGCACTTGGACGATACTATCTGGCGTTGGCATCTTTCGAGTCTGCCAATGCCCGCACTGAGGCTCTACAGAGCTATTCTGGAGAGAAAAGCTCTTTAGTTCTAGGGACATCGGGTCTAGCTAATAAATAAGGTTTACTCCGTCGTCTTTGACCCCCACAATAGCTCCCTAGAGCACGAACCAAGAATGGGCTAGACCATCATGAGGATAATTTCGTGCGGAGATTTAACTGATCGATGACTTATACGCAGTAGCGACGGACGGGGAATGGTCCCCGCCAATTCTGATGCCCCGTCCTCTAATATTATCCATAGCACTAGAGCCCCATTTTCTAGAGATCTTAAATTTCACCGAGCACCGTGTTGATCGCAGCTCTCAAAACTATCTTTCTGACATTGACAGTGGCGTCGTCCGAGAGAACTGCCGTAGAAAATGTGAGGATAACCCCTGTAGGGCACGCCAAAAGAATAAGGGTGAACCTTAGATATATCTACATCTGGGCTGGTCTGGGGTGAGGATTTGCTATGTTGACAGCCCTCAAGCTGGGCAGCCAGGCTAATGAGCTCCACGAAGCTTAATACCCTCAGACCCCGCGGACGAGGAAGAGCTCTAGATGCTCCCCACGAGTAACAAGGCCAGCAGCTTAACAACCAAACCGAGATTCGTTTCGTATGAAGATAAGTAATTGCAAGATCAAGACCAGAAAACCATAGGAAAACGACGTTCTCAACAGAGGTGAAACCTAGTATCACATGTAATAATAATCTCATGAAATAGCAAGGCATCAAACAGAGAAAAACAACCTTGAGAGCATCAATCAGTCGATAATTACAAGGCACATTTGCCAATCGGTCGATGTTTCCTACCCTTGACCACGTTACCACGAGGCTCATGACCCTGATTCGGCAGGTAGGAAAGTTCAGGTGAGTCAGTCAGTCCTTTGGCCAATGTCCATGACCCCATAGCCGGGAGGGACCAGCATTCATACCGTGGCCTAATATAGTGGAATACATGCTAATACTGCATATGGTGTAAATAGAATATCAACATCCTCGTGAAGTTGAACCCCCTTGAACTCATCTGAATATAGACTTTGATAGTGAGTCGAGATCCGCTACCAAGATAGCGGTATAGAATAGAACGAACACATTCATTCGACAGTACTATCCACAATTCGCGTACAATACTTGCATGAATCTCATCCAGATCCCGATGGCTAGCCAGACCAACACACGTATCGACTTCTAGCAGTCGGCCCCTGAACCTGTCGCTACCCCTTTAATACCATCAACATATGAAATCAGTTCACGGACATAGTCCATATCGACCAAAGACCCTACCCCTGAGGAAGTATCATCCTCCCGTCATATTGCATCAGAAGCTACGACAATATTGCATAGAAATATGCGTCCAGCTTGCCTGATTATTTATTAAAGGTGGGCCATCCCCGATTCAAACCTGTCGCGATTCGCTTCCTCGCGTCTATGGGTAACGTCGTAACAGTTGTACACGCGGCTCTCGCTTGCTATAAGTGTGGGCCGCATCATAATATCCCAACGTCCCCATCTACTATATACGAGGAAGGTGAGAATACATAACTAAACATACCCAATTTTCATATAATGCTAGAGGATCGTGGGATTAAGATAATAGCAGCAACAAAAATGACGGTTATAATGTCCATTTCTACGCCGAATCATCACTATAACCCGTACCAGTACAAGATCATAGTCCCTAGTATATAGTATATTCAAAACATGTACTTGAGGCGAACTTCTGGCATGTGATTATTCTAATGTGTTCACCCCGGACCCTTTTCGCCATGATATTGAATATGGTAACAAGTTCATTCCTCTCATCCCTATCACTTTTAGCTCGCGGGTTGTCTCTCTGGCTCCCTCGTACCATTCTCGGGCCGTCATCTCCAAGGTCAGTCTGGGGTGATGTCGCCACAGAACATCACCCGCGGTCCTGAGGAAGCACCTTGACCATATACACTAGCTAAGCTGTGGTCCATGTCAGTTCACTACTTTATGCAGGTAATTTCCAGCGTTATCAGTGTTACCAGGTCGAAATAATAGAGTTTCTCAATAGTCCGAGAAAGGAGATGTAGCTAAAATCCACGAATTGTGGATAGGAGCATTCGAGAGGCACCAGACCGGATGCGGAGACGGAGTAAGGACAACGTGAATTCAGTCTCCATAATTCAAACAAGAAACCAGTACCGACGTCCCTTCACCTTGTCACATGTATATAAAGTTTAACAATTGATGATCTATCAATAGACGTAAGATGTAGTCTGGTGTGCTTCCTCAGATGGAAACATCCATTCGTACTTGCACATGTGGATGATACAAGACAGCAACTGCTCTGCTGGATACGTACGTCGTGCATAACAATTCCCTAGAAAGACGACATAGACAGTGTACACATCTACGAAAAGGAGGGAAGCATCGATGATGTATGAAAGGAGTTGGAAGCAGCATACCTGTAAAAACAGAATCGTATAATCATAGCACACATGCACAATATCCCCAAATACAGAGGAATTCATGCACATATCCATGTAAATTTCACAAGTAGTTGCCCCTATTGAAAGAGGACAAGGCGTAGAGGCTTCGTGGTGCAGTTTCCTTCCTTCGTTTATTCTCTAGTCCACATCTCTACTTTTACTAGGCGCGAACCAGTTGTACTTCCTCTTTTGGACACTGATTCATAACTAAGTAGGTACGTACGGCGCACCTTCCCCCCAGTGCTACTAGATGGGAAAAGTTGCCTACTAGGACAAGCAAGAGCTACGACCTACTACGGCGTGCTAAGGTAGGTACAGCAAGTCACTTCCTCGAGGCACCAGCACCAGCACCAGCACCAATTTGAAAAATTGGAACCCTCTGTCGAATTGAAACACTTTCCGTGTAGTTCAATCACTCTTGCCGCCTCGTTCATATAACTTGTAAAGTTCCCAACACTCGCCTTGCCATTTCACGATCCATGACCCCGTCTTGACATTCTCTGCATCACCTTGCACCATTCTGCACTATATTGTCCCTTCCCAGACCCATTACTTGCTGGATCTCTCATACATGTCTAGGTATTCATTCATAACGGCATTCTTCATCTACGACTACGAGATCGATACTTGACAAAGCAGAATTCCGATCAGAAGATCGTCCCTGGTGTATACCTTCCTTCTCGTCGGATCATTCTAAAGCTTCATACGACATTCCATCCCGGGAAATCTTAGTTTCTGTCTCTAGAATCGAAGATTCCGAGAAATCAAGTAAGCTATTCCCAGCAGCGCGACAGAGTTCACAGCCTCAACTCAGTACCATAGCCCCACTTCCCTTTCTGGTCTCTCTTCGTTCAACTGTAAGCAGCGACGAGCAGTACTAAGATTTGATATCGTTGACTACAATCTTGGTGGTTTGTCTGGGTCTGGAATACTTCACGTTGAATCATCCTAATATCAAGTTAGGCGCCTACTTGGTGACATCAGGGAGGCAATACCCTGAGCAGAAGAGCCACGGAGGGGATTCGCACTACAATCACACCAATTCGGAGTCCGTCTACAATTCCCCTGGATATTTAAAAGCTTAAAGTTGCACACGGCACCACCTATACCACCAGGTTCAAGCGTACTCGTCTGAGCGCAGGCCGAGGGACTAGTCGCAGTTCTGATACGGTAATTGCGAACTCAATCGCGAACCCGTGCATATTAACTTTCGATATACCCTTCGGAGATCTCACTCCCTTGTGCCCTTCTAGTACTTCTGGTAGGCAAGGAGATAGAGAGGCGCCTATAGTAAGAATTGTACCAGACCTCCCACCCCTTTAAGGTTCACTCGGTCTGAGCATACTGAAAAAACCGGTCACATCCCTCCCGCCCGCGCCTCTTAATGCTCAACTCAAGCTGAGCGCCACAAAGACTCTCGTTCTGTTGTTACTTGGTCAATCTGGCTGCGAGAAAAGCACACTGAGCACACATTGGGTTTCAATAAAAACCTCTTCCTCCCCTTCAACCATCCATTTTCCAGTAACAATTCTGGCAATGGTACAAATCTCACAATACGTTCCTCTTTGCGCAGAAGTACTCCTTCGATATCTCTAACCCAAATCTGCTGGCATTCTCTGATTGAAGTATAAAAGTCCCATCCCAAGGTAAGATTCAACCATCCCCTTCGCTCCTACTCCTTCACCATTGCATTCAAGCTCATAATTTGCGTCAGGATCTTTTAATCTCACGGCCCTGCACCTTAACTCTCCTCGGGAGGGCAGGTGTCGCCCTTAATCAACACAATATTTGATACATCAGACAGCACGCGGCGAACTGTATCGCATACATACTAATCAATCTGCTTGGAGATATACTTTACTTCAGCCGTCACCTACTCCCATTAGCCGTCGTCTAGAAGAAAGTCTTCGCTCATTAAGCCGCCGCTTGCATTTCAGCTAGTCGGAGCAAACTTCGGTACCTGACACGGCATCAACTATGGCTTCCGGCAGCGGTATCATGGCGGTGTCGGACCGGCCGGCGGGTAGTCCTCTCCAGCCCACCTTCCACGGCTATATTGCCAGTACTATGGATGCACTTATTCTATTTGAGGCCTGTCTTACCGGCCACCTCTTCCACGTACCCAGGCGACCCCACGATCGAGAACGCCCACATCTCATAGTGAGCGGAAACGTATTCATCTATGAAGAGCATTCCTCGGGAATTAAACGCTGGACAGATGGGGTACCTTGGAGCCCAAGTCGAATCTTGGGGAACTTCCTACTCTATCGCGAGCTTGACAAGCCTTTCCAACCTGGCGAGAAGAAGCGAGCTATGAAGCGCAACAAATCGGAGGCGGGAATCACCAAGCCTGTTTCTACCTCTACTTCCCGGCCGAGCTCCAACGGTAGCTACTCTACAGCCGCTTTGATGACCGCGGTCGGGAATCCAGCCACGGGCATCGATAACGCGAATGCAAACCGGAACGACACAGAACGAGCCCTCGTCGGATCGCTCATAGATTCTTACCAGTTCAAGCAGGATGGCCTGGTGAAAAAGACTATTAGCGTGACATACCAAGGAATCCAGCACCACATGGTTTCGTATTACAAGCTCGATGATGTTATGCATTCAAAACTAGAAACTCCATCACAAAATCCTGCGCTTTCCCAAATCACGCCTCGGGGGCCGTTGATATCCTCGGGGAGTTTTCGAGCGCCTGTCGACGACCACGAGGTTTCTGGCGCCGCGTCACATTTCAGAGGTCTCGTGGACTTGAACCACTCGTATGGGGGTTACGGCATGAATGGGGTAGGATCGAGATCGATGTCGATGCCGAGCATGCAAAGCTACGGCCCAACCCCTTGGGCAGGTCATTCTCAGTATGTGCCTTCTTATAGTATGAGTCAGGCCCTACCGCCGCCTTCAACCTATGCTCCGGCACCTCCTTATAGCTATAGCCACGGCAATATGGTGTCTTACGATATGACGCCTCGATCATCTGTATCCTCCATATCATCCTTGGCCTACCAGCAGCAATCCCTGCCAGTTCGACGACAGTCGGTGATGAATAACGGGACCGGAATTGGATCCATGGATTTTCCGTCGGGGCTACCCGAGATAGATCACAAGCCGCCTTCTATGAGCCATAGTTCACTGATGAGTAATGGTACCAACGGCGTGCACCACGGTCTACCCGGACAATCGACTTATACCAACGGAACAGCATACCCAACATCTGCGTCTAATGGGACAGCCAACTTCGACGGCAGAACCGCTCAACAGGCGTCGGTCGATTTTAGTACCTCCCTGCCTGAGCAGCAGGTACATAATCCGGTACGCAGCCAGGTGCAAAGCCTGATACACGATCAGGTGGCAGACCCGGTGGCGGATCATACACACGAACAGATACAAGGTCATCAGATACAGAACCACCAGGTGCACAATCACCAGATGCAAAACCAGGTGCAGAATCAAGTACACGGCCTAGTCTCCGCCAACCAGGACACCACGCCGCAAGAGATGCAGCTTAGTCTTGAGGATTCGGGGTCGGCATCGGGTCAGATGGCAGAGCCAGATTGGCCGACGAATGGATTTGGCGACGATAATTTCCCACAATGATGGATGGATGGATGGATGCGTTCTTTGCTTTTTTTGAGTTGTGATCGTTACGGGGGCACGGATGAAGTAATCGTTAGGCGCTTGGGGGCTCTTTGCTGCACATATGTCATCTAGACAATACCTCGGTAGTCCTCGTTAGGAGCCTCGCTTTTCATACAGTTAATATAGTTATAAGATTAAAATAATGGTTTTGTTTTGTTGCGTTAATAAGTATGTAGCTTCCATAGTATTTAAGTTTAAAGCTCATTTGCTCTGATCTTCACGTCTTTGCGGTATTTTGGCAGAATAGGGGCAATTGATGATACACAAGCCAGTTACGATATCATATCAATTTGAGGATATTACTAAGCAGACTGCTGTAGAACAGGGATCAATCAATCGATAGGTACCCACAGGAGCTCCAGATCTACGAATGACGTCTGATGTGGCTTAAACACGGTGCTAGAGAACTTTTCTCAACTGTGAACTCTATCTATCAATTTCAACCTCCATTCCTCTCCCAACATTTAACTTTTGGATCGGGCTTGACCCAGACAAAAGAGTCAGCACCCGAATCCCGTTTTTCTCTTCCGGGTATCTGACCCGGTAGGAAGTCGTATAAATCAGATCCCGTTAGATCCCGACTGACGTATTACCGGCGTCAGTCCTCCCCAACGGAAGCTATCCTGAATACTTCGGAGCTCACATCCACGCTGGTCGGAAGAGAGCTTCTTAGCTTCCGAACCGGGTAATCTTGCGGCTAGTTCATAACATGATACGCTCGATATGAGTTCACGGGCATTACGCGGGGGCGCTCGCGCTTCTCGCGTCTGTCCGAGCTTAACTTCAAAGTGGAATATAAGTGTGGGCTCATCACACTTTGACTTCACCGCCGCGCCAACACTGACAGGTCCGTCGATACGAAGAAAATTCTTGCATGTTTTGCGCACTACTCCAACCGGCTGTAAGAATGCGGCTTCACATGAGATTGGGCATCAATTACGAGGTCATATGAACGGACGAACGAGCCCCCAGCTTAACTCAATATCGGCGAGGACATCTGGAGTCACCTTACGGCCGCTATCGGAATATAGGAGACTGTTTTCCCATGCCAACAGCCATCTCCAGGAGAAGAATGAGACTAAGAGTAAGGATCAGTATGTTGTCCTAGTCATGGTCCCCCTTCCAGTTCACGGGCTCGGGTGTCATTCAACAGTCTGTGTTTCGATGAATACATATCCATTCCATCTAATGCCTAAAACTTACATTTTCGAAATGACCTCGCTGTGACGCCCGTTGACTAACTTGACCCTAGAATACCCTCACCACCGCCACAGTCAGAGCCATCACGTGCCGCGAAACCACGAGGCATCCGGAATGTTATTCCGAAAGTGATTCCTTCGCTGACGCCCCATGAGAATATCTACACGGTGCCTAATCTCCTGACCTTCTCCCGGCTCGTCGCGGCGCCTTTCATCGGTTACGCGATCCTCCACGATGCCCATGGCTGGGCTCTTGGGTTATTTGCGTATGCGGGCGTCTCCGATCTACTTGACGGCTGGATCGCTCGCCGATGGAAGCTACAGACTGTTGTTGGTAGCGTCGTCGATCCGATGGCGGACAAAATGCTCATGACAGTCTTGACCGTGTGTCTAGCTTGCCAAGGCGCGCTGCCGAGTGAGTAATCACTTTATTCCCTACTTAGGCAATTACCATGCTAACAGGAGATTACATAGCATGGCTTGCTGTCATAATTCTTGGGCGCGATGTCGGTCTAGGCATCGCTGCCATATACTACCGGTGGATATCCCTCCCCCCGCCGAAGACTTTCACGCGGTATTGGGACTTCTCTCTGCCGTCGGCGGAAGTACGACCCACTACCATTAGCAAGTACAACACGTTCTTACAGTTGGGACTGATGGGTGCTACTATGGTGACGCCTCTAATAACTATGGATGTTGGTATAGCTATGACGGCATTCCAGTGAGTTTGGTCGCCGCTTCTTTATTACAATTTCTAACATGAGATTAGGTATTTGGTCGCTACCACCACCGTTTGGAGCGGTCTTAGTTACGTTTTCAGCAAAGATGCGGTCAGGATCTTGTCTGAGAATAAGGACAAGCCCAAAGGTCAATAACGTGGACACTCCAAGGAATCTGTAAAAATAAGAAATAATCCCGGCCCAGTCGTGTATATTACGGAGAGTCCCGTTTGGTAACAAGAAAATGGGTTGCGCTTTTTGGCTCAGCATAAGCGGATTGGAATCTGTACGGCAGCATAGCATACAAAATCTTGGGCATTGATCATTGGTCATCGATCGTAACCCCTTCAATCCGTCCCAAGGTGATTTGTGTTGGAAGGAGACGACTTTCGCCTATGATGTTGAGCCTACGTATGTTCCCAGTCGACTGGTTAGTTTATTGTACTACCTCACAATCAATCTCACTACGGCAGCCCTATGGAGTCTAATCCTATGTGTCAACGATGAAGCGGAACCTTGTCTTAATGCAGAATTTCTTCAGCCGAAGGATAGAGGAAACTCAAAGATTCGGGCAAGTCACATCTATACTAGTAACTTTGAGATCGAAGTCTATCCGAAACTTGAGATAATCTATATTTTCTAACTTTAGTGAATCTACCCGGAACCTTAGGATCGGAACCGGGTTGCTGTCATGCTGACGTCTGTCATCCAATGTTGCTTACTTTCACGCTCGGGAAGGAGGCGGTTGAAGCTTCGTATGAACGTTGTACTTGGTGGTTCTGTAATTAAAGTCTTAGTTGGTTCAATGTTAAATTTAGGGTCAAGTAATTACTCCGGCAAAAAGCCTGCCACCTTCCATATCCGGAAATATTTCTCCATACCGCCTACCGTTCTTAGCCCGATTAGCTTATCGCATTTCTTATCGGTAAATTTTAGATTCAAAGTCGGAACCTTGGAATTAATAATGTGAAATCTCCTAGACCTCCGCTTTGCGAACTGTAATAGCCCGCATTGCGAGAATGAGGAAAGCTTGGAGGCCTAGAGGCTTAAGCCGGCCCGTCAGCGTAGCTCGAAGACGTCCCTTTGCCTTGCCGTGTCTTCATCGGAATAATTTTGCCACCGCTTCTTCTGACACAAGGTCAGTGACTAGACTCGTTACAAGATTCTCAATTAGGCTTAAACTAACTTCACAGAGTAGGCCCTTCGATGTCATAGTAGTAGGCGGCGGCCACGCCGGAACGGAAGCCTGCGCAGCAGCCGCACGATCCGGCGCGCGAACGGCCCTCATCACGCCCAAGCTCGACAACCTCGGCGTCTGCTCATGCAATCCCAGTTTCGGCGGCATAGGGAAGGGCACGATCATACGGGAAATCGATGCGCTGGACGGCGTTTCCGGGCGGATTATCGATAAGGCCGGCGTTCAGTTCAAGATCCTGAACCGGAAGAAGGGCCCGGCTGTGTGGGGACCCCGCGCCCAAATCGACCGCGCCCTGTATAAGAAACATATGCGTGAGGAGCTGCTGTCGTACCCGAATCTGTCGATAATAACGGGGAGTGTGTCGGATATTGTCCTGGGCGAGAATGTGGACGCCGCGGGTGGCGCGAAGAGCAAGATCACGGGTGTGCGGCTCGAGTCTGGTGAGGTGTTGCCTACCAGTGCTGTTGTCATCACGACGGGGACTTTCTTAAGTGGCGAGATACATATTGGTTTGGAGGTATACCCGGCAGGACGAATGGGGGAGAAGGCGTCGTTCGGTCTAAGCAAGTCTTTAAAAGACGCGGGTTTCAAACTCGGTAGACTTAAGACAGGCACACCCCCTCGATTACATAAAGGAAGCATCAACTTCAAAATCTTAGAGAAGCAAGTCGGGGA
Source organism: Hypomontagnella monticulosa (assembly GCA_902825475.1). NCBI lineage: Eukaryota > Fungi > Ascomycota > Sordariomycetes > Xylariales > Hypoxylaceae > Hypomontagnella > Hypomontagnella monticulosa. The sequence goes on along the minus strand of CADEBF010000011.1, from coordinate 4,089,374 downwards.
CGATCCGCCGGAACCATTCAGTTATCTCAACGACCAGGTATCCGTTAAAGATCAACTCCTCTGCTGGGCGACATACACGAACGACAAATCCCACGCCATCGTACGAGAGAACCTGGACAAGACGATCCACATCCGCGAGACGGTGCGGGGCCCGCGGTACTGCCCGTCGCTGGAGTCCAAGGTGATCAAGTTCGGGCACAAGGAGAGGCACATCGTGTGGCTGGAGCCGGAGGGGTTCGACAACGACACCATCTACCCGAACGGGCTGTCGATGACGATCCCGGCGGCCGCGCAGGAGCAGCTCCTGCGCACCATCCCCGGCCTCGAGAACGTCCAGATGACCCAGGCCGGCTACGGCGTCGAGTACGACTACGTCGACCCGCGGGGCCTGCGCGCCTCGCTCGAGACGAAAGCCATCTCCGGCTTGTTCCTCGCCGGCCAGATCAACGGCACGACTGGGTACGAAGAGGCGGCGGGCCAGGGCGTCGTCGCGGGTATTAATGCGGGACGCACGGCCCAGGGTCTCGAGCCTGTATCCATCACCCGCGCGGACGGCTACATCGGCATCATGATCGACGACCTAATCACGAAGGGCGTGTCGGAGCCGTACCGCATGTTCACGAGCCGCAGCGAGTACCGGATGAGCACGCGCGCCGACAACGCGGACCTGCGGCTCACGGCCAAAGGCCGCGAATGGGGCGTCGTAGGCGACAAGCGATGGGCGCGCTTCACCGCCGAGAAAGCCGGGATCGACGACCTCTCCCGCGCGCTCGAGCAGTACCTCCTCAGCACGCAGCACTGGAACGAGCTAGGCTTCACGCCCCGCCAGGACGGCCAGCGCCGCTCCGCGCTCGACATCCTGCGGCTGAGCGGCGTGCGGATTGGAGACCTTGCGCCGCATATCCCGGCGATCGCGCAGTTTAGTAGGCGCGTGCAGGGCCAGGTCGAGATCGAGGCCCGCTACGCGCCGTACCTCGTGTCCCAGGCCGCAGAGCGCGCGGCGTTCTTAAGGGATGAGAGTTTGAGGTTGCCGGTCGATCTGGATTATGATAGTATCATGGGTCTGAGTATTCCTGAGAGGGCGGCCCTGAAGGCGGCGCGGCCGGAGAGTCTGGGCCAGGCGCGTCGCATTGAGGGTGTTACGCCTGCGGGTTGTGTGAGGTTGTTGGCTCTTGTGCGCGGGGGGCTGAGGCGGGGTGGTGGCGCGGATACTGTTGCGGTTGCAGATATCGCGGCGGATATGGCGCCCTTGGGGAGTGAGGTTGATGGCTTAGATTCGGAGGCGAGGAGGGGGGAGTTACGAGGATAAAAGGATTAGAGGGAAAAGGTGTATATATGTGATATGGTGTGGCCGCGTTGGCCTTGTATTGTTATGGCATGAAATGATGCATATGAGGGGCGTTGGGGCATCATGATGATTGAAAATATTGTACAAATTTATCTAAAAGTACATGTACATACATAGAACCAGTTTATTAGTGACTAACTCAACTTTCTATCAGAGGGTTGAAAACGTCGATCGCTAATGTGTAAGCAGTATAATATCGCCCCTTGGTTTATTGAATGGGTATAACATGCTCCTCGCCTTATCACAGGCGTTGGTGAATTGCCTAATCGAACGATACACCATAGGTTTGAGAGGCTGAATTCCATGAGCCGAAGATATATCATCTACTATAAGACGAGACATTCGAAATTCAACCTTCAGTTACGAGAATCTACTCAAGATACGAGATGACACTGAGCAAAACCTAAGAGAAAAAGGGTCGATAGATAGATCTAGCCGTAGTTGGTGCTTATTTGTTACCCGATGATGGGCTTGGACAAGTTTGGTACAGAGGTTACGATTTGCTGGTCCTTGTTGAGCACGCGGGTGTAACTGTTACCATCATACTTACCATCAGGCCTCGTTGTTGAGAAGACAGCTACTTTATCCTGTTCTGTCATAGTTTACGCCTATGAAAAGGGAAGTCTATTATGTAGTTCTCGAGTCAAGAAATCTATATAGGTTGACAAGTCACATACTTGTGCCATCGTCCTACTAACCAAGGAACGACGACAAACTAGTCATTCCAGTTGATTACTTGTATATATAGGCAACTATGACATAACAGGCCACATATATACTACACGTCGATCCCTAACACCTAACAACTTATATACCAGTCATAATTCTTATATAAAGCTCAACTTTTCCCTTACCCGTCGATCTTAAGTTTATCAATCGAGATTAGAACTTCAAGCTCTTCAATCTCCTGATTGGTATAACTGCAGAAATCTACAAGATGTCTTACATGTTCGGAAACCCCGTAGCACCAGGCCAACCGCAATCTAACGCCCTCATCCTTCCGCCAGTTCAACCTCCCGCTAGCCATTTCAGTCCTGGAGGATCCGGACTCACGACGCTTCCGCCCGGATTCCAACCGACGCCCCAGCCAACGCCATACTATCAGCGTTCCAGCGCACACCCAGGGAGTCGGATGACCTCTGTCCCCATTTACGAACCAGTTGGCCCGCCTGCAAGCGGCTACCCATTCGTCCAGCCGGGAAGCCAACCGTTTGTCCAACCGAACTTCCAGTCCATGAGCCCACCATTTACGCAGCCTCAAACACTCTACCCTGCCTTCATCGTCGGACCCGCCGGTCAACCTACCGCTCAACAATTCGTTCCACCACATTTCCAATCTGTCGGAGGACATGGCGGAGGGATGGCGCCGGTCATGGGTATGGGCCAACAGGGACCTACCATAATATACCGTATGGTCTGAATGATGAGGATATCTAGCGGATTAAGATGTTGTAGCTATTTTCTTATTTTGTTTGTTTGATTTCGTAGAGTTTCAAAGGGCATATTCCTCTTCGCACAAAATAGAGTAATCATTTAAGGTTGGATCACATAGTGGAGCCAAGCTCAAAAATAACCAATCCGGTCCAACCGATAAAGCCTCGCCCAAGCGGTTAGCGATATATAGGCAATTAACCAATTGTTCGTTCAACGGGACCCGGAGCCCAGTGGGCACTAAATCCTGTTCCAAGGCGCAGTGGCGGAGTGGTTATCGCGTATGACTAGAAATCATATTCCTTCGGGAGCGCATGTTCGAATCATGCCTGCGTCGACATTTCCTTTTTGGCCTCTTTAATATTTTTATTCTATTCTTGCGTTAGATTAGTCACGTTTAGGCGATGGTATAAGCCGCTTGTTAAATTTTTCACTAAGGAACGACGACCATTAACTAAACTCAGAAACCAACCATGAAACAGTCAATGAATAGTCTACTTGTGCTCTGAAAGATGCACCATGCTAATAAATCTACGTTAAAGGTCTAGAAGCAACCATTTAACGATACTATTTCCAATTATGAACAAGTCCGCTAGTTTCCAGCTTAGCTGAGTGCATCTCGTCTAACCGGGATGACCTCCTTTCAGCAGCTCCACTTGGTGGCCCCTTTCCACGTGGTAGGGTCGCAAAGACGATGTTAACCTCCACTATGTCCACAGGTGCTCCCAATATACCGGCTTCATATAGTTATGTCGTTCATGATTATCCGGTCGAGAGCGACCTTCCTCACTGCCCCTATCCATTTCTATATTCCAACCTGCTAACTCATGACGGAATCGTACGAAACACCTCGATACCTTATGGAAGCTTGTACCCATTATCTTCATGAGTCGCCCCTAAGGCAGGAACCACATGATAGTGTCGTTGGTCTACTTATAGTGTCATGGCTAGTTAGTAGTGCGATCACTTTTCAGCCTCCCCCGAACCAATGAAGCTCACCTCTCAAGAGCTACTGATATCTTTCATTTTAAAATTGGGAAACTTGTTTTTCGTGTCGCCTAGCCCTGTTGCTGTGTTATACTAAGCGATTTGTTGGGTTCGTAGCAGGTCAAGTTAACATTGATATATAAGTCTCTGTCCGAGTCCTTAGTAGTCAATAGGTAGAGGTTGTCTACCAACAATCGTTGACACTTGTATCAATATATCAACTCTTAATAATTAATCACATAATGAAGTTATCGGTACTCCTCCTATTGAGCCCTCTGGCAATGGCCAAGCCATGTCGGCCATCTAGCTATGTTGCCATAACTACGACATCGCCCTCAACGGCTTCCACTCAAGCCACCAGCTCTTCATACCTTGCTTCATATCCCGCCAGCTCCAGCTACAGTGCTCCTTCTAATACCACCACTTACGCCACATCTTCGTCAAGTCAAAGTACATCATCGACCACCATTAGCTCATCGACCACACCCAGCTCGTCATCCTCCTCGTCCTCTTCCTCTTCCACTACCACCACATCATCGTTCTCCATAACCTCATCAGCCAGCTTAACAACATCCTCGTCCTCTTCCCCAACATCCTCAACCGTATCTTCCACAACCACATCCGCCGCGCCCCAGGCCACCTGCGGCTTCCAAGGCGGGTACCCGGTCAACACCGCGAACCGGCTGGGGACCGCAATTTTCATCAGCCTAACGCAGTGCCGAGAAATCTGCGTCGCGCAGGACACATGCCAGACGTACGTCTACAGCAACTTCCTCGGCGGGTGCAGCGTGTACTCCCTGCCGGTAGACGAGCTGGTGTCCGAGACGGACGGCTCGGCGACGAATTACTTCTACGATGTGTCATGCGTGCTGCCTAGTGCTACGACGTCGTCGGAGGCGCCTGTGATGACTGTTACGGCGCCGTGAGGTGGTGGATCTGGGTTTGGATAAAAAGGGGGGATGTGATAGAAAATGGGAAGTGGGAGCTCGACTATACCCCTTGATTCAACTACGAAGCAAATGACCAGTCAAGCTATCCTCACTATTTTAATAGAAACCCTTATGCTTCGCTACGTTTAAGTAGTGCCCTTGGTCCCAGTGCGTGATTAGAACTTGTAGAAGAGCTAGTAGTATTATTTCGTACTTACCCATGGCCAAGTATCATACACGTCCGCCAGACATAGAAAGGCAACAATTAATCGAGTCTTCCGTAAGATTTCACTTATCATAAACACGGGAAATTTCAAGTTTGAGAACATTTCATTCCATATCATAACGCGTAAGGCGTCAGAATAGTATAGCAGGACCTCATAGACATTATCAGCATATAGCTAGCTCTATGCATTTTCCCCGAGTAACTCCTTTCTTGCAGCTAGCTGAACACTTCTCTAGTCCAACTTTCTAGCAAATGTGTTTGGCCTCCATAGCCATATCATCATCACTTCGATCCGTAGTTTAGATATCGAGTCAAGTAGATGTGTCTAGGGCTGAGGCCAGTTCGCCCAAGATTCTTCCTCCGGCACTCTGGCGTGTGAGTTCGTTCTGTGTTTCGTGAAGGGACTGCAAATTCGATCCGGATCCAGCCATCGACAGATCAGATTTTTTTTTTAGCAATATCTGCTACATCGAGATCTTCAATACGCCATCACCTCTCGGTCCAGTCGTCGTGAGCCAACTCATGTAAATTGTAAACTGTTGTCAACCGGATCCTAAGGCGCATCCGGCGAGTCGCCTAGCAGACTATCGACGACCCAATCCATCTGTTCCTCATCGCTGGAGTCCTACTTCGCATGGATGCCGTAGACAACCGGTATGGGGCGGAACACGCTGAACTCCTGGCCGGTCGCGACGAGGGTGCCGGGGATCTGGGGGTGCCAGTGGACTTCCTTTGCGTGCTCGGAGATGTGCTCGAAGAGCAGCTGGGGCGGCATGTCCTTAACTCCCGCGGTATCCTTGCTCTCCTCGTCGTCGAGTTCCACAGAAAGATCCCATAGCGTGACCTTGTGGTCACCGGCGGCGACGGCCACCATACTATCATCGGTAGGGTGCCACTCGACGCTCGTAATCTGCTCCTTGTGGTAGTTGAAGCTAGCGATGGGACTAGGCTTCTGCGCGCCGCCCTTCCATTGTCGCAAATCCCATACACCCCAGACTCCGTCATCAGCACCGGTCGCAAGTAGATGCGTCGTCAGTCGCGACCATGACATGACATTGACGTCGGTAGAGCTGACTTGCACCGTGATAGCGGGTTTTCGGCTCTTACTTCGCACGTCCCAGACGCGGACTGTGCCATCGCTGGATGCGGAGGCGAACACCGACGCTTCCTGTGGACTCCACTGGATCTCCTCTACGCTGCTGGTGTGGCCCTGGAATGCCCTAGTATCCGTGACCCAACCACCACCGTCTGTTCGCGTCGTGACGTATATTAGACCGTCGTTATCGCCCGTGAGAAGCTTGCCGCCAGGTACCATAGGCGACCAGTCAAGCGCATAGCCTTCTGATTTGTGCGCTCGGATGGTAGAGAGCGGCTTGTTCTGCTGTGGTGTGATGACTGTTCCGGGGTTATCGAAGGATGCTAGGTGAGGAGTAACATTGTGTATGAAGATGTCGGTTGACTCCGTCATTGTGGCTGTGAGAGTAATAGGTGGTTGTGAGGAATCTTGGGAAGGGATCTGGTGGCTTCGAATGCGATTCGTGGTTGAGGTCAGGGGGATGGACTTGGATTCGAGGATAGGATCGGTTTCTTCGTCGTCGTCATCGTCATCCTCTGACTCGGAATCTTCGCCATCCTTCTGCATGCGACTTAAGCCGCTAAACTTCATGATCATAAGCTGGTTTTCCTTCTCTCGCTTGTTCTCGGCTTGGGTACCAGCAACGGTGTACATGGTGGCAGGGTAGGCTTTCTCGCGGTTATCGCCGAGCCCGTCGCGGACGATATCGAAGGATAGGCAAGGCCAGGGAGTGCTAAGATTGTGAAGCATTTCGTAAGTTCCTAGATCGGGCGCAAGGTGTTGGCCAGCTTCAAGTTTGTTGCGACCGACGATAAAAGTGCTGTCGTCAACATCCATAGCGCCGGCTGCGCGTTCTTCTGCCTCACGTTCGGCATCGGGTCTGCCATCGACGCCAGCTTCGATTATCTCGTCCTCGCTCTCGAATTCGTCCTCAAACTCGTCCTCGAAATCGCCCATTTCCTTGTCGTCTATGTCCATATCCATCGGCTCCGGACGGACACCTCCCTTCAGAGGAGTGTGCCCGTCTCCAGCTTCCGCCGTGCGTTTAGACATGATGTCTAAGACTGTAACAAAAGGCGACTCTTAATGTATGTTTTGAAAGAGTAATTGAAGAAGATGTAGCGGCGTTAATCGGCTAGTTACTTGCGGCGATCTGGTGCGGGAAGCCGTTAAATTTTGAAATTTAATATTTTTTTCTGTACCCCTCGGCGACCCCGCGATCTGTGGCTGTTGCTCAGGGTCCCACCATTGTGGAACAGTAGGTACTCTTATCGATAATAGCTTCGGCGCAGATCTGTACAGTGTACAAGCGCCGGGTACCTGAATGCATCATCTACATAATTTGTGCATAGATTCTCGGATATACATGTATTTATATCAAGTACAATTACTTTTATACATACTATGTACTACTATGTATGTAGAGCAATGATTGATGGATACATTTTTTTTTTTCTATGAACAAGTCCGAGTCTGAGAATATTTGAACATAGACCATGATGTCGAAGAGCATATATCTATCCTTTCATCCATATACTGTATTCTCTACCTAGGTAATGGACATTGGGGATACCTCTCAGCTTTCAGTCACCGCTCAATATGTCCAAATCTAATGATTTCATTTGATGACGCGAGCCCACAGCCACATTTGACTGTCAGTTGATAAATTCGAGTGCTGCAGCTGACTTTCATCAACAGCTACCTCTTAGCTACATCATAAATAGTCTCTCCTATGACGAGATTGGTAAATTATAAGAAGCTCAATACATCCTTTCACAGCCATCTCTTAGTCAAAAGACCAGATAGCTTCAAATCACTGGAGGTAGCCAGCTCAGTTAATTGTAACCCCCAAACCGGGAGCCTCGCCGATCGTTCATTACGCTAAAGGAACGAATAAGTGCTCTGAAGCCCGGTCTTTTGCTTCATTACATCTATCCATCGGGATCGTCCAGTGAGCAAGAGTTCAATACACCTAAAATCAACGCTCTATTGCACAGACAAGACCATGACACGCGTTTTCCAGCTCGGGTTAGCCATCGAGGCTATCCTCAACATCGCCGGCGCCGCTCCCTTTATTCTGAATCCCGAGTGGTGTCTGTCTTTCGCTATCGCTCCGGACCCTATATCCGGTGTCTCGAGCGTGCCTCCGAGCTCTGCTATTTTGTGGCAGGTGTATGGGGCTCTCGTCCTCGCACTCACAGTTCCCCTCATCCAGTGCATCCCGGATTCCAGGGCTGCAGTGGAAAAGCGCCGGATTGTCTTCCAGACTCTTCTTGCTGGAGAAGTCTTTCTTGAAGCTCTCTTGTGGTCGCATATCTATCAGCGGGATAGGAGCGGGTTCACTTTAACTGCCCTCGTGCTTAGCGCTATCTTCTTGCTACCGGCTCTGTCTTGGCATGCCTTCGCTGTCTACATTATGCCCAGCGTGTTGCAGAACGAGTCCTCGCTCCCAAGCAAAGCTTCCAAGAAGACGCGTTGAGCTAAACAACTATCAAACGCTTGATGGCGCTGTTACATCGATATACCGAACACGAAATATGTATGTGCATATACGACATTAAAAGATGTTGCACAGCCAGACTACATATCTCATTTGTATTATGGCATTGGCATGACAATGGTAGTGGAGATGGGTGGAATATTACAGATATGAGCCGTAGATGAGAACGAAACTATCAAGGTAGACGCATACGGAGTACGTGAGGGATATCTTATGTGCAAATGTTAAGCTATACCGTGGAATCTACGATAGCCACCTACGTAAGCCAACACCAGAATCAGCCAAATGCAAAGTTCTACTTACTTATCCGTGTATCTCTGCCTTTCTCTGACTATTTTCCCACTCCTCAAAGCCGCCAAGATACTTGTTGACGAGTTCACGCATGCCGGTGATCAACCTGAGATGTCGGATTAATAATTTGCGCAATACAACTTTTCGGGTGCATGGTTCACTTACATCTCTCGGTAACTCGGATCATTCTTATATAGAATAGAATCAAGAATGTTGACTCGACTAGCTCATACAAAGCTATTAGTATGTTTTTACAAAATACAAACGTCTTCAACTTGAGCAGGAAAGGGGGTATAGGGAAACCTCACACCGCATATAAAGCCTGGCGATCATCACAATCCTCCTCAGGCTGCGATTTAGGAAAGTGCTTATGGTATTCTTCGCGATAAGCCTCTCCGACCTTATTCCAAGGCTGGCGCCAGACACCGAGTTCATCTGCTCCCATTATCATGTCAGCTCCTCGACACTCGGATAGAATCTTAGAGAGCTCAAGGTCTTACACTCATTATGCGCGTAGAAGGACGCCGCATCGAAGATGATGGGTTGGCCTGTCTCCGCGTCCGTCTCCGCGTTGCCGTGCCATAGGTCTCCGTGAATAAGTGTCGGCTGGATAGAGCGCCTACCGGTCTCTAGCGGTCGAAGGAGCCGTGGTATTACCTTGTCGAAGAAAGGTGTTATCATGCTCTTAATTTCCTCATTCGATCCCTATACATGAATTTGTAAGTAAGCATCCTCACTAAAGCAGCCCAGTGCTTTGGGAATAAGAATGTAGGTATCCCGTCTTGATACATATATGTTGGTGTAACTTCCAGGAAGGCGAGATCAAAAGGATGCAATAGGTAGTCATTCAAAAACCGACTTACCCGCACCTCCATCTCACGCTCCAACAGCACCCTCGTAGCCCTAGCGAAATACTCCTCCCAGGAGTCGGACCAGCCGTGGTCGACACGCACATTGCCATGGAACGTCGGGACATCGGACCCGAACCTATCACTCCCACCACCACCGCCATCACCACTACAACGATGCAGCGCCGCAATTTTCGCAGCAAGGACTCCGGCAGCGGGTACCTCGCCGCTCATGCGGCGGAACTCGCACAGCAAGAAATGCGCGTCCGGCGTCTCGGCGTACGTGCCGTATGCAATGGCCGCCGGCACGAGGTCCGGGGCCGCGGCGCGGAGCCGCGCCATGCAGTGGAACTCGCTTGCCGTCATGTCGCGGCCGAGAGCGCCGAAGGACGTCTATTCGCGTAGTGAGTGAGTTAGCCATCCCCTCCGTTTCTAGTGACTGCTCATTGCGAAAAGGGGAACTGAAGACAAGACGCCAAGAGGATGGCTGGGAATGGGGTGCACGAGGTGAGAAGGGATAGTATCCACCTTAAGAAAATATACCATCTGTGTCCCGTCCGGCTCGACGACATCGAGACGAGCCGTGCGGGCCCATAGACTGGTGCCGTGGTTGGTAATTGAGACCCGGGATCCGGGTGGGAGCTCTAGTTGTCATGTAGCTATCAGCATGCCTGGGCTTTGAAATGTTGGGGTACCGTAAAGAGAGGGGACCCTGACTGGCGAGGACCTCGGAGTCTATGGTCTGAGGCTCCTCCATCATGATCCTCGTTTCTTTAATGCGCCTGTTTTATTGGTTCTCGATTCTTGCATTTGTGTTCATTTCATACTGACTGTCTGATTCCTGAATATGTATGAGGAGTGGAGAAGGCGCTAAATATCGCGTTTAGAATGAAATTTGAGGATAATCTCGGCTTTGATACTTTTCGCAGTCGTCATGTACGGGATGCGTAGTGAAATATAGTAGCCCCTATCGTTACTTGGGGAAAGGAAAGAAAACTGTAAATATACAGATCGTTCCGTTCAGTATTAGAACCACGGTCGCGTTTCGTGTAACACAGCTGTTAAACCAAAGTCACCTAAAGCCACGAGCAAGACAGACAGCGATTACATCCCATAACAATATAACCATCCTTTTTACTTTTAGCCCTAGATAAAAGCTCTCTCGAGCTGCATAGAGCGCTTTGCTGGAAAACATAAGTTACTCCTCTTGAGCCGGAAAAATAAGAATAATGTACAGAATTCCCCACCCACAAACATTGGGTATTGTATTTGCCATCGTAAATCATGTCGACAGAGGAAAAAATAGGGCGAACGTCCTCGCAGTCGTACGTACACGTCAACCCCAGTTCATAGATAGCGGCCGTCAAATCCATCACCTCCTCCCTTCTTCATACCACTTACTACTCGTCAAATTCGTTTGACTAGCTTCCCTCCTGAGCTGAGTTGAGATATCTGGGATAGCAGTTGCCACACAAAGGACTCAGTTCTTAATAGATCTCTGATACCCTATCCACAAGACCGTCTACAAAGCCGATCCGGCTCCTCCCCCATGCCACGGAAATCGAAAAGAGAAAGAGTGATTTATTCAAGAGCGGCTGTAATAGCAACCGCTCCTATTTCCAAAATAAAGTTCATATGTAAACCGCGAATGATATGTGGGAGAAGCACTAGAAAAGCCAAAGACATACAAGGGTCTAAGCAGATCCTGAAGGAACGGTTGCCATGATTGATATCACTAACAGCCTCCCCAAACACAAGAACAGACCCCATGTTTAGCCGCCATACCGATCGGATGGGGCAAGGATCTGCCAGCCCTGTCCCGGATGGCGTACCGGGTTCGCCTTTTTTTAAGCGCCGGCGGTTACACCAACGCTTCGTTCCTCTTCCAGCCGCCGAACGAGTTCTCTCTCCTTAGGACTTCGGGGGTTGGCATCGATGCCAAGGATAGCACTGATACGGGTCTTGTCATGCTTCTCGTAGACATTCTCGCGGTCATTGGGGCTAGTGACGGGCGTAATTGGAGTTTGGCCACCCATAGCGAGAATGCTCGCCTTCCACGCTTGCTCCAAGACAATTGGGCTGATCCCTGAGCCATACTCAGACGCGACAGCACCCCAAAATGAAGACCGATGTGCGGCATAGATAGACTGAAGTCGAGGAATGTCCACGTGTGCTGAGGGCGGCGGGAGGGAGCAATCAAGTCGAAGGACGGGCACTTGGTTAATTGGCGAAGGCTGAGGGAATGGAGACGGTGCTAATGATCGAGCCGTGTCCGGAATCGAACCCTGATAGCTAGCGATCGATGCTGGCTTTGGTAGAATCGCGGGGAGACGAGGCGAGGCGTTAGAGTTCGTGATAATACTAGGAAGTTGCACCGAGGTCGTATAGTTTGGCGACTCGGGATCGTGTCCAACGGCGCTTATGGGTGGAGTGTTATCATGCGGAGAACACTCTCGAATCGGAGAAGGAGCATTGGCTGGCAAGATTGGGGAATGTCCTGTGGAAGAACCTGAGGATACAGACGTAGTCCTCTTACGGCGGTTGCTTCCATGACTGAGCTGATGATAGTGAAGACGACATGCCAACTCGGTCTTCTTTAAGTGGGCGGCAATATGTTTGTAAGGCATCTTTTGGAGACGGGTTTGAAGCAGATACACCTCCTATTTCCAATATCAGTCTCCATTACAGGATACCACTTATGCCTCGCGTATGCTTCTATCACTCAAAGCTGAGAGGAGCATAAGCTAGACCTTTTTGCTTACCTCATCCTCGCTCCATGCTCTCCCACCACCAGTTGAGGCCGCTAACTTTCGGTTCTTGGTGATTCCATACTCATGGCGATCAAGAGCATCACTCGTAGGTGTATATGGAACACCGGAAGGTGTCAATTGCATCGACGGGGACATCATGTTTCGTTATTCCACCACAGGTAGATAAGGTGTGAAGATAGTAAAGGTGGGCGTTGCCTCAACGAATCGAAATTGGTAAAAAGGTATTGTAATAGGCAGGCCGTGCTGCTACAAGAATCGAAGGTTGTTGAAAGTTGCCGGGTTGGTAAGAGCGGGTATTCGGATATTTCGATACGGTTATGCCGGACTGCTGATATCCCCAATGAGTTTACCTATCGAACTCGTTCTCGCTACGTGGGAGATTAGGCGGATAGACCAGAAACGAAAACGAATCGAATAGTCGTAAAGTAACCCAAATAAGACCGACGACGAAGGTAATTATTCAAAAGAGCGTAAGCAGCCAAGCCAGTTGGACGATGAAAGAAAGTGGTCGCCAGCTGCGAAGAAAGAAAAGAAAGGAGGCTCGCAACAACGTTGTGAATGGTAGTGGTTGAACCTATACGGTGGTAAAGGAGGAACAAAATAGAAGAAGAGAAGTAAGAGTGAGCGAGAGGAATGGTGGATAATAACGATAACGCAGCTTCTGCATCATGATACTCGGTCGACACACCCTAGGCGAAATACTAGGGTTGATGTTGCCGGGGGTGGGCACTACCACACCTTGAAAGTGTACATGCATACCACCTCTTAGACTATAGCCCTGTAACAGAAGCCCAGATGGGGTGGATGCGTCGAGAGCGGAAGCATAGTCTTGGCTTGACGCGCTAGGCTCGCCATCCATTTGCATCGATCCAAAACGACTAACCCCGGCAAGCGAGGACGAACGAACGAACGTTGGGGAATAGAAGCCCACTTTGGATCCGAAGCGGTACGGAGAGCAATCCACATACAGGGTAGTCCGCTAGACAAGGCGAACCCGAGCAGATGCCCATGGGAGTCCGAGCCGGTGGGATACCGACGGCATGACTCTCAAGGCCTCTGTGGTGGCTAAGAAAGATAGATGATGGCTTCATCAACATTCTCGAAATTTGGATGGCCTGGCCTCAGGGACCCAAATGCAAGACACCACAGCCCTCATCGAAGTCAGAGAGCACCATAGCTACTACACGACTGTTGCCGAATGCAACACGGACCATTACCCATGACCCATGGCGGTATAAGGTTGACAGACAGCAAGGCATCCAGATCTAGATGGGATGCACTTTTGTTTTCCTTTTCGGTTCCATAGTACCCATGTGTGTTTCGACGGCGGAAGAAAAAAGAGCGGTCCCTCGTCCGGGTTACAGACAGGAGGGGTGGACTCTCGCTCTCACCCGGCTGCCTCTCCTTCGTACTACCCTAATTGGGAGCAGATAGTATACTACGGTATTCGGATAGTCGGACGGCCTGTTCTCGACGTTCCATTGTATGCAGGTCGGAGAATTAAGTAGCAGCTTGACGTTACGACATAGGATGCAGGATAGGTCTAGTACAGCTAGCTTATAGGCTGTCAGACGTTTAATCGGTACATGGCAACCCGGGTACTCGACGCGGGAATACGAAGGTATCTCAATATCTTTTTCGTAAATTCGTACTATTTCGTGGTAGGTGGTAAAGTGGTGTCTATGGTATGTATGGTGGTCTCGTGTGGTTTCGAGGTTTGAAGGAAAAGGGACTAAAAGGGACTGGATTCGTGTCGGGAATTTTGTTTGACATCGGTTGAGTTTTGTATGGACGTTGCTTCACCGTGTTACAGAGACGCGCTTACTTATCAAACCGGGGGTTTCATTGGTTCCCTCGCCTCTATCAGCCCCGCTACGACGTAGTGCGTCTTCGGTCCCCTGTCTGGCATGGAACCTTAAAACCCCTTCTTTTTTCCCCTTTCGTTCAGCCGCCCCGCGGCTCTGCTACATCAAGTACCTCTACCTTACATAGTATCCTTTTGCCATACAGTGCTCTACTATTCTCTCAAGTACTTTTACATGTCTGGAAGTTACCGACTCTAGCGACTACAGCATTACGACATAATCTATACCCCGTATAATCTCCCATGGTTTGGTTCCGTGCTTTTGGTGTTTCTTGCTTGAAGCTTGCACGAGCCCCGACGAAGTTTCAATTCCTACAACAAATGACTCAGTTTGATGCTTAGCAGCTTAATTCTTGACTTCTCCTCGGTAACTGTCAATCTTGAAAGATCTCTTGATCTCACAGTGGGAAAGCGGATAAATGTTTGGACCAGATTACCTTCGTTTGGTTTCACCTACATAAAATATTTCCATATGCAAGTGTTATATAGGCATTTCTTATCTACGGCCTCATTGGTCGATTAACGATACTACTCTACAATTCCTACTCGAGTACATACCTAGTATGTAGTGAGTTAAACACCACATCGTACGTGGAAGATATAATTATGGCAGCTACCCGAATCTTTCTTCAATGGTTCAAGATTTAGGCAAATCTCTCAAGTGCCGTCGGTTATGGCATTAAACCACCCTACAGCCATGATGGTGCATATCATAAATCTTTTATTGCAGCTTGAATTAGTCTTCATCTGCACGGTAGTCGAGCAGCTAGCCTGGTTTATCTTACGATTACATGTATGCTTCTTGCATACGGATTCGAGATATCCAGACAAAGAGTCATGGCCAGACGGGTCGGATCTTCAGCGCTTAGTAAACAATGCGGGAAGAGATCCCTGCCATAGTTCGTTCCAGTCCGTTGAAACCTGCCAAGGACATGGGTATCAGCCCTAGTTGACTCCATGTCCGGAACATCGCGAATCTAGCGTGCTTGCGTATCCACCTGATTATCTTAAGGGACTCCTCAATGTTATTAGCGATCTTGGAACCGTCGTTTTCCCGTCAATGTCAACAGGTGAGATTCTGATATCTGACGCCTAGATAACTACCCGAAACCCGGAAACACGCGCAAGATACATAGCGAGCCCCTCAAAATCAGACCTCAAGACTTAGCACTGCAACGTCGGCGTGAAGATAGGACGAGACTAATGCATCACTAACCGCAGACAAGCTTCATCAAGTGTTCCGCCGCAGTGGCACACCAAATCAACCCTGATTTTTGAAAAATTTCAGTCTCGACATGCAACTGAAGTAGCCCCGAAAAGCCTACCCGAAAGTCAAGCCTTCAACGCTCTGGGAATCCCGTTAAAACATCTCGACGGACACTAGGCAGAGTTCGGCGGCTAGGTCATACCAAACACCAAGAATACTAGGGTCGAGCGGCACTCGAAACTAACCAGCCTGCGACACCCATCTAGATCTGGATTCTTTTTGCGAGAAATGATAGTATTCGATGGACCACCGAATCTCTACTCATCGATCTCGATTGAAATGCCGCGAATATTGCCTCGCAGCGCTTTTCTTTGAGACAGGTGTGAAAGGAAAGACTCGACGTCTCCGAGCGTCGCTTTCGGTGTAGCATGAGACTTCCCTTCGTCCTAGACAGATTTGCTCTCATCACGATTGACTAGCCATTCCCAAATCGCTCTTCTGCATAGTAGGCATGAATTTCGTATAGGTTTTGCGCTATGTTGAATCTCTGGTTGTCATAATCCCTCTGTCTCCCTTGTCGTCAAGGAGGATCTTCGCTGTGCCCTTTAGGATCCGATATGAATATTTACTCAAAAGACTACTAGGTAGTTTCGGCTATGCCCTCTTCATGTAGAGAGGAAGACAGGTGGCATCAATGAGATCAGACCTATGTCCCTGAACATTAGACCTGAGAAAGATGCAACCAAGTCAACCAAGTTGTTTTCTCATCAAAACTGGTTTTATAAAACTTGACCAGTTAGTGCATTTTCAGCATATAGGTGACATTATCTATCTTGTTATGGCAATGCTTTCAACCATATAGGTACCCCCTAGCAATGTGGTTCTGACTGGCACAAACTTATTTATCTCTGAGATCTGTCACCACATCATAACAACCAGTAATATGCCAACCATGGTATTCTATAGAGGTTACATATTTCCGTTCCCTATACTAGTCACATCCCCCAGAATGACCTGCATACATATAGGCGTATCCCGGGGTAGCAGTCTAGAATTAAGGTTGTTTCCTAATCAAGCCTCAGCCCTGAAGGATCAATGCGCGGAGGAGGCACATGTACAATACCTCAATGATTGTACATTCCGAGTAACCATACAGTATACGTATACCCTGGAGAAGAGTCACATATACATGTAGGGTCCAGTCCCCTTACCCATAGAGAAAAGTACAATACTCGAGTCTGATTCCCACATTGTTATCTAATGGTCTTGTGAACGTGTGCATATGTAGGTTGCTAGCGGCGGCCATGGGTAGAGTCGTAATTCTCAAACTGTGTTCCGGCAGTCTGTTACCTCCATAGTTTCAACCCTTCTGGCTTCTTAGAAACATAGGAAAACGTCGTGTCGGAAGTGGACCATTGCGGCTTAGCCCGGCCGTCGATCAAGCATTGAAGGAGACCAGATGACAACTGTTCGCATTAGAAGCGGCCCATAGCAACTCGGCAGGCCATGCCAACAACAACGATGAGATGAATAGCGAAAAGCAGTGACCATCCGAGAGATTTCAACAAGCACAAAATTTCCTGGTGTCTGTAGGTCGCGGATCTGCGGCCCGTCAAAAGATTCACTTGTTCGTACACGCGCGATTCCCCATACTTTTCTGGCACTCGCAGTGTTTCATTCTCGTCATCATCTTATCTAGTCTATCGATCTCAGCTAAGGCTGCATGGCAGACATCTTGACCATTGAGCTGTGGTGGAATAGGGCACAGCACATGAATCGACTGATATCCGATCCTGAGGTGGCTTATTCTCTCGCCTTGACTCTCGTGCCACTTCCAGGCTTCAAAGCACGTTACTGTCCACGGCTGCGCCTTATGGACGCGTATTCAAGTATGAAGAGGGCACGGATGTTGTGCTCTTGCATTTAGGGAGCCGCAACCATTACTCAGTACATTTGACGTTCGTATCGTGCTGGTTTAACCAATATCTACCGATATCTTGACTTGGTGATGTTGTTGCACTTCACTGAAGGATAGGAAGCTCAAGGCAACCTAACACCCGAGTATCCACAGGTCCTACGAGTGAACGAAATCGCTAAAGGCTACGGACCACAAGGCGGCCAATAAAGCGAGCAAAACGCCGGTGGCAATCCATCATTGCTCTTTCTTGGATGTCGTTTATCACGAGCCGAGCCAACGCGTCAGCAGAGGTGCTCGGCTTCAGTCAGGGGAACCTAGCTGTACATATCGGGTTTTATAATTCTTCCATGGCACTCCTAGCCTCTGGAGTGTCTACTGAAGCCGAGAACCGACAGTTCTCTTTCTTAAAGCCAGCTCTAGAGATTTCAGAGATAGTCTGCTGCATTTACGGCCTCTGTTCGAGTTGTACAAACTAGCGGTGTGGGAGCTCGCGATGCTTGCGCACGAAGCTGCAAACCTAAATCCCAACCGGTGTATGTCTGGCGAGTTTTCAAAGTGGCTAGCGGCTGTACTGATTCCAGCTACAAGTGCAGCTATAGAAGAGGAGGTTCTATACCTGAGCAGTAGTGCTACCATAGAGCGCATGTATGCCGTGATACGTAGTTCACGCCGACTAGCTGGTTCATCCACATCTTAACCGATGGGAAGATGCTATTCTGATTATGAGGCATTGAGATGGTAGCAAACCCGGCTAGACGGACACGGCAGAGCGACGCGCCTTCATTTCTCGGACATGCATACAGCCGGTCGGTATCGAGGACGTCACTACTCCGGCGAGCTAAGTAGCACCCAGCGCCCCCAAGTGTCCAAGCTGTCGTCGCGTTGCTTAATGCTTGAGGAAGTACCGCACCCCTAATTTGCTTCGCGACAAGTGCCGTATTTCTAGATTCGTGTAAACGACTGCATGACTTTACGCTTGTGCTGCTGTTTCGTAAACGACTATGCTTTGGCAAAATGGATGGACGAAAGGGGAGCACGAAAACGGGATACCTAGGCTATTCTTATATGGTGGAGTTACCCAGCATATTGTGCTGTGTTGTGCGAATTCAACCTAGTCTCACGAGGACGGAGACAGACATGAGCAAGGTCTGATTGAATACCTATTACCATTTTGACTACAGAACCTTGAAAAGAGAACTGGATGGAGTTGCTATTATTATTATTATACCGATCCCGCGCTCATACCCGGTTCCAAGGTTCCAAAGTTGGGTTCTACCTAACCCCTATATGACGGAGCTAATAAGGTGGCTTACTTCTTACCCTCTACAATAACAAGGGCGAGTCTGTAGAGATGGGAATGCGTTCAAGAGACAACAGTACGACTACCCGTTTGGGCAGGCATTATTATAGACATTATTTTAGAGTGGCCGCGAGGCTGCATTGCATATATATGCTTCGTTACCCAGAGAATATAGGTACTTGCGGGACCAGGAGATGAAGTATCGTGAGGATGCGTGTACTCCGTACTGCGGGGAGAAGTAGCGATACTTGACTGGAGTGCTACCTTGCGTTGCATATGCTTGGCGCGGTGACCCAGAATCATATCTGGACTACTTGTCTGATCTGATGCTAGCTTATCTGAAATCGGTACGTCGTTTTTATTTATCTTCATGTCCTACATGTAAGTTCGATCGGAGTAATAAAAGGCATTGGATTTCACAGCAGAATGAAAGTCGCGCGATTTGTGTATAGTGTCTGTCGATTTTCGGTCAAAGTCGACCTTATGAGTGAGCGGGTCGGGTCGCGTATACACAATAACTCCATGTGGGAGTAATCCATCTACCAATGGCACGTTAGGCAGGCAGAGCCCATAGTACGTCTAGATATTGCATGTGTTATGAATGGATACCAGCCACATCTTCTACCGACCTGGCACTTGTATACCTTATGTAACGCAGAAAGACGAGTCTTTCGGTATTTGGATAAGTAGAACGTCAAGGGAGTGTTGATATCTTGGGTAGTACATAGACGCGCTGAGCCGTGTCTTCGAAGTAGAACGACTTTTATGGACCGTCATATTTTATGTATACGCGCTAGCGATTTGTATATAGACTCGGGACGGTGCGGATAGCCGCATACTTACTCGTACTAGGTAATTCTACATAGCAAGGCTACTAGCATTGGTATGTCCCATCATTAGCTATTTTACCTCCCATTTTATAACAAGTGATGAACTGCCATACGTGTCTATGGCAATTACTATACCTTACCTGTAGCTTACCTCGACCACTTCTAAACAGACTGAACAGACGGGTAATCACCAAGGCGTACAAGTGTAGTTCCATCGTAAGGCTGCGCGGTAGTTCAATATTCGACAACATAAGTGCAGATTTAATCTCTACCATTATTTTATATACATATATGACAAGGCCATGGTCTGACCCCGGAGACCTGGTAATAGATTTAGTTCCAAACTGGGTACAGGACTGGTACTTATATGCATGTATATTCTGAGGTATATGAAAGACTACTTATTATGTATAATAGCGGTGGCTAATGGAAGATGAGAAGCTCTCATGGGTGCGAAATAGGCATATGTATACACCAAAGTATTAAGATGCATATATTCAAATTGAGAAATCCTCCCCAGCTAGAGTCGGGCTAGAGTCAAATATCACGTGAAAAGACCCTCGGGAGCAAGGCAGGCAAGGATTAGAAGAGTACAAAGCAACGGGTATCGTTGGTAATCAACTGTTTAGCTCGGATCCTTGTCCCATCATTAACCGACTAAAGGGTTAGACCAGGACGCGGTGGCCAAGAGATTTGGGATTCCATTGGAGTAAACTAGCGAATCAAAAATAGCGAAATCTCCCTCAGAACCACACAGGTCCCAACTGGTTCGACCATTAAAGGTACTTTCCACCTTCGAAAGCTGCGTACCGCCAAATCTTAACCTTTTCCACAATTCTTTTTTCGTGAGGTGCTAGTCGTTCGAACCCACACACCCCCAGCACTTGAGGTCAACTGCACTCACTCGCCGGGAGAGAATAAAAAAGATTAGACACCAATCCAAAACATCAATCAATCAAATCAAATCAAAATCGACCTAAGCCAAATATACAGTACATCGATCAAAAGTACTCTCCTCTCTCAAGGGGACGGTCCATGTTTACAACATCCAAGTCCTGGTTAGTTCAATGTTTCCTGCATTTATTCAGATATCAGGATCTTCCCATCATCGCAAAGTCACTTTCACTTTTTTTATTATCATTGCAGAAGTACTTGCTGCAATCTACGGTACTTTCTCTCAACCCTTGCCACAAAAGAGTTCAAGCAAGGTCTCAACTGGTTGTCAATCAATTGCAGCAGATACATACAGATTGCAGCATCGCGATAACTGCTATTGCGACTGTGACTGCCTGCTTCTTGACGACTAGAGAGAGAGAGAAGGACCGCCATTTCCGTAGCCAGCTGAAAGGCGAGAAAATTTTTGATTACTTTTTCTGACAAAGGTATATCGTGACCCTTCAAAATCTCTCACGTCGATCCCGTTTGTTACGAGGGAAAGGGCAAAACGCCACACAAACATGAAAAATACCCTCGTATCACATCATCATCATCGTCAATCAATCAATTTACTATTCAAGTGGCCAATTAGTCGCCTTAATTTCGCGTACACATCCCAAATCCAACAATCAAAATACCCTCGATTGTTTTTTCATTGCTTTCTTTTACTTAACGGTAGCCTTTCTATTATTTCTTTCTGCCGCGCATATGCGAAAGCAACCACTGGCATTTAAATTTGACTACAACCAAACATCTCACATTTCTGCAAATCCCCGCTAAGAGTTAGGCCAATAGATTTTTGTACCGCAAGCGCACCGGCATAAAAAAAACCAATTGATAAGTCAACTGCACTGCACAGACCAACCTAACCAATCCTTGGGGGCTGTGCTAGGCCCGTGCACGAACAAGGCGGTGGATCCCAAGTAAGTAAAATTTGCAGGTACTACCTCGAACAGCGTTCCCTCTACTTTCCCTTCCCATTCCCATCTTTTATTCCACGTACCAAACAGGAACCTCAGGAACCCCAGTGGCCAGTGCCCACACGTATTGAATTGATCGGTACTATACCCCTCCCCCCATCCACACTGGACACAGTTTGTTCCCTCTACTTCTCTCTTCTACATATTCAAGTACTTCGTACATCTACCTACCTCCCTACATACATACATACATACCAGACTCAGACTGGCTTTGCACCGTGGACCATATCCCTCGAAGCGAGAGGATACATTCTATTCGATACAACTACCAGACCCTGAGTACTTTCACTCACCCATTCCCTGTCGCCTGTCGTTGCAACAACAACATTCAACCCCAACCCGACCTCAAGTACGCAGAGGTCTCTTTTTTTGTTCTTCGGCTTCCGGTGCCTCTGCGTCTGCGCGAGCGCGCCCACATACCATTGACTAAACCATTCTCGTCACTCTGCTCCTACGCATTCAGAGTCTAACTGTTTGCCGTATCCCAGCTAGTAACCCAGTCTACATCTACATCCATCTACCTGATCAGTACAGTACATCAATCAGGTTTTACTAGAGACGCGTCTGTTGTATCTTCGCATCAGACGTTCTAAGAAAAGATCGAGAAGAAATCGTATCGTATCGCTTCGTTCGTTCGTCGCGAACACAAACTGCTTGCTTACCCAGCAGGTACGCGACCGAGGAAAAAGAATACCGAAGAAAGCGGTTTTTGATTGCTCCCTGCTTGGCCCTCGCCCGTTTCGCAGCAGCAACAGGGGAAGAAAACAGAGTTCAACGTCGCTGGATTTTTATGCAACACTTGGATTCGACATCTGTCGCATACATCTAATTGCCCGTAAGTCCAGAGTACCCTCTACTTTTTGTTATTGTTATGTGGTACTGTATTGCAGTCTTTCCTTTTACCTATGATGGATCCCCACTCTAGACATCATCGTTCATCGGCCTGCATCAACGAGAGGGTTCACTCGAGTTGCGCGACTGGGGACTACATACACAGAAACACGCGTTTCCGCCTGCGGCCTTGTGGTCGTCGCAATTTATTCGTCTGGCCCCAACGCAACGCTTCTGATCGAGTCGTCCCTTTACGATGCTGGACGGTGACCCCTAGTTTGGCATTATTATCATTATCATCATCATCGGCAGCATCATATACACCACCTATAGTACACGTTGCCTACTAAAAATGCCCCTCGCCCCTCCAACTGCCTCGTTATCCGCCATCCGCCTCTTTGGCCCCAACCCAGCCTGCAGCTAGATACATAGCCCACAGCCCTGCTCCTATGATATCTCGAAGCGGCATTTCATCATCACTGTTGATACCAAAATACTACCACCAACAAATCTCACCACCTGCTTACCACCGCTACTTTGCCGTTACTACCACCGCCCTTTCACTATCAAATTATTAACACTCCTTTGTCGCGATTGCCATTCGTCCAAAAAAATTTGGACCAGTGGTAATTTTTTTTTAGTCCACCTCTACCGCCACCAGATATCTCTTCTCCCTCGCCTCCCCGTTTTTCTTCTTAATTCTCAACTGTACCTCTCTTCCACTCTACTACTACTTACTACTAACCCATAATCCAATTTTCAATCTTGTTCCTCTTCCATTTTTGAGCGCAGTCCCATTTTATCTACTTTCCACCCTCCTTCTTAAGCTTTAGCTTCGTCCATGCACTTTGACTCTCCCAGGTGTATCAGGAACAAGAGGACTCGGTATTATTGTAGCTGACACTAGTTTGCCTTTTTCAGATCATGCAGCAGTGGCAGGTCGGCCCCGTGCCGGAGTACGTCTACCCCAACTCCACCCAGCACGCGAACGATGTCATGCAGTAAGTACCATCCCCCTTTTCTCAATGTCTACCGTCTACTTTCTCTCTACTATCATGTATCCCATCCCCTTGTACTGTACCTATCCCAATTCGTTCCCCCGAATACACGATACATCTTCCCCATTTCCCTCTCCGCAGCCCTCCCCCCTCATCTACCCCAGGTAGCTCGTACGCACATATACCACCAGCCTTGCTGTATAGAGGACATGGTCATATATGTACCGAAAGTATACCTGCTGTCTTAACCATGGTCCTGTCGTCCCGCAACCACCTAACTAGGTCCGACTTGTCTGTGCTCCACTGCGAGTGGCAGGATCCCTGGTGATAGCTTCACCTGGCTCCTAGACGAACCCAGTCGAACGCGTTATACCCTGCAGCTTGCCTGCTTTAATACCCTTGCCCCCTCTCTCAGCTGAACGGCACCCTCTCGTATCTGGCTCTACCAACCATCGTTATCTTGAAAATACCCAATGCTGTGCAGCCATGATTACATCGCGTTCCGCTGTCGTCGCCGTCTCCAGCAACACCAAACCATATGGACCCGCTAACACCGCTCTGTGATACAGCTCTAGCCATCCTTACCAAGCCGACATGTCACGTCGGGAGTTCGCTGGTTATACGCCGCAGCCTCCGAATCCTGGTGCCCAGCCTCATCCGTCTCACGGTCAGCAGCACCATCAACAGATCCCTCAGCAGCATCAACAACACCAGCAGAACCAGCCGCATCAGCAGCCCCATGGCGCCCACGCGCAGCATCCGCACCATCAACCCCATCAGCCTTCGCATCAGGCCCACCAGCAGCATGCTACTCCGGTCCCACCTCCGATGACCATTTCGCAGCCGTCGGTCACGCCCTCTCAGCAGTCGACCCCCACGCCTGCCAATGCCACAGCTCCACCCCGTGGCCGTAAGCGAGCCGCACCCGGACAGCATCAACAGGCACATCAGGCTCACCAACAGCCCCATGCGCCTACCGGAAACCCCGCGACATCTACCCCCGCTCCCGGAACGGCTATTAGCGCACCCGCGCCCGCTACTCCTGCTCCCGCCGCTGCTCCCACTCCCGTCTCCGCTCCGCCGCCGATGCAGGTCACTCCTGTTGCCCCGCCCGCGGTCCCGACTAAGGAGGAGAACAGCACGCCCGTGACCCAACCACCCGCCAAGAAGAGTCGGACAAATACGCCCTGGACTCCTGCCGAAGAGCTACGACTGAAGCAGATGAGAGATGCTGGCAACAGCTGGGCAGAGATTGCCAAGGTCAGTGATGTTCTCTTTAACTATCTTCGTATCTGAGCTAACTCGAGTGTTATTAGACGTTCCCTACGAGAACCGAGGGTAGCGTTAAGAAGCATTGGTACAAGGTATGGCCCCCCTATAACTCACTGTATGCTAAATTGTCTGGTGCCAACCGTGATATAGGATATGCATTATGCAGAGTTTGCCGAAGATGAGAGTCAGGCACTTCTCAATGCTATCAAAGACTACGAGAACAATAAGTGGAAGACGATTGGACAGAAGGTCGGCAAGCCGGCTAAGGTGAGTCATCTACCCACACTGGATTCCATGATGTATGTTTAGAGTCAATGGCTAACCAGCGTCAACACAGGCTTGCGAACAATATGCTAAAGAGCATTTCCCTGAATTGTTCTCCGCGCAAAAGGCACGTTAGAAATAGTCCAGGTGCCGGTTGTTCTGGGTTTCCTGAGTCTCCCACATTTCTGGCATTAATATACACCCTTTCATGCTTCGATCTGCTCATTCTTCCCAGGTTTTGTAAGAGATTAGGCTCCATGAGGTTGCTTTTCGACGATCCCGTCAGGGAAACGACGGAGGCATCCTATGGACAACGTGACCCCTCGATTCCATCAACGACACGGAGTAACAGAAGACAAATGACGTTTTGTCGTATCGTCTACCCTCACTTTCACGATTAGGTTCTATTTCGGTATATCGATTTGGCAAGGGACTGGGCATTTTCTTTTCTTTTTCACAGCACGATTCCCCCACGGGAGAATGGTAGGGTTGTCAGAGTATGGCAAGAAGACGGGAGAGCTTCTGTTTTTTGTGCTCGAAAGTTTCCGTTTTATGAGCATAGCTCCAGGCAGGGTTCATTCGATGGGTTTTGTTTATGAAGCAGGAAAATTCATAAAAATTCGGTGATCGGTGAAGACGAGTGATTGCAATCAATCAGACGTGACCTCGGCGGTTTATAATGTACGATTGTGGGAAATGAAGTCTCTTGAAAATAATGATGCGTGATTGCCAGTCAGTAAAAAGCTCCACGGTCCCATCCCCAACATCGTAGACTAGCCGCTAGGCAACCAGCACGGTTAACTAGTACCGGTACGTATGCATATACAATAGTGGTTCATCCAGATGCTTCTTAGGTTATTGTGCTAGATACTCCAACTAAAATCGAAGTGGTGTGGCCATTTAGGGCCATCACTCTTCGGGTACGTATGGATACTTATGATCCTTTAATGTCGTTCCCCGAGTTTGTGTATCCACGTGCAAAAACCCGTGCTACAAGTTTCACCTTTAGGAACCTTGATAATACGTACAACGAACTACTTTTAGCTCCATGTTATGTTTCTGTTTTCTCGAATTAGCTAGGGAGGGAAACTCATGAGTATTTAGCATCTTGTCTTTCATATATCATAGGTATAATTTAATCTAGTCCCTACCTAGTATATTATATCAACCGTACCAAAGGTCTTCGCGTGAACATGATAAAAAATATCATATCGTTTTTCCCCTTTCCACAGGGCCAGCTTTCTATCAAGAGCCTCGATGTCGGTTGGGATGTTAGATGTTAGGTAGGCAAAGGAGGGAGACATGATACCTAGGAACCATAGAGGGGTGACACAGCATGAAGCCAGTCGGCCTACTACTTGCTGCCTTGGGCAAGTAGGTCGGGGAGTGGACGCGCCCTGCGTGCCTACATACCCGGAACTACATACTTAGGCACCCACAACCAAATACACAGTAGATCCATCTCCTTAGGTTGGCTAAACTCGCCGATTCTACCAGATGCCCGACACCTTGGATTGGCTTCGCAGGTGGTAGGGTAGGGCAGTGGGCTACCCTACCGGCCGCGCGTGCGTTGCCGCCGCTGCGAAAACGTTAACCTTAAAAGCATTCCCGGTAGCGGTTTTCTTAGGTGCCGTGGCTCCAGGCACGCCGCTGCTGGCCACTTAGGATTGAGTTTGAGATCTAGCTTGGAGTTTGTTCGTTCCGCGTATAAGGAGGGGCTTGGGCCCGTTCGCTCGTCGCCGAAGGTTAGGAGAGAGAGAAAGAGAGGACCCTTCTCTCTCGTTTTATTTCTATTTGAAGACTTTGCTTACTGTCTGTAGGTGGGAGTGGGCGGGAGAGAGCAGGAGCACGCCGCCGGCCGTGCACTAGAAAGGGGGAAGGGGGCCAAGCGAACGGACGGATACACGCAAAAACGTGGTTTCAAGCTCCTACTCCTACTCCTCCCCAAGCTCACCACTGCTAGCTTCTGGCACTTGCTTATGCACGTTACCGACGAGGTTTGAGAGGGGAGGAATTCGTTCATTCACTCATGACCTACTACTCTACGTCCTCACGACGGTGTATCCTATGACACATAAATGACAACAGCAGCAGCGACAGCAACGGTGATACCACAGTATCACAAGCATACGTACAACAAGTACCCACCGTGACGTTCATAGCATACCTAGGTAGGGCAGAATCAGAGTGTCAAAATGGCTATGACCACGACGTCCTTCCGCAAGACGACGCTGTCGCACGCGCAGAAGACCGTGCTCGCCATGTCGCGCGCGCAGTTCCTGGAGGCGATCCGCGCCGCCGCGCGGCCCGCCGACAAGCTCTACGTCGGCGTGTGCATCTTCCGCATGGACGCGCACAGCTCCCGCCCGTCCGTGCTGTTGCTCAGGCGCTCGGGCTCCGGACATGGGGTGGGGAGCGCGGCGGAGTGTGCTACTGATGACGATCCTACTACGCCCACTACCCCGACTAGCATTGCGACGAGTAGCACTGCTACGACGGGCACGGTGTCGTCGGCTTCGTCGAGATGGGGCCGTGGGGGCAGGGATAAGGCGAGGCAGAACCAGCACCAGCACCAACATCACTATTCCACGGGGAGCAACAGCGGGAGCGGCGGGGTTAATAACGGTACTAGAACAACAGACAACAGAGACGGACTCAGCGAGAGAGGGTTCCGGGAAGAACCCCGCACCAGCCGCACAGCCGGGATGTGGGAGCTCCCCGGGGGCAAGGTGCGGGAGGGGGATTTCTGCATCTCGGCGGCGGTAGCCCGGCGCGTCGCGGAGCAGACGGGGCTGCGAGTCGTCCGCGTGCTTGGCGCGCTGCAGGATGTGCGCCGCGTTGTTGAGGTGCGGATTTTGGACTGGGACGAGGACGGCGTGGGGATCTTTGCCAACCTCAGCAACAACAACACTAACAACACCACCACCAACAACGGCAGTAGTAACAACGGGCGCGCCGGCAGCATAAGCAACCTGAGCGTCCTCGACGGCGCAACGCTAACCTCCGCGACCGGGTCTCCCGCGGGCAGCACGGCGAGTAGCAGCGGCGCGAGCAGCAGCACCACGAACCGGCGCTCGCCGATCCATAACCCGCAGCTGGTGCTGCGGAAGGAGTACCTGCAGCTCAACTACGCGGTTTTGGTGCAGAGCTACGACGACTTGAGTATCCGGACCCGCGAGCATGATGAGCTCGTCTGGGCGAGCTTTAGTCGTGCCGAGGCGCTGAGGATGCCGGAGGAGTTGAGGACCGTTGTGCATCAGGGGCTTGCGTTTGCGGGGGAGTATCTGTTTTGATGGTTGATGTTTGAAAGGTCGGTGGATGGTTGGTCTAGATACTATTCGTATATATACATATTATGTCGGGATATCAGGGGGCTTAGGATATAAGTTGGAAGAGCGGCGTCAGGGGCATATAGAGAGGCATAGATACATATCGGAAGGACTCAGGATGGCATTAGCTTTAACACTAGTTCTTCTATCACGACGGTCGAGGACAGTAGATTCATTTTCGAAACTCTACAGACTCTTGAGATTTGTTGGTATTTGGGCATGGCTATTAGTGTTACTGTAAAGTAGTGTGTTTGGGGATACTCTGAATACTTTGACGTAACTCCATCGACTGTTGGTACGACAAGATTCAAGAAATCATACTTATTAAGTACATTCTGTTTCACTCTGAAGAATAACGACATTCTGTGCCTCTTTTCTGAATTGTTGATATTTCTGGAATGGTATCGTATCTGTGGATATAGTACGGGGGACATTTCCAGCGCCTTGGTAAGCTCGGTTTTGGTGGATGACAAGCCGACATACCGTACATATATGCCCGACCGTGGCACGGCTTCATAACGGATTTCACTTGCAGTTACCTTTTAATATTAATGACTTATTTAGCGAACTTAAGTCCGTAATTTTGGAGGTCATCACTATATCCATTTATCCTTTAGCCAGGTGCCATATACACAGTAGTTATCGGATCCTCCCGTGACAAATCTGGGGTACATGAAATCCGTACCGTCGAGATCGACATCGGAGGGATTCCATCCCTAGCACACACACTCTTGATGATCTCGTGACTTTGCCAAGGCAATGACGAGCAATGCATCATGGACATCAAATTCGGTGAGTTTCAAGCCGCTCGTAATTTTGTATGTACAGTTGGCAGAATACTCGGATTCCTTTGGTGGATTTCTGAAGGAATCATGTTGTGACACGACCTGTATTAATGCGATTGGTTCTCATGTATCCCACCTTTTTGTCTCTTACATTTTCCGTGTCTTCCGCTTCGTTCGGCGGTGCATTTACTACCTAGACGGCCTCTTTAGAAGGTGTCATTTTATGTATGTAGTCAGAGCCTATCTCTTGGCCGAAAACTCTCTATTAGTCGCGCATGGCTGACGACGACATTGTCAGTGAGTCCGGCTTCGATTTACCGCGTGTCTGTTAGTTTTCCAAGACATATTACACACAGACTGGCGTACTCGTGGCAAACGTCAATTGACAATGGCTTTTGGTTAGCTTGTTTTAGACACGCACGAGGACTTGACGTTTGGTAAAATCCCTAATTAACCAACATGACGTTTGGACCGTCATTTACATTCATTTACCAACAATCAAGTTAACTCCGATCTAAATATCCTCCCTCGATACAACAATCTAGTAGTAATTACTGAGATGCTAAATATGGGAGGTTTCAAGTGACTCGGTGCTATTGGATGGGTCGGAGTTGCATGCCCTTTAGCCTCGAGTTGGTGATCAGTCAGTTTCTGTCAAGGGAAAATACAAGGAAATACGAGGTCTTGGAACTGGAAATAGCACAGTACTAAGACTGTATTAGCCATAGTAAACACTAGGTACTATGTATACGACCCCTGGGGTCCAATGAAATTAGCGTCATCGACCTGATCTGACTCCACCACCGCGGCCATGCTACTCTCTAGGCGTCCCACCTCTCCAACATCTGTCAATCTGCTGCTTCTTTTGGCAGCTATGGTACGAACGGTGGTGGAACTCACTTCCGCATTGACCCACATACATTGCCCGCTATTCCCAAGCGAGACTATCCTTGTCACCTAACACAGTCTCCTATTCCAGCTATTCCAGCTGTCAGTCAAGCATGATGCCGGCTCGATTGGGCTGTGGTCAGGAAAGTGGCTCTCGAACATTCGGGGCGTTCCTGGGCTTGGGAGGCTTGGGGGGGCTTCACGCCATTTTCTTCCCACTGTATGATCTCTCCATTCTGCTCCTCCTTTTTTCATCATTCGTCCACTCCGTAGGGAGAGTAGTTCTTGTTTTATCTTTTGCCATACCATTAGTTGGTAATTGCTTTCGCTTTACATACCCGTTGTTTGCATTTCTAGCGGGCGGTGGCTATGAGTCTTTGATACTCATTTAATATTTCTCACCCTCGTTGACGTTGATCTTTGTCTATATTGTGTAATAATCCTGTCGTTAACCCCGATCCTCCAAAGGGTTTCGCCTCGATCGCTTCCGATTACCCTCGCTTGAAACATCCTATACCACACGACTGCTTTAGTTGTGAATACTGAAAGTGGTCTATGCTAAAGGGTTGTCTATAGTCTTTCGTTACTTGTATATAAGTCGATTGACTAGTTGAAAACCCGCTTTGTTTCTCTCTGTCGGGAATTATATACACGCTTTCGTTAGGTCGATCATTCGACTTGTCCATACGGAGAAGGCAGTGTCGATTGTTGCGGAATAGCTCCTTTAGACGAATATCAATATTCAGCACTGGCCGTGTGTATCGTTTCAATCTCATTCACTCGACATACCACGAAAAATTCACTTGGTGCTGTACATAAAACGTTGCACGCGACTCCGAAAAGACGCCGACTACAATACATTTTATTACTGGTAATACTTACCTGCCTAATACCTTAATTATAACCACACATCATTCCAAGATGCTTCGGTCGATACCTACTCTCGCCCTAGCTCTGCTAGGCGCGTCGACTGTGTTCGCTCAGGATACCGCGCCTCAGTGCTCTTTAACTAAGAAGTGCCCTAAGGAAACTCCTTGCTGTTCTCGTAAGAGATATTCCCTCGCTCTTCCCCTCATATGGTACACTAATGTAGGTAAATTATAGAATATGGCCAATGTGGTGTTGGCGCATACTGTCTCGGCGGATGTGATCCGCGCATGTCTTTCTCCCTCGACTCATGTGTCCCCGAGCCCGTTTGTCAGGACCGGACGATGAAGATGGACAACACCGACCGTATCGTCGATGTCTCAAAATACCTTGGCGACCCTACCAAGGCCGACTGGGTAGCTCAGGGCACCCCTCTCCCTCACAGCGGCAATGTTCTCCTGACGATGCCTCCTAACTCTGTCGGAACTGTCCTTGCCTCTACCGTATATATGTGGTACGGAAATGTGAAGGCCAGAATCAAGACGGGACGTGACGCAGGTGTGGTGACGGCTTTCATTCTGCTCAGCGACGTAAAGGACGAAATCGATTTTGAGTGGGTTGGAACCGAGCTGGACATCGCTCAGACCAATTACTACTTCCAGGGCATTCCTGACTGTAAGAAATCCCTCTCATGATGATGGCTATATGATGTGTGTATCCGATACTGACTGAGTCTGTAGACACACATTCAACCAATATCACTAGCCTTTCCGACACCAACCAGAACTGGCACGAATATGAGATCAGGTGGACCCCAGATAAGATTGAGTGGCTCGTTGATGGCAAAGTCGGACGAACACAGGAAAAGTCAAAGACGTGGAACAAGACAGCCAACCAATGGGACTTCCCCCAGACGCCTTCTCGTGTTCAGCTATCTATCTGGCCCGGTGGCTCTGACAAGAATGCTAAGGGCACTATTGACTGGGCCGGTGGACCGATCGACTGGAATAGCGACGACATTAAGAAGGACAAGTACTATTACGCCACTGTTGGAGAAGTCTCCATCGAATGCTATAAGACGGACAAGGCCCCGGGCACAAACTCGGGCAAGAGCTACGTCTATAACAACGTGAAGGCAACCAACGATACCGTTGAGGATGGTGATGCGAATACGGTCCTGAAGTCTCTATTGGGTTCCGGTCTGGATATGGACAAGGACTACCCGTCATCATCCAGTGCATCGCAGAGCTCTCAAGAAGTCATCCCAGGTTTGAGCGGTGGTGGGCCTGGTACTAATGGTCAGGCAGCCGCGCAAGACGGTGGTGATTCGGGTAGCGGCTCGAACAGCGGCAGCGGCGCCACTCCCGCCGGCAACGCTCCGGCTGCTGCCTGCACGAACGGTTTCCAGCAAGTCTGTGGCTCCGACGACAGCGGCAGCGGCAACCAGAACCAAGGTGTACGGCAAGAACGTGTGCTCGGCGCGAGTGCGTTTGCGGCTCTGATTGCCGTCGCTGGTATGTTATGGCTATAGGTTCTATGATACGGAAGGTTTAATGCGTTTTGTCTTCGGTATATATACTTTACTAGAATGTCCTTAGGGGAGTTTCATAGGTTCTCGTGTACCTAATTCATGGAGGTTGACGCTCACCTGCGCGATCTCGCGAGCGACTCTGGTTCGGTATGTTATTAAGGGGACTTACTATATTACTCGAGGAGGTAATGGCGTGATGCCGTCCACTCCTTTCCGGACACTGAGCTCACGTTCTGACACGGCTCACGGTTGCTACACATCAAAATGTCATACTCTGCACGGGTTTGACGGAAATCGATGTAGCTTGTATATAATGATGGCAAGATATGAAACCTGGATACTATATGTCGGTCTTTGAATCATGATGTTGGTGCTATGTATGTGAGATCCATATGTTTGAATTATGTTATGATGTATTCTGATATTGGGTGTCATTTAGGTGTGGCTTCGCCCTTCTTCAAATATCAATATCGGGATGATCACACTTATAAGCTCCGTGATACCTACAAGAGATTATGTACGGGTTTGAATCGGCCACCAAACGAACGCCGTACGGGATCGTTGCAGTCGGAGGAACCCAAATATATAACCTTCGATCTCCGAGCTAAGATAAAGGGGGCCGTATGACGTAAGCCGATTTTCCAAGCCGTCCGATTGGCGTAGCAGCCAATCGGGGTGAATTAACTTTCCGTCCGCCACGGCTCAGCCACCGGCCGTTTAAAGTTGATACTAACAGCAACGCTAGAAGTCATAGACGCGATGTCGAGGACCCGAGTTTTGCGCGAGATCGATGGATCGCGTTCCTCCGTTCTGCAGTAATTATGAACGAAATTTCGGGTTGGCCTCGGATATGTAACCATGTAACGCGCTCTTTTAGGTTGCTTCGCGTTGGAAACATCTGGCATAGGGCTTAGGACGGTTCTATACTTAGAAAGCGATGATAATATAAATGACAATATGCCTCTCGCAGAATGGAAGATAGAACCAGATTGTCCATCATCGCATCTTCACGGCATATCATGCAGTCTATTCTAATTCAGTTCTGATAAAACCTCATATTATATATAGACTTAGATTTGTATTTCAACTCACAGTTGCACTGCAACAACACATTCTCTCACAAGCTTTCTATCTAACGGTAACTACAGAATATTTCCTTACCTTCACCTTCACCTTCGCTCGACCCTTGGTCAACCATCGTGGCTCATGCAAATCACAAAGACAGTCACTATCACCCTCACTCCCGAATCAGACTCAGACGACTTGATCCCTATGACTTCCATTTCATCCTCGGCCCGCGCTCGCGATCCCGAGAAACTCATCGCCTTCCTCGGCGCCTCCGGCGGCGTCGGTTTAGGTGCCCTCACCCGGGCGCTCGCCGCGGGCCACACTTGTGTTGCGCTATGCCGGACCCCCGCTAAGCTCACGGACCGGTTCCCAGCCACGCAGTATCCGAACCTCCACGTCGTCTCCGGCAACGCGCACGACAGCGCGGCCGTGGCCAAGTGTCTGGCCTCGCCGACCGAGCCTGGCAAGTTCGCCGACGCCGTCGTCAGCTCGATCGGCGGGGCTTTCCAGTTCCAGCGCATGACGCTAGACGACCCGCATGTGTGCGAGAAGGGGATGAAAGCTCTACTCGAAGCGATCTCACACGTGCGCAACGACAAGAAAAACAACAATAGCGCCGGCAAAGAGGCCTGGAACCCCCACCTCACCGTGGTCAGTACCTGCGGCATCAGCGGCACCGGGTGGGACTTCCCCGTCCTGCTGCTGCCGATGTACCGGTGGGTGCTGCGGGTGCCGCACGAGGACAAGCTGGCGATGGAAGCGGAGTTGAAGCGGGGAGCGCGGGACGCGGGGTATACGTACACGATTGTGCGCCCGAGCCTGCTGGCGGACACCCCGGCGCCTGAGAGGACAATACGTGTGGGCTTGGGCGAGGAGCCTGCGGTGGGTTATACGATTTCTAGGGATGATACGGGTAGGTGGATTTATGAGAATTTGCTTGACGGAGGCGGGGGATGTGGTGGGTTTGAGAATCAGGTTGCTACGATTACTTGGTAGGTGATGAGGATGTTGAAGGTAGGGTGACGAGGTGAGTACAAACACAAGCACGAGGATGATGGGATTTCTCTAATTGGGCGCTGGACTGGGAACTGGTTGGTGGCGGGGTTAGTGTTTGCGATGAGGGACGGGATTGCGCGAAAGTGCAGTATCATGTAAGACCTCATCGATTTGCTGGCGCCATCTAGAAATTGGGTTTCCATATGTTCATTGTCATCGATTTATTAGATTCCTACATGCATTCTCTAGCCTCACTTCACTTATACAAGCCGAATGTTTCAAGTCCTGTCGGTGCCGTGTAGTCGGGATCCTTCGTCCTATTTGCTCGTCTGAACGCTATGCGGCGTATGCGAGATGATTGGACGAAGGAGCCGCTCCAAGACGCCAAATGCGGGAACTCGGCGTGTAAAGACCGATCTACTCCTATCAATTCCAAACCGGTGAAATCCGCACCGCCCGGCGATCTTTGCCGTGTTGTACGACGGCCTACTGCAGGGGAAGAAAAGGAAGATGGAGGCTGGTGGCTTGTTATATGGGAGGGACCTTTTAGCAGCTAACGAGCAACTAAACAACTCTACAGCCAACCAAACGGAACGAAAACTACACTTCTTAGCACTTAGTCAGCGAACCCCTGAGAATAGCTTCGGTATACCAGCCTCATGGTAGCACAGCCTCCACTTACAGTAGGCATGTCTGATATATTTGGATGGTAATAGGTGGGCTCGAATTAGGGAGGTACGTGAGCCAAGAAAAAGGGAGATGTTGAAGCGCCTTCTTATGTTGGTTACTGAGACTAGAATAATAAGACCGAATGGTAACCTATTTTTTCTCCATTGACTTGTTTCATTACCTTTCTCT
The DNA here is from genome assembly GCA_902825475.1 of Hypomontagnella monticulosa. NCBI lineage: Eukaryota > Fungi > Ascomycota > Sordariomycetes > Xylariales > Hypoxylaceae > Hypomontagnella > Hypomontagnella monticulosa. Next base: position 4,054,246 of record CADEBF010000011.1, on the reverse strand, counting down.
TGTCACTGCTATTACTTGATCCCCTCTTCTCACGGCACTTGGATCACTTGGACACTTCAATTCGTGGGGTTGATGTAACATTGCTTCTTATTTGGTGAAGAATCTAAAAGTGAGTAAGAAACCTGACAACTCATTTCCGTAAAGAATCATGCCGATCTAATAAGCGTAACTAGATACATTAACTTTGATCTAGAGTCTTTGTCTTTCGCCAAAGAAACTCAGGGACAATTCCTTATAATCCAAAGTCATCAGGCCAATTTTGAAACTACACTTTGGCGTGTGTCACTGGGGAAATAATCAGTGAATCCCTTGTTGATTTCTGTTCATTTCTTAGCTTCAGGAGCTCGCATTGTCTATATAACATAGAGGGCAATTACAATCTGCATTCTTTCTTCTCGTTCGACATAGCGGTTTGATCTCGGTAGATATTTATCTGTGCTAGGCAAGCCCGACCCAAGCAAACGCCCCGAACAAATTTGGTTTATTTACGTTTTTACCTAAACCGCCAAAATGATTAGATCTCTCGCAACTTTTCTTACTCTTGGCATTGCCGCGGCTCTACCATCACAACCCAATATGGCTCGCGACGACGGCGGTGGCTGCGCTGCACCACCTCAAGCTCGCAAGCTTATCATTGGTACTCCTTTCCAAATCCTAACTGCCAATTTCGATGGCAGCAAATTCTCTATTACTGGTAACCACACCGCCGAAGGCACAGCACCGAGCTGGATGGTTTACAAGGACCCGAGCTTGCTGTGGGCTGTCAATGAGAACGCCAACGACATCGACCTCTTCACTCTCGACTCTAGCAAGAGCAACCCTACGCCCAAGTCCACCGCCCAGGGCTCCGCAGGCGTCGTCTTCCTGGAGTTCAATAAGGACAAGTCGCGCATGGTCGGCGCAGCCTACGGAAGCGGCAAGATTGACGTCTGGGACGTCGACTCTGCCTCCGGCGAGTTGAAGCTCCACAAGACCATCACCGTCCCCGGCAACCCCAACCCCGCGCAGGGCGCCCACCACCCGCATCAAGCCCTCCTCGACCCCACCGGCCGCTTCTTCGTCATCCCCAACCTCGGCGGCGACACGGTCCTGGTTCTCGACGGGGAGTCCGACAAGTGGGAAATCACCGGCAACGTCACCCTACCCACCGGTACTGGCCCACGCCACGGCGGCTTCCTCACGGCGGGCGACAAGCACTACTACGCGCTAGCATCGGAGCTATCAAACCAACTCTTCCTCTTCGAGCTATCATACCCCGGCGACACCATCGCGTTCAAGCAGCTCCAGGCGCAGAGCACATACGGCACATCCCCGCCGGCCAACGCTAGTTCCGCGGCAGCGGGGGAGCTAGTGGTCGCAGCCAACCAGCGGGACGTGTACGTGTCGAACCGCGTGAGCGGCAACGAAACCGACAGCATCGCGCACTTCGCGTTCGCGGCCGACCACACCACGCTCGACTACCAGGGCACGATCTCGAGCGGCGGCCTGCGCCCCCGCATGTTCAGCCTCAGCGCCGATGCGGAGCAGAGCCTGGCGTTCGTCGCGAACCAGGGGGGTGAGAGTGGATTGGTGGCGTTTAAGCGAAGCTTGGATACCGGCAAGCTGGACCCGACGCCTGTTGCGAGTATGCCCAGCCAGGCGCTGGTCGCGCCGCAGCTTGCGGCTACGGATTTGATGGGCCCGCAGTTCGTCCTGGAGATTTAGGTCTGGATCTAGTGCTGGATCTGGGTGGAGATATGGCTCGGAGGGATAATGAAAATGAATAGCATCGATTGAGCACTTAGAGCGCGGATAAATCGGCATGGGTTACGGCGTCTTGGGATTTACGTGCGCTATGAGGACTAACTAGGCGGAAGCATTCGATTTATTTTACCTGGCCTGCGATGGCTTCTAGATTAGACGTCAGCTATTGAATTCATTTAGTTCTTATCTCTGCGTGCTGCTTTTATGAGTTTTTGTACATCTAGTGATACGAACAATGCGTTTACCAGCATGCCGTGATACAATACCCGTAATTCCGAGACTTATGTTTCTCCTTAACCTGTGGAGTTTATATGCTAAACGTAGAGTTCATTGTATCAATCTTATAACAACTTGAAGTAATTCAACCTTCGTCGTCTTATTAAACATAGAGAATCTCGGCTTGAGTTTATGCTAACTTAGGTGGCGTGACGTAGCGTGCTAGTATTCGTTCAAGCTCAACACATGGCCCTGACTCGGAAAGAAAACGCGCGAGACCGGAAGTAGAATAAAATATAACTGAGGCTTCGATTTTGAGGTTTAAGACTATTTCACGAAATTGGGAACTTCGAGGTGAGTTCGGTGTGTGAGCCTCTCCTTAATGAGAAGTATGTACTAGAACGGCTGAGATCTCAGTGTTTGTAAATACGCTGTACCACGTCTTAGCTTGCGACTCGCTCCAATTCTCGTGATCATGAAGATATAAACCAAACAAACATGGCCAGTTAAACGACATCGATGAATTAAGAATAGGAGGCCTTGGCGTAGATCGATCGCGACGGGATTGCAAGGTTTTGCATCATGATAGCAGAAGCTTGTCGTGAGGCAATCTGCAATGCAACCCTACCTGCCAGGAATTTTGACGTCCACGACAGCATGGCGAGCGTATAGTGGGGATACCAGTCCGGGGTTCCTTTCAATTCGACGATTGATATTTATGGGAGCCACTTGCCGACCTGTCGCATCGCTTATTCTTTCGAGCTGTATGTATCTCTGACAAGCTACGAGTTCGCCTTAGACATAATCGAGATTTAGGCTCTCCAGGTCGTAGCTATGTGTAGTAGGTATCATCCCCGGATTATTTCATAGTTGCCTTATTCAGATATCTGATGAGCTCCTCGGTTCGACTTGGACGCATTAGAACCTGCATGGACAGCTTAACAGCTTGTGAAGCTGGCGCTAGGAGCTGTATCGTCTGCAATTTACGTCATGGACGACCGGATGCGGAAATTGAAGATTATCGAATTGTTAGTCCAGGAGTCCCACAGCCTAGATCGCATACCATACACGTGCGTAAGAGTTCGCGTGGCTAAGCTACCTACATTGATGTATGCAAGGACGACTCCTTTTGGAGAGCATAAAGATCGCCTACTCGTGTTGTTGATTGAGGTCGCACTTACATGTAATCCAACGAACTGAACAATATAAAAATATTGTTACTCGACAGACATATGACGTATTGTATTGTAAAGTATTGAGGTACCTGCACTCCCATATATGGTCTTATTGTCTACCCAGCACTAACGTCGACGCGTACATGTGACAAGAAAACGCGATAGCTTTGACGTCGTAAGTAGCTATGAGTCGGTAGTTCGGCATGCTACTGTAAATATAAAGTCCCGAGACGTAGCCGGCAATGAAGAAGATCCCAAGAAAAACACAAGGGTTTAGGCTACATTCCTTGCCTTTCCGGACCCGCGAGGTGGGATGCGGGAAGGATAGTCTCGTCTATCTAGAGTTAATATTTCTTGGATTCCATGGTGATCTGACTCTTTTCCCGTTCGAGGATGACGAATCCAGGATTTCAACGACTGATCATGATAAAATGATAGAATAACGAAGAAACTAGAGTTGACTAGTAGCTTCAAATTTCCAAAAATCGTTGTTTTAATTTTGTTAGTTCTGTTAGTGCAATGCTGTAGGTGCTTGGGGCCAAGACTAGTAGAAGTGTCCCGCATTTTATTAGCTAATGCAAGCTATGCTGCTATGCTGCTATGCAAGCTGTTTGGTTATGTTAACATAATTGGAGCAATTGCCAACCAGCTATGACGTACTAGACTTCAGCTCCCAAGTTTCACGTCATTTACACCTAAGCACCTACCCTCGGGACAGGAGAGATCTAGGCTTTTGCAATGGAACGAGCGACCGAAGATGGCCAATTGTATCGGAGAAGGAACTTGTCTCCTACGGCAATTTGCAGCGTTATACCATGTACCGGTGGTAGAGCGTGCCTTAGCTCACGGGCAGCTGCATGCGCTCTCCCTCGATATGAATGTGTCAGTTGATGTACCAGTCTTTGATTGTATCATAGCTACATCTCATCTACGTCAACATATAATAAACCCCTTTGTCCTCCCCCAGCTCTCAGTGTACTGAACTTTCTTCCCTTTTCATAACATTGGACAGATTCTACATCGTAGACTTGAAGTAAATCCAGTAAGGATTATACCCAACTAACCTAATACACCGAATACAATTATACCCTTACTTTGATACCCATACCCCTACCGATTTGACTGATTTACAACCAAGTCAAGGATTGAACTGAGAACCTGGAACTGATATCGAGATACTCCCTACAACACCAACATCATCATGGCAAGTGTCAATAGACCGACCGACGTTAAGCAGAAGGAGGCCGATGTGAACCGCAAGCTTCAGATCTATGGCATTATCAATGCCTTCCAAATTGGCAAGGTTCCATCTGTAAGTGACTTACTGCCTCGGAATTATATTCCAGGAGATGACTCGAAACTAATACCGAGTGAAACAGAACGACCAAATCGACGTCGCCCTAAACAGTTTCCTCGAATCGAGAGCATTAGCAAACCCCTCGAAGAAACTCTCAACCGAAGGCCGAGAACTTGTCTCAGACCTCAAGGAGGTCGTAAGCCAAGCCAAGAAACTGCTATTGTCTAAGAACGAAGGAAATCTTCTGCAAGATTTCATCTGGCAGACACAGCAATTTGACCCCAACGCGGTGAGCGTACCGAATGCGCCCGTTGACAAGGAGACTGCCAAGCAGCATGGAGATAAAGCCCTAGAAGGACTTCGAACACTGGGAACGTTGATTATTACCAATGGCCAGTTCCGCAAGCTTCGTAAGTCAGCCATTGATCGTACGACTACCACTACGTGCAGTTACTTACTCGTGACCAGTAAATGATGCCACCATCCTGCTCCGAGACATCGCTGGTGATGCCGCGACGAATGCCGCGAGTAAGGTGCGGCCATCGGGCGAAGACCTTGCCCAGATTGATCGACCAGCCGACGATAACGTTTGGCATGATACTCCCGATTTCTCTAAGGAGAACGTCAAGTCCCAGTTCAAAAACATCTACAAGAGTGACCCGGCACAGGACGCCAAGAATGTCGCCGCTTCTGGGGCGCAGGCCGCTCGACAGTCGGATGGGACCACAGGGGATCGTATCAACGCTGCCCAGAGTGCCGCGAGCACGGCCGCGGAACAGGTCAAGTCCAACATCGATCCCGAGACGAAGGAGTCTACCAAAGAAACAGCCGAACAATATCGCGCTCGCACTAAGCAGTATCTTTCCAAGAAGATGCCGGAGGAGCGTCGTGATCAGGCCATCTGGCGTCTGAAGGTAAGCAAAACATGACCCAATAATTTAATCTTAACGCTAACGCGACAGACAGAAAATGGTGGTCGAATGCCAGCAGCACCCCGATTACAACCAGGCTATTTCCACATTGTTGGATTTGGCCGAGCAGTACGGTTCGCATAGTAGGAGACTCGCTGCCGGAGGTACTGGTACCGTCAAGGAGACACGATCCCACCTTGCGGCTGCTGAAGCTGATCTGAAAGTATGTGCTGCCCGCTTTCGATACGACGGGGCAAAGCTAACAATGCGATAGACTCTCATTGAGCGATTCGCCAATGGAACATCATCTGATGATCTTTGGTCTTCGATCAACACCATTTATGAGGATGCTGACAAGGACCCTGAGCTTAAGAACTGGTTCAAGTCTATCGATGCTTACATTCGTAAGTGCCTGCAGCAGCAAGGCTATATCATGGAGGATGCTTCCAACGAGGAGTGGCACCGTCTATACGATCACGGTAACTACCTCCTCCGCGAGAAGTACAAGAGTCACACCGATCGTGTTGTCGACGAGATCAAATTCTTGGCCGATCAATTCGACCAAGACCCCCAGAACAAGGCCTTTGCCGCATCCCTACAGAAGCTGTTTACCGACCTCGGCCAGGACGAGCATGGTAAGGCTGTATTCAAGCCTCATCTCGTTAAGGACCTGACTGAAATCATCATCCCGGCTGCTTTTGAGAGAGTTGCATACATCCCAGTCCCTCGCATCGAGTACTCTGACCCTGAGGTCGATGCTGTTGTGGAAAATCTTGTCTTGGAGAGCGACAACTTCATGCCAAACGTTCTCGAAGTCGCCAGTGACAACTATTTCCGTTGGGGACGCAAGAAGATCGCGAGCACGAATAGGAATTCGATCGACGTTAAGGTTACTGGCGTCCAAATGGATCTACGCGACGTCAGCTTCTACGTCAAACGCAAGCAGGGTTTCCCCTCAATCACCGACACTGGTGTCGCTAACATCAAGATGGCCGGCGATGGGTTCTGCTTCCGCTTGAAGTTGTCTACCGCAGACGAAAAGGACAGGCAACATTTCTTCAAGATCGACAAGGTTGACGTTGATGTTAAGAACTTGCAAGTCAAGCTTGTCAAATCCAACCACAAGATTCTCTTTGGCCTCTTTAAGCCCATCATGCTTAAGGTCCTCCGTCCCGTAATCCAAAAGACAGCCGAGAAGCAGCTCAAGGAGCAGTTCAACAAGTTCGACCAGTTACTTTACCAAGTCAAGCTGGAGGCCGACCGCGCACTCGACGAGGCTCGTGCCGACCCCGAGAACGCCCCCAACATCTACAACCGATACGTCAATGCTGCCCAGAAGCAGTTCCTCCAGGGCAAGAAGAAGGCTGAGGCTGTTGTAGCCGACAAGAAGGTCAACATGGCCGTGACCAAGGAGGACAGTATCTTCCCCAACATCCACCTACCTGGTGGTATCAGCTCCAAGGCCACCGAGTACAAGGAGCTAGCCCGAAAGGGTGAGCAATGGGAGAGTCCCGTATTCTCCATCGGCGCTGCCTCCAAGAGCACCAACATCCCTTCTGCTCCTCAAGTTACCCGCAAACCTCACGTTACTAATGGTAATGCTACTAACGGTAACTACACCAACGGAAACCACACAACCGGCAATTACACTAATGGTAATTACACTAACGGTGCCACTACCAAACCAATCACCGGTACGGGGCCCGTCATCGCTCCCGTATCAAACAGTAACCCCGTTACTGCGATCTAGAGAGCGTAGAAGTTGTGTATAATGACAGGTCCTTTTTGGACACGTCTTCGCAACACAAAGGGAGTTCGGGCGGAGAAGAGAGACGAAGGAAGTCGGATCGAAAGATTCACTAATGGCTATACCCGGAGATACCCCAGGATCGAGATTGGCTTCGCTTGGAAAAAGTTACGAGGAGGAGGCGCTTTGTCGGTGATGATACCTACTGTTCTCCTGATTTGAATATCCCGTTTCCTTTGTTGAGTTGATTGTATGGTTATGAATAGGTATTCGTGGTATACGTAATAATTGAATGAACGTACATGAAACTAAGAGTTAGTTTTACCATACGTATTGTGAAAACTCGTGGCTTCGATGTTGGGTGTTGAGAACATTGAACTGTTGGTTCTAGAAAGGTAAGCCTGAAAAGGGGTATTGTTGATTTGCATGCTTCTTGTAGCGAATGTTTATTTATACTAACTTCTACCTCTTCTAAGATGATCTTGAATATCGGCTTTATCTTATTGCTTCTATCATAGATACACGAAGATATTGTGACTGCGTTTCGGAAATACCGTTCACACAACTCTTAGTAATCGGTGCGTGTCGGGCGATACGAGAAGAAATCCTAGGCGAGGACGAGAAGTCACTACGTCCCCTCAGGCAACATATGGTATGGAGTGTTGGTATAGTTACGCGTCGTTCTCGCTTTTGGGTATGGGATTTTTCTAAACGGGCGTTGGGCTCAAGCTGTGTGGTGGTGGTGTTGCTGGGCTTGAGTGTCTCTTCTTTGAAGATATATCCGTAAACATATAGTGGAGTCAGAGTTGCATGTTGATAAAAGCCTATCTCAAGTTCAGTTAAGTCAAAGTATATGTATGTATAGCTGTAACGCGAGGCGGCGTACTATGTAGTCATCAATAACTATTATTCCGGCCTTAAGCCCCGTATGACGAAGGATACGAGAAGTCACATAAATTATATATGTAGAATTAATGTTATTGTAGAACTATAATGAACTGCTAAACTATCGTCAAGCAATATCAACTGTCAAGCAAACAATGAATGAATTCCGTAGGAAAGTTGCTATGTTTGAAATCGAGGATCTTCCACAGTTCGCTAACCTCACGAAAACCCATAGTGGAATGGGTATCTCTATCAACTTCAAGATAAAATGATCAGGTTCTAATACGCTGGTTAAACGGCGGTGGCGTCTACTAGGGGAGCTTTCGCGGCGTCTTTCTCGGTTATCACAACATCTAGGTAGTTCCACAACGTCCTACCTGTGTTGGATATGCGATTCGAGGCCTGCTTCGTGGCGCCATATCCTGGTAAAGCAGGCTTCCAACAAACTGGTTAGAAAACGCGAGGTAATAATATCTTGATCCTAATTGGCCCATCATTAACGTGGCAAAAAGGTATTATCTTCGTCATATCGCACAGGTACCTGTCCACTCTCACCGATCATGATGTGGCGCGGGAGCAAAAGTATCCTAGTTCCATGAATACAGGCGAGCGACCTATCACAGACGCAGGACCCGGTCCGCGCGTTGGAAAAACCCTTGGGATGCGGCATGCCACATGTCTCAGCTAGTCGGATGCGAGCTAATTCGTGCTTATCGCTGCGGCTGAAGGGCACAGCACACAGGCTGTCAGCACGGATCTCGTCGACGACAATGTCGCATTAGCCTATAGGTGCTGCGCATACGATAATTAGGTAGTGTGAGGAGTCTGACAATATTTGTATAAATGCATTCCCAACAACAAAATCCGCGAATAGCCTTGAGAACTCATTACCTATCTTCGGGGTATATACTTGCTTGGGATTAGGCGCGTGAGGCTTTTCCGAATAAGCAGGTGGCTTGATTTGCTTTTGAGCGCTCAATACGAGTATACTAGGCATTTCGTGAAAAAATCACGTCCGTGTACTACGGACTATCATTTTCCTCAAGGATAACCAAGTACATAAAGACCTCTCATATGATGTCTAACGGACGAAAGAGTTGCCATGATATATAATCACATGATAAACGACGGTTATGAGACGAACCGAGGAAGGAATATGTGTATCACCCATAATATAATATATGCGTGGAAAGGAATCAACAATCAGTCATTTTCTTGTATAACATATTATCAATTGAAGCCACCAACGAGAGGAGCAGATCAGGCGACCCGCTACGACAATCTGTGGGGTTAGCGTAACCGTAAGGGTCCAAGCCTTCAAGGGGATTCCAGGCCAAGCATTGAATTGGAGCAGGATGAGGCCGGCCCATTGGCTGTCTCGCTTAGGTAGGTGTTACGGTAATAAAGTCGAAGGCATTGATGGCACAAGGGGGGGCCTATAATATGTACTATCCATATGAGGCCTGTCTTGTCCCGGGAAAAGGTAGGCGAAACTCGGCAGTCGACATGGGAAGAAGTAGAGCTGAATTTACGTATGTATTTGTGCAACTAACAGCTTGTCAGTCCTTGGCGACAATTCAAGCAAACTCACAACGTCTCAAGATAGAAGATAAACACGCACTGGTATTGGTGCGAAAAAAGCCCAACCACCTGAGTTGATAGCCGATTATAACCTTGACCATGTTATGTAAGTCTCATGTAAAAGCTCCCGAGGTCTGCTGAAGCGGATCTGGAAGCTCAGAGTGTTATCTGTGGCTTCGGTGGTACCAGCTTAATTTGGAAAAGGCTCGGGAAACTAAGATGAACTTCAAGCGGCACGGCACTCTTCGATAAAAGTGGTTAGGGAAACGGAAGTCTCGTCGGAACCATCCATTGCGGCAAAGCCAAGTGAGATTTTATCACTTGGCGGGCGTGGGTTCATGAAAATAGTGAGGGAATACCATCCCTGGGACCCTGCTATGTATTGTTCTCCCGCGGTCGTTAATTATTTAAATGTTATTTGGAAGGGCTCGTCCCGCGCCCAGGGAGGCGGCCTTTTGTTTTCCGCCGTTGGAAGCAGCAAAAGATAATCTGCCAATCAATCTTGAGCGGTTTATCCAGATAATCAACAATCTGAGATGTGATTCGTCGCGCGCCTGTTGATCCTTTCCTAGCCTTGGTGCTATGCGACATTGAAAGGGACTAGTCAACGACATGCGACGTTTGAAAATAATCTAGAATATGCCCATGGACTGATTGGAGCAGAAGCCGTGTCCCGTAGAAATGACAAATGGCTTATCATTATAAGTTTCAATACCTTCTTTTCTTGGATAGGCCACCGAATTATGGCCGTTGGTCTGTTTGCCTATTGATTGAGGGTATAGCCAAACACTTACATTGGCCGCCCGCTAGCTCCCTTACGCACCATAAACGGGCGGCTAGCCACATATTCCTAGCTAGCTCGCGTCCTAGTAACTCTTCTAGAAGGGCTATACGGCGGTCCAATGTAACGGGATCTTGCGCGGGGCGTTCTTTTGTTAGCAACTATGCAGCGGGCGACGGAAGGGCATCCTGCATAGAATGCATGTATGGAGAAATGATTGGCACTACGATACTACGTCCCTTCGCTCAGCTCAGTCTCCTAGTTGATCCCCTTATACTCGGGCGTTACCTGATCATTGGCATTGGCTCATTGCAAACCTCGTTCGTGATCGACATAGTCGGATTCCACGATGATCCAGGCAAGCCATCTCATAGCAGAGAGAGTCCTGGCGTTTGAAGACGAGGTTTAGTGTCGCGTGTCTCTTGGCAAGTAGGTTGAAGGAAGCTCATGCCTAGGCCCGGTCAACGCCACAGCCTTATCATTAGACTTAGACTAAAGCAATCCATGCTGCTTTGGCCCCAACCTAATCCCTAATGCATTTCCCCCCATTCGTGGCCTTTAATCTGACAATATCTTCGGCGCGACATGCCGGAACTTAGAATCTGAAGGTTCGCGGGGGGAATCGTAAAATGACTCCCCACTGAGTTAGTAACTTAGATCTCCCGAGGTCAGATCTTGAGTCTGGCGCCGTCGCACGAGGAAAAGAAGATTGGAAGCCCAGGCTAACGATGTGAGCTTAATAGGTGGTTGTACGAAATCGTGTTGTAGACTGGATACTGGAGCTCGAGATACCTGGCGTAATATCCTATTCAGGCAAGATGATCCTGTGAAACGAAGAGATAGCTGGCTACGGTTAGTTGGTGACCCGAGAAAAGTGTAGCGTATAATAGAAGCGAACTTGATTGCTACCATCACCTTCCTGATATGGTCTTGGGTTCTCGTGTCTGCGGCGTATCGGCTGGCAAGCCTTACACATGCCAGACTGGGATATAGCAGGCCCTTGCAAAACGTTCCATTGCTTATCTCTAGTAGTGGCAACTCTCGGTCCATCCAGCTAAGGTTAAGACTGAACTGAAATCTGGGGCAATATCGTTGTACATGGTGCCAAGGCACAGGTCATGCGGCCAAGGCGTAGGGGATTGTTAAGAGATCCCGCACGGTGGTTCCGATGCTACATGGGAACACAAGCGATCTCCGGTAGGGGCGTTTTTGGGGGTGCTATAGCATATTAAAAGAAGCGCATCGCCCACTTTACCCATGAGATGCAACCTGGTCCCAATTCTCCGATATTCCCAAACCATCAGCTTGTGTAGCTCTTGTCTTCGAGCAGACACCAGCGACCATGGCTTCAACTCAGGTTCGACCAGCGGAGGTCGCTGACCATACTGCTGCGACGCCCACAATTGAGAAAGACCTCGACGAGAAAGTTCACAGCGTTGATGTCAATACGGAGGATGTCGAGCCTGATTTGGATCTCTACGTTCCTTTGGATATGGACGGTAGCATCGTCGACCAGCATGATCCCCTCACAATCAGGGCCGTCATTATCGGTATCATCTTAGGATCTCTTGTTAATGCTTCCAACTTGTACCTTGGTAAGACCCGCGACGTCTAGGTGTCTCGATACATCCTGCTAACCAGACGATAGGTCTGAAAACTGGGTTCACTTTCCCGGCGTCCATGTTCGGAGCGATCTTCGGATACGGTATTATTAAGATCCTCTCGAGGAGCAAGCTACCTATAATTGGTGGTTCGTTCGGCCCCCAAGAGAATAGCATTGTACAGGCCGCGGCCCAAGGCGCCGGTGGAATCAGCGGTATCTTCGTCGCTGGTATTCCTGCTATGTACCGGCTCGGTGCCCAGGAGGGAAATCCCAAAGACCAATTTGGTGCTATAATAACTATTACCCTTGTCTGCTCGTTCTTCGGTCTATTCTTCGTCACTCCTCTTCGAAAGTTCTTCGTCATCCAGGTCGCCCGAGAACTGAAGTTGCTCTTCCCGACTGCTACTGCCGTGGCTCTGACCATTAGGTCGATGCACGCGGGTGCCGCCGGCGCACGAGAGGCCATGAGCAAGCTCAAGGCTCTTGGCTTGGCCTTCACAGCTGCTCTTGTTCAGCGTGTATCGTCGTACTACGCCATTGGTATCTTGTACGATTGGCATTTTTTCACCTGGATCCATATATGGAGTAAGTCATGCGATCCGTAATGCACCAAATATTCTAGATCGTCCTTGATTTTATCCTTCAAGATTCGTGGACCCCTTCTAACATATATTCTGTAGGCGGGTATACGAGTTGGGCTATGAACATTGAAAGTTGGGGTTGGTGGTTCGAATGGACCCCAGCTTTCATAGGAAGCGGTATCCTCATCGGTATGAACTCCGCACTCTCTATGTTCGGTGGCGCCGTTCTCGCCTGGGCGATCATCGGACCGACTCTCGTCCACTATGGAGAGTGTATCGGAAAGCCACAGGTGGAGGACGACCCGCGATGGGCCGATTATTATTCGTTCGCGTCTCTCAGCAATCTTGGCCATGAGACCCCGTCTCCGCGATACTGGCTCCTTTGGCCCGGTGTCATGATCATGGTGTGCACCTCCATGGCCGAGCTTTTCGTTCAATATAAGGTGATTGGATATGCAGGTCAGGTTATCTGGCAGAAGTCTTGCGCCAGCATCAACACGCTCTTAGTCAAGTCGGGAAAACACTCTCCTTACTTTTCCGAACGGGCAGCGAGGGAAGTGAAGGCTGCCGAGGGTATCATCGAGGATCCTGCGCCAGCAGAGGAACAGGTCAAAATGTGGATGTGGTCTACGGGTCTCGTCGCCGTCATCGCCGTCGGCATGATTATCTTCGCGCTGCAGTGGGGAATGAACCCGGGTCTAACGATCCTGGCTTGTCTCTTGGGTTTCCTGTTCTCCTTCCTGGCCATCCAAATCGGCGCCGTTACCGACCAAACTCCTCTGACTGCAGCATCGAAGGCCAGTCAGCTCATTTTCGGTGCTGCCACCAAGGGCAGCGGTTTCTCGATCAAGGATGCCCAGAGGGTGAACTTAGTCGCCGGAGGTCTGGCTTCGGGAGGAGCCGATGTGGCGTATTCCTTAACTAGCGATTTCCGTACCGGCTTCCTTCTCGGCACTCCCCCGATTAAGCAGTGGTACGCACAAGGCCTTGGAAGTATCATTTCCATTTTCCTCGCACCTGGAATGTTCGTGCTGTTTACGACGGCGTACCCCTGCATCCTCGACGCCGAGGCTAAACACTGCGCTTTTGCTATTCCCTCGGTAGCAGCCTGGGCGGCTGTGGCACAGGCTGTGACAGACCCGGCGGTGAGCATTCCGTTAACATCCGGAATATTCTCCATCGTCATGGGAGTCTTCAGCATAGCGCAAGTTGTATTCCGACATTTCTACCTAGTGGGTGAGCGGGAGAAATACCGCGAGTGGTTGCCGAATTGGGGAGCTATTGCCTTGTCTTTCGTGCTTCCAAACCCGGTTTTCACCACCGCCGCTCTATTCGGGGCCATCGTGGCATTTGGATGGAAGAAATGGAACGTCAAGAGTTTCGACCTGTACGGTTATGCGGTTGCTGCTGGGTTTATCGCGGGAGAAGGTCTGGGAGGTGTGGTTGGTGCGGTCTTGCAGATTGCCGGTGTCTCCGGAGACATTCTCGGCACTACGCTCGGCTGCCCTGCCGACTACTGCTAGTCGTTCCATTTTGATGAGTCTCTTATACCCTTATACCCCAGATACGAGTAATTGAAGTAGTTGAATAGTTCATGACATTGAATAAAGTGCCTGAATTGTATATATCTAGAGAGATGCAATGTTGTGTCTTGTATGCTTCTTGCTTATCTACCTAATATTATGTAGGGGTACTCCTGTAGCTAGGGTCCGAGCTGCTGACATGTAGGATGCCGAGAGAGATCAATTGATGGTAATTAGAGCGTAGATATTTCGAACCGATTGATCATATAACTTGTTAGCAGTCTATAAAAGCGGAAAGTATCAATTGATCGACTCATTTCCAAGGTTCTCCCATTTACGTATGCTCCTCCCTTACCGCCTACACCTAACCCAGGCAGTCCTAGGACTGCTATGTAAGCTACGCTAAGTACATTTAAGGGATGGTTCAAGCACTTGAGATTACATATGTACCGTGCTGCAAGTCATCCGAGGTATCCACTTTCGTGAACCAATCAGTTGAATATCGGGGGCTATTTCCAGCCTAATCCTTCCAATATTAGTGATTGATGCGCCCTAGTAAGCACTGTAATGTCAAGCAGTGTAAAGTGGGACAGCACCACCAGCTCGGCCAGTTGCTTCTCATTCAATGCGCGACGCGACGCGGCTCAATCTAAAAAGACGGACGCACGCGGACAACTCGGACTAATTCTCCACTAACACTAGGTAACGTGCGTTTTTGCTTTGACGACTGAAAAAAACAACATTGAATTCACAATTGCTATAGCTATTAGCTATCGCCGATTACTGTCGTCGATACGATGTTGAGGAGACATCGTCCCGCGGGCTACGGATAGGTGCAGCTCATAGATGCAGCCACCCGTCATCGTTATTCTCCAATCATGGCTCCCGGTCAGAACACATTCTCAATTATACCGAACGCGCCCGGTGCCATCAATGGCGATCTCGACAAGCCTCAGCCACGTACCACGCGGCCTATGACTACGAAGCAAGCTAAGAAAGCCTATCAGAAAGCCAATAGGGGTCCCAAACTATCTAAAGCCGAGCAGCGACGCCAGGAGCTCTTCGAACAAGATCGCATACGAAAGGAGTTCGAGAAGGAGAGGAACCAGGCCCGTGCACGAGCGGCTCGGGACAAGAAACGGGAAAAGGAAGAGAAAGAACGCGCGGAGAAAAAGAGAAAAGGGCTGCCTCTGGTTGAAGTTCATCCGTCTCAGGACACAATTGCTTGGTTTGTTCGTGGTCAAAAGAAGAAAAACCAGGAAAACCAGGATAATCAGGACCACCGGACGGAAAGCCCAGTCGCCGTTAGCAAAGATGATAGCGACAGCGGCACCCTGTCAGCTGAGGGCGATCCCGAGCCGCCTCCGAAAAGGCAAAAAACAGAGTATCAAGACTCGCAAGATAGTCCGAGCTCTACAGGGGTGCTTGGTGGCTTAACATCAGCACCACCAGAAGATCCAGATCCGAATCAGGATCCGGACCGGGACACTCATCGGAACACGCAGCAGGATTTACACACCGGAGAAGTTTCTTCAAAACCCCAAGATCCGATTGAGAGACACCCAACGCCTAAACAATCGAATCTGGATGTAGACGACCTTGTGACGGTCGAACTCCTCGATGATGAACTGCTCAACGAGCTAGTTGATAATACAGATAGCCCGGCCAAGGATAACACCAATGCCTCCGGGGATAGAGACATGTCTCCATCGAGAGATCAGAAGATTGTTGATAGTACGCCACCACCGCAATCGCCTAGACCGCCCTCATCGATAAAAATAGCCAAGGAACTGCCGCCAGCACAGAAGCCGGAGGATAGTGCATCACCGTCTTCTGTCCAGCGCCCACTCCAGACTTTAACCATGAATGAAGTCAATTCCAAGGTTAATAATATTACCCCTATAGAACCGTCGCTGGATCAACCGATGCCAGCGACTATAACACCCTCCGTGGCCACAGATTCACCGGCACAGGCTCCTAAGAAATTTCAATCATCAGTCTCAGCATCGCGATCTTTTCGGCACCCTAAGACTCCAATGGGACCACCCCCGGTTCCCCCGAAATTTCGGCCTCACAGCTACTCGTCCGCTACAAACCCTAGAACCCCACCTTTTCTTCTTAAGAAGACTCAGTCGCCCAAGTCACGCCCTATCGTCGACTCTAATGCTAAGCAGAACGAAGGCCAAGTAACCCAGGGGTTGCGGGAAGAGTATCCGCCGACAAGTACACAGTTGTTTGTACTTCGCAACCTTGAAGACCTTTTCCCAAGTCCATCTCAAGAAGCAAGGGAATTATTTGAAGAGCCAAAATCTGTTACAAGAAAGAGTGATAGCAAATCAACGAGAAGAACCGTATATCCGACCCTTCCTCCCCCTCGTAGGAACCCGCCCTCCAAATCGACGTCACGGATTTCGGATCCGATCCATTCTACGCCTCCGGCAGCAGATGGTAAGACCAAGAATAGGGGACTTGCTCAGAAAAATGCCCCACTGGTTCAAGCAAGGAACGCCCCTCCGGTTCCTCGTGCAAACGTCCAATTCTCGAGTAATTCGGAAGAATTTGATATGCCATTTTTTTCGACACAAGATCTCTTGCTTTCATCACAAGACATGAAGGACCTTGAACACGGAACATCAATCGAGACCAATAGCAAGTCAATCCACTCTCACTCATTCTCCCATCTCACTACAACCCCGACGTTAGCATGTCAGAGTGCTGCCTCAGCAAGTTTTCCTACGGGAAAGGATAGCTCTCAGCGTACCCTCGAGCATAAGGACAGACACAACCCGCCCAAGGCACCCAAAGATAGAATACACACGACTAACCGTGGCCATCGAAACGATCCACTAAATACGCTACAAGCGGGAAACCGCACGGCTTCCCCGCGCAACTCTCCGAAGCCATTCTTCGCCTCAAACCGCGACGAGTTGCATTACGAGTATATCAAGGAGAGACAGAAAACAACTGCGTGGGAACGTGGCGCAACCCCGTGGAAGGTCCAAGAGGAACTAAAACGTCTCCAAAAGTTAGAGGCTGAGCATTCGAAGAGACAATTACCAGAGCGTACAGCGAATAAAAATTCGCAGGCTATCAGCGCCTCCGGATCTAGACCGGACCCGAAACCCAAAAACCCGGCCCCTCGGCCTCATATCCAATCTGGGGGTCAACCACAAGCCCGATCCATTAACCAACTATCAATTCCAGCAGAGAAGGCTCCGCACAGTCACAAGGGGAATGAACGGGTTGGTGAGCGCCAACGTCAGGCTCAGTCACGAAGCTCATACGAAAAGATGTTGGAATTGCTCGAGCAGAAAGATACCCGGAAGCAGGAGGAACAGATAGTGGCCGCGTCGCAGGAAACAGACTATGGCGAAGCAGGGCTGGACGATGTGTTTTGCGAAATGTTACAACAGCCGGGTTCTAGCTTGACAATCTCATAAAGACACCAGGGGATATTGAGGAGGCAGACGATAGATCGATCCAACCGCCTACGGGTGGTGAGTAGGATATCATCGATTAAAGCGGCGCTGGTTATGTTCAGTAGTATAATGAATTGCTACATTTATGAATACAAAATATGAGAACCATGTGCCCGAGGTTGTCTCCTAAGTATTACCCTCGCCTAAGATCATAGTTCGCTCAGTTGTAATTGAATGCTGGTGCCTTCATGTGAGACGGCGGTCAGGGTTAATTTACTCTCAAAGACAGGTGCTATAGCCTTGCAAGGTTTATAGGTATGCATCGAAAGTGAAATTCTATAGCCATCAGCTACGTATACATGTATATATCGTCATTAGTCGAGCTCTATTTCAACCGTCACCCGGCAAGATAACATTTCTTGTTGGAATCTTACGATAACACCTATGCCTGAAATAAGATGTAGGTCCGCTGATCTACTTGTTTCATTTTCTAGCAAAAATTCCTCATTTTTCTATAATGCCGTATGTGTCACTATGTGTGACGCAGGAAAGATCAGGCGAAAGTTGGGATTGTACGTGTGAATGAATATGGCGTAAATAGCAACCATATTGGCACGTTTGTTAGCTGCCGAGAGACAGCTCATCCTGAATACACACAATGTCGGTTCTTCTAGTAGTGAAATAGTCGTTCGTCTGATCAATGGTTGTTTGCTAACTCTGCGTTGTCCACGGGATCTCATTGGCAAATATCAGTCGAGGTCGGACGATGTTGTCCATGGTGACAAGTTGGCCAGATAACAATTTTTATCGACGCATAAAATGCAATCGAGTAATAACTGAGAAGGGCAGTTAATTCAGACATTATCTAAACAAAAACTAAACGTGAACATACAGCAAATTTCGTGTTAAGACATCACCCTCGACTACCTGGCAGCGATTCACACCCCTTAGTAGCAGCAAACCAGCTGCAGGAGATAATTCACTGGCATAAATAAATCCAATGAAGAAACAGAAATCATGGGAGGTAATTATTACTACTACCACCTCCCTAACCGCTCCTCGAGCAGCGCCTATTCTTGTTTAGGACTGCTTGAGAGGCTAGAGGGAGGACATGACAGAACGCTTGAGCCAAAGGACCGACAGAAGCACGAGCAGGCCCCCCCTATCGAGAATGAACCAAAGATAGTCATAGTTGAGGATATCGAAATGGCCACCTACCATGAAGCACAACAGCGCAGAGAAATCTTATACCTCCTCAACCAATGGTTGAAATGGTCGGAAAACATCAGCAAGCGAGCGTTGCACCACCAAGGAATCCGAAGAAATCCGTTGATCCGTGGCTTTATTGATTCGACGCGTGACTACTCCCAAGAGCTTCTATCCCTTCAGTTCCACCTCGCAGGGCCCAAAAAGATTCATTTCTTGATGAAAAAGGATGGCAAGGAGGCGATCGCAAGTCTTCGACGCGCCAAAATTATCCTTGCTGGTGGTAGCTGGCGGATTCGAAAATGCGTCGAACTGCTAAATCGCCATGTCAGTTACGTCCATCGAGAAAAGAGCGGTCAAACTCTATCGAATCCGGCGCTGAAGAAATCTATCGTGGCCGAGAAGGTAACTATCGAGTTAGAATATGAGAAATTCTGCAAGCGGACCCGAACACAATTCGAAGTTCGCTTCGAGGAGTTGAAGAAGGAGGTCGTGTGTATGAAACGGATTGTCCAGAATATCGACCGTAGCCGAGTCCCGTCGTTCCTACCGCAGCCGAGAGACGATGCCGCCGACGGCAAGTCGTCATCAACGTTCCAGAAATTGTTCCCGTGGCGCAACGCCCCTCGGTTATATGAGATGTCCGGCGCGCTACCTACCGACTCGACCCATCAGATGCCGAAATGGGCCCGCGATTTGAAGACTCGACTCCAGAATATCCAGCTCGACAACGCCTTAGGAACCGAGCCCACCATCACCACTTTGAAGATCCACTACCAGGTGCTCAAGGCTCGAGAGAAGTTGGGAATCAGGAGTGATCCAGAGGCGTCGAAGGATACTTAGAAGGCATTCCGCGAGCGTCTGGATAACCAGTCCGGCCCTCCTTCCTCGCGTACTTACATCTTAAGACACAAGGCCAATACCAGAGTGCTTCTAGCTGAGCGCCGGTTACAGCAGTCGACAGAGCAAAGTACCGCTAGTAGCCGTGCAAGTGACAAAGGGAAGGGGAAGGAAAAAGGGAAGGAAGAAACTGCGGAGACGGGGTTAGACGAAGGAATTTAGATCTGATTTCTAATGTTGGAGAAGAGGGCTTACTATGTTCCGGTGACTATACGGTGCATATTTTTCATTCCCATAGGCCCGTGTAAGAGATATGAACGGCTTTCAGGCATCGGGTCCGGGCAAAGCCGATAGAGAATGCATACGCATCTCTCTCTGCATAGGTCACTGTCTCAAGTCTGTAGAATACAGAATCGTTGACTTGAAACTCCAAGCCGGCAACTACGTGATAGTATCTTATTAGCTCAACCTTCCACCTCCGCAGCTAGGAATCCGATTAGATCCTAATGGTGACACAGTGAGCTTAGAGCTTCAAGAATAAAATGCCCCGGATGACGTGAGAATAATCCTCGCCACCGCTTCCGAAGATATTTCATCAAAATGCTCCTGATGGCATATCGATCAAGTGGATCTTGAATTCGTATATATGGAGATTGTCCGACTGGTTGGGGATGGATGCTTCCTGTGATTCCTATCTAATAGGAAAAGAAATAACGCCGGTTCCTATGATACCGCAATAGATACTATAAACCTATATGATCCTAAAGACGCACCAGGAATCCTGACTTATGTATACTTCCTTTATGCTTCCCGGAAAATGAATATTCTAGAAGAAAACTGGGAAATGATCGTCTGCCTGATAGCCTATGGATAGCGTCAACATAGAAGAGACTCCTATTAGCTAGCTTAATCATAATGTTTCTGCGGTAGTCTAACTTCTATCTGTTAAAATTCAAGTTGTTTAAGCTAAAGCATAGCTGCTTAAGTATCGAATTGCTCACTAATTCTATCTTGAGATGCTAAATTCTGAACGAATGTCTGTAGATACCCTAGATATGATCATTAATGGCAACTTAAAAGCCGACTTACCCGCGAAGTGCCGTTTATCAGGTTCCACTCACCGTATCCGAGTCCGAGTAATTAAGTTCTGACTCTCCAGACAAGCCGGAAGGAGAAAGGCGAAGGATCGGTGGGAGTGAGCTTCTTTTTGAACTAGAAGCTTCATATAGTAGAATAACTCCTAATTATCTACGGCTAAGCTCACTCACGCGGCTTCTACACTTACCTACCATGTAAGTACGTTCAAAATAGTTGGTATTCATTTAGTATATCTTCTTTCGAACTCATTGGATCTACTGACATCAAAGCGAATATCTCGAATATAAAGTATGTGTGTGTATATAAGCGAAAGCGAGGTGTATGCTCCTTCCTACCCGGTTATATCTTAATCTTATCTGGAACCTCGTCGTCCCTACGTACTAAGATTCCTCCTCTCATGAAGAATGATGCCGACTTGTAAGTGTTTGAAGATATTCTTATTGGTAGATAGCATCTGGATTGTTGGAGAGTAACGTGAAGCTGAACCTTTCTTTTTTCTATTCTCCCCAATGTAGCGACTCAAAGACACTTTATCGAGATCTGGACAGCGTAAGGGAAACAAATTTTGCTGGCTCCGAGATTTAGCTTGGCATGCTTAGGAAAGAGGATCATTCATTTTCAATATCCTCAATACGATTTACGTAAGAACCCCTATGTATTACGGGTTGGCGGATAGAAAGACGGGCGACACCCACATCGAGATTGTTTCCACGTGGTTGTGTAGCATCATAGCCATCCATGAACACTACAACATCCCCTTACGAACCGAGACTACCAAGTACCATTTTCAAAGTCTAGATCTCATATGACGTTAGAAAACCTCGACTTCGCGTCTCATCTATCCGCCTTGCTTACGTCGCAATCGGATCCATCCGCCTGTGTAACGTGCTTATTTCCCAAAGGAGAACCGGAGCTTCACATGCAGGATGCCCCTTTATAGGACCCACACCGCTCCCACGAGTGTATTTACGTAGCATCTTATTTTCGAACACAAGCTTTTTTTTCTTCCCCGTTGGAAGTTAAAACGGGATTATGGGTAAAGTCCGTGGGGGCAAAACTTGGCAGTGTGATTACAGGGGGGTGTTGAGGCTCAAAGGGGTTGAGAAGATGGATCTCACATCATTGGTACATGTCCCGTCGACCCATGTTGTTTTGCTACGTAAGAGCTACCCCTGGATAAGCAAATTTGGGGGTTGCTTGGCTAAAGGTTCTGGGCTTACTTCTCGACATGGTATTACATAATTGCGCATATTGAGTGGTTGACACGTCGGTAGACTGCATCTCATTCAACAATGAAAGAAATGGCAATGCACAAAGAGCATAAGTTATGAGGGAATGAGGTATCAGACTTAGGCTAGAGAGATGACAGCTTCTAGAGTCAATGTATCTATTTCTTAACCTAGAGCTTTAAGGATGTTCTCCAGATTTTACGACTTCACAATATAAAATTTATACACAAAATCAACCACCATGCTAAGTAGACACCAAAGCACAATAGACATTACAGCAACCGGGTTATGATTAAAATTCCTGAGGACCATTTTCGCGGTTCCTATCTATACAACTCTATCAACCCGTACCCGGTCGAGCAAAACGAATAGTACCCAATTGCCTCGCCTATGTAGATCATATTACACATTTTCACCTTCGCTATCCTTCCCCGCGGTCATGGATATCCAATGTTGAAGCGGACGAACGCATGCGTATCCCCGCTCCCACGCATATCCATAATGCTCTTTTCTGTATAAATGTATAAATCCTTGTACCTGTATATGTACGAACCCATCTTATAATATGAAAGAAAATTAGAACACCATCATCGTAGGCGCAGGCTCCGCGCCATCCTCATGACCCTTCGGCTTAACAAACCGTTCACGCGACAGCAATACCGAGCACACGGTATGCAGGGCACCGGCAGCAATAACCAAGACCCAGACCTTATCGATAGCCCTGACAATCACAGCGATCGCCGCGTCGCGGATCTCGGGCGGCGCGTTGGTCAGGACGTAGCTGCGCGTGCCGGCGATAGCGGCCTGGATATCCGCGTTGGAGTACTGATCGGGGCTGAGGATGGCGCGGATGCCGCCGAAGGCTTCGCTTTGGAACACGGCGCTCGCGATGGCGAGGCCGATGAGCTGCGACGAGCCCTGCGAGATGTTTATGTACTGGATGAGGTCTGCCGCGCGCCCGGGCTCCACGAGGAGCCCGCCGATTGCGTATGCGGCTTGCGATGTCGTCATGCCTATACCTAGGAGCACCGTGTATCCCACGATGTTAGAGTCCGACGTGTTCGGGTTCACGGTGTACATGGCGGCGGCACCGGCCGTCAGGAGCAGCCCCGAGAACAGGAACCAGACCATGTGGTAGCCAACGCGGCCCATAGTAGCGCCGCAAAGCAGGACGGTCGCGACGTAGAAGCAGATGTACGGCAGCAAGCGGACGGCTGCCTCGGTGCCGCTGTCGCCGCGCGCGAAGAGGTAGTACAAGGGGATATAGTACACAGCAACGAACAAGCTAGCGCCACCACCGCACGACATGATGATGTATAGGAGCACGAGCTGGGGGTTGCGTAGGAAGCTGCAGGGGAACAGGCGGTTGACCTTGTCGGTCAGGAAAGCGAACTTCTGGGTGACGGCAAAGGTGACGAGTAGGACGGCAAATAGGACTATGAAGGTGATGGTGCGTCCATCGCTCCACGCCCACATGACGCCACCGAAGAGGAAGGCAACCGTGAAGCAGCAGTACATGGCGGTGTTAAGGAGAATCCCGAGCCAGTCGATTAATTTCAGCTTCTCGATGAATGTCTTCTCTGGCTGGCGGACGATGTTGGGGATTAGGAATATGTAGATAGGCGCCATTACGGCGAATATGATCAGGTTCAGGTAGAAGCCCTGCGGATTGCCATATTAGTTTAGATTATTGATATAGGGGCTCAAGAGAACTCACCCATCGCCACGTCGCGGGGCTGTCAGCGAGCAGACCACCAACAACCGGACCTAGAATACACCCACTACCGTATACGAAACCCGTAATTCCAATGTAGAGCGGTTGCTCCTTGGGAAGAGCGATAGATGTCGATAAATTCAGCGTTCCGAGGTACATGCCGGCTCCGCCAACACCGGCCCACTTTAATAACAAGAGTCAGCAATCATTTTCTCAATTCTAAGAAACTCATAACCATCACAATAGCAATCATTCCTCGATCAGCTTAATAATAAGCTCGAAATGCTCAAATAGACTGAAAGTAGGCGAACGAATAATCAATGTTACATACCACACGGCCCACAATCATAGCATTCATACTCGGCGCGGCACCACAAAGGGCGCTAGCAGCCGCGAAGTTGATGAGGCAGGTGATGAAGACCCATTTGTTATCGAAGATCCCGTACGCCTTGCCGAGGGGCAATATTCCAGCAGCGGAACCAAGAGCAAAACCCACACCCAGCCATCCCAGCTGCTCGGTGTTCTGGTACGTCTCGGAGACGGCGCCCTGGATGTCGGCGGCGATGGTGTTGTCGAGGCCGAAGAGCAGGTTGGCGGAGAAGATGGATACGCACACGAGGACCCAGCGGATGCCTCTAACAGAACGCTCCTGCGGCTCGCTGCTGCTCTTCTCGTTTGGCGGCGTGGCTTGCTGGCTGGAGGCCTGAGCCTGGTTCTCGAACATGCTCGACTCGACGTTTTGCGTCGATTCGGATTTCGACTCGTCCATGTTGGCCTCCATTGCGTTGAATTGACCTTGATCGTGAGACATCATCGAAGTGGCCGGCGTACGAAAAGGCTACGGGTTAGTAGACGTCCGGTCTGTCTGTTGTCTTGCCTGGTGTCAAAGCAGAGGGAGAGGAGGCAATAGAAGAGCAGAATATTAATACCCTCGAATTGCTTGCTTATGCCATGTCGAAGAGCCAAGAAGGCTTCGTAATGAGTCAAATTTGCTGCGATTATTAAGATGCTCTCCGACACATCATCCCAATTCGGAAAGACATGATTGATGTGCCCTCCAGGTGCCGGGGTTTAGGGCACGGATATAGGGAAATTGGCCTTTCAATGACATTTCTGCGGTCTCGAGGGGGGTTTGTCCACTGTCCGTAACCAGATGGGTCCAGCTGAATCGAAGATCGATGTTTTGGGGAATACGCAAGGCCAAATCGATGCTCGGAATCTTGGAGCCTCGCTGGGGATCCCGGAACTCCTTTTGGAAAGAGTAGTCTCCACTGCCGGATTCCTCGGCGCGGTGGCCCACTTGTGAGACGGTGACGCTAGACCTATTCTAGGCAGTAGGGAGTAGCTCCTATTGGTGGCCCTATTGAAGATCGGTCCCACTCTGAGTGACTCTACAACCCTCTTGTACAGGATACATACATATGCACATCAGCATGTGCACGTTCTCCTTTTGGTTGGAATTAATCAAACCACATCTGATTGGCCTAGTAATGTTTTGTGCTGATGACGGCGTGTACGTACTGACCGCCATGTTTTTCAACTCTTCCAATATTCTGCGTCTAGCACGATGCCTTGTCATCCTAGCTTCGGCTTTAGCTTAGAACAGACTATGTATGCCGGTCCTCAGCTTAGCAAAATTAGAAGAATGTTACCGAGTCTGTGTATGGTGGAATTATACGAAACTTACATCGTGTTACACCTTCGTCGCTGACATCGAATATGATTTGCTTTTTTACCAAATGGGGATCAATGTAAAAGGTCGTCAGAGAGGACTCGAAAGCACATATATCTCGTGGATTCTGTTTATATCCGGTTCTATGTATCTTAGCTTGATGATATTTCCAATAGATCGCTCACTGAGGAGGTGGTGCTCCTCTCGTATGCTTACCTAAATCAACCGAGCCATGACACTTCTTTTTACCCCTTTTCACTACTCTTGGCCCTATTTCGTTTTCTCGCCGACATCATTAGAGGGTGGTTCATTGCCCTAAAAGATCTATGCTCGGCCATAGGATATTATTGCCATTATAACCGTCGATGGCGAAAGCCATATCCATCGATCCTGCTAAGATCTCCTGCATCGTGGTGACAGTTTCATCGTCGAAGTCGAATCCTAAATCTGTCTGCCCCATAGATACAACCTGCTGGTCTCCTTGGGATATAGCTATGGCTTGATCCTCTTGAGTCATGAGTTTATGTCCTTCATCGATAGTTGGCGGTCGATTCTCCGGTTGCGATGCAACGACATGGTCCACCGTCTCGCTAAGCGATCGTACTAAGTTAGCTGCGCTTGCAGCCACGGCGAAGCTGTTCCCGAAGCAGCTCAGTGCGTCAATAGAAGCGTGAATAGCTTCCCGTGCGGGTCGTGCCAACTCTCCGTGCGGATATGCGAGCACGAAACCGACCAGCGTCATGGAACAATTCCATTGCCATTGAAAGGCTTCTTGCCAGCCTGTCAGTATATCAGTCGTTGATAATACCTGTCGCATAATGTGGGTAAACGTCATAGCATGATTCGCACAGCTGTAAGCGCAGGCTTCGGCGAGTGAGGAGGACTGCGGATATGGCGGGGGTGGCGCTGACGGATCGGACTTGAAAGAAATGAAAGGTCTGTATAGATTTGTGCAAAGGTTGTGGTATAATAATTCGAGGAGCAACCGTTGGCGTTGCACCCAGAGCGGGGAAAACTGCTCGATGTCAAGCTGTGTCCGGTCCGTTGATAACGGAGTACCATGGTCTTTGCGCTTCGTCTTCAGCGCATCAGGTACGTCCTTTACCCAATTCTCCAATTTCCGCATATGTGAGACAAGGAACTCAGCATACGTCTCCATGGCCGTTTGCGCCTCGTAAATCGTTTGATTGCTGTCGCCGTCGAAGAAGTCGGGGTATTTATCGTAAAAAGCAGTGTAAACATCGCGAACAGCGAGTACGAGTTTTGTGTTGTGTAGGTTCCAGCTAAGCCAGGTGGTGTTTTCGCCTAGAGGGGCAAAGTTCGATCCTGACTGTGTGGCAACCTCATGATCATCGCCTGGTAAGCCACAGCTCGCCTGCGATAGATGAAGGACAAATGGCCGGCCCAGCTTCATACTAGTTTTAGTTTCAAGGACGTAAATAGACCACCATAGTCGCCGTCGCATTTCCTTCTCGCGTATTGGCATGTCTGGTGGTGGAGGTAGATGGAGACCTAACATTTGGGCGGTCCTCGCTGTGAGGGCCAAGGTGCTGTCCGCCATGTTTTGGAACGACGCGCAGCAAAGCCAGATCACGGATAATATATTACACTGCAAAGTAGATATGGTGGGGCTTTCTAACTCGCACGCCAGGAGATTCTGACACCGGCAGTAATGCCAGCGGCCGGCAAGTGTGGCGTCGTTAGTATCGACATCGGCGCTTCTTACCGAGGAACTGTTGCCACGGCCCCGCGCCATACCATACTGCATGCATAATGCGATCACAATATCTACTAGTGCTGATGGCTTGCGATTTTTTCCTCCCGTCCATAGAGACTTATAATGCTGTCTGAAGTCATCCTCGTCGAGGACTAGCATGGAAGTGTGGTACGACTGCCAATAGAAGTCCAAGAAGTACTCCTCTTGCGTAGGAGTCAAGTATTCCTTGGCTTTGAGCGGGTCGTCTAGAGGTGCATGCCCGCGCTCACCCGCTGGTTTTTCGTCATGAGGACTAGTAGGTCCATCAAGCAGTCTGCTAGCCGAGTTTGGTTGCATGTATTGCTCGGGGACATGTTGTTGTAGTGTCGAGGCCAAGAAAGCATTCAAACGACTGATAAAATAGAGTAAAGAGGAAGGTCCGTACCAGGTTTTGGCAGGGGATCTTGCCGTGCTGGTGTAGATCCCTTCCCAGTACTTCTTGGAGGATGCCGCGTCGTCTAGCGGAAGGCCTGATGGTGCAGTGACAGCTGTCGTGGGCGGCACAGAAGAAGTACTTGGGGGTGTCAGGAGCTGGGAATTGGATGCGCCAGCTGCTGCTACAGCTTGATTCCTACTACGGTTGCGTTCCTCCTCAAGTTCTTTCTGAAGTTCTTGGTTGCGTTTTTTGAGCCGCTCTATCTCACGAAAAGCGTGCGGAAGGGTTCGAACCTGACCTGTTCGGTCATTACTGCACTGGCCTCCTCTGTTCTGGCAGTTTTGGCATGGATGACTATTATCGCACTTGACTCGGTGAACCCGACACCAATCACTCATCGAGAAGTTAGCACGTCGATATAAAAATGTGCTTTAAGATTACAAAAAAGAGGAAGTGTAGCGAATCACTCTAGCAAGTAATTAGGCAGGCATATAGAAAAAAGTAATACGTGAAATCGACAGTTGACTAACCAGGCGCGCGTTACTTGACTCCGTTTCTGCCGAGGTCGTGGTTGTTGTGACCCGTCGGGAGATACGGAATTAATTACCGACTCGGCAGACCTCGATGATCTCGGTGAGTTGGCAGCAGACGTGCCTATGAAGGTAGTAAACATGGTTGACGGGGGGTTCGTGAACCATACGCTCGGATACTTGTGTCCGTCGGGTATTAAATAAGGAAATTTACGGCGAGCCTAAGGCTGCGGATGGACTCTCAGCACGACGCACGAAAGGGCTAAGAATGGAAGAGATAGGGAACTGATGGTTGGTACAGGGTGCGATCGGTCCGGCCTATGTAAATGAAACAAAAGATAGCGCTGAAGAGTCGGTATCAAAGGCTGTCTAGATGATTTTGTGATAGTGGTGTCAGCTGAAAGACCGGACGGGTTGAAGATAGAGCGACGGCTTTCAGTAACGACCAGTCCCAAGCCTAGGATCGTTAAGCTTGATGTCAGCGCTAAGCCTAATATAGCTAGTTTTGTGACGGTTAGGCGTTGTAGGGATCTCTCCTCAAAAAAGCTAGACATTTAATTGACCCATAGATGTTTAGTAAGGGGTAAGCTTGGCATAGGCTTCCGTAGTACAGGGTCCCCAGCGGCCTGCTAGCGTATAACCAAGCCACAGCATACGACGGAATGTAGCGCCAAGGCAAATTCCGTAGGGAAGTACATCCCCACTTACTAAGATTCTGGCTTAAGACGCGGCTCGGGACCTGACATGCTATGCCTGTGTTGGTTAGGTCTAATGTTGCCCGGACCTGCATTGCGTCAACAGCTACGCTACGCTATCAACATGTAAATGTTATCCATATATCACTTCCCTTTGGAGCAATGAGCTTTCGATCTAGTGATTATTCATCTACCTTGACATTTATAGACTGCTTAATAATTTTTAACTTAGCATTGTGTATGCAGAGAGCCTATACTATGTGTGGGTTTATGGGTTTATGTAAGATGATTTGTCCTTTAGGATGCCTTGTATGACCATTGTGATATTGATCCTCAATACTCGTGGGTCCTACCGAGGTCCGCCATTCCCTCTAGACTGCTGTGCTTCCTTCGGCTCTGAAACCATAAGGCTGGAAAGACCCGGACTTAAGAAGGAGGTAACACAAGAACAATCGAAAGATTCCAACCATGTTGCATTGTACTAAGGTACATTACATGTAGGCGGGCCGACATCTAAGGTGGGGCTTGCTTACCGTCAAGGATTAAAAGCGGCTCCACGGCACCCCGATACGATCTTCATACTTACCTAGGTAAGTAGTAGGTACCCATCGACGTGCCGCATGATGAGGCTATTTAGTGTCTAGACCTTAAGACGACTCCCACTCCTTTCCCCCCATCGCTCCTTTTCACTTAGTAATATCCCCTGTCTCTATAGTCTATCTATGAGATACAGAGCTGGGCTATCATGCGCCCAGTACTTCTACTCCTTAACTCGACGACAGGGCTATGCTGACCGACTTTATACAGACGTACAAAATGTGAAGTACCTTACCTAGTTCCTATTTGCCACTAGACCTCTTGCTTCCGTGTTTAGTATGTATGTCGTGCATTGATATCTTCTCAGTCACACAACCTAAACATCATGATTCATCAACCTAATTCCCTACCTAGTTGAAACCTCCATTCTAAGTAATCTCAACATGTAAGCCATACAATATGTCGTCAGCGTCGTTAGCCACCCTAGGGCTAGACTCCACCACGCAAGCCCAATGTAACCCCACAACTATATGGAATACTATCACGATAAGCTTAGATACGGAATATATCCGCTAGGCAAGCAGTTCGAGGTCCGTTTTCGCATCCAACTTATCCATCACCCGTATACTCCTTCAGGGGAGAAGCTGCGATATTCGTCTGTCCACAAGACCAAGCTCCGAGCCGAATCGAAACCTCTTATCGCCGATACAACTTACAAATACTAGAATTATCCCAGCCAGGTTACGTACGCACTCACTTCCGGCCATCGGAAGTGGGCGTCGGAAATATATCTCACTGCACATAGCATTCTTGCGCATAATCGTCTATAGATCTACGCGGGGTACCAGCGAGTGATTCGGTCTTATGTAAGTTCGAGGCTTACATGTTTCATCCTACCGCATCAATCTTACTTTATTCATTCGACTACATACATGAAGCAACGCCACGGCTAATATTTCGGCTGTTGTGTAAACATCCCCTGTCAAGCCATACAGCTGTCACAGCCTTGTCAACTGAACGCCTCACATAGTGACATCGCTTTGCAGGAAACCTCAATATGCAAACAAGAGCCATGTATGATTCTAGATTCCATGCGAGCATGTAATGACGGGTTATTCGTTACCAAATGGATAGCGTAATTTGCGCCACCGAGGCTTGGTAATTTTTGTTATTAACGCCTTAAGCGAAACTTGATATTATTATTACCTATTCTTGAGCTTTACATTCTCACTTCCTGAGGCGTCATGATGCTATGAATCTCGATCCAAGGAAGAGGGCTTGCAAAGCTGCTTCCGGGGAGACGTGAAAATCGCGAATGTAAGGCCTTGACGCGCATCATCCGTCGATAGGGGGCCAATATTCTATAGGATGAGAAACTATCGATGCTTACAAACTGTGAAGCTAAAGCCACAAGGATATCCATAGATGTTACTAAGTTTGAGTCATGGTAGGATATCGTACGATTTTATTTAAAACGCCCTGCCTACGTGGAGACTGTGTTAGTAATGCCATTGTATTTTGTATAAACAGATGTTGGACTCCTAGACGCGTGATAGGAGAGACTCAAGACGCACAAATACTTCCCAGAACGATCGTGCGGCCAATACCGATGCATATGAAGTGATTTCGGAGGATCGGATCTTACAAGTCGCTCCTGACTGTACGACAATGACATGCTACACATGCGTTGTGCGAGGGTGGATCTTCGTATGTCTCCCGAGGAAGGTTGACATGGAAATCGGAATCACGGCAGTCCCTAGGACTGCCGGCCCCCCTGCCTGCAGGCGGAGCAGGGAAGAAGCGACTGCGACCTGGCCGGGGAAAGAACCGGGGACGGAACCACAAGCGAATTCGCTCTTTCCCCAGGCCGTGGGGATGGCTCCACGTGCTTTCTTGCATTGCAGGCCTGACTGCCGGCCGGGATCTTTTGTATATCAGATATATGGTTTTGTGGTATGCCTAAAGCTTTAAATGCGGCGTTCGTTACCGCTAATATAGATAGTGGAGGTTAGATTGATTCGTAGTTGCGGTATCGTAGACGGATGGTGCGAAGGGGCGGCGCCCCATTTTATAATACATGTGCCGCTGTGGTACATATGCCGGGTACTTTTTTGAGTCGATGATAATAAGAACGGGAATAATGCTCTATGTACGGATTCTACTGGATATTAAAGGTCTTGGTGTCGGCAATAGGCTGCCTTTTATCACTGGAATAGCACCAGTAAGGAAAAAGGGGCTGGTCGTTTCTGGCTATACCAAGCGAGAACCTATTCTCTATATCGAAGATTCCCCAAGACCGGTTCCTACGGACTGAAGATCAACGATGCGGCTATCGTATAATCTACAACCAATCATCTCCAAAAGGCTACCCTCCCTCGAGCCACATGGCACCGGGGTTTAAGGGGGGAGTGGATCTTGCTTCTACGCCCTTTACCTACCTCAACCGCGCCCTTGGGCTTGCTCCGCCAAGACAGCGAAGGCGAATGATGATCTAAGCTGGTCTCACATCATCTCGATGAAATAAGCGCGGAGCACGACATACGTGCTCTATTCCATGTGCTGTGCCGCCAACGTTCATCCCGTTGGGGTCACGATACCAAATCCTCGATTATCCCACCTCTCCCCGTCGATTTTGTTCATATGCGGCGTCGAATCCAACGCAGCCGCCGCAAACTCACAGATGAGGAAATTTTCAAACATACCGCTCGAACCGTTGTGTTTAAACTCTGTCACTGATATCTTCCTTTTCCCGGCCACCCTCCCTGCCTTGTGTTACCCTTCGCAGCATATATACCGAACCCAGCCAAGAACTTCCCGCCAGCCACTTATCCCATGACTTTTACACGAGATCATACATATTACCGACATCTCTCGGGCGGCGCCATTAGGCCTCAAATCCGACCCAAGAGATGGCAGGCGAGGTGTACATGGGTTGGAGTGTCCAACGACCACGAAAAATAATAAAATAGAATAAACAAGGAAGAAGAAAAAAAAGGGCCCCCAATCTACGGCTTTCGATGGCTACTCCATATGCTATGCGCAACGGGAAGCGTATAGACGGCCGTGCCGTTGCGTGAAGTCGCGGGTTGGAATGTGACCGCATACGGCGTATTGGACCCGTCTCAGCGCGGAATAGGGGGCGAAGGCGCGAAGGCGCGAAAACCACGCACATCGATCTTGAGCGAAGAATCTGCTGAAATACAGTCATCAAAATTCTGGCAGCTCCAAACTTTTTCTATCATCGTGATCAAGTCGAGTCCGATATCGTATAATGCGCCGAATGGAATCTAAGGAGAGTCATGTGTATGAATTGCGATATGGGGAGTAGGAGTTGGTAAGTGGGTGATAAGATTGCAATAGCTAAAGTCGAGCATTCTCTTACTATCGCGACACAGAGCTCGCCTAGTCGCGTAAGGTAGACATAAACTTGCTTTAGACCGATACAATACGAGTGAGGATAACTTCACTTCCAGTTTAACCAACTCATAGGGCTTGCTGTGTCCCCTTGACACGTGACACTTGCCAGTAAGGCACTCGCCTCACAATCTTGTGTAGCCACCGCCCTGGTGCTACTTCTCACCAGAGTTACTTAGCTTACACGGGACAACCATTTCACAGGAGCGATGCGAGATATTAATAATCATGTTTATTTGCTGCGGATTTGATGTGCTTGCGGTGCTTGTAGCAGCACAACTTGGATGTGTCCGTCTGTGCCGTGCCTGTGCCTGCTGCCTGCTACATATATAGAGGGGGAGTACTCTCCTGCCTTAAACATAAGGCAGCCCTAGGATAGAACGCGCGTTCGAACTATCTAGGTACCCTGAAGGGGCGGCTAAAGGCACATCATCTCCTCTCAACTCATGAATCCACCGCAATTCGTCGATTGTCGACGAGTCTCGCCTTCTATTAAGATAGCAAAGGCAGTCGCGCCACTCAGAAAGTCGAAGTCTGAGGAAAGAAACCGCCAACCATGCAGGGAATAGCACAGGGCCATTTGTGGGGGAATCGTAACCCTTTCCGATATCTCCGTTTCCTTGCCCGCCACCTTTGCCCATTCGCAACGCCGTTTTCATGCAAATATGTAAAGCTGGATTGGTATCATAATGCCGTAGTAATAATCTCATGCCGAGTATCCAGTATCCCCGGGATGGATTGTAGTGAACCTCCTAGAGGAATTCTAGGGTTGAGAAGTGACGAAAGCGCCGTCACAAGAAGATGCCGACCCAGGCGTTCTTCGTGCTTACATCTGTGTCGCAATCCTCGACCGCACAAAGAACCTTGTTCTTTACGTTAGGCATAGGCCGGAAACCTACGGGTATGGCGCGCTTGCCGACGGGTTTGCGGTTCTCGTAGCAGCGACGACAGTAGACCTAGTAACGAGTTAATATCCAACTAGTAGAAATAGATACGATCGCAAATGCTTACATGTCCACAAGCTTTGACCGCCCAGAAGTGATGCTCAGCGTTATCCTTCTTCGTACGTGCCTTCTTGGCCGGAGGAGGGCGACTGCCATCATCTTCATCTGGGTCATACGCTAGTTCCTCGTCGCAGCTGGCACAAATAGCAACAACATCATCGCCAGTATTTCTGGTAAAGCCGTCTCTCGCCTCTTTCGGTGGCTCATGCGCGGGCTTCTGGTTGAGGCCGCCAGCTGCGTGCGGTTGGTTCGGGAAAGGATGTGCGCCGTAATTAAGATTGATGGCTGGGAGATCTAGCGGTGGCGGCGGCAGAGGGTCGGCTATGACATTGCGTTGGCCTAGCATGACAAGGTCATCCGCTTCATGATTGTCTCCCATGGCTTGATAGTTGAGCATGCCACGGAGCACGGGGATGTTATCAATTACGGCTCGGAATCTGCGCCGGAAGGCGTCGTCGTTGTTGAGCCGATTCACCGGCTCAGGGCCTCGACGTCTATTAGGCGCAAGGCCAAAAGCTGGAACTGGTGGCTCGGCGTTGTCTAGATCGATGAAACGTGGTGGCGGTGTTGGTTGATACTGAGGTCGAGGCTCCTCATCAGAATCGGAAATGAGGTCGATGACAGTGCGTCCTACGTAACTAGCATCGCTGCGAGCTAAGCGTGGTGGGGAGCCTCGTTGTTGGGGTTGCCGTCGTCGAGCATTCTGAGAGTGGTTTCGAGGTGGTTGGGCAGGGGTGTCATTATCGCCTGTCAAATCAATTACTTCTGGTTGCGCTCGAGGTTGAGGTTGTCGAAGTCTTCGTTGATCCCGTTGGTTGCCGGGGCCTGCCATCTCCATCTCGACCAACTCATCACCTAGGTTTGCTTCCTGACTATCTCGGTCACCGAAACGATCCATCCTGTTTTCTCGGATATTAAGTATGTCAAAGTCCTGGAAGGCGTTGGGTTGTGGAAAATCTTGCCAAGCCGGTAACAAAGGAACAGTTCGGACGTCGTCCGGATCTGAAAGATTACTGCTGTTGTCGTCGTAGCGGTTGTTTACGAACAAGCTTTCTTCTGAATCTTCAGAATCGAACAAGTCGTCATAAGTATCTTCACCTTCGTGATTCTCGTCTCCGGGAAGGTTCTCGGGGAACAAATTGTCGAGGAGGTCCAAGAAAGCCCCCGTACCATTGGATGACGGCATAGAAGATACAGAGGGTGGAGTGTCTGAGGATGCAGAATTACTGCTGGGAGAACTATGACCGTGGTGATTATGAAATAGGTGTCGAGGTAGTTGTAGATGGTCGGATGGTAGTGAGTCTAGAGAATCTAGATCACTGATGGTACTGACGATAGTGCTCGCGATCGAAGGCGAGAGAGAGGGCGAGGGCGAGGGCGACCAAGGAGGAATGGGTGTCGAAGTTCCTTCGGTAGGTGTTGATGATAAAGGATCGGACGAGTCAGAATCGGGAATTTCTGCCATGTCAAATATATGGCTACGTGGTTCTATAATGATCAAGGTTTAGCAATTAGTGAATGAACAGTAGGAACCATTTAGTGTGTGTTGTTAGGCGGGAGCAAGCCAGTAATGTATTAGAAGGTTCGGCAGGTGAACTGTGCAAACTCGAACGATAGATAGGAAATTGTATTGTATGAACGAAACAGTACGAACGAACCTGGCCAACCCGAATTCAAACAGCCAGGATCACGGACGGGTAAGGCATTCAATGCAGCGATACCATTGTACCAGAACCAATAGGTAGGTAGGTACCTAGTAATGAGTGCCCGCCAATGTTTGTCTGTCTGCCTTACAGTGGGAAAGTCCACGGGTGGGGAAAAAAATCAATAAGTGATATTATTTCCTGGGAGACAAACTTTGTGTGGGACGAATTCGATAGAGTTGAACACTGGCCACCGCGTGGTTTGAAATAGTGGTTGATGAGTGGAAGTTGGAGGTATTGGCGGGAGCAAACGAAAAACACGAAAGTGCGAGAACTATGGGGAAGAGTTTTTTTCGTTTCGGCAAAAGGATAGCTAACATAAGGAAAGAGTGTATGTAGTAATGTCGCCGCTGGGGTTCACGCAAATTGATGTAAGGCTCGTCGTCTGTGATCGCCGCACCGAAGTTGTTTTTAGGTACTTCACTTGTTGTTACTTCACAGCAAGGATGACGCCGCACATGCATTACATAAGAATCCCATACTCCGGCGCCTGATTAGTACCTACATTGATCAATGTATATATTCGCCCCACACATGTCCACGGGTGCACTTTATACGCCAGACTCAGTGCTGGCTAGCACCCGCCTTAGCTTAGCTGTATAAACCTTATATCTCACACATGTACGCATGTTATGCTGTACATTATGTATGCATTATATGCATAATGCACTCAAAAAATACATCTGATCTATTCTCGAAACATCATTGGTATAGTGTCTCCCTGGTATATCGATACGGAGCGACTTGAGGCTGGAGATCATTATACGCCGCTCCTATACATCATTGATCATGTACTTTGTGTTAGAGTAGGTAACCAAGCAATATTAGTCTTTTCATTGGGTGGAATTGCTTGGGTAGGAATTAGAATGAATCCCATTCGACGATTTTATGTTGCCCATATCTGTATAAAATTTGGAAAACCTCGGATTCGCATCAGAAGGTATCATGATTGGCCCACTCTCCGCTTCTATTGTACACTGATGCTCAGGCTATCGTCCAAACCATTGCCTTTCGGCCAGTTATGGGATAGCCCCCTGTTTTCTGGACCTGATCCTAGCCGACTATTTGGTCGTGTCCTTTTTGTATGAATTTGTAGGTATGAAACGCCATTGGCCTAAATCATGACTCCTTGGCGGTAAGAACACTAATCACACCGTCTGCATTCACGGCAACAAGCTTGTTTGCGTTTGCAGCCCACTTAACATCAACTGCACTGACTGCTGCTCGTAAGGGCTCGGACCAGGACTTGGACCCTTTACTGTACTGTTGCACCGTCACTCCAGCAGGTCCGCCCGTCGCGAGAAATTGCTGAGAATAATCCCATGCTAGGCTCTGTACCGCGGTGCCGATATCCAGCACCTTGACCTGCGCGGCTGCGCCTTCCTTGCGCAGATCGAATATGGTCACTGTCGTTTGCCCCTTTGCTGTGGCGGCGAACCAGAAGCCGTTCTCAGAGAAGACGATAGCTTGGACCGGAGCTCCCAGATCGAAAGAAGCGGCCTCCTCTCCGGTCTTAGTCATAAAAAGTTTAATCTCGCCGGAACTCGTGCCAGTGGCGAAGAGATGGCCGTCGGGATGGAATGCGCAAGCCGTCAAAGCTATGACAAGATTAGTAAAATCATCTGAAGACCGTAGTGTACTCCAGGGCTAGGAATGGTAGACATACCAGCGTTAGTATATACACGAGTAGCTCGGCTCAGATTGACCAAATCATAAAAGACGAAGCTCTTATCTGAGCCGATAGACGCCAAAATTTCTTTGCTTGGATGGATCGCAATGCCAGTAGCAGGGCCGGCGTGGTCTGAAAACGACGCGATCTCGGTGCCGTTCTCAAAGATCTTCACAGAGCCCTTGGAAGTCGAGAAAAAGACCTTCGGGCCCTCCCATATCGAATCTGTTATGGGTTCATTAACCTGTAGCGAACGTTCGACCTTGTCTGAATCGATCGAGTAGATTGCGACATCGCCCTGTAGCCCACCAACAGCCGCGTAACTTTCCTCAACACTGACTGTTGTGGACTGGGGTACTGGAAGGGAATTTGTAGTGTCGACAGCGAATGAAGTAATGTCCTCAGCGGTTGCCCAACCTTCGGGGACTGGTCGCTTCTTCCGACTCTTGGATAGTCTGCCCATTGTTAGCCGAACAGTATCGACGGGAGAAAATGACAACCACGAACTTTGCTTGTGTCGCGTCCACTTTGTCCGCTAACTCCTCGGGTAGCGCTTCGGCATCTACAGCCATAGCATCGCCATTACTTCCACTGCCTGCTGAAACAGTCACCTTGGATAGCGCATCCCTAGCCTCATCCCGCTCCCTCGTCAGTCTTGCGATGACGCGAACGGCCGCGTCATGCTGGTAGAGAGACGTCGCGAGCTCCTCTCGCGTCCGCGCTAGTTGCTCCCTTAGATTATACGTCTCTAGTGCTAGAGCATCCCATTCATTCTGGAAGGTGGAGAGTAAGGCGGGAATGGATGTGAGAGTAGGCGGTCGAGGCCGAACGACGCGAGAGGATTTGATGGGAAGTAAGTCGTCGAGAGTTAAATCTTCGCCGCTGACTGGGTCTTTTCCATTCTCTTCGATATACTTCTCGATTAAGCGCTTCTCAAAAACGGCGCCTTTGAAGGTATGTTAGCTAGCTAACTTACGAAGGAATCCATCATTACTAGTGGAGAGCGTACCTGATAATTTAGAAACAACAGGCTCTTGAGGAGCTTCGCCAGAAACTATTTCCTATTAGATATGTATTCAATGATAAGCCGGTAAACATGTATGAGGAACTTACGAGAGCACAGCATGGTAACTAAGTCTCAGACCGATGGTTGCTGCGTGTAGTTGCTGATGAGGCTGGCTCAAATCGATAAAATTTCAAGATCGGCTGCCTGCTAGCTTCAGAGCTTCATAAGGTCGCGCGATGTTGACTTGAAATTGATTGGCTCAGATTGATGAACCGGAGTTGAACCGTCGAAAATATGCAAGAAACGGGCCGTTGTTTATCCAGCTTGAATGAAGTCAGGGATCCACCTGCACTGCGACCCCTGTACTCAAGCGCTGTGATGCTTAAGTAGCTGCAGGTGGAACCTGTGGACACGATGAATTTTGCCCAATCAGCTCCAGGGCTATCATGCATACGGACTCCACATTTAAACCCCATCACTGCATGTGGTCAATTAAGGGGGGAAACGTTCGGATCCATGGACTAGACTCAACACCTCAGACTCCGTTTGCGCGGCCCTCCGCGATGATCGAGAATCTTATCGGATTTAGTTAGAAGTCAATATTATCTCCCGAGGTCGGATGGCAAAAAAAGAAAATACAAGAGTTATTCCATGCATGATTACCACTAGCATCTCAACCAGAATCTAAGATTATTTTGAGCGAATCAACCGTTTCTAGCTTTCATCAAATGAGTATTTCATTATATAGTGTCGATATGCCAAAATGACGTCTTTACCACCCGTCGCCTCGCTTAAAGCAGCGAATGATGAAACCATCAAGTCCGTACTAGATGCCCTTTTTGAACCATCAGAGGACCTCCATGCGTTGGCAATTCCGTCAATTCATGAATTTTCTCCTTTCGCCTCATACACGACCCTCATTGAGTACGTGGGGCGTCTCATGTTCCGACTCGCGCAGTCCTCGACCTCGCCAGACGCACGAGCAAAGCTTCACGGGATCCTAGGCTCACACCCACGGCTAGGCGAGAAGAAAGTCGACAGCGCACAGAGCCGGGCCGAGCAGGCCCATCTGAACACATCAGACAACTCCACGGACAAAGAGGAAGAAGCCGCAAAGCTCAAGGCACTGAACGAGGAGTACGAAGCCCGGTTTCCCGGGCTACGGTACGTGGTGTTCGTCAATGGTCGGAGCCGGCCGGTCGTTATGCAGAATATGCGGGAGCGCATCGATCGTGGAGACATCCGGGCTGAGGAGCTAGAGGCTATTCAGGTAGGTTGGAATTTGTGAGGTGGTACTTCAAGGAGACGTAAAAGAGTCCAGTTTGTGCTAATACGTAGGGGAATGTCCCCTTGTCTAGGCGATGGTCGATATCGCCTTAGATCGCGCGAAGAAATTGCAGGCTACTAGCTGAAAAGTGACCCAGTTAGATCATATTGCTCACTCAGGTGTAGCCGCCTTTGGATCTGTCTTTTGAGAAGGTTGTAGATTGCTTGAGTATCCGGCCTTGGGCCCGGTGCGGTAATCACCTCCTATATTTTCTCAGACACAGGGGCATGCGCACCCCTGCCATATATTGTCAACAGCCAAGAGTGCCCGAATATCATCACAACCAAGATGGCCACTCTTGCTGCCCTGTTTCGAAAAATTATGAGTAGAATTATCTTGACCCCTTACGTAAATAACAGATGCGTAAATGCCCATTATATGCATTTTGTGAAGACTTTCTCCTCGTTGCTTGGTACCAAATATTGATTATTCGAAGTTGCCGTGAGGCCGCAGCAGGTTTCTACTCCCACAGACGAGGCATCCGATATTCCCGTTTTTCATCTCAATCTCATTTCCATCGCCAATTGCCCAATGTTCCCTTTTTTCATCCAACTTCATGAACGCCCGGTCATCCCAAATCGATCCCGTAAAACACCACATGCGAGTGCAGGTGATAATAAGCAATGACCCCTATGCCACCCAGCGTATCCCATCCAGTTCGTCCAGGTACTCCTCGTAGAAATGATCCCCAGCGCCCGTGTCACCACTCCCGCTACCGCCTTCGGGTGATCGCGCGCCGGAACCAAATATTACACCAAAATCCGCATACACGTCGTCCAAATCGTCATCCGAGAGATCCGCATACCGGG
The DNA here is from genome assembly GCA_902825475.1 of Hypomontagnella monticulosa. NCBI lineage: Eukaryota > Fungi > Ascomycota > Sordariomycetes > Xylariales > Hypoxylaceae > Hypomontagnella > Hypomontagnella monticulosa. Next base: position 4,014,199 of record CADEBF010000011.1, on the reverse strand, counting down.
TTTCCAGATCCGGCGAAGGAAACGCGACTCCATCGTCCTCATCCGCTTGCGGGGATAAGCTAGCCGCCCTGACAGGCGCGCTCGACCGAACCGGCGACGAGGACCGTCCTTCTGTCGTCGCTAAGCCAGGGCCCGCGCTCGCTGCGCTTCCTCCATTACCCGCAGGGTACCCACGATCCGGCGGACTGGAACTCGGAGGCGAGATATGGAACGCGGTCGTATGCGGGCGCCACGCAGGCGGCATGGGGTAGTCCAAGGGCGGGAGCCCGGGGAACCGGGCGCTGGTATTCATATTCGTCGTCGTGACAAGCTGCAAACCGTGGCTGAGCGAGTTGCCGCGGGCCGCCATGCCCGCGATCACCGTGTGGCCCCGCAGCACGGCCGCCTGGCGCACGCCGATGCGCACGCGGTTCAGGATCGCGGCTTTCCGCACTAGCGCGCTCTGGTGCCCGGCTTTTTTCAGCGCGCCCACGGCCGCGAATTTCAGAAACCGGCTTAGTACTGGTGTGTCGTCCCCGCTCTCCCGGTTCAGGATGTGCGTTGCTGGCCATGAGTACGGCTGCGAGAGTCGGCTCGTTACTAGGTGCAGGCGCAGCCGCCGCTTCTTGCATGACAGGCTCCCGGTCCCTGGCCCGTCGACGTCGTGCAGTGCGCGCCCGCGCTTGGCTGGTCGCAGGGTCAGGGTTGATGGCGCGGTGGACGGCGAGCGTGGGAAGCAGAAGACTGGCGCCCCTTTTCCTCCTTCGACTGGGCCTACTGCACTTTTGGCTGGCAGCGTCAGGGGTCGGGTTGGAGGTGATTTATCAACCCTCGAAGGAGATGGCGGGTCGCTGCTGCGATCTTCCACTTCAACATTGCCGTCATCGCCCCGAGATTGCAGGACCAGAGGAGCCGACGTTATTTTTTTCGGCTTCGGTCGACTGTCCGATTCCGTCGGTGATAGAGACGATGAAGCCGAGGTGACAGGCCGACAAGTTTGCAGCTCCACCTGGATCTTCGTTAAGCGAGGGCCAGAGCCGGCTAATCTGGAACCTGCATGATTAAGGCTCTGGGCGCTACCACCACTGCCCGCGGTGCCTGTGCTAATACCACTTCCGCCTCCGCCGGATTTCAAGACCTGAAAGACGCTCGGCGGCGAATTAGGCGCCGATGCACTGACCCTGAAGTAGCGCGATTTGCTGCTATTGCCTAGGCCAGGTCCGTCGTCCGGATGGCGCGCATGGCGGGCGGACCAAGGAAGTCCGAAGGGGTCCAGGGACGTCTGGTGCGCATCTAGCTTGACGACCATAGTAACCCTCTCTGGGCTTTGCTAAGAATCCCTCTCAGCAGCCGTATGGACAAGATCTTGGTATGTTGTTGAAAACACAATCAACAAGGAGAAATTCGAGAAGAGGGAAAAGGGTCAAGCTCAAGTTGGGAAGTGTGTCATGATCGCGTGGCTGGGTATCTAATCTCTTGTACGACCTTCGCGGAGATGATGGGTCCTAGTAAGTGCTCGCGGGTCAATCCAACTGCGGCCGAATCAATATAACCGTGTTGCGTATGACGAGCGTAGACGTGCTGTGAGAGAGGGAACTCCACGATTTGAAATCAAGATACTTCATGAATCCCAAAACACGGCCGGTATTCGATTGGAGTGCTAGCGTAAATCACGATATTCTCTTCTATGTGGGTATCGGATGAGTCTCAGACCTCGTCCAGTTTTTTAATCACTCGACTGTCGTTTTTCGCTTCCGGACTTCTTTTCTTGAAGGCATACAATTGTAGGTATGTAGGTAGTTAGCGAGAAGATGATGGGAAGGGAAACTGCACCAAAACAGAAAGATTGGTTGGACCGCTTAATAAGAGAGGAGCCGAAGGTGGAAGATCGTCGTCTGTGTTAAACCCGGGGAAACGAATCCCAGTAAATAATGTTGGTGGATATTTTCGGGGGCGGGACGATCCCGACCGCTGGTACCGTGTCACTTGCCTGTGGTCCTGTCTCTCTTTTTTGTTACTTGCTTCGAAGCAAATGCTACATCAGGCTAGTTAGGCTAGTTCAGGTATCCCAGGGTATTGCTACGAAATACCTACCTATCCTAGGCTTTACTAGGGCATGCTGCAAGCAGCACGAGGCGCAGATCCTGCATGGGTGAGAGGACTAGCTAGTACCATAGTACTATAGGTAGCAGGGTAGGTGGGTAGGTACTTCGACAGTTGGGTCTGTCAGCTCTTATGTGTCCCCTCCAAAAGAAAGAGAGGCGAGAGAACAAGCACGTAACTTACGGCCTTAGACAGAATTACAATTGAGAAGGACCGAAGTCGTCGTCAGCACCAGCGAGCTATGGGTTAGGTATGACTATCTAGTAGGTATGATTGTCAAATGACAGATGCGGGCGAGGGGTTCCTTCATCCGGTGGGAGAGCGGCTGATGGCTGTCTGATGTCGAAAGCGTCTGGCTTGGGACGGCCTAAGTAGGTAAGAATAGGCAAGTAAGGTGTAGGGATTAGTTGGCCGGAGAGAGCCTCTGTCGCGCATCATACACATGAAGGCCAAATCATGTGGATGACATGGAAGTGCAATGTGAGTGGCTGAAATGGTAAAAAGCAGAATGCCTGGGATTGAATGCAAAAGAGGTAATGCGAGAGTCCCAATCGTATGATCGGGAAGTATCGTCGGTTTTGACCCGTTCAATCATCAATAAGTATCAAAACGGTCAAATTGACATGGTCCCGACGTTCCGTATAATTATTGGTGACACGTCTTTTTTTTGGTCTCTCATCCCCCCTTCTCTTCATGAACGAGTCGGGAATATTTAAGTACAGGGTGGTACATTATGCAGGGACTTATAATAAAATAGGTACGGTACTTAGGTAACTAATAAGGCCTCATCTACTAGATAGACATAACATAGGTACTTAACTACTATATGTGCGGCTTTAGGATATCGCGAAAAGCCGAGTCTTGTTGGAGTCCGGCGGTGACGAGCTGTGCCTCAAGTTCCCAGAAACCCTTGCCAAGACGAGCTCCGAATGTGATAGCGAGGACTAGCAACGAACTAAAGGAAGAACGATGACGAGCCAAGCGAGGAGTGCAGCAAATTCCTTGGTAGAGCAATGGGACGACCTGCATCTTTTACTTAATCCGCATCTCTTATTGCTGGGTATGACTGCTAGTGCATCGTAGAGGCTGTATGTAATATTTTCGCGCTGTAGCATGGGGAGGATAGGACGGTCAACGAATTAGTACTAGACTCACCGAATCGAATCGAAAACTAATTCACTGCAAGGACGGGACAAGACGCGCGAACGGGTAGTGATGCTAGCCAGCAAATACCCCCTGACAGACATATTCTTTTTCTTTTTGGTCCCAATTAGGTCCAATGATAGCACCGCAATTCAACGCTCGTCTTCCCCTCTTGAGATGTGTTACAGTACCGAGGCACCCCAGATGGCGGATGGGGCTTGACGTCCCAGGCAATTTACAAGACCGTAAGCTGGCTGGTCTGCTGGCTCCTTTTCCCCAGTCCAGCCCTGTCCGGGTCCGTTTTTTCCCTTTCCCCACATCCTACCTCATTAACACACCCTCGTCTTCGTGAGACACGAGGTTGCGACAGTGTACATAGAGACAGTCCTTCTCGGCTTAGGCAAACGACGGATATTATCGTACGTAATCCCATACCGCAAATTAACGCCAGTAGTAACCGCCAACTATTTATATGGCCTTTCTACATGCCAGGACTAGTAGGTATTCCCGTCTGCTTGGTGAGTGAGAGTCTGCACAAACGTTGGTACGGGTAGGTAGTATCCTTCCCAGGAGGTAAAGAAGGTAGCTGAAGGCGAGCCAACAACCAATTAAATTCAAGAAGTAAGGCGAATATACACCCCTACCTCTGTATGAAGACCCGTCTCATACCCTAGTATATCTAGCCTACCTGACAGTCACAGCTTGAGAAAGCCTGGGGATCAGAAATGGGCCAGATCTGGGGGACCGGGGATCAACACTGAGGAGAGCAAAGAGCGGGGATATGATACTACGCAGCATGTAATAAGTATGTATAGTACTTTTACAATTACTGTATATTATCACGACCACGACGTCTTCACATCAGACAGCAATCGATTATATCCCCTTACATACGACATCGACCATTCCATACGAAGCATTTCTTCGTGTCATTATCCTATATATCTATAGCGATTTACAATAACCCCGTGTGACGAATACCAGTGAAGTGCGAACACGCTTCTGAACGCAATCTAACAGCTTCACATCAATTGATGAAATATCGCCAGGTCTTTCCTGGAGGAACCAATCGTCGACGTGTTAGTCGTCAGCATCACTTCTAACGTAGTAAAAATTCAAAGGTCACGCGGTCCAAAAACGAACACGAAAAGAAAAAGAGGAAATGGGGAAGAAAAGAGGGAGAGCTGAATGGTCCATTGGATCCCAGTCGTCCGAAAGGGGAATGCTTCCATTTCTGCTTCCAATCGACCTTCTTCCAACCAGACCCCATGTCCATCCAGCCAAGATACGAAGCGAGTGTGACAGAGTAATAGCTAAGTAAGGTCACCTTGCAGCCTCCGCTATTGCTTTATGAGCTATGGTTGGACACATAGAACGCGAACAGGATACGCCTAGATGTAATCACATTTATTATACCTATAATAGATACCTAATACTACTAGGTAGGAAGTACAGGTCCCTTCCCCGTGTTCTTACTGCCGGGCCAGCGTAACACCGGCTTTGAGGGGTACCATGGAAGGCGACATTCGCCTCTCTCTCTCCGCTTAGCTGACATGCTTAATAACATGATTATACCTCCATTCCCACTTCCATGTTTCATCCAGACCACTGGGATGATGCGAACCTCGATGGGAGAAGTGCTACTGAAAGCAACTTTCCCGAATTAGGGATTAGCTAATGAGAATCTTTCAGCTCCTCGCCGTTGAGTCGTCAGTTCTCAAGTAGTAGGTCATCTCGCCAAGCCTCGAGATCAAGATCCCCACGGGGAGGGTCATGTGCATTTGCGATTGGGCACTGGGAGGCTTGCATGTCGTACCTAATACCTAACCGTCTTCAGGGGTTGGACTTCGACGCGACCACCTCTCTCCCAGAATTTCTCCCACCAGCCAGATTGCTTAGGGATGAGCTTTCGGAACGTATCCAGGGGGACGGGTATTCCCCAAAATCGGTCGAAAATTATTCGGGGTTCGCGATCAGGGACCCGTCGCATTGATAAATCCATTAAACTAGGCTCCCGGGTTGGGTCGTCCCATTTCACTATCGCGTGCTCGCCCGAGTCCACCACTAAATACTTCGTTCTTATGTTTATAAGTATTTCGATGGTGTCTTGATTGGGCTGAAAGAACCCGAACCCGAAATCCGTAATTGATTCGTGGTGTGCGGCCCACCATACGAGTTGATATTTACGCATGACATGCTCCCTCATCTCTCGGCAGACGTGGGCGAGTACCGGAACTGAAAAGTCTACCCTTCGTGGACGTTTGGATTGGATGGCCCGTCGCGTGGTGAGGTCGAAGTGGCTGGACCTAGGGCAGCATACAAAATCGTATATCATATCCCTGATTTCTTGAGGGAGGCGTATAAGTACTCCCGGAGGTGTTATGGCGTTTTGGGTATAATCGACTTCATTGAGGATCGAAGGCAATTTCCGAGTACAGACATGTACATGTGAAAAGTCTGTAGAGTCCGTAGTGAGCAAGGTGAGGTGACAGAACAGCCGAGCGTTGTGGTCGGGCGTTGTCGTAGACTGCTCAGCCACATCGAGATCCATCTTATCGGAGATATGAGACATTTTATGCTTGTTTTGGCGTAGGCAAATGTGATATACCTCGGGTATATGTACAATCTTGATCACACGAAAAAATGTGATTGCGTGTGTTGAATGTGCTCGCACTATCTAGAGACAGCCGGAGGGATAGGGTGGAATGGCGATGGATGGAGAAGATTCTTGGGGTTCTCAGGGATAGAGAGGACTTCTTCAAGTTTTATATAGAGCAGGTGACTCTTTTTCCGATTGGAAGGTTTTGCCATCTTAAGAGCCTTCAGAGAAAGTTTTGTGGTTTGTGTTGTTGATGAGTCTTGTGGCGTGGTCAAGGTTTACACCAAAAGCCTCATTGCGGGATGGGGTATGTAAAGAGGTTTCTGGTGGCTTTTAAAAGTTCACACTATCACGACTAGGGGAATATTGGTTATCACTGGTCTCTAAGATTGGAAAAGAGAGCAAGGGCGAGGTTGCTGGTTAAGATGAGCCTATTCGCACTTTTGCCCCTTTACCCCTTTAGTTGCTGGGTAACGTCCTAGGTGAATCTTTATTACGGTGGCTGCTATTACTATATCAAACATTCAGCGCACAGGGTCTGGGCACACCAGCGGCAATGTATATAAGTGATTTCCAGGTAGCATATTGGGCATGGAAGTCGTCGTCTTAACATCCCAAAACCTCCTGTCCTGGAGGCTTCTATGCCTCTATCATATATATGCCAAAGCATCAACTCTCATCCCAATATATCATATCATCAATGGATATGTCATCAAAATGTATTGGTCTAGGATAGCCGGTATAATTGTCTCGATCTTTCCCCCCTCCCCCCCTATGGCTCAGTCATTTCTGTAGATACCTCACCATCCGCATGGCTTTCATCTCTCTCCTTGTCCTTCGACGAGCGCATGTGAGAGAACCATAACAGTGTAGCGGTTATGACACTTAATCCGGCGAATGCAATCAACGCTTTAAACTCCAAGTTAAAACCATCACCGTATACCTGCCCAACCTGGACCAACTGTCCTGGAGTCAACACCTCGGCGGCAGATCCCGAGGAGGCGGAAATAGCCGCGATCTGTTGAGGCTCTAAGAATTTCGGAAGCTCCCTATTGAGTTCTGATTGCAATAGAGATGTGCATATCGCCAAGCCGATACATCCTCCCAGGGTTCGGCCCATATTGCCAACACCCATAGCACCGGCCATGTCTTTTTCAGGCACTTCAACTTTCAAAAGGTATAGTAGTGTCGGGGTCATGAGCCCGAGACTCATCCCTATTATCACTTGATATCCAAATTGAGCTGATGGCACATCATTGCTAACAGGAAGAGTACTCATTAGAGTTATTCCGATGAGATTTAAGCAACCCCCCAGAATGGTTAAACCAGGTGCCCAAAAGCGGTGCCTTCCGACCAGAGACCCAGCAACCAACGCTGTCGTAGGGGATACTAATGTTAGAGGAAGGAGCAGAATACCTGCTCGTGTTGCCGTCTGTGTATTCACGTATTGGAAACGTTGCGGTATTTGAATGACCGGGACGTAAAATGTGAAGCCAAGTAGGAGGAGGTTCCTATTAGACGTTGGTAGAGTTAGAAAAGGCACTTAATTTGACTTTAGGCTTAATTTCTAAGTTGAAGGGTGTCAAACTTACAAGAATAGAAGCACAACTACGGATCTTTTTAGGAGGCCAACCGGAAATAGGCCATCTGTGTTAGTGTAGCGATATACCCACCACTCCCACATTGCGAATACAATGAGAATCGCGATGCCGCCCACCAAAGTTCCAATGATAATGCCGCTATTCCACTCGTAAGCTTTCCCACCCTCCTGTAAGGCGAAAATAAGGAGGATGGCCCAAGCAAGGGAGAGAAAGGCGCCAACAATATCCATAGTTTTCATGGATTTTCGGACATCATGTCTCGACTTTCCACTATTCATGAATTTACTAAGAATAGCGAAGGCGACGGCGATTCCGGGGACACTTGCCATAAGTTAGTCGTATTCTTCGCTATCAACAAAGTTGGAAAGGGGTAAAGCATACTTAAGCCAAAAGATCCACTATTTCGTTTTCATGATATTAGCAGTGTCTTCGTTAAGGTGATGCGTTGATGCTCTAGAAACTTACACGCCATGTGCTTTGATCGGAGATTACACCCCCAAGAATTGGCCCAAGCAAACTTGCAAGCGCAAATACGCTGCTGAGGATACCAGTGCAGATCCCGAGCTTGTCCATTGGGACCACTTGGGCTAAGATAACAAAGGTGAGAGAGTACATCCCGGAACCTCCAATCCCCTGAAAAGCCCTGAATATGATCCTAAGGGAAGAATTAGTTAATCCTAAATTGAGCGCCGAGTTAGAAAAACCTACAATTGGACCATAGTCTGTGAAACAGCACACGCAATCGAAAAGATGCAGAAGACGATGTTGGCGGAGAGCAGAAGCCATTTTGTGCCGAATGTGTCGCTTAGTTTGGACCAAATGAGTATGAATGCTAGGAGGGTGGCCTGTTAGATACAGGGTAAACTTCCTCACAACGCCCCCATGCTGGGATACCTTACCGTTGAATGTTAGAAGGTAAGCGACAACAATCCATCCGGCGTTACTGAGATCATGGAGATCGTTTGCTATGTGGATAAGAGACGTGCTAACAATAGTCGTCTCAAGAGAACATAAGAAGAGAGATAACCATAGCCTTAGAATGCGTTAGTATATGATGTTTTCGATATAAATCTCGGGGGTCTACTTACCCTAAGATGACGAGACTTAGTTGAAGATTACTTAAGACTTCCGTTGCCTCAGGTGTGTCGTCAGTCGTAATAGTCGTCTCACTTGTGTGAGGTTCTGAAGCGTCCATCTTGGTCTTAGATTCAGTCATGATGAATGACTATAGTACAGTATCTCTTCCCTTACAATACAGGTGATAATTAGAGATCTCTTCAAGGCGGCAAATATCTCAAGTCTATGATAGTAACTGAGGCGTTCTTTTAGAAGCGAATCTTTGCATAGTCTAAAATTGTACAACGTACATACCCTGATTGTACGATCGAATCCTACGCGGAAAGAATAGGATTGATCGATTAACTTGCCGTCATCCCGTATAGGTTATTAATTCTTCCGGTCACGACCTTGTCCGAGATTCGTCCTCGTATACTCTAGGAATCCGCGCCTAGACAAGCCAATGCATCCTTAAAGTGAACCTACGAACCTCACAACTGGATTTAGCTGTATGGAGCCTTTTCAAGGATAACGATCCAAAATTTTGGGGTCCACGCGGATAATTTGGGTGAAGTTAGAATTCATCGAACGACTTCCAGACCACAAACCCCTGTTTCCATTAAACATCAGATCCACGATCCTGCGCCGCACATGGGCGTCGCCTAAGCTATTAGCCTCACCAAGGCGCTAATTACGAGGCTCCATTGTATGTACTTCGTAAGTACCTTAAGCTATTTTGACATATCTCATCTTTGCGTGGTTCACTAGTATGATGACATACGACGTTGGATAGGAGCTTGGTAGAGGAAAACGATGGCTCCTAAAAATCGTAGAAAAACACCAGCTGTCAACCGTTAGAACATACACATAGACAAATCAACGAAACTAAACATTCAGCTCTTGGAAAATAATGGCCGCCAAAAGCAGTGCAGACGATCTTGAAAAGCCCAAACCTCTTCGAGTCGCAATTGTCGGCGCTGGTATCGGGGGTCTTGTTCTCACTCAACTCCTTCGAGGGGACCCCAAATTTTCTGTCAATGTTTATGAGCGAGGTGGCCGAGATGAGGAAGCCAGCTCTTTGACCGGCTTCCGTATCCTCCTTTCTAAGGAGATGCTTGCCGCATTGTGGGCTCAACTTCCCGCATCGGTATCCGAGTTGCTGGAGAAGGCCGTAGGCATTCAACCCCCACGTGGCCAGCATATTGCTTTGCTAGACCACAAGTGCCGTGTGAAGCTAGGCATGACACCTGAGGACTTCCGTGATGCAAGTTGCGTTTCGAGGTGGAAACTGAGAACTGCCTTGCTCGAAGGTCTGGAAGGTGTAGTACACTGGAAGACCGAGTTCGAACGTTTCGAATCTCTGGGAAATGATGGAGTGAGGGTCCATTTCGCAGACGGAACTACAACCGAATGCGATCTTCTAGTCGGTGCGGACGGGGCTGGAAGCAAGATCCGGAAGCAGCTCTGCCCTGACTCGAAGAGGGACACTCTTGGAATCACAGTTCTGTATTTCAAGATGCCTCTCACTCCAGAGACAGAACTGATGATGCCATTTGGTTCTGGTTGCCTTGTAAGTACTTTACTTTTTATATTGGTCAATGAACAAGTAGCGCAGCACGACTGACTATGTGATAAGGTCATGGGCCCACGAAGCTCAATGGTTGTTTCGTACTACAAGGATAAGATAAACCCATATGGTCCTTATGACCTTGAGTCTTTAGATCCAGAGGGGTCGTATCTCATGTGCGGACTGGGCTGCTACACCAACGAATTCATTGATAGGAGCAAGCACCCTGATCAAATGAGCCCGGAGGAACTGAAAGCCGACTGGATGGCTAGGACAAAATACTGGCATCCTCTTCTCCGCTCACTAATCTCAATGGCGATTCCCGAGTCAGTCTATGTGGCTCACGTGAAGACTCAACATAAAATGAAGCCATGGAAATCTCAAAACGCTGTGTTATTAGGCGATGCCGCCCACAGGTGAGTCTTTCTCCCCGAGATTCTCAAATACTACTTTAATCATCTAGAAAGTTTCTGACTATGTATCTATAGCATGACCCCCTATTTGGGTAAAGGTGCTACATCAGCTATCGCAGATGCGCTTTCACTAGCCGAGCACCTCAGAAAGCACAATGCGCGCAGCGCAAAAGGACTCCCAGCGGTTTTAGATGACTATACCTCGGGAATGTTGAAGGATGGGTTTAAAATGCAGAAGAAGAGTAAACTTGTTCATGATGTTGTGTTCATGGGCACAAACCCATTGATGGCGCATTGCCGAAATGGGCTCCTTCGGTTCCTTGGCCTGTTTGTTGGGAATAGTGACGATAGGGGAACGAGAACGGCTTAGGAGTGGCAGAAAGCATCTACCAGAGTCAACTATTGAACTCAACTCACTCTCATTTGAAGTATACCCATGTATTTTACATCGTTATAGGTTTCTTTGTTTCCGTCACTATATGATAATTCTATTTCTTTAAAAATTTTCAAAAATTTTCAGCTTCGAATATGCCATATATGGGATGTATAAATCGGAGTGCGACTTTTAGTCTATATACATACCTACATATAGGCAGGTAATTAATTATACTGCTAGGTGCTTAGGAGAAGACTAAAATTATTGAACAAGGAATGCTTAATATTTGCTATGTTTGAAGTTATAGATACAAATAACGGTGTCAATATGTTGCTAAGTATACAACTGAAGAATATCAATGGCCGCACAAAGCCCGCTCTATCCCCTTCTGTACCACCCTCGCCATCTCACTAGTAACGGCAATACCTCGTGGAATATCATGTCCACTCGTATGACCGTACTCCAACCTATTCCTCGGCTCACACATGTTTTTCAAGTTGAGACTCTCTTGGTAAGCTGGGTCCTTGTAGCCGTATATATGTACGGTTGGAATCTTTATCCTCTTATTCTTACCAGCGAGTTCCTGCGGATTAATGCGACTCCACGAGCCATCATCCTCAGACACAGATAAGGCGCTGCTGCCACAGATGAAAATGGCGAGGTGAAATGGCGGTGGTGAGAATGGATCTTGTGCTTGGTGTGATAGTAACAATGATGCGAGAAGCGCAGCGCCTTGAGAGAACCCGATGCAGCCATCAAAAGGACCATCTTCATCGATGATATCCTTTAGGAGCTCTACAGCTTTGCGATGTGTTGATGCCCCCAGACATGGGTCATACCAAGCTTTGTAGATTTCACAGTTGAATACAGCATCAATTCCTGCACAGGAGTTGTTAGTGTTATTATGGAGTAGGCCATAGTATGAAAGTTCATACCTGGTGCTGCAGGAACTTCATGTTCGCCTTCATAGAATTCATAGTCGTGATTCTTGCCAAGAGCTTGTCGTAGAGGACCTGCGAATTCGCTTCATTAGCACTCACTAAGAGGTATAGTAGATTTGAAACCTGTCAAGAGTTCTTACCGGTCTGTGTTTCGAATATCTAATTCTATGTGTCAACTATTTGGGACTAAATTCTCTCAGAATATACGAACTCACCTCGGCACTCGTGCCCATACCATGCAAGCAAAGGAACCTCATCTTGGACGTTGTTACTGGGTAGCGCTTTGTCTTGATGCTGTAGAAGTCATTGATGCCTGCGAGAGCACTGCGGAGGGCGTTAAATGCCACACAAATACAACGAGCTACCTCTGAGCTATGCTGGTACCTTGTATAAGGTATACGCTACGGGGAACTAATTACGGAATATTAGATCTTGCATATGGAGACGCTACTACCTTCCAGCCTTGGAAATTAGCTGTTTATGGATATGCATTGCCATAATAGGTGGTGATATACTCCACATTCGGATGAAATAGGGCTGAGCTGGACTCTAGCAATGTTACATTGGATTGGTGAGAGCTATTTAGCCGCTTCTCAGCTCCAAGCCTTGAATCCTTCGTGGTCTCAGAATCATTCGACCAGTAACTGCTCAACTATGTTTCTGGTGGGTTTTTATGTGGGCGGATATCGCCTACACCAATAAACAATCGAATCCTCCTCGTCTACCTAGTACCTAGCGTGCCTCTTATTTCATATTCAGGTTGATGTGCTTTTGTATTTCGACGCCGCACAGGCACATATGCTATCTTCTAGACCCGAGCGCGAAGCAATTTGACCAGCGTCCAGCTCAGGTATCCGACTGATGCAGCCGAAGCCAGTCCAAGACATGTCAGATCCCAGTTTTGGGCCCGCCAAGCCGACATCCTCGCATCGGCGGTCTGCAGGTGCATCGGCCGCCTCCTGTCGCGGCTTTCGCTTGCTGTGGCGCCAGGTGGCACCAAGCTAAAGCGATGGTCGTAGAGGACCTCCTCGATCAAATCAGCTCCAAATTCCTTCTTCTGAGCGGAAATGCGAGCGATGTGACCCATGCGGCGTACGTCCTGCGCGATCGTGCCATCGATATCTTGCAGCAGAACACGCGACTTCTCCAGAATCTCAGCTTCGGAAAAGTCTGCCTTGTCGAGCGAAAGCCCCACTCCGGCTTCTTGAATACGCAACCCGTTTAGTAGCTGGTCGAAGAAGAACCCTAGACTCAGCATAGGGGTCTCGTGGAACGTAGCCTCATTCACGCTACTGCCACCCCCATGTGTTACGAATAGAACGGTCTCCCTGCGGGCAAGGATAGCCCGTTGAGGCGCGAAGGGCGTAAAAAGCCAAGCTGGATCGAGATTGTCTAAGATCTCGCCAACTTTAACATCGCCGTAGCGTAATTTCTGGCCCCGGTCGAAAAGTTTACGCTGGGTATTGTTGGCCGACCAGATAATTCCGTCTACTAGACCTTCATTAAGGAGGTCTGAAAATGCGCCAACGAACTTGTCGAGGTCCCGTGGGGCCACCTGGATATGTGTTCCGAAAGAAACGTAGATCACGCGATCATGGCCCGCATAGAACTTCTCGAATGCGGAATCGAGAGGTTGGAACTCCTCAGATAGGATGGGACCAATGGCAGCAACGAGTGGGGGTAGATCCTTAGGGGTCTCTAGACCGAAGAAAGAATTGACTAGGACCAGATAGTCCGGTTTTTTCAAGATGGGCAAGGTATAGTTGACACCGGCTTTGCGACGCATTTGCCGTACGAACCTAAAATACGGAATGAGGGCCGATATGGCCCGGAAGGGTCGAAGGGCGGCCCGAACCCTAGTCCATAGTGAGGCGTGCTCGCTTGTCAAGGCGTCTACCTGGAATCCAGGGAGCCCCGGGATGTATGGCACGCCTACCATGCCATAGGGCATCTGGGGCCATACGGTTGCGATAGGAACGCCGGTCTGATGTTTGATATCCCTGACAGCCGAGTCAACGAAGAAGTCTGCAACGATTATATCAGGCTTGAAAACCTGGCAGATATCTTTTAGGAAGGTGTAGTCCTGGGCCCAGAACGCATCCACGTTGAACTTTGGTCGAAAATAGTCCCGATAATCCTTCCTGATGTCGGAGTTCTGCATCTGAAGGTAGTGTGCCGATTCAGTCTCGGGATCCATAGGCGGACCCATAGCGTAGACACCCGACAAGAAGCCGTACGAACCGTCCTTGACCCATTTTTCTTGGCCTTTATGAGTTGCTAAGGCCACACGATGACCACGTGCCGCTAGGATGCGGCCCAGCTCAAGGACGCACGCTAATAGCCCAAAAGAGATGAGTGATCAGAATAGGATACGTGAGAATATAGGATGGGACTCGCAAACCTGCATGGGTGAACCCCCCGGTTCCAACTACTAGAAGAATAGCTGTATCTGCCCCGGTTCTATGATCTTGCTCATCGTTCGATAAAGCCATAGCTGAGATGCTTTCTTGTAAAATGGACCAATCCTTCGAGGCGTTACCGTTTGGCGTATTCACTAAAGAACATGGAAGCTATGAAGGTAGTTGCTAGGGATGAGTCGTAATTTTTAAATATTCCCCACGCCATCTTAAGGTGTCATCGCATGATGGAGAACAACTAATGGTTGGTTGGTTGCGTAGAATATCAGGTTTTGGTTTAGCTCGAGCGGAATTGGGAGATCGTACGATTCGACGAACGACGCCGCAAAGCTTCTAAAAGTCCAATGATACCCTTTCCAGCTTCCAGAACTAAACAGGGGGGCCATGTGGCAATTATGTAACATAACCTTAATCCAAGTATGGTTATCTGATCCTATCCAAGTTTGGACGCCCAGATTCGAATATAGGCTATCATTGGTTCGTGGGCACAATCCAGATGGCCGATATGATTGGACGTGTTCTTGAATCCATCTCAAGGCTATGACAAAACAGTTTACGGTAGTTGTTTGTCGTGGTTCTTGTATCACTATCTTGTAATAGGGGTTAGGTCTAGGTCACCGTAGGAATTCTAATCCTCGTAGGCAAGTATCTTCAAAGTACCTATAGGGGACAATACAGTCCTGGCGGGGAAGCCTGGCCGTGGAACGATGGCGGACAACGGCGGAAAGAGAGGTCGTTGAACTTACGAGACTTGTCCTAGACTTGACTTTGTTGATGTTGGATTGTTGACGAGGGACTAGCATGGGGCGTTGAAACTGACCTTATAATCGATGATATCCCTATTGACTTGAGGATGATCTTGAACTCGTTACGCACGTTTTCAATCAAGTTCAACCTTCATACGTCTTTAACATACACCCTCTCGTTCGCTCGTTTTTCCATTGTATCAACACAATGTCTTATCAAAGAGGCGAGCCGCTAAACGCCATGGGCCAAGATGGCCTTACCCCTATTGCCGTCGTGGGCATGGCGTGTAGGTTTCCAGGCGGCGCCTCCAATCCGAGCAAGCTCTGGGACATGATCGCCAAAAAGCAGTCCGGGCGATGCGAGATTCCTAAAACTCGCATGAACGTCGATGCTTTCTATCACCCAGATCCTGACAGAAATGGAACGGTATGTCTGTTGACCAGCAGTTAACCCATTTATATGCTGACATACAACTATAGTTCAACATCCGGGCGGCCCATTTCTTGGAAGAGGATATCTCCGCCTTCGATGCGGCCTTCTTCTCCATCTCCCCAGCGGAAGCTACTGGGATGGATCCTCAACAGCGTATGATGATGGAGTCTGCCTACGAGGCAGTTGAAAACGCCGGCATTCCTATGGAAAATCTATCAGGATCGAACACCTCCTGTTATGTCGGTTGTTTCTCCCGAGACTACAACGAGATGTTGACTCATGATCCGGAGACTTCACCCGTTTATGTCTCTACCGGTAATGGCGCCGCTATCCTCTCCAACCGCGTCAGCTACTTCTTCGATCTCAAGGGACCTAGCTTGACGGTGGATACTGCTTGTAGTAGCAGTCTCGTTGCTCTCCATCTAGCCTGCCAAAGCCTCCGTAATGGAGAGAGTAAGGCGGCTATTGTTGGAGGCACTAACCTGATATTCAACCCCGACGTTATGATTGCGATGTCTAATGTTCACTTCCTGGGACCGGATGCCAAATGTCATACATATGACGCCAGCGCCAATGGATATTCTCGTGGAGAGGGAATAGCCGCTATTTTCATCAAGCCTTTGGAGGACGCGATTAGGGATAATGATACCATCCGAGCCGTGATAAGGGGAACGGCTTGTAATCAGGTGAGTTGCCCATATTTTTTCAGAACGAGATATCAGTGGCTAACTCTCTGCACGTGTAGGACGGAAGGACTGCAGGTATCATGCTTCCATCTCGAGAGGCACAGGAAGCTTTAATAAGATCTGCCTACCGGAGCGCCAAGTGTGATATGGCGGAGGTTGGCTATTTCGAGGCCCATGGAACGGGGACACCGGCCGGCGACCCCCTGGAGGCTGGTGCGATTGGATCTACGTTGGGTCGGTACCGACGGCCGGGCGATGAAAATCGCCTTTACGTCGGCTCCGTGAAGACGAATATCGGCCATCTTGAAGGCGCTAGTGGACTGGCGGGTGTCATCAAGACTGTTCTAGCCTTGGAAAAGGGCTTAATCCCACCGAACCTTCATTTCGAAAGAGGAAACGAAGCTATTGACTTTGAAGGTTGGCACATCCGCGTACCAACCGAGTTAATACCCTGGCCAATGCCCGGTATCCGAAGAGCCAGCATCAACTCTTTTGGTTTTGGTGGCACGAACGCGCACATCATTATAGATGACGCTTACCACTACCTAAAGACGCGGGCTTTGAGGGCGTCTCACTGTACCACAGCTATACCCCATCTCATCGAGCCCCCTCTAGTCTCCGAGGTTGAAACACCTGGGAGCTCCGGATACGTGTCTGCGGAGAGCGATGAGTTCTTTGGCGATAGCGCTAAGCGGCAACATCAATACCGTATCTTTGCATGGTCAACCCATGAGGAGGGTATCGCCAAGGAGAGTGCCGCCGCGTATGCTTCAGCGCTGCGAAGTCGCAAGGATGTAGTTGAAAACCGGTTCCTTGCCGACCTTTCCTACACTCTGTGCCAAAGGCGTTCTCGTATGGCACTGAAATTTTTTATTGTTGCGAATTCTCTCGACGACCTCGCTACTAAGCTGGAAAATACGCGCCAGAAGCCAATACGTTCGAATGTGAGTCTACACACCCTAGACTGTTTGATATCTTACTAACCTTCGATACATAGGCCCGTCAAGTTCCACATGTGGCCTTCGTGTTCACAGGACAGGGTGCGCAATGGTGGGGTGCCGGCCGGGAGCTTCTCCATACGTATCCCGTTTACAAAAAGTCGATTATGTCCGCTGATGAGACTCTGAGATCATTCGGGTGCGAGTGGTCGTTGATGGAAGAACTCATGAAGGACAAGACTACTTCTCGCATTAACGAGCCCGAGATTAGCCAACCTGTCTGCACGGCAGTCCAGCTGGCCCTTGTCAATTTGTTCGCCGACTGGGACGTGGTACCCCAGAAAGTCATCGGCCATTCTAGTGGCGAGATTGCTGCGGCGTATGCCGCGGGAAAGCTTACATTCGCGTCGGCTTTGAAAGTCGCCTACTTCAGGGGCATCGTCTCGAATCGTGTACACCGAAATGGAGCGATGCTGGCATGTGGTCTTTCCAAAGAAGCTGCGGAAGAGCGATTTGCCCGCCTTGACCACTCGCTTGGCAAGATCGTCGTAGCTTGCATCAACAGTCCATCAAACGTGACACTTTCTGGCGATGCCGCCGCCATTGACGAAATGGAACAAACTTTGCAAGAAGAGAAGATCTTCGCCAGGAAGCTTAAGGTCCAGACGGCCTACCACTCCCATCACATGCTCGACGTTGCCCCTGAATACCTCCTATCGCTTACGGACCTCGAAGCTCCTGGCAGCTCTACTCGCTTTTCCAGTGAGATGGTCTCCACAGTCACATGCACTTCGGTGGGAGACATGGAACTTGATGCAAATTACTGGGTTGATAATATGCTTTCACCTGTTCGTTTCTCGGAGGGATTGCAAATCCTATGCGGTCCGAAGCCGGGTACCAAGGGCCGATCTAACAAGCTCGGTGCTTCGAATTCCATCAATCTTCTTCTTGAGGTCGGACCGCATTCCGCTCTTGCTGGACCCATCAAGCAGATTCTCGCTACTGAGAGCCTCCAGAAGAGCCCCATTGTCTATCACTCTGCTTTGATCCGAGATAGAGATGCATGCCTTACAACCTTGGAGGCCACTGCAGCTCTCTGGGCTCGCGGCGTCCCTGCCAAACTCGAAAGGGCCAATCGACCTGTGCACACTGGACCTCGCCCTCAGGTCTTGGTAGACCTTCCCTCCTATCCTTGGAACCACAGCAAGCAATACTGGGCCGAATCGCGTCTAAGTTCCAACTATCGCTTCCGTCCCACTCCTCGAAACGATTTTATAGGCGCTCCTGTGGCTGATTGGAATCCCGCCGAACCCCGATGGCGGAATTTCATTCGCGTATCTGAGCAGCCCTGGGTTAGGGACCATCAAGTCCAAGGTTCCATCATTTACCCAGCAGCCGGGTACATATCCATGGCACTAGAGGCCGCGAAGCAAATGGTCCCAGCCTCAGATACCGGAAGAGTTGTTGGGTATACAATCACCGAGATGCTTATCACCAGGGCGTTAGTCGTGCCTCAAACCGAACTTGGTGTCGAAGTAATCTTCCAGGCAAGGCCCTTCAACTCTAGTAGCAAGGCGTCTTCAGACATATGGAAAGAGTTCCGTGTATTCTCGTATTCTTCCACTGGGCCAAACGAACACTGTCGGGGTCTTCTATCCATCAATTACTCACAGGCCACTAGTGAGGTAGACGCTGACAGGGAATTGAAGGAGTCTCTTGTGCGGTACGATAATGAGTTTGAAAACTCCAGAAATTTCTGCAAGACCTCCGCCACTCCGGACAAGGTCTACGAGGACCTATCAAGGGCGGGTCTTGAGTACGGTCCAACGTTCCGCAACCTTAAGGAAATATCATATGGACCCGGAAAGGCGTTGGGGAAACTCGCGGTACCCGAAACCAAGTCAATTATGCCTTGCGAGTATGAATACGACCATATTGCTCATCCTGCTTTATTGGATACCTTCCTCCAGATCCTGTTCCCAGCCTTAACGCATGCTGCCGCGAATGTCAAGGAACCGTACATGCCAACTTTCATCCAGGAAATGCACGTCTCGAGCGACATCTCTTGTGAATCCGGACACGAATTCGAAGTTATTTCGGAAGCCGCATTCGTTGGATTCCGAGAAGCTGCCGCTAGCATCATTGTTCGAGACCGCCAAGGAGAAACACCTAAGGTCAGAATCCAGGGCGTCAAGTGCACGGCCCTGACGTCTAGTAACTCGGCCGATGATGCGAATGGCTCTGAAGAGATCAAACAGCTATGTTTCGACGTTGAATGGCAGCCGGATCTTGACCTCTTGTCGAAACCCGAAACCGAGGCGGTGCTGACAGCTACTGGTGTAGAGGATACGCCCTCCGAGTACATCGCAACGTTGGAAATGGTTGCGTCGTACTTCTACATGAAAGCTCTGGAAGAAGTATCGGAAGAGCAGGTCGTTCATCCTCATCACCAGAAGTTCTTCCGCTACATGCAGCATCACAAAGAGCAAGTACTCCAGGGTGCGATCGAGCATCAGACGCCCGAATGGTCTCAGTTTGACTCACCCGCAATGCGAGAGAAAATGGACCAGCTTATCGCCAAGATCGAGGGGACTGACTACGAGGGTCAGCTCCTCTGTCGCATGGGTAGGAGCCTATCTCGTATTCTGAAGAACGAGATCGACCCGCTCGCGATGATGCTCGAGAACGAATTGTTGTATAATTATTATGCGAATTCGTTGGGCATTGCTACCTCGTACGCACATCTCCAGAAGTACATTTCGATGCTATCGCACAAGGATCCCAGCCTTAAGTATCTTGAGATAGGCGCCGGTACGGGAGGCGCGACTGTGCCGATCCTCAATGCTCTAGGTGGCGGAAACGGCACATATCCTCGATTCGAGTCTTACACATACACAGATATCTCGTCCGGATTCTTCGAGAAGGCGGAGCAGAAGTTCAGCGACTGGAATGGCCTGATAGATTACCGGAAGCTGAATATCGAGCAAGATATCTCTGGCCAAGGCTTTAAAGAAGACGAGAAATTTGACGTTATCATTGCTTTCAACGTCTTACATGCGACAACCAACATGGACCAGACCATTTCGAACGTACGGAAGCTGTTAAAGACGGGCGGAAAGCTACTACTTCTCGAAATCACGCATGTCCTCAATCGCGTCTTCTTGCCCTTCGGCAATTTGCCCGGCTGGTGGATGTCAGAAGAGTCATTCCGACAATGGGGACCGACAATGGATGAAGAAACTTGGGTTTCCATCTTGAAGAACAATGGATTCGGCGAGCTGAAGTCAAGCACCCCAGACCATCAAAACCCACGAGACCAGACTGGACGATTGATGGTCGCCGAAGCAATTGATCCAAGTGTCCAGCAAAAAGACATAGGGGAGCTTCTGCCATCCGTCACCATCGCAACATCAGACAGCCTTGGCGAAGACCAAATAGTCGCCGACGTCTTGCGGGAACAGCTCCAACGCTCCAATATTTCTGCCACAATCAAGCCCTATGCACAGCTCACAGAAGAAGACCTGACCGATAAAGTGTGCATCTGTGTCGCGGAACTCAGTCAGCCGCTATTGAAGGACATCAGTCCGAATGACCTCGAAATCCTGAAATCTATCCTGCACCAGGCCAAGGGTCTGTTCTGGCTGACGCAAGGCGCGACTCAGGATTCCACTCATCCAGAAGTCGCCCTGATCCATGGTCTTGCAAGAACACTTCGAGCAGAACATGAAGGCTTCCCTCTCGTGACCTTTGATTTCGCCGCCGGAAACACCCTTTCCTGGGAGCAGCGCATCGAGAGGCTCATGCCAGTTCTACAGAAGACATTTTCAGAGGACACACTGGGTGATTGCGAGTACTCCGAGAAGGACGGAATGGTGTACATCAAGCGATGCATTGCGGCCCCCGATCTGAACACCCGAATCGCAGCAGTAGGTCAGACATCTACTTCAACTCGAGAGTTGGAGCCTTTCAACCAACCAGGGCGACCGTTGACCCTGGCGATTGCTACACCTGGTCTCTTGGACACGCTATGTTTCGTTGACGATCCGGAGGCTCTGGCACCACTGCCCTCCGATTGTGTCAAGATTGATGTCCGCGCAGTCGGGTTGAATTTCCGCGACATCATGGTCTGCATGGGTCAACTAGTCGACAATTTCCTCGGCTGTGAATGCAGCGGCGTTGTTAGCGAAGTCGGTTCCGCGGTCTCGCATCTTAAGGTCGGCGATAGAGTCTGCACCTGGACCCTCGGGGCCTATTGCAGCACCCTCAAGAACCCAGCCAAACTTGTCCAGCCAATTCCAGACGACATGGATTTCTCAGTCGCTGCCTCGTTGCCGATTGTCTATTGCACCGCATACTACGGCTTGGTTGACCAGGCTAGGATTCAAAAGGGCGAGAAGGTCCTGATCCACGCAGCCGCGGGTGGCGTTGGACAGGCGGCTGTCATGCTCTGTCAATTATACGGCGCCGAGATATTCGTGACGGTGGGCACTAAGGAAAAGAAAGAGCACATGATGACGACCTATGGAATTCCAGAGGACCATATCTTCTCCAGCCGAAACCTCACCTTTGCGGACGGAATTAAGAGGTTCACAGAAGGCAAGGGCGTTGATATCGTTCTCAATTGCCTTTCTGGCGAAGCACTAAAAGCAAGCTGGTCGGTAATCGCGCCGTTTGGACGCTTCATTGAGATCGGCAAGAAAGATATCGAGGACAACACACGGCTCGGAATGGCTCCGTTCATTAAGAATGTCACATTCGCCTCGGTTGATCTAACCGTTATTTTCAGACAGAGGAAGGACCTCGGTGCTCGTCTTCTCTCGGAAGTCATGGAGCTTCTGCGGGATGGAAGTATCGGCCAAGTATCACCCATCACACTGTTCTCATTCTCCAAGATCGAGGAAGCTTTCAGATATATGCAAGCCGGAAAACACATGGGCAAGATTGTACTCACTCCTCAAGAAGATGATATGGTGCCGGTAAGTCACTCCTTCAAATTTGATCTCTGTAAATCGCAGCACTTAACAGGTATACATAGGTCGCACCAAGGGCAGGTACTAAGTATCGAATCGTACCCGACGCCTCTTACTTAATCGTGGGTGGGTTCGGTGGCCTCGGACGAAGTCTCTCTCGCCGCATGGTATCACAAGGCGCCCGAAACCTGATCTTCGTGTCTCGATCCGGGACTACAAGTGCAGAAGCCAGGGCTCTAGTCGACGAACTCGAAGCCGCCGGCGTCACGGTAGAAGTTTTAGCCCTTGACATTACCAAGGGCGATACACTCAAGACGAACCTAGATGAGGCGATGAAGAAGATGCCGCCTATTCGCGGTATCATTCAAGCAGCAATGGTCCTGGAGGATAAAATCTTCGCCAACATGTCGCATGAGACCTTCACGAAGGTAATTCAACCGAAGGTCCACGGATCATGGAACTTACATGAGGCGACCATCAACCAACCACTTGACTTCTTCATTATGCTTGCCAGTGCCGCCGGCACGGTGGGAGACACGTCCCAGGGAAATTACGCCGCTGCCAACGCGTTCCAAGACTCGCTAGCGCACTACCGCGTATCTCGCGGCCTGCCGGCAACAGTCATCGATCTTGGTATGGTCAAGTCGGTCGGCTACGTAGCTGAGAACGAAGGTGCAGCGGAGCGCAATCTCGCTCGTTGGGGATTCCTGCAGATCGAGGAGGAGGAATTCCTCACTATGATCGACATCGCAATGGAGAGCACTAAGGATCAGCGAAGGTGCCAGATCGTGACTGGCGTCGGCACCCAGGCTGACTTCGACCGCAGCCAGGGCGATGTCCCGCACTGGTTCCGTGATCCGGTGTTCTCGCATCTACATAATATGCGGGCGCGTCATATTGATAATAGCGCTCACTCGGGACCCTCGCTGGCCCAGCAATTGAAGGAGACCGTGTCGGTCTCAGCTGCTGCCGCCATTGTTCTCGACGCTCTAATGAAGAAGCTTTCGAAGTCGCTGATGATTGCTTTGGAAGATATTGATGCTTCCAGCCCGACTTCGGTGTATGGCGTCGATTCGCTCGTCGCTGTGGAGGTGCGGAATTGGCTTCTTCGTGAAGTTAAGGCGGATGTTCCGGTATTTGAAATTCTCCAGGCGTCTTCGCTTCAGCTCTTGGGCTACAAGATCGCTGAAAAGAGTAGCCTGGTGAGCGAGAATGCTTCCAAGACGGAGGAATGATGATTCGTATATATATCTCGGGTTCTTACTTCTTTGTACTGGTATACTGGTAATTCGGCGTTTGAGGACCGTTTGTATTTTTATGATTGTTGGATTACCAATTCACTCACAATAGCTGTTAAGGAATGTGGCGTTAAGCGCATTGATCATCTTGTAGTCCGCGGGCATACCCCCCTTTTTGCTAGCTGCCGTAATGATAAGGCCAACCCCTCCCCCGATTAAAAAGAGGCGTTCTCGTAACACAACATTAGCAACAATGACAACACTTAAGTAGAACAGTAGATCTTACCGTCATTACTTCTCCTACATTATTTCCAAAGCTTCGCGATTACCTATGATAGACATTCGCGATGTGATAAGATTTTATATAATAGCGGAATTCAAAGCCCAGGGGAGTCGCGCTTTCGGGGCCAGAGGAGCGCCGTAAATGCCACCCGATATATAATGATATAGCCCCCCTTATCCCCGATATGAACGTTTTATTACGGACCGGATCGGTGTACTAAATGGTGACAATGCTCCAGTCGTGACTTCCACGTTAGGGTACGGTCAATGGCCAATTGCTAAGCATGTTTCATAAGGAGACCCAACGGTTCAATATGCTAGTTTATTGGGCAACACCGAGGGAGCAGCTTATAATCGGCCTCCATGAGACGGACGGACGCTAGTGTTGTGAACCTTTGGTGCCCTTCTTGCCCCGGAGATATTCATATCGCTCGATTCGATGATGTTGGATCGATCTTTTCAGCCACGTGGAAATGGAGAAACTTGCAGGGCCGCGTTCGATCTCGATAAAAGACATCCCTAGTCCAAACAGAGGAAGTAAGGGAGTTCCCATAACACCGCGGAACCCTGGAGCGGGGCCGTCAAGGGTCTCTTTGCGGTGCTCTATCCGGAGCGGGCTCCCACAACGAAAGATACCCGGCTCCCTATGACCTATCATCTATCACAATAGGCCAAGAATCCCGGTTGGTGGTAACTCGTAGATGATTGAGAAGTCCTTTATATGGTGATATAGCTCAGGTCGACCTCCCCGCTATCCGTCAAAAACCAGAGATTTCAAGCAAACCAATTCTAATATGGGGATATACAAAACGCTGCCAGAAGACATTCAGGAGGTTGATATCATTATTGCCGGAGGTGAGTGAGAATTTAGTTACAATATCGACGATCTTCAACCCAGGCTGATTGATTGGAATTCGGAATGTATAGGAGGGACCACCGGTTGTATACTGGCGTCCCGAGTCGCGGAAGCAGACCCGGGGCTCTCAGTCCTGCTAATTGAGCATGGCCCTAATAATCAGGGCAATTCGGCCGTTACTCGCCCGCTTTTATGGCGGGCCAATCTCCTGCCTCGGAAAAAGACCGCCATATATTACATGGGGAAAAACGAAGCTCAACTCTCTCAGCGAGGAATACCAGTAGTAGCTGGTGGATTGCTTGGTGGTGGTAGTTCGGTCAGTCTTTCAATGTATATGCGGCCCCAAAGTGTCGACTATGACGCTTGGAATGTCGAGGGTTGGTCAGCCAATGACTTACGACCCTTCATGAACAAGGTGAGTTCGACTTCCCCTATAATTTACGAGTAACTCCGGCTGATTAGGTATGTGATTGTCCTAGATCGAAACATACCATGGAGATGGGATGAAAGAAGATCATGGACAAGACGGCCCAATACAAGTCTCTAGTGGTCCTTATCGCCAACTTGAGGTCGAGAGGGACTTCATATCAGCCATGAACCAAGTCGGCTATCCCGAAACCAAAGACCTGCAGGACCTTCGTTCAAACAATGGAGTATCGCATTGCTTGAAGTATGTGTCGACCGACGGCAAGCGACAAGACGTAGCTCATGTTTACTTACACCCGAAGCTCCAAGATGATAAACACGGGAACTTACACGTTCTCGTTGAGTCGCAGGTTACCAGGATTTTAATTGATGGGGAGACTAAACAAGCGACTGAAGTCGAGTACAGGGCTACTCCCTCCTTTTCGAAGGGTAACACATCGAATACTACGCGCAAAGTCAAAGCGAACAAACTCATTGTGTTATCTTGCGGTACCTTAGGCAACCCAGCAATCCTCGAACGATCTGGTGTTGGCGATCCCAAGGTCTTAGAAAAGATAGGGATTCCTGTAGTAGCTAACGTTCCTGGAGTAGGTCACGGATACCAGGATCATCAACTGATATCCTACCATTACAGGGCGAATATTCCCAAGGAGGAAACTAGCGACAGCGCTTTTGTTGATCCGCCAGCTAGCATTGAGAAACTCCTAGCAGGTAACGACAAGATCTTGGGTTGGAACGGTGTCGATGCCTCGTCTAAGATTCGACCAACTGAAGCAGAGGTCGACGCCCTTGGCCACGACTTTCGGGGTGCTTGGGGTAGGGGCTATGGGGATATCCTGGAAAGACCTCTGGCAACAATTACTTTGTCCACTGGGTAAGATACCCTTACATATGGGTAGCTACGTAGTTTGAAATGTAATACTAAGCCTGATTCTGATAGTCTCCTTGCCAATCCAAGCACATTCCCTCAGGGGTCATACATCTCTTTGGGTTTCCACAACTCATACCCATATTCTCGCGGTCACGTGGTAAGTTGAGATTACTATTTCCAAGTTTCCCCTATTTTCTAGCCGAGCGAAGACTTACGCACAGGTACTCCAAATTAGCACATCACGGGGCCAAACCCAGAAGATCCTCTAGACTTCACGACAGGATATTTGACAGACGATCATGAGATCGACCTGAAAACACACATATGGGGGTATAAGAAGCAACGAGAAGTAGCACGCCGAATGAAGGTGTATCAAGGCGAAGTCGAAGGACAAAAGCCCAAATTTCCGCCGGGGTCCAAAGCAGCTATCGCAGAGCCCGTGCAAGATGGAAGCGAGGACTGTATCGAGTATTCCGCGGAAGACGATGCGGCTATCAGTGATTGGATACGGAAAAACGTGACCACGTGCTGGCATGGATTGGGCACGTGTAAGATGGCACCGCGAGACGGGGACAGTATGGGCGTGGTCGACAGGAGTCTAAATGTCTACGGCGTTAAGGGGCTGAAGGTTGCGGATTTAAGCATCGCGCCGGGGAATGTCTCTTCGGGTACGCTCAACACTGCCTTGACGATTGGAGAGAAGGTAGCTAGCATCATCATCCAAGAGCTAGGCCTCGCTTAAGGGTAATGGTTGGTATAACATAATTTGATCCGGGGATTACTAAATTCTAAATCTATCATGTCTTCTTTTCGAGTGTTGTTTTACTGAACCGAAGCCGCACCCATTCTTCGCAGGAGATGGGCTCGTACTTGGCGGGGTGGTCTTCATCGACGCAACTAGGAAGGACGCCGCATGTCTCATTGAAGTTGAATCCTAGAAACGTTAGTTTCTTAAAGATCAATGTAATATTATAGCGAGATATACCAAAGAAGAATGGCATGGAAAAGCGCTCCGCCGCTTTGAAGTTTTTAGCCCGATGTACCGTCGAAATGAAATGATCGTTGGTGATCCGCTGCAAGTAGTCGCCGATATTAACAACGAAAGTCCCTTCAATAGGCGTCGCATTGAGCCACTGTCCATCCCTTGTGAGGACCTGCAGTCCGCCATTTTGATCTTGCCATAGCATGGTGAAGAACTGGAGATCGGTATGGGAGCCGATGCTAACAGCCTCCTCGGGAGCCTGCAGTGCGCTCTCGGGTATTGTAGGGTAGTAATTGAGGGCGACAGCGGAATCGGGATGGCTCGTCTTCTGGTCGAAGTAGTCCTCGGGTAGATCTAATGCTAGCGCGAATACTCCCACTAGCCGTCTAGCGAGGGCAAGGCATGCCCGCCAGTAATTCAACACATCTTCCTTGAAGCTCGGAAGGTTGGCGGTTTGCTCCCACACATACTCCTCGGCGCGAAACCCGTCCTTGATTTCCTGCGGGATGGCATCGACATCATCCACAAGCGGGTCGTAGCGAGGGTCATACCGCATACCGAAGCTCTCGCGGTAATCGATGGACTCGACAACATTAACGCGGTTTGCCCTTGGACCACTCCATCCATTAAACCACTTGCTGTTGACCTGGTTGACCTTCTGCTTAATCTCCTCCGGCTGGTGAAAGAAGTCGCGGGCTGATTTAAGACATGCCTGTATCACCGCATCGGGGATGCGATGGCCCTTCATGTAGAAGAAGCCGATAGTCGTGGCTGCCTTCCGGATCTCGGCGGCGACAGCCTTGCGATCAGCGATGTCATCGCTGAAGATGCCGGAAATATCTATCACAGGTATTTCCTGGGCGGTAGCATCCCGCGGCGGTGTTGTCTTAACAGGGCGGAAGACGGGTCCATAAGAAGTGGTGAGTTGGAGGAGCGTGTGGCCTGGAGGCACTGCGGGTTGTGTGAGAACCTCCGCAGCGGACATGGCGGGAGTAAACCAGTAGAGAATTTTCAGAGAGGGGACGGCGTTTTTTGAAGAGGCGTTTTAGGTCAAGCCTTGCCAGATGGTGTCGGCGGTTGAAATGACCGATGACAGGAGGCAGGCAAGCAGCGGAGAGGGCTAGCTATATCCGACCCGGACAGATATATATGGCAAGCTTAATCAATCAGCTATTGTTATAGCCATTTGTCGACCAGTAGTATCGCGCGACAACGGTGAATCGGTCGCTTATTAGCCCAGCAAGAGCACTAACTGAGGTCCTATCTAGATTACCTCGCAAGAGGTTTTATCTCAATAAACTGATAGCCGAGGCGACGACTTCTAGAATGCCAATGGCGAATGCCACCCTTCAGGGGTGTGCGGGGCACCATTGCATGAGCTGGGTGGTGGTGTGGTACGAAGAAGGAATTCTATTGCGAGATAAGACGAAGAAAATTCCGGCTAGCGAGAATAATAGGCGGGCAAATCTCTATCATTGGGGAACATGGGGACATCAATCCCAGCCGTTTTCAACAACGACAAGGGTATGAACCATGGGGAAGGTGACTGTCAACCCTGCCAGCACAGGCTCGCAGATATAAGAAGAGATGAGCACGACAGATACGTCTACAGTGAGGTCGCAATGGACGGTTCTGCGCTGCACCTTGGAACAGCCTCATACTGACCGGCAGAAGAACCAGTATCATGGCCTCCTCATTCCATCGCCTAGTCCACCGGCTCGAAACCAAGGAGTACCGCGAGGCTCGCGCGAAGGATCACAACCAATGGCTCGACAATGTTGACCTCCGGCCCGTCCCGTTTAAGGACCGCACCTACGGCTGGAAGGATTACTTCTGGTTCTGGCTGTCGGCGAACGCAACTCCGGCCTCTTTTTACGGCGTCAACGCCGCACTCGCGGCCGGCTTGAGTCCATGGGAGGCTCTAGCTGTCCAGCTTGGTGGTCAGAGTAAGTTATTACAAACAATTAATCCATTAACCAGTTGCTCATTTATCCTCATCGGGCTGTCGATATGGGGCTATAGCTTGTGCTTACTGACCAGTCGTTGCGTAGTCATGATCGCAACCGTCTTCTGTTTCAACGGCCGCGCCGGTGCCGTTTATCACATCCCGTACCCGTCTATCGCGCGCGCTTCCTTCGGCGTATGGGGTGCCTACTGGCCCGTCGTGAATCGGGTGGTTATGACACTTGTTTGGACCGGTGTCAACGCCGTGCAGGGTGGCCAATGTGCCTATGTTCTACTCCACTCCATATTCCCGACCATCGCCGAAATCCCCGATGTTTTCCCCAAGGGCCTGTCGGCGTTGAATTCCGGAGGAATGATTGGCTTCATGTTCTTCTGGTAAGCAACTGCGCATCACCCTACGCCACCAACCTACAATGCACTGCTAATAGACATTCGTCGTAGGGTTATCACGACGTGTCTTCTACACATCAAGATCCCCAAGCTGAAGCCGTTCATGTACACGAAGCTTGTCTTGTTCTTCGTTTGTGCCATAGCTCTTCTTGCATGGGCTCTGACTCAGGCCGGCGGTATTGGTCCCGTTGCTCGGCAAGGCAGCACCATCGAGGGAAGCACCAAGTCCTGGGCAGTGGCCCAGTACGTTTTTATCTACTGCGCAAACGGCGCGACTTACGCCACGAATGCTGCCGACTTCCTTCGTTACGCACAGAAGCCCAAGGATGCGTTTTGGCCTCAGCTGATTGGCTTCCCACTGTCAACGTTTATTATCGGTCTTATCGGTAACCTGATCGTATCGAGCTCGGTCATTACTATGGGAGAGGTAAGCAAGTCTTGGGTGTAGTTCGTGTATGTCTTACTGATAGTGTCGTTATAGCTCGTCTGGAACCCCGTCGACCTCATGGACATGATGCTCACAAAGGACTACAGCTCCGGCACTCGTGCTGGGGTTTTCTTCATCTCATTGGGTTTCTTGATCTCATCGGTGATTTCATCCATCTTTGAGAACTCGATCCCTGCTGGTAACGATCTGGCTGCTCTATGGCCACGATTTATCACTATTCGGCGAGGCTTCTACATAGCGGCCATTATCTCATACGCCATGTGCCCATGGTACATCCTCGGCTCCGCATCAAGCTTCGTCGCCTGGCTCGCTTCCTACCAAATCTTCCTATCTTCTATCACAGGAGTTCTGCTCTGTCAGTACTTCATTATCTCCCGTGGCCAGCTTATCATTCCAGATTTATTCACCTCCGCCAAATCTGGTGCGTATCATTATTCCAACGGTTGGAACTACCGCGCCTACATAGCCTACCTGATCGGTATCATTCCTAATTTCTATGGTTTTCTCGGAGTATTCGGCGTCAATATCACAACCCCCGCGAGAAGGATGTACTATTTCGCGTACCCTATGGGCCTCGTGCTCAGCTTCTTTAGCTACTGGGCGATTAACACCATTGATCCCCCTAAGGCCTATCAAGTCCGTGGTGAATGGAGAGAGCCCGGCGACTACTTCGAGACCGACGTTGAGGAGCAAAGAACGGTCGTGGAGGCGACGGAGGTCGGAAGCAACGACGGCGGAAAGATCAAGGGTAAGGAGGGAATTACTGAGAAGGATGGTGCTAGCAGTTAGGCTACCTCTTGTCTGCCTTCTGTGACATAGTCCCGATGCTTCCAACTAGACCTAGCCTTTACCATCTATGAATAAACCCATCGCGTCTTAATATTGTAAAATCAACGACACGATATAACCCCCTAATTATACTTGAGCGGGTGGTTTAGAGCATTGCAGGAAACAATACGCCCTAGTTCTGGGCTGAGGGGTTTTGTAGAGCCTAACATGATACTCGCTAGGTACCTACTTACCTATGACTCTATTTGTGGATGCTTATGATTTCAAGTTGCTCGAAAGAATATCGATGCGTGTTGCGTTACTTTCTAAAGGAATCCAACCTGTTCAGAACCGCCACACAAGTAACGGCGGCGACGACTTCATCAACCAACGCTCCATCAAGGAACAAGGAACCCTCACGATCCCGCATATGCTTGGCAACGAAGCGCGCAACTTCAACTCTCTTTCCGTCCACAACTTTGAAAAGCTTGTCAATTCTGCCGCCAGCTGGCCCATTAAACATTTCCCAGAAAAATGGCACGCTCTCTTTGACGAAGATGTCAGCTCGCGATCCAATGCCTGTCGGTCGCATCTCAATAGCGTGGGTTGAGTGGGGAGAGCCAGCCGGGAAGGACAGCGTCCAACGGCTGAAGGAAAGAAGTGAAGTTGATAGAGACGCAACAGCATTGTCGTTCCCGTCCTTGACATTCATGGAATTCGAGTACCAGGCTGAGCGCTGCAGTTTCAACGCCACGGGCTGTTTTTCTAACTTCGCCTTCGTTTCAGAATGAATAGTGTTCGCCAGCTCCTTGGAGTTAATATCTAATTGAGAGGGGATAATCGCGGTGATGTCGTAAATCAAGGTGGACTTAGATAGTCCCGACACGCCTTCATGATGAATGAAGAATGTTTTCATCGGCTGAAGTTGAAGATCCTCATTTAGAGGGAAGTCGTTGGGCCTAAGTTCCTTCATCGCGATATCTTGACCTTGTTCGACGGTAAGCTGGATCGCTTCATGGCGGGCCGCTTGAATTAACCCCGCCACGGCAGAAGGACAGCTAAATACAGCGCTGGCTGTCGCCCCTCGCCCATCGGCTGACCCCAGGAGCTACCGATGTGGTGTGTTCTGGAGTATCATCTGAAGGTAGGAGCCCGATCGCTCATTGTTTTCATTCGCTAATAAGCTACGAATAACATGATACGAAAGGATGCGATCGGCATTAAAATCCAGGATGAGTGCGTAGACGTAATCTCCCTAAACACTTTCGCTCCGGATGTCAATATTAGTACGGATAGCATAGATATCATAGGCTAGCTGTCAGCCAGGTGTTTGCCCAATCTATCTAGGTAGTATGTGCCAGAACGACGGCAAGTGTCATGATTGGCACGGGAAGAGTAGTTTCAACTTCCAAAGCACAAGCAAATGATCCTTGAAGTATGCATTTACCAAATAACAGAATATGTGATGCCTAGCGGTAATTTTGGTGCCTATCACACTATTGTGCCTATTAAGGAAGGCAACTGAAACTCGCTGCCTGAAGACGCGTGGTGTAAGGCAGTAGAATGGGGCTTATAGCATAGGGGTCCAGCTTCGGCGTCCGCGAACGGGACTCTATCCCCGCATAATAGGTCCGGCGGAGATTAAGATGAATGCGGGCAACCGACTACAATAATCGACGTTATGAATAGCAAGTCAACGATATATATATATAAGGGAAATACGTGTAGCATATGGGCAGCAAGAAACAGCGCTCCTTCGCCGCGTACGAAAGTAACACAACATCTTGACACATCAACTTCATCTCTGAGCAAATCAATACTCAAATCACTATAAAAAACCTTTTTGCGCTGCCGACTTACAATTTCAAACCGTCGATCTACTCGCTTTGAATATGGATTCTAATAAGATTATGTCCGTGGAGGAACAGCGCCAGTTCTTC
Organism: Hypomontagnella monticulosa; assembly: GCA_902825475.1. Taxonomy (NCBI): domain Eukaryota; kingdom Fungi; phylum Ascomycota; class Sordariomycetes; order Xylariales; family Hypoxylaceae; genus Hypomontagnella; species Hypomontagnella monticulosa. Next base: position 3,982,065 of record CADEBF010000011.1, on the reverse strand, counting down.
GCCCAGGCCGAAGCGGATGGTCTCGCGGATCTCGGCCCATGTCCGTCTCACCTGGATGAGGCGTGGATAGACATCCCCCTCCCCGATAACCAAACGAATAAAACGAAAATAGTCTGGCCGAAATCTTCGGGAAAGCTACCTCTTCAGTGTCCGCTTGTTGTCTACTTCCATGGCGGTGGTTTCGCAGTGTGTAGCCCCGATCTCGTCTTGGCACCCGCCCGCGGATTCGCAAGCCTCTTCTCTTGTGTAGTGGCCTGTCCAAGTCTCAATCAACTTCCCGAGCAGCCATTTCCGGCACCTGCGCGGATTGCTTGGGAAGTCTGCGCATGGCTGTCTGATGCGAGAAACTTGAACAGTGGTGTGTTGAAAGATGCCGGAGTTAGCGTTGATTTGGGACGTGGCTTTGTAGTGGGCGGCCTCAGCGCTGGCGGCTCTGCTGCTGCTGTCATCGCAACCATACCTGGTGCAGCCTCTGCTGGGGTAAAGGACGTCGTCGGTCTAACTCCACTCCAAGCCCCCATTACCGGCATCTTCTCAGGGATACCATTCCTGGTCACCGAAGCCATGGTCCCAGCACAATATCGAGATATGCTCAAATCTAGAGATGAGATTGCTGCTGAAAATCACGCCGCGCATAAAGCAATGCGTCTAGATCTGGAGAGTCGTCTCGATGTGCATTCTCCCTGGTTCTCACCTATTAATCTAGACTTATCCAATCCCAAGATTACTCAAGGTCATCCGCCTAAGGTGTTTATATATGGAGGACAGCTTGATCAATTTCGGGATGATTCGGTCATATATGCAAAGTGGCTCTCCCAAGTTCCGGGGGTGGAAGTGAGAGCCTCTGTGCTTGAGGGTGTAGATCACATCGGCTGGTTGACGTTAGCCTGGCCGGCCTGCCACAGCCGCCAGCTCAAAGAGATCACTCTAGATGGTATGGCCTGGCTTTTGGATCTAGGGTATGACAAGACCCAAGAGCTGCCTATCTAAGTAGCCATCCTATTTGTAAATACATATTCGAGGACAGCCCGAAAATTCGTTCTCCCCCCGCGCTATCCATAAAAGTCATTGCTTACCCGACGCGTGGGTTAGGACCACGACGAAACCGTAAGACGATAAATTTGCTCTAGAAAATTGTAACCGAAATGAAGAGATCTACGTGCACTCGAAATACCAAACCACAATTCGTAAGCTGTGGGGATTTTCACCCCGAATCCGAACGAATAGTGATCCTTCGGCCTGCAGATTCGACGGTCTAAAAAGTGCCAAGCCACTCTCCGGCTCCATTAATCCCTACAAGCTCAGCAAAAAACCCCTATAATTTCAAAGCTATGGAATAAGTTCAGCCCTACCGCCCTACAGGCTACAGCGGGCTCTTACTGTAACTCCCGTTTAAATCCGAGGTCCTACAAAGAACTATCTATTCTCGGGATCGGATTCGCGTGTATTTAGATCGGCCACTAAACTTATTTGGTATTCTCTTGCGATTGGCTCGAAACTGCATGGAAATGTACAGATTCCGGTTGAGGGTCGTTACCCTGAAGCCACGAGGGCATAATGATTCGAGGAGGTGAGTCATCTTACCATTTCAAGATCACCTCCATACCGTCAAGTATCGAATCAAGTTCATATTACTTTAACAACGCTTGGACGTCGTCGACCCGTCTTCATTCGTTGAAATCATAGCTTATCATGATATATCTCAGACCTTACAACGTATTTCTCGTACAGGCACGTTCCAGGGTCGGGCATGCAAGGACCCAATGACTATTAGGTAGATTCACCGTTCACCACAGCTAAATCCAATGGCTAGCCAACCTCAGCTAGACGCATACTACGTATAATATAGACACTACTACGTCAATCGGATTACACGGCGATGTGGCGCGGTTGGGGAGAGCAGGGGCTATGTTCCAGGCACTCGAGATCTCCTTACGGCAGTCCTCGACCAAATTGCTTATTATAAAGTGCCAAGCACCCCGAATATGGTAGGAAACGTACGCCCCAGTCAAGTGCGGCTGAATAAACAGACCGTTGCCAAGCCGGCAGCTTATTAGGGTCATAAACTTATAAGGCAATCGCCCTACGACTTTCACGAGCTTATCACCCAGACAAGTCTTCGTGATCAGTGAAGTCGCCGATCTTATTCACGATGTACTTGACCAGTGTCGTCCTTAGTGGGCTACTGGCCTTCGCTGGCTCCGTCGACGCCAAAGTTGTTAAAACACGGAGCGGAACAGTCCACGGCGGCAAATGTAGCACCACAGATGTGGACTACTTTTTCTCGATCCCCTACGCTAAGCCACCCGTCCGCGAGCTACGGTTTGCGCCTCCGGAACCATATCGTAACTCATCTCACAGCGTGATTAATGGCACGATACCTGCACCATCATGCATCCAGTTCACAACCTTATTCGGCGAAGGAAGTGGGATGAGTGAAGATTGGTAAATAGACATCGCGCTGGCATTGAAAATATCAGGACGTGCACTAATCTAAGCCTTCGTATGTGATACAGCCTCTTCGTACACGTCTGGGCGCCTGCTTCCGCTACACCGAAATCGAAGCTTCCTGTGAAGGTTTGGCTATATGGAGGCAGTAACGAAGGTGGTGGGATTTCGGACCCGACATACAACGGATGCTTCTCTGCTGTCGACTCAATCGTGGTCTCAATCAATTACCGCTTGGGTCCGCTAGGTTTCTTGGCCATGTCCGACCTTGGCTTGACCGGAAACTATGCCACCATGGATCAGCTTCTTGGCCTACGCTGGGTCCAGGAGAATATTGCCGGGTTTGGTGGTGATCCGGTACGTTCGCAACCCGTCATGTCAAAACCACAATGCGAAGCATTAAGGGGCTAATAGTAGTAATTATCTTAGGACAAAGTTGTGCTCTTCGGAGAATCTGCCGGCGCCATCGACGGCTTCATTATCGCTACGCTACCCGAAGCGCCACGGCTGATACGAGCCGCCGCCCTAGAATCCGGAGCTGGAAGAGAGCTTGCGACCGTAGCAGACTCGAAAGTCTGGTACTCATATTTTATGGATGCGATGAATTGCACCGAGCCTGAGGTACGCTCAAATCCATTACCAAGTACCCATCTAGTATTGCTACATGCTAACTAATATCTTAGTTATCATGCCTCCGAAACGCCCCGGTATCAGCTCTCCAGGCTGCAATGGCAGCTATGCCCGACAGTGGTGTAGTAACCGTTAACACGGCTCTCATCAATAACGGCACAAGGAGCACTTGGACCTCATTGATCGACGGGAAGGTCATCAAGGAGCAGCCATCAACTGTCGGTGTCAGAGTTCCCACGCTAATAGGCTCCAATGCCCAAGAAGGGTCCCTATTCGTCCTGGGCAAATATGGTCTTACCGGCCAAATTGAGAAACTCAATCAAACAGACTATGACTCCTTTTTAGAATACAACTTCGGGCCGTTGGCGTCGCGCGTGAATGAGACCTATTCACTGTCGGTCTTCAATGGCTCCGCCGCCGCTGCCATGACAACTGTCCTCACGGAAGTATCTTATAAATGCCCGGCTCATCGAGCTTTGTTGAATGCGGAGAAAAGGGGAATTCCCATGTGGACCTACCGGTTCTCCCACGTGCCTAGCTGCCCTTGGTTTTCTGGAATTCTGCCAGCATATATACCGCTTCTAGGGGCAACGCACTCGAGCGAGATCCCCTTCGTGTTCAATTTCACCAGTTCAATGCCACCTCCTGACGGGAACTGCACCTTCTCGGAATCAGAGCAGACTATGTCCCACCAGATGAGTCGCGCGTGGACGAACATGGCGAAGATTGGAAAGCCGGGCGATGAGAGTATATGGCCCGCATGGTCATCAAACGGGAGTATGGGTGTAGTGTTTGAGGACTCAATGAATCCGGCGGTGGTAGACTACAAGTCGTGCGCCTTCTGGAATCAGGTTAACGACGAGTTGAACAAGTACTGGGAAGCTCACTTCGTTAGTGCATAATATCATTCTTATCAAGCCAGTGTAAACTAACAATAGAATAATTGACGCTTAGCATTATAGCTTTGAATATTCAGGAGTTATTCAACAAGCGCTGGGCTTTGACCAGAATATCTCCTAAGTTGATGGTATCCTCCGAGTGGGAACGTCAATACCTCGAACGAGCTATTGGGGACGTGACTCCAGCCGGCAAAATCTGGATGCTCTTCGTCGAATAGCGGACGAAGAACGTTATCAAATTTTGACTGCAGTAATGATCGATAATGGGTATCCATCGGCACACCCACGTCCAGAATCCAATCAATAACTTCTTGTAAGACAGAAGCATGATCCGGAAACCATATCGAAACTAAAGTCCTCAGTGTAAGGGTATGGCCGTGTGCTGCAAGTAGGTTCTCCAATCTTGAGTCCAGCATGACTACCATTCGTCTTTCCACGTCAGGTAGCTCAGGAGCACTTAGCAGTGCCCTCTTTACGCCGTCGCCTTCACCCGCTCTCGGTAACTCTACTCTAAATTGGATTTTGAGAACAACTTCTCCGTCATTTATATATCGAGTCTTGCTGAAATCAATGGAAAATCCCGGGTGTATTCCACTGTAAAGCATCAAAGCGAGAAGGGGCAGGCACGGTGATTCCGGATAGCAACACCAACTTGCAAGAACAGAGTCGAAGGTCGTTGGCTTGATAGAAGGCCAACCAAATTTAACCGAATACTCTGAACCAAAAAGGGTCTTAAGGGTACGTAATAACCTCGGCATGTTGTCGAATTCGTTGAACCGAGACGAAACGAGGCCAAAGAAACACATATTGATGCATGCGAGCACCGGCTCGGGGGTCATATTGTGTTTGTAGGAGATGTACTCCCAGAATCCAACGTAGGCAGCAAATAGGAGAGGAAAATCGTAGGCGGGACAGCGGAGCACTTCTTCAAAGTTATGAAGCGGTTCTATGTATGTCTTGCCGAGTTTCGTAGAAAAACCACTGATGGCGCGGTGTACATCGTCGAGGAAGAGAAATAGCCGTTCATGTTCCTTCCCAGAATCTTGATCGATGCAGGATAAGAGTATGGCACCAATATGACTCATGAAAGAGGGACCGGACGCACATCTCAACAAGGCAGCATCGTCGATAACCATCGTCCGTCCCGGCATACCGAGAACTTTGAGTTTTGGGGTGAAATAGAACGAGGGAAGATTTACGTGCCTCAGCACACCAAGATATGTGTAGTAGTAGGCATCAAGCGGTTCGAAGCCCTGCAATACGGGTTCAGCTATCTCTTTGAAGTTTCGACTCTCCAAGAACTCAACGATAGATCGGTGCGCGAAAAAGACGGCATCGCCAAGAAGATTGACGATTTCTAGCACTCTTGGCCTGGTACTATAGATCTGTGGACGCAATTCAAGAAATCCTTTGCAAACGCCGTAAACTCGTTTTCTTCCTTTATCAAGTCTCTGAGCGTTCTCAGCTGCGGAAAACATACGAATTGGCTTCCCGACTGCAAAATTCTTGTCTTTGATATAGTCATCCAAAAAGGCATACTGCATCAAACGTGTGGTTATATGACGCTGATGGAGAGATAGAGCATAGTTGAGCATCGTGTAAGCTAGCCTTCGGTAGCTAGGGGAGATCGAATCTAAGAGTCGCCGGAACACTAGAACAGTCAAAGGGTCAGTAAACGCTACGAAGGCGATAAGTGCTTTTTTTAACAATGCCACCGCCATTTAGGGCCTGACGAGTAGCACTGATAAGAAACAAACATGGTGAATCGTAAGAAAACCTAAGGCTACTTACTATGCTCGAGGTCGGTTGGAAGTGTTTTAAGAACCTTTATCAGGTCGCCCACTTGATCGCCATTCTCAAGACCTTCTTCAATGTGTCGAATGACAAGGATTGCCCATAAGAAAACACCTTCTGAGCGCACGACAATCGCCTCTTCTAGATGTTCCATATCTCTTAGAACTGAGCCACTACCGGGATCAGCGAGATATAGCGTACTCATTTTTCGCAGACGGCTCTGGACCATGAGACGTACGTCCGAGTATGTTAAGTGATGAAGGTGAATTTTAGGGCAATGCCGGAACATTTCGTGAAATACAATCCACTCACGGCTCGAGACGCATATTTTTACGCTTTGAGTATTGTTGACCCAGTCGAATAGCATCCGGACGAAATTCGCATGTTCGCCTTCGAATTCGTCAAGTCCATCGATAAAAAGGGCTAATTTATGCGTTTGAAAAGCTACACCAGGAGATATGAGTGCTTCGAATCCCTTCCTACATTCATAATGTTCGATATGGATCACCTCTGTATATAGTGATGCTTCCCATTGTTCGGGAAAGGCTATCGGGATGAGCTCCGGTGAATTAGATAGAAAGCAGTAGAGAAGTCCACGGACGAGCCCCTTGAAAGATTTCTGGAGGGTAGATCCTGGCTTCCAGAAGAAAAATCTCCCTATAACAAGCTCCTTATCATCGGCCCAGACTCGTAGATGCTCTATGGTCCTCGGTTGCTGGCATATGTATTTCATTAGTGTCGACTTCCCAGAGCCCGCTTTTCCCGATATATGGAATATCCCATTCCCTTGCCTAAGCCAGGTAACGAATAGGTCACGGGACTCCATCATTACTTGCCGGAGTGGCCCTGACACTCGGTCTGAGATCGGGTCGGATTTTGACTTCCTCATGAAAGACTGTGAATCGCCCTGAGAGATTTCGCCCTCTGAGAAGGCCTCAGAGGTTTCGCTATCAGATATATCAGAACTGTTCGTGCTCCAGTAAAAGCTCGAATTGTCGTCATCGTTTAGATCATCTTTCCTATTGATCACACTTATATCGTTGCTAGGATCTCCATTATTGTCGATTTCTGTCTCATTGATATCATCACCCTCCCCTAAATCATCATGTGTACTCGGATTTTTAACGCTCGCCGTCTCCTTTCCAACTCCGTCCTCTTTACTCCCCTGATCTGTCTCAAGTAGCCAATGGAATGTTCTCTCATGCGCTTCTTCAATGTCTTCGAATCTTTTGGTCATTGATACGAAACGTAAGCCACTTAAGATACGGGCTTGCCGGATTTTCGTAACAGCTTCCTCCGTCAGGCCGAGAAGTGAGCGGATTTGACATAGAGCATCGGGGCCCAGGCAAGAGACATTGCTACCTGATCGCAGAATGTCAATATTCTTTGTGAGCGATCGTAGCTCATCTCCGCTTGCCTTCCCATATGTAATGAGCTTGTTGAGGCGATCCAGGGATTCAGCCCTAGCTTCATTATTAATATCAACTCGGTTACTTCTAACTCGAACCAGCTCACCTCATAAGGGCTGTGATCTGTAAGTTTAATTGGTCTCTATGGCAGTCTAGCTTCAGGCGCAACCCCTCTTTCTCATCTTTTTTCCTCCAGTCGCGAAAGGCAGCGATGAGGCTCCCTCTCACGGATCTCGGGTTCCTTACTTTCAAACTGTCGAGGAGGCGCAAAAGATCTAAAGAAGTACTGCTACACTCTGTAGCTAGCTTGTGGAGAGCTACTTCCTGGTCCTTTGTTGAGCCCCGACTGGATTCCCGAAGGCTACTCGTAAAGTCCCGGAGCTGCCGGGCTGCCGATGCCAATTCATCATTGCGTTCGCTTGCGCCTGAAGCTGACTTGTAAATCGTCTTCGATTCGGATAACAATTTGTAACCAAGGTCGAGGAAGGTGACAATATTGCCAGCGAGTCCTATTGCGGAGAACGGGTCCATCTTGTCATTCTGGCTCTAAGAGGGGAGAAAACAGCTAGGGTCTGGCGGCTAATAGTGGGCATTTAGCTCTAGTTTATAGCGCTATATACTCCTTAGATTAGATGAGTAAGACATCACGATCGAGGGGAAGTTGGAAGAGTGATTGGAATGAGTCAAGCATCAAAGCGGGATTTATGTGTGGAGCCACACCTCCGCCCGACTCGGCGTCGTGCATCGGTGGCGTTCCTTGGATGCCTTAGATCAGGTTTCATGCGCGCTCTTGATCATAACCATTCTGCCTTACTGAAATGATACCCTTGTTCTCTCCGACTATTCAAATGAAGGCATCCTGTGCATGAGATTGTACAAGAGATGAAGATACCAAGATACATTGATGGACCAAGATAACTTCTTAGAAGGAGACCGTGCCTTCAATCGAACACCCTATTCGCTATGTCGATGCCCGATCCTCTTAAGGACTTCGTACGCCCGAGCTGCACAGCCAACGCCACCTAGGGCTAACATAGCCCCATTGAAAAGTATTAGCACGCCGTAGCTTGTGCCATAGCTCCCGGGCCACCAAAGCGTCTTAGTGGTGCCGTCAGCTATCAACCTCTCACTTATTGGTCCGCTGGCAATGCTTCCCACGCCTCTCGCTGCCGCTGCAAACCCCCACAGCACACCTAGGTCGGCCCGGGGACTCCTTTTCTGTATCTCAATACCAATACCGACCCATGTTGAGCTCCAACCACCGGCGAAGATACCATAGAGGAAAGCAAAGGCGCATAGAGCTCCGAAATCAGCCGCGAAACCCCATGCGAAGAAGACTGCAATGGCAGCGCCGAGAGATAAGAGCAACAATGTTACCGAGACGTGGTAGCGATCAACCAAATATCCCGTGAAGATAGCGCCGATCACAGTTGCCGCGTTGTAAAGTGACAGCATACCCGCCGCATCCAATGGTGAAGCACCGAATTGTTGGGCGAATGCTAGGTCTTGTGTTAGGTCATCAGTATCAATCATCGCAGTACGGGGCACATACTTGGGAGATGAATGCCCGGTAAGAAATTCCCAAGGGCTTGGAAGATGTTTCCGGCTTGGAGTATGGCGAATATTGGCGTGATAAGGAAGCTCAAAGTGCCAAGGTCAGAGGAGCTGCTGCTGTCGCGTGGCTTTACACGGGGCCGAAGAAAGTGGATTGCTGGTATGGATAGAACCGCGACGGCGATAAACCAGGCTATTAGCATCGTCCGGTGCCCGAACTTTTCAAGGCCCCATGTCATCAGAACGCTATCGACATCGTTAGCTGCCACCTCTACGGCGAATGGTGTCACACAGCTACATACGGAATGATGATGCCCCCCATACCCGCTCCGCTCTCCTGGATTCCGAAGGCGAGACCCTTCCGCTCGATGAACCACTCATTTAGGAACTGTATCGTCACCGTGTTCACGACACTAGCACCAAGCCCATACATAATCCCTTGCGTTAGCAGCAGATGCCAAACTTTAGACGCAAATGCAGATGCGAGAATGCCCAAGCACGTGACGATTGATCCAGCAATGAGAGCCGACCGTCTCCATGATTGGTATCGCTGTAGAACTATAAAAGACGGAGGCGAAGACAGGTAAAGGATACCCTAGGAGCAAGTATTAGGGACCGGCGACACGGAACTTGCCCGACAGGAAGACGGGTATTCACTTACCAATGCAGTGGTACCAACCGCCGGCAAGCCCTCCGGATTCTCAGAAAACGGCGGATGTGAGGAATAGTAACTTTGGAAGACCCCGTAGGAGAAAGGAAACCCCCATGTCAACGCAATCATGAGAAAACAGCCAACCCAAAGAAAAAGCCAGGCATGTTTGCCGCGGTCTGGCTCTGGGTACGCATGGGCAAGTGGTCTCTCCGAGTCCTCTCCTGGATAACCCAATTCCGTCAATTCCGTGTCCCGTTCTTCGACGAGCACATTTTCGTGAGAGTCCATTTCTTAATATCCTCAATATCTATTATTATGTCGAAATCCCCGAGAATTTCGAGGTTAGTTGGGCAATTTGGATCCCACTGCAGAATATTCACGGACTCACGGCCGTCATACGGACTCATACCCATACACGATACGACTTATATCTACCTAGTCGTGACTAAAACAACTTGGCACTAGGGTATCCAACTGCCTTGGTTAGGGCCGACCTAGGCCGGGATCGGAATGATTTCTACGGAGGGCGCACAACATAGGTGGGGTGCCGAGCGTGGGTATATCTCGTAATCCTTTTGGCCGAGACGACAATCACCGACAGGAGTGTGTGATAAGCTCCATCAAATTCGGTTTGGGTGTGACATTAACATCTCCTAGGTAGATCTAAACGGGGTTCAATGGGTAGAGAATTCGGAAATATTCATGCTTAGATAAAATCAACTTCAAAAAGGGTTGTGAGTTCCGCGGTGCCCCTTAGACTAACAGTGCCGTTGCAATCTACCAAACTTCTTCCTTGCCGCTGAAGTTCAAGAACTTGCCACCCGAGCTTTCTTTGGTTGCATTATTGATCACCTTAAACATACCGTCACAAGACTCCTGAACTGGCACCGGCGCCTGCTGCAAGCCATAACCCATAGCCGCCGTGTTGCCCATATCAGACCTAGCCCACCTAGATTGAGGAATCAGTCAGCTTTAGTCCAATATGAGTAGGAGAAGAGTAGCTCACCCTGGGCTTAGTACGAAAGATGTGATTTTTTCCTCTTCCTCGTTGATCCTCTTTGTCATCCAATGTACCGCTGCCTTAGACGTGGCGTACATGGTTAGGTTGAAGGGGAGCATTTTCTAAACAATACCAATTAGTCTGGCAGCAGCTGCAAGGCGGAGGATTTGCTTACTCCAATGGATGCTGTGGCAGAGCCCATGGATATGAACTTCGGGTTGTCTGACTTATGCAGCAACGGTAGAGTAGCCTGGAACAAGCGAACAACACCGAAAAGATTGGTGTCCATGTGTCGGGAGAAGGCGTCGATAGTAATATCTCTGATCATGAAGAAACCTTCCATGATACCCGAGTTGGCAATCACGATATCCAGGTGGTCGATACCCTGTTCCTGGAGATCCTTAACGGCGTCGAATGAATCCGTGTTGCTCATAGCATCAACTTTGACAATAACTAGGGAGCTTCCTGGAGCCTTGGGTAGGCTGGAGAGCGCCTTGGACGTAGCATGTTCCGGGTCACGGTTGGCGGCGATGACAATGTGGTCGGGCTGGGAAAGGTAGCGGGCAGCAAGCCCCTTTCCTAACCCCCTATTAGCACCGCTGATTAGCACAGTAGTAGGAGCCATAGTTTCAGCCCCGAGGATTCGAAATCGACAACAAAAGATATGAGGAGTTAACCAAGGCTTTTACGTATTAGAACCCGGTAGCGATACCTCGTCCAAGACTGCGTGTTATATTTCCACAGAATTACAATACTTACATATAGGTGGCTGTAGATATAACGATAGTTACATGCAGGTGGCTGCGGAAATGGCGGGCGCGGGCGTAACACCGTAGTCCACGTCATTGGGGTTTATCACAGGCACATTGCGGCCAAGTTTAACGTCGATAGACTCTCACGGGAGTGTGGTGAAGTCCATTCGTAAGTAATATGTTAAAATGGTTGTAGTGACGCAAATATGCATACGCTATACGGGCAAATGTACCCTATTCAGACATCTTAACCACGAGCAACCGCATCGAATTTCTGCTTCGGATATGTCCTCGTGGCGAACGGAACGCAAACATGTGTCTCTTCCGGCGTAATACTTACCTGATATCTCTAAGTTCTCATACGAGTTTCACAGCTCATGAGGGGAGGTCTGTGTGTAAGCCTACGAAGTCTATAACCCCTTTACTCTCGTTAGTGTCCGGAACTATAAGAGGATAAATAAACTCATATACCTTCATCACCAACTAGTAGGTCCTAATAGATCTCATGGCCTTATATTATCATTCAAAATCGATTATAGAACTATGAGATTCCTTATTTGCCGATTTAAAGCAATATCTACCCGAAAAGTAGTACAATATCGTAATAGGAACAAAGCATGTATAAAGTCTTAAAGGCCCAATTTAGAGCCCCTTGTTACTAGGAGATATAGTTTATGACATATTTTGAACAACTAAGCACTATAGAATGTAACCCCCAAGGTGAATTTCAAGGCTGCTATGCTTTCCATGCTGGGCAGATAGGATATTCGGCACTCCCTCAAGACTCGGGTTCCGCAATTCCCAATCCCCTTTCTTACTCGTAGCCGGGAGGGCCAAGAGTTGAAGCTACTATTCTACTTAGCTCCTCGCAATAACATATTAGGTTCAATCAAAGCCCTTCCCATGAAACAGACCTAGGTTTCAACAAGAGCTACCCAATAACCTCCACCAAACTACCGAATAGATATTTCTAGAATGTATGTCATTGCGGACCCAGCACGTGTCGGCTTGCTTGATCGGACATTTAGGCGAGGCGCGGAAAGTTTTTGAAGATCCGGAACTAAATATAAATTGATCAACGGTAAACTAAGTATATATTTGCGGCCTCCTTCCGGTCTAGAGTACCTGGTTTCGAAGATAACTCATAACCTACTGCTTGTCTCGGAAGTATATATTAGGGCTTTATCTCCCGGCACTACCACTCCGATAGCAAGGTAGTGAGAGAAGGCAGTAGAGTAACGTCATTTTCGTGGTTTCAACAGAGATCCGGTTGGTCAATAATTAGTCGTCAAACCGATTATCTCAATGATGCAAATACAAGGATTCTAAAGCACGCGATGGCACAGCCATGTCAACATAGCTAATCGGTCGTTGAATTTATCCCAACTGGGACACACGTGTAACTTTAAGGTAACTAGACCTCTTTTTTTGGTCAATATCCAAAATTTATGGATCTGGGGAGGATGCGGAATAGGATTGTTGAACTCATCTATACTAGGATAATACTCCTGAATTCTTGGATTAGCAACGCTAATCGTAGATCGAAAGCGAAGAGGCGTAAACCGCGCCAATTACATAAACATGGACGTCAATCATCGCTGTCGATGTTTATATTGACATAATTAACCGAATAAGACCTGGTCAACTACCAAGACTTTAACTACTGATATGAGCTGGAGCTCTTGTGGATGTTCTTTTGACTTGTTCGATTCTCAAGTTATAATGGATTTTAACTACCGTGGCGATTATACAAATCGATAGAACTTTCCTTGGCATACATTTCGGAATATCTAGCTACATGTATACGAATTCTTCATCACTTATTCTCAGTTTAGTAGGCGTACAAGTCGAATCCGTATGAACTACCTGGGAAACAAATATCCAGTTCACCATCAAATCCTATTGCAGCTATGAAAGGATCGATAAGATCAGAGTCTTCGACCTATACTTGGTGTGAAGTGGATGGTGCTCATGAAGGTGCGTTGGATAAGCATTCACCACCAGACCTTCACAGAGTGGTATCTCCCCATTTTGAGATAATGGCTACGTTCTATCTATACATACAAAATTACTGACATGGATGGTAGCAAAAAGCAGAGCCAGGACCATTGAGAGGAGAGTAATCGAGTTTGAAGATGGAAGTCCCCGACGATTTCAATTACAGTCTGACACTCAAATTAGCTCTTATGATGCTAACAAACTGCCTTTCAATCACATAGTCTCAGAACGGAGCGAGGTCAGTCTCATTCCTGGCAAACGTATTTATGATTGTTGACATAGAGTTAGGAAACGGTCCGCGAACAATCAAGTTTTACGTCGACTATATCAAATATCGACGCCTCGACATCACAACTTCAAAACACCACAAACTCAACAATTGAAACTTGCGAATCTTTCGTATCTATTCCAAGTAGTGTTTCTACTACTGATATGCTGAGGGCACATATAGGGATCGGAATAGGGGCCGCTATAGGGGGTATCGCGCTTGGCGCCATCATCAGCATTATATGTATGCGATATCGAATGAGGAAAAAGCCCAACGTGGATCCGGAAGCTAAAGGGGGCGAAACACGGCGTTGTGGTCACATTCCTGTGGCCAATTTCATGAACGACTTTCCTCCTACGGAGAGAGAGGGGGCATACGAGAATCCCCACGGAGAGGAAGTGCAAGAACATTCACCGATATATCCAGATGAATCAGCCTCCTTCTATGATCCGAGAGCGTCCCCTCATACAATCAGAGCATATGCGACAGACTTCGCCCTGGCGGATAGACAAGTCTGGAGGGAACATATACAAAGCTCACCAGACCTTGGGATAATACATCATCCAGGCTCACAAATGGGTGGAAATGATTCAACCAGAGCAAAAGACAATGCTCCTGCCGAAGCGGATCCTATAGAAAACCCTCATAGATAACTATTCAAGGACATATACCAAGAATGAAAGACCGTCAAGGCTCCCTCGACGCCGAAAAGTGAGAAACTTACCTGATAATCCTATGACCGCGGGAGGCCCCCATACCCGCAACACCCACACCCCATCACCCAATCCAGGAACTAGCTTGCCGGATCAAGACAGGTGATCGAATCTTTAGTAACAATACAGGCAATTCGAAGATTAATTAGCGTAAGGTAGAGCCAATACACAGGTAATGCGCTCCGACAACGAAGCACCATACGCCTCAGAAACACCAAGCACTATGACGTAGTGAGGGGCACGAGTGAAACACCAAAACCACATCCATACGTAGCAGCAACAGCAATTAAGTGATGTAGAACTTATTTAATTCCGAAGCCAGACCAGCGTCCGTCCGGCCAGATGCATCCGCATCCGCATCCCTTTCTATCATGCATGCGTGGTGCTAACTACCTATATGATACAGAAACTGCAAAGGGCACATCATCACTGCAGATTGCACCGTATAAAGAGCTGAGAGCTTCCCCCTCCTTCATGAATTCCCTATTATAGACACACGAAAGTATGCGTGGTATCTTGCGAGTCCGCCCGCAGCTGATTAGTTCGGATGGTGCGAGAATAGATGGTGTGGTGTTTCGAGAGGATTACGGGAGATGATGTACAAGGTGTGTGGCGAGGTGTTGGGGTGGACAACGATTGAGCATCAATGTCCTACTCTGTATCGAGTGGAGCAACGCAAGAATCGTTTCCGCGGGGTTGATTCTTAGGTCAATTCCTTATAGAGCAGGCTGGGTCTCCTTTCCGAGTGCGGCGGTGACCTGCTGGGCTGTTGATGAGCCGCTGCCGCTACCGCCGGCGGTTAGAATCTATCGTATTCGTGTCAGTCGCTTCTATTTCTCTATCACCAAGTAATTCGAGTTGAATATTAGAGCTTACATCTCCGCCCATCTCGCGCATCTTCATTTCCTTCTCCATCTCAATGACCTGCTGCTCCTCCGCCCAGGCGAGAGTCCACGGCACACCTATGATCAGTGCTGTGGTACCCAGCACCCAGAGGGCCTTTCCGCCGAAAGAGAATGCGCTCGATATAGCACCGGTAGTCGCATTGACTGTGTTGCTAATCGAGGTTCGGGTCTGGGGGGGAATGATGTCTTTCAGTGCGTACAGGCGTTCGGCGAGGGTCTCGTTCGCTGGGTCGTAATCCGATTCGTTCGAGATCTCGGAATCTGGGTACAATTCTGATCAGCATCCTAGGTCGAGGTAGGGCAATTAATCTGTAGATATAGCGACTGCAGAGGGTTTGTCTAGAAGCTATGTGGCGAGAATTTAGACAAGCTAAATGGGCTCGTGACGTACCGGTATCAGTGAAGTCATCGTCGTCCTCGGGGCCGGCCTGGCCCTCCTGGAAGTGCTCATCGACGACTTCTGTAAGTTGTACCATTTTTCTTACTTGCTAGGTATCGGCGGAGTCCTTCGAAATCGCGAGGGCGCAACGGGAAGACGGAGAGGCGGGATTGATGGTTTTTGGCCGAAATTGGAGAGTTTGGCGGTGCTCGCGGAAATTCTTGAAAATCTGATGGATCATCCATTGTTATCCGCTTGCAGGGGTCCGCTTCAAGCTTAGTTTTGATTGGTGAGGTGTGTGCTAGCGAAAGTCGTAAATCGACAGTCGTTGAGATTTCCTCTAGTGTAAATGGTATGGGATAGATAAGACAGCCCCAACGGCAGCTGGCGCTTTCATTTCATCTGACTGTATGTTTAATTATCTACACCATCATCAGTGTCGAATAAAATAATGGACTTTGCATGGTGTAACATTTCCATTGCTCTCACCGCTCTTAATAATCATTAACGTCAAATCAATTTATATAATGTTTTGAAGCGGTAAAGGTAAATCATTGAAAAAAAATTACCCCCCACGACTACATAGTACGGATGCAGGCACCTCTCTTCTCCTGTGACGTCATTCTTCAGCGAGTAAGACTTGCATCAATGTGTCTCTGCTATAAGGGGTTTTTAGGTACGGAGGACGCCTTCAAAAGTTTTTTCCATAGGAAACACCTGGCGGACCCACTTAGCAGCTGCTTGATGCTGCCAGCCATAAGTACCAGCTGCAACGCTGATCTTTATATTACCTAACTACCCCCTATCCATCCGCTATTTCAGCTTAAGTAGCACTGAAAAGCACCGGGGCTAACAGCTGGTAAGCTTATCAACAGCTGGGAGAGCTACTGACAGCTGGCTGGTGGGTCTGACAGGAGCTTTGTATGGAAAAAACTTTTGAAGGCGTCCTCCGTACATATATCAATTCAGATACTCATATGTGGGAATTCCCATGCACAATGGATGTTAATAGCTATAGGACTGAAAATTTCATGGGTATTTGAGGTAAACATATATGTAGTATTTATATATGATATTAGATCGTAGCGTACATCGTGGTGAAATCCTCATACATATATGTATATACATTATTGTGCTTAAGAGCATTCAATACATTAACATCTGGACATCAAGAAATCCTACTCTAGAATGGAAAATTATTTACTCTACGTCATAAACATAGCTCTACTTACTTCCTCTTTTATCATACCAATTCGCTATACTGTAACTAGAACCAGACTGGGACTCGGAGAACGTGTGTCCTACCCCCGATTTCGCGGCGAGTCCGCAAACCTGATCCCTCTTCTAGCGGGTGGTACTCTAGGGGTATCGTCGTCATCGCTATCGCTATCTTCGGCTGCGCCACCTTCCACACCTAACGCAGCCTCTCTCCTCCTGCGCTCTGCAGGAGTCTCTCCTGCATCATGGTCTTCTCGGACACTGGCAAAAGCCGCAAGTCTTCGCCTTCTCTCAGCGGCGGTCTCTGGAGTATTTGAAGCTGCAGCATCCTCCCCTGATACCGTCGGACTGCGTCCGCGGGTAGGCTCTGCTCGAGACGGGGACATACTTGCGTCTCTGGTGCTATCGCTTGCCTGGGTTACGCTGATATGGGGGTTGATCGGGACTTGAGCCTGAGATGTGGTCGCTCCGGGTTCTTGATTCGCCATCGATTTAACTGCTGGAGTAGCAGTGGACTGGTCTACCACTTCACGGCGAGTTCCGGCATCTAGCTTCCGTACTTCCCGAAGGAAATCATCCTTCGTCATACGTCGTCCGATACCACCGATCGTAAATCGTATACCTCGGTCGTCTTCGACGTCACTCTCAGTGGGAACTGCGGTATCCTTCTTCCTCTGATCAGCCGCACCACGAGTGAAACCTGACCACACTCCGGTTCTTGTCTTGGCCTCAGGTTTACTGCTACCGGGTTGGCTAGTTTCTGCCTCGGACGATTCTCCGGCCTTGGGCGGTGTTTTGTCGGATGGTTTAACAAGGCCTCCCATTCCCATGTATTTTAAGCTTGTAGCGACGTAGTCCCTACCGTCACCGCGATCGGCGGGTAGGTCGTATTTCCTCACAACCTCTCCATCCTCATCTTCAACAATAATCTATAGATTGGTTAGTAAGCCTCTCCTATTATCAAATTACACAAACCACACTTACAGTGTTGCCGAATTGATATGCTCTGGCCGGCTCGTGCTTTCGCTCAATTTTCGTTTTATCTTTGCGTTTCTGAGATTCTTCCTCGCGCCATTTCCCAATGCTTTTCTTGAGCGAGTCGTACGTCCATCCTGGCTTTCGGGTCTCGGCTTTAGCCTTCTCCTTTACCTCGTGTAATTCTTCAGCGGGTTGGTGGCCAGTTTCTTCGACGGCAAGGACTTGACCCTCCCGGTCCTCAACTATAATGTGGTCGCCCTCATCGTATATCTCGAGTTCGTCATGCTGGCGATGTCTGGATGGCCGCTCTTCACCTTCCCGGTGTTCTGGTTCGTGTTCCTTCGTTACATTCACAACCTTCTCGATTTCCTTCTCGCTCTCCTTCTCCTGGAGCTCTTCTGACGGTGTGCTTGAGCTTTCTTGGCGTGGAGACATGGGCGGTACAGACTCAGACGGCGACATGGGTTCCGCTGCCTCGCTTGTACTCTTCCGTTGTGGGAAGATAGCCGACTGGCTTACAGGCCCACCAGGTCCAATTCCATCATCCCACTTCTTTCTGCTACGGCGTCGACCAGATAGAGACGAAGCGCGGCTCCCGGCTCTGCTTGGGTTATCTTCCTCCCGTTGGCGACGTAAGAACTGTCCAGGCATTCCGGTCGGCGGCAATGTACCAGGTGGAAAATCCGGCATCTTCATGTCTTCATAATCGGTGTCAGACATAGTTCGAGCCTGCGAGCGCGATTGCGATGAAATTCGTGGTAGTCGGCTCATCCATGCGGGACCTTCTTCGGCGGCGGTGGTGAACGACATGGTGATTGAGAGGGTGTTGATGCGCTTGCCCAGAGTGAACACGGCCACTGAAGAACCATGAACGAGAATAGAAGCGATCACCATGAACGTAACAATCGGCCATACCAACAGAATGACGTTATAGAAATCCTCGGTCTTGTCTGTCGGGATTTCTGGATCCGGGACAGGAGTCTCGTTTTCTAATTCGGCTCGAGCAAGTAAAGCGACGAAAATCGCACCTACACCGATCGGACCGAAGTGCCCGGCGAACAGAGCTTCGCGCCAAGTTTTAATATCGGGAATGACTGGTTTGAGCATCATCATAATAGGAATCCGACGGAACAGGATGACAAAAATAGCCATAACAGTTAGTCTCCAGGCCGAAAGGCCAATCTCTAAATTGTTGTATTGTTCCCAGGGAATGATGGTTCCAAGAAAGACGAAGTAAGCCAAGTTGATCAGCAAGTCGATAACGTTGGATACGTGGGATTCCTCCGTCTTCTCGCTAAACCAACCGTCGTTCGAAAAGCCAACGCCAGCAGCGAACCCGACCAGTAAATCGTCCATACCGAGAATACTACCGGAGCCAGCGCAAAAAAGAGCCAATGTGAAATAAAACACAAGAAAGCTCTCACGATCGATCAAGTCGTGCTTTTCAGCATATTTGATGCCATGTCGTGCAATATACCCTATCAGAAACCCGTAGACGGCACCAAAGATACACTCGTACAAAACGGTGTAGACGAGCCAGTGGAATGTCGTTTCCCTAGCATCTAGGTGTTCCTGTAGTAGATAAAGAGCGAGGTAGATGAATGGGAAAGCCATGCCATCGTTGCAGCCAGACTCAGCGGAGAGCAGATCTCTCAAGTGCTTCGGTACCCGTTTCGCGAATTTTCCCTTGCCTACAACCGAAGACGCAAGGACGGGATCGGTAGCCGTGACACAAGCAGCAACAACCAAGCTCTCGAGCCAAGTCAATATCGGAAACATCCACCAAACAACCAGACTTGTAATCAACCACCCAAACGTCATGACGGGAAGTAGCAAGAATACGACGGATTTCCAATGCCTCTCCATGTAGTATTTCGGCAATTCGACTCCGACGGCGAAACATTGGACTACCAAAACGATTCGGGAGAATTCAATCGTGACCTCGTCGACGTTCCCCCAGGATTTGGGGTCGATCAGATTTGCGGCATGAGGACCGAAAATGACACCGCAGATAGTGGCAACAGTTGCTTCACCGATATACATCCGCTCCTTAATAACGGAGGAACAAAGCATAAAGAGTGAAGTAAAACCCCCCAAGATGATATACACCAAGTGGGGCTTGGTGATAGAGAGATGATCCCACGCCATCGTTTATCGCCGAGCCTCGTGGGCGACTCAGTTGGGATCGTCCGCGGTGGATGAAGACGAGGACTGATCGTAGTTTAAAAGTCGTGGTTCTGGGTTGGATTCAGGGGTTCAAGGAGGGCGTTGGTCGGACGAGGGCGCATATAACGGCTTCCCTGCTGACAGAGACAAGAGTCCAAGAGGCGAGGCAGGACTAGCGACTCCCCAACTTATGGATACGGTGCTGGGAGACTTCTGATCTAGATGCATTCAGGACAATGATGACATGCCAATTAACTGGCAAGCTAGCTATACAATGGGAAAATGGGCCAAGCTGAGGAGCAAAGCAATAAAAACCGAAATAGCCGCTGAAGGCGAGGCGAGATTCACGGAAACCTCTAGTACATGTGTTTACCTGTAGTGGGCGGTCATGAGGGGATGCGCCAGCAGCGCGAGCACCATGCAAATAGAAAATGCAGATCCAATACTCTCTCTTGGTGCCCAGCAAGAGGGGAGAGGTGGGAAGACGGAGATTGAGGTTTTAGGTAGAAAAAACCCCAATGACTGGGAAAAGTTGCGGTACAAAAAGAATGATACAAGCCAGAGGAAGGAATTGGCGGCGTTAAAGTTTTTGTACTTCCATAAAAAAATAACTGCATCTTTCAGCGAGCTGCAACAGCGATGATGAGATTGATTTGGGGGTTCTAGCGGACCCGACCTTAAACATTACCCATGTCTGTTTAATGGAAGTTAGTGGGGGCTTAGGCATAGACGGACAGGGGCTACCATGCAAGCCGGACGGGGGATGCAAGACCCGCTGATAGGCTTAAGACCGGGTCGTACCTTGGAAGTACCGTGGACTAGTCTCATCCGTGCTGCTTTTACCTAATCCTGTGAGCACACACACCCTGAACACCCCTCGGCCGTCTTCGAGTCTCCCGCGCCGGATTACCAACGGAATAGCCCTGCAGGAGAGACATGGCCAATAGTATGATACAATTGAGGCTCAACCGAATAAAGGATTCATCTAGAGCGGGGAGTGATTCTACAGTAGATCAATAGATGAGAATGTGGAGTTGGAGTTGCCAAAGATTGCGGGGGTACATAGAAAGGGAGACGAACGACTCCATGTCGCTTGTCTTTGTTTGCATGCGGATATAAGACATTCGACCCGTCCTAACCCGTTCTCTTGTTGCGTTACATAGAAATATACAAGCTCCGGAATCTCGAAATAGACCGGCGGAATGTTGTCGACGGCTGTTGCCCCCGATGCTGTGGAACTTAACTGCCATTCCATACAACCATAAGAGCCAACATTCTGCCAATATTATCATCGACTTCACCTACTTGATAGGTTAGGTGACTAGACCCGTACCCGAGGTATGTTGTTTCGAGTTGACCTCCTATCCGAGCCGAGTTGCCGTTCGTTCCCGGAATATGGCTAGACGTATCTGAAATTCGGTAGCATCAACACCTCCCGTAGAAAGATGATGCCATATAGGTAGATCGACCTGCATCCTTTAGATAGGATAGGCATGTGACGGTATGGCAAGAGATAGGCGAAGTATATAATAAACACCTCAACGCCCTGACACCCTCCGTACTACCCTCCGTAGATCACACCTACTATATTAATTCCTGCATCTCAACGTACGATGTGCGAAGCAAGATTACCATCTTTACCATCTTTGGTATTTGAGTGAAGCTCTAATCAAGGCAAGAGAAAAAGATTGTCAGTGCTAATTCGCTACTACGGTAAAGCAGCATTTACGCTAAACCTGAACCGGTAAGACTCACTTACCGCCAGAATACGTGAGAGGTACTTAGAAGTACTTAGAATTTGTTTCACTGCCTCGTGGTTGAATACGACTCTCTCATGGTTCTTGTCCAATGTTTCCGCAATCCTCGACGTTTTCATCTTCCAGTTTCTATCTTAAGTGTAATTGGACCTTCCACGGCATCAAAAAATTTTCACCTATCACTTTCTCGTACCACTTCCTGCTCTATTTCAAGACCAGTCTAGAATTTGTCCTCCTGCTTTCAGCTCATCAACCTCTAACCGTGGCGCAATGGCAAAAGAAAGAGTCGTGGCGTTCTGGTGACCATGGCCAACGTGACATTTTAGCCTTCTTGGCGGCTCTTATGAGTCCCAATCGTCTCCATCACATGACGTCGTTTCGCCCTTCGCTTACCAGCCTACCATAAAAGCAAACCACACCAACTCAACCAGCTGGACCAGCTCCAAGCCGGCCCAGCAACATCCTATGCATGCTACGGACTCGGCGTTCTCGGCGACAAGGCTCAAGAACATTGGCAAAGAAAAAATTTCTTCGCCGTCGTCTGCTTTTGTATAGATAACCGACATTGCGGTAAGCTTTTAGAAGCTTTCGGCAAGCTTTACGCAAGCTTTTTACGAGATATGCCAAGTTGTGTCTGGCCCAATTCTTTATGTAACGGATTTGAAATTGTCAACTCTAGAACGTGTGCAAACGCGAGTCAACCTACCTCACTACTACTTACCGTATAGGGGGATGTTCCACCGCCGAGTTTGTCCTGCCTCACCGCTCACCCGATGTCAAGGAAGTATCCATATTCTGCCCCCCGGCGCTGCCGGAGCCCGGGTGTCTCACCGGCGCACGTGGGGTTATCAAAAAAACAGGTTCCACTACACAGCCTGGTGTTTTGGGATGCGCAGCAGCAACACGACAGTAGTTTAGGTCACGAGGCTATTTGGACGTCCGGCTGCGGCGTCCAGACGCAAGATGCAGGATGCAAGCCATACGTACCCAGGTAAGTAAATTTGTGTCAATTGGGCTCGCTGCAGATTCGGCGCGTACAGATTTTCCCAATCCCTGGTATTTACGTGTCTCCCCATGGCAATTGCTCAACATCGTTATCAGTGCGTTGAGTTGGCTTTGATGACTGCAGAATTAATTCAACCATTTCCCGCTACATCAATAGGAAAGTGACTGTTAGCTAAACCGATCAATCGAACCACCCTAAGATTACAAAATGTCTGTTATTCTATCATTGGGCTTTACTCATCCCTTCGCATGAATTGAGTGTTCTGGGTCTCATTTCAAACTAAATTTCCACTTTCAATATTCGCAGCAACCCGGACAATTTTTATCTCACTTCACGGTCCTTCGCAGGGTCCACTAAGAATACTAAATGCGCCTAGCACTCGCACGTACGCGTATACATCAATTAATAGTGGTACTATAATCAATTGATAAGTACCACGTTGGTATACAAGTACACACAATGTATATTTAGAAACGCATAGAGGTTTGATGTTGGACCTTTGTGGTCAACGATCTCGAGATAGAATCCAATCTCAACGACCAGTCTACATGTAAGGAAATTCCTCTGTCATCATCGTTATCTCCGTCGCTCGCAAAATGGTAAGCCCATATCGTCGTAGTGCTATTGGTTAGAACATCAATTGATATGCATTGAACATTAGACGTTCTATCTAGAAACTTCGACAATATCTATATTCTCAACGCCTCAGAGATTCAATTCGTTAGCCCTTGAAGAACAGAGCCCTCTATTATACTTAGGTGCCTACTTATATACCATATTTACCTATATAAACTACGGCATTACAAGTGATGGAGCTGCCACACGGGAACAGAGACGCGTACGGTTTGGTGGGGCATCATGAAAGTACACATTCCAATATTATAAAGCACGCCAGCAACACCAGGTCACATGAGTCACTTTCTATGTACATATGCAGGTATTACGGGCAGACCGGTTTCAACTTTGAGGTCTAGAGGACGGGCGGTTTCTCTTATCTCACCGCAACCCTATGAAGTCACCAACCTAGCCGAACTGGCCGTATTCCCACGTACCCACCCCTTAGCACATGTATTGACGATGGTGTTCGCTGTTCGCTTAAGGGCAAGGTTATCATTCGGATACGATGATACCCAGAGATATCGACTCATGTAAGCTAGAGTAACCGTAACGACTGTCATAGGGAATGGATAGTGGACCGAGACGAACCCAGTAAATGGTTGATAGCCAGGTAGATAGAACATCTTGGAATCGAAACATGTAGTAGACAGTCATTACATTCTTATACAACTACATGTACCCAGCACGTAAGAATGCGATGGCCTCAGTAGTATACCGCACCTCTTCCAACCCATCCAGACACACCTCCAAGACCCTAGGAGACCTCACGCCTTGATAGGCGGGATACCCTCGGCCTTAGCAGCGATCTCCTCGCCAAACTCCTCACGACCACCAGCAAAGACCTTATCGAAGTCGTACTCGCTCCAGCGGATATCTGGGTAGAGGCCGGCGAACTTCCAGACGCCGTCGACCTTGCGGTACCAGTGGACGTTGGTGGAGTGGGCGTGGCCCTTGACGGCGACCTGGGAGCGCGTCGCGTCCGTGTAGCGCTGGTGCGGCACGCGCAGCTGGTGCGTGCCGACTACCTCCGTGTCCGATAGCTTCTCCCACTTCGTGCCGCCGATGAAGTGCTGCGTCTTCAGCAGCGGGTCCCCTAGTACAGCTGGTGATGAGATCATCGCGATGAACTCCTCTGCCGGCATCGCCTCCCATACCTTATCGAGGAAGGAGCGATAGTCGATCTATTGGTGAATAGGTTAGTTAGCTTATGAGTTGGAGTCCTTGTTTCTGTGGCTGAGAAACGCACTCGGAGAGTTGGCGCGATGCACTTTCGCAGTCTATCCCAGTCCTTCGTATCGTAGCTATCAGCCCACTCGACCAGGCAAGCCTGGAGGCCGAGGTAGTCTGACCATGTTAGTACAAGTGATATATGCTTAGGAGGAAGTATTAGCCTACCATCAAAGGCGATATTCCCGTTGCCCATCTTGAGTTAACTTTAACTGACAGCTGTGAAGTTCTCAGCTCGGATGTAATCAGTCTGTCGCGTGCATATGCTTTAGCCTTAGTATTTATATATGACATCCCTTCCGACTAATGGCAGCTATATCTATATGCGGAGCCCCCACATGTCCGAAGCGAAGGGGGTGTCCGCTACTTACGGGAAGCAAATAGGTTACGCACAATCCTTCGACATAAGACGGGTTGGCAGTGTCGGAGTTCCCCACGTACCTGCGGTCTCACCCTAGGGATAAGAGATCTTGCCACAACTAACTAGGAAATAATTATAAACGAGATTCTTCCTATAGTAAGGGCAATTTTAGTTTCGTCCTTGGTATGGTCCCTATAATAATTTAGTGCTTGGAATGCGACGCTACACTATAAGATGGGTTCATACCCAGATATATAGCTTGAGCATCTCCAACCTACACGCCGACAGCCTTCAGCGTTACATTTACGTGAGCCCCCCCGCACGACGCAGACACTTCGTGAAACATAATGACCAATGACCTGAAAGCGATCGCGACGTGTGCATATGGAGCTAATCGAGTAGTCGCTATCCCTTCAGGATCGGGAGTACGGGGTAGGTCAAAATTAGGGATTATTAGTAGTGCTTTCTAACGGATTCCCCGAAGACCAATTCTTTCAATGAATGTGTCTTCATCGCCGTAAAGCCTCAGGGTCTCCATGTCTAGACTTATCCAATGAGGAGGCCTTCGTGTCGCTCTGGATAAGAGGGCATTCGTCTCACTCTACCACAGTGTTTCATCCGTGACTAATGACCTTCCGAGCTGAAAACCTTCGGGTGCAATCGTAGCTGAGACATGACGTCTATAGGCTAGAAAGTGAGGATATCGTCGCCGTAATTATATCTCCGCTGGTGGAAGTACTGAGCACCCCGGTGCACCGGACCTAATAAGCTTCCATCCGCAAACGGGACCGGCGGCGAGATCCACGGCTAGAATTGCGGGTCGTTTTACGGCATAACAGATGCTAATAACTTCGTACAACCTTCCGTCGAGACTCGTCGCTGAGTTACAGTCTGGTGGTTTTACCCTCCGATACGACGTGATCCTAACACCCGTGGACGCCGTGATACCCGATGCGAAACGGATGGGACGCACATATATGGGATTTGACTGAGATTCGCGTTAGGTCAAGGAAAGAAGAATTTACCGTGTTCTATATTAACAGTATCTCATGTGGTGAATTGCTAGTGGGATATACCTATATTTGCATAATATCGCCTAGATACGAGTCTGCGCGGCTTAATTCAGTATAACGGGAATAATCACATACCGTAGCTCGGAGTCCGAATGAGTTTTTAGCGGGGGTTGAATACGCCAGGTTTGGTACCAGCTTCAACAGTTCAACTGCAAAGCTATCGGATCGAAATTTCTATATTTAAGCGACATCTCTAGATAGATAGATAGAATACGTGTAACTCTTTCGAAATAACCTTGGTAGTAACGTAACGCAAGCTATTTGTTGGCGACATCGGATACTTGATGTTCCAAATTCGTAGTCGGAGTCGGAGTCGCAATCACTCCCTTTGTTGTCGGATTCCGCATCGTATGTCTCATTGCTGGTGTACCAACAGAATGGATCGCTTGACGTCAATATATAAACTAGATGTCGCATTAATGCCCGGATATACATCATGAATCTCACGGGGAAACGAACGCGTCAAGGCCACCCGGGCTTTCACTTTACATAAGCCAGCTATTTGTCAAGATGTCGTCTTACGTTTCGGCGTTCTGCGAAATGTTCAAATCTACCAAGCCTACTTATACCGAGAAAGACATTCCAGACCTCACTGGTAAAGTCTGTCTAGTCACGGGCGCGAATACCGGCCTCGGCAAAGAAGTCGCCCAGATTCTCTTCTCTAAGAATGCGACTGTTTGGATAGCGGTACGCAGCGAAGAGAAAGGCCGCAATGCGATTCGATCTATCCGTGAAGCGTACCCCTCCTCAACAGGCAAGCTAGAGCTCCTCCATCTGGATCTTAGCGACTTGACTACTATAAAAAAGTCGGCTGAGACGTTCCTCGCAAACGAGTCTAAGCTGCATGTCTTATATAACAATGCAGGCGTCATGATACCTCCGAGGGGGAGCAAGTCGGCTCAGGGGTACGAGCTACAGATTGGTGTCAACAACCTCGGCCCGTTCCTCTTCACAAAGCTCCTTACACCGACGCTGGCTGAAACGGCGAGGCTGTCTCCCAAAGACAGCGTTCGCATCGTCTGGGTATCATCCTCATCCGCTGAGGGCATGGTGCCCGTGAAGGCCGGTATCGATATGGATAACTTAGACTACAAAAAGGAGATCTTCTATGCGTACAAATACGGTGTCAGCAAGGCGGGTAATTACTACCACGCAACTGAATATGCGCGTCGGCACGAGAAAGACGGGATTGTCAGCATTGTAAGTTTTTTTTTGGTTCGGAAATTAGATCCGAGGACGCATCGACCATATCATGGTCTGAGCAGCCTTGGTGAAGCAAAGGACCATCTAGACCCTGAGAGTTCTGACAGGATTTACAGGCAATAAATCCTGGCGCGCTCAAAACCGACCTAGATCGACATTTCAATTCTCTGGAGATGCTTTACAGGAAAGCTGTCGTGCATCCCGTCATTCTTGGAGCATACACGGCACTATTCGCTGGACTTTCCGAGGAGGTCACACTCAAGAGAACTGGTAGTTGGAGTGAGTTGCTTTCGAATTAATTTATTTTTTTCCGCTTTGTTCCTTTCCGCGACCGCGTTGCGGGTGCTAATGTTGCATTGGCAGTCGTTCCATGGGGTCGGTTTGGCGAGATTCGAAAGGATCTTCTCCAGGGCTCTTTACCCCAGTCGGAGGGTGGTACCGGCCTTGCTCAAAAGTTTTGGGAGTGGACAGAAGAGCAAGTCAAGCCTTATGTATGATTATATGTTGATTACCGTACCTTCGAATGTTGTCATTCTATGGTTTGTCAAACGGGTGCGTTGCATGTTTCAGGGGACTGGGGAAAAATAGAATAATCTGGTTGAATCAATAAGAATCTTGCCGATGTTGTACGACATGAGATCAGATCCACCATGTCAAAGATGTCAAATCGGATGGCTGCTGCCGAGGGCCCTTTTGTATTTATTTTGGCCTTAGGGCAGTCTCATATCACATTTCAGGCGTTCGACTCCATTCCAGCCGGGAGGAATGCCTTGCCTATACCCTTAAGCTAACCAGCCTAGGTAGGTACGTAACAGTGAGGCCGTCGCTAGAACCTATATACCCGGTAGTGAGCTGCTTCTATGTTTTAGCAGCACTGGAGTCTGGTCTATTAGACAAAGCCAAGCGTTGTTACGTAGGACATAGAAGCATTAGAGTATAAAACAGACGCGCTTCCATTGAGCTAGTTCCAATGACTATGGACGCTAAAAAAGCAAACAGCGAATCTCACAACTGCCATCGCAAATGCCGCGGCTATCAACCACTTCCTAGAGCCTGCTTCGTCAGGACCTTCCTCCGGCCGACGGATGACATGACAAAGATCTTATCTAGAAGTGTTTAGCCGCCTTGAGGTCAGACGTTACATACATAGTAGGGACCAGACTAACCCCAGGTGCCCTACATCCCACATACTGCTGCTACCTATGTACACGAAAAGCGCATACGTACTACGGTACAGCAGTGCACCTTCGCTATTCGTCGACCGAAAGACACGGAAGGCGTGAATGCCCTCCGCTGGTCGGCAGGTCCATCTCCCGAAAAAGCAACCAAGAACAAACATCGAGTGGCTCGGAGTGGGCACTGGAAAATGGGGATCCCTCACCTTTTCTTAAACAACGGAGACAAGCCGTCTTTTCCAACAACTCTTAGACACAAACTTAGCACATCAAGCAAAATTAGTGAAGCTATGACATCGGATATAGAAAAGGAAGGTTATAGTAGCGCTACGCCGCCACAGAAGACGTCCATCGAGAATGGCACGGCCCCCCCGATCGATGAGTCTCCCTCCTCCGATTTCCATATTGGACCGCCGCCCGATGGTGGTCTTGGCTGGATCCAGGTCGCTGTCGGACAGTAAGAAACCCTCTCCTTACTGCCATGGCGGTCCGCCACTTTCTGACCAAGGCGTAGTCTTGCTTTATTCAACACGTTCGGCTGGTTCAACAGTTATGGCATCTTCCAAGATTACTACACCGAGGAGCTTAAGCTACCTCTCTCGGCGATATCTTGGACTGGCAGCGTGCAAGTGTTTTTACTCGCTAGCATCGGCATGTTCTCCGGCCGTGCTTTCGATGCTGGGTACTTCCGCTCTCTAATTGCCATCGGCTCCGCACTCCAAGTAATTGCTATTTTTACTGCTTCCGTCGCCACCGAATACTGGCAGCTCTTCCTAGCCCAAGGCATGTGCGGCGGGATCGGCGCCGGCATATTATATTGTCCCATCATCGCTTGCACAGCAAGCTACTTCTCAAAAAAGCGTGCTCTAGCAATCGCCCTGGTCACAAGTGGCGGTGCCACTGGGGGACTCATCTTTCCGGTCATTGCCCAGCAGCTCCCCAAACATGTCGGATTCCCTTGGACTATGCGTGTAATGGGATTCATAGTCATGTTCAACGCCGCCATGATGTTGATCTTCGCCCGGACGCGATTACCACCACGGCCAAAGGGACCAATTGTCGAATGGGCCGCATTCAAGGAACTTCCTTACTCGTTCTACACCGTCGGCGCCTTCTTTCTATTATGGGGTGTATATCTAGTGTATAATTATGTGAGTACATATGAATCCCTCTGTTTTCACTTGCTCATCTCTGAGGTTGCCGACCACTTCGATTGGACTTGTCGGCTAATATTCATGATATAGATCAATCACTATGGGAGAACAGTCCTAGGTATGGATGGTGGAACTGCGCTCAACACGCTCTTCATCGCCAACGCCCTTGGTATCCCGGGCCGAATCATACCTGCGCTCGTCTCCGATGCGTGGTTTGGTCCTTTCAAGACGCTAATACCATTAAATATCGGTGCGGCCGTGCTGTATTTTGGCTGGATCGGTGTGAGGGACCCGGGCTCGTTATATGCCTTTGCAGTTCTATCCGGGATGGTGAATGGTGGCGTCCAGACTATCGCTATGACGGGCTTGCCGACACTGACATCAGACCTAAGCAAAGTGGGCACTCGATCCGGGATGATCATGACAATCGGCTCGGTCGCGTGCCTGACGGGGCCACCGATTGCTGGCGCCTTGATTGACGTCGCAGGTGGTCGGTATTTGTATATGCAAATATGGGCGGGGATTATCATGCTGTTCAGTGCTCTTTTCGTGGCGGCGTCGTGGTACGCACGCTCGAGACAAAATGTTAGTTGACTAGTTGTTAGTCAATAGGCTTGTGTAGCACTTGATAAGTTTCAATTTTAGGATATCACTTCAAGATTCCGATGGGTGCATCGATAGGTACCCGCATATTGCCTATCTCTTAAAGGGCGGTCAGTCCTGGGACAAGCCAGGGAGGCCCAGCGGGCTGCACGTCATTCTCTCACTTCAACATTCCGATTGGATTGCCTAGGATATTCCAGACCCTTGACTCTCATAGTATGCTGTTTCAAGTTTCCGGTAAGACTATCCGAGGACTCAGTGGAGTAGGTTATATTTATAACTCGAGGAGTGCAGAACTATCGGTATATGCCCATGTCCCATAACGCCATTTTCCGATCTACCACAATGAAGACTCTGGACTGCACCTAAGTAAGATGACGCCCGAAAAGGAGCCAACACCGAGGAGCCCATAGCCGGCCTTTGAAAAAGATGGGGATGAGAGTGTTCAACAACTGGAACAAACCGACGAGGAACGCAAGCACCTGTCCCACCATAAATATATCGTCCACCTTGCCTACGTGGTTCTCTCGTAACACGTATTCGGTCGATGTAATAGACAGGATGATCATAGCAATCGAAAGAAGCATAAGCGAGATCTCGGTCCGCGGCCTATAGGAACGGGTTCGCCGGCTCGTGTCACCTCTCTCCTTCAAGTACACGGTTGCGGCCCATACTAGCATACCGCTCGTAACTCCGAGGCCTGCGACCGCAATGACCTTGCTGAAAGTTCGGAACCACCCGTCGAATGTCGATCCGCCGAAGAAAGCAATCTGAGTGCATTCCGTCTCCGGCATCATGTCCACGCCTATAAACCAGAACCAGCAGCCATAGGCCGATAGCGCGGCATAGAATACAAGGCGGCAAATTCCGGAGAAGGATCTTATACCGCTGAGACCGTCCCCTGTGAGACTCGACAGTGCGCCAACGAGTAGCCAGAAAACGACCATGACCTCGAAAGCGCGGATGTCGCCTTTATTCGTTTTGAGAACCGTGCCGGCGAAAATGGCTAGTTGGAGAAGCAGGTTGAGCACCCGGTTTACCCCTTCCTCCTCCTGCACGAAGAGGGTCACCAGTAGTGTTGTCAGCGACTGAGAATAGAGACCCAGTCTGATGCCAATTCCGTAGAAATCGGCATCGCCGACTATATCGCAGCTATCAGATGACGCCATTTTGGAACCGCAACCAGCGAGCTCACTTGATTCCGGTTCGGTAAACTGCCCAGGCGATGACTAGTTGAAGTGAAGTTCCGATAAGTCGCAAAGCAGTCGAGTGTTATGGTGTTACGAAGGACACAGTTGACGGCCAGGCAACCACTGTAATAACCGTGATAGATGAATGTTGTCGCGTGTTGGTCCCTGCTTCGGGGGGCACGTCTTATCTGTAGCCAGGGCATTCTGACCCTCCGAGGCAGAAATATACCATCACGAGACATGTTGATAGACCCCATAGAGCGCATAAACATTGGTTACTGGGCACAGTCTATATTTCTTAGAGCTGAAAGCTGAGCATACTTGAGACCTGATTGGTTCTAGTGTGCGACGCCACAATGTTACCAAGGACGTTCTAGACCATTTAGTGTATCACCAGTGTCACTGCCTCAGCCGCACATCACCAAATAGTTCTAGGACATAATACTCGGAGATAATAAGCTGCCAATACCCAATTCCTTCGGTTGCGATTCATAAAGCATCACGCTTTCACGAACGGGTCGTCAACTCAAAGTCCATCTAGGATTGACGATGACGGACACCGAGGGCCCAAGTTGCCCCATAGATGGGAATCAAGATCTATACGGGTTAGTCCACCCACTATTATAACTCTGGTTGGATGCAATACTGATATACCACTATAAGATTGGGCGTGCGTCTTGGCCTTTACCTACAATTCATCGCTCTGGTACTTGCGAGGCCGTCGGTGAAACTCGCCTTCAAAGCTATCAATAGCTCGACCATCGCATTCATCCTCGCCAACTTCATCGTTCTCGTCCGGGAGACCACATCGAGGACTCTTCGCGCTCCAGAGGCGTACCTCCTATTCTTTCTCCTGGCCCCCCAACTTGCGGTGAACATCATAGGTACCGATGTGATTAATGGATCCATCAACCTCCGTGGTGTTGTCGCAATACTCTTATGGGCCGCGTTCGTGTTCTACTTCAACTGGTTCTGGTGGGTAGGACTCGACGTATTGCCAATATCCGGCTGCGAGGACGAGTACGGATTCTTCTTCACCAAAGTCAGCCTCCGAGGGTGGTTCAGGACTTTCAATAAGGTCATTTGGATATTGGCCGACATTGGAATCGGTGTTGTGATCATAATGATTCCTATTCAAATCCTTGTCTTGTTAGGTAGGTCAAATTTCATTGAAATCTTAAAAGGCTCATGGTAAGGTTCTTCTTAAGTATATTTCGCAGTCAATACTTACAATGAATATTTATATAGGCGTCAAGCGTTTTCTGAAGAAGCAACAAGAACAGCAGCAGAATCTAAGGCCAGGCTCTCCTTTATCTGACTTTAGCGACTTAGATACCGAAAGGCCTAGACTGGCAGCACAGGGGCCGGTGCCTAAAAGCGAAGATTTCAAGATCCAGAACATAATTCAGCATATCTCCTTACAAGGATGGAGTTTGATTCCATTCGCAGTCTTCGTTACCGGCGCCGAGGTAACATTGGCATACAACAACATCTCGGGCGTCAACACCGTGAACTCGGTCAGTCAACTTGTTCCTCTAGTACTCGCCCTCGGCCTACTAGTCCACGTCATTAGCAAGACAATAGTAAAACTCGTACATGGATATCGACATGCTTTTGACGAGAATGCGACGGGACGCACAGGTACGTTAACACTGTTGGATCTCTACAGCTTCCTAATCTAACGCTCAAGGACAGGCGGGGCAGAAAACGACGATCACGATCCAAGACGGAGCGAATATCGACGGGAACTAAGGGAGGAGACCGGGTGGTTAGGTACCATTGGTCGGTTTCTGTTCCGAGTGTACATCGCATTCGACGTTGGATATAATCAAGACGACGAAGAAGAGCCGGTCCAGTCGGGTAGGTTAAAAGGCCCAGGCCCAGCTCACCGGCTTTTTAAGACTAACCCATATGCAGATTCCGATCCCGATTGTCCTAAAAGGGGCCAATACTCGGCA
This sequence comes from Hypomontagnella monticulosa, assembly GCA_902825475.1. Classification (NCBI taxonomy): domain Eukaryota; kingdom Fungi; phylum Ascomycota; class Sordariomycetes; order Xylariales; family Hypoxylaceae; genus Hypomontagnella; species Hypomontagnella monticulosa. The sequence continues at coordinate 3,948,977 of CADEBF010000011.1, read as the reverse complement.
GTGGATATTGAGCTAGAGGGCGGTGCGCGGCCGTGAATCGGCTGCGAGGAGCGGCCCCCAATAGCTGCCTTGAATAATATAATCTAGCCTACATGCGTATACCCAAGTGGAGCAAAGAAGCATTGTGAACGCTAGCTGGTTGGACCACTCGTAATCGATATGTAGTAACGGGACGGACTCAGCCACCCATGCTATCATGGGTGAACCACGATGATATGACTGGCATACATAAATCACAATCGAGCTCGTATCGCCGGGATATACTGGAATAGGTTCAACATCACAGACCTCCAAAATCACATGCCTGGATTTATTAAATTAATTCTATCGCTGGAGCATTGAGATGTCTACTCCTAATAATCTAATTTCTAAAGAATTTGTGAGAGGGCATATTCTCGAGAGCTATGCCGTATAGGCGCTCATGATTCGAGTCTGCTGGCCGTGGATCCTATGCAGAACTGCCTCGTCCTACGTTGCGCGTGTTAATAAGGCGAACATACGCCGAATAAAGCGCGATGCGACGAGTCTGGTGATCCAGTTGCCTAGAGCCTGTAGGATTATTGTTGCAGCGAGGCAGCCACTATTGCATAAGTGCAAAGCCAATAGGCATTCCCCATGTGGTCGCCCTATATGATTACATGCAGATAGACTATAGACCGAACAGGATTTATCCTATCAACAGTTGCAGCCTAGGCGATATGAGGCTCTTCGGCTCATAGGGTTACAGCCACATTCTTTATTCTATGTCCTGTTTATAAATGTGAGCCTCCGACAGCGGCAGAATTTACGACTTGATTCATGTTCCCTCTCTTTTGACAAACTATCCCTATGCAAACATGGGATCTAGTACGATAGATATGTCGAATATTGAGGCCAGTAATGACGATGTAAGAAGCTCAACACAAAGAAGTTTGAGCCATTTTCTAATTCTAAACAGTCGCAGCGTCCAAGGCTTCGTAGCGTATTGGGGACTAGTGTTGCCGATTGGTCGGAGGTAAGCTCGGATGCGTCTAGCACCGAAGACGAGACTCCAGAGAGCGACGAGGCCGGACAAGTTTGTGATGTGAAGAATCTGTACGAGGGCGAAGCAAAATGTCATTGTTGTATCAACTGGGTAGAGGACATGCCAGAGGATGTCGGGCCGACAGAAGAAGAGGAAAGCGATAGCAGGCGGCACGCACTTCTAATCCGTCGACAAAAGAACCACAGCGATGGAAAACGAATGACCCTCCATTCGATCGTCGTCCAGAGTTCCTACCTGAAGTCGATGCTCGGCGAAGTTTTCAAGGACTATTCTGGAATTACGACAACGCTCAAGAAGCTCGTCTTTAGGGCCCCTTTCCATTGTTTCTTCTACGAATGGCCTCGCCTCGAGAAGATCGTTCGTGAGATAGAAGACCCCGTTGCAAAGAGCCATGCACGCCTTCTTCGGAAGATTCTAAGGTCGGAACTGAGAGAGACTATGTCGATCAGCAACGATCTGAGCCAGAACGGGGTTATCACTTTCGATTACCTGTGGTCGATTTTCAAGCCTGGTATCGATGTCTATGCGTTCGAAGACGGGTTCGACCGTATTTACAGACTCCAAAAGACTCTGTATCAGCAAGCCATTGGCGGATCATATTTTCAAGTAACTGTCGCCGAGATCGAGTGTGATGGAAACCGATTTGGTTACCAGACCAAAGTCATCCCCATTCTCAACTGGCCGGGAACAAAACGGATCCAAGACCTCGATATCTATCCTGCTTCCTGTCACCCCAGGTTCGATGAAATGAAGGAGGCCTTAAGGAAGCGAGGACGGATGTATCGAACGGTCCACGTCGAGCCTTATTATCATGGTACTTACAAAGGTACAGTTACGGATGGGAAGCAAAGGCGTAATGTGAGTGTTCAATGAAACCTATGCTGCTAATGTGATAATCTGACGGGATTGGCAGGTTGATGGGAGAATTATCATCGATCCATTGTCGTACGAATCGTTCACTGACGACGAGGATTCTATCTGTTTGACACCTCTTGGTGCGAACGCGCTGAAACCGGGGATGTATGTCACCGACCAGACACATCAACATCAGCATCAGCCTGGCATGCCTCATCGTATGCCCACTGGGAAGGCGCCAGGAATGCCAAATGTAAGTCAGCCAGCGTATTAGCCGATATACTAATACGTAGCGTTTAGAAGCTGATGTCTTGCATTATAGCCTCCACTTGGCCATCCTCATGGCTGGGCGCCTCCTCTACCCCCTCCTCCCGCCCCTGCTGTCGTGCTACAGAAAGGCCCAAGACGGAATGGCAAGAATTGTAAGTCTTACCAGAGAAGTAAACAGAGGTATGTCGTTCGGCTAACATTTTATAGCTAAACGACAAGAATTAAGCGACGACTTATTACACTTATGCAGCGCCTACGTCCGTGGGTACTGCTTTAAGATCAAGAAATGGGGTAAGTACTACCTTAGTATATTCGGTTAGGGCTCGTGTTCTCACCATGTTACAGTCACATTCCATATCGACAACGTCCAGGACATACAGTGGCACGACGACGCATTCGAAAGCCTTGTTTTGGCTGGAGGTTACAAGAGGTTGATCACGGCTTTTGTCGAGAGCCATGTCGAAAACAAGGACAAATTTGATGATGTGATCGAAGGGAAAGGTATGCAATACACAACCCCAGGATTTCATCACAGCAGGAGCTGATAGACATGAACCACTTCTAGGTCAAGGGATCACGATGCTGCTCGAAGGGCCACCGGGTGTTGGCAAGACTCTGACGGCTGAAGCAGGTAAGATATCAGAGAATATGACCTTAAGCTCATAATTCCTTGATTAATTTGGCTAATAATCTCTCATAGTGTCGGAGAAGCTTAGGCGCCCCCTTTACGCCATGGGTGCCGGGGAACTTGGTGATGATCCTGAATGTATAGAGGACAATCTGAAGATGATTCTCGAAGCGGCTGCCAAGTGGGATGCAGTACTACTTCTCGATGAATGCGACGTACTGCTCGCCAGACGCAGCAATGATAATCTCAGCCGCAACAGCATTGTGGCTATCTTCTTGCGGTTGTTGGAGTACTATCGTGGCATGCTGTTCATGACGACCAATCGCGTTGAAGCCATCGACCCGGCATTCCAGAGTCGGATACATCTCACTATTCGCTATCCTTCCCTCGACGCGCCAGCACGAATGCAGATATGGCGGCGGTTTTTACAACATCATCAGCAAGAGTGTACACTAACACTGCAAGATTTCCTCGACTTGCAATCTGTTGATATTAACGGGCGAGAGATCAAGAACGTGATCAAGACGGCTCAGCTACTGGCCAGTCATGAGAAAGTCCCTCTAGGCATGGAGCATATCCGTACCGCTTTGAGTGTGTCTCGTGCTGGGGCACAATTCCCGCTTATTTCTTGAATATTATAGGTCGAGAAATGCTTCGGCGATATACGCTAATGGAATAAGAGCACAAGACGGAAGATCAAGCTGAATAGGGACTGCTATTGGAGGGATTGTCGGTCGTTATACGATATTTTCAATTATCTGAGCCAAGTAGGCTCTAAAATTTGATCCGAGTTTCTTGAACAGTGGAGTATGGGAGTAATACTTGTTATCCGATGTTAGTATTACAGGGTGGTTCGGCAAGAAGTTGGCTTATTACTCGATTTAGAATACGAGATAGAATGTTCATACGTCCTTCTTCATGCCTACTTTACCAACCTTACGTAGTCCTACCGCGCTGATAACAGCGCTAACCACAGCTACAGCGAAACAGGCCCAGAACGCGCTGCGATATCCGCTAAGGGTTGCGTATGACTGATTCGGCTCCGACTTGCCCAGCTCTGCATCCGTGACTGCGGATGCTATGATTGCGGTGATGGCGGGTCCTATGCTGTTTCCCAACTGCGTGACGGTGTTAAACACCCCTCCAGCGAGCGCTTGGTCTTTGCTAGGAAAACTAGAGGTGATCACTAGGTTGCTGATGTTGAACAGCAAATCCATGCTCACCACGCACAAGCACATGGCTGGAAACCCTGCGGCCCAGTACATCCAATCCGGACTTTGGACAGCGAAGAGTAACGGTGATACTGCGCTTAGTAGCCCGCCTATCAGAACCAAAGTGCCGGCGGAGATCTTATCCATAACCAAACCAGCCGCGATATTGGTGAGCAGGCCCACTACCACCATGGGTAGGAATCGAAGAGCCGCTTGTAGAGCATTCAGTTGTTGCGTCTCCTGGAAATATAGCGTTGCCCAGTAGCCAAACGCGTTAAACCAACACCATACGAGGAAGACCGTAATGCAGACTGTGGTAAACGCTCCTCGTCCCCAGATATTACTAGGGAGGATGGCCGGGCGCCCAAGTCGCTCCTGACGACGTATCCAAAACACGAAGAAAGGCATCAAGAGGACTGCGACGACTAGGAGCACGATATTGTGTGGCTCCTTCATTACGTTCCCGCTATATGTTAACTCGGCAAAGATATATGAAAGCAGCGCAAGGGAGACGCTGGCTGAAACGACTCCGACCCAATCGAACTCATGTAATAAGCGGTGCCTCACGTTAAAAAAAGTGGTCGATTTAGGCAGCGTGAACCACGCAAGGACGGATGTCGCCGCGCTGATTCCGGTCGCCATATAATATGCGGTCCTCCAATTTGAGACTTGAACAAGGACGCCACCAAGAACGAGGCCGACTGCGAAGCCAAGCGGACTTCCACCCCCAAACACGGCGAACCCAATATTCCGCGTCCTGCCACTCGGAAACGAGGTAGTGATTATGCTGACGGCGGTGGGCATACAGAACGACATCGAGATCCCTTGGAAGGTGCGGAATATGATGAGTTGGTTGCTAGTCTGGGCTAGAGATACCGCCAGCGTCCACGCCGTGTAAAGAAGGGTGCCGACTAAGAAGATAGGGCGGTTTCCGACGATATCCGCGATGGCGCCGAGAAGGAGTAGGGTGCAGCTGAGAGCAAGGGCGTAGACTGAGGCCGGCCATAGGAGGAGGTTGTTCGGCAGCTGGAGCTCTGCCGCAATGGCCGGTAGCGCGACGGTGAGCGTTCCCGAACTAAAGGTATTTAGGAACGACACACAAGCGATGGTTCCCATCAAGGCCGCGGCCCTGGCTTTGGAGCGCGGCGAAGCGGCTGCAGCCGACTCTTGGACGTTCTCTATTTCGCTGATCGCCTCAACCCTTGCCGCTGGCAAGGACATGTGATACTCGCCATTATCTTTAACATGATGAGCAACTGTCGCTAACTCAACTTGAACACTAGTAGACGACATGTCTCAATTCGCGTCGCACGTTAGGGTATTGGTTGTAACTAGTGTTATGTGGATAGAAGACGTAATGAGTACCTAGTATATGCGTAGGAGGCCTAGCGTCTATACGCCGACGAGGCACGAAGTGGTCGCTTGGGGGTATGGTTTTATATGCGGCGCGAATTTTCCATTTAGGAGGCAATGGCGGATAAGCAACACCAACATGAAGTTACTTGAGTATATGTGTCGAGATCGCAGGTTTGCTTACCCCTGCCGAACTAGGACTAGACGTTCCGATATTGCGTGACCGTCGCTGACAATTCCCTCAGGCATCTAGACACGTTGAGCGGATTGAGTGCCTTGAATGTGTTACGCAATTTTATCCTTCCGATATACTCGGTATGACTCAGGGACGTAGGCAGCAATAATCTTGGCTGATAATGATAATTGGTATCTCGTCTGGCTCTGGCGGCCATCTTGCTTCATGGTGTTTCATGGGGATAACTGCGAGCAGCCTGCTCTATTGCGGACCACGATATCCCAGGCCACTAGATCCTCGCTTATGGCTTCAGTATCCACCTTCTAGCAACCCACCCGAGAAAACCGACGCCTGTAATCCAGTGCCCCATGGCCCTATATCGTAGCTTGTCGCCTCCCCATAACCAGACAACCAGCCCGTCGCCGAGCCTCACCAGCGACAAAATGGCCGCCACTGTCGTGACGGCGCTTTCGTTTTCCTGGAATTGCAATGCCACCAGAGTCGCGCCGTAAGAAATCTCACGAATGCCTTTGAAGTACATTAGCGGTGACGCGAAGCCATTGATAGGGCTGCCGTCAGGAGAAGGAGGTGTTGGGACGGTAGTGATTTGAGTCTCAAGCGGGAGTCCGACATGGCCATACTCTTCTCGCGGTGAGACGAGTGCCATCAAGCCACGGCCGAGGCAGGCCGTGCCCAGGATATACGCAGGGTAGGGTGAGAATGTGGTCATTTGAAGATGATTCCCGATGAATGGAGCGACTGGGGGTAATTAGATGGGTGATAAATCGGAATTTCTTCAAGCTTCATCGTTGGGGGAGAGAGAGAATTAAGCACTAAGCCTGAGCGGGCGCCTTACTAGACCCCGACACCCGGCGATGAGTCTATTAATAGAGCTAGGCGTCTCGTCGTTTGCCATGTATAAACACTGTGCCATACTATGTGAGGACTTTTATCACGACGCCTAATGTCAATAAATACTGACTTTTAATAGAAAAAAATACCAGATCCCATCCATTTTCTACCGGCCGTCAAGTATAATACACCATGTTCTCATAAAAACACCGAATCAGAAAAGAACACCGCTTATGCTTCCGTAATTTGTACATATAACACTCATCAAGCAAACGGATGAGGACCTCAAAAAGCAAAACCAATATTCGCCCCGCCTCACGATTTATCAAATTCCGGTGGAGGTCATGCATCAATCCGCGCAGACGCTCAGACCTGTTTCTCCAGATAAAATGTTCCAAACCACAACTTTCGGTTGCTGCCCCAAGTCCCCTTCAAGGTCCCCTTTTCCGGATCGATACGGCCGCGATAGATCCATCCGATTTCATCCTCATATAGCTTGACGAACCACACCGTGCCAATCGAGTCGACGAAGCCGTGAAACTGGAAAGCGCCCGTTAAATCCGTGCCCTTATTCGAGAACGTACTCGGTGTAGAGCCCGGACGCGGTTCCGCCGGAAATTCGAGCGTGTAGGGATCTTTCTGGCCTTCCTGCCAGCATAAGTACTGATAATGGCCGGTCCACCGCCCCGAGAGCGCTTTCCTCGCCGCCATAGCGGTGAGATTCGTGCCTGAGTTGTTCGATGTCGCGGCTAGAAGAGACGGCCGCCGGCTGATATGTAGTGTCAAGTCATCCATGTGGTCCTCGATGAATCTGACGGCTTTCTGCCCGTGTATGATTGCTAGGTCGATCGGTGTCGAGCCAACCATGTCTTCGAGCAACACGCTTGCGCCACGCTCTACGAGGAGATCCGCTAGGTCGAAATACTCGCGTCTAGCTGCGTGGTGCAATGCTATCCGTCCACTTACGTCCATCATGTTGGCGTTCGCACGATTCTTCAGCAGGATCTGGACCACGGCCAAATGTCCTTGTGCAGACGCCACATGTAATGCTTCGCCGAGAACGGGCGCGGGTATGGAACTCCTCGCCTCTGCTAGAAGCTTGCTCACTCCTACCGAGTCGCCTTTGAACGCCAACATGACTAGGCTATCATCCTCCCAAGCCTTCGCTGCTACAGATTTGGCGGTAGGATTGTCGCGTGTCTGGATCTGGAAGCAGCCTCGACGAACCAACAACGACATCATCTCAAGATCGGAATTTTCAGCCGCAAGATCGAAGATCGATTGTTGTGTATGCTCCAATATGCCCCGTATGGATGCACCAATGTCGAATAGCCATTCAACGATAGGCTGATGTTGCATGCTGACAGCGAACATCAAAGCGGTAAGACTGCCTTTCGTCCTCTGATCTACATCTGCACCATGTTCGATGAGGAATTGCGCGGCGGGGAGATGGCCGTTGATAACGGCAACTTGTAGCGGGCAGGTTAGATCGGCGCCCATATCAGAGCCACCGGACACACTAGCCCCAGCATCCACCAGGGTCTGAAGTATATCGAGGTCGCCATGGGCCGAAGCCCACGGCAAAGGCGCCCATCCTCTCTTATCAGCCATATTCGGATCGGCTCCCATCTCAAGAAGTTTCTTGACCAATTTCAGTGACCGGATGGCGCTATTGAGCGCACTTGATCCTCCGTTCGGGAAGATCGTATTGGCTGAAACCCCATTGGCGAGCAGCACATCCACAAGGCCTTCATCTCCGGCCTCGATGGCAATCTGCAAGGGGGGCTCTGTACTAGTATCAGTGGTTAACTTTGCCCCCTTCTGGGCCAGTACAGACAGCACGTTCTCATGTCCGGACGAACAAGCAATTGTTGCTGCTGTCGAGGAGTTGGTTGTCACTACGTTGATATCGGCTCCATGGTCAAGGAGCAGCCGGACGACCTCGACGTTTCCCCTTTTCGCAGCGTGGTGAAGTGCTGTCCACCCCGATTCATCGGTCGCTGTTACATCGGCCCCGGCAGAAAGGAGAATCTGGACGATCCGTGGGTTTGCTACAGCCGCAGCAGCGACAATAGATGCGCCGAATTGTCCACCCCTCTGCGACACATCGACGTGGCGATTCAACAGGTATTTCACCAGCTCCTCATGGTTTCGCGCGACCGCAGCCTGTAGCGGAAACCCAAAACGGCCACCCGTGCAGCCAACTTCGACGCCGTGGTCCTCCAGCCATTTCACCACATCTATGAGGCCCAATAGAGACGCGTAGTAGATAGGCGTCTGCACGACTTGGAGGATTTTTTTATTGTGGCCCTCGTCGCTGGCTTCCGAGTCAGTGTCGCTAACACTAATAACGCCGTGATTCCACTCCTCCGCGTCCGAGTCCGTCAGTTCGGCCTCCATGAGCGGCGTCCAAACTTTCCAGCTGGTGGTAGCGGGGTCAAATGCTTTCCGTGTCCGATGCATAAGGTCTTGAGACGGCGCTGGCTTCTCGTGGAAGCTATGAAAGTACCAGGCCCAAGATGCGTATGAGAGAAATGGGTACATTTCTGTGTTTGAATGGATATCTTCCAACGTATTCAGCGTGAGGTAACGCAAACAGATGTTTGATAGTCGTATCTCCTCGGCTCTCGCATCTGCGAGGCCTAGTTCCACTGCCCAAATGTTGGATCCGGCATGGTTGGACATACTAGACAGGTATTCCTTGACGGAGAAGTGGACAAAGTGGACGGTGTGATCGGCTAGTGGTATCTCCGGCGAGCTCGCTCTCAGTTGGAGAAGAGATCCGCATCGTCCTAAAATCATCTCTTTAACATAATATTCATCAACAAACCCGTCATTCCACGGGTCTGGCAAGTCATCGGTCGGGTATTCATCTAGGTCTTCATCTGAAACGATCAATGCCTCTGCCAGCTGCTTGACCTGTAGAGGCCGGATAGCGAATAGGACCCATCGCAGTATCATCACGGCATTCTTCTTTTCCTCGGGTTCCATCCGGACGATCTTTTCTAGCTCTCGGGAATAAGCGTCGCTGATGCCTAATGGCATTTCGGTGACGACCCTAGTGAGCTGCTTGGCGTTTTTCCCGCGAGAGATATCTTGCTCTAAGAGCTTGATCCATAAGAACATGCCCTCGCTCCTCTCGGTAGCCTGGTTAGCAATCGACTGACGCAGCTCCTCGGGTTTTCCGGCAAGCCTCTTGTTGACCATATACTCTGAGAAGGATTGCACGTCCGCAGTTGTGTCCTTGGCTGTAATCCCATACTCCAATCTCTGGACGGCGTCATTTTCATCGGAAACATCCTTACCGAGGTATTCTCTGATATCGGGGACATCTCTGCTAACCACCATTACCCGTGACGTCGTCTTTTGCAGATAAGTCATTAGATCGGCGAGGAACAGGTTCCTAGGGTCATCGCGATGATAACGAGTACCCGTATCGATATTTGTGCACTCGTCGAAGCCGTCGATGATGAAAGTGCAGCCCTCGATGGCCTCCCCTATCGCGACAAACAGTTCCCACATTCCTAGGTAGGTAAGCGTCTGTTCTTGTTTCCGCGCTTTATAAAAGGAATTCATAACCGATATAATCCTCTCGTCTTGCTCAAGCATTTGCGTTAGCCAAGACCGGAGGATCGCGTACGGATCTCGGGTAAGCTGGTTGTCGGCCACACAGAAGAAATATGCCAAAGGAGCCTGCTTCTGTTCTTCAAGATATCGAATCATCCAAGCCGACAGGAAAGTCTTTCCGAATCCAGCAGGGCCGTGAATCCACAGTAAACGTGCCTCAATGTCTTCATCTGAAATCCAAGTACGAAATTCAGGTAGTTGTATTACCCATTCGCATGTACCTCTATGATGGTACTGAAGGGCGGTTTCATAAGTGTTCCTGGTATCGATGCCATTGATCCATGCCGATAAGCGTCTGAGTCGCTCCTCATTCGAGGCATGTGAAGTCTCCACGCTTTGCTGGATGCGATTGACGATGTCGTCTAGCCTGATCCCGTTGACTTCATCTTGTACTAGTGAGATGAGTTTGAAAACCTCGTCTTCTTGCTTCTCGATGGAGAGCATGGGCTCCTCGACTACGGACTTGGCGGTGCTGATGGTACTCTTGATAACCCGTTCTGTCAAAAAGTTAGATTATCATTCGCATCAAGGCACTATGTCATTATTCCAACATACTAAAGGTACTCTGTCCATAGTACCGGCTTGCATGAGCGAGGAATCTTAAAGCAGACCCGTAGAGCTTAATGAGGGCAGCCGAAAGTTGTTTCGTTAGGTTTGAAGTCCGGAAAAGAACTCTGGCTTCAACTTCCGTATATCTAGCGATGATACTCGCTACCGCCTCGATACTCTCGATCATAGAGCCGAAAGTTTGACATTCATTGACAGACATCTAAGACACATAAGAGTGAGATAATTATGTAATCTAGTCATGTATGACTTACTTGAAGGAGGGCCCTAACGGCCATCCAAGGAAGAGCAGCATGGCCAGGATCAAACTGAATTGCTGTATCGCCGACTTCCTTGAACTTGTTGAGCCAGTCGCATACTTTGGTCAAAGTATCTCGCACCAACACCTTCTCACCCGCCTCATTAACGTAGAGTACCCATTGTTTCTTCTCGCAGTCCTTCTTCCTCTCTTCAACAACTTGGATGATCTCAGGTGCTTGAGGTCGGCCCTGGCCCCGGTCGAATTTGAACACCTTCTGATCCTCTTCCGAGAGGGCATCGAATGCTTTGTCCCAGAGACTGGGTGAGATGCCCGGCTATTATAAGCATTGTTAACACTGACCGACGCATGGATGTGCCCAGATTTACCTCGTCCAATGCGGGGTCCATGTGCCTGAACCCTTGGCGTTACTAGCGTAGGCAAGTCACAATATGAGGCAGAGCGTTAAAAGCTAGGTAAGACTCATTAGAAAACAGTCGGTAGAGAATATGGTCACTGAATGATCACAGAATGAAAGAGAATATGCCAATAAGTCTTATATTCAAATTGGATCTATCATGTTTCTCCTACAGAGTAAATTCGTGATATGACACTGAAAGGGGTTAGGGCTCACGGCTTGGGCACCGGGGTTAGCTACCCACAAGGAGGCTCTCCGTAGGGACGCAGCGTTGTATTCTAAGTTTAGTCATCAATGCGTTTCCGTTTCGGTCCCAAGTTCTGTTCACGTCGTAGGCTCTAGGCCAATCGAAGAGTGACTAAGGCCCTATTTTAAGCACTATCCTTGAGCTATCGCGCGAAGAATTGCTTTTCTGCAGCCTCTGTCGGGCAGACATTTGTCAGTGCTGGGATAGCACATGGTACCCCCGTCTGCACATTGAAATGGCCCGATTCCCGTACGCAGATAAGTATTCTGTTATGATGACATAATGAACTGATGCATATCGCGTTGCCTGCGTTGATGAGTTAGGTTACATATCAAGAATATGCCTCGGTATTTTGAAATGATTACAATATCAGAGCTCGATCCTATCCATTCCTCGACACGCAAGGGAAATTTGCTGAATAATATGCAACTCCAACCTTGGTGGGGCGAAGAAGCATTCCGTACTTCTCAGATATTAAAAGAGCTTTAGTGTCGCCCGGGTTCACTGAGGAATGTTTCTATTTTATTGTCCGAACCACTGGTAAAAGTTGACCTTCGCGTGATCGTCAATGCGACGTCTATGGTAGGAAATGTTACCCTTCAAAGGAGTACAGATATGAAACGCTAGAGTCGGTATTAGTTCGTTGTTACAGTTAGATTCAGCCCTAGGGGCTGCATAAACCCGGGGCGCAATAGGACCAGGAGCTGGCATTACCACCCTAAGTCCGGATCCCGACGTCCCCAGGACATGGGGCTAGATCCTAGCGGCTGCTGCTGACACAACTTCTACGCCAGGAGACACGTTCAAGGTATCGGGAAGGCTGTAATTTAGCAAAGTAATAATCGACAACGTTCGACGAACTGCAGATAGAGTCCCCCTTCTTGCCGATCGCGAATGTCCATAGGGGAAATACCACGTCTTCGGGGAATCGCAGAACAGTTGGAGGCGCGAATAAATTCGAAGTAGAGACGACTCATCTCAGAGTTTTCCATAGCTTGGAGTTTCGATACTCCTTGGGCGGCGAGGGGTTTTCTCACCGAGAGATACAACGACAGTCGTGTATTATATGCACAGCCCAATCGAACCGAAGGTTAAGCCGGACCGCAACCCCGATATATGTAATTCGAACAGGTTTACTTGACCGACCTCCTGGTTCATCAACAAGTAAAGCCGAACATTAAATCTCAACAAAGAGTTGAGAGAGATAGTCGGAAGACATACGCAACCAATATAACGGCACAGATCTAGGTAGGTAGTTCATGAGTACTTAGCTAGAGCAAGGCCTATCAGCTTCGGAGGACTAATCGGAAGAAGCTTCCCGTAGAGGTAAGAGAGGCAGCGTCTTGTTTTATAGAAGAGCCTGGGATGTGTTCCGTTCAGCGAGATGAATGCGGGGGATTCGGAGAAGATTCTTCAACAGCCGTTAGGCGGAATGGTACACCGAGTAGGAGCGTGGCCCGACCAATTATATCTAAACTTGTTGATGAAGACTTGGGCAAAAGGATGGCGATTGGTCTCTTTTGGCGTTACACAAACTGATCAATCGTTTTCATTAACCCAGCGAGTGATGAAACTCGTTAGGGTATCATGCTTTTGCTTATGTCCAAGTTTTAGGAGGGTTACAGCACATACCCTACCCGCCCAATCACATATACAACTATCTCTTGAAGCGCCAGCTATGCCTAGGTAGATATGTTTCTGACTAGCATATTAGAAATCGACGTCTCCATCGCCCCTACTACCACCACGCGACGTGCCATAGAAAACCATGCCGCGAACACAGGACAGATTCCTACGGGGTAGTCTAATAAACATCAAACTGCTACTCTGTAGACATGCGCCTCATAAGATCTGATATACTTTCTATAAGACCCTGTATGCCACGAGCGTCCTTCCCTACTCTGCCGATCGCGGCTTGAATGAGGCGCAATTTGTTGGATTTACAGGCGCCACGAACCTCTTCGTTGAACTTTTTATAATAGAAAAAAATTCCGTGGTCCTAGCTTCCGTGGCTTCCCATTACCGGCATCATGGTGATGTGCTACACGCTCGACAAGAAGCCAGCTCCCGATTATATACCATGCGATCCCAGCGCAGACGGAATTAACACGCACACGGCTTGCTGCAGCCCGGGTGATGGGTGCCTAGATTCGGGACTATGCATCTCGTCGAAGGCCCAAGACCCAAACAACCTGTTATGGATCGACGCCTGTACCGATCAGTCATTCAAGAACAAACGATGTCCTTCATACTGCCTCGATCCTGGTAAGTTCGAAATAACCAAAATAAAACCGGAGTCTAACATGAAAGCAAGATGAAATGCCTTTGAACGTCAGGTTTTTTAGCCTCAAACTATGCCAGAACTCGACAGATGAATGGTGCTGTAGTCATGGTACCGGCGCAGAAGCTGGGCTTTTCCAGGGAATCGGGACGTTTGTGCGGCAGCTTCCTTCAGCTACGAGTTCGGTCTCTTCATCAACAGCAACGACATCTACTCAATCAACTACGACCGGTCAGTCCTCATCAGCGACAAGTGTTTGTCCCTCAAGCTCGGCCCAGCCCGCACCCACCGGTTATATTGCGGCTATCTCAGTCATATCCATAGTCTTTGCCATTACTCTCGCCGCCCTTCTTTCTTCGCTATATAGGCTGCGCACGTTACGACGGAGCTTTCAAGCACCTGTACAAAATCTAGGAGGAGGTGGCTCAGCGCCACAAGGTCGAGATGAGCTACCAGTAGGGGCCACTTACCACGAAGTGCATGCTAAAGAGGCGCCCCAAGAACTGCATTCATAATACAGAGGGAATTCTGGCGCCGGACGATATATGCGCACATCATCCTCTTCAACTTCGGAGCTAGGTATGGGAAATTATTTCATAATGCGACGATAATGTCGAGTGTATATCGACTCAATAACGGTCAGTGGCCGTGAATATATAGTTAAATACAATTCTGTAATCTCACCATTTCCAGCTAGATCCTGAAGGGAATGTGGAATATTGTTCGTCAGCAACCCTTGCTGTCCATGCTATACTCTTGCTTGTAATGCTGCTGATCTAAGATAATAGTACTGTGGTACGAAAAGAAAAGAACCCTTGGCTAGTTCCCAACCTCCTGTCGCCGATTTACGCGTCTTACGTGTACATGCCACCGAACCCACGCTGTCGGGTCTAACATAAAATTAAGACATTTCACCCTCAATCCGAGTTGAATACGTTAACAGCTCTAATTTTAGAAGTAAGGCTATATAGTGTTGCTTCGGTTAAGGAAAACAGCTCCCTCTTGACATTGGAATAAACTCCGGAATAAACATTCATAATTCAATAAACCAGCCTAGGAAAATACCACTGGATCAAGCTAATTTCGCTGCCGCTTCATATATCGGCTAAGACTATTGCCAAAAAGGGAAAGTCCGGTAAGCTTATTATAGATCTTGCTGTCTGTCACCCCACACTAGAACCACCAACCTGGAATCTCTCTTCCTTCACCTTAGCAACATTATTTAGTATCTATTTACAGCTCTCAATTGACGTCACATCCACACATTTATATTATAAGCCTATCGCCTCACAATTAATTTGGACCATCTTAGTCTAAGTTATCCATTCCCAAGACAGCAACTCCTGAATAATTGTTTAGGCCCTTTCTAACAACCATGAGCGATCTGGAGACCCTTGAACAGCGGCACATATTCCCATTCCTCTCGCTTCCGTATGAAATACGAGACGAAATATATGGCCTCACTCTCGAATACCCAGACCTGGGCCCACTATTTGAACGCTTTGAGGCAAGCGTGAGAGAGGCTGTTGAGAAACAGAATGACATCAAAACGCCCAAATGCACTATTCCTGCCCCGCAGGCGCCCATTATGCAGACACCCGGTCTACTGCTCGTCAACCGGCAGATCACGGCAGAAGCGGTGAAGGCGTTGCACAAAAAGCAGTTTGTACTTAGCCGGTATGCGCCGTTTCCCGGAATGTTAGTCCGGCCAATGGATATCACGGATTTCATCAGTGAAGGAACGTTGAGGACGATGCAGTTCGTGGTGTTTAGAATAGACCTGTTTGGTCATGCAAGGGGCTGGTATAAGACAATCGAAGACCTCTTAGATACGTGGATAATGGGAAATAGTCTAAAGGGGATGGAGGTCTGGGTGAGCGAGGAAGCGAAAAACGGAGGCAAGATATATTGGGAACCAAGATTCGAGCAGTCAGGGCTTGGGACATTGTCGAAGGTATGGACCTGCCCCGACCCCTATTCTCGCCCACTTCTACGGTTTAATACTCAAGCGTTAATTATCCCAGATACGAAACTTCGCGAAGGCGGAAAATATCCCACTAACGGGCAATATGCCGGAGGATCGAAATATTAAAAAGCCCGAGTGACTTTAGCGAACTAGGGAGTTTTATTCTTAAATATGTATATGGATATTCATTTCCAGGAATACGTTGGAGATGTCAACAACTATTGATAATTAAAGAGAGTTATTACTGGGCTAACATTTACGAAGCAATTATTAGTAACTAAGTTCATCCTCATCATGTATGTTTTTGTATTTTGAATTATTCTACGTTGATTCTAATAGTAAGTAAGAAGTACTTCACAGAAACAGTATAGCTCAGCGATAGTCTCTCTTACGCGCATATTATACTTTAAGCGACACGGAACTCGTAAACTTCAGGCGAGCAATCTACATAGGTATATACATACATATATAAAGGCACGCTTTAGTCACTATATACCGAGAAGCATTATCAAGATTTCGATCCCCAATGTTCGGGGCTAGTTTATAATTGCTTCAAAAGTAGGTAGCTATACCAACAATAACCTAAGAGAATCGACGAAAAAGAATGAAACCAACACGCCACATTCCATATCTAACAAATATGAACCAAGTCGCAGACGAGAAATCCTAACCTATCCACTCGCATCCCCCGTCTCCATCTCTTGACTTAAGAGTCTAGAGGGAAATCGTGCGGCTGCTGGGCCTGCCAAGTTCCCGCCTGGGCCCCCGTGCAGGAACCACTGAAGACACAGGTAGTTCCACAGCTACATGTACCTATTAGCAACAATATTTTGACCGAGAGAGGAGGATTAAGTATATTTACGTACACTCCGATCGCGCGCCAGACATCAAGTGTGTGGATAGTCTGACCGGCAGTACTGAAGACAGTAAGTTAGTAATTCGTTTTATATCAAGAGGCCGCCACGAAGGATACTTACTACCGTGCTGCGGCGTCAGTAGTCATGCAAGCTATGATACAAGAGGCCTAGCATCCAAGTTAGCAATCTAAGCAACGACCGATTTATTTGAATTTGGAACATACACAAGTAATTGGAACAGTGACCCATTGTGACCTAGGAAGGCCGACATCGACTCTGGGAACGAGTTTCGACATTTCCTCGTCCCCACGAATAGCCAAAGCAGTTTCTTTCCCGGTGAACATGGCCATTAGAACAGGGTCCTTCGCGATAGCCTCGCGGGTCTCGTCGGTAATGATATGAGTTTTATCGAGCCCAGACTCAACAACGTGGTCTAAGATGGCCTTGTTCTCTTCGATTGACCGAACATCAACAGAGAGTGTCGCGGACAGCGCACTCGGAACTACAGAGAGCAGGAGATAGGTGTGGATACCTGAGAACTTCATGGTGATCGTCAGTAAGAGTTAAGTACCTAGGTAGATATAAACGAGTATACTAATGTAAGAATAAAGTAGTCGGTGACGTTGGAGAGGTAGGCTGGTGTGTAGGATAATGATATCTCTGGACCTCTCGATAATGAGTCTCTATATATACCTAGCATGTGTAAGTTCCCATGTTGATACTTGATCATCGTCAAACTCCTTTTACGATATTTCCAGTATCAAAATAGTTTGCATCTCCATCAGCCACTAAGTTCTGTTAATAGATCAAGCCGAATCTCGCTCTCCTTTTCCACGAGGTTCATACTCCGAAGATTTACGAATGCCATGGCCACCGATGCTGCTGTGCCTCAAAGGAATTAGCTGCAATATAATTTTGTTGGTGTGGCGGATCATCATGAAGAGTTTGTTTTGAGGAATGATAGACGGCATATCACGGTGCATCAACGAGCGCTGTCGGTCGGTTCGGGTGGTGTGGATATCGGGCGAACTAAGATACGGACCCTGTGGGATTTCAATGCCTTGGACCCTGGATTTTCACACCGAGAGAACCCCTAACAGGATGTCTTACGTCAACCAAAGTAGTCTAGGGTTTTTAAGCTTCTGTGCCACATTAGCGCGCGTCAAACTCATCGTAGAAAACTGTTTCAAATCAGGTTGGTAGCTAGAAGTAATCAAGCGACTATACAATCGATGAGCCTACGTAGTAGGTATCGATTTTGTCTCTGGCTCACGATATACTAGGCTATAAAGGTTATAGGATACTCATATGTTAGTAATATGATACTCTTTGCATAGTGAGTGATGGAATCCTGACAATGAAGTATAGCTAAATTGTGATGCTCGCGGGGCTAGTATTCTATCGGCGTAGTTTCTCACCATGCGAAACACGGCCGATGACTCTTTTGATGGTATATAAATCGCAAGCGCGCTTATTTCGCCGCATGAAACCGCAACCCGCATAACTGCGGTATTCCGCGCTTATATGAGATTTAGAAGTTGGTGGGCTTGGTAGACCAGATGCTTGTCTACTTAGATACACGCTACTCGCGTTAGCATCTCGAAGGATGCGCTATCTTCACACGATGGCGATTAGAGCTATGACGCTACTACTAAATTAAAAACAATAACATTCTATGTTCTCCAAAATAGATCTTCGGCGTTGATTTCTGTGTGCTAGTTTAAGGCACAATACCACTTGGCGAGCTATGACATCGGAAAAGATGCGAAAATCGTCTCCATGGATCTATCCCTTGTAGCTAACACCGGAGTTACCAATCCAGGTGATACGATACTAGATTATTTCCGCAGCCGTCGAGGAGAAGAATAGGAGCCAAGACTGGCTACCATATTAGTCTTTTAAAGATATAAAGACCCAGATTTTCGCTATTTTGATATCGAACATCCATCACCGCAAACTGTACTACAACATCAGACATCTAGTTCAAGACAATCAACACACCTAACACCAACATCATATATATATTACTCTTTCAAATACTCATTATCATCGCCCATCATGTATAAGCTTAGCGTCTTCGTCCTCGCCGCCATTTCTGCCGGCCTTGCCCGAGCGGATCCTAAATGCTATACCGGCCCCACCAATCCCGCCGGAAACAACATTGCTCTATGGCAATGCGTGAACGACGAAACCAAAGCTCGTAAGTACTAATTTTCTCTTACTATAATATATATATTATATATCACTGACGTGGATGGAAAATCAAGCCAAGTGGCATAGTTGGGAGTGCCAAAACAAAAACTTCCAGTACTGGAGCAACGGAAAATGGGGCTCTCCCGCGGACTGTCTCGGAGGCTGCACGCCTTGCCTTGAGGGTGCCGCCGTTATGGGCGCCGAGTGGGTGAAGTGCGACCAGGAGGTCCACCAGGCTCACTGTGCGGTTGGATGGTCGCCTAAGGGCAAGGCTTTCTGCGGTGCTTCTTTCGGTCCTTGCTAAAGCAGAGAGGGAGATTCATGAGATTTATCGAGGGAAAGTTGGCGTGTGTTGAAGTTGGTGGGGGAATATGGAGGGGCAGAATAGCCTCTCCAAACACTCTGGTCCCGGAACTAGTTGCTTGATTTCTATTGCTATAAATATTTTCCTTATGCTACTCTCATGTACGGCGCATTATATTCAAGAGACTGCTCTTTATCACATGTAGAATTCACTTCAATTCCATAACTCATTCCATGCGCTCTTGTGTGAGAGAACTGAACTTTCTATCTAACCAATCAACTTCCAGTATTCTGTCTCCACATTGCCTTTTTAGGTACTCCGTTTTGCTGACTTATTCCAGGAACAGGGAACTCTTGTACTACATGTAGCTTATTGCTATGTAGTGGGCAATTGAAGCGTCATTATTAATCTTGAAGAGTATGATAACTTAGACCTAGATCTTCTAATATTATCTACGTACATATCTAAGAAAATATGTATGTAGGTATGACCCCACCGTCTTCTATCGCCTATGATGTATTACTCTATAAGTAGGTATCTAGGTGGAGTATCGCCAAGATGCTAAGAGGATCACGTCACTATCCAAGATGAACAATCGATCATCGTAGGATGGATCGCACTTTTACACTTAAGCTTAAGAAATGTTCCGTACTAAACCAGAACAAGGTAAAAAGGAAGCGTAGAAAATTCACTGATCGACACTAGAACATCATCCTGTTGCGCTACCTACTTGAGTATCGTCACACGTGGACCCCACGTGCAACGTCCGCGGACATTCTCGGGAAACTAGCGGAGTTGAGACTATTAATAAACAACCACTATTCCCGGGAGGCTAAGTACTAATACCAATCAAGAGGCAGTTGACATTCCGTATCCACATGATAGGACTGGAAGAGTAGATTGGTGAGATTATGATGAATCCGAGGCAAATCAAAAGTACAATCACCAAGCTACCGTGAAAAAAAAAATAACTTGTCGTTTTCTTCTTCATCCTAATATCCTTAATCCTTCCTTTAGACAACTCCCGCAAACGCATTGACTTAGAAGACAAGACATATCCCAACCCCGAAGCCGTATTCAGTCCTAGGTACTACCCCTTCACGGCCCCAAAGTGAAATCCCCAAGACTGCTAGAGCTGGATGCAAGGAAATTGCCACCTTCCGGACGTGCCAACAGAATATCGCGAGTTCGCCTCCGTGCGGCGAGCCAACTCCTCTCTTCCTGGATCATCAGATACCCCGGCCCGTCGAAATTCACCATCAATTTAGTCTCCGGTGGTCGGGGTTTACTATCCCAGACCCCCAAAGCCCCTAGTATATCCTCCCGCAGCCCCATTAGCCAGGGGTGCACCGCAGACACGTAGTCGTGGATCGTGATGCATTCTGACGTGGCCTTCACCGCCAAGTAGGCCGCTTTCTTCCGCGGCCGCTCACTCCCGCAGCACTTTAGAACGTGGTCAGGACCGTCCTCGTCCTCGTCCGGATCGAAGTCTACTAGTTCCCCAAATACGCAATTCTCGTCGTTGGGGTCTGCGTGGCTGTCGTGCACGTCGAACCAGTTGTCCTCCCAGTTCTCGAGATCGCTGACACGCACCGTGATAGATGAGACCCCTGGCTGGGTGAGCTGTGATTGCGAGACCGAGTGCCAGGTTGTGCCGCCAATTGTTTGCCGAAAGTATGCCTCACGAACTGAGTCTGGATCCGAGGCATCTTCTAATACCCAGACCGAAGTACTCAGGGGACCATTCAGACTCCAGAATATACGTTTAGCGTCAGGGGCGAGACGGACGATTTGTGAGTTGCGGAGAGCTTCGAAGGAAAGGAGTTCTTGTGTTGGGTCTGAAGCGGCCATATCGGCGAAATTTATCACTGATATCTAGTAAGTACTCGATTTGAATGGGATGTCGATGAACATTGGTGGATTCATCTTTAAGAGTCGAATAGACTGCGCCGCAAATTTAATATTAAACAGTACAAGAAGCTAGACAGAGTTTTAAAGTTTGATGAAATTCAAAAATTAGGCAACACTATTTTCCAATTATAGCCGATTATTGAAGCCTATATCGTGGATTGGTAGCGAGAATATCGTAATGTTGTCTAGGGAGGCTATGATATGTAGTGGAGCCGGTCGATCTAAGAAGGTCCTAGTGTATCCGTACGTCGAGTAGGTGGAAAAGTAATATGATGTTGTATTTTCTAAAATTTCTAAGTGGAAAGTCTTTGAGTGTTAAAAAAACTTAGCAACTACTTACGTAGTGATAGATCTTGAATTATATAAATATCTTGATAAGTATCTACAGAGTGTGGTAACTCTACTGAATACCGCTTTGCTAGGTATTGTAATTCCCACGGTGAGACGACGTATATAGCTTCGTAAGAAGTAAGTTTTAGAGGCGCAAATGGAATGGTATCTTCTTTATTAGGATTATTGGTTCTCCTGAATTCCAAAGCCGATATCCATGTAGGGTCATATTTCATCTCGAAGTCTTGTACTAAGTAGGTATCTACGCTTTGCTTCTTAGAGGCTGCTTAGTTCGGCTAGCAAGAGTCTTAAATATGGTTCAATGGAAATATCATCCTTCTTATTGCCACTAAAAGAGGTGGCACAGATTAGGGAACAGCAATTGGTAATACGACAAATTTGTATTCAACCAGACTAGCCCTCGATACGTAATGTCTTAAGATAAACAAAACTGAAGATCGCACATCAGCACGGTCGTCGACAGTGAGGTTAAGCTGGCTCGTCAATGATAAGTCCATCATTAAGTTTCAATACAAGTATTGGAAAAGTTAGGGACTAGTATCTTAGTTTGGCTCCATCCCCATTGTACGAGTTGA
Source organism: Hypomontagnella monticulosa (assembly GCA_902825475.1). Lineage (NCBI taxonomy): Eukaryota > Fungi > Ascomycota > Sordariomycetes > Xylariales > Hypoxylaceae > Hypomontagnella > Hypomontagnella monticulosa. Next base: position 3,927,074 of record CADEBF010000011.1, on the reverse strand, counting down.
ACCTCAGGCTTGAGGAACTTATCATTTGTTGTCTCCTCAAAGCAATCGCGCGGTGTCAAACTCACTAGCATGAGATTGGAGTGAATATGAGAGAATGTACTGATTTATCCTCAGGATGAGTAAGTTCTTTGCTTCAGATGCTCGAGCCACCTGAAGCGTCTACGAGGTAAACCAATTAAGGAAACGAGGCTTATCTCCATCATAGAGAACCTAAAAAGAAGACTCATTTGAAGAGGACTATGATCTACTGAAACTTGCAATTCCATTAGCAGTGGCGGAATCTGTCGTCCTTATCCTCGACCATCCATTTAGTATTGCCAAAGAATCTCGGTTGAGTTCTTATTCACTGACTTTCTATTCAAATATGCACCGAACTTATGGTTCTGCGATAGACTCAAGGAGCAGTAAAGCATAATTCATAGCGTTTAGAATTTAGGGGGATTGTTACGATGTAATAATGTTGCTGTCAACTTGCTGATGCTATCATGGATCAGGGTGGTTCTGCTAATATAGTAAGTGAATGTATAAGTGTAAGATACAATGGTCTCATTACATTAATACGGTTCATCAATAAAAGCTCTTATAACCATAAGTTAGATATTAAGTTACTACACTACTCTCTTATTGTCACTTATACCGATTCGCAATCATTCTGCTAATAGGAGCTCAATTGAAATGTCCATGACTCTACGTAGAAGAGAGGCTCTTTCCAAGAAAATAGATCCTGTCTGCTATATTAAGAGTTTCAAAGTCATATCATAGTCATGTGGTAGATTCATAATGCCTTAAAGTCCAAGAGCCGTCAACGAAATGCTCTCATAACGCCGAGGCGTTAACAAGCTTCTTATTATGCAGGTGACAGCGCGAAAATTTACGAATTCATATCAATTGATACATATAACCCATACAAGAACCTACTCATTACATATATATGTAAGTAGGGAGATAATAGACTGTCTAGTTGAATAGCCGTGCAGTGACCTTCGTTCAAGCCTGGAACAAGATTAAGTTAACCATCCGAAATGAAAGAGACACGCCTCCCTACTATTCATAATATGAGAGAATCAATAAGTTTCTAAGTTCTCTATGATGCAATTGCCATGGGAAGAGAGGGATCGCATGATAATTGGCAATATTGAATTATACAATTCTTGAATTTATGTAGCTATTGTAAATTATAGTCCGTGTAATATGCCTTACTACGCTCCGCACCGTGGTAGCGCCCGGGTCATCCCGATCGTACGATTCGGAAAGTACTGGCTTAAAAAAACGTACCACCCAAGCCCATTTTTCAATTACAATGCATGCCGGAAGCATCTGCGTGCATTGCAAAATGACTATGAAACTCTATATGCTTGGTTTTTGGTCCGGTGAGACGAGAATGGCTCGGTGTTTATAGTTTGAGCAATTTTCGTCTCGAACGACTCGACATCACGAACTAGGAACCATACCCACCGTCCTCAAGTATATATTCAGATCCAGATCTTATCGTGGAGAATCTCGAGGTCTTATCCATCGCATCATAACAAGAGTCTGTCCTACTACATTAGCAACCCGTCGCAACACTACAACAACCCGACGCACTAGAACAACCTACCGCGACCCGATAATTATCTGTCGCACTGCTACAACAATCCGTTCCATTATTACATAATTCATCAAGCACCAGCCAACACCACTAATACGGGAGCATATCATCAAGATGGAAGCAACCGCCAATACCCGTCTCACACAAGGCAAATCCATTCCTATCCCTATCCCGACGCCAAGCAAACGGGGCAATTCGTCTCCGACGGAATCCCAATCATTCACATTTCAAATCGGAAGCCCAGCATTTAGCGATTGCGAATCGGCATTGGATGAAGACGAAGATGCCTACGATATGTATCATATACCGTCACATCACCGAAGGAATGCACTGAGTTTCGAAGACGGCTTCGAATTTCCCGTCTTCCTCCACAGACGAATGTCAGAGCCGCAATCGCCTCCCAAGTAAGGGAGCTCGTTATTTCAGCTAGAGCCAAAATGCAACAGGATGGAAGATGCGACCAATGCACCCGTCCCGGCACCGCTATCATTATAGTGGACCGGCGCCGGTGGAAGTCACGGAAAGCAATCGGGCAGGAGAGATCAATAGTGGGAAGGTCCAGATGGTGCTATCGAGTAGTCGCACTATCCCATCCAAAGCATTAACGGCCCGGCGCCGACTACAGGTCTACAGCCGCACCGAAAAGGCGAATAGAGTCGCCAATTGTCACAAAAAGGTTATGGGTGGGTTTTTTGTATTCAAAATTTCGGCGTTCAGGGGGAATAGGAAAGCGAGGGTATCGGGTTAAGAGTGTAAAGGAAATACCCATGGCGCCACGCCTTGTACATAGCTATTGGGCAATGGCTCCCACCAGCGTTATGGGTGTACAATATTTGTTAGGTGCAAATCAACAGCCAAATGGGCATTTAGTGCCTTGTAATAATTCAATATGATCCAGCTCCATCACGATCTAATAGAACTGTTCAAAATACGAAAATGTGAGAAAACATAAGAAGATCCCCGAATATATGTATCAAAGAGTGATAACGATGTAGGGCGATAATGTGATGTTTCCCCTTCCCCTCAATCAAATCCCAGATTGAGAGCCCGTTCTAGATCTCATCTATGTTACAGTGTCAATGACGAGTCGTATAATTAAGCTATAACATACTATAGGTATCACTGTACTACTCGGAACCCCGCGGCAACAGCTCACATCGGGATTATGTGTACACCACCTTGCTAATTCCGAGTACTCGAGGGGCTCCGCGGACCTGACACGGAGACATTTAGCGGATATACTTAGCACATCTAATAAGGCGCAGCCCCTAATACTAGGCATCGGGATGATTTTAAAGAGTTGCATACTAACTCCGCTAAATCCATCTACCATGAAATCATCGCGGCGCAGAATGAAACTGGCAAGCCAACGAACTCTAAGCTGCAGCGCTTCACAAATGACAAAATCATGAACTCAGACGATCGATAGGATCGGCTGAATGTATATAAATACCATGCAAAGAATGCTCAAACGAAATTATATATCTCGATAGTTCCAGACATCAATAATTCCATATTCATAACGCATCAAGATTCTCTCTTACGACTTCATATTCAGCTCTCGCCTGTGACAGAAATCTAACGCCAAAATGACAGCTACAACACATCCAGAATACACCAAGAAAACTGAGGCCTTGGAGGTTGCGGCCGACTTCGCCGATCGAGTTCGTGGAAAGACCGTAGTGATAACAGGTGTGAATCCTGGGGGCATTGGATTCTCGACCGTGCAGGCCTTCGTAGGTAGCGCCATTACTTGAGACTTAAAACCATTTATTAACGCATCATATAGGCCTCCCAAGCTCCAGCTCACTTGATCCTCGCTAGTCGGACTCCGTCCAAAATCCAAGAGTGTGTCGATAAACTCAAGGCAAATTACCCTACAGTGGACTACCGTCCTCTTATTCTTGACCTCTCCAGACAGAAGGCCGTTCGCGCTGCCGCTGGCGAGGTGCTTTCCTGGACCGATGTGCCAACCATCGACATCATCGTCAATAGCGCAGGCGTAATGAATCTGCCTGAGCGAATTCTCACCGAGGACGGACTTGAGACGCAATTCGCGACTAACCACGTCGGACATTTCCTCTTCACTTGCCTACTCATGCCGAAGCTCATCAAGGCCGCGGAGCGCAATCCGAAGGGAGCTACACGGATTATTAATGTTACCTCTCTCTCACCTGTCATGGGTATTATGCGATGGAGCGATCTTAACTTCGAGAAGAGAAACAAGGATCTACCGGAAGACGAACAGCCGCCTTATGATATACACAGAAGTTGGGGTGAGTCGAATGTTGAGGAGAGGTCGTATCTTCCCCTTGAGGGATACAACCAGAGCAAGATAGGGAACCTGCTGTTCAGCATTGGGATCAACAGGAGGCTCTACGAGAAATACGGAATCCTGAGCATGGCCGTCCATCCCGGCATCATCCCGACGGAGCTAATCCGGGATGCCCACCAACGGACCAAGGATGCAGTCAGCCAGATGGCAGAAAAGGGGATGATTGAGTATATTACGCATGGCGCAGGGGCGGCGACAAGTCTTGTGGCTGCGCTGGATCCCAAGTTGACACTTCCCGAACCCAAAGATGGCAAGGATAACTACGGCTCGTATCTCATGGATTGTCAAATCTCGGATAAGGCCAGTACCCCGAATCAGTCGAATGAATCAGCTGAGAGACTATGGAAGATAACTGAGGGTCTGGTTAAGGAGCAGTTTTCGTGGTGAGAAGGCAAGGGTAGGAGTACTAATTAAAAATACGGTTGGTACCGTCGTCGCGGCTTACTTGTAACACTCTCTTTATATAGCCTAAGACCACTCATTGCAATTCGTATCATGCTCACGCTGCTGATTTCTGTTATCCCTTAAGCCTTTCTAGGGTCGCTTCGCGCTAGCCATCGCTTTTTGAATTTAGTATTGATTATTGTTGAATCGAGATGCATATACCATCATGTATATTTATTTTGACTTAGTGTGATAGGTTAACCTGTGGGAGCGGATTTCATGTATAATACATGTAGCAATCAACCATAACTTATACATTGCCATTCTTCAGCCCATATTCCGACTTAATAAGCCAGGCCGCCCTCTCCGCGACAGCGTAAACAGTCGACTGTAAGTTACCCGGCGGCAATACGGGTACGATACTTGAATCGACGACACGGAGATTTTTGACACCGTGGACCTTAAGACGGTTATCAACGACACCACCAGTCTCCTGGGGAAGCATGGAACACGTTCCGGCCGGATGCCACATCGACGCTGCACGAAGCCGAATGTACTTCTTGGCGCTTTCCAGGTCTGCCAGGTGCGAAATCTGGCGGGATGGCTTGAGCGGCTGCTTCAGGAGTCCACTCAGAGGTGGAGATGATGCTAAAGACTGCACATAGAGCATATGCTCCGCGAAAATCTCTATGTCCACTGGATTGCTCAAGTACTTTGGGTCTATCACAGGGGCATCAAGCACATCGCTAGACTGGATATGAACGCTACCCCTTGAGGCGGGATGCGAAAGTATTCCAGCCAGTACGAGGTGTTTGCCAGAGAGTGGCTTGTAAGACTTTTGGCCGGTCGCGGGATCGGACTCGAGCGGGTTTTGTCCAAGCGAAGTGATATAAGCGCCGGATGGCATAGCTGGGTTGAGTAAGGCCTTCTCGGCGACTTCATATAATGCCATAGCGCGGGCTAGCTCTTGTCCTTCAAGGACCCCCTTTTTCGGTCGATTTTCATCTAACAAGATCTGCAAACGCTGATGGCCCTCGTGTGATTTCAAAGCATCCAAAGGCATATATGCATACGTCAAAATCCCCGACGAAGTGAGAATGCCAGTCCGATTAGCCATGTACTCGGCCATTACTTGTTTGATTGCCTCCGGTTCCCGCCTAATAATGGGATCTCTGGTTTCCAGAGTCTCTGCTGCTTCAAAGCCGAGGTCGACCACGAGATGATCCTGCAGACCTTCTCCGACACCAGGGAGATCCTTGACGACGTCGATACCATGTCGAGCTAAGATGTCACGGCTGCCGATACCAGAAAGCTCGAGGATCTTTGGTGATTGTAGAGCACCAGCAGCAATAATAACTTCTTTGCGAGCCGTCACACTCTTCGTGATGGAGTCACGGCGGTATTGAAGCCCAATCGCCTCAGTAGATCCTTCCTTGAAGAGTATTTTCTCGGCCGTCGCGCTGCTGAGAACGTGGATGTTCTCTCGATGTTTGATAGGATCGTAATAACGATTGGCGGCCTGACTTCTCTCTCTCGAAGCTGGGTCAACGCTCAAGAGGTTGTTAAATGCGCCCACAGATTCATTTAACCAAAGGTCATTGGCCTTACGATAACCGAGTTTTTCGAACGTTTCCACCCATGCCTTACGGATAGGATGTTCTGCCAGCGGGAACGAGGTCTGGATTGGACCCCGAGCGCTATCGTTCCGCGTTGGCTGACTCCCAACGCCGAGTGTCTTCCATGAAGACTCGGGAATCGACGGATATGTGTAAGACTTGTCGTAAAAACCACGAAGCGAGTCCCAGTCCCAGCCTTCGTTCCCAAGTGATGCCCATGAGTCAATAACTCCTCGCGTCGGCGGGGCAAAGACCTGGGCGTTTAGGATACTCGAGCCGCCAATGGCCTTGCCTTGGTTAAGTGGGATGGTCCTGCCGACAAGGTTTGGCTACAATGGCGAGATCATCGGGTTAACACGGATCTTCAATAACTTTGTGGCTAGATGAGTGTACCTGGGCGTTGCTTGCAAATTTCCAATCTGCCTCCCCGCCGAGAAGCGCTGCGTAGAAGGCGGGGATTTTAGCCTGCAGGTTCTCGCTTTGGTCCGACCCGGCCTCAATCACAAGGATGGACTGACTGTCGTCCTCCGAAAGCCGGCTGGCAAGGACGAGCCCGGCAGTGCCACCACCGGCTACCACAAAGTCATAAGAGTCCAGCACCATATTGTAGGACTTGTCAATATTCAAGGGTTTTCAGTAGCTAGAAAAAAAGTTTCCTAGGGAAATCGAAGACACCAAATGACGAGAGAAATATAGTTTCGAAACAAGATAGAATAAAGGTATTATAAGAAGGGAGCCCGATGAGAACACCCCCGCATACCTCTCCCTTTGCTGCACGTTATGTGTAACCACGGTCTTCGTAGCCCACTCCCTCTGTCTCTGTATCGGTATCATAGGCTATTCGGTGCGCCATCAAAACAGCCATTTGTCTTAGAGCCCGATATTGAAGAACGATGGTACGTCTGGCTTTTTTGGCCCTTCGGCTAGGGATCGAGGATGTGTCCGGGAACGGGCTTGGCGTGGCGCTGTTAGGACTGATCGTCACTGAAGTGCTCTAGAGCGTCCATGTTAAAATCGTGGTGTGGGTATTATGGTAGGCAATGAGAACATTTGAAGATATATAAATATGTGTGTTAAGGGGTAATGCTACCAGTCAAAATATAACTCATAATGAGCTCAACCCCTAACCTTAACGTTAAGCATGCCTAAAATTTATGCGAAGCGCGAGTCCAGGTTACGACCGGAATCCAGCAAGATGTACGGCAATCGTAATATCGTTCAAGGAAACCAGTAAATGTTAGAGTCCACAAGTGAGGCGTATCATGATGTCTAAGTTAGATGTTCCCTCCGTATCTCCCCAAGTATTGCCTTTCAATAGCATCAGGTTCTCCCATATGCTCGGTTTGCGCCCTCGATACATCTGACCGAGCTCCCCTTGATGATGGCGACCCTGTACCCGATATTGACATCATCACACCTGAATCATTATGTATGTCGCCGTTGATAGTCTTCGGCATATCCAGTGATCTCATCCCATCCGGTCCTCCTCCAAGCGATCCACCACCGCCGGTAATCCCGCCCTGAGCTATATGCTTGAACTCATTAAGCACGACGAACTCAACCTGCAGCTTGAAGGCGTACACAAACGAGTGCAGGACCGCCTTCAGCGTGAAGTACTCAACATAATCAAGCACGATCACAAGCACATCAGCCAGCACGACGATGACTTGCACGATAATGAGGAAAGCCAACGTGATCTTGGCCTTCGCATTGAGCGACAGCTTGAGCAGCTGCAGGGTGCCCCACACGTAGATCGCCGAGATGGCGATCTCCTGGGCGGAGAAAGCCATGATCTGGATGCGCTCCGTGATCTCCATGTAGGGGAGGAACCCCTCGTGGGTCGGCTTATTCGAGACCAAGAATTGGAACACGATGGTCGGCGTGTGGAATAACACCGCGTCGACGATCATCATGGCGAGTACGACGCGCAGCGTTCGCGTGTGCGATGGGAGTACTAGGTGCAGCCGCGACCATAAAACCATGCTAAAGCCACTGACCATGCCCACCCATCCGATCTCGCACAGCACCGTCGAGAAGATCCAGTTGGCCTCCGGCACGCAGAACTTCAGCACGAAGCCCACGGCGTGGATCGTCACGCCCCATGTCGTGCCCAGCACAGACCAGAAGTAGATTCCGCGCCAGCGCTCGAACGTGTAGAGGACCCAGACTGTAAGCTCAACGGTCGTCCATATAGATAAGGCTGTGAATACGGCAAGGAGAGACCTATGACCCATTAGTTGTTTCTATACAGCTAAAGGGGAATGTATAGAGCATGATTTTGGATCCGGAATCAGCATACCAGACAGTCAGGTTCCAGGGTATTGGGCCGCTACGGGCAAACGACCAGTCGAACTCGTCCAGTGGTACCCATGGGACGGTGATGTTCCGAACGCCAGACATGGCTATGGCTTCAACTTTGAATAAGCGTCAATAGGAGTAACTTTCAAATTTCAGCTATACGCGATTTTACGGCAAGAACAGCTACTGCCATACTTCAGCATATTGATAGGTATATTTCGGCTTCAATACAGAACTTAGACATAATCTACTTATTATACAACCTCTCCATATTGGAGTCCTCTTGTAAACAGTTTAGAGCTGGATTTTCGTGTGCACATATTTGGCGCAGATCGTCGTCTGCAGCTGGCTAAGCCTTATTATACGATTCAGCTAGGCCAGCCGGGGTGAGTATGCTGCGCTCCTCGGTAAGACTTAAACCACATCGGCAATAGCGTTTTCTCCAGCTTTTATATATATATAAAGACTAAAGTACGATTGAACCTATTGGATGCTTTGCCAGAGTGGTGGGTATATCGATACCTTATCATTCCAGACTGGTAGGAATAGGGGCGAAAATACTGGATTGATTCTCCAACCAGTGTATACATCGGCCCTACAACATGCGCAGCTTGAGATGAACCAATCATGGCAGCACCCACCAGTACGCAAAAAGACGAATAGGAGGTTTGACGTGAAAATGACATACTAGGACCAAAAAGTGTTATCTATCGCGATGTGCATTTCTGTGATATTTATGGCCGCTTGTTAGCTAAATTCGGCTATATACTGCGTGCGTATGTAGTGGCGTCGCTAGTGTCGGAGGCATATCACGTAAGACCTTAGTTCCCCAGACACATTCATTGGCACGATAGGCATAACTATGTAGTCGATGACGACATGTTCTTATACCTGCCTGATTGGTATGGAACTCGGTGAAGTCCAACTGTCCATGAGAAGACGCAAGCTATACGGGGTCGCAAATTTTCCATCCCGAAAGTATTAACACATCGCACATCACATTGCAAAACGTTGTACAAGAACTTAAAATTTTCTACAAATTTCTAGTATGCTAAGGCATATATCATACTCGAATCTTCTTCAAAAATCATAATGCCCATCGACATAGAAAATATCGTGATAATGCAATAATAATATATACAATGCAAGTCCCTCCTTAAATGCCTTCCTCCTTTTACCCCTGACTAATGTCCATGGCCAGCCCCATTACCATGGCCTCGCCGGAACCACCGACGCGCCGCGGCCGGCGTGGTGGTGGCGCTCGTAACGTACCCTCCCGTTCCGGCGGGCGCAGAGCCTGCTGGATACCCGCTCGGGAACGGCGGCTGGACGGTGCTTGTGACCGTGACTGACGCAACCGTCTGTGTAACGGTAACGTATACGGTTCCGGGGTCGCATGGGCACACGCTCGATGGCTGAGGGTGGGGTTGGGTTGCGGTGTGGGTGTCTTCGCCGGGCACGGTTTTGAACGACACTAAGGGCGAGCTGGCAGGACGTACTGTCAGTGAGGAACTTGAACTTACCCCCAGAGGACTTGCATGAACAGCACGCAGGTAGCTAGGAAAAGGCAAGAGAGGGGAACTGACCTTGAGGCCGGGCTAACGGCTACAGGTACGGAAGTAGGAGGCAATGCTACGGTGCTAGAGCCTTGGCTCATACTATAGCTTGGAACGTCGCCGGCGGGGGGAGGCGCTGAGTAGTGGCTGGTGGGAAGGGCGCCGGAGGATACGGCAGTCGGGGTCCCGAGGGTGATCGTGTCGTATTCAATGGTGGTTGTGAAGTAAGTCCCAAGAGTGATGGTTGTGCCTGGCTTGGTTCCTTTAGATGAGCTCGGCGCACTAGGAGCAGTTTCTGTAGGTTTGACAATAGTTGGCTGCGGGGTGTCAATGAAACTGATAGTCGAGGTGATCACAATAACTGAACCGCTAACGGTGTTACTCAATGTAAAGGCAGTAGTAGTGTATTGCGACGCAGCGGGAACCGTCGCGTCTGCAACGGGACAGACCGTAGTAGACACGGCGACGGTTTCCGTAACGACAGAGCCTTTGGCAGGGCAGTTGGTGACGCCCGCAGAGCAGGATGTGATAGTATAGACGTTTGTCGAGTATACCGTCGACGTTGTGTATGACGGGGCAGACGTTTTGTGAGACTCTGAAGATGCTGTGTAAGATTGCTGGGACGCGGTGTAAGACGGTACATCATGACTGCTCGATTCAACCTGAGAGCTAGATCCAGACTTCACGATAGAGGACCCAGCCTGGCTTGGGCTCGACTTGACGGACGAACCGGTTACGATAGAGCCGACAGTACCAGTTGGTAGTGCCGTAGCTGTCTCCGTTACCGGGCAGACCGTCGTATAAAGGGGAACAATCTCGGTCGTGACGGAGCCGATCTTAGAGGAGCAATCGGTCTCACCAGCCTTACATGTGCTTACCGTGTAAATGCTACTCGTATAAACAGTAGACGTTGTCATCGAAGTGCTAGAGACCGTAGAATTCTTGACAGTCGCATATGACGAAATTGTCTGGGACGGCGGAGAAGTCTGGCTGGACGCCGGAAGTACCGAAGAGCTTCCGGCTGTTACAGTTTGCGACTCCGTAACTGGACATACTGTCGTATACAAGGAAACGAGCTCCGTCGTAACTTGACCTATCCTGCCGGGGCAGTCTGTAACAGTAGGCGCACAAGAGGTTACAGTATAAATATTTGTCGAGTACACCGTGGATGTAGTCATCTTAGTCACAGAGCTGGATGCAGGGGCAGACGATGCCGGGTAAGTCGCAAGAGATTCCGTAGAATGGCTGCCAGTGACGGAAACGGTGGAGTTCTGGATGACGATGCTGGAACTATGTGTAGAAGAGCTTGTGCTGACAGAGAATGTCGGAGTAATAACGGGGTAGTAGCTGCTATAACTCTCCGACGCCAGACTTGCCGAGCTGCTTGAAATGTGGGAACTGCTAGAGCTTTGCACCGAAGAACTCTTCACCACTGATCCCGTCGAACTGCTTGAAGCATATGCGCTACTAGAGCTAGAGCTAGCTGACCCGATGGACGCCGAGGGAGAGCTCGCCGGGTAGGTAGCTGGAGTCGACGGGGGAGTACTTTTAGCGGGCTCCGTTCCGCCGTAGGTGGTGCCGTCGAGGATAGTTTGCGTGACTGGGCAAACAGTAGTGTACGCAGACTTCGTCTCTGTAATTACAGTTACATGACCAGTCGGGCAGTTCGTTACAGAAGCAGGGCACGAAGTGACGGTAACAACATTCGTCGTGTACACGGTAGACAACACCGACGTGACAATCTCACTGCTCACGCTATACGTGCTCGGCATTGTCTTCGATGAGGAGACGGATGCTGAGGCGGAAACTGAGGCAGAAGCTAAGGCGGAAGAGCTCAGGGACGAACTCTCCGTCTTCACCGTGGACGAAAGCACCGACGAAGCGCTTGAAAGCGACGATGACTGGCTGGATTGCGACTTGCTGCTGGATGGGGTTGGCTTGGATTCTTGCGGTGCACTAGCAGGGTACGTCATTTCCGAAACTGAGATTGACTCCGTTGTCACCTTGCCAACCGGACAGTTAGTCACTGTCGGCGCACAGGATGTGACCGTATAGACGGTTGTCGAATATATGGTAGACATAGAGCTACCCGGAACACTCGCTGCACTCGAAGCACTCGAGGAGGGACTTCCAGATGACATCGCGTAGGAATACGGAGCACTGCTCGCCGAGCTCGAAGTAGAAGACTGGGCCGATGAGGCAGAAGAAGCAGACGAAACCGGATAGCCAGAACTAGAACCTGTAGAGCTAGAAGCACTCGAGCTCACGGTCCCAGTACTTAAGCTACTAGATAGAGTAGAGCTAGACTGAGCCAACGCGGTGCTGCTAGTCCCCAGGAAGAACGAGCTCAGACTGCTCAAGACCCCACCACTGCTTGATGGTGAGCTCATTGGGTATCCACTGCTACTAGAACTGCTGCTTGATGATATGCTTGCGGCTGGATAAGTAGCAGGGGACTCGACAGAAGAAGAAGAAGACGACGACGACGACGACGAGTGACTGCTGGCAAGTGGACTAGCCGGGTACGTCTCGACGGGCTCGACAGAGCTAGAAGCAGATGAATGACTACTAGACGAGGATACCGCCGAAGAAGACGATGCGTGGCTTGAAGAAGGCGAGCTAGCCGGGTACGTTTCATACTGTGCGGGAGAGGAGGCGGACGAGTGACTGCTGGATGGTGAACTAGCTGCGTACGTCTCAGGAGACTGAGTAGAAGCCGAGCTGGACGAATGGGAAGCGGAAGGCGAGCTAGCCGGATACGTCTCATACTGTGCGGGAGAGGAGGCGGACGAGTGACTGCTGGATGGTGAACTGGCTGCATACGTCTCAGGAGAAGCCGAGCTAGACGAATGGGTAGCAGAAGATGAGCTAGCGTCGTACGTAATATACCCATAAGACGTAGGATAGCCGGTAGAAGCGGACGGCGAAGAAGTCGCAGTAGATGGCTCCGCGGTGCTGACATCCGAGTTTGGTGCACTCATAGAATAGCTTTCACCAACAGCCTCGGCCTTAGCAACCTTCATAGGGCTGCTACCGTGGGGGGAGTCGCAACCATCCTGAATCTTCTCGATGGAACCGATCTTGCCAGTCTGTGACTTATTAGCGAAATTGCCGCTATATAACAATGGCTTACTTACCTTATCTTTGAACCTATACTGGCAGGCCGGATACTTGTTCGTGATATTTACGCTCTTCACATACATAGTGTAAGGGGCGTTCTTCATATCGATCTCACCACCAGCCCATTGGACAGTCCAGTAGTTGTTATCCGAATCGCCACCTCCCCATACACCAAGTTGAAGCTTCATCGGAGATTGGGGAAAGGTGAATCCGCTGGGAGTGCTCTTGGCCTGAACGCTACGGACAACTTTGTCGTCGACGTACCAGCTCATGTGGTCTTCGTCCCACTCCACCGAGTATTTATGGAATTGCTCTGCAGGCTTGTACGCGTCCTTTTGGTACGCGGCGGCACCATCCCACATCTTTCCTTGCGCGAAGACGTTGGTCTCGACACTCCACATCCCGTCCTTTGGTGGGAAAGGCGTCTGGCCGAACTGATTACCCGAAAATTCAAGATCGATTTCGTCTTGGGTATCCGACCATAGCACAGCGCTGCTGATCACGCCCTGGCCGGGCGCAATTTTCATTTCGACGTCGTAACGGCCGCCGAGCATATAGAAGTCAGTCCACATATTCGGGGCATCTCCTTTCTTCGCGTAAGAAAACTCGGCTCCGTTAGAAGTGAATTTGACGGCTTCATTATTTGCAATAACCCAGTCTGATGGGGTTTCTGTCTGCTTTGTGAAATCAATGTAGTAACTATTCTTCGCCAAGGCGTTCTTCGGTTGGCACTCTGCTTGGAGCGGATTACAATCGGGTTGAAGTTGACCACTGACGAGTTGAGCCGCGAGGCCCAACACAGTGAGTAAACCCACAATTCCTCCTTTTGACATTTTTTGGATGACCTTGAATGGTCTATGAAATTTTAGAATTAGGTATAATTTTTAGGGAAAACTTCCAAAACAGGTCTTGTCACGAGGGCAACATCGCTGGCAATATTAGCACATCCAAGAATAAAGCGTCATTGTCACATTTGCTCCTCGACGTCGAAACTTCACACTCAAAGCCAGGTCTAAAAGGTTGTTTTGTACACTTCCTTTTCCGGTTACGCTGTCACGCAGCGTCGTCTTGACAGAGAAGGGGCATTATTGACCTTGAGGATCTCCTTTGCCTTGCCTTGAAGGAAGAGAGGAACTCGAACCAAGGTGACACTGACACAATAGTGAAATTCGACAAAGAGAATTATATAAATATAATATCAAACCTTTCAGTGTATTAGCTAGTCTTTCATGCTCACCAAGAAGTTGAGACTATCCAATTACTTGGTAATTTCGCTTCGATAGTCATTGTTTGATATTGGGTGGTGAATGTGGATTAACGCCGACGAGGCCTCGCATGATGGCGCGCTTAACGGTATTTTCAGTCCCCACGTCTCGCTCATCTGCGTAATTGGGCGGCGTCTGTTTCACAGCAGAAAATTGTCTCAACACACAAAGGAGGTCCCCAACAGTGGCGTAGGCGGCGCTGGTGCGGACATGCGCGGAACCGATTGATCGGCTCGGCCATGTCATCCTGTCTCATATCCCGAAGAAATAGAAGGATGTGCCCTTTTGGAAATATAGATCATATTATTTTAACTTCAAAATAAGTTGCCTCATTAAGCAAGCTCTCATAGAAATATATTTATATTTTCTATATAGTCGAAGAGAGAATGGAAAGAGATGAAGCAAGAGATCTGTAACATTTTACGAACTACACCGAAGCACGTGCCATATGTTAGACATTATGCAGTTAGACGAGTGACAAGGTCTTATCCTTACCATAATTGTCCGATGCAAGGCAACCGGGGTCGCCAAGTCTTTGTCGGTAAGCCGCCTAGTCCAGGCATCATCCCACTTCAGCAGAGTTCACCTGCAGCTTCGATTGGTAAATAGTAAGAAGTGGGGGCTAGGACCTCAAGTGCTGTGTTGGAAAAGCCGGTTCCGCCTCATTCCCAATTGGTGTACTGTAGTAGGTACAGTGCAGATTTACAAGGGCAAATAGGTCCACGGTAGTACCCAGTCGTAAGGTCCCAAAGTCCCCAGGCCTCCATCCACCAATCCACCAGGCCAGACCCCAGGCCCCAGGGTTGGCCTCACCTTGCACCTTGCTTGCCTAGAAGTTCAATCAATCGAATCATCTCTTTTTTTCACTTGAACTTCCTTGCCTCGTCACACCCCATCTTGCGCCGCACATCTATTTTTCCAACTGCAAGCTTGCGTGTTCCCGCATTCATTTATCGTAGTAACATTACATTTGCGTTAGATCTCTATGGTCCAAGACACTCCCTTGTGGTTCAAATATAATATATTCGAAACAGCTTTTTTATGGTCTACCTACCGTCTTAGATCATCGTCATTCTAGATCAAATATCTTATTAAAGCAATCCCTTGTTCACTCCCCACACTCTCCGCGCGCGCCTCTTCCGCGCCACCGTTAGAGAAAATAAAATAAGATAAAAAACGATGGGGATCTTTAATCAAAAGTCCAAACTCAAACCCGCACCGCAGGAGATTCGCGTGGAGAAGGTTTACATTCCCGCCAAATCGCGGCCCGGCCTGCCAACTAATGGTGCACGCGCGTCCTCGAGCCAGTTCTCAGCCTCACCCCGCCTGTCGCCGAACCCGCGCTTGTCGTCGCGAACTAAGAGCGCGTCGCCGTATCCGTCCTCGTCCGACGAGAAGCGGGCCATCGTGCGGAAGCGCAAAGCCGTCACCAGCACCCCGCGAGACTCCCCCGCCTTCGGCAACGACTCCGAGTCGGAAGATGAGGATATCGATCCATTTCGCAAGCGGATACGGCGCAGTGAAGAGAGATCCGTGGACTTGAATCGGAAGCTTCGCCACAAAAAGGCGTTCGGCGATGAGATCAGAGATTCGCGCATCATCCACGCGGCGGATATTGCATCGGTTGCCACGAAATGCCCTCCCATCCAGGGCGCAAAGCCGGAAGAGGTTGCGATCGAGCTGCAATATCCGTCGCGGTGCAAGCGCGAGAGGTAAGACTGTCTAGTAATTATCGGAAGGCACCGTAGAGGTTACTAACATGCAATATAAGGTATGAGCTAGTATGGCAGAAAGATAAGATCGACGCTGTCAAGGACATTCTCTCAGTAGTCGAGCACGTGGCCGATACGTATCTCACCGACGACGAAGCGAAACCCTTCATCGACCACAACGGGAGCTTCAGAAGACAGATGGAGCGTGCAATAAGCGAAAAGTTTCGGGACGTGCCCAGTTTCAGAGAAGCACTTCAAAACTACAACGATAAGCTATTAGAGTTGGTGAAGAACGGCACCGTAGCCAAGAATATAGAACAACTGCATCATCTTCCGCCTAGCTTAGTGTCCTTCATCCTCACCCAAGTGTACGACCGCACCGTTGCGCCCAAGGTGGAAATGCTCACGAAATACGAGATGGGAAGCGACAACGTCTATGGAGAACTGCTGCATCCTTTTATCACGAAGCTGCTCGTGGAGCAAACCAAGATGACCTCGGACCAGGTCTTCATAGATCTCGGCTCTGGGGTAGGCAACGTCGTCCTTCAAGCTGCCCTCGAGATCGGATGTAGAAGTTATGGCTGCGAGATAATGGAAAACGCCTGCAACCTCGCCGAAGCCCAGGAGAAAGAATTCCGATCTCGATGTCTCCTCTGGGGCGTCGCCCACGGAAGGGTCTGCCTCGAGAGAGGCGACTTCCGTACCAACAACAAGATCATAGAGAAACTGAAGGAGGCGGACGTAATCCTCGTCAACAACAAAGCCTTCACTTCCACTCTCAACGATTCACTCATCAACATGTTCTTGGATCTGAAGAAGGGTTGCAAGATCATATCGTTAAAGTCCTTCGTCCACGAGAACAAGACCGCCATCAACGACGTCGCGAACAGCATCTTCGATGTCCAACGCTACCGTTACCACGAGAACTGGGTCAGTTGGGCCGCCGCGGAGGGCGAGTACTATATCTCCACCAGGAAGTGAGAACACCAGCCGGGCTAAAGAGACAAAAAAGAAAAAAAGAAGTCAGCAATTGCTTCGTATGTATAGAATTAAAGAGCTCAGAGAGATGAAATCACGCTAGGATACCACATTTGCATAGAAGAGCGTTATGGAAGGATACCAAGGGAGGCATCAACGGTGGTCACTTACAGATACAGGTCTCAGGTATTATAAATAGAGCGCGGCAATGCAATACTAGGTCTGTTTTTCCTGTAGTTGGCCGAGAGCGTCACCTCCGATTCTTATTCTTAGTGCTCGGTGATTCGTTCTCCAGGTTCATGGCATCTGCTTCGTGCTTCATCCGTTCCATCCACCTTTCTACCAATTGCTTGTTTTCGGCGGCAACTTTGGCTGCCTTCTGCTCGGTGACATCCAGCTGTATATTCAAAGTCAGGTTGTCGTCTTGTATATCCTATCGCTGCATGTTAGTCCTACCGCAGTATGTAGATTTAGACAATCGTATCCTAGTACCTTTAGCATCTTGTTCTTCCCCGCCAGCTCCTCGTTGCGATCTCTTAGCTTCGCCGTCAAGGCATTTCGCTCCGCGGTGAGGTCGCTTATCCTCTTGGCGTCGACCTTGGTCTTAGATCGCAATTTCTGCAGCTCGTCCTCAGCAGTCTTGAGCCTGCTCTGAATCTGGCCTTTCGACCGTAGCGCTTCGGCGAGATCCAGTTTCAGCTGTGCGACACTCGGATCGGAACCGCTAGTTGTCTCAGTAGTAGTGGTAGCCTTTCCCGAGGCCGGTTTTTCTGATATCCGCGGTGAGGACGGTTTTGCTGCCGAGGCTTGCCATACGGCTTTCTCGGCTTCGAGGGCGGCTATGCGGTCGGCGAGTTGGGAGCCTGATTGCACATTTGTTAGTATAGCTAACAGACGGCAAACATATGGTCGGTCAAGTGGGACAAAGCTTACAAGCTTCGACGAGGTCCTTGTTCACGGGATTATTCCGCTCGGCTTCCTGTATGGAAGTGAGATAGTCGCTTCGCCAGTCGGGCATGGTGGTCGCGCTCTACATAATAGTATCATTTGCGATGTTGGGGGTTGGTACAGCTTCGGATGCTGACTTTGAAGTTGGATGGGGAAGGTAAAGTTGCTCATGGATCCCAGGCGCTGGTATTGGGCTTTGG
The DNA here is from genome assembly GCA_902825475.1 of Hypomontagnella monticulosa. Taxonomy (NCBI): domain Eukaryota; kingdom Fungi; phylum Ascomycota; class Sordariomycetes; order Xylariales; family Hypoxylaceae; genus Hypomontagnella; species Hypomontagnella monticulosa. The sequence continues at coordinate 3,909,074 of CADEBF010000011.1, read as the reverse complement.
AGGGGTACTTCTAAGCTTAATTAGGACCCATAAATACCCGCTAGCTATCGCCAATTATCTTCTATGTTTATTCGTCACACAGAAATGAGGCCCAAACGCCGTACAAACTCCCCTACTCATCATACACTGTATCAACTATCAATATATCGACCGATGTATCTATTAAATTCTAAGATATGACCATTTCATCATAGTACATTATATAACATTGGATCAATTTCACTATGGTCCCTCTATATAAAGTAGTCATCAGACTGGTATATATCTAAAGCATCTATAGATTCTATTCGCGGCCATGTGATGAATAAAGGTAGACGAGCAAGACCCCAATGATGTCTGCCACGCTAACCTACTAACCAATCAGCGATACATGGAAGACGAACCTCTATATCCTCTGACTCTGTGCAACAAAGCTTTGGAAATGGATTACCGGGTTCGTCCTCAGGGGTAATCATATCAAGAAGAAGTGAGGGTGATGGAGAACTCAGTCTAAAACGTGAAGCAGCAACACGAATTATAAAGCCAAAGACCAAGTCACATCCTCAGGAATACTCCCCACCGGCTCCTCATCCCACGCGACATGCGAAATGCTCTGGCCATCAGGAAGCGCAAGATCTGTGGTCCACGTCGCTAGCGCCCGCCGGTCATCTATAAGACCCGTTTCGGGGTCCCGGGCAAACACTAGCAGCCGCCCGGGGACGCTATACCCGTTCGCGACCGCGAACAGCGTTCCGTCCCTACTAATAGCAAACGTTCTTGGCCAAAGGCCTCCGGACGCTGTGAGACCCACCAGCGCGAGACCGCCCGTCTCGAGGTCCACGCTGTAAGTCGCGATGGTATCGCTCCTCTCACCTTGATACTCACTGCGGCCATCATCCCGGGTCGAGAGGATCAAGTGCCGACCCCCTTCCGCTACCACGATCTCCGCCGGCAGCGCCTGCCCAGACATGTCACCAAAACTGGTTTGATAGGCGCTATCGTTATAGAACTGCTTGAAGCCTAAGGTCCCATTGGCTTGGTACAGCACTTCGAAGCCGTGTAGCGAGTTCGTGAGTTCGCCTAGCACGTAGAAGAATGTCTTGCTAGTCCCCTTCACGAAAACCCCGTGCCGCGGCCCATTGCCAGGCGCAGTGATGTAAGGCGCCAGCTCCACCAGCCGATCATCCCAGCCAACGGCGTAGGTACGCAGTGCATCTGCGCCGCGGTCCGGTACCACAACGAATTTTCCCGTTGGGTCGACTGCGATGCCGTGAGGGTGTGGCTTGTCCTGCAATGTGGCATTGGGCCCGGGCTTATCCATAGAGTAATGAAAGCTTTGGATCTCTTTCAAGTGGCTTGGGTCCGAAGTGTCGAGGACAGAAACTCCGCCCATATAATGAGCTAAGCCTAGCCGGTTCGGGGCATAGAAAACGGACTGCGCTGGGCCATAGTCCGTAGTCACATTGTCAATTATCGAAAGCGAATCCTTGGAGAATGAGGCTACGGAGCCGGCGTTGGGGGTTGTGAAGGCTTCGTTTGAGCAGAAGATTGTTCCTGTAGCTTGGTCGAAGTCGAGCCAGCTAGGATTGTACCCACAGTCGAATGTTCGCTCGACCTCTTGCAAAGCATGGCTCCCATTCTCATTGCTGGTGAAACTTAGACGAAAGACTGGCCCGGCGTAGCTAGTCACGTGGAGGTCCTTTGCAACGGCAGTGCTGACGCCAGCAAAGCCCAATGTGAAGAGGAAATGCTTGACACCCATCTTATAAAAAAGGATATAGTAGCTAGACAGGAACAGATTCGAAGCTATCCTAGGGAAACTATTCACCTAGGCATATTCTAGAACAAACGTATGATACTATATAATACTTCGTGACATCCCTAAACTTCAGAATATCTAGCTCTACCCCGTTCCGCGATGTCATCGTTATCACACCGCTTCTCGCTTAGCGTCTGACATCACGGAAGTTGATAGGCCATATTAAGTATGAGTTCAAAACTAACCCCTGGCTGCTAATTCCCGGCTTCGTACGTAGGCACACGAGGAAATAAAGACGGCGAAATGGAGAGTGACTATTAAGACTTTCCCTAGGTAAAGATGGACAAACAGCTTATCCATATATGTAGTCATTGATTCTCTCATAGAGCAGAGAAAACACTGTATCGTAGAACCAGCCCGTTGCACGGCTTGAGATTTCATGTGTTGTATTACCATCAAATGCGTAGTCCCCTCGTTGATGTAACAATCGTGATATGCAACCCCATTAGATTCCGATTTCTATATTCCTTCATCCAAAACTCATCGCTCACGCGTATAATCCAACTCAATAGATCCATCCACCGATATCATCCATCGCATACTGTTTCTTACAGCTATACATGTACCAAGCCCCTGACAAAGGAGATTCCTCGTCGACGCAAATCCGTCAACTCGAAGCGTGTCTTAGACACAAATCCCCCTTTCCCACCCTGTCACTTAGACATATCTTCCCGTCTTGGCCCCTCTCAGTGGGTCCTCACAAGACTCTCAACCCGTAGTCCACAATCCCAAGCTCTATCCTCCTATTTCCTCCTGGGCGACGTATCCTCCGCCGTGACAGGGTGCAGCACGAGCTGCGTCTGGATACTCGGGCTATTGCCGACGCACCCGCGACTCCAATCGTAGCCGATAGCATACGCGAAGCAGCTGCCGTCATGGTTAAAAGCCGTAGCCGTGATGGGCGCGCCGACCGCGGGGTACCCCCTGAGCCGGGAGTGCGCGATGCGGTCCCAGAAGTGGAACGTGCCGTCGGAGCCGGCGGTCGTGAACACGGAGTCCCGCGCCGGGTGGAAGCGCACGTCGTTGACGCTCCACACTTTGGTGTCCTGCTGGAGGTCTGGCGGGTCGCGGTGGCAGCGGAATGTGAAGTTGACCGAGCTATATGTACCGAAAGAAAAAAGAGACCGCGTGTCAGGATGGCGAGCGGTAGAAGAGATGATAGTAAGGATGACGGGGATAGTGGAGATGGCAGTAATACCTAGCTTCCGCCTCGTCCACGGCGTTGATCCCGCAACGCCCCTCGATGCTCGCCGTAGCCCAGCCCTTCCCGTCGGGGAACGCGGCTACGGACTTAGTCTGATTACGGAGCGGGGACTCGAGCGTCCTCGCGATAGAGGTCGGGTTCTGAAGGTCGAAGAGATGGATGTGGCGCTCGGCGGTAGCGACGACGAGGAGCCGCGCTTTAGAATCCATCGAGTAGACGCGGTTGTTGCAGGCGACGGCGGCGAGCGCGTCGCGCTGCCGCAGGTCCCAGAAGCGAACCGTCTTGTCCCAGGACCCGGACGCGATGATGGGCACGCCGTTCGCGCCCGGGACTTCGACGAAGCGCACGCTACGAACAGGGGAGTCGTGCGCGCCGATGGCCGCCTGCTGCCCCGTCGCTGCGTGCAGTACATGGCATTGCTTGTCGACGCCTGCGGCGGCGACCATGGTCCCGTCCTATTCCTTATTAAAAACCCATTCATGTGCTCATTCGTGTGCTCACTCATCCCCACCCCACTTGACCCTCATATCAATTTTAAGAGAAGACACCACTTTCACTCACCTATTTGGATTCCCATATTGGTTTTTTTATTTCTTTTTTATGATACGCTGCGGGGTTAGAAGAAACATCATAAACTTACCTTGGCCCAGTCGCAGTCGAGCAGCGGGCCGTCGGTGGTGATCAGCGCGGCCGCGCGTGCAGCACCAGTTGAGGCATCGACGTCGTAGATACGCACCTTACCGTCCCACGACGCCGCCGCTAGATGGTTGGCAACGGGCGACCAGGAGACGGCGGAGATGGTGTCTGTGGCGTCAGCCGGCAAAGGAACGTCCTGGGCTAGAGAGCCGAGGGCAGAAGAAGGAAGAGTCTTGGCGCGGTTAAACGACATCTTCCTGATGTTAATTAGGAAAGAAGCTATAAGAAAGTCGGTATCATGAGTTGGTTTAGTTTGGCGTGGATTGATGTGGAAGAAGTTAGGCAAGTATCAGCTGCTAACGCATCGTGACCCCAATATTTATAAGCATGAGCTTAAGCACGAGCCTAACCCCAGAGCCTTATAGACGGTATGCACATATGCGGCGATACCCCTGTTACCCTAGCCTCGTCTGGTCCTTATGCAAGATACTATTGGAGAAACTATCGTGGCCGTCTCGAGCGCCAAAGGATAGCTTAGGTCGTTATCGTCGATTCACCTATATGAATAATAAATAGAAACCGTAGGTACAAATGTAGTCATATTAATATCTACAACTTGACACTCTTGATCAGGCCAGATTTGATACCCGTCAACTCGCCTCCGTATCCACCCCGGCCCTCTCCACCACCGTACACGGGCTTCATACTCTTCAACTTCTTTTGTTTCTCTTCATACGCCTTCCTCTTCTTTACTCTCGGGTTCCTCGCTTCCTTCTTCCTCTTTGGTGCGAGACCCTTATTCTTTTCTATCTGGTAGGTAACCTTGCGCTTTCCGTCTTCGCCGATTACCTGGGTCTCTACAACACGATCATGCTTGCCAGCCGCTGTAAGCGCTGTTGACCTAGCTGCCTTCTCTTCCTTCTTCTTGCTCGATTTCGCAGCGATCAGATCGTAGTACTCATCTTCGCCATCTCTGACCGCATTGGCGAGTCGCTCATCCTCTTCGTCACTAGCTTCTCCAAGATCAGCGCCCATAGAGCTCTTCTTGCCACGCCTCTCTGCTTCAGCATTGAGGCGAGCTTGCCTATCCTTCAGGCGTTCTCTATAAGGAATATCCACATCACCACCCGCATCTCTACCTGCGCCAGCCCGACGGTTGGCTTTCTGGACAATCTGCGAGGTGTAGAACCTAAGACTCTTCTTGCGCGCTGCCTTTTCAGCAGCTGACTTGACATCGAGGGTCTCCTCTTCTCCGAAATCCGAGTCGCTATCTCGGGCCACAATCTCAGCATTAAGCTTCTTCTTCGGCTTCTTGGTAGCAACGAGTGCATCAAGATCAGCAAGCGACGCCTCAATAGCCTTCGCTTTGCGCTCAGCCTTGGCCTTTGCTTTGGCTTTCTTCGCCGCAGACCAGTCGTCCTGTTTCTTCGAAATCTCAATATCCATCTCCATCCCCTCAACCATCGATGGCTCTTCCTCCGGTGGGGATGGCATGCTATCAACCGCTTGTACGTCTTGTGAAGTCTTGAGATGCTCCACCTTCTTCCACGCATCTCTACATTCAAGTAGTGTTCCCATGACCTCATGATCTCGTAGTTCCGTAGGATCCAATGCCTTTGAGATTCCAGTGGTAGCGTCTCTGGCCGGCGATGTTAAAGTTGCGAAATACATGGCAAGCGTAGCGACATAACAACCAAGGATGCGGTATTTCACTACCGCTAGCGATTTTGATGGCTGTCCTTCCGCCTCCTTCTGAACGGTCACAAGTAAAGGCTGTAATTGCTGGAGTTCGTCTGCCAAATAGTCGAATTCGGGGTACCTCGCCCGTAGGAGACGATACCTTTCCTCAGGACCCATATCAGCAGGAATTTCGACATCTTTCAGAACCTCCGTTACAACTTCATCCTGGTCTGCGTCCTCGGCCTCAGGGGCAAGCCATGCAGCCTCATCGAAGAGGAAATCGCTTTCCGACATCTTTGCAAGTTTCTTTTTCTGTAACCGTCGAGCCTCCTTTTCCTCCTCCAAGGCATCGGCCTCAGTTTCGGGGTTATCAGCATCGTAGTACTCTTTTCTCGAGGAACCCCACCAACCAGAATCGCCCTCTTCTCCTTCTCCAGATTCGGAGCCATCATCGCGCTGTGCCTTGCCGGATTTCGAAGGTTTGCGACCGTAGTCTTCCTCCTCATCTTGGTCATCGTCGTCATCAGAGCCCTCGTCGTCGTATGCAAGAGCTTCTTCGTCCGAATTTTCTAAAAACTCCTCTTCTTCCTCTAGTCTTTTCTGCTTCTTCGATTTCGGGCCATCATTGAAAAGGATCTGGTCCTTGTTCATGAAATATTCATCTTCCGAATCGGCTATATCTTCGTAGGTATTGATAGGGCCGAGTCTCGCATCAGCCGGATCGTACTCGCGGGGGCCCTTGGGTTGCGAAGGACCACTAGAGGCCTTCCTCTTCTTCCCCATTTTGTAGTATAGCAAGAATTTAGAAGGTGGTGGATTGAAGTTAGTGAGGTGATGTCGGCGAATTTGAATTAATTAACCGTAGGTTTTTTCGAGGTTATGGTCAGAACTTTTTTTTTCTCCCCACGCAAGCTTAGAAGGTTTATCTCTTATCGATATCTACACCGTTGGCACAGTCCCACTTAGAGGATGGCATAAGTGGAACCCAGAGCATTATTAGCGTTGTCTTATGCAGACGTTACACGGTGGAGTGCATAAAAGTCCCCTGAAGTTTAACGGAATGACCCCTGTTAGCAAAGAGCTGTGAAAGCTTCATCCGTGTATTTGTTTGCTACTCCAAAGCTCTGGGACCAACATCACAGTACGTAAGCGGTCCAGGGCTTCCTATCTCGCCCTACAAATAAACCAACTCATGATATCGTAACATCTTTTCTCTTTCCATGGATTACATTCCTGGCCTTTCATGGTCTAACATTGCAATTGCCCTCCTGATTCTCTTAATCACAACCGCCGTGATGGGTATCTCCTGGAGCAACCAGATGCCCGTAGAGGGCAAGGTACGTAGCAGCATATCCAGCCAACAAGCTCCCTCACAACATCTCTAACCTCCTACTTTAGACCGTCCTAATCACCGGAGCATCAGAGGGCATGGGCCGGAGCGCAGCACGGCAACTGGCCGAGAAAGGCGCGAACGTAATCCTAGTATCACGCACTGCCTCGAAACTCAAGGACGCCCTGGCGGAAGTCAAAGCCGCCGCCCGCAACCCGGAGACTCAGCGCTTTACCTACTTCACAGCCGACGTGTCCCAGCCCAACTACGCCGTCCCGCTGCTCTGCGATGCGGTCGGTTGGAACAACGGACAGCCTTTGGACATCGTGTGGTGTGCGGCGGGGTCCTCAACGCCTGACTTCTGGCTTGAGGTCTCGCTGGGGTACACGCGCAGCCAGATGGATATCAACTTCTGGGGCAGCGCGGAGATGGCGCATGCGGTATTGCGGAAATGGTGTTCACCCGCGGCGCCTGTGGTCCCTGAGCCTAAGCACCTGATCTTCACGTCCTCGGTACTAGCGTTCTTTCCTGTCGTCGGATACGGGCCGTACACACCTGCCAAATCGGCGCTGCGCGGGCTGGCGGACACGTTAGCTCAGGAGCTCCTTGCGTACCCTCAAAATGTCAAGGTTCATGTCGTGTACCCCGCGTCCATCGGCAGTGCTGGGTTCGAGCGGGAGAACATGACGAAGCCCGACGTGACGAAGATGATCGAGGAGGGCGACCCCGTTCAGACGCCCGACGCTGTAGCTGCGGCTGCGATCCGTGGGCTAGAGAAGGGACAGTATTTCATTGTAACTGCATTTTACGGTCACATTTTCCGCTGGTCGGTGCTAGGAGGTTCACTGAGGAACAACTGGTTCGTGGACACCATCATGTGCTGCCTCATGCCGCTAGTGTGGATGTTCGTTCTCCCCGACATACTTGGCAAGATTAAAAAATACGGCCAGAAACACGGTCATCCCGCTACGTATCGGGAAAAGAGCATAAAGGACCGCAAGAAATAGGCTGGGACCATGGGAATACAAAAGGATTGTAACGCTGCCCTAATTAATGAACCTCGATGAGGCTACTAGAGCCTTGGAATGAAATAATAATATATACTAATAATACCCCTATTCACAAGATTAAGGAAGAACTCTCACGATAGCTTTGTAGGCGTCCTAGACGAATAAGTTGCGCAAGAGAAGATTACTTGAGCATATAGAAGGGCGCTCTAAAGATAGCTTATTCGAATCCCGTTACAGAGTGGTCCTAATAAGCGTCACCAAGTCCTATAGTTCACAGGACGCGAAATACATATAGATGTTAGTGCTACAAATAAAGAGAGCCATAGGTGAATACCTAGTTACGAGATGATTTGCATATATCACTCCTTCAAACACACAACAACCGACTATTCTCAAGATCATAGGCCGAAAAATCCTCAATTATTGGTGCTTTTGTTTACGGGGTTGTTTGTTACTCGATACCCTGGTATATTCCGCGATCCCACCCCATCTAAGGGGTTACTATAGACTAGAAACGACAGACAACCTCTTCCCGCCTGGACCTAAACTCCAAACCCCCAGAAGATCTTCACATCTCCGAGAAGAGCAACAGAACCAAAAGGAAACCGTCAAATTCCTAGAGCAGGCCTTCCAACACACTCGACTGGCGGGGCGAAGGGTAAGCCTCTACCTTTATATCTGGAATATCCGGATAATCGGCACGGAAACGAGCCGGCTCAAGAAGCAATTCGGGCTGCGGACTCAGAGCTGGCCACTGCACGTCAACATCGAGAATTGGCTCGTGGAGATCTGCCTGAGAGACAGGGTGGAGTCCTACCTAGGGCCCATCTTGATCGCTCATGACAGGTTGCGGGGGTGCCTGCGGGACGCCCTGGGCCTGTTCCTCCTGGACCGCGTCCTCGTACTGCGCGATCTGGTACGCCAGTTGCCGGGCGGTGGCCTCGATCATGAGGATATGCCGCGCCTTCTTGTCAGCACCGCGGAACTGCGCCATCGCTTGCTCGACGGTGTAGCGCACGAGCGGGTCGGCGGACGCGGGGACGGAGGCGAAGTTGAACGGGGCCATGGCGGCGGGGGGCGCGGAAGGCAGGGGGAAAGAGAGGCCGTCGCCGCTAAGGAGTTGGCCGCCGTGAGCTTGGGGATTACGGGTTTCTAAGCATATAGTTAGCATGACAGTAGTAAAGTTGCGGTTAAACACAAATAGCATACCGTGGAATGAACATCGGGCTCCAGAGGCATTGAACCAGCAGTTAGCGCAACTGCCACACATCTGTCCATCAACAATGACGCAGCTAGTCCACGGGCCGTGGCCTTTATGGCAATTCTTGCACGGCTGCGGCGCCTCCTCACCGGCAATGTGCGCGAAGAGCGCTTCAACGTTACTACGTCTCGCTAAGTTCAAGACTTGCTCGGGGCGCCGTTGCTGCGCGAGGCGCATGCCGGGCTCGCGGGCCAATCGCTTTGCTAACGCGCTCTCGACGATGACATTGCTATAGCCCGACTGCTGGGCGAGGTCCTCGGTGGTATGGACGCCAGAACCATCATCGTCCATGTGAGGCCCACCGAGATCGTGGTGTTGCTCATTGGGGTTGTGGACGCTGCTCGCGAGGATGGTAGCGGCGGTCAGGTCAAGTTGCTGTTGTTGCGCCTGCTGCTGTTGGTGGTGTTGATGTTGTTGCTGCTGGTGATGCTGAGCCGCCGCCGCGGCAGCGACAGCAGCCTCTGGGTCGAAGGCGGCATGATGATCGTGGTCGTCCTCAGCGTTAGCATCTTGCTCGAGATCGGTGTGGTCTTGGTTGACGAGGCTGTCGGAGGCGCCGACCCGGCGAGCAGGGCGACCGCGCGGTGTATTAGGTGGCTTGGTGACTTTGCTAGGCCGGCCACCACGAACTGATTGAATGATTCCTTTCATTGCGGGCCAGGTGATCAGAAAAATGCCGCCTGCTGGCTGACAGTTGGTAGTCAGATTGGTGATGTCGATGGGAGGATAGACGAATTCCAGCTGGCGGCAGCTGCGCTTAGCTCAATTGTATGGCCAGTGCGCGAAAATTGCTCTCGGGAAAATAATCACCCTTTGTCCGATTGGATTCAAGGTTCCAAAATTTTGCCCCACCTAAACCTTGGAACTTGAAGCTGTCCAGGTGGGGTCACTGGGTGGGTCAGAGCTAGTGCTTTGATGGGTAATCCCTACAGGTGCAATTATACGGCTAGGGGTACGCATACCACTAACCTCCCATGGGACGATGCCACTTGAGGCGAAACGATTTACATGATACAATCCTTTCGATCTGACTATATAGATGGCTGCCAAAAACAGGAATTCGTGTTGGTCTAATATGTATGTCACATATGAAGGTCGAAACCTAAGGAATTGTAAAGCGCGTACATGATTATAACAAATATGGTTAGTATTCAGATGCTTTATATAGTACCTAGTAATGAACAGATCATGATAGTTACGTATCTATATAGTCACGATCCATATCCCACCCAAATTACACAAGTACATGCCACGAGAAACAAAGGAAATCCATATCACTTTAGACTATTAACACCGGCTCCGAAACTCTAGTTTTCAAGGGTATACGTATTAGAATAATGGTTGGTTTTATTGATCTTTACACAGATCCAACCGTCTTACTTGGGATCTGTCTCTACAGATCTTTTATTCGCCCGCGTGGTATAGCTTCGTCAGTCATCCTTCCCCTCGCTCGACGATCTCAGCAGACGCCGCTTTTCGGTTGCAGTCCTCGGCCCAGATCGGCCACCCACCGAAGCATTTCCATATGCCCCGGCAGAGAAAGAAAATAGAGAAATGAAAAGGGACCGACGTGATCGCAAATTCATAATTAAACAAGATATGTAATTTGCCATGACCTTAGATGCAAATGTCGTCCTTAGTGCCCATGACTCCCAGATCCTATGATCAGCGGTGTCCTGAAACCTCAAGGCCAGTAAGGCGGCCTCAACAAAGCGTAGAGAAGGAGTATTTGAGACAATACAGGCGCAAAACAAACACATGGAAGGAGATCGTCGGCCATTTCGTGGTGAGAGTACAGGTCAAGTCGTTAGCCAGGTCTACGGTATTACTGGCAGCCTCGGGTATGCGATGGCAGGGGTATTTTGGTCGGCAACTATTCTATGGTAGATTCGTCTTGTTGGCTGTCCTTTCGGTAAGATCAAATGAGACCACAGAGTCGGAGGTTCTCTTGGATGATGATATCTGGGGGAACATTAGTCGCAAAATCTAAGATTTCATGAACAAATTCATCACATACCATTAACCGCGGCCATGACGAAGCGAATTTGCGTCGTATCAGTAGCGCACGTGAAATGCGTGTAGATTTGCTTCGTCTCGTGCTGATTCAAGCTGACGAACCGGTTGAGGATATAATCGCAAGCCGCCGCGTAGTCATCACCACCTTCGTAGTCGGGGAAGTAGTTCTTCATCGGGCTAACGGGAAGCTTCTCCTTAAACCTATCAATCTTGTTCAAGAACAGGATAATAGAGGTCTTGATGAACCATCTCGAGTTGCAGATGGAATCAAACAGAGTAAGAGCCTCTTGCATACGGTTGACCGTCTCATCCTCGAATAACAGCTGATCGTACTCGGAAATGGCGACCAAGAACAGGATAGTAGTGACATTTTCGAAGCAGTGAATCCACTTCTTTCGTTCTGACCGTTGACCACCAACATCAAACATTCTGTACGTCAAGTCGCCAATGATAAAGGTTGTCTCGGTAATACCAGTAGTTTTGACACGAGATCGGAGCACATCCTGGTCGTTAGGCATGTAATCAGGGGCGGCAATACGGGCAATGTTATCGAAGTAGCTGGCGATACTGTTAAAATCCTCGCGCTTCAAGATCGGGGGTAATAATGTACTTACTATCGAGCTGAGTCGTTCAGTTGGTATTCACGCGATCGCTTGAAACACTCCTGAACACCACGGTCCTTCCATAGAGCCTCGATCGCGTTGCCAACCTCCGGTGGTAGAACGTCACCCTCAATCTGAGCAGGCTGCATGAAGATAGTTTGGACGTGGTACTCCATTCGCTGATCTTCTAACGGTAACTCAAGAGATTCCATAGCCTCGAGAATGACACGCATTGACTGGACGGTGTTGCTGAAGATGATTTCCTTGAAAGATTCGCGCTCGTCGCGGGAGTAGCCTCCTTCGTTGATGATCTTCATCTGCTTCAAGATAGTCGACTTTCCGGATTCACCAGCACCTACAATTGTTAGATTCTCGTCGAAGTCACGAGAAGTGTAATTTCTTACCCAGAAGTAGCATTTTAATCTCGTTGCGCTGCATCATCTTGTCCCTCTTCAACTGGTTCTCAATCTCCTCGTTGCGGGCCTTGCCCTCCTTCTCCTCCGTGCTCATTCCACAACCCATCTTGTCGGATACGATAAGTCCGGATTAAATTAATATAGTAATGAATGGATGCTCGACTTCTATCGCGCAGGTATTCTGGGCCAGGTCGTCGCTATATTGTTGCAAGGGATACGTTAGCCAACTAACTAGGGGAACTAGGTCGATCCGTAAGTTGATGAAAGAAACCACGTCTGTTTCATCGAAGTGATAGTTGCGAGATAACGTCTTTTGCAGGGACATAAGCTGCCTCGGCTACAGGAAGCGACGCGTGATGCCTAGCGTCACCTAAAAACAATCATAGAAGCACTACAATGTTTCCGTTGTCGAATAAGTAGGTCTCTAGTAGGGCGGGTGCTTGCGCCGGATTCGATGGTGGAGATGCAGGTCGCGCCGTAAGGATAAAGTTGGATAGAGGTCGCGAGTCAACAAAGCAACGAAAAATGACTTACCAGCAAATGTCAATTGGATTGACGAAGAGACTCGCGATAGTGTAAGAGATGGAAATAATTCGCCGAAAGCAAGAAAACGGCGAATGTGATGAGAAAATGGCAAGCGGAAAGGAAGAAAGAAAAAAGGGTGGCCGCGAGAGATTGTGACGGGGCGAGATGGATGACCAAGTGGAGCGGCTTTGCCTTTAGAAGCACAGCTTTGGTTTTGTTGCCGGACGCCCCTGTACTTCTTGTCCTTCTTGTACTGGAGGAATAGGGAATAGTTTGGGAGAAGGGGTAAAAAAGAAGGGGGGGTCAGAGATCAATTCGGAAATGGAGCAGTGAGAAAGACAAGGCAAGACAAGCAAGACAGGCAAGGTAGACAAGGTATTAGGCCGGGGCTGGGGAAAGAAATTAAAGAAATTGAGGAGCACTTTTGACTTAAAACGGTTAGACGTATCAGAGATTACATATGTAATGTACCTGTATATGCCTGTATATGCGAGGAACAATGAGAGGAACTGGAGAGTGGTAGGGGACTGCGTTAGTGTCATTCCAAATATCCACTAGCGCATTTAATAGGATACATACGCTGTAACCAATATCAGATAATGTAATATCAATTGATGTAGGTACCTCCTATTTGCATTGCCTAGCGACCGAAGCTGCAGGAGCAAAATTGAAAGAATGAATTTATCACCAGTACACAGTATCAAATATTCGATATCTGACTGTATGAAATACTTAGATATGGCTAAGCATACATTACATAGCAGTCACTACTAATTATCCTATAGACACTTTCAATGTTTCTGTAACCAGAGTTAAAGAAACACTCGAGACGGGTCACTGCTTGAATTGAAATCCTCAAATGTCATTAAACAAGTTAAGCATCACATGACCACTAACATCAATTGATGAGGCGCAATGCTTCTAATGTAATAGACATAGAATATCAACAAAAAACCTATCACTTTTTATAAGAACCTGACGTGGTTTCTATCTGGCTAAGGTTCTGATCCAATTTCCGCCCGCGCCGCTTCGGTTACATACACGTATTCTATTATATGCAACTTACATAGGCGAGATAGGGACATTTGTAAATGTAGGTAGGTAAGTTGGTAGCTATGTATTATACAGTACAAGTTATTGCTCATCTGCTTACACCTACCTACACACCATACCTACATACCAAGTTAACGTCAGCACCAAGTGTTTGATAACGGTAAATACGCCGATGATAATCGCTACAACCAATATCTAGCTGCCTTGTTGGTCTATGCGTCTGACTCCAGTTGACTATGTTGACGTCTTGAACCCATGGGAATGGGCGTCTTTTATTAGCACGGGAGATGACCGAGAAACTGGTAACCAAAACATGGAGAAAACCACTACTTCATACACAGTAACTCAAGTACTGTATTGAAATATAGCAGATTGGATACCGTAGACTCCAGTCTTGTCAGGTGTCCGGACTCACCGTAGTGCAAATTCTAGTATATGTCCAATCACGGAGTCATACAGGTACATGACAGAGAACAATGTCCTGTTCTGCAGCTTTTCTTCCCGCTAGCTACAAACGAACAACATCGTACCAACGAGTCGCAAGCGCCGAACGGCCAGACAAGCCAGAATGATTAACAATGACACTTTAGGATGCTTGGACCCCTGTCCCATACCTGACTGCAGGTCCGCTCACTACCACCCACCTCCTGCACGTCTGCATACTTCGGAGCGAATAGGCGGTCCCCATCACTAATTACACGTACAGAAGCATCAAGACACATACATATACCCTGCTGTAGGCAGTAGGACAATGTATATTTTCTACACGGTGCCTTACGTGAGCTGCGAAACAAATGCGCAATACGACGTGTGACAACAACGACAAAATGCCTGGCCGTCTCGATCAGCTTCAGGGGTCATTCATAGGAGTGGCACAGGTAATGCTTCTAGAAAAGGCTCGAGAATCAGGGTAGGAACCTGGGAAGATAGGGGGTTCGGGTCATCCCCCAAGACCCCGACCACTGATGGGTTTCTCCACCAGATCTTAATAAACTGCGCGCAAGAGGAATAAATAGCAGTGCATGACATGATCTGACATGCTGTATATGCAGTAGAACAGCAAATCCAGTAATTCTGACGTTTGACCTACGAACCGAAACACGGTCTAGTAGTCCAGATGAACTAGTCGCATTCATTAACGACTCTCATGGTTATTTTTACTATCTTAGTCCCTGAATATTCTACGACCTCCGAACTCAAGTCACCTACCAGGGAACTCATTACCAGGATTTGTTGCTTTGAGCCCTCGAGATCTGCTGATGGACAGTCCAATCATGTCCACGTATGGCCTACACCTTTCGGGAGAGTGCCTACCATAGCCCTTGTAGCAATATTTCAAAGACCCGCAGTAGCCACTACAGTGCGGAAAGATTCGAGGCCATTAAGGGGGGAAATCGACAATCGTCAAGTCGACCCGAAGATCGAACGGAAAACCGTATCAGAGCGACAGTCCCTATTAATCATTATCAGTTTGAGGTGTGCCGTATAGGGACAGAAGTTTACCAATTAAGACACGAATATTATGATTTTCACGGAACGACTAATGATCTCCTTGACGATGCTATTATAGGAGGGGTTTATATTACGCTTGGGCCTCGCTGAACAGTGCGGTAGGATCGTTTTAAGTTTCAAGATATATCACATTCTCCCCCCGAACGGCTTGAAACTTCAGGCGACAGCGATGTTATATCGAGCTAACGATATCAACAACCATGTCTCCCACGCGAGAAGTCGATCCATCATCTGGTCATGTGGATACAGAGTAATAAGTTACAAAGTGGAAAATGCCATTGCCCCAGCGCCCCTGACGCCAGTCCACATTTGTCCATGGTCAACGTCGACTCTACACTTGGAACTTGGAATTCTCTGACTTCCCCATTAATAACGAAGCTATCTAAGCACAAGCATTAAGAACTCCTATACAGTATTTACAGATCTATATCCGAGGCTGATCAGCGATCGACAAGTTCGCGCGACAGGAACTTTTGCGCATTTGCCATTTCCTCAACAAACTCCAAGGCTCAAATACAGTGTGTAGGATATTCTCATTATATCATGCTAGCCTCATGTTCGGGACAATTTCTCCCATTTTCAAGTAATCTTGGTTTGTACCTACATATGTGTATGTAATGTAGGAGCCGGGGCTAACAACACCAAACCAATCCTACTTGATTCCTCCGGGGTTGCAATTTGCGCCATTACGGCTAGATGACGCTATGCCAGCCCAGCCACTTTTCCTCGTGTTCAATCAAAGTCCACGTCGAGATGGAGACTACCAACTTCATTTTCTTTCCACGAGTTGGTCACTGCAAAAAACAGGTATCTACCTACTCCTGACACTCTTTGGCTCGGGTCTCCTTAATGAAATGAGCAGAGCCCCAAGCAGGCTGAAATGCTTAACGATATTAAGAGTTTCCTATCCCGTGGCCATGAGCTGTTCAGGTCCAGTCGGAGAATTACCAGGACTGCCTCAGCTGAACTTCATGCGCATATTGGTGGGTAGTATACATAGTAATTCTCGGTTTCAATACCGGGCTATTCTTATTCACCCAGGTTTCGAAAGCAGGATCATGCCTGAACGCATGAATAAAGAATTCTTCTGGAAGCCACCCTTATATCCAGACGAAATCTGCATTGCTTCAACCTTACCATAGGGCAATCCTTTTTTAGTTCACTAGGTTACACTATGCCGACGGTCAAGACCATTCCTACAATTGGCGCTGATTCATCTACATCTTGCAGTAGTTTAAGGAGACACGTCGCCCACCTAATCGGTGACAACCCATCTCCTGCATGTGGTCTCCTAGGTAGAAGACCATAGGCTAATTTTCAAATACCAAGAAATACTAGCGATATACCGGCATGCATGTGCTTTATGTGAGAGGAGATCTACTAGTCCAAAGTGTCTTTCATTGTATCCTTTTTGCTTGCTATTCACGAATCGGATGCTAGTGAAATTCCACCTACCCATCTACATGGGATACAAACCTGGAAAGAAAAAGAAAGCAAGCCTCTTCCCAGCCACCCACAGTAGCGCCGTGGGTGCTGCAGATCACCCATTAGCTTCAATTCAGCTTCCGCCCGACCTCCAAAAAGTAAATATCCGCCCTTCTTTTAAGGAATTGCAGCTTATACATATGAATTCAACCCCGTAGCCGCTGATGCATGCAAGCGCGTATGTATCCTTAGATTAATATCTACCTACCTAAACTAGCCAGCGGAACCCTCCATCTACAACGGGCCTTTTTACACTTTGCGCCGTATAGCAGCATAATGGCTATTCCCCTGACACGACTAGGAGGCGGAGGTATGTGCACATTACATAGTCACTTTCTATCTTGATATACATCCGTAAATGCATATCGCCGTGCTATAGCGATTTGAGACTCTTATCCCTTGTCCGCAGTCTCCCTTCGTCGTATTATCGTCCGTAAGCTCACATGATCGGCGTGTCGCCGCTACAGCCTTCAACCACAGCCCCAGCAATGACGCCGAGGCCGAGTATGACCGGCTCCGGGACCTAGCGCGGGAGGAAGCCGCGAAACGGAACAGTTGTTTCGATCGGGTAGGTTCACATATACGCCTTCCCTATTTAAACATCCAGCTTCTCCTTATGCTACCTACCTATATACCTATGCATAACGTTGAAACCTCATGCTCATACAATATTGGGGGATATAGGCGCACCAAGCGTACGAGCGCGGCGATGGCGCTGAAGCCAAGGAGCTGAGCAACGAGGGCAAGCGGCACGCGGCGAAGATGGACGACTACAACCGCCAGGCGAGCGAGTACATCTTCCGGGAGAACAACGCGACGGGGCGCGTGGCCGACGACACTATTGATCTGCACGGGCAGTTCGTCGAGGAGGCCGAGGACATTCTCGAGAAGCGCATCAGATACGCCCAGGAGCACGGACAGACGCACCTCCATGTGTATGTAGCTATCTATCCCCTAAGCTGAGCCCCCTTTTCTCCCTCTCTTCTCATCCCTTCTTGACCCCTTCCCGCCATTCTTCTTGTCCTCCCTTTTATAAGGGAGATATTAGGGTATCCCTAGTACCTGTTCCAAGACACACACTAACACCGCGCACAGCATCGTGGGCAAGGGCAACCACAGCGCGAACCACGTCCAGAAGATCAAGCCGCGCGTGGAGCAGGTGTGCCGGGAGCTAGGGCTGCAGTACACGACGGAGGACAATGCGGGTCGGATCTACGGTGCGTTCCTTCCCCCCTTTTTCCGCCTTTCCCAAATTTGAGATACCCTGTATCTAGCCATGTTACTCACAGACCCCCTCAGTCAACCTCCAGGGCGGCGAAGCCGTAATGCCGCCACTGCCGCACCAGCCGCCGGCGCAGCACGGTGGGTATGATAGCTACCCCGGCCAGGCACATCACGGGCAGCAGCAGCACCATGGGGGTCGACCGCAGCACCATCAGCAGCAACAGCAGGAGCAGCCGGATGAGATCGAGCGGCTGGTGGGGAAGCTCTTCCGCAAGTTGGGAGATTGCTGTGTTGTTATGTGAGGCGTTGGATAGACTTAAGTCCGCAGTCACATATCTAGGCCCCCAAGCTAGGATAATATTTGGTTTGAACGGCGCTTTGGGATTTTCGTCATGGGAGATCTGAGTAGGATTTAAAAGGGGAAGCCAGGCTTCGAGGGTCATGAAAATGGAGATGATGTTATATATCTAATAGGATATTAACGATGATGATATTGATATGACATTTGGTAATTGTTTACGAGGTTTTCATGGCGACTCTCCAATCCTCTAACCCACGATCAGTAGACCTCAAAGTCGACTTCGAAGTAGAAAACAGCGAAACGGTCCCTACAATAGCCCCCAGAACTACAGTAACCCCTTCCTGGACACCTCTCCATTCACTATAATGGCTCCATATGGGCATAAGCTTAGTAGCTGACAGCTCCCATGTTGAAAATAGCCACTTCATAATATTAAAAAGCTTCTCCGAGCTCTACGAGTTTCAATATGGCTAGGAGGCATGTAAGTGAATGGGATTTCTACAAGACTTTCAATGCCACGAATTCAACCGACCATACTAGAGCTACTCGCCTAATGTGCGGCCTACTACTTAACATTACAGATATGCTTAGGCTGATGGTAAAGTCGTAGTAAAGCGGACGAGACCCTTATCATACTCCCACGTACGATCGTTAGGTCCAAGTAGCAGTAATTCTCACCCAGATGGAGTATCTACCACATTCGTTATGAGTTTCCTCCAGCAAGTTTATGAAGCTTACACAATACTTTCACGCCCTTGGAATGATGAAGGAAGATTACTTGCACAGGACCTAGCATTCCTAAGTAGGTACCAGCTATCTCAATCCTTATCATTGATCTCCCAATTCGCGATATTGTCCCTATACTCCGTCATCTCCTTCCACTTCTGAGCAAACTCACGCATGCCGCCCTCGCCTGCCATACTCGCATCCACGACGTCCTTCGGCAGCTTATGCGCCGAGTACTGCGGGGAGCTGAAGTTGTACGCAGACGGATCCTCCTTCTCCACGAGCCGGAGCTCCGGCACGAAATCCTCATCGTCATCCTCCTCCTCCTCATCCCCAGACGTCTCCTCCTCCGCGCCCTCCGGCTCCTCCTCGCTGCCGCCTACCACACCGAGCACCGCGCCGCCAGGGACTTCCATCTCCAGCAGCTCCGTCCAGTCGAAGAGCAAGCTATCCGTGTGGGGCGCCCAAGCATTGATATCGATAAGTCTCGCCCGACTCAGGGGCTCGTCCTCGCCCTCGGGGATGTACACGTCGAAGGTGAAACTAGCATCTGGAAACGTGAAGCGCAGCTTGTTGTTGAACAGCTGGGCGATGCGCCCCACGATGTCGGACCGCAGCCCCTTGAGGAACTCGTAGAAGTTCAGGTCCCGCTGCGAGATGGCGATTAGGTTGCGGTGCTTGACGAAGCAGCGGAATTCCATCGCCGTGTGCGGGTTGAAGTACGAGCGCAGCACGAGCACGGGTTTGAAGGCTGGAGAGGGGGTGGAGGAGTTACTGGTTGGTGTGCAGTCGTCGAAGGCGTGCTCGAGGTCGTATGTGATGAAGTTCGAACTCTTTAGTAGTAGATATATGTCGTTGGGGCTGGTACACTTGATAGTGTTCTGGTGCGGCGATATCCAGGCCGCGTCTTTCGGTGCTGTCCAGTTTAGCTTCGGAGCTACCGCGCCCCCTAGTTCTGCGATCTTGTCCTTGATCGTCTGGTGTAGCTCGGGAAACCTCTGGTTCGGCGGAAGTCTCGGGGCTTCTTCCTCATCCTCGTCACTGTCTTCATCCGACTCGACCTCCTCAGGGGGTGGGCGGAATGTCGACGGTGCTGATTCCCATTCATCGTCCTCCGGCTCTGCTCCGTCATCATCGGCCAGGATGATGCCATCCTCGCGAATGTACTCTACAAACTCCGGCGAAAGCGAAATTATACGTGATTTAATACATGAAGCGCGGTACCTGGAATCTGTAAGACACGAGTTCTACTATTTCAAATATAATTGTATGGAGTTTACGCACTTGGGAAACCAAGAGTCATATGAACAATTAAGGATGTGATCTCTTGTGATGGGAGGGAACTGTGGCGCCGAGCTGGCAGTCCTCGAGGAGGATTGTATATTCGTAGATACAGGCATGTTCCTCACTGACGAGTAGGCTCAAGAAACCTCTCCAACGTATACGGACATCAACTAGAAAGTCTATGACTTTTCAGAAATTGAGTAAGAAGACGATGAGTCAATATAAACGATCTGAAAATATGGCAGCGTCTAGGTACCTAACTATTTATATCCAGGGCCCGGATGGCAGCTGCTTTGCGATTTCGACTCATACCTATGGCGGGGCAGCGGGGCAACAGTGCAGCCTTCAGGGTAGCTTTGCCTTAAAAAACCAACTAAAACCATGTAAGACCCCCACCAGTCCATTTCCGCCACTTCTCACCGCCTTCCCTCTTCTCGCCTCCCATTAAGCTTCCAAGGTTCTCCAGCTCTACTCATCCTCAATCGCCGAAGTTGTCAGTAGACAGATCAACGGAACCATGTCCGACAACGTTGGTCTCTCGACACCGCGCGGCAGCGGCACCTCGGGCTACGTGCAGCGCAACCTCGCGCACCTGCGACCGCGCGACCGCGCCGCGCCGTACAACACGAAGGATTTCGACAGCTTCAAGCACCGGCAGCGGCAGCCGGACAAGGAGATCCTGGAGCACGATCGCAAGCGCGAGGTCGAGGTTAAGGTCTTCGAATTGAGGGATCAGCTCGAGGACGAAGGGTACGTTTCCCGAATTATTCCCTATGATCTGCTGTGAAGCTACGGACTGACTGACATGGTATAATAGGGTTGACGAAGATGAGATCGATAAGCGCTGCGATGAGCTGCGGAAAGAGCTGCAAGCGAAGATGAATAAAGGAGGACGGGACGCGGCGCCGAGGAAACCGTTGAAGGCACATCAAGTTCACGAGTTAGCCGACGCCAAGATTAAAGAGAGCGAACGGTTACGAAATGCGCTGAAGATTAGTAAGGACTATGAGGAGGGAAGTCATTGGAAGAGGCAAGAGGACAGACTGAGGAAGGCTTTGGAGAAGGAGTCTTCGGTGAAGAAAGACGAGGAGTAGACATTCTTCGACGCGGAAATCATTTTACTTGAATATTTGTTGTATGGCGCATAGGCGTTTAGGATGGCCACCCGGCTGATGGGTATAGGGATCAACTTGCATATGAGTATCACTTCACTTCCGTCTACACAGAGGGATGCACTAAGAAATTTTGTATTACTTGCGTTGCCATTGTCTATTCCCATGGGTATCAAGTTTTTAGTTAGCCGCCAGGATCTCCGCCGCATCCACGGGTGGAGCATGATCTTCCCTTCCAAGATGATTCCTAAGTCTCTCGGCTTGACGAGCTTTCTCCTCCGCTTCCCTTTGCTTTTCGTTCTTGACGTAAGTTGCATAGCGTAAGCTCCCCAATGTGCACACTGCCATGAAGATGATGCCTAGTACGGATCGACGAATGAGCACCCATCTGAGACCTTCGATATCTGACCTCGAATCGCTGTTGAGAGTCACGCTAATCTTCAGGTTGAGCTGTTGAATCTGTAGGATAAGGTTAGCGGATAAACTAGTACGAGGTGATCGATATGTGACTAACAGCACTCTCCATTGTTCTTTGCTCCTCTCTCACATTCATCCTACGATCATTGAACATGCCCTTGACATCGTCCTTGAGCGTCATGAGGTCCTGACTCATACGTTGGGTTAAGATATCCACCTCATGTTGTAACTGGGTTCGCTGCTGACGTGTGGTCTCGTCGGCAGCCCTCCTGTTATTCTTAACTTCGGCACTGAGCTCCGAGCAAGCGGCGCGGAACAAATAAGTTTCCTACGCGAAACCATTAGCAGATAATATAAGACCTACTGGAAAGAATGCGCTCACGTTATCGACGTCACTCTTACTGACCAACCCTTCCTGAGCGATGTCCAAATTTTGAGCCAACAGTCCGCGAATAGCCTTCATGATTGTGATGGCCTGATCCTTGCTATAGCCTCCCGCCTCTAATTCCTTTACAAGAGTATAGCTGTCGAAATGATGCACGTAGGGAGGCATTGATATATGAGGGTGATGGACCATTTCAGGGGGTGGTATATGGAGCACGGCTTCCATCGGGCCACTCTGTTGCATCTTTGCCTCGGTTACAGCTTGCTGAGGATTTATGGTTGACGATGCCTGTGTGGCTCCGGGCGCATCTGGACCCTTCTTTGCTGCGTCGCCTTGGTCTTGAGGTTCTTCTGCTGTCTCTTCCCCTTTACCCGAACCCTTAATTCCAGCCGCCTCCCATATTGCGAAGCTTGATAGCTTAGAGGGGTCTGCGCCTGGCCCTGGGAGGTTTACGACATCTGGTGTCGCAGGAGTCGGCTCGACAGCCTTGCCATGTCTCTCGAAGACAGCCTGTCTAGACGGCGTTGTCGATGAGAAGACGGCCGTGGGTGGTTTGCGGTCATTCGGAGGCCTGCGACATCGGATCTTCGCTCCGTGGGCTGAAGACTCGCCGAAGCGAGCCGCCCGGAATAGGTGCGGGTAGAGAAACGGCAATCGAACGGTTGACATGATAGCTAACTATTGAAGCTATATGTAGGTATTGGGTAGATAATTGTACGAAGGGAACATGGTGTCGACGAGACTGAACGAAGTTAGAGGATCATAGCGAATGACATAAATCGAGCTCAACCAAGAAATAAGAAAGGCTGATCGCACGTGGGACCAGTGAGCTTGTGATTTGAATTTCAGGTGGGTTGGCCTGCTGGCCCCTGGACCTGCCGGACCGAAGTATGAGTGCTAGCGTTAAAAGAAAAAATAGCTGAAACGGCAAATTATCGTCGATCATCCTGGAGGTACGTATTGATTACCTAAGTCTACCTAATAAGGATTGACAGGGGTTATTGCTCGGTATCAATGTACTCCCGTCGTTACACTGTTACCCAAGTGGGGGGTTGCCTCGTCACCCCGCAACCCGACAGTGAAAACAACGCAAGGCCAGCTGAAGGTGGGAGCTTCCCTTGAACCCCTGCCGGCCAACAAATAGTTTCCGTAGGTTGGATGCAGTGCCAGGTCACTCCAAGATTATTACTGTATCTCCTTTTGCATGACCTCTTTCCCTTCATGGACATCAACTTGTTTTTTCCTCCTCAATCTCTAGCTTGAGAAGCTTCAGGCTTTGAAGATAATATAATTCATGCGAAAGATGAGATATGAATAATTGAAGCTATTCACATCGCTTATATAATTGTTGCTTGATACTTCGGGTTAGACATACATTCTATCAAGCTGACCGCTGCTCGTCCCACATTCCAGAGCCTTCAACTATTCGTCATTCCGCATTCTTACGGTTCCTCCCCGATAACATCAATATCATCAATCCGAGCCGGACTGTTTGTCGATAAGTGTTTCAACGGCCATGGCGTCGGCCGATGCGCTCTCGGCGCCCGGGTCGGCGACCTATGAGTCGGACACCTTGGTAGTAGGAGATGGAACATGGGACTTCACCAAGAATACTTTCCTGCTGCCGAATCTCGTCGGACTCAATTTCGATACTATGCGATATAATGGTAAGCTACTCTTGCTCACCGCCGTTAGGCAGTATTAGTATCAGTGACTAAACATCTGTTAGGTATGGGTAATCGATTCTCGACGGTAACACAATATCATCAATTGGTCATGGGCCATGGCATCCTGGCTGCCATTGCCTTCCTCTTCGTTGTCCCGGCCGCGGTTATGTTCGCAAGATTTAGACCGTACGGTTCTTCTATTCGAATGCACGCATACTTACAAGTCCTCGCCGTTGGTCTCTCCACAGTTGTATTCGTACTCGGATGGTTCGCCGTTGGCCCGAACCGGAGCTTGACGAATCCACATCACGGAATTGGAGTCGCTATATATACCATGATAATGGTCCAGATTATCGGGGGCCGCATAGTCAAAAATATTCGCAAGAAGTCACTGAGACTCATGCTCCATCGGTGGCTCGGGAGAGCGATTGCAATACTCGGGATTGTCCAAGTCCCTCTTGGACTCACGCTTTACGGATCCCCCATGTATACCTTTATCCTATACGCTGTGTGGATGTCAATATTGGTCCTAATATACTTTATCCTAAGTTGGCGGGTCGAAAGTGGCCGCGACCGCGACGACCTGATGATACATGGCGGACGTTCCGAGGGTGGAATTACGGAATCGGAACATAAATCGAAACGTGGAATGGGTTGGCTAGGTCCGGTATTGGCGGGAGCCGGCATCTGGGCGCTGCTAAGGGGAAGAAAGAACCGTGAAGCTGAGAGAGATCGAAGCCGCAGCAGATCCCGACCAAGCAGTCGTAGCCGTGCTCCCGAGGTAATCCCGTCCCAGCGAGGCTCTGGAACGGGGAGCTACTTCGAGGATGAGAAACCCTCTGAGAGACCGACCCGTCGTGAAGGGGGTGGTATAACGAATTGGTTACTCGGCTTGGCTGGACTCGTCGGAGCTGGTGCATTGGTGAAGGGAGTTCGCGATAGGAGGGAAAAGAGGAGATATGAAGACGAAGAGTACTCGGCAGTCCCAACGGACACGCCTAGCCGATTCAGCCGCCCGAACCGTTCACGAAAAGCCGCCACTGACCAGTACACCGAGAGCGAGTTCAGCGACGATCGGACAGAGATCCACCCAGCACGACCGCACACTCCTCTATTGCCAGGACCTGGGAATCCTGCTGCGACCACAATTCTGAGTACGGAACCTCCCCGGCCCGTGACTCCACGTCCATCACACGCTCGACGTAACCATGCAGAGAGCAGCTACATATCGGACTATTCGTCGTATGTAAGTCCGTCAAGGCGACCTGCAGACGAGGGGGGAAGTAAGGCCGGAAAAGGTATTCTTGCCGCTATTGGATTAGGCTGGTTCGCCAAGAAGATGAAGGATCGACGGGACCAAAGGGCAGACGAGGAGCGGCGGAGATTAGAGGACGAGAGACGTGATGGACACCGTGGTTCTAAATACACAGGTGATGGTTACAGCACACCAACTCGGTCAACACGACGCCGACCACCAGCACCATCCGCCTTGACTGGTACAGAGTTCACGGCCGAGTCAGTCTCATCAGTTCTTGAAACCGATCATCCAGGAAGAAGTACTGCTGGCCCGCCAATGCCGCCTTATGGTGCAGGAGGAGCGCCACCAGTACCAGTCGCGCCTGTCCCGGTTCCCCGTCCTGGTTCACATTCCCGTTCTCATTCTCATTCACACTCTCACTCTCTTTCACGATCAAGACATTCGCGATCAGGATCAAGGCCAAGGAACGATGCTATACCTGACCCAGCTACGATGCCGCCCATGCCACCAGACCCACACGGGGTGCTGCATCCGCTACGTCAAGAATCCGGCAGTGAGTCTTATGCATCTACCGGGGGTCGGATGCATAGGCGTCATTCATCGCGTCATGGCAGAGGCGAAGAAGCCGCAGCGGTAGCGGGTGCTGC
This sequence comes from Hypomontagnella monticulosa, assembly GCA_902825475.1. Classification (NCBI taxonomy): domain Eukaryota; kingdom Fungi; phylum Ascomycota; class Sordariomycetes; order Xylariales; family Hypoxylaceae; genus Hypomontagnella; species Hypomontagnella monticulosa. The sequence continues at coordinate 3,883,525 of CADEBF010000011.1, read as the reverse complement.
AAGCTTGGCGGCTGAGGAAGAGGAGCGTCGTCGTCGGGATCGTAGTCAGGCACCCAGCCAACCGGTCAGCGTCAAGGTGAGGTACCATGATGACCGAGACAGGAATATAACACTGCGTCGGATTACCCCAGAAGAGGCAGCACAAAATCGACCTGGTCCAAGAGGAAGATCGGATTCGGTTAGTACCCTTTCCGAGAGCGAAGCGCCCACCAGCCGTCGACGATACCGACGTGATTCGAGTTCACACAGAACCGCGGAAGAAGCTGCAGCCGAGAGATTGGTTTCCGAACCCCTATCGCCCCCAACGCCCGCGTTTGCCGGGGGTAGACGAGGTGGAAAGGACTCGGCTTACTACTCTGGTCAACCAGGACCTTCAGGCGGAAATCCCTTGGCTGGACAGACTGTCTCTAGTATAGGCGGTACGGAAAGCCATGAGGGATGGAGCGCGATGAGTCCTTCACCCGGCGGGCCACCAGGAGCACCACCTTCAACAGCTCCGTCGGCCGCGGATCGGAGACGACGAAGACGTCTCGAAAGACGAGACCAAAGACCTGGGAATACGGTCGATTTCGAATAAAATGCCCGGCCAATTATTTATGCTGATTTGAGGCACTCATTGCTAGGTGTTTTGGCGTCCACTTGTACAAATTCGACTTTGTCCACGAAACTGCATGTATTCCCAGGGAGCATTTGTTCGGCGAAAAATTTCGACCTTCTCAAAAAGGCTTTTTATGACGTTCGGAGACAATTGAGGCTCATCACGAAAGAGCCGATGAGGTTTTGCATGCATGATATCCTGGGATATCCCAACGATTGCTTTTTTCTCTTTCTGTGTTGATGTAATAATGTACTGGATGGACATAGGGCAGAACAGAATGATAATATGTACTACTCTTCGTAGAATGAAGAGGAATTCTTATGATTCTAGAACCAATGTTATAATTCAGTGTGCCAACTTCAAAATGAAACCCATTAATGGACATTATTACGAATGAAACTCGTAGTTGAAGATAGTTCATGCAGCCCTGAAGAGTCTCAAGGTTAATAATGACTGCAGTGCTCAGCTCGGCACTAATTAAGCTTAATAGAAGGATGGATCCACGTGCAGTCGCGACGTATCGATAAGCAGCCGTAACCCAAAATCGCGGTTCAAATATAGCGACGCGCCTATTAGAATTAGCTTCATTATACTTGATCATAGTCATCACGCGATCCAATCCCCATCTTTCACATGCAAGGGTCTCCGCTTTCATATAAATGAGTATCTTTCGTCTGGGCACATATAAGCGCACTAAATCATCGAAGCCATCGCCCGTTCAACTGAGTTAAAATCAACAACGAAGCCGCAATGGCAGCCGTAACCAGCGGGGAAGACCCAACAGGGGCAACGGGAGCAGCGTCGCAACCAGAACAACAGCAGCCACAACAAGCACCAGCATCGCCACCACTGCCGGCGCGACATACGCCTGTGACTCCTGGACTGCGGGCGTCACGATTTCAAGAAGTGCTGGATTCTAGCTTGTCGCATACGCTGGGCAAGATCAGCTGGGATAACTTCGCCTCTTGCTACCCTACTATCGCCGCGCAGTCCCCCGCCGTGCTGCGCGCCGTCCAGAAGCAGATGGTTGACCGGCTGGGCGCGCTGTGTAAGGTAAGTTTTCCGTACTCATATTCCCATTACTGCTGTAGGAGTTGCGATAGAGGATGTCTATCATGACGATGCGGGGCGTGTATAAGCTGCTCTGCAGAATGAGAGCGCGGGCGTGTTTAATCCCAAGAAAAAAGGAATGGGGCGGAAACAACGAAGAAATTACCATCAGAAGAACATGAAGTGAAAATACTAATGGGATTGAATCCGCCCAGAAAGAATTCGACTCGGTGCTGCAAGGCCGCAACGTGGTGGCCAAGCTTAACGAGCTGGAGAGCCTAGTCAGTGAGGCCGAGCGCAGGAGAGATGATGCTGGCATAGCGGAGGCGCCAATTCCGTGAGTAGGAATGAATTTCCTCTGTTGCGCATATAAGTCTGTTTAGATGTAATTCTGTCACGTACGACCATAGGACTTGGAGAACTCGGGATCCCGTCCGCTCTCCCATAGATAAGCCAAGTACCGCCGGATTAGTAGTTGGGTCGGTGACGACCAGCGAATCCCCGGTGTTGTACGTTTTTTATTTTTGTATTTCTTTTTTTTTCACGTTCCTATGTTCTACTGTTTACCTTATATTTATTTATCTTTTTTATAACTATCGCGAAGTTATTCTTTTACCTTTTTTTTCTCATCGGGATTCGAAGCTAACCATACAAGACCACACATGCTGCCCGCAGACCAGATATTAGCGGCTCATTTAGCACCACACTTAGCACAACAGCAATCACAACTCAATGCGAAACTACAAACAGTACAAGCTCACAACGCGAAGTTGTTCAGCGACATACAGAAGCAGCGGGCCGAGATGCAATCGCTGATGGGACTCTTGCAGAAGGTCTTTGAGGATATCGACGGTGCTAATAGCCAGATGGACGATATCGTAGACGACCTTGCCAAAGAGACTAGAACGGTGGAGACTGAGATGGCTAATCCGTAAGCTACATTGTTGTTCTTCGATTAATGGCGATCGCCGTCGGCTTTACCTGAGTTATGATTCCATGGGTTTTAGGTCCGAGTCTAGGGAACGGGGGTGGTGCATGGTCTGGCGTTCGGGCGTATGAGATGACAAGCCGTACTGAATCAAATGGTCTAGGAAGGTGTCCTCGCGATTTGATCGTATGGCATTGGTTCATTCTATGTATATATAATACCGGTTTCTGGGTTTCCGGTAGCAATGTTTCATATTCTTCATTTCCATGACCGTTTCTAAAGAGCAGCAACCCAAGTCAAGTAAAAAGTACAGTAAATACATGCATGATCCCATCGGGCAGAGAGTCGAGGGCAAGTATAAGGCTAAAATACCTAGACATGTAGGTAACCGGCGATTTTCAATGCTACTTCTATATCTAGATACGTGATAGGTTGACATGTAATATTCTCCAATTATTATTTACTTAGTATAGGAACCGAGAGTGTCAACTGAACCGACTATATCCGCCGTGTTAGAAAGAACTTCGCAGCGGGCTATATTCCATCAAGGTGCTGCGCTACTAAGTATAAGGATGATTACATACTAGCTAATATACCAGGAAACCTCAGGGGGGGTCCTCGATTTCTAATACCTCCAATATTATTTGTGCTCTCTTCTCGTATCCAACGAGTACAGAATAAACAACTCATATAGAGACCGAGCAAATATCTACTAGTCTCTCCTAAAGGACTTAGCGAGTCTCACAAGACACTTGGAATTGAAAGGCTTTCCTCAGAACCGGGCTACATGGAAGCCCCATGGGGGTTCCTGAAATCATAGCTTTTTGCTTACATATGAGCTATCACTTTACAACCCGATAGCAAGTCGACAGGCAGCAAGTGATATGACTCGTCATACCCGGTCTGTGTAACGCCTACCAACATGGGGGCGTCCGGTGGCCAGGATCATAGCTACATGAATGTTACAAGTTAACAAAGCAGGGACAGTCCCCTGGTCCTCGAATCTTCAACAAGACAGAATGGTTGCCTAGAGCAATAAAGGAGAGGCTGAGGTTGTGTGTAATTTCGGAAAGCTGCGTTTCGCCCTATGCAGCGGGTGCATATAATCTAAGCACTGGGATATTACGTACCAATGATCACTCTCGGAATACTCTGCCCCCGATCACAGTAGATCTAGGTAATGTTATGACTCATCGTGGACACAAAGGTTGTCCGGTGGGATTTAGTTGCGAATATATTAAGTAGCTGCATCGGACGAGCCCTAAACTATGCTATGCATCAACGGAGAGAAAAAGCGAGATTGGCTTTCTTAACGAATTTATGTCAGTAGACAAAACATTACACACGTCCAACCGCAAACCAGCTAACGCATGAAAAATCTCAATAAATATCATGTAGGCAAAGCCGTTCGGTGATATCATTACACTAGTACACCAGTAAGGATATCTTGATCACTATGCCCGTATTGTACAACTGTACAAGTGTTCCTTTTCTTGTTCTGGTGCCCTTTTGGATATTCCGCCGAATATCTTTCCCATCCCGTTGTTCCACACTCCTCCCATGCCATGCAGAATATGCGCGTCAACTAACTTTTCCCGGCCCGTCCATCAATGTACAAACCTCCAAATAAATAGGGCGGAGGGAGGGAAAAACAATTAGCTAAACGATGATCGTGCAAATGATATATGCGTGCTCAAATTAAACCCAGCTCGAAGACACTCCCCTGGGTGGGAGAGAATGTCCTGTGCAGACCCGAGTTCAACCCGTAAAACCGCCCGTGCCTAAACTTCATAACCTGCATTTAACGCTTCTGAGGCACGAACATGAAGACTTTGGTCCTCAGGGAATTCCGAGTCCCCAGACAGCACCGCACCTCTTACTTCTAGAAACAGCGGCTGCGTTCAGGCGCTCATGCGTTCGTAGCCTGGGGACCGCCCCGGCCTCGAGGCGCACCACTACCGCCACCTCCTCGACCGCGGGCCTGGCCCCCGAAGCTACCTCGGCCACCCTGACTGCCGGATCTACCTTCAAATCCACGTCCCGAGCGGTTCTGCGTATTTCCGCGTCCCGCAGTGTAGTTGCTGCCGCCGTAGGCGGCGGCCTTGGGTCGTCGAGCCTCGACAACGATGCTCTCTCCGTTGACGGTATGAGGGTTTGCAGCGACGGCGGCTTGGTAGCCTGCCGCAGTGGCAAACTCGACGAACGCACAATTCTAAAATGTGTTAGATTCTGTGATGTAGATAGTCATATTAGGAAAACTTACCTTCTGGCGATTGATGTCAAAGTAGACCAATTCACCATGCTGCGCCAATGCTGCCTTCAACTCCTCGTGCTTCACCTTGTCCGTGACGTATTTGACGTACCCCATGGTACCTTCCTTCTCTCCCTGTGGCCCGGAGGTAGATTGGGGTCTGTTCTGACGTTTAGAGTCGCCACCAGCCGTTTGCCATGAATCAGACGTCTCCTTGGTAGGGGCAGCGGCTGGGGTAGTTGTCTCCGTACCTTGAGCAGGAGCCGATACCTGAGATACCTGAGGTGCCTTAGGGGGAGCGTCGGGGCGTGCTTGTGTCGCAGTGGTAGGGGTCGCTGGCTTCGCGGGGAGGGGTACCACGGGTTTGGGGCCCGCGGCAGCGGCAGCTCGACTGGCCCAGGTCATAGGCTTCGGTGGTTGGGCCGGAATCGGGGCAGCGACGGGAGCGGGTGGTTGGCGGGGTTGTACAGGTGTTGGGCTAGGGTCGGCAGGTTTCTCAGGCTCCTTAGTATCTTCCTCGGCGATTTCCTGTGCGGTTACCTCAGGATCAGGGACTGCCTCGGTCTCTGGCTTCTTAGTGGCCTCTGGAGCTGCCGGCGTTTCACCGGCGGTTGTCTCAGCTGCTGCATCACCATTGGCCGGAGTGGCGACCTCGCCAACTTCCTCCAACTTCTTGTCGATTGCACCAGCATCGAACGAAGCAGCTTTCTCAGTAGGCTCGGCAGGGACCGCTTCTGGCTCCTCGCTAGTGGCCGGGGCAGCCTCAACCACGGGCTCTGCTGGCTCTACCTCGGTAGCCTCAGCCGGCTCCTCGTCGCCATCCTCATCTATATACCGGAGAATATCATTCAAAACAAAGTATCCAGATGGCTGTTGGGCAAGAACAAAAGTCTGAACAAACTTCTTCGGGTCGCCGGCCTTGTTGGAGGTCTCGCCGATCACTTGAATAACAATGTTCTCGTACGAGGCCTGAGAATCGACGTTAGAAACTCGGACCTTGCAGTCCTGGAAGTCTAGCTGCTTGATGCGATCCTGGATATTCTATAACCACAGTTAGTACAGATCAAAACAATAGCCACCGTCTTTTATGGAGAACATACCTGTCGACCGACAGAAACGTTGGCGACCTCAGCTTCGAGTCCATAGACGAACTGCGAGCGCTTTCCGTAGAACAGCTAGTCAAATAGTCAGTAACAGCGCGCCATAGCAGCTTTACAACGCAAGCAGTACTTACATGGAGCTTCTCAGGGTTCTTGCTCAGGGTGGTGTAGTATTGCTCAACGAAAAACCAAGCGACTTCATCCTTTCCAAGATTGTTGTTGGAGCTGGTGTTGCTCGCTTGGTCGGCGGGAGGAGCGGCGGCAGCAGGGGCAGTGCCGGAGACTGAGGAGAATTGGTCGGTATGAGGGTGGTTACCGTTTGTCGCCATGATTGCGCTAGGTGGTAGATGGCTGAGGAAGAAGTTTGCGCGCGTGGTCGGGTGGAAGGGATGTGGTCGGCGATTACAACCAATAACGAGGATAGCTCAAGAAAAACTTCAAGAGTAAGAAGCTACCTCTATTAAGAAGACTGCTGATTCCGCGAACAACCGATGCAGTATACCAAAGCTCGGTAAACTCTGTACCGACTTTAGAGGCGCGACAGAAAATATCGACGATGAGGCGAAGAGGATCGCGTCTACGAGGAGACAAAGCACAGGTACGGCTTCGGATCGGATGGAAGAAGAAAGAACCAAGTTAGGTCGGAGTTGTGGAAGAGCGATGAGAGAGTGAGGGGGAATGAGAGAGGTATTTTCTCGAAGTGGTGGGAAAGGGAAGGTGTACTTCGTCGGAGAGAAAAATGTGGAAGTGGTGGAAGTAGAAATGGGAAGTGGAAGTGGATGATGGATAAAATGGAGGAAGGTTTATTAGTCAAGCTTCTGTTCTGGTGGAGAAAAAAAAGTGACCAAATGTGCAAGTGATGGTGGTGGTGGTATTATTTTTTTTCTGATTTGGAGATTTGTTTAGATGGATGCACTGGGTTCGGAGAAAGTAAGTACGATGCGGGCAGGCGACTGCAAACTACTACTGTGTACCGAATTATTACTGTATGTAGGTAGTGTATGTGGTGTCCTATGTAGTGCACACTACTAGCAGGACGCGGCGCACACTAACGTAATACGGTATCGACGCGGACGGGGGAGGAGAGATCAGATCTACTACTACCTAAGTCCGGCACGGGAGGGATGGGGGGAACAAAGAGAGGATGATTATGATTATTATGGATGTTGATGGTGACGGACGTAGTAGTAGTGGTTTGTATTTGTATGTATGCAGTTGCAGTAGAAGTTTGGGAGTTGACGAAACGTGGTGGCGACGAAACAGTCTCTCTTTCCCTTAGATAATGAGTAGGGTATATGGGTCGAGTGACTTAATTGGGTTGGATTGGACTGAACTGGAATGCCAAATTAATTTTGCCGTGGGCACTGGACTCTTTTCAGATTTCGCAAGAAGAATGGCTGGCTCCATCAAATTGAAAAATCGTGAAATAATTGGAGGTCGCCGGATATTTATCGGCCTTTACTTTTTCTCCTCTCCCCCACAATAACTCTATTACCTGGAAACACTTGAGTAACAGCACCTTTCAATGTACTTCAATGTCTTCCGAGGCCAATCAATTGATGGACCAATTGATTAACCAATTCAATGTTCCATTGTATTTCCCCACAGAGGACATCTGGAGCTCCAAGTTTGGACCGAAGCTTAGGCCAAGTCCGAAGCTACCTCCCGGATCGGCTTACCTAAGAGATCCACTCCTTTGTTCCCCAACCCGGGGACCCAGTAGTACGGCACGGCAACGACGATGAACAACTCCTGGTATCAGTTCTAAGTCGATTGACAGCGGCGTGTCTAGTCAGGCGGCTTATTCACTACCATATATTCATTCAAACACGCTTTCTGGCTCTATTATACCTTGTCCTCTTTGATTGGCATCAATTTACTCTAGTAGTTCATAAATGCTCACAGATTGCATAGTACTAGGTCTATAGAAAGATACTCCCAATACCCAATGGAATCAATATTATAGGCGAATGGGTATAGATAAACGCGACCACTATAGACGGGTAGATTAATAGGCACTTCTTAGCTTGTGAATCTGACGATTTATTGAAAAAGAGGATAAGTATCATTGTCTGATTTCCTAAAAAGCGCAATATCTGTGATATAACTTACTACTACCAGGTAGTGTCACCACCAAGGACCCGGCAGGTTAACAAATAATTAGATACATATCAAACCATATAATCGAGATAAGATAACCAGGGGACATAATGCTATGCACGTGCAACAGTGTGTACAAGTACCTTCCCAGTGTTGGATATCTGATGTATTAAGGTCGAAGTTTGCTTGGTCGTCGTTGCCCATGGAGTCACTAGCCCATCGTCAACTCCGTAGCCAATTGTTTCCCCAGATACAAACCAAAGCAACGACGCGAAGACTGCCTTTCATGGTATTCTGTCGGCGCAACCTTTCAACGAATTTGCACAACCCAATTTCCTGGCGCCCATAACACATCTGGTTCCTGCACGATCGCCGACCCTTCCTTCCTTTCTTCCCTCCCAGACGCCGCAACATTGCCGCATATGTGAGAAGCAACAGCATTTGATATGGTCACCGACGCCACCTAGAAGATTTCTAGGCAGTTAATACAAGATGACGGTCCAGTGCGGAACGAAGGACTTCCCGTCCTGCGATGCGCGCGGCGCACCCCCTGGGTTCTGTTGCCCAAAGGACAAGAACTGCTTGACTATCGCAGCCGGCACGACGATCTTATGCTGTCCAATGGACAGTACCTGCGTGATCATCAACCCCATTGACTGCGACCTGGGCCTTCAGGTGCCGGGCAGCGACATCCAGTCAACCTGTCGCAAGGGAAGGTTGCCGTGGTGTGGTAGAGGATGTTGTCCATGGGGATATAAATGCGGAAACACGGGATCAGACATAAGCGCCTGCTATGCGGTGGGAGGCGAGATCAACTTGCCGCCGTCCGGATGTCTGTCTAGCGAGATAAGCAGTGCGACTACCAGTTCATCGTCCAAGCCCACGTCCTCGGCATCCGAAACAGACTCTGATCTAAGCTTGATCTCTATGGTTACTCCTACGGGAACATTGACTTCTGCGGGTATCGAATCCAGCCCAACAAGTATCCAGACAGCAGCGTCGACAAGTGGACCCCTGAGCACCGCTGACCTTGTTGGGATCGCCCTGGGCAGCTTCTTCGTCGTTGGAATTATAGTTATAGCTCTATTCTTCGTGTGCCGAAAATATAAGAAACAAAACGGCAACGAGCAGGGACAGGAGACTACTGCATTCGCGAGCCAAGATCAGCCCGTCAAGGAGTCTAAGATCCCGGATCGACCAGAGCTGCCTACCACCCAAGTCTTTGAGCTACCTGGTTAGGTGATATGCGCTGATGCGCTGATGCGCTGATTCAGACAGATACTCTGGATTAAGACCTCCAGGTAAGCTCTGGACCTAACCTCATCCTTCTATTGGAAATGTTTCTACGTACTAATAGGGTACAGACATAGCCCTATAACACCGTATACGCAAAGAAAGACGCGAGAAGAACTTCCCCCGAGAGTAACATTGCTACTCACACATAAGACGCCATCTAAGACACGCCTGAGAAAGTAAAGGAGGATAAATAACGAGTTACGATTTATGCAAAAGGGTGATCTAGCATCTCGGCGTCTCTGGATGGTGGAAGAACTGCAATGGAAAACTAGGATGAGCTCACGGCGTAAGTTGCTTGAACTACGTAGCTATATAGCAGAAGCTTTCGCTTGGGCCAAATACGAAGTATTCTATTCTTGTATTCCTTTCATGGATCGTGTGATGCCTGCTGTGCTTATCTAGAGTGTGGAAATGGGATGGAGGCATAGTCGCAATGTACCCAACACCCCAAGCTACCAAAGGTTCCAGAGATTTTGGCTTATATAGCCAATGGCATAGTTATTAAAGTATCTGGAGTATTGCTTAAGATGGATAAGGTGCGTTGTTGGTATTCCGGCGGATGCTTCCAATGTGATATTGCAACAGATCGGACGATAGCTCAGATGGAAGTGCTGGCGAGAATGGCACTCGTCTGTGGATACCATTGTGTGTGTAGTGTGCTACTAGTTAGGTATTGCAAAATGCTGCGTTCCTAGTTCTACATGTGGCTGTAAATAGCTAGATAAGTCCGTAAGTCGCATACCTCCAAGGAGGTTATTAAGGACCGGTCCCTCCCCGTTACCACAATGTTGAACATTAGCATAGAAGAGTTTGAAACGTATTCAGCAAACACAATAGGAATATCTCTACTCGCCGTCGGCGGTAACAAGATATTAACTTGAATTGAGCTATTGTACCCATGTTCTGACAAATCATCGTACATATCCATGACTGTGATATTAACTCCTTAAAATTAGACCTCCTAAGGGGAATAGCTAATATCTCGTTCGCGAAGTCTAGTAACGCCACGCCTTTTGCTTCCGTGGAACAAACAGCCCCCTTAAACTCCATCCAAACCACCCGCCCCCAGAGGTCTCTGTCGAACCCTGTGTAATAATTTGGTATCATTGTCTGCAATTCAATATTTCCCGCCTCCCTGGACCAAGCATAGAGGCGTGGCCCTTACTGCCCAGTGGTCTTCACATCGGTATATCCCGCCCTAACCCCTTCAAAGCTGTGACCGTCGTTTCCACCGCTTCGAGTAACGATTCCTACTTCCGGACCTTCTCTCTCGCCTTCCAGTTATCTCGTACCATTTTGCTGTGGTTCAGCAGCTCGTCGCGCGTCACCGCATCCTGGATACTCTCTATCACGCTATTAACAACAGAGATATGGTTGCCATCCGACTTATCATCGCGGAACCGGTAGAAGCGCCATCGTTTTTGGGTGTCCATGTAGACCTCCACTATGCGCTCATCGAGCGGCTCATTGAACCCCTTGAGGACCTCCCACTCCTCGTCTTCGAGGTGTAGGACGTCGAAATGGCGGTAGTTATTGTTACCATGGTGCGCGAGTAATTCCACCGCAGGCGTGCTGTCGTAGTCGATAAAAGGCTCCGTGATGCCCTCGGCTCGGTCTTGTTCATCTGGCTCAACCATGGGGAATTTCAGCCTCCACATGAAATCGACCGTGTTTTCCTCGGCATCCTTCCACTTCAAGATATGGGGATCGGTGCCTGGCTTGTACTCGCTGTGGAGGGCTGTGAAGATCAGGCCGTCGTTCTCGTGCTTCAGGTTCTTGATGACATCCTCGAAGATCATGCGAACACCGTACGCCATTTGCATGGCCTTCAGGTCAATGAAGAAAGGTTGGTACTGCCTTTCCTCGGGGAAGTCGTCGAGCAGTTTCTTATATGGCTTGAAGACTTGTTCCTGGAAGTAACCCAGTCGCTTCGATAGCTCTCGCGACATCAGTGACTGGCCGTCAATAGCGAGACAATCGAAGACGAGATATCGGGGCTCCTGGCGCCCATCGCTCAGCGTATCGACGACTAACTCTCCGTCTAGTACGGTACCCCGGTGGAAGGCCTGCTGGTTATTCGGGAGGGGGAAATGTAATGATCCTGCTTGTATGTACCAGTAATCGTTCTTGCGGTCAATTAAGTAGTGGACCTCTTGGCCCTGTTCGTCGGCGGCTAGGTATAGGAGATAGCGAATGCCGTCGGATTTCTCGCAGACGTAATAACTATTTCGCGAGACAACTGTTAGTCTAGCGGGAAAGTAAACGTACACGCCCAATGAGAGGCTACAAACTCACTCTTCTCGCATGAGTTCGTCTATATGTTTTCTTGTAAAGCTTACGGGTTGCGCGCCGGGAAATCCTGTCGAATTTCGATGAAGAATGGAGGCTACTTCCTGGCGCAATCCCGCAACCACTTCGTTGGGGACTTTGAGCCCCGGCTCGTCGATAGATCGTAATAGTACGCTCATTGTATGGAACTGGGTAGATCGGAGGAGGGTAAAGATGGGTGGGTAATAAGTGTTTGATTTGGCAAGGCGATACCGGGGGTGAAGTAAGGGAAGAATTGGTTAGGACATAGCATAACGATGAGAGGGTATGGATAAAATCACGTGGTAGTTTAGCTTCATTGCCTTAAGCTCCGAGTATCTTTTTGGAATTTGAGGTCGCGGACATATCTATAGGAGCCTAGGCACACGGGAGGAGGCATAGGTCTTATATCAGGTAGATTAGAGTTTAGCTAGGAACTCTGTTCTTGAACGCGTCGCGGGAGGCACGAGGCTACGAAAATCTAGGCGGATTGCGACGCCGTCCCATGCATGATCAAGCTTATCGGGCTTATCAATCCCCAACTCATGCAAGAAAACGGACATATGGCCCACTAAACCATGGTAGAAACGGCTTAGCGGATTATGTAGAGTCACCAAGCTGCATGGACTAAGGTAACTCTACCACTCCGTGGGAAAGTTACAATCAACGTCATGCTAGAGAAAGCGCTGGTGAAATCGGTAGAATTCGTTATTTCCATATGACTCCTATGACAATATATCTTTCACGGCTCGAACGCGATCCGATCCTCCCATAAGCTACATAGTAAATATCCGTGGAAGCACAACATCGATATGGAATGGAGTTCAAGTACATGAGTGAGGTTATGAGCTTACAACTTGGCGTGATATCTGCATTTCACTATAAGTTGTAGGAGGAAAATTTGACTTTCAAGATGGGTCTCTATGTAGAGTAGGCGTATTATACGGTGTTGTCAGCTGATATTGGTACAAACTCCACGCTTCCTTTTCAGCGCATTTTAACAACTCCCTGCGACCGAGCAATTTAACAGCTAGGACGCGTAGATCTAGAAGGTCCCGTCGGATCAATAGCACATTCCAAACCACCAGAACTCCCCACCAAGTCTTATATCCGTGACCAAGCAAGAAACCTTTAGGGGGTAGGTTACAAGAATCGTCCCGTCTAGACAGCTCCGCCGGGTTTGCCGCCTTCCGTAGCCAGTCGAAGTTCGACCTTCTCTTTGTGTACTTTGTTCTTAAGATGTACCTCAAAATTTGATGCCGTTATGTCGGGTCCCGGTGTATACAGCTTGCCCGGACAATCGAGACACCGGATCCGGGGAAGAAAGTAAAACCGTACGTTCGGGGGGATCGGATCGCCTTGTTGTGGAAGTGGGACTGGCATCCCCGTAGTGGAATCAACCGAGCTATATCGCATGATTCCTTCGAACCTGTCTTTTGCATAGGCTGGTTCTTGTTTGAACTTTTCAAGCGCCGCGACGAGCCATGCGGGTGGAGGGGGCTGTTACATGTTTGTGAGTATAAACACTGGATCACTGATAATAGTAATAGTAATAGTACGGCTCCCAACAGGCCGTTGACCACGGCTAGAGGTCATACCGGCTGCTAGAGAATCTGAATGTCGAGGAGTTGGAGTATTGGGGTGGGTGAGGGAAATGTCTTACGGGAACTGGAGCAGGGGCCCCAGGGGCCGGTGGGGGGGCTTCAACGCGGCCAATCTGCCCTGGAGGTATATTATTGGAAGAAGCTGTCGCTGGAATTGCTAATGTCGAAGCATTCGGGGTAGATGGAGGGGGCATGCTATTCGAAGCAGAGGCACTGTGGGCACGGGCAGGGGGTTGCGATGGTGTCTGTGATCTACCAGGTGTGTTTTGCTTCAACCTAGGATCACGCAGCGCGATTTTCCGTAGCCTCTCCTTATTGGAAACTCGAAGAGTAACCAGAAGGTGCTGAGGCTCTTCCGTATCTTCCCTAGTTAGTTCGCGCCCGAATCTCCTGGACGTTCGCGTTTCGTGGTGGTGTATCGTTGCCTCAGGGGTTTCGGATCGACCGAGGTTCGCCATTCGCTGCTGGGCGGCGGTTGCGGCGCCTCTCATGCCTCTGGTTCTCGTTGTACCGGTTAGCTGTGAAGCGGCAGGAGAGTCGGGGGCCGAGTCATCGCTTTCGTCGGAATCGGATATATCGCCGTCACGCGCGCCTGCTCCTCTTCTTCTGCCGGCGCCTGGGGCACCCGCTACCCGCTTGTACAGCCTACTCTCCTCTACATTGACTGCTGCGCCGGGCAATGTAGACGAGACAACGAGAGTGCGGATCGTTCTTTGTCTCTCCTTTAGATCAGGTAGAGAGGGACCACCCCGTCTATTTATAGATCTCTTCTGTCTTCTCTGCTCTCGAGAGAATACCATCTCGTTTCTTTCTAGGTCTGCATCACTCAACTCATAGAGGTACGGGGCGTATTCCTTGGCTTGCTGCTGCGGTCGGAATACCGTAGGTAGTGGCGATGGGAGGAAAGCTGCGACTAGGTCTGGGTCTTCAATTGGCCTGCCGTCGAAGGGGTGTCCGATACTATATAAACTGCGCGTAAATAATTGCGTTTGTTCTCGGATACAGTGAGCAATGGCTGTGGTGAACTCTCCGGAAAGCGCGAGGTCTTTTGCCATGCTCGCCGCAAATTCTTCGGGAGAGTTGAGGGGATTATTGATTTCCCATTCGAATTGGTCTACTAGGGTATGTTGTCCGATGGTGATGTTCAGTTTTACTAATATCCTCATCTCGTCGTTCTTCCAGGCTGAATAGGGCAGTTCGGGATCTAATGCGTCTTCGTCGGAGAATACAAAGGGGTAAAAGTCGTTCAGTTGTTCGTGCATCTGGTGGATGACTTGCTCAAAAACAGGCTGTGCGGCGGGCGCCTTCAGTCCCATATCTTCCACCAGATGCGCTGCGAATAATTCGGCCCCGACAATTCTCTCGTGCAGATTCCAAGTGAAGGTGTCGCGCAATTTGATCTTGTCCCAATCTACATCCAGTCGAACAGGAACCAACTCCTCATGCTGCTCAGCCTGCTGTTTCATGTCCTTCCTCTTCCATTTTAGAGGAGGCGCCTGTCGCTTACCCGGTCGCTGTTTATGAGCCGGGTACATTAATCGCGATTGTTGTCCAATCTCGGTTCTTCCATTGCCGTAGCCGCTGTAGCCCTCGCCAAAAAGTCTACTAGGGGTAAACCACGCTCTGTAATCGTTACGCAAAAGTTTATAGTCATTGATCATCTTAAATTGGTATTTGTTGTGTTCATTTTGGCGGTCCTTGTCGCTAACCATAGCGGCTGAGTGTATATGATCTCGAGCAACGGCTTGCCCTATCAAAATTTGCTTGAAGGCATCTTTGTCGCGACCCGAGTTTGAATCGTCCGGCGCATCTGATTTATTCTTAGGTGTCGATGTCGCCGAATGGTCTGATTTTGACGTCGAAGCGGCGGCCGCGGTAGCTGAACCGGCAGCGCTTGTCGGAGCCGGTTCTGCATCCAGTTGAGTTGCCATGTCCGACTTGAGGCCTCACATGAGATTCGCTCTTCTACAATACTTGACAACGATAGAATAACACTTCGGATCTATCAACCCTTCCCCCCGTATTATTCTATATGTGTTGTTGATATACAGTTGAGATTTGCGAATTGGCGTTGGAGGAAAGTCGGAAAGTATAGCGACTCGGAAACGATATCGGGAGCGGGTAAGAAGGTCAATGATTGCGCGTGGGTGATGATATATCGATGTTGTTGGTTGAGTGGTCGCGATGGATCATTTGATGGGCGCTCAACTTTTCGGGGAAGCTGGATCTTCTCTACCGTGGCTGATGAAGGGTAGGGTAGACCGCAAATGGGAGAGAAGGCTGGACACGCGACGAACCGCGACCAAATGAGTTGAAGTAACTTCGATTTTTGCGCGCATTTCACTGAAATATCAAGTACCTAACACTATACCGTAAAATGCTAGGCAGGAGGCCCGTGCATTTTAAGATATTCATTTGGAGCATAATCTAGAGTATACTGACTAAGCACCTGATAATTGCAATACTTTAAGTATTATATACATCTATCGGGATTTACCTCAATTCGGGCAGTTAGCCGTCTCCTGTCGCAATAAACGTGCTAGCTTGGCCAGGGAAAGTCAACGGTGGATACACGGACCTGCAGGCTGAAGTGAAATTTTAAGGTGAAGAACGTCACCAGCTCATCGATTAGCATCGATTAGACTCCAATCGGTAGCTGCCCCTCTCTGCCACTCGCACAAAGCCCCGCAGCTAAGGAGGAAAATGCCAAAATACCTTGATCTACCTTTACCTCTACCTCTACTACCTCTGCTACCTCCCACTTTCTATTGCAGCTGAAGGTCTCAACTTGTTTTACTATTTACCAACACCTAGATTAGAGGTCATCTCGACTGCATATTTCTAAAAACAGCAGTACGCAGTACAATATTCTGGGGTCATAATGTCTGACGATAAGGAAATCGGTTCGTTGATCAATATCTACTCTTTCTATTTCATAAATTTTCATAATAAAAGCTTCTTATGAAGTACCCCGCCATTGACTTTCATGTATCCCTTGATGGAGATGGAGGCCCCCTCCCCCATTCTTAGACCAGTTGACCTCACGAGACTTGACAAAATCACTCTCTTAGCATGTACTAATTCGTGTTGCTACTAGACTACTCGCTGGCTAACCCAGATACCCTCACCAAGTATAGGGTCGCCGCCACCATATCCGAAAAGGTCCTCGCTGCGGTATCCAAGCTATGTGTAGCTGGCGAGAAGATCGTCTCTATCTGCCAGCAGGGAGACAAGCTTATTGAGGAAGAGGTTTCCAAAGTTTACCGCACAACTAAGCTTAAGGGTTAGTGGTTAAAAAATTGCGGTCGTTTTTTGCATATTGGAAATGTTTGCTTATGATGAGGCGTGATCAGGTTTCTCCCACCCTACGACCGTCTCTCCGTCTTCCTACGTGACACCCTATACTCCACTGACATCCGATTCGGCCGAAGCAAATCTCGAGCTCCAGGCCGGAGAGGCTGTGAAGATTCAGCTGGGTGCGCAAATTGACGGATTTGGCTCCATAGTCTGCGATACAATTGTCGTCCCGTCTAAGGAGAATCCGGAAGATGTTCTTACCGGCCGCCTCGCCGATTTAATCCTCGCTACACACTACGCCAACGAGCTCATTTTGCGACTTATGCTTCCTCCCGGAGTGTTAGCCAGTGGTAGCGACGAGGAGAAGGCGAAGGCAGCCGCAGTGAAGCCCCCTACCCAGACCAAAATTACCTCTCTCTTAGACAAGGTTGCGAAGAGTTACGAATGTAACCTAGTAGAGAGCACAACCTCATGGCTGTTCGACCGCAATGAGATCGAAGGCAAGAAGAAGATTGTGATTGCTCCCGCAGAGGGTACCAAGGGAGAGGGTTCACCTGAGGTTGGTGAAGTATGGGGTGTGGAGATGGGTATGAGTTTAGGCTCTGGCAAGGTTAAAACGATCGACCAGCGAGCTACTCTTCTCCGCCGGACTACCAACACCTACATTCTCAAGTCACAGACCGCGCGTAAGACATTATCTACTGTTCAGAGCAAATTTGGACACTTCCCTTTCAGCTTAAGACAGCTTGAAGAAGAAGGAGGCGATACCAAGTACAAGGTCGGAGTGTACGAAGGTGTTCGTCAAGGCGTCCTGCGACAGTATGAACTAGTCGGCGACAAGGACGGGTCTCCCGTGGCACGACTATTAACCACTCTTGGTATGCATGAAAACCTCCGATTCCAGCTTATCTACCACTCTTGAAACTAATATACAAGCAGCTATCACCAAGAATGGTATTTCAAAACTCGGTGCACCGCCTGCGCTGGATGTGAGCAAGTTCCAGTCGGATAAGAAGATTACCGACGAGGAGATCTTGAAGATCTTGGAACAACCCTTGAGTAAAAATAAGGGGAAGAGCAAGAACAAGAAGAAGAAGTCTGCTAAGAAGGCCGAGGGGGCGAAGGACGGCGAGGACGATAGCGACGAGTAAAGTCATCGACCCGTTCGGATTCATTTGGCAGTGCGCATTCCACAAGTCAGTACCACTTCAGTTATCAGTGGTTATGGATAGCCCACATTGATGATGTGGTCTCCATACTCTTCACGGTCTTCGATCGATATGACTTGTGCGCTCGTTTGGTTCAGCATTCTAGCCTGCTGATGCCTTGAGCCATAAGGGTGGCATTAGGCCTCGAAACGTGCAGTGGACTTGACGCAGTCGAAAGGGAATCAGTTCACTTAGTTCTCAGCTTCTGTGTTATTAGTCCCTCGTAGAGGAATATAAACCAAAAAAACCATCGTTTGCATTGAGATATATCACGCCGTATGGACGGAGATACCCTAGCTGAGCGCTTCTAAAGTCCTCCAAGTCCTTGAGGGGCTGGTATTACCTATGCTGACTACGAACCATGTTCTCCCTGACTAATATATGGATACTAATAAGATAGCCAAGCACGCATTATTCTTACAAGCATTTGATGTCAGATTTCTAGCGACGATAGCGCTTTGATGGCGGATTTAACGACACAAACCTGCAGAGTCGGGATTAAAACCTGGTCCTATTTTGGGTGGTGGACTATTAGATAGTTCCCGGAGGATGTGCGTGAGTCAGGCTGTCTCCAGGCTCCCGGCCGCCCGGGTAGGTAGGCTCTCGGGGTGGCGTGATTACTACGAGACCGCAAGATGATACCGAAGGGAAATACCATGATACAGAATGAAGCGAATAAAGTGGAGAGAAAACGGAGAATCACGGAAATCTCGAGGGTTTCTCGAAATGGGAAACCATGTGACGAGGAGTGGTGATGGCTCAATCAGGTGGTCTGTTTTTCTTTGACTTTCCCCCTACCCGTGGGTGGCTTGACGGAAAGGACACAGCGCACGATGAATTCAGGGGGAGGGGGGAAGTAAGAGGAAGGGCAAGGATAAGAGAAAAAAAGGGCGAGAAAAAAAACGGGGATTTTCTCAGTGCAGTGAAAATTTAGGTAGTGTATGATAAATAAATACATATGTAAAGACCTTATAGAATTGAGATACAATATCAGATTGAAAATTGAGTCACTGCCTGACGAATAACTGCAGCATCATTAGAAATAGTAGTGACGAGAGAAAGAATGCAAGAGAAGCAATAATAAGCGTTGCGCGAGGACTGGCCCCCCTTTAGGGAGGTACAATCGATTGTTACTCTGATGCACTGTACCTAGTAGGCAGTAGGCAGATAGGCAGGCGTAGAAGGGGGTCAACGAGTAGTCAGAAGCCTGGGACTGGTAAATACCATAGCGCGAATGGGTGGTCCTGGAAAACGATTCTCCCTCCGTAAATTATTCAGTTGGAAAAATACGATTTTAGGATCTAAAATCGTTTTCAAAATGACAAGGAATTTTCTGATTGGTTCAAAAAACGGGGCAGTTCCCAAAAGAGAACCCTAATTCAAAAAATTCAAAAAAACCGGCATGGCCTGGACTCGAACGGCTGACCTGCGGCATACCCCACTTAAGAAGGGGTGATTTACCACTAGGCCAAGCACTAGTAGGTGGCCAGTCTACTAGAGCTTAGAAGTAATAATCCTATTGTTTTTAACCATTATATACCATATATCCTAATTGATTACAGCCAT
Organism: Hypomontagnella monticulosa; assembly: GCA_902825475.1. Classification (NCBI taxonomy): domain Eukaryota; kingdom Fungi; phylum Ascomycota; class Sordariomycetes; order Xylariales; family Hypoxylaceae; genus Hypomontagnella; species Hypomontagnella monticulosa. The sequence goes on along the minus strand of CADEBF010000011.1, from coordinate 3,864,220 downwards.
TTACTAGCGTAAGCCACTTACCCAAATAAGCCAAAAATCTTCCCCATAGGGGAACGGTTTTCAAAAGAAAACGGTTTTAAGCTGCAACAATCGTTTTCTAAAAACACACATTGCCGGTAGGGTAGAGTTGATAGCCCTGGAGCGCACTGAGTTGCAGTCCACGGTGTACAGTACGGGTAGACTGGTACAGGTGACTCGAACCCCCCCTGGTCTGTGGCGGTTCCCCCAGTAGCCCCCCGTCCACTCCGAATTTTTGGGATTTTTGGAGCTCTGGAATCTCGCATTACCCTCCCTTGGCCCTTGACCCCTACCGCGTTACGACAAACACCATCAGCGAAAAAGCGCGACGGGAGGGCCTCGTCCACCGAATCAACCAGTAATTATTGTAAATCAAACCTCATCACAGTCCAGAGAATTACAAACTAATGCTTCTTCGTAGGCCGCACAATTGATTCGATAACGGTACTGCACAGTGCTGAGCGCAAGCCGTAGCCGTAGGCAAAAGGGGTGTCGGCCCCCCCTCTCCCCTAAAATCAAAAAACCACAGACGAAAAAAATAATTCAAATCGTCTGCCCATTCTACTTCTTCTTCCACTTCCACCAATATGACTTCCAACCATAGACCTGTCCGATCGCGGTTCTCCAGTCCATTTCAATCGAGTTCGCCGTCTGGTCGTAATAGAGGGCTTGCCAGCGACAGTCAAAGAGCATTCTTGCAAAACTGGCTCGAGCCTCCGCTGCAGAACAAAGCCAGCTTCCAGGAAGCAGGACTCATCAGAGGTGGAGTGGTGGAAAACATGGCGCCTCTAGGTACTCTGCCTAAGGCTACCTTGCATAAGAAGTCTCCGGTGAATGCGATAGGTGCGGTGAATGGAGAGGCGCTACCTACGCCCCCCGTAAAGACGCGGATTGTGTTGAAGAAGCCGTACGTGACTTCTACCCCTACGACGACGGAGAGAGATAGAGAAAGGGAAAAGGAAAAGGAGAATAATAGAGAGACGATACCACGAATAAGGGAACAGTCAACGGATGATGCTATTGCTAGGCAGGCTGTGGATGCAGCGCCATTATCGCCACTATCGCAACCTATACTACCTATCCCGGTGATGGATGATGGAGAGGATGCAGATTACGTGCCTAAAAAACCGAAGGCACGGCCATCTTTTCAACACGTCACTTCTGGCAATTGCAATATTCCCAATGGCAACAGCGTTGGCAATAGCAACAATTTGACGCGACGCCTTTCTTCCAGGCGACGGAGCGCACGGCCCAGCCCAACGCCAATTGGCTCATCTCCCATTCCTCCTGAACTGGACACCTCAGGAACCTCAGGAACCACGCCACCACCGCAATTTAAACCACCTGTTTCTACTCTCAATCGCGAACCTGACAAAGAATTTGCAGACAAAGTAGTTGAGGCAGCGGTTGATGAGGCTCTGCGCCATTATCGCTATCCCACTGCCTGGGCACTTCGTCTACTCTACGACGAAAATTCATCAGATCCCAGCTTTGTGTCTATGATTGAGGATATTTTCCAGCAACGCGCAGACATAGACACTATCAAAGAATTCAACAGGTTGGTCTGCGACAAGAAAAAGGACGGAAAGAAGGATAACAAAGGCTGTTACTATTTCGTACCTCCCTCGACGGGTAGCCGCTTTACCCCCCACAAACCCAAGGCTGCACCTTACGGAGATCTAATCAAGATGGACCTCAGTACTTTCCATGATGAGATCCCTGAGACGCTCCAGATGGCTGAGGAAGGTCACGTCAGCAAGAAAGTCAAGCTTGATCTGAAGCCTGACTTCAATGAGGATGCTGCTACAGCTCCTGTTACCGCTGGTACGGATACGGGTGCGCGTATAGATACGCCTATGGCAATAGATGAGGGATCAGGATCAGCGCCAGCAGCACCGGAGGCGGCGGTGGCGGCTACAGCTACGGCTATGGCTACGACAGCAAGTGGAGAAGGAGCTGGAATCAGCCGTCATAAAGGCCAAGGTCAAGGTCTGACGGTCACCAAATCACCACACAAATCTCCACACAAGTCACCACGAACGAGAAAAACGCGATCTGGGTCAGTTAGCAGTTCATCGTCTCTCTCTTCAGTTCCTGACGATGTTCCGGATGACTACGATGAGTATATGGATCAAGTTGATGACGATCTCGGTACCAGTGTCGCGCGTTCCAGTGCCAGTCCCATAGCTGCCGAGCAAAATAATGCGCAAATCCCGGCTGGCTCAACCCAGCCAATCAGCGCCCAGCTCAAGAAACCCGCCGCGAAAAAGAAGAATGGTGCATCACCCAAGCATCCTCCCTCGCAAAACACTCCTCATCACCACCCTCCTTCCCGTGATTCGAGCATGCCCGCTGCCCTCGTCACCAACGGCACCTCGAGTCCACCGTCACAACCCGCGATCAAGTTCCCGAGCAGATTTGGCCCTTTGGATGATTCGGACATTTTCACTCAGAAAAAGCTGAGCAAGAAACGCCACACTAACAATATCACCAAGGACGTGTCTGAGGCGAGCTTCATCCGTGGTTCCTCTCACCTGGAGGAGGACCAGGAACCTCTATTACCATTCGAGCTGGCTGTACCTCCCCCGCCGCCTGCCGTCGTCGCAGCCGAGCAGAGCCGCTCATCTAGGACGCCAGCTCTAAGTTCCCGAGCTGCTAGAGCGGCTAAGAGAAATCATGACGACCTTGATGATTCCATCTCGCCGACTGCGTTGTCATTCAGAGCCGCCGATCTGGAGCCGCCATCTTCGGCGCGCAACTCGCGTGCTGCGACACCATCCAACACCCGCTCCAGCAAGAAGCAGCGAGCAGGACCGCGTGTGAAGAATTCGTAAGTTTTCCCTTTATTCCCATATTGCTGGCTACCCTATGAATCCCTATGAGTGTCTATGAGTGTTGTGTCGTGTCGTCGCGTTTTTACCGCAGCGTGGTCCGACCGAATGCTGTGCTGTCACAAAGCAAGGCCCAGCCAAGTGGCGATGTGGCACCACATGATCTCACGTCGGGCCAAATCCCTCCTCTTAATGGAAGGGGACATTTCACATTCTACTCGCAAGGCTGGCATCCATATCGCAAGAAAGAGAAGATTCATTAACTAACGCGCGATATACTTGATAGACCGATGAAAAAGAAGGGAACTTCTGCGGGAATTCCTCGTAGTCATGGTGATCGACCGAGCCCTGTGGGCAACGGGCCACCAACTAACCAGGTAAGCCAAAAATCGATTTATTATTATCTCTTCTTCCTCCCCCTCAACACAAATTCGCACATATCGCTCATCTACGATGTGCTTCACTACGTGTTTCTACCAATTTTCCTTCCTTCCACACCGCGGACCAAGGGAGGCTTAGCCCTAACACCGCAAAACGCGGATTCGGGCGGTGGCGATTGGATCCTTCTCGTTCCCGCTCGGACCTGAAACTCTCCCACTTCAGCTATCCACAAAGTATTTCCGCCCCCCCTTGTTCAGTGCTGACGAGACCCGCTAGGACGAGAATGACGAATTCTGCTATACCTGTGGAGGTAATGGAGAACTCCTTTGCTGCGACGGATGCCGTTATTCGTTCCATTACCTATGCGTTGATCCTCCTTTGGAAGAGAGTCAGATGACTGAAGAGTGGTGGTTTTGCAACGAATGCAAGCCCCAATACTGCCCGCCATATGGCCGCAAGGAGCACAAGGGCCTATTTGGCCCGCTACTTAACGACCTGGAGAGGAAGAACGCGAGATCATTCCGTCTTCCGGAGGACATCCGAGATCTCTTTGAAGGCGTCCGAACAGGACCCGAGGGCGAATATGAGGAGGTCGTGCCTCCTAAGCCTAAGTAAGTACATATCGGCCTGTCCTGTCGCATTCTTCCTAGCTAACGCGCTTTGTTTCTAGACCGAACAAAAAGGGTACCGAGGAAGCCTTCGATTTCTTCAAACTTAGACATGCGGATAACGCCGTATTATGCCACCGCTGTCAAAAGAGCTCTTCAGACAATCGCCCTATTGTCCCCTGCTCCGTCTGCGGACTCCATTGGCATCTTGACTGTCTAGATCCCCCTCTGGCCGTTCCCCCTGTTCCTCGAACCTGGCGCTGCCCTTGCCATGTCGACGATCTCCTCGCTGAGCTTCCGGCACGATTGGCTCCAGCGCATCGTTACCGCAAGATCAAGAACGCGCCGCCTATCGAGCATGGCTACAGCAGAGGCATGGCCAACAATGGTTGGATCGAGATCGAGGATGATGATAGTGAAGATGAGGCAGACGCATGGCGAAATCATCGGGGCTTCGGCCGAATCCATCGAATCTCAGGGAAGGGCATCAAGGGTGACTTCATCTCTCGGTAAGACGCCCCACCGTCCATACCTGAATTTCTTAGGTACTAATTCATCGAGCAGTATACGCGCGAATCGTGGATCGAGTGCTACTACGGCACAAACGCCCGCGCCCGTGCCCGTCCCGGCGGCTCCGTCCAGAATACGAACAGTAGAAGAGGAGCAAGCAGCTTTGAATCTCACCCAGCTAGCTCGAGGTCATGACGATGGCATCCGCCTATTGCGCCAAGCCATGATAGTACGTTGACTTGCATTTCCTATACGATCGTGTAGCTAACAATAGAAACAGTCCGAAGCCAGCCCGTCCGTCCTCTCTTTGATGGCAAGCGGAGATGCCCAACGCATTGCCACAGGTGACATATCGAAAGCAGATACCACCTCTCTTAAAGCTATGCTTGCCCAAGCCGAGTCTATGCAAGAAGCTATCCGCCAGGTCCTACTTGCCAGAGATAATCAGAGCTCGGAGAGCAACGCGAATAATACGGCCTCTGCAGACACGGTGATGAAGGAGCGAGCACCTGTAACAACGGAGAGTCTACGTAATAACGCGACTATCGTTAAGGATGAAAAATCGCGCACGCCTGTATCTCGAACGGATGATCCCCGTCGCTCAGCTATCAAAGATAGCCAGCCTCCTACGAACGATTCTGCCATGCAGATCGACTAGGAACCTTTTTCCTCCGCTGTATAGGCGCGGCGAACACCTGGTCCTTTCGCCAATATCTACGCCTTAATTTGACCTAGTTGATGGATAGGAGCATGAAATCACGACCCTTACAAGATGGAGCACGATGGAAGTACCAGCTCACATCACCCATAGTCTCACCGACTGAAATTTCCTACGATCTTCGGACACTACTACTAGAAGGATGGATATACACTTAATCGACGCCGGTGTTTTTTTCCAATTCGCAATTCTCCGCCACGGGGATTCTTTTTTCATATCTGGACATGGCGAATTTGTGGTTTTAGAAGAAAGGGATCTTTGAGGAACTTATGGTTACTCTGCGAAAAAAACATTTCCCAGGGCTTTCGATACGACTCTTATACCCAATTTCCCCTTTGTTCACTCCGACCGGGGGACCGAATTCCTACTTGCAGACGGCGGACATCGTCACAGGTCATAGTGCGCGGCGTCTCCGACAGCCCTCCCGTATAGGCGAGATAGAGGACTGTTATTTCCCGACCTCGCCTACAAATCAATTTGTTGTATTAATACACGCGGCACGCAGCAGAGTACGAATGGGGTGCATATTGGCCCCCCTCAACCAGACGAGAGCAGAAGAAGAGTAGGAGGTGGATAGTATCATGGATGCAGTTGAGAGGTCGCGTAAAGCTGCTTCCTCTGTCCCGTTACGATTGGTGCTCGCAAGGTTCGACTCGCAGATCTGGTTCTCTTCCTTGCTTCCTCGCCTTTCCAGAAGGGGTGAGTTGACGAGAGGTCGTCGGTCCAGTCTCGCGCAGTTAGGCGTTTCTTTTCCTTTCCTTCCCCGACCTATCTATCCATCTACCCCCGGAATTCCCAATTTCCTTCGTCATCAAATCCCCCGACACACGCAACAGCAAGCAAGCAACAGAGAGAACACAGAAACCAGCAGTAAACCATGCGAATGGTGCCTGGTTTGGTCTGGTTAGGGTGGATTCACGGATCGGCGTTTTTATGCGAGGGGAGAAGGGAAAACACGGGAAATCGATCGGGTTCGCCTAGAAGGAGAAGAAGAAGAGCTGCCTTGCTTGTTCCTCTACTACTACTAAATCCTACTACTTATTACTGCTCTTGTACTCATCTGTCCTCCTGTACTCAATTGCACACCTACTACTATAGCTGCCCAATTAGTCCCTATACTACTGGAAACGCAGATTTCCTTTTCAATTCTTGATGTCTTGGTGATGTGATGTGATGTGGCTAGTGTATGTCTATATGCCCGCATTTCGTAGCTCCTAAATCGTGAATCGTAGGTTTTCATTGCTACTCTTATCTTACTAATATAGGCCTGCCCATCTATCTATCTGTCCGTCCATCTACCTATTATCGCCGATGACGAAGGGCGAAGTAACATACGTGCGTACATAGATCTAAGTGGGTAGCACAAACACGGCCTGAGGGACTATATGACGGCATTATGACTACTCGTCCGCCCTGCCTAACTGGGCCGTGGGTGGCTTGTCGTCGAATAGTATACGTTTCACCCTCCTCCCCCATCGTTATAGGGCGAGAGGGCGATGCTTTTCATTCACTCATTCATTCCACAACATATTGCTAGATAAAGCCCCATCGAATTCCCGCTATCGCTTCAATGTTGAATCTCCCCGATCTTATACTACCTATTTTACTACTATCAATAGCTCTGGTTGGATTAACATTTAGAGTCGTACGCACCGCAGTCTAACACTTAACGGGCATCAACCTAATCCCGGGATCATCCCCTTAACGAACATCGAAGTACCTAACCAGTCCAGTGGCTAGGGGTAGAGGATAGGGTCGACTCGACCCACTTGCCCGCCGCGCTGCGCGGCACGCAGCCACGTCAGCTGGACCGGTCTGGGCTTGACATACGTATGTATAGGTAGGTAAATATGCTATACGCCCGCCTGCTCAGCGCAGGGGCACACCTAGAGCGGACTTGCGTGTCTTACGTGCTGCCCTGCCTAATAAGGGCCGTATGCAATATCAATCATGTATATGCTTGGGTAGATAGATGGATACGGACATACCAGGCGCGAGCGATCTGCTTAGTCTAAGATGTGGCTATTCCATTCTATACTATACCATCCTATACTGCTGCTAATACAACTCCTTGCTATTGATATCAACTACACGAGTCAGAATACACGACCTCTACCAAGCGACGGGTAGCGTCCGTCTATCTGGGTGGGAAAATAGGCAGATAAGTAGTCCAGGTTCACGAACATAACTCGTCATCACATCCCCGGTACACGTATCTAAAGCCGTCCAAAGACGGACGTCAACTTAGTTTTATTCCTTAGTAGAGAACTACTCAGATCGACCTATGGATTTAGGCCAAGCCGTAACGCCGGGAATAGCCCAACATTAGATAGATAGGTAGGCTTTGCGTAGTACAGCATGCGGTCAGGCCTCACTAGAACCTAGAACTTACAGCTTACCTATACTACTACTGGGGAAAGGAGATAAAGCAGAAAAGACAAAACATAAGCATCGAAGCGAAAGCAGGGCTAGATCGATACGTTTAGCGAGTCCAGTTACGGACTGACCGTGTCGTCGGTCCCCACAATGCGGCACCGAACGCAACAAATACGAAAATCAACTAGGATCGCCGTACTATATTGCAGAAGTGCGCCTAAGCGGTGATAAACCGGCTACAAGTTGAAAGGGAGGTAGGAATTTACTTCTCACCGCCATTCGGGGTATATGTGTTCTGTGTGTCACGGTCATCACGGGAAAAGTAAACTAGCACGGAGCGAGAACATTTTGAAAATAAAAATCGTTCATCTCTCTTAAGAATTTTTCCCTATCCATCTACTTCGCTAGTGATGTAAGTAGTCTTTACTCGCAACCACTTAGCATTCGTAGGGGAAGACGAATCCCTCTCCCTTGCGTACAGCAGAGCTGCCACAAGAGCCGAAGCGAAAAGCCAATGCAAGCGCGTCTTTCCATAGTGACATGAGAGTCCCGCAATTGGGGCTCGATTTCTCCGCACATCTCCTACTCTATTCCGCATGTGCTTCATCAACCCTGGTTGATTTTTTCTCTATTTCGCCTGCCGATGATAGAACCCGCGTTCAAGTTCAAAGAATCCGGTCGAACTTTAGATCGTCCACGTGGAGCAACCGACTTTGTACACATAGCAAACGTGGTAGAAGAGCCCTTCATCCACGAATGCCTCCTCCAAGTGAAAACGTTGCCGTGAGGTGAAGTTGGCCAATCTCCAAGTCGTCCTCTGCAATAGCAAAGCAACGATTTGAGACCAGCCACATCTAAGAATCGACGAATCGGTAGTACAGCTCAGCGAAATAAACTGCACAAAAATCCAAGTACTGCCAGTGTGGTTTCCTGCCCTCCACAGCGTACCAGGCCGAGTTGTTGGCTGGGTCTTCGGTCGATCACCCACCACACCAGCTCTGCCAAACTTCAGAACATAAATCAAGCATGCCAAACCAAGCCAAGCCAACTCCCTTATCTGTACAATCACGCAATTCGGGGAAATAGATGCAGGAAGATGTAGATAGGCATCTAATCTCATGCGAAATAGTCAAGATGACCTCTCAGATCATCTCTGGTGCGATCTGTCAGCATCATTGGAGTTTATGGTCGAGGCGACCTCTTCCGTTGAGGGGGTTGACCTACGCGTCCGCGCCTGTTGTTCACTGGCTGCTCCTGCATGTAGGGCATGCCATTACCGTATCCGTAGCCACCTCCCATGTTCATTCCCACACCGAAGCCAGGGGGCGCGAAGCCCGCCGGAGCTCCGGGCGGCTGAATGGGGCTACCATTGACCGCGTTCTGGCCACGATACTGGTCCATCGAAGGGTTTGGGTTGTTGTAACCCCCGAAGCCGGCCTGCATTTGCGGGAAATAGTTGTTCATCGGCGGTGTTCCGCGCGGGAGCATATTCTGCTGGTACTGTAGCTGCTGGAGGTTCACCGGTGGTGCCATCGATCCGCTAGTTGCGTTATACATCGGCCCTTGTCCATATTGTGGAAATGCTGACATGTTAGGCTCCACGCTCTCACTTCTGGGAACGGGGTAGCCGCCCATATCAAAGTTCGAAGCCGAACTAGCAGGGTTGAGAGGGTTCAGGTATTGGTTGTTGTACTGAGAATTCTGTTGTACAGCATTGGAATTTGATTGAGCTTGGCGGGACGCGGGTCGTTGTCGTTCGGACGACGGGTTGTTGCCCACGGAATGATCGCGGGATCCACCTCCTCCGCCGCCAGTGCGAGTAGATAGACCGACTTCATCCATTAGGCGCTTGTAGCCTTGGTTGGGTTGCGCCTTTATGCGAACAAGAACGCTCTTCACATTCTCTACTACCTGGCCCCTGATACTCTCGTCGAAGAACGGCGTCGTAAGTACCTTGAAGATCAACGTAGCTCCACATACGTGGTCGCTCAAGATAGCTTCCAGGATCTGATCCCCAGGGGTAAAGAATAAAGCCTTCAGAATAGTATCTCTGGCTTCTGGTTCGGCCTTCTGGTTAATGACCTTTAGAACGGTAAGATACGCAACCTTGTGCGTGCAAAGATGGACAAGGTAAGGAACGAGCTGGGGTGCTAAAACACTGCGTCGCTGGGGGAATGTGCATGTATCCAGGAACCAGGTCAGCAAAAGAGCTCCGTTCGCGTTGGTGGCCAGCTGTACGCTGTGGAGAGCAATAGCAGCAGCGAGCATCCTCTGCTGGTCTTTAGTAGCATGGTGGCTTTCGAGGCAGGCTCGCATGGCTCGAGCGCCGTATCGACCTTGACCGACGTCCCACATCTTGCTAAGCATGGTCTCGAAGATGAAGTCGTTAAAAGGAGCTCCAAACTTTAGACATCCCTGTAGAACATAGTTTCCATACTGATCTAGGAACAATGGAATAGTGTAGGCTCGCAGGTGCTGAACGATTAGGGTCATCTGGTGGGGTGTCTTGCAGACATCAATGATCTTCTGTGCCGCCCAAGTTCCATTCTTGTGAACGCCGATTTCAGCCATATGCGGTGCGATCTTAGCGAGCATAAGGTCTCGAACGCCATCCGAGCAGTGTTCGAACAGTTTTTGGACGACCGTGTTGCCTAGGTAATCCGAGGATAGCTCTGCAATCTCGGGGAGCATCTCTGTGGCAATTTGCTCGATCTCTACCTGAGACAAGCTTTGGTTGTCAATGCGCTTGCGTATGTCCCTCAATTTAGGTGCATCGTGAACCCTGGTATGCGTGGGTTCTCGGATTGGGGGAATCTCATCGACGAACGCATTGAACTGGATGGCTTGCGTAAGATTGTGGGAGATCCGGTAGGTATCATCATCGGTAGCGCCAAAAGACTTAACAATTTGGAGGATATCACCTGTCATGTCTCGCAGGGGAGGGATCACCGGCGCCGCATTCGTTGCATTTGAAGCGGTCGCCGCGTTCTCGCTCGTAGGGGCAGCGGTGCCGGAAGGTGTTCCGTCTTGACTCTTCGCAAAGGGATCGGGGCTAGGGCTAGGGAATACTCCATCGTGACCTGGCGTGCCAGACGCAGAAGGTGGCTTAGCGAAGTTGATGCGAATTGGGCCGGCTCCGGGGAAGATCTCCTTGCCGTTCATGCTAGCTTTCGCCGAAATAGCACTATCAACTCTTTCAAAGTTTACAAAGCCACAGTTCTTGTGCGTTAGCACTCTCGCTGACAGGATCGGTCCGTACGACTTGAACATTTCGGTTAGGGTTGACGTGGTCGTTGACGTAGGGATGCTGCCAAGCCATAGAGCACTCGTAGGACCCTCCAAACCGGCCTCCTCCGCCGTCAACAGACCATTATTTCGACTATTGGATCTACCAAGGTTCATCGCCGCCACAGCGGTAGGAAGATCGTCAAAGTCTTTTTCCTCCGACAAGCGAATTTCAGCAGCAGTAATCGAGCTATCAAGTCGTGAAGGCGTAGGGTAATAGTTGCGCATCAATCGTGAACCTGCTCCCTGTAGTTCTAAGACACCAGCGGTTCGGGCACGTGGCCGAGTAACAGTCGCCTGAGAAGCAAAAGCTTGAAGTCCCTGAACTGCTAGATTATGGCTGTGGATAGCGGCATTAGTAGCAGCCAATTGGTCCTGAAGGTGCGCAGCATATTGGCTCTCAAGCGCCAAGCTATCCTCATCATAGTCATCTTCCTCGTCAGCATACTTGTCTTTGTTGTTGACCGAGTAGGAACGGAATCGGTTGGCCTGCTTAGTAAAGTCGGCAAGACCAGGGAGGTAGGGCGTAGCCAGTTGAGCACGAGCTGGCTGCGGAGTCTCGGCCAAACCTAGATAGTCAAGGGTTCTCATATGAACATCATTGTCTCCAGGTCCTTCCTTTGAAAACGCAGATTGAGCAGGTGAGCTTGGTCCATTTGATCCAATGCTTGCTATGCTCGCAAGAGTGTTACCCCTCTCGCGACCACTCGGGTTCCATGTACTAAAAACCGAAGGGCCAAAAGGCGAGCTATTACCAGGGCCGTGAGCAAAAGGACTACGTTGCGGCATGGAACCGGCTCGGAGTCTTGACAAGAGATTCGAGGATCGGGGTGGCTCTGACGGATCGTTAAGACCCGGCGACGGCGATTTAAACGGGCTTTGGGATGGTGTCGGTCGGGTAGATTGGGAAGAAATAGCAGGGATACTAAGCAGCCCGTTTCCTATATTACCAGCAGGGAATCGAGATGGAACGGTGCCCGCTCGAGCACGCCGTGTCGAGGGTAAGCTATCAGGTGTAGGTAACTGCCCAAAGTCTGGAAATCCATCGGTCGGTGACTCGGGTATGTTTTCTCGTAAAGGTGTCGAGTTGCCACTAGTTGGAGGGCCGCCCCAGGGGTTACCTGACAAACCAGGAACACCTTCTTGAGCTTGAATTTCTCGTGCTCTATATTTTGGATGGTTAGACGCTGAGAATACCAAAAATATCTATGTAGACCTGGAGATTCAAGAAGACATTAGAGCTTACCTCTTAGAGAAGAGTCTACTTGAACCGGAAGTCTCGTGCGAAGGAGAACCAGCCCCGGAACGAGAGGTGCCTGCCATCTTGCCAGGTGGGTTCAATACGCCAGACATGCCGAATGGAGATCTGACGGTAGATGCACTCGACGAGTCGACCGGAGGTAAGTTGGTGGTAGGTGAAGTAGAACGACCGTTGGCGCTCTTAGGTGGATAGCCAATGGTCAAATGTTCGGATCTAGCAGTTGACATTATCGATTATTCATCCGACCCTCATCAGGAGAAGCAACAACTAATGGCTCTCCACGGATGATAGTAATGGGCAATTAACTTCGCGTAGGTAGTAAATAGGTAACGAAGTCGAAAGGAGTTCGGAATGACGTGGTGTCAAGGTTGACGGGCGAATGCTTCTGTTCTTTGCTTCGTCCTATAGTAAGTAACTCAACGACCGAGGCGACGAGGTTTAACCAGAACAACCCAGCGATCGATCGCTAGAGGTGTTAGGTAAATTAGGGAGTCGCACACACTGAGCCGTAGGAGAAGAGTATCTCAAAGGAGTGAGTGTTAAGTGTCGAAAGTAGTAATCCCCAAATTCTTTTTTTTTCTTGCTTCCGGCACCTTGGGGTTATTACAATGTGGCCAAGCGACCGGGCTAGGTCGAAACGGCGTGGATTTGGATAGTAATATCGAAATAAAAGGGTTCAAGGCAGAAAAAAATACAAGGAATGTCGTAGTCTTCCGAGGACCGTGACCAGGTTTGAATTGGGACTGCTGAAATAACGATTCCGACGAGTAACAATTTTGATTAGCCTTCTCTTAATTTTTTTTTTCCCTTTCCGAGTTGAAACCCCCGTTGAAGAATTGGTGGGAGGGAAAGAAGAAAAAAAAAAGAAGGGCCAGTTGGGACGACGGAAACAAGTTGACCAAACGGATCAGGATCAATATACAGGCTCCATTAAAGATCTACGTATGATCTAGAGGCGGGGAATATGAAGGAGAACTCGAGCCTGGAGAAGGGCATAAGAAAGGGAAGAGAGGAGGAAGGTTGGAGAGTAAGTGGTTGAAATCTCAGGAGGTTCGGGTTCAGGTTCAGGGTCAGGTTCAAAGAACGACGAGTGGGTTTATGGGTTAGATGGATTAGAATGGCTCGGGGATGGATCAAATGGGGAATCGAATGGGTTGGTGCGAAAAGCGAAAAGCCTACGAAAAGCCAGGCTAGCAGGTCTTGCGAAAGCAAGCCACTTGAGTTGAACGGTTGCGAAGCGCGAAAGTGACCACTTGGCCAAAACCCTAAAAATGAAAGCCGCTAAGCTATATTAGGAAGTATTGAGTGATGCTTAAGAGGATTTTGACGAAAGTATGAATAATATGATGGGGTATTTATGTATTTATCAGATATATGCACCTACTGATACTCACGTTTTCAGAAGAAACAGCTTTACCTTCATATATCTCTTTAAGATCGCGAATTTCAACTACTAGTAGGATTAAGTTGTCTCGATTGATAATACATCATTCGAAGGCGCTTAATTAAGTGATCCTACATATCTACTTATATAAGTGGTTATCGCTGGTTTGAAGTGAAAAATTTATTTTCCTTGAATGAAGCTGGGACTTACTTACCTACCTACAGTAAGTGCAGGCAAATCGCTGATTTTGAAAATGACTAAGTCATTATTCTAGCCATAATGTCCAAAGGCTCGGGATTCATTCTAGAATATCTCGACCAAAACAGCGATCCATGGTTTGAACCCTAAATTGCTAGAATCGCTCAATTGAGGGCTATCTATTAGTATCAATCATTACTTGACGAGGTTATAGTGTCTAAAGTTATTCTAATTTCTATTAGATTTGACTAGACATTATCGATCTTAAGCTTCTAGCATAATTCTTTTATAATGATGCTATATGTATAAAAGCGTCCTATTTCCACTTTCGGTTAGCGTATACCTTCAACATGGGGTTTTGGCCAAGTGGTCACTTTCGACCGCCGCGACTGTACTTAGCAGCAGCAGCAGCAGGGAATGGATGGAAGGTACTATCGGTATTATGGATTTTTAGTGGGGGCCATTGCTTCTCTTCTCCTGTTGCTTGCTCCTTGCCTTGCCTTGCTCTTCCAAAGGTCCCTGCTCTCTCTCTGAATTGATGTCTATACGCCCCAAGTCGCCCAGTTAGCCCGGCGAGTACCTGTAGTTAATTGTACCTTTCAAGTATTATACATTCATACGGCACTATATCTATACCCCGCTTAGCGTTCTATAGCGGAGTTCTATACCGTGAATGACATAAGAGTACCTACAAAGTTCAAGGCTAGCACTAAACAGTGCTAAAGACGTATGTGCCCAGGTACATATGTAGGCTTTGAAACGACGGGATCGCCCTGCACATCAACTGAAAGCCACCAAGCTCTTCTTCTTTCATCCTCTCGTCCAATCTTCGTCTGTGATTCTTTTTTTGCTCCCTTTCATTGATCTGCCTGTCTTCCCATGTGCCGCCATGTGGTTATACAATATCTATTTTATCAATTACTTCCCTCCCCATTCTTTATTCCTGCATATTTATACGTAAAATGCTCGTGTCAAGCAATGTGTATCGATAACCACCATTTGATATTAATAAATGCATTGCAACCTATAACATGCAAACAAAGCCGCTTCTCGCTTCTTCCGCAGGCCAATCTCATAATATATATGGCGGTATATTATATGGTATATACGGTATATGTGGTATATTACAAGTATCCATATGGATATTCCTGATTAAACCAGCTCACATTGATTGAAGCACAGTTGCTTCATCAGGCGCTCTCCCACTGATCCCCTTCTTCGGTCTTCTCGAAACAGGGGTATCTCGGACATGATTGGTGAGAAACGATTTATGGGGAACACTTTTTTAACAGCTAGGGACGAGGGACTCTCCGTTCAAGCGTCAATACCGATTTAGCATCGCTTTAACAGAGATGTGTCCACTGTCCGGTGCAGGCATAGGGGCATAGGCATATAGGCATTGTCGGGAGAGGCGCGGCTGGTAGTGCCACGGTGCTGACGAAGTCAACGATAATGACGACATCTCACCTATAGCTGCTTGTTTCCATGCTTCCAGCTACCGTATAGGATTCAAATGCTTCCTCTTTCGCAAAGAGACTCTGCATCCGAATGTCGGTTGCACCTAGGTACGGGTCCTACGGTTATGCTCTTTTTTTTGGTATTCGGCTCTTCTCCCCACATTACGTCTGTGCAATCTCTATCCATAGATGCCGTTCTTCCCATTCCATCCATACCTACCTTAGCCTGGTCCTGGCCGTTGTTGGCCTCCTCTGTGCAGAAAGCAGCACGGATTGTCCCTGAACTTTGAGCACACATTACACGAAACGTGATACCGACATCCGAACTTGATATGCTGCAGCCAGAATTTTGAATAAGAATCCTATTCCTCCAGCAAAGGGGAATTTTATGTATTACCGTACACATTGTATGTTATATGTACCGTACTTAGGGCTCAAAATGGCCAGGTCAAACGTATGGATATGTGTGGTTTAGATCTGTTGAAACTACCTAACCATTACCACATAAATGCTCAAAGCGGGACGAAGCATCCAGTGTCTTCCCTTTACAGGAAGGAGATGTGGCACACCTCCCTAACGTTGCATAGGAGAGGAGGCATCAAGTAGATGAAGGGGGTCGCCCTTTGAATCTGAGCCTCTCTAGATTTACAATACATAATCACAAACAACATATCTAGGTAGATATCAAAAGAAATAAATCCGATGACCGAGTACTCCGCCATTATTTTTCTCGTCTGTTTGTGACAGCATGTAGACTTGTATTTGTACAAGAAAACGTGGCACTGCTACTTTTGGTCAATTCTCGACAGAGTTTGCTCAATGATCAAGTCAATGCAGGCAGAATTCCATCGCGAGGCAGACTAACATTGAGCAAGCTTTCTTAGGTCAGCAGCACACAGACGAACTTGGCCCAACTATGAAGCTATCATATAATAAGTCAATCTTTGAATTCAGGGGTAATGGCTTATAACATATTTTTAAGTGCGTACAGACTGAAAGTTATTATTAATATACATGCTTCATTAGGGCCATTTAGCGTTCACCTCATACATTGTTGGTTCAACTTGTAATATCAGCCTTTGTCCGTGGCCATAGAGCAATATGTTTCTCCAGCACTTCGGAACGGCCTTTTAATAGAATCCTAGACGAGATGGCTCGACCCCGGTTCTTGTCACTGATGAGTTGCCATGTCGCATTTGTGGCTCGTGGGCCAGGTGGCCCCCTTCACTACCGCCCTAAGATCATTTCATGCCGGGGCCTCCTCATTAGGAGCCGAATCACCAATCACCGGGCCGGACGGGGTGTCGGAGGGGGATCTGCTCTGAAAATCTGAAACGTCGCTCCAAGTTGCCTCCCAATCCAACTCAAACCCTCACGCGACTCCATTGGATCACCGGCAAGCCACCCTGCAGCTTAACAACCCGACGCGAAGCCCCAGGCACCACATTGGACGAGAGGCGCCGGGAAGACGCAAACCTTGGCTTGGTGATTGAGGCCATCCACGTAAACTGTACCACCAAGCTATAATTTTTTTTTCTCATTTCCTCTTTCTCTCGCTCTGTCCGATATGACTACCGTAGATAATTAGAGGAACAAAGAGAAAGGAGGAGATTGGACGTGTCAGCTCTTCTACCTATCACCTTTCATACGACACGATCCCCTTTTGGAATACATGAAAATACACACCCTTCATTCGTCAACATTGTCGTCACCTTCCTCGCCAAGCCGTTTCCACGGCCAAGTTCAGGAAGTTCATACTACCTGGTTAGCCTTGTCGTGAAATCTATCCGTTTCGGATCTACGTACATATGTAGGTAGGAAACGTTGGTTCTCTTTTTTAAGACAAAGCTTATTTCTGTTTCCCCCGATCCTGTCTCATCGCGATGGGTTGCCTACTAAGTAAAAGTGATGTGTGGATAGTGGATAGCTAGCTAGCTAGTTAGCTGTTATAATCGCCCCCGAAGTATGTACATAAGCTCATGTCTATATTTAAAACTACGCGTTCGCCGCCTCGTGGCTAGGCCGTATGTCAAACACGCGCACAGCAGGCCTCTCCCCGTTCTATCAGCCCGTCTCCAGTTTCACCTTGTCCCTTGTCGCTGAGCTACGCCTCGCTAGTTAGAAAGAGAAAAAAAAAACATGGTTACCTGGAAATCTGGTTCTGGTCCCCTGGTCTCTGATCGACGTTGCATGATGCCATCTCTTTAAGCTTCTATTTCTGTTTCGCGCCAGCACACCATGCTTTAACACTTAACACTTGGGATCGAAAAAACTCCAATTCTTTTTCCACATGTCCATACAAGGGTGGCAATTATCGCCATGTTGTTAATAATGGGGACGCAAGCCAACTCTGACTATTATGCTCCGTCCTGCGCCTCGTCGCTTATCATACCTACCGTACATACATATCAACGGCAATGCAAGAGACTACGTTAGGTTCAAGCCCCTCAGAAGTAGGATCGGTAGATCGAACAGCCCTCAGAAAGACCCAGCGGATTACTCATGCCACATCCTTTCAGCAGGCTTACTCACTCGCGGTAGGAGTCCAACACACATGTAGGCAGGCTAGGAATACAACCATGAAGCTACGACAACGTAGGCACGTAAGTAGCAGTCGCTGATAGATCAGACGTCGCACGAGTTACAGAGATCCCTGGTAGATACTTGGGGTGTAGAACGATTAGACGAGATCTCCCCATCTCAACTACATGGGTACGAATCCAGTTTCGAATATAAATCCCCCAGATGCAGTTTTCGTCTCTTCTTGGCACCATAGTTTATGCCTCAACCTACATCTCAAGCTTCCCAAATAGGCTTGTTAGTCAGGTGTTACGAGATGCACTCTATTGGTTTACCTAGGTGAGAAACTAGGCGGTCTATTTTCCAATGTTCTCTTCTACATTGCCGTCTATAGGCTTACGCTAGCAACGCCTTCTCAAGCAAGAATCGCTATGAGAACGTGTGAGAACTTAGTCGAGATGTAGTAACGACGTCCTGGCGCCCGTCTCTTCGCTAAACAGATCTAGATATTAGACTAGAGTGTCTGCCTCTGGAAAGTTAATAACAACTACCAACGGATGAACATCAACTAAACGAATTCATATGGGATGTTAGATTTATACAGAAACACACAGCATATACGTAGTCAACTACTCAAAAATAAACGCAGATTCAGAGTCAAAATATCGAAGAAATGGGTATCAATTTCTCTAACGTGCTACCAGCCTTCGAAGCAGGAAACCATAGCCCTAACTGAAATCTGATATACAATTGCTCGCTCGCCTTAGCAACACATCGTGACCAATATTAGCTATCTCAACTCATCAATCACATTGACCTGGTACTACAAGGCCCACTCGCTCTTATCGTCATCCGCCGTGATGAAGGGCTCGTCGATGCGCTTGATAGCGTAGTCGCTGCACAGGATACTGCACAAAACGAATTAGTTTGACGTCCTAATTCCGCTGGAAATACATCCAAGCACGGTGATGTAGTAACTTACCAAGCACTAGCAACCAACGCATCCAACTCCGCAACCATAGCATCCTTCTTCGCACCGCTCACGAGGCCCTTACTAATCTGGACCTGGCACTCCTTGATGCGTCTACTCTTCGCAACGCCCGCCTGCTCGAGGACCTTCCTGCCCAGACAATCGGAGTGGAAGGCGTGTTGGCAGGGAAACACAAAAAACTGCCTGCTGAGCAGCGGGAGGGCGCAGACGTAGCACTTCTCGCCGGGCTCGACGATGGCGTAGCGGTGGTCGAGGGCCGCGATGTCGACCTTGATATTCGCCGCCGTCTGCGAGCTCTCGTCCATTTCCTTCTTCAGGGAGTCGATGTTGCGCGAGTAGTCCTCGAGCGCGGCGCAGATCTCGTCTTTGAAGTCGTCGATTACGACGAAGTCTGGGAAGAACGGGATCAGGTCTTCGATTTTCAGGAGGTCGCACCGCTTCAGGAACTCGATCGCCGTCTTGATCCCGTTGGATTGCGAGATAACTTTCCGGGCTACTGCGAGCCATAGTTTCTTTCGGAGCGCAGGGTTGGACATGGGCCGGTCTGCGATGACGGAGGCATATTCGACTTCGTTGTGCGAGAGTGCGAGGTCTACGGCTTGAACGTATTGTCCCATATTCGTGTAGATGTGTACGCAAGAGAGGGTACGCTTGTGTTGAATACATAACCGAAGTGCAAAGTCAGGGTCAAAATTAGGTTCCTCGCCCTGAGACTCAAGGTATGCAAGTAATCCAGATTCGTCTTTTGATTCGTGAGATGCGTAGATGGAGACGAGTGTATTATGAACGGCCGCATCGGCAGAGTGAAGCTGGTTAATGACGAACTGTAGGTATCGGACGGCCTGGTTTTGCAGGAGTGTCCCGGTGAAAGTCCTGTTGTAATCCAGAAGGGCCGGAATGGTTTTCCGCGGCTCAAGCTTAGGATGTCGCATCAATATTTCCACTAACTCATGCCCAACGTGTGTCATTAGCACACTACTATATCGGTAGAAGACTTCCGGATCTGTCTGCTTCTTGAGCACATTCAGGGTCTCCGTCCATCGCTCTCTCTGCACCCAATAGGATAGAACATAGTTGTAATCGTTTACGGCGTTTGCAAAGAATAGAAGCTCGTCCTCTCGAGCATGGCTGCTGATCACATCGTAAGTAGTTTTGCGGTCGAGATCAGACTTATGCTTGTTGACGAAATCATGGAACTCTTTGCGAACAGCATCTAGTTGATACCGCGATTGTTTCCTACTCTCGGTTTCGGTGGGTTCTGCTTCTATGGTAATGGAATCCTCGAGAGAGTTGAGTTTTGCCATAAAGATCTCGACTAGCCACGTCGCTATCATCATCCTCTGCATAGTAGAGGACTTCTTATATGTTGTAAGTTTTGTGATAAGGTATTTTCGTAAGGCATCGTTTTGGTTGTGGTCAATAAAAGCGAGCGCAACATCCTCGAATGGCTTGCTGCTTTTGCCATATACACCAGCTGCTTCAACGAATAACCCCTTTTCAACAAGATAGTCGCCAGATGCCATGGAAACCGCATCCTTCTGCGCCGGTGTATGAGCGTATTGCATGGCCATGTCAAACTGTTGTCTTTGTAACATGATTCGCCATATATCTCGATCCTCATCGCGCACAACAATCTCGAATATTTCTTGGGATGTGAAGAGCCAGAATGTGTTTTTCTGCTGGTCGACATAGAGACCTAGAGCCTTCTGTCCCTGTTCTAATATTACTTGATCGTACACAATCGAACCCGTTAATCGGTTTATCGCTACAACACGACCACCGATTAGGCTGATAATATGCCATTGCGTTAGCGCGATTGCGTCGACGAACTCAGACGGGGTCTTCCTCCGTCCCGAGGACTCTGTTGTTGCAACTACTTGTGACCTTGACAATAGCTTCGAGTCGGCGAACACCTTGCTTCCGAGTTCGTTGCTCGCCGGAGCAGTTAAGAGCTTCCCATGGTAGACGCCGTGTGAAGAAAGCCAGGCAAAGGCTCGGTCCCCGGAGATGTCTTGGTACGTCTGAGCATCCGGGGAATCTGGCGATATAGTGAGCATCGAAGGAGCCGCAGCTGAGCTCCGTGAGATCTCGTGTATGACCGGTTGCTCCGAGTCGAATAGCCTTGTGTAAATCGAACCGCTTCCATCATGGCCGCTGCGTCCAACCTTCCCTACCAGGTGAAATAGGCGGCCCTGGGTGCTAATTAATACTCTCCTAACATCGGGTCTCCCACCCATATTATCAACCCAGATACCCGTGATTGGTCCATCCGGAAGCTTGTTTAGGGCTTTCAAGTACTTCTCCTCCTTTCTGTAAAATTCGGTTGAGGTTTCGATGAAAGTTTCATATATATTCCCATCCGCGGCGCCGATTAGGATCTCACGAGTGGTGGCGGTAGGCAGCGACGGGTTCCAAGCGACAGATTCGACCGGTACGCCGCGTAACCTACTTAAAGGTCGAGGTTGACGTGATTGAGTATGGAGGTAGTAGTTCTCGCCGAGGGTTGTACATATAAGCAGGTGAGAGGCTGTGGGGTCGAGGAACATGCGCCGGATGATGCCTACTTCTGAGACCCTCTTAGGGAGGTCGATGTCTATAGATGGTGACAGTCAGCGTCGGTATGGGGATAGGAGATACTATGGAGCTTACCGTCTATGTCTTCCGGTCGATTGAGGTCTATGCGCAGTATGCGCCCGTTAGACAAGGCTAAAACAAGCACATTGTTGGCAACTTGAGCGGCAACGAAATCGGCAGCTATGGAGAACTGTAGTTGTACGGGCTCGACGTCAAAGATAGGTAGTCCTTGTTCGACAAGGTTGTGTACGCCGTTGACGGCGACAATGCCGTTCGTTCCATCTAGCGACATCTGGAAAGCTGTCTATCTGAACATGTTGGAAGGGGGGCCGATTCGCAACAGGCCGCAAAGCTGCCTGCAGTCTATCGTCGTTTAGGCGGCGTGGGTGTCTCTGGGTGTCTTTAGGTATTAACTTAGCAGATTGGTCCAAGAGCTCGCCGATAGAAGCTGGGGATGGAGCAATGAGGCAGCTAGGGACGTAATGTAGCTTATGCATGTACGTTATATAATAATGCATATGCATATAAAGCGGGGCGATACTTTTTGGGTTGCTATCAAAGGATGTATGCAAATTGTGCAATCTACATGTGAGAGAACCCAACTGACATCATTTTTCACAATTTCTCTCAACCCTATTAATATTTGAAGCCTTATTATTCATACGAAGAGATTATTTATTTTACTTTGAAACTTTCACAGAATATATGCCAGGAATCCGAAATTGAGATTGTCTCATATATTTTGATTTCAAATTATCTGACTTAAATCAATGGTAAGCTACTTCGATCGTGGGTATAATAGGTATGTACAAAGAGCTTCATAGCCCTATTCAGGTACATATACCTACACGCATCCTAGAATTCCAATATCACTCCTTGAATCCCCTTCCAAAACCTTCCCTATGTAGTATAATATGAAAGCAGCTACTTCTTCTCTAAACTGAAAAGAGATTCGAGCTACCCAACCCACCCCGTCTTCCCGCTTCTCTGCGGGTCTGGGTGCTCGTGGGTTTGTTTTTGTTCACCCTGTTCTAGTACTTCGGCACGAATATTGTAAGGACTCCCTATTATGGGTGTGCTCAATTTGGCCGTACATCCCCATTTTGGTTATGTTGAAAATGAAAGTTGGAGGAGCCACCAATATGCTCTGACGGGACTTATTTTCGTCTCTCACCGTAGCATCAACTGTCATCAACTGCGCAAGTTCTTCGTTCGCTGCGTGTTGGCTCTGCTTGGAACAATCTTGATGGTTCTCGACTTCCTCTAATAATCGCCGTCGCTGTTGACTGTTCTGTAGTAATAAATATTATATCGAATCGCCCCGTTCACTCAGCAGGCGCTCGGTAGTGCTCTGCTATCAACTGGGCCTTGCCTGACCCGGACCAGAGTCGAGCGATTTACTCTTTGTAGCGCTTGTTGGATAGGAGCAGTACCCACTCTCGCCATCCGTCAGGTTGCTCTCCTCTGCATCGGTATCTTCCAGCATATCAAAGATCTTCTGCTGTATTAGGCGGCTCGGTTCGCAAGATGGCGCTCTAGACCATCGGGGAAACGAGCCGGGTTTCCTCCCCTTCAATACTCTGACTTTGATGACGAAGCCCTTTGCGGCCGTGGGGTTAAGTGCCTTCGCCATGAGTTCCTGCCCGATCATATCGCAGGCCACTCGAACGTCATCTACATTCCAGCCTTTGTACTTGGTCAGAAGCCTCAGGCAGATGGATTCAATCCCGTTCAGCATGGCGAGAAGCCAGAATTTTCCGGTGGAACCGTCCTCGGTTCTTAGGGGAATCGCATGCTCCATCAACTGGACATCGACATAGCCTGCGTTGACCAGATATCTGGGTTCGAGATGAGACACCCCCCGCGGCTTGCCGGACATGGTGAAAGCTGCATAGAGGTCTTTGAATGCCCTGTCCACCATAGAGCCGGGCTCGAACATCGAGTTGAGACAGTTCATCCCTTTGCTCTCGTCAAAGTCCAAGACCTCGATCCATCCGCCTGGTTTAATACAATGGAACGCAGATCGGTATATATACTGCCAATCGGAAAAGGACCCTGACATGTCGCGTAGATGTATTAAATCATAGTAATTCGACGGTCGCTCCCATTCCAACTCGGCATCGTCGATTTCCCAGAAGACGTTTTGCGGCGCCCGACGTTCGAATATGTTCGCTATATCCGTTCCGGTCACTTCGCAGTCGGGGTACATCTCAGCTATATCTATCGCCCATTCCCCGACGGCGGTACCGATATCCAGAATATGCGTCGGGGCTTCCAGTGATACACTTGTTAGTTCGCCGTCGAATGTTTTGAGGTACACTTGATTGATCAGCTGTAATCGAACTTGTTCGTCGTCGTCGTTCGGCATAAAATACGACCCGCAATACCGTCGGCCATTTTCCATTACATAATTAAGGTCCAGTTCGTTGATTGACCGGGTTGAATTGCTGTTTTTATATCAGTATTATCAATCACACCATGATCCAATGTAAACTTACATAGTCTCCTCTTCTAGAGTCTCGTCGTCCTCAAATGGGTGCTCTATCCGATATGCTACAGGAGGAGCTGGGTAATGGTGATGGCTTGGGGAGTAAATTGAAACAGCATCGAAATGGCTCGCCGCAATCTCATCATTCGACTCTAATATACGGCCTTCGGGCTCCGCGACGCTGGCCGTCCATGTACTTAAATAATCGCTTGTGAAATCATCGGTGGAGATGTCGTCGTCCAGTTCCGGTACGGGCAACTCGGATACGCTCGTGCTTCGGCTATTTTGCGCACTATGTAAGCCGATTGACGAGTCCGTCACGCTGGTCGCTTGTGACGAGATCATCGCTGCTGGCGCATGCGATAGTAGAACCTTTCCTGTTTCCTCCGCCGGTCTCTTCCTCTTCATTCCAGTCGCATCAACCTAATAGTCATGCGATATTATCCCGAAATTCCTTTATCCTTCCTCTAGCGAGTTCATGGCGTGCCGGAGTCTCCGAGATCGCGAGATTCGATGATAGATTCGCGAGCGAAGTCGGTCCTACGTCCGGTATAGCGCCAAGCAAGTTCTCCTCAAAGGATTCGGTCGGAGGGGGTGTATTGCGAATTCTGCAGTTTGAAGATATCCCGACGGCGAATTCATCCACGAAAAAAAAACCGCCTATAACATAATATCAATTATCGAAATTATACAATCGAGTAGTCGGTATCTTGATCGGTTTCGAATATGAGAAATGGATTCATTAACGTCGAGAGTAGAGTGTAACAATACGACGATAGGATAGGAAACTATAGGATGTATTACAACAAGTTGGGGAAAATGGACCACGAGGGAACGGAGGATGTCAGACAAATATGATAACGATTGGCTACCGAATTGACCCTCGACCACCATCTGCAGTGTGGTCGAAGGCAGTTTGGGGGGACGAGCTTGGGTACGACATTCCAGACCTATTCGATCCAATGAGCGGTCTACTTCATAATACAACGTGGAGTTCGTGGACAGGGGATGAGCCACATGTCATTGCCATCCATGCCAATGGGAAGCCCCTATTCATTCTGCACGCAGCATGTACATTACATGTACGTATTATTGTACGTATGCAGCCCTCAGCGTGGACTACGACGTTGAAAAGAAGAAATAACACGTCCTAAACATCAATGATTGGCAGTGGCTTGCTTTGAGGGCATTTTCCAGACCCGAAAAGGCTTCTAAGGCCCAAGCATCCCTGTTCTAGTGCATGCGTTGGACCCGAACGGATGGGCTATCCCGTCTGCCCGTCCACGCCCGACCCAGCTAAGTCCCCGCCATCAAGGTACAGAGAGTACAGAATAGGTACTTGGTAAGCTTGGACCAAGGTCAGCACTGAGCGTCGGCTACACCCTTTAAGCAGTTGCCTTTCGAGTCACACCCGATAGGATATAGCCGACATGTATGCTTCTATAAGTAATCGACCAGCATAAGTACTGACGGATATTCATAATCCTCGTAAGAAATATCATCATGGGATTCTCGAGGATGGTGAGCATTTAACAACACAATTCAGACAAATGAGGGATATTCCCGGGAAACAATCGGCAAATCCATCCATGGATGTTTGCAAAGCTCTAGGCCAGGAATCATCATTGGCGTCCGATCCATTCCTTTTTTGATATGTGACAGGACAGCGTACTTTGGTCCGGGTAACCTCATATAGGAACTTTTGCCCTCCTACGAGTTTCATTGGGTCAATGGTACCTTAGGTATCAGTCTGACGACACGGGGAGTTTGTCGAACCATTGCCCCGGTCGCGGCCGCAGCATGTTTGAATCGAACCGCCGGCTCGGAGACGTAGGCTACCAGTCCCGGGATTACCTGTCATGTACTTAGAGGAGGAGGAGGAGCACATACGATGTCGACATTTTCGCATTTATACGCGAAATATGGATGGCATAAGTAAATCAATAGTTGGATTCTTGGATGCGCTCGAGGCCCTGACCGACATTTTTTAATAAGCCCATGCATATTATTACCATAGCGGTCCAAAATGCGATTTCTATGTACATGACATTAGATGAGACCTTGAGCAGCCCTATGGATCTATGTCGATTACTCTGATCTAATGCTCTGACACTTAGCTGGTTCTTCCAGTGGCAACGGGAATCCTATTTTTGTCGCTCGCATCCTCCACGCTGTCTATTCTTACAGTGAAATGACACTTTCACTTCTATTCCCTCAAATCTCGAGTCGACACGCCAGTAAACCCTAACGCCGATAGATATGCATCCGTCATCCATCCATTAGAATAGTGTGGGGGCACAGCTGATGCCATTCCTTCTGGGCAGAATTACGCTTGGGCACTCTAACTATTATGAACCAGATATTTTTCGTTTCTTCGGTAGCTGAGGTTCATCGCAGATCTCCTCTTTGTCGGACATTATCTCTGCCTCGACGACAATAGGGAAAGGACTCAGAACTTTGCTAATGTCACCCCACCATTGCTCGCCAAAACGCTTGTACCAGTCAACAGTGATTTTCAAGCCTTCAGCGAATGAAGTTTTCTGGTCCCAGCCGAGATGTCGAAGTTTAGTAGCGTCAACGGCGTATCGATGATCATTGAAAGGTCTATCATGGGTATATTTAACCCACTTATTAAAATCCTCCGGGTTTTCGTGGGGGATGTCCATCTCCTTAAGTAGCATCCTGCATAACTCGATATTAGAAATCTCATCATGCGATCCTACGTTATAGACTTGACCGAGGGTCCCTTTATGAAGAATGGTATCAAATGCGTCAGCAGCGTCGCCAGCATATAAATATCTTCGAGTAGGACTCCCATCTCCGTGGAGCACTGTTGGTCTCTGGCGATTCAGTAAGCAGATGAATTTGGGGATGATTTCTGTTTCGAGGTTAGCTGGGGATGCTGTGCTGACACATTATCCGGATCTTTGCTCACTTTCGGGAAACTGATGTGGCCCATAAACATTGTTACTTCTAACGATGATGACCGGCAGCTTGAAACTCTTCATATAAGAGTTCACGAGCATTTCGGCAGCTGCCTTACTTGCGGCATAGGGGTTAGTTGGAGAGAGGATGCTTGTTTCCAGCAGATCGTCGTCTTCGTCTTTTACTTCGCCGTATACCTCATCAGTCGATACGTGGATGAATCGTTTGACGCCGACCTTCTTCGCGCTCTCCAGCATGACGTGGGTGCCGTATACATTTGTATGCGTAAAGCCATAAGAATTCCCAAAGCTCAAGTCAACATGAGATTGAGCTGCGAAATGAAAGATGGTGTCTATATTGAAGCGCTCCATACAGTCGAGCACTTCAGAAGGGTTTGTGATGTCACCATGGTAGAAGGTGAAGTTTCGCTTATCATTCAGCATCCGAGTATTGTTCAGCGAGGAGCAATAGTCCAATTTGTCAAAGGACACAATATTATAGGCATGCGGATAAGTGAGTGTGAGATGGCGGACAAGCCAGCAAGCACTTTAGGCGCCGGTTAGCTAAAACGTCGAAGCTTAAGGCTCGTTGAGACATACATAAAGCCGGCACCGCCGGTGATCATGATATTCTTGACATCGGGCAAGGACTCAAATTTAGTGGAACCAGTCAGGATAGGAGCTTGCTTCCAGATTCCATGGTCCTCGAAAAATCTAGGTTTGGTGGATTTACCATTGGGAGCTACATTTACAAGACAATAAGCTACTCTGACTAGCATGAACGACGTTGGGGACAGGCACTTACATTGCACTCCATTGGTGCCATTCGAGTGTGACGCCGTCATTGGCGCGCAGAGATGCTGGTAATGCGCCAATGGACCAGGCCGAGGCTTGAAAAGTAAACCAGTGCCCTTTGAGACTCGTTCGACAAAGAAGAAAGTCGAGCGCGAAATATGTTGCAAGTTATTAGGAGATACGCGTAACCAGGTCCATTCTTTTCTTCGCCAGGTACAGGAGGGTTACAGGGTGGACAGATTGTCCAGATGCAGATCTTTAGAACAACCGGCAGTAAGTCGCAAGTCGCAACTCGATACAAGACAGTCTGTCTCTAGCTCGTCCGACTCTTAAATCGTGAAGACCAGAAGCGAGTGATGCCAAACTGGGATTAGGTAAATGGCGCTTTGTAATAGATTTGACATTCAATCATTTGCGACTTTGTAGAATAACAAGTTATCAAATAACGGGAACATTGAAGCAAGCAAATTCCGCCGAGAATGCGATGCGACTGGAAGATCCGGCATCAGGTAATGATGTTCCACTAAGGTATTCTTGGTAAATGGTGGCGCACATAGATCGAACTTGACTGTGGTCGAAAGTAATTATGTAAAGAATAGTAAGTTATCACGAGCAGATGCCGTGAGTCTAAACAAGTTTGTATCTGACCCGATCAGCCATGGTGGAGTGAGCGACGACACACATGGTCATGGTCTCAGTGTTGAAAGAGAATTTATTAGCAAGGCGATTCGATCGGCAACGATCGGCCATAAGGTAAAAGCAGGTACACACACAAGGGTCCACGGGTAGGTTTGCAGCATGCATACCCACCTGCAGCGAACCCTACGCGCCTATAACTGTACCTAGACGAGCAGCTACGACCCCTACTAAAAAACCTCATGCCCACCCTTAAGTTGAAGAAAGCTATCACCTTCGAGTCCGATAGGGACCTTTTAACTGATCATAAAAGCGGGATCATGGATACAAGAGTCAAATCCTTTTCCTTTAGGGAGCATATGTATAAGAGAAGACTCCGTACATAGTATCTCAAGTGCTATTTCAAGTATTGCGCGACTACTAGCTCACCGATAGCCTATCCCTATCAGCTCAATAACCTATCAACCATCCGATCCCAAGTTTACAGAGTAGGTGCGCCGCGTCAAACCGTCCAAGTCCGCCTTGTTATATGTTTGTATTCTCGTCCCGAAACTTGTGGCACATAGGCGTCCAAGGCTGCGGCAAGCACAGCTCATATATCGGCTATCCGGCAGCCGTGGTTCTGAATCCAACAATCTTGGCGTATGTCATCTACGTGTTCTACAGCAAAATCTGGTATCCCCAAGAGATGTTACAGCATAATATTACCTAGCTGAGGGCCGAGCCGCAGCTTGGTGGAACATTCGTCTACTTACCAGGTAGGTATACGGCCAAAGCCTTCCAAGGTCGGTTCGTCACACGAAGCTACGAAACGGCTTAATAAGTCATGAACGATTTATAGAGTTAGGTCGTGTTTCTGATGAAATTCGAGATGGCGGATCCTCATATGATAAGAGTACCTAGCGAAGTAGGGATTGCCTAGACTGTACTGTGCCCCTGGATATCTCCTTGCTTTTTAGAACATCGATGTTCCAATGCTCTTAGCAATCGTTTGCAACTCATGTAAATTCTCATATGCAGTGAGCTCAAGCATGGATGGCTTGCATAATGTCGTTTGTCTCTGACCCTAGGTCTCATAACGGTGCGCTATCGAGGTATTATATCGCGGATGATGGACTGATAAGAGATGGTCTTTCTTCTTCTTCTTCTTCTTCTTCTTCTTCTTCTTCTTCTTCTTCTTCTTCCAAAATCAACGTTATTAGACTTAGATGAACCTAGTACGAGTGAACCGAGAGTTCACCTAACGAGCCCCAGCATTCTGGACGAACACCTTGTTGTTGTTAAGAGTGAGCCCTGTTTGGATGCATGTCTGAAGTTTCAGCTGCGAAAATATAGCCCTGGAGCTTGATAACAGTGACCCATTTGTCGGGATTGTGAGTCCCCTGTAATTCAACAAGTCGGCTGCTCGGCACCACCCTGGAACGCGGTACTATCCCAAACACTAAACAGATCCATAACATTGAATTAGATCCATTCATTAAATACATTAAACAAATCGTCTCGTGCTCATGTCTGGCGAAGTTTCGTTTCTGCATGGCTAACGCAGTTAAGGTTTAGCCAAACCCCACGTTCCGTTCCCGCCTGACGATCGGCTAAAATAGAACATTGAAGCAGACAGTGCCACCCACCTACATTGTACATACGGCTCCAGTAGGAGGTCTACCGCCCTCCGGGTTACGTACATCCGATTAATTGGGCATTGCACCTTTAGGGAAACCCTTCCGTCCTCATTCTGGAATTCGTCCGTACTTGTCCGTCCGGCCATCTTGTTTTCCCAAAAAGGATAAACTTCTTCATAGGTGGCCCCTACCTTTGAATCTGCTGTACCGGTCCCTTCATTGCTTCATTCATCACCGGGCTTGTTTTTTATATTTCCCGTCCGTGTGCTTGAGTCTATCAATCATAAACGAAAGGAAGCTGAGAAAATCCCGTCATATGTCCCGCGCGGCTCGGTATGACGTTTATGAGCGGTCGTCCGAGACGCCACTCGTTTGATTCGTTAGAAAATCATGACAGCAAAGACAGGCTCTCCAGTTTCGACGGCAGAGATGATGATCGGGACTCTCAGCGCACCATTGTGGACGAGAGCAATGCTAGGGATATCGAAGAAGGCGAAACATTTCTAGAAAAGGGAATAGGTAACAAGACCGTCCGAAATTCTACTCAGAGTGGCTTTGGATGGGCTGTATTTTGGATAGTAGTCAACACATTGGCCACAATAGGCATCGTAGGTTTTCATCTCTTATTTATGCCTATGTCGCGAGCGTAACTGATATCCACGACCCTCCAGGTCTTCACGAACAAGGCTATATTCTCTGATCCCGAATTGAAGCTTGTCCAACTGACGTTTGCTGCCTTCCACTTCTTCATGACCTGGTTGCTTCTATTCACGCTGTCACGACCTCAATTTGCATACTTCACTCCGCGCCGTATCCCTCTTCGGGAAATTATTCCCTTGTCCATCGCCATGTCACTCAACGTCATCCTCCCCAATCTATCTCTAGCATTTTCTACAGTCACTTTCTACCAGGTTGCACGTATCCTACTCACGCCAACCGTAGCGACAATGGACTTCCTCTTATACAAGTCCATACTACCTCGGAACGCAATCCTAGCCCTTGTGCCTGCTTGCCTCGGAGTTGCTATGGTCTCCTATTATGACTCGCTTCCGACAATTAATGCTAATATCAAGACCACATCAAACCTAGGCGTGCTTTTCGCCTTTAGTGGAATATTCGCTTCATCATTATACACGGTATGGATCAAGAGCTACCAGCGAAAGTTACAAGTGTCAAGCATGCAGCTGCTCTTCAACCAAGCGCCTGTATCAGCGTTCCTCCTACTTTACGCCATCCCTTTTATTGACACATTTCCCGTATGGGCGGAGGTCCCCACGGCTCGATGGCTCATGATCTTGATGGTATGTCAGGAAGCGCAACGCCAATTTCTTGTGCCGATAACTGACGCTTCCTAGTCCGGCGTGTTCGCCGCCTTAATCAACTTGTCACAGTTCTTCATCATTGGACAGACCGGTCCGGTTTCAAGTACTGTTGTGGGACATCTAAAAACTTGCCTGATAGTGGCGCTTGGGTGGGCTACATCTGGTAGATCAGTGGGCGACAAATCGATCATAGGCGTTTTCATTGCTATAGGAGGAATCATCACGTAAGTTGACAAGATCCTACTAGGTAATTATTGCCACAGTTGCTAAACATGAATATCTAGGTATTCAATTGTGATGCTTCGGCATGTAACCCGAAGACACGGGCAAGACTAGTGCGTAACGGGAGGGTAACATCATTTTGCAGGAGTTAGAGGAATAACATGGCGATACTCCTGGGATCGAAAGGATCCGGACATTATTGGGTAAAACAATTCAGCAAATTCATGGTTCGAGGCGTTACGGCGGCGACACTGGAAGATTTACGACCCATCGA
Source organism: Hypomontagnella monticulosa (assembly GCA_902825475.1). Taxonomy (NCBI): domain Eukaryota; kingdom Fungi; phylum Ascomycota; class Sordariomycetes; order Xylariales; family Hypoxylaceae; genus Hypomontagnella; species Hypomontagnella monticulosa. The sequence goes on along the minus strand of CADEBF010000011.1, from coordinate 3,832,828 downwards.
TGTGTCCATATTGGTTTATGGGTCTAGAGACACAAGAGCGTACAAGTCCTTCCCGGTGGACTGCATTGAAAGGAGGAATATACAACTTGTAGGACATACATCACATGATACCCATAGTTCCTGCGAGAGCTTAATTCGGTGCATTCTGGTTCAATATATTGACTTGGACCGTCTCTTCGCTTTTGTGCTTCCAAAGCGTACCTTGGGAATTACTTATTTGTCGCGTTTAGATAGCTACAAACCCATCTTAACTCAATGACCGTTAAATTGTGTACTGGAACGGCTCCTTAGCTACGTCCATGACCTCAACGGTCCGTTGAGAACGCAGATTCTATCGTAACCCGTAGGTATCGAATGAGAGCTTTCGTATATAGATCAGGGCCTATGCGTTGGCTGTTGCTTCTACCATGCGTAGACGCTTATGCGATATGTCATCCTAATCAAGTGAACGGGGTCATCTTCCTCATGGCGATGCACTCTGGCATCGGTCATAACGAAAACGAAAGACAGCAAAAATTACACCCCCTACGATCCACGAGGGATAATAGAAGAGGATCGACTCCGCGCTGTGCAATGCAGGTCTCTCCCCTTAAGAATCCTCATGCTTGAGCGAGGGTTCTTCGAGCAAGGTAAGTATGAAGAAGAAAGGAAGAAAAAAGGTAAACACAGGCGGGAGCATCAATTATTTATATTAGAAAGCTGTCACGTGAAGTTTGCGAGGCGGCTGCCTAGTACCTGCAGGTACCCACTTGTGCCCTCCAGGTAGCAGCGATGACATAATTCTGCCAGTGACTACCGCCCGACCCGGACCCCACCATTCTGTGTTTGGGTACTCTTATAAATATTGCTGCTGCTTGATTTCCTTTCCCTTTCTTTTCTTCTTTTCTTCTTCAGCTCTCTTTGCCTTTTAGCTTAGATCAAGTGTAGTATCTGTTCTTTTCAGTTTAATCTCTGAAAGAGTTACATAGTGACTCGATCTTGATTATTCTTATTTTTGTAGTGAGAGAGTGCATCCTCTGTGCTTGCGCAAGATCGCTCTTACTGTGTCCCTGGTATTACACTGCCTCCAGGTGATGCGAATCCATTCCTTTCATTGCTTTCTCTAGCTTGTCCTAGAGGTGCGAAGAAGGTTATGTGCCATATGCTGAACTTTATCGTCCACATGCTGAGCTAATAAAGGTTGATCGAGGAAGGATGGACTACAATGTTAGGCTGTGACCGGCAAGAGCTGTTATGATTTTACAGGGGCTTATACGGTGGTGCTTGAGTTTATGAGGGTTCTTGTCTTAAGGTGGTTGGAATGACCAGTTAAGGTAATTACCTCTTTTGGAATGGTAGGTCTTACCTAATTATACCTCTTTTAAAATGATGGGTCTTATCTGATTAACATTAAATCATGATTTATTAACAAAAATATATTTTTTAATTAATTAAAAAGATTATATAATTTTTATTAATAATTTAATTAATTAAATTTATTTAATTATAAAAAATATATAATAAGTTATATTATTTTATTTAATTATAAAAAAATTTATTTTATAAAAATATTATTTTATTATTTACTTTTTAATTATTATATATAAAATAATGATTATTTTAATAACTTTTAAATTTTTTTATATTAATAATTAATAGTTTTAATAAGTTTAAATATATAATTTAATTTTTTATAAAATTAAAAAAAAAGTTTAATAAATATTTAATATATAAAATTAATTTTTAATAAAAGATATAATCTTTTAAAATTTATAATTTAAAATAATTATATATAAATAAAAATGAAATTTAATCTTTTTATATAATTTTTTAAATATATGAGACTTAAAAATATTTTTTTTAATATTATATTTTAAAATTTATAATTAATAATATAAAAAGTTAAAATAAATATAAAATTAATTTAATTAAATAAATATTTTTATTAAAGTATAATATTAAAAAAAATTAATAATATCTTATATTTTAAATTTATAAAATAAAAGTCTTTTATTAATTTAAAAAAAAAAATAATCTTTAATAGTTTTATTATTATTATCATATTAATACTTACATAAAACATGTTATTTTTAAAATTAAATATAAAATCTTCGGTTATATATTACATTTTATTTATTATTTTTAACTTTTAATATAAATTTTTAATAATATTAATAAATATACCTCTTATAAAAGTTAAATATATAAAGATTTTTAATTTAAAATCATCTATTTTATTATAAATAACTTTTATGGTTTCTTTATAATTTTATTTAATTATAATATATTTTAATAAAAAAATCTAAACTTTTTAATTTTAAACTTTTATAAAATTAATTATTACTTTTAAATTCATTAAATATCATATAATATTTAATAAATAAATCATTTTTATATTTTAATTTAATTAAATATTTAAAAGTTAAATAATATAAAAGTTTAATAAATTAATATTTTTATTTATTTATTAATTTTATTATAAATATATAAGAATTAAGCTTAATTATAAATTAATAATTTTTATTTATTAATTTAAAAAAATTATAAATATAAATTTTAATTAAAGTTTATAATTAATATATTATTTATTAAATTTAATAATAAATTTATTATTTATTTATTAAAAAGTTTTAAAAATTATTAAAAAATTAAGATATAATAAAAAACTTCTTAACATAAACTTAAATTAATAAAAATCACCAGATAATATAATAATTAATAAACCATTAAAATTAAAATTAAATTATTTTAAAATCTTTTTTAATTAAATATAAATTTAATTTAATAATTTTCCAAATATTATAAAATACTTATTAATAATTAAAATATTAATCTTCTTTTATATAATTATTTTTATAATATTTATCTTTAATTTTTTATTTTTATAAAAAAAAATTATTAAATAAATTATAATATTATTAATATAAGTTATAATATTATTAAATAATATCATAATTTATAATCATTTTTAAATATTTTTTATTTTTAAAACTTATATTAATATATATAAGATTACATTCTTTTTAATACTACTTTTATTATTAAAATAATAAAATAATTAAAGTATAAATTTCATATTAATATTTTTAAAATAAAAATAAAATATATTTACATGATTAAAATAAAAAAAAATGATGTTTAATGATATAACTTATTTTTAATTTAATATTTTAAATTTAATTATAATCATATTAATTATTATTTAAATTTAATTAATATAATATTTAATAATAATTATTATAAGATGTAATGTTATAATTAAAGATTTTAATAGAAAGTTATTTTTTATTAAATTATTATTTATATTTATTATTAATAAATTAATCATTATAATCTTAAAAGATTAAAATACATTATTTATTTTATTAATAATCTTTTATAAATAAATGGTATTTAAAAACTTTAACTGATTTTTTTAATTATAAATGTTATAGCTTATAAAAGTATTAATTTAACATTTATTAAAAACATAAGTAACCCTTTTATTAATTATATCTTTTATAAAATATTTATAATAAAAAAGCTTTAATACCATTAAAAAAATGTTAATTTTTTTAAAATCTTTAAGATTTTTAAGTTTTTTTATTTTAATAATAAAAGGTTAAAATAAGTTTATTTTAATTTAAATAATGTATTTTAAATAATTTTATATATTATTTAAAAAAGTATACATTTTATTAACTTTTTATATATATTAATTTTTTTTATTTTTAAGTTTATTATTAATTTTTAATTTATCATTTAATTAATTATTAATTTTAACGTTATCTTAATCCATTTAAGTGGTTTAAATGGTATAATCTTATTATGTATTTTCTTTATTTTTTTATAATAATATGAAATTATTATTATAAAATTTAATTTAATTAAGTATCTCGATAATTAAATATTTTTAAATTTTTATAATAATATTAAAAATTTCACTTAAAAATTATTCTTATAATATAAAAAGATTTAATTAAATAATAATAAATTAATAATAAAACTTATCGTTATTAAATTTTAAAAAATATATATTATTAAGTAAAAGAATAAACATTTTATTTTTTTTAATAATATGTTAATAAAAATAACTATAACATAAGATATCTTTAAATTTAATATAAAAGTTAATTATTTAATTTAATAAATAAGTAATTATATTTATAATTATAATATATTTATATAAGTAAAGATCTTAGAAAATAAGACCTTTATATAAGTAAATCTTAAATAAGTTAAGTTAAACTTTTATAATAAAAAATAATATAATAAGTTTAAAACTTAACTTTTTATTATTATTAATAACTTTTATAATTAAAATTTAAAAATATTCTTATTATTAATAAATGATAAAATAAATGGTATTAAAATAAATTTAACACTATTAAGATTTAAAATAATATATTATCTTATAATTAAAAATATAATTATATATTTTAAAAAAAAACAATTTTTATTTTAAAAAAATATAATTAAATATTTAAATTATTAATCTTTAAGTAAATTTATTAATGCTTACTTTTATAATAAATGTTAATAGCTTTTTAAATATGTTAACTTTTATAATTATTAATGTTAAATATTATTAAGTTAAGGAATTTAATTTAATATAATAATTAATAATATAATAAAATAAAATAAACATTTAAATCCTTATAGATATTTATGTGAAATTATAATTATATCGGTATATAATAATAATAATTTTATTCTACTTAAAATAATTTAAATTAATATGTTTTAAATAAAAAATATCATTTTTATTAATATAAGTTAAAAAAATTAAAAGCTAAAATTAACCGAACCAACATTCTTACCCATCTTTTTTTAAATAATTATTTCCATTTTTTTTAAAATATTTATAATATATTTAAATATATTTATATTTTTAATAAGTTATAATAATAAAATTTACTTTTTTTTTTAATTTTATTTTTAAAACGTTAAGATTAACTTAAAGAGTATTAAAAGGCTAAATAATTTTAAAAAACCGACCCCATTTTTTTATATTATATTTTAAATAACTTTTTTTAAAATATTTATTAACATAATGTAGATACTTATTTAAATCTTTTTTATAATTGTTTTTTAAGATATTTTTCATGATATTTTTTGATTTAATATTTTCGAAATATTAAAAGAAACTATAAAAGTAAAAAATCTTATAATTATTAATTTTAATTATGTTAAAATATTAGTTAATAAAATTAAAAGTTTTATTTTTAATATTATTTTATATGAATTTTTTAAAAAATGCTTATATATATATATAAAATTATAAGATAAAAAATATAAAATCTTACTTAATCTTTTTATATTTTATATGGATTTTATTAAGTAATTAAACGTTAATTTATTATTATATTTTTTTTATATATTTTTTATTATAAAATTTACATTTTATATGTATATAAATAAAAGATAATAAGTTATTAAAGTTAATAGTAAATTAAATGGACGGGAGCTTATATCTTATAATTATATTTTTAATTTTATTATAAAATCATATTTTTTTTTATTTAAAAATGGTTATTAATATTTATATACACTTATTTTTTTTATTAATACACTTATGTTAAAATTATTAAATGTATGGCTATTTATAAGTTTTTTATTAACTTATAAAAGCTTTTTTTTTATTATGTTTTAATAAACTTTTTTAATTTAAAAAAAAGATAATTTCTTAACTTGTATTTTATTTATATAAAAATTATTATTTTTTATTATTTAATTAAAAATGTAAAATGTAAATATAAAATATATGATAATTATAATATTATATTAATAAAATTTAAAAACTATTTATTTATAAAAATAAATAAAAATATAAAAGTAAAAAAGAAAATATATATTTTTTTAATTTAAAATTAATTTTTTTATATATGTTTAATTTTTATTATTTTTTTTTATTAATAATGATTAATTTACTTAAATTATATAAGAGAATTTTAATAAAAGTTAATATAAAAAAGTTTAAAATATAAGGATTTATTATTTTTATTTTTAAAAATACATGAAAGTAAAGCTGTTTATCGTAAATTTTCATGGTAATATTTTTTTTAAAACTTTTAAAATTTATATTATTAAATTTAATTTTAAATGATGCTTATATAAATGTAGCTTTTTATGTGTTGTTTATGTAATAATTATTTAAATTAAAAAAATTAAAAGTTATGATTTTTATAAAAAATTTTTTATTTAAATTATTATTTAACACGTATAAATTTAATAAAAATAATTTATTTTTAATTTTAAAAAAAGTTTTTAATTAATTTTATTTCATGATATTTAAATTATTAGTTTTAAATAAATTTAATATTTTATAATTAAAATTAACATTTAAATTTTTAAAAGTAAAAGGGGTAATATTTTAGGAAGGAATATATATAACTTATTATATAGATTTTTTTTTTATATTAAAAATATACATGACATGTTTTAAAATGCTTGGAGGTAAAATCTCTTTTTTTTTATTTTATAAATCTTAAAATGTATCATTTAAAATAATATTAAAATAAAAGTGGTTATTTTATTTTAATTAAATTAAAACCTTAATTATAATAGATTTATAAAAATTTATAAATAAAAATAAATTTTTTTTTTTTAATTTTAAAAGGTTATATTATATAATATGAATATTACTTATTATATTTTTAATTAACTTTAATAATATCTTAATTATATAATTTAAATCATTTATAAAAATGGTTATATATTTAATAATTTTATAATATAAAATGTTGTTTAAATTATTTAATAAAAGATTAAAAAAAATTTAATTATAAATTTAAACGTATAATTAATAATTAAGAATTTTTTTTTAAAAAGATATAAATTCTTAATTATAAAAAAAAATAAATGCATATAAAGGATATATAACATGTTAAAATAATAATTTATAAGTAAAAAACCTTACTTTATATTAATAAAATAAAATTTACATATAAGCATTAATGAGGTATTATTTAAAAAATATTTTAAATAGTTATGACGATAAAAATAATTATTAAAGTTAAAAGAATTTAAATTATTATATTTTTTAAAAGGTTTTTATAATATATCTTAAAATTTCTTAAAGAAAATGTTAAATAATTTAAGATATATATTTTTATTAAGAATTTAAATAAGGTATAAATGATATTAATGTAAAAGTAGATTCTTTTTATTTTTAATATAATGTTAAAAAATAAATATATATTTAATTTTATAATAGTTATTAATAAGATATAAAAAAAAATAAGTTTTAAATTTTTTTTATTTTTTTTTAAAATATATATTAAGATAATTTATAATTACTTTAAAATGATAATAAAAGGTTTTATTATAAATTATGGAATTTTTATAAAATTAATTAAATCGGGAATAACATTATTACATTTTATAATATTATTTTATATTATAATGTTATATTTTAAGACTATTATTATTATTTATAATATAAGGAATTTTTATCTTTTTATATTTAATATTAAATTAAACATTTTTAATAATAAAAAATTTAAATTATAGAAATATAAGATATAAATTTTAAATTTAAAAATAATTATTAAAATTATTATTTATAAATAAATTAAATATATGATTAAATTTAATTTATATATGATAATTTAAGATTTATTAAGATAATTAAGGAAATTTTCATTAATGGTATTAATAAAATAAAGTTATTTTCACTTTTTATTAATATGAATATTAATAATATATAAATAATTAAAAAGAGGTATTAAAAATAATATAATAATAAGTTTATAAATATAAGTAAAAAAATAATAAAAAATTAATAAGATATAATTAAGTTAATATTATTATAAGATTTTAATTTATAAAAGATTTTAATTTTATTATATTAAAGATTAAATAAAACTTAAAGATTAAAAAAATACACCTGATAATTAAAAATAAGATTTAAAAAATTAAAAAAATTATAAAAATTAAAAAAATTATAAAAATTAAAAGTATTAAAAAGATTAAAAAAATGTATTAATTAATTAAAAAGATGATAATAAAAATTAAGAAATATTTAATAATTAAAAGGAAATATATAATAATTTAAATTAAAAAATATTAAATATTATATGTAAAGATAAAAAAAAAAAAAGGTATTAATTTAATAATAAATAAAATAATAATATTATAAGCATAATTTAACTTTTAAAAATAAAAAGCTACATTATATATAATAAATAAAAAGATTTATTTAATTTAATTATATTAATAATATATATAATCATAACTTAATAATAAAAAATTATATAATTAAAAAGATTTCTCCTTTAAATAAGAATTTAATTATTCCATTTATAATAATTTTAAAATATAAAACTTATTTAAAATTATTATTTTATATATTTTATTTTCTTTTTAAATATTTAAAAATAATTATATAATAAAAATAAATTTAAATCTAAATATTTTAATCATTTTTAAATTTACTTTTTAAAGCTTTATTAGTTTAAATTTTAACGTGATAATTATAATTAAATTTACTTTTATTTAAAAATAAATATAATATTAACAATTAATTAAATATAATAATATTAAATTTCTTTTTAATATTTAAGTATAAGATAATTATATATCTTATAACTTTAAATCATTAAGCTTAAATTTTAATTTATATAATTTTATTATGAAAATTAATCTTATAATCAGTTTTTATATATTTATATCTATAAATTATAATATCTTATTTAAAATAAGAAATTTTATTTTAATTTAAAAATTATTATACTTATAATAGATTTAAATCTTACTTTTTATAAACCTTTAAGTTAAAGATTTATAATATATGATAATATTATTAAATATAAACTTCATTTAAATATAAGTGTTTTTAAATATAAATATTATATAAAAAAAATAAAGAATTAATATAATAAAAATTATAAAATTTAAAATTAATTAAAAAGAAAATTATGATAATTTAAATTAAATAAATTAATTGTTTTTTTATAAGTAAGGTTTATTATAATCTAAATAAAATAGTTTTAAATTATAAAATAAATATGTTAAGAAAATTTAAAAATTAAAGCATTTTTATTAAGCTTATATATTATTAAAATGTTAATAATAAGATAAATATAAATATTTAATATAAAGGAATTTATAAGTTTTATATATGATTATATATAAATGATAGTATTATAAACCACCATTTATGGATTTAAAAAAGTAATAAAATTATATTAAAAAATGATAATTATATTTATTATAAAAATATAATTATTAATAAATTTATTAATTTTCTTATTATATTAATTAACTTTAATTAAAATATTAAGATAATTAAAAATCTAATTTTAATTATTATAATTAATAATATTTTTTATTTTTATTTATGAAATTTATTATTTAAAATTAAATTAATGGTGTTATTAATAATTAATATAAGTAATATAAATATAAGTATAATTAACTTAAAAAAAAAGTTTTTATAATATAATAAGTTTAATATACTTATAAAATCTTAATTATAAAAAGTAAAAATTAAAACCTTTATATATAAAAATCATTTTAAAATTAATAATAATTTAGATTTTAATTTAAATTTTAATTTAAAATCTTTAACTTTTATTAAAAAAAACATCTAAAAAAAACATACGGTAATAACTAACATCTTCGATAACTTAAAATTAAATTTAAAATCCAATTAACCATTAATCATTAATAATAAAAATAAAAAAAATGTTAATAAAAAACATTTAAATAAAATAAATATCTTTAATAAAATAAATTTTAATTATAAGCCATTTAATAAAAAAAAAATAAAAATATCGCTTTTATTTATAAAACTTAACGTTATTAATTAATTTATAAAACTTTTATACTTGTTAAAATTAATAATAATAAAACCATCTTAATCATTTAAGTAAGTAATAACAACTTAAATTTAAAATATAACATACCTGCTTTTAAATTTTATTTTAAAAAACATCTTTTAATCATTAAAAAATAAAAATTTATTAATGAATCTTATAAACTCTTTAAATCTTATAATAAAAAGCTTAAGTTAAATGCTAATAATAATAAAAATAACTTTTATAAAATCTTAATTCCTATAAAGCTTTATAATAATAAATAATAATTAACTATTAAGCTTAATAAATTAAATTATTATAATTCTTTTATACTTATTAAATATAATAATAAAAAATATTTTATTAATAAAAATAATAATAATCTTAAATAAAAATCTTTCATTAAACAACCACATACGCTTTAAAATAAGTTTATTAAAACTTATAAAATGGTTAAGGAAGATTATTTAAACATTAAAAATATTATAAATAAAAATTTAAAAAATATAATTATAAAAAGTTAAATTAAAATAAAAAGTATTAATAAAAATACCATACAACCTCACAACGGTAACATTAAAAATTAAAAAAATAAACAAAAATAATAAAATCATTTTATATTATAAAATATATATATAAAGCCACATAAGGTATTATATAATCATAAACTTTTAATTTTTAATATAAAATAATATAAAAAAATAAAACCTTTATTAATTATATTATAAAAAGAAATTATAAGTAAAAAGTAAAAATAAATTTTAAATAAATAATATAATATAATTATCTCATACATTTTTATATAAAATAATCATCATACTTATATATAAATATAACAACTTATAATTTAAAACATATAATTTAAATTAAATATTTTAAATTCTTTTATTAAAGATTATTTAATTTAATGTTATAATTAATATTATAATTATAAAATAACACATAAAAATAAAAAAAATAAAAATAACTTTTAATCACATTAATTAAAAAAGAAAAAAAACAAGTAAAATTTAAATAAAAACGGGAAATTCTATATAAATAAAAAGATACCATCTAACATAAACACATCACCATCCACCATAAATAATATAATAAAAAAATAATTATAATAAAAACATAAAAAGGCATTTCTAATTTATTTTACCAATTTTTTTAACAATTATAATTATATTTATAAAAGTTTAACTTTTAGTTTTTATTTAACATTTTTAACATCATAATAAACATATATTAACTTAATTTTAAAAAATAAAAAAACTAAAAAAAAAACAAATCTCTTATAAGTAAAGTCTTAATCTCTATTATATCAAACACCATTATTAATAAACAACAAACAATTATATTTACTTAAAAATTTTAATTTATTTTTTAAATATAAATTAAAAATTATAAAAAATAAATAATAATTAAAATAATAATCATTTAATTTTAATAAATTAACATTAAACTTATAATTATATTTAAATATAAAATTAACATTAAAATTAATATCTTTATAATTAAAATCTTATAATAATTTACTTATATTATTTAAATTTTTAACTTTATATTTTTCGCTACAATTAATTTTTATTACTTTCATATTAAATTTCGATAATTAAAAAAAAACATTTTATTTATAATTTTACTTTTAAATTAACACATAAAAATAAAAAAAACTTATTTAATTTAAACGCCATTAAAAAAATAAATCAAAATCAATTATATAAATAATATTTAAATAAAATAAATTAATATAAATTTTATTATAACTTTTATTACTTACATAAAAATAATATTATAATACTTAAAAATAAATTTTAAAACATTATTTATAAATAAAAATTAAATAAAAACATAACATATTAATTAATATTTACCATTTTAACTTATATTAAATTTTAAAATAAAAATAAAATTATTCTCGTCTCATAAAAAATATACAACCTTATTAAAATATACTTTATTTTCATATAAATCATAAATAAAAATACTTTTATCGCCACTTTTAATATAATTACATATATCATTTTTTAAAAACTAATATTATACGTTTTTAAATATAAAATAAATATATTCGAAAATAAATATAAAATTAATCATAAAATAACAAATAAATTAAAGATTATATCGACATTATTCATTTAATAAACTTAACTTTATAAAAATACAATTATATAATAATAACTTTTATTAAAACTTCGATAATATATTAAAAAACACTTATTAATTAAAATAAAAAATAATAAAATATAATTTTCTTATAAAATAAATTAATAATAAAATATATAATAATAAAAAAATAATCTTATTACTTTTATATATAAAAATATAAAAATAATATTTTCTAGTTAATATAATATGTTTTAAAACTTAAATTTTAAGTTTTTTAAAACTAAATAATATTAATAAAAAAAATCATCTTTTTTTAATAAATTAAAACTTTTAAAATCTTTAAGAAATTTATTTTTAATAATAATATAATATATATAATATATAATAATATAATTAATATTATTAAAATTAAATATAAAAAAAGTTAATAAAAATATTAAATCATTATAATTAAAGTAATAAATATTAATTAATTATTTAAAACTTTTATATATTATTTATTTTATAAAAATAAATAATTTAATAATTTTAAAATTTATAATATAAATAAATAAAAATATATAAAAAAAAATAATAATATAATAATAATTTAAAAAATAATAAAAAAAAGTAAAACTAAAAAAAATAAAAATAATAAAAAAAAAAAAGGTATAATAATTAAAAAAGGACAACACTAAATCCGTAGTGTGCCGAAGCTAAATCCGCAGTACGATCCGAAACGGGCAAGCGGTGGCGGTTTTGCCGGGCGCCTACCTCACCAAACCACCTAGAACGCTGGATTTCAACTTCAACCCGAATAACTTCAGTTCTAGGAGTCGTCTCAATTAATAATTTACATATCCTGAATCAGCTCAATCAGGCGATTCTAATGCCATATGTTTCAAGTCTTGCATCCTAGATTCAAGGTGGCTATCGCTGGTGGAAGTCCTGGCTGGCTGGCGCTGGTGGAAAAACATCGGAGTCAACCGCCCATATGGGGGACTTAGTCGTTTTTGAAAATCAGTAGAATCGTATGCTACGTAGTATAGCCACGTCAATTCTAAGATGCATGCTACGAGACCTGGATTATTAGAATCGCTGAATTAAGGGCTTTCAAAAGATGTAAATTATTGATTGACGTCATCTAAAACTATAGAGTTATTCGAGTTGAAGTGGAAATCCAGCTGCTGGCTGGTTTGGTGAGGTATTAGCGCCGGATTTCCGCCCACCGCCTGCCACTTTGGGACATACTGCGGATTTAGCTTCGGCACACTGCGGATTTAATGTTATCCTTAAAAAAATATAATAAATTATATATATTTTAAATATAAATATAACCTTAAAATAATATAATTTCATTAATAATAATAAATTAATAAAAATAATTATTTATATAAAATAATAATTTATTATCATTACTTATTTATTAATAATATTATGTAATTAAAAACATTTTAAAAATTTTAATAATAAAATTTTAAAGCTCTCGTAAACTTAAGTTTTTATAACGCCGGCCGGTGCCCGTTTTTTAAAAATTCGAAAATTTAATTTTTTTTTACGTTTTACTTGTTTCGGCAGTGTTTATAAAGTTAAGCGAATAAGAAATCGTATAAGCCCTTAGTCGTAATGTACCGCGCTAGCAGGGGTAGTAGTCTAGCCTATTTCAGTAGAAATCAGCGTTTTCTGCCATCGTAAGAGCCCTCGAGGCTTAAATTATAAGGGGTAGGGTGCTTGACGAGCTTATAGCTTATAGCTATCCTTACAGCGCTTCTTATTTAATTCATTCAATTGAATCGCGATAATTACCGGTCGCATCTGCCATATAAGCTAATAGGAGCTCTCATACGAATATGATAGCCAGACAAGACATATAAGAAGCTATTTGTACAATTATTTTAATTATTTAGAAAAGTATAAAAAAGCGACCGCTGGCTGATTCGAACCCTACGCCTCGAATTTCATACCAAAAACGTAAAAGCGGTGGCTTAATTGAGACTAGCCATAGAATAGAGCTAGCGCGATACAAAAGCAGCCCCATGCGGTTAAAGTGGGTCGCTTTTGTATTTTTTATAAGCGTAAGAGAGTTTTTGAAATCCTACCGGTCAGGGCCTTATTGGGGGTCATCTTTCGATAATGAAGCTCTCTATCCCTATGGACTCGCTCTTCAGTGAGGGAACATCGAGCCAGAAAGGCTGTTTATTCGTGAAATAACGGTAGTCTAGTCTTATCAACCACTGTAGTATATTACTATCAAACATATAGATCTGCCATAGCATTATTCCCTCCTATAAACATCATCAATTCCGCCGACGTCTATTAGCAGAAGAAAGTTGCAGCCTAGATATAAAGGGTCGCTGCTAGGAGGGGTCGGCTCGCGGTGTCGAAGCTCAGGCTCCCTATAAGGTATAAAACTAGCCGCATTTGGACCTGTAGATCCCCAGCTGGTTAGGTAGTTCCTTATTACTGATTCCCTACTAATAACCTACGTAGCAACCAATAGGGACTAGTAGACAATAAGTAAGCGTGGTCCGAGTGCCTAAAACAAGCCCACGCCATGACCTCACGGAGCAGTCAGATCCTACGAGGCTTCCAGTTTCCACAAGCCCACAGCTACCGTATCGATTTGATTTGACCTACCACCGCCTGCCCCCATAAGACGTAAGCTCAATTAACTACAACGACCTTACCTTACTAGACCTTACCTACCTAAACCTTGGCGAGGCGCATGATTAATCGTTCACCATTTCACACTTCACGCTATCATCCATTGAACCCGACTTTCTAGATACTGTCTTGAAATTACACTAACTCTACCAAACAATGTCCATATAATCTATTCTTCGCCGTAGAAGTTTAGATTTCCAATATTCTCATCTGCGCCGATCTACCTGTTAATTCTCTCCCCTCCCCCGCCTTCGCCGTCATTGTACGATATCATCTGTTGCGGCGCCCCGGAAACCAAATAAATCTAGAAACCCAATGCACACCGGTTGCTCCGAGTCCTATCGCCGTTGATACTTTCTAAGGCATAACATTGAATCTTTGTCTTACTCGTCCCTACGGATGCAAGTGATTCACCATGTGGAACGACGAGGAAGATAACAATCCATATGGCACAAGCTTTGACCGACGTGATTCCATCACTTCCTCTTCAGCAAACCCTACTTCCCCCGGTTCTCGCGACTGTAAGTCACATCCAATTCTTCTTATTCTGCCTGGACCCAGTAGAAGTAATGTGGGAAAACATAGCGCTGGATGACTCTCCTGATGAGGCTGATCCCGACTGGGAGTATGTAGACCAACAACACCGCTTCGAGACTCCGAACACCCCGTCCTCTACCAGCGAAGATGCGCCGCCACTTCCGAGCTACGGACGCCAACCCGCCGAGACCGAAAGTGACGAGGAGTTCGGGGCTCAGTCTCGAAACCAGTCTGCACCACGAAGGAAGCCAGGCGGGTATGATAGTCGGATCGAGCAGATCCTCTACGAGAATCCCGAGCTACCCATCTTAATCACCGATGCAGGAAAGAGCATGGAGAACGGTGGTAAATATATTGTTTATACTATTAGGACAGGAGTGTGTTACTACCTACCTTCTCTTGTGGATTCGCTTGCTCATATAAATATAGGACCTTGAAGTTCGACGTCGATATTCCGAATTCGCATCATTGCGCGATGCGCTAACCAGACTTCATCCCACTCTTGTCATTCCCCCGATCCCCGAGAAGCACACAATGGCAGACTATGCCGCAAATCCAACGAGTGCGAAGCAAGACCAGCAGATTATTGATTTGCGAAAACGCATGCTCGCCGTCTTCCTAAACCGTTGTCGGCGCATGGAGCAGGTTCGAGATGATGGTGTGCTATGGAGATTTCTCGACCCGAATGTTAGCTGGGTATGTTCTCATCCATATAATTTAATATCATTTTCACAGCTAATTTGATCCAGAACGAGGTCATGCATTCGCATCCCATTTCATCTATCCCCAAATCTATTATGAAGGCGCCACCGCTTGATACCGCAAATCCCACCCCGGCACACTCGTATCTTCCGGTGCCGGCTGCTTCGGCCAAGCTGAAGGCGCCCGTAAATCCACCACCGGGACCTGTGTTTGATAGCTCCAGCACGGTCGCTTCTCAGATCCTCCGTCGATTCCCTCCTGAGGCTCACGATTTGAATGAGCAGGAATTAGATCCGTATTTCATTACCTTTGAGGCATCAATCAAAGAACTAGAGCAGGCCCTGATGGGTCCTATGGAGAAGGTCAACCGGCGCACGCTCAACCACCTAAGTTCTCTAGCAACTGACCTCTCGGATCTTGGCGCCAAGTTCAACGCCTTTGCGCTATCCGAACCCTCACCATCTCTCGCCGCGGCCATCGAGCGAGTAGGCCAGGCCTCGGATTCCTCATATATCGCGACAGAAGAATTATCAAGTTCGCTAGGAGCAAGCTTCGCTGAACCCATGAGGGAAAGTGCACAATTCGCCGGAGTTGTTCGCAGCGTGCTGCGATACAGAATCCTAAAGAGAGTTCAACAGGAGATGGCTAATGACGAGCTCCTGAAGAAAAAGGCTCTTCTAGAACAGCTAGAGACCAGCGAGGCCGAGGCGAAGCGAATTGATCAGTATCTTAGTAGTAGTCAACAGATCGGAGGCAGCCATCAAGTCCATCCACCTCGAAGATCGTCTAGTATGAAGGAGACCTCGACGCAGCACCATAGGGAGGGAAGCGGCGAGGATACAGCCTCCATCGATTCGGATTTCCCGCCTAGTCATGGGGACGTTCCTTCAGCAAGAGTAGGACTTCCCGAGCGTTCAACCTCTAATCCGAACCATAAGAAGGTTCCTAGTGGTAACTCCATCACGAACAAAATCTTCGGCCCGATACGTCATGCGATCCAGGGTGTTGCCGATGTCGATCCGGAGAGAACCCGTCGCGACGCCATAGGTAAGACGCGCGAGAGTATAGAACAACTAGAACAAGCCCAAGTTGCGGCTGCACAGGATGTGAGGGATGCAAGTGCAAGTATCCTCCAGGACCTTAAGAGATTCCAAAACGAGAAAGAGGATGATCTTAGGCGCTATATGGTAAGTCTATTCCGACGTCCCATCCGTTATACCGTGCCCTAATATGATACCAAGCTTGCCTACGCCAAGAGCCAACTCGAATGGGCGAAGAAGAACAAGGAGACGTGGGAAGAGGCAAGGGCTGAGGTCGAAAAGATTGACGAGACGTAGAGCGTCCGCGGGCAGGCGTGGTTACGACGAATTGACCTTGGCGCTAAAAGGCATGGGTGGACTGAGGATTACATTGTCTTATAATATTACGATGATTTGCCTCACGCGGAATGGATAATCAATAAGACGAACATATCCGAATTCCCTACCTCGAGAACAAGTATTAAGTAGTTCCAGGGTGCGTCCACGGAGTGATAAGTCTACGTGGCGGCCCGAGGAATGTGATTACGTTGCGGTTCTCATGGTGCGTAGCACGGTAGGTTGGCTGGAATAGAATTCAGACATGGCGCAGAGTACCAAGATTCAACTCATAGGCAAGTGACCCTCGATTCCATTACTAGGTACCTATGTAGGTACATACCATACCAACTCCTCAATATTCATACTAGCAGAGATTACAGGACAGCAGCATACTCTACAAAGCGTGCGAGATATTCCTTCCCGGTCGAGTAGATCCGCCAGCTCAGTACATGCACACGGTAACATTCTCCTTCGACTTCGTCAACATCAGAATACCGACGATAACACCATAGAGACCAAGAACCTCGGCGAAGATCAGGATCAGCACCATGCCGATATACAGGCGCGGCTGCTGGCTACTAGCTCGCACTGGTGTTCCTCATCAGCGTTGCGTCTCACTCCTTCATTCGAGCGCATGGGGCTCTGGGGTAAAGAGGATGGAGATATGGCGCAAAAGGGGAAGACGTAGACGATTTCATAGACGTACCTCCCGCATCCCCCACGATCCCGATCGCAAAGCCGGCCGCGAGCCCGCTGAGCCCGACGCTGATCCCCGCGCCCAGCTGCAGGAAGCCCTGGTGCAGCGGCATCTTCTCCACGAGGTCGCCCGAGATGATGACGCTTGCGACTAGCCCGTAGATGGAGAGGATCTGGGCCATGATTGCGCAGAGGCTACGCGCGGCACGTGGGGTGCCTACTTGTCAGCCTTGGCTTCTTCACGTACGTATGTACACAGCCACCCCGGACAATGGTGGTGGAGGGATTGGAGGATAGGAAGGGATGGGTGGATAGCGTGCGTGCGTAGGTACGTACGTGTTCTGCATGAGCCGGTCGGGACGGATGATGCCGGACGAGAAGATGGCGCCTGCCGACTTGGCCGTCCCGTACGATGCGCCCATGACTGTGAAGATGATGGAGGCCGCGCAGCCTAGCGCGCCGAAGAAGGACTGCGGGTGTGTACGAGGTTAGAGATTAGATCGCATACGGACAGGTACTATGGGCGGGATAGGTCGAGTTCCACACTTACGGCGTATACCGGGCTTCATTGATTAGTTATTATGTTAGTATGGTCACTACGTAGGTCAGGGGTAGTTAGGTACGAGGGACGCACCATCGCGCCTCGTAGAATGCATCAACTGCTGTATTCATTCCGGATAGTATAGTCTGCTGATTCATGGGGAATGGTGAAGGTGTAGGGCTTCGAAATACAAAGAACTATGACGGTATAACTCGTTTAGTTCGGGCAAGCTACAGGCGAGCAAGGAGATACTATCATATGCCAGACGGTAGGAGCCAAGTATGGGTGCGACACTTATCCATTTTATTGAACAGCCAATATTCAGGCTGCTCGCTACGCATACTAGGTCCTTTCCATTGATTCGCCTGTGGTCTCGTGACAGCGACTCTTGGGATGAGTGGCTTGTAGGCAGAAGAATAAAGTGCGGGCTGATTGGCTGCTTCAGCTCTCCTCACAGTTGACACCAAGCCTACAGATTCAGGGATGCCTCATTGTTCAATGCCAAACCGGTCTATTGCTAGGCCGGCTTACTTAGGGACCTACGTAAGCCTCATTACATGGAAGTATGAGCTTGTACAGGTAAAACACATCTTTCGTCAACTATGAAAGCCTGGTGAAGAGGTAACCAATGTTAACCCCATAAGTTCACACGGATACCAGAAGCCATCGCCAGCCAGTAAGTCTAGTCCACAATAGTAATTAGTTAGGTATAGGACTGCTTATTATCAAATTCCTGTAGCAGTGTAGTCTTTCCCTAAGTCCTTTGATGCCAATGGTCGCAAACGAGGTTCTATATCTGCGCCGCGACCACAGCCACAGCGTCTTCCCAGAGTTAGCACCCCCTGGACAATTACCTATCATACCCATCTTCAAGAAGTGTAGCATTTGCTTCATAGTTACCCAGTATTAGATGAGTTATCATCATAGACTTGTAAGAGTTAACGTTCTAGAATAAGAAGTATTTAAATAACGTCGTGATTCCACCACGAGATTCGAAATACATATATCAGGCCGCGTAAAATCCCCAAATAAGACCTTCGGTATTATGATGAGCGCAATTCAGGAACGATCGAGACACTTGGTGGTAGCAACAATACAGCAGACCCAAGCAGCGATGTCGACCGTCAGACTTCGCCAGGCATGTATTCGAAGCCAGTTCTGAAGCTCGACAACATTGTTCTCTTTCGCATCACCCTGAATAGCGCGAATGCTAGGTAAAATGACAGGCGCCCACACCAGGTGTCCCAAGGCGAATGAGAGACCTATCGGCATTAGATTATTATTGCTAATCCATTCTGCATTCTGTGCAGGCTTACCCGCAATATACCAGGAGGCGCTGTCTCCCAAAGTAGCACAGGGGGAGTACCGTAAGATATAACCGCACGAAAGCGCAGTAGTAGCTAGCAGAGCGACAACGCGAGGAGCTCCCCGGTTGAAGAATGTTGTAAAATATGGGGTGAGAAGCTTGTTGCTTAGGCTTTGCAACTCTGGTTTGCAGAATACCATCAGGAACTCATACTGATCCCATGCGAACCAGAGAGAACAAGTAGACGAAATGACTGGGATGAGGTGTACGAAAGCCGAAAGCCCTACGGACGCCATGGTATTGCTGTTTTGGTGATATCCGGTGGTGGCCGAACTCAATGAAGCAGTGAGTACGAGAATCTCCCTCGGACTTGATAGGCAATAGAAACGCACAAAGAAGCTCGAACAAAGACAACATGACATGCAGATATCATGTATTGCTAAGCTCCTGCTTTCGATACACAATACTGTTGGTTACACTAACACGCTGCTATGTATAGTAGGAAGTAAGGGGGAATGGTTTAACCAGTTTCCCCCCAACGTCGTAGCGGGAAAGTAAGATATACATACATGTATGTATATATATTCTTTAGCCTCGCTCGCTTCCGGTAGTACGAAAGAGCCCTATTCAAGTAAGTATATAGCGCCTAGCATGTTGATTCAGCAGATTCTATATAAAATTTCCTGTGCCCATATCAGTCCATATACTGAGACTTAAGAATCAATCCTTTCGCAGTAGAATAGATCGCTGCCCAATATAATATAGCGGCCCGGCATTTTATATATGTAATATTCGGTTAGGAAGTCTTACGGTATTTTGTGAATACAAAACGTCCTTACTAGACCTAATTTCGCATCCGCCCTAACCCCCCTTTTCCGGATTTTTCACGTCAAGAATCCGCAAGAATCATACTGGCTAGCTGCTCAGCCATGGCATACAAAGTAGCTTGCGGATGCCCGCCTAGGGGTACCGGAATGATACTTGCATCGGCAACCCTAAGCCCCGTGACACCAAAGACTTTGCCTTCCCCGTCGACCACCGTACCCATGGCTGCCGTGCCACCGGAATGTTGGTGTTGCTCTCCCGTCCGCTGGAGTCTTTCCAATATCGCTTCATCGCTTGTATCGACAGTAAGCGGAGTTAAGCCTTCCAACCCTTCTTTAACGGGTGGCGATTCACTCTCAACAATGAGCTTCAAACTTTCAGTTGCTGTTAGAACCGTTAGGGTAGTATGAGTAGCATGGACCAGAGCATCACGGTCATGCTGGGTTGAGAGGTAGTTCGGTTGTACGCACGGAAGATCTGTGGGTGAGTTGGACCGAATTGTAACCGTACCGCGGGATGTAGGAAGGAGTAGCATTGTCGAAGTGGCTATATGGGTGCCGTCAATAGGGATACCAGGAATGCCTGGTACGATATAAGCAGTGAGGACCTCGTAGACATTTCGCTTCTCCCAGCCGGGCTTTGTCTCACGCTGGTTCCTAGAGAGGATTTCCGTGAGGAGAGGTTGGTTGGCGATCCAGTCCCATGGAAGCCCCTTCATGAAGGCGGGATTCTGGAATCCAGTGCCCCCAAAGGCGTAGCCCAGCGAGGGATCGCGCACACGGAAGGCGAGATGAATGGCATAGTGGTCATGGAGATTCTGACCGACCTGTGGAGACTCGTATACTAGAGGAATACCGTGTTCCGCAAGGTCGGCTGATGGACCGATTCCTGAGAGCATGAGAATTTTAGGAGTTTGGTAGCTGCCGGCAGAGATGATGACCTGCTTTCGCGCGGTAACCCTGCGACCGTCGACTAACTCCACACCGGTAGCCACTTTTGCATCATTGAAGGTGATTCTATGTACGGGAGTATTGGTGAAGACTTTGACTTGGTCGAGTGGATAAACAGCATTGGAAGGCTGTCGCATGCCCCTTTTATTGCAGTTCTCATGCATTTCGTTCAGGCCGATACTGGCGCCATTCTTCCTGCCTATGTTGTGCTGGACTCCAAGCTCAGCCCAAGCGTTCTTAACGATTTCCCGGAGAGGGTATTTGCGTTGTCCCTCCTCGGCGGCTGAGATGGAAGTGACATGCATAGGGCCGTCGAAGCCGTGCTCTTGAGGATCTGCGCTAGAATCGTAGAAGCTCTCTGACTTGACGAACCAAGGCTTGAGACCTTCGTAGCTCCAACGCTTGTCTCCAGCTACTTCAGCCCACTCATCGTAGTCAGCAGCATCCCCTCGAAGCCAACCACCGAAGTTGATGACAGTCCCTCCGCCCAAGGCTTTACCGGCGCTAAGGTGGTGCACGCGATTAGCCGTAGTGGCGACGGGCTCACTGGGATAAGAGTAATCAAGTTCGCCGCCTTGAAGCGATAAACCACTTAAGAAGAATTCGGTAGCCGGGTTGTCGCTTGCATCGGGTCCTGCCTCTAACAAGATTACATCCTTGCCGTTCTGACCGAGACGCGATGCTATGACACATCCAGCGAGGCCACCACCCACAACGACGTAGTCAGCAATCAAGTCGGCCATATTGGAATAGTTGGTGAGTAGAACGGTTTGACTCGAAGACGCTCAGATGTATCGAATCATCGAATCGAGTACTAAATTGGTAGTAAGACGAGGTTGCCATGAAATGAATAATAGTGGGCGGATACTCACAGCCACCCGCCTAGTACTTATATCTACGGTCTATAGTAAGCTATGCTACATACATGTATCTTCCAACATCAAATTATTGTCCCGTCCCTATTGACTTTTCACATTTACTACGATATACCTATTGATATCTTGTTAACTTCGTGCGACTGCCATATATCAAGTTTTGAAGTAAGGGAGACAATGCGGCACATGTCTCCTTGCGGGTTGTGCAACCATCACAGGCCATAAGATTGAATAACGGGTACCTTCAGCCATAGACACCTTTGAGGAATGTTCACCAAAGCCCCGGCCTCTAGTAAACGCCAACTACGACTCATTTGCTTAATACCCTTTGGCCAAATTAGTACCACTTGATGCTATACTCGGCGGTGGCTATGATAACCTCATCCATGACCATCGGGGTTGAACACTATCTCGGAGAAAGACATGTAGGGGTGGGCGGCAGATACGTATGTAGTCCGTTGGCTTGTCTAAATACCCTAAGTAGCGTAATGGTTATGCCATCTATAGTAAATGGACATATAAACGATAGAGATATCTCGTTTTCTTAGCTGGAGGACTAGGGGATTGGATACCTCGTCTGGTGTGTGAATTTGGGTCTCTCGTATCCTCGATGGCTGCGTTGGTCTGGCCCGCACCGCTCCTGATGTTATAGAGATGTATCATACCTCAATATCTCGATAGTTTGTAACTCTTACAATGATCATTGTATCCTTCGGAGTGTCGTCCCTAGGCCCACTCGAAGTCACCGTAGCTAAGGGCATTCTCCTATTACTTTGATCCCCATTATTTTCAACTGAAGTAGCTGTGGTGAAGGGGCTTGGACGTCTCGGAGAATTGCGCCCCATCATTGATGTTGAAAAGGGTCTAGCTAGCCGTGGCTGGTTATGGCTCGTGAGCGCCATCGCACTGGGAGGGGAGGCTTATTTGAAAAGCCACTCCCGTCTCGGAACCAACAGAAATCAATGCAAGTCGTTTGACTTATTAATAAGCATCAGCTTGATGTTGCATCTACACCCTCATTGCCTCATCCTCATCTACTCATTTTTCAGAGAGGGATATAGTCCCGGTATTCGGAATGAATCTCGATATTTGCTATCATCACCGACAGTTTCTCTTCTTGGTAGCTTGCGTATCCCCCTGCAAGAGCCTCATTCAATGACTAATGCCTATGTTGTTATCTCTTGTCTCTTGTTTGAATCTAGTTGTTATAGCCTCTTGTAACACGACCGTCGCTACGCCCAGCTAGCTAATCTCCATTCCTGGGCTTATCCGATCTAAGTGATTGGTCAATCTCACGTCGTGCCAAGGAAGAGCGGATTTTCCTTCGTTCCTCTTGGGCGTTGAAGTCGTACGCCTTACGTTGATATTAGAAGGAAAAAAGTGCAGCTTGTGCCACAATGGAAAAGCCTCTAATTATCACCAACAAAGAGTCAAGGCGCTGTGAGCTATTTTCAGCTCATTGAAACTTGAGCGATCGGAACGGCTCTGCCAAACCCCGTGCTTAGGGCCGTCTGATGTGTCTCTTGGAAACCCTTCAAAATGGACCCTTAACCTGACTTGATACAAATAACCGTATCAGGATGTTGGAGCCTGCGCATCAGTTCCGAGATGGCGCTCGGCTTTGTTTACAGAGAATCATGCCAGCTAAGATGATGATGGCTTACGTCTACAGAGAAAAAAGCTAAGTAGGTCACTGGGACAATTTGCCCAGCTTCCTTTTCTTTCAAATGACCTTTCATAGCCCCTGGTTTATGAGGTCGAGAGGTTCTCGAAGACGTTGTAGGACGCGCGTCAACCTGCGCCAAGCCCACAGCTATGCGCGGACTCCCCACCACATTTGCTCCCCTGTCCTTCGCTAACCCTCGCTACCCTTCACCGTGGATCGTCCGCCGTACCATTTGACCAACCCCGGTCTCCATAACACAAAGGAAGATCGTTGGCGTTGGCGCATGGGGTTGCGCAACCCATCTTGAGACCCTTCAAGTACCTTGGCGAAGCCGGAGTGGCTCAGATATCTTACCGTAGATAACTTGTCACTCGTCACACTCGGCCAGCCGAACTCCCCGTGTTTCTATGTATTCACACCGAAGCTGAGAGAGAGCAACTGGTTTGCTTCTTTCTTTCTTATTATTTCCTTCCTTTCAAAATAATACTCTTCCCCTCCCCCGCAGAACTTGGACCTGCGATTCCCATTCTTTTAGACCGTTTTAATCACACCCCTGGATCTGCTCTAAGCCCCGGCCGGCCGCGCACGACTGACGAATCCGTTTCCACCGGACTGGATAGGTCCCGTCGCCTCTTACTCAGACACGCAATCGTATATATCTAGGAACAACCTGGACGCTCACCGATACTAGATGCTTACACCAATGTTTGGATTATAGCATTTCGCGCCGTGGTTTTTTTGCTTTGGACTGGTGGGATAGCTTATCACGAGGAGACTTTCCATCTTCACATACACACCCCACACGCATACACAGATATGAAGTCGACGATATCAGTGCTCGCCCTTGCGGCGGGTATATTAGCCGTACCGGCAGACGCACGTAATTTACAGGGTGGTATCGGCCAACCAAAAGTTGTAAGCCTATCTACGCAACGGAAAACAATATCAAATCCGGTAAGACGAGATCGTTTACGGCGAAGAGATACCGTGAGGGCCGAGTTGGATAATGAGGTATGACTTGCACTTGCGCTTTGTGTACCTACCCATTTTTGGGGTTGCTTTCCCTGAATGTGCCCTGCTAAAACCACCGATAGGAGACGCTCTATTTTGTAAATGGCACATTAGGGACGCCGGGCCAGGCGGTGCGGATGCACCTTGACACGGGTAGCAGCGATCTATGGGTGAACACGAATTCGTCGCCACTCTGCGCTCAGAGGACGCGGCCTTGCGCTTTCGCCGGGACTTATACGGCTAATTCCTCTTCCACATACGAATATGTCGGGAGCTGGTTTAACATTTCTTATGTCGATGGCTCTGGGGCCTCGGGCGACTATGTTACTGATAAGATCACGATTGGGGATTTGTCGTTGGACGGGTTTCAGTTTGGTGTCGGGTACTCGAGTACCTCGGAGCAGGGCATCCTCGGCATTGGGTATCCGGTCAACGAAGTACAAGTCGGGAGAGCAGGAATGGACCCGTACGAGAACCTACCCTTGAAGATGAAGTCCGCGGGGCACATATCAAGAAACGCTTACAGCTTGTGGCTGAATGACTTGGATGCGAATAGAGGCAGCATTTTGTTCGGCGGAGTCGACACAGCGCAATACAAGGGAAGCCTCCAGACGCTCCCGATCCAATCGAACGGCGGCGTATTCTCGGAGTTCATGATCACCTTGACGTCGCTATCGATAGGCAGCACCACCATCGCCGACAACCAAGCTCTCGCTGTACTCCTCGACTCGGGTTCCTCGCTCACCTACCTCCCCGACAGCATGGTCGAAGCCATCTACGATCAAGTATCCGCGCAGTACGACCAGAGCGAAGGCGCAGCATACGTACCGTGTTCGCTCGCCAACCAGACGCCAACCTTGGACTTCGTGTTCTCGGGCCCCAAGATCTCCGTCGAGATGAACGAGCTCGTGCTGGACTTAGTCACGACGACAGGACAACGACCCACATTTTCAAACGGTGTGACGGCGTGTCTATTCGGGATCTCGCCGGCGGGGTCGGGGACCAACGTGCTAGGCGACACGTTCCTGCGCTCGGCGTACGTCGTCTACGATATCGATAATAACGAGATCTCCATCGCGCAGACTAACTTCAACACTACCGAGTCCAACGTCCAGGAGATCCCCAGTGGCACCGGCATCCCCAACGCCACTGCCGTGGCGAACTCGGTCGCGGCGACGGAGGGTATTGTTCGGGGTACCGGCAACGGAAACGCAGGTCTCGGCAGCAGTGACGATAAGAGCGCTGCCATGGCTAGCGCGTCGGTTTCGGTGTTGGCCTTGCTGGTGTCCTTTGGAGTCGCAACGTTGGTTACGATGATGTGATGTGATGTGGAAATGAGAAATATGGAGGATTGACATGGAAGGAGGAGATTGATACCCGCTTGTTCTGATCTGGATTATTGGGATGGCACACTTACTGATTACCTGCTACATAAGCATTGCAAGGCGTTAGGGGACTAGGGAACTCAGACACATACACCGCTACCAATGCGGTCTGCCCTATTTTGATTTGGTTTCGAAACGACATGGGATACGGCACGAACGACTGTCACTTAAAAGATTGCATTCTTGTATGTTATCCGCGACGGGCTGAGGAACCCACCCGTGTGTTAGATATTGTAGCATTGCGACTTGAACGATGAGACATAGCACTGGACTTGGATGAAGTAATTGTGTTTACTGCTGACTTTTGTTCATTGTTTATGGGTGGTATATATGCCTAACCACTCGAACGCCTATTGACCGTAGTGTAGCCCGCATGTTATACCAGTTGCAAGTCCATCCACTTTATCGCCCCATAGCCGTCCTTCTCAACCTATTGTCTCGAGAAATAGTCCGAAGAAGTTATCGATCGATGAAACTAGGACCGGTCGTTGCGGGTTTGGCGTACTACCAGCGGAAGCCGAGTTGGTGGAGGATCTCTTCCTCGAGCATAAGCCGGATGTAGGTTTCCACGAGAATGGTAAGTCCGTCTGTTAGGGAGATTCCGAGTGCCGGCAGGTCCCGAAGTAACGATTGTAGGGCGAACCCTAGGTTTTGGCCACCGCGGACCATCTGGAGAACGTTCTCGGCGATGTCGTCGACGATGTTCATGACCATTTCGTCACCGAGCGTCTCCCTCTCCTCGGCATTACCGGAGACTGTCTCGTTGGCGGTTTGAGATTGAATCCCGGAGCGCTGCAGTAGTGGCGTGGTTAGTGATTGTATGTCTTAGGAAGCGAACTATGCTACGGGGCTAGGCTAGGTTTGAACGCTTCTTATAATAGTCAAGCTTCCTCTAACCTAATAGCTGAAGGGAGGATGGGGAGCCCTCAGTATTACTTACGAGGCCAACGAGATCTCGGACAAACCGAGGAGGAAAACGGTAGCGACTAGCATTAGAACGTTGCTGAGGAGAATCTTGGGAGTCAGACATTCTTGCGATTTTGCAGTTACGTCGTAATTAAGTGATCTGTTGTGTTGTGAAGAGGGTATCCGAGGTAGAGAGGGAGAGGATTAGTGGGAAAAGGAAGGCTAGGAATTAGAAAGATCGTGGGAGAGACTCAAAAACTAGCACAAGCACTGAAAACCTGAGTCACTTCGTTTGCTAGTGTTGCCGGCCACCTGATAACATCGTCAGGTGGAATCATGATAACAAGGCTTATCCTCGAGAGGTTTAGCTTCGCGGGATGGCAAACGACGACATCATTAGAGATAAGATGTTTGCCAGAGCGGGCGGCATCCTTAAGGACTTGCAGTATTCCGCTGGACAACACTCTTAACGACGGCAAGGTCGCTAAGCATCCACAAAAGTACCGATGCCTTCAACGTTCACCGGGGTTGACTGGATCTCAGGAGGTACACTGATATGCTCATTGTCTCGTAAGACTACTACGAGCCGGGGTATATACGCAGAGTGACGCTTTTCACACCCTTTGTCTAGAGTCTATGGGTTTGGGGGTTTCACTGTAAAACGGGAAGATCAGGGGACTCTTGTAGACCCTCCTGTCTAAATGGAATACATTCTCTAAGCTCGATATCGAAAGAAGGTATGCTGGCATGGAGAGGCCACTGGACCGGGGTTCGAGAGGTAGTAGTCCATAGGATAGTCCACTTTGACGGAATTACTATAGGGTGAAAGTCATGTGGATGTCACTCCCATCAGATGATAGGGGGCTCCTGTAGGAAGTAGCTGGATACCTAAATCAGACCAGTTAAATGTGGACGAGCCTAGTATTGCTCAAAGGGCAAGAAAACTGACATAATAATGATCAAGTGCTAGTTCTAGAGCAACATATGTGTATGAATTTTACGTAGGGGGTCCTTTCGAAGATCCTTGCTGATGGCACCGCATTTTGCATTGCCACCATATTTATATTGGTAATTGCTCCATACATTAGACCGATGTAGGCCGAGTCCAACACAGATCGCGTCCCAATTGTTGCAGGTACATAGCAAGGTCATAAGTCATCCCTCTTAGTACTCGAAATCATCATCGACAGACGGGCCTTTACTCTTCGTCACGCTCTCCTGTTTCCTGTACATCTCCGCCACTTGACGACTGCTTGTCGCTTCATCAGGCTTCTTATCGTCTCTCACTTTGATAAATCGAGGGAACCGTAGACTGATTCCCTTCTCGCCGGATGGGTCTACGTTTTCCTTTAACCCGGCCTTGTATCTTGGACTTAGAGTCAAATCTGCTGTCTTGACCTCCCAGACGTAACGTGGTTCGAACCAGACATCTGGTTGGTGCTGGCCACCCGAGGAGTGCGAGTAGAATGGCTTTGCGCGGTCGATCACTATTTCAGAGAGCTGCTTGTGAAGGTCTTCAAGGACCTGTTCTGAGAAACCGGTACCAATGTTACAGATTGTCTCGTAAGTATCGGTAGCCGCGTTGTAACAAGCCAGAAGGAAAGCGCCGTATACGGACGTACGCTTGCCTCTACCGTAGTAGGCACCGAGTACTACAAGATCAAGAGAGTCGCCAACTCCCGAGAGATAATCTTTCTTGATCTGCTCCGGAGTTAGCAGTTGCTGTCAGTGGGATTCAATTGGATTCTTACCTTAAGCCAATTACGACTTCGTTTACTAGGCTCATATCCACTCTCGGAACCGTCAAGCATCTTGACCATGAGACCTTCACACGAGGCCTTGACACTCTCGTCTAAGAATGTCTGGATCTCTTCAAGCTCTTGACCGTTCATGTGCGTGGCAAAAGCGAACTCGCCTTCTACGGGTTGGAAGGCGTTTTGAAGTAGGTCGCGACGTTCTCGGAGCGACTTCTCGACCACCGCCTCCCCATTCAAAAACAGCAAGTCGAAAGCAAAGACGCAGACTTTGACTTTCACGTCTTCCAACTTGACATCCTTCTTCTTTCTCGTCATTAATTGTTGGAAAGGAAGCACCTTCTTCTCGGTCACATCCCAGGCAACGGTCTCGCAGTCCAGCACGAAACTCTTGGTACCTTCCTTGACCCAAGTATGAAGCTTTGCAAGGATGTCAGGATACTTCTTGGATAGATCCTCCGAATTTCTTGAGAAGATGGACGCGACGCCCTTGGCAGCTTCTTTCGTGGCGCCAGGGAGAGCATCAATATATTCCTCCGAATGATCCTTGGCAACATAGTGGATTTGCGCTCTCTCACCATCATATTTATATTCGCAGGTGAAAGTCTGGTTTTCGAACCGATCTAGAACTTCTGTGATCGCCTTCGTAGGCTTTGCAAGCATAGGCTTGAGAGGAACTCCTGGGCGAAGCTTGCAAGTCTCCTTTAATCTCATAATCCCATTATTGAGCATAGCAGGAATAATTACATCCCAGCTAGGAAGTTCGCTGTGCCATGTTAGGATAGTTGATTGACAACCGGGAGCGTATCACTGACCTGTAGACTGTCTTTAACATAGCCTCGGCTTCTTCCATCTCCTTGGTACTAGGTACCTTCCCCTTTTGATCAGCTTCATGGATAATCATAGCCTGAGCTATAGAGACAAGAACTGTCTTCTCTGCTAAGCCCAGTCGAAGCTTTCCTTCGAGGAACCGGACCAAATACTTGGCCTCACTCGGCCCGCCTTTGTCCTTGTGGATGTCGACCTTGCCAGTTGAATGAGAATCGGCAGATGATAGCAGCTTCTTGATCCCGTCAACTTTTCTACCCTGGGCGCCATTTCCAGTGACAGTTGCGATGTCCATTAGACCTTTGTGTACTCCTCTAATGGTTAATGGCTTAGGTTTGAACATGGTGGGCTGAGTTGATCTGCTCTTGATTGCAACAAGACCTAGATCGCCAATATCCTTTTGATCTGCCTTTATGACCTGTAAACTTCGGCCTGTCGTCTCGCCTATAGCCTTCATGATTAGAGATTCACCAATACCAAGCTCGATGCCAGCATAATCTGGGGCCAGTTTGTTGATCATCAAGAGCACCGTGGGCAGAAAATCGTCAGGGGTCAGGCGAAGTACTTGTCGGAGGAATAGAGAGCAATGCTCGGTGATTTGAAGTCGCTTCGTGGTAAGTTCTATAAGTGAGAAGGTCGTGCATAACGCCGCATAGGGTACCGGTGTACCGGGTTTCCAATCCGGATATGGGTCTTTCGCCTTGCTTTGGAGTTTGGTTTGTATCTTTTCTCGGGCCTTCGCGGCAACCTCTGGTTTTTCTTCCTCATCCTCTTCCTCCTCTTCTACCTCAGACGCAGACTCGGACGCTTCCTTAGCATCATCGTCCTCTTCTTTGGGTGGTGGAGCCTCCTTCTTCGCGGCGATAGGCTTAGCTGAAGCTTTCTTTGGTGTTCCTTTGCCGACCTTGGACTGCTTCTTAGATTTTGGTGATTCGGCATCCACCATTGGCTCATCTTCTTCGTCATCTTCGATTCGAGGTCGACTCTTCCGTTGTCTTTTTACGACGGGCGCCTCTTCGGGTTCTTCTTCGGGCTCCTCCGCCTCAACCTTAACCTTTGTAGAGGACTGTTTCTCCTTGGCTTTCGGGGACAAGCCAGACCGGGTTCGTTTCTTCGTATCTG
Organism: Hypomontagnella monticulosa; assembly: GCA_902825475.1. Classification (NCBI taxonomy): domain Eukaryota; kingdom Fungi; phylum Ascomycota; class Sordariomycetes; order Xylariales; family Hypoxylaceae; genus Hypomontagnella; species Hypomontagnella monticulosa. Next base: position 3,801,871 of record CADEBF010000011.1, on the reverse strand, counting down.
ATTATACCGAGGTTAGCCTTAAGTTCGAGGTTTCACATACGACAAAGGATTGTTCAAACCTTTTTTCGAATCCCCATTCTCCTTCACATCTGTATCCGACTTTCCTTTTGGTGAGGGTGCGTCCTGCTCAGGGGGTGAAGACTCTGGCTCTTCCTTCGTTTTCTTAGAAGACTTCGTACTGAACGAGAGCTTCGATTGCTGGGGTGCGGGTTTAGGACCATTGGGCTGGCCGAAGAACTTTCTAACTTGATCGTAAGCATGGAACATGACATACATCACGAGATACAATATGGTATGCAGGGAAGACCCACCCTAAGGTGGTCTGCGAAGATCTCACATACCCCAAAGTAGCCTGCTTGGGTGCCATTCTGAGAAGTCTGGCGGACGTACACGTCGCAAGTTGGAGGAAAAGACGACGTGAAGCCAGAACGGCAAAATTGTTGTTACGGGGAGGAAAATAAAGTCTGCTGGAAATAATTGTAACTTTTTATCCTATCCATAAACTTGATCAGGCAGGCAGGCACTGGTGTTGGAGTATCAAACTCAATCTAGCAGGCAGAAAGCGCGATCACCGGCTTCCGCAAAACGGCTAACTTAACTAACGTGACGCGACTTCTTCAACCGCGTTAATGGATTAGTGACGCGAAAGTTGCAGGCATCATACAGTGTATAGTCTATTAACTGTGGATATCTACACTGTAGAGAGCTTTATCGATAATAAATACATCGGCATAGCTCGGCTCGATATTTACTTAGTAATACATCGGCTCCGACGGTGAGCTCCGGTTATAGCTACCCACTACAGAGCTACCACCTGCTTGGCCCTCTGCAATGAAATCATGAGTGTTCCTCGCTCTACTTTACGCCAATTCCAAAGATGCCGACTTACAGGTTCATGGGCTCCGGCGTCTTATCTACCCATCTGGCGTCGTAGCTACAGCAGCTCCAATGGCACCTCCCTAGGGGATTTCGAGGCCATGAAGGCAGAGATGCTAGCACGTGCGCCTCAGCTGAGCTGGGACGTCATGTCGCCGACGAACTCCTCTCTGCTCAATATCGCCCTAGCCGACTTCATACCGGAGAACTGCCAGGCGCGGGCATACCAAAGCGGTGTTAAGACCATTGAGAAGGTCCATTCCGGGCGTACGCTCCCCCAGGGTCACCACCTCGTGTACTTCCCGCTGCAGAAGACTGCCTCGGCGTTGTGCCCCGATGGTACGGATCCCTTCCACAGCCCCGGGGCCCCCTTCGAGCGGCGCATGTGGGCTGGCGGTACTATCGATTTCATGGATAATTTTAAGCTGGACTCGTCCCCTGTTGTATGTTGGGAAAAAGTAGAAGACTTCACCGTGACAGGCGCCAAGGGCGAGGAGAAGATCTTCGTTAGTGTACTGCGCGAGTACATGAAGAAGCGGGAATTCGAAATCACGCGTAAGAAGGGTCAGCCGTTGATCAAGGGAATTAGGGAACGAAGAAACCTGGTGTTCATGCGAGGGGTGAGTAAAGAGCAGGCGCGAGAAAACCTCTCAAAGGCTTTAAGGGGGAGATCGAGAGTTATCAAGGGTACGTCAATACTTATTATTCGTGTCTAGCCCTTCTTCGGCTGTTCGTGAAGCTCGTGAAGTTCGTGATTGGGGCTGACATTCTAGCGAAGTGCCCAATTCCCCCGATTTCTCCATCACACTTACGCCCACGCCCACGCTGCTCTTCCACTACAGCGCGTTGACGTTCAACGCACACCTGATCCACCTGGACCCGGGATTCTGCCGCGAGATGGAAGGCCATCCGAACCTGCTGGTTCACGGGCCGCTTACTCTCACGCTTATGCTCGCCCTGCTGAATTCACGGCTGAAGCCAGATGAGAAGGTCCGCAATATCAACTATCGAAACGTAGCCCCTCTCTACGTCAACCAGCCCTTGCGCGTCTGTGTGAGGCTCATAAGCAGTGGGGGTGACTTTGCAGAAGGGAATCCCCGAAGGTGGGAAGTTTGGGTAGAGGGCCAGGATGGAGGCCTCAAAGTAAAAGGCACAGCCTATACTTTGTGACCTGGTAATTAGTAACAATACATATAAATCGCCAGCCTAGGAAACAGGCCGAATCAACAGTCAGTTCATTGCACAAATTTTGTCACATGAAAAATATAGTGATGGAATACTTTCATCTTCATATTCTATGACCCCGCGTGAGGTTATTCGATGCCTATAAATACACGCCTCCGCAGATTCGTGCCAGTTCGTGTCCTCATATCATGCATTTGCCGCCCTAAACCTTGTCGATCGCAATTGCGCTCCAGATGCCGTTCGTAAAACTGCGAATAACACAAGATCTGAAAAGTAGGAGTATTAGAAAAAGAATCTCGATTATCCGTTCCCCGTTTCGCCGCGTCAATGCATCAAATGTGGATTTCCTCCATCTGTTCGGATGAGGTTGTAGAAGGGTGTAACCACTGCCTATCAAAGGGATGACAATTCCCGTAAACTCATCCCCAAGAACTGAAGACTCTAAATTTTGGTGTCGTGATTACAGCATGCCAGTCTGTAATAAGTGAAAAGTGATACCATACTAGTGAAAGTCACCAGTGGTGTCATGAAAATACAAGGTCGACGTAAACCTAATCTCCCATCTAAGTGATGGGGGCTAGGAATGGGCTGAGCATAAGCTCGTCCGCACTAGGTCGTAGGTTGTGGTCTATCTCGAAGGTCTGACTTAAGAACTTGATTGCCTCGGGACTGGCATTTTCCGGAATGGTTGGTGCAGCCTTACCACCACCGATCTTGAAGATGGCTTGTAGTTGACTGCAGTCCGGGAAGGGATGGGTTCCGGTCATCATCTCGACAACTAGGCAACCAAGAGACCAGATGTCAGCCTTGCGAGTATACGAGGTCTGTTTGACTACTTCGGGGGCCATCCAGAATACTGAGCCTTGCAGCGAAGGTCTATGTTTGTTGTTGTTGGCACCACTCAGAATATTGGATGCCTCAAGCTTCTTGCTGATTCCGAAATCGGAGATCTTGATGGTACCCTTGTTGTCGACAAGGATATTAGCACCCTTGATATCACGATGGATGATATCCCGGTTGTGTAAGTACGAAAGGCCATTCAGGATCTGTCTGACGAAGCTGCGGACCAGAGGCTCAGGTAGAGCACCATACGAATTGAGCATTGTCTGAACGGAACCACCGGGGACATACTCGAGGAAAATGTTCAGGTGCTCGGTTGAGGAACTGCAGCCGAGATATTGTACAATATTTGCGTGTCGAAGATCTCGGAGTAGACCGATCTCTCGCTTGAGAGCCTCAATCATGCTCTTCTTGCGAGCGTCATTCGGGCTGTTAGCCCCGGGTGATGGCGCTTCGACTTGTTTGACAGCGAGGAGCTCGCCGGTCACAGCGTGTAGAGCCAAGTAAACACTACCGAACGATCCTTGGCCGATAAGGGCACCCTTCATCCACTTGTTGTCGTCCCAAGATTCACCAGCCAGGAAGCTTTGTAGTTCCTCGTCGGCATCCTCGCCATCCTCACTAAGGGCTTGAGTAATGTCCTTCAGGGAACCGGAGCCCTGGGTACTGGTTTCGTCGAAGTAGCTCTGGCGAACCTGTCCATCCGGATCCGTGATACTGATCGGATTGCCGTCAGACCCGCTGTCTGCGAATGAGACATAAGACTTGCGGTTGGGCTCGATAGGAGACTCTTCCTGAAGGGTGTCGAGAACCGACGACGCGATGGAGTCCCGGAACGAATGCGGCATACGACCCTGGGTGTCACGAGCTCTGACTTTCGCAAGCTGGCCGCTGTTCAACCACGAGTCCGCAATGGTCGGGATGGGAGGCGCATCTTGAATGCTAGATGCGAAGCTAAGGTTACTAGCAACACTAAGTCGACTGTTGACTTTGCTCAAACGAGTAGATCTACGCATGGATAACCGGGCAGTCCTATCGATGTCCTCTCTAGGGTGGTCGGGGAAGTAGGATGTGAGGTCGGAGGCGATCAACTCGCTAGGCGGTCGCAGACCACCGAACTGTCTCAAGACCTTTCGCCTCGGCGGGGGCTTAACCTCATTGGGTGCCGGCCGCTCTAGGGCGGTAGCAGTATCGAGTACGTTCTTCTCGCGGTCTCGGAAAGAGACTGGTGATAGTGGCTGCTGGAGAGCTTCGTTCCAGCTCTCACCCAAGATCCTCTGTAGCTTCTCCTTACTCCTCTGGTCGTGCACGCTTTCGAGTTTACGCATGTGCGATTGCTGGACTTCTTCCATAGCAATGGAGGCAGCTCGTTGCAACTCGGACTCGCCGGGTTCGCCAGAAGGCACTCTTCGTAAAATTAGACGATTCCTCTCCGGTCGCTTCTGATCTTTAATGATGCGCCATAGTTCGGTATCGCCGAGACGACGACATTGCTTAGGGTCGGGGTCCACGCCGGCTAATACCCAGAAACAATAGTTACGGTCATGATCCTCCCGCAACGCAAACTTTCGTAGCGTCACACGCATAACCTCTTCGCAGGTGTTGCAGTCTGCGATCTTGACCACCTTCGTAACGCCGCCGGTAGAGATGACGCGGATGACGTCTTGACCCTGTGGTAAAGCAGCCATCAGCGAACCATCTTGACTGGAGACATTTCTCGTGTGGGTCATTACCAGACGACCCGGAAGAGTCGGTGAACCAGGTCCTCGAGCGGAATTGGGGGCCGTGTTGCTCATATACGGCTGAGCTTGCTGGTATACCTGCTGTCTAGCGGTCCGGACGTCGGTATTGGGTAGAGGTGAGTTGGGTCGCGATCCGGATCTGGCGATCTCAGTCATCGGGTTCATGGACAGGCCTGACATGTTAATTTGTCGAGAATACCTCTTGCTAGAAGGCTGCGACGCCATGACACGATTGGCAGAATTGGGAGGTCGAGGTGATCCTGTTGAAGGGGCATATTGACCATCCAGCCCACCGAACGAATCCTGGGCATGGACGTTAGTATCAGATATTCAAGCCAATCTCCCCCGCACAATACTAAATACGCCTCATACGTATATCGTAAGTGCTCGGTGAGAACTTACTCGGTTGCGCCTCTTCTGATTTGCGTATGTCTTAGTCCTCAGTTTCTTAATGCCAAGGAATAGTCGAACCCGATCGCCGACCTTCTCGATACCCATCTCCTTGAGAACCTCCTTGTCCATCTCCAACAGGTTCTCGCCGTTGATGTTGTTCTTCCTGAATAGCTTCTCATATTCTCCGCATTTAACACTTCTCAGATATTCGCAGACTTGATCCTCGTTCCAATTCTTTACTGCATCGGGGCCGTCGGCGTCAGAGAATTCGGACTCGGTTGGGCTAGCAAAAACCTGGCCGGTGGCATGGACAGCAGGTGCCCTTCTCGTAGGCATTATACCGGACGACTGAGCACTCGAAACCAAAGTGGTATTCGATGAAGCCAGCGAAGCCGGAAAAGACGACTTCGAAGCTAGCATTGCCATGGTGAACGAATGTCGGGGGTGGGAAGGCTGTCAGTCACGCATGAGGAAGGGATTTGGGGAATTGTGCAGGTCTGTGTGGATTGTGTGTGGAAGTATAAGTATAAGATTTGTAAAGAAGAATTATTAAGAGCGGTATAATCTTTTCTTTATTACCGGCCCTTAACTTTTTTTGCCTGTTTTCCAGTTGAATAATAGAACAAAGAGAGTGAATTAAGCCAGCGAGCGGTGTCGAAACGGAGAAATAAATTAGGGAGGTTTCGCAAATCGAATGAGTGTGTCGATGATAGTGGACTTTGGGAGGATTCGGATTGGGGGACGACTGGAATTAATTGCAGGCACTGGCACTGGATTTACAAGTAGGTACCTGACTTAAAGGTGACTTAAAGCCGCTACCGCACCTTTAGAGTCAATCCGTTGGTGTTGGTCTGCCCAGGTCGTGTAACTTCCAAGGGTCTATTAACTTAGAGCTTATTAGTTACAACTTTGCAGGCTGACCTACCAGGACCTACCAGGACCTCCCAGGTAGTGCCCCACCTGCTTATAATAGGCAAGTCGGGGGTGCACAGAAGTGGATTGCTGCTGCGCGGTGGGAAGGTGCGTTCCAGGTTCCATACAGTGTATATTTCGGTCAAAGGAAGGCGCCTAATCCCTCACCAGCATCTCGCTGAAGACATTCATCCCGACGTCTAAAGGGTTCCTATTCCCTGCTACCTACCACCTATTCACTATATTTTAGCCCCCCACATGTTAAACACAGGGGGGGCGATAAAATCTACAACCATCTACAACCTCACCGTGTATGATTACTGTGCGGTACCACCACTCTGGATGTGTTACATGGTTTATGATTGGTGCAAAATGAAGAATTAGAAGGAAGACGGCGGTAGCTGATGTTGATGGTTTGAAACTCGTCAAGGAGCGCACGGTCGTTAGATCATCAAAAAGTCCGTCATCGACTCATCTAACTAACACCTAATCGACCATCGGACGAGATTCGAGAACGATTTTCTGTCGATATGTAGTCTGACAGCCTGAAAACAATGCTGGTATTATGGTACGCACGATGGATTTGGGATGCTCGGATGATGATCGTTACCCTCTACTTCCGTCGCGCGCCTAACGATTCACATTATGATGTGAGATCAGAGAGAATGTTCCCTTTAGGTTCCCTCAGGATAATTGCTATGTTCATGTGCTCTATTTTTTGCAACCTCCTTATAACGAACCAGATATACGGTGTTCTTGTTGGTGTTCAGGTACATCCGGGCGGCTACTCGTCCGCCATCACATATCGCCCCCATTGGGAAATCGGCGTGTGTACCCCTTTTCGGTACATCCGTATGGCCACTTTCGATAACACAACAACTCCCGCGTCCAGGCTTCCAAGATCTCTCTTGAATCTTTACGGGCTAGTGTATGAGATCGCCCTCTCGTTCAAAGGACGCCATGTTACAAATAATCGGGGCTCATGACGAAGATGAAGTACGCCATCGTTTAATCTCAATCATCAAGCAAAACAACGGCAGACTGGGCATGTAGAAGACGGTGAGTGAGCTGAGATAGTAAGGTGTCAGGTGTCAAGGGCTACCAACGGCGTCACCTTGATTGGAGAGCTGAACTATTTTTTTTTTGCGCTGCTCGCATTGCACCTCGCCGCTCCAGTACCTAAGTCATATCTTACCTAGAACGTGCAGGGGTGACAAGGCAAGATTCTATCTTTTAGGGGTCGATTGACAGGGGCCAGGCCGTTGATCTCCAACCTGAAACCCTTCAAGTTTCGACCAGCTCGGATAAGACGTGTGCATCGGGGGCCTCAAGTGGGCTTAGAGCCTTTTTGTATCCCTCGTCCGCCTCTTACCGGCAGTATGGTATACGTGGGATCTTCGCCGTTGCTATTCTGCTTTGACAGCAGACGAGTCGACCTACGTATGATCCAGTGGGTCATGGTAAGGTACGGATCTTGGTGATTCTCTCGTACGAGATGGAGAAGAGCGCTGCCACCACTGTAAGACCTCATTTTCAGAAGACTCCGCCACTATATCGGCATAGCTACGTAATTCCATTGCCCACTCCGCCAAATATTGTACGGAGTAGGGAACAGCTCCGATGATATTTCAACGCCTCCCAAGCATCTTCCAGGCGTGAACCATGGGCGCGTGCTGGGACGCGATCCTTTCGGACCTTACAGCATCGCATTAAATCATAAACGCTCAAAAGAACTCGAAACCCGTCTTACTAAGTTGATAACGTGAATTGACTAGCACGAGTGATTCGCCGGTCTCAGCCCACCGCAATAGTATTTCTCCGTGAAATCGGGGTAGCTTTGATGGATCATCATCAGATGCTCAGCCCATTGGACATTTCCAAAAATCGTGCATACTACCCCAACAAGGCTTGCTCAAGCAAGGGGCCAGGCCGAGAGGCCGACATCTAGGGATATAGCGGAATAGGTACACCGTACACATAGTATAGAAGCCACTTGGGCATGTTCAGAAGTTTGCTAGCGTCGACCCGGGACCGAGAAACCAAGGTGGGATTAAAGGGCTCATTGTCACGTCCGCATCCCGAGCAGGGCACAAAGTCGTATTATGCTGTTGCCCGGCCATATTTGCGAAGTTGCGGCTTCAAAATACTATACCGCACCCGCGTGGGTAGGACGAAGCAATAAGTGGTTCATTTAAATTGCATGGTACACAGCAACGAATCCCGAGATCCTCAAGGATGGGGACTGGGATTTTCGTTTGGCGAATAGCTCACCGTGCCGGGGTAGTTCCCATGCTCTACATAGTAATTGCTGCACTATGTGCAGTATGTAGTTTGTCCATGGCTTCACGACATAGAGCCCAATATAAAACATCAAACGTCATGCTACGCGCTCGATGTCAAGGCATCCTATTCATTCATGCTCACCGCATCACAGTTCATTAAACTGGAATCAATGCCGTCAAGCTTGGGATGATCTGCTAGATGGCATTGCAGACAGGCTGCAGATTTGTGGATGCAGGATTGTTTACTTTTTAGAAACACGTGTAGCCTTAAGCTCCCCTGGGGTGTTCAATGCATTGATAACATGGGATTTTCCGGCTGGGCATTATCTATGTTAGCAAGGGGTATAAGGCCTAATATATCAATCTCAACCTTGGTGTTGACCGACTTTCAAACAACCGAACTAATTATTGATAGGTTCAAAACCAGCGAGGAAGACGGTCTCGGACCCAAGATATGCCACAATGGACGTATCGGCGCCGGTAAGGGCGATTGGGCATCATATATTAAAAATACAAACATGCAGTCGTTAATGGCCATTTAGCCAGGCGGGAATTTCCACGTAGGAAAACATCATTCTCTCGACATTCACCATCCCACGTATAATATACCACACAGCTCAGACCAACATTTTCTTGCTAAGCTTCGACTATTGATTATATATATGCAGCGGAGCCAGATCCATCTCCACTAACATAGGTGCGGTAGATACGTATTTGAGATTTGTAGATTGGATATGTGCCACATCGCATTGACTATAAATATCCAATTGCTACCTAGATCAAGGCAGGTCCACATCGAGTTCTTCCAATTGCACCGTGTATAAAGCCAGAGCATGTCTAATTGCTCGAAGTATTTCATAACCTGGTGGTTCATTGGTGTTGAATATTCTGCTGATAAGATGGTGTAAATTCGTTATTAGCATCAGACCAAGGCAACAAATGCAGTTTGCCAGAATACTATAGAATCTCACCCGTATAGGGACCACGACGTTACTAAGACGGAATGAGTATCGATAATAGCACAAGGTGTGCTAACTCAGCAAATTGCCTCCATCGATTGATTGATGGGAATGAGCACACGACATAAAGAAGTACATACTATGTAGTACAACACCTAGGCAAGTACCTACGCTCAGACAGTTGACTTGTGTCTTGATAATAATAAATAGAGTACGTCACTCTGAAAAACCCGAATGGTGCCAAAAGCGATCTTATTGGTCCAGTTGGTCTCTTTAAACCGGTTCGTAGCATCATCGAGGCGTGGGAATCTGTGTTCACCGGCAGTTAGCGGGGTGTAGATCACTGCAGCACACCTACCATATGCGTTTCCTACGGAATGAGAAACGCAGGTAAATGTAGAGATATGTAGAGATAAATGCAGATAACGAGGTGTGATTGGGTCTTATCGAGCTTTACACACATGCTATGGAGTCTATGGTACATGTATTTCCCAGTCCGGTCGGGGACCCAACGACCAACGACGCTAACGTCCACGCCATCGATTCCAAAGTTCTTGTTGAATTCTTGGAAAAAGCTGATCGTACTACCTTTACGGACCTTGTACATATAGTACCTACATACATAGCTACCTTACGCAGCTTTATCGTAACCATTTGCCTCGGAGCCTCCGCCGTTAACTAATCCCTCTTTCATTTTGTTCTTTTTCCCTTAGTAAATGTGGTCCAGTATGCTCTCCCGCGGGCCGATACTCAAGGGGACAAGATCGATCGAGCTATGATTAGACTAAGTTGTGTATGAAGGATATTATGGATACCGTGTAATTGAGCTTCATCCCGACCCATGCTAGTCGCCTATCCGCTCCCGCCCCTCCCGAAACCTTCGTTGTTCTTGGGAGCTGAATGTTAAATCACCCTTTTCCTGCTATGAGCCGACGGCAATCCGCCGCAAGTATCGGATTTCCCTACTCGCTTCTATGGATGACACGTCCGATACACATTACGTCGCTCTCTAGCTAAGCTTAAGCTCTGACGGGTTCAGCTTCGGCTTCGAGTTCGAGTTCGAGCATGGATCTAAAGCCCGCCCCTCAGCGTTCAATCGAAGGGAGAGAACTGCAGAGACCTCAGAGGCGGGGGTCATTTTCACCGATGAAAGCGTTGAAATTGAGGTCGCTCAGTATTAGCTCGCAAATCTCTCAGATCTCAAGCTCCTCCGAAACGGACCTCCCTTCGCCCATCGCGGGTCGGAGGAGAACTTTAACTAAGAACCGCACGTTTGAAACAGTGAAGGAGGACATTGTTCGAAGGCCGTCCAAGTCATCGACCGAGGATAATACGGAACGAGCGTCCACCTCAACCAGACCTACGAGTCCCTCGTATGCTGGCAGCCAAGGCGCCAGTATCTCGGGTGATCCTTTGACCGTCATCAAGTCCGGTCCCCTCCAGCCGGAATCGTCTATACTGAAATCTAAGAAAGAGTTTCTGGTATTAACTCCCTTAGCATTGATCAAGTTTAAGAGCCGATCTGCTGCGGCCGAACGATTCCCGCAGGTCTCTCAAGGTAGTCCCATTGACGCTTTGACTCCCGTGGAATCAACGACATCTTTAAAAGACTTAGGCGCAACCGGCGAGTTACACGTCCCGCTAGAGAAGATCGTGTCCGTTTTCAACACTGAAGGAACCCGTCCGTCATTCGGTATCGAAGTGTGGTGGAGCGGTCAGAAGGGTGTATTTGTATGCCTTCAACTGGATTTCAGTTTACCTGATGATCGCGACGAATGGCTGAAACGAATCCGGCATGCGATCAAAATACGTACCAAGTCGTCTTTGGAAGACCCGACTCCTTCTGACGTTGAGTTTGAGATTAAGCGTGCTTTAGAGGTTCAGCAGGCAGGGGGTCTGGATGGCCAGACGGAAATATATCCCGTTATACCTCGAAGACCATGCATGAGGCCGAGAGCAAACTCAAGCGAAGTCAAGAAAGGCTGGCGGGATAATTCATCTTTCTACTTGGCCTTCACGAAGAATTTATGCCTTCTCGCCCAGTTCACAAAATCCTCAACGGGACAAAAGGTCAACCCCACTCTGGTTCAATTCGGGCTGGTGACTCTTTCTAAGGTCAATGTTATTCTCAACGACGAGAGGTTTGATCTAGTATTTCGGTTAGTCTACACCAATTTGCTTTATCCTACCCCCTATTAGCAAATTGCAACTATTTCGAAGCAGTTATTTTGTATGCACTCTCTAATAAGCTTAGATTACCTCTTGATAAACCCCGGAAGCTTGAGCTTTCTAGTCGGCATCACCGAACTATCTCGTCGAAGTTGTACGAAGCAGATACTTATCTCAAACCGGCTTGGCCCTTGTGGACGCGCCGAGAGGTTTTCTTCATCGATGGTGAAGCCCCACAGATGCCGCTTCCCAACGGCGAGGACTTTGGTGGTTTCAAAACGACTCTACAAGCATTCGTTCAAGGCTATTGCTGTGCCCCAGTAGAATGGATAGTACAATGGAAGGATGTGCGACATCCTCCTCAATTTTGTCTCCTTCCGCCGAAAGGACAACAAAAGTACACTGCCTATCAACTGCTAGCAGTCTTCCGCGCCTTACGCTTCAACGATTTCCTCAAGTCGTTATCATTCGCCGATGTTGATTTTTCTAGCCTATCTGGGGTTTTCGACAACACGTTACGGCTCGAGTCTACGACTTGGATCTCTCGGACAGGTTCGTTACATTGTGGTAGTATGCGAAGGCTATATCAAAACTTCTAGCTGACATGATCTTAGGTAAAAGGAGTCTGACTCGGGGTGAATTCGACCTCGTAGAGAACTCTTCGATTCTTTTCCAGGAGATCGTAGCTCTCCTACTCGGATCGGAATCTATTCGGCATATCGATCTCAGCAACGTTCTTAGCAAAGAAGTCACAAACGTATCAGAGAGCGGCCCAATTCTTCCATCTCCGACGAGTCTAGTGTGTGAAGTTGTACCGCCAATTCTACTTCTTTGGAAGTCTCTTCAAACACGGTGTAACTCGATAAGTCTTAGTGGAAACCCCTTAGGAATATCCGATATTGCAGGCCTCTGTGAGTTTAGTATGGCTGATGGGGCGATCTGATTTGGCTAACAGATGCATAGCTCGGGTCTTGCAGAATAGACCGGGATTCTTGAAGGCATTTTCTATATCACGATGCCGTCTTGATGAAGACGCGCTCGTACTCCTTTGGGAAGGCTTGCAGGAGCAGCGTTCGACTTTAGAGATCCTTGATGTGTCACATAACTCAGGCCGCATAGAGGCGGCAAAAGCAGCAGAGACGCTCAATGACGCAAACAAGTTACGCCGTTTAGTTCTCGCTCATTCGATTAAGGGGAATCTTGACGGGCCTTTGTTCCGGCCGTGGAATCCAACATCGGATTTTGAGCCGTGGCATCTGGAAGAGATAGATCTCTCCGGTTGGAAGGTATTTCGCGTACTAGCTGGTATGGGGTTTGCGCTAACAAAATTCGACAGATTAATTCTGATACTATCTATGGAATTATGAAATTTGTTGAGCTCGATGAATCTCGCAGTCTACGCCGCCTAGTACTCACCAACTGCGGGCTTTCTGGGGAAATGGTAACTGGCATCCTCTGCCGGCTTGGTGGAGGCCGTGATATGCAGCTTCTGCTAAACGAGAATCCTCTTGAGCTCGGCTCGACTGACTGGATCGACCTAATTCACGGCAACGAAGCACCAACAAGGCTTCATATCGATATGGTCCAATTTCAACACGAATCTAATTTTAATCGACTACTGAAGGCACTTGCTGACAACAAAACCATCGAATTCTTAAGTATGGTGGGGACTGGACCGCCGGGCCGAGCGAGTCCCAAAACATCAGAACTATTATCTCGCTTCTTCGAACAAAACGATACATTACGATATTTAGATCTATCCGGGTACAGCGGCAAGCTCGAAGATAGCAACCTCGGATGGGGATTAACGGGAGCACTAGGCGGCTTGAGGCAGAACACCACACTGCGGCAGCTTCGTATTCGGAATCACGACATAGGCGAAGCTGAGGATGTGACTGAGTTGTGCCGTATGATCGCAGCGAATAAAGGGCTTGTCATGTTCGATTGCCAGCACAGCAACTTCAACCACCACCAGCTTGCTAAGCTCGTCCATGCGCTCAACTTTAACAACCAAATCATATCCTTCCCACTATCCGACGTTGATCGGCAGTACGCGGTCCAGAAGGAAAAGCGTTTATTTCTCCAGCAGTCCCAGTCGGACAAGTCATTTTCCGTCAAGATGCTCAAATCTGCCGAGTCACGTCTAGAAGGGTTACTGAAGTGGGTAGAAGAGTTTTGGGAGTCCGAAGCACAAAAAGCACGAGAGATCCTACAGCGGAACAGAGACAACCTAGCCAGCCACCTGATCGATCTTGAGAACATCTGCCTTGATGCCTGGGAGGATGAGAGTCTTTCTTCCTGGTTACTCTCTACCTCTGCAACTCGCGACAAAGGGAAAGAAACATCACATTCAACTCAAGGAGACCAACACGACATCTCACCCTAGTCGTCTCGGTGACGTACGACATGCTCACTTACCAGAGAAACCTGATCGAGTACTAATAATACCCTACATACATAGTAGGAAAGACCCATATCCTACCTGACCATAAGGGTAGACTTGGAAATTTAGTATGGAACGGACCACCACACACCATCTATATTTCCCAGCATGCCATATCCTTCTTATACATATTTTGATAGAGCTAGTTTTGAGGTGGCACGGCGTTTTGAGAAAGGCGAACTGCTTTTGTATATGAAAGATACCCAGCGGAGAATACGCGGAATTTTGAACTTACATACATACCCAATATAAAACTATCTTTTGTTCGTTTACCACATTCGGAATTGTCAGTTACGCAAGATAGCAACCGTGTTCGGAGGTTGGCACTTCGTAAATCCGGCGCTGCCTTGTGGCTTTGCGCATTGCTCTCGTAAGACGGGCAAGTTTCAGAAACGGATCACGTAACATGGACAGAGCGGCGGCGCGGCCCAAGCCCAAGTTAGCGCCATATCTTTTTATTATTATACCCAATTTGCCTTTTACCATGATAGAGATCAGTATTATTAGGCTAACCCGTGTAGGTCATAGCCCAACTTTAGTCAGAAAATGACTGATCTCGGAAGAAATAATCGAGATAATAGCGAGTGTCTTGTCCAAGCTCGACTAGACTTATTTTAGCCTGAGGTTTTGTAAGCACTACTTACTTCCGTCAGCGAGGTCGATGAGGTTGGGTATCGAGGCGCCGACGGCGGGCGACGTCGTATCAGAGCCCGTCGCAAGATTGGAAAACGCCTGTATCGTGGGGGGTTTGTTATCTGCCTACCCGTCCACACCATCTCGTAGTATGGTGTAATGGCCGCGATGCTCGGTAAGCAGGGAGTCCGTCCACCCGCCCACTACTTCTCATCCCACATGAACCTCTGATAAGGTTTCATGTGGGAGGCGAACTTACACTTGGGTAGGGCTGAAGTCCAGTCGTTCCGAACGTAGATGTGAACGAGCCCACGACTGCCGGTGTGTTTGACTTCCCAAACAGCCAGCCAGTCAAGTGCTCGATCACATGTGTTCATATATGCTTAGCACGTGGTCCTAATGAGTCCCAAGTCCCAACTCGCATCTTTCGGAAGCCGGGATTCGCATCCCTCGCCACACAGTCGGGCTCCTGTGCTACTACTATACGGATCCGAGCACAAAATGCGAGCTCACCTCGCGTTTTTACCTGCTTGGGCTAGGCGCCCAGATAAGTGAATGGTAAGCTGGCTCGCTCGGAACCCGAAAACGCGGTAGTGTCGAAGGATAGCGCGGGGAAATCCTCGTCGCTCATCTTGATGCCTAGGTACCACGCACTAATTACCACCCGGTACCTGGTCGGTCACTTGACGAGACGATGCTGATTATATGACCTGATACGGAATCATTGCGCCCGCATCCACGGCGTCAAACAAGGCCGCTCCCACTTTGTAAGACCCGAAGTCGCGAGAGTAACCATATAGAATACGCGGTCTCGGGAACCCGAGTGTCGGTGAACTCCACCCGCCTTGTGATACTAGCGGCCAAGCGTCGATTGGCTGGGCGAACGAAGGCGAGCAAATTGCCCTCGATAGTTACGTCAGACGAGCGAGCGTCCGTGTTCTGTTTCGGAAAACGTGAACGAGGTATGTACCTGGCTAGTGGCCATATACTATTACAACAACCGACAGGGGACGGTAGTTGGGTAGGATCTCGTAGCCCTAAGGCTGGGAATAGCAAAGCGCGCCAGCGAAAGAGAGAGAGAGCAAGGACCCCCAAGGCTACGACGCAGGGTCCGTCGTATAATTATATTGTGGGCGCATGCACATCCACAGATGTGCGTGTGCGTACCTGGTTTTTCACGCGCGTGGGTAGGCGTTCGTATGTATGTCCTAGGTATGTAGGTACGCTTGTGCAAGGGCCGGAAATATGCACCACTCTTATGCTGTACCTGTCAGCATTTCCGGGGTGCAGGGTGGAATGTGGAATAGTCTCGAGAGCTTCGCCCGGATTACCTTTTATAGATCAGTCTAGCAGGGGTCGTAGGCAATTCGTGGGAAATGGGTCAGGCACATTTCTGATGGATGAGTCAGATGCTGGTGATGTCCGAGTGAGTGAATGGTACCTGCATGAACATGTGTCACTACATTGGAGCCAAGTCACGGTAAGACGATTAATTGGATATCATGTGGTTTGAAAAGTCAAAGACGCTGATGAACTTCACTTTCGCAGTCTCAGCTATGTATGTTCCCATCTCACGTAGAAGCACCTATCATACATAGACCAATGTGGTATATCCGCCGGTAAACTCCGTCTGTGATAGCCTCAAGGCCTCCCAGGACAATAGAAACGTAGCCTGTCTATCCGACACCTTCATCCATTACGTCCTTCCCGTATAAGCCATAATACACGTCAAAAGTTGACCCATCCATATAAGCGGCGCCAGCTAGCTCTCCAGAAGCCAGCAGCAGTCCCGTTCCCCGCGTAAACAGAAAGGGTATAAGAAAAACTCATCCGTTCTTTTTGTGGTCCTCAATAAGCGCCAGAATGCCCTGATGAGAATCATTGGAAAAGAGATTTTGTACATGGTAGAACTCCAAACTTTTGTGAGATCCCTCGTCCCGCGTAAACCCTGTTGGTGACAACATGTACCCGAGATTCTATAACCCGCCCGTTCTATAAATCCGTAGTAAAGAGATAGGAAATGAGTAAAAAGAAAGAGTGAGATAGTAGTGACAAATGGAGGTATGAGTGTTCAGATGAATTTAGGCTGGATCACGTCCGCCATCCAGCCCATGTCGTTGACGAGGTCGTCGAGACCAGTGTCGATTCCCGGGCGGCCGAGGAGGTTTGGGTTGCCGAGAGCAACACCACTATCGAGCCGAGCAACTAGATCAGGGGATGTCGATCCAGTGTTCAGGTGCTTCTCACCCGATGTAGGTTGAGGTAGGCTATATCCAGTGATCGGAGAGTGGATATGTTTCGGAATGCTCCGCTCGCTGGGTCGGCGACTCCCCTGAGTAGTGAATGGGTCGTCCTCGGTCGAGAAGCCACCTTCGCCCTCATCTTCTGAGTCGTCGAAGAAGGAAAACTGGTTCAGGTCGCGGGACCCGATCGATCGGGGTGAATTCGGTGAAACCACGCTCGATGAGATCGTCGAGAAAGAGAAGTGTGATCGGGGAGCGTCCAGTGCAAAGTTAGTCATGATAGGCGGAACATCGGTAGGAGCGAACGCGATATCCTCATTTTGTAGGTTTTCCGTCGGGACAATGGTGCTCGTTGACCCGCTGTTGTTGTATTTGCTGTTGGTACTGGCCGTTGTGGATGATGAGAGGCTTCGTTGGAATGGAGGGGGCGATAGCATCGTAAACGGAGCAGTCTCGGATACCGCAGATGTCGCAAAATTGTCGTCATCCTCATTCTCCTCAATAATCTCATCCGGTATGAACAATTTTGGTTGTTCCACAACAGCAGGAGTTTCGGGTAAATCGTCTGATAGAAACCTTCTCAATGACTCCGGGGACATATCACGAGATCGAATGCTCCCTGCAGGCGTGGCGCTTCTCGGTTCCCTAAGCTCTTCGGCATAGTGGCTCTCAACCTCCGTCTCACTACCGGCATCGCTGTCTGCAGTGAATGTCCTCTTACGCCTCAGAAATCGTCGGGCGGTACTGGTCCAACTGGGTGCAGGCGAGAGGGAACGGGTTGATCGCTTGTGAACAAGAGACATAGCCGGCGAAGAACCTATGCGAAGATCTGGAAGGCTAGGTACCGGTGGTGCCGGACGAGGAGCCACAAATTTATCATCGGGATCCATCGTCTTGAAGTCAGTAGTCCTTAGTGAGTTCATGGAGGCACTCCGATTCCTTGATAAAGAGTGCTCTTGAGGAACCTCGAGGGTGTTGACAGTTTGGCCGGGTAAATAAGGACACGCATTTGTTGTGGGCATAGAGGCATCATATGTCTCCGTCGAGCCATCCACCTCGTACTTAAGAGTGTTAGTATAGGATATGAGGTCTAGGGCGTGAGATATAAACTTGTAACTTACATAATAATAATATTTTTGGCCCATCCTTAGACCTCCGCTGCGTTTCTGATTGCCGACTTGGTCACCATCGCAGATAATATTGTTGAAGGTATGGCAGCCTCGCCATTGGCTTCGGTCTCGTCGAACATCACGCTCCATAGTGTGGTATTTTGAGAAGTTGTCCCACGATCCAAGAAGCCGGACTGATGAGACGGAAGGATGTGTTTGACTGTTGACTGGTAAGCTTCCTTGTAAGATGGAGGTCCGAAGTGGTAGGGCGGGCAAGTAAATAATATAATAAAACTAGGTAGGTAAACGAAAAAGCAGGTACATAGTGTATGTAAGCTGACCATAATAAGTATTATGATATTGACTACCATTGAATGCCACTTGGAGACGCAACGGGTGACGAGGCCAGGGTGTGAAATGATCTCACTCGGTACTTTTGGAACGAAGCATGGATGTAAGCGGGCTAAGGTCACTAGAACACTTGCTTTTGGGAGAGGAGCTGACAGGAACAGTGGCTGGCTGCCCTTCTCTCAGGCTACGATGCCTGAAGTGGTACTCGTCTCCAACTGATCGGGTAAGCCCAGTGGCAGGGCTGACAGGGGGAAGGGAGCGCAAATTTCTAATCGTATTGTTGGTAGGGCAATAATACACGTATCTGACGGACCTTCGCGTGGAACCCCTGCTCGGAGATATTGTTGCTTGGATTTGTCAATCGTCGAACCCCAGCCCGATCGGATATTCTAGAATAATGAATGTTTATGAGGCCTTATGCCGTACCACTGTGAAACGCCTTTTGTCTATGCCTATGTAGATATGTACTGGGCGAACTGATCGTAGTCGGAAGATGCCGAATGGGTAGATGCCGTGAAAATACAAGAACGATGTATATATAATAGCGAATGATCGAGTTGCAAAAAATGACAGGTCGAAATCAAACGAAAGCACCAGGCTAGGAACATAAAATGAGTGGTGATACAGTAATAGAAAAACTCACAACATAAACGTAAAGAGAGTCGTAGTCGGATCCATCATGAAATCAAAGCAGATTTCTTAAACATCCGAAATTGAGTCGAAAGGGTTATATAAGTACGATTGACACGGCGGTGTCACAAATAGAAATAGAAAATAATTACCGCCGGTTGGACGGTTGGACTGTTGGACCCAAGGTTCTTAAGTTAGAACTGTAAATCGACCGATACGATTGCTAACAATATGTCTGCAATGTTTCGACAGACGCAGGAACAATGCAAATCGGGTGCAATGCTACTCTATTGCAGCGTGGGAAAATGGAGGAATTGGCCAATCGTATCCGCGCTTGTGGTTCACGGAAGCGCCGTAAATCGTTTTCGTTCAGCGGCCGGCGCTTAAACGCAGATAGTGCACAGTAGTGAGATTTAGGATCTCAGGGTCCAAGGCCGCGTAAGAGACCAACTCTCTCACGCTACCGGGACTTAGCGAACTACAACGTACCGGTCCAGCGGTCCGTAAAGGAGGGTGTGATAGAAGGAGGAGAGAGCACTGAAGTACTTAGTGTATGTGGTGGAAGTTGTATGCAGTGCAGACAGAAGTTAAAATGCCTTGCTTCTACATGTAAATTGTATGGATGTAATATGACGGGCCACGGCGGTGTGGTAGTGCTGCAGTGCCGTTACTGTAAAGCCTCAGGGGCAGATAGGGGCTGAGGGGTTTAGAAGGCTGAGGCCCAATCACGGCTATAAACGAAGGCGTATTCTAGACCTGAGAAGCTGAGAAAGCTGTTCAAAAAGCGGCATTGAATTCAATGCTAGCGAACGGAGACTCGAAGCAGTCCTAATCCCCTAGTAATCCCCTAGTGGTTCCCTAGGGTAAATGTCGAAGGTGGGCCTTTGTTTGAGAGATGTGGTTCGGGCTAAGAGTAAGAGGTCGAGCATTAATATTACATTATGCCTTACGTACAATACCTCATAATGCATTTCATTTATGTGGCGGGATATAAGATGCAGTGCCATACCAAGTAAAATAGGCAATGACGGTGCTTGTGAGAGGTAATTCGGTCTGGATGAAATCACTGGATAACTCGCGATGGAAACAAGTATTGAAGGATCAAGAGAAAGGAGATGACGACAGTCTGATGAGATGATGAGGAGCAGATCTTGCCCGAGACTGGCTAATGGGGGCATAAATTGAGACGAAAAGGGAAAAGGGGAACCCCCGGGAATTAATTCGATTGGTTGGACTATTTTCAACGGTACGTACTACAAATATCCGCATGCGAATAGGATGTCTCTGCAATAACACGCCCGAAACCGTACGACAGCAGGACAGCTAAGCCTAACCCGCTATTACATATAGTATATCAGAGCAAACAAGGATTGCCTTGACCGATGTTTCGTGATGTCCCATCAAACTAAGATGGTTAGTAATCTACGTACACGTACTATGTAGTAGGAGAATCACATGTATCAACGGGTGTATGTTTCGGTTATCCATACGAGGCCGCCGTTGAACAACGTTCGTAGGAGCATGAGGTGACAGAATCTAAAATCCCTTCTGAAGACTAAAAGAACCCGAGCTAGTCTCGGCATACCTGATGGCTTGCATAAAGAACTGTCGCAGAGCCATACAATTGGTACACGCTAAACCCCAGCTATGTTCGAGAAGTACAATACATATGTATGGGCTTCTCGAGTTCTCTTGGACCTATCATGGTCGGCGAATGACAGGCAGCCAACTACTTCCAGACCAGTGCCTGTCTCAGATAACACACAACAACAAATGGGGCTTGACGACTACCTTTGCTTGAATATGCCGAGGTCTTCGAGGCTTCGCTACTTCTATTTGATTGGCTTATTCGTTTCCACTTGCATATACTAAGGGCTCTTAAGCCGTAATGTCAATCTTCAAGTCCCAATTGCTTTTCCTATGAGCAGCAGACAAATATCATGAACCTGGGACAACCCAGCATGGTGAAACAATATTATTGAGTGTCCAATCAATAAAACCAAGCTGGACTTATATCACATCTCATAAACACTTTAATATCTCCGTTCCTTCATCTAGAATATTCGCTACTAAAGAAAGCAACTTATATGGATACTTATATGGATCTATTAAGATTTTATTGTGTTGTCTATCATACGCGTAGCTACGATAATTACACGCTTCACGCGTTACTGTAATATGCGAAGGAGAATGAAAATTATGCGGGTAATGGCAGGGAGCATAATACTAATATGTAGTGGATAATTACGGCGATTCCGGTTCTTCGGGATGGAGACCAGGGGGTCGCAGGTGACAGCTATGGCTTGCATTTTTTGGCTTGTTGGCTTCAGCTAGCAGCGGAATAGCGGAATTATGAATGAAAAAGCGGGAAGCAAAAGATCCTCATGACTCAAATGATAAATACATATTAGGGAATTTTTTTCCTATCCACTTCCTCTCCAGCGCGTTGGGTCGCCGTCAGCCAGGCTTTTTCTATGTACGATGCTGTATGTATCTCTTCAGCAAAACATCACGATCTGCAAGGGCGCATTCAGCTGGATGGAGACACGATCCAGGAACGGTTCCTGACAGCTGACTAGAACTTTAGTGCCCCAAGTTGCCGGGCCAGCGGGGTGATGATGTGTACAATCTCATAATTACAATTCATCCCGGCCGTCGAAAGATCCCGACGCTAATGTGATAATGAAATGTGATCAAGTTCCCCAGGTTCTACCATCGCCGACCATTTTGTGGTTACAATGTCACACTAGACGCCGGGTCACTTGATACCAGGACCATGTCATTATCCGACTAGGTCTCAACTTCATCAATACATGTAAAGCCACAAGTATGATCAGCAAAGGGTTTTGCTTAGCGTGGGGGGTTTAACTACCGTTATCTTCGTGAAAAAGCAACTTGCTATTCGGTCATGAATCATCATTGTCAGGTGATCCATCAGCCCTCGTTTCGTCCTTTTGATCTAGGGGGAAGGATAAGGCTACAGTTTAATCGCGTTCTGGTAGCCGCCTCATCCCGGCTCTGACTAACCAGCGCCAAATTCTGACATGATGCGAATTTTGCTTCTTCCGGATACATCAGGCGCGTTGTCAACAATTGGGCGGCGTTGGCTTAAGAATTAGACTAAGAGACGCGAACCTCATCGTCGCTATGTGCGCTCCACATATTGCCCTAGCTATCGAACCCATCATCAACTGCAATTTGTACGCTGACATAGATCCATCTAGCTGAAAGCAAGCCCTGTCTCAACTTACTTCCTACGCCGGGCATTACAAGAACAGCCGTTCAGCCAGGATTACCTGTTGCTGGCGAACTCAATGCATTGCTGCTGTCACAGCTCGTACTAAAACGGCGCTCAACGAACCCAAGTGTCGCTATATATAACCTCCAGCTTACACATACGATTTAGGCAGAAATCGCTTTGACCTCGATAGAAGTTCGGAATCACTAACTGTAGCCGAAGGATTCACTTTGCTATGGTAGTCACTGGTGGTGGTGGTTGAGCGAGTTGCGAATCCTTCCGTACGTAACAGGCGACTAGTACATCGATGTCTCACCATTCATGCATTCGAGCACACACACACCCGTTAACTAATATCTACATCCTCACATCCGATACCCTATCTTACGTCTAAGGGTTACCTTGCATCTATGCCATTGCCTGATATTCCCTCGCGGAATGCTGTCGTGATATCGGAATCGCTGGATATGCCATCCGCGCCATCCGAGAGGACGGGGCCTCTCCCGGGAGCCGTTTCCGTTATGTAGGTGTGGGAGGCAACTGACGCTGTCTTGAAGCAGGGACGGGTTATGAGAATTCTACGCAAGTAGCATTTGAGATTCGTTATGTTGTGGTGTCAGCAAAGCGGATGGTTACTGAAGTGCCCACTTAGGTAGGTAAACAGATCCCTTTTTCAGCTCATTCGAAGCCTACATAGTCCCCACCATATGTCAACAACGTATTGGCATACAATATGGATATAGGTACCCGGTCCTCAGCTCTATATGTCTATAGATTATAACCTAATTTGGCCTATTAAACATAGCCAGCTCGTTAGTAGTTCATTAGCTTGCTACACATTTACCCCTTAAATTAGGTCTCGTTGCTAATCAACGTCGCCGTGATGGGGACTATCAAGACCCTCACTGCTAAAGCTCTGTTGTTACTATGATCATATTGAGGCCTCACAGACTATCAGGTAAGTTTAACAGCCGTGTAATTGAGAACGCCAGGTATCTGTAGTGTCAGCGCTTGTTGCTCCTCCCGGAGCGTGTAACGCTTACTTATAAAAACTGTGTTATTAGAGCTAAACTAGAGCTAAATGTATGTAAGTAGTACGCCCATTGTAGAAGAGTCATATCTATATATAGAGACTTGCCACTTGCCTGGAAATCCCGAAGAGGGTGTCCGTAAGGTTCAGGACAACCGCTTTTCAGGTCACCTTCGTGAGTACAGTTAGGCCTATTTGAGATGCCGGCGTCGAGTTCCTCAATGAGATCCGACGTAAACAATGTAAAAGCGTATCCTATCCTATCAGATTCGAGGTTCGTTGAGAATGGAGAAGGAAAGCGGGCGAAGGAGTAACGTTCCAGTGATTTTGACAGTCAACATGGCAATAATGTGCCAAGTAGTCTCACTAAGAGCTAGTACACCAACCCTAGATTAGGCTCCGAAGCATCGTCGAACTGGATCTGCTAGTCTATAATTATGGGTGTGGACCGTGAGTGTACGCCCTCTCTGATGGGTCGTTATGAGGCATCCAAATGGGAGAATCGTGACTCTGTGCTCGTAATTACGGCCTGCTTGGTCGGGCCTTGACGGCTACGGTTAAATGGGAGGGGACCATCATCCGGGATCCCGTGTGAGCCGTCTATATTTTACAGGTGTGTACATACGTACGCAGCTGGACAGCCATTAAACTCGGTGATGTCGATGATGATGTTCATGCCGTCTTCGCTAGCTCCTACGTGTAAGCTTATAATGTCTAGGATCGCATTCAAGAGCGCCAGCTACGAAGATAACGCCTCTCATTCTCGCTTCCTTTCGGACCGGGTGTGCTCAAGTCAGTCAAACTTTTATCGCAGGTGCCTAGGGGAACCATTAGATAACACAACACGGGAGGCTCGCCGGGAATCTACCATACATACTACCACGCCACTAGCTAACTTTTCTGTTAACACCAACTTGATATAACAAGACTTGGATAAAGCCAGAAGGAAATTCGACATCTAGCTCCCCGATATAGCATTCCACACGTAGGTCTTACATTGTAGCAGAATCCTACCATAAAGGCCGCTCCGGCTACCTCGGCCAGGTCATTTCACAGTTTCAAGGGCGTGCTGGACATCCGATCTCATGGGCAGTGAGAGTCAATAGGCTTATCACCTAGTAAATAATAGGTGTTCATTCTTCTGTACACCCTACGTGTCATGAGAGTCATATCGTGTGTCTTCCGCCGAGGTTGTAAACCATAGGGGGCTGGATTATGGTAACCCAATAGGCTAGCTGCCAACGTTGACCATGAACTGAACATGATCCGAATTGGATCGACTCACTAGCATAACTGCTGTAGTTCTAACAGAGTTGTCGTAATGTAATATCTGGAATATAACAGAAGATTTATCCGAAACATGAAATTATTTCATAAGAGTTTCTAGGGATATGAAGCGTCTTGATGTCGTGACCATGGTAGATTGATACAAGAGTCCCTAGTCTATCTTATCTCACGATTTGCGTGAAGTCGTCACGGACAAGCTAAGTTCCCCTATTTCACCCTCTAGGCTAGTTGAGGGGGGTTTTGATACATTATTCATTCTTAGATATATACACACTCCTGCTGGATAGCAGAAAAGACGCCATGATCGCTTCGCAGCAATTACGCTTTAAGCAGGGTAGATTCTATGGCGATAGTTCTGATGGTGACCTAGGGACTCACTTTGGCGTGAGGCGTTTCTACGCCGCTGAACAGCCAAGTCGCTGACATGTAGCCTCCTAACTAGTATGTATGGATGGACTATTTAACAGGACAGGCGATATTAGAACTGTAATATCGAAAAGGGGTGGTACTTTATAGCTGGCCTGCTACAATAACATTGCTTCCCTTGATGCGTTTTAATTATATTCGCAATACCCCTAAGCCCGTGGGGATAATGACGAGTATGGATAGGAGTAGTAACGAGGTTTCTAAAGCTAATTTCATAATAGCATGAAGAATCTCTACAATAAGGCACCGATTTTAAAGACCATTGAGCTTCATACTATGTACCTCACGATTACTACTTGGCAGGCTCATATAGGGGGGAATGCCAATCTCGCTCAAGGTACATACCCATGGGGCATTATTATACAAATAACACTGAACTCACCAACAGAAAGGTGTCCTACGCGAAACCACCCTCACAATCGTAACTCAACGCCTAAACATCCCACAAGCCATCCAAGCCCCATCCCCACCTCAACCAAGCACCTCCTTCTATGCCCTCTTCTTCCCACCCTCCACAGCTGGAACCTCCGTAACCCTCATACCCGGAACACCCAGCACGGTAAGCCAACGAACGACATTCAACGCAGCACTCACGGCAACGCCGCCCCAGAGCATATCATTCCACAGACTCACATCCCAAAACACCTCAGGGCCAACTCCCTGGTAGCACGCAGCAATATGTCCATAATCAGCCAAGGCAACGACAATTAAATACCACCGCGCGACCTCCGCGTGCGGCGTCCAGGAGCAGATGACTGCGATGCCGGCCAGGAGCAGGTACACGTTGAGCAGCTGGAGCGTGAGGACTAGTCCTTGCGCCGGCGCGGAGGCCGCGGCGGCCGCAGGGTCTAGGGTGGGGCTGGGGGTTTGCGCGAGGTAGAAGGAGGTTGGGTCCCGTTGCCCTGTTATGTATGCCCAGATGCTGCGATGAGGTTAGTTTTGAGGACTATTGGAAGAAAGAATGGAGGGAAGGAGGGGAGGGAGATAAGTGAGTGGGTTGGTGAGGTTAGGAGTGAGCTAGTGATGTGTGGATGATGAGTGAGCAAACACGTACAGGAGGGCGGGCTCAATGACGCCGAAGACGACGAGTGGGAACGTGGATAAGCAACTCCTTGCCATTGTATAAGAGCCGTATTCACTGAACTGAATTGAAATAAAATTTGAATAAGAAATGGTAAGATTTCGCTTCGTTCTCGATATCTTGTTGTGTCTGCCTAGTATATATATCCTCTTGTGCTAGTTCCTTCGCGCAAGGCTTAGCACGGCTTCAAGTAAGGGGCTGTTGGACTGGGGTCTTCGCAATTCAATTAAACCGTCTTCCTGCCTCGAGTAAAAGAACGACTGAGAGTCGTATGCTTAAATCGAGTTGAGAAATTAAGATATCGTATGTTAAATAGCAATCAATCAAATGTCATAAGTGATCATATTCCTAAATTGTGAGATGTCTAAGTTGGAAATATAATTAGAATTGGGAAGGGATGTATGTTGGGGCGCCAATATGCATTAGCCATCAAGTACATGCAGCATTCGAACGGTTGCACAAACAACGTTGCCCGATGGGTTGATAGTAGAGCTTACATCTTTAAATCACATATTCTAGACTCATTGACATTTGAGATATGAGAAGTATTTTGTCAGAAACGATCGAGGTTGAGTGGTATTAAGATTAATTACGAGGTTATGGCAACGACTGTCTTGAGTCGGGTGCCATGCAACCAGATTTTCCTGCATCAAATCCAACGCAAACGCCATAGCTCACTTCTGCACCTCCTTAGGTTGGCCGTTCGTTTGCCGCATTACATCATGTCCAGTAATGCGTAGAGCCTGGTGCAGCATTCAAATCGCAGCTTGAATGTTGTACATCGTACGGGATCAAAACGCGATCTCACACTTTTTTAAAAACACACCCGAGCCATGGTGGTAGGCTCAAAAGAAACGCCCGCCCTATGCTTCCCGAGTGTATAGATTTCATGCCACCTCAGCCGAGTTCAATCCAGAAAACCCCATCACGCCTTAGAAAATGAAAAATAGGACCCTACAATGATACAACGAATGTGCGCACCGAATCGGTGCAAGTGTGATGGGGGATTTACTGGGCCTTCTCGGATGACTTCTTGGCCTCTGCCTCCACGAACTCCTGAGCCCGGGTCCTCGATCGCTCGTACTTCAGCGTGGTGTCGCCGTGCCACATGGTTCCTAGTAGTCTGTCCCAGAAGGTGAAGAATGGCTGGGCGAAGTTCGTCTTGATACCCCAGCTCTGGTGGTGGATGTCGTGGTAGGCGGCATTGTTCGAGGTGATATGCTGAAGAGGATCCCATGGCAAGGCATAACCACAATGGTCATCAACAGTCTTGATTGAGGACATAACCCAGAAAAACATCCCTTGTCGAGGAGTCATGAGGGCGAGCTTGTACGCCATGCCCGCGCCAGCGGTGTCGAGAAGGAAACCCTCGACTGGGTGGTTATACAGAGCACCGTACGCGTAAGGGACATACAGTCGATGATGTCGCGAGTGGAACGTGGCTATGGGATTGTTAGCTATTGCTGTCTATTGAGATAAAAGGAGGTGAAGGGGACGAACTGTAAAGCCACTTGTTCTGGTGCATCAGTCGGTGGAGGAAGTACTGCCAGGTATCTAGAGCGCTGACGGCAATGAACAGCTGGAATCCAGGGATGATGAGGTGGTAAATGGCTTTGGCAACCAAGAGCTCCCAAGTGGCGAATGTCGGTACTGGAGCTCCATCCGGACCGGAGAGCTCGGAAATGAGGAAAGGATAGTGTCCGCCAGCTAGGGCACCGGCCAGGAGCGGATGAGAGACGGCCATGTTCTTGGAGATGGTAGCAGCGTTGATTCCGAGAACACCGAGGACGGTAGGAAGAGCTCTCTGTGCTAGACGAACTCTGGTGGCCCAAACAGCTACATCATACTCCTCCATTCCCGTGTACTGGGGCGGGTCCGTCATGCCCAAGACACAGCCCATAATACCCTGAATGAACTGCTGGAAGATAACATCGCGAAGGACTTCATATCGCGTGGCCTTGTTGCGCTGGGCGATCTCGGCAGGGGTATGCAGACGGTACTGCGGGAAGAAGTCGTACGTGTCGATGATGTGGAAGAAGATGGAGACGATCCAGTATGCGATCGTAGGAGCGATGATTGACAGGTAGAAGTCGGGAAACCACGAGATTAGGTCGGGTGCTACTACAACATTGTAGGACGGGAGTGGCGGGAGGTCCGTGGTGGACGTCATATTGGTCGCCATGACGGGGATGTCAGGCATTGGATGGGAGAATTAGAATTGGTGGCTTATTTTAGAAGAGCAGAAAGATTACGATGGCCTCGTCGAGTAAGGTCTGTGTGGAGAGAAAAAGGATCGTCACGGAAGTTAAAAAAGGAGTGTCAGTAGTTAGAAAGGGAAAAAGGGTTGTTGAAGTTCAACGTTGTAGGGAGTTGAATTATTAGGTAGATTATTTAGATTATGTATTTAGGAGAGGCATAAGTTCGCGGGTTCGCGGGCAGGATCCAGAGAGATAAAGTTTCGGCGCGTGGGAGGCGCAAATTGAATTTCCCTATGCCCAATTCATGGATGTCAGCTGCCAATTGGGTCAATTCAATCCATGAATGGGTCCTTCAGTGGCCTGGCGTCGTATCATTGTCAGTGCATCTATGGCGGGACCCCCTTTTTTATCATAGCAGGTCCACGGGTATCCATGGATCAATTTTATCAATCTCGGCTTGCCGCTATCCGTCATGTCCGAGATCACCTGTTTCCCGCCCTTTCTGCCTCCAATGTTGTACCTGTCGTATGAATAGTAGGTAACAGTAATGATTGGGCCTTTTGAGATCATGTTACATATAAGAAGCAAGCACGATTATGACTCGAGGTGGTACAATCAATTGTCTTTGCAGTGCAAACTGACTGCATTGTTGGTATTCGAATTCTATTCATCAGAGTTAAGCTACCCGGGTAGCTCGAAGCATTGCATTCTGCATGTTGGGCATTAGTGGCAAAGTGGATTCGTAGTACCGGTTCGTCCCAGTGCTTCTCCAGATTTCAGCGTAGAATATTCGTCTGGTGATACAAAACTTCGTAAATCCGATATCGACGAGGATGCTTCAGGACACCGACTAAGGGCTATGAGTATGTCTGGATTACCCATGAGAGGGTCGCGGATGTTTTCACTGAAATTCTAGTATGTATGCATAACTAGTAACATTAAACTATCAAACTACTTTGAAGGTAAACACCTCAAGAAGGCTATTCCCGTGAAGTGCTAAAGCCGTACGTACAGTAAGGTTCATGTTATGTAGCTACTGAATGTCTTATGTAATGCATATATATGGGTACGTACTGCATATTTTGATCCATCTCAGATTTAACAGTAAAAAAATACGGAGCAAAAAATTCTAGATCTAATCAAAGAACCAATTAGGATTAGCGCATTCGCCCCTCCATTCAAACTCTCCCACTCCCACACTACTCCTGCCCAAAATTTTGAGGGTCTCCGCCTGGAAAATCTGCCCCTCATTATCTGTCCCAAAAAGCCGTCTTCTTCTTCCTTTACTTACCAGCTTTCCATCGCCAATCTTTCGACAACCACATCTCCCCTCTCCTTGTCTATCGCTCATATCCACCGCCAACATGATTATCTTCAGGGTATGCTTTTAGCCTGTAAATTTGGTAGAATATGCCTTGCGATTTTATACTAATAACCCCTCCCATATAGGACGCCCTCACCGAGAGCAAGGATGAGCTCCTGTCCGACTCCTTCAAGCTGAAGGAGGTCGATGGAATCGCCTACGAGGCCGACTGCGCTATGATTGAAATCGGCGCTGTCGATGTCGGTATGTCCACTTTAGGGATCTGCAGGTTACATTGTCCAAGGGTATTGTGATTGCTAACGGAGTTGCGCAGACACTGGTGCCAACGCTTCCGCCGAGGAGGCTGACGACGGCCTTGAGGATTCTGCCCAGAAGGTCAACAACATCATCCACTCCTTCCGTCTCCAGCCCACCAGCTTCGACAAGGCCTCGTATCTATCGTATCTCAAGGGTAGGATAAACCACCTCTAAGACCTGAGAAGTGGACCGTGGTGTTAATCATATGAGTATAGGCTACATGAAGAAGCTCGCTAAGCACATCAAGGACAAGGGTGCTTCCGACGAGGAGGTCAAGGACTTCCAGACCAAGGCCCAGGGTTTCGCGAAGAAGATCGTCAGCAATTTCAAGGACTACGAGTTTTACACTGGCGAGAGCATGGACGTTGACGGAATGTGAGTGCTTACTACCCATGCTCTACGTTTCTGTACCCCCGGAGCGAGAAAAATGCATACTGACACTTCAATCGTAGGGTTGTCCTTCTCAACTACCGTGACGACGGTGTCACCCCCTATGTCACCATCTGGAAGCACGGTCTGGATGAGATGAAGGTTTAAAGGGCTCAATATTAGGGCAGAAAACCTGTTAATGAATGCTATTCACGAACCATACCAAATGATCTGATGCTGATGCCTTTTTTTCTATGTTTTTAAAATGCCGGACTCGGGCTTACTACATAGATTCGTTCCTTACGAATACTATTCAGCGCATCGCGCATTTGAAGCCTAAATTAAGAACAAAATGCCCATGTCCTCTGCGACTTCTCGCAATGCTCTCGGAGACCGTTCTGTGGTGACTTTGATATCCGTTCAAGTTCCCCTTTTCTCATACTCCTAGCTCCACTTGAGAATGCACATTCATCTTTTCGTGAATAAAAGTGTCATTAATCGTAAAATTCACAAACCCCACTCTAAGGAAATTTCGGCCGTGTAGTCGAGGGTACGGGAGGCGGGGCACCTCCTTCGGTAGCCGCGCTGCCGGATAACTGCGGCTTCTTGGCCGGCGGTGGCGGGGGCTTCTTTTTCCCTATGACCGCTGCAATTTGCCCCATTGGTGACGACGCCGTCGGACTACTCTGCCCACTGTCACCCGCGCCGCCGAATCGCTGGCTGAGCCCATTTGCTGTCCTAAGCCCCGATGCTACTTGCTCCCCGTGTCTCTGCTGGAAGCTGTAGGCTGTCCCCGCGGCAGCTCTTGCGTCTGCTACCGACACAGACGAGGGGTCTTTCCGGAAACTCGCCGCTGTGTTTAGAGCCGCTTGCTTCTCGGCCCATGTAGTACCCTGTGCTGGCGGCGGAGCGGCGGGAGGCCCCCCGATACCTAGGCCCGGCACCGAGACCCCAGCAGCTCCTAAGCGGTCGATAGCTCCTTGATTGAAGTAACCAGGGGATTGACTACCGCTGCCGGGCGAAATAGGGCTTTGCGCTTGGGCCGGAGATGCCTGTCCGCTTCGAGGTGGGAGTCGGGGTGGTAGCGAGGGCGGTCCACCCGGCCGTACTGGAGAGTATGGGGGCGGCGCCGATGATTGGTTAGCCGTGCCCGGGCTGTCTCTTCGGAGAGGTGGCGGGGGGAGATGTGATGTAGATAGACCCGTAGTATTGACTCTGTACGGTCTTGGCTCGACTGGTTCAGGTGGGAGCTCTTCTGTCTGCTGCTGGACTTGTTGGTGGGATCCATATGTCTGTCCGGCCTGTGGTTGGTACGGCTGTGTGGCTGGCTCGTAATTCCGGGCTCCGGGACTAGGCGCGGCTACGCTCCCTCCCCCGCCTATCGCGACATGCCTCGGGGGAGGGCCAAAAGAGGACGGATCACGTAGGGAGGATATGGGAGCGGCAGAGCGGGTATCGGTAGGTCGAGCAGACGACTTGTCTCCCCGGCCGACAAGGCCTTTCTGATGATCATGTTAGCTAGCACGTGCTGAGGGATATACAGTATCTAAGTGGTTAGACAAGGTATCATACCACTTTA
Source organism: Hypomontagnella monticulosa (assembly GCA_902825475.1). NCBI lineage: Eukaryota > Fungi > Ascomycota > Sordariomycetes > Xylariales > Hypoxylaceae > Hypomontagnella > Hypomontagnella monticulosa. Next base: position 3,770,275 of record CADEBF010000011.1, on the reverse strand, counting down.
CCCCTGATCTGACCCGATTCATGGTTCTTGACCATGCCCTTGAAATCTGGCATTTCCGGCATCTTTGCGACCTCTGATTATCTACAAGATTCGATAGGGAATTCTAATACTGTGGCATACGTATACAATGCCAAGTAGGCCAGAGAGGTAATCACGATATCTCGACATTGTTTGTTCAGCTGATTCGTAATATCCATAGTGGGTGTACTTCGATACTTAAGGGTCCAGAGGGTCCAGACTCCAGAAGTGACGTAGGCATACTGAGCCACAGCTGGGCGCCTCGTCCGCCTATCGATTGATCAATCAGCTGCGGTGGGTCGAAGTAATGAGGCTGATACGTCGCATTTTCACCCCACGAACCTAACCAAATATTGACTTTGACTTTATCGATATACAATCGTCGCGTCGCGTCACTTCACTACATATTAATTTACGTGGTGAGCCGCATCTTGCGGCGATCTCGAAGACGACGGCGACGACAAATCCGGATGGGACAATGAGATCTATAATGCGTAGCCATGACGACGAATACCTCAGATACCGAGCTGTTGACAGAGCACTTCGGTTACCCCCCAGTTGTTAGTACTTCCTGTCGATCTTATAAATCCAATACCTATAGACTTTAGATAGGAGAGTTGTAAAAAAGACTACACTCGCTAACTCGCGAACTCTATAGAGTCTAATCGATGACATAATCAACAGCATCAACATCCTCGCCGAGCGAGCCCTCAACAGCGTCGAGCAAGGGCTTCTTAACGCGCCGCCCGCGAGCCTGGGCTTCAAACCTCCTCGGGCCTCCAAACCCTCCCGAAAAGTTGAGAGCGATGCGAACCAAAACCTATCGGACCCGGCCGAGGCCGCGAAGATGGAAATTGAGTCCGGAACCCACCAGCTGGAGACGCTGCTATGCGCCAGCATCGACCGCAACTTCGACAAGTTCGAGATCTACGTTCTGCGCAACATCCTATGCGTAAGGCCTGTTGATGTGCGCGCCTGGATGCGCTTGTCCCACTACGAGGGCCTGGACCTATCCTCTGTGGACTCCCCGAGTACGTATACATCCCATCCACAAATCCAATACATAAAAGGGAGGCAGAGACGGAAAGGAATGGTGAATTGCATTACTAACGAAACTACGCATGGAACAGACACACCCAACCTCGACACAATCAACCATCTTCGACGGAAGCTCCGTGAAAGCATGCGCCTGAACGCACTCCTTGCCGCCGAGCGCGCGCGCAACGAGACGCTGCTGGCCGAACTTCGCGACCTCGTCGGCGCCTCCGAGACGCAAGTCAAGGCCGAGAAGCCATCGCCCAGCCAATCCCAGACCCAACCCCAACCCCCAATAGCAAAACAAAGCCCCTTCGCCTTCCTCCACAACAAGGGCTCCCTGACATCAGGCGGCTCCGAAGCACCGCTCAGCACGACGACCGCGTTCACGCTTTCCCAACTGCAAGCGCTACGCGCGTTATCAACCTCGCTGCGCCGGCTCGCGCCCGATCTGCTCCCGCCGCCGGCACCGCCGAATGCCGCGACAGCCGAGGCGATGGATATCGACGACGACAACGGCAGCAGCAGCGGGGACGGTAGTAGCGGGAAGACGCGGAAGAGCTGGCGGCGGGAACGACTGGAGTACGTGGAGGGCGCGACGCGGCGGTACCTGGAGAATGTCGAGGGCCTGGAGCTGGGGCGGCACGGGGAGGTGCGAGATGGGGAGTGGCAGGGGGGCGGGCGGAACCTGGAAGGGGGAGAAGTTGGGGGCGTGGAGAGTGTGGTTGCGATATTGGGAGGTGGCCCTGGAGACTCTAGTACGGGTGGTGCTTCGGCGAAACAGGCTACGAAACGGGGGGCGGCGTCTTCGTCGAGGGATGATGATCGGATGGATGAGTCATGATGAGGGTATGCTATGTATGCATGCCTCTATAACATGTTTTCTGCTACTTCTGCTGTTCAAATACCTAACTAAGGGAAAGGAAGGAGTCTGGAGTTATGAAACTAATATAAGCCGTTTGATCAACCTTAGTTAAGTCATGTGTCATGTGGTATATAACGTATTTTGCATGATATACGATTGAGTTCATATGCCGTGATATAATTTATCATATATATACACTGCACTATATACTGGGCAGGTAGGTACCTATGCTCTATAAGATTCAACGACTAGTCGAGTCCCCCTTGGAATTGGGGGCGGCACCCGTGTCCACGTTCCCGCGCTCGAAGATCCCATGCTGTTCCGCCAGACGCCAGAATGGATGGTTCCAGAATCCTGCGTTCTCCATATTTTCGATATGGCGACGAGATTCCTCGAATAGCCTCTTCGTGTTCGCGACCATGGCCCTTGCATCGTCTACGCGGTCCTGGCGGAGTAGCGCGCGTAGTAGTTCCATCTGCGTCGATAAAATGATAACAACGCCGGAGTCGCTGAGGCGGTAGTAGATCTCGAGCGCCTTGTCGGGGTGGCCGACGAGCGTGTAGCCATTGACGACGCGGTCGTAGAAGGCGGTGTCCATATCGTCGTAGTCGAGCAGGCGACGGCGTTGGATCAAGGACTCAACAGCATCGAGGTCGGGTGGGTCGCGAGTGAAGTAGTGCTCTACTAGCATTGTGTATATGTGAGGCGAAAGCTCGTGGCCGTGCTCCCATAGATGGGCAAGCACGAATTTGATGGCGTCCTTGGCCCCGTCGCCTGAACGCAGTAGGTGATATATCATCTTGCCGTAGGTATGCAGGTTAGCCTCCAACCCGGCCGCCTTCATGTCGTGAATTACGCTCGCTACCGCCCGGACCTTCTCCTCTGTATCGTCGGACGCTATTCTAGAAAACGCTGCGTCTAGAACGACGGTAAAAGTTGCCTCGTCCGCGCCTACGCCTGTATTTTGCATGATGTCAAAGAGCCGCTGAACATCCTTCTCACGACCATTACGAACGAAGCGCCGGAGTAGAGTATTGAATGTGAACACATCAGGTTCGATTCCCTGTTTGCCGGCCCAAGCCAGAAGACTTTCGGCGACGGAGACTTGACCACGATGTATCAGGCCCGTGAGAGCGGCGTTGAGAGGTTCGACTGTCGGCTTGACAGCCGCAGCATTTTCGTCTTTTGAGCTCTCATTCCATAATCTTGCCATCTCCTCTAACGCCTTGATTGCACCTTGGACATCACCACATTCGATCAGCCCAGACACTAGAGTAGTCCAAATCCGGGTATCAAGCTTCATCCCGGAGCCCGCGATTTTCGCCCACACATTCTTAAGACCGTTAAGGTTGCGGGCCTTCTTACAACCGTCAAGCATGCCGTTCCACGTTTTGATTGTTGGTTTGAGGCCGACTTTGCGCAGAGTGTGTAACACAGCTACTGCTTGGTCGGGTTGATTCAAAGCCATGCGATAGTGGATGAAGGAGTTGAAGAGACCTGGGTGTTTTTGAAGCTCTGCAATCCTCCCAGGGGGGATTTGGTCGCTGACGCCCACGAATTTCTGCCAGAGGTTATCTACTTCGCGAACATTATAGCTTTGATATGCTTGACCAAGACGGGTTCCTAAGAAATGTGCGTTTATACCTCCCGAGCTGGTCGAAGACGAGGATTCGTGGGACTGTGTAGATGCAGTAGGAGTATTTATTGAGTTGAGTTTCTCCTTCAGTTCTTGTTTGATCCCAGGCCACCTACTCATAATATATGTCTCTAAACTCGGGAATGTGCTTGATATCTCTCTTTGAAGGGCAGCATCTCGAAAATCTACAAACGTAATAAGGGAGGCTACCTTGGAAACAAATCGCGTGGCACTCCGTCTAACGCCCGCATTACTTCGTTTGGCGTCATGTAGTAAGGCGTATGTAGCAATAGCTAGGACAGCAGCGGGAGCACCAAGCTGATTTGGGTGATGATGCGGGAAGACGCTGCTAAAAGCAGCAGGAAAGTTCCCCTTGCGTGAGAACCTTTCCAATGAAAACTTATCAAGTCTCGGGAACCAGAAGCCATCTGTCACCTCGTCGTTCGGCGTCACGGGCACGACCTTAGGTAAGGACAGGACCCTCCAAGAGTCAACGAGGTCTGCAAGCATAGCATCTTGACTAATAAGCCCGTCTTCTGCCTTAGAAGAGTCATGCTGCTCAGTAGATGGATCCATTTCCACTATGCCTTGTACCAGCTTCCCAACGAGCGTAGACCATCGTTGGGGTTTCATCTCACCAATGTCTGCGTAAACTCGAAAGATCTCGGCGACAGTCGGCAGGGTCGGGGAACGCATCGCTTCTTTTTTTGCAGCAATAACCCTATCCATGAGCCGATTCACTACCCTATAGAAAATTTTGGGTATAGTGACATCTGGGTCTTGAAGTATGGGGTATATCTCGGTCTTGAGGTAGTTAAATGCATTGGACACCGATTCGTCTCCCTCGATCATACGTTCTAGCTTCCCAATAGCCTGAACAAGCGCCAAATCATTGCCAGCATTCGGCGACGAGGCAGCGGGTGGCGCGTTTTCGGCCGTGGTTTGCTGGTGGACAATCTGTTGGAATAAAGCGTCTACTCTAGCTGAATCTTTGGCTGGATCGTTTCTCGGTTTACCCCGAGACCAATTTACTTTGGGTTTGCCTTTACGTTCGTCACGCAGTATCTTTCGAATATTATTTTGCCCTGGTGTATCTACCACGGTATCAGTAGGAGGGGATTCATCGGACGGTCGAGCCGTCGTCTCAACATTAGAATTAGGACCTCTCGAAGGGGTTGTCGTCGAGAATCGTATTGCTTGGGCTTGCCATTGTGAAGCTCGTAAGCCGCCCGAAGTCGCTGCTATATGGCGACATAGCAGACAAACTGATCTAGAGCTCTTCATAACATGCGAGAGGCGACAAAGCGAGACGATTCGAACAGACTGGTTGAAGTACTTTAGTGTTAGCGGCAGGTGTCAAAAAATGAGTGGATACTCTTGAATCGATTTAGAAATTTGGATCAATTGATCGGAGTGTCATCGCCGACAAGGGAGCTTGGGCCACATGTTGCCCCACCCTATAGGCACGCATGCCCGGGTAGCTGCTGCCAAGGTACCTGACTTCCAACTTCCAAGCTCTAAGAATGAAGTGAGAAGGTGCAACATTGAAGCAACTAGACTAAGGAATAAAGAGTTAAATGTCGTGATTTTCGACAGAGTCTCATCTACTTTCGTCCACTTTTCAGTATATAAATAATTACTGTTTAAGCTTCATTAAGCCTGTATATCATCGCGTATCCCCATCCATAGCTCTTAGATTTTGGTTAGACCACGCCATTCATAAATTCAATCCGATACTACCTACATAACCCCCTCTATTATAATGACGTCCCTCGTCCCTAGGCCGCCGTACACCGACGACGAGCTCAAGAAGCTATATCCGTCTAATCTTGAGCTACAACTTGTACAAATCCTTCTTCGCCACGGCGAACGTTCTCCCGTCTCGGCCCGATTTCAGAATGCCGGCTTGCCCGCTTTCTGGCCCTACTGCTCCGCCGTCCGGCAGCTCAAGTCGGCCGTTCTAGACCGCCACACCGGCCAGGTATATATAGCCTTCCTATATATGTAGTCTTCAAGCAACCTGCATTACTGTAAGTGGTAACCGATCCAGCTAAGAAAACATAGTTCTCCACAATGGAATGGAAACGCCGTCTCGAAACCTTCGGCGCGCAAGACGAGCCCGTACTGGCGGCCGGCCCCGCGGGCGAGCTCGACGGCGTGTGCGAGATGGGCATGCTGACGGACCGCGGCCGCGAGACCACCTTCGACCTGGGCACGCGGCTGCGCGGCCTGTACGTCGACCGCCTGCACTTCCTGCCGCCGGTGCTCCTCAACGCCGACGGCCTGTACCTGCGCGCGACGCCCATCCCGCGCGCCCTCGACTCCGTGCAGGAGACCTTCACCGGCCTGTACCCGGCGCACACGCGCGCGCCCGCCTTCCCCGCCCCCGCGATCCTCACCCGCGCCCCCGGCGACGAGACCCTGTTCCCCAATGATAGCAACTGCCGCCGGTTCGCAGCCCTGTCGCGGGCTTTCGCGCAGCGCACCGCCGACCGCTGGAACGCCACGGAGGACATGGCATACCTGACGAAACTATGGGGCAAGTGGATGCCGGAGGATGCGCCGCGCGTGGCCGTGGACTCGCGACCCCGGCTTAGCGGTATCATGGACACGATTAACTCGACGCTGGCGCACGGCCCGGAGACACGGCTTCCCGCTGAATTCTACGACACCAAGGCCCGCGAGATCATTGACAAGATCGGCGTCGAGGAGTGGTTTTCTGGTTATAAGGAGAGCAACGAGTACCGTATGCTGGGTATTGGTGGGTTATTGGGCGACGTAGTGGGACGCATGGTGGGTAGCGCCGAGCAATCTACGGCTGATGGCCAGTACGAGGTTGCGCGGAAGCTGGGGAGCAGCGCCATGAAAGATGGTAAGGGTGTTACGCCCGTGCGATTCGGACTGAGCGGGTGCCACGACACTACCCTCGCTGCTATTCTGGCTAGCTTGGGCGCGTACGAAAATCGCAAGTGGCCGCCCTACACTAGCCACATTGCCATCGAGATGTTCCGGAAGGCAGACTCTTCTAAACGGGGCGACTCTCACCATTACGGTAAAGCGATGATTATGCCCACGGAAAGCAGTGCCAGTAATAGCAGTGGAAGCAAATCCGCCGAAACTAGCAAGCCCGGTTGGTTCGGCTCCTTATTCTCCGGATCCTCGGCCGCCCGTGCGAAGCCCGGCAACCCACCACCGGGAATAGGCCGCAAGCGGAGCGGGGAGCTGTCACCCGCGGAGAGGGCCAAACTCGATGGCTACTATGTGCGAATACGATATAACGACGAGGTTATGACAGTGCCCGGCTGCAAGGCTCCAGGTAAGCATCTCGAGGGCGACGAGAGCTTCTGCACACTGGTAAGTAAACGTGTTCACATATCTCGTTTAAGTTCATCGAAGAAGGGCCTAGCCCCTGCAACTTCGCATTTCATATAATGTAAGTTGGAGATACGTATGTGTAAAAGCTAACAATCTCGATTACCTACCATTTAGGACGCATTCAAAGCCATCGTCGACAAATTCGTCCCAGACAACTGGAGGCAGCAATGCAGAACCAACATTAAGGGCCCTGCCTTCCCACCTGAGCCTGAGCCAGCTGGCTACTAATAGAGTAAAATGGCTGTAGACATATCAACACTGTTATCTGACCTAAAATGTCACACAAGAGATGAGAATGAAGATACGTTGAGAGTAATTCAGGATGAGTTGAAAAAAGGACGAGTTTATGGAGATGAGAAAGACGAGTGATTTCTGGTATCGCAAAGAATTTGCGTGCGTGCACATAGAGATGTGTTCCTGCATGATTAGACGCCTAGGATTCACCACTGGTACATAGAAAAAGCGAAAAGAGGCGTTACACGGTTCAGCATTGGTCGATCTGGCGATAAGGGGGAGCACAACGATATTTGCATCCATAGAAATTGAAAAACACATAATTTCTGTCATAAAACCATCACATGGATAACTCAGATTTGAATAAATTTACTTCTATACACATGTGATAACTATCAAGTATAAACAGCCAAATACAATATATATGGTTTTCGACATGCACATAAATATGGAGCTTGGAGAGCAGTTTTTGGATTTGTCCTATTATACCCTCCTAACCCTTTTCAGACTGAGATGTACGCAATGACAGCAGAGCTAGAGATACTGGAATACCCATAACCCCTCGATGATCAAAATCACTGTCGGGCACACCTCCTTCTATCTTCCTCCATCCATCTATCTTTATCCTACTCTTATGATGGGAATCCCCATCACTCCTACTTGGCATCTCATTTTCAGAGACCAAGCCCCAAGCTCCTCAGCACGTAACCAATTGCTCAAAGTGAGGCACTGGTCACCGCACTACTTCCTCCACGGCGCTAGTCGATTGTCGACCGAAATTTACTTGTTAGGTCGAATAACCGGGAAAGTTGTTCAAGAGGTTTTACAAAGATCATAGAGGAAATGACAACCGTAGCCGTTGAAAGTCGAATAAAGAACGCCGAAGAAAATCAACGCAACGATTACAACATATTATCTTTCCCTGGTACTCGCCTGCGGGGTGTCCATCCTATATTAATTGGCGACTTCCTCTTCGACCCAGCCGTTCAGACCACCCTGGATGGCAAGACCGAGACCAGAGCCCATGCCTCCGAAGCTGGCTTGGTACTGATGTCCTCGGCGTTCGCCCTCGCTGGGTCCTCCAACAGCACTGACGGGGCTGTTACCTCCATTCTCGAATCCCGGCGCAAATACCGGAAGGCTTACAGCACGGTTGTGTTGTCCTCGAGGGTTACCAGGGGCGAGAAGACCGCCAATGGTGGTGGCACCAGAGACTGAGCCATTGGAAGCATATCCGTTAGAGATGCTTGCTGATTGTCCGTGAGCAGAGACTGATCCTGGCTGAGGAACGTCGAGTGAAAGCTCGTTGGGAGAGGACGCCGCAGTGCCAAACAGGGCTGCCTGCTGAGAAACCAGCATATGCTGCTGTTGTTGCTGTTGCTGTTGGGCTTGCTGAGATACTTGATTCAAGTAAAGGGTGAGCGGGTTGTTACCGTTCGCGAACAGACTGACGTTGGTAGCGGACTGAGGCGAAGTGGGGTTGGTAGGAGAGTTGTTGCTTCCACTGCTGACAGGAGGCGGCGAGGCAACACCTTCTCCACGAGGAGACTGCGCCTGCGCTTGCTGCTGCTGTTGTTGGAGTTGTCGGGGTTGGTTTCCGCAACGGTCCTTACCAAAGTTCACCTTGAACTTCTTGTACTCGTCCTTGCTTCGAACAGCTTCGATAGCTTTGATGGCGTTGGCAATGTTTGTGAAATTGACAAAGGCACAGCTCTTCTCACGCAGTGTGTTAACCAGCTCAATCTCGCCATACTCAGAAAAGTCCTGTCTCAGCCTCTCCTCGGTCCATGTCTCGTCCAGATTACCGATATAAACGTTTCGGGAGGCGCCGCCACTAACGGCCAATGCAATGGCAGGTGGGAGAGCACCGGAGTGCTTTCCCCAACCGATCTTTAGACGGCGGTTGTGAATCATCAAGCCCTGAAGGTTGCTGAGGGCATAGAATGAAGCAGCCGCCGTGGGGTCGATGAACGTGACAAAGCAGATGTGCTTGTCAGGGATGTATCGAATATGATGCAGCAATCCACCCCTCACAACATTGCAAATCTCCTCGATCGTCGTTTCCGGGTGAATATTACCGAGATAGATCGTTCGGTTTCCCAAGTTGTTAATACCGCCAGCTGTGGTCGCGACCGCGGCAGCGGCGACAGATTGCTGGGCCAGAGCGCTGGAGATGACCTCTCGATCCTGCCCAGTTAACATATGAGCATAGCCGGGGGCAATACCGAGGTACTGAGCAGCATTCTGCTGCTGCGTCTTCGAAACATATGCACATCGGTCCTTCCCATAATAGACACGACGGGGAGTTTGCCACTTGGGTTCCTGAGGCAACTGCTGAACAGCCTTCATAGCGTTAGCAATAGACAGGAAATGAATGAAAGCAATGTTCTTCTCCCGGACGATTTTAATGGTATCGATGGCGCCAAACTTCCCAAGGTCCTCACGCAACTCCTCCTCGGGTATCTCTTCTGGCAAGTTTCCGAGGTAAACGTTTCGTGAAGCTCCGGACTGCTGAACGGCCAAAGCCACAGAAGTAGGAACCTGAGAGGGTTTACCCCAACCAATCTTGATGTCTTGCCCCTTGATGCAAAGTTTCTTCAAAATCGCATCCGAGTGGAAATGAGTGGCAGCGTTAGCATCCAGGAAAGAGATGAAAGCACAGTTCTTGTCAGGGAGTAACCTGACGGATTCGATCTGTCCGCTCCTAACATGGCCGAGAATCTCTTCAGCAGAAGTGTCCGGAGGAATGTTGCCGAGATACACCGTCCTGCTAGTACCCGTTACGATGCCAGGACTCAAGGTCGGCGATTGGGGTTGCATCTGCATCTGCATTTGGCCATTCATGTTGTTGAAGGATCCACTAGGAGACTGCGGTTGAAAGAATTGGGGAGCACCATAAGTCGAAGGAGACACAATTGACTGATAAGTCTGAGGAGACATATTTTGCTGGACGGGACTCGAGACGTTATTCTGCTGTTGCTGACCCGCATGCTGCTGACCGTGCTGGAAAGCAGACAAGTTCTGGAACTGGGGGCTAGCAAAGGCAGCTGGAGTTCCAGGTTGGAAAGGGCTACCAAGCAGAAGCTGAGACGGGAGAAGAGGCGTAAACTGCATATCGAAACCTGTGCCGGGTGTGGTCATGTCGGGGCCGTTGCTGGGGGCGGGCTGATTCAGCAGCTGCTGCTGAGTGTTGATCGAAGGAATGTTACCACGCCGAGGGTGCCTGTCAGCAAACCCAGAGATGTTGGAAGTGAAGGCACCATGAGAGAAACCAGTGTCGCTATTTGATGGCTTGGACGCATGACCAAACCGGCCTGCGGAGCCGGCAGCGGGTCCGGTGGGAATCCCACCAGGCGCTGAAAGATCCTGCATCCCGAGAAGATGAGGAGGGACAAGACTGTCCCGCGAGACGTGCGATAGAACCGCCGTTTTGAAAGATTAGACGTGCCCGGAAATAGGCACGAAGGCAGAAGGCAGAAATAGGATCCGAAATTCAAAGGATCCTAAAAGTAGCAAGCAATATCGAATATTACAACAGCTGTCGGCCGAAAGGGGAAACGGTACAGCTTCTCGACTTCGTCCAAACAATGGTTCAGTTTAAAAAGGATAATGGGTATCTCTAATCGAAGGAAGAGGTACCACCGAGGAAGATTGGATATAACCTATATGCAACAATTCGGTGGTCGCTCGTCAAGGTCACGCGCAATAATCGAATCGGCCGCGGGTTGAATAATAATCTCGAAGAGAGTACAGTTAATCCAAATATTTCTTATGATATTTCCCTAGAGCTGGCCAGGATTAAGAAGGTCGAGGCGAGGATGAGTTTTGCCTGGGTGAACAAATTCCAGTCCAAGATTGGTACTGTCCTTTGATCTGTGTCGTTGGTCCGGCTACGTCGAACAAAGACTAGACGAATATTCTCCTCCAAAGCGAGCGAACAGCGATATGCTAAAAACGAGTGTCGAGAAGTTATGCAGACTACAACAAAGCTATTGTCGTCGTCCTCCTACTATAAGGCTGGAGCCAATAGATTCGCAAGATTCGCTACGGGGAAAGCTGGCGCAGACAGATCGAATTGGCAATATAGCTGTCTATGAGGCGAAAAAGGGAGGATATCTTGGCGCTGGAAATTTATAAAGAATAATTAAGAAAGTATATTGAATGAGTGTAGGTAAATAAAAGCTAGAAAAGATCCAAAGACGGATACCTAGGTAGCTCTAGAAACGAGGAGACGGTAAAGAAGGATTGGATAGGTAAGATACAAGAGAGGTAGAATGAGGATGAGGAAGAGGACGAAGAGTAGGAGTAGGAGTAGAGGTGTAGGTAAGGGGAAGAAAAAGAGAGACTAGACTACTCCGTTAAGTTAGAACAGGAGAGAAGTGGACTGGAGTGGACTGGAGGGAGAGGAAGTGAGCAAGAAGGAGACGAGCAGAAAAATGAAGGGAACTCATTGGCCGAAATGCTCTGGTGCAGATTGCCAAAATGGCCCAAAAAACGGGGGGCGCTAGTTTTAATGAACGGCCTGCAGCTTGCTAAACCCATTTTGAACTGCTTGAAGTTCCTTCCACCCACCTCTTCTTACCTTTTTCAGCTAAGATGATAATGTAATATCCAGCTCAGGGAACATTCAAGTATATCTGATACTTGATAATCCCATACAAATCCTATACGAGCTCGACGTACCCTTACTGATATCCCCTGAGTTAGTGGGTGGTAACTGCTTTCAATGGATGTTAGGAGACAGGGGCACCTCCACGCTAAAAGGCATAAGGGACGGAAGTTAAGATGAGAGGTACCCTGTCACACAGGAAAATACGTAGAGATACTCATTTCAATAATACCAGTTGACCGATGTCCATTTCCATTAAACACATGCATTTTAAACTCAATTCACTCACGCGACTTTGCCCATAGTTTCAGGTGAGGGACTGCTATGTTCAAATTTCACTCAGGAGTCACTTAACTACTTGGTATATAGTAATTCAGTCCATTTTCAACTATGAGATGGAATTAAACTACTATCACTTAACTGATTCAACAGTCATGAACTCTATCTCATGGTTCAGCCTCATTTCAACATTTCTCAATAGCTTGAATTTTGATGGGTATTCGGTCCACTGAGAATTGATGGCCTGTCAGTTCCAAGGTTGTCCCACAGACCTCGTTTCCCCATGCTCAGAAAAAGTTACTCCTCATCATCCGACCGGTTTATATCGGTCAACATCTTATCTCCTGAGTTTTCATAAACTCAAAATCATTCGTATATCATTCGAATAAGTACGATGTTCCAGAGGCGTTTGTCGCTTATGAACACTCTTAAAAAATTACTACGGGTGTCTCATCATCGGTACGCTAGGCAAGAGTCAACCTCATGCCAATAGACAGGGGTTGACAAGTCTACAGGGTCTAGACACGAGTTACAGATCATCGTTGGAAACGGCACGCAGATAAAAAAGATCAGGGGGAACCGGGCCTACGGCAGTCATGCATGCCAACTCGGTGACCAGGTTTACGTCTACATATACACGTAAAAGGAATCTCATCCTCGACGTTGGAATATGAAGAAAACGATTATATTCGCACAATTATTTTTCATATTAATTGAACCTAGTTTTTCGGCGTCTTATTAATATCACGACATTACATGCGTAAATGCTTGCCAGAGACGATCAGTTCCCTATTCATAGACCACTGGGTCTCGCGGGGTCGGGCCATAGACAAGTCATCTCGATCCCGGATTCCCAACGCCTGGAACAGGGCCTAGGCTTAATTACCAATTCGTCTCCGGTTTCTCTGATATCAGCAACCATAATTATCTCGTGTCGCCGTTCGTTCGATTACCAGTTCATCACTTCATCAGCGGAGCTATATGTAGACTAACGTGACTTGAGGGAATATTCTCCGCGTTTAGGGGAATAAGGGGTAGCTCGACTAGCTATCTGTAGCTTGGCTGGCAACCCGCCTGTGCGCCCATACGACGTGAAACTTTTGGAATCTGATCGTATCATCGTCGACCCTCCCCGCATGGCCTCCTGCAATATTATGTACTATGTAGGCTTTGACGGCAAAAGGCGTTGTGCCTTGCATACAAGCCAAGCTCTCATGTCTTACTGTAGTATGTCTACCACCCTATATATAATACATACATATATATGTAAATATGCACTCACGCATTTGATTCCATCCACACGGGTTAAACCCTACCCATCCCTTAAAATTTTTGGATAATTTTTTTATTTCATCAATTGCTACTTGCTTGCTTGCGTACCATACTAGATTGATTGCTTGCTTCCCTACATAGTCAGCCAGTCTTAGGAGATGCAGCCAAGACAAAAGCCCCTATTTCCCAGACCCAGAAAAAAATCCCGATTGAAAATAAAACCAAACTCTCACCCCTGCCCCACCCCGAGCAAGGCGGTCCCTGCGGCGCGCTACGGCAAGGTACCCGAGGTGTTCAAATGGCTATTAGCGCGGAATGCAGTACCACCACGCCAGGAGATGGGTCTTTGCCTTTGCTGTAATTATCCTGTACGTAGGAACAAACTTATCGTCGTATGGGGGGTCTGGATCTTTCCATTTTTGTCCCCAGATAATAATCCATACGATGTGTAAAATTCACCTTGAAATAGTTTCAATTTCATCAATAGGAGATCAATTGGTCGCAGCAGCGATGCCTGGTCCGCCTAAAGTAAATCACCAGTTGACATTACTGAGCCTCATTATCGATGTTACCAATCGCGGAAAAGTGACGATTCAGTCCCTACACCCGTGAACGAAGACCACCACGAAGCAAACCAACCCTATTCTTATAACGGCCAATTATACACCACGAAGACATGTGTAACCTGCCGAAATCGAAAAAGCTACACTCATTTGGTGGAGGTACGAATTTCGTAAACGCTGCTCGAAATCCAATTCGCTTTATTTTCGTCATCTGTGTCCAGTTCTTATTTTATTATTTTGGGGGCCGATTCCATAATTCTTACACATGTGCTCACTTTGCCCGCAAGGCAATGCTTAGTCCTAACTTACAAAGTAGAGAACTCTTATACAGTCAGATCTCAGCCAACCGTCATAAGCGAGTTGTCTATTTTCACTTCTAACCCAGTGAATTGATGTTGGAATATTGATCTGATCATAGCAGGACCTAAGATACGTACGAATAGATAATAGCTCAGAGGCAGCAGTAGAGGCAATTGTAATAAGATCACCCCTATTACAAAAGATTTACGTCCTATAGCGAGTGATCGCATGACAAGTTATTTCAAAGGCATGAAATGATGACTCGTAATTTACTCAGGAAAGTCGGTCACACAGATTCTCGTCATTCATAATACTAGAGGACCTCCAATATCAGATCAATTGACACGCATTTTTATGGCCCGGTCTATTTCTCCAATAGCTACAGTAGCTACCTCACAAAGGTGAGAAAACATCATCAAGATGCTTGTCAGCTTGACCGCCTTCCCTAATTCCAATCACGTCCTGCTGCAGATCCACTATATGCACATCCGCATGCTGTGCCCAGGCCTCAGCGGTAAACTTCGCATACGGACCCAAATGCAAAAGGATGCATCTTGCTACCGCTCAAGGCTTGCATCGTCCCATAAAACGGGGGTACAGACAGGTCGTGCGAACGGTGTGCTGGTTGGCAATCCAGGCGAGGAACCGTTCTAGACCCAGGCCATATCCTCCGTGAGGAGAAGTGCCGTACCTATATATAAGTTCAGTTTCTAATCGGGACGGCATATACAAGAGATAAGAAAAGAATTAGACTTACTTTCGCTGGTCAGTGTACCAATAATAGTCCTTAGAGTCGATACCCTGCTTCTTATATGCCTCCATAAGCTCGTCATAGTCTTCCATTCTCATACTACCACCAACAATCTCACCGACACCAGGCATCAAGCAATCTACACTCTCGGTTACTCGGAGATCAGAGGGGTCTTTCTTCATGTAGAAAGCCTTGATCTCCACCGGGAAATGTGTTAGGAAGATGGGCCGGTTGATGATATCCGTCATCCTACGCTCGGCAGCCTCTGCGATATCGTCTCCAAACACATGAGGGTTGCCCTCCTCGTTGGGGATGGGGGGATCTTGAGCGTTGAGCCAGTCGATGGCATCGGTGTACTTCATGCGTAAGAAGGGGCGAGAGGGCTTCTGAAAGTTGGGGTTGAGCTCTTTGAGGTGAGCAGCGATAACAGGGTTGGCAAAAACAATATCGATAACTCGGCATATAACCTCCTCGAGATGGTCCAACAAGTCAGTAAAGTCAATATAATCCAACTCGGCTTCGATATGGGTATACTCTGAGAGATGACGGCGCGTCAAACTCTTCTCGGCACGGAACGACTTCTCAATACAGTAGACGTCCCCAAGGCTAGGAATGACAGTCTCGAGGTACAATTGCGACGACTGGGTAAGGTAGGCCGTCTCGTCATAGTAGGGCGCACTAAAGAGGGTAGCACCGCCTTCAACCTGAGTCTGTACTAGGGCGGGAGGTGAGACCTTAGTGATTTGCATGTCTTCGTATACCTTCTGGAAGGCTCCCTCTACCGCCGCACGAATCTTCATGAGAGCTGATGCATTCTCACCCCGCAGAACTAAGTGGCGGTTGTCCAACATCATGGCGTCCCATTGGTTCTGTTGAG
This sequence comes from Hypomontagnella monticulosa, assembly GCA_902825475.1. Lineage (NCBI taxonomy): Eukaryota > Fungi > Ascomycota > Sordariomycetes > Xylariales > Hypoxylaceae > Hypomontagnella > Hypomontagnella monticulosa. Next base: position 3,754,461 of record CADEBF010000011.1, on the reverse strand, counting down.
CCGACACCTTGTTGGTAATGGCATCCTCATCGCTCGGCGACGCACCTAGGACCTCGTAGTAATCGACGTGCAACTCCCGGTCATCAGGAGCCTTCTGTCCCGGAGGTACCTTGCGCATCTCACCATATAGGGCGAGCGATGTACCCTGTGCAAAAGTCAGAGCATCGTAGGTTTTGGTTAGGTCACCAGCAGCCAAAATACATTGCAGTTGTCCATATCCGTCAACCAAGGTGATGAAGGTAGCCTGCTTCTGAACTCGTAGACGGTGGATTCTGCCGAAGACCTTGACTCGGGTACCCTTCTTATCGGCATCTCCAAGCTCGATATCCTTGCGGTTGATCTTAATCCTGACCGGCTTCGGTAGTGACTCATCCTGCTTGAGCACGATCTTCTTCGCTGCCTCGAGGGTCTGTTGTTTTTGCTTTTTGAGCTCAGCCTCCGCTGCTGCAGCCTGCTGCTGTTTCTGAACCTTCTTCTTATGTGCGCTGAGGGCTCCCTCAGCTTTCTTAACGGCGCTCTTGGCTGGTTCTTTCCATAGTAACCTCACGGAGGGGTCTTCGCCGGCGGCAACAGGGCCAGTTACGGACGCTCGAATCTGATACTCGGGGGTAGGTTCTTCGAAATTCTGGATATAAGCGTAGGCTAGCGATTTGTACGGCTTGAATTCCGAACCATCGGCAGTCTCGTCGTCTTTGCCCGCGTCGGTATCGATGTAGCACTTCTCATCGTGCTTGACCCGTTGGGCCAATTCTTCCACGGCCGACATATTTGTTGCGCTATGTATTAGGAAACACCTTATCTTATCCTGGAATGGATATAGATCGCGCGCTTTCTGCAAACCCCGAGCCTGGAAGTTAGGTTATCGACTCTGGAGGTGGGATGCAGGATGTTTGTGAAAGCTGGTCTGTATTGGGAGTAGTAGTGAGACTCTGAAGGTGGGTTGGTGGGTTGGCGGGGTTATCAAAATTACAGATAGTCCAATTGCACTTTTTTGATAGCGGGGTGTTCGCCAATCTTATGTCTTGAATTTCTTTAGATACGGATTTGACTCACAACAATGGACTTGTTTGTTCCGTACCGCAAATATTTATATAGCACTTAAGTATATAGCCTACAATATATCTAATATTAAAGAAGTGCTTCGTCTCTTTTTCATAAAGCTGGGTGTTTGACTCATACCCTCCCTCCAATCAATAGGATCAATATCAGTTTCAGAGGTGTCCCTGTTAGATAAGCGATGCTCCGAGAGCCCGTGTGTAACCTAAAGCACCAATTTCAGGGGTCTGCCATATGCAATCGTTATCTCCTGAATTGAGCTGACCTGCGACATCGGCACATGCAAAGGAGTCAGTACTATGGATGTATGAATGACCTCAGCACGCGACACTGAACGATAACCTCACATAAGCTTAGATATTTATGTATATGATAATAATAAAATGCAATTAACTCAAAGGTCCCATCCGAAGTTAAAGCAGGGTAATCGATGTAGCGACGGTAACAGGGTTAGGTTCTTTATTCATAATTTCCGCCTAGAGGTTGTGAAGAGTCTATAGTCATCAACTTCATAAAAATCCAACCTCTGAAGTCGAACTCCTTCGTATAGAGAGGCTTCGTAATAGCTTTCTCGCTCATCTGTATGAGATAACCAAATGGCTTTATAAAGCACATATCTCTCACCCTTTATTCCGTTTGTAGCCCTACTGCTTACACCCAAGTAGATGGGCATATCAACACCATCTACAGCTCATCTTTCACATCCCCTACCCTCACCTCTTCCGTGGCGCCCGTCTTCCCCATCTCACTCAACCCCCTCTTCACCATACTACTTAGAATCTCAAACACAACCTGCGCGGCCGCCAGCGCCGTCTCCTCGCCGGGACCCTGATACGCCGGCGCAACCTCAACGACATCCGCGCCAACGAGATTCAACCCCTCGATACCCCTCAAGATCCTAATCAGCTCCCTTGTCGTCCAACCCCCAGGTTCCGGTGTCCCAGTCCCCGGCGCGAACGCCGGGTCGAGAACATCTATATCGACAGACAAATACACAGGGTCCTCCGTACCCAACGTGCCCATAATACTGTCCACAATCCCCTTCGTGCCCAAATCATCCACATCATCCGCACTGATGCGCACCCAATTCTGCGCATCATCATCCTCCCAGTCCTCCACACCCGACAACCGCGTGCGCAGTCCCGCATGCACGTTCGGCGCCGCGGAGCTATTCGACAGCAGCCCCTCCTCGCCCGCCAGGAAGAACATCGACCCGTGCGTGAACCGCGCCTGCTCCGAGCCCCAGTAGCTCGGGTACTTGGCCGGGTGCCAGGTATCCAGGTGCGCGTCGAAGTGCAGGACTCGCACCGGGCCGTACAGTTCCCGGATCGCGCGCAGCGCCGGGAGCGAGAGGCTGTGGTCCCCGCCGAGCGTGATGAGACGCGGGCGTGAGAGGAGAGGTGAGACTGGGGAACGAGCGCCGAGCTCCGTAAAGGCGGCTGTCATTTGCTTCGCGGCCACGGCGTTGTCGACCGGCACCACCGGGATGTCCCCGCAGTCCAGGATCTTGGCCCAGTTCGCGTACGGGTTGATGTGGGCCCGTGGGTTGAAGCCCCGGAAGGAGGTCTGCCGCGCTGAGGCTGCGCGGATGGCGCGGGGCCCGAAGCGTGCGCCTATAGTGACAGTTAGCTAGCTATGAAACGAGGATGAGGAAGGCGGATACAGATGGTAAGAGTAATTCCTTGCTTGGTATGATAAATGTAGAAAGATTTAAGTAAAAGCGTAGACCGGACTCACCAGGGCGATAGCTCACAGCAGTGTCAAAAGGGGCGCCGATGATAGCGATGTCGAATAGCTCGCTCGGGGTCGTCAAGCACTTGTGGTACTCTAGATGGGCGAAGGTGGAAATGCCCGAGAAACCCCACTACACACACCATCTTGTTAGTATGTGTGATCTCGATTACTCTGTGGTTGTGTACCGCGATGATCTTCGAATATCGACCCGAAGATCGAGGGGAGATGTGTCATTCCTTTCCTCATGAACGGTACGTCGGGTAGGTACCCATCAACCTTGAAATTCATATTTCCGCTAGGCGTAAAACATACCTAGTCCCTTCGGTTTGAAATATCGCTCTTCATCTAATCTAACGGATGCCGTGCCGTACGGGAAAATATCAAGGAGATTACTTTACTTACTTCCATCCCCCATCTCTTCTCTAATTCGTCTAGCTCCTCCTTCGTCCATTCCCTAACTTCATGATTATGACCGCCGCATGCTTGAACAAGCGCTGAGGAACAGCTTAAGGCAAGGCAGACGATTCCCTTTAGCCTCATTGAGCTTCAATTCCTTATATAAAGGAATTCGTTGGGGAGTTGGTGGATTAATGTAAATGCCAAGGAGCAGAAGACAGAGGACCGAAGTGCGTCAAAGTTTGGGAATTGGATGCATAGAGTAGAATGTAGAAATTACCTAATTGTCTTGAAATCCTAGAAAAATCTAGTACTAATAGTCGATCTTCTTCGTCTTCGGAATAGAGATAAAGCTATAAGAGCTATTACCTTATAGATAGGATACCCAGTAGCCTACATGCCTATCGTTGATGCCGGAGCGGAGTAGATAAGCGTGCTATTTCGGCGGGCGATCCGCCCCGAGCCGAAGATAAACAGAGTCGCAAAACGCTACCCGGCTTATTCTATTGGTCGCTTCGCTGTTGTGCTCAGCACGTATGCCCGGCTCCGGCGAGTATGCACTTTTTGCTTTTGCTCTTTTCTAGAACGGTCTCCGTAGCTAGGCAGCTATATTTCCTACATGCCTATATACTACCTGCCTACCTGCCGTCAGTGCTCGGCGCAGCAGAACTTGGAGTGCATATGTATATAGGCATGCGTATAAGTCCCAGTCCGGTATGTACATACAGTAGGAAGAGGAGGAGGAGTAGGGCGCAGGAGGGCGAGTCGCAAAGCCGAACCCCACGTTCCATCCTTTGCCAGCTAGGTAGACTAAATGTGTACATACATACAGGTAGGCATGTATACTAGGTATGTATGCAAGTTTACGAACATGGCGTTTCCTTATCAGCCTTGGCGGAAAGTACAAATCGCCCATTCTGCCTTGTCCTTCCGGCGGACCCTCGCAAGCCATGTCATCATCCCGATGTCTCGGACCATTAGGAGCGAAGACGCACACGAGGGCCGACCCGATCGTTAGCATGCCGTATTATAGGCCCGGCTGACTACCACCTACCTAGTACTGTAGTCTGTAGGTAGGCGGGCAAGTAGCTGTTGGTTACACTTACGAAGTCTGCATCGAGTACACCATCTCACGTTACCCCCCCTTGGGAGACCTATCCGATGAACGTAGCGTAATACCGCTTTGCCTGCTTACCTGGCGGGAAGAGTTTTGACGCGGAATTCTTCCATCTTGAGATGGGGGATCCATCTGGTGCCGAGGTAATTGCCTCCCTTAGATAGCATGTAGCTAATCATGCACTTCACATGCAGGGCCGCTAGGTAACTGCAGTAGGATGCAGATGAACCCCATCAGGATCTGTAAAATAAAACAGAGTCACGCTATAGAGAAATATCGCATAATTAGAGAAGATGGCAAAAGGACAGTAGTTACGGGATCTTCATCTCTGGATCTAAATCGGATGATACCTGAGATGACATTACACTTATATGATTCCAATCTGGCTCTTGTCACATTAGATCGTTTGACAGGTTCGTACCATGAGAGTACGTGGACCCTTTCTCTTGACCGAGACTGTGTTACCGATCTAGACGGGACCGGGACTGTGATCGGTAGGAGTCGGGGAATTTCTTCATCTACTGAAAATATAGCCTCTCCACATATAAGGGGAGAAAGGCATGCAAGCGTTCGGTGACATATGGCGGTAAAAGATCCTGGGTTAGAAATAATTCAGAAAATGTGAATAATCGACTTGGATGTAAAGTAGACTTAGGATCTCAGTCACAATGGCGCTGGGATTAGGAAGACGACGATCAAATCAATTCAGTTGCACTCCGATCGCCAAACGATTCCTATCAAAGTCCTGCCTGCGTTCGTGAATTCCCCTCCAAACCCTGGCTGCTAGAAAGTAGTAAGAAAATGAGAAAACAGAATCAGGGCGAGTATGATTCGAAAGTTCTTGTCCAGAGGAAAAGTAGTTAGAGAGCCGCATTTTCGAATTCGAAGAGACGAGCCCCTGTCCATACTAGTGTGTACCTCCTCTGTCTCTATATCCCGGACCTCAAGAACTTCCCGGGCGGCAAGAGGGTTTCTGCCGTGGCATGCTAGATCTGATGCCCTTGTACGAGCATTTCCCGTCTAGCTGTCCCAATGGTACCTCTCATTGCTGCGGTATGCTTCCGCGTAGTTGATTCATTCTGAATCCTATCCACTTGTGGTATCACAAGCGCAAATGTCTAAAAGATCGCCCTGTTACGAAAAACGCAGATGTCGTGGGAAATGCCCCAAGAATGACATTGTCCTGATACCTTCTGAATTTTAGTCGGAGCTCGTGGACGATGCTCGGCGAAATGAAGGCGTAAATGTCCGGTCAGGCTAAGCGGCATTATAGAATTAAGCACTTATGGGGCTTCTTCTTCGGCGCAGGAGGCTCCAGGGCAGCAACGATCGCCTAAAATGGGATAGGTTAGTATTTATTATCGAGATGAAGCCGACAAGAAGCCACCAACCTCATCGAATACATCCTTCAACTTGTACTGCGTTAGAGCGCTGCATTCGACGTATTTGACAGCGCCTAGTTCCTTCGCCATTCGTTCTCCATCCTCTTTACGAACCGGTTGCATCTTCTGTTTAGCAAGCTTCTCCCGAACGCTAGGGTCGTCTCTTAAATCCGTCTGTGTACCAACGATTAAGCAAGGTACACCGGGGCAGTGATGGTGAACCTCGGGGAACCATTTCTCGCGGACGTTCTCGAACGAGGCTGGCGACGTTACGCTGAAGCAGACGAGGAAGACGTCGGTTTGAGGGTACGACAGAGGACGTAAACGATCATAATCTTCTTGCCCGGCAGTATCGAATAACCCAAGCGTATATGGCTCATCTCCTATCCTATCGTGGAAGGCATGTCAGTCTTGCCTTGGATCGATCTTCAACTCCAATTATCTAGGTATCCAATTGGGTATGTCGCGGATCGGCACATTTCGAAACATGCCGATATTCGCGACTTGGACCAAACATGCATCGGAATCGCGTCGTAGGACTCACATAACCGTAACGGCATAGTTATCGAACACCGTGGGGACATATTCCGAAGGGAATTTGTTGGTGGTGTAACTGATGAGCAAGCAAGTCTTGCCAACAGCACCGTCACCAACAACCACGCATCTATAGACGGAAGAGAAGAATATATTAGCAATTAAACTTTGCGGTAACGTTCTGACACGGCGCTAAAGGGACGAGGAGACGAATGACGCGTGGTTTACGTCCGAGAGCAGCGTGATATATGGGTATGAAACATGCCGATTTCGTACATCCGGAAGACATGTTTGTCTGTCATGCAGCAGCGCGTTTTTACCACAAGAGTAATATTGGGATGGAAGATGATGCAAGTGTACAAGGAAAGGGAAAGTAAATGCAATGCAATGGCAATGGTAATGGGGAATAACTAACTTGATTGTTGCAACCACCATGTTGTTGACTTGCTAAGCTCCTTCGCAGGAGCAAGAGCGATATGTAGATGTCCCTGATTAAGGAGCTTTTTCTTATCGCGAGCAGGCTTGGAATTTGGGCGGCAGGTATCGGCCGTTTCTACCTCGCAAATAAAAAATAGGTAAAAGAAAAAAAAAGAAGGCAGAGGGGTTAGGTAGTTTGGGGGGCTTGGAGGGGGACGATGTCTCAAGTCCAAACTTGGAAAGATACCGTAGAAGAATAGTCGGCGGTGAGAAGTGAGGGAAAGACTGGAGAGAGAGAAGAGACTCGGGGAGAGGAAGATGCAATATCACAAAGAGAATTGTATGTATGTATGTAATAGAAAAGTCGAAATCGAAAAAGTATCGGCAGGACGAAGAAGGCGAAGAAGGAGTCAAGAACCAACCTGGACGGACTGGGGATACTGGGACTGGGAACGGGACAGGCAGGGACGGCGGAGCTTGACGAAGATTGATTGATTGGGATTGGAGATTGGAGATTGGCAAAGACCCAGTTGCCAGTGGGAAAATGCTGGTGCGTCTGCGCCAGGTGTGGTGCTGCTTGGTGCTGCTGGTGCTTGTTGCTACTGCTGGGCTGGCTTATTATTGCGCTGGACTGGGACTGGAACTGGACTGGGGTTGGTGGAATTGGGTATGGTAGGCGCTGTTTGGCGCTTGGTTGCTTCAATGTTAATGGGTTCTTTCTGCTTTTGGTTCAGTACCAATCCGTCAACTGGTCACTGGTACTTGAAATGTTACTGGGTGACTGCCACTGACAGGTGACTGGGGGGGACTGAAGAACTGTGGGTTGCCAACTGATTGCTGGTGATTTCCAACTATTATTCCCTGAGGCTTTGCCCGAGCGGCGATTTTTGATTTGAGCTTGCACGGACGCACATGCACGTTGGATAATGACTAGGGGCATCACTGGATTTGGGAACTAGGGGGTACGTACTTTGACACTCCCTTTTTTTTATTAATTCCCCAATTGTACCTAGTATCTACATACTGTATTTCTTAATGCCCCACACACTCTCGCCCAGACAAGTCCAGATCCTTCAATTCAATGTGATTAAAAGAGTCATGCAAGTACGGAATCAGCTAATATTCATAATAATTCAACTCAACTTGAAGCGCCGTTAGTACGGTACTTGAGTACATCAATACGGATGATATCCGTGACGCTGTCACTTACCACAGACCATAGGCAAAGCAAGGCGAATTGATTCGATTATAGATTCAGATCAATGCTAATATATAATGTCACTTATTACCTGTATAACAGTTGTAGTCCAATGACTATAGGGATTACACGTAACACACGTCATAAAGAAATACACATACAAGAAAATAATAAAGGGAAAAAGGAGAAAGGGACAAAAGAATAGAAGAAAAGATGGGTTTCTAGAATCCCTTGTCTCACCATGTGCAACTATAACTAACCTAGGTAACTGACAATTAAAAAAATTATTGGCAAATATTCAAGTCTGAGGCAAGTCAACACGAGCCATGGCCAAGTTATGCGCAATGCTCAATGTTTCGAAGCTACACTGGTATTGTCTGCTTTTTAGGGGGCTATCCGGGAAATCAACAAGGAGCTAGGAGGGTCAATAGATCATTTTACAAACCCTCGACTATTATCATGTCATTAGTGATTAGCGAAATCCTTTACAACCTAGTTGAATCCGGGTATCGAACTCTGCTACACGTATTGAAGATCGGATAGGAGGCATAACAATATCATACGTTTTGGGTTAGTTCGCATATCGTATCGTTGACGGTACCATACATGTAAGTTGGTAGGTAGGTAGACAGCTGGTAGGAGGCAAGTAATTTGATGGACTGGCGCGCGTGTAGATACATACATGTATCAGTGTATGTAAGTACTTACAAAAATATTTTCCCCGTCTTCTTTATTCATGCGTCATCAGGGTCCTTCATGACGACGTTTAAGTCGATAGGATACCTACATGTACAGCTGTAAAAAGTCGCACATGAGCCTGGGACCCTCCCACCCCCTTTCTAGAACAAGTCTACGTAATATATGTCCGGGTTAGGGCAATCAAGGGCAAACCCAAGTTTGCCCTGTCTGCAATAACCATGTAGGAAACCATGTAGCACTTCGGCAGCCCTACCTTGACAGCTGCGAAGCTGAGTTACGATTTATTAGACTCGACACCGGCTTGCTACCCCCTACATAGTACATACAACCAGGACATGTCTGCATGGAACCTGCAATGGTACACAACGTATCAACTGAAAAAGCGTTGCACGGCAGATTCATTCGTCGACGCGTCTTCGTCTGCAATATATACTCGGAGCGAGACTTGCAGTTCCGACACGAGAGCCAATTCACCTAACCGTGTTTCGTCGTAAATTGACCCGCGTCTCGTCCGCTCCGCCAAGTTGAGCGACCACATTGCTCGGGATAAGGCAATAGAGAGAAAAGGGACGGAGAGGATACTTACATATATCCAGTGTAATCGCGGCGGTTAAAGGCTCTGGTTGTGGCGGAGCGTGTCGATCAAATGGGCAAGAAAAGGGTATCTGCAGCTCCAATTGGCATCTTCACAACCGGATCATACGAAGCTTTTCCTGTACGCGCTCTAAACACGGACGACTAGTACTACGTGGCAGTTATGCGAGGCAACAGTCAGCCGATTTTTTTTTATGTTGTATATATGAAAAAAAAAATCGTCGATCGTGAAACATGTATAGTTGGTTGCACGAAGGGAAGATGAGTGCTACCCTCATCATGAAGGGGATTTTCTGAGAGGCCGCCTGTGATGCTTCATCGGCAGTCCTGGAACTGACCCGCCTCCCGCCGCGGGGGTTATTAGCTGCGAAGAAAGGCAGCTAAGTAGCCGTATAGTTGTCACGGTGCCATCCCGAGGGATCGGCTTCGTGACAACGTGGAAATTGTGGAGGAAAAAAGAAAGCAAACGAAGTTCTAGAGGAATCCAAACATCCCTGAAGGCCAGCTCCGACGTCAGAATTACTGCAGTCCGACCACTTGGTTCGAATCCTGCTCCTTCATTGTTGAGATTGGGTAGTACCGGCCGGTTCGTAGCCAAGACGGATTTCGGCCACTTGGACCCTCTGGTAGGGCGGCAATGAACGGTGTGTTTTGCAGATAATAATCAGATCCAAACGGTTTGCATATGTTAGGTTACAAGAACCATAGAGAAACTATCAAGAAAATTTGGGATGGCATCCTATTCGTGATTTCTAGGTATCGTTCAGGTAACTGGAAAAGAGACAGCTGGGAGGTTAGGCTAAAACTGCACAGGCCCAGTCCCGCCCACAGGTACTGTTGCAGTGGCATTATGCAACGTCAAGCCACATCCATGGATGTCAATTGATACGCCCTCAAGTTAATGTGGCGTACCTATCAACCTATTGATCCACTTACACATCGAACCTCACCAAGACATCTTCATCTAGCCAAACCTTAGAATCCTCAAAATCATATGTATCACTCCTTTTCATTCTTTTCCCCTCCGGTCTAATAAGAGAACATAAAAATTCGGAGTTCATGATGGAAGCCGACCACATCGACTCGCTCCTAGAGCGGTATCTAGCGCTGCTGCACGAATACACGACCCTGCGCTCGCAGCTGAGCAATCTGCAGACGGGCATGTACCAGAACATCGCGCGGGCAAACTTCACCGCGGAGCGGGGGATGCGGTTCGGGCAGGACTGCTACGACGAGCGCATGCAAGCGTCGCGAAGGATTTCTGTCATCTCAAACGACCGGGATGTCCCTGTCTTCACCGTCACCACCGGGGACACGGAGGCCACGGTCTCGGGTACCGGGAAGGAGACGGCTAGTGAGGACGGCACTCAGGGCTTGAGTGAGGAGGTGAAGGAAGATGAGCAGGCGGAACGGGAGAAGAAGAAGCGACTGCAGCGGAATGACCCGCTAAGGTGGTTCGGGCTGCTTACTCCTATGCCGCTACGGCAAGCTCAGGCGCAAAGTATCGAGGTTGTCGAGCAAGTCATCCCAAAGCTGGTATCTGTTAATGCCCAGATGGCTCAAGTCGAGATAGAGGTCCGCAGAGCTCGCAAGAAGCGCGCTAAGGCTGAGGCGGTCGCTAAAAAGGAGCACGATGTTGGTGTTAGCACAGAGATCACAGCATCGTCCTAGGAGAAAATACGATGAATGCCTTGTATGAGTCATAATCTGCAACCCAACAGAAGTTTCACTCTTAAGAAATTTCGGATATAATACAAGAGATATCCATTAGCACAAATAGCTACCTAATAAGATGATCCAAGCCCCCCTTTCTACCCATACACTGGGACTAGTGATATACAACATACAATCTTTATACCATATCTTCTCATCCTATCCTATCTACTATAGAATGTATTCTACGTCCTAGGTACATCACTATTTGGGGTTTTGTACAGTAGTTATCGTTGTGTACCCGAATAAATCCAGCGAAACGACATCTACAAGGGTATCATTGCGTATCCACAGACGCACTCAAGCATAAGCAGCCCACCCTATATGCCTTTTAGTCAGTATACATGCGACAGCTGGGAAAATTTAATCCAGAAAAAGGAACTTACCAGAATACAAAAATGCCAAATTCCTCTCATCCGTAGCCTGATTAATCAGGTCATTGACAGTAGCAGTGACACTCAGCGTCTTGCTCAGCTTCTTGCGAACGACCTCGAGCGCGCGGTCCGCCTCGCTGGGCTCGTTGACCACGCCGACAGCCGCAGCCGTCTTTTTCTTCTTGGCGTCGATATCGTCGTCTTCCTCGCCGTCGCGCCGCGGGTCCTGCAGCTTCGCCATGCGCACGGGGCTGATGGACCACGAGTACAGGGGATCGTAGCGCAGGACGTCGAGGATCGTCATGATGGAGTAGGTTTCCTCGCGCAGTGCGTCGAGCGTGAACTCGCAGCACCGCCGGAACACGCCTTCCGTTTTGGTGATGCCCATACCGTCGACGATGTCACGCGTGAGCCGGAACGGCACGAGTTCGGGGACTGGGAGGACGCGGCCCATCTCGAAAGCGACGCCTAGATCGATGTGGACCACCTCGCCGGTTTTAGAGTCGAGGAGGATGTTGTGGCCGTGGCGGTCGCCGAGCCCGAGGACGTGGCCGAGAATGGAAATTGCCGCGGTCGTTCGGGTATAGGCCGTGCGCTTCGCGAACCATTCGTCTGGATCAACGAAGTGCTCCATGAAGAAGTAACGCATGACGGGCTGGAATCGATCGGTGACTCTTTTGTAAGTAGCTACGCGCACCTCGGCTGATTTGCTTTGTACTTGGGCAATCTCCTTCCGACACGCCGATCCTTTGAGGTCTTTCGGGTGGTACCGCTCATGGGCCGGCATGAGATACTCGTGGAGCGGTATAGTGTTCGAAACGAATTCGATAAGTCCGGAAGCAGCAGTCAGTGGCAGGACCTTGTACGTTCGGATTCCGAGGTTTCGTTGCTGGGTAGATCGGTGATGCCTTAACACAGCGGACACGGCGGCAAAGACTTGCTCCATGATTGCGTCTTGGCGCAAGTCGTCGTTCCCGCCCTTTACAAGCTGTTTATACCGTTCTCCATTGTTACCTACCACGGTGATAATCTTTGGCGCGCTGACGCCGGAAGCGATGGACATATTTGGCTCGATCTTGGAGATATATGGGACCCGGCTATAGTCCCGGTTGGCAGAGAGTTCTATTTGCATCGTAGGAGGTGGTATATGCCATTTGGCTAGAGCACTTGCGAGATTGGAACCGGCACCAGAATCCTTGACTGGGATCTTCTGCCCTGCCTTATAGCGCGAAGAGTCCCGTTCAACGGCCAGCATATGGTATGCCTTACTCGTCTTGTCAATAGCTGACCAGATTGTAGATACGGAATCGGTCTGCATAAGCCTTTTGCCAACTTCTGACGTAGCTTTCTGCCGAAGTACGGCCACATCATCCTTATCGTTCGTGCGGGACTTCATCCCTGACCATATCTGATACATTCCGTGATACGGATGGTCGACACAGATGCGGTACACTAGCTCGGAAAGTAGGGTCTGGAAGAGACTCTTCTGGTTGAGTAGACGAGAAGTGAGCTGATTCATCAACGTGGCAAACTTCCGCGTTGCAACCTTGTCGATGTGTTTTCCGACAGCTTCATTAGTGAAGTCTTCGCCTGATCGTTCCAGCCACAAAGCCGTGAATCTCAAGGCGTCGTTATTATGCTCATCGGAAGACACAAGAGAGAGCAGATAATTTTCCAAGCTTAGTCGGATAAATTCCGTTCGACTCTGCTCGACTCGGCGTAATTCCTGTTCATCCAACTCAAGCCACTGCTTCGCTTTGGAAAGGTGATTTTGGTATTTCGTTTTAGATTGCGATTCCCTTGTGTTGGCGATGAGCCCTTTGAGTTGTGCCACTTCATCGCTCTTCCCTTTTCTTAAATGCTGCAAGCGAGCTAAATCCTCAAGTCCGTCTGGATTCTGCAGCTGTTCGTCACAAAACATAGCGAATTGGTGGTAAACTTTTCCAGCTTCCCGGCTATCGGTTTTGCCCTTGAGTTCCCTCAGCGCAGGCTGTAAATATTCTTTCTGGATGGTCTCTGGCTTTTCCAGCTTCGCCACGGAGATTTGATATCCAGTCTTGGCGAGCAGATCTGGCCGGCTGATGGGAATGGTTTGCTTCTTGAGATTTGGGTCTTCGTCGATACTCTGCAGCATGTGAATGGAAGATGTCATCTCTCCATGGTCCCAGAGTGATTCCGCAGCCTCGAATTTTGCAATGGAATCAAGATGTAAACCAAGTTCGGCACTAGGCAGCACCAAATCCGTAAGAGATGTCGCGATGTTCAACGACTCCTGGGTAGCTCGATGGTATCTATAAATGCCAGACGATAATAGCATCGATTTTATCTGTGCCAATGTTGCTTCCGGCGGATTTAACCTTGTCATGCCACGGCGCTGAGAAGTTTGAGCCAACATGTTTAGAGTTGTTTCTCTGCAGGATAGAATCTGCCCAACATCCTCGTACCTAAATAGTTGTCAGCAATCGTATCGTAAGTCAGGAGCGCGTTGTCGTATACCTTCCACTTTTCATCCACTTTGAGCGATCCGTGAATGTTGCTAATACTTTGTCTAATTCAGCCGGGTCGACGATCTCGACAACATCGTTGAATTCCGTTAGCACGGCTAGCGTACTCAAATGATGACGGAGTCGAGCTGGGGTAAGGTCTTTCTTAGCTACGTTCCGCATAGTTTCGCTGATGCTATTGTGAGTGACCGTCTTTGCAAGACTCAACTCGGTAGCCTGGCTCCAAGCTTGATATGCTTTATACAAAGTGACAGAGGGGGTTTCAGTCGACGCCGGAGCGGGTAGATTCCAGATTTCCAACCGTCTAGCCGTACTAAAAGTACTCTCAACAGTTTTCGTTGAACCATCAAGGCTCTGTTGGTTTTGAAGGAGTGAGTGTGAGAGCCCTGATAACCCAAGAGTGCCGAGCGTTCCTACCAACAACTGACTATCACTTTCGGCCGCTGGATCTCTTCTCCGGATGTGACTATCATACTGTGCACCGCGAAATGCTAGACTCATGCTACCGTTCTTTTCATACTCAAGCCGCGCCAATACATTGCTTAAACTTGAAGTCTGGCTGAGCCCATAATAGGCGTCGGGATCATCGATGTTCTCGAATATGTCCATTAGGACGTCCGTGGATTCCTGAGCCCGGACGGCAGATGAACGACGGGATGTTCGTGATCCTTCGGTGGATGTCATCTCAACGAACAACAACGCTGTTTTATACATGCCACACCTTGTAGCGGCTGAAGCGACCGAAACGAGGTCAAGATCGAGCCATTGAGCTCGGTCAGCTATAGAATTTTCCCCGGGTAGCTGCTGCGTCCTTAGATATAGAATAGCGTTGACTAGAAGACTTATGTTTTCCTTGGCCGTAGATGAATCTAGTTTAAGCCAATTCTTGAGTGCGCCTGACAGGCTACGTTTAGCGGATTGCTGCTTCTGCCGCTCGAATAAGAGGACTAGGTGGATAATGTATGGGAATGCTTGTTGAGCGAAGCCCTTGACACTCGTAAGTATCGGAGGTAGGGCATTGAGAATGATGCTCTCGGGGTACGACTGCGCTAGATAAACGGTGACACTTTGGGCCCATTTTGAGTCCTCGATCGCCTCACTAGACATAGCAAGGTCTTGATAAACAGGGTTGACAGGCAAATTATCAGAGGGCGGAGTACGGTACGGTGTCCAATCTGATGTCATAAGGAGTTGGTCAGACAAGACCTTCTGACAAGCGACGAGCAAGTCGTTATCGCCGTGGGCTACAGCGTCTGATACGATCGTTCTCAATGCTGATTCTGCAAGTCCTGCCTTGTGGCAGTCAATGTCGGATGTCAAGGACTGTAGTAGACTGAGTAGGCCGTACTCGGAACCAGAGGCGTCTATCGATGTGTTATAGTATCGCGATAATTCAGATTCCCGGAGCAGGTCCGCATCGACATGGCCAGACGCCGCAAACCCCCTACCAACTACTCGACCTGCCCAGGCGAGGTACTCGCTGCTCAGGTTTTGTGCCTGGCAACTTTTCCAGACACCAGGGGCCCACGCAAGCGCCTCCTCATCGGAGCTGACCACATCAATACTGTGTGAAGTCGGAATTGTGAAGTGACTGCAAAGCATTTCTAGTGCTAGCTTTCGTGAGGGCTCATTTAGTAATTGGACCCCATGCACGCCGTCTCGAAGAATTTCTAGTAGAAGCCTGCTTTCATAGGTGCCTCGCTCCGCATTACCGGAGGATCGAACGTGTGCAGCAGACCCCGTGATAGCTTCAAAGGCGTCACGTTGATCGGGATCCCGGAAAGCGGGCGAATCGTAATCTTCAAGATATTTCGTGAACCACGAGTGAAATCTTTGAGCTTTATTCATAGTCGCCTTGAACTGGCTTTCCTGCGTTGTGCTGGACTGGCTAGTTTCCAGGAATACCCGGAGGGAAGCCAGAGCAGACAGAGCATAACCGGCGAGAAACGAAGGCGACTGTGACAACGATTCTGCTCCTTTCTCTAATAGGTATTGGCTTATACCAAGTGCATCGTCTGCGCACTCCGTATCGACAATAAGGGGACGTATGGATTGTAGGAGCATCTCCAGAGGATAGGATTCCCAGGCGTGACGACCTGCTAGGCAGATGAGAACCCGGACCTTCCGAAGGACGGAGCAAGTATGTAAAGGTCCTAAAGCTGCATGGACGCCATTGAGTAGCTTTCTAGCGACACTAACTACAAGTGCGGGTGTCCAGAGTGCGGAAATTTCGTATTCTGTACGACTGCACAGCAATGCAATCTCTCTCGTTAAGTATTTGGCTCGAAACATTGGTTGTTGATTCGGTGACAGGCCGATCTCAGAGTGGCCACACTTCTTGATCTCCGACATTGCTTCGGCGGCGTACGCAAATAACTTGTCTTTCGCCCACGATTCCTCAACAGGATTTTCTTGGTCGATGAGGCTGAAGAATAGACCGATTATATCCGCAAAGTTAATATATATACGTTCAAGGAACGCTTCTCGGCCAAGGATCTTGCGAAGTCGACTTTCACCGCTCCGTTGCTGCTCTCCTTTGGGCATGCTGATATCGTGTGCCATACTGTACGCTATGATTCTCGAGAAATTTCGCTGAATAAGTTGTGGTAGGGTATCACCGAGGGCGGTGGCCAGTTCCGAGGCTGCTTCATCTTGTCCTCGCATCACCATCAAAGCTACTACTTCAGACTGTGCACGCTGTAGTAATTCCTTGAGGCTTGAGAAACCAAATATCATAAATGGTAAATCGTCAATACTCTTGATTTCGAGCCAGGTGTAAAGGAGCTGAGGCGCAAATAAATCGAACAACTTCTGTGTATTCTCAAGATTGAGAGAAGTAGCTATATTGTCAAGGCAACACGCTGCATGCCTCTTCGAGTCAGGAATTTCCCCGGGGATCTCGAATATGTGGTATATACCTCGTCGAAGGAGGGTAGGCCACTCCCGTGCTAACTCAGCGAGCACAAACAACCGTATAGCTATTCCCTCGAGGAAATCGCTCTTACTCGGAAGAACCTCCAAGACGTCAACCAGCACTTCGTCGTGAGACTTCAGGGTATACCGGCCAAATAAGCTAGGTAATCGGGTCCCAATATAGTACTTAACAGGTATTGCCGCGGTTCCGAGTATGCCTAGTAGCGAGGTGCTGGGAGGTTCCATTTTGATAGTTTCCGGGTATTTCTCGTTGGCCTGGATTAAAGAGAGAAGTAGCCGGGATAGCGACATCTGAGTTGGGGGTGAAAGGATATTGTTATCTAGTCCGGAATTGAGAAAGTAATGGTATAAGTCGCCAACGCGAGAGGATATTTCGCCGTTACCATCGGACCACATTGACATGAGACCTTCCATAACGTCGAGGCAGATGTTTAAGGCAACCTCACAAGTCGAAAAGGCTGTGCTGCCAATCAATTCACCCATCCTTCCAACCACTCGGTTGGCATCGTCCGGGTTGATTATAAGGTCGGATTCGAACAACTCTCGAATCAGGCAGCGACAAGAAAGGAGCTCTTCATTAGACAACTCTAAAAATTCATCGAGAAATGATGCCGGAATGAGGCCGATCTGGCCATTGTCTTCGTATAAGACATCGAACAGACGTAGCCTTTGAATGGTGTCGGTGTAAAATGTTGTTGCTTGTAGAACAACAGCAGCCTCATGACGAGATATCTCCAGTGATTTAGACGATGCCTTCGATCGCCGTTCGTGAGGTTCAAATTCATCGTCAACATCCATGAAATCGTCATCATTCTTAGAGGGCTGGCTTCCGGATCTCTTACGAAGAGTGCTAGACACCTCGAATAGTAAACGATGAAGATATACCCATTCTTTACTTAGCTTGCTCAATCCAGTGCTTGACAGTGTCGGCATGTAAGACCTGATCGACATAAGAAGACAATCATAGAGTGCTTGGCGCTCGGGTGAAGCTAATACGACAGCTAAGAGAGTTTGAAGGATTGAAAACAAGGAGTGCTGGAGCTCCTGTGATTGTCTCGAATTGACCTCAATTATTCCCGGAAGGATTAAAGCGCCGACAATTAACGAGTTGACGATGCTCTGGAGTTTATCTGGAGTAATTTGAGCTGACTTGTCTTTCTGTTGATCCCAGGACTCGCATAAAGCTCTGATTTCCTCAAGTTTCGAATAGAAGAGCTCCGCTATGAGTTTCCTCGTGCCGTGAGCATTTGAGGTATCGCCGACCTGCGTAACTGGAGCTGCAGGTAAACGCCCATTAGGCTCTGACGGAGACCCAGAACTATGGGCATCTAGTAGTAGTAAGTAACGGATTAGGTTCTCGCGGCTCTGGAGAAGACCTAATGCCTCGCCAATTGGACCAGAGATCGTCTGAGAGAGCTGTGACAAAGTCAACTTTTGGTCGCCGTAGGCCGCTTGCATTAGATTGACGATTTCCAGCGGCACAACATGACCGGAATATGACGCTATAAATGTTGGATCGGCTGCGATTCCATCGTAATTAGATTACAGTCAGATTTCAAGAATCGAGCTTTGCTTACCAGGATCCCATCTAAAAAACATCCAGCGGACTACATGATTACATGTCGTATAACTAGCGCTGGGGAGTTGAAAATTTCTCAGATGAAGGAGTGTTGTCATCAGAATGAGGGAGGAGTCCACTACAACGGCTGGCCCGTTCACATCAGCAGTCATGACCATACTGTTGATATCATCGGCAATATCGCGATATGACACTAGATTATGAGTTACTGTAGAATGGAGTAGAACACTCGAGGCACGGCAGTTTGTAGTCATGCTCACGGCTCGTACCGCAATCTGCCATACCTGCTTCCAAAGACCGGATAGGGTTTTGTCAGCGGCATTGGCTTGGGACGTGAGGCTAGCTAATTGTCAGTCCGAGACAGTTATATAGCATTTAAATATATAAAACTAACCTCGCGCAGGCGATCATAGCCCATGTAGATACTTTACTTTTTTTACTAGTGATTTGCCCCATCAGAAATGATAGCAGTTCCGATATCTCATCAATATCAACTTTGAGGTCTGAGACGAAAAATGGTATGATCTGGAGAGCCGTGAACTGTATAGAATGGTCGACTGAGCGTAGTTTCTGGCGGAGTCTACTAAAACCGATTCTTGTCCGTTGCTTCTTTCTTGGCTGTTCATCATCAGGCAATGCCGTATGATATTGCTGTGAACCCTTCCACAATAGACATTCGAGAAGGGCTAGTATATGCACAACAGCCCAATGTTTCTCGCTATCAACGTTACATGGCCTCAAAGAAAAGGTCTGCACTTGGAAGTTTGCGCTGCCGCGAGGTGTAGAGGAATATGTCAAGTCATCCTGTTGGAGCTGGGCGCGCTCTTCTCGTCTAGAATATTCGCCCCAGAATAGTTCCGCAAGATTTTCAATGTCGCTAAGGAGCGAAGGTTTGTCTCCCTGCTTGATTAAGAACTCAAGCTGAAGATGAAGATTGAAGAGAAGCTTTAGCATCTCAATTCGAACGCCATTGAGAAGTGCGTCATGTGCAGATGCGGTTTTGGTTTGCCACCATTGGCTCACTAATGGCAGGCAGTCCATAGCCAAAGAACTTGCGTGGTCAGAGTCATCTGTCTGCGATATTACGAAAAGCTTGTTAATCAAGGCGAATGCTAGTTGATGCAACTGGCTTATCCCGAGGGAGCGGAGCTGGAGAACTTGTATGACGACGGATGACATCTCTTTTGAGCGTTCTAAGAGGGGTGCGTTTGGCGAAGAGGCTAAGTAAAGAAGGCACTGTAAGAGATCCGGGAGCTGGCTTCGCGAAACTCGGCCGGAACGTTGGGATGCAGCCATGGCCTTCGGTGTCGATAACGTTAAGGACATTGACTGCCCCGTTCCGGGTGCCGGCGAGGCCCTTGAAGGGGCCGAGTCTTTATCGTTGGCGGCCAGGTATAAGTTTAAGATATCGATAGAGAAGTCAGCGCAGGTGAACCAACCCTCGCCACCCCCCGTGGCCAGAAGCTCGACGTTAGCGGCATGGCTCAGGAGCGCAGCTAGGGCTTTGATATAATCCTGTATCAATGGCGGTACTAAATCATCCTCAGAATGTGGCAGAGTCTGGGTGATGTGGTCGATGACAGCGAGGACAGTCTTCCGCTTTAACTTGCCTATACCCAACTCAACACCAAGGCGAAGCGCTTCGGCACACTTGGTAAGTCTGCTAGCAGCAGTGCTCTTGTTGCTATAATAAGCTTGTTTTTCAGCTAGGGCACAGCGGAAGAGAGCCTCGAAGGTAATGTGGTAGCTCTTGTCATCTAGAGTTGCACTAGAAACCGTTAGGCTAGGTTCGAATAGATCGGTCGACTTGAGGAATTACTCACAAATTCGAGGCCTTTGCCTGTTCCTTGAATATATGCGTCAAATCTGAATACAGTTTTAGTATTTTTATATCACTACTTTGTATTGAAACCGCTGGGTCTCACCATCTAGACCAGAGGCACGAGTGGCACCATTACTACTTTCGATAGCGACTGTCTCACTTTAGCACTATGTAAGTCATTTCTGCGGATAGTGGGCGACTTACTTCGTGCGCCATCCATAGTGATTTGCCGGGCTCTCAGTCTAGGTGCCATTTTGCCGTCTGTTTTGTCTACTAGTCTATGACAAACCAATATAACTGAATCGCTTCGCTTTCGGGTCGTCGGAAACAGAATAGCTTTTAGGCCTAGGAGCCGATACGTTATATGATATTACTTCATCGGGAAATCGTATGTAGTCGTATAATCCCATCTGAACTGATGAAAGAAGTAGAGTTTGGCTCAGTTGATTATATCGTGAGCGTGAAGCTCATTATTGGTTGCGACCAGTCTGGATCTGACTGAGTCTGCTTGAGTAAAAGGAAGGAAAAAGAAATCAACTTCCCAGCCCATGCTTCTACTAGCAGACCTTCAGAACATGGAGAGTTGATTAGAGCTAATTACCGTTCAACGGGTCATGTCGAAATGAGTCTAAGCTAGGCAGCATTACTTGTGATTTCAATACCTCTCATTTATTATCGAATAGTTGCTGTACAGCATAAACCGAAGTAAAGCTGGGAGCTTTCCAAGTTGCTCTAATAATTCGTACATGCAGAAGGCTACTAGTCTAGGTACCTGAAGCTAGCTCTCAGGCAGAAGGCAGAAACAGCTTAAAAAGTAGAGCTATAGAAAACACCCATAGCTCAATTTGCCAATGGTGACCGCCTTTCCTTATTGAGTATCGATGTAAATAAATACAGGGTACATGGGTACAACACATCGAGTATGGAAGCCTCCAGCTGTATATGGCAGGCGGTGTTGACTTTTGCCAACCGTGAATGGATAAAAGTGGGTACCTACAACTTTACATACATGTAGGTACCTTACCTTAGCTCGACACGTCCGGCGGCATCATTTTCTTATGGAATTTTGAAGACTGCTTTCGCGCCCCTCCACATTCTAGAACAAACAACAACCATTGCGAATCCCTCGCAACGCCGAATAAGCAATTAACAGCTCATTAACTGTGAATACTCACTGCAGCCAAAATATACACCCGACAAGTTCACGCGAAGATGCGATAGGGAGCAGGAATCCGAACAATGGCGGAAGAAGGTAGTCTGGAAGCCCTCCAGGCTTTGCATAGGGATCTGGTCACCACAGCCGATGCCTTGAAGCAGGATCGCGAAACACAAGGCCCCCTATTGCTATCACAGCTTCCACAAAACCCATTATTGGAAACACTAGCCGGCAGGTTCAAGCGATTATTGGATAAGCCTGGGAGGAAAAAAGAAAGTCGGGATGCTGTCTTGTCTGGTAGGTTTACTACTAATTATATAGTATCTGGTTCTATCCGTCGTCTTACTAACAATTTTCTTTACAGGGAAAGTCAATGTTCTCGACGAAGAGTATGAGATTAATAAGAACTTCCAAGAGCTTATCCTACAAATCGCCGACACACTCGACTTAGACGAGATCGAAGCCACCAAGCTAGCACTCCTTGCCGAAGATCAAGAGACCACTCTTGGACGTCCCAGGAAAGAATGCGCTGTGATCCTATTCCACCAAGAGAGGAACTACTTGCTCAACTGCATGTTGTTGCTACTACAGCTCTCCAAAGATGAGGACGAGCTGGTCGATGAAAATGCTGGTGACGGTCTCGGATACCTTGGCGCATATGTCAGCGAGAATATTCTCCGAGTTGGCATCCCGGGCGCCACAAATGCTCAGTCTCGAGCAAAGTTCGTGCCTGCTTGTATGGCTACGATGCGCGGCATCAGGGCGTGGCTCCAGAAACTTGCCGAGCAAGCGACGAGTGCTTCGGTCCTAGGCCGTACTAGTGAGGCTCAATTCCAGGAGACGTTAGAGCTTATCTACATAAGCCTAGTTCAGCAGCACGAACTACTCTCCGTCATTCTTTGCTATGCGATTGAGAAGCACGTCGCGGTTGAGAGCGATTTCGTTAACTTCCTCCGAGAGCTGAAGCAGGCCACCAGATACGAACCTTGTACTAGTAAGTTTTCATGGCCTTCTCTCCCATTTCCCTCAAATCGTCTCCTTAGGATATTGCGGCTCTTAGACTTCCCGTAACGGAATATACCGAAGCTAACTTCTAGTAGTACACCTCATACCCGTACTCGGTAGCTACATCACAGCTTTTGGCTCAACGGAAGGTAGTGGGAACGTAGATCAAGCACGAAAACTAAACGCACTTATTTGCCAGCAGCCAGAAGACGAGACGCGGAATTTGCCCTTTCTTAATGCTGCCGTAAAGGCCTGGTGGATTGCCGAATATAGTGGCTGGTATATGGAGGATGCTGCCGGTTCCGGTCTTACGGGAATTGATATTGATGAAGGTAAGAAACCCCCTTGCCTAGGATATGCTAAGCCGACTAACAAATTTGAAAGAGGATAAACAGAGGTCAAAACAATTTGCCGAAGCGTTGAAGGACGGTGCTTTCGATTTTATGTTGGCCGTTGTCGCCGATGTCAGGGCATCTGAGTGGGAAGATACTGCTCGAAAGTCTTTACGGCAATGGCTTCGCAAACGGACCCCAACGCTACCTACGGACACCATTCCATTCTCAGAGCCCTTACAGGATCGCTTGGCGGCAAAGCTTGAGACATTTGTGGATGCCTTCATATCAAATATGCCCGATGTACTCCGAAGATTAAAAATCGAGGAAGACGAGCAACGACAGACTAACCAAGCTCAAGAGCAAGACTACGACTTAGAAAGATTTCTCCTTATCATCGCTTACTCTTTTGAAGGCCGACCAGAGGCCGCAGACGGCTTCTGGGCGGACCCTGAAAATAATCTAGCGGGCTTCTTGCAATGGGCATCTCGGAGGGCTACAACGCCAGTGCAGGCTGCATTCTGTGAGATGCTCCAGTCTCTATCCGAGGACTCCGAATCCGCAACGTCTGCGCACGAATTCCTTCTGGATGAGGGCCACCAGGTTCGCAGACCGCTAAACATTACGTGGGCTCACATCATGAATGAGCTGGAATATTTTGTTAGCAAAACTAGAGAAAAGCCCGCTGCATCCCAGGCTGTTGCTCACAGAGGTGGGAAATTCAACACCGAACAGGCCGAGACGGAACCAGAATTTGCGGCAATGCTGGAATCTTACCTAAGACTAATGGCTAAGCTTGCTACCCAGAGTGACAGTGCGCGTGTTTATCTGGTTGAGCAACCCAAGTCTAGGCTAGTTGACGTCCTCTTTCAAGTCATAAGCAGCGCAGTGGCGCCTCGAATTAGAGCATGTTCGTTTCGAGCGTTGGGCTCTCTCATCAGTCAAAAAACCCTCTCACAGAACTATGCTATGTGGCAATACCTAGATGCATGCCTCGCAGGGCATTATCTCGCACCTGCGTCAAACCGGTTCCTAGCCTCTACTGGAAGCCCCCCAAGCGCGTCTAAATTCATGGAGATACTCTTCCAAGAGATGAGCCCACATATAGATGACGCTAGCGGTTTCATTCAACTCCTGGTGACTCTGACAACTCTCCCGGATGGGTTTGGTCCTTTGAACGACGCGCTACCGTATCCCGAAGATATCGGCGCATCCACTCGAATACGCCCCGGTATCGACCCTTATATCGACTTCACCTTAGGGCACATGTTTTCAGTACGGGCCCAGGACATTCCGGAGGTCGTTCAACAGAGGATGCTCCGATTGTGCTGTCTGGATTTTGCATTTACGTGCATCTCTAGCTTTAACGAGGACTTGATTGTATTCAGCAACGAGACGAATATCAATGTGGATTCCGCTATTCAAAGCGGAAACCTTGAGAACTATGTCACTCTCCACCCATTTGCTAGAGTCATGGAGTGGATGTACGACAGCAAGTTCATGAAAGGCCTACTCGACACGATACATCAGAACCCGGCAGACATTGGAACAGCGGCCCCAGACTCGCCCCTCATTCTCAGTGTTATTCGCGCAGTTGAACTTGTGTCAAAGGCTCTTGACCTCCAAGCTACTTATGTCGATCTCGTTCGACGATTAGTGAAACCCCAGGGTCGAACACCGAGCAGGTCGCCTTTTACACCGACATCGAATGGCGCATTCACTTCGATAGAGGATGGCCTTATGACTAGTATGGGCTTGATATCTGATCTTGGTAGCTACTGCGGCATAGGACATCCAGCTTTGACCTTGGCCAGTTTAAAACTCCTAGAGAAGATATCAGCTTCACCTAGGGCGATCTCAGCTTGGCAATCTGGATTGCCGAGCCAGACCAACCGCAACAAAGCCATCATAGCTCTCGAGGAACGTAACGATACGACTGCTATAGCTGGCTCTTTCATATCCGAATTTAAAACTCCCCTAGACTTTCATAAGGAAGACAATTCGCCAGAGTATCAGATCAAAGTCTACATTCTTGACTTCCTCTATTCTTGCTTGCAGGCAAGCTCAGACCGGCCCACTATTGCTCATTTACTCCTTGGTTTTCGGTGCGGGACGAACACGCTCGAGATTGAACCGGGTAGTACATTTGACCAAAGGTCATCTCTATTCCATGCGTTATTGCCCGTGATTCTAGAAGTTCCCTCCAAGAACGAGGAGGGATCTATGCTTACGTGGCTTATCAATCTAAAATACAAGGTCATGCGGATTTTGAGAATACTCTGGAGTTCACCGTTGTCGGCTAGCATCGTCATTGATGAACTTCGAGAAAACGACTTCCTGTTCCACATCCTCATGCAAGGTTTTGTAGCTCAGCAGAGCTACATATGGGACGGGTACGAAGCTAGCGGCCCTGATTTCCTCACATATCCCGCGGCTGAGGGTTATGTCGATTACCTCGCAATGAGAGCGATGGCACTTGAATACGTTACCCGGGAACTCTGTAGTGTCTCGCATAGCAATTCTCCAGCGCTTAGACGACGGGTTTTTGATGCTCTTGGCGGCCAGATCAAAGTCGACGGCTTAGAGCCTATTCCGGTACCTTCTGTGTTCGAGTTTCAAGATTCCTTACCAGAGGAGGGTTTATTCGTAGCTCCAGCACCCGAAATCAGGTCATACGGAGAACAAGAACTACGGTCCTGCCAAGAAGATGATGATGACTCGAATCGGTTGTACAATTTAGACAAAGTTCAGGAGATCGTACTCCTGAAGCGCAACGAGGCTCGTAAGTCCGGCCAGCTTATCTCACAACAAGACATCATAGCCGCAGATGCCGAAGAAGAGCAGCTGTTGCTGTACCTTAAATATGTAAATCGGTTCACCCAGGTGAAATCGTACAGCCTCAAGGTCCTGACAGCATGGACAAGGCTCTTGATGGTAATGACCGACTGCAACGACTTCAAAGGCACCAACAAGGTATCGTTCATACTCCAAACCCTGCAGGCGACGCTCCCTAGCCTCGAAGCGTACGGCTGGGAAAAGCCTGGTGCCGCTTTGGAGCTGGCTAAGCTTGCTAAAGTGTTACTCTTTGAACTCGACTTCGCAACAATGACTTCGACAGATAAGCAAAGTCGGGCGGTGGAGAATCTGATCAGTGACAAGCTTTTCCAGCTCCTCCAGATCTGCCTGAATGCGATCGCGAAATGGGTTGGGAATCAAGAACTGCGCGCAGTCTATTACAGCATCTGCTATCGCCACCTGACCGGCCTGGTAGATCACGGCCAAGGAGTTTCGTCGGGGCTCCGAAAAACAGCTAGGACGGTCCAGGCGTTCGGTGAAAAGCTGCTAAATGTCGTCTGTGACGACGCATTTGGCGGGGACGCAGGATGCCAGTCGGCAGCTTTGATCCTCTTGGGAACCCTAGTTCAACTTGGCAAGCAGGAGAAGGACAACTTCGTGGTGGATGCGCTTAATAGGCTGAACTTCATCGGCATACTGGTCGACTCTCTGCGTGGCGTGCTAGCAGAGTGGGAGGGCGTCAATCGAACAGGTAAGTTCCTCACGCGACCTATAATAGTTACAATTAGCAATTCTAACAAACATGCTCTCATAGGCGACCCGGATCAGCAGAATTACATAAACACCAAACTTGCCCTTCTACTCCAGCTATGCCAGACACGCGAGGGCGCTAAGCATGTTTTGCATGCAAATCTATTCCGCGCTATCGAGCTCTCGGGATTGTTTTCTGTGGACCCTGAATTACAAGTGGATTCAACAGATAGCAAGGCTCTGGAGAGACACTATACTCTTCTGGTCAAGGTGGCTCGCATCATCGGCGCTGCGATCGTTAGTCGAGGTTCCCACAACGTACTCCAAGGCAGACGCTTCTTGACCGAGCACAGGATGCTGGTAATGCACGTCCTAAAACGGTCAGCAGGTATCGGCGCAGGGAGCGCAAGGACAGATGCGCTACTGTCGGAACGCGTCAATGATCTAGCTGAGGCGTTTATGGTCGTTATCACTGCCACCGGATTTCTAGAGGTATGCTCATAATTTTTTTTCGCCCCAAGTGGATTTAACTGACACGATTATTTTACAGTTCGAGGGCGAGAGCCTGGACGAAGAGAGGAAGTCGGCGCCAATCTTGTTCCACTAAAGATAAAGGATCATACGACGACTTCTAGGTATACAGATGATGTAGCCAGGCCAACAAACTCTACAATGGGTAGAGAAGAAGATGTTGTACGTGTATACTAACCACCCGTCAAGTACGTCGTCAAAAACAACCCTTCATTGACGTCTGGTGTGGTGCCCTTACCGAAGCGAATAAGCTAGCTCTCTCAGCTGCGCGATGCAGCTCAGACAGCTACACTACCACAAGGCACAAGGCAGAATCAGCACTTCAGTGTACTATGTAATACATGAATCTCTTTCATAATAATGTCTCGTCATGTGATCATTATTATGGCTTTAGAACGCTGGGACGCTAGGATAGACCTAGTTTAGCTCGTGGAGCTGGAAGACGTCTAGAAGCTCGCGATGGAAGCATTGCCCTGTTTGCCACATATAACACTGATATCTAATACGACTCTGATTGGCCGAGGTTAACAGTGATGTGTTAAAAGGTCTACTCTAATTAGCTAGATTCTCAAATGCCACGCCGCTAGTTTCGGTCCTTGCGGCTTGGCCAGTTATGTGGCTTTCTTGGTATTCCCCTTGGCGTAGGTAATAAGAACGAGAAGAGTTTAGAGCCTATCAAAATCGCAAGTTTTGCAACTAACGCCGTTGATTGAACTAACTGACTAGTTGACTAGTACCGTGCAGCACAGCCGTCGTACTTAGGTAGGTAACAAGCATGCCCCAGATCGTTGCCTCCATTGCCCCATCAAGCAGCTCGCAAGCAATCAAAGCATTCTGAGCACTTGAGCTCCTTCAAAAGACCCCTGACCCTGAATATTTCCCCATCTTCGTAACTTTTATCTTGACCCGTACAAACTAATCTGTCTAACTACTCCGCTGTGGGCACTCTTCCAATCTCCATCAATCGCACCACTGCACGCTAACAGACATCTCGGTACATAACTTGGTTGGTCGTCGTGGGCTGTAAACCTGGACCTTGTAAAATGACGATGGCCAGCACGGTTGGGGAACCAGGAACCATCAGGAACCAATATTCGACGTCGAAACGAACATGTAGGCGTCTCCGGTGCTTTGGAATGAAACATCACATGTGATTGATCTGCTGCGGATAGTAGCATTCGGGGAGATCTATATACAACCTTCTCTAGAATAAGCTACACTAGCCTCATACATTGGTTCAGCCAGCTGTGATGAGCACGGCGAGCATAGTGAGTGTGAAATGAGCCGCCGAAGAAGGTCCAGAGGCACGCGACACTTCCACAGCCTGTCGAGCCCCAGCTTACTTACAGTCCCGTCCCTAGTAGGTAAGCGGTCTAGGGTTCTACGCCGTCGAGCCAAGAGCCTCTAGACATGGGCCCTCGCACAAACTACTCCGTGGAACCACTGCTGGCTATCCTCGGTCAATGATATGCGCCCGGACACTGGCTGGATGGCTGGATGGCGTGGGCACCCTGTTACCTTGTACCATGCTCACCCGACGGACAGAGCTGGAGAGATAAGCAACGCCCCGCCGCCCGCACGATTTCCGGGATTGAAAGGTTGCTGCTGCTGGTACTGGTGCTTCTGGTGCTGCTGCTGCCACTGCTACGTAGTACTATAATAGTGCACGGAAACGGATAACCGAATGGGATTGGTTGATAAGTCCCAAGAAGCCAAGACAGTCTCGTTACCTGCAGGCCTGATCCAACATACAATCACAGATACATACATATCTACATGCATACAACACAATATAATATTTATTAGCTGAGGATCTCCCACATGCCAACCTTGTTCCTCTCCCGCTTCCTTTCTTGATTCAACCATCTTCGGGTCTGGGGACACAAACGGCCCATTTCCTACCTGTCTGTATCGTGTTTCGCCGTCCTTGTTCACTCACTAGTATCGGAAAATACAACACAGGACATAATGGATAGAGAAGGTGTATCCCACCGGTCGACGACCTCGTCGCCGTCCGGGGACAAGGAGAAGATGACCTGCACCGATACGGATATCGAGCCGCAAGTGCACATTCGCGGTATCGAAACGTCGGCGGAAACCGCGCTTCACCGCGGTCTCAAGGCCCGTCATATTACTATGATTGCCATCGGTGGTGCTATTGGAACAGGTCTTATCATCGGTACCGGCAAAGCGCTCGCTCAAGCCGGCCCCGGTTCCATCTTCGTCTCGTACTCGATCGTCGGTTTCGTCGTCTACCTGGTCATGGCCGCTCTTGGCGAGATGGCCGCTTGGCTTCCGATGTCTGCTGGTTTCACTGGTTACGCTTCCCGGTTCTGCGATCCTTCGCTTGGTTTTGCGCTTGGCTGGACGTAAGTCGCGAACTTTTCTTTTCTACGGGCGCGCGACGTCAGGCGGGTTTCGCCTTCGCCGAGACTGTGTTCTTACAAATAATTCTCAAACGGAGCTAACAATTAATGTCTTGTTCTACAGTTACTGGTTCAAATACATCATTGTCACACCTAATCAGCTTACAGCCGCCGCTTTAGTCATCTCATTCTGGCTTCCTCGTGATAGAGTCAACCCGGGTGTATGGATCACCATATTCCTCGTCGCGATTCTCTGCATCAACTATTTCGGCATCCGTTTCTTCGGTGAATTCGAGTTCTGGCTGTCGAGTTTCAAGGTTGTCGTTATCGTCGGCGTTATCCTCCTAACCCTCATCATCGCGGCCGGCGGTGCGGATGGCGACCCAAGGGGTTTCCGGTACTGGCGCGATCCTGGGTACGTAGATTCCGCAGGTCTCGGAAGAGCCGTTTTTTTCTCCAACGGGAAGCTAACTAATAGGAACAGTGCATTCGCCCCTTACATCGGAACAGGATCTTGGGGCCAGTTCCTCGGATTCTGGTCTACTATGGTCAACGCCACTTTCGCCTATCTGGGTACCGAGTTAGTTGGTGTTACCGTCGGCGAGGCCCAGAACCCGCGCAAGACCATCCCCCGCGCTATCAGACTTACCTTCTACCGAATCGTCTTCTTCTACTGCATTAGCATCTTGCTGATCGGCATGTGCGTGCGATACGACTCCAAGGACCTTGGCTTCGCCAACGACGCGGTCACCAGCGCCAATGCTTCCCCCTTCGTCGTCGCCATCACCCAAGCCGGCATCCCGGTCCTCCCCCACATCCTTAACGCCTGCATCCTGCTATTCGTCTTCTCCGCTGCCAACTCCGATCTATACATCGCCAGCCGAACCCTCTACGGTCTGTCGTCGGACGGCGCCGCCCCTTCTATCTTCCGCAAGACGAACGCCAACGGCGTGCCGCTATATTCCCTCGGCACCTCGGCTGCCTTCGCGCTCCTCGCCTACCTGAACGTGTCCGACGACTCCAAGGCCGTATTCGGATACTTCGTCAACCTGACGACGATCTTCGGTCTCATGACGTGGATCTCAATCCTCGTGACACACATCTACTTCGTGCGCGCGCGACGCGCACAGAACCTGCCGAACTCCGCGATGCCGTACACGGCGCCGCTCGGCATCTACGGGTCGTACGGCGCGCTGTTCATGTGCTGCCTTATCGCGCTGACCAAGAACTACGACGTGTTCGTCGGCGACTGGAACAAGAAGTACCCGACCTTCATCACGGGCTACCTCGGCATCCCCATCTACCTCATCCTCATCTTCGGCCACAAGATCTGGACCAAGAGCAAGGGCGTCCGCCCCCACGAGTGCGACTTCTACACCGGCAAGGACATCATCGACCGCGAGGAGGAAGAGTTCCTTGCTGCCCAG
The DNA here is from genome assembly GCA_902825475.1 of Hypomontagnella monticulosa. Lineage (NCBI taxonomy): Eukaryota > Fungi > Ascomycota > Sordariomycetes > Xylariales > Hypoxylaceae > Hypomontagnella > Hypomontagnella monticulosa. Next base: position 3,724,045 of record CADEBF010000011.1, on the reverse strand, counting down.
GCCGCTGAGAAGGCGAACAAGCCCGAGAAGAGGGGCGCGCGGTTCTACCGCAGATTCGTCTCTTGGCTGTTCTAAGCCAACCCCCCGTTGCTACGTACCTACGTATAGAAGTTTGTTCCGTATGAGCGTGGATGTTTAGGGAGAGTCGCATAAATAAGATAGATACCTCTTGTTTGTATATACCAACGATATGCGCTCCACTGCGCCGCGCCGTGCTGCGTTACGTCGAGGCGCCGTGGTGGGATTAATGAATGAAAAGACAATTTTACTGTTATATGTTCTGTATGCCTTGTCCATCCTCTGACGTATTTCCCGTCGTGATTCTCTCTGCATAGTCACTCATTGTGCTATGGTGCTATGGTCGTACCCGTACTGTATATAAACCCCTCGTATCTCGAGTCTCGAGTCTCGTATCTGCGGCACACACTCGATACGGCAAGGTGTTCGTTCTTCTAAAGGCTGAGTTTGCTAGCTTGCTAACACATGCGGTGATAGATAGGGCTTGGCATCGATCGAGTCCTGTCACGCATGCTGTGGCAGCGGTGCTTGCCCGCTAGTATCAGCCACCCTCGATGCCGTGTATCTAAGACTTACGTGCGAAATCCGGGGTCGCCACGTGGGGAAAACGGCCGGGTCTCGGGTACGTGGTGCGAAGTCGGGAAGATTGCAGTAGTGCACCTTTGGCATGTAGTATATTGCATTGTATGTACATATGGTATGCATGTATGTACTTGAGTATGTATGGCGTGTAGTACAGCAGGCAAACTTGGTGGAGGAGGCACGAAAGCCCGTACGTAAGTGGGTATGTACGTAGGGATGCTCTTGTTTGGGCTATCATATCTTCTCTATATTAACAAGATCGTCGTTTCGAGGCTCCGATGCCATTACGACTGGGGTGTGAGTAATGGTGTTTTCATCTTGCCCCCCTCCTGAGAGAGTGGCATGATAAGACTCAAGGAGAGGATTATACGATGTCTCCACTTTCCCCTGTTCTATCTACCGTCGCTTAACTTAGATCTAGACTGCCAAACGTCCCTGGTAGGATGTTGGTTATGGTTGCTATGGTTAGAACGGTAGGCTCTTTTCGTTGAAGGATCTGATCAACATCTGGGAAATTCTCCTTCGTTTCTGTTCAGAAGCTCTATAAGTATCGCTATTATTAGCGAAGCTTCATTATGGACGCTGATGGTTTAACAAGCTCAATCGATGTATGGGAGATATTGTCGTATTGATATTCGTTTGGTAATGGAGGGGATATTTGTGGTTACTACCGTCAAACCATCGTCTACGATTAGGATAATAGAACTATACTATATTATTAATAGCATCAGGAATGAAACATAATATTTGCCGGTCTAGTTCATATCTAGAACATCTTTCGAATCCACCGAGTCTGTATGTCCCCCATCATGTCGTATAACGACACACTGCTATGCCGATCCCAGACTTCTCGGAACCCAATGAAGTAATTGTGTTCTTAGATACGCTAGGCCCCAGGTCCGTTCGTCCCTATATTAAGATAACGGTGCCTGGCTAGAGCCTGTGGCGACCTTTGATATTCCTTCTAGAAAACTTCTTCACCGACTATCCTTGCTTCCCCTGCAAGATACGTATGGGGTTGGGGACTTATCGGCACCGTTCGAGGCAACGAGATACAGAGCGAGCGAGCTTATAGGCTCTAATTCCAGTGCAGTGGCAACTTGAGATAAATGGATTGATATATGATAACGCCAATGCCTTGTAATTTAGGGGCCTGTTACACGTTCAAGCTGTTAACTTATACCGATGAAACCAACCGAGATCCAACAGAGAAAAGTGAAGTGTGATCGAACTTACCATAAGATACGTCATAATACTGCACGGTGGTAATCTGGGAATACGGACACAACAGATCCTAGGGAAAAAGGGGGGAGGGGGTACGACAGCTCTTAGGACTACCGATGAGCCCCTTTCCGGAAAATCGCTCACACCACTATTTTAATGAATGAACATGCGGAGGAAACTATCAACACGATCTATGGTATTAGTAATAATGACTACCTAGATCGACGGTGAAAGGAAAGAGAAAAGAAAACAAGGTAGCAAAAAACCACGATGCATCTGGCCCGGGAGGGATTCGAATCGGACCCCTTCGGTGATCGTGTTTTCATTAATATGGGTGTACAAATTTCCAAACACACTACTACTTCACTTGTCAATAACAATTTAATCAAATTATATGCTGAATGCTTTTAGTAGCTAGGAATCATTGGCTTCTAAGGCATCAGTTGATGTTTTATGTATTAGGTCTACACACAGTAAAGCCTTACTCGTTGGATGCAGCCCCTTGAATACTGCGTGAGCTACAGCCCGATTAGATATCTTGCTATAATATTCCTGGATCCATAGGATGAATATTTCGCGGTTCATTTGAGATTCCTATACAGCTAGAGTAGATAGTATATCCTCCAGCTCTCTTGCAGTGGTGCTATCTTGGCTTGCTCTCACCCTTAACTGCCCCGCAACACCACGTATAGCTCCGACTGAATGCACATACCGCTTCCTTATCGTTGGATTTGCATTCATCAGTAATGCCGTGACGAATTGTAGAACATCCACCAGGAACTCTAGAATCGCTTCATCCCGGACACTATCATCTACGGCAGGGACATCGTAAGCCGCAACCTTGGTGACAATATCCATCCGGTCCTCAGGGGTATTTTCCTCGCTCTCGGTCACTGTCTGTAGGGCGAGAGCGACGAGGCTCCCACGAATCGCTTCCGCTTCCTCTAAACCGGCAGAAGTTGAGCTCTCTTCCAAAATCTTCAGCATATCTGCCGACAATATGCTCCAGCCATCATACGAGTCGAAAGCCTCGATGCCCTTTGACACACGAAGTATGCCCTGAAGTGCTGCAAGGATCGGGGGCCTAAAGTCCAATCCGTTAGGCTGGGTTGAAACTGAGCCGCTGCTCTGGTATAACTCCATGAACATATCCATTAGCCCCGCACCCTTCTCCCTCATCACGTCGTCGTCATCGTCGCGGACCCAGAGTGCAATGGAGTGGATGGCGGATAGGATGAAGGCGTCTGTAGCAGCGCCCTCGTCCTTCGCGTCCCAGGCAAGCGTCTTGCGGGAGCCGAATTCGGTATGTGCGTTGCCCGTACGGGCCTCGGGATGTAGTCCTTGAGCTCCAGCCACAGAGGCGTCCCAGCGATCTCGGAGATACTCCATGACAACAGACAAAGTCTCGGCGATGGAACTGCTAAGCTTCAAGACAAAATCCGGGGGCATTTTAAGCCAGGAGTTTGCCGGGTGAGTTTCTGGTTCTAGGGCATCTATCCAGGCGATGAGCTGGCTGGTGAATGCCGTCAGGATATCTAGAGCAGATGTGAGACGTTGCGATATCTGAGGGTATTCTGGGTCGTTCAGCTTTTCTAGGAGAGAGGGTAAGGTTGCGCGGAGGTCTACTAGGATGAGGTTGATGAAGAGATATGGGAACGGCTTTGACGAGTCCTTCTCATAGAGAAATAGCGATTGGGGCGTTGACTCTGGATATATAAGGAGCAGGGCACCAGCGCAGTTTATGTACGCGGAGCGGCTGGCTGCAGTTGGCCGGTTGGTTGACAGGTTCTGTATGAACTTGGTGACTGAACCAATCCACTTCGGATTCAGTGGTATGAGCTATAAGATGGTTAGCGGAAGTTCATAATTAACATATTCAACGCAAGGGAACTTACACTCTCGTCTAGATTCCGTAGGATATGAGCTATGAATTCCAAAAGAGTTGTTGCATCGGTGCCGATGAAGGAGGAGACGAAGGACTGAATGCCCTCATCAATCTTGGATCTCATGGCTTCCCTCGCCTGTTTATCTTCAATGATATTAAGAGTACCCTTCTCCCAGGCCCATATGAATATCGTGAGCACATATGAGTTTTCTGGTGCAATCTCTATCAGGGGAGTCCAATCCTCCACTTCAAGCTTCGCAAAGCTTTCGGCGCCCCCGGGTACGGCGACGAGGGTCAACAAGGTCTCTATGATGACTTGTGCTGTCTCCTTGGAACTATGGAGAACAGCCTGGGCTAGTCTTGGTATTTGGGCAACCAGCTTTGTATCTTCCTTTGCCTCATCTGGTAACAAGACGGCAAACGTGTGGATGACGGCAACTGCTAGGTCGAGCATATCCTTGGAGTGCTTCTGTTCCGAACCGGACTGCGAGCCGGTGCGTAGCAGCCGGCTCAAGAACTTAGGTGAAATAGAATCCCATAATGAAATAATAACCCCTGTATCGCTCCGCAGCCTCGGGGAGTTGTCTAAGACGGATTTCAGGAGGGCCAAACCGACAAACCTGGAAGTGTCATCTTTGGCCTTGAGGAGTCCCTTTATCTTCTCTATGGATGGAGCCACAGTGGCGTCTGATCCCTTTTCATTTTCACTATTTACCTGCAGCTTTGAGACATCTGGAATGTCCATGTTTCCTCTCACTTATATGAGGGTAGAGCCTCAAGCAAGGGTCATTTCATTCCTGGTCAGTGCTAGGTCTGATAGGTTATTCGCGGCAGTTTTATAGTCTGAATCGGAAAACGGACTTGTATAAGAATAGATAGATAGCAATGGGAACTATTAGATTAGTCGATATATTTTCGTTTCACTTTTTTGAAGATATCTTTCGGTAGACGGTAGAAGTTCTTCCCAGTTCTATATTGTCTCTACATTAATGACGAGAGCCAATGAAATCAATATAGCAATACCGCCACTGAATAAGGTCTTTATGGTTGGGTAGGTCACAGTCCTAGCGGCTGGTAACAGTATAGCCACACTCTTATCCTTATCGCCGTAACCCAATCTCCCTAATCCTGGTCCCGTACCGGCAATCGGGGGACCCCTACAGTACCTACCAACCTTGCTAATCGCAACGCCGCCGCGCATAGCAACAAGAAACCATGAAACTTGCTCAATTTTCATCTTCCGAAACCGTCATATAGGAGACAGACACTGTGATATGGCAGATCGCATCCCGGGGCCTTCGAAATGGCAAGCAGCAGCAGGAATTTCATGAACACGCACGAGGAAGAGGGCTCGTCGTCCTCGTCGCGGTCGCCGCACGAGCCACAGCCACATCTACAGCCCCCGATTAGCAGCACCGACGAGAGAGACGAGCTCGACAACCTGTTCGACAACGACGATGGCGAAATTTTAGGCGATGACCCGTTGAGCGAAGGGTTGGCGGAGCCGATGAGTTTCAAGAGGAAGCAGAAACAGACCATATTCTCGCAGCCGGGACGATTGCTCTCTGCGCTAACGGGCAATCGCCTAGGTCCCCTATCGCCGCGGTCATCGCATTCGGGCACGGCGACACCGACGAGATTACACGGCTTGAATAATGAACGCCCCGAGAACAATTTTCACGCGCCGAGCGGCCCGAAAGAAGGGGCGCCGCTGGATTGGTACGTCGAGGGCCCGGGCCGAAGAGTAGGCTACGAGGATCTGACGGCCATCGACTGGATTTTCGAGTACATGAAAGAGCGGCAACGGCTACGGGTTCTCTATTCGAGCGCGAGTGGAATTACGGGTTATATACAGCAGCTGCTAGACTCGAGTCAGGTATGGGTTATCTTGGTGCTCACCGGAATTGCTGTTGGCGCCCTGGCAGCGGGTATAGATGTGGCTTCAGACTGGCTGGGAGATATAAAGACGGGATATTGCGCCGCCGGCCCCGAAGGCGGCGCGTTCTATCTGAATAAGCAGTTCTGCTGCTTCGGCTACGATCAGGGAGATAAATGCCTGGGATGGAAGCCGTGGGCTGCTGCCCTTGGTGTAGCGTCCGGTGGCGGAAAGTGGTTTATAGAGTACTTTTTCTTTCTGTTACTTTCGGTGAGTTTGTCGGTGACATCTCTTGGTATAGGTTACTAATCTACTAAAAGGTGACATTTGCTCTATGTGCCGGGTTTCTGGTCAGGGAGTACGCGATTTATGCTAAGCATAGTGGTATACCCGAGATAAAGACGGTATTGGGAGGTTTCGTTATTCGGCGCTTCCTAGGGGGTTGGACGCTTGTCACCAAGTCTTTAGGACTGGTATGTTTTATTATCACTTAATATTTCAACCGAGTCTGACCGATAATAGTGTCTTGCTGTCGCATCTGGCATGTGGCTAGGAAAAGAAGGCCCCTTGGTACATGTTGCGTGCTGCTGCGCGAACCTGTTTATCAAACTATTCCCAAATATCAACACCAACGAAGGTACGTGTTACGGAATCTGAGATATGAGAAGCAAATTCTGACTTTGATGTAGCACGAAAACGAGAGGTCCTGTCTGCGGCGGCAGCATCGGGAATCTCTGTGGCATTTGGGTCCCCCATCGGGGGTGTATTATTCAGTCTCGAACAATTGTCCTACTACTTCCCAGATAAAACCATGTGGCAAAGCTTCGTGTGTGCCATGACCGCAGCTGTCGTGCTCCAGGCTTTCGATCCGTTTCGGTCCGGGAAGCTCGTGCTGTACCAGGTCAAATTTAGCACAGGATGGCACGACTTTGAGGTCGTGCCGTTCGCGCTCCTCGGTATCTTGGGCGGCATCTATGGTGGACTCTTCATCAAAGCTAACATGCGTGTGGCACAATGGAAAAAGTCAACATCCTGGCTTCCTGGCCCCCTAACTCAGGTCGTTATCGTAGCCCTCCTAACGGCCCTCATCAATTATCCTAATTTTTACATGCGAGCTCAGTCCTCAGAGCTCGTTTCTTCCCTTTTCACCGATTGCGCATTGGTGCTTGATGACCCGTTTGGTCTTTGCAAGACGGGTGTTGCAACGGCCGGCACCGTCATCCTACTACTATTCGCCTCCGTTCTAGGCTTCTTCCTCGCATCTATTACCTTTGGTCTACAAATCCCGGCGGGTATCATCTTACCCTCCATGGCCATCGGTGCCCTCTCCGGCCGCGCAGTCGGCATCATCATGGAGATATGGCAGCGTAATAACCCCAACTTCTTCGCCTTCAGCTCCTGCGATCCGGGCAGGCCGTGCGTGACGCCAGGCGTGTACGCCATGATCGGCGCCGCCGCGACGCTCGCCGGCGTCACGCGCATGACCGTATCCATCGTAGTCATCATGTTTGAGCTGACCGGCGCGCTCACTTACGTCCTCCCTATCATGGTAGCCGTCATGCTGTCCAAATGGGTCGGCGACGCCTTCAGCCGGCGCGGCATCTACGAGAGCTGGATCCACTTCAACGAGTACCCCTTCCTGGGCTCCGGCGACGAGGACGGCGGGTCCCAGCACGTCCCCGACATCCCAGCCTCCCAGATCATGACGCGCATCGAGGACCTGGTCGTCCTCACAGCTACAGGCCACACCATCGCTAGCCTCCGCAGCGTCCTCGACACCTGCGACTACCGCGGCTTCCCCGTCGTCAGCGACCCGCGCGACGCCGTGCTGCTGGGCTACATCAGCCGCGCGGAGCTGTCCTACAACCTGATCGCGGCCGCGCAGCCCCCCCGTAACCTGCCCCCCGAGGCCGAAGCCTTCTTCTCGCACCAGCCGCTCGCGGACCCGCGCGCCACGCTCGATTTACGACCTTGGATGGACCAGACACCCCTCACGATGCCCAGCCGCAGCAGCCTGCACCTCGCGGTGTCGTACTTCCAGAAGCTGGGCGTGCGGTACGTGCTCTTCGCCGACCGCGGCGTGCTGCAGGGGCTGTTGACGAAGAAGGACTGCTGGTACGTGCTCAACGGCGCCGAGGAGGCGCGCCGGAATACCGGGAGAGCGGGGATAGGTGGACAGGGGGACCGTGGGGATGGCGAGGACGAGGAGGGTGTTGCGGTTGCGAGTGAACGCGGAGGTTTGCTGGCGGCGCGGGACGAGAGTGTGGTTAGTTCCCCCGCGGACGATGCTGCCAGTGGGATATTGTAGATTTTGCTTTATTGGGAGTCTTGAATTTACGCGTTAGATACATACATGTATAATGGGGAGTGGTCTAGGCGTCTTTACCATGTGGTATAAAAATAAACATACCTATTTACATCGTGTCAGAAGTATCCGTGGCGTTGACTCCACACCTACTAGGCACCTACTGTCATGTGTACGTGATAGATCACCCCTTGAATGTATCCCAAGGTGAGACACGCAGGTATCTCCGAGGATATGCTTCTACCGTCTACCCTCTATCTTCAAGTTCTTTGCTACCTCTTGGATGGTGAATAGAAAACCAACAGGACTCTTAAATTTCCCCTGGGGTGGCTTCAACGAAACGGATGGCTTGGCCGTAACCTTGAGTACTGCGGTTGGTTCAAATCCAGGTGGTGATACAATGCAAGAACTGCGAGCGACACTCATATATGTGACACATAGATGATAAGTAGATAGGAAAATAGTTACATACCTACGTCCGCGCACGCATAAGCCGGAAAGACTCAAATGCCCGTCTGACTATGTGCTTTAGAAGCATAGCCTACTAAACCGGCAACGCATATCGCTACCAAAATCCGTGAGTACAACGAGATGATTTACTCCGTTATATCCGCCGTCTCTAACGAGAAGGTCTACTTTTCACAAGTTCACTTCAAGATAGATGCAAAGACAGGACGTATTAAAAACTCATTGGTTTCTTATAGTACTTAATATGCTCGTTCTCTAGAATAATAGCGTCTCATCTATTGCTTCCCAGATGACAGCAAGGGGAAATATGGGATTGTTAATAAGAAAAAAGCTGTCGCATCCTGGTCCCGTTCCGAGACGACAAAAATAAGGGGGTATCACGCCGTGGATGTATGAATCAACTCCCCTTCCATGCAGAATTTCCTGTCGCACCCAGTAACCCGCCGTATGCCGTAATGCCGTGCCCGTGAAAAAAAACTGAAACCTCCGGTGCTAGGTGGGTGTGAAAAATGCCACCTCTTGGGACAAGCAATATGATGAGAGAACGCCTCTATATCACCCAATATATGGAATACCGCCGCCGTTCCTGTCCATCGCGGTATACGGGGGGGGATCGAGAATCACGATATCCTCATAGGGCCAGAACCGTCCGGCTAGCCATCATTGCGCAAGCAGTCTCTTTGCTTGCTGCGATCCCCAACCACTTCCGTCTAGATCCCGTCTACACCACGGTGATTAGACGATATGGTAATGCCTCCATTAAGCCGCGAAGGATCCGGCACGTCGCTTTCCTTTCTTGTTCGCGGTCATGATCTTTAGTTCGAGGTGGTAGAATGACTTCTGATTCTTGCCCTTCTTCTCCTTCGGATCGACCTTCGTTCGGCAGACAGGACATGTTTTCTTCATGTTGTCTATATGAAGTGCGGAGTGCAAGCATTCGGAACAGAAAAGGTGACCTATGGGTGGTATTGATTAGTAACGTGATCTATGTGTAGAGTTGCCAACTACGCAAAGAAATTGTCTTTCAACATACCGCAATGTGTGACAGTTAAGGACGAGGCATCGTCCATGCAAATCACGCATTGAAATTTGCCAATCTTAGTGCGGGTATCAACCTTGGGAGCCTTAAGCTCCTCCGGAACTTCAGCCGCGTCGCATAGATCAATACCGTCGTGGCCCTCCTCATCAGCAGCAGGGTTAAAAAATTCGTCGTCTGTGAATGGGGAGATTGCGCTTTGGTTGTTGGAAGTCTGTCTTCCTCTTGGCTTAATTACCCGGCCGGAAGTGGATGGAGAGGATCCAGATATTCGCCGACGCTTAGCCGGGGGTTGTGATTCGCCATTTGTGGCAGGACGACTTCGCTTCCGTGTAGACGGCATAGTCAATGTTGGATGGTCAATACCGGAGGGAGAATCCAAGTCAGGCTCCTCCTTCGTCAAGTCCACCAAACGTCCTTTGCTTCCTCTTTGTCGACGATGTCCAGCCGTGGACATAGCCTCTCCAACTTCTAAGGGTTTGGGTAAGTTGGAGGACTGCGGTCGTGTAGGTGGAAGAGGGCTGCTATTGATGGGAGGAAGCGAAGGTGAGGAAAATTCGGCTTCGGCCAGGGCAAGTAGAAAGTGATCCTCACTAGTTAGCTCGGGGATCGATCTGTTCGGCTGAGGGAATCGACCGTGAGTATTGTGAATGGCCGATGACGATGACCTCGGCTGCTGGGTTTGCTGCGTGGCAAACCCGCCAGGGGGATTAACTTCGCCGAAGCTATTGAAAGTCGAGTATCGCGACGATAGATTCGGATTAGCATCCGGGCTTGAGAATGGAAAAGCCGGATTGATTAACGCCGCAGGTCTCTGACTGAAATTGTAACCGGCGGCAGATGGTGATGGGTTGCGAGGAACGTGTGGCGAGAACGCAGAGGGCGCAGGATCAGGAGAGCCGTAAAACCGAGTGAACAGGTTAGGCAAGGAGGGCAACTGATGGTTCGTATATGATTGTTGTTGTTGACCTAGGTTGAGCGCGGTGGGGTTCGGAGGAGTGGGTTGCGGGAGAGGGAGAGGATGACCAAATACGTTTTGGCCGAAGACGTTGGTGGGATCCAAGTCGAGAATGGAATTCAGAGAGTTAAGGTTGTTGTGATTGTTGTTGTGGCGGTGATCGCTTGGGACTGTGTTCTGAGAAAAGTTCCCGTTCACATTCCCGTTGCCTTGGGGGGCTACTAGGTTGCACAGTTGATTTTAGTTTCGCAGTTCCTGAGGCTGAATAATAGCTGGGTGACGGGGCGATTTGAATATTTGAAGTGGAGAATGCACAGCATTGAGGCAGAGAGAAAGAGAACAGTGTAGATGAGTAGCGCAGAGACTAAACGACTGCTTTGAAAGGATAGAGAACAGAGAAAACGATTAATCAGAATAAAAATGAGATAATACCTCTGTAAGCCATTATTCGCTTTTTCCCAGGCAGGGAACAGACAGGGTTTATGGTATTGTTAATCAACTTTGAAGGGCTCAAGAGTTGCCCACTGCAGTGAGTTGAGTGTACTTTCTTCGCGTGATTATCGGCCTATCTTTACTGGCAAGTGGCGGACTCGTTATCGGCGATAAAGGCAACTGCACTCAAGGGTACCTTATTCACGGAACGAGCTAGCGGCCGCTCTCCGTGGTGGTGATCAGTCCTGAGGTCCAGTCCTAACGTTCCCAAGTTCCCTGGTTGCAAGTAATTGATTACGACAGCCGGCTGCGATCAAATATCTCTCTCGGTAGATTGACGGACAGCGATCTTGATATTTCTTCTTTTCGTTCTTCTTCTTGTCAAGTAATTCCCACCTCTTGCTGCTCAAACATAGTCTTCGCCGGTTGATGCAAATGGTGTCAGTATTAAGAAAAAAATCGTAATCGTATTCCCTATTAATTTTCCTTCTCGTTCGCTTTGGTTTTGTACTCTTGAGGAAGGCAAGGAGAATTAAAAAATTAAAAAGGGGAGAAGTGAGGAAAAGAAAAGAGTCAGTTCGGTAATATATGTATGAGGTATGCTTGTAAGAAAATCATCAGTGTGAGGGATGATGAGGCACATGGGTGTGGTGTAGTCTACTTGTAAGTGGCTACACGGCAACTACATATAGGGAATTTGGTCGATTGATTCCCTGCTGCTCAGTGCGATAATGCATACAGTTACTGCATTGTACCTACTCTACTAGGTCCAGTGTCTACCTGTCTACGTCTACCCTACTTACCCTACTTACCCCGTGTGGCGGTAGCAAGGTTGGGATTATCAATTGGAACCACCTGGGTGGCCTACGTCCGCTCGATCCTTCCAGTAGTTCCAGTAGATCTGTCAATACGGCCCATACGGGGCCATCAATTTTGATACGGCTTTTTACTAGCCAAACACTATCCTCCGTATCGTAATAGCATTTTGTTGGGTTGGTGCGTATCAACTAGGAATTTACTACTAAATCCGTATGTGCTTTGGCCATTCTGACCATTAGGACCATTTGACCTAATCTGTTTGTATGAGTCGGAGTGCGTACTTTCTTCTATTACACGTATGATACATCTAAGCGTACCTTACGTGACTCTTTCCAACCACTAATAAGACTAACATACAAATTTTATTGAGTGTTAAGCTACAGCCTATCCCTGTTGTGTGCACTCATGTTGCTATCCTCTAGCCCCCTATTTAGGTTAGTTCTAGGCTAGCCCGCTGGAGTGTATACATGAGAGCATCTGAGTGAATGGCTCTACGCCTTTGCTTGCTAACTCTACAAGCTACAATCTACGACCTATAAGGCTTCAGATGCTGCGTCAGCCTCCGAGATGTTTTCACCCACTAAATTTTACAATTTTTTTCCTCTCTTTTTTTCAAACCGTCCATACTGCTATCTTGCATATCCTTGTTATAGCACTGAGTCTCGCACGGGACCAACCGATCAATTCTATATAGTTCTTTGATTGTACCACTTTGCGTGGGGGGTTGCCCCTTGTTGAAGTCCAAACGACAATACACACATGGTAGACATTGGTAGTCCAATAATCCAATAAGTCTAATCCTTCAGGGAATGACCACAGTTCCAATATTGCTACAGTCTCATCGTCTCCAATAAAGCTTCAGGGATTAATTTCTCGGAGTGAATGGGAACGTCAATACCTAAGTACGTATATGGTTTGGGCCGTGTTTTTTCAGACGCAGCCGAGAGGCGTCTCAAATCGCCACGGTCTATTGCGCCGCGTGTATACAGCAGCATCTGGTCCGAGTCTCACTCACCCCTCCATCCGTATCCGTAAACCCGTCCAGAGTTACGCTACCACCTACCAGCTGAAAAAAAGAGATCATGAGCAAGACTGCCAGCTTACAGTAAATTTAGACAAAGTTGTGACGGACTCGCCTCTGCGCGTTGATCACACCTGCACCCGTTCTTTCTACCATCCGTACCGCAGGAGCCCGTAGCAAATAGCACGTCTTCCCGAGACAACGGGCGTCGGCTTCTACTGCGTTAGAAAGCCGGCCTACATCTGCAGCTGGATGTAAAGAGTAGTAGGTTGAAGGGAGACATCCGGCTCTGTGGTGAGCACATTCCCGATGCAATTTCCACTCTACAAGAAAAACGGCTTTCGTCAAGATGGTATCAAACATAATCCTATTCGTTTTTATTCGTGGTATATGTCCTACTTCCGTTGTTCGGATAGCGAAGCCCTACTCGTTAACTCCTGGAAGCCAAATACATATTCATATCATCCCAAGGTATTTTTCCAACGACCGACAACCATGAGACTCCTAACTATAAGCATTGCGCTGAAGTGCCGCCGGGCTTTCCCTGAGTGAATAGATAGCAGGCTAGATAAGACCATATATTGGAAACCTGGAAGCATAGAAATTCGTTATCGTCGACTGTGTCCCAGGACAACTCCGGAGCCCCCGAGAGCCTTGCTCAGCTTCGCACTGTCCCTCGCTGGCGTTTTGAGAACTTCCAGGTGAATATCGAACATAGGATTAGGCCAATTACCCCTAAGCCGATAGCTACACTGTGCCAACAAAAATCAGCAACGCCCAACCGGACATGGATTATATAAAATTATCGGAGCCATAAATCCCAATCAACTTGATTGGCGGATTATAACCCCCAAGATATCGGAAAGGGGGAAGAAAAAGGGGGGTGAATAGCTTTCGAGGTTACTTACTACCAAGCCCCCCTATATCCCCTCAATATATCTTCGCTAGTTTGTCCGCCGTTATTTACATGGATCTCGACGGTCCCAGCGACGCCTAGTGCCAGCGCACCGCTATAATTTACGACTGTGGTGACTAGGCTAGCCGCGATGCCTTGATGCTCGCTAGAGACGAGGTCTGAAAGCATGAGCGTTGCCGCCGGGAAGCTTAGGTCCATTCCCCAAGTAATGATCAAATTGCAGAGGAAGGTCTGTGTCCAATAGATCTGATCGACCGGCGCCGTTGCGATAAGGGCGGTGCCAATCGTAAACGCGAGCAACGCGAGGGCCATCACGATCGCGGGTCCGACGCGGTGGATGATCATACCCGTAGTAATCGCGGCTGCGATCCCGCTTACCAAAATTGGGCTATGCATCGCCGTAGCCATAAGCGGCGACGCACCTCGCAGTATCTCGTAGAATCCCCAGACATAGTAAATGTAGATTCCAAAGCAGCCCCAGCCGCAGAAGACGGCGGCTAGGACGAAGCTTACCCCTGAGTTGATGGCCTCGAGGGGTATCAACGGCTTTGTGGCACGCTTTTCCACAACGATGAAGCACGTGCATAGGAACACGCCGACTAGCAGAAGTACTGACACGTAAGGAGTTTCCCAGCCATGGATAGCGGATTGGTTCCAGGAGACGCTAATGAGGACGAGACCGCCTACCCCGGTGACGGCGCCGAGAACGTCTAACTCGGTACAGAGGGCCTTGAAACCTGTTGGTATGGCCCTCCCATTCTCTGGTGATAGTCCCTTGGGTATGACGAGCACCCCGGCAATGGTAATGCAGACTAAGAAAGCGGACAAAGCAAAAAAAGCAAGCGGCCACCAGGCAAGCGCCAACAGGCTTGTGAATGCCGGGGATATAATCGCGGACGCCGGGGCCATGGCTCCGAAAATCGCGAACAGCATAGCCTTTCGCTGTCCCGGAACGTAAGTGATCCCTAATAATGCCACGGCACTCGGTACTAGCAGTGCTGGACCGATCCCCTGCATGATGCGCGCGATGAGGAAGAAGAGGTAAGGGCGAGGAGTGTAAATAGCGAATCCGGCGAGAAGCGAGAACACCGCAAACCAGATGTTGCCGATGAGGAATATAAGCTTGTGTCCGTATACATCCCCAAGGCGGCCTGCTAAGAGAATTAATGTCCCCGCGAGGCCGTAGCCTGCGATGAGCCACACGAGGTGCCCTGAGCTCGTAGCCCCTATATCGGAAGCTATAGTATGGAGAATGCATAGTGCTTGGTGAAAACCAGAGTCTGTTGGATTTGGTCAGTTGGTTTAGGAGAAGGTTTTGCTAGAAGGAGGTATGGGTTTTGGACTCACGCGGAGTGAAGTTGGCCGTCGACACAACAGCGAAGAAAGCTATCTCATGGGCGACCGTCATAGGTTTACCAAGGAATATATGAGCTCTGGGGTCCCTTCCATCTGCCTTCTTTTCTAAATCACTAACAAGACTTGACGGGCTTTGGGAGTCATCATTCTCCAGGGTAGTTGACAAAGTCTTGCCATCTAGGTCGTGACCAGGTTCGACTGGTTTACAATAATTCCAGATTATTTCGTCAATACTATCTTTCCGACGGTTTCGTGATGCTATAAGCCTATCGACGCTACGGCCGGGGCCGTCCGGGAAGAATCTTGAATCCATGAGGCGAGTTTATCTTAAGGGAGGACGATGATGTTTGTCTGTAGTGGCACTTATCGTCCAGTTATGGTGTGCTAGGCTGACAGGGACATCCAACCCAGGGAGTCATATTTATATATGTATTAGTGTTCCATGAAGTCACATTCAACTTCAAATAAGCATGCCCATGGTTGAACGCCAGCGGGGCTTTCGAGTCGGCTTCGTAGAGCAAGGCCATCCATCTCCTCGTGGCTCCCCACCCATTAAGTCTTGACAGACGGTTTCGGAAAGCGCTGAGACCGATGTGGAAGCATGGTTAACAGATCTCCGTAGCACGTAACTATCTAGTTGTCCCAACTGCCGATTTTACACAATATTTCCCTTTTTTGCCTCCTACTGATCTGTGTTAGGCAATATGTCGGGAACGATGTACGCTTCTCCCTCTCCCATTCCCTCTTTCTAACCTACTCCACCACTTTGTGGAACGCTCCTGTGCTGGTATCACGAGCTGAGTGAGCAACTGGCGGGTAGGCATCTTGGTACACTGGCGCTAACTCAGCCGTTTCCTCGGATTCTGGTTTGTTCGACAAGATTGAGTCTGCCGTGATATTATTGAGAAGCATCGAGAAGCATATCTCTTCCTGTTGTTCTTTTCTCCCGCTTTTAAACGTCGAAGAAAAGTTCGGGGCTTTTTTTCTTTTTTCCATCGTACTTCGTACGGACGGAACTATCTTTTGTACGAATGGAATTAGCTCGTCGGAAGCAAGGAGAAAAGGACAAGATGTGATTCAGAATAGAGCTTTTGATAGAGACAAAGTTTGCTATCACGTTTTCGTTTCGCCTCTCTTTCGATAGAGTTTCGGAAACGGGAAACAAGTAATGAGTGATGTCTTGACTCAAGACCCGCGCAACTTGGTCCCCTTT
The DNA here is from genome assembly GCA_902825475.1 of Hypomontagnella monticulosa. Lineage (NCBI taxonomy): Eukaryota > Fungi > Ascomycota > Sordariomycetes > Xylariales > Hypoxylaceae > Hypomontagnella > Hypomontagnella monticulosa. The sequence continues at coordinate 3,707,936 of CADEBF010000011.1, read as the reverse complement.
CGGCCAGCGACCAAATTGGTCCGAGACCTCTCGGCAAACCGGTTACAGGCAAACCATCTACGCTACCTAACCTAGATGTGGCCACGGGCACCGAGTACGCGAACTCGTGGCATTTGTCTTATCAGGACGCGCGGGAGGATCGCGTTGTATATCGTGGCTCTTGGGGGCACCAGTCATCGTTCACCACGCTCCAGCGATAAAGGGTGGTGGTCTAGAGCACAAGTTGAACACCATCGTGGTGTTGCCACGCAGGACCAGATTCGTCATCCGCTACGCTGTAGATCGATGGCCCCCAGCAACCGAACCCTTGGAAATTCGTCCTTCAATTACCGACCTTGTTAAACTTCACAGCGAAGAATTCGGCCGCTCTATCGCATAGGAACTGGTTCGGTTAAGGAGAGGACCCCAACCTCGGTCTCCTGGCTCCTTCGCATCTCAGGCACGTTATATACTGTTACAGCGACTAGTTTACTCCACGTACGACCATAGAATCCAGAAAACTCGGGATCCCGTCCGCTCTCCCCTAGATAAACTGGATATCGCTAGATTAGTAGTTGGGTCGGTGACGACCAGCGAATCCCTGGTGTTGTACGTTTCTGAACTTTTTTGGTGGTTGTTTTCCCTCCTGGTTGTTGTCTGGGAGTCTGAGACTGGCTCGGAATTTGTCATCAGAGCGAGGTCCCCGTCGGAATCGCGAGGTTCCTTGATGGGTCCGTTTTTTGCCTCGCCTATGGAGGAAACAGGATTACTGAGAAAGTGAAGAGTGAATCCACTATCGCTGATGGTTCGATGGGAAGATACCGCTTTGCGTTACACGAAATACTCGACAGAAACCATGTATGTTCGTGATAGCGGAACGGGATCGGATCTAGTTTTCGGGTACCATGGATACATCATACCTACCCGTGGACCTACCTAGTAGTATTGAGGTACCTTTGGTAGTATGTCTCTCACCGAGGTCGTGAGGTTACTCTAGCCGAGCTGGGGGTGATGGGTGAAGCCCTCTCCCCTCGTGAGTTTAACTGAGCGCATTATGTAGCGATCGCACGGCGCGTCCACCCCTACTCAATATCTTCTCTTCGAGTTGTTGATATTAGTGTCTCCGTCATGAAAAGTCATTGCCGTTCATTGTTTTCAGATCCCCTAAGCCAACATCCATTTTTTGGCGTGTTTCCTCTCGTAGATATCGGACTACCTATGAGATACTGATATTTCGAGCTTGTGTTTTCCGATGCTACACTGAGAAGGTGTGTGCTCACGATGTGAGGTACAAAGTGCTTACTACCATAGGCTATGCGTGGCCGACACATGTTTTAAGCATGGAGTGATGAATGATTGTTTAAGTCGGGTTGCGGGTTACGTCTCACATCAGGTAGAACAGAAGAAATACAAATCACAACAATTTACGTACCGTCGGTTATTTACATATGCAGGGACTGACCGATGCTGATACTATAATATGCATATAAATGACATATGTAGCTGTAAGATACTGCAGGTAGACCCACTCATCCCACTCGATATGGTCAGCCCACTTAATTGAGCCCCTTATCAAATCTTCAACAAAAAGCATTTGAGCTAGTCAGAATTATATCCTCGTCATTAATTTGAAGTTCAAAATCTGAGACCGAAATCTATCAACCCCACAATGATATTCAAACGACGGTAGTAATGCTTCATCCTGTAAAGGGCCGCATAAGAAGCGTATCGACTGCGAGCTTTGTGCGTCTTGCTAAGCATCGGGCGCAAGGCCCTTGCCCTCGTCCTTATCAGCCATGGCTGTTGTCGCATTCGAGATGGCAGACCACCGCCGCAGTCGAGCAAGCTCCCGGCAATAATATCTCACAACTCCGCCCAAACAGTCTTGCCAGTTAGTTATAGACTCTTGAATGATATATGTTGTATGATAGTTCTCTAAGAATATATATAATAGTTCCATCCGATTCCCGCTTCAACGAAATAGGCGTGCAACAAGTTAGTGCTCGTATCTATGACCAAATTTTCCTAGAAGGCGCCGAGCCACCACCGAAGGAGCTTGTCGAGTTATCGAAAGACCACTTGCGCCGACATGATCTACTCGGGAAGAACACCGATAACAATGCGCCTATTGCCTTCGATGTACCCAAGCTCCAGGGCCGAACCTTGGATGAACACTTCTACAAACTTGGGGTTGACTGTGCCGAACCGTTTCTCTCACATGCGAAGGATTTCGCAAGACAAAATGCTCCTCCACGACCAAGGAAATGGGTGAGGCGAAGCGGCTGGACGAAGTATTACCCTGACGGACAGACGGAACACCTCGAGTCACCCGATGCGGATATGCTCTGTTTCGACGTGGAGGTCTTGTGGAAAGAGAGTTCATATGCCGTCATGGCATGCGCAATGAGCCCGACAGCTTGGTATGCGTGGCTATCACCCTGGCTTCTAGGGGAATCTGAGTCGGATCAACACTTGGTACCACTAGGCGATCCGACTAAGGATCGCATTATCGTGGGTCATAACATTGGATACGATCGAGCGAGGATTCTTGAGGAATACGACTTAAAACAGACGAGGAATTCCTTCCTCGACACCATGTCGTTACATGTTGCTGTGAATGGTATGTGCTCCCAGCAGCGGCCAACATGGATGAGACATAAGAAGAGCAGAGAACTTCGAGATCGGATCGCCAAGGAAACCGATAATATCGAGCTCGCGAACTTATTGGCAAGCACCAAGCAGGAGGACGAAGAAGAACTCTGGGTAGAGCGTAGTTCTATCAATTCCCTTCGCGACGTCGCTAAGTTCCATCTAAACATCACTATTGACAAAGCGGCTCGAGACCAATTCGGGGAGCTAGATCGTCAGGGCGTCCTCGGCAAGCTCGACGAGCTGTTGGACTACTGTGCGGCAGATGTGGCGATTACTCATAGGGTATACAAGACCGTATTCCCCAACTTCCTTGAAGTCTGTCCTCATCCTGTCAGCTTTGCCGCATTACGGCATCTTTCCGCGGTTATACTCCCTGTCAACAAGTCCTGGGATGCTTATATTGCCAACGCAGAAGCTACGTACCACAGGCTATCTGACAATGTCCGAGAACGCCTAATTTCGCTCGCGGAGAAAGCGGTGAAGATCAAGGACGATGCCGACAGATGGAGTAATGATCCGTGGCTGAAACAACTGGACTGGTCAGGTCAGGAAATCAGGATGGTTAAAGGAAAGAAGAAGAACGACCCTCCCAGGCCCGCTGCTCGCCAGAAGAAGCCAGGAATGCCCCAGTGGTACAAGGACCTATTTCAGAAGAACGATTCGCCCATCAACCTTACGGTTAGGACTCGAATTGCGCCGCTTTTACTTCGTCTCTCATGGGATGGCTATCCTTTGGTCTGGTCCGATAAATATGGCTGGACATTCAGAGTACCACTTGCAGATATTTCAAAATACAGTTCGACTCAGCTTGTACGATGCGACCTTTCCGACGAGCCCATAGAGGCTTTGAAGAATGATTGGGATGGTATATATTTCAAACTCCCTCACAAGGATGGCCCAACAGCAAGATGTGCAAACCCGTTGGCCAAGGGCTATCTTACCTACTTCGATAAGGGGACGCTGTCGTCGGAGTACCCGCTAGCGAAAGAGGCGCTTGATATGAACGCGTCTTGTTCTTACTGGATTAGCGCGCGAGATAGAATCATGTCTCAAATGGTTGTATATGAAAAGGATAAACTTGGAAATAGCCAAAGTTTGGACAAGGAATCCGACGAACTTGGCTATATCTTACCCCAAGTTATTCCTATGGGAACTATCACGCGAAGAGCGGTCGAAAATACGTGGCTAACCGCAAGCAACGCAAAGAAAAATAGAGTTGGTTCTGAGTTGAAGGCCATGGTTAAATCGCCTCCAGGCTATTGCTTTGTTGGCGCCGACGTCGATTCTGAGGAGCTTTGGATTGCAAGTGTTGTGGGAGATGCTACCTTCAAGCTTCACGGGGGTAACGCCATCGGCTTCATGACTCTGGAGGGTACGAAAGCTGCAGGAACCGATCTTCACTCCCGCACTGCCTCTATTTTGGGCATAACACGTAATGATGCCAAAGTTTTCAACTATGGTCGGATCTACGGAGCTGGACTTAAGTTTGCCGCTACCTTACTCAGGCAGTTCAACCCAAACCTATCGGAACAGGAGACATTGGATGTCGCTGGAAAATTATATGCCACGACGAAGGGCACGAAGACAAACAGGAAAGCACTCCACAAGAGGCCCTTCTGGAGAGGTGGGACTGAGTCATTCGTCTTCAATAAGTTGGAGGAGTTTGCAGAACAAGAACGCCCACGAACCCCAGTTCTTGCTGCTGGCATCACTGAGGCTCTGATGGGTAGATTTATCAGTAAAGGAGGCTATCTTACATCTCGAATCAACTGGGCTATTCAGTCGTCGGGTGTGGATTATCTTCACCTCTTGATCGTGTCCATGGATTACTTGACTCGACGCTTCAATATCGACGCTCGTCTCGCTATTAGTGTACATGACGAGATCCGTTACCTTGTGAAAGAGGAAGACAAGTACAGAGCAGCTATGGCCCTTCAGGTTGCTAACCTCTGGACTCGAGCAATGTTCGCCCAGCAGGTTGGCATTAACGATCTCCCGCAAGCGTGTGCCTATTTCTCTGCCATTGACATCGACCATGTTCTTCGCAAAGAAGTGGATATGGACTGTGTAACACCAAGCCATTCAACGCCCATCCCACCCGGCGAGAGCATCGATATTTTACAACTACTAGAGAAAGGAGATGAGGCGTACCTCAATCCGGATATTGTTCCAGCGAAATACGCCCCACAGCTCGAAGGCATTCCGTATATGCCTAGAACACCCGTAATGGCGGAGCTAAATGCTTCTCAGGATCCCAAAGATCTCAGCTTTTTGAAGGCCCAGATCACCAACGACGAAAAGGAACTTCGCGATATCCTTAAAGATCAGAAGAAAACTTCTGGCGGCGGATCTTCCGGAGGATCAGTGAGGAAACCAAGACAAAAAAAGCTTGTCCCATATAGCTCGCAAGCCCAACTCATACCACACATGTACGAGCCATTCGAAGCGAAGTTCACTACGAAAAAGGATTTCGAACGCGAGCCGTGGACCTTCGAGGGCATGCCGCCTCGTACTTGGAAGGGCACCTTACCCAGGCTCTAATATTGTGTACCATACTATCTACACCGTCTACTCAACAGTTTCTTTTTAAATATTGCTTACGACATTGTACTAACGAGACTTGGAGAAACTCAGGGCGCCGCTCGGTCTGGAAAAGGCGGTGGAAGTGGCTCATCAAAGCGGCGTTGGTAGGGGTCCGTGTATGTGTAGATGAGGGCGATTATATGATAGTATGTTATGAATACCCAAATAATAATAGCAGCACACCGCCTGCCTTTATATATACGTATCAGGACATATCTGTCGAAATTTGATTATGCGGCTGCTTACCTCGCCGTATCGGATGAGCGCCTATGAGAATTAAAATTCGGATCCCGCATAAGCCCTAGCTGATGCTATCACTATGAGGCTCCCGCCCCGGTTGGCATAAATCGAAGCGAAATTCCTTTCGGCCATGTCGAAGGATTAACACTGAATTCAGCCCTACCCAAATTAGAGAGGCCCGGCGTGTCGTCTTGCGATCGCCGAGCCGAAGTCCCTTTCGATTCAGCCTAAGATTGCAACCGTGAATTGGAGAACCGGCCCTAGGCTCAAAATGGGCATTGGAGTGCATATTTCCCACGCGATATCCACACCCGACGTTCCTGATCTCACTTCATCTGCCAGAATCTAGTCCCCAATGGCCCTATAGCTCGGATGCTAGTTTGGGGTCTGGTTGGTGGAAATGCAGAAAATCCTGGTTGATGCGTCACCGTGGCCCGGATTCCGGTAGACTTCACCACCATGCCTCCTCTTGAAATATGGACGGTGAGTAGCCATTAGATTGGCCGCTTGGCCTGTCGTTCTCGCTGTGTCCATGCCCTCGTTGTTCTGCTAAGTGATCGGCGATTTTCGCGATGTTGCTACGACTTTCACTTGCGGTGCTCCTTGTTGGAGCTGCTGCGGCTCCTTCTCCGCAGACGCTGGGTTCTAGCCTTACTTTGTTGATTGACAACGACCTACAAGGTAAGTTACCTACTGTGGCCTAATTGTGCTAGAATTTTTCGACTGACTTCACTTCTAGGAGCTAGTGGTCTTGCGTCCAACTCGGGTGCCTTATTGCTGGAGGCGCGCTCGCTTAAAGATGCTCGCTCGGCATGTGAAGCCGTAGGAGAACAACTCTGGTCGGCCCAGTTGGGGACAAAAAGCATCCAAAGTAGCCTGGATTATCTGAAGTATACAGGCTCAGACCTGAGTACCCTGCAGTTCTGGGTAGCTTCTGGGAGTCAAGCCGTTGAGGCTGTTAATATAAATGGCAGTGTCCTTAACACGCAATCAAGCGCTAAGCTCCCTGTCCTCTGCACGAATTCGGCGCCGTTCTCCAATGAGACTTCTCAGGATACCAGTGAGAAATGGCAGGTCACGGTGAAGTCAAACAACGAGTCTCTCACAGGGTATACCTAAACCACCATTACCGCGTAAGAGAATTTTGGGGTTGATATTCCGTTTAGGTTTCGAGATCGCTTCAGCTTCCGTTTCCTAGGAATCCGGTATGCGCCGCAGCCGAAGCGATTCACGTACTCCGTACCCTATGTCGGTAGCGGAGAGGAGGTTTCCGCAACAGCATACGGGTCTCAGTGCGCCCAGCCTGTGAATGTTGGGACCGAGGATTGTCTATTCCTGAATATCTGGACCACCTACATTCCCGGTCCCAAGTCCTCGGCTAAGAAGCTCAAGCCAGTAATGGTAAGCTCTGAGAGATATCCTTGGAAAACTCATATGGCTTTTACTAAATTTTCATCTAGTTCTGGATTCACGGAGGCGCCTTCATGGCCGGGACGGCGAACGACCCAACGACGGACGGAGGTAATCTAGCCTCAAGAGGTGATGTTGTCGTAGTCGGCATTAACTACCGGCTGAGCACTCTCGGATTTCTAGCGCTGAAGGACGGCGTTACGAACGGCAACTTCGGGCTAGCTGATCAGATCAATGCTCTCGATTGGGTGAGGAAGAATATCAAGGATTTCGGCGGTGATCCCGATAAGATCACGATATTTGGACAGTCCGCCGGTGCAGGTAGCGTTCGTGCTCTAATAGCCTCCCCTAAGTCGATCGGGAAATTTGCTGGAGCCATCCCCGTGAGCAATCTAGGAGGTATCAATTACGGCACGAGTTACTCGAAGTATTACACAATCGACGAGGAAATGGAAGTCGCGGGAAACGCCATTTTGAAAGAGACCGGTTGTGCAAATGCGACGTCTCAAGTAGACTGTCTGCGAGCCATACCCGCGAACACACTAGCAGGGGGCCTAAGTACCATTGCGAGATACCCAGTCGTTGACGGGACGTATCTCACGTCTAACCAACTTCAACTCGACGGGCCCACTCTTCCAGTCCGGATCATGATGGGCATTACCCACGACGACGGCGCGCCATTCATAAGCTTCCCTACCACCACAAACCAGACAGCATATCTCACATCTCAGGGTTACGACGTGCCGTCCGCAGACCTCTTCCCAATCCCCAACATAGCGAATAAGACGCTCGCACTATTCGAAATGGCCACCCACCTCGCCACCGACGGCGTCTTCCGCTGTATCGACCAAGCCACCGTGTACGCGGGTCTCAAGAACAACCGGTTCCACCCGGTCTACTTCTACGAGTTCAACAGAACGTACCAGACGACCGGATGGCCGAAACTCGACGTCTGCGAGCCACCAAAAACCGCTTCACACCCGCACGGCGACCCAAGCGGCGCGTACCTCAAGTGCCACTCCGGCGAGCTGTACTATGTGTTCGGAAACCTCGCGCGGCAGGACCTACCGATGCGCGACGAGTTTGATTTACCGTTTGAGCAGCTGATCCTGGACTCGTTCAGTTCGTTTGCGCGGACCTTCGACCCGAACCCAGACGCCGGGTATCTCGTAGCTAGGGGCTATAGTAACACGTTGGGCGAGCTCGGCCGCTCTGGGAAGTGGAAGCCGTCGACTTCGGATGGGGAGATGACGAAAAGGACGCTGCAATGGCCCAGCTCTCAGGGCCCGTTTACGGAGGCCGAACAGTGCGAAGCGCTTGGTTTGGGGTTGGATTACTATCTATCTTAGATACATAGATTTTGAGTGTTACTTCTTGAATAATACGCCAGAGATCTTCCTCTACACACTATAAGCCCTCGAACAGGAAAGTTTCACAACCTTCATTCAGGATATATCTATATTATTCATGTGTCTAAATCTATGCTTATGGCTTGTGTTGGTTCTATTTGATTCGCCATTTAGAACCCCTGATCCCGCTTTAAGGTATGATTCGCCGCATATACCCCTATATTCACATGATATATGCATCCATGTGTGGCCGTCGAAACATAAAATAACTCAGAGCGCTACCCCTCCCGGGCTTTTCATTTCTTCTATATATCTGTGACTCCCCATATATTAACATTTTACATATATCCATCTCCGATTTGGAACCATTTACCTAGATTCTTAACTAGTAACTAGTAAGTGCTACCCTAACTATATTGACCCTGTGTTAATTTCTAACTTTCTAGTGGATATTCTTACTCTCTCTATCCCCAACTTGAGTGTCGACGATGAGCTGGTGCGCGATATTAAGCATTCTGCTTTGAGGAGGTCCTGTTTGTCACTCTGTACTCGCTGCGTGATGGTTGACCCCGAAGCCCATCGCACCCAAGATCACTGCCGTGAACACTATGTGATGGAAGACAGGGACCACTACCGTGATTATGCGGCAGAAGACAGAGACCACTTCCGCAATTTCTAGGTTCGTAGTGGAAGCTGGGATGATAGCTGTTAGCTTCGTAAGTGGTTTTGGTCGGGTAGGCTAGATGTTGATAAGTGACGCTGACTTTGCTCTTTGCTCTTTCTCTAGCATGGGATTACCATATGACTTCTTCTGACCATATTTAAGAGTTCTTAAAGTTGTATGTAGCATGGGCGGTGATGGTATTAATGGCAGCGGTCGGTCTATAAATTGTGTTATTTCTGGGTCCTGGTTTCCTACTAGTCGCTAGTACGGGCAGCCGGTATCATCGCCATGGATAGGTGAAGGGTTCAACTAGTTATAATACAACATTATGCCCCTGTCACTTTTTGATTATGTTCCTGGCCATATACCCACAATCTACGATGCTATATAACCAACCTAGCCTCAAGCCGGGTGGATCTGGACTCTTAGACGTTACTAATCCCGACTATGGTTTGGTATGCTTTCGTTATACCTTGGTGAAAAGGCAAATGAGCTTTCATTATAGAGCTCCGAATTTTTCTCGGTCCCCCTATTTTGGGCCGCTTACGCCTGTGTAGTTTGCTGTAGATTCACTCACCAGTCCCCCTTTAAGATATTTAAAACCTTGAGTCAAGTCATATAATTTCTAGTAGTCGCGGCAATCGTGGAAATCGCAGTCAAGTCGGCTTGATTGATTAAATACAATCCTGCAACTCGCGGTCTACCTAAATATCCCAGTTCCTTTGTCTAGATAGCTTTAAAGCAGCTTTAGCCACCATCAATAGCCTCAGCTGCCTATATATTATGTTTATGTGGTATAGCACTCCGCGTTATTTAGAGTCAAATAGGGGTAAAGCTATATACTTCAAAGCAGTGTAACATTAAGTACATGTAGCCATCGCCACCTGATCCAACGATCATATCAAGATATCTTACCCCCCTCATTACTAGAACGTATACTCGTTCAAATATATACTGTTAAACCCTTTGCAAGTTAGATATTTCGTAAAGGGGGTCTGTATTGAAAGGAGAGTGGCTGTACCACCGCCCCTTTATGATATAACAGTTTATGAATCATTTTCAGAGCGAAGGAATTCTTAGGACTACTCCATGATAAAGGCTCGCCGACTGCCTATAACTTGCTAGACGTATCATGCACAGTCTAGAGAAATATAAGGTAAGCTTTGTAACAATAGCTTCGTATAATCTGATAACCCCGTTATGATCTGATACAGTGCCGTATAGGGTCGTCTCGTAGACTCGTATAAGTTTTATATAATAAAAGCTTTACACGTTAACTACATCGTCTTTAGATCACCGATGGCATGGCCAGTAATTAGCTGGAGTGGTAGCCTAGCAGTTACCGCGGTATAACCTTGGAACTCATACCTTGCGGGTCATAGAACCATGTCGGCGCATATCTCAAGCATTCCTAGATGGACCAAAGAGAAAGAGTAGCCCTAGTGTAGCCTGGAGTTCGCATAATAACCTTGAAATCTTCTCGGCCTATCAAGCTGGCTATCTACGTATTTAAGCATGTTTTGTATGCGTTTGGAGATAGAATACTCGGCACTATTTCATAAGACTTAGGCAAGTGCAAATACCACTCAAGTAGCTGGCGGGTCTATGCCACTGATTGCCCATCTCGTTACGCGACTCATAGACAAAGCTTCCCCAAGCTTTGACTCACAAGCCATCCCCATTCTTACTGTCGTTTCGAACACTGCCCTTTACTGTCTAACGAATTCTAAGCAAAACCTACTTCAAACTCCTTGCGTTAGTAAAGACTCGATATTCGAAGCCAGCAACTCCCACTAACCCGTACCCAGCCTCCAGCTCCTGAACCGCGACTACGTTTCTAAGGTACGTTGATATGCGTGGTGTAGTCCTGTTTCCCCGTATGTTTACGCTTCTTCTAACATTAAATCGTCCAGCTCTATCTCATTGTTTCCGTTTTCCCGACCAAGTCCACCACTATCAACACTAACCCCTCTCCCTCCAACGACGTCGTCCATCATGGCTTTTGAGGGTCTCTCCATCAAGCCCGACGTGCCCTTGATTGTGGGCCTGGGCATTGGTACTATACTCGTTGCCGTCCTTGCAATTCTTATCTATCGTTCTCGTTACTCCCGAGAGAACGCCCCTTCGGAGTCGTCCGGCGAGATAGAGCTCGAAGACCTCGGTGGGCAGACGACGGCTCCCGCTGACCAGGTCAGTACTGGCCGTGGTGCAGGTACGACCCCCTCCCTATCGAACTATCCTTGTATGTTATTTCTCTAATATGTATATATAAATTTAGGGAACCGGGCGATTACTATCCGCGACCTGCCCGAGCACGCCATCGACTCCGAGCAATCGGAGACCGACCGGTCAGGCCAGAACACCTTCATCCCCGCCCACCGCCGCCGCCGCATGGCAATCTCCTTTCGGTCGGTCTCCGCGTTTCTCGAGAGCTTCAAGAAACGCCCGGCAACTACCTAAAGGTGATATATAGGGGGTAGGGATGGGATAGGACGGGGTCCTTTATACCGCCTCAACTAAAGATATCCTCGACCAACTAGAACAAGAGAAACGATTGCCTACTATCCGAGATCCATAGAGGGACCCTAGGAGATAGGGTTATACACCAAATATGCGTTAGTTGGTGCGCGAATAGGTGACAAATTTCTCAAGGGGGGATAGGAGGATGGTTTTACTGCAGTTGCTTTAGAGGAACACATAGAGCACGGAGATACCCTCGGAATGAAACACCACGGCTTTTCTTAAAACTGCGCGTTATGAATTATCGTAATAGGTGGCGTAGCTTGCTTATTCGCTTTCCTCGCCAACTTCGTTAGTGATGCTGACCTTGCTGAGTTCCTCGAGTTTGAGTCTATCCCGTTCCATTTCTCGTAGTTCTACTTCTAAGGGGAGGATTCTTTGAATATCCCCGTTTCTCCGGCGGTTATGTTCTCTGCTATGATCCCTTGTTCGCGGATATGAAGATTCACTAAATAATTTTCTGGCGATAGAAAGATGTTGAGTAAGACCAATATGTAAACGATAGGATATTGTATATTGTATATTGAAGGCCCTATCGGTTCTAGCTATGTTGAAAGATGAAAGTAGGCGAAACTCTAGCGCCGGGGTATATGGTAAAATATCGACAACAAAGAAATAGCAACCAATCACTGAACATATATAAATCGTCTCAAACGTTCCCTACGTTTCCTTGAGATCCCTTTCTCATGGTATTGGTCTGCCAACCTGACGCATCCAGCAGTCCATACTCGTCCTCGTGGTCAACAAGTGTCGTATCGTCGTAAGTCGACAGGTGACGTCCCCGGCCAGCCGGGGCTCCGTGGCCACCAATCGTATTATTCGGGCGTGCCCAATTCCCGCTCACTCGGCTCGGCCTTCTAGTCTCCCCAGAATACTGACTATTTTGGGGCTTGTGTACGAAGGATGGCCAAGTCGACGCCTTGGTGCTTTGGCGACTAGTCCAACCTGTCCAGTCCTTGACCCGAGTCAATGCTATCTTCCATAGCGGGCCTAGAGTCGCTACACAGGCGCAGATGAGCCCCGTGTTGATCTCGAATATCGATAAGGTGAAGCTTATGCCTGCCCACCAGGGTCTATCAGCGGTTCCGACTTCTGCAGGCAGACAGAGTCAGTCATATATTTCGAATTTCGTACCTTTGGTAGGGTGGAGAGGGTAGGTTGATGCTTAGAATCATCTAGAGTGGATATACATACGGTTATATGTTGCGATGCCCCAGCGAGCGACAGCAATTGCCCAGGCACTATACATGTTAGCAGTGGCATTAACACGTGGGTTAGTAGACATACATGAAGCCAGAACTCAGGACGAGACTCAATCCTATTTTCTGCAGCCTCGTCGCTATCTGTAGCTTCCATATCATGGTAAGAGGGAGGATAGCGATAACCAGATCGCTAACCATGCTGCAAGCTCCGTAGAAGGTAGCGGTAGCGAAGCTGTTGATACACTGACCCGGCAGATCCGGCTCCCACTTTTTCCTGATCGGATGGCACCCGAAGAACTCGGTCATCATATTGCATAGCAGGTAGCCTACGCAGAAGAATAGGGTGCCGTAACACGCCCATCGAAACCGGGCGTAGACGCCGAAGAGCTGGAGGTATACGAAGATAAGCGCGGACTTGAAACCCAGCAAGCCGAGAACGTAGAACTCCGACGTAATACCGATCCAGAGATAGTAGCGCGAGTTGAGTTCCGAGTTGAATTGCCATATGTGTAAGCCCATGCCGTTGTATGTCGCGATAGCCATGAGCACGGCGTGGGCGATACAGACAAGCATAGTCACGGCCACAATGTCTGTGGAGAATCAGTATTGTGATGGTATTATCTTCGTCGCATGCCAGCCACTCGACTCACAATCATCAATCGTATACTTTTTCGCCCTCAAGATATAAATTCGCGTGTAGAACCTCAAAGCGACGAAAGCAAAAGTAACAAACGGCATGGCAATCGCCGTCCGCCACACGTGTACGCCATTTTCGGCCGGCAGTTGGTCCGGTGGCGTCCCGTTGAAGGACCCTACAGGTGACGCGCGCTCGAAGAGTGACGAGAAGTGAGGCATATCAATATGGCAGTTAGATTGTAGCCCTGCTCAATCTATGTGTAAGACATCTGTACGTCTGTATGCCGACGATTGACCCAAACTGAGGGGATCCAGGACGATGGATTCGAGAAGTTTGGTAAAGTTCTTACTCGTGGTAGATCGGCAAAGTTCACCCATATGGCGAAGCGTTCGGCTATCGGGTCCTAGCTGGCTTATCACATTCCTTCGACTTCGCTCCCCTGTATCACGAGCGACCCCGGCTAAGTGTCAGGGCCGTTGTTGATAGGAAGACGGCATATTGTGATCTGGTTATGTGATGTCATTAGTGCTTACGCGCAGAATTGGAGATGAAACGCTAGGCAGGGCTGTACGTCCCATCAATAAAGATTGTCTATATAGAATGCTACAGGAAGATTCTACGCATGATTGATGGGATATGGATGTTTGACCGCGGGAGTATACTATGTAGGTATACGATCCTGGCTGTGAGAATCCGTGTAGAGTAGTATCATAAGCCCCTTTGTGCGACAGCTATAAATAACTGCATGTTCAGTATCCAGCTGGTGCCTGGGGCTGCAGGTATTGTCACACAACAGATAAGGCTTGCTAGGCATGTTCCAGGGGGATTTGGGGCAATTAAAATTTTTGATGTTGATTATTTATTATTACTATAGCGATGTTACTTTGATGTTGCTTTGCTGTCTGCCGTAATCAGTGGATATGATCAGCTATCCATACCCGTAATCGCTAATTAGCGTAATATGATCATGAGATCGTTATTGTCGTTTTCGGATTTTTCGCAACATTTGCCCGTAAATGTTCTGTTGAGGAGATCATGGAGGAATGGCGGTTGTGGTTTTACAACCATCTTCAGCATTACCCCTGAATCCATCAGGACTTGGCCACCCACTGGTGCCTGACTTACTGTACATGTACTTTTGTACCTACCTAGCTCCTGCAGGTCGAAGGCTGGGGACATGGCGCCGCGGGATGGAACGAGTGGTTGGTCGCACCCGGTTTGCCGGTGTGTGGATCTTGTGCACATCAATCGATAAGTACTATGTACTTGGATCATTGATTGATACTAGGGTACATATTCAATATTCTTGGCGTTTTTGAGTTCACGAGTACGCGTTTTGACACCTGATGATTCGATTTTAACTTTCAACGGTCGTTTATTAGCTTAATAGTTCTCGAGGTCCAAATTTCTAGCTTATTGGAAGCTTAATCCAACATCTGGTCTAGATATATTTCACTGCGTTTTCAAGCACGTTGATCACTTGCATCCGAAACGCCTGCTGCAACTTCAAATCCTCTTTTGAGTCATCTCTTACGTCGAACCCATTCTGCAAACACGTAAGCACCACCCGCTTGTATTTCTCGCCCATCTTAGAAGCTAGCCGCTTCTCAGCATGCCGCACAAGATGCTTCTTAATGGCTTGGGGATCGCGCACGTTAGCGAATCCCGATTTCTCTAAGCTGGCTGCTCGCTGCCAGAGACCTAGTCGAAAATCATGTTAGTCACTTAAAAAGGAAGATGAGTAAACAGGGATTTCGTCTCGTAAGCCTACCGATTTCAAGCAATACCACGCCTAAAGCATAGATATCATGTGTTTTGTTGAAAAGCTGTGTTGGCCGCCCCTGCCGGTCTGGATGGCGATAGATGTCACGAGTTAGGCATTTGTCCGATTGGCCTTGTGAAAAGTACGTCTCTGGTCTACTAAACTCATAGCCAAGCACCCATGGCTTTGCGAAGTTTATATATTCGCCTTGATAGCGTGCGGACGACGCATCGCTGTCCGTCAGCTGCGGGAAGAACAGGACGTTGTCGCTGCGGAAGCTTTTATGTACCCACTTCACGAGTTGGAGGTGCGATATACATCGTGCTAGCTGCAGAGCGAGGGTGAACCTCTCCCCTAGAGATGGCGGCTGTGAACCTGATTCTAGGACATGATAGAGACTTTTAGGTTGGGTCTCGGAGCCTTCAGGTATCGAGAACATGAACGCCACCCGGTTGAATTGCGTTTGCCGGACCCAGCTCCAACATGACAGAGTCCGGAATCCTGTCTCCTTTGGTTGGCAGAGGAGCTTGGCTAATTTGTCTACAAGATCGTATGTTCGGGGATCCATTTCGACAGGCACAGGCGACTCGGGAGCGTAAGAACGATACTCCACTAGCATCAGCTTGGAATCCCATTGCATGATTCCGAAATTTTCTTCGATTGGAACGACTGAATTTAGCGCGTTACGCGCATCCTCGCTCCGTTCGACTTCGAGCGTGCCCGGCATAGCTTGATCTGCACTCGCAGCTAATTGTAGCCTAGCATCGACGTCGAAACCCAGTGCCCTTGAACTCGTGTCCTGTTCTAAATGCCTTAGATGTTGGAGATCCACGCCAATGGAAGTGCCTAAGCACCATAGTTTGATATTTTCATAAATCCGGTTGTTCACATCGCTGAAATCGTGTACAATCGCTTCAACACGCTTCTTGTCCAACAGAGACCATCGGAGACGCTGAAATGTCCGAGAAGGCTTCTTAGCTACTTCGTGTCCCTGGAACACGCTCAGGTCGGAGTCATGCGGTGTAGAAGCTCCGAAGAAGCTGTCTATTATGCTGGGTTCTTCTGATGAAGATGCAGCTTGTCGTCGGCTGAGAAGCTGGTGTGCCTGCTCAATTATGCCGATTGCTTGCTCAAAGAATATTTGAATATGATTCTGTACATCCGGATCGAATTGCTCGAAGAGGGTTTGTCCGTCATAAATCTTGACGCTTTGTTAAGAATTTACAACCAGGGATCTAAGCGCGGAGCACTTACAGTGGATGGATCAAATAAGAGTTGTCGAAGAGCCTTGGTCCGAGCATTGTCGTCCTTGATTTTCGTCTCTAAGACCTTACTGTCCTATAGGGCATCTTATGATTAGGGATGATGAAAATGCTAATTGTTGACAGATGAAAACTGGGAGAGACCGGATTCCGAGACCACGAAGTCGAAGTCAGCACTAAGAAGAGGGGAGGTCACTGACATGATCAAAGTCCCGGAAATTGGAGACAAGTTCTGCCGTTTTCTCGCTAATTTTCCAGAGCTGGTCGACGGCTGCAAAAGCTAGACCTACAACACTAAGAGGGTCCATATCACATCTAGAGATGAAGGTGTATATAACCCACGTAAGACTGGGAGATTACCAGAAAAGATGCGTGTAACGCTTAAGCTCATTGCCGCTGGCAAACCGCTATCTTTTATGGTGTCAAGATGAAAGCAGGCTGTGGCAGGCTGCAAACATCATTGGCTCAGCTATAATAATGTAGGGGTGTGCTGTAAGCGCCACGATAAGCCTACATGTATCAGGTCATAGATCTTCAGCTAAATTTCTCGAATGGCTGGCTGCGACAACCAATTTGCCAATTTCACGAGCACAATGACGACGAACGATGGAGTTGCAACATAGGCAGATAAGTGTACTGAAAACCCTTCCTAGCACGTGGAAATTTGGCTACATGTTCTATATGGTACAATTGAAGCGCTGACTGATATGAAGGACGAGGCTGCGTCTATTGCCTCGACCTTGAGCTGGAATACATTCTTGTCAAGGACTTCTGTATCCAGCCTCACTTCTGCAGCTTTCTCGGATCATGGCCTTTCTCATCAGGTTCATGGACTCGATGACGTCCTCAACACTGTCAGGGCGCTCTCTCTACGTCGTATTCATTACGGGGAGATTGAGCGCCAAGATGTAGTAGGCGAAGGAGAAACCTTCGTCGTTGAGCGCTGCGTCGTGCGAAACCAAATTCTCGCTATTAAACACTTGAAGGTCAATTTATCGCCTGATGATGGCACTTTCCGACGCCGACTTCAGTCTATTATACTTGAACTCAGTATAATGCGGCATGCTCCTCTTCGCAGCCACCCTAATATTCTCACCGTCCTCGGCTATGGCTGGAACATGGGAGGATCTCAAATTGCGCCATACCTTTTGGTTCAGTACGCGCCATATGGTACGCTACGCCAATACTTACGACACTCCAAACCAGAAGTATCGGTGATGCAAAAGGAGATGCTCCTTGGCGATGTTGCCGCAGCGATGAATGCTCTTCACGTTTGTGGTATCATCCACGGAGACATAAAACTCGATAACGTACTCGTATTTCATTCCTGGGACCGACCAGCTAAGTCCATAGCAAAAATCGCCGACTTTGGCCATTCTTTGGTAATATCCGGGAAAGAAGACGGCGAGTCGCATTCGAGATACGGAGGGACTTCCATGTTAGTAACAATTTGACTCCCTCTGTATCTCTCATTAATCTTTTCTAGATACAATGCCCCTGAAGTCCATAAGCAAAAAGTGTGTCCGATTGACCGAGCCAGCCTTCATAAGTGCGATATTTGGGCTTTCGGGGTCTTAACTTGGGAGACTTATCTCAACGGCGATGAATATATTAAACATATTCCAGAGATTGAGCCATCTGTGTTCGAAACGAGTGATGAGCCGATCGTCACAATTCAGCCCAGATTTCTAGAGTTGGCGAAGGACTCGCTACCCTTCTCCACGTCCAACTTACGCGGCGGTCTGATTCGCTCGGTTCTTAATATGACGCTTCAAATAGAGCCAACAAAGCGCATCTCTAACCTCAAGAAACTTCCATTCATGTCGAAATGGCAGTAAGCAACCCTAGATATTATGTTAATAATGAGTATGCCTAACATTACGTAGCTCGGCCGGAGTGCAAGGGTTAGAAGCTGATCTGGCACTTCACTTTGGTAGTTCGCAATGGTCCTATGAGGTATACTGATGTCTTGTTAAGATTGGCTGCGAAAATCTAACGCTTTCCTAGATGTTCCGCCCTGAAAATGGCAGGGAAATCCCATGGGAGCACGAAGAGCAGATATATCAGGGACTGCGACGAACTTACAACAACTCGCATAATCGCAATGGCGATATTGCCTGGCAACTTGCACTATGTCATCACATTGGTTTTGGGGAATCGCCCAATCCTGGGTCGGCCCATCAGCTAGCCTTAGCTGCCGAGAAACTGAATCATCCAGTTGCAACGATCTTCGCACCCCTTCTAGCGCTAAACGGGCCCTCCGAGTCATATATTGCTGAAAAGGAATACTCCGAAAGGATAACTGACTTACTTCGACAAAACAAGGCCATCATTGAAACAGCACCCTTAGTAGAGGCGTGCTGTAAGGGAGATGTTGACAGCATTCTTAGCCAGTTGAAGACGTGGAATCCTGAAACGCGCAAAATTTTACATCTCCTATTTATGCTCGAGCATAATCCGCGGCGAACGGAAGTTATAGCCTTTTTAAACTCGAATAAGTCAAAGTTATCAATCGATCAACCAACTGAGACGGTACTCACGGCCCATAGTCAATGGCCTTCGAAATTGGTTGGCAGTCCCCTTGTGTTCGCAATATCCGTTGGAAGTAGGAAAACCGTTCACTACTTATTATCATTGGGTGCGAATCCTTGCTCGCTAGCATTCGCCTCAGGTCAGTTCCCCGTAGGGGATCAACGATCTTTGTGGACACCAGTTCACGTAGCGGTCCAGTACCACCGCCATGAAATTCTATCAGATCTCCTCAGCCTTGATTCGGTCATGAACTACAAGAACAATAAGGTGCCGTATGCTTGTGCCCTTAGTTATTCGTCTTCTCTGGAACGCATGGCACTACATGGTAATAGTTATCGTGATGCATTACTGACAACGATATCTATTCTAAA
The DNA here is from genome assembly GCA_902825475.1 of Hypomontagnella monticulosa. NCBI lineage: Eukaryota > Fungi > Ascomycota > Sordariomycetes > Xylariales > Hypoxylaceae > Hypomontagnella > Hypomontagnella monticulosa. The sequence goes on along the minus strand of CADEBF010000011.1, from coordinate 3,688,773 downwards.
GGAATCCAAAGGCCTCACAGCTGCAGCACCAAATGGCATGACGGCACTAATGCAAGCAATCGACTTCCAAGATACGGAAACTGTTTCTGCACTCCTCAATGTTGAGCAGGGAATAGCAAGGGTACCCTTTCGAGACCCTACGAATCCAGATAACTTCAATTATGCAATCCACTTTGCAGCGCAGCTTGGAGCTCGGCGGGATGTCCCTGAAGCGGTACAGATTATTAAAATTATTGAAGGCTCTAGCGACAACGCGAGTCTACACAGGAATTTTTGTGATAGCGTTGGGCGCTCACCTCTTCACCTAGCTGTTACAGGACCTTCGAAGAGATCAGCCGATTGGATTCTTCTTCGAAGACCAGATTTGCTCGACATGGAAGATAATTATGGCAAAACTCCTTTGCATTATTGTTACTCGGCCACCAACGCCGACTTTCTCCTATCTAAGGGTGCGGAGGTTAACTACACCGATAAATTCGGGCTAACAAGCTTACATTGGGCTTGCTTCCGTGGTAATATTGATACTGTTCGGTGCCTGCTTGAAAAGAAACCGTTGCTCGACCTTAAAAACAATTCATATGGTACCCCTTTGCACTGTGCAATCATCCGTGGCTCACTGGACGTAACTATGGCTCTACTCGAAGCCGGTGCTCTTATCAATGAGGTCGATAGGTTCGGAGACGCACCGCTGCATGTGGCTTCGTCTTTATGTCGCCACAATATCATTCGACTACTCGTACAGTATGGAGCAGACGTCCATCAGAAAGATTCACAGGGTCGTACAGCGGCTAGCATCGCCCAAAATCTAGGGACGATGGCCGGCATGGTGGCTTATGATATCCTTCAAGGCGATGATGCACCACACAATACAGGCTCTATCGAAGCGCTTTATACGCGGTATCTCGAGACCGAGTTTAATGATAGCGTATTGCCTATATACCAGCGTCAGCCAACCACACAATCTTCCGGATCGGCCTCTCACAGCTCAAATATAGCAGTCAGCTCAGTTGAACTGATCGATCACGCCGGAATATTCGAGCTAGATACCCGACAGGATAGTTTCAATATAGAAGACAGCGAGCCTGAGCCACAAGGGCGAGAAAGGAAACTTGCGGAATTCGTTTACTATCTTAACAACGAATACGGGTTGCCTTTTGACGCGGCGAGGGACATGATACGCAATCTTGCGGAAGTCTTTAACGTCACCGCCCACATCAATTTCGAAACCCCTGAATATCCCAACTGGCCCAAAAGATTCTCCGTCGAATCAAGGCCTGACGTAATCGTAAAGCTACGTAGAGCCCGTCATGTAATCCATCGTCTGACTGGGGACGACGTATCTAAGGAGAGCAGAAATAAACTATACCACGCTATCGCGAAAAAGCATTATCGACTCAAATATGGCTGGCTGCACAGGCTTCGGCTAGCGGGCTTAGAGGTAGTTGTAGAGATTTCTTTGGAACTTGGGAGGCCCGCCTGGGAAGCTTGGGGGCTGGATGAGCTGAAAGTACAAATCTTGGTATCTATTGCCGAGGGCCTTGACTTTGGGGTCTCTTTTCCACCCAACAACGAATATTATATCCCGGATTCCTACTCGTTGCTATTAAGGTCGTATCAGGAGGTTACCGAAGTAGAGGATTCAAGGCCGCAAGAGCGTAATAGGTTCTCGACATATCTTTCTAGCAAGTTGAAAAGGGTTGACTTATACACCGGGAAGTTATTGGGTAGGAAAAAGGCTCCAAGGGGTGTCGAATCCGGATCACAAATCTCGCTGCCGAGTACATTTTCGTTTCCCACAGTACCTGGAGAAGGGGACCGAGCTACCTAGGTAAGGAAATATTTAGTTGTATGTATTGGAAGCAACGGAACAACAAGGAAATTGTGGGTAGCATAGCGTTTCGCGGCGTCTTGGTATCGACTTTGTGATTTTTAATATAATTTATAATACACAAGACCTTTCCCTCTCCACCTCATCGTCTCTTAGACGCTTAACTAATTTCAGATATGCTTGGTCCTATCCGTGGATGAATGCAATCTGCCATACGAGTAAAGAAAAAAAGTGCACTTCATCATTCTACTAACCTCTTCAATTACTTCTATTAGTCCATCATTCTACCTTTCAAATCACCTCGTAGTCTGACATGATATATGCTGAGTAGTGTTGAATTAGTATTAATGCCGAAGCTCTATCTATTATTTTCTTTCGACTCATAATTCGTTGTGGCGCTATGTACCTAGTATTCATGCACACTCTTAATCTCATTTGCTCTTCGCCGTCTATATTCCAGGTAATCCAACGACTGCCCTTAACGCCGGTATCCATCGGGGGAGGATGTAGATAGGGTAGATAGCCATTGCAGCCACCAGCAGTCCAGTGAACTATGGAATAAGTTAGCAACCAGTCCAAGTAGTAAAGAAATCATCATAAAGGGGAAGGGAGGCATTAAACTAACCTTCTCGAACCAGGTGTGGAAGTATATCGCCGTCATGAGCAACATCCAGCCACACAGCGTAACAACAATCGCCGCAAAGCGTCCTCCAAGACCTAACGCACCATCCTCCACCCCATTCCTCTCCGCTTCGACGCCCGCGCCCTTCACCGCACCATCATGCATAACCACACACCTCTCCTCCCTGACGCCAGCCCATCCAGCCCGCAGCAACACCCAGCCCACCTCCTGTAGCAGAAAATAACTCCCCAGCACCAGCAGGAACACATGTCCACTGATATCATGCCCACCGCTCCACCGGCCCCCCGCAGCCCTACACGCAGCGGCCGTAAACACGTCCCCGGCATCCGCAGCGCCCTCCGCCACCGCTTCGACCGCAACCTCGCATTTGCCCCCCGTGAACCGGAACCCCCGGTCGATGAGCGGCGCGCCGAAACACCACTGCGTGACGAGGACCCACCAGAGCGTCACCAGCACCCAGCGGATCGCCGCGCGCGTGCGCCGGAACGCGGTGTCGGTGAACGAAGGGTGCGTGAGCAGGAAGGACGCGAAGGCAGCGCTGATCCACGCCCACCCGCGCTTGACGAACAGCGTGTTGAGGATGTTGTCCTTGCGCGCGAAGTAGCTCGGCGCCGCGCCGGGGACGTGGGATTGTGCGGCGGGGTCGTATAGCGCGGTGCGCGTCTCGGGGCTGAGGACGGAGAAGAGCGCGCCGAAGACGAGAATTGTTGGGTACGCGGCTAGGACGAGGGTTTCGAGGGGTGTCGGAAGGAAGGGGGAGGTGCGTTTTGCGGGAGAAGACGAGTTGTTGTTATTTGGGGAGGATGGTTGTCCGTTTGGTTGGCTGCTGTGTGCGGCCATGCTGGCGGACTGTCGTGAACGTAGCGAGGAGGATGTTGTGTTGTCGTCGGTCATGATAGACACGGGAGTGGCGGCATACGTTTGCAAATTCGTATACAGTATGTTTGTCTTTTCTTTTTTCTACTCGGATCGGTTTGTATTGGATTGTATGTGGCGACGGTTCTAGAATGGACACGTTTCTATTAAATAGGCAGAAACCGCAGAGCGGACTCCTAAACAAAGTCTTTGTTGTTGTTGAACAGTATGTAGATAGTTCGAAGAATTTCTATATTTCCCTGATGAAAGGACGGAATTGCAAGTCATCGATGACGTTGAGCTGAGAATTGTCTTTGTACTGTACCGAGGTACCCCTGCTGATCTGCACTAGCGCCACAGCACTACAACGATAGCCTGTGGCTTATTGCCTGGCAGTCCTCGTTTCAACGTCCGATGCCTTGGCGAGTAATTATCTACTCCCCAAAAAATATCGCAGCCTTTAGACAGGCAGCTTATTTAGAAAGCATTCACACAATTATTACAATAAGGCAAATGAAATTGTCGATATACTCAGTGTTTCATATTGATGTGCTACCGAAGCCTAGGATCCTATTGACCATCACTTTTTTCCTGACCCGAGAGATTTTTCCGTAATCAATCTCGTCTGCACCAACGTGGTATCTCGAAATGAATCCTATCGTCCAAACTCCGATCCTTATGTATTGATGGATTATGAAAGGTTCATGCCCCCCTATTCCGAATGCGTAGACTAAAGAAAAAAAAAAGGTCACTATTGAATGCCACTAGGGCCACGAGAGAATCGAAATTCGGAATCAATGGCGTTTGTACGATCGCCTTCGTAAAAATAGATCCTTAGAAGTGAAAGCTGCCGCCACTATACGTATCTCACTGGTTCATCACATGTGGCATGGTAGAGCTGCAGTTGTCGGCGGTGATGGTTGCCGTCTCGGTGGTAGTGCTTGTTGAACGGCTTTGAGTCCGGGACCGAGTACCCGCAGTCGCACTTCACGACGTTTGGGAGCAGGTCCCCGACGCTGTAACTGTCGCGGTAACTGTCACCGTGACAGCCGAGTCATCGCCACCGACACTGCTACCAGAACCGCTACCGGAGCCGCTATCAGAAGTCTCCGAGGGAATAGGTAGCGTTGTGACAGATTCTGTCACCGATACCCCAGCACTCGAATCCCCACCGGGTTGGCCGTAGCTATCCGTCGGTGTAGGAGCAGGGGTACCCGGAGCCAGAGTTTCGGTGCTAGCATTCGAGTCGTCAGACGAAGAGGTAGGGACAGATCGCGAGCTCGAACCGGGCGCTGTGCCTGGTCCTGAGGTCGGGTAAATCGTGACAGATGGCGCTGACCCAGTCAACGTAGAGACTACCGTGGATGAGGAGGCGCCTCCAGAGCTGTTAGGTTCTGGCTCCGTGTCGGATCCGGCGGCGACTTCGAACTTAGCGATGGCGGCACAGAAGGTATTCCTGTTGTCCTTGTCAAGAGCAGCTGAGCGACCGTCGACGCTGATCATGTTCACAGAGGCTTTGGTGCTGACTCCAAAGAGGTGAACTCCAGTAGAGTCCTCGATGCTGATCATGTTATCCTGGCAGTTCTGTTCGTCGACACACTTTTGGCCGTAATTGTCGAAGAAACTGTACATGCCAGCGCCGTAGACGTACACTGATGATGAGTTTGTGACGCGAAGACCCCAGGTGCGAGCACAAGTATCCGATTTAGAGTTGGCGCAAGACTTCTCGAAGTCCGGATCGAAAAAGCCTTCGAGAACGGAGGCGCCTTCTGGAGCAGCGGGGTTGCCCTGGAAGTAGGCCGTCTCGGTTTGGGCCACACCAATGAAGACATTTTGGGCGTTGGAGACCTGGTAGTTGTATAGGATGCTGTGCTCCGAGGCGGTACCCCACATCCAGACGGGCTTTTGGGACTCGATGAGCACACCACGGCCGTTGAAGATGTTGATCTGGTTGTGATCATCACGATCAAGCTCGTGATCTGCGACCCAGAACCAGCAGTTCTCAATGTATGCCGAGGCTGTCTGCGTAAGATGAAGCATCATGAAGACACCCATACATTTAGGATCGGCATGCGTTGTTTGGTTCTCGTTCTTGGAGCATAGGTCGGACTGGAGATCAGTGCCAGCAGTACCGCCAATACGGAAGTGCACATCCCACATACCGGCGTTACCGTTCTGTGAACCAGCCAGGTTCCACTGCATGAGAATAGCACCAGGAAGGGGACCTTGAGTCTCGATAATGAGGTCGGACATTTCAACGTCGCCAACATCACCAGGCTCGCCGACTTGGAAGACAGGCACAGGCTTCTGCTGGTTGGCGAATTTCTTCCCCGTAGCCATAAGAAGTGGCCACATCTCACCGGTAATCTTGATGTTCTTGGGAATCTTCACCGTGTCGGAGATGAGGTACGCGCCGTGGTCGAAGTAGACAATATCTCCTTCCTTGGCATTGTTGAAAACCTCTTGGATCGCAGCGGTGTCGTCGGACTTACCATCTCCCGCAGCACCGGCCGTCCGTACGCTAAGGAACTTGCTGGACGGAACAGTCTCGTACTGAGGCTTAACGCGCGTGAAGATGTTACCAGCGTCGTCCAAAAGCGCCTTAGGCTTTCGGACGCTCTCCTTATCGGTTTGAACAGGCTTGCCGTTTGTTCCGGTGTATTGGCGTCCTTGCGCAAACCCAACAATCTTCTGGTTCCCTTGAACAACAGGGGTCTTGTCTTTGGCATACTGGATAGCAGTTGGGACGGCCTCGGTCATATCCACATTGTCCAGGATGAGGGTATTGTTGGTATCTGGAAGGTCAGGCTTGTAAAGTGTGTTGATACCGACTCCAACATTCGAGATCTTGCTGTCAAGAAGGAGCAATGATCCGACCTTGATGGTGTCCAGAGTGTCGCTCGTCATGTCGATACCGACCTTTCCGCCGTTGATCGTAATGCCCTGCATCAGCCAAAGCCAGTTCCAAATCATGTGGATGGCCGTGTTGCAGTTGTTGAAGGTCATGTTTCGAGAGGTGTATTGCTGGCTGCCGATATCTGCTCCGATTCCTCCACCGTTGAAGGTAAGATCGGCCATAAAACCGCCAGATCCGTTCTCGATGTACAATCCCTTTTGCTGGTTGGCATCGCTGGTGTCGGGGTTCATCTCGAAGACGATGTTCTGCAAGCTAGTGGCCTGGGCAACCTGCCAGTGAATTCCGGCGCCTTTGGTGATCGGCATATCCTTGATGTCGATCACGAAGTTGCGAACCTGACGAAAGAAATTGTTCTGGTTGATGTACCAGTTCTGAGCCGGATCGGTGTTGTATATGTAAGGGTTCGCATCGATCACAGCCATACCATCGAAGTTCGCGGTCGCCTTGAGAGTGGGGACATCGATCGCATCACCAACGAACTGGGTGTAATAAGTCTGTACGATAGGCTTGCTTACCAGGTACGTACCAGGAGGGAAGTACACAAGAGCAGGCGTAGAGGTTCGGGAGTCACAACCCGAGATACATCGATTGTCGCCATCGGTGACAGCTTTGTTGATGGCTTCAGTGTCATCAGTCGATCCGTCTCCCTTGGCACCGTACTCCTTGACGTTGCGGAATACTTTGTAGCCCTGCTTCGCGTATGCTGCATATCCTTGGCGCTTGATATCACCAACCCAGTAGTTGGATTGTGCATCTTGTCGCTGCTGTAAAGCCGTCGACTGGGTGGCTTCCGCGCCAGAGAAGAGGCGCAAGGCCAAGACGGAAAAGGTAAGGAACTTTGAAAGTCCCATCTTGATAGTAGTACCAGCTATACCTAGATGGATTACAAAAGTCCTTCGCTAAACGAGCGGTTGCGTAGTTGGTACTATTGACAGTTAGTCGTGCTTCCACCAGGGATGTCGTCCGTATGGCAAATAGATAGATATAGAAAACAGTATGGTGTGTATGGACACTGAAAAGCGAGGGTTGTATGTACGTAATAGCAATAAAGCTATGGGGTCGAATGTATTGGTGAAGAAGTAGGAAAAGGAAGAAAGAAGGGAAAGCAGGCAAACAGAGTGGTTGGTATCTGGAGTTTTTATGTCCTTGATACCTTAGACCCGCCAAGGTATTTTGCGATGATTGTAGGTTGCAAATCAAAAACCCGTGAACAATAGTGATTGTGCATGAATGGACTAGAAAGGAACGGGAACAAGGGACATAAGACGACGAGCTTTGTGCAGAGCAACTCGGGCGAGGTGAATCATTTGCGATGTGTTTGTGTTTCAAACAAATAGGGACAATGAAAATCATCTCGAGTCAAAGACTTACCGTAACGACGAAATTTGTGAGTACTTGTTGACTAATTCCTTGTGTACAGTCGTCGATGTGGTCAGTTGGCCTTGGCCTGGCGGCGTCAGGATTGGTCAGTTAGGTCTTTTGAACTTCTGAGTAATGAATGACTGAGTGAGTGAGTGACGGTGATCAAAAGGGTCAAAAGGTACTGTAGGTGACGATGATAGAAAAGGACGCCGAAAGAGTGACTGAGGAAGGAAATAAATATGCCGGCGATGTAGAAAAGAGGTGATCTAGGAATCGCGGTATTGAGTGGGAGTTGGGAAGATTGATTATTCGGCGTTGTGGGACAAGTACCGCATATTGCAAAGGGCAAATAACACGGCGCAACCAGCACTTTCTATATTTGTACCGCCGTACTTGCCGACCTGTATTAAATCAGATGGATACCATGGGAACCACGATCTAGTAGATCCCTAAGGTAACTACTCCCCAACTTAAGATGGGCAGGTACGGGGTACATAGCGCCGTCTCCACATGCAGGTGGTTCTCCCTGTCTGCACTTCCAAGGTTTCACCTTTCATGAAATTGGGGCCAATTGCCACATGGTAATAAACAACGAGTGCGACCTTACCGCCCAATGAAAAGCAAGTATATTCCCAAAAGTAGCAACATTGAAACTACGACTGCAAGCCGTTGTATCTATTATGGATACCTAACTCCAGGGCACTCTTAACTCTTGGATGCAATGTTCTCTAATAGAAAACGCGGCATTGTAAACTTGATCACTGTCTGATATCCACGCCCATTCATGTTGCCAAGCTGTATGTATAATACTCGCTACCAATAATTTCAGGGGAAAATCATCAAGACATACTGACAGGACGTAAAATGAATCCCTGGTAGGAGCTAGGCAACCACCGGTTTTACCTACTATAACCCTGTTTATTAAGACGATATGGACCACATAGGCAAAAGAAAAAGTGAATGGAGTGGTCAGAACTCAATGTAATGTGAGTCTTTGCAAACATAGCGAATCCATTAGGATGTCACTAAGCAATCTCGTCCAGTATCGTAGGAATACGGTAGATGTGGAAGAGTCCGAGGTCATTTTCAGGTACGATGTCACCTACTACCTAATCAGATTATTATCTTTAACTCCTGCATCACGTCATTGATAATCAATGCATGCGGTTCCTGCATTAGTGGTCCCCTGTGAACCGTGGTCACCAGCTAAAGTACAGCGCAAAACAGCATCTATGAATACTACTAGTCAGGTACTTCATTAGCCTTTAAAATATTCAGATGAATGTGTGCCCTTACGAAAGCAAACCTCAATCTCTGTGAGAAGATAATTCCCACTGCAAATCATGGATATTTTATCTGAATAGCCCTAGGGCGAATGATGTCAATATTTGTAGCCCCACCCCTAAAAAGAACCTTGGAAGTTTTCAGCTGTGCTTTTAGAGGTCCACTATGGGGGCGGCTACAGCTAGGTATCGGTGGGGTCTTGAGGCTGCAAACCGCCGGCAAGCTGGAGGATCTACTGGCCCACAGTTGCCCTCACCCTTCATCCCCTGTCCCTATCCCTGTCCCAACTGTAATAGGTAGGCGTACCTGTAGGTACCAGGTGGAACAGTATCTCCAAATGGCGACAAATCGTTGGATAAGATGGTTTCCTGAATTCAAACTAAGCTTCACGTAGGCGGGAATTTGCACTGGACCCGTACCACTTGCTTAAATTCCGTCTACTCTTTACACGACTTGGCTGGCTAGCTTCCGGAAACCATAGCACGACAGCAGCAGGTATCAGTCACGAACTTCGAGATTCTTGCTCCACCGCATAAGGTGGCAAGATACCTGAGTGGAATGGACTCGTGCCACGCCTCATGTGGTGCGATGCCGTATATGTCGAGTACCAGGAACTAAAGCCGCAAAGGGCATGTGCGAATATCTCTGGCCGGGCGCAGGATTAGTAGGTGCTGCGTAATATGCTTGATACGCGGTGTTGCTATGTCCGTCCAACATCGGTCTCATCATTGGGCAACGTTGGCTACTATGTAATATGCAGATTATTGTTATCAATATACAGGCGGCCTCTTCCCTATAGTACGAAGGAGACACACATGCGCATATTAGCGACCACGAAATTCCCGGTACCTACCTCGTATACTTATTCAAATTCCCGACTAGAGACAGAGCCTCAGCGAATTTACAGCACTACTTCGGTCGTTGTTTCAGCAAAGAACCGTGACATCAGATCAATCAATCCTATTGGATGTTTGTTTGGGGTTAACAGTATCTGCAGAGAGAGTTTTTGATGTTATCAAATCGGATCACAACGTAAGTTATTGGCGTGTTCCGATGATAAGGACATCCAACGAACCGGTCGATGTTATCGAATCTGCGTAGCATGAAACAGTGGCCATTGCACAATCAAAATTACGGATCCGATTCAATCGATCGAATCCATCATCACTTTCACAATATATCCCGGTTGCCTCTCCACAGCGGCATTAATTCTAAGCATCCACGGCCAACCGTAAGCGAGGATGGATGATGGGGTGCCGAATTGCAGGATGATCTGGACTACATATCCCAAGCGCCAATTGATAACTCGGCTTGTTAACGTTTCGAAACATCTTGACGTCTTTTAGCTGGCCCCTGAGCTGGGGTTGACCAAAGAGGGGTTCAGGGGTCTATGTTTCATTCGTTCTAAGAAGCCGATTCGCGGGGTTATCCCTACGGGTTACAGGCCCACTTGCTATTTTGGGTCGTATTTAGACCCGTTGGGGCGGCTAGGGCACGATCGACTCTCCCGTAGCGGCAGATCTAAGAACCTCTTACCATCATGGCGTTGGTGCTGGAGGGCTTGGTTCGATTTTCGGTGTATAAAGGAACTAAATTCTGCTGAAGCAAACAGCTCTAGAAAACTCTGTGAATATCGAAAACCCCCGATTGTAAGCCTAGGTGCCAGTTGACCCGTAGTCCTATAAAATCATGAATACCAGAGCTACTATATATCCAGGACCCATTTCATGTACCAATGTCCCAGGTGAATAATGTAAAGACGAGGCACTGTAAGGGAGACACTTCGAACACTAACATTAATATGATTATGAGACAACTTATAAGCGAAAAGTAAAGATAATAATCAATAGCAACTTATTAATTACTCCCTATGTCCTCGTCCACAATAATTATGCCCGGTCAAGTTTGGGGGTGATGCTTGTTTGTGCGCCATGGAATCACGCCTCGCCCCTTTCCAGCTACATACTGCTTGGGGGATCTACATAACTTAGCCATCCTGAGGCGTACCAACGCACTTTGGCTTCCAACATGTAGATTATATCTTACCCTGTCGGCTCTTCATTAGTGGCTGTATCTTCTGACCGAAAGCATCGATCCCCTTCAAGAAATCGTCGAATACGAGCATGATTCCCTTAGTACCTGGAACGCCCGCAACTTCGTCCAGCACTATTGATCATAAGTCAGTAATCATCTCCTATCAAGTGGGGCTAGGGGGTTTCGAGCATGATTTTGGGGGCAATCGCCTCAACTGCCTCAGGTAGAGAGCTCTAGCTCCTGGGGTTGACTCAAGTTAAGCAAAGGACTCGGTATTACATACTTCTTGCGACGTTTTCGTAAGAGCCTATTAGAGTGCCCATATTCAGATTCACAGCACCCTCCGGGAGGCCCAGTTTCGTGGCGGTGGCGTTGGCGTCGGCCTTGGTGTCTTTCGACGATTGCGACTTCATCCAGGCGAGCGCATCCGCGTCTACGCCGTCATTGTACAGCTTCCACTTAGCCTGAGCCGCCTCGTCCGTTTCATCGGCAATGATGGTGAATAACACGTACGAGCCGACGTCACGACCAGTCTCGGCAACTGCTTCAACGAGACGTGACGTTGCTTGAGCGTAAGCTGTCGGGGTGTTTATGCCTGCGCCTAACGTAAAGTTGTAGTCCGCATACTGGGAAGCAAACTCGACGCCTCTGCCAGATTGCCCGGCTGCGATGACTTTCACGCCGCCTTGGGGCCGAGGCGATAGCTTGCAGTCCTCCATCTGGAAATGCTTCCCCTTGAAGTTGGACACGCCATCCTCCCAGAGATCCTTCATGACCTGCACGTACTCGGTGGCATAGTCGTACCTGTAGCCAAAGTACTCGTCGCCAGGCCAGAGACCCATCTGAGCATACTCGGCCGATTGCCAGCCGGTAACAATGTTAACTCCGGAGCGCCCTGGCGCAACCGAGTCGATGGTGGAAGCCATGCGGGCAACTATGGGCGGCGGTAAGGTCAGAATTGCCGCCGAAGCAAACAACTTGATCTTGCTCGTGACGGCTGCTAAGGCCGACATAAGCGTGAAGGATTCCAGGTTGTGATCCCAGAATTCGCTCTTACCGCCGAATCCGCGAAGCTTGATCATGGACAATGCAAAATCGAAGCCATATGACTCGGCCTTTTGGACGACCTGCTTGTTTAGTTCAAAGCTCGGCATGTACTGCGGTGAGGTTGTCGAGATCAACCATCCGTTATTGCCAATAGGGATGAAAACGCCGATATCAACAGTTGCCATGTTTGCTAGAGGGATTAATGTGCTCTATCGTAGGAAGTAGAATTGAGCAATCGACAATCTGAAGATGTATATCCTTTGTAGTGTCGTTCTCATCTCTAAGTATGCCTTCGCCTTCCTATATAGGGATTACAGAGTCACACTTCCGAGATCTTCGGCTCCTTTCGGCGTCGACCCCGCTGCTATCCCGGATATGATAGATAAGTTTGCTCAAACCGTATGGTCGACCATACAGGCCATAGATAGCTATACCCATGATGTATGTAAGACGTCGATCAATAATATCTCGACCTGTTTCGTCATATGTAGTACGATATCTGCGTGAGATATACCGTATGACACATATTATAGTTTGTTTATGACAAGCCGGTTAGTCAAGATTAGTAGATTATCGGCTTGTCTTTCAGGATTGTTACATCGGAAGCTACGATATGTGCTAGGTAACTACAGCTGTCCTCCAGCTGGCAGAGATCTCTGTTGCTCTCTGTAATATAAAGTAAGCCGGCATTCACCTGATACTAATAAGTGTTTATGCCCCTTTTTAGGCGCATATTACTTACTCTCATATCAATGGGCATTTCTCTTAGGCTTTTGATATTGTACATACGGTTATTTCTCTTCAAGTATACCTCGTCGCCTAATCTCGAGTTTTGTTATACTGGAAAGTGGGATAGAGAAATCCTCACGACTCATCATATCCAGTGTCTCACAAGTGTGGCTGACCATCTTGACGATTTCTAGTCGATTATGATAATATGCGCGTGTACGAGGAATATCTGATATTGTATATTTCTTTAACCTTCCTTAAGTCAGTTTCGAAAGGGCGATATATTATGAAGATTCGCTTCAGCTTGACCATGTGAAAGATGCTAGCAGTTGAAGAATGATTTAGGTATATTAATACCAGACGCTTAAAGGCACTACACCTATTTAGGTAATTAATGGAGTACTCCACGCCGATCCAAATCCTAGAACCTTGAACTGTGGTGATGGCATCTAGACTCGAATTTCTTTATTCGGCTTTGGTAGACGGTCGTTACAATGGCTGAAATGACGCGCCCGGTTGTCCCTCCGAATCTCCCAGGGCTTGTTAAAGCAGCCTTCAACAAGGCTCGCGCCAATGGCGACGTGACATACTACCCGACCCAAGTCGCTATCTTGACACCGAATTCCATTCCCGTGAGCATGGCCCGATAACTATACCGATATAATATAGTAGAAGCTCACTATCTACGTCAGTTCCAGCTCCGTTTCTCACCAGCCTTGGCATCGAAGCCGAAAGCTCCGAAGCCCAAAGAGCCCAATGGGAAACCGTTCAATCCCTTCGAAAATCCCTCCCCGGCCATGCTGGTCGCCGACCTGCCGCCATCCCATAGATTAGTTCTGAACAAATTCGCAGTCGTGCCGGAACACTTCATCCTAGTGACCAAGGAGTTCAAACCCCAGACTCATGTCTTGGAGAAGGACGATATAGCCGCAACGTTCACTTGTATCCAAGCCTACCATGCGGAGGGGCAGGAGTTATTTGCGTTCTTCAATTCGGGGCCGCATTCGGGAGCTAGCCAACCGCATCGGCATCTGCAGTTGCTACCTGTCGGGCGCATGAGAGACGGTCTGGAAGACGTGGATCGGGGCGGTGAGTGGAACGTGCTGGCAGACATACTTACCACGTCAGAAAAGGCTATGCCTTTCAAGGTATTCACTAAGAGAGTCTCGTTGGACATGAGCGCGGAAGAGAGGCATGGTGCGTATCTAGAACTGTATAGATGGGCTGTCAAGTCTGTCTATTTGGGCCAGGTTCCTACCGAAGGCGAGGCCAAGATCAGCTATAACTTCGCTATGACGAACAGCTCTATGGCCTTATGTCCGAGGACGGCGGAGGGCACAGTTATTCGGAATAAATCTGGCGACGACGTTGGTGTAGTCTCACTCAACGGAACGGTCTTGGCTGGTACCGCGTTGGTAAAGAACCAGGCCGAATGGGATGCCCTAAGAGAAGACTCCGATATGTTGCTCGATATCCTTAAGGGTATAGGCCTACCTTCGTAGTAGAAGATAAGGAGCAGATACTTGGAAGAGGAATTACCTGGGTCGAACCCGGGTGGCTATGGCTGTGAGTTTATTTCTTTGGGTACGGCCTATTTCGATACCCAGTCGTTGTAAGTACATACATACTTGATTCCTTCATTAAGTACACCGTCGTATCTCCCTCTAATGCACACGTATTTAAAGGATCCTACCATACATACCCACTTGAAGCCAACACGCAGCTTCTTCAGCCAGCCAGCTCACTTATATTAACCCAATAACTGGGCGGATTCATCTCATCCCTACCTCCTTCCACTTCCTGTGGCAAGTCGCGCCGCCGAATTTGTACGAACCGCCATGGCTCGAGATGTAGTCGGCAACCTGACCCCAAGCTACATTGGGCCGCCTGTCGTCGCCTTTGTTTAGCTTGTTAAAAGCCGTCCTGAGTAGTCTAATCTACATCGTCTTGTTAGCTAAACACAATAAAGCACTTGAGGCACGGAAGGGAACTCACATCTTTCTCCTGCCATTCCGGCTTCCGAACACGCGCGCCCTTGTCCTTAGTCAGGGTCCGGTACCGTCCCCGCAGCGTGGACTCGGCTTCGGTGAACTTGCCTATCTCGCGGATTTCTTTGTACGAAAATCCGACGTTCCTTAACCGAACTAGCACTCTGTCCTTAGCGATCCGTTCTCCGGACGCAATGTCGACATTCAATTCATGAACGAAGCCTGTGGTCAATCTATATTTGGTGGCCCATTCTTCCTCGGCGATGTCAGGTTCCTGTTCTTGAGAAGGGCTTGGGGATGGCGGTTCTTCATCTGGGATGGGTGTAGGATCTCTGGTCTCTCGTTTAGGTTGGGCGGCAACCCTGGTCTTTTTGCGTGGCTTTCGTGGGCTCGTAGGCAGTGGAGGTGGGGTCGGCTCCCTATTCTTAGGGGTTGATGGTGCAGAGGGTACTATAGTTGCCGCGCGTGGTCTCGGTCTCTTGCTGGGGAGTTCCTTACGGGGCTTTTTGCCCAGCTTCTGAGGATTCAATGGACTAGGACCGCGGGTGGGCTCGAACGAAGATGAACCCAGATCGGAATCACCGCTCGGGAGCAGGTTGGCTTGGAATGACTCCGAAGAAGAGGTCGGAGTCGGGGTTGGCGATGGTCGGATCCGTAGCACTTTCGGAGAAATGGTAGGGGGGTAGTTCGGCGTCCAAGTGTTTCCGGGATTGTCCGGGCTAGAGGCAGAGGTGCTGGCCCGCAAATTTCCGGCTGTGGTGTCATGTGCCACCATGGGGTCGAGGGTCATGGCCGCCATAGCATCGGACGTCGCTGAGGAGTACGTCGAGGAAGAGAAGCTGTTAGTGCTCACTTGGGGACTCCCCAGAGGTTCGCCAAAGACTGGCATATTTGAACCCCAGCCGTCTCCGGGTAGGCCGTCCGAATACTCGAGATATCCTTGCGTCTGGCTACTTCCGGCTGTATTGTACGACCCCCAAGAATACTGATGGGCGTCATATTTGGCCCCCAAGCCACGAGTATAAGTGTTTGTGGTGGAGGGATTTGGCAAAAACATCCGCTCGCTCCCAGTTGGCTCTTTGTCTTGCTGGGGTTGACTCGGACCAAGATCCCTTCCGAAGTTTACGGCTGAGACACCAGCGGCAGTCGTTTGGACTCTACCATACGGCGTTCTTGTATCAACAACCGGAAAGCAGTCGTTATAGAGATCCGCGGCCTATGAGTATAAGCATAAGTATTCATTCCGACGCCACTTGAATAGGTTGGATGATGATCTTACCATACAAGCTTCATCTCCACTATCCGCGGCCATACGTTGAAACCATTGCTCGTCATCCATTGTCCACAGCGGTTGCCACTGAGACACGACGCCGTTTAACCCCTGGCTGATTCGACGAGAGAAGTCGAAACACAAATAACGAAGGAACAGGGACAAGATTTCTTTGTCGCGAGTGCTGTAGAATTGAGGCGTGAAAATGTAGTCACTCAATATCTGAGAATTACCCCAGACTGGCTGAGGAACTGTTGGGCTGGCGAGCATATTTGGCACTTGCCTAACATCGACCTGAGGTTCTGTCTCGCCTTCTTTTTGCCTCGTCCACCAGCCGCAACCCCCTCCTTCTCCCATTCTCACCGCCGCTTCTAACGGTTCTCTACGTGAGACTTAGATCGAGGGAGGAGACTTTCGATTCCCCGCTTGGCGCTCTCCTGGGAGTTGGGTATACTTGCAGTAGAACCTGGCGGTCTGGGGTGGGTGTTCTTGGTAGCGATGCAGGTCTTGTGCGGCCTCCCGAAGATGAGTCAGGAACCGTTCCCGCAGGCGTTCTCTTGGCTAGGACATAAAGGACAGTTTGGAGATGGAACTGAATGTCGAAAACGAGTGGCAGGTGCTGAGAGGTGGGAGTTGAAATATGAACGATGAGTTCTGCGCATGCTACACGGCGTACGCCACGTTGTTGAGAAGACAGGGGATAGTATTGGCTCTAGGAGTTCAATATACCTATGAGTGGCGAATATCAATTTACGACCGGCCTGGGATAGTAGGGTCGACTGATAGCTTTATTCTTGCTCACCTCGGGGATCATAAGAAAAGAAAAGAAATATAGATCAACTACGCCAGCTCCACGACTACCCGGCAAGGATATGTCACGGCAAATACCATCTATGGTATTTTCCTTTCCAGAAGCTCGCCCATTGTCTTCCTGGTGCGATCTCCGACGTATGTGAGGACGTCCTGGAGCTTTCTGAATATTACGGAGTGTGGAGAACAAGGGATCGAAGTGGAGAGCGGGAAGCAAGTCTCTCGAAAGGATATTCAGATTACCCAAAACGATTTTTCGATGCCGTCTAGTCATCATAGGCCTCCTAGATCTCCCGCCACGGTGTAATAGCCATGGGTCAGGAGATAGGTATTGCTAAGGGTGGTCAATCCTATACAAGGGCTACCCCTGCGTTCTTGTCTGTGTCCTGAGGCTCTTATCTGCAAGTCCTGCATGGGAGGTTCTGCACATGAGATCTCCCGCATGCGATATTTCCACATTTGAGAGCTTATCTGTTGAAGATTCTGGCGTAAGTGGACACCTGGGCTATATTAGGGCCGATATGCATCGCCTTTAGGATGGAAAACAGCGATTCTACTATGCAAGGCTGCAGGTTTCTGCAAGTGACTACCGCTAGTGTATAGTACTAGTGTACAATATATCGATGATGGTACGCCTATGAAATATCTCTCGGCCGACTAGAGCCGTTTCATCCCGATGATCCGATACCCAGTCTCCTTCCCTCTGTTTGATGTCGGGTTTAAGTCCTAATTCTGTGTGGGCTTTCCCTAGCTGCGAGCGAGGACACGGGACCCTGCTTCTGCTGGCCTTATACATTCGCTCTAGGCCCATCATCCCCAGGTTCGAACGCAACCCTTGTCAGACGTTAGCCATGCTCATTAGTCGTTACACACTTAAACCAACAGGATCGACAGCAATCTATGTGGGTGTAGAGTGGGGTGTTTGAAATGCCATCAAGACCAGTGCCCGAGACAACCATATGTCAAATATTTCTGGGGTAGAAACACAGCATACAGATTCCTCAACCTTTTCTCAGAGCAATGTCCTCGGGTGGTCGGCGATTATAGTTACTGTGATACCATCCAATTCGTCTGTCCTGCTCAAGCCATTATGAGATTATCACATAAATATAGATAGCAGATATGATGTATCATTAAGATTCTCGATGCTAGGTGCATGATATAATCCCCGGTAAGGCTGTTTCTCCAACCAGACGCGCGAATGCACGCGAATGGAGATTAGATCCGTCCCACATCATCTCTATCTAGTCGGCCACAGAGGTCTCTCCGGCTTCCTCATCTAAAGACGGCCTATCATCATCCTTGAGCAGATGATCACCAGAGCATCCACCCTGCAGACATTACGTACAGGAGTAGCCACCTAGGTAAGTAGTTAGGCATACACTCTAATACCGTAATCGGGTGACCCCGAGAGCAGGATGGACCCCCAACTTCTGTAGCAAAACCCCACGGACCATCTGCCAAGATATTGGGCGAATCCTGATTAGAGAATGCAGGTGGTGAGGTCACCTTCTACCAGTAACCCGGTACCTAATCGCTATCATAATATCTTGCCTATAGAAAGCCACTCCCGCTTGGTTCTAACGATGGGGCCCTAATTTTCAGATACCGTTCGCCGCAAGTTTACATGCAGAAGGCATGCAATGCAGCCCAAAAGTCGATCTACGGCAAGCTTCAGTACCTTTCCGCGAACTTATATGGTTACTATGGACCAGTATACTTTGCTACCGAAGACCGAGACTATCTCCGTTTGAGACAATCCCACCAACGTTGACAGGCAACGAAGATTGGTGGCTCTGTGCAACCAACTATGGCCATCCAAACCCTAGTGTCCGTGGATCGGACCTCTGCCCTTTCAGGCTTCGATTTGGTCAGATATGATAATATTGCGAGGGTTGCCGGAGCGCTACCCGTGCGGCGAGTCCGATTGTCCCATTGGCCAGGGTTATGGTACCAAGTGAGATCTCTCTGTTTGATGATGACGCGCCGAGGCAAAGTTGGCTTGCTCAAATATAGTGTATGATGAGCTGGCGTATTCAACATCGCCTGTGGCAGGCAACTATCACCTTCACAACTTGACCGGAGAAGACAGAATACCTGTACGCCAACGGAAAGGACATCTCCCGTATTCCTCTTTTACTCTTAGATCCAATATATGCCGCGTTGTTGAGCTGAAGATAGGTACACAACATAACAGGCGCACATGCCACCGCTGCTGTATTGGACTACCGGCATAATGGTAAGATTGAGGATTTCCGATGATAGGACGGGGAAGACGGGTACCTGGAACATCAGACGAAATAGGGGGGTTGGCAGAGGCTGGTGAGCTAGTTAGTAAGTACATATAGACTGTGAAATTGGTGGTTGTTTGAAAGCTAACGCAATGACTTTTTGACTCTGCATATTCCATTTTCTTATTTTTTGTCAAATTTCCTCCTTTTCTTTCTTTTCAAGAGAAAACCGCAGGAAATAAAATGTACCAAGGGTGTTGAAAAGAAATATCGAATTTACCTAAGTACTGAAGTGGTGGCGGCACGGAAACTCGACTTTGACTTGAATATTCTCTCATCTAGAAACTCATGATAACTCATATTCGCATTCGTAAATCGGACGTTGCCGAGGCTGTGACTTGTAAGTCTTGTACTACCTAGGCTGTACTAAGTACCTACGTTCCGTCGCTTATTTCGATTTTAGCGACCAAACGGCAGTCCGGAAAGGAGGAAAAAAGGGGGAAGCTAGCCCTACCCGGCCTCAACTAGGCTAAGTATCCTTAGAAATAGCGGCTAAGCTTGCCCCAGGATTTCAAGTAGGTAGTACCTGTCTAATGCCCTAGGCTCGGGATATGTCAACATCTCAACCAATCGGTAGCCAACCAAGATCCACCAGTATTTCCTGAAATGGTAGGGCACAGACAGCCGGGCCAAGCCCCAGCTCGTGCCACACCGTACTATGCTGTATCCTATCAAGTGCTTGAGCTATCAACCCTACGCCCCTGTTCCATGCCTGTCGTCCCCATGCCTTGCCCCATAGGCTATGCCGTCCATTTATTCATTTCTCTTAGAAAATAATGAAACCATATTTCTCTTCCCGTTCCATAGCAACACGTTTCACCGTTGAACGCATCGTCTTCAACGACAACAAGCGCAGGCTGGCATTGCGTCTTCAACAGACATGCCCGAACCGAATGCCTTGTATTACCATCCCATTCGACTTAGACTCATACCTCTTAAAACTGCTATACGTCACCAATGTCCTCCGTGACACCGGACCCCGAGCCACAACCACTGCGCATCGCCATCCTACTTAACTCCTACCGCTCTCGCCTGCTTCCTGCTCTCCGCGCATCGTACGAGCGCACTATCGGCGCAGTTGCGCCTCATGCCAAGCTAAGTTTCTACGAGCCCGCCAACAAGGTTGGCGATTTCCCGGACCCGGCATGTTTCGACCTCATCGTCTTCGGCGGATCCAATACCGACCCGCGTAAGTCGCACGGGTGGATCCTGGCCGTCCACGAGTTCATCCGCCGTCTCGTCACGCACTTCCCCGAGAAGAAGATCTTGGGCATCTGCTGGGGCCACCAGACCATCTCCCGGGTCTTCGGCGGTAAGCTCGCTGAAGCGGCGCGGCCGGAGGTAAGTACTTATCCGTCTCATATATAGGTACATACTGAGGAGCCTTAACGTTGACCAAGCCACTAGATGGGTGTATCTGACGTCAACCTGACGGAAGCGGGGAGAAAGTTCTTCCCCGAGGCTGCCGTCTTGGGTTCCTTCAGGCTGCAGCAACACCATCGGCGAGAGGTCGCTGTAGCTCCGGCGGCCTTTGCCACGTTAGCTCAGGGAAACCAGTGCCTGCTGAGTGAAAGCAAC
Organism: Hypomontagnella monticulosa; assembly: GCA_902825475.1. NCBI lineage: Eukaryota > Fungi > Ascomycota > Sordariomycetes > Xylariales > Hypoxylaceae > Hypomontagnella > Hypomontagnella monticulosa. Next base: position 3,668,137 of record CADEBF010000011.1, on the reverse strand, counting down.
ACCATTTTGACATTCCAGGGGCACCCGGAGAAGGACGGCGAAACGGCACGCCTTAGGATGCATGACTCTATGCGATGGTTCGGATTCGACGCCTCTCTAGATGAGAAGGCTTGGACGAAATTGCGGGAGGTAATATTCATGGAACATGATGGACCGGCAGTTTGGAAGCGAATCTTGGAGTGGGTTTGGGAGCCACCTGTCCCTGGGACTGGAATAGTCGACAAATTGAGCAGAATCTGATATGCTCTTCGTCCCTTGGTATACGACCTTAGAGCTTTCACTGGTCTTATGTGCTTGCCCCCTTTAAGCCGGGCGCAATTAGGTCATCTTAGTATGCTGATTTCGGACCGAAACAGAACAACAGCTCCGGATGAGCGTTTGTGTACCTATATATATCAATTGATATGTACATAATACACACAACGAAATAAGGCTACCGCTACCTCATTGCCAGTATCCTAAAATGGAGACTACACCTAGCTATATAAGGGTAGGTAAGTAGAAGATACGCTTGGGGGTCTGTCTAATCGCATAGTGAGCTTGCCTTACAAAAACGTCTATCCGGGGGAGGACCTATAATGTGCTGGATTGTCAGCGTGTAGAGAAGGCTGTCAAGTGTAGAGTTGCAATGCCAATTGCGCGATGAAGATCGCACACTTGGTAGCTTGGCTCAATCCAATACTCAAGAGGTAAAATACCGAATGCCAAAAGAGGCCACCACCACTCCTTCCATACTGAATTCTTAGTGGCCGTGGTTTGACGCAGGTCAGGTCTATGTGGTAGTAACCGGCTTTCAGCCCTCACGGGCAACGCCGTCGTAAGCTAGCGGTGTGGCAGGCGTATTATTTGCACGAATTGGTTCATTCTGACGCAGCCTGACATGAGAAGCTTCTCATTACGTAGACAGGAAGAGATGTTCACCTACTCGTCTCAGGTCTAGAAACATTCTTTCGTCAATTAGCTAGGTGTGGTACTAAATGAACGTCGTCTTTCGAAATGTGCGCGAGTCTTCGACGTTTCTCGGTGTACAACACGTAATAGGGCCACCGTTTCAACCCCTCGGGTTTGCTTGCGTAACTATATTACTGGAGCGCTCAGTTCAGTACGTAACTCCTAGCCATACGATTAGCCCCGAGGGTGACTCAAAGCAAGCAACATGATTCGACTTATATGCATGTACGTGAACAAGGCGTTTCATACGCCTACGCCGTCTCAACGTGGTCCGCCCTTGGGCAGACAAGGAGTTATATCGCGACCCAGCTTTGCTCCATTAGCATTGGCTCTCATCGTCCCTGGAAGAAACCGGTTTCCTACAACGACCCCTTCTATTCCCCCCTGCCGTAGATCATAAAGGTCGGACTTATCAGCGTTCCCGCCCGCCGTATATTACCTATATGTTAAGTTTGTAAGCTTCACTTTCGGGATTTAGCTATCATGAGGCATGGAAGAATCAGGTAAGATTACCGCCACACACGTCAAAACCCAGACAGTTACACCGAAGTTATCAAATAGCATGTCGAGACAACCTATGCCACCTGTAAGGGCGGCAAACCCCTCCGAATTAACAGGTCTACGACCTACCATTCTAGACATGCCTCCGCCACGGTAGTTCCGCATTGGATGAGGCTCTACGCGAAGTATACACGCATGGAAAATCAGATGCTCGTTCGGCTCGGCGTTATGATCGTATGACTATGTCGTCCTCCCATTAAGTGAAGTAGAAGGGCAAGACCTATGAAGCTAATACTAAACTACCCCTTGAAGATTTCAATTATGGTAAAGAGAGTAATCTTACTATATATAATCTCTATTATAAGACCTTACTGTTCAGTTGACTACTCCCTCCGGGAATACTCAGAATAGTAAGTAGTTCGTAGATGACGAAGCAAATACGGATATAGTCGACGGATAGAATAGGGGGTCGGGAGGACACGGAAAAGATGCCGTGTACTGTCACCCCCGCAACTATAAACCGCGAGGATGACCATAACCGGGAAACTTAGGTGAGGCGGTCGAAAAAGTGGGCGAAAACCCCTGAAGCCGGTACTTGAGGCCTATCACAGCGTGATGTGAACACATTAACGCCCGACGTCTATGGTGGAGGTGGGGTTGGAGCCGCATGGGTGCACAGCATCGCAGATGGAGATACCCGTGATGAGAACGACGATGACTATAGCCGATGGGCGTTGATACGACTTCGCGTTAAGAATAAGGCGACAATTCGCCTTCGTGCGATAAGGGCGCTGGGGCACGATAGAGAATAACATGGACATGAGGCTATTGGTAATGGATATACGCCATCTGCTATTCGCGGGATGAAGTAGCACTTCCTAGGTCACGAGTATTTGCAGACGGTTAAGTTATTAGATGTGAATAAACGTAATACATTGAGGACCGTCTAACTTAGAGATCAGGCACAATGCGGACTCGTGTAGGTCCTCTTATACAGTTTGCTGGCTTACCAGCTAGTCAACATAGCTAGAATAGATAGTAGATACATGTAAATGAAACGAAATGATGAGAAACTCGCGAATAAGGAAATTGACTCGAGTAGCTTTCTTACAATGCCCTGTCCTCGCCCATTTCCTCTTGTCCGAATATAGCTTATGCGTTTTCGTAGTCTAGCTACGAAAATAACCGTCGAGGTGTGAGAATAAAAGGGGTTAGCAGTAGCCAGGCCGAAGCGCTTTTCTCTAACCCAGGGGAACTTGTTGAGATAGACGTCCCGATGTAAATAGTAGGTAGACAAGGCAAGTCTAAGGCGATAGAAATTGAACTGCGCGCAATTTGAAAAACCGTAGTCCATACAATTTTAACGAGAGACAGAAAGGAGAGAAATTCGACAAGTTGCCAACCAAGTAGCCTGCCCGTCCGTTCACCAGCCTAGCCTAACTCCCATACAACTGTAACCACCCAACATAACGTAAAAGAGAGACGCCATACAAACGAGTAAGCATGACCATCAATGCAACAACACGCTGCTAGTCCCCGCCATTTGCTTCTCTTTGCGGGGACTAGCTCACACCAGGAAGAGCGGAGCTCTTCCAACGGTAGGCTGGTAGGCTAGTGGGCAGGCGCCAAGTCAGGGGGCACCGAACTCCCTATCCCAATCCCCCTTCTAATGCTGCTGCTGCTGCTGCTGAGGCGGCGGAGGCACGCTATCAACCTCGACCTCAAACCTTGGTATGCCCCCCGCACTCAGGACATTAAACAGTTTAGTCAAATCATCGCCGCGGTACGCACTCATATCGTACGCCTCGCCAGGACCAAAGAAAGCGCGGCGGACACACGCGCGTAGACCCCAGCTGCCCATCATGGTGCTACCGCTGCCGCCTTTGTCGAAAGCCCCCGCGTGCGTGCGCACGTACGCGACGGCGAGCTCCTGCAGCGCGCGGATGCTGGCCCGGCTGCTCTCCAGGATGCGCTGCTCGCCGTGGCCGAGCCAGCGGATGGACAGGCGCACGTCGTAGAGGCGGGGCGGGGCGGAGGGTGGTGGTGGCGGACCGGCGCCGAGGTTAGGCGCGCTGGTTTTGTAGTGTAGAGATGGGGGAGTGGTATTCGAAGACGATGAGGTGCCGATGCTGTTGGTCCGGACGGGGGGTGCCGGAGGTCCTGAGATGTGTGGAGGAAGTCCTGGGGCTGCGCCGACGACGGGGGGAATAGGTACGGGTATAGGTTGTCCGGGGGGTGAGGGCTGCTGGCAGTAGTGCGGACCCGGTTGGGATGGGGGTGAGGGTATTGGTAAGCCACGCATAGGGGCTGGCGGCATGGGCGGTCCGGTCCAGCCTGGGGGAGGTGGGGGCGGACGATAAGAGACATTGGTTGAGGATGAAGACCTTATGGGGCTCACTAGTCTGACGCGAGGTGGGAGTTGTTGAGGCTGGTGCTCGTCGTCGTCCGAGTCGTCATCTGCGAATCTCAAAATCTGCTCGCTAGCTCGCTTGCCCGTTCCTGATGGCTTACTCCGGCGCTTGTTAATGATGTTTCCTTTTCTGTTGCCCCTGGCCTCATGATGATGACGACCTGCGTGGGGGTTAGCGGATGAGGCAGGAGTTATGGCCGCCTCATCATCTGAGCTGCCCCAATAGGACAGGGCGACGGTTGACGACGCGGAACGTCCGGATACAATGGACGCCACATCGTCGTCGTCGTTCTCATACTCGTCCTTATTGTCATCGTCTTCGTCCTCGTCGAATTTAGACTTCTTGAGGTCCGGAGGAAACGAGAAGCCATTGGTAGTAATATAATTCTGGGTAGCTTCACATGACTTCGTGTATAGCGATTCGATGGCTTGCGTTGTTGTATCACAGGATTCCGACGAGAGGAGAGGTTCGCGGGAGTCTTCATTGGTCCGTATCGCGAATGCTTTGAAGTCTCCTAAGGCATTTCTAGAGGTGATCACCGTAACCAAATTGCGTCCGTGTTGGGGCAGGATGAACTCGCAGTTCTCTAGAAGATCTAGTTAGTACTAGATGTAGGAGTCAATGGCTCATTGTATGAAGCTGACCTATTATCTGGTGCCTGTAATCGAAGTTTATGGAATACGGTGCCATGTTGGATCCTGACTGATAATGAATAGGAGCTCGAGAAAACTGCTCCTGAAGGCGTACAAGCATTGATCAAGATTTGTAAAGTCGTAATCTTATTCTTGACGGTTCGAGATGATATATCAGGGAGCACGAATTATATACAAGCACTTCTGGTGAGCAAGTATTCCCAGTTTTCGTCCTTGACTATGATGATACTCTACGAAGGTAAAAAAGTGAGGCGGACACCTAATTTTGCACCTCGCCCTGCCGTCAGAAGGAATCTGAGCCCAAACAACCTGTAACGCAAGAGTTGAGTATCAACTATACACATACCCGACCCTCCCCGACAGTAAAACACATGTTTCGCTGATACGTCAATGGCTGTCTGGTGGTTGGCTAACGGTCTATTAACGGGTACACAAAATTCCATGCCGTCTTTCAAGATAGGTCTCGGCGTTGGCGGGACTCTCACGACCGTATGCTGAGAAACCTTAGGGGGGGTCGCACAAGACACATTTCTTCTATCGATATGTTACCGTACCGGCCCTAAGGCACTACTAATTAGGTGCATGCATGTTGGATACCGACGATCAGCCAGTCCCTGAATATTGGGCAGGATTTTGCCACAGTAGGCCGTCCAAGGCGACGGTTGAGGAAACTGGTCTTCGGCACGAGGTCTCGAAGCCGTCGGTTTGGTCTACAATGTCACAATGGGGGAGAGTAAGAAATGAAAATGATGGGCTGGATTTTCGGGGCTGTTTGTGACCAATTAAAAGTAAGGCGAGCAGAATGTTGGGATTGGCAGCGACCTTCACAAAAATGGCCATTGAAAGTAATTATTGTAGCATTTTTCAGCTCATATGTAATGAAACCATCGGGACAAGCGAGGTAAATATTTGTCTTTCGGAGTGGAAGGGTTCCCCAAGTTATATAATGTGCAACCGAATGGCTGGTGCACGCCTAAAGGCTACAATTTAGCCAATTTCTCACATATGTCGCCGCAATTTTCGTTGGTACGCTAATTAGGACCATTCCAAAGTAGAGCGGATGTTGGCTAGACTTTTGCACTTTCGACGCACCTTCAGCTGTCTATTGTCTAACTTGGGAAGCCCACTCGTCTAGGCTGCGGTATTGCAAGGCTGCAGGTGTAATGCTGCTCTTCGGGCCATGCTATTGGGCAGGACGTGCCGAGATTTGCCCCTGTAGTGGAACAAGCGAAACAAGACAAAGGATCGGCGTAGATACTTTTGCTTCTTCACCTGACCTAATTGGGCATTTGGCGATAAGTTGGCGATACTGTTTCGAGACGTCACAACACTTGAGTGAGTAACGGTAAGATTCGCCAAGGGACCGCCACGACAACGATCCTGCTGACTGTACCTCAGTTTGCCAAACCTGCCACTAATAACGAAATCCAATCGCGCCCTGTTTCTATGCTGTATACACATTAGATAGTAGTATCACATTCATACATGCCTTCCTTCGCGGGATACATCCTTCGATAGCATGCATCCTGGCGCGCCACGCTCGCCTGCCTGTCGCACTCTGCTTACCCAACAACAGCCAACCGCTCGAGTCGTTCCTTCACCGCATCTACCAAGGCTGTCTCTCGTTCAATAAGTTTCTTGACCTGGCTGATCTTTGCTCTTCGGAGCTCCGATGGTATGCGAAGGTCAGTCGTCGAGGCGCCCAGGTTCTCTTCTCCTTCGCCGGCTGTCGCGCCTAATTTCTCCGCTTCCTCCACGAGTTCATCCCTTAACTGCATGACCTCCTCGTACCTCCTCCTCGTCAGCTTCAAACGGGTCGGCCCATCTGCAGGTGCCGTAGATCCAAATAGATTGGTATCTAGCGCGTTGACCTCGTTGACCCAGGACTTCTCCTTATCGCTCAGTTCCCGGCTGGTGGCTTTGCTGACCATCTTTCGCATCTTCTCCAACCGCTGACCGAGAGCCTCCCCTTTCTCTCGTGCGGCCTGTATTCTCTTCTCCATTGCAGCATTGCTCGATTCCGGCTCGCCCTCCTCGTCTTGGTCTTCCCCTGTAATAGCCTCGACTCTAGCCTTGACTTCATTCGCCTTTGTGACTTGTTGTTTGAGTTCTGCTTGGAGTTGGACACATCGCCGGAACACTTCAGCCGCAGCCACACCAAGTTTGTATGTCTCATCGCTTAGGATCTTATGTGCCTCTGTGAATAGCTGTAGGGTTAGTGGTGAGAGTCTAACCTCTTGGTTGACTATTGTCTTGTGACGACCCGTGCGGAGACGGTTGAGTAATTCTGGTAGCGCCGAACTCTCATCAAAGGCGTGTGACGGCTGGTAAACGGGGCGAGGCTCGTAGAAATCTAAGGGTTGGACTTCTGCATCCTTGTCGAAGGAGGGCGAAGCGGAACGGATGGGCGCGAAGTCGTCATCCGGCGTCTCAAAAGCCATGGCAATTGGGTCGAATGGGGTTGCGGAAAGTAGGAAGTAGCCAAGATCGGGATCACGAATCGCAACGGAAGCTGCTAGGGGAAGTTGTGCATCCCCTTGCGCTGGATTCGTGTACAGTCGCTCCCTAGTCGAACTCTGTCCGTTGACAAGTAGATCAATTCTAAATTCAGACCCGGCTTGCGAATCACCTTGCAGTTCACTTTCTAGACGAAAAACCCATGGTGATAGGGAAACGTGTGTGATACTGGAGGGGTGTGTGACATAGAAGGAATATCGTGAGGTAACATCCGGACTGAACATTGGCCAAGCCTTGTCGTTAACTTCCAGAGAAGTTAAAATATCCATGCTCTGGAACGTTAGTAGAGAGGGCGACCCGACTAGACGGCCCATAGCCTTCGATTTATTTCGGGGAGGAAGCCACTGAGCTTGGACACCGTCCAGGTCTAGACATACTCGTACTTGTCCGCTAGGTGATAGTAAACAGAGGATGGAAAGAGATAGACCCTCTCCTTCGACATCTTCCATGTCAAGTTCGTCGTCCTCGCCCATCATTAATTCATTAGTGTCAAGCTTTTGCCCGATGGCGAGAATATCTGTTAGCCGTGTGTCTAAATCATCCTCGCTCTCTGGGCTTAACTCTAGGTCGAAGGGTCCTTGTAAGCGAGGGACGACACCAGGTCTTGAAGGACGTGTATATATCTCAGTGGGCGGCTCTCCAGGTGGGCCCTCGATAACTCTGGGTTCCTGATTGTCAAGATCTGACATCCAATCCAACTGTTGTTGTGCCAAGAGCTTTGCCTGTTCTGAGACGTTTGGGTCATCCTCTACCGCCGCCAAGTTCCCGACAATTGAGATGGAGAGAGAAGGAATGAGGGTTGGCGGAGGAGCCCAATGATCGGGCAGTAACGGGCACAGAGCGTACACGTCGCCCTCTCGCATTGCAACCCAGAGCGTCATCGGCGACCAACCTCCAGAGCCTCTGCCGGCGAAACACGCTCCCGCTACGTCCATCTCGAAATAGTCGGGAGAGAAGCCTTTGTTCGTGACATCGGGAGACGCAGCGAAGTTCTGGTCTAAGGAAGTGCCGTCGGCGAGCTTCTTTAGGTCAATAGTAAGGGTAGGGGAATCGAAGGACCACCTATCCTTCTGAGAGACCTCCCAGACTCTGACAACAGCGTCCTTTGTAACTGTCACCAATGCAGAGCCATTAACTCCTAATGGGTGCCATAGGGTCGAGGCGACCGGTGATCGATTCATAACATGTGTAGTTGGGCCTAAGGTCCATGATTTCGGCTTGATAGTATCGAGACTGGGTGCTGTGAGATGGGATGAATCAGGTAGAAGGAGGATGCGAACGGTATGTGAAGTCATAACTGCCATGAAGTCTGCATACGGCGAGATGACAAGTTGTTGGATGTCGCTACCGACAGAGGTTATAATGGTCTGGTGGGATTAGTGATATGGCACATGGGTAGGCCGCGGCGCAACTTACCCGGAAACCCTCCGCGCACCCATTCTCTATTGACTCTCTGAGTAGTTCATCATCGCCCAGGTTGGCTGAATCCTCACGCTTGATGCGAATACCGCGTCGACTTTCGGCCTGTTTCTCCTCCCATCGCTCTTTCAAGTATACAAGATCTGCCCATCTGATTTCCTTTCCAACAGCAATGAAAACTTCAGTCCCGCGGCGAACAATCGTTCGTCGGGGGCCATCGTTGGAATCGGTTTTGGGGGTATATGAGGAGGCGTTGTTGGCTTCACTTGGGCTGGGTACGAAGAGTTCGTGGCCGGGCGACGGTGGCAGCAACCAGGCGGGGGTATAGCTCTTTATCTTAGGCATCTTCTATAGTTCGGTGAATGAGGTGTGTTGGATACGTTGTGTCATTCAGTAGCAGAATTGCATTTCTGCCTGGTATGCAGGACTTGATGCGCTGGCCTTTTTCTCTCCGCTGATGATGTTGGTTGGACGGAATTAATGAGGTTGGTAGCAAGGTCCCGGTGAAGTGTCAGTCAAAGCGAAGCGATCGCCCTGCCAAGCTGTTTGCAGTAAGCTCTAAAGCGAAGTAGGACATCAACCGGAGCTGCTGAAGGTCGGGACGCCAAAACAAAGTGTCGTCAGGAATGAATTTTGCTAGTTGGCAGAAGTAAATATGTACTGATTATTTGATTTGGGTACCGATTTACGTAGGAGTATCGCCCGGTAACATAAAAAAAAAAGCTAACAGCCTAAGCGCGATCTGACCTGAAATGGGAAACGCGTGGAGAGCTTAAGCTATTGCATCTGCTGCGCCGGAAGTTCTTTCTAGCTACAGAGCCGGAGCTACTAGTGATAGAAAAGTGGGACTTAAGCTTCAGCCTTCCTCAACCAATCAATGCACGCGTCAACTGGTAGTACCTATGAGTGCAGTACATGTACCTACCGTTTCTCGACCTCGAATTTCAGCCTTCTCAATAGCATATACACCAATCGTCAAATTCTATCACAGCCATACTTATTCCAAGATGCCTTCTGCAATTCGATCGACAGTTGACAGGCTGGACCGTCCCAGTGCATATTATAATAGTCGCGTATGTTTCGTGTTATTCACTAAAACTTAGCTCATAATGAGATCGCTGATCACTAACGTCTCATTTTATTGTGAATAGAACAAACGAAGGCGGACAGACCATGGCCAAGATGGGAGGGACGGCGATGCTGAGATGAGCAATGCTCAGCCGGAGGAAGCGCCGGAAGATCCTCTGAAGGACGCCACAACCCTTTACGTCGGAAATCTGTAAGTTCATTTACGATCTCAACTCGCTGTCTCCTGCCTAGAGATGCTGATATTCTTTACCTAAGTTCTTTCTATACCACCGAAGAGCAGGTCTATGAGCTCTTCTCCAAGTGCGGTGAGATCAAACGTCTGGTCATGGGATTAGACCGCTTCAGCAAGACCCCCTGTGGTTTCTGCTTCGTTGAGTACTACACTCACCAGGACGCGCTTGATTGCATGAAATATATCGGGGGCACTAAGCTTGATGAGCGTGTCATCCGTACTGATCTTGATCCGGGGTTTAAGGAGGGCCGTCAATACGGCCGAGGCAAGTCTGGCGGTCAGGTTCGAGATGAGTACAGAGATGACTACGACGAGGGTAGAGGAGGTCTAGGTAGAGCGGTTCAGACGGAACGAGAACGCGACAATCAAAGGAATCGGGAGCGAGATCATCACACAGAAGAGGATTATGGGCGCCTACGATAGGCATTCAACTACTGGCCAAATTTCCGATACCCCAAATGAGAACTGCTTCTATAAATAGACATGGCTATAAGCAATTCATTGATGACCTCGTCTAGACGTCCTATTCACTGAAGGGCAAATTTACTGCCCTTTATCATACTATTCCATGCTTATACAGAGGGAAGTTGATTCGCTTCTCAAACTCTGATTCGGGTACATATAGTATACAATCCACTATGCCTTGATCCATATTCCCGGCCTGTTTCATACATAGTATGTAAACCCTTCAAGGTTGTATGGACATCTCCCTCTTATTACCTCTCGAGTCGGTGTAGGAGCGCACATCGGTACGATAACACTGCAAAGTGGCTTCGGCTTAAACCCTAAATTCTCAAGGCTCTCATGTATGCGCTTAGTATCCAGGCGGGTTCAATCTCTGCGATACCCTCGTCCATTTCGGGAGCTCTGTATCCGGTAATCAGTATTCTGTATACCAACATACCCATTTTGACGGTAGCGACGGGTGTAAACATACTGTGGATGCCCTTTCTATATCGCTTCTCTTTCCTATCGAACATGGTGTACTTGTCTTTAGGCAACATCTCGGCCTCAGTGGGCATCGTCTCCTTCCACGTCTCGAGGGCCTTCAGGGTCTCTCCCTTCTTCGCGAGTGCACTGTCTAATGTCGCTACTACCGCATCGACGCTTCGCAGCCGCCTTCGTTGTCGTGCTTTCTGGAATCGGGAGAGGCGCCATGGAGTCTTCCTATAATCATTAAAAAGTTAGTGAGGTGTAGATACCCGAATTGAGAAAGGGAAAGAAGTATGATCGGTCCTTCGCAAAGCCATTCGGCGTCAAGTAAAGAGTTTTGCCAGTCGTTAACTATTGCTATATTATCTTACGTACCATAGAAGACCGCTGAATAGCGGATTCGTCACTCTGAATGCGCCGAACATTGTGTGCTGTTATGTTCGACGATCATGATGTACAAGATATAACTCGCGTGTAGAAAAGTTCGGCGGGCGGAATCAGTGGAAGCGCACGAGCCATGCCGGCGGATCGGTGAGCTCCACATGTACCTAAGTACCCAGCCCGCTTCGCTCAGCGCTGAGGTCCACCAGACAGAAGGTGCATTTAGGGACCACATGCAATCTACAGAATACATATGAAGCTATCTCGACCTCACAAGCGTCATTTCCGTCCCTCGCAGATGCTCGACAGATAGGTGATCGCCAAGGATGTCGTACTACTTCGCTATAGTCGGCACGCAGGACAACCCGCTCTTCGAGTACGAATTCGGGACGTCGAAGCAGGGCGGCGATGGCCAGCCGCGCTTCACCGAGCAGGCCCGACACATGAACCAATTTATCGTGCACAGCAGTCTGGACATCGTCGAGGAGGTGCAATGGGGGACCGGCCAAATGTGAGCAAGCCTTACGGAGGTAGCCAATGGCGACGATGTCTCGGCGAACAGTACGTAGATGATACTAATCATGCGATATCCAATAGGTACCTAAAGTGCGTCGACAAGTTCTTCAACAACTACGTGTCCTGCTTCGTAACGGGCGCAAACGTCAAGTTCCTCCTCCTACACCAGCCTACGATGCCCGTCTCGACCACATCGACGCGATCGTCTACATCCATAGGCGCCAACCCTACGAGTCCGCAGACCGAGGAGGCTATCAAGAGTTTCATGTTGGAGGTTTACGAGAATTGGGTGAAGACTATCATGAGCCCTTTCTACAGGGTCAATATGGAGGTACGGAGTCCGGTGTTTAGGCAGAGGGTCGCAGCAGCTGGGAGGAAGTATCTATGATCCATTAGACCCAGTGTAGGAGTCATTTAGAGTTATTGCGGCGTTTGGGGTTTGGGCATGCAGCAATTCTGTAATCATATCTATTGGCACTAGAAGGCGCAATAGTTACTACGGCTACGTTGAAATATACGAATCACAAGCACTACGATCAAGTCACAAGCAATGGGAACAGAAAGGATTTGTTTACAGAGCATATAATGCAATGCAAATATATTCATTATGCCGTAGCATATTGTAGGCTATCTGCCCTCAGACGCCGTGTCGAAAAGTCATCACAAGACCGTAAACCATAACCACCAACGCCTGTATCACAATGTGTGTATCATGCCAATCCGTAAAGTAACAAGTCCCCTTTAGTCGACCACCTCGGTTGCTGTTGATGCTCCGTCTATTATTGCGTTCGGAAAAATGATCGCGAACAGGCAGACGAGCGGGTGGAAGCTTACGCTTAACCACCGAAACCGTACAGGGTGCGGCCCTGTCGCTTCAGAGCATAGACGACGTCAAGCGAGGTGACGGTCTTGCGCTTGGCGTGCTCGGTGTAGGTGACGGCATCACGGATGACACCCTCGAGGAAGGACTTGAGAACACCACGGGTCTCTTCGTAGATCACTGTATCGTGTGTTAGCAGTTATTCAAGAGGCTATTCATAGAGGCTTGTTACTTACTGGCTGAAATACGCTTGACACCACCACGACGGGCGAGACGTCGGATAGCGGGCTTGGTAATACCCTGGATGTTGTCTCGAAGAATCTTGCGGTGACGCTTGGCGCCGCCCTTGCCGAGACCCTTTCCACCTTTGCCGCCTATGAAGATAGTATGTTAGTACTGTTGGGTACATGTAATTGTAGGTTGTATATTGAAACCATTATCGCGTGCTTGGGTTGAGGCCGACGCGTTCTGGCGGTACCAGAATCGGACCCGCCAACCACTACCGATAGGCTGCATCACCACTTGGCGACGCGACAGCGAGGTGGAATCAACTAAATAGGTAATGCACTTACGTCCAGTCATCTTGAGTGAGGTTTAGTTGTGTTTTGGTAGTGTTTTGGTGATGAAAATGATGAAATATGTAGCAGACGCCGATGATGAATTGTACAGAGATGGATGTATTTGTTGATGTTGGATAAATCAGGAAACAGGAAAGATTTAGTAGAAGTGGGCGAGAGGGGGTGGGCTTTTATTTGTAGAGTCGAGGGGTGATTTACTGATTTGAATTGCGGGAAGGTACTAGTCTAAATCGGGGCTGTATCAGTGCAGGCGATTAAAAAAAAAATAAAATGCGTGAGTTGCTGTCTGATTTTCCCTATTGTTTTGGAGCCTTGAAACTGGTTAATTGTGCACTGCTTTGGCGCTTACATTTGTCGATTTCCCTTTTTGGACGAATTCTTTTGATTTTGATGGACCCATCTTGGTCCGTGCGTCGTTCTTACCCCTGTCCCACTGGACATGCAGGTGCAAATCGTTCGTTAATCACATCCCGGCAAGCAAGGACTTCTATGTATGGCATCCACGTGACTCAGCCGGCAACCCCTGCGCATTGTACCCACTAGTTGACGCGGTACACAACATCAAGCAATTAAGGGCTGGAATTGATCTTCAAGTTTAAATGCTAAGATTCAATGTTATCAATATCAATATGATCAAGTCAAGTATTCTGCGTACAGTATGAATTATGTATTCATACAAACCCAGCCTATTGAATACCGGTATATTACGCAGGTAGGCTACCTTTGCGGAATATGAGCATTGTGCTCTGACATCGAATATCACAGTTGCTTAGGGGAAGAGGAGTGATTAGGTATGAAAACACAATGTCAGCTTGCTTGGCACGAATCTGCGTGGCAAGCCTGGATTCATTATTATGTTGGTGAGCTTCTATTGTACCATAGAAAAGCCCCAGGTGATTGTTTGACTGGCCGAGGCGCTCACCGATACGCATTATTATACACTTTTATCGCCATGCAACCCTTTCCTACCTATACACAGACCCCCTGGTTTCCTGATGGTTTCCTGATAGCGGGAATCATGATGGGCCTCTCGAAAATCCCTTAAACGCCGATGCAAATGCTACGCCAGACCTCATGGTGTCAGACACCAAAAAGACCATCTTGTACGGGTCCGTCCCGTATCCGATCCCACCCCTTGCTGAAAATGTTCAACGCATACTTTGAAAATACTGAAGCCCAGTCAGACCCCCTCTTGCCGCCGTAATCATGGCAACCAAAGAAAGCAACGCTGTTTCCCAGTCAACGGAAATATCATCCCATCATAGAATCGTCGTAGCTTTCGTCATCTTCAAGGCTCTCGATAGCTTCTTTGATTTGCTGGCTCGCCTGGACAATTCGTTTAGTAAATAGGGTCTATCAAGACCAGTGAGGAATTAAAGGACATACCTTGGGATCTAGATTCAGCGCAATTGTGAAGTGCCGCACAGCGGAGCCTTTATCATTCAGGCTCTTATATAGCTTGCCAAGGAGAAAATGTACGGTAGCCTCGTCAGGAGCCAAGGTCTTCAAGATTTCGAGTTCCTTCTGGGCTTCGCCAAGCTGATTTAGAGCTAATAAAGCTCTGGCCTTCTTATACCGAGTCTGCGCAGCGTGGGGGGCCAATTCGGTAGCTTTGGTGAAGAATGAGAGGGCCTTCACGATATGACGTTGTTTTTCGAGGACATTGCCGATGCAGCATATTAAGACAGCATTGGTAGGATTTATGACAGACGCCGAGTGGAAGTGTACGTAGGCCTTGTCGTAATTGCCTAGTTTTTCATAAACTCTGCCGATACCATAATACGCGTTATAATGCCGGCGATCAGCTGATATTGCCTGGCGATACGCCGTCAGAGCTTTCTCATATTCCTCGTTCGAAACATGTTCGTGGCCCTGCAGGGTGAATGCATAGGCGAACTTCGGATTAAGCTGAGTTGCCCGCTTGAAGCACCGTAAAGCTTGCTCGTGATCTCGGGCGAGAGACCAAGCGTTACCAAGCGCACACCAGGCCTGGGGCGAGTGCCATGATAGGTCGACAAGTTCATGAGCAAGGAAGGAGAGATCCGTCTCTCTCTTGAGGAACCATAAGATCGTTGAGTAGACTTCCATATCTTCTAGGCGAGTAGGGGCAAGGATACGGAGCCTCCTATAGTATTTCTCCGCCTCCGGATATGCCGCCTGCTCGTAATACGCCCGACCCATTTGCGAAAGCACCCACGGTGTATCCTGGTGCGTCCGTGAGAGTGACGTATAAAAGGCCAAAGCATCGCTACACCGATATTGCGATAGTGCCAGGTAACCAGAGCCGAATTTCTTCAGTAGCTCTAGGAGATATCTTACTACTTCCTCGACTTTTACCGCCTCCGATTCCGCGGATCTGGTAATTGAAGGTTGAGGATGGGTTTCTTTGATCCTGGGCGCCTCGGCCTGGTCTACATCCATATTATTCTCTTCTAACGGCTTCCTGTTGCCGCTCACGGCTCTACCAACATTTGAACCACTCGAGTTGGGCCGTATGATCCGAGAGACCGGGGGCCTAGCCTTTTTCAGTTCCCGTGAGCCACCAACGGTGGATGCTCCAGAATTGGCTTTTGCATTCGCGCCCCTGAACATATTTATTCTTGCGCTCCTTCTTTGAGGAGCCCCAGGCTCCTCCGAGGGTTGCCTAGGATGAGCAGGCTGGCCAGAAACGGTTCTCTTTCTTTCTATACCAGATACCCCTGGGGCAGACGGCCTAAGAAGGCCAGGGTTTGATTCCGATAGGAGCTCATCTTGAGATTTGTCCTGCAACCTCTGGGTCCTCTTGGTACCTCCCCGATATCCTATTCTTGGAGGGATATCCGCGAGACCTGACTCTAGAGGGTGAACGTTTTTTGTTTTCCTTGCTGGTGCCTGTGGGGGTTCCGGGGGATAACCGATTCGAGGAACGGCCAACTCATTTTGATTAGCTGTCGGCGTTTCCGTGATTTCGACCCCGGGTTCGACAGGAAACGTTATCCTTGAGCGGGCTGCGTTGATCTTAGCCATCACGTCGTTTTCGCCGGAAAGGAAGTTAGTTCCTAGGACCACCTCATTACCTCCTGTTGACCTTTGCGAATCAAAAGGGTCGGCAATCGTATCAAAAATTGCAGGCCGATTCGATGACTTTTTAGGCTGGGGTTCCACTAAATTGGCTGTACTGCCCTCCTTCTGTTCTGATAGAACACCACATAATTGGTCCATACTCAAGCTCTCGAGGAACATGTCGTTCGGCTTGAAAATGTTGGCCGTCCTAACATTAACGCCCATATCGCACAAGGATGTGAATGCGTCCCACATGAAAGGGTTAAATTTCAAGGCTTCTTCGAAGCTGACAATTGCCTTCTTCTTATCTTCATAGGCTCGGTAGAGTTTCCCAAGCAAGCAAGCAACGCTTGCAGTATCAGGCTGTTGAGCTCTGGTTACCACCGTGTGTTTTCCTAGGCTGGATTTCCGAGACCATAAACTTCTTGATTTCTCCAGTGCTACGATACCATCTTTGTACTGCCCTAGCACAAGACAGCACTGAGCAAATATATACGAGCAAGAAGCATTGTTACCACGACACCCGAGAGCCTTGCTGATTTCATAGGCCGAATGATGATCCCCAAGTCGAAAATGACAAAGAGCGAGGAGATAAGGCGATTCGGCCGATCGAGGATCATGGGCGGCTAATCTTTCGGCAAAGAATAGTGCATTGTCGTAGGATATATTATCGAGATGGTAGTAAATAATCTGTCTTAATTGGCCGGTGATGGCCGGGCCTGTGGGTGTCATTATGAGGTGTCAGACGGTGAGATCGGTAGTATCCTTTGGTGGCAGACTGTTTGCGAATGGCCATATGATCCCCCCGCGGTGAAGATGCAAGTCGATTCTCGAGCGTAAAGAGGTTAAAAGCAGTAGCGAAGGACGGTAGTAGGAAGCAGATCGGGCTGGGGCGTAGCGACGGTGAAGTGTGTGCTTGCAAGGCAATATAGCTAGGCAGCCTCGAGGACGATTAGAAAGAACTATAGCAGATTAAACTCGGGATCCCGTAAGCCTTCTAAGGTGTCGTAGTTTAGAAGCCGATGCTACTCGATGAAGTCGAAGAGGAGGAAAACGTTCGTCAGGTTGGTCTTTATTCTTTTGCACCAGCATTTCCAATGTCTGTGTTGATGGCTGGAACTAGGAGCGTAGAGAGCGGCGAGTTGGAAAAACAGCCCCTTCAACGGCTTGCGACGAAAAAGACAAACGTTAGAAGGCGTCAAAACGACTACGTTGCCCAGCTCCCAGCCCTACGGCGACGTGCCCTGAGAATAAATACCATTTAACAGTGTAAAAAATATCGACTATCGTGGTGGGATGAAAAGCAATCAGGTAGCTTTTTCGCCCTGTCGCAGTCCAAGCTTCCTCGCGATTTGGCATGTTATGGTGGATAGAAGTTACCAGGGGAATGATTGGCTACGGTTGGTCAGAAGTGTACCTGCTTCGCCTGCCAGAGCAACAACAGGGCGCTAACAAATCCGAGAGTCGTAAATAGTGGGCCCTCACTCCCACTTCAGCTCGATCAATCCATTGAACGCACCAGTGGACGCTGTTGGAGTAACGAATAAGTGGGTCTATCATTCAATCAATTGTTCAATGTTATCAATGATTTATCTCCAGCCTCCCATTAGCCACACTATTTCTTTAATTCAAAGCAATCAATTGATTTCGTCACCAATTTTAGAACTTCCAATCCATCAATTATCGTCACGTGTGGAACACTTGAACCTCTATCTATCTTCCTCTATACGGGTATCCGATATTAAAGGCTTCATTCCACGCGCATCCTTGATAAACCAGCATTTATAACGGCCCCTTACGAGCACAATCGCAATGGCACAGAAAGCACGGAAGGACAGAGCAAAGGCTAATGCAGCGGCTCTAACAAATCTTCACACAGGCACTCTTATCATCAACACCCTCTTCGTACTATTCAACTTTTTATTTAAAAGGCGATCTATGCTTCTCTATGTTGTTCTCTCCATTCCCAGCTTTATCTGCGAGTATGTATTGGAGTCATCTGGGAGGCCCAAATATGATCCATCAACTAAGGCGCTGCAAAATGCTGGCGAGGACCTGTCTGCGCCCGGGCTCACGGAGTATATGTTCGATGTTATTTGGGTGACCTGGGCCTCCGTGGTGTTCGTCATCCTTTTTGGCAACTGGGGATGGCTCCTCTGGACCGTTGTGCCCGCTTATGGAGCCTTCAAAGGTTATAGCCTCCTTGGTGCAGCTCGTGGAATGGCTGGCATGCAGGGACAACAGCCAGATAATGCTATGCCGGTGGCAGGCAACAGGAAGCAAAGGCGGGCTGCTTAGGGGAATATATTTCGGCCGATATCATAGCGCGAGGAGCCAGGGATCACAGACTAATGCCTCTTCGCACTAGCCATCTAGTTGAGCAGTCTATGACAATCTAGCTCCGTTGTCCACTCATCGAGGATATCCTTGGGAACATCCCTTACCATGATATGAATATCTACAACATCCAAGTTAGCGGTGACCCAATGGAAATATCTCTGGAGGCCTCAGTCCCCGAATCAAAAACAATGATCCACCGTTTCGGGACTATACGTACGCTCGAGGGCCCTCACACTTTGGAGCGCAACCCAATTCTTGAACCACAAGACTTTGTCTTCTCCGTCTGGTCCTAGTCTTTCCACGAAGAATCTCTTGATGAAATCTTCAACGGTACGCCGACTCTCTGGAGTCATGTCACCAGTGTTGGGATCCGTCTCAATGACTGTCCTTGACCAGACAACTATGTGTGTCATGTCAGATGTCAATCCATACGGCCAATCGTTCATCAAGACTCTGTAGTCAGATGGATCATCGAATGGGGTAGCTGATACTGGTGTGAAAGGGGGAGATCCCCAAGCCTTTGGTAGTCGGTGCCTCAAAAGGTAGTTCGTCATGGATCCATACTCAGCCTTGGTCTCGGCGGTCCATTTCATATATCGCCGCAAGTCGGATGGCTTTCGCTTAAGCACAGAAAGATTATTCTCGGCTGACAACTAGTCTCAGCGATCTATGATGATAGAATGAGTGGACAATAGGTTATATCCTACCTATGATCTTCTTTACGTCTTCCCAATCATGATATGTGTACTCCTCGTCAGTCAACGACAAGATCCACTTATCCACCTCCGTCAAGGGGAATGGCGCATCCTCAGGGGTAGCTTTTATAGGAACGTCGCTCATCTTGCCGTCAAGTTTCTCGGGTTTTTTTGCTTAATATGAATCAAATGTTATAATTATGTCAAATGAGTATATGACGAGCTTCATGAGTTTTGAGGTTTTCTAAATATTATTGTAAGAATAATAGACCTCGAAGCCAGTGCGAGAGACAATAGTCATTCAATTGTCCTAAACACCGACAATCCTCACGAAGACAATGCCACATATCCCTGCCGCAGTCTTTCCTGCACTCAGGGAATATCCCTTCACACGCTAATTCGGCCTAAAGTATGTCCGTTCGTTCGCACGGCTTCCAAGCACGGCTCCAAGGCTCCAATGTGCATTGAAGGGTGCCCATCCCTAAGCCCAGGTTAGGTCACGGTGCATTTAACATAAGCTGCCCTCATTTATATATGCCGAACTAGAGCCTAGAATACACACTGCCGATGTGGAGTTGACATCCTTAAACTACCTAGGTACTAGTCTCGGTTTGTACGATATACAGTGATTAGACAGTAGGTATCATGTGTTGACCATTATGTATTTCAAAAAACGGTAATATGCATATCCCGTGTAAGCTCGGAGCCGCTCAGTGCTTACCCAGCCCAGCAGACTCTCAGATCCTTTGTACCAGCCGTTGAGAAAATTAGTGCATTCGTATTAAGCAAACAGGTAATCCTTACTGTCAACTACAGTTGAAGTTTCCGGCCATGTAAATGCGGTAATAACTCATCCTAGGATAGAGAGCAACGCATAGTTGCATATTATTGAATTAGATGGGACTTATATCGGGTTTAAGTGGTATATGCAATATAACAGTGACTACGTATTTATGGAAACCCTAGCCCGAGCGGCCGGTTCACTCCGCCTGTGCGCCTGTCAGATTCCTATTCAACGTTTGAGCCAGTGGTGCGCAGTGTGTGCACTTATGGTGCCACTTTAAAAGTTCCCCCGACCTAGGAGATTACCTATTACTTATTCACCTACGCAGAGGCAGATCAGGGTTCACCGACCCCATCCGCGATATATCAAGCTGACAGTTCTGTCGCTTCTATCTACGTTCCTCTCCAACCCTCCGTGGAGCATGCCAACGGTCAATTGCTAGCTGACAGCTCAATTCCCGTTCAATATACAGCCTGGCTCTCCACTATAACTTGTATCCCTTCACAAAGAGCAGCAGGTGGAAAAAAAATTCACGATGGAAGCATCCTGGACGTCGAGGGCGTACTTCGACGGGATATACATCCCGGCGGGCCTACTCGTTCTTGGAACCTATATTGTCAAGAGTGAATGGACTCCTGCTGCGGCCTTGGTCGCAATTCTCTTAGGAGCTCTTAAGTACTTCCGTTCACGTATGTCCGATGTGTATATCATCCTCAACAAATTTAAACTAATTGAACTCTGCAGTGCCCAAGAAGGTCTTGAAACCAGATGCATTCCAAGAGTTCGAGCTCAAGGAGAAGACTATCATCTCCCACAATGTAGCCATGTTAGTACCCCTCTTCAAAATAGCTAGTCTTCGCGTCATTGACTCCTTGTAGCTACCGATTCTCCCTGCCCTCTCCGACAGCCATCCTTGGCCTGCCGATAGGCCAACATATCTCCATTGGCGCCGTTCTTCCGCAACCCGACGGTACTTCCAAGGAGATCGTGCGATCATACACTCCTATCTCCGGTGACCACCAGCCTGGTTACTTCGACCTCCTCATTAAGTCCTACCCGACTGGCAACATCTCCAAGCACATGGCCTCGCTTGCCGTAGGCCAGACGATTCGTGTGAGGGGACCGAAGGGTGCATTCGTCTATACTCCTAACATGGTCCGCCATTTCGGAATGGTTGCCGGTGGCACTGGTATTACCCCCATGCTCCAGGTTGTCAGGGCAATTATCCGAGGACGAGCTGCGGGCGACAAGACCGAGGTTGACTTGATCTTTGCGAACGTTAGTGAACAGGACATCCTGCTCAAGGAGGACCTTGACGCATTGGCGAAGGAAGATGCCGGCTTCAGAGTCCACTATGTTCTTGACAAGCCTCCGGAGGGATGGACCGGTGGCGTTGGATATGTCACGGCTGACATGGTTACCGTAAGTTTGCAATGCTCTTTTTAGCCTTCCTACCCTGAATGCTTACATGTGATCAGAAATGGCTACCAAAGCCCGCCGA
Organism: Hypomontagnella monticulosa; assembly: GCA_902825475.1. Taxonomy (NCBI): domain Eukaryota; kingdom Fungi; phylum Ascomycota; class Sordariomycetes; order Xylariales; family Hypoxylaceae; genus Hypomontagnella; species Hypomontagnella monticulosa. The sequence continues at coordinate 3,646,774 of CADEBF010000011.1, read as the reverse complement.
TGATGTCAAGATCTTGCTCTGCGGCCCCCCGCCAATGATCGGTGGTCTAAAGAAGGCGACGGAAGGCCTTGGTTTCAAGAAGGCCCGTCCCGTCAGCAAGTTAGAGGATCAGGTGTTTGCATTCTAGAGTGCATACTAACAACCACGTCCTTGACATTGAGGAGGGGGCTGTAACAACCTAGTTGACTGACAGATCTCCCCGATCCATAAAACTAGGTACTGTCACCAAAACAAAAGCGCCTATGTCAGTCGGAATCGACTGCACCTATTCAGATAGACGGACGCATTATAGAAAGATCTCCGGTAGGATTGATGGAGTTTCTATGAGATAGGCGGCTTATATTCAGGTCCAGCGTACCAATTTGGTATTCGTTTAGTCAGTTAATGGTCTGAATTCATCGTATATCAATATATGGATATGAAAGTTTCTGTCTGCCTCGACGCTATGATACGTGGGTTACCATTCGATTTACCAACCGTAATGGCAATCAGAACTCGTAGCGTTTGCTATCCTTTATATCATCTTGATACCTAAAAATCCGAATTTTCAAAAATCCTAGTATCCTCTCCTAATTCATCTAATTTTACGTACTAGATGAGAAAGTCTTATAACAAGGCTTAGGCATCATATACTTAGTTTACCACCGAGACCGAATCCATAGATAGTGCCAACGAGAATGTACAAGAGGCAAGGCGTCGATTCAGAGTAAAAAAGTAGATGATAACTGCGACAGCAAGAGACTAGATGCGTCTTTCATATAGGTATTAAATATCAGAGGAGCTGCAACAAATTTAAGCCACATACGATTCAATTCCTCCCGCAGTGAATTATTACTAAGAGTGTTACTCGCCGACGTTAAAACCACTGCTGGCGAATTACACGAGATGGACGCCAACCTGATAGGTCAGACCCCGACCGGTGAACACGGGGTTCGATTCGGCGACATGGATGTTTCGCGGCCGCCGTTATTACCTCCGCCCACACCGCATGCATCCGGATCATCGTGCTACCTACCATTTACCAGAAGCCACCGAGTAATTATGACATATTACAAAGCGGCCCGACTACGAAACCGGCAGCGAATGCAAGTGGTTTGGGACACCAGCATGATCGGACACGTAATGTGGTCTCGCGATCTTGGAGGCAGAGAACGAGGATAGCTGATAGTAAAAATCGACGGTCGATAGGTCAGTACAGCAAGTTTGCCTAAACCTATATAGTTGCCGTGCAGGAATATATAGTAGCATGTCGTGTATGTTCTCCGATGATTGGTTTCCCGTTATTGCCTTTCGCTGGACGTAGTTTTGCCGATCTCGGGAAAAGAATACCGGTGCTTGATAGCCCCATGACGGCACCTGACAATCAAATGTAGAATCGACAGCGATCTATATAGTAAAAATTCTTGGCCCCCGCCGGCGCAAACGCCTTATTCGGTCGGAAGAGCCTCCCGACTTGAGAATAGATATGTAATAAATCGAGCGTAATGACATTGCCTTATCAGATTCACGCGCAGTTAGTTGATTATAAAGTCCCCGGTAATGGTTGATAGAATCAATTTCAAGATAAGTATCTGCTAGATACCCAGCAGCTTTATAAGTCCCTTATCAATATAGTCGATGGATGTTGAATCTACGGCGATTGGCTTCCCTAAAAGACTTTGTCCCTAATTCGGAAGCACAGCTGCATGTGATAACCAGGTATTTGATACTCCAAGGCGGGAAGTATGCACGTGTACCTAACGGTACCTCCTCAGCGTGGCATTGCTACCAACTTAGACTTGACTCGTAGGCTTCGATATTATTCAGTACTATCTTGAAGGGATCCGTGTATCCCGTCGGGGCTATTTGAAGTTCTTTGTGTGGCCACGGACATTTCCTCGTATTTTAAATTCGTCACGAGACTTACGTACGGAACATCTTCGACTGATGATTGATGATAAGCTCATCATTCTCGGCTAGGGCTCGGAACTTTAGAAGTTTATAATGATTGAGTTTATTATCACTGCGTTTATTCTGTCAGACTGTGACTGATTTTTCAAAAATTTGGGCTGTACTAGCTGTACCCTTGTATTTGTTCGCCGGTATGCACCGAAGGTTCCAGGCCTAAATTCCGATAGCCCTGGAGATTGACTAGATGGGTATTCCGCAGTTGCCAGTTTAACAACAATACGTAGCCGACAAGGTCTGACCAGGTCTTTCCAGGTCGTCGGAGACCAATCCCACCAGTCCTTCCATGGGTCTTGGCTCCCAGGTGGCTCCCACACCCACCATTTCTCCACACCATTTTTCGCACTTCCTTGACTTCTTCCCAGCAAATCATTTTATTACAGTGACATTCGTTCTTGATCTTGAATCTTCAATTGACAAGTGCGGCTCCAGCCTCCTCCACGCCCTCCACGCAGCACTTGAGTAGGGCTCGCTCGTCAAAACTTTCGACGAGAACAACAGTTTTTAGGCTAACAGCGGAGTAATAGTGGCCAATTGTACATACAAGACAATACAACTGAATACGAATGCCTAACCTAGCACTTGAGCTTACTTTAACATAGCCGATATGCTACGTGGATAATTCAAAATTCAAGCATAAGTCACAGATAATAACAGAAATCTCCACAGCTATACTCTAGCGAAAAAAAGGCAAAATTTACACACGAGGCAGATTTCATAAGTTCATGCCCCCCCGAACTTAGTGATTTCTTACCTTACTGAGGGTTGGCTACTACCAACAATGCCTATTCTTTGTGCCTCGGCCGCTTTCGATTAATCATTTTGTGGCGTGCGGCGCGATCGGCACGATGGATGACACTACAAGCCTTGTATCGGATCTTCTCCAAAAGCTTGCCGAGCTTGATAACAAGGTCAATGAATATCGCCAAGATATGGCGCAAGAATTCCGTCGATATTCGCATCAGCGACTACAAAACGTGTCGGGAGACGTTTCCGCCGAAGTTGAGAGGTTGATCGCAGCGCAATTTCATAATTATCCGGCATTGAGTCCTGCTCTGGACCATGTCGGCTCGCGTCCGCAAGGTGACACAGATGTCGCTAGCCCAGACGAGAAAGCATGGTCTACGAGACGTCCATCGCCGCCAGCCTCCCCTCGAAGTCCCGATGTCTCTCAGGATGACGGCACCCGGAGCCCACATGAACGAGAGCGCGAGTTCCACGGTCTGTTCACACCGAGTTATCTCCCCTTGCTTGAAGCTGTGCAGCGACGTAGCCCGACACCACCTGCCCTACCACCCCAAGTACCTGAAGTCAATGAGCCTAACAACGATCAAGACACGTCTCCTGATACTCTAGCCAATACTATCCCATCGCGACCAGATCCTGTTCGACGCTATACTGAAGACACGGTCTCCTCAGTTGCATCCGACGACAGTGCGACACGGTCACGAAGAAGCGCCCTTCGCCGTTCTTCCAGTTCCTCCATCAAAATCCAAAGTCCTAGACGAGTGCGCTTTGACGTAGAAGGGGAAGAAGTTCTTCCCACTTCATCGCCACCCATCTCGCCCCGGGCACTGGATTTCCCACCATCCCTGCTAGGCACCCCCACCGGTTTGCTAGATGAGTCATACAACGCGATTGTCGTCAGCGAGGAAACCGATTTATTAGGCAGCTCTCCGCCAATGCCCAAAAAGATTACTTCTACTGATCGCTTAAAGGCTATGGCGAGGAATTCAACAGAGGATACTTCGAAGTGGGAGGTTGTCGGTAATCTGGACGCTATTGATGACGACGAGGAAGACGAGTTAGTCATGGCCGGTCTAAACGGGCGAAAGGGCCATGACGCATACCAGGCCCAGGCTGATCACCTCAGCTCTGACTCAACAGCGCATCAAATAAATGATGCGTGTCTTCCGGCCCAATTTGGTGCTCCTCTAACAGCTGTTAAAGAGGTAGAAGAGAGCGAAGTTAATGAAGATACAAACGAGGTAGACGACGCGCTGATGATGCCAGCATTAAGTTCTTTCAAGGGCAAGAAGCGGTTTTCCCCGCCGCTTGAAACAACTCCTGCGTCGGAATCAAATACTTCTGATTCGCTCCAGTCGACGGCAACGCAAAATCGACCGACAGGATCATCCAATCATGTTAAGGAACCAGCCCTTGATGAAGAGGATATGTTCGAGTTTGAAGACAACCAAGATGGCTTACTAAGCGATAAAAGCCACCAAGTCGAGAAGTATATTGATGAAGAAGAGGAAGATGACGATGCAGACGCCACGCCTATTGCCGAGCAGCCGGTTCTGTATTCTACATCCCCTGCGATTCCCGTTGCTCAACCTGCTCCTCCGTCACCTTCTTCAGCATCACCTCGCCATGTAGCTGCATCCGTAGGATCGTATAGGGGGAAACCCTTCTCAATTGGCGTCGTTCGCGACCCAGAACTACACAAAAAGGCCGCCGAAATGGGCGACTTTTACACATTCGTCGGCAGTGTTGATGGGCGAAGCGGGGTTGATGAGTCAAGTAGCTATAGGCCTGAGTTGACCTACTTCAATGGTACACCGAGGAGCCTAAGTGAGCGCTTGATAAAGGAGGACTTAGACGAGGCACGTCGAAACTTAGAAGCAAACGATCGCCATTAAGATTCGTATAGATCCACCTTGGAACGTGGCAGCATACCCGGATACGTCCCGGGTATCTACGAATGCAAACGAGTTTGTCGGCGTTATCGGCCCTATAACCACTCTTGTTCTATTAATGAATTCTAGCTGCATTATATTCTCGTGCGTGCATTAGTTTGGCATCGGGACTTACGGGGAGGGGACGAATCGGCATCCACATGGGCGTTTATGGGCGATCTTACAATCCGCTTCGATCTCATTGGCGACAGGACAAAATCATTACAGCATATTCGGATACGCATACACGGGAATACCTTAATGAATTGCCTTTTCCACCTGGGCGGAGGGGAAAGGGGTACGCGAGACAAACTGGCCCTGGAATCGGTTCGCATTTGGATCAGGTCATATGGCGGGTTCTGGCACTGGCACTGGCCCTATATCCAAACATCTGGGCAGGCTAGGTCACGGGGAGTTGTGGATTCTGAGAGGCTTTCCGCGGTTTTGAGCTCATTTAGGAGGCGTGGTGACGGCGGTGTGATTTGGCAGCATTAAGCATTTAGTACCTAATCTCGAGGTTAAGGAATCCTAATTCCGACGAGGCATCAGATTATGGATTGATTATATTGCAATATTATACGCAGTCTGCGCACGTAGGAGATGTGATAGTCTTGAAAGGGCCGATAGTCAACTAGAAGCAACACGATACTAGTTGGCTGAAATTCAACTGCAGGTTATAAGCAACGTGGATATCTGGTCCTTTATCCTATGTCCTATGTCCTTGAAAGCGAGGCCATGCTATCTCCCCACCAGAGCCTACATATGAAAGCGTGTGTATTATGGATATCTGACTTACCGGAGATGCAGGTAATCATGCGTATTTGTATAGAAAATGTGCGTCAATGGCAAAGGACAACGGATGTAGTGCAAATGTAGCTAAGTATCGAACACCTGAGCATTGCCCTATGTAACTCAACATTAGAAGTGCTTGGAATGTTTGTCCGAGTCTTGGCGGCGTACTACATGTATCCACTTCCACTTGGTTTGGGTAGATGGTAGCTTCGTAGATCAAGGTATTCCCGACTATTTTAGATTGGATTTTCTATTTCTAAAACGGTAGGGCAGTTTTAGACCATCAGCACCTACCGGATATAGTGAAATGAAGGTGGCAGTCAGGATATTTTTTCCTTCTAGAACTTTGGAAGCAATCGAAGCAATCAGACACGTTGTTACACCTAGCCCACTCTTGCCCAGTCTCTCTCCCACCCTCCATTGCGACACTTGTGTAATTTGCGAGTAACTCCCTGGTAACTACGTATCTACATCTTATACGTAAGGCAAGGCACAAGCAGAAGCCGGACCAATGATATGATGGGAAATTTGGACGAGACGTTTACTCCGAATCTGTTCACCGCGGGACAAGCCGCTAAACCGCTTTCTGCTACCGAGGGGGGCATATCTTGACACTTTGGGACATCCTTCATCCTTCAGGTCATGTTCAGCCGCCACCCGTTGCGAGGCGTCCCTTTTCTCACTCCCCAGCTCCTGTCGGCAGACAGTTCTTGGTGCCTGATAGTTCAAGTGAGCGCGGTGCATCGGTCGGTTCCCATCTAAGTCTACTACCAAGTACTATTGCTGCTGCTGTTGCTGCTATTACTGCTACTACTCCATCTTGCTCAAGTGATTTGCTGATTGATTTCTTGCCTTTTGCCTTCTGCATCTCTCTCTGCCTTCCGTCCCACCAAATCTAGATTTCCAGCTCGTTCGTTGCATGCCATCTCACCCGCCATGCGGTCCGGCAGAGCCATGTGAAGATACAACAATCTACGATATTTCTTTCTCGTTAGCATTAGCTTAGCTTGCTTGCTTGCCTCGCGCGTCCTCTCCTTCCTCCCTCCCTCCTACCTATCGCAGTTTGGTTGATCTGCACAAGCGTATGTGATCATGGGTGACAGCCAGCCCTTCGTGACGATAAGTGAATGGCAGCCCACGGATGGGCACAGTTTCAGCAGTGGGGATTCTGCCGTACGTCGAGACAAGAAGACAGCCAGGCCTCAAGCTCGCTCTCGTCTAACAGCATCCTCTCAGTATGGTTCTAGCATTGATGATGAGAGGACGCCATCGGCCACACACGATATCAGTCGTGTGAGCTACCACGTCAAGCATCTACCCGAATTCGCCAAGACTCTCGAGGATGTGCGTTCCAACCTCTCTTATCTTTCTTTCTATCTCTCCCTACCCCTTCTCACTGCATCTCTTTTTCAGAACTAACCAACCTGTCGTCATAGTCGGCTACGAGGGCTTTCCCGAACCGGGGAGGCTCGCAGAGATACAAGAGTGTACATGCCCTTCTTCTTCATTGGACGTGCGATGATCTGTTTGTGCTTAAAGAGCTCGACGATCTTGAGGCGTGTCTCCGAGAAGAATACAACTTCCAGACTGAAACGTTTTCGATACCCTCCGACAATGCGCATCTAGAGCTCATGTTAAAAATAGGCGCCATGATCAAGGAGCATGAATCAAGTGACACTCTGTTCGTTGTATACTATGGCGGCCACGCACGGATAGACGAGTCGAGACAGAGTACATGGTGCGGGTGAGTTACTGCTAAGCCATCGCGTTCGCCTTGCTACTTGATAGGCTGATAGGTGGACCCAGCACTCGAAGTTCAGATTCGCCATGGTTACAGTAAGTCTATGTCGCATCAAACCTATACGGCCGTATAGGTGGGTGTGTTGATATTAACCCTTCTTGTAGATGGTCCGCGATTCAGACATTATTAGAACGGTCACTCTCGGATGTCCTCATCCTACTGGACTGCTGCGCCGGCGCTGCAAGCGCTACTTTTCCTAATGGCAATAGCATAACGGAGACGATATCAGCATCAAGTTGGGATGCCATCGCCCCCGATCCAGGGAGGTACTCCTTTACCAACACTCTAATTGAGGTACTCCACGAATGGAGACGAAGGGTCTTCTCCGCCGCAATGCTTCACGCCGAAGTTCTCGCACGCCTGAAGCATCCTAGACCTGAGATGTTGAACGGAAAGCATTTCGAAGCACGAGCGACGCCGGTCCACTTTATGATGACTGCTAACCATAAGGCACCAAGTATCGAGATAGCTCGGATCCTATCGCCGGACACGAGGCCGCCTTCACCCCCACAGGACCCGGGATACGACCCTACTTCTCTCAATGGCCGATCAGCCGGCCCACAGGACATCGTCGGCTCCGAACCAAATGAAGACGTCCCGCATGTGATGATCTCCCTGGCCCTCGAAGAGGATCAACGCCTGAATATCAACGACTGGGAGCACTGGCTTCAAAACATACCCGCACTAGCCAAATATGTTAAGGTCCAAGGAGTATTTAAGAGTCACTCAACATTACTACTCTTATCAATGCCAGTAATGGTTTGGGATCTACTTCCAGATGACCGTGCTTGCAACTTCATAGCCTTCATCCGATCAAACAACTTAGCCGCTCGTAGTCACAGTGAACCACGGCCACTGGAGGAAGAGGTGTCGACGGGTGCCGATATAGACGCCGATTTAAGGTCAATTTATTCGGGAACTACGGCGTACACTTCCGGCCCTCTCGAAGGCCCCGGGGGCGCTCGGCTATCTATGATGTCCGCCTTTTCAAGCGGTGGGGGTACGATGGGGCCGGTCTTTAGAACCCCGGTATTCGAGAATACCAGCCGGGGTCACCGCCCTCCGACAAGCGTATCATCTATCGATCGCTCAATTTCTGGCAAGGGATATTCAGGCCCCTCCCATAGTTCATCGTCTAGACAGCGCAATGCGCCTAGTGGCTTCCTTCACAAGAGTATGTCGTACGGGAACATAGCGCAACAACTAGCTATAAACCAACCACGGAGTGGGAGGAGAACATCCATTCAACCGGAACTCCCGCCGCGCGTTCAAGCACGCCTAGAAGAATACTTCCACGACAATCCGAAGCCGACGGTTGCCGTCAAGGAGTTCCTAGCTTCGACCCTCGGTATCGAGACTGCGGATATTGATGTGAGTACCGCCTAAAATATAATCTCTTGAGACCCGTATACTAACACCCTCTAGACTTGGTTCCAACACCGTCGAGAGCAGCAGGAAGTGGAGAATAGGCTGCAAAATCTTAAGATCGATGATCAGGATCGTGACCCTCCCAAGGATGGCACCCAGATGATTCTCCCTGGACATCTCAACAGGTTGCTCGAAATATTTCCAACGGGTCAGATCGTAATGATTGACCTTCGTTCGCCGTACGAGTACGAGCAGTCTCATATCCACGGCGCGATCAATTTCAGGGCCCCCGCATCTTTCGTAACTAGGGCAACTATGGAGATGATCGAGAAGGCACTACCAGACGAGACGAGTCGTAGCTCGTTCAATAAATGGTACACGAGCAAATGCGTCGTTTTCTACGACAAAGTAGTCGAGTACACGTGGGAGGCACCGGCTGCCGATGCCTTGTTCCAGAAGTTCAAGAGTAAGGGTTGGACTGGGCAGTGCTTTGTGCTCAAGGGTCACTATCGCGAATTCTCTCATTCGTTCGACAAGTACATTGTCGGTGCGAATACGACGAGCAACGCTAAGGAATACCTCGCTAGCCTCCAGGATATATCCTGGGACAAGACGGTGAGTATTCCTGAAGAAATTTCCGACGAATACTGTACTAATCGCTCCCAGAAGGACGACCATCAACGATACGACGATTGGCTTAAACTCCTTGAGGGTGAAGATAGGGTACACTCCACGGATCTCGTTCCCGCAGTGAAAGCCGAGCGCGTCGACGCCACGGTAAAACACCAGAAGCAAATCGAGCACGAGTTTGAGAAGACGCAGCCATCACTATACAGGGAAGCCGTAGACCGCAAGCCGGATGGGAATTGGGGGATCAAAGGCCCCATGGTTAGCCATCTAGAGCGCGGAATCGCGAAAATGCAGGAAGCCGGAAAAGGCGTCGGAATGGGTAGGTCTGCAGCTCCGCCCTCGGACTACAGACGGGCGGTAGATAAGCTCTCCATGTCGGATTATGACCTGCTCGAATCCGAAGACGAGCACTTAAGCCATGACTCGACGCCATCCAGGACGGGATCCGTGCCTCCGCATAAGCTAGCGGCCGATGAAGCCCCTCCTGAGAAGAAGGGGCGCTCTGGGCTAGGCGGGGGACGTGGGCTGCTGGGCAAGATAATGCGGAGCGGCCGCCCGGACCCCAACCGGTAAATTCATAACTAAAAGGATAGGGTGCTCCGTTATAAATTAGCTATTGACGGAGGTCATACCACTACCATTATCACTTCGAGCACGGCGGATTTACTCTAACTTACATTTACATTCGCGGCATTTACAACTAGGGAATTATTATACAGGATGGGGGGCTATGGGATTAGCAGGATATACTACTTGACGAGTTAACTATTGCGATTTATACGTTGCATGGCTGGCTAGGGCGGATAAACGGGGTTAGGGAGTGAGGGATGGAGTATCCCTGGGAAATCTTATCTGGATCTATGGACCCGGATTTATATCATACCTATATGTTTGGCAGCAAAGATTTAGAAACCATTATCGTCCTATGTTGATGATAATAGAGTATTCCGACTGTTTCCTCACGACCTTCGTGATATTCTGATATATGCTGTGTGAAGTGTTTATGTGATGGGTAGAATATATTCGTAGTACTTATCCGCCAGAGCATTAGATTATGTATATATATAGCTCGGTCTACCAACACTCTAGAATATGTACAACTTCCTCGATATTCTCGGTTCCATTAGGTATTTCTCTCGCCGTTGGATCGGTGTATCAATTTTGTGGTGATATTGATCAAGGGCTCATACTTGAGTTCGTACGCGTAGTATTTATGGACCGTAGGTACCTCATCCCTTAGATTATATGCTATGGATCCGAAGCCATCCTAATCACTGAGTCTATCCGAATCCACGATTTCAGTATTCGGCCCTTGTAGATGGAAGTTTATCGGGCTGAAAATCCCCCTGGTGGGGTCTAGTCCCAGATAAGCTCTCACGGATCACTGTCCGTCCTAAGGAAGCAGTTTATCACATTGACGGTATTTAAACACTGGAATGAAAGGAGGACCAAGACATATCGGGGATGGGACACTAGGTTCGTTTGGATTAGGATGAAGGCTTTCATGGGCTAATAAGTAAAGGTCGTCGTAGAGGTGATCACACTGGAATCTCCCGTCTTTTCATACCTGTCTAAGCGTTTATAAGTCGAGATTATCGTCACTAGAGGGTTTAAACGTAGTTACTATGTGAGTGATTTATGAGAGCTGGCCCATATGGAAGTCAAAAGTACCTAGTTACATTATAGCTTCCTATCATATATGTAGTACATTTAAAAATCTCATAACGTGTTCTCATGGAGAAATAGCATGAAAGTTCTCAACACTCTATATCGGAGAGTTAGGTCGTGTGCTAGTAGGGAGGGTCTTCCTAGAGGCCGAGATAGGAGTTCATAGGAGACAAAGGACAAACAGAAGTTGAGGCTCCTCGCGTAACAACGTAGTTGCTTCCTAGGTTCCTTGTGACACTAGAAAGATACAATATCGCGGATATTCTGCTCCGAGCGGCTTACTCGGGTACTGCTACCGGTCCAAAAGCCTTCGGGTAGGCTCGTCGTACAAGATGAGGCCAGAAATCAGTAATATGATATCGCCAGTTCTCAAAGCTTAGATCGTTCGGTCATATATTCGGGAGGGCGTAATAACGGCCAAAGCAAACAGCCGTACATGATAGCGACTCAAAATTCATACAAACTATGACTTTCATAGATAGTGTCGCTATGATACTCGTAGATATCCCGTAATCTTTGCCGAGTTACAATGCCTCCCCAAACATCACACCCATAACTTGACATACGTACATATATGTACATAGTCAGTTAAAATCGCCGGTCCCAGTGCCGAACATTCGGCCGCAAGTATGGAGGTCGCTGTCGTTCGGCTGCTAGTACGACCCAAACTGCATAGCATAGTGAGTGGCGTGAGATCATAAACCTAGGAATTTAGAACTTTACTTCCTGAATATGTACTAGGCAAATGTCATATTACAGGGGAGGAGTTGATGGCTTCTTCGGTTAGGTCTACTAACTATGACTCTGACGTTCTGGAATACCGGCGCTGGAGATTCTTACTTGATTAGATACTATTATAGGTACCTGAGCTAATTACACTATCAGTATTTAGGTAGTTATATATTCCTGTCCCCTCGATCCAGGACATCGTATTCCAACCCTATGGATGTATCGGTCCACAGGTCTGCTTTGAGTAGTAAAAGATATGTTGCTCCAGCCAGAGCGGTCCGCATCCGTATGTTGTGTAATTCGCGCATGGGGAGATTTGAACGACATCCCACGTCCTTGGGATAGGTGTGTGGCTAGGATGATACATATTTAGATGCCAGATAAGAGGAGGAATAGATATGATATTGCTTTGGCTAGGTTTGGAAGGTCTCGAGGGGATCACAATGCAGTATCGCTTGTACAAATTACAGGTCAAATATGGAACTGTGATACCTATACTAGACGTATCAGGTCCTTTTAAGCCATTATACAGGAAGACGAATAGCTATATTGTTAAGACTACTATGTACCTACTCTCGCCAATCGCCATTGTTGACTTATGGAACTGATTGAAGTTATACAGCACCTGAGACGCGCTATGCACTATGCCTTCAGGGGATAGTGTCAGGGAACAGGACCTAATGGGCAGGGGTTGGAGTCCACTAGATAGGCTTTAGGATGCATGAAGATATAGGCCCTTCAGCTGTCTTCGGCCTCAGATCATACATGTATTTATAATAGGAGTTACCTAAGTATTGGCGATCTTCTACCCTATACATCATTCATATTGACAGCGAGGCTCTTTCTATTGCCTCCCACGCATCTACCCCAAAACCGTCTTGACAGATGGCTTGTCATATATTCCTGTGGACCCCCAACTCGGCCAGAAACAGACCTTCGTCAAGCATAAGCGAGCGATATGTCATTTACGTGGATGCTGAAAACGAGTCCCCCACGCGAGTATCGAGCATCAGAATAGAAGTTGACGGCGATTCTTTCTAGAATTTGACCTGCTGACCTCTTGGAATATGTCTAGAATGGTCCGTCAGTTTGTATACAACCTTCCTGTTGCAAGATGAGACAACTTCGACGTAGTTATTCCGTATTGCCATCCCGGTGTCACCTTTTGGTGGATATACATAGTAGTAGTTGAATAGGGCATACATATCACAGAGCCTTAGTTACGGTAGTACAGGTCGAAAGTCGTACATGTAGTCCGAATAGCTGAAGTGCAGGCGCGTTGTCGAGGCGAATGGATTTATCGCCTGACAAACCATTTCAGTCGAGTCGATGCTGTCTAACTCAGGCCTATCCATGGATAACAATTATGTACGCATGTGCCCATATCTTTACCGGTGTGGGAAGTCGTCTGATACTGGTGTCTCGTGAATGTATCTCGTACGATCGACCGTCTCCTCCCGGTCTCTATGCGCGTAAGACCTGTTTGACAGGTCTATTTACAAGTCCGTATCGTGCTACGGGCGATGACTAGTCCCTTATTGTTCGGAGGAAGCACAACCTCCATTGATGATGCTAGTGACGTGTTTGGCACAGTCGTAGGACTGACTGCTCGGGGTTGTGCTTATAGGATTCTAGTCCCTATCCTCATCATTCTCCGTCACCAATGATTCTCCACCAATAGTAATGATGACCAATACATGCATACTCGCTGGCCGCGGGCCCATGCTACACACCCTCTCAACCATGACTGCACCCGCGTATCCACTCGCACGATGTCCCGTCCTCTGTCCTGTCTCTTTCGGAACCCAGTTCGTGGTCCCGGAGTGGTGGCATTCAGCTCGCCTCGCCCGTCCCGTGGGGAACAAGTCTAGAAGGCGGCGGCTCCCCCATTGGCAATTGGTAAGGTGAAAAGGTCGACCAGGTGTCACATACCTGAACATGGCCTATTACTACCCACATAGTCCCATCCGCCTGCAGTAGCAGCGAGGGCTACGGTTCTATCACTTCCACGGCCCACGCGAACTCTTGCCGGACGGGAACGAGCAATGACAACGTGCTCATCAGTCGACACCTGGGCAGACAGACGTACACACGGCACCCTCTCCCCTCAAGCTTCGGTGCTTTAACGCTCCGGCGAAAATGAATGGTTGGGCGGGCCCTGGCCTCTACATACGCGGCCCTGCACGCACTGTTTCAACGAGATCGACTATATGAGGTTGGTACCGCCCCCCGCCTTGCTGTGGCGGCAGCGGCACCCACGGGCACCTTCTGACCTGAGTGAGTGAGCGAGCTTGGTCATCGCAGGTGCCGTCCAACGGGGTAAGCTCCGCGAAATCCAAGGCCCAATCACGCGCGAAGGCGCCGGGACCTGCCAGGTCCCCCGGACCGCCTCCGTCAATGAGCTGCGCGGGACCACTTGTGCATATAGCGCTTAGACGAAAGCCGGAATTTTTGGGGGGGCAGCGTAGTCTCATCTTCATCCGAAGTCTTCTCTTTTTTCTTTTCGTCGTGGAGAGAGGGGAAAATTTTCTCACCGGCCGCACGGTAGTTGTCAAAGAAAAGAGGCTCCTTGTCGCGAAGCCCTGGAAGGCCGGTGAAGCATGGCAAAGCAAGGTACCGTAACCTAGACCTAGTCCTGCGACAGCCCTACGGGCAGCAATTCCCAAAACGGGGGGCTGCAAAGAAACGGCGCCGTTACAGCACGACGCGCGGCGTATGCGCTTGATAGGTCACCTGTCGCTTAGAAGCCCATACCTACCTATCTCGGTAGGCGTGGCTGTCGATTACATAGTAAGAGAGAAAAATTTGTCACCAGTGGCCCCTTTTCCTTCTTCGACGTCGCTTAACACTTCGTTGTGGTAATATTGCGATCTCTGCTGGTGAGCCTCATTCGCTTATAGGCGATGATCTCAGAGGTAAGGCGAGCATACATATTACATGCATCATCTTGTTGCTCGGTTTATTCCGCGTCGGCTAACTAGCATACTGTGTTAGTATAGCCTCGCGCGGGTTGGTAAACGAGATGATCTTAGGAACTTTGGAATAAATTGTACCTCGGAGGTTAGAAAAGGACCTACACTGACACTGTAATACAGGTACCGAGTAGGGGGATTGGGGAGAACGGCCCGCGTGTGATTGATTTGGTGGATCATTCTAACCAACAATGGAAAACAGGGGTCCGAACCAGAAGCGGCTCGTTTTCGGTTTGGCTCAGGCACGCCGTCTGTTTGGATTGGCATGGCCGTTTCTTGCTCTGATCCACACGTGTCAGAAACGGGTTCCAACACATGTTATGTAGGTAGGTACATAATCATCACTTCCGCATGTGCGTAATGCCTTAGAGCGTAGTAGTATTGGACATAGGTCAGATGCTATCAAGCACCTGATTCACCTATAGCATGGTGTAGGAATAAATGGCACATGTATGTATGTACGTAGGGACGGCCGAAGCTTGCTACCGTACATAGATACTATGTAGCTGCATAATAGTTACGAAGTTACGAAAACCTCGCACTCGATACCTTGCAGACGGACCAAGGACCCTCTTTTTGCCAACTCTGATGCAAAATGCTACTCTATAATGCGACGGTATAGTACCAACGATCTTGGTTGCAACCGGGGTTAGTTCTTGGGGGTTGATTCCTGAAGAGCACAGGGTTCTAACGCGGGACCGGGGGGAAGGTTAGTAATCTGAGCGACAAGCAAGGAGTCAAGCTTGACAGTTGACAGGCCAAGGCCCGGTTGACGACTTTGAACAGGGAAAACGATCCTGAGATGCGATTCGGTCGTCAGATATGTGACAGTCAGGGGTACCCTGTGAATGCCATCCCATGATTCCCATTTCCCGTTTCCAAGGATTTTAGTTGACAGGCGCTCGGGCCCATACTAAGGCCAATCCTGATCTGATCTCACGAATTCTATACCTTATTGTGAGTATTGCACAATTATGTCTGTATGTATGTTCACGCGAGCGGAGGAGAGATACTGTGGCATCAACAGTCTTTCCTAGACGGGCCGAGTTGCCTTGATATCGGCTCTGCTTCTTATTCCGGATGCACGGGTGTAAAATACGCCGGAAAGCTTTAGCGAGGCAATCTTGACAATTTTGCCGACTTCGTTGATCACTATCTTCGGGGGATCTTCAGTGCCATGTCGAATTGGCTATTGTTGTTGTTTCGTACGATACCAACCAAGCATGTGCTTACGTTGCTTTTCCACGGGCCAAGAGCCCGAACGGGATCCCTGGCCCCCTCTTGTTACCCTCTCGCCTGGCAGATCCTTGACAGCACCCCGGCATCCGCCCTCCGCTCAAGATCTGATACCGACAGGGTGTTATGAACTATAAGTCTAGGCCGATGGAGCTATGCCAGGCTCTCGGTTTTCGTTCATGGTAGCGACTTGAGCTACTTCCTAGTATAGAAAAGCTGGCCGCACAAATATCGGTCCTTTTGGGAAGTTGTAAATGTCAATATATCTCTAGAGAACTCCATCAACTACCTGTTTTGGAATTACCTCATAACCAGGTTTTGACTAGTTCGGAGCTAAGTATACACCGCGCCGAATACTAAGCACCTGGGCGATAATTGGAAGCATATGAAAGAGCACAGTCAAGAATTGCTCGTGCAGGACAGGCGGTAGGGGGGATGCCCTCATCGCAACTTTTGCAACTCAGGGGCTCCAGCGCGGGCATATGGCCCTAGTTTCGCCGACCCTGGGGTCTTCACCGGTGTATAATTCACCGAGGATACCAAGGATATACGGCTTCTAGCTATGTAGGATATGCAGGTCTAACTCACCGAGTTGATTAATTTCTCCGTTGATTAAGACGAGGGTCCGACTTCCTATGAGCCTGTAACGGCTGGCGGCTCTGTCCACCTTCATACCTAAGCCGCCACAGTCAGCGAGGCTCTAATTATGCTCGTACTGTGTAGAAGTTGCGATGGCTAAAAGTCTCCAGCGGCTGGTGGGCCGTGTTGCAAAGTACATAGTCAATCAGATAAGGTATAATGGATAGGAGTACTAGAAAGAATATGCACACTGACCCCCAACGTCGTTGTTGACAGGTCGGTGTGGAGTGCGGCCCCCAAATCTGCACTTTGATTGAATCATCTGGAGGCTCGCTAGGCAATGCAAAGTGAGCGGCTACCCCGGGACATGGTCCGTCGAATGTGAAATTACTGCGATACGCTAGAAGGTGAATACGGTACGGTGGCTTGCATGATCGGCATATTGATGATAATAGCAACCCGTGGCTCGCTAGACAGTTGGTGGCGTCGAGGTAAAGTAGGCGCCCCATCTCATGATGTATCTGACCAAAAGGGGCAACCGCTCCTACCAGGTGATGAAAATACAAGACATGCATTCTGCAAATTTCCGATAGGCAGCCTCAGATCTCACGTTGGCAGCTCTGAAAAATGACATGTCTCATCGTTTAATAAGATGAGACAGACATATGCTGTGTTAAACCTCGCAGACGTTCTATAGTAAAGCAACTCTGACACGCTAGGAATCTATCATCGGATCTGCGGGGCCATCCGGTTGCCATGGTTGGCGCTGAGATGCTTCTTGGCCAAAAGCCACATAAGCAGGAGAGGAGTGGGAGCCGCAAGGCTTCCTTAAAAATATGCCTGTTTTGAGGAGTATACTTCAATGAATGCTGTGGTACTAGGATGCAAGGGTAACGAAACCGAATGATGGTAATATTACTCCGTTGTCGATGTGATTATGAGATGGTAAAGGGATTGAAGCCCATCGATAGGTAATTACATCTCGACTCGGCTGATCGAAGAAGCGTGTACTGTGATGTACTTTAATATATGGCAGGCTTGTCATACTGGCGTGGACAATGCTTAACGCCCAACGTCTCGTGCTACCAATAATGCCAGTAAAGATCGATTTCGACTCAAATCTCATCCTACACATTGCCGGACGAATGCTTCTCTGGTCCACGAAGAACCCCGCCGGGCTATGCAGAGAGCCGCTCGTGCTGCGCGGAATGGCGGTGGACATGCTGTTTAACAGTAAGATCTAGACCGATATAGCCTCTACTATCACAACAAGAGACTAGGGAATACAGGTCCGGTTGACGTCCTAGGGAGCCTAGGGTGGAGGATAGCATTCGTTCAACCGAAGGAACCATCTTGCAACTATGTTGTTGTAGCGTCACTTCACGGGTGCCTGTGGCCGTCTGCGAGATTCGCGATGTCGTCCAACGGCTCATCACGACTTCGTGTTCCCACACCTCCCTAGGGGAGAGCAGAGACTAAAGAGGACTTGATAGCATCAAACCCTTCATAGAGCTCGCATTACGTACCCTTAAAGGACAAGGGAACTTAGCATATCCTCGCCGAGATAGGGTGTCGTCCGCGGATTCAACTATCGAGAGCCCTAAGAGGAGCGCCTAAGCCTGGCTAGGCGGCTTGAACAGGGAGTAAGCAGAAGATAAGGCTGATTTACCAGTACTATATCGACGTAGTACCTAAGAAATGCTGGAGACGAAGACAATAAAATGCAGTTCTCAGCACAAAGAGTATTGTCAGATAATGATGACATCCACGGGTAGTAGTGACGTTGAAGCGATCGGAATGCGTACTACGTCCAATGTGGTCTGGTAAAATTCGATAGAGGAAGTCGGGTCGTAGGCGCGCTGTTCCAGAAGCAAGGGAAGGAATCCAATAACAGGGGTAAGCTAAAGGGAGACCCATAGATGCGGATTCGCCCCAGTTCTGACCACCGCATCTTTACCCGTTCTAGCTGTCGCCGTGACTGGCAGGACCCATAAAGTCCACCGGGCTTGTGGGCTAGTGGATTGCGGAGCAAGTAACGGGTCGGGATAGGGGGTCGTTCAGGACGCGACCATCGATCAGCTAGTGAAGGGTTCGCCGGCAGAAGAGAAACATCACATGTCTCTCTACATAGTACTGTGCATTTGTATGTAGTCGTAAGCGGGAAAAAGAAAGGAGACGGCTACCCATGCTAAAGGAACGTGTCCTACATGAGACACGAGGACACGAGGACGCGAGGTGGTTGCGTACATGAGAAGTATTGTTAGATTGCGGGACCTTTAAAGTCGCCGCATCAGTAAGCAGATGTAGGTATCGTGAGTAACTAATGGGCGCCAAAGAGACGGCGGGCAGTTTGTAGCCATTGGTTCGTGGACGGGAGGATAGGAACATTCCAAGCAGAGGACCACGGGTGGTGATACATAGCAGGTAGTGTACTAGGTAGTGAGAAGGCGCTACATGCAGCTGACCGTTGTGGCAGGCGATAAGCAATGAGAAATCAATGAGAATAGGAAGGCTTGGGACTCTGGAGAGACACAATAACGGATCCGCTGGCGGGGACTAGCTATTCTGAGCTCATTCGGATCTCGTGTTCAGCCTGTATCGACGCACAGCATGTAGTACAGGGACGCGTGCGATGTTGAGCACAATGTCACATATTTATGTTGAAATAGTTTAATAAATAGAAAAGATATCCATGGATGTCTCGAGAAGAAATGAAGATATTGATTGATCTCTACATAACATACATGTAGTAGTAGAATAAGTGACATCTGGAGGTTAGACGCGGGGATGTGTGGAGTGGTGGGGGATAAGGCAAAAAGGGGAAAAGGGGAAAAGTGCTTGAAGCAAGTGATAAGTGACTAGTAATCTACCGCTTACCTAACTTGACTTACCATCTATGGTAACCCGTTAATACTATAGCATGTCGGCAAATGAGTGGGATTGGTGTGGAAATGTAGATGCAAGTGCGGACACTGGCAAAGTACAAGACTGCCTACCATATTGATATCAATGGTGTAGTAATTAAACCTTTGAAGCTAGCTACCAGCCACAGTCGGAACTCCGATACTTGCTCCGTGATGTATTCCGTACTGAGCTTAATATATTATTATGTAGCCGTGGAGGTAAGTAGGTAGGTAGGTATGGAGATGAATTGATACCTAGTAGTATCAACATCAACATTGATGATAGTTCTATCTTTTTGGTTTCCACTTTTCTACATGGATTGACTGATCCATAGATCTATCAATTGGTTTATTCTTCATCTGTAAACTTCATCCGACCACCCTTAAAGAAGTAGAAAACGACTGTGCTCCTTGACTTACACAAGCCGGGTTGAGTTGATAATTATCTACTGTGTAGTAAAGGCTCTTTTCTGTAGGCGTCTGGGATTATCCTTGCTACTTCAATCCGAAACCAATGGCGTTGATACTGTAATTTTGAAATTCGACTAGGGAACAGCGATATGCCGAGCTTGCTGAATAGCTAGAAAATTCTTATTGAAACTCGGATCTTATCCAATAGCATCGCCTCGCGAAATTTAATGCTTTTGCCCTTTTTGATGTCCTAACTCGAAGGGATACATGAGCCCCAACCCACAAAACAGATTAGCCAACCTGTCGAAAAGCGAAAAGACGTTAGTAGTTGGCAGGGTCGGGATGTGACAGCTGAAGGTGATCAACGTGACGGGTCCCGGGAACCGGGTTTGCGCCATGGATCCGGATTCATTGACCTGCAGCTGTTCCGCTGTCGTTGCCTCCCTCTCTCGTGCTCCCACCGTCCACCAATCGACCGCCATGCAATTGGATCAGTCGCACACCACGCACACCACGTTAGGAGCACAAGGCGTTTGGCCCGGCGCACGGGATGGTTCAGACACCCCAGCTTCTCGGGATTACGAAAGATGCCACAGATGGCCCTTGCTTCGATAGGGAAGGGGATCTGCAGCCCTTGGCAAACCGCATACTTCAGATCGTACCTAACTTGCCCTTGGGACCAACCGGATCCAAATCTGCTCGGTTTGGATTGTTCAAGTACCGCCCTCAGCTTACACACCGTGTAAAACGCGGGGTCGCCCTGAACAGCTTTCTATCAAATTAAGTGGCTTCGACCGGTCTCGACTCCGCGACTACTAGGTATTGTGGTAGGTTATGTGTAGCCTACTGTGCCAAATGCGCATGCGGTTGACGTCCGCATAGGCGGGCTTGGGGGCTGATTAGGAGAAACGGGTGGGGTCAGGAACAACCATCCCTAAATGTATAAGTTGACGAGGTGCCGAATCCTATTGTGCTAACATCGTTCATATCCGTCTAATAAATCCGCACTGCATAACACAACTTTTTATGCAAGATAATTAAGATCTCTGACAGGTATGTATGCGTCCTCGAGCAGGAGGATTACGCTACCACTCGCTCATGAAATAAGCAATGGTTACGAATAGATGAGGGGCCAGAGCGGCATATCGTGAAACTCACGGCACTAGAAGTAGTCCGAGTATGGAATGACGATGATTACTACTAATATTTCATACCCGCCTGCCAGCCCGAATCGACTCGGAAACGCGAAGTTATTGACCAACACAGCCTGATACATGCCTTTGAGCTACCCGAGATGTCAGTACGAAGCAGACTTCATGAAATGCTATGGCACAGTATTATCTTCCCGAACTACATGATATGTCGAAAAGGCGGGAGGCTTGGCGCTACCGACGTAGGTTGACAGTTAATGAAAGAGTATATGGGGATCCAATCGCATCAAGGCGATGGCATACGGTGGGCATACATCACGGCTCGGCACCGATCAGTCTCGTAGCCGTGTGTGGTGTAGATCGCCCACGAACGAACGGAGTACGGGGGTTTTACCAAAAGCATACTAACCTAACAAGATCTGACAGCCGGCTAGAATGGCCGCTCTGGAGAGGATCACCACGTACCCATCGGGGCGGATGCCACTAGGGTCGCACATAGTATCATGTACTATGTATATAGTACGCGCTATGCATTCCCGAATTGTCGTCGTTGACAACGCCTAACGGGAGTCCACCTTAGTACGGTTAGTAAGACGGGTTGGTCTTTTGTGATCGCATTTGCCGCCACAGTGTCATGACTCGAAGCTCCACCGCTAGCGGCCAAGGCAAGTTACCAAGCCAGCGGAACGCATCTAAGGTTTCTTTTAGTCTCATGCAAATCATGCCTGTCACGGCCGGGAAGCTGCCATATTAGACTCTGGGATCCCCCCTTGGGGTGCCCTACCAATATAATGAAGGGCGAGGTGGACGTGCCACTCTATGTAACGTCAAGTATTCTTCGACGCTGTGGCTTCGGTTCTGTCGGCGCTCGGTTCTTATTCTGAAGGTCAGTGGAGGTAGGTCGTGAAACTTTCGGCTCATGACTCGCCTTGAGGCTGTTGTCTATCCCTATTCCGCCGTGGACGCGGTCCGATTAGTTGTGGATATGGGGGGAATTCTCATAGCAACACGACTTAACTCATAGATAATCTCCCCAATCTGCATATACGTGTAGGTATTTGTACCTTCATATGGAAAATAGGCTGTGGTGGCTTGGGGCTACGAATACGTCGATGATATAACAATCTATGTACTCGAATGATTTCGTCCTATCTGTCAAATTTAATCTATGTAGTACATGTAATTAGTAAAATGCAATTTATGAGCATTTAGAGCTAGCCGAGTGTATATGATAGCCTCAAATGTTATTCTTAGCTCTAGCAATTACTACGATCAATTGATATACATCTCGTTATTTTATATAAGATCTCCAAATACCTTTAAGGTACACACTTATAAATGGGTGTCATTCAAATGTCCTCACAGACAATTAGTTTGACATTAATTATGCGCGCCCGAAAGGGGAGGGTGGCACTTTGAGGCTTGGCACAGTTCCCCCGTTCCTTCGGCTTTTCCATTTTGCCTAGACTAGACAGACATATACCAGTGGTGGGCAGACATGTAAATGCTTAGTACAGTGCCACATCTTCTCCATAAACGTATACCTCCATTTACATTAGTCTACTCTAACGAATACATTTGTTGCACGAACCCGCGTCAATGTCTAACATGATTCAAGCACCCCTGGGCCCTGGAATTTACCACGACTCACCGACCGTTATCGTTACGAGATATCTACTGACAAATGCTGAAGAAGTAGTGGATGGCACTAGCAATAGCTTGGGAAAGGGTTGGATTTACTCACTGACTAACTAATGAGCTAATCAGAGACACGATGCTTACATATTAGTTCATACTGCAGTTCCCGTGCTCAGATCCTGAGATCCTGAGATCGTAGAGTGAGGTAAGCATGTCAGTCGGTATGCAGCCGAGGAGTTGAAATGACGACATGTCTCCTGCATCTCCCTGCGCCTTCTGTTCTGCTTCAGCCTATTATACAGCGTCGACCGACTTTCTGGGACCAAGGCTTGAAAAGAAAACGGTCGGTCTTTCGATGGTGCCGCCCCGGACATATCCTGCATCCCGCCTGTACATAATATCCTGTATCGACAGTGCCATCCATCCATGAATATCGAAGGGATGCCTTGTGCCGATTTGCAGACGCACAGAAACCTTCTTCTGGGTCGGCAGGATGCAGTCGGGTAGCTAACTTACCTACCCACTAGCGACTACATAAAAAAGTACTATAGTACCATAGTATGGCCCTGACGATAAGCTTAAGGTACTAGATAATCCCAGATCTTCCGTACTAAGGCGTTGTTTCTTCTAGCCACGATCTAGCAACCGTCAATTGGGGAATTGGGGACTTCGCGGCTTCGCGGCTCATCGAATTTTCATTGCTCGACTCATTGATAATCGGGCTACTACGGTTGAGCGGCAAACCCGAGTTAATCTGTGACAGACTCGCGGATGAGTATTAGGTAAATGTATGTGTGTGCCACATTTTACTCATCATTCCCCTTTTTTTCGAAATTCCCACCGGGAGAAAGAAAAATACAATTTTGCTATGGTATACCGTATAGGATGATTTCCACGGAAATCCCATCACATAATTACAGTACACGGCCGTGCAGGTATATAGCAAGGAACCAACTTGTAATAAAGGGAATAATTCGATCCGGCCTTCTAAATGCACGCACGTATGCAATGGTACGTGTGTAAGGTCGACCCCGGTAGCATCTTCCTTTTCATCGGGCAATTTCATCTGGCACCAAAGCAATAACCGTCGCGGTCCGGGGTCTGACCCCTGCTTGCATATACATCGAATGCTACCACCGACGCTCGCCCTTCCTCCTGTGGCCGTGTCACTTGCTTCCCTACATCCAGTGCCCCATCACTATCGAGCCAAGCCAGGCCCGTCTTCAAAGCTGCTAGGCAGTCAGACTAGCCAGACCCTTTAAACCATGTGCGCCGTCGGTAACCTAGTAACCTTCATAGGGGTGGGCACGCTCCCCCCCCGGGTCCAAGAGCTTGTCAGTCTTTTCAGTCCATCGCCCATAGCTCCATAGCCCACAGCTCCATAGCCCGTAACCCATTACCCATAATCCATACCACAGTAGCCCATAGGGGGGCAGAACTATAAGCATCAGCAAGATTTCGTCTGTGGAGAGGTGGGTACTGGACTAGTCCGTGGTGCAGGCCCGTCTTCTTCATCGTACTTCTCGACTTGGACCCTAGCATCGACGTAGTAGTATGTCATCCTTGCTCATGCCTCGCATCCTGGGCTCTTTACGGTTTAGTCAGTTCATCGAAACCACACCTCCACACATCAAAGATCCTCCCATCTTCGACATAGAAAAGCGATCCGTCTCCTTACTGAAGTACTCATTCCGTTTCCCTTTAGGCTTTTGGGACCAGTTGTATGGAACCTTTCTTCCAAAGTTCTCCTTCCGCCAGCTCAGCCCAGTTCACTTCTTGCCAGCAGCCTCCTTCCCGAATTCTACTTGAAGGTTACTTGGTCTCCCTATCAGGGCCATGTCATTGCCTCTTTCGGTAGGCCTGTAATATATCTACTTCACCGTTATCGAGCACCTTTAGGTCAACTTCCTCTTCCCATCTTTGTGGGGGATATCTAGTTGCCTTGTATTGTCCTACCTCTGGTCATCCTCGAATCCTCTAGGCTTATTATAAGACAACCCTTGGGCTACCAAGGCTAATACGTATAACTACCATCTTCTGACTGCATACCGGTAGATATCTCAGCCTACGTCCTGGTTCGCACCCTAGTTCGCGAGCCGCCCCTGACCAGGCACATTCAAAATTCAGACTCGAGTTGAAAGGCTCTAAGCAAATCAGGGACCGGTCAGCAAGAAATATTCTAAGGACTAGGTTCAACCTCGTTCATTGGAAGTTCATTATATTCCCAACCGAGTCAGCTCAGTGGTCCCCGCCGTTGGCGCTTATGCTTAGGACTGCCTACTTAACGTTGAACTATACCAGAAATTATCTTTAAGCCAAAGATAGTAAGAAGACCTTTTCCTTTTTCTAGTATAACCATATTCGAGGGCCTATCTCCGCCAGTCGACTAACACTATAAATAGGCTGTGGTTCGGGCATAACAATACATTTACAAGATGTCTACTCTTACGATGCCGTCTTCGCCGCCTTGGTCCCTAAATTTCCCTCGTGCCTGGCAAGAGACTCGCTCTTCGCCACCGCGCGAGAGGATCGCCCTACCATCTATCCGTCAGGTAGGACTATTCATATTTCTACTAAAGCAATTTGCTAAGCAAATACTAGGCTTTCCCGGAACTTCGTCTCCAGGGAGATCAATATGCCCAAAGTAGAGATCCGTCCTCCGCAGGCAGGGCCACTGAGGCGCATTATGCTGGTACGACAACAACTTCGGAATATGTACATTCTTCCGCCCAGTACAAGAGGCGGCGCTTCTCTTTTGAATACGAAAAAGACGCCGAAAGAACAAATTCAATCCCGAGGCTATGTGCTAACTCGTACGACCGCAATCATCGGCCACTCTCGCCATCCAGGGGCTCTCGGCCCAGTCTAGAACCATTGAGTAGTTCAGCCCGAGGCAGTTCTCCCCAGCGTAATAGCACTCCCTTGTTTATGCAGCGGCCTGGCTATGATCTACAACCTCGCAAGCGCCCCGACGGTTACCGCACTCTACCAAGTATAGCAACGATAAATCACGATCGACCAGAATGTGAAGGACGTGGTGGAATTCAACGCATACCAAGCGAAGATTACATACAGGAAGCTGAGCAAAGGATGCGGACAAGCAGTATCACAAGCCTACATAGCTACGGCACAGAAGGAGGATCACCCTCCTACCGACAAACAAATCATAGCTATGGCCTCCACCATCCGAATCGATTACAATCCCTTTCTGTGGGATCCGTACAGTCTATTGACCGATCACCATTCTCGCCGGGTCTCTCGCCGGCATCGTATGGCCACCAGTTTCAAGATAATTACATGCGCGTTCACGAGATGAGCATGTCTATGAACGGTGATGGCAAACAACGTAAACGCCGAGGGAACCTACCCAAAGAGACTACGGACAAGCTTCGTGCCTGGTTTGTCGCACATCTTCACCATCCTTACCCGTCAGAGGAGGAGAAACAAGATCTGATGCGACAGACCGGGTTACAACTGAGTAAGTCGGGAATTCCCACCCCTTTCATAGATTGTTTGGACTGAGCTCGTACTAACTGGACTTCTCCACCAGACCAAATATCTAACTGGTTCATAAACGCGAGGCGTCGTCAATTACCAGCCATGATCAGCAACGCCCGTGCCGAGTCCGAAGCCATGACTGTACGTGGCGGAGACGGCAAGCCGATACCGTCTACTGAACGAGCCGACTACGATCGGGACAGCCAGCCTCTTAGCGACGGCGAAGGCAGCCCATTCCGTGACGTCGAAATGGAGTCTATGAAAAGACGCAGAGTCACTGGTATGGACCGTGACAGCATATGAAGAAGCCCAATTCCAGAAGTGTTTGCACCTGTATTACTATGATTCTCGGCTGTTTTATATTACAAAGAACTTATCGGTATTGTTTCGAGCGAGCAACTTGTTATTCCCGCGATAGTCACATACGACTTTCAGCACACGCTTCACCGGCATCACTTCTACAAGTCCATTGGAAAAGAACAATTCATGAGCATACATGATGGGGACTGTTTTGGTGAATTGGGCGTACGGGGGTGTTAGATTAAGAGAAATGACAGTTTTAACTATTTGGAAAGGCACGGCACGGTTGTAAATTATCCTGAATTGGCCAGGGATTAGATCCATCGCAGCGAGGCATACGTGGAAGTGTCGCTGTAGGCCTAGATTTAGCCTTAACTGAAAAACAAAAGGTGCACTATCCGGATGATAGAAGATGTTGATTCTTAATATCGTTTACCGGGCCAAAACATGCAACCAGCTTCATTACGGATCGTTTCCGACCCAAGGCGAATGGCTCCTCCAACCACAAGCCGGGGTCCGTTCCGAGTGCTATAGAAGATCTGCTTCACGACCAAGGTTACTGCACCAGCCCTCGCATGAAGATTACCAAAATATATTGTCTTGCATACCGCCCCTTCCGATCGATAGATTAACTGCAGATGTCCGCGAGCGTGGGAAAAACGCCTCTCTCGAAATCCGTTGGCTACCAAGTTCATCGTCACGGCCACCTAATCTCGCCGCATCGCACAGTTTCATCAGTCAGCCAACACGACTATTTAGTGGTAAGCAACGCATCTGCTCAATAGAGCGCCGGATGACGACAGACGTTGCAGAACAGCTGACGTACGGTCGGTGCTCTGCTCAAACTAAAAGGTTGTGAACCCGAAAATGAGCTCACTTCTTTTTTGGTAAGCCTGACTGACGCCGTGTCATCCGTTCGCCTTGCCGGGGCCAGTCATGAAGTTGCCAAAGTGCCACTCGCTCGGTAGCAACGACGTCCCTGCCGAGCGTGCTTGAGGCATAGTGAGGGTCCCGTCCCTCTGTTTCCATCGACGGGACCTAAATCGTCTTGAGACTAGCTGACGCGACAGGTGCACTGTTCCCACTACTTGGACCAACCGGTCTGTCCGTCCAGATGGATACTTCTCCATGTCACCTTAGGCGTTGTGATACCCAGGTCGCCCTGCTACGGAGGTTGCCGCCTAGTGCCGAATGTAGATGAGCTAGTCAATAGATTTACCATAAGCGGACTGAACTAACGTATGCTAGCATGACATCGTTGGTGCCTTGGCTAACTAGTGATTATGTCGCCATTCTGGGCCTCGTCCCTTGACTAAGGTGTATAAAAGCTACGCTAGGAAGTTTGTGACATATCTCGCCCCCAGTTACACTTCGGATGAAGCTTGCCACGAACTTTTTTTGATTTCCCCAATATATGTCTGCCGAAATGTATGTAGTGGCTGTAGCACGGATCTCCGGCTGGTCCACCCTTTGGACTTGAGACATATTGGCGTGTTCTTTCGGACAAAAAACCGAGTCAATGTCTTTTAAGATTCAGGGAATGAAGAATCCTTCCCATTATTAGCGGGTATTTCGAGGGTCTTGATATGGGTCTCAGATTTTGATGATGACATCTGAAACAATCTCACTTGAGCCGCGCTGGCGAAAAGACGGCTATATGTGACGGTTATATGTCTTGTCGCCGTACCCCTGAGGAGAATTGAGCGGAATCGTCACGACAATGCATGTCTCTTTCCCTGCCAGCCACTCAGAATTCATATAAGATATATTGGATTCCTTTCGCTTGTGCCCCTCCAGACCTGACAGATTATTTGTATAATACAAAAGGACGGAGGGTGGGTCGGATTTCGATAGACGACTTCGCTTCTTGACAAGTTTACCCACGCCACAAGATTATCTGGTCCGGTGGACGATCTGAGCTTGTTCGTCTCAGGTGATATTACTCGTTAGTATTTAAGTTCCATAAATGATAGTCACGTAGACAGTTCTACTAGATCACCCAAATGTACCAGCCTTGCCACGAGGCAAAGTCCCTTATGTTGGCAGATGTGTAAGTTTACTAACACATTCCCGCGGTTTCTGAGTTTAAAGGGTCGTATGCTTAACTCTACTCCATCTTGTTGACCGGTATCTCAGAACGAACGAACGCACGTACGCACAAATTACAGTTTGTATCCCAAGGTTGGATGGAAGTTTGCTTGGTTTGATTTCTTTCCCTTAGGCTGTTTTAGCCTCTCATCTTTTCGATAGTCATAATACACCTTCACGATATTAATCATCAGCCGAAAACTGAATATTGTGTGGGGGTTATCGGATTTCTACACACATCATTACCTGAAAATACGTACCTAATAAATAGTTCTGTCACTGACTGCATAACCGTATTAATTACGACCCTGGGCATTGGGCGTTCTGCAGCCCCAGGGGCCCAAGGTGAAGTATATCACCTGTTGCCTCTGCCAATCATTCACCGCGGAATCTAAGGAAGCTTGTTTATTTTGGCGCCTTCTGTCATGTCCTGCTTCACATCATGTTGGAGAATGGCTGAACATGCAAGAAACGAACGGCCTGGCTTTATTAGAATAAGGGGCTAAAATCCTCCAGGCCCAATAAGAGGCCACCCCTGGTACTAAATTTCCACATAGCGTTTCTATCAAAGTACTTATGTACATTTGAACTGTCTCTTTTCCTCTATCTCGTCATTGTTGATAGAATCTGAGGCTCGACCCAAGAGCATGGAACGAGGGGAAACCGGTCGACGAACGGCTCTCCGAATATGGTAAAGACCGCGTCAATATTTAGGAGACATGACTCGGAGGAGGCCGAATATACGGGGCGGAACACGCCCCCGGGACAAATGGCGAGCTGTCAAAAGGAACCCCAAGTTTAGTACAGAATCTATATTAGTCTGCGTTTCTGTGCCGAGACCTTTCAATCTTGACGCCTGGGCCTCCAAGGCCATTTTAGCCTGCTTGACAACGCGCATACGATGGCGGTCCAGCCAAGTATCCGTCATTAGCTAAAATGGACGCGGCTCTCTGAATAGTTACCCAGCTAAGCTAGCCTAGACGCCGGTTTGACTTCTTGTTTGTCCTTAAGTTCTCATATGATGTCGATATTGACCTAAGGAGATCTACAGGTGTCACGCCGCCAATCGAACTATCTCCAGCTTCCCAAAGTTCCCGAGCATCGTCAACCGTTACGCTAATAATTATTAGCTTCTATTAGCCGGCTTCCCTCGGCTCCGTACAACGTACTAGGATATCTATATGGAGGAATTCTCGGCCGTTGCAAACACTCGACGACTCGAGCTTTTACCTAGATCTATGTGGTCTATACATGATGTACACGTAGTCCCAGTTCCTTGGGCCGTACCTACTTGGGCGGCCGGATCCGGATCACATACGCGGTACAATGCCGGGTTGTCAGCTTAGATTCTGAGGTACTCCACCGCAACCTCCTCAATGGACCACTGCATTGTAAGGCTTCAATGCATTAGTTCATGTATGTGTACTAGGTCTGTAAGAATGTGGGTTCTACGACAACCCGCTTTCTGGATCTATTGTATACAGACGACGTGGATATCATGCTATGGACGCGTATGTGACATGTCGTTTACTAATATTGTCATGCTTGCAGATTTACGCTTGCTAGACCGTAGATTTGTCCAGTGAGTGGTCATGTGCTAGAAAAGTTACTCCTTCTACAAGCATTTCCGAGACGGACTAAGCGTTCAAGATCGTATGTTGTTTTTGGCTACCAGTTATAATATCTATCTTAGGTACAGGGTACCTGGCATACGTTAGGAGATTACCGGGATCGAGATCGATGAATCTACTTGGCAGTAGATGTTTTATCTAGTCATGTTAAACAGGGGGATAGTAACACTTGAATGTAGGGGAAAGGGGAAGATCGATGTTATGACGATGTTTTGGAAGCTATACGGAAAGATAATATTATTCTTCAAATAGGTATTGTAGCTGTCTTCATGTGCATGGGGTATATTCGAAAAGTACCCAGGTACCAAGCCGCTTTATTCTCCCGAGTCTCAAGGAAGGATCTGATAATTATGCATGCCAAGACTTCAGCTGAGTTGGACAATTGCAAAACTACATGTATGCATATCTACATCCACTCCATGAGCAACCCCGAAATTAGAATATGATTTGGCTCGGAGAGAGTGAGAGGATCAAGTATAAGGAAGAATACAACTACCTAATAGCAGATCTACATATAATATCGATACTATGTCATATGCCTTATGTAAGATTTAAGACGATCTCATCTACCATGGATCTGCCATCATTGGGGCTGAAACGGAGTTACCGGGATTCGGAGCATCTAGAATCCGATGGACAGTGACGAAAGTAGACATGGGAGTGGATGCCTGGATCCATGGATAATGCGGCGCGTGAAGCTTCAACTTCGTTTAACACGCGTCACTAGCGTATAGATGAATTGAGATTACACTATTATTTTACATGATTTCATCGCATCGACAACATGGCTGGAGATGGACCCTCAACTGAGGGTTCTGGGGGTCAGACGGGAGAGACTTTGGTAGGTGGTCATCTAGTAGATTTGTCATCATTCTTCATTTGATCCCCCTTTGACCCCTTGACTACCCGTTCGTGGTATCAAACCTGCTAACATTATAAGTAGTCGTGTGTATCATGCAGGTATCGTTGGGTTACCAGGATCTAATACTCCTAGCGTGTAGCTCATATCACGCAGAAATCGGAAACTTAAATGTGATCGTACCAAACCTAAGTGCAAGCGCTGCGAGAAAGCTAAGCTTGAATGCACTTATCCCGAGTCTCGCAAGAAAACAGCTTTCAAGCGAAATAACGTGAAAGAGCTTGAGGCTCGTCTGGGTAGTTATGCCCCAATGTCACTTCAAGAACACACAGACTGAGACGTATATGTAGCTCAAGTTGAAGTGCTTCTGAAAGAAGCCAGCCAGAATAGGGGCATACTCGGCAATACTGCTGGCCCTCAATCTACTGAGGCACCCCTGAATGAGGATGTCCTTTTTCAGGAGGCAGATTTCACTGGCCCCAGCTTCTCTTTTGACGATGTCCCCCCCTTCTCATTTCAAGAGTCGACGGCGAATTTCTCAGGAGAGAACTTAGACGAGCAAGATCAAGAGAATGCTCCTCTCAATGAACTTATGGATCTCGGAGGCATATTCGAGAGTCTACCTCCTTTCGAGGTAATGGAAGATCTGTGAGTGATATCAATATGGAGAAGCTTCACGCAGTAGCTCATGGTGGCAGTAACCGAATTTTCTTCGATCGTCAACAGCACCTCATTCCCATAATTCATCCAACTCGTTACTTACAGTCCTTCTATTCCCCTCCTCACATGAAGCCGCCAATGTCTCTCCAATACGCAATATGGGCCCTCGCTGCACACGGTCATCCAAAATACGGGCCCTATCACGAAATATTCTATCGGCGCGCCCGACAGTATGCTGATTCGGAGGAGATGAAGGTAAACTATTGTATTCTCCACATTATTTTCACCCTATGCTCACTACGTAAAGGGGTTTGGTGAGCATTTCATGACTGTTCCTCACGCTCAAGCGTGGTGTGTGATAGCCACATACGAGGCCAAGTCCATGTTATTCACACGAGCGGCTATGAGCTGTTCCCGAGCTGTTCGGCTTTCAGAGATGATGGGCCTTCACCGGCTTGATGGTTCCGCCGAGGAGATGAGCGTCACGTTATTACCTCCGAAAGATTGGGCCGAGTTAGAAGAACGTCGTCGAGTGTTCTGGGGAGTGTTCTGCATGGACAGCCATTGCTCTATCTCGACTGGTTGGCCGTTTCTTATCGATGCTTCTGAGGTGAGTTAGGAGGTAAATGAGGAAACTATCGGCCTCAAGCTAATACGTCTTGCTAGGTTACAACGCATCTTCCCGCAGTAAGTTGGCCCTTTCTCTCTAATGGAACATCGAGCAGAGTAATATTCTTAACTCGGGCGGCCTCATATCATCCCAGGGATATCAGGGGTACAATATGTTACTCTACGACCTTACTGACATAGCATTTATAGTCGGAATTCGCATTCCAAAGTGGTGAAAAAGTTGAAACTTGCACTCTCAACGATGCTTTCAAGGGACATCAATATTCCTCCTTTGCCGGGGCCGTCATGGTTTGCCACATGTAAGAACCCTACTCCACACTTACACGTCCTTTACTAATTAACATATTAAGATTTAACCAAATCCTAAAACACGTTCATAAGCCCAAGCCTAACGATAATCCCGACAACTATGAGTATGGCGAGTATTGGCAACGGCATCGCGACCTTGATAACACACTGTCGGGCGCATTTATGTACCTGCCGGAAGCCCTAAGATTGCCCGAGAACTATCGAGACTCAGTCGCCGTACACACGAATCTCAATCTCCACGCGTCTATCATTTGCTTACACCACTCCGCGATCGACAGGATAGATACTTATAAACTACCAGAGAGCGCTAAGAAGATCTGCCATGATCGCCTGACTACAGCGGCGCAGGAAATCGTCAACATCGTCAAGCTAACGAGCCATGTGAATTCGAGCCCGGTGAGTGTCATCTCGAATCAATGGCGAGACATAGACATCTTCCATAGTTGCTAATGCCACTGCAGAAAAGCCCGCTTGCAGCACTATCACTCTACTGCGCTGCGTCGGTCTATATTTATCTATGTGCAGAGACACGGACTGCTACTCACGCCGATAATCTTGACTTCCTGATAACCGCCATGGAGGCCCTCGGGAGAGAACACCTGATTACGAAACACTTCCTCCGCCAGGTAGTCGTCGACATCGAGCGAAACGACATCCGTCATATCGTGCGGCTCCCTCGTCTCGACGATCTAGGCGAATTCAATTGCGACGTCTCACATAACATCCCCCTGCTCGCCCGCTCCAAGATATCACGCCACTCCGAAGTCCAGTCCCCACTGCCGGGTCGCCTGCCCCTTGGCAAGCCCATGGGCAAAATCATCGATCCCGCAAACCACGGGTGCGAGTACGGGACCTGGACCTCGCAGCTCTCAAACATTGACGCAACATCGCAAGAGAGTCCGCATTCAGCGCAGCCTACCGGGAGCAATAACAATAACAACAACCATAAGCGTAAGCGCACATCTCCTTCCACCGGCGACAGTACCCTGGGCACCAATTCCGAGGACTACGACTCGCCGTGGACAACTAGTAGCGGCGGCGGCATCCACACCCACCAACAAAGCGTCTCGGCCAACGCGTCAATATACCCGGACCCGACATGCGCTGCTGCATTTACTAAGTCTATACTCCGGACTACCGGCTTCGGCGCTTTTACTGGCCAGAAGCGGCCCATGGGCATTCCGCATCGGACTGGGTCGCCGAGCGTCGGTGCTAGTGAAACCCCGCCGCAACCGCAGATGCAGTCACAAACCCAGACACCTGCTCCGCCGCCTCCGCCCCCGCCTCAGGAGAATAGTAATGCTAATGGTCGTAATACTGGCGTTCATATCGCGCCGTCTATGCTTGGGGCCTGGGACCTCGTGAGCATGTACATGCACGCGCAGCTCTCGGGGCCAGAGCAACCGGGCGCTGCTAACGGCGAGGCCGAAGGGGGAGGCGGGAATGCGGATGGAGACGAATATTCGCCGTGGGGCTTTGCCGGGGGTGCGGGTACGAACGTAGACTGGGGCACAGTCGGCGCGGGCCCAAGTATGAGCCAAGGAGGGGGTGTGAATACCTCCGGAGGAGCGGGGACTTGATCTGGGGGTTGGCTAGGGAAATGCTTACTAGCTAGCTAGGGTTTGGATGATCCAGGCAAGGAATTGGTTATATAAGAGACTGCGTCATGGGTACATAAGGGACATGTATTTATAACAGTTATGATATCCCCCTCATTCTGTTGATTATAATGTAGGTATCAGGTATTCACCCAGGTACCTACGAGATCATGCTTTGGAAAATAAAATCACCAATAAGCCTATTTTGATGGTATCATATCATTGATATACGGAGATAGATGTCTATTGTCCTTTGGGAGGGGGACCCTGCTGGATCTCGTCCGTTCGATGCAAATGCCTATGCTTTACTTCGTCCCATATATCTTGCCTCTTATTTCTGTTTCTTCCTTAACCTGCAGCCCCTCTCTTTACACCCTCAAGTAGGTGCCGCCATAACCGGAATAACAGGATCAAAGCTCCAGTCGAAATCGTCCAAAAACGCCCAATCAATATTCAGATCGGCAGTGCCCGAAAACCCAGCCGGGGTCTCATTGCCATTATTACCCGGAGCAACGGGCACGAGTCCAGGGTTACTGCCGATATTGCCAGGGATTGGAGGCTTGTGATCGCTCTTCCAGCGTGTCATGCAGTCGAACGTGACACTAGCGCCGAGGCGATGCGAAAATGACGAGACTGGCTCTTCATTCCATGATTCTTGCGGCGTCTGCTGGGCGGGGCTGCCACGCGCGAGCAAGCGAACGGACCACGACTCGAGGAGGTTGCCGAGGCGGGTGGGCAAATCGGCGTCTACGACGGTGGCGCGGCGAGACACAGTGATGACGTCGGCGGCAGACTTCTCAGCGGTCTCGCGGTCGAGGAATTCGAAGTAGGCGGAGCGGAGCACGCGGTATATGAGGCACCCCGCGGCTAGGAGCGCGCGGAAGTGGAAATGCGGTATGTGCTGTAGGAAGTGCATCTTGTGGTCCAGCTCTAGCGCTTCGCGGATCACTGCCTGCGCTGTACTGTATGCCCGCATCACGTTGCGCTTGAGGGCTTCCGAGCTGTACCCTGGCAGCGGCATGAAGTAGTACGTTTGGATTTCCATTTGTACTAGCAAGGCATTGAAGCCGTCGAGATCATCTACATTCGGTTAGTATCATGAAGCAGACAGTAGATACCTTCTAATATGGCACTGCGACTGTTGACAGGAACCGAGTTACACACCTGCGCGCTCGGAACATATGAGCCCCCTTACAGCGGTCCACTCATCTTCAAGTAGCCGAACTATCTGCGGCGAGACCCCTCGTGACTCTTCTAGACAAGCTGCCATGGTTTTTGTTACATGATTGCAGAATTTCTGACACTCCAGGAGGACGCGGAAGGTAGAGGGGACTTGGAAGGGTGTCCTGCCGTCGATGACGTTCTGGATCGTCTGGTTGAATAGACCGCCAAGGGGTGGAATGCCTAGAGACGATGATATCCTCTGCGCGATGATGTTATATCCGGCCCATGTATATGTAGCTTCCTCATCTGTGAAGCTATTCTGAAAGACTCCATGACTGTACTCGGGGTGGGCCCCTTTACCATAGTGAATTCCCAGCTGGAGGGCTGCATTCATACAAATACTTGAGAAGAGCGTGGTAGGGTCGTTTACGAACCTGACATCAGGGAATATCCACGAACATAGTAGGATGAGAGAATTGATTGAAGGCATGGGAAGGGGTGGGGTGGTAATGGCTGCATAGGCATCCCGCCTGATGGCGTCTAGTAGGAAGGGAAATATATCTGGACTCTTCGCATAACGACGTGATGATATATACATGATAGTCCAAAATAGAAGTGGGCTAGAGTCGTAGATTTTATTTGGATCTCTACATCTTATGATGGGTATATACGGGTGAAAACATTCGAAGTATCTGGGTAGAAAATATTAGATATCATCCTCAAGGGCCACACGCAGTTACAGTGACGATCAGCTTACTTCTGGAAGTAATAATCGATGTCCTCGCCAGAAAATGGTTGCGACCCCAGCGCTCTAGGAAGCGTTGGCTCGGCTGAAGGAATTAGAATAAGTGGTATGCTCGCGGGAGTATGTATCACCGATGATGGAGCAACTGTAGGAGGTATCGCAGCTGAAGTCATAGCTGTAGGGGGCCTCCCTTCTGCTTCCGCGGAGACGCTTATGGGAGATGGTACCCCCAATCGCGGCAGGGAGGGCTCTTTAATAGGATTTATGACTTCATTTTGAGGCGAGTATTGTGTTGCTTGGCCTGGCAATGAAGTAGGCTGTCCACCAACACTACTGACACTCTGCTTGATAGATTGAATTTCCTGGACCAGTTCGTCTAATTTACTATATTTCTATTTAGTCTCATTATATTAAGAAAAATAAGACGACTTGAGCGTAAGACAGATGAAGGTATATGTATATACCTTTTCCGGCTCACCCTTTTGTGAGTCTTATCTACAACGCAACTTAGGTGTAATTTTGCGCAACGCTGACAGGACTGGGCCGGATTATGACTCGGGTTACATCGGACCTGGGATAATCGATATGAGCATAGCGATCGATCTGTATGTAGAAATACCAATATCGATCTATGTAACTGGCCCAACTGAAAACACATACCTTGGCATCGCGACAGCTGGTACATGCCGTATTCCGCTTAATGCGGCCGGATAGCACAGTAGCGGGGGAGGGTGATTCTTGTCCGGTATCCGGCATTGGTGCTAGTGAATGTATAGTCCCAATAGCACGGGGGCGGTCTGCGGACCCGAAAGGATCTAGAAGATAGTTGTTGGCGTCGGATTCACGACAACATAGGAGTTACACGGAAGTTAGCCGACCGGCTACGATGAGGGTTATAACTGACCGGATGTGGGAAAAAAGAGGCTTACGCCACGTGAATCGGCTAGAGATCGGTGCCGATCCCTGCCATAATCCCTGTATCCCCACAGCCATGGTACCCACTCTGGTATTCAAGTGCCGCTTTTTTCGGTTTAGTACATGTACTACGGCTTTCTAATGCATCATCGTCCTCTTTCCTTACTATCACGACATATTCGTTTATTAGCAAATAAGCAGTTGCATCTAATGATGAGCGCTCTATGGATATCGATGTAGAAACATTGTATAAGCCAGTCCAAATTTGTATACTGGGGAATCTCTACTGCCACTTTCTTTCTGCGACCCCTACCCACATACCCCATCCCAGAACCTTTCCAACGATGGCGTCGGCAATCTGGTCCCTCGTCGTCGCAGCGGTCAACAGACTCGGGTCCAGCGGCTCCTTTAGTGCGACGACTTCGAAGAAATCTATGAATAGACGGGACTCTGTTAGTTGGTAGTTATTCCAAAAGACAAGGGTCCATCCACTTACATCTATGTGGGCCGTGATTCATCAGGGGTCGTGGCGATATGTAAATATTCCCATTCATCGACCGGCCATAGTGAAATCCACCCTTAAGTAACGCTTTGCTTTGGTCTTGAACTTCGAAATCGGTAGACTCAACGCTTGTCTTAGTGGGCGGGATGCCCCCGTATATACTGCCGGAGTTAGTCTTCCATTGAAACTATACACAGGGGTCTTGTTTGAACACCTACCCGTGGCAGATAGGCGTTGGTAGTGGCGCATCTGGATCTTCTGAAACAAGCAGCCACTCTTTTACTTCGCTCGCGATATGCGCCGGTGCCTCCCATGTTAGGGCAGGGAATTTGCCAGCACCATC
This sequence comes from Hypomontagnella monticulosa, assembly GCA_902825475.1. Classification (NCBI taxonomy): domain Eukaryota; kingdom Fungi; phylum Ascomycota; class Sordariomycetes; order Xylariales; family Hypoxylaceae; genus Hypomontagnella; species Hypomontagnella monticulosa. Next base: position 3,609,029 of record CADEBF010000011.1, on the reverse strand, counting down.
TCGCGTGTAATCAACGCTGAGGTTGGAGTTAATGGGGCCAATTTCTGGCGCTGAGACGATGATCTCCCGCTTGTCCTTTAGGCCAGCGAATGCGGGACGTGTGTAGAAGCTCTTTTCGTCCCGGCCCTTGGCGTTCTTGAATAGCCAAGACAGGGTGACCTCAATGATGGCTGTCATCTTTGCCCGTGTTACAACTTGGACGTGAGATCGCGCTTTTGCGAAACCTAGGGTACTTAGTCGCACGGGAGTAACATTAGATCAGTCTCAGAGACGAAAATTAAATGCCCTCTAATGTATCAGGCGAGTAAAGCTTGTTTTATACCTTGTCATCACAAGTGTTGGTTGCAAATTCGACTTTGGCTTCGGAGCCGATCACGCTTATTTCATCCTAGGAAACGCCAAGCCGCCTAGGTACCTAACCAACGTAAACACAAACCCCTAAACGGCACGCTTCGCTCAACAGTAGATTTTCGATTCGAGGGCGCCCAGTCGTATATATACTTATACCTATCGGTATTGCGGCAGAGACCACCGATTACGGCATCCGGGATCATGGACGGCAGCTGGTGGCCGTGGCCGTGGCCGCTAATGGGTAACAGCGGCCTCGACGCGACCGAGATCGAACCCGAGCACCTCATGCCTCCGCACCCGTACTACCCCGTCGGCGTCACTATACCGGGATACGTACCTAATGAAGCGCCTGTTACCGTGCTCCTAGCATCCTTCGCTGGTATGCTGGGGTTTGCGCTCCTGGGCGCTTCTGCGGTAGCTTTGAAGGTGAACCCGAAGCTAACCAAATCCAATTTGGCTCTGCTGTGTTGGTTCGTCATGAGTGAGTCGTTCATCACGCACACAGCTTTATTACGTAAACTAATATATATCAGACGGCTGCTTGCATTGCTTTTTCGAAGGTAGGCAGACCTAGATAGATATACGCACGATCTATACTAGCGGAAAATAAATCGCTGATCAAACTATTCAGGATATTTCGTTTTGAACCATGCTACCGTCGCGTCGTCTCAAAATGTCGCGGCACAGCTATGGAAAGAGTACGCGCAGTCAGACTCGCGATACCTAACCTCTGACTTCTTCATGCTTAGCGTCGAGAGTATCACTGTGGTGAGTATACCGACCATTATATAGCAATCGTACGTCAGGTACTAATTATAGCAGTTCATCTGGGGTCCTCTCTGTTTCGCAAACGCCATAGCCATCGTCCAAGGTAGTCCTATCCAACATGCTCTTCGAATCGTCGTGTGCATGGCACATCTCTACGGTGTCGCGCTCTACTACTCGACGAGTCTGTGTGAGACCTACTTCACCGGTCGCTCTCACAGCCGACCAGAATTCCAGTACTTTTGGGTTTACTATATCGGCTTCAACCTCCCTTGGGCCATCGTCCCAGCAAGTAAGCCTTATCCAATTCAGATCCTTCTGGAGTGAGGTAAAACTAATTTTACTTGGGCAATAGTTCTCCTATATGACAGCATCCGGACCATTACTAAGGCTATGAGAGCCTTGGATAAGGTAGATATGACGTTGGATGCTCATCGTCATCGACAAGATGATTCGAGGGGGATTAGCGAACCTAAGAAGACGAAGTAGTTGTTCGGTTTTCAATGGCCCGCGGATTATACTGTAAATATTATACGTTGCAGAGCGGCTCGTATACATCAAGGGGCTGCTCTTGGGTTTGGTCAAGGTTTTATAATGGGCCATCAAAGGCCTTGGGTATTACCTTTCCATCACATTGGCTTCATAAAAAATCTACTTTATGTACATATTAGGTACTAGGTAAATATGTCATTTAACTAGAAGAGTCGGTCTCATCCTGTGGTCTCATCTTGTTGGTATTGAATCTAGCCCCACGAGTCGATGCTAACTACAGGGTAATAAAATCCCCATCAACACAGGCCTATGGCCGTAAACGGCATCCCTCAGTACACAAATAAAAGGGCAGAGAAAAGGCCGCTTAGAATGATGAAGCAGATATTCGGATGACAATCTTAAATTCAGCGCACCCAGCTTCCAGCCCACTAGGAGCTGCCATAATCTATCCAACGTTATGAACGTTCGGGGTATCTCTTCGTAGTATAACGTCGTCCTATAATGCATATCGTGAGCTCATCTCACGTATTTGCTCATAAACCGCTTGTGGAAATCCGATCGCAAAAGATCCTATGTATATGGTTAGCACTACTTGTATAAATGGGGGAATGAGGGTATATACGTTGATGAACTCCTTTTTCTTTCCCTTATCTTCGGTTCCTCGTGCTTGGTTCTTGAAAACGACATCGTCGTCCCATCTATAATACCCAGTCAGCATAATTCCGATATAGGTCCCCGTCTAAGTTCCAACGTACCTTCGCTTCATATTGAAATTCTTAGGGTTTAGTAGCGGATTGCCCAAGGCAATATCGCGTTCGCGCTCCGCTTCTTCGGCTGCAGCTCTCTCGCGCTCTTCCTTTTCGCGCTTTTCGGCTCGTTCTCGCCTTATCTTCTCTAGCTCTCGTTGCAGCTCCGCTTCTTCATCCTCCTCGTCATCACTATCTTCTTCACTGTCATCTTCATCTTCCTCTTCTTCTGAATCAGCGTCTATATCTCGAGACTCCTCTAATATGCGCCGCCGCTTCGCCTCCGGGTCTTCGTCTTCTCCGCCGCCACCCCCGTCCGTTCGTGAAGGTGCTTCTAGGGGTCGCTTTGCGGCATTGTTGGTGACAGGTGCTGTTTCGTTGGTGGCATCGGGCAACGCGCCGCCATTCTGCTTCGCGAAGTGGGCTGCCTCAGCGGCGAGTAGCTCGGCTCGTAGGTCGCGGGTTTCGTCCGCATCTCCTCCCTGGCCGGGCTTTCTGAACTTGAGCTGGGTATGCGCAGGGAGAAGCCGTTGGTGGTAGGCTGGCCCTCGAAGGGCTTCTTTCCCACGTGCCTATTTGATTATTAGCAGGTGTTGTCGGCATTACTCCAAATAGTAATGAACTTACGGGATCGAAGGTTGGTCTATGCGCGGTAGTCATCTTGAATACTCTAGCTTATATCGTATAGCCCTGGTAGACTTGGGAGAGGAATCGAATGTGTTGATTAATAGTTGAACGATTGTAATTGTTTGTTAATTGATTGAAAGACAATGAAAGTTGAAGGTGTAGCACGGTATTAGTGCCTAGACCCACTAAGATAATCTGAGTGGCTGCAAAGTCGGCATTCAAGAGCTCAAAGGTCCGACCGTACAGGAGCTAAACATTCACCACCCGGCAGAAAGTACATGGGACATCAATTTTGAAGCTTCCATGATGAATACAGGCGCCCCACTATCCCGCTATAATAGCCACTATCTACCGCGATTACGAAGGATTATGAAGTGAAGCAAGAGCAAGTCCTACTCCAAGTTACTGATATTTCCTTATACCATGCCTCGAGAGGCCGAGCCTTCACTCAATGAGCGCGCCTTCGTATCGCAGGCGCTAGAGGAAGGCCTGCGTGTCGATGGCCGTGCCTTCGACCAATACCGAAAGTTACAGCTCAAGTTTGACGATCAATATGGAGTCGCCGACGTAACTCTAGGCAAGACGAGGTAAGCCAGGTGATAGGTGAACGCCTTATACGTATTGCTGATCATAACTAGAATATTGGCAAAAGTCTCAGCCGAAGTTACAACACCCTACTCAGACAGACCGTTTGACGGCATCTTCACGATCACCACAGAACTCAGTCCCATGGCGTCGCCCGCCTTTGAAGTCAATCGACCAACAGAGACGGAAATCCTACTGTCGAGACTCCTCGAGAAGACGGTGCGCCGGTCTAATGCGCTGGATACGGAATCGTTGTGCCTCGTCGCAGGTCAAAAGTGTTGGTCTATAAGGGTTGATCTACACGTCCTCTCGCACGATGGTAATTTAATTGACGGGTCTTGCTTCGCTGTCGTAGCGGCATTACGCCACTTCAGAAAGCCGGACACAAGCATGGAAGGGGAGACTTTGACTGTATACACCCCTGCCGAGCGGGAACCAGTACCATTAAGTTGGCTACACTCGCCGTTTTGCGTCACTTTTAGCTTCTACGGAGACGGAGAGATTGTGCTGCTGGACGCAAATCTTCTCGAAGAACAATTGAGGGTATCTAGCTGCACCATCAGCCTCAACAAACACGGAGAAATCTGTCAAATAGCGAAGTTGGGCGGGACACCTGTAGAAGCAGCCACGCTTGTCCAGTGCACAAGCGTCGCTCTCAACAAGGTCAAGGAGTTTTCGGCATTGTTAGAACAGAAGCTAGCCGAGGACTCCAAACGGAGGGACAAGGGTGGACTTTTAGCAGAGCTCTCCGCAGAGAACGAAAGATAGCAGAAAAAGGCTGCTCCCATAGATGAACCAAATAAGATACCCAGCTTTAGAGGCCTGTCCTCTAGATAAACTTGAATCATGACTCCCAATACCAGAAACGCCTTCTCCATGACGCTGAATGCCAAACCCATATCTTGGAACCAAATAGCATAACGTAAGACGTAACCTCCTTGCTACCTCATCACTGGCGGCCGTGACTCTTTATTCCATTTAACCCTTGATCGAACCCAGTCGACCGCTTCCCTCACGCCGGTGCCCGTCAGAGCGCTCACTGGCAATACCCTCGAGTCTCGGATACTCGATGCTTTCTCTCCTTCGAACACCTTCTTTACGAGTCCTTCCTTTATTCGAACCACCTCGACGCAATCCTCGCGGTCCTGCTTGTTGGCTAGTATCAGGAGTGGGACTCCCTCGGTTTCGGAATTTTGCAGCACATCCTCGAGTACGAGGCGACATTCCTCCAGACGCCCCGAATTGTCGTGTTCGATATTGCCGTCGCCGATATCCGTGCTGTCGATGATGAAGACAATGGCGTGGCAGCTCGCATAGTAGCTTTGCCACAACTTGCGCAAACTCAGTTGGCCGCCTACATCCCAGATCTTGAGGTACATATCCGGCAGCGTCAGCGTCGACACGTTCTGGCCGACAGTTGGTACGGTCTTGAGCTTCGGGTCCGGGTGCTCGGGTAGGAAGAGCGACTTGGCCTGCTCGTGGAACGTCGTCTTGCCGGCATTGTCGAGTCCCAGAAGTATGACCGAGTATTCTTCTCTCCGCCGCGCGAGTAGGTATAGCGATTTCGCAAGATGGTACATCGTTTGTTTTCGAGTAAAGATCCTGAGTTGAACTTGAGCGCCGATAAGAAAGATAGAAGGTAATGTTTTAGATGAGCTGACCAATGAAGCAACTTCCGACTAGTGCATGGAATCTGCTTAATTGCATACTAAGTACTGCATAATTGGTAAATAGCATTTTTAGAATCAACTCTATGCATCTGAACTAGGCCTATCCTGGAAAAGTCACTTAAGCCTCAATGACAGGTGAGGTTGGTCTTGGCTAAGCCTAATTAAGTAGTGACTATCAAAATATCCACTTATTAGATAACTTCATTGTGGGTATTTTGAGGTGCCATTATAACTTACCTACTTACAAAGATTGTATAAAGTAGTAATGATAGATCCCAATAGGCTAGCAAATAATCACATTCAGTTGCTCCATATCAGAAAGGCGTAATAGAATGATGACACTCACCTCCAAATAAGGAATGGGAGTGACTAACCTACCGGCCTCCAGAGTCAATGTGGGGTAGGTTGGTACCAGCCGGAAGCCTTTCAAGTGAAACCACGACTGAGGGAGTTATCTGGGTATCCAATAGTATGGCGTCATATTGAGCCCGATCAACTTTGTGCGGTTCTCTCGAATTCCCAGTTACACGGCAATGACCTGCATTAGCTACCGTAGTGCGTAGGTCAGTGGAGATCAAGGTTACAAAACACGTCTACTTAAATACCGACTACATGCCTTCCACTTCCGTCCTCCATCGTTCATAATCCCGGTGCTTCGCATAATCTTCCCTCGCCATGGCTCCCGTACCTTTCCAACATCCAGTCAGGTATGTGACTGACCCGGCCCATCCGTCGAGAGTCCAGATATTGACTATTACAGATATACTCCTCTGGGCTTGGTCGCTTCCCATCTTGTATCTGTCGTCTACCTAGTGTATACTATCATTGCTAGTCTCTATTCATCGTATAAGTCTCTAGGCCCAGCTCAAGATACGCGCTCGCGCCTCGCACAGCGCAGGAGATTGGTGCCCGTATTCCTTGGTCTCGCGACTATCGCTCTATTCGTAGCGACTTACACATCCGTGAGCTCAGTCATTCTGTCGTATCAGACATGGGCGCACCAGCATGGACTCGATCAACTAGAAGGGTATTGATATCCTATAATTCTAGATTTGCCCATACTACCAAAAATCTAATATGGTTATAGACTCAGCATCAACGAGGAACTCTTTCCGGAACCCAGGAGCCCAAGCCAGCTGAATTTTCGCTACATCCTTCAGTGGCTAAGCGACACGTCGATCTATTCCGATGGCCTTGAGATTGTTACTGAAAAGGCGCGCCGCTTTTGGTGGGGTCAACAGATTGATCTCGCGATGGTGGCATTCAGCGCAGCATTGTCATTCGAGGGTCGACGGCGAAACATTCCACTAATTACCCCTTTTCTGGTTTTAGCCCACTTGGTTAGCCTATCATTTGCCCTCAGCCTATTCCATGTTGCTCTTCTTGTGACCCCGTCTCCCCTACTATCGCAGAGAAGTGATAGTCTCGAACTTCCGGTGGTACCTTTCCGTCCTTCAATATTAATTCGGCTTCGCGATAAGTTCATCACCCCCAAACCAAAGAATTGGCATCTACACCCCTTTATCCTCCTCGCAATCGTGATTTTGAACTATGGATCGATACTGTTGCTTCCATACGCTGCAGGAACACTGTCGTTTACGAATATAGCACTTGTCACCCGAGGGCTGACTTTCTTACCCCTTATCCTACCAGAGATTGCTCCGGTAGGATGGGGCATCGCCTACTCGCACCCCCATGACGCCTACAAATCGTTCACGATGGTATTCCAAGCCATGTCTGCAGCATCATTCATATTACACGTCAAGTCTAGTATTGTGGGACTAATAGATAACACGCCCAACTCGCATTACCATCGTCACAGTGCCTTCATCCCATGGGATGTGGAAGAGCGGTCCAGTTGGGAACGAAGCACTACGGCAATTAGCAAGATCTTAGGCTCCATGTACGATCACCCTGCGGTCGCGGGGGCCGCCTGCGATGTTTTAGTTTGTGCGCTGAGTCTCGGCATATGGGCTGCTGTCCGCGCTACGGATGTTCAACACATCCTCGAGTCGGCAATTCCAACCAATAAATACCACCAAAAAACGGAGCACTTTGTTGAGGAGGATAAAGAACCCCAGACGCCTGTCAAACCTGACCCCGATCTCGTCGAGAGCGCCCCATCTGAGCATTCGATGACTCTGAGGCGCCGAGGGAGACCGGCTAAGTCGAGAGTGGGAAGTGTTGCAAGCTCGAGCGGCTTTAGCGAAGAGGGAGCTGTGACTCCCGGACGAAGGCGAGGACGGCCTAAGAAGGCCAAACAGCACGAAGAAGAGAAGACCTACGAGCCTGCTCCATCAGAGGCCAAAGAATTGGTAGAAGGGGACATCGTACCAGCCAACGAGTTGGACTGGGAGTCTGCTGCTCTAGCTTGGGGTCTAGTAGCCTTCGCGGGGCTTGGTTCCGCGTTTGCTGGCGTTTTAGGAGGGGAATGCATCTCGAGATAGGGAATAGGTGGCATCACCTTGGTTTACTTGGGAGCAGGAGCCGGGAGTAAATAGGTAGAGTGACTAAATAGTTAATGTTTATGGCCAATAACACTTCGGGATTACAATAGCATTTCAAAATTTTCTCGTACTAACTTATATTGATGAATCTATCCTACTCTTAAGCACTGGGTACATACTTAGGTATTGATCTTGAAATGTGGTGCCTCTAGGGATCCTGCTGGGCACTTAACCTCTCTTCTACATAAGTCTTCAGCCAAGCCCATGATCTAAATCACATTCACTGTGCCTACCCACTGAGATAATTCTGTCTTCAAGTCACAAGTGGTACGTGCCTAAGCGACTTCAGTCCGTTACAGTGCCAACGCCTTAGCTAAAGGGCATTCACCTACTTTCCTGGGTGTTTTGTTTGCCACATACGTACCTGCCTCCCAAATCCGTTCAGGTTGACACTGGCCCAAGGTCGGTACAGTTGTTGTGTCAACGACCAACCACACAATCGACGCGTCCTTCGTCCCTATAAACCAAACCATCCATTTCCATCCGAACTCTTTTCCCTACATCCGTTCTCCTCGTCGTAAGCAAGACTCGACATTTGTGAAACGGCTTATGACATCGTAATCTTGCAGATCCATCACAAGTCTTGTCTGCAACGCACGGTATTCCAAAGAATAGAAGTAACCGTGCTTTGGTCGTTCAGGTTAGTATCAATCGCTCCCGTCGCGCCCGTCGCGTTCATTTCATCCCAATCCTGCCATCCATCTTCGTGCCTTCCGACGCAAGTCGCGTCGTATCTCCCTACCATTTCCTTTGCTGTTAACATAAAACAACATACCATTCACACACATACCCCTTCGGTGTTTGGCGTCTTTCTCTGTTAACACAAAGACAGGAGATAGAAGCTCTACAGCAGGGTATTCTTGTCCTCAATTAGATCTCAATTGACCTGAGAACCCATCGTCAACATACTCATAGGTCTCAACAAACTGGACAAAAAATCGCCAGTTCAAGGGCGCAATTGACTTCACGTACTGCGACCGTTGTAACATAACTCAGAAGTCCAATCCACCATCATGTCTCCCATCACTTCCGTCATCATGTTGCAAAAGCGCGGCATCGAGGGGGGATACGGCATTACCCCCGCCGCCTGGGAGTTATTCATGAAGCATCAGCGCTTCAAGTCGGGCAGAACGGATCGCAAGACACTGGCCAAGGTGCTATCCGAATCTCCGCGATACATGCAGGCTATCAACCAGACCGTCGAGAAGTTGCATAAGGCTATCCGCAGCGCGGAAGACATGAAGACGACCAAGATGAAGGACATCGTTCTGATCTACGATGCTATGCTCGAGCTGAAGGGTATGGGCTGTAAGTAGACGATGCCCGTAGCTGCGATGTGTTTTCACTAACAGAACTGCAAAAAGACTTCGTGCCTCATAACCTATTCCACGACCTCCCGCCCGAGATCCGCAACAAGATCTACGGCATGGTGCTAGACGAGGCCGTCGAGGACAAGAAGAAGCGCAGAAAGGACGGGATGGGAAACCTCAAACCATACGTCTATGAACACAAGGCCATCTGCCCTCGCGGCATGCGAGCGAATGGCGCTTACGGTCTTTGCCTTTGCCCTAACCCCTACAACGAGATCAATGGCCTGCAGCCTGGAATCGAGAAGCACAAGTTTCTTCCTAACCTCGCCTTTACCTGCAAGGCCATCAGCGAGGAAGTCCTCTCGTACATGTATCACTACAAGGTTCGTAATCCCTGCTCCCCTTACCCCCTTTTTTTTTTGGCACTTTCATACCCGGGCTAACAATCATGGAACACAGGAACTTTACTTCCCCTGCACATGCAACATGCTCTGGCACATGAAGAACAACGAGATCCTCCGAAACAACGTGCGCAAAATCAAGGTCCTCTGGGTCGGCCCATGTGCCGCCGAAGCCTTCAAAGAACTGTACACGCTGCCAGACCTAGACTACCTGACGGTGATAGTCTGCAGCACGACGACGAAGCGTGGCAGCGAGCGAGAAGAGCGACTCCGCGCGGCCTTCCCGAGCACGCCCCATGGCAAGTATTACGACCTGAAGGATGCGCTGGGTATGGACGAGCTGCTAGCGCTGCGCGGCATCGAGTTCCCCGGCGCCGAGAACGTGGCTAAGTGGCGAGGCTCCCAGCGCAAAGTGGAGGAGGTGAACCAGCTCCGCAAGCTCTTGGAGCAGGAGCTGAGGAAGCCCCACCCCGACTTCGAGAAGGATTACATCGCGCGAGAGAGGTGGGAGGAGTGGAGGAATAGAAACCCGTCGATTTACCCTGAGAACTCGGTTCTGCCTGAGGGCTTTGATTGGCTTCTGGACTACGACCTATCTGAGAACTGAAAGGGGTACATGGAATGTTGTGGGCTGACTGGAGCTGCACCGATGGAACATTGCCGATAGGGAGATGTGGACGATGGAAGAAAGAAAACAGAAAATAGGAAGGAAAAAAACACAAGGAAAGGGACGGCAAGTACTGGGGAGAAAATGAGTTACGATTTTTCTTCCAAGACATGGTCAGTGATGGGAGGGTTGTGATGAATATGCCCACCCACATATTCACCATTGTCTCTCCTATGTACTCTGAACGACGGGATGTTGACGATCTACGACACCCTAGCTCTGAATGATGCTATTCACAGAAAAGCAAAATCAAGAGACGAATTAGTCTAGTTATTTTCCAGATAGTGTATTCAATGAGCTAGGAAACCTAGGTAGATAATTCATTGCTTTATTCGCAACATTTGAGGTGCCTCGAAACTCCTGTGATGCATTTTCCCTAGCAGCATATGTCAGCCCTATAAACTAGCGACCGTCCAAATGATGTGGCATGAACCCGTTGGTTCGTCAACTTCACGATCTTGCTGTCATGATGCCAACCCCCTTTAATAGATGAATGATTTTTGTGACATTTTTAGACAAGACACGCACAATGTATATTATACTCAGCGCTGCGTCCTCTATCGATATATTGAACGCTTGACAGCTCCTGAATCCAGGGCCCAATGCTCCAATCCCTCCTCTCCATAAGCATACATGCTCGCTGTGTGTGAATCAAATAACCCTATACCAGCCCGCGACCTGATGACCCATCACTTCTGCGACAACTCATATAAAAGATTCCCTATCCACAGGCTAAGTACCAGCCCTATGATCGCTCGTGTGTTCAACATTTTAGAAAAGAGGTTGGTGGCATTATGTGAAAGCGCGGCGATTTTTAAGAAAAGCACGGTAAGCACCACCGTCTCTAGGAGCCGTCCCTAGCGGCCTTCCAAGATACCGAGCGTGAGCCACTCCTTTGCGTCCCGGCCGAGCCAAATGTGGTGCTGGAGGATGTACGTCTCAAGCGAGATGCGCCCTAGAGCTACAGGTGGAGCGAGGTGGAATCGTCTTGCTATGCTGCGCGAGTTCCTGAAGACTACAAAAGCGAGGATCGGGGTCCAGGACACGATCGAGTGGAACTCGTTGTACATCTTCTTATCGCCCAGTTGAGGATGGTTCTGGGTGAAGTAAAACCAGGTGAAGAGGGTCGAGAAGCAGGTGATATTGATGAAAGCATTTGCTTCCTTGGGGAGCCGGAGCTGAAAACGGCCAATAGTGAAGATAGCCCGTGCTCTGTTCGTAGATGCCTTATGGACAAGAGCTGCGACTATCATACCAACGAAGACGACGTAGCGATCTAGGCGCAATCTAAAGCGCATTTCTTTCGCATCCAGGGACATGCGAAATACGACACGCAATAATCTGGTGACTGCATTAATAGGGCCAGGTCCCGCCGTAAACCAATCAACCATGAAAGCTGCCACTGCCACCTTAGTGATCAACCATAGTAATCTATGATTTTGAGACTTGAAAAACCCGAGTACTAGGTATACCACAAAGTACCAGAACGTGATAGCAGGCGCGAAGTAGTACAGGCTATATGTCGTTCCCATCATATACGACATGAGGACGGTTAGAAAGTTGATGCGAAACAAGAAAGCCGCAAACCGCCGGAGGCTGTAGTCGTTTGTCTTCAGTAGGTATATAGTGTGGCCGTACCCGGAGAGGTAGAAATACCCGGATATGAATAGTCGAATAATTTTATACACCCAGAGTGTCTGAGACGCATAGTGGTAGTGATATAGCAATATGAAGCCTTGCATTAGGCCCTTGATCTCGTCTGACTGCTCACGAGATAGATATCCTGGGCCGTTATACTCTGGAATTTCGCGCTTGACTTTCCCGATAGGCAAATCCAACGCCCGATTCCTGGGCGGAGTAGTCCTCCATAACCCTGCTATGCTAACCACTAGCCAGTAAAAGCAGACCTTAATGAAGTCCTTCTCTTGGTACCGGCGGTCCTCTCTACCTAGAAAGGACGTCCCATCAGAGACCCAGCACCAGATAAGGGTGAAAATGATCACGAGGTTTGCTCGACTGAATTCCAAGTTTTGCGGTACGTAGCCGAACAAGCCGCAGGCACGGTATACTGCCATGAATATCCCTAGGATCAAAAACGCCGAAAATATCTTGTTATCGGGGTTGGGAGCACAGCAGGTACCCCTGAAATAGCGTGACCGGGCTCGTTTTTCGGCATTGCAATGGGCATTGAGCACAATGTCCAGTTTCAGTGCCGCCATATCATCCGAAACATGTAAGCCATCCACATCAAAGCTATTCTTCGGATCGATTGACAATCGATTAAACACCCAAGGAACATGCAATGATTGACTTGGAGATAGCTGCAAGAGATAATCGTTCATTGCCTTTATTCGATCGGGTGTGATGGTTATGGATCGGTTAGGAGATAATTTGTCGTATACTGGGGTCTGTACTGGGGCTAGAAAAATTCGGGTTCCGATTTCGATGGTGCCTCCGGGCCCCGGCATCGTTGATGATAGATACGGTATGACGCCCGAGACTCCCTGCGCGAATAGGTCTAGGTAGTCGTCCCCGCCATATCGAGCAGCCCAAAGTCCTGGGGCACCTATGACGATAAGGTCGGTAGGTAATGTACCCTTCCTCTCATCATATATAGATTTAGGCTCAGGAGGGATAGCCCTTAGCGTGGCTTTCAAAGCCGTAGAATTTAACCATGGATCCCATATAAACTTGACCTTGACGCCGTCGACGTTCAACGAAAGGTCCTGATGCTTTGCAGGGGAAACTACGTCTGCGGCACCAAGCCTTCTTGCGGCAGCCCAGAAGAGTTGTCGAGTGACGGAATCACCAACGAAAACCGTCCTTCGGCCGCGCAAACAGTCGTTGATAGCTCGTTTAGGATACTCGGCAATATGACAGCCTTGAGGCTCCCATTTAATGGACGGGTATGACCACGTCCCGGTATGTAAGAGGGCTTTGCAATAGAAAGGGTCATTTTTATGAACTGTCGAGTGATTAGAATCGGAGCAGTTCAATATGACGAACTATCTATCGCATGAAAAAGATCTACCTATCGCACCAGCCTTGTAGTGGTGGTATGCTTGTAAATATATAATCAAGAATGTGGCGGTCGAGAGGAGAACACTGAGGAGGAATCGAAACGCCATGGGGACCGAAATTGTTTCAGTTCGCGGCCTATACAAAGCAGTGGAATATCCAGAGGCAGGTATTTTAATAGTTTTTAGATTGAAGATCTATCTATGATGGATGGTGATAACTTTGGTCTGGGCCCTGTGGTCCTAGGGAACTGTAACTTCCGTGAACACATGATAGAAGGTACCGACAACATAACAAGCCATGATGACTTCCCTCATTACCATGTAGATACACGCCTACATCAACTGATGTACATACTACGTACTTAGGTGGAGGAAGGGACTGGGAAGTTTCCGCAATTGCCTCTTGATGAAAAAAAGACATCGATGGATAGCATCGATAGTAATTTTCACATATTGAAACTAGAGATCTTCTAGGTATCGGACGTAACTTAACTTGAGAGTTACAGGAAGTTTGCATTAGAGTTGGTTAGCATGGCCGCATACACATTTCTGGATCATTGGAACCGCCGCCATTCATAGCATTGGTCAAGGGGGTGGCTAAGTAGATAAATGTGGCTGTGCTAAGCCCCAATTTAATCAGTTGTAAAATCCCATCCCGCAAAATTCTCTTTTCCATTTTGGAATTTCTTCATAATTCCTAAGTTTCCTGCCTCACCAAGCAACGTTCTAATAAAATCCACAAGAATATGGTATCTCTAGCTGAAGATGGCTGACTACTGTTTCTAAAATGCCTAGTTTCAAGCTTATATAGCTGAAATAATATGGACTCGAAACGACGACGTACAGCGTCAGGCAGGTAAAGGGGGTCGTTCCGGATCGATCAGGGCGATTTGTATCAATCTAAAGCGTGATGTGCTGTATCTACGAACCCGTCTTTTGCCATGCTCGGTCAGACTAGATATTCTACGTCTGATCTTGAGCCGGATACCTCCTTTTTGGGTGTACAAGACAAGAATGAATTCTGCAACGATCTTTGAGTACGGGACCTCCTGGCTATTAGCGTCGAGGCTCTCGTAATTTATCAGTTGTAACATTCTGGATCCTGCATTTGGATTCGTATTGAGCATTTCAGATTTGTATCTTATCACTACATATGCCGACTAGTAAACATATTATCGCTTGCAAATCGAGCTGTATTGGTACCCTGTATCCAACAGAAGTTTATTAAATCCCAATCGTTACAATTTAGGCGTCGCATCAGAATTGTGAAAGCAACCATCTAGAATCCGTTGCCTACAGTAACTTAACACGTGTTTCATAATAAGAACAACTCTATTCGCACAAACATTCAAGGTCGCCTATCTTCTAAGCGTACCATTCTCCTCCCAACCACCGGTTGAATAAGTCGAGGGAGCCTTCAGGTTGGTTGAATGGAACCATGTGGCCAGCCTGGTAGACGCGTGCGAAGGTGAAGTTGCCACTGCTCTTCACTTGTCCGTACTTGTCGGAGCCTGTTGAGAGATCCTTCAGCTCAGCAGCGTTGAATCCCTTCTTGCCGGGCCACTCCAGGGCCTCGGACCAAGCCTTGTTGCCGAGCCAGTTGCAAATGTAGTCAGCATCGCCGGCATAGATGAGAACTGGGATCTGTTTAATGATGTCCGGAACCAGGCGGTGGAAAGGCTTCGACCAGTCGCCCTGGAATAAGAAGTTCCTGTTGATATCCGTGTTGCAGCTTTCATAGTCCTGGACTTCAGCACCTACGGCCTTGATAACCTTATCCTGATTCAAGTACTGGCTAATCCAAGCGGTCTCGGTGTAGCACAAGTTTGCTTGGTCCTTGCACTTCTCACGGATGTCGTATACATTGTATCCGGTGCGCTGGAAGGGGCCAATCATAGCATTGTTGCAGTAGATAGCACCGGGGACGCAAGACCAGACGCTCTCAGACTCGTAACAGCTCGAGATGAGAGACTGGCAGCGAGCAAGGGAGTTATCCATTGACTGGCACTCACCCTCGTCGAGAACGGCCTCGTAGCCGCCCTCGCCACAAGCCATGGGGCGGTAATAGGCATATTGAGTGTACGGGTCCGTCAAGCCGTTGCCGATGGCAATACTTTGCAGGTTGATGTTGCGGTTCTTGTGAGACAAAATCTCAGACGCGAAGACGGGAATATAATGACCGGCGTATGACTCTCCAGCAATGTGGAAGGGTTGTTCGGTATACTCGGGGAAGTTGTGGAAGAACAAGGTTAGGAGAGCGTAAATGTCCTTGCTTGCGGCAACGGTGTTGTAAACGGGGTTGCTACTGTAGGAGTAGCCGGTGTTGACGGGCTGGTCGATGAAGATGACGGAGGCATTGCTGTTCCATGAGTACTCGTTGTACTTGAGGGTGCCGTCCTTCTGGACGCTGGATGGACCCAGCTCCATGAAGAGTCCCATCATGGACGAGCAACCCGGGCCGCCATTTAGCCATAGTACTACGGGGTCGTTCTTGGGGTCGTTTCGAGACTCGAAGAACCCTAAGGAATGCTATTAGCTGGTGAAAAGCCAGGACTAGGACCTGTGTCGCTTACAGTAGAAGAGATGTTTGTCATTAGCTTCATCATCAAGATATCCGCTGTATTGTTTGACTTTGTCGACGCCGAGTTCGGATGGGTCGACGTTCTTTGCTCGGAGGTTGTAGGCTTCGAGAGAGCCGCCTACCTTGCGGTGCTTGACACCATCTGTCTCAACCCACATGCTTTGCACATCAGCACCCTTGACGACATGATCCCATTCGCTGTCCGGGCGGCGTTGATGAGTCTTGGGGTATGAGACAAGGTTGGCGGCCTTTTCGTAGAAACCAGGTACCAGAAGGCTCATTTCATCCCAGAGACCCTTGGCAGCAGCTGGCATCTCCCCGAAAACATTGCCAAGGTGGTCCAGCGGCTTCCGGACGGTATCGCTGATACCGCCGAGGACCTGTTGCTGTTGCGCAAAGGCCGCCGAGCTGGCACCTAGCACCAGGGCCGAGCTAGCTACTCTCATATTGGCAGCAAGCGAAGTTAAAGAAACTACCAAATGTTCTGACGTCTATGTGTGATGGTAATGATGATGGATGAATTGAAAAGGAAAAGGAAGAGATGAGGAATGAAGAATGGATGTTGACGGCGATACAAATAAGAGTAATGAGGGAAGACCGGGGGAGCTCTAAGATATGGATGAGCGCTGAAACGGGGGAGGGAGTACCCGACTGGCTAACTGGCTCACTGGCCAGCCAACCAGTTGCGTTCTGGTGCCTTGCGGGAGTTACATCTTATTGCTGACAATGTAACTTCCCACCACTTAAGCCCTGAGCATGGACCCACTAATGTTAGCGAGTGACCTATCCACCTTCCTGAATGCAGATAATGATTACGCAGCTGGCTACCGAGCTTCGTGTCGCGTGATAGCTGGAGGGGTGCTTCCAAAGTTTGCGATAAGCGTCATCGGCCATTTCATCCATCATTAGTGTAAGGCTAGCCCATATAGGGTAGGTGTAAGGTTCCGCCTTAGCATCAGTACAGCTCATAACCTACCGTTCAAGTTTAAAGACAATAAGAATCTATATATGCATTGCAGATATTATACGGCCTTGTGAATCTCTTTTTATTCCTAGTAGTATTATATGAGAGGTATATCTGTAATTTCTGAGCTGTTCCTGCGTTACGACGTGGTCACAGAACCATTTGCCCGTGTAATGAGGCGAGCGCTGCCGGTATTCATTGGAGGGTACTACATTGCACATGCTTATTGGTGTCTCCACGCAGAACCTTATTCCATCTGGAGAAATTTATAGTTTTATGAATCATACTTCGTCCATAGTCGACAGAACAACAATATTCTGACTATTATTAGGCAACACAATGTCTCGCCAAATAAACCAACCTGGTATGTAGAATATAATAGACTATATTTATGAAGTCCCAAACTATAGATCTAACCTCTAATCTCCGTATATACTGCATGGATTCTAACATATCGCAGTATGTATCTAGACCCCTCAATTCTGCTCTCATGTAGCCCCCCGCGTCGACCACAACGATCCACACGCATCCACGAAAAGGTCGCGCTTGACTAGGAGGATACTGACCGAGTCGCAGTCAAATCAAATAAAGCTTACCAATGTCTCGCTTGTGCGCCTAAAAAAGGGGAAGAAACGCTTCGAGATCGCCTGCTACAAGAACAAAGTGTTAGAATGGCGTTCGGGCATCGAGACCGACCTCGACGAGGTCCTACAAATCCCCAACGTCTTCCTTAATGTCTCGAAAGGACAGACGGCGCCCTCTGCGGAGCTAGCGAAGGCCTTCGGCAAGGACAAGCCTCTCAATGACATCATCCTCGAAATCCTAAATAAGGGCGAGCTGCAGGTGGGCGAGAAGGAGCGCGCGGCGCAACTGGACAGGGTGCACAACGAGGTTATCAGTATAGTGGCGAGCAAGCTGGTAGATCCGCGCACGAAAAGAGTCTACACTACCGGCATGATCGAGAAGGCGCTAGATATGCTGAGTTCTCAAGCACACCAGCAAGGGGACAAGAAGTCTACAGAAACAGGCAGCGGCACGGGAACCCCTGCTACGGGCGACGATGCTGAAGCGAAGCCGAGGACGAAAGAGCACGTCTGGACAGGTGTGGTCACCACGAAAAGCGCAAAGAGCCAGGCCCTCGACGCCATGAAAGCGTTGATTGCGAACCAGCCTATCCCAGTCAGCAGAGCGCGGATGCGGCTCAGAATTACGTGCTCAACGACCGTTTTGAAGCAGGCTATCAAGGCACCGAAAGGAGGCGATACAGAAGGGGAGCAGAAAGCATCCGGAACCGTGAAGGACAAGATTTTGAGTTACGTAGAACAAGTGGAAACACAAGATGTCCTCGGATCAGAATGGGAAGTAGTCGGGTTCGTCGAGCCGGGCGCTTTCAAGGGTCTATCAGATTTTGTGGGCAATGAAACAAAAGGTCAAGGACGGGTTGAGGTCTTAGATATGGCGGTTACTCATGAAGATTAGATAGCCGTACCCGAGGCTCACGAATAATGAAGTTAATATGCGAAGTTACTTTGGTGGCACGGCCATTACAACGGATTGGGAAAAGGCGTAGAGAAAATAGAGTAGGCTACGAGTCTCCGACACGATCGTAGCCTAGTATCAAAAACATATCTCTAGCACATCTTCACTTCGAAGCAATTTATAGTGTTGGTCACAGTGATGTCTCTTTATTTTTTAGAGTACACCTATGACTTGCCGAAACCGATGAGCAAAGTCCCCAAGCCGCAATATAATTCAGTAAACGTTGATGCAGTAATCTCAGTCCAGCCTTCACGCCTGTCCATCCGCAATGAATGATCTGAACCAATGAAACCACGCCTCCACCTGCAAGCCCTTTATCCACCCTTCTTCTTGGAGACACCGACAGTCCGGCCGCGACGACCAGTCGTCTTGGTGTGCTGACCACGGACACGGAGACCCCAGTAGTGTCGGAGACCACGGTGAGCGCGGATCTTCTTCAGGCGCTCGAGATCGTCACGGAGCTTCGAGTCGACACCGTTGGCCAGGATCTGCGAGCTCTTGCCATCGGTGATATCGCGCTGTCGGTTAAGGAACCAGGCGGGGATCTTGTATTGGGTAGGGTTCTGGAGGATGGTGACAATTCGCTCAAGTTCTTCGGAGGTAAGTTCACCAGCGCTATATTGATATCCCGTTAGCTCTCGATCCACATCATTCCGTCTAGCTCATTCGTAATCCATACCGCTTGTTCAGGTCGACGTCGGCCTTCTTGCAGACCAAGTTGGAGTATCGTCGTCCAACACCCTTGATTCGGGTCATGGCGTACATAACCTTCTCCTTGCCATCGACGTTCGTGTTGAGGAGACGCAAGATCTATTAGAACTCTTGTTAGTTGGAATGATTCTCGATGATCGCGAGCGACGAAGGATTGCGCATTTGGCCGGTACTCCGCTGCAACAGCAATCGGGAAAAGCGAGGCGCGTTCAATCAATAAGGGTTTACTTACGAACTGAAAGTTCGTCTTCTCTCCCGAGACGAGCGACATGATGGGCAACTGTGTTGTGGTTGTTGCCTTTGATGTCGTTCGGATGTGTGTCGTGATAGTTTACAAGAGGAAAGAATCAATGGTTTGATTTTTCTGGTAGGCTCGCTTAATTAGGGTACAGCTAGAAAAATAGAGAGGGGCCAGCGGGTTTGTGGACTTAGAATACCCACTTTTCCTTCACGGATTTTTCTGAAAGCCGACATGATGGATTTTGCGCACTGACCACTGCAAATACTTACTATCGGTGCCTTAGGCAAACATAATTCCTTGCTGGTGATTTGTTGAAAAGAACTTTGGAATTCTCAATAAAAACCTCTTGAAATTTTTTTCTTCCTTTCAAGTCCTCAATCAGTCAACTCATCCCAACAGCTTTTCGACTACATGAAAGCATTGATTCAATGATTCACAGTATATACATATACGGGGAACTCGATCATTTCAATGAAACAGTGGTTCTGATTAGTAATTCTCAAAGCCTCTGTCGTACACCTATATTCCGTACAAGATTCTCGATCAGGATCGAACAGACGACACCTTCATACCTGTATAACAAGGTCCCGAGATTTACGATCCCCGGGCCTCTACCTTACAGATGTCATCCAAGCCTTTAAGCCTGTATCATTGGAGATGCACTAAGTAGTGCCGGGCCCTGCAACATAGTAACAACAGCGACTCGTGAGGTTTCATCAAAATTCTCATAACTTTTATACAATTAGCACGGCCAGTGATGAACTATCTTACACAGTCTATGAGGATATCTCCAATGAGTTTATCAAAACACTGAAAATTCTGAGGCCTTATTAATTTTTATTAAATCCCATCCAGCATAGGATGTGTATTGTTGTGCCCAAGTGCTCCTAGCTCCATACATAGTACGAGCATATCCAAATACATAGCTTTTTCCAGAACCCCTTGAAATGCGCCCGCCGATGCATGTATGTCGAACGCCTTTGGAAAACGAAAGCCCCCAAGGTATCATTATATCCAGCCGACCGTAAACCACACTCATTAAGACCCAATTACCAGGTGGAAAAACTTAGCTTCCATCAGACCGACCCTTCTCTGATTCCTCTCGTGGATCTTCCCGTGGTGGCTGATGAACCAGAGTGCTGTCGAATCGGGGATGAGGCTCAGTGAGATCGGAATGTTGAGACATGTGGCCATGGTCGACGCTAGTATTTCGTGAAGCACTTGGACTAATACCGCTCATGCTACTTCGACCGCCATGGCTCATCTTTCTTTTTCCGAAATTCCATTCGAAAGCGTTTAGTATCTTTTGGTGCTCGAGATTTTGTCGAGTAAATGGTTTATTCAGATGGCCGTACGAGTCTTCGTTACGCTCATCCGATTTTCTTGATTTGTGAGATTTGAAGCCTCCAGTCAGAGTTCGCAATATGCGAGACGGTGTCTTGACTGGATCTTGGGATTCGTTGTCGGTCGGCGTAGTAGTACCGTTTGTTCGATTTCCACCGGAGCTCGCTGCTGACTGCCGCCTGCTAGTAGGAAATGTCCATCTACCCAACGCCATTGTATTAAGTGAACGCCGCTAGTTGTCGAGAGCTTAAGAGATAGACGTAATCTCGAGAAGTTTCGTATTGGCCACAACTACCTTAGTTCAAGGGGTATGGCGATGTTATTTATGATAGTTATAATTGAGAATAGGCACATATAAAACGCCGGAAATATCAGAATCAAATCAAATCTAGCAGCTTGGTCATAACTCACTCTTTAGTAGTTCGCGAATCTACTCCGAGTGGTGCAAGGGTGGTTACACCTACCGTCTATCACACTACGTATAAGTCTGCAGACGCATCTCTAGTCGGTATCGCGGGGTCGCCGGGGTCTAAGGTCTAGGGCTTTCTAAGTCCCCCGACCCCATGCCCCACGACGTCATCCTACCTGGAATGAAAACGGCCGAGACTACCACACACTACCGTACACACCAACCGATCTAACTGAGTAGTTGGAGAATATTTCATAGGCTGACAGCTGCTAACATTCTAGTCTCAAGACCAGTCTAGAATGCCTCGTGAGCTTAGCACCCTCACATCAATTTCCATATCGAGTACCTGGTAACCAACATCCCAGTGCGTACATTTCTTTATTGTAACCCAGGCTACCAGAGTACCCCAAGATCATGGCTATGCATCCCGATGTTCTCGACGCCGCATTGCGTATGTGTAGGTGGTACATATGTAGGTTTCGTCCTTCGGTGGCAAAACGGTACGCGGCGGAGGTGGCCGACCTTTGTTAGTTCCTAGCCGTTCCGTTTTAGAGACAGGCACTGAGGACTAATTTTCCCGCCCGCGTAGTGACCCCGAGCTAACCTTGGAAATAACAACGGAGCTACACACCTAGCTACTAGTTATGTTTGCAGGTTCTACATCCCTGGCTGGGTATGAGATAATATCTTAGAATCTGGACCGTCTAGGATCTTACGATGCTCCTAAGCGAAGGGTTCAATTCACAGCCTTGCAATGCTTACATCATATGAATGTTTAAGCCTCTTACTCAATTCGACCTTTAGAGCCTTTCTCTAGTTGGACGGACGCTAACTAAGTTCCCATCGTTGTCAACCTCCATAGCGCATAGAATGAACGTATCCTTAAGAGCACCAAGCCTATACCGGTGATTCACTTCTTGGTAGTCCTTGCTTGCCGCCATTGCAGCGAAGTGCTGAACCGACGGGTAGTGCACGAAGGCGATCTCTTCCCACCCATCTGTCTGCGCCTGCCCGCCTGCTACCTTTCCGACGATCTTTACCCGGCCGCCGTGTTTCGAGCCCACAGTAGCTGAGAACGCAGCTCCATACTGCTTGTACTGGTCTTTCTTGCCGGGATTGAAAGCGAGTAGATTTAGCATCGAGACAGGGTGTTCCCGCAGCGGCGTCGGCAGCGCGGCGATCCACTCACTCAACTCGGGACTCACTTCAAGGTTCTGCGATGTGGATGACTGCTGAACCATATGCGGCTCCGGCGGCGCGACAGAGCCGGGTCGTGGATGCAATAGCTCCTCATTCGTAGTTGCGTAACTAGATAGTGATTTAGAGGAGACTCCACACGAAGCACTCCAAATAGCCTGGATGTCTGCTTGCGATTCTGACGGAATAGAGTCGGTATCCTCTAGGATGAGTAGAACGTCCCAGCCGGAATTTCGACCTAATAAATAGCCCGCGGATATCTGCGTGGGTAGGATCATCCACCTAATGACTCTCGCCTGCACGATAGGCTTGACGCCATTCCGTCGAAGCTTGGCCAGGAACGAGCCAAGCGATACGGCGTTCTTTAGGGATATGAGGTGTAAGTTACAGAGGACCATTGCTCTGGTAATGCTTTCTCTTCTCTTTATTGTTCAATTAACTATTACGGTAGTATTCTATTTGAAATGAATCGGATGAATTATAGCGGTTGCTTACGTCGCATATAGATGTACAAAACTCAGTGCTGTGAGAGCTTACATCGCTTCTAATCAAGTACCTAGCCGAGGCTATCCAAAAAAGGCAATGAGCTTCAATCCACTGCCGGCTCTCTAATAAGCTAATTTCAAAAGCCTACAAGCTTCCATAGAAGACGATTTCGATCATAATGAGAACTTATCAGACTTGTCTCCGGTGGAAATACCGGTAATAACTCTAATATTTACCTAGCTTAATTGCAAAACCCGCGGATACTTGCATTTCGAATCCGAATTCCGAAATATTAGGGTACAAATACTAGCACGAGAGCTAAGTCCGGATTTTGAACGGGGCTAAGACAATCGCGATACACTGAGCAAACGGGCGGATTAGGGGTCATAGGATCTTACATTTTCCCACTCTCCATCGAGGAAGGTAAGATATGGCAACTTAATGTCTCCCTACGCCCAGGTCCTTCCCAAGTGCTGTCCTCTAGCGCAGCAAAAATTCCAATCTACTCCCGGCCGAGACAACTTCTAGCCCTCTAACTAGGTAAACATATACATGAACGGCCGTTATGGGTATCTAAATACAATAAACACGCGCTATATCTTCCCGCGAGACTTGCTCGCGCAACGCGATATGTAGGTACTATACAAGTGACCAGTGAGCGCAGGCTTACGCGACGATGGCGACTTCCTGTTTCTGCT
Organism: Hypomontagnella monticulosa; assembly: GCA_902825475.1. NCBI lineage: Eukaryota > Fungi > Ascomycota > Sordariomycetes > Xylariales > Hypoxylaceae > Hypomontagnella > Hypomontagnella monticulosa. Next base: position 3,585,718 of record CADEBF010000011.1, on the reverse strand, counting down.
TCACGATGGACACGTCCCCGTTGTTCACAACAGTCACCTGCTCGAACGAGGTGAAGAGCTGCGCGCCGATGTTGGCGAAAGCGTTGCCGTTAGACTTGTAGAAGCCGCAGTCCTGAAGGAACGTGTCGGTGCTCTCCACGAACAGGTCCTTCTGGTTGGGCAGGATGATGGCGGCCGGGTCGGCGAAGACGAGGTCAATGGCGGGGGCTTTAGCGCCGATGGGCAAGAGGGCTTTCTTCCCGGCGTCGCCGTACGGCTTCTTGGGGTCAGCGGCGACCACGGCGGGTGCTTCCGTCGGCTTGGTGACGGCACTTGCGCCTTGGACCCCTGCGAGGTCGACGGTCTTCGATGCACCGATGGTCATGGTTGCTGCATCTGAGACCATGACCATGATCTGGTTCTCCGGCTTCCCGTTGTCGACGAGAAGTTGGTTAACCATGTATCGCTTCTGGTTGCCCTTGCCGGCTCGGGTGTCGACTATTGTGGATACAGTAACGATGACAGCATTCTGTTATATGGTCAGCCAAACGAACAAAGTATGACTTAGTACCAATAGGTTGACTTACAACTTGTGAGAAGCGGGCCTTGAAGTGGTTGACCCGGATGTTGTTCTTGACCTCCTCCAGCTGGGTGATCAGAGCCACCTCAGCCTGGATGAGCTGAGCAAACTGCTGCTCGGCTAGTCGCTGCAGAGCATCTAGCTGTGCCTTGTTGTCTTCGATAACGATGATGTTGGTCTCCTGCACAACCTGCTGGACGATGATATTGGCACGGCGAGATCGCCACTTCAACCCTCGGTCAGTTGCAGGCGCAAGCGACGTGTCAGTCGGAGCTAATCATACTATTAGTAACAGTAGCTTCGTAATAGGGGGCTATGAGTCTTACCAGACGAAACGAGGGACGAAAGGCCCAACAGGGCGGCACAAACTTGCGTAAAATGCATGTTGATGGATTGGCTTTCCAGAAGCAAGAATGAATGAACAAGAAAAGCCTTTCAAAGGACTGTAATGGTTTAGAATTATGTATAAAGAACGTAAACAAGAAGACTACCTCTAGGGTGTCGTGAAGAAACGAAAAATGAATGTTTGGTGAAGTAAACGGATGATCTACTAGAGTGCGATCATACAGTTATTCATAAGGCGATCATCTTCTGTGCAAAGGGGATCATTCTCTATATACGCCTCCTACCTGGACGGCGATCTAACGACAACTACACTAGACGATGATTCTCATGATCCCTTCTTCCTCTCGGATGGTCGACCATCCGGTCAATCTTCAAAGCGCCAAGGGCGTTCACTTCTCCCATGTCCCAAACACCGCAGCTCACATCCTGATTCGTCCAGTACCTGATGAGGCTCTCACTTTAAAGTGATAGCCGAGACTCGGCTCCTGGAGCTTAACTGAAATAAGACTCAGGGACCTAGCTCAGGGTGCCCCGTGCAGCATATGCTTAAGTGCTAGGGTTTGTCCATACCCCAGGATTAGGCGCAGACTTATGCGACGACTTGTCCGAAAAACAATATGATGTTGGGATGGGTAACAATGAATAGCGATGGCAGGTATCCGGGTATTCCCAGGCTACCACCCCAAGCACTGTCGGAAGCCAATCAGGATGCGACATTTTCTCCCTATTTATGTGGGGGGTCCCCTGTGCGGTACATGGGGCCGGACAATTCGAGACCCAGACGAAACGTCGCCCGTCTTGGAAGAACTTCTCAGGAGTTTATGGAACAACCCAAGACGGCAAACGGCAATATAGTAATAACTTATCATAATGTATTAAATATCTCAGTTGCTTGCTGCAATCCCTTGAGCTATATCTAGGCACGGTATATATCTAATCCGGTTGGGTGGGCAAAGTCCTAAATCTATAAGCGCTGAAGAGTTCGTGACAGGAGGCGTGGTTTGTGCATTTCTAAGGATGCTATCGCATACTCAGCCGGTCCCGAAGTTTTACACCAAAACCTCCTCCCCTAGCTTCGATACTAATGAATAATTGAAACTATTATATCCCTATAGTCGGGGGACCCTAAAGGCTGGGGATAATTGGAAGCATCTGCGTCTTATAATCTAAATACTTGTATCTCCAATAAGAAGAGGTTATATATTCGCGAATATGCGTATATACATACGTAACTACTTATACCGGACGAGTATCAATACCAATATGCTACTATGGTATGTGTACGTCTAAGCTTGTCCTATTTTTACAGTCCTAGTGAGCAAAGCGGAAATCCAGCCTCTGCATGCCTTCATCCTTCGTCGTTAGCACGTAATTTTCCTGCTCTTCCGTGGTCATAGCATTCCACTTTCTATCGCGGAGTCTATTCCTCCAGATATAGAACGCCTTCACAAAATAGAACAGCACGATGTTAAAGACCGTGATGCCGAGCAAAATCCGATTGCCGCGCCGGTATAACGGTTGATCATCGTCGCGGTAGATATTGGCCGAGATGATGTTGCCGCTCTGCACGAACATGTTGTATAGCGCGGCGGAGACGGCGCGCGTCCGTACCGCGTTGCTGTTCTTCGCGTTCCAGCCTACGAGGATGGCGTGGCAATATGGGTACGATAGTAAACCCGTCAGTAAGGCGTACCGGACCCATGGAGATGAACCGTCGGGAAGCAGCACTAGTGCGAGTACCCATGGGAATATCCATATGTTCGAGCTGGACGAGACGATGGCCCGCTCGTTGACGCGCCGGGAGATCCACGTTACGATGAGCAGGTTAACAGCGAACAAGAACTGCGAGGGAATCGCTAGGAGGTTTGCTTCAAATACGGAAAAGCCGATCTTGCGCAGGATATATGACAAGTAATTCGCAGGCGGCGCCGGTGGGATGTAAGTGGTAAGGCCGATAATATATAGCGGCCACATCTCCCAATCCTTAACCGCTTTGAAGAGCAGCGTGGGTCCGACGGCTTGTCTGTTGTTCATATCGCCCTTGCTAGGGTCGTCGCGGAGAAGTCGGTTGACTAATATCATCTCTTCGTGATCGCTGAACCAGCCGTCCTTGCCCCGAAACCAATGTCGAGTCTGCGTTGGACCTGGCGGCATGAGTCCCCAAGAAAATATGCCTACGAGCAGCGTGATCAAGCCCTCGATGAGGAATAGCCATTGCCAACCACTCCACCCGTTGATCCCACGCATTTGCAAAATTCCGGCTGCAAGAAGAGAGCCGACTATGTTGACCGTGCTAAGGGCGGTCCAAAACCAGGCTAATCGAAGAGGAAGCTCTCTACTCTTATAGAAATAGGTAAGCCAAAGCACAATGTCGGGTATGAAACCACCCATGAGGAGCCCAAGTAGCGCTTTGATGGCGTAGAAGCCAGCCCTGTTCTTGAGGAAGGCCTGTGACATGGCGACGATAGACCAACCGACCATGATCGTAGGAATCCAGACATCGGCTCCTAGTTTCTTGCTTATAAGTCCACTAGGCAATTCCGCAGCTAGGAAGCAGGCGAGGAAGATGGTCTGTCCGTAATTGAAATCATTCGTATTCATGCCTATATCCGTGAGTATTAGCTTCAGATCCTCACTACCAGCCTATCACTGACCCACCCGTACAAGGGGCTTATAAGAAACAAATATGACTTACCGATCTCCGCCAGCATGTTATCCGAAATAGCCCTGTTGATATTCCGCCGATGCATATCGAGCGCGCAAAACATGATCCACGCCCAGACCATGATCCTCGCGTCGATCTTCCTCACCAGCCGTCGCTCTTCCTCCGCCGTCCACTTGTATTCCGGGTCGAAGCGGTGCCGGTTCTCGTACTGGGCCTTCTCGTATATGCCGCGCCAGCGCTCGGCTACCAATGGGTCGGAAAATACATGGTCACTGGTAGACCCATAATCTCCCGCTTCTGAGGTTTGTTCATTTGAAGTACGGCTTGTGTTCACTTCGGTCGTGATCTCCTTGGCGTCCGGATCCGAGTCGGGGACCGCGGCTTCGTGCTTTAGCTCGCCTGTCATTGTTCCCGAGTACTCTGTCTTAGTCGCACACGAATCGGATCGGCTGGTAGGGGAAACGGCTTCGGTACTAGGTTACCAATACACGTGGGCAAACCTATTCGATAGCTGTCTGACAGCGCGTTGCCCGATACCTAATGCCTGTATCTACACCTACATAACCACAACACTTTCGCCCGGCGTGGCAGAACGTTTTATATTGCAAGCCTATCCGGACCGGCCACCGCAAATATGCTCCGAGGTAGTACCAGACCGTAGCTGCTGCGATCACGTCATGAGCACGGGCGAAGACTGGTTGCTGCGACCTTATCTATTGCGCCATACCAGGGGTCGGTTGTGTGCGCGTCGTCTCCAGTTGGAGAGATCACGAAAGTCTTGGCGGCTTCTTCCAACGTGAAGTGAATCGCTTGCAAATGTAAGTCCGTGCGAGCATTATCTTGATTGTTGCGGTTTGTTAATAATGCCGTTGATTAATTGATACCCGGGCGTACCGTCTGCTCCCGAGGAGGCCAAGACCGGCTCCGGTTGCGTCTTCGGTGGAGCGGGTGTATACCGTCGAATACGATAGTAATAATCGTAACTCACTTCCAAGGTTATGGCATATATATGAATATTCCTAATCCCTGGCGACCGGGAAGGTCCCGGGCATTAAAGAGGATGATCATTTATTCATTTATTCTATGGGTATCTGCGGGATCAGCGTAGCTATGGAGAAATAGCCCTCTATGCAGTCTTCGAGCAACTATTCTTCCCGTTGTAGGTACGCAAGTAGTACTCAATGTACCTAACCACTCCGCTATGGGGATGTCTATGTAGGCAATTGTCACCGCGTCCCTATCTAGATCGAACGTGACTATGTAGTAGTGTGTATGGAAACGGTAAGCCTGCCACCTACTTTCGAAGGCCATGTCGCCGGGTTTCTATGATAGACATCATCATAAACCCCAAACTGGTAATGCGTTAACGACCCCGTGGACGTTGGTATCTAACCTTAGGAAATTCCAATGGCAATGCTAGAACTGCCGTTTGCACATGTGTGCCCTTCTCTGCGCCCTTCGAATTCCTAACCTTCCCACCTATTTCTCTGAAATACTGGGCGAATTGTCTCTCATCTAGTCTAAGATCGGATCGAATCGGGCTCGAATCGAAACTGTAATTCGATAGTATTGCAGCGAGGGTGCAGCAATAAGTATATAACAGATCGGTATGGAACTTTCTCATTTCTCCATTAGACGAGAACTTCCGCCTAATGCTCTCGACAACAGGCTCTGGTGCCGGTTTCAGAGCCTCTCTTAGCTTATCTCTCGCTTTGATCCGTCTCGTGCCTCTCTCCTTTCCTGGGGCGCTTTGCTTGAAGAATGTGATGAGGAAATCTAAGTACCGAAGAGTTCGAAGTCTGTGAACCGGATTCGGACCTTCTCGGATTGCATTTATTCGACTTTGAGTAAACGAATTGGGGGGCCTAGTCAGTGATCCTTGCCAGTCTTTAATCGGGATGGAACTAAGTATCTCGCTTCCGATTAATTCTTCGGGTGTATACACATCTTGGATCTCCTGGGCGTCGTAATTGCCTGGGGGAATTGGTTTCGCTGCATCGGCTGCGGCTTGCAAATCTTCCTTAGATGCCATTCCAATAGTGACATCATTGATGGACGCCATTAGTGCTTTAGAAGACGAGCTAAGTTTCTGTGGGCTGCCTGCGTCGGAATCAGCCTTTTCTGGAGCAATGGCATTCTCGGTGATTGCGGCCAGTGCCTTCTTCGCTTTCTTGGTTCCGAATGCCTCGCCTAGATTGTTCCGGAGTTCGAACATAGTCTAGACAATAAGTTAGGTATCTATCGGCTGAAAAGTCGAAAATAATAGTATATACCTTAGAAGCCTGTCTCTCTGAAGTATCTTCCTCCGATGCCTTCTGGGCCCTAACTACACCCCTAACAGCCATCTTCTTGGCCTCGACCACTGCCAATTCGCCCGATTTGGGGTCGAAAACTCCAATATAGTGCTTAAGATGCGACTCTCGACCACCAGGTCCATCTTCCTTTGCTGTATAATCAATTTTGCTGTGCGACGACGAATGTAGGAGGAGACTAGATTCTCGGGAATTGGCTTTCTTGCTTCGCCTAGAACCGGAAGGCTGTTGTGTCGTGTATGCCTGGAATTTCACGGTGCTAGGGAGGCAGAGACCAGGCGAGGTTGCTGTAACGATATATCAGCCATCATAGGTATGTGAATAATCATTGGGTAAACCGTACCTATTACTGGAGGACAGGCCTGTGCAGTCTTGACAGAAGAAACTTTGATCATGTTGGATTGCTGCGGTTCAGAAGGAATCTGAATAGATACCTTCTTCTTTGGCCTCGAACCGGCATCCTCGGCGCGTTTCCTCTTCTTTTCCTTATGTTCCGCCATATTCAAGTTGTTTGAATCGACGTAGAACAGAAGGCGAAGATCCTCGAAATTGTTACGTTTTTGTCTAAGCCGATCAGAAAAGTTAACGGCAGGAATTGGGTTTGCAGAAAAAAAGCACTATCTGCCAGGTTAATGAGGAATTAGGCAGGCGGTGAAGAAGCCTATGAGAGTACACATTAGGTGGGCACACTATGCCCACTATGTACCTAGCCGATCAAGCTCTCCGCAAGCAGCTATGCTCACAAAAAGCTGCATCACCTAGCTATCCATGGATTTCAACATTCTCATCAAACTCAGTACCAGCTAGCTCTTACCGTCCACGGATACAATCATAGCTCTCAGTTCGGTGAGCCTGTTGTTTGCCCATTGACATCCATTCAAGATGTTTTAAGCCCTAGCGTAGGACCACAATTTTAAGGGAGAAAAATTCCTGTGAAAAGGTGAAGAGGGGTAGTCCACGAAGAAGACGTCATTGGTCTTTCACACTTAAATTGCACACATTGGGCACTCATGGAGACACCGAAGGAGATAATTTTACGTGGATCACCACTCGCAAATATATTGACTAGCAACTTGATCCTTTTTCCTGAGCAATGGTCATGGACGTTCGCAGATATCCTGCTACTTGTTCCGCGATGCATAAACACAGTCTGCGGTCCACTCGATGGTGCTTGACCAGCTATCCTCCTCTCCACTTCATTGTCGCCACTGTGCCAGGTATCCGCAGCTCCAGCCTTTCTTGTGATCCATTCCATGATGTCATATTGTAGGATGAACATGAACATCTCCTTGAGTCGAGGAATTATCAGAATCGCCGAGTGTCTTGTGCTGAACGCGGATGTGCTGATTGTGAAAGATGATTGTCATGACGCGATACCGTCTAGTGGAGAGATGCTGAGATCGAGTAGGGTAGAAGTGTTTACTTGCTGTAACGGGAGAGATTCCAATTAGTACTAGGTTGACAAGGCTGATATAAGTAAGTTGTGACGACATACCTGCGGGCGCGCATCTTTCTCCTCTTACGCTTGAGGCGGCGAACTCTCTTCTTTCTCCACTTGGCTCTCATCTTGGCGACTGTGATTGATTGACGTTAGTTATTGATCAGTGGTAATGACAATGGTGGTGGTGGGCTGTGTGTAGGTGCTACTAGGTGGGAGGTGGAAGGTGGGTTGTGATCGCGGGGAAGAAATCTCTTGCGAATCGGCCACACGACCGACAAAATCACCACTTTAAAGCAATTGGCTGAGTTTCAAATAGACTGATGCTTGCGATGGATGCTATGCGATATAGGAATATGGGCGATTGGGGAGGTGGTGAGCACTTACAGGTTGCTGTCGATGAGTTGCTTTGTTGATGAAGCTTGTGAGGAGGAATGAAATTTTGGGTGCAACAAGAATTGGGTGAAGTAGGCTTGGAAATTATGTTAGGGTTGTGACCGGCTATACTTCGGGTGCAAATATAGTGGGGCTCGTGGCCCACCTCGATCAGTCAATCAATTGATCCATTCAATGTTGATCAATTGATCTTTGTGACTGTGCCAGACAATGGCAGTGCATTTGTGTAACTGTGGCGCATAATTATTGGAAGCACCAGTTGACTTCAATGTTGAGCCAACTGGGTGCACATCATTAATAAGCTCGCTCCTGCCACTGTACTTGCCTCATTTCAAGCTTCAACGCATCTAATTACGCAATGCACCTACCGAAGTACTCACGATTGATGTAGTCATCTAGAGAAGGCGCTTGGTTTGGTAGGTGATGAACTCGGCAGGCATGGGGACTCTTACTCGTAGTGTAGAGTCAACTTCAAATTCGTAATCACTTTCATTATTTCCTCCCTCCAGTAGTCTTCATCACTTCGTCCGCACATATGAGTATCAATAGAAGTCTATTAATCTTTACACAATCCCCGTTCGATTTCCGGTCTTATTTTTAGGAGCCTGAAATCAACCTCCGAGGATCTATCACGTTTAATATGGTTCAACCAATAGCACAAATATCTTGCTGGGTTGATGGGGAGCCATCAGGGAGTTATAAGCCTCCAGGTACGACTTGATCATGCCAAACCATTCAAGGCCAAGCTTTCCTCTACTACATGCCTAACACATATCATCGATTCTAGTGGGTTTCCATATATGCAAGTCTCTAGATGCAACAGCTACCCGCCGTAACTCGGAACCCGTTGTAGATCTCCCCTTGTTTCCGGGGCGAGTTCTCAGTATTGGACGGGATCACTACGAGAAGTATGCACAACCCCCGCCGTCGTCTTCTTGACCTTCATGCTAAGTAATGGAAGCGACATCTCCATAAATCACCCATATGTTTCCAAGAAACATTTCGTTATCTATTCGGTCGTATATGACCTGAATGATGCTCACAGTCAACCACCCCTGATATACGTTCGAGACTGCCAATCTCTTGAAGGCACATACATCAACGAGGTCTGCATTGGCAACGAACAAGGGGGGGCATCTCCAGGGTTTTATGTTAGTCGCGATATTGTGATTAGCGTTGAGCCCTACTGGAAATTTCGCGTCTCCCTCCTTAATCAATCTGAGTTAAAGTACCCTTTAAATGCAATTCAACTGAGCGAGTCCAATGTCAGTCTATCCAAACTGTTGTAAACGTGTAGACGGGATTAACCGTGAGCTGCAGTCCTTCAGTGATCGATATATTATCACAGACCGAACCATAGGCAGTGGAGCATTCGCCACGGTACGCCTAGCTACTAATGTACAGACAGGAAAACAGTTGGCTTGTAAAATTCACGATCTCGACCGTCTTCGACGGCTCGCCGACACAGAGGATCTCGTTCGACGGGCATTTGACGAGACTGACCTACTAGGGAAGTTAAGACATGTAAGTGCTGACCCCCTCGGCTTTTATAATAGCGGATTGCTAACGATGATGCAAGCCTAACCTTCCTACGCTTGAATATGCTTTCCGCTCAGCACATACTCTCTACACTTTGGTATGAAAATATATGCAGCATTACCTTGTATTTATTATCTTTCAAGTATCATGCTAATGTCTGAGTGCTTATATAGTACGTAAAGGGATCCCGCTCAGCTTTCGATTTTAATGAGAAGATTTTCCAACATTTCAGAACATTCGGCCTCAGGAAACTTGCTAACGTAGGTGCCTATTTTAACACACTAGTACTGAGCTTGCAACCGGCGGCGACCTCTTCTCGATGCGTGTTTCCCGAGGCACCCTGGATGAGCAGGAATGCAAATTTATCATTGGACAAATCGTGAATGCTATTCGCTATCTCGTACGTAACTTACATAAATTTCCCCCCTTTTATCGCCTTTAGAAGTCTGAAAACCTTACATAAACTTTCACGGGACCGGCTGTATCTTGCCGGAATAAGGAATCGCTGATTCTATCTATTACAGCATAAGGGAGATATTGTGCATCGTGATCTCAAGCCTGAGAATGTATTCTTCGCCACGGGGCCAGATTTGAGAAGCCGTGTCATTGTGGGTGACCTGGGCTTCGCAAGATCCACCGTATTGGGGCGAATGGCCAGCCGAGTGGGTACAGACCAATATATGGCGCCGTAAGTCGACGCCCCCCCTCCCCCTGGCGTTATTATTCCTTTCATACCGCTAATTTCCTTCCAGTGAAGTAGAATATGGGCAAGAACATGGAAAAGCGGTGGATCTTTGGTCGCTGGGAATGATAACGGTATTTCTTCTAGCGCCGGACAGCGTTGCCGCCGGCAGCTTCGTGAAAACAAGCCAAGCAGCGATCAACGAATGGCTGAATAGTGTCCTCTCGGATTTATCTCATCAGGAGATTAGTGAACACTGTCAGGGTTTCATTAAATCCTGCCTCATGTTCGAACCCAAACGAAGAATTGATGTCGTGGAAGCGAAACGTCATCCTTGGTTACAGCGCTATCCAGACAAGAAACAATGCAAGTTTCGCATAACAGAAAGCATCGAGGCATGGAAAAAGACGGCTCGTACTATTGCACCACCAGTACAAGAACTTCCAGATATGGAGAATTTCAAACCCGCGCACCCGATCAAGCAAGGTAGTATTACCCATCTTTCAACTTCAATTGAATCCCGCAAGAGAAAGCTTGCAGATACAACTTTGGGAACAAGTATCCCCAAGAAGTCGCCGTACTTTTCGGGAAAGCCGGCAATTTCTAAAAGACTGAAGTCAATCGCAGCCGACAACGAAGGCAGAGTCTCCCGCGCGGTCTCTGAACCGACGGGGTACTTCCTCGAATCCCGCGCCGAACAATCACGGAAGGACTTTAATTGATTAGAGTAGAGTCGATCTCTGGTACTCTAAAAGATTAATAAGGGGTGTTTGGAATTTGGTAATCATACCTGATGATGAAGTCGACACTACAATAGGGCTCAAAGTCGCTTTGTGCAATCGGACAAAGACCTATACCTATGCTTTTCAAGCTGGACAATCCCTTTCTTCTTTCACAACAATTATTGATCTCTTTGTGTCCTGAAAAGCTCATCTAGCTCATCTAGCCTGAGGGCTAGAAGCACAAAGGCCTTGTGGATTGTTTAAAAACGTCCCAAAATCATTGTCGTTTTTAGATGCCTACAAATAAGAGAGATTAATCGATATTAATATACACCTAACTAAACACTTGATCGCATGGTCTTCGATCATTCTTTACTGCTTAGACATACTGACCAAAATTACAACCACACCGATAAAAATGGCAGTTCAAGAAGCTCCCGATAATGTTGAAGACGAGCGCATCGTGAATAATGATAGTGCCACGAGCGAGCTCCAGAAGCCCCTGACGGAGTCATCGGCTGGCGAATCGTCTTCGAAAGGCTCACAGTCACAGTGTCTAGTCCAACACAGCGAGCCGGAGGCGGAAAAAAGCCGACCTAGAGACTATATCACGGGGAGAGAGATAGCAGACGATGGCGCGACATGCCTAAGATGTGCTGAAAAAGGACTCCGGTGTACCCTCAATTTCAAGGGGGTAAGAGGTGAGGACAGATGTGCGGCCTGTCGACGATCGGGCACCGAACACTGTATTCGACAACTCCCACCGGACGAGAGAGCTCCTTTCGAAGGGCCGCCTTGGCGCAGCCCGAACTTTTTCACTATTGGTACTGTTCTAGATTCCAAAGATATGGAAGAGAGACTCCACGAGTTCTTCCTAGGTAACAAGACGTACGCCTTCGGGACGTACCAGTATGAGGAGGACCGCAAGTTGCTGGCCCTCCCTGCCTTCAACGGCAGCGACTTGCCTCTCGAGGAGCGACGCGAGAACTGGCAGTCCATGGAGTGGAGAGACGTCCTCCCTATCTGGCAGAATCGGAGTCTTCGCCCCAAACCATGGAAATGGGATGATGAATATGATGAAAATGACCCGTTCGTCAGCGAGGATACGCTGCAATATCTTCGTTTTATGAGAAGGTATATCCCACGGGAGGCGCACATGAAAGAGCGTATGGCTGACGAAGGCAAGAAGTGGTAATCCCGAAACGCTCTGCCGTTAAAGATCACGTTAAACACGAATGAACAAGCGTAGCGTCGTTGACATCCTAGGGTTGGGGCATTTTGGCGTTCCGAGAGTTGTTTTCTTGAGTCGCACTGTTTAACTGTTTAAAGGTCTTATGGGGGTACTGGGTAGTTGGTAAGAAGTAAGAGAATGTTTTAAGTCGTAAGGCTGGAGACGTGACGAGAGTAACAAATGGCAGCAGCTGTTATAGTCCCGGTACACACGCTAACAGGGTATGAACTTCAAGTGTCGTTCATGAGCAAAGAGATCATCTAGTTCTCTGCATTAGCTATTGTCATTAGTTTCAGCTACAGCGTTTAAATTAATGATCTAGAGAATCAACCTAATAAATATATATATAGTCTTTTTTATGAAGGGCTGAGTGATTAACATACGTTCGTATCTGGTTGATACTATATGTCTGATATGTCGTGTCGGGTTCAATTGTCTTGCTGCTTTACTTGGGGTTAGAAGTCTATTACACACGCTATCCTGTTTAGGTACGACTTCGTCTACTTTGTCAGTAAGCTGAGATGAGGGGCTGTCTTTACCTTCATTCCCTCCTTAACATTGCCTTCAGGCTTCAAACTTCTTAATACACATGTTGGCCATTAAACAAGTTCCGTTGCGTCCCGTATCGCGACTTGCGCAACACTATGTTTCGAGGCTTGTTGGCCGTCGTTTGATCCACAATATGGGTGCTCCAGTTATCTTATGTGGTAAGACTGCGTCAATCGGACGAGGGGTCATCGCTAATCTCAAACCCGAATATGATGGTATGTAAAGATTGAATATATCGCACTCCTCATTGGGAGCTAGGACTAACGTGCATATACGCAGTCATTCATTTTGTAATGAGCTCCGAGACTGGCGCGAGTCAGATTCCAGCCATATTGAAAGGGGATCAATCGCCTTCGTCCGACTCTGAGCTAGGAAGTAAAGACTACTCAAAGCCACCGGTCGCCATCATTCTTGGCGGGGGTTATAACGACGCCGATACCAAAATCATGATGGAAGCTTCGGCAGGTATCCGGCCTATGCCATGGCTACGGCCTGATCTGACTAAACCCACTCCTCCGCTGGGTCCTGAGTATGGTAAGGCGATGGTTATGCGCATTAGGGGGCTGCTAGCACTGCTGCAGAAAGAAGGCAAGATGGATGAGGAGAAGGTCCAATGGTACTAGATTTCTCCTAAATATAATTTTATGCTATATCCGTCCACATACGTATCCCTAGTTGAGAATATCTTATTAATGGTGATTCCGAGAGAGCGTGCAGAAGATCTAAGAGCCGCCCAGGAGATCAGCTCAGAGCACCGTTTTTGGATATGTGGGGCGCTCAAGGTGTAAGTGGAGCAGGGCTTTACTTATTGGCCAATCAAGAGCGAAGGCTTACCCCTTTTTCTTGAACTATAATACCCCTTAAAGTCCAATAAAGTAGCATTCGTCGGATCATATCTCTATTCATAGTGTCAATTTAACATAAATCAGAAGCATTCGTTTTCGTGATACCTAGTATGGTAATGTGCTAGTTATGTCGCTAGTGGACCTCATTTCTCTCCAGCATACTTCCTGAGCAGACCGTCGGACGCCAATTTTCCAAGCTGTTGAAGCTTGCCGGCACCCATAATCTCTAAGACGCTGATATCATGCCTCAATGTCCGCTTCCACCACCTACGAAGTTCGATAGCCATTAAAGAATCCATACCAAGCTCGTCTAATGCTAGCGAGATATCCACGGCCGTCGTATCCTTCATCATGAGCTGGAAGATTTGTCTTCCAATCTCCGTTGCGATATAGTCAATATTTTCCTGTTGAAGCAATACGCCTGTATCTCTAGTAGCGCGCTCAATGAAAGCTTCAAGTCCGTCCGAGCTCCCTGTCTGGTCCGCAACCGTATCTTCAACGTTGTGATACAATCCCATACGCCGGTCGCGGTGCCAACTAACTCGGCACTCGGGGTTATTAAGGCTTATTTCCGAATGCAAGCCCATGAGAATGTGGCCCCTATCACTCCAGGGCTCCATGGGCTTGGCATTCATAGATGTCGGCCCATTTATGGGATATTGATTCATCAGAGCGAGCTGGAAATACTCGAGCATCTCCTTTTCTGATAGGAAACAGAACCCACGGGACTTGAGCTGCTTCCGAATTGATTGGTTTTCTGCCACAAATCCGACGTCGTCAATCGGGCACATCGCTAGCGCGCAGGCCGGAAGTCCGTGGGCACGCCTATATTGGCAGAATGACTCGAGGAAAGTGTTCGCTGCAGCATAATTGCTTTGCCCTGGTTGGTCGGTTACCGTGAGGATAGAGCTGGTAACGATGACAAAATCGAGAGGCTGCTTCAGCTCAATGAATGCATTGTGTAGAGTCCAAGCCCCTTCTACCTTTGGGTTTACTACCGACGTCCATTCCTCGTGGGTCATGTTGGCTATCAATTCGTCCTAACACCTAGGTCAGCAATGAAAGTACATATGTACCTACTTAGGTAAAGCTCATTAAAAGTACTCACTCTAAGGACCATAGCAAGATGAATTACACCTTTGATTTGAGTAGGAGCTTCTGCGACCGCTCGCTGCACATCTTCTTTATCTCCGACATAACCCGAGATGGCAGTCGAAGTGCAGCCCATGAGTTCGAGCTCCTCGAAAAACTGCCGGTCATGTTCGTCCTTTCCCGCGGACCTAGAAAGGAAAACAAGGCTTCGAGCACCGTGCTCTGCCATCCATCTTGCGAGAGACCGGCCCACACCACCAAGGCCACCTGTTAGCAGATAGGAGGCATTTGGATCGAAAGTGATTTCGCTTGTCTCGGGTATTGCTTGTAGGCTCATCGTATCTTCCGGCATAGTGACTATCGTGTGTCCTATCTGGTCGCCTTGTTGAAGATGCCTGAAAGCGAGTTCAATGTCCTGTGCCTCGAACTCAGCCCTTTCTCGAATGGGACGTATTTCGCCATCTTGGTATAAGTTCACCATATCCCGCATCAGTTTCCCAACTTGCTCGGGGCAGTTTTGTATCATATGAGCCAGGTTAACACAAGAAAATGAACGGTTAGACGAGAACGGTCCCATGTCTAGCTGTCCGAAATTAGTGGGACCTCGGTTTCCGAGCTCGATCATTTTGCCAAATTCCGCAACACACTTCCATGAGGCATAGAAGAATTTGCTAGAGTGTGAGCCGAGAACAATTTCGACACCTTCCCCTTGAGTCTCGCGCATCACATCATCCACAAACGAGTTATCGCCAGAGTTGAAGATATGATGTCTTTGGACCCCAAGGGATCCTTCCGCATACCGAATCTTGGCTTCGCTGTCGACTGTAACGAAAACCTGAGTAGATTGTAAGTTGGGGGCACCAAAAGGGGCTTTGATACTTACCTCGGCCCCTATATTCTGACACAGCTGAATAGCTGCGTGGCCAATGCTGTTACAAGCGTCATGGATGAGAACTCTCTGTTTCGTATCAGCATGTAGTATAGTGGCAAATTAGGCCAAATTTCGAAACTATACTTACTTTGCCCTTCACTCTCTGTCCTATATGCACCAAAGCCTGTAGCGCTGTTACGAACGCGACCGGCATGGTACATGCATCAATCAGTGACAAGTCGTCTGAGATCTTCACGCAGAGCGACGACTTAAGTACCACTCGTGTAGCGAAACAGCCATCAGTAGATACAACGACGACTCGATCGCCAACCATTACATGGTGTACGTCGGAGCCCACTCGGGTTATGGTGCCGGAGACCTCCGTACCCAGTTGTGAACTGACCCCTATAGCTCGCGTTTCAATTTCCACCTCGCCGTTATTTAAATCGGTTTCGCTGCTAGAGACCCAATGCAATTTTTCGGAGCGTTGAGGCCTGTTGGTGTTGAGATGCTTATAAGGGGAATTGTCAACATCTCGACGCCTCAACTCATCGTCTAGCGAGAAGGGCTGATAACGTCCTATCTTGACAATCCCATTGTCCACCGCAAACTCTCTATCCGGAGAAAGCGTTTCACTATCGTCATGACTACATATCTTCCGTAAGACGCTGAGAACTAGGTCTGTGTAATGCTCCTCTGATTCGTCGATCTCCAAAGTATGGAACGGTACGGCCAGCTCCTGTCGGCTGACCCGAAGTACACCAATTGTTTGGCCATATCTCGGGTCTGAACAATGGACCTGAGTAGGGGGCATAAGCCAGAGCAGCTTTTGGCCCTCGTTCTGCTTGCAAAGCTTCTGGAATGACGCAAGCCGCTCTTCCGTAATATCCTGAAAGAAGTACCCCTCAAGATCTAAAGTGACGATGATGGGCCGATCTTGAGGCAACGAGTCCTCAAGTTTGCCAATGAAAACGTCGACGTCGCGACTCTCAAGAGCGGTAATGACCTTGCGCGTTGCTTTTCCATCCGGCTTTTCGCATAGGATCGTCACGGCTTGTATATGCTCTTGAGCAATTTCTGCGTCTGGTCGAGCGCGACTCAGAAATGCTGCGGAGTACTGATATGGCTTTTCAGCGTCTAGAACCGATGAATCAATTCCACTGAAGCCCGCAGCTTTCAGCTCGCGGTCCCACCTATCTAGCTGGATGTAGGGTTCCCATTCGCGGTCATCAGCCTCTCCAAGCCACCAACCGCTAAGGTGCCCGAAGACGTATGCGAGGACCTTCACGGCTGTAGGACAAACCTCCAAGGCTAGTAGTTGCCCATCTGGTTTTAATAGAGATCGGAGATGACGTAGCGATGTCTGAAGGTTCTCCGTCGCGTGGATGACGTTTGGGGCTAGGATTACATCGTAGCTCGAAGTGCTGAAGCCTTGTTCAATAGGGTCCTGACTAATATCGAGTACCTTGTACTCCATATTTGGTACGTAGGAGAACCGCGAAGTGGCTTTCGGGAAGAAGCCTGAGGAAATGTCCGTATATGTATAGCATGAGAAGGGAGGGTTCTTGGATATCTTGACCAAGCTCTTGAGAATCGGCTCAGTAGTCCCGCCGGTGCCGGCGCCGACCTCTAGGATGCGCAAGTTTGGCTTGCTGATACAGAGCAACTCGATAAATCGAGCGAGGCCGAAGGTAACGGAGTCGTAGAACCTATCTAGTACATCATCTCTCATGAAGAGCTCAAGTGCATGCAATTGACCTGTGAAAAGATCGTCAATATTTTGCTGCACCGCGTGAATTGAACGAGCTAAGAACCCTGCGATAGGGTGATCCGTTATCTTCGCAAGACGTTGTTCAATCCCACGAAGTCGCTCTTCTGATGCCATATTCACAAATTCTCGGGCGTTGTCGACGAATTGGTGCTTCTCACCCGCTAGTCTGCGCTGCTCTCGAAAAAGCCATTCTCGGTACTTGCTGTAGTGCTGGTGTCCGGGGATGAGTTCCTTTACTCGCTCCGCTGAATCGAGTAAAGAAAGAATCGAAATTTCTTCGAGTATGACTTTGGAGGCCTTATCAAGACTAGGGAGATCAAAGAGAGACGATGGGTCGTCTAGAAAGTCCATATGAGGGTGCCACTCAAGACGCGCGGCATAATGCCTGTCTAAGGTTTCATCACCATCAGTTCCCAACGGTGTCAACCGAGCGCCACGAAGTCTTAATGCAATCTGCCCATTAGCAACACATAAGACTCCAGTGTCACTCATGTTCTCGGAATACCATGCTTCTGCTGTCATGCGATCAGACATAGAGAAGACATCCAGCTCTTCAATCAGTGTAGGGACGCAAAGCGTTGTCAAGTTACGGCTAAGCCCCTGTGCTTTCGCTGTATTGATTAATTGGATACACGAATCTATAGTCGTTGGGTGGAATAGGTATGGGCAATGAGTTGCCGTCTCTTTGAGTCCGCCAAGCGCACGATGTTCTGTCGCTGAGGCCTCTAGCGAGTTGATGCCATGAAAGCTTGGACCATAGTTATACCCTACACGCGCAAGTATCTCATACCACCTAGAGGGCGATATGTTACGCCCTAAGGGGTTAATAAGGGGCGAGCAGTCGATCCTTTTGCGGAGCGGCTTCACACTCCCATCACAGTGCTTTGTCCACGCGGTTCCTGAATAAGACATGACGACAAAATCGTAATAATCGGATTCAAGGGAGTCTGTCAGCTTCCGTCTGCGCAAAATCGTTTGAATCTCAACCGGGTTGCCTTCAGTAAGAACTAAAGCGGTTTGCGCAACAACGTGCTTGACGTTATATCCCTCTTCGATCCCTGTGACTTGTCGAATCGCTTCGCCGGCCATAGCAACGTAACCACTGAAGGGGAAAACGATATCGCTTCCCACTTTGTGATCGCACAACCAGGGCTCATCCTCCAAATCCAACATAACACGCCACCGGGGCTCAGCACTACCAATTTGAGGGATTTGCTGTCCAAGGAGAGAGTGATGGCCGTACTGACGGAAGCGCCAGTCTCGTGAGATGCGATTTTCATACCAGTAGCGGGCAGAGTGATCCCATTGGTATAAAGGTAAGTTCGTAATAACATTCCCATTGGGAATGATGTCAGGGCTATCTTCTAGTCTGAGGCCGACGCCGTGTTGAAAAAGCTGGCCCAAAGCAGCCAGTAATGACCCCGTACAGTTTTTCGATCGAATCATTGTCGGCACGTATGTATGCTCTGTATGTAGCGAAGTACATATCTCACGAATGGGTCACGATAATTGGGAGTGAGGACCGACTTCTATGACCAACGGCTGGATAGGAGATGACGCAAGCAAATTTCGAAATCCCGATATGAACTTCACAGGGGATGTCAGATTCGAAACCCAGTACGCAGGGTCGAGAGGGTGGTCCACAAGTTGGCCTGTGACCGTAGAGAACATAGGTGATGCGATGTTCGGGACCCAAGAGGCATAATCACTCAACTTAGTTTCCGCTTGTGTCGTGTCTAAGAGCCTGTCTCCGATGGGTATCATATGATGCGAATGATATGCGGTATCAATCTGCAACCTTCTCGCCAAGACATCCTGATTCTGATTTCGAATGATACCGAGGACCTCCTCCAGGGGCTCGGTATCTCCCGAGATAGTTGTCGAGTTGGGGCTATTCTCAGCAGCAATGACAACACTGTCTGGCAGATAAGGTGATACTTCGTCCACACCTAGCCCTACAACTGCCATGCCACCAGCTCGAGAGTGACGAGAAACTTCTAGGCCCCGGTAATATGCGAGGACCATTGCTTCACGCATGGACAGCGCTCCAGCAGCGTATGCAGCAGCAATCTCGCCACTGGAATGGCCAATGACGGCACTGGGAATAATCCCGGTTCTTTTAAGGATGTTGAATAGGCCGATCTGGGTTGCTGTGCAGAGTGGCTGTGAGATCCGGGCACGATAGACTTCAGACATAGACTCTGGCTTTTGGAGTTCACCTTAAATATCGTTAGCTAATGTACAGTAAACTAGTCCCCAATAGTGAATACCTTTGATAGTCCAGATTGGAGCTTCAGCCATGGACGCTATCATGAGATCCATTTCCTCTATGTCTTTCCTGAAGCCTTCGTTGTTTTCCAGGAGGTCTTGCCCCATTCGCGGCCACTGTGCACCTTGACCAGTGAATGCCATGACGACATGTCTTTTCTGAGACGAAGACTTTACAATACGGGATGTCTCTCCAGGGACTCCGTTTGTGACAACTGCGTATGAGCGGTACGATAATTTCTCTCGTCTCTGCGCCAATGTATAAGCTAGGTCGTCCGTGGTTCCTGGATTCTCTTGTTGGTATTCAAGACACTTTTGGGTGAAAGATGCTAAAGATTCCTCAGAATTTGCTGAAAAAAGGAGTAGCCGTGAAACAGAGGCTGTGTTCTTAGAATCCGCCAACTTGAGGGGACATTGTGGAATGAATCTTTCCGCCGATTCTAGTATGACGTGGGCATTGCTACCTCCAACCCCGAACGAGTTAATACTAACACGATCAGCACGTCCCTTTGGCCAGGGAGTTGGCACAAGAGGCACGGTAAGCTTCTTTGATTCGAAGGGAACTATGTCTAGGTTAGCATTGTTCACGGGACATGTTTTATAGCATATCATTACTCTTTGGATTTGGGGTCACGAATTTGATGTTTGGCGGAATTGTTTTCTGTTCCAGAGCGAGGACGCCCTTGATTAGACTCGTGAGGCCGGAAGCACCCTCGCCATGGCCGAAATTCGGTTTCACCTTAGAAAAATCATTAATATAGTTCGCAGAATATAGTCTATGTGTTCTCTGTAGTTTCATACCGAGCCAATATATATCCCTCGCTCCCCAAACAAAGTACCGACGGCTGTAGTTTCGATTGGGTCACCAATAGGGGTACCGGTTCCGTGGCACTGACTCATTTGGTTAGTTACCCCGGCAGGGTGTCAATGAATGCTCTTGAACGAACCTCTATGAATGCTGTCTCTCTGGGATCTATTGAAATATCCTCATATACTTTCCTCATCAAGGCCTCCTGAGCGGCAGAGCTAGGTGTCATGAGACCCTGGCTTTTGCCGTCGCTGTTAGTCCCCGTATTACGAATGACCGCGCGGATAGGGTTGTTTTCGCGGATCGCGTCACCTAGTCTCTTGATATAAACAGCATTGATACCGTCAGCCCTCGCGTAACCATCAGCACTTGAATCGAACGTCTTGCATGATCCTCCAGGCGATAGGAATCCTTCAGAAGACAAAGTTGAATACATGGTCGGCCCCATGATGAGACTCGTACCAGCAACTAGTGCTGCCGTACAGTCGCCATATTGCAACGCCCTACAAGCCTCGTGAAGTGCAATGAGGGAGGCCGAGCAAGCAGTTTTGATGACAATGCTATTCATAGTTCATTAGGTCACAATATAAAGGCGTTGATACCAATGGCTATGAGATGCCTACCTTGGTCCACGAAAGCCGTATTCATACGATATGCGGTTAGCGATCATGAAATCACTACTACCGCCAAGATTATAAGTACCAGTGATCTGGTTATCCTTTGACTGGGATTGAAGCCAGTCTTCGCCGAATGTCCCTACATAACAACCTACGAGTTTGTCTCGATAGTCTACTTCGCCAGCATTCTCAAGACACTCGCGGACGACCTCGAGGGTTTGTCGTTGTTGGGGGTCCATCTTTTCAAGTTCAGATTTGCTCATGTTGAAGAAGGAAGCGTCGAAATGGGCGACATCCTCTTTGAGAAAGTATCCGTGGCGGGTACTGACGGCACCCTTCTTGCCACGTCCAGTATTGAATGCGTCGATATTAAATCTGTCCGAGGGAATTGGCCCACGCGTGTCTTTGCCATGGTATAAGACATCCCAAAATGATTCAGTAGTTTGAATCCCGCCAGGGAGGCGAAGGCCGATACCACAGATAGCAATGGGCTCTAGCTGGAGCATCTTCTATAGGAAACAAGATAGGTTTTAATTGGCAGAGTTAAGCTGCATGGGAAAAAGTCTTTTTGAGCCGACAAAGTGTGCCCTATATGACTGAAAGCAGAACATGAAGATGTTTATATAGCCTCGACGCCTAGTACTCGCCCGAGGAAGCTTCATAATAGATAGCGTATACGTTTACTTGATCTAGACCTAAACCAGGCTTCCCTGCAGACAGTTTGAAGCACTTCACTAAGACTCTCCATGCGGCACGCCACTTGATCCAATACCATACACTTCCTGCTGTTCTCCCACACTCATCCTACCCACCAGGGAATAGAATCTTCAAATTTGTTACATATTAGACTGCAGTTATTAACAGTTAATTCGAGTTAAGTGCTATACTACGACTGATACGGTCAGCTGACCAACTTGCAAACGCATGTAAGCATTTAGTTATGACTTACATTGATCACGGCGTCACTTCTGCTACACAACAGTCTGGGTAGCGTAACGGTAATATTCCGCATTCCACGTCCACGATTTAATTAAGCGCCAAACTCGCCTGACACGGAGGAGCGCCAGGAGCGGTTAGTTTATCAACATATATGCCATCGGATTTGAATTACTGGATCTAGATTCAACATCGTAACTTAGCACACCTTATACGCCTAGGGAGGTCTCGCACATTTGCGCCTCAGGCGTTAAATATACATGTATGTATAACACACACGATTCAATCATGTTAAGCCCTGATTGTAAGAGCCAAAATTCAGAACCCCAAAGCCCGATTGATATTAACAATAAGGTAATAATTTACTATAACCATATATGTCACGGTGTGTCACGGTGTGTCACGGTTGTGTCTACCCTGCTTAAAGCATAATTGCTACGAAGCGATTACGGCGTCGCTTTTGCGACACGATATATTCATAGGTATATATATATATATATATATATAGATAGATATGCCTTTCTTCATTTGCTTAAAAACGATGCTGTAGGTACCAGAATGTTCTCTGAGAACGCCCCAATTAGTACCACTGTATGAAGATAAGGGCTAGGCCTCACGTACGTAGTACTACTACCTAGGTATGTACTAGGTAGTCCATCCCCTAGTTAATCTAACTAGTAGCGGTATTTACCGAGGTAGATGGTCTGCGAGATGCTTTGTTAGCGATGCACCATAGCGTTTCTATTTTCTCATACTTATCCCACGTGATGTGAGGTTGGTCTAGAATCTGCGTTGTTGGTGACATAAGCTGGTATCTCTGACTACACCTCACTCAACGGCGTATTTTCTCTTAGGATTCTCAGGCTCGCTTTGCATCGTGAAAGTAGTTACATACGTACATTTATGTTCGCATTAGCCCCTACTACATGGTAGGTATTAGAGACTAGACAAAGGTTAGCATAGACCTCTTTAATAATCCTTAGGGTTCATAGAAGCTTTAAGGGATAGAAGGGAAATGTAATCGATATAATCGAACCACACGTTGATTCTTCATATTCATTAATTCTCCATATTAATACCTAGAAATGTAGTTCAATAAATAAAGCTTGCCAGATTACTTGCTGACAAGTTTAGAAAGAGCTCGCGTATATAACCCATATAAATAGATGTTGAAAATCAACTTCAGATTTATTATATATACAGTGCACACTGAAAAGTCCTGAAAGAAGGTGGTCCAAATGGAGCTCCAAGCTCTATCCGTTCCCTATTATATCACCTTAAGAGTTCCGCCGAAATCTTAATCCGTGTTCATTTATGCTGTGAAATAGGGGTATATATTGACCCACTAGTAGGATAGGGGTAAAAGCGTTGTATATTCCCCGTGTTCCTCCGGTTTACATCCGCCATTCTCATCTAAGGAGATTTCCGGCTGATCCTGCTCCCGCCGTGAAACTTGTAGGTATCTAATATTAAAATATCCAATGAGAATATGCGACTACAGAGCCGGAGGTAGGGCCATACCTGTTTTTGGTTGCGATCGGTGTCCGATTAGGAAAATAACGTTCCACTATTTCTGTCCATCGTCTGCCGTGAGCCCTTACAGCGCTTAGCAACATATGGTCCTATAGAACGCAATAGAGTTAGCTATATGATAGCCCTGATTCGTTTCGGGGCCAAAATTGTAGGTGGTGGTGCAGACCTCGTACAACGACCAACGTCCTCGGTCGATGTTCGGCTTAACGACCTCGTGCCACCGCCTTGAACATTCTGCGAAGTAGATACTTGTAAAACCCCTATTCATCTATTTATAGGCACGTTTCACCTACGATCTGGCTGCCTCGACCCGACGTGTCGGGAGATGAGGGCCCATCTTACAGGTGCACGGTCAGTATCGAAGTGACCTATCACGTATCCTACGCAAGTGGATGGACGTACTGCATGCCGTAACCAGCCACGGCCTCTCGTAGTAGATCGTTTTCTTTATCACTCCACGTCCCTTTTCTGATTGTTGGAGCCAAACAACAAGTCCACCTTTTACGGCAATCTTTGTTTGACCGGCCTGGGAGGAGAGTTGCAACATCGCGCCACTTTATTGGTTCGGTAGCCTCTATTACAAATGATAAGCGTTTTTGTATGATATAACTAGCGAATTGGACTAACCCGAGTTCCTGATGGCTTCGGTTAGGACCCCATCCTCTTCCCTAGTCCATGTTCTGGGAGTTCTTGGTGTTGTAGATGCCATCACAACTTGGAACCGGCGAGACATTAACGGCTATCTAGATTATGACCTTACAATTATCATCACGTTTTACCGGGTTTTAATATGAGACCTCGGAGCCCAAGCGGCCTAATCAACTTGGAGACACAGTATAATACGTGTAATTTATACTTCCTTTTGACCTGTCATAAGATCATTGAATTGCATTATTCCCGTTGTCGCACAACAGCACTGCGTCCTACCCTACCTACCTTATCACACTAATTGCATCTGCAACCCCGTGCTCCATCAATCATACACCTTAAATACGCATTTATTACCTTTTCTATATTGACCGATCAGGACGGAATGGCGCGGTGCCTAAGTATTTCCACATGGTAATGGCTAGCACAATCCCGGTTCTATCCTCTATATAAGACTAGATAGATGTTACCCCTCGAAAGCACCAATCGAAATCCTAGTAGGCCCGTATTCGTTGTGGTGCAGGCCACCTAGCGATCGAAGCTGCCGTCGGAGAAACAAGAGAAATGGACAGACCGGTAGATTTTACCTAGGTAGGTAGTCGGACTAGATGGGGGAGATATCGGCGATCCAGGCCTCGAGCCAATAACAAACCATAATGTGAAACTCTCAGTGAATCCAGTCACCACAAGGAGCGACTTGCATTTCCCTTGTAACGACCCGGCGGAACGGATAGCTTTGTCCGGAATTGTCTCAGTTGGGTTTACATATAGCTGTTCAACGTTCTGCCTAGCGATTCCACACCTCATATACGTGTGCCTGGCATATTTAAATCGTCCATGGAAATTCCCTCCCGCTGGTACCTCATCGCTTAACACTCATACTTTATGACCTAAATCGAGTTATGTAGGCAAAGGCTCCCGGGGCGTTACATGGACGTTAAAAAGGAATACTTCGTTGCTATTCCTACTTACGTCGCCACCAGATACCACCAAACTACCGACCGAAATGCCGCAGATTATGCGCATGCGAGATATACTTCCGGACGCCTTCGCCTGGTGGGTGGCTTGAACCGGCTGGTTCTGGCTGAACACCTTCAAGCCACCTATTTGGTGACATTGAGAGAGATCTCCTCTGCTCTGAATCATATGCGGTGCCCAAATTCTATGACCGGATTCGGTCTCTTTTGCAGTGGTCGCAACGAGGCGCTGAGCAAAGTTTTAGTTGGGAGTGAATAGCCTTACATTGTATAACGTCTATTGGATAGGGACGGTGGCGAATCATGCACTGCATCGGAATGAGAAAGCTCGTAGCTTAGCTCATTGGTTGACATTTTTAACAAGTCTTCTGGGGGTGCGCAGAAGACGATCAGACGGGGGCGTAACTGGGAAGTATGAAGATGGGTGCGACAATGAGGCATAGTAATTATGATTGATGACTTCATTAGCATATATCCTTTCCATCTCGAAGTCGAAGCAAAGGGTCTACCCCTAATTAAAGTGCGGATGACGGCAGCGCGCCCCTGAAGGGATAACTATACAATCAACCACTAGTAGAAACGCTGCCTGTCAGTCCTGCAGCAAAGCGTCCCGGAACATTTTATCGATGTCGCGCGATACTGCCACTAGATATGTCTCATGTAGGCAGAGCTAATCGAGATTTAGGGGAAGGGATTAGTATGTTATTACGCGTCACCGAGTAAAGTATACGAAAGCCACAAGTAGAGCAGGCCGCTCGAAAGGTATATGTGCTTCCAGCCTTGTGGTAGGGCATGTGTAATTCTAACGCTGTACCATACTCACGTCTAGGATTCTTCTGCTACAAATTCTTCAGAGTGAAAGGTCATCTACGCAGTTACCATGAGTTTCCGTTAGAGAAAAATAACTTTCTGGGATTGCCATATCAACGGGTTTACGCGCAGCTTAGCTCAACTCATATTAGACTCATTGCGCAGTCTATACGTTTGACTGAAGACCTTATTTAGTTCACTACCTAGTATCATATACTATGATTGCTATAGTGAAACTATATGCATATCGCTGTCACTGTGGTTTTTAGTCTGTATCTTCTTTAATAGTTCCATGCTACAGTGGTTCCCACGTATCCCAAGTACCATCCATGGCGTCAAAGTCAAGGGCGTCAAAGGTTATCTAATAGAGGATTAATAATCGCATGATATAAAAAGGACGTTGAGCGATCTATGCCTACCTCCGGATAATTGGTATCTAACCACCCCGATACTGCGGAACTGGGCGCGTTAGTTGCAGCCATTTGGCTTATTGGACCCTTCTAGTAGTCAGCATGTGAGTCCATAAGTCAGAATACCACGACTCATATAAAACCACTATTTGAAGCGTAGCTAGTGTATCAAAGATCGAATAGGGGGTATCACTCACGCTGAATGATGTCTGTCGGTAATGTAGGTCCAGGAATTTCTTTGCGCAAGAAGCCTTGGCTGTACTGTGAGATTCTTCCCCGAGATGTATTTTGAGTAACATAATCGCTGCACACATCGTAATAAAACACCAAAGTTCGCTATAACAACAGCGTAGGTGCCTATCCTCTATGAAAGGGAGGCAATGCAAGAGGAGCTCGGTCATAGATGAAGATTCCGTCATGATGATGCTAGTCGATTCTGCTTGTAAGGTCAGGTTGTGTTTCGTGTATCAATTAGGGAGTAGATCAACTGTTCGCTTATCGTCTTGAAAGCTGGCTCGCTTCTCTCTTCTTTTTACTAACCTTTGGACTGAAGCATTGTAATACGAATAAGATGTAATGAAGCCAAGAATAAGTCTTCCCTAATTGTGGTCAAACTCTGGCATCCTAGTTCCTCTAACTTGCGATTTAGGAGAAGTATATCCCGCGCAGTTTGATAACACACGGTTTCTGAAAGCCAATACCTACCGTCTTTATTATGGAGATAAGGTCGGTGGAGGGCTAGGATGCATTCCTTTAACTGAAAAAGTAAAACGGCTCGGACAAGCATAGGTAGTTCTGGACCAGGTTGGTCCGTCGCATCTTTTGTGTCCCATCGCGGAATGGACTCTATTTCTTGTGTTATCTCGTGTGTATATCCCAACACTTCGTCGTAGGATAGGGGTTTAGATAGCCCGGGGCTAAACAGCCGCCGGGATATCTCGAGGCGCAGTAACCAGCTACGTGAACTGTGAGCCTGGTAAGATGTGGAGGTGTATTCGATTAATGGCTTTGGCATGAGGGCCTCCGTTGATGTATCGCTAAATTCATCATCATCGAGGTTCGTTGGTGGAGTAATATCGGAGTCGATGTTGTGAAGTAGAGTAGGGAGGCCATACTCGAATGAATTCTGAATATCTAATTCTCTGAGGACGACCCAGATTCGTCTTTTCAGCTCCCTTGTGTACGGCGTACCAACAGCTGAGGGTGAATCGCGATGAAGTCCATCCATAATTGCATCCTGGATCAAAGAGTTGGTGTCTTTCCACCATCGTTTCTTACCGGTCATCGTTACCCTTTTAGCAAGATAGATCAAACAGTAAATCTGGTAATGTATAAGTTTACGATGCTTTGGGCTTTGCTGCTTCGCCCATTCTTCACATGCAGAAATCCATTGTACGCACGCAGTACGATATCTGGTCGGTATAGAGGTAGCCTCAGCGGAGCGAGTAGCGGTGCAGGTAGATAGAGAGATCATTGCCAAGGTGAGAGCTGTCATAGCAGGGTGGCGAGGCTGTTCAGGCACCCAAAAGCTTGCATACTCTCTCCTGAATGTAGGAATATGAACAATCCGGTGGAGCTGTTCGGGACCATCCAGATAGGAAGAAACTAGAGCGTCTGTGTCACTCTTAGGGGGGAGAAGATCATTCAGAACTATCCCTTCATATGAGGGAACTCTGTCGTCATGGCTTCTCCTGAAGGACTTATCTTTCGTAATGTACACCCCAAGAGGTTTGAACCATTCATCAGCCGTGTCTCTAATAAATGGGAAGAGCTCAGGAATCTACCTCTAGATAAGTCGACTGAAATCAGGAGGCATGCAGAGAATCGTACCTCGTCAAAAAACTTGAATAGAGTATGACGACTATAGTACCCCGGCGGTGATCTTCTCCTAGGATCTAATGGCTCTGTATTACTACCGTCTTTAGCCAGATCCTGGTCATGGTGGCTTGTCAGAGGAAGTGGCGGACTCGGTTCGACGTTATCTATACTGCGCGACGTTTCTATGGTTCGTTTGCTGCAATCAAGTTTCTCATGTAGGCTTTTCCCATCTAGTAATGTTGGTTGACCACGTCCCACGTCAATTGATAACGAGGTTCCCGAATCGCCATCGTCATGGTGTGTTAGACGGGCCTTCGAAAGCAATACTTTCAGCTTGGCAACCTCAGATTGCAGATCCCGGATCTGCTGTTCCCGCTGCACGATTGACAGATCTGACTGTGGTTGCTCCGCTACCGTATCGAAGGAACAACGCGCGGACCGACCCGTCCTAATACACCTCTGGCATGGCAAATTTCGATCACAGGACACCTATCCTGACATACTTAGCGAATTTAACGAGAGCCACATGAAATGATCTACTACGCACCTTCATTTTTCTGCATTCCATACAGCTTAACCGTATACGCCTCTTACGAGTCTTTTTCTCCTTGGTGAGGCTGTCCGACCCCATAGCACCCGATTTTTCGGCTTTCTCGGCGGTCTTGACACTGAATGGAGATAATATGTTGTCTACCTAGGTAGTCTCTGGGATTCCCTCGATTTGATAATGGTAAGTGCATTTGTTATCAACCTGGCTTATGCGAGATGGATGCTATAGAGCTCGGAAATAAGTAGAATCGCCGACCGCACGCATACAGATTTCCGATCATCTCCGATTTACGTAGCGACTACCTAGGCACGTAGTGGAAAAAACGTCAATAGCTACCTAGTGCCCGTTTTATTATTATTTTTTGCCGCAGTCACTACTTAATCCTAAAAATCGGCAACAATAGCTGTTTCGCTGCTTTGATTCTTGTCTGTAAAAGAGGGATGCTATTCACTGGTTAGCTTTTTCTTTACAGCTTACTTTTTTCGCCGCTTGGCGGCGTCCAGTTGCAGCTGGTGGCCACCCACTTAATTAGTGCTGATAGGAGCGGCTGGTAAGGTACGCAGCTGTGACCAGGTGCTGCCAAGTGGTGAGAAAAGTACTCTATAAATGATGGGGAATCTGGTTTGTAAACAGTAAATAGCATCATTTGTAATAGAAAGGAGCCCTCTTTATTCTCTTTCGCTACCTAGTTCAGTATTTCGCTATGTTCCCTTATAATCATACCATAACGCCGCCATATGAGTTGGTGTCAACAGGTACTGGACCCATCGCCCAGACTGAATTCTTGCATAAATCAGATCGTGGCGTTTAACTGACGCTTCTGATTCCATAAGAACGATAAGATAATGGCCAGACTAGTCAATGTGAACGTAAGTCCGGCGTAGATTGAGGCTTGAACCTTCGCAAGCGTAGCCGTGTTACCGCTGTCGCTAATTAAATAAGCTTGCATGAAGCCAGTACTAAATAGAGCCTAGACTTAATGTTTAGCGCTTTAAACGAACTGTGCATACCTATGTGCGGGTATATATGGGATCGATTTCTTACAGTAATTAAGGAAAACGGTAAACAGATCGTGGTAGCTGTAGCGAGCCATCGCATAATTCCTGAGTCCTCCTTTGTTGCCTTCGCCAATACCAGCATCATGTCTTGAGTTGATTTTGCCGAATCGGACACGGACGCCATGAGTGTGGTGTTAGTGCTTAAAATAGTACTGTGTTTGGCGTACACCAACATCGCCATCTGTGGAACTGAGTCTTAGCTGACAAATTACTACCAGCGTTATGAAGATGATGGTAAGTCCTACTAGGTTGGAGATCTCTTTTGTTCGCTCCAGCATGTCCTCGGCCCATTTTTGGTTCATTCGAAAATGAGAAGCGCATGAGGCAAGATCGCAACGGGCGGCCGTCCCGCTCGGGCCAGGTTCAGTAGCGATCAGCAATTCAAGCCCTGAAAGGGTTTCCAAATTACATCTTAAATCAGAGATTGTGTTATGCAACAGCTCGGAGTGGTATTGTAGATCTTGGACAGAAGACGTTTTCAGAATGATGCCGGACTTTTCATCTGTCAGTCGAATCTTTCGGCTCTATGACGTAGCGGTTAGAAAGTCTAGATTACTTAGCAAGGGATGAAGAATATACAAACATTTTCTCGAATCCTCGCTTCCAGGTAGCCCAAATAGGACTTCCAGGCAGGCAGCGAGGCCCTCAGGAGGTATATATGAGGCAGCAGTGCTTCTAGACTCTGAGATATATGAGAGGTAGACAGAGCCTTCGGGAGGCTCAATGCTGCAAGAGTCGGTTGGATTATAAGCCAGGTGGAGGATGATGAGCGAAGCTTGTGGTAAACCCCCATCTTACGTTCAGACCAGGGGTGATTACTCCTACCGGTCTTGGCAATATATTGTAAAGTATAGGTTATCCCTTGGACGTGAAAAAGGTCAGCATCTATAACGATATCCTTTCCAGTTTCGAGATTCTTAAACTCACCGGCGTTGAGTTCCATCCTTCCATCAGGGGCATTTGTAGCAAGAGAAGAGCTTGTACAGTAGCTATTATAGCCACCAGAGAAGTCGGAGCGGTAACCACTCCCAGGATGTCCAAACCCGTCAAACAACTCAAGCAGATCTATACCTGCTTCGATCGAACCTACTAACTGCCGCGCCGCTTCCACGGAAATGTTGAGAGGTGCCCAGCTATAATCTAGGAACAAGTATCTAGTGCAGGAGAATTAAGACCAAAAACTCTATATCAGGGATGAACGATAACTTACATGAATGTATCCCCTTTCTTAGACAGGTGATTCTACGCGTAGATGGTTAATACACACAACTAATCTACCATAGAGAATAACTAATAAGATCTGTCAAGGTACCCTTAGAGTAGCCTGAAGCTGCGAGTCATCCACTACCATGTTCGTTACGACAGACCGAGGACCTTGATTCTCATGGGGCAATACCGTCTCTATTCGAACTTCGGTTTTACTAGGATTGAAAAGGTCACGTTTAGATCTTTGTAGTTTCCGGAACCAAGCTTCAACTTGAACCTCGAGGTTCGTTTGGGCTGAAGCTAGCGGGGTCGACTGGAGGCCATCGCGCACTGTGCTGCACATACTCTTTGTAGGCTCTTTGATAAACACGATGTTGGAGTCGAAACCCGAGATAGAGGGAATTGAAAAGAATGTAAGGCCAGGAAGGATGATAACATTTCCTATTAGGTAGGTAAGTTGGGCTAGTTCCTACATTCGAGATTTCATCTCTTAGTTAGCCGTACCATTCTGAAGCCTGAGCCTACGAGCCTACATGATAGGCGGGTCAGGCGTTCTAGTGTGGCTATGGAACAAACCCAGGGCTTCAATAACCCCGCTCTTGTCAGGACACCTTCTATCATCAATCCAGTCCTCCCTAAATGACGAATAGAATGAAGAATGGAGGAAGGCATAATGTTAAATACCGAAAACGCATTACACCGAATGATGGAGTCTATGTAAGCCCAGGTCACCATATATTAGAGTTCCGGAGGTCTATTAGCAAATTGCACCCGCCAAGCTCTGACCAAAACTCATCCATGGATCCTCCAAGAAAAAGTCTCCCCCTCTTTTGAGATCCGTGATGTCGGACTTATCCCTCCCTAACCATATAATTGAGGCGGAGGAAAAGACGGACACATATCAATATGCATCGACGTCTTCTGACATCCTATCAAGTATCTCCTTGTCGTAGTAAACACTCTGAATCTCACCCTGTAATATGCTTCAGTACCATATCCTGTCAGTCTCTGGTCCTCCCCGTCCCTCTACTTACAGAAGTCAAATCTCGAGGAACAGAGACAACGTAAGACTCTTTGGTCGTCTTCAAACACATCAAGAAGTCAGACCAGATAATATTCCATTTACAACCAACAGTACTAGGTACTTACTGCTTTGATACCACAATTTTTGCCTTTAAAATCAGCATGGGTCTGCAAAAATCTCCCTAGTTTCTCCTTGTCGATGTAACGAACTGGTAACGCCTGGTCATGCATTCTTGGTGTCTTTAGGGATAGACAGAGATATATGGGCACAAATATTTCCAGAGTCAGCTACACGATTTATTATATCTCCCACCTATGAGCGAATTCTTCAAGGTAACCACCTGATAAGCGTCGGTAACTCGCCTATCTGCCTGCTTGGCCGCCTGAGTGGCTCGCTGGTCGATTGGTATGCGCCCGAGGCGCACCATGCTAAGTTGTACCAACCTCAAACGCCATCTTGCTTACCACCGGTCTCGAAGCCTACTAAGGTATACAGCTCGCGCAAATCACTGACCCTTAAATAAACATACTTAGGGCATATAGCAACGCGACTCGAATAGCCAGAATGCCTACCAAAAGATTGAGGCGAGCCTTCCGGCGACTTGATCTCAATTCAAAGCGCCGACTCCTCCTATAATTGAAGGTGCTAGCTTAATCGACCTACTTACCGCCCTGCAACACTACGATGCGTCATTCCTACCCGTGGTATACCAGAAAGGTCGTGTAATCCCCGGGCAAGGGCTGGCTGGGAGGGTTCATCAAGCTTCGGCGGATGTTGGAACGATTTTCGCATTCAAACAAGGTGCACCATCTAAACAAGAATGCGATAATGAATGCGACCAAGACTGGCACTCGCCCGCCACTGAGATTGCTACTCTACAACATCCAAAGATTCGCGAAAACCATCATGTTGCCGATCTCGTCGGTGTCGCCTTTTCTATTGAGCCCGGGCCCGGTCCTGCGAGAACTGCTTGGCCACTTCTTGTTCCTTGCAGAATGGTGTTGGGGGATCTTGGTGGATTATTAACTGGCGAGCATCAAGATTTGCTCACCCCACGCGTGCGATCTATGCTGCTTGCGGAGGTGGTGGAAGCTGTTTACATACTTCATACTTGTAGTATGTGCCTACAAAATGCGTGGTTGAATTTGATAATAACATAGATCGAAATAAGGCGTGGCGCGCGGCGATATCAAGCCGAGTAACTTCCTGGCTGATGAACAGAACGACGAATTGAACTGTTTGATAATCGACTTTGGATCCTGTGTAATACGGGGCCAGAGACGTCTTCCTACGTTAAGTCCGCCTTGGAACGCACCAGAACTACAACCGGGCTCTAATGACCTGGAATTCCATGAGCTTTCGGATATGGATTTGTTCTAATTGGACCTAGTACGTGCTCACATGATCCTACCCCTGGAGGATTTTCAAGATGCCAGACTCTGTTTTCTCGTGCGGCTTCAGGGTAAGGAAATTGAGGCATCGGAACATGCCTAAGATGCCAAGAGATTGGATGGTACAAGATCTGTGGCTGGGGATTCATTGAGCTTGCGAGTCGATGATTACCTGATCCAAGCCCGGGTGAATGTTGAAGGCTGGAACGCCAGTATTGAACGTGACATGTTGAGAACATCCGAGCGAGAGGAGAGATACTTGGCATTCGTCACCCCAGCAGGTATCAATGATGGCGAATTTGGCGTACGGATATGGCTAAGCCGGACGGCTTCACGACGCAAAGCAGCTTTTTAACGAGATTGAGCAACTCAGCGGCCTAGACGAGAACACGCAGCCTTCGGAATACGCGACACTTCTTGCGAAAATGGGTGACGTATCATTTCGTCGTGGCAAGTTCGAAAAAGCAGCAGGCCTTGAACGCCGAACGCTGGCTATTCGACAACGCATTTATTCCGCTGAGGACAACGTAGTACTTGTCACCAAGTCGAACCTGGCATCAACCCTCACCGAATTGGGTATGTATGCCGAAGCGGAAACTCACCTTTAGGATGTGCTCGTGGCTCGTGAGAGAAATGTGATGGCCGACGCACAGTCTATACAGCGAGTCATCAAAGCAAAGACAGATCTAGCTGGCGTGCTCGACTTTCAAAAAAAGCTTGAAGAGTCCGCCACTTTCTTCTCCGGGGCTCTCCAACTCGCACGGAGCGTCGGTATAGGTAGTTGTTCAGAGACCATCTACTCTCATCCCACAAGGGTCACTCAGGAGCCAATTTATAACAATTAGGGGCGCCTCGGACCAGGAGTAGAAATAGGATCAACCAGTAACCAAATTTCTAAGCAAAACAACCGGCCAATGGCTGGACAACTCTCGATTTAAAGAATTCTCGTGCAGTTCCAGGATCCTTAGGGTTCTGTCCCATAGAGTCCATCAACTCCTCAGCATCCAAGCATGCTTGAACGGCATCACGATAACGACCACCCATCCTCCCTCCAAGTTTGGGCACGTAAAATTTCAAGAGCTTCAAGCGAAACCCTTCGCTCCATACGATATCCTGGTGCCTACGCCGAAGCTCAGAGATCGGTTTCCATAGGCCTAGCTCCAAGAGCACAATTCCTAGCCCATAGTAGTCGAACACATTTCTGAACGGAGTTCCTGTGCGATACTTAGGGTGCTTGTAGTATTCGGAGTCTGGTTTCGGACCGGGCGTGAACCCTGATGCCTCCGGCCTGCTGTAGTTAAATCCAGAAAGCATCGCTGATACGACATGCTGACTGATTGTTCCCTTGTCAGGCGCAAAGATGAGGACATGGTGCGATGAAAGGTTCTTATGCAACCAGCCCACCTCATGAACAGCTAGCAAACAAGCAGCAAGATCCTTTGCTAACTGGAATAGATCTCCTAGATCTGGTCCAGGAGCACCGTCTGCCGCCATTATCTGTAGTGCGTTGTTGAGAGAAAATAGCTGAGCCCGAGTCGACTCACTTTTGAGGCTATAGACGAAGCCAAACCGAAAGAAGCTTCTTTGATGAAAGTAACCGAAACAGTTCAGGATCCTCTCAGCCATGACACCTTTTCGTGGAGTGATTTCCGGATCCAATAGGTTCGCGAGATTATCCATAACAGAGAATAACTCTTCGGCACCATCCTTCCATCCAGCATCGTACTCTCTCCATTCAATTAGAACCCTTTTGTCACAATAATATCCCATTACCTCAGACTCGTCACGGATGTTTTCTAGAGATCGGACGTATGAGGGGGTATCGTCAACCTCAACTGCAGCTGAATCCAAATAGCGGCTACCTTTCCCCAGTCGGATTGACTTGGAGATTAATTTGGACATGTGCTTCATTACAGCACTAATTCCAACCGAACGATATCTTTTTGGTTTCGCTGAGAAACGAATGGCTTGAAGTATGTAGACGTCTTCAATGTTACAGACAGCCTGGGACCATAGGTCTTCGAAGTCCTTAACAACATCCAGGGGAAGGGTATTACAGAGTGCATCTATTTCAGCCAGGAGTGCTCTAGGTAGGCCAACGACCGTCTCCGGCAGGGTATCGGGCCTAATGAAGGCCTTTAGACCTTGCAAATGCATCACTAAGTTCTGCAACCCTTTGAAAACAGCATCTGCACATTCAAGCTTGATAGTAAAGCGCAATCTAATGAACGCTTCTCGGAAAGCAAGGACTCTCTTGTGCTCCAACAGAATACAGACCTGCTGATTTGATATCGAGGTACCACCGCCGAGGTACGCTTCCTGAAGTAAAAAATTGACGACGGCGAACATTGAATCAATGGCAAGCAGCTGAAGTTTCGGCGTGATTTCCAACATCTTCGGCCGCTTACGCGGGTTCGGATTCAACACATCACGAACAATAGTGACAAGCTGTGCCACTTGGGGATCATTAGGCCTGAGGACAAGCTGGTCTAGCCACTGCGACACAGCGGGGCGCACTTTTCCATCCAGATAAAAAGCATAATCAGTGACCGATGGCTGGCCTTGGTGAGTAGCCTTGCGCTTATCCCGGAAGCTCTCGACATCCTGACCCTCGATGAATGTGGCGATCTCGGCAAGGATACATCCAAATGCCCAGACATCAAGCGGTCGACCGACCATACGCTTAACCCAGTCCTCGTAGCTAAAATGCTCAGGGCCTAGATAGTCATATTGACCACCATGAAGACTCGTGTGGGAGCTTTGGTCGTCAAGTTTTAGCTTCGATAGGCCAAAATCGGCGATAACAAACTTCCCGTCGCATACCAATATGTTCGCAGGTCGTAAGTCGTGGTGGTACCCGATCCTGCTAAATTCAACACCATCGCCCTCGAAATTGAAGTCATGTATATGTTGCAAGGCATCGGCCAACCCGTACACGTTGGCATAGATTGCGTGCCGCTCAAAAGGTAACTGGGGGTTTTTGGACAGAAATTCGCGGAGGTCAAACGAAGCAGCTGGGAACAAGAGATTGCACACATTGTTTTGTGTATATGAGCCCAGAAATTCAATGATATGAGGATGTTTGAGCGAGTTGAGTAGCGACAGGATTTTCCGCTCTCCAACGCCCTGATGGCCCTCGTTCAACTCTTTCCGGGCGATAACGACATCCCGTATCCGCCGTTAGCTTTTGAATGAACTGACAGTGCGTCGTAGAATTTATACTTACCTCACCGGGGTTTTGAGTGACCAATGCCTGACATTTTGGGTACACCTTCACCTTCCACACAGTACCAAACCCACCCGCCCCAGCTGTGGCATGAGATAAAAAGGGTAGGACTGCCTTTGGATTGATCTCTCTATGGATTTCGTCGGGAATCAAGATTACGGGATGAAAAGTCCACTGGCGTTCTACGAAGCGGTCACGGGTTAGCTCAGGAAGGTAAAACAAGTCTTCCTTGGAAAAGGCCAGTCTCTGGTCCGTGTCCCGCCTGAAAAGAAATCTCAAAATGTACATGTGGTTAGCATCTGCCAGGAGAATGGCGAAAATAGTAAGGCTGCTCTTCCAAATCAATGAGGCGTAACGGCGGATGTCGCGCCCGTCATCTTGGCTATTTTTTAGATAGGGGATTGTAGAGATGCAGTCGCGGATATCCTGTTCCGTCAATACCTCCTTCAACTCGTCGGCACATATGAATTCTTTTGTGTCTTCGCCAAACTTGGCATGGCGAGTCAACGTCATAAGTCGACGGCGTATCTCTTCTGAGGGTTGTTCTTGCTCCATCACGTCGATCAGGATGAATGTTAAGCAGTTCGATGATAGTGTAGCAAGACATCTTGTCAGTCCTTTAAGCCCGATCAGAAATACGACCAAAGCAATACGACCCGAAACTCGGTGGGCGCAGTGAGGCTGAAGAGTTGATCACGTGGTGATCGCCCGCATCGTAGTTCCTGTTAGGCCGGTCTTGGAGCATTCCGTCCAGCCTAGAGGGCTGTATTATTGATCCCTATTGCGTGTCAGCTCCTCTACAAACGCGTTCACACGGCTAATTTTTTCGGACTGTACAATACCCTACTCACAATGTTTTCAGCAAACTATTACAGTGTTTGGAAATTGAAAGCCAAACTTGCAATCCAAGACCCAGACATGTCAGGGGAAAGGTTCCATCACAGCGTCTTCGTTGAAACAAATGATGACGGGACTGGCATAAAATTTCATGTTACAGGAGACATCACTTCGGGCATGAGATACGAGTCGAAGCCCCACAACCCCCAAAGTCCCGATACGGAAGAAACTAAAGAGTTGCTTGGCTACACGGACGCGAAGACCGTTCCAAACGAGTGGGATGCACTTCTTACTCAACAACAGCCACCTCTGAGGCAAAAGGCCTTCAACATGAAAACGATGAAGACTGAGCCGGTCAAGTCTTGGGAGCCCTTGACATTCTATTCGCCCGGGGAGCAGCGCAGGCCGCTGTGGAAATGCACTGAGTGGATCGAGCACCAGGCCCTACCAGCGCTTTACGGG
The DNA here is from genome assembly GCA_902825475.1 of Hypomontagnella monticulosa. Classification (NCBI taxonomy): domain Eukaryota; kingdom Fungi; phylum Ascomycota; class Sordariomycetes; order Xylariales; family Hypoxylaceae; genus Hypomontagnella; species Hypomontagnella monticulosa. The sequence goes on along the minus strand of CADEBF010000011.1, from coordinate 3,548,122 downwards.
GCGGGATTCATCGTACAAACACTCCCGCAGAATTCCACCTCGAGCGTTGACTCTCATAGACCATAGCCCCTTTCCCTCCTCGCAATTAAAAGAAGTACAGCAGATGTGTTTAGTATTATGTACCGTGAGAACACATATGCTTATCTCGACGTGCCCAGTGCATAATTTATGCCATCTTATCCCAACCCCCCTGTTTTTATCCAAATCATGTGATATTTCATAGTCACGTGATAGTTTAATGGAATATTGGGTTTACTTGGAAAATTTCCTTAATCTCGGCGTTTGCAGTTCCAGCTTCTTAGATTCATTGAATAGAATCATATAAAATCATAATTCCATCCAATCAGTTATCCCTCTTTTCTAACATGTACTGCCCATCCTGTTTTCCACGTATGTATATGTTAGGTATGAGTGAGCACCGGATTATACACTCAAATCGAAAAGTAGGGCCATGTCTTAAAAAAATATCTAATATACTGTATTCATGAATGTCTATATTAATATACGAAACATGGGTCTTTTTCTCCCTCTTAGTTACGTGAAAAAATAAAGCGGGAGGGGGGTTTCTTGTAGAAGAGTGCTTTTGGGTATCTTACGAGGGGGAACAAGGCGAACATAAAGTGTCAAGTCTGTAAACTAGGCGTGGTGCCCTCACTCAACTGCATCATTCGCTTAGTAATCGGAGAATGCATTTTTCACACAGAGTAGATTTGCGACCTGTGAGTTTGTATTCTTGCTCTAGCATCTCACGACAGCTCTTGAGGTGATCCCTCATAAAACCTTCGAAGTGCTCATCGAGATCTGCTACCATGGCTTCCACATCAGCAAGACAGCTAGGGCATGTAGGATCTATAGCACACTTTGGACAGGCTTGGAAGCTCTCTGATGTAAATCCAAAACCCCAAGAGATATAGTTATGAATAATTTCAAACTTGTGCTCATATTCATATTCGCATTCGTCTTCAAGCAACTCAGCCTGGCCATCAGTCGCCTGAAAAGCAGAATGGTGATCCTGTGCCTGTTCCTGCATTTGTTTTTGCGTCTGTGGCTTTTCGGTGGCCATTTTGAAGCGTGTCCCCTCCTTAGTTTTTTTTTTTTTTTCTGATTTTCTTTTTGCGAAATTGGCATTTGGAATGCTGAAAAAATGGAGAAATACGCGGCGCCTTTATACACATTTCGCATAGCAGCGTACACGAAACAATATAATACAATAGGGTAGGTAAGGACAAAGACGTACTGTTAGTTCTAGCCAATGACTCCCTCTCATGTCGACAATTGTCTCAATATCTGAACAAGTAGTGTAAACCGTTGAACAAATTATAGTACCAGAAAAGAGTGTGTAGTTTCGAGTAGAAAGTAGACATTGTTACTATGTAGGCATACAGCGTGGTTGTTATACGTAAAATGCCTACTAGCTAGCGATTATGTACCCACAATAACTACGAATGTATTTAGTACCTAATATCTATGAGAGAGATTAATTACAAGTTCTTTTTTAATTGTGTTAAGTGATAACTTGACGCCGTAACTTCCAGGCGTCTTTCACGGCATTTGTAAAGCGGCTGTTCCATAACATCTACTGGAGTGTGTGCTGTAGGATGCCTCACCCCCACGTAAATCCATGGCTTGGAGTTGGGTCAGATGGCAGCAACAACTTCAATCTCTTAGTAATAATATCTCCTCACAGCTCAGCGCGATTTTGTGAGATCATGGATCTTTTCTATAGATCTATAAATCTTCTCTTAGAACCTAAAGGTCGTATATCTGGGCGACCTTACTGTCGCGTTGTCTTGTAATTATCCCGTAACCAGGTCCGGTCCCATAGCTTAGCGACTTAGCGCAAGTCGCAGCGCCATGGACACTAACCCGCAATCATACATTCTCTCTGACGAAGAATCGCAAGCCATCTTCGAACGTGATATCATCCCTCTCGAACTAGGCGCACTCTCTACGGAAGTCCCCACCCCCAGCGATGGCCTCAACGGGACACCGAAAACCCCGCTCGCGGTGCTACTCATCGGGCAAACAGGCGCCGGGAAGACGCGCACAGCGCCGGCACTCAAAAGCGCCATGATCCAACTGCGCGGCGCCGCACGACTCGCACATTTCGTCGCCGACACGTACAAAACGTACCATCCTTCCTATCGCGTAATTCTAGCCACTCACCCAGCCCTCGCCTCCCCAGCCACAGGACCCGACGCCAGACGCTGGCTCGCGATGGCAGCAGCGCACGCGGCCTCGCTACGCGCAGACGTGCTCATTGAATCTGCGGCGCGCCACCCCGCCGATTTCGCGGACCTCGTGTGGTTGTTCCGTAACCGCGGATACCGCGTCGAGGTCGCGGTACTCGCGGTACCTGCCGCGCTGAGCCGCCTAGGGATCTTGACACGGTTCCACGAGAAGCTACCGGAGGCCGGCCCCGCGGGTGGGCTACCTGTAAGGTTGACGCCGCGCAAGGTGCACGATGACAGCTACGCGGGGTTGCTGGAGGCGGCGGCGTTCGTAGATGAGTCTGAGTTCGTGGACCAGGTGGTGGTTGTGCGCCGCGACAACGTAGTCGCGTATGCGAATGAGCGCAATGACGTAGGTGGGTGGAAGGGTGGGTCTGGTGCTGCTAAGGCGGTGCGCGCGGAGCGGGAGAGGCCGTTGACATCAATTGAGAAGACGGGAGCCCTGGAGAGTTTGCGGAGGTTACGCGGTATGGATGTACCTGGTCTCGAAAGCCAACTGGAAGAGATCGAGGAATTGCTAAAGCCCCTGTTGGTGGATTCTGATGCTTCGGTATATACCCCGTTGAAACCGCTTTCTCTTCCGGACTCGGCGCATGATGAACGGTTTGACAGCGATGCAGGTCTTAGACTTGGAACAATACCATTATGAATTATGAGACAATGACACATGCGTTGTGTTACATTGAAACCGTGTGTTAATCGTTGTTGATGGTGACCCGAAAGTCAATTCCTGCTCCAACGTCCCTTGTTTCTATCGAGATATAGATAGAACATACCTATGAAAGCGAAGTATAATATAGATCATTGATATCTCAGACACTTTGTGTACTAGCTAAGTACATGTCCGCAGGGTAAAAGGCTAATATGTGACAAGGCAGCATGAGCCGGTTGCTCTTATATAAGACGGGCTACTATACGTATCTCAAACCCGAAACGCTCACACGGCTAGATCTCTAGCGATCTATCCAGTCTTCTCTTTCTCAAGTCTACTTTATCAAAAGTCTTTGAATACTGTCTCCCCTTCGGCATCATTTTTAGTACATGTATCTAAACTCAGGGTTTAGATCTCCCATCTCTGTTTTCTCATAATCGGATAAGCCCACATCTCGGACAGCCTTCGCCCTCCTTTGATTTTCCAGGTAGATCGAGATGAGATATAAAGTCGACGCCAAGCCACTTAAGCAGGTAAATCCGAGACAGATAGAATACCCATTCGTGAACCAGGGCGCGTCCTTGCTGAGGAAGGCGAAGGTGGCGATAATCCCGCCAATGTTACCGAACCCGATCTGCCACGCGGTGCCTATAGCCCTGCGGTGATGGCCACCGAGATTCATGTTGAACCAACAGACAGTGATGGGAAGTACAGCATAAGTGCTAATAGTAACGAGATGAAGCATGCCATATTGAAGGGGGGTGTTGTTGTGGACCTTGAGCAGGGTAGCGAAGGCCGCGAGACCTAGAGCGAGCGGCGCGAGGGCGAACGCTGCACGATGACGCATCCAATCAGATAGAACGGCTATGAGAAGGGAGAAGCCAAATGACGCCGCCCAAGGAGGCACGCTGTGAAGCTGCGTCTGGATCGGGTCATAGTTGTATGTGGAAATGATAGTCGGCGCAAAGAACTAGTGTATCAAGATATATTAGTATGTCTCTCAAGACCGAGTATTTGGGAAAACTTACGGCATAACCATAGGCCGGAACAATAAGACCAAAATACATAAAACCACCTAAATAAATTCGATGATCCTTCATCACATTTATAACATCGCGGAATGTAATCTTCCGCTCCGCAGCGTTATGGCCCTGGTCGGCTTGGAGACGAGCCTTGATGTAGGCTCGCTCGTCGTCTCTCAGCCACTTTGCATCCTCGGGGCTATCGTAGGTTAGAATCACACGTGTCATGCGTTTTAGAAAGGAATGGCTCACAATGCGGGGAAGATAAAGAAGAAAATCAATGCGACTAGGCATGTCAGAATGCCTTCGAGTATGAAAATCCATCTCCAGCCATTGTATCCACGAATACCCTGCACTATTCGGCTGGTTAGTTACATCCTAGGAGAAGGGCTTTGAATTCGATGAATGACATACTCTTTCCAATAGCAGAAGCCAAGAGTCCGCCGAAAGCTCCAGCAAGGGAAGTAGAAGAGAAGAACAGCGAGTATCGTTTCTGTGATTCATTTCGTTTGTACCACATGCCTGATTTTCAACATTAGTAAAAAGGATCATATAAACACAGCATGTGTACGAGGTAGCATTGCATCATGTGCATTTCGCCGTGTACCAGAGAACCTACTAATAAGGTAGAAGCATCCTAAAATCAACGTCAGCTACAGTGTCTTAATACTTAAACTCGGATAGTCTATTTTACCTGGAAACATTCCGCTTTCAAACAATCCCAGGAAGAACCGCGTTGCGAGGAGGCCAGAGTAATTCTGGACAAGACCCTGACACACGGACGCGATACCGAACCCCAGCATGCACGTAGGGAGCCATACGCGAGGCGAGAACTTCTTCAGCAAGATATTGCTTGGAATTTCGGCAACAACATACGGCACGAAGAACATGGTTAGAGCTAGAATGCCAGGTGTTAGCAAAGCGCCATTTTCAAACGTGGGCTCAACGAACCAGTGTTGTACTCATTATCCTTGAGGTTCAGATCATCAACCAGCTTGAAAGACCTCGCGTTGGCAATGTTGACCCGGTCTAAGAAGGCAAGAAGATACAGAACACACAGGAAGGGAATCAAGTGCCAGTCGATACGGGTCATGAGCCTCCGCTCCGTCGTGTGAGGCGGACACGGCACGTGAAGCTCATCATACTCAATATCGGTAGTACCGGGATGGTAAGTATTATTTCCCATGACATCCACTCCAGCCTTTTCCGAATCACTCGGGGCCGGCGCTGCGAGAGAAGTAGAGTTAGTCATTTTAATCAATTGAGGGCCGTGCTGTATGCTTGTGATGTCTCAAGACTTGGCTCAAGAACGCGATGCAATACGCGACGAAAATTTGAAGTCGGAGACAACGGAGTTTGCGGGAGGAATTGCGACGTACGGGAATGCTTGCCGATAGGCATTTTCAGTCGAGTTGATCAAAGCCAACTCGGATAGTACCCGAGAAAGGCTATAATGGACGAAATGACTCAAGACTTCGACGACACGACGAGATAACTCGCGAGGCGGTGGGGATAATGGCTATTAAGTGGTAAAATTTTTGTAATCACTCGCGCCGCTGACGGTGGCTGACTCTCGGTGCACTCGGACCCTAGCTAGGTGCGACGATCTCCAACTCCGACTCCAATTCCACCAATTCCAAAGGAACCTCGGCCAATCCCAATCTATCCCTAGCTTCAGCTATTTGGCGACGCTTGGTCTAGCGGCACGGTCATACCCAAGTCTCACGTATTGGACCGTTGAGCGACCGGAATAGAACCTTCAAGCTTAGAAATACAACTCAAAGCCCTTCAATTCGGAGCCGATGTCGCTTTGTTGAAGTGAGACTCACACGGTTCGTATGGTCCAAGCTGGAGCCGCTAGGTAGTATCGAGCTGAAAATGGCAAAGTTCCAATACGCTGGTAGGCAGGAAACGTTTTCGCGGGGAAATTGGAATATTGCGGAGAAGAAAGGACTTGGACCCTGGATCAACAGCCATCCAGTCATGTCTTCGCTATTTATTTGTTTCTTCTCGGTCTTCTTCGTGGCCGGCTGTGCCTGATTATCTTGACCCCTTTGAGTCCTTTCTTTCACCCTTCTACTGATCCATCCGAACCATCCCGGGTACTAGACATCTGTACTTAGGCGCGCAACCTTGAAGGATCCAGTTGGAGATACACGTAGATTTGCAATTGGCGCTCATTGGTTGATATCTCGACCTGGTTTAAGACAAACATGGTTCATCCGTATATCCATAGCAGGGCACGTGTTCCGAAATGCGATGAGCCGTTTGGAGTCCTGAGCCGACTCGAGCGTCCGGGGTCTCGTTGCCGTTTCTCTTGAAGCACGGCCGACCGTCTCTCTCCAAGTACGCATCGTGCCGTGGCGGTGAAAACGTGGGTCTCGGGATGATCCCTCGGTACAGGACCTGGTTGTTTGCATGTTCCATCATCACGCGCGAGTGTAACAAGACGAGAGCGGGGTTGAGAAGCAATCAATTGGTGTTGGAAGTGACTGCTCTGCCGTTTTCCGAATACCAACTGATCAATGGCAATAAACGGCCCGTTAGCTCCCATCCAGGGACAGGTTTTCGTGTCCTTGGGGTGGAGTAAGTATTATACATAGCAAAGTCGAAGCGGACGAAGCTATGCAGGCGAACGTCATCCGGCTCATCTGTCAACTTAGTACCAAGACCCGGTCCCGAAGCTATTGAAACGGCGGCTCTTTAGTTTTGAAGAGCTTTCGGATATAACGTGAGTATTTCATAGTGCGAGAGGAGACGGCTGTCGTAGGAGTTTTATTTCAAATGGACAAGAGATCTTCTTCAAAATTTAATAAATGATAAATGACTTTGCGCACGCATATATAGCTATTTCACTCCTCGTTCCACATCCACATTACAGCACGTCAGCTCATATCATAATACATCATATATGCTAGATGTCCAAATACACGTGTAATTCAGAAATAGCTATAATTTATTAAGCCTTCTGCATCCCCACCCAAGATTCTCAGGCTACTTCAGGTATTTTTGGGTACTCGTGTGAAACATCAAATGCCCGATCCAGCATCTAGTCGCGTGCTCTAAACCAGGTCGCAAGATCAAATGCATCCTCTGGCTTGTACATATCGCTATCCATATGTTGTGATTCGAAAAGATGCAAAGGAAACTTGATCATGGTCTCACTCGATCGCGCAATTCTTTTGATATATTTCGTAAACGCTCGGTTATCTCGAAGATCTCGACTGATGAACCAAAAGAATGGGTTGACGCATGCGACCGAGATCTGACCCAACAGGCCGGTTCAAGTTAAGAGGCTTGAGGCGAGAGACATTGAACCATCACACTTTTCTATGGTTACAATGTTGGGTTGGTGATCGATGCTACCCCCACGGTGAAAGGTCGCCTTCTGTCACCGTGCCATCGAAACTGACTGGGAGCACTGTGGCAGCTGGGCTGTTTGATTATATAATGTTCAAACAATCAATGATATCACTTTTATGTAGCCTCAGCTCGCTAGTCGCCATACATGAACCAAGTTGCGTGCTCGACCCGCATTGCCACTCCGGGCTTAGCATATAGGAACTCGTAGGGGAGGCTGCGAGGCGCACCAGGGACTGGTTACACTAATTACTTCATAGAGCTAAGTTCTATTGTTTTAGTCTTTGCGGAGGAATACGATAGACCAATAGAAACCCCCACGAGTGAAGCAGACGAGGATTGTCCTGTTCATTATTTCGGGGACGCCTATTTGATGAATTACAGCTCGGTGAGATTTAGGTAGTTCCCAGTAGTCCCAGTAGTCCCAGTAGTCTGAAAAGTAGCCCCTACAAACTACCCGTAGTTGATGAACTATCCTTGTTACATGTATCAACAAAATTTGACGTTGTAATTCTACGTGTAAAAAAGGTACTACCTATGTAGTATGTAATTACAGCTGCAGTGTGCAACGAATCCTTCCAGATGTCAATGTTGTATCTCCCCAGGCGAAGTACTCTGGAAGTACCCTTCCACGTCGCTTATGAAGGGATGGCCCTGCTCGGTCGGCGTTTCCTGCCGTGTAACTTTCTAAGCTAACGTACCGACCTACCTATTAGGTACATGGATTATCATAAGAGTCCACAGGCACCTGGGCAAAGTCCAGCAAGATGTATATCTGGGCAGTGGGCAGTCACAATTGTCGCAATACCCAGACTTACAGTGGCTTTTAAACTTGCTACCTTTCCCCGTTCCCATTCTTCTTGAATCCTATTTCTTCATGTCTCTCTCGACTGCTGACATTGAATCTTACTCGCGTTGAAAGTACTTTCTAAACCCTACAAGACGACAGCATTGTTATCGTATTATGTGCGCGACCATCCGAGATTAAGCGACTTATACTAATTACTGCACTAATAAAGCTTACGCCATACTCTGCTTCCTCTTCATATCTTTTATACCTGAATAAATTTCCTCCGTTTGTATATATTCACCGTCGATATGAAAGCAGAATATTCAGACGAGCCGACGGGCTACGACGCAGACGATGTCACTATACCCCGTGGCTGGTCTGCTTGGTTTGGCGGTCCTCGGGTCAGGATAGGTCCTCGAATTGCTCCCCAGATAGCCCCGGTCAGCGACGAGATTCGAGATTCGAACAGTGAACTTAGCAGCGATGCAATCCTTAACAAGCAACTCGAACAGGAGGCCAACTGTGCTATCCAATATCGCACATGTAGTTGGCAAAAGGTGTGTCCAAGCAAAGCCCAGACGGGAGCCAAGGACCTATTATTTTCGCTAATGTCTTGACTTTGGTCGATCACAGACAGCCGCATTGCTCTTCTCCGAATATATCTGTCTGGTAAGTGCTTTCCCATTACGGCTTCTAAATGTATAGCTATGATTATTGGTCGAATATTCTACTTTTCTTATCTTAGCCCCCCTCATTCTTCGGTTATTAGACGTCATCGTCACTAAAACTAACATGTGAATAGGCTATCATGAGCTTCCCGTGGTCGTACAGCGTCCTCGGGCTTGTCCCTGGGTAAGCTTTCTTGGCTTCTGGGCACTTGGCTTGACAAGACTTTTGGTCGCTAATATAGGATTTAGCCTCATTCTTACTGTTGTTCAAGCTCTCATAGTTTTGTACACGTACGTTAGCCAAAATTATTCGTTCATTAGCATGGCAACTAATACTCAATAGCTCTATCGTGTTATGGGAATTCTGCCTCCGGCACCCTGAGGTCAGAGACGTATGCGACATCGGTCAGATGCTATTCTGGGGTCAGAAATGGGCGTGGTACTTTACGGCAGTCATGTTCATTCTGAATAACACCTTCATCCAGGTAGGCGGAAACTTACCGGTCACCATTCGGATTTTTCAAACCTAACTCCTTTAATAGGGTCTCCATGTCCTCGTCGGAGCCAAGTATCTCAATACGATGGTCGGACCAAACGCCGGCATCTCCTGCCAGACTGTATCATTTGGTGCCATCGTTGCTGTTATTTGCTGGCTGTCGTCGCTTCCTCGTACCTTCAGCATGCTCTCAAAGCTTGGTACTGCATCTGCCCTCTTTACCTTCATCTCGGTCCTCTTGGCTACAATATTTGCTGGAATCCAAGACCACCCTGCGGGTTTTAACGCTGAACCGACTACCGACCCTGACACCGGCGCACAGTTACCTTTCGGTAACCCAATTGTCACAGCTGTTCCCATCCTAGGCACTACCTTCGTGTCAGGCTTGGGCGCATTTCTTAACATCAGGTATGAAACCACTCAGCATATATTACTAGTCGCTAGCTATTCCTAGAGCTAACGTACGTGCGTAGTTATACTTTCATCGGACAGATTACCCTTCCTAGTTTTATCGCCGAGATGCGAGAGCCGAGAGACTTCCCTAAGGCTCTCTGGGCGTGCACCATCCTCGAGATAATTGTCTTCAGCATCGTTGGCGCAGTCACGTATGCATTTGTGGGCAATCAGTATATGACCTCGCCAGCTTTTGGGTCCTTAACCCCGCTGTTCAAGAAAGTCGCATTCTCCTTCATGATCCCCACAATCATCTTCCTAGGCGTCTTATACGCTTCGGTATCAGCTCGATTCATATTCTTCCGAATATTCCAAAATTCCCGCCACAAGAACGAACACACAATGGTTGGTTGGGGTTCCTGGGCTCTTATTTTGTGTAAGCTCGCTCACAAAGCTCCTACCTATTCTACCCCTCATGCTAACGAACGCCATTTAGTCATCACATGGGTTCTCGCCTTTGTAATTGCTAATTCAATCCCGTTCTTCAACTCGCGTGAGTTTTCCCGGGTGGCTTCTTGCCTCCAAAAATATGACTAATTCGATACGTAGTTCTCGGTCTCATGTCGTCATTATTCGACTCATTTTTCGGCTTTATCTTCTGGGGCGTTGCGTATTTCCGGATGCGGAAAGCCGACGGAGCTGTTGCGTTGCTTAAGGATCGGTCATTCCGCGGCTGGTTTGAGGGCATACTGAATATTCTTATCATTCTCACTGGCTTGTTTTTCCTTTCAGTCGGAACCTATGCAAGTGTCCAAGGTATCTTGGATGAGTTTGCGTTAGGTACGGTGGGCAGCGCATTCCAGTGTGCGAGCAATGGTATTTAGAAGCATTTCTGCGCATATACGTTCTTGAAGAGGAGGATATACCCATGGATGAAAGCAACGAAGAGCATGGAAAAGAAACGAGGATATTGTTTATAATTAGAAGGGATAACGGGACATACGTACACGGGTTACTTTGCCGAAAGAGCGAGTGCGTTCGCAGCTCAATTGAGCGCTTCTTGAACAGGACAGGGTTTGGCACATCTTACCACAGCATAGTAATGCAAGAGAGGAGTGGCACATTTTTAAATGGCCTCTCCGGAATCTAGCATGAACACTTGAAAGGCATCTAGTAGATGCATATCACGACTAGACTATCTCTAGTCCTTACTAACTACAGCTTCAACTTTTGGACTTGCACAAACTACAGTACTAAAATCGAGCTAACTTCGCCTCAGATATACATCGTCGTCCGTCGCTACCGATGAGATATACGTTACGTCTATGTGGAAGAGAGTTGGTGGATTTTCAGTAAGGTAGGTTGGTCTACATAACCTCTTTTGTTTACCCTTCAACCGTTCATACATATATCTACGTAAGTCATAGTCAGGGGAGCCCGTACGTTGGCAAGTAGCTTAAACTCATATCGTACCTCATTTCTCCTAACTTCGTAACTCTCTAGTGCTGCATGTGAATGCCATACTTGCATAGGAGCACCGCCATCTTAGCATGTTTAAGTCTTGTTAGCTCTGAATCCCCGAGTGTGTTTTATGTGTAACATGCATGAGTACTATTATGCTAGTCGATCCCAACAGCTTCGTTAGCTCCATTTCTCTCGTCTTTATCCCTGCTCGTATTTGAACACGAGTGTCTACACCTTGATTAAGATTTGGCTGTGATGGGTAGCGCTTCGATACTGGTAGAATTTGTGTAGTATAGGTTAACGCGAAAGAGAGGATGTATTATACAGTATGAAGTGTAGGGATTGATAAAGATGCTGCTCTCGCTCTCGCGCTTGCTTAGCCTAATACTGCACTGCGAGGTGGTTTCGATTGAATATACTTGTATGTAACAATCCTGACTTATGAGGAGAATATAACCGCTTATGCATGACGTGGATACTTCATGGATTGAGTCAATTGACATACGTGTACGTTGTTGACTCTGACGGGAAGACACAGACAACATACATGTTAGCAGAAAGTGGACTACACAAGGCTTTTTCTAGCCTTCGACACATCAACTTATTCAGAGCAATAGAAGTGGTGTTCATCTGACTCCGATTGATTCTGGAATAGAGATCAAAAATCCCAAAGCTATAAAAAAGAGGCTATCCGACCAACTCCCTGTATCTCTCGTCGCCGCCCCGTCGCGGCGGGATGGATATACGATTGGATAGACATCATACAACAACACCAAGAATAATAATAGAATAGACCTCTGCCACCGCCCTCCAACTACCTGGCCATACTACAACAGAATGGACTCGATACCTCCCGTCATAACGCGTACGTGTACACATATACACACCACATTTACACCTCGAAAGCCGGCAAGCAAGCGATCTTCAAAACTCCACCAACTCCCGCAACGGATCGAGGATATATAGAAGTTCAAAATAATGATAAAAGGGGTGGCGAGACAGAGAGCTATCTAAACGGCGCGGACAGCACACGAGGCCCCCCTCGTATTGGGCGATACGGACATTAGGCGCCGTCTCGCTGTAGGATGGGTTTAAGAATGGACGAATACGAGTATCCGGTGGAAGGGGAAGCGGGGACTCAGATTTCAAAAAATCCAAGTTGGAAGTCGTTAGACCGAAATAAAAAATGGAATTCCACATTACAGCAACGGGTTGAAACAAAACAGGAATAATCAAGCAAAACGACGTACAAAACCAGCCTTAGGGGTTGGGGGGGAAAGGGGGTATCCATAAAGAGCAGTTATTCTCTTCTTTTTTTTGCTTCCCGTTCAAGCGGGTTATCGTTCATCTCCCCTTCGAAAAGAAACGAGAGCAGCAACAGCAACAGAAAAACAAATTGAGGGAAGTCTCTCCCCTCCTTGCCTCCAGTCCTCCCCAAAACGCATTCGTGAAATTTCGTCATCCGAACTTGGAGAGTCGTCAACCAATCCAAGTCATCGTCAGCCCGTCAACCCTCTTACTAAACCTATCCTTTTTCACCTTTTCCAGATAAAGAAAACCCCAGTGGCCAAAACTACTTTCAAGAACTGAATTGCTCTAGCTCTCTGGATGACTTGATCGAGACTCCCTCGTTCGTCCTAATCGTGGTATTGGACTCGACTGGTTTACCAGTCTGATCGTCATACCGAAACAAGAGCCACTATCTCGGCGCGAAGTCCCGTCCTCCTAGGTATTCGAGGCCTTCCCATGTGTCGCCTGAGTTGGTGGTGGAGAGCTTGGTAACGGGACGTCATGGGGAGTCGGTACGGAGTTTACTTCAGGAACCGGAGCCGCACCATGTGGAGGTCCTGTGACTGGAGTAACTCCCTTCTCGTCTATACTCCCCATGGTGTCAACACTCTTTCCTCCCGAGGTTAGAAAACCTTGACCTTGCTCTCGCGGGGGTGATTTTGTACGCTTAATCTCCGCGTTCTCTTTCGCTTCTCGGTATTTGTTCTTGATCCATCCAATAGGCCCTTTCGGTTCTTCCTTGTCCCTACTCCCAACTTCGCTCTCCGCTAGCGTCGCAGCCACATCCGAGGACTCCCCTGTCCAACTCTTTCGCGGTCGCTGTCCGCTTCCAACAGAAGATGTGCTCAATTCAGCATGGCTGTTGGCGCCCAAGTTTTGAGGAGGCGTTGTAGAAAAGTCTTCCCTTCGGCGGGAAATGCGCCAGCGACGCTTCTTGTCTTTTTCAGGGGTGTCTGTGGGGACGGGTACGGTCTCCTCGACCTGGTCTATGTCAGATCCTTCGTTAAATGATGAATGTAGGGACGTTGGCGGTGAAGACTTTGGTTTAAGTGTATGGTGATTCTCTGTGTCGACTTGGGTGGTGCTTGTAGATGGTACCTGGGAGGCTCTCGGAGTCGACTCCGAAGGTGTCTCAAACGAGGTACCGTTCTCCGAACTACTCGGTTCTAGATGAGAGACTCTCTGTTCTATTGGGTTCGCAGCTTCATGTGCTGGGGAAACTGCCTCGGAGTGAGGTAACGAGGCCGTCGAGCTTTGTGCACTTGGGTTGGTACTACTTGGCAAGCGTTTCTTACGTAGCTTATTAGGCTGTCGCCTTTCGCTCTCGGAAGTCGGTGATCGTTGAAATAGACTCTGGAGGTTCCTTTCCTTCAAAGGCGTCATGACATCACTAGGGGGGCCTAGGAGCCTTTCTTGACTTCTACCAGCCGGCTGGGTTGCCGCTGTCATCGGTGTTAGGTGTTGTGATGTGGCCGGAGACGGCTCAGAGGCGAGTGGTGCTTCCTCAGCCACAGTTGGAGGAGCGGCTACCGTCGTTCCTCCTGGCGATGGAGAGGCCGGACCTACTGCGACGGTAGGTGAGCTCTGTCGGGGTGGAAATTTCCCTGAAGGAATGTGAGGCGATTTCTTAGACGGAACTGTGTTGCTTCTAGCAAGTCCACTATTCGGCGTCAAAGCAGGGCTTCCAGGGGTAGATGCGCCGTTAGACTGAAGTGAATGTCGTGATGATGTGGAACGGTTCCTGCGAATCTTGCCATCCCTACTAACGCTCTCGGCCCCAGCGCTCGCATTCGATGCAGACCTTGCGACGCCACTATTACGATTCGGGGTTGCCGGCGTTATTAGAGTCGGTGGTCCCTTTTCGATTTCTTGCTTGGTTTTCTCATCCGTACCGGTGCCTTGCATACCAATCAAGAAGTGGTCCTGATTTTCGATTAGAAAGATGATAACGCACTGATTCAGGCGATACTCCTCCGGCGCCATGGCATGCTGCGGATGCGAGAGCATACCGGGCTGGAAGATAGCAGCCAGGTTCTGGGCGGTCATCCGATTTTCGTCAGCCTTAGCGGCGAAAACTGCGAGCAAGTCCAGGATGTATAGTAATAGCTGTCGGTTAAGCGGAGGCAATTCCTTAATTAGCTGCTGATACTTCTCTATAGCTTCAGCTTCGTCGAAGTTTTCGACTAGTTGCGTGCCTTCGGTATCGCCAACTGCTTGTTTTGTGTGCCCACGTAAGGGATCTCGGAATCGCTCGTATAGATCTAGCGGGACAACCGGTTCGGGTAGGTCGTTCAAGTATCGTCGTAATACATTGGCGGCGTCATGAACCGTGTAACCATCCCACACAAGACCTTTGCCATATCGATCGGGCGAGTCGAACTGTATCTTTAGTTCTTTAATGCGCTTTTCGGAACCGCTGAGACGGAATATTCCCTCCACACCCGTGGCTATGTAGTTGTCAGCATCCATCCAAATCCTCCAGGGTTTGTCTCTACTAACCTTTTTCCTTCAAGAATACACCACATTTGGCTACTACGATGGGGACATATCCATATATATAGCTCTTGCCTTTCTCATCGACGAGTGAAATAGCAACGTTCGCGTAGGTGATGCTTTGCCGTAGAGGGACTCCGAATATGCCCTTGGGTTGGGGTTCTATTTGCGAGCTCACATTAGCCACAACCTCTGTATCTTGATCGCATTCAACATATCTATGTTCCTCTAGACTATCAGGATAATAGGGCTGTTCGATCACGAAGTTGGGGCTTTGTAGTAACTGCTGGGAATCATAGTCAAGTGTTATGGGTTTCCGAAAGCAGATACATGACCAAATGGCATTTATCATGCCCATCGCATTTGTAGAGGAATGGGGATAAGATGTTGGTGATTCGTGAGAAAGGGTAGAACGGGGAGTGGATGATTCGCAGTCGGGTCGAATAGGTGTGGTGTCGCCCTTACCTTGAGACTCTTGATGCCTCGATCGAGTCTGGAAGCTCTTCCACCATGACTTCAAATCTCGCTTGCTCGGCGGGGAGGCAGGATGAGCAGCAGGAGGCGGGGGCTGCTGCGGAGGACTCATTTGTTGATTTTGTTGTTGTGGCTTCGACGGGGTGATTGCAGACGTCATGGTGTGTCTATGACGCGCGGGCGACAGTGACCGCGACCGTCAGCAGGGCTAGGCGATGCCTCGTAACGGTGCACGCGCGCAATTTTGTATGCCTCCGATGATAATAATTTCTCAAGTGTGAATCGGCGGGTAGATGCGGAAAAACAGAAGGGTTTGCCTTGTCGAGTGAGGTGAAGATGATGTTGAATACCGGCGTAGACGTGTTGCGTAGGCGTGGGTAGGTTAGGTCGGTGGGTTGGATTGTTGATTATCAGCGACAGAGCGCGGCGGGATAATGTGTCGGGTCAAGGCCGAAATGTTTCAGGGCAGCCTAGGACTGAACAAATCAAATGTCGACGATTTTCAAACGGTGCAGAATCGGCGCCTTGAGGACTGATATTATTAACTCATTCGAGAAAGACATCAGGTAAGTTGAAGATGAAAGTGAGTGTGGTGGCCTCAATATTACAATAGGGTAAGTGTTAAAAGAAGTAAGGTAAAGTTAGGTTGGTAGGAGGTAGACACGGCGGTAGGCGGTAGGTGGTAGCGGCGCTGGGGAAGGCACCGTAGGAAGGGTACTATGAGACCTTAGATTGAGACCTGGGAATGGCTTAGGTGCTGTTGTAGAAGAAGAAAGGCGGATCCACGACGTACATTCCCACTCATATCACTGAAGTGACTGAACAGTGGATTCACATTGGGGAAGGTAGGTACTTAGTGGTTCTAGCCCTAGTCGCCGTTTCCTCAGGTACCATATAGCATCAATGATCAATACAACTTGAATGTTGTCACATTGTGGCTGAAGCACCGTCTAATACACTGTGCAGTGTATAATATTATCAAGGTTTACTAAGACATCTATATTGATTAAACTCACTTCAAACTCACCAGCAAGACGTTAGCCTCCAGATGTCTATTGTGTGCTCCCGAAGTAATTCAAGCCATTTCTACTAGGTATACATGTCACAGTCTACTCCCTACACATAGATCGTGGGTTGTGATAGGCTAGCCTGAGACTGTGAGTCGTTAAATCTGTAGGCTTTTTGTCTCTGAAATACGTACCTACTGGGCTTCTACTAATTTGATAGACTGTGTCGACATCTGTGTCATAGGAGCATATTAGTATGGCCTGCTTCCACTGCCTTGTTGAAGTTGGAAGTTTCTGCAGACTTGTCTCCTTTTTACACTTGGCATTTCCATATTCGATATGGTGTAAACCTACGTGCCTCGTATCTGTAGACCTGCCATGGACACAGACTCAAATATCGGATCAAACCTGACAATATGAAAACTCTGTAGCCCTACACGAACAAACTCGATATCTGTCTCCCCTTTCCAAAACATGTCACAATAGTAGGTATATGAAGATGTATAGACAGTGCCAGAGACTGTGCTAAGCCTCTAGGTTACCCTGAATGTTCCTCTCACTCCAAGCACAGAGATGTCTACAATCCTATCGGGCGAGCTAAAGCTTAGCGCTCCAAAAGAAGCCCTACATGAATGGATACAGCAGGTACATCTTCAAGGGGGATTTTTGAGCTTGCCTTGGAAGTCTAGACACACGTCTAGACTTTCTCGTATTGTTCCTATTGTTCCAGAATTGGCTAACATTTCTGGCCTGAAACATGGTTCAAGCTGCATTCGAACCTTTCAATTTCGCGGGTCAGCTTGTAATAGCAGGAAATGTAAGCAGGTTATCTCTTCCGAAGCTATTATTAGCTCTAAATAGCTACACAAACTACGGGGTACAAGACCGTTATTTGAGGCATCCAAGGACATACCTACCTGGGTACTGTACATACCCTTTGTAGACCAATATTGATGCCTCAACTTACCTAAACCTGCAGAGGTTCAAGCCACACGAAGCGATAGTTGGATATGTACATATGTAAGTAGCCAGCAAGAACCAAAGAAAACATTTGATACATCAATATTGATACTAGTAGCTATCCGCTATCTTCAATGTTGTATTGATCGCCGCCACCTTATTCGTTATGCCGGGTAGTTATCATGCTGTCAGCGTCATATGCTACCGTTTCCAAGTTTTTGATAGGACGAGGTGGAAGGGTCGAGGAGGCAGGGAGGGTTGACGGGGTTGAAGGGGGGGGTGTTTTCCCACAAGGAAACGAAAGAGAAATCCACTCTACCCGCCGAATCGTTCTACTATGTATTCCAAGTCCTAAATATGACGTCGACCCCTACTCCCAGCTAGCCTCCCAGCCCTCCAACCCTCTCGCGGTGTTACTGTGGCGCCTCAAGATCAACGGCTTGAATCAAATATGCATCTCTCCTTGGCGAATGTGCTTTCGCATTGGCGTCATAACGCAGCTCTATAGTAAACACACATGCGCGCATACGGGCGTATAAGGTCTATATGCATAAGTACGCATATATCATCATTTTTCAACGAGTATACCAAAGATTCAAATTTCGAACATCGAATCTTCGAACTTGGTCAGCTTAACCATTAAGCATACAGCATTCTGAACCCCGCCACCGATCGTCGCAGACACTACTTCATTAGTGGCTCTTCGTGGATCCTAAATATAGCAAGGTTTCTCGGCTGCCGTTCGGATTAGGTCATGTACCTACCTACAATCTGCAAGGTCGCGTAGCTTTTCTCGTTTTTCAACAACTCCCCGCCATCGTCAACTCTCGGCTGCAACATTGTAAGTATGTACATGTAGATTGCCTTGACTCCGCGGATCGCCATCTTGTCAGATGGGACCCGCGGCGATTACGTAGACTGGCATGGCTGTGACAGGGCACGACGGGATGCAGAACCAGTCAGGTCACGCCGTAAAACCAGGTACAAGACGGCCTTGGCTGCCTTCGCACTTGCACTTATTCATGCTAGCTTTCACATGGGAAGCTTTCCCCGCAGATCACCTCCTTAGTAGAATACGCCTCGGTTCCTACCGAGTTCATGCGCCTAAGTAAGCAGTAGTTTAAGCTAATTGATTCACGAATGGCGAAGTCGCCTATTATGAGAGAGTAACGTGATGCAAAAGAACCCCTTTTATTTGGAGGCGGTAGCAAATACTGGAAGGCTTAGAGGAGGCGCGTGATAGATTATAAGAGACAGACCTTATGACGACAGCAGAACCAGTAAATGACAACGACCCGGAGCTATCGCAACTCTCTAGTCCAAAACCAGTAGCTAGCTCTAACTTAGCTCTATCAGACAGAAGAATGGAAGCAAGCGTAGATCTAACTAAGGCGACTAGCTCGGCGGGCTACTTGGGAATAGTTAGGTGGCTATGACGATAGATCGATCGACATTGCGTTTCGGGCACTAGCATCTTACAGAGGTGAAATCTCATCCGGCTATCATGTACCAGCAGGATTGGATACGAAAAACGGCCAAGAACCGGGCGTTATATTGGACCTGAAGGCGCCCATAGCATACCAACTATTCCTATACAGCAAATAGACGGCCAAGTTCAGGATAATTTCGAGAACGTAGGCTATCCTGGGGCATGCATTTAGATCCTGAATAGGGTTGTCGATAAGGCCAAGTACTTGAGTCGAGGAGGAAAGGATAGAAGGCCGTGGCAGACTGTCCACTTGTCACGGCCCATAAACACCAATACAGTAGAGGCACATTCTATCACGAGTTAACATCTCGAATTCGTAGGCGCAAGGTCAATGTACGGCAAGTAGTCAAGTGTATCATCAATTTCCTGGATGTTCGTACTGTAGTAGCGAGAACGGCAGCAAGACCGCCTTATACATTGTAGATACAGAGGGCGCCGCCACGGTCCAATTCCCAGTGAATCCATATGCAAACAGCCCGAATCAGCTCTAGCAAAACCCGATAATCATTCGCCGTGACACCGCACCGAACGAATACCTGTACTAAATGCAACGAATACTCCTTTCCATAGCCATGAACAGTCCTTCTTGTCCATGGTCTCCTAGGAGGGTATTCGACCGTTGCGAAGGAGAAAAATGTAAAACACGCCCGGGGAAACCTATACCGTCCTTGTACAGACCTGCGGCGGCCAAATCCACGCAATCACGGCGCCGAGAATTCCTGCCCTTACGCCGGATAGGTATTGCACCAGAGATTCGCTCTGTGCTGACACGCCAAACTTACACCTGAGGGCCGAAAAAACGCCCTCACCATCCAACGGATTGTATGCCGCGAAACCCTAGAGATATTGTATGAAGAATAGAAGGGGACCGGGTCGACGGCAGTGGTAAAGAACAGAGAATGCATATAAATAAAATGAAAAGAAAATCAGGTCGCCCGCCCAAACGCCAGATTATGGAATTCCGCCAGTGATGAGAGCAGTCTGTGCTATTCTCAGTAACGGGAAGTCTTTATAAACAAATTATGAAGGCCGCGGGGCGTAAACAGTTGTAGTGCAATCTTTTACGTGTCATCATACGTCGTAAGGAATGGCGGCGCATTTGTATATTCCTTTTTGTCATGAAGCACCAACGGGGAGGCTCCGTGGTGCAACATCGCCGCTGCGTTTTCGGGTTAGGTCTTGTTGGGCTTTGGAAGCGTTTGCAATCATCTGTAGTTTCTTTCGAAGAGCCACAAGTCTATTATCGATCATGCGTATCACTTCTTCGAATTAGCTTACCATCTTGCTTAAGTTTCAAGTTAGGAGGACCTACTTTTTTCAACAGATTGTTGGTCGTCTGGATTAATGTCGGAAGCGCCCTCCCGAACTACATCGCGTTCGGCCTTGGAAGATCCGGATAGTCTACGCCTCGATAAATCCTCGTCGTTTTCTAGCACGGCTTCAAGCATGCGAATAGCGGTGACGTATGAGATTTCGCATCCGGCTAGGTCTACGTTCGAAATCTCGTTGATAGCAGCCGCGCGGCTCATCTCAAGAGCTCTTTCGTACATGAGCTTCTCAGCGCTAAGACCAGCCGTCAACACGATGCCCTCGGTACTAGACGCGCCCGTCAAAGCTGTTTCCAGTTGGTTGTTCGTAGGGTGGCATGGGTGGTCCTCAGGAAGCTGCTTCTGAGCCTCCAATAATTTCAGTCTCACCACCTCCGCCTTTTCTAAGGTCTCGTTGAACCGCTTGCGGACCCACTGGACAATAGAGTTGACCTTCGTTATCAGATTCTGAATGCTTGTTGCGTCACGACCAATAACGTGCTGAGTAGAACTGGAGTCAACCCGATTTTTACGTGTCCACCAGATATTTGCGATGTCCATGGACTTGGCGAGAAGCGAGAGTGCCTTCACATAGAGGACGAGAGCTTCCTCCGACAGCGACACTACTGCTTCCACCGTAAGACCATCTTCCTCTTCTAACGCCATCTGATCAGCGGGAACTCCGCCAAGACCATGATCCATCGAGGGTGCTAATGGTACTAATTGCTTGTACTTGACCTCGGCGAAACCCCAGACAACATCGCTCTGGTGTGCATAGTCTTCGATACGCTGAGCAACACGTAAGTCCTCGTCGATCGGTCGGTCATGACGTCCATCAGTGATGAGGCCGGCAGGAGCAGTTGGCGTAGGATACGCGGGAAACCCACTGTACGGGTGCGGAGGAGATGCACCTTTGCCGAAAGGAGTCGGATACCTTCTCCATCCGAGTACCCTAAAACTTGCATCTGAAATCGCATTGTAGATGGCGGATGTTGTAGAGCCAGGGCTTCCAGACAAGGTTTTATCTTGAGAGCCTCGGCGATTATGGTCAGGCCGCCTACCTTGTGCAATCTGAAGCGCCTGGGAAGGTTGAGCAGGAATTGCGCCCGTCGTCGATGTTGGTACGCCCTGCTGGGTGGCACGACGAATGATTTGTCCTGATTTAGGGGACGACGCTTGCACCTGTGCCCCCTTAGCGGCCAATTCGTCGGCGAACGCGTTTACCTCCACGTGCCTCTTTTCTACCACAACGTAATCACGCTCAAAAGCAATCTCTTGGGCAGCCTTTTCTCGTTCATCTAACGTATATTGATCTGCACGGTCCCTGCCTTTTCTCATCTCTTCGTGTGACGGAGACTGGCCGTGAGAATATTTATTAACCGAAGCATTGGACAATCCACGTCTCCGACGCTCTTCAACGAGGGCCGTCCGAGTAGGTGCTGACGTAGAAGGCACTGGCTGTGGTCGAATGCCTAGGCCTGGGGCGATGTCATCTCGTGGGGATCGGTTTCCGCGAGGGGCGCTCTGCACATCTTGATTCCTAAACTCTGTTGGCGACGCTAGGGGCGATGATTTCATTGGCTTCTCGCGAGGAGATGGTGAATTATTATCCTGGCGTGCCGCGTCCGGGTCTGTACCATAGCGACGGTGGGCTGTTGGAATACGCCGCAAGGTTGGGTCAATCTCGTCAGTCCTGGATACAACACGCGCTTCTCTCGGGGGCTGTCTCGCAATTCTAGGTACGTCATCTTCAACCAAGCCGGGTATCTCATCTGCAATTACACGATGGTTGAAGAAATCTTCAAAACTCGATCGTTCAACAGGGCTGCGTTTCAGAAGTGCACGAATTAAGGCCTTGAGATCCGGTGTAACCTGACACTCTCGAGCAAACTTGATTTGATCGTTGGAACTTTCAATCTTCCTAAGAAGCTCAACGTGGTTGCTGGCTCGAAATGGTGGTTTGCCAGATGCCATCTCGTATGCGACAGTACCGATAGACCACAAATCTGCTTTGGCATCATACCGTTCATAACGAAGTATCTCAGGTGCCATATAGAGAGGAGAGCCGCACAGAGTCTCAGCTAGGGAGGTTGCGGGTAAGACGCGAGCGAATCCGAAATCCGCTAGCTTCAGCATCGGCAGCGACTGCAGTCCAACAGCAGGTATTAATGAATTGTGGCTAGCACTGAGGATTGGATAGCTATCTTTACTCGCCGCCCTATGCTGGGGCGACGGAAGTAACAGGAGATTTTGCGGCTTGATATCCCGATGGATGAAGTTTCCCCTTCGCAGGAATTCTAAAGCACTAGCCAGTTGCTTGAGGAAATGACGGATGACAACTTCGTTGAGACCAGCACCGGGGACGGTAGGGTATTTTCGCGCCATGTCGCAGGTCGCAGGATACGTTATGAGCTTATCCCTCCTCTTGATGAACAAAGACAAATCTCCCAACTCGCAATATTCCATCGCGAGATTGATGTGGGTCTTGGACTCGACGCAGTCATGAAGGGCGACGATGTGAGGATGTCGGAGCTCCTTGAGGATCTTAATTTCGCTATAGAGGTTCTCCTTCAGCTTCTTGTTCAATCGCGCGAGCTCGACAGATTTGATGGCGACTAGTTCTCCGGTTACCTGTGTGGTTTCCATCGTTAGCCAAGCTGCGATTTCTCAGTGTGACTCACAACTGTGGTATGGGGTTGTATGGCTTGCGGTGATCCGAGCGTAGATGCTAATAGTGTCTACGACCGCCTCTTGGCTAAATACACAAAACAACGGGTTGCAATAGGGGATGCGCCTTTGGGTGTTTAGGGGACACGAACCTTGTGCTTGCCCATATATACTTGAGCAAAGCTACCTTTGCCTATCTCGGAACCAATGATGAACGAGCCAACGGTCTCATCGGTGGCAGCAACCTTCCGACGGGGAGCCGAACCCATATGTGTTCGTGGATCAGCCATGGCTTCCTGTGTGGGTTGACTTATGACAGGAAGCTTGGGTAATGCAGCCCGTGGGCTTATAAGGGGATCGGAATGAAGTCGGTAGCTCGAGTATTCGTCATGTACACATTCAGCTTGGGCGTGGATGAAGAGTACTCGTGGTTCGTCGATGGAAAGGGGGTAAAGATGCACAAGGCAGGCGTGAGATAAGTCGAAAAGAAACCCAGTGGGAGGAAGTTCGCGTGTCTCTGGACCAAGGCTTAGGTAGACGAGGTAAGATAGATTGGGGACCTGGACGGGACGTCAAAGTGGATGTAAATGATGTACTCCGTAGAGGCAGGGTATCCGATAGGTCGGCCAGCGGAGAATCGAGGCCCTGGGAGTCTGGGACAGGAGGAACCTTGAAAGGCGGGGATGTCTGTGTCACCTCGAATGGCAGATACAGGAAGATTTAGGCCACAAGGGTGCGACGGTGGAGATCTGGTGTATCTCTGTCTCTTTTTCCTGTCTCTCGACGACCAAATGGACGTAGGGCAAGGCTTCCCAAGTGTTGAAGAGGAAGAAGAGTCAGCCGTTGAAGGAGAATGGAAATGCAGAAAAGGTAGGTCGACTAGACCAGGGTACCTGACGTATGACACTGTCGGCAGGCTGTAGCTGTATGTAGGTACCTTGTCTTGACTGTGTGGTGGACAGGGGGGGATGTGCAAGGAGCACTTGAGGCAGTCAATGATAGTGATCAAGCTGCGAGGTTCCCGAGTGGCAGCTACCGAGCTACCGAGCTACCTAGAGCTGCTGCAGTTCCAGTACCAATACCACCAGTGTCAGTACAGGACAGGTCGTGTATTTTCCCCAGGCTAACCTGAAAGAAAGTTGGTCTGGTGTTGATTGGATTGACCGATAATCAAGTGAATGACTCGGTCTGCGCTTATGTACTTGTCACTGTGTTTCTGTCTCTACTGATAGGTTGATCGTGGGAGCGATGCTATCGAATAAGGAGGTACTGGTTGGTTGTGTACAACGTGCGTACTGTAAGTATAAGAAACGTTATCAGGATGGGTCCCTGGATTATTGATAACAGGCACTGGGGGGATTAGATTGATGTAAGCTCGATAGGTGAAGTACTTGGAATATAACACAGTAGGGGGGTGTAATAAAGGGGATTCGCTTATAAAAAAAGAAAGAGGGGAGAAGAATATTATGGATGAAGAAAGTAGAAGAAAGGACGAGAGTGAAGAGAAGTTCGTCGAGGTGAGGCGAGACGATCAGGTTGCTCACGGGACGTAAGTAGGTGATAGGAGTTAGTGTGTAGGTAGGTAGAGAGGCGAGGTACCATATTTAGGTAAGTTGAGAGGACTCGCGCGACGAGCGATGGTGAACAATGAAGATCGGACCCGTCGCTCATCACTCGTGACTCTTCAGCATGATAACCTATTGATAAGACCCCCGACAAGCACTTGGGGCAGTGGGCGCTGGCACTAATCTACATTTGCACCTACACACCAAATCTAGAAGCCGATTCCGCTAACGCCGGTTCCACTATTTCTCTTCCTTGAGCAAATAAGGCTTCGAAAGGGCTGCTGGTACCTGTTGTGTCTGAGACGCTAAGACGCTAGAGCATTCAGGGCTAGTGTGCCTACCTGGGCTTGCTGGTAGGTGAGCAATGAGGGAGCAGTGGGCACTGACATGAATGAAATAGCAAAAATGGATTGGATGACACCTTTCTTCTGGTTAATTCAGTCAATTAATCACTAGCGCGCCAGGGGGTAATTTCAACACCATGTCTAAGATAATATCTCATTTAAACATTATCTTTTTTAATTAAATATCATGTTAATATTTAAATATCATCTTAATAATAATCTCTTTTAAAAAACCATTTTATTTTATAAAATTATTTTAACATGAATATTATTATATTTAAAAATCATATTAATGATAATTTTTAAATTAAAATGATTTTTAAGATTTAATATAATCTTATTATTTAATATAATATTTATTAATTTAACATGGTATTTATAATTTAACATGATTTTTAAACACGTCGTAATTATTATATATGTTTTTTCACTTACCTCGTTTTTTATATTCGTAATTATTTATTATTTTATATATTTTATAATAAAATAAAAGTTTTTATCGTATAATCATTTATAATTTAATTGTAAATTTCGTAGACTTATAATCGTAATTATAATCGTAATTATAATTTAATAATTTTAAGACTTATAATTTAATTTAATTAATAATAATAATTTTTAATTAAAAAATAACCTTAAATATAAAATACATTATATAACTTAAATTAATAAATATTTCATTTTACGTTATTTTATATTTACTTTACATGATCTTAAAATTTTAACATTATATTAAAACTTCAACATAATCTTAAATTTTTATCATGTTAAACTTTTATCATATTAAACTTTTAACATCATATTAAACTTTTAATACCATATTAAACCTTAGATTAAGTTCAGAAATAGCATATCTCCCGAACATGTTTTAGTCAACATCATTTTAAACCTTCAACATCATTACCAAGATCATGTTCAGGTGACCCCCTGGCGCGCTAGTGATTGTACAGTCTCCGCGCTCTTCTGGCTTGAATGTTGTAAGGTTCCCCACAAAATGGACAAAATGGTAGGCCATCAGCGCCATTGCCCATTGATCGTCCACTAACTCAATCAATTGATCCAATTCCTTTGATTCCTCCGAGTCCCCCCCCCATCCAGTCTGGGGAAAGCGGTCTGGTTGCTACTATACAGTACAGTACATGCTAATTCTGTACCTTGACATTGTTTGCAGCATCTTCTTATCTTTAAAAGCAAAAGCATAAAAGACTGGATGATAGGACGATAGGAAAATAAAAGGAGAAAAGGGAATTTTTTGCCTATGTATGCCCCATAGCTTATTGGACTTTGGCCTCCTTTTTGTTCCTGACCTGGTATTGTTTTGTTCTTTGTCGATCCGAGCCAGGTCGGATGTCGCAAGTCGCAAGCAACTATTCGCATTGCATCATCATTTGCTCTGCCGCTTTTCTGCCGCCTTTAGTTTCCAGTTTCCCGTTCTCTCCTGCATTGACAACTAGCCTAACAGCCTAAGCGAATATCGATAGATGATTTCGATGAGCTTATTTTCCGTCATTCTTTGCAAATACCACTCTGCTAACCGAACTACCGGTGAGGCTCAACCGGGAAGCATATAGTATCCGCGGATATGAGAAGTACATTGATGATGTTTACGAAGGCAATCATGAGGTGACGGCCAATGATTGATTTGGTCTAAACTAGAAAAGAAGCCGGATGGACTGAGCGTTGACTCACTACTGACCCCTGAAAAGAATCACAAGGTTTTCCCAACATGCTGGACAACTTGTGCCTCCGGGCTATAAGATTTTGTGTACATCCATGGGTTGGATATACTGGCAAATTGATCCAGTATGGTACCGGCACTGTACCTTGTCCGCTGTGTAAGCTCCAGGGCTTTGGCGCTTACGACTGGATCGTAGGACAAAGCCATATCCGCTAGGACCCTGAAAAAGGCGGCTCGTTCAATCAAGGTCTCCAATCCGTCTTATTCCTATCTGCTCCGCTACCGGGACTCGGTCTTATCACCCCCTACATGTAGCATCAGTATCAGATCTAAGATCTCACCAACTAGGTATATTACTATGCGTCTAGTCTTTATCTTCTCCTTTCCTTATCAGTGATCGCATTGCATTGTAGGTCGGATTGCCTCCTTTACCTCGAGTTTGCTCTTGAGTTCCATCTCTTCTGTATAGAGCAAGTGTTCCATTCGCTAGAGATAAGTAACTATACATGTGTGTGTGGACGAGCTTCAGCAAGTCTACCCTATCTACGTGTAAGTAATCTATAGCCTACATACATATCACCCAGGCACTTCCTTGATTCCGTACTTTCCAGACTTATAAGACAAGGGATAGACACACACACACACACAAAGATAGATACAGAGCAAGATAACACATGGATTCGAGATTCCTTCCCAGTTAAATTGATTCTGCAACGCTCTCGAAGCTCCTTGCAGACGGGCTGTATGCAGGACGTCCATCGCCTGTATCAGTTTTAGGCAGACCGAAGCTACACGTACTCGGCTATTGCTATTGTGGGGACCTGGCGGTATGCAAGTCTCTCGACCCGAGAGCAAATCGGAAAGCCGAAGGAGGCGTTAGGTTGGCTTGTTTTGGCGCTGTTCGCCCGCCTCCTGAGGGATGTATGTTTAAAATGCTTACCTCTAGGTTCGCTTGACGCCCGCGCCTTTAAGGTTCCTGTTCCTGGCTTTGATGAAAAGCAACTGCAACTCATTTAGGTGCCTATAGCAATGGAAATATCAATAGCGGTAGGAAAAGCTCTAGCTTTGCTCGATTTATTCTATTACGAATGCTCGGGGGTTTCTATAAAATTTAAGCCCGTTGCGCAATCTTCTTAGTAAGTTATGTAGATAGGTACAGTAGGATATCATGCCGAGCTTCAGGGCGTATGTGCTGTATGTAGGCTGCGTAGCTCTCCTGCAGTCTCCGGGCACATGAATTGTAAGACACGTCTACTGCATTGAGCTAACGTAGGCCGTTGTTGAGTTGGCTAGCCCGCCATCAAGCTGTCGCGCCAGTAATAAATGATCGTAGATCCGAAGGTCCTCAAGGCAGCTTCGTATCAGCTGTTCCATTAACAGCGCTACCCACACAAGATGCACATTTCCGCAGGTAGGGTCCCCGCATTGCCAGTTTGGAACCTGTTAAAGCCACGGATCTTCTCCTTCAAGCTCAGGACGCCAGAAAACCCCGGTAGCTCTATTCTAGGCAGGGACCTATAGTAGCTTTTAAGTCGTAGGCAGAACAAGAACCAACCTAGTTGGGTAAGTATTATAGGCCTGGCAGGGTTGCAGGACACCACCCTATTTACTTCTTTACTACTATGATATGTAATGTAGGTAACCTCGCACTCTCTTACCACCACCCCTTTTTCCACTTGTAGTTTGACGCTGTACGCCTTGCCAGCGAACGACTCTTGTGTCCGCGTCCTAGCCCCAAGCCATCCAATCCCATAATTTTCATACGAACCAGAACCAGAAAATGACGCGGGGTATCGGTAGCGCTGATACGTCGCTAGGAAATCAATTCTCCAATTCAACGTGGACATCCTCATGTTTCTTAATGTTTGGTAGCTCCCGCAGCGCATCGCCAATAATTGACATGGCCTTCCGAAGCTGCGTTTCGGATATGACCAATGGTGGTGCGAATCGGATGATATTTCCATGTGTCGGTTTAGCCTGATCTCCAAGTAAGCTACTACTGCCTGCACTGCGTTGCATAGAAAATAAGATGGGTGTCTGTCGGTTTCCTTACCAGAACTCCTTTCTCCTTAAGGAGAAGGCAAAGGTCCCAAGCTGAGCGGCCATTTGCCTTTGATTCGTCGATAACGACGGCATTTAGTAGACCCTTTCCACGGATTGTCTTTATGAGCGGCGAATTAAATGCCGCTAGACCTTCGCGGAAGATGTTACCAAATTTCTCGGCTTTCTGGGTAAGCCGCTCCTCCTCCATGAGCTCGAGAGCACGTATAGAGACAGCGCAGCCTAATGGGTTTCCGCCGTACGTCGAGCCATGAGTTCCAGGCTCTACGACAAGCATGATCTCTTTACTACTGAGGACGCAGCTGACGGGATACATGCCACCAGAGATAGCTTTCCCCAAAGTAACCATGTCCGGCTTGATGCCGGCCCATTGAGAACATAGCATCCGTCCCGTGCGACCGATCCCCGTTTGAATCTCATCACAGATCAGGAGCACATTGTGTTTCTTGCAAAGCTCCTGGACTTTGACCAAGTAATCCTCTGCGGGGACCACCACTCCTGCCTCTCCCTGAATAGGCTCGACAATGAATGCAGCAGTCTCCTTTCCGTGGGCGTTAAGCACCTCCTCCAGGTCGGCTACATTGTTGTACCGAATAGGCTTACCAGTCGAGGGATTAACAGCGCCGATGTTAGGCACGTATGGTCCGTAGTTATCTTTGGACTCTGGATCAGTGGATAGAGTTACAGCCGTCATCTAGTAGTGACATTAGAACAGAGTTTCACCCGTCGGTGTGACTACCTACCGTGCGGCCGTGGAAGTTTTCCTCGGCACCGAATACCAAGGCCTTACCCTGGGGAACACCCTTGACTTTGTACGCCCATTTCCTTGCAATCTTGATCGCCGTCTCCACGGCCTCGGCGCCGGTGTTCATCGGCAGGACCATGTCGTACCCGAACATTGTTTGCACCTTCTCCGCCCACTTGGGAAACACGTCATTGTGAAATGCCCTGGAGCTCAAGGTCAATCTTCCGGCCTGTTCAGTCAAGGCTTTCACCAGCTCTGGGTGGCAATGACCCTGATTCACAGCACTGTACGCGGAGAGAAAGTCGATGTAATGCTTGCCTTCGGGATCCCAGACATCAACGCCCTGCGCACGCGCGAAAACGACGGGAAGCGGGTGGTAGTTGTGAGCGGCGAATTTGTTCTCCGCTTCAATTGCGCTTTTGGTCGTGGAAGCGTGGTATCTAGACGACGATGTCGAGCCGTTGCCCGAGTGGGTGGTCGGACCATCTGCGTGAGGAGCCATGGCTGTTGAGATAAGCTCGGAACATAGAAGATTGTCGAGTAGAAACAATTGGGGGGAACAATGCTACTTGTCCCAAGAGAGAGGAAGCAGAGAGAAGAATTGTAGTATAAGTCGGGCTATCGCTACGATAGGATCAAGACTTCGAGGTGGAAGATACTTTCTCGTGGAATGAAGAAAGTCTAAAAAGAAGAAAATACTTTGCGGATAGAGCTAGAGATAAAGGAAAGACGCGGCAAAGCAAGGCGGGGGCGACTATGAGATCAGGTCAGGAAAGAGGTTGGTACGTAATATGAAAGGACCTGGACTGATAGACTGATAGGCACTAAACCCCTAAGTGCAAGTCGAAGCGGCTCACCCAGTCGCGGCGCTGCGATGATGACAGGTTTGCCCGGGTTCGAAGGTCAGTCCGTTGGTCACATGCGGTGAAGGAGATATAGTCTTCTACCGTTGCCGAAGCAAAGCGCATCGACTATTCGGAACTAGGAATGGATTGGGACCGCTCTATGTCTTCCTTCGAGGCCAGGACGAGACGGGGTCCAAGTCCGCGAAAGAAGCTTTTTAGTCTGGCACAAAGCCCATTACTCGTGCTACTTGGGCACAGAGAGAGAGGGAGAGCCAGGAACCCCGGATACCGCAAGAATGGAAAAAATGACACAGGCGGCTGCAGTAGAGGGTGTGTCCGCCGAGCCCGGAGCAGTCGCGGTAGCCGAAGAATCTTCAATCACGGACCAATCATAGACATGTCATTTTCAAGAGAACCAATTATGATCTAGGAGAATTACTGTCGTGGGGGTGGTATCCGACGCTGATGAGATATCCTTGTCATCCCAGATGCTTGGCGGCGAACATGTTGATGAAGTCATGTGAAGTTATTTGCTTATCGAGGTACTAGGAGTTTAGCTGGACAATTCGCTTATCGGTGAATGTGGCTAATGAGGCAGCCTCACCCCGCAGCTGTTCTCAGCTGTCTCCCTAAGCTCTCTTAGGAAGCCGGCTTCACTGAGATCCATAGATTATGTAATACAGAAGCAGCTTGGCAATCTATGGATCGCTCTAGGCTATCAATTGATCTCGTCTCAATATGGACAGCTCCGAAAAAATCCCAATTTGGCTGGACAGATTGGAGCTTTGCTAAACAAAATCAAGTCCAATTAACAACACTGTAGCAAATTGCCAGGTAGCCTCAACTTTATCCGTCTATTTTTATATTTTGTAATGTTGTATATACAACCTCGATTGTTTCTGTCTTTCTAATTGAACAAAAATTTATATTGTGAAATGGATGTATAAGCCTTCAAAATGAGTTCAGGGAAGAAGTCGTCAAGCGCTAAGGCGAAGACGACACGGAACTCTTCAAAGGATAGTGTAGTTGCTGCGATAGCTACTCAAACTCGAGAAGCACTAGCTGTCATCTTCGCCTTCCGCCTCATCAACGCGCTCTGCGTCCGTACTTTCTTCCAACCAGATGAATACTTCCAGGCTCTTGAGCCAGCATGGCATATGATATTCGGAGAGGACAGTGGTGCCTGGCTAACATGGGTGGGTACTTTACTAAACAGACAGTTCCCTTAGTTTTAATGACTATGTCTTCTCCAAGCCCAATCTAGCCAATGAGCTTCAACTAATACACTAGATAGGAATGGAAACACCAGCTTCGTTCATCAGTTCATCCTGCTGTGTTTGCCTTCGGATATTATGTCGTTAAGAGCTTCCTGGGTCCCGGGATGGGCCCGAAAGTTGTAGCTACATGGCTAGTTACAGCTCCTAAGGTCCTGCAGACCATATTTGCTGCCTTGAGCGATTGGTACTCCTGGAGGCTCGCCGAGAAGTTGTACGGACATGGTAGTGCTGCTGCCTGGTCTGTTGTAAGTATTCCGTTCCATTTGAAGTCGACTGCTGCATAGATGACTCATAAAAACGTACAGTTATTGATGACACTGCTAAACCCTTGGCAATGGTATACGTCGACAAGGACGTTCTCGAACTGTTTCGAGACCACACTTACGGCCATGGCTCTTTATTATTGGCCGTGGGAGCTTCTTGGTACTGAGGACGATGGGAATGCTGGGTCCAAGTACTCATCAACTCCCATCCTTGAGACTTGGGGTCAGCTTAATCGGTAAGTCCAGATGTTCTAACATGTGAATCTACATACTAAGCCATAATTAAACAGTTTCCGGTTGTCTCTTATCTTGGCCGCATTCGCAGTTCTCTTGCGTCCAACCAATGCTCTGATATGGATGGCCATAGGCATCCTCGTACTAACAAGGGCTACACTTAGTGGCAAGTCACCTCTTACTCGAAGGAATCTCCTCATAATGTACAGGGAAGTAATTCTCTGTGGGTAAGTGAAATCACACGTTGATAACATTGTGATTTATTCTAATTGTGATAGGTCGTTCGTTCTTGGGTTGTCTCTACTAGCTGACCGTCAATACTACGGGGAGTGGACATTCCCCCCATTTACGTGGCTACACTTCAATGTCGCGCAGGATCTTGCTGTCTTCTATGGGCAGAATGACTGGCATTACTATCTTTCCCAGGGCATACCACTACTATCCACCACGGTAGCCCCTTTCGTCCTAATAGGTCTCTACAGGTCATTAGACGCAGAACAGTCAAACTGGCCAGTCACAACTTCTAATGCCTTGAAATCGTTGTCATTTACGGTTCTCACAACAATCTCGTCTCTATCATTTGTCTCCCACAAGGAAGTTCGCTTCATTACGCCTCTCTTACCCGCGTTCCATATCCTGGCTGCGCCATATATCACCACTTTCTTCACGACATTAACAAATGCCGCGACTACTTGTCCAACACCCACCCTAGGTTGGAAGCGGACTCCTTTGCTCCTGGCGGGGCTTCTCGTCAACGTCATCATCGGCGGGTATCTCTCGTACTTCCACGCCGCAGCGCCTATCAAAGTGATGGACTTCCTGCGATCCGAGTTCGAGACGATCCACCCTAAACACCTCGCCATACCAAAGCCGGAAAACGCCACGATAGACTACGACTTCGAGCAAGAGCTCTTCGCGCTATTCCTAACTCCATGCCACGCCACGCCGTGGCGCTCGCACCTAGTGTACCCGTCCCTGCGCGCCCGCGCACTTACCTGCGAGCCACCTATCCATACTGCGCCAGGGTCGCTGCAGCGCCAGATCTACCAGGACGAGACGCGGCGCTTCTTTGCGGATAAAGTGGGCTTCCTGGGCTCGCTCTGGCCCCACGACATCCCCGGCGAGGACATGGCCCGGTATATCGTCGGGTACGAAGGAATCGAGTCCGCGCTCCGCGAGTACTTCGACTTCTCCGGCCCCGGCGGTCGCCACAAAGTCGAGCTAAAGGAGGTGTGGAGTTCGTGGAATGGACTCTTCACCGATGATGATAGGAAAGCTGGACGTCTGGTTGTGTGGGCGACTGGGTTCTATGATACCGTGTCGCCGATAGAGCCCTAAGTTGGAATGGTTTGATAGGGACCCTGGTGGTTTGGAAATCTAGTCTATGATATCCTGTATGTTGTAAGAAAATCTCGGCTGCGTTATAAAAGGGATTCTATAGGTGATTGAACAGTATAGCTCTCGGCGGTTACGTTGTCTTCTGCCATAAGGTTGATTATTACGATCAAACATTCTATCTATGAAAATGCTGTAATCTCGTAGATGATATTGCTACCCCTAGCGCAAAAAATAAGCGCCAGATATACGTCTAAACTACTAGGAAGCATTGAGTTCATAGTCTTTGGTTTTAGCATAGGAGCAGATTTCCATGCTTTTCACATGCGGGATATCAACTCAATTCCTATCTAGTTCTCTCGGTCTGTCAAACCAGTAGACTCCTAGACTCCTGTATTTAGTTATAGAGCTGACACATCAGCTAGCTACTCTAAACCTTTCCCGCCATTCGTATGCTCATGAAACTAGATTCTCCGTTTAAAGGAACCTTAATCTGAGAGTCAACATCCAGAACAGTCCCAACGTCTATGCCAGATATGTGTATGAGCTCCCTTCTCGTTCGAGGTAATCTTTCTCGATTAATCTAGCAACTGTTTAGCGCGGCGTTATGTAGGCACTAAGGGGGTCACTTACTTCTCGATGTTCTTTTTGATCTCGGATGGCTCTATGGCGCCTCGGCTCTTGGTCTGGTTGATTACTTCGGCGACGAGGTTGGCGTGGGTCATAGTCTTGCGGCTCTTCATAATCCTCACTATCGCGGCCTGGCATTCGAACTGTCTATCTTGAGCAACGCGCTCATGGGTCTCTTGGTTTTCCTCTTTCGTCTCCTTGAGCTGGATCTGGTTGATCTTAACGCGGCATTTAGGGTCCGTAAATGATTTATTGACGGTAAACGTATCTGTCGGGTTTACGTCTCTCCCTTTTGGGTGTTTGGTGAGAACGCGAATCTTTCCACACGCCAAAGACTGTAGAGTCCGGTCAAGGTCAGGTCCACTTAGACTGGTATTCTCAGCGATCTGCTGATATGTGAGGAATCCGTCTGGTTTATCCTCAATTTGGTTGAACAATGTTAACACAACAGCTTGAAATGCGCTGACGAGTAACTCCTTCGGGCCTTTATTAAAGCGAGCCTTGACGACACAGTGAGCGAGGGAGTGCTTCCACGTCAGACGCCTTCCTGTATGCTTATTGATGTAGTACGCTTCGAACCGCTCAACTTGCGTCGCAACGTCCTCGGGTAGCGTGAGTTGGGTATCCGGGTAAGTCGGCCATGCTGCGGCAGACAAGATGCTCACACTGAGATCCATGCCGCTCTTCGCGTGGCCATTCCCCTCGCACCAGGATTTATACGATGCCATCTCATCGCGAGCAATCTGCTGGTCTTTGAACATCTGCTCTAAGTTGTGAGTAAAGTTGGAACCGCACTCATTTTTCAGTTTAGCAAGCATGCTCCTCTCCGCATCAGCGCTGGCGCTTCTGCCCATCAGAAGTCGTCGTGCCAGATCTTGCTTGTAAAAAGCTTCGAAGACATCCTTGCCTTCGATGAAGCGGAAGAGCTCTAGGGCTTGGTCTAGCTGTCGATCTAATTCGGCGTCCTCATCGCCAGTGCTCGCCAGTCCACTCTGCTCGGCATCAATACGGTCCTTCATATCGGATAATAGCGACTTTGGCAGCGTCTTAAGGCCACCTCTAAGCAGCATATCGATGTACCTCGCAATCATCTCGCCGACCTTGGAAGTCCCCGTCTTCCACGAAGCTAGAACCTTCCTATCGTTGATGAAGCTACCAAAGGCCTGTCGCATACTGTAGGTAAACTCATCATCTCTGTTGAACGCATCACGTATCATAAGATCTAATGATCTTCGAAACTCTAGGAGCCTCACGACCATTTCATCCCCCCTAGAAGTATCGTTCACGATTGCAGAGCCTGCCTCCTTGATATACTCTTCCCATGGCTCTCTCAGCCTTTTCTGTATGCTTGATAGCCGTAGGAGATCGTACAGGGCTTTCATAGACTCTGTGGCGTTTTCGTCTAAGAGCTTGCCAATGCTGCCACTGTCAAGCAGTTTCTCGGAATAGTTATCGATCAAGGTGATGTGGGCATGGTTCATTAACTGTCTTTTCGTCGTGCTATCGAAATTGTATGCATTGCAACGGTAGTCCTCCCGCGCAAGTAGCTTCTCGCAGCTAGATATGTAGCTCTTCAGCGATGCGTTACTTTGCATCTCAGCAAACTCTCGGTAATAATCTCGGGAGGCTTCTAAAAATCGTGGCTCGAATGATCTGCCATATATGTTCAAAACGTGTAGCATCGAAATGGAATCACGTAAGAGGGCTGGATCAAATCTAACGTCCGCTCTTCGATCATAATCCACAAGGTCACACACTCCGACAAGGGCCTTAGCGCCTGGGCTGAGACCTTCTGATTTGGACGAGACGAAGAATGTTCGTCTGAATAGCGATATCGCCGTGTCGTTGATTTGTAGAAATTCTTTACTGGGCAATAGAAATGCTCTATCCAGGTAGCTAAATACCGAGCGAATCGTGGTCTGCGAGGATAAGTCAGCATTTGAGAACTATAGTAATGGCAGATATAATTACCGATTGAGTGTTCCAAATAACCCAATGTTTGTAGATACTCCTTAACATATCGACATTAGACGAACCAGCTTCTGTCACCAGAGATCTATAAAGGCTGCCCTTTAAGTAGTTATCGCACTGCTCCTGCAGGATCAGAAATAGCTCCCGAGATGCGCCATGTCTACAGAGATCTTCGACGCCTCGGTAAAGCCTTTCGAATGGCTGGCGTGGTTGCTTCTGCTCGAAAATGGCTTCGAGAGCATCGAGAAGCTCTTTCTTGGTAGTGTCATAGTATCTTTCGAGATCATTTGCTCGCGAGGTCGTTCGTAGGTTCTTGATAACAAGCTTCTTCGCGCCCTTATGAGGTTGGAAAGCAGTGGGAGGCTTCGTCAGGTCGACGATCTCTGGCCTCTTTCCCACCACTTTGCTCATTCTCGAGTCACCCGGATCAAACGGAGAAGTCAACTTGGGGCGCTTATGATGAGGTTCGGATGGTTGGCTTGCGGAGTTTTGTCGGGAATGAATACCAATAGCACCAGCACCGGCTGGCTTGCGTTTCGACGGGTTTCTTCCGTCGAGTAGCGAATTTCCCGGCGAATGCATGGACCTGGGGAGGCCCTGCAACTACGTGAATAGTCACACGGGCCTGTGTTAGATGGAGAGATGGTGTGTTCTGTCTCCAAGGAAGACGGGTAGTATCTTGCGATCGATGATTGAATAGGACGAGGAGTATGGGTTCAATGATGTAGCTACCTAGTGCTAGGTAGTGAGTGATGTTTAGAGGTGACAATGTCGTACCTAATTGAAGGTTGAGGTTACTGACTGTACGTTTCTTATTGGGCTATCGCAACAGCGGGCAACGGGAGCTTACCCTGTACCCTGCACGTATTTGTATTTGCCAGCTTACCTGCACGTTACGTAAATCTGAGGGTGGAGCGACGTGGAACGCGTTAGCCCTGGAGCTTTCTTGAACTGCGGGGCTTAAATCCGACTTGACACCGCTACCCCACCTTACTGCATTTGCTTAAGCGTCCGATCAGAGCTGTCATCGCTGCATCGGTAGGTAGAAAATTTGATATTTTAATAAATGTAAATGTAAATGTAAATGTCTTCATATAGTACGTTTGAAATATCCTTTCGATATATAGTCCTGGAGTATTTTCCGTATGTCCCAGCGCATACCCAAGAACATGCACTATACTTACTAACCACCTATCCAATTTAAATAAAAAAAGAGTAAATTCTAAAGGTATTCTGGATCAAACAGACTCATTGATCTCGATATTTTAATAGACGGGAACTTGCTCCGAGCTCTTTACCAAGTCCTGGATGGTTCCGAGGTCGTTTCATATCTTGTCCTACATCTCTTATCCACTCTATATGTCTCAAATAGGCTCGGAGCTCTATGATAATATTGCATCACAGTTAACAGCTAGTGGCATTCAAAATGACGTGAAGTTCTAGGCTTAACAGCAAAGAAGGTTGGACTCTCGGAGATCGATATTGGAGAAATTCATTTACGACCGAAGACCTGTCGAGGGATGGAAGAAAAAGAACGTACTGTAGTAGGCGTAAGCAAGTCAATGGATCGATTGAAGTAATCAAGTGTATCATGTAAGACTTTCTTTCATTGTTGTTTTCAAATAAATTCTTCAACGGTGTGTACGGTGTGACTCAATTGACTCAATGATTGATTGGAATGCGACGGCCTAGAACCTACCTAGGTAACCCGAGTGCCGTTGGCTCGGGAGTCGGGTCCATTTAATATACGCACTACAGTATGGATTAACAGCTAAACCAGGCCATTCAACATTGAATATTTAGGTCAGATGCACTACGCAGATGCTGGTGCCTACTGTACATGCCTGCCCAGTGCATACGATGCTACGGTAATTAGCTTATATGTACAGCTTATAGAGCAACCGGGGTAAGGTAGAAGCTTCCAAACTCCGAGCCAAAGCCCGCCACTTCGTTCCGCCAAAATTTCTGAATCCAACTCGGCATCACCACTACTTACTAATCCTCATAACCGATCCCCCAATCCCAATTGATCCCCTTGTATTGCATTCCTTTTTAAAACTTCCGTCACCTCAGCACCATATTGCGCAATTGGATTTCCTCACCTATTTCCTACTATGATCTTTGTCATCCCGAATTCAACGTAACACGGTCATGCGATTCGGCGACCACTCTCAGCAGGTCCTCCAATCGACCGGCTCCTTCACGGGCTACAGGCCGCTCCGAGAGCTCGGAAAAGGTTATCTCAGCGCAACTGAGGACTTCAAACAGCCATTATGTGGTAACGAGGAGGGCTGGGGTCCTCTAAGCCCTTTTCGATATGATTTCACGCCGTGTTTTATCGATATCTGGGTGTTCGCTGTTGCAGTCTTCGGTATTCTCGGTGGAGCTCTAGCCTTGTGGTATATTTCACGGAAGCATAAGCCTACCGACGTCCCCAAAGATTGGCATTTCTGGACTAAACAGGTACGCTCGTCCATTTCCAAAAGTTTAGTGGTATCGGCTGCTAACCATCCTTTGTAGTCACTCCTCGTTGTCATCGTTGCCGACGTCGCTGTTCAGCTCGCCATTCAGATTATCAACTTCCCGAAAATATGGCATGGCGACTTTCGAGTTCTCACAACGATCTTCAGCCTCGTCTCGCTTGGCGTCATTTTCGCAATTCAATGGCTCGAACACGACCGCATGCGAAACGCCAATGGCGTCGTGTTGTTCTATTGGTTGCTCCTCTTGATCGCATACGCTGTTAAGCTAAGATCTTTAGTATCCCAGCAAATTTACGACAG
This sequence comes from Hypomontagnella monticulosa, assembly GCA_902825475.1. Taxonomy (NCBI): domain Eukaryota; kingdom Fungi; phylum Ascomycota; class Sordariomycetes; order Xylariales; family Hypoxylaceae; genus Hypomontagnella; species Hypomontagnella monticulosa. The sequence goes on along the minus strand of CADEBF010000011.1, from coordinate 3,509,628 downwards.
CAATCTCCCATATTTCGTCACCTATACTGTCGGTTTCGGCCTTTCGGCCGTCGAGTTCGTCGTCGAGTGGCTCTGGCCTAAGAAATCAAGCACTTACGAGGCCTTGATTGATGAGGAGGGAGATGAGTGCCCTGTGGAATATGCGACTGTATTTTCCCGTCTCACGTTCTCATGGATGACCCCTATGATGAAGTACGGATATAAGCAATTTCTCACCGAAGATGACCTCTGGGGTCTTTCTCCTAATGATAAGACCACCGCGACGGGCGATAGGTTCGAGAAGGCGTGGCAGTATCAATTGAAACATAAGAAGCATCCTTCGCTGTGGATAGCTTTGTTCCGCGCTTATGGTGGTCCCTACATGCTTGCCGCTATATTCAAGTTTGTCAATGATCTAGCCGCTTTCTCGCAACCTCAACTGCTACGTTATCTCATCAGCTTCGTGGGTTCTTATAGCGAGGGTGAGGTGCCTGAACCTCCTATTAAGGGTGCTGCCATTGCTCTAGCCATGTTCCTCGTCGCATGCTTGCAAACCTCCATGATTGTAAGTATATTAATAAGATATGATGTGAGACATTCGCTAACGATCCCTAGCACCAATACTTCCAGGCTACCTTCACCACGGGAATGCATGTCAAGTCGGGTCTAGCATCAGCTATCTATAAGAAATCGTTAAAGCTCTCGAATGAGGGTAGGTCGACGAAGACGACCGGCGATATTGTCAATTATATGGCCGTAGATGCACAACGCCTTCAAGATTTGACCCAATTCGCCCAGCAACTTTGGTCCGCACCATTCCAGATTGCTATCTGCATGATCTCGTTATACCAATTAGTTGGATGGTCCATGTTTTCGGGTTTGCTTGTCATGATCATCATGGTTCCCATCAATGGTTTCATCGCAAAAATTATGAAGCGACTCCAAAAGGACCAGATGAAGAACAAGGACGCAAGAAGCCGTCTAATTGCGGAGATTATAAACAATATGAAAAGTATTAAGCTCTATGCTTGGAGTACAGCTTTCATGAATAAGCTCAACTATGTCAGAAATGACCTCGAGCTGAAGAATCTTCGCAAGATAGGTGCCAGCCAGGCAATTGCCAATTTTACCTGGTCTACCACCCCCTTTCTGGTATCGTGCTCGACCTTCGCCGTCTTCGTTTGGTCTCGCGACGTTCCATTGACAACCGAGATCGTGTTTCCCGCACTTACACTATTCAATCTACTCGCCTTTCCGCTCGCTATCCTGCCTATGGTTATAACGTCAATCATTGAGGCAAGTGTTGCGGTTGGTCGCCTAACGGATTTTTTCATGGCCGAAGAAGTTCAGCCAGACGCCATTGTTGTCAGTTCACCAGCAGAAGAGAGGGGAGACGAGGCAGTCGTTATTCGAAACGCGACCTTCTCTTGGAATCGCCACGAGTCTAAGGATGTTCTCAAAGATATCAATTTCACCAGCCGTAAAGGAGAGCTCACCTGCATAGTAGGCAGGGTTGGAGCCGGAAAATCATCCCTTCTGCAAAGCGTTCTTGGTGATTTATGGAAGATAGAAGGCGATGTACATGTTCGGGGTTCGGTGGCATACGTTGCTCAACAGCCATGGATTATGAATGCAACCGTAAAGGAGAATATTATTTTCGGGCATCGTTACGATTCTAATTTCTACGAGAAGACCGTCAAGGCCTGCGCGCTCCTTGCTGATTTCACGCAGCTACCCGACGGAGATGATACCGTTGTGGGAGAAAGAGGTATTTCTCTAAGTGGTGGACAGAAAGCTCGAGTTGCTCTCGCGCGTGCAGTTTACGCCCGAGCCGACATTTACTTACTTGATGACTGCTTGTCAGCCGTGGACTCTCACGTCGGCAGGCACATTATCGAGAATGTTCTAGGCCCGGAGGGACTTCTCAATACTAAGTGTCGAATCTTGGCAACCAACGCGATCTCTGTTCTTCCGGAGGCAGATTATATATACCAACTAAAAGATGGCGAAATTGTTGAGAGTGGAACGTTCCGCCAGCTAGTTGCTATGAAAGGCGGAATTGCGGAACTCATCAAGTCTTCTGGCTCGGAATCTGGGCCAACATCTTCAGAAGCTAGTCCTGAAGGCTCAGGTAGTGAGACGTCTACGTACATTGAACTGGATAACAGCCAGGATAAGGAGGAAATTGAGGAAGCCCAAGAGAGCATTGCCGAATTAGCGCCCATTAAGACTGGGCCTTCTGCGGGTTCGGCTGCGCAGAAACGGACGGGCAGTATGTCGACTCTAAGACGAGCAAGTGCCGCCAGCTTCAGAGGTCCTAGGGGAAAGCTTCACGACGAAGAAGAGCCCAGTGCTAGGACTAAGCAAGCTAAGGAGCATTTAGAGCAAGGCAAAGTCAAGTGGGATGGTATGTATTCTCTCCGTGGTATTCAATATTATGTTGTATTGGGTAGCTAACAGTCGGCAGTTTATCTCGAATACGCCAAAACTAGTAATTTGGTGGCCGTGGGTATCTATCTTCTTACGCTGATTACGGCGCAGACGGCACAAATCGGTATGTTCACACTTCTAATGTATTTCCAGAGTATATGTTAACAATTCTTCAGCTGGCAGCGTCTGGCTCAAAAGCTGGGCGGAGGCGAACAAAAAGGCCGGAAGCAATCCTGATGTTGGGAAGTATCTCGGTATCTACTTCGCTTTCGGTGTTGGTTCGTCTGGCTTGACTGTCGTCCAGACATTGATCCTGTGGATTTTCTGCTCTATTGAAGCCTCAAGAAAACTACACGAGAGGATGGCAACGGCCATCTTTAGATCGCCAATGTCATTCTTCGACACTACCCCGGCGGGAAGGATTTTAAATCGGTTCTCGAGCGATATCTATAAACTGGACGAGATTTTGGCTAGGACCTTCAATATGCTCTTCGTAAATTTAGCTCGCTCGGGCTTCACACTTGTCGTCATTTCAATCACCACGCCCGCTTTTGTCGCATTCATCCTTCCTCTGAGCGCTATTTACTACTGGGTGCAACGATACTATCTCAGGACATCGCGAGAACTAAAGCGATTAGATAGTGTTAGCCGCAGTCCCATCTATGCACACTTCCAGGAGTCGCTGGGCGGTATCAGCACAATTCGAGCGTATCGACAACAGGAACGGTTCGAGTCGGAGAATGAATGGCGTGTTGATTCAAACTTGCGAGCTTACTTCCCCTCCATTAGCTCGAATAGATGGCTGGCGGTTCGTTTGGAGTTTCTGGGCGCCGTCATCATTCTTGGGGCTGCAGGGCTCGCCGTAGTCTCCGTTACGAACGGTAGCGGTCTTGGTCCTGGATGGGTGGGCTTGGCCATGTCGTACGCTCTACAGATCACGACATCGCTAAATTGGATCGTTCGTCAGACCGTGGAAGTGGAGACAAACATTGTGTCGGTGGAACGTGTTCTCGAGTATGCACGCCTGCCAAGTGAAGCTCCTGAAATTATCCATGGTCGTCGGCCTCCAGTTGCTTGGCCCGCCAACGGAGCTGTTCAGTTCCACAACTTCAGCACTCGCTATCGCGCAGGCTTAGACTTGGTGCTAAAGAATATTAACTTGGATATCAAGTCTCATGAGAAAATCGGTGTGGTAGGACGGACTGGAGCGGGCAAGTCCTCGTTGACATTGGCTCTCTTCCGTATAATCGAGGCGGACACTGGAAACATAAGCATAGACGATCTCAATACTTCTACAATAGGATTGCTGGACTTGCGCCGACGTCTTGCCATCATCCCTCAGGACGCTGCTTTGTTCGAGGGCACAGTTCGGGACAATCTAGACCCAGGTCATGTCCATGATGACACAGAGCTTTGGAGCGTTCTCGGTAAGTGTTACACCAATCTCACCCACATTGCTTCGCACCGCAGACCGGAGAGAGCACATGCTCTCGCGCAACTCCCTTCAAGCCAGTCGCCTCCCACCATCTTACTTGCACTAATACATTGTTTCTCATAGATCATGCACGATTGAAAGAGCATGTGTCAAGCATGGAGGGCGGTCTGGAAGCCAAGATTAACGAAGGAGGTAAGTCTATGCTTTTACGCTTTCTCTCGGCTCTCGCTGTTATCTTTCACGGTTGTCCCCCTCGTAACTCCGGCTACCTGCAGTGTGTGGGAGGACGCACAGCGGCAAGCGAGACTCGTTTTGGCATGTCAATATTTCATTGCCTGCTTGCCTCGCCGCCTTTTCTCAACCAAACCATGCATGATCGTCAGGCTTCTCGTCATCTAGCGCAGCCCGACGATAGCGTAGTCACTTGAACCCGATTTTGATTCCTGCAAACGAGTTTGATCCGCAAGCTAACGAATTTTACGTAGGTTCGAATTTGTCAGCAGGCCAGCGACAGCTAATCTCCCTAGCCCGTGCGATGCTCACACCATCCAACATTCTCGTATTGGATGAGGCAACAGCAGCTGTTGATGTTGAGACGGACGCCATGCTGCAGAATACATTGCGCTCCTCGATCTTTGCGCACCGGACGATCATTACAGTCGCTCACCGAATTAACACCATCCTTGACAGTGACAGGGTGGTCGTTCTCGATAAGGGTGAGGTGGTCGAATTTGATACGCCACAAGCACTTATCCAAAAGAAAGGCGTGTTCTACGGTTTGGTCAAACAGGCTGGTCTGGATACCGAGGAATAGACATTCCGGGTGAGATCGGGGCGTTTGCAATCCTACAGCCCAGAACAAACCCCGAGCAGGCGTTGCATTAGATGAAAAGTTAAGCTACGAAAATAGCTATTGTATCTTAGGTAATTAGTTATACGCGTCAAAAGTAAAGACGTTAATAAAAGGATAAACCTCTTAGAGTAGCTGGACTGATAGCATAAGCACTTGTGGCAATGTTATGATTCTATCATCGAGCTAGTAGAGTATTTCGGGCACTAGTCATCCCTACATCGGGGGCCGAAAGCTCTTACGATCCAGGTAAGGTATCTAGATCGTGAGAATCATCCTGCCGGATCACTACGACTACTCACGGAAAAGCGAAATAAGCATCATCCGACACGATATAGACACGTCTCGCACAGTCCTTATAGACCGAATACCACCTACCTAGTAGGTTAGTAATCTTACACCATAGCTTATCGACCTAGCACCGCCGACATCCATGACGACAGTGCGAGCCAATGGCATAACGGAATAGACAAGCGTATCGATTTGATGTTGCCATGGGCTGGCTGATCGGCGTTTGCTAGCTAGCTAGGTCGCTATCGTATCTGTGCGTAGGCAAGTAGCAAGCTAGCTGATGTCCTCTTTTTTTCTTCTTTCCCTTCATTCTTTTTCCCGCGTCTTTCCGCACCATAGCTCCGTACGTACGTCAAGACAGACACACACTCTTGCATGGCGCTGTCCCATCTGCTCGCCTCACCTACATGCGCGCTCTTGCTTCTACGACGATGACGACCGGCCTAGATAGGCCCCGACATACTACAGCAGGTGCGTGTGTGTGTTACTCTCGCAAAAAAGCGTGAGATAAGCAGGGAAAGCCGGCTTTTTGTCTGGTGTTGTGTTCATGTTGCGCAGTAGTAGAGGAAAATAAAATAAAAAGGAAGAAAGGGGGAAAGGGAAAAGGAGGGAGGACAGACGTCAGGTGGATGGGTACTTGGTCGCCTTCTTTTTTTTTCGTGTCCTCTTCGTTTTCTTTTCTTTTTGGCTTGTGCTCCTCTCTAGACCGTTGCCTTATGCGGTGCTGAACCGTTAGGTCGAGATACTATAATCATTGTACGACGTAATGCAATGTATGTATGTACAGTGCGGCGCACTCGCCAAGGTAGAGAGAGCTGGAGTTGGACTCGGCCGTGGCTTGTCGGGAGAATTTGATGGGAGGACCAGGAACTCGAGGAGCCGTTTTAGCGACGTTACACGACCATGCCGTCCGCACATGGCTAACCTTATTCAGCTCCTTGCCTACCACCCAGGACCCAATACGCAAGTGTAAGTGGCAGACTGACAATTTCCCGTCGGGTCCTAAAGATGACCGCCGCAGTGGACGTGCCGTCCTAATTGCGGGGGGTCGAGTGGGGAAGTGCCCTCCACGAGAAGCCCAGAATAGTATTGTTATGTATGTATATATGTAGTGTGTATGTATGTGTATGCTTTCAGTAAGTGTTAATATCCATCTACGTATGCTGTTGGATGCGATGGTCTCCCGACTTAATAGAAAAAGCTTAATGAGGGACATCACATCTCTCAATCGAGATCTCCGTCATACCGCTCCCCCTGAGAGATACTTAGATCCATACCTATATCTAGGGTTGTTTCCTGCGGCTAGAATTGCCTTTTGTCCCCCTCATATTCTGGAAGACTTGCCGTTTCACGAAACCCCCTCTCTCGGATTGCCTTGCGGCGACCTGATTCGTTAACGCCGAAGTAAGTACAGTAACCTCTCCGCCATAGGTGGGACAGCACGGAGAGCACAGGAATGGCTGACTGATCTGCTGCTGGTTGGACTATTTGGTCGTAACCATGTGCCTCGCTTCCCAGCGTCATCTCAGACACGGGGCCATGCAACCGTAGTCCAAAACGGACTGGCAAGGTCTAGGCAAGCTACCCTAGGTGTAAACGACAGACACGCAGCATGCGGTCGCTATGCCGTGTAACGTCAAGGGTTCCCGAAAAAAAAAAAAGAGGAGGGGGTCCTTGTCGACGCCGCTCGGACTGCAGTTGGCTGAGTGGTCGAGAAGCCGGCGTGGGAAGAGGACGGCATGGAAGGAAAACAACAGAAGACACCCTGGAAGAGGGAAAAGGGAAAAAGGGAAACGCGAAATCCATATCCATTGGACACCTGGACGGCTCGGACTCCGGCTAGATAGATTAGGTACAAGTCAAGTAGTTTATTACTATTTAGTATGTAGGCGCAACTAGCGATTTATTAGATACAGTAATACGTATAAGAGGGGATACGTACACCCATTACACTCATTGCGCATAGAGTAGTATTATGCGGTGAGAGAATCTTCATCCGTCCAATGCCAACGGCAATAGTCCTCACGGAACATGTCGGATAGGTGGTACTTGCTCCGTTGAGTCGATGCTGTCGCAAGCGACGCGTCGTGGGTAGGTAGACATATTCTTGAAACGGAGAAAGAGGCTACTGATCTGCGCCCTAATTCGGCTTCCGGGGCAGTTTACGATGAGTAAAGATATCAATACTTTAGTCAGGCCTTGCTGGCGCCAACGGGGAATTTGTGTAGGTAGTACAAGCCCTAATATTGCTAGTTGAACAAAGCCACTTAACCTGGATGTATGTATAAGTACCTACTAGCAGCCTAACTGGTACCATTGGCTAAAATTGAACGCTGAACGAGCACTCCTGAGGCGTTGATCAAGTTAGAGTCAATGCTAAAGCCCCATATCTACATGGTGCTCGCCTCGACTTCTATTATAAGCATATAACGCCAGTCGTTATTTTCTCGAAGTCAACGAAATCCCGTAATATACTGAATCGGCCCAGCAAGCTTTAACGCTAGGATAAGGTAAGCAAAATACTAGGTAATGAAGTCCAACTTGATAAGATGGGCTCCATTATTCAAAATCTATTGTCATATTACGGCACATAGTGGTCCTTCGAACCACTTAGACTCAAGAGCTCTCGATCTCCTCACATACATTACCGATCTAATGCGAGAAGTCACAACAAAACCCCTGCAGGATCTAACGAATTCCCTGTTAGGCACGTTAGGCCAAGTGTACCTCCACTAGTCTTGCGAATTGGATGGGATCATATGTCTCCCGCGTGTAGCGGTACTAAGCGCATAACAGTTAAGCACATTCCCAATGGAGTGGTTGAGCGCCACGGCCGCTGACGCGTGCAGCTATCATTGAGGCGCAAGGGAGTTCTTGAGTATTATTAGTTGGCGGGTTTTCCGGTACTATTGCTCGACTAATTCGATAGTTAGATACCAGTGATTAGGCGGTTGCAATTATTAATAATATAAGGAAAGACGGAGATCTAAATAAGGTCATTGTAAGGCGAGCTAGAAAGATCGCCTTTTCACCAGATGCGCTCCTGGCCCACCGCTGCGACGTCTGAGGTTGTGACAATATGTAACGTTGCCAGAAGAATCCATGTGATGCTAGGGATTTGAATTCCGGGGTTGCCATACGTTGGAGGGGGATTTTATTGTCGTTGTTGGTTTCTTAGGTATGATTGTATGTGACGATGAGTTCTTCCATTTACTAACCCCGAATATGTATATATTCGGGCACAAGAGGCACAGCTGAGAGAGGCAAAGTCCGAAAGGGATATTAGTACCATAGTAGTTGGCGAGATCGACCCGACACTTTGGTAGACAAGCGGGGCCGAATAAGGCGGTTATTGCAAACAAAAGGCGCCGGGGAGTTGATCCTTAGTAGGCAATTAGAGCCTCGATTGGTGGTAATACAAAGGCTGACGACCAAAGGGAGCTTCTCATCAACGCCTCTATGCAAGTTGCGAGGCATCCACTAGAATACAGCCAATTGGATTTGAACCGCCGGTGACGTTGAGACCGGTCTTCAGGGGGCTTGAAAATATTTGATGTTTGTGAATATTAGTGGAATAGTTTTCAGCTGACAGCTTGAAGTTTACCAAGTATGGTGTGCTAGCACCAGAACTCGGGCCAAGTAAGCTCATAGGCAATGGTGCCGAAGCCAAGGCAGGTCAAGGCGGTTGTGGGGGGTTACGAAATCCAGAATCTCAATAGACTCTGAAGACTAAGCCGAGGTCAATCGCATCGAAGAGGCAAAACAAAGAAAGTAGCGATGTGGCAGCGGTTTCACGTAAATGAAACCGCGTTTCTTACCTTCAGCACTGGATCTAACGCGGGCTGTTGGCGGACAAGACATGTATATTGCGAGTAACGATCCGTGGGACCGGCTCGTCCTTGAGACACGAAAAGCGTTGCTGATATAATTCCGGGCACCTGGTCCCTGTTGACGACCGGCATTTGCGTCTATACGAAGTGTCACCGCGCATAGCTCTCTATACACTGCACCACACACACCCTCCATCCCTCTCACTTCCTCGCCGGTCGAAGTCAATGTTCTATTATCGACCTATAACCTGACCTACCTAGCTGTTGGGACGACATATCGGGGCTAGATCTCACCCCAGTCCAGTCCGGATTCAGTATTCCATGCATGTATAGAAAGGACGAGGTACTCAGGGAGCTCTATGAAATAAGTCTCCATCTAGTGTGCCGTTATGCCGCGCCCGGCGCCTTACTTCACGGCTTGATAGCTCCGACCGAGCAACGTGAAGCGGTCGGCCCGAGAGGGGAGAGCAGATGTAGAATTGTTGGTGATTAGGACCGGGAATAATAATAATTGGAAGCCGCTAGATCCGTTGATCTTCAGTCGTAAATTCGCCATCAGGTGTTCGTCATTCGTATCACTTATGTAGGTGCGCGCACATAACTTCAATAAGAGACCCTGTTATTAGGTAAGGTAACAGGGTGCCATGGGACTGAGACCGAGGAATCAAGGGGGTGGACGCACATGTACAGTATGTAATCACAAAAAAAGTAATACAATAATCGCAGGGTTGTACCAGGAGTAGAGTAATGTTGGTTGACAGCGGGTGGTGGCGTATGTACGCACTGGTAGTTTGATTCTTTGAATGTAAGAGCCTCGTTCAGCCTTCAATTGCTAGCGCCTTTCGATGCTGGTTTCGAAACATCTTCCACGCCATAGACCCTCGATCGAACGGGAGACGCACGTACTCGCATCTTCAAGTTGGCACCTGATATCGCAGGTCTCAAGCCGTCCCTGCGGCCGCAACTACACACCTACACACCTACCTTATAATTTACTACCTTGATCATAACGATGTGACCTTCTCTGTCGCACAATATCTTGATTGGCTAGTTGGGTACTTGTATGACTTGTGGCTTGCAAGTTTGCCCTTGGAAATTGGGAAGACAGGAGATTCGATTAAGATGGAGCTTGTTAAATAAGGGGATTAATGGGACGGATAGACCAACCCTATGACCTTCTTGGGAGATCCTTGTAATATTCTTTATTCCTGAGCTTCCGTGAACCTAACAGCCTGGGATCCGGCCAAGGATCAACGACAGATATATTGCACATACTATGTTAGCGAAGTATCTGTAGATCTAGCCCCCACACGTAGCGAGGCGATGATAGCGTGGAACATAGCACGCTTCATTTACCCGGATGCATCTGCTTCTCGCGTGCATATATGATCTATGGACATGGAGAGGGAATAAAAGTCAACTGCAAAAGAGCACGGACAATTATGTCTAATGCTGCATTATGATGCTTATGGCGAGTAGACGAGGCATCTTCTACCATACTTATGAGGATGTGGTTTTGATTTTTATAGGTCATAGACGTATGTATATCTGTACTGTATAATACGTACACCCACCTTTACTAAGTACATGCTCAAGTATATACCCACGTGTAGGTAAGTGCGTAGTATTAAATAATGTACTCAAATATATGTGTACGTATTATTATCTGTATGTCTATTTCGGGCGTTTAAAGCCGATTTACCCCAGAACTAGAGTGGATAACCAATTGTGCTCCGGCAAGCTTGGACAATGATAATAGTTGTAGTTTGTACATAGCTAGCGCTGAATATATAATCGCCGAGTATCACCTTCTTTACGGAAGCGAGAGAGAAATGATGCTTTACCAGTCCATGGGTTCGCTTGATCTACGTTGGATACATAAGAGATCTTGAACACATGACAAGGGTAACACAACGTGGGGGGTTTAATCGACCAATATATATGTATGTAAGGTATATTTGAACATATACGTCTGTGACATAATACCTAAGTATCCGTTGAACACTTGCCGGAGAAAAGAGATGCTTACACAAGCATGCTACTGTAATGTTTGCCGTATTGCTGTAGTATACTCTTAAGGAACTGTGTTGTCTCGCAGCAACCGTCGTATACTTATGAATTGTGACTTAGTCATGACAAGGGATCCATTCCACGGCGCGTTATTTGAAACCGGAGTGCAACTAACCTATCAAGTAACGGATATAAGCGAATCAAAGTGGAAGTGAATAATTCGAATTGTCGCTGTTGCTTTTCGCTTACTTATTTCGTAACCGTGTATGTTACTTACGAATAGCTTGAGAATTTGATGACTTGAAATAGTATGCTCTGCTCATTAATCCAGAATGAGCAAGTAATACTTAGGTATGAATAGGGTGATGAATGTGACGCTTAACCCTATACAGTTGCCCTTGTTTGGCCAGCCAAGCGTTGAGCTGTCTGGGCATCGGAACATTGTTCACTTCGTATTTTTTATAGCCACCTGGGCAAGAGTGCCAACCCAAGCGCATCTGAGTTGAATCTCAGTTGACGACATTATTTAGATGGATCAGATCTTCTTCTCTTTTAAGATTCTTTATTTTCGGAAATGACGCGTAAAATAAGGCCAGTTCGGGAGGCTCTCCCCCTAGCAATCTCTCCCGCCCCCGGGCTCTTCGGGTCGCTCCACATAACTCCACAACGCACCGCCCCGGAACCGCCCTTCCTTGGCCTTCATAGTCTGGAAAGTCTGGAAAAGTCCACTTTACAGGACCACCAGAGCCACTAGAACCACTAGAATCCACTCTTCCCGCTAATAACCTAAGGGCAACCAATTCTAATCCCATCCCCCTTGTCAACATACAGGGGTCAACTGCCACACATCATGCAAAGTCATCAGACCGTGATCATTCATCCACTGTTCTGATCTTGCCCAGGTCTCTCTCCGCATACCATACCTAACCCTTTTTTCCCCCTTCCACTTCTCCTACTACATACTCCATCCAGTGCACCTGCGCTTTTGCGCTGGGGTTCTCCAGCCATAAGTGAGGCCTTGCTTCTCCGCCATCTGCCATCGGCCATCGTGAGGGAGACAAAGAGATCACAATCCCTCGTGAGGTCGTTTTTAGCCACTTGGTGCAAAGCAGTTGGCGTTGGCTTATGAATTGCGAACCAATGGCCACACCGGTCAAGCGGACCCCTACACGGAAGATGACTTATTGGGTAGTTTCCAAGACCATTCCCTGTCCAACTCATTTCTGCTAGGTACTGAAGTAGATACTAGATCTCTTCAAAGAACCCGTATGTGATAGATTGAGGACGACTATAACCTAGCTCAGCAGCATTCCGATTCTTTCGGCAATCTCTTGTGGATTAAGTAGTAGGTAGTCGGTGCACCACAAACGTAGACGTCCACATACGGCATGTATGTACCGACTGTGCAGACAACGCCATCCAGGCCTGTCAGTACTCCGTCACTCCCCCACTGTACCAGCGGGAAATTGTATTGGTTGGGAAGACAATCCATGTACTGTACATTACAAGGCCTCATTGATGCCGCCATCCATGATCCGTCAAACCCCTGCCGTTGTGAACATCTTTCGGGTCTTGGGGGATGGCATATTGGCATAGTGGCATAGCTCCAAAGCTCCCTCTTCCAAAGTTGCTGGTCTGGCATGCCCCTTGACCATAAACCCCCCTTTCGCAAAAAGCCCGCCACGGCCACACGGTCTCATTACCACCGCAAGCCATGCCCTCTCCCCACCGCGTACGCATATCCGTACTCTTTTGTACACACCCGTAAACCAACTCGTGAGAGACAATCCGGTCTCTACCTTGCTCAGTTTAAACACCCCAGGCTTATCGTAGTAGAAACGAGGGGCAGGGGGTTGCGAAATCCGCTTCGTCTACGGTTTAATCCTTGCCATCTGTGCGTGTTTGGTCTACTTTTTTTTTCTTCGTTCTACAAGACTACGACTGCTGCTGCTGCTGCCGCTGTTGCTACGACGCGCACAGTATTCTCTCCGCAAATACCTTGCCGCTCTCCATCGCAGATATCCCTTTTCTTTTTTCCCTCTTCGCCGCGGTTTATTAATGAGAAAGGGCCAACCTGGACACCCCAACATTAAACGAGTGAACGTGTCGCCCAATCTTTTTTTTGCGTGAGCAGTCTTCGTACGGTCTCTTGTCGCAATCGTTTGAGTACGTAGTGAGCTTTCGTTGTTATTCACCCGTTCCCCCGAGTATCACTGCCGCCTCCCGCGTGAGCATTGGGAATTATATGGTTCTACGAACGCTCCATCTCCGCCGCATCAGTTATCATTCGCATTAGTCTGCTGGTACTCACGGTGGCACCCATCTGTGTAAACGCTTTTATCTCTACTCTGGGCGCTCGACGGGAAGCTCCCAAATTCGTTGCTTGACGTCAGTTAGTACGACTATCTCAACGACGTATCTAGCTTTGCGGCTCTAAACGGATATCACACCTAGCAGTGAAGCTTGGTGCGATTCATTTTACTTAGCTCTGTATATTCTTACGACCAGATTTGCTGATTTGGAGATAGAAGGAGAAGCTAAACCGCGGCACGCCATGAGCAAGTGAGGAGGCCTCACTGCTCCATGTCTCACAACTCTGTAAAAGGTGAAAGAGAATGTCCAACGCCCTTGATGTGCAACCATTGCGATCAGTTGAAATCCCGTTTGCACTTACTGCAGGCTTGTTCAGCTCATTAAACTGAATATACTGGACCTGACACCGCGATATATTACGTTCTTTGTTGGCACGGGATCCTTGCTGTGCGCGGCCTAGTTCGCAACTACCCACCGGTGCTCTCTGCGTTTAGGTCTTGATAATACTTGTCTGATATCCCGTCCGCTCCGTCTAGCCAGCCTCCTTGGGGAAGCAAGCTCCCGTTGCCGCTTCTAGACAAAGAAAGACTGTCTCGTCTGGGTGTTCTCAGGCCTCGATGCGCGTTTTGCCCTTCCGCTCACTTTCTCCACCTCGATAGGTCACCCCAGGTCTTCTTAAGCTCCTTAGGGTCTTTTAATACGAAGTACTACACTCTTATCTCTCCACGATTTCCTCCCTAACCACACCCTCTCACATATATTGGACGCGCGCACCACTTCTTGCCTTACCACGACATATACTAGCTCCGACGGAGGCCCTCAGACTACGTTCAACCGGTGTCTTCGCTCTGCATCATCGTTATCTAACCAAGCCTTCTCCATCTGGTTGCTTTAATCTGTGAGACACAATTGTGCACGACATTGAAGTCGGACATCGGCGACGTTCTGAAAAGGGATTCGAGCGGAATTTAGACTACCAGTCAGTTACATGTGACAAGTTGGAGCCGCCAACGATAAGGAGGCCCTGTCAGTTCGCAAGCTAATGCTATCCTCCAGAACAAGAAACGTTAAATACGTCGCCCTTTACCACGAACAGCTAGTTTTGGATCTCGCTTATTCCCTTTATTCCATCCAGCCATGGGTCAGGACGCAAACCAACCTAGGGAGCACTTCCCTCCCCGTACACCATACTGGCCACATGAGGCCAGGTTTCCTATGGACCCCGTCTCTAGCGAGAATCGGTTTACCGACTCGCAAGACATAAGACGTCCTCCTATGGTACGTAAGATATTTCCTATTATTGGACTTGTAGTACTAATTATGATGTAGGAAATCGATAAGGCTCTGCGCGAGTACTGTAATATTTCAGCGGAATTTTATGTCCTCATTCCCGTCATTGAGGGGAAGCCTCAGTTATTCACAGCCCCTCACATACCGTCGATAGATATTATGAAATTCTTAGACGTGGCAGCTCTTACCCGCGAGTTGCAACGGGCTCAAGCCGGTAAGCCCTAAGACATTAACAAGTATTCCCTGGATACGACGAACTAAAACTTCTCGATCAGCTGCAAATCCTACTTATACTGAGCCAGAATTCAACTTTGATTCAGACATGAATCGATACCCTGGGATAGGTTCAACAGGCAGGCGATGGGCGCAAGACCGTCGATATGGACAGTCAATGAGTATGACGAACTTCGAAGACGATGGAAATTACAAAGCGCGGAAGCGGCCGAGAGGGAGTGGAACAAAGCGCGACCTCGAGAACCTTGAGGATGAACCTGCGGCTTCATCAGGCTCTTCGAAGAGAAGCATCACAATCCGTGATGACAAGACCGTTTGGGGGTTTTATGAAGACCGTTTCAAGAGCATTCAGCAAAGCGCGTGCAAACTGATCGCCAAGGCCTGGGTGAAAGCTGTTGAGCCGAAGAAACAATCTACACACCCTTATACAGGTAAAGATGAAAAGGCCCCTGATTGGTGGCCGAAGCCTTGGGGGCAAAGCAAAGACCAAAGAGTGAGGCATAAGGAACCCGACCATCTCTACAAACGCGGTAAGGCCAGTCCGGAATTGTGGAAGAAGCCAGAAGTACTGATCAAGCATATTAGAACGAGTTCACCTGCTCATCCACATTCTTCGGATGATTATCGAGCCCAACCACACTCAACATCCCACCGTACAAAAGCTCTTTCTCAATGTAGCTAAACTAGAGGAGGTCACCAACGAGGCCCTGTCATCTTTCTTCGCCGACAAGGACAACCCCAGCAACATGGCTAAGAGGCCATATTTGAAGGAGATTTTCAAGGTTGCTTATTTTGAAGAACGATACAGGGATGGCCAAATCGGTAGGCAGCCTAAGGTGTGCGAATATGAATCGAGATGGAGCTAACTGTTACTGCAGATGGGTCAACTATAGTATATGTGATGCACGATGACCGAGTTGGCCAAGGTTACATATCGGATACCGAGGATATTACCCCTATAAAGGAGGATGGGGAACACAATACGTCACCGAATTCTTCAAGTGCATCGCCCCAAAGGACAACCATGCCACAAGCCCTGATACCTCCAGCACATAGTACAGAGCAGAGTCCCACGACCCAGATGTCGGGTGACGCCTTCGTCGGAGATATGCCAGTCCGCGGTGCCCAGTACACCCAACCAGTGCTCGGAGCCGAGATAACCACAGAACGTCACTCCTTCGTCGAGACGCCTACTATGTCAACCCAGGCTCCATTACAAACTACATCGAGTATAGGCCTACACGATATGTATACCAGCCCACACGACAACAGCAGAAGGTCATCGATGTTCGCCTCTTCATCGGAATACGCGAGTCCCGCAACACCCACCATGTACTCGCAATGGCAAACGGGCTCGGCGGCGCCTAGCAATCCATCTGCATACTCCTTCCCGTCCCAGCCAAGTAGCGCTCATTCGTCATTTGTCGGCCATGCGGGCGTCCCAATGCAGCAGAACCAGACATACATCAGTTCGTTCGACGGGTTACCGAGAGGAAGTCAGGATGCGCAACACAATACCCTGCTTCGCGCACTGCCTCAACCTGGCTACCCTAACTACATGGCTCATGAGTCAGGGGCTATGTCTGCGTCCAATGTTAAGGCTGATCCTCTCCCGCGGCATCCTACACAATAGCGTCACCGTCGCTCGACGGAGACTTGTAGTCTAGGTGTGTCCATACTGCCTACATTACATGGTCAACCCCTTCAGACGTCGGGACCATAAGATGAAGGCGGGTTCCTTATTACGTTCGTATATCTGTGTATGCTTTATGAACGTCAAAGGGCAGCTACGACATGGTGGCCAGTGAATTAGGCGTCCACTCTTATCCAAGAATCGAGTGTTCTCGGAAGCGTGCCCTTAAGGCTCACGACTATCTCACCGCGGTCACCTTCTCAGGGCAATGGGAACTAGGATGCCGCCCATTTTCCACAGCTATTCTTGTCGCACATTGAAATCATTCCAACCAGTGGTGGCGGTTCATCATATTTTCGCTGGGCACCACTACGAATGTTGTTCTTGTAAGAACACATAGCGTAGAGGCTATATACTGTTACCTTTCAGGCTTACACGAAACGTCTCTGCGCAACCGGTCCTATAGTTTGCATTTGATCTCTTATCTATTTCTGTTTCTATTCCCAGCGTTATTGTGTTACTTTTCTGGCCGTCGATCCCATACCGTTCTACTTGACGAGTATCATGTGACAAAACGAAAGCACAAATGGAGCAAGAAGAGGGGGGCCGGCAATAGTGAAGAGACATTAAAGCGGCGACCAATCAACGGGGAGGCCTACTACTACTATCATTGGGCGGTGGCTTCGCTGCTTTTCTCGCAAACCAATACCATACACAGGCACAGGTTTGAGCTACGTCTCATTGCATAACTTGGGCGCCATACGGCTTACACGAGTCAAGGGGGGGGCGCCTAACCGGGGTGGTTTGTATATCTTTACGCGCACTTCACCTCACCGGACTTGATCATCATTCATGGCATAGCGAATTAAACGGAGGCTGTTCTGCCCTGGCGCAACTGATGGTGGTAGCTTGTCTGTTTTGATTCCCGTGTTATCACAATTCCCTTTTCGAGCTGACATAACGCCGTCACGATCACTGCTTCCCCTTATCTGCTATGTTCTCATGCGAAGCTAACTTAAACGTGGCTACGTCTTGCTTCACTTTCTTTCTATATGGTGTTGGCATTACCAATTAACAAGCGAGTTGGGGAGGGAGAGAACGGAGGCAGGCGAAAGGTGGGAGTTGGCTCGGTGAGCGATACCAAAGCTTGGTTGGTTCGGTTGGCAAATTGTTGCGTGTTTTTCTTGGATGATACGGATTGGGGAGAAGGGGGATGGACCATTAGGGGTCGGGGTATGTGGTCTACGTGTTGAGGCGTCTACACATTCCTTGCCAGGATCTAATTAACAAGTGAGCATTTTCAGAAGCAATTGCGCTTCTACGCTATGCTATCTTCGCCAGTGAGATCTGCTTGTATATTCTTCTCCCATCGTGAGGCACAGTGGGCATGACAGTATCCTAGTTGAAGCCGGGGAAAATCCAAATAAAAAAATTGCCGCTTTTACCTGACCGGATGAAACCTGACGTCTGCTGTCATGGTGTGGCATGGCATTCCTACGATTTCGTTATACTATAAGACGGTACGGCAAATCCGTTTCCCCAATTAACTAGTATATGCGGGCAGACAAACGCGGAGACCAATTCGTGGGTTACGGTGCCGTATGACACGAGAGCGATCAGATGCCGTACGAGAGCCCTGGAGGTACGAGAAGGGAAAAATAGGATTAGCTCCACCTCCACTTGATTGAGTTGTTTCGCCAAGTTTGCCTACATTAGTATGTGTATCCTCGGGTTGCGCAGACGGGTAAAGGCCCGTTCCGCTGTAGTTCCCGTTTGCCGTTCTATAGCACAATGTAGAAACGTGGAACGTAGAACGGATTACCGGTACCTAGGTAATATCAAGATAAAGTTCTCAGTTATCCCTTTTGGAATCTCATGTTTGATCTGAGCCAGTCCCGGAAAACGCACTACACATGCCAGAATTACGTTATAATTACTGCATGTGCATATGTACGGTACACCCACAAGATAGCGTACTTTGGGATCTTCAAATCTTCAGAGATAATCTGAAAAATGATAGTGGGAAAAGTCTGACAGGGTCGCTTACCTGGCAAACAATCAGACCCCTGGCCCAGCTTGTTACAGATAATCCAATGCTACACAGGAGCGGGTGCCGAACCAATCCCAGTATCTTATTCACGTGTCCACCAGACATAACCGAGATATGGATGCCAAGGCCAGCATAACAGAAAGGTAAAAAACGTAAAATCAATACACTTCTCCCACCAACAGGACGATGTAGAGCGGTGAGGCACGAGGATCATGCGTAGCCGCTGAGCGAGGTATCCGGGCCTTCTCGGCACATTAGCCAACAACCAGGTGACTGAAAAGGAGATGGTCTAGATTTTGGTAGATGCCAAAAGGGTAGTTCTCGAATGCGCAAGATGAAGCAGGACCGGCAGCAGATGGCGCATACATGTAAAGTACGTGGGGATCGGTAGTATGGATCTCTCCACGCCGATATTCTACAGGTCACATATCATATACCTAGGGGCAACGACGTGATTGGTAGCGCCAAAACCATCGGAACGGCGTCAAAGTGCACAAATTCTCACCACCTCTTTAACGCCTTCCTTTTCCTCTACACCCACTACCACTCCCTCGGTTTTCTGCGTCGGCTCCGCGTCTTTGCTGGCTTACTTGACGTCGTCTTGCATACAGGTTGCTGGTAGCACCACTTACCCCCAACTACCGACTTGCGAAAGAGAGCATCAACGTGTTGGCCGGTCCGCATCAGACTAGCGAAATCCTTCCCAGCCCTTGGTACATTTCTACTTACGCCCCCTTTTCTCGAGATGCTTGAACCATCCCACGCCTCGACCAGCAAAGCCAGACGTAGGAAGAGTAACCATGTAGCTATCAGATAGTCGAAAACTAATACTTGCACTTTCTCGGCCGGGAAACGGTCGCTTGAAATCTATTATCATAATGTGATACTACAACCCTAGTACTCGCGTAGATACGTCGTTATAAAAAGGAGGGTGAATGGCCAGCCAGTGCCAGGGACCAGGTCGTACTAACAGAAGGAAATGTTTGCCCCCCTTGTGGTCCGTTTTACTCTTAGCCATATCCTAGTAGTTGCTAGATACTTAATAGGAGATTTTCTAGAACAATTGGCAAATCAATCCAGCATAAGCGTTATCGATTCCCAATCGTCAAGGTTTCAGATATATTTCGATCTCAGTGTGCTTGGCGGGTCTATACATCGGATACTGCCCGAAGCTGCTGCTCCTAGAACCTCTCAGGCGCTGCGGATATGCCGTTATGTTATTATATCACCACACTCATCACCCCAGTCCCGTGCTTAATCTAGATCATTCGCATGAGATGGGGGAGAGTGCGGCCGCCCTGTCCATAGGAAGCCCATTCCCGCTTCCCTTGACCCCCACGTCGCCTGCAAGTATCAAACGAGTTGGACTGGAAGATCAACGTTCCTGGGCGCACAAAACTGCACGTCTTTCAATAGCCGGTAACGATCCTTAGCTCGCCTGTCTGCAGAACCTGTCAGATAGACAGTTTGTTCGACGTACATAACGCGTCCCGTCTGGTGGCTGTGGAGGTGCCTGGAGGGGGTTACATACAGCTGCAAGGACGGGTCATCGGGTACGTAATATAGCATAAGGTACGCAATATAGCAGCAGACCATCACCTCGGGGATTATGTGCAGGAGGGTGCATACAGAGTCCCTGGTAAGTCGCCGTTCATCAATACCACACCTCCTTTTCTGTGGGTGGTCTAGAACCCCCTGTGATCTTCTGTAGTACAGAATCACTTAATACATTAACCAATTGCCATAAGCTCTTAAATGCGAAAATTTCACTGTAAAGATGTCCTTATAGTCTTAAACATTATGCCTTAACACAACAGCAACTAATCATTACTTAGCACCTTTAATCACCACATAACTCAGGGAAGTTGAGGAATAAAGCTTCATAGCAACGATCGAGATACATAGATATGTATCAATTTCCTTAAAAAATTACATTATAGTCAGGAGTAATTCGGAAACAACCATTCGTAATATTACTGGACCAAGTTCAAACAATAAGTGGTGGTAACAAAACCGAGTACCTATTAATACAGATTTTCCAAGTCGGGCATTAGAGAAGAAACGTCTATTTGCCGCCTTATCCTACATGTAGTAAATTGGCTTTGGCTTGATTCTAACGGTCGTCTTATTATGGTGACATAAAGTGAGAATCTGAAGTGTATATGCTATACTCATACTATGTACCATATAACGATAAAATGCAGATACAAATGGCGAATATATATCAGAACCACACATATACGACTCGCGGATACCATACTCCTCACTTATCAACTTACAGCCATAACGTTCCTTAAGCTTCGCCAAAATCTAGAGGAATAAGCCTCAGAAGACACTTCTTCCCTCTGGGCTGCGACGAAATCAACTGATCCGACATCTCCATATCCTGGGCAGTCATAGAGGGGTCCGGCATCGTAGTGAAGCGGGAGTATACGTCCCTAAGCAAGATTTTCATCTCTGCGAGCGCCAGACTGCCAAAAATGTCAGAAATAGGGAGATATGCAAATGTGCAATCCAATTTATCAGAACTTACTGTTTTCCGATACAGCCCCTTCCTCCGCTAGCAAAGGCGAAGAACAACCGCTTTCTATCTAGCTCGCCCTGAGCTTGCAACCAGCGCTCGGGCTCAAAGCTGTCAGGGCGCGGAAATACCGTCTCGTCGATGCGGTGCGCAGAGTACGCCTGCACGCTGACTATGGTGCCCTCGGGGACGTAGTAGCCGTCGATGGTGCGGCCACCTGGGGGTACGTAGCGCGGGAGGGACATAGGGATCGCCGGGAAGCAGCGCAGGCCCTCGGAGACGACGGCGTCGAGGTACGGGAGCTTATCGAAGGGCGCGTCCGGGTTCGCGCAGAGCTCCGCCTGCAGACGTCTCTGGATATGCAAGGAGCCGGGCTGCGAGATCTGCCACATCAGAAAGCACAGCGCGTCGCCCGTCGTGTCGATGCCCGCCGCCATGTGGTCCAGGCACTCGGCCGCCATGTCAAGATGCTCCATCCCGTAGTTCTTGTCCTGCATCCGGTTCAAAAGCGTGAACTGTGCCGGCCCGGTTTTCGCGCTCGCGGACATCACTAGGTCGTCGGCCAGGGGCGTCTGACGTGGCTTGGCGAACAGAGACAGAACGTTGCCGATGATTTTGTGGAGAGAGGGGTTGTAGTATTGGACAAGGCGGTCTGCCTTCTGTTAGCACGGAAAGGGGTAAGATATGTTGATATAAGACTAACTCTGGAGGCTATCGTCGAAAGTCACTTGCTTCATGATCTCCTCATCCCTAAGATTTTGGAGCGAGTTTGATCCGTAGGGGTGGAAAAGATGATGTGTCACGCAGTCAAATGCGTAGTCGTGTAAGCCTAATTTTCTTCATTAGTACGTATCCTGAGAACTTATTCGGGGTAATTGTACAAATCTGAGTCTTGGTTAGCATGCTAATCGTTAGGTCTAGTGTGAGTCCCGTTACTTACGAATATATCAACACTTCCACCAATAGACCTTGAGCACCTTTCGATGAATCTCCTTGAGCGTTCTCTAATACCGTCAAGGGAGCCCGACTTGAGGATATTGGTATTGGCATATCGGTCGGCGAGGACTCTTTTCCTTTTAGCATGCTTAACATATATTAGATATTTTTCGAACACATTTTTATGGCTACGCATTAAAACTTACATCTTCCTTGTTTAAAGTACTAAACATAGTCCTATACGATACTCAGTAAGCATATATTTCTATCAAGTCCCCTCTTTAAAGAGGGGAATGCCCATCTAGAAGGCTAGCTCTTAAGGGTAGTAATATCTTGCCTTCTACCATATACTGTGAATAGATTGTAGAACTCAGTCTTATCATAACCGCTTCCACCTGCACCATATATCTCTTTGACACCCTCCAAAGTTGCGAAGGATACCTCGTTTGGCGCAACCCGAACAACAGGGCCGTACTTTTGGTGGAGGCTGTGGACATATCTTGTGCGGTTGGCATTGAACTCGTGATATTTAATGATCCATGAGCTGAACAATGAGAGTCTAGGGCCAGGAATGGCCCGTAGAGGAGAGGAGATACATCTCCAGATATATAAGATGGCCAGCGCCAGGCACGTGGCACCTAGCAAGAAGGGGTTTAGGAGTAGCATTCCGGGTCGTATTTTAATTATAATCCTTAAGCGCCTCTACATGTATCCAAATCCAAATGGAACAAAATGATAAGATCGGTAATCAGCCCCAAAATGATATAGCAAAGAGAACACGACTTGACTCAATCATGCTGTGTTATACTGTAATCTATCAAATAATGAGTCTATGGTTGCAGAGCGTGTACTTATCGCGAGGACCTCGGGAGTGGAAGTGTGGGGTGGTTATGATGAATAAGAGAGGGGCTATTGGTGAAATGATGAGGAGCGAAGTCGCAGTGGGAACAAGACTAGGAAAAGCTTCTTTTGCTGAGTGGATTGGTGGATTCAACGATAGGTAGGTCTGATAGTGACAATAGGCATTGATTGCACATGTGCCCTGTATGCAACAAAGATAAGAACGTAAAGCTATTTAAAGTTCGTCTTTTCTCTTTGTGTCGGCGCCCCCTTTTTTATTATCACCACCTCCGCCTCCGAAAAACCCGCTTAGCCAGGACAATCCCGGGACTTCCATCTTTGCCGCAGGAGGATACGGCTTCCCGTTGACCATAACTCGCGGTTCGCAACTGCACCACTGCTTCTCCGCAACCCCCGTAAGTGCTGCGGGGATATGTGAGCCGCAACCCCGCCACGACTTTCCTGCTTCTTAACTGTTAATGTGCCAACTCTAATGAGACGAGTGCGTATCGTGGATCTACTAACAGCATGTTGGGCACGTTGCGCCGAAACACATCTTAGCGACTAATTGCGAATGATCGATCGTGGCACAGTGCTGAGTGTTGCTGGATGTTGGATTTTGAGGATCGCGGTTTGGTGGAATAGGATCGGACTTATGGAGAAGATGAAAGAGGAAGAAACTGGGAACGAAATTTCACCAGGGCATGCTCTAGTTTTAGCCGTCGCGCCTCTCTGTCGTACGCCTGAAGCACGTCGGCGATGGCAATTCGACGTAGGTGGCCGAGGCGCGATCGCCGACTAATCGGAAATACTTAGCGTAGCTTTGTTTCACGCTCGTAACCCGCCCGCTAAGATCGCTTATCTGAAGTAACTTCGAATTTCTTCCTATTTCTCATAAAGCGTAGGTGTGATCTTAAAATCCTAAGCTGCATTGGCTTCAAGCCAAACCGTCTCAACCCTACTTGCTGAATGTTTCGGATGGCTAGTGGATGCTGTGCAGAAAATTGACAACCGAATTTACGAGCCTTTCTTCTGCCTCGGGTTCCTCTACTCTATGACCAGCGCCTAGAATCGCACCCGAAAACTCACTCGCAATGCCCGGTCTGCAGAACGCTTTCCAACGCTGGATCAACGCAATTTTATCGATGGAGCCGGCCACGAACTCATCGTTCCCCGAGTGAAGAATAAGGATGGGCTTGTCTATTCGCTTCCAGTACGATTCAACAATATTGTCAGGCAAGCTAGGATCAAAGTAGTTGTCTTCGCCGCTATTAGACGTGTTAGCTAGGCAGGTATACGAGTAGTAGGATGGGGAGCGGGATGCGGCATATGTTACATACTCAGACGCTCCGAGCGCGTACCACCGCGACACAGATATTGGCGTATTACGGAATGACGGCGTCATGTGTTCGGGAAGCATGCGCTCGTGGCCTCTGCCAGAAGTGATGAGCTCTTTGGCAATCTTGAGACCCTCATCCAATCGGGATTCTCCCATTTCTAACGCCATTGCGCCACGGTCGGAGACAGGCGCCTGTAATATGAATCCGTCAACAGGCGCAACGTCGTGGGACGGCGACGTATATTCCATACAGTCCTGCGTCTGTTAGACAGGTTCAATCCGGGCTGCACGTGAAATATAAATCTATAGTTTCTGAAGAGAATCACGCAAGCGAAAGATTAAAGCGTACTTGACAACCAGTGGAGTGGCCTAGCAAGACTACCCGTCGCTTTCCTATACTTCGGAGGTATTTAACGAGCGCAGATATATCGGCGACATCATCGGCGAGACGAGCGAACCCAAAGCCCGAGAATGAACTAGTCAACCTGAATTCGAAGACTGAGTAGCTGATCTCGGGCTCCATTTCCAGACGTTTCGCTATAGCGCGGGGATAGGGTACGGTATGAGGCCCGTCGCCGAGCCCACCTATGAATACAAGTGCATTTTCAGCGTTGGTGAGGCCAGTTTCGTAGGCACAGGCATGCGGCGTTGGAGATTCGAAAGGATGCACCGTCGTAGTGAAGGTCCCGGGCGGTGACATGTCGATTCGGTGCCAGTCTATGAGCTACAGTATTTTGAACCCCCTCACTGAAGTCTTTCGGCGTGGCTTTCAAGGTGCGATATCAAGCACCGAATAGCATTGACATCTAGTAATGAATGGCTTCTACATTGAAGGTTGTACCCGATTAGTGGGTACCTAGTAGAATCTAATCTCTAATCCACTTATTACATGTAATCCTTTAGATACTGGGTATAATACCGATATTTGCATAAATGCGAATTTACATAACGGATAAGGACATAGCTTCCTTAGCATTCTATCATTTAATTCAACAAGGCAGCATCTACCAAAACCTGTAATTCTCATCGTATCTTACGGAACATATCTCTCCTCGGTCGCAACGATGAGAGAATCTCAATATGGCTAGTAATTCTTCAACCGCCAGGAATGAGTTTTTCAAAGAGGTTTGATATGCCCTTTTGTTGTGTCGTGTTTTTGCTGATCTCAAACAGCTCAAACCGCGATGCGTCTCCATCAACAATTTGGCCGTCCGTGCGCCTGACAAGAGAGCCAGCGCCAAAGACCTGCTGGATGTAGTCAGAGACCTCTCCGATGTTCTGGACCGGCAGATATCTACTGATGCCTCTGTATTGGATGAGAAGATCGCCGATTATGTTTTTTTCCCGCTCTCTAATATCCTCCGAAACCAGCAGCAATATCCTATTCGGTTGACTGAACTTACCATCGTATGCTTACGGACGCTCATTCAACATGGGTGGAAAGCCAAAATTCCGAACGACCTTTTTCAGCAGCTTCTCATATTTCTGACCTTCATTATTGGCGGTGTTCCGGGTCAGGATAGGAAGGACCGCATTCCGGAGGAGACGGAGTTGGAGGCTCTTAGGACCCTTACATCCTTAATCAAAGCTATCGAGTCTTCACCGGCGAAGGCAGCTGCATTAGTAGAAACGGACGCGATACCTACTTTAGGTCATGCTATTACTATTGTGTTGGATGGTATCACGGATGGCCGAACGCCAGATATACAACTTGAAGCATTAGCAACGCTAAACGCGCTTCTGGTTGCAATCAGGGATCATGCCGCCTTAGCCACATTTCTCCCTGGAATTGTATCCTCTCTTAATAGGCTCCTCGCACCCCCCGCGGCATTGAAAACCCAGAGGAAAGTCCTAATAGGCGGGATTAATGCCTTGAAGGAGGCTCTTACGAAGGTCTTAAGCGATATTAAAGTTATGGGGATAATGAAAAAGCAGACGACAGGAGATAGCGAAAAAAACAGTGAGGGCAAGGTGCTAACAGCTCCATGGCTAAAGGCAACCACATCGAAGATAAAACTCGCCCTTGCGAGCGTTTTAAAGCTTCGCAATATCGATTCTGAAGATGTCCGGACCGCCTTAGAGAGGCTATGCATCACTCTTCTAGACGAATGCCACCAATCCCTCGCGGACTGCGCGTCCGTACTCGTAGAGAGTGCAATGATCTTGGCCAAAGATGAGGAGGATTCCGTCCTTGAGACGAGCCTGACTGATCTAGCTCGAATCTATCCCGAACTTGGAGACACGATCAAGACTTCCGTGTACAATTGGGTCATTAGTCTTCCTCGACTAGTTCAGTCTAGTGATGACAAAGTCCAACAGCAAGCAATTCGAAATCTCATTAAGGGCCAGTATTTTATTACGAATCTACAGATTGACTCATCTATTCTAGACGACTCTCTTGCTGCTTCTCTAAGAGACAGCACGACTGCGCTTGTCCTGGCTTCGAAACCCAGTGGGATGTCGGAGCTGCCTTCAGGGGCAATCGAGCTGAACATGAATGTGATCAGGCAGGACGAAACCAACACATTCCCACCCGTTATAATTGCCCAAGAGACAGAAAGTTCCATCCGAACAGCTCTTCTCGACTTCTTGTCTAAAGTCGGCTCTATCTCTCAGCAAGGCAAGTTAGCAGACGACTTACTCGATTACGCCCGAGAATCTACCGGACTGAGCCAGGTTTCATCGTATTGGTTGGCCTTTGAGCTAGTCAAGTCAGGTTGGTCGCAGCCCTCGGAACTGGACGATTTCCTCGATCTGAGCTCGGCAGCCGGCGACTCAGAGAAGAGCGAGTCTGTCCTCCAGGAACTATACTCCTTCTCAGTGACTCTCCTAGATTCTCAAGCGGAGATAGAAGACACTGACTGGCAGTTGCAAGCCCTGGCATTAGAGGTTACCACATTTGCTGCATCGAGGATGAAAGAGGGATTCCGCCCGGAACTCATCGACGTGCTATATCCCATCGCGACACTGCTAGGTTCCAGCGTTCCCAAATTACGGGATCATGCCATCATCAGCCTTAACAGTATCGCCGCATCATGTGGATACCCTAGTGTTACAGATTTGATTATAGACAATGTCGACTACATGGTCAACTCTGTATCATTACGTTTGAACACATTTGATATATCACCCGCATCAACTCAAGTCTTGCGGATGATGATAAAGCTTACCGGTCCCAGATTAATTCCATATCTTGACGATGTAATCGCGTCCATATTCGCAGCGCTTGACAATTATCATGGTTACCCCCTACTCGTGGAAAGCCTGTTTAGCGTTCTCACAGAAGTCGTGCAGCAGGGTTCGCACTCTGATCACTTACTCTTAGAGGAAGTGAAGTCCTCGGCAAAGGATCACAAGAAAGGACCCCAACTCGTAGCCACGACTAAAGAAGTCTATGGTATCCTCTCAAGCCGCATAGAACGGCGCGAGAAACGGCGATTAGAAAAGTTCGAGCAGAAAGAGGCAGAGCCCCATCCAAAGCGTCCCTGGAAGGCAACAGAATCGTTTAAGCTCGAAGACGAAACCAACGAGGAAACTAACGAAGAAGAGGAACCTGACACTGAAGTCGAGAGACCACCACCTCCTAAAACACCCACGCTCAAGATCCTTGCTCGCATCACAGACCTGACGCAGCATTTCTTAACGTCCCCCGCGCCATCATTACGGAAATCGCTCCTCGATCTTCTAGCCACCGTCTGCCCGGCGCTTTCCCCCGACGAGGAAGCATTTCTACCCCTCGTCAACTCAGTCTGGCCTGTTCTAGTCGAAAGATTGTACGACCCGGAACCATTCGTCGTCGTCTCAGCCTGCCACGCTCTCGCGATATTGTGCCAGAGCGCCGGCGACTTCCTGAACACGCGCATCAAGACAGAGTGGTGGGACAGCCTGGGCAAATGGTGCAAGAAAGCGAAGGTGGACGCGACCCAGAACAGCCGCAAAACGACAAAACTCAACACTAGATCAACCCATGGTGGCAAGCAGGAGAACGGCGGCCTCCTGATCCCGATTCGCTCCCGGAATACTGTCGAGGGCTCGGAGTCGGGCGGTGCCGTTGAAGTTGTTTCGAACTCAGGCCTGGGCAGGTTCACTCAAGCTGCACAGGTATGGGAGGCGGCACAGCAGCTTCTCGTTGCTATCGTGTCGTTCGTCCAGATCGACGACGACGTGTTCGATCAGATCCTACTGCTGCTGGCGGATTCCTTGGCGGCGAATTCCGAGGCTAGGGCCGCGCTGGAGGCCGTCGACCCCGATGCCGTCTGGCTCCTCATGTACGAGCAAGGGATGATAGAGCCGATGGAGAAGCCGGTCCTGCCCGGAACGGCTTTCGTCGATTTACGGGTGGGATCATAGGTACGGGGATAGTTTAAGCCGGGCATATGCGCAAGGTGGTAAGATATGTATGTGGGTTAGGCTAGTTTATTACCCATTTTCTCCATAGAAATGACGGCGAGTCAGTCGATATGCACAGCTAGCTACTAGGAACGCGATGAAGTTGATCCGTTAGATGACTCAGGCAACGGATCTTGGCGTCCGGCGCCCTCAGCCCCCCGTCCCTTGCGCTTTGACGCCTTCTACCGTACGACATATCAGGTGATATGAATAATTACTACATGTATGTAAGGGGTGACATTACTCGGGTAAAATCATAAGGCTGTCAGATGTCGTTCGACAACCCACGTGCACGATCGTACCATTTGCGTCCCCCATCCGGTCCTTCTAGAATAAATCGGTTGCATATGCATGGCACCACCCTGTCACGATGTATATCTACTTCCTCTCATCGACAGGGCTCCAGGGCTTGTAGAGGTGCAGTATGTGGGCGCCACTGGGTACCTAGGTACTGAGGCCGCCCCGGCCCGCGCCCGTTCAGGGGTGGTAGCCGGCTCCAGTATATGGTACCGTATGCTACCGTCGATAGCCTTGGTGATATCTGCCCATTGTCGTATGATGGGCGATCATCTCCCATACCTAGTATTCAGGGCTCTTTTAGTGTTGGCGATCGCCTGGGTAGTTGGTTATGTTGATCGTATGTTTCTCGATGGTGGCGTGATCGAGGATGTTGGCGTTCCCGTGTGTAGCTAGTTCATCACCCCTGGGTGAGTACTTTGGCCAGGCTCAATACGTTCAATTAGCATTCCCTGCTCAGCGACCGCTCCTCTACTTGTTCGACTTCGAAATATCTACAAAATACCGTTTGAAAAATCGACTGTTGGGTACTTACGGACCCTTGATGGGTCCCGCGGTGGAGCATCCATACGACTTCAGGGGGTCACATTTACCAGGGCCGTTCGCTTGGGAATATAGAGGAATACTGGCCAATCTTCTATTTCACGTTATTGTTACTGAAAGGGACCTTATTTTACATGGGCTTTTTATTTAGTAAATGGAAGCTATTCTCCCTGCTATCAGCTTTTACATGCACTATGAAGGACAATAAGAAATGTAACCCAATCGAGTTCACAGAATTCATACGGAGATGACATCACATTCCTATTATTCGTCCTTTTCTTCATCACCATCGTCGTCGTCATCTTCCGAGTCACTGGCGGACGTACTCTCGGTCTCAGTCGTAGATTGCGCGGGCGAGGAGCTTCGAGAATGGGGTGGTGAAGTGGTCTCAACAAACTCCGGACCGAATTCTTCGAACTCGTGGTCGGCCGAATGTATATGTTCCCTTGAGTGATAACACTTGAAGCAAAAGCAAAAGTCCGAACAGGTTTTGCAAGTGTATCTAAGGCCGTAGGTGCTCTAGTTGGATGGTTAGCTTGAGTGTTTGGGCGAGAAAATTCCAACTTACATATAGACAATAGTCGCAGTAGGCGTTGCTGTATGCAAAGGTCTTGTTGTTCGTATTTGGTCGCTTGAAATCGTGGTGCTCCTCTGGATCTGGCAAGCCATCTTCGCCGTCTGGTGTTTCATATCTATCCCTACCGGTGGTAAGAAGCTCAATGACATCGTCGCCAGAGCCGTGATACGCAGCCAGAAGCGCGGGGGTGTATTCCCTTCCTCCAATTTGGGACTTCACCGATCGGTCCGCACCTCGCTTCAGTAACTCCTTGATTGCGGTGTATTGAGAATTTCCCCATTGTTTAATCCTGTTTCCGACGCCCCTTGCGGCCCAGAACAGCGGCGTCCATCCATCTACGTCAGGTTGGTTGATTGCTTCGTCGCCGCATATCTCTAATAAGTCTTCGAGAATTCCTGCATCCCCTCCCTGTGCTGCCCAACTTACAGCGTTACGTCCGCCGCTGTCTTTAGCAGTGGGGGCTACTCTATCGGTGTTTAGTATGGCAGTTACCACGTCTCTCTGGCCACGCATGGCAGCAAAGTGAAGTGGCCGTCTGCCCAGGTCGTCAGCGGACGCAAAACTTACGCCTTTCGAGGCTAGCAGGTCGATGTGAGCGGGTTCGCCTGCTAGAGCCGCGGACGCCGCGACGGTTCCGAATATACCACCTCCCGCTTTGATATTTGCCCCCGCCTCGAGAAGAATATTGATCAATTCGGTCATGGTCTCTTCGCCCGCCCAGCTGGCATTTTCCGCAACAAATACAGACGAGAGTGGGCTACCAGCCTGGCCAGAGACAACTAGGTTGACGTCTGCTCCGGCATCTATCAACTCTTTCACTAGATCGACCCTGCCTATCGAACAGGCAACATGTAACGGACCGCCAGAGGTAGGACTGGCTATGTTCAGGTTAGGCTTTTTCGATATCAGATACCTAGCTGCTTCGTCGTGTTGAGCCCGGATTGCTTGCATCACGTACGTCGCATTGTAGGCATTCGTGAGGTTTAGGTCAATACCAGCGCGAACCATCAGTTTGACGCTCCCAATTGGCGTACTACTGGTGATCTCGTGCAGCGGTGCGTCGCCGTCATTGCCCTTGACGTCTAACTTAGGCCTAAATTCGAGGAGGGCTCCTAACTCGTCCCTGTCCAACCCTTTATGTACGAGAGTGCGACCATCACCGAATTTTCGGTTGACGTCTGCGCCGCCGTCGGCAAGGATTCTAATGATATCCGCTCGTCCATATACTACTGCATTCTCTAAGGGTTCCCAGTTACTGTCATTCCGCAAATCATCCGGCGGGTCGATCTCGGCACCGTGCTGAACTAGGAGTCGCACTGCGTCCGTGTGGTCTCCCCATACTGCGTGAATAAGAGCGGGATCTTCACCATCTGGGCGGATGCTTGGGTTAGCCCCTTTCTCTAGCAGCATTTTGGTCATTTCCTCGCTCTTGACCGCAAGAATCAATGCGGTTGATTTCCCCTTATCTAATCTATCAGGATCGATATCGCTTTGCTCGAGTAGGATCCTCAACATCTCTACATCGCTTCTCGTTACCGCAATATGTATTGGAAGAGCACCATCGGTGCCTTGGCAATTCACATCGGCTCCGTTTTGTAGTAGGTATTCGGCAATGGCGTGTCTATTCGGGTCGTCCGACCAGCACGTCCAGTATAACGCAGTACACTCACTTGCGTCCACGGCGTTCACCCTAGCTCCTTTTTCAACGAGAAGTTTCACTACGCCAAATCGATCATCACTCTTTGCGGAGCTTGTTGCGGCGACAAGAATCGGAGGCATAAGCGCCTCATGGTTAGGGTCCACCCCTTTATTCAACAAGAGCTCGCATATTTCCATGATGCCGTTGGAAGCGGCGTAGCGAAGGGGTGTGCCTAGAAACCCCACCATCTCCGGATTTGCGCCGCCGTCGAGCAGGGCACGAACGCACTCCACATTGGACTCCTCGGCGGCGCAGCCTAGAGGCGACCAACCGACCTCATCTTGGTCTTCAACGGTCTTCAAGTTCACGTCTGCTTTCGATTCCACCAAAGCCCTCGCGGCTTTAGGTTTAGCCCATAGGCTGGCGTCGTATAGCGGCGTAGCCAAGTCGTCATCTTTAGCATTCACGTCCGCGCCGTACTCTACGAGGAGTTTTACCAGCTCTGCATGGCCGTAGGTTGCTGCTAGATGAAGAGGTGTTGATTTGAATGATCCAGAATGGTTTGCATTCGCTCCATGTTTTAATAGTATCTTGGCGGTTTCGAAATTGCCCGTACGAGTAGCAAGGCGAAGCGCTGTCATGGGAAACGATCTAGCCGGGTCTTCTGCGTCAGGAGGGCACCCAACTTCTATGAGCCTGGACAGGGCTTTGCTGAGTCCCAACCAGGAGGCTCGGCTAACTATAGTCCCTCGAGATTCCCAAGGAAAGTCTGGGTAGTTCTCTTTGATGTAGTCGATCAATTCGATCCAGGCTGTTTCGTCGCCGTACGCACCCGCGCCAGTGAGTGCTTCCTGAAGAGTTTCGACGGAGTATTCTCGGCGAGGTAGAAGCTGGCGGACGGTCTGCGACGCTCCATTAAGGCACGCCTCAGTCAGGCCGACTGACAGGTCATCCTCTCCATCCCGCCAATTTTCGGCCAGCTCTGCCAGTCCTACGCCAGCTAGAGCAGGATACAGACACTCAAATGGTTCATGGCTGCGCGTAAGCGGGTTTGCGAGCACCCACTGTGCTCTGGTCCAATTGGGCACAGCTCCGGACTTGACGAAAGATTCTATGTCTTTCTTCGTGTCCGAATCGGTGGACACAAGAGAAAGGTGATGAACCCAAAACTCAACAGCATAGTCTTGTAAAGTCGTGCGGTCGCAAATGAGTGCCAAGCGAATATCGTTATAATGGGAATTATCGTACAGCGTCACAAGCTTGTCCTTTGCCACATCGCTGGTTAGAAAGGCCAAACACGTTTTTGTAATAGCGTAATGAGCGTCTTTACGCATAGCATCCCAGAAACGCGAATCTTCGGGTTCGGTGCTCGATTTCGTCATGAGCACTTCCCGTATACGATTCGTGGAGATAACAACATCATTGTGCTCGAGGGTTACAATGCCAGCAAGCCAAGTTTGCAAGTTAGAAATGAGTTGATTAGCCAGTGAGACGGTTGGCAATAAGTCGTCGGAGTTCGTCTTTCCCAACCCAATCATGACGGCAGTCGTAAGTTCCCAGAGAGTAGGTGGTCGAACGGCGTACAGGATCCAAGATAATGCGTGGAAAACGACGTTTCTGTCAGGAACATTACTCAGGATTTTCCAGACGATAGATTCTAAGGACCTTCCTTCCATGGGACCCAGTATGTCGCTGACAGATTGCCGAGCTGGCCATTGTTCGTTTCCTTTAACATGGTTCACGACGAGATCGCGAACTTCGGGCTCGAGGGTCATGATGGCCTTGAGCTGTTCCTCGAATCGTGTTTTGAAGCCTCGCACTTCGGGCCGTTCTCTCAAGAGAGACATGCGATATGAATCAGCTATGATATCTTGATCCGTTTCAGGAGTCGATTGACTCAAGTCTAAGATGGGCCAATTCGAAAGCTCTTCTAGCAGAGCTCCTGGTTGGCGACTAGTCACGAGGACTCTCCATGGCCGCTCTTGCGTTTCGGATACGTATCGAAACTGATTGAGGAAGAACTTTCTTGATACTGGCTCGCACTCGTCCAAATGGTTTATAACGCATGAAATTCCCTCTATCTCGCCGAATATCCGATAGTACTCGAACCAATGGAGTAGGTCAATGTAGTTCCAGCTACGGTCAACTCGCTGGTGTTCAAACTGGTCGTTGAATTGCCTTGATAACGAAGGAAAGTGGCCTAACAGCTGAACCAGGAACGTTGCAAGCATATCTCGTATATCATCTCTCCTAACATCATAGCGGTCGAACGTAAAATAGAGGACGATCTGGCCATTTCTGTCGGAATGAAGGTTGTCGAGGTCGTAAAATATGCTCTCAGACGCTAACCGCGTGCCTGAGTCGCCATGTAGGTACAATATTTGGGGCTTCTTTTGATTGTACCACGACTTGTATACCCCATTGTCTCTAATCCATGCATATGGATCATCTGGAGCAGCGGTGGTTTGGAGTGGGAGGAGGGGCGACGCAGCGGAGAGCAGAGATCGTTCATTATCAAGGGACTCTTTATCAGCCCTGATTACTGTTCAAATGTCAACTACTTGCACTCATCCTGGGTTAACTGTGGTTACGTACAGGAATCTATTATTTTGATCTTTTTCTCAATTATAGCGCGGTCGTCTGCGTCTGCAAGACCGCCAGGGAGACGGATCTCAAATGGTACCCCCATGGTCGCGGTGAATTTATCGAAGACCTACCAATGTTAGATGATGTACATACATATATAATCATGTATCTTGACTCAATCTAATATGAACATACCTCATCGATAGCACACGTATCATTCTCTGCGAACATACTGAGGATATCTAGTGTATCAGAACACGTTAGTATGTTTTCAAAGACAGCATTTGAGAAGGCTCCTAGGTTTCTTCGCAAGGACTTAAACCAAATGAGAATCGAATAGGATTATTTCACATACTGATAGAGTATCCAGGCGTTAGTATAATATTCATCAAGTAAAGCATGAAAGATAAAACAAGGCATATTTATACTAACCAAGAGCGGAACATATGTTTAGAGTCCATGAATAAATTGTTGATAGCTATAACAGCCTCAGAGAGATATTTCGTAGAGCCGGTCAGTTGAAGGGATGTTGAGCCTTTCAGAGGAGGGTAGCCATATATAAACGAAGACAGCTTATCCTCCATATCTAGGGCATCTAGGGCTCGGTGTGGACAACCGTAGAAAATCTTTTGGGTATTAATAGGTGCGTTTAGATCTGCCTATGAACATACGTACGAGGACACGAGTAAAGTCGAATATCTCCCCGTAGGACCGGGGGTTTAACCCGGCCATTGTGAGTGCCTAGCGCATTGATCAGTACCAGGCCGATTTGTGAGGTAATTGCGGATCTGATATAACCTACGTCTTTCACGATGATTCCCCCGATATCATGTGCAATAAACATAATAGGCCTTTGCTAGGAGAAGTTAGTAGATTTTAGCTACGGGGTATAATATGTAAACCAACATTCCCGCTCCTTGCGGCCGTAAGCTCTTCTAAAAGACTTAATGCTACACTCTCGATGGCTTTGCGTGTGTAGGAACCGCATAACATCTTCGAGGGATCGTACCCAAAGGACATTACCTTCCGGCGACCGTAGGTGCCTTGATCATAGAGCCACCGGGATCTTCCGGATCCGCGGTTTTCCCAGGGTGGTCGTCGTGAGCCCCTAAGGCCATGGACAACAACAATACTTCATTCATATGTTAGCCTCACTCCCTCTTTCTTAATTAGAATGTGTCCTGCATACTCAAAGTCATTCGCCATATGCTCAGCACCGTCGTCATCGTCCTGATCGCTTTGAGCATTCCAAAGGGTGACAAGCCCCTCGGCCCCATACTCTGGCTGTTTATCCTGTTCCATATATTCAAGCAAATCGTACCATGGTGTTGCGTCAAAACTAGGGGCTGCGGCATCTCCATCCCCATCTCCATCTATCGCACCTCTCTGAGAGCCCTGCCCGGATTCATTAGCATCGCCATCGCCATTTCGAGACGCAGTCTCGTGATCATTAGCCGCGCCCTTCTCAGAGCTTGCTCCATCCTTGTCTGGATTATCCCTCTGCGAGCCTTGCGTAACGTCCTCAACGGGGTCTTTCTGTGATGATGTGCCGGCCGAACTCGATGAGTCCGAAGCCGTGTCTGAAGAGTCCGACATATTGGCTGGCTTTACTAAAGAATACTTGAAGACTGATGAGACTGCCAACTGTGAGGTGAGATAAACAAAGTTTACATGCTATTACGTTAAGTCCTATGAGGTGACTGTCATCAAGCATTTCGGCCCCCAACACACACTAGCTAATCGGTCTTCAGCTAGCAAGGGTACTGCAGCTGGAGGTTACATTATTACATGCATTCTGCCTCCATTTCTTATACAGTACGAATAATAAGGGTGACTCGGCCCACCGGTCCCAATTCTTTTTCAGCTCATCTTGTACATGATATACAAGTCCTACCTCCTCTGATGACTGATAATTATGAGGGGGCGTAGGGCGGATTACGCACGAAAAATATTTATAGTATTACGCTACACCTTGCGATATATTTCATGCAATTAAGCTCACATCGCCATGGCACACATCCGTAACGCATAGATAGATCTCCTCCGGAAGGGGCGCAAATGTTTCTTAACATGTGAGTCATACCCCTCTTTGCTTTAGAATTGTATCATTAATAATCAGATTCGTGTCGGCATCATTTACTCTGGTAGTGATCATCACACCATATGGGGGGGGGGGGGCACGACATGGTAATCCCGAACCGATTATCGCGAACACCCGGTAACGGGGGACATATACTCATCAGATTTGTTAATGACTATCTAGTGCAAACCAGAAGGTAGGGCAACTATAGTGGGATTCAAACCCATGCACGCCTAGGCTTTACTATCCCAAATGAAGCATAGCAAGATGCTGACGACGGCGGCTACGTACGTATCGCAATGGGGTAACAGAGTTAGATCAGTAAACATGCCTGGGTCATAATCGAGTTACTATTAAATAAGGCGATCATTGCGGTTCGAACAATCGAATTGAAAGTTCATCCAGAGACATCAACAGCATCACACTTGTTCACCAGCTTATTCAATATGTCCGCCGACCCTGAAATCGAAGAAGGCGTTCCGGCCTTTGAGCTCGGACTCTGTGAGGGTGGTGACGAGGGGAGCGATTTTCGTACCCAGAACGACCCCTCAGCCCCTCTTCAGCGTAACAATATCACAGAGCGTAAGGGCGCTATTGATATTCGCTGCACCGGAGCCGATGTCATTCATGGCTACCTGAAGGACGGAGAAGGCCCGGCTACGCTCATTGTCTATGAATTTCAGTTTGACCGGCGCAAGAAAGCTAGACGTATTGCTACTGTCGATATTGAGTTCATCTTCGGTTCAAACGACGGGGCTGAGCCCGAAGTCTTGAAAATCTCTCCTAAGGGACGTATGACCCTTGTGCCTACGACACAGACGGAGACGATCACCAAGGGCGGCTCAGCCAAAGCCGGTGGAAATGTGTTTGGAGCTGAGTTAGGCGGTAGTTGGCAGTGGGAGAAGGCTGTCAGTCGTGAGACCAAGAACGCCACTACGATTGTCGGCTCTATAGACCTCAAGGGCCGCAACTTCGGCGCTTCTAATGCTGCGTCGTGGACGCTCCTGGAGAATGAGGCTGTTGAAACTGGAGTGCCCGCTCACTTCCGCACTGCAGTTCTCCTCTCACGCAAAGACGACGAAGAGTTCTATAGCACTTTCAAGATTAGGGCTCAGGTGGACTTGGTGAGCAGGTTCACGCGGTTATTCGGCTCAACACCAAAGGACGATCCTATCCTCTATGATCCCACACTACCACCTACCAATAAATTGCAAGAGTATGATGTGGACTCTCTCGGCGATATAGACCTACAGAAGCTTAGTGTAGTCTCATTTACAAACAGCGAGGATTGAGGTTCGGTGAAGACGGGATGCACCCCGCTTACTTCAAAAGTACATAGAGACCTTGAATGTAGTAGTCAATTGAGGCTGATTATTCTCGCACTGTGCCGTGTCACATCTATTTTAGACCCTGTTCAGTTACATATCTCTTATTGGTCGCCATTCAGACTAGGGACGTTATTAATAATAAGACCATGCCTTTGTCATATACAGGGGGTCGGGGCGAACGAGGCTCCCTCTTCCACATCTCAAGTGATCATATTGTTTGTTCCTTAGAAGTTCAGTCACTCGTTTTCGAGTCTGCCTGGGTATACTGCTCAAGATGTGTGCCTCAAAGACGGACGACGAGCTCGAAATCATAGAAAAGCCGGAGAAGAAGGAAGAGGACGAGGAAGATGATGAGTCTGTTAAGACCGACGAAAGTAGTTCAGAATCAGGCGAGTCTGGCGATGAGGAAGAGGATGAAGATGTCCGTAAAAAGGTGAAGAGGAGATTCGACAAGATCCTCTCCGACCTCAAATCCGGTGCAAAAGCGGGGGAAGTGAAGTCAGGCTATCTTGACTTGACTACCAGTGCTGGAGTTCAAACATTCATAACCCAGAATGCAGCCTACTTGAGCAAGACCAGCACTAAGGAGCAGACACTACTTCACTTGATAGCCGAGGCCGAGAAGGATGATATACCGCCTGCCAAGAAGATGAAGCTTCTCATCACTGCATTGGTTCAACTCCCCGACAATCTTCTAGCGAAGCGTGATGAGAATGGCAAGACGCCGTTATTCTGCGCCATAACGAACAGGAATCATAGGCTAGTAAGGATCATGTGTGAAGCCCACCATGATGTTAATAGCATCTTGATGATACCAAAAAGCCTTACAACCTCGAAATCAACAAATTGCATTCACCAGGCCATCACGAAGAAGTCATCGTCCAGAGACGACGAATTGATCAAGTTTCTTATTGAGAAAGCCGAAGCGGATACGCTTCGCGCGATTGATGAGAATGGGTTCACTCCACTCCACTTGGCGGTCGAGTACAAGCGATGTGACGAGGCCCAGCTCGAAATCGTAAAAGCCTTGGTAGAAAGATGCGACGAAGTCCTAGACATGACCTACAAGCACCCAGAAAAGGGGCGACTCTCTCCTTATCTGTATCATGAACTTACCTACGAGGAAGCCAAGCAGAAGGAGAAGGAGACCACAGATTCAAAACGAAAAGCCGACAAGGCAGACACAGAAGCAGCCCAGAAAGACAAACGCCCCAGTGATAAAGACAAGGAGAAAGAGAAAAGATGGGAGCCCTCGAAAGAAAAGACCCTCAGAGAGCCAGCTCCTCAAGAATCGCTTCCTCTTCAGCCACCACGGATGGCACCGCTACGTGCGGAAGCGCCTACGGGGAAGTACAGTTCCAAGTCATCTATGCCCGAGAGGAGTCGAGGTCCCCTCGCTGCGCTCACTACGACAACCGACTTCGGCAAGGCAGAGCTACTTACACCCGTAGAGAAGAAGAAGTCATCATCGAAGAAGACCAAGGTTTCAAAATTGAAGCCGACCGACGCGAGCG
This sequence comes from Hypomontagnella monticulosa, assembly GCA_902825475.1. Classification (NCBI taxonomy): domain Eukaryota; kingdom Fungi; phylum Ascomycota; class Sordariomycetes; order Xylariales; family Hypoxylaceae; genus Hypomontagnella; species Hypomontagnella monticulosa. The sequence continues at coordinate 3,470,694 of CADEBF010000011.1, read as the reverse complement.
CATTGGCGATAAAGCAGTACCTAAAACTCGAATTCTTACGCAAGAGGAACCATGACGATGCAGTGGAGTTCCTCTACGGCTCCCAGCAGGGTAAGTGACAGCATTCGATCCGTGCACTCTCCACTAGTACTAACATCGCCTACGTAGACCGACAAATTTACTTCGATCTGGTTGGCGTCTCTCCGAAGGTGAGCAAAGGCCGAATCACGCATGGTCTTAGGTAAGTTTCGCTCCTAGGTGCTTTCAGCACTTATATTTCGCTAACACAGCTTTTTTCTAGCCATCTTCAATTCGAGGATATCCTACAATATGTGGCGATTCCTCGCGTGGAAGTGGAAGACGACCCAATCAGGCTAAAGCCCGGTCAACGAACACCAAAGCCTGATGGCAATGGCCGTACTGATATGAAGCCTCTATTCAAATGGCTTAGGGACGAGAAGAAAGTTAAGACTACCCTGAAAATTATTGTAGACGACCTCCAAGAGCCAGCACACAGCGACGATGCAATCGAAGCTTGCCTGGCCGGAATGGGTGTGGAGACGTGGGATTGGAGAAAAGTGGACTTGTCCCCTGAAGTCATCCAGAAAGTTGCTCCCGACGCACGGATCGTTCATTTATATTGGAGTGGAAACAACGCCGTGCTTAGGGGATGGAGTGAGCCGGATGGCCTCAAGAAACTGAAGAAACTTGAAAAGGTCCACCTCCACGTGCAACAAGGCCTCGAAACCCGTTCCCGGACCAAACAGAATGTAGCAGCTTTTAAAGAACGGATTAAGAACGGTACCCAGATTCAAGTTGAGGACACCAAACTGAAGGGCGATATTGCCGACAGTGTGACAAATGGGGCGGCCGATGTCCGTGACCCGTACGAAAGACACAAGTGGATGACTAGCATGGAGGAGTTCGCAGATTTCCTGCAGACTGCTGAGCGAAACATTGACATTGAACCACCGCTGGCTCTCAAGCACCCCGTTACCGTTGCTATCATTGATGATGGTGTGGATATCAATGATCAGACTATCCAGTCAAAGGTCATTGGTGGAAGAAGTTTCTGCCACCGGGACGAAGAACAAAACCTCAACCAGCCTTATTATGTGTCGGGCGGTGGACACGGTACTGCGATGGCCGGACTCATATGCAAAGTATGCCCGAATGTTAGGCTGTATATCTTGAGGCTAGATGAGTACTTCATCGAGCCAGGGAAGCGGCAGATTACAGCTAAGAGCGCCGCGAGAGTACGTAAAATCCACCTCTGCGGCCTTTTCAATCGAGCTAACAATCATACAGGCGGTTCGCGCTGCTGTCGAGAAGAAGGTAGATATCATCTCTATGTCTTGGACCATTGAGAAGACAGACAGAAATGGAGAGGAAATAGACCAGCTGGAGGAAGCCATCAGTCTAGCTGCCCGCAAGAATATTCTTATGTTCTGCGCGGCTACAGACCAGGGTAAGCTCCAACTATTCATATCAAAAACTACTACCAGTCAAATTACCCATGTTAACCCGTCTCTATAGGTGCTTACAAAGATCGGACATACCCAGCAGCTACGACGACGAAGAATATCTTCAAGATCGGGGCCGCCGAGGCATCAGGCACGGCGCTGAAATGGATCGGCGATCAAACGCTCGTCGATTTCATCTTCCCAGGACATAAGGTAGTAATGGAACGGCACGACAATCCTAACGTGAAGAACTACACGGCCCTGACCGGCTCGTCGGTAGCCACAGCCTTGGCATCGGCCCTGGCTGCCGTGATTCTCTACTGCGTCCAACTAGCGGGTACTTGGAAGGAGCCCGGGCGGCCGAACGAGCTGCGCGATTACAAGGCTCTCAAGAACCACGAGAGGATGAAAGAGGCGTTCTCCCAAATTGGCACGACTAAGGAGAGCGAGAACAAGTATATAATGGTGTGGAACCGATTCACGCGGATAGTCAAGGCGGCGGAAACGGAATCAGCCCCCAAGGACGTTTACATCGAATACATCGAGAAGCTCGCGAAGGAGCTGATGAGAGAGGCCTAAGGTTCCAGTGATGTGGTTGCGGCCAGTGTGCTGAGCAGCCAAATCGCCGTGCTTTCTCGGCTCCGAGCTATCTTGAAATCCGACTACAGCCTTGCTACTTCGTAATGATGTATTTTACAGTTTGTATGTAAGGTCATACTAGACACACATATTGTACTACAAATATAAGCAAATATCCATAAATCAATTGGCCAGGAGGTCGGTGTGACACCGTTGGAAAATGCGGTCATCATCCTTCTAGAATGTGTAGAAATACGTACGAGTAAAATTTGTGCGACTAATACGTCGGCAAACAGATCATGATCATGTTCTGCCACCGCAATAAATGCGCGTGTAGTATCGATGAACACCCTCGGTGACAGGAGCATGCAACCATCGGGCACGCCGTGGAACTAAAGAGGTGGGCTAAGACAAATGAGCATCAAGCTCAGCAACCGGATATGCCCATTGAAGTACTACCTATAAGGTAAGGGAATAAGTCTAACGTCAAGACCGCATACGTTCAACCAAATTAGAGATAACATTGGATCGGGAATAAGTCGAATCCTGGCAAGTATGTGTATCAGTACCAGCCTTATTCGCCCAGTAGAGCTTTATGCCTTTGAAGGGCACGCAGGCTGGAACGACCAGACGGTGAAACATTGGCGTGCACAGCATATTGGTGGCATGAAAAGGAGGCTTCTTACGAAATAAAAAATAAATAAAAACTTGCTGATAAGGAAACCTTTAAACAGTCAGAAGACCTTCCTTATTCGTCCATCTTATCAATTTGGAGTCCTCAGACCCAGTCACCATGATCGAAGATCTCGCTAGTAATTTAAGCTGCGATAAACTACGACGCGGTGGAGGAGGCTGTTTGCAAGGGATTAGTTGAATTAAAGCGATAATATGGCCGAAGCCACTAACTTCCAAGGTCCCGTCGGACCCTAAACGCCCCCCAGCCAGTTAGGATTCAACATTCGAGAGTCTAGCGTCGAATGACGTTCGGTATTAGATACCAAGAGCGCGGGCAGGGTGGGCCGGTACTGGTTAGACGCAGATTCACGGTACCGGGGAATCCCATGAGACGAGCAGGGGACGGAAATATCCGTCGTGTTGATTGGTTGGGGAAACGCGAAGGGTCTTCCCTTTAAGCTTTCTTATCATCTTGAGGTTCTAGAATCTGGAGCTGAATACCGAAGAGGATACCTAGGTAAGTATCACATGTATTCGACCCCGTATCATCCTTTGGCGTTTACATATTACTTTCCGCGGCCAAGCGTACGACCTTGGTTGATTGGTACTTCCGGTGAGCGTTGTGTACCTAGGTGAGATCAGTAAACCGTACGTCCACCCGAAATACTCGCCATTATTGACGCTGCTACAACCTAGAAATGCGCCACAAATATTGATAAGGCCATACCTTAATATCTTATGCTCTCGTGTAGCATGCTTAGGTAGTCGTTCCTAACTAGTGAGAACAATGCGAGCACGTGCCTCTATTTCGACATCTATGTGTGTGATAAGGGGGTACGCGCGTAGTGCCCGTCAAGCTTGCGTGTCGACGCCAGCTAGGCTGTATGTCTCATACATTTGCAGCTCTACAGCTCAGCTACCAAAGTATGGTGCAGCAAATGTTGATACGTATTCCCATTATCATAGTATATCTATACTCTCTAATCAAGTGATACTTTAACAGATAGTAATACCAACAGCATGAGGCTATATTAGCTGTCCAATCCCACTTTCCCATACCTTCCAACAGGCATAGGTAGGTAGCAATGTGTGCAACTAGATCTAGCTATCCATAAACGGTAACTCGCCCAGCGCCACCAATATCGCCGCCTTATTATGTAGCAAGGGTCCAGGCCAGTAGATAGATCCGCTCCAAAGATAGACATATACACACGTATATTGTATACACCTACCTACGTTACAAGTACACAGTCCTGCGTCCCCTTATCGTAACTTATTTATGCGGCTCTTCTCCTCTCTTTCCTTTTCCCATTCCCTTTCTCTTCAGCCTCATATCCGTCGGTCACTCGTTAGCGAGCAAGACGACCCTATTTCCCTAAATTCGCCAAACGCTTAGGAGGGAAACGACACGCTCCAATTCGAAGATGTCGGATACGACCGAGAAGCAAGCCAAAGAGGCTCCGGCCAATCCTCACGTCCACTCGGTCGATGAGGAGGTCGGAATCGTTCAACAAGGCGGACAGCTTCACACCGATTTAAAAGGCCGTCACATGCAAATGATCGCTATAGGTAAACACCTCTTGGAACTCGTCGCATTATAGAGGTTTGCGGGGCTTCTGCTAATGAAATTGTGATCGCGACAGGCGGAGCGATCGGTGCTGGTTTGTTTATCGGATCGGGTAGCGCTCTATACAAAGGTGGTCCAGCAGCATTAGTACGTCTCCCCCCCAATCCCTCATACGAGCAGTACAGTCTCAGATACTAACAGCATGGCGTTCTTAGGTCATCGGTTACATTATCGTGGGCGTCATGTTGCTGTTTACGATGCAGGCTCTCGCCGAACTTGCTGTCCTATATCCCGTTAATGGTGCCTTTTATACCTATGTCGTCCGATTTGTCGACCCGTCATGGTAAGACTCTCCTATATATTTGGATTTACTTGCGCTTACATCACATTCAGGGGTTTTGCAATGGGATGGGACTATGCCATCGCCTGGCTTACAGTCCTGCCTTTCGAGTTGATCGCCGCCGGTATCACCATCGAATTCTGGAGACCTGATCTCAACATAGCTATCTGGGTCACCGTATTCCTAGTTATCCTAGCTATGATCCAAATATTTGGCGTGCGAGGTTACGGTGAAGGTACAGAAGACGAGGCTTACGCAACCTGAGAAATAGCATTGGATCGGCTAACGCAATTACAGTCGAATTTATCCTCAGTATGGTTAAGATCGCAGCTTGCACAGGTATATCACACATTGATTGTTAAGCCTACATATATAAGAAGAAACCGAAGTTAACTTTCCCCATAGGTTTTATCATATTAGGAATTATAATAAACTGCGGAGGAGTTGGTGATAGGGGTTATATCGGCGCTAAGTATTGGTACGACCCGGGTGCATTCAAGAATGGATTCAATGGCTTCGCGGGAGTTTTCGTCGTTGCTGCTTTTGCTTTCGGCGGTACCGAGCTGGTTGGATTAGCAGCTGCCGAGTCGGTCAATCCACGACGTGCAATCCCCATGGCTTCCAAGCAAGTCTTCTTCCGCATTGCGTTCTTCTACATCATCAACCTCTTTATTCTTGGACTTATCCTGCCGTCTAACGATGAACGTCTGAAGAATGCGTCAGGCGCCGCATCTACCTACTCGCCATTCGTTCTAGCTATCCAGGATGCTGGTATCGCGGTCCTCCCGTCTATCTTCAACGCTGTCATTACCGTCTCAGTTATCTCTGTCGCCAACTCCTGTACATTTGGGTCAACACGCACAATGCAAGCTATGGCGGAACGCGGAATGGCTCCTAAATTCCTTTCCTACATCGACAAAGCTGGCCGACCAATATGGTGTGTTGTCGTCCAGTTAGTATTCGGGCTTCTAGGTTACCTCGGTGTCGCGTCAAACGGGCTAGACGTCTTCAACTGGCTGCTCGCCCTGTCGGGCCTGTCATACTTCTTCGTCTGGGGCTCGTGCTGTCTTGCCCATATCCGATTCCGACTAGCCTGGAAGTCTCAGGGTCGAAGCCTCAAGGAACTTCCGTACACACCTCCACTAGGAATCTGGGGTAGCGCCATTGGCCTTTTCCTCAATATTGTCTGCTTAATTGCAACTTTCTATAATGCATTATATGTAAGTCCGGCATTTCGATTGTACTTATTTATATCCCCTTTCTCCTTTTTCAATATACGTGTCTAGGACTAACACGTGAGATTCCAGCCCTCACCAAGCGCCCAACCAGATCCTGCCTATTTCTTCCAGCAGTACCTCGCACTACCTATCGTCATCGCCTTATACTTGGGCTGGAAGATATATTCCGGAAACTGGCAGATGTGGGTCAACCTCAACGACATCGATCTGAACGCCGGTGCTCGTCCACTGGAAGTTGAGGATGAGGATGAAATCGAAAAGAAGACGTGGGCTAACCTGCCCATGCGTATTTTGAGGGCTGCTTTCTAAATACAAGGGCAGAGGAGATGGAAAATACGTTGGAGGACTATAGAATCATACGTGGATTGGGTGGGAATTTAAGAACCAACAACTGAAACATAATTAAGAGACAAGATATTGGACTACATAAAAATTTCCATGTTGAAGTAAAATATGTTCATGTTCCTTCCGCGCCAGGAACGCTACGTGAAGAAAGATTCACAGATATTACACAATTCAGCGGAATTTGGGGAGGGAGGCTTGAGTGTATCTAAGACAAGTTATCCAATACTCCTATTAATATTAATAAGGAATCAGCTCTATATCCTTACATGTCCTGAAGTCTATAGCAAGTGGAATATTGATAAAATATTGTACCTATTACATATACGTCAGTGAAAGCAAACAAGTTAAAAAGAGAGCGCAATAGGGGATCTGCCCCCTATTGCTTAAACCTATGAATTATAAAGGAGAAGTAAAGCAAATCCCATCCAATGCCCTTTTTTAACTGTAATAGAACATATGCCTATGTAGTATGTGCACATTTGGGTAGCATATTATATAAATATATACACCAATGGTAGCTACCTGCAGAATGCGACTGGAACAGCCGACAATATGGAATAGTAACGAATACTAAGGGTTGAATCATATTGTACATGGTAGAACGATTGAACAAATTTAGCTCCTGATAAATTACCACTAGTATTGACACGATCTTGATGCTACGTGTAAATATACCGGCGTGGTAGGTACGTACACATGTATATATGTACGTAAAATCTCCTCAGGTGTCAACTGGTGTAGTCGCGGCGGTGAGCTTAGTTACTGCCCAGTAGGAAGACGCGTCGTCGACAAGTACGTAAACAAGGCGCACATTTCGCAGTTTCCATTCATACCATCTTTCGACGAACACTTTCGTCGCCCGCCACTTTAACCCGCCGCACACTTCCAGCTTTCAACCTTTTCCATTCCTTTCGCCTCTATTTCTCGTCGTTTCAACCCTTCCCTTCCAAACCGCCGCCGCCGCCTGTCACTATCTAGCACTTTCTATTTTCTAATTCAATTCCCGTGCTGCGACGCACTGCTCCAAGGATGGCAGACGACTCTTGGAAGGCGCCGCACTTCAAGCAGAAGCGGCGCGAGAGGAAATTGCGCTACGAGAAGAAGACAGCAGAAGCACCGCCAGTTCTCGACACCTTCCACAAATTCAGCGAGTTGTACGCCGACTTGCAAGTGGCAGTGTAGGAAGCTGCTTTACCTTGTCGTGGCTACTCCTTCACGTGGCCCATCACTCTGGGACCGCCGGCGATGGCGCAAGCATGTCGCACCTCGCGAGAGGTCTACTTCACCCACTACGGCAAGCAGATTGGCCGAAAGGCGTGGGATAACGTCGTCCCGTACTGCGGCGTAGGCGATGAGGAGGGCTGGCTTAACCCCATGAGAGATGTTGGTAAGTGGACAATTTCTTATCTTACCTGGTGATAATAGATATATAGTTGGGACATACTGACGGCGTTCATGACTCAAGTCATCTGGTCCATGAAGTCAATCATCGGGCCTACCCTTAATCCATCGTTCCTCCGTCGTGTGCCCACAGTAACCCTATGTCTGCACCGCGACGAAGTATGGGCTCCGTTTGCAGCTGGGCTGCGCGGCGAGGCGTGGCAGCACTGCGTGCTTGCATCAACGGAATATGACTCATGGGATCTGATGCCGTTCTTCGAGAAACTGATCAGAGGGAGGGCGATATTCGACACTGTCAACATATTCCCGCTATACCACCAGGACCATCACGATGTCAGCAAGTTCATCCTGCTCCCTGGCCAGTCCAACGCCGCCATCTCGAGGCTCTTCGTCAACGACACAGTGCTGCTCATCGATCTGCATAATGAGGCCGAGGTGAAGCGCGCCGCGACCACGCTCGAGACCCACAGGCCGGCGAAGGCCTGTCTCGACGCGCTCATGCAGGCGTATTTTGAGGTGAACCGTCTGGAGCGCGAGGGCTGGAACCTTGCCTTGTCGCAGTACAAGGTCCTATGGCTCTCGATGTCCAAACGTGAGAACCTCGCCCGCTGGCAGGAGAGAATGAGCAAAATCGCACTAGGAGAACCCGAGCCCGACCAGGATGAGAACGTGCCGATGACTAGGGCCATTTACAGGAAGATGCCGAAGTTTAGACCTGTCTTCGTGATCATGACCTGCTAGAGGAATCAGCACGCAATTTTCTTGTTGGTGACGCGTCGAAGGGACTGGGCTACTTAACATGGTGATAGGGACGGCGAAGGAAGGTGAACATTTCGGGTTTTCGCAACGGTTTGCAACTGTTTCTATTTCGTTTCGAGACTTGGGATCTATAGGGAATCCGCCGAGTTTGCTTGGTATCAGGATTGTGATGGTTTCAAGATACGTGGCCTACGAAAAGGGATAGTCTTGGGACCTATGGAGGGCATCGTTGATAGTAGATGCTGAATGGATATGGTTACGATGTGATGCGAGACGACGCATCTCTAGTAGGGGTGGGTACCCATGGTTCACACAAAATCCGATCAATAGGCTTCGAATGGCGTCAATGTCTATAGAGAAAAATGTTCGCAACGTCGTAACTGAATGCATTGCGCGTGCATGTACAAGTAGTATTCAATCGCCTTTATGTGAACGCCTTTCCACGTCTACTACATTTGAGGTGTTGCCACTGACATAGTAAGGTAATGCCGCCGCTCCGCTCCAGCGCTGACTATCCCAGTACGGGACTTGTTGATTTGACAATGTCCGTAGGTACGTATATGGTTTGCCTCTCTAATCTCGGTATACATCCCGGCTTCTTTTCTTCTTTCACCCCCCCTATATTCTGTGCTCGTCGTTCTCATCTCTCTTCCTATCGTCTAGCCTTCCCCGTACTGTTCTCGACCCCACCTCCCTCCGCCTCGGCATCCAAATCGCGTTCGACCATTTCGATGGAGCTCAGGCTTGGGAATCGTTTGGCAAAATCCTGAATGTAGTCCTCCTTCTCACGGAAGCTCATATCTAGGATCGGCCGTCCCGGCAGCCCCACACCTGCCAGGTGTTCCGAGGCAGACGAGCTGCGTTGCTGCTGTTGCACATTGGGGCCTTGTGATGGTGGCACTGGTGGCCGTTGTGACTGTGCCCCTTTGGGTGGCGAACTTGCGCGACGCCCGCCTGTGGGTAAGTTGTTGAGATGCGTCGGCTTGGGCGGAAGCATGGGTTTACTGGGGGAGCTCGGGTCAGGTTGAGTGCGTCCTCGAGCAGTGGCATCAGCGGGGTTAGGGACGGTTTTGAGAGGGGGCGCTCCTCGTCCTCCAGTCAGCAATTTTCTAGGGACCTCTGGAGCCTGCTTATCGACACGACTCTTGGCGGTAGCCGCGTCCGAGAACTTCCCATAGCCGGATGCTGTGCGCTGAACCTGCTGCGTCGACTTCTGCGACTCGTCTAGTAAGTTTTGCACTCGGTTCTGGATACTGACAGCTCGTGATACGCCACCAATGCTCTTGGGTAACGGTGGTGGGATCGACGGGCCTCCGGCGTCACGTGCCGCCATACGTTGTTTGTACTCTGCTGCCGCTGCTTCTACCCGTCGCTCCTCCTCGGCGAGGGCTTGTAGCTCGAGTTCTCGTCGCATTTCTGGTGTCATCTCAGGTTCCCCAAGCATATGGCCATCGTCGCTACGACCATCAGTCGCCTCCGAGCCTGCGATAGGCGTCAGGTCGCGACGCTCCATATCTTTGAGAGGGGAGGGCGTTCTCGCACCCGAACCGGAAGTACCCCCCTCAAACCGTTTGAAAGCGTCGCCAAATCTCCCTGCCAATATGTTCTTGGTGCCTGACAAGGATGTAAGGCTGGAGCGCTTGTTATGCTGCTTGATGCTTTTCTCCTTTTTCTTCGTGTCAGATTCTTCCATTGACCGAAGGAAGTCCACATTTGACTCTATCGCTGTTTCATCTTGTGGCTCCAATCGGGGAGATGAGGAATTTCCCAGTAAATTCGGTGAATAGCCTGGGGAACGGAGGGGTCTGGGGGCTGCCTCCCGTTCTCGAAGATAATCCATGTCGGACTCGAGATAGGTACTCACAGGCCTTGGGCGTCCTCCGATGGATGACTTGGCCAAGGGCTCAAGTTGCTCGGCACTTGGCCGGCCACCTTCGAGAGACGGGCGCGATGAGGACGGGTGTCGGGAATGTCCTGGTGGTGGTTGAATGGAGTCCATGCGAGGAGTCGGTGTTGGTCGCGGCGTGTAAGCAAAGTCTGGCCGTTTTTGGCCAGTACCTATTGGCTCTTGTTGTCTAGGTAAGCTGGTTGGGCGATGTTGGTCGGCTGGAGGGAATCGATGGATTGGCGGATAATCTCGTGATGGCCTGTCAGGGGGAGGGGTACTGGTCATTGTCCCAGTGGAGACCATAGCCGGCCGGATTGCAGGTTCTTGCGAATTTTGTGGCGGAGGGGATGAGATAGCTTGAAGTTCTGGATTGCTAGAGATAATGGCCGATGCGCGACTCATCTCAGATGATTGTTTGGGAGGCGCGGAGCCGGGCTTATTGACGGAGCCAGGCGGAGGTGATGACTTTCGCAACTCTGTCACAGCTGCTATGGACTTTACTCGGCTTAGATCTGTCGACTGCCTCTGATTTGACACGTTGGTTCCTATTGTAGGTTGAGGCCTGACAAAAGCATCGTCCGCTAGTTGGTCAGTGACGCGTTGACTTAATTGCCTTTGCGGATCCTGGGGAGATGTCGGGCTGTCAAAGTCAAACTTGGCACCTTGATCATGCAGGAGGGAGAACTGGTCGAGCGTCGGGAACCGTGATGATAGCTCGTCTCCATCGAAGGTAGCTTTGGAATCCAAGGCGGCAAATGGGTCTCCATTCGTGACCCTTGCCGGAGATGGACTTGGTTTAGGTGTTTGTTTCGGGGCAGACTGACTAGAGACAGTTGGTCTGCCGCGCCTCATGGGTGCAATTTCAGGTATAGCTTGCGTCTGAGGTTGTTGAGGCGGAGAATACACAGCGCCTATGGCTGGGCTTCTACCCTCTTTTCCTGATGCAGTTGGCTGTTTCTCCCCTCTACCTGGTTCTTGGGATTTACCAGAGTAGATCTAAAGTCTGTTAGCCGAGTATTACTATATATAAGAAATACACGTACATCATGTATAGGTACATCGCGGCCCTGCATTACACAGCTTTCTCGAAGTACCTGGTAGATAGTTGGCCGAGATCGCAAGTCCTCCCTTAGCATGGATGCTTCATGGCTTGACTTAGCATAAATTAACTCTAGTGATGACAACGAACAACTCACCGATCAACTGCTTTAATCTATCGGAGAAGACCGGGTAGCTGGGGAACCTGAAGCTTGCGTTTAGAATAGCGAGTTGCCCTTGCTCCTCGAATGGTGTAGTATAATAGCAGAGCTTATAGAGCAGCACCCCCAGAGCCCATATATCCGATTTCTCGTCTATGGGTTGTTTTCGGTATACGTCAATCATCTCCGGACTCCTGTATTGTAATGTGGTATGCCTTTGAACGTCTTCATCCATCAAGCGGCATTCTACAACAGTCTGGGGCGCAGCTCTTGGCGGTGCTGCCGAACCAAAATCGCACAATTTGAACTTCCTCCTGGAGCCATTTACCGTAATGAGTACGTTCTCGACTTTTAAGTCTCGGTGTAGTAGAGGCGGCTTAAGATAGTGCATACAAGCGACGCCTTCTGCAACGTCGGAGAAGATATTCAAGATCTCGGGTTCGGTGAGGCGGTGTTGCAATCGAGTATTCATAAAGTCAATCAGGCCCCCGCCATTGCAATATTCCATGAGTAAGAAGACTTCGTATCCGCCGCCCTTCAGCTCCGAAGCGTGCGAGTCAATATATGTGACAATTGTTCGGTGTCCCTTCAGCCGCTTCATCGTCTCGACTTCGGTTCGCATTCCGCGGAGAGTCTCCCTGTCCGGCACGGCGACTCTCTTCAGTACGGCTTGGTCAGTACCGTTGACAGGTTGGGGCAACTTGACAAGATAGACGTGTGCAAATCCACCCTCAGACAAGTACTTCTGGATAACTACCCTATGATTGCCGACCTGTATCTTGGTACCGGGAGAGAAGGTGCCAGCAGGAGCTGAGGGAGGTTGTATGGCCATCTGGCCGTGTACCTGCATGGGCGCGCCATAAGCAGCCTGCTGGCCGGGACGGGGTGCCGCCATTGGCGCTGTATTTCCATAGGAAGCCATGCTGTCAGCTCAAGACAAGAGTCGATACGTTGGAGAGACGGAGTGACCGGGAAAAGGGGGACGAGAGTCGGTAAAGGTTGGTACGGTCGGGGGGTCTTCACGGTTGTGGCATGGAGGCAGATAGCAATGCGCCTTGCAGCTATAATTGACGCATATCTAAATGGGCGACGAGTCGGTGAGTTGTTAATGACGGTGAATGTATTTTCGAGGACGCGCCGGAAGACGAGACTTGTCGGCGATTTGGTGTTATTGCTAGGCTGCTTTTCTACGTAATTATTGATATACGGTTAAAGGTGATGAGCCTTGGACCATTAGGGGTGTAGTCGATACCTGTACATTATCTAAGTATCGGCTTCTTGGTTGTTTCGTGACAGCCTGTGCCACCTGTAACTGCCCCACCATGTCCCCTAACAATGGCTCAGTCAAGTGCTGTTAGACATTAATACCTACGCGTATATTGGTACGATAATTGCATAGCCCCGTTTAATCAGGTATCGAAGCCTCGAAGTTGACTAAGTTTAGAACTTATCAGGGACGCCTTACCTGTTCGGGTTAGTGTTCAGCTGCACAGCCAAGGACTTCAATCACTTATGTCGATTATGGTGAATAAATGGGTATACAAAGTACCGATATACCTCCCGTGACCTGGCATAATGTCATAGGCATCAATGATATACATAGCACTTGAGATCACAGGCAGGTCCGGCATCTATATCTACATGGCATGATTATTATGCTTAAAACACAATGCCTACAATGCCAATAGATCCCTGGTCTAATATGTTACAATTCGCATTCATAGATGGATATCGGTCCAGCATCTCTAGAATAACATTTTACACGCTCAACTCAACCCAGAACCTCCTTCTCCATTGCCCCTTCCACTCGAACCGCTATTGCCGCCATCAAGGAGCAGTTTGGGTTTGATATAATCTTCGTCGAGCTGTCTGAATAAGGCCTGTGGGTCCTGAGCAGTGAGTAGTTGCTTGATCGCCGCCCTAGCGGAAACAGGCGCAACATCCCGATGACCCGAAGTGGGATACGAAAATACACCTTCCTCCTCAGACGTGCCACTTGGCGTGAGAATGGGACTCGATCTACTTCGCGGTGACCTACGGGCTGGAGGCGGCAGATCCGATGTATCGATATCGCTCCCAAGGTCCGAGTCGGTCACGCTACCACTGTTACCTAGGAGATCTGCTCGTTCGACATCGTCATCTGTAGCTTGGCGAGACCCCTTCCGGCTCGAGCTTGTAGCACGAGATGTCGGGAAAGACGGCGAGCGGTGTCCTGATACGTAACTTCCTCGCTCGGGTCCTGTAGATTGTCGGGGTCTCCCGGAATCCACTCGGTCCATGCGCACCGATCCGTTCCTTTGCCGAGGATTGTATCCAATCCCGGACCCCGATCGCTTGTAATAAGAACCTGACGGTGCTGCTTCGATGTCGAATTCATCGTCGCTGTCAACCTCTTCGACGACTCCCGTTCTAATGCCTAAGATCTCTAGCATGCGTGCTGTAGTGCCGCCGAATATGATGACGGTGAGCACTACTACAACGAGTACGGTAGCCTTCAGAGCATATGAGTTCGGCCCAAATAGTAAAGCAGCCAGCGCCACACCAACTGCTCCGCGTAGACCGGCCCAAAATAGCATAGCTTGGTAGCTGTAAGGTAGCTCGTCGTTTACCTCCTTACCCTGACGTCGCGCCCGATAATGGATGAACCAATTGATAGCCTTGGACAATGGAAAAACGGCTACCCATCGTGCGACACAGACGGCAAAAACAGTGACAATAATTAAAAGTGGCTGAAATTGGAGTTCGTTGTCGGTGAATAGTGACAATCCCAAGTAGATGAAAATGAAATTTTCAGATAGCTGAGCAAGAATCTGGAAGAAGTACTTGGTACTGAGCTGTGTTCGCCGCGACATGTTGAAATACGCATAATGTTTGAGCGTAATGCCACAGAAAAGCAACGAGACGATACCTATCATGTATAAGCCACCACTTAGTTAGAAGGGGTAATCACTGCGAGAACATACCTGACATCTTTAAGCCTTGTGAGAAGAAGTAGCTTGCATACGCAATTAGCACGATCAAACAAGTCTCGATTTGAGGGTATCTTCTGATATATGTGAACTTCAAGACAAGCGCAGTGCCGACGCCAACGAGAACGCCGATGAGCAAGCTACCAAAGAAGATGAGCAAGAAAATGCCTACACCTTCGAAGAAACTAAAGACTCCGTACGAGGCCGTGGAATCCAACTTGTACTTCTGCGCGGTCTCGAAGATAACGATAGCGATGGCGTCGTTCAGAATGGATTCGCCAAAGATGATGGTATATAGTTTGGGATCCACCTTGTAGGTATTGAAAATGGCCAGAATGGTGACAGGGTCGGTTGCGGACAGTGTCGCGCCGACGGATATAGCGTCAACGAAGGTCATGTCCAATCCCTCTAAGGGTATTCGAGTATATAGCCATAATAACAAACCTATGACGACGGCGGACAAGAAGGTACCGGCGAAGGCGAAAGTCAAGATGGTGCCAATGTTTCGAAAGAAGTTGGCTTGGTGTAGCTCGTATCCGGAATTCAGAATAATGGGCGGCAGAAGGAGGTTGAAGAATATCTGGTAATCGAAGCTCACGAGCTGTCGGATGGAGTGGCCAGTACCCAGTCTCAGAATCAAACCCACAATCATTCCTAGTATATATCGTCAGCTACCCCAGCGATCGCAAAGAAATTTTTCTCCTGGTGCGACCAACCAGCGAAGATGGAGATTACTGTTTCATGGACAGCTTGGACCTTCTTCTGCTGCAACATATAGCTCGTGAAGAAAGCGATGATGAGCAGCATGATAGATATGAAGAGCGCCCATGATGCGAAGATTTCCTTCTGTCCCGAGTCGGCCTCTATACACGTATTATTAGATCGAGTCGATAGGATGGGCTTCGGGCGCACAACAAGGTAGTAGTTTTCATACCATCGGGATCTGTTTCTTCGTCCGCTCGGCCTGCAATGAATCATTTAGCATCAAATTTTAACCTCGAGGACGCAACATGGTTCGGAGTTCGATTGACGTACGGGCGAGCTCCATGATGGAGCCGGCAATTTCTGTCAACATGGTTGCGACGATGGATATGGATAGCGATGGCCTCAAGTCGGAGATTGATGTTTCGGCGTGTCAAAGGCCTTCTGCTCCAAACTGAGCACTGAGAATAGGGCGTGCGAACGCATTAACAGTCAAGAGTGTAGAACATTAAGAGTGATTTGAAGTTAAGCTTGGGTTCAGATCGGCTTGTTGCGCTTGATCGATTTGAGAAGTTGAAGTCGACAGCTTGCAACTATTTGCTATTCGGGTTTGGGGCGACAGCTGATTGCGCCGCAAGGATCTTACGTAGTACAGCCCTGGAGCGCACTTGCACCTACGTGCAGCCCTGGAGGCAGAACCTAGTCGGCCAATACATGTAGAAGGCTATACCCGCCAAGTAGATAAGCTAGTTATTTACGTAACGCTGGGAGGGACTTGAAGGCTTATTTCAACTCATTATGATAATATCTATCAAATATTGCATATCATCATGACTTGGTTCATTCAATTATTATGAAGGCGTTTTTTTACATGACAACCAACATGAATGATATATATACTGTTATTTACACAGCCTATCTATAAAGTCTTCCTATTATGAGATATCTTATTCGTTAGTTAGAGGAAGCAAATCTCCCCCATCCTCTATTACCTAGAATATACATGTTATATATGTGTTCTTCAACTTTACTAATATCCAGGCAGATGTCCACGGGTGACTTTGACGATAGCGGACAAACTAGGACAATAGGGAGTTTATAGTGGATTGGAACTAAAATGCTCTGGCCTTGCTCCACACGGTCTCTCGGTCTTCTTGGAACCCGGAAATCGGTAGACCCCATTGCTCTAATCCTATCACAGCACTAAGTACCTGATGTCATCACCACCAGTTGACCGAATCCAACCTTCACAAGTCTCGGCTTTCTAACTGGTGTATTGGCGTTCCCCTTCTTAGGTCATGCGCATTTCCGTACGGTGTCCTAGGCTCCCAGTAAAGTATTACCTATCGTTACCTTTGGTACCGAACACCTCATACCTCGTTATATATTTCAACCAATTACAACGCGCCACCATTCTAGCTGTACTCGGTCCAGGTCTCGTGCTACTGTCTCGAGTCGAGACCCCGTGTGACATTCTCTCCATCCACCAACCTTAGGACTTGGCTTAGACGGCTAAACTCAGCCGACCCCGGTCTGCCGAATCCTACCTACATAGCCTTCAACTTTTGATATGTACGCGTATAACCATCTGGATTTAACAGTAGCAGCAATAATCACTTCATCAACGACAGCTTCACGCATCCGCCGTAGTTGACCCTATACCTGTCCTCTAGATACATTAATAACGGGCTTGGTTGCGAGAGCGATCCCGTCCAATCCATGACCTCGTCATTGCCGAATTCCTCGTCCTCGGACCATCAGTCATCATCGACCCGCCAATATGACCCGCCGATGAAAACAGACGACAGTGCTGACCCCGCGTGGTCAGAAAGCACAATAAGAGTCAATGCCGGAGAGAATGCCGGGATATATCGACTAAACGAGAGCTCCCCTCTCCTCTCCCCCAGCGGCGACGACCGAGACCTAGATAGAGAGCACGCCAAACAAGCCGAGCACGATGCATTCCAAGCGACGAAAAGCATATGGTACCTCTTGCTCTTGACAATCAGCATCGGAGGATTGCAAGTTGCTTGGGCGGTCGAACTGTCGAATGGCACACCGTACTTGTTATCACTCGGCCTAAGCAAGTCTCTTATGGCTCTTGTATGGGTTGCAGGGCCTATTACAGGAACCTTAGTCCAGCCATATGTCGGCATGCTTAGCGACAACTGTCGGGTGTCTTGGGGCAAACGCAAGCCGTTTATGCTAGGTGGTGCTGCTGCCACCGCGCTATCCCTCATGTGTCTTGCCTGGATTCGAGAAATTATTGGAGGCATTGCGAGCCTGTTTGGTGCTGATCCAGAGTCTCATGGCGTAAAAGTCACCGTTATTGTTATCGCCGTCATCTGGATCTATGTTCTCGATGTTGCCGTCAATACAGTCCAAGCATCGATCCGAGCTTTTATTGTCGACTGTGCCCCATCACACCAGCAAGAGGCCGCAAACGCTATGGCTAGTAGGCTAGTGGGTGTTGGTAACATCATTGGTTACATCGCAGGCGGCATCAACCTCCCGAAGTACGTCTGGTGGTTCGGAAGTAGCCAGTTCAAAGACCTCTGTGCCATCGCGAGCATTGCTCTAATATCAACGATACTATTAAGTGTAATAGTAATTCGCGAGCGGAATCCTCAACTGGAAGGACGCCCAGCAGCGGATCGACCTGGTCTTGTAACATTTTTTGTGAAGATATTCGCCTCGATTAAGAGGCTTCCGCCGCAAGTTGCCAAGGTCTGCGTCGTTCAGTTTGCTGCATGGATCGGGTTTTTCCCCATGCTCTTCTACACCTCTTCCTATATCGGAGAAATCTACGTCGAGCCCTTCCTAGAAGAGAATCCCCACATGACTCCGGAAGAGTTAGATGAGCTCTACGAGAGGGCCACCAGGGTAGGCACATTTGCTTTATTAATATTCGCCATCACGAGTCTAGTAACCAATGTGTTGCTTCCCTTCTTCATTGATCCGACCTACGACAACAACCCCGTCGTTTCCCATGCTCCAGGGGAGACTCCCGCAGTTCTTACCGATGCCAAAAAGGGGTTCCTAGCTCGTTTAGTTATTCCCGGTTTCACCCTACGACGAGCCTGGCTCTTGTCCGAATTTCTCTTTGCCGGCTCTATGTTCTGTACAGTCCTAGTTCGAACGGTCGAAGCTGCAACAGTACTCATTGGCCTTATTGGTATTACGTGGGCTTTGGCTCTATGGGCACCATGGGCTATTATCAGCGCTGAAATAAGCCGACGGGATATAATATATCGAGCTCGGAAGCAGCAGATGAGGACCCTCGCGCAAGGCGAGCAAACAGATGACGTCGATTCCGACGATGAACTCCTTGAGCAAGAAGCACGCTTGCAGGCCGATGATGACGAGCCAGACCAAGCCGGAGTCATCCTCGGCATCCACAATATGGCTATCGCTTCACCACAATTTATCGCCACTCTTGGCTCCAGCATTATCTTCCGCATATTTCAAAAACCAAGAGGCGTCCCTGGCGACCACAGCATGGCTATTGTCCTAGCTTGTGGAGGTTTCTTTGCACTAGTAGCGGCGTACTTCATTCACAGGATCAGCGACGACATGTCGCTACCTGTTGCTGCCATTTATGCTGCAGAACAAGGCGACCCGGTCAATTCTCGACCAGGTACATCACATAGCAAGGCAAGTGTTGACCAGCCAAGAGCTAGCCTAGATCGAGCGACTGTAGCTAGGAATAGCAGCTTCGGCGCCGGGTTAGAGTATTAAGGATTCCTCCGGTGGGCCTACACTGACTACCCTAGCGGCGTCCGTCGCTATGTTTGAAGTATTTACATTTCCTCATCCTTTCCTACTTATCCGGTGCCATAGAGGTAAAGTTCACAGGTAATAATATACATGGTTCGCACATCGCTTGTCGAAATCATCGGTTGGTCGTCGGGGTTAAGGGTCCTGAAGTAGATTGTCTCAGTAGCAAACTGCTACTACTCATGTGTCGAGTTATATATATGTACTCTAGATCTTGAGGCTATTTTCGGCACGCTAATAAATGGTTAACTAAAGTTAAGACGCATTTTGATCCGCGTTGAGAGATCCCCATGGGGTATGGCAGAAAATCAGGGCGGCTGGCATGGTCTACATCTTCCAATAGGCTAAATATCTCGTCCCTTAGCCCCCACGTTCAATATAATGCGGATCTCCGAGGCAAGATCGTCGGAGGCTCACGTCCGCGGTTCACTACGCGCCTCGCTGTAGAAACTGTCTATCATCATACCTACTGCGGTCCGGCCAGCCATTTTTTGATTGAATCTAGACCGTACCCAGATGATCCCCTTGATGGAACCGCTAGCCCGTGCAGCTTTCCCCGGTTAGGCCACCAATGGCACGGCGGAAGGTTGCGACCATATCGAGCTCGCAGATGTGTATATAACTCGTTAGCCCCCAGATTTCCCATACTTGGCGATGCAGCACCTGGTTCGTTCTTCTACCATCCCGGCTTACCTAACCCTCCGTTTGTCTTCCAAGCTTGTCAATATGAAGGCCACGCTCATTTCTGCGCTAGCCACAGTCGCCAGCGCGGCGGTGCTCTGGGATGGACGATTCAACGACATGACCGCGTCATCGGATCTGAACAAATGGAGCTGGGGCAACCAGGTCGGGCCGTACCAGTACTACATCCACGGATCGGGGTCGGTGGAGAAGTACGTGAACCTGTCGCCAGACTACAAGAACCCAGCGGACACGGTGTCGAAGCAGGGAGCCAAGCTCACGCTGGACTCGACGGCATTCTGGAACGGCCAGAACATGCGCCGCATCGAGCTCATCCCGCAGACTAAGGCCGCCATCAACAGCGGCAAGGTCTTCTACCATTTTAGCATGATGCGGAAGGATACGAACGCCCCCTCGAAGAACCGCGAGCACCAGATCTGCTTCTTCGAGAGCCACTTCGTTGAGATGAAGTACGGCTGGATCTCCGGCGAGCAGGGCACTGAGAACCCAAACCTGCAGTTGTAAGTGCTCATCCTTCTATATCCAGCCTTCAAAGCCATGGTAGCCCCTCAAACTAGGCTACCTAATTTCAAAATTTAGCTAGAGATACCGCTACATGAGGGAATTACTAACGTCAACACC
The DNA here is from genome assembly GCA_902825475.1 of Hypomontagnella monticulosa. Classification (NCBI taxonomy): domain Eukaryota; kingdom Fungi; phylum Ascomycota; class Sordariomycetes; order Xylariales; family Hypoxylaceae; genus Hypomontagnella; species Hypomontagnella monticulosa. Next base: position 3,450,490 of record CADEBF010000011.1, on the reverse strand, counting down.
CGCTACACAGTATGGTCTCGCAGAACAGCAAGTGGAAGACGGAGTGGAAGGCCGGCGTATGGCACAACGTCGCGTTTGAAATCGACTTTTCTGGGCAGACTGTAGGCTTCTGGCACTCAGAGGGCGGCGCCGCGCTGACGCAGGTGGTGGCGCCGGTGCGAACCTCGACCTCGTCCAACGGCGCCGATTGGCATCTGGGTGTCCTGGAACTGCCACGTTCTGGCTACTCCGACGGCGTCGAGGACTTCTACTTCTCGGGCGTCTATGTCGAGAGCGGTCCCATCACTACCGCCATCGGTGGTCCTGGTCAGTAGCGACCTTCTTTTTGCGGTTGAGTTTTTGCTAACATACGTTCAGCTGCGTAAATTTGAACGGGGGCAATGGTATTAGGGGGCTGGCGGAGAAGACGGCAAGTCCTATTCTTGTAGCTAGCTAGTTCAGCCCTGTATATATGAACGAGTTACCCAAAACATCCATTTACCCCTTCCCTCTTATAGTCCGTATAATCTACAATTTCTCCGAGGTCTTCGAAATAGCCTTCCAGCCGCCCGTCCAGTTTAGCGATTATCTCTTCAAGCCACCCGATACCATTGTTTACTCACGAATCCCCAGTTGTGGTCATCGTGCTGTTTCCCATACTGAAAAGAGGGCTACAGGAATACGTTATGCTAATATTCCTTCAGCGCCCACCAAATAACTATGGCCCATCCGTGCAGGGACCGAGTACAGTAGGAACCTCGCCGGGAATGGGCCCTCTCGAGACATCCCAAGATGTGTAACCAGCCCAGTAGAAGCAGACATTATTACCATCTGTGTTGCAAAAGCTGTAGTCACAGCGGCCGGTAAAAGAAGAGCTCACGGGCTCCGGCGGGGGCGCCGTGGGGGTCGGCCCGGTGGTCAGCGTCCCCGTCAAACTTGTGATCTCGGTCGAAGAAGCGGCTGCTCTTGCTGCAGATCGGCCGCCTGACGCCACAGATCCAGTCGTTTCTGCCGCGCCGGGGTGTGGGAGCGCCCACACCGAAGTAGAAAACACGGTCAAAGCCGCGATAAAACTGTGAACGACTTTCTTCATAGCTGCTGCGATATGCGGTATTTGATGGTTCTGTTAAAAAAAAATTGGATCTGAAGGATGAATTTAGTTGAGTTTACCAACTGACGTACGAATTACAGCTTAGACGGGAGGGTCAGTTATTTACCTACAGTAATATCTGCAAACACCCGCGAGGAAGCTGTCTAGACGTAGGACTTCTCTCATAACCTAATGAGGAATCCTGTAGAACACAAGCTTCATTATATATCGCGTACCAACAGGCACTATACTTATTTACCTCGAGTCAGCTAAGCCGGCACACGCCGGGAAAAGGACTGCGTCACCCTTTGGGCAACCCGCTGACCGAAGCCGGCGAATCAGGCTGGTGAATCCAGACCAGTTCATCCTCCTCCACCTGTGCGGCGTCATGAAATGCACTTCCCTTACTTCTTTGGCCGTGGCGTGCGGTTTGTTGCACCGAGAAAGCAGTGAACTTCGCCAAGTCGCGGACAGGTCCCGCTTCGGCGACACAGCAGCGGGCCGAGCAATGTTTGGCAAGCCTGACGTATATAATATTGTGTTCACTTGTTACACGGGGAGGATCAAGGAGATGGTACGTCGTCGCAATTGGCCGTTTGCTGCGAGCTGAGGGTTGGGAGGTGCATTTTGACCACGCTGCAGGTATCCAATATTAAGAATATTGGTCCTGCAGGCTGCATATGCCTGAGGTTGTGTACCTACCTTATCTTTCATGTAATGCGGCAGGGGATATATCCCAGCCTCGTCGGGGAGATCAAATGAAAGAAGCTCCGTCCCGACATGTGGGAGCAGGGTTCAGAGCTCCATCATAGAATCTCGTATTCCGCAGCAGTGCAGTGTAGATCTAGGTAACTACATGTATGTAAACACCGCTAGTTTTGGCGTTGATTGCTAGAGGCTAAGAGACTTGGGTTTCATCAAATTGATGTAAACATGTAGGAAGAAATGAGATAATATTCCACTTTTTGTGGTAAGATATGTCCGATGTTAGCAAGCAGAGTCAGTTAGCCCAAGTTCTAGGCAATGCAAACTTGTCAGTTCCAGGATTTGTTAGGTGCCTACTGGGTAGGCAAGCGGATAGAGCCGCATTCGTGGATGCTTCAACATTCGATGTTCAATGGTGATATAAATAAGCAGACGATCTTAACCAATATGTGCCTTCTTCTCGGCACTGTCGGCTGCAATGGCAACGTTCGTAAATGCGGATGGTGTCAGCATCGAGGGATCTGCGAACGGCGGGGAGGCTGCCTCAACTCAAAGCGATTCCACTCCTGCAATTGAGGATTGATATGCTGTGTAGTGGTGAGAGTTGCTCCGTAAGCGTAGGTAGCCATGTCGTTCATTGGCTTGTCTAGTTCTACCATCATTGCTTTTTATGTGTTACTAAGGGCAGGACCGAGAATTTTACCTCGAGCATCTCAAGTTAAACTCTCCCCCGTATATGAATGCCCAGCTGTAATGCAATAATCTCCCCGTCGAATTCTTGTATCGGAGCTCCGTGAGCTTTATTATTTATGACCATTTCTACTCAGATATTATCGCCTCTCCTCCCTCCTCTCCTACACCTCTATAAAAACTGCACTTGCGAAGAACCACATTTCCATTAAGGCGTCAGTCAGCTCAGTAAAATTGATACTATCTATGAATGACTTCCAATCAAGACATATACATACAATTTATCACTACTGTCCTCAGCCCCAGGTTTCATTCAATTGACAGTCGTACGGCTCGCAAAGGTAGTAGGTATGTATTATTGAATTAAACAGAATACAATCGGTAGCTAGGGGCCGAGCCAAGATTATCAGACATTAGGATTACCAAACGAACTATGTGATACATGTCTTCTTTTTCAGGCGAATTCCTGAACGATGTCGACAGGCTCACAAGTCGGGTTGTGAGGTGCTCCGTCCGTAACCCATCCAACTGATTGGTAGTAGTATCCCGTGAAGTACTGCCAACAGACGTACCACTGGTAGTACGCCTTACCCTCGCCGTTGGGGGTCGGGTTCTGACCAGGCACAAATGTCGCATCGTCGTAATAGTTGTACCCGAAGAGCTTTTTAGCACCATCGAAGCCAATGAGGAAGTTGGAGCTGAAGCCAAACATCGGCGCCGCCACGTTGCTATTTATCTGGTACTGCAGACCTGCGGCTTGTTCGACGTACGCTGGGTTGCCGTCTTGGTCGTTGTAATGAAGCCTCCAGATGAGCTCGCCGGCATCATCGTCGCCGACCTTGTTGTACGAAGTGTAGTTGAAGTAGTACTGAAAGGAAGTGCTGCCCTGAGGGAGTGCTCCTGCGCTGTAGCATAGACCCTCAATAGCGGCTCCTGCGTGGCATGAGCCAGCGTATCCTAATGGAGATATAATGTAAGTATATGTTAATATTCCCAAGCTGCTCCAGTAGGCAACTAACCATCGATACTGCTACCCTCCTTGCCGGTTATGTGGAGATAAAAGGGGCCAGTCTGGTTATATTGCGCAGACACAGTGGTGGCAGCAAGGCCGAAGAACAGCGCTGAGAGTTGGAACTTCATGATTGCGCAGTGAAGGTTGTTAGAGGACCTATTAGATTGTCGTCGATTAATAAAAGCTGTGCTGGAGGTAACACTAGATTACATAGACGGGCGAACCTTCCAACTTATATATCCCAATACCTCATAAGTCTCGTTGGAGTATTGACGACCATCACGAGGTTATCAAAGTGGAGATATGAGAATGAATCGTCAACATCATAGCGCAGATCCTCCGCCTTGAGGCGACGGTTAAGCGTCCGCTCATCCAATTGGCCAGATCGTATCAGCCTCTCCTCACGTGGCCATCAAGGCTCCTAGGAGAAGTAAAGCTCACCGTCATAGTATATCTCAGGATCGTGAGGCATATCTGATGCTTATTAAGTTGGGTAGTCCTTTCAGTCGAATTGGGCAGTAGAATCTCGTATATGCAGTGCTACATCGTAAAGAAAGCCGCTTCTCTACAATGGGCTTCTAGTCACACTACGATGCCTGTAGCCTATCGAACCATCACCAATTGCAATATCGGCTCTACCATAAACGCCGTCTAGCTCTACAACTTAGTGAATTAAAATCGAAGGCTGGTACGATATATCTCTTATAAGATACTTCATATTATTTCCCATAACTTACCTGGGTAGCTCCAACAATAAATGAGTGCCATGTTACAGGATTTCATGTTTCTCGTTTAAGCCATTGAACTTTCTATAACGATATATTGTCCTAGTAAACATAGGTATCACGACGTACGCCCATCCTGCTTTAATTAGGTAACGGCGGCATATGCATGCAGGTTCATCGGCTTCATGCAGAAAATAAGCACTAGTAATAGGGTATAGATATATCCTATTATTCTGTAGGAAAGAGATCGTTTACACCACATCAGACAGACGCCGATGCATGGTAACGTCATCACTCAATAGTAGCATAAGCCTCATTAAGTAGGCTAACCGGTAACTCTAAGTAAGCTTAAGACAACCATACAATAAGGGGCTCAAGACGTCATACCCATACAAGCAGTGAATGCGTAAGACAAAGACGAGATATCCGTTCGAGAGCCTACATATCTGCAGTTCCCGCCTCTAGCAATGTGTAATACGGCCCGCAAGCCAACTCTGAAATAATTGCGAATAAAGAAGCAAGGGTTATAGACAGGATGTATGGATCTCGATTGGAGAATGCCAGACGATCACGATGTCAGCAATACGATGCTTTGTCATGTACGACTAGGCCTTCATCACATACTGTCGGTGTGAAGCGATGATGTAGGCTCGACCAATTCTTACCAAATAAGCATCCTATATTAACGCGGAAGGGGATATCATACGCAACGTATCATCCCAGGGGTGATCTCAGGCTCAGAGAAATCAATTTCCCCCCTTTATTTAGGTATCTAGATAGCACCCATCTATGTTCTCATCGCTCGTTACGTTATCCATTCAAGGGCTATTATCCCACCATCAACTTCCGTCCGTGAATCAGGAGATCGGCCTTACGGCTTTAGCTCCGTATTTATCATATATACGCCAGAGTAAGGGTATTTTTATATCCATCATAGCAGCGGCTATTTCCAAGCGAGCACCTACTTTTCCGTTGGAGACTTGTGGAAATCTTCGATGTGACATTTCCACTGCTAATGAACTCGTGTTTAAGTCCCTAGTTGCTATTACACTCATTCATATACCGTACATACCCCATATCAATGCTGTTAACTACTAGTAGGCGCGTACTTAGTCACCTCGTACCGACCCAAACAGTATGCTAGACCGTATCAATCTTGCCGATATCCGGTACAGACCACGACCGCGTACACACTCCAAGCCTCTTCGCTCTGCCTAGCCGCCACAGACTTCACGGTACCCATCTTGTGTAGACGTTTTACTTCAGAGGATTCACCATGTACCTCCGTTGGCCATATTAAAAGACTTCTTACCCCTGAGTAGTCCCAGACTAAGCCACAACTCGGGAAGCAGAAAGATCGAAGTAAGTTCATTGTTAATACTACGCCTAAAATATAATACTCAATCAGTATAGGCATTGGATTTGTTCTAGGTGATGTGGTCTAGATCTAGTTCCATAGACGACAGGTGTTCAACTTTCGACGGACGACATTGTATTTAAATCGGTAGGATCGAGCTACGATGAGTTATTGCTTATATTCAGCTTAAAACTCGATTTCTACTATTCTTCTGTCTCCCAGTCTTAGGTTTAAGTTATTAGTCTCAGTCTTCTCGCCATTAGGTGGAGCTCACAGAACGCGGTCGATAATTTGACGATATTCTCGCATGGAACATCGCAGTTTAAGAAGAGTTATGGATTTTCAAATATTCAAGGTGTTGGATTGACCTCATGGTTTGGCCTAATAGTATGCTTCATACCTAACACCTATCCACTCTCACTGCCTTATTCGTACCTCTCTGCTTCCCGCGAACTCTCAATCACACTCTCGGGGGCCTCATAGCCTTCGGCGGAAATACTCCCTGGGACAGTCTCAGGCGTGTAGTAATCGGATCCCTTAAAGTGCTCCTTACGCGGGTTTCGCTTAGTGCCCTCGATATTGGACTGTACGGCCTCCTTGCCCTCAGGCATCACGGCGTCATTCTTCCGATTATATCCTACAGTCGAGTCGGTCACGCTCGAGGACCCGACCTCGCGCCGCCGGGTGCCCGCCGCGTCGAACTCATTATTGCCGCCGAAGTCTCGCTCCTGGCGGGATACCTTGTCTTCCGGGCCACCAACACCTTCGAAGTGTCTACCCCGGGTTTGTCTATAAAGTGTTAGTTGTTATCAGAACCGATAATCGGATAGTCAAAAGTAATTAGTACCTTCCGCGAGCGTCTAAGCTGCCACCCTCCTCAGGCGGGATTCTCTTGTTGTACCCAGCATTGGTAGAGATGTCTGTATCATATCGCACATCCGCACCAGGAAACTTGTTCTCTACTCGGGTGTCGACACCAGACTCATCGTTTGGGGAGGTCTTCTTTCCGCCGGTTTTAGCTTCGTATGAATTCAGGTCTCGTTCGGCCTGGTCGGCAATTTGGCGCAAAGTCTCAGACGTTGGTGCCATTATGTGTATGTCTGTCTCAACTAAATGCGATGATTCTGATTTGAGCAAAGCTGCGGCCTGTTCGAATTCGAATACCTTGATGTCGATTTCAGATAATGTGTCTAGGCTTAATTTCCCACGTCAATCATTGCAGAGTCTTCCATTTATTATACCGTTCAGACATGTGCTTGACGTCAGTGACGTCATGGGAGCAATCGCGATGTTGAGCGCATCATGAAATCATCAGACCCGATTTTTCAGGGACTTGCGTTACTTTGAAGGTAATCAACCTAGCATATCGTGCAACATGGAATTCGATCGCAGCGTATCGAACTGCAATTGAGAACTTGGAGCATATACGTGTTACGCAAGAAGGCGACGTAGTGGCCGAGCGTGATATCATCTCGCCCTGTCCCGGGACATCTCCTCCGGCGGCTCTGCTAACCCCTTTCCTAATATGTCAAAAAGATCTATCATTTTTATGACATGAACCAATAATTCATCCCCCATTTATGATCATAGAAATGTTTACTTACCTAGGTACGTACCTAGCTATAATTACTTAGAAGCCCCTGACTTGGCTGGTCCTGGAAGCGTTCCCCGGAGGGTACATGCCCAGAAGTAGACACATCTTTAGAGATGACCACGGGGGCCTGAGGTTAAAACTCGTACTGCGGCCGTTTCGTTGCGCCCCTATTTGATTAGCACTGTGATGCGACAGAAGGCATGAAGATATCTTAAGATCGTAACGGAAGACATAATACATAAAATGCAACATATTCCGAACTACGTAAGATATACTAAATTTTCAGAGCTTACTTCATTTATCATTCGCGAATTTAGTCTTCGTTCGAATTTCTATCATCTCCCTCCTTGGGGTTTCATGTTATCTACTGGTTTGATTCCTTTAAAGTCAATATCCCAACAGCTGGATCTCGTCCCCATTACGAACTCAAGGGCAGGAAACCCCGCAATATGACTGATTTACATATTTCACTCTAGGTATAAAAGGAGAGTTGATTCCATTCGATTGATTTGTAGCATGAATATTTAAAGTGCCAAGTGGTTTAGTCAACGTTATTATGTGTAGGTGTGTATCATTACCATCCAAGCTTGTACCCATCAGTCTATGTCGTATTCCCTTAATTAAGTTGATGGTTATTGAATATAATGTTATTTATCGAACGTATGTTAGAAACCCCTTACATATCAACTTGGATTCGATTGTGAGTTTAATTTTATTAACCAACCGACATGGTTAACTCTCCGACGGACCTTTCATCAACTGTATCACGAATACTACTATCTCATATATTGCTTAGGGTATATAATAATATAAAGCATCCATTTAAATGGAAATCTGATGAAGGGAGTTAACTTAAATTTCGATTCTATGATATCTCTTTGACATGTTATTGTAATTTACTTACATGGCCTTGAATCAGAGAGCGTCTAACATAACTTACTAAAGTATCAAATACAACTTATTTTAACGATTAACTTTAAATGATAAACTCTTATGATTCTATAAAGTGTTAAAGCAGATAGTTGATTTAAGATGGTCCTAGCGCTGTTAGACTATAGAAAGGTCTCGCTCAGCCAAGCAACTGTAGCAACTACAGCGTCTCTCATCCAAGGCACCTTCAGAGCCTTTAAAGTAAATAGCCCAAATGTCGATGAGCTCGCTTCTCATAGTTACCAAGGCATGTAATATAGTTATTTTTAAAAGAATGTTCAATCACATATGCACACACCTTAAGAAAGGCTCGTAGTGAATATAGTGAGTAGTACCAGTATAGAGTTACCGGGCTTGCTTTGGAACGGGGTCATACAAGTAATGAAACTGTACTATATATTAATGGAATCAAAATCAAGTACAATCATTGCGTAGGCTTAGACACTCTGTACTCACTCTTCGTGGCTTACTCTAGGTGGGCATTATCTCATATTCGAACCAACTCTAACTCCACACTAAAAGGACAAGTACTTAATAGCTACCAAATATCATGAACCCATTCACTCTACTCCCTTGGAGTTACCCAGCTGAATAAAGAGCCAGCAAAGCATTATACTTCACATTAGCCCCATAGTTAGGGCCAAGCCGCACTACCGAATAGTTTCCCGACCTTGTGCTTAAAGAATAGGTACTAATGTACTATAGTCGACATACTTCAATAGAGAAAGCAGCATTAACTGTATGATCGTCTCTCCCACGAATATAAGAAAACAGGATTTCTGGAGAAGCTTGCTTCTGAGCCACGAGTTATGAATGTTACGAATATATCACGAGGCACATAGTCTTTGCATCTGGAAGGCTATAGTCCCGCGGAGATATACGGGATACTAGTTTTGAGGCGTCGTTAGTTATGCGCGGAGCAAGCCAGAAACCGCGATATCTACACCACCACTCGGTTAAATCACTGAAGCCAAATCGCGAGAGGTTTCCGCGGGTTTCTCGCTTTCCATTGCAAAAAAGCTTGGTTCCACGAACTCTCAGCTAACAGGCCATGAATGCATAACTCCACATCCCGTCCCCATAGTCGGGTAATTAGACTGGGGAAGGGACCTCGTTAGAGCCCATGAGAACATACAATCGCTAGTTATACCCACTCGACGGCATCTCCAGATTGTAGCTGCCGAGACCGGTACCTACACGATCTTAGCGCGAATTTCAAATACCACCGCATCATGCACTCGAGAGATGATCTATCAACATGTTCTCCCCCACGAATAGGCAAGCTCCCAGGCCTACCGGCGGAGCCCCCGTGTGTGTGAGCCCGGTAATCTTTCATTATGTACGGTCGAGTCTATTGGAGCGGACTTGACAAAAGTGGCTTGGAACTATCGGAAATTTACAGCAGAAGACGCTAAGGATGAAAAGCCTATGAGCTATTCCGGGTCTCGGGGACTACTCCCTCGCCTATAGTTCGAGGGCAGGCCGCACATGACCGAGCACATCTGCCTGCCAGAGGGAACATTCCGATATGATACCGAAGCGAAGATCCATCCCGTCCTAGCAAAATGCGGCCTGGAGTGTGCAATGGTAATATGGGAATGCGCACAGGCCGGCCTAGGTAGTCATTATCCACAGCTGCGAAGACGGAGGGGTGAGTGTCTTCGTGGACTTTACCCGGTCTCATTGATAATGCCTGCACTAGTCAGAGCCAGGTCTCAGCCAAGCTGGCTAAGACTACTTGAGATGGTGAATATGACATTTCCTGCATAAGATACCACGAGGACAGAAGCTTCTTTCCTTCTTCGGACTGGGGATTTACCGGTCTCGACAGAATACAGGCAAGGTGTATGCCGGCTTGGCCTCCATGACAAACCAACAGCCGAACCGATGCCGTTACTTTTCGACCGTGGATTTGAATAGACGGGGAATAAAATCCGAGGACACCTGATAGTTACCTTAATACTATTCGTACACTCGTAATTGTGGGAGGCCATTGATTTGATATTAGTTGATACGAATGTTACTTCCATTGCCCTTGTTCGGGTGATTTGAAAAGGAGCATTGTCTGATAAATTAATCGGAAGCCAGAACTTAAATCATATTCGTCTGTAACAGTCTGGTGACAACATATCCATTATATTGTCCAAGATGGTTGGTTGCAACTCCTTGTTTACATATACACGTAGGTATATGCATCTATATGCTGGCGTGTAGTGTCTATGTTAGCAGATCTACGACTGGTAAATTGTGTTCCGCCGTACAGCAATCACTAAAAAGGCGACCTCCGCTAATAGCAACCTGCTTACCATGTCCAAGTCACGTAAACGGCTGTGTTTGAAGGCAGGTGCTTACCTCATGGATCTCGATTCACGTAGAATATTCTCAGACATGTTCTATCAACTTCTATTTTGCACGAGGCTTTTGCAAAAGGAAATTGTAGGCTACTTAAAACATCAATGCTGTGGCTTGCATAGCTGCAAGTCAATACCCTGGGGATCGCCATAAGAGCTCAACTACTAAGCACTACGTAAGCCGTGTTCCTCGTGCTGCATCGTATGATAGCGGCTGAGAAGTGACCAGTCACTTAGATCCTGACCTTCCAGCGACCTCGACGTAGCTCTATGCTACTTACAGTTAGCCTTAAACAGCTACCTCTGACTCCTAACTGCATATAATCCAAGCCGAAAGTTTGGGGGAAGGCTCGTTGGCAGGTAAGCTCCAGATATCAAATAGTATGGCATTCCGAGGTAGTATGATATGATGCTCCCGAAGACAGCTGTTCCTTAGACTTGCAGGAGGAGGCCGAGCATTGTTTCTCCGCTTGCGGCAAATGAGATTCGAGAAGAGCAGATGTTTAAGGATAGGGGAAAAGCTTATTGGATCCACACTTCCTAAGGATTGGGACGAACTTCAAACCTGCCGTGAGGGTAGGATTGATGGCTCCCATCAGTGTTGCAATGTTGTCGACACATGTAAACGTCGACCCTTGCCCCCTTGCCCCTTGGCCTAGTTCGTTGAACAGAACGTGAAGGAATATGCGGGGGGCCACTTTGTCAATCCTAAACTCAATCGTAATTAACTTGTCAGATCTGCGGCAGGGATCCAAACGCGTTTTAGCCGGAGTTGGTTGGCCTTTTTCGCTTAAATATCTCGTCCAGGTACTTGGGCGTCTTGGCCAGGGCCACCTGTAGCTCTGCAGGTCGAAGATGACAGGAGGGTAACATGTCATCAAAGGAGAAAAAAAATCAACTGTCAGAAAAGAATTTTTAGCCAATCATATATTCAACGATTACTATTTCTATACCTATCGTGAGAACTAGCTGGTTCACCCCCCTTTTATAAGAACGACTACGGCTTTAAGAAAGGATACCTAGTTTCACCTGAGAGAGGTGGAATCGTCTCATGGTCAGCTTCAGGGGTCTTGGTTAAATAATAAGAAAACAGGGAACGGGAAAGGACGCGACTCCCGGTGGAATAATGCCGTATACAAATGGTGAGCTTCCGGGGAAGGAAGAGGATGTGGCCCCATATACTTGGTGTGTTGTTAGAGAGGTATAGGGCGATAATAAAACGGTGAGCGAGACTGAGAGAATTAGAATACTGTGGCCTAGGAGAGAGATAGAGAGTAAGATTAGTATCTGCATCAGGGACCAAGGATATGATGGATTTGGACTCCGGGGACTTGGATTCCTCTTTTTCGACGGCAGGAACCAAACGTTACGGTTGTTCGGGCCAGTGCTTAAAGAATGACCTGTAACTTGAAGGATCATTCAGGCTCTTTTATAATGAATACAATCTTATGCGTGGGCCGGTGGCTTACGGAATGGCTCGTTACTTACATCCGTACGTTGGATGTATTATATGTCAATTGAGGACGCGGTGCCGTGTCTTGGCGAAGACGATTCGACTGCAACCGGCCGAATATGGGTACTCAGCGGCGACTTGCATCGGAGTGTGGCTGACTGTGCCATCGTGTGTACTGAGTGGTATTGTCCACTATAGTCATATGGCCGGCATAAAGAGGTCCTCCTCCCTGCGTTACACTACCATGTGGTAAACTAGGAGATAGCCTTATATCGATACAGTTCCTACTTGTCCATTCCTACTCGCTCATAGCCGCCATCCCCGTCTGATATCATCCACTAGGGGAAGTGCCGCTTCGCAGATACCACCCACTTATAAGTGTGAACGCCTTGTGGTCTTATGGATGCGGGTGTAACTTAGGAAGAGACGGGAGGCGTCCTTAGTGCTCAATGGTCTTGGATTGCGATCGAGAATATCCTGGCTTTCTCTATGTAGCAACCCTGGTCGTCTCTTCCAGTTCCGTTAGAGGCTTGCATAGTGCCTAAGATGCCGTGTGCTTGGAGTTATATAAAAAGTAGCGGAGTCAGGACGTTCGAGTTAGTCTTACCTTTTGACCCTATCTAAAGTTAAGAAATTTTATGGTGCCATCTTAACGTAAGAGAAATTTCATGGAATTTTGTTTTAGTCCTCGCTTATATTATCAGCAGTACATCAGAAACTCAGTCAACAGTACCGCACATAATAGATACACAGAAGTAATAACACTTGCTTTCAGTGATCAGTCCGTAGGATTTTGCATTTAGAGTCATTACCACGAGTATATAGTAATATATCGATGTTAGCAAGGCTGCTAGATATGTCGATATCTTTTTTTTTCTCTTCTCTTCTCGAATCTTTTATTTCCCTTCCCGGACCTTGGGAGCTGGATCGCTGGGGAACTCCACTTGGAATACATGCAAGTTTCCTATTCCTGCCATGTACAGTACTCCCATGTACGTATGTAGTTTAGTCGGATCCCCTGTAATTGCACTGTCTGGGGTTGCCGGAACAGACTAATGAGAGGAAAACCCGGATTTCAGGGTAACATGGCTATCCATCGGGCTGCATCTCTCAGCAGTAGGCCCTTCCGTCCAACCACCAACCCTCCATCCTCCCCTCTTGGCATGAAATCAGGGCTCATTTCCCTAGCACTGTTGAGAAATGTCTCGAAAAGGTTCCCAAAGAGAAAGCGATAAGCCAAACATAGCTCACTACTTTCACGAGCTACTTAATAATACTCCGATGGTGCAGTCCAAAGTCACTTCAAAACCGGAAACTCAAGCGAGAGCCAGGGACTGTACCCTTACGTGCCTCACGATGGAACATCGTATGCACTTAGTATCATATGTTGGATAGGAATGGCATCTCAAGCATCTCACCTATCGAATGTGTAGCCCGGGTACCGAACGCGTTGGTATATTAAATATTAAGCGACCGACAAGGCAATTAATTCTCGTCCAATGTGGTGCATGTAAACGAGACAAGGCGGCAGCTGCAGGCATGCGCTCTCCCGTTTATGTATGTAGGTATTCCAGAATCTGGGATTGTGTCGTGCTGCTTACCTCGTACAGTGCCACAATGCCCTACGACTCTCTCACCAGGCCGGTTGATATAAGTACCACGACCTCGGTTGGATCGTCTATTTCTCCATCAGTAGGAGGACAGGCGGGCCGCACGACGTTTGCCCGGTTGCCTGGCCTGCTTAATAAACATGTGCTGCCACGGAAAAGTATTCGACTCCACCAAAAATGTTACAACGGTTGGTGATGCAACCGCTGACGCCCTCTGTACCAAAGTGTGCCTGTGAATGGGACATCAACAATTTTGTGTTCCGGGCTCACAGTTGCTCGAATGGCGAATTGGCCCGAATAAGTGCCACGGGGTACGCCCTTGTCCACGATTCTGGTTCGTCTATTCCCCTGGATAAACGACCGACAAGTAAAATACACCCATGCCAGTGGAAATCTCTGTTGACGAAAAAAAAAATGTCACGACACCATCGACTATCACGATGGCTAGCAAGCTTGTGGTAGTGGAAATGGGTTTCCCTCGGTCTCTTATTCTAGATTATCGATGACACGGAACAAGGTACGGTAGGTTGGTAGCAACTTGCAGCCTTGGAGATCCGATAAATACGTGCTTCGTGGTGTTATTGCCCGCAACATTCCATTTGGTCTGGTAGCGTTGTGTAATTCGACGCCGAAGCTGGGATCCGACGCCATACGGAGCACTTGGCGTAATACCACTGGTGTTCCCATCGAAACCACTAAGCCCAACGTCGATAACGATACTAGAAAAGTTGGCCGGCGAGCATAAGAAAAAGCAAAAGTTACTCGACTCCGACCAGTCTGGCCTCTTCTCGGCCTTTGCGTCATGTTTCTCCCACTTTCCCTTCCTCTCTCTGTCTTTCTTTGGTGTCCATGCCCACGTCTCCATCTTACTATTTACTTCTAGTATGTAGGATCTTTCTTACTTAGTTCATACCCTTAAGATAGAATGCCGTAGGTCGTTCAAACCGGCTGATAATTAGCCATGGTCGTCGCATTAACCACGCCAACACACCTAGATAAGCCTTCAATGCAACGAATGATGGAAGAGGAGTAACTAATGTCGCGCGTGAGTTTCCAAAGCTATTCCATACTCAGTTACGTATAAGAAGAAGCCGTTTTAGGTGGAGTAGGGACGGCACGGGTATTATTTACGTTAGTGAGAAGAAATAAGAATGGGGGGGAGGAGAATGGAGAGAATGGGGGAAGATGCCGTGGCTGAATCGGGATCGTTTGGAGTTAGTTCGTCCCGCTTTGCTACAACCCCGGACCCTTTCAGCAAGGGTTTACAAGGGTTTACAATGCTTTACAAGGGTTAGCCAGGGTTAGCCAGGGTCCCCTTCTTGAAAGGCGGGCAAGGATCAGATTGCCCCCAGTTCGCTAGATCCAGATGTCGCAGCACATCAGCAATATGTAATGTACCTATCTGTTCTTGGTGGGTGTGTATAAGTCTGTATATGGTTCTGTATGGTCTGTATGTCTCTCCCACGCCCCAGGGGCCAGGACAGCGGGCTGAGAGGGGGACCAGAGGGCCCAAATACTCGGTTTTCACGCCTCAACCGGAACCTCGCTTCCCAGTTCCACCTGCAACTCTACCGCTGCCAACTTACTGTTTAGGATTAGTCTTCCCAGACTTCCCAGACTCCCTGGACTACCCAAACTACCTGGGCTTCCCTGGCCCTTGTCTTGTGTTGCAACACCTACCATTGCTCTCTATTCTTCTGTCATTCTATCTACCGTATGTCGGTCATTCTCTCTCTCTCTTTTTTTTATCACCCTCTCTCCAGTTGAGTCAACTTGTCCTGCTTCCAAGACTTCGAGTACATCCCGAACTGTTGCAATTGTCGTGTCAACTGACCCCCGATCGACATTGGGTTGCGATTGCGTGTATATGTGTGAGGTATATCGCATGTACGTCCCGAGCTTTGGGGTAAAATCACCCGCGCAGCCACAAAAAAAGAGTTACTCATGCTTTGCCGTCGCCATTCTTAAAAGGGGGCGCTTCGATCAGCCGTATTCGCTGGCTCCAATGCAACCAACGACTCACAGTTAAGGGGTCCCGCTACGTCTAAAAGGAATTCTATACAAGCTCAAGCTCCCGCTCCCGCTCCGTCTCCGTCCCTAGTCTGGAATTTTATTCTACTTTGGCATTATGGTCATGTTCACGGCGTCAAATTGCTTATAACGCATCCTCATTTTGCTTTTGCTTACCTTACGTCTGTGGCCTTACAACCTGCACGTCAGACACGCCCTTTTCCCAATACTCGGCTGGGCAGGTTGCTACCACATCGACACCCAATAATCAGCCACACCATAAAGTTGAAATAGTATAATGCCATAGTTGCACTGCGTCTCTAGCAGGTTTTTTTTCGTTGCAAGGATATCCCTGGTCAGCCCTCTCATATCGACCTCTCAGTGCTCTCGTCGTCGATCACAGACATGTAAATATCCGCTTCCTACTATACGATTCTCCAGGATTCCTCCTCAACTTCCAGTGCTCTTACCGGGTGGATTCGGGGCGCACTACTTCCAGCTATTCTGTTTCGGTTGTTGCCATATATTTCGTCGATTTCTGTCTCAGCCGTTCTCTGCGTTCGTCGTAGCGCACAACCACGGTCACTTGTGCCTTGGGGTCAGCTTTCCGAACTTTCGGTACCACCGATATTGACACGATTGGTTGTCAACTTACACTCTCGTGTGATTTGACCTCGACGGCCGATACTATATAGTTCCACTAAGATCTCTAGCCGCTGGCCACCCAAACCGATTCCTGCTTCGTCTCGTCTGCGGCCGTCGAGGTTCCATCGGACGGCGGATTCTATTGTAGTACCATGGTGGACACTATGGCCAGGCCACCTGACTCGTGGGCACAGGACCCTTATGCCCCTCGACAAGCTTCCTACTATCAACAAGAGCAACGGGGCCATGAATTGCGTTTACCTTCGCTCCCTAGCCTGGTTACCGGACCACCTGTAAATCAAGGACCTCCAAACAGACAGCACCCGACACCATACAGACACAGTCCGTATGACGATTCCTATGCGGCCCCTTCTCCCGTACACCAGAGCCCTCAACTGCCTCACCCGCCTCAGCCACCTCTCTTGGCCCCTGAATTGCACACGGTATCTCCGAGCCCCTATGCTAGACAGCCAGCAGAGGTAGCCAGCCGTCCTCGGCCATCGCACATGTCGAACGTGGGTGACCGATCTGGAGAGTCACAGGGGTATATTCGGCTCCGTCAACTGAGTGGTGAGCGGAGCTCATTGCAAGCGTCTGGAGTGCCTTTACAGCCAAGACAAATAGGGGGCTCGCCCCAGCAGCCTAATTATTCAGATATTCAACCAGCCAGAGCTACTTCGGATTATCCACAGCGAGAACCCCGACTTCAACGCTCTCCACCAACAGTAAACGCCCCTCGACAGGCATGGCAGCCCCAGCCCGAATCTCGCCCGCCCGAGCGGATGAAGATCTCAGAGCTGCTAACCGACGAACCGAAGACTGGGCAGTCAGGCTCCTCGAAAGCGCCGGAACGTCCAAGAGGGCCCGCCTCAGCGACGTCAACATACAAGCTGAAAGTACGCCAACAACCAGTCGCGGCTCGATCCTGTGGATTTGGGGAAAGGGACCGCAGAGTCATTGACCCACCTCCGATCGTCCAGGTCTTCATCGAAGACCCGAAAGCTTCTCAAGAAGAAATCCGTCAGCAGCTCAAATTCCGATTCTCGGTCATGCATTGCACGATATGGAACGAGGCGGGCGATCAGGATTGCTCAGCTATGCCAGACGACTACCGTCAGCAGCGAAGACTGATGGGGACGATAGTGTCGTCACCCTTCGTAGGCTTCGACGAGAACAATGAAGAGGGATGCTTCTTCTGCTTCCCAGACTTGTCGTGTCGTACGCCTGGTGCTTTTCGGTTGCGGTTTAGTCTCGTGGTTCTGGATCCTAATTCGGTGCCCGGCTCGAGAACGCCGGTATGTGCTCTTGTCTTGAGTGACGTGTTTACAGTCTACAACGCCAAGGACTTCCCAGGGATGCGGGCGAGTACGGCATTGACGAAGAGGCTTAAAGAACAAGGATGTCTGATTTCCATTAAGAAAGGAAACGAGAGAAGCCATGCTCGTGACGATAGCGACGAGGATGAAGAGGACGATGACGATGGCGGCAGTGGGAGTATGACACAGCGACGAGCGAAGCGGACTAGGAAATCCTGATGCCCAGAAGGGAATCTAGGAATCCCCTGATTTACTCATGAGTTTAAACATTAAGATGACCTAGTTCATGGTGGGACGGCGTCTCGCTCTTCACGAAAGACGACGAAATATTATGATAATGTCCCGAGGGCGTTGTTTATCTCATGACCCGGATATATTGGCTTATACGGAAAATGACACCAGGGCATATACAGCATGCTATAGAGCTGGGTACGGAACATATATACACGTTCGCTTCATAGGGTGAACAGCGATGGTGTTGGGAATAGGGACCGGGACTGGAACAGGGACAGGAACGGGATATGGACAAAGCACGCAAGGATGGATTATCTGATTTATTGTATTCGGACCGGCCATGTCTTAGGCGATGTTTTAGAGTCTCTTATGGAATACCCGATATTTACTATTTACTTTGGTCTGGACGAGAACGAACTTAGTGGAAACGGCGATTTTGCTTGCTAGGGGAGCGCTGTTAGCCGGAGCTGTTACTCACTCAGCTTCTTGAAGGACTGTATTACACAAAGCCATCATATCTTCTGTCACAATTTGTTGTCTAAATAGGTATTCAAAAATGCAGCATTAAGGATGGGCTTATAACTTTCAGTACAGCGACACTATGCGATGAGATAGGAAGGCTTGTATTCTTAGAAGTCGTCAGCCCAATGGTATTGAATACAAAAAGGGGGGCTTGATGCTTTTTACTCGTCTACCAATTTTAGGGGAAAGAACCGAATTATCCCGGGAAAGTTGATAGCACAAAACAGCAGTCCGCTCTAAGTTTCTCAAATCATTGATTGAAGAATCGAAAGGAATATCAATTGGTATCAATATATGAGAGCTTGACGTTCTTATTCTTGATAGAATCTTGATAGAGAGGCCAAGCTTCGTTTCCCTTTCTAGCTTAGAGTAGCTCTCAACAAGCTTATCTGAATCCCCACTAACGGAACAGTTAGTGCTGATTACGGACTAGTCCCATTTGAGCCACAGCATAGCGATCCTAAAGTCAGCAGCAACGATGGCGCTGGGATTGCCCCAAGGAAAAAGTCGGGCGGAAAATCCCAACGTTGAATTTTTGAGTGACTTTCCGTCCGGAGCTCTCCATTTTCCAACATCCACCAATTCCTACCGCTCCTAAGCAAACAGAGAGCCAAAGCTCACGACAATCCCTCCTCCTCCCCTCCGGACCTAATTCCCTTGATATCCTCAACTCGCAGGATATTTTCCATCTCGACGACAACCATGTTCTCGCGTGCTCTGCGAGTCCCGAGAGCCGCTGCGCCTCTGGCGCGTGTCCGAGCTGCTAGACCCGTCGCTGTAGCACCCTTCCGTTCAGTCACCACCAATGCCGCCACTTCGCATGCTGACAAGAACGCCGTTCCCGATGCCGACGACAAGCCCTTCCAGGTCACATTGAGTGATGAGAGCTTCGAGACATACGAGCTTGACCCGCCTCCGTATACGCTCGATGTCACTAAGAAGGAGCTAAAGCAGATGTACCGTGATATGGTTACTGTCCGGTAAGCTTTTTGCGATTAGCAAACGCAGCACCGTTATCGGCCGAGTCGCGTTGGCTAATATGAATTACTATAGACAAATGGAAATGGCTGCCGATCGATTGTACAAGGAGAAGAAGATCCGGGGTTTCTGTCACTTGTCCACCGGTCAAGAAGCTGTCGCTGTCGGTATCGAGCACGCATTGACCAAGGAGGATGATATCATCACCGCTTACCGATGCCACGGTTTCGCTCTCATGCGCGGAGGTACCGTTCGATCCATCATTGGCGAGCTTCTAGGCCGACGTGAGGGTATCGCTTACGGAAAGGGTGGCTCTATGCACATGTTCACTAAGGGCTTCTACGGTGGCAACGGTATCGTCGGTGCTCAGGTCCCCGTCGGTGCCGGTCTTGCTTTCGCACACAAGTATAACGACAGCAAGAAGGCCGCCGTCATCCTGTATGGTGACGGTGCTAGCAACCAGGGTCAAGTCTTCGAGGCTTTCAACATGGCGAAGCTCTGGAACCTACCCGCCCTATTCGGCTGCGAGAGTACGTATCTAATTTGAGGTTTAACTATACCTCACTTGCTATTACTAAAGCTAATATGTTTATTTAGACAACAAGTATGGTATGGGTACCGCCGCTGCCCGATCGTCGGCTCTCACCGACTACTACAAGCGTGGCCAGTACATTCCCGGTCTCAAGGTAAACGGCATGGACGTCCTTGCCGTCAAGGCCGCTGTCAAGTACGGTAAGGACTGGACTGTGTCTGAGAATGGCCCGCTTGTTCTCGAATACGTCACATACCGATACGGTGGTCACTCCATGTCCGACCCTGGTACCACCTACCGAACCCGAGAGGAAATTCAGCGCATGCGGTCGACCAACGATCCTATTGCCGGCCTCAAGCAGAAGATCCTGGACTGGGAGGTTTGCACTGAGGACGAGCTCAAGACGATCGACAAGGAGGCCCGTAAACACGTCAACGACGAGGTAGCTATCGCCGAGGCCATGGCTGTCCCCGAAACCACGCCGCAGATCCTATACGAGGATATCTACGTCCGAGGAACGGAGCCGCAATTCATGCGCGGCCGCACGCCGGACGAGAACTTCTACTTCAGCTCTTAAATTTGACTTTGGGAGTACATATCAACAGCATGGCATAAAAAGAAGAATATCCCTGTTTATTTTTGCAGCAAACCCCTGTAGTATTAAAATAGATGGTCAGGCTGGACTCGGTTGGAGTAATTAAGTCATTGTTTCGATTTATGCCCAATCATCAACGTACCTAGTACCTATCCATCTGTGTAACTAGTCCCCGTCTAGTGTAGGCCAGCCTTGTGGCTCCGAGGGAAATAGAGGGGCGACGATACCAAATGCCCTTAACGCGTATCCTCTGACCTTAGTCTTAGGAAAATTATAGTGCTTAAACTTAGATGCTCGGCGAACAATGGGACGAACGAGCGCTCTGAGGCCTCGGATTAGCTGGAAAGCAAGGATAGGCTAAGTTTCAACTTCACCCAAGTGCTCATACGGGGAATAGGAGTTCCTGCTCGGCCATCTAAGCTTTACCTACCCACTTACCCACAAGGCACAAACCCCTAGACCTATAAGCCAGAGATCAGGAACGATAGCTACCATCATTGAAATAGGGGAAGTAGCGCCCGGACCTTGTCTTTCCTGTAGGTTGTCCAGCCCAGGTCTAACACACAACGAAGACAGGATACGGAATTATGAACGCTGATATATATTTTCCGTGATTTGATGCAACCCCCCCGAGCCCCTTTTCCCGTAGGTTCTAAAGCGTAGCAACTACCCTCTATTTTCCGAGCACCCCCTTTTTTTTCCTTCTCTCATAACCTCCCCACCCCCGACTACCGCATACTATCCCAGCTCCCAAGCCAGCGGCAGCTCTGCGCGGCAGCAGCAGCGCCCTCGAGCGCAGCCCGCACGCGGCCCTCGGGGTCCCGCTCTCGGTGGCCCTCGAACTCGACGAAGAACACGTACCGGAACGGCGCCGCGAGACTTGGCCGGCTACTGATGCTTGTCAGGTTGAGGCGCGCGCGCCGGAAGCTCTCTAGCACGTCCGCTAGCGCGCCGGGGGAACAATGGGGTACCGTGAAGGAGACTAGGGACTTGGTTCGTGCGTAGACGTCTTCGTTCTCGCCTCCCTCTGTTGCTTGCGTGGCTGCTGCTATTTCTGAGTCTGGCGGGGGTTGTGCCCGCTTCCTCCGCTGCTCGTTCAACACATCCTCGAGCTCCGGGATCGCGTTTGAGGTGTCGCCGCCCCGCCGCAGTACGAAGAACCGCGTCGTGTTGTCCTCGCGGTCCTCGATGTTGCGCGCCAGCACATTGAGCCCGAGCATGCTCGCTGCCACGGCGCTCGATACAGCTGCGCTGGTACCCGTCGGGTCCGCCTTAGCGAGTTCCGCTGCGCGGCTCGTGGAGCTGACGTCGATGGTTTCAATGCCGCGCAGGCGCGAGCCCAGGAAGCGAACGCACTGTCCGAAGGCCTGGGGGTGGCTGTACACGCGTTGGATGTGTTGGAGTGACGGCTCCTGCCCTTCTGCTTGCGCTTGCCCTGGAGGAGAGTACCCGACTAGGCAGTGGTGTACGTCGAGGTAGATCTCAGCGCACACGCTTAAGTCCGGGAATTCACCCGCGCGGTCGGCGAACTGGTCTAGTGTGAAGACGACGGCGCCGTTGGATGAGTTTTCGAAGGGCACAACGCCACAGGATGCGCGGCCGGACTGCGTCGTGGTGAATATGTCTTATGAGTGTCTCCTATTTAGCTATATGTACACGCCTCGCAATTACGAATGTTACGTGGTAATGACATCGTATACATCATGGGTAGTGAAAAGGTAATTTGGATGTTTATATCTGCTAGATAAGATATAGGGATTACCTTTAATTGTTCCAACGGGCAATAACTCGAATTTGTCTTCAGAAAATCCCTGTAGCGTCGCCTATATAGTTGAGAAAGGTGTTATCGCCATTAGCTCCTGAGTTCTTTACATATAAACATATAATAAATGAACGGCGCCCAAAACGTGAGCCAGCTAGTAGAGTCCGGGGTTCGGCCGTACCTGATGTGTATAAGACGATTCGGGACCTAAGAAGCAAACGGTCGGTTTTGCGCTGGCTTCCGCCGCGGCGCCGTCTCGGCCGGCTTCCAGTTTCCGTTCGCTGGACTCCATCCCGTTAACCCTCCCGTCTTGTGCGGGTGATAGATCAAGAAGACAGTGGAGGAAATCCGGAGAGAGACAGCTCGCAGCTTATATCTACGAAGAAAGAAATAGGCAAAGAAAGAACAGCCTCGATATTACTCTCAAAAGAAGTAAAAAGTCGTCCAAGCCCCTTTGTTATAAGCTCTGTATCGTCCCCATTCCTCGACATAAAAAACAGGGGGAAGTGGGTGGGGAAGGGCGTGCCGACGACTTCGATTTTACAAGTTGATATTTTAATTTATCCACTTTCCGGGCGCCGACCGAAAAGCAACACCCCGAGGTTGCGGAGTCAAGCAAGGTCGAACCCTGTCATTCTATACCGTATAGCCCAACATAGTCTACGCACAAGATGAACAGCCGGATTGTTTTTGGCATTTTTTGTCCGGCTATATCTCTAGATATCTGTTGGGTTGAGGCTTGAGAAGTAGAAATCTCGGTGGTGATCCACATCGAGCTCCGTTGATCGGCTCGATTTCGGTACGTCATTGTTAACCATTCAACGCCAGCTCAGCCCTATATTAAGAAAGACTTGCATCCATGGATCACATTATTTGCTTTAGTGCATACATTCAAAGAAAAAAAATTAGTAGGATACCCTCGTCGCTAGTGATCGATGATATAGGGAATTATAATGGGGTCAATCCCATCTACGGCGAAGGCAGTATTCCAAATGCTGTAAGGAGTGACTTGTATGTTTTATTGCACTATCTAATACCTAACGAGGGGACGAGTGGCTTGCCACTCCAAAACCATTTCGTAAATGCCAGACTCCGATAACGATACGACACTGGCGCATTGTTGTTCGGAGTGACAAGAAGTGAAATAACTAGTGGTCTCAAGGGTGTAGTGAGGTGAACAAACTTGTCGAATCGTGTTCGACTACTTAAAAGGACGAAGCTCTATGATTTAGGCAGGTCTAACGCTCCCGAATTTCGATAGACCCCCGGGTATAGCATCTCTGCTATTTACGTTAGTCCTACGTCGCATCATGCTAAGGCAATCGTTGTCGTACCTCCTTTTCATGCCATAAGCTAACTCAAGCCGTCATCATAGAGCGAAGCGGGCTCGGTGTCGCGACCTCTTTGGCCGTATGCTCCGAGTTTGCCGGGCCAGATTTCATCAGGCGCCGCTGTGCAAACGATGCCGCTGTTGGTTTTCGCGCTGGTCCGGAGACCGGCGCTGCGGCGGACGCGGGGACTTGCGGTAACGGACGTTCCGATTCTTTCACGTTAAATGCCTGCTTAGACGAGACTGCTTGAGCTTGCCCCTCGTTTTTAACGAGGGATTCCTCAAACTGCGTACGAGCCCGAGTCAGTAAAATTACAGGAAATTTTGAGGCACAACCATGAAGACGTCTTTTTTTCGTATAACTTCTGTGATATGCTCGATGGACAACCCGGATATGATTATCCTAGGGGATTTTGAGTGATCATACCTGTCAATCGTCGTAGTAGTCATCATCGTCATCCACTTCGGCTAACTGCTCGAAGTTAACCTTGTAGCGGAGAATGCCGCCAATGCCACCGAATCCCTTCACGAACTGGTTACCCTCAGTCGACCTGTCCGAAACGAATTCTAGGTTGGTTCCAAAGTCCTTGTAGTGCTCCGCGATCCACTCCAGGAAGGATTCCTGCGAAACTACTTCCATCTCTTGTCCTGTCTCCCTGTCCATGAATGCAGCGCGGTCGCCGCTTTCCTGTTGCTTGGTAGTATGGAGAATAGTCTCAGAGCCAGTGCTATCCTTCAGGACCCATCGAGTAATCTCGAGGTTCTCAAAGACAATCAGGGTCTCTACGGCGCCAAGTTCCAAGGCCTTTAGTGTGTCCTCAATACCGTAGCAGACCTTGCCGGTATCTTGGCTGATCTCTTCGAAGTACTTGCCGATGAGCTTCTTCTCTTGGATAAACTTGACATTTCCTAGAGTCTCCGAAGACAGTTCGATGGCCTGGTTGAATCCGTTCTCGCCACCATATGATACATCGACAACCTTGATGACCTTACTCGCCAGTCGGTTGTCGAACATATCGGAGGCATTAAGATCATTCTTGAAGTCAGCGGAACCAGCCAGAATGATACCAGCGACGTTGACCTTGTCGTTGGTAATAAAGTTCTGGACAGCCAACTCAGCGACCTTGCGGACGTAGTTGTGTCGTTTTTCCTCTCGTAGACGAGCAAAACGAAGGGCAGACTGACCACCACGGCCGTGCTTCTTGGGTAAGTCGACAGAGAACTTGTGGACAACGTCGCGAGTATTTCCGCTGAGAGTACCAAATAAAGCACCGTTTCCATCCATGACGATAAAACCAAACTTCTGGTCGGACTCAAGCAATTCGGCTAGGGCTTCGGTGTGAAATTTGTTATCGCACAAATACAGAGAAGTATTGATCGGCTTAAAGGGCTCAAAATCGATGTTGACCTTTCGTTCTTTGCCTTCCGAGGTCAAGATTTCACCACAGTAAACGACGAGGCCATTAGGGGGGACCTTGTTGTAGAGCTTTAGTCGCTGCTGCGTCGATGTGATGGCTGAGAGTACGGACTGTCGGTTGACACGAGACTTAATGTTGGAGGCGGTTCCCTAGCATGTAGTGTCAGCTCTCGCTCTAGCCTTGACCCGTAATAATAGGAGGGTTCGAGTATTCAACGTACGTATTCTTCGGCTAACATCTTCGCCGCTCGCGAGATCTGGTCCTTGGGAGCTATTTTCCGGCGGGTTAAGTAATTATTTTATGGTGAATTTTGAAGCGGGGGAGGGGTAAATTGCATACGTATAATCAAGGAAATCATGCTTGTGCCATTACCACGAGCGGCCTCGAGGCGCTTGATTAGCTTCTTGACCTTCCATATCTCGATCTAAAAATCCAAGATTAATTAGTTGGTGTTGGCTGCAAAGAGGCCACCTAAGATAGAAAGCTGACAGTGACGACGACAGCGCCAGCGACAGCGGGGAAGGCACTATAATTGGGGTATGGCGACGAGCATGGCACTTACATTTTTCTCAGCCTCAGTCGCCTGAGCGTCACTCATCTTGACTTGAGGGTAATGAGCGATCTAAGATACGGTCTTGTTCTTTGGCGGAGCGGTTCTTAGGTCGGTGCAGATCGTATCGAGTGAGGTAAAGAGGAAAAAAGTTGGGTGAAATTTTGTGGTTTGAGGGAAACAAGGAAGCGCAGACGGCGCCAGGGCGGACCCTCGGGGTTGGAAGAGCAGGCACCGTACGTCAAAAAAACGCATTAGGTAAATAAGCAGAATGCGTGAAATGAGTGTAGTTTAGCCACTATTATCAATTGATGTGGGTGTGGCTCAGCACTTAACACTTCAATGTTCCGTCACATACGGCGCTAGGGCAAGCACGTCCCTATTAACATTCAATGAAACTGGGTAGGTACCTAGGTACGTATTTTCAGGTACCGTGGCTAAGGTTACGCTAGTAGAATTGAATTTTGACCGCCCCCGGACGGCTAGGCTGACTTTTTACCGTGACTCCTCTCCCGCACTGACCATTTCGACCGGCGAAAATCCCAACCATGCTCACTCATGCGAAAACAACACGTCAATCGCCATCACTCGACACTTTCTAAGATTGGTTGTCAACGACACCCATTAAAACTATGTAATCAGGTATGATCAAGGGCAATTACATATATATATGGGTGATGACGCATTCAACAGCGCAGGAGAAATATGACATGCATTATCTTCCTGCCTAGGTAACTATTTATGACAACAGCCTCATGACTCAAAATGTTGATAGGATGATCGGGAGACCAGTTTGTCGAGGTCCAACTACGTTGTGTTGGGCTTTGACATACTAAAAGTTGCCGCATCGGAACACGGCTGGGATCGCCATGTGGGAATGGATAGCGGATGCGATGGGACCGTAGCAAGACACAGTTGAGCGACCGCTCCTGGCTACCATCCGCACCTCCACTATCGCCTCATGTAGGAACTTGCACCCCTCACAATTCATCCGAATCTTAACGAATCGCTCGGTTCCCTGTACAAGTATCCGAGTAGCCGGCGTATGGCATAATACCTAATTTTTATGACTTGGGGCCCTCACATTATGAGGTCCGCAATCAGCTCGATTTGATCACTATAAATGATTTGGTCGATATGTCAATTGCTGACTGTACAAATTTTAGAAAGAAGCCCATTGGCATGGGGTTAAGGAGAGAACTGCCCTGACAACAGATTGTTGTGTTGGCTGCGGGATTAGGCTTGGAGTTGCATGGCTCCCCTCGCACAGCTCGTCTAGCAGCCAAACCGATAGCAGAGGAGCGGCATATTTCTCCAGGAAATCAGTCATTTGCATTTAATTGCTATCGGATAAAACACCGAGATTGTTGTCGCAGAGAGGATTACGTCACAACAAGTCCAGCTATGGCATCCGTGCCGCTGACTAACTGTGCAGCCCAAAATTGTCTCGCCATCCTGGATAGGAGCGATTTTGGTGGATTTTGGTTGTTGACGATAACCTCAATTCAGAGCAAAGGCTCGGTTGGAAATTCTGCCGGTTGCGGTCTCCGTTGCTCCAAACCGAGGTGGAGCTAAGCGGCTGGGCTAAATCACCGCAATGCAACGGCAAGACACGGGACGCACGACTACGTATGTCGGGATTATCAATAGGATGCACGATTGAATCGAGGTAAGACGAACCCCAGTCGTGATCATCTCACTTTATGGCCATGGCCTGCTATATGCTATAGTTGTGTTCTTCGGCGTCCGGCATTTTGGGGCCTTTTACATTCGGTCCAACCCGAGTCAATTGGTCATCTTAGTTGGGATGATACATAGACATATATATCAACCAAAGATACACCAAACCCAATACCTACGTCTTGTGAATTGATGGGTGGTTGCCAGAGAATTACATATATACCTTGTCGACGATACCATTTCACATGCTAACCTTGGTTGTTGCCATCGTTGTGTGGAATCGATGGTGCATGAACTACATATGGGGGGTAAGTTGGGGAGGGGGTGCTTTATTAGTTTTGGGTGTTGGATTCGTAAAGGATTAATGAGATAGACGGATGGCGGAGGTAAGTGACGATGACGATGATGATAGGGGATGAGGATGGCGAAAAGTTGGACCAGTGACAAAGGGTAGGGCTTGACCACGGTCCATGGCCCATGGCCATCGATGGTTATGAGTTTAGGGGATGACGGAAGGGGTTTACGGCTTCACCTTATCGGTGTAGGCACGAAAGGGGAGGCTGGAAGGGCTATACAATAGACCGTACTGTACCTGGGTACGATAGCTTAAGAAAATGTCTAACCTATCAGATCTGTTCGTCCTTCCCCCTGGTTGATTTGCGGCTCAAGCCTAATAAGGGTGGGTTTTAGCGTTTGCCAAATTTCCTGTCCTGACCTTGACTTTCCCAAACCTCCACATCCACACTTTTCCGCATCCCACTTTCTTTGACCCAGCTACATACATACACATCCTCAACCACAACTCCACTTGCACATCTCCCATTTTTGGACCGACGACGTCAACTGTGCAAAATGGCAGATGATGACTCCAGTGAGCTCTCTTCCGTCTCGTCTCTGTCTTCAGCTCCTTCGGAGGATGATGGCGAGATCGAGGTGAAGCGGGAGAAGGGCATCTTGAAGTTCTTCCACAAGCTGCCTTCGGGTACCGTGCCCGAACCCAAGAAGGAGGCTACTCCTCCACCGCGCAAGCGATCACCCTCACCGGCGCACGAATACGTGCCTGCCGACAATCCAGACATTGCAGTACGTGATAGCATCTTTTATCGCGCCAAAAACGCGAAATGTCGCGTCTCTTCCAGCTAAGCTAACAGCTAATAGTTTATTGTCATGTTCCGCGCCCGATTCAACGATGCCTTCCCCAAATCCCTTGCCAACTTTGGTCCACAAGAATTGGAACGCGATGTTTCTGAACCTATTCCTGGCGAGCGTGTTGAACATTTTCTGTGTGCTGTCCTGAGCTTGCTGTTGAATCGCAAGCAAGATGTCAAGTATGACGCAATACCCGATCCTGCAACACATATCCATACATACCATTGCAGATCCTAACAATTCTATTATAATAGGCCCGGACACTACAATCGAGCTCTGGAAGACGCTATTAGCACCCATAAGAGTCAGTGGGCGCGCGATTGGAAGGACGAGAACCCTTTGGCCGGTAGCAAGAGTTTCACTTCTATGGACCCTACTGAACGAGTACGCTCTTCCGAATATTTAATTACTCCCTTCATAATCATTTCAAAGGAGCAACTAACTAAATCAATTAATCATATAGCTCAAATTACTACGAACCCTGGTGGTTTGGACACTGTCATCTTCCGAAGTCGTCAAGGGCATCATCAACAAGTCTTACAAAGGAAACCGCAACGAGGACGACCTCAACCAACCCCTCTCTGTACAACCGTGGGGCTCGGACAGCGATAAGCGACGCTATTACCTAGTCGAAGGCCTAGACGATACCCATTTCCGAGTCTATCGCGAGAGCAACCCCCAAGGTTTCAACAGAACTTGGTGGAGCGTCGCAGGAAGCATCGACGAGCTCAAAGCTCTAGCAGATAAGCTCCAGAACTCCGACGGCGGCCCTAAGGCGAAAAAATTGGCAAATAAGATGCTGGCGGCTGTACCCCGCTTCGAAGCTACCGAGGAGAAGCGCAAGCGACGTGAGTATCGCCTTATGCGCAAGGAGCAGTTCAAGCGCCCGGAACCCGGCTTCTCCATGTACGAGGGCCGAACAAGAGGAAAACGCATGAAGTATACCTACTCCGATGATGAGGACTTCCTTTCTGACTCTACCGTCCGCCGATCTACGCGAAATACCCGTAACCCTACACCGGCCGAGCCTGCCGGTCCGGTCACTACTGCTAGCGGGCGTCAAATTAAGGCACCATCGCGTATGACTGTAGATGCATCCAACAATATCGTCACCACTAGTCCGACAACAAGCCATGGCAACAACGACGGATCGGCTTCAAAAGAATCATCCGTCGGCCCCACTGGCAGACCCCGAAGATCGGCCGCTGTCAATCATGGCACTAATGGCTGGGCATCATCATCCAAGAAAGAAAAGGGACACAAGTCAGGAGATGATGATATGGATGACTACGACGAGGATGAGGAAGACAGCGAGCCTGAGCTTGGCGATGATGAAGAGGACCACGTCCCAGATGACGATAGTGAGGAAGAGGACGACTTTGATGAGGACGAGGAGATGGTCGATGACGACTTGGACGACTCTAACGGCAAAGATAGTATGATGGTCAAACTCAAGATCCCGCTCAAAGGAAAGACAACAGACTCCAACTCAGCGCTCAACCTAGATGAGTACCGCTATAACGGTAACAAGAACGGCCCCAATCATCAGTCATCACCGACAGAGCAGGAGAATGGAACAGCCCAGAAGGATCCTGCACCCGAGGAGAAAAGCGAGGAGGTCATCTCGGTAGCCACGACTAAGAAGCGAGCCACCCCAGAGCCATCTACCGGTCCGAGCACCGAGCAGCCCCCGCGTCTTCCCTCAACTCCCGCATTGAACTCCCTGCAGTCGACCTCACTGGCTTTTAGAGAAAGCCCTGATAAGGCCCAGCAGGCTCTTCCAAAGCATGTCGGTGTTGGTGCCGGGGAGTGAAGGACTCGTAAGCACTGTACCTTGATCTAATCTTTGGGGGTTTGCAAGGTTGCCCCGAGAGCTGCCTTGGAGGAAACCCTGCCAACGATGTTGTGAGAATCGTATTTTGCAAGAAAACATTGCAGTCTCTCCTCATGGCGGGGAACACTAATCATACAGTATGGCATAGACGAAGACGAACATATGCAGGAAGCCAAGATGGTGGATGTTCTGCTGATAGACACACAGACAGACGTACATACATACAGTAGCTAGCTATACCAGAGCATGATATGTATGCCTCGTCGTACGAATTGGACGCATAACGAGGATCTGCTCCTGCTAGCTGGCTGGCTGGCTTGATAGATGTGTACTATAGTACAGATAGTGCCGTATTTGGCTGGCAATCGTCCTCAACGGCCCCCCAATAGTCCTACTTAATTGAAAGCATGGACACGATAATTTACTCCTGCCCCAGACTTCGACTGCAGCCCCCGTTTTCTGTGCTCTTCTCTTTCTCTGTAGCTATTCGTAGTACGTGTCTAGTTATTTATAGCTTCGTATTCCACCTAACCTTCCTTTCTGTATCTAAGTCTGAAGTGACATGCTTAGTACACGGGTATGTAGGTTCACCGTCTCCTGTAGATATTGACCCTCGCTCTATCGGGCAACGGCCACTTATTGACCTCATACCACCAGCGCCGTAAGCGCGCACCGGCCGAGTTGCCGCTGAGCTGCGCGTTCTTGTTCCAGTGGTGCCAGCCGCAGATGGCGAGGTTGTACAGGACGCCCTGCGCGAACGGCATCATCATCTGTGGATTTCGAGTATTACGTTAGCCCCAGCTGCTCTTCTCTTCTTTCCACTTTCCTCTCCCTTTCCCTCTATCCCGGGGAGTACGGCAGCATAGGAAACTAGAGGCGTAGACGTAGAAGAGAAGAAGTAGTATATACATACCTGATCCCGCACCGTAATCCATGCAACCTTCCACCACGTATCCGCCTTCGCAATACTATGCAAGTAGCTCTGCTCAAACCGTAAATCCGGCATAGGCGGGAAGCTGCGGGAGCGCGGGCGCGGGCGCAGCACACTAATCGGTATGTCGTCGTCCTCCCCACCATCTATATCGGAGTCTAAGTCGCGGTCGTCGATCTCGTCGAGGGAGTCATGGCGGGGTCGTTGGCGTTGTTGTCTCGACGGCAGCTCCTGGAGACGCACGGGCTGCTTTTCGGATATCGACGAGCTTGGGTTGAGGTCGTGTCGCGGCGACGGCGTTCGTTGAATGTGTGCCGTCTGGATCGTCTCTGCGATCTGTGTCGGTATGCTGTCCGCCATAGTTTCCCGTTCGTCTGGGGAGTCTTGTTTGTCGGAAATGCGTAGGTCGGAGCTTGGAGGTAGAGGTAGATGTTCTGCGAATGACGTTTCGTGGCAACTGACGACACCTGTCCAATGCTGAGCTAGCTGGGGTACGTACCTACATAGTGCCAGACTGATTTTATGTGTATATGCATATATCGGTGCCAATATCACGATATACAGATATCAGACAGCTCACACCTAAAAATTTGAAGGAAATGATATTTAGTTTCAAGTGATTTTGAATAATGTGTTTATTCCCTATCTAGTTTGTTCAGTCTGTGGCTACTAATCCTATTCTACCAGCAGCAATAAACGAAGGTCAATCTGCCCTCACATCAAAACCTCGAGGAAAAATGAAGTACTCAGGCATATAACGAGTACCAAACAATAGAGCTGCCTAGGTAGTAAAACGAACCCTACTACTCAAGGGAGGAATGTCATTCGCGATACCATAATTATATCGAAATCGTCTATCGCCAACGGCTTGTCGGACACCTTTCATAATGAGGTCAGCAAAGTCAGATTCGGATTCTTCAACAGCATACCTTTGAAAGAAATCGAGTCGTCAGGCTTCAGCATACCGTCATTAAAAGATTCCTCCGCCTCGGAGCCGCAAAGCGGGGAACAAACTGGCGACGTGTTCGAATCAGGCTCTGCACCTGCTTCGACCGGTGTTTCCGGAATCGTCACGGCTTCCGGTTCCTTGTCCTCATCACATAGGCTGTGAGGGCGTGATGGTGCGTCCCAGTTAACTAACGCTTCTCGTATGTTGAAGATGACCGAGCCGGGAATAGGAGCTTTGTTATCCGGCATTTTGAAATCGGAGGGGAAGAGCTGAACGGTACGGATCGCGCTGGTGTACGCCGCAAAGTTGGCGTAGTACGGCCTAAATCGGGCATATATATCTGCGATGGCAGTCTTGAGGTCGGGATAACACCTCTTCGGCCAAGGTTTGCCGTGGTCATTTTCGTCAGGGACGAAAACATATACTCTCTTACTTTGACGTTGGAGGACCCGTTCCTCGTTACAGCTCGAAGCGAGCGCCCGGAGTATGTCAGTTCTGGTGGCGACTGATGTTTCTAAGATTGTGTCGAGCCATTCCATAGGAACTTTTGACGACTCCGACACGTCTTTCAGATCGCCATTAGGAAGACCTGAGCTAACTGAAGGGCATGAAGTATCTGTAGCTTCCGAACGAATAACTCGCACAGATGTTGCGTTGGTACTGGAACGCTTGACACGAATTGGGAGGCGCCCCATGATGGGGGCAGGTTCTATAGTTGTTGCCTCATCATCTTCTTCTGTCGTCTCATCTGGTTTTGTGGTCAGCTAAGAGGTGCGTAGAATGGAGGGATCCTCTTACCACTCCAGGTCTTAGCAAGCGGGTTATTCAGACGATCAAATATGCTCATATTGGCGAGTGTGTTCGGCGACGTATCCTCAGGAATCACATTTTCGGTCCAACCACTTGGAATCATCACGTCTAGTTCGGGCAGTTGAGGGATACAATCGCGCGCGTCATTCCGATCGCTATGATCGTCACAATCGTCGTAATCGTCGTAATCGTCGCAGTCATCGCAATCCTCCCAATCATCCCAGGTTACTACATGACGGGGGAACTCGAAACCGAGATGGTCCGGATGTACTCCGGGATTCCCCATAAGCTCCGCAGCTTCGTAAAAGCTGCGACCTCGAGTTGTGGCGGCACGTCGTTCCCTGTCTTGAGATGACCGAGAGCTCATAGAAGCGCGAATACCCCGAAGCGAGGACGACATAGAGCCAAAGCTCTTCCGTATCATAGATGTTTGTCGGCTTTGATACTCGCCACTGGAAGTTTCGTCCGAAGAGAAGCGTCGTCTCAACGACGATGAAAGCGAGTTAATGCTCTTCCGAATTAAGGATCCTTGGTACCTCTGGGCACTGTCGTA
Organism: Hypomontagnella monticulosa; assembly: GCA_902825475.1. Taxonomy (NCBI): domain Eukaryota; kingdom Fungi; phylum Ascomycota; class Sordariomycetes; order Xylariales; family Hypoxylaceae; genus Hypomontagnella; species Hypomontagnella monticulosa. Next base: position 3,417,196 of record CADEBF010000011.1, on the reverse strand, counting down.
TGCCGTACCATACTCGGCGGACCGCAACGCAGAACAAGACTTTCTCATATTCAGAGTCTGCTTGAACCGGTGGCGTAGGGAAGAATTGTTTCCACTCGATTCGTCTCCTTGGATATGTCGACCTGCATCCAATTGTAAAGCCGGGCAGTCCGCGTAAACCCCCAAATCCGGAGCATCTTCCCTTGGGTATGCCATGGCGTACTTGCCTATCTTATCTCGAAGGCGGACCATTGTGAGGGCTATGGCTAACAGCCAAATGAGAAACACTCCAGACAGGGGTTGACGCTGATATACAGGTAACGCGAGTAGAAAATGAGCTAGTAGATTCTGATCGGTAGTATGTGAGTCTTCAAGAATGCCTAGCAATATACTTATAGCTAGTTTAGAGAATCAATGACATTGCTAGGAGAAGGAAACGAAGAAGAGTTAGGTCAACAGGTTCTTGGGAGGAGGGTAGTAAGAAAAGTTACAATTAAGTCTGTCTACCATCACTATTAGTTCTTTCTAAGGCAATAAGGTGCCTACCTTCTTTGCCGTCTTGTCGTCATTAAATTCGGCTAGGTAAGTGCTGGTGAACTTTTACTGCCAAGGTTTAATATTATCTAGTAAACATTTGAACCTTCTAATTCTGAACATACTAGAGAAAATTAGATCTTAGGATTAAATATACTGGCCGTAACTGCTTATTTACTTCGATGTATATGGTATCTTGGTTGTGTCTCCGTGGGTAGGTACCCATGAGTTCTGTCTTTTGAGCATCCTACTTTCCGACTAGTGATACAAGAGATGTTGTCGCATTGTGGAGGAAAGCAAGGTGTAAACACTGGACGGATTATGTTAAGAAGATAATTCTACTCCTGAGTAATTCTAACTATATGTATCATCGATAGAGCTTGCTTCAGCCGAGTATGATGGATATTACTCATGTGTTCGTCTTGTTGTGGTTATACCATGTAAGACTCATTCTCAGCAGTCTTATTGTCACACCGACGCTGCTCAGTATCTGTCATTCGGATGTGGCGGCGCTATTACATATATGATCGTTCATGACCTGGCCTAAGATATCCTACTAATGTTTTCCGGCAATATCAAGGGTTACTGGGTACGTTATATGTAAAAGGGGGTATTTATGCCTCATTATCTACTAGGTATTCAATGTACAATGCCAATATTGATACAGATTTGGTATTTGCCCAGACGAGTATAGAACAGCCATCAACTGTTAGCCTCTGGAGCGCTTCTCTCTCCTATCTCGTTTTTCCTATGAAATTCTTTTCGAACTCAACGTTATCAGCATCGCCTTCCCAGCCTGCCTCTTCCTCTTCGTCTTTGTCTTTGAATTTGAAATTAGGGTCGATCTTCATCATTTGCTCGAAGTAGCTAAACACGAAGCTATGCATGGCGTTACGGTTCAGCTTAAGCCGCTTCTCTACCTCTGGGGGGACGAGCTTGCCAAATATCAACTTATCACAGGCAGCAATCATTTTCCGTGCAAGGGCAACGAGCTCTTGTTTCTGATTCTGTTCCGGTTTGTCCTTTCTTGTCTCCTTTTTGGATTCCTTTTCGGGCTCCTTTTCGGGCTCCTTATTGAGCTCCCTCTGAGCTACCATATACGGTCTCCATAGATTATCGATAGCGGTAGCTAGCCGTTGGCCCCATTCCATTTCCGCAGTCGTTCGGTCACGCTTCGACTTGATAAAATGCTGTTTGCTAGAATAGGCCGCTTGGAGATAGGCCCGCATAGTCGGCAGATCGGGGACTTTGAGGTTGAGTGTCATGATATTTAGCACCTCAGTAGCGTGATCGAAGGCGGAACCATTCAAGTTATCTCGCTTACAAGTGCTCATGGCTACACGAAAATTCTTCGGGACCATCAGCTTAGCCGGCATCTCGCGCAGATATGAAGCTGTCTTAGCACTGTTCTTCCCGCGGCGTAGGGTTTTGAGTAATTGATGCCAATTATTGGCGTCGGGAACAACTCTATGTTGTTTGGTAAAAATATCCCAATATAGATCGCACTTGGTCGTGCTACCGGTCTTCTCAAGGGCAGAAAGAATCATAGAGAGGGAGTTGTTACCCGGATATGCATAACCAAATGCGGGAGCCTCGAGAACTTTGGGTGAACCTGTCTCCCCCTCCTTGAAGCCGACTGCATCAGTAGAAGATTCGGTGGTCGCAGTCTTAGATTTTCGCAGGATTGGCATTGTTTGTTCCAGCAGTGCCTCCACTGCCTTAGCATCATGATAGCTGCCGATCAGTAGGATCCTTCCCATTGCGCAGACCAGCTCTTCGTCAACAAAGATAGTGCCGGCTCTCCATTTCATTATGACTTCCTCCCACAGTGACTTAGCTCGTTGTATAGCCTTATCTTTGTTATCTTCAATCATTCTTACATCGACTTCTGTGGCGAATTCGGGGTGGGGCACGTTTGCTCGGGATCGTAGGGCGTTGAGGATGGTTGTGTAGGTGAAGTTGGTGGGCGCCCTAAGGCCATCGTTGGCGGTGTCCACGATGTTAAACATCGTGTCAAGGTCCCCGGCCATCGCACAAACCTGCAACACAGCATTCATATGAAGGCCATTAGGCTTGATGCGTTCTCTGGTAAGCATCGTATTGTATAACCTAACTACCTCCGCGACGGCTAGCTTTGGGTGGGAGGAGGCCGCGCAGCCTCTGAAGATGACTGTGAAAGTCTGGGCATTTGGTAGTTGGGATCGCTTCTTCATCTATAGGGTGTGGGAGTGTGAGCAGGAGTAATATGGTATGGAGGCTGGGGTTAGACTGGCGAAAAACTGACTTCATTAAATAATTTTATACCAGCATGAATCTTGTCGTGTTGTAACTGATAGTCGATCAAGTGATTCCAACTAACGACAACATTCATATTCTTGCTGGCTTTCCTCGTAATCAGAGCAGCTTCTTCGAAATTACCCTTTTCTAACGCATTGTTGACGTACTCGGCAATGTGTAGCGGATCTTTCAAGTACTGAAGCTGCTTGTAGGCGGCCCATTCCTCCAGTGACATTCTTCGAACTTTTCTCCCTTCCTGGGCTGCATTTTGAACTTCATCCTGCCTCGTAGTCCTGGTTGAGGCTGTCGCTGTCGCTGTCGCGTGTCTCTTTCGTTGGCGGGGTTGCAGTGCGGCGTAAACTAATTGCGGTGTTATGGAGGTCTTTTCTAGGCGTAATGTATCATTGACGAGTGGTGTAAGAGCTCGTCTGACGCATGCTTTGCAAGTGAACATGGTTTCTTCCTTGTCTTATACATCTATTAGATGGATTATGGGGGAAGGCTTGTAATAATCGCATAGTCGGGATCTACTAGAGCATTTTCTTAGACTAACGTCGAAGAAGTTGTCGCATAGGCAAAAAAAAAGGTGCACATCCTAACTTATCGATAGGAAACTAATCGATTGATCCAATTAGCGACTGTGACGTCTGCTACCTAGATCAATTGATACAGTACATCCCATTATGGGACTAGCGTAGACACTGTATTAAGCTGCCCCGCCACATACATCAATCATTGATTGATTGATGACAGGGATTCGCGAAAACGCGGGTCTGCAACAGAAAACGGTAATAGTGGCTCGCGCGTCGCGTCTTTCGCTAAAGTGGAAAGCTCCAGATGTCCCTGAAAGTTATTAGTTGTTAGATACTATGTACTTCCAATTCGTCCAATTCCTTTACCAGTTGACCTCCACATATCCTCCCCTCCTCTACAACTTGAACATGATTTATTCTTCGTGATATATGTTCAATACCATCGCCTTTCCTTAATTAAAAATGTCTAAGGCAGCTAGCAAACGCAATAAGTTCGCTGAGCTTAAAGCTCTTCGCGCTTCTGGCAAGAAGGCCTATGATTCCTACGAAGTCGAGCAAGAACAGGACCTTTACGAGGAAGTTGACGAGAACCAGTATAAGAAGATTGTTCGCGACCGTTTAAATCAAGATGACTTTGTCGTTGACGACAATGGCGAAGGCTACGCTGATGATGGACGGGAGGAATGGGACCGAGTGCATACCTATGCTGATTCAGAGAGCGAAGACGAAGTGGTATTAGGAGGGAAACCTCGCAAGACAGGTAATTTCTAATTCAGATTCCAAATTGCATGCTTCGTTCTCTACTTGCGAATAGAAACTCATACGATACTATACTAGACAAGAAGAAGCGTGACGAAGAAAAGGCGAAGCGAGACGCAAATGATCGCGACATTAGCGAATACTTCATGAAGGGTCAAGGTGCTGCCCAGCCGAAACCAAAGGTATATTATATATGGATTAGCCATCTGCAGTCTTAGAGCTAATGTAATCGTGCAGATCGTAAAAACAGAAGACGACGAGAGGTTTCTAGCAGACCTGCTCGGTGAAGTCGATGCAAACATACCTGCTCCGGTATTACGACCCTCAAAGCGGCACAGATCCCCTGAGCGACGTCGGGCGCGTGCTCTCTCGCCTATCCGAGAAAATCGCCAACCGGCTACCAAGAAGGCGAGACTCAGCTCGGAAAACCTACCACCGACTCCGCAACCTGAAAATATAGTCATCGATGACGACGGATTTCTCCCGCCGATGGATGACGATGATCTTCTAGCACCGACCGCTGACGTGCCCATGAGCGATTCAGCTCCGATGCCTTCGTCTCCTACGGCAGCGTTGGTCGCGCGAAAGGCACAGGTTAAAGTTGAGCCGGTGGAGGAAGAGGATGAAGAAATGATGGAGGTCTCTCATGCTGGGACAATCAATACTGCCAGCGTGAATCTGTCAGCGTCTCGACCTATCAAAAAGCTAGTCAAGCCCGACCCGTATCCTTCTCCCGCCAGTTCATCGCCATCGAAAGCACCCGAAACGGACGTTGATTCATCGTCATGGAACAACCTCACGAACAAGCTGAATGTTGTTAGCAGCTCCCCCGCTGAAACTCGAAGTGTTGGCAAGATTGACTACAAGAACGCTATCGAGAAGGATGGTAGCCTCAATATGTTCTGGACTGACTATACAGAAGTCAACGGTTCGCTTTGTCTGTTTGGTAAAGTTCTGAACAAGAAAACCAACACCTATGTGAGCTGCTTCATCAAGGTGGACAATATTCTGAGGAAGCTCTATTTCCTGCCTCGCCAATATCGCCAGAAAGGTGGTCAGGATACATCCGAAGAAGTAGAAATGATGGACGTCTACTCCGAAGTGGACGAGATCATGACAAAAATGAAAGTCGACATGCATAAAATCAAGTCCTGTACCCGAAAATACGCCTTTGAACTTCCAGACATCCCCAAAGAGGGACAGTATTTGAAGTTACTATATCCTTACACGAGTAGGTTTACCCCTATTCTCTAAGCTAAGCAGGCGTGCTAATGAGAATCAGGGTCACAAATTCCAGCAGAAACGACGGGAGAGACATTCTCCCACGTTTTTGGTACAAATACTGCACTTTTTGAGCAGTTTGTGCTCTGGAAGAATATCATGGGCCCGTGCTGGCTCACGATTCGAGATGCGGACTTCGGTTCTATCAAAAACGCTTCTCATGCCAAACTCGAAATTCTTGTTAATGACCCCGATACGATATCACCCATGAGTGATTCCGACAACCTGGACGCACCTCCTCTTACGCTCATGAGTGTTGCTATGCGAACCACCTTCAATGCGAAGGATAACAAGCAGGAAATACTAGCGATCAGTGCTCGTATTTACGAGAATGTCCAACTCAGTGATACCACACCAGCAGAAAAGCTCCCTTCGAGAACATTTACGTTGATAAGACCAAATGGATCTCAATTTCCCCTTGGCTTTGAAGCGCTCGCAATGGGGAGGAAAAGGGCATTTACCAAATTGGTAAAACAGGAGTCAGAGATACTCTCGTTCTTCCTAGCACAAATCGACCTCATCGATCCTGATGTGATTCTTGGTCACCAACTTGAAGGTGTTGACTACAGTATCCTGCTCAATCGGCTACATGAGAAGAAGACACCCCAGTGGTCACGACTCGGAAGGCTACGTAGAGCACAATGGCCTGCGTCGATAGGAAAAGCCGGCGGCAACGTTTTTGCAGAACGTCAACTTATGGCTGGCCGTCTTTTATGTGACCTTGCCAATGATGCTGGAAAGTCTGTCATGTATAAGTGCCAGTCTTGGAGCCTTACGGAAATGTGTAGCATTTATCTCGGTGGAGATACTCATAGACGAGATTTTGACAACGATGCTGCCTTGAAGACTTGGGCAGCTGAGAAGACCGGCCTGATGGACTACGTCACGCACATGGAAGCAGATACGTATTTCATTGCCGCGTTGGCTTTGGGCACTCAAATGCTACCTTTAACCAAAGTATTGACAAACCTAGCGGGTAACTCGTGGGCTCGAACATTGACGGGTACTCGAGCCGAGCGGAATGAGTACATTCTACTGCATGAGTTTCACCGCAACAAATACATTTGCCCTGACAAGCAATTTTTCAAGGGCCGACCTAAAGTCGAGGAGGAGAACAACGACGAAGAAGCTGCCGATAGTAAAAAGAAGGATAAATATAAGGGTGGTCTAGTCTTCGAACCCGAAAAAGGCCTCTATGACAAGTTTGTACTGGTCATGGATTTCAATTCCCTTTACCCATCTATCATCCAGGAGTTTAATATCTGCTTCACTACCGTGGATCGTAGCTCACTGGTAAGTTCATCCCCGGTCTTCTGAAAGAGTCGATACTGATGCTCGGGATAGTCTAATGACGAGGACGCCGTACCGGAAGTTCCGACGCAACAAGATCAAGGTATACTGCCTAGGCTTATCGCCACTCTTGTTAGTCGGCGACGGTCGGTCAAGTCTCTCATGAAGGATAAAAGGGCTACGCCTGAACAGCTGGCTACATGGGATATCAAACAACTTGCCTTGAAACTGACAGCCAACTCCATGTATGGTTGTCTGGGATATACCAAGTCTCGCTTCTACGCAAGGCCTCTAGCCGTTCTCACAACCTATAAAGGTCGTGAAATTCTTCGCAGCACCAAGGAACTCGCCGAATCAAAATCTCTCCAAGTTATCTATGGTGATACTGACTCTGTCATGATCAATGCGAACGTAGAGTCGGTGGCGGACGCGCTTAAAGTCGGCCAAGAGTTTAAGAAGGCCGTCAACGAGCGATATCGTCTACTGGAGATCGATATTGACAACGTCTTCCGACGCATCTTACTACAGGCGAAGAAGAAGTACGCTGCTATCAACCTAGTAGAAGTGCCTGGTGGTAAGTTCGTCGAGAAGATGGAAGTCAAGGGTCTGGATATGAAGCGCAGGGAATACTGCGGCCTATCCAAGGAGATCTCTTCTCGTATCTTGAACGAGATTCTGTCTGGTGACGAGACTGAGGTCTCCGTCCAACGCATCCACGAGTACCTCCGCGAGATTTCAGCCAAGATGCGGGAACACACCATCCCCGTCGCAAAATACATCATCTATACACAACTAGGTAAAGCGCCGAAAGAGTACCCGAACGCGGATTCCATGCCACAGGTCCAAGTTGCTCTTCGGGAAATTGCACGAGGCAAGAACGTGCGCCGTGGAGACGTTATTTCGTACGTCGTAACAGGAGACAGCAAGTCGACCTCGGAGCCCGTTGCTAAGCGGGCATACACGCCGCAAGACGTAATGAAGCCCGATTCCGGCCTCAAAGTCGACGTCGAGTGGTACGTTGGCAAGCAGATCTTCCCACCCGTCGAGCGTCTCTGCGCCAACATCACTGGCACGTCTACCTCGCAACTCGCAGAGCAACTGGGTCTTGATGTGCGTCGGTACGCCAACAACTCGACTTTCAACCAATCCAGCTCCAACGACCTCGAAATCCATCCTCTGGAATCCCAGATCCCCGACGAGATCCGCTTCCGCGACTGCGCGCGCCTCTCGCTACGCTGCCGCAAGTGCAAGGCCGAGGCCCCCTTCGAGGGGCTCCTTGCCTCCCCCGAGAACCGCATCACCCCACAAGGCGTCGCGTGCCCCTCGTGCTCGGCCGTCATTCCCAACCTCAGCGTCATCGCGCAAGTCGAGCGCGCGATCCGCACCGCGACATCGCGGTACTACGAAGGCTGGCTTGTATGCGACGACGCGTCGTGTGGCAACCGCACGCGCCAGATGTCCGTCTACGGCACGCGGTGCCTCGGCCCCAAGGGCCTCGCCTCCGGCTGTCTCGGCCGCATGCGCTACGAGTTCGGCGAGCGCGACATGTACAACCAGCTCGTGTACTTCGCCTCCCTGTTCGACGTCGAGAAGGCCAAGACCAAGGCCAAGACCGGCGCCACCGGTCTCGGCGGCTCGGGTAACGCCGGGAGCTTGAGTCTGGCAGAGAAGGAGCGCGTGGTTGCGCTCGCGGAGCATAATTTCACGAGGTTCAATACCGTTAAGGCGGCTGTCGATAAGTACATCGATAAGTGCGGTCGCCAGTGGGTAGCCATGGACACGCTGTTTGGGAAGCTCGGGTTTATCGCTGTCTGAGGCTCCTGCCCTGATTGCTGGTTGAGACGGTACAAGTACATAGGATGACGTTACGGGATTGGGTCGGCTTGCGGTTTGTGCCAGGGTTCTGCTACTGTATCATGGCGGCCGGCGTTTGCATAATTGGGATATTAGGAAGGGTATTAAGTGCTTTGTTTTTAAGTCTAGTTTAGCACTCAGTGGTACGCTGCTTGCTTCTAATGAATTACAATCTTGCTTATACATGTATATCGTCTGTCTCGTGGTGGGTGCTTGTAGGCACGACACTGCTCCGGAAGACAGGCTAAAGCTTAAACTAGGTATCTAGATTTAGGAATGTGTCTGCTGTTTTATTTCGTAATCCTGCTGCCCGCTATCATACAGTAAATATTGATACCTAAGTAGACTACATAAAACGGTGCCAGATCATACATATACAAACATCTCACCAGACGTTCCCTCTCCAGCCTCATACGTGGCAAAAGTGGAAGATCACAGGACAAACGCTCTCCCGACTTAGGATACAACTACTCAAGTTTACAATTCATAATATATATACCACATGTCAAGCAGGGTCTCAAAAGGGGTTTCTAGATATCACTAGTAGAGTTCGTCTTCACATCAGAATAGGTACCATATTTGTTCAGAATATCAATTTTTGTGGCTGCCACTAGCTTACTGTCTAAATATCGGGACTAGTGTATAGGGGGTATGATGGAGAACAAAGAGCCTCCCTCTGCCTTCCCTCATTTCCGTGTCGTCCGTATGTCTCAAGTCGTGTATGTGTATCGTTGTCTTGCGACGGCTTCCGATAACAACATCCGTGCCCTCCCATCCTCCATTTTCTCCTCGAGTAAAAGCTAAGTAACCAGCGAGGAGTATTGCTAGTGGCCACCAAAATCTCAAATGCAATCAAGAATACACAACCAATTCCGTTGGTTTCCGCGGTATCGTCAGGTCTCTCCCTTGGTGACCGGATCTGCGCTAGGCGATTCGACCCTGATGGTTCGTAGGAACCACGTTCTCAACGTCCTATCCCCCTTTCCGTAATTCCACGTCCGTGTCGGTCCTGCCACCGCACTCTAAACTCCTAGTCGTCCGGCTAGGTCCGAGCCATGTTACTAGAACGTGGTAAATATTATGAAATAGGCTCTACGACGGTGTCAGGCCGCCGAGGCTAGGAGAAAATGTTATGAAACACAATTTTGGGGAAGCGAAGAGAAAATTTCCGGGGGAATGTAGTCTTTAATGGTGACAGGTCGTGTGAGGCTATGTCTATGCGGTTCAAGGTATCATAATGATAAAAAAAAGAAACCTGAAACTTTTGAAGACACATTTTAGAAACCCCGTAAATGCAACGTAGTAGCCCCTTTGTCCTAGTCTATGCACACGATGCAACCGCAAATGCGAGACGTTTCTATGATCATAGAAAACGGAGTCTAAGCGCTTTCCTTCTCGGGCTTCTCAGGCTTTTCGGGCGCGGATGAATTATCCGGCGCGGCCTTGGAAAGAGCGGGCGATGCCGCTGTTGATGGAGGCGACGCTGGGTTCTCCGAGTCCATGTTGGCAAGTAGACTTTAATCAAGTTAGCATTTTGATCATCTGAGTGTGTAGGTCAAGGAAGCCACTTACCCGAACGAGTTGGTACTACTCTGTGTTTCCCTTACGGGAGGGGTTCCGGTTCTGGAAGAAGCTCCAGAATCCTCAGCTCCTCTACTCAATGAGCCACCAGGGCCCAAACGCCGACCACTGTTACTACGAGAACCGAGCATAGACATAGGTCCTAGTGTGACACCTGAGCTCGAGGTTCGGTTCGCGCCGCCCTTTAAACGACGGAGATCATCCATGCCGATCTGGTTCTGTGCCTGCTGTGCATAGCCAGAGAAGTTCCTAGCATCGCCACGGCCGATTTGCGGTCGTCCGCCAGGACCACCGCCCCTCTGGTTGGTTCGTGCGGCCTCAGCAGCCTTCTGAGCCGCTGCAGCTTCAGCTTCAGCACGAACTTCTTCGAGCGTCTTGGGACCTTTGTTAGCCTCCTTGGACACCCAGTTGGCCTTTCGCAGATCAACAACATCCATGAGCATGAACTTAAGGCGGCTAGGTAGGTCGGGCAAATCAACCATACCCTGGATCCTGCCGAAGTAAGCATCCATCATGACGCGGCCCTTATCGGTAGCGTCAAGATTAGCACCGATAGTTCGGAGCAATTTGGAGAGTGATTCGACCTCGGCTTCGTCAGGAATGCCCGAGTAGTCTACCAGCTTCCTGACACATTCGTGCATGATACGTTCAGTGAGCATGCCAAGCTTGTACAGCTCACCAATGAACTGAACTAGACCGAGACCGCGACGCTTAGCAGCTGCGGCAATGTAATATTCGTCGGAGAGCATGGCAGCTTCGTTCGCCTTTTTGTCATCTCCTTCCTTCGGCTCTGGTAGGGCAACCTTCCATCCACGCTCGAATTCCTCTTGGCATCGGTTGAGAAGGTACTTTCGGAATAACGCACCACCGCTCACAACCTGCCCATTCTTGTCCTTGATACCTTCATCTCTGATCTCTGGGCTCATTGTCTCAAGCATCCGCTTGCAGAATTTGGCGTACATTGAGGCCCAATGCGCTTCGTCAGTAGCCTTCTCGAAGGTAAGTTGGATGACTTGACGGAGCGTTCTGCCATCAATTTCATCCTTGGACTGCGCAGCAATTTCGAGAATTTGATTAGAAATCTTATCGAAGTTCTCGGGTGTCATCTTATTCAAATTAGATTTGACCTTGCGCTGAACCATGGAAGGATCAAGGAGGGCGCCTGGGCCAGCAGGACCGCTAGGCTGCGCACTCTTAGCAATGCTAGTTGGCTTCCAACCCGTCGACGAAGTGCTCAGCGCTTCGATCTTCATGCCCTGGGTAAGTGGCATGGTCTTAGCTGCCTGGGCCTCTGCCTTGGCGTTGAAGGTGTTTTGTTTGCTAGCATTTCTACGACTTCCTTGTCGTGGGGAATGCGGCATGCTCATATTAGAGCTAGACGGCGTCCGGGCCATGGGGTTACCGGAAGCAAATCCACCGACTCGCTGGAAGTTCGCGATAGAATTGATTGAGGATCGCGACATTGACTTGTCACTCATTCCAAATCGCTGCTCGGACGTAGTGCCCGGAGGCAGCGTTCGCGCACTGGTGAAATTACCGAAGTTTTGTATGCTAGGAGCGCTAGTCCTGGAATTCTGCCGGTTAGGGATGCCGGCTGGTGTTCGAGCAGATGCAGATCGTCCACCGTCGTTGTCCCCAATGAGGGTCTTCACTTGTTGGTGGAAATCAACCGAAGGTTGCTCGGTAAACACCTTCTGGAATTGGAGCAAGAACGCCGAATCGTACTTGAATGACGTACCCTTCCTAGCGACCGCCGCGTTCAAAGCCGGGTTGGGAGACTGAATTCCTGGAGGATATAGATCCGCCTTGATGGAACTAGAGCCTAGCAGTCGGGCTGTCTTGAGAGACTGGAGTGCGGCGCTAGGCTGAGGGGGCTCAACAGACTTGGTGTTTATGGGAGCCAGGTTCAAAGCGGCCGGGGGCCTAGCACGTCCGCTTTGAGCTCCCTTAGCACCGGCAGAGGGCTTCTCATTGAGAGAGAGGCTGGCTAATTTGGCTGCGGCTTCATCTGCCGCCGTTTTGCTCGCCGATGGGGAGTCTACCTTGTCCTTGTTATCTCCAGGTAGCTGCTTCGAGTTGAGAAGTTCGTGGATATTTAACTTTCCGCTCTCCTGGGCGCGTCGGCGTTCTCTCTCTTCTTCGAGGCGTTCCATCTCAGCCTCAGCTTCGCGGAGCTTTCGGTCGTTCTCGGCAGCGTTTGCCTTTCTTGCTTCCTCTTCCGATTTTTTCTTCTGGGCCTTTTCGGCTTCCATCTTGATACGCCGCTCCTCTTCTTGCTTCTCACGCCTCGCGTCCTCCTCTTCCATCTCACGGATGATGCGCTCCAGTTCTTCCTCCTCGGTCTCTTTCTTGGAAGCTGCTTCGCGCTCGGCCTTTTCTTTCTCCTCCGCCTCCTTGCGTGCCTTAGCTTCCTCGGCGGCCTTAGCCTCTTCCTGGGCCTTTTGCTCCGCCTTTAGACGCTCTTCCTCTTTAGCCTTTTCAGCTGCAGCCGCCGCCTTGGCCGCTTCATCCTCCTTGGCCTTATCTCCACTGGCAATCTGCTTCATCTTTTCCTTGAATTCGTTTCGCACTTCCTCGGCCGTCTTCGAGTTGTTCACGCTATCAGTGCGGGAATGCGCAGGAGTAGAAACTTTAGGTGTAACTGTCTTTGGTGGAGGGGTGGGCGTGGTGGCTATGACTGGTGGCGTCTTGGATTGTTGGCTGCTAGGTGCGGGAGAAGCTGGTACCTTAAGATTGCTGAGGTCTACCGTCTCGCCAGCCGCATTCTTGATCGTAATCGCCATGCTTTTCTTGGGAGGGCGGTTAAACTGAGGGGAAGCGACCACGGCGGGCTTCATCTGCGCAGGCTGGGGTTGAGGTGTGCCCTGAGCGACAAGGGGTGCCTGGTGTTGCCCGGTACTCGACGCGGGGCGGTGCTCTGTGGAAACCTGTGAAGAGTTACGAGACATCGGTTGCCCTCCTGGCACGTTGTATGGACCTGAGGTGTAAGGCTGCTGGTAAGCAGGTACGGGAGACTGGGCTTGTGCATGCATCATTGGATACATTGGATATCCAGGAACATGCATATTAGGTCGCATATCAGGACCATGGAACTGTGGATAGTATCCCTGTTGAGTACTGGTCAGCAATCTGTCATAGTTGCCGCTCTCTGGAGACAGATCTATTCGTCCAGGATTTGGCATGAGCGAGGGGGAAATAGAAAAAGGTTGCTGAAATGGAATCATGGGGGTGTCTCCGGCGTGTGACAGATCCATCCTATCGAACGGAATCGAGCCACGGCGCCGCGAGCCGTCCACGACAAATCGCTGATCCTGACGCTTACTAAAACGTCGGGGCTTCTGACTGAAGTCCTGATACTCGCTGTTGAAAGAGTCCGTACGCCGATGTTGATTCGAGAACTTCTCAGTCTCGCGACGGTTTCCTCGTCTCTTTCCAACTTTGAGATACGGGCGATCGCTACAAGGGGGAGTAAAGGAATTGGAGTGTCTAACTTGAGGTGGTACCTGTTGGTTGGGTGGCATCGTAGGATAATAAAAGGGGCCGGGCATGTTCGGCGGCTGTTGCGGGATGGCCGGTGGGATTGCCGGGCTTCGGTGCTGCGGCGGCGGAGTACCGTATTGCTGGCGAGGGCCTCCATAGTTGCCACCCATGCCGCCTCGTCCAGGATTTTGGGCGGGTCGGTTGTAGTTGTTGGGGGGGTAACCCATAGGCTGATTGTATGAGTTGTTCGCATATCCTCGACCGCGGCCAGCGGAAGGGAAGTTGCCTCGACCCATGTGAGGTGGCCCTTGGTTGCTCATGTCGCTAACATTCGAGCCTCTTCTCATATGAGGAGAGTGTTGCGGTCCCAAAGTAGGATCTTGGGAGGAAGAGGCAGTTCGCATATGCGGGCGCTAGCCACCAAGTTAGTGATTTGCTCGTGTTAGTGTTAAAGAAAGGGGGTTGGTTTGTAGATACTCACATCGTTGTCGCCACCAAAACTACCAAAGGTCATACTCTGTTGGGCAGTTCCCGAGGGAGGTCGTCCACCGCTAGCGGATGGCTGCGGGATGGGTGAGGGTGAGTTCTGGGGGGAGGTCACGCGAGGGTTGCTATCGGGAATCGGGATCGGGGCTGATCCAGGTTGTGGAGAGCTGTGCGGTTGGGCGGGCGAGTCCTGGAACCCGAACTTGATATTAGTCTTGCCGCCCGCGTTACCACCGTTGGTTGAATAATTGTTTGGGCCGTTCGCGCTTATAGTCACCGAACTCTTTCGACTATGATCTGCAAGTCCGTTAACGCTCGATGTGCCGTGTGCTACGGGGGGCACAGTAGGGATAGCTGGCATGATGTTGGGCCGGCCGTTCATAGGCGAAATTGAAGACGATTTCGCATGGTGCGGCGCAGACGCAGAGGATCCAGCCGCAACAACAGGTGCGCTCGAGCCAGTGGCAACCACCGGCGTCGAGGACGGCTTTTTTGCTGCGCTGGCGGCAGAAGCGTACGACGGTGCCGGGGCAGCCGTGGAGTTGTTCGACGCCGGTTGGGTAGGGTACGAAGCAGAAGTCATATGTGACACTATGGTGAGGCTACGAGAGCTTGATAATATGTGCTCGAGGATATATGTTGTTCTTCGCGTTGGTAGTTGAAAGCCTTTCTTTCGCGCCTTAAGGGTCGAAAAGAAAGAAATGCAAGCGCAATGCAGGTGATCGGGTGATTAATCGAATATCAAATCCGAGTTGTCGACTGCAAGAATAGAATAGACTATGCGGTCGCAGAAGAGAATGACGGTCCCGGTGTGGCGAGACTGAAGTTCGTCAATTAAATTAAGGTAGGGTTGTTTTGTTGCCGGGTCGTTGTCCCTTTTTTTCCGACTGTACGAACAGAAACGCAAGCGTTGCGGGCGAAGCTCGGGCCTGTTTCTTGACAGTGTCGAAAAAGGCGAGGGCAAAACGGGGTATCTGTCAGCGGAATAATGAAAAGAGTGTCGTCGCAAACAAATGAGTGTCAGGAATCCTAAGGTGAAGTAGGATGACCGACGATGGGGGAGGTTTCGCAAGAAGTAGAGACGTAATGAGCGATGAGGTTCTTTACGGGCAGTAGTGCGCGCAGACTCCTATCGCTTTATCTCGTCGCGGAGAGGGATTAATTGAGGGGAGAGATTGTATTCCCTAAGAAGAAATCCAGAGAATACAAGGAAAGGTCCGTCCTCGATGTCAGTGTCAAGGAGGAAGAATTACAACCTACAGAAGAATGTCTCCTTGAGGTTGTGTGTGGGTTGATCTATGATCAAAAAGGTGGTGCAGGAGGGTAAAAAAAAATTATGATGGGAATTTTTCGGAAAGGGTTGAAAAATGGATGGCTCAAGTGCTTTGGGTTTGGGTTGGTTTGCGACTGGGCCACCACTGTTGAACCTTGGACCTTGCTCTTTCCGCACTCACACCACTTCCACGCGCCACTTTACACTGCGATGTACGCACCCTTAGGGTCAAACTGGTACTGACTTAGGTGCCTTAGGTGCCTACCTCCTATCGCACTAGGTACTAATTCAATGTTAGGTAGGTACTGAACTGTAATCAATTGATAGCTGATGGTCCGGGCACCTGGGGGTGCAATGGGTGTCCAGGTGTGGGAGTCTAGAGACAGTGGAGACTGCTTAGGTTTAATCGCTTAATTCTATTGGAAGGTCAATTGACTTACCCACTGTTTTTTCAGAAATTGTCGGTACACTGTGCATGTACCAACTTGGTTCAAATCATCAATTGTTCTTACCATGTACCACAACCTAGGAAATACGTTGTCTCGGTACTTGGCTTCGTCAATTCAAATGTCAATTCAAATGTTTTCAATAGCCCTTTTTAAAAAGTCCACTGAATCCAATCGTTCCATTTTATATCTAAGCCTACAGTAACAGCCTAGTCATCGCATAATACGCACGCATTGTACAATTCTACCCTGTCGTAACAGTTCATTGTCTTTAATTATCGATTGTTGCATGGATATGATAATCATAAAAGAAGCTTTTCAAAGATCAGACGACTTTGACTCTAACTGATTCTTGACAGTGTCTCGATCATTGATTACAGCTTACAATGCGCATAGTATGTATACATCGTTATATATTCAATATTCTCAAGTATATTCATCAAATTCATCAAATACCATACCTACACATGCGTGTATAATGCGTGTTTGTGGACGATTGGTTTCGTCACCAGTCTTCGCAACTGGACGGAAAGATGTGGGCATCGTGCCCTCGCTCCCACCCATCCGCGATACATGATTTATTTAAAATATATCTCCCCCGCGTTCTAGAATATCGCGTCTACTACCAGCTTGTCTCCTAAGTCCGAGTAAAGCCCACACAGCCATCGCTTGCATGACCACCTGCCTACTTTATCGCTCCAATGTACGCACATTATTCATATTTATTTATTCGTTCATAAGAGGTGTATGTTAGGGCTAGATGTATACATACAGTTAAGTATAAGGAGGTACACACAACCCAATACAATGCGTACCTCCCATCTCCTGCTTCGTGTCAAAGTCTTAGGACAACCTTGGAAGTATCTTGATAACTTTGAAGGGCCTAGTATCAATGATCAACTCTACCTGCCTAGGCACCTAGGAATTTAGCCTCACACGCCTCGTTCTCCTCTTATTTATTCTACTTATAGTTCATTGGTGGCTTCACTCTGATGTATTACGGTTGCTAGTCCATGTTCCCCTTTCTCCGTTAGAAATATACTTCTTTGTTCCTAACTTGCTACAGGTACCAACCACGTTTTCCAACCAGACATACTCCCGTGGGTGCTTGATGATTCGCCGCTGATCCTTGTACGGTTGAGCGACGGGGCAGATCATCCCATCTGAGGATCTGAGCTTAGCTTACACACAGAATTGCGCGCAACTCTTCTACAATTAGCAACCCGAAAAGAATAGCTCCGTCCCTACAGAATACAATATAAATAGATAAAATTAAACCTAGCACAGAGAGTTGGCTTCCGTTTATATTTCTTTCCGATCCCCCAACCATATTTTGATCTTTATATAAGTAAATATCGAATGATCAAGACCTAAGACCTTGGCTCGTAGTAGATACTCCTACCTATTACCCCAAAGTTTCCCCAAAGTTCCGTTCATATTCACATGCTATCAATAATATGCATAGGCAGAAAAACGAAAAGGTAAGCCCAATCGGGTCGGTGATACACAGACTAGTATTCGGTGGGAATTCAGGTCACCTCTTTTGAGACACGGGCATCGTTTGAGGGCCCCGTTGTACATTCCGCCCGTTCGTTGCGGCTTCTCCCATCTCGGGTTAATACTAAAGTAGGTAGGTTTACGCAGGAGTTCGTGTCGAAATTTCTCTTTTCCAACATGATTACGGTTAAAACGGAATAATTCGCTCATAGGATGAGCCCGTAAAAGGACAAGCGCTGAAGAGAGGTCTAACCTACAAATCTCGAAATTGTCCCCTATGGACAACCATCATGTTAGGATAATACCAGCCCTAAAGGAGTCACCTGGAATGTATGCCCAGCCTACAATTAACAAAAAGGCCTCATGGCCCTCAAGCTAAGCAGAGGCTGGACAGGTCGGCAGGTCTCATATGCTATCCTCTTTAGCTACACCGGCATGGCCCCTCGGTCTTATACAAGTCCTGCATGTTTTCCATGATGTGGCATGAATGTATGTACTTACCTACCTATGCGACATGCGCGCATCAGCAACAGCGTAACATGTCAGATGCGCGGTTGCAACAGCGAGGTTTGACTCACCATGAAGTCACTCCTCAATGACGCATATGCCAGGCCAAACTAGCCCTGTGATTCGATGTCCAGGGGGCGAACGGACGAACGAACGAACTTATAGGCCGCGCATAGGAGCATATGTGTAAGAAAAAACCTATCAATAGCCCCTCCATGGCTATCCTAGGTGTAACCACACAGTCAGAATCCTTCTGGAATCCCGTCTCGTGGCATGGTGGGACAGAGCCGCTTGTTACCACAAGTATTCTGTATATAATATAACTTCCAAGGTTGCTTACTATCACTAACAACTCCAGCGTCCACGGCGGATTCGTTGTACTACCCTACTTCGCGGTTTAGAGTGTGTCATCCCCTACTCGACGGGAACTAAAAGCTATATACGTATGCAGTCTCTACGCAAGACCCTATTTGGTACGTAGCATAGTATCCGGGCGTGGCTTTGTCTACAATTGTTAATTTATTAGACGAAGTCTAACGGTAGGTATGTAGTGCTAGGGATGATGTAGTAAGACTGGCAGAACCGGAGCCATGGCTTAGCCCCATAATTGATCCATTGCAGCCCTAACTGGGCAATCTTGGGAGCCATAACAGGGCTGACATCCACCATCCGGCCACCATCATTGGTACGTCGGTGGGGTAAGGGCTCCTGGGCCTGATTAGGGGTTCAATACTTCCAAGGTTACCTCCAAAGTTGTCTATCTGTATCTGTGCTGATAATTCAGGTATGTAGGGCATGTAATTCGTGGTATTCTTAATAGTAGATATCTTGATAGGAGGCGGTTTGGGAAAGGCAAATCAAATGATTTCACTCGTCCTCAATTTTTTGGTATTGCACCATGCCTAACCAGGGTGAATAGGATGTACATATACGATGTAGAGCTATCAGAAGGAAGACGAGTCACCAGGTTATGGGATCGATTCCTTTGCTGTAAACGTAACTTTTATAAATTCTCCCAAAGCCAATTACGCAAGAGTCTAATCCCTTGAGCCCCGTGCCCATGTCACCGGTGGCATGCCGTGCATGCAAATTACATCATTTTGTGCTCGTGGATTGTTTCCCGGACTATGCCTCCCCGGGTGCAACTCCATCGCTAGGCACGACATCCTCATCGGCTTCTTCATCGCTTGCGCTAACATATCCAACCTCATCTTCCTCGGTAATAGGTTTCAATGTCTGCTCGGCCGTCTCCGAAAATCCGTGCTCCGCACCTAGTTGCTTTATTTTCGTGGTCGTCATTTCGAAGACAAATTGGCCGAGATGCTCAACGCCTTCCATTACCGCCTCGCCGGGAACGGCCGTCCCGTCTTCTTCTGCCTGCATGCGCTCCGAGGGCCACATCTCACCAGTTGCAAGGGTAAGTTTGTCTGGTCGTTGAAGTAATAGTTCGAAAGCAGGACGAAGTTCATAACATGCTTCAAAGACTTCTCTTCGACCAAGAATATACAAGCCAAGTCGAGCCCGAGAGAGTGCCACAGTGAGTCGCCGAATGTCTCGAAGGTAACCAACTCTCGAAGTACGTGTAAGTGAGAGGATGATATCTACTGATAGTCAGAATATGTAACCCTTGAATGATAGAATGGCGAACTACTCACAATCGTTTTGTTCGCCTTGGTATTTGTCGACAGTCGTGACTATCTTAGGCAATCCGAATATAGCATTCTTCGCACACCGGTACGATAAGACGTCTTTGATAAGGGCTCTCTGACCGGCGTAAGTGGCTAGGATACTGATCTTCGACGCTGGATATCCTAGAAGCCGCATATATTGGTATATGGCAACGGCATATTCGGCCTCGCCCACATTCTGGATGAAATGCGGCGTCGGTTCGACCTCTCCACGACCCTTGTAATCGGGGACGTTGATGAATTGGTAATCATATTTGAATCCAGCATTAGCAGTCTGAAATTCCTTCAGAGCTTCAACATGCGGCAAGTTGCCAAGGTTGGGGTATCTCCACTGGTACAGCGCGGCGATTGAAGGGCGAGCACGACCTTGCTGGTCGAGTGTGATCACTGGTATTCCTAAGCGAACAAACCGGGAGAAAAGGGATTGTTCGAGATTAGCGTAGTGTCTAAATGCAAGGCTTTGTATGACCGGGGAGTTTTGATAATGGTCACCACAGAGAACGACCCTCTGCAAGGCCATCTGTCCTCCTTGGGGCTTTTGCATAGCCAGGGGTATGAAACTCTCAACTTCGGTGATTTGCGCAGCTTCTTCCATAACAACATTGTCATAATGGAATCCAAGGGAAGCAATCTCAGTGCGACGCATTGCGGCGTGTGTAGATGTCATAGCGATAATACGAGCCTCGTTAGTCAGAAGATAGTTGGCCTTATCTCGGTCTCTTCGGAGGATCTCGAAAGGTAGGACATCTTCTAACTCGGAGAAGATTTTTGACACATGGTGGTAGCAGCCGTTGGCTATATCGAGAACGGCTTCTCGATCGCTCTCGGGAGGAAATAGAGGCTGGGGGGCATCGGAAAAGTAGTTATGAAATGGAAACGCTTCTATGATGTCGGCTGCTGAAGAGTTATCCGCCTTAGCTACTTCGGTGAACTTAGACCAGGCCGGCTGGATGTAGACAGAATTGAAATATCCCGCCGTCTCCGCGGAATTTCCATGTGCACCAGGAGCGCCCATACTGGCCGCTAAGCGGTTGACTTCCTGTAGATAACGATCTCTGATCTCGAGGAAGGACTCTACCCGTCCGTGTTTACTGAAGTTTCCATCAGTATCCAGGTCCTCTTCTCCGTGGCCAAGGCGGAGAAGATGTCGTTCATCAATGTCTAAAGCTACGATTTTTGCAAAGAGCTGGTTCAATGCCTGATTAGAATGTGCAATGAGGAGCGTGCGTTGCTCGGGGAAGTTGTGGTATATGTTGTTGATAATCTGCGTCGCAACATCTGTCTTGCCAGTACCGGGTGGGCCAACTATAACAGTGAGTCCAGGTTGGGTACCCGATATTATAGCATCGATTTGAGCAGGCGTGAAACGAACACTATTCAGCTTTGGAGCATCAACAGGATATGGCCCTGTGTTGGGTGGTTTATATGTAGAGACTTTATATGCTTCGATCTCGGCGATCAGGGCAGGTTCGGCATCTCTTCTTCGCTTCTTGGAAGGTTTCGTCAACTTTTCTTCTAGAGGCTTGTCCACTGACTCCAGCACATATGGGGGACCGAAGCTTGCAGTCACGTCGTCTCCTGGTTCGATAGCCTTTCCAGGCAAACTCTCGACAAGATGCTGCCAGGATAAGAAAGTGTCCCTGAAGTCGAGCTTCCCGATGCGATTGGACAAGTGCTTATATGTAGCACCGGCAGGGTCTCCGTAGCCAAGGAAGTTCTCATGTAACCACGACGCCAACGGCACTTCCGAAAGACAAAGGCTACGAATGGAGTCCAGCACCGGCTTGAAGTTGTTTTCCCTACCACTTCGCCTAACTATCAGATTTATCCGCTCGTATACGTCTGGCTTGCCTTTCGAGACCTGATCCACGTCTTCCTTATACGTCTTTGGGTCCAATCTCAGTTTTATCCTCCTTGTCGGGGATCGATTGTGACCATTGAAGTAAGCGGCGGGGTCTCTGATAGACTTCCCCTTGTCATCCATAACCTGGGCGACCTCGGCAGTCCGTACAGAGACAAGACCCAGCTTCTCTGCCTCAGACATCGTGTGAGCACCTCCGTTCGAAATAGCTTTAGATACGGAAGCATCCACTGCGACAAGAAACACTACGTCATCTGGGCGAAGCGAATCCCACTCTCTTCGAACATTGTCGGCGAGCCGACGTACATCGAGCGAGACTTCCGCGTTAACCGCAGACGGTTTGTCGTCACCAACCAGTGCCGGCACAACCTCAAGGATAGATGGTTTAGATATGGGTAACGCCATCTTTGAAAAGCCGCCAAATGTCGTCTCTCCTGGACGCTTCGACTCTGGTCTCAGTCGCCTTAATACATCACCAATGTCTTTCCTAATGCCATAAAAGGATTCGCACCGGTAGAGAATAAGTGCTCTCCAAAGGAAGTCTCCCACTGAGAGGTACTGCAACTTGAGCTTAGGAAGTGCAAGCGGTTTTGATCCATCGTAATTATCCGTCCTCAACAGGCCCTGGTCGAAGAGGCTGATCTCAGTCGGAAGAATGCTGATATCTTGAGCAACCTCTTGGAATGTCTTGCGTTTCTCGTAAGTGGATAGGAGGACCTCCATAAAAAAAGACCGATTAATAGTGACATGAACTGATTCCGGGTATTCTGTTCTCAGTTCGAGTAGAGTCGCAATTCTCTTCAATTCTTCATCCGTTAGAGTCTCAAGTAGGTTTTCTAGCTCGTTTCTCTTGTCTATAGATCCGTAATTAGATAGGGCCAATACTGTTAGCTTTTCCTTGAAATGCCGTAGGGCCACCCGTTGGAGTTTTGCGAGTTCCGCACAATGCCGATCATAGGCTTCTGTTCGACTGTATTGAACGCCCGTCTGGTCATCGATAGTGAAATGCACGTAGTGACTGAGTAGTGAGCACTGGTCGCGAAGTAAACCATTCTCTTCATCGTTATACATTGGTGAAAGCCGTAGCGCAGGCAGAATGTGCAAGTCTTGTAGGAGGGTATTGACGTATCGCCGTGTTGGAAGTTGGCTCAGCAAATCGGAAATGAACTCGACGAATCGTTCGCAATAGAGCATATGCTCTTCCTTCCTCTTCTCGTCATAAAGTAGACGCAGAAAGTCCAAGGTCAGGGTATAGAGCCAGGCCCTCTCAAATCGCAACCGAGCTTTTGTCGTATCATCGGCTGATTCGTATCTCTTTCCTGCTGCCTTCCACGCTTTTCTGAGCTGCGGGTTTTGACCTAACTTGCTCTCTCGTTTCGACTCGGTCGAAAGGTTATGCCAGATACCAATAGAAACCAATGGAGCGCATTCTTTCCTTACACTTGCCCAATCAAGGCTTTGGAAAGCATATATGATGAAGCAGAGGAGGTGTGTTCGTATCGTTAAGGACAGCGTTTGGTCAAGGCTCATGGATAGCACGCGGGTGAATAGACTCGAGAACTCGGCAGGACGGTCTTCGAAGATACTCCATGTTTCAAGCCTTTCCCTTGCTTTAACGGTCGTAATAAGGGCTATCAGGAGGACGTGGAAATTGGATGAGTCTTCGGAGTAGCCAGGCCAGAGGTAGCTTTCGAGGGTCTGTAGTCCTTCGAGGACTAGTAATGACTTATAGGGGAAGCCATTTTTCTCGAGTACATCCCATATGTCGCGCTTGAGCACCTCGTTCTTGACTTTAACCCTTTTAGCTCGCTGCGTCGTCTTCAGCCAATGTTGTCTCGCGAGCTGGGCGAACTCGCTCTCGCCTTCGAGGTCGGCAATGGTCGGTCTCGGTTCGGCATCGCGCGCTTTTGACTTCGCGTTGCTTTTCAGTCTCTTTGCGGTCGGCATGGCTCACAAATTGCCCTGGCGATCTGCCGAGGAACTCTAGGCCAAGCTTGTGAGCTTGGCTGTTATAGTCATGAAGCTCTCTTTGTCTTATCAATTTAGGTAGGATAGGTATGATACCTGGTAGATAGGTACGATAAATCAAGATTAGCTCCCCCAGGTTTGGTTGGTACAGTTTCAAGCTGTGGCGCAAGCATCAGCTTCAGCCTTGTCGCGTGCTGATTGTTGATAATTGGTGTTGATATGTAATTAATGAGTACGTGCTCCACATTGTTCATCTCTAATTTTTTTTTTCTCTTGAATCTCTTCTTACCGCACCCCCTGTTCCCTTTTAGGTACTTATTACGCCGCTATCCATGCACGATAACTCCAATCCCTGCAGGGACCCATTAAATTTTTGGTAACCAATCGCAGGTCAGATCCATAGATGCGAGGTACCACAGTATCAACACCTGGATTGATACTCAGCCTTCTCATCTACATCTAATAATTTATCGTCCATACAGGTTGAACAAAGACAAACACCGAGAGCTCCTCGTCAAATTTTAGGTGTCAACAATCACTTTCAAACGGACCTGTCTACTTTTATGCCTAACATAACTATGTCTTTACCATGACCATCCAACTCCTTTCTAACCATTCAATCATTAGTACATTAACAGTGTACTCATTCCTCCCCCAGAATAGCTAGTCTATCATTCATTTCCGGTCAAGAATACTAAATCTAAGAATACTACGATCAATAAACTCCTTCGATAACCTTACCTCTCATATTCGCGATGCCTTCGGCGAAAAGACCAGATCACGAGATCCCCCAGGTCGACGCTTTCGCAGCACTCCTTGGAGATGCTTTGGATCACGCGCAGTCCGTCAAACCGAACTCATCGATAGAGCCCCCTCTCACCAAAGTCGATTTCGAACCCTTACTTCCTCGACTTTCCACTATATTCCCAGATAGCTTAGGGTCTGAGAAATCCCGGCAGTGGGCGGTCGCGGAAACGGCTGCACGACATCTGTTCAGCACCTTAGTTGTGAGTAGCGAGCCCTCAGTTCCGGTGTCAGTGTTGTAGTCGCTGACAATTCCTAGGCCGGAACTTCGATCGACTCGCCCGAGTTCGTCCAAATATGGAACCTCTTCGATTTCCTATCCGTCCTCTCTGACATCGAGCAATGCGACGCCGCCCTCCTGTTCTGGCTCGTAGAAGAGCTCCTTGACAGCCAGACCACCGAGGGATGTCGCAAGATCTTCGACTTCCTAGAGTCACGGAGGGAACAAATCATAGCAAAACACCTAAATTCAAAGAAATTAGTGATTCTCAGATCTTGCAATGATCTCTTACGCCGACTATCTCGCGCCGAGGATACAGCTTTCTGCGGTCGCGTCTTCATCTTCATGTTCCAGTGTTTCCCTCTCGGAGACAGGAGTTCGGTCAACCTGCGCGGAGAATATCACGTCGAGAACGTTACAACTTTTGAGGAAACACCAACGCAGTCGGATGATTCAGCAGACAAGATGGTTGTAGACACGGAAGCCGACTCTGCAAAAGAAGAAAGCAAGTCTGCTGCCAAGGCTGTCTCGTTTGACGCAAAGAACAAGCCAGCAGCCGAGAAACCCCTCGATACCAACGCGCTATACCCTATATTCTGGTCCCTCCAACACTATTTCAGCCAACCTACAACTCTCTTCGACCCTGCCCAATTAACCAAGTTTAAGACTGGCTTAGAGGCGACCATGACCGCATTCGAGACAATCGAGAAAATCCAAAGGAGTACAAAGGGCTCCGACGAGAACAAGACGATTCCCCAGAAGAGAAAACACCCGGAAGGAGTCGAAGAACTCCGTAGCAGTACCAACAACCCTAAATACCTTACGAGCAGAGAACTCTTCGATCTAGAGGTACGTTCCATATCCCGTTATAACACCTTGGCCGACACGGTCCCATCTAACTACCCCGCAGATTAGCGACTTATATTTCAGACGTCACATCCTCATACAGGCCTTCATTGTGCTAGATTTTCTCTTGTCCCTAACCCCTCAGGCCCGAGCGAAACTGGCGAATATTAAGTCTCAGAATAGATCAGTCATATATAGCGATCAGACACTGGGGGATGACGACGCAAAATGGGCGAAAGCCATGAAGGATAGGATTACTATCTACATTCAAGCCGAAAGTGATGGATATTTCTTTTTCCGTGTAGTCGAGAGTGTCATTTCAAGAGACAAAGGTTGGGTCCGCTGGAAAGTTGAGAGCTGCCCTCCCATTAAGAGGGATCCGGTTGCGCCAGCCGATTTCAATGAGGCGAAAGCCAGTGCCAGGCGCATGGCAACCAACAAGCGCCTGCGGCCCGTACCTATGGGTTCCCTCTCTCTAGAATTCCTAAAAGAGGAGGACGGCGAGGCAGCCATGGAGAAGTTGAAAGATCCGACAAGATGGAAGCTTCCCGAGCTGAGCGACTTCAAAGAGAAGATAGCTACGGACGACCTGGATCTTGATTTCGCAAAGAACGAGAAGGAAAGGTCCGATCTACTAGAAGCGAAGGCCAGCAAGACATGGAGAGCTCTTAGAATCGCCCGGCGATCGAAACTAGCCGTCTTTGATAACATCGAGGATTGGCAAAAAGTTGATGCCATCTTTCAGGAGCAGCCGGATCCGACAGAGGCCGAGGAAACAAAGGATGACAGCCAACTTCCAGAAGACAAACGACCAATTATCATAACGGGACCAAGTAAAGCCGGGAAGTCAACACTAGTCACCATGCTATTAGAGAAGCGCAAAGATGTATTCGGCAAGGTAGCCCAACATACTACACGAAGTCCGAAAGACGGTGAGGTCGATGGTCAACATTACCATTTTGTGGATTCCAAGGCGTTTAATACAATATTGGACGGTGATTACTTCCTCGAGTTCAGCAACCAAGATGGATCCGATTATGGAACAAGCCGAAAAGTCGCCCAAGCTTTGGAAGAATCCGGTAAGGTCCCGGTGATCATATTGGATCGTGAGGTAAGTTAGATTCAGCCCTTCGGTAAAGATAAGCATTGCTAATTCTAGTTCAGGGCACACAGATGGCTAAGGACAATGGTTACTCTGCACGAGTTATCTTCATCTCACCACCTGGCATCGAAGTGCTAGAGGCTCGGCTTAAAGCAGATGGTATGACGGAAGAGAGCATGCAAAGCGCGCTCAAGGCCGCTTCGGACGATCTTGAGCACTCCAAATCTGAGGGTGTATATGATATCGTCATTACGAACGACAATATCGACGACGCATACACTGCACTCGAGACGTTCATATTTGGACCCGCAGGAGAAACAAACGGGGTCAATGGTAGCACTTCGACTACAGCCGACGATGTGGCAATGAAGGATGCAACAAATGGTGATGAAGCGGCGTCATAAGGGGCTGAATGAGCTTGTTGGATAGTAGATTAGGTATGCAATAAGACGCCGGTATACGAATCAATTAGCCTTGCGGGAAAATCCGATGGTCGAGGATCCTCCTCCTCCATCGTCCGTTTTTCTCCCTAGGCAACATTACGAGGGCGAGGACAAGGAAGGATGGGGCATAGACCCAATGGCCATGTGTGGTTCGGATGATGATTTGGACTCATAGCCGTCAAAGATACCCATACAATATCAATATTTAATCCAATCTCCAGGTACATATATATTAATGTGAGAGCTACAGAGCACTATATTTTAACTACATTAACTACATTAGCGCTCTCGTGTACTGGGTAACCTCTCAATTCTACACGTCTTGGGTACCTACTTGCAGCTATTCTTTGATAGTCAGGGGGCAACGACAACTGCTAGCCTTCCCCCTTTTCCCATAAAGTTTCCTCTATAGATACCTACTCAAACTAAAACCAGCAGCCCGCTTTGTTTTTCTTTTTCGAAGTTGATCCTTCCTCTATCTATACTTCTATAGAAACTTTATGAATATCAACATCTGATGTGGTAATACACAGAAGGTCGTAGTTACTAATTCCATTTTGCGAGAGTTACATCATTGATGTAAGTAGAGAGTTGAGTAGTTGTGCAAGGATCATCGATAATGGAAAGCAATTTGAACTACTATGTATATATCTTAGTCAAGCCTTACAGAGAAGCTCCCGGTTGATCCATCAATTGATAGTCACGGTTACTCCATTCAAGTTGATTATATCGAACGTCGCTTACACCGAGTACTTTAACCTTAAGGTTACCTCCTTACCTACATAGTAGTACCTTTGGGCTTCTCTACGGCGATGTCCATATGTTAGTATGCTAGGCAAACTTCAAGTTTGCTACCTTTGGGAACCGCCTAACTAAACGAAACTCGCTCTAGAAATACGCAACCCCAAGAACGCATTGCACCTCTACGCATGTTAACTCTGAGCGTCAATACTAAATTCGAGCCCTAGGCAGCATTGAAGTATAGCCTCTGTGATACTACGTAACGTAAGTTGGTTCAATCCTCAAGCTCGTCAGTAACTACCTACATATATGTACTAGTTCTTGCCGCATCTTTAAACGTCGTGTCGCTATTACTCCTTCATGTCCCCAGGTTTCAATAGACTTCCACTTCACATCTGGGGTTTCACATACATCTGCAGCTAGAAAGTCAATATGCCAAGTACCGTGGAGGTACTTTTTGCTCAATTTACGTGAGGAAGTAATCGCGCTCTACATACCCCTATACAAGGCGAGTACTTCAGGATCCAGGTATTGGTGTCCCTGGAGATGTTGGCAGTGGCTCGGCCTAGGCACATCCAAGTCCTGATATGCTATGCCAGGTGTAGACCCAAGTGAATGAATCGAATATAGAACTCTACTCTCAAATTGCAATGCTTCGCTCAAACTGGGCTCCCTGTCTAGGAAATACTAAACGGCCTATGTCGCGATGGATCATTTGGCGAAGTGAGAATGCTGAGTCTTTTCAATGAAATATCGTGTAGTTTGCGGTTTACAGACCGCGTCGTCTGAACCACAAGACAACTCCATATCTACGTACGCGATAGGGATATCCGAATATACCCGGCATCATAAATAAGCTATAAGATACTGATCAATGAAATACGTATGAGGTCAAGGAAGGGAGCATGCAGCTAGCTTAGATCGAGGAGGGTTTGTGATACATTCATATTTATATCACGACTACTCGAACTCGGGGCTTTGTGATGATGATCTTAATTACTTTACTTTTGGTATGTAACATGCTGCATCAACTCTTAAGGCTCATTCTAGAGCATCCTATAGATGATTGTCTGATATGCAACGTTAATCTGTATAACAGTGCCCGCCTATGCCTTAGATGGTAATCCGTACCTCTATCAAATCAAACGCCGTCGCTATGCTGCCGGACAAAACAAAACTGCTATAGCTCTTTTCCTGTATCCTATGATGAATACATATGGATATATCTAATCATTAAATCAGATCAGATTAAACAAGCACCAAGGCCGCCGCTACGAAAGCGACTAGTGCGCCGGCACCCATTCCTAGGCCCCGATGTTTTAGGCCCGCCGTCGCTGTCGCCACCGTCGTGACCCTCTGGCCGGTGGTCGTTCGACCCACAGCTTTGATACCGTTCAGGTTATCTGCGGCCTGGACCGCAGGGCCCTCACTGAAGAAATCCACGAGCACGAACGAGGGCTTGATACCCCATTGCTGCAGGCACGTCTGCGCATGCAGGCCCAGGTTGCCCTCAGTCGTAGTCGACGGGCTGTTTGTGGTGCTGATATTGCCCTCATCGGGTACCATAATGGAAGCCGCGAGGAGATCGTACTTGAAATGGTTCATAAGGGGCAGTAGACCTGCTTGTATAGCCGCGCTAGCCGAGCTTTGTGATGAAGGTCGGTCCAGCGTGCAGTTGAAGCCCGAGAGCTCGGTCACTTCAAAGGGAGTCTCGAAGACGTAGTCGAACTCCGAGAGCAAATAGGGGAACTGGCTGTTGGCCGTGATGGAAGCGATGAATGTGACGAGCCGCTTGTTTGCATTGATCATCTCCTGTAACGTGGGCCATGCTCCCACGCCTGATGGCACGTATCCGTATGTGTCGATGCCAGAGGCGCTGAAAACGGAGCCGAAGTCTGCGGCGGCCTTGCCGTCTGAGTTTACGATGAGTAGTGTGACGACCTCGTTCGGATGCGAGTCCATCCACGATTTGATGATCACCAGCCAGTCCTGCAGGGGCCCTGCGTCAAGCAGGCTGCATGATGTATGGCACATCTCGATGACGCCACCCTCGTTGTGGACCTGTATCTGCAGCAGTCGGATACCTGCGTCTAGCGCAACGGTGGCGTTGAAGTACTGGTTACCGGCGATGGAATTGCTGGTGCTCTCGTCGCGCAGAAAGGAGGAATCGTGGGCGCCCATATGCGTGATGTTGCCGTATGAGCGGGTACATAAATCGGGCGAGTTGTTACAAGCTGTCGTTGTTGAAGCAGCCCCCGTCGTAGACGCCGTCGAACTAGAGCTCGGTACCGCGAGGAAAGACGACGTCGAAGTAGAAGCTCCGAAGCCGCTACCATCTTGGGGGATAGCATTGGCCGTTACCGTCAAAGCGGCAACGGTTGTTAAGAATGTGCGTAACGAAGGAAGCATTTTTATTGTCTACGACTGAAAGATAGAAAAGGGGGTTCCTGCTCTAATAACCCGGCTAGACTAGTTGTCGATGCGTAGAACAGATGAGAATAGAACGGAGCAAAAAACGAAGGAAATGATATGATAATATCGGCCTGCGAAAAAGAGCGAAAGAGAGAAAGAAGAAATATAATAATCAAAACGTACGACTACGTACGTACAACTTTTTTAAGGTTGAAGAGGTTTGGTTCTCCCATAGCCTCTCCAACCATCGTAAATACATAGAATACATAGTGACATATGGATCCCCCTGTCCTATCCCCAGCGGCATGAAGATCTCAAGAGCCTCTCATTGAGCCGTGAATGGATAGTGCTTTGTGGGGTGACATGGATTCATCATGGATGGCACAGGTAAGAATTCGGCATCCGGGCGACTGCGCCTCGATGGGACGCGAGACGACGTCGTCAGCCTCTTTCAGAACTTGCCAAACTTGAAACGACCAAGACCCGCCGGCACCGCTTGATTTCGCAGCGACGCGACAGTCAAATCGTTTTGGATTTGGCTTTGGTCCCGGTATTGCGGGCCTGATCTACGAATTTTCGTATACGGCTATTTGTGAGTTGTATGGAGACGCCTATTAAGGCTTGATATCCGAAGATTTGCATAGTGATTCCTGTGGCTATTTTTCAAACCCTGATTCTGGGAAGGAAAATAAAGAGGTTGTCCAGCGGGTTTCCAACCAAATATGCAGATCTCCATAGAGAATGGATACACGTAGCACAGGTAACTTGTGCAGTGATCTATAGATATTTCACTACGTGCATAAACGACCGTAATATAGCGCATGCTACAGCGTCCAACCTTGTATTTGGTGGTTGGAAAACACAATTTAGCGCCCGCCCCTATCCTATTTCTGGCACCTTTTATGTGCATATGCATGATTTCAGGGTCCAGTTTGCCAGCCATCTGGGTCCCTAGGCCGCGCAAGCTTCAGCCTCTCTCGCCACAAACCTCGTAAACGAGAAAAGAATATGTAATAAGCGCAATTGGTTGGCCATCATTCCCTTCAGGTGTCCTCTTGAGTACAACCTCGCTTCCATAGAGCGAGACAAAACCTCAGCTCAAGCCAATTCTATCTATAGACTCGTCTTTCATTTTCATAAGGCCTAGTACTTCAAGCCACAGAATAATAGGCCCTTCGTTAAAATCTACCAAATATCTCTAATACAGGTATCAGCCAAGCCATGCATATTGCCCACGGTTCAGCCAAGGGGATACCAAGTCTTGAGTAGAGACAAAGGGGTCGATTAACCCCTTCTGCAATTATGTAGGGCACTGGACTTCGGAGGCTGAGGATTACATCTCACCAGGCTTTTCCGTGCTTTTCAACACTTTTGAGTGGTGGCAGTGAGGTTTGGTCATATCATCCTTCCACGTCTCGTTAACATTGGCGTCAAGTTCACTCTGATATCGGTTGCAAAGGCGTTTGGTCATGGCACAAGTTTTATTACTAACCACATGCCCTCTATTCAAGTATGCTGATTTTCTTTAATACCTCGACCCCAAGGCCATTAAAATAGCGAGGTCACTATGTTACTTCACGTAACACACATTGTGGGATACACCTAGCTGCTCAGGTGCCAAGACGACCAAGACTTGACGCGACTACTCCGGGTCATCCGCGTACGACTCTAACGCGGCTTGTTCCTCTATCTCCTTAAGATGCTTCTGGCCCTCCTCAGTGGTTGCATCTATTATTTGCTCTTCTAGGCTCAGGATTCCTGCCTGTAGGGTCGTTAGCAAATCAGAAATGTTTATTTGGGCTTTTTAAAATAAGATTTACCTCACTGAGAAGCCCAACTACTTCCTCGGCGTCGTCAACCTTCATCTTACCCAGCACTTCGTTGACCTTATCCAAGCTTCCGGATGCCAGAGCCTTCTGCATATCTGGGGAGAATCCGTTATAGATCTCTCGACCTCTCTTCTCGTCTTCATTTTCACTCTGTTCGGGTGGGATCTTGATCTTAATCTCGGTACCCGGCTCGACAGCGTGCAATTGGATCTGTTCAACGCCTTCGCCGGATGCACCTTCAGCCTCTCTCTGGGCATTGATCTCGGCCGCGCGATTCTTGATCCTGTAGTACGTGTCTTGTACGTCCTTGTAGAATACATCCTGGGCTTGGTGGCCCTTGGTCGTAATGCGTTTGAAGAACAGCGCTACACCATCTTTGCCCAATGCGCGGCAGTACTGCAGTAGTAGAGCTTGGTGAACGCACTGACGTGCGAAATCGTCCTTTCTGTCGAGCTGAGCATCAAATGCCATGATCAGCAGACCATCGGTTTCCTTTTCCGATAGAATATGAGGATGCGCGCTAATGAAGGTATTGCTCTCCCGGTAGTTGGAGGCTTTAATGTTGGCGAACTTGCGGGCATCTGGTGAAGCCTCAATTTCCTTGTCCTCGTCGTCATCTACCGCCGAGGCCTTCGATTCCTCTGGTTTAGTCATTGAGAAGTTGGGGTTAAGAAGCTCCACCTTATTGTCGTCAGGCTTCGTTCCGGATGTAGATGGTGCGGATTTGTTGACGTGTGAGCTATCGAACCCGGTGTGGATGCTCTCGCTTGTGATCTTACGGCTTTCCTCCTTCTCCAATTCTGCCAGCTTCTTCAATAGTTCTTGCTGTAACTCCTGTACCTTCTTCAGGTGCACACCTATTTCGTCAACCATGGCGTTATATCGGTTCTCGGGCTTCTTCTCGTCTAGCTCCTTATTCACTTGGTCTAACAGCGTCGCCATCATCTTGGTGTATGTGGGCGGCTGCTCTTCTTGAGCATGGACGCCTTCAGGCCGAGCAGGTGGTTTGTCGTCTTCCGGGTTGCCGACGGATTCCATAACAGCTTGAAACGCAACTTCGCCTGGGTTTCGGGTCTCTGCCTCGGCGGCATGAGCTTTGAGGGCGCTCAAAAGGCTTGATATCCTCTTCATCAATCCATCGTTGACCTGGCGTTCGTATTTTAGGGTCTCGATCTGAAGCTTGCGCTGCTGGCGCTCCATATGAATCTGGTTCTGCTTCGCTCGAATGAAGGAACGTTTGTCGACATTAGGATGGACTTCAATATCAGAGTCATCGCTGAGCTCCAGCGCGTCCTAAGGTTCTCGTTAGTCTCCCTTGAGGTTTTCTAATGCAATGCAATAGCTACTTACCCATTTGCTATAGTCCACAGGCATTTTTGCTAAATTTCGCGACCACGCGGACACACAATTTCTCCAATGAAGAATCTAGATGACGAAGCTTCAAAATACTAGGAGAAAATCAGACGGTAGACAGGAACAGCTATGTATGAGGGAGCTCTCTTCCTGTACTTTGGCGAATGTGTACCCCGCCAAATGAAGGGTTCGGCGGTAGGTGAGTGGGGTGGTTTATCGTTATCGAGAATGTTCTAGCTAAGCGTTAAGGGGTATTAGCGTTATGTAAGCAGCTGTTGACACCAATCGGACTGACATCTCTTTTCAACCTCATTCATACAGTACTATTTCCCAACTCATTTCTCTTATGTCTTAAAATCCTATGAGCTGGATAACGTCTGAAGGAGATTCGTTCCTTTGTTAGCCAGTAACAGAAAAATAAGACTTGTTAGTGATGGTAAACATAGGAATCGTTCCGTCTTTGAATCCAGCTCCTGACAAATTCTACCTAAAACGTCACGTCGCTCATGTGGACCATCCTCCCCATTGGTAATATTACAGTACAACAAATCACACTACGTTAAAGCATGGACACACTATAATGCCTGAGTTGGTGGTATTGTAGATGTTTGTATCCTATCTACTAATAAGTACGAGATACTCAGGAATAGATGATCTCCACGGATCATAGATCGGCATAATTGCGAACCTGTTGTCTTTAGTCGATCTCTAACAAGTTGGGCTTTTCATATGAAATGGCACTTCTTAGTCATTTCCATCAGCATATATGCATCAAATCTAGCAGTCTTCCTCTTCCTCTTCGTCGAAATCAAACATGTAGTCGCATTCGCGCTTGAACTCGTCTAGATCGAAGGCACCCTCATCCAGGTAATCCATATCCAGAGTCGACACGAAAACACGACCATTCTCGATGATCTTTCCGTCCTCTTTGATGATCTCGCAGTACTCCATGCGGTAGGATTTGGTCTCGTAGCGACGGAGGTTGGCAACATGTCTGGGCTCTTCGCACTTCCAATACATGCCTTTAACCTTGGAGTCCTCGTCGGGAATCAGCGCTGGGAAAGGGCCCATCATCATAGCTACGGAATATCGAGTTAGCGACTAGAAGAACGCGAAGAGGCACCAAGGAAGCAGGGGCGGGAAGTAACAAGGGGTGGATGAAATTTAGGGAATGCTTACACTTCCAGCCTTTGATGGAGGCGTGTTCCAGGGTCGGGGAGCTCCTGAGTTCAGCTACGGACTTCAAAATGGAAGGAAACTGAAGCGAGCCGTAGAAGAAGAAGTAGAAGGGCCTAAATGTAAGCTCCGGGCGTTTCAGGACGGATGTTTCGGATGGGTACTTGGCGACTATATTCGCCAACTCAGTAAGAACTTCGCCAGTGGCTTCAGTATGGAAGCCGTGGACGTGGAGGATCTCTCGGTTACGACGGAAGGCCTCATCGTTGACGTCGACCGCTGCCTGAGCGATAGACTCAGGCTCACGTGAGGTATTCTCTGCAGAAGCCATGGTGGTGGGTATGTAGTTCTCAGGTTTAGAAGAGGCTGAAAATTTCGAGTTTTTACGATGCAAAGTATTGCATCTAGTTTGTATTGAAAGTGTAATGGTTATTCAATAATGTCGGCGAGCTTGAGTGTTATTTAATGAAATCGCTATCGAAGATACATCTGTACTTTGAAAATTTCAAGCAAGCCTCAGGGGAATGTTCTAAACAGCATACAAAGCGTTTGTTTGTTTAGAAGCTTTAAGCTCATAGAAGCTGTGAAAATAATGCATATATACACATGCATGTATGCGACAACCATGGGAGCTTTGTTTCTTTGATCGACTGCTGACTACGCGAAACAGGAGAATAACTGCCAAACAAGACACTCTATTTTGATGCTTCTAGAAACGGCAGGTATACATGTGTATGTTTTAAACTTGTTTAATATACTATGTAAGAACCTAATGAAGCTACTCCTTTAGTCCAAATAACTAGCACGGAACTTAGGTCTACGACAGTTAACCTTTCGGTAAGTCAAAGTAGTAAGTAGTAAGACCTTACCCCTTATCCCCATGCGTCGGAGTTATAATTCCTTATTTAAGAGTCGCGCAGAGCTATACGCCTTTTCAGAAGTGATGGGTTAAGAGAACCGTGTTAAACGTCCATGTTCGCAGACGCATCACTCTCCGCCCCATATCTCAAATAACAAACCCCTATTCATATGCCATAACCTTCGGGTTGAGGAAGAGGCCGAGAAAATGGGTTAGGATCTCAGTTACTATGTATGTCATGATGTTAAATCCATCAATCACCACATAAAATTTGCCTATACATGTAGGTGATATAAACCTGAGTACACATTCTGGCTCCTAGAGTTACCAATATATCCCCCCATCTATGTCTCTACATCAATACCTAATACCGAGGTAGACAGACACATCTATTGGTGACCAGAGATCTGCTTCGGCTCGTACAGCTCCTCCAGATACTTCTCTTCTTCCTCAGTAAGTGTCTTCCCCCTAGCCTCCAGAGCCTCGTCGATGCGAGCCACGCTCGAGAAGCCGATAATGGGGCTAGCAACGCGCTTGTTGATCCAAGCGAGAGCGACATGGCTCATCTTCCAGCCACGCTTATTTGCAATCTCCTGCACACGGCTGATGATGGTGAGGTCCGGCTCGACGGTACCGTGGGAACCAGGGCTCGAGCTCTTCTCGATGCGGCTGCGCTCCGTGGTGCCGAAGTCGGCAGGCGGGCGGGCGAGGTGTCCGCGGCACAGCGGCGCCCAGGGGATCAGGCCCACGCCCGTGTCGTTGCAGAAGCGGTTCATCTCCCGCTCTTCTTCGCGGTATAGCAGGTTGTAGTGGTTCTGCATGCTGATGAACTTGGTCCAGCCGTTCTTCTCCGCCGCGAACTGTAATCGCGCAAAGTTCACTCCCCACATGCTGCTCGCACCGATGTACCGCACTTTGCCGGACTGCACCAGGTCGTGCAGCGCCTTCCTAAGTTTATCAAAACATGTTAGTGTGTCTTAAGACCCGATACTGGGAATGCTTCTCGATTTTCTCGCAGACTTAACCCAAATGAGGGGCGATCGGGATTGTTTCACATACTAAGGGAGTATCCAGGTGTTAGTATAATATTCGAGAAGCAGGGGATGAAAGATATAATAAGGCATATTCCTATACTGACCATGGTTTCTTCAACAGGTGTGTTGTAGTCGAAGCGATGTATTTGGAGTACGTCAATGTAATCCGTATCTAGTCGCTTGAGTGATTGATTCACAGCGTTGAAGATGGCGGCGCGTGAGAGCCCGTACTGGTTGACGTAGTCCTTCGAAGCGGCTACGGCATCGTTATACATGAAGTGACGGACTTCAGGGGTTTCTCCAACGGCCCAGAAGCATTTGGTCATGACGATGACCTTTTCTCGCGGAATATTGTATTTCTTCAGTGCCTTTCCAACAATGACCTCGCTCGCACCTTGAGAGTAAATATTGGCCGTGTCCCAGGTTGTTAGCCCCTTATCGTAGGCATACTTGAGCAGAGGGAGAGCCTGTGGGACGATGTTAGGGAGCTGGATATCATAGAATAGGTTATCCCCTGGGTGCTTGCCTCTTCTTCGTCAATAGCCCACGATTGCGCCTTCGTGTCTCCGAAGCTCATACAACCAAAAACTGGAACCGAAATTCGTAGGCCACTGTTGCCCAGCTGACGATAATCGCATTTAGTACCATCTACCGATTCCTGCAGAGACTTCGGGACAGGGGGAGGAGCCATGGTGTCGACAGCTAAGTTTGGAAAGTTATATGTTACTTAGATTGAATATCAGAAAGAGGCGCCTAAACCAAAACTAAAGGTAAGAAGCACAATGTATTACTATTTAGTCGACTGCAGGAATATATGTACGGTATATCAGTATTCCTTAGTTTCCCTCAAGGTTACTTCCTTTCTGGCTGAACTCCAAATTCCCCGCACAGAACCGGAAGCGAGATCTCTTAGCGCGATGCGGGAAACACGAGTGCTCGATCCTATGGCGGGGTTAACGCTATTAAGATGAGGTTATCGCCAGAGATATTGACGATCCGGGTTACATCACGTTTGACGCTATGGAGATAAACGAATTATAAGCTCTACAGATCTCTTGTTTACCGTCTTATTAACCATTCATCTGTGCCCATTGGTATGAGGTGCTTTCGGCACACGTCTTATCCGAATCGTTTCTCCAGGGTGTAGAAGGTACAGTACTATATTGTTTGTATATACATATCAATTGATGCCAATGGACATATCGCGTCGTCATATTTTTGGGGCTTTTCTCTCCAATGTCTCCATATCTGAAAATTATAGCAAGAACATTAAATACCGTCTATGTACGCCTTCGGCTCTATTTATGCCTTCGTGTATTAATTTTTTGCGGCCCAATTAATCCTTCCTGAATTCTGTAGCGTTTCCTCTATCGGGGGTCGACGGACATTGAGCAGAGATCGATCGTATTGTTGTTATACGGGTTCTTATATCCCTGTAGCACAGGCCGGTCAGTATCATATGTATTATATGCAACACTCGCTTTTGCAAACTCACGATGGATTGGCAACATCCTGTGATGTTGTACACGAATAGGTTGCATTCCCAAATCGGATCCGTGGCACCCATCTGATGCGCCGAGACACCTGGAGATGGTTAGAATGTCTATCGCTCTCCCTAGGAGGGGCGAGGCCATCTTGCGTGAGACTCACAGTTCGTTCCGACTTGGCCGTCAATGTTCATACAGCATTTCGGTGTGTAGCCCCATTCTTCTCGTGTGTGGCAGCTGAATAACCCTACGGACACGGTCGAATGCGCGAAGAGCGCTGTAGCGAGGAGCGCAGCTGCAGACTTAGTATACATGTTGGCGATGCTATATTATGTTTCTGAGATCCTATTAAGGGTTGGTTATTGTAGGGTCTATTGTACTGATACTGTAGGACTACGATCAAGCTGATAGCTATCATGAGAAGCTCAGCTGGTATTTGTACTCGTTACAAAGCGCCAACAAATTCAAGCCAGCCACTTCAATTACGTCGGTTCTTACTACTGCTCATAATGTACAGCTGTATCCTACGGCGGAGGGGCGATGCTTAGGATTCCCCGCATACGATAAACAGTGACATATGCCTGATGTAGGTTCAAAACCTGAAGTACGAGACTATGATTATATGGGTAGTCCAATAGCGATTGAAATAAAACCACGTCAGGTTCCACCCTTATGGTCGCTTACACTCAGCTACCGGCCGGATGGTTGGGTCATGACTTGCCATGCCAACACGTGAGGCACAGTTATCGTATTGAAAATCATACCCATATTGGTTTCCTCATTAGCCGATCGTAAGGTAGATACC
Organism: Hypomontagnella monticulosa; assembly: GCA_902825475.1. Classification (NCBI taxonomy): domain Eukaryota; kingdom Fungi; phylum Ascomycota; class Sordariomycetes; order Xylariales; family Hypoxylaceae; genus Hypomontagnella; species Hypomontagnella monticulosa. The sequence continues at coordinate 3,378,791 of CADEBF010000011.1, read as the reverse complement.
GTTCATGTCGTTTGGGTAACATTGCCTTACTTTACGAGGAAGAGGTGCCACGAAGTCGGAATGGGTGAAATTACTCATACATGTATATCTATTATGTTAATGCTCGCGGAAAGGCTCTATTTCTAGAGATCAGAATGACGCTTCCAGACCACGCGATTAATTTGGAAAAAGAGAATAAATAATAAGGTGACCAAAATCTCACGAAACCAGGATGTTGAAATATGTTCTCAAAATGCTCGAGAAAACCCGTCTCACCTACAATCATATGAAATTGGTGATAGATCATGAATCTTTCGTTCGTATCCATACGTAAAGGTAATACATAACACACATATGTTCCATCCACTGCAAGGAATGACTATAAACAGAACTTACTCACTTCCCGGCCATTCCTTCAAATTCCTATACGATGAAGCCCGACTTTTCCAAGTGGTCCGCCCTTCTCCCAATGCAAATTGTGATGATCATAACCAAACCACCAAAACAATCAAAGGTATCGTCGACTCATAATGTATGACGGAGTTAGTGCAAAAGGGTTGGGGTGAAGATGACACAAGCGAGACTTATTGCTCACCGAAGACGGAATATCCTAGTTCTCGTCATCGGATAGTGAAGTTGCTCGCTCCTCATCGATTGCCTCCTCGTCAAACACACTCTGCCCATCATTTCGGGCTGCCAATTCCCGAGCGAATTTATTGTCCGGCCGCGAAGCGGCGTACATTATCGCGGTCTTAAGTATCGGCGGGGCGCCCTCTCGGCCACCTACGCACATAGCCTTCATGTGTGCCAGTTGTCTACCCATAACGTACCAGACAAACTTCGATTTGTTGTAGTACATTTTGAAACAGAAGGATGCCTTCAGTAGGTCCCAATTGGAGAAACCGACCTTCGCCTGGATCCCCGGTTGTAGATACTTAATCGTCTTCGAATTGACTTTGTTCGTAGGAGATATCTCTTGCCACTTGTCGTAGAAGCTGGTGATCTTAGCATCCCACTCGCCACCCGATTTGGACCATTCCTGAGCGAAGGAGTCTATATCCTTCTTCAATTCTTCCAATACAGTTTCGGTCGTTGGCTTTTTCGAGATTCCCTTCTTTGCGGCCTCCTTACGTGCCGCGAAGGGCCTTTGTAGGCTCTCGAAATATTCGTACTCCAATACCAGATCCTTGTCGAAATGTTGTGCTTGGCTAAGAAATTGATTGAATGCCGTCAACTCAGCCTCTACCAAGGGTTTCCCAACTCTGAACTTGACATAATCGATTATGTGCGTAGGCTCGCCCTTCCCACCCCAGGTTGCCTTTTTGTATCCAGGTTCGGGCGGGTCACGTCGCGACAGGCTTTTGCGTTCTTTCGCCCAATTCTGGTCTGTAAGGACGATTCCCTGTTTAGCCCGATCCACTAGGTGGCTAATGAGAGTGCTCAATCGGATCGCAGAATCGTTGCTGACTGAGTTTTGCATGTAGCAGAACTTCTCCTTGTAGTTTGTACACATGCCAAGGAGATTCTGCTGCATGTTGAAATGGAATGCTCTCGCGAGGAATTCCGAAGTGATGTCTGCCGTCCCTACAAGGCTTCTATAACTTATATTGTCCTTGCGGATCACGCCTTCCTGGAATAGGTCAGGGACATTCGGCAATTCGGCGTTGCGAAAATTATTGACAATGCTTGGCTCCCAGCAGACCCAAGCTATGTCGCCATCGTAATCACCACCAGAAAGCTTGTCAGCAAGAGGTATATTCCCTTTGGTTGGGAATATTATGACATCCTTCAAGAAACCTAGCTCGGGCTTGAAGACTGCTTTTACTCGCTGAATATCGCTCGGGTAGTGCGCTGGGGTTCGAGCAACCAGGACGTCCGTACCATGGAGGAACGTTTCGGAAAAGCCGGATTGCTCGTCGGCAAATTTGGAAGAAAATCCAAGATGAACTTCATCCTCTTCTAGGATCCCAAGGAAATCGACAACCATATAAGCATATGTAGAGCATCCAACCCTCACGTTCAATCGCTCTTGGAGTTCCTCGCATTTTTGCTTTCGTAAATTCCGGGCGTGCTCGCTCAGGAATTCTAAATTAGTAGGTTCAAAGCCGCTATCCAAAAGAAAAGCCATTATGTCTTCTCGGCTACTGGGGAGACCTCCTGTAAAGGGCACCTGCTCTTGTCTGACCCGATCCGCTCGGCGGCTTGATGGCGAGTTCTCGTGAACCCAGAGCCTGAATTGGGTTTTATCTTGCATAGCGGCCTTTTGGGCGTCTAGTTCTCCCTTGAGGCTATCCCTCATAAACTTCCCGATCTGGGCCTTCATTAAGCTTGCGTTGATAGCCCTATCCTCAAGAATGGGAAGAAGCTGAAGATTCAGATTGGCGGACTTGAGCTCTCTTGACTCACTCTTGACTTCAAATGTTCTATGATCTTCCTCTACGTAATCACACTTCCATTTTCGTTGGGAAGGGAACGTCTCTATCCATATATCGTCGCTGATGTCTGTCGTATCTCTGATCCAAAAGCCTTTTGCACTACCGAATCGGCCCTGGAAGCCGGCCGGTAGATGCGTCAAATGCAGAGCATCACATATAAGCCGTGCAAAACCATTTGACACGCGAGCGATGCCATCATTCATAACTTTACCCGTCGGGGAGAGGATGTCTACCGGTTGGTGTCTGATTTGCTCCGGTTGAGCAACAACTGTGGGACGTGTCCGACTGAGACCTAGAAGCTGTTAGCAAGTTATGTGGGAGCAGGAATATGTTCCTTGATAATACCAAGCGCGACCCGCGAAAAAAGTTTGAAAACCGGCTGGTCCTGGTTATTAGGAACTTGTAATAACCAATCTAACAAACGTTCTCGTCCCATCTTCGTATGCATTCCCACTGGTTCACCCTTCGGTGAAAAATACTCCCCTATTCTTAGATGGCGAAATTCATTCCCATCTTCTGCGAATAAATATACTCGCTCTTGATATATTGTCTTCGACTGCGGTCCAAGCGTATTTTCATTATTAATTTTCTTAGGCAAGGAGGGCTTGACATAGAATGATGCCCATACGCGGCCAAGAAGCACATGGGAATCCCTGACTAACCACTTCTGAATACTCTCTATAGCAGACTCTCCGAAGTTCCGTACGTCCTGGGATCCCATGGAAGGTATGACGAGTTCGAGAAAGCGGTCAGAACCAAATCTACGATCAAGACGGTGAGGCGATTCCAATCTTAGTGGATTGAGTTTAAGAATGAACGCAGGCCCATCCTTTGACGGGTTTGCCGTGAGATACGCGGTTAGAACAATCACTTCCTCCTTGCTAACGAACTTGTCATTTAGAGCAGCAGTCCAAGCATCGGGCCGAGATCTTGGAGGAAGCCTTTTCTTCTGAAATGCAGGAAGTGCTTGGAGCCTTGCCCATAGCATCTTTTGATCAGTCATTGATGGATCGTATTCAAGGCGTAAGTCATCCATTTCTACTCCACAATCTAGAGCTACTCGCAAAATTTCCCAGCGAACCGCGAGTGGGGCGCGGTCGTAGTGAGAAGGGAGATGGGCTTGTAATGGTTAGCTATGTCATTATTTTAGAAGGAGATGATACTCACGCCAGACATCATGAAGTCGCTGTTCGAAATTCCGGCTGGCTCCATGTAGTATGCGCGGTGGCGTATCGCTGGGCTGTTCTATTATAGGGACACTAGCAGGGGAATGTCGAAGTAGGGTAGCTGTAGGTGAAGAGGCTAGACGTGACGAAGGCGGTGGTAGTGAAGTGACAGGACGTGTCATATCCAGCTCTGAAGAGCGGCTGAAGACTGACGTTGTCAACTGGTCATCCTTTGGAAGCTTTTTTACATCTTGTTGAACACGCTCATACTCGCCGAACGATATCTGAAGAGCGTGCTCAGTGCTAGAGGACGGTGCGAAAGAACCTGAATCAGACCTAACTATTGACTGTGCTTGGATTATCGGAAGTTTCGTACTGCCAAAACTACTCGCTATAACGGTTGTCTGCGTCTCTTGCGAATTTGGAGGTGGTCCATATTCGTCACGGTCTGAGAAAACCTGCGACGCAAATGTCGATTTGCTTGCATTTGCAGAGTTAGTCAATCCATACACGGGCTTATTTCGACTCAGCCTTGGATCGCTTGGTGCAGGGCTAGCCGTGTGGACGCGACCTCTATCAAGAACAGATAGCACACTCGGTGGTCTCTCATCATCGGGATCACATTCGGTGTCAATTTCTGATGGACTATTCCTAGTCCTTTTACGAGTTGGACTCACTCGCCAGTCATCAGAATGACGCTTAGAGCGTCGCCTTCTCGTGGGAGATATGGTTTCATCATAAACTTCATGTGCATCAGGAGCTATGACAGCGGAATGTGGAGAGATGTTTGTCGAGTCAATATCATCTATGATGGCTCTAAGAAGCCCAAGCAACTGCTGTCGCTCAGGTTCAGATGTGGCTCGAAGTGGGTGGGTTGGCAGAGGGAGAAGACCAAGCTCGGCACGCGGTTTTTTAACCCATTTGCTGTGCACCTCTTTTGCACCTTGGTCGAAAAGGTGACGAATCACCGTATGATTTCCATTTAAGTATTGGACCTTCAGAAGCTCGTAAAATTGCAATTCTGAGTTGTATTGCAGCTCTCGTACCTTCTGTGGCGACAGATCTAGCGGAGGCCGTGTGAGATGGAGGTTATACGAATTGGAAAACTCGAGAAACCATATATAGAAGTCTCCTTCGGACGGAGTAGCTGGGTATGAAAGACTAGGCTCGAGCCGTGGAGCCATACTATTATATATTGCCCAGTAGAGTTTCCAGCCGTTCGGCTACCCGAACGAATGGATGGTATTACTCGATGCAACCGGGGGGCTAAGTTCAAGGGTCACTGAGTCAGACAATATTAGCTTCGGAACCAATCAATGCTACCAGCAGCATAACACAGCTTGTGTGTGTACAACAATAGAAACTGAAGAGGCATAAGCAGGGACACCATTCTTACCAAATGCCGAATCTCCACTGTGGAGGATATAAGACGTAGTGCCATGTATGATCTATGTAAACATAGATCCTGTTGTTCGATTGGGCAGACAGCGTGAACACGGTTAATAAGGGGTGGAGAAGCTAGCGATCAGAATAGGAAGGGTGAGACACATAGATCGATTAGTTGATTGGTAGCAAATCGATCGTGATAGCAAAGTAGGCTAGAATCCTTCTAGGAACGCGAAGTTGACACGAAGTTGGGTCTGGTGAAGCGCGATATTGGGGCTGGTTGGGTAAGAACGCGTTAATACCTAGTCCAAATAGGAGAGGAACTGGACTAGGTTGATGGTTTAAAGAACAGTCGCCCAAACAGCACTTGAGCCTAGCACTACTATGTACTCGTAGGGACTAGGTACCTAAGTATTTTTCACCTTGATTGGCCAACATTGAAAGGGTCGAAGCTATGTATCTTTGACCTACGGACTGGCCCGAGCTCAACTATTCACAATATCCACGCCTTCCTCTATTCACTCATCGTGCATGGTTGGAGCACTTTGAGGGCGGGGACTGCGGGGTTGTCAAGGTTCGCCACCCCCTGCTCAAGTGCCCAAGTGCACCCTTGAACCCCTAAGCCGGCTGTTTTTCCATTTATGTAGCGGCAATGCAGGTGTAAGCCCGCAGGTGGCAGCGGCTGCAAGCAACAGCTCGCTCATCGCTCATCGGAAAGTTCGGAGTGTTGGAAAGAAGTCTTGGCAACCTAAACTGTTTCCTTCCATTGTTCTTTTCACAAATCGTTATCCTCCAGGGCTATCGATCTTTGGCCCCGCTTCTGTCAAACAACGGCCTAGAGGATCTTCGGTCTTCGGTATTCCTTGACTATTGTTCCTTCATTTTCCCATCAACCAACGCAAACAGGCCTTGCTGATCCTGCTTAACAATCCCTTTCAACAATTCTGCGCTAAATACGGTACCCCTGATCGGCATCTGCTCGGCTACTGTAGCCGAGTCGCATGTTCTATCCGTCCGTCCATTGGGAGCCTTGGCTTTTGAGGCGACAGGCGAGGCGGAACGGGGGAACCTCCCAAGTCCAAATCCAAACCCACGTTTAGCTTGGATATTTGCGTGGCGGGGTCTGTCTCACAAGACAATTGGAACCAGCGCTCATGTCATCCGAGCAAGACATCAATCAGGTCCCTATACAGGACCTGACCCCGGAACAGGCTAGTCATATCATCCATTCTCACCGCAAAGTGCGATACGGTATGTCAACCATCTATGCGCTGCGTGGAGCAAAGCAACCTTTGCAGCCGCAGCCACAGCCTGTGCCAAATTAGTAGCTTTGATCGGCTTACTCGTGTTTTCTAGGTACCGCATGTTGGCCATGCAGGTGCGTGGCGGCTGGCTATCCGGTCTCTCTTTAGCTATATATTCCCGTTGGAGTTGAAACTAAAGACTTACATAGGCAACGGAAGGTGAAATGCGATAACAAGCAACCGTGTGAAAACTGTGTCAAGAGGGAACACCCCCAGCTATGTTCTTACAAACCCAACCGATCGAGTGCCTCCAAGCAAGCCTCCGTATCGGCCGAAGGTAACCAAGGGAAGAAAAGGCCTCATTCCCCTGATGATAATATCAGCAATGACCAAGGTAGCGATCATCAACCTGAGGGTTGGCCTCAAGCGATAGGTACGCCCTGTTGAGAACGCGCGCCGTATATCTAGATATACTAACCGTCATATGTTAGGAGATGAGCTTGAATCTGAGGGGATTTCACGTTACGTTGGTCAGAACAGCATCCCCGCATTATTGCGAGATCAGCCATCTCCGATAGATACTAAAGATGGGGTTGACATACGCCGTGATATGCGCCCGATTCTTGGGCTAGATAACTCTGCACCTTTCCCGTTAATGTCGTCCAAACATCTCGACCAGCTAACACATGACATTTTCGCGGAGCTTCCTTCGGATCGAGAAGTAATGATGTAAGTACCTAATCACAATAGTGAACTAACTAGCATATCCTTCGTCTGTCGGAACCAATATGCTTACTCATTGCTGAATAGTCTATTCCGGGCTTATAAAGAAATTGCGCATCCATTTTGGGGGTTCGTCATTGATATCGATGACCTCGAGTCCCGTATTATGATATACCTCGAAGAGCGAGCCAAAAATGCAAGGGAGCATAGTAAATCGAATCGGCGTGTCTCGGCATCGTGGTTGTCTATTCTGTTCTCCGTCATGGCCGTTGGTTCACAGTACCGCGATTCGCCATATCATATCCGGACGCGAGATGCCCAAAGATATGTTCAGATATCATTTCATTTCCTTAGGTTAGGGAACTTCTTACTGCGGTATGTCAGGAATTTACAGCTAGAGCCCCTACCTATGATCTAACAAATCTTAATAGGCCGAACCTAGATTCCATTCAAGCCCTCCTCTTGACTGGATTTTGCCTCTTGAATGATATGAAAGCCGAGGCTTCCTGGGCTTTGATCGGGATGACATGTCGGCTAGCACAATCTCTCGGGCTTCATCGAGCTGTAACCTCGGAAGATACTGGGTCGTCAGAGATGTCCTTAAAAACATACGTACGGAGAAAACTATGGTAAGAACAATCTAGCCATTGTGGTCTCAGTCTATTAACCCGGTCCAGGTGGACCTGTCTCTGGCACGACACGCTAACGTCGCTGTCCTTCGATCGGTAAGAGTTCGAACCATCTCAATGAAATTCATCCTGCTCATCATAATTGTAGACCCAATATGACCAATATCCAATGCTGTCCTCTTCCTCTGTCCCCGAGCTCTCCCGTAGAGGGTCTGTCGTATCTTGAAGCGATGTACACTCTCTGTCAAACAATTTCGCAGAAGTTGAACCCAGACATCAGCACGGATTATTCATATGAAACAATCCTTGACAATTGCCGGGTTGTCGAGTCCATCCGTGAAAAAGTCTATCCCCAGCTGCGTAGCAAGGAGGCTTGCAAGAACGTGGTTGATAAGTTGCAGCACTACGCCATACGTCTACACACTTCCTTTGTGATTTCCGTGTGCTGCCGTCCGGCCCTCCGTCAAAATTGTGCGGCGTTAGCAGCACATGAGAAGAAGGCTTTAGCCGACAAATGCAAGGACAATTTGACCGAGACAGTACGGATGTTTTTGTCAATGCACCAACTGTCATTCATTCCAACTCGAAGTTGGGCTTTCACCTACCACGGTCTTTCTTCCGCCGTTCTACTTGGTATTCTTTGCGAGACAAAGCTGGATCCCGAAGTCCGCCAGTTACAGGGTGATCTCATCTCAGCTTTATCAGCGGCGGCTGCTAAAGAACAAACAAGCCCAGCCCCTGAGCACATCCCCCAAATTGATACTGACATTGAACTATCAGGTCCTCTTTCGAGGGCATTGACGGCACTGAAAAATATATATGATTATGGATCACTACATGGGGCATCCGGAGTTAAGAGTGAGAGTGCGTCTGGTACTCGCACGCCGACTGGAGTTATGTTACCTCAAACCGCCCAGAATTCGAACCATCAATTCCGCATGCAGCCCGGGTTTGACAGGCACCAGGATGCTGCTCTCGCCATGGCAGAGTTGCAAAATGGCAATAATCTCTCAGACTACTCGACGTGAGTAACCCATACAATTACTCAACAGATAACTGACAAGACTACAGAACTATGCCGTACCAACCATCAATGCAACAGCAGCCAGTAAGCATAGCAGATCTGCCTCAGCTAGATCCAACGACTCTAGCACCCATGGACCTATATGACTCAATATTTTGGGGTGAGTGATGATATCCTATACTACTCCTTCCTAGGTTAATTTGATATTCGTAGAATCACCTGATCCTTTCTACACAGGTGCTGATATGAACTTTGATTTTCTTCCACAAGCTCCTCCAGGACAATCTCAGCAGCAATTCTACTTTTAGGTTGAGTGGTGAGTCATGATGATCTAAGTGTTGGGGCTGGCGATGTGGTGTTTCCTCTTAACCTTCTACCACCGATGATGTTGTTTTCTTGAGCTTCACCTTGCCGGTTCATGAAAAGTGTATCTCAAGCATGGCTTAGCGGGGGATTTCTAAAGGTGTATAGCGGAGTTCTAAGGAGATCATGATATCGCTATTGAAATCTTGTCTGTAAAACCCTTTCTGTCACTTTGGATATCCCTGTTTATATCTATCACCATCTGTTATTTACTGTATTGTATCCAATTAACAGTTTATGAACCCGATTTGCCACTAGCTACGGTAACATAAGTATACCTTGTCTTGATGGAATTCAAACCCCTCTTCTAGTTAGGTCACACTCTTAGAGGCGGTCTAATGTCTATGATAACACATTCAGCACAGTCTTACACATTTCTACGCATTTCTCCTCCTCTAGTCTCTGTGCCACCAGCTGCAAGTTTATGGGCATTCCGTGGACCACGTCAGGATTATCTATACTACAGTCAGACATTTGACAATTATTTCGTAGATTAGAGAGGAATGCGACTGGGTACTTACACTCGGCTTGAATGGTCTTGTCTAAATCCGAAAGAGGCTTATATGTGTCGCCTAGCGCGACGTCAATAGATTTGTCGACGGTGACACCTGTAGGGAATGAGATGGAGGCGTAGTCTAATACGTTGTAAACGCCAGTGTATCCCACTAGATTCGTTAGTCAAGTCTGCTATCCCGCAATACGTAACAACAACACCACAGGTGCTAGAAGAAGCTAGTCGAGAATAAACATACCGTGTCTAAACTTGCCATTTTCAACGCTGCTATACGGCGTCGTCGGGCAAAGTAGCGCGTCGATTCCCGCACCCAGCCATCGGTCCAGGTATCGCTTCTGGTACTCTTGGCGCTCGAGATGCAAGCCCCAGTACTCCGAAGCACTCAATTCCTTTGCCGTCGAGTACATCTCCATCTCGACTGGCATCGGCTCCCCTGTCTTCTCCAATTCCTTCTTGATGGCCTTGCCACCATCCGCTAGGAACATGCGCCCCAGCAGCTCCTGGCCCTTGCGCTGGTCTACGGATGACCACTCCACGATCTCGTGCCCCGCCGCTTCGAGCTTGGAGACCGCATGACGTAGCGCTCGTGTCACGGGCGGTGTTGGCAGCGCCATCCCGTCATCCCACATCACACCAATCTTTAATTTCTTAGGGAGCGACACAGGTCGCCACGGGATTGGTAGACACCGGGGATCTAGACGCCAGGGCGCCGCGTCCACGACCGTCTTGCTGTAGTACTCAAGGTCGGCCAGGGTCCGCGTCAGGGGGCCGTTAATGGACTGCACGGCTTCCTGACCGGGCATGCCGGAGCGGCAGCGCAGCGTCGGAAAGCGGCCGAAACTGGCCTTCAGCGTAAAAATCCCTGTGCAGGCGGCAGGAATGCGCAGCGAGCCGCCGATGTCGGTGCCGACGCCAAGCGGGCTGCCCTTGAAGGCGATGAGGGCGCTCTCGCCGCCGGAGCTGCCGCCGCTGGTCAGCTTCCGGTTCAGCGGGCTCACGGTGCGCCCGAACACGTTGTTGACCGACTCCGCAATCATCATGGCCGTCGGCACGTTGGTCTTGACATAGAACACGGCGCCGGCTTCGCGCAGTATGTCTGCCAGCACTGAGTCGTAGGCCGCGGGGTCCCCGACGTGGGACGCGAAACCCACGGTGGCGTCTAGCCCCTTGAGATTGAAGTTGTCCTTTAGTGAGACGGGCAGGCCGTGCAGCGGCCCGATGGGCTTTCCTGTGCTCTTAAGGTGCGCATCCAATTCCTTCGCCGTACTCAGGGCACGCGCGAAGCACGTTTCTGAGAGGCAGTTGGTCAATTGATGAGCGGCGGCCGCGCGTTTGCAGAAAGCGCGGGTGACGGTCTCGCTCGTCAGCTGGCCGGATGCGAGCTTTGGGAGGAGGTCCAATGCCGTCTGGCTAGTGATGGACAGCTCCTCTGCGGTGAACCATCCCGACGTCTCCGGGAAGCCGGTGACGTCGTCTTGGTCGGCGGGTGGTAGGAGATTGCTTGGGATGCGCCACTCCGCAGGTATCGAATCCAGGAGGTCCTGGCGCTTCTTGGCGGCGATTTCCTCCCAGTTTCCTTTCGACATCTTTGCTATCTTATCCTGAGAGTTTTATGGAAAGATGGTATCGTAGTAGATAATGCGTTATAAAGTAATTATAAGATAATTACAGATTGGATTATGAACAGTACAGCCCCGACTATTAACCCTCATGAAAGGCTTGGATTACGTGGCGGGTATAATAAGGATAGTATTTACCGGTATGTATAAGTAAGTATCTAGATACCTATATATGTGTATGTGTTGATATACATTAAGTAATAGTAGGACTATGAGGATCCGGGAATGGGCTGTCTTTCGGCTTGCTTCCGAAGAAACGCATCCGATATCGTTGTTGTTGGGTTGATGCTAACTCCGCTGAGTTGCCGCTCAGTTTGACGCATCGCGCTAACAAAGCCCGACCCTGGGGCTGACGATATTTAGTTCTCCGCTCGTGAAGTCTTACGACGCGTCCGCTTTGTTCAACATCTCACCTCCCCGGCTAGATCAGTAACAATGACATAAGCGTATGAATAAGATGTGGAAGAGTGGAAGGGCGTCGAATTGATATAGTCGTGCTTTTATCAGCACGTATCTCGGCGCATACCTGCTATCATAAGTAACTTACGACCGATTTATCTATGCGGTGAAGCCTAGGTCCTTGTCCTTCCAGGGTCCGATAACAACTTGAAAGCTATCATCTACCTAGCGGCGTAAGGAGATAGCCGAGGCTCTCATTGTTATCTCCTCTCCATTCCCCAATCTCCAAACACGATAGCGTGTTTCCTGGATAGCATTGTTGGCGAGTTCCCCTCACGAATAGAAAACCGAGCCGAGCACAAGTACGGACCCGGGCCAAGCCACTCCAAGACGCTATCGCTGTTCAACCCCAGCGCCCGGTCTTTGGAAACGTTAAACCCCTGTGGACCCTTTTATATAGGGTCGACCCCTAGTCCCTGAAGTCCTCTTCCTGTGACCAGTTTCTATCCACTTGGGGTAAGGTGTTTCTTATCTCGAATTTCCCCCGCAAATTCCAGCGTCGTGGATCTTGGTCCCGACCTGCAGTCTGCAGATAGCTATTAGCGACATCGCCGCAATGTTGGCCTTTACAGGGGAGAGGTCCAGAATCCCAGATAGCGTATCACCATAGCGCTCATCTTCGCGCGCACAGCCTGTTACGCACGCGTATATATAATAGAGTGGTCGCCGCTGATCGCTGCGACGTAAGCTAAGAAGAAAAAGCCGCTTCCGTCGTGTGACTCGATTTTATTCTCCATTCATTGGATGAGAGAGTCCGGGATCCGAAAATGGCGACGACGAGGTCTAAATTACGGGAATATTTCCACACCGAGTATCAACCCGGTGAGCGGAAGCTGGTCCAGAAGATCGATTTCTTCATCTTGACCTTCTGCTGCTTAAGTTATTTCACCAATTATGTATGCCGTTCATGATACCTCCCTTCTCCATGGGTATACATATTGATCGCGTTGTTGAAACTTGCTCATCGCATCGAATATTGCTACCAAACGAATTTTGATAAGAATGATTGGCTAACAAGAACGGGTAACTGCAGTTGGACCGATCCAATCTCAATAATGCATACGTTTCCGGTATGAAGGAGGACCTGGGGTTCGTCGGTGACCAGCTCAATCAGATCAACACTTGTTTTACAGTCGTAAGTAGAACGTATCTTGGATGTTCATATCTCAATATTAAACACACTGGGCAGGGTTATGTTATCGGCCAGATTCCCGCCAACCTGTCACTGCACTACATCAAGCCGCGATACTTCTTCCCTGCCTGTATGTTCGTCTGGGCCGGCCTAACCATGGTCACCGCCTCGGTGCACAATCCGCAGAGTATCATGGCAATCCGCTTCTTCCAGGGTATATTCGAAGCCACGACATTCGTAGGCACGCATTACATCCTCGGTTCCTGGTACACGGAACGCGAGCTCGGCAAACGATCCGGTATTTTCACTGCCTCCGGCTTAGCTGGAACGATGATCGGAGGCTTCATCCAGACGGGTATCAACTCCAGTCTAGACGGTAGGCATGGTCTCCGCGGTTGGCGTTGGTTATTTATCATGGATGGTATCGTAAGTGCTAGCCCTTGTTTGGATTTCAGTCGGTCTTTTCGAGTCTCGTTTGATCCTCGTCCTATTAAGAAACAAGAGGTGTTAATGTGACGCATCTAGATCACGTTACCCGTCGCGTTCTACGGCTTCCTCTTCTTCCCGGACACGCCAACGACAACTAAGGCGTTTTACCTCACTGACTCTGAGAGGGCTCTCGCTGTATCCCGCGTACCTCCCGTGGAGGATCGATCGCCCATCTCCTGGGCTTTCTTTAAGAAGTCCTTCTCATCTTGGTTCTTTTGGGGCTTCGTCATCCTCTGGATCATTGCTGGCGAGACCGAGTCCTTCAGCACGAACGCTCTGTTGGCCTTGTATATGAAGAGCCATCCGACGATCAAGTACTCCATCTCTCAGTTGAATAACTACCCCACCGGAGTGCCCGCCGTTGGCATTATATCGACACTTTTCTGGGCGACTCTTACGGATTTCCTCAACGGTAAGCGGTACCTTGTCGGCTACTTCATCGCTGTCACGGGTATTGCCACTTCAGCCATGATCTTAGCTGCTTCTAAGGACCCGACGAACCCAGCGTCGACCATGGTGGTATTCGGTGCTTACTACTGGGCCGGTGCCGTCTATGCCTGCCAGGCCACCTTCTTCGCTTGGGCTAATGATGCTCTCCGCTACGAAGACCATATGTTTAGGGCCATCGTGCTTGCTGGTATGAACTTGGGGAGCAATGCCATCAACGCTTGGTGGAGTATTGTATTTTACGGGGCATCCATGGCACCATGGTTTATTGTAAGTCGTTCCACCAACCAATCCCTAGGGCTTCTCAAGGAATGATATCATGCTAATAGTAGTATAGAGGGGTATGTGGGCTATGATTGCTGTTTCTATCTTGTTAGCCATCTGGACTGCGGTGCTGTCTTACACAACCACGAAGCACGAGAGAATACGAAAGGCGGAATTTGCGCAAGCCACTGGGGCCGGAGATCACAAAAGTATCACTGAAGATGCATAAGATTTACGGCCGGTAGAATCTTGAAGCGGGAGTTAATACTCGTGCATAGATTGGACCAAACATCACATTCATACGATAATGATCATACTACCTACTCGGTTTGATTCCCTGCAATGTGATTCAATAACGGTGGATAAGATACGTTACGCTGTGTAGTCTAATCAGCACCAATTGAAATCTAAGCATCGCTTGACGACACGCGCGCAATAGAGAGACAAGCCTTCATTAAAGTATAATTATGTTTCAGCTATAGCCGTCGGGATTCGCTCGTATATCGGGGTAGGATATGATGGGCCGATTCTATGGTATTCATGGATAGGACATTCTTGGTATGGGAAGGTTTGTAGATCTAACGCAAACACTCGCGCCAAACAGACACCGTTTAACCACCTTAAAGTAGACCTGGGACGTTTATTGATGAGTTGGTGATCCCTAGCTTAGGTTACAAGAAGCTCTTGTCTAATAGTAATATATTTTGCCTACCTACCTGTAGGGCACGTCGAGTGGCTTGATTGGTAGGCCTGGCCATAATATTAATCTTCTCGCAAGAGATCTCCTAGGCTCTCGGTACGTAACACAGATTGCGAAGTGGTAAACCCGATACGTTTCATATCCGATGGAATGTTGGAGCATGTGGCACGTCCAAACCTTTTGTGACACCCGCAACCCACCCTCTCTTATTAAATTGAGAATAGCAACGCCCTATTCCATGAGCAGCGGAAGTCGGGTACACATGGTAGCAGAGTCCCTAGGCTATCGGGGAAGCACTGTCTACGCTTTAGGGGGGATAGGTTCGGAGGCTCGTGGTTCGACAATGTTGATATGTAGCGGAATTCTGACAAGTAGTGAATAGGAAAATGGTTAAGAGCGCAACACAGCGAGCGAAGTAGGTGTTATTGACATCAGGTCTGCGCCGATATCAAACTCGGGAAGCGAATTCGTCGATCGTGGAGGGGGTATGAATCTGCGTTATGGCTGTGATCTCGATCGCCGCACTTTCGTCAAGGGTTTGAGCTTTCGGATACAACGACCGGAATATGTTGACATACCCATTAATACCCTCTATTATTTCCAAGCCACCGTCGAAGGCGATCATGGATCATAGATCATCGTTGAACCTATGGGTACATGTCCTCATTGTTCCGGCTCTACAATTCGTTAGCCGTTCCGTTTCCAGTCCTACGCGCAGGTCTCAGTAACGGTTCTGTCGTAGACGGAGTCAATGTCGTTGGACGACACAGTGAGTTCGGTCCAGTGGTTCCACATTGCATTACAACTGGGACGATTTGGTACGCGGGTTCTACCTCTTTTCTCTAGATCATCAGGCCACCTGACTCCTACATTGGGCCATCGTGTCCTACTCTTTCTCAAGCCAACACCTATCGCATGAGGCAGTAACGGTGACGTGGACTTGGGCGCGCGTTGGCTGTTCCAATCGTATAGAGGGGGTGTCGGATGTGCCCTCTAATAACGACAGCCGCTGGGAGTATTAAGTTCGAAATTATGAGCAAGGTTCGGGGGAGTCTCCGTCGCCTATTCAAGTGAATAAGGGACCTGGCGTGGCGGAATGGAGGGTGGCAATAGAGGATTGCGGGATGTAAACAAGATTCTTATCCGCCGGTGGCTTCGTCTCTTCTTGTTTAGGCCTGGGAACTCTCCCGAGCCTAAGTCCAGTAAGAGAATCTTGCCCAGGGTAACGACCCTAAGCTTATGGCGGAAAAAAGAGCCCCTCCCCTAACCCCTAGAATCCTTCGATACAATGATATATCTTTCTCGCGATCAAGTCAGTCTGCTACCAGGTGCCCGGTCGCGGCGGCTAACAGACGGTCTATATCATTTCGGAGCGATACGTTAATCACAAGCATGAAACGGTCTTGGTTAAACCTAGAGAAATCCAAATCCTCGAGCTCGTCTATTATCGGTATGTATATAACGAGGAATAAGCAGATCGAGCTGGGAACCTTGGAAGACTTGCCTACATCCTAAGCCAAAGATATGTAGGCGCTACCAACAAACTGTTTTGATGTATCAATAATGGCAAACGAATTATAATTTAACTCAAGTCGGTTACTACATTGCTGTGTTGTGCATAGCTGTTAGATGTCAGATGTCAGATGTCATGCGGCAGGTGATGATCCTCGATAGCGTTTTCGCCACCGATCAAATACCAATCCTCATGCATAAAGCCGGCATATGCAATATAACAGTATACTTGGAACCATGTAGTATGTATGAATAGGGGGGTCCATCACATAGTACATCCCTAGGTACGGGTTACAGTCTCGGTCCGGACGAAAAAGTCCAATACCATCTAGAAACTCCACAAAGTCAAAGACGTCTAAATAGAACGGAAATTATGACGGAAATATGTCGTAACTTATGAACATTAGAGGAATTTGGAGCGACGATATGAAAACACACAATGGACTACCTCACAATCGGTGACCACATGACTTATATACTATGTATGTGGGTATGTACATACATATGTAGATATCTATGGATGTCTATATTACTCTTAACTAAGCTTTCCTAGCCATGTTAAGAAAAAAAAAAAGGGAGGCGAATAAGTTGAAGAGTGGTATCTGACCAATCTTGGATGCCATATGGGAACTTAACATAATTATATACATGTATGTCCATATTGATAGGTAACGTCTAATGTACTTAGGTAACTAGGTACATAGCAAACAGGTACAACCACCTTCAGCTGGAGAATATGACGACAAGGGTAGGTCACTCTACATTTAGAACAAACCGCTAGCAAGGAAGTAAGTAGCCGTCGTAGGTAGGGGCTTATGCGATTTTAGGTGAGTGTGGATATTTTCTTATTTGACTCTTGCATCTTGCATAACCCAGACTCGTGGTGGCGGAGGAGGACGAGGGGTTCCCATGAGCATTCCTCAGATAGCAATATCAAATAACCAGATAGGTGCCTGGGAAGTAATAGACCCAGGTGTAAGGTGTAGTCCCTAATATCTACCTAGTTGAGCCGAATCACGTAGCAATAGCAGTACTAAGTAAACAGTAGTCACCCCAAATACATATATAAATTTCGACCATACAACCGAAAATGGATTAACAGGTAGAAATAGCTATATATGATTGGTCCGGAGCGTGCTCCAGAAGCTTCTGATTGGCTGTCTTGACCAGCTACCCTTCAGTCATCCTGCCCATTGGGAGGGCTTGTGTGACTCTTGGCGAACCAGGTCTAACCAATGACGCTTCGGCTAGCTTCTGTTCGACATGGGGGCCCCGATCTCAGACCCTTTTCAATGGGCTCTTTTCTGTACCTAGTTTAGCAAGTATTTGGGTCTTCCAACCGGCAAACACTCCATTTGTATTGTAGGTACCTGTCTAGTGGCCAGAGGGCCCTTAGCTAGGGGGGGCTTGTAGGTACTATATGCAGTAAAGGTTAGCAGGTACTCTGCTGATACTTCATACATCCTTCGCATCGCCAGCTATGTGCTGCGTGTTACGTGGTAGAGCCGGAACTAAGATACATTCCAATCCAAAGCCTTGCCCGGATGACTTGATGGCTGATGGCGCTGAATAGAATTCCTAGGGATAGCTCGTAACCACTTCCCCCGAGTGTTTATCAAGCACGCTCAACTGAGACCGGACCACGCCAGGCACAAATGATCTGAGAGAGATTAGATCCCCCGACTTCACGGAGTGAGGCCCGAACCATCCCACAGGTATGATTGGCCACACACGAAGTTTCGTTTCCGATGTCGAGATCAACCACCAGGACTCCTCTCTCACCTGATCCATTTTTTAACGCCACAGACCATACGGGTCACAATGTCCGGCTTCGACGTCAGGTAGACATGAAGTCTGTTATGGAGTCTCTAAGTCGAGAAAGACTTGTAGGAATCCAATGTCCGACAACTACAAGCGCCTCCTTCCGGCGCCCATGCCTCCCGGCTCTGCCCAGGCAAACGCACCGGAATCATCCTTCCCAAGGGGGACCGGGCCCCCCATTAAGAAACGCACCGTATCTAAAGCCGCCTGCAACAATTGCCGGCTCAAGAAGATTCGCGTAAGTAGCACCCACCCTCCTGCCGCCGAGCCCTCGTGGCGAGGGAAGTGTTCTCCCGAGTCTGTTGGTCGTTGACCTCGTGCTTCCTAGTGTGATGGCAAACGTCCCTTCTGCACAGCCTGCAGCAAGGCTGGTGTGGAGTGCAACTTCGTTACCGCCAGCAGCGACGAGACCCCCTTCATGGCTTTGAAGCGGGAAGTTGAATCTCTCAGGAAGTCGACAGAAGACATGCTGGAGATATTCGATCTACTTGAATCCGCCCCTGGCGCAGTTTCCCTTGACATTTTAAGGCGACTCAAATCGACTAGAAATCCGTCCGAGGGAGCGAACGACCCTTCCGATGTTCTAGCATCAGTCAAAAAAGACCTCGAGGACGAATTCCTTTTGCCTGTGAAGTTATCCAACCGCCAGTTAATAATCAACCTCATACCCGAAACTCAACAGACCCCCGAGCACGAGTTAATGATGCGATGCCCGACTGCCTACCCGATGCTGATCCCAGTTGAAATTCTCTTCATTAACCTAGCTGACCTGTTACGGCCTATTATCCTTGAACCTCCGAAAACCCCTAGCTTGTATGCCTCCCGTACATCACCCGGGTTTGTGAATACCACACCTAATAGACTTCTATATCCCACTACAACCATTCGGCTAACATACATTCATAGTATGGGACAGGGAGATGCACCATCGTCTTCCGCCACTGCCAGTGGTCCTGGTGAGAGCAGTTCCAGGGGCGGGATGACCCCAGTAGTACTAGACGCCGCAGACGATGGACTAGGAAACTTTGAACCTCTACAATCGATGCACACAGTCATTGACGACCGACTAAGGGACGTGAACTTTCAGAGTTGGACCAGCGTACCTATAACTAACGAGCTAGCGGCAACGCTGATATCGCTGTACCTGGAGATTGACCACCCGTGGTGCCCCCTATTTGATGCCGATTTATTCTTGAATGATTGTGTGGAAGGGAAGACACATTTCTGTTCAACTCTATTGGTGAATGCTTTGCTGGCCTGGTCTTGCGTAAGTTACTCGGGAAATAGTGTGCATGGAGTCTTGCTGATGTAGCCTAGCAATCATACTCAAGTTTACAGCCAGAGGCTACAGCTCTTATTGCATCTTTCGAGGCAGAAGCCGAGCGATTATGGCATATAGAGAAGTATACTAATACGCTAACGGCTGCCGCCGCCGCTCAATTTTTGCATAGCACATCATCATCTCGGGGTCGGGACGATTTTGCGAACCAATGTCTAGATGAAAGCATCCAAATGGGGAAGCGTATGGGTCGTAAGTCAATTCATTGCAACACTCTACACGGCAGGTAGTGCCGCTATGACATCCATGTCCCTATGGGTTAGATGAATCAAGTAACTAGCTAACCCCGAGCGCCGCAGTCTTCGGGGTGGGTTCTGAAAATGCATCGGCCTTAACCTGGTTGGATCATCATCAAGATTGGCTTAGAGCTGCATGTCATACCTCATGGGGTATTTTCTCGTGTGCGTGGTGAGTCGCTTCGCCCTACCGCCAGGATCCGCAACACATTATTTCCGACTGTGTGTCCCATCGAGCAACTACTCACGGTTATGATCGACAGCGTACGTTCCTTACACCTGCATCAAGCAGAGATCGAAACACCACCCCTACTTCCCATGCCCGGAGAATACTTTGAGACCCACGGACACTCTAATTATAACTTTCCACCAGGTAGAACACTCGTACCAACCCAGGTTGGGGAGGTCTTCAAGGCATTATGTAGTTTCAATCTGATTGTCCACGATATCATATGGGCATATTTTGGGGGAAGCGATGTCATCCCCGCCACCCGAGCTACGATCGAATTTGCAGAAAGAACATATCAGAGATTATTTGACTGGGCAGCAGGGCTTCCACTAGAACTCTCACGAGGCAGACGTAATCGCCACTCGACTCTTACGTTACAGTATGGCACTTTGTCGATGATTTCCGCTCGCCCGCCCTTCTCCAATCTTACCTTTTAATTACTTGTTTCCATTACTTTATATAATACTAACATATATTTTTACCAGTCTTTATTATCACTGTACTGTCATGGAGTTATTCTGGCCATTCCTACAGTCATCCGGCGATAAGGTAGTGAAGGTCGATCAAGTCACAGATACTACGGTCACTGCGGAAGATATCCACAGATCGTCAGTAAACCAGCTCAAGAGACTGGCCCTCGCGTACTGCATCGATTTCAATAAAGCATGCCCGTCGACATTGTGGCACATCGCATTCCTATACTTAGCGAACGCAATGCTCTGCGAAACTGCACGTTCTGGCAATTCGCGGGACCCTGAGTGTTGGTTTTATTTCATGCTCTGCATGACAGGTTACGAAAATATGTGGTACGTAACAGAACCCCCTCTGCTAGAGCCGTTTCGCGTTTCTTCATAGAAGTTATGGTTTTCGAATCATAAATACACATATACCTAAGACATATACTAATTTTATCTCAGTACGTAGCATTTTCTCCTTACCCGAACCCACTCCCTCACACTACCTGAACGTGCACTTAGTCGATGTACATGTATCACATTGATTGATACTTACGGAGTGTCTTTCACAGAAATGGCGCTTCTAATTTCCAGGCGGAATACTGATTCAATGGATAGACGGTTCTTTCCGGGTAGCTGAAATAACCATGCTTGGCCTTCTGAGCATGGCCTTGCGCAACGAATTCCTGTCTACATCTGAGGCAAATACCGTCCTGGTCGACATGAGGAGGATAGGGGCACGATATGACGGCCAAGTCTCAGTCAGAGGGAGCTTCATGGTCGACCTTGAACTAGCAATGACGAACCCGGGCGAGGCGCATGTACAAACCCTAGCAAATGCATTTCATGAAGTAGCAATATTCCGGGAGTTTACAACTGGCGAGCTCAGGTAAGCAAGAGCTCGATACCCCTAGGAGAAGTATCTACCTGTTCCTTACGAGGATATAGCCCTCTAATATGAAGGGTTAGGAAGCAACAACCCAACGCGATGACACCGTCCCAGAATGATACCTCTTCTCTAAACTAAGCCGTCGCTTTCCCTGGATAGAACGGGAGCCTAGTCCTGAGACTCTAATTCCTCACTCCGGCAATCCTGTGTCCCGTGCTGAAATTTCTATGTAGCCTGGGCAGATGGTGGAACTTGCTGCCCAACTGGCACACTACTAGGTAGCCTGGCGTCCTAAGAGGTTTTTTAACCCTAAATACGAAACACGAAATACGAGAACGGAGGGTGCAATTGGTTATCAAGACATCGTGCCCAAATGATGATACCCCGTCGCTAAAAGACACAGGAGGGCGCTATCCGAACAGCGAATGGGGGCACTGCAAACTCTACACATCGTCTACTTAGCGATTACAGATATGTAACGGTGATGTAAAGTATACAAACATCATGCTGCTTCGAAATAGCAATTTTCTACGTTTTTTTTTTAACACGATATAGCTCCGTCGTTGAAGGTTATTCGCCGCCACCAGACAGCCTCCGTCATACACCATTACTGACAGTGGCTACTAAATTTCCAGATCTCTCCTCTTCCATATTCACCACCCCGCCAAAGAGTCAATAACCACTATCAACATAATTGATACCCAACCGCTCCGCTTCCTAGACGTCGATCGTACGTCGATTACATTATACTAGCAATTACCTCCCAAGCAACAGCGCTAATGCCTAGTTTGAGGTGTGAGGTGCTACCGGGAGCCGCCGCTCACGATATAGCCCGAAGAACGCTGGAGCAACTATATGATCGCACGATGAACTTCGGTTTCTATTAGTCAATTTCAACTACAATATATACCTCGATTTGGGCCCAGCCCCACATTTCATTCTCTCGTCCCTGCTCATGGCGTAGGGTCTACCCCCTTTAATCCTTCCATGTGTTAACCCCAGGACGATGTGTCGAAAGATGATGAAGATAGATACAATGCAACATGTTACGCAACCGGTGTCTTAAAATAAGTGGGCATGACGAAGATTTTGGGCTCTTTTTGACAGGATATTTGGGATACACAGTCAAGGCCTGAGCATTATTGTTACACAAGAAGGGAAAGGGGTTGTTTCTGAAGGTCGCTCGGAACCCCGCAGATACCTAGGGGTTGTGATACATTACTCTGGAAAATTGTGGTATGTGTCATCTCGATGGGAGACTGGAGCTGCTCGGGCTCGCTTGTCGACTTACAGAATACCTTAAGTTGGCGATCAGACCGTGGTACTGTAGAATGTTTAGAAGCAAAGCGAACCAAGAATCACAAGACTATGATTGTGCGGAGAGCCTCAACCCCTATTATTCACCATAAGGGTCGTTATCCCCTATAGATGCATCTATCCGTCGAGGAGCAGGGGGGCTAGGGGCTAGGGGCTAAATTCCCCTTACCCAGTACACAGGATCTAGCCATTGGATAAAATCATAGTACAACAACGTGACACCCCTTTTTTCGTGGGTGCCATGCCCATTAGATCGTTGTACTAACCCTATATGGCCATGTCGTATATGACTCTTTGGCCATACGACTGCTTCTATACCATGTAAGCTTTGAACTATGAGGGGATTGAGAGGTCTATATAGGCGAACCATGCCCAACCACCTACTAGCTTGATTTCGAACTAGAAAGTAGATAGAAACAGACATGAATACATAATATATCTAAGCGATTGTTATGGTCTTTAGTGTTATAGCATTCACCCCCGTACTTACGTATGTATAGATAGTGGTTCTTCCAGCTCGTTATTATTCCAGAATATATGCGTGATATCGCTAGATGTTACTGAGTGAATATTCTCGCCTTCTTTTTCATGGCATTTTGTTACACAAACGTATAGGTATATATAGCTTCAACCCTAAGCCTATCGCACAGATAGCTTAACCCCCAAGTACCTAGTAGACTAACAGAGTCAGCTAATCGAGACCTATATTTATATCCAGCCAAGTGAATACGTAAACTGCAATGCCGTAGACCTTGAAAAAAGAAGAATTGTAGGTCCAAAATTCCCTCAAGACAAATTTCTTCATCTGTACTATACGGTATTGGTAACAAAATATGACAAGAGAGGCGCTATGAATAATGGTAATAAGAATATCGTAGTAATTGATTTAAGCTTTTATCTTATCAGGCTTGGCCAATGGCCGTTAGATAGACCTGCATGAAAGACTTGCTAGATCTGGACTAAGAATGCCGGGCTAGCACCGGCATGCTGGATTGAGGTATCTATCCAACGTGGGGCTTACATGTATATGCAGGTAAATCTATTGCTCATATGCTTGTATCTTGCACGAGGGATGATACTGTATGTCGTCGGGTGCGGGGATGGAGCTTATGACATTTTCTTATAATCCTCCTTGTAAGATAGGCGAGAAGGTAACTCCTCGATATCTCGGAATAAACTCGATATATCCATCCAGGTAATTTTCGGGATTCTCTCTTTATCTTATAAGCGTATTGGGTTTCGTCGTACTTCTTTTAGGCTACTCAAAATTCGACGTCCTTGATAAGGGACTGCTCGAAATGCCGCGACTATCACAATGCGCCCTACCCCTTCCGGGGCGGCTGAAGGCCCTCCCCTTACCAGTGGTCCAGATTATCGGGCTCCTGGTGTTCGTTAACATGATAGTATGGGCGGCGGTAGGCGTGGTACTACACTACTACCCGGCTATGATAAGCCCGGCGGTGCTTTCGTACACGCTCGGACTACGGCACGCACTCGACGCTGATCACATCAGTGCTATTGACCTAATGACGAGGCGGCTGATCGCATCCGGCCAGCGTCCCGTGACTGTCGGCACCTTCTTCAGTCTAGGTCACTCTACTATCGTCATCATCACCTGTATCGTTGTTGCTGCCACAAGCGGGGCCCTGCGAGATCGGTTCGATAACTTCCAGTACGTCGGCGGCATCATCGGCACCAGTGTCAGCGCCGCATTCTTGATCTTGCTGTGCCTAGGTAACGGTTGGGTCCTATATCGGCTGGTGCGCCGCCTCCAAGCCCTCCTCCGAGAGCCGGACCCCCACCACCCGGAGGAGGACGATGTGGACTCGGACCACGAGGATCATGCCGTGGCTCATCTGCAGCTTGAGGGCGCCGGATTCCTCGCTAATGTGTTTCGGAAGTTATTCCGTATCGTGGATCGCCCCTGGAAGGTACGTACACAGTACTTTGATTCTTGCCCCTTTTTGCTTCTCCTGAAACAACCAGCTGGTGATTATTCACGTCTTACTTTTTATTGTAAAACAAAAAAAGAATAGAAAAATCCAGTGGTTTACTCCCTCCCCGGAAATATTCGCAAGTAGCACTTTACTAATCTGAAGTGATTAGATGTATCCCCTAGGAGTTCTATTCGGACTGGGATTCGACACGAGTTCCGAGATCGCTATTCTAGGTATTGCGAGCGTGCAGGGAGCACAGGGGACTAGCCTTTGGGTTATCCTCATTTTCCCATTATTGTTTACCGCGGGCATGTGTATGCTAGACACGACGGATGGAGCTCTCATGATGTCGCTATATACGTCGAAAGCATTCGCGCGAGATGCCGTCGCTATCTTATACTACTCGATCGTACTCACGGGCATTACGGTGGTGGTCTCGGCTTTCATTGGCGTGATCCAAATCCTCTCCCTTGTCCAAAATGTCGCTGAGCCCGAGGGCCCGTTCTGGGATGGCCTTAGCGCCATCGGTGATCATTTCGATGTTGTTGGTGGCAGCATCTGCGGCCTCTTCCTC
The DNA here is from genome assembly GCA_902825475.1 of Hypomontagnella monticulosa. Classification (NCBI taxonomy): domain Eukaryota; kingdom Fungi; phylum Ascomycota; class Sordariomycetes; order Xylariales; family Hypoxylaceae; genus Hypomontagnella; species Hypomontagnella monticulosa. The sequence goes on along the minus strand of CADEBF010000011.1, from coordinate 3,353,909 downwards.
GTCGCAGGACTCGGATCCGTTGTTGTCTACCGGCCATGGCGTCGCAGGGCTGAAAGAAGGAGACGTGCGGCTCTAGCGCAGAGGCTGCCTTCTGATGACGCTGGCGACACTTTTCATGATGCTGAGAACTAATCCGTGGGCAGTTGGCTAGTGGTTAGCTCTTGTTGGAGGGTAATGGTCGCTTGGTCATGAAACACTGCTGCAGAGCGCTGTCCGATTGATGACGAATCCGAAAACTGGCGAAGGTGAGTTTTATTAGCGGCCCTGATGGAGTACACATATCGCATAGTTGATGATGGCTTAGGATGGTCTGGGATGGTCTTTGTTGAGTAGCATATTATACCCCATGTAGTGTGGCACACGAAATGATCATAGCAATTTTGGAAGGAGGGTCATATTGTCCTAGAGTGAAAAGAGATTCGGAGAACTACGTGACAATCTTGTGCCTCTATACATATCTAGCTCGCCCGTCCCCTTTCCTCATCACTCCGGCCGCCTCTCGTGCGTAGTAACCAGTCCCCGACTATCCTGATAGCAAACCCGCAACCGAACCAGTACCGGCCATCCTTACGCGCCCATAAAAATAGTCGGAGATCGTATAATCGTAAATGCACACATATCTAAGAGAGATCGGAACGCAAATGGAAATAAATTCGGGCTTGAAAGCAGAGTGGTATCCATGCTCCGAGTATGATTGGGCAATGCTGAGAAACGCAAATGCGATGCGATGCCAGGCGATGCTTTAGGGGGAATCAGTTGTTTAGTGGTCTAAAGCGCAATGTAAATGTAATGTTCTTAGGTTGATGACGACTTGTCTGAGGAGATCGATTCATTTTTCTCCTCAGAGTACTGGGGGCTGCAGTCCCCGGAGTCTGAGTCGGGGGTTGCGATGGGTGTCGAGTCTGTAGATGACTCCGACGTGTCTGACTTAGCGCAGTCGTCTTTTCCATCGTCCTTGTCGTCCGATTTGTCCTCTGACTTGTCGGGGTCGGCATCCGCCTTCTCTTCGTCCTCTCCGTTCTCCTTTTCTTGCTCCTGCACCTTCTCGTCTTTAACTTCCTCAATCTTATAGGATTCTTTGTCGTCGTTGGGCTTCTCATCGTCGCCCTTTACCTCTTCGCTTTTAGTCTCTCCGTCCTTCTTCTCTTCGATGTCTTTCTCATCTCCATTTTGCTTGTCGTCATTGTCTGGCACAACGATCTTCTGCTTGTGGATGATTTCGCCATCAACGATCTCAACCTCGTCCGTTACATCTTTATTCTTCTTCTCGCGTTCGCCACCAGCGTTCATCTGGGCGTTGTCGATATCAGCAGGGCCCTTCTCTCCCATGCCATTTTCGGCCATGTCGCCGCCCTCCATCACGACACGAAGGTCCAGATTCTCGTCCTTGGAGTAGACACGGAATCCAACGATGCAGATAGCGTTCCACGGATCTGGCATGCCAGACTCACCATCACTCTCAACGCTATTATCGTTAGTAGTAGCGGGAGCGGGAGCCGTAGCCATCCGTGGCTTCTTTGACATATCATCCGATGAGTACAGTAGCTCCCAGTCCTCAATCGGGCTGTCAGACGAGTCGCAGTCCGATGAGTAGGCCTGTGGAGGCGGAGGAGGAGGCTTCTGTCCGCTGCTTTTAGTGGTTGCTGGGGCGGGCGCCGGGTCGGCCTTGGCGGTAGATTCCGCTACAGCAGGCTGTTCTTCAGCGGACTCTTCAGCGGCTTTCTCTTCAGTAGCCTTTTCTTCAGCAGTCTTCTCAGCAGGTTTCTCGGAAGGTTTTTCAGAAGGTTTCTCCTCAGCATCCTCAGCAGGCTTGTCGTCAACGGGTTTCTCAGAGGGTTTCTCTTCAGATGACTTTTCTTCGGACGACTTCTCTTCAGAGGCTTTTTCCTCGGCGGGCTTTTCATCCGTAGGTTTGCTTTCGTCTTTGGCAACATCAGCGGCCTCATCCTTCGGAACATCGACCTGTGCGTCCTTTACAGAGTCCTTCGGCGTATCGTCTGATGCCGCTTCCGACTTGTCAGTGGACTCAGAGCTAGCAGCGTCTTCTTTAGTTTCAGAATCTTCCTTAGGCTTAGCCTCTTCGGTCTGGCTGCTCTTGTCCTCGCCTGTTTGAGCATCATCCGTCTGGACAGCCGCATCTTTGGGCTTCTCTTCTTCCTGCTTCTTACGCTCGGCTTCCTCGGCGTCTTCCTTCTTCTTTTTCTCAGCTGCCTCAGCCTCCTCTTGCTTCTTTTTCTCGGCGGCCTCTGCTTCTTCCTGCTTCTTCTTCTCTGCGGCTTCAGCTGCTGCTTTCTCCGCTGCCACTGCCGCCTCTGCCGCCGCCTTAGCTGCCGCTTCCTCCGCCGCAGCCTTTTCAGCGGCTGCCTTGGCTTTCCTCTCCTGATCTATCAGCTCACGTCGCTTATCGCGCTTCTCCTGGTTCTTTTTTGTCTGTTTTTTCGTGATGTCACGGTTCAGATGGCGCTTCTCCCACATCTTACGTCGTTCCTGCATACGTGACGAGCTCGCCTTCTTCTGATCGGACTTCTTGCGGAGCTTAGCAACTTGCTCAAGATGTGCAACACCCTTGCTATGTGCCAAGTCGTACGCATAGCCCACTTGAGCCAGTTTATCATTCTCCACCCGTTTTTTGCATTCGCGCTTAACAACATCCTCGATAGAAGGCATGTCCGTATCGCGCTCAGCCACGACGCTAATGAAGATAGAGTAGTTGCCAGGTTCCATACAGGGGATCTCGATCGAGACAGAGCGGTCCATGAGGTAGTTGCCATGGGACCTAACAATGTAGTCTTCACTGTCTGGCCGCCCCTGCTCATGGACTCTGAAGTGCATCCTGAAGCTGTACTGACCGTGCAACCCCTTATAGTACCTGTCATCAAGCTGTTGGAGTACTAGGACCAATGGGGACTCCTTCGTCAGCTTAATGTGGAACTTTTCATTCCACTGGGCCTTCCATGGAACCTCAACACCAATCCATCGCTGACAGCATCGCCAGTCAGGGTCCCGGAAAAGTCGAGTCCTGTCGAAGTGCTGATATTTCTCAAGCATGTCTTCGTACGTAATCCAGAAGACAGAGTCATTTCCAAATTGGTGGCCAAGCTCCTCCTTAACGGCGTTATTCCACTCCTTCGAACCGTCTGACCATGGCCCTTCCCAGATACCCTTTCGGGTCTTACCCCAAGGATTTCTTGCTCATCATTTAGCTTCATTATTTCCATAGAGTGGTTTAGAGAACTTACCGAAGTTTCACAAGTCGCTGACCACTCTTCAGTGTCCTGGCATCCATCACAACGTAAGCGTGACCCTCACGAATTCCGTTCCGATCGCCGTAGCCGCCGTCGAGAAGGCCGGTTGAGCAACCAAAAAGGAACTCCTGGTTCACTTTGCTAAGCTCATCGTCCCAAAACGCGTCGACGTCGAGGATATCGGAAGCTAGAAGCTCAGTAGTGACACCACCGGACAGATCCTCCAACCCCTCACCAATCCAGCCTCCGGAGAGCGATCCATAGTCACCATGGGCCTTAGCGTAGGCCTTCTCAACCAATGCAACCCAGGTTTCATGCTGGTCCTTGCATTGGCCAAAGAATAAAGCCTTGGATCCCGTCTGGTAGGTCTTACGGTATACCTTCTCGGGTTCCTCACGGTCAATCTGCTGGAGCATTTCACGCTGCATGCTTGGCGAGTCCCAGCATGGTGAAGTGAGATAGAGCTTATCGTCGACGATAGAGTAAATCCATTCGCCGTCTCGATAGAAGACGAAGCCATAAATTCCGATACCTATGAAGTCGACATCAGCGGGAGTTAGGGATATAACAATGAATGGGCAATGTCTTACGAGTATCGTATTCAACGCACATGCGCTTGATTCCGTCCTCAACGTTGGCCAGCGCGCTCAAACTCGCAATAAGCCAGCAATCACCAAGCGAACCTTGTTTCACATCCCCGGCGCTTATATTCTTCATGAACGTGGGTTTTTCGAAGATCTCGTGGACTCGCTTGACGGCTTTCGGGACGGATGTGCTGGTGCTAAACTTCGAGCTGCAGATGTCGAACTTCCGAGAACCCAGGTAGTTGAGGCAATTGCCCTTGAGCCATTTGAGGTCCCAATCCTATTGGTAAGGTTAATTGTCAGCGCGGAATTGTATAGGAAGAGTTTATATAGGTCGTACCAGATCAAATCCCGGGTCCCTGTAGCGAGTGTTTACCCGCTTGCATTCTGCGATAATCTTCTTCACCTTGCGAGAACATTCTTCCCTAGCACGTTCGTACCCCGCCGTCAAGAGCTCGTTAGGCCGCTCAGGAGTGCTTGGCAGCGGGACGGGGTCGAAGGGTAGAACCGCGAGTGCCTTGGTAAACTGCTTGGTGGTGAAGCGTCTCCAGATTTTGTTAATGCTCTGCTGGGGCGGCGGCTTGCGCTTCTTCTTCTTCTTTTGATTTTGGGTATTGGAAGTGGTTGTGGTCGCTTTGCGAGGCGCCTCGTCGGATTCGCTCGAAGAACTATATCCGAATCTGGCGAGGTCTCGTGTAGCTGAGGGACTTCGGCGAGACATAGCGAAGACTGGACTATATTTCTTTTTCACCACCAAATATGATCTGTCGGCTTCTTATATATTATAGCTACGCAGGTTTCGGTGAGGATACAAGCTATCGTGTTCAGCAGTTAGCCTTATATTAAAGGAAAGAGGTTATGGTACGGGATACGAATGCCAGGCGCGTAGTGTTTAGTGGTTTATGGTTTGGTATATGTTTGAGGCTCAAGCACTTACAATAATCACGACGAATTGGAAAGCTGGTTATAGGTAGTATAACTCAGAACGCCCAACGCCAGGTAGGTGTTCTAAGTAGGAAAAAAGAAAAGAGATAAGATGCCCTTCTGGTGCGCACACGAGAGACTGTGACTCGGACGGAGGCCTTAAGTGATGCTACTCTCGAGAGCAATAGGAACAATAGGAATAATGGGGCGTAAGCATGAACAGGCGGAGGGCATGCAGAATAAGAGGAAGCACGCAGAGCCACTCACCGACAATGAGGCAGAAGGGTTACCTGCTGTACATAAGAGGCTCGAAATGGCAAGACCCAGTCGCTGGATTTGAGTATGATTGTCATGATTGGGTGACGCTCCCCTGTATGCGATTTACACGGTGCAGCTGGCGCAATTCTCCTGAGGGACGTGGGGAAAAAGCGCCATTCCCGATGACTATCCAGGTAGGTCCCATCCATAGTACGTACTACGTACTCTACTAGGACGTCGAATAGCTCCCCCTACATATCAAATGACTGGCCAATGCACGATGTCGAAGCAAACGATGGGAAGCTGGCCGGGTGGGCAAGGCAAGGCTCAATCAACAAGGGGTCCCCGAGGGAGCTGAGCAAGGGTTCAGATCCGGCGAGCCGAGCGACGGCTCACCGCACTTGCGCGAGGCCGCACAGACACGGTATCCATGTGTACAGTATCATCTTTTAGCGGCAAATACATGTACTAGTAGAAGTGCCCGCCTGCAGAAAACGGCGGCTTCTCGTTGGGGAACATGGATCCCCTAGGTGGGACAACGGAGCGATCACCGGCGGAGATAGAGTGACAACTAAAAGCAGGCAAGCAGATCCAAGGATCGCCAGGGTCCCAAGGGTTCTCCCCGATTGCTAATACATAAGTTTTTTTTTTTTTTTTGGAAAAAAAAAATCGGTGCAAACAATCAGTCTCAGACCACAGTGACAGTAGTCTAGTATCGCTACTCGCTAGTCATAACCCGCTTCTAGATTTTTAGACTGAGATTTTGTACAATACATACGGCGACCCCAAAACCCGGTAGCACAGATCCGGCGTATAAGACGTATCATATTTTGACCATGTACAAACGCTCCAATTCCGGGGCGCCGAGCCTTGCTTCGGGTTTTCCTATTAGAACTCTGCATAGCATGTACGGAATACATAACGTATAACGCGGCCAAAAAAAGCAGTAAGCGAGCGCTTGAAGGCTGCTTACTTATTATTACTCGCAGGACGCCCATGCCAACTTGCTTGATATTAGCCCCCCGCCGGTCGTCATTCGTCAGCGCCAGGTCGGGTGATCCGTCTTCGCATTATCTCTACATGCTTCTGCTTGCGAATCCGGCAGGCAGCCTGCTGCTAAGCCGCAACTCCAAGCAAGCAGGCAAGCAAAAGTTCCAGGATAACTTGTATCAGGTCAGACATAATACGGGCATCCGATTTCTCAGCTTAAAATGCTTACCCATCCAACTTGATTGTCTGCCATTCCCCACAACGTCGATCTTGCCATAGGGCTTGCGAATCAAGTAGTAGAGCATAGCTTGCTCCCCATAGCGTAGATACGCCTGTGTAATCGGCACGGCAAACCAATCAATTCTAGCCATGTAAGTAGACAGTCTGCATCTAGAGAGACGCATATTAAACAAAGCAATGCCATGGCACCACAACTGAGGATGAACGTTGAGCCACCCACTCGAGTTCCAATTTCGATTCGCTACCTATTGACTCTAGAATGATATCCACGGTGCTACAACCAGGTTGTGGCCCCAACATAACGTCCGCGGTTCCAGTCCCACGACTCAAGCGCCGAGCGCCAGTAAGGCAAGGGTCGTTTCGCGGGTCCCATCCCCAGACTTCGTTGAAATCTTGAGCGACAGGCTACAGCGGGACTTCCGTCCTGTCGGGAACAAGGATACTTACATGCGACCAATTCCTCTAGGACAACGTATTGGCAGTACCTAACCCATTTTTTACACTTCTACAAATCAGATCGTTACCACGAATCCCACACGACCTGCTGTCCAACAACACTAGAGCATGCATAATTAAATTAATCCAGCATGCGCTACAGACTATAAATGCAGCGAGGCGAGCTGCACGCATTTGCTTCCAATGGATAAGAAGTAGATAAAACTATGTAGTATCAATCTCATGTCCGATGCCTAGCTGCAACGGCTACAAAATCGGAGAAAAACTAACAGATCACGACCGGTAGTTGTTTCATGTTCTACCAAAGTTACGGGAACCCCCCTTCAATGGTTCTGGGCCGTTTGATACGGATGTGCTGTAGTTTCAACAGCAATGATTAACAATGATCGCCTCATGTCGATGGCTGGCTAGAATACCCCATCGAGCAATGTGGCGTGATATAGATAGCGAGAACAGCATTCTCAGAGCAGAACCTGTTGATGGGGGCAAGAAGAGGCGAAAAATAGAAGAGGAAAACCCGTCCTAGGCCCCCAGACGGACCTTTAAAAGGAGATGCCGAAAGCGGCGACGCAACGCAATCTCGAACCGAGTCAGCTTAGGTAGTAGTCTGGATTGCCGATCAGATCAGCAATACCCACTACTCTACAACTATGGTACTTAGCGCCGCTGGGGAGTCAACTTTGGTCTGGTCTAGGTAGTTGACTCTATCTTAGTCCAGAAATTAACAAGGAGCTGAGCCAAGCCTACGTACGTACATTAAGTAAGTATTTTAGTAATATTTCCCAATTCGTATACATCTCACCGAACTAGGATTCCGTCTTATCCATCATCACGAGATAACGGCGATATGGTAGCGCCAGCCTCACAACAACGGATTGATAGAAACATTGATGAGTCAATCCGCACATGATACATGGTGAAACGGTCTTACAGACAAGGATATCTTTCGTGTGTATCTAGAATACGAAGGCTACCTAGATTTAACTCCTTAGTAGTGAATTTGGGGGGGGATGAGGCGGTTGTAAAGTCCTAACTCCTTTGGTTCTCGCCTAGATTAGGACCTTATTCCAGTGGTATCAATTTGCTAATAGTATCAGCAGAGCCGCCTTGTCATTGTCCTCCCGACCAACTTTATAGTCGTACTATGTTCAAGTAGACCTATCGGTAACTAGTCCGACTAGTTTGGTTTTTGCTGCTACCTTGACAGCGAAGCAACTAGCATTCATGTATGATACGACACGCCATGATTCGATGCCTTGCGTGTAGATTAGTTGCGCTACAGTCTGACGGCATATAGAAGCGAATAACGTCGTCAAACCGGAGATCCACTAGGCTTGTATACCAATCAGATACACCGAGAGCCAGCATTTCGTACTCGGTCGTAAGAATGATATGCAACGGCCCGTAATCGCGCTCGACGAACAATCCCCAGACTTAGAGCCTGCCAGCCTTGTGTAATATGATGTGGGTAGTAGCGGCATTACTTCTAATTTCCCTAGGCAACATATCAAAGAGAATTGTGCTTAGTGATTCAAATTCAGTCATCGCCCATCAGGGAACACATTCTCCTACCTCTCAGTTAATTTTGAGTAGAAGTCAAATATCTAAGTATTAGGGCATCTGGGACAATTCTACTACGAAATTTAAGGACAATTTTATTAAAAAGGAGACATTAAAGACTACTCGACTAAAATAAAGATCTCTAAACACGTAGGTATACATTTTGTATATATGTACTTACTCCTCTTTATGAGCCTCATTCAGGCTGTGTTATTACAACCTGTAACTTCGTCCGCATATGAATGAATCCGCCGCCCTAGCTCTTTTGCCTTGTATGTAGGAGCCTAGTCCTCGAATCCCCCTTAACAAGAAATAAGTATAAGACCGCAAGGAACCCCTTAGTAGTACGATATATGAGCGAGCAGGTAGATTTATAAGATAAACAGTTAAACAAGGCTCCTCGCATAAGACTACGGTTACTTACGGGCTTTGGTAAACACGTAGCTTACATACGAATGATGCCAACGCACACACGGGACAGCGTAGAAGTCTTCAAGACTATAAGCAAAAGCAGTAAGCGATATGCTTATACTAAAGTAGTGACCCCTGAAAATAAGTAGAGCTCTATGTACTTGTATCTATACTAAAGCTGATCTGTTGGATAATTACAGATGTTATATAAAGTAGTCAATTATTGTCTTATTATTGTAAATGTGTAGCTTTATATCTACGAATTTTTTAACTATGATTAGTATCGTGTGATAGGTGGAGATCTAATGGCTGAACCCTGGAGACCCACTTATATTTAACACACCTCTTTAATAAGATCTTTTTTATAATTTTATTAAATTAATATTATGATATTATTTAATGTAGTTTTAATTTAATATTTTATCTTTCGTTTTAATTTAATTTTTTTTAAATGTTTTTATTTTAATTATAACTTATATATCTTATAAATTAATTTATTATATAAATTTAAATTATTTTTATGTTAATAGCATTTTAATTAAACCATCTGCTTTTATTTTTATTAAAAATGTATATTTAATTTATATTATACCACGTTTAATTTTTTAATATAATTAATAATTATAAATATTAACGTGTTATAATTTAATTTATAATTAAATTATTTTAATGGTGATTAGTTTAATTATTTAGATATTATTATATTTAATTATAATTTATTTACTTTTTAATTTAATGTTTAATTTTTTTATCATACGGTTAATGTATAACGTTTTTTTAATAGTTTAAATAAAAGTTAATAATTTAATTTTAATAATAAATATGATAATAATATTTTATTTATTTATTTTTTATTTAATTAATTTTTTAAAAAAAGTTATAATATATACTTATAAACTTTTTTAATTAAAATTATTATCGGTAAATAAAACATTATTAATTATTATTAATGTATTTTTACTATTAAATTTTAAAACATGATATTTAATCTTATATAAATATGTAATAACTTAATTAATGGTTTTTTAATAAGTCTCGTTAAGATTTATAAGAAATCAAATAAATTTAAATATTGTAAATATTATATTTAATTTAATATTAACCATTTTAAATAATATTAAACTAATTTTATATTAAAATTTTTAAATCTTATAAGGTAAAATATGGTTTTTTCGTAGTAAAAATTCATTAAAATTCATAAAAGTAAATGGAAATCTTTTAATTAAATTAATTAACTTTAATATCTTTTTAAAATAAAAAGTTTAAGATAATTAGATTTTTTTTTATCTTTAATCTTAAATTATTTTTATTTTAAAAAACTAATAAATATTACTTTTATTAATTATTTTATAACATTTTTTTAACTTTTTAATAATTTAATTTATTATAAATTATAAATATTTTTTATATACAATTATCATATTATTTATATAAAAAAATATTAGTATTTTACCTTTTATATAATAATATAATTTATATGAGATTACTTTAAAACTTAAATTTATTAAAATTTTTAAAAATTTTTATTACCATAATAATGGTAAGGTTTATAAATTATATAACACCTTATTTAATTATAAAATAATTTCCAGTTTTTTATAACCGAATAACATTTATATATATATAATATCTCTTATAAGAACATAAATAAAAGTATTTATTATATTATATTAAATCATTTTAAAATTAAACCTTATTATTAAAATTATTAAAGTTTTAAATAATCTTTTAATTAAAATTACCATATATATTTCTTTTAAATATAACTTTTTTTATTAATCTCTTTATATAATAAACCACATTTTATATTTTAAAAACCTCTCATGTTTATTAAATTTATAAATATATACTTATATATAATTTAAAATTTAATACCCATTTATTTTTAAATCTTTTTTTTTAATTTTAATTTATAATTTTATAATATTATGACTTTTTAAGTAATTTTATTTAACTTATTTAAAAAAATATCTTATAAGATGATTAATTAGTTTTTTACATTAATAAAACACTTTTAATAAGATATTTTTATATAACTTCTTTTTTATTTATAATACGCAATTAACATTAATATAATTTAAAACCTTTTATTTAAATTATTTTATAAATAACACTTTTATATTAATAAAAAAAGTTATTTTTTAAGGTTTAAAATCTTTTAAACTTATATTTTAAAATAGATTTTAAAGATCCATATTTTTATTTTATATTAAATAACATAATAATATTAATAAAAGACTTAAAAGAGGTATAAGTAATAATTTAAATTTAATAGTAATATATAAATATAAATTTTTAATACTTATATTATTTTTATAATTATCATTTTTAATAATTAACCTTATAACTTTATATAAGTCTCCTTATTATTTTAATGTTTTTTTTAATTCATTTAAATTAATTTTATAATTTAAGTCTTTTAAAATATATTTATCGATTAATTTTTAGATTTCTTTTATTAACATTAATCATAAGTTATTTTAAAAAATAATTAAATTATTATTAAAGAATTTTTCTTTATTAAAAATGACATCTTTTATATTAATAATCTTATTTAAATGAGGTATTTATATTTAATAAATATTAAATGATTTATATTTTATTAAGTAATTAATTTATGCTTTAAAGCTTAATTTATTTAATTTATTATGGTATAATTTTTTATCATTAATTATAATATATGTTTTATAATTATATGTTTATAAGTATATTTAATTTAAACGTTTATTAAATGTCATAAATCTTCCTTATTTTCTTTTAATAACTTTATAAAATATGTTAAATAATAATTTTTATTTATTTTTCATTTTAAATATTTAATTATATAAATATATTACCGTTTTTTAAACCTTTAATTATAAATAAATAAATAATTTAACATTAACTTATATAATATGTCTTTTAATTTTTAATACATCTTTTAAGCGTTTAATACCGTTATTTTAAGCTTAAGTATTAAGTATTAAAAGTTTAATTTTAATGTTTTATGTTTTTATGTTTTAATTTATTTAAGGTTTATTTATAATAATTTTATTATTAATTTTAATTATTTATATTTTAATATTAAATTATCATTTAAATCAATTAATATAAAAATGTATAACTTAAATTAAAATATTAATTTTATAATTATTAAAAATATAATTTTAAATAATATTTAATATTTAATAAGTAAATATTAAATATAAATTTTTATTATTTAATAAATTTTTATAATTATAAAAATTAATTATTAAATGTTTTTTAAAGTTATTATAATTAAATTTTAAGATTTTATAAATCTATTATTTTATTTTTAACATATCACATACTTTATATTTAATATTAATAAAATTATAAATTACCACCTTTTAAGATAAATTTATTAAGTGTTTTAATAATTATAAACTTAAATAACTTAACCTTTAATATCATACCCAGGCATTTTTAATAAAAAATATTTTTTTAATTTATAAATTATAATAATACTTTTATTATATCTTTTAAATATTAAAAGTAACGTTATATTTTTTAATAAAAACCTTATATTTTAATATATATTAACTATATATATCTTTTATTTCTCTTATTAAAATATTATTTCTTTTTTATAAAGTAATTTTCTTACTTTTATTATTTTATTAATACTTATATCTCCTTAACTTTTTAAAAAATATTAAGGTTATTAATAAAAATAAGTAATAAATAATATTTTTAAATTTAAATATAATTTATCCAATTACCATATTTATATACTTATATATTAATATAAATAAAAATTTATTTTTTAATCATAAACTATCTTTAAATGAAGCTTTTTTTTAATTAATTAATCTTCATACTTGATTAATTATTATAATAATATTATTATTATTAAATAAAATTAAATAAAATAATAAATAGCTTTTAATTTTATTAATAATAAATATTATAAATATATCTCTTTTAATTTAACTATAAAATTAATTTTAATCTATTAAGCTGTCTTTTTTTACTAATATTTATGATTTAAATTTACTTTTTTTTAATATTCTTAATTAAATTTAAATTTAAGGATTTTTTAAAGCTTTAAATATTCTTTTTTAAATATATTTTTTTAAAATAAATCTTTTTTAAACTTTTTTTAAAAAAGTATAAAAGTATTTAACCAGATTATAAATTAATTTATAAATAAAATAATTAAAGATTTTATCTCTTATATGTTTAATCTTTTTATAAGATTTATATTTATTAACATTTTTAAACTTTTTTTTTATAACCATTTTTTTATTTTTATAATCATTTATTTTTTTATTATTAAATTTAATCTTAAAAGCATCTTTAATTATTTTTTTTAATTTAAGTATAAATTTAAACATTATTTAATAAAAGTTGTTGATGATTTTTTAATATATAATAGTTTTATTTATAATATATTTTATATTAAAAATTTAATATGATTTAACTTATATAAGGAAGGTATTTTATACCACATTTAAAAAGTTTATTACTTATGAATTTATAATTAAAATATTTAAAATATTATAAAATTTAATTTTCATAAATACTTTCTTTTAATTATTTAATTATTATAAGGTGTTTTATATATTTTTAATTAATTAAATTGTTTATTTAAATTAATAATAAGCTTTTATCTTATCATTTATTTTTAATTTATTATATGTTGTTTTTAAATTAATATATTATTTTAAAATAAATAAGTTTATAAAATAACATATATGTTAATAATAATAAGTAATAATCTTAATAATTTAATTTATTAATTTAAAAGTATGTTATTTTTTTTTATTAAATTTATTAGATATAAGTGGGTCTTCGGGGTTCAACCATTAAATCTCTATTAATCACACGATATTAATTATAATTAAAAAATTCGTAGATATAAAACTACACACTTATAATAATAAAACAATAATTAACTACCTTATACAACATTTATAATTATTTAACAATTAAAAATCTCATCATTAATCTTTTAAAATAAGTATTGGTAATATTTTTAAAATTATTTTTTTAAATTTTAAAAATCTTAAATAACAATTAAAATAACGAGATATAAACGCATTATTAAAATGAATTTATAATGAGTGAGTTTAAAATAATAGTTTATTAATTAAGGAAATCTATAAGATTAATTAACGAACAAGGTATCCTCTACTTAATTAATGATTTAATACCATTTAAGGATCTTAAAAAAATGACCTTATGACATAACAACACCCCCCTCGGTAAAAAAGCCTTAAACGTCCTCATCTTTTCTTTTTAATTAATCTTTTCTCCTTAATTAATCCAGCTTGTTCTCCCTTTTTAATTAATCCAATAAGTAATAAAAGCTTATCACTTTTAATATAAATTCCTTAAAAGTGAACTTTTTAAACATTATCTTATATCTTTTAAATGCATGCTTTTAATCGTTAACTTTTTTTATATCTTTTAAAATCATTTTATTTTATAATATGACTTTAAATATACCATTTTATTAATATAATATTATTATAATATTTTTATTTTAATCTTTAATTGTTTAAATATTTTTGGTTAATTAATTAAAATGTTCTTACATCTCTTTTAATTAATTTATTATTATATTAAGTTTTAATTAAATTAAATTTTAAATATTATATTATTATCTTATTTTCTTAAATGTATCATCATTTAATATATATTAATTAATAACATTTTTTTAAAAGCTAAATATTATTTTATTATTAATTGGTTGTATTAATTAAACTAATCTGATTTCCTTTAAATATTATTTAATACCATTAAACATCATTTTAAAACCTCCGGTTATATTACTAAATATTTTAAAAGCTTTAAAGTTATTTAACTTAAGTAACTTCTTTTTTAATAAACTTCTATTAACATTCTTTAAGTTTTAATTTACGTTAATCAAATACTTTTTAATAATTTTTAATTACTTTTTAATTAATTTATATTAATAAGTCACATTTAATTAAGTTTTAATAATAAACATTTTAATAATCATTATTATTTTATCGATATTAAACTATTATTAAATAAAAACATAATTAATCATTATCATATAATATTTTTATGTAATTTTAACTTTTATTATTTTTTTTATATCATTATTATTTAAAAAGCTTCTTTTAATTTTAAATCTTAATTAAATATATTTGTTTAAATTCCAGTCTTTTTAATTACTCACGAGGGTATTTTTAATTTTAATACATCACTTTTAAATCTTTAATTTAAAATATTAATTAATTATTATATTAATATTAAACTTTCCTTAATTAAAATCCTTAAAAGATAAATTAATATTATTATAATTAAATTATTTATTTTTTAAATTATTTTTTTAATTATTATCATTATTAAATAAATCTTTTACATCAGCGTTAATAAGATTAATCTTTTTTTTTAAATTAAAAAATAAATCAGTTAAAAATTCCATACTTTTATCATCAGCTTTAACTTCATCCTTAATAAATGATATTATCTTATAACACACCATTATTATATTAATAAAAAAATGATATTAATTAATTTATTTTATTTCTATAATTTTAAATATATATTTATTAATAATATATAATTAAAGTATAATTTATAAATAAAAATTTAATAATTATTTATAAATATGTAGATGTTAATTAATATTAAAAAAATAAAAGAAGATCTTATGATATTTATACTTAAGATAAGGTACTTAAAGTTATTTTTTAAGAAGAAATTAAAATTTCTTAAAGAAAGAATTTGTTTATAAAAAAAGTTTAAGAGCTTTAATCTACTTTATAAATAATTTAATTATAATGTTTATTTTAAAGATTTTTTTAATTAATATTTATTTTTTATTATTATTAGTAATAAATTTTTTAATATTTTAATTTAATTTTATAACACCTTGTTAATTATGTTATTAATTTAATTTCAACTTAATAAGTATTAATAAATACGTTTTATTATATTTGTTAATTAATTTAATGGTATTTTAAATTAATAACTTTTTAAAGTATCATTAATTATATATTAATATATATGATTTTTAATATACTAAATATTTTAATATTAATATCTTTTAATTGTTAATTTATTTATTAATTAGTTTTTTAATTTCGTAGGAAATCTATTCATTTATATCACCCTCAACCATCATTTTACCTACTTATAACAATTAATAATTATAAGGATTTTTATTTTATAAAACTTAACATAATTAAATAACTAATATAATTTTATGAATTTATTAATTATTTAAAATATTAAGTTTATATATTAAATTATTAATGCGTTTGATAATAAATAATAATCCTACTTATTATATAAACCACTTTTTAAAAGGTTTATTTAATAAGATATATCCTTTATATAATTTTAAGTAAATGGTATTATTAATGTAGAATTACATTAATTTATATTTAAAATTATATTTTACTTTAATATTTATTATTATAAAATTAATAGTAGTTTTTACCTCTTTTTAATAAAATCATTTAATTATATTATAATTAATTAACTTATAAAAAACCTTTATTATTAAAATAATAAAATAAGGTTTAAAACCATATATAACTTTATTTAACAAATGATTAATTACTATTAATTTAAAATTATTAATGTTATGTTATAAAATAAAAATGATTAAATCTTATAATTCATTAAATATTATAATATAATATTAAATTGCTAATTCGATTTTTTAATTTCGTTATTTAATCTACCTGTTAGTTTAAGTGTAATAATTTATAAATATTATTAATTTAATTATTAAGCAATAAAAAATTATTTATTAAAGCTTCGATATGAACTTAAAGTTATGATTTAAGATGGTTTTAATTAATATTTTTTAATCATATAATTAAAATATTTATAATATTAATTCTATTTAATGGTATGCTTTATATTTAATATAACTTAATATAATAATAATCTTTTTATTAAATTTATAAATAATGACCATTAATACATTAAAAGTCATAAACCTTTTAACAACTTATATGCTTCCTTTTAATAACATTAATAATAATCCGATAATAAAATCCTATACCATTATATGAAATAATTAATTTATTAAATTAATTAACATTAATTTACCATTAAATTTAAACTTATCCATTCGAATTTCTTAGTAATTAAAGTAAAACTTCTTATATTCTCACATTTTTTTAATTAAGTTTTAAATGTAAATATTTTTTAAATTTTATATCATATAATTAACATTAAAATAATATTTTTTATCATAAACCATATTTAATATTTTTTTAACACAATTAAAAAATATCATAAGTTAATGTCTTTTAATATCGTTAACATAATATATTAATCTTTTAATTAACTTATATCAGTACCATTTTATTATATCCTTTTTATTTTTTTTAACTTTTATTAATATTATTCTTATATAATTAAACCTTTTATTTTAACCATAACTGTTAATAATTTAGGTTTTAAAACTTTTATTAATAAAAATTTCCATTAAATAATAAACATAATCATCTAACATATTTTTTAATATAAACTTAATCATATTATTTTTTTTATTAATATCCTTTTAAAAATTAAATGTTATTAAGTATAATAATACATTTAATATTAGGTTTAACATTTTTAATATATAATAAATATTTAAATTAAATTAAAATAACCAAATAAAAAAAATCATTAATTTATTATTTATTTTATTAAAATTTATAATTTTTAAAGAAATTTAATTAACTATTTTTTTTATCACATTATAATTAATTAACATTATGATTAGTTTTATATAAAATTAAAGTTAAACTTTAATTTATTTATATATTTAATAAAAACCTTTTACTTTAAATTTTATCATTTTATACTTAAATTCTACTTTTATAAATATTTTTAATAGGAACATAATTAAATAAATAACATTAATAAAGATATTAACTTTATTTTATAAATAATCCAAATAAAAAATTATAATATTAAAATCTTATTATTTTAAAATATTAATATTAATAAAAATTTAATAATTTAAATTTTAATGTAAAAAAATCATTAATTATATTAAATCCTCTTAAATAATTTTAAAAGATTTTTTTTTTATTAGCGTTAGCTTAAATTATTATTTTAATATATATATTTTTTTAAATAATAACTATTATAAAAATTTTTTTCTTTTTTTATCTTTTAATTAACATTTAAATCTTCCGATTTTATAATGATTTAATCTTTTATTAATAATATAAAACATGTTTTCTTAAAAATCCTGTTAAATTTATATAAGTCTTTAAGTTAATTAATATTATAAGTAATTTAATCTTTTTAATTATAGTAATGTAATTTTTAAGAATCGAGGCATTTTTATTATTAATGATGAATTTAAGTAGTTTTATCGATAAGTAAATTAAAAATAACTTTTTAAGATTTAAGGTCAATCTTATTTTAATAAATTTTTTAAAAATCTAATAAAAATAATTTTTATAATCTTTTTTTATTTTATTAAATATATATATATTATTAATATATGTTATTATAAAATCCTTAAACAACAATAAATGTTTATTTATAAATCACTAACTAATTATTAATAAATTCCGAAAACTTATAAGCGTGATCTTATATATTTTAAATCCTTTTAAAGACATAACCACCATTTAATAATAATGTTTATCAGCTATTAACAGTTGATAAAAAAATGTTAAGTTATTAATATAATTGTAGTACTTATTATCTTTTAGTTTAATTATTATATACTTTTAATATAATAATAAATAAATATTTAACATAATATATTTATTTAATATTTATAAGTTAATCATAATTCTACCTTTTTATTTACTTTTAATTATCCGTTAAAATATAAAATAAGGAGTTTTAAATAATATTAATTTTTTTATTTATTTTATTTTTCTTTATTTATATAATCTATTAAAAGTTTTATTTAATAATTAATGATCTTTAATATTAAGTGGGTAAATTGTATTAATTTTATATTTTTCTTATTAATTATTTATAAAATTAACACACATCTTTTTATTATTAAAAATTTTAATAATATTTAGATTTTATTAAATGTTTAATACTTTAATTATCTTTTATATCCTTTTAATAAATTAAGGATTAAAGTTATAAATTTAAATATTTTTTTTAATGATAATATATGGTAATTTATTTGGTTTCTCCGCTTTTAAAAATGGTAGATTTAAATTTTTAAATTTTAATCCCTCCTTATTAAAAGCTGATTAAACCTTATCGGGTGTTATGTTTTTAGAATTTAACATATCCATCATTGAAGTAGTGAGATTAAAATTTATTAAAAAAAAATTTATTTTATTAATGTTTTTATTATTAATTAATAATATAATTTAAACCACATTCATTTTTTTTTAAGTAATTGTAATGTAATTTTTATATTTTAATTGTTTCATATTAAATAATGTTTTAAATTTTATTTTAACTTAAATAATTATTGGTTTTAATATGTTATTAACATAAACGATATCTTTTAACATCTTAAAATTAATAATATTATATAAGGCATTTTAATATGTAATTATAAACTTAAAATCTTATCCTTATAAAAGATCTATATATTTAATTAATATTAATATCATTGAATTTACAAACACTATTATTTATATAACAGTAACAACTTTTTATTATAAGTTTTATTAAACTTTAATGACTTTAATCAGTACAATTTTATTCGGAAAATTACTTATAATTATTACTTTTTTAAGATAATTAATTATCACTTCATATTATAAATAAAAGTTTATTTTAAATAATAAGTTAAATGTTAATTTATGTTTAAAAATTTAAGCTTTTATTTAAATAATTAATACTTAATAATTTTTAAAACATGGTTTAATTAAAATATGTAAGGTAAATTTTACTTTATTTATTATTTACATTAATTTAATAATACCTCCAACCATCATTAGTTTTAATTAAATAATTATTTTAATATTATTTATAAACTTTTTTAACCATTAATAATCCATCATTTAATTAAAAGCTTTCGTATTATAACATATGATCGATTGTTTACTATAAATATTAACTATTAATATTATTAAAAAAATATATTTTATTATTTTATTAATAAGCTTCTTAATTAATTAAACCTTAATATGCTTATAAGTTTTAAAAGCAATTTTTTTTTTACGAATACTTTTATAATTCATTTTAATTTAATTATCGGCTTTTTAAGTATTTTTATAATTAACTTTAATTTTATCATTAAACTTTTAAATACTTTTATAATTAATTTTAATTTAATTATTAAATACATTTATAATTAAATTATTAATAACTTATTCACTTTTTTTTTATTAATTACTACTTTTTGGTTTAAGTAAAATATATTTATTAATGTATATATATGTTATATAATTTAATTTATTGTTAAATATTTAACTACATTTCTTATAAGTTTATTTATAAAAATTATCATTACATTAATGTTTAATGTAAATGAAATAAGTTTATTAATTATTTAAATCACTTTTTAAATACTTTTTATGAAACTTATATCCTTTAAATTTTAATTTAATTTTAACTTTTTTAATATTTTTATCTTTTTTATTAATTTTTAAATTATTAATAAAATAATTATAACCATTTTTATAATTTTATTTAACTTAATAACGTTAAATATATTAACAGGGTTTATAATTAAAATGATGAAAGTTAAAACTTTAAAAACAACATTAATTATATCTTCGGTCATTATTATATAAATAAAAATAATTATCGCGATTATTATGTTAATCATTGTTGCATTAATTATTATCACGTTAATCATCACTGCGTCGATCATTACTACATCGATCGTTATGATGCCGATCATCACCTCGGCGATCTTTATCCTTATTATAATTACCATAATTATCACGATTACAATCACGCTGGCTGCTTTAATAATCGTTTTATTAATAGTTGGCATTTATATTATCCGAATGTATCACGGCGTTAAAATCATCCGACTAGTAGTTTATAATAATTAATTTAAGCTACATCTTAATTAATGATAATACTTAACTGGTATCTTAAATCATAACAGATTAATCTTTTAATCCCTGGCTTAATAAAAGATGGTACTACATTTATTAACATTAATATAATATGATTAAATACTTTTTTATTATTATAAATAATACGGGTTTAAAAATATAAGTTTAAAACTTAACATTTAAATTAATATAAATTTAATTAAAATATTAAAAAATATCATTTATATTAAAACTTTAATAATATTAAATAATATTTATAACTTAAACTTAAATATTAATATTTTTTAAATAATTATTTTAAGTATAAGTTTATTTTATTTTTTTTAATATCTTTTAAAAAAAAATATAAAACGCCTTATAAAATTTAAGTAAATGAGTTTTAAAATCATTTATATAAAAATCTTATTATTATTTTAAAAGAATACTAATCCACTAACCTTATACGCAGCCTCGATAAAATTAATGAAAATATTTTTAAATTTTTTTAATATAAAATTTATTAATTATAATCACTTAAACCCCTTTAATAAATAAATTAACATTTTTAACATATATTTTTTAATTAAAATACATAATATCACCAGTTTTTTTAAACATAATAATATCCAAGTAAAAAAATCTGATATCCATTAAACGTTAATTATTATTATCAGCTTATTACTTAATTAACTTTATTTAAACTTTAATATTATTAATAACATTATTTATTACTTTAATAATATTAAAAATATTAAAAAATTCAACGATTTTTATAATAATATTATAAATATTAACTTTTTTTTAATAAATCATAAGCGATAAATCATTTAATAACTTATTATTACGTCGTTATCAACGAATACAACAACAATTTTTAAGTCATTATTCATCATTAAAAAAACTACTTAATAAAACATTATTAAATAAATTAAAATTACCTTTACCGCTACTAGTATTAATGTTAACAGCTTTATTACCATTACCGACACTTAATATATCTTTAAAGCCATCATTGTTATTATTAACAGGATTTTCTTTAAATAACATTAAATCCTTAATTTTACTTTTACTTTTAAATATAAAAAAAATTCTAGTTAACTTAAACTTAAATGAGCTTATTTTAACTTAAATAATTTTAAACTTAATTAATACATTCGGGTTAGCTTAAGTTATCACTGACTTTAATAAGCCACCTGATTTAAATTAACTTATCATAATCATCACATCTTTTAATTTAAACGTTTTAAATCTTAAATGATTAATAACTTAAATTAACTTAATTTATATAACTTAATTAATAATAATCACAAACGCTATTATTTAAATAAAAACATTAAAAATAAATTAAATTTCATCGATTTATATAACCGCATTAACTTTAATAACTAATATAATTTTTAACGTTAATAATTTATTAATAATTTAACTAACAACCGATCATGATAAAAATGATTATCTACTTTTATATACAAGTACCTCGATTATTAATTTAATTTAAATATAAGTTTTAAAAAGCTAAGCATAAATGCTTACATTTAACAGATTAATAAATTAAATTTATTAAATAAGTATGATTTCCATTGAGGGTAATTAGCATAAGATAAATAATAAAAAAATAAATATTAATCTTATTAAGTATCGAGATATTAATCTCGATGACTGCTTAAGATCCGATATAAATAATTAAATAATAAACGAATTAACATTTAATGATAATAGTTAATCCTTTAAGTTAAATGGTATTTATACAGCTATTTATAATTTAATAAGTAAGGATTTAATCTTAATTAATAAAATAAAAATAAGAAATTTAAACAATAAAAAAAAAATACATTTTAATAATAAAAAAAAAATATATTTCGATTTTAAAACTTAAAATAAAACTTCGCTCCTAATAATAATATTAAACTTATTTAAAATACCGTTAATAATAATTAACATTAATATAAATTAAATATTTAAATTAAAAGAAAAAATAATCTTATCTTTAAAATAAATATTAATAAACTTTAATGTTATTTATAATGTTTTTTTAAAGTGATAAAAGTCAACATTTTATTTAAAGTTACGTTTATGTTTTAATTTTAAACTTTTTATCACTTTTATTATTATTTTTAAGCTTAGTATAAGATTATTAAAAGTAAAAATAAAATTTAACATTAATTTAATGTCTTTTTCCAGTAATTTCTACATTTAAATAAAATTAAAGTATTTTATTAAAAACTTAATAACTTCGATAATATAAGACTACTCATGTTTAATTATTTAAATAAAATTAAAAAAGATAATATAAATATATAAAGAAAAAAAAATAAAATCCTTTTAAAAATAATCTAACCATTAATAAATATTTACTAATTAAATAAGTAAAAATAATCATAAAAGCAATTATTAATATATACTTTAATAATTAAAAACGATCATTAACATATACTTTAATGATTTTAAAACTAATCGTTAATAATAGAAAGCTAATTAAAGAAAAATGAAGTTATTTAATAAAAACAAAGCTTATTAAATGCCTCCCACTCCTTAAAGCTATAAGAAGATCAATTAATATCAACCTTTTAAAAAAGATTTAAAAATAATAAATAGCAAGTAATAAAACTCGTATATTAATGTTATAATGATAAAATTACCATCAATAAAATCATAAAAAAAATGTTAATATAATAACATAAGTATGATATAAGTTAATTAAAAAACCAGCATAAATAAAATACTATTAAATATAATAAATGAGTTTAAAATAATAGTTTATTAATTAAAGAAATTTATGAGATTAATTAATAAGTAAGATATCTTTTACTTAATTAATAATCTAACATTATCTAAGGATTTTAAGAAGGTAACTTTATGACATAATAAAATTCTTTATATAATATTAATAAATTAATTATTAAAAGTAAATTATAAAATTTAAAAGATTAATTAAATTAAAAAATAACATTTTTATTTAAAATAAACGGATATAAGATTTTAAAATAAATTAAAAAATAATAACCGTGGTTAATTAAATTAATAATATTACTTATTAAAAAAGTAAAATATAAAAAATAAAAAGTTTTAATTTAACTTAAATAAAATTAAACCGAGATATTATTTAATTAAATAATTATAAATGATGATGTGTTTATTTTAAAGTTTAAGAAAATTTAATATAAAATATAAAACAAGCTTTAAAAAATATTTAATCTCACCACCTTAAAAAAAAACTATTTAAAATAAATTATACCTTTTATAAAAAAAGATTAAATAAATTTAATAAAAAAAAATAATGTATTTTTAAGTTAATAAATTAAATTATTAAAACTATTACTTATTATTATTAACATATATGTTGTTTTATAAACTTATTTATATTAAAATAATATATTAATTTAAAAATAACATACGATAAATTAAAAATAAATAATAAAATAAAAACTTATTATTAATTTAAATAAATAATTTAATTAATTAAAAATCCATAAAACATCTTATAATAATTAAATAATTAAAAAAAAACATTCATAAAAATAAAACTTTATAATATCTTAAATGCTTTAATTATAAACTCATAGACAATAAACTTTTTAAATACAATATAAAATACCTTCTTTATATAAGTTAAATCATATTAAGTTTTAAATATAAAATACATTATAAATAAAACTATTATATATTAAGAAATTATTAACGATTTTTACCGAGTGATATTTAAATCTGCACTTAAATTTAAGAAAATAATTAAAGGTGTTTTTAAAGTAAAATTTAATAATAAAAAAATAAATAATCATAAAAATAAAAAAATAATTATAAAAAAAAAACTTAAAAACGTTAATAAACATAAATCTCATAAAAAGATTAAGCGTATAAAAGATAAGACTTTTAATTGTTTCATTTATAAATTAACTTATAATTTAGTTAAATACTTTTATACTTTTTTAAAAAAAACCTGGAAAAGATTTATTTTAAAAAAATATATTTAAAAAAGAGCATTTAAAACTTTAAAAGACCCTTAAATTTAAACCTAGTTAAAAATGTTAAAAAAAGGTAAATTTAAATCTTAAATATTAATAAAAAAAATAACTTAATAAACTAAGATTAACTTCATGGTTAGATTAAAAGAAATATATTTATAATATTTATCATTAATAAAATTAAGGATAACATTAAATCTGCGGTATGCCGAAGCTAAATCTGCGGTATTTCCCCGATTAGGAAGGCGGTGGGCGGAAATCCGGCGCTAATACCTCACCAACTGGCTGAGATAGCCAAATCGTACTTCAACCTGAATAACTTCAACATTTCTACGTCTCAGACTTAATAATTTACATAGCTGTAATCAGCTCAATTGCGCGGTCATACTGATATATGTTTCAGGTTATGCATCCTAGATTTGACGTGGCTACCCAAGGGAGTACGCCCATATCCTGATTTTCAAAAACGACTAAGTCCCCCATATAGGCGTTGAGCCTCAGCCAGCGAGAGCCAGCGCCAGCCAGCGCCAGCGATAGCCACCTCGATCCTGGGATGCAGCAGTTGAAACTTATATGGCTAGAATCAGCAAAATGAGCGCTTTCAAATGATGTAAATTATTAATTGACGTCATCTCAGACTGTAGAGTTATTCGAGTTGAAGATGAAATCCAGCGTTCTAAGTGGTTTGGTGAGGGAGGCGCCCGGCAAAACCGCCTACCGCCTGCCGCTTTAGGAAATACCGCAGATTTAGCTTCGGCATACCGCAGATTTAATGTTGTCTAAAATTAAAAGTTATTTATTATTTTATTTAATTCTATTTAATAACGGTAATATTATTATAATAATTAATTAAATATAAAAATTAATTAATTGAAAAAAAGCTTCATTTAAAAATAATTTATGATTAAAAGATAAACTTTTATTTATATTAACATATAAATATATAAATATAATAATTAAATAAATTATATTTAAATTCGAGAATACCGTTTATTACTTATTTTTATTAATGACTTTAATATCTTTTAAAAAGTTAAAAAGATATAAATATTAGTAAAATAATAAAAATAAAAAAATTATCTTATAAAAAAAAGATAATACTTTAATAAAAGAAATAAAAAATATATATAATTAATACATATTAAAATATAAAGCTCTTATTATAAAATATAACGCCACTTTTAATATTTAAAAGATATAATAAAAGCATTACCATAATTTATGGATTAAAAGAATATTTTTTATTAAAAATACTTAAATATAACATTAAAAACTAAGCCACTTAAGTTTATAATTATTAAAACACTTAATAAATTCATTTTAAAAAATGATAATTTATAATCTTATTAACATTAAATACAAGGCTTATGACATATTAAAAATAAGATAATAAATTCGTAAAACCTTAAGATTAAATTATAATAACTTTAAAAAGCACTTAATAATTAATTTTTATGATTATAAAAAATTATTAAACAACGAGAATTTATATTTAATATTCACTTATTAAATATTAAGTATTACTTAAGATTATACTTTAAATAATCATAAGACTAATATCTTAATTTAAGTTATATATTTTTATATTAATTAATTTAAATGGTAATTTAATATTAAAATATAAATAATTAAAATCGATAATAAAATTATTATAAATAAATTTTAAATAAGTTAAAACATAAAAGTATAAAGTATTTAAATTAAACTTTTAATACTTAATACTTAAGCTTAAAATGGTAGCATTAAACATTTAAAAGATATATTAAAAATTAAAAGATATGTTATATAAGTTAATATTAAACTACTTATTTATTTATAATTAAAAGTTTAAAAAACAACAACATACTTATATAATTAAATGCTTAAGATAAAGAATAAATAAAAATTGCTGTTTAATATGTTTTATAAAGTTATCGAAAGAAAATTAAAAAAACTTATGGCATTTAACAAATGTTTAAATTAAATATATTTATAAATATATAATTATAAGGCATATGTTATAATTAATAATAAGAAATTATATCATAATAAATTAAATAAATTAAACCTTAAAATATAAATTAATTACTTAATAAGATATAAATTATTTAATATTTATTAAATATAAATACCTCATTTAAATAAGATTATTAACATAAAAAATATTATTTTTAATAAAAAAAAATTCTTTAACAGCAATTTAATTATTTTTTAAAATAACTTACAATTAACATTAATAAAAAAAATCTAAAAATTAATTAATAAACATATTTTAAAAGACTTAAATTATAAAATTAACTTAAATGAATTAAAAAAAGCATTAAAATGATAAAAAAACTTATATAAAGTTATAAAATTAATTATTAAAAACGATAATATCGAGAATAATGCAGGTATTAAGAACTTATACCTATATACCACTATTAAATTTAAATTATTATTTATACCTTTTTTAAATCTTTTATTAACACTATTATATTATTTAATATAAAATGGGAATATGAACTTTTAAAATTTATTTTAAAATATAAGTTTAAAAAATCTTAAACCTTAAAAAACAACCTTTCTTACTAACATAAAAACGTCACTTATAAAATGATTTAAATAAGAAATTTTAAATTATATTAATATCAACCACATATTATAAATAAAAAAAAAGTTATATAAAAACATTTTATTAAAAGCATTTTATTAATATAAAAAGTTAGCTAATTATCTTATAAGGCATTTTTTTAAATAAATTAAATAAGATTACTTAAAAAATCATAATATTATAAAATTATAAATTAAAATTAAAAGAAAAAACTTAAAAGTAAATAAGCATTAAATCTTAAATTATATGTAAATATACATTTATAAATTTAATAAATATAAGAGGTTTTTAAAATATAAAACACAACTTATTATATAAAAAAACTAGTAAAAAAAGTTATATTTAAAAGAAATATATGCGGTAATTTTAATTAAAAAATCATTTAAAACCTTAATAGCTTTAACGGTAAAATTCGATCTTAAAATGATTTAATATAATATAATAAACACTTTTATTCATGCTTTTATAAAAGACACCATATATATATAAATGCTACTTAATTATAAAAAACTAAGAATTATTTTATAATTAAATAAAACATTATATAATTTACGGATTTTATTATTATTATAATAATAAAAATTCTTAAAAACCTTAATAAATTTAAGTTTTAAAATAATCTTATATGAATCATATTATTATGTAAAAGATAAAATACTAGTATTTTTTTATATGAACGACATAATAATCACATATAAAAAACACTCATAATCTATAATAAATTAAACCATTAAAAAATTAAAAAAACATTATAAGATAATTAATAAAAATGATATCTATTAATTTTTTAGAATAGAAATAATTTAAAACCGGAAATAAAAAAAAATTTAATTATTTTAAACTTTTTATTTTAAAAAGATATTAAAGTTAATTAATTTAATTAAAAGACTCCCATCTACTTTTATAAATTCCGATAAATTTTTATTATAAAAAAACCACATCTTACCTCATAAGATTTAAAAATTTTAACATAAAATTAACTTAATGTTATTTAAAACGGTTAATATTTAATTAAATATAACATTCGTAATATTTAAACTTACTTAATTTCTTATAAATCTTAATAAGACTTATTAAAAAACCATTAATTAAATTATCATATATTTATATAAGATTAAATACCATACCTTAAAATTTAAGGGTGGAGATACATTAATAATAACTAATAATACTTTATTTACCGATAATAATTTTAATTAAAAAAACTTATAAACATATATTATAACTCTTTTTAAAAGGTTAATTAAATAAAAAATAAATAAATAAGATATTATTATTACATCCATTATTAAAATTAAGTTATTAACCTTTATTTAAATTATTAAAAAAACATTATATATTAATTATATAATAAAAAAGTTAGACATTAAATTAAAAAACAAACAAATTATAATTAAATATAATAATATTTAAATGATTAAGTTAGTTATTACTAAGATAGTTTAATTATAAATTAAGTTATAACATATTAATATTTATAATCATTAATTACATTAAAAAATTAAGTGTAATATAATATAAATTAAATATACGCTTTTAATAAAAATAAAAATAAATAATTTAATTAAAACACTACCAACGTAAAAATGGTTTAAATTTATATAATAAGTCGGTTTATAAGATATATAAATTATAATTAAAATAAAAACATTTAAAAAAAATTAAATTAAAATAAAAAATAAGATATTAAATTAAAATTACATTAAATAATATCATAATATTAATTTAATAAGATTATAAAAAAGATTTTATTAAAAGGATATGTCAGATATAAATAAGTTTTTAAGGTTTAACCATTAAATCTTTATTAATCACATAATATTAATCATAGTTAAAAAATTCATAAATACGAAGCTACACACTTATAATAATAAAATAATAATTAACTACTTTATATAGCATTTGTAATTATTTAATAAAATTTATTTAATCTTTTTTTATAAAAAGTATAATTTATTTTAAATAGTTTTTTTTTAAAGTAATAAGATTAAATATTTTTTAAAGCTTGTTTTATATTTTATATTAAATTTTTTTAAATTTTAAAATAAATATATCATCATTTACAATTACTTGGTTAAGTAATGTTTTAATTTAATTTTATTTAAATTAAATTAAAACTTTTTATTTCTTATATTTTACTTTTTTAATAAGTGGTATTATTAATTTAATTAATTATAATTATTATTTTTTAACTTATTTTAAGATTTTATGTTCGTTTATTTTAAGTAAAAATGTCACTTTTTAATTTAATTAATTTTTTAAACTTTATAATTCACTTTTAATAATTAATTTATTAATATCATATAAGAAATTTATTTTAATAATATGTTTATATTTCATTATTTTAATTATTATTTAAAGCTTTTAAGTTTTAAAAAAATAATTTTAAAAATACTATTAATGTTTATTTTAAAAGATCGGTGATAAGATTTTTAATTGTTGGATAATTATAAATGTTATATAAAGTAGTTAATTATTATCTTATTATTATAAATGTGTAGCTTTATATTTATAAATTTTCTAATTATAATTAATATCATGTAATAAGTGGAGATTTAACGGCTAAACCCCGAAGACCCACTTATATTTGACATGATCTTAAACTTTATTAATTAAGAATTAATTATAATAAAAGCTTTAATTTAAAAGCTTAAAACTTATTTAATTTTAATTAATAATTTTTTTAAGTTTTAAGGTTTTTATTTTTTTATTTTTTATAAAATGTAAGTAGATTTTATTTATACTTAGTTTTTAAATACATATTTAAATGTTTAACCGCCGAGATTATTAATATTAATTATTTAATATAAATGATTATAATTAATAAGTTAACGATATAATTAATAAAATTCTTTTTATAACTTTAATTATTTATTTTTTTTATTAATAACTTTTAACATTTAATTTTATATAATATAATTTTTTTTTTAAAACTTATTTTTAAATTTTAACTTATAATTATCGAAGGTAAAAAATCGAGATCGTAAGGTTTATTTAAATATAATTCATGAAACGTTTAAACTATAATTTTAACGCTTTTATTTTTAAAGTGATTATAAAGTTTTTAAGTTTAATGTTTTTTAATTAATTAATTTTTTTATTTAATTAAATATTTTATTTTTTTTAAATTTATATAAAATTTAATATTTTATTTATAAAATATTTTTCATTTTTAATTAAAATTACCTCTCGTAAAACTTAATTAAAATCAAATAATTCTTAATTATTAACGTGGTAAGGTTTAATAAATAAAACATAAAATAAGTTATAGATTTTTTATTTTTTTAAAAAATTAAGTTTAATAACGGTAAAAAAAATTACTTTTTAAATTTTAAAAAATCTTATTATCTTTTTATTTAATTTTTTAATAAACTTTTTAATTTTAATATTTTTAATATTTAATATAATTAATTAACTTTTAAAATAAATAAATATTTTATTTCGTTATTTATCTATTTATTTTTTTATTTACACATAATTTTTTTTTAATTACTTTTATATATTTATATGTATTTACGTTATTTAATAAGCATATAATCTACTTTTTAAATTACGTAATGTTTTTAATAAAAAGTTATGCACCGTAAAATGATAATTATAATTTACGTAAAAAAAATCATATAAATTATAATTAATATAACGTTATTATAAGTAAATTTTATTATATAAAATAAATCTTTTTAATTAAACATTTCGTAATTAATAAAAGTTTTAAAATAAATTTTAAAAATTTAATTAAATTATTTTATTTATTTATTAATTTAAAAATAAAACATAATATTTATTTTAAGTTTAATTTTAATTAACTTAAAAAAGTTTTATTATAAGTAAATAATAAATTTAAAGTTTTAATTAAAAATTATATTTAAAAGTATCTTATAAAACTTTTAATAAAACTTAATAAAAATTTTTATTAAATTTATTATTTTTTTTTTATTTTAAAAAAAATAAAATAAGTTATTTTTAAAAAAAGATTTATTATAACTTATATTAAGTTATAATTATTAAAAAAGAGTAGATTTATAATAAAATCCATGGCTACTATTTATTAAAAGATATAATAAAATTTTATAAGTTAAAAATGTCCGTAAAAAATATATTATTACGTTTTATTTTATTAATAATTAAAACATTTACATATATATTCGTGTATATTAATCTCGATATTAAATTATTAAAAGTTTCGAATAATTAATTTTAATATTTTATTAATACTTATATGATTAATAATAAGTATATTATGTTTTAATTAAATGATTTTATTCTTTAATATTAACGGAATTTATAATTAATTTTTATGGTAAAAAAAATTATTTTAAATTTCTATATTTTTTTTAAATTTATTAATTTAATTTTAATAATCTTAATCTTTTTAAACTACTTTTTTAATTTATATAATAAATTTAAATAATTATTTAAAAGTAAAAAGATTATAAAAACGTATTAAAATAATTAATATAATATAAAAGTTAATAAAAATAAATTTAATAAAATACTTATTTTATAAAACCATAATAATTAATTAATTTTTAACTTTTTTTTTTAAAATGGTATTATAATAATTAAAAGATAATATTAACTTTTTCATTTTATTTATTTAATTAATAATTAATAATAAATTAATATAATAAAAGTTATTAAACTTATTAAACTTAACGATGATTAAAGATTTAAATAATAATAAAATATATTAAGTTTTAATAATTTAAATATATTTTAATTCGATATTTAATATCTTTTAAGTATTAACATTATTTATTAAATAAGTTTATAATTATTAATAATTTTTTATTATATATTTCGTAATTTATTTTTATAAGGGTAAGTTTTTTTAAATAATAAACGATAAGTTTAAATTTTTTATTATTATTTTTTTAAAAAAATATAATTTTTAAAGTAAAATTTAAAACATTAATTTCGATAATAATTTATTAATTAAAATTATAATGTTATAATATTAATATAATAATAAATTAATATTTTAATTCTTTAAATATTTAATTTATTTTTTAATTTATTTTTAATTTTTTTTATTTCTTTTATTAATTTTAATTATAAGTTACATTATCACCGAAAAATTCGTTATAAACCGGTGATAAAAATTAATAAACTTAATAAACTTTTATAACTCCTTAAAAGTTATAAAAGTTTTTTAATTTAAAATATAATTAATTTTATTTTAAAATATAAATATATTATAAGATCTTATAATATAATTAAGGAATTCTACCTTATAAATTACTTAATAATATTTTTAAAAAACGATTATAAAGTGATATTTTAATAAACATTTAAAAACTTTTTTAATAATACGATTATACTTCTTTTTAATATTAACATAAATAAATAAATCATTTATATAAATTAAAAATCTAATATTAATTAAGTTTTTAAAAATATAATTCATTATAAATTAAAATATTATTAAAACATTAATAAAATTAAAAAACATTATTAAATATTTAAATAAATTATACTTATATTTAAAAGTTATTTTCCATTCGTCACTTTTTTTAATATAAATAAAATTAAAGTTAAATTTTAAGTTAATTTTAATAAATTATTTTATAATATAAAATTATACTTACATCTTCGTAATAAACGAGATAAAATATCATATAAATATAATAATAACATTTAATCCTTAATAATTAACTACTAATTAAAAAGGATTTTTAAGATCATATTTTTTTATAAACATTATAAAAGCATTATATAAAGATATAAACTTATATATTTATTTATTATTAAACATTTTTTTTAATTAAAATTTAAATATATCGAATTTTTATTCATTTATTACATAAAAAGGTTTTTATAAAAACATTTTTCTTTTAATAAAATTAATCATATAGTTTTAAAGTTAATAATTAAAAAATTTTTAAACGACATTTTATATTATAATTAAAATAAATTCTTTAAATTCATCCGATATAAAATTTAAAAATGATGGATAAATATTTAAAGATTTAATTACTATCGTTATAAAAATAAAAGATCGTTATAAGATTTAATTAATATAATTTTTTTAATAATATTTAAAAGGGAATTTTATAATATAAAAGTTTATAAAAAATCTTATGAGTTAATATTTTTTTAATTATTATTAAAATAAAATAAAATCATATTTATTATTAAAAACGTTTAATTTAAAATTTAAACATATAAAATGATTTTTTTAATAATAAAATATTATTACTTTTATATAATATCATCCTCCGGTAAAAATAATGATATTAAAAGCTACTATAAGTTATAACATTTATCATTTAATAATTAATAATTTTTAAGCTTATACTTTTAATAAAAATATCATTAATATTAAACTTTTTATATTAAAAAATATTTATATTAAATATTCTTAATTATTATAAATTAAAATTATTTTAATTATTAATTAATTTTTTAAATAAAATTTAAGTTAAAACTTTTTAACTTTATTAATTAATTTTTTACTTTATTTTTTAATAAAAAAAGATTAAAAAATTTTATTTAATATTAATTATAAAATCTTATAAAATAAATCATAAAAACCATTTAAAAATTTAAGTTTAATAAGTTATTAATTTTTTAAATACATAAATAAAAAATAATTCTTATAATTAAATTAATCTTATTTTTTTTATTTAAAAAAAAAGATATTATATTAACTTTTTCCTTAAATTTTTTTTTAATTAAAAAAATCTTTTTAAATATAAGTAATAAATCCTTCCTATTAACATTTTTTTAATAAAATAAATTAAGATTTAATGATTATTATAATTATAATATTAATAAACCTTCTTTTTTTTTTACATTTTTTAATATTATTTTAACTTATTTCTTTTAATATTTCTTTATTATTAAATTAATATTTTAATTTAACATCTATTAAAATAAAATCGCTTTATTTATCTTATCTTTAATTTTTTAAAAATCAATTTTAATTAAAATTAAAACAATTTTTTTAACTTTAACTTATTTAATTTAATTTCGAATATTTTATTATTAAAATAAGCTTTTTTTTTACTAATAAAATACTTAAATTAATAAACATATTTTTATATATTTAATTAATTTCTTTTATAATAAAAATAAAATCTTCATTCATTTTAAATAACTTATCACGTTAAAAATATATAAATTTAATAATCTTATCGAAAAAAGTCTTAATTATATAATTTTAAAATATAATTTCAGATTATTAAACCATTTTATTAAAATCTATTAATTTTATTAAATATTAAATTATATCCTTTTAATATTTTAATTTAATTATCTTTTTAAAGTTATAATATTTTTCGAAAGGATTATAAAATCTTTTTTTTAAAACATTAATATAACTTATTTAAAAATTTATAAAACATAATTATTTAATTTAATTAACTTTTTATTAATATTATAATTAAGCTTTTTTAATTAATAAAAAGCTTACTTAATTAATATAATAATAATCCTTAAAAAAACTTTTTTTATACATCTTAAAATAAGCTTTTACTTTTATCCACTATTAATAAAATTAAAATAAGTTTTTATTATTATAAGTAATAAGCTTATTAAATTATATTAAGTTAATAATAATAAAAACAAGTTAAATTAAACGTTTTAAAACTTAAATTAATCGATCTTCGATATTTTAAAATCCATTTAAACTTTTTAATATAAATCGTTAAAAAAAAAAAAGTTCATAAAATAATCTTTTTAAAAACCTTATAATATTATTATTATTAAAGTCATTAAAATCTAACCTTAAGTTACCGCTTAATTTAAAAGTAAGTTTTAAAAATAATCTTTTTAACCCATCACTTTTAAATATAAATAATATTACTCATATAATATTAAATTACATTTATACGTTTTAAAATTAATATTTAATTTAAAATTATCTTAATATATTATTTATTAATTATTAACATATTTAAACTTTTAAATTATTATACTTTAATAATAAGATTTATAAAGTAATAAAAAAATGATAATTTTTTAATTATTAAAAAAATAAATTAATAATAACATATTTTTTTATAAATTTAAAAATTAAATTAATATTTATTAACTTATTAACAATTAACCTTATTTAAAATTTAATAAAAACAACTTTAATATAAACTTATAAATCGATAAATTAACATTTTATAATTTTATTAAAATATATTAAGTTAATATAACTTTTTATAAAAAACTTATTAATTTAAATATTTTTCTTTTAAACTTAAATATTAACTTATTAATTTATAATAATAAAATATTAAATCCCCTTTTAAAAATTTAATAAAATAACATAATATTAATTAATTATCTCTTTTAATTTATTAATAACTTATTATTTAATATTATTATCATTTATAAATTTAATGATTACTTTTTAAACTTATTAAATAAAAAGATGGCTTTATTTATTAATTTAAACTTTAAAAAAGTTAATTTAATCTTTAAAAGCTTAAATATTAACTTAATATAAACCTACTATAATATTATATACACTTTATATACATATATATTATTTTTTTAATATCTTTTAATTTTATATATTAATTATTAATATTAAAAAATTAAAGATTTTAATAATTTAATAAGCTTTAAACATTTAATAATATATTTTAACAAATTAATTAAAAAAATTATTAATTATAAAAATAATTTAATTAATATTAATATAATTTTTTATAATAACATTAAACTTTTAAAAATTATAAATAATTAAATAATTATTTAATTAAAACGTAAAAGAATTATCTTTTTTATTATAAAAATTACGTAATAAATTTAATATATTAAGCTTAATTAAAAATTATTTACATATAAAATATCTTTTATAAATAAATTATTATTTTTATTAAAATATATAATTAAAAAATTTA
This sequence comes from Hypomontagnella monticulosa, assembly GCA_902825475.1. Taxonomy (NCBI): domain Eukaryota; kingdom Fungi; phylum Ascomycota; class Sordariomycetes; order Xylariales; family Hypoxylaceae; genus Hypomontagnella; species Hypomontagnella monticulosa. The sequence goes on along the minus strand of CADEBF010000011.1, from coordinate 3,317,961 downwards.
AAAACTTTTTTAATAAGTAATAACATTAATATAATTTCACATAAAAAATATATAAAAAAAATAAAAGCTTATAATAATATAAAACTTTCGATAAATTAATTAAGTTTAATAATAAAAATAATTTAATTTAATAATATTAATTAAATAAAAAAAATAAAAGGATTATTATTATTTTATTTATAAATTAATTTATATAAAACTTTTAAAACTTTTTCTTTTAAAAAATCTTTAATAAAAAAAAATAAAAAACTTAAATAAAATAATTTTAAAAAGCCTCTTAAAATATTCTTATAACAATTAAGTTATTATAAACTTAAAAGGTTTTTTAAATATTAATAATAAAAAAAAATAAAATAAATTCATAAGATTTTTTTATAAATTTATAAAAAGTTAAATAAATTAATTATTTTAAAATCCATACATAATAATAATCTTCGAAATAACTTTAAAAAAAAAGAAAATTATTTATAATAAAAGCTTTAATTTAAAAATTTAAAACTTATTTAATTTTAATTAATAATTCTTTTAAGTCTTAAAGTCTTTACTTTTTTACTTTTTATAAAATATAAATAAATTTTATTTATACTTAATTTTTAAATATATATTTAAATACTTAACCACTAAGATTACTAGCATTAATCATCCAGTATAAATGGCTACAACTAATAAGCTAGTAATATAACTAATAGGATTCCTTCTATAGCTTTAACTGCTCATCTCTCCTACCAACAGCTCTTGGCACTTAGTCCCGTGTGACATTGGCCTTCTTGCTTGACTGATTGATGACGAATCGACAGAAACATATTATGAATTTGTGGGGGAGAGCACTTGCTCGAAGGGTTGGTAGTAACATAGTAAGTTTCAAAGGCCGAAGGGTGATCCTTTTGTATCGTACATCTTCCAATAAAAAGGGGGAAAGTCAGACATTACATGAAGAATTAAATCCTGCTTTCAACGTCGTGTTGTTGATTTGAACCATACATGGCTGGTTGATTTCTCGCTAAATTAACCAAGCTGATGAAGTGAAGTTTAAGCTTCAGTCGTTTTAACCGTAAGACTTTATTTTTAGGTGTTTTTACCATAGAATCTTAATATCGCGCCTCTGCTAACACTCACATCTATAGATAGCCACTAAATCCTGTTTTAAAAGCTTCACGTAATATTATGCTTGCTAAGGGTGCTCTATTCGATTCGATTCATCGTGTGATAATAGTCGTTGGGTCAGGGAATTCTAGAAAATACGGACGGGAACTCTCATTACTGGATGGTGTGTCGCTGGCTGTGAAAAATGAGTGGCAGGTGGACAGTATACTACTGCATGATCATGAGCTAAATGTTTCTGAGCGAAGTAGGTGTTTATGCTTGATATTGGGATGATTCCGACCTTCCTATAAACGTTTGAAGTGTATCGTTCTTTTCTTGGCCTAGGAATCGTTCCCTCAGCTAGTAGTAGGGACGGCTCATGTCTTAGCCTGATATCTGACAAATCGAAGAGTTTGAACGCCTCTTGTCATGATATGCGAAGTTTGGTTGCAGATATATATACCAGAAGCTACTTGTTTGTGTTGCTAGAACTGAAGATTGCGCTAAGGGGGTATGTGGTTGCTAATAAAAGCCATCAAGGGAATACTGTTGTATATAACACTAGAATCATTCACGTATGGGTTTGAATATCTTCTTTGAATTATCAGATTAAGACGCCAATTAGACACAATGCAACCTTTAAAGCACAAATTCAGGCCTCCCATAAACTTTTTAGATGCCTTTCCCGGTGAGGGGTGTGTGTATGTGAACCCAAATCCCGTTTTCCTTTTTTTACTTCCCGTACCGCGCCCCTTTTGTAGTCCTGTGTATGCAATTACCAATACAATGCATTAGAGTATTTCCCCTTCTATGGAAGACCTGAGCCAGCACGCTGTAGAAGTGGCCGGTCATCAAATCGTCGATCATCGAAGCTGTCGTTATCGTCGTTAACTACTTCATCTTCATCCAATGAGCCATCCCCGCTATAGATGAAGAATTGTGCGAATATTCCCAGATCCAAAAGCAGGGTGCCTAGGCTACCAGCCAGCCATGAGGCGTTGACAAGTATGTACCTTCCGTATATCCTCTCTGCCTCGCCGGGCCTGCAATGGGATTCGGCGCAGTGCGGCTCATAAGCAAAGATAGATAGCACGTAGGTCAGGTTTCCCAAGCAAGCGAAGAGGAAGAATAATATGCTTACTCCTTCGGTTGACTTGCGGCGCCAATTGAGCAGCAATTGAGGAAGCCGGGAGCCGAGGTAGAGGAGGGCACAGAACCAACCAAAGACCTGACCCCATATGTCAAAGGAAGGGAGACCCTCCCCGGCGGGTGAATCAGGTTGGCCGTTTGAATAATGCCTACTAAGTAACCATCCTAGTATGCCGGCTACGCAAACTATTACAATGGCGACCGAATTCCAGATGACTGCTTGTAATCTCGTGGGTGTAGGTGGGGGTGCGACTGGTGGTTCTGATACCAGTGGCGTGGCCGGACTTAAGTGAGACCATCCACTTCCTCTCCTTTCCCTTTCGTCTAGATAATTATTCAACAATCCCGTTCTCTCATTTGGTTCACCAACAGCGATATTCGATGGCTTCGGCTGAGCTGACGGAATCTCATCCTTCCATGTGAAACCCTTGTAGTAGAAACATTGCGCTAGGAGAACGAAGTCGGCGATCGTGTAATAAATGGCTAAAATAAGCATCGTCGGCAGAACGCCTTGAAGTACGGCGCCGAGTATGTTGAAGACATCTCCAAGCAGCCAAAGGATTATGAAGGGGACGGACAAGCCATCGGCGGAACTTCGTCGGAAATTTTCTATTATCTGGGGAGAGAAGACTACGACCCAAGCTGCAATCGAGATGGAACTGTGAAATGAAGTGTTAGAGTGTCTCACAGTACGCAGGTCTTAAGTTGATTTGTCCTACCCGCAGATACCTGATATTGCTTCGACGTCGAGGTTTAGAGGGCCCGTGGGAGGAGCCATCCCGGAAGAAGATACCGGGAAAAGCAGTGACTGTGTAACAGGATCGACGTCAAGGGAGATACTAGATCAGATGTCGTTACATATGTAGATATTGACCCAGTGACATCAAGAAGATCGAAGATAGTTGAGATGTATATTCAAAAATAAACATTGGGTGCTCAATTACAATTAAGTCAGTTAAAACTAAAGAAAACTTTTCAGGAGAAAGGGAATTTTCACAGGATGATAGAGTTGGAAAATTGCGACAGCGTGCCTTTGCCCCTTTGCCTCGGAACAAGAAAAACTTTAGTGTACCCTGGTCTACCTAGGCTCCCAGGCACCGGGGTCCCGATGACCTCAACGTTCACCCCACCCTTGTGCATTCTGCGGGGGAGGAACCCTCTATTTCAGCACTGATAGGGCTGCCAGCCTGAGGCTACGCATCTAATTTGTCTGAGATGGATCTCTTTAACCGGTTGACATTCCATATAGACCTGACTTTGTGATACCTTTTAACTTAACTTACGGTTGTGCAATGTGCAATGTGCAATGTGCAACCTCAAAGCCTTAATGTTCTAATAGATCTCAGAATACTCAAGTTGATACGTTCTGTAAGACTATTTTCTTAAGGCCTTCAGCACTACTATCTATGGATGTATTACACCTATAAGATTGGTACTAACCTACAACCTAAGTTCTTGCAGATTAGCTGAGATTGTGAGCTAATGTAAAAGGGGCAAAACTTGTCACCGCAAACGCCGAATACACAAATATTAATTACTCATCGCCGTCATCAGCCCGGGTCATAATCAACCCCACTATTGCGTTCTTTGCCGGCCAAAGTGGAAATATTCTGCATTAATCAGCGAATGCCCAACAGCATTGGTGACATAACGACATGTACCTAATATTGTATGCCATTTGCTAAGGTTGTCTCTACCGTACTTAGGCAAACCCCATAACTCCGGGCCGATGCATAGGATTTATTTTACTATCTAAACCGTTCATGGCTTACCTCTTATCAAACCGCCTTCTCTCTCACCGTTTTTTATAAGTTCGATCTTTCCCACAATACGGACTACATGAGCTCTCAATAGACGCCAGCGGCATCAAATTAGCATCTATAAGACAAATTCTAAAGCGGAATGGCAGACGTGATCCCGGAACTCCCGGTGTTGGCTGAAGACAACTCAATGTTGTCCAGGAAGTTCGGCCGCGAGGTCGCCAACTACTTCAGCGGCAGTCCCCTGAACCGGATGTCGTTTCTGAGGACAGATTATGCTTTCCTGCATGCTGCCTTCGTCCACCCTAGCGCACGATTCCTACTGATGAATAACTTGTCACCTCTCGCAAAAGACGCTGCCAATTTGTCTTATGTCACTAGGGACGTATTCGCGCCGCTAACCGGAGAAGAGCCGTTCAAAAAGTCGGAGCCGGAGCAGGTCAAAGAATTTAACTCGAGTATCTCGAAGGCCGTCATTTTGTTCCTCGGTATTGACGAGAAGAAGCCTGAGTTCGAGTATCGCGAGTATAGGGGTAAACCCTACTTTGCTGTGGATGTCACCTCAAAAGGCAATGAATATTTCCAAACCAGGGCTAAGACCGTCGCGGAGACTGTCAAGGCGAGCGGTGAATCCTTCATCGATGGTAGGAGGCTCTTATCTCTAAACGCCCCCGAAGGTTCGTACGATCTTACCTACATGTGTAACCTGAAAAAGCGCTCACCTTCAAGCAGCGGCGATCTATGCGGAGGCTCGTGCTTTGCTGGACTGGAATAATCGGAACCCATTTTGTGGCGCCTGCGGTAAAGCGACCATGTCCATCAACGCCGGGTGGAAACGGGTCTGCCCTCCTACAGACACGGCAAACACAATTGGCCCCAATTCACCAATCACCCAGAGGCCAGACTGCCCAACACGACACGGCATCAGCAACCTCTCCTTCCCACGGACAGACCCTACCGTCATCATGGCGATCGTCTCTGCGGACGGTACCAAGCTCCTGCTGGGCCGAAACAAGCGCTTCCCCCCCAACTGGTACAGCACGCTCGCCGGGTTCCTCGAGCCCGGGGAGTCGATCGAAGAAGCCGTCCGCCGCGAGACCTGGGAAGAAAGCGGCGTGACTGTCGGCCGCGTCGTGATCCATAGCTCGCAGCCGTGGCCCTACCCCGCGAACTTGATGATTGGCGCCATCGGCCAGGCCGTCCCTGGCGCCGAGACGATACATCTCGGTCACGATGAGGAGCTGACCGATGCTCAGTGGTTTTCCTTTGACGCTGTGAGAGAAGGAATCGCGAATGGCGTCAGCGGCCTCGGAGACCCCGCGCCGGCGTCATACAAGGAGGGCGGTTTGAGATTGCCGCCTCAGACTGCTATTGCGAACCAGTTGATACAGGCCGTTCTTAAGGGGTACTTGGACTTAGTGCCGAAGATCTGAGAGACATCATGTTATCATTAGAGCCGCGAGATGAGAGATGTGATCACGTTATCATGAGGTATGGCAAATTTGATGATCATTGTTGAAGTTTTACTTGGATATTTGATGATACATTGGCATATTTGACGGGATGACGCATAGCGGCAGAGAGAACAGTTGGGTCTTTAGATAATCATAGAATTACTAGATGGGCTAGAGCTGAATAGCTATACACTATGGGCATGTGAGTTGGTTACATAGATGGAACAGCGACTAAATAAGACACATCAAGTACCACACTGATAGACTGGATACATGAGGAGTTTTTGAATCAGCATGTTTGCTGACCGAGATCGAAGTTATCAACGATCCGCTTTTTCTATTTTTGTTATAATAGTGTTCAATGTTACTCCCTCAATTTTTCTTAATAAAGGCTCTAACTTGATTACAAGCTTAGGGACTGTATTTGGCCACTTAGAGCATAGTAGATATAATCGTCCATATCCGAGCGGCTTCTAGTTGAAGAGCTCCAATGTTTGCTTAAGGTGCTGCCGAATATTGAAGGCGCTGAGTGGATGAAGAAGGTACCTAGGTACTTAATAACGTGACACAGTGAAAAATTCAGGGCTGGTTGGCTGGTTGGGTGGGCGCCGAGACTGATGGCCCCACCTTGCAAATGGCCTTTAAATATTTTCGCTGCGCGCCTCGCCTTTCTGAAATTTTCTTCTTTTCTTTCCTCATCATCAGTAAGGGTTAAATCTACATCGTCAAATGTTTATTTAATTCGAATGGAGGCTCCACTACGGTGGCTTGCTGAGGGTTATCATCTCATTCACCATGGGTTTCCTTCCGTTCCCGGCCTCCTCCATCGACTTGAAAATACCATTCCTAATCAGCCGCCGACGCCAGCTCCTCCTGGTTCGCGACTGTGGTGTGTTTCCTACATTTCAATATCGTCCAATTATTTTAGACGTCTAGCGTCATTGGTTGTCTAATTCGGGACTTAGAATGTCTCGTTCGTGATAAACTAGAATCCTTCATATTGCAGGAGCCGTAGACAAGTCCTGCTTGGATTACGTAGAAATCGCATGTGCGAACTTACTATCGGGCTAGACGAAAGCTGTCGTCATTCGGCTAAGATTTCGAACTATTGTACAATTTCAAGCTACATGCGATATGTCACGGCATAAGTCAATGACCTAATTTAGGGATCTGGTGGTTTGTTTGGGAGGATCGGTTTAATTGACTATCTGGATGCTACAACTAGAACTTGAATGGCAGCAATACCAGTACTACATCCTCCAGTGACCAAGTATCATTCATGGATAGAAATGATTACGCTTAGTAGAGGCGCTTGGGAGGAGACATGGTAGCCTTGATAGTCAAGCTACCAACGTTCTGCCAGCCCTTCTTCAGCAGGGAGACCAGGTAGTTGATGGCCAACATGATGTTGCCAACAAGCTCATCCTGGGTCATGCCAACGTTTCCGACGGCAACACCCATGCACAGAACCTTCTTCAGCTGGAACTTGATGGTCGACTTGACTTCGTTGATCTTGCCGGTGAGATCGTCGGCGTGGGAGACGGGGGTAGGGAATTTACCGGCTGTAGGGTACCCGTTAGCTTCAGGCGCTCTTACTCTATAGGACGAATACATATGGACTTACCCTTGGACAGACCAGGACCCAAGAGACGAGGGATCTGCTTGATCAGAGCCTCAGAAGCAACGAAGGCATCGTACTTGCGAGCAAGCTTCTTGATGAGCTTCTTGTTCTTGTTGAGCTTCTTCAAGTCATCAGCAGACATGGCATCGACACCACCGTGCTTGGCACGGTCAAGATCGTGCTGGTCACCCAGAATGCTATATCACGTAGGTCAGCGACTGCTAGTAGGAATCGGAATCGAAATCGAAGGTGGAGGGTGTAGTACCAGATGCTCATGTTGGGGCGGGGAATGGCAGGCAGCTTGATGGTGCCAGAGAAACGCTTGTCACGCTGAGGGTCATAGTTCTTGAGGCCGATCTGGAGTTCGACGGTCTCGAGGAAGTTACGCTTCTTGGTGTTGAGGGAGTAGTCAAGCAGTTCGCTGACGTTGGAACGCACTCCGGCTGTGGCGGGGTTAGATGTTAGCAACAATCCATTGCAGTAAATAATTAGGGAATCATCTAATTAGAACATACCGACTGTGATTTTCGACATGATGACAGTCTTCCAATAGATAGACTCTAATGGTGAGGATTACTGCGTTCGTTGTTGATGGGAAAGAAAAAGATTGATGTGAGGAATAGTTATGTGTAATTCGTAGGAGGTGGGATGGATCTTAAAAACTAATTTGTGCGAATAATTTTTGTGGGCTACCCCCAGCTGCCGGGTCACAGTGCTACAGTATGATTACCTAATCCCTACCACTTACATAACTGTGCTCTAATTCTAACTGTTCCATTCAAGCATTGTCAACATCAATGGAATGATTGAATGTTCGGAGTGACTCAATGCGAATATCGAAGAACTATAGCACGACACTTTCCATCTAAGATCAATGATAATATAGGCGAGACAGTGGCAGAAACGCTCGGTTTCCGCGTTGTGAACTGCGACATAGCCTCGCATCCTCTACTAGGTCCGAGCCTAGCAGTGACCCCTTCACAAAATTATATGTCTCGTTAAACTGGACTCGCGTGGCCATACGCAACAACGATGCGCCCCGAGATGACTTCGGTCTGGTTCTATGTAAATCTGGCCGGAATGGAGACGTGTGGTCTGCAGGTCTTCCTCGTACTTCATAATCAAGATCAAGGCGAATGAGGTATGACTAACATCAGCGTTTAGAGTAGCAATATCGAGCTAATGGCCAATATCGTTGGCCCCTGGACGACGTGATTGGGCTCTGGCGATTGGGCGGTCAGAGTCTTGTGAGCGACTTTGCCTTTGGTTTTGTGGCGAACAGCAAGTACAACCTTCGGGCTGAGGTTAAGGAGTCGTTGTGAGCATTCTAGATGGATACCGCTACTCGGCCCGCCGCGGTAGCCGCCTTGACGCTGAGGTCGGCATCGTCCTATGAAATGGCCAATAAGCCACCGGACGACTGCGGGCGGAAAATTGAAGCTTGCTAGCTCCCTTTTGTGGGGTGATAGTGAATGGATTATTCGCGACGTCCTTCTCCGTACGCGAAGGCTATCGAGGCACAGTACGCTATAAGTGCCACAATTGTTCAAGTCCTCAGGACTGTAGGGGAAATTACAGCATAAAATCTTTCGGCGGTCTAATCTGCGATTTATCACGGGAAGGCATAGTACGTACGCGTATATCTACCTAAACATCTTGGTAGGTAGAGAGATGTACTTGGCCGGCTTTCGTGGAGGAACCCACATCCCGGCCTAGGCTCCCCCTTTCTAATTACACAATAGTATCTTCCATTGTTCGATTTCCGAGTGGCAGCGATTCTAATAGCGGACTATAGCTGCATGTAGCAGCTCTACATTATCGATGCGCATTGCATGCTCCCCCTATCTCGGTAGACAACAAGCTGTCACAGACGAGGACCCCCTAATCATAGGTGGTGGCCACATCCCTAGGAGCATTACGTCTAGCGCCGACATCTAAGCTCTAGATCACGATGCCACCATATTACTTAATCCTTTGTACTTAAGTTGGAGCGTTGGCTTCTCGAAGATATTAATCGGGATATAGCTAAAGCTGATGAGGCGGCAGGAAAGCTTCCATCATTCTCGCCAGGACCCTCTGGTACTTTAATCTTAAAGTCGGTCCCGGTATACTGGATGGAAGAATATGAGGCCAATTCTGCATCCGAGGCGGCCTCAGTTCAAGCCATGGTAGCCGTAGCCCTCTTCCGTCATCCGCGCGTGGGAGTCGGTCTCCTTGGAATGCCATCTTTCCACAAGCGCTTAGGATATGATGGGAGGCATGGATCTTGACTCAAATTAATACGCTTTTTTTTGTCTTTGAAGTATTTTATCGTTACTGCTGCGGGAATATCCTCTGGCTAAGCCACCTTTCGGACCGACCGGGTTTTGAGTCTGAGCCTGCTTGGCGCCGATTTTCTGCCCTCACGTCCTATCTCTATCGGGAAATTCCATTTCCCTCGACGTTGTTATTCTCTGTGGTTTTGATTCTAACCTTCCCGCCAATTATTATTTCCCCCGGGCAGAGAACGCAGCCTAGAGTATGAGTCGACGAAAAGGCAGCGATAGTTTGAAAACGCCTAACGCATTGAGCTTACCGACGCAACAGTTGCAACCTAGGGTTTCCGGCAGCTTCATCGGTAAGGATAATAAATTCATAATTACGTGGCTTTAAGCTGATTACACACATATCTACATGTAGGTAGATACGTAGATTATCTGGGATGACTCCAATTTAAACGACACAAAGTGATGCAAGGTCGGATATACTACCTACCCACATCTACGTAATTCAGCTGGTCCCAATGCTAAGAGTTGCGGGTGACCACAGGAGCCTAATATCTAACCTAGATGTAGGTACCCAGATGATTGACTGAGCCGCATCAGGAGCAACGTGCATATGTTAGTCGATCGTAAAACGCCCTATGCATATCCTACACCTACGCAGGTAAGTGTAGTACCGTAGTCATCCCCGATGACACCTAGGCCAACATCAATCCAGAAGCGACATTCTTATTAACTGACTAGATATACATCGCGAAAGCTTACAGCGACTAGACAAGATCTCCTATGTCCAAACCCATATCAATCCTAGAGGAAGCAGATAGCTCTGACGTGAAATATTCCTTCAGAAATGCGACGAATGGCCCATGCACGGTTTCTTGTATGACCTGAGCGCATCGGCGACCATCGAGGCGACGGCTCTCTAACCCCGACTGCCTGGCCAGACGCCACTCGGATCCGGACTTGGTTTCGATGATATGATATCGCGGCAATTGTACCCAATCCCAGGAGGGCTATGTAAAAGCCCCAGTGTGGTACTAGTACTACCTACTTCTCGCAACCCAAACCGAAGTGGTGTAAGAATGTTAGTCCATCTGCACAAGCGCGGCTCTGACGAATACGACACGTTTCTATCCTACGCTCTTGTAACCAAATGTTACGTGTTCAAGAACCCATGAATACCCCATTATATTCGAAATTTTGAGATCATTCTAAGTATCCAAATGTACAGTTAAAGCGACAGAAATGAAAGCTAACACAATTTACAGATCATGATCATGAATTCTCGAAGGACAGATCTGTTTAAAGTGCTATCGCTTCTTAATGTATGATAAGCGCCCCTGGGCTGACTTGGGGTTGTATTCATGCAGGCAGTTGGTGACTTGCAGCATGGAATCTCCCTACCCATTTGAGGACCCGCCACGTTAGGATCGGCCCCCTTTCCCCAGATGGGATTTTTCGGCCCCCGTGTAGTAGCAGCAGGGGCAGTAAGGCTGTCTGTACGAGAAACGTACCGGCGTTCGTGGCTGCCTCGGAACGCCTCCAAGTAGAAGAATCTGTCTGGGGTTCCAACGACCCCGGTTGTAGTCATCGAGAAGCTCTTACGCACTGAAGTGATAATCCTAAAACTTGATGGCGATAACCCCGTATCTACTCCCGGTGGGTGGGCTCCCCATACCGTCTCACATCGTCACCACATACAAGGCTAGTACTACACTGACGTACCAGAAATGTGTGTGCTGCACTAGCTTCTACTTGCTTCGAAGCTTTGTTATACCACACTCATTCGCACGACACGGTGGATTATACATGGACTCGTTACATCGATGGGCTTAATGTCATAAAAAAGCTGCCCGTCCATTAACAGCTACTCAACCTCAAAGCTCACTTAGCTTTGCCCAGCCAAGAGCGCTTCAGAGGATTCGAATGATATACGTTATTGTGAAAACTCGCCATGGTCGTGCCTCTCAGGGCGCCTAGAAATCCTAACTTACACGATTCCTCTAAATGTCAAAATGCAACTACCTCCTGCTTCAGTTCAAGCTAGCTGGCCACCACCAAACTATCATGACCCAGAAACGAGGGGACACTTGGGGATGGTTGTAGGCGTCGTGCTTGTTATCCTTGTCACCATTATACTGGCTATTCGTCTGTATACACGCAAGTGGTTAACGCGAGGTTTCGGACTAGATGATGTCTTCATAATAGCAGCATACGTACGCTAAGCTATGCACTTGCTATGATATATAATGATCGCTGACCTCTAATAGTTTCCTGCCACCGCATTCACAATTATTGGCATCGCCCAGGAAGAGGGATGCCATTGGAACCGTCATACTTGGGATGTAGAACCAGATCTCTACGTCGACGGCTTAAAGCTAGCGTAAGGTCCCTTTCCCGCCCTACCAGGTCGACGTATTAACTTTGGTTATGCTAGTTTTGCCAACGAGATGCTATTCGATATAGCAACTAGCTTGCTCAAATTATCAATACTCATACTTCTATATCGGCTCACGACCGTCATAGGAGACCGTAAGATGACCATTGCTGTGCTGGTCGCAATAACGTTCATTAGCCTTAACTGCTTCGTTTTCATGATGGTTTGTATACTTCAATGCACGTATGTTCATCCATATGTCAAAACTAAGCGGAAGTCATCAACTAAAGATTTACTAGGCCTTTATCAGCTTATTGGGAGCTCTCGGATACGCCGCAAAGCTGTATCAACGAGAGTGCCCATGAGATGGCGGTTAGTATCATTAATACCGTTACCGACTGGGTGGTTGTGCTTCTTCCCATCAAGACAGCCCTTGGCCTAAATTTACCTACTAAGCAAATTAGTATTGTCATCTTCCTCTTCGGACTGGGGATTCTCGCAAGCACGGCAGGGATCGTGAGAACTTATTACACATGGATGTTATATACCACCGACGATGTAATCTGGAATGCTTGGATAGTCTGGTTTTGCAGTACCATCGAGCTACAACTCGGCATAGTATGTTTACGTCCTCATTTATGCGTACATCGGTTTACTAATACTGTATTTAGATATGCGCTTCTATCCCTGCGACGAAACCATTCTTTGCAAGCCACCTTCCAGGGTTCTTTGGGTCTGCATTTCGGCCTCGTAGTTCGAACGTGGACTTGGAGAGGAAACCACTAACACATTCGCCGTCTCTGACGACTTTCATCGACCAGTCCTCAACATCATCAACCTTCCTCGCACACCATACATCACCATCACCATCACCATCACCACCCGACCGCCCGCCTGCCGATCTTAATAAGCCTTTGCCTCCTCTTCTAGCCGACCGTGATGCCTATCTCGAGTCGCGATCTTCTAGATCGGACGGTTTAAGCGTGCAGCCCCCTTCACCGAGGACGCCGTCCCCACCACGACCCAGGGTACGGTTTAGTGACCACCCTAGATACATAGAGCCAAGCACTCCACACCCACGAGACCGGACTACAATATTTATCATGTATCGGGCGGAAAACGATCTAGGACCTATACGGCCCCTCCGAAAGATGCCAAGTAGCGCTTCAATGGTTTAGCGTCACGGATGCATTCACGGACTCTCCTACTTTCAACGATTATTTCCAAGGTTCACAAGCTCTCTCTTACGGTACCCTATCACGGCGTTTTGGGACGCTTTCACGCATAACGAATGATTTAACTATTCAATTCGGGACATTTCATGGGCATGAGTTATGGGACATTCATTCACTCATTCATTCATTAGCATTGGGACGGCATTCTCATGGAAGACTACATCAAGTTTAGAGTTATAAAGGTAACTGGCGGGATAAGGATCACTGGCTTCATGGCATAGACCGGCGGTCACCGGGAAGATACCCACTTTCGTTCGTGGACGGTTCAGAAGGAGATATTCGGTTCACTGGGGTCTATCATTTTATTTCTTACCATACTCGTCTCCAAAGCTGGATAGGGTTATAGAGAGAGCCGCCTCGGGAAAATACCAATCGTTTGCATCCGAGCAAAAATCACTCATACCCACCACTCAGCTTTTCGTTATCATCACCTTGGGTGATGACTACAACTACGGCATACCTTAGAGTGACAGGGGAAGAGTCATCAGAGAAACAAGAGACAAACACCAAACATCAATACGTCTTGATCGCCTGTACCGCATAAGATCTGCCGGGCACTGCAACCTTGAAGAAACAGCATATGTCAAGTCACCGGCGTGCGCGCGCGTATGTATGGCAAATCAAACCGCTATTAATAGGTGTAAATGTGACTAGCCAGCGTAGTAATCGGGACTTGAAAAAGGGTATGTATGCGGGCAGCCGTGGTTTACTTAAGCTCTACCAACCAGCGGCCCTGGTCTAGAAGGATCTGGCAGCTTGAAACAGGATTCGATCTGACAGCACCCCCTTGATTGCCGAACGCCTGCGGTTTATGCATGGCATCCTAGATACGTTCACCTCCTTACCGAAATCGCTTCACCTTACTGCCTCTTTTCGCGAATTACTAATGACGATAAAGATTTAGTGCTTGGGAGGGTAGGTAAGTAGATAGATGAGTATATACCTCTAAGTCCTACTTTGAACACCTTGTTGGATGCCTCGTTCTGCGATGGCTGCCTTCCTCCATCCGTACTTGGGACACGGTCGGGACAAATTCGTGACATCTCGGCGGATAAGGATCATTTAACTGCCTATCTGCCGTCCGACTAGGACTGCTGGTTGCGGAGTAAAGGATCTAGGATTCGATAACACATCGTAGTCGGGACTTAGCTATCCTCTTGACACACCTATTCGCCTCCTCAACGTTGCTTCTCGGCGTGGAGAGCCGAGATGAACGCATTGAACTGCTTATCCTAGAACACAGGAGGTTTCCTAAACCGGGTGTAGGTGTGCCTACCTGGGTGTCTACTAAGTAGCTACTGACGTATCTCTGATCATGATCGGAGAATTCAACCTTGCCGATTGATGATAAGAAGTTTAATGCCTAAAGAGGCCCTCCTCGCCCTAAACGAGGTATCACAAGATGCTCAGCCCTCAAGTTGACCTTGGAGAATCAATCATGTGTCGTCGGTCCGCGCCGCTTTATCTACCGCATCTAGTTTCTTACTAGGATAAGAGACTTGGATGCGACGATATGTGCCATCACGGATTTATCGGGGTCACCGGGGCTATTTCGCGGAGGCCGCTGTAATCACGTATTAAGACCTCGAGGTCCTACGAAGTGAAGTGCTAGGCAGTCGATGGAATTTCGGTCCTATGTATTCAATCATGAAGAAGTAAGCCACCTCCCTTACTGAAGTTTATTGGGCGCTGCGTAGATAAGCTACGTGCTCTGGTTCCTAGACTGCTCCCTGTATATAGGGGTTCTGTGTATGCGAGGAACGCGATTGTGAGTGTAGACAGGTGATGGGTCAACCCTTAAAACAGAGTCTTACTCGGTGATTGCTATCAGCTCCAAACTACGGAGAGTAGACCTGCTAAGAGAAGAATGCGATATCAAACTAAACAATAGGGGCCACGGCAGTTGAGTTCTCGAGTGCTAATCATTGCTAATCATAATGCCCCGATCTATACAAAATCTAATCATGGCTATGCTAAATGGATGCAACGTCCACCAACAAATATAACAGCAAAGTGTCATATAATCATATCAGATCCCTGGCAGCCTCCACCGGTCCTTCTATGACCACCAAGTCGCCAGTCACCGACAACTGAGTATCGATGATCGTGGCCTTCGCAACGGACGGCCATAATGGCCGTCGTGGCCTTCTGCGGGTTGTACCCGTCTTCACAGGCCTATATATCCTGGATCTTTCCTCCACACACTCGGCATGTCCTTCATTTCAGGTTTAAATCCGGGAAATTCTACAATCAATGAGACGTAGCGCCGGTATCCTGGGTCCAATGCCGGGTTCGGCTCGGAGCGTGGCGATTCTTCACATAATCCTCATAGGAGCCTGGCTAGGCTCCGTCTCACGGTCTCCTGACCGGCGGAAGAAGAAGTAGAAAGGAGAGCTGCACTTGCAAGCTCCCCAAGTGATTGGTCATGGCATCCAAAGTCCCAAGTCTATTTTTCTGTTGTGATTTCGTGGTTAGCTAGGTTGAA
Organism: Hypomontagnella monticulosa; assembly: GCA_902825475.1. NCBI lineage: Eukaryota > Fungi > Ascomycota > Sordariomycetes > Xylariales > Hypoxylaceae > Hypomontagnella > Hypomontagnella monticulosa. The sequence continues at coordinate 3,302,536 of CADEBF010000011.1, read as the reverse complement.
TCTAGAATAATCGTGGGTTTAACAACATACTTTCTTCATTTAGCGAGAGTGGTGTCCGTGGGATCGCCTGTAGGAGTCCTGAGTGGACGTCTTGTTGGTAGAGAGCAGCTTCTGGGAGATCTTTCCCATGGCCGCCAAGTGGTCCCGCGCCTCGGTGATTTGTTGCAGGTAGTCAAATGCATCTGGAACATTGAACTCCTGGAGATATGCCTGGAGAGCCTTGTGGTGCTCATACCATTCATCCACCATGGGCTGTTCAGCGGCCCTCATGGCGGCAGCTTCGGCCGCATATCTGGAAGCGTGCTTGCGGCTGCTGGAGCTGTCTACGGAATCCTTGTTCTTTCGCTTGCGGCCCTTGGCCGATTGCGCGGAAGAAGTGTGTCCAGACGGGGGAGATCCGCTGACGGGGTTGAGGGAGTTTCCATTGTCATTGTGCACGCGTCTCATGTGGTCCTTCAAATTCCACTGGCGCGGAAATCCATTTCCGGGAACAGCACGATCACATCCGTCGTATGTGCAAAGGTAGGGCTTGTCACCGTGACCATGCATCGCATGAGCCTCCCGCTCATGTCGGAGGAGACAAGCAGTCGAAGAGAATCGGGCATTCTCGCAGGAGTCAATCTTGCACCGGTAGGGTTTCAAGTGCGAGTCAACAAATTTGCTATGCTATGGTTAGATCTGTCTATACTGTCGAGATACCGACGACTTACTCGTAGTTGCACTTGAGCTTTTCGGGCTTGTGGTTGCAGCTGGACTGGCCTTCGAAGGGGCAGTGAAATAGTCCATCGGCCTTGGGGTAGGCGTTCTTGTATAGTGGATGGTCCCTGGCAGAAGACTCACCATCACCGCTGGGGCGGCGCGTGAAAGATGGGGGCAATGAAAACATGTCCTCCGACAGGACAACTCCATTGGGATCCTCTGTGGTCATCAAGCCCATCTGGCGATCGAGGCTGATGACGTTCTCTTCGTCAGAGTGTTTCCGAATATTGTGACGTTTTGTTTAAACATACCTTGGCGAAATGCCATCCATAATAGGCGAAGAATCGTTAGTTCGTGCGGGAGAGCCTCCCATGGGAACGGACCATGCATCATCGGGTAGACCAGGAGTAGAAATCCGGGATTCAACAGGGCTGAGTGAGCTCCATGTAGTAGCAGCAGGCGAGTTGCCTGTGAGGTTGGCATCGAAGTTTAGCTGCATCTGAGTGGGATCGATGTGTTGCTGAGGCATTCCTTGGGCAAGGACGGCAGGGGAGTATGGAAGTCCATCAGCGGACAAACCTACGGTCATGGGCAGGGTCGGGTAGAACATCTGAGAGGAGACCGAATGGGCATCTGAATCCTGGAGTAGGTACGCATCCATTTGATGATTACCTGACATGTCAAAATTGGACATGTGTGATACTTGAGGCATAGCAGAGTGCAACCTTGGTCGACTCTTGTGCGCTGAGGCTTTAATGGTTCTGTGCTTGTGGCTTCCGGAGGAGCCTCTCGAGCTGATCCGTCGCATAGGTTCTGCGACAGACGCTTGAACCGGCTCGGCAGCAATCCATTTGTTGGTCATGTCATCCACGGCTTCATTCTGGTCCTGTCCTCTGGGAGTAGCTTGGCCATAAGAAAAATGGAATTCTTCATCTCCATTGAAGTTCTGTGTTCCTTCTGCTGTAGCATCCCATCCTTGGAGGTCAGGATGTCCCGTTTGAGAATAAAGAAAAGATCCGCTGGAATTGGCAAGCATGTTTCCTTGAGAATAAGAGCTGTAGTCACTGAGGTTGAGGTTAGTGTTCTGTATGCCACTACCTGGTGGTGAAAATCACGAAGATGCGCCCAAAAAATCAAGTACAAATGAAATGACTTCAGCATGGCACAGCTTTGTTCCTATTACCGCAATGTTGGTTAGTTCTAAGCCCATGTGACAAATAAGGGGATGGGGGCATCGAGTACAGACCAGACTGAAGTGTACTATAAACACTTAGAATCCAATGAACTAGGATCCAAAGAAAAGTGACACTTTTTTCATATATATAAATCCGTATATTGGATGGATCCAGGTTGCCAAGGCTTGGGTCGCCTGGAGTGAAGATGGCAAAAGAGCGAAAGGAAAAAAAAAAGCAGAGTAGATACTAAAGGAAATCCGGCTAGATAGAAACCAGGAAGATCCATATCGAGGTGCCTATCAAAGCACGAAGAGTTGATATGTTAGTCGACATACACAGGGTCAATCAGATCGTGAGCCGACCGAGTCGACACTCATGGCATACGTACTGGTTTGAGAACGCAAGACGCGCGAACCAGGGTGTTGGCTGACATAAACAGTTCCTCTGGAAAGTTGGCTAGGTATACATCTGGGTCCAGTAACGTAGAAGGCGACAGGTAAACTATACTGTTCCTTAGGGCCGAGTCCAGTAGAAAGCTCATTGGCGAGTTGATATTGGTCCGTATTGTCGTATATCCTGTGCGGCTGCACTCAAGTCAAGTTTGCGAAGTCCTAGTTTCGACAAGTCTAAGTGTTACCCTATACTACTACTGAATATGCAGAGCAATACAGCAGAGACGAGGAAGCACGGCTTGCGGATGATCGGTAACATTGTTGGTTGAGTTCCAGGGAAGAGCACATCATAAGAAAATCCATGGGTCCGCGATATAATCCATCCTGGGCAAAGTTCGGAAAGCTCGAAGATCAATTCAACAACGGTCCAAGGGAAAGGCTCCTTTTCCTAGGCTGGCAAAATGCAATACGTCTCACTGGGATCCTTGGGTATCTATCCTGGGTTGCTGTTGTCACATGTTCTTTGCGGGCGATACTTACTGTAGAATTTTTATGAGACTGATGTCTGATAACTTTCTGATCCATCTGAGAGACGTGGCGGGGGTCCAGCACAGGGTGTGAAGCTGTGCCGCTCATACAAAAAAGTAAGAGTCTCAGAAATAGTCCGGGGATGATTCCTGGGATGCTTTGAACCACGGGTTGTCCATCCGGTTCCATTTCCTTGGGATCCTGCTCCGGTTTGTCCTGTCCTGTCCGAGAAACGGAAATTCCTAAAGCACGTATCCTGGCAGAGCACGAAGCAGAGCACTTGCAATGAAGATCAACGAAAAGGAAATACAATGCATACATGATTTTAGTGCAACATGATGTAATGTTAGAAATAGAAATCAGACCCCTTGACTCCGGTAAAAATAAGAAAAATGAAAAAACAATGTAATATACCTCGCAGGAGTGTGAACATCATCCATATCTAGAGATGAATTAAAGCCTGACATGTTGTCCTGGCGTGAAGTAACCATGGCGGTCATTGATTCCTTGTGGAACGGAACGAGTAACAGGCTCTCCGGGAGATCCCTATGAATCCTGTGGCAAATTCTCTGGACTGGCGGTTTCCTTGCGGAGCAGAGCAGAGCAACAGTATGAGACTGGTTTCTCAAACTGAACTGTGTATACAGCTTTCTGTCGACAAGGTGTTGTACAGAGAGGCGATCCTTGGGTTAATAAATCACGGCCTGATGGGTACGGACGGGAATCCTATGTGGAGCTGCGCAAGATGTCTTGGGTATAAACAACGAAAGATAAGTTGACGGGATGGTGAGAGTGGTGATAATGGGTCTCGGTTGGGCAGAAACGTCAGGGCTTGGGCTGGAAAATAGGAGTGAAGAATGGATGTTGGGCAGAGAGAGGGGACATTCGGGTTTTATTGTGTGGCCATAGGGAATAATGATGGATGGGGTTGGCCAACGCACACGACGAGAGAACATGGGAGAGCATGGGAGAGATGACACGATACCAGGGTGATGTGCTTCGCTGATGCAGTTGGCCTGTCGTGTTCTGCCCAGCTGGGGATTGGCGCCGGGTTAGACGGGTTAGAAGGGCAATAGAATAGCAGGAGCAGGCCAAAAATCAGGGAAAATCGTCAGGGATGCTCAAGGATGTGCACGTTGTTGCAGGAATGTTGCAGGAATGGATAGGATATTGCAGCTTGCTATCGACCCCGCTCCCGAGAAGACTCCACGAACTTGACGATGATTGGACCAGCGCAGGTCAGCACACGGTCCTTACGGGCCAGCGGCTTGGCTACTGGCCAGTTATATCTAGTTTCTAACCTGCTACTGGCTTGACTAGCTGACCTCCGCTGCAGGCGCTACCACCTAATAATTTCACCTTCTCTTCTCCCTTTCCTACGAATCCACTGACAACCGCGTCCGGTCCTTCTGCTACTGCACTCATAATAGGCTCGCAGGGCTCGGTCCGTAACCATGTGGGGATGCTGAGAGTTGTCGACAGCCTATTGAGTCTGACTTATGCAGCGTGACGACTTCTACCCGCTTTGCGACGAGGGCAAGCCTGGCCGTTGGTGTCGGCCAGCACATCACTGCATCGCTAGTACTATGTAGTTATTATGTAGTCGTGGTGCTAGCGACGAGTCTGTGCGGGAGCCGCGGGAATCTATCCATTATCTTGCCTGTCTTCTTAAAACCCTCATGCCAGCGCGGCAGCGTCGACAAAGCGCATCAGCTGGCTTTCGATCGAACTCTCGGCTTCTCGGCGAACAATACATACATACATGACCATACCAGGCCGTTACCATACAATAGCAGACCTTGAAATCGGTGTAATTGCTCCTATCTTGAAATTGAACTATCGACGATGAATAGTCGGTGAGCGAGAGACATATCGTATCTACAACCTAAGAATTATTCCTGCACAGGCATTGGATTGGTGTTGAACAGCCTCAATAATTCGGCGCCAAAGCTTGTCCTTTCTTGTCCCGTCCTGACTTGTCATGTAAGACAATTAACGCCTTTCAAGCCATTCAGTCCATTTGGGTAAATTGATTTGTTGTCTGCTTTGCTGGTCCTAGCCGGCTCCCGCTGACAAATGGATATCTGCTTCGCCCGAGCAGAGAGGAGAGGTGATATTTTCCCCTCTGCTACGTCCTTACTCACAATGTGGCCATGCAGGACTAAACTACCGGAATCTATCGCCCGGTCCCCTCTGCATTGATTATGGCTATCTGCGGCGGGATTGAAAAAAAAAATGAGAAGAATGCATTGCAGTGGTTGTGTGAGATGTAGAATGGGCGCAGCATATCCCGCCTGTACCGGTCAGGAAGTCCTAGTCCTCTATTCCCGGCTGCCACAACCGTGATGGCATCAAGCCCGCCTCAATATGGCCTTCCATGTGCAACAACACGACATCTAAGCCTATCAGCCTACGTATCGAGGGTATTGACATGTATTTGATGGATGTCGCTATATACAATACAACATTATATTGGTATTCTATTATGTACAATTATACAAGCCAGCCACCCAGGCCTTCTTCACCAGCAGTACTTGGCATTTCGATAGTCGACATTTTCTGCACTATGCCACTTGCGGCGGCGTCCATCGCCTTCCCATACCGCTTCTTCCCAGATTGCCTGCAGCTCCATCTCCCCATCGAAGTCGTCCTCCCAGGCAAAGAGCCCCAGTATTGATTTAGCAGCCTCCCAATTCTTTATCCTCAATACCTGGCTCACGAGGTTGATCTTCTCTAGGTATGCATCTCGGAACACCTTCATCTGGCTCCTTTCGAGCTCATCGCTGGTTTTTGCAGCCATCGTAACGCATGCGCCAAACATAACGGACCAAAACCAGAGCGATTGGCTATATTGCCCCCTTTGCATAGGCGCTTCTGTGCGGCAGACATCTGCCAGCAATTGCTCGATGAACCAGTTAAGAATGAATGAATCCACTGTACCTTCACGCATGATCACGTAAAGGTAGAAGTAACAGGCTATGAAACCCGACCTGCTACTGTCCACTGATCTCAGGGGAGTTAGGACGTTGCTGTCGTTCGCTCGTGGGTGGGGTGCCTTTCTTGCTAAGACCTCAGAAAGGGGCTCTTCCGACTCATACGAATTGCCCAACATGTACAGGCTAAATATCGGCCGAAGTGCCACTCGAAGCAGTGATATTATCATAGACTGGTGCACTAAGTCTGTTCGACTAATGTCCAAGATATCCCAAACGGGGCGGCTGGAGACGCTCTTTGCTGCCCTATGAGAGTATGTTAGCCCTGTTCGATAAGAAGCACATTGACCTCCGCCCCCTAGCAGGGATCGGATATAACGCACATTAGGATCATTCGCTGGAGTAGGCCCATCTTTCTAGGACGCCTATCTTCGCCTTGCAGCTCCTTGATTTTCGCGAGACCGCGCAGATGCGACGAGACAACATCGACAGACCCTAAGGCATTCTGATGATTGTTAGTAGGCGTATTGGGCAGGCATTCTCCACTCGAACGACACGTACCTCGACTAGAGCGAGACTCGAGACGGCTGCAATCGTACCATCATGGACAACGGCGTCGGGATGCTTTAGCTGGTCCGTGACGAATCGTATTGCTTGCAGCTTGTGATAGAGATACGGGACTCGAAAGTGTTCGACATCGCCGGTGGACCATGCCCAATGCAGGGCCGTCATTAGCAGCGCCGCATGGAGGAATCCGGGATGTGACAAGGCCTTGTGGACTCTAGGCACGCGCAAGTTAGGCAAAGTCTCTTTAGGATTGAGATCCACTCCACAGCCATGACCATGATCCCGACTTACATGAATGAATTTGCGCCTCGTTCAACGCGAGTTGTGTATAGTACCCTCGTATTCGCGACTAGTTATTAGCGGCCGGTTAGTATTGAATACCCAACTCATCTCCCAATACAATAGGCTGCCACTCACAGAGTTGAAATAACGATCGTGACCTGTGGGGCATCTCGTACGACGTTCCTAAGAAGGGGTCTTTCGGAGTAGCATCCACCAAGCCTAGGCAAGGTTCGGCAGATTCGTGAGGCTCTCTGGATCCATCTCTGGATCCGGACCTACGCCCGGCCTCCGTCGTATTGGACCCAGCATCTCCGTCCGGGTAGCCACACTCTCCACCGTGTCGGAGGCAGTAAGTGCTATAATACAGTCAGCCTCACTGATAAAAAGCAATATTTTCTGATAGAATTTTATCGTTGTGGTATGACGAATGTGAAGCTAGGTACAGGTCCCTAGGCAGCAGAATAAATCGCCTACTAAGCGCATATTGAAGCATCTGCGGGCAAGGGGCACGAAGTAACGCCCGTTGATGATTGGCGTTGGGCACCAATCGACTGCACGGTTCACGGCGGCGTATTTCGTATAGGGAGATGCAAGCAACCCGCGCGCCGGTCTAACGGCGTTGCATTTCGGGGGGCTTACCATAGCGGTCTTCTCTCGTCGCACCGGATGTGCTTAGCCTTGCACGTGGAACAACCGTTTCTCGACCTACGGTGAAATTTGCGTTGACGCTGGCGTTGGACCATCGGGGCTGTTTCGGCCATCGTATGTATATATGTTATACGTCCGTATATGTATACGTATGCATGCGAAGTTCGTGAGCAACACACTCTATATCAAATCTAAGCTAGTAGCCTCGAGAACGGGAACTTACGCGTCTGCCTTCTTCACATCACATTATATGATTATGTGCTCTTCAGGCAGACGAATTTCTTCAACCCCCCAGGAGCGGACAGACCCCTGGTTTGCAGGCGATGATTTCATTGAACCATTCCTAGTGGAATCCTACCCTTCTGTGGCATTGGCTTCGAACATGACCCACCGTAATCGTTCAACATCGACTCCAAGAACTGGCTCGACTGGGGTAAGTGAGCTTAATGAACCGCAGCCGCTTCATATCGGGTTTAGCATGATTTCCATCCCGCTGGTCGGTGCTCGGTCTGGAGTCACATTAATAATAACGTTGCATGGCCGATGTGTGTAGGGCTCGGACTACTGTACGTACTTGCATACTGCCAATACCACACAGGAAGCGTTCGATTAAGTAGGTGTGTACGTTTTGAGAACGGCGTCAAGTTCTTTTGTCGGAGCTCTTCTCTCTCGTATGCTATACTAGGTAAGTAATCCGAATGTAAGTAATATTTTAAGGTTGTAAATGTATATAGATGGATATAATTATAGATCTTGAGGCTAATGGCGCCTCATCTTAACTACCGCAGCTAGGGGCAGCAGGCAGACATATTTTGTACCTACATACATGGCGGACTTGTGAAACTAATAGGTACCTTATATCTCCATTTGGAAATTCGTGGGCCATAACGGGGTTAGTCCGAGATGGTGGCAATTAGGTCAAGATCTGAAGACATGAAGTATTAGAAAATCATTAGCTTGAATAGTTTCTATGTCCGCGGCCTCTATTTTCGGCACGTTAGGCTTAGCATCTAGGTGCCAGCATTGTAGAGCATGTTGAGAAAATTTGTTGCAAGGTTTGAAGGCTCCTCCTTCACAGCTGAGCAGATCCCATGCCTCGCTTCTCTTAAGTGCCGATAGTGAACGGAGATGTCGTTCGCATCTCAGGGGTGGTTAAAGATATCAATATTACAGGGTCCAATTGTTGTAGCTTGTTCCAAAATTTTATTGTGATCGTTACGGATCGTCCCCGAGCTCAGTGTCACCCGAGACTGCCGAGCTAGAACGATTCGTCTCATGTCGAGCCATTACCACGTGTAGGTAAGCATTGTTTGCATTCTTAGGCTCATCCTAGAACACCACTCCTAGCAATGTTTCACGACCAATGATCACTACATTATACACTCATTGAAGCACGCCCAATCACTTCCTTGTATTGAGGTACGCTGCTACCTCACACAATGCTTCCACTGCTTTCGAAGCCAAGAACTATAATAAAAGCTCAGGATCCGCATGTTCTTTGCAAATTTAGAAAATATGCCGCAACCAGACTTTCATAATTAGAACCTCGGAGTATGAGACATGGAGTGCAAAGAGGTCTCGTAAAATGATGAATCAACGGCTTCTATCAAGGTAGGCATGGTCATCCTTCAAGATATGGGGTGGTTCAATTCTAGTAATAGAGTTCTCACCTAGCTATTCTTACAAGATGACGTCGATTTCTGGCGAGCAAATATCCAAGCTTAAAGAGTCCTGAATTTAATAATACTAGGTATTCGTGTAGGGCTGACATGGTCCGATAAGTCCGCAAGTACTTTACACGAAGGATTCCGCGTGGACACCGGCATAACAGGATTACTTATCACACTTTAACAATCGCACCTATCCTGTGGTTCCATTCTTGGGGTCATATCCATGGCAGGTCTGGGCTTGCTGGAACAATATCATACGTTTTTACAAATATACTTGTCGGTGAGTTAATCTATACTTCAATCTAGTGCTCCTTTCCACTGTGTAAAGGGCGTCGAATCTTGCCACCAAGGCATACGTACGAATATACAAACTACCACAGCGGCAAACCTGCTATGACACAATTTGTTGTGCATCAATGTGCTCGACGATGCGTAAGGGAGGAAATAAGAAGCTATCATACGTACTTATCCACATTGCCCTATAAGAGGTGCAGTTTTATACAGAACAGGTATTACATACATGTACATATGTATGTATAATATCGTAGCAATGAGTGAGAATTACATAAGCCATGATAAGCGTTAGGAAATCCTTCGAGAGAAAAGCTGTCAATTTTGCCCCTGAAACGATGCCTAGGTGCGGGCCCTTGAAATTAAGAAATCTCGTAGTATTATCACCATGGTACCCCTATTTGTGATTATTTACCAGGCACTTAATTGCCTAGGTAGATTAGTAATTAGATATTAGTCTAGGAGACAAGAAGGAAGCGCTTCAACCCGCCTCCATCCCGCCTCCATCCGCAATTTTGTAGGGTTTAGATAACATGGATCGGACTTTTAGATTTTGTGCTATGGATCGGCACCCATACCTATACCTATACCTACCTACCTAGAAACTCGATTCCAATGCCGTTTAATCCCGTCCGGCACCCGGGCAACTCTTTCTAGTACCTAGGAGTGCTCACTGCAGGCGCTCGTTACCCCCCGCCACCTACACCTTACCCCGTGGGGTTACTATTATGTTGGTCAAAGCGTTCCAAGGTTGAACTAACCATAAGCCCTAGAGCACTGGAGTTCTCTTGAATTTCTCCGATTTCTTTTTTAACACCAATCACCAAACACCCGAGCAAGTTCAACTACTATGTATTGCTATCGTATCCGTGGATCTCAGACAGTTCCAAGTTTCCTCCACGTTACAATTAAACTACCGAGGTATAGGTATAGCATAGTACAGTCGAAGACGCCTAGTAAGCCTACGTACGTTAGGATAATACCAAGATGCGTGGGATCCGAATACGTGGTGAGTGGGCGCGACGCAGAGAGACACATCGCATACATACCGACGCACATACATGTTATAGCACATGCTCTTCATAGTTGAAGTAGTCTTACACACGTCGACGCAATACCACAGGCTTGCTTTTCCCCTTGGTGCTTTTTCTTCGCACCTGCGCTCCGGACTTCCAATCCTCGCCGAGCTGCAAAACATCCATCAATATCCATCAATAGGCGATGCGCAATGGACGATAACCACTGGATGGGAATGGTCCGGGCAGCAATAAAGCTGCACCCATAGGTTGGGCTATGCCCTCGTGCAACGCTTTTTCTGCCCAATCTAGTCAGATAGTCCGCTCCAAAGCCCCCAAAGAGTCACCGCCATTCGTCCACCAGGACGTTCCCTGCAACAACTTGCACTAATCCTCCTTCATTCACCAATCTTGCCAATGTTGACTGCAGTCTTTGGGCAACAAAAGGTCAACAAGCAATAGCATTGTCGGCCTCTTAGCTCTCAGCTGCCCAACGGTGCCCTACCGTGATTGGGCTGCAACATCCAATTACGGCTCTTGTCCTGTTCCGCCACCTGACTGGACAGCCTATCTACCTATTATTATCATGGTTGGACAAGGTCAAATTCCATTCAACATCTGCACTATAGGCAGGGTGCTCCTGGACTTCTGCTGCGACTCTCTCCGAACCCGTCATCTGGCTTACGCTTTTATCAAACTACTTTGTTGGGCGATCTTGACTAATTCGAGTTTGGCGACTCGTCCAGCCCCGTCTCGAAGCGGTACTAGACGCCCGAGACGGCATCTCTATCCCCATCTCTAACTAATTCCCCAGCGTGTACCGCCCGCCTTGAAACTACGTTACAGCCTTAGAGTTTGAGGTAGAGCTGGGGCGAACCCCTTGATATTGGTTGCTGGGGACTGCCTTGCTCGGCGCGGCTCGTCATCCCAAGATCACGACTGACCTGGCCCTCGGTGGCGAATTTCAATCTCTGACAGAGACTATCATAGCATAACATAAAGTGACCCCGTCTCGGTCCTAAAAAGCTTCGAACGGCCACTCAATAACGGGCCTTAACTTCCCTAATCCGAGGCGAAGAAGAAGATATATCATCCTGCCTCAAGGTTCCATCTATACTGGAGCATGCGATATTCCTTCGCATCCGGGTTTATGTTATCCCCTCGAGGTCGCTACCGAATCCGCCGAGCCACTTGACTTCCTTTTCTTTTCCCGGTCAGCAGCGTATTCGTGCGATTCACCGCTCCAAAAACGAGCCAGTCTATTCCGCAAAGGACATCGACCGTGGATCCCAGGGGACCCAGACTTAGAATCCGTGTTAAAAAGGATATTTCTGGGACCCTAACTCTAGAGACCCAAGTGTATATCGCCGGATAATTAACTCATATCGGAACCAAGTGCAGTTCTTATTTCTTCCCGCCGCTTCTCCGTTTTGTCGGCCGTGGATCTTTTTCTTTGTCTCCCAAAGAAGCTGTAAGGACATGACCCAGCCGGATATAGTCTACAGAATATCTGCCATGTCGAACGGATCCTGGAATCCCTCGCGCAGGTGCGATCCTTGAAACACATCGTCGGTTCATGTTGTTGCGGTTGAGCTGACTTCCTCAAGCGTCATTTACAATGACAGTTCGTATCCTGGCAGCACCCGTGAGAACGGGTACTCTGGCTCAAGGTAAGGGCGAATGAGAAACCCCCCTTGTTGTGTAAACCATGGGAATAACACTGGTTTCCGAAGTGTGATATACTCGTCCGGGTGCGGCCCAGCGTATACTTCATCGGCCAACACGTCGGTAGTGGGGACCAGTGGTCCTGTCGGGCGGCATCAACCCGCGTACTCTACCTCGCCGGTCTACATCTCGAGAGCACAGTCCGGGCCATATGGGAGCTCATCCGGGGCGGCATATGGCTCGTACACCAGCACGAGCTCGCAGGGCTGGGATGCCCCAGGCAGATACTCCCCGACGGATTCTGTTGATGATATCATTACATCTCCCAGTTTATCGGATTATGGCCTGGATAATAATGCCAGTGGTGCCGCGCCGGCAGGAAAATCTAAACACAGTGGCAAGAGCCGTCCCCAGAGGCGGCCTTCCAATAGGGATGAGTTCGATGGACCACATCAATTTTTAGCGAGGCCACCGCCGGATTATGTGGCCATGCAGGAGAGGGAGCTGCCTCATCTTCCTACAAATCTCTTGGTGCAAGAGCAGGATAGTGTCCTGACGCAGGTCAACGATCGACTCTCGCAGTGCGCGTTCGACTTTGTTGCAAAATACCAATTTCCGATTCCATTGACCCAGGACATGAGGCCAGTTGAAAGACCACAGGATAGAGAATGGACTGAGTGGGTTTACTTACTGAAGCGCCTTGCAACCAAGAGGCGGATACCCGCCCGGGTACTTTATAACGGGCAAATCAAGCAGTTTGTGACAATTCTGGAAAATTCGTTGGAGATGCGACATGCTGCGAAGCATCAGTCGCGCCCGCTGAAGGATGACCGGAACATCCTTCAACTAATCAGTGCCGGTATCCAGGTTGCGAAAATCCTCAAGGACGCAGCCGCGATGGATTACCTGGACAGACTATACGTTTCAACCGAGCAACAGATTCAAGAACGCAGCGCCGCGGCGTCGGCACGGTTCCGCTGAATGATATGCCATTGGAGTAACAGCCAATGGAAGCAACGTTTTCTCGAAGCCTTTCAGCAAACAAGGCTCGCCTTTCGGGGCATTTGGGCAGCGTCTGGACCGCCCCAAATAATATGTTAACGAAGATATATATACTTGTATGAAACCGCTTATATGTGGGATGAGATGAGTTACGATTTCTTTTCATATTATTGTCTTCTTCGACAGCATGGTGAGAAGGAGGCATTCGTGTTTCGTGGCGCGATACGGTGGTAGTGTCTGATTCAAGTTTGGAGCGAGCGGATTCAGATTTTACGAGTGGGATAGACCTGTCTCATTTTCGAACGAGCGAGCGAGCGGGCAGGCAGATGTGATGATGTATTGTTACCTTTTCTTAATTTTTTCTTCTTTGTTATAATTCTCCTAACATGTCCAAGCTAGATGGGTTTTCTACTTTCCCAGTACTTTTCGGATGGTGGTTTTAGGCGGCCAAGTCAGAATTGCCATAGTGGGATTGGACGAATGGAACGTTGTTGGGCATGAAATATGAAGAACTTGGGTTAATGAATTGCATATCTTCTGCATCAGATTCCGCCCAATCGTGCAGTGTTGCGTGAGTACGATATGCCTTGGGCGCAGACCCCCGCAGCCCGCAGCTCATACAATACCGATTGACCTACATATAATATCTACCTACCTACCTTTCTACCCTCCCTCTCGTACTTGGCATGAACCGATCGAACTTGTTAACATGAAATGACGGCGGTGACGTCCAATCTTATAAATCCAAATCGATGGGCTCGGTGGCCTGAATCATAAGAAACATTGAACCAGGTCCCGGATGGACAGATTGGGGACCGTCGTGGTCTTTTATCTAGTTTGATTTTTGGGAATACCATGCCACTCACACGCATGCATGTATCGTAATGTACACTTGAGTGTACGGCCACCCTTGCGCCCTCAACATACAGGTGGTGTTGCACATATATTTTGTTACCCGTACAGTAGGATCTACTACATATATACATACGTAGCCGTAGGATTGACACCGAAGTCCCGAATCAGCCTAGTGTGTTGTATTCTTGTCACAGCCCGTCACTGTCGGTCATCCAATTGAGCTTAGTTCCACGGTGGCGGAGCCGGCCACTTGGGGGACTCCTTAAATCAAGCGGGACCCTCAGCTCCTCGCAAGCCGTTTCGATGTTCCTGATATGAAATTCTGGGGTGTTAAGATTCCGTTTCTATTCGGCAAATCCGTCACCGAACCGCTTCGTTAGGAAATCTTGATATCATTATATCCTAGAACCCTACCGGCGACTCCTTTTTTTCCTTCTAGACTTTATCCCTCTAGCCCTGCTAGCCACATCCTGTTTGCTCGGCTAGCAATTACATAGTAGTACGAACCCCACGGCACGGCAAACAGTTTCTCATCATCAGCACATCGTGAATTCCGAAGCCTGTCCAACGCGCGATCAAAGCTTTGAACCGGGGATACTGGACGCTATTAATAAGTAGGCGGGTTATTGGATCCCCGCGCTCGACATAATCTTTTGTACGAAACTCATCGTCACCATGGCCTCAGTCGCATCTGCCTCCCCATCCTCCAGGCACAGCTTCCCTCTCATGGACTCTGGCGACGACTCAGACTCGTGGCAGTATGTAGAGTCGAACCCGGCCTCCGTTGGTTTTATGCCCAGTCCAGCCAGCTCGAGCATGAATAGCTGGGGCGTAGTTGGATATCCTAACCAGATGCAAGCCTCCCCTAATGCTATGTCTCCTTTACAATTGGACCACGACCAGTCCCGTGCGGCGGCGCCCGCTACTTCATATTCAGATCACGCGACGGATGCGTCTGTAATAGCATCCGCAGGAGTAGAGACACAGCTACTGTCTAGCTTCGATGAGCAGCAATATATACCAGACCAGGAATTGATACTTAATGAGCCATTTACTGGTGAGTCTCAGCACGAGAGCTCTGTACATCTCAATTCGAGCGCCAATTTTAATATGAGCGCCGTAGAAATGGACATGACGCAATATTATTCAACTTTCCAAGGCAATTTGCCGGCCGACATAGCAGGTCTTGGGGCATTCGAGATGCAGCCGCAACCCGTCGACCTCGGCATCCCGCAGCAGTTCCGAAATAACGGCGATGTTCCGCCATGGGCGCCGATGAACCTGAAGAACGAGGAGTTCCCTTCGACGGTAGTAGACGAGACGAACAGCTTTACGTCTCAGTCTCCTCCGGCACAGCGATCTCCGTCACATAGCTCTTCGAGCCCGCGATCTCCATATGTCAAATCAGAACCTAAGGGGGCGAGTCCCATACGGAAGATTAGGAATGGCTACAAGGTGGAGAAGAAGAAGTCGGAGTCGTCGAGCAAGTTTGTTATTATGACGCCCAACCTTATCAACCAGCAATCGGGAAAACCGAATCCCTTCGAGTGCTTCGAGGCTATGCGCACCACCCAGAGAGGTAGGAAGGGTCCATTAGCGCACGACACCAAGGAGAGCGCGCTACAGGTTCGTAGGTTAGGCGCATGTTTCTGCTGCCATAGGTACGTATTTCCCTCTTTACATTACCCTATTCCGTACCAGTAGGCGGAAAACTAATCCTTGCGCGTACAGTCGCAAGGTCAAGTGCGACAAGGAACGCCCGTGTAAGAACTGTAAGAAGCTCTCAGCCCAGGTCCCCCAAATCATGTGCTGGCAGTTTGGCGACTTCCTACCGGTGCTGTTCCCGGACTTCATCCGGAATCACTTTAAGAAGGACCAGATGGCCAATTTTCTCAGCGAGCACGTGCAAGACTTCCGGCCCGGTGGTACGGAGCTTGCGTGTTCGGTCGAACTGTTTTCCGGCGCCCGCTTCGGCTCCACGCTCACCATCCCCGCCTCCTTCTTCACGCCTAAGTCCGCCGAGATCCTCCAGCATTGGCATATGAACATGGGTATGAACCAGATGGACCTCCAATCCCGTGGTGCCGCGCCCATTGGCATTGACCCCGAAAACTCGAGCCAACGTGAGGAACTTAAACGCCGCGCCCGCGAATATGTCCAGAACCTCACTGCCGAACCCATGTACGCCGAGCAAGTCACCGACGCCATCCGCTCGACCCAGCTGCCCCGGAGAGTTCTAACTATCGTCCAACGTTTTGCGCAGCGCTCCGAGGTAAGCTTGGTACCCTCTCTTCCTATTATCTCAGGTATAGACAACTTACACGATTTAAATAGGCATCCCAATCATCTATGGTAAAACGCGCGCTGTCCATCTACGTCATGCACTACGTACTCACGCGCCAACTATGTCTAACCAACGCGACGATCCTCAGCCTACGGGACACCAACATGGTGCCGCAGAACAATCCATGGCTAACAACACGTGTGCTCAACCGGCAAGTGAAAGCGGTGCTGGACGAGATGTTGCTGAAGGAGATGCAAACGCTATTCGACGGATTCTCGAAGTCGCTGAAGCCGAAGCTACGACGCGAGTGGGCACCTTGTCTAGCAGCGTTCCTGGTGCTATGCCTATTCATGGAGACGGTGGAGACGGCGACGGACACGTTCGTTATCTCGCAGAATGAGATCGCGATCCGCAACCGCTCCAAGCCCGAGTACCGTCGCGACTTCGCGCTCGATGTGTGCCGCGAGATCGACAACATGCCCTTCAAGCAATTTGCCTATCAATTTCATCAAATTTACCAGACGCACACCCGCGACACTGGTGCCAAGGCGTTCAACCCGCTGGTCAACGGAAATCTCGCCCAGATGGCCGAGCTCGACGAGCCCGCCGCCGAGATGGTGGCTGAGCTGAAGGGCCTTCTTCAGGGTGATAGCTGTAAGCCTTTCCCTCCCCCCCCCTCTCCATGACTTCAAGCGGCGCAGACAGTTACTAACAGGGATACCAGGGCACGAGCTTGACTTCCTCGTCGCGGACCCCATCCTGCCGAACCAGGAAGGCCACCCATTCCCCCGCGACGTGTCACTGAACTACACGGGCCGCCTCTTGGCGCGGTTCCTCCTATCTTTTACCGATGAGCGATACCTGTTCGACGGCCAATACTAGAGAATAACGATAAGATATATATTTTTACTTTCTCGCGAGCATATAAAGTTCTATAGACTACTAGAGGCTTGTACAATACGGCACAGAAACGGGGACATGACTGAGAAATGGTTGGGATGGTTAGGAAATGGTGCAGACGTGTTTAATACCCTGGGATGACGAGGCTATGGGCAGTGATGATTGGTTGGTCGGTCGGTATACACATATGTGAGCAATCGGGCTACGAGGTACTTATGAAGCCAGTTTCATGTTATTACGAGTTAGCCCTGTCGAGAATATCATGGTAGCGATAGATTTATGCGATATCCGAATTAACGCTAGTATCTTACCAGGCCTCTACCTTCAATTCTGTGCTGTGATATAATCATTCCGGGCACATTGCCCTAGGCTTAAGATGGCTGAACGCCTTGACGAGGTTGAATCAGTGGTAGATAATCCACGAATAAACATTGATGGGCTCAGCCGGTGGAGCGGTTTCAGTGCAACTATAGCTGCCGTGCTCTAGATCACAAGCCAGGCACCCATGTTGCAATTGGCCATCAGCTAGACCGAAAGTCAAAACCATCTCCGGTCCGTTGCAAAGTTGTGCTGCTAGTCTTGAGGTGTCTTATTTGAAAACCGCAGCTTGAATTTCAGGTGGTTATATGCCTAAGGTAAGTATCGTATATGACAGACGGCGCCATGCTCGAGGCCTCTAGTTCGGCACACGTGTGGAGATCCGTCCAATGGCGAGACAGGAGGAGGACAAGAAGAACCGCGGATCTTTCCGAGATGCCAATTCGTCCACCGAAGACTACTCCATTCAATAGGGTTACTAGGGCTCCAACAGGAGAAACCGTCTACAATTAGTTACGGCAGATCGTTGCACGTGGAGCTAGGCTAACCAATAACGCAACGAGTTAGTCAACGTTGCAACTATTGACCAGATGCTATAGTTGAGATGTTGCGATCCGGTGTGGAGACCGGTCTACGGTATGAACTGAGAAAAAGACCCGCGTTCGTGAGCCAGATCGACCCCAAAGTCCATATGTAAGACAGATGTGGAAGGAGACCAGGACTGTGGCCAGCCGATCCGGCTCCTGAAGGCCGGGGCCGTTTTGAAAATAGCAAGTTGAATCTTGAAATCGGCCAGATACTCGGGGCCCAACTCAGCCTCAATATCGGTAATACCGTTCATCGCTGACGCCATTGACGCCATAATTGAAATTGGGAATCAATCCTCTTTGTACAACGGGTAGGTCCATGAAGGTAGCCTACTGTGTAACTAGGTAGGAGCTTTGGAAAATCGTAGTCGTAAATTTCAGGATGTCAAGAGATGGCGTTTTGTGACTAGTAGTTAGTTTCAATCCAAAGACTAGCACGTTGTAGAAACGATAGGGAATGAAACGAGTGCTCAGGCCTTGGCGACTGTACACCGGGTCTTCTGAGTGAACGCGGCATGCGATGCAAGGTCTAGGAGGTTTGGAGGGTGACGTGAATGTTCATGCGATTCCGAAGAAGGAAGGCGGCCGGTATCAGCCCCTGACAATGGATCCCTGTTCGGGTCAACTTGACCCCAGCTTGCTGTCGACCATCTACTCCAAAATCTTGATCGTAGACAAGCTACGAGAGGGGTGAGGAGACTAGGTGTAACTTCAAGTGTAAGGGTTAACTCATGTGAAGGATATATAATGAGGTGGAAGACACCCTTCGAGGTCATGCTTGAGGGATAGGACCAGCCCGCAGGCCCACAACCGTCTCAGCTCTTCACCTAGGTCGAAAGTTGTCTGTCAAGATGCCTTCCCCGAAGAACCTCGCCGCCTCAGGGTTGGCTTTACTGATGGCAACTGCCACAACTGCTGCTCCGGTTCTGACCAGTAGTCCTATCGGACATCTTCTCGACCTAATAAAACGAGACCCGCCGCAGGCCCTTCCCGAGAAGGCAACGGCTGGCGATAAGAAGTAAGTTTTAAGTGGGATTCCATATTCAATCATAATCATGATGCTCAACTATGTAGGTGGCAACCGGCGATGGACTTCGATACAGATGGCTGCTATAACACGCCGGCTATTGGTCCCAATGGCGACATAAACCCGGGCCTTCCCAATGACAGCACCGGTCTGTCATCAGACTGCCATGACCTCTCGGATCTTCAAAACAATAACGTATACTCGCGCGCGCGATGCAATAACGGATGGTGCGCGTATATGTATAATTACTACTTCGAGAAAGACGTCGCGATTGCCAATTTCCCTTGGGATCTAGGACACCGTAACGACTGGGAGCACATTATCGTGTTCGTGCAGAACGATCAGGCTAAAGCCGTGGCGGCATCGCAACATGGTGACTGGGAGACTAAGGCTGCTGCCGATGTCCGCTGGGATGGCACTCACCCGAAAATGGTGTACCATAAGGACGGATTGAGCACTCACAACTTCCGGTTCGCCAACACGGATGATGATAACATCGAAAACGCCACGGGGCAATGGTTGTAAGTTTTGGCAAGAGGGTCAGACCCTGGGAGAGGCGCTAACATATTTTGATACACTAGTTTCGGCGCATTGATTTCCTACAATGGATTCCCAACCACGGCACTTCGAGACAAGCTTTTTGCATATGATTTCGGCAGCGCTTCTATCGCAATCAAGGACCCAGCATTCGCAAGCCAGTTAGAAAAGGCTCGCAAGGACTTGGTGCCGGGCTTCGACAGCAATGTGGATGACGGTTCTCCCGGAAACCCGTAAATGAGAAGACAAGGCTAAATAACTGTTGAAACTAAGAATTAAATATACATATATATACCCTTCATAAATGAAGTGTTTGTCCTCATTAGTCCTGCTACCGCACTCACTCTACGGCAGCAGGGTGGATTGGACCGGCTGTCTAGGCCTTCGGTTCATTCTCCCACACGAACGATAATAAAGAAGTTGACGCTCTTGCGCATTGAGAGTCGCGAGAGGTAGGCAATTTGTGGGTTGTGACGAGTCAACTATACTTGACTGTCGTCGTAGAGATTGAGACACTTGTCTGTCAGTCTTTAATGATGAAAAGATATGAAGCTCATCTCATAAAGAGCCTCTTGATGTGTATATCAGTTTCTATACAAATATATGCATTCTTACTATAGGCTGTGATCCCACGTAGATTTACTATAGAATGACTAGGTCAAACATCATCTTCGGGGGTCGATTTTGCTACCGCGTTGTTGAAGTGTTGAAGAAAATTTAGAAGAGTTGAAACCAAAGGCTCAAATTTGAAAGAATTTCAATGGTCGGTGATTCCGGCTTCTGAGTCCCGAGCCTTGGCCCACTGAAACTGAGGTCACATGATTTTGAAACGAACGGGTTTTTCTATGGATCGCGACTCTCGTCTTAGGAATTTCTTCTCTTTTTAAAACACACTTTTAAAACATCGCACGATTAATCAACCGATTTTCATTCGCCCACTTGCTATCGGTCATATTTGCGTGCTAGACTGACTTGTGCTTGCTGTCACCTTCTAATTATGTGGTGCTTACCTCTGGTACACCACGCTTTGGCAGCAAACGTATATCTCTTCGCCTTTCGATGTCCTCAATTCTCTAGTTGTGCTGGTATGTTCTATAAGAAATATATACTACCTTAAGAGCACATAATTAGCTTCGGCCAGCTTTCTCCTCTATGTTAAACGGAGGATATTAGGTTATTGTCATCTCAAAGCTAGACAGGATAGAACTCATTCAGCGTCCCGAAGACCGTGTTCCTCCATTGCTAGAATATCCGCACGTTGGTCTAGAGTGCTATCAGGAACATCACGCCGCAACATCTCTAATAGTTATCAGCTTCAATCGAGATGATATAGAATAAATGCTTGTATGAGTAGAAGGACTGGCTTATCCCCTATTTCCTACTCGTCCATGGTTCGACATGAGTAACCATCACTCGGCAATGATATGTACACACAATGGGGTTAACTCAAGGATATCCTGTCGAAATCCCTCTTCTCTCATCAGATATCTTGGGCTACGAACTTTGTCCAATATTTGGTCTGCGAAACGGAGCTCCTCATTTAATGTTACATACACATATATAACTAGAATGGTGCCCTGTCTGTTCACCAGACATCTTATAAGGCAATCTTTCTAGTTATCTATCAATATTATAGGTAATAACGTTATACACCACCACAACAATTCCCTATCTTTCGCTTATAAGTCCCTCAACCTGAATATAATATTTACCATATAGACATTTGAGGGCATACATAAATACTTGATGGTACTTGAACGGATGATTCGACAAAGCACACCCTTGCCTTGGCACCTTCTGAAAAAGGAACAAGTCATACAATTGGTCAATAGTACGTGTGGGGTGGTGAGATGTGATGTGGAACGGCTTCGATCCGAGCTGTCACTCGTCACTTAGGCACTTGTCGCGTTTTGCAATGTCCCTCTATTCCTTCTAGCGTCGCATCTGTTCCCCGCATCTATTTACTCTCTTAGGTCCTGGGTACCTCAGCAGGCAGGTAGGAATACGGATACGCAGCCGACCTTTACTGTACATAAAGTACCTATAGCCCATGTCTCCTAAGCTAAGCTCATACTCGGTACCCTCTAATACCACATCTTGCTCGACGCGCGGGATGTGAGTTTCCAAAACACGACCCCGTATCCGTTCAACCCGAAATATCCTATTCAACTTCCCCCGACAAGAGGATCGCGATACCATCATCACGAAGAAACTTCTGGCAGAAACGAAGAAACCCCGAACCAGAGGAAATAGAGAAATAGAGAATTGGAAGCAAAATGGTGACCACGCGCTCCGCAAGCAAGGCCGCCTCCCCCGCGGCGCCCACGCGAACAACAAATACCATAAAGCTCTGGTCGCACGCGCCCTCGCAACTCACGCTCCTATGGTTCGCCATATCGCTACCGCTCGTAATTTGGGATTCGGGATACGTGCTTTTGCGGCCATGGACGATGGAGGGCGGCCACCTGCACTGGCCGCTGTACACGCCGTACAAGCTGTACGGCGAAGTCGACCACGTCTACGGCTGGAAAGCGTTCAATGCGCACAGCGGCTTCACTTCCGCCCAGGGCTTTCTTAACGTCGTCGAGACCGCTATGTACTTCGTTTATCTGTGGCTCTACTTCGGCAATGGCGCCACTGTCGCTGGTCGCGCGACTCGCGTTTTGACTGGTCGCCCTGCCGCTGTTGCCGTCCTGACTGCATTCAGCGCTGCTATTATGACCCTGAGCAAGACTGTTCTCTACTGTGAGTGCGCATATAATTCCCGTACCTTATCTGGGTGCCTTTTCAGCCGCTGGACCTGATTGCTAACGCGTTATCGCTTCGAATAGGGCTCCAGGAGTACTTCTCGGGCTACGACAACATCGGTCATAACAGCCTTCGGGACTTGATTTTCCTGTGGATCATCCCCAAGTCAGTCTTGTCTCCATACCCCTTTATCTGTGTTCGATTGACTAACTGCTATAACAGTGGTCTGTGGCTCGTCTTCCCCTCCTACATGATCTACGTCATGGGAGGCGAAATCATAGATGGTCTAGCAGCGGCGTCGACAGGTGTGCCAGCCAAATTCGAGTAGACGACTTCTCACGACTTCACTTTAATGCGAGGGGGTGCCTGTCAACGATTCGAGACGAGAGCATAAGCAAGTATACGGAAATGAAAGAATGAAGTATGATATATGTAGTAATAGGGTATACCCAAGTTCCTAGTTGTGTATTGAAAAGCCGAATATACCAATCAATTTGAATAGTTCACAAACTCTATTCTATTCCAATAGTCTCTAACCATATCTAGTCCTCTCCCCTGAACGCTAACACATATATCACTTGAATGAATCATAGACCCCCAAAACGTAATCTGTTCCAAGCACATAACCTCAAGCTAAAGGCCGAGCCTTACTATAGCGGGTATCATTTACCATAATAGGAAAAACACACACATTTGTCCCTCCAGAGGGCTCTCCTATCTACCTCCACCTCAGCGGCCCTCGCGGCCCTCGCGGCCGCAGCTCCGTCAAGCCTCCGAGGTCATTATACTGCTCCCACTCGGGCTGCACATCCACCTCCCTCGCATCCGGCGTCCAGCTCGTCGCCTTGACCTCCAAACCCGCCTTCACATGGTCCCACGCCGTGGGCGCTTTCGGGCTCGGCATCTCAATGTGCGACGGTGCTGAGCTGTCCGCCTTTCGGAGTAGTAGCGGCTCCGCGCTGGCCTTACGCCGCACAATAAGCCCGCACCCGACTGTCGCACTACTACTACCGCCGCCGCTACTGTCTTTGCTGCTGCGCAGGAGCCCCGCACACGACGCTACGGTCCGCAGGCGCGGGAAGGCGTCGTGGCTTTTGGTCCAGGGCAATGGCCCGGGCGCGTCGCTCGGGCTTGTGGGGACCGAGGTATCGGACGTTTTGGCTGCGCTGCTTTCCTCCGAGTGTCGGGAATCGGGGGTGCTGGAGCAGCGCGAGGGAGATGGCGAGGGCGGTGTGGACGTGAATGTAGATTCCGAGTCTTCTTCGGCGATGATCGAGCGCCTTTCCGGGAGCGGGGCGTCAATTAGCGAGGCTTTAATTGCGGATGTTCCGTTGCCATAGCCTTGGACTACGATCTCGTGGTAGGGCGACTTCCGAGCTGCTTGAGTTATGTGGTCGGGCTGCTGCTTGGTGAGCTTGGTGGAGGAACGCCGGGTGGTTAGACTGCGCGAGAAGCTCCTGGTCAGGCTTCCTCTCCAGCTTGCTGCTCTGCGGAGCCGTGAGGTTCCATCTTTGGTTTCGGTGGTTGTGCTTTCCTGGTGGGTGATGGCGAAGTAGTCTATATCAGGCTTTATCTCGAAACTGTGTTGGTGAGGAGACGCTTTTCGTGTAGAGTCCTGATCAGAAGTCAAATCCTGAGTAATGCGAGTGACATGGTCTGTCTGCCTTCGAACAAGCGTGTGCACGGGACGTTGACCATCCCACGGCGGCAGCTCCGCGGTTGAGATACAGAGATGATATGGCGCATTACTAGAACCCCGGACCTCCGGTGGAATTTCCGTTACTTGCCGGAGGGCCTGATATATAGCGTAAATCAAGATCCAACGGACCTTACGGCCGTCCATAGGCCCCAAGTTTTCTAACTTGTCCGCTTTCGTAGGCGAGAAGATTAGATTATCTTCGAATCTGCGATATACTCTTACAAGTCCATTCTTTAGGAGCTCGGCCCTTGAGTTAGTAGCCTCAAGCAGAGCTGTGTGTGTGTTCTCTCGCCGAGCCTGGGTGGATTTCATTTGCTTTCCCAACCATGCAATCCTTTTAGTACTTTCTTGCGCCTTGGGGAGAAGCGGAAGCGGGTGGAATATAGTCTTGAACTCGTGTCTCACATCGAACGATCGAATACTCTGCCACACACAGATCCCTCCCTGAGCCATGAACGGATTGCTTTGAGTAATGTCTAATTTCTCATCGACCAGGTACTGAAAGAGAGCCTCAAAGTCCGTCCTCATCGTCCGAAGAATATCTGCTTCGAAGATTGTCGTCTGGGAATCAATCGAGGCAGGTGGATAAAAGCCAAATTTGGCACTGTAGAAGTCGTGTAGCAGGGTTCGGAATCGTTCAAGATGTGCTTGGGCTCCGGCGTACAAGCCAAGGTGTGCCTCTGATAACTCTTGTTGAAGAAAGGTTCCTACCAACTTCGAAGTCCGTCCTAGCCTGAGGCTCATTTCAGCTCGGGTGCTATGAATGAGATTTCGGCTTGCGGGAGATATATGCTATTCACGTCAACTTGATCCCGGGAGATACGGGACACGAAATTACAAACCTGATATTCAGAGGTGGCAGGTAACTGATCGCTCATGCCACAACAGTGTGCGAAAGCTTCAATATAGAGATCTCTCAGTTGGAAAGTTTCTGCGAGACGTAGCATCGCGATCGCGTGAGTCGGATTGCTTTTGAAATTGAGATATCCCTCCTCATCCAGATAGTCCATTAGATCTTGAACATTATCTACGTCCTTGGTGCGAAATTCATACATGCTGTGCATAAGTGAAATAAGGGCAGATCCTAGGTTCTCTCCAACCATGGATCTACGAAATACATAAGCAATGAAGTTGCGAGTTGCCAAATGGTATTTATATGATTGTTGCTTGTTTGATCGAGGGGGCGCCGGAATGAAAAGTTCAATACGACTTCGTCTTGCTGGATCACTATGCTCATCTCCAGTATAGCCTGTCGCTGACCTGAGACTACGAGCCATGAACCTATCGATAAAAGGGTAGCAATTTACTTCAAGGAGCCTGGAGAAGGGCACCTTGAAGGCAGGGCCTCGACGGCTTTGCCCTTGACCGTAAAGATGGATGTAGCAATTGCCATCCCGATACCATAACTCAGGGTCCTACATAAGATTCATGAGTTGCGATTCGGGTCGTTGGGAGGTGGTGTGACGACATACCCTTTTCAAGTTATCCCAAGCGTTACTCGACATCGCGGCGCCATCCCATCTCGCGACGTTAGGCTTACGGGCTGTACGCATGGCCGCCATCTTGTCCGATCTTCTAGTTTTCCACCCACGGGACCGGTTTGAAATGCCGTTGTAGAGTGATAGTTCTTGTGTGGGTAGGCCGTCTGCTTGGTCTGCGGGACCAGTGGTGGGAAAAGAATAACTGCTTACGTTGACCATCGTGAGAGTCGTATGATTCACTTTTCAAGAGTTGCCTCCCAACACTTAGACAATTTGTATGTTTAACGTCCCGAAGCTTCACCCTAGACTCGATCTATAGTCACCACGCCGTTGGTTTCAGAGGCGAATCCGAGAGGGTCATAGCTAAGAACATCGAGATATAATGTGGCCGTGTGTTGAATATGTGGATTGTAACCGGCGCAATAGGTGTGGTGTCAAGCATTTCGAGCCCTATTAACTTTTGTCAAGACTAAAGGATGGTTGTGAGGATATATCTACGTCCCCCTCTACGTCAGCTCGGCCGTCCCAACTGCCCCTATTCTATAGCTTATTGCTTCGGGGACCTAAAACATCTGCGCCGTTGTGCTAGCGTGAACTATGATGTTGAGCGGAACCCGCTATCACCATGCTGGGCGTAGCCCATAGACTATCCGTTGTAGGCATCATCTGTACCAAGATGTCGGATACCACACCGGCTTTTGTAGACAGGGGCATCCGAGATCCCTGCATGCCTTACATCCATGGTAATTACATCGTCCCTGATGTTCGCAGGAAACGATATCAGCATGTTAAATGTTCCTGTACCTTTCATCAGCGCTTGAATCTATTTTTAGGGGCTCTAACTAGAGAAAACCATTGATATATTCCCAACAAAATCTCTCTACTATGAGTATCTACGCATATAGCTTTGTGAATACTACGAATGCGACGGGAATGCTAAGCCTCTCGGTAAAGTTGTGACTTTCGGGTCTCATGAGGTGGAGGTGGAGGGACAGCATGGCGGACCATCTATGATGTATGCAACTCTCGGCGCTCGGCGGTAGATTCGGATCATCCCCATGGGTCTCGCAACCTTACAATTTGCATACCAGACGAGCGGTAGTTGACTTGACTGTCCAGGTTAAGCTTTACTCAAGCAATTTTGACGGTTGACTAATTGGTCGGTTATAGGGTGAAGAAGGTCGAAGAATACAATTTCTCTGAGTGGAACGATAGTTGAGACGACCCCTTTCCCAGTTAGAGGATGGCTAGAAAGTGAATAAATTGTGGTTTCTACAGGTTGATATAGGGTGTATTGTCAACGCTTGCCGTGATGGGTACATGAGACTATCGTCGAATAGACCCACGCGATCTATATAGGTATTCTAGCCCTCAATAGACGATGCAGTAGCGTCTATACGCTTTGACGATGATATTCTGGATCGATTTCGACTTTTCTCTTCCCATTTCGGGAACGGCATAGATCGCGAACAACGCACGACCCGCATATGCAAATTGCTTTTGAAGTATATTATTGAATGGCGGCAAATGAGATGACGGTGGGCTAATACTGTAGGTTCCTCAACTGGCAAACAGGCTGTCACGTGTCTCTGGCTGTATAGGTACTACCTGACGAAGTCTTCAAGGAGTTGACTGTTCGGTATTCTCAAGTATATATGGAATAGCTGAACAACCGACGACTGACGAACTTGTCCCACGGATGTGGTCTCGCTAGAATCCGTGGATGCTAAACGAACGATATCTCTCAACGAGATACATAGACAGGAAGCGTTCCTGGATATCTGGGTATTCCCTTAGCTCAAAAATTTAGTGAGGCGCCATGGGGGATAGCTTCAGTCACTTCTAGATTCTAGGAGTATGGACGCCTTTCCGTTTTTCTTGGCGGTTCTGATAGAGTCTCTTGGGTTACAAAAAGATATTTGCGACAAGTGCAGGATTCGAACCTGCGCTCCCGAAGGAAATGCCTTTCACTATCTGAATGGATACTGTGAACATTGTTAGTTACATTGTTTATGGAAGTTCGTGGGTCATAGTGGACTTACGCAGGGCATCGCGTTAACCACTCCGCCAACTTGCCTGCATCCGAGAGGATAGCAAACGCCCCTTAGTGGGTTGAGCGACACATCCGCTAGTATCGACTATATGTTGTGGCCCGGACCTCTTCCACGCAGTCAGCCGTTACATTGACTTATACTATTGAGGGATACGCATATATCTTTTAAATAGAAGCTCTTCTGTGCATGACTCTGGTCCCTAGACCTCTATCCAAAAACATGGATGTAATTCATAAACTGGGTTGTGATGTATTATTGGTGGAGTTGAGAGTTATGCAAATGGTCTTATCGATAAAAGCTCTAGCTCTCGACTAAGCTAGGGACTTGACTTAATATAAGCATAGAATACCACTTATTACATACTATTTTCCTTAACCACTTAAGAGATCCACGAATTTCATTGAGACGCCAAACGGCGAGCACTACTCTACGTGAACGCGTCGAGGCCTAAAAGCAGTGGCCTAGAATTGCTCTAAAGTAGCAATCAAAGACTGAAACTACCTCTGTTTCAGTACGAAGAGTCTATTATCGCTTTACGGCTGAAATATGCCGCCCTGAGAAGTCTAAATGGCTTCGTTCGCTCCCTATACATACATACAATGCCCCTGCCACGATTCCGCCAGCCAGGGCCGCCCCTCGGACGAGACGGCGTCTCCCACTTCGCAGGACGTACCTGACGATGACGACCACACCTTTGATCCACGGGCGCCGAGGTCCAACTACAGTTTATATCCCCTCGAGTATCTGCTGTACTGCGATGTGTGTACTCAGATCCGTTGTCCGCGCTGTGTTGCCGAGGAACTTGTTACGATATACTGCCCGAACTGCCTCTTCGAGGTTGGAAGCAGTAGTCTGAAGACTGAAGGGAATAGGTATGTGTACAACCACCGAGGTCTGGCCTCAAGCCGTATCTAGGATTCGAAGATACACCTTCACACCCCAGGTTCTATTTTCTAGGATTCATACTAACATATCAAATAGATGTACCCGCAGCTGTTTCCAATGTCCCATCTGCATCGGCCCCCTCGCCGTCCAATCCCTCGAATCAGCCCCGGACCCCTCCCTCCTGAGCGCCGAAAGCCCTACCACCCCCGCTCCCTCGGGACCCTGGATCCTAGCATGCTCCTACTGCAACTGGAACTCCTCCGAGATAGGCGTTAAGTTCGACAAGCCGCAGGGTATCTTCTCACAATTATCGAAGCTACGGCACGGCGAGGACCACCACGGCAAACACGCCGCGCCCGGCGACGTGTCTCCGAAGAAAAATGACCCCACAGCCGTCCCCGAGTCGCATAAGGCGCGGTTCGCCGCTATGAGAGCCTTCTACAACGCCCAGAATAACGCTCTGAGCGTGACGACTGCCGGCGGCGCCCTGGGCGGCATGGGTGTCGGCGACTATGGCTTCAACTCACCCGGCGCTTTGACCCGCATCATGAACCTGTACTCGGGCGGCGGCAACGCAAATTCCGGCGGTGCCGGGGGCGGGGGTGGTCTCAAGTCCAAGGCAAAAATCAGCGCGATGCGGGAGGCTGATGCCGTGAACGAAGGCTTCCGGGTGTCGAATCTCGATGAGACGGCCGCCGTAACAAAGCTGCGGCGCGAGGGCTGGGACGCCACGGTGACGAGCGAGCAGGCGCGGGAGCAAGTAGAAGACGAGGGCGCACGGTTCGTAGACGATCTCTGGCCGATCCCGTACCTACTGCGGGCGAAGCGATCGAAGCGATGTCCCGTGTGCCGACATATTATCAGCAAGCCGGAGAGCAAGGTGGGCAACACGCGGTGGCGCATCCGGCTCGTGGCCAACAACAACATCCCGTCCATCTCCATCAAGCCGTTGACCACATCGGGGCTTAGTTTTAGTGCTTCTACGGCTACACTATCGGCTGCTACTCCGACGACGGGAGGGCCTGGTGGTGGTGGGTTTATCCTGAAGCCGTTGCAGCCGGCGCAGTTTCTTCTAACCTTCAAGAACCCCATGTTCGAAGAGCTGAAGGTCACGCTGGCGACGCCGGCTACGACGCCGGGACGCTTCGCGTCTAAGGTCACGGTGTTGTGTCCGGAGTTCCATATCGACGCCAATACAGACACGGACATGTATCTAGATGACGTACTAAAAGACGGGGAGAAAGGAGGGAGTGGCGGGCGGCGGCGTCAGGGGGACGAAGGCACAACGCATCAGGCGGAGGCGGGCAAGATATGGGAGAGGGGCCGCAACTGGGTTAGTATCGTGGTTGAGGTCGTTCCCGCATCGCTCCGTATAGAGGAGCCGCCCGCCTTGCTTAGAAAGGAAAGCGATCCGGAGCCGGATTTGAGCCCATTGAAGGAGGACGAAGACATATTGGAGATACCCATGTTTGTACGACTGGAGTGGGAGGGCGACGTATCGCAGGACCAAGTGGGCACTACGACCGGCAAGGAAAAGGACACCAAGGAGAAAAAAGAATTGGCGTACTGGTGCGTCATTGGCATTGGTCGGATCAGTCAGGAATAACTACAAGATAATCTACGATACCCCAAAGACACGGCTAATCACCTTGAACTATATCACGAAACAGCAAGGCGGTTCATTAATTGTAATTGTGAAAATTCATCAGAGTAACCGGCTTGTATTAGTCCACAAGCTATCTAGACGCCATGCCAGTAACATTTTTTGGCCCACCATGATTTGCCATGCTGTCGTTACCATGAAAGACGAAGCAAATGCCAACCTTCCCAGACCAGCCCAGACTACAACATTCGCCTATCCCTAATATTCGGATGCACCAGACTGGGGGAACTCGAAGGTGACGGTTCGGCCCGTCAGGCGGCGGTAGACCTCGGAGTAGGTGTCGAGGCGGTAGTCAACGCCACCGCGCTCCTTCTCGTCGAGGATGACCTTGAGGAGCTTGCTGTTGTCCTCCTTGGTGCGCAGACGCTTACCGACGATCTCGACGGGGTAGACGAGGTCGGACAGGATGGCGTCATGGACAGCAGTGAGAGTTCGCGAACGAGGTCGCTTCTGCTTGAGCGTGTTACGCGAGCGGGCAGAGCGCTTGGGTCGCGGCAGGATGCGGCGCGAAGCGAGGATCAGGACATGGCGGTCGGAGAATTTCTTCTCGAGCTCACGAGTCAGGCTATAAGAGTAACATCATTAGCGAAATTCAGAGATGATTCACAGGTAATAGGAAGAAACTTACCGCTGCTGGACTCGGTGGAAGCCTTGTAGGGATGGGACGGGGACAAAGATGACAATTGCCTTCTTGCCGTGGCCGACTTCGATCTAATCAAGACCCAAAAGTCAGCAGGCGAGCTCCAGGACACATTTGAGTTGTGTTCCTTGGACCGCTTCCCGTCCTATTCCATATATATTTCTAAAAATATTCCATATGCCATTCATTGTATATTCTGACTTGTTATAGTAGCGACATTCCACAACTATAGACCAGTCGTCTGTAGCAAAGAATTGCACGATCGGATCGAGGAATAGGTATGGTTGAAGCGGTCCCAGGTGGCTAAGACCATCGGGAAGGGAACTGGAATCATTGGCTTCTCACCTCTCGGGCAGAGACGAACTGCAGGGGTCGGAGGGCAGACTTCAGGTCGGAAGTGTTGGTCTCGAGATCGTAAAGAGCGCCAGCGATGCTGGTCTCGAGCTCCGACGGGTTCTGGCGCGACGGGCTGTTAGGCGCGATCTTGTTCAGAGAGGCACTCATGATTGCGGCTGTGGTTGTTCGTGGAAGAAGAACAAAGTCGCAAAGGAGTTGATGAGCTGTTGGTTAGTAGGGAATTGAAGTCGCGAGGTGGTGAGAGGATTGCGGCTCGTGCTTGACCAGAAAATTCACAAAATTAAAAAATCACTGTGGGTTTTCGGAAATTCAATTTGGTTGTGGGCAGCGGCACTCGGACCACTCAGGGTTTGCGACTGGGGACAAGCGATTCGAAATCCACTGCGGCTAATATGTGGCTCAAATGTGGGGGCTTATCAAGCTAATCTATGGATATGTGGCTGAATAGAACATTGATCAATTGAACATTGAACTCAACCGATAACCCAAAACGTTCGCTTTATCAACTCCATGCAGCTCATGCTTCCATAACCTGCACAGCGCCAAATTCTCAAATGATCAACTCCAAATCCTCCAATGCGGCCGACTTCGTATCCAGATCTGTGGCTTGCAGGTAGAGCACCATCAGACAACATCACGATTGTGCTACCGTACCACCCACGCCGAAGCGTCATTTCTGGTCAATTCTAAAACACTCCCTTCCGTCAACCGTGCGGATCACATCACCTTTTGAGACCGTTCTTTGCGAAAAAGACGTATCGTAAAGTATATCTCGGGGGGGTAGCCTTTTTCAGATATCGATATTGTCATTTTGAGGCTGCCCTGTCTCGGAGGACTGCCCTCAGTCACAGCACGTAATAAGGATCTGCACCCATGGAAAGGTTCCATGCACCTTGAAGCTTGAGATGGGGTCATAAGATGGGGGTCCATGACCAGCCATCTCGCTAAACTTCCAGCTCTAAAAGCCCTCGCGGCTCTCAGGCAGCCTGCTTGAAACCGGTGAAACTATCCCGGACGTTGAATTGCAGTTCCCGTCTTAGCCGCGTCGCACTGGTTATTATGTTTGCTGAAGTTCCCTACATATAGGTATATTCAGATGGAGTGGTGATCTAGCAAGAGACCTATATTACCAACAAGGAGATGGTAATGATAAGTATCGCGGTATACCAATCGGTAAGGGATCAGGCTCGGTCCGGTATTCATTCTGGACTGTAGAATTTCCATCTGAAAGCCTTTCGGGATTAGGTAAGGAAGATCCAGAAGGCTGGATCTATCCACCAACAACCATACGAAATTGTACTGCGCCCCGTCTTGGGGCCGAGTTGGAGCCAATCAGATGCATGTGATACTTCTAAATTAGGATATTGATGCAGCGCTCGACTACATGGCAAACCAACACTTGCTTCTTTTCAGTGAGTACACTGCCACGGCAACTGACGGGGCTCTCTTAGTCGGTCCCGTTCTTGGCTGATTATCGATTTCTCAACATTGCTATTCGATGTTAACCCCAATCCTTCGTTGAAGTCCTTGAGCGGAGTGCACGGGGCACTTACATATCCCTTGGCTAAGCCAGAGATGACGAGCCACATCATAAGATGGCTGTTTGCTACTTCGACGGGCCAGAGAGAGGAGATTTGATTCTTCTCTCCCTTTCAACTTTATATTATCAGTAGTGATCCTATTTGCTTAATTTCTAATTCCTTTAATGAATCATTCCCACAATGTCGGCCTCCCGTACTGATCTTGGGCTGTCATGCCCGTCTAAGGGTCAATTCTATGTCTGCGACAAAGCGGAAGTCCGCTTCATAGGGTGCTGTTCTGTCGACCCATGCGCAGACGGGAGTGGGAAATGTCCTCAACAATCTCTTGCAGCGGCCAGTTTCTCGTCGGATCACTACGACAGCATACCAGCACAGAGTTGCGCTCCGCCCAGAAATTCAAGCCAGTGGTTTACTTGCAAAAGCGCGCAACCTTTCCTAGGATGTTGCGACATAAACCCATGTGCTAACTCTGGATGTCCAACGGAAAGTCTGCTCCCGGCTGTATTAAGCGACGACGCCGGCGCTGCCGAAGTTTTCATCAGCAGCTCATCGTCTACTCCCAGCGCGACCCCCTCTGCAGCTGCTTCAAGTTCTAGTACCGCCCTTCCCCTTGGTGGAATATTGGGTATCGCCCTTGGGGGCGCCGCAGTCGTCGCAATCATTCTCGTCATATTAGCGTATAGGAGCGGATGGCTAGCAAGGCGGAGGAAACATGAAAAGGATATCAACGAATCAACCACCCACTACAGTGGCCCAGGACGTGAGTCTACTATGTCTATACATCTATGAGCTATGTCTCCTCGAATTGAACTAATTGAGAAAACAGCATATTCTCCCGTTATAGCACAATGGCAAGATGGAACCCAATCCGGCACACCAAGTCCTGGGTACCAAAATACTGGCTTCGCTCCTTACTCTCCTGAACACCCTCCACCAATGCATTCGCCTGGATCAGCGCATTCATGGTATCCAGACAATAGACACATCTCCCAGGTATCTGCAATGAGCGGATGGAATTTGGTGCCCGGCGACTCAAAACATCAATCTTACGCGGCCCCGTTACTCAATCCGACGGCTACGGAACTAGAGGGTCGTGATACGGAACGGCCTGCAGTAGCGGAGCTTCCCACATCGCCGACTAACCGCCGGTAACACTCATTTCACATAATCAAGGACATGTAAAGATTATCAGGCTATCACACGTAGCTGTCGCTACAGGGCTGGAGTTCTGGGTGGGGATTCCCGATATGGAGTTCTATAATTAGGTAGTTCATGTGTCTTACAGGACTTCCTGACTAGACGTATCTACGTTTAAAAAATGCTTTTTTTCGACGATCACATAAGATCCACTCTCTTTATAATAGCAGTGTGTGATGTCATGTGAACTACATATGTTCAAGAATGCGGGTCGCGGCCGTAGGAGCTCGTTAGCGAAGACTCCGCCTGAAGGATTAGACGACCTCCAGCTGAGCCTCATCACCCGCCAGGCTGGTTTCTGGCACAGCATTTAAGCTTTTTCCAGCGGCCGTAAATTGGCCAGGAAGCAGACGACACGTGGTTTAGCGAACACACAAAGTAGGTGAATGTAGGTTGACTTCTCGGTCAACTGCTTACATGTATTGAAGACGCTGAGGCTGTAATTTTTGTCGAGGCTATCCCACCTACGCAATTACAAGCCGAAGGTTAACTTTTACCAAGAAGACCATGACCGTCTCTTGCCTGCCTTCTCTTCGCCTTCGCTTAGGTTACCCTCACTCTGTGTTGCCTTGTCCCCCTCTTCTTCACTCTCCTCTTTTTCGCTCTTTTCTTCGTCCTTCTCTTCTTCGACTGCCTGCACTACCGGGAACGAACCGAGCGATTTTCGGGCACTGGTTGGAATTTTTGACATAGTCGACTTTGGCGCATCGCGGCGCGCGGCCGCCGCCCTCGTGTTGATCTTCCATCTTGCCAGGAATGCCGCATCTTTGTTGAGATCCTCTGGGATACGATACTAGAGTACCATGACGTTCTCGGGCTCTTTCTCCAACAGGTCCATCTCGTGTCGGATAGCAGCAAACCATCTGCTATACTGCCGACGTTTGCCATCGATGTAGGTGTAGGTCTCGGTCACGGGATCGAAATTCCAGTTGAAGATGTGATGACAGAGATTCTCAACCAGAAAGACCGAATCCGTGGCAATTATGAGCCTCAGTCTCCAATTTCCAACAAATCTCTCCTCGGGCTCCCCCAGCTCTTGCGATATTTTCTGGCGCCAGTGCGGGAGAAATTCTTTTCTGACCATTCGAAGAACGTCGCGCGCAGCTGCAAGTAGAACTACTTTCAGAAAGACTTGCCCGTCTGTGTTGATACACTTTGACCGGTTGAATTGACTAGCAAGGCCGAAATACCGAACCCATCCATACCGTCCTCCTCTCTGTATGCCCCGCTGATGTTCACCACAATGGACCTTTGGCCAGGGGTAGGGTTAACGATTCCCGTAGGGTATCGTGCCGTATGAGTCGGATGGCGCGTAATACTCTCGTCATCCCCTGGGAGCCAGGTTGCACCGCAAGATTCGCAGTATACTGTTTTCAGACTCTCTAGTTCATGAGGTTTCGGGATTTCCTTCGGGTCCGGGTCCTTGTCAGCGAATGGCAGCAAACGGCGGTCGTGGATCTGCTCGTCCCATTGCGGTATGAAGCGCGGATACCAGGGTCGGATTCTTTCCTTGTCGGCCTCCAGCGACGCCGTACTATCGGTATACTTGAACTGCCAAACAGTAGGGATAGATTCAGTAGCCCGTTTAATGAGCAAGATGTTTAGGGAAGGGATTCTGGCGAATGGTCCACTCCAGTATCCCTTCTTCTTCCAATCAGTGGCAGGGTCGGGGTCTTTGGTCAAGTCGAGGCAACAGACGTGACAGAGTCGCAGCTTGTGCTTGTCGCAGACAGGTCTTCCTTCGGAGTTGTAGTCAATCTTCAGATATCCTCTTCTTTCTGCCATATTCAAGAAGAATGCCGCGCAGAATTTATATATACTTGATATTGGCTGAAGTGAAAGAACAAGCCGTATATAGTGTACCATATATGATAATTGGGATTAAGGATGGATAGGGAGGTTACGGATTGTCAAAAGTACATAGTATGTTTAGAGTGTTAAGGAGTCAGTTTTCAAATGTCCAGAGGAGGGAAGGTAGGTATTGCTGCCCTCCTATGGATCTACCCCCTTGGGATTAAGGTTATGAGAGTAGAGTAGTTGAATGCAAATCGTGCTTCCCCTATCTTCTCATAACACTGCACCTGACCTCCTGCTGAGTTCTCTGCCTCCACTTACATCCATAGATCTAAATATTCTCACAATTTTATACAATATTGACCATCTTATGAGATTCTACTAGGTCCGCAAACATATCATCCAACATAATATATTTTTTCTATGACAACATCTCCCCGACTCCGGAACTTATGCAAGAACAGCTAACAGTACCCCAACAATTACACCTGCCCTATCCATTTATTTTATTTTCTCCTCGGCGGCTCTACGCGCCGAAGGCCTTATCATAGTCGACCATGGTGAATCGGTATCGGACGTCAGTCTTTCGAAGCCTTTGCATAGTCTTAGAGAGGTTCTCCGCGCTGAGGGGCACTGTCTCAACCCACGACTTGATGCCCTTGTCCGCAGCTAGCTGGAACATCTCCAGCATTTCACGTCGGCTACCCAGATGCGACGCGCCGACTAAGCAACCATTGCTGAGAAGATCCTGGGGTTTTATGTTCAAGGTAGCATCCTCTGGTAGACCGACCGATACCCACTTGCCATGGACATCGAGGAGGGCGAGGTAGCCACTCAGGTCAAAGCCCTCGCCGAAGTTGTTGGCTGTGCTGATAATCAGGTCAAACGTCGTCAAGTGGTCCTTGTTCCAGTCCTTGTCCTGCGTGGCCAAAAATCCGTCGGCACCCATCTCCTTCGCATCTGCCTCCTTGCTGTGTGATCGTGAGATGACCCACGTCTCGGCGCCCAATGCCTTAGCGAAGAGGACTGCGAAGTGTCCGAGACCTCCTAAGCCAACAACACCGACCTTCTTGCCGGGCCCAGCACCATTTCGTACTAATGGACTATAACTGGTGATACCGGCACACAACATCGGCGCGGCAAGGTGGCTTGGTATCGCATCCGGGATAGGGAACACCCTAATCAAGATAGTTAGGAAACGGTTTCCTACCACGCAAGCAGCTGTTCGGGTACATACCAATGCTCATGCGTCCTGACATGAGAAGAATAACCACCCTGGGTCACAACACCGGAATCGGGCCATACGGCGCCGTATGTATCCATCTGCTTGGAGCAGTATGTCTCATTATCGTTTTTGCATTGGCGGCACTCTAGGCAGGACCAAGACTGAGCACCAACACCAACTCGCTGTCCGGGCTTAATTAGAGTTACCTTGGGGCCGACTCTGAGAGCTTTGCCAACAATCTCGTGGCCGACGGCAAGGGGGAAGTGCTGGTCTCCCCAACCACCAGTAATGGTATGAATATCACTGGCACATACACCACAGCACTCGATCTTGACTTCTACGTCGTGGTCGCCAAAGGGCTTGGTGTCGAACTTGTTCTTGTGGAATTGAGTCCAGGTCTCGGGAGACTGGACCTGGAAGCCTTCGTACTGGTCGAATTTAGACATTTTGAAGCGTATACTGAGGTCGAGGTTGTTGCAAGAAAGAAATGTACGAGTTGTGTCGATGAGGGGCTATGGAGGGGTGGGAGCTATACATATTTGAAGTAGGTACCAAGACTCCCCCACACTATCCCCCCTCTCATGAACAAAAGGGCACACTGTTCAGCGATACCTAGGTAATCTCCCTTTTACCCGTATTGGAGGTGCGAGCCGCACTGGGGAGACTAACGCATGGCCTGTACAGATCGCGCATGTCCTGCGCAGAGCAGCGAATGTCCTGTACAGGTCAGTAGGATGGTGACGGTTAGATTCCCCACTATTCCCACTCAGGTGGGACATTATGTATTGAACCGCTAAATATATATATGAAGGCACATCTCCTTCTTGAATATCTTCATATTTTATATCAATACTAATATATTGTAGTATTTTCTTATAAATTCGTTGTACCTTGAGATATGATCTTGATAGCTAGATACGTATATATCTTCTATTGAGTCGGGTTATAGTGAAGAACCTAACCTTCACACTGTAGTCTCGGAGCAATGTGATGAGCGATACGATTTGTTCGCGAAAGAGAGACCGAGACTAGTTCTAAGAATTTGCATCGATTATCCTCGGATGGTTAATCCGGTAGAGATGCCGAATATCCCACCACTTAGGCCCCGAGGATAAGAGAAAACCCCGGCATTTCATCCTGCCGAAAGCACGCCGATGTGGATTCTATTTGCAGAGCGCCTCATAAAATCTAGCGCGAATGTGGGGTAGGAGCTTGGTGAATATTGTCGCGACAGTAAATATACAACTTGTACCGTTCAGCCGACTCCTTGCTTTGAGCCTAGTAAGATTCAGTTCCAATCGAAAGCATTATATGCTTCATGCCGTCTTTTTGTCCTTGGAGGAGGTCGATAATCCAACTCCGAGGAGGAACGCGATCCTCATCGACGCGCCCAGGTACACGAACAGCACATTCCCGTAATCGATAGCGTTCCACCGCATCGCGTCCCAGTAGACCCACGAACCCAGCGCACTCACAGAGTACAGATGGCCGAAGTCCGCAATGAGCAAGCCGAAGAGTACTGTCCGCCAGACTCGCAGGTCACCTGTGGACCGTAGTACAAGTGCTTCGTTTAACGCGAACAGTAGATAGAGGTTGGCGAGCTGAGATAGGACAATAGACGTCCCAAGTGTAACTGGCGACGAGGTGTGCGTTGTCATGGCCAGATACTCGTCCTGCCGGAAATGGGCGTAAAATGCTCCTACAAGCGCAGATATGGGCTCGATGATCAGGAAGAAGGCCCGATATGTGAGTGGAAGTACAGTCTGACGCGGCGCCATGGTGATCTATTACTTCAGTGCTTCAATGTTCTATGTTTCTAGTTGATGTATTCAGGAGCAGGCAGTATTTCGTACGCGGGCTTGCATGTATGATTCAGTGTCGACGGTAGGGAGGAAAGGAGTCGTAACTTTCAAATTACCTAACTAATCGAAGTTTTGAGATTCAGCAAACGCCGGCTTGGAATAATTTTGTTCCCTCATGATCCTTTCACCTCATGCAGCCCTGGAGGTGTTAACCTGTTTCATGATTTCTTCGCATCCACACGACCTTCGTGCTTAATTTTCAAGCTGTCTACATGTACTCTTGCGTTCAAACTGTAATTATGTCAACCTCAATCCGCCGTGTTCTATATGTTAGGGACTAATTGAAGCAGGTTGGGAGCGGTCTTACTAACTCATCTCCCCTCATCATCACTAGAGGCAGTCTTGATATTCTTCACAGCCTTTTCAGTGCCTAAGGCAGACGCGTCAATCCTCGTAATTTTCGTTGCGCGGGTGATTTCGCGTAACACTCTGTAACCGCAACCTTGACCGACGAATAATTAGGCACTCATTTTCAATATGTAAGCTTGAAAGTTTGTCGAAATTGTAGGGACAATAGGCCATGCGCATGAGGCATTACGAAATGTATACGTACATACGCGTTTATGTTCACTTCTATGTATTCAGCGTAGGGTCTAGACGGACTACGGGGTATCTCACTCCACACAAGGTCGGACGGTAGGACGGGCAACGCAGCGGTGACGTATCGCAAACTTGGGGGTTATCTCTCCCGCCAGACGGGGATTAATATATCAGCCCACTTGAATAGCTGGCTCCCCGATCAGGTTCCACGGCAGTAGTTTCGTCGGACAGCATTGATTCTGCAGCCGGAATGCCGGCAGCACATCTTTACGCCTAAGGTCTTGCTCTCGTGACTGAGATGGACTTCTGTGAGCTTAAAAGGTGTTTTTCGCCCAGATTTTCCTATCTTGGCAACGCTGCTCTACTTCGCTATGTGAAGGGGAGTCGGTAATAAAGGATTTACCAGAGTCAGCTCTTCCGATTACACCCGTCTATACAACGCGGCAATAGGTAGCGGTGCCATAGAGAGGCCTAGCGGACGTAGATCGGAGAGAGGATATCTCGTGAATTCAATATTGAATGCGGAATGGCGCGTTCGTATGTATGTTAGACGCATCGCGCAACGTGTTGGGCCAGTGAAACCAAAATGTGCTGGATGCGGGTGTGGATGGTAAGTCAGACTGGGCTCGAATTCTTATACGGCCCGAGGGTTACCACCGTCACGGGTTTGGTCCGGAGAGCGATTTCGTTGGTTACCGGACGTGGGACTCGGCCCGCCCCGTACATCCGGGGGACCTCCGTAAGCAAACCTCGACGTGATTCGACGATACTGGCTCTGAATTAATTTATATTCGAAGCGTGAAGCCTATCTGCCGACTCTAGTGATTATGCTCGTCGTATAGCTAAACCCTTTGTGCCTAACTAGTCAGTAATCTGCAGATACTTGGCGTTGGAGATGGTCAAAAGGAGGCAATCCGTGTCGTAGTTGTCGTGATTGTGAATAGTGACTATGCTACGTGATAGACCGGAGTTCACCGTTAAGACCGTAGCTGACGAGACTGTAGCTGCAATGTAGAATTCATAGTAGTAGATAGTCACGCTCGGGAGGGAGAAACTTGTTTTCGTGAGTGGTGATGAGCACGACTCGCTAATCCGTGGTATTCCCAGCACCATTCAAAGGTAACGACGAGGCTATTTTCAAAGCCAAGACGAGGGAGATGTCACCTTGCAGTTGCCATTCTCGGTGCTGCACAGGATAATCCCTTACGGGATTCGATTTCACCACTAGGGAACGACCCAGACGGACTACACAACACTAGCCTTGTCAGGCCATCAGGGTTAGACCAGCACTGACTTAGTCTAACCACTTGTACGTCTCCAAATGTTCACGAGAAATCATTATGAGAAAGTCCCGGGAGTTAAGGGGCTTGTATATCTCAAGTTCCACATATAAAAACCGCTTGTTCTCGACCTCAGAGACGAGTTGTGATGGAGCATCAAGCTCAACCCAGACATCTTGCTTACTTCGACTGATAACTCATCATGGACAACTTGACCGCGGGCAGGTTTTCGAGAGAGGCAACCTTCGGCTTCGAGCTCGAATTCCTGATGCTTTTTAGAGAATTCGGCGTTGTATCTCCTCTGAAACTTGGCCATAAAGAATATGGTCTATCTCCCCATCAGATACCGGAAGAACCATGTGGTTTGGTCAAAGACAGCGCTGATGACCACGAAATCCACATGAAGAGGCTCCACTACTATGGAAACGAGATTGCGAAGAAGCTGACAGAGGCTGGAACGGCTACGGCCTATCGAGAAAAGGGCCACCCGAAAGATAATGATGAATCGTCCGAGCCTGGTGAGACAGAACCCATGCTAGGCGAGTTTGAGGAGTTCCGCTACAGCGCTTATAAAGAGAATACCATTGTGCCTGAGGAGACGATGATATGGACAGATCCAAAGGCGAACGGAGGTCGCATGGACGTAAGGCCGGAAACTCCACACGGATTCTTCTGGCTTGGCTTTGAGCTTGTCAGTAAGGTATACCGGCTCCAGGACTTCGATTCTTCGAAATTGGACCTAGAAAGCATTTGTAAAGTGTTGCGGGGGAATTACCTGGTCAGCATTAACGCAGGTAAAGACTCGAAATCTCGGTCGAGTCGTTGTGGTGTTCATGTCCACTGGGGACTTAGCGGGGGGGAATATGACTTGTTGGCTGTCAAGCGTGTTCTCACCTTGATGTGGGTGGGAGAGGAAACACTGATGCATCTCCATGCAACATGGCGGAAGGATGCGGGAAAGTATGCTGCTCTATTGCGAAAGGGAACGAATATGGCAACGGATAACACACCCAGGCTACCGAATTGGGTCAGTGATCTCGGTCAGGGGAGCTGGATCGACGAAATGGTGCAAAACGTTCCATCCGAGATCCGGGAAACTCCACATGACGGATTGAAAGTCCAGTGGCTATGGCGTGCAGAAACCGTGGGTGATCTTGCAATGTTGATCGGAGAAGTTAACAAGTCACGCCGGGCTTCCGTTGGTATTATGGAACTGTTACCAGCGACTTCGGCATTCCCCGGAGTGGTTCGCCGGAGCCAGCTAAACACGATTGAATTCCGGCACATGCAAGGCTCATTGCACCCAGCTTTGATCGCTGCGTGGATTGAGGTCACCGCCAACATCATGCGCCGATGTGTTGACTCGTCGCCAAGGGATTTCAAAGTCTCATTAGCGAGGATCGCAAGATGTGCGGCAGGAACCTCCAAAGTCCAGGACCTCCTAGGAGCACTTGAAATTGTACCCGAAACGTGCAGCGTTTTTAACGATTTCGATCAGCAACTCCTAGATCTGGAAGCCGATTCGGCAGCCTCAATATTCTTGCCCGAGTGAGTAGTCGAGGTGTAAGACGTCTCCAGGGGCTTTCGATAGGATATTATTCGAAGACTTGGTTACTTCAAGAACTCAGATAGAAATGAATCCAGCTTACGGCAATATAGGGGGAAGTAGAAAATGCAGCTGTGTCGCCCTGAAAGTGTGAGACCCATAGATCCCGGACTATTATGGCGCGTCGGCGTAAGCGGTAGATCTACCTGCGTGATGATAGAATATGAACTGAAGAGTTTCGTGATAGAAACGCCTATATTGCCGTTCCAGGCATTTATCCCATAGCAAGGCCATCGGAAAGGTGGCGGTGCTGTCGAATACCTCAAGTATTATGTACCTACCTAGTAGGTAGGGCTCCGGTTGGTCCAAGCCGGTCGCTCGTCCGGACAACTCCGGTATCTTGTGGTATGCCATCTTCAGCCCTACGGCCGTTTGGCTTTTTGGTTTAGGGTCTGTCCATTCCTTGAGATATATATGAATATTTCCCGAATGGGACGCTCGAATATTGGTACCACAAACATGATGTAAATTGCTCTTGTGACAGTTGTATGCGATTCAGCCTAGCACAACTAGAACGGCATCTTGCAGCAGATGGGATCCAATCATGATCCCGAGCCGTAAGCTCGGTGCAACACGGCTCCAGGCAGCATCAGCTGCCAAGACTGCCTACACCGGCATTCCATGAATGAGTGTGACGGGGGTGTAACATCGGAAATCGGCGCAGAATGGCCCCCAAATATAAAGGGCCATCGCAGCCTTGTAGAACGTCAACGAATTTCTCCTCGTCTAGTTCAGCCTATCCTGCATTCTCGTCGAAGTCATTCATCTAAATCGTTTACTGCCTACAGTCGAACATCTTGTGTCTAGTAACAAATATAGACAATGGCCTCGCCACCACAAGAGATTAGACCAGTCATGTTTCCAGATGTGCGGCGACCCTTGAGCCCCATCCAGTCGTCGTCGAGCGACGACGGGGAGGAAACCATGGGGGAAGGGACACGCGATGGTAATGACGACTCGATATCTGTCTTATCCATGGTATCGTATCCAGATCCTGCTGGACGCAAGGGATTGTGAGTTTCCCAAAGTCGCCCAGATGTAAGATGGATGTCTAATTTCTAGTAGCACCGTCCCGGACGAGGAGCCAGCGAAGACAGTGTACGAGGCCTGGGAAATCATTAGTGGCGATGACACCGTGAACTGGAACACCTGGAGGACTATCTTCGGTATCAAAATAGGCCTTAAGTGGCAGAGTATGAATGACGGCTTTATAGAAGTCGATCCCAAAACCGGCTATGAGCAAGGAGAGTTGGCCGACATGCACGAAAATGCCATCCGAGAGTATGAGGCCAAGAACCGCAAGAAGGGAACATCGTACGCCCAGGACTTGGCCAACCGAGTCTTCCGTCTAGATGCCTTTGTTTACAGCAGATTGCAACAGCTCATGGACGATAAATTCATAGCATCGAACAAGACCCCATTCCGCCGTCGCGAGTGGCGCGTCGTGGTCCTCGAACAGGGAGAGTTCCAGATGACTGAACTGCTCCCTCAACGCAAGCGTAAGGGGATCTTCCGACGTCGCGAGGAGAAGCCGGCGGTGAACCGATATTTCATCGTGCTTCGCGGCGAGGAGGTCAAGGCA
Organism: Hypomontagnella monticulosa; assembly: GCA_902825475.1. Classification (NCBI taxonomy): domain Eukaryota; kingdom Fungi; phylum Ascomycota; class Sordariomycetes; order Xylariales; family Hypoxylaceae; genus Hypomontagnella; species Hypomontagnella monticulosa. The sequence continues at coordinate 3,259,006 of CADEBF010000011.1, read as the reverse complement.
ACAAAGGAGCCCGCAGGCTGGCGGCTGTTCCATCGCCACTCCAACCCATGGTGGAGAGTCGACGCACGCGAGACCCAGGGTCTACGCGCGGAGCACCGAGAACACTTCGACAAGGTCAACCAGAAACTCCGCGCCAGGCGAATGCCTCCCCCTCCTCTTCCTCGACATGTGGTTGGGCGCTAATATGGTATATTGGCACCGAACCCCGAATGACAAGCGGAACGGTCTCTTTTGTTTTTCCTAAAGAATGACGACATACGAAGACGATATTATGAGATAAATGATATGGCTTTTACATTACGGAATATGAATCGACACTTGTTGACGGATTTCTGATTATCTACGTTAGCGGCTTAGGCGGATCAGTGACGTTATGCTCGGAATACACACGTATGGATCAATCTAGGATGAGAAGCATTTGATTAGTCTAAAACGAGGCTGTCCTGGCGACGTAGCTTGCGAATCTCTATTTGTGAACAGGGGTGGTACGTCGTATGGCTCCTGATTAGCTAGTAGTTAGTATCATTTGCAAGAGCTTTCTCTCATTTCAAGCCGAAAACGAATCTCAAGGTTACATCCAAGTACACCGGCCAGCTGTCTAGGTTGTTGTAAGTTATCCAACGGCTATTAATTAGCGGAATCCATCAGGCTCCTTATTGCGGTGCCAACAAAATAACACGTAGTACGACGAAAAAAGAAAAAGAGTAAATAGGCTCAAGGCGACTCAATTGGCAAAGATTAAAATAGAACGTCTAGTTGTATAGAATCTTTATACTATGTACCTAGTATGTCCAATGTTGTCTGCTTAAATATGTCTGTGGATCCATTGGTGGTGATTGTATTAGTTTAATGTTGTTTGCAAGATTGCGATTCGAGAATGACGAACCAGGACATTGAATTTCAATAATTAGATTCAGATCCCACAACATCGGGACAATGCAATTATTGAGTATCCAGTTACCATACACCTGGTATGCAACTTAGCCTAATTTAGGTCTGAAACAAAGGGGTATAACTCTAAAAGGAGGGTCTTCTCGCGTGCGGAAACATCATTGATGGGGACAGAGTCTTGCTCCGAAACAATAGTTCCAATAGAATCAATACAATTGTAGTTGCATGCTGCAGTTTCTACGCATACTACACAATGTAGTATTATATAAGCTGATTCAGCTTTGATAAGTACGAAGTCACCTATAGGTATCCAGATGGTACACCGACGTAATATCGATACTAGGACTCGCTTTCATTTGATGCTCCGTTGACCTACGAAGTAGCCTTCGGTATGTCCATAATAGACCGATATGATTTTACGTATGTATAAAGACTGCATTGTCTTATTGTGTAGTGAAAGAAGGATAGTGCCTCCCAGGGCCGTCATAGGTGACTTTCAGGCTGCAATTCAGACGAGCTAACTCTAGGTACTTTTTCGTACTGACATCCATGGATGCCATAGGCGGTGCGGTGTGGACGGGGATCCCCGACCTTCGCTTCAGCCGTAGCTGCATCAACCCGCGCTTTTTCTCCTTCCTTTCAAGTGGTCCAGGTCATGGATTGTAGGTACCGCACCGCTTCTAGACAAGTAGATGCGAGTCGATCCCAACTTAAAATAGGTAAACGGAGGCTACGAAGAGGGAGTAGCATTTGAAAACAGAAAAGAAAAAAAAATAAAAGTGGGAAATGTTGATGGCGCTGTACCAGGACAAGTACAGTTCTTGTCAATCCTATCCATGGATGCCACTCCCCTCTCTCTTTCCTAAAGCGAACCAATGTAATCCATGTATTTACCTTATAAATTAGAGATTGCCCATACGCTAGATGAATCTTGCATCTATTCAATTTGTCTAGACTCTGGTTCTTCTTTTCCCTTTCGTATCAGTCTTCCGATAATCGTGCCTGACTCGGAAGAGACAAAACAGAAGCTTAGAAGGAAACACATAGTAAGATATGTAATACCACAGTAGATAAAGGGTGCAGCATGTGGGGGTTGTCAAAGAAAAAAAAATGTAGTACATATAGTTGGTACTTTCCAAACATCCAGAAAACCGGGGAAGGTACCCTGGGTTGACTTCTAAGGTACAAGTCCCTGACCAAACCTTAAGTTTTTCATACCAATAAAGAGCGGCTGCTGGCATTTGGACGTTTTTTCGCTGGCCAGCCACAAAAACGCATTAATAAAATCTGCAATAGTCTTTGACTTAATTACTTATTATCTATTAGACAGAAGTTCACCGTCTACATTCTTTCGCCTTGTCGGCGCAACTGTTTACTTCTCATATCGTCCGTTCTTTTTTCTCTCCCCTCTCTCAGTCCTCCCTGTTTATCATCGTCTTTCCACCGCCAGCACTATATTTACTTTCCTTTTCTATTTACTTTGCATACTTATCTCACTTCTGTCTTTTTCTTATTTTATGCGCCATTCACTTCCGGTTCATCTCTTAAATTAGGACCCCCGAAGTCTTACTCCTCCTCGAAGTAGTCAACAATACAGAAATCCAACTTCTAATCAGCCAATATCCCCGGCCGCCGAGATGGTCACGTCCGCCACCAAAGGCCCCCTTTCCACGGGGCCTGTGACCACCATGTCGCACGGGATCTCTGCGGCATCGTCAAGCGCAAGTTCGTACTCGCACGACACCGGCATGGAACCCGGTGATCAACACAACCTAAACAGACCGACAACTGCAAACCCCCTCCGAAAACATCGCCATGCGAGCACCTCTGACGACTCCATCAAGGGTAGAATCAGGCGGGCGTCCATGTCTTTGAAGGGTATTGTGCTTCGTGAGCGTCGGGGCTCCGAGCCAGCTACCAACATCAACGAGCATAGCGAGATGCGCCCTACCACATCACATTCAACTTGGCATAGATTGCGCCAGGCTGCCAGCTTCCGCCATCCGCGAAATTCATACGGCAGTCCCGATCAGTTAGAAACCATCTACTCGCCAGTCCCGCCCGAGTATCCTACCCTTCCCGTCCCCGGCAACGGCCTCCGACCTCCAATAATTCCCTGGCATACAGGTGCCGCAGCCAGACTAGCCGCGGCCGGCGCGCAGAGCGAGTCCTTTGACTATACGGGGCGATACCTATGTCAACAACTGATGTCACCCCAGAACGATCGTGAAAGTGGAATTGGAATTACTCTCACGGCTTGTACTTCTCAGGCTGACGTACTTATGGAGGAAAGTGCACCAATCATTAGAAGGGATTTTATAACCATGTTACCCTCTGAGCTCGCCATTCAGATTCTGTCTCAACTCGACGCTACTCAGCTAGCAACCGCCAGCAGAGTTTCCCGGTCTTGGTACTTAATGGTCCAGGACCAACATATATGGCGCAATTCGTTCCTGAGGGAAAAGACGAGCACGTACGCTTCTAGTTCGCCTATCCAGCCCGGGTCCGGTTCTGGCGTCCCCTTAATTCGCCCCAAGAACGATTGGCTTAAAATCTACAAAGCACGAGAGGAGCTTGATCAGCGATGGAAGATTGGGAAGAAGGCTCGTGCTGTCTATCTGAACGGGCACATGGACAGCGTATACTGCCAGCAATTCGATGAGTGCGCACCCTATAATTTCAAATTAAGTACCCGGCCATTTGCTAACGCATGAATAGGAACAAGGTCATCACCGGTTCTCGGGATAAGACTATCCGAATCTGGGATATGCATACTCTCCAATGCCGTCTCATCATTGGACCGCCGGATGTTGTCAATGACACTTCGCTTCTATTCGACGCGGCTGGTGACCCTACACACTACGCCTTATATACTGATAACCGACAGACGGTTTCGTCAGTGCCCGTCACCGTTTCGTTTCCAATCCACCACAGTGCGTCCATCTTGTGTCTCCAGTACGATGATGACATCCTGGTTACCGGCTCGTCGGATTCCACATGCATTGTTTACAGCGTACGCTCGGGTTACCGACCCGTCCGGCGCCTCGAGTTTCATACTGCAGCCGTTCTTGATCTAGCATTTGACGATAAGTACATCGTAACGTGCTCGAAGGACTGCAGCATCGTCGTGTGGGACCGAGCTACATTTACCGTAGTTAAACAGCTAAATGGCCACACCGGGCCTGTCAACGCTGTACAGCTGCGCGGAAATACCCTAGTGTCCTGCTCCGGAGATTTCACCGTGAAGCTATGGAATATTGACAGTGGCAAGGTCATCCGCGATTTCACAGGTCATACTAAGGGACTTGCCTGCAGTCAGTTCTCTGATGATGGCCGATTCGTCGCTTCTGCTGGAAGTGATAAGGTCATTCGCATCTGGGACGCCAATACGGGTGAATGCCTCCGAGAAATTCAGGCACATGAGAGCCTCGTACGGAGTTTGCACATTGACAGTGCCAGCGGACGCCTCGTCAGCGGCAGCTACGATACCGATATCAAGGTCTTCGACATGGAGACTGGTGTACAAACGCTAGATTTCCCCGGCTGGCATGCCAGTTGGGTGCTTAGCGCCAAGTGCGACTATAGACGCATCGTTAGTACAGGACAAGATGCTAAGATCCTTATCATGGACTTCGGTGCCGATGTGAGCAATGTTGAAATGCTCGAGAGCACTCGCAGGCATGAGGTTGCCTGTGAAATTCGCAGCGCCGGCTTCATATAAGACGGCAGAGGCTGAACCAGGGCTTGAGGAAGATAATGTGTAATCGCGACAAACTTCGAAAGCACCGGTGTCCAGACACGTCGCCCTATATACTAAGGACGACTAGTTACCAATGGACTCATCTCACGAATTTCCTTGTTACGACCGGTTTCTCGTTACGTCGAGGGAGTTTCTACAGGACTTGATTTTCAGGCCACGGAATATGGACAGGGAAGAGAAGACAGTGATTTCTATACGTTTACTTTGTGTATCGCGAAGCATAGCCTGGCGTCTGAAGATCCCTCGCGGGACGGGAGACCGTGGAATCATTTCCTCATACACATCATTCAGACCGAACTAGATGCTCGAGATTCGGCGTACGGAAAAAAGAGAAAGGCAAACTTAGAATGGGAGTTTGGACCTGCCGCTTATCATTTTTGCATCGCAAGCATTCATATCCTTACCTTCTCCTCATACGGCAGCCTGTTGATTATTTTGCACACCTAGTTTGCTGCATATAGACCTGCATTTCAGTTTGCCTAGATACAAAAAACAAGAGATGTAGAATTCCCTTAAAAAGTTGCTCCCGTGATTCTGGAAAGTATCTTGGATGAATATAGTGATATGGCTAGTACCCAGATGTGTTATTCAACGATCCCTAGGATAGGAAGAGCCTTTGCAATGGTTATAATATTACCTTTCCTGATACACCAATCCACGCAACGCCGCAATTCCATAGACGGGTGGATATAGTCTCATAAGTTATAAATAATTAGACCTAGAATCCATCAGATTCCATTCTAGAGAGCTATCAGTTTACCAAGCCAATCTTGCTTTCCATCATCATATACTAAGGTTATAGCAGAGTCTCATAAATTGAAGAAATTGTGACGATAGGAGCCCCTAAACGAGATGATGCTGATCTCTCATATTCAAGTAGTCCTTGGATGAGATGCTTGAAGGGTATGTAGCGAGTAACTTGTTATACATGCTACACACGGATTTAGCTATATTCCCACCTCAAGGCAGTAGAGGTGACGCGGCAGGCATGTGGACTTCCTACGAGTCCAAGCCTCTCTGAGACTCGCGTTATGATACCTCAAACTATAAATAGCCATTTTCTCTCGTGTCACTATATCTGTAGAGCTGGTATACAAAAGCATCGTTTCTTTGCTGCTTACTTCCCCGTAGTGAATCATTTAACGCATGCGTAATTACGTAAAGCATAACGAACTTGCTACGGATCTAAGAAGTCTATAGTATTTATTAGCATATTACAAGGCAACTCACAGTACATAAATGAAATTATGGTTAGGCAGCTTTGCGCGGAGCATATCAAATAGACCGTGTGCCCGTAATTACAATAGGCCTCGTTGTCTGTTCTATATTAAGTGCAATGCTATGAGTCTTGGATTCTCTTTGGTGATAGACATTGGACGTAGTTTCTTAGATGAGTAGTACTCGTATTAGTAGTTATATAAATTTATCATATCAATATACTTGTCGTATCAAGAGAAGTGTCATAAGAGGACCCAGGTTATGATATGAGTTACAAATATCCTAGTTGTCAGACAACTATAGGTTGTATTATTGTAGCCGTTATAACGACCAATACATTAGAGATTTTAATTTTGAATAAGACTATAGCTATATATTATGCCAAGGAACCCTTGAAATATTTGTAAGTTGTCATTCTCTTGAAACTACCTACCTTTAAGCGAACCTAGAAGCCACCAATCCACCCCAACTAAGCTTGGTAGTCGACGCGTGTCTATAGTTTAAGAGAGTATTTATAAATTATCATATTGTTAGTATTATTATAAAGCTAGTTCATATTGCGTTGTGCCCAATTCTTTACCTGTTTTCAACCTATGCTAAGAACCCCCGGCCTGGTCTATATTATAGTAAGACGAGAATAGTAAAAGAGGAGCCACCACAGCCATTGGTAGGAGCAATCTCACCCGACTCAAAAGTGCTCACAGCCTCAACTTGCTCACCGACCACGACCTGCTTACCTTTGTGCGCGTACGGCGTGGCTGTCTTGTCGCCACATTGCTATAAAAGCGAATATCGCAATGCGCCCCGCTGCCATGGATTTAGGGTGTCATCACGGCGTTTAGCGGATTTTCTCCGGGAGTTTTTCCCTAATACACCAAGGCTTCTTAAGTCGAAGACAGCCCATCTTAGTTGCTGCCACCTTGGCCCCTCACTACCCAATTCTTGCCAGACCAACATTTCCGTCCATTTTGACAGACAGCATGTCGGGCTCGCCATACCCAACCAAAGCCCGGATCCGCGAGATCTTCACGTGCCTAGCCGAGGGCAATGTGCCGTCTTTCTACGCCCATGTCGCCGACGACGTCGAGTGGACCGTCATCGGTTCGCATCATCTGTGCGGCCACTACGCCGGCAAGGCAGCGGTGGCTGCGGCCATGGCGCCAATCAATGCCGCAATAGAGCGTCCCATCAAACTCCACGTCACTAGCATCATTGGTGGAGAGGTGGAGTCCTGGGCTGTCATTGAGCTAGTCGCGGAGGCCAAATGCAAGAACGGTGAGCGCTAATATGCCCTCCTAGATTAGTTGCTATCGTATTCCCTTGTCTTAGGAGGTGGACTTTCTGCTTTCCTTCCTTTTTATATATTTCCTCGAGGAGGGAAGTCGGAGCGCGGACGTATAGATAGGACCGAGTCGCCGTACTAACACATTTACCTACCTAGGTATGCCGTACAATAACACATACTCGTGGTCGACGCGGTGGGAGGACGACAAGATTGTTGAGGCTCGCGCGTACATGGATGGGGTGCTCATAAATCGCATATGGGAAGAGAATCAGAGCAAGTCCTCATCAAGAGCACAATTGGGAGATATTCGGTTTTTACTAGACGATAATACAACGTAGCTAGGCAAAAACGTGTAGGACTTTGTTCGCTATCGAGGTGTGTATAGTCGCATAAGGCAACTAGGCTCGCTAAATCCCGCCGTGATTGGTTCGATGCTTAGATCCTTCTCCCTTCAAGCCGGCCAAGAGTTGACAGCTCCAATTACAAAATTGCCGGTCGTGCGGCGCAAGGTGACCCTAGGTATCCCTTGCTCACCTCTCCTCACCATCCCGACGCATCTCCGACGTATCCAGCGCTGTCTAGACAGTCCATTTTCCATCTGCCGCCCTTGTGAAACGCGGTTTCGGTACCGCCTCAACGCTATCAGGCTATATCGATTCGCTGTGTCATCATGCGACAGAAAACCGCGCTCTTGACGTCGCCAAAGCACGTCATCCTCTAGCCAAATGCTTTCGTAAGCCGACAAGATCTCCAGTCTCCCCTCTTCGTCTACCCGAGCTGCACGGGAGGACTCGGCGATCTGGGCTGGGGGGCTATGAACTAAACGGTAGGTCATAGAAATGCGTACCTGCCTACTTTGTGTGTGCCCCCCTCACGTCTCCGTCGTGCGTATAAAGACATCCAGTCCTCGTCTTACCCGGCCGGAAACTCGCCCCCTGGATCCGTATCGATATTCCTAGATATTAACCCACACAACCCCATCAGCCTCACCCGCATTCAGTCAAGACAAGACAAGCAAGGATGGTCTCCCTACACCCCCTCATCGACTCGGGCCTCCTCGAAGGCGACGCCGACCACCCGGGCGGGACTCTGTACTGCCAGTGCGCCAACGACCCCGTGGAAGTGACGCTGAGCACCAACGTGGCGCACAACCACGCGTGCGGGTGCTCCAAGTGCTGGAAGCCGGCGGGCGCGCTCTTCAGCGTGGTCGGCGTGGTGCCCCGGGACAAGCTCGCCGTGACAGCCAACGAGGACAAGCTATTCGTGGTAGACCCGAAAGCAGCGATCCAGCGCAACGCGTGCGTCGACTGCGGCACGCACATGTTCGGGCGCATCGAGGTCGAGCACCCGTTCAAGGGGCTGGACTTCGTCCACGTCGAACTCAGCCCCCAGGACGGCTGGCAGGAGCCCCAGTTCGCCGCCTTCGTCAGCAGCATCATCGAGCAGGGCTTCGACCCCGCGCACATCGGCGAGGTCCGCGAGAAGCTGCATGCCGTCGGTCTCGACACTTACGATTGCCTCTCCCCGCCGCTGATGGACCTCATCGCTGCGTATACCGCGAAGAAGTCCGGTGCCTTGAAGTGAGTGGACATGGTCGGATAAGAGAAAAAGGGGTAGGGGGCTTTCGTAGAAATATATGGACAGTGTTAGTTATTACTCTAAGTATGGAGGAAAAACTGTATCATCTATATAGGGGACATAATGAGCGTGAAATTCTTGCTCCGGAAAGGAGGTTGATAAAGTGACTTCATGTATTTCGTGGTGGTATGCGGGTGGTGCAGCTATATATCCATTCATAGGACCGCAATGGTGGTGTCCATCAAGGTGCCTGTTAAGAGTGTTCTTAGTATTGGTGACCAGGATACATAGCCTGCGGTCCATATCAGTGACCCTGCCAATTGGCTAGAGAAGCGTCGTACCCTCGGGACTTGGGGCTCTTTAGAACCTATTAGCCTTAGCATGTCATCGCCCCGTTGGCTTGGGGACACTGCTAAACGGCACCTCTTCCACATGTTCAGTAGTAGTTATTTCACTGATTACGACTCTATAGCTAATATAATAAACCATGTATAACACACTCACATTGTAGCTTGCAACCGCCTACTGCGCTGTGGGTAGATATATAGGTGGATAATCATCCATAATCTAAACATCATCAAGGCCCTTCTTCATATCCATTGATCGTGTAAATGGTGTAATGTGTAGAAAACGGGATGTCCTTCCCATAAGACAAATAGAAGGAGGGGGTGAATACCATGCTCTAGTGATGTAGTATATATTCTATACCATACAGATATAACCCTGCTATTGCTATAATCGTTCTGCTTCTTGTTATGTTCCTCAGACTCTGACGGGGGGTACTCCTACACTTCCACATCTCCAGTGTATACCTGGGTAAGTACCTGGCCCTGTTATCCACGCCAACGGGGCTCCTACGGATAGCCATCATAGTAATTGTTGACCTTAGCACATGAGCAGTCTCTGATTCGGCGTTTTCTCGATACAGTACTTCAACTAGTTTTATAGCACCACCGAGATATTCGTGCTTATTCTATGAGCCACCGGTTATGTCTCATAAGATCCCCCAGGTTTGGTATCATCCCAGAAGCGTTAATAGTAGATTGTTAACAAAGACTCGAATCATAGGATCCTCCTATAAGAATATAGGGAGAGTCCATGACCATCCTTCACAGATCTAATAGTTCAAATTCCTGCTGAGCTACATGGTATGGGTTGATATTGAGTATATTGGCTTAATCATCTAACTATATGAGTAGAGGCAGAATGACTGTTCTAGATACTTATTCCCGCCAAGTCTCCACGCACTGTACATGAAAACAGTTCCTTGACCACCCATTTCAGCAACTCCCAGATAATCATCCAGAGCATTCATGGTGACGTTGGTGTCTTTGTTTCTTCCATTAATTTAAAGCGGTCTAAGTCATAATTCTCTAGAATCTTGGAAAACTTGGCACGATGGCCGTCCTAGTCACAAATAGCTGCTAGTGAGATATTTCGTCCCATAAGTCGCCGCAATCCAGAAGTGCTGGGCGCTGCCACTCTCCCAGTGATAACATGCCGCACTAGAATCGAAGATGCTTGGTCAGTTAGTTGGATGTCAACCATATTTGATCTGAGGTATGGGGGTTTCTCTTGATCTTCTCTCTTTGATCGGGGTATGTATTCGACCAAGCTAGCCGTGCGTACGACAACGTGTCGGTGGTTTGACAAAGCACGACTATGGCGACTGGAAAAGTGAGGCAGTTTCGATTGAGACATTTGACCGACCTATGAATGGGCAGGAGATGGCCCATAAGCTGGAAGCCCCTGTCGAAAATAAGGCGCGACTGTAGTGTGATATGCTTCTCTTTTGATGCTATTCAGCGACAACCTCGGGTACAAGCTACTAGGTTGTCCCGCTCTACACTGTACTGGCATGTTCGGTGTGGTCTGCGAAAAGAGGTTGATTGATGTAGAATCCAGAATCTAGAATCGAGGCCAGAGTCCCTGACGTGACTATCCGTTGGTTTGTGTTGTTGCTTGGGCGCAAGCTAGGGGCTGACCGCCGTCGATCACGGGCCGATGGCTGACAAGAAAGGTATTCGGGAGTTGGATATACGTCGAGTCCCACATATTACTAGGGGTCATGAGTTGAGAAGAGTTGTTTGAGCTTGCGATTGAGGAGATGGTTGTTTAGGAGATAGTCATAAAACTGCAGTGTGCTGTGAATCAGAAGACGATTGGGGAGATGAGAATTCATGGTCTGTTAACACTGTCGAGAACCGGGCCACTAGTGTCATTGGCCTTGGTAGTATCTTTGTGGGGGACGCCACCAAATGATTATACATGTCCCTGGTATTCCACTACTATGCACCTGAAGTTGTAATGGTTGTATAGAGTCTGGTAAGATAGAGATGAGGATTAAGAAATATGTAGTATGGTGTACCATAAATGATTGATGTTGAAGGTTGCGAGTGGGCTTCCAGGCTTTTATAAGCTGAAATGCTTTGCGTCTCTTGCCTTGAACTTGCCGACAATATAGTCGTAACTGCCAGCTATAGATGATTAGTGTTACGTGATGCCAATATTTAGGATAGCTGCCTTGAGTTAGAGTTGGGACTTTGATTGTTTTGGGTCGCTCGTGTCTCGTGATCGTATAATTAAGTTGAGTCGTGTGCGTAAGGATACTATGAAATTAAGTCGAGTAATATAGTGGTATAATCAAGATGGACATGCATCTACATGTGGTTAGAGAAGCTGGCGGTTGAATAATCACCTCAGTTGATTAGAAAAAGGGCTATGGATAGACCTAGATGCTATTGTTTATTGCGTAGGGACATATGTATTCGTCTAATAGTGTTTGTAAGATATGAGAAGATAATCTAGGTCGGTATGCTTAGCAAAGTGTTAAATAGAGTTGAATCAGAGAACATTTGAAGTTACTCCGAGCTTTAATGTGGCGTAGGAAGTCGAAATACCTACGTGTATCTGCTTGGCCCTGAAAATGGGACAGGAGAAACTGCGGCGGCTTAGGTCGGAAGGCTGAGAATGCAGTACTGCTGCTGAAGATAAGGGAGAGCCTACATAGTAGTTGACCGACACTATTTCCTCACCACATAATTTCCATCTCTTCAAGTTAAAGAATGGCATCGACAGTAGACGCGAGCTTCAATAATGGTTCAACGGTTGTATTTACGAGTCTAAGTCGGAGTTACCTTGTCGCTGAGATCTAGTCATTCAAATAGACAGCTCTGCCCATGGCTGAGAATAATCCAAACCTGAGTCTATCGCCGACAACGCCGCCCAAATGCCACAATGCTATCAACTCCCTGAAGCCTGGACAAGCAGGCCTCCACGTCTTCGTGTCTAGTATATACCTTGCGTGCGATATTGGAAAGTATCGTAACTAGATACCCAGTGTTAGTATGAGATGGACTTGGGGAAAGGGGGCTCAGTCGACTTACAGTCGTGTGTAATAACTGCCGAGGGACTTCGCAATGAGATCGGTCTCTACGAAACTCTCGGCTGCATCGGCACTCAGATGTAATTGAAACCGTTGCCGCAGTGTCGCTGTCGCCTGTGCCACTCCGGCCGCGTAACAGGGCATCTTCGAGTCCCGCCCCATCATGCTAACTAGGTCGATGATGTTGTCTGCCGATCGACGTAGGGCTAGATAATGTTAGAGATGGCTTCGTAATATCCAATGTTATCAATTCCATACCTTGGAACGCTTGCTTGCACAATGTCTTGAAATCGTCATAATCTGGTGAGTCAACGCCGCCCAAAACGTCCACGTACTCCCAAGTCAGCTTAAAAGGAGCTGCTTCAAATCCAACCGATCCGGGCGAGTTTGAGAGCATAAATCCAAAATCGATGTGAATGATATGCCCTTCGTTGTCGATGAGCACATTACCGTTGTGCCGGTCCTTAAGCTGTAATATATACGAGATCATGCTATATGCTGCAAGTGAACGCTTGAAGGCATCTACAGCCGCTTTGTACGGTTCGCTCCCAGGCTTCCCAAAGGTCTTAACCCAGTGGTCCTTAAGCGTCGCAAAGCGGCGGCGGGGGTTTACTCCAGACTCGATTGATGCCAAGGTCAGACTTCGCTTGAGTGAGTGTAGAGACACACCGTTTGTGATGGTTTCGATCAGTCCCGAAGACTCTCCAGTAACCAAAATCCGCATGAGCTTCACCCATACCGGAACGCCGGCATCAACCCAAATCTTATGACAGACCTGGATGAGCTGGCAAGCAAACGCTTCTTGCCGAAGATCAGCCCCAGTCTTGACGATGACGCTGACCAAGTCCCAATTTTTCATCCAACCATACGGTGAGGTCTTGCGTATTCGCTCTTTCTTCATATACCACGCTTCTCCGAATACAGCGGCGCTAGGATCGTCGCGGTCGCCTTTCCTTTGGACTCCTCCCGTCATGGCATCGTTTTCCATCCTTGCGGCGCCAGCATTTACATTGCTCGTTGGATCGAGATCTTCTTCCAAGTCAACACCTTCAGAAGCCGCGGATGCTGCACTGGCTTTCGCAATAATTAGGTCGAACGTAGGGCCCTGGCCGTCATCGAGATCAAAGCTCTGCTCTTCGAGGCTCTGCATGCTCGCGATAATTTTGGATCTGATAGCTGCAACTTCTTGGCGTGGCCTTTTACCACTGGTAGCGTCAAGTTGAGCCAGCATCTGTGACGCTGTCCGCATATGTGTTGCTAGAGCCGAGAAATCGGGTTGCTCGCCGCCGGACGGGTTGCGTTGGTTCGATATTGTAATTCTTCTCAATGGACCAGGACTGCTTGATCTAGACGTTGACGCTACCGAAGTGCGCGATGGACCTAGGTCAATTGTGGTTACGTTTGGGGCGCTATTGGGTAAGCTTCTGCGATTGGCAGTTTGCTTTCCATTCCTTTTATTGCCGAAGCTATCGCCGTCATCAAACGGTTTAAGCATTGGCGAGGTCCCCAGGTCACCTGAAGTAGGTTCAAAGACGCTATCAATCTTTTCCTCGACAGGGTCATTTACTTGTTCTGTAGAAGGTGTCCTCTGCGCATCCGACAAATCAAAGAGACGCTTACGAGCGCCTTGCTCGGACACAAGGTTACTAAGTAGCGTTTGATTCTCGTTGGCGTTAGGATCGAAAGTGAAGTCATCCCGGAGAATCTCGACCATGAGCAGATATGGTACCTTCTCGGCGCTATTCAAGACGGTAGCTTCGGCGGGGTTGACCCTGACGATTCGGTGGTGACGGCTCTTCGCGGGCGAGCCATCCACCAGAGTAGGCGGACATATGATAGGTATATCCAGCTCAGCTGGTAAGTCCCTAGCAATCAGCGCAAGCTCGGCACGCAAAGCACTAAGACGAGCCGGCTTTGGCACTATAACTAGTCGATTAGATATGTCCTCGAGGGCAGCCAGAAAAGCTGTTTGACAGTGGAAGTAGTTCTGTCGGAGCAACCTCGCCTTCTGGGCCTGTGTCATCTCCGCTAAGCTTGCGAGTGTCTTCACATGGTGGGAATGCCTGCGCGAGATGGTGTCTGTTGGACGTGGTAAACCGGCGGAGAGTGGAGTTATCGGTCGTGTCACCATCCTCGGAGATCGTACTTCGGGTAACGGAAGAGACGACGAGCTTAACCGAGCGTCCAACAATTTGCTATCGATGTAACCTGGCTTCCCCGACTCGTGGGTGGCATCTCCGTGAGTTTCGGGGCTCGCGACCGTGGGAGTAGCAGGGTGTGACGGCTTTCTCGGAGACGAAACGGTTTGCTTGGTGTCAGGTACACTGCCAATTCGAACCAAATCACGGGGGCGCCGTGACCTTGTTGTGTTCCCAGTTACAGTCTGGCTCCTGGTAACCTTTGACATCTGGCTCGGTTGGCTCGACTGGGCGGTCTGACCCGACTCGGATATGACGTGGCCGGATTGTTGCGGCTTTCTCGCCTGTGCAACAGCTAATGGCCCGGCCCATTGTGGTAAGATCGGAAGGCCAACACTAGCTAGAACGAAACTTGCAAGTACTGTGACGGGTAAAACGTTTTCCTTAATCTTTTCATGCCTTGCCGTATCTGAAAGCCCGAACACAATATGTTGTACCTTGTTATATACCCTCCGGCAGGTCTTGAAGTCTTGTGACTGTGGAGTCGAAGCGAGATCGTGGAGGTAGGTTTGGAAGACCCAGAATGTCTAACGCATTATTCAGCATATTGTTGCTAGAGAATAGGTTTGGCGGGGATGCAGACCAGCAGAGCAGCGGTGACAGATTCTTCACACAGATCCAAGAGAAACTCTTCCAATGCCATAGACTCATTATCAACGCTTATTATAAGGTGACACAACTGGGGTAAGAAGAATTCGATGTCCTCGTACGGGAACTGGCGGAGCTTGGAACACAGGACATAGTGGATTCCGACATGGTCTGCGTATCGACTGTATAAATCGGGTCAAAAGGCTGCTGTCGCAAAGAGCTGGGGAGGAATTGCCTACGATAGATAGGATACGGAGAGAAAGGGGTTCTGGTTGAAGACATCACTCTCGATAAAGCGCTGGAGTAGATCCCAAGACATAGCGAGTTGGCTTTACGGGGATGGGGAAGAGACTATGAGGCTCGATGCCTCACCTATATTCGACATCAAATAACTGAATCGAATAAGAAAGAGCTGTCATGGCTGTCGGGTACAGCGAATCGTGGACTCGGAATTGTCGATGCTTGACCGGTGACCGAGGATTTGCGGGTTGTTGTCGGCGCGCCTCTAATTCTCAACACCTTGCCTATAAAATCAAAGCGTCGAGCATTAGAACTGTCCCTTTTTTCTGGCCTCCTTGGCAGGTACATATACAGTTAACTCAATAGGCATTGGCGCATCGCAATAGGCTCTCTAGCATCCACTTCTTAGGCATATAAGCCATTTGATTGGCTTATTTCTCAAATGTAGCTGCTATTACAGGAACGAGATGTTAGTACATGTACATTCCCACCGAGTCACTCTATTCGACAGTAGGAGCTCCCGAAGCTACCGAAAGCTTCAATGCTCCGCCATTCCAACCTAGCCTTACCAGTAATTAATAAGGTTCATGAGCTTGAGGCGGAACATGAAAATTCATCTTAGGTAAGGTTACACAACCTACCAATTTAGAACATCAATTGATCGATTGGATGCATTCAAGGTTGATTTTGAAAATGACGTTTTATTACTAAAAATTCTATGATAGGGAATCTCCATTCCATTAGGTTGAGCCTATAGTGCCATAAAAGCTAATCAATGCCTTCTACCTAGGTAGCTTAAAGACTGAACACCAAGGCGCTATAAGGCTACTGTAAATGGAACCTACTTTGTATTACTATTTGGTGACAAGAGTATGCCAAGGACAAACACTCAGAGGTGAGGCGTAGTTATATTTAGACGGAGGATAGGGAGGCTAAGAGGAAGAACAAAAACAAAAGGGATGGTACAGACTGTAAACTCAATCACATTACCAAAGTCAATCACAACTCCAAATTCTTCTTTGCCTTAATCAGGGTGTCTGCATTCCTTGCCTAATAAATAGTACAACTGTCATGCGAGAAACAAAGACATTCGCGCGCGTCCGAATCCGTCTTCCCATTGCAATTCAGGGTAGCGGGTAGCCCCTAAACCTCCAACGCCGGTATATGCCCCCAAGGTGTCAAACGCCAGCGGCCCAAATCATTCATCATGACCTCGTTGCTGTCGTATAGCCCATAGAAAGAGAAGTGAAATGGTGACATAGCTAAAGAAGAAAGACCTATGCCGGTGCCTTCTTCTTGCGTCCACCTCTACCCTTCTTCTTGACTTCGCCTCCGTCGGGCTCCTCGTCACTCTCACTCTCTTGCTTGCTTCTGGAACCCTTAGCACCCTCCTTCTCCTCATTCACCTTAGAGACGATGTCAAGTAGGAAGTCCCATTCATTAACTGAGCCGACGGCTTGCTTGAGCATCGGTGCTGTGATTCGCTTCGAGTTCTTCTCGCGGGCTACCTCGGCGCTCTTGCGAACGAGCTGTACCATAAACAGCTCCAATGCCTTGCCAACGGCGATAGGGGTTTGCTGAGCCACCTTACCAACTTCTTCATCAGCCTGCATTATACGCTTAATGCGCGCAGTAGGGAACTTCGTTCTGACCGGAGATGGGTCAATCTCGTCCTGCTTCGCGGCCGGGGCAAGCTTACGCGGGGGCATGGCGCTTTGCGAATCTGACAGCTCGGCTTCGTCGTGGGGGGAGGAGAAGGCTTGCGCAGTTGGCGACGGGACTTGCGGCTGCGGTTGGGGGTGATAGGCAGCCGAGTTTCCGATGTACTGCTGCGAATAGTAAGGTGCAGGAACGGGAGCGGTCGGCGGTTGTAGGGTATAAGGCGATTGGGTGGCCTGGGTGGCCTGATTGAATTGCGGTTGTTGTCGGGGAGAGTAGTATTGCTGTTCTTGCGGTTGTCCACCGCCTTGAGGGTTGTAGGAGCTGAAAGCGGTGTTGTTGCCGTATGCAGGAGCGCTGGTTGGTTGTGCAGGCTGTGGTGTGGAAAAAGCAGAAGCCTGAGATTGATATGCGCTGGTGAAATGGTGGGGCTGTGGCTGATTGTTGTATCTTAAAGAAGCTCCGGCACCAACACCTACTCCGGCTCCGAGTCCTGCCTGAAAGGGATTATGGTAGCCACTAGTGGCGTTGGGGTTCTGAGGAACTTGAATGTCAGAGGTTGAACCCGAGTAGAAAGAAGAAAGGTCGGGCGACTTTGGCGCATAAGAGCTTTCTTGGGTCGACATGATTAAAAAATTCCACGCAGGATGGCGGGAAAACTGGGGAGCTGTGCTTGGGAATGGCGGGGCAGCTCTATCAATTGAGACTTTGTTGCAGCGCAGCCTCTCCCGTTTCTCGTTGGTCAGACTTCAATGCTGGTAGGTAGTTTGATTTTTGTAGATGCAGCGCCGAGTTTGTGTGGCTGGTCAACGTTGCTTAAAAAGACAAGGGTCCAAGGGTGGTCTTCAAGGTTAGTGACCTTCTTTTTTTTGCTCTATTTCAGTCGCAGCCAATAGGCATTGGAATACCTCAGTCAATGCTGCTACTAACCTACGGTACTAAGTACCTAGTAGGTACGACAGGAGGTATGGACGTAGACTAATGCAGGAGGTAACACCCAATTGATCATACGCACAAAAATGATGCAGAACGGAGGTGGATGTGTATGTGCGTATAAATGCCTAAATACCACGTACACTTGTAGTCCACCACGCGGGTAGGACACCTAATAAGTTGTTGCTAGTGGTCACTTGTGCGTACTTGTTTGGTACTGGACCATACGAGTCAGGCGGATGGGGTACAATGCAGTGACGAGACACTCTTCAAAAAGTGTGACTGTGACCGTATGTGCGGAATGACCGTTGAATGTAGCTTTGGATGTGGGATTAACAACGGTTCAAAATTCAATTCGTGGTCGGCGAACGGTCAGATGCGCCAAGAAAAATAACAAATAAATGGGACGTAGTGGGACGCCGCACTTCCAGTGCTGGGATGTAGCGTCTCAGCTGCCCAAGTGGTAAAAAAAGTGATAAAACTGCCGGGCGGTGAAGGTGGGGTGTGTGACGGAGTCCGTGCGTTATTGCTCCAGGGCTGTTTGTTGGCTCGGAGCGTCGGTAGGAAGGTATGGAAAGGGGAGCCTCGGGACTCCTAGAACCAGCTCAGCGGGTTCAGACTTCTGCGCCAAACTTTGACCGCAGCACGGGCAGCGAAAGAGCACTGGTTTTATATCCGCAAAGGCCACCACGACGCGAAATGAAATCAGGGGTCCCAGTAATCGCGATTTTAAGCACCGCCACAGTACAAGAAAAAGGAAAATGCAACCTAAAAATCTACAAAGCCCACCTTTCCAAGGTTATTCAATGTACCTGACCTATCTACAATTTTATTGTTTTTATTATTCCAATCTTGCAATGTTCTGTTCTAATGTCCCAATTGTTTAATGCAAGCTGCATTCAATGTTCACCGAACTCCCCAATACTCCGTCCGGGTTTCTCGTCCCCATAAGACGATGTTACCTTACTCTGCCTCTTACATATATCATTGATGTATACTATGTATACAGATTACCTATCGATATTTCTAAACATGGGTGACATCGCAAGATCACCGATCTATATACGGACATGGTCTTTTTGAGATGACTTTCGATGATCTTTTCACAAATGGATTTAGCACGTGTATCGCCATTGGCACTACCTAGGTATGTACTAGGTAACCGTTGTCACGCATAAGCCGGCTGCATCAGCCGGTCTCATCAAGGCTTCCGCAGATCTTTAGGCTACAGAGCCGGTCCAACCTTCAATGGGAACGAATGACTCTCACTCTCCTCAGCCTTACGGTGCTCTATTCTCTAAAGAGTTATCGGAGAGCCTTGTGAGTATTAGATTCCATTTAATTAATTCCTTTCCTACTCTGTATTTTTATAACTTCCGAAATACTCTACCTAAGAGATATCTCGATTTGTCATGGATGATGATAAGTATGCAAAGAGCTTTGTCCGGAGACTATAATCAAATACATTATACTAGAAGCCGAGTACTCATGTGCTATGGTTCCTTCTTTAATGTTGGGTCTGTGATGGCGTTACTTGATCTAATCTGACATGACACGAGCATGTATAAGTAGGTTATCGATTCATATTGAGCTTTGCGCCAAGCGGCGGCGTCGTACTAGACATAAATTTGATTCAATGGATATTATCTCGGATCTCCTCCACTAATGACTTTAATCCTTTTTGTCTATCAGCTAGTGAGTTGCTAAGAAATAGACAGGCTACCGGCCAGGCATGAATTCCTCCCTTTTCTTCTCTACTATTGACTTTCATATTGTTCTTTTGAAAGAACCTAGCTAGATCCGCAATTTCTGGCGCAAAAACTTCTTCTGCGCCGTATGCGATAAACATCCCCTGTAAGGGTACTGCGTTCTTCCACCATGATATATCTCTGCAGTTGCCCGGCGATAAGAGCGGATCGTTGACGGAAATTATCTCTCCGGCGTACTGGCGGGCATATTGATGCAGGTTCCCGGCATCAAGATAGTCGCTTGCTGTGTTATGATGTCTGTCGGATACCAGCGTCACCCAGGGTGAAATAAGCACAGCCATTCCGGGTTTAGCGAGACGCCATGTTCCCGTTCCGTCCATCTTCTCGAGGTGGTGGCTTATATTAGCAAGATGCAACAGCAAACTGAGGACTATAGCTGCCCCTGCCGAGTCTCCGCTAACACAGATCCTGTTGGCATCCTGTACAGTCGAAAGAACATGTTCATAACCGGCAATCGCCTCTTCTAACTGAGTGGGAAAGCTAGCATCGGGGACTAATGTATACTCGAGAGCAAAAATAGCCGGATTTTGATATCCGCTGTCGCTTAGTAGACTTAACCATGTGAGTAGGAACTCTAGGTAAAAGTAAGCCGAACCCATTGAGAAGCCGCCTCCTAGTTCGTTGTTAATTATCCGTGGATATTCTCAACTACATAGATTCTCACTTACCATGGCAGTAAAAAATACAGATATCAGGCCTTGCCATTGGATCCTTGATGACCCATACTCCCTTGAAACGTTTCTGATAGGTAGAATTCAGGTCGAGGTTAGCACCCAGCCTTTGGAGCCGACTTGGTCAGGCTGACAAGATAACATACATCGTTATACTCATGCCAATGAACAGGAGATCTTAAATACCCATGACGCAGCATTCGGAATCTCAGGAATGGCAAGGCCACAGGCTTAGAAAAGAATACCCGCCCAACCTTGGGGGGTATGTTCGCGAATGCATACCGAACACAGCGTACGACAAAATCCTCGAAGGGTGAAGCCTTTTGCACAAACGGCGACTGCTTATCGTATCCGGTCAGGTAGCGCTCGCGGATGAATTCAAAAGGCAATTCAAGTACTGTAGAAATGTTAACCTACTGCCTAATTCGCTCGATATATTGCTGAGGCGCCTAGTCCTATTTGTGTAGGTACTTACATAAGAAAGGCAAGCATTGAAGAACCACTAAGACGGTTTCGACAAGTCCAACGTGTATTAGCAGTTGCGGCGTTAGGAATATGCAGAAAGCTACGCAATCCAGGTAAGAGACAGGTCCCAAAATCATCGTGGTAGGCGAATTCGTTAGCCTAGTTGGTAGCATCAAGCAATTGATGCAGCATCAGTGGTGGCGGGAAGGGAGAAACCATTCCGCGATGTGTCCTCTCGAGATCTAAACTACCTAAGTAGATATAGCTAACCTTAGAAGTCAATCTGATGTTAACCATATGTACGCCTTCAGAACAATGAATGACAGTGACACTTTTGACACTAGACGAGTTTCAATGCTAAGATCGCAAACTCACTCAATCGTTTGCTTCGCGGAAAGGATGCCGATGACGTCGAGGATTGTGGGTTTCGGCCGGGTGAAAGTAAGACTAAGCCACACTCACCTACGTACGTATAACAAGTCACTCCTATGACTCGAGAGTCAAGAAAGGGGATTGATTCGGTTTTCAAAGGAGGGCGAGTTAGTTGGACTTGGTTTGAAACCCGCGTATTACCTAACATATTAAACTACCTGGTAGACGATTGGCGAATGCGATGTTATTTATATCTTATACAACATCTTAGGACTTACATAGTGGGGCCTATGTTTCCGGCGTACTTAGCCGCAACTACTAGTTGATGACTCCAATTCATCAAATAGCATTGTAGCAATGCCAAACTAAGAGCTCGATATACCTCATATATACGTCCAGATATACATTTAGACTCGCCTTCAGTCTTGAAATCCAAAGGGCTTAGAAATAGATTGACGATAGGTTTATGTGTTGCTTTTTGAACAGCCACATCCTTACTGGCGGGCCTGTCTACTGAAGTATTCTATCTATTCTTCTATAGAGTACCTAGGTAGGCTGTAGCTGGCTCTATTTTTCTTTCAGCTCTGAACACATAGCGTATAACATATCCAGTACATGGCATCTCATCTCATCCTGGCTGGTCTACTCAAACATCCGCTCGCTTAGTTATGCGCAACCTCTAAGATCTTATTCTCCATATCCTCAAATGCATGGAGGACCTTCCCGTAGTTCTGGAATATCCCGTCACGGTATCCGTCATCCACTTTCTGGATAGCCTCCTCCTCGCGCCAGCGTGCACCGATGAGATCATCAAAGCTCTCGTTAGCGTCCCGACGCTCCAGTGCCCACAGCGCCTTATAGGCACCGCCGAGTGCGCATGCATTACCCCCCACATCCAGCTTGTACACGCCATCGGCACCACCTAGCACGTCGCCAAATACGCGTGCAATCGCCGGGTTTAGCGAACCGCCACCTACTAGATAGATGCGGCGCGGTTGCGCGGGGAGCTGTGGGCGGTCCGTCGGTTTCGAGACGAGCTTCTGCGAGCGTAGGCGCATAGATAGCGCTTGCGACTCTACGATAATACGAGCGTCGGGCTCGGCGCCCCAATCTGCGGTCTCCTTCAAATCGGACCCATCGGCGGCATTGCACGTGTAGCGCCAGGTACCAGCCTTGATATTGGGGACGATTTCCGGCAGTGGGAAGTATAGGCCAAGTTTGGCCTTGTCGTCATCATTTCGCACGTCTAGTGGCGGCGTCTCGAGCACCTGCTTGTTGAAAGTCTCCCAGGGGTCAGAACCGGAGGGCTTCGGTAGCTTGTCCCGGACCTTTTCGCGTGCTAGGCCGCCGTTCTTGTAGCACAACATGAACATGTAGTGCCCTTTTGTCGTGGGGTGGTTCATGAAGTGGTACGAGGGGTCGGGCTTGTAGTTAGGCGTGTTCATGAGGAATGTGCTAGACGTGCCGAGCGAGACAATGGCATCCAGCGGTCGCAGGGGTAAGGAAAGAATCGTTGCCGGATTATCACCCGTGAAAGGTGCGATCTGGCAGTCAGGGCTGAAGCCGTATCGTTTTACGAAGTATGATGAGATCCCACCTAAGCTCCCGCCACCGTCTATCGGTACGTCGCCCAGCTTCTTCCGTAACTCAGGCACACCCTCCTTAGTTGCCGTTAACTCTAGGAGTGATTCGTTCCATTTTTCACCTGCGATATCCCATAGGTTCATCCCAGTAACATCGCTTATGTCTATCGGCGCAATGGCTCCGAGGAATAGGGAGGCTAAGAATGACGAGGCAAGAGAGATGCGAGCAGTTTTATTATAAACCTCGGGACGTCTTCGTCGCATCCTCAGAATTTGCGTACCCGTGAAGCGCTACTTATTTGTCAGTCATGTTAAGGGTCTGCTAAGAAATGAGGTTATTTACGTGATGAGCAGAACTGCCTGTAGCATCAGCCAACTTCTGCTTCGAGCCAAGGTGGGCATCAAAGTGGTCGCATTCGGTCTGGGTGCTGTGATCCTGCCAGTTCGGCGCGAATTCATAGGCGAAGGCATTGGATAGCTGTTCAAGCAAAGGCTTCTCGCTATCGAGGCTCTTTAACGTGGACTCAGCATGTTCGCTCCAGTAGACGCTCGAATGCTGCTGACCGGAGCCACTAATTCCCTTAATGTGGCCTACAGGACAGCCTTTCTCCTTCAATCGGGTTAGGACGAGGTCCACGGCCTCAACCCACATGGCCACGGGTGCGTAGACTTCGCCCTCATCTTCGTTTGTCTGTACCCCTTTTTTGATCTTGTATTTGGCGGCAAAATCGGCGTCAAAGTCGACCTTGGCTTCAGAAATCACCTTTAGGTCAGACGCAATTACGATAGCTGTTTCTAGTTAGTCTAAGACTGCTCAATGTTTGATACGTGGCGTATTTATCGTCTATACGGTTGGCTTGCCTTTCAATTGCTGGGTGGACAGGTCGAACCCGAGATATAATGGCCCCGCGCTCATCCTGCTAGTGTTAACGATAAGAATATAGCAACGGTAGCTCGTATAATAGAGTTAGGAATAATCAGAGTTCATATAAAATAGGGTTATGCCCGGGAGGATCTAAATATAGGGATAGCACTCAAAAGACCAGAGAAACAAATCCCAGCTGACAAAATTGAGTTCTAGTAAAGTCGCTCAAGACTAAGTTGCTAGACTGACCTGATCGGGGCTGGTTGTTGATGCAAGACTTACGTCCAATACTGTGAGACTAGATCTAGATGTCGGTATGGCGGGGCAATCATAGGCCTTATCAATTTAGGCTAAACGTCATTAGCTGCAAAGCGCTCCAATCATAGGAACTGATAGAGCTCTAGAGGTCTCAAAAGGGTATCCTTATGTCAGCTAGTCGATGCCGAGGCCACGATAAGTGCGAATAGTCTCCGAATTCGCTTCTATAGAAGCACCATAAAGACTCTAGAGTTCGTAATGTTCAAAATCTTCGTTTGCACGATGCCATCGAGGCAAGGTTACCTATCTTCTATGGTAACTAAGGGTAGCTAACGTAGCGTATCTGACTCTAACAGTATTTACCGCAGATCCCGTCTCGTTGCATCCGCCATATGCAACAGATCCGCAAATGCCCGTCGTGTACAAGTAGCGGGAGAATCAAGTCTTTCCTTTTCGGATACCATCCGCCCATAATGCAGGTCGAAAGGGTATAGTACAAACAGTGCTCTCTAAATGAGCTTCTTCGTCTTTAAAACCTTCCAAGTGGATTTTGGTATCATGAATATGCCGACCATCCGGGCTGCCTATAGTTTAGGGAGCCAACGCCGTAACGCCAAATACGTAATCATTTTTCTCATCCCATGAATAATCTACTTTGACTTATGCTGATGATCTCCGTTGCTGTTTCCATTGTGGTTGTGCTCATTTTCCTCAGGCTCAGGGCTTGCTCGAGGGCTGACATCACCGGGGATAAATTCGTCGAACTTGGGGACGGTAGAGTCCTTTGGCACAAAGCGGACACGAACCCTACGGATTCCACGTACTTTGCTGCCAACGCTCGATCGGATACGACCCTCTGCGTCGTGAATAGTGTCCACAGTCCAGTTTGTTGGGGTGGCTATCTCCAAGTCGACCAAGTAGTTCTGGCCGGACTTAACACCGGTAACGTCTCGCAGCTCTAGCTCATGTCCCTCAACAATGTCAGGGAAGACTCGTTGTGTGTGTTTTCGAACTGATGTTTTGACTTCATCGTCAATGCTTCGATCCGCAAGCTCGAAAAGGGAAGTGATTGTGTTCTCCAAGCCAGCCTTCACTACCAACGCTGATATTATCAGGCCGCCAGCGGAATCCAGCCATGCCACACTCTCGAATACGTTCGCGGCTAGGATAGCTCCTAATGTTACCATACCCGTCCAACTATCGACTCGGTGATGGGTGGCATTGGAAGAAAGAACGGAAGATTTTCGCTCTCGAGCAACTTTCATAGCTATTGAGAGGGATGTTAATACTTCCATCGGAATTGAGAGTTTAGGTTGATTGGTAGACGACTTACTTGCATGGTACAGCCATTCCTTGATTGCAACGGTGCCCGCAGCTAGCCATACGGCATGAAGACTCGGTACACCACCAGCATGGTTATGAGAATGGACGTGCGCGTGGGATAGAATTCCTTCGGCCCATGTTGGTTCGAAATGTCCCAAGATTGCTATGAGGCTACCATACCCCATCCACAAACCTCCGAAAAGAAGCATGCTTGACACACCCAGTGACCCCAAGCTCTCAATCTTCCCGAACCCGGTTGGGAACTTGTCAGTCGGTGGTTTTAAGCTCCAAGAGATGGTGGCCAGAGTCAGGATGTCGGAGGCGAGATCGGTCAAGCTGTGGACGGCGTCGGCGACCATTGCCTTAGAATTAAACGCATACCCGCCAATTCCTTTCGCAATTGCCATTCCGAGATTGGAGTAGAGACCAATTCGAGTGATGCGCACACCGGCATCATTCTTGTTGTGAGATGTGAGATAGACATTGTCGTGGTGGTGACCGTGACCATGCTTGTGGCCGCTGTGTTGACGCGTCTGTGTGAGCGCCGCCATGATAGGAAAAAATCGGTTATAATCGCGATGAATAAAACGTGTAGAATGGATGATAGAGGAGGAGTAATCAGACTCGAATGAATATGAAGAAGTCTGAAAGATTCGATGAGGTTGTGTTCCATGTGAAATATGTGTCCTGACAACAGGGTGGTAACGGGTAAAAGCCAGGCGGCTTAAGCCTGTAGTGGGTGTCGCAAGCTCGGAGCCAGCTGCGACGGCCTGGCGTAGACTGCCTACCCATGGTGAACCTAGCAGGCTTTGCGGCGTCATCTTGCCGGGAGGGAACACCAATTGGTATGGCCAGGTAGGGCTGGGTGCGGTAGGGGACGAAACAATGACGCGTGTTATAACCTGTTCTGGTTATACCGGCGTGAAAATGGTAGGGTCGACGTGGACTAAGAAAAAAAGTTAATCGTCGATATCGTCGGATGCTTGTCTTGCTTGCGCGTTACTGCAATTGCGACGACATCGGATGGGTCGGCGAGGAAGAAGGTACCAATTGAAATTCGTGTGATTTGATCTTTTGCGCCATGAGAGGGACCCTTAGGTACCTAGTAGGTAGCAGTTCTTAAACGGCGCTAGACCAGAGCTGCGTCAGCCTGTCCACGGGTATCTTCATGCAACTGGAGACTGCTAAGTAACCCCACTATGCAGGGCATCAGGGGTGTCTACGGCGATATCTTAGGTGTCGTCGACCCGTCTAAAGTACCTATGCCGCTCCACTGCAAAGGAAGTCCCTCTCGAGTACTGGTCTCTTTTACAGCGGCGTGCCTGAGTTTTTATAGCGGCGGTACCTAACCTTGGAAGTGCTTCATGCCTACCTCTAGTATATCTCTTACCTCACTTCTCAAGTTGCTCATAACCAATAAAAGACTCACTTTTAACGGCTTACCCTACTATCTTTCATTGGTAGCTCGCTTTATGCAAGACAACTAATAGGCCACCAGTTGACGCTTGCCGAGCAGCACATAGCCCAATTTTTACAATAATTTTGGAATATCGGCGATATCCATGGATATTCAAATCAACTCCTAAGTAGACGTGCTGGACGTCAAGTGCTGTGTACTTAGAACTTCCTTAGCCCTTGCGTTTTTATGAAGTACGTTATACCGACGAGGTACTTGGTAGGCTCAATCCACCGTTGAGTTGACAAAGGTTGAATCAATTGAGTTTCGCGACGAGCTGTATAAAATAAAGCGCTAAGCCTATTTAGATAGGTAAAATTCAACTTGGGCCAATTAACTGGGAGATTCAACTGCTTAATAAGGATAGTCGGCTTCTAACGATAGATAATATCGATAAAAGAATAAGCCTCGTTAAAACTTGGGCATATGAGATGACTTCACTCCTTCCAATATTCTCGTCGTAACTCCCTAATAGAGCACGTCGTTTCTATGTAAACATATTTAAGTAACATAAACATCGCATCTCATATTTCTTATTGCATATCGTCTGGATGTAACTATTCCCATCACAATCTTTCCAGATGCGTAAACCTTATATGCGCATTCCGTATACGGATATCTTAGCTTCTCCTACCATTATTCCTCAGACCGCCACTACCATTTCTGGGGCCCTTATAGCTTTACAAGAATTCTTTAAGTCTTCTTTATCAAAGGGCTCTCCTTCGACAGTGGTACTTACGGGGGCCGGCATATCCGTGGCTAGTGGACTGGCGGACTATCGAGGACCCAAAGGCACATATCGGGTGAACAAGACATATCGACCAATCTACTATAGCGAATTCATCCAAAATCATGAGGCTAGGAAACGATATTGGGCTAGGAGTTTTCTAGGTTGGACCACCCTTCTGAAGGGGAAACCGAATGCTGGTCACTATGCGGTAAAACATCTTGGCGATTTAGGACTAGTCCAGAGCGTGATTACGCAAAACGTGGATTCGTTTCATCCGAAAGCTCATCCACATCTTTCGACGATTGAGCTACATGGTTATCTAAGATCTTGCATATGTACATCGTGTCACGAGGAGCTACCCCGAGACACTTTTCAGAATGAGCTGGCTAGACTAAACCCTGCCTGGGATGCTTTTCTGCAAGAGATCTTAGCGTCCGGCGCATTAGATACGGAGAACCCAGATGAGAGGCGAGCTAAAGGGCTAAGAACAAACCCTGACGGTGATGTCGATCTTCCGGACGCGCCTTATACGACGTTTCGCTATCCTGCTTGCCCGAGATGCCTCGCGGCACCCCCTGCCATTGGGGATGGGAGCCGCGCAACGGTCGAGGTTGACGCGGACGGCGCATGGAAGTCGACGAGTACAGCTGGAATACTGAAACCAGCCGTGACCATGTTCGGTGAGAACATACGAGCACCCATCAAAATCGCTGCAGAACATGCTATCGAGAATGCCGAAAACCTACTGGTCTTAGGCACATCTCTCGCGACTTATTCGGCTTGGCGACTGGTCAAAAGGGCCAAGGACCGAAACATCCCTATTTCGATTATCAACCTCGGGGGTGTTAGAGGTGAGGATGCTTTCTTTGCTGATCTTGACCCGTCCCAAGGGGGAAGTCAAGGGGTAAGGACAGAATTATCTACCGATGAATTGTTGCCGGCTCTTGTAGAGCAACTGAGGCAGTCATCAAGCATAAAAGCAATCCATGAGCATCATGATCATAGTGTCGAACGACATGGGGCTTCGGTCTTCAAAGACATGATGTCTTGATAATCCCCAATAGTCATAATGTATATACGGCTTGCGATATAATTCGTAGACTAGAAGAAACTTGAATAGCTGCCGGTTTTTGCTTTTTGTGGCTCCGTACTTTCTGAGCTGGCAGTATTTGTAACCTCCGTCTTCGCAGAAACAGGCGTGGGCGATCTGGGTTTTTCGGCTTTCTTCGTATTCTTAAGGATATCGTCGCGCTCGATTTCTTTAAGGACTTCTTCCCATTCCTTCTCCTTTTCTGCATCGCCGGATCCCAGTGTCTTCTCAATATCTACTTCCTCGCCCCTTTGTAGCTTTTCCACAACCTCGCGTAGTAAACCTATATGGACCTCGGATCGTCTCATAAATGTCTCGAAGTCCCTCTTCAAGGCAATCATTTGAATGGACATAGATCCGATAAATAGGAAAATTACGATGAAGAATGTCGCTGGGTTCCATTCCTTTGATTTAGGCTTCTTTCGCAAACTCTGTTCGCCCGATTGCTCCGAGCGTCGGAATGGTTTCGGTATCATTCCCTTCCAGAATGATGGCTGCGCAATCGTCGGAATTGAGCTCGCATATCGACTCCCTGGTTGTGGATTGATATTGAATGTTCCTCGCGACGTCACCGTTCGGATGGAGGCCGTGACAACCCCAGCTCTGCGCCAGACCAATTTATTCATATTGGAGGGTTTGGTGGTAAGGTGCTGGAAAAGAGACGTTACTGATAGACTAAAGAGACTCAACTTGTTCAATCTTTTTTGTCAATGGCACTGGCACCTGGGGGATTAAGCCTACGAAGTACCTCGTCGGTATATGCCGAGCGCACGGACCAGTATACTTGGGTACTAACTGAACGGCCAATTGTTGATTCAAATGTTCCGCTTACATATGTACTGCTCGCCGTTGCTATGCCAACTAGCTCAGTTTAGTTTTAGTCTACCATCAGCTAATCAGGAGCCGAATCAAGGTTTACATGGGTTCACGCTTGCAGATGCCAGAAAGTATCTTTGGCTTGCTATACCCTGTCAGCCCTGTTCGACGAGCTTCCGTGAATTTGATATCGGGTGAATTACATACATATGTACACATCGCTTTCATTGCTGTGTACGGCCTCGATTCGCATAATACAAGCATCGTACGTATTCTTTTGCCTGTCTTAAGGTGCTATGGATTCCTATTGCTCTTTTTAGCTATCACAACGTCTTTTATGCCTTTGACGATCCTCACGACGTATCCCACGGTGCTCTTCAAACTCTATCCAATGACCATATGAATAAAACGCGGCACGAATTAGCATGGACCCGGTAGCTAGTCGTGTCGATGCTGTCCGCAACGCGGTCAAATCGATTTCGACATGTACTCCCACAATATCTGCTACCGTTAAGGAGCTTCTTCAGAGTGATAGTTGTGTTGATCCCTCTAAACCAACCCCGAGACCCCGGTCGGCGAAAGCAACGCGAGCGCCGAGTAGGACCAACGGCGCATTAGCAACAGCACGTTCTAAGGACAATGGAGGGTCCCTATCATCGAAAGACAAGGCGGTGCTAGCCACCCAGATCATTACCGGGACTCTTAAAGCTCTTGGGGACGCGGCGAAATCTCCCCCTACTTCGAATTCGGACACCCGTGAACCGCCGAAGAACAATATAGTCAAACCTACGCCCCAAACTACCCTACAGAGATCGAATACAGACCCCATAAAAGCATTACATCCTCGGTCCTTAAATCGAGTAGCGACGACCCCCGCTACCCCTAAGTTATCCCGATCCCCGTCATCGGCAGCCTCCTCGGCTGGCTGTCTATCATTAATAGAATGCGCGCGGACCGCCTTCTCTGCACTTTCAGCATTGGAATCGTCAAAATTAGTCCATCTTCCCGAGTTACAGTTGGAGACTGGCATGTCCTCATTTGTTAATAGGCTTATTAGCTTAGAACAGTTCGAGGCAGCAGCAAGAGAACTTAGAGTATTGAAAAGGCGCTTAGAGAACATTGAAGTACAAGACAGTGTTAAGAGCAAGAAACAGGAGTCAAGTACGGTGTCAAAGACACTCGCCGACTTGCTAGACTTCTCCAAGGTCTCTATTTCCGGGACATCTCTTGGTTTAGTCATCTCTTCTCAGCTTCACGCCCTCCGGATAATTCATGGCCTCAAAAAGTCATCGCAACTGGAGAGCATTTTGCCGTTCCTACGCGACAGTTATCCGTCATCACCTACAAACCTACTCCTCACGTCCCTCAAGCAAGAGAATCCTGACGGAACGAAATGCGCCAGACAATTAGAGAGTTTATCCCAGAGTCTTCTTTCTCTAACGCCTAGCGTGTCCTCAAAGGATGACGACGTCGCGGTGGAACCGAGGCTGTCCCCAAAACCTGAGGTGGCATTGGAAGTACAAGCACTAGGCTTAGTTACGCGCCTGCAGTCGTGGAGTGTCTCTGGTCATAGAGGGGATGTAGACAAGGATATCTTGTCTCCCTTATCCAAGTGTCTAGCTGCCTTCATACGAAGAGCATCTCCTAACCGGTATTCTGCAGCTACTTCTGCCTTCTCCCATGTCTGGAAGCGCGTCGAAAAATTAGGACTTAGACCAACAGAATCATCGCGATCGCCCTTAGCAACGATATACCAAGTGCTAGCCACAACCTCTCGAGAATCCGGAAATGCCACCGAGGCAAAGAAATGGCTGACCAAGGTCAAATCCTTGACCAATCCGGGCGAAGATTCCGCTGCAAAATGTTGCGCCATTGCCGCCCACCTATTAGCCCTTTCACTCAAACAGGCCTCTCAGATCGATGAAAGGCTGCTAATGGAAGTCTTAGACGGGCTACGGGGTACATTGGGTGGTACTAGCACTGAGATGGATGACCTCCTAGTCAGTGTATGTCTCCTACGAAAGTCTATAATGGGAATCATCACGGAAAAGCAGAGTGATTCTGTCCCAATGTCCCCGGGTATTAGCCAGCTTCTGGAATCATTTATTTTCCAACTACCACGGTTTGCTCTGCGTTGGTTAGGCAAACCACCAAGCTCGACAAGTGATACCAAGGAAATGCTTCGATTCTCACAGAGGCGGGGACTATTATTGACATATCTATCCCATATACTCGACTCTTCGTTGATGCTTACGAAGTTACTTTTGGATAGTGACCGCCTTGCATGGGATGTCATGGATTCTACGCTACAGGATAGTTTAGGCCTCTTGGAGAACATTGGGGAATTTGGTCGACCAGAAGCCAAGAGCAATCCATCACAGTCATACTATGTCAAGATTTCCCATTTTTACTACCAGCAACACCTTGTCTTACGAAAGGCTTCTACGAAGGCCACGGAGATCACTTCTCTTAAAGCCCTTCGAAAATCCATCGACAGCGTTAAGGGTCGGTCTGAAGCTGAGCAAACGCGAGCTCAATTACTGACCAAATGGGAGAGGTTTGCAGAGTTATGCCGAGCCTCTGGTAGACGAGATGATGCCATCGATGCTCTTCGATCCATCAGAGACCACCTCGTCCGACAAGAAGTCGTAACGAAGATTACCACGAGTCTCGAAACAGAACCTTGGGAGCTAGCATGGCAACAGGACACCGACACTGAACTATTATCGCGAACGGTTTGCAATTTAGCTAAGCTGGACAGGAAACCTAACGACTGGACCTGGCTACTGGTTGGATCCGACAAAGCCACTGCCCTTGAACACGATCTCTACGCCATCATATCTAAAAACCAAAAGTATCGCCACGAATCCGATCTGTCAAGTCCCACTGTCAAGACACTATTGCAGTTCTATTCCCCTGATGAATACCCAGTCCGTAGACTGAGGACCTTGCTACAGCTTCTCATCATCAATATGGACGCGCAAGATGGGCTCGTTGATTTGCGGGCTGAGGTTGAAGCAGTACTCGATGTGATATCTGGAGGTGCCCTGGCAAACGACACCGCTTTG
Source organism: Hypomontagnella monticulosa (assembly GCA_902825475.1). Taxonomy (NCBI): domain Eukaryota; kingdom Fungi; phylum Ascomycota; class Sordariomycetes; order Xylariales; family Hypoxylaceae; genus Hypomontagnella; species Hypomontagnella monticulosa. The sequence continues at coordinate 3,226,805 of CADEBF010000011.1, read as the reverse complement.
ATCCGTTACGTTCCTCATCTGCAAGCGCTGGCAGCGTCGATATTGGGACTGCTTGAATCAAACATAGATTCTAAAGAGGTTAAAAGAGCATTATCTGATTGGAGATTGATAGTCTCGAAATGCCAATCCGCCGAGCAACTATCCAATTGCATTGATAACCCATCCCAATTACTAGCAAATCTACAATCACTTGTCGACTTCGCCAGAGTAAAGGGTCTGGAAACCCTTCAGATCGAAATCCTAGAGCTCTCATCAAGTATCTCCCGTCTAACAGCTGCATCCGACCCCGAAATGCTGCTTACCCAGGGTATCTCTCTTTGCCTACAAAACCTAAATCATGGGTGGTCGTCAAAGGCCGAGAAACTACTGAAAGGCAACCAAGAGCTGATTTCTCGACCAGAGATTACAAGAGACCTGGTCGTGAGCTTCCACCTGTCCGCTGCGGAATTCCACTTATCCCTGGGATCTCTAGACAAAGCTGAACATCATCTGTCTAATGCACAGAATGCTGAAACGAGTATGTCTTATGAGTCAGGATCAAGGAAAGGAAAAAGTACCAACAGGTGGATCATGACAGCGTACGCATATTCTCTATACGCGAGGCTTGTCCTGGAACGTGGCGACTGTTACCACGCTTTACGCTTCGCAAAAACTGCAGTCAGAAAGTTGTTCCACGATTGGTCCAAACTGGATGAAATGAGGTCTGCCACTCCTGATGTGTCCATGGAGGATCCTTCCCAGTCGGAGGTGTCAGAGAGAGATATAAGCCTCACTAGTTCTTATATAGACCGGCCCGATCTCCCTCAAAGAAGCACAGGTCCGGAATTCTGGGCTTTAGCTTACCCGCTATTTCGATATCTTCTACAACTCTCATCGACCTACTCACACGTCGGTATGTACCAGGAAACCCTATATTATGCCGAACAAGCACAGAAGGTAGCGAAGAGCATGGAGTCAGCCGTGTACGTTTCTGAATCATTTGCCTGGCTGGCAAGGGTATGGCTTATGGCTGGTAAATTGGAGAAGGCGGTGGAACTAGCAAGTGAAACGAAGACTCAAGCTCTGGGTTTGGAACCAACCTACCAGAATGCCAAAGTATTGTGCTCATTAGGCTCCATATATGGAGAAATGGAAGACCCAGAGACACAGAGGGAACTAATACACGGGGCGGAGACCATGCTTCAAACCCTGAAAGCCGAAATTGAAGGAAACAGCCCTATCACAGGCGAATTGGAATTGGGGATGGCTGCGCTCAGCATCGGGGAGAAGCCCGTTACTAAAAAGCCAGTGCGCCGCGCAGCAGCACCGAAAGCAACTAGAGCTCCAAGCAAGACGGTCTCGAAGAAACCAGCAGCGATAAAAGCAGCCCCTCAAGCTGAAACTCTAGCACATGTTAAGCCCGAAGATGCCCAGTTATCTTTCTTGCGCGCCTCGATCCTCCAAAATCAGTCAAGCTCCCTCCTTAGCAAGAAAGATTGGGCAGCAGCTGTCTCCAGTCTGCGTACCGTATACGAACTTTCCAAGTTGCCTGCAGATGTGTCCCAAGCTAGCTTCCTAATCGGTGTGGCTTTGATTGGGCAAAGCTTAGAGCAAATGGGACACGACGTGGTGTTCTCGGTGGTTCAAGATTCGACCCTTTCGTTCCCCTCGGCTATGGGATCGCCTGAGAAGTCTAAATCCGATCGAGCATCTTTGACAACAACTACAGCGCCTCGAAAGGGTCGTCTGGCATCAAAGATCATACAAAATACGCGGTCCTTCGTCGAGAAACTACGTGAAGCCCAAGGCCATCTCCTAGCAGCACACTCCATTGCAAGCCTCAACGGTGATGGCGATTTAGTCCATCGAATTGCTACAGTGCTACAAAAGGTTGTTATACTCTTGTCGAACACTTCTTTATCGAAAGCATCTTCGAGCCATCCCGCTCACGCCACCTGTTCCGTTGAACTGGCGCGCAACCTAACTTGGCGCCGTGAACGTAAGACTGCTCGCCTAGAAGCCGCGAAAGACTTGAAGTTAGACTGGCCTATTCCCACCGAAAATGCCAGTAGACGTACCAGCCTTGGGCTTTCCCTCGATATGGATCGTTTCCAGAACGACTATATCGATATCATTCCCGAATCTTGGAATGTTGTATCGGTGTCGCTCAGTGAGAATGAACACGATCTCTGCATTACCAGGCTTGAGTCCGGTTATAGTCCCTTTGGTATCCGGCTTCCACTTAAGCGAGCTAATTTTAGGGACGCGGATTCCGATGTCTTCACTTTTCGCCAAGGACGAGCCGAGTTGCTCGAAATCATCGAGATAGCCAATCGCACTTGCCACGACGCGCGAGATATGAGCCAAAAGGGGGCGAAATCGGCTTGGTGGGCGGAGCGGGAAGAACTTGATGAACGTTTAAAGAACCTCATGGGTTGTATCGAACAGAGTTGGCTCGCCGGTTTCAAAGGCATCTTCTCACATCATCGGAGACAAGCAGATCTGGTCGCCAACTTCCAGAAGACGTTTGAAGATATCCTCAATAAGCACCTCCCGTCACGGCGCCAGGTACGCGGTAAAAGAACGAAAGCTGCCCCTACACACCGCGTTAAGCTCGATCCCCGGATCTATCACTTATTCATAGGCTTGGGCGACCCCGAAGGGCAAGAGGAGGGCCTGGACGAGCTATTGACGGACCTGCTCTATTTTGTGATCGATATTCTACAATTCCATGGTGAAAGGAATGCTTACGACGAAATCGAGTTTGACGATATGACCGTAGATATCTACGACGCTTTACATGGGTATCATGCTACAGCTAAAAGCTTGAAAGAGACCGATGAAACCGTACATACGATATTGATTCTCGATAAATCCCTACACGTATTCCCCTGGGAGTCCCTACCTTGCATGCAGGGCTTAGCAGTGTCTCGAGTTCCTTCGCTAGATTGTCTACGGAGACTCATCCTTGAGGCCAAATCCGCCAATCTTACTTCCACCGACGAAGAGAGCGATCATAGTGATACCAGCAAACTTCGTGGCCACTACGCGTCAATCAACTCGGGAACCTACATCTTGAACCCTGGCTCCGACCTCAAGAACACCCAGGCCACTTTCGGCAACGCGTTGTCATCGCTGCCACCAAGCTGGAATAGCATCGAGATGCGAGAGCCAAGCGAGGCAGAGTTCGAGAACGCCCTATCCGACAGCGACCTGCTACTCTACTTCGGACACGGCAGTGGCGCGCAGTACATCCGCGGGCGCTCGATCCGCAAGATGCCCAAGTGCCGCGCCGCAGCGCTCCTCATGGGCTGCTCGTCGGCGTCGCTCGCGGACGTCGGCCGCTTCGAGTGCCACGGTCCCATCTGGAACTACATGCTCGCAGGCTGTCCCGCCGTCGTCGGTACGTTATGGGACGTGACGGATCGCGACATCGATCGGTTCGCAGGGCGCGTGTTCGAGGAGTGGGGGCTCCTCCCCCGCGGCACTTTTGCCGAGGACGCGGCGAATGCTAAGGGCAAGGGGAAGAAGGTCGCGAAGGGGAACCGAGCAGGTGCGAGTGATAATAAGAAGAAGCGAACGGCGGAAGTCGAAGACGAGGACGGTGCGGTCGGCACGACGAGCCTAGTGGAGGCCGTGGCGAAGGCCCGAGACGCGTGTCGCTTCAAACACCTGACGGCCGCCGCGGTGTGCGTGTACGGTATCCCGGTATATATTAGCCGCCAGTAGCCTGTTGAAGAGCAAGGGGGTTATATACATATGTCTAATGTCTGGCAAAAGAGAGAGGACGAAGCACAGATACAAATAGGGAAGACCAAGTATAGGAGTTGCGGACGTCAAATCCAGGTAGCATTAGCATGGCGCTTAGAAGGTTGCTAGAGGGGGCGGCTCTCGATACCTTTGCTGTTTGTCGGAGTACTAGGCGCTTGGGTTAGGATACCTACCTACCTCCCTACACTCTGCCTGTTGTTAAAGTATGTTTTATTGAGATGATGAATTTTAATTTTCGATTCCGTATGTCTGTCCGCGATGACTTGTGATTTACGTATTGTCCCTCCTGTATAATTCTAGTGGAATCTATAGATGGGTGTAGTGTGTTTGTTTCGTTGAGGCTTGCTAAGGGTGGTCCGATATGGTAGCAATGGAATACCCGGGATGTTCCCCCAGTGCCGAGATGGAATGAAGTGTACGTACGGTATTCGCTCGGTTAGGACACCACGTCAATAGATTTGTGCGCGTATGAGGAGAGACCGCATCATGAATCAATATACATTCACGTTGAAACTAATGCTAGAGCCGACCTTCGCGCCGGCGGGCATGGCTGTGTCATTGGCGGTATGCAGTGGAAGGTCTTCCTATCCACAGGACTGCTGCGTAGACTTTAGGGCTACCTATGAACCCGCCTGCTGCTAATATATTCTACATACTCCCACCGGACTACGAGTATATACAAGACGGTATGTATTTTCAGGTTGGGAGCGGCGAAGCGATTCTGAAAACGTGGTAGGATGGAATACGATACCATTACTCTGGTCCTTGTAGAGGCCTGCATTCGATTCTATCTTCTGTATTGAATTTTCGTCCGAGGTGATTCGGCTATAAGTTCTAGTATGTATCTGGGGGTAAGCTGTATGGTTATCTTGTTCAGCTAGGCATTTTCGTAGCCCACGTCTAATGGTAAGTATTGATTTCAATGTGTACTTTCACTCCCCTGGTCTTTGAAATATGTCCAGCATGATGGGATACTGTTCTTGTAGAGTTCGGGGTCGGGTCCGGCCGTATCCAACACGTAGAGACATTCGACTAGAGCTGGATTAGATTCCTTAGCAATAATAAGTGTAAGCCTGTCATGCTTGTCATGCTGTCATTATATCGACATGTGAGGATGCACAGTGCTTCAGTCTTGTCCTATCTGGCTCGGGTTTCATGTATTATAAAATATAGATCAAGCTAGCTGGGGAAAATAGGGGTCAACACGAACCGCTTCATCGCCGAGATCTTCTGTGTTCTTGTTTCTAGCTATGTGAGGCGATAATTCTTTTGAGCTCTGTCCCTGATTTTGACGCATATTCTCTGTTGCTAGGCGAGAAGTGGTTCGATTACTGGAGAGTGGTGATACCCCTAGGGTCCTCTACTAGTCGTGATGGGACAGTTGTACCTTGCCGCAAGATTACCTTGCCACAACATGACCGTTAGGCAACCGAAGTAGTTACTTAGTACACCGATATGGAAATTCACGTGTAGTTGTACTTAAGTTACTCGGCGAGCTCAGAGAAAGTAAAATCGCTTAGAGGTATTCTTCGCTTCTAGCATGGTAAGAGCTTGTATTGAATATCGCTTTGTTACCTCATATCACAACTTTATAGGCCCTTCTGTGTTACGCCGATGAGGGCTAACTGTCCAGGAAAGCTCAGTGGCTCGAGAAGGGTACGGAAAGGTGTGCCACAGAGATCGCCTCATAGCCTGGCGTAGATCTTGGAGGTGCGCGTACCGCTAGGTTAACCGCGTCCGCACGGGAAGAAATAGGGTAGTAGAAAATTAGGATACTACGCATTGTCATTGCTCATTGCTCATTGTGTTACATACTCTACCGTCCTTCCCTCCCATAATTATGCTAGGGTATCTAATGGTCTGGGGAAGGCAACGCGTAGGTTGCGTGATTCGGTCGATCTCTTCGACAACTAACAGGATATATGACGGTCACTATAGGTAAATAGGCATTTTGGTAGCTCTGAGATAGCGTCGGTAATGCGTTTGACCATGTAGCACGCAGCACATGTATGAGTAATGCAATCTTCGTATAAGAGAATGATGAAATGCTTATTCTTCATCGAGCAACCGAAAGTCATGCCGTTTCCGAGGTCCGCCGGTCAAGTAGAGGCATCTTGCTGCTCTCCGCCTCTGGTATGTAGGCGTTCCGGTACGGGGTAATATATCCCCATGGGGAACGCGCACACTCAACCCCCAGGGTAGCTATGTATGGGCGAGGTACCCAACAACAATCACTTCTGGGCGAATGGCACAATTACTGCGAAACGCCAGGACTTAAGTAATCTCCTGCTGGATTAGGGTCTTGCAGTTGACCATCCGCGGTCGACAGCAAGGCTGGGCCCTGAAAATATAAGTCGTTACAGCGGAACCAAAATAGCAGACCGCTAGCATCGCCAAGCATGATGGGTCTTTTATTCTCCCATGACATCCAATTCGCTACCGAGCTTCATATCCGCAATATGTTGATATATCGGGAATTTCGAAATATTCCACGACCGTTCTGCGCAGCTGGATAGGGAACGGCGGCAAAATACGTATTGTCCACATTAAGCGGAATGTGCAGGGGTCCCCTCCCCTTTTCGGTGCTTCTGGGGTTATAGCTAGGTAGAGTTGCTCCTTGAACGGACCGAGTCCATGTATGTATGATGATGTCTCGGTCGCATGCTTTCCTTCTCTTCTACTTTTGCTCTCTCGCCTCTCCCTCGGCGGCTGGGCTCACTATAGCAGGTAATTGTGCCACGAGACCGTCTGTAACATCGGTTCGTGGATGTCTCGGCATCGAGGCCATAGAGATAGATACATGATGCAGTGGGACCTTAGCACAAGGCGCATCTCGCCTCGGTTTGGGACACGTCAGGAAGCTTAATCATCAATACTCCAAGCTAGATATATGTATATCCTGTATGTAGATAGGCGTTAAATTTGAATGTTTAATTCAAAGCGTGACATCAGAAACTGGCGCCTCATATCAGCCAAGGGATTGTCCCTTGCAGTTCTTAACCGTAGATGACCTTAAGTAGGATCTACGATACTGGAGCGGGTGATGGGATGTGCAGCGGGGAAGGTCGCTGGCTCCTGGTTCTTCAATCCTAGACAGAATACTTATGTCGAAGTATCTCGAACAAGAGGCAATTGTATCTCCTCTGTAGACTAGGGCTAGAGGTGATATGCTAGATAGTGGCAGGTAAGAGACCGGCCGATGTCGCCACCCCTGGATTCGAACGTAGGTTTCTGGCGGGTCCGGGGGAGGCCAAGCTATGTTAAGATGTATGGTGACATTCCGAGATATACATCGTTGCCGCCCCCGTACTGGGAGAGACCGTGGATACTACTGATCGACATGTAACCAAGTTTTGGCGCGCGAGTCCTTGAGAGAGGATAGACGATAAGTGGTGGTAGAAAGAAATAAAAATCACTCGGGACCTACTCGCTCTGGCGGATGCTACCGTCTTTTTCTGGGGGCAATATAAAGCGCGACGGTCTCTGTAACCGTCTATCATGCGGCTTTGCGTAACGCCCATGTAGACTGATTAAGCTACGACGCAGAGATTTTGGACCGGAAATTACTCTAGATGGGTGAAACGGGGATTAACATAATGGACATAACTATCGGAGGGTAGACCCCCAAGTAGGAAACGGTGCAAACTCAGTCTCGTCACAATCTTTCGGAGAGAATTAAACAACTCACGTCAGCCTTGTCAAGCTTGTCTACCTACTGTGAGCAAGGCCGTCTCCTCCGCTCCGTCTGCGTAGTAAATCTATACCGTTGAGCGGGTCTCATATATGCACGTACGGGATTCGGGGAAGAGGATTCCCAGGAGATACGATCCTCTCGAGTAATGGATTCCCGGTCTGGTTGTATATCCAGTTACATAACAGACGAGTTCCAATTGATAGAACAATACGATTCTCGTAATCTCTTGGCTGTGTTGGTCATCACGATTTGCGACAGGATCTGTGCGTGTGGCTTGTCAGCTTGTCTATCTTTCGAACCAACACCGGGGTCCTGGACGATCCACGAGAGAGGTATGGTTGCTTCGACACCAGAATATCACTCTCCTGCGGGTACTGGGACAGCTATGCAGCGCATAAGACTCGTGGGTAGGACAGGATGGGTGCGTGGATTGGTCGTCATGAAAAGTAGTGTAAATGAAGGGATCTCCGAGGGCTCGTAGCGATCCGAGCCGACCACGAGCTGTCGTTGGTTCGAAATATTCGACAGTTTCAAGCATATATTCATTTGTTTAATGCCACGAGACGATGACGCTGGAGGACTGGGGATAGAAATCAATAATCATTGATGAGAGACCAATGAGGATTCTTCGTTGAAGGGGTCTCAGTATTAATTCCCCTTTCTGTCAATTTGTTAAACAAAAATTCAAAAAAGATGAATGAAAGGAGAAATCATCGGTGGAATCTGCGTGGTGCAATGCACGCAAGCGCAGGCCGCTCGTCAACGCAATTGCTGGCCGGCCATAAAAATGGCCGAAAATAAGTACCATGTACTATATATATCCAATAAGAATTCAGGTAATTGCAGGGCAAGGTATCCACCTCTTAATGCAGCAACTATTTTCAATCCCTGAACCTTCCTCATCCTAAGCCACGCCTCTTCAGCACAGTCGAACCTAACCAATTACAGTAACATGCTAGCTAAAACCTCACTTGACCTCGATCAATGCCACGGTTTCCATGGATTAAAAATGTCCGATTGATTTCGTGGTGGGTGAGGTGGATGAGACCCATAAGGTCATCATGGTCATGCTTTTGAACCTGGGGGCCCTTACGTATGTGCATCTGTACTATGTATGTAGGTATGTATGTATGTACGTTGAAGCACATAACATCCATGGATAGTAACAGTGGACATATCAGTGGATCGAAGCACATAATCATACAATAATACAACATTAAACAATACGGCGAGAATAGAAGCTTGAATTTCTCCAAACTGATACCCATCCCCACGTAATGCATTCATCATGCACCGAGCGATAAAATAACGCGTTCCTACCCCGACAGCCCGAGAAGGAGAGCGGAAAGAACTAATTAGAAGACTTGGACCGTCAATCCTGCAAGTTGTGCGGGCTGACCTAGCTTAGCAAGCCAACAGGGACCCTTGGCTCTGCCAAGACAAGTCTGTCCCCATACGCTAATGATACCCCGGAGGCTCCAAAATCTACGTACAATCAATTGATACGAAAGGGGGGGAAAGGGGGGGAGTACCTTTGAGGATCCACTATTATTTATCAATCAGATCTATCTATTTCAAAATCACGAACCAACTACATATCCAGCATTTCGTAGTTATCTAAGACTCTATTCGTCCATTATGACTTCAAGCGACGAGGGGAATGAATCTCGCTTCGTGGTTGCGAGCCAAAGAGAATTTCTGCCCTTGCCGCGTGACGAAGCCTATATTGGATACGGTCAATGGTAATATTATCGTACGGACCTTGAGGGATTGTCGACGCAGTCACATCGTAACCGTTGTTACATCAACTCACTTGTAAAGTAACTGCTTGTCTGATCTTCAAGTATGTCTATGTGTCTGGTGTCTATGAATAGATGGATGGGATGTTGATGGCCGGGGACTCTGAAGCGGCACGGGACCACCGGAAGACTATAGGAAAACTAGCAAGTCTAGTTCAGTCGAACAGAATCGAGAAACCGTCCCGAGGTCGCTTGTTACTGCTGTGTTGGACTGTAGTTAACGACGCTACCTATGGCTTCATATGTGGATGTAAGTGGATATCGTATAGTCAGTTAGTCTAAGCTGCAGGCATACGTCTTCTTCCCACCTCTTCACACGGGTTGCATGGGTGTCATGTGCGGAGCGGGTAGCTAGCTGAGACACGAAGCCTTGATAGACGAATTCATTCTAGAGCTGAGAGAAACTAAACGTCAAGTAGGGCGCCTCGTGAGTTGCATCGAGACCTGCGCCAAGGGGCTCCGCTTGTCGATAGACCCTAGATATCTTAGATATCTTAGAGGATGAATAAGCTAACACCAATCATGAGGTGTACCCAGATACCTGAGTGCTGGATTAGGAATAGGTACAGTAAAGCTGGCGGGCGAAACTCGGCATCGTTAGCGAAACACTTATTCACTTATCCCTAATCGCGTCGGATACTCGATTCGAGATATACTAACAGGAGGTCCTTTTGGCGATGCACACTCGCAAGCTAGATTTTAAAACAAGTTTTCCTCTTCCGTCAGGACTGAGGAACTTCTCTACATAGAATAACGGAGGCAGCAAGGTAGAAAAAGTGTGTATCTGTTAAATAGAATAAACGATCAGGACCCACTCTACGTTTGTGCCTGTTCAACAGATCCTCAGCAGGGCTTAGTGGCTAGTGGATGGGTGCAGTACTGTGGACAACGGCTAGAAGAGTCGACATCCAGTTTATCATTGCTGAATAGAGGCAAGGTTCCCAGGGTAAACTCCCCGCCGCTGACCAATGAAATGTCTCACATTGACTTTCCCATAGTGCTACCTCGCGCTGGCACTAATATCTTCCATAATATCTATAGCATCAAGTGACAGACGATCTGTATAGTATCTAACATACCCGCACATGTGGTTATGAGGGATTGATTGACCAATTCCTGTTTCTTAATACTTTGATCTCTTTACGCGCGTACATGTCCTAAGTAGTAGATATATTATTATGAGTAATGCCATTGAAGCTATAATCTACCTACACATACATGTATGTATGTAGCTATAAACCCGTTTTGGAAGATTGATGGATGTGTCAGACTGTGTGGCAGAAACTGTGTGCAATCTACCTACCTTACTTACATGCATACATGTAATAACCTACATACATCAACCATACTATACTCCATCCGCATAACTGTGGATACCTCTTTTAACGCATCTCAAAATATTGGACATCTGGAAGGTGTACAACACAATTACACGCCGCCGTTCGTACCGCATACATCCTGACTTTGGACAAGCCAGCCATCCAGCCATCCAGCAGCGATCCACATCCACAATCCATATCCACAATCCACCACTACTATTAAGATGGATCCACACCCATCAAGTTCCCCCATCAACTTAAACCGCACTGGTTAGCTTCAATTACCCCACAATGCTGGCCCGAACACGCATGGGGGACCCACAAAAGGTTTGCAGGAGCGCGGTTTCCAATCTCAATCTCTCACCTGCAGTCTCTTTTTCTTGCCTGCTTGCGCTTGCCCAGTGATGACAAGACGTTTATCTAACCGGCTGCGCACCCCGTTACACTGACCTAAACTTTAACCTGCCTTCTCTCCAGCGTCAGCGCCACTCCTTGACTGCTTGTTGTATGTAGAACTTGCTTTTTTCTTCTTCACTCTTGCTCCAACTCGAAAATCCTCCGTCTTCCATATGTATTCCCGTTTGTCATGATAGTGTCTCACAAGGCACTGGCGTTTTTGCTCTCTGATACCCGGCCGGCTGAGAGCAACGTCAAAATATCCGGTCGCGCGGGGCCGAATTTCTTGTTCTGATGATCGCATTGAGCGCCTTCGTGTAAAACTTACAACAGAGACACGCATTCGACGGTTGAGGGTAACGCTGGGCGCTGTTGATCCCTTCCTTCTTCCATGGTCGAGAGCGCCATCCAGCCCCCGAAATGTCACCTAGTCAATCTCACCTTAATGCTCAGTCTTTCCCTGCCGGGGATATCGATGGTTCGCATCCTGTTGTTAAATCGGAACCTCAGCTTAACCCGATTGAATCGGCGGACCTAAACGGATTTTCCTTAGATAACCACCACGACGGTCTTACGAATGACGCTACTTCGCACAATATGATCGACACATCTCAATTCCCAGATTTCCACTTTCCTTTCCAGGAAATGCCCGAAGCCGGCCAGATGATGGCTTTGGATGACCATGCGAACGACTTGTTCGCCACACCCGGCCATGCTTCAATCTCATCAATGGGGGAACGGAAGGATTCGACGGCCTCGGGTCCTCATAGCGCTACTTATACCATGATTGACCCTTCACAACAGAACAGGCAACGCAGCATTGATGGCTCCGAGGATGAGAGCCAGGAAAGCCCCCATGTAGGCACCAACTCACTAGAAGGCGATATGTCTGATGAGTTTGGACTATCAACAGGTGGACCCGGTGATGGCACCGATCTTGGCGGCAAGCTGAAGGAAAACAAATCAGATCCTGCGCCGGCTTGGAGCGAGCTTAAGACGAAAGCCGGGAAGGAACGGAAGAGATTACCGTTGGCGTGTATCGCGTGTAGGAGGAAGAAGATACGTTGCTCAGGAGAGAAACCGGCGTGCAAGCATTGTCTTCGGTCCCGGATCCCGTGTGTGTATAAAGTAACTACTCGAAAGGCAGCCCCAAGGACCGACTACATGGCCATGTTGGATAAGCGGCTAAAGAGGATGGAAGACCGGATCATCAAGCTTGTACCTAAATCGGAGCAGGACACATCGGCTAGCAATGTTGTACGTGGTGTAGTGAAGCCTGCTATCCCTGGAACTCTCCCTACCGGAAAGCAAACGGCAAAGAAGCGAGGAGCAGAAGAGGCGTTTGGAGCGGAGTTAGATCATTGGGCGAGGACTGGTACCAAAGCGAGGCTAGACAGCTCCGGCAAGCCAACCTCATTACAAGTTCAAGAAGCCGAGGAGAGTAAGCTGCTATATGAAGGTGCTGAGGCGCTGCCTTCGAGAGACCTTCAGGAACACTTGGCGGATGTCTTCTTTGAAAACATCTATGGCCAAGCCTACCACCTCCTCCACAAGCCGAGCTATATGAGGAAGTTGAAGTAAGTCTATTCTTTCTATCTTTATTATCGTAACATAACGCTGATAATGATCAATAGAGCCGGCACCCTACCCCCGGTTTTAGTGCTCTCTGTTTGTGCGATCTCTGCCCGCTTCTCTACTCATCCGAAGTTCGGTTCGACGAACAATTTCCTACGGGGAGAAGAATGGGCGGGACCTGCTCGAGATATTGTGACGAGGCGCTATGAATGGCCTAATATTACGATCTTAACATGCCTATTACTTCTCGGTTTGCACGAATTTGGCACGTGCCACGGAGGGCGGAGTTGGGCATTAGGCGGCCAAGCCACACGAATGGCCTTCGCATTGCAATTACATAAGGACCTAGAATATGACCCTATGCGGGTGAATCCAACTAAACAACTGAGCTTCATCGATCGCGAAATTCGAAGACGAACGATGTGGGCCTGCTTTCTGATGGATCGGTTCAATTCTTCAGGTACAGACCGACCCATGTTCATAAAGGAAGAGACGGTCAAGATACAACTACCAATCAAGGAAAAGCTCTTCCAACTGGATATGCCGGGGCCTACTGAGGATCTCCAAGGGCAAGTTCCCCATCCCGTGCCAACGGATGAAGGCCAACTCTCCGATGCGAAAGATAACATGGGCGTGGCGGCATATATGGTTCGTGCTATTGCTTTATGGGGGAGGATCATAAGTTGCCTAAACCAAGGGGGTATGGATTCTGACAACCAGTCGATGTGGGAGACCGATTCCGACTATGCCAGGCTTCTCAAACAGGCCGAAGATTTCGCTGATAACCTACCGGATGGGCTGAAATATAGCGCCGAAAACCTTCACCTACACCAGACAGAGGGGATGGCTAACCAATTCTTATTTTTGCACATTTCGATACAGCAAAATGTCCTGTTTATGAACCGATTCGCCGTGTCGTCTCCGGGTGGCTTGTCGAAAGCGGATGTTCCGAAGACATTTATTACCCAAGCGGGATCGAAAGCGTTCGCCGCTGCTAATCGAATATCTGAATTGCTGAAAGATTCGGAACACTACATGGTTGCCGCTCCCTTCGTAGGCTACTGCGCGTTCTTGTCGAGCACAGTTCATATATTTGGCATATTCTCCGGGAATTCCAGTGTGGAAACAGCGGCGAAGAAGAACCTGGCAATCAACGTGAAATTCCTGTCAAAGATGAAGCGGTATTGGGGAATGTTCCATTTCATGGCTGAAAACCTACGTGAGCAATACAGGACGTGCGCCGATGCTGCGCGGCAAGGCGCGCCAACTAACGACAACTCGGCATCACCAATATTCCAATATGGAGATTGGTTTGATCGGTATCCACATGGTGTATCGCAACCGGAATTCGTTGAGCCTGCCTCTTTCAAGAAGAAGGAGACCGGCGAAGATGCCGTGCTTGAACAGAAACCCGAATTGCATACGGTTGAAGAGTTCTTTACGCAGCTCTCGCCACCGCAGAGTACGGGCGAGATACGAGATAATGCCGCAGCGAGTAGACCGCCATTGGTAAAACGGAAGTCGATAGCGAAGAAGGGCAGCATCTCGTCACGTGGCGAACAACAGCAACTCGAACCCCTTCTTACCGATCTCAACGCCGCCAGTATACCAGAACAGATCCAACGAATCCAGCAGGCGCAACAACAGAGGGCACAGGCGCAGCGCAATTACTCTCGCCTGGGCGGACAAACCAGTGGGCCGATCTCCTTCAACCCTAATTTCGCGCACGCACGCTCACAAAACGCAGCAGCGAACTACCACGCCCTCTCGCCGATTAGCCCTGTTACCGGGTTCCAGCATGGACATGGCCACCAACACCACGCGTTCTATAACCCAGACCTGCTCTCTTTATCTCTCTCGAATAACGCTGCTGGAATATTACCGCAGTTGGATCGCCAACTCGTATTCAACGCGTATGGCGGCATGGATCCTTCGACAATCAGCGGGCCCGAGGCGGCCATGGACTGGGACGCGTTGGCTGGCAATGGTAGTAGTACAAACCGAGGACACAACGCGAATGGGTCGAATATTGGCTCGGGAGATGTGTCAGGCCATCATCACGATGGGTTGCCTGGCGGCTTCGTTGCCGAGCCTTCTTCCGCGTGGTTTATGCCATTCAATATGGAGCCACCAGAGTTAGGCCAGGAGCTTGGCGGCATGGGTGGCGTGGACGGATTTGGACTTTTCAGTCCTGGCGGCGTACATACTCCAGGAGCTGGACTAGGACTGCGAAGAGGAAGGTAATGTTATCGATTTCACCTTGTTATGCGGCGACAAAGGTGGGATTGATTCATTGTCTTTCTTCATGTCGAGCATTCTGTTTTGGCGATTATCGCTTTATATTATATACCTATGGTTGCCATCTGGTCGATATATAAACCTACCTACTTATATCATTGTAGCATATACCCGCACGATCTTGGGAGTGGGGAGAGATGGGGGTTACCATTTTTCCTCCTTATCAACGATGGATGACGCGATACATGCCCATTTTTGTATCCTTGGAATGCATCTAAAGGAATGGGGCATATCGTTTTGAGCGAACGGAACATTTTCTAAACGGAAGACGGTTGGGGAGGGAACCGGAGTTAAATCTCGAAGAATTTATATGGTATGGATGGAAACGAGGAAAATGAAGGGATCACCAGCTACAATATTATGTGGCTAGCCTCGCGCTCGCTGTTGTTTATATCTGTCTATATCAATTTGTGCTATGGGGAGGAGCTGAAGGATATCCGAGCAGTTGGGCGGTTGCGTTTCTCAATTCAACTGAACTTAAGCTGCCTAACAAGGATTAACCCATCGAACGGTTATGCCGTTTATCATACGCGTAGCCGGAGCTTGGAGTCGGATCTTATGCGATACTGTTGCGATACCACATGAAATGACTTGATACGAAGGATAGGAATGAGAAGAGAAAAGTCGATCGAAAATAAAATAAAGAAAATTAAGTTTCCTCAGTATCATCCACTATGATTACTATTTGTAGTGTCTCCAACAACGGCCCCGCGTGAAAAAATTGCTGGAAGTCGAATCGCGTGGCGCCTTAGATTTGATCCTTGCCGGGTGTCGGGGATCTGCGCCATCGAGTGGTACGATGTTCGGATGTCTGGCGCCCCATCGAGCGATTTGGAGCACGGCAACTAAACCCAGCGGAGCAAAAAGCAGGGCAGATCCCGCTTAGCTCGGATGCGGGAACGGGACTTGCATGGCGAGCTGCGAGATCGAGTTAATGCAATTGGGATCTAGGGTATCAATCTATCTACCGAGATGCTCTGCCGAGCGACTCAGATCGGGCAGCTATCTACTACCTACTACTCAGCATCAGCCACAACTTCCCCTTTGGTCCCCTTCTTGCCCCTCGACCGCTTGCGCTTCTTCTTCGAGCCTCCTTCGATTATGTTGCTGTCCTCCTCGGCGACTGCCTTGAATTTCTCTCCGTCTTCTGCACCACCGCCGGGGTTGAACGCCGGGGGCTCCCTTTCGAACTCGGGGCCGAAGGTCTCCTTACGCCATTGACGTAGGCGGGCCTTCTTACCAAGTCGTTTGCGGTCTTTGGCCTGCTTATCTTCGGGACGGAAGTGCGCCAGCTTCTTCAGGCCGGCGTACTGGTTGAGGTCCGCGTCGGAGGCCATGAGGATATCGCGTGTGGTGAGGCCGAAAGATTCGGGTCGCGTGTCACGATAAGAGAAGCGCGATAGACCTGGTCTTTCGGACGAGCCGCTAGCAAGGATTTCCGGGTCGTCGATATCCATCTTCGCATCAATGAATGCCTCGAGTTTAGCTCGCTCTTGCCGCACTGCCTTCTGACTCTCGAGCTTTTCTCGTTTGCGCTCTTTGGTGGTTTTCTGTCGCTTGGCTGATGGCGCATCGTCATGGTAGTCCTCGTCTTGTTCATCGTCAGTAAGAGTGATATTAGGCCGTTCCTCGTCTTCGAAATCGGGAATTAGATCCTTAATGTCGATATCATCATCCCATTTAGGTTTCTTGACTTTCTTGGGATTAACATTGTCCTCGTCGTCAGATACGCCTTCGGCAGCAGCGTAATATTGATCATCAAATGTCTTCTTTAGTTGCTCCTCCCATTTGTCGTTTTCCCAGGCGTCCTCGAGTAGCGTCTGCCATTCCTCATCCTTGAGCGTCTTGCCTGACAATCCAGCGGCTTGCTTGATCTTTTTCAATTTGTCTTCGGCTTCGTCAAGCTTGAGGCGACGTAGACGTGCTCTTTCTTCCTTCCTCTTCTGCTTTTCCTCTTCCTTCTTTTCGCGCTCAATCTCTCGTTGGCGTTTACGTGCGGTCTTATCATCTCGTCTGACTGAGCGCGCTGCAACGACGTCACGGGCATATGACTTTAAGACCTCGTTACTCTTATTCGGGTCTTCGAATCGTAGATTGTAGGCTGCCTCCCACTCATCTGCCTTCTCGTCCTCGCCTTCATCAGACTCGAATGCTTCCCAACCGTTGGCACCCTCCTCAACCCAAGCACGAGAAGCCATGAAATTCGAGAGAAATAGCTCTGGGTCCTTGTCTGCGTCCGTAACATCAGGCTTTGGGACCTTAATCTTGGCGGCTCTTGATGGATGGATGCCGTTCTCGGGGGCGGATCTGGTCTCCTCCTTAGCCTTCATGAAGCCCTCATCACTGTCGCTGTCATCCTCATCGTCTTCAGCTTCTAACTGCGCCTTGATTTCATCCTTAATAGATTGCTTCAGGCTATCCTGTTCTTGCGCGTAGGTTCGTGGAGGTTGTCCCTCAGTATCGAAATCAGCGCCGGTATCTCCCCGTAAAATCTTTTCTCGATGGTAATCTTTCAAGAAAACTGGCTTCTCTTTCTTTTCCTTCCCTACGGCGCTTTCTGTTGCTGTTTCTTCTTCAATTGGTCTGTAGAAGGTAGTTTTACCATCGTATAGGCGAGGGTCTTTGTTCTTGATTGCTTGTAGGGTGGCAGAGATCTCGGCGTCGAGGTCTTCGGTCGCCAAAAAGCCATCGTCGTCTTCTGTTTCATCTGAGGAGGAATCGTCGTCGTCGCCGCCTTCTTTCGACTTATCTCCGTTCGTCTGTCTCGACTTGTATTTCTCCTCCACTAGAGATTGTTAGCCAGTCTCTCTAATATATAGGACACGAAAGATATTCGGTTACTGACATCTATGCATCTCCTCCCGTTTTTTGTTGTGTTCAAATCTCTTAGCATACTCGGCGTTGATCTGTAGTTTCACGCCTCCATCCGATTCATCATCACTATCGTCGAACAGCTTCGGCCTCTGAGCAGAATCGGCAGTCGCCATCTTGAATTCGTGGGCTTGAAGACGATCTATTCAATTTTCAGTTTTGTTGATCTTGATTGAACAAAATAATTCAAATTGGTTTTGCTCGTTTCGAAGTTGCTAGATACTGCGTCGCAGCAAAATACTACAACTGCAGCTATTCACAGTGAGGAAAGCAAGCAAAGTTAGCGAACTTTTTTTTTCTGCCGCTTCTAATTTGGAGACTTTGCAGCTGGAGGGGCTTGAACTTTTTGGCGGTGTCAGTGCACTAATATT
The DNA here is from genome assembly GCA_902825475.1 of Hypomontagnella monticulosa. NCBI lineage: Eukaryota > Fungi > Ascomycota > Sordariomycetes > Xylariales > Hypoxylaceae > Hypomontagnella > Hypomontagnella monticulosa. The sequence continues at coordinate 3,208,732 of CADEBF010000011.1, read as the reverse complement.
CCGTGACTTCCACTGTGTAATTTTGGGCTAAACCACATTCGTACTAGCTGCTTCACTAGAAGTATCATTCTCTTAATCCAATAGTCAGCTGTTTTAACCTGCTGGGATCTCCTGGGGGTCTCCTCCGAGCATTTGAGCGTCGTCATTCCTGATTCGATACATTTAATCCATCTGCCTACCATATGTAGGTACCTATCTTCACCATCTCCTACTTAGGACCGAACCATTGCGTGCGACTTCTTCCTTCAGATTGCAAAACAATTCATAATCGGTTTCCCCTTGTTATCCCCAGATTCCTTGAAAACAAAGGACTGGCACTGCGTAACATCGTTTTATTTCCCTAGGCATCCCAACAAAATGGCCGATTCTAACGCCCCGAAGCCAAGCAGCAGCGTCAAGCTGGTGCTGTTGGGCGAGGCAGCCGTCGGAAAGGTGTGATATCTCCGGCATGTTTTTATTGATTTTAAAAGCTAGGTCTCAGTACTGATCAACACGTAGTCTTCTCTCGTCTTGCGATTCGTCAACAATGATTTCCAAGAGAATAAGGAGCCCACTATTGGTGGTAAGTCTCGATGCGAAGTCCTGTCTATCGCAGCTTCAAGTTAACTTGATTCTATGTAGCTGCCTTCTTGACACAGAAGTGCAACCTCCCCACGAGAACGATCAAGTTCGAGATTTGGGATACCGCAGGCCAAGAGCGCTTTGCTTCATTGGCGCCCATGTATTACCGAAATGCCCAGGCCGCACTTGTCGTCTACGACCTCACCAAGCCAACGTCCCTCATCAAAGCCAAGCACTGGGTAGCAGAATTACAACGACAAGCATCACCGGGAATCGTCATCGCTCTCGTCGGTAACAAGTTGGATCTTACCAATGATAATGAATCCGGCCCGGCGGATAGCGAAGCAGCGGATGGAGAGGAGTCCGGAGATGCTCGGAAGATCTCTACGGAGGAAGCAAAGACATACGCGGAAGAAGAGAACCTGCTGTTTTTTGAGACCAGCGCAAAGACCGGCCACAACGTTTCAGAAGTCTTCACCGCAATTGCAAACGCGATCCCTGAAACATCACTAAAGAGCACAAGAGGTCCAGGAGCTTCCAGCGCAGCAAACCGAGGCGGTGAGGAGCAGAGGGTAAATCTAAACGGTCCTCGAGAGGCGGCGAAGGAGGGATGCGCATGCTGATTTCTACCTAAGAGCAATGGAAAGACTGTAGGTGGGATTTTCCATCATGCCATGGTTATGATTAGGTACCTCATTTCACCTTGTAATATGGAGCGACGGTTCATTGGGATTTGGTATCTGGACTGTTTTCGATGAGTGGATTAGTTCTATTTTCTACATTTGCATGTAACACCCGGTGCAGCTCCAGAAGCAAACCAACCGACTTTGTGATGAAATAGACATGGGAGCGTAGTGTGGCACGAGTACGGCTACAACACTTTCTGACGAACTCTCGCGATTTTAGGGGGTTCTTTTTCCATGTTACCCAAGATTTGCCTACTATTACAATAATCATACATATGGATAAAAAACTCAAAGAATGTGTCTATCTGAATAAACATGATGTACAATGAGTCTATAGTTCGGCTTACAATACTTAATATGCTCATATGCAATTTAAGGTTCACCACTATGTACATGATATCTATTATATACATCCATGGATACTGTGCAAATGCATATTCATAGGCACTAAGTACGAAGTAGTCGACTTTCTTTGTTTGCTACGAAATTCGATCCCTACATAACTATGCACCAATCGGGAAGGGACCCGCTATCAATTCAAATAAGTGCATGTAGCGCCCGCCACGCCCGCCCGCCCAAACTCTAAAGTTTAACCTCCATATCAGGCGTATGGCGCGTAGGTTTTCAATTTTGCTGAAAGCCAAACACCTACAACATCTTTCTGTTTGTTAACCATTCTTTCACCAACTCATTTCGCTCGCGGTTGTCTTCTTAATTACTACAAATTGCGACACCGTGCCGATTTTCTCACAGTCATTTCCACCCAGATTCCGCATCTTCGACTCATTTTGTACATACGTCCACCTATCTTTCTACATTTCTCCCTCCTACTTGTGGTACACATCTCTCTCACATGTAGATCACACTACATACTTCCGACGTCGTCTATGCCAAGATGGCAGCGCTGACACCAGCTCAGATAGAGCTATCCAAGTATGTTATCCTCAACGCTGAGTTCATCAAGCTCATGGTGCTTATGGCGGTTGCGGCGTTCGCTGTGCTCGTAGTGCTTGCAGTGTTCGCCGCTATCGCGATGCTTTCCATGCTCGTCATTTTCGCAGTGTTCGTGTTGCTAACATGTTTAGTTCCCTCACTCCGGCCGAATTGCCTACCAAGCTACGATGTGCTGTCTGTAGCAAGCTGGCAGTCAACGCCTTTAGATTACCCTGCTGCGAGACCGCGATATGCGAGAAGTGTAAGATCATTTTCTGCAGCTTCCCCGTGTTGCTTCTAATCCAGCCTCTAACACATTATAGGTCAATCTAGCTTATCCTCGGCTTGTCCAGTCTGCGAGCATTCTCCCGTCTCCGCCTCCGACTGCAGTATCTACAAATCCCTAAGAACAACAATTAGAGTCTTCTTGAAAACCGAGGAGAAGAAGCGAGAGGCCGCAAAACCAAAAACTAATGGATCCACCCCGACTACTCCTGCGCAAGACGCGCCAACCCCAACTCCAGCCCAGACGCGCACACCTGTTGAACAGACGCCTGGTGACATCGCTCCAGCGAAACAGAATGCCGCAGATCCTCAAGGGGCAGACTCTGCACAGCCACCCACTGTAGCCGAGTCTGAAGACCCAACAACGACGGAGCCTAAATTAGACGTCGATTCTCACACCAAAGAGGTATGGTTATTGATATTTATATTACCTAGGATCTTCGCTAACGAAATCTATAGAATGCTCCCGCAGATGTGCAGCCCCAGGAACAGCCAGCTGGGGACGAAGGGCGTGAGATCATAGTATCTAACGGACAAGACGGCCAAGATGAAACCGCTCTAGAAGAAGTTCAGGAAACTGAGGGAGACAGCGATGGTAAAGATCAGCTAGCACAGTCCGGTATGGGTTCTAATTTCGAGTCAATGAATGGCAATTTCATGGGGTTCAACAACGGAGGAGACATGAACCAGATGCAGATGATGATGGCCATGCAAAACAATATGAATCCAGCTGCCTTTAGTGCTTTTCCCATGATGGGTATGCAACGTCCCACTACATATCAGAATTCAGCAACTAACATTGACTACCAAGGAATGATGGATCCCATGGCGATGCAGAATATGATGATGAATGGTGGCTTTGGTGCGCAAGGCATGGGCATGAACGGCATGAACATGAACATGGGCATGAATGGATTCAATGGTGGCGGCAATGACTGGAACGGACAGCAATCATGGAACGTCGGCCAAGATAATTTCAATCCAAATGCTCCTGGAATGGGAAATGGTGACTTTGGCAACTTTAATGCTGGCTTCCGTACAGGCTTCAATTCAGGTAACTATGGCCACCACCAGTTCAATGACTACCGCCGAGGGAATAATAACGGATACCGAGGAAGAGGTCGCGGCCGAGGCTCCTACGGAGGTTATGGTCGCGGATACCATCACGGATATAACAATGCAAACCCAGGCTGGGCCGGCCAGGGTGCTCACTTCTCTGGAGGTAGAGACGGCCAACCCGAACTAGACAGCTCTCAATCAGCAGAACAGATATCTGGTGATGTCGATGAGTTTGGCAGGGCGATACCGTCAGGGCCGAACCAGGACGTACAACAGTCTGGTGAGAACGGACATGATGTGGCCGAGGATAACCATGATAGTACCGCTGCCGAGGGGACCGACAAGCTAGCACTGGAGAACTCGGAACAAGTACCTAAGCAGGATGGGTCACAATCTATGCAGGGTGATCCTGCGAATGACAAGGGTGATGTATCTTCTAGAGACCAGCATTCAGCGCCTCAAGGTCCTTCTCGCGGAAGTGTTGGTCCAATGCATATTCAAACCACGGTTCCGGACATACCGTTGAATGCACCTACTGGGCCAAAAGCCATGCGACACAATCTTCCTAACACTAGTATTCATCACCTAAGAGCCCGTGGCCTCATTGCTGATGAGCAGAGTCCGAGCTCGCGTACTACTAATCCCCCGCTTGTCGCAAGCCCTGTGGAAAACAAATCGAAGTCGCGGAGTAGTTCTCTGCATTCGTCTAGGGACAAAGATCGGCGCCTTCGTGAACGTGATCGAGAACATGATGAAGACCAGAAAAGCAGAGGACGTTATCGTGATAGAGATCGTTCTAGGACACACTCTATATCTAGGAGCCAGTCTCGAAGTCGCAGCAGGGATCGTAAGGAGTCTCGTAAGCAGAGACGACATCGCTCCCCGTCCGTCTCGGAAGGAGATCGTGACAACGGTCACCGCCGCCGCAAGCATAAGAGCAGGAGGCAGTCCACCCGAGATGACGATGACTATGGAGGTCGATCAAGAGATGCCAAGCACGACGAACGTTCCAGATCAGCTTCTCCCGTGGATCGTGAACATAAGCGTTCCGGTCACCGGAGTCGCCGCGATCGAGATGAAAAACGTCGTGACCGCGACCCCGACAGAGAGAGCGACTATGACCGCCACCGAAAGTCCGGCCACAGAAGTCACCGAGATCGCGACCAAGATCGCGAACGAGAGAGGGACCGAGACCGAGACCGAGAGAGGGAGCGGGACAGAGACCGTGCGAAGGATCAAGCTCGCGATCGCGACGATGACCGTGGCCATCGCAGCGGTAAGAGCACTAACACCCTGCCAACACCAATAGAACCCGCGGACAAGACCTTCAATCCTCCGACCGGTCCCCGTGGTAACTTTTCTATTAAGGGTGCTAGTAGTAAATCAAAGCCCTCTGGACTTGAGAGCAAGGGCGCCAGCAGTAGGCCTTCCAACCTGAATAGTCGAGAGAGTGACTCGTCTCGACGCCCTTCTCAGTCTTCTGTTGTTAGCCAAAAACCGGCATCGGGTGCGTCCACGAAGGATCCGCATACATTAGAACGTGAGGCCCGCGACCGCGAACGCCTGCTGAAAGAGGCCCAGCGGATGGCGACCATAGTGGGCCGTAGCGCGGGTGTGAAGCGCGGTCGCGAAGGTGGCGATGACCGCGGTGGCCGTCGAAAAAGCCGTCGCAGCGAGGCCGTCACGATGGAGGACGAGGAGAGCCGTATGAGGCGCTTAGAGGCAGAGCGTGAGGGCCCTCGCTGGGATTAGGAGCCGGACAGGAATTGCGACCGCCCTATGATAACTACCTAGGTAGTGGCAGGACGCACGAGTCTACGAGTTGGCGACCCACGATAACGCCTTCAAAAGTTAGCCTTTTTTGCAGCCCGATTCTAGCATCACCAAGACGCGACATGGACTTCTAATTACACTTTTCATAAAGGGGCGCCAGGCTAAACTAAAACGAAGTTTATACCGTCACTCCGAACAATGTAATATATTGCACTGGAGCACTTTTTTTCATTCGGGTTTGGAGACGGGAGAGCATTCGGCACCGGCCAAGGTCACAGCATGCAGCATTTGCCCCAAAAAGCAACACATCCGAATCATTTCGTTTATGGGCTAGATAAATATACTAAAGAGGCCTAAAAGCATCGAAAATCACGTTTAGAAGATGGAGGGCTGGAACAACAAGGTCCGGCAGTGGCAGGGAGCCAACACATCATTCAATGGATTGACACTTCCGTCAGTGGTCGAATTCGGTACAATTTCGAGTGATTTCGAGCAGATACCTACGTAGGGGCATGAGTACGTAGTAGTCAATTAATACGTTCTACCATCTTATTTATGCTCAAAGAGAGCTCGTGAAGTGTTAACATTTGCCTTTTCTTTACTGACCCGTGATTTGTGGTCCTGAAGTGGTATAAGTGTCATAGCATGCCGCCGTTCCGTTTCCTGATGTCAAGCGAAATCCGGCTCCGGAAGCGATTATGCCTCCATATATGTCATCCTAGTCCGCTTAGATGTGATCCGCCAGCTGATGGCTTCCCGGCTCGTATGGTACAGTATGATTTTCTTCCTCCATATCCGTACTACATCTCGGCACTGTCATATCCAATAAAAGCTCGTCCACGCCGACGGCCGAACCATCAATGTAAGATGTGAGATCTAAGCAATCCTTGCCTATAAGGCTGAAAGCAGCTCCGGACTGGCTGGTTCCCCATCCAAACCACGAGCTTATTCCTCGTGTGAGCATCCGATTCTCAGTAATTGTTCTGAATGAAGTCATAGTGGAACGGTCAGAACCAGGTTACTGGTGAAAAGCTCACTCTGGAGAGAATTACAGAGGGTATCGTGGGTCACTGCGCCACATAAGCCACTGATCTACAATGAAAATTCCCCTAGATCTATAGACTAATTCAAGGGAAACGAAAGAAGCTATTTATATTGATGCAATCTAGCAATGCAATTTGCTCATGTTCTGGGCTACTGCAAGACAGTGTGAGTTCACGTCCAGTTCCATGGCCGATACATCTGTTGAGCCGAGACTAAACAATGTCACCCTATCAATGATACGTCGAGTTCCCCTAATTCGTAAATTTTACTATACCACTGGGAGCAGTAGCATCCTAGGGCTCTTGTAAGCATACGCCCCTTTCATGGTTATAAATGCATGTCTTCACCTCCTCCCTAAGATGTTACTGTTACCGGTATCCCCTTTCAAAGAGGCAGTTTCGGTTTCTATGACAAGCCTAGCGGTCTAGTAGCATCCATCCTGCGCAGTTAGACCTAGAACCCGATAGCATCGCGCTGGACCATCACAATGCATATCTCCCAGAGCATACTCAAACTCGCCATGGGGCTCACCCTGAGCCTCATGACGAGATCCGTCTCCGGCCAAAACGGCTGGCCAGCACCGGAGCCCCTGAAAGGAACCATCCCCAACAACCCCATCGCGCAGACACTAGACCCGGCCTTGATCCGACGCGCATCCGACAAGAAGCTCTTCCTGTACACCACGGGCAAGAACGGTAGCGTCTGGACAGCGGACTCATTATACGGACCGTGGACGCACGAAGGGAGCGCACGGCTGCGGGAATACGGTGGGGCCCCCTCGCTGCACCAGGTCGGCGACACGTACTACCTGTACATCAACAACCACGAGTTCGACTACTCGCAGGTAGGCGTAACGGACCCGGACATCCACCAGTGGTTTCACAACTCCAGCATCCTAGCCGCGTCGTCCAAGACGCTGGAGATCGGCAGCTGGACGCAGCACGGCTGGCTGGATATCCACTGGGCCAAGAAGTACAACATCCTAGACGCGGCGCTGTTAACAATCGATGATGGTGGGAAGAGGCAAAATCTGTTGTCGTTCGGCTCCTACCAGCAGGGCATCTTCCAGATCCCGCTCGCAGACCCACCGATTAAGATCGCCGCCGGCGCGAATGGCGATATCACGCAGCTGGCGAACAACAAGACGACGGCGTTTCCGACGGGACCTACGGAGGCGAGTTACATCTTCAAGTGGAAGGACTGGTACTACATGTTCTTCTCGTCGGGCCGGTGCTGTAAGCAGCCGAATGGCGGGGGCTGGGTCGATAGGGGCGATGTGTATAAAGTCATGGTGTGTCGGTCGAAGCAGCCCCGGGGCGGATACGTCGACGACAAGGGCGTTGATTGCGCGAAGAATAGCGGTGGTAAGGAGATTCTGGGTACACATAACAATATTTGGGCTCCTGGTGGGCAGGGCGTTCTTGTTGATGACGAAGCGGGAGGGCCGATCATTTACTACCACTACGGCGAGTACTCTTCAGGTATATATTGATGAAAATAAGCTGACTGAAGAGTTTATAGTACCGTACGATGTCCAAACTAAGACTCCGGCCAACGAATTCAGATTCGGGTGGAACAAGCTCGACTTCAGCTCTGGATGGCCTAAGGTTGTTTGATTGCGTGGTCAACTATTGCAATTATGGGTATATATGTATAAATGAAAGTGTCCCCCATGTATATATCAATGGATATTGTGTCAGAAACTTGAATAACATCGAATTTATCATACCTCGTTGACCTAAATACCTTTTCATCCCCTATTGGGAATGGGAACTGGCAGTTCACCACCAAGCAGGTCTTGCCACAGAAGAGGACCGCTACGTTCCTCGTTACATTTTCGGACAGAAAAAGGATAAAGGAAGTAGTCTATCCTTCCCACAATTGTTGGCGTTATAATATGCACCATATTGGCCCTGGAGTAGCCTCCCTCACACCTTTACCTAGTGCCCACCTACTTAAGCCACCGGTAGCTACGGTAGCTGCTACACAGGTTAGCACAGGGAAGACAAGTACCAAAAGGGTGCACGAGATTAGCGATGTCGATAACTTCGGCGCCACCAATGACATTAGCGGCGTCAGTGGCATCGATGAGGTCAGCGACCTCGGCGAGAAAGAACACAGGAAAAGAGACGGGAGATCGGCAAGATCAGGAACTTCAAGACTACCTAGTACCTAATATTACTACCTATCTCGACCCCTTTTAGGCTAGGATAGGGGCTTATTTCAGAGACGTGTATTACGTCTTACTTAGCAATGTCTGATGATACCTACATCAACGCCAATTTACTCTTCCAGTAATCCATGCCACTCCGGAATTTCTTTGATGAGAGTCTTCATGTACTTCTCTAGCTTGACCGCGCACTTGGCGTATACCGTCGTGTCGGCGTTGTAGCTTCGGCAATTACTAAAAATTAGCTTGAGATCGTCGATAAGGTCTTTGGGGACTTGGTATTTATCCTGGTGCAGTCTTTCCTCCATAGTCGAAAGGTCCATCGGTGACTCGATTACTTTATAATAGTCAGGGACTTCGTCTCGATTAACTGGGTTGAGAAAGGGCCACGCTTGTTTGTGGTTTTGGATTTGAGAAAGGACGCGTCGAAGCTGATTAAAGTGAGGACCGCGGCGTGGCTCTCGTGCTAACTTGTCCATGTCCGGAGACCAGCCAGTTGCGCGAATGGCCGGGATGGAAAGGGGATCGATCGGGGTGAGTGTAGGGTTGACACCTGCCAGCTTCGCTGCAGCAACATCTTTGGCCCATTGCGCAGGTGGTTGGTGAATGACGTGGCTTTTGCTCATGGCACGGATTTTGGCTTGTACTACCTCCTTCTGTTTGAGGAGCATACGGCCAGCTTCAAGATAGCGTATTCGAGGAAGCATGGAACACTGCATAATTGTGCCTCCCTCGTAATCCTTGATGTACCCCATCCAGAGAGACTTTTCGAGGGTGATATCCTTGGTAAAGCCTTGCTTTTGGAAATATCCGGTAGCATAGTTATCAGCGTAAGTCAGAAAATGCATGATCGGGGAGGTGGCTCTGACGTAGTCCTTCAAATGGGCCATGAGATGAGCTCCGTATCCTTTCACCTGCTGATCAGATGAGACGGCGCAAAAGACAATCTCGGCAAACTTGCGGTCGCGAAACTCTCGGAATGTGACTCCCGCGACGACCTCTAGGGGTGGTTTGACGAGGGCCAGGGATAAGTGACTGCGATCATAGACGAGACGTGCGATGTAGTCCTTGGGCATTTTTGGAAGTTGTTTCTGAAACAGGCATTTGAGGCCTGTCAAGAGAATTACGTTCTCTCTGGCGCCGTCATTGTTGACGACCCGGAATTCGATCTCGCCATTTCTCTCCTCTATAACTGCAGGCTTTAAATGAGTTAGAGATTATTCTATTATTCAAAATTCTCAGCATACCTTTTCCAGGAAAGGAATTCTTTCCACTGTAGCTTCGTGGGCAAGCTTGATTCTTTTGTTGGGGTTGAAGGTGCTCGGTTCCTCGGACGCGTTGCTTGTCGCGACGGGGATATTTCGCTCGGGGCCGGTAGGGAACGACCGCGAACCCGGGCTGTCCATTTTCGCGACTAGTGACGGCGAACACAGGGATGCTCGTGTTTCGATAAATCAAACTAAAACTAGTGCAGGCAAGTTAGCTTCAAGTATGTTCTAGTATACACAGTATATGAGAGTGATCCGCGAGTGGTAGGCAAGTATGGTATGAGACAACATCCTATTCATAGAGTTCCGTAGACAGTATATCTGACACACTGAGAACTGTATGCGCATACCTTAGGAGCACCCACCTACTTCGTGTAAGTGCTCATGTGAATAAGCTAAGTATTCGAGTATTCTTACAGTGCTTTTAGGGCTGTGGGCTGTGTTGTTGTTCGCCGAGATATCGTAATCTTTTCTCCTGAACGATGTGATATGGGGTTGGTTCTGGTTGGGTGCCTAGTATCTGGGGTCGAGATATCTCGGTGTGACGTACACCTTAGTAAGTCGGATTGGCACGTAGGTGCCCTCTAGGGCTTGGAAAATGAATAGTTACGGTAGCTGCGAGCTTCCGGGGAAGAAGGCCTGTACGTGGGCGGTGTTACATGCTCCCCGATTGGCGACTAGTCAATCCAAGTTATGTGGTTGGTTAAGGAAAGTATCTCCTCTAAATTACGTCGCGGTATCTGCCCTAAAATAAGCCGACTATGCTCAGGGTAAATTTAACAGGCTGATCGTCACGTGGGGGAACATCAGGTGTTCGATAGATCGGGTTTGGCAAGGTAGGCAGGTACAGTATGTAGGTACCTAGGATGTAGATATCCATATAGGGGACGGGGGTGGTGTAAATGATTCCGGCCCGGAGGATAAGCACCCGGTCCGGTCAGCCCTACAATCCATTTGTCTTCGGGCCGGTAAAGGATTCCGCTTATATTTATGGGAGCTACATATGTACTTCATACCCCCGAACGCAACAGAATCAATGATACTGCTTTTAAACTCGACAGTCAGGAAATCCCAGTTAATGACTTCAATGTTATTATCAAGGATGAATGTAAACATTAGGATTCGAACTTGTACGTAGCAATGGCAATTGTAATTGTATCCTAGTCCTGTACGAAGAGTGGAATGTAAGGTATTGTGATATTCTATCTGAGTTAGCTCGCTTCGAGATAGTCGGCGCGAAAATTTGTGCTTGCTTTCTGCTCGGCGAGTGCGTCTGATCAGTTGGAGCGATCTTGACACTATAGCTATGCTTAAAGGACTACTTGTTATCTTTCTTTCCCTTATACGATTCTGCGTCTCATTTTCTAACATGTCTATTTAGCAAGATATCTCCTCCACCTTGCTTAAGATATTACCTCGGGCACCCGAGCAGCTTAATGTTAATCGTCCATCATTATTTGTACATTTGTTATGCGGGTCTTTTAACATCACTGACATTAACACCCGCTTCGACTTTACTGACCACAATTACGAGTGATCGAACATGGACCTTCCCGTAGTCTACACTTCAGGAGGTCAAACATAATGACCCACGACAAGCCTGCGAGTTCCGAAGATTACGGAAACCACAAAGAAATACGGGAACGGTTAAGAAGAGTGAGGGGGGGAACATGTTTATGTTGTGCTCATCAGTGTCTTGGTTTCATTGACTTATTCTAATACATATTAACCCATTCTTTATATGGATATTAAGAACCCTCTGGTGCTATAAGTGAATAGTAGCTTTTAATCATAGGTACATACAGTAGCTGACGGGTATAGGTTAAATCGCCGAACTATAACTTAGCTGGCAGTAAGTCTTATCACGGTTTATAAGTGATGCAAGAACGCAGGTGCCTGGCCTGACAACGTTCTATCTTTTAGTAGTGTAGCGGTTTCGTACTTACATCCAAAGTTTTACAAGTTTATCTTAAATGTTGCCGAATTCAATAGTAGTTTTAAATGTAGAAGCAAGGGAAGCTGCAAATCCCGTTGCAATGATATGGCTATCCGGACCATTAATCCCCCCTTCAGTGTATGAAAGGGTTGATGGGTTTCGGCGGGTACTTGTAAGTCTCCCTATTCCTGAGAGAGAGTTATGGGATAGTGAGCGGAAGGAACTGCGCTATTGCATGCGAGCCATGAAGCGGACCAAGAAGCCTAGGAAATAGCCAGACTTCTACGCAAGGAGCCTCAGCCCATCTGGCTAGGACTGCAGGTCCAGATATCTGGGCGGCCTTTTGTCTCCCGTGGACTCTCTTATCCAGGGGTTAGAGGCCCAGGGGCTAGCTCCCGGGTAGAGCACCGAAGTGGACAATCCCTTACGCACGGGCCACTGGGAAAGCGTTCTGACAATGAATTGATGTACTTCTAAGAACCTCTCCTGGGCTTAAAAGAATTGTGATTATGGTTGCTATGGAATTTGCGACTTGAAACGTCAGGCGGTCAGCACTTGTGGTTAACCAATTCGTTAAACTTATTACATAAGGTTGGCTCTGTCGTATTTCTTTACCTCGGTAGGATCTGCAACTATGATATGTATTGAGTGGATCCTGTAGAGTCGGACTATTAAAGTGCTCTGATAGATTACAGTAACGTAAACGATATTAAGATGGCATTTGGCATTGTGGACGACAATTCGAAGACGAACTAGAATGTCTATGAGAACTTGTGATGTTGGGTAGTATGTAGAAAGTTGGCTTCTGTGTCCTGTGTGAGATAGAAACCGCGTTATGATGATGAAACTGTTGCGAAGACGTTAATATGAATATTAGACCGTGAAGTTGCTATATTCCTGACGAGGATATAAATTGTACAGTCTGTGACTCGTAATATGAAGGAAACTTCTTATGATACAAAGAATTGTTACATGAAATAACTAAAATTTCGTAGATATGGCCAGAGACTCCCTTTACTGGTGGGTGATAAGGGCTTTTCAACATAAGACATAAGTATCCAAAGTGCTAACTCTTTATTACTTAAGGCGCAAGGAATAGTCTTCAACATGAATTGCGCCATCAGAATTCAGCGGTGTTTGGCTAGAACTAGGTAGTAGTATCAATACTCTTGCCAATATTTCAAACTGTCACGAGGCGGACCAAGAAGCCCGAGTGTCTAGTCTTCTGATACAACCACTCAAGTCACAGCCAACCAGCGGGCATTTAGATATTGTATCATCAACTTGCTTCATCATAATATCTCTTTATGTATGGATCGAATGCAGCCATCTATGTTATATACATCTATATCCAAATTTAGGCTATGCTGTGGCCAATGAGCACTCTAATGCAATGTGATATGCTTAACGTAGCATCATATCTGTCATGCTTTCCTTTTTCTTGAATCCTTGTTTCGTGTTATGTTCTTGCTCCAGCGTGTATTCTTTCGTAAAACCACTAGAAATTAGTGCCACCCCGCTGATGACAGTCATTAGCAGCCAGATAACATGCAAGCTATCTGAATATGCTTGCTTCAAATCCCACTTATCTCTTCCTTCCGGCATCCCGTTGATAATATTCACTAATGCAGTGGCATCCTTGCTATATTCTGCCGCCACAGGAGCGAATGCAGGATACTTCAACAACTCTACCTGGAGCTGATTCTGGAAGGCTACTCCGCTTATCGCGACGCCGATGGACTGGCCAAAAACACGGAGGAAGGAGAAGAAAGCCGCAGTGTGGCCGGAATCCTCAGGACGACATGCTGCTTGGGTACCGAGACCCATTGCTGGAAACAGAATCCCCGTGCCCGTAGAAACGAGGACATTAAGGAAAATCCATCCGGGAACGGAAGTCTCAGGCCCTAGTAGGAATAGGACCCCAGAGCCAGCAGTTGTCGCGAGCCAACCTGACCATAGAGCCCAGCGATATCTTCCGGTTTTCGTGCATATGAATGCGGCTATAACCGATATAGGAGCAACCAAGCCTGTCTCCGGAAGGATGGCAATACCGGAAATAATCGGCGAGTAACCCTTGACAGCTTCGTAATATAATGGTAAGAAATAAAGAAGAGACCAGACGACGATTCCGTGGAAAATGGTCTCGATGTACGTAATGATTAGAGTCGCATTGCTGAAGATACTGAAGCGAATAATGGGCTCAACGTTGAGGCCTGGTCGAGGTTGGCCGTTGGAGTCGAACGCCTTTTTCGAAAGCCACCATTCGTATAAAGCGAAACCAACAATACCATCAAACCCGATGAAAAGTGGAACTATGGTTCGCCAGTGATCCCAAGGATACATAACGCCACCTAGATATCGTGTTAAAGAATGTCTTAGCTAAAATAAGCTCAAAAGGGAGACACGTACCCCATGTTATGGGGATCAAAAAGCCCACCGTTGAACCAACAAAAATGACGGACCCAATCCAATCAAACGTGCGGACTTTCGTCGACAGCCTCCCTGGAAGTCTGTCAAGTTTCAAAAAGAAAAATATCGCGATCAATCCGACACCGACAATGGGGAGATTGATCCAGAATACTATAATTAGTGGAGTTAGTAGCTATTTTCAATTTATGTGTAACGTCTATCCCTTGGAGCGAAAAAAGGGGTAACCTAGAAGTTGACGTACTCCATGTCCACGATACACTCTGAGCAAAAGCCGATCCCACCAGAGGACCGGCGACCGAACCCAATGCCCACATCGAACCGAGATAGCCGAACCATGCTGGGATGAATTAGCTTGGGGTGTTCTGGGGGAAGCATGGGAATGAACGACTCACTTCCTCGGGCTGCTAGGGGGACGAGGTCCGTGACGATAATTTCACCTAGTGCTAAGATACCTCCTCCACCGATGCCCTGTACCGACCTTCCCGCGAGCCTTAGGCGTAGTATGTTAGTGACATGCGAAAGAACCGGGGTGTCATACTCGTGAGTCAACATACATCAACGTAAAGTTCGTGGCGACGGCGCATATTATCGCGCCCACGACAAATAAAAGTGACGATATAACAACCAAGTTCTTTCGCCCAAATACATGGCTGAGTCCCGCGATTACAGGTTGGAAGACAGCCGATGTTAATAAAAACGATGTCCCGGACCAAAACGCTTCAATAGCCGTCCCCTTGAGTTCTTGGGTGATGATAGGTAACGCGATACTCAAAGATGTGGCATCGAGGGCGGCTGCTAGAGTGATAATGCAGATGGAACTGAAAGCGAGAATGAAATCTCGTCCCGGTTTGAACGCAGGAGGGGTCTTTGGCTGCTGTTGTATTTGTATTATTTGTTCTTCCTGCTCCCGAACAGGAGGAGCAATAGTAACTGTGGACTCTTCGTCGGTGGATATGTAACCACTGTATTCCATCGAGAATGGTACGGGAACGGCCATCGCCATCATGTCAGGCGGCGGCGGAGCCATTGTCAACTTGCTCCTGGGCCTACTTTCGCGATATAGGATTAAATGAAGTTAGATGGGGGTTAAAATCTCACAAGAAGCGAAAGTAGCCCAGCTGAAGAGACCGAGATGATAATACAATTGAATTAAAACTCGCTGTGGTAGTGAAACCATCTAGCACGTAGCACAATGACTGAGTAATAGGAATTAATTGAACTAGAAGGTAATGTACAGAATTGCCGCTACTGATCCCATAGTCTAGAAGAAACCGACCTGGGTAGGTACATATGCAACGCGTCTCAAACGCCTCGTGGGGTGAAGGGATACGGATCGGGGGGCATGGCCACCACGACGACCGACACCGCACGTGGCGCCTCACAGTAAGTATTGATCGAGCTGAACGGTAAGGCGACATATGCACGTAAAAATAGACGTGGGGATTGCGGATTCTGAGGTTCCTCCAAGAGACCGATACTGCATGTAGAAAAGTAAAGAGTATCGCACAAGGTTCAGCTCGGACGAATATCCGACCGTACACGGTAAAACGTAAGGGTCCTGCCATGGAGCAACTTTGCTCCCTTCGTGGTCCAAAGTGGTTCCGAATCGTGTGACTTGCATCCGCCCAATCAACGGCAGCGCTGTAGCTTGGGTAGGCAGGTAAGCATGCATTTGGATCCAATAGGCGGATCGCTTTTAATACGCCACAATCCAAACGACTATAAGCAGACGTATTACCCGAGTTGTTTGCAAAGGAGCAAGCGATGGACCGTGTGGATTGGGGCAATCACGACAATTTAGATGAACTCAAGTGCTACGAAGGTGTTCTCGTTAAGTAATTGCCATATTGCTTATGCGTATTCCCGATAAGATGAGGCATGGTTTTTGCCCGATATTGTGTCAGGATTCGGTTGTCACTAGTATCAGTAAAGGGCGTCAATATTCCTAAAGGGGTTTTACACAGGAGAAGCCGTTCTTGTTTTTCTGGGCGCTCGCTATAGCATTCGATTTTCGCTCTGCATCGTACATGAGGTCTGGTTGCACCCATTATACATGAGGCGCTCATATGGCTTTTAAGAGTAAAACAGGTTGCCTATTATTCATATATTACAGCAAGTAATATAAAAGTCTTGCGTGAACGAATAACGTAAATAGATACACCGTGGTATCATCGTGATGATAACCAATATATCTAACTGCACGTACCCATATTATACATGTACGAAGCCGGAAGCGCTTATAAGACGTCGAAAGGGCGAGCAGCAGCGCACAAATTCATCATACTACCAGTACATACCAAATCCACCTCGTCGGGTTTCAACAATGATATGACGTTGGCAACCTGAGTCACATTCCGTCGTAACTGTGCATATGGATGCAGAATGAGTTTATAAGATCGATATGTACGTGCCCGTTCGGGTAGATAATTGGTACGGGTCGGGTGCTGCGGAGGAAAAGGCCGCCCGTTTGAAATAGTGGTAGGCAGTGCCTCTTGCCATGATACCATAAAGAGTATCGCACGTACTCCTGCCATATTATCCTTCAATTTCCCCCTTACAGTCTCCGTATATATATCATCTCATTGCCAGAGCAGCTCGAAACGTCGTAGCTATCTGAGGCGAGTATTCATCTTTATTGCCCTTGGCTGTTTATATACCTCTATCATGATGTCGTTATCTAATCATTCAATCTCATCTCGGTATATGTCTATTCTATGAAGCCCTTCCAGATCTATTTCTATTTTCTGGGGCTTAGGGGCCTTATGCTGTGGGTCGGCGCCGTATTGGAGCAATGTGAGAACGGCCGCTTCAAAATCCGTCTCAATCGCAATGTGCAACGGGGTCCTTCCAACGTCGTCATAACCATCAATAAGTCTCCTTTCATCTCGACAATGGTTAAGTAAAACTCTCAATATGTTCTCGCGAAGGTGCAATACAGCTAGATGAAGAGCTGATGGGCGTGGTTGACCACTGTCATCACCAATGCAGGCCCCATGCAATAATAGCGACCTGACGACCTCCTCATGGCCTCCGATGACGCCATGCATCATCGGAGTCAGGCCGTCGCTGTCTCTTTCATTGCAGTCTACACCTTGTTGGAGTAAGAGGCGAACGATCCTGTCGTTCCCCTTCTGCGCAGCCATGTGAAGTGGGCTAAGCCATCCACGTGCACTTGTCCCTGACACTGCGCTAGGTGGCGTATAGTCATGAGGGGAATCGGAACCCAAGCCATATCCATGCCCTGTACTCGTGATGCTTCCGGAGCGAGTAAGTGGAGGATTGCTGGGAAGACTCCCGGGGAAATTGTCGTGGGTTCCTATTATTGCCGCGGAACTTGTGGGTGATGGGCCTGAAGTGGAAAAGGTTGAGTCTATGTTTTGAGCGGGAGGAGTAGATGTATTTTCCAGAAATGGATCAACATCTTGAGGAGAGTTCTCGCTATGTGGAGGAGTTAAGCAACTGAAATACCCAAGAGTACAGGTGAACGGCGGCTGATTAGGGAGCTGTGAGGGCGAAAAGGGGGAGTCGGCCGACGGGAACTCCGAGGATTGAATGTCTATACATGACGGGCTTAAAACATTGTTTAGAACTTCATTCCAATCGACGGACGCTTGTAGGTTTTTCTTTCCTATGAGCCGAGGCGACGTGTGATTAGCTAAATGATCTAGATATCCGACGGGGGCCGAGACTAAATTGATGTCACTTACGACGGAACCTCCGCTGTGCTTCACGGTTCTGTGTGCGTCGACGCTCGAGAGCTTCTTGCGTGCTAGAATCCGTCATCACGACTACGCCGGGAGGAGAGTATGCGTTAGACGGCACCCGAGGGGGGAAGTGGTGAAAACGGTTAGCCGGTCAGCACCTGATAAGATCTACGGGCTTCTATTTCAACTCGAAAGGAGTCAACTCGAGGTGTAAGAGAACGTGGGATTGTGTATGAGGCGTCGACGTCCTACATAGAACTTTAATATGTACGAAGGGTCCTAGCTAGGAGCTCTCCGGGTATACAGGTGACGAAACTGCTTGGGTAGGTACCGTAACTAAAATCTCACAGAATACCTAGGAGATAAGCTACGGTAGCGAAGCAGCGAAGCGGCGGGTTAACGAAGAGGGTGCCGAGGGGCTGAACGAAATCCTGTGCATCATTGATGTGAATCAGCGGGATGGAAGAGAGGGACTTGCCTCGGAGCCTGCGCCACTCGCACCGAACTCCTGAGGAAGAGCATAGGCTACCGGGTACTCCCACAAAACGTCATGCCCATTTGTTACTACAGGCTGGTTACCGGACTTTTTTTCTTGTCGAAGCCACGATTTTCAGGGATGGCATACAAGGGCTCTCATGCCGGTTCCTTTAGCCTGGGAAGTATAAGGCAGACGGTCCCGTTAGGCATCCCATTAGACATCCCGTTAGAGGAAGACTGTACCTTTTCGAGAAGCCTAATGCTAGACGAGATAAGGATAAAAGGCACGTATCAGCTGTATGTAATGCGGCGGCGTATAGAAGAGGAATTAATTGGTTGAGTAAGCTCTAATTGGGAGAGATGGGTAGAAACTGGGAAATCTAGAACCAATACTAGCAGGCTAGGCAAGCCACCGATTAGTTGCTCTAGAGGCATCCTAGAAATGTGATACGAGTAGGATTAGACCCGAGCTAGGTTCAAATCTATCCCGGGCTTACGCCGCTAGTACCATTGAATTGCCGCCATTCCGTATGCTGTATGGCTCACGATGAGAATAAACTTTTAAAGTTGTCAACGGTTTTTTTCCTAACTCAATTCATTGCCGATGCCTGGGTATGCTCAGCAAGCCTCCTAACCTTGGAAATCCGTGGCTATTCGGAGAGAAAATTCTTTCTGTAACAGAGCCTCAATGATGCCAAGACAACCGGCCTAATATCGGATTGAACACAAATACTTACTAGTAGTTACTACGTAGTACCCGTAGATGCAGCAAGGTATATCCAATGGATCTGATACTTTATGTACTTCGTAGCCTAGACAATTTACGGCGTACCATTAATGATTCAATGTTCCAGTGATTCCAAGTTCCAACCCCTTATTTCCAAACTTTTATCTTACATCCATGGAAAGCCATGGTTCCCATTTGACGGACCTCCAGGGCTTCCAAGCTTTATGCAGTTTAGTGGATTTAATACCTAGCTTTAGTGGATCTGACCCGTGGGTTCTATTTTAGATCCTTCAGAGATGGGGCAAATCATCGCCTAAACTCCTGCAAGCTGAGGCCTCGAAGGTGAGCAAGTATTGTCATACAATTGCACCATCGTTTAAAGGAACGCCGAATCCAATTCTTACCATCGTCCCATCCTCAGCTCTTTTCGGGCGTTCGGTTGCTTGGAGTTGCATAGAGTTGCATGGAGCCTGGGCGTATTACTACGGTGGCTAATACTTATGTAACGCCTTAGCTAATCTCCGATGCTGCGACGCATCTTCGCCTTGTACAACCCCAGCTCCGATCCTTATTTCTTCACAAGGGTCCCCCCCTCATTCGTCTCTTCCATCGTCCTTCGAAGATTCCATGCCATATGCAAATGTAACCCCCACGATGACGCTGGATGCGGTGAAACTGTAGATCCCCTTTCAGCTATTGTCCTTTCGCCAAGCTGCCAACAGCTCATACTATCACAATTAACAGAAGCGAAGATAGGACAAATGAATGCAAGACGATTGGAGGATTGGACCGGCATAAACGACATGTAAGTAAGAAATACCACTCTCTCACGACTCATATGACGAACAGGTACTCGAAAGATTTATACCGATTCGTCCGGGTTTATTATTATATACGTAAAAACATCCAATGAAGCAATCTTTCTACAGAAAGCGCCGAAAAATTCGATGTTGTGAAACACGCGCGCTAAGTACATGTAATCTGAGACCGAATCTAAGACCGAATCCCGGGCCCCTCAAAAGTGGCTTGCTAGCACATCTGCTTTGGGAAAGAACGCGGCTCTTATTTCTTCACAATTTGCTCTACAGCGTCCAATCCAGCCAATTTCTTGACGAAACCGTCGAATAAGCCAAATGGCAATACCGTTGAAATGCGGGTAAGAAGAGCCGACTCGCCCCGCCAGATGACCGGGGGCGGGTTAGTCTTCTGTAGGTCCCGGACCACCGCCTCGGCCCACTGGTTCGCCGGCATGCCTGAGCTCTCGAAGCCTTCTTGTCGCAGCGCCTTCTCGACCACTTCTCTTGCGGGCTCGTATATCGAGCCCTTAGGAAGCGTTACGTTGCTCTTCTCTTGTAGGTTCTTAATCAGGTTGGTCTTGACGATTCCGGTTCGTAGGTCGACCACCTTGATGTTGAAGGGTGAAAGCTCGAGTCGAAGTGAGTCCGAAAGCATGGCCATCGCGGCTTTTGAAGAGTTGTAAATCGCTTGGAATGGTATCGTAGCGCTGGCTCCAACGGATGTCTGATTGACGATAAGAGCATTGGATGATTTCATGAGAAGGGGTAGGAAAGCTTGGATCATGGCGATATGGGCCCACACATTCAAGTCATATAGCTTTTTGGCGGCGGCGATATCGGTGTCGACCACCGGCATGAGGAATTGTAAACCGGCGTTGTTGACCAAAACATCTAGAGACGGTACTTGCTTAACACAGGCGGCTATCGACTCGTCGGATTGAATGTCCAATTGGATGGTCTCGATTCCCACGGATTTCAGCTGAGTCATCTTGTCAGGGTTTCGTGCTGTCGCATATACGTGGAATCCGGCCTTGTGAAAGGCGACAGCAAGGGCCGCACCCATGCCGCCATCTGAGCAGCCGGTGATCAAAACGGACCTCTTAGGATTAGGCATTTCTGCAGCTTGTGTAAGGCAAGGGAATCTATAAAAAGGGTATGGCTTGCAGCACACTTAAGAACTGAAGAATCTTGTAGGTTTGGGGTCGATATTGGGAAGGACAGCAGACGCAATGGGCCGGGTTGAATTTAAATGTCGATTCATAATAGACAATGGACAGTATGGATAGCTTTGTATACAAATAACAGTAACAAACACATGCAAGGAGTATGATAATCAATACACATGTGGGCATTGTAGGAATTACTCCAGGATAAGCATGCAGAATACGTACCGGATACTTACCACCGGTTGCCGTTCCCGGAGAGGAACTAGGCCGCTTCTCATGCTAGCAGTGTAGCTAGGAGTGTACCCCCGGCATAATACCCTCCCGCTAGTCCACCACGGTCCATTGTTGCCCCGCCTTCGGGGATGAAGGGTTCGATTGGAGAAACCGGCCTAGACCTCTTGAAGTCAGCCCTACGCTCCAGGGCTGTTTAGTGTACAATGTTAAATTAACTACCGGAAAAGTACTTTGTACTCCCCCAATTACCTTTTTAGGTAAGTATATCATCTTATGAGCCAATAGACGTCGAGTACTTTCTTTTTCACCATCTACCGGTACAAGACAATTGCGTGTAAGACTCGGAGCAATATTATTTACACGAAATCCGATATCCCTCGCCTCCCCTTTGAACGTGATATATTAATAGTATCAAGTTAAGCAGCTAGCAGTATCTGGCGGTCACCTGTACTCAGTCTTTATACGTGCGTAAATCTTGCGATTCACTATCCAATCGATTATTTCGATGTGTTTCAAGCAAGATGAAAAGGCGCACACGGGTATCTGCGTGTTTGCCTCCTGGTGGTACCGGATAGATGCAGGTAGCACTACTTGTGCATTCCCGTCCCACGTGGTTTAAGTCAATTGATGGGCACCAAGAGATGCCATGACACATTGGCATTGACACTGTGCCATTTGCATGCAGAGAGCTATGGTGTAACGGTACGATTGTGTCTATCAACCTATCTACCATCTTTTCCCTATACCTATACCTAATTCAGCTCTGTAGAAGTACATACCACTTCTTCCAACTACACCAGGGATAGCAACCAATAGTTACATCACTTTATATGTTCTTCGCTAGCCATAAACTGCTAGTTCGGCTAGAGCATTGAAGACCAAAGTTTACTCCCTGATCTTAACACGAAGCCCTTGACTTCCCCTAGCCGGCATAGGGATGATCATCTCGCTATTAGCGGCTATGTCCCTCTCACGAATCGTGTCGTACAGTTCTAAAGTACGACCTTCCTGACCACGATAAACGTCATATCTGTTTATGATCGTGGCTAATACCATGCCCATTTCGCGGCGCGCAAAGTTCTGTCTGTAGTATGGTGTTAGAGTCGCTAATTATCTTCACGGGGATCGGAACAATACTTACCCAACGCAGTTTCGTGAACCCCGCGCAAATGCGATGAATGATCTGGTAAGCTTCGGGTCATCGATCCATCTCTGAGGACGGAACTCATACGGGTCCTCGAAGACCTCAGGGTCCGTATGGGTAATCAACGTTGACATGCTTGTCCAGGTGCCAGGAGGAAGCACGTAAGTCGTTCCACGGCGTTTATCGTTATACACGATATCCACCTCGGGTGAGATACGGGCCATACGTGACATGACACCAGGGTGAAGACGAAGGCCTTCCTGGATCACCGCATTGAAGTAGGGAAGATGTTCGACTTCCGAGTAGGACGGAACTGTATTCTTGTCTGGAATAGCCGTGCTGATTTCTTTCTTAACCTTTTCGTACTCCTCTGGATGGGCAAGTAATTCAAATAGGGTGGCACTCAAGGTATAAGCTAGTCAAATATTAGCTGATTACATTCCGATATGCGTATACAAAATGGTATAACCAACCGGTTGTTCCCTCGCCGGCTAGACCGATCAGCTGCGCATCATGGGCCATTCTAGCGTCCGTCTTCTCTTCATCCGGAAGTGAGCTACCGAGAATGCCCTCAAAGATCGTATTCTTTATGTCTTCAGGGTTCGGTGAGCTTCTGATCTGGCGAACTCTCTTTATCCACCACTGTAGATGTAATCAGCACACAGACCGAAGACCAACAAAGAGGCAGACCTTACCTTTTGTTTCTCGGCCATTTCAGTCAAATTGGAAAAGAATAATCGTAAAATAACATTGGGCGCGTTATTGACTAGTAGCATGACCAGAGGGAAATGGCCGAAAATATGAGTAAGATCGAAATACTTGTCGGTTGACTGGAAATATGAGCGACCCCAGTCGTCCTCTTCCAGAAAATGGAAGCAATCGCCGAAAGCATACGTAGTGATTATATCGCTTGCGTATGCCTTAAAGACGGTATGCATATGCATAACTTTACCGTCCTTTCCAATGCGTTCATTCCATCGTGAAAGCATCCTCTCTAACTTCTCCTTGATTCTTGGCTCTACTTTGCGCACACTGGCGTTGGAGAAGAAGTTGTTGATGCTGTTCCTGCGCATGCGGTGCATGTGGTGATCTATTGTAGCAACAATGGAGTTAGGTGCTATTGAAATGTCAGCATGTTCCAGATCAAGAAGTCGGACATGCGTGGTTCATACTTCCTGTTCTCCAACCAACCATAATAGGTTTATTTGTCGCTCTTCCTCCAGCCGGATACAGCGTATCGATGAAGTCTGGATCATTGAAGTGAACTTCATTTGGGTTGATCCGGATGATTGGGCCTGGAGTCTCATCGTAAGTCATGGGTGTAGTACGAATATGAGTCGTAGCCAAACATACCATACTCCCTGTGCATTTCAGCCATGCGCTTGAAGTATTTTCCGCCCAGAATGACTTCATAGTAACACTCGTACCACCATGTCATCGCTAGATACCATTAGATCCTCGTTCTGTTTAAAATGTCTAACATGCGCCATCTCTAGGGCTTTCTTACCAGCCAGCTTAGGTCCCGGGATGTTTGCCAACGGGTGTAAGGTCACTATATTGTACAATATTAGCTATGGCTATAGTCTTGAATAAGGTTCATGTATGTTAGTGTTTACCTCGATAAACTGCGAGACACACGCCCCAAGCAAAATACCCAACGACCACAAGGGCGATTAGTTGAAACAATCCAATCCCAGAGCCATACTGAGAAATAATTGAAGTAGGTAGAGGGAAACTTCCCAAGACCTCCTTAACGGACGCCATTGCTTCGAACTTTGCTGAAGGAGAAGATAGGTGCAAGGTGGAAGAGGTTGCTTCGACACCCCGACTTTAAACGACACTTAGATTTTCTCCCTTGCCTTTGTTTGATGTTCTAGGGATGGTATTATAAAACGCGAAATTAAAGTATCTAACAAAAGTCGTACAACTAGAAAACTCCAAAGCCTAACTAGTTACTCCAAAGGGTCAGTTCATCATCAGCCCACGGTACACATCCCAAGACACGGCTCTATTCGGCGCCCTGAGGGATTCTAAGAATAAGCATATGAAGTGATGAAATTGATAGACGCAGCGGCTAGATACAGTAGCGCGGATAATGCTTAAGAGATGACGATGCAAGCTTACGCTATTACTGCAGGGATTAACAACGCTCTAATCCTCATCGCCATAAGCGTGCAGATCAGCCATACTAAAGCAGTAATGTAGCTGAAACGCAGGGCTGATTCCACGAGTACGCCAGGATACCCCAGACCGCTGGAATCGCGGCCTTTGAACTTGTGACCCTACATGTAGTTTCTAATTCAGACTGAATAATCTCCCTCTCCACCGTCCCGGGTCATGTCTAGGAATTGAATACTAACATACGATCGGCATCCTCCATGGCTAGACCTTCTGTGTGGCGCGTTTAGCATGGCGGATTCCACTTACATGTAATTACTACAGCTCATAGGATATGAGCTGAAATGATACCTAGGTTGCGAGCGAGGTGGCTAGCTCCGAGCGAAGGAGGTCTTCGTCTAAATTTATCTCTATTAGCTTGATTCCATGTCAATAGATCTGAATAAGTAGCGGTATACACCCGACGATCTTTTATTCTATGTTAGTTCCAAGTCGTGGGCCCGTATATGTTGTTTTTGCCTTTGATGCTGCTTGAAGATGCCTGTAGCTACATCTCATCGTGTGTTGGCGGCTATCACCGTCTTGGCTGCATTGCCCTTGGCTTCTGCCGCCGCCACTTATTGGCCAAAACCGCCCAACACAACTGCAAATTGCCGTCTCCTACCTGGAGATGCTGGGTGGCCTTCCGATAACGACTGGAAGCTCTTCAACAAAACCATTGGAGGAAAGCTCATTCTTGGCGCACCTTTGGCAGAGTCATGCTATTCGCCGACGATTGATGCGACTCGAGACACTTGCGTCAAGATTCGAGATGGATGGACTAATGGGGAAACTTAGTATGTTACGCTGCAGCCCTATCTGACAGTAGCAATGAAAGCTGACTTACATGTCCAGTTATACAGATGCTGTCAATGTCATGTCACCCTATTGGCTCAACAACTCATGCAGCCCTTTTCTGGGACCAAGCCCGTCATGCACCTTGGGTAACATTCCCGTTTACGCGATCAACGTCGATGGTCCAGAAACGGTCGCAGCGGGCCTCAAGTTTGCACGAGAGAAGAACATCAGACTCTCCATAAAAAACACAGGCCACGATTATATCGGAAGATCGAATGGCCAAGGTTCCTTATCATTATGGACGCACAACCTCAAGAACATGACGTTTCTCAATTACAAGAGCCGTAACTACAACGGCCCGGCCATGAAGGCTGGTGCTGGTGTCCAGTTCTTTGAGGCTTACAAGACTGCCGCCGATAACGGCTACCGAGTTACGGGAGGATATTGTCCTACCGTCGGTATGGTCGGAGGTTACGTCCAAGGTGGCGGCCATGGGCCATTGTCAGCGAGTTACGGTATGGCGGCTGATAATGCACTCGAATTCGAGGTCGTAACCGTCGACGGCCGATATCTAGTCGCCTCGCCTACCCAAAACTCAGACCTGTACTGGGCACTGAGTGGAGGCGGAGCGGGTAACTACGCCGTAGTCCTTTCACTGACGATCAAGGTCCACAAAGACGGACAGACGGCCGGAGCAACCTTGACGTTCGCCAACACGGATCCTACAGCATACTGGCAAGGTGTGGGCGCATTCCAGAAGCGCCTCATAACACTCAACACCATCCCGGGTTTCGCGACCTCCTGGGGATTCGACAACCAAGCCTTCAGTCTCAATGTCGCCACTCTTACCGACGGCTCACAGGCCGACATAGAAAGGCATTTAAAACCGTTTGTAGACGACCTCAAGCAGCTCAATGTCTCGTTAATCAACTATAATACGACAATACACTCAAGATTCTACGATCACTATCAAGCGTACACATTCCCGCCCGAGATCTACGCGACCAACAGCTCCCTTGGAGGTCGATTAATACCCACATCTGCCATTCAGAACAACTTAACGGGTCTCATAAATGTATTTCAGCAAATTGTGACGGATCCCGTATACACACGGAATCGCATTAGCGCGATTTCCATAAATGTGACACACGCGCGGGTTGGAAACGACCCTAGCTCCAATGCCGTGTTGCCCGCCTGGAGAGACGCTCTATACACACTAAACGTTGGAATCGGATTTGATGCGGATACACCCACGTCAGAACTCCAGGCCGTTCAAGCCAAAGTCAACGACTGGCAAGCACTATTCACCCCCTTATCGCCGGGCGGTGGTGGATACATGAACGAAGCAACATTCGATGACCCCACATGGAAGCAGGACTACTTCGGGAAGAACTACAACAAGCTGCTCTCGATAAAACAGAAATACGACCCCAACTTTGCTTTGTGGCAACATACATCCGTAGGAGCGGATGCCTTCTGGAAGCTCAATGGAGACGGGAGACTGTGTCGCGTTTAAGGAGTTGTAATTCTTCACTTGTATACATATGTATCCTATCAGAGATGTCTAAATAGTCACCAGCGTACATCGACCTTCATAGAGCGTTTCTTCTCGGTATATTATTAAAGTTTAGTTCAAAAATACAATTGTTATTATACACATGAACATGTCATATTTCATTATATAAATAGATAAGCGTATAATATGATATTATAAAACCGAGCGTTATCATATATGAATATGTTATATGTTATTGTATACATATGCAGGTATACAAGCTTATTGCGTGCTACTATATACATAAACATATCACATCAATTATGAATCATGGATATGAATTCTTAAGGGAGTAATGGGAATTGTCAATCAACTTTTAGAGACACTATCAGGGTAGCCTCCAGCAACCAGTTTGCTAACATCAATATTATTCTCCAATTCATCTATCTCGCTTAGCTAAATCACCTCCAAGTTGTGGTGGCTTAGCTGGAACATAGTATATTGCTAGCTCATCTCGAACCAACAAACATCGTTAATATGGATTTGGCTCCTGAATTACACCGGCTCACCGGCTTACACCGTTTGATATCCGAACCCATGGGAACATCTTTAAGCAAAATCTTGGCTTATTAGAGTTGTTGGCTCGCCCCCAAATAGCTTATTCTATCTAAGGATCCCTGCAGGACCCCAATCCCTACTTTGGTGGCGGTGGCTTCGTTGGAGATTAGAGCGGCTAGATGCATGGACTAATGAACGATGAGCCCCGTGCATGTAGGTGCAAGGTTATGGGGCACGGGGAAGGCCAACGACGTGCACTGATGCTGCTGCTTACTTAGGTAAGGTTAATGTAACGGCCCGCCTGACGGCTTGAGCAAACTGCCGGAATCCATGGGTGGAAGTGGCTTGCAAGTGAAACAGGCGGGCGCCACATTATGCACGAGGTCTTCACGCTACCAACTACACGTATGTGTGTATGTGGTCGCTGCGTGACTACTTAGCAAACCAACCTCACCTCGGAGTTCCTTTCGAAATCCGGCCGCAGTGTAAACTCCGTGGGTGTACACTAATTTGGTATTATGAGCTATCACAATCCCCAAAATATCCAACAGACCTTATCCCAGTTAGGCTCATAAACAAGCTTTACCAGATCGTAAATTGAGGCTCCCGTACGGAAGCAAGGGCAAAGGTAAATAATCTTATTATAGACTACATACATGTATGGACCGGTGAGTAGACCGAAATGGAGATACTATCTCCATCAGTCAGATGCCTCACCTCATTGTATCTCTCCCTTGAGTGACGAATCGAAAAAGTCTAGCATGGCCTCTCTAATCTCCTTTGAACCCTCCCCGGTGAGAATTGACATGTGACCCTTCCCGCGCGCCCAGTAGAGTCTCTTAGGAGTTTTCAGTATCTCAAAAACGGCTTTTTGCTCCTTGGCTGGTGATATGTCGTCTAGCTCAGGGATCATCATCAGGGTAGGGATGCCCTCCAGCATCTCCTCTAGAATCTCCTTTGGTCTGAACAAAGCCATCTTATGATAGGACTGCAGCGTAATACGGTCTCGGAAATTGGGATGTCCACGTTCTGCAGCGGTTCTCATGAGGAAGTATGCCTCCTTGCCACCTGGCCCGCCTGAACCGGCGTAGCCAATTGGGTTCTCTCCTTTGCTGTTGAAGGGCTGTAGCGTGAAAGGCTGGTTCCCCCTTAATTGGGACTGGCGGTCTTTCATGAGTTGGGCGAAGGCTGTTTGTCGCTTGTCGGCTCGGACGAAGCTGAAGATGGGGCACACTAGTACAATGCCCGCGACACGTCTGTCGACTGCGGCTGCGACGGCTGTAACGGTTGCGCCTAAGGACATTCCCCATAGCAGAATACGACGAGGGTCTACACTAGGCTGTGTCATTGCGTACCCGACCACGTCTGTCAAAATTAGCGTTGTGAGAAAAGGGACTTTGATTGCGTGCTCAGTGGTCGTATCTTACCAGAGACATCTTCTGCCATCTGAAGAGGGTCGATTTGATTCCGTGGTTGACCGCCGCTTCCCCCTATGCTTCTTGAGTCGTAGAGGATTACGTTGTAGCCGGCTGATTGGAACGCTTCGGCGGTTTCAGCAAGACTCATTTCTTTAACACAATTGAACTAGAAAATCTGTGAGCCCAAGACCTTGGATAAGGAGATTTGTCTGAGCGTACGCCATGTGTCATAATAACAGCGGGTGCCGGCTCAGGCACCTCGTAGAACCATGCTTCTAGAGAGATGCCGTCGATGGTCTTGCACTCAACGGTGCGATGGAGCTGGAGAGAGCCCATGTTGAGAATGTGAAGGGGGAGAACAAGAGAATGGAGTTCTGGGGAGACCCTGAGTCTAGCGACAACAAACAGTAAATTTGCCTAGGAGGTTTCTACTTCAACACATTCCAAGCAACAAAGATACGATGACCTGTAATGATTCAAACGTGACGAGGCGAGGGTAATGCCAATCTACATAATGCTTGGTCTAGAAGCGTTATGATTGTGCAGGAGGTTGGACCCTGTTCAAGCTGTAAGAGCTAAAAACGGCATAGTGGCGATGTACTAAGCGATGGTAGGGAGGATTATACAGAGTAATACGCAAGGATACAGATGTTCTAGATGGATTTGCTCTTCTGGAAGGGATAATGGATAGATGATTGTAACGCTGGATGCGTGATGACCGATTACGGTAATCATGCAGCAATCCTTGTGCTCCTCCACACGATGTGCAGGGATGAAATAGCCTCCCAGCCCAATATGCGCGATGCCCCAGACTCAGCCCCAAGACGTACCATTACAGATTACATGCGAGGGATCTTTAAGCGTAGTATTCTGCTATACGCCTTGCCTGAATGGTTGCATCAGGATTCTCAGCCAATAATCATCTAGGTTGTTTCAACTACTCCAAGGGTCCCCCTAGGGAGCCAGCCCTACGGTTGACCGTTGTAGGTTGCCGGCGACTAGCAAACACTCGTAATCCGGTGTCATCGAATGTCATCAATGAGAAGTCGGTGGGGAAGGCATTGAGTTAGCAACAGGGCCATGCGTGATCCAGGTCCCTTTCGTGCTGGTATATAGATTCTACCATTGACTTGTCGTTTGTCGAATTCTAGCAGTGCAGGTGTGACCGCGAGTTCCTCGAAATAACCATCATTCTCCCATCGTCCCAACAGTCCCCATCATCTCTATCAGTCCCAGTCGCTATATTATACCCTTAACCCCTCTTGTTTAGTAGAGAGCCTATTCTTTTTGGCATAGCAAAGATGGCCACGTCAAAGCACCACCAGCAAGAGCCAATGGCTATTGTAGGCTTCGCCTGCCGTCTGCCAGGGGGTAACAACACTCCGCAGAAGTTCTGGGACTTCATAGAAGGGGGCCAGGTGGCGTCCAGTGTAGTCCCGAAGACGAGGTTTAACTTCGAGGGCCACTTCGATGGGTCCATGAAACCGAAGACCATGCGCCAGCCCGGCGGCATGTTCCTCGGAGATGTTGACCCGGCCGATTTCGATGCCGGCTTCTTCGAGGTCGGTGGAGCTGAGGCCATAGCTATGGACCCCAACCAACGTCAGATGTTAGAGGTTGTCTTTGAGGGACTTGAGAACGCGGGTATCCCACTCGAGAAACTAGACAACCAGCCGGTCGGCTGCTTCGTTGGGTCGTATGCGGCCGACTACGCCGACATGCAAAATCGGGACCCCGAAGACCGTCCCCCCAACAACGCCCTGGGTGTTGGACGAGCCATCCTCGCCAATCGTCTCAGTCATTTCCTCAACATCAAAGGTCCTAGTGTCACGCTAGACACGGCATGTTCTGGCAGTTTACAAGGTCTTGACCTTGCATGCCGTTACCTGCAATCTGGGGATGTCGATGCTGCTATTGTTGCCACGAGCAACTTGTATATGTCTCCTGAGCATCTCATCGACACGGGTAACATTGGTAGTGCGCACTCCCCTACCGCACTTTGCCATACCTTCGATGTCGCAGCCGACGGTTATGTTAAGGCAGAAGCTGTCAGCGCTATCATCGTCAAGCGATTGGACGATGCCATTCGGGATCGTGACCCGATCCGTGGTGTCGTGCTTGGCACTGCAAGCAACAGCAATGGGCGAACAGCTGGTATTGCAAGCCCTAGTTCGACGGCACAGGCCATGGCCATTCGAGCTGCATATGCCCATGCCGGCATTACCGACCTGAACTTGACCACTTACCTTGAGGTAACTTCTCATGCTCTCGTTATTTATGGAAGTATTTCGCTAATAGAATTTAGTGCCATGGAACTGGTACTCAGGCCGGTGACCCGACCGAAGTTAACGGTGTTGGGTCCGTTTTCGCGGCGAGCCGTCCTGCTGATAGGCCACTCATTATCGGCTCCGTAAGTAGTCTTCCCCTCAATGTTAAGAACCTGACGCTGATAGAGTAAAAATAACAGGTCAAGAGCAATGTTGGCCATTCAGAACCAGCTGCTGGTATCTCTGGACTTCTTAAGGCCATCTTGTCCATTGAAAACAACTTCATCCCTGGCATGCCGACTTTCATTAACCCCAACCCTAAGAGTAAGTTAAAGTAAGAAAATGACTCCAATAATATGTGCTGACATGTGTGTTCAGTTGACTTCGTCGGAAACAAAGTCCGAGCTTTCAGAGCCGGTATCCCGTGGCCGGAGAATGCTCCGAAGCGAGCGAGTATCAACTCTTTCGGATATGGAGGCTCAAACGCCCACGCTATCGTCGAGCAGCCCAAACCTGAAGCTCGTGCCAACTATATATCCTCATACGCTTCAGCTGACGATGAATTCACTCTAGTCGAAGAGGATGCCGAGAGACCGTCCATCCTAGTGCTCTCCGCCAATGACGCCTCATCTCTACGCGCCAATATCAAGTCGCTTGGTAACCACCTGATCAACCCCCGCGTCAAGGTCAGCCTCCCAGACCTCTCTTACACACTCTCTGAGCGTAGAACGCGATTGTGGCACCGAGCTTTCATCACGACTAAGAACATCGAGCTTGATGAGAAGCCTGATGCGTGGTATGTGGCTAAGAAGGCCGCGCAAACTCCTACTTTTGGTTTCGTTTTCACCGGTCAAGGTGCCCAATGGCCGCAGATGGGCAAGGACCTTCTAAAATACTTCCCATGGACTCGAAATATTCTAGAAGAGTAAGTTAAAAGACGCTTAATCTGATCTAGTCCTTGAATGCCTAGGATAAGTGAACGCTGACTTTGAAACCGTGGTATCTAGGTTGGATGGTGTTCTGCAGAGTCTCAAGAGCCCGCCATCCTGGTCTCTAGTTAGCGAACTAACTGAGCCTCGCACCGCTGAACACCTTCGCCAGCCTGAATTCTCGCAGCCTCTCGTGACGGCGCTTCAGCTTTGTATCATTGCCGTACTAGAGCAATGGGGAGTCAAGCCTCGCAGCGTAGTCGGTCATTCGTCGGGTGAAATCGCCGCTGCGTACGCCGCCGGCTTCCTGGACCGTGCTGGCGCGATCACCGCCGCTTTCTACCGTGGCCGAGCGGCGTTGAACCGCAAGAATGAAGTCCCCGGTGATGTGGGCATGTTGGCGGTCGGTCTTGGCGCCGATGCTGCTACCGAGTTCATTGAGAAGCATGGCAACGGCCAAGCATGGATCGCATGCTTTAACAGCCCTAGCAGTGTCACTGTCTCTGGAAGAATTGCAGCGCTCGAATCTCTGCGCGAGGCGATCGTTGCTGCAGGCCACTTCGCTAGGCGCCTGCAAGTTGACCTAGCCTATCACTCGGAGCTCATGGAACTTATCGGCGAGGAGTACGAAGATCTCCTGAGGACGGAGAACCAGTTCCGCCCGATTGAAAGGGGTCTAGAAGGTGACGTGGCCCTGTTCTCTTCGGTTACGGAATCGAAGAGGTCCTCGCCAACCGACGCTCTATATTGGAAGACAAACATGGTGTCGGCGGTTCGATTCAATGGAGCATTGAAGGCTTTGCTTGAGGATAAGGAAGCCCCCAATTTCCTGATCGAGATTGGTCCTTCGGGAGCTCTAGCCGGCCCCGTCTCTCAGGTCCTCAAGTCCCTGCCTGCCTCGGTCGGAGGAGAGATCACTTACAGTAGCTCTTGGGCCCGAGGTGCAGACGCAGGAAAAGCGCTGTTCGATGTTGCCGGTCGTCTCTGGGTGGCTGGTGCACCTATTGACATGGCTGTCGTTAACGAGTATAACGGCAAGGAACGGACCATTGTCGATCTCCCCAACTACAACTGGAACCATACCACTAAGCACTGGCATGAAAACGCTGCAAGCAAGGACTGGCGTTTCAGGAAGTATGTGGTCCACGACTTACTGGGAAGTAAGATTCTCGGTAGCTCTTGGCGTTCGCCGACATGGCGTCACCGTCTGAACGTCGCCAACGTGCCATTCTTGATGGACCATCGTATGGGTAAGTTGCTTTCCATTTTAAAATAGCGTCCTCGAAAATTGGACTTCGGGGAATTCCAATAAGACATCTGTGGGGTATCCAATATTCAAATGCTAATTTAGGATACTTCGCTTTTAGGTGGTGACGCTATTATGCCCGGTGCTGGGTTCATCACCATGGCTCTTGAAGCCTTATACCAGAAGCACTGCGCCCTTCTCCAGCCGGAGGAGGCTGTTGGAATTGCGCGCAATGATTTATGCTACCGCTTCAGGAACGTACGCTTCAGCCGAGCCCTTGTACTCGAAGAGGGTAAGGATGTCATAGTTACATTCACGTTAGCAGCAGTACCTGGCGACAAGCACTGGCACGAATTCCGCATCTCGACAACAGAGGAAGAAGTGGTCTCAGAGCACTGCTCCGGCTTAGTCCGTATTCAAGATGCCATCGACGAGCCCGTTGAGGGTGAAGATGCGCTACCACTGAAGTCGCCCCAAGCGCCAAAGCTTTGGTATAAGTGCCAGCGAGAAATTGGCATGGAGTTCGGTCCTGCATTCCAGAAGTTGATTGAAATCGAGGCTGTGACGGGCCAGCGCAAATGCCGCACCTTGATATCGCTAGAACCGCCCGAGGGGAAGTATAAGCCTCAATCATACTACCCGATTCACCCAGCGGCTTTGGACGGCTGCCTTCAGACTGTCGTGCCCTCAAACGCCTCATGCGATCGCACCAACGTTAAGCATGTTATGATTCCTGCTCTCATTGACGAGTTCATCATCAATAAGGTCCCTGCTCGCTTGTATAGGGGACGCTCAAAGGCAACATCCGTATACGGTGGGCGTGGTCGATTGGACATCGAGAAGAGCTGGGTTGCCAACACGACTGTATACGATTCTGAAACTGGCCAATTGGTAATGCAGATCAACGGTCTGAACTACACTAAGTTGGATGTGGCCCCGAAACCAGATCCCCATACCTTCCACGCCGTTACCTGGAAGCCCGATATTTCATTCCTCAATCAGGACCAGATGATGTATCTCTCGCCAGAGAAGGGATCGAACAAGCTGGACACGGTTATCGACCTAATCGCACACAAGAAACCTGCGCTGAAAGTTCTTGAGGTTAATCTAGAGGACGCTGATACCTCGTGTCTCTGGTTTGGCAATGACGATTTCTCTGCTAGGTCAGCCTATGCCCAATATACCTTCGGGTCGTCCAATGCGAAGACCCTGGTCAGCACCGAAACGCAATACAAGGACAAAGGAAACGTATCTTTCCACTCTATCAGCCCTGACACCGCTGCGTTTGGCCTCCCCTCTGACGTCGCCTACGATCTCGTAATCGTCAAGGCATCGGACAAGATCACTGCCGCAAGTGTGGAGGACTCCGTTAAAAACCTAAAGCCACTTCTAGCTGAGGGTGCTTTCACACTTCTAGTCCGAATCGATCACGACGGTGTGGCTTCGGGCGCAGGGTCTGAATCCGATTCATTCGAGAACCTCAATCAGCCTTCTGCACTAGCAACCCCCTCTCAGTCGTCGGATTCTCTAGCCGCCAGTTCAGTCAGCTCGGCAGCCTGGGATGAGGAAGCCGCTAAGAAATCTCTACAGTCCGCCGAAGCGCGTGGCACCAGCACCATCCTAGCAATCGCCGCGACAGCCAACAGCCCTCTCGCATATCTGGCCAAATCTAAGGCTAGCGCCAGCACAGCGTCTAGTGTGGCTCACAAGCGACTTGTTGTTGTCCGCCTTTCCGAAACCGCCCCAGCAACCCTCCCGCCAACCTTACATTCCACACTGGAGGCGTCCGGATGGGCAATCTCGCAGCAGTCACTCCCCTTCTCGGGTCCTACGAATGGAGCTGTTGTATTGGTTCTTGATGAGCTATCACAGCCCGTTCTAAAGCAGGTCAATGGACAACAGTGGGAGACCATCAAGGAATTGGTCAGCTCTGGTAACCCTCTCCTTTGGGTCACAAAGGGTGCCCAGTACCCCGTCACCGATCCGGATAATGCGATGGTTCACGGTCTGTTCCGAGTAGCGCGACAGGAAGATCCCACTGTCAAGCTCACTACATTGGATGTTCAGTCGAGCACAAGTCCGGCAACAAGCTGGGCAATTGAGAAGGTGCTCGGACTCCTTAAGAACGAGGCTTCCGTGGAAACTGAGTACATGGAGCGCAATGGTATACTCCATGTCCAGCGAATCATGCCAGACACGCTCGTTAACGACTTCCGACATGCTGAAGAGGAGGGTCTCCAGCCGGTTGTCAAGCCGTTCCACGGCACCGAGGTCCAGGTCAAGCTACATGCCGAGCGCTTGGGTACTCTACAGAGCTTGATGTGGTGCGAAACAGAAGTTGGTGACGCTCCGGTCCTCGACGATGGAAACATCGAAGTTGAAGTGATGGCCGTGGGCGTGAATTTCAAGGATGTTGCTATCACCATGGGCATTGTCCCAGATAACGAGTACAACATTGGTTTCGAGTGTGCCGGTGTTGTTAAGAGAATCGCACACGGAGTCACCAAGTTCAAGGTTGGCGATCGTATCTGTATGCTGAAGGCCGGCAGTTACGCCAATCGCGTCCGAGTATCTGTTGACCGCTGCCATGTTATCCCCGACACTATGAGCTTCGAGGAAGCGGCAACTATTCCTTCAGTTTACTTGTGCTCCTTGTACGCGATGTACCATCTCGGAAACCTCAAAGAAGGCCAGGTAAGAAGCCCATACGATTTAATGGGATGGACCCAGCTAATAACATGATAGTCTGTTCTGATCCACTCGGCTACCGGTGGCGTTGGAATCGCTTGTATCGAGTTAGCCCGACATAAGAAAGCAGAGGTAAGTTTCTTGGTATACATGGTTCCAGTAGTGTCTGTCACAGACTAACACATATCGCACGTAGATCTACGTAACAGTCGGCACAGAAGAGAAGCGCCAGTTCCTTGAGAGCAACTACGGTATCCCGCGTAGCCATATGTTCTCATCGCGTAACACAAAATTCGCAAGGGAGATTATGAAGGCGACAGGCGGTCGTGGTGTCAACGTAGTCATTAACTCGTTGATTGGCGAGCTCCTCGACGCGTCATGGAGAATCATGGCCGACGGCGGCAACATGGTTGAAATCGGTAAGAGAGATATCGTAGACCGAAACAGCCTCTCCATGGAGCCATTTGATCGCAACTGCTCTTTCCGAGCCGTTGACTTCTCGTACACCAGAGATATTAAGGACTCGCTCGTTGCAAGGTTTGTCATCCCCATCAGTCAGCTTAAATGTTTTCAAATGAGTAGTGCTTACCGACCTTAGCCTCTTCGATGAACTCTTCGTCCTGATCGATGGTGGTCACATCAAGCCGATCCATCCCATCACAACATTTGGATTCGACGAAGTTGTGAACGCCCTAACTTACATCCGTAGTGGACGACATCTCGGCAAGATCGTCATATCAAATGGCGCAAAGGAGGATATTCAAGTTCCCATTCGACCAGCGATTCGCGGTCTCGAACTGCGCTCGGACGTTTCTTATCTGATTGTGGGTGGCTTGAAGGGCGCCTGCGGGACCTTGGCCATTCATATGGCGCAATACGGAGCTAAACACCTCATAATTAGCAGCAGAAGCGGTATTAACGACGAAGCCTCGGCCAGAATCGTTGACAGCTGCAACTTCTACGGCTGCCAGGTTACTGAAGCCAAGGGCGACGTCGGCAATATCGAATCTGTGAGGCAGTTGTTCAAGTCTGCCACGCCCCGCATCGGCGGTGTTATCCAAGGAGCTATGGTGCTTAGGGACAAGCCATTCGAAATGATGACCCTAGATGATTACCACACAGCTATCCATGCCAAGGTACAGGGAACCTGGAACATTCACAGGGCCTCTCAAGAAGTCCAGAAGCAGCCGCTTGACTTCTTTACCATGCTTTCGAGTACCTCAGGTGTTGTCGGTAACAAGGGCCAGGCCAACTATGCAGCAGCCAACACATTCCTAGACGCATTCGCCAGCTACCGCCAGACGCTAGGGCTACGTGCTAACACCGTCGACCTCGGTGTGATCCAAGACGTCGGCTATGTAGCCGAGCAAGATACTGGCCTTGAAGCCCGGTTCGACAAGCGGCAATGGACACCGATCGACGAGAGCATGTTGCGCAAGATCCTAACCTACTCAATCTTGCAGCAGGACGTTAGCGCGCCGCTCAACGCGAGCAGCTGCACAGAGATGATCACTGGTGTCGGCTTCCCGCTCCCGCAAGATGGTTCCGAATTGGCACGTGAGCCCCGATTCAGCTATCTCTTTAACAGCCGTGGAGGTAACAAGATGGGCGGTCTCGACGATGGCGATGAGAGCGACCAGGCGGAGCAGGCAATCAAACAGTTCCGTCTGATGCACAAATCGGGTGCCGACGCTGCTGCTTTGAAGCTCACCTGTGTGGAAGTGGTGTCGACTCAGTTTGCTAAGATTTTACGACTTGAGTCGGAGCCTGAAGTAGGCAGGCCACTGGTCGCCTACGGTTTGGACTCGCTATCGGCTGTCGAACTGCGCAACTGGATTCGTATGAAGCTCGGCGTCGAACTTACCACGCTTGACATCACCAACGCAAGCTCGCTCATTGCGCTCTGTGAAAAGGTCGTCTCGAAGTTACCACAGCCAGAAGCTAGTACGTAAGAGTTGAACTAGGGATTATGATGAAACGAACTGAATTGGGATAAGATGGGGAGTTCTTTGGGCAGCATTGATTTATTTTTTGCAAGGAATGATTTCAATATCCTGTGCTTTTAGTTATGTATGTACTTAGACATGTTATAGATGGATGGTTTCAATACGATTTCATAGATTTATGCAAGTATTTCATAATACAAGCATCTCTCAATCGTTCATTCAACCATTTGGTCTTGCAGATGTGTTGAAGCTCAACCATGGTAAGAGGTTATGAAGCTGACAAGTAAGAGTGCAGGATTGATGGGTGACGACGATGATATTGGTGCCTCATTTAGGCCAGACCTGTCCCATGTGGGTACGTGTAAGGGATGTGTTGCAGCATAGAAACAGCTGTGTAAAGTCTATTGGAAAACGCAACGAGTAGTGGGCTCTTCCTGCCCAAAGACTGCAATGACAGCACGATCAGCGGGTTCCTACGTGGCCCATCAGGCGAGAGCGCATTGGGCGAACGTAAAGGTAGAAAAGCAGTGTGATTCGGAAGCGTTGATGTAAAATGTTCGAGGTTCCATTTGGTCAGTTTTCGAGGTCAACTGGTGGGCAAACCTTAGGTCCCTCTCTGTGTCTTATCAGCCTTATCGTACGCCCTGTTTTAGAGCTCGGGCCACCTATTACGTTATCTTATTTACCTGGACTATGGATACCTATACCTGTAGGTATCCATGTGACAAGTCTCCCAGAACCTTCGACGTCGATGAGTTCTACAGATTGCAACAAGCTATACCCTATACAATGCGCCAAAGAATTACTTTCTTTCATCAAAACGAGCATGGCATTGAGCCTACCTCCCTAAAGCTTGCCGGTCGCTCCCTTTCCGGTCCGAATATTGTAGCTGAACGCGAGGACCGCATCACCCTCTCTTTGGAAGAGCTTCCCGTTGAGCTTCAACATCTACTTCGAGAATCTCGAGAGCTATACGTACGATGGCAGAAGCCAGTCGCCTATCAAACAATAGGCCCTTGGAGCTCCAAGATACCTCCTGGTCTGCACATATTCTACACCCCTGGCGATAGTGATAGGCCTGATAGTGGCCGCTTATGCCGCTTGTTTCGGACGGCTTTTGGACCTCTTGATTGCTCCTCGACGTCTGTAAGTATCACGCATAAGAGTAACGTTACCGGTACATTCTAATCCACTCATTTCGTGTAGAACTCGTTCACAAGATTGCCAAACGATCGATTTTCCCACTCGAGCGCATACCAGTTCTACCAGATCCTTAGCGACTTATCGCATTTCTCATCGTACATCGAACAATATGTCTGTGTTTCCGGTAACTTAGAATGTAAGGAGCAGGCGCGACGGTTGCTTGACGCAAATTTCGTTGATTTCTCCTACGATACTATTTCTCACGTAGTAAAAATCTCCGCCGTATGGCCACATGAGCAGCAACCCTTGTCCATCGACTCTCATCCCAACCACAGAGCAGAAGTTGGTATAATGACCCCCGATATGCCTCCACACTTAGAGACACACGAGATTGGTGTTACAGGATTACTTTCAGTCTTGGGTGAAGACTCTAAACCTTCACCGACTTTGTTCTCCTTTCCGTCTCGTCACAAGACTGTTCCCGATTCAAGTTTCTCGTCCGATTTTCTTCAACCATGGGGCCTGCATCCGACGATGAAATTAGAAATCAGCTCGAGCAAACCCCCAATGGAAGGGACGTATTGCTCACTACACACCTATCTCGCCCTACCTCGAACCATATTCATTGATAAGTATCAGCTTGGAGATGAGCTATTCCTATCATCGAAAAACTTGACAGCATTGCGCTATATCACTCAGCCCGTGGATCTCGAAGCACCAGACTATGCCATGAAACTTTGGGGATCTAGTGTACTCCTAGAGATGCACCCTCCCGATGTAGAGGACGACCAGCCATGGACAGCCGAGATCCCACTTCACCTTCGCTATTTAGCTCCGGCGGAACATGGATATAGAAATATCAGTGTTCCTTGGCCATCAGTTTTCTGGGCTTGTGCCGTCGAAGATGGTACAAAGTTCTCGAATAATCCGTTTGACAGAATCAATCTAGGATACGACGGTTTATTCGGGCCTCGGACGATGTTTTGGCACGTTGATCCTAAGCCAAGTGAAGGAGAATCCCTCTATCACCAAATCCAAGTCCCGGTTCTTGATCTAGCACAGTCAAATCGGATCAGTTCGGGAACGGCGACTGTGGTTATTATAGGACTTCTTTTTGTAATATGGAAGCTTGTATCGGTATGCTTGGGAATGGGTCAGGAAGCCCCGAAGTCTCCGAAAGGGAGACCAAAGAAGAAGAGACTATGAATTTTCGCATTAAAGGAGCATCACCAATCCTGCATTGTATGCATTGAAGGAGTCGTTGGGAAATTCGAAATAGGGCACTGGCGTTTGGGTCATGTGATGGCGCGTTATCAAATTACTTATTCCTTGCTACTTGTCGCTATTCGCTATCATGGGGCTATTGCTTTTGGCGCCGCATTGGGGACCGGGGGGGATCCATAGTCCTACATAGAAACATACAATATCCATCCTACAAGTACATACATAACATACACATAAATCTCCGATATAAAGTTCGGGTTAACCCAATGATTCCGCAATGTTTTCATACGTTGTAGCAGGAATTGCCGTATTATTATTCGCATACAACCCAGTCGTCCACTATTTCTCTCCGGAACCAGCCCGCCTGCCGCGGACGCCTCGGCCTCGGATCAATGAATCCCTGCTTGCCATCGATGCAACCAACCAGACATTCCCCGACTGTCCTCCAGATTCATATTCGGTACATATACTTTCCAAGGCGCCAATCGTAGTTTATATTGAGAATTTTGTATCGGAAGATGAGCGGTCTCATCTACTAGAGATCAGGTTTGAAAGATTCTCACCCCTCATCCTAAGAGGCGTCCAGCACCAGCTTACCTCCCTTTTAGTGAACCATTGTTCGAGCCTTCAACTATCACTAATGATGGCGATTCAACACACCGTGATGCTACAATCCGTGACTCGGAGGTTGCATTGATACCTCGTACCGATACCGTGCGATGCATCGAGGCGCGTGCCCGAGCCATCCAGGGCTGGCGGGATGATTTGTGGATAGAGCGTCTCCGTACCCAGCGCTACGGCACCAACCAGCACTATTCCCATCATTTCGATTGGGGTTCGGGTGCTCGAGGCTGGGGCCGTGTCAGTAGCTTCATGGTATGGGTACAGGCGGATGATGTCGAGGGAGGCGGAACTGAGTTTCCTTTACTCCAACGCGACGCGCCTGATGAGCCATGGTGCCAATGGGTCGAATGCTCTAAGCTAGATGAGACTGACGGTGAATCCTCGGAGCAAGGCGGAAGACCTCCAATGGGTATTACTTTCAAACCTATCGCTGGGAACGCCGTGTATTGGGAGAATTTCCGTCCTGACGGGACAGGAAGAGGTTGGGATGAAACGTGGCACGCTGGCTTACCAGGTAAGTCTTTCCTTCGATCATATTTCCTCTCTTGAGCAAAATCACCACTCTCCAAACTACGTAGGTAGTCCTGCTGTACCTGTTGATTCTAAAATCCTGACGTATGCCTTGCCGTCCCCATGCCACTACCCGTGTTTATATGATGTAATCATTAACTGATTTTATTACAGTGAGAAAAGGGACAAAGGTTGGCCTGAATATATGGAGTTGGGGCAGGCTAAGTTAGAAGAACGACTTTAACCAGAGGCCATCCCACTCTATCAAGGGCGGTACGGCGTCTTCTTTAGATCCACAAAACGAAAACCCATCTAGTATCTCAAAACTCGTATTCAGCTATGGTTCACCTCATCGCTTTCCAGACTGAGGAGAAAGATTTGAGCGTCCCATTTTACTCCTATCGAATATAATATTACGAACTTCTCGCTAGGAGGTTAGAAAATATACATCTTTAAAGGTACTAGTTTGAACACTAGAAGCTATCAATTGATGCTTGAAACAGCGACTCTATATATACCTTTTTCATGAAACTGTGCACACAACCGATACTAATATTGAAACATACCTATCAATATTACTATATGCTGACCGCATCATCGAACTTTGAAGGGATATACAGAGTTTCAGTATGATCTGAGCTTCCTTCAGGTTCGGCATACCTCTAGTTCGTTCAACGTTCAACGCCAGTGAGGCAATGCAAGGAAAACGTGTAGGACAAGAGCCAATTAGAAGCTCAATGGACCCCCACACGTTTTCTAACAGGGTCCCGATGTCGCCATTTTGAAGCAGGATTAGAACATGCACATTAACAACAAATCCAAATCGCAACTCACCATCCCATTATTAATAAGTTCCGCGTTGTTGGATCGAATTGATAAATACCTACATATATATACCTAGGTAATCATCGATTTTCGGGTTACACTAGA
The DNA here is from genome assembly GCA_902825475.1 of Hypomontagnella monticulosa. Lineage (NCBI taxonomy): Eukaryota > Fungi > Ascomycota > Sordariomycetes > Xylariales > Hypoxylaceae > Hypomontagnella > Hypomontagnella monticulosa. Next base: position 3,166,405 of record CADEBF010000011.1, on the reverse strand, counting down.
TAACGAGCCTCGAATGAGGCTTAACACATTTTTATTCTCCACGCCACAAAACGATCCCCACGATATTCCCTCGCCGTCACCTGGCATCGCCGTTACACCGGTGAGCGGCCTTGAACCAATGCCATCATCATTTACCTACATGTACCTAGTACCTACCTATTTGTGCCTAGGTAGCTAAACATGCATGTCTGTACATCTTCTGAGCACCAACCATTGGTACTCCAAGGCCTGAACATGCTCGAAGTAATTGCATCCCGGCACACATGCTGGTAACCGGAATACGCTATCTGGATGTGCCGACTATATTTTCAAGCCATCGGCCAAACGAACGGGGCACTTACCCATGCATGACGTAACCTAGAGTTCGGGGTTCGTCTAGAACGCAGCTTACACCGGGTCCGTAGCTCTGCCTACCTGGCCTATGGGGCGCCAATATCCTGCCTACATGTGCCAGCCTACATACATATGTAGGTAAGTATTAGCTTGGCATAGTTGGTGACCGTAAGCCTCGAGGTACGTACATATACTTCCTTACGAAAGTGATATAGGTGAAGGAACATGTACATTGAGAATATGACAATATACATGTGTAACTAGTTGACATGGAGTGGAAAGCCATTGAAAGCTTTTGCCTCCCAGCAAGTAAGAGACCTAATACATCCTCTTAGGTAAGTATCTTCAGCTGGCTTTAAGACTGCGGTCTCTCGTCCAAGTTTGCTTTCGAGTTCTCGTCTCTCTTCTCAGTTCGTTCCTCTTTCTCTACGAGACCTCGTTCTGTTAGTCCAGCAAAATATCGATAATTAAATGCAATCGATTGTGTTTTCAACGCTCTCGCCCATCAACTATTTCATGCGTGGAGCACTGTATAAGTGAAAGACAAGAACCCACACATATCACCTCATTCAGCACGTCGATTGCAACATCGAGCATCAACTACCGTTATGTCTTACAATCACGTCTTCTTGGCCACGCATCCGCGAGCCTGTTCCACCGCATTCGAGAGGGTTAGTTTTATAAATCCCTGCTAGACCCCGAATTGGCCGTGCTAAAGCCTACTAGGTTTTCATGACTCGTCGGGACATCCTCAAATGCGCCCATGAACCGTTCGGCGACAGCTTTTATTATGGGCCCGAGAGGCTTAGTGAGCGGTACGCCAACGATGAAGCCGCTAGGGAGAACAGTGGTTTTTCTAAGACCACGTATCGTGATGTCCTGAAGCGGTTGGAAAGAGATGGTAGCGAGGTTCGAAATCTCCTGATTCCCAATTATCGCTGATGCCTTCTTGTTTCCCATTATCGTTCCCACATCCTGTCGCAAGTGCGAAGCCCCGAGAAAAGTGATATATTCAAGGACCGGATTCAATCTAAATGGCAAATACGAGGGAGCAACATAACCTAAAGGGAAGTACGCAACATATCTATATCGATCTCGATAATTTCCTTAGGGGATATGCCAAGGGTAAATACTACTTGACGAGGAAGCCTTATGGAACTCATTTTTGCGTCTTGAATACATACCCTCAGCGTCGTATAACCCTCTATCCAATCCCACCCACGCGATCAACGATGTTCTAACTACGCCAATTCCAATTTATGTACCTATGGACTAAGCACTTACTCCGTCTGGCAGGGCAAGCGTGTTTTCATCAAAGACATGGCTTACTACTTGATGCCCCCAGATGGGAAACCGGCGACAATTGCTCCATCATTGGGCAGGGGCGACGGTTACACTGAGGAGGGAAACCCAACGGTGATACCCCTTGGAATTCTCCAGCGGTTCCATTGGACTTTCCTCATCCGCCATCCGAGACGAGGGATTCCTTCGTATTTCCGATGCTGCGTGCCCCCATTGGACGAAGTCACTGGTTTCAAGCAGTTCATGCCAAATGAGGCTGGTTACGCAGAACTTCGCCGGCTTTTCGATTATCTGCGAGAGCAGAAGGTAATCGGTCCAAGCATGGCCGGTCAATCGGATAGGAAGCCCGGAGAAGTTGCCATCACCATTATTGACGCCGACGATCTCCTCGACTACCCGGAACCTGTTGTCAAGGCATTCTGCGAAGAGACCGGTATCGACTTCAAACCGGAGATGCTCATCTGGGATGACGAGGAAAATCAGAAGTACGCTTCTGAGACTTTCGCCAAGTGGAATGGTTTTCACAACGACGCCATCCACAGCAAGAGCCTCACTGCGAGGACCCAAGCCCATGTAAGTGTAATTAGTTTTCCGAGCTCCCCTAGTGACGAATGTTAACCGTGCTCGAATTAGAAAACTGTCACTGAGGAATCTGAGAATGAGGAATGGAGACAGAAGTATGGTGACGAGGCCCAGAAGGTGATCCGAGCTTGCGTGGATGAGAATGTTGCAGACTACGAGTATCTGAAGTCCTTCGCTCTGAAGTTCTAGATTATTATTTTTTGGCTTAGCCCCTCTATGTAGGTTGGACTATGGTACATGATACATAGATTGGACATCAACGTACAGCTCTTTCAAGGCTGTATAGCGCACTATGGGTGTGAATTAGTTTTATACATGCAGCTGTAAAAGCCGTAAATGCATCGCCAGATCCTTCTAATTTTGGGTCAGTTCCTAAGGGGAAGCTCTTTGATCCGCGCCCTTTGGAGATTGTTCTGTAGATTGCTCCGCTGCTACCAGCGTTTCTGGCGCCAAATGTGATTCTGAGCCTGCCTCTCCCTCTGTTTCGATCCCTACCGACATTTCCTCTAGCCCGGCTTGATCGAATCGGTAGTGTGAAACATTGGGAGACCAACGTTTTGCATAATTCTTATCCTGGTCGTCTGCCCACCAAATTTCCGCCTTAACGAGGGCCCCCTTAGTGTTGGTCGCCTTGTTGCCCTCCGCGGTTTGGTTAACATCTGTCTTGCCCTCCAGTACTACATTGGCAAGATCAAGATCTTCGGCATTCTCAGGCACGGGCATCCAGATCTTGCTGCCTTTGCCGAGGCCCTTAAGTACCGCGGCCATATCGGCGATTGTCTTTGCTCTCATGTCGTTTAGTCTCTTGCCTCGTTCGTGTTTCGTCAGCGGCTTTCCCTCGTCGTCGTAGAGCATGTCGTCACCCCAAGACAGTTCTTGTAGTTTCTTGCACTCCCGTAAGCGCTGGTACACACTCCGCCCTACCTCGCCGTATCCTTCGGGGAATTGAATCATTGCCAGGGGTCGCCAGTAATCTTTTCGAAATGTCGAGGGTTTAAGCTTCTTGCCGTTAAAAGGGATCTGTCTTAGAGCTTTGTTCGCCTTTTGAGTATTAAGTCAGTACCTTTATGTCATACACGGAACCCATGAAAAATGAACCATTGGGTAGGGTTATACCTTTACAATAGGTGTATGTGAGAGCACCGTCATACCCTCCGCGAAGTGGTGGAATATCCATATCTTCTCGCCGTGGTGAGGTGGGAACGCTGCAGCCTCGACTTGTCTCTGTTTCTGTTCCGCCTTCTCTTTCGCCGTCAATGTCGCTGTCTCTTTCGTCTTCTTTTTCGAGTGACTGAAACGTAAACTCGTCCGTGATATACCTAGCGACAGCTTACTAAGCTGGGCCGATATTGAATTGACCCTCAGAGCCATAGTATGAAGGCCTGTCGTATAGCTTCGTGGATCGACTGAGGCTGATATCCAAAACCATGGATATTGGCTGTCGGTACTCAAAATTTCCGCTGCGATATAGCGATTAGCCCTGGCGTCTATGTAAGTACCTAAGTACTTACTTTATCGTTATCTTATCGATTAGAAGAGCTCGGCGACGGTTTTGCTGATTATCCGATAAACAACCCCGCGATTGGTGGACCGAGCTGAGACCTGAGTTCCAAGGTTCGATCAGGCTCGCTTGGCAGCAGGTTCCGGTTTTCAGTTAGGCTAACAGTGCAGCCTGTAACCAAACAGCAACTTGCCCCACTATGTAACTAGAAGCTTCCTGGATGTTCTCTAACCAACGTGAAGGTTCCTGAAGGTTCCTGAAGGCCCTATGATGTAGGTAGGGCTTGCTAGGAAGCTGGAGAGCTCCCCAGAAACCGCTGGATATACTAATGAGCTGACTGAGCGCCCCTTCTTTTCATCTACCTCGTCATCATCGCATGTTTTCTCTCCACTTTAGCAAGCAGATAAATACAAGTTTCACATCTTCATCTCTTACGACTTCTTCCTCACTTATTTTCACCAGAAGTAAATTAATCTTTAGTGATACCCCATTCCTCAAATATAAGCCAACACATTAAGGCTTCACTTAAACACACGCACACAACAAACGACACACATCTACCTACACAGCTTTGACACATTACAACCACAATATTCAAGGCACATAATCCTGACTAAAATAACGGAAAGGCGCACTTCATAATGACCGCGCGAATGGAGTTTACAGACCGGGGCAAAAAGGCCCTAGAAGATGCCATGACGCTGGCTGAGCAATATGCTCACTCCCAGCTATTACCCGTCCACCTCGCAGTCTCCCTATTAGACCCCCCGCCGGATCCATCCAAGGACCAGCAAAATGCAGCACCAGGCACAACAAATAGCCTCTTCCGACAAGTAGTTGAAAGAGCACATGGCGACCCCCAACTATTTGACAGAGCGCTCAAGAAGACGTTAGTCCGCCTGCCAAGCCAAGACCCGCCGCCAGAGAACGTATCCATGTCGCCTTCGTTCAGCAACGTTCTGAGGAAGGCCCAGGATATGCAGAAGACGCAGAAGGACACATACATAGCAGTGGATCATCTTATCACTGCTCTTGCCGAAGATCCGACCATCGCCAACGCTCTGAAGGAAGCCAACATCCCCAAAGCCAAGCTGGTCCAGGAGGCAGTTCAAACGATTCGCGGGACGAAGCGAGTGGACTCAAAAACGGCCGACACCGAGGAGGAGCATGAGAATCTTTCTAAGTTCACCATTGACATGACCAGTATGGCAAGGGAAGGTAAGATCGACCCTGTCATCGGCAGAGAAGAGGAGATTAGAAGAGTTATCCGGATTCTATCCCGAAGAACGAAAAACAATCCTGTGTTGATCGGTGAGCCCGGTGTTGGTAAGACTACCGTCGTTGAAGGCTTAGCTCAGCGAATCGTCAACGCTGACGTACCCGACAACCTTGCTGCCTGCAAACTGCTCTCCCTTGATGTCGGTGCTCTAGTCGCTGGAAGCAAGTACCGTGGTGAATTCGAAGAGAGGATGAAGGGTGTTCTCAAGGAGATCACTGAGTCAAAGGAGATGATCGTTCTCTTTGTTGATGAGATCCACCTACTGATGGGTGCTGGTGCTTCGGGTGAGGGTGGTATGGATGCCGCCAATCTACTTAAGCCTATGCTAGCTCGTGGACAATTACACTGCATTGGTGCTACCACGCTTGCCGAGTACCGAAAGTACATCGAAAAGGATGCTGCTTTCGAGCGACGATTCCAACAAGTCATCGTCAAGGAGCCCAGTATTCCCGAGACCATCTCTATTCTTCGAGGCCTGAAGGAAAAGTACGAAGTTCACCACGGTGTCAGCATCGCCGATGCGGCTATAGTTGCTGCCGCGAACCTTGCTGGACGATACCTGACGTCTCGCCGCCTGCCCGACTCCGCGGTCGACTTAGTAGATGAAGCCGCAGCCGCAGTCAGAGTCGCTCGAGAATCTCAACCCGAGATCATAGACTCTCTGGAGCGTAAGCTACGGCAACTCAGAATCGAAATCCACGCTCTATCCCGGGAGAAGGATGACGCTTCCAAGGCTAGGCTTCAAATTGCCAAGCAAGACGCCGAAAACGTTGAGGAGGAGTTGAGACCACTTCGAGAAAAGTACGAGCGTGAACGGAAGCGCGGTAAGGACATTCAGGAGGCCAAGGTAAAACTTGACCGCCTTAAGGTGAAGATGGAGGATGCGGCTAGAATGGGCGACCATGCTACTGCTGCAGATCTCCAGTATTATGCCATCCCTGAACAAGAGAAAGCTATCGCGGAACTCGAGCGCCAAAAGGCGGCCGCCGACGCTGCTTTGAGCCAGAACGATGTTGGTGGCTCCATGATCACAGATGTCGTCGGACCAGACCAGATCAACGAGATCGTCTCTCGCTGGACCGGAATTCCTGTTACTAGACTAAAGACATCTGAGAAAGAAAAACTTATTCACATGGAACGAGCACTCGGAAAGATCGTTGTGGGACAAAAGGAAGCAGTTCAGGCAGTTTCTAATGCTATCCGGCTGCAACGATCCGGCCTTAGCAATCCCAACCAACCACCTAGCTTCCTGTTCTGTGGTCCTTCCGGAACTGGTAAGACTCTGCTTACCAAGGCTCTCGCGGAGTTCCTGTTCGATGACCCGAAGGCCATGATCCGATTTGACATGTCCGAATACCAAGAACGTCACTCACTCAGCAGGATGATTGGCGCGCCACCTGGATATGTTGGACACGATGCCGGTGGCCAGTTAACTGAGGCACTCCGCAGAAAGCCGTTTTCCATCCTACTGTTCGATGAAGTTGAGAAGGCCGCGAAGGAGATCTTAACTGTCCTTCTACAACTTATGGATGACGGTCGTATTACGGATGGCCAAGGACGTGTCGTTGATGCCAAGAACTGCATCGTTGTCATGACCTCCAACTTAGGCGCAGAATACCTGTCCCGCCCAGCTGGTCGCGACGGCAAGATTGACGGCACAACCCGAGATCTAGTGATGAACTCGCTACGCAATTACTTCCTGCCTGAGTTCCTCAACCGTATCAACTCGGTCGTCATCTTCAATAGGCTCACAAGGCGCGAAATTCGCAAGATCGTGGATCTGCGGCTTTTGGAGATACAGAAGAGGCTCAGCGATAACGATCGCAATGTGCGCATCGAAGTCACCGAGGAAGCCAAGGACTACTTGGGCAACGCAGGTTACTCGCCTGCTTATGGTGCCAGGCCGCTGGCTAGACTCATCGAGAAGGAAGTACTGAACCGTCTGGCTGTACTGATCCTCCGCGGCGGCATTAAGGATGGCGAAGTCGCGAGGGTTGTTATGGTCGGCAACAAGATCTCGGTCCTTGCCAACCACACTGATAGCGAGTTGGGCGAAGGTGACGACGAAGATATGCTCATCGACGAGGAAGACGCAGTGGAGGACATCGTCCCTGACGGCATGGATGAGGATATCTATGATTAAAGAAGTTACTGATAATTACACGAGAAGCCAAGATTGATTACGAATGATGAATTATGAGTTACTACCAGCATGGAAAATACATATGGCATGAGAAATTCGTATGGGTTCGGAACGATACAAACATAGGAGGCTATCTGCTTTGACATGGACAAGGCGTTAGGCACCGGGATTAGGGAGTGGCTGGTAGTACAATAGTCTGAAAAGTCTGCGGTAGACTTAATACAAATAATCCATAAAATATCTGTTTTCCCTGATGATGTGACGTGAAAATGAGATTGTTACCCCTTTTTATACGATACCCGATACCTTGTGTAACTACCGTCCAAGCCAACCACCCGACCTTTAACACCATGCTTCATGATAGGAACTATAGCCCCGTACTGCTACAATATGTACATCTATGTGTTTATTTTTCCTTTCGCTCTCGTTTGAATTGCTGACGTCGGAGTAAGGGAAGATCCTACAATTTCTCGATCGTAGAGTACGTGTATATCTATTTAGGGGCGTTCGACGTAGTAAACAGCCCATAACGTAAGGGGATTGTTTTAATCGTAGCTAGGTCGTGGCTAACTTGTAGTCGGCCTAGAGTTAGCGTATAGAGTTAGTTGGTAGCGTGTCCCTTATGGCTTATCTAAAAGCTCCTGCTAAACCAGCCATGGTCTGAGCCTCTTGTTAAAGAACACTGGGATTGGAAGTTCGCATGAGGTTTTTTGTAAGTTCTAAGTTAATATCTGGCAGGGCAAATAGGACGTCTTTGGCTAACACGCAATTTGATTCCTTGTAGAGGACAGATGTCAACCGACATGTATCTGTTACTTTCAACCCCGAGAGGCTCCTCTATCAAAGTTATGTTTAGCCAGATGCGTCTAACCACGCGCATTCCCAACTAGCTATTAACTACATACTTCCTTATATATATATGCAGTCATTTCTGAGCTCTTGCTGTCTATTAGTTGTATACAGTATGAATTCTGACAAGCTTAAAGTGATTCTAGAACCTCCATAGAGCACTACCGACCCCATGACTAGATGCCTAGATGGTAGCTTAATACATACATATGTACCCAGTTCTAATAGATATCAAATCATGCATTATCAGGTATGTATTAATATGCGACTGTTTTACTACAAAGGGTATCTGATATATCCAAGCTCGGTATCGGTACCAAGACGGCTGCCTCTAGTATGGTATAGGTGTCTATATTTATGTGAGTATATGTGTATCTTTAAGCTATCTGTCTGTCATATTTACCAGTGACGATAGTATTTTTCTACTAGATTTACCTCTTAAATCTTCTGATTTAAGTCAAACTATTGCTCCGGATCGGTCGTCTTCAGCTGGCGACCTCGATCTTTTAGAAGTATGGGCCAGAACAGTTTAGAAATTATGTTAAATACAACTACTTCTAGTAGAACCTTAGTTAGGCGTAATGATCCCGGTCGCGATACCGGTTTGGCAGCCGTGGTGGCTTACGGTGTCTTCATGCGACCCATTATTCCCAAAGGGCCCTCCCTTTACGATTAAACGAAACTAGGTCTATTGCCGTATCCTTGTAGTAACATGCACGCACAATAGGGCCGATGGGTCTTGTCTCGACGGCTAACATAAGCGTACTAGCCTAGATGCCTTCAGAGAATAGTCACCATGAACTTGGGATGATAGACGTGACGAGTAGAAAAGAATATGGACTAATTCCATTTTGCATAGTTATCCCGTAAGTTCCCAACTATTATACGAGAATACGGGCCATAACTGAATCTACAGGTAGAGAATTTTCGCACTAGATGGAGACTACTGTTGTTAGATTTTTCCGAGCCCCTTTTTACCTGCTACGTGGTTGGTAAATAGTTCCTCCTGTGTGCCGTTCTCTCATACCGTAAATGCTTAGCTTAATATCTGCGTCATATATCCTTATCCTTAGTTCCTTCAAGCGAGTAAAAAGGAGGTGAGCTGAATACGTATAGAGCAGCACTCTTTTAGACAGGGTTTTACGGGTTGACTCAATCGCTTTGACGTATGTGGCCTAGAAACTGGAATTGTTGAGAGAGGTTCTATTCGCGATGAACATGAAGTATGATAGATTTATTGGGTGCCGAACGGAATAAGATTGCCGGCAGTCGGAGGACGCGTGTGGTAGCGGGGTGGGTATTTGGGTCCGGCGCATGCAGTCAGGAGTCAGGGGGGCAGACGGGAAATGAGGCAGGCGAGGTGGGATATGTGGCTACCTAAATGCGGGCGTTCGGAACGGGGCGCCCCGGGAATGTGGGAACTGGAACCCAATCATCCAACTGCCGTGTTGCCAAATACGGTTATCTTATAATAAATCGAATCAACTTGGTGCTAACTTGATGCTTACCCAATGGTCCAGGGGTAGCATATCAACCCCTGATATGGACAAGCAACTTGGTTCCCATACCTATTGTATAGGATGTGCCAAGGCGCCTAGTTTGACGACAAGCATTCTCGCAATACCAGGAGCCGCCGTGTCGTCATGGTTCGGTGTCACAGGTGAGCGGTTCCTGTAATTATAGAAACCATCATCTTAATTACCACCCTCTGGATGAATACGAAATAAACAATTCAGCGCCGGGTATTCTGCCGGAGGACACGGCACAAGCGAATATCAGTCATGGCCATGATCTATTATTCTGTATATAGAGATGTCAGTCGGGCGGGGATCACGCCGCTTGTCTTTGAGTATCTCCACCTTCCGTAAGCCGCATCACTAACATCAACATCGACTTCAACATCGATACTGTTAACATGAAGGGATCTTCTCTTACTCTAGCGCTTGCGCTTGCCGCGCCCTCTCAGGCGTACCTCCGATTCGGATGTGCGACCCTTAGCGTCCAGCGTCTGGACCCTCTGGTCGAGCCCGGCGTTGTCCCTTCGGCTCACGTCCACCAGATCGTTGGTGGCAATGGCTTCAACGCCACGATGGACCCTAACGAGGATGTCTCTAAGAGGGCTACTTGCACAACTTGCAGCTTCTCTGAGGACTTCTCTAACTACTGGACCGCTGTTCTGTACTTCAAGGCCCGCAACGGCACGTACAAGCGCGTGCCCCAGTACCCCAACGCTCTCCTGGGCAACCTGAAGGGTGGAATGACCATCTACTATCTCCAGCAGGACTTCTCGAGCAACGGCAACCAGAAGATCACCGCCTTCAAGCCCGTATGTTTATGACCTATGAAGCTAGATAAATATTAGAGCCTAATAACTTTAGGGTTTCCGTATGACTGTTGGAACCCCCCAGAGCAAGGACGGCACGAACCCCGGCCTCCGCTACACCTGTCTGCAGGACGTCATGACTCGATTCCCCGAGACGGCCGAATTCCCGAAGCAGCCTTGCCCGGCCGGTATCATGGCTATCCACCACTTCCCCGCGTTAGTGTGCTCTCCTGTAATCATATCTCATATCCGCTAACGTATTGGGTAGATGCTGGGATGGAAAGAACCTCGACAGCCCCAACCACCAAGACCACATGTACAACACCAACAAGGGCGGATTCGTCCCGGCCGCTGCCTGTCCGGCATCGCACCCCGTTCGCGTACCCCAGGTCGCCTACGAGACCATGTGGGACACCAGGCCGTTCAACAACAAGGCCGACTGGCCCGCCGATGGCTCGCAGCCCTTCGTCTGGAGTTACGAGGACAGCGTCGGCTACGGCACTCACGGTGACTACCTATTCGGCTGGAAGGGCGATGCGCTCCAGCGCGCTATGGACTCTAAGCCCCTCCTCAGCAACGGCATCGCCACCCAGACCGTGGACGCAGCCAACAAGTGCTCCATCCAGAGCACCGTTAACGAGGACATTGACGGCTGTAAGTTTTCGTGCCGCTAATTGAAGCGTTTTATACTAACGAGTTGTCACATAGGGCTCACTAGCCTCCCCGGTCGTATGTAAATCCTAGCCTAGTTTGGGTAGGAAACAGAAGACTTGCTGGTGGTTGGAGGGTGGCACTGAGAGATCAGATATATATCCGTTCTTTTTCCCGGGGTCGAATAATATTCCAGTTAGGAACCTAACTATGGATTTAAACCTTGGATTCCGATTTAACGTAATGAATGTGATTCCTGAAGCTCATCTTGTAAGGGGGCTCATCCACCTGCGTAGCTCCCAACCTTGAATTGTACTAACAAGAAAAACCTCATCTAAGGCGTCCCTTGGGCTGACATTGAAGCCTAAAAGAACGTTGCAGCTTGTTCAGTAAGAAAAGTCTTGCGCGCTTCGAGATGAAGATGTATGCCCGGTCTACAAGCCCGGTCCCGCCGCCTGCTCATAAATAGAACGACTTGAAAGTTCAGTGGAGGCTTTGATTGATACTGAAATAAGGCTGCGTTAGCCTTAGGTAGTCTCGCTGCTCATGTAAATGTGATGAGTCCGTTTAGATTCTCAAAACTACCTGACAAGCGCTATAGGATCGATCATACAGCTTGCTTGATTCGCATCAGTACTGAGGCATAACTACATTTTTGATTATGTTGTTAACCTAGCAATCACTCACATTTGCAATCTTCAATATAGTTTCTCCCTAAAAGACTTTAATCCCATGCGATGGAGTCCTACACATATGTAAATTAATCCAACAATCCTATCCTACTGGCAGCTTTCAGCTTTCCACAATCACAACTCTGTTACTTTGACAAACAAGTTTTCTTTGGCACAGCGACGTTGGTTGATTCTTACTTATTGTGTCACTTGCACTCAATCTATAAGAAGATGTAACCCCTGCGGTATTCAAAGGGTTCGAGGAACGATTCTGAAAGTATTATAAGCTGAAGTCTCTACAGAGCCTCGATACTTCCGAAATGGATCGTGATTTTGAAGGTGAGTTGGTAGCTGGGAACTGATATATTAGTACTGCAAATAGTCACTGATCGTCATACCAGAAATGCGACAATTCGTGGCGATCGAGGACGCTGGAAAGCTCCAATTGGTTTGGGAAGATTGGAAGGTCCTTGAAGGCGGTACGATGTTTACCTTCAAGATGCATGGGCTCCGTATACCGGTCGAACGTCGCGATAAAGACTTGGTTAAAATTCTAGTTAGAGTTGGATGCCGCGTGGAGGAGAGTGAGTTTTAGATTATCGACTTTCCCAACCGCTTATTTTTGAGTGGCTGATAGTGGTTTCTTCAATATAGTCACTATGGAGTCTATACTTCAACACACTAGCAAGACCGGAGACCTTGGTCTTATCCAAGCCATAATTGACGGCGGCTTCGATGTCAACGAGTGCCTATCAGAATATCGCGGTGATGCACTGCTGTAAGTTTAGTTCTCACTTACTAGTTCCATGCAGGTAAATACTAATGGACCGACGTAAGAATAGCTATCGCTCATAAGAAGCGGCCAGCTATTGAACTCTTGCTTTCCCACGGCGCCGATCCCAATCTAAATCGACGGATGGGATCAGAAACGGCTCTCGAGCTAGCCGCAGAAGTCGCATCACCGGAAGTGGTCGAGCTGCTCCTCCAGCACGGCGCGACCTGGAAGAACCGAGCAGCGCTACACTACGCGGCAATCTATAATCGCACTGACATTGCCGCAGTACTCCTACGTTATGGGCAGAACATCAGTGCTATACCAGTCGATGAAGAGATCCCAGATAGATACTTTGAAAGGGGTTGGGGTACAGCCTTGCACGAGGCGGCCCGGAAAGGTCATGAGAACATGGTTCGTTTCCTGTTGGAACATGGTATTGAAAAGAATTTAAGGGACAGCTGTGGGCTTACCGCCGCAGAAGTTGCCAGTGCTAATCAGCATGAGGATATCGCGCGGATAATCTACACTCCTCGCGGCACGTCACCCTGGTAACCCTCTTTAGGGCCACTTACGAACTACCTCCTTGTTACCGGTAGGAGATACGATGGTAAGAGGTACGATAACAATTGAAGAGGTACATACTTGGGTAAGCAACTCAATACATTCCCCGACCACCGGGTAGTAATTGAGATTTATCGGAAACCATACCTACTGGGTACCTAGTACATGACGATTTTGACAAAAAGGGGTACAGTAGAAATATGCAAAAGACTGTACTGTTTATACTGTACCCCTATTTTTGTCATCAACTTGTAGTTCTTGAACTTCATCTATTTCAAAATTCAAAGAACTAGTATTAAGCCAAAACATTTGAGGAGACTTGGACTTTTTACCAACTTGTAATTAAACTTTCGTAGAGATTCATTACGCCACAGTATCTCGTTTACCTAGTAGCCCTACCTTCAACAGCTTTAACAGCTATGGAGGAAGTGATCAGTTGTAAGGTGTTGAAGTTCAGGTCCACATATACGGCTCCTGGAACTTGGCAATCACTTGTCGCGTAAGTAGGGCATAAACATCCCGAAAATCCCTTCACCGCCCGCGGGTCTGTGGTGCCATGTTTGGTCTCTTCATTAACAGCTTCGGCGACGTCAGCTCTTCCGACTAACATAAAAGATACGTCTTGATTGCTTGTGTTGTTCACATATGGGCGCATGAGGATAGCGGCGTCGCAATTCCAGAATCTGATGATGATGTCCCCGGTCTTTGTAGCTGATGGGACAACTGCAATCTGACGTTCCGTACAGACGCAAATTCTTTGCTCAGGAGAGGCAAGTTTCTGTTCGTCATTCCATATCTCTTCATACTTTGCGATATACGTAGGGCCGGAGGTTTGTGGCCTTCTTGCCTCAATGTTCCAAGCCACAATTCTGTGATCAATTATGGCCTGAAATCTTGACAGGTCTTTATCCTCATAACCCAGAAGAGTCGCCATATATCGTTCATTTATTCCCCTCAATGTTTCGATGTCGCCCGCGTCTAGGTAGTGAGCTTCCAAGCAATTATCCCACGATCTCTGTGAATGAGGATCCCCTATAAGAGATGCACAACTAGGACCTACTTCCAAGATCTCACCCCCGAAGTAACCTATGGCTCTGATAATTGGCTCATGACATATGCTCTGTACGCTTGTTAGATATGACGAGTGGGGAGTTCAGACATTCATAGCTTACTTTCGGGACGCCATCCTTCATTACTTCTTCCTCTACCTGTTGACAGAGAGCTGCTTGAATTGCACCGGAGCCTCTCACAACAACTAGGTGCCTTGCTTTTCCAGCAAGGGCATTCAATGCCGGAATTAACGATAGGGTTTCAGCCAAAGCTGTTTCAATATGACTTCTGTTAGTATGCCCAGCTCGGAAATACTGATTCTTCAGCACATCAGCCCATATTTCAAATAATGAGCGGGAATAGTCAACTTTGAAGCTAGCTCTGCCCGTGGGAGGATCGGGAGGAACTTCGTCTTGGATATTTAGCAATCTGATATGCCGCGTTATGGGATCTACTGTATCCCCGTGGGAGGTTGAGTCTGGCATGATATCATTCGCCAGTCCTAAAAGTCCATATATCTTGTCTTGCACCCTGCCGCAAGCTGCTTTTGAGAAAGTTTCTACGAGACATTCTAGCGCCATTTCCTGGGTATGTTTAGAGTCCCTGGCATCAAAAAGCTGGACCATGCTCTCGAACTCCGGGCAACGTAGTCGTGTTGTTCCAATGCCTAACGCTACCTTTTTCATTTCTTTAAGGGTGTCCCAACTGCGTGCGCATTCATACGACCATAGCTTCGAACCATAGGTTACGACTAGGTTCCGCGCCAAGCAGAATTCTTGAATTATCCATATACGCGTCCAGTACGCGCTTCTGATAACACGTTGAAACGTCTCTCGATTAGGCTTTTCGCAGTATGGAGGTCTTTTCAGGTCATTCATATATGTGGCCAGGTGTTGTGTTTGTCCCATTTTCCATTCATTACGCAAGGTTTGGATGTAATTGAACTGGCCCTTGTATGCTCTGGCGCCGAGCCAAGCTACAACCATCGTCGCTCGTCTATATATGAAGGACATCATTGCAACATGCACATTGCGCTCTTTTTCGTTCTGTTGGTCGATACAGATAGCATCGACCCATAAATGTAATGAATGTGTTGGTGAGCGTAGATGCCGCAACGCGAGAGACAAGTTGCGTTGCACGGGAAACCGGTGTGTATCGACGATAATGAAGTCCGCTCCATTGGCTCTATTCGCTGGTACCTTTGCAATCGATTCTGGGGTATTACACATAGAAAGTACTTCTGTTTGTAGGTCCGCTGTTTGCTGTGTAGGCTCTTCTCGGCATGGTATCGTGGGGGTTCGTAAATCGTCCGGGAAAGGGTCAGCCCAGGTATAGGACAATGCTATATACTTCGGTCTGTCGGCAAAGGGTACTGGAGTAAGTGTAGATCGAATCTGGTCATTGAAGTCGCCAGGCTGGATGGTGAGTATCCGGATAGCGTTCCGGTCGGTCGGAAGAGGTGGGTACGTGAATGTTGTCATGGAGAATAGCGTCGATATTGTGTGCTATGAACTACGTTATGTAGAGTTAAAGATACTAGGTTAGGTAACTTTTACTCTGCAGGGGAATAAGAAGACTAAAGCGAGGCAAGAGTCGGCAATGTGTTGAACAATAGATACCGGGGACTCGAGGGGAAGTTATATTTAGCCCCCCAGAAACGCCTAATGTACGCTTCCATCTTGTATCACCGGCAAGAGGCTACTTTCTCATTCTAAAGCGACGATAGGCTACCCCGCAAGCCATGTGCGTCTCAACCCAGCCACCGTCGTCTCCTAGACTGAGGTTATCTTAGTCTAAAGGATACTGCGATCTGTCGTACTCTGTCGCAACATTCAAATATTGGCGTAATACGCGTTTGGATAATCATAAGAAATAAGAGTCTATTACTAAGACTCGGGGATATTCTAAGCTACTAGAGCTTCCACAGAATGTTTAGGGGAAGAGCCGAGAGGTTGGAAGGACGCTCTATTCTAGCTAACGACGGGCATCTTCGAGACTCGAAAACCACCCAAATATGGAGTAGACGAAACCACGAATATTACGAATAGGGAATATTATTGGCTTTAACGCCATCATGTTAACGATTTAGTTACTAGTAAAGATGTTGTGGTATAGCTATGGTTTGCGTAGCCGCCAACAGTCTCAGGGGGTGTAAACAACATCGCCGATAGAAATAGTCCGAGAGGATCAAATCAAGTGAACTTTAACCCCATCAAGAGGAGATAACACGATTGTGAAGCTCTGTCTCTCCGCTCCAACAGGTTCATTAGGTACTTCAGGAGGTAGTCGAATGTTGGGGAACTCTTGGAGGAGGCGTATCACTGCGTAGCTGGCTTCCATTATAGCAAAGTCTTCTACGGGGAGTTAGTGACGACTGATTAACTGTCGGAAGTGGTAGACTTACTTCCAAGACAGAGCCTAGCACCTCCATTGAAGTCCACAAAGCCTGCGCCTGGTTTAGCTCTTTTGATTAATTCGCCGTCCTCCCATCTTTGTGGTCGGTAGATCCTCGAATCAGGACCATAGATGGATTCGCGGCGATGTAAGTGGTACGAAGACCATCCGACCCCAGAGTACTTTGGAATCAATACCGGTGATAAACCATCGGGTCCTCCACCGCGGGGAAGGATCGTGTTCTTGTTAGCGAATCGGAAATTGAGGGCCAGTTGTGGGTATAATCTTAGAGCTGTTCAGGATCAGTGGTAGAACTTGTAAGGCGTACGTAGTACGACCAGGCGGTAAGGACATACTTTCGTTTAAGCAGCACCGGAGGAAAGGTAGCTTTTGTATTTGTTCTCGAGTGACATGGGTATCTGAAGGGACGGTGGAAATTTCTCGCCGAAGCCTTTCGAGAATATCTGGGTTGCGAACTAGGTGGAAGCTTTTAGAGGATAAACATCAGTAGATAGACAAATGATTGTGTTCATATGGCGGGAGGCGAGGGGTCTTTACAATGTCCAGCTCAACAGGGCGGCTGTAGAGTCACGACCAGCAATTAAGATGTGAAGTAGCTGATCCCTAACGAGCGATTCATCCTTCATCTCTCTCCAAAGATCAATGATAAAGGAATACTTCTCTGATGCTTTCTCCTCACCAAACTCATCCTTATATTTTAGAGCCTTGTTTGCAAAGAAGGTCGCCCAATCTCGTACCACACCGCAGGCTCGCCTGAATTTGGCAGGGTTGTATAATGGGGCCAAGTCCGCCAGCCGAACACGAATCCCAACGCCTACTGCGGCGTAGTCGAAACTGTCACGTAGAGCATCTCGATCCTCTTTCGGTAGGCTGCTATGTGGCTCACCAAAAAGGAGTTCGGTAGTAGTGTCAAGAGTAAATTCAAAGAAAAACGGCTTAAGGTCGACGATGTTGGAACCTTCCGCACATTCGTATAATTTTGATACAAGCTTCTCGACGTGCGGAGAGAAAGCTTGTATAGTTTGTTTCTGGACCCGAACAAATTGACGCCGGATGAGATCTCGAGAATGCTTCCAGGGAGGTCCATCCTGAGAGAATATGCCCTCACCAAGAAGTGGAAAAGAGGCTACCCGACGATTACCAAGGCCATAATCATCGAACCGTGTTGAGAGAATCGTCTCGATGTTCTCGGGGTCTGTAGTAATATAACCTGTCACCCCCCAAAGTTCCAACCTAACAGTTTCCGCAATTGTAATGTAATCGGTCAGCGCCTCAAGGGTATGACCACTGAAGAACGCTTTGAATTGGACTTTTAGGAGATCCAGTCCGAACGGCCAACTGTAGGGTACTTTGGGAAATACGGGTTCGCAGTTGTGCTGTTTCTCAAGCGCGGTTTCTAGTTACGTAGCGGGTTGTCAGCACTTCTTGTATGTAGAAGGGATCCTATATTACGCTCGCATACCTTTCTTTGTCTCTTCCTCCGGAGATAGGTATACAGGAATGTCCCAATTAACAATATTATAATGATGACACGAAGACCAAATGAAGGAGAGTCTCGAATGGTACGATAGTCTCGGATCTCATTGCTCGATAAATTGAATTCAACAGACATTTCGACGATTCTGTCCTAAGAAAAGATATCACTGGGAAGAACTGACAGAATTAACCTCCGATAACTTCTCCAAGTTATCAGTGCCAAATTGACTGAAAGAACTGTGACACGTCCTTACCGGTACTGTGTATTAATACCGTGTGCTACCTATTGGGGAAATATCTCAGCCATGGAGCAGCCGTCATGACCAAGAAGAAGCCATGATGTCCAACCAGCCGTTACTTATTAAACAGGCTCCAACCGGTGAGCAATATCCCCTCGCCCATGTGAAAGCAATGTGTAATTCGCTGTGTAGGCAGGTACCTTACGGTTTTGAACCCCCTGAGGCGCATATATGTCCGGACCCGGCTAGTATCCGTGTGTTATGGCGTCGGATGTGACCAATGCTACAACACTCATTGGCTGTTCTTCCCGTGTTTTGTCTACCTCAGGTACTGATGCGCATTACGTACGAGAAGCGGGATAGGTGCACATAGCGGTAAGATCCACCGCCAGGGGACCGATTTCCCCTATATTTATGCCTTTTCTCTTACTGTGTATAATTCGACTCCAGTCGATATCTCGGTGACTGTCGCATACCTACATCTTGGCGTCAGCCACTCAACTCGCTAACGATTTTGCAAATTTCCCATTCGTGGTTACTCGCAGGATGTAGGCGGTAGAATGAGGCTATGCTACTCCTAAAATTGCCCCCATCCTCCTCGATTGACCAGCGCCTACATGTACCTGGCTATTTCTGGTTACTGCCTGAGCCGGTGGTGCATATATGGCCTACCCGTACTCCTCAGCGCTACCATGAGCACGTTCAGAATCCACTTACATCTTCCACGTCACGATTGCCTCCAGTTAACTCATGGTCGAAATGTATAAGCTTACAGAAGGAAATATCCGCACTATAGACCTATTGGCATCTTTGGAGAAAGTTCAGCAGAGTATTGAGAAGCCGAAAGATATCTCTGACTCGGACCCTGAAGAATATAAGTTACTCGAATTAGTCAAGGATCTAGTCACGATAACGAGGTCTATTGACAACCTAGCTACGAAGGAACGGCGCCATTCCTTGGCATCTGACCTCATCTATCTACAATCCGTCTATACCAGTACCTTCGAAGTAACACAAGAGTGTATTGCGCTTGTTGACCCTCTCTGTTCAGCAATAGAACGCATTATTAGCATCCACGAGAGTAATGAAATAGACAAAATTTTCCACCCGACGACAGAAATTCAACTAACCAGTGCGACATGGTATGGAGATACCTACAAGTCGTTAGAAATTTATGTGGAGGTTCTTCGAATGTTGGAAGCGTCAATTACCTTACTTCGGTGTAAAGACCAGACGAGCGAAAACGGCAGCTTATCAGCCAAAGCCGTTGATGCTGCCTCAACACTTCAATACGGAATCTCTCTAGTCGAATCAAAACTACGTGGCACTGGAAGGCCTGACGAGGCATACGTATGTATTGTCTAAGTTTATATCTCTAGTATTCTTAGCTAATAGAGCGGCTCAGCTCCAAAAGGCACTACGGGGTGCGAAAGAGATAGCACTGCAAGTTCCCGCTTCGCTGAACAAGCATTTCATGGTTGGGCGATCCGTGAAGACTTTCTACACCGGAAGAGAAAAGCAAATGGAGAGGCTGGTAGCTGCATTCAGGAGCAACACTCATATTGGCCAGAAAAGATTCGTAATTTGCGGCTTGAGTGGATCAGGCAAAACAGAGCTCGCCTTGAAATATGCCGAGGATCACCTTCAAGAATTCTGGGGTGTTTTCTTCATCGACGCAAGTTCCTTCGACAATGCACTGGGAAGTTATCGGGAAATTGCAAAAATTGGAGGAGTTGAACTCAACCATAGAGCTGCGAAGAATTGGCTTACAACACTTGCTGCCCCCTGGCTTCTGATTATCGACAACGCCGATGACGATGATGAAGCTCTGCTTGATAAGATACTGCCGGCGGGGACGAGAGGGTGCATTCTCATCACAACTCGCAATCCAGCCCGTAAATCATACGGCACCGTTGGTGACAAGTACCTAGAACTTCTGTCAATGGACGAGGAAGAAGCGAGTGATCTCATTCTCAGAGCAGCTGAAGAACCTAGTCCTTGGACTGAACATCTGAAGCAATCAGCTGGCAAGATCTGCGAAGCTCTGGGTTTCTTACCGCTGGCCTTAATTCATGCCGGAAAGGCGATCTTTCTTGGTCTCTGTTCTTGGAGCGGGTATCTCGCTTACTACGAGCGCCAATCGCATCGAATACGAGAACGGAACTCTCAACAGGACAGGAGTTCTTCCAGGAGTAAGAACATGGAAGACAGTGAGAATATGAATGTGTTCTCCAGCTACGAGATATTGTATCAATACCTTGAGTCATCACAGGAGGAGAAATGCCAGGACGCGGTAGAATTACTTCAGCTGTTCTCCTATTTCCACCATCAAAATATTCGAGTAGACATGCTCGTTCATGCGGCAACCAACCCCCTCAAAATGGAAATAGCACGCGCAGACGAGGCTAAAAAGGAGGAAGAGATACGAAGAAGATTTCCATACCCAATGAAGAGGAGTTGGTCTACCTGGCTTCGGGAAATACTTATCCGAATGTCACGACTCCTAGACAGCCCACCACCACTACCCGCAGCGCTGAAGCATCCGGGGAGCGATAACGGAGCCTCCTTAGAGGATGTATCAAACAGCGCAAGCGACCGAGTTCGTCTCGCTTTAGTCGTCTTAGTCCAAAGATCACTTGTGATGACACTAAATAGAGCCGAAGGTCGATATTGCATGCATCCACTCGTCCACAAATGGTTGAGAGATAGATCTAGCACATCACAGCAGGCTCTCTGGTGCCAGGTTTCGACTACGGTTCTAGCAAATAACGTTCTACTCCCGCCACTAGGAGACACGGAGTCCGAACAAAGCATGCAGCGAGAACTTCTTCCACACATAATACATGCTCGACAGTTACAGGAGATAATCGAGACTAAACTGGAAAAGAACAGGTCCAAGAGGCGCTCAGTATGGCCACCGATATACATAGGATTCGGGAAGTATCAGGCAATGGACCTGGCCCGATTCAGTCTAGTATATTCAGGATGCGGGTACCTCGAAGAAGCTCTGAAATTACAGCGCGACGTACGTGCTTTTGCTATCCAGAAGGTTGGCGAGGAACATCCACTCGCAATATTGATAACCCTCGCACTCGCTCTTACACTTTATGAACTTAGTGAAGCATCGGAAGCGACAAGATTACAACAGCGGATATATGACATTTGCTTGGATTCATTTGGCCCGTACCATCCCCTGACTCTCCGAGTGACGACCCCGTTAGCTTCAAGCCTCTGTTTCATGGGCCAATGGAGTGCATCTCTTGCTCTCCATCGTAAAGCTGTAGACAGTTTGACCAAGGTCTATGGTGAGAAGGCTGTAGAAACACTCAAAGCTGTCCGAAGTTTGGCCAACGTCCACCTTCGATACTTGGAGTTTGAAAAAGCCTGTGAGCTGCACCTTAAGACCTGGGAAGAAATGAAGAAACAACTAGGCGAGACGCATAAGGAGACACTAATATGTCTCGAAGAATTAGCAATGAGCCGCCTTCGACTTGGGGAGAACTACTTCCAAGATTGCCACGATAAGATGTCGTATGTTTTGGATCAAAGAAAGGAAACAGCCGGTAGGGAACACCCATATACCCTTCTTGCGATCTGTAATATAGGTCGCGTGAAATCAGCAATGGGACGGCACACAGAAGCGGCACAGATGATGGAAGAAGCAGTGGAAATCGCAGAACGCAATCTCGGTGAGAATCACTTCGGAGTCCTGGCAGGTAAAACGCATTATGCCCAAGTACTCGTTAATCAGAAGCATTACAAAGACGCGGAAGCGATGTTTAAAAAAATCATAAACAAGCCACAGTATAAAAAATCAACCGATGACATAGGTGGAGAGCATCCGGATCGTCTCATCGCTCTCTGGTATTTAACCGGCTGCTTAGAAAGACAGGGGAAGCTCCAAGAGGCACTAGATATCTGCGAGGGTATGATGGTATCTC
Organism: Hypomontagnella monticulosa; assembly: GCA_902825475.1. Lineage (NCBI taxonomy): Eukaryota > Fungi > Ascomycota > Sordariomycetes > Xylariales > Hypoxylaceae > Hypomontagnella > Hypomontagnella monticulosa. Next base: position 3,144,314 of record CADEBF010000011.1, on the reverse strand, counting down.
TAAGAGAAATAGGGGGCCAAGGACTAGGCACGAAGCATGAGTTCGCTATAAGGGTAGAAAACGAGATTACGAAGATAAAGGAACTAATGAATGATGAGAAGCAGGCATTGGATCCAAACCTAGTCGTGCCTTCGGAGATTTAGGCTTGATTCCTATTCCAGTCATTCTACCCTAGTGTTCGGGAACATAAAGCGATATTGAGATGGTAGGGGCGGTGGCTTTCTTCAACAATGCGCAAGCGCTTATAGAATGTATCTATATCTTAGTTTCAAGCTGATGCATTCACGATGCAAACCAATAAGTCTAAGATCAATGTGTCGTTGCGTGAGAGGCTTCAATCCTTACCATACGCGCTCCTATGCGGAAGAACATGAGGTTCCCATACCGATTTGATATTTGTCCTAATAATACACTTGACCTTTCATCAGGATTCTAGCAGTACGGAGCAAATCCGCCGAAATGATCTGACCATTCTCGGTCGTCGCCCCAATCTCGACCATTCCACTAGGATGTCCGATAACGACTGGCCCGCTCCCATGAGATTTTCGCCCGGCACTACGAAGTTGCGAGGGGATAGTTCCAGGCATATTTGCGGCTGCACCTAGACATAGAGCCAAAGTCGAGGGCACGGCTTTATGCGCTTGTTTCATCGATAACGCCAAGCATCTGATATCGATATCCGGCGAGCCCGATTCTGGGAAGAGGAGAATGATCTTAGGGACGCTTTCGATCTTCGGATCCAATCCCATCTTTGCCGCACCAGCTTGACGGATAGCCTCCAGCCTGGCGATAAACGCTGGGTCTGACTCAACAGCTTGGGGCGTGAAAGTAGTGGGGCTAGCATCTTTAATCCCTAAGTCATCAATCCGCACGAACACCCCTGGATTAGATACATCAACTAGCGAAGCTTCAATGCGACTCCCGTCTGGCAGCGTCAACACATCAATCGCATTCCCCGTTGGCAGCGCCTTGCCGGTCTTGGCACCGGCGGGGTTCAAAAAGCTCAGCATGATTCTAGACTGCGTGCCGGGGACACCGTCCATTTCGTAATCCCCTTCATGGCAGTACGTCGGAGGGTCACCGCTGACTCTGAAGCGCGAGTGTATGATCTTGGAAGTGTTCGTGTTGAACACGCGAACAAGGGCCTCTCGATACTCCCCCTTTTCGCTCACATCCCGCACTTTTGCGGCCTGGTCCGTGACTAGCCCCTCATTCCAGGCTGCTGGCCCCACCGCAGAGGACATGTTGCCGCAATTACCCGCGAGATCAAGCACGCTGTCTTTGATGTGGACCTGGACGAAGGTAAAGTCCACGTCGGCGTCGGGACGCGTAGATGGCGCCAAGACGCAAATCTTAGACGTCGAAGATATGCCTCCGCCCATGCCATTTAGCTGCCGACCGTATGGGTCCGGCGAGCCCATGGCTGCGGGTAGCACCGTGTGCCATTGGTCTTGAGGTGGGAGATGGCGGCGCTGGATGACCAGCCCATTGGACGTTCCGCCTCGAACGAACAGGGCCGGGAAACTACGGCGCGCGTTCACCGTAGAAGAGAACGACTTCGCGGTGATCGACCGGCTGAGGGCCTGGTACGTATGAGTAAAGCGCCCCATTCGAACCAGAGGTCCTTCGATACTTTCACATCAGGCGGTTCAGTGCGGTCATGTAATTATCTGTACTATCTACTTCTCTAGGTAATTCATGTAGTTGAGCCGGGATTAACTGCTTATCGTTTTATCGTTCTTAAACCTGAATGCCGAGGTACTTATTAGTTGCATAATTACTACTTTAGCTAATATACCTATGAGTTACTGCACATATTATGCTTACATCGAAATAGGCTCGACGGTAATTGAACAGTGAAGATGGCAAATGGCATGGATATTTCCCAGGAATGCCAAATTTAGGGAACGTTTTCGTTACGAAACAGATATAATTAGTAGGATAAATTTCCGATCCTATATGAATCCATTCGGTAATTCTGGGGATCCGGGTCTACAAACGGCGAGATTCAGGAAAATTTCCAAGTAAACCGATTATTCCGGTGTGCTATCGCGTGATTGTTGATCATCACATAATTTCGATAAAAACAGGGATAAGAAGGCATAAAATTATGCACATCAATAAAGGTATATGTTTTCTCTTTGTAGAATTAGAAGTTGAGAGTAAAATACTCCCCTATATCGAAATACACGTAAGGCAGAACCGAAATCGGCGCAAATTAACTTCCTAACAGTCATTTATCATCCTTCTCCCAAGTTTGCTCCATAAAGTCGATAATTTCTTCAATGAAATCCGAAATTGAACAATCACAGCAGTCGTACCCAGGATTTGTCCAATCAGGAGTCTTGAACTCGCGAATCTTACTTATAATCGAACAGACGCTATGTCCATAATACGGGGGTTGTTGTCGCAGGTTAAGGAGACCCGCCCCATGCATCTGCTTGGTGAGCGCGCCTAGGAGCATTGACGAACAGTCAAATGAGCATCCGAGTTCCCCATCGCGTAAACCATCAAGAAGCCGCTCAAGAACGGTGAGCATCTTATTGATGCGTTCTCCCCTCTTCTGATACAGTTTATCTACGACTGGGTCAGCTCGCTGCAAGATAATCTAAAATTAGATAGAAGTTCTAGTAGCCTACCTGATATCGCGGCGATTGGGAGGCCTAGCGTCGGTATCTGTTCCACAGAATGCAACAGAGCTACCTCCTGCATATGTTTTAATGTGTCCTTGAACTGAAATACCAACGCGACTACGAGCCACAGTATAAACTCCCTATTACATTTCGTTGGGACGCAGACGCTCAACTTCGACTTCCAAATGTCTGCGTAGATGCTCACTACTTCGCGACATCTGTAATAGTCTACTAGGACGGCAAGCTTGGCGAACTCTTCGAGATCTATCTCTCTTGGTACGCTGTTAGGACGGTTGTGGAGGATATGCATTAGGACGAGCAGCGCACTCGGGTCCCAGTCTTGGGCGTGGATAGTGTGACGGCCATCTGCGTCAGTCGAGGTTGCTTCTTTCCAAGGACCTTGCAATGTGGTCTTGAAGTATTTGGAAGCCAGTATCAAGTGCCGGGAGGAGACCAAGTACCGATATTCCGACGGATTGGACTCAGAACTGCTGCAGATAGTTTGGGTTTTGGTGGGAGAAGTTGATGGGGCCGGCGTTGGCGCAGATTCGGAATCGGTCAAGGGCTCAACCATAACAGCGAACGGCGCCGACGGGTTACGAAGTATAAGTACAACGTCGCCGCCGGGGTCGATCTTGTGCGTTGTCTGATCCATGGTTGCTGATCGGTTGAAATAAACCTTGATGGTAGGTTTTGGAAGGGACTTCCTTACATCCAATGCAAGGTTTTTTTGTTCATGTATGGATCGGTTTGGTTGCGAATGGAAAGGAAAAGTTTTTCGTACAGTATGATTGAATGGTCGCATCCATGAGTAATTCCTGTACTGTTTTTTGTCGTCCACATGAATTGACAATTCAATTAAGATGGGAAGAAAGGAAGGTGCAAGTTGCCAGGTGTAGTGCACACACCTACGCTACCATCAATTGATACATGCACCCGGTTTCAAGGCTATCTGGAACATGTATCAATATCTAGGTAGCTCTTGCTTCTAGAATATTTGATTAAACAAAGTAATTAGCACGAGCATTGGATACTACAATCTCAATCGAAGCAGGCATACAGATAGCAGTTATCCAAGGGAGAAAAGTTCATATATTACCTAAAAGTTCAGTTAACTCCCCCAAGGTTACCGAGATTCTCGGAGCCCTTCCACTCGAGGCTGCGATATGAGCCCCTGGAATTAATGACACGTGGAATACGAAGAACGTCCCGTTCCTCAAACAAATCCCCCACCGGATCTGAAGTTGTCGTACAAGTGAAGAGAAACTTCAATATTGCGGCATGTCTCCCGCTATGCGTATCAACCAAGGACCTTATCAAATATCGTAGCGCATCTCGGGTCTTCTCTCCCATAAGAACGTCGATGCCTTCTATCACGAGTATGACGATAGACGTAGCAGGTAACTTTTTAATAAGCGTCCTTATTGCTATGCAGACCCCTTCAAGGTCCTCGACTTCGAGCTCCTTCTGACAGGCCTCGAGCTCTTTGGCGCCGAATCCGTGGAATTGGTCGATTAGTTGTGCTAAAAGCATCTTGGCAAGACCCCTAGGTCTAGCAAGGCTGTCTCTCCGTCTGTTTCGATGTTGGCTACAGAAAAAGGCTAAAGGTAGGATGAACACGCCGGAGTCGTACTGGGATGAATCGCGTAGCTGCCTAGATTGTTGTAGAATATATTCCACCATCTGTGCGGTAACATATGATACCTCGGGGCTGCTAGATACGTCACAACCGCCATCTACTAGTAGGAGAGACGAGCGGTTTAGTGACATCCATGCCTGTAGCTGAGAGTTGCCTTGCATAAACGCAACTCGTTCTGTGTCCAGCCCACTACCGGAGCCATTGCGGATACGTAGAATGTTCGTGCGGTCATTGTGAAGAAGACTCTCATCGTATGCCAGTCCCCGTAGTAATTGCTCGCGAAGCTCTTTGGGATTGGGCTCATCTCGATGCGAGCTCGACTTCAAACGGCGATGGCTTGTGGAGCCCCTCGCCATAGCTGATATATATCGTCAATTAAATTCTCCTATTTTTCCTCATAGGATGATTAACTTGCCTCCAGGGTATGTTTGCTGAAGAAACTGTGTCAAATTCTCAAGCGCTTCACAGCGGTCCCGTACTACACTAAGATCGTCGCTGGCTTTGTTAAGCTTGTATGCCATCCAATGTTGCAATTGGATCGATTCGTCGTTGCGCTGGTTTTGTAGAAATAGTGCGTGCTTCTCGAATCGCGCAGCCGCTTTCTTCACATCAGCAAGTCGATCTTTAAGACCTTCTGAGAATCCCTGAGGACTAGCAAGCATTTTTATGCCAGTGACTGTGTCAAGAATCAGTCGTGGGGTCATGACAGGTTAGGTACTCAGGGGGTTTGCTACCTACCGAAGGGGTTTTTGACAAACCATAGTAGGATATGTTGCATTAATCGAAATAGAGTCACGTATAAAGCGGCATTCCGCCGATGCAATTCTGCGTCTTCTGCATTAACATCAATGTATACCGCGTGGTCATTGATGATGTAGGGGATATCCTCAATGGCCTTGTAGACATCCTCGCGGTAATTTGAACTTCGCTCTAAAGCTGTGAATACTGCCTTCAGTCCTCCGCAAAGTACAGAGCTGCAAGGCAGTTCACTTGGTACCATAGATGCGAAAGTCAAACCAATCTCTGCTTTTTGGCATAGAGCGCGGAATGCCCATTTGATTTTACCTGTGAATCCGCTGGTATTGTGATCTTGGGTTGATAAAGCATCAAGCGCGTCACACGCCGACACCATCGAGCTCTCAACGTCGGTCCAGTTATTCAGGTCACCTATTTGCAGTAGCGGTTGGTCTCGCTTCTTGAAATATTTGTTTGCGGTCATGATTAAATCATTTGCCGGCGCAGAACACACGTTGTACAGCAATTTGTAGCTATTAATTTTATTATACCTATTAGTAACTCCAGGTAGTTCCTAAAGAGTATATACAGAATAGCTTACTCCTCGGGCGATGCTATTTGTACGTCGCGTCGACGACTAGCATTGCTGTGGTAGATAACCCCTGAATCTGCGGCACCGTTCAGTGCCGGGTGTCGGCTTCCGTCGAGTACCATCACGACAAATTCAGGGACTTCCGGATGCGGATCCCTTGTAGATGAGAGAGCCATCCCTGTTGGAAATAGGTAAACATTTGTTTAAGTAAGTGATCTTGCTCCATTTAAGAGAAGGCTGCAAGACTGATCTTCTAGGTGAAGATAATCACAACGGTTCGTACGTATGTTCTATGAATATACCTAGGCCCATATAAATTGGTCAGCAGTCTTACTAAATATACCTTACCAGCTCTGCCATTTGGAGTATCATATACCAGGTTACGCAGCCTCGAGGCAGCTAGTAGCAAACTGATAAGCAGGTGACGAATTCCGTTATAGCCGCTTCTGTAGTTTGGGAAGAGGAGTTGAGTCATTTACATGTGCATTAAATCCTTCGCTTACATTTACGATTAATAATGGCCGCTAAAAGCTGTATGAAACCTCACTGTCCAATAATCGTGTAGGTAAGGCTAGATACAGGGGTCACAACATTTCCAACATAGGAAGATGGGCGAGATGGGGCAACTAAGAATCGGTGAAGCGCAGGGGGCCTCGTTGGGGGCCGTAAATGTAACAATGGTACTTCAGACATATTTGCTAGCTCCCCATATATTATACGTACGTATGAGGCGCCCTCGACATATCTCTGTTTTCTTCAGAGCCTGACGATTATGTTGTGTGTTCAAGCGAGGGCAAAAAACATCAACCCATCTATTGATGCTATCACCGCACTGATAAAACAAGGTTCACATGGATACTACTGAAGCAGTCGATGATCAGGTAGGAAACGACTCGGACTCGGGATCAGAGGAGACATCAAGATCGGGCGAAGGACAAGGCACAGCCACCATGTCCAACAATGATTCATCTGGTTCGGCACCAGGTCCCACTTCCAGTGGAGGGACTCGATATCGCCCTTCTCCTAACATGGTCGATGTGATCAAGGTTTTGGAGAAGAGCCTTACTGAGGCGAAGCACGAGTTGCTGAAAATTGCTACGGGCTCAGCAGGCACACAAGATGGGAATGGAAGGTGTGTGAGAATAAGTCCCCGAAGAAGAGGCGTTTCCCGTCTATCCTGTTAGAAACTGTACTAAGGGGTATCTAGCTCTAAGGAGAATTTTGTTGGAGAAATCGAGCGTCTACCAATATCGGATTGGGTTAGAAGGTCATTTATGGATCCCTCTCCTCCTACATTGGCGTTTAGAGCATATTACCGCAAGCTGCCAACGTGGGCAACACAGAATTCTGGGAGCTCGCCAGTTGATCCAAGTACTCATGGATTTGAGCAACCTCATAGGATCGCTATATCGTCTTCCGCCCTTGTATCTGAGTTGGAAGTGATCACGAACATATCGATACAGACATTACCTGTTCTGTAAGTGTTCCCCTCGCTAAATGTCTCTTGAAGTTACCCTATCTTCGCTAATGTCGACCTGTAATTCAGTATGAAGCCACCTTATAAGGTATATATTACACCCTTTATCTCCACCAAAAGGTGAAGTATTGCTATATACATCATGACTAACTACATGTATCTAATAAAAGGCATTCATTCAATTCTGGCCGGAAATTAAGCAACGACTGGCGAAGTTGAAGACCGAGCTACGGGAACTGGAAACGCAAAAGAGCACAACCCCTGACACCGAACCTTCTAGCCAAGACGATACCGCCGAAACTGACAAAAACAATGACGCCAAAAATAGAGATGAATCCGGGCTTCGTTGGCGGGTGTCCCATCTTCAGACCCTTCGCGACTTCATCGAAGTCGAATTTGCCCAGCAGCTAAGGTTGCGAGCCAGCGTGGAAGACGGCACTCTCGAAACAATCCGCTTTGAGGACCTATGGCAACTATTCAATCCCGGCGACGTTTTGTATTCTCATGACCACGGCTTTGAGCAGCTATACAAAGCGTACTCTATAACCGGTGGCCAGTTACGGTTGAGAAACAGAACGCCCCTCGAAGCGGATAGTCTCAGAAGAGAATTTCAAAATCGAAGATTGGCTCGTTTTGGGAGGCCACCCTCTTCGGATGAAACTGAGATTGATCGCGCTGATACTGAGGAGGACCAAAACCCGGTACGTGTATTCCTCGACTCCCCTTTACGACCCCCTAGTACGTGAAATAATCCCCTTTAATTTTTCATTCGGGTGCAGTTCCAACGAGGGAATTTGAGCCCTTTCTAAAATTTTAGATCTTGAGAAATGGACTGACGCCTGTCTAGTATCCAAGAGGCGATGCAATCGGCGTTGGCATGTGGACGGCGTTCACAATCGACTGCTTTAATATCGGTATGGATGGCACACGCTTGGGTGCCATCGACACATACAAACGAATCCAACGGTATATCGGGGAGAAGAAACTGACCGATCTTCCCATATTTCCACTGCGATTCCTGCCTAACAAGGATGAAGTGGTACAGCGACTCGAAAAGCGTGGCTTGAGATGCGCGCAATGTGACGGCCATAAGAAATATGACGGCTTCGTCTACGATTCCAAAGGGCGTCCAAGTCGAGAGCGATTCCGCGGAGACATATTCGTGGATTACAAGGAATATTTCCGCAAGAAGAAGCGCATGAGCGAACCAAGACTCGGCTTCCTCCAGAGAACAACGCCTGAAATCGCTGAGATCGAAGAAGGAAGAGGCCAAAAGTTCGACAGATTCTCGATGGATCATGAGATTGACCAGCGAAACAGTGATCTTTTCCTTGCTTCTCACTCGGAAGACCAGAAGCCAAGAACCCGAGAACAGCTTGCTCAAATCCCGGAGCTGTTGAGACTCATGTGTCATCAGGTCGTTGCCTTCACGTTTAGGACTCGCAAATGGGGTTCGTCCACCATGACCAAGATTAAGGCTACCTATGCTAACGATATTAAAAGTGCGGCTCGAAATCGATTACGTGGAGAACATCGACAAAAGCGCCGAGGCGCGCAACGGTGGCTTCGATGACCTGGTGATCCTGCCCAAATATCGCCGACTCCTCGTCTCTCTTGTAGACAGCCACACGTCCGATACTCATAAGTACGGAACCGAATCTACGAAAGATCACAGGCCTCTTAATCAGCTAGATTTGGTCCGCGGCAAGGGGCTAGGATTGATCGTGCTCCTGCATGGCCCCCCAGGTACCGGCAAGACGAGTACGGCCGAGACGATTGCTAGTTACACTGGGCGCCCCTTATATTCGATCACATGCGGTGATCTTGGAAGTACACCGTATCAAATCGAGATCAAACTTGACAAACACGCAAGTCGAGCTGATAAGTGGGGATGTGTTCTTCTCTTAGACGAGGCCGATGTCTTCCTTATGAGACGTGACTTCAAGGACACAGACCGGAATGCGCTAGTTTCCAGTGAGTATTTTCAAAACACTTTCAATCTCATTAAAGGAGGTTTCTAATAAACTGTTAGTATTTCTCCGAACTCTTGAATACTACCCTGGCATCCTATTCCTAACTACGAATCGCGTGGGCGTCATCGACGAAGCATTCAAATCGCGGATCCACATCGCGCTACGGTACCCGCGGGTGCGATTAACCGCAACGCTCGAAATCTGGAAGGGGTGTCTGGATCGGATCGAGCGGGACAACGAGTTCCGAGACCTGAAGATCGAGTTCGACCGGAACGAGCTGATGGAGTTCGCGGAGGAGCACTACCACAAGTACCACAAGAAGAACGCGACGTGGAACGGCCGGCAGATCCGGAACGCGTTCCAGACGGCCATCGCGCTGGGCCAGTACGAGCGCACCAGCAAGATCAAGAAGAAGGGCCTCACGGAAGACACGGCGCTGGCCACCGGCAAGAAGAAGTGGCGCGCCATCCAATTGACGCGGAAGAACCTCGACACGATCGCCGAGACGGCGCAGGATTTCGACAAGTACATGAAATCGGTGCACAGGGCCCCCGACGGCGAAGTGGCCAAGGCAGACCAGCTGCGAGATGATGATTTCAGCGAATCGTCAGAGGGTGGGGAGTCCTTTGAGGAAAAGATAATCGCCGCTGCGAAGCGGAGGTCGGCACGAAGGTACGGGTCCAAGCAACGCCGGTCCACCAAGAAGAAGTCCGAGAAAGCAGTTGCTTCGTCGTCGGGCCGAGCTGCTGCTACAAGGGCTAGCAATCACGCAGCTAAGCAGAAAGAGCAGAGCTCTTCAGACAACAGTGTGTCTAAGGAGGAATCCCGAGAAAGTAGTTCTGAAAAGGAGACGGACGATGAGGATTGAGGAAATAAGAAAGATCAAATAGCCATACGATCAGCGTGGCTAGTCATCTAAAATAGCATATAAACCATAAGATTTACATTCCCTCGTCAATAAAGTCAGTTTCAAAAGCAATAAATATTAGGGGGAACGGGGAGTGTGACTTACTGTTCTCCGAAGACGTCAACACCTGAGACGCCAGCATGTATCATCGTTGAAATTAAAAATCTAAGCTTCCAAATCACCTATATATAACATCAATAATAAAATATAAAACTTTTATAAGCCATATGCGAACTAGTTAAGGGACCCTACTGACGCGAAATGATCCACGAGCATGGAATTCATTATCATCTTTTGATACGCCGGGCTACTCGAATACATAATAAGAGTCTGCCGGATTAGGCCAGCGATTCCAAATGCGCCCCTCCCGTAATATACAGATACACTCGCTGCTTAGTCCTCATCTTCGTCCGCCGCGTCCGCCATGCTGGTATCGGCTGCGGCGGGCGCATCATCCGCATCAGAGTCCGCGTTTGCCTCGGTATTGGCGGCGCCACCTTCATCTTCATCCTCGTCGCTATCATCCAGAATTCTACCACCACGACGGGAGCGTTTGGTCGGCGCGCGACTGGTAGCCACCTCATCTTCATCCTCATCATCATCCTGTCCAGCTCCGTTGTCAACGTCCATTCTAGTTTCATCGTAGTCGCCTTTCGACGCGTCATCAGCATCCGAGGCAGGCGAGCGGTGGCTGTCAATAGCACGCTCAGCACGCTCTAAAGCATCGTCATCCTCATCAGAGCTATCGACCACGATTTCCGCAGACTTATACTTAGTCGACTCTTTCTTTGAGGCAAGCTTTCGCCTCTTCTTCGGTTGGCGGTCTTCCTCTGACTCATCCTCGTCTTCGGCCCTCTTCTTTCGCGGACGACTCTTCGGCTTAGCCTCGCCGCTCGGTCTGGGTTTGGCTTTTCGCTTTCGCTTGACCTTCTCACCTGTTTCACTATCCGTTGTCATTTCGGCATCTAAGCGCGCCTTCTCCTCTTCGGCGCGTTGTTCCGCTAGCTCTCTATCACGAGCTGCGATCTCTTCACGCTCCTTGCGGATCTTCTCTTGTCGCTCTCGCTCTTGTGCTAGAGCCTTCTGGCGCTCCTCTTCTCGGCGTCTCAGTTCAGCCTGTCGTAGCTCTAGGGCGGCCGCGAGCTTCTCTTTATTCTTTTCCTCATACTCCCTCTGGCCCTCGATTTGACGTCCGAGCTGCTTGCGTTGTGTGTTTCGAGCCATGTTTGCTCGCTGCTCAAGATCTGTCTTAGGATACGGCGGTTGCGGATGGGTAGCAATCTCATCTAAGGCTACGATAGCCGCCTCAAGGCCTTCAGAAGCTTCTTCAAGTTCAGCCAAGGAGCGTTGAGCTTCGGGCACATTCATAATGTGCTGCACCTGCTGAATTTGAACGAATGCAACATTGAATTTGAAGTGAGCTTGGTCTGGGGAGACTTCAAGAGCCTGCGGGGTGTCATTAGTCTTGCACAATATGAATAATTTCTTATGGTTAACCATACCTTCTTCGCATAACTCAAAGCGGTCTTGTATGCGTCCAAGCTTCGCTCATGTCTACCCCTGTTCAGCCAAGTTCGGCCAAGACACGCCAGGATACCTGGATCATTTGCCCTGCCTTCCTTTGATAGCGCTGTCTCGTAGCTCTCAATTGCTTTGGAGAACTGTCGCAATTCCGCATAGATGTGCCCAATGTTGATGTAAACATTTGGGTCTTTGACCGTCTCACGAACCTTGAGGAATATCGGAAGTGCGGATTTATAATCCTTCTTATCTTCAACGAGCGCGATGGCAATACCTTGAGCGGCGTAGGCGTTCTTCGGATCTAGCTGCAGTGCCTTGTCGAAGAATTCTACGGCACGTCCATATTGCTCTGACCGGTCCTTCTTTTCTGACTCGGTTTCTCGGCGCATCTCACGGGCGGCCATCATAATTAAATTTCCCATACCCACAAGAGCATAGCGGTCATGCTTGTCGTGGTTTTGGAGAGTGTGCTTGTAATGTCGGAACTCTGGGTCATCGCTCACATTGCCTGACCTCTTTCGAGAACTTACGCGACCGAGGTACCAGCCATATAGAGCGCGAACGTCAAGGTCGGACGAATTCTCCTGTTGCAGCTGCGCGACGGCATCCGGGCCTTCTTTATTCGGATTCTTGCGTAGCTTGATATAAGCCAGTCGAGCCTTGGCATCTATGTAGTCGTCATGTCGTGCTACCAACTTCTCATACACTTCAACCGCCTGGTCCGTAAGGCCTTGCGACTCGTAGCTTCTGCCGAGGTTGAAGCTTATAGTGGTAACTAAGGCATCCGTATCCATGTCTTCGTCCTGCTTTTCAACAATCCGCATGCACGAACTCAAAGCAGCTTCAAACATCTGGCTCGCCAGCTCATGTTTCTCAGCCTGAGAATAGAAACATCCGATATTGTTCAGTAACTGCGGTGGGATTTGCTCCCGCAGGGCATTGCGTAGAGCAGTCTCATCTTCGATGCCGGTCGGGTATTCTGACTCTGGAATTCGATCTAACTCCAACTGCTCGACTTGTAAGAGGCATTCGAGGGCCTTGTCCGGGTGGTCACTCTCATATAGACGAGCAAGGTTCAACAGGATTGCTGGATCCGTCGATAGATTTTTCTTAGGGTCCCTCCAAGCCGTGCGAGCACACTCCAGGTATTCTATCGCTTTTCGCATCTCCGCAGACTTATCTTCCTTGGAAGTCGCATACTGATTAGCGAACACCTCTTCGGCGTATATAGTACCCAAGAGGACTAAGGCCTCGTAGCTCCGCTCGTTTTTGTTGGATGACTGAATGATCTTTTCCAAACGAAGCTTCGCCTCTCCAAGATCATTGTTGAGGACGGAAAGCTGGGCAACACCAAATTTTGCTGGTAAATACCCTCTCTCAAGACCACCTCTAGCTTCGTCTGCACGGCGGTAGTAGTCGGCGGCCGTTTCTGTATTGCCATCAAGGTGCTCCTTTCGGGCAAGCAAATACCAGCCGTCGCTAGCAATCGCATTGACGTCGGTATACTGAATAGCCCTATTAGCGAGCAAGTTCGCAGCATCGAAATTTTTGGCGCTCTTGGTATGCAACAGATAGCCGGCGAAAGTCGAACAGGTTAGTGGCTGATTCTTGTCAAGCTTGAAAGACTTCTGTGTATAATCAGTCATGGCTTTCTTGAAAAGCACGGTCCATTCGGGGCTGCCCGCGGGAAGCCGGCTACTGCTATCCAGGTAGTATAAGCCGAGGAGAATATTGGCCGTCTTGGACTCCGGATTGATTTCCAAGGCCCTCTCCCAAGCCTGTTTGGCATCCTCCTTGTGTCTTAGTTGCCAGAAGCAACACCCAATTCCGATTCGAGGATCTGGATCGACCAAGTCAGGCATCTTTCTCAAAGCGCTCTGATATGCTTCCAGAGACTCCTTGTAGTTGCCTAGACCAAATAGAGCTCTTGCCCTTCCTAGTAGAGCTAGCATATTCTTCCCATGCGATACCTTACTCGCTTGGTCGAAAGCCTTCAAGGCGCTTCTTAGTAGGTCGGCCTTGTCCTGCTCGATGTGACCAACACCGGGGGTCTTTGAGGGCGCTTGAAGGGAAGCCTTCAGAAGTTGGAGCACACCACGAGCTAGGAAGAGTGGCGGAAACGCCGGGCTGATTCGCGATGCATCGTTGAGAGAGGATGTGGCTAATTGGAGGTAATAGTCTTTCGTTTTTGCATCTGATAGGAGTGCTCCCTCAGGGGGGACACGAGGAGCTTCGCGACTTTTCCGAAGGTACATCCAACAGAGACAAGTCATGATGCTCAACTTTTCCTTAAGGTTACTATCTTGCATGGCATTGCCGCCTCGGTTGAGCATCTCAATGGCATGGTCGACTTTGTTTTGTTTCGCGTAGGCAAGAGAGACCGTCATCCAGTATGTGCGCGCTGCGCGCTCATTCTCGAATAATGTGCAAAGTTCGGTGGGATCGTCGACCAAATCCTCCAAATCAATCTCGACGGCTTCATCTTCTTGGTCACCCTGGACGGGAATATCAATCGCGCTAGGAATGTCGGAGAATCGTTTGCTGATCGGCGCGAGGAGCATGTCGCCGTTTGAGCCATCATTCGCGTGGCCGTTTTGTGTTGCCGACATCATGATCGGGGAATATTAGGAGTTCGGACGGTAATGGGTATAGAGAGGCAATAACGCGACGGAGCTGACTAGGGAGGGCGAGAGGTAGATGGGACCAAAGGCTAAGTTGGTCAAAGAGATTGTAGTTGGAGATGTTCAAAAACCATCTCCAATTGAAGACATCATCCAAATGATGCCTTAGAGGATGGACTATAAGTTGGAGCGCGTCTTGGGCGCGTTGCAATCTGAATGGATGGTTTGCTTAAAGCAGGAATGGTTTCGCAGTGGATGAAGCTCTAGAAAAAGATGCAAGGCTTGTGAAGGTTACCGAGATGAGGCTGAAAAAGATTAGAATGATACCTAACGTACAGTGAGATAGTCGCCATAAACTAAACTAGCGCGATTATTGGACGCAGTTAATTGGCTCTATCCACTATATGTTGCAGGGGTAGGTGCCCAGTACCTTTCCAAAGCTCAGTCGGCTGATAGCTCAGAAGTCCATCAGGATTAAATTGTCTTCATAGACCAGACGGCAGCTCTATAAACCATCAACATGAAAGAACACTCTTGGTAGTCAATTGACCCCGAACAAGTTCCTTCTATGTTAACATACTTATGTATACCGTACCGCATGACTACATACATAGTAGTACTATAACGTATTTGTCCAAAATCGAATGATCCTCACTACTCCCTTCCCAACAGATGTTACATAATATTCTCATCAAGAAACTCTATTTCCCTTCAAACGAACCATTTACATAACTGGTAACAAGCTAGCTAGGTTCACATTCGTTGAGTTCCATGGGCTATCAAGCATCTACCCAACTACCTAGATCATATAACATGCACCTAGAATATCTCATTTGATATAGATAGTTAGGATATGTGATGAATTATGGCGGGCGAGAGATTTATAACAGATAGCCACTTAAGTGGCTATTCCGGGCAAGGGCCGGTCTCCCGAAGCCATTCCCGGTCCCGGACCGGCTCAACCTTTCGGCATTCCGATACCTTCGTACCTACTGGGTTTGAATAACGGCTCCCGGCAAATAGGTTGCAGCAAAGTTCCGGTAGCTCCATCCTCACTTCAAGGTTCATCCGAAGGACAGGATCGTATGTTCATCCTCTATCCTCTATCCTTTCCACGTAATCGAATCTCAAGTAGGAATCCCAGCTTATGATACTTACTCCATCTCCGCTTCCATACCTAATAGTTATCTCGTAAAAGGGCTATAGTATCTCATATCCCTAGCACTTCCCAAGAGTAACGCCTTTTAGAATTCCCATACACCCAGTCCCTGTGTAATGCAAACACTCCTTTTATTCTTCAAAATTCATAGTTACTCTCTTGAAACAGTCCTCTGTACTCTGGCATATTCGAACTTCAGCTTGCGTGACTACCCGTAACATTGTCATCTTCTCAGCTGACATCCTTCTTCATCTCACCCTACGACGCAGTAGACTTAGCAGTCAAGATGAGGGATGTTATCAACCCAACTGTGTTCACCATGCTGTTCATACTCTTTACAGGCCTCTACGGTTTCGTCAAGTTCTCCTTCGAGAATAACCATACGGTAGGATCCACAACTGAAAATCCATTCCTACCAGCAAGGTAACTAGACTAATATTCACAGACTCAAGCCGAGACAGCAATGAACTCAAAAGTACTTGCTTATGAGGTCCCCGGTACATCTCCATCGGTTAGCCATGACGGCATTGGCCTTGGGACGTCCCACCCTATGTCTGTAACTGTTGACCAGAACACTCTCCCTGGTTCCCACCGCTTGCTCATCACCTACGCCTACACCGAATCTCAAGATTCTCGCGAGAACCTGATATTCTTCTTAAATAACGGCCTGCGTAAGTAATACCTGCTTTTTCTCGAATAGAATCAGTTTAATGTTTACCCAATAGTGACATACAGAGAAGCTCTCCAGAAACTAGAGGAGTTGCTGACTTCGCCCATCACAGATAGTAACGCCGACTTCATATTCATTCTCAGCGGACCTACCGATGTGGCTGAACTAATCCCCAGCCAGGCCAATATTCAGGTTGTTTCAGAACCGGGTAACTACTTCGACTTCGGCGTCTATAGTGAGGTTTTCCGGCAGGATGCCTTGTGGAAGAACTATAATTACTTCATCGCACTTGATTCACGCCTTCCGGGTCCATTCATGCCCTGCTGGAGCCGAAGCTGTTGGAGTGATATATTCCTGAGTCGACTCGACAAGGACATCAAGGCATGTGGCCCCAATCTATGCTATCCGTAGCTGGCTAATTGATTAATCTAGCTCGTGGCGATGACCGCGAAATGCCGGTCCAGATTCCACATCCAGTCAATGATCTGGGCCACTGATGCGATTGGCATGGGTCTCCTTCTTCACCCGCCCAAAGCGGACGTACGCCATGGCGATAATCAGGCGGTCGCATCAGGGGGTAGTTTCGACACCAAAAAGCATGCTGCTTACGACGACATTAATGCCACAAACGTTATTAAGAAGGCGGGTTACAAGGTCGACACTCTAATGGCAGCATTCCACAGATCCGACAACTACGAAGAGAAGACAATCATCGGCTAGATTTCAGATTCTAGCCCTAACTAGCCTAAGGAAGCATTTCTACTTGTAAAAGGGATACAGGGAGCTTTATCAAATGCGTTGCTAGTTGTCCATTTCAATTGACACCCATTCACAAACGAAAACCACAACCTCATTTGCAAGGACGTGATGATAGCCACCCGGTATTTTTGGGATGCTTGAGATGTCAGTGAGACCACTCAATTCTACATTAAGTCGTGCCAATCATGAAAGGTGTGTTTTTTCACGTCTAGGAAGAACCAATCCCTACACTACCACATACCTACAAAGCCCACCATAAGCAGATACAGACGCACCTCTGTGTTCTTCACAATACCCTATCATCAATACTAAGACAAAGTACTGCATGGGATCTTATGTCTCAACATACATGTCATCATTATACCATTAAATGTGTCCAGAAGACATCATATGTTATACCTAACGCCGTTCCTTATGCAACGCCATTGCCAAATACCATCCATGCACCTTATCTAGACGCATACCGCCCGAAGTCCACCCATATTCATGCGCCGAATCTATTCAGAACATTACATGAACATTCTAAAGCTATCACCCTTTCGCAGCTGGCCAGGTGCCGTGTAATCGACGCCACCAGCCGAAGTCATGTCCTTCTCAAACGCGCCCTGGAGTTTCGTAACCTGCTGGAGCTGCGCAAAGTCCAACTTGACGCCGTCGAAGGCAGCGAGGCTCTCGCCGGCTTTGATGATGTTCTTAATCTGGCGGCCGTTGAAGTCGTGCTTAGCGAGCTTGTTCAGGCCTTCCTCATTAATCTCAACACCGCCCGGCACGCGGGCACAGAGGTTGCGCCAGATCTGCAGGCGCGAGGCGAAGGTTAGATCTGTGTAACGGATGGGTACGTGGATGCGGGACTTGAAGCCTTCGTCGAAGGTGTTGACGCGGTTCGTAGTAAGGAAGAGAATGCCGCTGTAGTATTCGAGGGCGCGTAGGAACACGCTGACCATGGCGTTGCGCTGCACGTCGTGCAGTGACCGTTGCTCCAGGAATACGTCTGCTTCGTCGATCAGAAGTACGGCTTTCCAGGTGGAGGCTAGGTCCATGATTCTAGAGAGGTGGATGTCGAGATATCCACTTGTTACTCCCAGTTCTCCGGACGAGGCCATGTAAAGGGGTCGCTTGACGTATTCGGCAACGCACTCGGCAGTCAGGGTCTTTCCAACGCCAGGGGGTCCACTAATCGCCGACAGATATTAGCGATCACTTCTGTTAGGTGACTATTGTGATGTTGGATATAGCCCCTATTCATAAAATAGTAGAGCCGGTGTTGAATATAATGTTCCCTAGACAAGCTTCACGAGAAATAAAGAAAATCAGGAGTACTTACTGCAACACGCACACGAGTCCCTGACCTTTGCCCTTAACGATGTCGTCAAAGCCATCGCGATGACTTGAATGTGTCGACACGACAGCCTGAACCGTCTTCTTCGTCGCCTGGTCGAGCACGAGCTCATCAAAGCAGGCCGTGTTCCACTCAATGGGAGACACATCGTCTACGTAGAACTCGAGAAACTGCTTAGTCGCAAAGCTGTAGCCCCGGACTGTGGCATTGGTGATGATAGCCTCTTCGTCGCTCAGCTTTTGGAAGGTCTTAGCCTGAGGTAAGAAATCAACATGATTCATTGCTTTTCGGTGGGCTTTGTTAGCCTTCGATGTGGTCCCAAGGTCGAAAACTTCGAATGTGTCATTAGCTTCGAGACGGTGGTACGTCTCACAGTCGATCATAATCCGACCCTTCACATTGATCCTAGCATATCCCTGTTCTGTCTTTTTAAGTGCTACGCCATCATACTGCTCGTAGTGTTGGCCAAGGTATCCCTCGAATTTTCTACCGCGCTCTAGCAGTTGGGTACGAATTTCGTCAGCGTCTTCAACCAAGTCAAGTGGCATGGCGGTGAGCTCCCTAAGTTGTCGCGTGCCTGCATACTTGTTGATGAATAACTCCGCTTTCCGAGTACCTAGCTTCTCGCCATTGAAATCTACGGAGTAGATCCAGAAGTTCAGGATAGGGTTTTCGCCCTCCTCGTACCAACAGGTATGGACGCGAAAGGCACGGTGTTGGTTCAAGACTTTGGCGTGAATGATCTTGCCAGGGGGGAAGAGAGTCCATAGGTGATCGTATGAGATGGCCCCGAGGCCACCAGAGACACATCTGTCGTGGGCAGCGATTTCAGACTCGAAGTGAGTCTTGATCCAGGTCATAAGCAGCTTTAGTTGGGCTGCAGACTCCTCGTCAGCCTTAAACCGATCTAGGCCTACGGTCTCGAGTTCTGTTCGGTAGTGGAACAACGAATAGTAAGGAGTCTCTATCTGCACGTCATCGACATTGATGGGGTCATCCGGATAATCGCCAATAACATCCTTCAGCAACTGCCGGAGCGGTTGGTGATTCACATACAGCCGCGTTGTATCGATCTCGTCATCATAATCCAAGTGTCGGACAAGGCAGAAGGCAAATAGACGCCACCAGTCCTTCTGTTCAGGCTTCTTAACTTCTTCCTTTCGTTCGACAAAGTACTGCTCATCTTTGTCGTCCCATCGCATGTCGAGGTATTTGATTTCGCACTGCATAACCTGTTCCTCCGACACGGTAGGAGTTGAGCTCCCCTCGGACGTCTTGGATGAGGCGGGCCTTGTCTTGAAGCCGCTCTTAAGGCTCTTAGCCAGTTGCGACCACAGTGGCCTCATCTTCGACGGTATCGTTCCTTCCAAACTCGTAGATTCTGTGTCAGATCTCATGAAGGACAGCCTTCTAGACTAGTTGTGCAATGGGAAAATTGGATACAGACGAAAGAAAACGGTTCGACCTCGGAAGTGCTGTGATTTAATGGTCGGCCTACACAATAGAAGTGAATAAATGAACAAGGGATCAGTGAATGGTTGCAAAGTGACTGTGTTAACGGTCCAAGGCTCCGGACGCGAAAGAAAAACCGAGCCGGCGTGATTATATCAAGTAACACTGTAGAGATGCACGCGTGGTATGCAGGCTGCAGCTAGTTTGAAAATACAAGATTCCTCCAACTAAAACCATCCGAGGGGCAGCAGTAACTGGAATAAGGTAGTCCAGTCAGACAAGTGAGGCCACCCTACATGCTGCACGAGTGACAGCCTGAGGCTGAACCGCACAGAGGCCAATATGATATGACCCATTGTGGAAAATCAGTAAGGCATGAATATGCCTTGTGCTAAAACGGTAATCGCGAATCGGTATATCCGTATAACGACGAGAGTAGGGCGCCGTTGCGTGGCAACACAGAAGGTAGTGAGTGTTTATTCTTTGTTCCAGCCTTTAAGTTGGATATTTTGACAGCTTACCTAACTTTGATGCACTCAGACTTAAAAGACTACCTGGTATTGTGATAGCCCTGTTGGTATCAGTACTTCTATCGATGCGCCTCCAGGGCTAGGTCTATATATGTATAAAAATCAATTGATCGAACGAAGCACTCAAACAGTTACATACCTAGGTATCTAGAATAATCGAAGCTCCCTGAGATAATAAATCCTAGCTGTATGTTATTAACCAGTAAACATTAGAAGTCTATCCTCAGAATTCTCCTATTTGCTTGAACTCAAAACATTACCACATACAATAAGTATCATAGATGAAGCCAACGGCAAAGCATGTGTGCCACGTGTCTTTGTATTGATGCCGAATAGATAGATTCCTTGATATTAGCCACGTAGGAATAGGTTCGAAGACCATCGTAACTGAAGTTGTCCGGAAGGGAAAGGAACCGAGTCTCTGAACCCCTCCCCCCTCCATTTTGTCCTTGACTATAAGTCGTCCTGTACAGAATACTCCAAACTGAGCAAATCTTACCCTAACATTGATAGAGAGTACCTACATATAGCAGATGTATCTACCCAGTATGAACACCACACAAGGTAGGTTACATACTGTACATATATAGTTACACTATACATTAGGTATATTCAACAAGAGCTCTGCCCAAGGCATGAGGAACACATCTAGGAACGAATACGTTTTGGTTCGATTTGCTTTGTCTATACTGTCGAATTACGCTTCGCCTTCGCCACGCGCCTATGCTTGCAAAATCGGCTTCTCAAACACGGAGCATTCCGCTCTCGAAAGTACAGCTTCCAAAACTCTCTCTCCGTGGTATTTGATCGTGTCTCCGCGGGTCTCTTCTATGCAACCAACCAGCCGTTGTTATGAATTCAATAATATACTCGTGTCTTCTGTGTGTGTAGAGACTCGATAACACCATGCGTTTTGCGCGACGCCCAATAATACACGGGGCCTTCCGTCAATCAAGGCGTCGCATATCCATAGCATATTATGTGAGAAAGCCCCGTCTATGTGGTCCAAATGGTGAGCAAGTCTTCCATGCAAATTGAATGCAGATGAGCTGTCACCCGCCAACGCCAAGAGCCGTGGGGAATATATAGGATCCGACAAGCAGCCACTCGACACCGTCATTAATTGTGGACATTGTATCTTTTTTCGTTGATCCGAGAAGTTAGAAAATACAACATCATTAGTCACCTAGGGATGCAAGCCTATTTGGCGTGCTTTCGGAAAGCGAGCAGTTCGGAGAGACTCGCGAGTGAGCAACCATGCTTCAAGAAATCGTGCTGTAGGAGCTCATCCGCCGAAGCACGGCTCTTAACATCAACACACAAGCAGACTGATAGGAAAGCCTTGAGCTCCTTGCTCAATTTTTCTGGCTTCTTCAGGCGCGGCGTACCATTCGTCGCGATAAGGTAGAGAGCCTTAAGGGGCTCCTCATTAAGGTACGGCGGTTCGGACTCAATCATCTCGATGGCCATGATACCTAGTGACCAAATATCGACCTTAGGGCCGTACTCTTTTTGTTTGACGACTTCAGGAGCCATCCAATAAGGTGTTCCAACCATAGTGGCTCGTTTAGACTTAGTCTCAGTGAGCTTTGCGCAGAAACCAAAATCGGCTGAATGTTTGTTAGACTTCATCTCTTTTTTCAATAATTCATCCGAGCACTTACTAATCTTCACGTTTCCGCGAGCGTCCAGGAGGACATTGTCACTCTTAATATCACGGTGGATGATGTTCTGAGAGTGTAGATGTTGTAATCCGCGACAAGTCTACATATCTTATTAGCGAAGCCAAAAAATAAATTCCCAGTGCGCTTACCTCAAGGCAAATCGTCGAGATTTGTTCTTCCGTAATGACAGGGTTGTTGTCGATGACGTCCGTTAGAGCGCCTCCCTCCATGTATTCCAATACGAGCCACAGCTCAGCATTGTTATTACGTAGGAAAGCATCAAGAAAGTTGACGATGTTTCGGTGCTTGCTGTCTTTCATAACCATGATTTCGTTGACAATGAGCTCCTTGCGCGGTTGATGCGCCAGATCCATCTGCTTGATAGCGACTTGTGCTCTAGATCCCTGGCTTTGGAGGACTTCTCTAGCAACTCTAGAAACCGCGGTCTCTTTAACCTTAGCCACGTAGACGGAACCAGAGGCACCCTGACCAATCTTCTTCTGCTTAGAGTATGATAGATTAGGATCATCCTTCGAAACGACCTCAATCAATTTTTGCATAACCTCCTTTTCGGACATCGTAGACATACGGACATCCTGTTTCCTTTCTGATGGCGGTGGCTTAGCCGTGAGGGCAGCCTCCGCAGCCTTAACACTGTCACTTTGCTGGGTTTGACTAGGCTTCGCTGGAACATTAAGAGGCTTCACAGGAGCGGGCAAGCGTGACATCGCTGAGTTCTGCTGGGGTTGGCCGTTCGCCCTTTGCTGTGGGGCACCATTGGCATTGTTCGGGTATCGAGGCGCTGATGGTTGATCGTTTCGAGGCGGGATACGCTGGGTCTGGTTGGAAGGCTCGCGGCTGGTTGGGATGGAGCTTGTGCTTGACTGAGAAGTCAGTGCAGGTCTATTAGCGGGTGCTGGTGAAGAAGAGCCAGGCGCCGGTGGAGCAGGCCGTTGGGCGCGAAGACCATTTGGTTGCTGGTTAACGGGTTTCGGCGCAGGAGGCGCTGCTCGGCTGGGGTTGTAACGATCTCCAGCCCCCGGAGGACCGCCATATCCACCAATTTCTTGTTGAGCAAGAGGTACTTTCTTTTGCGGAATAGCAGCGTTGTAAGCTTCCATCTCGCGTCGGTTTTGCTCTTCCATTTCCCGTTGTCTTTGTAGCTCGAGTTGTTTCTTGCGTTGCTCCTCGCGGAGTGCATCTGGTGAAGGGCCGTAGCTGCCTCCCACACTCTGAGCTGGCTGCCGCTGCTGGGACATATCCGGAGGGCTCGGTCGTGGCGGGGCGGCACCTGTTTGCTGTGTGGGTAAATTGCCATAGCTGCGCTGTGACGGTGGCATCGGCCGAGGGGGGGCAACAGAAGCGCCGCCACCGGTATATCCAAGTTGTTTGTTTTGCTGACTACCAGGAGGGGGCGTAGGGGTGAGACTTGGGTACTGCTGAGGGTTCTCTGCTCTCTTCGTAAGGTCCGAGTAGAAATCCAACACCTCGAAAACAGCCTGAGGATTTCTTTCATAGTCCTCTTTGGTGATAGCGGACGAGTTCAGCAGCTTTGACCATTCAGGCGGCAATCCCACAAATTGCCCTGTCTGCGGATCGAAACCAACATGTACAGCATGGGAGAAGTTTGTTGGATTGCTGACCCCACCCATGGTCGGACATCGGCCGTAGAGAAGATCAATCCAGTCGTATAGGTCATCATCGCTTTTGACCCTGATGTGTAGGGTCCTGATCGCACCATCGTCATCCCCCGGGCTGTTGGAAGATCCCTGGTTATGTCTTTTGATCTCGAAGATGGTACCAGCAGCTTCAACTCGCCCAACATTAACAACATCTTTTAGAAATAGAGTATACGAAACCTTGCCACCCTCGGTCTTATGGAAATCGAGCGCTTCCTTGCGCAAAATGAGATATTTTTGCTTCCACGGCTGGATGAAGTTCCTACTCTCTTTAACCTGTGCCCACCCCTCTTTTATGACTGCTACACCTCCCATGCCATCGGTCTGGTTGGATCGCTCGCGAGCTAGTGGTAAAGAGATAGTGGAGCCAGTGTATGTGGACGTAGCGGTCCGCGTGATAGGCGACGAGACCGCATTTACATTGGTCATACTGCCTGGATAATTGGTACTTGGGGTCAAATTGAGACGTGGTCGGTCCGTAGGCGGTCTAGGAGCTGGGCCTGGGTTCATAAACTGGCCGGTAGTGTAGACGCTATTATAATTCACCATGGTCAGCCAACGTATACTCGGAGTATTCAGTGTGAACTGTGTATTATCGAGGACGATCCTCTATATGGGGAGCAGGCCAGGGTTGAACCGTTGAGAAAATCTAGATAGGTACGAGCATGCGACACGGGAGGATAGGCTGCGCGAGAGGTGATCAAAGCGAACGACTCATCGCATACGAGTTGACCGGGACAGACGTACCTATTCGGCGCCGCCATCGTAGGCAAAATCGGAAGAATTGGTTGCCAAAGTAGATTCGGCGGCGTTGGAAATCAATTACCGCCGTCTCTAATTAAGGAGAATACGAGGCTTTGTTCAACTCCAAAGCTAAAGCGCCACGCGATTAGTCTGAGCTCGGCCCTAGAAATAAAATGACATATTTCATTTTGAGATGCAGTTTACTAACCAATCTATTAACTCGCACCAAGTGACAATTAGGGAGGTTATGCTGTATGGTATGCGTATGCGTATGCGTTGGAATAGCGGCAAGAGAACGGAATCAATTCAATCATAGGCTTCGTTCCTCCAATTCGTGACCATGAAAAACCATTAAACGATGGAAACAAGTTGACTTCGAGCTGCAGGAGCCGAGTAGGCTAGAAAGAGAAAGCCCGCCTGAGCTTGGGCTTGGCTATGCCGTACTGTCTGGGAGTCGATTTGAAAGGAGTCGGTTGATCGGGTGAAAGACATAAACGAACGGCTCGAGATTACATCCGAAACCTAATCATTAATGCGGTGTCGAAGGGTCGGGTCTCATTTATTGCTATTCTGAGTGTAAACAGCTTTGCTCGTCAAGGGCATGAACTAAATAAAGGCAGGTCGACCATAAACTTGATCGTCCAAATCTCCTATTCCAGGAAATTTAATTAATGTGTGCGTGCGTAGGTGCATGCGAATGAGAGCAATAGTTCAGGTAGGCAGGTGTAGGCAGGTCTTCAGGAGGAGCTGATAAGACAGACAGAAAAGTAAGACATTGGATATCCAGTCAGCAAGGAGAAAGGGGTCATTGTTGGAGAGAGAGAGGAGGGGGACTTCTGGGGGCTCTTCCTAGGTTAGGTAAGTACATGAAGGAGTGGATGATTGATTGGCGTTGGAAGGGTCTCCCCTAAAACTCCAGGGGACTTCAAAGTACTCTATACATTCAATCCAGGAATTTTGTCATTACATAGTAGTATTAACAGCAGAAGAAAGAGCGACGAGCTTATGACTTCTTGGCAAAGCGGACCCCTCAAAAGATGTATCTAGTGACATCAGAGCTGACCCACGGGCTTTAGCGGTTTCAATCTTATTGAGAGGAGAGACCACCACCTCCAGGGCTACCTACCCGTGGCATTCACCATCCATCTCAGCCTACATAGCAGAGCGTCCTCATAAACGTTAGGTACATCAATTGATTATACACATTGATATCCATGGGTGTACATGTAAATGCATATGTACCTATTTAAAACCAAATGACGATCCTCTCAAACATTGAAGTTTCTAGCCTATCTACGCATTCGTAGCCTTGTCTGGCTTATATCCGAGGTGCGAAACAAGCCTTCCCTTCATGTTAAGATGGTCATATTATAACCATCTAGGATAATTGTTGAAGGTTTCGGTTGTTTAGGAGAGAACATTATGGCTTATAGCGATTTAGAAACTAAAAACTCTTGCCAGGAGCATAACAATGTAGGTTCGTGTGATATTGGCTAATCCGCCATACTCTCAGGCTTTGAGCTTGAATGATGCTCTATCATGCTAGGTGCCTAGGTGGTTCCTCTCGTCCCGATATCATAATGAACCGCGCTCGGCGGCCCGTTGTGTTGTATCAAATGTTCTACCCGCCTGCAAGATTCCGAGAGGCGCCGGCACCAACATGTTACATCCAACGTGTATCGAATAACAGTCAAGATACCTTGGACCCGGGACCAGCAGAATTACGGCAAAGCAGATTAGACATGAGAAAAGAACCAGGTATATTTTACACGAGGTTACTCTCGCTAAGTCGGACGCACGAAGCAGCTAGCAAACCGTCAGGTTTTACAAGCTAATCCAAGGCGGTAAATTAGCGACGAGTCGTGATCCACTGAGACATATTCCCGATATCTTAATTCCTTGATATAACACCCAAAACGAGGTGGGGAGGAATAAGATACTGGATCTGTCAGAATATGAGAGGTGTAACCAAAGCACAGCCCGATCCCGTTTCTCTTCCCGCCGAAGCCTTCTCGGTTGTCCCGAGTGTCACGGGAGATGATAGGTAGTCGAGTTCCAACTCTGTATGCCGAGTACCTACTCACATAGAGCATGCTTAGATCTTCTCGCCTAAGTACATATATGCAGGAGGAACGCTTCTGCAGCATGCAAGGGTGTTCGCGAAACATCCATCAAGTTGGGAACGCTCAAATCAGGATGTTTCCTCGATGATGACATTTTTCATCCGCCGCACAGGGGCCACTGGCAGGTCCTGATAGCCGTCATCAATACACCGTATAGGACTTCTAACCGCATAGCACGGTACTAAACCGCTAGGATTCCTTCCTAGCGACTTCGTCGGCGGGCTAGATGTGCATACGACGTTTCACCCACAGCCTGGCCGCGATCTGCTTGACACCTTGTGCAGAGGCGTGCCGCGAAAGCGGCGAACCTCAGCTGATTCTCGGCGATCGTAACCGCGCATGGGGGACGCCCGGGACGAATCAGCGAGTTCGCATTCTCGAATTTTGCTGGAACATATCTCGATTGAGGAAAAGAGACGCCACTAGACCCCTTCCTGCATTGGTTTCGCCAATGTGCGGATCTGTCGCAGAGTGGTGGTGCTTGGCATGACCTTTGAAAACCCCCTTGTTTCGCCGCCGCGTACGATTGGTTAGGGGTAACAAGGGTTACCAGCTAAGGTGCCATAGTATTTCCCGACAGAAAATGTCCTCTGTCCGGAAGACGCTATAACTGCCACTGTAATTCATATAGTTCTCGAAATATTAGCGTGGGCTTCTAGATTTGTGTTACAAGTTGTGGGGAAAGTATTGTGGTGTTCTAGAGCGGTAACGGTTTGGGAAATTCTCCCCCGGTATCCGAGGTGTCTTGATTGCTTCGTTTAGCTAGATCAAAAAGTCGCACGTGGCCAAGCCTTTACAGTTGAAACTACATTTCAGAACAAGTACCAGAAACAAACGAGCTTTTAAGATCTCCATCCCATCTATGCGACCCCTTCTCCTAGTCTATGACTGAGGCCTCCGTCTCGTTTTGCCCTGACGATGCTTGGCGTTTCGAGGAAACTGACACACTATACACAGGCTTATCGGACAGCAACCTCGACTTCCTGACCCTCAAAAATCGGTAACTCAGCCTCAATGTCTTTCCACTCTTTGCTGCCATCGACTACAGACAGAATTGCCTCAATGATCTTATCCTCGTCCGCGCGGACTTGCTTAGTCGAGTCTCGATCTCGAAGCGTAATAGTGCTATCCTGAACCGTCTGGAAATCAACCGTGATGCCAAGCGGCGTACCGAGCTCGTCATTGCGGCTATATCTCTTTCCAATTGTGGCAGATGAATCATCGATTCGGCTGGAAACACCGATCTTCCTAAGCTTTTGAGAGAGCTTATAGCAGATTGGCCTGAACTTCTCATTTGACGATAGGGGGACAATGAGCACCTTCGTAGGGGCTACTGTTGGAGGGAATGAGAGGACCTATACGTAGTTAGCATCTCCGTAGTTAAGTTGACCGAAATAAGAACTCACACCACGGGATTCATCACCACCTTCGCTAGCTCGGGTCCAAAAGTTATGCTCCATGAGGGCATAGAGTATTCGACCAATACCAAATGACGGCTCAATGACGTTAGGCGTATACTCCCTAACGTGCTCAGTCCTCGTGCGCCGCTCAATGGTGATGAGGTCTTTCGGAATCTCAACCTTTCCGTTACCAACACCGGCAACTTCGATGGTAACGCTGCCCTTCTCGCTTAAGTCTCTGGCAAGGGCTTCTCGCTGCTCCTGGGTGGTTGCCACGACGGCAGCCTCAACGGTCTTGCCATCCTTCTTAAAATGCGGGCCGAATTTCTTCTTATTCAGCTCAACCTCCCATTCCTCAATAACCAGAGGCTCGGCTAGTTGTTCGCGAACGATTAAGGGCGCACCAGTCCTCTTAGCGTGGACACTTAGATCATAAGCACTGCGGTCTGCGCAACCAACACATTCAACCCAACCGTAGGAAGTGAAGAGCTCAGCATCCCAGCAATCGCAAGCGTAGTGTGCCATCTCATTTGCCATATGCTGTCTAAACCGGATCTTTGATTGATCAACACCAATCTTCTTCAAGAACAAATGGATACGAGCCAGGAAGTAACCAAGTGTCTCGTTGTCAACGGTGCCATTCGCTACTGCTTGCCCAATTGACACCTTCTCAACCTTCGTCTGGCCAGATAGCTGGGTCTCACGGTTCAGGAGTACCAGCTCGACATCTTTAACTTCCTCAAAGCGCGGGTGCTTTTTCCCACCCTTAGGATCAACGAAATGCTCAATCTCCGCCATAAGGAATTCGCGTACTCGGAGTAAACCGGCCCTAGGGGAGATTTCGTTTCGATACGATCGGCCAATGGACGCTGATGCAAATGGCATCTGGCCCTGGTTGAATTCCAGCAACTTTGAGAAGTTAAGGAACTGACCCTGCGCAGTTTCTGGTCGGAGATAGCCTGGAAGGTTGCTGCTCGGTCCAATAGCCGTCTGGAACATCAGGTTGAAAGCAACAGGTGGCGAAGGTTGTACGCCAGAAGACGGGTTCTTGAGATCATATTTCTTGATCAACTCCCCAAGCTCTTCACCGTTGTAGTTATCAATCCTGGCCAGGACTTCTTCGTATTCCTTGACAACAGCATCGTCAAGCTTGATAGCCTCTTGCACACCCTTAACCTTTCTCTTCTTTTTCTTAGGATCCTCTTCCTTCTCTTCGATCTTTTGGCCACGAGCTTCCTTGTCCCCCTTGAGTCGAGTCTCGAGTATCTCCTCAACGAAGTGGTCGGCTCGGATAATCTCGCCGTTCTTTGGGTCTTTGCACATCCAGTCGGCAAACTTATCCACGTGTCCACTTGTTTTTAGGACTTCATGGGGTGTAAGAACCGAGCAGTCCACTTCTAGCATGTCCTCCTCGAGCACGAAATGTTTCCGCCATACATCAATGATGTTGGCCTGGAGACCGCAGCCAGACGGGCCATAATCGTAGAGACCAGCAACACCGCCATATATCTCGAAGGAAGGGGTGTAGAACATGCGCCGTCGTAGCAAAGAGTCTAGGGTGGAACGATCAAGGGGTTGCCCCTTAAGAGTGGTCGCTGGGGTAGTCATTGTTGGCTTTGTACTGTTGGCTCGTACTTTATGGGAAGAGGAGGCTAGATTTGTCGAAGTAGTGAAGGTTCGCGAATATGAGCTTGCGATTGAGAGTTTCTCTATATTATTGATATGACAACTTGGGTATAGTCTTGTGAAGGGTCGTAGTGCGCTTGAATACCTCTG
This sequence comes from Hypomontagnella monticulosa, assembly GCA_902825475.1. NCBI lineage: Eukaryota > Fungi > Ascomycota > Sordariomycetes > Xylariales > Hypoxylaceae > Hypomontagnella > Hypomontagnella monticulosa. The sequence continues at coordinate 3,114,921 of CADEBF010000011.1, read as the reverse complement.
GAATTGGGATCGAGAAAGGATTGCGGGGTCTAAGCTCAACGCAAATTTTCCAGTCACACAAACCGGCCTGTTCATGAGGTTGAAGCCAGATAATATGAGACTTTCTAAATTTTGTATGCAGGCTGTTCTCAGTTGCGGTTCTAGCGACTACCTAACGAGCTTGGAATTGAGTCACAGGGTGGCCGATATTTTCCCACGTATTTTCATTCGCCGATACATGATCTACCCCTCAGCCCCTCCATCGGCCCCTCCAACGATGCACGCCGGCTAAGAATGCACAATCAACCCAGTCGCACTTTGCACTTGCAGATAAGGGACCCACTCAGCTGCTAGATCCACTAAAATTTTCAGATCTACTGTCAGCCATTGCAGCATCCAATTCGTGACTTTCTTCACCAGATAACACATTCTCAACTTTGGGTATCCTGAGCCCAAAGCGGCAATTCTTATATTTTACCACTCCAAGGCTAGAGACTGAATTGTCTGGCAAGTGGAAAATGGGACCTCAAAGATCCACCTCGTTGTCTAAGAAGACAGGAAATAAACTACACCGCCAGTCATTATACGTCAAACAAAAGAGAGAGCGAGAGAAGGAGAAGCGCGAGTCCCGATTTCGAAGGAAGAAGGAAGAGGATAGAGAACCCGAACTTCGAACAGAACGAGTTGCGAAAAACCAACCAGCGACCATCGACCGGAAACGAGTCTGGGACGATGTTGACGATGATGGATTAGGCGCAAGTGTTGACATGGAGCAATTGCTCAAGAAACGGCGCTTACAACAGGAAGAAGCTGAGGAGAGACTAGCACTAGAGGCTGATGGGGGAAATACCTCTGAACAAGACATTGACGACGAGGAAGATAGTATGTTGGGCTCAGACGATGAGGACGAATCCGACGAGGAAGCGGCAGCAAAAGCTCGTGCGAAACAAGTAATTCGAGACGACAGTCTTGCGCCTTCAACCACTTCAACAAATCTAGATCTTACGCCGGAATCACTAGTGGCCAAGTTCCCGTCGCTCTTCTCCGACGATGGTCCTGCAGAGCCCCAAGTCTTGGTCACTACCACCCTCAACTCGACCCTACACGACGAAGCGAGATTACTCTGCACCCTGTTCCCCCACAGCACATATATACCGCGGTCGGCGCATAAGTATAGTCACAAGTATAGCGTGAGGGAGATTTGCAAATTTGCCGGGAATAGAGGCTTCAGCTCTGTAATGATTCTGAGGGAGGACCAAAAGAAGCCAATTGGTTTAGATATTGTCCATCTGCCTTCAGGGCCGACGTTCCACTTCAGCATTACAAATTGGGTTGAGGGGAAGAAGCTGCCAGGTCATGGTAACCCAACAAATCACTACCCGGAACTTCTTCTGAACAACTTCAAAACACCACTAGGTGTCCTCACTGCAAGGCTCTTTCAGTCGCTCTGGCCCAAAACTCCCGAGCTGCAAGGCCGTCAGGTAGTAACTCTACATAATCAGCGTGATTACATCTTCTTGCGCCGACATAGGTATGTCTTTCGAGACAAGAGAGCTACAGAGAAAAGCGTGGTTGGTGCAGACGGGAAGGAATTGAAGGGGGTAGAGAGTATCCGCGCAGGTAGGTTCCGATTGTTCCAATGTTCCAATATTGTTGTCTATGTTTTGATAGGTAGTGAGCTAACGATTCTATAGGCCTTCAAGAGCTAGGACCTAGGGCCACCCTAAAGCTTAGGCGCATCGATAAGGGAATCGGCCGAGCTGGGAGTGAAGGAGACGACGCTGTACAATGGGAATGGAAGGCAAAGATGGAAAAGCAAAGGACGAGGTTTAATCTATGAGTTATACGGACCAAGATATGTACTCATATGTCGTCAACTAATATTTGATTTCGTGTCAAGCCATAGAATTCAAATTCAATACCCAAATGTTGATTCCTCAGATGTCAGCATATTACCCCTTAACATTATTCAGAGATTACCAGACGGAACTGCATGTACACGCGCTCATCACCTGCAGCAGTTGACTGTACCTAGCGTGTTTTGGTACCATGCTGCCGGGTATTTCATCGTGAAGATCTGCGCCTAGAGTAAGATAAGATAGCGTCGAACTGCCTGGACCCGTCAGGGTTCCAGGGGTCATCACAGCGCGGGGAGTTAAGCTAAAACCACTTGGCGATCTTACATTTGTGGCTTGTAAGGGTCAACTGGTCAATACCGCTGACGCGACCTAACTAGGATCTACTTAACCTTCCCCATGACATCCGCAAATGACTTACTTCGCCTACACCTCATTCCTATACTGCACCTCATTACAAGGTTGACACTCATGGTCGACAGCGATGAATGAGTAGATATTATCTTCGAGGTAGGACTGTTGCTACCTATTTTTCGCAGCACGCACGTCCGCTCGTTTCAGTTACACCCGTCCATCTTGGAGCCCTGGAGCTAGCTACGTGTACCTTCAAACGGCGTCACGTTTCCCATAATTGGCACCACATCTAAACAACCATGAATCGGTTCCGCTCATTCTTCAAGAAAAGAGAGGATGAACAGGAGTATCAACCTTTAAACGATGAGTCGCAACCCCTCGACGCACCCCCCGAACACCACGAGAGTGATGGCATTCCTTTCTCGTGGATCGAGTACGGCATCTTCGCCCTCCTCGGGGTTGCGATGCTATGGGCTTGGTATGAGATACTTCGTATAAACAACCATATAGAAATATGAAAGCTGATATTATGGCTAAACAGGAACATGTTCCTTGCCGCGGCACCCTACTTCCAGCTTCGCTTCCAGGATGACGACTGGATTCTCGACAACTTTCAATCCGCCATCATATCGGTATCGACACTCGGGAACCTAGGTTCTATGGTCGTGTTAACCAATGTCCAATATACCGCTTCCTATCCATTCCGGATCAACCTTGCACTCTACATGAACGTCGCAATTTTTGCGTTGCTGACTGCCTCGACCGCTACTTTCCTCGATGCTTCCCCTTCAGCATACCTCGTGTTTCTATTGGTCATGGTAGCTCTCACAGCATGGGCAGCAGGATTAATACAGAATGGTGCATTTGCGTTTGCGTCAAGCTTCGGAAGGCCCGAGTACATGCAAGCAATCATGGCCGGGCAAGGTGTGGCAGGTGTTCTCCCTCCGCTCGTACAAGTCATATCCGTTCTTGTCGCGCCGCCAGCCGATGCGGTCGCTGGGACGGACGAAGAGGCATCACCGGGAAATGGAAAAGCAGCTTTCATTTACTTCCTAACAGCGGTGATTGTATCTCTCATAGCGCTTGCGGCCTTCATCCCATTAGTCCGGCGGCATAACCATATCGTCGAGAGTCGGATGATGGAGCATATGGCTGCGTCGATGACCAGCATCGAATCTGCAGAACGTGCAGCACGCAAGGTCGTCAGCATGCTGACACTCTTCAAAAAACTGCACTGGCTTGCATGTGGTGTCTTCATGTGCTTTGCCGTCGCCATGTTCTTTCCAGTGTTCACACCCAAAATTTTATCCGTTACACCACCGGATGAAGCGAGCTTATTGCTACAGCCCGCTGCGTTCATACCGCTCGGCTTCTTCTTCTGGAATCTTGGCGACCTTGGAGGCCGAGCTAGTTCACTATTCCTGTCGCTCCGCGACCGGCCCTCTATATTATTTGTAGCCAGTATCGCGCGGTTCATATTCTTGCCGCTCTATACTCTATGCAACCTCCACGGCAAGGGAGCCGTTGTTAACAGTGATGTGTTCTACCTACTGCTAGTCCAATTCCCATTCGGCTTCTCCACCGGTTGGTTAGGCTCCAACTGCATGATGGCGGCTGGAGAGTGGGTTGAGGAAGGCGAACGGGAAGCATCCGGAGGGTTCATGGGATTGGCGCTTGTGGCTGGGCTAGCATTTGGCAGTCTGCTGAGCTTCACTGCCGCTGGAATATGATTTGATAACGAACGGACCGGGTGGCGACCGAATACGGAAGTCCAGGACGCAGGGTTTAGATAGCTAGATACAGGGTATATAGGGGGGAACATATTAGGCGTTTTAGGCATGGTGCAATAGATCTTACCTCAGTTACTGGCATCTATCATGAAATTTCTTATTTCTTACCGCAGGCCTAGCCGTACGTAGCAACCCGACAGGGTGGATATTAGATCGTCGTGCATGTATGCACCAGCGAATGAACGTGCTCACATCATCGCTCACGATGTTCATCAGTCATTAGTTTTACCTCCTCAGCGCTGAATACCTATATGGTAGGTACCAACGTGCTTGCAGGCTTTTAAATTAATCCAGATCATTTCGGTCACACGGAATATTACCTGTACGGTCTACGACATATGCGTCGCCCGTATGATAGGCATGATAAGTCTAGACAGCCATGAGATAGCTTAGGACTCGCCCGCTTCTACTAAATTTATCTCTCTGAGGGAGGGTACTGGGTCTCCTAGCACTGCGCCACCCGAGTCTCCAGTCTCCAGCTCGGGCTGCGGGCAACCGACACGGTCAAGTCCAAGCGGTTGTTCATGTTAAACGTCATAAATGCTGTGTTTTTCTCCATTCGCATTTCCAAGTTGGTCTTCATGCCGTGCGCCTGTGGGAGGGTACCGGGTCTCTTCTTTTCCTATTCTATTTTTACTGTCCAAATACTGGATATCACATTCGTATAGGTTCCATATAATTATGACTATAACTACTAGTCGTCGTCGCTATTGACAATACCAACAACATTCCTGTCATTAATGAGCCTCTCGTTTAACCATAACCAACTCATATACAACTCGGGCAACTGCTGGGCGTCTTGTCTAGTACACTAATAATGAGGCGATGAGAAATCAATGATATTCCAATATCATCTCCATGTCCTTGTCCTTGCCTCTTATCAACCTCGAGCTATATTTAAGAAAGCCTAGAGAGGCTAATTTAGGTTTCCGCTATACTATACAAAGAAAAGAAAACCATACGATTTTATGATTATTATTTGATTATCGTTTGATTATTATTTCTCTTATTATCCTTGAAAACGAAACATTGAAACTTTTTCCGGATGCGCTTCTTTTCCGACCCAGTTTTCTCAAATTATTCCCCAGATTCCATCTCCATCAAAATCGAAGAGTTCGACATGAAGCCGCTCAAAGATGTTTGGAGTGAGCTCTCCAAACCTCTCCCCGCAGGGTTAGGCGCGCAAGATGTCAGGCCTCCCGTTACACCAAAAGAGCTATATGAGTTGAGCTATATCCTCCACAGGTCTGAGTTCACTCATCTAGCTGAAGGACGTGCCAATGCAGTCTTCAGAATCAAGGAGCCGAAGGATCCCTCAATCCCGATGGGGTTCTTTCAAGGTACACTATTACGCGTACCCAAAGCCACACCCGATGTCACGCCGTGCGACTACGAGACCCTTCAAGACTTTCAAGAGAAGTTTGTCGACGTCAACGTTGGTCGTCAGCACATCGTCCCGCAAGTTCTAGTCAGGATTACCCGGAACGTGGCCATTGCTTTGAATGCGGAGCGCAAGCATGCTCTCCAGGCGAAGGGAGTGAAGGGCGACCAAAGTACCATCCAACCCGGATATGCGATGCTGGTCGAAGACATGGGGCCGTCAGCAGATTATATAGCTCTGGAGTTTAAGCCGAAATGGTTGGCTCAGTCTCCGATGGCCCCCAATGACGCCACACGCTGCCGAACCTGTGCGAGAGAAGCCCTCCGTAACGGTAAACTAAGGAAGAAGGGACTCAAAGTTTCCACACCCGTGTGTCCGCTCGGCTTGATTCACCACGACCGTCGCGTAGTTATGAGCACGATTGACCGACTCGCACCTAAGTGGTCGGACCGGGATCGAGAACGGTTGGCCGATGCTCTCAAGGACAGCGGTGTCCTCGAGCGGCTCAGAGACCTGCAGGAAGAGGGCGATCCAGGTGACGCACTCTTTACTCGTCCCGAGGATGCCAGGTTCGGCCTAGCCATGACGCTGCGCGACTGCTCCTGCTTCGTCCGCATGCCCATCGACCCAGATGCACCAGTAATTATCAAGCTCGCCGACGTCGATAAGAAAAACTGGCGCCAGAAACAGTCGTATTGGCAGAAGCGGCACGACGACCTCGTAAACGACGGTTGGTACAATGAAGAGGAGAACCTGCCAATAGAAACGGCCTGCGTCTTGAGGCTCGATTACTGTCTCGAACGAGGTCTCGACATCCCTCCGGTATTTCGTACGAGGCTAAAGCGTTAAGGATTCGTTGGGGGTTGCTATATTTGGGGAGCAATCGGGAATGGGTTTCCTATGTTACAGTTCCTTATTGATGTCATGTCCTGCTTTTATGAGAATATGATCTTCATGCTATTAACACTCATCGGGGGCTAAAAGGGGGGTCGGGGAAGCATTTTGGTTGGGCGGGCGGCACGCTGTCGTTACACACGGTTATAGACAAGTCTGGTCGCGAGGCCACAAGTCGGCAAGACTGCATTCCCTTTCTTCGGAGGACCAATTATGGCATTCGGGTCCTGTCGTGGAAGGAGGTCTTATCAAATACACGAGGAATAATATCGGTAATTTTGCAACAACTTAATACAACTGTCCCTCCCGAGCAACATCATCCAACACAAATTTACAATCTTTTTTTTTTTTCCTTCAGCATGCAGTGTAAATGATTTACGTTCAAATAAGAATACCTTGCCGTTCCAGAATATTATAGGTTCTCGTCTTACTACTAAGACCACACGTGCATGCGATTTCGGATGTCTCGATGCGGCGAGACTGTAGTAAGACAACATCAACGATTCCTACTCATTGTGGCTGAAGGAAGCCTTGCTCAACTTGTTACACATCCAGGATCGATTTTGGCCAAACAAACACACGTCTAGCTCAATTTTCACCGTTATACTTGGAATTATATTACATATAAATAGAAGTTTCTTCCCTCCGAATATAAAATGCCAACACATGAAATCCTGAGACGACCCTAATGCCGACCCCTCCCCGTACAACTGGCGGTGAGAAGGTCAAACGCGGACTACACGATAGTTACGTCCGGATATATGGGGAATATATGCAGGCAAGACACAAATAGTCCGGCCAGATGCTTGGAAACCCCAGGTCCGGCGCCTACCCCGTCGACCTAGTGTCAACCCGAGGTTTCCAAGGTTTCTGCCCTAAAGTTCTCTCGGTTCTGGATTCTGTATTGATCGCGTGCTTCCCTTAGTACTCGGAATTTTTACTAAGATCCATCTCCTAGGTAAGTGTCTAGGCGTAGGTGTGGAATCCACAAATTGTGTGATTGTAGTGGCGGAATAGCTACTGAATCCGGCTTCCACCTGCTTCTTTTCCACTTAAGGACTCTGGTGGTCTGCTGGTGGTGTGTCGACAGTTGTGTCAGCAGTCACCGTCAGTCGGGAGGGCGCACTGTTTTCTCATATGCCCCAGTTGTATCCAATTGTATTGCCGACCCTGGCTAGTGTGTACGAGCATAAACCGCTTCCCAAGACCGCGTCTTCTCCGCAAGACCCGCATTATTATCGTCTTGAGCCAACCAGTCTCTTCCTATAGCCCCTAAGGTCCCTAAAATGCACCAAGGGAAGTGGAAAAGGGAAGATTTTAACCAAGGAAAAAAATTCATTGCGCGCTATTTCGTCCTCCCCCATTCATAAAGCTGCATCGGGTCGCAGCTGTAAGGCGCATAGCGTCATCCCCTTGCACAAATCCCTTGATCTTCTTATGAATTTTCCAATCCGCACACAGATTCAAATCCACAAATCCACCTTAGACCTACTAGACCTAGCTCACGACCATCTTCGTCCACTCGATCCGCCCCATCATACGATCGTTTACTACCTTTTGCAGCTTTCGCTACCTACCGCCAACACTTCACCGCGCACGATCAGCAATTGCTTCGTTGTAATTTGTGGTTCGACCAACCAATTCTCCGGCCGCCCGCCACCTTCGACCGACACACCGACTGTAATTATTATTTGAGTCTTATCTTAATCCATCACCGCCCGCCCACTTCTTCCCTATCAACACCTATCACCACCCTCGCCCTTGTTCGTTACGATGCGAATCTAAATGCTTCACCAAACATGGCTTTCAACTTCAACTGGTCGCCGCTCACGGCCGATGCCGAGTTCTACAAGCGAGCCCAGGAGCTCCTGACCAACGCTCTAAATAAGTCGCCGAAGCCGCCTATAATCGTCGATGATATCCTCGTCACCGAGTTCAACCTGGGCTCCGTCCCGCCCGAGCTGGAGATCTTGGAGATTGGTGATCTAGCCGAGGATAGGTTTCGAGGCATCTTCAAGATGTGCTACTCGGGCGATGCGTTCTTGACGTTGCGGACAAGAGTTCAAGTAGGTGCTATAAAATTTCCCGTTCGTTGTCTCCGTTGGTACAATACTGCTCTCGGACGGTGCTATAGACGGCTATGTCCTGGTTATCTTGGAATTTCTTTATATTCCAATATCGTACATCATATCAGAACACCATCAAGTCGATGCAGTGGTCTATTAAGAGCTTATCATAAGAGCTTCCTATTTTTCTTAATTCAGAGAGCTAGTGCTTTACGGGTCACACAAATATCATCGCCTCAAAGTTCTCTGCCATTAAATTTCGTCGCCGCCACGGCTCCCTAGTATTCTACCAACCCCTTTCCAGAATATTTGTTTCCATCTACGCGAAAACCCCCATCGTTATGCTTTTTCGCGTTTGTGGATCTTTTGCATGAATGATTGTAATTATACTATCAGGGGTTCGCGTTTTTTTATTTCCCTTTTTTGGAGATGCTTCTCAAGCTTCCCCAACTACCAAGCCAAGGCTCGTGCGTCATAAAGTGGTTAATGGCTAATCTTGTACCCTATAGGCAAACCCGCTGAATACGTATCTATCAGCGAAGCCGACGTTCACGTCACCACAGCCGTTAGCGGCTGCAGCAAGTCTCACGATTCCGTTGTCAATCACGCTATCTGAGATCAAGCTGTCTGCGTTCATTATATTGGTATTTTCGAAGCAAAAGGGCTTGACCCTAGTATTCCGAAATGACCCCCTTGAGTCACTCAAGGTCTCTTCGACCTTTGACTCTATTCAATTCGTTCGAGACTACCTTCAGAGGACCATTGAAGGACAGTTAAGAACTCTCATGATGGATGAGTTACCGGCCATCATCCATAAACTCTCACTCCGACTCTGGTGCCCTGACCAATTACCGAGGGAAGATGTGTTACCAAAAGAAAGTGCCGAGGATGAAGCCGTTGTTGACCCCTTTGCGAATTTACCACCAGAGGCAGTCGATTCGAATGGGCATGTGCTTGACGCGAATGAGATTGCGAGTATGTCTATGCATGGTGGCTCGGAGTTGCAATCACTCTTCTCCCAGAAGAACCTATTGAAGCTAGCTGCCCTCACGGACTCACACCGGACATTGTCGTTATTCACGCCTGGGATCAGTGACACGCTAGTAAGGGCTTGGGCAGGATCCATGGACCGCAGTGATACGGGCTACTCAACTCCGGTCACACCAAGCCTGGCGCGTACGCAATCTATACAAGGGACTAGTACGACCTACACATTTACCGACGCGAGCAGCATGGACCAAGGCAGTATATCGTCGCGGCCATCTATGACTAGCCTTCACTCGGCTACTACTGGTCTAGCTCTTGGCGCCGGCCGACATTCGAGAAGTTCACGGAAGAAGAAAACTCGGGTGGTTAATTTACGACGTGGTAAAACTGGGGACGAAGCATGCAGCGAGGTCAGTGAGACCGTGTCGGATACGACTTCGATCGCCGGCCCATTCTCAGAACCAATCTTACCGGACTCAATACCGGAAGATCCCGAAGACGAACCAGAAGAGGCAGGGCCATTTTCGGGGAAGGTTCGATTCGGAGCCGGGAAGGAGTTGCCAGCTCGGACTCCCTTGAATATGGATATCTACACAGATCCAGCTACTCCTGAGGATGTCCCCATAAAATCTTTAGAGAAGGAGGTTGGGAGCTCTCCTGCACGACGAGGGAAAATCCTAGAAGCGGCAATGGCGTCTTCTAAGAGCCCATTTGATCTAGAACGTCATCGACCGATGGGCTCCGATACTTCGTCTGTGATCCTTGAGCAAGCTTGGATTATGAAGATGGCCGGCGAGATTGCGCGTCGGGTATACGATGAAAAGCAACGAAACGAGAACTTTTGGGCGGACCGCGAAGAAACTCCGCCCCCGGCATATCAGGCCACACAATAAATTGCACAGAAAGACCAGCATCGATCATTTCGAAAATTTTCGTTTGTCTATACCTACATACAGTAGACTGTAAATACGGCATGGCGTTACGACAAGGGTAAACGGGAGAAGACGGACTTGGGTGGTGGAGATATCCGAATGTTTAATGTGTATTGCGTGGCGGTTTTGTCAGCAGCAGCAGAGGCGTTTTAAAGGCGTATCGGTTTAGAAAAAGGGGAAATGATGGGCATCGAAACATTGCTTGTTTGCTATTGGAAGTTTTTCCTGTTTGGATTCTCTTCTAGAGTGCGTGATTGAGCTATGGATAGCTCCGGCGAAAGAGGAAGAAAAAATTCGCGTCGCACATCTTTTCGACACACTTTACCCGAACCCTCTCCTATGTCATGAGATTTGCGCCCTAGAAGGCCAACACGGATGGACTCGTTTTTGGTCAAGGAAAAGGGGCAAGCGGATGGGACTGGATGGGAGGGAGGTAGGGCAGGAATGGAACTTGAGACTAGAGCTCGTTGGTACAAATGCGTCTCTCCGGCACGGCTTGGCTAAGGTGCCGGGGAGACTCGCTCGAGGCTGGAGACCTCTTGAGAGAAAAACTCCAATCTGATATAAAGAAATATCAAATATCATATCTGATCCATGAATACCGGGCTTCGTAATTCGAAATGCTGATTGTGATGCTTGATGCTTGAAATGGATATACCTTGAGACTAAATCCGGGAATAGTAACAGTAGGGAGATCACGACACAAAAGATGAAATCCTCTCGAGAAATCTGGCCATCTAGACTAAATTCGGACGTCCTCGTAAACTGTTTCATGATATGTACTTTTTCAAGGTGGCATTCTGTCATGATACAATGGACTAGTAACCACGTGTGCTATACGTGTGGAAATATACTGATGTAAGGACATTCCTACTTTGCGTGCTTTCAAATACTTCAGCATGATTCTATCAGGGCCACATCGTAGATGATTTGAAGTGATATATATTATTGTTATTGAACGACATATCATCATACTATCTGTGTCTCTTCAACTACAGTAGCGATGCCTTCGCGCACCTCCACGTACGTATAACGCTACGCGAGAGTAACAGTCTAGCTAGATATGTCAGAGGCTGTGTCGAGCATAACATCGAATTGTTCTCCTTCTCTCACACTTGGAAGTACTGCTAATTCGAGGTTGCTTCTCTAAGACCCTCTCTCCCTATACATTTGCCGACCTTGGCCTGCCCAACTACTCACGTCTGGCGTGATGAGAAACCGGCCTTAGCGGCCCTCGCGAGAAAGCCTCTTAGAGGGCTTCCTACCAGGCCTCGAGCCGGCATTTTTCTGCGTGGTCTTCTTTCGACCCGCAGTGGCGCGTCTCGGGATACCCTCTTCTTCACCATCTTCATCATCATTGTCGTCTTCATATTCGTCCTCGTCTCTATCGGTATTCTGACTCTTGCGACGCCTCCTAGACGTGTCCTACGCGCCGGAAGCCGCCGCCGCCGCCGCCTCCTTCTTCAGGGCCGCGAGCTCAGCTTCTTTGGCCTTGACCGACTTGCTCATCTCGAGCACCATCTGGTTGACCTTGTCCTCAGCCTCCTTCAGCCGCTTGATCTCCAGCTGCTCCGTCTCACGGCTGAAGGGCTGGCCCGGCCGGTTCGTCAGCGGGATCATGGCGCTGCGCTCCTTAACGTCGCTAGCCCCACTGTCCTGCTGTGCCGCTGCTGCGTTCTTGCCTTTCCCCTTCCCGCCTTTGCCCCCCGCGTTCTTGTCCCGCGCCCCCGTCGTCAGCACCTTGTAGAAATCCTCGAAGGGCTCGTTGAACAGCTGCTCCTCGTAGACCCAAGCGACAACCTCGCCGCCGTTGCGCATGGCCTCCTTCTCGGCCTCGGTGCGGCCGTACGGGTGCAGGCGTAGGTGGTGGTACAGCGTCTGCGGCTTCTCGCTACTGCGGCTGTCATAGTACAGCCGGATCGTGATCTCGAACTCGCCCCAGCCCGTCTCGTTAACGACGAAGGCTTTCTGGCGCTGCGCGACCGGCTTCCCCTCGTTTTCTTTCATGATCGTCTCCGCGTCGATCGTCCGCAGGTGGTTCGGGATCGATTCGTGCAGCTTGAATTGTACTCGTCGCAGCCAGTAGAAGATATCTGTGTCGTCCACTCCCTTCACGAAGACTTGCCACGAGTGCGTGTGGTCGGATGGCACGGTTGCTGGCCGTGGGTTGTCGGTGTCGTTGAAGGGCCGCGCTGTCGTGCCGTAGATGAAGGGTCGGTAGATCTGCACGCCTTTGACGCGCTTGCCTGCGGGAGGCGCCATAGTGGAAGAGGTTTGTGCTCGGTACCAAGGATGGCGGGGGATGTGTGGTAACAAATGTGAATAAATTAGGTAGAAGTTAGATTTCTCGGGATAGCTTTTGCTGGGAAACGCTCTACAATGAAATAATTGCAACGTCCTAGACTGTGTATTTAGGTAGTAATAAGCTTGGTCAAAGTGCTGAGAATTAGATCGTTTAAGTTGGGTAGGTACCTAAATGGCAGAAGTGGAAGATCCAATCGGACACTGAAGCTATCTAGCAACTTTCGTCTTATCGATAAATTTATACAGGGATATTTTCAAAATGTTCCTATCAGCCTCGCTGCAGTCCCACCTATTATCGGTGTGCCTGACGACACCGACCCAATCAAACAAGCGAATTGCCCTTGATAGCTCGGATGCACGTCAAGGCCGACAAACCGAAGTATCATAGCCTTGTACAGAAGCTTATGCCAAGATGATGTCGTTGACTCACTTATGAACTTATATTATGAAGATCTACGAAACTTAGGGTATAAAGTCAGGACTTTTTCGTCAATTGCTCGTAGATTTACTTGGTATCTACCTCACTTCACAAATTGGAGCTAATAGAGCTTCCTGGGCCAAATTTACACCGCTTACGGCAGGCATCGTACGAGATAGCTATAGCTCAGTTCACTCAGCATGTCAGCCAAAAGGCTTATAGTATGTGGTGGTAATGGGTTTCTTGGATCCAGAATATGTAAATTTGGGGTTGCTAGAGGTTGGGAGGTAACCTCTATAAGGTGAACGACACTATAATTATTTCTCAATGGCACCCTACTAACGAATTCTAGTCGATCCGGCGAGCCTAAATGGAGTGCCGTCACATCATCCAGCACGCCGCCGCCGTGGGCCCAAAAAGTGACGTGGGAACGCGCAGACATTCTCCGCCCGGCTACCTACTCACCACTACTTAAAGATGCCGACTTCGTCGTCCACACTCTCGGAATCCTGCTCGAGGCCGACTACAAGAACGTGCTACGGGGTCAAGAGTCACCACTCGCAGGTCTACGGAAAGCCTTTGCCCCGGCACCAGCATCAAGAGCAGGAAACCCACTAGAGAGGAACGTAAAGGATGACGAAGACATCCGACCGCCCGAGTCCGCAGACCAACTCACGTATGAGACTATGAACCGCGATAGCGCCATCATGCTCGCTAAGGAGGCTGCTAACCAGAATGCCTCTGCCTTCGCTTACATATCTGCTGCCGGTGGAGCCCCCGTACTACCCAGTCGATACATCATAACCAAGAGGGAGGCCGAGAGTACCATTGCCAGCGAGTTCCCACGCATGCGTGGCGTATTTATCCGCTCACCATTCCTATACGACAGCTCACGGCCGATTACGGTGGGCATGGCCGCCATGACTGGAGCCGGTGCTCTATTCAACGGAGCCACACGCGGTGTCCTGGGCGGATTCATGGGCGCTGCCGGGATCAAACCCTTGAAGGTAGATATAGTGGCGGAGGCTGTCGTCGAAGCCCTATGCGACCCGTCAGTCAAGGGACCCATCGAGGTACCTGAGATTGAGGAGCTAGCAAACAAAGCGTGGAGGAAGAACATGCTCTGAACTCATCTCGCCCCTGATTCTGAGCTTTAATGTATTAATGCACCCTATAGACTGTATCATAGCTGCCCAACGCCCCGGTTATGCATTTGTAATGTACTGATCTAGCCATGAACCATAGACAGCTAATCCTGCTCGCATGATCTAATGAAGAATATCTCCATTCAATCTCTGTTAAATCATAGTTCCACGCTCGAAGCTGTCCCTGATCTCCGCCGTGTACTTATTGTAAAACCTCGCCAGCTTCTGGTTGAACTGCTTGTTCTTCTCGTTGATGTACGTCACGTCGCCCTCGTCGCCATTCTGAGCCATCCTCTCCCTCCTCTTCCGCAGACGCGACTCCTCCGCCTTTTGTAGCTCACCGACCAGCCTATCAACAGCCGCCTTGTCGGGCTTGTTCTCAGCGAAGGTCGTCGAGTCGGCCGTGGAGTAGAAACTTCCATCCTTGTCCACAGCAATGAGCTCACCGTCCTCCGTCTCCACGATATCCAAGCCACCGGCCGCGGCTGCCTTCTCGATGGCAGCCATCTTGTCCTTCTCGTAGCGGTCGAGGTCGGGGTTCAGGTCGCGCAGCTGGCGCTTGTACACCTTGTTGCTCTCCTGGCGGTAGTCCTGGAAGGCGTTGTTGTCGCGGTGGGCGGCCTTCTTCTTGACGCGCCGGTCCCACCGCTCGCTCTCCTCCGCCGTCCAGTCCCACGCGCGCTTGCGCTCGAAGTCCTCGCCCGCCTCTTCCGTTTCCGCTTTCAGCAGCTTGTGCGTGGCGATGTCGCGCCGTCGGCTCAGCGACGCCAGCGCGGATGGATCTGTAGCGAGTCGCTGAGACTCTTTGGTTGCCTCGGCGAGGTTCTGGTCTGACGATGTTTTGGCTCGGGCTTGGAGCGCGCGGAACCGTGCCATTCGTTCTTTGGCTTTTTCGGCTGCGTCTGGTGGAGGACTGGTTGCTGCTGCTGCTACCGCTGGCGGTTCCGTGACTACTTCCGTCTTGTCCTCGTCCGCTCCGGAATCTTTTGGCTGTTCTAGTTGTTGATCATTAGAAGGCTCGTCGTTAGTCGAAGGGACTTGGTCGGTGGTTTCCGCCACTGTGATAGGAGTATCTTTGGCCTTCGCGATGGCCTTTGCGGCTGCCGCCGTCTTTCTTTTTTTTGCGGGCGGCATTAAAGATAGAGTTGTATGTAAGGGCCGCTGTATCAGAACAACGGTTGACGGGATAGCTTTTGGGCTGTTTTATTGATGTTAATAGCTTTTTCGATCTGAGTTGGCTTTATTGATTTGACGTATGGTAGCCAGCAAGATTGAGCATCGAATTTCTCACCAGTGGATGGATTACCTAATGGCTAATATGGGCCACTGTCTTGGTAGTACTTAGGTACTTGGCAAAGTTGCTTTGGATTATGTAATACAGTGTATGCATGTGCGTCTGTTCGATTACCTAATCTCCCTACTAGCTGCTTAGCTAATTACTTAACTACGGCCCCAGAATCCGGGGTAGCATGAAGCTATCCACAAGCCTACCTAGTGCTGTGTGACCCCTGGCTTTCCTGGGGAAGACCTTGCTGCCCCAGATGCTCAATTCCCCTCTCCACCTGGGCACTTTTATTCTGTTTGTCGCGCGACCAACATTGATATTCCCTTCTATACTCCGCATTATTTACGCGTTTAATATGTCGGAATAGCTATACTTACACGCGTGAGGCGACATAGACAATGTTCTTATACTATCAATCGAGTCATTTGCCGATATGCAGCGATTGGGTGGCCTGTGGCTACCCCACGTGCCCCCATTGAAGAAGACATCATTTTTCATTCAGTTTCGAGCACAATATTCCATTCATCGCCGTCGTCGTCGTCGTCGTCCAGTACAGCTTAGCGAAAGGGAAGCCCCCCTGCGCGAAAACTTTAAAACCTTCGAGGCATCTCCTCTAATTCTGGATCTCGATGCCGAAAATAACAAATATGTCCGCCCATACGATCCACAAGTCGATGGTGTGCCGTCCGACACCTTGCGTTTTGGCCTACATAAGTCTCCGTCGGTCGAGAAGCGTATCGAACAGTTTGAAAAACAATCTCAAGAATATCGAGAGCTTTTTAGTGCTACAGCTGCCAATAAGTTCAGTCCCTGGCGAATATCCAATTATGATATACTCTCCTACGCGCTCGATCCTCCGGCACAGATCACCAACCGTTCCAATCATTCCGACTCTCGAAATATGTCTTTAAGGACGGTCCTCACAATGAATGGAGTACCATATAACTTGCAAGACAACCCCTCCGAAGTCATTAAATACATGCTGCACAGGCAGAGGAGAAGCCATCAAATAATCCGTTGGATTGACGACGCGAGATCGCTTGAAGATGAGCTCTTATATTTCCAAAGGCGCAAATTCGGAAAGCCTGACTTCACCAGGTTACAGAGACTCATCACGAGTATCATTCAAACTCCCGATGGTTGCCAACTTGTTTCTCAATGTACTGGGAAAGTGGCAAACATATGCGCGGAAGTAGCCAAAACGACAACGCCGGCACATATGCTTTCGTTCCTTAATAACTTAATAATGACCCTAGAATCACAAAATTTATCCATTTCAAACGGGCTTTTAGCCCATACCTATCTTCTCTCAATACAATGCTATGCATTTACTACGGCTCAAAAATACCTGATCATGTTTCACAAACACGCCCGGCTACATGGTCATCAGGTTATTGCGGCTCTCCGGCTTTTGGAGCGCTCGATAGCCCCAGCTGAGCCAGAGCGCACCATGTATCGTAACGAGGCAGACACCACACATCAGCTATTAGCGATTTATTGTCTATTGGTCGGTCGAGAACTACAAAAACGCCCAAAGCCGGCACTGCGAAGTCATGCGCCTAAGTTAAACGACCCACGCTTCAAAGATTATTACAGGATATATGTCACCTGTCTCGCCCGATTAGGGGCATTCCGGACATTGTGGTATGTCTGGCACATGAACTTTGGGCTTACCGAGATAAACACCACGTCCGCTACAAAGAAAAATACCCTTGAACCCGATCTTGTCAACATAGAATTTAAGGCAACCACATTCAGGACAGCCATCCAGGAGGCGACTAGAACCAACAGTCGCATTGGAGAACTCGCGCAATCTTCCAGGTTTGCATTTGCGGCTGCAGAACTCGAGGTTGACTGCCAACTCGACATGGGGACTATTACGATGTCGGCGGGTGCCATTTCGACGCGGGATCAAGACCAGGACTATCAGGTTGACAAGGAAGAAATTCGTAGGATTTTTGAGAAAAACGATATTAAGGAAGCAATGGCAGCGCTGAAACGTCTTCTACAACAAATTCCGACAAACAATGTCGAGGATGAACCATTCTTCCCATACGAATTCGATGATGTCGACACCGAGCACGATAGATCTAAATAAGGTAGAAAATAGATGCTATCTATAGAAGCTGGTAGAACTTAAATATAAGCTCGTAATACCTACAATATGGTCTGAATGTTAAATGCTGTTGTCATAGGTCGGATAATCTGTGCTTGATATGTAAGGAATTTGACTCCCAATCCATCTTACGACTCGTCATCGACCCAGAAAACTTCAAACTACGAGGTAAACCAACCCTATCTCCCCCAATCATAGTCGGAAGACTAGTATTAGTGCCAGCATATCCCGACACTCCGTATTGGCATCTAAGCAGCGCAACAGGGGGTAGGACCGGTGCTAGTAACATCTAAGTAACACCACCATCGAACCTAAAGATCTAACGAAACCACTCTATGAAGAGCCGTGGCGGGACAACGTCTACTTTGAAGAAATCTGACCTATGGTAGGTGTCTTTATATATATCTCGTTAGCTAGAACTTTGAACGCCGTTGGTAGAAGAGATCTTGTTACTTAGGACCGGATAGGGGTAAAAATCGTATATGGAGTCGGTACCTATATGTAACCACAGCTTAGGCTCGAAATAGAAGGCTAGCATTTCAAGTAAAGCTATATAATAAGATGACTCAAGACTACCCATATAGGTGGTTTAGACCTTCGAACTCGCTGAAATATCCGGGAATTGCTCAGGGCGGGTTGTATGACGATACGACTCGATACTAAAGAGAGGCGGGTTCAATCCGCGATAATCTGTGTATGAAATAGGTTGTTGTTAACTAAGCTGACACTAGCTCTTTAATTCTCTAGCTCATATCTCCTATACGTTTACTCATTGTACACGATATGGGGCTCATCTACGCTTCTACTATCGTCTACCGCTTAGACAGAGACAATTTTAGTTCAAGAAGCCTTAACATATGGCAGCTTCTCTAGCAGTGCTTAGGAGCCTAAAAATCCCGTAAATACGGATATAGAACCTTTATACATGACACGCGACCCTGGATAGGGCCGACTACCTGACGAGGTGGCAGAAGTCGGCTCTAGTTGGAATCCCATACTCTCGCGTTAGAATTCTTGTGTTATTCCTTATAGCAGTTTTCCCAAGAAGAACTTCTAAGCTCTCCCCTTTTCTTCTACAACAAGCCAATATTGTTTCCGTACATCAGCTAGCTCAAGGACCCTGCAGGCTAATGGGGACGTCGGTATGCTTTACCGAAGGCGGCACCGTCGAATAGCCAAGTGACGCGTTAGTAACGTACTTCTCACAACTATAGCCTAAGGAGCTCCGTAGTTGAAATCTAACTACCGATCTATCTTTTCAACCGCCTTCCATCCGTTCGGTATCCTCCCTCGAGGTTCTACGAAGAGCAATGTACGCGATTTACTAGTATAAGGATATGATGATTTATAAGGCCTTTCGCGGCCCAACGAGAAGTGTTTCTGGGTGCTGAGTTTCCTTTGTATTTCTAACTCGTTATTCCTGACTCGTCGGTATAACCCTATACACCGATTGAGCTCTACAGACAGTCCCGACTTCTATGACGTCGAGAGTGATACACCGAACACAGTATTGGACGTTCTATTCCTCCCCTAGTCGCCGCTTGTACGTAGTATCCCCACGGACTAGCCAGCCACCTTACTCAGGACAGCCCACCCATCGCCACACCGAGCCTGGTGCGGACAAGAGCATTCCCGATGGAATGCCGGTCCTCAAGCAGCATCGCCTTGCCTATTCCCAACATCCACAGCTACTAGATGGTTGGGTCTCCTAATGTACAATGCGTATGTAAGGGACATATCGAATCTCGTTGCCATACGCTTACACACAGCTGAGTGTTCGCCCACGCGCAGACGGAGATGCCGCGGGGATGCCACGGAGCAGGGGCGAAATTTGGATTCGGTCTACCCGAACCCAGCGCGCATCCGCGCGGGATGCCGATGCGCGTTGGGCTGGGGAAACCTGGGGGACGTTGGGGGCCAGACCGCTTTTACGAGAGCTTACCCCTGAAAGTCATAGGAACACCAAGCCCCTATCACTACTTTGGACTCACTAGCTGACGGTGATATAGGTACGCTGGCATATATGTGTACATGTACTACAGTATGTAAGTCAGATAATCAGGGGCACGTGAGCAAAGCGAAGGAAGGACAAGGCGGCGTGTGTGTTTACCCGATATTGAAGTTAGCATTGAAGTTAGCCCGCGATGGAAAACCCCAACGTGCAAATATTTGGTTAGGGTTACGCCATGACATACCCGTAGCACACTACGCAGAGAATAATATGAGAATTTCCGTGCCCACGTGGGTTAGGCTACGAACTTGACCACAGCCGATTTGGGAGAAAAATAAATTAATTACGTTGGGTATGTACCTACGGACGCCATAGAGCTAGTTTCTCACGTTACTTCCAACTTACTGTAGGAATTAGTAATACCTATATGTGATATCTGACTTCACGTCCATTATGGCGGTGAGGCGAGGTGTACTAGCTCCACGATGTCCCCCCTGGTGACCCATCAGAATTGTGGGAGGAATCCATATGCCATATGATGAATAAAACATTCGAGTTTCGAGTACGGAACGGAATACAAGGGATGTACGTAATAAATATTAATGGCTATTGTGGACGGTACTTCCAAGCGTCCGTGTGTCGTATATGGATTGGCGAAATCTCGTGCCATATCTGGGGTAAAATGTCGAGATATCCAAACGCGATTTGTAAAACTCGCGTGACAGTTTTCCACAATTGTGACACATTACAGTATGTATAGCAACATCTCACGAACGAAGGGAGGATCATCGTGTTGCATGTTTGTCCCAACCCGCTGATGAATAGCATCGCTTTTGTGCAATGTTCGCCACTATTCTCACACAATTTTGCGACACCTGAGGTGCTCAATTCGTCAGCCGTGGCTCTTATGGCATGTAAGCCTTACACAGTGCTGTAGGTATCCGACCGGCCAGCACATCACATATGCGTGTGCTTGCGAATATGCGTACACATTCGTCAAAGGGATTCCAGATGAGGTCATTGCGAGACCCCGGTCCCTGGATTTTTGGTTGGGGAAACCTTGGACTTCCAAGAAGGTATACACACATCGATGTATACTACATGCCTACTACTACGCATGTAGTAGGCATATATATAGGAATTACCTAAGCGGGTAACACCGGACCCGTACATATGTAGTCGGCCGTCCATAATAGGTAGTTGTACATAATATCCTATCTGTGTTTTCGGTCTTTTGAGAAAGTCAATGAATTCTCCGATTGGAACCTGGGTTCGGATTCCGCTCTCCCCGCGACCAAGGCCAGACCAGGAAGATGAGGCTCAAACTGGCGAGACCGTTACCGATGTTCATCACTTGAGTAACGAAGGTCAAAAAGGTTCCAGTCCAATATCGGCTCCAGGTTTTCAAAACCCCCGCCTGTATATTTTTACATGTCCGACTCCCCGGATGGCTTCAGGACTTTCTGTTCCGGGTACGCACTGCATAAAGTAGCCGTGGCAAGAGGCAAAATGCTAATAAGGTATTAGATCGCATGCGAATGCCTATATTGTAGCTTGGCTTGTAGTGTAGTAT
The DNA here is from genome assembly GCA_902825475.1 of Hypomontagnella monticulosa. Taxonomy (NCBI): domain Eukaryota; kingdom Fungi; phylum Ascomycota; class Sordariomycetes; order Xylariales; family Hypoxylaceae; genus Hypomontagnella; species Hypomontagnella monticulosa. Next base: position 3,093,890 of record CADEBF010000011.1, on the reverse strand, counting down.
GGCATTGAACGCCACGAAACTCTGCAGCTTCAGAGTCGTTATCAGCGTAACAAGCCGAGCCTTCGCCTACAGTAATCGGCTCCGATTCCGCTGACATGGGCATATCAGTCCATGGCAATGCTTATTGCGCCCGCTAGACAAATCAACGGCTAGTTCATGTAGTTTCGGCCTAACATCTGGGAGCTGAGAGATAGCTCCCCGAAAGATAGCCTACGCACATTAGCGGGTGTCCGGTCACCTCCCAAAGTAGATCATCTATGAGTCCATCGCAGCCTAGCCAAGCTCGCAAAATTCGGTCGCCCAAGTTGATTGGCTCATAAGCGCATTCAGGTATGGATGCTTCGACCCTGATAAGGGTGTATGGATGTCCACGTCTAGGGTACCTGCAGGAATCTGGAAGAAATAGAAGAGGCGAAAATGGGGCAAGCTTGATATTGAGTTGCATGCTGGTGTAGCAAGAAAAATTCTTATCGTGGACGTCTCGCTGGTACACGTCTTGGGGAACAGGCGAGTTTGTGCTAGTCTGCGATGCCGTGTTATGGTCACGATGTCGATAAGGTATCTCGCATGGGTGCCAGGTATTAGAAAATTTTCATTTCCAGGTTACCATCAACGGCTTCAGATTGTTTGCTTGACTCCACCATGAGCCTTAAATGGCCGAAGCTGGCCGAATGCTGACGAACCGCGGTCGAGCGAAACATATCCATGTTTCTGCCCCCTTCAGGAGCTACTCTGGTGCTATAATGATATAGCACTATCACAGGGAGGATATCTCGTCGCTTGCTGGCTGCTGTACCTATTAGGATATTATTCCCGTCCAAGACCCGTTCCCTCCGGCTCAGCCCTGGCGATCATGTCCTGCTGTACGACACACCCGACGACGTTGTCACGTCTTTTGATTGAGGTTTCCTAGACGGGGGGTAGAGTCAACCAATGAAATAAAAAATTGGACCAATGAGAGGGCGGCGACGAGGAAGGACTGTATTTTCGAAGCGGTTCGGATTTTCTGCATCGACCATGGAGCAATTTTTGATTGTCGACAAGCCCAGAATGGGACTTGCCATAAGACCATGTTAGGTAGATTAGCTAGCCACAAATTCAAGTTCTTGAACCCAGGAGCCTATCGCATTGCGACGCTCCACGTGGGGTGATAACAGTTCGCGCCAAGCTAAGACTAAGTAAGACCCCAAACAGGTAATCCGGGTGACGGGAGTCAATATAAAACAGATGAATCCATATTGAGGAGACGAGTTGCAGGCGTCGTAGGAATCGCAGCAGTCCTCGGCAGCTCTGTCAACAGCCCATTCCCTGGACTCTCGCAAACCAGGAGTCAGGATTATCTCTGTTGTATCTCCCTTGCAGGAGTCGTGCCGAATGATGTAACGATGGATTGTTAAGTGGTATGTGCTATGTATGCGAGCCGCCCATGCCCGTCAGTGGAGCAGCGGGACGCGAGCAACGATACCTACCTGGCCTACCGAGTGCACTGTCTTGGTCGTCTGTGTCTCTGGATGAAGCACCCTTTCCACATCCACATCCACATTCCCATCCCATCCATACATCACAACAGCCTAGAAGAAGGCTACGCCGCGTTTGTCTTTCAGATAAACTGCCAATGCGACGTTAGACCCAAGCCCCCCACGAGTTACACAAATTAAAAGGCAACCTGCAATCATAGACGAAACGGGCAATGAGCCACTGTAGCATGTAGTAGTAGGTAGTACATACAGTAACCCTCACCTTAGTTAGTGAGAGAGGGGGCGAGGGGAGAAGCCAAGCGAGACAGGGCTCAAGGGGGCTTGATGGCCGTCAAGGGTCATCAAAGAGGGGTAACGAGATTGATCAGCTATCATTATAGATAACCGAAGTTGAAGCTAATCAATTGACACGATGGCGCTCAAAGAGCTTTGAAGATCTCTAGCGCTGGATCGGCAGTCATGCGCAAATGAGAGTTGCCGGAGGAGACTCAGAGAATCAGGGAGACCGGGAGAAAGCGACGTCGGACAGCCTCAGACAGACAGAATAGATAGTCAAATAGAACCTACATACGATATAATACAATCCAGCCTGTTGTAGCGCACGCACGTAAATATTTGTAACGGTAAGTGACTTGCCGATGGCGCGTTGATAGGTAGACTAAGGCATGTATCGTGGAGCATACATGAAATATTGGAAGCTAGAGAGGATTTAGAGGAACACGAAAGAATAACATTGAAGATCAAGACTGGTCAAGCGGAAGGATGGGGTCCCAGAGAGCTGGACACCAGCGGCGGCAACTCGGGAAGCCTTACGTTAGTTAGGTAAGGTTTGAGCTAGGATATGTATAAAGTTCCAACGTTATAATAGTATCGGTTTGCTATTGACAGTTAAAATAGCAGCAGTCTTTTCCCTAAGTATTCGCAAGTAGTCCTGCTACGTAAAGGGGTATACACCTGTACCGAGCAGTGCCATACTGGTAAGACTTCCCTGATATTATACAATGCATACCTTACAGTACTTCAGTGCCGGTCCACCCTTTCGGATCTTAGTTCAGGGCAAAGTTTATTACTTGGACTTAGGACTAAGAAAAAAAAAAAGCAAGTTCCATGGGGTCTCGGGTCAATGTGCCAGCGCCGCCTCTCGACATCAATGAACTCATACACGTGCAAATCCACTCATTAAATCCCCAGAGTTTAGAACGGGAAAACGTGCTTGAGATGATGGATGAGGCGAATTGGTTTCGAAACAGAGTCGTCATTTTGTCATGATAAAGATCTAGATTTTTCCATGGCTTCCATAACAACACCACTAGTGTAACCGTCGTTTCCGACCGCACGACTATTTGGGGTTTACCTAATTGCAGTTGAGGAAATCTGGAGTGTTCAATTACAGTGTGACCAATTGAGGAGGTGAAGGAGAAGTTCAAGTCGCACTGGTACGATGATAGCCTGCCAGCCAATCCCTTGTTGTAACCGCATCCGTGTCTTCATGCTCCATGATTCCATATAGTAGAAAGAATCCTAGGTAAAGTCTGTACCTTGGGTTCGCAACCTATGGTGTATAATGACCACCAGACCAGACCAGACCCAACACACCAATTAACACAGAAACTAACAGCCTACTATACCATATATGGCACACGATCGCGACATCTGATGGATGGATTTCGCCGAGTACCTAATATAAAATTTTTATTTTTGTTTTTGATTTTTCCCCTACTTTGGACCTTGGTTTCTTTCTTAGTCTTTCTATTTCTGCTCACCGTATGGTACAATCCATATGCGCGATTGTGTGACAAATCCCGCCGAGAAATGACATATACTAGTCAACCTGGATGGGCGCCTTGTAGGCAGCTATTCATTCATCCGACACCACCTGGATGGCTTCATAGTTTTTACCGAAACCATCTATACGACACGGTAAATTCGAATAGTTTAGTGGTCAATGTCTTGGTCAATGAATATCCTGCCGGGAAAGTCTGCGATGTGCATAACAAACATACATATATGTATTCCGTAGGCATGTAAGTCGTCGGTCCAGCACTTGGACATGTACGGCTGCCCTACGTGGGTAGCATCCCTCGTCCCGCGAACCGCAGCGGAGCTTATGTTGCTTGCATTATTTATACAACGGGAGTGCATGGTGGAAATCCCGAGCCATCGTAACCCCTGCCGTGGACTCTTTCCAAAATCATTCTCACCAATTTATGATCAATATAATGTTATGTAGCCAGGTATGCATAGAGCAACTCTGAAGCAACTCTCAATATCGTCCTCAAGGTACCGGACGTATAAACGTATAGCTCTCACAATGCCAAGTGATCCATACAACCTACATCATTATCCCTGCAGAGGGTGTTCCATTGCATGATCATTGACCAGCGGCTTGTTCGACGGTTGACGGATTTGTCCAGGAATTGGAAACTTACTAAAGGCGAATTTTATGTATGTACCATAACCACTTGACTGACATATTTTTGTACGTGTGTAATAATACAATGTGGGCATGAGGACAAGCTATCATTGATGAATATCTTGTTATATGTAGGTACATATGTAGGCTTAAACTGCTTGAGTAACCGAGACAAGACACTGGACATTACTTAAAAAGCATTAGCCTCCAGGGTTATCTAGTGCATTGATAATAATGAATTATGCCCTTAACTAGTTTCTAGTTGTTGGCTGGGAGAGACAATTGTACCTTAACTCATATATGATAGGACTCAGAAAGGGGGACGTATTTTTAATAAGAAGAGAAAAAATTTTCATCTTTTCCTTCACTCCCTCTTTTTTTCTTATCCTAGCAACTATTCAATAAGTCTTCTTTTTTGCCTGTCCCGACTGAGAGGGCCAGATGGGCTAGGCGCTAATAGAAGCTCTGTCGTGATAGTCGACACAATGTAGCAGTCACACGCAATTGGCTCGAACCCCCTGCTATGGGTCACATCTCCGCTTTCGGCATTGTAGAGACCTGTCAACCAATGAAGGTACGCACGCAAGCACTTGCAAAGTTAGAAAGGGGAAGGGGGAAAAAGACAGAAGAGTCATCGTTGGTTCATTATTGTACATACTTTGCTTCCGTACATACACTACTATGGTAGGTATACTAGGTATACTACTATGTATGTACGTATTTCCCACTTATTTAGCAAAGTACCTCGTGTACATAGAGTTGTACATACATATCGAATAGTCATCCGAGCTGGAAAAGCTGGAACCCATCCAAGCAGCAGTCATAACCCTAGCCAAAGATAGAGGTACCTTACCTTACCTACTGGAGTTATGTTACAGTCATGTACAGTGTAAGCCAGCCCATCCAACGCAGGGTCAGGCCAAGGAGCGAAGAGCAAGAAAAAAAAAGGTACGGGTACGAAACATTTTCAAGGGTACTAGAATATATCATCCACCACCTCCGCCTCTTGGAACTTCTTCTCAATCTTCAAAAACTCCCATGCTCGTTGACTTGTTAACTTGTCAACCAATTTTAGCTTGGTCATTCTAGCTTAAATAACTTCACTCTTCCAATATCATATGAGTTTTCTTAATCTCTAAAATAGAGACTCATATTCTAGAATTGATCTACTTACCAGCAACCGAATTGTTACCGGCACTGTCGAAACTTGTTTCCCCGTCACTCTACATTACCCAAGAGATATCCGAAAAATCCGACTTAGACAACTAAACGCCGCCCAGCGATCCCCAGTACATGTTACACCACCGGGGTCTCTACCGTTGCCAACGTACCACCATTCACCACTCACCAGCTCGTATCGCCGCCAACACGTCACAGGCGAAACTATTATCACCACTCTCGGTCTTGGAGAACTAGAGAGCCATTGGAAGTCGGACTAGACGCTACCGAACCACAAATCGCCTGTCCATATCGTCATTCGACGTTCTACTGCATTTGGAGCCGAGCATTTCAATATACTCTTTTATCCTGTTTTATCTGCTGCGTCCTAACATCCTTCTCTTGCCAAACTTGGCATCCCGGGATTTGCGGCCTTTAACAAGAGATAGTCGCATAGTATAGCCGGCCTGGGGTTTCTGCACGTCAATTACCTGCCAATTTCACCCCAGGTACATTGAGAAAGCCACCTAGGGGCCAATTCGCATTTTTACCGTCGCTTCCTGCATACACCGGCATCCCGACAATTTGGGCAATTATAAGACAGCCAGTTAACTATACGAACGACTATTTCAACCTTCAACCGCCTTCCAAGCTGCGAGGAGATCCCCGCCTTTCCCGCCTTCAACCCCTCTTCATAATATATTGGAAGAGGACCCTTACTAGGCCAGCTAGCTAGCACGCTTCTCACCTATTGCTATATTCAGGCATTGGGGCTTGGTCTAGGCATATCGCCAGGGCCAATCACACACATTTGCAATGCACCACCATCGTCGTAAATCCGGTCACGGCTCGACCAACAGCTCAACCACCGATGTTCGCAAAGTTGTCACAACCTCAGATCTCGCAAAATCCAGGCGACCGCAGACCCTAACTAGGAAATCAACCCCTCAGACAGTCCAGAAGCTGGGCAAGAACCCAAAGGACCGTGAAAAGGAATGGGAAGAGGAACGTTGGTTTGATGACGACGAGCGAGAGAGCTTTCCGCAATTTTGGTACGTATCCCCTATTCGAAGCGTGCACAACTGAACTTTTCAATTCCCCCTTGATCTCGATGATTTGGCGAGGCTCGCCGTCCAGGTCGTATGCTCGATGTTTCTACCTAACGTCATTTTGCGCCTGGGAAGGGTGAGATCGGCTTCCCTTTTTCTCTCATTTGCTACGCATCAGTTATACCTCTTCAGGCAACCTGTACGAAACCTGTACGAACTTGGGTGGGCTGCGTCACAACTCACTCGAGCCATGCGGGTGATCAACAGCTGGGGGGTGTCTTGTGTAACCAGTGCGACTTGTTCCTGCATCACACACCGAGTAACCAGAATAATTAAGACATGTCGCTAACGGGTCACGTCTCTATAGTATGACTTGCGAAAAGCAATTCACCCCACAAGACGAAAAGTTTTTATATTGCTCCGAGGCGTAAGCCACTCCTAACTCTGAACCAATAGATAATTCTCCTCGCTAACCTGTAGGTCAGGTGTCGCGAGTATGACCAGAACGCCAGCGTCAGAGTATCGTCATCACACCCACAGGTTAGGGGACATGACGGTTTCGGAGCCAGCTTGCCATATTACTCGGCTAGAAGTACGGAACCCCGAGACATCATCCCACGCGCCTCGCCGTCTCGTTGGTCACCGCCTACTACGCCAACTAATAATCAGTATACCAATGCAGTCTCAGCCCTGAGATCATTAAGTATACGGCCAGTGAGCCCAACGTCACCTATCTCGAGTAACCCCGTATGGCCACCATTTACTCGCAGTGCTGTCACCACCCCCAGCACATCGTACACAAAATCGACCAACAACTTTTACTCTTCAACTTACGACAACGGTTACGCGGTGACCGGATATGGGTATACCCAGAGTACCACATCTGACCGACCGTTACCGTCAAGGAAACCCGGCGCTTATTCGAGACCCAAAAGTATCGAGCTAGTAACGCCGATAGTTGGCCGCTGAACGGCTGGTCCCAGAAACGAGTTCTGGGCTCTTGGGCCGCTATAGTGCTGACGTGAGCGTCGGAGAGTTTTAACCCATCGACCGATTCCGTCACGTTCAGCAGGTCAGATCAATGCATGGCGTGGGGAGTCCGTTGTCACAGTCGCGTCGAGGCCTCCTGTTTGGTTACATTGAGAAATGCGGGGTGTCTCTTAGACTGACCTGGCAGCCCTGAAAAGCCCTGGGAAGGGAGATAACAATACCACTTCCCCCACGGCCTCGATATTACGCCTGGCCATTACGAACTTACAACCAATCCTTACAATGGTCATCACATCATAGGGTTCCGGTCGCATGATTTCCGCCACGTTCTTTACTTAGTAGCGAGCGTCTCGTTCCCAACAAGAAAAGTTCGCTATTTCTGGAATCGTGCAGTAAGATCTCCTTTCGGTGTTGCCAAGGGATCTGGGACTTGGATTTGGGACTCGCTGCGACTGGGGGGCAAGGGGACCTTTTGCGGGGAGATCCGTGCCCGAGTTCTGTACTGCCCCCCAGACTTCAATCTTCCGAACGTGCCGGACGTGCCGGGCTTCTGTGGGGCCCCACGTCCTCGGACATAGGCAGCCCGCGTCGGTGGTTTCTACAGGAAATTTTTTCTTCTTCTCCATATATTCACAGTAATCCCTTTTTTGAAAATATTAAATACCTACCGAGTTGGGACAAGCTTTGCATATAGAGTATGAGCGGATCTTGCATAAAAAAGTGGCGGCACTGGAACAAGAAACTGGCGTATTTGTCAGGGGGCGTCTATCTACATCAATCATCTTATTATCCACCCCTGGCGGACCTAGTTTCCTTTTTTTGGCATTTGGAGCGATAGTTCGGCTGGTGGACGGTTAGGGCGTTCAGCCCTGTTTACGGGTTTGATTGGCATTTATTTGGCATTTTCCGGATCCGGTATATACCAATTTCTTTTTTTCCCCATACAAATTTTACGGGTCATGTTTCGATGTTGATGACGGGCTTGCGTGTCCGATGATGGACGATACGAAGTCATGGTTTCATGCCGGTCTTCGGTTATAGACCAGATAGGGTGTTAATTGCGCAATAAAGCATAATCTACCTACATCATCCTACGGGCTTTCCAATCGTGATGTGATCTATCTAACTTATGACGGTGGGAACTCTCAGGCCCTCTAGCCCTCTAAGCGAAAGTTTCCCGGGGCAGCGGTAGGGCGGGATGAAAACTTTGTTCTAGGACTTTTCATAGACCTACACGTAATGCAAGAGGCTCAGCTTCACACAGTTCCTCCACCACGTGGCCGTCTCTCGAAGCCCGGATTTGTCACCCTGCCTCATTACCTACCTCTTCTTCCCATGGTTTCGGCTACTGCCCCCCAAACCCGCAAATCGGCTTTCCTTGCACACTTCCATCAGGGTTCCCAAGCCCCGAGGTCCGTTGCCGTCTGGAACATCGGTTCGACATAACCTCTGTGGCACGAGCAAGATTCGCTGACGTGCTCGAGACCGAAGTGTCCGAGAACGCGCGCCGCTGCCGGGGGTTCCCTCTGCCTACTGGGTACGTACACAAGTACCGAAACGTCCGAGTGATGAGTCGTCTTTTCCTCTCTTCCGTCCGTCATCAGTTCCCGAAGCCTGCTTGCTGGGCATGCTTCATGTAGATAAGTGTACATTACATATGTAGGTCGATCCTCCTTCCCCCGACCCAGGCCCGGTTTTCCCTGTTTCCTGGTTTCGAGCGTTGTTGGGACCCTGAAGGTAGTGTAGGTAGGTACATTCATGCGGTGGACACCTCCTTCTCCTCATGTACGTGAGACGCCATGCTGTGTTGGACGCACCGTGTTTTTTGCGCTGAATAAGCTCTCTCATCTAGCGTCTAGGCTGAACATGTACGTACCATTGCTAGCGTCAAGTAGAACCGCCGTGTAGCTGTCAAGACGGCTGAAGAATCATGGCTGGCGTGCAGATGCCTACAATGTCATGATCGAGCAAGTTGTGGCTTGTTTGCATAAATGCCTCTTCCTCTTGGTCTTGCTGAATGCTATTCCATTGGAAGAATAGCTCCCTGACGTTGCTAGTCTAAGCTGGATTACATTGACCTATCCCTACTCTACCCCAGCTTTTCACGATCCTTCGAGTCGGGTGTCCTCGGGATCCTCAGGGGTAGCTAGGAAGGGGAAGAACCTAGGGCTTGACGTCTCACGTGCTCACAGTTATCATCGTTATTCCAACATGTTCAATCATGACTCCTTACTCATCAAAATATGATATTTCACAGCTGGCTTCGTCGAATGCCGACCTTCCTAATCCACCAACCATCCTTCTTGTGATGTCCAGATGAAAGCGCTGAATACTAGTCGCAAACAAGGATGTATCCTCAAGTACCGACTATCCTCGATCTTTCATGGATTAAAGCCTGCTAATCCTCAACCCTTAAATCTGCGGTGTAAGCAACATCCCCGAACTCGCAGAGATAGAGGATGGTTGGTGTCACGAGAAGGAAGTCCAAACCGCCTCTCAGACACGACCATCTTGACTCTATGATCTGACACCACGTGAGGTTATCCCTTAAAACGACAAAGATCCACTGCTTCGTTCAAGAGTCGGACTATTGAGAACTTCATGCGATCTAACGGATTGAAAATTTCCTCGCTACATATCATGCACTTTGGCCCCAGGACCCCCGGGTCGGTACTTCGTCGCAGGAAGCTGGATGAGCAGGCTATGTGAGTAATAGCCATCTTTGATACCATGTTGGTACCGAGAGATATCCTATGAGTTGCGAAGGGACGTATTCTGGAGCGGCTGATCCGCCTTACGTACTAGTACATAGACATGGACTCGCCTTTTATAACCCCCTTTCAGTTAGACTAGCATAGCTTCAGGATAGTTGGCTATTGGCAACAACAAAATATGATAGTAACTTCTGAAATATTGATATATCATAAATAGCTGCTTGAAAATTGCCCCATCCCATCGATCCGTCTCGAGCCATGAAAAGGGGTCAAAGTGCTAAGAAATTTATTTACGGTGAGAAAAAGGAAGATAATGCTTATTAGTGTACCGGGTAGTGCTGTATGGTAGTTCCTAACGACATTATTTGTAGCACTGGCTCCAATCTCTGAGCTTAAAGCATATCTTACGCTCGCAAGGGGCTTACCGTTGAAGGATACGCATGTCGCATAATGAAACTTGGGAGACAGCCCAGGAAATTGAGTCCGACAGAAGATCATCTTACCTTATTCGAATCCTTGGGACTCTTACGTGTATTCTCCTACGAACCTTTTCCTACCGGGTATTGAATATCCTCGAGCATTTTCGATATGTCGACTTACTTTCTCTTCTCTAATATGAGAAGCAATACTCGAGGTACGTTAAAAGATCACCAGGACTTGGATGCTAATCCTTTTTTTTTTTTTTTTTTTTTTTTTCATAAATATGATATTACGTGCGTACTTCTTTTCCGCAACGTAGCTATCTAGAATAACTCAACCGAGCTGCTTTCCTGCACCACCCCAAGTCCAGCGAACAGCTGTTCCTAGCTTATATCAATCGGGTCTATGAGACAGCAACAACAGCACGTGTAACTGGTACCACCTCTTATCCTCTTGTTCCTAGTAGGCTACACTACGGTGGTGACATGTATGTTAGGCGTACGACCTAGGGTTATCACCTCCCCGTACATTTTCTCGGCTTTGATGAGTGACTTGGCTTGTTGCGGGCATCACTTTATGGCCGTCCCATCTTACTGCTGTCTTCGTATCTTTGCTTCGCAGGCTAGTTTAATCATCATTCGAAGCCGGGCATTTTTGAGAAGCACTATTCTTCGGAATGCCGATGACTGCTTTGGTACCTATGGAGTTGGTGCCGTCGAACCAATCTCGAGGGGTCATGATATCCAGGGACTCGATTTCCGCCCCAATTTCTGTGATTTATCAGTAATTGATCTATGTAGAAGTTTTCTCACTAGGACGTACTGTATACTTTTGTTCCGTCCACGACCTGAGTTGGTGGATCCACGGCTTCGGTGATGCGCGGTTCGCCAGAGAGTATTACGAACGAGTCACCGTCTGACTTATTCGATAGCATCGCGAAGTATTTCTTTCCCTTTTTCACACTTACTTTGCAGGTCCCAAGCCCAAATGGGAATGTTTTCTCCCAGCAAGGCCGAGAATCCATTGTTCGAATGCAGCATGGCATACGAGAGGGAACTACTTAAAATATTAGCAGGTCGCACTTCATTATTATATTGATATATCATGAGGGCCTTACCGTCACGTGCGATTAGGATGTCTTTGAAATGCGCACACGTCGACTCGAGGTGAAAATGAAAGATGATTTCAGATTCTGGGGTCAGTCCGGTGTTGGTATTCCACTTGACTTTAAGTATATCGAGTTCTTTATGGCGCTCTACTATGTACTCAAAGTCTTGCTTAATCTGCACGTTCTCTAGGATTCTCTGGTCGCCTTCGGCAATGGCTTGCTTCCGATACCATTGCGGGGGACGGGGCTGATCATGTGGAAAATACCGCGACGATAATTGTGTTATTGCGTCGGCGAGTAGGCGCTTAGCAACGTTAAGCGTGAGAGACGACATTAGGATCTTGCTTGTGATTCCGAGTTCGTCTCGCGCTCCCTTTATTGTTAACCACTTCTGATGTATCTTGAATAGCCTCTGCGACTCTGAATAGAATGAATCTAGCTCCAGACGGCCTGCTTTGACGAATATTACGTTTACACCCCTAGTTAGATGACATGACTCGAGTCCAGCTCGGATAAGCCTGTGAACACTCTGGGAAAATTCGTCTTCTGGGATAGTGACGGTGTCGGCTGCTAAGAACTGCTTCTGCTCTTCTTCTTGCGCCGTTCGGAAGCCCGTCGACCGAACAATGTTCCAATACGAATCTTTCAATTCATAAGGTCGGCGACCAAGGCCTTCAAGGATTTGATCGAATCGAGGATTCTGTATATAGTGAGTATATGTATCCCTTAAATTGAGACTAATTGCCTACTAGGTAGGTACTGATGCTTACCTGGCCCTTTTCTTTAACCGCAAAAAACCACATGCCTTCTAATTCTTCTAGGAGGTAATTTTTCACGTAGTTTCTCGATTCCATGTATATAAAAACCTCGGCTCGTGCAACATCCGCGTACTCTGGTTCCTCGGAGTTGAGAAGTCCATGGAATTTTCTGACTAGATGTTTCTTGGCGAGGAGGACTTGATTCCAAATGGCAAGGATCGCGCGAGACTCGTCATCAGCGCTAGCTACAGACTCTCTCTCGCGATTTGTGATCCCATTCGCGAAATTATAACCGTACTTCAGCTTCTTCCCTGTTCTACTGGCGGACCTGTATGGACTGGACTCTTTCAGCAGCAGGCCTTTTAGGTATATATTTCCGCCGAAATCTGAGTCGATAAGTAAGTCGCCATCCTTTGTTCTTATTATCATTCCTTCGTCGATGTCCTGAAGAAATAGAGCGGCTTTCGTCCACTGTTTGAACTGCTCTCGGGTGACCTGATCACGGTGAGTCGGATGGCCGTTCTCATCGCGACCTTTGGTACTGCTACCAATGAAGAATTGGACGTCTTCACTAGGGTTAATCGCAATGGGAAGACGACTGTGGGTAACATCGTTCTTTGCGCGATCATATGCTTTTGTTATTGCGGTAGGGGACATCCTGGTCAAGCATGCAACAAATCTGCGTTGGTTAGTGAAGTCAAACGTCCAGGAAAACCCCCCTGAATGACATCGAACTGCATGGTTCTGGGGTCTTCTCAAGAAAACAAGGAGGGCAACCTTGAGGCCTTCGCCATGCACCCCTGCCTGAGTTGTATCGTTGCGCTTGCTTGTGCCTCCCATATCCAAATGCCAGGGTTCGAGAGTAGCCTGGCGGTTCGAGATTTCTACAGTACCTGCGCCGTTCTGTACAGACCATCTAATGTATCCTAAGCACATCTGGTTTGCTTCTGACTCTTGACCTAAACCTGATTTAGTGGCTGTGTAGAGGATCTCGTTCTTGTTTTCCTGGCGCACGACGTGGAAGTCGCCTTCAGCTATCTTGAATGATTTTATGATAGCATCTCTCCTATACAACAGGTAGTTAGACTAAGAGGAACCAAATATACGAAATCCACATATATGTATGGATGGATTAACTTACCAATTCTGAACCAGTTCGCGAAATGCTTCTACGGGACCCCATCGTGCGGCGTAGTTGGATGTGATAGAGGAATGTATTGCCTTGCGCTTGTTAATGGACTCTAGTGTGACTCTGCTTCCAACGGTATCTGCATCGTCGTCTAGAAATCCACGCCCATCCTGGGCTCCTAGTCCTGCGCCAGATGCCATATTGATAGGCTAGACCTCGATTTTATTTGAGTGAGGTGAAGATGGCTGTTAGAGAAGTATGTGGGGTCGGCGGTTGGTATATTACCCAGATGAGCGGCGGGCAAGTAATGCGCAAGTCAAAAGTAGACGCGGGAAATTTGAACTAGATGGATAATCAGAGAGTGAAATGTCCCGGCGATAAATCAGGAAGTCGTAGGGTTCCCAAGCGGCGTGCTTTCCTAAACTTGGAAGAGAAAGTTTTCCATACGCATAGGAGGCAGGTACGCAACCACGCGACTTCGCGACAACGCGACAACGCGACGAGGGACTGGGCAACCGATTTGATCAATAGGCATGTCCTCCCTTCTTGACTGACAGTGTAAACACATTATAGTAATGTCATATCTACTTCTGACTTTCACTTTTCCTACGCCGGATCCTATGTATAGTTAGTATATAATGGAGTCCAGGCGGCGAGGCCACAAAACCCACTACATTGTTCGTGATAACATTTCCATCTACCATATTTACAGATGTAGTTACCAGGTACTTACCGTAACGAAATATATCAACATAAAAGATTATATGGAAAGGTCTTGCGTTAGTCTTCAGTGAATTACTCACCTCTAGTGCCGTCGATCTTATATACTACATAATGTTTAACTCTTGCTAGAACCTCCAAGGACATCACTGTTATTCTAGAAGAAGCTTCTCTTCATGCACATGCGGAGGACCTCGTTCCTTCTAATACTTCGGGAACTGAAGCTATAAGAACGTACTGAACTGATTAAAAGTGCCATAAATTTCTATAACTAGAAAGGACTCTGGTGGAGTTCTTTCTAACAAAATCGGTACCTTAAGTGCCCAGTGGTGATGCATCAACTTCAGTGTTCCAAGGATGTCTCTAGTACATTATCACAACCTATTGTTTCACCTATTAATTTTCATACCTTGTGTCTCTGATTCGTTCTAGAAGCCTAGGTGTTGCAAGATTTACATAGCTTGAAAGGGGTCAGGGACTTTGTTATTGATGTGAGCCCCTTTTTTGGACGGAGGTGAGTTAGTGCTGAATAGTCTAATATCGAGGCCTATGAAAACCCGATAATTACATATACCACTTAGGAACCAATGACGTTTTGATGGCGGAGTACTAGGATCCCTGCCAAAAAAAGTAGCGACGCGAACAATTCAATTAACATTCAATCAATTCCAAGTTCCTTACATGTAGGTACGCTTACAACGCCGGTATTGGCGCTTTAACCATCGAATATATGGAAATTAAATAAGAAGGGTTACGATATGCGAACAGCCGTACTTATTGTTCCTCTTGAGTCCTGCTGCAAAACTATCCGACCGACTAATCTGCCCTAGATGGCGAATACAGAGGATGAGCAGGGTGCGCAACGAAGCGAAAACGACCTCGACCTCAGCAAATCGGACTTAAGTAGCGAGGATGGCGATTCAGGCGACGAAGGCGAGTCTCCTCCTGTGGAGTGGCTAGCAACAGGCCGAGAGAGACGATCGACGGCTGGCAACCGTATGAAATCTATGATCGCTGCTGAAGAACCCGACGACGACCTTGAGTTGCTGTTCGCCGAAGATGAAGATGACGCAGGCTTCACCGATATTGAGGATGAGGGTTCTGACGTGCAGATGGACTCGTCGTCCGATGATGAAGACGCGCAAGAGAATGCCGATGAACTAGAGGGGGAGAAGGAGCTAGAAAAGCAGGCGCGCGAGAGTCGACAAGCGACGCGGAAGAGAAAAGCCCAAGAAGCCATTCCCATAAAATTTCGCAAGAAGGTCAAGATTGCGCCTACACCATCAGGAAGCTCAACGGCACCCGAACCGAAGCCAAGACCCAAGAAGAAGTCCGAGAGAACAAGCTGGCTGCCGTCACCTGCCGACATGCCTACACGAGCCTCGAAGCGAGAGACTACGATGCTCAGCAAGGAGCAGTTGCACCAACAAATGATTGAACGCGAAGTCAAGCGTCTCAAACAAGTCGAGGCTATGGAGAAGAAAGCCAAGAAGATGGAAGCGTTAAAGAAGCCACCTATGACACAAGCCCAAAGGCTTGCCGAGGCTGCTATCGTTGAGAAGAAGAATGCAAAAAGCTTGAATCGATGGGAGGAGGCTGAGAAGCAACGCGAAGAAGAACGACGAGCTAAATTGGCAGCTCTGAACAATCGAACTCTTGACGGACCAGTGGTTACCTTTTGGAGTGGAGTTGGCGAATGGGTTGATGGGAAGTTGAAGCACGTTGGCAAGATTGTCACGATCGAGGAGAAGCCAGCTAAGAAGAAACGGGCTTCCGCTGCTGGTCACGAAATGGGGACGGAACCCCAAAACACTGAGGAAGCTAGCAAACCAGGAGAGCCAACGCGGACCACTACAGATAAAGTCGAAACAGAAGAATTAGGATCAGCATCAACTGAGGCGCCGAAGTCGAAGGAGGGTGAGACTACGAATGGAGCTCCATCGGTTCCGGAGGCTCCCAAAGATACCGTCGTAGAAGATGAAAAATCTATGCCCACGACAGGGGCTGTGACTTCGTCGGTCCAGTCAACACAAGCCGCGGCTCCTAGTGCGCCCTCGGCCGTGTCTTCTTCGGCGCCGAAGGATGCGGTACCTCCAACCCCAGTTCCGAGCCTAAGCCAACCTCAACGCCAGATACAGGAACTAAAGCCGCCGGAAACTAAACCGCCAGAGATGAAGCCGCCAGATATGCGACCTCCAGCAGCCGGCATGTACACTACAAGCATGTTTGCGCCTCCCCAACCATCACATTTAATGAAACCACCGGAGTTAAAACCACCTTCGAATAGTTTTTTGGCTCCCCCGGCGGGAATTACTCAAGGTGGACTCTCTATGCCAATGATCGGATACCACTCGGCTACGCCTAATCTTAGCAACCCTTCCACAGTTCTAGCGCCCCCTAATACAGCGCAAAGACAATCGCCTCTCTCTATGCCTCAGACAGGCACTCGTCCTCCTCCCATGTCAGCATCTCATCCTATTCCATCATTGGCGCAACCTGTACAGACTTCAATACCTAAGCCCACACCTACAGCTACGCCTACGACAGCACCCCTATCTATATCTTCACATACACCCAAACCAACTCCTAAGCCGATATCAATTCCGCCAGCCGCACCTACCCAAACATCTACACCGGCACCTGCGCAGAAATCCAGTTCAAATGTTCGACATGCATCTAAACCTCCACTCCACACCGCTAAATCTTCCAAAGTTAATGCCCAGAGACATCAACGTAAAGAGACACCGCCACCGCCGCCACCTTCACCACCTGCGAACGGTAAAGCCACACGCAATTGCATCATTCTGCAGAACTTCAATGAGAATGCTGTAAAGGAAAAAGCCATACAGAACCAAATTCTATTTGGTAAGGATATGGCTAAGCTTAGTAGTAAGTTATCTTTTGCGCATAGTATGTTACAGTAAAATGCTGATAGAAGGGTAGAACCGGCACCAGCGCCTCGTTGTGTTATCACTAATCACCCAGCACGCTATAAGGACCCCAAGACTGGACTACCATATTATAACGCCTATGCTTTCCGGGAGATTCAGAAGCTATGGCATGGCGAGTACAAATGGAGTACCCTGGTAGGTGCGTGGATGGGAAACGTATCCCAGGCGGCAGATGGCGTCCCTGCTCGATTTCTAGACCCAAAAGCGCCTGGACCGCCGAAGAAAACAGACCCCCCTGAAAATCCTTCAGAGGGTGCTCCGGAGCCGAAAGACGCTTCACTGTCTACACCGGATGCGCCTAGAGAACAAAAGGAACCGGTTGCTGCTACAGACATACCTACGGTATCTCCTGCGACGACTAGTACATCAAACACATCAAATTCGACCTTGAGTGACGCACCAGCGTCAGTCGCACCCCCGACTGAGACTTTGGCGACACCCTCTACTGTGGCAACACCTACGCTTCCAACCAAGCCTCCTGTGGCTCCTACTCCAACAGCATCCACAGCACCTGTTGCAGCTGTTGTCACACCAACTGTCACAACGGAGTTGAATACCAATACTGGGACATGACATCTCCATAGAGGGTATCATTGCAAGACTAAGAGTAGCCCTGGATATATGTACTGCCAAATACAACCAAACGCCAAGCCATGCAAATATTCCCAAAATTGATCTTCAATTGTGCTCGTACCTAGCGCTTCTTCGCCTTCTTCTTGTCGCTGTACTTGGGAAAGACGATTTTGCTGGTTTTCCTCCGCTTCTCGATGCGCTTCTTGTTGTTCTGCTTAGTTGACGCGGGCTTGACGCTGTCGACGTCCATAGTTGCTGCGGGGTGTGACTGTTAGAAACTACACGATATACATACTACTAGTTTCATAGCTGCTGCTTACTGTTGTCATTGGCTTGCGCTGAAGAGTCCTCATCTACCTTTGCCGCATCCTCTTCCGCATCGCCATCTACAATCTTCATCTCATTGCTTTCGGGCTTGGGTTGCGCCGCTAACTCGAGCAATTTGGCAGAGAGGCGCTCGGCCCTAGCTGCCTCGATGGGACCAAAGACCTTGGCCTTTAGGCGTTGGTTATTCGCCTTTCGCGTGCTGGAACGGGAGCTTTTCGCCATTGCAATGGTAGGATTGGAAGCGGCAGAAATTTGACGAAAATGACCTGTCAAGGGATTCCGAGGGCGAGTTTGTATGACTTCGAACTGTTAGTCTGTAGCACATGGGACCTTGAAAGATCGGACTCGGTGAACACCTATAGGATTGGTATGGGTGGTCAAGAAGCAACTACAATTCTTGCAACTTCCCGGTATTGGACAGTGTGTGCTGGTGAAAATATGCTTACCTTGACTGACTTCTAGCCTGGACCACGGTTCTAACGACGGTGAAATCAAGTACTGGATAGAAGAAAAAAAAATAATTCGGGACCCTTTTTTGGTGCTCCGCACAATGGGAATCCTTGGTAGTGGGGCAAGATTAAGCCTTACCGTAGATCCCGCTAAGATAGAAAATTGATGCATGTAAACCTTGGAAGTAAAAATAAGCATGGTAGGCAAGTACAAGGATATATCGCTTAATACAGTAGGCGGTGAATTTTCTTTTGCAGGAGCGATACGTGACTTATCAGCCGCTGGGGGACGTCGCAGCGCCGTCAAAGAGAGGCTGGACACTTTACACGGCACTGTCCACTATCTTTCTCAACGCCTGATTTATGTAGCCGGCATTTCGGTGCATTCCTGAGTGCCCAGTGCTCAGTGCAGCGTGGATAGACCATTATTTTTGCACTACAGTTCAAATACAGCTCTTTGGCAGTAATGCTAATTTCCGACCGTGGCTTTTCCGTCATCGCTGACACCAATTCAGTTGTGAGACTTGCTCTTCTGCTACATACGCGCACATACGCACATACGAAACATACGAAACACACGATACATACATATCTGGCGATTTGAGCTAGCCTCGCCACTTATAGCTGCAGGAGCAACCGCGGCTAGAAATTAGGTACTTTCACCAGTCACCTTCGCACCTGCCACCCTCGTCCTCGGAGCACATCGAGCCTTCCTCATGAGGCTACTTACTTGGACAACTTGCGACTGCCTTTCGAATCGGTAGCGACCATGTCGTCTAGCAATCCCGATATCCGCCAGCTGGAGCGAATAATATCGACTCTGCTTAATAAACAATTACAACAAATATGTGCCTCCCAAGGTTTGAAGACAAGTGGGGTCAAGGCCGACTTGCAGAATCGCATCAAGAACGGTAAGTAGATACAGATGAGAGGAGGAGAAAGTACATAAGCGCCTAAGGCACCGATCGAATCATCCAGCCTGATTTTACGGGGAACATCTCCCATCTTGGAGCATCTTCGTCTTCATCCTGCTTCATCTAGCCTCACTCATCATCTTCACCACATAAAGTTCAACTTCATCCCACACAACCTCCCACTCCCCCAAGATGCCTCATAATCCACCTACGATGCCTCCCTTCCAATTTCATCCCATATACCAAG
This sequence comes from Hypomontagnella monticulosa, assembly GCA_902825475.1. NCBI lineage: Eukaryota > Fungi > Ascomycota > Sordariomycetes > Xylariales > Hypoxylaceae > Hypomontagnella > Hypomontagnella monticulosa. The sequence goes on along the minus strand of CADEBF010000011.1, from coordinate 3,074,492 downwards.
ATCCCGATCCTTGGCTAATTCGAACCTTTCATTCAGCGCTCCATGAAAACTACCAATCAGACCCGACGAGCTATAATGCGATGAAAAACGTCATAAACAATATTCGGCCTGGCGGCAATCCGAATCTCCAACCCATGGCGCCTCCATCGAATTCGAATGGACAGTCACAGGGCCAAGGCAATCGCAATAACTATTACGGCTCATACAGCTCATACCAGCCAAGCAGTGCCAACACACCTCCGCAAGGCCACGGCTATACGAATGGTGGCGGCGTTAATGGTAGTATGGGCGGGTATCTGGGCGCTTCTAGGGCGCCTCACTCCGATAGCCTATTCAAAAATACACCCTTCTATACCATCGAGACTAGGATCGGCCATCTCCATACATGTCAGAGTGAGTCACCCCAGGACTCTGCGCTATTTTGCGATTTTAACTTGTCCATCTAACATTTTAGTCCCAGTTATGAACAACCATCGCAACTCGATTACGATCAGCCTGAAGGCTAGCGATCATCCTGACCTCGCTCGTTGCACGACTTACTCATCTACCAAGCTCATGGTGTTCTGCGGAAGCGAGAATATAGGGCCTCAAGATATCCAATTCCCCCATCAATCCGAAATCAAGGTGAACAGCGATGAGGTCAAGCATAATCTGCGCGGTCTCAAGAACAAACCGGGCTCAACCCACCCAGTTGATATCACACCTTTTCTACGGCTGAAGCAGTCTAATTACACCAACACCATCGAATTCACATACGCACTAACTACGAAGGTGAGGGACCGCATATCAATAGAAAAAACTCAAGTGAGGAAATTCGTTGGCGCCAAGTGGTGTCCATTTTCAGGTTGTAACTTGGGCTGACTGCGAGCTAGAAATTCTACTTGGCGCTATATGTGTGCAAAACGCACTCGATTGATGAGTTGGTTACACGAATTAAGGGGAAGAAGATCCCCAAAGCATCCGTCATTCAAGAGAGTAAGACGAAACCACACTTCTTCGTATCTGTTCACCGTACTAATACGTTCAAAGTCTCGAAAAAAGCGAATGATCCGGATGTCGTGGCGACATCTCAGGTTTTAACTCTGCGCTGTCCGTTGAGCTATACAAGATTAACAGTCCCCTGCCGAGGAATATCTTGTAGCCATATCCAGTGTTTCGATGCGAAATCATTCATGCAGCTCCAAGAGCAAGGTCCGACGTGGAGCTGCCCCATCTGCCAGAAACCGACGCCATTTGACACGCTAGCTATTGACGAGTATGTCCAAGAAGTCTTAGAATCAACACCAGATTCACTGCAGCAAGTCACCATTGACCCAGATGGCCAATGGAGGATGAAAACGGAGGACCCGGAGCCGACTCGCTCTCGACCGACAGTCGGCAGTCGAATAGACGACGACGACGATATTTCTATTCTTTCCGATTCTCACGGGTTTAGCAATGGTGTAAGAAACACAATGAGCACGCCGAGCCGGTCCATGCTCAGCAGTGGAGGATCCAACGGCGGCTCCCGAGAGACGCCGAATACTCAGAGGTCGGGAAGCAATAAGCGACCTGCGGAGGTTATCGATCTCACGCTTAGCAGTGATGAGGATGATGAGCCTATCATCCGTCCACCGAAACGCCAGTACCCTGGGCCAACATCAAATGGCCTAAGCTTTCCACATGCGTATAACAGTTATTAGGGATCTGTGTCTCGCAGTATTAACCTCGGGCTAAAATAGTTCCTCTACGGTACCAGGGGGCGTATCTATTATGAGGGAGGACGACAGAACTCTTTTCAGACAGAGCATCTGATTGAGACCGAGGTTTTGAACACTTTCTACAGAGCTATTCTTATGAGCGGTGCCGACATCTTTCCGGAACCGACTCCTCAAATACCTCAAGTATGAACTCCAGCAGCGTTAGAAGCTCGACATGGAGTTCCTTACCTCTCTGCCCCTTTTCTCTGTTTGTACATAGAACGGCGCAACTTCTTTGCGCGGGCAGGGCACGCATGTGGATGGATGGATGGATGTATTAGGAGTAGGAAAGCTATGGGCACAGTGGCGTTGGGACGGAAATACCTGTTGCTTTAGGAGGCTATAACTGCGCTGGATTTGTGAATGGACTAGTCACGGAAACTGTTTACTATTACTCGGTAGACCATCGATTATCGTCTCATATCAAGTATGGTACTGGATAATGGTAACCTGAGACATAAAGAAACAGCAGTGGGTTTATTATATGCTATCTGATCCATATGTTGTGACCCCTTCACGATGTTCAAGCAGATTTTGTGGATATATGAATATGCATTTAAAGCGTGGTTTAATTAATTAGTGCTCGCCAAGCACAAACCCACTACGACGCAATCCTCAGAACGTTGAAATCTACAAGCTTCAGCCCTGTAATCCCACTATTCTCAGCCTCGGGCTTTAAGCTACTAGCACTTTGTATATGCACCACGAAGCAAGTTAAGAAGCTACGATACTTTGGCACAGTGCTCGAAACAATTAGCAGCAACGGAAGCCCCAAGAGAGGATAATCTTGTCGAGCGAATTGGCTACGAATCTGAGCCTATTCAATAACATCTACGGCATCCGCCATTTCTCCCAATGCGCCGCGGAATAGGCTATCTCGATCGTTACGAATCTCCGTAGCTACCAGCAGTCTTCTCTCAGGACCACCACAGCCCATACAAACACCGAATACACAAACGGAAGGTACACAAATCGAGGAGCACAGATATATCGAGAGGAGAGGAGGCAAGATGTCGTTCGACCAACCGATGCCGCCGTTCAACGCCGGGGACCCGAGCGCCACCTTCCTCAGCACGTCCTGCCTCGACTTCCTGATGATCGAGCTCGTGCCCATGACGTACCGCGTTGCGAACGAACTCGACACCTCAGCTGCAGCAGACGGTTCGGCGGAACACAAGAACAGTGCGGCAGAGACGGCGTCGAATGCGGCGACTGCTACGACGACGGCGGCGGGAGCGGGCTCGAGGAAGCTAGATGAGGACGAGGAGCGCGACGCGGTGTTTTTCCGCCTCGAGGGGCTCGGGTATCGGGTTGGGCTGGGGCTCGTTGAGCGGTATGAATGATCCTGGTTTCCTTTCTGCTTGACTTCTATATCATCTACCCTCTATACGCTCCTCCTTTCTCTTATCCCCGGGTACAATCCTAGTATGAAGTATTCTGACGACGAAACAGATTCTCGCGCGACCGCCCGCGGTTTAATGACGCGCTCGACGCGATCAAGTTCGTGTGCAAGGACCTGTGGATGCTAGTCTTCAAGAAGCAGGTCGACAACCTCAAGACCAACCACCGCGGCGTGTACGTGCTCACCGACAACGCCTTCCGCCCGCTGGCGCGCATGAGTGCCGACCCTGGTGGACATGCGGTTGTCAGGGCGCAGCCTGTAAGTTATCTACTTGCCTGTTTGACTCTACGTGTTTTCTTTGTTCTACAAGGTCTGATATTTTATGTAGTTCCTATGGTTCCCCTGCGGCATAGTACGCGGCGCCCTGGCAGCTATGGGCATAGCAGCTACAGTACAAGCCGAGACCAGCGAGTTACCAGGTGCTGTCTTCCAGATCAAGACATTGCCCACAAGGTAATGACCGCAGCCATCACTCATCAATCAACTAGGCAAATGTAGGCCTTGTCTTAATGTGTGGACACACCTCCTTGTGGCATAAATGTTGGTGAGCCAACATCACTAGAATTTTAGAAGGAGCACGGCATGGCGTTAGGAAAAAGGCGAAAGGGACTGGAGGTTGGGCTCTAGCATTTAGAAGAAACGGCGTTAGGGAGTTGGCTCTGTTGCTGATGATTTATCTATACTGGTGTTTCTGATGACGATGATGAAGATGAAATCCAACTTCCGCACAAAATGCCGCCCATACCTAATATACCCCTTCCACCACGCTCCGTCCGCGGAAAAGAAATGCTCCAAGATCCAAAACATCCTCCCCTAGGTGTACCATTAAACCGGAATTATTCCCCATCGAGATCCTTCCGACAAAACTTGGGAATGGGAGAGACTTGGTTGGATATCAGGGGGCGATTACGTCACAATTTACAACCTATGCAAGCAGATAAGGATCAGTCACTCGATCTCAATTATCGTCAACTGTCTTGGTGGACTTTGTCTATCAACCACACGCCAAACTCAGGGGTAATGTGTTTTTCCGCAGTAAAGCATATCGCACAACAACAACAGTCATGCCGGACGCTCTGGGAGCGAGGCAGAGTTCATCCAAAGTGGATCAAGGGGGGATTTACTTTTGAGGGGGGTTGTGAGCAAAGGTGATGCCCTTCTCGATGTTGGTCTTCAAGCCTTCGATGGCGACCTTCACCAAAGACTGTTCCTTCTCGGTGATACCAGCAAGGGGGTTGGTGGCCTTCTCAACACCGCTAGGCTATTGAACAGTTAGCGCAATTTTGACGTAAATGTTCAAAGACTACTTACTCCGAGTTCAACAGGGACGGAGAAGAAGTCCAGGCCGGTGGCCTTCTTGATCTCCTCACCGCCCGGAACACCAGGAAGGTAGACGAAGCTGGGCTCAACGAGGCCCTTCTCACCCTTCACAGCCTTCAACACCTTCTCCGCCATTCTGAAACATGGTTAGCCTTCACAACCTAGAGGGTAATGCGGTATATCTTACCGGTATCCAGCGAAAGCCATGGACAAGGTGGCGGAACCAGCACCATCCTTGGCCTTGACTACCTCATCACCACCAAACTGGACACGGTTGACAAGAGCATCATACTTGTCATCCGGGATTGTTACACTAGGGCTAACTTTGCTGAAGAGGGGGACGATGGTCTCGCCAGAGTGTCCACCGATGACGGGGACGTTGAGTTCGGAGCCAGTCTTCTTGCCAGCGATCTCGGCGACAAACGTCTCCGCACGGACAATATCGAGGGTGGTGACACCAAACAGCTTCTTGGGGTCGAACACGCCCTTGGCCTTCAGGACTTCAGCGGCGATAGGAACAGTGGAGTTGACGGGGTTAGAGATGACGAGGATGAAAGCCTTGGGAGCAACCTCAGCAGCAATCTCGATCAGGCTCTTGACGATTCCAGCGTTGATGTTGAAGAGATCGTCACGAGTCATACCAGGCTTGCCTGAAGAAATATGAGTGATTTTGCGCCAGTTTCTACGCAGCGCTGGGAAACTCACGGGGAATGCCAGCAGGGATGACGATGATGTCGGCATCCTTGAAAGCGATTTTGCCGCCATCGTCCTTGGGCAAGTAGCCCGTGACTTTCTGTAAACTTTGTCAGGTCTTCACTGTTTCCATCATCTAATGTTCTGGGAATTGTTTGCTCACAGCAGTCGAGGAGATGTGGGAGAGATCGGTAGCGACGCCGGGGGTGTTCACGACATCGTAAAGAGCGAGCTCATCGATTAGGGGCGAGAGCTTGAGAAGGAGAGACAAGGGCTATTTCAATATCAGCTTTATGAGCTCTTTTCTTCGATTTAAACCCGGGGAAGGTAGTAACTGACCTGTCCAATACCGCCAGAAGCGCCAGCAACAACTAATACCTCGTCAATATTGAAATCTCGCGGGTTTCTATATGGAATTGGTATTGCTACATACCAGCCTTGACCATGATTGCGGTTTGTATGTATTAGGTGGGGTAATTGCGTGAGGGACTATGACAAGGATCAGATGTCAGTATCTCTTAAGAATAAGGAGTAGGTTTTGTAGATGAGGAAGATATAGATGATTTATAGAAGAATACGTAAGAAACCAGGAGAGATTACGAACCCTTTTTGTTTTATTTGTAACCTGGTAGTCTGGGGTTCGGACTTCCTAGGATGATGAAATTGAGAAAGAGTTGAGTTAATACGCAAGAAGGCGGGGCAGAAGCAGAGGCGGACGTGAAGTTTGGAGGGGGAATCCACATAAGCTTCAATTCGGTCTGGCGTTGTCTGGCGTTAGGCGTTTACCCCACCAATTTTTTTGTTGCTGTCCACCCTGACTGCCTGAGCCACTATACCCACCTATACCTAGGATCATCTGTGACCTACATGTACGCAGGAGCTCGGAAGAGTATGCGAGCATGTAGGTTCCAAGGTCATACAGGAAGTGCCTAGGCAGGTACTTAGATGGTGATATCCAATGATACCGCCCCTATTACCGTATAATCCTCATAAGCACCTTAGTGCTGCTTATTCTCTTTGTGTTTTACCTCATCCTTAAGCTTATTCTTGTTCCAAGGTTCCCACATGTCTATAGCGGCCACTCATCAAATGTCAGCTACTGAAGTGTCCTAGGCAAATTGCTATTCCTCTAACCCGAGGTTATCAATTCTACGGAATAAAACCAACTTCCATTGCTTGCCGTAAAGCCCCATGTCCCGAGGTTCAACATCTCGGAATCGGGCAAGGTCGGACGGGCTAAAAGGAAAAGTAATTCAAGTTTTAATGAGGTTTTCTGGCACTTTGTACTGCGTCACAAGAGAATGATCGGCTATCGGACAATTAAATAATCACTAACGAATATTAAGCTCTCCCGGTTCACCCCTAACTTCAGCTAGGTACCTCAGTTGTAGCTGTGGGAATCTGTAGGAATAAAATAACTCAATCTGTATCATATGTATCATATGTCAGAAATAGGAGAGCTGAGCCTAGCTGCCGCACAGCAACCCTTTTCCGTTCCCTTAGGGCGCGGGACTGGGATTCTCCGGATAGCCTTACCGCATTAGACCACAGCTATCTCACGGATGTGCATGCGTGCCCTGGAAGTATTGCTGTAGGTGAGATGCGGGATATGTTTCAAATCACGCAGGAAGTCGAGATCTTTTGGATAATGCATGCAATTCCTCTGACGCCCTCGGATTCGGATTGACTACCAAGTAAATGCAATACGATATCAATGCTTAGGTATTCACCACGCCAACCTTATCCCTGTAGTCTTTACATAATCCTTTAGCGCCTCCCTTTTTTCTATGGGAAGAGCTTACGACTCGCCGGCGGCAGCCTTCTTAGCCTTAGCACCTCGGGGCTTCTTCTCGGGGGTAGGCTTGGGCTCCTTCTGGGACTTGCGGACAGCGGAGACGCGGGAGATGGCGGCTTCGCGGAGGTCGGCTCGGTAGCCGGACTGGGCAGTCTTGTTGGCAACGGTCTTGTAGATCCTGAGTAGTTACGCATGTTAGAGCACCACCAATTTATGTATTGGATATCGATATTCGGGCTTTACAGCGTGACTGACTTTCGAGTAGACTGGCCACCGTTGTGGGTAACCTCAGTCGTGGACTTGGCAGGTGTCTGCACTGCCGACGCCTTCTTGCTAATGACCTTAACGCCATTCTTCTCGCCAGCCTGGACACCGACGGCCTAATGATTTCAATTGTAAGTTCCACCGGCAATGTTGCAATCGAGCTGTTATGGAGTCCATTCGATTCATACCTTATCGTTGACGAATCCAGCGTACTAGTTTGGTATTAGTCAATACTCCCACGTAGTTCCAAATATTTCCATGTCTCTTCTTACCTTGCGGGTGTGGACGTTGGTAAGGTTCAGAGGATCCCGCGAGAATCGGATACCGCCAGACTCCTTCCTCTTGACGAGGTAGGCATTGTTGCTCCCTACATAGAACAGAACCGTCAGTTTCTACGTCCAACATTATACTGATCAAGCTTGTAAATTCGGGACCCCAACTTACGGACAACCTCCCAGATAAGGTCCGAGGAAACGGCGTTGCTAGAGAAAACCATCTTGAATTATATTTCGGCTTCGAGAAAGGCGCAAGAGTGGAAAGATTTCGTTCAATGGGATCGAGTTCTGATCTATCGGCGTGACGATTTCGAAAAGCTCACGGCGCAAATGGTCGAGTGTGGGAGTCGCTTAATTATTCAAATCGGTATTAGCGTCGATATGCTTAAGGTACGATTGTACCTTCTAACATTTGAAGTAACCTTCAATGAAACTCTTGGCGAGTATCCACTTAAACGAAAACACGTCCAACTTACCGAAGCGGTAGGCGGTAAGCAAAAACCCGGGAGCCAGTGCCGACTTTAAGGATTATTACATCAATTTGGCAATGCAGTGTCTAAGAAATACAAAGTCTTGTGCATGATATAAAATATAAATTATAAATTATCAATTGAAATAGTCCGAAAGCATGGAGTTATCAACATTTTGAAGTTACTATCATAAATCGTAATATTCTAGGCTGTTTAGTGAGGTTGGCGTCCGGCAAAACGTTTACCGCCTACTCTTTTTGGTAACACACTGAGGATATAAATGTTGGATTACATCCGTTGACCTTAGAACCTATTGGCGATGCAATATTGTTTTCAAACATCAGACGCGCCTTGGGTGGCACGATCACTCGAGGTGTCAGCCTTTTGCGTAACAGTCTCCAACACGGTAGTCATTGACGCAGGGGCCTTCTGTGCGGCAGCCACCCGCCCTGCTGCAGTTCCTGACATAGCGGCTCCCCGGGCATCGATATCTTCCTGGGTTACCGTGTGGTCGGAACCACATTTGAGTTCGAAGTCGTCCAAGTATGCGGTAAGCATGGGCATATGATCTGTTAATGCCCACGTGTGGATGTTATGGATAATCTTTCGACATTTTACGAATTCCTCGACATTATTCAAGACGAGCGAGTGGAATTCCTTCACGATGAACACCTTCTCCGTGTCGTCTGTCACCCATGTTACATAGAATGTAACGGTATAGAGATCCAAAAGCGCCGTGAACATGATAATGCTCTCTCTCTTCTTAGGGTCGTCGTTGCCTAGAAGGTTTTTAAGAATTCCAGCACCCATTGCACCAGCGTCCATGCATTGGTGCTGCCCGGCGAGTATGTCCGTGCTAGGAGATTTCAATTCCGCAGCGAAGTAGGGGAAATATATCTCATCGTCCTTGCCAACACGACATCTTCCGCGGTTGACCGTAACATTTCCCCCATGGTAAAACAGAGGAAATGCGTGCAGTGTATAGCCGAAGGCTAGATCTGGGGCTGGTGTGGTCAATAAGAAGCTCTTGGGGTTTGTCAGGTTGGTTAGTCGATTCTCTGTCGTCCACGACTTCCTCATGATAGATCTTGTCTTCCCACCGTGAATGTACATCATCTCCGGGTCAAGACCCATATGAGTGAACAGAGCGGTGGCACCAGTTGATTCATTGATTGATGGGTTGGATGACTGTTTTTCGCGGAACTCGGTGAAATGTTCCTTCCAAATGTCTAGAGGGAAATTGACCCCGGGGTCCGTCATCATTTGGTCGATATGGGCTTGGATGTAGGCTGGAACCATCTGATAACTCCTTGGTAGCTCCGGGAAGAGCCAGATACCCGCTCCCTGTAAGTGAGACGTTCGATATTCCCTAGACCCAACAACACTACTGCCCAAGTTGGTGTCAGCACTGTCAGGTAGACCGTGAAAAGAGGGAATTATGTCGAGGGAGTCTAGGGACGAAAGAGAAATAAGATCTGGTTCGGAGGGTGCTTGATTCGGTGATCGAGATCGTTCAATATGTCCAAGCCAACCGTATAAGCCATTAAGACGAAATTCATGAAGTTGATGAGGAAGAGTGTCGTTCGTATACTGTGAAGTCTGTTGAATTAGGTTAGAGGGCGGTAGTGTTTTCATACTAGTATCAGACATCGTGATGAGGCTGTATATGAGCGTAGGGAACCAGAGAATCCCGAACTATTTGTAGGTATTGTTTTTCCATTGTGAAGAATATAACCCCTTTCGTCAGCCATGTGTTTAGGCAATCCTGAAACTGCTATGGGCAATATGTGACAGGTCAACTGCCAGCCTGATGCAATGATTTCCTTAAGTGGTGGCTAAGATTGCGAATTTCAGCTCAACTTTTAGTATCTTCGATTTCAGTTTCACCAGCTATTTGGATTATGGATTTCGATCATGAGGAAGCCATAAATTTAACAATTCTATTCATATAAGTTTTAAGGCGGTATATCCTAGGACTACCTGGAATACAGTAGAATCGAATCAAGTTTAACCACTGATTTTCAACAATGAACAAGTCCCTTGTTAGACTGATGTTAATCCATAAAAGGAGCTTTGTATATAACCAGCATGAATAATATGCACGGACCATATATCTCACTAGTCTGCGCCTCTCAGCTCAAACTAGCAACTTCTGTCATCAGGGACGTCAGTCTGGTACGTAGTACGGTAGAGTACGTGCATGCACCTTACAATCAATCCGATCCACCTTTCCGGTTCTTATCCACTTACAACTTCAAACTCGACTTTCATGAGAAGGCCGTCTCTTCCGATGGCCTACGTATAACCACGATACCTAACTTTACATTTTGCCATTTGCAAATCTTCATTCACTCTCCTTTTTTTCTCTGTCACTTTCTTTTGAGTTCCTTCGAATTTCCCCTTACTGTTGGTTCCTCCACATTCGCAAAACCGCGGATTTCTAATTGACGACTGGGCTGCCTCAATCCGGCGAACCTGAGACACCATTCTCAATCAAATTCGTGTCACCACCCCACCATCCTAGAAATCATTACCAAAACGAACCATATCGAATCTCATCAAGCCAGAAACCCAAATCTAAAATGGCGTACCTACTCTACTCCCTCACTTTCATCGTTCTCGTCACCGGCACGATCCTATACCTGACCCGCAACCACTGGCTACCCTTACTACCCGGGCGATCGCATCTCTACTCCGCGCTCCCGGGGTCCTTCGCAGGCGACATCGAGGCGGGTCTATCGAGCAACACCTTCGACCTGAGCGCAAATGTAGAGGGTGGCGATGGCCGCGCGGGACTCGACGACGATGCGAAGAGGCAGATCCTGGCCATCATGAAGAAGCGGCGCATGCGGTTCGACGAGGCGCGCCGCGTCTACATGGAACAACGCTTCAGTGCTAATGGCATCGGCGCTGATGGACGGCCCAAGGATCCTAAGTTCGTCAGCTTCTCATAGATGCGTCGATGCGCTGCGATGAGAATCTCTTTTGTGAATGGTAGGGATGGGACCTTGGGATGGCTGGTGGGACGGTCAGTGTAGATGTTAAAAGGACGGATGGCAGGCGATGTCGGCCACGAGCCGACCTATACTCTCAGCGATGAGCATTCGCGTTTTCCTTATCCTCAGCGGCAATGGCGTTTATGGACACGGGCTATTCGTTAGCAGGCATTGGTGTTTTTTATCCTCCGGAGAGGCAGTCTCAATTTGGTGTCCGACAGAATCAAAGTACGCTGTTGGTGGCTCGTAGTGGAGTGTATTATACATAACAAGAAAAAAAGGGTCAATATCGAGACCTTAGATGTCATTTACTATGTAACTAGTCGCACAAGGCGACTATCGAGGATGGTAATGGATCGACCGCATTCGCATTTATCTCAGGTGCCTCCAGACTAAACCATGTGATCTGATTGCGCTTTAATATACTTACACTCGGAGAAGAAACCAAGCACAGCTAGCGTTTCTATCACTCGACATGGCACCCCACTGTTATTGAGCTGTATGTCTATACCCACAGGTAAGAAACTACATGCTAGTATATCAACAGACTGATAGTCATCTTGAAATCGTACTCGGACACCGACCGCCTCCGAGCGCTTTCGGATAGTTGGATTGCTTAGGGCCTAGGTCGTTGAATACATTTTACGGCTTAAACGCCTGCCATCTACTGTCCGGCATAATCCACGTGCTCAAAGTTATGGGCCCCTATGCCGGTTTCGCCGCTAAATTCGGAGCATATGAGTTACAGCCTTTTCTAGAACTCCGTTGCGGTTCGGGGCCGAGGTCTTGTTTTCTTTTTCGCTTTCGTTTTCGGCTTCTTACTCGTCTTCGGAAGCAGAAACGGCTGTGTAGCGCCGGGAAAGTCCGATAATTCAGATGTGAGGGGCGAGAGGGGCGCGTCCGATTCATGTTGTTCATCACCGGGTTCGGTAGATTGAAGAAATTGTGGAGGAGAGAACGGAAGTGCAGATGATCGTCTATAATTATGAGATATAATGACCTTAGAGAGTCTTAGAGACCTAGGGGGGAAGAGGATAATAGATGCGGACTGCCGTCGAAGCTAGCGTTCTTCCTGTTCTTAGACTAAAGATTTGAAGTCCATAGAGCGGTATGAGATGCAGGATGAAATGTGAAAAGGGGATCTGAGGATATCTCAAAGTCGGTACACTCCCATTGCCAATAGCAAGTAGTAGTCAAATCTCATAGCCTTTCGATTTCAACAACAAAGGGCCATACAAGAAATATAATGCCTCCTACCTACATGTATATTTGCACATATAACTACATGCAGCTCAAGTTTCGTTTCATGTTGGAGCCTCAAGTACTCTTTGTGTAGATTTCACTACTCTATGTCATTGCCCTTGCCGATTTACAAATCGATTTATGAGCATCATCCCGGATCCATATCAAACACATTACCTCACCAACATAATAGGGTTTCAACCATATCCAGATTTGAGAAAATATTAGGTTTATTTCAGGCATTAAAAAGGTAATAGTCTGCTCCCTTTTCTTTCTATGAGGTAACGACAGAGTTGCCCCCTTTCTTTTCATCTATGAAGCCAACAGCTCCAGTATCGAATTCTGTCTGAGCTGAAATTCATCCAAACCCCCGATCTCTAGGTCATCCTAAACGCCGTCATTAAGAGGTTCAGCATATCGCTCATATGTACAACCCGCTTCTACGCGGTTGGCATTAATTAAGTTAATCTGGTCCGAATCGCAAGTGACGCGACGGTGGGATGCGCATTTTTGTCGGCTGCACTCTCAGAGTGCCAGTCGGTCCCTATATATAGGGGAGAGAAAAAAAAAGGCTTTTAGTTGTTCTTCTTCACGGCGTTGGCGTCGTAGGTACGGTCGTCTTCGCCCTCGACTTCCTTCACCAATTTCTCCATCTCATTGACCTGCTTCTTCCACTGCTCGTCGCTCATCTTCTTTTCCTTGTGGAACAGGCTGTCGTCGGGCTGGCGGTAGCTCTTGCCGAGACGGTCCCAGAAGGTGGTGTACTGGCCGTAATTGTAGTTGAAGTACAGGTGGTGCATGGTGTGGCAAGCGGCGCCATTGATGACGGGGCTGTTGGCGACGTATTCGCCGTCGTGGATCATGATGGTCCAGAAGTTGACGAAGATGAACAGGCCTACGGACGCGAACTTGTTCAATGGGAAGAGAAGCGGGTAGATGTGGTACGGGACCGACTGCGCCCAGCCGTCGACGGGGTGGAAGGCGTGCGACGCGTACGGCGTCGGCATAATCCACTTGTGGTGCGGCTTATGCAGGTGCTTGTACACCAATGGGTGGTGAAGGCCACGGTGAATCAGGTAGATCAGGGCGTCGGTGAAGATGATGAAGAGGGGGTACTGCAGGATTTCGTACCACGTGCCAGGGCCATCGGCAGGAGAGTCGTAGAGCCTAGTGTAACCGCGAACGTCAAGGAGCCAGAAAGGGGTCGTTAACGCGGACATAATCGGCATGGACTTGGTCGCTTGCTTGATCTCAAGCCATATCTGGTTCTTCAGATACTTCGGATGTTCCATGGTTTTCTTATCGAAGACGAAGACGTAGGACAGCGTAGCAAACACAAAGTATAGGATGTAACCAAAAATCCTAGAAGCACCAGGTCAGTTACCTAGTACTACACGACTAAAAAGGGGCGGCTACAAACCAGGTGATTAGGAACAACGAAAGAAATTGTCGTAACACATTATCTCTATTCCAAGCGCTCATATATGCGTATTTGCTAGGTTCGAAGTGAAAGTATGGATTCACTGTCTTGAAGCGCCATGATGAGAGAGCTTCCGCAGTGGAATTGGTCGCGTCTGGGAAGTCGAAGGCGGCGGCGGATTGCGCTGGAAGCGCTAAGGCGTAGAGATAGTCGCCTACGAAGGTGTCGGCGATCTCGAGCACAACATCCATGTTGGAGGAACAGAAAACGAAGAATTGGCACTCAGGATCTAGGGCGTACGACGGAGGGAGGACCTAGGCGAAAGGGACGAGGTAAAAGAGTGTGCCGAGCACAATGCTTAAGAAGAGAAATTTGCTCCGATCTTGTAAGTCAAGGGTCAGAGCGATATGCAATTTCGCGAGTCAAAGTGGCGGCCGAGCTTCTCAATTGGGGTTTTTTCTGGGCCTCGGCGTTAAGATAGAATCTATCACTGACTATCAGGGACAGAAGTGGGCCCCTGTGCCTGGCTAGAGCTGCAATGCTCAATCGATAATCAAACACTCAGTACAATAGGGATAGCGCCGCCTGGATGGATGGATGGAATAGAGTATATAAAGTTACGATCTAGAGGAAACAATCCGTTTGAGGGGTACTACACTGCTTTTATTCCTGTAACGTCGAACCACATATCCACTGCATCGGCCCATTCGGAATAGTGACTATTGAGATATCATGTCGGTAAGTAGAAGGGCTCCACGATCTGTCTGCGATGCTAGGTGGGAAAAAGGAGTAAATAGGAGGCGATGCGGGCACGGCAGATCGCCTCCTGATTCGTCCACAGCTATGAGACCACTGGAATCTTAAGCTTCCGAGTCTCCAGAACCCTGGATCTGAATTAGAGTAGCGGTAACTCAAATTTTCACACCTGGGCACAGCTACTAGGGAGGTACATACGTAATTGGTGATTTAACCTCATTAGGTTGTGTAACTGGCATGAAGACATCTGCGAATGGGCTCATAGCTTTCGATCTGATAAGTTAGAGACGTCAATTCTCCACTTTTCATTCCGCACTGAACCGCTCTTTTCCTGTATTGGCCTCGTATTCGTATTCGAAGTCGTCTTCCACGTGGAGATCTTAGTGGTTCCCAGTCTCGCCCTAGCGCAATTTACTACGCCGTCACTGCTTCATTACTTAGATATTAGCAGCATTGAATCGCATTCATGATTTTATGTATGTTCATATCCAATAATCTACAGCATGAGGCAACTAAGGTACAGAGTGAGCTTCATCTTGATAACAGTTCACTCTTCAAATCGACCTCAGAAATCAATTGAGTGATTCTGCAGCACTTCATAGCTAGGTTGACATTTTTCGTGATGTGGACGGACCATCATGGCTTGCGGCAGTTGTCTAACATGTTAGGAGCAATGTTTTACACTCACTCTGTTTCTTACATCTCGAATAAAAAGGAATCATCGCTCGATCAGAAGCCTGTCTATGAATGCTATATACAAATAATCCGCTTTCAGAGGAAGAATACTAGTGCTCGGGTTCATCCGGTCCCCGAGGTACTGTATGGTCAACGGCCCACTGCCGGATGCTGTCGAAGTTCCTGCATGTGTGCGGCGTGCTGTAATTTGGCCACGGATCTCCGTCGTTAAAGGGGTAGTGGAAGCTAAAGACACCGACGTCGCCCTGGCACATGACGAACTGCCGCAGCGCGTCAATGCAATGATCTAGATGGCCCCGTAGATCTTTGTGAGGTGCCGATGTGTCCCCTCCCAACGGCGCATAGTAATCCTTATACACGTTCTGCCGTAGCAGGTTCAAGCAGTGCAATTGGTGGAATACCTCGACGGCGACTCGATAACCTGGTTTCCCGTCCGGGTCGGTGATGGCGAGGGAGCTGTCAGGATCTAGACCCAGCTTTACCATCTCTTCGCGAGATATCATTGTGTCGCCGACTAATATTTCAGTTAGATGTTTGCCTTACATAATCTAGCTGCAAACTTGGGACATACTGGCTGAAATCTCATCCCACGCAGCGTCCACATCATCGCCTTTACCAATGAAGCGGCCTTCTGCTACCGGAGGGAGGTCGAAATGCTGGGTCTCGTACTTCACTGCACTAGCAGCCGGTGCTATTAACATTGTTAGGTCCGCTTCGAGCTAGAGAATAGTTGTCGGACATACACCACGCGGAGTATTTTTGCGTATAGTCCAGGTCCGTCATTTTCGAGGTTTTCGAGCAGAACGACAAGGCGAAAAATGTTACAGAGATCGTTAGGAGAACGGCGTGGCATAGCCAGGCCCAATGCGGGCTCAACTTTTGTAGACCTTTCGGTAGATATTCGCTGCCTCTAGTCCCCGTCCATTTCTCGTCCACTCCTTCTTCTCGAGCAAGGAAGGGTTCCTCATCAAGAGGAACCGTCCGGTATGATTTCGACATTTTAAAGGAATAAATTATTTAATACGGCACACCAGGTGCAAGAAATGAAAGAAAATGATTGTACACCCAACCGAGGACGCGGTCACCAGGCAAGAAAAATGAAGGAAAAGAAGTAGAATAGAAACAAATGAACGAAATTGCAATTCTTCAATCTTGCCTCAGGCCAGCGGGCCACGCTACTACGGTAGGACTAGTCGCTACGACTTGCTTGCGAAATAGAATCCTTGACATGATCCACGATACGTGTGGAGGATCTTCGCTGATTGGCACTACATAAGAGATCCATTAGGCCATCGTGGATACGGCAGCATCAGTGTCTCAGGATCTTTCATAGTGTATCATGATCGCGCCTAACGGCCAAAAGGGGTGAGAGCGCATTACCATTCTCGGATGTCATCTAACAGGGGGGATGAAACGTGAAGAGCTCCATTTGCGAGCACAAACAGCAGATAGACAGTCGAATGCGCGACCAAGATTACCGATTCGCGCAATTATATCATAGAAAGACATATATCCTAATATCACATAGATGAGATCAACTTAGAATTGTAGTAATATCTCTTTTATTCTATTCTCCTTTTCTAGTGCGAAGTTAGAGATACTCGAGACTAGAATCTAGAGGTTGTTTCAGTCCGGACTTGAAACATCGATATTGGATAGTTATGCAATAAAAGGGGCACCAACACTTTAACTCACACACTACAAGTATTCTCAGAGGACGACCTCCTTTCATGAAAGTTGGCATGTATCTAGGAAGAATTGATACTAAAGCTACTACAAGATGATGATCACAGTCAACAAGTAGATAGAATATGTTCATTAGATTCCATGACCCAGAGTCATCGACATCTACATTTCTAGATCAATATCAGGGACCAATTTACCACGACTCTTGGCAAGTCCCGAAAAGCAGGTACCAACACGCGACTACAGGCCACGAAGTAGCGTGGTGGAAACCAGGTCAGCGTTAATATCAACCCCAGATACCCGCAACCCACTTAAACGCTTCATCTCGGCAATGTAATGAGATCCATGGTTCTAGCACCTCACTTTCAGCTAGCCCCGGCCGACTTCTAGACAAACTTCATCTCTTTTTGACCGTCGTACGATAGCTAAGCATGATCCGACTGACGATTATAGGATGATGTAACTTATGATGAGGTAGGAGGTAGGAGTTTGATCTATCTTTTGGACTCCGCCCCAAATATGGGTGTTAATTGCATTCGATCGCGAGTGAGGGATGAGAGCCAACCCCTATTTGAATATATCCTAGCAATCTTAACTTCAGTTCAGCTCTGATAAGACAAGATGCAAGACACACCGTGTTTTGTTCGTATCCTGAATAAATGAGTATTGTTATCAAGTCGCCGCCGGCCTGCTCCAAATAATAGATACATATCCCTTAGCTACCGTCGAGTCCGCGCCTCGACATCTCTAGTCAACCACCGACCATGACTAACAGGCTATACGAAGACGGAATCATATCTTCTCAAAGATTGTAACGATTCTGCGGGGAAATTCTACCGGGTTTCTCAGATCACTTCATATCTTATATCCGGGTTCAAACTTAGCATTGTGCAGAGCTAATGCAAGTGTAGGATATTCACTATCTGCTTAGCCACGTATTTGGAGAGATCGAACGTCGTTTCCAGGCCCAAAAAGGTCAGCCCTCTTTGGACGAGAATTGCGAAAATAGGCTATAGCGTGGTTGACGTGTGGGTAGGTCCGAATGGCATGGGATAACCTCAACTCCTGAGGGAATGACAAAAAGCCTACGTCAAATACTAGAGTCTATCATCGTCCTGGTGTTATATCCACAATCATTCACATTTGCAGTCAAAGTCGGGTTATTCATTAAGTAATCCATAGGCATGCGTGCGCTCAAACAGTGTTCTTGCGATCTTCTGTTGGGACATTCAGATGCGCTGACCAACGAACCTTAGAGTTGAAAGTGTCTTGTCATTGTTAGACGATTTCGTCAGCCGGACCTACTCTATGATAGGACCTTATGGCTCTCTTTCCCTCGCAGCAACTAGGTATAGAAACTCTTGAGGGTGGAGCATATAAAGCTCAGGTACATATGCCTTCTTAATTACTGATCGGTCGGGCGTTATGTGGTTTCAAATTCGTGACTCATGTGGCGTCCAATCCGACTTGGATCATCGGCGGTGATGGGCAGGAGAAATACTGCAGAAGCTATTTCTTACCCTGCGGATCGACGATGAATTCTCGCAGATTTTATGTTCCGCATGTGCATATGACCGGTCTATCCTACTGGATACGATACACAGCATAAGACATGCCACCGATGTTGTGTCCTTGTTGGACATATGGGTAAAACTGGTATGCAATAGTCACCGATAGGCAATCAAGTTGTTACACGGCGGATATGTACTTTTTGTTCAGGGGATGTATGGGCTTGGCAGCTGTAAAGGCTACATGTGAAGCACTCAATACTATGGTAGGAAATAGCTGTACGAAACAACAAGGTGAAGCGTGCTATGCTCTGTAATATGCCTAGGGTCTACTCATATCTAGAGAAGGGAAGTTCCGCTAAAGGGTACAGGCAGGTATAGGAAGCTAGGAAAGCGGCTCATTCCCGTGTTGTTACAGCCGGAGCTGCATATGTATTATGTAGGTAAGAAAGAAAGGAGAACCGGAGTTGGGGTATCGGGATAATTTAACCAATGTGTGTGTTTCTACTCATTGCGTAGAGAGTAATTCTTATATGGTTGGACATATGGCACTTCATATTCTAGGTAAGTATCGAATAAGTTTACAGTCCGATGTATTTCTGAGAACACACTACCGAGGATGATATTTACTGTAATACATGATACTGCTTGTAGTTTATGACGAGATGTGACGGCAGGCTGTGTTTTGTAGGCTTAATATTAAACTACTTGACAGCGTTCAGCTAGACTGCGTCAGAAACGTCTGTGATCTCAGCATCGGTCGCTGATATGACCTATTATTGTCTTAAAAACAATGGCTTTCATAAGACATACGAGTCACCGCCGTGCGCATCTTTAATTACCTGCTTAATAGACAGGTACTTACGACATCCGCTCTCCCTAGTCACCGAAGCGCCCCCAAAGTGTCTGTACTCGCATAATCGCCGCTGCCCAAGCCGGAACATTAAGGTCTTACGCCTGGTCGGTAGGATCGTATAGTTGCGCACAGCCTAGACACATGGACCATTGCAGCACTGACGGAAAACGAAGTAAACTACGTATCTCTTTCTTGGTAAGGCTTAGTGTCAAGGTTCTATCATTTATACCTGTCTGATCTAAGGGTACACAGTATACGGGAGCTATGAACAGGGGATACTCGTGTTTACATTACTTACAATAGTGTATGAATTAAATTATATCATCTGTCATTTACTTCCCTTTTGGCTTTAGAGCATAACGGGAAAGCTATAATTAACCATTGATATTGACATGTAATTGAGAATGTCTGAGCTTATCCTCAATCGTGAGCAACCGAGACTTGTTACACCAAGTGACGGGCGCAAGATAAGCACGGGTAGCAACTTAGGCAGCCAAGAGGACGTGTATCACACTAGAGTCTAATAACGAAGAGCTCGACAACCTGGAATATATTGTACCGAATAGCTATGCAGGGAAATGTCAGAGTCCCGGAGGTATGAATAATGCCTCTAAGGCTATTGCTGGTAGGGACACGGGACGGAAACACCCATCAAATGATGATAAGAGGTATGTACTTATGTACATAGTTACATACGGACATGGTGGAAGGGATCGCATCGCGGTTTTCTACCCGCGCAAGCGAGATTTCCCCCAAATCAATTTTTGCCGAATCCCCGTTTTATTAACAAGGCGAGTCATGAACCGGTAAAACCTTGTTTCGCAATCGGTTGCGTGGAGTTGGGTAAGTAAACCTATTATTGGAGATGGGTGCTAACTACGGATACACCCTACCGTTGAGCTGGAGTTAACTTAGCCCCGAAGTGACGGAAACAGCCGAAAGCATATATCTATCTTTTGTATAAAGCTTATTGCCCACCTGGTAAGTGTTTGGGAACGTCGCTAGACAAACGAGGCTCGTGATTTCTTGCGATCTCTCGATATTACAGTGTATCCCATCTGTACGGATTACTCTATAGCTTAAATGGCAATGCTAAAGATAACCCTAATACGTTGAGCCGTCGCAGTAGAAAGCACTTGGTGAGAAGAGCAGGCTTGTCGTGCCTCGCTTACTTACTATGTAGGCATTGACGGGCGTGACCTGTTATGGAGAAGAAAATAGGAGAGAATACGTATACTGTGTGATATGTGCACCTGGGTATGTTTAATATACCTAGAAATGGCATAGATCATGGCGTCTAGGACAACATATGTAGGTAGTTATCATGGCGGTCTCCTTGTGGCGCTCTGATATTCCAACCCTTACCAATTATCTGACACCAAAAGCAAAATTACTTGCATCAAAATGCGCAACCTTAATAATAAGTAAGCGCCGGATGGGTGGCCTTTATTTGAGCCTTCCCAGTTGAATCTGCAGGCTGACGGTCTTTGCCTTCTGTATTACTGTTTTCTATGACTTACATCAGGGCGGCTTGATAAGTAAGGATCTGCAGCTTGCTAGGTTAACGACGACTAAAAGTCCCAACTACCTAATAGAGCAATCAAAAGCCCAAGTTCCTCAGCCTACCCAATAAACAAGGGAACAGTTCTGTATCCAATTACCAACATTTGGGATGGCCAACCGGTATCATCGCCGCAAACATATGACCCCGTACTCTCAAGCAAGATCATTGATGTATAAGGTGGGGGATGGGTACTATCTATATCTGTGGTCAAACAGATGGTCACGTCTAAACAGCCGAAACACTGACCAAGATACTATGAGTACCTCAAAGACTACTAGCTCAGCGTTGGGTTCATGCCGGCCGTGGTGCTCACCGACGAATCCCCACAATTTCTTACATCCTTACCCGAGCTGGATCTATTGCTGGCTCGCTCTTTATTGCGCCCCTGCCATCCAACCTCGGGAAAGCAGCACGTACAGTAGTCTGCTCTGCTGTATCTACAAGAGTACATGGTGGCAATATTCCGGATTACTTACATGTATGCAGACACGTAGCGCAAGCACAAAAAAGGCACTGAGATGATGCGACACATTAGCTAGATAGAGTTGTCTCTGGCATGTACGTTTGCATTGCAGATAGGCAGGTAGGTCTTGTAAGGTGGGTGAGCCTTTATGTCGTCTACTAGTATGATGGATACTAGTATGTGGGTGTGTATAGGCATATGGGGAGGAGTATGGCACCGGGGTGTATGCGTGTTATGTACCGATGTTTCTAGTGTACCTACCTAACCCATTACGCTTACCACCTTCGGTCAAGTGGGGGGCCATATGCACCATGTACCTTAAGCTTAGCTGCGTCGCGCCCCATATCCTCCGTAAAATCGCGATTTCCATAAACTTCTAAGTGCGTACCGTGCTAGGCACCATGTAACAGATACCTCATCGGCGCGTACCCAGGGGCGTGCTTCCCTTTTCTGCTTGCGAATGGATCCCCCGTGTCCCCACCTGCCATGCAGGCAGCCTTGAGCCGGCACCCTTTTAAATAAGACTAAAAAGCTGACGCCGAACTAGAAACGGTAAGAAGATGGTGCCGTCTGGGGCTTAGCGGCAAAAAGAAAAACGATAAAAAGGATGTTAATTGGGTCTGTGAGCCTGTGTGAGGTAGCACCGGAGTGGATTGTGTACATCGGCCTGCTGTCTCTGCAACCCTTGCAATCCTTGCAGCATCACAATCCGTTGCAGCGCATGGATCCATCGCCCGAACCCACCAGCCATCCATCATACTTCCCTGCTTCCACACAACAGGTCGTGGTTTTAATCCAGCTCGTGCCTAGCCCCCGAGCCCTGGTCAAACAAATCAGAGTATTACCAACCTTGGTCTCCTCTTCTCTACAGTACAGTACCATCCCTTAATCTTTTTTCAACTATTTTTTTCACTTCACAACAACGCCTTTGTACAGCCTCATCTCATCAACGTCGCTGTATCATTCATCCATTACATATCACAATATCCCCTCCCTCCCACATCGGGGCGATCAACGACACGATTTCGCCCATACTACTCGCCGCCAATCATTACTCCGACCTTACTTCCCTCCGTACGACTATGCTCACTATTGTCTGACGAGGTCCTGTTAAGACTCGCCTCGCTCGTGCAATTGGGTTGCGTGGGTGGGAGTTTTCTCGCGTACGAATTTGAATAAGAGCTACAGAATCCTCAAGGAGGTTCATATCCCGCGACGTTTTACCCACCATTCACCATCAATCATAATCGCGATATCGCAAAATACAATATCGCAATACGATTTAAGCGTGATTTACTGCCGTAATCTCGCTACAATCCCGCCATAGTCTATCCGTGCGCCGCGATCTGTTCATCCGACACCGCAATGTCTATGTACCCGCATCGCGGCTTGCCGCAAAATGCGGCGCGTCTCAACGAGCTGCTTGAACAGATTCGAACCGAATTCGATAACCAGGTTCGCATAAATGAGGGTTACGAACAGCAGAGTAAGTTAGAAAATAGTCTACAACCCGAACAAACCAAACACAAGTGGTAGTTACTAGTCGCAACTGCTAGATCGTGGAAGTGAAATGGAGATATTTCTTCAGCCCGATATTGGCGCGAGATTACATGCTAACAGTCCGATAGTTCAGCAGCAGGTCCAAGAAGCCCAGTTGATTCGCGAAAAGGTGTACCAGTTGGAGCAACAGCATATCAACATCAAAGCGAAGTCAGTAAACCTTTTTTTAGCACTTGTCTTGAAAGTTTCAAAATTGTTCCGCGTCCTAACTCGTGCTTAGGTATGAAGAAGAGATGGTTATACTTCGACGTCAGCTCGAGGCTGCGCGAGGTGGCGCCCCCCAACCCGCAATTCCCGGCCCGCCCCAACATGGCGGCCCTTCTGCAGGTCCTCCGCCCCCTTCGATTGGTATGGGTAGCAACCTCTTCGGTGGCATTATGACCGGCCAGGGAGGCCAGGGCGGCGGTCTCCCGCCACAGCCAACTCCACAGGAACAGGCCCCTCCTGGGCCTCAGCATCAAATGCCACAACCGCCTCCGGGATTACAAGGTCCCCCTCCTCCCCCACCGCCGCCTGCGCAGCAACCCCCTTTTCAGCAGCCTTACCAGGGGCCCGCTCCTAACGGCTTCCCTGGTCAGCCACCTCAGAGCACTGCTTCACCTGGCCCAGGCAAGCGTGGTATCGGTAGGCCCCCGGCTGGCGGCCCTGCAACTCCGCAGATCAACACACCGATGCCCTACGCCGGGCCCGGCGCTTCACCGCAGGTAGCAAACCACCCGACTCCGGATCATCGGTCTATGCCGCCCCACCCTGGTCCGATAGTCAATAATGCCCTTGGCGATTTGGATGTTGAGCGCCTTCCGGCCCATGTGAAGAAAACACGGGACGATTGGTTCGTGATATTCAACCAGCACGTTCCACGAATGCTAGACGTTGATCTAGTCCACACATTGAATCACGAAAGCGTTGTGTGTTGTGTGAGATTCAGCCATGATGGGAAGTACGTCGCAACGGGTTGCAACCGGTCTGCCCAGATTTACGATGTTAGTACCGGCGAAAAGGTCTGCGTTCTTCAAGATGAGAATGTCGACATCACCGGTGACTTGTACATCCGTAGCGTTTGTTTCAGTCCCGATGGCAAGTACCTAGCAACGGGTGCTGAGGACAAGCTTATTCGCGTAAGTCAATAACCCGCTACTCAACTAGGTTTTATATGTGTACCTAGCTAATGATTGACAACAGGTTTGGGATATCGCCAACCGCACCATTCGCAATACATTTGCCGGCCACGAGCAAGACATCTACTCCTTAGATTTTGCCCGGGACGGCCGAACGATCGCCTCCGGCAGTGGCGACAGGACCGTACGACTCTGGGATATTGAGCAAGGCACCAATATGCTCACACTCTCTATTGAGGATGGCGTTACGACCGTCGCTATTTCGCCAGACACGAAGTACGTGGCTGCTGGTTCACTCGACAAGAGCGTTCGCGTTTGGGATATCCATCAGGGATACCTGCTGGAGAGACTTGAAGGGCCCGAGGGTCATAAGGACAGCGTTTACTCTGTTGCATTCTCCCCTAACGGCAAAGATCTTGTCAGTGGCAGTCTAGATAAGACAATCAAGATGTGGGAGCTATCCACTCCGAGGGGAATGCAAAACCCAGCTCCCAAGGGGGGTAGATGTGTCAAGACTTTCGAGGGTCATAGGGTAAGTTTAATGCTCCTCTCCTCTACCCCACTATGCTAATTTAACTAGGATTTCGTGTTGAGCGTTGCTCTTACCCCAGATGCCAACTGGGTCATGTCGGGTTCCAAAGATCGCGGGGTGCAGTTCTGGGATCCCCGAACAGGTTTCACGCAACTCATGCTCCAGGGGCACAAGAACTCGGTCATCTCCGTGGCCCCCAGCCCTACAGGCGGCTACTTCGCGACTGGTTCCGGCGACATGAGAGCCCGTATCTGGTCTTACCGCTCAATATCTTGAAGAGAGTGATAGGCGGTAGGAGCGTTACGCGCCGAAGATACCATAAGAGCCCCATGAAGAGACCTATTATCTTAGGATGTATGATGAGAGGTTATCCCAAAAGTTTGCCGGTAGCAGAGGCCCACGGAAAGGTTCGAGGATTGGGCTTAAGTGTTTAGTTGTACTCGGAATTCGAGGAAGTTCTATCGCGCTCGGTATGCCATTCATGCGCTCTGCGGGTGTCAACCCCCTTTTATTAGGGCAGAGTCACACTCCGTAGACCATCGAGGCGTGGATCTATTGTGTACTTGGAGAGGACAGGGCAAAATTTTTATAGGGGGTCTCCTGTTGGCTGGCGAGGCTTAGAGGGGGCAGGTTTAATGTTCAGTGTTAGCAAACAAATGTGTAGCCTACGTCACGAGTATTACTGGGACGTTGATTACTAGTAATGCGAATATCAGCATGATAAACTCTACTAAAGGATTTCCAGAAACAGTTTTCTTGATAGCATCTGAAAAAAAACTTGTGTACATCTGTTATGAGCGTATTATCCTCAGCCTAAAATAAGCCCTTAAATAGGTTGTCGAACTCATCACCCTTCTTAGTCTTTTTCTTTTTCGCTGGTTTTGCCTCCTTGCTAGTCGCCCCATCAGCTTCCTCGTAAGATTTCGAGATCTGCTTCTGCGGTTTTTCTATAGACGCCGCATCATCGTGATGTTGACTGCTGCTCAAGTTTTCGAGAGCATTATTGAGGGTCTTGGACTGAGTCTTTCCCCCTGAGCTGATGTTCTTCCTCCGTAACTTCTCAGCTTTCGCTACCTCGTCCCGCGAGATCACCGCGCCTCCCCGGCGATCTAGTCCCTCCCGAGTCTCGTCGTGCCCGGTACGGAAATCCGGATCTTTATCATTCAAGCCAGCATGCTCCTTCGTAAGTACACCGTCGATGCCTGGAGTAGCAAATCCATGCTCCTGCCGCGCTCCCGCCGGCTCTACGGCTTCGCCTACAATCTTCGTACAGGCTGCGTTCACCTGGGCCAGAGCGCCCAACAGCACAACACCAAGCGCCGCGAATTGGTTATCCGCCGTCAACTGCGAGAATGCCCTGTCCCAATACCGTGTTCGTTAGCGGGTTACTTGTCCCGTTCCCGTCTACCCGTCCGGCCCGTGGACATCCATGTAGGGGATATATATTGGTATTGCCCCCATGCTACTTCTCCATCCCTTATTTCGCCCGCCTTGTGCCATTCCCGATCCGTGCGCAGACCGCCTGGAAACGGTATCTAGTATATAAGGCGGGAGAGGGAGGGGCGATAAAGAAGCTAGTCAAGGAACGAATGGAGGGACGAGGAATGGAAATTGGGGGAATAGGAGCTATAAAAAGAAACGAATAAATTTGTTAGGTAGATGAACGAAAAGATGACGTACAGATAGCACTTCGGGACCAGCACGTCCCTCAACCACTCCACGTGATCGCGCACTTTTTTCTCCGCGCGCTTTTCGGCCTTGTCCTCACCCTCGCCCTTGCCGTCAATGCGCTTCCGCTTCTTGTTCCTCGACTTAGCGGCTGCCTCTGCCGCTAATGTGTACTCGAGAAGCTCATCTACTAGCTTGTCGACGCGCCGCCGCAGCATCCCGAACGCCGCCCACCATGCCGCGCGCCGGTGCTGGTTCCGGTTGCGGTGATTGAAGCCGTGGAGGAGCGGCTGTAGTGGCTGCAGCCTGCATAGCGCGTCTTCGTAGATGCTACCACCGGAGCTGCTACTGTCGTTGTTCTCCGGCTTGGGATTGGTACTGCTGCCCGCAGCAGCGGTAGCGCCTTGCGGTGCGAAGGCTGGTACCATTACATCGTTTGTAGTCCACTCCGGCTAGAACTTCCGAAGCCCGCGAAAAGTGTTGACTAAGAAAGGAGAATGCCGCGATGCGAAACACTCGAAGCTCGCTAGAGTAAAGCTCAGTCTTAGTGTTGAGTGAGCTTTTTGCCTCTTGCGGATGGGTCCCTCTAATCCGAAGATCTGCCGCAGCTAGTATTTATTACCTATTTAGGAAATTAGCTGCTTAATAAGACAGTAAAATAAGTAAGACTTTGAAGTCCGTCACGAAATATTTCCTTCCATAAAGATCAAGCGTATTCAATGTTGTATATTTGGTCTTGGTGTGAGCAATTTGGTTTTTAATGCCGCAAAGACTTGATCTCGTTATCATCAGATAATACTCTACGCTCAAGTGCTATACCGGTACTGTACAAATAGCTACCAACGATACAAAGCAGCTACGGCCACAAACCGCATGTCCCTGCTGTCAACTTACAGTAGCACGGGCAAACCATCTCCCTTAAACAGCATTATACCTAAGCAAGAATTTAGGATAACAGCCCCGGAGTGCCCTGCTAAAGTGATATGATATGAATTCTTTCACTCTCGATGTATTCTATTGGTTTAAATTTAGACAAACCTAAATTGCTTATAATAATATAGCAAACATCTGCTTACCTAGATCGAGTAGTCACGACCCAAGAACTCTATTTGCGACGGCATTTAATTAGCTCACCGCCTCAGGGCTGTCCCATTTTGCCAGTTCACTTCCAAAGTTTGTTAACTTCGACCGTCGACTAACCCCGCCGAATAATCATATTACACAATCACAAACTACAGATCGCCGACCCAACTCTTTAACATTGAAGCCACCTTCACGACAAAACACAATACTCTATACAGTTTTAAGGACACGGTTCTGCCTATAACCATCTCTCAACACCTCTAAACCCTCTCCTCTTCAACTCTCTATTATTAAAACCTCTTATGGATTTCCTGCTGTCCTCTAATAGAGCCTCATCCGTGTGTTTAGCATCCCTCGACATACTCGTACCTATTTCAGACTCACAGTTGCTCCTATCGTCGGTATGACGACTCGAAGATCAATTCCCGCCAGCAGGGGATGGCGGGTCAGCTGGCCTCCAACTATTCTAATACCAATCTCTACACTTATAACACTATTTACATATCCTTGCTACACGAGCTGGAGCCCTTGACACAATACTCTATTCTTATAATGTTCTTTTCGGCTATGAACTTCCTGTTAGTATCAGGTTAGAATAAGTTCACCAAAGGTATTCCGAAACTAAGTTCAATCCTAGCCTGCCGTCGGGGCAGTGGTCTAAACAGCTCGGAATAACACCAACTCTATTTTGATATAGACATAGTGCCCGTCGCAAGACTTGTCAAGCTTTCTAGCGCTGCAAACGACCAGAACTCTAATTTCACAATACTTGGCAATTTGGAGGATGCATCTACTACTCATCCGTAAGCCCCCCGTCTTCACCTTTCCTGAGATATATACTAACTAGTCACAGTTCATACTTTGTTGCCGTCCTCTAATAACTTGACATAGAAATCCGAACGTTAGGCGTAAGATGTCCGGCGACATTACCGCCCAACACGTATCCGTGCTGTGTGCCATAAGAGCGATCGCCGGGGATCGTGGTTGGCTTTAAAGAACCTACAGCATACTCTAATTACGTTACATGACCCAACTGGTGCAATAAGCCTTGGGCAGTCAAACCAAGTCATCTCGGTACTATATATATACACATTCGGCACGTCTAAGGACCGCCAGTGCCAGTACGTGCGATCACTGGGTGGTCCTTCGGTTGAAGCGCCTACCACCGCCATTCTCTAACAGAACGTGACGACGGAACATATATCAAATCGGTCGCCGATCATAATCAGATCAATATGTCCTTGACACCATTTGATAAGGACACCATACCAGGTCTTCCCCGGCACCATCGCCGACTTACCGGGGCTGGCTTCGATGTATCCGATCGGAGCCCGGCTCACCGACACCGGACATGAGAAGGGCGGATAAAAAAACCCCAGGTGGCATTAATTGACGACAAAGAGGACATTGACGAGAAAGATCTCTAAGTAATCAGAATTATATTTATACACCCAACCTCTACATTTGCTCAACACTTTACCGCTAGTCTATGTTGCGGATACCTCTGAAAGATTTGGTTCATTGGCCACAATTACCAAGAGACTGCTGGGGGCTACTGGGCTAGCCCGGTCGACACAACCAAAGCAAAGTCGTATGGTGCCCCGGTTCTGGAAGGATCTTGAAGGTCGACAACGGCAAGATCCAAAAGGTCAGCCAAGCGGACTAGATCACCCAGCACTACGAAGAAGCTGGCGCCAATTATGCAGTGCACGAAGAAGTGCACAGATGACAATGAGTTATCCCGACAGCACTGCTCGAAAAGAGCACCCATACTAGAGCGATTTGGACAACACCGCCGCAGCCGAGATTCAAGAGCCCACAGATAGGGTTGAATCTGTGTGCAATTAGATTATTGATAAAATTTAGAAGGCATCGACGAAGGGACACCAAGGTTGATCGATCATGAAGGAGATTGCACGTATCGCCAAGAATCCATACCACAAAATTACACACTAATCACAACTACGATCTCGTCACGCCTCCTCCAACAAGAAGACGAACGAGTTAATCGGTGATAATAACGTCTTCATGTCGTCCCACCTAACCATTAAGTTACGGTTATACCTATCTCTATAATTTCAGCAACCTGGGGTAGCAGGACTTTGTTTCCTGTATAATCTCGGCTTGCGTCCACAAGTCAATTCCACCCATATTTTGCCGCTATCACCTTCTCTAAGCCAATATTCCCCAATTAAATAACAATAGGCTCGTCTCTAAACTATAGTTGTGCGGCAAACGGTCGCAAGGGTCGCTGCGATGCGGGACAGTTAAATTGATCTCTTTAAAAGCAGCTCTGAAGGTAATATCCCTTCAGAGAATTAACCCATTCAAGCCGAATACGAAGGCAGCCGAGCTGGGAAAGACCGACGGCATCCAAGCCATCGAACCAGACCAGTCGGATGGGAAATTCTGCATATGGAATAAAAACTAAGACCATACTTACATACATGGGACCGTCGGGACAGACGTATCCCACCCTCACCATGATCTTCTCGCTAGGTATCGCTCCAGACTCTAAAGCCCACGAAGAAGCTCAATGCTTTTCGCTAGAGCACTCTCACTCATTACGGGACAAGGGATAATTGTTATAGGAGAAGACCTCATCCACCCAAGGTCCCTCCATGAGACCCATGCTGAACAGGGTGGACCCAGTCACCTACATTTCACAACTCTAATATAAGAATCCATCACCTCTCTATTCTCTTTGGTCATGGAGATAGACAACTGGTCGAATTATAATGGCGTGTTAGAGTGCCATCTTATAAGAGCACAAATCTCTATTGAACCATTTGACACTGACTCTAAACCAACGGTGTTACTATCATCACCAAAGACCACGCCGAACCAAGGATCGGCACATGAGAGGCTGAGAATAATACGAGATCGCAACTTTGATCGCTTGATCATTACGAGTATTCCCCCATGCTCGTTGACGACACCAGCATGAATGCAGATTCTTCTGAGGATGAGAAGACTTGCACGTGCCGGTGGTGCCAAGTCATTCAATTGGATCGTCTCAACTAAAGACCCGAGAAAAGATCAAATCGGATCAGTTAAGGAGATGATTAACGCCCAAGCCGAATAACAAATACCACAATGTGTGTACGAATAAAGCCTTAACATTCTTAAATATTTAAGGTGACAATGACAGAAGAACCTTGTTGATATTCGAGCCTCTAAGTTACCCAAATTTTACACGATATACCACACTCTAAACAGGATATCACCGTGGCATTATTGCTCGGGTCTCCTTTTTGGTAATATCACGAACTTGCAATATGCCGGGCTTCATTGTCCCTTAAACGAGTTCCGGCGATGTCAGCGGCCGGCGCCGCCATGGAATAGTCCGAGGGCCGAGAAAGTCAAGGATTCCCCTCCTACACGTGGGTTGAAGATATAACAATACTCTACATGCATGCCATCGTGGCTATTTCGAAGAAATTGACATACTGTATAAGTTTGTTACTAAGCATGGACCTTGATGTCAGACGGCTATGGAGGGTGGTTTCTTAGCCCCGATGCTGTTCCTGATACCTGCTGCTCCCGGTGCAGCTGCCATCCACGAGGAGCCTATCGATGCTGACGAAGTTCCTACTCTCGAGGGGATTGTTGTCCTTGAAGACTGCGGCGACGGTACTAGGGATCCAGGGCGCAGCAAATGTGTCGGTCGAATAATCACCGAACTTTGCATTGTCTCTATGGGGGCAACCGCAGCCCGGATGGCAAGCGGTTCAATGCCCGTTATAGAACATAATGTTTCGCTAGAAGCATATAGATAAAACCATCGACACTCTAATGTCCTTTGTGGCGCTGCAAGCGGCGCCTAAGATATGTTGGATCCTAATATATCACCCCACGATACGTGGAAATAGGATCCTCTGTTCTTTGCAGTTGGCTCGCTTGCCGGCGAGGGTGGCACTCTGATGCCATGGTCATGCAAGGCATCAAGAATCTCGCAGACCAATGGACTTCAATACCGAAAGTACACAAACCTCGAAATCGGCACGATGTTGATAAGATTGTTGAATGCCTCTTGTCTGTCGAGAAACTCACCAGTATTTCCTCAAGGGAACGAATGGAGCACCCTTGTGAGAGACCGCTTCAAGCAACGCCACTGATAATGGTTGATATGGATCAACGCTGTTATGAACAAAGGAAACACCAAACAATGTGTTATACATCGATATCAATATAGAAATTATGGATATTATAAATACGCGACGGCCTATCACAATCGCTAGCAAGTGAGGGAATATTGTATATAGCTACATGCATCTATACGGGGCATAACATGATTAAAAACAATCCGAACCATTGCAGCCTGTGGACGGTAACGAAGATACGATGACCCAAGATTTGGATATGTTCCGATGTGTTTATCGCTGAGGCGATCTCTCATGAGAAGATAGCTTGAATAATTCATTGTCGCCCAGTGAGTCGCGAGACCCCTTTTGGAGTTCTTATTCTAGCATTACGGGTTATATGATGTGAGCATGCACGAAGTACGCAGGGGCTAGAACGGAGGTAGAGGGGCTAGAAGAAAGACTGAGGTGGCAATGGCATGCCCTACGGGTCTAGAATCGCAATGGCATCCATGGATATTGACCTTGGGACTAATGAGCAGCCCTAGCCACTAGGACTCGCTACAATACCTAAAGGATTAACACCACTTTTTGGGGGCAACATATTATTTATTTCCTATCTACCTCCACTCTACCCGACACCTGAGAACCGCCTATCATGTACCCTTACTAGCTCGGGAAACTTATGATGGTGAAAGTCGCCCATGCGATAATATTGCTGAGTACCGCTACGAGTCCGGTAGTGGACCGCCACGGTCCCGGATCTCCTCCACGAGAGGAAAGAGCGCGGGGGCGGGGGCGTGATTTCGGCGGGAGCACCGCCGAAAATGAGTCGGATCAGGGGGCGCAGCGTGGCAATGGACGAGGCCACGAGGCCCAATCCGTTCTCTACCGTCGACCAGATCGCGAGGTCTGTGAAGTCGTACAGGAAGTCGGAACTCTGCGTTAGCTGCCAGATGTAGCCGATGCGGACGAGGGTTGCTGATGATGCGCTGGGGGCGTTATTAGCGGGCCTATCTTGGTGATATAAAGTGGGAGCAGTGGGAAAGAGGGTGGGTGGGGAAGCTATACATAGACCCGAGCGCCAGGGTGCAAGAAACCAAGATTTTAGATCTGCGCGACAAATTGAGATTCCGCACGAGTGCAATGGGCAGCAACCCGAGCACCCAGTCTGTGATTGCGTTGAGCCCAGCAGCTGCGTAGGTCGAGCCCGTGATGAGGTCGTTACTCCAGCAAGTCCCGTTGGTGCTGCCGGTGTATCTACCCCAGTAAAACGCAATCGGTTGGCATTGGAAGACGGTCATGAAGGCATAGAAGATGTGGTAAACAAGACACACAGCCAGCATGGAACAGATAGTCACTTTGTGCCACCTTCGCGAACAGATTCGTAGGAGGAAGACCCCGACGGTGAATTTGAGGAACAGCGACGTGACGATGTAACATATTTCCCCTGCCCATCTCATCTAGCATCGTTGATTAGCCTCGAGCGGTGGATGGGGAGGATACGTGGCTATTTACCTGAAGAACCTTTCGAATCTCCTGAACATCGACATGATTATACCGTTTGCCTGCTCCATGTTGGATACTTATCATGACAGCCGTACAGTAGAGTACGAAACATATCTGGGACTCATTAGCATTGAGTAATTTCATCTTTCGTCTCGACAGCCATAGTGTGTGTACCGTCGCTATAACAGCCAGCCAGTCTTCCACCTGGAAGATATTCAACATACGCGCCCTAACGTAACATCGAAGGGCAATTGTGACGATTGATAACCCGAGGAACAACGAGACGAAGGTGGCCAACTCGGGGCCACGGTCATCGATGCTCATGATCTAAGTCGGAGTAGTTTCGACTTTGAGACTACGCTGCTCGAGGAGAATCTAGAGGGAAATTGGCCCATTGGGCAATCTCAGGTCGGCTAAGATCACATAGAAGACCGGAGGGTGCGGTCCAGGGGGGGAGCAATAGAGATATACTTGTCCATTCAGCTTAATACAGCATTCAAGGTAGCAGCTCGCTGTCCTGATAGTAGCATCCTGGCCGGCGGAACAAGCAACAAGGGTTCACACTAGCAAACACTCGCCCAGGCATTTTCGCGGTAGTTAGGGACTCACGACACATGGTCGACGGCATTACCTAGCTATGAAAGAGGAAGTAGGGCCGTCGGGGTGAGCGTGGCATGGCAAGGTTCACTCATGGCCATTGGGGTGGTCACGTTGAATCGCTGACTAACGACCTACCCGACCTACCTGATCGTCACAATGCGAACTTCCAGTTTTTTAAACGAACAAACGCAGGTCGGAGCAGTGTTCGGAGCATGAGCTTATTACCGTAGGTGGGAGGTTGCCGCGTCGCGGGGACGGCGTGCCAGGTTTCCTAGTATAGAAACGTTTCGCAGCGTAGTAGGATTCGCCGCATTATAGCGACGCAGCCCAAATAGGAAGGCTGTCGTCGCAGCCGTTCCGAACCCGTCACATGCTGGCCTACCTAAAGTACAGCGACCCCACGGCTCGGTCAAGGCCGCATGCAGGGTTCGCGAGACGGAGTTGCTGGTGGGCTAAGTGGTTTTCGCTAGCTGACGACGGAGAGAGAGATAGGCAACTCAATAAGATCGACTAACTCATGCGAACGTATGCAGCACCTCTATAGGTAATCGATAAAGAGATCGACGACCCGGACCCACCAAGTATAGGACCGAAAGCGATGAGAGAGATATCACAACAGTTAACCTAATACGTGTTCCCCGTCTTCTTCGACGCGGGGTTAAGGTTTAGTGATGAATTCGCCTGTCGAGCGATTGATGATTGACACTTCGGATTCCAGGCCGGTAGGATTCTGCTTCAACGCCATGGATGATGAATCATAGGTAATGGCCATATCCCCAATCATTGAGAGTCATCGTTATCAGATAATCTCTCTGTTTGTGTAGACAAACACAAGAATTGGCGTAAGGGAAGAGGTCAACACGATTGGTAGTTGGCGATGTAGGTTACCTGACCTTGACCTGGATGGGGGACAGGGAACGAGGGGTATTACAGCAACACGGTAGTGCGGGAGAATAGACGAAACGTTGCGGCTGGCTATGTGACACACCGGATAGAGCAATGCAACCTCTACTGAGTACCATAGAATGGCACCTAGGTAGCTATTGTTGAACAACCAACAATAAGCCCTCTCAGGAAAAGAGTAGATGGAAGATGGAAGCTGGAGATGATCAAGTTCAGAGAAAGGGGGGGGGTTAGTGGGACTCTGACGAGTAGCTAGTGGGCTATTTACCAGCTGCTGCCTGCTGCCGAGTTCGGACTTAGCAGGCGATATTCAGGGATGAGCTTGGTGGGATTTGTGGCACATTCCTATGAGGCGTTACTTCAGCCTCAACAACTTCGACGTAACATCAATCATTGATTATCACGAATTTGTACTTCAACACCTGATCCTCACCGAGGAAAATCAGGCATGTCGCACATGAAATAAATATATTATAAGATGAACATGGGGAGCCATGATTCTTATATGCGCCTATGATCCTACGCGAGAGGATGGCAAACACGATCTAAGTGGTGTCGCATTCACGTTGGAATCCTACAATGTAGGAATGGAAGAGAGAGGATAGATATAATCAGTTCATTTGGGACAATAATAGGAGGATGTTTCCTTGATCATTACTAGCTACTCTAGTACTAGTAAACCCTAAAGGCGTCTATGCTACGGCAGTATGACAACTTGACTCGTGAGAGTGAGGGTATTCCAGGAAGAACGATCCGCCATGCAATTCCGTCGAGTTGAGGCCGAAGATCCTCAAAAACAAATGCAATAAAACCGTGCGTGTGTAGGAAACAATTGTGAGTCAAGGGCCTTTTGACCGAACCCTCCTTTCTGCCTACCCTCCATGACGTGCCGGGGATTCGGGTTCGATGTAAGCTAAAACGGGGAAGACATTAATATTTTGATCCTAAAATATTATAACGTTTAGAGGTGTACTTACTTGATCTCCGAGATCAATGTATCTTTTGGGTGTGCTGTATTCGAGGTGAAGAAAGGTTGGCAGAGGTCATGGTAAAAAGAAAACGTTGCAGAGGGTAGAAACGAGATGTCGCATAGGCGCGTAGGTGGTGCCTAGAAAGCAGTGTCAGCTAATGTATAGACTATCGAGAACTAATAGACTTACCGGTACTCAATCCGCGAGGCGAACGGCGTAGAAGACGCCACCAGGCATGACATACCAGCGGCAGTCACCTAGGTTGTCGATACCGTAACGGTTGCGCAGAGTCCACTCGCCATCAAGCTCTCGGCAGTAATACATGCGGGACGGATCGGGATCGGCGGGGGCGATGTCCTGACCCTCGAGAGCCTTGGTGTTCAAGGCAGTGTGGTACTGCTCGATCTGGACCTCCATTCCGGTCTTGCCGACTCCCATCACGTCAGGGGGGTGGCTGGGGACTCCACCAGGCACACCTCCACCAGGAGCCATCTGGACTTGGGGCTGACCGACCATGGCAGGGAACGCGGCAGGCTGAGAGGCTATCTGGGCCGGCTGAGAGAGGACGGTGACGCCTGGCTGACCCTGGACGTAGACGGGCTGCTGAGCGCCTTGCTGAAGGATAACAGGGGCGGTTGCGACGCCAGAGGCAGGCTATGAAGAGAAAATAGTCAGCTTCGCATGTTCAGATGAAAATGAAGTTGAGATGAAAAAATAGTGAAAAGAAAGGAAAGACAAGAAAAAAAGACATGGTTTGATGAGTCGCGATGAGGCTATTCGTCTGAATTAGGCTATCTGATAGCGCGTGTTCACTCGAACGGGCACTAGAATTCGGATGAGACTTGCATTAACCAGATAAACAGGCTGAGACGAAGCCTGGGGCGCGACGAAGGACGGGCCAGCTTGATAGAGAGGCAAGGCGTATGAGGGGCCTTGAGTGAGAATAGCAGATACCTGTTGAACGGGCACATATTGGACCTGACCACCGCCGGGAATGGCATCCGCAACAAAGTTGCTTCCAACGCGACGGTAGAGCTGACCATTAATGGTCGTGTACTCGCCGCTGGGATCATTGCCACCGTTGTCGAAGCGGGGATGATAGGTATGCGGGATGGGGCCGTAGGTGGTGTCAGGGACCGGGGGTTGAAAGTGTTGGCCCTGGTTGGGCATGAAGCTAGTAGTGTAGGCCATGATGGGTTGTTGCTGCTTGCTTACAGGAAGAACTTGGTGAATGACCTGAGGAGCAGCCGGATAGGGACTCTGGATGAAACCCGGTGGTAGGACCTGAGGAGTGGTAGCGCCAGGAATCTGATGACCAAATTGAGGTTGCGGTGTAGTTGTGGGATTGACACCGTGGATGGCGGTAGGATTGTCGTTGTATACAAGTCCGACACCAGGAACGTTGCGAACAGAGTGGGTGAATCCAGGTGCGGGTGACTGATAACTCGCAGAGGCAGGAACGGTGTCCTTAGCGTGATTACCAGCGGCGGTCGCAGTTGCAGAAGATTGACGCGCAGGGATGTCGTTCTTGCCTGTGGTGTCCTGGGCCGGAGGAGGAGGGGGAGGAGTGAAGGTGTAGGAAGAGGAAGAACGTTCGTTCTTCACGTCCTTGGGCTTGGGAGATTTAGGCATGATGACAAGAGACAGTGGCAACTGTATGTTAATGGGTCTAGGGGACTTAGCGTCCTTGACGTGTGTGGCCCGGGTGTTAAGCGGGAAAAGTTTTGTTTATGTTTTTGTAATGGGGTCCTTAGCAGTGGTTGATGGGACGTCGTTCCTGCCTTGGATGAATGATGGGACAAGGTTGCACAGTAACGGTGTGCGCGGATTGGTTGAAAAAAGGATGGAGATCCGAATTCTGGGAAGTCACGTTTGGGAAAATATAGGTTCAGGGAGTGAATGGCAACGACGATGGTGGGTAGTGGGGGGGAAGGTTCTTGCATAGCAACCTTGGACTAAGAATAACTTATACCTGAGGAATCCAAAGACGAAAGACTTGAAGTCACGACAAGTGACTCAAGCCTGCTGGGTACTTCGAACTTGTATGCCTCCTCGGGTTTCAAGTTGCTTTCATCCCCTGTGACGTTTGCTCCCTTGTCCCATCTTCGTCCGAACTGGTGATAGTATCATGGTGTATCGATTATACGGGTAGCGCACTCGCACTTGGCCCGGAAGGAAGTGGCTGTACGCCAATGTTTTCGTTGCAATGAATTTAAAGGAAATAGAAAATATAATACTTACGGCGTCTCCCACCACCGGAACCCATCGGGCTCCATCCCACACATACTGGAACAGCTGCTGCCCGGGGGGATCCTCCTCGATGTAGACGTCCTTGACCGGCCAGCAAGGTAAACAACACATGTTGACGTGAATCTTGCTGGAATTCCTTCTATGTTGAATAGAAGTTATTGGCGACAATGAGGTATTGTACGATAACCGACTTCTATTCTGTCAATGCGACTGGGTTTGTGGAGCAGCTGCTGTTTACCTGGGGTAATAGGTAATTGGAAGGATACAAGGTGGCAATATTAGGCGATAATAGGCTGGGAAGGGTCGATGGCTTGTTGCTATCCGTCAATTAGACGACTTCTATGGCCGCTAGTTCTAAGAACTAGAAAGCTCAGACTGTTTGCTGCCTCTATGAAACCCGCCGTTCTAATCCACTTGCATTCAGTGGTTACCAGGCACCATAATTGGACAGTATGAATACAAGGTTATATTCAGTAGGTATGTCATACCTGATATTGTCCTACAGAGGGAGACGTCCATGTCAAGGAGTGAAATTAAAAACGTGAATAAACAAGACCCAAATACAGTACAGAACAATATCCTAACCTAGAGGATTCCTGATGAATCCATACCTTACAGTGTATAATGACAGGAAAATTCACCCAAGGATCCTTCGTAATACGAAAATCCCATCCAAGCACTAATAGCTAAGGTCGGTTAAGGCATAGACAAGTATTTCGCAAGATAGACCGCAGATACCGGAGGGTATCCGTAAGTATACCCCAAGCTTCCCAGATTACTCGTGCTTACCATTAGCCAAGGGTTGTTCTGGCTTTTCTGAGCAACCCTCATCTAGGTCGCTGCCTTGCTCCGGATATTCAGCCTCAGGGGGATGGTCGGGCTCCAAATCATGCCCCGTAGTATCACACATTCTCGCCACTCGTTTGGCCTCGTCAATTCTCCAGGTCTACGATGTCCACGCACGTCAGAGTTTGGTCTCCAGAATTTGTCAAAGTAGCAACTTACGCGAATGAACATGGCGGATAGCTGGCGCTCCTTGATTAAGGAGCACATCTTCTCATACTGCTTTTCGGTGTCAAGGGGAAACCAATCCGTGTAGAGCTTAGAGGAGTTGTCGGTGTTGCTGCCAGGCAAGTCTGATAATCTGTACGACCAGCTGTCGAGTTGTTCCTTGTTGAGACCCACCTCTAGCTTCTGGATCTGTTTATGCCATTCAGCTCGTTCGGCCGCTGTCATGAAGTTACTCGGGCAAGCGTGTAAGTCGTCGATCATCTGTTGAATAAAGGTCTCGGCGTTGAAAGGCGGATTAGCCACGTCCTCAAGGAGGGTATGGAAACGATCTAGAGTGCACTCGGGCAAAATTGGCGCAAAGAAAGTCTCAAGATGAAGTTCTGGTTGCCATGTGATTCGAAGCATCGTCATCTTGACTTTGCCTTCGGTTTCCGGCTCAGGTGTGGGCGACGGAGCCAGTTGACGTGCTATAAGTCTATACTTAGCGATGAGATGGACCTACATGTCGCCAGTTAGCTAAATGGCGCGGCCATTAAGAAGAGAATCGAGACTACCTTTTCATAGAACTTGAGGCTAGATGCAGGAGGGACGTCGAAGATAGATTCGGACTCGGATGCGAGAAGTGCTTCTTGGTCGATTTCTTGCTCTAACAGGTAGTTGACAGCCTTGGATAGTCTCTCATCTCCCTCGAGGGTGCTCAGCTGTTCGCGCTGTTCCAGTAGTTCCCGATTTGCCGTAGGTTTATCGTCCAAAGGGATAAACCGATAGCCAGTGTCAGTCTTCCAAGCAACACTTGGGCCTTGCTCTGCACTTTGCATCGTATCGAACTGAAATTGGCGCTCAACTAATGCTCCTAGTGCCTGAGTATCGCCTCCATCAATATTCCCCGCCTTCGACTCCCATGTTTGTAGGCAATTCTCAATGAGCTTCTCCTTACTCTCCCGTGCCACCTCCTAGTCGGCTGCTGAGAACGTAGAAGACATTGTTGGGTATTTCCCAATTTATTTGCCGATATATTGGTTGAGGGAGTACAGCGAGATCTTGCACACTGGTAAAAGATAGAGAGAAACGGAAAGGGGTAGTGGAGGTTGGAAAGAGGAACGCGGTTGAGGTCACTTGGTAGCCAATCGTTGCGGCACCGGCGTCGTCTTGTGTTTCGTAAGACCTCAATAGATCCAATCCCAGAAAGAATCCAAGTATCGGAAACCTAGTCGCAAGCTATTGAGAAATTACTCTAAGCGATCATAAGAGTGCTATACCATACTAAGGAAGACGAACCTTTTGGGAGATAGACACAGATATGTACTAAGTACATACGCAATCGCAGTTAGGTAGGCAGGCACACACGAAGTTCTTTTGGTTTGAAGTATTTACCGTTTATTGTTGTTGACTGGCATTGCTGCAATTGGGAAAGCGGTCGACGCGTGCAGCGGTATACCGGGGCAACTTCGATACTGTTATCTTAGCGGTCAAGCACGACCGTAAATACAAACATATCGTGTAGGTAAATACGTACATACATATAGTTAGTCTGACTGCACATGTGGGTAGGTAACCCTGGTGATTTTTATCTCAGACCTTAGACCAGTATTTTCGCTATAATTATGTAAGGACCCACTACATGTTACCTAATGTAGATTAAACTGGGTTAAATTTATTAGGTAAAGAAATATTATTAAATTAGATTAATAAAAATACGTAAATTAAATAAGATATTAACAGTAAAATATTAGTTTAAGATTATAATATAAAAAAAAAAAAATATTAAATATAATAATTAATATCGCATTTTAATATTTTACTATTACTTAATTAATTTATGTTTATTTTTTAAAAAAAATATATAATTTTAATTATAAAAACTTCCTTTTTATACTCAT
This sequence comes from Hypomontagnella monticulosa, assembly GCA_902825475.1. Taxonomy (NCBI): domain Eukaryota; kingdom Fungi; phylum Ascomycota; class Sordariomycetes; order Xylariales; family Hypoxylaceae; genus Hypomontagnella; species Hypomontagnella monticulosa. The sequence continues at coordinate 3,034,180 of CADEBF010000011.1, read as the reverse complement.
TTAATTTTTTTTTTAAACGATAAATATTATAGTATTAATATTATTAAGATAATATATTTATTAAAATTAATTAATTTACCTTTTTTAAATTTAATTAATTTATTTAATTTAAACTTTCTTAAGCTTTTTAATAATTAATAATTACTTTAATTTTTAAAAAAAGATGTTAAAAAAAATAAGAAAATATCGAGGAAGAAATTTAAAAAAAAAAAAATTTCGGACATTTTAATAAAAATAAATATAATAAAAATATTATTATTAAAATTATTAACTTATAAAAACATTTATATGTAAATATTTAATATAAAAATAAGAAATTATAATATAATATTAAAGGTTTTATAAGAATATAAATTTAAAACTTAATTTATTTTACTTAATTAATTAATGTTTTATATATTAATAAAATTTAAAAAGTATTAATAACTTAAAACATAACATTTATTAAAGAAAATAAAACTCCACCTAATTATTTTAACCTTAATATTTTTTATAAAAAAATAAAATTTTTTATTTAAAAAGTTTTTTTTATTAATTTTAAATTTTATAAAAATTTAATTAAAAAAAAGATTATTATAATTAAAATATATAAAATAAAATGGTTTTATAAAACTTTTAAATAAAATTAATTAACACTTAAAAATAAAACATTAATAATAATTATATTATTTAATTAGTTATTATAAAATTAATATATATTTAATAATATTTTAAAAATAATTAATTAAAATTTAATAATAAGTAATTAAATTTATTTACTTATTTTTTTATATTTATAAAACTATACATAAAATATTAATATATTTTTATATATTTATAAGGTTATGTATAAAATATTAATATATTTTTATATTAAATTTTTAATATATATATACTTATAAATAGCACATTTTATCGTATGGTAAATATTTTATTAACTTTTAATATTATAACCTTTTATTTTATATTTAATTACACTTTTTAAAATATAATTAAACACGTTAAGAAAAACATTAAATAATATACATATAATTTTAATAAGATAATTATATATAATAATTTTAACTTTTTAAATAAAATTTAAGATTTAATAAAAAATAAATAAGCTTAAATAATTAATTTTATTATTATTTATATTATTTAATATTTAAAACTTTAAAGTCTTTTATTATAAAATTTTTTTAATTTTAAATAATAATTTACATATAAAATAATATTAAAATATTTAATTTTTTACCTTTTTTTATTAAATAATATTTTTAAATATTTTATTAAATATTATATTATAAATTTAATATTTAAAAATAAAAATAAACTTTTTAAATATTTAATTATTAAAACTATTAAATATTATAATAACTTTTATTTATAACTCGAAACTTTATTTAAAAATAAGGATAAATATAAAGATATATATAAGTTACATAAGATTTTTTAAAAGAAACATTTAAAATTTATTAAATATAATAAACATATATTATATAAATTAAACTTATAAATATATTTAATTAATTATTATATAATAATAATAACATTTATTAATTAAATTAATAATATATAATAATTAAAAGATCATTTTATTTATTCGTTTTATTAAATAATTTTAATTTAAAACTAATAATATTTAAAAATAAAAAAAATAACTCCTTTTAATCTCAACTTTTTTTCATATAAAATTAAATTATATTAAAATGTTATTTTAAATATTTTAAGACATTAAAAATAAAAACCGAAATAATATAATTATTAAAATTAATGTAGATTTTTTTTAATATAATAAACATATAAATAAAATAAATATAAAATATCATTAAACCATTTTTTTTTTATATATAAATTTATAGTAAGAATTTTTACTTTTATTATTAATAATTTAATTTTTTATAATTTATTTATTAATAATATTATTATCGATAATATAAAAAAAGCTATTTTAAATAATTAAGATTCATTAAATAATATTTTTAATTAAATATAATATATCATTTTTATTAAAAAAAGTTAAATTAAATAATATCATAATATTAATATCATTTATATTAATATAAAATTTTATAATTATTATCGATTAATATAATATATAAAAATATTTTTTTTATTATATTATTAAAATACTATTAAGTGTATCGCATCTTATTGTTTATTTAACCTTTCTTTATATAATCTTGTTTAGCTTATAAAATATAATTTCTTTATATAATTTATAAATAAAAAGATAAATTAATATATATTATTATTAATTTACTTATTATCTGTTAGCAACTGCCTGCTACTTTATGACCATATATCATATTATGTAGTATATGTAATTAAATCTTATTTATTAATATTAATTAATTTAGTTGTTGATTAATAAGTTGATTTTAAATTAATAAGGAATCTTGTTAGAGGAAAAAGATATAAAAGATGAAATATTAAATGTAGGTATTTGCTGGTGATTTTATGCGTATATCTTTTATTATTTTTAATAAAAAAAAAAAAAATTTTTTAATAATTTTAAAATATTTAAATCAATAATATAAGTTATTAAATAGTAAGTGTTATTCGGGATTTTATAAGTATTTTTTTATTAAATAAATGTTTTAAAATTACGTTTATTATGTATATTAAGAATAATTGTTTAAAAAATCCTTATATAAAATTCTATAAGCACCTGCTGGTAGAATCATTTTAATTTTAATCCTTTTTTTTTTCTTAAATTTAATTATACCATAATAATTAAACTAATAATTTTAAAAAAACATATTAATATTTATAAATGGATCTTATTCCTATTAAAATAATTTTAATATATTTTTATTTTATTTTTTTTAAATTATATTAGTGATATGTTAAGAGATGGCCTCATTAAAGGAGTGGTTTAAATATGTTTATAAAGAATATGTTGGATAAGATTTTAATATTTTTAATTTTAATGTTTTTATTAATTAATAAGTAGTTAATATATATGTAGTTAAAAACTTTAATAATTATAAAGATTAATTGTTTAATAAATGTTTTTAAGAAAGATTTTAAGATGATTTTAACAATTAAATTTAATTATATTTTAAGAGTTTTAATTATATGTTATAAAATAAAATATTTAATTATTTAAAAGATTATAAAGTATATATTTTAAAGATTAAAAGGGAGATAATAATAAAAAGGTTAATAATTATTTTAAAATTATTAATATTTTTTAAGTATTTATTGGAGGAGGCTATTATTATTTTTATAAGGAATTTATAAAGTTTTATTTTATAAAATAATTTAAATTTTAAATAAAAAATAACATTAAGATCTATAAGCGGAAATATTAACTTATTAATTTTTTAAATAAAGTTTTAATAATATATTTAAAACTTAAATTAAATTTATATTTAAATTATATTAAATATACTTATTAAACCAAGCTTTATAAAAATTTTATATTTAAACCTTAAAATTTAAATAATGAAATTTAAATAAAAATTAATTGTATCATTATTATTGGAATAAATTTAACAATTAATATCCTTTTTATTACAAATGATTTAAAGATAAATCCTAAAAGCTTAATTAAGGAATTTTATTAAAAAGATAATGTTTAATGTATATAAATCATTATTTAATCTTAATATTTTTTATACCTTAAACAATTTATATAAGGTTTATAATAATAATAATAATTATAAGTTTAAAGGTAGGATGTATGATATTATTAATAAAAAAATAAAAATATTTAAGGATAAATGTTAAAAGTATAATATTATTTTTAATTTATATTTATAAGCGTTTTTTATTATGTTAAAAAGGAGAGTTAAATAATTTTATTTTAATTATTTAATTAAAAAAAGATATAGAATCTTTAAATTAGTGGATGAAATAAAAATAACTTTTTATATAATAAAAAATTAATAATTATATATAAATAAATGGAGAGGTGTAAGTATTAAAAATATTATTAAGTAGAATTTTATATATAATTTATTTATTTGTTTTAAAAAATTAATTAATTAAATTAAGAAAGTTTATAAGGGATTGTTAATTAATTATTTTAAAAATATTAATTTTAAGGAAAAAATATTAAATATGATTTAAAAGTATTTAATTTTTTTAATGGTTACAATTAATTTAGTAAATGATTATAATGGAGTATATTTTTAATTAAGGAATGTTATAAGTGGATGGTTATGATTTTAAGATTAATTAAGTTAATTTAATATTACAAATTTCTTAGATTAAAAATATAAAAATATTAGATCTAAAAATTAATAAAAGAATTAAAATTATTAATTATTTTTTAAATTAAAGTTTTAAAAGAATGGATAAAATAATAAATGATATTTTATATATTATAAGCTTAAATATTAATTAATTAAATATTTATTAATAGAAAGAATTTAAAAGTAATTAATATAAAAAAGATATATGTAAGAGTAAAATTATTTAATTATTAATAAGGAATTTAAAATATTTTTATATAAATATAAAAAAGATAAATTAAAAATAAATAAAAAATTAAATGATGATTTAAATGATTTTAATATTTGATATTTACAAGTAAATAAAAATAATTTAAATTAAGGATTAAATAAAATAATTTAATTTTTAATTGAGTATGGATTTATTAATAAAAAATATGTGATCGAAGTTTTTATAAATTAAATAATTTATTATGTATTTATAATGGTAAATGTGTTTAATATTTATTTATTGCTAAAATTTATTAGCGAATTTTTAATATATTTTTAAAAGGATAGGTATTTAAATATGTTTTAAGGCATTATGTTAAATATTAGTGTAGCTGGAATATTAATAAAAGGGTTATTATAATTTAAGGTATTTTAAAAGTATTACTTAAAGATTAAGTTTAATTAGATTATAATAGGATAATATTAAATTTGATTTGATAATAATTTAAAAGAATATAATATTAAAATAGCCGAGGTTTTAATATTATTTAATATGATTATATTTTAAATTATTTTAATAAATATGTTATTCTTTTTATATTTAAAAGATATGGATTGTTTTAATGTATTTTTTAATAATATAAAAAATATGTTGATTTATAAAAAGAAGGTATATTTTATTATTTATAAGTAAAGATATTTATTTTATTTATTAAATAATATAAATAATATAATTATTTATTATTATTTTATTAAGAAAAAGTTATAAGGATTATATTAACGATTTAAATATTTAATAATGATTTATATATATAAATTTTTAATATAAATAGGATATGAAGGGATTAATTAAGTTTTTATTAATAAAATAATTAAATTTTATTATTAATATTAAATATATATTAGAGCTTTAAGTTAATTTAAATTTATTATAAAAGATGAAGTAGATTTTAATTATATAATTTATATTAATATAATATATATTTATTAATAATTAATTCTTTATGTGATTGATTAAGTTATAATTTTTTAAATTACTTATTTTATTAAAGATATAATTATAAAAAATATGTAGGATATATTATGTAATATGTAAATAAACATATATTTAAGCTTATTAAATAACCTTATATTTAATATAAGAAAGAATTTTATAATAAAAGAGTTTATTAATTTTATTAAAATAATAATAATAAATATAAAAAAAATCTTAATAAAAATATATAATTTTATTAAAAAGTTTAAACATTATTATAGATTTTTTTAATAAATATATAAGGTTATATTAGAAGATTTAATTAGGATAAATATTAATATTATAAATATATTATAAATAATTATAAAAATAATTAATAATATCGTAAGGTTAAATAAATTAATGTTAATATTATTAATTTTTAAAACTTATTTAAGAATTTTAAAAATATTTTTATCAACGATTTTAATTATAATTTAAATAAAAACAATTTAAAAAGTAATAAAAGAGGTATTAAAGTTTAAAATTTAATGTTAAATTAAAAATATGATTATATAATAAAATAATCTTAATATTTTTAAAATATTAAATTTATCATTTTAAATAAAGATAAGGATGTATAAAAAAAATAAGAAAGCATGGATTAATTTTTATAAATTGATTGTAAGGGAAGGAGAAATGTATATAATTAAAATTAATAAAAAATTAATAAGATTTTAAATAATTATAATTAAATCTTATTATAAAAATAAAATAATAAATCTGTTAAAAAAAATAGGTAAAAAAGAGTTAGCTTTAAAATAAAAGGATGAAGATTATTAATTAATTAAAAAAAAATAGAAATTTAATTAAAATAATAAGGAAGGTCATTGGGAAGTAAGAATAAACTTAAAAAATATATATATTTATTAAATATATTTTTAATATAAAAAGAAATAAACAATTAGGAGTTAATAATTTGTTTATAGAAAAAGAGGAAGATTATATCCTTTAAAATATTATTTAAATTATTAAATATATAAAAGATTAAATTATTAATTAAATAAAGAATATTTATGTTTAAGAAATATAATAAATAAAAATATGATTATTTATAATTCTTTAATTTTTATATTATATATAAAATTAAAAATAAAATAATAAATATATTTTATAAAAAATTATAATTAGTTATATAAAGGTATAATAATATTAAAAAGAAATTAATATTAATATAATTATTAATAATTTAAAGAATAAATTAATATATTTTAATTATCCTTATATTTATTTTTATATAAAAAAAAATAAAAATATAAATAAAAGATATTATATAAGTTTATATATAAGTAGAAATTAATTTAATTAAAAATATAATTATAAAATTATTTTTATAAATTAAAAATAAATATTTTAAAAGGATGATTATATATATTATTAAACTTTTATATGGAATTATAAAGGTAAGATTATATTAATAAGTTATATATTCGAAATATTATATCGATTATTTATAAATGATAATATTTATTTTTAATTTATATTTATTTATTATAAATATTAATAAGTGGTTTAATATTATTAATTTTTAAATCAATAATATATTAAATATATCTAATAATTTATTTAATTAAATAAAAAAAGAAGGATTAATTAATGCGAAGTTTCAAGTAAAAGTTAAGATATATCTTATTAATAATATATTGTTGTTTTTTAATAAATGTATAATTATATTTAAAAATAGGAAAATAATTTTTATTTAAAAAGTTTAAAGAAAGAAAATTAAAATGATAGATTTTATAAGTGATATGTATAAATAAGAATATATATAATAATATATAAAAAGGGTATATATTACATTAATCTACCAACTAAAAATGATATATGATTTTATAAAAATTATTTAATATTAAAAATTAAATAAAAAAATAGTTAAAAAACTTAATAAATAATTATTATAATAAAAAGAAAATATAATTAAAAGATTTTAATATATATAAATGAACTTTAAAATAATAAAAATTTACATATTTATAAATAATTTATTTATTAATAATAAAAACTTAATTTTATAATTAAAATATAAAATCATTTTAAATAATAAAATAATAAATAAAAACTTATTTATTTTAAAAAGAAATATAATTTATTAAAACTTTATAAAGTCAAAAAAAATCATTTATAATATATTTATTAATAAGATTTATATTATAATACATAAAATAAATATAATAATTATAATTATTATAATTATAAATTAAATTATAAATTACTTTAAACTACTTAATATTCCCTTAATAATTTATATAAATTTACTTTTATTTTATAAATACCTTATTAAGTTAGATTTAATAAAAGAAAAATGGTTAATGATTAATATAATATTATTAAAATAATTTTATAAAAAAAAAAAGATTATAAATATATGATGGATTTATAATGAAGATAATTTTATTGATATAATGATAAAAGTGATTTTAAATAAAATATTAAAGATGTTTATTAATAATAATTTAATTACTTTAAGATTATAAGGTTAAATGAAAAAAAAGAATTAATCTTAAAAGTATTTAAAAATAAATTAAATAAAAATATCCGTAAGTGGATGTTAATGATAAAAATAATAAGGTATAAAAATTTCTTATGTATTGTTAATATTATCGATAACCCCACTTTTATTACCATTTTTTTTATTATTTTATGTTTTATTATTACCTGGTATAAAAAAATGAGGATCATTATTATTATTATTATTATTATTATTACTGTTTATAAGAAGGGTAAAATGCCGAAAACCCTTTATAATCGCTTAATAAATTTCTTATGTTAATTTTTTTAAAGTTATAATATTAAAAGTTTATAAGAAAAAATTAAGATTTAATATATTATTATCATTATAATAAGATGTTTATTCATTATATTTTAAAAGGTTATTAATGTAATTACTTATGTTAATATAATTTTTAAGCTTTCGATTTACCATTTAATATAAAAGATTTTATCATCCTTATTTTAATGTTTCATTTTTATAACGGTATTTTTTTTAATGGTTTAAGTCTGCGTATTATTAAAAATGTTACGTAAGGTATTTTACGAAAGTCTTATTGTTTTTTAATATAAAATAAATAAAAATGGTATTCCGTTGGTGGGATTTAAAAAATAATTTATTATATGGATATTTAGGTTTTTTTTTCGGGTAATTATAACAGTGGCGGCTATCGTGGTAGTATTAAGAGGTATTTTTTTGTAAAGCTTTTTATCTTTTATATATTAAACGCATTTATTATTTATATTTACGATAAGTTAATTAAACGATAATAATAAGTTAAAGTAGTAATATATCTTTTTTTTTTTTCCGGTAATATTTATTATCTTCGTTACTTTTATGTCATTTTAAAAATTTATAATAATATCAACGGTATGGTCTTTCTAAGAATATTAAGTTCCGAAATGCATTTTTCGGCGTAGGAGTTTATTTATGTTTACGAGACATTTTAATGGTTTATTATTATTTTTATTACTTATTACCGGGTAAAAGGTTATTATTATTATTATCCGTTATAATATTTTAACACGCATTAAAAAAAAAAAGAAAAAAAAATAAGTATAGATTTAAAAGTGTTTTATGTAAGTAATTAACTATATTTATATATACTTTTTAAATTAATATATTATAAAAACAACCACCTTATAAATTAATTTATAGATAATAACATTATAAAAAAACAATAAAAGTTTTAATAAATAATAACGCGTTATAAATAACCTTAGTTATTTTTATAAAAAAAGTTTACGAAGTAAAATAATGGCATTATCGTTTATAAGTGCCGGCGGTTGTTAGTGACTAATTAAGATAAGCGATATGTAGTTTATTAAAAAAAAAAAATGTTAATATTAAAATACTATTAAATGTATTACACCTCACTACTTATTTAACCTTTCCTTACGTAATTTTATTTAGTTTATAAAATATAGTTTTTTTATATAATTTATAAATAAAAAAATAAATTAATATACATCATTATCAACTCATTTATCATCTATTAATGACTGCCTACTATTTTATAACCATATATTATACTACATAATATATATGATTAAATTTTATTTACCGATATATATAAAGCCATTTATTATAAAAATTATAGCTTTTTAATTAATATTATTTTTTAATTTCTTATAATATTTTAAGATAATAAATTATTTAATTATGATTTTAAAATATTATATTTTTTTTAATTATTATATTTTAATATTTATTTTAATAATAATATTTATAATATTATTTTTAAAAATAATTTTATATATTATATTATTATTAAAAGCTTATATAAACTTATTAATTTTATATTAAAATATATTAATATATCATACGTTTTTAATATTAAATATAATAAAAACTTAACTTATAATATTAAATTAATATTTTTTTATTTAACTTTAAATAATAATTATTTTATTATTATATATAAATTTATTAAAAATATTTTTAATTATATATATAATAAGGAAATATATAAATTTAATAATTCATTTATTAATATTATATTATATATTTATAAATTTTATAATAATAATATAACGAAATGTATTTATTTTAAAAATATTTAATTTAACTTTAATATATATAATGTTTTTGATATATTTAAACATAAATAATAAATTTTATTATAAAAGCTTAAAAATTTTAACGTTATAATATTTAAGTTTATAAATGTAATAAATTAATAGGTTATATTTAATATTAATTTAATAAGTGGTATTAATAAAAATATTATTAATTAAAATAAAAAAAATGAATGTTTATATAACATAATTAATAAAAGTAATATTAATAACTTTTAATTTTATAATTTAAAAAATATTAATATTAATTTTTAAAATAAATAATAAATTATATATTATAATAATTTAATATAATAATAATTAATAAATATTTTAATTATATGAATTAATTATTTATAATTATATATATTTATACTTAAAAAATCTTATTTTTTTTATAAATATATTATTAATTTAAACATTTAAACTCGTTTAATTTTTATTTTTTAAATTATTATCTTAAATTTTTTATAACTTTTAAAATATAATGATTATTTTAAATTACTTACGTTTTAATATTATGTTTAAATATTAATTATTATTTATTTTTAAATTATTATCATTAAATTTAATATTATAAATTTAATATAATATTTTTTTTATCTTTAATAAATAATATTAAATATAAGTTTTATTATAAAAATTATAATTATTATTTTTAATTTAATTATAACTACATTTTTTTAATTAAATATTAGAGGCGGTTATTTTAAAAGAAAAGGTAAGGATATTTTTAATATTAAAAGTTAATTTTATTTCGATTATAAGTTTTTATTTAACTAGTGAAAGTATTTAAACTTAAATTATAATAAGCTTATATATTATTTTAAACATTAATATTATAATTTTATTAAATATGTTTTATACGAAATAAGTAAATAAATATTTTATAATAATGTTAATAAGATTATAAAATAAATGATTATAAAATATTATTTTTTATTTATAAAAATAATGATAATTTAAATAAAATAAATATATTATTAATTAATAAAAATCATCTTACATTATTTTAAGTATAAAAAAAGTTTTTTTCGATTTATTATTTTATAAATATCGGTATAAAAAGTAATTAAATTATTTATATTATTAATAATTAAAAAAAAATATTAATTTTAATAATATTTATTTATTAAATTATTAAAAAATCATTTAATTAATGCTTTAAATATAAAATAAGTTATTTTAATATTATAATAAATTAATATTATTTAATAACTTTTATTTTAAGTATTAATAATATGTTAAATCTTATCAGGTAAGTTTTTTTTTACCTCGAATGAAATTTTAATAATAAAAAATAATTATTAAAAAAGTGGTAAGTTATTATAAAAAAAGACTTAATGTAAGAAATTTAAAATTATTAAATATAATTAATTTATTATTATAATGTTAATATATATTAATATATAAGAATATTTTTATATTATTAATATGTTTTAAAATATATAAAAAAAGTATATAATTATAAATAATATTATCGGAAGGTTAAGTAACCCTCACATTTACATCGATAAAGCTTAATAATATTAATAAAAAAAAATATAATTTAATAATTCGCGGGTTTATATAAAATATTATAAGAAAAATTAATATTATTAATAATTTAATTAATAATAATTATCTATATTTTATTAAAATAAATAAAAAAAAAAGCTAATTATTATTTATTAAAATATAACACATATAATATATTACATTATAATTAATACTTTTATTATTAAAACATAAAAAATAAAATAATAAAACTTATATATTAATATAATTAAAATAATATATATTTAAACATTTAAAATTATTATTTAAATTTATATTATTAAAAATAAAAAAAAACATTATCATTTTTAATAATAATATATAAAACATAATAAAAATTATAATTAATAAATATATGAAATATAATTTAATAATAAATTATATTATTATTATTATTATAAAAAAAAGATTAATAAATACAATTAAATTAATATAAAAACTAAACAATTAAAAAATTAAAACTTAATTATATAATATTATAATTAATATATAATTACATTTTTAACTTAATAAAGTTATATTAAATTAAATATAACTTATTATTAATTATAAAAATTAATTTAATAATTATAAAAAAACAACCAATTATTTAATAATCGATATAATTATTATTATTTTAAAAATAATACTTTATATTATTATAATTATAAATCTTTAAAAAAATTAACTTTTAATTCTTTTAATATTTTTTATTTAATAAAATCTTTTTAATAACTTTATTAACTTTTTTTTTAACATTTTTTTTTTTATTTTAATAATTTTTTAACATATATAAACTTTTAAATATAATTAAATATATATATTAATTAAAATATTATTATATTTATAAAAATATTTTTAATTAAATAACTTAAAAATAAAACTAATTAATATTATAATATTTAAAAATAGAAGATAATTTTTTTTTAAAAAAATTATTAAGTAATAACATATTATAATTTTAAAAGTATAAAAAACTTTCTTATAAGATTATAATAAATAAAGTTGATAAAAAATTAAGCTTTTTTTATATATTAAGCTAATAAAAAGTTTAATATAATACTAATAAACATTATAACTTATAACTTATTAGTAAATACTTTTAATCGAAATAATATTAATAAAATTAAACTTAATTAATAATTACATATATTATAATAACTTTTAAAATCAATTAACCACTTATACTTAAAATTTAAATTATTTAGCTTTTAAAAATAATTAAAGATCGATTTTTTAAAATATATAATATTTAAAAATAAATATATAATAAAATTAAACTTAGTTTTATTTACCTTATTTTATTTCGACCATTTAATTTTTTTTATAATCTTAAATAAATTATATATTTTTTCACAAGTTATTTATTACTATTAATTATTTTTAATAAAATATTATAAAATTAAATTATTTATTAAGTTATTTTTATTAATTTAATTAATAATATTATCATTTTTTTTATTAAAATTATTTTTTATAAATAACTTTATATTAAAAATTAATATAAAACTAATTAATAACATAATAAATTCTTAAAAAAAACTTTAAAAATACTTTTAAATAATTTTAATATATTAAATATTTAATATAAAATAAATATATAAATAATGTTTTAATTAAATTACTTTTTTATAACTTATTTTATTTTTTATTATATATTTTTTAAGTTTATATTAAATAAAAGATTAAATTACATGATTTATATAATATTAAAAATATTTAAATTTATATTAAATAAAATAATAATAATTATCATTTAATAAATATTATTTTTTTAAAAAAATTTATCGAATATATAATTTTTATTTATTAAATGAATATTTATATTATAATATTAAATAATATCTTAAATATTAAATTTTAAAAAATTAAATTTATATAAATAATTAATAAAATAATAATAAATAATTAATATTTATGATTTATTATTTATATAAATTATTATTTTTAATATATTATAAATGGCTTAACGATTAATATTATTAAAAAAAAATTTAATTACTTATAATTTTTAATAAAACCTTATAATAAAAATTAAAACATTAATAAAATTTTTAATTTATTAATTAATATTTAAATAATATTCATATTAAAATTAAAATTAATATATTATAATATATACATTTAATTTTTTTTATTTAATATAATAATATAATTAAATTATAATAATTTATATAAAAAAAAATCTAACATTATAAAAAAATATAAAGTTTTTATAAAAATCTTATCATTTATTAATTATATAAAACTTATTAATAATAAATAAATTAATTTTTTTATAAAAATTAAAGTGTTTAAATACTTTTTTAAAATTAAAATATAATAATTATTTTAAACTTAAAATAATATGTAAATATTTATTAATTTAAATATCATTTTAAATAAAAAGATTTTATATATATATATTAATTATTAAATTATCTTACCATTAAAATATAATTATAATAATAAATTTAAATTATTATAATATAATATAAATGATAATAATTTATTTTAAAATAAATATTTAAATTTATAAAAATAAAAGTAGATTTTAACACTTTTTTTTTAATAAAAATAATTTAATTTTTATTTAACTTAATAAAAAGCATGATTTAAATAATAATAAAGTTTATAATAATTATAAAAACTTATAACATTATATTTTTATTATAATTAATAATTATAATAAGAATAATATTTTTTTTAAATAAATTAAATATTATATAAACTTAATTTAACTATTATAAATATTTTTAATATTAATTATAATTTAAATTATCATGTTTATAAAGGTTTTTTATATTTTTTTATAATTAAATATCCATTTAATAATTTATTTATAACATTTTAAAAAGATTTTATTAAATTTAATGGTATTATTTTATAATAATTCGTTAATTTTATTAATAATAATTTATATATACTTTTTTAAAAGATAATTTTTAAACTTATTTTTTTTAATATATATTAAATTAACGATATTTTAATTATTAAATATAATAAAATTTTAAATATTTTTAAAAATTAAGGAATAAAATTATTAAAATATAAGTTAAATAATAAAGATGGTATTTTAAAATATAATAATTTTATTTAATTTTTATTTTTATTAAAAATAATTTTAATAAGATGTTAATAAATATATAAATACTTAAATTATAATTATAAATTAATATTTTTAAATTTAATTAAAATAATAAAATATTAAAAATATAAAAAATATTTTTATTATTAAATATTTATATTAAAAATATTTTCTCGAAATTTTAAATTTATATGATTTTTTTTATAAAAAATTTAATAAAAGTCTTAAATAATATTTTATTATATTTAATATTAATTAAAATAGTTATAATAATAAAAAAAAAAAAGTAATTATTTAAAAATATAAAAGTTGATTTATTAAAAAGCTTATTTAATTTATATCTTTTAAGTGGATTTAAAATTTTAATATAAAATGTGGTGGTTATATTATAATAAAATTAAAAAGTAATATTATTTTTTTTTTTATATAAATCACATTTAATACTTTTTTATTTTTATATTATGATTTTAAATGTTTTTTTAAAGCCATTTTATAAGTATATACTTTTATTACATGTTATATTATTTTTTAATTAATTAGAATTAAATATTTTTTATTTTAAACCCTTTTAAGATTAATCCATACAATAAATTTATTAAGCCACTTTTAATTGGTTCATGTAATAGACTAATAAATGGCCTTAGGAAAAACATCTAAGCTATTTGAGATAAGGTGATTTATGGAAAGGGGTTGCACTATCGCGAGATGACACCCCTTATTTCCCTTGGTAGCAAGCATTGTCACTTGTATTATTAATATGTCATGCTTCCAAAAAATCGAAGATTTGATTCCGTCCCTCATTGGATATGAACGCCTACCTATCCACCACCGCGGATGCTGTCTATGCACTTAACCACCTATTTTATACATTGTCCAGCCTGAGGAGAGATCATCAATCCGTGCTTCACATCCACGCGAAGACTTTATTCACCCAATTATATCGGTGTATCGTACGGCCGAAGGCCTCGTTCTCGGGTCCAATATCATACATAACCGTTCCCGGCTTTCTCTTGACCTAAGAATTAATTCGTCCAGCCTTGAGCAAATGCTACTAGACTTATAGATGATGCTCGTGGGTGTGAGTCCCTGGGGAGAGTAAAACTTCCCGGGTGACCTGGTAGAAGTTAGTTATGGTCATCGCTCTGGAATTGGGGAATTCATACAGCCCATGCTCCCGCTATTGAAGCCACAATACCTCCTGATATCAACATCGGCCGGACCCCTCTTGTACTCTTGAATACCATACCACTTAGGCCACCAGCAGCGATAGTATTAGCGGCATCGTGCTTCCCCCTAATATAGCCAATTCCCGAATTGAAGCAGTTGTACGTAATAGCGACAACACCGGCAGAGTTACCCAGGAAAGGCCCTCTCCGTGTTACAGCATTAAGGACTGAGTTTAATCGTAGCTTGGGCGGTTGACCGGCGGATCTCCTCAGTCCTTCTTGGAGTCCCCATGCACCTCCTATCGTCAATGCTGTAAGATATGTGATGCCAGTTCCATAACACAAATCGTCGCTGAAACCTCGAGAGGGGATAGCAGTTTGCGCGCCGGGAAGATCTGATAGGGCTGAGTCCTCTAAGCTTAAATACTCTAGGCCGTCCTTATCTAGGCCTGCTAAAGGATGTAGGAGAGAGGGATCGGCAAAGGCCGAGCTCTTCAAGAAAGAATCTACACCCTCAGCTTCCGCCGGGTTGAAGGGAGTCGGGACGAAGGTATCGGTTGGTGTGGGCGAAGAAGCGGAGCTCGGGGTCGAGGATGACGATTGTTGGGAGGATGAAGACGAGGACTTCCGTCCTGTGAGCGCATCCCAAATGGACATACTGTCGGTTACAATTCTGGTATTATAGTAGAACTAAGAACAAAGGATCGGAACCGTTAAGGGTATGTCGCCAGCGCGTCACTTCTCGCAGTGAGCGAAATCGCAGTTCTAGGATTATGATGGAAGATGGGTGAAGCTTTCGCCGATAAAAAAGTTTCCCTTGGCACTTACAAAATTGAATATGGTCTGTGCACCCATGGCGGGACGGTGGGGCGGATATCGAGGTCAAGTACCACGGTACGTACCTAAACCTTAAAATTCTCAGCTTTTGTACGCTCTCAAGCTCCACACATATATGCATTAACCGCATAACGAGATAATGATAATAAATGCCTGCAAAATTAGAATTCGGGTGATTTCTTAGAAGATATATGCATTCTAATTGAGTGTCTTGACTCTAGTAGTTGATAACATCGAAATAATATACGGATTCTCAAATATGGTGGTTGTGTTGTGGGACGACTTTTTATCTTCCTTACAGTCTCCACTCGATGATATATTCAATATTCGAATCTAGAAAATCCGGAATATAAAGACGTACGATACTTCAAAATAAGGATGGCGTAAAAAGGGGAGGGAGTCACAAGCTTGCCTATATATCGCTGGTGCTGAATATCTATAATGGACTCTTCGATACTCGCTGGGGTTGGTCGAACTGACTTCAACCCCAAGCACGCTGTTTCTTGGCTCGAGACACAACCTGAAGAGCTAAAGCTCTGGTAGGTCCGGACAACCTCCACGAAGCTACCCTATACTTACGTATATAATTTAGGAAAGTCATCTTTGATGAGCTGCTCCTATGCGCTGAGAAGCCAAGGCAATCTTCCGGAAATGCTTGCGTGAAACTCTATGGCTTCGTTGAGCAATGCTCAAAATCCGCCAAGCCCACCTTAAGGCAATGTGCTTTCGCGGAGAGCACCGCCTTAAGGCTTTTCGAGTTTTTCATGGAATGGAATGAACAGGATTCTCATCGGTCTATGAGACTCGTCCTTGACTTCCTCACACATTTCATATCCAACAATCCTACACCAGGCGTTGGGGACTCTGTCAAGGCAACTATATTAAATGCCACTATATCCACGATTACACAGCAGTCATCCCGACCGTCAGTAAAATCTGCTATGGTCGCCCTCGACCATTTCGTCCAGAAGAGGCTAGTGTTTTTATTCGACGTCTTAGAGACGTATAGGAAAATTCATGGCCTTCCTTCAGAAGAGAACGTCCTCTGGGATACGTTCGTCGCCAAGATCTTCGCTTGGATGGAGCTACACTATGTATGCGCCATAGCTGGCAAGCTTCTGGTTACAATCTTCACCACCTCCTGGTATGAGGATAAAGACGTTAAGCACCAACCTGATATATGGCACAAATTCATATACAAGGGGTTGCAGATGAATATTGGTTTTCTCGAACCAATCAAACATTACATTTTTGTCCCCTTATTCAAGACTGACCGAACTGGCTCTTTAGCATACCTTCATCACCTCTCTTCGCTGCAAAGACTAACTGGGAAGGATAGCAATAGTTGGGACCTTAACTCTATGCTTTGGCTTGCTATGCTAGAGGCAGGAAAGAAAGTCGGGGTCATAGGTGAACCTGGTAGTGGTAAGCTTTATAGATACCATTCTCGCCGTCAGAACAAATCGCTAAGAGATTCGAAGAGCCCGAGCAGAGTACCGAATCCGCTACGCAACTTCGAGCGGACGTACTGGAGCGTGTCCTATGCCATGAATCCCATGAAGCCCGAACTTCAGCCGTGTCCATTCTTGTAGCATCTCCGTCTACAACGAAGCCGTATACAGAAGAAGCTCTAGAGCTCCTTAAGTTACATCTACCGTCATTTCACGAAGACCCGGACCCAAAAATGCGGTACGATGTCCTAGGCCATTCGCGGAATATGATTAAGCGGATTCAAAACATTATCGAGTCACTCCGGCGAGAAGAGGAGCGACTGTCGAAGAAAGTTAGCAAATTGGGAGCAGGCAAGGCCACCGTAGAACCGACCATGGAAGTCGGTAAAACCCGCCAAACTGAGAAGCGTCAAAAGGAAATCCTCGCAGCGCTGCGAGACACATTGCGTCAACACGAAGACTTTGTACGTTGGTATGTAGGGTTTCTCAAGAGCGAATTGGCCCCTACTACATCTTACCAGCGGCATATTACTGCATTAAAAGCCATGGAGTTCATCATCAAACCAGCCAGATCACAGGGAACCAATGCAGTCGAACCTTCTGATTTACGAAATTTGCTCATTGACACGACTTGGTTTCGCTCTATCTTGGATCTTATCATGGATCCATTCGACGATGTAAGGGAGACTGCTGCTTCGCTAATAATGTCCCTTTCGTTTGAAAACGAGGACTCAAGACTACAGGAACACATGAATAAGCTGGGAAGGACACCTATCGAAGAACTCCGGAACTTCTGTGCCAAGGCGGACGAGCTTTCCCGAAGGACAGCTCGCGCCGACCACTGTGATGGGGCTGCTCGGTCCTTTGAGCTTCTGTGTCGCTTAGGTACAAACCTAGAAGAACAAATGCGTATCCCATTCGAGGTCTTGTCGGGTCTTGAAGCCAAGCTTACTGCCGCCGAGAAAGATTTGGCGAATGCGGTGCTAGAGGCGCCTGTGCATGGTAGTTTTGCATCTCTTCGGTAAGTTCCATTATATTAGCGAATCTCCCTGGGGGATGAAGTTTCGCTTACAGATATAGGTATATTTGGGGTTCACTTTCAGGTGTCAAATTCTCAGTGACAGACCTCAAGACCCTAGAAGAACTACAAGATCGCGCTGTTACATGCTGCCAGAGAATATGGCAAACCGTGCGACATGTTCTCTGCGACGACTCTCCCGAAGGTCACTTACCGGAGGAACTTGAAGAGGTTGAAGGCCTCGACACCAAGGACTTGCTTAGTTACAGTTTCCGAGCGATTCATGAATCAAGGTATGACCTTTATAGACACCAACTGTGTCGTGAGCTAAATATCCAAGTAATTTCATGCGAGCCATTGCGAATAATGCTCGGTATAATGGACGTAATGGACTTCTGGCTCCTTCGAAACAGAATTTTGAAGCGATCGGAAGGTTAACATTCGACGAACTGTCAAACTTGAGGCATCGAGGAGCGTTCACGACCGTATCCCAGACGTTTACAAGCTGCTGTTCGCTCGTGAAATTCTTCCCTGGTGATTCAGATGCTGGTTCCAATTTAGTAGACGAATGGTATCAAGTTAGTAGAACCCAGATGTCTGGATATATAGGCACACGCTAAGTCTTGGATAGGGAGCTCTTAATTGTATACATACCCAAGCGTCAACGACCCGAAGGTCAGCAGGTATCCCTGCTCTTATAGTCGGCATACTTTCTTCCAACGCAGACCGCCCATCATTTAAGGATGTTATTCATAATCTACAGGAAATCGGCTGCCAACCAGCGCTTGTGTCGGAAACCGATGGGTCGAATTTGCCGCAGGTGCACGCTCTAAACTGTATCAAGGACATCTTCAAGAGCTCGTACCTCAGCAGCAAAGCAGAGCCCTATCTCACCGACTGCCTTCAACTAGCAGCAAATAGCCTCAAGTCTGAGATGTAAGCCTTAAACCGTCACTACCCTAAGTTCAGGTAGACATTAACATCGGCAGATGGGCAATTCGAAATTGCGGCCTCCTGCTGCTGAGAAGTCTAATCGATTGTCTCTTCGGGACAAGCGAGAGTAAGACGTCTATCGAAGCAGGTTGGGACGGGAGAACTGTCAAGATACCATATCATAAATTTAAAACTCTCCCGGCGCTCCTAGTTAGCCTCCTTGAAATGGGTCAGCAATCAAGCGGTGTCTTAATAGGAACGCAGACGGCAGAATCCGTCTTCCCAGCACTGGATATCATACGTCGAGCTGGTCCGCCGGAGCAGTTTCGTGATAAACTCTACGAAGTAATTGCATGGTATCTGGGAAGCCGTATCTGGCACGTTCGGGAAATTGCTGCTCGTACTTTGTGTTCCTTTCTTCTGAAGCCAGGCTGGCTTGGACACGTCGCAGGTCTTCTGACTAGCTCTGGGACTTCTGCAAACAAGCTGCATGGGGCGCTGTTGGCATTCAAGTTTCTACTCGAAAGACTCATTGAAGTGATGCCTGATCAACTCTCAGGTTAGTACTTTTACTCTCTACCTATAAATCTCGTATCTTAAACTGACAATTCGTAGATAGCGAAATTCATGCTACATGCCTTTTACTTGCAGAACTTCCTTCGACGAACCATAACATCACTACTTGTCCAGAAGCGAGAGCAATCTATATTGAAATTGTCAGCTTCGTTACGAGGCTGAACCGAACAGAGAATAAACCAACAACGAATCCTCCTTGGGATACTCTGCAATCTCGGGTCGTTGACCTCTTCGATCAGTCTACAAAAGACACAACACGGTCCGCGTTACTGGATATTCGGCTCGGAAAAGCAGTTACTGAGCACGTATTGTTACGGGATCAGACCAGAGAAGGCGTGTTGGAACAGATTTTAATAACGGCACTAAAGAACGATATCAACGTGGCGTCCCATCTACTAGATTACATATCTTCTATCGAGCTGCGTTCCCACGAGGAACGAGCACGCCGTGTTCGAACATACGCAACAGTCATCCTCACAATTAACGACCAGGAGTCGCGCGCAACCGCGTTGAATTACATTTCCGATGTTTTGCATGACTTGCTATGCGACGAGTCAGGGGAAGGACTCGGTCATCTCCCTTCGGAAGAGGAGATAGCGGAGCTCCGTAAAGATCTCCAGGAGAAGCCCTTGAGCCCGAGTCTTGCAGACGCCATTGTCCGCTTCAGTGGATCCGAACTCGCGACACTCTTCGCGCGAGCAGAGGGGGTAATGGGAGACGACCTAGAGCAGCTACTTCGAACCTGGGGCTTCGTGATAAGCGATGCGGGGATGGACGACATGGTGAGTAAATTTAACTATTAGTTCTCTTATATATTAACTGACAGCGGGAACGCAGACATTCGATTCTCGAATAGCGGCAGTTGGCGCGTTGTCCACGTTCATAGCAAGCATTACTCTCACTACCACCATCGCCTCCGACAACCCACAGAGCCCGGCGCACCTATCATGGCTCTTAGCCCTCTACGACGCGCTCAATGACGACGACGACGAGGTCCGGGCCGCGGCAGCTTCAGCAGCAGCGCCCTTGCTATCAGGCCAGCGCCTAGTCGCCGTCGAGGCGATTCGTCGACTATTACGGTGGCTCATCGCGGCCTATGGCAACAACAACGAGTTCCGCGCGCACATCGCGTGCCGCATGACAGGTAACACACCCTCTCCGCCCATGCCATCCTACTTCTCCACGCAAGACCAAAGCGTCACTACCGCCATCAGCAACCCAATCACGAAACTCCTCCAAGGCTGGACCTCCGCCGAGGAACAACTCGAGAAGGCCATGCGCTTCGACGACTCGCTGTTCGCAGTCGAGGAGCAGAACCTATACGTGGATGAACTAACTGAGGCGCGGCGGTGGCGCCACGTCTTCTCTTCGCTCTCTCCTACATTTACCTCCCTCCCGTCGCCGCCGGAGGTAGTAGTGGCGCTCTCGGAGTGGACGCATGCGGGACTGCAGACGCTGATACGACTTGCGGGCGCTGATACGGATGGAGAAGAACGACGCGATGGCCCGCTGGGCTGGACGTCGAAACCTGAGGTCTTCGCGATCTGCGCTAGGGTCGTGATGTGTGGAGCTGCGCTGGCCGAGGCGGGTGATGAGGAGATTGGGAGAATGCTCGTTCAATTTCGGGACGTGGGACGGGTGACTGAGGTTCATGGATTGTTACTTGGATTGTGCGATGAAGAGATGTTGGATCCTTAAGTATGATCCCTCTTCGGAATAGGGGAGGGCGAAAAGGAGGAAAGGAAAAAAGTTGAGCAAGAACGTTAGGTATTATGTGCATGTAGACATATACATGTACGTGGGTGCTTAGGTACATATGTGCGTGCTTCTCTGCCGCGAGTTTACCTCCTATTTACACTGATAGATCGGAATGTAGATGCTATTCAGACATCGCGACCCCCCGATTCTCATCCCAAATATCCGCGTCCATGTTTCTCTCGTTATCAATGCTACCACCACTCTAAACTTGATGCCTTACATCGTGACGTTAAACTAAACAGACATGCCACCCGAGACCTCATGTTCTCATGAACTTCATCGTGTATCGTATCCAAGCCGGTATTAATACAATCCGGCAGATAGCTGTGGGGGAGCTTGCGCTCGACCTCCTGTAAAAGTGGATAGACAATTCGACTGCCTCCAATGCAGTCTGTGTGCGCCGGTTTAATAATATGCTGAACTTGCCCCGCCGTAATTATTGTACGCGGGTGTTGGCCCTGTTGCGAATGCAAGTAGTATGTATTATGGTCCTTTGCTGTGAATATCCATTCCTCCTCTGATTCGCAGCACCACTGTCGTCGGCGTAAAGCACAGCCGGGCTTTTCCTCCGGGTAATTCCCCCCTCATTACACATACCTATGTCCGCGACCATCAGCTGCCCTGCCTCATGATCGAGTGGGTAACCCTTCCGTCATTGACCTCTTAATACCTAAGCCATTTACACCCGAACCCAAGCTCGAACCGGACGCCGCATCATCCAACACGATGCCCTCGCGGCCTAGCCGCGCGACTAACATAGTGTTCTGGGCTTGGAGATCGCCGATCTGCTCCTTCAGAATATCCATCTGCTTGCGAGCGATATCGCGCTCGGCGCGCACCTTCTCCAGCTCCATGGCCAGATTAGCCTTCTCCTCGCGCTCGATGGTCTTGCGGCGGCGGTCTTCGGCCTTCTTCTGCTCGCTGGCGCGCTTGGCCTCGAGTTTCTTTAGCTCCTTTTGGTACTTCTCCTGCTGCTTAGCCATCTCGCGCTCGTGGCGCTCGCGGAGCTTCTGCATGGCGACTTCGTCGCGCTGTGAGGCGGAATCGTCGGTGTTGTTGCCGCGCTTAGCTAGGGCCTTCTCCTGCGCTCGCCGCAGCTTCTCTTCTGTTTTGCGCTTGCGCTCCTCGAGCTTCTTCAGCTCTTTTTCATGCTGTGATGTCGCTGCTGAGCGGGCTGTGAGAGAGTCGGTTGAGCGAGTAGATTCCGCACCACCAATGGTGACTGAGGGCGTGAGCTGCGTTGAGCTATCGTCCAACTGGGGTGATACATTGTCATTTTCGTCGATGCCTTCATCCTCTAAGCTATGGAAGCTGTGGATCGATGATGCGTCGTCTACCTGAGGTTCGGAGGAGAGGTCTGACGATTCTGAGTCTCCACCTTTGGAGGATCCAAACGTTGTAGGAATGCGTGAGGCTGCGACCGTAGCCGCGGCGTTCAAGGCATTTGCAATCATGCCATAGAAGCCGGTGGGTCCAGGTTGCTCCTCGGCCTCTTCCGTTTGTTCCGTGATAATTGATGGTCGTGGGACACTTGGGTAACTCGGAGATTTTGTCATATTTGGTACGGGGTTAGCCGAGGTTTTCCTCTCAAGAACTTCTTCCTCGGCCTGTGATGCCTCTCGCTTTAATTTCGTGTCTTCACTATCATCCTCGGTAAAATCGTCAATGGATTTGGACGAGATCCATTTGATAAATTTGTTGGCGTCGCCGGCAATGCCGGGAGGGGTGCCCCTCTCGATCATGAACCGCGGTACACTACCACCTGGGTCACTCCGAGTAACCATTAGCCATTCAATCATTGTTTCGTAATTTTCGTCGTCTTCTCGGTCCTCCCCAAGGTCCGGGCTTCCGATTGTCTTCCCCCGTTTCCTCCCAGTTTCGTCTTTAGTCGCAGAATCAGACCCAGCTGCTTGCCGTGCAGACCGGATAGTAGCCTCTCTGCTAAGATTCTCGGTATTTCGTATTGATGCTGTGGATTCGTCCTTAGGCAGGTCTATTGACGATCTAGTTTTTCGGAGGGGCTTTTCCACTCTTATCTCACGTATGAACTCCACTGACTCGTACTGGCCACGAATATAGCCTTGTCGAGGCGGGCATTCTGGATGAATACACGGTTTTGAAACGAGCATGAAATGTTTGGGTACATCAGGGCCGTCAATTGCTGAGTCGGAGCTCAGTAATAAAGTAACGAAGTCTCGGGGAGTTGTTGGTCCTGGAAATTGGGCGGACAGTTGATAGACTAGAGTCCCCAATGTGTCAGCTCTGCTAGAATCTTCGGAATAATAGTGTAACCTACCCTGCATCCTGCCACTGCCTTCAACGGTCTGATTCACGACCTTTCTGTCGGCGCCAATTCCTCTAATACTTCCATCACCGGGCTTTCCCTGGACTTTCATGCTCTCGTCGAGCTCCTTTTCCATACCCAATTTCCATTTTTCGAAGGTAAGACCATCGTGGACGCTACGTCTTGCAAACCAAGCACCCTTTCCATCCTTGGCGCTTAATTTGTAGACATCCAACCCCAATGGGTTTTCTCGTGGATTGACCTTGACCTCTTTCCATTCCTTCCTTAATTCTGCCACACGGTCCGACGACTTCGCAGCTCTGCTCGGCAGAGAAGGGAGGTTTGTGTCGGTGGCCGATCGCGGGTAGCCGACCTTCTGGGAGGAGAGGGATACGGGGATGGAGTCGACTATGCTTTGCGCGTCGCTAAATACGTCTTTAAGGAAAGTATCGAGTTGGTCCTGGGCGATATCGTCCCAATTGATAGGTCCGAGGGCCTTGAAAGCCTCGTGGGCGCTCGGCATAATCGACTCCCCCTCTTAGAATACTAAAAAGTTAAGATTCGTAGAGGAGGCTATTTATGGGTGGTGGCGTATAAGTGGACGAATCAATCCACGTGTTTGCATGCAAGGGGAATGCTCCAAACGATGCTTAGGATTCCATAAACCACCATACCATTTACAATCTCATTAATTCCATTTTATGTACGCGGCTCTGCGAAGGACGAGGATGGATAACAATAAAAATCAAAAGAGGCCCTGTAGGAATAAAAAAGGATCCGGCTGCGTATGGTAAAGGGGGGTAAGGCAGCAAAATTCCGGGGGCTTGGATAGATATGAAGAAGTATGGAGTTCTCCAAATTGGCCAGGCCTCCTACTTTTTTAGATGCGAGACGGAGGCTCAGCCTAGGCTTGGCTAGTTCTAATCCTTGACGTCACATGTGCATCCAACCCCTGATTTATCTTGTGTCTTTGCCATATCGAGCCTTCAATGAGGTAGGGATGGATGGCAATTGAAGGTATTACATAATAGCAGAGTCACAATGCTACACAATCATATAAAGAGTCTGGAGAGAGATCATTGATGAATGTTGCAGTCCCTTATCCGAGAGTGGGGTTTGATACTTCGTCATTAAGACATGCGCCAGACATGTGTGTTTCGATGCAGAACTAGGAGAACTCAATTCAAAGCAACTAGGTAAAGAAATATATTTGGTTATCGGAAACGTACTGGGAATGGGTTTCATGAGTGTAATTGAGAAACAAATTACATGGATGAAGTAACCAATCATGGCTCCATCGCTTCGTACCCATTATATCCTCGTATACGAAAAATACACAGATTGATGCGAATAGGGGTAGATGATGCGTCGTATAATGAACCTGGAATAAGAATGTATTGCGTGGCATGCCATAAAGTCGGGAATGAAGTAAAACGGTAAGACACAACGTGGTGATTAGTCCATGTCTATGCCATAGACAAAGTCTGAGTCTTTAAGTTTGTCAAACTATTTCTTTCTGACATTGTAGGATCATAAGTGCAAAAATCATTCCGGAAAATCAACGGATTAGAACCGATCAGTTGGGACACCAACTGGATCCATAGCTCGGTTAGCTCAGTTGGTTAGAGCGTCGTACTAATATCTCCGGACTTCATCCGGAAATATCAAGTAATGCGAAGGTCATGAGTTCAACCCTCATACTGAGCAAGTTCATTTTTTGCCTTTACATCATCATCTCTTATGGCTGAGGGTGGTGATAGGATTCATTTTTTTTTTCACCTTTCGCATATGTACAATATATGGGGCAATGCCATAGGGAACCTTGGGGCGTACTTCAATATACTGCAAACAATCTGGGTATTCATATCCATGTTGATACTTATTTAACTAATAATAGACAATATGCTCGATAGTTGATCTCCAATGCTATCTTTATACACCAATATGATACAGACTGCTCTTTGCCATGAACCCTCGTTAGTATGTATGTATACTCCTTGCTTCGTGAGAAGCTCGCTAAACACGAATCTCCCTGATACGCTACCTTGGATAATTGCTCTGTTGTGACATATTCTAATCTGTCTCCCTTTCTATCCCACTTCATCTACCGCCATCTCCTACAGCTACACAACAGCAGCCGACAAGCTCAACCCCTCCCTCTCCCTAATCAACTCATCGCGGTCATCACGGCAGCTGCCGCAATACTCCTCATACCATCTCTGCAGGTTTTCGCGCTTGACCTCGTCCTTACCCCCCGCTGCATCATCCTGGAGTAACTTCTGCGCGGTCCTGTCGCCCTTGTCTGCGGAGCTAGTAGTATTCCATGTAGCAAGCACGCCACCGACTTGTTCACAGCGGTGGTTCTCATCAAACAGCCAGTTCTCCCACTCGGCGTGGAGCATCTCGCGCTCGACGGAATTGACGACGCGCATGGCGACGAGCAAATCGTGGCGGTACGCGCCGAGTTTCTGGCGAGTCTGGCGGAGGCGGCGGGCGGTAGCGCGGCTAGAGGCCCACGAGAGCGCGGAACCCGCGAGTTCGTACGGCGCGTCGACGTCGGTGCTGTTGGCGATGGACTGGAAGGTGGCGTAGCAGTAGCTGTCGTCAGGCCATTGGGGCAGGGCGGCGGAGCTGCGGGCCGCGTCGTCGAGGTCCGCGAGGAAGATGGCCTTGCTCATGACGACGTTGGGGCCCACGCCGACGCGGTTCATGAACGAGGCAGCGCGCCGCTCGCTCCACCACGTCGAGGCGCCCTGGGACGAGAAGATGACGTTGGTGAGCACGCTGAACCCAAGGAGCGCGAGAATGATCCACTGCGCCGTCACGATGTCCCACAGCTTCTTGATGCCGGCGAACGTCCACATCATGAGCGACGATGCGACACTATCGGCGAAGGACCTAAGCGTTTCTAGTAGCATTGAGCCCAGTGTGCGCGGGTTGATCTGCGCCTTTTTAGACATATCGGCTTCGGCAGGCGTAAAGACCATGACTTGCGTCTGCAGTCCCACGTTCCCGTAAACCTGGATCGCCCTCTTCGTGCGGCTATGGTGGCCGAGCTTGCGTACTTGATCGGTTGCCATCTCGGCGAGCTCTTCGGCGTCTTGGCCAGCATCATCGAGCGCCTGTCGCTCAAGTAGGGCTTTGGCAAGTGCTGGTGGCTTCGACCATACCACCTTCGTGAAGATGGCAAGCTTGCATTTTGACTTGGCGACGTGAGTAATGACGATCTTGGTCACCAATTTAAACCCGTGTGCATGGGGTAGATGCCATGGAGTCTTGACGTGTGTGACCACATATGTGACATGGTCACTGAACAATTCAATCGTCTGTTCATCAACAACTTCCTCCGCTTTCGGCCGGCCTAACCTCGTACTGTAGTTGACGCTGAAACGGAACTGTCTCTGCATGTTTCCAGCTTCGTTCTGCTTCCAGGGACCCTGTGCAATATGTTGAGCCCGTCGTTCGAAGTAGAGCTTAGGGAACACAAAGCTCTTATCTCCAAATAAAACGTGGAAACAAGCCTTAGCGCTGATTTCGAAATTTCGCTCGGCAACCTTCCTTTGCATATCCTCAGGCTCATACATTACCGGATGGGTTGGGAGTTGGAACTTAGGCAGAGGCTTCCGAGAGCCCTTGCCTCGTGACTTGTAAGCAGAGTTGTACCTGGGACTGACCGCCTTACCGGTAGCAGTGCCATCATCCATTGGAGTATGCTCTGATATTTCCTCCCAGCTATCCATGCTCGGACTTCTCCTATCAACTTCTTCATTTTCTAAATTGATGAGTGCTCCAACAAGCTCAGTCAAGTCCATAGGCTCCTCAGCTTGAAGATCATCAACCAGAAGGTTCAGACGGGCGTGTAAGAGATCAAGGTCTTCAAGGAAAGTCTTGATGGTTATTCGGGTATATCCCATATCGTCCGTCCCCTGATTCAGGTGTAGGAAAATGAAATCGCAGTCCCGGCCCGGCGCAGCTGTCACTTCTGTGATGTTGTCTAGGCTTATTGTATAGGTCACAACGAGACCCATTTGGTGACCGTAAAAGTACATATTATCTGAGGTGACGTAGATTCGCCCGTTGCCGGCCATCTGGGGCACGTCACGCTCCGCTTCGGAGGTGCTAGTCCACGAAGCTCGGAAGACGAGAACCAGTTTTTCATCCAAAGGTACGCCTGGGAAAAGTAGACGGAACTGTGCCGAGTTCGTTTTGAGTTCTACGGGGTAGTTGGGTGGGAAGGTCTCAGGCGGCGGTTTATCCGGGCCAGGCTGAACAATCTTTGGATGGTTTATCCTAGCGTCCATGCTGATGGCCTTTTTGTGCGTGGAAGTCGGCGTCTTGATTTCTTCGCCGTCCCCGACTGGGACCATCTTGATAGAGGGCGAGTTAGGCCCAAACGGATCATCAAGGTCCAGGTCAGGTCGATTGACCTTAGAAGAATAATCATGGCCCCAAGCATTGCTTCCCCAGTAGTTGGCCATAATGGCGGTGGGCAAATTGTTTGAAGCATTTGTGCTAAGCACCCTATCACCGCTGTAAACAACGGCTGTCTTACTAAGGCTGGTCGTTGCTGGTGGTTTTGCTAGTGTTGAAGGAGCAAGGCTGCCGGGCTGTGGTTCTGGACCAGCTAACACCGGTCCTTGCTGTTGCTGCTGCGGCTTGGGAACCGCAGCGGGATACCCCGGTAATAAACCATGACTGGCGGATATGAGACTAGCAATGCCGCCACTTGGCCCGGGTGGGGGAACGGATCCTGTGTCTATCCCCGAAGCGAAGGTAGCTTTCCGATGAAGATCGAGTTTTTGCATGATTCTGGCGGCATGTTCTCGGCCACTCTCCCCTTCTTCACGGGCGAGAGATGTCACTGAACGTTTCGGAGGAGCTGCCGTAAGATCAAAACTTGGCCTGGGCACCAGACCAACTTCCGGTGCGGGAGGTGGTAGAGTTTGTGTCCGTTCGACGCCTGCTCCGTCGTCTATCTGGGCATCCAACATCTTGGCTGAGAATTCCGGTAGTGAAGGCGGAGTGATAGAAAAAGCCGGGTCGACACCGCCTGGCAAAGATGAGTTGTCTCTGCTTACGCTTGCCTCGAAGGCCCTCTTCTTTGCTACTTCAAAAACCTCGAGCCATTCTATTAGTTGAGCCTGTGTCTCGGCCTGGAGTAACAATGTCTGGTTCTTCGTCTTGACTTCGAAGCAGAACCGGCGTTCCTCTCCGACGGCTGGCTTCGCATTGCAGAGAAGGACACCGATCTCATCACCTTGTAAGACTCCCTGAGGACTATTGACAAGCCAACCAAAGATACCATCCCGGCAGTAGTACCATCTTCGAATCCAATTGGTCCTGGATGGTTTGCCAGTTATTGTTCGTAGAAACAGCCAGCCTTGCTTCTCCATAATCACGGCCGATTGACCAGACGTAGACACATTCATAGGACCTCTAGATCCTAGAAATGGGACAGTAGATGCGCTATAGTCATCAATCTCCCGCGATGGCTTGAAAGCTGCTAGCGTGCTCTCTCCGATGTCACGTCGTGCTACCTGTAATTCTCGTTTGAACGCAGGTTCGGATAACTCCATTTCCTTTGACCACCCTTTCACTCGATCCATCTCATGGCCATATTTCCCAAAACTTCCCGCAGCGTCGCGAGATCTTTTCATCTCACGCCAGAGGTCGCAGGACACTCTCACAAGCAACTTGTCAAGATTTTGGCGGAATTGAGGTGCGAAGAAACAGAAGTCCATAGACGCCTTCAGGTAAGCCTTGCGGGTCTCGTACACGGCGAAGGCATCCTCTCGCAACGACGAGGGTTCCTTCGTCTTGGACTGGCCTACATACCGGGCTAGCGTGGTATCGAAGACTTTCTGTGTCTGTTCTAGCGCCTTCCTGGCCTCCTTGAAGTTCCGTAGATCACCTTGGAGGAAATTCCGGATCGGCTCAACCGACGCTGTATCCATCTTTCTAGCAGCATTCAAGACCTGTGTCCACCATTCCCTCGACCCGTCGCTGAATCTCTTAAGCGCCAGCGCGGCGTAGTCATTATCGACGGCGTTTATATTCGCTGGGGGAATGATCTTATTCAGGTAGTTATGAATGGTTTCCTCCAGGCCAAGCAGGTCATGGGACATCTTAGCAGTTGTCCTGACATAACCTTCCAGCCATCGTTCGATAGCGTCTACTTGCTCGGCAAAGTACAGGGCAGAAGCTCGAAACGAGGGTGAATCTAGTCCAGCCTCGTGGAGAATAACTGGGATCGCGGGGCTTCGATGCTTCGTCGAAGTAGGCACCGAGGTAGGTGGCGCCGGTGTGGGCGGTACTGGACTGGTAGGAGTAGCCATTTTTGTCGGCAAGGGCTCCGTGAGAGGGTTTGTGATTCGATATTATTATTGCATTTATCTATGGGTATATGGTCCTAGTAATGATTGATTATGATTAGATCGTACGAACTCTCGGGGGTTCTTGTTATAGCCTGAGCTATGGTTCACTTGAAGCTCTCAACAATGTAGGCTTGTTGCAAGCATAGGGGACGACAACGCGCCTATCCTTTAGTCGCGTTCCCTCTCAATTGACACGAAATAGTACCATATGGCTGGCGATATTAAACGATTCCCCAATTCTCAAAACTCCTAGAAGTTTCAAGCTGGATCTGGAAAGGGGTAATGGGGAAAATCAGTCGGCAGCATGGCCAAACTGTAGATGTCTGGGAGATCACAAAGCGTTACCGCTGACATCAGAAACGTGAAGACGACGCTACGGCGCAGCACCAACGCCTGCAGCTTCCCCCTAGTCTGGGGTCGGTCTCTCGGCGTTAAGGACTAATTAAGTTAATTTAGCGCTCTTGTAGCCGCTAACTTATCTTATCGATAAGATGGACGTCATGCGCAATAGGCACTCTCACAGCGCCTCCCACCTGAGAATCACTGATCCGTCGAATCCCACGCCACTCTCACATCCTAATTGTATCAATAGCTGGTGTAACATTTCATCTTCTCCTATGACGATTGTATTTATTAGAATTGATAGGTCCTAGATTACCTTTTATTCGAGGTCGTGTACCTATATCTACTCTATCATACACCTCGCTCTACTTGTAATCATGACCTGGTCGAAACCTAAGGCAACAACCCTCGATTCCTGCTGTACTTGCGCAACACTGCTCTGCGAAGTTCCTCGTTATAACGACTCAGAAAAGCCTCTACCCCAAGATCGACATTTGGAATGTTGTCGGCGTGTGATATGTGGTAATTGTCGTAATGTGTGTTGATTTATTATTCATCCTGTTCCATTTGGTCTAACCTATGGACGTCTATGGGTCGACTGATCGTAGCACATAGAACAACCCTCGCTTCAACACCTATTGCCCCTATTGCCAGATATCGATAAAAGACACGAAGCTCCCGCCTGGATTGAAAGAGCCCCCTTCTTACGAATCCTCAATCGCGACCGGTTCCTCCAGGGACCTATCGGGCGCACCGCCACCTTACGCTCCTTTAGCGACACGAAAGCCCCTAAATGAATTCGATGAAAAGTCTATTCCACTTGATTCTTCTGAGGGGGTAGCGGATGATGTGCTTCACTTCCTAAATCATGAGCACGACACTATTTCCTCTTTATCCCTTCGTTATGGCGTTCCCGCGCCTGTCCTTCGACGAATCAACAATATTACAAGCGACCACCTAATCTTTGGCCGACGGACTGTCCTAATACCAGGAGAGCATTACAAAGGAGGTGTAAGCCTATCGCCGCGGCCAATAGAAGGTGAGGAAGAGGAGGCGCGAAAATCCAAGATTCGTCGGTGGATGGTAGCGTGTAAAGTACACGAATATGACGTTGCAGTCTTATACTTAGACCAGGCTGGTTATGACCTGGAAATGGCCACCGAAGCGTTTTTTGCTGATGAGGAATGGGAGCGCACGCATCCCGTTGACGCACCAGGAAAGGGGAAGGGGGTCACGAGACATGCAAACGGTAATAGGAGTGCGTATTGGAGGGGTCGGAGAAGATAGAAAATGGATATAGCGTGATTTATGCTTGAAGCTTCGGCATCTCAGGATTGTATAAGTATGAATATGTACACAATTCCGCATCTAGAGACACTTTTAGAATGGCTTCGGGATTTCATGGGCATCTATACTAACCATTTTACATAAGTGGCGTTCCAACGTCAAACCCCATTCAAGGCCGAGGGAATCTTGTAAATACAACGTGACCCCATATTACTCCAGGCGCCATTACGCTTATCCTTCCTTAAAACGCAGATCGAGTACGGACATCCTAAGATTGATGTTAGTCAACATGTATCTTTGCAAGTAAGTAAACCTCCACTTACGGATATTTTTCTTTCGATCTCACGAACCGAGCGGTCTAACTCTCCAGCGATCATCTGCTTCTTGTCCGTAGGAAGCAATGTGAACCTTTCACATAGATCGCCATCAATGACACCTTTAACGGGAGCGTAATAGCCCCTGTATATCAGATGATCTCTTCCGGCAAGAGGGGGGTCCTCAGTCCGCATATGCGTCTCAAGGCTCTGAAAGAAGTCCGCGTCTTCTCGGCTCATAAATGGGATGAAAACGCCGACTGTCCCTTGTATTCCGCTCCAAAGGAGTACATCTTGCCCTCCTACTACGAGGTTTGTCTTACTTATACTGGTAGGAACGTCCTGCGTGTAGAAATGAGCCATGAGGCTGACGCGGTGGTTGGAGCCATGCAAATATTCCCTGGCGTGCTGTAAATGCGCTCCAGTTCCGTCCTCATCGGCTTCTTCGCTTGCTTTCTGCGGGCATCGTACAATCCAGATATTTCCGAATTTGTCTCCACCGGCAACAGATTCGTAGTCCACCATAGTCGTGCAGGTCGTCCAGCGGGGTATCGTATCGTCAGTAAATGGGATCAACTTGTTGCTCTCATATTTGTAGACAACATACGTCACCCCTTGTTGTAAATCACCGACGACGATACGACTACCTTGTGTTTGCAATGAGACGATGAGTTGAGGTGCAACCTCAGCCTGAGCCTTCCGGAGAAGTTGACGAAGTCCAAGATCATATGCACGAAGTGTTTTCCCGATCCCTGCTAATAGCCGACCTTGAAACTGTACTAGCGCTAAAGGTGGTTCTTCCACCTTGGTTTTATGAATGAATTCAATCTCCCTGCCGTTGTCGCGGAATCTATACACGTGTATGAATCCAGCGCTGAATTGGCGAGGGCTGACGATTAAATCCTTAGCGGTACCAACGACAAGGAAAGTCTCGTTGTCTTGACTCGCAAACGAAACCGTGGCCATACTGACGGCGGCCTCGTTCTCGCCTAGTTCTAGTGTTTGCAGCACTCGCTTTTCTGTCAACGGGTCTACGACACTGATACAAGATGCCCATCGACCGCGACCCCTGGGATACCCGAATTCTTCAGGTGGTAATACAGTAGCATCGCCGTTAACGACGCCAGGGTCAGCGAGAAGCTGGGCACGCAGCTCGGGAGGTAATGTGTTGCTGTCGGTCTCAATAGTGTAGAAATAAGGTTGGTCGGGGTGCTTAGCAAGACGTCTGGGAGTATAAGTGAGCGGTATTGACTGTTGTAATAGGGTATCCCCCAGTCTGTCTATAGAGAAAATCCTGCTGCTATTAGCGATCTGGTGTTTCCATGACTTTCATATTAAGACCAGAGAAATCTGAAGTTCAGTAGGAACAATTGGTATAAAAATATTGGACCTCATTTAGCCGAAGCGTCGGATCCCAGTTTTTCATCATTCTTCAACTTCAATAAAATTAGAGAATTCACTTACTTGAGATTTTGGCCCTGAATTCCTACCATACCCTCCTCGCACTGCTCGCTACTGAAGTTCCATCCCCATTCTAGGTCGCTGTAGTCCAGAGGTGTCATC
Source organism: Hypomontagnella monticulosa (assembly GCA_902825475.1). Classification (NCBI taxonomy): domain Eukaryota; kingdom Fungi; phylum Ascomycota; class Sordariomycetes; order Xylariales; family Hypoxylaceae; genus Hypomontagnella; species Hypomontagnella monticulosa. The sequence continues at coordinate 2,999,783 of CADEBF010000011.1, read as the reverse complement.
GTAAAGCCCTTCGTAATTGGGTCCGAATAGCCCAACCAAGTTCTTGAACTAAGCGCTAAAACGCAAGTGCGACCTTGAACCGAAGTCTGGAAAAGTCGCACAGCCTTGGGCCCGAGAAACTTCTGACGAGTATCTGTAAGCTCTCCGGTCACCTCATCCAGGACAGTCCGTAAATAGACACCAGAATGTAGACCAATGTGCAAGTATAGGGTTGAGCCACCAAACGATGAGTCCTCCATAGACATTATGGATAACGCAGATGGCGCTGCTGTCAAAGCTTGCACAGACTTACTCTCGAGAGTAGACTCAAGATCCAGACTCAAGATTCGAACAGTGCAGTCGTCACACCCAACAGCTAGAAACGAACTTCGCAATCGACCTTCGGGAACTTCACCCAAGCTTAGGCAGGTGACAGTCCCGAACATTTCTTTCTTCTCGTCGTACTCAGCAAGGGATCCGTCGTCAGCCATCTCAAAGTAAACAATTTCACCCGAGCTTAGAGCAACCGCGACTTGGCGCTCGTTAGTCGATGCAGCAACGATAGACCGATGTTGTGGTGCTTCCCATTCATTTACTCGCCCATTGATGATATGTCGGATACCCTTTGGATGGACCTGAATTAAACCATCGTCGCCTAATTGTTGGACGGCAAGAGTCGGAACTGAAGACAGGAAACCGGTATCCGTTACCTCTTCTACAGTCTCGCCAATACTAAGAACTAAAGTGCCGTTGCTAAAAGAAAGGATGATATAGGCGTCATATTGATCAGCTCGGTTGAGCTTCGTGGTCCAAACTGCGGATGGGACACCTGGGAGCTCCGAGGCCACAATTTCATTCACCTCGAGGCCATGTTTTAAAGTCCTAAAGGTACTTCGTGCGCCATTACCGCATACGGCATAGATTTGTGGTGCGTCGTCGCCAGTCAAATTGGCCACCTTACAGTCTATTAGAGGATTCATCGAATCAATACTCTCAACCAGGCTTAGATTTTCGGCTGCCCTGGGATAGAAGTAGGCGGGCTTATACGATGCCTGTGGGTCCGTAGGAAAGTCGTCGCTGGTGAACTCTAACTCGTCGTCGTCGTCACCTAATTTCTCGAACTGATAAAAGTGGTGATTTCCAAATTCGCTGGCAACAAACAAGAAACCGCTTTTTAAGATGCAAAGGCTCGTTGAGACCGGTACGGTGTCGAAATACTTGATTTTGAGCCTACGTACTTCTCCAGTTGCGTTACCTTCCTCGTCCTCGGCCATATCGATTGTGACTTTGAAGAGATCGCCATCTTCGGTTTGAAGGAGGAAGAAAAAAGCGCCGGCATTTCCTTTGAGCTTATGCATGACGCCAGAAACGATCGATCGCTTCCTCTGGGGATCTTCGGTTGCACCCTTTCTCCTTGGTATTGGTACCCGGAACGCCTCTTGGTTAGAATGTCTGTATGTGATGTTCTCTTCACCACATACCATAACCCCGCTGGGTCCGTCATTACCGCCGGGGACTTGGAACAGTATTGATGCCGTAGGATCAACCGGTTCATGCCATTTCCTGACAACATGGTTTAGTCCAAGGTCCAATTCGTAGTAAACGAGTTGCGTCTCAACCTCAGTGAGAGCCTGACCTGATGGGTCCTGGTCTGCCTCGGAGTAGTCAACCTCCAGCGCAGCAAACACCGGATTCGCGTAGCCAACATCTAGAGCTACCATCGAAAGAACAATCGTCCCCGGTTTGTGCGCCTCTAGTGGCGAAGAAATGGTAAGCTCTGCTTGAGCATTTCGGTTTAAGACGTAGACCAACTTGTTCTTTTCGATCGATGCGATCAGACAGGCACGACCTTTAGGGTCACAAGCTAGGTATTGACCCGGTACAACCCGGCGTACTCCTGACTTTCCGAAAGTCTCGAGTTTTTGTTGCTTGAATCGGTTTTGTTGTGGTATATATTCGATTATCGCAATGCGTCCTGAATCAGTGGCAAGTATTATATAGTCTACAAGTAGATTAGCATAGCTCTTAATAGACGCCCAGGTCCTAGGCGTATAGACACCGCACCATAAATCGAAGCAGCCGTCCGAGTAATTCTACCGACCCAGCTTCAAAATCACTAAGTGAAGCCTCACAAGTAGGGAGTGTATGGACTTACCCTTATTACTCCCTGCTAGACGAAAAGCAGCGATTGACCTGATAATACCGAAAACATCGTGAGAGAGAAGGGTAATGACCTTCCCCTGAGACGGTTCGGGGCGAAGCAATGTCAACCGCGAACCGGAAGCTGTGACAATCTGCTGTTCCTTGGTGCCAGAAAACTGGCCGAGTATAGCTTGGGTGATAGTTGTAGGAGGTTGGATTGTCAAGGAGTAGAGAAACATATTAGAAGTAGTCGCCATCTTCGCAGGATTTACGCAGGAAGCCTGCGCGACTCTTCTAGTTTCTCTATCTCTTTTTTCTGGGCTATGCCGCGAGGCTGGTTTTGGAGATGGTGTTGTTCGGCGTAAAGCTCCAAAGTTTTGATAAAATTGATGGAGCTCCAGTTAAAGTAGAGAACTTTGATTGGGTCGCCGCTGCATCTTGCATCTGGATTGTCAAAGCTCTTGTGGAACAGGCGGATCAGCTTTTGTCCGTTAGTCGTCACTGCTCTGCTTATCTAAGGTTTTCAGACCCCATTTCATTGGACCGCTCACCAGACGGCAGGTTCACATGGTGGGGAGATATAGGTACATTGTACTTATGTCGCAGCTCTCGAAAACTCCAAAGAATTTCTACATGAGCTTGGAGCTACCCCAGTCGCAAATTCAACCTCATAACCACCATCATATAGGCTATCGATTAGAGAGCCTTAACGATGGAGCCTTCAATGCGTCTGGCGGCCTCTAATGCTTGCCGGGCGTGTACAAGGCTTTCCTCAGCCAACGTAGCTCGTCCGCCGGTGACAAGATCGTACTCCAAAGCAATCTCTTCGCGCTCGCTACGAAGAGCGAACTCTTCAAGTCCAATTATACACTCAAAACGTCCTACTAAAACTACTCAACTCAACAACTATCCCTCAAGGCCTCTATCTTTATTTGGGCAACAGTCAAAACCAGCCGAGGACAATTCGGCTCCATTGGGATCCGCCGCATCGTACGAGAACCGCTCCCGACCACCGATCCTCCGTCCCGACGACCTTTTTCATTCCTTTACGAACTCGCCCATCCCCGAGATACGACGTCGTGCTGCATATATAAGGCAACACGCGCATTGCCCCCATCCGGACCATCAGCCCACGCGCATTCCTGCAAGCACCGACACATCACGTAGCGCCGCAAGTTCCGGAGCACAAGCACCGGTTCACGTCGACTTCGAATGTCCGGATTGCGGAATTCCTGTGTATTGTAGTGAGAAGCACTGGGCCGAGGATTATGAGGCCCATCTGCAGATCTGCGACACGCTACGACAGATCAATGAAGATGACCATGACCTTCGCTCGGGACGATTTTTCCCCGAGTTCGAATATGCCGGTCCGCAAATGGAAGAAGCCGCCGTCAATATGACCAATTGGGATACCTTTCTCTACACGAGGCAATTTGAGGCCATCAACGATGACCGAAATATGCGACAAGTCACGAGACTACTAACCTATCCGATAACGATAGGCAGCATCCTCCACGAACTGAGTCCCTATAATATTAGAAAAGGCGGTAGGCTAACGCCTGAAGGCTTGAAAAGCTTAAGCGCCTTGCGATATACCTTACATCCTCCCATGACGGGTAGTGGTACGGAAATCAAGGGCTTGCGGCCCGAAGCACCTCCTGTGAGAATATTCATACTAGGTGCCCGAGCAGAGTCATCTCTCCCCCGCAATGTCTGGGTGCAACTCGCTCATCTCTTCCCTCGAGGTAAATTCCACCTTATATTCATTGGACCCGAGAGCATGACAAATCGAGACGACGAATTCCCACTGCCACCCCGAACCCCGTCCAATCCTTTTGGTGCCATAGTCGAGGATCGAGTATGGCCAACAATGAAGATTAGCACTATTGTGGATTATTACCACACTCTCCATAAAACCGGCCAATTCTACCCGTACGACCCCTATTTCGACTGCTTTGTCATGTTCCATCCAGGGTTGGGACATCCGGCCAGCTCTCACGAGTGGTCGGAAACGGTACCCTTGCTCCTCGAGACAAAAGCTCCAATTATTGTGACGGGTTATACACAATACGATATGGACAGGGACATTGAATGGGTGAAGAAGACATGCGGCGGCGAGTTTGACATGCTTATGGAACCCGGCGAAAATACCTTCAGAAGCTTACGCTGGGATCTCAATGATCTTGATCCGCAAGACGTCAGCTGCGGCAACTGGGGTGTGTGGGCTTTCCGGGGTAAGAGGTATGTACTATCAGCAGAGAAGCCGCACCAAATTTCATGATATTCTAACATAATTTACAGATATGAAGCAACGACGAAGAACGCTGAATAAACCAGCATTGTGTACGGATATAGCAGTATACCGACTGCCTATCGAATATGGGATTGTAATACCCCAATCATGTATGAACCGTATTGCCCTTCAAATGAAAATAGATATCTAAAATTCAAATAAGCAACACAACGGAATCTAGTAGTTTGTGATGCTATACGAAAGCCTTATCGTAACGAGTAGATACTAGGTCGAAACATTGATGAGGCTACCACATTAAATACCTATCTCCAATTACAAGAATTAGTATCAATAATTGCAGTAGCTACATACATCCTAATTAGATATGTACATGTGAGGCTCAACAATATTCTAGAAAATAGAGCATGGCTATCCTTGCATGAAATCCATGGATGCAAGTCAAGGGGCGATGATACCTGGAGGCCTGTGCTTCCAATATTCAATTGATGTTCCTTCTTCAGGTTTTTTTGCGGGCCTCGGAGCGTTCCGCTGTAGTTTGACCTTAATCTGCCAACGTCATTCAGGTGGCACGAGCTGCGTGCAGTTGTCGCGAGCTGCAGGTGCTGCATACTGCAGCATCCCTAAAACCTAAAAAATGTACAAGGGGAAGTCGCCGCAAAGACCTTGTTTCCTGCAGCAGCGAAACGGCGACGACTAGCGCAATACCTAATTCAACCTTGCGAACCTTAGAACCAACCGACCTACAACCCCACGATATAATTCATCCAATATATATCCATCCCGTATACTATATCGAAAGACGAGACGGCCTTTGATGATAGCGAACTTTCGATGATGACAACCCGGTGAACACCCCAGATTCCTTCGACCGGGCATGACGGCAGCGCCTTCGGGACCCATCCCGCCTAAGGGTAGTCCGGTCCCGACCAGCTTAAAAGCGTCAGCAACATCGAGCACGAACCCCGAGTCAGTTACCTCGAGTGTTAGCAAAACTTCTAGTTCACCCCGTGCGACTCCCCCACCTACAGCGCCGCGACGATCTGCGCGGCCCGTATCGTCTGACTTCCTATCCGACAAGGCTACCGCTGCTTTTATACGCCGAGTGCTTTGCGCCCAGCACCTAGCCGATAGGGGGAGGAACACGCCCGCACCCATCCACGATCTCCTACCACCTCTTACCAGTCGTAACGATGTAGATCTTCAGCTATATGCTCTTATAGCTATTATCATTAAGGAATTCGTCCAGAATTGGTATGCGAAGATTACACCAGACGAGACCTTCGTCGCTGAGATAGTGCAAATCATTGCACATTGTACACGTGCACTAGAACAGAGGTTGCGGAAGGTAGACCTCGAAAGCCTATTGCTCGATGAACTGCCAGAATTACTAGATGCCCACGTCCGAGGTCAGGCTGCCATATTCATTAGCTTATCTCGTCGATAGGCTCAGTCCATGATCTAGCCTATATATTTTCATATTCGTTACTAACAGTGTCATATAGCGTATCGAATTGCAAAGAACTCCGTGGCCCGGCCACCGGTCGAAGCTAATCCACGTGAGATATACCATTCGCTCTGGCCGCTTCCCGCCCTGTCCCCGATTCCTCAGCCTGGGCACAAAAGTGCCCAGCTTCAGTCTGACAACGAAAGTGCATACCGTCAGCTCTTGGTTCAGGGCGTTCTCGCCCTACTACTTCCTACCGAGGATCTTGAGAACGAATGTTTGACGGCGCTAGTTGGGCAGTTATTCTCGGAACTCGTCATTGGCAACCTCATCGTCAATAGACTTTCGGAGCCATGGCTTATATGGGAAGGTCTGATCATACTTACGAGGGTAGTACGCACGAGAAACTCCATAGAGGCATCCGAACGTGGGAATAGCGGTCCGGGTTTTGACCTAAAGGCGGATTCCAGCAAGGCTCCGCTGACTACGAGCACACATAGCTTGTACATCCAGGGGGCTTTTTGGTCACTAATCCAGTGGGGGTTCATCTTAGTAAATTCAATTCGGCTCTTGCTCAGCACGATAGTGCTCTCCCGATCACTCCCTCCAAGGTCTATTCCCACCTTCATCCACCAGGGCAACCCAACGTCTCATGATGACCGAGATGAGGCCTACTCCCCAAAAACTACAGAAATTCACCCACAGCCAGTCAAAGTTCCCATCGCAGACTTCAAATTTTGGTCTTGCGTTGGTAACCTACTCGAAATGGACGCTCGCATGCCCTGGACGAGCGGAGCTTTGTCCATGGCACAATGGGGAGCTCTTAGAGGTCCTGGAAGATTGGCAGGGTTCGACGGGATGATCGATAGGTAGGCGAATCAATCTCCTTTTGTCATCTGTCACAGAAGCACCTATCTCGTCACCTCGCATGCGCCTCAGGTCACTGGATCTGAGTCTTATCCATTCATCTTTCAGAAACGGCTTGTCTCGCAAGTGCGCATGACGGGCCTTTCCTCTCCCATCACAACATTAATCTACATAGACCTTCGGATATCGACTTGGCAGATCAATCATAGGAGGTATGGATACTAGGCCCAGACCCTTTCCGGTAAAGGCAACCTCTAGTCGAGGGGGGTGTTGTGTGACGTTCCAATCCTTTGATTTTGCTGCCGGATAAAACAGGCAACCATCCCAAAGTCCGATATTCCAGGATCGTCTCTCAGTCATGACCAATGGCCGGGTAAACTTTGCGATTCTTGATCCGATTGCACGATAAACGGCGCGGGGCTGAATCTACCAGGCCTACTGGCCATCCGCGAGCCTTATTTACGCGCCCAACTTCTGCGACTTGCAGGGATTCCCGCCTTCGACCAAGGATTCGATCAGTCAATTCATCTACCCTTGTACGACGCCACGGCCACGAACTCTTTTTTCCCCTTCGCTTCGTACCGTTAGGCCCCACCGGTACCGTTCCAACACGCACGGGCATACCTCCGGTGCGCGGTGTCAAGCTAGGGACTTTTACATAGTACGACGGATCCTGTCAGGCCTAGCTAGCTGTCTTAGCAGCACCTGCTATTCTCCTTCGACGTTGGTACTCCTCGTATTGCCCATGACCGTCCACTATAATGCAATATATCCAAACGTGGTTCGATGGTCAGAAACGACGGCAACGACGACTAAATTCAGCTTCGGGTACTATCAAACATGACCGTCCAACGGTGGCATTAGCTTGCGTAGCTTGGACCGGGGGGGCTCTGAAACCTTTCCGAGAGCAACATTGTGGCTTTCGAATACCCTGGCGCCGGGTTGCGCAGGTATCATACACCATCTTGGCGATTCCGTCCAAACTCTATCGATCTGAGCTGTTTAGGTCTCGGCCTCGCATATTTGCTCCAAACGGTCCATCATTGTTGTACATCTTCCCCGATCGGACAAGACCAGGGGTGGCTCCAAGGCTCATGCAGCTCCTAGCTCCCCTGTACAAGCTCTCTCTTCCAGGAAAAAGCTCCATAGTCTCTTCGAAGCCTCACATCGCTTGTTCTTTTGATACAATCCATGCGTGGTCAACTTCCTATTATCAATCATTATTAAGCCTGTTACAATTCGTCATCAGTACCTGAACCATGAAGCCATGGTTGCACCAAGCGTTGCAAAACGGTTCAGATTATCTGTCTCAGGATATCTAACTCTCTTTTTGTTTTCGCGTCTTGGTAGCCCATGCAACACCATACCCCATTCCCCTCAAAGCCTCCGCATACGGTAACACCTGTACCACTAAACCCCCCACGTCCTCTATAACACGTACCTTAGAAGCTTCTATTAATGTTCCCTAATACATGGTTTACACAGTACTGATCTCGCACAGACTTCTTTCGCATCATATCCAGGCCTATATTCTCGATCCTGCCCGTCTTCCCCCACTCCTTCGAGCCGTGCGCGGCGCTGTCTTCCCCAATAACGCCCCAGGCGCGTCCAGCCTGGTCCCTCCTTCGTCTGACGAGCAGCTGGGCGCCCTGCGTCGCAGATGCGCTAGCGCGCTTTTGGCGCTTGTTCCGAAGAGGGTGGGCAGGCTTTATTACAGTAGCAGTACCTGGCCTTGGTCTACCAGATCGACTAGTACTCGAAAGAGTGCGAACTCGCGGTCCGGACCGTTTAAGGCCGGCAGTAATAACACCGCACATAATACCAATAGCACTGGAGAGGAAGTTGCACGCGTGCGGCTTACCGATGAGGGCAAATCTGTTAGAGACAGCCATGCAACGTTGACCCCAGACAGTTCAAAGCGGCAATTTGGAGACACCGGTGTGAGGCCGACCGAGGCCGGTGGCGACGATCGGGCTGACATGTGTAACGAAGACGAAGAGGAGAACAGAATCCTATATGAGATTGAGACCGGAATTCTCGACGTCTTCTCGGATCCCTATTGCAATAAGCACCTGGTGTACGGAATTCTAGAACTCATCCTCGTGCGTCTCATGCCCGAACTAACCGAGAAGGGGGTCATCGAATTATGGGAAGAGCGAATAAGTTAGGGAGGGCCGGGCGTTCGGTTTCTCGTAAATGAAATAAGTAATGTAATGATTGATACCCAACCAACCTATGTGTTGTTAGAACAGACATGAAGAAATTTAAAAAGAGTTTCAAAGTGTTATGCACCGCCCTGTCCAGATCGAGTGCACCCCTTCATGCAATGCAACATACTTTTCCAACATAAGCAGCAAGCAACCGTCGACGGGGCCGAGGCAGAAGAAGTTCCGGAATGGAATTGCAGAGCCGCCCAGACTCGTTCCGATGTCGATGTTTCGTCTCTATTCGTCATCTAGCTCGTGAAAGAGCCCCGAGAAACTCTGGATCGGTAGCATTCCAAAAATAAACGTCGGTCATGAATTAGGATAGGAGAGCATCCAAGTCAATTCCTTTTTCCTTCTAGAGTGTAACCTAAGTACTCCAAGGATGCTCATTGCGAACACCATGTCTACCTACAAAGCTGGGTTTACACCTTCTATGACGCCTGTAAGCCTCACTCACATCTCAGAGAGGAGATGATAAGCGAGAGAAACAGTCGTAATGGGTATCTCAAGCTGCGTACCTAGGTAGGCAGAAGTTTGGATGTCCCGAGCCCATGTAGCGTCACTTTGTAGGGTAGGAGATGTAAGCAAGATGCAAGATGCAGACAGACAGCATGGTTAGAAAGGGGAAGCCAATATAGTGCAATTCGAATTAGTTGTCAGCGACTTAGAGAGAAACGATCCCGATGAACGCCAGATAGTGCTTGCTGCGCAGGTGCTGCTATGTAGAGTGAAAAAAAAAACCAATGAGCCGAGACAAAAACTCCCCTTTCCACTGAGACACACACCAACACCAACACCGATCACCTAACACCTTCGCGCCCACCCCCTTCGGCTCCGTAATATCCCCCCCCTTTTTCGCCTTCCTCGGACATCAAGGCAGTTCTGTTCTCCCCAGCCATGTAAGCTTCGATTGATTTCAACGAATGTGTCGCTTGTCCATCCCCTTTTTCCTACTCCTCCCGGCCTTCCTCCTCCCACGAAGAAATAACGAGAGGATCGAGTTCGAGTCCAGTTTCGAGACACTGTACATACATAAAAATAATGTATACCTATATACGGGGGGGGATCTTTTGTGTAAAGCAAGATGTTCCAAAAAAGTAAAAGCAGCCAAGAAATTTTCTGAGAATTCGGTGATGTTTGTGTGTCTGTCGTTTGGTATGATAAGTTTCGCGTGAGCGGGACAAAGTCTTGTTGTTTGTTATTGGCATTGCCGGCCAAGATCAATCAAGATAGATGAGACAAGCTGTGGTGGTATATGTATCAATCAATCAATGTAGTAGTAGCTTCGAAGCAAGCGAGCAAGCAAGGCAAGGTAAGGACAGGGATATCGCGGCGCAGAATAACGCAAAGCTCCTTTGCTTTCTCTCTCTCTCCTCTCTTCGTCGATTGCTCGAATTTTTTCCGGGTATATTCGCTGGTATCGCGCGCGGTGGGGCGACGGGGGTATAAGTGTATGTATGTATATGATGCTTCGTGAGAATGTAGTGTATATAATTACGCTCGGTATCGGTGTTTGGTAATTTTTCTCTTTTTTCCCTTTCCCTCCTTTCCTCGGCCGAGGTCCCTCCGTTCCAGTTAGTTAGTCCCGTTCCTATTGCGCTCGGCAATTTCCCTATGACCCTATGTAGAAGTGTGAATATGATAATACTATCCTCGTTCGTTTGGCTTTGTCGTGAGACGTCTTCGGATGTATGCTTAGAATCGTTCAGTTATCCCGGAGTTGAGTTATGATGGGCGAAATATAATAATTTAGGGGGATGGTCAATACGTTTAGTTGCTAGAACCCGTGGTTCGTATCGAGTAAAAGAATGGTTCATGAACCCGTATCCAGAGTATCCCGAATATTCGATTCAGGGGGTTTGACGATCTGTTGGGGTTATTCTCGCGCTCCTTGGCCACTGGTTTTAGATTTGCGGTACATCTAGAATAAGAAGTCCAGTGATCGTATGAAGTCCAAGCTACTTATCAGCAAGCGTAAACTCACGGAGAGGCCCCCCTAGAGGCCAACTGCCTCGAGTAACATCACACAGTCATCGTCGCCTCATTCTTTATTAAAGGCGACTGAGCCCCTACCATCTCCGTGTCACCTTCTGGTATTCTTGTTAATCCGCCGAGGCCTTGAATCGCGGAGTTAGCTTGCGGCCCTCCGAGTTGCTGCTGTGGCTGCAACTTCAGTTTCTCGGTAAGGCCGAGGACTATTAAAAAGTCGTTCTGATCGACCAGACCGGTAGATTTGATCTGCTGCATGAAGCTAAGCAATGTGTCCGCGGCTCGTCTGGCATCTTCTTGGGTCGGGGAACTCGGCGAAGAGCCCATCGAAGTCGCGGAAACGGCGGCGGTCCCCGAACAGCTCGACCTGCCGGCTAGACTGCTGTTGCTGCTCACATGGTGTAGCGGTGTTGGTGGGGAGATGGCCGAGTCTAGGCCTCCGAAGGGCGGGGCGGACAGTTCATGGGCCGGCGACTCAAGGGCCGAAGAAGGCGCAGTTCCGGTCTGGCTATATTTCGGCGTCAGTGGTTCGCTGGGCTGCGATTGGTTGATGTAGTCGAGGGGTCCAAGGTCGGGTACTGTCTGACTTCGAGGGCGCTGGAAACCGGGACCTCCAGGCGGTATTTGGTTTCGATCGCCAAACATTCCCGAGTTCGGATCCGGAGAGAAGTTGAAGTGCGAACCCGGGCTAAAAGCACCAGCAGAAAATGTTGAGCTAGGCGGGTCTGTAACCGCACTGGAAAGCGAGGTCGAGCTCTGCGAGTGTGGGTGTCTATACCCGTTCGTCTCAAAGTCCATGAAGCTAGAAGAGATAGGTTCCTTTACTTCGGGTTTCTCAGTCGCCGAGGGGGGTTGCGGTGAGGCCGTTTGGTTACTTGGTGAAGCCGGCGAAACACCTCCGGGCGTTTGTGTAGTAGATAATAACGGTGAGCCAGTATCCAGTCGAGCATTATCAGGAATCGCGGTCTCCGATGCTCTACGAATTAGCTTCCCGGGGCCGATGTTGTGTTTCTGCTTAAACTTCTCGATCCAGGAGGCGGTGATCGTTTTGAGAGGGCTGTCTGAGCCGGTGCAGAACACCTTCGCCTTCTCCTCCATCTGGGTATCACTGACCACGACACCCTTCTTCTGCTGGCCCCTTACCCAGTTCGCGAGAGCTCGCTCAATATCCGGCGGTGACTTTCCCTTGGACTTCTTCACAGGGGAGCCACCCTGGCTATCCAGGTTGAGGTAGAGTTCCTTCCTTCGCAATACCTTCGACACCGTACTATCAGGTAGCGTTAGCAACCAAGGTCTCGTTTGAACGCTTGTCGACTTTACCTTCGCTCAACGCCAAACTTCTGGCCAATCTCCGTCTGTTTGGCATGAGGGTTGTCCTCGTGAAAGAGACACATGTTCCGACGATCCTCGTCTGTCAAGGTCTTCCTTGGCTGCGACGTATTGATCGTTGGCAGCCCCGGCCGCTGTCTTATAGGAGCCGATGCCGGGGGAATCGCCACGGGAGGCGCCGAGTAGCTCTGGGATGGGTTGGTCCGAAGACTGGGCCATGGGACCTGGGAGGGCTGCTGAGTTGGTATTATCAACGGGTGCGGGAGATGGCTGGAAAAGTTGTTGTGCGGCTGGCTGTGCATCTGGTGCGGAACAGGTGGTGGAGCCATGCCGATAGATTCTGATGGTAATCCATGAGTAACTGGAGGCATATAATAGTTTTCGCTGTAACTTGTCATAGCCATATTGGCATACGCGTTCATATCAACTTGCCATTGTTCGTGCGAGTATGAGTTGTTGTCGTGAGCCAAGTGGTTATCCTGGTCTATACCAGTTGAACCGATTAGAGTATTGTGCATGGCTATCGTCTCAGCTGGGCCGCCTATGCTAGATAGTTGGTAGGATCCGTAGGCTATAGCCCGCATTGACTGACGGTCACGATATAGACTAGTTATCTGCGGTCTCTGTGGTGTAGGGTTTGTAATGAGCCGCAACTATAGTCTGTTAGAGTGGTAGGATTGGCGCTGGCGACTGTGGAGATCTGCCGGGACGGTTTTTGGCAACTCGACTTTTACGGGCGGGAGACGGCATGCATATTCAGATTTAGTCAACCAATTGGTCCTCTGGGAGGGGGGAAAGTGTGCCGTAGTTTGTGGCCCGTATAATTCACTGTCCTCGTGCGCTGTTGGTAGCTGCAGCGGAAGTTGGCGGTCTGTCTGGAAGAAGCGTTTCCGGCAAGTCCCCCGAAAAGAGAGCGGGAGAGGAAGTGCAAATCTCAACTGAGGTAGCTAGTTGTATTGTGGTGTTGTATCCCATGCGCAACGATAGACCGGTCGACTTAGAAAAGAGCCAACCAACAGATACCCGGGGGCCTACCGTTGCTATCAAAGTTCACCCAACTCTTTACACACTTTGGCAACGAAGCCACTTTCTCCTAGGTTGTTCTAGTTTCCCTATTCTTTTCTTTCCCCTCAGTCGTCTCTCATCCCCCCTCTCTTTTGGTGCATCGAGGAGCAGGAGAAGATGGCCTGTGCCGTTGGTGTAAATGGAAACGGCCGAAGGGTTGACAAGCACGTTGTAGGGAGGACGGCGAAGCAAACAGAAGCAACTAGGAACTAGTGAACCGGTTTTTTCACCAGTTCGACCGTCGATTGAAGGTCTGGCTCCCCTAGTAGAAGACGCCGCAATGCAGTCTCATAGCTGGGCATTCAAGATAGGAATATCAGACGCACGGCGAAAGGTAGGGCTAGATGCTAGACACAGAACATGTGGAGGAGACCGTACATAGATACATATGTAAGTCTGTATGCAGTAACAGGGATATGGGGGTGCCCTTTGAGTCCGGGGGCCCTGAATAACGAGAGATACATAAGAAGGGGGGTGTGCGTGGTAACCCTCGAGGGATAAGATGTGGTATGACAGGTCTGACAGGACGAGGGTCCCTACTCAAAGGTACAGATGAATTAATGTAGTTAGGCCCGTGGATGTGCGTCTAAAGAGGGCTGGCTAGCCGGGGTCGAATCTTCAATGTGTGTGGAGAGACCACGATGCTACCGTTCTTTTTTAACTTGTCAGAGAAACGACAAACTGGAGAGCTATATCCTGGGATGCCTAACAGCCATGCCCATCAGACGGGATTGACCAGGGCCGCAAAAAGCAACTGAAAGCGCCACCCCCGGGGCACTCGGCAAGCCGTACACGTAGAACGTAGCAGTTGTTATGAGACAAGCCGAATGAAAAGCGAGAAAAAATCGAGAAGACATCTTTAACAGCTGTCAGAACAATAATAATTTCAGAACACGGGAGACATGTGGCTCGCGTCGAGACTGCATTTCCCCCCAAGACATCCCGCTCGGGTGGCTGTCCGTCATGTTTCTGAATAGAGCTTCATTTCTCCACGAGGTTCTTTTTTGGCGTCGTCGAGGAGAAACACCAACGAGCACCAACGAGGGGCCAGCCACGAGCAGCAAGCCGATCTGGCTGGTCCATGGTCAACCGAATCTGACTAAAGTGCGGGTACTGGATGCTCCCGAGGTGGAACTAGGGCATTGGGGATCGTCGAAAATGAATAGGCGATGAATTATGAATACATACAAGACAACGATAGATAGCCAAATCCTGCCCGTTTCTCACATATTACATATTAGGTATCATGAGTCCGGAATAAACCCCACTTGGAGTTGGACCAAGGGGAACTAAAGGAGCCAAGCAACGCTCTTAATTCTCTCTCACCTCTTGTCAGCTTCGGCTTGTTACCTCAGGTACTAGCTGTTACGCAATTCGATGTATTTCAATAATATCACACCCTATTAAAAAATAGATAAAGTAGATAAAATAGGAACAGAGAGTGTAATAGAAGATCGAGACAACCAGAGCGAATGGATGCTTCCCCTGCCACGGACCAACTTATTTAGGCTCACGATAGTTGAGATGAAAATGGTCTTGTTAACCAGGTTGGTGAAAAATATGGACCAGAACCAGGTGAGCCGTCGCAAGACCTACCTAGGTAACTCGGCGGGAAGGATTGCTCACTTGAGTCGACCGAGAAGTCTTGGAAGTCAACCAGTCAAGCCAGGTCCTGTGCCGCAACTCGAATAAGAGACGTTCAATGAGGTATTTCATAGAGCTCTACGGCTTGGCTTCGTTCTGCTTCGTCCTTTTTTTCTCCACTGAGTCTTTTTAGTCTTAGCGGAACTTGGTCGACGGGCTGACTAGCAGGGACACTTTCAGCAGGGTACCATGGTCCACGTCCCCCATGTCCCCAATGTCCCCATGTCAGAAACGGACCGTATCGCCTTTTCATAGGGCAAACATGGGCCACTCTCTGCCACCGTTTCCGTCCACGACGGATCGTCATAATGGGCTCCTGCGATTTTATTTGACGGCCGCTAGCGAGCCAGATCTCTCGACGCCTCGACAGCTTCATGTGAGCCCCTCACCTCTTGAATCCTGTTTAGAAACATATCCAGTCACCAGCCGAGACGACGTCAAACGACGCGTATTGCATACTTGGATTAAAACCCACGCTATCCCTTATAGCGCTCTTTGGCCCTGGCTGGTCCCTTATTCCCTTCTGGTCCCCTACATTATACTCTAGTATCTATAGTATGAGTCTGCAAGACCCTATGGATTCTGGATCTTATAGGATATTATGGATCTTACTCCAAAAAAGCTTACCTGGTGTGCTTCCTTCGTTTTACCATATATAGTACTTATAAGACAAGACCGGGCCGGAAGAAGTGGCAGCGTTCAGGACCCGACCAGGGGAGCTTCGTCTCGATTTGCCAATTCGGCCATAATCGGACCATATGATGTATGATGACAAAGGAGGGGTACTGAGATTCGTCGTGGCCGCCGAGCCGAGCGAAGTCATTTCTGCGACTCTTTCCCACCAGTCGCTATGCAGTATCATTGATGTAATGCCCATTTATCTCCGTTTGTGAGACAACTTGGACCAGGTCAAATTGAGATGAGCAGCATGCTATACGGGGGCCCCTGTCTTCCCCTAAGGCCGATTGCACGGGGGCCCCCAAACGTCTGTGAGTATTTTTCTCGGCCCTCCTAATGAGGGTTAACGAGGTCGTTACCTTCGTTCCCTACCCATCCCCACAGCTATATTTCGTCGGTTGTCAACCGTTCAATGCCGGCAAGCGGAAGCCCCAAACTTCCTAAGGGAGATCATAGCAGGCCATAAAAAGATCGATGTCATGCAAACCCCGAGTTGAGATCTCTGCGCCTCAATGGCCTCATTTTCGAGCTTTGACATACAAAAGACGGTCTCCTCAAGGGCTACTACTACGTACAAATCAAATATAAAGCGCTGCAATATGCGTTGTCCGAGTCCGAGCATAAGATAACGCATTGCTTCCATATCTAGCAAGCTATTTTGAGTATCTATGGCCGTATGGCAAATTGGCCAACAATGCGACAGAGCATCAATTCTTGGAGGCGACTTTCGACCGGGAAATGCTCCTGTAGCACTTTGCCGGATGAGGGTTGTTCTATCAAGCCGTCGCGACGGACAAGCAAGCTTGTGTAGCATCTAGACCCCCCAAACACAGTCGGGAGCATATCTACCTAAAGGGCCAACGTGGTTCAATATCTGAGTACACCTCATCGATCCCTCGGTGAGATTCGTACACCCAACGCTGGTGAACTACAGCTACTACGTACAAAGCTGAAGGAAAAAGGAACGGTTCTCATTTCCACCTCCCTCACCGTGGGATTCGGCGAGCTCTGTGAATGAATGCCGTTCTTCAGCGGCCCGACCAGGAGATACTACTTACCACTACTGCTACTACTATTTCCAATCCAAACGATAGCCTAGACGGAGATAGTAAAACAGGTGTCGTTCACCAGTCCTGAATATTCCGCCATCTTGGTTCAGTGACTAGAAACAACCAACAACGCGTTGCAAAATGTAGCCTAGAACAGCCATTGGACATAATTTCCGGGTCAGACGCGAGGCCTTCACCGAGGTCCGTTGGGCGATTGGGCATGAATGGTCAGGAGGTCCAAGCGAGTACAGTACTCTTTTCCGTGCTCCGGGCTATCTTCCAGTTGGTCAGCTCTATCTATATCCTGGACTATCCATGCCTAAGTTTTGAGGAGGCTTGAATCCTAGAAAGCAAGGGCTCGTTCGAGCTTAGCGTCCCTGACGAAAAGCACCAGTTGTTGCCACAAGGCCGAGATTTGTGTTACAGTACAAGCTGCGAGGCGTCTGTGCAGCGTCTTTTCTTCGGCTCCATGCAAGGCTTTAACACCCCCTCAATCATGGGCCGTTGCAGTTCGACGGTCGGTTACTCCTCCCATATATGATTTCATAGATAATTCTCAAGTCCGCGATCATCCGTAGCCAGCTGGCCCTGCGGTATCTTGCCGAACGATGCGGCTGTGGAGTCAGATATACCCTGCGCGCGCTGCTATGCGATCGAAAGTAACGTCATGCCGCGATACCTATTATCGTATGTAAAAGCAGCAGCCGTTGATTAGTTAGGTACCTTCTCTTTTTTTCCTTCCCGGACGACACGAACACATACAGAGAGAGAAGAATAGCAAACCTCGGCGTTAGCAGTTAGTAACTACGATCACGATGCGGTACCACGTTCGACCTAAAGCGGTAGGGCATAAGCCATTGCGGAATTTGGGCATCGTCATCCGTCATAGACTATGGAATCTTCTAATCGGGAAGTACCAATCCTGAGAAAATTACCGGAATTATTAGATTGTAGTCGTTCTCATACCCAAAACGGAGGCGTCGAAGCACGGTTCGGCGCCATGTCAGCAGCCTACATTGCTACCTATCATTAAAGTGCGACACACTGAAATGTTGGAGACAGGAGACGGGTTCACGGCCAGATGGATTGTTCTGTACTTTCGCCTTGCAGCTACGCTACTTACTCACTCACTCGCTTGAGGAATAACCAAATAACCATAGGATGGTCGAGGCTACCACAGCTCAAAATGAGGCTGCTAAAACGATGGACAGCCCGGCATTTGTTTGGGAAGCTACAGTAACAACCTCCAATGTGAGCGTGTGTGTACGGTAACATTCCCAATCGCTGTCAATTGCCTACCGTTCGAAACATGGTAACGAGAATGGGAAGAATGGCGTTATCTTGTCAGAAGCTAAGTTACCATTCGGGGTTTGTAGGGTCTGTAAAGTGTGTGTGTGCGCCAATGTATGTATGAATATGTACATGTATGAGAGGGTGTGTGGTGGCAAGGTTGTCTCGCATGGTTGAGCGTGGCCAGGCCATGAGGCAGATGAATAATGAACCAGAAAAATCGATAATCCCTATAGGAGACAATAGCTTTGTTAGATGAAGTAGGGTTGGGAGTAGCCCCATAGCGACCCCCAAATTCAGACGATCGAGAACATTTCTCCACGAAGCGGGCTGTCAGATGTACCTTCGGCGGCTAGAGGAGCGATATGAAAGGTTGGAGGCAGGTACCAATTTGCCGTGCGACCACTTTAGGGAGTGGATAATTTCTATACTGAGACGTTGAGTGGTTGAAAATATTCCGATCGTTAAGGTGCAACGATAGATGGACAGGGCCAAGACAGCGACCGGCAATAAATTGTTGGCATTGGACTCTAATTATTGTGGCGCGAACAAAACAGACAAAACATACAGAAACATCACGCCCATATGTGCAATAGATGTGTATCAACTGCTGCAAAGGGGCTGCCTTAAACGGTCCCCAAAGAGATAGGTAAGGCACCGGTCATGATGCATCCCCACGCCTCGTCGGAGACATGGTCGCATAAACTGAGACCCGTTCGGTTATGCAGGTGGTGACGATTTGCAGCCCTGGGTCTCTGGAGTACATAGCATGCGGAGTACGCTCAGGCATTTCAGGCATTTTCAATTGAGAGATGCGGCTTACTATGTACCATCTGTATGTATGTATGCCTGTATGTACGTACGTACGTATGTATATGCATACATCGTGGGATTCCCCCGCAAAAGGGAATATAACAACATTTCTTGAAATTGGAGCCCAGCTGGCCAGCTTTCAGGCCTGGAACTGGACCTGCGCATTCACAGATCCTCGTATGCGAAATCGCCCATTACTGTATCATTATTTGCATGATCGGGTCCTTCTACTCCAGAGAAGAAAAAAAAAGCAAACAGTACTTTCGCTTTCCGTTGCCGGTGCGCCGCATCGGCTACGGTCTGTCCCTTGATCCGCAAATCTGCAGACAACCGTATGCCCCTGTTCCTGAAGCTGCCCAACAATGTCGTGAGATGATGATGCTGCCAAGTATCATCCTCCATTCGTCTTGCTATGCGAGATCGCGGGCTCGGGAACGCGTACACAAGGGAGCCAATCTGATTAAGACTCGACATCCTTTATGACAGTGGGTCGAAACCGCATGAAGGACCCCTGACCCCTTTTTTGGAAGTCTGGCCACTTATCTCTTGACAATCGTGACTGGGATCAGCAAGATTAGCATCCGGGTTTATTGTAAAGATGACTAAAAGTTGGCAATTAATAATTACCTATATCTTCGTCGGCTAACTCGTGAGCGAGCCCAACGCGTTGGGGTTGGTGCTTTACAGACTTGCCGTAGACGATGGCGGTTTTGAACTGTTCGGTAATACTCCTGTGGATTGCGTTGCACTAGAGGCCCATTGGTCAGCAGATTCGTACCGGTCAAAGTTACGAAACGGGGGTACTTACAAAATCCTCGACTGTACACCTGGTGGAACGGAGCACAACAGGCGCTGAATAGTCCGGCATCTTCCCCTTTGGCTTCGTGTAAACTCGGACCAATTTTAGCTTGTCCCACCTGCATGAAAAAGGAGATTAGCCATGTGTGAGCTACACGCCTTCACAGGGGAGTCGAGACTCACATGGCCTCCATCAACTCGTCAACGTTCCATCCATGCTCAGAGCTGATAGGCACCGCGTTGGGAATACGGTACAACAGATCCAGCTCCTCGATGCTGATTGCGTCGATCTTGTTGAGGACGTAAATGACTGGTATGTAGCTGCGGCTCTTGGCCTCCAAGATGTCGATCAGATCATCAACAGTGGCATCACAGCGAATCGCAATATCTGCTGAGTTGATACGATACTCGGACATTACGGCCCTGATCTCGTCGTGGTCAATGTGGGTTAGAGGTACGGTACTGGTAATGTTAAGTCCGCCCTTGTCCTTCTTCTTGAAGGTAATATTGGGCGGTTCCTTGTTGATACGAATGCCGAATCCCTCTAATTCCGTCTCAATCACTCGTTTATCTGTCAAGGGCTTATTCACGTCCAGCACGATGAAGATCAAATGGCAGGTCTTAGCGACAGCAATCACCTGACGACCACGACCTCTTCCGTCCTTGGCTCCCTCGATGATACCCGGAAGGTCGATCATTTGCAAAGGAGCTCCTGTACAACAGTGTCAGAGACAATACATGACAGAGTCCCTTTCAAGAGACGCAGACGCTGAGTAGGTGGGGGTGGCAAGAAAATCGCAAATGCCGTACCGTTGTACATGACCTGTCCCGGCACAGATGTCAATGTGGTGAACTCGTACGCTGCAGCTTCCGAGTGTTGACCGGTCAATCTACTCATCAGAGTACTCTTCCCCACGGAAGGGAACCCGATGAAGCCAACACTGGCAACACCGGTTCTGGCAACATCGAAACCGGCACCTCCACCACCTCCGCCACTCGATGAAGGAGTCAGGAGTTCTCGCTTCAGTTTCGCTAGCTTTGCCTTCAGTTGACCCAGATGAAACGAGGTGGCTTTGTTCTTTTGAGTTCGGGCCATCTATCAAGTAAGAGGCTTTAGCACATCTATCCCGTACACAGTTTTAAGAAGCCATTTTACTCACTTCGGCCTCGATCTCTTTAATCTACGGAGACAGGTTAGCGACTCGGTCACCCGCAGAGCCATACGAAACTTACCTTTTCCACCGTCGTCGACATTTTGACAGGTTCGGAGAGCGGATACTACTAGGTTAGGTGTATGTATGGTAGTTTATTTCGGTGCTAACAGCGAGCACTTCTCTCAGCCCCCTTCCGATGAAGTCAATTCTTCACATGTAAAAATAAATACCAGTGTCGGTACAGTTGGTATACAGTTGGTACTGGGTAGGTATTTATTTGGTGGGGCAAATTGAAGAATCTAGAAGGCTTTTTTGCAGTGATGTCAGCTCCCCGCCATTTGCCGTAGTTTCTCCGAAGTACTGTATCCTTTTATGTGCATTCCCTCTTTAATTATTCATGCCGGTATGTGCATATTAGACTTCTACGTTCATCAAACAAATTCACAAAATTCTATATATACGTTTTTATCATAGCTCGTCACATATATAAGACGCTAGGAGAGTAATATATCACATTCGTCTTCGAAGTGCCGCTTTGCGCTTACGGCTCTCTTCAAAAGGTTTACAGTAACTCCAAACCATCTCGTGACTCAGGGGTTATGAATACATTCATTCCTGTTCCTTACAAGATACCTATTTCAGTCGCACGCGTTTGCCATGATACGCCTACACTATTAAGACTTATGATATCCATGTATTATGATCATCATTATTGGTATTACAGCTAATAACCTCTTATGGTCTACTGTAGCCAGCTTCCATGGGAAGCATAGTTGATAGCTCCTAGTCAAGTTTCAGTCCATTATCAACCACATGTCTAGAAAGTTTGAGAACAAATGTAGATGCTGATATCCAAAACCCAAGGAAGTATACTAAATCCACACCCCTTAGTTGTTTGTAGCGTCTAGAAGTCGTATTTTTAGGAATTCCTAGTATAGATTAATCAGATTCAATGTCATTGGGTGTTTACACGCGAGGTGATTGCTGATGCCGTTGGTTTCAGGTACAAATAGTCAATGCATAGCGCGAAGAAAGCAAGGAAATCTGATCAAGATAAGCTTTTTAGGGCTAGCATAAGGGCGTTGCGTGAGTGGAAGCAAGGGAGATCTCATTCGATTACGGTACACCCAACTCGTTATGCAAGGGGACTCTGAGGTGCCGTCCCGGGAACGCCGTTCGGCACCTAATAAATGAACTGAAGAATATCTCCCGGAGACGGACTAGAGACCCTCCGCGCATGTCCTCCAGGGAGACCATATGGTTGGGTGACGTTCAGGTGATTTAAGCAAGCTACCCCTATATCTGTCCTACTATACGTATGACTCGTGTAAGATCAAACATCGATCAGAGGATCCCTTTTCATCATATTGATTAAGAGCCTAGTCTGAGAATACAATCCGGCTACCGGGACGGCGATGTTTTACTTTCACGTGCAAATATGAAACCCACAACCACGTAACGTAGTCTAGCGGACGTTTGCTTTTGCGGCCGTACTATAGTCCTAGAATATGTCTGGGAAAGATTCCGACGTAAGAGTAGGACTGTATTAGATATCTGAAGTAAAAACCTACTACCATCAAGAAAACACGCATCCTCCGGCTATAGGAGTCTATAGAACCAGTCAGCTTTGTGAAACTCTATTCATATCTTTTGTCGAATATAAGTAATCGTAGATTTAATATACAGCATAGCGTAGTAGGGAGCAGAATCGGAAGGTTTACCATGGTAGTAGGTACATTGCCATTAAAATCCAACTTCTCATCCCGCAGCATTAGGCCTTCCCATCGGGTCAAGGCTGCATGACAGTCGTTCTATCGATTCAAGCCACTGCTACCTCATCCACCGATAGCGGTGCTAGGAGATATGAGTATTTCTCATTGTGACTAAAGATTGAACGGCATGTAGTAGGCTAAATAGCAGTAGTACACATATAGCTGATGCTAGATAGTCTTAACATCATGCTGGGCGTGAAGGCTAATGAGAATGTAACCTCAGCGCAGGATCAGAATAAAGGTCTTTCATGCCCACTAGGGCCATCATACCTCCGTTAGTAGAATAGTCTGCCTCTGCTAGCGACAATAGTATTTAACTTGACAACTCAACGATCTAATCCCGAGCCATGAAATCTGGGTAGTATCTGGTGCTGCTACACTTACTATTATAACCACCCTTGAATTGAACGAACGGCTACCTAGATTAGATCCAATCACGAATAGTCATATGTCATTGTAGTTGCAATTGGGGCCTGAAGATAAAGTTATATCGTTGATTTTTCACCATTGGATCGTGTTATTGGTAACTATAACCCCTTTCAACTCTTCTCACTTATATGACAAATGAACGAATAAAATTTTACTTAGCTCTGTGGCAAGACCGTTGTAAATATCACATCTAAAGTTCTGCACCAAGGGGATCATATTGATGAACGGCATATCGCGTTCCCGATCCTTCAATAAACTTGCCAGACAAATGCAACCTGGAGTTCATACAGTATGTACGTTACCGGATAAGACGTGGTCCCTCAGCACTAATAACATATAGCCTCAGCCATGAACAAGGCAGACGCCGTTGAGTCTACTATATTCTTATATGGAATACAACAAAGTGATTTTTTCCCTGTTTCCCTTCTCTATGTTGGGAGACTGGTCCCAATACTCCGAGTTCAGTTGGCTCTCTGGAACCTCTATCCCATTGGAGAAGGCTCTCCTTCCAAGACGAGGGCGTTCATGGGAGGACCACGAGCCCTACGCAACAACTGAGCTGCATTGAGGCTTCTTGACTCGCTTCATAACACTGTCGTACTTTCGCTATCAACGGAGTGTAAGATACTAGTTGACACTACTATAATTCTACATCACGGTATGTAAATCGTGCACCCATGAACGTATAATTAACTAAAATGATACCCGAATAGGTACAGAGAAATCTGTAATAAAGAGGATGAATAGTTTGAACAAACCAGAGTATATATCCGGAAGAATAATAGCATGTCGTTGAAGTCTAAGTCACGAGCTGCTTAATTGCATATGTTATAACGGGTTGCCCTTGCACTAATGCGGGTAGACAAAAAGGTTTGCGAAGTTCATTTCTTCACATGTTTTTTTCCCTCAATACACTAGCAACCGAGATGGAGGGAATGGAAAGGCATCCATACACCTAGGATGCAAGCCTCGGACGTCCTCGCGTATGCTGGTAGCATAAGTCCGGCTGTATACTGCCAGCTTTTCTACGTACTATCTGCTGCGGCGGTACTGGGAATTGCGGCGGCCCCCGAATCTATACAACGTCTTCTCACTCAGTACGGCGCCCGGAATCCAGCTGAGAGTGTCTCGAGCGGCAAGGAAGAGAAGGCTGTCAGCGATGGACCTCTTGTCGGCATCGTTAGCTGGGTGACGTCTGTGGGCAAAGTTCCTCACTCATGGTTTATTCACTTCTACGTTCTTTCGCTCTCTTGCTCTGCGTTCTGGGCCGTTCAATTCCTTTGCCATGGACGGATCCTCGAGCTTATTGCTAGGAACCAAGCATTGAGAGAGACATCGTCAATGTCGATTAACCAGGTTGTTATCACATGGGCCTTGATGACTTTGCAAGGAGCTAGACGTCTCTACGAGTATGTGGCTGTCCTTCGGCCTTCACCATCTAAGATGTGGATTGTCCATTGGCTACTGGGAAATGCGTTTTACTTCTTTACAAGTATTTCCATTTGGATAGAGGGTTCTGGTAGGTACTATGGCGCCATCCTATCTCAAAGTCTTCTAAGAACTTATCATGCAGGTTCGATTCTATCTTCTGATAGAAAGTCCCTAGATGCCGAGGCATTGCCGTTTAGCAGCATTGTCGGGGTTCTTCTGTTCCTGGCCTCGTGGTCCATGCAGTACAGATGCCATAGCTATCTGTCTGGACTGAAGAAATATTCCCTTCCGGAAGACGGGTTGTTCCAATACCTGGTGTGTCCGCATTATACTTGCGAGTGTGTGTTGTATCTTTCTTTAGCCCTAGTAGCAGCGCCAGGGGGTCGGCTATACAACAGGACGCTGGTCTGTACTGTATTATTCGTCGCGGCTAACCTTGGCGTCACTGCGCAAGGCACCAAGAGATGGTATAGCGAAAAGTTTGGTCCCAAGGAACTGCGCGGAAAATGGAAGATGATACCGGGCGTATTTTGAAGACGGATCCGTACCTGGGTGCGGGCGCATCACTTTTTCTGGAATAATCCGAGCTTGCCTCCTAACTTGGACACCTTCATAACATCTCGATATGTCAAACTCGTGCGGGTCTTTCGCGTGTTACGCCCGTCTACGAAGTCATCGGGCGATCGGAGAAGATCCCAATTCGCGATGGTGCTATTCGAGAGTTCAACATCCTCTGTGATATCTGCGATGCCATGGAAGAAGTCCGTGTAAAGGGAAGACGTAGTGATGAGCAAGCTCCTAGGCTCCTGAAGTATTCTCCACGCCGGTTCAGGGTCTAGCGTTCCATCCTCCTTGGATTTATAGATGTTGAGGCAGAGACTAGCATTGAGGCTTATGGTGACTACAACGGGATGGTAGGCGGGTCCGTCCTGGATCGGGATGAGTGGTTCATCAGGTTTCCAGTGGCATTACCAACTTACCTTATGAGGCATTATTCCTATGCCAGGAGGATATTCTGGAGATACATTAATATCCCGTGCTAGAGCAACACTAGTTTCCTGGAAGTCGCTTTTCCAAATGGGTGGACACGTCAAGTGATATCAGATGTCGGAAAGGCAATACCAGCGAAGTCATATCCAAAACTATTGTGGGCATATTTCTACACGTACCGTTGATAAGAACGTGATTCGGCTTCTGGTGAGGACTGTCGGAGAAGATGCCAAACGAATCAGACTTTTGTGAGAGTCGAATAGATTCCAAACGCGGCACAATCGGATCATGGAGCCAATCTGGTAGAGGAGCATCCAGCAATTTGTTATTTACGAGATCAGATGGCCAGGTTTGAAGTCGTCGATGAGTGAGTTGCTTCCAACGTGGTTTCGGTGCGGATGCTATCTGTGCTATGGTTAGGCCAACAGCTGCGAGGGGTATGGGTCTCAAAATTGGAGGCGCTCGCACTTTATCTAGAATGGTCTGCTCTTCCTCTTGTGTAATAAAGTCCGACATGTAGTAGGCAGACGGAGGTAAACTTGTAATCCGGACTTGGTCGAGAGAATCGGGAAGGGTGACATCAGTACGAGTAGGGCTCGTGGAGTCGTCGGCCATGATGAATGGCTGCTAGGAGCGAAAGTCGGACACGAAATCTCGGATATCTGTTACACAGAAGGACACCTAAAAAAGTAGTGTGGTCTGTCACGGCGTATCATAATAGGTGAATATTTAGGTGGTTATCATGATACGCCTTGCCATCTGAGATAAAGCCCGAGCGCACGTGCTACTAATTCGTAGATGCTTGTAAGGCTGGACGGGTCTGCGTATCAATAATTTCTAAATGGTTTGGGATAGATGGGGAAGTTGATGGACCTGAGAGCCGATCAGCGTGGGATGGCTTATCAGGATGAAGGAGGGTTGAGCAGGCTGATGGAAAAAGGAGAGTTGTGTGGCCACACTCTCTCAACTACATTTGGTTGAGTAGATTGGACTGGACTGTATGGACTTTGGATGGAGTCTGGCTGTCTGGCTGTTTGGCTGGCAGACTTTTGCGACTGGACTAGGAACGGATTGGAGAAGGGGATGTGCAGTTTATTAGTGACAATTAATAAATGAGCCCTGCCACGAGAGAATTTTCAGATGGTCCAACTGGAAAGAACTGGGGAATGAGGGGCGGAAGCAGGCAGACAAGCCAAGGCAGTCAAGGCAGTTCAAGGTAGTCGGGCGCTCAGTCACCAGTTCAACCAGTGATGTTCCAATGTTGTCAGGAAATGGGCAAGGGAAAAGGCAAGAAAACAGGGGGCGCCGCTGTCGGGGGGCAAGGACCAACCTGGGCGCGCAGGACTCTACTGCAAATTTGCGGAAATACCGGCCACCCGACCCATCCGTATTCTTATGGATAACCAATCAGACGAAGGCCTAGCCTGTTAGACTGATCTTTCGAAATTGATCTTCAATGGCTACACAAGGAAAACAGTCCTAGTGCCACCACACTAATAGACCACGCTAGACTATTTTGGTCGATAGCCTACCTCAAGAATACTGCTGTACCGTTCGATTTCTTCTTGCCTACTGTAGTGTCCAGGTGTGGTGTAGGCAGGTTGGTAGGTTGGCAGTTCTGGGCAAGTCTGGCCTTCCTTCCAAGTCGTCAATATCGTTTTCTTCGTTAATGCGCCGTGCCTGCCTTGCCTATCTGCCTATCTATTGCTAACCTGAACTCACGGTAACTCACTCGTAACTCCAGTCTGCTTCTGCTATTCTCTGCTATTATTATCGCTAAGCTACTAGGTACTACTATCCTTGACCTACCTACCCTACTAGTTACCTAGTCGTATCCATTTCTCTCCCAGACTTGCAGACTGCCCAGGTGCTTTAGTTTGTTGCATCCTTCTGTACCATTCATTCAATTTTGCAAATACAATAACTTTCTCTTACACCTAATCATTCACACTTCTTCACTGGTGGTGGTTATTATCTACGACAACCTCTCATCAGCGCCATATTAGCAAACAGCACATCGTTCGATCCAGTCCTGTTCAGTGACCGGTTTTAATTTGAACCCGACGTCGACCGCCTGTCTCGTTTTCCTAACCGTCCACCCCCCTAGTTATCTGGCCCGCGACCGATCATTTTGCTCCCACTAACACTCAAACACGTACCATTGTAGAGTAGTCCGTATTCGCCAAGTCCGCAGAGCGTTTTCGACACGAATCTTGTCCTTTTCGTCACCCACGAGTGGCCATCATGGTGCACTGTATTGTATCTCGGTATATGAATTGAATGCTATGGATGCGCAGAATGCTGTCGAGTCCGCAAACACGAAACAGGCCGCTTCTCCAAAGCGGGGAGTCGCTGAGTCTGACGATCCTAGGTCGACGGTGACAGCGAATAGTACCACGACGAATAACATTAAACCTCCCATAACCGCTAAGCCCTCCTCTACATCTCGAGATACTAAGGATTCACGACCTGCGGCGACACTACCAACTACCCAAGATGATGATGTTGGACCTGATCAAAATTCAGACGCCGAGACAATCATCCTTCCAGGCAAAGATGGTGTCTCTCCGTCGAAGCCGCGGAAAATGATCAAACACGAAGACAATAGTGACGGTGAGATCAATGATGTCCTACTACCCCCAAGAAAACACTCGAAGGACGATAAGGATGGCGGTCGCATTGCTGGCCCTCACGACAATGCTGCCACCTCCCTAGAAAGGAGGAAGCGACCTTTCGGTAAAGAGAAGCAGCCACGAAATAAAGATGCTTCAAGCGGACTCAGTTCAGCTCCTGCGTCCCCACCACCCCATCGTCGCAATAATCCCGATCAAACTCATCGACGCCACAAGTCCGGCGATGCCCACTCGGAGTCAGGCTCAGAATCGTCTAAATCGAAGTCCTCCAAAGATCTCATCAAGAACAAGGCGAAATCTGTAGATAGATTACTACCCGGTAAGCGCAAGGCACCTAAGGCTGAATCTGATGACGAGGGTGAGTCGCGCAAGGTTCGACGGCCACGAATTTCCGACACAAGTCTTGAGAACAGTATTGGTGTGCGAGAAAGGGACCAGAAGTCTTCGTCTGGTCGGTTACCTCAGGATAAGCATTCTGCTTCACGAAACCGATCGCTCTCACCTCATGGTCGAATCCATCGACGTAGCCTATCGACTCAACTCCCGTCTCAATCATCGAATGGCTTCAGTACGAAGAAAAGACGTCCCCCTCCTCTCCAAGCCGCTGATTACCATTCCGATGATTCGTCTGCTAGTGGAAGCCCGCATCCTCGGAGCTCCAAGTTAAGAAGCATCGCTACTCCTGTTACTGGTGAATCAACGGTGTCACCTGCAAGGGTACCGCCTCATAAAAAGCACGTTGATAACCACGGGCAGACTCTACTCGCTAAGGCTTGTGCCAAGGGCGAGTATGATGTGGCGAAGAAGCGGTTAACTGAGCGGCCCGAGGATCTAAACTTTGCCGATTATGCTGGAAACACACCTCTGCAGGTTGCGTCTTTGAATGGCCACGAACAAATCGTCCAGCTGTTAATTGACGCGGGATGCAATCTGGATTGTCGAAATAGCGACAAGGAGACGCCGCTTTTGGATGCCGTGGAAAATGGCCATCTAGGCGTTGTTAAGCTTCTACTAAAGGCGGGAGTGAATCCTCGGAAAGCAGATGCTGAAGGCCACGAACCTTTAGAGAAGGTGCCTGATGATTTAGAGAATGCAGAAGAAATCCGGGCAGCGTTGAGAGAGGCAAAGGAGAAGGTGGGAGAATTGCGACGAACTTCTGAAGATCACCACGATTTACCTGATACTGTCTCTTCTCATGGACCGGAAAGCCCCCGACGCTCACCCCCAGCGCCAGGCAGCAGCAGCGCACTGGCGGCTCAACGTCGTGGTGGTGCCGTACGATCGACGAAGACGAGCAATCACCTATTATACATGAACCTAGATGATAAGACTCTGAGGCAGGCAGCGGCACGGGGTGACAACGAAACGGTTACCCGTGTGTTACAAGTTAAAGAACGCTGTGACGATCCTGAGGCCTTAGTTAACGCAGCTCGTGGCGGCCACAGTTTCGTCGTCGAGCTTCTCTTAGCGTTAGGAGGAGCAAACCCAGATCCGCGCCCAGTTTCGGGTCTTCCGACCGATTATGGAACACCAATGCTAGCTGCTATTGGTGGGGAGAATATCGACGTTATCAAACTTTTACTCAATGCGTCTAACTTCGACCCGACACGGCGTTTTAAAGGCCAGACATATTACGAGATAGCTAGGAATCGAGAGGGGCCTATGTGGAAGGAGGAGGAGCATCTCCTCAAGAACGCTTACGATGAATTTAAGAAAGGTTCGAAAGGTTCTAAGACAAAATCTCCGGGCAGACGGGAGCGCGATCGTGAGCTGGACCAGGAAACACGACGCACTAACCGTAAAGAGGCTAATCTGGAGGCAAACCGAGTACACAAGCGCCGGCCATCTAGTCCCGCCCGAGATACTGACTCCAAGAAAAAGACCGTGCCTGCCAAAATTTCTGGTAGTCCCAAGGAAAAGAGGCGGTCACTTTCTTTAGGAAATCCTGATGAACAAACTTCACCGAAGCGTGGGCCGGGTCGCCCTAAGAAGGAGGACCGAGTCACGAGCATTACTACTTCGGACCGCGAGGTCTCCCCTACCGTGTCTAAGTCCCAACCAGCAAAATCGAAATTGGTTGATTCGGATCTTGCCAATGGCTCATCTGATACCGAAACCGTGAAACCACGGAGGAAGCTTATCTCAGGCAAAGATTTGAAGGGGCACCGAGAAAAGCAACGGCGCGCTAGTATGGCGTCAAATAATTCTGCTCCCGAGCGTGGTGACGCGAGAAATGACGACGCACCGGATAAGCGACTTGACAGGCTTTCTGAGAGATATCACGATCGGACGAAGGCGATTAAGCGTGACGAGTCTAATGACAGGCTATCCATGGCCGAAGGTTCGGCTAAGCGACCCCGATCTAGCGTAACACCCCCCCGCCACGGGCTTGGGGACAAAGACGACGCTGATGCGCCTATCAAAAGAAGAAAATTGGACCCAGACAGCAAAGAAAAACGTTCGCTCCAAAATTCATCGCCTGAAAGTCGACTACAGAAGCGGGAGGTGTCACGCGACTCTACTAAGCGTCATCGACTCCCAGAAACCGATCGCAAGGAAAGCTCCAAGGCGAAGAAAGCTAATCGTGAACGTAGAGATTTGGACAAGGCAAGTCCCTTGGAAAAATCTAGCATTACTGTGGCATCTGAGGACGTCGACGTTGACATGCGTGACGCGCCTCAAACCCATTCCGCCGAAGAAAGTGAAGCCCAACTTGAGCGTGAGCGCAAGGAAGCGAAGAGACGGCAAGCAGAAGCAGAAGCTATTGCCGCCGAGGAGCTAAAGAAGAAGGAAGCCGAAAGACAACGTCAAGAGGCAGAGAAGAAGAAGCAGGAGGAAGAGGCGGCGGCGGCGGCGGAGGCGAAGCGACAAGAAGAAGCTGAAAAGAAGCGTCTTGAGGAAGAAGAGCGGAGCCGCCGCGAGAGAGAAGAGAAGAAACGCAAAGAGGAGGAGGAGAAAGCTCGGCTAGAAGAGGAACGGAAGCAGAGGGAAGAGCAGGAAAGAAAACTACGCGAAGAAGAAGAGAGAAAACGAAAGGAGGAAGAAGAACGCAAGCGAAAAGAGGAGGAGGAAGCGAGAATCCGTCGCGAACGAGAAGCTGCCGAGGAAGCTCAACGAGTGCGAGAGCAAGAAGAAAGGGAACGAGAGCGCAAACGTGTAGAGAAAGCCAGACGTGAAGCTGCACGTGAAGCTGAGATGCAGCGAATCCGCCAGGAAGAGCTGGAGAGGCTTCGTCTATCTAAACTTCCTCCCCTACTACGCTGGCTCGACGGTTGTCCAGACCCTAAGCAAAGAGAGATAGCCGAACTATTTGCCACCGCTCGAGGGGTCAGATACGACACAATCAACCCCTCAGCAACCGGCAAGGCAGACGGTCGCGAGCAATGGCTTCTCAATACCCAGGTCGCTTTACTCCTAGGCGAGAAGGATACTTCTCTATCGAGATGTGAGTCGTTCGAACTTATGTCTCAACGTTGCGGCCATGACTAATCGTGTTATAGATACTGCGTGGGAACGAATTCCGGTATCTCGTATAGCGAAAAGAGTAATCTGGCGACTCGAACAAGATAGATATGCTCTAACAGAAGGCAAACTCTACCACCTGGGTGAACAGTTGCCTGATTACTATGGATGCGATCCTCATAGCCTTAGCTATACAAAGCTTGAACAGCTTCGCGGCAAGGCAGCAGAGCGTTTCCTCGAGACGGACATGTTCTTTGTTAAAGTGAGCTTCCCCACTCATATAGTCAGTCTCTTTCGAGACAGCACTAACTTGCTTAACAGGAATCCGACTTCCTCTACATCGTTCCAACAATACCTCATCTACGCAATGTCAAACTGTCAATTTGGTACTGTGAACTCCCCGAAAATGAAGCTGCCCTCGCGACTTTTAGCGCTCCACCTGCAAAATGGAAACAAGATCCTGATGCAGAGAGCCGTGGGCGGTGGGCCCCGAGAGCCAAATATTACATAAACGGAGAGCTCGTGGGCGAAGACAAACCAAAGCAATACAGGCCGAGCAAGATCCCTTTTCCAGAACACCGGGTACCAAGAAGAGGTGGGCTGGTAGCAGTTACGCCAGACGACCCTGAGTATGCACACCTATGCGTCGAGCAGGGCCTTACTCATCTTCTTACCGATCAACAAAAACACGCTGTGCTTAATGGGGCTCACTTGACCCCTAGGAGTATGGTATCAAACGAAGCCCTAGAGTACAACGTATCTCCCTCCGAATCACCAAATGCGCCACAAGTTAATGGTATCAAGAACGTCCAAGAGTCGCTGGATAACCCCCCTGTTAATGGGGTTAGCGAGGACGAGTAGGGCTCGCCATTGACCTACAAGCTAAATTTTTCCTTACAAAAAGACCTTCTGAAGCCACTATGCAGTTACTACATGATTGTCGTGTTTCCCTGTCCCTGTACGATATCAAGGCATCGGTTCCTGCAACGGCGAACTTATTCATACCCAAACAATTCTCATTCCCGTGATTACGGGCTCTTTTTTGTTGTTGTTACGGAATTGACGAGGACGGCTTGAAAAACGGGCAAATGCTCACGTATACCATTACCTGACTTCACGGATGGAGTTATTGGCTCTTGAATCGGCTGGTAGAGCGTGCGAGAACTATCGTCCTTGGATCCCAGTTCCGAGGATTTTGTTCTTCCACGCAAGGTGATGTTCGGCGTATATGTTGATATTCGCGATGCCAATGCTAGAAAGAGGGGTGGAGAATTGGCGGATGAAATGCGGATTACGACTAGATACTCCTCAATGCAGTATATACATTCTTATGATGATTGAAAGAGCCTTGATTGGTGCCAGTGCTTCGAAATAGTGAAGGTGGAGTGGGAGTGGGATAGCTTCGAATAATTCCACAATACCCGGACCTTGCAAGTCGGTGAAATGGGCTCGTATCGCTGAAGGAAATATACCTCTGTACATAACACACCGTCGGGGACACTGTTTCACAATGTGGACTAGACCAATATAGGTATTTGAGGTTTTTCACTCTTGGGCATGGTCCATTTCATAGGCTTCCGACATGATTTTAGATTAATTCAGTCGGACAATTTCAGTAATAGGCTATCATATACCATGTATCAAACACGACCATGTGAAGACGTCACTTGGTCGATACGATAAAACGTCAGATAGGAATCTCACTTCGCCCAATCACGTGGAATAGATCCAGAGCTGAGCTATTAAGCGAGAATCCTTCATCAGCAGACGAATCACGATCTTTTCGTAACAGCCTTAGGCATGGAAGCATCTTCTGCCGTGTTGAGCCTCGATCCCAAGGATGCTTAGAACCTACACATCATCATTACACACGCACTAGCATTCTGGGAAAGCTGGCCTGTTGCTTTTTTCTTTATTTACTACGTATGTTGGAAACCGGACCGGTCTAGCGGTGGAGGGTTTTTGCAAAGCCAAGATCTACGCGTGGATCTCTTGAACTAGTTACCTCCTGCAAGCCACTCACAATTTCCAGTCTAGTGTATCTCTACCGAGAGACAAGGGTTTCACGGCTTGTGCCCCCAGTCGAAGGGGTAATTGCTTTTTATTACGGGACATCGGGGCTGCCCCAGAGTCAGCACTACGATGTACTATGACCAGTGTATCGTAGCGTCAGCTAATAGATGGCGCTCAATGGGCATTGTTTGGACCTGCCTAGTTCCCAGGGACTAGGGTCTGGTATTGGCAGTTGAGCTGATCGCACTGCCTCCTCCCTCCACCACGAAACCGGATTCTGCACGAAGCGTAGAGGCGAAAATTGGCTATCAAAGCCTAGAAACGCGTTTAGGACGGGGCTCCTCGAGACCTGATACAAGTGAATTCAGGGTTGCCTAGTCTATTCTGGAGCAGCTGGCCGTCCACTGTCACTCTTAGATCGGGGGCACTGTCTGGTCCATGCATGCATGATATTTACTCACTATTGGACAGAGGCGTCGCTGAGGCTGGATAAAAAACAAATTACATAATGCATCTCAGCATTGACGACGGGCAAATTCTCCTAATCCACCCTCGTATTCCCTCTTTCTCTCTCCTTATTTCCTTCTAGTCCGTCTGTAGAACATTTTGGCCCCCAGAGACCCTCACCGCTGAAGATCCATGTAACACCAAGGCCAGATATCCCATCGAGATCGTGACGAGCCAACGATCACCAATCTCGAGTATCACGGGCACCCATACATAATAATAGTAATAGGCTGGATCACAAGAGCAGGTAGGGCAGTATGAGGTTGCTAGCGCTCCCAACCTCACTGCTGCTCAGCATCACGCTGCAGACCCAGCTCTCAGCCGCGATCAAGAACGACTTCTCAGCGTATCCTCAGGGCTCACAGCAATGTCTAAGCGACGCGGCGGACCAGAGCAAATGTTCGGGGAGCACCGGGCAGGAGATGAACCAGTGTCTATGTTCGAACCAAGGCAACTTCATCTACAACACGGCGGAGTGCGTTGCGAAGAAGAGCCCCAGTGACCTTGACGCCGTCTATGATACGATGCAGAATAACTGCGCTGGAACCGGTGTCACTATCGCCGTGTCTAAGCAGGCCTTCCTATCCCAGGCCCAGGCCGCCACAGCGACGACTTCATCATCAACACCTACCGCAACGCATACGACGGGCACACCTGACCCGACGAAGACAGCAGATCCCGAGTCTAGTGCGGATGCGGACAAGGACTCTCAAACCGACGATAAAGCCACCGCGGCCATATCAGCCGGGGCCAAGATCGGGCTAGGCGTGGGCATCAGCTTCGGGGGCATAGCGCTGGGGTTGTTGGGATGGTTCGTATTCATGTACTCACGACGGCGGAGGCGCGCCTCCCTCAACCCAAATAACCCCAACAACCCGTCGCACCCCGACGTCGAGCTCTCGCCCGGTGGTGGTCCTGGTAGCGCGCACCCGTACAGTGCCAGCACCTACAACGGGAGCACATACGCGCCCTCGACGCCAGCCGAGTACGCGCACCACAACGGGCAATTCGGGCCCGCGGAGCTAGGCGGGACCGGGGACCGAGAGTGGAAGGAGCTACCGGCGGGTTACTATGGCAGCGGCGGGACTTTAGGTGGGAAGGAGGATAAACGGTCGTCGGGCGTGCCGCTGCTGGCCGAGCTCGGAGTCGAGGAGTTACGGACAGCGCCGTCGTCACCTGCGCCGTCACATTCACCCGCACCGTCACAGGCGCATTCATACGCGTATGCCGTGGAGTTACCGGCGGACCCGATATACGGCGATAACAGACATACGGGCCGGGAGACATTTCGTGATCAGGGATACGGGCCCGGACGTGGTGGTCCGGGATGAAAGTAAAGCCGGTGGGAAGGCACGATTGGAGGCAGAGACCTCCGCGACTACTAATACATACATACACCACACACACGCACGCGCGCACGTTTTACTATATATGTCCAGGCATACATATGCCTTACCTAATGATACTACTGGAATTAGACAAGCGGGCGAATGGAACAAGATACCAGCCTATGGTGCGGAGGCATAATGTAGCATAGAACAGCACAGCAGAGCAGAGCACAGCATAGCATAGCATTGGTGGCGTCCCGGTGTCCAGCATAATATAATAGATCAAATGTATTATTGCCTAAGAACTTTTTCGACTTTGCATATACGAGACGTGCGTTAGTAGAAGCAGAGGTCGTCTAATTGCCTTACCTAAATGCATCACTTTATCCTACCTTGATCGATACACACCTAAATAGAAGGGTGTAACTTCAAGCAAGCAGTTGATTAAGACAAGAATCTGAGAGGCGCTTAAGCATATGCAGAACGACTGGTGTTACCTACCTCTAGATTCCTCTTTGGGTTATAAGAGTAGCGGCCAAGCTGTGTTCCCCTTGCTTGCCAACTTACGTGAGATAAGCACCGTGTCGTACCGCGTCTCAGATCTGCATGGTAAAAGAACGTGATGATTCGTCCGATATATGTTGGAGTATATGAGCTATGTGTTAATTACTTAGACATCCAAAACGATAGTTCTATCCACCGTGCCGTCTGTCGTATGATGTGTTATGTGTGACGCGGTACACTTCCCCCGTGTACATAGCCTGTAGATTATTGCTGAACGAGAGTTACCGTCAACTCTATACTGCGGTTCATTCTGTTCCGGGGTTATCAGATGAGTCTGGCGGTGTAGGTAAGTAGAGGTTGCTTCCATCCAAGACGAGAACGTCCCCCCTTTAGACGTGCCATCTACTCAATCATCGACGATCGTACTTGAGATCGATGATGCGTCGTCCGCGGTGCGTTTCTTGCGCCAAAACGCCAGTTTCTTAACCCATCCAAATACGACCCATCTTCTGCCAGGTGGAACCACGGATGAGTCCACGCTTGAGTCGCGGGACCTCGAGTTCTTGTGACATGAGCAAGAGCAGCAACCACAGCATCTCTTCCTTGCAGGACCCCCTACGGGTACCACTACGGGCCCAGAGCCAGGTGGTCGCGGATAGGGAAAACTCCAAGGGTAGCCGACCTCCGTCTCAAGACACAAGTCCATGGCCAGACAGCACACCGGCCCCAAGTCGAAAGACGGCTCCCTAATTTCGTAGCGGCGTTGGCCCGCATAATGGCAAAGCCATTGCGCAGCTAACCCCATGAACTGTTTCTCTCCCACAGCGTCGTCCCCGGGCCAAGGGACCCGGCTCTGGGTGTTGATGGTCGCTATAGCACTCTTCAAGAGCGGTAGAGACGCCGCATTTCCGAGCGACGG
Organism: Hypomontagnella monticulosa; assembly: GCA_902825475.1. Taxonomy (NCBI): domain Eukaryota; kingdom Fungi; phylum Ascomycota; class Sordariomycetes; order Xylariales; family Hypoxylaceae; genus Hypomontagnella; species Hypomontagnella monticulosa. The sequence goes on along the minus strand of CADEBF010000011.1, from coordinate 2,963,093 downwards.
CGCTTTTTTCAGCGCATTACCAGGCGCCAGACGCGACAGCCGACAGACACGCCACGTGAGTGAGTCCCACGATGCATCGGTCAACGGGGGAGGTGGCGTGACGCGGGAAGATGCTTCTAGCCGCCGGGTGCGTTTATCGAGGGCTTCTAGGGTCAAATCAAAGTCGGGTGGTGGAGGTGTGACGCCGAGCGGCTTCATTCCCTCGATATTGGAAATAATACAAGCACAATAGACGTCCGCCATCTTCTCGATCTTTGCGAAGCCGCAGCTGGTCTCGCACTAAAGCATAGGGCAGGAAGAAATAGGGGGAAGGCCGGTTTCCTGGGAACGGCTTGGACTGGTCATGATCTGCGCAAGAACCTAGATGAGAGGGACACTGTCTAAATAATGTCCAAGATCGATGCCTCGAGGTCGCCTAGGCAGGAGAGAGTGTAGCGAATAACGGGCCGGTTCGCAAGCCTCTTAGAAATAGGTATAGACCTAATTTCCTTATAAATCGCGGCACATTTTCATGCTGGTCTTATTGGTATTTTTCTTGCAGCCTGCAGCAGAACAACGCAGTCCTGCATAAGCTTGCTTCTCATGGGGTTGTTAGATTGGCTGGATGCAGCAAGAGGCAGAAAGGCAGACTGATCAACCTCATCACGCGCTCAGTTGCGAATGCGTATAATCCCGATGACTCGTCTGCAGGATAATAGCTCGTCCTTCTGCCTAAGCATATGCGCATTCTAGTTTTTCGCGAATCTCTCGCTGTAGCCGCAGTTTCCTGTACCTCTTATCAAGGCGGTCTAGATGTAATGCAACATACCACAGCCTCACTCTCGAGTAGCATCCGATAGTGCTAGTGTGCAACCCGTCCGCGTCCGACATCTGCAAAGTGGAATTAGTCTTCACAGCAGTCGCCCGGTCAATATAAGCAAGCCTACCACGCTCCCCTGAATCGGCATAGAATGCGATAGGAAGACGACTTTCAGATATTTTTCGTAGCACCGGAAGATTAGCAGACTGCGGTTAGAATAGGATAGCGTTTCCTATCTCGGTCCCGGGAAGGTAAGGTACTGGACCTGACGAGCGCACCAACATAAGTAGCCGTTAGATGCCACAACCTATCGATGGCATCAAACGGCGAATGTTGGCAAGTCTTGCAGGAAGAGGCAATCATCTCTGACGCCAAGCCAATGGAAAAAGGAAGTCTGGGGACCTACATTCGATATTTGGCCCCCAAGTTGCCATGCCGTGTGCTCCTCACTAGTTATGCGCAAGTTGTGCCAGCATACTAGTATCGAATCAGGTCTGTATCCAACTTTCGTACTACTACCCGCCGCCCTTTCGCAATATCGAATGGTAGTATCGACGCAACCGTTTCCTCCATGTTGGTGAGCCCTATATCACCCTCTTTGTCGGAGTTTCATCCGTTCCTCTTGATGCACGACAGGGGAATGATATATGCCGTGCTACTGCTCCTGGATGATATTTCATCGATCCTAGCCATATATGGAGATCCTCTAGTCTCTTGTGAAGGAGCCAAGAGAGTTTTGGTCTTTTACTCGCCGAGCTGCGAAGACTCGCAGTGTTGGTGTTGATGTCAACGTCTTTCATTATTTCGCGAATGAAATACCCCAAGTTCAGGTTCCAATAGACGCCTAACAGGCGGCTTTCCGGTCATCTTCTAACTGATGAAGCTTGGAAATGGATTCCTAGGTACATTATGGAAAATCAAGCCAGCCTGTGGTTCGTCGAATCCACAGTGGGTTGTGGTATTTATGTTTATGAATCATATTATTGAATAAAATGCCTAAGTACATACATAACAAGGTATGTATGCGGTATGGGATCCTAATTGTAAGGTCTACCGAGGGCTGCGGATATCAATAGCATCCATTTGCCAGTACAGGACTTCAATATCATAACCTACACGTAAATACTCCAGCTTCATTGTGTCGGCCATACAATTCTACTTTCATCATTTTTGCTCCAGTAGCCTGAACCGCCCCTTTGCCAAATGTTTGAGCGCTCTTCAAACGACTCGTGCATCTCGTCAAAATCACCGTGGACCTGATGAATCTCAGCACCTTCTGGGGGGTTTTCGAACAGTTCCAGCATGTTGTACTTTTCGATGCGATCCAAGTCCCAGAAGAGGTAAGCCCGTTCCCTCACTTCAGCATTACTGTCCAGCATATTCCACTCAGTAGGTAGCCAAGAGCTAAAGACCACCCGCCATACTTTAAATGGACCTTTATCCATGTCCCGGCTTTCAGTAGGCGGGAACAACGCTTCCAAGTCCTCGTCGGAGTAGTGAGAAAGTGGCATGCCACCATTCAAGTTCGTTTCGAGCGGTGCAGTAAGCGCGTTAAGAAGGCCAGCCGAACCAACATTTAACGCCGAATGTAATAGCGCCTTTCCAATCTCGTACGAGCTCTCGCTCATCAATCTGTGGATGAAGTTGACACCCTGTGATAGCTAGTATGTCCATTATTCGTAAGCAATAAATACGGCAGATAGAGTAAGAATGTTAGACTGTGACTCACCCAGGTTTGCTTGAAGTGGTTATTATCACCGGTCATGATATAGTCGATCCCTAGCTCTCCAAATTCAACATCATGAGCTAGCACATCACGAGAGGCTGTGAATTTAAATCAGAATTTGCGTTGAGGGCTCATGTAGTAGCCAATATAAGCCCTTATGGGCGCATAGCAACTTGCCTTTTGAGAGCTCGAGCTCAAGAAAGTCGTGGACACAGGCGAGCTGCTCCTTTTCCCAGGGTGGCTGGCTAGAAAAAAAGCGGTGTTCATCAAAGGGTGCATTAATATACCTTAACCGAGCTTTAGTGCGAAAGAGGCAAAAGTATAACTCTACCCGATAGAAGGCTCTGTAAAGTCGGAGGTATTCTGACGGCGACAGAACAAGGCTCCCAGCAACTTCCGATCCTTGATCTTTAGATAGCCGTGTCCATGCCCTGCTGGCAAAGTCGGTGGCAAAGTTATGAATCACTTCATGTATATGTCCCATTCTCATCAGAAGCGGGATAGGCATGGCTCGGAGACGTTCGGCAAACTTGGAAGGTTGTGTATATAACGTTTCGAGAAACTCGCGGGCTACCGTTTGATTTCGTGGGTTGAGACGTGAAGCTTCTAGCAGCGCGACCGAGTAAGGGATGATGTCTGAGGGGATCTGGCGCTCCAAGATGTCGGCTACCACGCGCGGGTTTTCTTTGAAGCAAGAGTATACATAGCGACAGGTGAGAAGCGAGGGCAGCAAGAAACGTACATTGCCCAACTCACGCAACACGGAGATGATGATCTCGCAAGGAATCTTTGTGAAGGTAGACATGTTTTGTTTGGTGTAGATGATCGTGGTGAAATTTTGTGTCTGTACTGCTTCAACACGATAACATATGTGATTTAATCGATGCCTATCGGGTTACGCAAGTTGATTCCCCCACGCCAGTATGAAGTGACTAGGGTCCCAATTTTTCTTTTTTCAAGTAGGCAGCCGTCTCATCACATTCTCTTTCAAGATTCGTTATGTCCGCATTATGAACCGCTTAGGCAGATATTATAAAGCTCTCTTTAATAATCAAGAAACGTCAATGTTACATATCGAATTGCCTACACAAGGTCAGCAGCCTTTAACGTTGTTACCTTGGTATGCGTAAGTGTGTTCAGTTGTTTAACCCGAACTTCACGTCTAGAAATTCAACTACGATTGTAAGTTAAGTCTTATAAGCGAGTTTCAAGTTACACAAACGCATATCAGACTCCCCTTTATCTTAGTAAGCAACGATATCCTACTCTCTGCCAAAATCACAAGGCAGCAGGAGCATACAGTTTATATTCACCGATCATTTATATATCTATTGTGGAAATACAAGCCCTCTGCGATTTAGTAGTAAGTCATTCCCGGCTTTCACGGTACGTGAGTTGATTCTCACAAAAAGCTGGCATTTTTGGATCATGAGAATTATATAGTACTCTGCAATGAGAATATTTACATATCAAGATCAACATATTCCTATTGGTCGAGAAAGTAAGATTGTATGACCTTAATAACCGTGTCACCTCTAAGGTGATAAGGGGCCAAAATTCGGCATCCATAGATAGTAATTACGTCTAACAACATATCAAGTTTAGGGATAGATGTAACGAACAAGAATTCACAATTACCCTGAGTACCATATCGATTACCTGAGGTACATGTATATATGAGGATCCCCGGAGAAACCGGGGCGAATCTACCAGCACCCAGCCCAAAGTAAAGCTCATATATCCCCTTAGCATAGTAACTACTAGCCGACCCCATTAACGGTGACAGGAGGCTAAAGAGAACCGACGACCGGGAGAGTGCTCGACGATCACTATATGGCATAGTGGTTAATCGTTAGTCGACGGCGTGGGTACCAGGTAGAGAATTTTTCGTAGGTACTGGATGGTACTGAGCTTTTTTGTAGGTAAGGGGTTTGAACCTAACGTCGAGTACTCGTGTATTCTCTATTAGTATATTGTGTAGACAAGAAGTCTAATCCTTCGTAGTAGGCGCGGTCACGCCATTTCTTACTGGAACTTGGATCATCTAATAACGTCGAGGGATGTGGATTCATGGTAGAATATTTGTTCTCTACTCGGCACGTAAATACGAGTGTCACCAACAAAGTCTACCAAGAGAAGTTACCAGAAAACTCCAGGAAGTGACATTAAGCTATAAAGCTTACAAACTAGAAGCGAACTTCCAACTCCATGCCAAGTAACATATGATGTCCAGTATGATTATACCATAACGCCCATCCTAAACCTGACCATCCAAGATGTTCCAGGTACAGACCACATCGCGGAAGTTCCTTTTGACCAAACCCTCGATCTCGTAACGTCTCAACTGAAAGTTCTCCGCGTTGTGCATCTCCGAGTAGACAACGGGCTTCGGCAAGTCGGGGTAGCACTTGCAGTCCTCTGCCATGAACTGGCTCAGCTGGACGAGAGCGATGTCTGTGTTCGACCGGATATCTGCTTTTCCGTCTCGGCCCGGGTTGCTGCTGAGGAACCAGTTACGACGTCCGTCCCCGAAGCTGCAGAAGAGACAGGCAATGTAAATGAGGGTGTCGTTATGCTTGACGGGGACTGGTAGCGGTTATAATTAGCATTTTGTTTTGGTTCCGAGGTATGGAGAGTCGAGGTGTTGTAGGATATAAAGTCATATAAAGTCCTCAAGAGCATTGTATAGCTCGGTGTAGGGAGTTGATATTGCTAATAAAATTGTAGAATAACATACTCATATGGCAAACGCCTAGGAGATCCTTGTTCGGACGGTTGTAGTTGTCGACATGCTGCATACAAAGGTTGCGGTACTGCTGGTAGGCAAGCGGGTAGGTCTCTTGCAGATATCCTCCGAGTCCTTCGTTAGGCCATTCTCCTAGAAACCGCCACCAATGGTTAGTCACTATCTGGAGGTTTACAAGAATATAGAGAGGGCACGGGTGAATAGAGGAGAGGGAATATAGTTACGAACCTTGGCAGTTGGTCAGTAGCACAAACACCGCATGTGCCGGTAGATCATCAACCATGGTGTTGACGAATTGGAGATCAAGTGTAGGGGCCGATTTGGCCATGGTTCGATGGATCGGGGTCATCTCTATGGTGTCTATGGTGCCCATGGTGGAAAGCAAATGTTGATTGGGGAATTGTTTTGGCTGGAACCTGATTTGCGATGTGAGAGGGAGGCAGTCCCGTAGTCAGACTACAGATTACAAACGGGTCGAGAAGTGCCTGGACGGTTGCCCGGCTCCCATACAGAACAGGCGTAATAATTCAGTAGAGGCATCATGCTGGCGGTTTAATAAATATCTGAAGCACAATGCGCGAAGGGCAGTCACGAGAGGCTACTTGGGCAAACAAGATATGATACTGTGCAGCCATTGGGTGCATACCCTATGAGGGCTATCGTAAAAGGGTTATATGACACAGTAGAGAGCAAACCTAACAATATCGAACTGATCTCTAGGAGGAGCATCTACTGTACTGGTGGTGTAGTGGTTTAGGAGGTACCCCTTCGGTGACGCTCATTCCGCCGAATGCCTAAACCATTACTGCTCGCTGCAGAATTTGTACCCTCGCTTAGGATGAACATTCCCTTTGTACTGACGGTTCGATCCCCGGGGTAATTTTTTTTGTGCCTTCCTTTGTTACTTTTTTTTCCGTCCTCGTTCTTCCTCTTCTGAATGGCTTGCCTCAGATGAAGTGAATTACCTAGCAACGCGCCTACTTTTTCGCTACTGTTGTATGTCTCAAAGCAGCACACAAGAAGACGTGCCCCTATTGCCAGACCCTATAAATTATATTATCATGAGAACTAATAGTGTTAGTAGTCCACATTACCTTAGTACTACGCGTTCCCACAGAAGGGTAACTGATATTATTGCTTTACTCTCGATAATTGACTTATTGTATCCTATAAGTTGATGGGCTAGTTTCAGTTATCTACATGTAGATACTCTGTAACACTCAACTTCGCTATCGTAACTATGTGGACACCAGCTTGAACACATATATCCACAGCAATATATTGCGACCTTATATGTCCTGGGAAGTAGTTGAGCTGAAACGAGCAAGGATTTCATCGACCTCTGAGTTCGCCTTAAGTAACGGGCTAGCCGGTGTTCTTATTTAAAGTCGAGGTCACATTAGGCTGTGGTCTGTAGTCAGATTTCAGCTGCCTCTAAGTGAGCCGTGTTCTCTGGTACTGGTAGGGTCACGTTTAGGTAATTAAAGATCTGAGCCGCCCCTGTACATGAGAATGATGGAGCGCATGGGCGAGTATATGTGCCAAGAAAAGAATCTCTACGCTGCTTGATTACTACTATATGTAATATGCATTCGCTGCGGCATCCATCAGAAATAGGAGTCGCTGATTGCTGCGGACCCCGCCTCCTTGCAGTCCCAATACTACCCAAGGGAGCATTCAGCAGAAGCAGGCTGGGTCTAAAAGATATCAATTGGCCCATCTGATGCCTTGGCTTACCAGTAGAAAGGTGGCAATGCTCTTGTAATCATTATTTTCGGGACCGTCGCACGACAGAATTCTGCTTAGAGAAGTAAGTAACACCAGACGGCTGCGGCATCATGACATTCTGACGGTTCCGAGACCGACTTTTTCCCGCCCATTCCTTCTAGATTAAGCTGGGATAAACGACTGGGCCACCGCAAATGGTTACGGCCTAGTCCCGGTGTGTAGTATGGATCCTCAGGGCCCCTTCCCCCCTTAACCAGTCGGCAGTCAACGAGATGGCTCACGGCCCAATGATCTACATTCCCCAACCGCTAACTCGTCAACCCCATACGAATCCATCCACGTTATATACCCTTATCCTCTCTTATTCAAAATTTTGTCAGATCATCGTATCCACCGCCTGAATAAGGTTGCTGCCGCCTGCTATTAGATCCTTCGGGGAGCCCTACCGGCGAACCCTGTGGGACTTTCTTCCTCTTCTCTCAAATTTCTTTTTTGCTCTCTCAGGCTTTCCATTCGTTGTGTTGCCTTCCCATGTCCATCCTCAATCCCTTGATGTCCTAGAACCAAAGCTCCTGTCGCCGTAACGGCTCCGATAACACTGTTCCAGCAGGATGGTGTCTCTACGAGGATTCGCCTTGGCGCTGGCGCTGGTATCCTCAGTTGCTGCCAACAAGAACCTCACGACCTACATGCCGGACTGCGCGCAGTCGTGCGTCGAGAAGTCCATCAGCGGCGTCTGTAATAACGCCATAGACAGCCAGTGTCTGTGCAATAATGCCCGGCATATAGGACCGAACTCGGTGCCGTGTGCCATGTCGGCGTGCCCTGGCAACACTACTGAACAGCTTGGGTGTATGTGTGCCGCTACTCATTACTTGTTATCACTATCCCTGCCTGCTACGAGCACCGTGCGTGATTTAGAGCTAAAATCTTACGTATAGCCGAGTTAAGATCATCGTATATGAAGTACTGCAACGATGTCGGGGAGACGGCAATAGGCGGCTGGGGCCCGAATTCTCCGACGTCTTTCCCCGGCACGCCGTGGACGAGTACCAGAAGCAGCAGCAGTGTGAGCTCGCCGACCGCTGCTGCCACGGCGCCGCCGAGTATGCAGGAAAGTCCTCCGGACTCATCAGACGGAGGAGGCGGTAGCGATCAGTTGAGTAAGGGCGCGATTGCCGGAATAGCTGTGGGGGTAGGTGTCGCATGCATTGCAATCACGGCCGCATTGTTGTTGTACGCCTTCCGGTTAGGCAAGAGGCATTCGAGGGATAATGAGGAACATAACCAAGGAGACCCACGGGACCCGAGTCAACAAGAAGAAGGCGTGGGTGATAGTAACAGGGCAGCCAGCGAGTTGACAGGCGACAAGATCCAGCTCGAGGGCAAGCCACTGAGCGAGCTTCAGACAGAACACGCGATTTCGGGTTACGGTCCCGTCAAGGAACTACCGACGAACGAGAAGCCGGTTGAACTCAGTGCGGATCCCATTCCGCGTCGCATGGAAAATGAGACCCCGATATTGCCCCATGCGACATTGAGGTGATGTGTACCTAGCTGGTCCAGGGATTGCTTGAAACGGCTAAACAGTAATGGCACATGGCGAAGGAAACAGGTAATGGTCTTTGAACATAATAGATACCCATAGCTCTTCTGCATATACATTAGATTAGCTGTTGATAGCCCTTAACTGAGAACATAACGAAGCGTCACTAATCTCCCAAGTTGTAGTTGGGTAGGCCAAATCCGCCGAGCAAATTTAGATAGACTTGTTAGATGATTCCTGCTGAGAGCCAGTGATGTAGAATCTAGGATAGGGGCCGTGAAATGACCATGGATAACTAAATGAGCCCCCAAAAGGCAGGGGAACGGCTTCATAGGTGGCCAATAACTATGTTTAGCCCTGAAACTTCATGAGCCACCTCCAATGATCTGGGGGGCGACTACCTGTAGGATGGTTCTCAGATCACGGTTATGTGGCGATAATGACGACGATGATGATGCTAGCGGAGAGCAAGGTACAATGGTCTATGGATACTTGAGTTGGTTGCGACCATGGGGCAAGGATATAATGACAATTCATAAAGCATTCATAATAAAATGTATGAGTTTTACATCGCGAATAGGTAAACCACGTGAGAACAGACGACGTAACGTGACTCTGAATGTATTGGCAAATTATGAGGGCACTTTATTCTCTTCGTGAATCTACACTACAAAAGTGAGTCATACTAAACCCAAACCCCGGAACGCCGGTCCTCCATGCCTAACCTTGCTTCTCCCGAAGATGTCGGGGAACCCATTTTCCGGGGGCACCGGAAGGCTTGAGGGTCTCGCTAGGAGTCTCTTTTGAGGTCGGAGCCGGAGCGGGGGCGCTATCTCGGGAGTCCCGAGAGTCCCGAGAGTCCCGGGCATCCCTGGTGTCCCTGGTGTCCCTGGCATCTCTAGAATCCCTGGAGGCGCTCGGAGCACCACCACCAGCAGCTTGCTTAGCCGCCTCACGCTCGCGCCAGGAGGGCTTATTTCCTTGAAGGTTAAGCCTGGGAGGTCCTGCTGTGGGGCGCTCGTTGGAATCTGTGCGCTCCATGGGAGTAGCAGTGCGACTGGGACCATTGCTGCTGGGGGCAGCGGCCGTATTCTTTGACGCCTCACGATCACGCCAAGATGGTTTGGAACCAACGAGGTTGAGGCGGGGGGCTCCAGACGGTCGATCGTTGGAAGCCGAGGCTGAACGATCCATAGCGACAGCCTCGCGCCGGGGCGGCATGCGCTCCTTTTCTTTTTCGGCCTGTCTCCTGGCCATTGCCTCTTCTTCTCTCCTGGCCTGAAGGGCAGCCTTCTCCAGAGCTTCCTGGCGTTCCTGGTCTCGCTTCTCCTTCAGTCTGGCTAGCTCCAAACGTTTCTCTTCGGCACGCTGTTCTTGTTCCTTCTTCTCCCTCTCGGCACGCTCCTCTGCCTCTCGGAGGGCCCTCTCCTTTTCTTCCCGCTCCCGCTTTTCGCGCAGCTTGCGCTCGCGGTACTCCTTCTTGCGGGCTGTGATTTGCTTCTCCAGCTCTCTCTCAGCATCACGTTGACGCTTCTCGAACTCATCTCTTCGGCGGTCGTGTAGAGACTTTCTAAACGACTCGTAGTGAGGCATTAGGCGACTTAGACGATGCTTAAGCTCGACGCTCTGTTTGTGCTTCTCCTTAGATTCCTGGAGAGTCTCTGCTTTCATAGCCTCATATGCGGCCAAGTCACGTTCACGCTGCTTCGCATAGTCATCAGCGAGCTTCTTGACTTCTTCTTTCCTGAAGGCACGCTCAAGGTGGTCAATACGCTTTCCGGTGACACGAAGCCTCTCATTGATGTCGTTCTTCTCTCGTTCAAGTTGGGCAAGCTTCATAGCGCGGAGGCGGTTGCTATCGTACTCGTCGAGGTTATCAATATCGATATCAATGGCATTGGGACCAATCTTGAGATCAGCGATCTGCTTCTTGAGCTCTTCTCGGCGGACACGGTCTCTCTCATCCTTGAGGCGTTTCTCCTCACGCTCCTTCTGCTCCTGAGCCAATCGTCGTTCCTCAGCTTCTGCCAATGCTTGCTCTTGCAGTCGCTTCTGTCTAGCCTTCTCCTTTTCTCTCTTCGCCTGTAGCTCAGACGCCTCTTCCTTCCGCTTCTGGATGATTTCCTTGCGAGCTAATGTATCACGATGCTCCTGCTCGGCGCCAGCCTTGGCTCTGGCTAGTGCGGCCTGTTGAGCTTCGACTTGACGTTGCCGGTGAGTCGGGTCAACGTAGTAGCAAGTAGTGTATAGAGTACTAGCGAGTCGAGCTAGCTGTGAGCGAACGATCTCCGAGGGGGTGTTCTGCAGACGCTGTACGGATCCGATGGGGCTTTCGGCGGAACCGGCCGCCGAGCCGGCATGGACGGCCTTTGAGGAGGCAAAAACATCCTTGTCGAAGTTCAAGACTCCGGTAGCATGGTCCATGCGGATAGAGAGATCTCCCTTCTTGTTTCCGTTCATGATGAATTTCTCAATGGTCCCACGGGTAATCTGGAACGGATCCGGGAATTTGGCAAGGCTCTCCACAAAAGCGAGGTCAACAGACTCGTAAACTTGAGATAGCTGTTGGAATAGACGAGTCAGGATGACTTGCTGGAGAGGTAAGATATACTTTTCCATTTCGGAATCGGTACCAATCTTAGTAAGGATAGGAGATATCTTTTCGCAGATAGACAAGGGGTGGAAGTCGACCTCGAGTATGTTGTAGAGGTCTTTAATCTCCGGGCGCGCACGCTTAAGAAGTGATTTAGAGAGCGCATCGCGGAATAAGCCGGCACGTGTAGGCGCAGAAGCCATGCCCAAGAGATGGGTAAGGCGTGAGTTCTTATTTTTCTTGGCCTCATCGAAATCAACCATTGCGCCTCGAGATCGCGAGGTACTAATGACAGGGATAGACAGGGCCGAGAGAAGAACGAAGGAAGCGGCTTTCTGGAGGTCGGCCTCTGTGGCAGACGGGTTGTCGGCCTTCTTGCTCTGGCCGGTGGCTACGAGAATTGCGGATTGTCGGAGAAGACTGTAGTAACGGGACCAAGCGGCGGCATGGAAGAGATAGTTCTCGCCGACAAGGAAAATTCGGGTAAGCTTCTCGTAGTAGTTGGCCATCATGACGTTCTTGGGGGGTCGCTTGCTCAGGTTGAGAAGAGTATGGATATCCTCAACACTGCGGAAAGCCTCCTGCCATAGCTCAAGCTCCACAGCAACATTTAGCTGTTGAAAGCGAGTTTCCAGATGTCGTTGTAGTGTATCGGGGTCATTGAGGTTGATAGCGTGCATCTGACTCGAGTACTTGGCGGCGGTCTGGACATGATTACGGAGGAGCTCGCAGAGTCGTCGGAATTCTGTCTTTCGTTGATACTTGAGACAGAAGTCGAAGGCCTGGGTGGCTGTGCTCTGGTAGAGGATCTCTAACCTCGCATTATTTCGTAGGATGTCGAGGACGGTTCGGTAGGCTTCCCAGAGGAACTTGAGCCACGGTGTTACGACGGCACGCTCGGTGCGGTCCCTGGATTGCTCGCCTGAGACGGTGGCGAGAAGGATAGACTCGGGAGTCTCAGTGGCTTCCAAATCATCGATGCTGGCGGTGGCAGTGGCTTCAATGCTCGACTGTAACTCATCCGCTTTCTTCTGTGCCTCTGTAACCTTTTCCGCCGCAAGCTCAATAAACTTCTTCAGTACGAGTTCGATAGTGCTGATGTTGGTATTCTGGGCAATATTTTTATAAGAGTAGAGCGCATCCTTGGCAAGCTTGCCTTTCTTCTGTTCAACAGACAGCTCAACCAAGAGGAGCATCACAGGCTCCAAAGATACGATAGGAACATTTCGCGAACGCTTGGATGTGATATGATCATGGAGTAAAGTCAAGGCGGCAGGAGCCTGGTGGACGCCAATGAGCTCCTGCGCACGCTTGAGAACATTCTCAGGCTTCTGATGCGGAGGTGGCGGCATCTTGGGCAATCTCCTTGATGGAAGGGGATTGGGGAGATTGATGCTGCCAGGACGTTGGGTGGAAAAAAACCCGCGGAAGTCTGACGATGAAGATTTTGGATTTGTGCCACTTTCTGTGGGTTGAGGAAGGCGAGGGGCACGGGCTAATTTTCGTGGTCACATGATTTGGGAAGAAGGGTAGGTGCCTAAGTCACCTATCTACCCACTGTATTGCACTTACCACACCAATCCCGAGTCGACAGTGTGTACTAAATCCGTTACTTCCGACGCGTCTATCTGCCAATCACTGTCTTTCACTGTTTCTTTCATTACTTACTGTGTACTATGTAGGCCATCTGGCTGGATCTACAACTCCTTTGGAGTATTGAATCTGATACTCAGTATTGTAGATTCTGTATCATATACGTAAGAACGTCTTTTCTTACATACTTTCTTGATCATTTTGACCGGAGTAGTGTTTTACGAACACGTCACCATCCCGGATGGTTAAGCAAACCGAAAGTGCAACTCGATTAGTGAGTTGCGGTTCGATGACGGTCATAAGAAATAGGACTCTTAAGATTTTAGTAAATCATGTACACTAATCGAACTTGTTGTGTATTATTTTATCCACGATATAATCGCTCACTTGCCTGGTATTCAGGGTAAATTGGTGTATTTCGTTGTCTAGTGGAGCATCCTGTTGAATTCAGTAAAATTCAAATGTCGTTCAGTGAATTGCTTTAGATGAGATGAAGAGAATTCTAGGGGATTGGGAGTCAAAGCTACCAGTAATATACCGTTTACCGTCAAAATCTAAAATAGAGCCCCGCTGTCAAGGAATAATACAGGTATTAATGTGTAAGGTTTCATTCAGTGCCAGTGCCCAGGTGCTGTATTCTGGAAAGGGGGAACTTTATCAGGCTATCAAGCGAGAGCGAACCTGGCCTCAGTGACCTGAACCTGTCCTGTTATGGTAAGTAAGGTAAAAAAAAGTATGGAAGTATGGTAGGTGTGGACCGTGCTTCTCATATTTTATTTATTCGGTTTAGCGAACTTATCCCTCTATTTCTCAAAACGCTCAAAACGGGGACCCAATTTCCCAGCCTGCGAAAGAGCCCCATATTCAGATCCTCCTGACCAATTACGAATCATTTAGGACTTTTGGCCAGTGCTACGCCGTACTTTCGTACCCGTCCTTCGCTCGCCGTCTCTCTTACTTTTCCCCAGCTTCCACAGTCTCTCCTTCACGTTCCTGTTCGACGAACCAATTTACGTCTTGACGTTGCGCCCCTTCGTCGCTCGAAAAGCTCTCTTCGATCACGTCCTCCGTCTTGAGATCGCCTAGATTTGTAAGTTGTTTTTCGCCTCTCCATCGCCAGCTCTCTCGATTGAAAATCCCCGATTTCGACGCGGACGAATTGGAAATTGGCTAGCTCCTCCTTGCATCCCTCCCTTCCGATAGGGGTATGGACCTGCGAGAACGCGAACAAAATATCGCTTTTGGCAGTCCGCTAAACATCAATCGGCATTGAGACATGATTCTTAGCGGCTTCTCTTACTGACTTGGGTTATGTCTTCCACAGAGGTTCACGATTCTCAGACTCCGGGAGGCGCTGCAAGTGGCCCAAGCACACAGCCACGATCAGTAGGACCCGACCCCAGGACCGACTCCATCTCCTCTTCTACCGCCGCCATCAAGATGCCTCAATACACTTCCCGAGACGTTGGCGACCCGTCGCAAATCAAGAAGAACAAGCAGTCGATGGCCGACCTCAAGCTACGACGATTGACCGAACTCAACAGTAGGCTACGAGAAGACCTGGAGCGAGAGCGAATTCCCGTGTCGCAGGCAGCTAGGAGGTGAGATGCAAACATTCATCAAAGATGGGTAGCCTTATATTAACACGATATATAGCATCATCGCCTACTGCAACAGCACAAGAGATTACATGGTCCCGTCAGTATGGGGAGCTGTCCCTCGAGGAGAAGACCCGTATGCACCCCAACAGAGCGGTGGATGCTGTTTGGTCATGTAGAGTGGAATACCACAAACAGTCAAGGCCGCCTAGAGGAGCGCGCGGCACATATTGAGCGCAGCATCTTGTTGGAGATCTATTTACGCTGCAACGAACAATATCCTGTAGGTTTGAGTACCTAATTTCGGCGACGAACAGCCTTTGCTTTGTTCGTCATATCTTGCGCAAGCCACTGCCTTGCGCACCGCTGAAAGACTGGGCTCTATGGGAAAGACAAAAAGAGACGGGAGGAAAAGCCAAAAAACCAAAAAGCTGCTACTACTACTATTACACACAATACCCAAGGGCCGATGACTATCGGCCATGTTACCGTTACGATAATTCGACAGCCGGCATACTGCAATACACACATATACTGGTTGATTAATGGACTAGTCGTCCATCATGGGGGAAGAAAAGGAGTCCTGGGAAGAAACTCGTCAACATGTAATATTTGTTCATTCATGACTGTATTGTTCTTTTTCCCTTTGTCGCCTCTATCGGTATCCGATGAATGACAATATTTCCTTGTTATGACAACCTTTTACAGATCTACGTCAAATAACTAGATTCATATTCACACCGAATAGTAAAAAGGTCACTCAAGTTTATCTTTGTCTCTCTGCATTGTGTTTCGAGCTTCATGGGTGGAAATGCTCATGCATTGAAGGACGGGGTCCCTTTCTCCATGATCCTTCGTGATCCTAGCCGTAGATCTCAAATCAAAGAAGGCTGGCATGAAAGATCCACCTCTCATCTGGACCCTATCTGCCTGCCTATCTTCTCATCTGACATATCCACTAGATAAGTTTATTGCCTCCAACTTGGCCTTGCTCGACGTGCAGGTAAACTAGCGGTCTGACAGTAGGCTGCTTACCTTCACGGAATAGTTCATGTAGTTCGCATACAAAGTGTATTCAATCTGGGTGCTAAAATCTGCAAGTGCCGCAGCAAGCGGCAAATAACTATTCGGTTCCGACCATACAGGATGTTGATGTAACGTTCGCGCCATTCGCGATTATAATTTGCGAATTGCCTTGGTTTAGGAGCGTCTCGAGTTTCAACTTAGGTATATCACTACGGTATTTGTCTTGCGGGGGATCTAAGGGGGAACATCTCCAAGAGAAAAAAAAACATTTGGAGCGTTTGCTTTATAGCATTAATAGGGCTTGAATATATTCTAATCAGGTAGGTGCCTACCATTCGATGTACCCATAAAGTCTGCTTGAACCAGAGCGTTGGAAAGTAATACCCAATCAGAGCTAATATGGCGGTTAACTCTATCGCCCCTCACTACCTGAGCGTAGTTGCGAATTTGACAGCTAACAGCCTGGAGAAGCTTCAATTGGTCTTATCTTAGCTCATCATTGCACCCGTCTCATCGTCATAGCACCCCACGTCTAGGTAAGTACACAGGTAGGTTTAGGTAATGAGCTCAGTGTGCTAGCTATAGCGCTTTACAACTACGATCCAAGAAAAAAACAATAGCTCTTGTCGCAACACACACGCACCTTAGCACCCGAGGCATTGGAAATACATAACCATCTGGAAATGAGATAAGGCTTCCTCAAGGCTATTTCTTAATTTCCGTGAACAATGGCCGAGGCCGAGGGCGCGACTTCGCGCGCCCTAACATCACCGGACACCCCGTTTCCCCTGCCGCGTGTCACCATCCAGTTCTGTACGCAATGCAAATGGATGCTAAGAGCCGCATACGTAAGTCTAGCTCGCTTCTCGGACGACAGCACGCAATTGGGACATAACTATTACTATCTCATCGTATTCTATTTTCCTTCCGCATTTTCCTTGTCCTATCCTTGCTACGTTAAACAAATAAATCAAAGGATGATGTCGTTCCCGAGACCTTGTCTTGCTCCAGTTGATCTATCACATCAGCCGCTCGGAACCAAACCCCACGGACCCCGCCATCATCAGCCACGCGTTCCTCCCTTGCCAGTCGTTCCAGCCTCTCCACAGCGTAGCTAATAAGACATGTGACCACGATCTAGTTTGCGCAAGAGCTACTCTCGACGTTCTCAACCTCGCTGGGCGAGGTAGCCCTGCAGCCCTCGACGGGCGGGACCTTCGTGGTCACGATATTCTTCCTCCCACCGCCTCCGCCGCCTCCGCCCTACCCAACCGATGACGCTGCTTCCACCCCCATCGCTACGGTTCAGGAGCGCGTGCTCTGGGACCGCAAGCGCGACGGCGGGTTCCCGGAGACGAAGGAGCTGAAGCGGCGGGTGCGGGATACGATCGAGCCGGGGCGGAACCTGGGGCACGTGGACCGGGACTACGGCTCGTCCAGCAAGGGATCCGCGCCAATATCCGAGGCCGAGAACGTGCTGGGCCTGAACACGCACCCGGGTACAAGCATTGGTGGTCCGGCGTGTAAGCCGGGGACCGAGAGCACGAGGACGAATGCTAAGACGGAGGAGGAATGTGAGGACTGCAAGTAGGGAGTGCTACATACCTATTCCCCTTCCTATAAGCCGTGGAGCTCCTACGGTGGGTTATGTATATCATATCAACGATGAGGAAGCAAGAGGGAATACATCAATTAGAGGCTAGTCGTGAAGGTAGGCACGTGGCCGGCTGAATGATAGATAGATCTCTAGGGACTATACGAGCGCCGCTGCGGCTACTACGGCAAGCACATGGGACACAGATAGGCTATACATGAGATCTGGATAGCCGAATTTACACATAACACGTTACGAAACATGGGAGATGCAAAATAGGAGATCCGAAGGTTCCCAATTCTATGCCAGGAGAAGGCTGTCGTCTCAGGAGGCAGATCAATGGTAAGCATAAAGTTTGGGGTTTCCATAGGCAGCAGTATAGCACGAGGCCAGCTCATTGTGTGGTACGCAGTGGCAAGAAAGGGGGAAAGCAGCCTATTATCAATCCATTATGCCGTTGTACATCTAGGAGTCGTACACTCCCAATCACGCCCTATGTCATGTCCCGACAAAAACCAATTCAAACCCATATCAATGCAATACAGACTGTGCAAACAATGGATCTACTCACTTGGCAATGCAACATCGGAGCAAATAGTAGGTATGAACCGCGAAGCAGATCATTGCATGAATTCGTAAGTTTCACGTGTCGGGGAAACAAAATTAACTGTCTAGACTCTCCCCTTTGTCACCATGGCCACAGTAGTAAGGCGAGTTGGACTGAGGACACTCATGGAGACCATTCCAAATGAAAAAAACCTGATTTTATTTCTTTTCTCGTGTAATAGCAGCAACCGACCTTCGTAATCTCTTTCATCCCTTTCCGAGTTTCCGAGGCCAAGTGAGGTTAGGAGGACGTGTGTATCGTGGAGGCGGCGGCGGATCATATATCTGTACTCGAGCGGCATAATCAAAACGCCCGTTGCGGTCGGAGGTCTGGTGGTAAACCGGAGAAGGCGGTATGAAGCCAACTGGACTGGATCGTTGGTCGAGGACAAGTATCGAGGCGCGGGCGCGGGTGTTATGCGTAGGGAACAATTTATCGACGGCCGAACCTAGAAAGACGAGGAAGTTCGTATGATTACTCTTGCTTTAGGACTTGGATTGCTTTCTTGGAGTTGCGAAACCGCTGCCTCCGAGGCCGCCATGGACGTACTTTTGTTTCTTCTCAGCAGGCTTGAGAATCTGAAGCGAGGGGATATCAGTCTGGTTCTATAACTTGTATTTGTGGGTAATGAAGACAAACCTGGAAGGAACATAATAGACTCTCGTCGACACTCATCATGGCACCGGCATTGTCGAATTCTCCGCAGTAATTGGGTGCACTGAACAAAGTAACCAGTTGACGCTTCGAGAAGAACTCGTAGCCATCTTCCACCACCTGATGAGCACGGCAGATCAGGTCCATGTCGTGTTTTTGCAAGAATCGTGAAACGACATCTGGTCCGAATGTAAATGACACGCCACGGTCGTTTTCACTCCAGCCCGTGATGTCCTTATCAGGGTCGGACCATAGCAGATCGCAGAGTAAGCCGCAATCGGGGATCTAAGAGAAATAAGTTAGTAACAACTCGAGCCAGTACTGGCAGAACTGACAATGTTGGTTAAGAGTTGGGGGGTATCTTACATCGGTTGGTCGCATCACTCGGCGGATCTGCTCCATGGAGTTGAGATCAGGACTGAGGCCACCGTGCATGGTGAAGATCTTCTCGTCGATAATTGCAGCAATAGGCAAGCAGTTGAAGCAGTCGGTAAATGTCTTCCACAGCTTGATGTTGTAACGACGTTTGCACTCGTCGTAGAATCCATAGATACGGTTGATGGACGCGCACTCGTGGTTGCCCCTGAGAATGAAGAAGTTCTCGGGATACTTGATCTTGTAGGCCAACAGAAGGCAGATGGTCTCGAGCGACTGCTTGCCACGGTCTACATAATCACCTAGGAAGAGATAGTTTGCCTCGGGCGGGAAGCCACCATATTCGAAAAGACGCAAGAGATCATAGTATTGCCCGTGGATATCACCGCAGATCTAGCAGGTTGTACTAGGATATTAGTGGTCCGATTCACTCCGGATGCAGACGGATCGCATTGCAGGTAGGAGATTTGCGTACCTTGATAGGAGCTTCAAGCTCGAGTAGGATTGGCTGGCTGATGAAGATCTCCCTAGCCTTTGTGCAGAGATATCGGATCTCGGTTTCCAAAAGCTGAACCTGCTTGCCAGGTCGGCTACCGCGCACCTCGAGGAGGCGGTCGATGATGGAGTCCAAATCAACGTCGTGTTGATCCGCCATCTTTAGGTTCCTGACCTGCCAGGTACTTGGCCCGCGAAACTCGAGATGTGTGAGATCAGGGCCCTAGGGTTGCAGAGGAGGGCCGGGATCTGGAGGAATACAGTGGAGCCCGATGTCAAGGTACGATGCACTTCTTAGGCCTAAAGATAGGATGAGATGTTAGCAGAGATATAATTACAGAGGCATATACATTAGAACAAAGGATAGAAAATGAAAGTCTTAACCCGGTAGGGGCCGATAAGTAGGATCTTGGCTTTAGAGAAGTAGGCAGATTTAAAGCTGAGGTGACGACAAGGTGAGTGGGGAAGAGGGGCCAGAGGTGGATGTGGATTATCGAGACCCCAAAAAAGGGAGACGGAGACTGGGACGAAAAAACTCACGATGAAGTGATCTCAGCTAGTAACGGAGCTTTCCTAAGAAGCTCGAGAGCTCGATGTTAAATTCAGGTACAAAGAGTCTAGGTAGCAATCCGTTACTCTGGCATTAAAATTTTGCAGTCTCGATGTTAAAAAACGAGAGTGCTTCGTCTCCTTAATTGTTTAATGCGCCGTAGAGGGCTGCGACAATCTGAATGTCAATTTTGGCAATAACTTCGTTGTCAAAATCGAAGGTGGTCGGCCGAGTGCAGACGTTAGGAATGTGTAAATTCCGAATCGGCGGCTTTGTGTCGCTCCTAGGAAGGGGACAAATCGTATTTTGAAAAATATCCGTTGTTTCGTAATCGGTCCTCGTCTTTTTGGGGCGGGAGGAACTCGATACTCGCCAACTGTAGTATACGTCGTAGAGATAGATGCAGAATGATGGCGGATTGGGAGGAAAGAGGGAGAGAAGGGTTGGAATAGATGTCGGCGTCTGTCACGATCGGGGAAATCGTAATAATGGCTGCACACCTGCTGTTACAATGACACAAAGCGCGCAATGCTCGCTGCTCAGGTCCGGACTGTTAGGCGGATGCCAAAGTGCCAATAGTGAAGCAGAACCAACAAGCGTCTCTAGGCTGGCTGTGCGTTTCAAGAAAACAATGCGGGAAAACTGACTCGTCTGGTGCGAATAAATGACAACTAAAATGCCTTCTTTTCGCAGGTCGCCGTATGTGATTTTATTGCAGACCACAATAATAAAAAAGGGCAGCAATTATCGTCGTTGGGAAAAATATGTACGGAATGCTTCGCCGTTGTCGCGGGGTCTGGGCAGAAAAAATGAAGGAGGGAAGAGATGAAAAAGGGTCAAAGCCGATGGAAACGTCAGAAGAATCTGGCTCAATCAAATCACTGGGCAAAAATCAGCGCTGGAGCGACTCAATACCACTTAACTACCAGACTTGCCAGGTACGAAAATTGTCAGAGAGTCCTGCAAAGAGTGGGGATAACTTTGGGAAGTTGGCAAGTAGCAGGTCCAATCTGCCAATCTGGGCGGCTGTAAGTAAATTGTTACGGGGATCAGTGATTGTACCCAAGGTGCTATTGTTTGTACAGTACACTCAGTCAACTGGACTAGGTACTACGAGTTCAGCGCTGAGTGTCTACATGTGGTAATTGGTAATCGGTAATCATTCAATCAGGCACTCTGGTTCGTTCCCAATACCCAATAACTTCAGGGAACTAGTTCCAGCTAGACCTACTGGAACCTCTGGAGCAGCCTCTGGAACCTGCTTCCAAGGTCGGTTTACTAGGTTGCTAAGGGGGAAGGCGTCTAGCGGGGAATATGCAGATACGCTAGGGGCTCGAGGGTCGTATGTAAGGCCTAAGGGGAAGAGAATGCGGCGTGTCTGGACAGGTGAGCAGGTGGGGTTTCAGATACGAGTTTCTTATTGGTAGACTTGAGGCAGTGCAAAAGTGGAAAGCGCCAGGGACATAACCCACACCTAAGGTTTTCCAGGTTCAAGGTCAAAGGTACTAGGGTACCTAACTTGTACAATACATCATTCATGTATGGCGCAGAGTTGAAGACATGGATGCATTTCAATATCAAACATTAAATCAGATATCATCGTCTTTTATTAAATAACTCCCACCTTTCTAGACTTGTATATTAACCGATTCCCTTCTATTTTTTTCTTCTTTGTCGCTGCAACTCCATTGCGACCGGAGTTCACTATATCGAAGTCATGTCGTTATATAGGTATAGGTAGGTATTTACTAATGGTGCCTCAGTGCTTTGTCTACGAGTCAAGTCACCCAGTGTGTTCCCGACCCTACTACGTGTGACAATACTGATGGGCACCATCGCAGTGCCTAACCAGATGTTTCTCTCTCTCCGTCGTTTCACTGGCTAACTCCATGTCAATATAACTTTCCGTACTCTACGTGCTGAAGTACAGATTATAGTTGGTGTGACTAAAGGTCAAGATTGTACGTATAACACAGACACGCGTCGCCGCGTCTCCCACCTAAATTTGTGTTTAGTTGTCTACCTACTCACAAGGTATTAGATTTCAGACTGTTACCTGGCGAAGTTTACAGGCGCTTATCTGGCGGCTATCTCATAAATACACATCCGTGAATATACCTCTGAGTTTATAACAAGTCACCGGGAGTTAATTCATTACGGGATTTTGAAAAAGGCTTGTCACCTGAGCACCTCCAGAGCTATTACAGATGAGATCAACCACCGCTTTGTCTCCCGCTCAAGAAACATCCCCACGATTTTCTTGATCTACTAGGCGTCTCGTTTATGTCCTATCGCTTATGATGAACCCACGCATCAAGATATCGTGGCTTCTATGGTATGCATACGCAACGTTACTGTATAGCCAGCAGAGGTATGATTTTCCCCAAGATTTGATGGTTTGGCTAAACTTCAAACCGCCAAGGACGACACCCGTACGGCACTTTGATGATACCTCTTTTGTAGGTTCCTCTATTTCGGCTCCTCCTTCCTAAGCCGGCCACAGCATCAACCACGACTACACTACGGTTTAATATTTCTAGTAGGTATAAACAACCTTCAGTCTAATTGTGCATGCATTCAGGGGTTCAATTACGGAGATGCTCGTATAAGCAGGTGGGCAAAATCTTGGGCCAATCCCAATAACAAGTGAAAGTGAGTAATGAGTTCCGAGGTTGTATTTACAAACCTCTACTATCCATACAGTATACTCATCAGTATTAGCGAGCTTTGTTAGTAGAACGAAAGCAACATGCTTCGAGTCGGCGATTCGGACCCCTCGGTAAGAGACATAGCATGATATTTCAACCACTTTGGGCCCTACCGGTCTTTGGACTCTTCATTTCGTCTCTACCGAAGATAAGAGATTCTAGAGTAGACCCCGAGTGACTGGCGCCATCATCTCATTCGCCGTCCCAATCTCTTGTGGCTAGCTAGACACTTTACCAATCACCACTCCGGACTTCGAGATTGGCCTCGGGGGCATATCGCAATTTGCACGATATCGCCTTCGAGCGACAGGCAAACACAAAAACGAGACGAGTGGTTCGTACGACAACAGCCTGCAGTCGTAAATGGTTTGCTTTTTGACGTAGGCTGGGGACAACTCTTAGCAAGTGGAACCGTAGCTGATGATGCATAGCTTAGCTCTTGCAGCGCCTCGTCTTATATACTTCAGCCAGTCATCGTAGCCCCCTCTTAAGAATTTAACGAACCCTCTCACGATCAAGTCACATGACTAAGGTCCAGACGCAAGAAATTACAGCCTCAAGCGGACAGCCGGCGTCAATTCATTACAATATTGCTGATTGGCCGTCTTTTCGCGGTTGCTTTAGTATCCCCATGCAGCCATCATTGGACGTGGAAAACCTAGGTCCGAGAAATATCATATTCACGTCAATTCCTTAATGAGATAACTCCCTATATGTTGAACCGCAAGAGATGACCCAAGCAGAGGGACAACGGACAGAATAGAAAACTTTACTAATCAGTCATTCACAATGGCACATGTTCAAAGTAACTTATCCGCGAAGCAAACCGAGAGCTATAATTCTCGCAATTCAACATCCAACCGAGGTCCGGCCAACCGGCAGACAAGGCAAAATGAAACTTGGCCTAAATCGACCCCATTTCTCCGATTCAAAGCATATCGTCATCGCGACGGCATTAGGTCATATTAGTTGTTCATTGAGATGGTTTGATGCCACTTTCCATCCTTGGAAGTCAACCAAGAAGCCGTAGAATGGTCGGCCAACATCTACGGCCCGCCTTGGATGACACGTTGTAGGCTCCCTACCGAATGGAAATTTAATAAATACTTGCAAACCCGAAGCAATTTCGGCTATCGACATTCCACCGCCTCCGTCTTGTCATGCGTGGCATGGACGTCGCGTTATAATGGGTATCACCAATAAGAATTACCCCTTCGCTAAAGCTCTTTAGGCGGTGACTGTGTCTTCTCACCCCTCATTCCCGATGGATAGGCAATAAGAGCTATCAACTTATAGCGTACCTAGTCACACCGAAATGTCAGCTTCTCTGAGCCACACCCGAATAATGTTATGGCAGGCATACTACCTCGGACTTCATCCATTGATGGATAGGCCAACTGCTCTTGAAGCAACCGGGTCAAATGCGACGACAGAGGTTATCCCGAGGACGACCCCTTCTCCTAGCATGTAGAAACAAGAGTTCGACTATCGACATCCGGCACGTTCGATGATTCTCAATGGGCAACAAGACGATGCTCCAACCGTGAGGCCAAAGGCGAAGTCCCAGGTCGGCGTCAGCCCATCTTTGAACACATCGTCTACGGTCTTATTTTAGTTTAAAATTAACATTTAAACCTCAGCTTCTGGCACAATCGAGAGTGAACCATCAAAGTGAGTGTAATATAGCCTCGTTGAGCAAGTTACTGACCATTATTAGTGTACGTATATACCCCGAGCTCCAAGGCGTAAATCGTCTATGGCGCCTCAAGGACACTGCGACCCGGTGCGCGAGTGAAAGATCTCAGCAGCCTATCCAGAGCCCATATCATTTACTCCACGATGGTAGATATGATTCCCCAGCGAGCAACGTGACCTATTGAAGGCCAACCTCTCCCTGGCAAGATAGGATGAACCCGCTCTATTTTCACGCCGAACCACATCGCTTCAAGCCACGTAGTGAAAGAGAATGCTTACATCCAGGAACAAACACCGGAGAATGAACAATTAGACCCAACCATAGAAGTGTTCAGAATACATTATGCCACAAGCCTTGAAGTGGCGAGCAGCGTAGTCAGTTTGAAGCACCCGCCCTAACCCGCATTGATAGGGAGCATTGGATGATGATCTTGACAATTTCAATGACTCTTGAGAGTCGCGTGCTAGATGGTAACGGGAAGAGAAGCAAGCGTAGGACCTCTTCGAGCCCGTGGTGGTTGTTCAATACTAAAAACAAAATTAACGTTGAAACAAGCGTCGTCGATCACTACCTAGCAAGCGTGTATGAGCTCTATCCGTCTGAATCCCTACTATATCTACCCGCTCATACAAGAGATTTTAGATGCGACCCACCGCATTGGAGACAGGCTTTTCGTCACACGGAGGTTGACATTAGCTAGGTACACTTTATTATATAGATTAAGCCTGATTATATCAAACGACATGATCTGCCCCTACAAAATCCGAACTCGTAAATACCGAACGTACTACAAAGTCGCTAGTTAACACGGCATTCGGGATTCGGACGATCCAGTTGTATATCCTTTAGCGGAACAATGAGGCGACTCCTATTTTTGAACTCCATGCTGGCCCCATACACAGTAGGCGAGAAAAAAAAACACGCTACGTTTAGAATTCAGACTAAAATTTTTCAAAAATAAACTGCTCAGTATGAGGGTTGAACTCATGACCTTCGCATTACTTGATATTTCCGACTGGGAGGTGGAGATATTAGTACGACGCTCTAACCAACTGAGCTAACCGAGCTGTTCGATCCAATCTTTTCGATTGGTCGGTGGTTGTTGAAGAATCGGCGCCTAATGCAGGTCTATAAACCACGCACAATTACCGCCGAATAATACTGTGCTCTCCCACGTATTTCTTAGATTCGTCTTAACTACATGTAGGTATGGGAAGCCAGTAACTAGGAATCTCTACGCCCCGGGCGATTACCCTTATTTATGTGTAAGACTGTCCCATCCGCAACGCCCTATGATGCCTCGTCGAATACAGTCACTGATAGACGCACTAGATCTATACAAAATACGCTAACAGCTACCTCGCTCGATGTGAAAGTACCTATCAACATTGAATTTATGATAGAGCTCTGTGCGCCTACCGCGGCCCATGAGATTCCAAGATAGCAGCTAGAAATCCCCCCCGTCCGGAGCTAGTAACGTCTGGTTCGATGGTTAGGAGACGTGGAGAACACTCGAAGGGCTCGAAAGCCGTTCGGCGATCTCGATGATTCTACATCAAGAGGAGAGGATACGAACCTAGACTATTCGAGGTCAGCCTTAAGGCGGCCCCTGACTTTACCGAAAGACGGGATGTTGCATGGTGAAGCTGCAGAGCAGACCAATGATAGCTTTACCCCAAGCATATCAGGTGTTGGAACCAAAATCCTTTACGTCTTATGTATGACTCGCGGAAATATGTTTGCAGACCAACCATGACAATTCCCGGATGTGGTATTGGGTTCGGTGTGCAGGTCTTTAGCGACTCTTAGCCGTAGAAGGCTAGAGAAGCCAGAGTTTATTTGGACGGCTTGCCAGCCCATATTCTATCTACTGCATCCTATGTCGCCAAAGTGCAGCCATCCTGGCAAACTAGAGTACGTCCTTGCAAAGCTTTCCAAAGACATTGCTTACTTGGCCAGAGCCAGCATCATGTTATCGTCCTTTTGTATATTACATGCAACTCCAAGGTGGATTGTCTTAGATATCCGCATATGTATGCAACCCGTCGCCCCCGGAGCCGGACCTGATATAATAAATACGCGTAATACCAACCTCTCCGAATGACGATACACCATTACTCCTCTCAACTCATGATAACTTCATGCGAAGCAAGTCCTCTTAACTCCCATTGCCATTCGCAGGGCCAACAGGAAAGGTGACAGTCGTAAGAAGAGGTGTGTGATACGGATTCATGCAGTTCATGATGCTTACCTGCCAAGTCTACAAAAGTCACACGACAGGTCAGGAGAACTATTTTGATTTGAGTTACTAGTCACGTACATAAATCCTCCACAAATCTAAAGTTCTCTTTTCCCAATCAAACGTCTGGAGTAGATATGCAAAGCCTGATTGCTCTAATGTTCACGTCCTAACCACGTCATATGGAGCCCCGAATACTCTAACAGTAGAGTTACGCCCACGGCGAGGCTCGAGTATGAAACCCCAAGTCCTACGCCCGAAATAGGCGTCTTACTGTGCTTATGCCAGGAGGCAGCGCAGGATAGGATACTTTGGCTCAGAGCGTGGCGGCCTTTTTACCCTATGTAGGTAGGTAGAAATACCACGAGGCGTTATTCCCGATGATGCCTGGGACAGACTATCCTGCCTTTAAGAGCTCCGGGAAGGACGTGCGTCCCTACTGTTAGTAACAAGACAATCTAGGGGCCGACTCCCCGCGAAAATCCAATAGAGAGGCGTGTACTTATACTGGTATTGAATCTAGTTGTGGGGATCGTCCGGTAGCTAGCCATACTTCCCCCTGCCGGTTGGGGTGAAGACGCATAAGATCATGGTTGAGGCGTACGATCGTACGAGGACGCAGAATAACGTATACCGATAGTGTACTTCTCGTTTCCACTGACATCCATATGAATAATCACTTTCGTGTAAGGCACAAGACTACTACCCCTTGAAGAGATCGAGAGATCGACTACGCCTGAACCCTTGTCAGTACGTGTTCAGACTCACGCGTAACGGACTTGTTCCTCCTTTCGCCGTAAGGTGAGATCGTGAATGTTACCGAAGCCGGGCAGGGTCCTGCAATATGATATATAGAGAAAGTAGAAGACCCCTGCCAACTCACCGAAGCTGTCATTCGAAGCGCCTATATTTATTTTAGATAGGCTGTGGAATATGTGTAATTTACTAATGCAGGCCGATACTTAGTCCATCTAAGAACTGATCTATCGTGGACCCACGATGCCTACCATCGGCAACGCCAACTCTTAACTCAACTAGTGTTAGACACACGAGCTTCGAGGAAACTAACCACGCCATAGAAAGGGGTCCGCAACAGTTTAACACTTATGAATGAGAGGCAAGGATCCGGAGAGCATGGTATTAGCTTGCAGGGGACAGACCTAGTGGCCAGGGCGACAATTGCGACACCTTAGAAGCTACCTGATTTCCTCAATCTCATATTAATATCACTTCATGATGGTATTCAGTCACAGAATCATGTGCATCGAGCTTGATGTTCTGGATCGCCGACACATTTACATATCGGGCAGCAGATCTTGATTTGATTGGCCGATTTTACCTTTTTCGCTAAGATCCTAGTTCAAATGTTGCGGGGTATCTCCGTCTAGCCCTACACCATCAAACTGTATATGATAGCCAATACCACACAGTTTTCTCAACAACCACCGATCAGCTGGAAAACAGCTGAATCCAATGCTCGGTTAGCTCAGTTGGTTAGAGCGTCGTACTAATATCTCCGGACTCCATCCGGAAATATCATGTAATGCGAAGGTCATGAGTTCAACCCTCATACTGAGCACTTTATTTTTCTATATTTTCAGTACTGTTTCATTTTTCTTTTTCGTACTTTTTATGTAGTGAGTGGATCATGTTGCGCTTGATTTTTGACATCAGTCTGGATTTATTACTGACATAATTATTTAACGATGTTCTAATTATCACAGAGAAAGTGAGCCTTACTTAATGAGCTTATCATAGGGGAAATATGCAAAACGTGCGGGTTGAAGGTCAGGTACTAACTAGGTAGCGTGCGAAGTTGAGGTGTTTTCATCTTAACATTGTTCTTAAGGCTTCCCTTAAGAGCTTGGGTACTTCGTTTAACAAACACGCTTGGGAGTACCTATATATATAGCGTCTTCACCCAGTTGGAATGGTATCAGGAAACCTTGCTCATCATGACCAGTATTAGATGAGTATTATGTTTTAAAAATGCATGTTCATCCCATCTAGAAATCACTCCAGGAATTCCACGAAGATGAATCGAAGTAAAATAAAAGACTCGATTGTCTAGAATATACGGGACACTAATGTGGAGGCTACAGATCGATCCCTCCCCATCTCTCGCAACAGATCTCAAACAGTGCTCGACAAGGCAGCCTAAGCCACCGGCCTACCCATCAGCCCCTCTTCTCTCATGGCGTCTTCATAGGCCTAATCGAGTAGTACTAGTAGTAAAGTAGGTAGTGGAAGCAGAGGAAAAAAAAATAATAACCCTGCGCGCGCACGCAATAACTCATAGTCCCTTTCCGCCCGTTTCTCTTGAACGCCTTTGCGAATCATGCCTCGCGTCGCCATAGCAATGCAGCGCCGGGAGCTTCACTCTCAAACTCCTAAGCGCCTTCTCTGCGATTAAAAAAAGACCATTGGGAATCCATCGCGCGCATATTTGTGATTGCTGCTGTGTAAATTACCATAACACAGCTGAAGAAAAAAGTGAATTGAATCGATGCGATCCAGCCCGAGCTGATCATCGTTTCTGCAAATACAGTGTAGTAGGTTCGAAGTGTAATAAAAATGGCGAGGAAGTCAAACGCGATTATTGGTACAGAATTAAAGGGTCCTCCGCAATTAACGTCTTCGACTAGGCGCCTTACGCTTCTTCGGCTTGGCGGTGCTCTTCTTAGTAGGACTGGCAGCCCCAGTAGTAGCTGGGGCCGGTTCCGCGGTTTCGGTTGTGTTGGCTGGCGAGGCCGTGATGCTATCCTCATTGATCTCGACGCCCAGTCCCTTGAGCTCGTCCTCGTCGATTTCGGTCAGCTCCTCACTAAGGCTTCGGACGGCATCTCGCCCTTGCCATTGCTCCTGGACTGCAGTGCTGCCTTCGGGATCAAATTCCTGCAAGTACCATATGACACCACCATCAGTGAGTGGGTCGGTTGGCTGACGCCCTAAGCTACCGTTTGATTGAGGAGGAGTAGGGGGCGCAGGTCGTGATGAAGGTGCTGCACCAACATAACCGTTCATTGCGGGTGGCGTGTCTACTGGCTGCGCATCATCGCTCGTGATTGGCTCTGGCTTTGCCTCAGCCATTTGCGTGTCTTGATTAGACATAACATTGTCGGTTGATTGGACACCTTCCATATCCTCGAAACTGGATGTATTGACCTCGATATTACCGCTGCCACTGGCCACCTCGTACTGGGCACTGGCTTCCGCCATAGGAACATCACCCTCAGCTCCTCCAGCTGTAGAATCTTCAGCTTGGCCGCCAACTGTGATCTCTGGAGCTGCAGAGTCGACCATGATGACATCCTGGCTTCGCTCAGATTCCAGGTTGCTTTGATTGGTAATTAGCTTCCGTAATTCAAGGCTCGCTTCCATCATGGATTCTAGCTCCTGTTTCATGCTCTCGAATGGCCTGTGAGTGGCTTCGGACTCAAGACGCAGGGCCGTTTCCAATTGTGGCTGAACCGATTTGAGAATTCTTTTACCGAGCTTCTTTCGTTCTCGAATATCAGAATAGTCGACCTTAGATACAACTGGGGTAATTGGGCCAGCTTTTTGTTGTAGTTCGGATTGAGGTTTAGGCTCAGAATTCACTCCAATGTTAATGGCATCACATAGATCGTGAGCGAAGCTTATAGTTGTAGTGTAAAATCGCTCATCGATCCTATTGGACAACTTGATCAGTCCTTCGTGGAATATGTTTTTGTCGAGCCTAGAGATTAGGTTAGCATACTAGGGACCAAATGCCGGTTACTTGTTGACTTACGCTATGGCTTTCTCGACGACCGGTGGGAGCATTTTATGGATAGGGAAGTAGCATGTATCGACGAATTCCTGCTCCATCTCCGCAGCCTCGAGCTTGCTCTGTTCTCTCTGAACTACTGCTTCCGACAGGACCTTGAGCTGCTCAAGGTCTCGTATGAGTGTCTCGGCAAACTCGATTCTCCTAGATAAACGAGCTTTGCCTGAGGGACCCATAGCCGCAAAGTTGCGTCGAGTTAACTCCATAGAGGAGAATGACTCCATTTGCAACTGCAGCCGCTTCAGAAGTGCAGCACCCCGGCGCATTTCGCGCTTCAATGTCCAATAACGACATGCATCACTCACAAATTCCTTCCTTTTGAGAAAAGTGAAGCGTTGCAGTGACGCCTCGACGATCTCGAAGACGGCTTGCGGTATGACGGGGGCACCAGACGGGAGTTTCCATATCGACTTTCCTGCCTGTCCCTTTTTGTCTCCGAGTACAGCAGATAGTTTCGCTCCGGTCATTTGCGACTCATCGGGCGGGTGTTCGGTTATCGCATTACGGTGCGACGCTGCAATAGACATGGCCTTAGCTTGGCTATTAGCCCAGATGCGATCACCCATAGTCTTTTTGTAAAACTTCTTGGCCCTCTTCGTAGCACGAACTACATCATTCTCCTTAGCATACTCGGAAGGGCAGTGCTTGTCGCAAAGTGCTTTGAGATTTGTGCTGCCGTCAAGAACGTCCAGGGCACCTGAACTATTCTTCATTTTCAAGAAGAGACGGGCGCGGCGGGCACATGTTACGTGGAATGCCTGATAACATGCCTTGTTACCGCATTGAATGCAGGCACCCATCTGTTGGTTGCAGATGTAACAGGTCAGCTTCCAGCGGCTCTTCGGGACCTTATCCACATCCATGACCGGCTCCATAAAGGTGTGGTTACCCAGCGTCACCTCCGGAATCCACATGGCGCAGAGCAGATGTGCCCACTTTGACGAGTTGGTTTGTTTGAAAGCACCATCCGAGTTCGGGCAGAATATACAAGTCTGAACGGCGTTAGTAGTGGGTTCAAGTGCTTTTGATTTTCAACAGGGCGGGACTAGAGAGAAACTGACCGGGATGCCACGACCAATAAGCTGGCATTTTCGACAAAGCCATTGGCCCTCCGGAATAAATGGAACGCCATAACATTCCTGGTGGACCGCCAGATCGCAGCCATCGCAAAAAACAATTGCGTTTGTGTTCTCGCAATCGCCGTCGTCGCAAATTGCACATTTGCTATCCTGTTCTTCTCCTGCTTGCGGCTCACCATTAACGGCCGCAGCGGAACTAGAACGGGGCCGATGGGTCTGCGGCGGTTTTGGATTAGGCTTTGGGATTCTCTTCTCTAGAGCATGCCACTCCTTTTCAATCTTGGTAATGGTAATCTCAAACACCTCACGAGTAACGGTATTCCAGCCTTGCGACAATCGATGCGCATTATATGCCTCTAACCACATATCATCCTGTTCGTCCATGTCATATTCGACACGGCCTAGCACATTTGCAGGTTGAGGTGCCGACTCCCCATCGGCTTTGATAGCAGCTTGTTCTGCTTCATCCTCGATGTTAGCATCACTCGATTTGATCAGCTTCCTCTCCGGTCGAATGAAGTTGTCACTCTCCTGGTATCCAACGTTCATCATTGCTTTGTCAACATATCGGGCTTGGCCAAATTTTTTGCTTTCAAAAAGCGCTATGCGGTCGGTCTTTCGGTATGAAGGTTGCTTTAAATCGAGTTTCTCCTTCGTATTTTGGCCATGGATGGGAAGTGGAGTAGGTGTATTTGGTGCCAACTGTTGATCTCCGCGGGTGGCATATAAAGAGTCTCCTCGTGGTAGTCGACCGGCACGTCTTCTTGACGGCGTCACTAAAGGTGCGGCAAGAGATGCAGTACCAGTTGCTGCGATATTAGGTGTATTTATGAGGGATGCAGGGGTCGCATTCGGGTCCTTAGAAGGGGTACCACCGTCGATACTATCTGCGACGGTAGTCTTTGCTAGTGGGGTCTCTGGTATTGGTTTTGCCGTTCCATCGACGTCCTCGGCATGAAAGAGCATAAATGTGGCATCTATATCAAGGTTTGGGTGAAACTCCTCCCAGCCTCGCTCTTCTCTAGGTTTATAACCCTCACTCTGTACAACAGCAGCAGCTACTGCGGCTGCGGAACTGATTTGCATCTCATCGTCTGCTTCGACCCGGGTTGCAGTTCGGGTTCGGGTGCTACGCTCACGTCTAGGGTAGATGGCGGGGGATCCCGTACCGTTTTGCGAACTGTGCCGTGCTCGGGAGCGGCCCGTCGTCGCAGAGGGTATTTCGCCTTTTTCATTGCCAGTTTGGTCGGTAAACCTGCTGGCACTACTTGGACCACTCGCTGCATATCGTCGACGCTTCGGAGGGGGTTCAGTTGCGGCTACTATGCTACCATCTCGAACGCGTCGCACAGTGTTAACAGAGCCTTTCGGTCGACCACGCGGGCGCGCGATGGCAGACTGTCTTGGTGTTCTTGGACTTGGTGCCATCGTGACGTGAGTATTCGGTTCGTTTTGTAATGGGGATCGTAAGGATGATAAGGGTGCACTAACCAGCGCGTCGCAAGAAGGAGGCGAGGGGGTTTATCATGCGATCCCAGCTGACAAACAGGCATTTGAGAAGGAACATTCGGAGTAAACAAATAGTTTACGGTAATTAGGTACGGTATACGAGGTCCGGGTGGTTGTTTTCTGGTCGAAAAGGGTCGAGGAAGTGACTCGAGGTGGAAGAGATGTCGTCGAGGAATGGTGAAAAGCAGCCAGGACGCGCTGGTGAAGTCGGCTGGAGGTGTTGGGTCTAGCCCCTAAACGGAAAAGGTTATCGCGCCACAGTTACGTAAGCGCACTGTAGCCCCTCTCCCCCCGGACCATTTTATCAAGTGGAAACCCCGAATCTACGGATCAACCAGTCAGATTGCGAAGATCGTCTCCACAAATATTATCGTTCAGATGAACCTATGTCATGTGCTATCTATTTCAATTCAACCATTGGAGACACATACTGTCACCGCGTAACTCGACGTTGAAATTCGCTATTAAAATATTGGCATGATTCACATAATTGGCATGAAATTCGTCTCATTTACTAATATCAATTTACCTCATTTTCAATTCGATGAAGATTAATAATTAGAGGAAAAAAAAGAAAGTGATTTTTCTACTAGACAAGCTACTACTTGGCATTCGTCCTCCTCGAAAAGATTAAAACCATCTACAATTCTGCGCACCAATCAGACTTAAACACACATCCCAAAAGGGGTGGGGTCTCGCAAGTTGGGCAACCAACCCAAGGGGTAGCTTCCATTTCTAGATTCAGCCCTACCGGACAGCGGGTTCTCACACATGCAGTTGCCGGTCATGGCCATGTGCTAAATTTCGTAGCGCCCTTGTCTCGAAAACGTTCCTGACGATCTAGACCCTTAGACCACCTTCCCCCATCAAACAACTCCCGATTGCCGTCATGCCGTCATACCGGGTCTGCAAGCCATCCCACTCCCTCTCCCTTTCCCACTCGTGCAGCCGCAGCCGCAGCCGTTGTGTTAGCTTGGCCGCCTCTCGTCATTCCTTGACCATTCCTCAAATGACACCATCCTCCCAATTCAATCTGTGCCTCAGCTCGACCCTTGCCTAGTCGCCGTCTGCGTGAACCTGACAAGGTCGCAATATCTGAGTGACCACCTAGGATTTCCCATTGGCTTTAGATATCTTATGGGCATCACATCCGATTCCTTCCCGCTCCATCAACCACATTTCGGTCACAGGCCAACTTGACTCTACCCACTGCTAGAATTATTACAGTAGTGGTACATTTGAAGGGGAGAATAGCCGTTACCCCTTAGGCCTCCGGAAGCAATCGTCATTGCCTTTGTGCTCTCTCCAATAATAATGGACCATATCTTATCCAATAGATTGGCCAGGACGTTGGCCTTGATGGCGGCGACCACGTTAGGCTTACGACCCATGCAGCATACCTACTATATAAGGTCGCGATGCATTCCTTTTCTTACCATTAGGCATTCATAGCGCTTAACCCCCGCAATCGTCAGTTAATCACCTACGCGGATCACACTCAAGATTTTCGTGTTGTGTAATATAAAGCAGATGTCAGTTTAAACCCCACTGATGAATACGAATCACGCCTAAATCGTAATCGGTGTCCATATCACTCCCGATAGATATCGTCAATAGTAAGTACAGGGTCAATTTGCATTAGTGCAAGGAAGACCATACCGAGGCAATTCAAGATCTGCAAGCTAGGCCCCCTTTGGTTCAACACCGGATTTTTCGTAAGTTGCCTATAAATATTGTATGTGAACGCAGCTAGTTCACATGCATATATAGTGGCCTCTAGAGTAGAGGATAACTTCTCTATCATATTCTGACGAATCCATTGCTTGAATCGTTTCAAACAGACAAATTTACAACAATGGCGCTGTTGACGGAATCCTGCGACAATCCCGATGGCGGAGTTTCCAGAAATCACCAAGGATCGATCATGTTCTGCATCAAATCAATTTCTAATCCAGATATTCCTTCTCATCCAATTCGTTCGCGAGCATAATTAAGTGTAGGTACATCAAGAACTGCGCATACCGACGATCTTACTAATACCAAGAACATCAGAATGCGTACTTTCGCAGATCCAAGCCAATTACTATTAGCCTAGCTTAGGATGGTTGGTGACCTACACATAATCGTCAGGAATTAGATAATGTCATGGTGTGAAAAGGTGTCGGCGCCAACTCAAAATATTGTCATTATCAGAAACTACCAAACATCCACTTCGAGCCACTAAACCCCTTAAAAGGCGAACCCGTCCGAAGATAAGGATGAGTGGTGCCACATGTCGCTACTCAACTTGCATATCATTCCCATAGTCTCAGACTACTGTTCCAATACACATGTGACGTAAGGACCTGGGGAGGTAGTTATCTCTAAGCTTACGAACACCAACGCCCCATCGTACCTAGTTGGTAATGAGGTTGGCGATGTTGGTGTCAGTTCATCCATCATATCGGGTTATCGAACCTCTAATGCCCGACTGATGAGAACCCACGGATCATGCGAACCTAAGTTACGCATATAGCATGTAAGGGCCATCCTATTGTCCCGTTTCATCCAGGTCCTGATCTCCGTACCGGTGGTACACCAAACACCCCTACCCACCTACTACTTTTCTTCATAGTGTTAACAGTACTCAACCTTCCATCTATGATCAACAATACCTAGTACGCTCTGTCGAACCCTAACTTATCACCATTGTTGTCAAATTACATACCGCCTTATTATTCCACACCATCGCTCTCTAGAATGTAATCGGCAAGCGTCGTGTAGTTAGGAAAACCGACAACCGGCGGCCACAGTTGCTGTTCTTCCCAGCTCAACCAAGGAAGGTCTATAGGAACGTATACGAAGCGCAGCCAATCTAGATAGAGACGGACCTTCACGTTATATCGAACATGTAAAAAGGGGCCATCACACCTGGAAAGATCCAACTGCTGAGAACGGAAATAGCCTGGCAATCTACTACAGGACTTACGGAACTATAAGCATAAACCTATTTGATCAAGCGTCGCACAGAGGCGTTCCTTTCGTTTCTATAGTAGCCTCTGAGTTCTTCGCTGGCAAGCGCTATACTCCTACTCCCACTCATGGAAACTACCAGTGAGAAGCGATTTCTCATCATGATCCACCCCCTTATAACCTTGATCGAGGACGCCCAAGTTTCTATTACCATAGATACCCACTACTCCTACCCTGCAAGCCCCTAGACACATCCGTTTTCCGCCCATACTCACGTTGAAGAAGCTGGATAGAAGCTCGGCGTGGTTTCTAGAGGCATGCCATACCGAAGACGGTGTTTACGATAACCTAATTAGACAGCTGTCACGTTTATATAGGTAGGCTCTTGAATAATAACTCTTGGCTTACTCAAAGCATGCATTACAAACAACGATATGTCACTGTCATTATCTCAAGGATCTACTTGTATAGTATTCATGCTAAGTGCCGACAAGGTGAAGCAAAAGTCGTTTGATAAGTACCTTAAATATAGGCAACCTGAGGTGACTACCGAGTATATCCTTCCACTCCGTCGCTCGCGCATCTTGCGATACCCACCTAGTCGGATTGATCAAGGGCAACATCTGGCTTCGTATCTAATACGCTAGGAATGTCCTCGCGATATGGGAATGCCATTTCCATATCAACAGGCTACGAGCTCATCGAATTGTGTGAGTGAAGCTTGACCATAGTTAAAATCCAAGACTCAAGGCGACAACCGGAGACTCGTCGAGAGAAGCGTTGATACCTCCCTCTGCTTACCGGGGTTTAAGAATAATCCCGTGGTTTTCTCACCTTAACCCCTTTCCCCTGAAAGTACGCCGGGCAAGTGTCGAGGGTTAGACGCTCCTAATGTCCGACTAGCCTACCTGTCCTGCGATTTCAGGAGAATACAAGATGAGTGTACGGATATATCTTCTTTGTGCCCTCACGTAATTATTATTGCAGTACTCGTTCGCCTTCTAGGTATGTAAGTGTATGGTATGCGAGGCAGTGATACGGCATAGTTCGCGGTATGGCCATTCTTATTATCATTTAGGTAGATATCCAAACCATTTGACTTGTCTGGATGGATAAATGAGTTGCAATTAATAGACTGCAAGTCGTATCCAGGACATTGTCAACCAAGATTGACATCAATCTGGTTGTTCATAACGTTCTTGACCTAGACATTACCTTACTAGGACGTAGCATTCTCTACGAGGACCTAAGATAACTAGGAACGATAGGCACACATATGATCCCGAGACCTTATGGCTAGCAATGCTACGAAAGTCACAGTATGATTTGGCAAGGCAATATTCTTAGGAAGACAGCGGAAGATGCATGATTTTTCATTAACCACCCCTCCACCAGGGAAGTAGAACCACTCTACCGTGAACCGCCACCGCAGCCTTTGACACCCTGAGTTTTGAAATGCAGAACGGACGCAATCCCGGTACCACGAGAAGAGAGGGGATTGGGAAGAAAAAATAGATATGAATAGCGCACGACGACCACCCATAATCCTGTCTTCCAGGGCCTCTAACGCCGATCAAAAAGGCAAGCCTCAAGCACGGGTATAAAACGGGGGGAAAAGGCCATGATATAACCGCATGCTCCCTTATCCATTCCATCCTAGGTCTTCCATCTAAAGCTCCCTCGTTCTGAAATCTCTTTCTTTACAAGCGAACCTGTGTCCCTCTGCTATTGCACCGACGGTATCTTCGAGACCAGGCTCATTCTACCACTGCTGCGGATCTCCTTAATGAAAAACGGACCATACTGAAAGCTGCGATGGGTATCGCAGACCTAAACAAATGCAAATGACCATGGACCCTTTCCGTTAAACGCCAGGCCGCTATGCTCCATAAAACATCAGACGTGACTTAAAAGACACAATGCAAAACGCGGAATGGTATATCGAAAACCACAACGACGAAGGGGGTATGTGGTAATAATGCCATCGAAAAGGGCCGCAGGAGGCGGAAAGAAAATTGTGGTTACGCGGATGAAAATTCTGATCAAGCCATATCACCACCACTGGTGATTGCGTGTGCACTAGGAGTACGAGTGGCAGGGCTAGGTCGTATTGTCGAGGTAGGACTGTAGTCCCCAGCGACAAATGTAGGTCGAGATGCTTCCCAACTCTCCTCATTGAGGACGCTTAGGTAACCATTGCCAACCTTGTCTCGTAGCGCTTCGATCTTCTGTCGGTAGATTTCGCCACTGACATTCCAATCTTGAGCTTCCTTCCACATATTTGGGGCCTCGTTGCTTAGAAACGATACCGGAGGCTGTAAAATAGCACCGGTATTGATACGCGGCACCTCTGGTGGATTCGTGGCCCCGGATGTCTTTATCTCGGAAAGCACCTTTGCTGGTACATCTTGTGTCTCGGAGGACTGAGAGACACGGTAGTTATTTTCCGACTCTCCTGGTAATGGAGATGAATCAGACGTGGCATCATCAACGTCAATTGGTTGTTGCGGGACGTCGGCAATACGATCATTAGTGGCAAGATCAACTATCCTACGTTTTGGAGTGCGTCGACGTCTCGTAGAAGTTGTGTTAATCTCACTAGCCACTGCCTTGGGGATAGGACGAGCGGGTCGCTCCTTGCGCAAGACGTTCGGCTCCTTTGAGGCCTCGTGGATGATGGCCGGTTTACTCACATCCACGGCAGGTATCTCTGGAACAGGCGGCTTCACCACCGGGACAGCAGCGGGGATAGCGACGCGGTCTACAAGATACCTCTTCTCTGAATTCGTTGGACCTGACCCATCAATGATTATATCCTCCGTATAACCCGGGGTATTGCGGAAGAGGTTGAATATGGTGATTCGGTAATCTCGATGGGTTCGTGTGAAATGGTTGCCCTCGACATAGATTTCGCGAAGATCTGGAATTCCAGTAAGGCGAGCCAATTCTTGTGGGTCGGTCAAACGGTTGTCTCTGAGGTCTAATCTTTCTAGAGGGTAAAGCTTCTCAATACCTGCGATCGATTGAAGACGGTTGGCGCGTAGGTTCAAGGCAGTGATAGCTGGCAGGGGATTGCGGAGTAAGGAATGTAAGGAATCGATCATGCAATGTGAGAGGTTAAGGGCACGAAGAGCGGTAAGGGTTGCTAAGCTATCAGGGATTTGCGTGAAGAGGTTCGTCGAAAGGTCCAATGAGGCCAAGGTGTCAGCCAATGATGCCAGACTCGCCGCTGGGATCACTGTCAAAGAGTTGTCCGCCAAGCTTAAATGCCTCAAGAATCGCCATTTAGAAGCTGGCAGAATGCCCATAGCCAGTAAATTGGAAGCACTATTCCTCGGATTATGCCACGAGTCGGACAAGCTTGAATGCGAGCTACCAGAGCCGGAACGTTTAACCTTATGCGAGCCTCTAGGATTCGTCGTATGGTGACGAGCTGTAGCAGGACGTTTAGGAGAATGACTCCTAGGCCGTGAAGATTTACTGGACCGCGGTTCATCCGTTTCGACCCTGGATACCGAAGGACGGCGTGAATCCTGGGCTGGGATACTTTCGGTCGATGCCGTACTAACTGATCCTACATGTATGTCCGCTACCGAGTATCGACGTTCTGGAATTTCCGGAACGCTGGATTTATGTGAATCCGCATAAGAAATAGTAGGACTCCGTCTTGGGTTCGACGCGTGCGCATACGCACCAGTAGGAGATGATTGCGTCTTTGAGGATCGTCGTCGCCTCTTATCCATATCATCTAGCACAATATCTATAAGGATGTCTGCTGGGTCTTCGATATTGGCGCGCTTAAGAGTGAGAGATCGAATCTGCTCGGCCACACGATCCCAACCGAAAAATTGCCGGAAGTCGATGCCATTGACTTCCAGGGCCTGCAAGTTCTTGAAGACGTAGAGGGGAACCGCCGAGTCAAAAGGGAATTCTTCATACCCTTTAATCAGCTTCGTACGCCAATCCGGTGCCAGTCGAAGGGATGGTATTTTGGTGAAGGCGGAATAGAGATACTTGAGATCTGCTTGCAGGGCGGCTTTCTGTCTCTCTACTCGAGCAGCGGATATACTAGATCCGATCCCGAAACTACTCCAGATGGCAGACATTCCCGACATGACACTTCGAATGCTCGATACAGAACGTATCGAGACCGCATCAGAACCACGGCTCTTAGTACGTTGGGAAGAGCTCAAGAACGAGACATAGTTGGCTGCGGCTGTTGTGTCGTGCAGGTTCTCTAGGCGTACTTTCATAGGCCCAACAGGTATTCCTAGCTCCTCGAAGCGTGATAGAAGGTAAAATAAGTGGTGTGGTGTGAGGCTCAGTCTCGCTGATTTAACATTGTTAGATGTCAAACTTAACGAGCCGAGTGATAATGCCGTGGCAAGGGGACTCGATGCCGAGGCGGAGGTTGAAGGGCGTTCAGGTAGAGGAGCCGGCGACTTTGGCACCTGGATAGAGGAGACACTCTGGCTAGGGCCATGTCGAGGGCCAGGTTGCCTTCGGGACTGCAAGGCGTTGGCCAGCCCCTTCTCGTGCGTCCGCACATAAACGGCGAGGCGCTATCAAATGTCAGTCCTAGTCCAAATCAAGTACCAAAACAGAGACTGCCATACCTTAACGTACTGCTCCCCGTCTTCCGAATCCATCTTTCTCTATCGTCGTGCAGACATGGGGGAGGAGTTGATGTGAGATTCGCAATACGTCTCGATCTTATGTATCTCGGAAGAATTCCGGAACTTCTGAGAACGAAGGTTGTCCGGTTCTGCTATTCGGAGGCTCCGCGAGGTGCCTCTCTAGTCAAACGACTTGTCTAGACTGCAGTGGAGCGTTAGTGTCGGTAGTCGAAACTTGACATTCATTGTGGGTTGTTTCCATAGTCTATCTACGATGTGTGCGGAACGAGAAGCTAAAAAGCCTTCAGAAGGGGGGTGTAAATAGAATTAATAAAGTCCATGACTCGCCAGGAATCAGGACCGTTGACTCGCAATGATGGTTCTACACAACCACGTGCGATCCAGTGTATAGTAATGAGGCCGGTTCCATTGAATAGGGTAGTGCATTCGTTCACAGAGACAGCAACACAATGTAGGCAAGCATCAGAGGCCAAGGCAACGAGGTGACTCGATCGAAAGACATACGCGTCACGGCGCAAGCAAGCACAAAGCAACGTGGGATGGGACAAGGCAACTTTGTAAGGAGTTTGGGTTTCGAGGAATATATGGTGACTGGATAATTTGGGGGAGAACAATACATTTACATACCTTCTTTGTCGTGATTTGTTCCGAGACGAATATATGATATCGTCTCTTGGAATGTGTGCAAGTCGCAACACTATTATTATTATTAAGGGGGGGAAGGAGGGAGAAGGGGAGGGTTAGGGAGAGAAGATCCAAACTCGACGAGAAGAAAATTAACGAGAATAGGACTCCCAGTAATCGATGATAACGACGAAGTTATCTCGAACCCTCGACTATTCGGCACTATACCCAGGAAGAAGGGGTGGTGAACAAAGTGCTAGTCTAATAAGAGGACGGAGAGGAGGCTGCGCGGCGGTTGGGGAGTTGCAAAGAGATATACCAAATATTAAAATTGGTCAATGGGGCCGGCGACTGCCCATGTCCCACTTGTGCCCACATGCAAAATGCCAAGCCCATATAAAATTGGTGTGGTGGGTAGCGACGTACTGGGGTGCTCTTGGTCGAGTGTGGATACCGGTGTCCACCTGAACAAGCGAATTGGGGCAAAATTGCGTGCCGCGTACCGGTACTCGCTGCTAATCGCACTATGGGATTCCAGCGCTTCAGATGTTGTTTCCTAGCAGTTCTCAGTAGGTGCTACAGTGGTCTTGTAGTGGTCTTGCACCCCGCCATGTTTCTACGGTCGTCTGCAGCTAAGTTTCGCAACTTCTCATGGCGGGCGCGGCTCAGACAGAATTGGCGCCAAAGCATCAGATGGGCGTAGGCTTCATTACCTGGACCCAGACTCGGTCGACCACTGACCACTCGTTAAGTCACACCTGATTCCTGATGGGCTCGTGTATCGCGGCCAATAATAAGATTAATTTTTTTTTCTCTCACTCCTTCAATGTTAGGTGTCGTCCGTTTGATAGCTGCATCTTGCATTACGTGACAGTGTTTTCTGTGTCAATATGATATGCGAAAAGTAAAAGTCACTATACAATACAAATTACATACATACTACCGGTTCGTGCGATTGAATGCTACACGGGTGCACATGCAATGCGTCGTCTTGCAGTCGAGGTAGCCTAACCGCCTAGGGAATGTCCGTCTCTAAGATCATCCGAGCCAGGATATTGATCAGCACGACGAGACAATCATGCAAGGTCTACCTACTCCCTTCTCCTGTACATACCTGCCTACATCAATGGACAATCGGGAATCCTCTAGTAGAGCGAAAGATTAATTAGGAAAGGTGTTTTGTCGATTCGAGCGAGTAATGTTTGCTGCAGCCAGCTTTTAATAGAAATTAAAATCTAACTACCAGATACTGTATCATGATTGATTGATATTGAATGAGGTTCATAGAAACTTGCAGAACGGCTTCTCTCTTTGCCTAGCAACCAATAAACTTAAGTCAAAGAAGCCAAAGCGTATCAACTACTGGGACTAGGGGGTGTGGCCCATGCACAGAACATGCTCGAGACTTCATCAAGGGTGCGGGTGTTATTTACCAGGTATGCTATAACAACCCCATGTCAATATCGATGAAACTTCGACTTTAGCATCATATTCCCATTCATGACCCCTCAATGGCTTCAAATTTCGAATCGCAGTTTACAGTATCAGTTGTTTCTCTCTTCAAAGTCTCTTGTAACAATTCTTAGTTGCCCATATAAGATGAGATGAAGCTAAGACTAGTAGTGTATATAGTAAGTCGCGCAGGTCATAAGCGCCGGAGAATTAAGCTAGAGACTGATGCTGCCAGGATTGAGAACGCTTTTTCCACCGGCTACTGTTTACTATACTATACTACATGTAGCTATTCCATATATTCATTCATGCTCAGGCTACTGTGCCTCTCATCTCACATACGACGCATATCATGGCTAAAGGTCTCACATATACCTCCTGATTGTATATGGATGTAATGCGATGCGATGGTTCACCGATTGCAAATAAATTTTTCTTGATATGTTGAACTCAGCCGTGTTACAGTCGTACAATTTTAATTTTCCTTACTATAGGTCTGGTTGTGATGTATTTGTTTACTACACTTTTGTTTATATATCGGCTCCCCTTTTAATGAACCGTTCTTTCGTAAGCTGGGCATCATGCTGCTATTTACCAGGATTTACCTGTCGCAGCTGATGGTTTTTGTGAGGTCATTTAAAGCACAGCGCTGTCAGCGCCTTCCCTCTGGGACTCTTAGGCGAGCTTAGCAAAAATAAGTCCCATAGAAATTTGCCCACTCTTTTTAGTATATCAGGGTCCTGTCATGGGACCCTTGCCCATTCCTTCATCTCGCATCCTTCGTATCTGATCGTCATAATCAGCCATCCCGTTTACTCCCGTAGTACTGTACAAAAGTCAAAAGACTCTGAGACATCATAGTCCGTGCACTCTATCCCGCCTACGCATCCTTGATCTTAAACGCTGCCGTCAGCAAACTGCTTTAGTATAACCACGGCTCTAAGATCTCGTACTGTGAATAGCTTCAACTCGCTTATCTATAGACTTGGTTATATTCTCCAGCCACGAACGCCACCAAAATCATTTATAACCCTGGAGACCCTTATTTCGTCAGCGATTTGATAGCCGCCCGTATCCGCATACGCATGTAGAGAAGATCTCTTCATCGGCGTTAAACTACCTTCTACGTAGGTAGTAACTCGATGATCTTAGCTATAGTCCCCATATTATCTATCCACTCAGTCGCTCCCCCGCCCTCATAACTGTTCATCGATTTACACTCCGCCAGTGCTACCCTCATTGGAGAGTTGTTAGCAGGTTGAGTTCATCTCTATTCATCTATCTTTGAATTCTCATTATATCAGCAGGTCCCGATGATTGGTTCCTGTTTAAAAAGCCTTGCATTCATCCCACACCCAAACTAGTATGTTAGCCCTCTCCATACGTCAAATATGGCAAGGCTAGATATCTAAGTCCCGAAGACCCCTCTTGACAACTGTGAACTCTTCCCGAATATGGGGAGCAATTATGTCATACCATGCACACAACAATAACCACAGTAGCTTTGGGTTCTATCGCATCTCATCGTAGGCCTCTCATAGGTGCAAACTAATGTCATCTTGCTTTCGAAACGGGTCCGCGATGTGGCTATCGACCCCACAGACCTCGGAACATACAGTATACTAGCTATAAACTACCGACCTATGTATGAATAAGATCACCACGAACGCGTGGCTGCTTTTTTGCATACGTTTCAGATAATCAATGTAAAATAACTAAGGGATTCCCCAAGTGGCGTGCTACCAGCCAAGTATGGATACGTTAGTCGGAGACTATAATAGATGGCTGGGGATAGTTTACAAGAGGGGTAAGGTCGGTGGTGATAGCCAGTTGCCTATACAAAAGTAGGAAGCTGGAACGTCCCCCTCTGTCTATCACCTTGCTCCCCTATGGCAACGATGTTCAATAATCCGAGTCCTCAAACATGTGTTTAGTAATGAACTGTCGTGCCGCTCCGCCGTTAGCAGTGTAACTAGACTCGACTAATTCTAGCTAGAGCAAGTTTTTGAAGAGATGTCTCCGTCTTCTGTCTAGCATCGAGTATGATGTGCATCAGCATCTCTTCGTCGAGATCCTAAGAGATCCTAGGCGATGTACAAAACCCTGCAGATTCTAAAGGTTCACTCCCTGAAGTGCTACCGAATGCGGTGCCGACTCCGGTGTACTGTACTTCGGCAACCCTTATTAATGCCTGTATCCAACGTGCTCTGGGCGACCTCAATCCTCTTTTGAAAAAAAGGTTACACAGAACCCGACATACAAATAGTCACACCGCTTCGCAATGTGATCCTCTATTTTCCTTGATATTGAATGAAATGATTTCTACTAAGTTTCACACCGCTCCAGCTCGTGATGTTGGCGTGATGCCTAGCGTTTTTTAGAGCAACGTTGCCGACTGTCGCAACAACT
Organism: Hypomontagnella monticulosa; assembly: GCA_902825475.1. NCBI lineage: Eukaryota > Fungi > Ascomycota > Sordariomycetes > Xylariales > Hypoxylaceae > Hypomontagnella > Hypomontagnella monticulosa. Next base: position 2,918,350 of record CADEBF010000011.1, on the reverse strand, counting down.
TTAGAACTACAAGTCTTACACGGTTGTAGATTCACGTGGGAGAATAGCCTCACTCTTTGTGACACGCCCACGCTTCCAGGCCGTCAGCCTCAGTCCTAACACGCTCCGTCATCACGAGAATCTAGCGCACTTAGCTTGTTCGTTAGACTGCGTTAGTCTGATTACATAGTAGACTAACAGAGCTTCAAAAAGCCAAGTTGACTCTATCTAGCTCGGCGTCACTAAATCGGGCACACTGCAGAAACATTGATTCGGCGATGGATGAAAAAGAAAGCGCGAGAAAGCGGTGGACGACGCAATCGCTCGGTCCATTGCAAGCACGATATAGACACCCGTGCAAGTCTCATGGTTTGTCCGGGGACTGGCATCAAGCAGCCAGTGCCGGCCAAGACTGGGTGATAGTTACTGCACGCTGACTGGCCAGCCTCCTAACATGATGTTCCTAAGTGCCGGAACACCCAATACGGTAACATCCCTCCTCAACATCCTGAACCAAACTAGACTGTCGTGTTACCATCCTTATTACGACTGCATCTGCAGGTTTCTAGACATATCGTCGAGGAGAATTTTTCTAGTATTGTCCGTCGACATGCGCGAAGGCGGGGGAAGAAAGTCCAGATGCTTCGTGAAGCAATCTCGTCGGTCCTGTGCCGAATGCCAAGCCCAGTTCTGCACCAGGCAGGTAACCGCAAAGACTTCATTGGCGAGCAAACTGGTGCAGCACAACATGACGTCTGGCCTAGATTTCAATGGTAAGATACTACATGTAGTCTGTTATCATAGGTTGAACCATCAGCGATGAGATTTCAGCAGCCAGCCGCAGCGGGTAAGGCTACTATTGCAAAGCTACGCAATTGGAAGATTTGCTTGATTGAGGTTGTCTATCATTTCGCATTTTGGATTCTGCGATTTTCTGCAATTTTATCATTTGCACTCCAAGATCTCCACACAATTTCCTTATCGGACTTGCTTATCATTATCAACAGCGCCATCTGCGGCTATCCGCGCGGTGGGAATCTGCACAGGCCACACCTGACAATCAGAACTTGGAAGAACTGGCATTTGAAGTTCAAGGATTCCTTGTCGATATACTTTATCTACACTATCTGCACTATCTGCACTATCTGCACCCTTACGTCGTTCAACCACGCCAGCCCTAAAATAGAAATCTAAGGGCACTAATAAAACCGGGGATCACTGAAAGAAGAGCAGATCTTTTTTCTCTACCCCTCCCCCTCTTTTGCGCCTTTGCCCTCTTCAACCCGTCCTGCCATCCCCCCTCCCCCACTTTGCCCACCTATTTTGCCCACCTTCTACGAGAACGATGGATCAACTGACCAGTAGCAAAGGACACACTCGATCACTTCGTCTACCCCCAACCCATATCCGACGCTGTATTGGAAACCCTAACGGCCAAACGGATGACCTACCTGACCGGCCTGGCTGACCTGCCTCGCATGCCGGCGCTTCAACATTCCAAACAACGTCGCATCTTCGTTTCCGAGCACAACCATACGCCAATTCGATACTCACCGCCTCCCCGTCCGTCTATCTACCTCGAAGAAATTTTCTTCCGCAGCTTGCACTTGCAGCATCCATGTCTATCTCGTTTGCGCGCCATTCACTGCATCTAACCATCCTCCAGCTAACAACATATTACATATTATACCCTCCATCTGCAAGCGCCATAATGTCGAAATACAATATACTCGACAAAAGCGTCGATCTAACGCTTCATCTACATGGTAATTTTTTCCCCTCGCCGTGTCGTTGCAGATATATCTTGCGGTGAAGACATGGAAATTCCCCTAAATTCCCCTAGTCGGCCGCCTATTGGTGCTGGTGAATGTTAGGTCGTATGTAATGCAAAGAGGGTCGCTTCATAAAATATCACCTTAAACTCCATACATCCCTGCTGCAGGGATGGTGCGATAGTCAATCCAATCCCTTCATACATATCGGCTAATGAGGCAAGCCGCAAAAGCCATGAACAAATGAGGGGCGACAAGGATCACTCCTGGATCTCAACTTCGATCGCGTGGGGGATTCATATCTGACCACTCACCCACTAGCACTGCATGCACGGCTGACCGCAGTCATGGGCTTGTATGGTAGCCTCGACTAAACTTCATCTCTCAAAGCCGCCAGCGACACGGCGGATATGTAGTGGTATGGAAACACTCATCTTCATGGCCGGTTCATCGTTATACAACATGATAGCTACCGACGACCTCGATCATCATCATCTTGAGCGCCAAGTGTTCTAGACAATTTCTCCCCTATCGATACCGGATATCCCAATTTGGCTCTAACACTCTATAAAAGCCACATGTGTACAGGTAACTTTACACTCCGATATGAGTTACCCTACCAGTTAGCTCAGGTCGAATGTCAAGTCAACGAGATAGTAGTACAATCTCAGGTTTCACATGCTAAAAATTTGACAGCTTCCTGTCTGGATAAAGGTTTAAGACACTGCTTCGATTAGATCCGATTCAGGTCGATTGTTGCGCGTCAGAGCACAACCACATCAACCGTTGGACAACTCACAGCAGCCCGCTGTCGGCAGGCTGCCGGACAGGGCCCTGTACTACGGGCCCCTTAAAATCCCTGAGACCAACCGGCTTTCATGTCGTCACTGTAGGTTCCCGTGTCATGGTGGCCGATATGATAACGAAGGCGCCGGCCAAGGACGAGGTGTGACACGTCAACCCATCGACGATGAAATGGGTTGGATATATCTGGATATCTCGGCACCTTATGACATTTGTGCGCCAGCCCATGTAGGCTACGGCACGATGCTGTAGCATGATCTCCATGCCATTCTAGTGGGACAGGAGTAGTATACTATAGCACACTCTAGAATGCGTCGGCGACCCCTTTATCGGAAACCCTTGGGGAAGCCGACCGATATGTCCCAAGTTGGCCGAATTCATTCTCGTCGAGGACTCGCTCTTGATTGATTATAGAGTATCACAAGCGCCTATGTATAGAAACATTCATATAACAAACATGACTGACGTTTTGTCCTACGCCAGATAACGCAGTTCATAGGCAGTTGGAATACCGGGCGACGCTCCGCGCCAGCCCCACATACACGTGTGCTCCAAGGTTTCGAGTCGTTCGGTCTGCTGCCAACGTTCCTTTACCCTCGTTGTCGGGTCGATGGTGTTTGCTCAGATCGGAACGATTAGGAGGCCGGCCATCGAATGGATTTTCGATTACCAGCGCGTGTTGGTTACCTTTGAAACCACACCACCAATATGCAAGCACTTTGTACCACGCTGGAATCCGACCGTTACCTAGTATCTACCTAGTGAGGCTCGTCTGCCGTCACTGCCGGATGCCATGGCACAGCCGGGTAATCTTACCCCCTTGTGCCACCACGTGTGTGCGACGCGTGGACCGAATCAAGCACCAAGGGATTCCTGTCGCGTGCTCATGTGCCACATCGACATTCCTCCCACGATACCGACTCAGACTTGCCACAAGATTAGAATCGCGACCAGATAAGGATCTAAGTTCGTAGTCGAAAAAAACATGACGTGCTTAGTTATACCTACTTCTCAAGCTTCATCCCTGCGCCGTTAGACTAAGGCGATTAGGACCGTCGCTAGCTTCAGGGGTAACTTATCGAACGGCGTAGTCTAACAACGAGGCGTACGCGTAGAGCATCCCCGGATTGAACATCTGCGGAATCTGCGGGACACGTTTTGCACTTGGGATTCGTCACGACTCGTTCATCTAGACGCCAGTGTTTCAACTATTAAGAAGCTCACAAATACCTACCTAACTAGTATCAGGCACTCTTTTGGTTCAGTCTAGCCTGTTTGCTCCGGTATGCGGAGGCAATATGTTTGCCCTAAACCAAGCCTTCTAAGACAGCTCATCCCAGTCCGAATAACATCAACCTCGAAGATATTCATTCTAGCGGTCAAAAACGATCCTTGCTTAATACTCATTTCGCGCGAGATCTCGCGGACATAGGGACATCGAGATGTTTTCGTCCTCAATAGAAGCAATTTCGACTACCCGCGCAAGGGCTGGGGTGACTTAGAAGCAGGTCTTGGCTGAATATTGGAATGCTGAGGAGCTAGATGGTAAACAATGTCTTATCGGAATGGTGAGAGAGACATCTGAGAAACATGGCGCACTATCTAAATATAAGTTTGCGACTAAACATCTGCTAGATGCGGGTATTGACTATTTCCACCTAAGTCCGGCGAGCGATCTAGTGGCACTGGTTCTAGAAGCACCAGCAAGACCTGACTTAAACATTTGAAATACTAGTAGATCTCCAATTATACCCATCAATTAATTTCAAATTCACATTCACATCCATTCAGCTCTGCGTCTCTGTTTCGCCTCCTTACGGTGGGGGTAATGTATATCGAGAGTAAGATCCGATAAATTCTAGACTTCTAACTCTAAGCTCATTGAAACAGCTGCGCTAGTCATGAAGAATAGGGAAAAGAGTCTAGCACAGAGCTCAGAATTTTTATTGAAAAACTCTTAAAACATGGCCAAAGACCGATTATCAGTATAAGCAACTGACCTATTACATACTGGGCTGGGAATACTATATTGTGATAAAATAGGAATGAGTGAATGGGCGGAATGGCCTGGAACAAGATAGATAATATGCTGTACCGCGGAAGGAGATAATCACTTTCTTGCGTTGAGCTAAATCATATAACATAACAATTATCAACTCTCCCCTATTTACTCCTAACTAAGGGTCTTTGTCCTTATCCCCAAAGCTTGTATTGCCTAAGCAGCCAGACTCCAGGTAAGATCACTTCTTGACCTGTATCTTACTCCTATATATCGTTATATCGCAGTATTCATACCTCCCCTTTCCCCTTCCCCTTCTCCGCTTCAACCATCCTCTTATACTCCACCCAATCATCGCTCCTAGGAAACGGCTCCATCGGCACCTCCAACCCAAGAAACTCACACAAAGGCTCCCATCCATCACCCGGAGCGTACTCAAGGAGTCTCCTTCCACTCCTCTCCACCAAGCTGCGCACAAGTGCATTGTGCTCACGGTACGCAGCCGCCCCATGAGCCGGTAGGTCGTTGCCCCAGCAGTGGCGGTGGTATTTCGCAGACAGAGGAGCCATGGGCGAGGGGTTGGGGATGGGCTGGTGGACGTACGCGTGCCAGAGCGTGGATTCCATCGATGCTAGCCATGCGTCTTCCGAGTGCCGAATGGAGATGATGACGTGCGCTTCTGGGTACGCGGAGAGTAGCTCTCCGGCGAAGATGGCGGCTGGGTAGTCGGCGACGGCCTGGAGGTTTTGGTGAGTTCTGAGAAGGTAGATATTTGACGACGGATGTAATCTCCTGTACGTGATCTGGGATTGGAGGAGGATGTAGGCATGCTATGGTAGACCCTCGGGGTGAGATCTAATGGTCGGTATGCGTACCTCGTAAGAACCAAGAATGCGGTCGAACTTCTCCCTATCGTAGGGCTCTCCGCGGCCTTCGAACTTGGCGTCTAAGGCCTCGATCCAGAGCCCTTGGTGTTTGTTCTTGCCGACCTCACGCATGTGATACACCGGCCCAATACCCAGCCGCTCCAGCGCATCTGCTAATGCTATATATATCACGTAGTTGTAAGCCTAGCTGATTTCTTCATATACTGTAGAGTAAATTGAGATTGAGCAAACACACACTGCGTGCCCGTACGAGGCATTCCCAAGACGAGGACTTTCATCTTATAACAGGGGTCTTTTGAAGACTATAGATGAATGAGGCGAGATAAAGGCTGTATCTTTATGTATAATGTGGGTTCCTTGCTGTTATATACAAGTAGGCTGGTGTTGAGCTTTTATACAAATTGCCTCGTCTGTTTGGGTATATATCACTTGATTCGACTCCTCCCGATGTTCATCCCGGAATTATCCGACCTGCCTTTTCTCTTGCCTATCTTGGACTCAGGAACGCTCATAAAGGTCAGCTGAGACGAGATGGCCCAAGAAGCACACACCTTCGAACATCGATGTCGACATCCGATTAGTCAGCCTCCCCTTAAGTGTCGGGGATGGAGGTTCTTGTCCACGTAAACTCCTTGAGCGGGTAGTAATACAATCGAAGTCGTAACTTCAAGCTCAGTCATATAGCTCCGTATCTTACAGCAAGTAGATGTCCTGTCATCGCTTTGCCCTAGAGGCGAGGCGATCCAAAGCGGGATCTCCCGCAATTCTCACGATCCTATCCAAAGCTCGTCCCTCCTCTAATACGTAAGCAGACGTGATGTCTATCTTGTAATTGACGTCTTTAATCGTAATGGGCGCGAACCCTTCTCCTGTGATTCCACGACGGATACTTCTGAATATTAGTCCAATGACTTGGCCGGCGTGACGGAACGGCGCGGTCATCAGATGATTCATCTCATACTCGCGTTCCTTTTTCCGCCGGGCCTCTTCCTCTTGCTTCATGATCATCTTCTCGTAGTCCGAGGGCGATGCCTTGCGGTGGTACATCGGCACCTTCAGAACGACGTCGTTGGGGTCGACTTGGAAGCGCTTCAACGGCATAAAGGGAAGGGGTATGTTACCCCGTGCTTCGATCTCGAGTCTGACTGGCAGGGCTGCTGGCGAGGCAGCCTTAGCGGCCGGGCCTAGTGCTTTGGCTGGCCGGGCCGGTAGCACCTTGATAGAACGTATGGCGCCCGCGGGGAACAGAGCGAACCTGGTACCGACGGCGGCCAAAGCAAGACTTATGAAAGCTTGCACAGCACGGATAGACCAATGAATTCCCTCCGGAATAGTGTAAACGTTGAAGTAAGCATTTACGCCTCCGGTAAAGATGAATAAAATGCCGGCTGTGTAACTAGAAAATAGGAATACCCTCTGAGGCCCAGCCTCATACAGGGTCGTTGGAGTAGATTTGCCCGCAAGCTTCTGCGCGTAGCTTAAGACCGGAGATTGGGGATTCGCTGCAGGAGCAGGAGTAGAAGCAGGAGTAGGTGTAGTGGTAGTAGTAGTGGTCTTGGTGGGCTTAGGTTTTTGTTTTTTCACCGCAGCTCTAAAGCTGGTCGTTACGAAAGACCGGCTCCCTATTTGACTAGGAACCAGCCGAGGCCAGTATGGGTTTTTGACTGCTTGATTAGATGGTCTGAGGGATCGGAATGAGCTTCGAAGTATAATTATATGCCGGGAACACTCCCGGCATACTGACATTGGTGTCGCCATAGAATCTTATAAGTTTGTACAGAATTACACCGGCTAATTGGCATGACTGGGTAAAAAGTGATGATATCGTAAGTGATGCTATTATATCTACACTTTTATGAGAATGAGAGCTATCGTAAGGTCAAGTCCATAAAATTTCTTATCGATAGTGGGATGTGATCGAGGTGAGATCGCTGCATTATGGATTTTGATTGGCTCAATATATAAAAATGGGTCCATAAGCTCGATGTCCGGGGGTAGGAAGCGGTAAAACTTTAGAGCGTCCCTTCTAATTCCGATGATAATAATTCGGTTGAGGCCGGAGTCTCCCCAACAAGCTCAACCACAGTATTTGTACATAAGCTCCGGATTACCTACGGTCCTACGGCCTAAATCCAACGGGACCAAAAAAGGCTCAATTGAGCTTCAGAGTTCTCTTGGGGAACAGGACAATGGCATCTTTCGCGACCGCCACGCGTTTATCAGCCCGGCTTGTAAGCCGACGAGTCGCCCAAGATGCCGCAGCTCGAGGTATTTTTTGTCGCATTGGAAACTAGTATCGCGTACCTAGCTAACAAAAGATCGCGTAGGCTTTCGCACATCCGCCGCCTCTCTTGCGGCACAGAACTTCACAATGCCAGCTCTATCACCGACAATGACCGAAGGCAACATCGCCAGCTGGAAGATCAAGGAGGGCGATTCTTTTTCAGCCGGTGATGTTCTGCTAGAGATCGAAACGGATAAGGCGACTATGGACGTCGAGGCGCAAGATGATGGAATCCTTATGAAGATCACCCAGGGCGATGGGAGCAAGAATGTTCAGGTTGGCACGCGGATTGGTGTTGTTGCAGAGGCTGGAGACGATATTAACCAGCTTGAGCTACCTGCCGACGAGAAGCCTGCGCAGAAGGAAGCCAAGAAAGAAGAGACGCCGCAACAACAAGAGTCTCAAGGGGCCACTTCAAGTAAAAAAGCTGCTGCGCCCAAGAGCAGCGGAGAGAAGGCGCCGCCACAGAAATACCCTCTATATCCATCAGTTGAGCACCTAATTAAAGAGCACGGGTTGGATGAGTCGGCCATTAGCGAGATGACGCCTACGGGACCTGCTGGACGACTACTCAAGGGTGATGTACTCGCATACCTTGGCAGCGTGTCTTCCAGCCGACCGGGAGAGATCAAGGCACGCTTTGACCACAACTCACATCTCGATCTCTCCAATATCAAGATCGCCGCTCCCAAGGAGGCACCAAAGCAGGTTAAAAAGGCCGCACTAGAGGTCCCTATTCCGGAGGATTTGATAGTCTCCCTACCTATATCACTAGCAACAGTGATTGAAGTACAGAAGAAGATCGAAGATACTCTTGACACATTTATACCGCTATCAACGTTCGTCGCGCGGGCAACAGAATTAGCCAATGACGAACTGCCCTTACCAGCAAACTACAAGCCGACAGCCGACGAATTATTCAACCAAGTACTCGGATTAGATAAGGCCGGTCCAAAGGGTTCCCAAGGGTACTACCTCCCACAAATTGCCGCCGTACCTTCCCCGTCATTCACCGGTGTTGCGCCTAAGCCGAAATCGAAGGTCGACATCATCGATTTCCTCACCGGTTCGGCGAAGAAGCCGTCACCGAAACCGCGTAGGACCGGCCCTCACTCCGGGATCTCGACCGGTAACAATATTTTCAGCGTCACTGTGCCGAAGGCCGAGGAGCAAAGAGCCAAGGCATTCTTACAAAGAGTTAAGGCAGTGCTTGAAGTCGAGCCCGGTAGACTCGTCTTGTGAATACTTAAAACATGGAGAGGGAGCCCACTGTAGCCATATAGAGCCTGTAACGTTGACGAGAAAATAGTAATAGACTATACCATTAGCAGATACGTGTCAAATTTTCCTCGATCATCGTTAGGTATATCACGAATTTATCAGCGTGGGGATGAGCTAGACAATATCCGCATTATATTTCGATTTTGGTACTATATACAGGAACGTCATGAGACTAGAGATCGAACATCACTCATAACCCTAACCCAAACAGGCGTTTCACAGCAGACAATTTTCCTCTCATACGGAACCAACCTTCTGCTTGACAAACGCGAGAGCCTGTTGGCCATAGATCTGGACGTACTGCTGGTGGTGCTGGGCGTTGTTGCCGTTGGAGCAGTACGGGTCCTCAGCGTCACAGTAAGACTTGATCCTGTCGGCGTAGGCAGGGCACTGGTAACCCGAGGGACGGGCGGCGAACTAATTCAAGCCATTATGTCAGCCCTGGTATAACTAGATTTCGAATCTCGAGAGGAAAAAAAAAGGAGACTTACACCACCAGCCTTCGCCGTCCCGACATTATACGACAGACCAGGCACATTGCGCGGGTCGCCCATGAAGATGAGCGCCTTGACGTGCGACCCCACGTCCGCGGGCATCGGCGCCGTCGTCTGGCTCATGCTGCTGCCGTCGGGCCCCCCGCAGAAGGCGTCGTCCATGATCTGCGACCCCTGCGAGTACCCCACCATCACGACCTTGGTGTCGGGACACTTCTTAACGAATGCCGAGACCTGGTTCACGACTGCGGAGATGCCAGCAGTTACTGACGAGCCGTAGGCGTTACCGCCGGCTGCGGGGTCTGGATGAGGGGAAACGGCATCAGTATACGTGTATGTTGTGTAAGTTTTAGGGGGTAGGTAAGTAGGTCAACTTACAGACGATGGCCTCTGAGGTCGTGCCTGGGTACGCGCCCTGGATCAGCTGGATCATGGCCTGCGAGCTGCCGTAGCCCTGTGGCACCGTTGACTCTCGTGCGCCGATGACGTGCACCTTAGCGCAGGCCTGACGCGCTTCAATATCCCCGGACGGGGCGGCGAGGGCGCCGGAAAGGAGTACTAGAGGGGCTGCGATCTTCATCTTGCTGTTGCTTCTTGAAAAGACCTTGTAGGAGGACGTTGAATACTTCGAACCGGTGGATCTAAATCGTGAACAGAAGATACAAAGGGATCCTTGATCTTATATACCCACATCTATAAGAGGACTAGAAACTAAAAGCTCATTGTGGCCATGGCAGGCCTCTATTTTACCCGGATGTTACTATGCGGCGAGCTGGTACCCAGGGCCGTGGAGCGGAGCAAGCGGGTCAACGGGATAGCGTTACTAGCCATCTCCTTATGAAGCATCGCCACTGCCGGAATAGGCAATGCTCGGAAGCAGATTTGAGTTGTCATGTTGTCATTAAACACGCATTCTTCTGCATAATGGACGGCTATGCGTAACACCACGGTTTCAACATCAATCTATATGACGTACAGCTAGCATTTGGACTTCGGGTAGGGAAGTAATAAGTTTTGGCAGGTGTAATAAATGTGAGCGGCATATCAGAAATTAGATGCAACTCGTGCCTGGGCTAGACCTTAAGGACACGAGGCACTGGTTAGTGATAATATCCACTAAAGCTTAGCTCTCGTTAGAAGTAGATGAGCCGCCAGGGTCAACCATCGCCGATCATATGAATTTGCGGGGTGCATTTCCCGGTTATAGACCTCTAGGTGGAACGGAATGATACGTTGTCGATGCACGGTTCTTACTCACTGGTACCGGGTCTTGAACCGCAATGAGCTACCTAGCTGGATAAAATGAGAGTTCGGCCAAGATGACTTGTTGATGTGAATCGCTCTTTTCATATGTAGTAGTCTTCAACAAATTTCCCACCAGTCAGGTTCTACTGTTTGAAGCTATCAATCGTAAATACTCGATTCCTATTATATTCAAATTCAAAAATGGGGGATTAGATCAATCCACTCTGGTGTCTGATATGCGGACGCGGGCAACTCCCTGATACTAATTACCGCCTCCACGACAATGAACATGCGAGCCAGAACGAGACTAAAGCCACAGAAAAACACCAAAACTCCCAACCCAAGATTTTGCCACCAAGTCTTTTTTCCATCCATCCAGTGTTCCCAGAATTCGTTCAGCGCGGGTATTCTTGCAACGATGAAATTCAAAACCACCCAGAGGCCACCGCAGAAGCCAATGTATAGAGCCGACGCTCGCCAGAGCCATAACTCGGCCACGGTTGGGAAGTGCTCGTTCCACCCCGCTGCATGGATCCCGCCATAGCAGAGGTTCGCAAGCCATAGGACCATGCCAACGACAAGTCCATCGACATTACGGAGCAAGTCGTTTGAGGGCCAATTCTGTACATGGTCCACGACAAGTTGTTCAGCCTTGAAGTGGGTGCAGGGTGTGTTTCCCACGTAGTGAGACATCGAGATCCGGTCCTCGTATAGCATAGGAAAATCTTGGAAGGCCTTCCTGATCAACGACCACCTGTTCATGTCTATCGCGGATTGCTGATGGCTATTGGGGCGTTCCACGACTATCCTGGGTCGTCTTTCAAAGAACGCCGTGCCTCCCTCTTTCTCGCGTCTTGCTTGTAGCTCCGAAACGCAAGTCGCAGGAGCACTGTAGAAGTTGTATTCTGTATCATGGGAAAGCTGCGGCAGTCCCGGTGCTTCTAAGTCGCCATTAGAGTGGGTGGGTGCTATAGGCGTAGAAGTTGAGAAGGTAGGCGACTTGTGGCCTCCATCTGACACTGCAGGCTGCAAGCAGATAGTCTCGAATTCTGGGGTCTTGGAGTACAGGTTTAGATGTGCAAGCAGCGTCTTGATAATTGTCTGGGATTTGACCTGCTCGGGATTGGCGTATCCACTCATTTCACTACATGAATACATGAAGGCAGCAAGAGGCTCTAGTTCTTCTGCGTCCAGAATGATCGGCTCGTTCGGGAGTAATGGCTTATTCCACCAAAATAGGTACATCAAAAATGCGCAGAGCCTAAGAATGAGTGAGTCAAAGCTTAGAACGTAGGCTATGGGCGCCTGTAACTTACACATGAGCAACAGTGTTTACCTCCAAGGGTGTAACGGGTAACCCCGATGCTAAACGTCCAATTACCTGGATAAGCATCCATGTGGCCTGGACTATCACCGTAGCCTTGGCTAAGTCGTTTGCCTTGCTCTTGTCTTCGATTTCTTCCTTACGTACAGAGGGTATATGGCCGCATTTTGCGAGGACGGCCATCCCCCTGGCGGTAAGGGTTAGTCTCTGGGGCCTGTCTATGATAGGGTCAGTTGTGTTGGGAATTGCGCGACCTAGAGAAGCTAGTTCAAACGCAAAACCTCCTGTGCACGCAAAGAAGCTGTGGGATATCGTCCATTCCGTGTTGCCTTTCGCAGGCTGTGAGCCTAGCTGGGGATTTCCTAGGGATTCCTCAACGAGCTTCTGAAGGAGTCGAGCAGAACACCACTGCCTCCATGCTGTGAATACAACAAGCTCTGGGGCGTAGATTCCGGTCACTATCCACCGAAAATTGAGCCAGAAATCTTGCCATTTCGTTTGGTGTCGTCTTGGAATATTAAGGTGGAGAGCCGACCCGACGCAAAGTACAAGGGTTAACAGAGACGAGAGAACAAGTGTAGTGGTGCCTCTACCGCTAGGATCTTGGACATATCCAACAAGTTGAGTACCGTCCGTGATCGAATCTGCGGTCAAATTTGAAGTGATATCAAAATCAGCACGACAATAGGAGATGAAAAGAGAGGCCAGGGTAATCCGAATCGGCATTGTTCAATGATCTATAGATAGAGCGTTACATCCATCAAGAGTCGGCAGAGACCCGGCCATACTTAAAGTTTGGATCAGCCTACGTTCTAAGTTCCGAAGGGATATAAGCGACTTGCGCGAAACGCCTTAAGCGCTATCGAATTTGACCTCATTTGAGATATATAGAAATCGCAAAGAACCATTGGGTATATGGTCCTGAAACGGTATGCAGGTCTCAAGAGGAGCATCGTAACACAAGCGGGTGTGAAAAGGCGCAGCGTTGGTTTGCTGTTTTGAAGGTATCACGAACGCCTTTTTCTCTTCTAGTATGTCCTATTGGACGATGAACTCCCATTAATACGCCATGTCCGCTCTCAATTAAGATAACCAATTATCGTTATAAGTAGGCGCCGCGCTAACCTTCGTAGGAAATGCCCTGACGTCCACGTCCAAGGTCACTGAATGCAGACCGAAGCTGAAATGCTGTGTAACGCTCATCCGACATGGATTCTCCGCTCTGTTTTTCACGTCCCTCCCACAACACAACACAACTTCACTGTAGAAAATCGAGCGGACGTTGACCTCCTACTTTTAAGCTTGTACTGCTTTTCGGAAATAACCCTAAAGGAAGTGTCATATCCGAGTATTCGAATAACGATGACCAAGAAGGCCAAGACGTCGGGTCAGCCTGACCTTCTTACCTGGAAAGATATACGTAAGCATCCCGTGGGGAGTTGGTTACAGCCATTACTAACGAGTAGAAGTACCCTGGCAGAGGTAGGCTCTCACCTAATTTGACGCTGCTCTAACGCTCACCTCCCTAACCTAGGGATAACGAGTTTATCCTGACTGGGTATCGGTAAGAATTGGACCATATTCCATACATTTTCGTAGAATATAGGGGCTTACTTAAAATAATAGTCGGGCTTCATATTCTTATTTCGACTCCGTGAGGAGTATTTTTGCCGTTCATAACGAGACAGGTACGACCCTGTGCTCTATATTATATTGCCGAACTGACAACAGATGTAGCGAACATCTGGTCACATCTACTCGGCGCCGCGTTCTTCGCGTCGATGCTCTACCAATATTTCCAGCTCGGTATGGACTCTAGGGGGCCTAGAACTCAGGACATCATTGCGTTGGGTATCTATAACCTGAGCGTAACTGTCTGCTTTGTACTCTCCACCATATTCCATACGTTCTCCGACCACAGCCAGGAGATGCACAAATTCGGCAACGAACTCGACCATCTAGGCATCGTACTGGTTATGTGGGGGACTGGGATATCTGGCACGCACTTTGCTTTCTACTGTGACGAGCCTCTCCGTAATACCTACTTTGCTCTATTATCAGGTACTGCACTGGGCTGTGGTGTATTCACCCTGCGACCGCAATTCAGGAAACCGGCGTACAGAACTATGCGCTTTTTGATGTATTGCTTTCTCGGCACGAGTCTCTTCGCTCCCATAGTTCACGGGTTATCGAGATTCGGCAGGGCGGAATTGGAGGCTGGGATGGGACTACGGTCCTTTCTTGGTCTTGCCCTCATCAATTTCACGGGTGCTGCTGTGTACGCTGTGAGAGTCCCAGAGAGATGGTTCCCTAAGACGTTTGACTTGCTAGGGCAGAGTCACAATTGGATGCATGTACTAGTCCTTACGGGAGCGCTAGTGAGACTGCAGGGATTGGTAGAGGTTATCACGCGATGGCAGCTACGCGCAGCACAGCGTGAAGTCTGCTCGTAAATATAAAGATGGGGATTCCTAAGATAAATCCTTTTTAATCTCGAGTTTTTGTGAACTTGAAGAGTGTATGATAATTGATGCCTCTATTTACACCAAATGTAAGAAAAGTGGAGAAAGGGGTAAAGGGGGAAGGGGTTAGGTAAGGTGAAGAAAAGGGGGACCAAAGGAAAAGAGAAAAAAAAAACCTCACAAAAATCTTGCTCGTCATAGACTCGAACCCGAAGCCTTCGAGTAGTTGAATGGAACAAAATAGCAAAAGAAGAAGACTTCTTCAAGGCCCAGCCTCTAAATCTCAGCGTCTAGAGCTACTGCGCCCCTACCACAGATTCTACGATTTGTGGCTACGGTATTTGTTTGCGACTCGCTTTCGCGAATAGGACCGCTTGACTTTAACCCTGGCCTTACGGGAGTCCCTGTCGTTTCTGAGGCGTTAACCAACTGAGCCACGAAGGCCAACTTGTTGCGCCGCTGTTGAATTTTCGGACGTCAATTAGAACTTATGACCTTCCTACGGGAGTTCTTTGGATTTAGATAGGCGATTGGGAGTTATCAGTCCAATGAACGAGAAGCTCCATGAAGTCTATTGGGTGCACTTGTGCTTCATGCTGTTAATTGACACAGTACGTACTGCTTATCTGTTTGCTACCTAGCTCCTGAAAAGACTGATCAGGGCCTCCAGCTATAAGCATGTGTTTAATACTGTCCATTCAAAGGATGTAATTCCGCCCTCTTAGTAGTCAGATCTACCTCAATATCTCTGTTGCTATAGAAGGTAGTTACCATAGAGCCGCACTAAACTTCGGATATATCACAAATGGCACTCACGACTTATAGGACCGCGAGCAACGCGTCCCCCCAGCTAACTCAATGATGGCAAGATATTGGTCGTGTCACATACCGGTTACCTTGCCTCGATTTTCAATAAAAGATTCCAGACGACATTCTCAGGATCGTCCCAGGGACAGCGCGGAGCAAACGTCATAATCTGGACGAGATCACAAGCTAGTGCCCGGCAGCAGGAGGCATAGAGCGATAATATTAAGCTCGTAAGAACAACTTATACTTCCAGATGTTGGTTTAACTTGTTAAGGTTAGGATATCCAGTAAGTTGTGCGTGAGTATAAGATAATTTTTCTGAAGGTATACCTTCTTCTAGACATATGGCTTTGGACACGGCGCCAAAACCCATAGCACCTATTATACAAGATCATATAGAGTTAGATTTGACGTATATTCGACGTTATCAATCTATCAGCCCTCTATGTCCTTAGGAGTGGACACCCTAAGTATATCGTAATAAATCCGATAATCCTAAATCCCCTGTTTTTGCTATGTCCCCATGTCCAACCATCCTCTACCAAAAGGCTAGAACCACAGATAATACAGACGCCAAGGAGAAAACGCCGGTTAAACCTCCCATTTGCCCCAATAGGCTCGAGGCGCCGCCTTGCATCAGCACCGCAGTGCCTATCTTTGAAGTCTCGTCGATACTGCACACGTTGAAGCACTGCCCTTCGTCTCTCTTCGTTCTCGACGCTGCTGGCTCGGTCGTGTTGTAGACGACTTCTATCCATTGGATTTGGAGATGGGCCTCGGTCCCCACACTCATGTTACCAGTCCAGGAACCACCACTATGAAACGTTAGCAATTGGTTGTTTTCCCGCACCAAGTTTCACAAGATTTTCAGACATGATTCGCTATCCTAGGTCTAGAAACTCTAGTCCGGGTCTCGTTTCCAGTTCCGAAGCTATGGGCAGGGGGAGGAAATAACTTCTAAAATACGTACTCTGACCAAGAATTGAAAATAAGTATACTAGGATCGCGGGGCGTTTGGAAAGAGATTGAGGCAACCTCATCGCCGTTGATGTACCAGGTCGTGTCGTCAGGGCTCCAGTCCATTCGGTACACTGCCCACTGCGTCCAGTCTCTTTTATTCGGAATAGTAACATTCCGGGTGGCATCCTGAACATCGAGTCCCATCGAGGTATATGAGGGTTGGTTCGTATATTGGACACGATCAGGGGGATCGAGCGTCCTGATTTCTAGGTCTGATTCCTGAACGGCTGTAAGGTCGGTCGAATTGCTGATATCTTTAAATGTGAACATTGCGGTCACGGCACCGGGCGCGCCTATTGTCCTTGCATACATTCTAACCGATAAGAAGTGGTAGTTACGGATTACGGACTCAAACTCGCTCGATGATTGGAAATCTTTCATACGAGCAGTCCTCATATCTAGAAATGTGCTTGAGTCTGGATTTGGGTCTTGGTTTTTCTCAAAATAGACATTATTCGGCGAGTGGACCATGAAAACTGAAGCATCGCTCTCGGTGCTTTGCAGTGAGGCGGTATTATTCCAACTCTGCAGTGTCCAATTATCGGTCCAGTCATTGGAGAGGATGTAGTCGTTTGTCGCGCTGGCTTGACTGCTGTCGTCGGCATCGTCGATGAGAGGAGGTACCTTGACGTACTCTGATTTATCTCGGTAATCAAAAAACTTGTGAGATTTGAAGTAATGGCTGCTACTCCCATTAGTGAGGTAGCAATCGCATCGATTATCGCCGACCTCAGGGAAAGCGGCTCCGGCCAACGAAGCCAAGCTGGAGAAGACCACGAGTGGCCGGAATCCTCTTCTGTGAACCATCGCGATGTCTTTTGCCCGTATCCACGTGTGTCCCTACTATATCCAAACCAATTGTCTGATACGTCGATGAAGACTAAAATTTAGCAGAAATCTGTGTCGAGTCCTGGAGCGACAGTTTTGATTCGAAAGGAGTGACCTCTCGTATAGGATCACGTGTGGCCGAGATGTCGTTTACCGGAAGGGAAACACATTATAAGACCAGCCCATCGGCGAGAAGCTAAGAAACGAAGAAAGGGGCCTGAGGGAGGGCGCGAGCTAGATATTATTTATTGACCGAACGATGCCCTAGGACGAAAACAATAACGTCGACAGAATCCGACGCGGACACAAGGATGAGATCATCCAAGCTTGTCGGACGCCCACTCAGGGCCGAATAAGTGTGGGATTACGTCTTGGTGCGGAAGACGAACCCGTGAAAACGGTGTTCTATGCTGGCTGGGCCAGGATGGGGTGATAATGGTCCCTTGGTACCAGAGCCGAATTAGGGAAGGAATGCTGGATCAGCAGCATATGCTATCAATGCAAAATTCAAAACCTCGAGGCCGCTAGGGCTAGGTTTATTCTAGGCTATGTATGTAAGGACAATATAACCGCTGGTTAAATGAGTACAAATGTGACGTTGTGGTATGTTTAGATGTTTGGGATTTGGAGAATTATTGATATTTTAAATTTGAAGTTTAAGCCACGACAGAACACCAAGACATAGGTAGGTAACCAACATTGAAAGATAGAACGCCACTAGCTCGACTTATGCTTAAAACTTGAGCATGTTTGTAGCACTGGAGCTACACAGGTACGACGTTGGCTGAGTCAAACCCGTGCTTGGATAACGATGTGGCAGATGTCAACTTTGACCGCTGCGCCAGGTTAGCCGTCTTGCCGAGTTTGCTTTCAGCTCGAGCTCGAATGTTGTGGCTAAGAGAGACGAGAGGAACTTAAGAAAGCTAGAAATGGGAAAGCTCAAGAGCTTCATTCGTTGGCCCCCATATGGTAATACGACGAGCCATGTTTTCTTGGTGTTTAGGTAGTATTGCCAGACGCTAGCTGCAGCGCGGTGAGATATCGTGGCTACAATATCACGGACCTCAGTTGCTGTAACCTCTGCACTCTGCAATGGATCCTTGGCGCAGCATTTTGACCGAACCAGAGTCAAGAATGAAGAAGCATACCGAAAACTCGCCTTTTTAATTTTCTCCAACGAACAGACAGCCCGCGCGCACCTGGGGTCGTCTCTCAGCTGGAAGAAAGTGGGAGAGGGCCTGGAAGCGTCAAAGTGGAGTAGGAGGCCGTATTTCTGCGATGTGAAGGCCGTACATAGTACGGATGGTGTCGTACAGCAGGTAGGGGTAAATTAACCGGGCTGTGTAGGCTTTTTAAGCCACGTTTCTCCTTTACCTGCCATATCTAGAGAGATAAATGAAACTAGCTGAAAGACAAACTTGTAAGTCCTTCCCAATTCATTTAAATATTGAGTAAATATGAGCGTATAAAAATGGAGGGAGTTGAAAAAGCTATATGTGACAAAGATTCTTGTTTTACATATGAATGTAACTCTGGGATTGTGTTTTTAAGAGTTAAGAATTCAAGTTCCAAGTTGGTCATTTTTAGCACAGACTTTCGGATAGATCTAAGATCGCTGATCACTGGCCAAAGTGCAGTAGGCACTGGATGGTGCACGTGAGGACTGGGATACCTACATCAATTGATCCTACTTGTAATTATGGTAACTATAACCGTAACCATAACCTAGGAGGAGGAGCAAGAGCCCTGGACTTGACTGCTAAGCGACGACCCCGGAGATCCTCGAACGGCAGGACCCATATAAAAATAGCACCAGTGTTGACTTGAGCTCCGGAATGGGGACAAGAAAGGACAAGAAGTTTATCCGAGGATTTTCCCTTTGCCGATAACCGATAAGAGGATCCATTGGATTCCACTTTGAGTCGATTTGCGTCGAAGGAACCTTGACCCGGAGCACTTCTGAAGTCCTGACGATACTTCACTATCGCTTTTTTGTACTTGGCTTCGTCTCAGAATCGACTCAATTGCGGTAACCCCCTTACAACGCCGCAATTGCCGTGACTATTTAGTCAGAATGTATTCTTTCAACTCCATCTTACCGACTAAGTCGTAGCTATTCTTCAATTCTAATAATTTTTGTCTGTAGAAGAGGGTATAAATCCAGTCGCATAACATGTCGGCGCATTCTACGCCACGTCGCAAGTCCGAACCGGCTGCTGATCAGCCCAAGGATACACACACATCCTACAAACCCCTGTCTCATGATGCTCAACCGAAGTCTCAAGATGCAAATCATAGCGATCCTACCGGTCCCGAGTCTCCTGGGCACGCGAGCAGTGTCGCATCAGAAGCTTCTATAACATCGCCTTCATCGCAAGAATCCGGCGAGGCTTCACCCATTCGCACTACTGAACCTGCTGTCGCCGACTCCAGCGCTCCTCCCCTCCCAAATGAACCGCCGCCCGCGACGGAAGACGACGGCTGGGATTTCCATTGGGATGCGGCCAGTCAAGCGTATTTCTTCCACAACCGATTCACCAATGAGACGACCTGGGAAAATCCCCGATTAACCAATAATACCCCGGCTGCGAATCCCGCGTCGCAACCGCAACTCGCTTCTTCTTCTCCTCCTGGCGTCGCTGAACCTCCGAAAAATGAACAACCGCCCGCTGGTGGGTATAACCCGGCAATCCATGGCGATTACGATCCGAATGCTTGGTATGCCAAGAGCGCCGAGGACCATGGCGCCGAGCTAGACCAGTCAGTCGACGCGGCGGCTGCCTACGCCGCAATGGGCACGTTCAATCGGTTCACGGGGCGGTGGCAAGGCGGCGACCAGAACCCGGAGCGGTACGGCGACGAGGCCAAGTCGCGGCGGCAGATGAACGCCTTCTTCGACGTCGACGCCGCAGCCAACTCCCATGACGGGCGGAGTCTGAAGGCGGAGCGGTCGGGGAAGAAGCCCACGAAGTCCGAGCTCAAGCAGTTCAAGGAGAAGCGGCGAGCGAAGAAGGAAGAGAAGCGACGGGCCTGGCTACGAGACTAGACTCAGCCCGCGACGCGCACCTACCTACTTACATCTATCTCCGACTCTACCTACCTACCTACCTACCTACTCCTACGACTTAGCTTGGGAACTCGCATGACGGGGACACGGGAAGCTGCATGGTGCATAGAGGGCTTGGCGTTGGGTTTTACGGCGGTTCACGCACGGAGAGGCGCGTGTAGAAAGGCAGAGGGCCGGCATAAAAAGGGGATGTCTACGTTGCGTTGCGTTGCATATTCGGTTCGAGAGGTGGTCTGCATAGCATTTTTTTTTAAACAGTGAGAGCCACTGAGCTCATTCTGGATGCGTCGTCGTCCCTCAACGGGTCTGGACAGCAACCCTAGGTATCTGAGACAAGCCCGTCTCTGCATTTTTCAGTTTCCATCGGATTATATACCCCAAATGATAAATCATTTCCAGACATCAATGCTATATATATAGCGTTATATATGGTTTATCGTGTTCAAATACTTGGTCGATCGACTTAGGCTACCAGACGGATCTGCTTCCATATTACTATGCCAAATCCAATATCCAGATCCAAGCAACGATTGTAGTCAGCCTCTGCTTCAGTAATGGTTGAATGCTTCTCGGTCTGGCTTCGATTGGACCGTATTGTTGGCCGTCCAAGGACCCGGCCGATAGACGTCCCTATTCTGTCCACGGAACAGACCCTTGAAAATCTTTATTTTTACACCGGAGCGTTGGGAGGCCCAAGCCCGAGTTAAAGCGGTTATGTTCCTGGCGCTTGGGTAATATACTCGCGATAAGTGACTTTGGCAGTACTTATATTTGTTGTCATATGTTTATGTGGAAGGGATTGCGCTTATCAGGACAAATGATGGGTTCGGAATCTAGCCGAAATGCTCGCGTGGACAACAACTATGAACCCCCCACGGGGTCAAGCAACTTCAATATATGATGATTACGCGGACTGCATCTTCACCGAAGCGAGAAGTGTACCTTGCGTCTGCAAGATAAGGCAAATTAATTTATATCTACTAAATATGATAGTTCTCTATGTCTACCTCTACGTGTTGGGTATGAATAGGTAGATATGTGTATATAGGTACAGCGCCATGTGAGATCTTTTTATCCGGAACGCGGCAGCACGTTCGCTAATTTACCGAATGCGACGCCGTAGATACGAACACTCGGTTCGAAAGCCTATTCGTTGCCCTCTAATTTTCTTCTGCTCCGCTATCGTCGTCATCGTCGTCTTCTTCTGAGTCGAGCTCCATATTCAGATGGACACTCTCGTTATCGCTCTCCTCATCGTCGTCCTGACCAACCCCCACACCGCTAGTCGCGGGAGCTTGGCTGCGCGTGTTGGTAGCTGATGGCGCTGGAATACCACTGCTGCTAGTTGTCACGTCGATCTCGACCCGTTTCGAGACAGCAATCTCCGCGTCTTCATTCTTCCGCTTGAGCGAGTTTATCGGTTGTACGACAGTGGTAGTTTGCTCCTCAGACCTGACGATTGTTTCTGAGAATGGCTTGGAGAGGAAGGGGTTCGGCGCTTTCACTGTATTCTCGATTTTTGGCGCGGGTGAAGGATCCGCTGGTAATTCAGTAGTCCTAGTTGGAACAGTCGGGAAGTCGGGAGGGTTTGTAAAGGAAGACTCGAACGGCCGATCGAACGAGAAACCATTGCTTGAAGGTTTCGCCTCCGGCTCATCTTCCATTAATTCCTCGTCAACATCCATAATATGATTCCTGGGCCCTGTTGTTGCAGGCCGAAAGTTGAAGCGTAATATCTCAACGCTCTCATCACGAGGGAACTGCTGAGTGAGGTAGGGCAATATGACTTGTGGTATCCTACCACTTCTGTCTCGTGCCGGGTGTAGCACACTCGCCACTTGGGCATCCCTGTTCTGGGATAGGATGGCTGTCCTTAGCATATGGGATCGAATGGAGGAGGGAAGGTATTGTTGGGGCACATGGCTGAAGAGGGTAGCCAGAAGCGCTGTGGCCGACGAGACATGGTCTGCGTCTAGGGACACGGTCATGAATTCGTCTTCAGCTTTGTTATTGAGGAACGCGTCAGCGTTCTGGCTGATGGACTTGGATTTTAGCCCATCCTGAGTGGTAGAAGCTGATTGTTTAGGACGTTTCAAGTGACCGGCAGATCCTAAGAGGTCACGGCAACATGTTTTAATGACAAGAGTTAAACCCTCAACCGTGGGTTTCGCCATTGTTGGTCCACAAAGTTGAAGTATCTCTGTAGCTAATAGATAGGTCATCATCCGGATATCGGGTAGGCGGTAGCTAGACTCGAACATCCGTAACAACTGCTCCAGGGATTCTTGTGCTATTGGCACGAAATTTCTCCCTAGTCGCTGTGTCATAGCGAACAGCAGCCTCATTGCGGCAAGTTGGACATCTGGAAATACCGCCCATAGTTCATCTCTCTCCTCCCGGCCAACGGCGGTGTTCATATGAACTGAGCTGGTTTTTTCTTTCCCTGGAATAGGGGGCATTATCGAAGATATCCTTGTAGTAATGTCGACAACTGCGCTGATAGGAATCGTTACCGCCGTTTTCGTGCGGCAGCGAATGTAGTCGCCAATGAAATTAAGTAGGCCAATCATTCTTTCGCTGCCCGCATAGATGCCAGTCCAAGAGGGCAGCTGTTCTGGACTACTGCTGCCACCTTGAGGTTCCTTGTCGAAATCTACTCGTTGTGTCATGGGGTCTGATACATGACCCGGCGCTGGCTCCCAGCTCTCCTGGATCCCGCGAAAAACTTGGTCTGCTGTAGAGTGAAATGCCTTGATAAGTCCATCTAGATGCTTTGCCCATTCGGTAGAGTCACCGCCCTTCACAGCTGTCATGTGCAACCTGATCGCAAGACGTCGGCTGCTTGCCTGCAAGGATGCTGGTATTATTCCGCCATCCGAGATGGTTGGAGCGATATACAATCGTGTCTCAGCCCTGATTTTGGACGCAAATTGACGTAGAGTAGTAGGGTATAGTGGGATTATAGTTGAGAAGGCCTCGAATATAGTCTCGACAAGACTGTTGGGTGCCTTGGCGGCCTTACTAGATGCAGGAGGCTTCAGGATTTGAAGACACGCCGATGCAAACGTAGGGAGATTGGGAGTAACAATCTCTCGCACTAATGTCGGGTACGCATGCATCAAGGGGTATATTTTCACTAATGTTACGACGCACAGATCTTTAATGACCGCGGGATCCTTTCTCTATATTCTGTGAGTAGCGTTACTAATACTATTGGTGATGAGCACTTACTTGAAGGACTGATAGGAGCCCACGAACCCATGACTCGGCCGTTCGAAGGCATTCCCAACCACCGGTCTCTATAGCGGCTTTTACTAGCGTAACTCCAACGAAACGACCTTGGACAGTTCTGCTATTCAGTAACGCAGATATTTGGGTCTTGAGCTTGTGAACGAGGATAGCCGATTCGGAGGAGCTCTCTGAAGCTTTCGCTTCCTGTGGCTTTGATAGCGGCTCTTGGCAACGCAGTAAATCCTTAAGAAGCGATGGTAGTAAAGCGGGAAGCTGCTCTACTTTGGTCGTTGTCAGTCGTCGGCAGAGGTTGCGTAACTCAGGTGGAAGCGCAGCAAAAGCCATGATCTGAGAGATCCCTACTAAGCTCTGGCTCGTGCTTGCCGGTGGCTTATAATCCGAAAAGGGTCTGATAAATTGAATGATAAATTTTGAAAATCGGTGTACGGAGTTGTCGTCTCTTCAACTGAATAAACGGACGATTGCAGCTGACAGCTCTCAGACCTCAAATGAGCAATTGATGAAACTGTGCTAGCAATTATACATGTACCAATGTATGACTGTTCAAATATACTAGAACTGAGCTGGAAGATTCAAATGAGTATGTCGACGAATGAGTCTCGAATATTATACAAAATTAACAAAATTCATACAACGATATGAAGATTCGCGATGAGACTGAATTGAAGCTCAGCAACTTTTTTGCTATCGATTAACTTTTTAGCGGGTCTGTATGGTTAACCGCAAGCTATCTGAAACCTCACCCAAGTCTTACCTTCATATTATGAATGGATAAAACACAGTATAAGTGAATTATTGAGTCCACATATGAGGTAAGTGAAGCAAATGAATTTATCGAAGCCATGACATACTTCCCCTGCCTCGCCAAGCAATGTTTAATTTGCTGGCCGCGTCGACAACTCCCAGTCTCAGGACCATTTATTTCAATACCAACCTGACCCTGGGTATTACTAGGTAATCCCGACAATCTGGCCCATATGACGCCCGCGACAATCATACAACTCTAACAGAACGCAACCATTATCAAACGGCCGACATGATATTCGAGGGTCCAATTTATCAATAGCGCGTTTGCTCAGACCTCCATCGTCAGGATGAGTGTATATTCCCCTCCCCTTTCTATACCTTGTAGCTATAGTTACTTATCCGGACTTTGTAGAAATCGGGCAAGGTAGCGCAATACTTAGGTCGACTGGAAGATGCTAGATGCGAGGGGAAATGGGACGATGTGCCGGAGCTTGTGCGAAAGGTCCGCAAACATGCCACCGATAGGTTATGTACGATTCCCGTGCGCTCACTTCCTCTAACTGAGGCCATCTCTAATGTGATGACCTATTCCCAGGCCTCACGACGACCGCCGAAACCGAATATGCCATAATCAAAGCTTCTCAAAAGCAAACGTCCGAGTCCAGGCCTGCAACCGCCGTCTCTGCCAAAGACCTAGATGTCGACCAGTTGGTAGCCAGATTGCTTAGTGCTATCGATGCCGAGACCACATACCCCGAAGACAAATATCAAGCCCGAGTTTGCGTCGGATGGCTCCATTGGACTGTCGGTCAATACGACCATGCGACTACCCGACTACCACAGAACCTCGACGCCGAGCTAGCCCAGCTCGATCAGTCGAGTACCGTATCGGAATGGACACGAGTATGTTCATTGAAGGCCGCGTACTTGAAGGCTAACTGCCTTGCAAGAAACAACGAGAATGTCCCAGCACTTGGTATCTTCGAATCCGCATTAGTCTCACTATCACATATATGGTCCGGCCAAAAGGGTCGAAAGCAGTTGCGGTTCTGGGCAGAGCTCTTTTTAACCGAATTCTGCATGTTACAGGCCCAAGCTTTAGAGAGGGGCGAAAAGAGTCTTGAAGACCCAAACTCTTTGGCACCGTTTCGTTCTTGGGCGAAATACTGGGAAGTTTCCAAGGCTCAAGGCTCGCCCCTTGTAGGCGGCTATGGCTTTCGTGGAGCTGTACCAAGGAGAAGAGTATGGAACGAATATTATGCCGCTATCTCAGGTATTCTCCAACAAGACTTACCGTTTCCAACGGGTTTCGTCAACGTCACCAACGAAGCATCGGCTAGAAATCAACTAAGGGTAGAGTTGAAAAAGGTCGAGACCACCTATGAAGGACTACTTCTAAGTGAAACTTCTTTCCCGCGAGCCGACGAGCAAAGGCAAGAAATGGAAGACTTCGTTGGCGCTGTGATGAGGAATTGGAGCGTGCTGAGTGGGCGTGATTGGCATGAGCAGGATCTTGGACCTGGTGGCAAAGAAGGCCTTAGCCGTGGCATACTAGACATTCTCTACCGGGCTGCAACCAAGACATTCCATTCTACGGCTATATTGCGGTATTTGTTCACAGTTCACCTTTCAGTCGCCGAATTCGATTTAGCTTTCCATGCCTTCGATTCATACCTGGATATTGTTAAGAAAGGGAAGGCCCGTGTGGACAAAACAGGTCATCCGGAATCAAGTCTCGACGATGATGCCACGGTCTTGGAGACCATTTCCCAAGCTATCACGGCCCTCTGCAAATATGGCTTCCAGAATGCCGCGGAAAAAGCGCACGATCTTGGTATCGAATTGGAAGGGATGCTACAAAAGCTGCCGGCACCGCTCCCCAATACGCAAGAGAACATTACAACACTCGAAGAGGAGGATGGAAACGGTGTCATATTACATCCGAGAATCTCGTCTCGGATATACGCCTTATCATGGCAAGCTATTGGCATTTCACAAGCCCAGTGGTCTCGAACGACGTTCGACGCTACTATACGGACAGAAACTCAAACCAAGGCCATTCGAAGCTTCCAAAAATCATTATCACCAGAAAATGGGAACCCGACGGATGTCAGGACACTTTTCACTCTCGGTCTACTCCTAGCAGAGCAGCGAGAGCTAACTGCAGCCATCGATATCGTTAAGGCTGCACTTATGTCTAATAAGAAGGCAGTGGATCAGTCTCCCGAATCTGGGTCGTACTGGCGGGAACGCTCATTAATACCCGTATGGCACCTCCTTGCGCTCCTCCTGAGTGCGAGGCAAGATTTCATAATGGCTGCCAGAGCTTGTGAGGGTGCTTTCGAGCAGTTCGACGACCCGGCGGTCCTATTTGGCTCACAAGATCTTCAAGGTGCGTTTCGAAGCGAGCATCTTAATGAGGTGGAAGCTCGAAACGAAAAAACCCATTCTATGAAGGGACTGGTTGACGAAATGGATGATCTCGAAAAAGAAGGGATGCTTGAAGTGAAAATGACGCAGCTTGCTCTTCTAGAGCTCTTAGAGGGACCGGAAGTGGCGGTTAATGCAAGCCACGAGCTTCTGGTTTTATATACCCGGTTGTTTGGCGGCTTTCAGCAAAGGGCCCCTACAACCCAAAAGACTGCGACGGAAGTTCCGAAAAGCTCAGCCGGCACTATCCGAAGCCTACGCGGTAGCATCTTTGGCACCAAATCAGATAGGACGTCCCGTAATCCCAGACCAATCAGCACTGCAGAGAGCAGAGCGTCTACTGTTTTGCCAGAAAGACCTCAGACTGCCCGAACTACGGTCAGCACCGCAACCACGGCCCCCACCATTCACGTTACGAAGGAAAATGGGGATGCCGAAGATACCCGGCGATCTAGGAGGTCGTCAAGTGTTCGTGGGCGACGCAGTGATTCAACAAGGCGAAATAGCTTGAAGAAAAGAGAACCGAGTGCCCAGCCACGACGCGCCTCTAGTAGTGGAGGCGGGCCTCGTGCCCCCACGGTCGTTGATGGCGAGGACTATTATACACCGGTTACGGACGGAGTAACGCATGGGCGAGTAGACTTCTTCGCATGGAGTAGCAAAGGTGACCTGTCCAGACAGCAGTCATTTTCCAAGGGTCGTGGACTACTCCGGTTTGATTCCACCGCCTCCTCAACCAGGGGTTCTGTGACCGGTTCCGAGAGTCTGGTCCTTGATTCACTCTCTCCTCCCAATGCACTACCTATAGTGCAGTTTCCCAAGGACCAAGTCAAACGACAGAGACAGACTATACTTATCAGAGTTTGGCTGATGATCGCCGCATTCTACCGTCGTGCTAAGATGTTCGGTGATGCTAAGGGCGCAATTGACGAGGCGAGAAAATTAGTTGACGGTCTGGAAGGTGAAGTAACCAAAGATACGGCCAGCCCTATAACTCTGCAGGATCCTGGCTGGGGCGGGAAAAAATCGGTTGAGGAACTTTGGGGCGACGTGCATAGCGAGGTATGAAACTACATGATCTTCATATGATCCTTACTAACATAATACAGATGGGCTATCTTGCACTCTCTGAAGATGCCCCTTACACAGCAAGGGACTATTTTGAGGAAGCTCTTATGTATCATCCCGACCACCCCACCGCTATTGTTGGATTATCCAATATTCTCCTTGACATCTACAGTGAGGTGCTTTTACCGCCCCCCGCAATCCCCGGCATTGTCCTACCAGACGGTCAATCAGCAAACTTGACACCGACGAGTCCTATCCGTCAAAAAACCAGGACCAACTCTACTAACGTAGGGAACACTCCGACGCTCCCGACAACCCCACTAGGGCTCGGAGCCGGTACAGCCGGAGTCATGGACTCCCCACCAAATAAGTTTGCCGCTATCCAGGAGTCAACCGGCCCTTCCGCGGAAGAGCTCCCAGCCCCATATAAAGCCGTTTCCTTGCCACTTGTCGATCGGCTTGCTGCCCGAGACAGGGCCTACGGATTACTATCCGGCCTTACCAAATTAGGCACGGGGTGGAACTACTCGGATGCATGGTTTGCTTTGGCCAGGGCACATGAAGATAGCGGACAGTTAGATAAGGCCAAGGAGGTGCTGTGGTGGTGCGTCGAACTTGAAGAGGGAATGGGCGTTCGTGAGTGGAATTGTGTTAGTGCCAACGGTTATGTGCTGTAGGCTACCTAACCACTACGACAAGAGCATTCAATCGCGCAGGTGACAAGCATCTGTCAAAGGGACAGACTACCCTTGAACTTACCGACAAAAATTGGCGACTTAAGGGGATTCCCCGGAGATAAGCGGCGTGGATGTCATTATTGACTCACCCCCTTTTTTCCCACTGCTTTAGAACGACGTTTTCATATGGTTCTTCGCCCCTAGACCAGGATTGATACCCTTCATGGCGTATTTCATTCTCAAAACCAGTAATGATATATAGACTATAAATTCAAAAAGTTGGTCGGTCTCTAGTTCTCTACCGTTGGAATTGCCCGCTAGCTTGAGCTCGCAATTTCTAGTCTCTTATTACTCATAAAAGTCAATTATAACTCTGGTATGATTCAAGAAACTGGAGATAGGTTTATGTGATTGGTTTCATGGGAATAGAGCGGAGGTCTCAAGTGCTCGATAAGCATTGAGGGGTGGGCAATTAGTGAGCATGAGCCAAGTTTTCGTACTGGAATCATAGACATGTTGAATCTTGTATACTCATTTAGACCAGAAAGTAACAATGTCTAGTGTCTCTTAGGAGCTGAGCCTTCCACAGTCGCGCATTCCCATATCGCCGGCTCTACGTCCCGTAGTCTTACAGCGGCGTGTGGTCCGGCCATGTAGAAAACAGATGGGAGTCGGAGAACGAGCCCAACTCTCTGGATACAACCGAAGCATAACGCCGGGACGGAGATACATTACCAACGAACATATTAAGTTTTCCAAGAACAGGGTCTCTTAACATTGAAGGGTCTATTACATATCCATAAGGCAGACGGTGACCTCACTCCCATAAACTAACAACTTTAAAATTAAACGGATGCATCGGAAAGCTTGTTATAATTATTAATCGGGTACCATCCAGACGTGTCTACGGAAGTTAATTTCGACGCCGGATGCCATGACCTTGGATTTGGAATCTTGGCGGGATACGTTCGCCCTTGCGGTGGAATGGTGACGATAAATTAGGCCATATGCAATCCGTGCTAGCTAGTGTCGATGTCTCAGGAAAATACACATGAAATAAATGTAGGTAATTATCTGCGAGCTCCACATCCACGAGCTATCGCCCCCCTAGATACCTCTATAGTAATTAACCATTCCATCATGATGAACCCTTCGAGCCTAGGACGGCATCGCGTCATGTTTGTGCGGACAATAGCATAGTCGCTTCGCGCACACATCGGCAGGACGGATCCAGCCGGCTCAACACAAGCACACACACACATGGCAGCACCCTTAGTAATGGGATGTCGTGTCGTCAACAACAAACTCAAACATTCCCTTGGATAAGCACGAAGGGGCGAATGCCATGTGCTGCTACGCGCTCTCCCGTCCCTAGTTGCAGATGGATATAAGATGCATACCCGTCCCCTCGGATAGTGTACATTTCCCTTTCTATTACCATCAGTTTATGATCATCTCTATAACTTCAAAATTTAATATCATTACTATATACAGACAAACATACCATCTTAAACCATGCATATGCACAAGTCCCTCCTAGCAGCCGTCCTGCTCCTCGGCTCCCACGCTCTAGCCGCTCCGGCCGCAGAGCCCGTAGCTCCCGTTGCCGTTGCCACAGATGTGAGTATTCTTCAATTTAGAAATAAGTCTTGAACAAGTTCTGATCCACCCTAATATAGGCCGACGCACAGATGATGCCTCGAGACGCACAAGATCTCAAAGCGGCGCACCAGAGACACAAACACCACGGCAATGGTTATGGCAACGGTTACGGCAATGGATATGACGGGGACGTCGACGGCAAAGCCAAGGACCACCTCAAGCCCATGGACGAGAAGTACCACCACCACGGAGGCGGGTACGGAGGCGGTTATGGTGGCGGCTATGGAGGTGGATATGGCGGTGGCTACGGCGGCCGTGGTGGCGGCTGGGGAAAGCGAGATGAGAAGGAGCAGCAGGCCCAAGAGGATAAGGCTCAGGAGGAGAGTAACTTAGAGGAGATGCAGGAGATGCAGGAAGGCGAGAACGAAGAGAACGGAAACGAGGACTGGTATCATCACCACCACCATGAAGGTGAGGGCGAGGGTGGAGAATGGGGTTGGGGATGGGGGAAGCGTGATGAATAAGTTCTAAGACTTATTTAAGTCAGTGTACGATGGGTGGTTGTTTGTTCTAATGTGTAAACTTGTCTGATATTTGCAAATGTCATACTGAGAAATTTATAATCTTTTATCATTTGATATTGTTTATTTTGTCATCAACCTCGATCATGTGTGAGTGATACAATGAGCTAGTACACAGCTCGTCCAGTATCTTGTAGTCTCATCACGTCTTCTCGCTTGGTGTCACATCATGGAGTTGTAGACTTGGAAGTCTCACAAAATACACTTGTATATTGACTCCAAATATAAATCAAAATATAATGAGGTATGTCAAACTCCAAGTCATTTCCAAGTTGAATATGTTACCGTATCAATATCGATATGCGTATAGAAATTTCCCCAAATCTCCATACTACTTACCGTCATAAAACGGGCAACTCAATAGCCTATACAGGAAAGTATATAAGAAAGTACCTGCATTAAGAATCTCACATGTGTGCACATTCGAAAATAATAAGAGAACGCGATGCGACGCTGAGTCGGCAGAGTTAGGCAGTTGTGCGTCGTTGAGTTACACCAGATCTAAGTATAGGGGGGAAGGGTACCTGCCTTACCGCAGTGCCCACTATAAATTAATTGAAAAAATAAGATAAAACATTGACCACGTGATGACTAGGAGTACATCAACCCTCCCTCCTTTTTTGTTCCTATTGCATTCCTAGTCCAGTCTACATATTGTTCGAAACCACCCAATTGTTACGAAAACGTATTCTTGCTGCGATAGAATTCCTGTGACACACAGCCACGCTGGATTTCTCCTTAAATACTAATATCCCATTCACTGTGTATGCCGATACCGTATATATACTGCGCGAACCCTTGCATATTTTTTTGTTCCTTCGTGGGCATAATTAATTGTTAGTGTCGTCGAAGGAAGAATACTTACACCCATACAATAACTATACATACAACTTATAGAAAGAATGGCAACCCCCGGAGATGGCGCCGAAAAGCCGGACTCCCTGATCAGTGCCGATGACGGACGGAAGTACTGGGCGGGCATCGATGCCGACGTCAATGGCATGCTAGGCGGCTATCCGGCCGTCTCACGTGTCGACCTCAGGGGCTCCAGGAGCTTCCTCGCTAAACTCGGCTTGGGCCGCACCGGCGGCGTCAAGAATATCCGGCGGGCCTTGGAAGGCGGTGCAGGGTATGTGTTTATTTATTTATTTTGGGATTTCTATTTCTATTTCTATTCTCGTCTCTCTTTCTCCATCTATATATAAAGATCTCCCCTTGCGCTTGTGTCACATACGTATGCGCCCTCCCCCCTTTTCCTTCTATTTTCTCTTCATCTTCTTTCCCCGCCCCAATCCTTCCGTCCTGCATGGCGCCAGCCTACGCGCCGGGTGTTTGCAGGATGAAAATGAGGAGGTGGCGGCGGAGGATGTGTGGGCGGGTGTAGTTATACGTAGGGCGTGTGGCTGACGCGGTCGCAGGATCGGACGCATAACGCAGGGCCTCCTTCTGGAAATGGCGGAGACAGTCGATGTAGTCGAACCGATTGCCAAATTCACGGCGGCGCTTGAGGGCCGGCCGGGCATAGGCCGCATCTACAATGTCGGCCTGGAGGAGTGGCGGCCTGGTGATGAGTCAGTTGATTATGAATACGACTTAATATGGAACCAGTGGTGCCTCGGCCATTTGACGGATCAGCAACTCGTCACGTATCTACGGCGATGTGGCGGGGCGTTGAGTGTTAATGACGATGGGAAGACGAAGGGATTCATCGTTGTCAAGGAGAACATGAGCACATCCGGAAAGGATCTATTCGATCAGGAGGATAGCAGTGTTACGAGGTGAGTTTTGTTCAGTACAGAGGCGCCTCCCTAGACCTCTACCAGAAGGGCATACTGCTGACAATGATTTATTAGACTAGATGAATCGTTTAGGCGAATTTTCGAGGAGGCTGGATTACGTATTGTTAAGACGGATTTACAGCACGGGTTCCCGCATGAACTGTACCCCGTGCGTATGTACGCACTCAAGCCTAAAGAAAGTTAGACGAGTTAATGAATAATAAGTAAAATTCCTCAATGCCTTGTTCATCTTCGAAATGTTAGTCTTGTTGTCCTCGGTCGATAGAGCCCTATCTAGATCTCCGATGTGATAATGTTAAAACCCCTATACCATTTCTTTTCTCTAGCCCCAATCTACTTATAGCTCTGATCTAGTTACCGTGGTATGAGAGACAGGACCCCGATGTCGTTACCTAATTCAGCTTAAACAAGAATGGCTTCAACCCGGTTACGCCAACATCGACCTTGAACAGCGCGCCACTGAGTTCGACCTGCTCGGCCGTACCCTCGCCCTCCTCCATACCGGCAGTCGTGATGAACAGGTCGGTACCAACGAACTCAGTGCAAGTGATGCACTTAGTAGGCAGATGGATCTCGCCGACGAGCTTTCCCTCGGACGAGATTTTAAGGACACGGCTTTCGCCGTACACAGCCTGCCACAAGCTACCCTCGGCATCAACACGGAAACCATCGGGCTCGCCAGGGCCGTCATGCACGTAGAAGGGGCGCTCTCCGGAGACCTCGCCGGTCTGGAGGTCGTAGTCGAAGGCGTAGATGATGCGCTCGGTCGAGTGGGTGAAGTACAGCGTGCGCCCGTCGGGGGACCACCCCACCGAATTCGGGATCTTGACCGGGTGCCGTATGGTCCGCGGGGGCTGCGCCCCGTCGAACAAGTATACGGAGCCTGAGTGGGCAGTAGGTTAGTTTACTTGCTTGCGCAAACCATCCATGTAGGGAGAGAGATTTGGGATTCCCACCTCCTCCCCGCGCGTGCGGCAGAGGTTGGACGAGAATGGACTAAGGTGAGCGAGATAGGAAGACTGGAATTTTTGCTTTTCTGCTGCAGCCCGCGCATGCATGCATGCATGTACATACATACATACATAGTACATACAATACGTACATGCGTGCGTGGTGCATAGGTAGGTAGCAATAGTAATTGCAACATATAAGACGCGGCAGATATTTCCCCGACCTCGCTCTATCCCCGGCTCCCCTCCCCCCATCCCGGAGGGTACTCCGGTATGTAGAAGGGAGTCTCGGCAAGGGAGAGAGGAAACAAGGAAATAAGAAAAATACTAGGTAAAATACCACACCGATATCCCCTTCTGAACAGAGCCCTATGCAGGGACCGCCTAGAAATCACAGACCCATAGAAGAGATATTGGTCATGAGGCGAGCGAAATGAGATGGCGGCCGGGATCCGCTTCCCGCGGTTCCTCCCCGACGTAACCCTGAGGGGGGAAGTGACCAGGAAATGGGCACACGAAGAAAAAAAAAAACTCTTTTCTTCGGGGCCGGTTCTTAAAACGTAGGTATTATGATAGAAGACGAACTATCCAATATCACAAGCAATAACGGACAACGGGCGGGCTATAACGACAATAATAACAATAACGATAATGATATAAATCAGAGTCACACGCTCCTAAAAAAAAACTCACCTTCAGCCTGCAGATCGTGCCCGAAGTCGGTCATGCTGCCGAGCCAGAAGCGGCCGTGCGGGTCGACGGCGCCGTCGTTGCTGCGCAGGCGCTCGTTATCCTGCGTGTCGTCGAAGCGCGTGAGGTACTTGTACGTGCCGGCGCGGCGGTCCAAGATGGCGAGCCCAAATTTGACGCCGATGAGGATGCGGTCCTGCGGGTCGACGCCTGCGATGTCCGCCGTGACCGTGACGGGCGTGTCGAGCTGGATGGTCTCGACGGATGCGGAGTCAGGACCCGGGGCGGGGTCGCTAAGGTCCAGAACGTGCACCCGCTTCTTCTTGATGTCGACGAACCGCAGCCGGTTCGTGGCCGCCTCGTAGTACGGGCCCTCGCCTAGTCCACAGTGTAGGTTCAGGTATGGCTCCGTGACGCGCCATTGCTGTAACTCGGCGGACATGGTTGCTGAGGAATTCCCTTATCTTTCTTGGCTGTGTCTCTTTTTTGGGGGTTGTTTGTTGGATTGCTTATCTGCTTGTAGATCTATTTCCCTTGCTTAGTTGGTTGCTTACTTGCTAAGCGCGCGTTGGCTAATAATGAGACACCTGCTGATGGATGAATGAATGTCTCGGGATTTAAAGTAAGGGATTGTGGCTTCATTCGTGCCGAGTCGGGAGGGTTTGACGTGGGACTCGGAACGGATTGGTAGCTTAACTAACTAACGTTTGCTAGTTTCTGCGTTTGTTTTGCGTTATCCTGACGTTTTTGGAGGTTTAATGTTGCGTTGTACATGCAATATCGTCGAGAATGAACCATTAAGATTCGTGATCATGGCCATGGCCAAAGCCATATTTGAGAATTCTAAGAATCGGCAACCAAAAAGAAGTTGTCTTCGTGTCATGACTGAAGCTATCAATTAGACGCTGTCATGAATTTTACGGAATACGGGCCTAGTAGCCGCGATGTGAGAGTAGACGCCGAAATTCTCGTCTAATTGCCCTGTAGCTCAATTTGACGAGTCTGATTCTCGGGCGCTTTCGGTCGAACCGCGCCGGTTTTGACCTCTCTCATGGCGGCTATTTCTACCAACCCAATTCTTTCCGTCGCTTGACGGATGGGTGTGGCCCGTCATCGAATACGACGCACACCTACATGTATGTATGTACGCCGCACATACTTATAAGGAAGGTAGTGAGACTTTGCTTCACTTGAAGAAAAGGCTGAATTGAAATGATGACGACGCGAAAAGGCATCTCACTTAAGATACCTAGTTTGCTGCACATGAACAGCTAACTCCATGCAAGTCGTGACAACTCCATGAGGTCGACGTGTCTACTCCACTTTGAAAACGAAGGCCACAGGAAGACGAATCAATACTTCCCGCAATCTCAAGCACTCGGATCTCCCTTTCCAAACCTGTTCCTGCAAGGCACGAAATCTCCATCCTCGTGATAGGCATCGGGAAAGAAAGTCGGTATGCAAGCCACATAGTAATCGTGCAATCCAATCCGGCTGTCTACTTACCAACATAGCCTTTTTTGGACTGCTACCAGCGGAGTAATTACCTAGAACAGCGACCATAAGGTGTAGGCTACGAAGCCGGGTTTACTCCTACGCATGTAGAATCCTCATTCAATAAAGTATTTTTTCTGGGTTCGTGACCGCTTGTTTGCGAATCACATGGATCCACGACAGCAAGGTCGCGTGGAAGAAGCTATTTGGTTGTAGATAGAGGACGGGGAAACGGATCATGGGTGCAGGCAGGTAAAAGGAGGCAAGGTTATGAGTTGAAAAACTTGTCGGTGTAGGCATCGCCAGTGAACGGATTTCCCTTTGCGACGACTCCAAGTCCACTAGCTAAGTCTTGTGTTCACGAGAGCTCCCGGCTTCGGGCGCATCGTATGTATGCAAGATGCACCCCCGTCAAAAACCCGACAAGTAGCCATGTCTTTTTGTCTGCGAGGACGGTACGCCTGGGGAGACAGACCTGGAACTCGTTGGCCGAGGATGGATGGATCTGGCCAAGGCCGTGTTAGCTGAACGAGCTAAGACGAGAAAGAGAGAGGTCGATTTGTGTGGACTCGAGCCGTTCCGCGACTATCTAAAAGCCGCCAAATCGACGAACCACATGATCATAGACTGATGCGGGTAAGTCTTCCAGAATCCACCCCATGCTAGAGAAAAGGAAGGAAAATCAGAGGGAACGGGGGAACAAAAGAGAGCAATAGGCACTGTTTATTATGAAGCTATAGGTAATAAATGACGCGCGGGTGAGCTCCACTTGGTCTCTGCAATTGCGATGGTTGGCTGTGCACCACCGAACCCTTGTCGGACTCCTAGCGGCGGTGATTGATCGATGAATTTTCTGGGCTTCGTAATAATAGCTCAGGTAGAACAGATCCCCCGTACATGTATGTAGACGGTACCGGTTGTCTTCGACAATCTATGTATCACCGCATCGGCATTAATGACGATGACAATAATAGCGATATTATAGGATGAGTCTACATAATTATAGGTGCTTTGTAGCACCACAATCGCTCAGCTGTGGGGGTCTAGCGTCGAGGAGGCGTGTCAGCCATGTGTCGACGAGACATAATGAAGCGGAATTGTAGAACTCTCGTAACCTATGCGTATGGTGGTACATAGCATATACCGTCGTAACATGTTACTACATGTACCAATGGTCCATTTGAGGTAACCCGGTTCGCGAGAGTGGATTGGTGGCTCACCGCTGATGCTAATGTCGCCTAGGATAGCGATCATCTGGACCTGTATGACACCTATTCGCACCTGGACCGGTCAAACTAGTGAACCTCGTACCCCCGGTCGTTCAAGAGTGGGTAAAACATGTGTGTGAAAGGTGACAGCTCGTTTTTGCGTTACATTGCGAAGCCCTGGAAGCCGGGGCAAGGCTGGGTCACGAAGCCCTTTTGCAACGGGTACTCGTACTGTAGCGCAATGTTTCACCCCTGTTCCCCGAGCTTGCAGCCTGCAGTTCATTAGCTGCAGCTATGCTCTGCATGCCATACATGACACATTTTCCAGAATCTGGTGAGATTCTCCAAGGGAAACACGCGAAGAACGGTCCCCCAATCCCCCAAGCCTAATGTAATCTCCAGATCCAGATACGGACCACTCGGCAGAGAGGGGACCAGTCCAGACTGCTGGGAACTCAAATGACGACCTAGGACTTTTGCTTTTTTTACTTTCTGAACCTCGTCCCTTGAGCGAGAGGCGTATGTACATATGCCGCTATTGTTATGAGCTTAGAACTTTGGTTAGTGGGTGTCTACATATAAACAACGATGCTTACCTCCTGGCAAGTATTTCTATTGCATTAATTAGTGTAGCTGATAATGCCAATTATGAGACAGTCAATAGGTAATTTCCTAGACGCCTTGTGTGTTCATTTTCAGTCTCCTAACGAGTTTCCCAACCGACTACAATATTGTCTGCGAGAATTTGGAGGGCTTGTAAGATTCTTCCTACATGGGTGGAGGTGTCCCGAGGTATTGGGGTCATAACTGTCTAGGTGGTTGCTTATGCCTGGAATCGTATAACCAGTAGGATTCGTTGATTATTCGGTTTCCGGAACCCGAGTCCTGATTCGGAGTTGGAGGACTTCATTCTTCTCGCCAGTGGCGGAGCATGGGAACCATCCTGTTGACCGCCGCTGACATTAGGGATATCGCAAGCTAGCGATGTTGTGAAGCACCCAGATCTATGGGCAACCTTAGGTGTACCGTACTGTACTATTGACCTTAGTTAACGCCCGTGCGAAGTACCTTGACAAAGGCTCTGAGTCGAGCGAAGTACCGTGGAAGCTAGGTTGAATATGACCTGTAACAAAAGCATTCTTTGCAGAAACCAATGTAATGAAACAAGATAGCCTTAGCTGACCCGATGACGGGATATGCAAATTACTTCATTCCACGATGCCTCGGGTCTTGTTCCTGCATTGAATACGGACAGCCTGTCATATTTCTCCGACTGTGTAAGAAGGCCGGGGGAGGTCATTAAAAAGTAAATGAGGACCAGGGACAAGACCATCCGAAATATCAAGTTACGACCTTGTTTTGCTGCCATCATATATGGTCTTATTTCCTTTTTGCCATGGGGATATTGGCTCCCTTGTTTATCGTCATCGTTGAGAATATCGGGTCCTTTTACCACACTGCTGTGATTGATCGACCACCAATTTGGCTGGAAATGGAGAATGCAACACATCAATAAACAGAACAGTAATAAGAAAGATTGGTCACTAGCAGACAGGTGTGACTGTACGGAGTTCATGATAGTAATCTGCGCAGCCCTGGTCGACCAGTCGCGTTTCTTTTTGTTGTCCCCCGTCGTATACCTCGTCATAATTCGTGATGGTTTACTGACGAATATTGGACACCACCCACCCACGTTTGCCACGAGGTTTCAAAACCACCGCCCTGTTTCGTAGAAATTCTCGATTTGGAACAGTAAGTACGCCACTCAGACTTACTCGGGGCCTAGGCCTGACAGGGTTTAGGGCGTGGCTTTCTATCCAGGCTGCTGGGTTGAGAACATCGAAGATGATCCTTGTGCTTACGGGCCGCCAAACAGAACGTTGTAATTTCGCGCGACAGACCTCTCAATCCACCTGGAGCGTGTGGTGCGTTCCCTTGGCCGCATAGTAGGCCGCAGGCGGCAGGGCCGAGGTACCTCATGTACTCAATGTTGTATGCAGCAATGTACGCACATCGACCGGGACAGAGGTGGTCTCATCACACGGCGGCAACATGAACCATGCCATGGTGATTGCAGAACTCACAGGCTCCCGTACATCATAGATGACCTAGCACATACATGGCACATATGCATAAGCAGAATGCCGTGGCCCGCGAGCCCGAGTCCCGGAATACAGAGATGCAGCGCGCGCACTTGTGTGCTCATTTTGCTCCAACGCGGCACACCTTGATCGAGTTCCTTTCTTTTACCGAGCGATGCTTTTGCGGATTCGGGCAGCCATCCAGATGCCAAGGGAAGACCCCTGACATGACCACCCAGTCGAATGCGACGATACGTAGTCCCTTGCCGGCCGGTTTACCGCCAAAAAAAAAAGAATAAAGTAATAAGAAGTACCTTAGGCGGACACGGAGTTGAGCGGATGGGAAAGTGATGTCCTGGTCTCGGAAAGTCGATGTGACGCCCCCAGATTTACGAGCTGTTGCATCTCACGTAACTTATGCCGTGTTGCGTTGTGTGCGTTGTCAGGACGGAGAAGCATCCCAAACAGCCGCGAGTCCTTAGCCCTTTATCAGGGTGTATTTTTTGCTCCTCCCTCCCCTCACTTTCGACTCCATTGCTCCAGCACATAAACCCATAAAGCTCCTTTAGATCAGCAATAGGCTTCAACATATTCGCCCCGCAAATGACAGACCAGCAAAAAGTTACAGAGTAGCTGTCCGCGCGCGTCGGCGATCCTTCTGCGGTGTTGGTCATGCTGACATGGCTGGCATGGTGGCTTCGGTCATTATTACTACTGAGACATGGTCCTTACGGTTGGGCTGGAATCCCCAACCGGGTCGGACGTTGGTACCTGATCGCTTGATCGCTTGATCTACCCACATACTGTATAGACTTGGAGTACTTGATGTACAACAGATGCATGTATGTAAGTCTGATGAGCAATAAGAAGACAGGAAAGGGTCTATATGTGTGTACAGTATGTATAATATAATTGATGTATGTAAGTATGTATGTATATCTGTGGATGTATATGTAGATGTAGATGTATAATGTAGGTCAGCGGCGATGAGTTGGAAGGATGAAAAGTGTTAAGCTCCCATCTCCCAAAGATGGTCCTGC
This sequence comes from Hypomontagnella monticulosa, assembly GCA_902825475.1. Lineage (NCBI taxonomy): Eukaryota > Fungi > Ascomycota > Sordariomycetes > Xylariales > Hypoxylaceae > Hypomontagnella > Hypomontagnella monticulosa. The sequence goes on along the minus strand of CADEBF010000011.1, from coordinate 2,878,478 downwards.
CCTACATACCTAGTGGACGGGGTCGTCAGTACCCGAACATCTCTTGTCTCATTAATTGCGTATAGCTACATTGTTTTCGTAGATGGGGGTCACGTAATTCTAGGTATACAGTACTCGGCGTCCCTGACGTACGTACCTAGGTGCCTACCTTGCCTACCAACTTTATTGCCCATTTCCCATAATCCCAGTTCCCTGTTCAGCGTTCCTATTCTTTGGTAAGGTTCGGCTTACATACATACGGTAAGGTATGTGCTCTCCTAGGCGGCTAGGCCCCATTTTTGAAAGGGCTGGGCTTGAAGTTGCTAGCAGCTGGCTGGGCTACATAGTACATGTACTATGTAAGTGGTAAGTGGGAAGGGCACGACGGTTAAGAGGGTCCTTCCCGCTTTCCGCGGTCGTGGACCAGCCAGAAACTTTGGAACATTCAAGCATTAGTCCATTAGTTCATTAGTCGGTGGATTTGGCGCTAGTAATAACTCGTATGCCGCTATCGTTCCCTACCTTTACCTAATTATCTATTTGACTAGTCTTTTTTATTACTTCTGACATACATATATACACACATACACATACATATACACACACACATACATACATGTATACACTACGCATTATACACACATATACGCACATAACCCACCGTACACACCAGTGACTTACCTACCGACATATCTACAATCTACATATTACATCCATCCATCCATCCTGATACAGCAGTACATCGCTACCTATCTACCTACCCACGCTTGCATGTCCCAGCATGTCCTAGCATGTCATAGCTTATTCCCAATAAATATCGTCACTCTCTCGCTGGCTGGACTCGTCTTAAGCCTAACCCGGCTAGCTTTCATACCGAGCTAAAGGAGTGAAGCCCTCCGCTTCGTCACCACCGGTCACTAAGTTACGGTACTGACCGCCAATCTCCTAGTCGATCTTGGTTGTCCCAACTTTTCCTACTACTGTATGTAGAACGACTATACGGCTGTTCCAACAATGCTCGACCAGTTGGCACCAGACCAGTATTGCAGTATTGCACACGTACATGCAATCCATGCTATTACTACTTGCTGCTGCAGAGGAAGTAAGAGTAGGAGTAGGAACAGCCCTTCCTCGAGTGAATTGTGACCGCTCATTGCTGGTCTGTAGTTATTTCACTAGACTCTGGACCCGGGGGCCAACTGACGTTTTCTTGGCTGGTCACGGCTGCTTGTCGATCATTTCCACCATTGTCTTCTATGAGAACAGTTTAGAGCGAGCGGAGTCTTTACCCGCCCACCTAGTCGACCCTCTAAACCCTTTAGCAACCACAGTGACTCCACCGGAGATCTCCATTTATCAACCCATCCTCTTTCGTGACGAGCCGTGATGAGCCGCGACCTATTAGCGGTACAGAGACCACTAGTTCTGACCCCTTCCGGCTTCTAAGGTTCTAGGACTGATGGGCCATGCAGTAATACTACCGCTTCCGGTCGACGATAACCCTCACCCGCCGCTTGTCTAGTTTCTAGTGCCGGAGACGGGGATGATGCCTATGTCCTAGGCAATCTGATCTCACCAGCGTGCACCATGCTAACCTAGGGTTACCTGTCTAGCTTAAAGACTCCTTGGAGAAAAGCGACCGCTAGAACATGCCACGATGGTAAGAGCCTCAAATAGATGTACGGAGAAACTTAACGCCTAAGCCATCCGACTCGAGTACGTCTACGTACTATTCTCCGGCTCGTAAGCGTATAGGTAGTTTCCGAGCAAACTAAATGAGGCTGCTCTGTCAGCTTCTTGAACGATTTCCTGGTTGACTTCTCATGTTTCGCATTTTCTCCAAGCTGCATGTGTCAGACAAATCCGTCATAAGGCTGCTTAGCTCTCAGCTCGTTAAGCTTTCGAACATTCGCAGAGCCGTGTAGCGATTCCTTAACGAACGCCCTAGTCTCAGGATCCTCATTGCTTCCACACAGCTCGCTGAAACTGTTAAAAAAGGAAACACGGCTACGGGGTGTACCTAGTCCATACTGCCCCCAAAGTATGGGTGGTCAAGTCCTAAGCCCTGCCACCAACGCGAGCCCGAACATGGGCCCCCTGGAGCTTCCTGCACCCCGGCCGCCGTCCCAAACCATCCCCATGCTGGATCATGCTGGCTCCACCCCTTCTTTAGTCTCTGGTTTAACTTGTCTGATGATAAGAGCGGGCATGTAGAAGCTTGGGGTTCTCTCATTGCCAAGAGAACGAAAGAGAAAATCGAATAGACGCGGCTTTGCTCATGGCAGCTAGCCCAAGCGTGCAACTTGAACTTAGACTATCTAATATCCCAGAATGTTTACATCTTCCATCATCATTCCTTTCCTTCATCCCGAGTCCTCACACTACCGAGTACTTCGCCAGTAGGTAAGTGCTGAGCTTACTGCATCCCAAGTGACAGCTTAGCTGCCGGCGAATTCACGCAATCCCGGCGGAGACACTACGAACTCTCAGTCCTTCTAGTTTATTGGGTTAGGTCCTCTTTCGCCATCTTCCACGTAAGTATCCATCCCAAGAAGCACATACTATCTCCTTACCAGCACGGCCGTAGCTGTTTGTCTGCCCATTCGGGCCCCAGTGCTGCTCTAGCGTTGGTGGGTGCTTCGACCATTCAGTGCTGCAGGTCTTTTGAGAGGGTCGTGAATGGTCGGCTCTGCTGCATCTCATCATTGGCCACAACCATCTTTTCTTGTTCCTCGTTCCCGTTGGGCAACAGCTGATATACATCCACTAATTCCAGCCGCCACATGTCTGGGATATTTCTCAGAATCTTCACCTCTGCCATCTACTTCTACTTTGAGTAGCGACTTCTTAATCCGGACCTGGCCTCCCCAACGCGACCTTGTAAGGACAACTAGTAACTCGGGCCAGAGGAGCCTCCTGGGACTTTTCCGTATATATATAGGTTGAGGGTATCGAATAATCATCCCAAACAAGAGTTAAAATCGAATAGCGTTGCTATCTATACGCTCTTGGATACGGGATAACTTAGATATCTTGAGCCATTACTCCCACTTGCGCAGCCATCTTGGTGGTAGACGCAATATAGACCGAGCCGTCACCGTCTTAGACAATTCCTCCACCAAGAGTCCCTTACCAATCTGTCGCCGTGGCGGTCCAAAATTTCGACGTCCGCCAACCCTCCCAACTACTCTCTACCCGTACGCCTGGCAACGGGGACGTGGGACCTCACCCGAATCGCCTAAGCAGCACTGAGCAAGCGGACGGCGAATCCGGTGGGGCGAGACTAGATAGTAGCGAGACGAGAGCGGAATTTCAGCGGTATCAATTCGCGTCTGGGAGAGGCGGTCAATGTCTGGGTCCTCCGGACCACCTGCGTGTAGGGGAACCGGATCCGATGTCGCAGAGGGACCCTGCGTCACGATCTGCTTCACCTCGGACGTCTAGGTCTCCGGCGGGCTCGAGCACGTCGCCAACTTCCCATCAGTCAGATCCTCGGCGGCCTGGAAGTCACCCAGCCCATATCGGGCCATTGGAGAGTGGTGGTATTCCCCGAACTAATGGAGACTTGACACAGTCTCTTCCCCAGAGGGGCTTTGGTGTGCGGAACATTCTAAACCCAGCAGAGACACAACCATCACCTACTGGAACTACTTCTTCAGTAGCATCTGGACTATCTGGGCATCCTCTACACCAGAGTCCGAGTCTACAAAGTTCGACATTCGAATCTAGCCCGACGGCCTCACGGCCCTCAATGTTCCAAGGGCATGGGATGTCGAACCAGCAACCGACAAACCCGGCGGCCGCAGGCCAACACTCGATGGGAACACCGTCGACCGATCGTGGCTCGCCTGCATCGGTCCAGTCTCATCCTGGTTTCGGAACTCGACGAATTCTGACCCCCAGATCGCCTCGAGTTACTGCCGCCGGTCACGCTCCGCCACCTCAAGCGTTGAGCGGTCCCCAACCCCACTACTATCCTGCTCATCCCGCACCAAATCGAGGCTTTCCAGCCGAGTATCCTCCACCGGGGCAACATATTCAGTCCCCGCGAATCGGCGGAGTTCAGCCTCTGGCTCCTCAGTTCGGGAGAGTTCACCCAGGAATTGGTCCTCCGACTACTCTAGCTCCATTGTCGACACCCCCGCCGCCGCCTCGCTCACTTTCCCAACCAATTGTCAGCCAGTTCAACGCCCCGGGGCAGGAGCCGCAGCAACAGCAAGGAGGTCCTGGCAGTCAGATCAGACCCCATGCTTTTGGTCCAACTCAACCATACCCGACAACCGCTCAGCCTAGCAACAGAGGCTTCCCACCTTCTCTCCCGGCCGGAGATTCAAGATGGCCAGGCGTACTGGGAGGTACAGGTCAGGCAGGCCCATCAGGCGTTCGAGGCATGATAGGAATGGAGGGACACGCGGCAATGAACGTTGGTGGTGAACCTTTAATTGTGCCGTTGGACATGTATAATGGATCAAAACAAGCTGATGAGAAGCGACAGCGAAATGCAGGCGCTTCCGCACGGTTCCGGGCCAGGAAGAAGGACAAGGAAATACAACAAGGAATGAGAATACAGGAGCTAGAGAGTCAAAACCGCGAACTCCTAAAAAGGCAGCAGGAAGCAGAGAACGAAAGGGATAGATATCGCAACGACAGAGATCGACTTCGAGACATCGTCTACCGAACCCCAGGAATTAGCGATCTCGCCTACCAGGGTCCTCCAAGTCCCCTCTCGACGAGAAGTGGCGGATCTTTCGCAGAAAGAAGCCCGCTCGGTTCTCATCCACCTGCGCTACCTATGCCATCTTACGGATCGGCTGACCCTTCGACGGGCGAAAGGGCGGCACGACGACGCCGAACAGATCCTCAACTAGACTACAGCCCATCTTATGGCCCAACACAGACTAATTTACCATCAATGTCCCAGCCAACTCATACTCCTCTATCTCAACCGGGGACTCCTTCGGCTATGGCTCGAACTTCGCGACTGCCTCCTCTACGATTAGATCAACCAGCCGGAACACCGACCACCGGGCCACCGACATCGAGCACTCCGGTACAGACTTTCCCAGCGTATAAGCGGGAGCCCTATGAGACTGGCTGGGCAACTCGACCGAGTGCACCACAAGATCCGAGCCATCAGCGCTAAGCAAAGAGCGCCAGGTTCAAGAAATCACCATTCGTTACTCTACTTTCGTTTTTATGAAACAAATACTCTTATCCTATAATTAGTTTTTAATGTTAACTCCTCACTTAGCGGAGAGAGAGAGTTGGAAGAAGCGCTAGGGTCCTATATATCATTCTAGCATTGGACACAAAAACGGTCTTTAGAGATTTTCGCATAGCTCGGGCAACCGACATTTCGGCGGGAAGGGAAAAAAGCCTCAAGTTGTTGTTGTTGCTTACATTGGTTAGGTGTCAGGAACGAAATACAGTTTGCTTTTTAATCATCATCAGTCAGTCATAAGCTTGCGGGCCCCCAGAACCGAGCTGTGCACTCCCAAGATGGCCTCCCCCTCCGTTATAATCCTTTCTTTTGTCCTGTCTACTCGCGAATTGCACTGGCTCGTCGCCATCCTCACCGGGAATCGGGTCTTGGCGCTTGTGGCTTTATATATACACTACATCTTTTCAGGGATATTTGGGAGTCGGCTGCTGGGGTTGAGCAGGAGTTACGGTGTTGTTTTTCATTTTATTCTCTACGCTGGAATCTCTTTTAAGGGGCGCGGTTTTATACTCGATACCAAATTGCGAATTACAGACTGCAACAGACAGATACTCTTGTATTCACTCTTATGGATACTATAAATACCCATCCGATCTTGTCCACACGAGGTGGTATATAGTGGTGAGGAGCAGGTATAAGGAGAGGAGATATTTTCCGATTTCTAGCACACTATACGGTTAACCATACTACGGGGGGAGGTTGCTATTCAATGGAGTCCAAAAAATCCCGGGGGCAGAAAGACAGGTTTGACATGTCGTGGAAAGAAACGAAACGGCATAGAGTCGCGTCGTTTGCTACTTCGGGAAAGGGGGGAAGGGGAGCAAATTGGGATCAAAACAAGCGGCTAAACTAGAGGATAAAGGTCCAGATCAGCGAGGCCCAACCAGAGAATCCCAACAAAGTCCAATCTAGGAATTAAATCTAGCACTGAAACATGCTTGCGCTGTGACACAAGACGGACTCGGCCAAAGTAGAAGAAGAAATCTGATTACTAGGTATGAATACTATGTAGTTGATGCATAGGCGCATCCGAATGAGACGTGAAACTGGGTAGGATCCAAGACCATCTGGAGTATGGGAGTAAACAAACCAATGCGTGTAACCCTAATAGACGACCTAATGGCTACCAGCGGACGGCCACTGGTCAGCGACCCTTGCTAGCTACATCAGCTCCAGATCTCGATAAGTCTGTTGGCTGGACATATACGGTAGCGTCGTAACGCTCCTAGTATAATAATTTTTTTCTGACATTCTTCAGCCACCATCTCTCCAGTCGCGACGGGACGTTTCCCCAAGCCAACACGTACGTGCATAGCAAAACCGCGTCTTGATAGGACGGACCGAGAATAGAACGGGACCTGGAAACTGGGGGGCCGCCTCTTTCATGCGTCCCACCAATCTCTTGGAGGATGATCTACTACCCCCTTCGTATGGCCTACCTACTGTACCTCTTGTCTTACATACGTCAGTGATGACAAGGCTCTCGGTATCGCTGCCGAAGAAGCACGTACATCGAGTCCGCGTCATTCCAGATATGCATCCTGCTGCTGTCTCGCCGCTTGGCCAAACTCTATTCGAACGAACGGGCTTCCCGTCACCTGGAGCTTGCTGTGCCGTCCCCACCATGGAACTATCCGCCTCCTGGCCGACCCCTTTCCACTCGCCTCTGGCGCCCAATGAGCCGCTTGCATATGTGTGAATATATTTATTTGCAGATCAGGGTTCGACCCAGGTAGTCAGGCCACATGGCAAGCGCCTTCGCCGCTTTACAGTTATGTAGGTCTGGAATAGGCAGATAGCGTTGTCGTTGCCCGCTGTCGTTGGTAGGTAGGTAGTAGTGCGGCGTGTTGTTGCGAGATAGGCTACGTAGCGGTTCTCATCTCTTATTCTTTCCTCTCGTGCTCTGTGAGTCACCCTGAATCCTCTTTCTCTTCCTTCCTTCCTACCTACCTAGTTGTCCTACTATCTCGTCTTCCCAGATCTTTTTCTCTACTTCGAAAGCCCGACCCTGCCAGCCTCACCGTTGCTGTTGACAGGAAGGGGTTGTGTATGTACGTACGGCTGAAACAACGTTACCCCGTCGACAACCAGTTACGGGGCCATATCTGCTGCATCTCCATAGCGGCATGAAGAAGCAAGTCACCAAAAACAGTAACGATAGGCCCCTAGTACCAAGAGTGCTAGTCGAGATCAGCAGGTGCCGGAGCATTATTGGGCGAATTAGAAATTATTGGAGACGAGAGGCAGGTTATAAAGGACCCAAAAACATGAGGGCCTAGAACCGCTAATCAGTTAGGGGATGGCCAGCGCCCTCTCTTCTGGCGTCTGAATTTTGCCCATCTGAACTTACCTAACCTAGGTAGCTAACGCAGCTGAGCTCGCTATTCTCCTACTTACTCAAGATGGGGTCTTGGTTACAGTATCTAGTTAGTCCGCGTCGGTCCGATTAAGTAACATATTTCCTACCTCTGTCTATCTATATACATGAATATTGAACCTATCTTGCCTGCCTCGGTTTGCAGTGAGTTAACCGAAGACAAAAATAAAGTATAATATTTCGCAAAGCACTGCGGACGAATGCCTCCTCCTCCTCCTAGCTTTGATATTAGGAGGAGGGCGGGGCAGCGCTGCTTCGGTGTCTGCGAACGGTATGTAGGATTCGAGAGACCCCAATTCGAACCCGATACCTACCGCTCATGAGCGAGTTCTGGTCGTAGCAATATTCGACCTACAGACTCCGTCGTTAAAAGTTCCCTTTCTTCGCTCGCGAAGGAGAAAAAAGGGGGGAAGCGGCGAAAACCGAGGCGACATGACGGCTTCTTCGACCATCTTGTCATACCTACCTGGCGCATGTCGGTAGTATATTGCTGTGAGGAAGGGTTTTTCTCTTTGCCTCGTTAATTTCTCCTCACCCTCCCTCACGACCCCACGAATATTTCCCGAGCTTGGCCGTCCTACCAAGACTGGTCTTTTATTTTTTTTCTACACCGCAAGTTCGAAATCTCGATAGCCGTGCCTACGTTACGTACCGGTAGCGGCCGGTGGTTGGGCAGCAATTTACTCGTCGTCGTTGGCCGGTCGGCAGTATATTTCGTATCGAAGGCTGGGGACCAACCCTCTTTTTCAGGGGCGTATGTACTATGGCGCGAGAGGCTCTGAGATGGAATTTTTGGATGATGATCTGAGAAGTTCGTGATGACACGTCACATGCGAGGTGTTGCTAATATCGCCTGCCGGTGGGAAACCCGGGTCGCTGGTGAATGGGCTCTCTGCTACCTCGTCGATGGCCAACACGTGCAGTACTACGTGCGTAACGCCCGGGATATTGGGTGTCCTCCCTTGGATGAGTTTTCGCTGGTGAAAACGGACTGGCCGAATGTGGACGAATAGAGTGATGCCCAACGCCTGCACGAAGACGCGGATCGACGCGCCCGCCGCACGACTTTGATGTCGAACAGGGTCTATACAGCCATCCGCGGTTAATGCAGCTCACGCCAGCGACTTGAGAAATGATCGTACCGAATTTTCAATCTGAAAAAATTTGTTCATGACGCACATAGTGATGTACTGGCGCTGTTTTGCTTTCCTGTATGAGATGCTCGATGACCCCTACTACACCAACCTCCTCGGGCCCAGACCCCTATACACAGTGCTTCAAATCCTCGGCGAGGCGCTCGGTCGATTCACAAGCGCGATAGTCCCGAGTTTAGGGGGCCAGAAAGTCACCTCTATCAAGTAAACTAGCGCATATTCACCGAATACGGACATAGACTAAGGAAGCAATCTTCCCGGGTTTGCCGGCGGCATACCTTAGTGAAAAGTGATGATCGCCTTGGACAATCTACTCACCCGCTGGTGTCAGTATAGTTGAAGGAATGTCATAACTATCCTCACCCTGGATGTAGGCGTAAGCAGTAGACTATGTTGAGGTGTTTGCCTATGTCCGGCGTTCAGTACCTAGATCTAAGGCAACGAGGACAAAAGTAGTTATATCAGATCTAGGCGGATCTTGTTCAGGAGGATTTACGAATGTTATGAGGATATCCAACCTAGGAGTAGCGTAAGCGTGGCTCAACGCCGGAGGCGAGTAAGCCTATTTTACTTGACACGGAGGACTGAAACAACTCACGTCTTTCATATAAAGTAGGACATAACATATATGCGTAGTGCGTAGTAAATTCCATAGCATAGCATAAGAACTCATATTCATCTCAATAAATCATCGGGGGTAGCCACCAAGGGTACTAAGCTATCCTAAGTCCTCTAGGCAGACCCATATATGTCTGACGGGCGGCAAGAGTGCAGAGGATTCAGATGACAAGCATGTTTCACTTAGATATGTACGTCTCGGAACAGGAATAGTTGACGAAAAGCGCTCCTATGAGCCCCGAGATATTATCTTACGGGCTTTAAAACCTTACATTATGAGCCGAAAACACGTTAAAGCCTAAGATACATCTATCAACAAAATACAGATAGTGTCAGCACACTAGGAACAGCGGTGCAGGAACCTACAACCTGACACCATTATGAAATACAAAAGCACTCAGCGAAGAGATTTTTGGACAAGTTATATAACGTAGATGAAAATATGGGTTAAACTGCCCACGGCGGTATCTCATTACCCCGAAACATATATTCGTGTGGCATGAAAGCCAGACAAAGGAGACCCGCGCGACATTATAGTAGGAAAACGTAAGTGTAGGTATGTATATACTAGTAGATCCACGCGTAACATGAAAACCCCCTAGTTATTTGAGAAACCCGGTGGGTAAGTAGTATATGAAAATAGTCCATCTAGACTCCAGCCCAACCAGAAAGTTCAAGTTCTGCCGAGCCAAGGAAACGTCCCCCTTATGTACTTATATGTGCTCACACAGGCCGTAACCTATACTTCGTTGCACCGTTCTTCTGTGCAATGAAGATTCATCATCAAGCCACTTCATCATCAGCGGAATTCCGAGGGTGGGTACTGATTGAGGCCGTTCCCCTGTGGCATAGTAGGTTGATGAAGCCCGTAGGACCCGAAGGGTTCCGCCGGGTGCAGTTGTGGCGGGATACCCATACCATTGCCGGCTGGCGGCGGCCAGCCCTGCCATAATGTGTCAAAGTCAAATTCGGGTTCGCCGTTGAGTGACTCTATGCTTGGTCCCATGCTCGCCGCTGCAATACCACTGTTGAGCGACACACTCCCTTCAGGACTAGGTTGCTGGAGCGTTGGTGGCATCATAGGACACATGGGAGACTCCGAGACTGCAGTCTGGATGTTTACCATCTGTCGTTCCTTCGTTGGCGACATATCAGGCATGTAGATATCATGCCTCTCAGCCTTGACACTGCGGAAGAAGGGCGACATGGGGTGCTGCTCAAAAGTCTGGGAAACTGTAGATATCGTGGGTATCTTCCGACCGGGTAGATATATTTTCTTGGCCGTCGGGGGTCGATCTATGTTTGCGTGGTGGAAGGTCTCGATAATGTATGAAACTCGCTTGGCTTGGGCGTCCATCTGCCCACACCACGAAAGAATGAGTAAGGCACTGCGAATGGAGTTCTCCGCGTCCGGGTTATGGTACAGCGAAGCGAATTCATTGCTCAAGATGATTAGTGCGGCTGCGAAGACAAAGTATCTGTTCGGGCGAATAGATATGTTCGTATTAGCACCATACCCCCTTGCGGAAGTTGTGAGACTAGGGAAAGGGAAAAGCTAACATTATGAAAGGATTGCAATGGGGCAAGTATTCGGCATCCAATGCGGCTCGCACCAGAATTATCGTACGCTGCGAGGCTTCGACGCAAGCACGAGAAAACTTCTCGAGTCTCGGACTGCAGTGGGGTGATTTGTGAGGATTTCTGGATAAGTCGTCGCAGCACATCTTAAGTAAGTATAGGAAAAATGGCCTTGTGAGTAACAGTACAGAGTGGCAGTGCAGAAGGTGAATATGAAGGATAGCGACGGCTTGTGACGCATCGACGCCACCATCTATGATCCGTCGGCAATCCAAGTTCTGGTTCAGTTCCCGCTCCCACTTCTCAAGATGATCTGCAATTTCTTGCGCCACCAGAGTCGACACCTTTCTCTTAGAGTAGACTTTCTTAAGCGTCAGCCCTATCAAAGAACAGCTTCTCACCGCGGCATCTAGTGCTACTGAGTTTGTTGGTTCAGTACCACCATTATCTGCGGACTCATCAACACTAGGCTCTGTTGGCTGTTCTAGTGCGTGTTCGGAGCAGTCGTCTTCCGAAATGGTTATTGGGCGACCTAGGCATGCGGCGAGGAAGCGATCGAGGACGAACAAACTCCTCCATACATTCCTCCGAAGACGACGTTCAGCAGCATTGAAGATTACCATGCTCTCCTCCCTATGTAGTCCCAGCGAAACCGCCAATCGTACAGCCATACCTGCTTGCCATGGTCAGATCTCGGAGAGGGGTTGGTGGGAGGGACGGGTTTGTAGATTGAGGGCGAATGTTGCTTACCGTTGTATACATACGAGCTGTTCCTTTTGGACACGGCTAACATATAGAGTGACATGAGAAGCAGGGCCTGTATTGCCCAGAAATCTCCATCTTCGAATCCCGAATCGGGGTTGTAGATAGTTTTGGCGTTCCGGAAGAATAGTTCGGCGCGGTTGACCGGTTCAGAATGCAAGTTCTGAATTACGATTGATTCGTCAGTTCCTTGCAATGGGCGAGCGATTACCAGACCGATAGCAAAAACCAGATTCAGAAGGCATAATAGCGATTGGCTTGTGCCAAGAGGCTCGTTATAACATTCTTCCACGGATTCGAGGAACTCCTTCTGATTAAAGACTTCGATAAACCCCGACGTCTATAGTTCAGTGAGCTAACCTAGACTATTACGGGAACAATACACGTACGTTCGTGAAAAAGGAGTCTATCAGTATATCCGCTGTTTTTCTGTCTGGAAGCACACCGGTTGGTCTTATTTCGTACGGAATCGGGATGGAATTTTCTAGTATGTTATGTCTCTGGGGGTCAAGGGTGAAGTCAGACGTCCCGGACACGCTTTCGACAATCATGCGAATCAATTGCAAGTAAGAGAGGCTCGCTGATTCGCCAACGTACACTATATAAGCGTGTTAGTAGTGTCATTGCGAGAGGGATTTCAAGTCTGTAAAGAAGATGAATGGGAGAAAGACGTGTAGCTAAAATATACATGTAAATAGATTTAAAATATGGCTGTGGTGTGCTACGCTCTGCCTTGGGGAGACATTGCATTGTGTATGTGGTATGGTTGATGGAATATTGGCTCCATGGGGATCAAAACATAGATAGTTCACTGATGGGGGGATTGTGTGATCTGGTCATACGTACGTAACCTTCTTGTCGTCGTGTCCATGAGCATCCTGGGTAAAGACATAAGCTCGGCTTCGTCCGCAGCTCCACTGGCGTTGCTCATCCGAGAGCGCGAATCGAAATCGCGATCACTAGTACCTAGTAATTGGCGGGTTGCTCCCATGGACTTTTTCTGTCCTATTTCGGCAGGCTCTGTTTCGACTAGACCCATCGCTACTCTGTTAGTAGGCTGATTCCACGACGCTAAGGAGGGAGCGTGTGTGGCAATGGTCTGGCTGGATTCTAGAGTAGATTTCAGTGTTCCTGGAGAACTGTCGACGTGCCGACGTTTGGTCGGTGATCCGATGGGCTCTTGAGATCCGGGTTCCAAGCTCGTTGGCGTGTACAAACATTCCAGGCTTCGTTTCATACAGGTGCTGCATGGTTTTAATCCGTTGCACTAGGACAAATTCAAAGTTAGCAAAGGTGACTAGGACATATTTGATATCCATTAAGAGATGCATGGCGGTCTCGAGGCATCTTGTTCGTGAATGGCTACACAACCACGCCAGCCGTCGTGATACCGAGAGTCTTCCGAAGACCAAGCTATAGCACGCATCGCCGTCCCTCATGCTGTACACTATCCAAAAAAGGAGCGCTAAGAAATATGTTTGCCTGATGGATAATATTTCCCCATCTTGCTAGCCAATATAGCTGTTGTTGAAAGATAGACGGTCCCACGAAGGAGTCGGGATGAGGAAGTACGGAAGAGGTAAGGGATGTGACAGGCAGAAGGATGGCGTGAAAGATATTCAATCGACTGACCTTTTGTTTCCTACGCTTACAAGAGTCACATGCCTGAGCAGTACGTTGCCTCTTGTCAGGGTCAACCTTAGGTCGTGTCATGATGGTTTGAGCCACAAGGGATTCAGGTCACATCCGCCATCCGACACCTCGCCACAAGACGACAAGATACAAGTCGGACAATGAAGAGAAGAAAAAACAAATGATAACTTCGGGGACGGCGCCGGTCTTACGGACGCTGAGGCGTCGGTCTCGGATGCGGACAAGATTTCAGGCCCAGCCCTATCGGAAAACAGACGGGGTTCAGGTCCAGGATCGTAGAAGAATACGGGCGATTGACTACCAGTCTATCCGGCAGAGGTGTACGAACAGCTGGGGCTATCTGGCAAGGTCGATGTACGATGTATGATGTAGACGTGTGTGTGGCGAACTAGGCGGAGAATAGTATAGGCTGAGTAAATACCTAGGAATCCAGACACAGACTGTATCGGGCACCTAAGCTAAGCCCACAAGCTCACTGGAGCGCTATAGTGATCTACTGTAGCAGCAGCTGAATGAGAGAAGAGGCGAAGGAAGGTGTAGGACCTTAGGACCTGGGAACCTGGGAACCTTGGAACCTTGGGCAGCAGCGGAAGACGTCGGAAGCGGGAGATTGACGTGAGAAGAGCTATCATGGAAAGGATTGATGGAGAGAATAATGCAAGGGCCGGCTTGCTAGATTTTTGTCAAGAGGAACCAACGTGAGGTAATGCACCCCAACTGGACCGGCTTGGCTCTCCTCCTCCTGAGCCGGACAGTGGACGGCCTCGACCGCCATTGACTTTTTCTGGACATGATTGCGATGATAATCGAGACAGGGCTGGGGGAACGAGTTCAGCCGTGATTGGGCAGCTGAGCTGTAGATCAATCAAGTGAGACTCCGTTAGCAGTCGAGTGGCGTTTTAGCACCGCCCAAAATACGGGACGTAGCGGCTTATGTATCTCTTTGGACGTGGACTTTCTCGAGATGTAAGAAACTTGATCGATATCAGGAGTGCGGACTTTTTCCAGACAAGATGAGACGAGATCATAGATCAGATCTGGATGACACCCACACGAAGATCAGATCAGCAAGCTCAGAGCCGGGTTAATCCTTTCGTTTCTTTTTTTGTCTTTTTTTGTTCCTTGTCAACCCATCTGAGGGCTGAAGATATTAAAAGTGACTAGTCAACTCCGTGTGTCCACAGCAAATGTCTCGGTTGTGCTCTTCAATAATTGGAATTTGCTACGCGTCCTGGACCGATTCAAATCGAACCAAATCTATAAATCAAGATTATGAGATATGACGAAGAGGTAGAGTTCGTATCTACCTAGTCGCCGTTCAGATCGAATACGGGGAGAGTTGCGTATGGTTTGGATTCCACGTGTTGACCGGGTTGACCGTGTGAGTAGACCAGACACAGAACATAGAACATTTGACCACCAAAACATCGAACATGGAATGGACTGGAGGAACCAGTTGACATTTGAAAATACAAGTTGAGGTACATAATACTCCGTACTCCGCAACATCCAGTCGAAACATCGAAAGTACGGTACGGGAGGCACGGTAGGCACGCCATGTGCATTAGGAGATCGGAGGGTCGCTACCTAGCAGTTAAAGTTATCGGGTAATGCACCTAAATGGCTAGAATGTTCAGGGGTCTATAACTCTAATCTAAGTACAGTACGAAGAGACACTTTATAAACAGGGGTCTTATCTGCGTAACATCACATAACGGTAAGTAGAACAAGGTACTCTCTCCGTCTCGTTTCCAAGAAGGAGGCAGATATGCACACAAGTACACAAGTGCACATATTCAGGGTCCACCTCTCTTCTAGCCCGGCTGACCAGCTGACAAGCTGACAAGCTGACAAGACAGCTTTCTCCATATTTGCGGCTCAATCGTCTCAACTACCAAAACGGATATCTAAGACCCCCTCCTCGAATCTCTTCAACGTTTACATGTATCACTCGCCGTTGACGCGCCGGAGCTTAGGGTCCCATCTAAGACAAGCTATCATATCCCGGCCATGGATAGTCCCATTTCTGCCATGTTGGATTTTCACGTGTCACTCAAGACCGTTAGATAACAGGTTTTTTAGATTGTCCACATTGTCCACATGGCTCGCACCGTTCGGATGATGCACCCGGGCCTTACAACGATGCCCTGTGGCTCGGATTTGTCAACAGCTTGACATTGATCATTGATGCTTTGCAGTACGCCGTCACTGCATAGTTTCTTAAACGGTCTCTAGGAGAGCTCGATTCGGTGCTCACCACATGCATGCAACCCTTCGAATCGAAGCTCCCTTACATCGTCATTCCTATCATTCACGATCCCGTCACAGTTGGCCCGTCTCAATCCGCACTTAGATGGTCATCTCTAATCTACCGACGTCAATCTCATGTCGGCAATGCTCAGTAGTTTAGCGTTATTACGGTGGCCCGAGACCATTATTTTCTGGGCGCTTAGCTCGCTTTGGTGGTGATGAGCTTGGTAGAGATGTCTACGCCTAAGACCCGTTGTTATCTTCTTAACTTCTAGTACTGATCGTCCACTAGATTCGATCTACCTCCGGCACTCTTTCGAGGCCACATCGTATAATCATGCCAGTGGTTGCTGCGGTCTTACCTCCATAACTCCCGCATCACCGGGTGCTCCGCGAGTTGACGTGTCAATCAACTTGGTTGTCCTTAGTCTATGGCTAAACGGTTCGGCATGTCTCACTTTAAGAATGTCGGTTATGACAGCGGCCCATAGCGTCAGTGACATACTTCTAGAATTATTCTTCCTGTCAGGGGGTCGACATGAATAATGGTGCGAGATGGGTCGTTGGCGTGAATCTGATCGGCCTGGCTTTTGCCTGGCTCTCCCAAACATGAGTGAACGAACTCCCGTCACTTTTATATGTCCGAGTCACGATGTCACCTAAGGAATGCTTCGGTGAGTTGCCCCGAATCTGATGAATCACAATATGCTGTAATATACGTACTGTCATTTCTGGTTTATATTCATTAGAAGCCACTAGTTTAAGTAGCTATATGTGGCGTACCATCTTAGGCGTTTTCCTCCCCATTCTTAGCACGAGCACACTCCTATCTCTATGCTTTACCCTACTGCCGCTGTCATGACTGTCAGGCAACCAAAGATGGCGCCTCCTACCCGGGTAGGATCTGGGGGCCATTCGGTAAGTGAAGATGCAAGGAACACCTTCAAGCTCCTCTGGAAATCCACCCAGACCGAGCTCCCAAGGGAATTTCTACAGTACACCGATAATGTCATCTTTATGAGATATTCCCGTACAGGGGATTCCGTTTGCTTTCCTTGTCCATTGCGTGAACAAGAAGCAGTAGCTGCGATTAAAGCGTTAGAGGGGTGTGCTGCCGCCGCTATTGCAGATGTCCGGGAGGGGAAATATGGAAGGACGATCAGTGTCAACTTGGAACGCATCACTTCCTTTTTAATGTCTACATATATTACCAACATCGACGGCATAGACAAGTATAATCCCAGAGCTAAGGAACGGATGCCAGGTTCGTCTCATATATCCCCATTGAACAGTACGAGAGACGTTTGCTAACAAACATGTTAAGACACCGATCTAAACCAAGCCCAGTCGAATCTATACCGACGCCTGTCGGCAGGCCTATACGAGACCAGGAACCGGGGCGAATACTACCATATACATGGATCTTTGGAAGCCAGCACGACCCTGAAAATGATAGGCCTTCCTGCATTCCGGCCCGGCCTAACAGACTACCAGAAGTGCATTGACACCATCGAAGGGGCCGTCCGGAAGTTTTCTGGAGCTGAGCTGGAAAGGCTGAACCAGAAATACCGCCAGGCAGGCGCCCCTGTGCTCACCAATGAAATGTATCAGAAGACACCCCACGGTCAAGCGATGGCGTCCCTCCCTCTATTCACTGTGAAGCCCCTGAGCATGGATACGCCACCAGTCCCCTTCGCAGAGTATGCAAATGGACCAAGCCAATGCCTGCAGGGACTTCGTGTTATCGAGCTGTGTCGGGTGATTGCAGGACCAACTATCGGCCGATCCCTAGCGGCTCATGGTGCATCCGTCTTGAAGATTACATCTTCTCAGCTACCGGATGTCCCGTTCTTCCAATTGGATGTGAACACCGGAAAACATACGACATCCCTCCATCTCAAAAACGCGGATGACGTCGAGGTTTTCGAGTCTCTCCTCGCAACAGCCGACGTAATCATCGATGGGTACAGACCGGGTGTTATTGCCAGCCTCGGTTATCGACCCGAGGATCTTGCAGCAAAGGCCGCACAGCGCGGCAGGGGTATTGTCTATGTTGCAGAGGACTGCTTTGGTGGCGTTGAGAAAGATGCCGAATGGGCTGGCCGTCCAGGTTGGCAGCAGATTGCCGACTGCGTCACGGGCGTATCATGGGAACAGGGTCGATTCATGGGCCTCGAAGAACCGGTCATCCCGCCTTTTCCCATGTCCGACTACGGTACGGGATGTGTGGGTACAGTCGCAGCACTTTCGGGGATTTACCGAAGGGCGACGGAGGGCGGCAGTTGGATCTGCCGAACCAGCCTGTCGCAGTACGACATATTCCTCCTATCCCTTGGCACGTATCCCACAGAGGTTCTAGACCAGCTACGTCGTGAGCACGATCCCTATTTCTTCGATCTACGCCATAGCGATTCCGTAGATGAGATTAGCCAGAGAGCTCTCACCAGCATCAAATACCTGCATCCGACGCTATTCGCGAATCATATCATGCAGAGCGCATATAGCGAGGCATTCGGCGGTATAGTGACATGGCCGAGGGAGCCTCTAGAAGTGGAAGGGATCAAGATAGGCCATGTGCGGCCAACACGCCCAAACGGGTACGACAAGCCGAGCTGGGAAGAATGGGAGAAGGACGAGACGTTATTGGGCATTTGATATCGTGCTCCTTAGACCCGAAGCTGGCTTTACGAGCGATCTATGTGGTCGCACCACAGTAGCGGCGGTTATGGAACCTCTTTTTTTTCTACATAGCGGGCGTTGTTGGCATTTCTCGTAAGTAGTATTACATTAAAAGCGTGTGTTATACGAGTTAGCTAGCGAAGGGTGCTGTTTTTGGTATGATATTAGGCAAGGCTTGTCTTGGTGAGCATAGCATCGCGACACCATAACACGCCTGGTATAATTACATCTACGCGGATCAACTGGCCAAATCTGAATTGAAACCCCTATATGACATATGCCGAATAGCTAACACTGGTTAAGCTCTACGTGACCAGACCAAATAGTGAAAAAGCCACTACGTAAGGCATAATATGAGAGCACGATTAAGACGCCCGACTTCGCTTCATACTCATATACTAAGCACTAACGCCATAGTCGAGCAAATTAGAACGAACCATGGCCGCATTCATACCAGCTCCGCTAGGAAAATTGCGAGAGTAACACAATATCTCCGATCCATGATAGCCGAGCGAAGAGAGATCCGCGATTTTGTGACTTGTCACTGACACACCGAGCCGACCACACCAAGGCTAGCCGAAGCAGGGCAGCCGTAAGTCCAGTAGTGTGGTTGGGGCTCTTACTGTGGCAAAAAGGTGCAGTCACAGCATCTTCACATAGTCTACATACCTGTTATCTCTCGCAAATGATATAATAGAACCAAGGGAGCTGGCACTTCCCGAAGCAACCCTGCTGCGCTTGACCTAAGTTGTGCTTCAATCCGCTCTCGCGCTACACGATGCGGCGACGGAATTTCTTGAATAGAGTCAGCCGACTACCCCGGATGGTCAGCGGCGGATAAGCTAAAGCGACAGATCAAAATCATCGTCCCCCGTGAAACGGCAACTATCTACCTTGCCATAATACACAGCCTACGACTATATGACTACTAGGTACATGGCTGGAAATATCATATTTCTGTACATCATATACTATATACGAGGCACGTCCCGGCTGACACAAAGTTGGAAAAGGTCGAGAATTAAGCGACGTGATATCTCTCCTGCCTGCTTAATTACGCGCAATCTGCTTACACAGTCATTTATAAACCCGACAATCCCGAGTCGCCTATTAGCTGCGGAGCCAGCTGTCGTCGGTTAGGTGCAGGACAGTAGTAAAAAAACCGCACATCACGGTCACGAGCCAGCCTCTCAAACGGCCGGCCTTATAAACTATTCGCTCGTATTGTCTCGAATTACCGGGGGTCGTGGCCAATGGGAAATTCGGGCTGGCTAACTAGGTAACTAGCTAGGTAGGCTGGCGCTGCAGGATTCTCGATCACGCCGAAAGGTGTGAGTAACGACATCTGTTGGGCATCTATGTGAAACCGTACACTAGCACAACGACCAGCCAAGACGTCAGTCAGGTCCCCGGCGTAGCGGCCAAGGAGCTATGCGAGGCTGTCTCTTCCTTCGATATGGCTATGTGTACTTTTTCCATACCCCATCAACCAATATTCCCAGGATCTTCTATAAGGCTATGCGGCTATCTAGTATTGATATATGATAGTCCGAATCTCTTCCTAATCTGTCCGCGACTTCGACACTCCGCCCTCTTAGCTCGGAGGTCGTGGCACGTCGACGGACATTACCTACCTAGTACGGTATCATGAGCCCATTCTTCTGCCACGCGCCGAGATCCCACGCAATGGCGCCATAACACAAGTGATATATGTATGTGTTATTAAGCCCAAGGGGTGGGATAGACGCCTCTCGCCGGCACCACTTCGTATCCAACGGCTAGCTAGCTTTAGATGTAGCCGACACTGTCGTTTTCCTAAAACGATTCTTACTGCCTATCAGAATCCTCGAGTAATACCACGGTCAGAACGGCATCGTGGCTGCCGTGCTATCATGACGACATCCCTCGTAAAAACGGTTTCTTGCATTAGGTCTCACCTTTGCCCCGTTCCCGATTTAGTCTTCCCGCAACCATCACGACCTTAAGTGCTCCGCGACCAATATGAGAAAATAATACATATTATTTTGTCACCTTGAGTATTGCTCATTCATAATAGAACGACCTAAGGGAGCGTCGGTTGTCAGTTGTCAACTATCATCAGGTATTGGCCATTGGAGGGTATTACTGAGGTACTTAAAGTCAATTGACGTATACCTAACTCTACGGGAAACCTCTCCGTAAAAGAGTCAAGGAAGAAGCTAGAGGCTCAAAAATAAAAACAAACGATTACAATTGAGATGCAATGGTGAAATGATACATGAGCGGAAAAAGCAAAAATCTAGTCACGCCGTGGATCGAACACGGAACCTTCTCGGGACTTTGATCACATCAATGTGAACGAGAAATCATAACCATTAGACCACGCGACTGTTGATAAGAAGTGTTCTTATTATGCCATATACGGCTTACTGCAAGACTCCGCTCTTATCAATCCGGGCAC
Source organism: Hypomontagnella monticulosa (assembly GCA_902825475.1). Taxonomy (NCBI): domain Eukaryota; kingdom Fungi; phylum Ascomycota; class Sordariomycetes; order Xylariales; family Hypoxylaceae; genus Hypomontagnella; species Hypomontagnella monticulosa. Next base: position 2,857,767 of record CADEBF010000011.1, on the reverse strand, counting down.
CGCCCCACCAGCCACAAACTCCGAAAATAGGGAGTGTGTACTGGGTAGGTAGCCCACTTATCTCTCTCTCTTAAAAAAAGGGGGAAGCGGTCAAACTAGGTATGTAGGCATGTACCTATTGCGTAAGCCGCTCGGGCTGGCATCGAGTTCCTATTACAAACATACCTACGAAATAGGCTCCGGTGCTAGGACGCAGGGAGAGCCGCGGCCAGGAACGCGCAGGGCTAGACAACCAGCAAAAGCCAGTTTGGGATGGCAGTGGTGGGTCCGAGCGGGCGGGTTATACTTCACCGAGAGGTGCCCTAGAGAGGAACCGAAAGATGGAGAACTGGCGAATGAGCAACTGGGTTGGCGATCGTCACCTTGCGTCGGACCGAGAGAGAGCACATATCGGCCTCGATATTTTCTTCACGTTCCCCTGAACCATGAGCCATCGCGTAATGGGTTTGTATTATCTTAACATTTATCCATTCTCTACTATGTAACTAGTCCGCTGCGACCCTGATGACCCTCGAACTGCTGCCTCTTGATAGGACGAAACAGGGACGACGGCCACGTATGGGGAAGTTCGGTCTCCGTTTCCGTTCCGGTCCCCGAAATAAATTTGACTTCGAGGGCTTGGGTCTTCGTGGTTTCTACTCACGATCGGACCTCTGTGCATACCTACGATAACACCTGCCAGTCTATCCTACCTTTGAAGTCCTGGATGACGCCCTTATGGTGGAGTTTTCGTGATTTTTCTATGATCATATGGATGCTGCATGAGCAATGATCCAAAATATAAGCGATGTCGGAGTATGTTGAATACGTGTAAGGGGTAGAATACCTAGCGGTCCAATTTTGAGTTTTGCGGTTATGCTGTAGCTATGAAGGCTCGAGTGCTTGGATATATGATATAAGACCGCATAGAGTTTATTTCCTGAAAATTTGATGTAATGAATACTTAAGTAAATCCCCCCTTATTCCTCTTGCTGTTTCCGAATTATATGTCTTCAATCGAGTAAAAACTTAGGAGATGAATGGGCTACTTAACGAAAGCGAGAGTTCAGGCTCTCAAACCTCAACATGCGACTCAAGCAAGTATGGCCAGACAGTGGTTGAAAAGGAGATCACGGCAATAGATGCTCCTCTGGCAGCTATAGCCATCGATGAACCACCGGATGGCGGATGGAGAGCGTGGTCCCAGATCGTACCTGGCCATATCGCCAACATGATGTCCTGGGGTTATGCGACAGGTTTCGCCGTCTTCCAACTCTACTACAAGCAAACTCTGCATTTGCCCGCCTCCCAGGTTTCTTGGGTGGGGTCGATCCAGATTTTCTTATGCTTCGTCATCGGAATGATATCTGGTCGACTCTCGGACGCGGGTTTCCCACGACATATGTATGGCGCCGGAGCTATCATATCCATTTTCGCTATATTCATGACAAGCCTAGCGAAAACGTACTGGCAAATATTGTTGGCGCAAGCATTCTGCAGTGGGATCGGAGGCGGGCTGATGTTCATGCCGGCTACCGCAAATATCGCTGTTTACTTTAAGAAGAAGCGATCACTTGCTGTAGCCTTGAACGGATGCGGATCTAGCACCGGTGCCATTCTGTTCCCGGCTGTCATTCAGTTTCTGACACCGAAGGTAGGCTTCCCATGGGCAGTCAGGATATGCGGGTTCATTGCCATGATCCTCGCCTCGATTGGATTTGTCCTCCTGAAGCCGCGGAAACTAATAAGACTCCCCGCGCCTATCGTCGACTGGACAGCCTTTACAGACATCCCGTATGTCCTGTTTAATATAGGCGCGTTCCTCATATATTTCTCCCTGTTCACAATGTTAATATACGTAAGTCTCCTTTAGTCATGAACCGCAGATGGTATGCTGATCATTCTTAAGATCAACTCTTTCGCCCGCGAGAGTATCGGGTTGAGTGACCAAGAGTCCATTAATTTCGTGCTCATTACCAGCGCGGTCGCGATTCCCGCGAGGCCTATATTCGGCTACATTGCTGATCAATACTGGGGGCCGGTCAATACCTTTGGTCTGAACTGCCTTGCCCTGGGACTCATGGCATTTGCCTGGATTGGTATTCGCGAAAGAGCTGGTATGTATGCTTATTCCGTGGCCATGGGATTTGTGAACGGAGGCGCTCAGGGCATCTTCACAAGTGCCGCGAGTAGCTTCGTCAAGGACATCACTAAGATGGGGACATGGATGGGAATGACATTCGCACTTTGTGGATTTGCCACTCTATCTGGACCGCCAGCCATGGGCGCCATCATCGATGCCGACGGAGGCAGATACTTCTATGGACAGGTTTGGGCGGGATCGGTGATTATTCTCGGCGGGTCGATCATCCTCACAACATCCATGGTGGTTGCGAGTAGGCGAAGAAGATCGCTCAAGGCCCGAGGTAAACCAGTCTAACTTGGGACACTTGGGAGCTGGTGATGTTCTCAGGTCTGTCTGTAGGGTATGAGGGTGAGTAGAGAATGAATTCGCAACACTACCAACTAAAGAGGTCCAACCAAGATTGTAACGGGCCATTAATACTAATAGAATCGAATAGATGGAAGATATAGTTTCCTATAATAGCTAATAATAATAATCTTGGGGTTGGATCGATACACTACCTAACACAACGCGGATGATCATTGATGCATTCATAGGCTTGCTCTTCCAGTGTTTAGGGAACGGCGAAGTACTAGCTTGCTTTGCTAGAACACATCGACATCGAATATTGATACTGGATTCTAAGAGACCTTGATAGAATCTACGTGAATGGTTGCGCACGTGGATGTCGCTCTAGGAGGCCTCGCCTTAATTGTTGGGAGCACTGGTGTGTTTTGGTGATGGATTGGAATGGATCGGATTGAGTCGGGAATTGGATCTGGAATCTCAAACTTGGAACTTCTAGCCCCGTGGCTGAGCAATTAGAGCATCAGCCACATTCATCAGATAGGCCAGCCACGTCTCCGGGAGTGGATCAATTGATCACGATAGCAAGAGCAAGGGCTTGAATTTTGTGCATAAAGGGCGGTAGATCCAATTAACCTTAATTGGGTAATGCATTACTAGGTAGTCTGCGGTTTGACATCATCATTTTTTCTGAGCTGTAACGCTTGGCTCCCTCTCGTATCGTCACATCACAACATGATCACTAATAAGGCAAAACTTGAAAAAAAATTGTACGGCCTGACTTGGGGGTTACGTATGTACATAGCTGGACTAGTATTGTTTCATTGGTTGCCGCCGCCAAGTGGCAAGTAATAAAAGTTGAGAGCATCAAAGTTTCCTTTGTTCTCGCTTCACTCTGTCCAGTATTTTAATGTTTTAGAAGGTGCCATGAAAATATAGTGATTGGAAGTGTAGAGTGGCCGCCCTAATCATTCCTCCCTTAGTTACAGAAGCCGGCGCGTAATTCATAAACAACCTATTTTAACTTCGATAACATTCCCTATCCTATTTCTATCCTACCTTTTTTCAACTTGATCTACCACCGCCTGGCAGTTAATTCCGATCCTAATACCCGCACTCAGACAAGATGGCAGGGGTTGTCGCAAAGTTCGTATCGAAGAAAATCCTCAAGGAAACAGCGGGAAATCAGTTCGGGGCGGGCGTAAGTAATAAATTCTACTCGATATTGAGGATTGAAAGCAGTTATTATCTTGGATGATACTAATGATATAAATGGCAGGATCCGTACTTCGAGCAAGTCCCTGCGACAAGACTCGATGGCAAACCGACGGGCAAAACTAAGAGGGTCCGCAAGGCATTACCACCTGGTCTATCGGACCACGACGCACAGGTCTTGACCAAGGTGAAGAGAAGAGCATACCGACTGGATATGAGCTTTGGTACCTTTATGGGGCTCAAGTTTGGATGGGGCAGCATCATTGGCATTTTCCCTTTCGCCGGCGACGTCGTGGACGCGCTCCTTGCACTGATGGTTGTCCGCACCGCTAAGCAAGTTGAAGGTGGACTTCCATTTCATATATTGGCTAGGATGTACATCTTGGTCCTTATAGATCTTATCGCTGGGTTGGTCCCGTTCGTTGGAGACATCGCCGATGCTATTGTCCTCGCCAACACACGCAACGCGATAGCATTAGAGGACTACCTACGAAAGAAGGGCAAGAAGAATCTCCGTGCTAGTAAATTGCCGGTGCCGGATGTCGACCCAAGCGATCCTGTCGAATTCGACCGGTTCACTCTCTCGGACCACGCTCCTCAGGAGACCGGCGTCATGTCCGAAAGACCCCAGCCATCAGCACCCGCCCCGGCGGTTGTCCACGATGACCGACGAGGCGGTTCAAAGAGTTTCTTTGGTCTGGGCAGCAAGAAATCCCGCCCCGCCGACCTTGAGGCGGGTAGGCAAAACTAGTGACCCATTTTGTTTGAGAGTCAAACACTGTGGGGACAACTTACGAGGCAAATCGCGTTAAGTGGTTGGAGGGGTTGCTACCTACGCGTCATGCTGTCATAGCTTTGGCTATTCCGAATGAAATCGTCTAACATTGCGGCTTGGTCTGGTTTGCTTTTATTCTCCGATTGTCCCCCAAAAACGTTTCATTAGCGGGTCAGGTTTGGTTAACTCACAATGCTCGGGCGAGCTTGTGGGTTCGGGTGCGACGATAGATACAGAACAGACAACGATTAATGAGTGATACCACATGCAAGATACCGGACAAATATTATGTCATGATGGGGAATCGTAGATTCGTATTCGATAATAAGGTGGCTTATTAGTCCTAAATCCATATAGGGTAATCAATTAATTCAGAGGAGAGAACCTGTGCTCTCCTATCTTGGATCATAGTGTAGTACAATGTGCATTGTATGGCTCGTAATCCGAAGACATGGCCCCGACAAGACCGATATTAGGTCCGGGCTCGAACCGCCGAGAGTCAATGATGATTTGAGACGACGAATAATCATTACCTGATCTTGAATCAGCTGGAAGCTAGGGAGCCAGCCCATGCCTTTTCTGGGGTATTGTTTATCAGATGGTGGTGATCTGATAGATCTAGTTGGTGCCGATATCCTTGCCTGTAAGACCTGAAGCCAGGGCCGAGTTGGCCGAGCCTCCTGAATTCCCTGTAGTGGAAACCTGGAAAGGAGCTGGGGCTGGTCCACCACAGGCAGGCAGGGCGATCAATTGATCTTCAAGGTTGTTGTGTAATGTCCACTAGCTACAGTGTATTCTAATGAAAGGTCGCCCCGGATTGCCCTCTGAAAAGAATACAAATCTATTAAGACCATGTGTGAGGAGGAAACCACGGCAAGTCAATTAAAGCAGTATGTACTTACGAGTTACGTAGAACTACAAATAGAATACCAGCAATACTGTGTAGCTTCCAGGGATTGTTCAGTGCGAATTCCGAGAAAAGAGTGCGTACTGTAATTGTACCCACATTTGTAGCGACTTGAATCCTTGAACCCCTGGCAACGCGCGAAAACAGGTGGCGGGGGGTTTTAGTCGCGTTTTTTTAGTTTGCAAGTCGCGTCAACCCCTAATAATTCACTACACGTGACTTGGCGCGGAACGCCTTTTAAAAGATGTAGGACCCGACCGATTTTTAGACACGCTTTCGTTCTGCATCCCATTAACCACGAACATTGTTCTACACAACGCGTAATTGTTAAATTATTTGGTGATCAATCCGAGTCAAGAATCAATTTGTCTTTCACTCTTACAATTACCGATCACAATCCCTTTTTAACTTACGCAATGGCTTCTCAACTCACCCCCTCCAAGAAGGTATGCGACGTCGCGCTCCAATTATTTCTCATACCATCCCCAATGACTTGTACTAACGTGTCATTTTACATAGGCTGCCTCTGCCATCGAGTCCCTCAAGATGGAATCTCCCATCAAGAAGCCCGACTTCTCCGCCGGCAAGGAGAACACCCCTTTCGACGCTAGCGTTGAAGCCTTCGTTACCGAGACCGAGTCTAAGAAGCAGATCGTTGAGAAGGAGCAAGAGAAGCCTTCCGTTGCTTCTACCATCCGACCTGAAGAGGCCGATGAGCCCATCCTACAGGAGAATCCTCAGCGATTCGTCCTGTTCCCCATCAAGTACCACGAGGTAAGCGACGCGTCACTTACGCGTAAAGTGGATTTTCGACGCGACATACGCTAACCACTATACGCGATAGATCTGGCAGATGTACAAGAAGCACGAGGCTTCTTTCTGGACCGCCGAGGAGATTGATCTCTCCAAGGATCTCCACGACTGGAACAACCGCCTGAACGATGACGAGAAGTTCTTCGTCTCTCATATCCTGGCCTTCTTCGCCGCGTCCGACGGCATTGTCAACGAGAACCTTGTCGAGCGATTCAGTGGCGAGGTCCAGATTCCCGAGGCGCGATGCTTCTACGGTTTCCAGATCATGATGGAGAACATCCACTCTGAGACCTACTCTCTGCTCATTGACACCTACATCAAGGAGCCCGCCCAGAAGACCCATCTGTTCAATGCCATTGACACCAGTGAGTTGACTCTGTTCCATGTATTCAACCATTCTCGACTAACCCTTATCCAGTCCCCTGCATCCGCCGGAAGGCCGACTGGGCCCTGAAATGGATTGCCGACAAGAAGTCTACCTTCGCTCAGCGTCTCATCGCCTTCGCTGCCGTTGAGGGTATCTTCTTCAGCGGTGCTTTTGCCTCTATCTTCTGGCTCAAGAAGCGTGGCCTGATGCCTGGTCTCACCTTCTCCAACGAGCTCATCTCGCGTGACGAGGGTCTGCACACTGACTTCGCCTGTCTGCTGTTCACCCACTTGAAGAACCGCCCCGGCAAGGACGCCGTCGAGAAGATCATCACCGAGGCTGTCACCATCGAGCAGGAGTTCCTTACCGAGGCCCTCCCTTGCGCCCTGCTGGGCATGAACTCCAACTTGATGAAGCAGTACATCGAGTTCGTCGCCGACCGCCTGTTGGTCGCTCTCGGCAACGAGAAGGTCTACCGCTCCTCCAACCCCTTCGACTTCATGGAGAACATCTCCTTGGGTGGCAAGACCAACTTCTTCGAGAAGCGCGTCGGCGACTACCAGAAGGCCGGTGTCATGGCCAGCACCAAGAAGAACGCTTCCAACGACGACGTCGCCACGTCCAACGAGGGCCAGGGCGAGAATGGCGGCGACTTCACTTTCGACGATGACTTCTAAGTCTTTTCGCCCCTGTAACGCCATGACACCTTTCCCTTCTTCTACTCTCGATACCCACTTCTCTTCATTACCGCCGTGTACTATTATACTCTCACCACTACTACCACTATTCCCCCTTACACCGTTCTTCGTGGCTGGTGCGTAGAGGATTACTACTACACTACATAATACTATAGACCGGCGAGCAATTGCTGTGGTGGTACACGCGGTTGGATCCAATGCCTAGCTCGATCTACGGATGGTCCTTGTTGGATTCCGAACCGGTTGTCTTTTTTCCTTTGTTTCATAACGGATATGGCCACATGGAGGCGTTAAGGCGTTGCATCGCGGCCGAGATGGCTGGCGTGGGAATGAACAAAAACTCCCGAAACAATGGGCTGATGGGGGTCAATGACTTGATGCATGCATGGACGAGGACGTAGTGAGAGCTTTTATTTAATATGATTGATATGATGAAAATCTTGATGCCATCTATTGTGATCTGATGCTGTTTGTATATGTCTTGTATTATATTAGACACTTTATCCGAGGCGCTCTCGAGTCTCGATGTGTGCTGCCCATATAGACCACATCTAAATTTTATACTTGATCTTGGTATGCTCGCCGGTTCATGAGATATCCATTCATTTCGCACCTGCTATGCAGCAATGTATGCCTAACCTCAGACTCAAATGCATTGAAGAATGGTGACCACTTTGATACCATCCTCTCCTAATTGCATTTCTTTCCTATCATCCCATATCTCATCCTCATTTCTTGCCACGCTTCTTCTTTCCCTTCCCACCACCACCTCCTTGTTGTTGCGCCTGCCCCTGCGCTGGCGTCTTACCACTACCTGCTGCCGGTACCGGTGCTTTTCCACCACTACTTGTAGCTGCCGGCTCCTTCCCCTTCTCTTCCTTCTCCTCGTCCGCCATAACCTCATCCGCGTCCTCCGGCACCGGCAGCGCCGCCATGCGTGTCCCCAACGGCCGGCCCAAACTAAGTATCAGCCGCGACACCTCTGCCGCTTTCGTCGTGCGGTACTTCAGGCACACGCCCGAGTGCGGGTCGTAGGTCTTGAGGGTGAGAGAGCCGCGGGGCGCTGCTGTTGCTGCTGTTGAGGGATCAGTGGTGGTGGGATCTGAGGAGGAGGACTTCTTGTTCCGGCGAGGCTTAGGCTTCGCGATGTGGTATTTGGTTGTAATGCGTGTCTGTTTGTAGGTACGGGTTAGTTGGTTCTGTGGTTGTAGGTATATATATGGTTTCGAGAGATGTAGGCAGGTAAGTAAGCAAGGTGAGGGACAATGCGAACGCTGTAATGGTGTATATTTATAGAAATATAATACAACGCGACATGCAGAGCGGAAACTATGGCAGAGCAAGTAGGTATTGATATGGACGGGAGAACATACGGTAGTTGGCCGCGCCTCGAGTAGTAGCGACGACTGGCGCAGCCACTCTTGGCTGGTAGCGTAGTACGGCATTGCGTCCCTCTCTTAGCAGCAGACCTTAAATCTTCAAGTCCTGATATATGTAGCCAAGGCAAGTAGTCAAATTTCTTCAATAGCGTTTGCGCAAGGTGCGGTATCGTGGTCTCGTGTCGTCGGAGCGGATTGTGGAGTTACAGTTGGAGTTGGTTGAAAGGATGGGCTGGAATTTTGGCACTTTTCTGCTGACCACTGAGGCCTAAGTTTTGGTGGGCTGCGTGGGGTCTCGACAGGGGGTAGAAAGCTCTTGCAAGGATCGCGGGGTAGGTAAGCTCGAGCCGCATTTTAGAGCTAGTATGGATAATTGCATATTTCACCAGGTATTTCTTGATTATTCAAGACAGTAGTTTGTAAATTTGTATGATCCATCATCTCTTGTTTATTAGTTTGAGAAGACTTATTACTATATGAAGCGGTATTTTATCATGTAGTAGAGGTTAAATCAGACGAGGATTATTTTTAGACGCCATGAAAAATGCAGATGGGGTATCTTCCGTCACCAACCACAACCTCTCCCATGTCTCCCCTTGCTCATTAAGACCCTATCGTATGTAGAATTATTTCCATCGTTCACCATATGAGCCCAGTTTGTGATTAACGACACCTTAAGCCCTCCTCGGAAATGAAGGGCTACGGCGTCGGGTCGGTAGATGAATCCGCATCCTCCTAGGCATGCGGATCCGGTAACCAGAATTCCAGGTCTTGGTCTGCCGTCGCGAAGAAATTGAACCTGGGGTTGATCGCAACCACCGCGGCCGGCTTCTCGTCTTCCAATACGTGAGCCGGCTCTAGTACCTTCTCCGACGGGTTGGCTAATGTATCCCACACGACAACGCCCTTCTTGGTACCACCGATAACGAATCTTCCGTCGTGCGTGAAACAGCAATCGCCACTGCCTTCGATATTAGCGCCGTTTGGCCCACCGCCGTTCATCGTATATTCTTCCCCAGCCGCTAGTCTGTTGTATCCACTTTCGGATTTTCGTAGATATGCCTTCAGGCTGCCGTCGAATGAGTCTAGAAGGAAGTGACCGCCGCCCTTTGTGCCTAGCAAAATAGAGCGGCCATCGTTCGCAAACTCCAGCTTCGTCCAGCCTTGCATGACATTTGTAGGATCGATCGATGCGCCTGCCTCCACAACATCGAATTCTGCAAAGGGTGCCTTGTCGAACTTTCGATGGTCGTAGAGTAGGATCGTACCGCTACTCGGCGATCCTACGGCGAAGACCTGCCCGCTCGGGTCGAAGGCTGCGAGGTGTGGTGTGTTGAGATATAAAACACCGGTCTCGTGCTTGGTCCCCGCGTTCCATAAGCGTATCGTGTTATCTCTGCTGCAGGAAATGAAGTCGTCGTTGCCGGGATGCATAGCTAGGCACGTAACCGGGGCTGTGTGGCCTTCGAAGTATCGTATGAAAGCATTATCGTGGGTAGTAAGGTATCGAATCGCATCTACGAAAACCCCAATGTTAGCAGATCTCGAATTGGAGAAGGGTCTTGTGGTGATCCGAACCGTTCTGCTTTGTACTCGCATATATGATACTAGAACTATTATGCGTGAACTTGGCGAGTTTGACGCCGTACTTCTTACTAAGGAGTTGCTTATCGTGACGGCCGTCTCGAACCTTATAGATTTGGATCGTCTCGTCGCTTTCCGAAGTCATCAAGAGCTCGCCAGGGTCATCGTAATCAAGGCTAAGGATGTAGGGTTGCGGTCGTCCATCTTTAATGTCGTCGCGCCGGAATAGCTATGGCTGCTGTCAGTATTTCTCATCAGGCTCTAGTGGAAGGGTGAGGAAGGAAGCTACCTTAGTTGCTCTGAAATTGGCTATTGTATCAGCTACCGCTGAGGTGCTCGGTAAGCCACCACCCAAGGTTCGGGTAATGTTAAGTGTTGTGGATGGTGTGCCAACCGTGCCATTGGCGGGCGACGACGAGTCGGGCACGTCAATGTCCATCGGCGTCGACGCCATGGTAGGAAGCACTGCGAACCAACGCGCCAAGATTAGCAATAGAATGAGGTATGAATAGCATCCGCAAGCTTCGAGTTGTAACACGAACTAAATGGAAGCTAGGGAAGCGAGGCTCGATTGCAGCCTAGAGGTTTGGTGTGGTAGATGGGAAATGGGGGATCTGCATTCTTGGCGGCAGATACGAACCTGTGGGGCTTACTTAGGTAGATACGGGTGTATTTTCCAGGGCCATCACGGTGTAAATCCCACCCAAATGCAACTTCGGCATTCCGTACTTCAGTCAGAACTTTATTTTGATGTTACACAGTGATCTAATCCTTTCAGTTCATCTCTAGATTTGCGGGTGTGCCTATCTGTAGAACTTCATACGTTACCGGTGCTACGTCGACAGCGACATAGCTTTATAGATAGCTTATCAATCACCAATAGACTTCAATCCTATCGAGATAATCAAGGTAACGCAGTTCACGAATAGATCGTCTAGGATTAAGCATTAAATCCTCCGGGGATATTGTGGGCTAGATACCTGCAAGATACATAGTCTGATCATCTGAGTCCGCCTATATTTCCCACCGCGACTCTATCCATATGCACGGTCCGATAGATACTCTAGATCTAGAAATCCTCATTGACATACCCCTTCTCATGAAAAAGCGCGAGACGATGGGGTGTACGCACGCTAAACCATCCGCCCTCGCCTCTATATGGTATCCATCGTCTGTTCGCTCGTATATAAAACAAACTCCGCCCATGCTAACCGTTGTTTTATACCATGAACTTTAAAGACACCGCCGTACGCCGGCCGGCCAGTCATATCTGGCATTGTATATTTGCCATATTTCGTTTCCAAATCCCCGCGTTAGTGCCGTCTTATTTCTCATTATTTGGCATCTTCTCGGGTGCCTGCTCCGGGGTGCTCTCGGGATCCTTCTGAGGTTCCTCCTTGGGTATTTCGGGTTCTTCAGGCTCCTGACCTGGCACTTTCCCCAACACATGGTCCGGCAACTTCACAGGGGGCTCCTCACCGCTATCGGATCTATCAGCAGCGGACTTCGCGCCTACTGTGTACCCAATATTCGCGCGGTCATCGTCAATTACACGGCCATATCTACATCTGCGTTAGCGTGAGGCTTATGAAAAGGGGGCTTGGTGGAAAACGTACTCTAACAATAGCCTGAAGAACCAGACTTCCATATCCTCATGTCTAAGCACCTTGTTGGCCCAGTCTCGCTGCTGGTTTGCGAGGCGCTCCGCCTCCTTTTTGCCCGGGCCGCCGTCACCGAAGAACCGTACAGCCTCGAGCCAGTCGTCGCCTTGTAGGCTCAACGGGATGTAATGGGCCCAAGGCTTCAGCCACTCAAGGTGCCACTCGCGGAAAATGGCCCATTTGTATACCAAACTACGGCTTTTCAGGAAAGCATAGAACCGGCCACTAAACGCATTCCCGTCAATATCTAGCAAGTACTTGTACTTCCACGCGTCCTGCTGCTCTACGTGGCCCTTGATGGTGAAGTACTCCTTTTGTGCCGCACAGTCACCCGGGTCACACTGTCCCACACCCGAGAAGTACACATCGATAATGTCTTTGAAGTCGCCACGGGGAACCATCTTGGTTTCCCATTCACCTCCACTTTCTACCAGGATTTTGGCGCTGTCAGCGGCATTAATCTTCTGCACGAACCGTTGCCGGTGCTGCCGTCGCCATCCACCGCTCCTACTGAAACCGCCAGTTGTGGAACCGCGCCAGTACAGCTTGTCCTCCTTCTCGTCCCACGGCATGTCCTTGGTCTCGTCGTAGGACACCTTCTCGAACCAGTACCACGGCGATGGGTACAGGATATCAGAGTAGGACGAGATCTTCGACTGCGAGAAAATAGGGAATAAATCATGGACGACATTGTAAGCATTCGGCCGATCAAAGAAACCGAAAGTCGAGCTCAGAGATGGAGAGTAGCAAATATCTGACATGGCCGTGACGTTATAGATGAAGCCTAGATCACTTAGGCCGTATCTTGAGATATCATCTTTCTTCTCGTCCTCTTCAAGTCCTCTGGAAGGACTCTCCGGAGGGCACGACAACCGCGAATGGGTCCAGGTCGGTTGGTGCGCAAAGACGTTAAACCGGGTCAGCTTGCTTTCCTCAAACCGTGTTCCGTCATTCAATCCTTTCGGCTTTTCGGTGAATTCGTTCTTCAGAGTGGGGTTGGTATTTGCCGCGGGCATGTTAACATCGGTGGCTCTCTTGACTAGCCTAGCTAGGTCATCATGAGGCACGACAACTCGAGACTCGTCATGCAAGTTAAAGCAGAGATCCATATCGGGAAGCCACTTGAGAAACTTGCCCATCATCCCTGCGGTGGCCTCACGCTGCCATTCGCCTCCACCTTGGATGTGCGTGATCTTGCCATTCCGGATTTGGATTCCCAGCAGCGCATTATCGAAACCGAGAGACTCTTTAGCACGGGCGCGTATCGTCGCGGGTTTGAGGCCCCAGAACGGAGTCAGCGACTCGTAGATCATATCAAACTCGTCAATGAGTTGGATGTTTTTGGCCTTTGCGAATTCGAACCATTTATCAAAATTAGGCGGTGGGGGAATTCCGTACCGCCTGCGGTACTCGGCGACAGCTTCTTTGATTGTTTTAGACTGGCGGGCCTTGGTAGCCTCGAGTTCCCGCTCCGCCTGTGTAATCAGGAACCACATGGGATGTGACCCAGCGGGGGCGGACTTGGGTTTAGGGTCGAATGGCACCGGAGCCACCACTGTCGGTTGTGGTTCTTTCGGTTCATCATCTTTCTCGGCGCCATGTTCGCCATTTGATAGAGGACCAGGTTTAAGATCTGAAATATTAGTGCCGGAGGGCGTTAATCGGAATATAGTAATAACACAGATTCCGAGGAAGACGAGCCCGCCGGTTATGATCAGTTGGCGCGGCCGCATATCTCTCAAGCCCTATTCCCAGCTGGTAACGAAAGACTCAATGGGGACGGTTGAGACGTGTTTGGCAGAAGACAATAATTATGTTATGTAACGAATGACATTGGTAACTTGTACCTAGGGTAGCGGGATCGTGGGTTAAAGGGAGAGGGACTCATGGAATGAAAGAGAAATATGGAGATATGAGATAGGGCATTGGGACGTTTGATATGAAAATGAAAGAAATTTGGCAGCCCTGGAGGTTGGCGGATAGGCAAGTTTAGTCCCGACAAGAGGTTCAGGAGCCACTTCCATTCTTGGTTTTTAGTCGCTACCCGGCGGACGTGGTGCCCCGGTACTTGTTGGTCTAGACCAATTAAAAAATCCAATTTAATCAATCTACGGGTCGGGGACGCACTGTGACGCGTTAGCTGCCAGGTTCTAGCGACAATAGCGATAGTATCCTTGGATCATAGCTGTGTCATTTTTGTGTCCTTTTGACATATCTCACGCAGTCACGGCACGAAGGCCCGGATGTAAACAACATTAAACACGTGCAGGCCCACGAATTAAAGGGCACAGACTTCGGAGGATTTTAGTTTCTATGCGATTCATGGATGATAGAACTTTATAATACCAAATAACTCAATTTAGTGGTCGCAGTCGCCGCAGTCGTACAGGAAGGATTCAAGCATTACCTAACTAAAAATTAGGCAGGTTAGGTAATGTAGGTACTGTGCAATTAGCCACTTATTAGGTATGCCGGGTACGACCGGAAGCTCCAGGGCTATCACAAGGCAACCATTACGGGTCTTGGCAATGCAAGGGAGCACTTGAGGGGGCAAACGTATTGGAACACCAACAGATGCAGACAGAACTAGACTTGTGTAGCATTTAGTGGTATCGTGGTGTATTTGGCTTAAAAACATCAAGCATTTAGCTTGACCATTATCCATTCCTCCCCAACGCCGAAAATGCTCCAGTCAGTTCATATCCCGTAGTTCATTGCCCTTTTATTTTAATTTTTCTTAAGCCATCCCTCTAGTAGAAGAAACCAATGATCTTTCCAGCGACGTGCTTTCGTCGGGCCTCTTCATGGTCCATAATGCCAGCAGAGGTGGTCAGGATGATGTAACCGAACTGACGAGAGGGGAGCAGCTTGACAACCCACTTCTCGAGGTGGGCAAGGTGGATGTTGTATCGGGGAGAGATGACACCGCACTTGTTGATGCGACCGTTAAGCTGAACGACAATCTTGCCGGATCGGTGGTCGTCAACCTCCTCGAACTCGCCAATGTAGCCTATAGGAAAATTGGGTTAGCGGAATGTAGCGAATGACTAAACGTAAGACTTCATGTTGTATATGATCAGAGAAACGTGTAAGACTCCTTCGCTAGAAAACATCTATCTATCGGCAACTTAAAAGACTTCGACCGTGGAGGATTTTGAGGTCGTTATCCAGTTATCATGCCGAATGTACCGAGGGGACCGACCACTTTTCTCAAAAGGAATAAGCCTGTACGTACCATGTCGCTGCATGACAGTCAAGAACTTGACGATGACCTTAGAGCTAGGTCGGATGAGGACCTGTCGCTTGCCGGTCTTCTCGGCGTTGTTGAGCGCATTAAGAGCGTCGTTAAGAACGGAAGTCTTGACCATTTTGGCGGTATTGCGAGATTCTCAGATCGTTCGGGAAGGAAATGAGGTATCTGTTGGTTGCGATAATCGGTTAGCCTTCAAAAGCCAGAGCATGGAGAGTGCCCATCCCCAACGTGCCAATTGGGGAGGGTTCTGCCCGCTCAGTACTGGAGAGGAGAAGCGTATCAGAAACCCAACTCGATCATCGCGATGCGAAGGTCGGCGGCAGGGCCACTGATTGCTCTCCCCCGGCTTCTTGAAGGGACATTGGGGAGGTTGATTCAACTCATAGCACTACAATATATCAATACATACCTCTGCGGAAGTCGTAAGCGATGTAAATTTGGTGGTCGCTTGACTTTTTGGTTCTGTCGTGCAGAAGTTGAGATGCAGTGAACGGGATGGAGAGAAATTAAAAATTGAAGGAGCTGAAGGTAGTCGCTAGTCAGCTAGGTAGATTTCTTTTTTTCCGCACGGCGAAAATTTTGGTGGGTGGGCTTTTGGATTAACAAGCTTCATCCAATTGGGTAAATTTCGGCGACTAACCCTAACCGATACACAACTAGCCCCCCAGTGTGCACCTTCCTAGGCAAGCCTCAATTGATACAATCAATTCCCGTTGCTTTGGAACATTTCCAGATTTCGCACGCCGCTCCCTCCAACCTACCAAACTCACCTTCACCAACAAATCTCAACACAACAAATCTACTCTTCGAGGATCGCACCGGTATCACGCAAATCAAGATGGTATGTATCAATTTTCCCTAATATTTCCCTGGTTTTCCTTCCTTTTAGGCCAGGGTATTCTCGAATGCGACAGCCTTGCATCTCGTGCCCAGGCTTCTTCCATTTGTTGTGTGCGCGTGGTCAATTTGCTAACCGGTTTTCGCAACTCTAGTCGGACGTAGAAGAGAACAACGCACCCGAAGCCCCCGAGGAGGTTGAAGTCTCCGCCGATGCCTCCAAGGGCCAGATGTCCGTTCTAGACGCCCTCAAGGGTGTCTTGAAGCTCGCCCTCATGCACGACGGTCTCGCCCGAGGTCTCCGTGAAGCATCCAAGGCCCTCGACCGTCGCCAAGCCCACATGTGCGTCCTTAACGAGTCCTGCGAGGAGGAGGCGTACAAGAAGCTCGTCATTGCTCTGTGCTCCGAGCACAAGATTCCCCTGATCAAGGTTCCCGATGGCAAGCAGCTAGGCGAGTGGGCAGGTCTCTGTAAGTTATCGAGTCAGTCTGGCGGATTGATGATCTGGAACTAATCAGTATGTTCGCAGGTGTCCTGGACCGAGAAGGCAATGCGCGCAAGGTCGTCAACTGCTCTTGCGTGGTAGTGAAGGACTGGGGCGAGGAGTCGACTGAGCGATCTATCCTCCTCAACTACTTCCAGACCGAGCAGTAAGGGAATCTACACGGGCGTTGCGCGGGGATATAGACAGTGGGACGGAATGATTTTCAGGCCATCCTCGGGCGAACCCTTGGCACATGTACTCTACTGGCCTCTTCAGCTGGCATAGATGCTGAAGATATGGGTGATCATACTGCATCGGAATCAAAGGAAAAATTTGCATGACAACTCCTATTGCGCCATGGCTTATTCTCACCGTGAAATGTCTCTGCTCCAGGGCTACCACTTAAAAACCCATGAACCTAGTAGTGTAGACACATTGTATCTCGTGTCTCATTTTCGGCCTTCTACCACAATAAGATGGTACCCGAAAGATGTCTTGGCCTCCCCAATGTAAAGATCGCTTCCTTTACTATCCGGTAGTGAAAATGCCACCTCTTCGAATTCGGGCGCCAACGCTCCCTTTCGTTGTAAGCCAAGAAGGCCGCCTAGTTCTCAAGTCAGCCCCTCATATAGTCGAAACCGGCTCATAAGTGAGTGATACCTTGCTTTGCTTTATCCTCGCTATAGACTCTTGCCACGGCAATAAATTTGTCTAGAGTAGGACTCTCTCGTATCTGAGCTAGCGCCTCTTCCTTCTTTGCGTGCTTTTCGCACTAATTAGTGTGTTAGTTTTTATATTCAGAATGCTTCAGGATGAGGATGAGTTGAAGCCCCAACCCACCAGAATATGCCGAACTATAACGGCTTGAGCGCCCTTCACCTTGCCATCCTTCTTATCATCCTTGCCCTTCCCACCGGCATCCTTATCCTTCGACTTGGTGTCGGCTTTCTTCTTTGCACCCATCGTGAATAATGCTGATTGGTGGTCGAGTGAGCTGTAGAGTTGGAATGAGAGAGCCCCACGTCGAGGTGATGGAACTTGACTCGATAAGATTGATGCGCCTCGAGCGCCAAGACAAGGGTCTTGTTACCCACTTAGCCATTATGCCCCTCAGCTGACAAACGGCCGCCAGGATAGTCCCACTTGGCCCATCGCTTGTCTGCCAACTGTATCTCTCCTATTACAACTCGTTTCCAATTCAGAGCGAAATATTGGTAAAGTCGCAGAGTCATCTCATCAACTTCGAGTAACCCACGAATATTAATCTTTAGGGGTCCATACTAGTGGCTGTCACTTCTTTGACAAAATCGTCGATATACTCGGTGAAAGTTGACACCCATCATCAGAGGCCATCATGCTTATAGACTTCATCACCATGTTAATGACTACCTAATCATGAGGTCCCTAGGAACAAAACGTATTAAACAATAGGAATTATATATTACTACTCGTTGGGAACGATATTCGAAGCCTGATAGAGTCAACCGGAAGAGTACCTAGTAGCTTTCATGGAATATAATAGCTATTGAGTATTAAAAGAACTTAGGTCTAGAAGAGTTAATCCACCCGATCACGACCACTCATTACCCCTTTTCAGGTTCCCATCTCCAGCCTATTACCCACCACCACCAGAAGCAACCCGAACGCCCCCCTTTTAGCGTGAGAAAGATGCCTTAAACAGCCGCGCCCTCCTCCAATCTTCCCTATCAAGCTTCTCCTCCTGACGTTTAAGTTTCCACTCCAGGTAACTCGCCTCCCCTTGTAGTAGCTTAATCTTATCCCCCTCGAGCTTCTCGTACAGATTCCAGTCGTCGAGCTGCGAGGGCCGCGGGATGCTCTTTAGCTCCTCCGGCGATGCCTTCTGGTCCGGCACGCGCTCTAGCGTCAGCTCGATGCGGTACATGTTCGTTTTGCTGTCGAGCTTGCACCCGTACTGTCTGAGTGTGAAACTATTCGACGGGTGATGTAAGCATTGTATCCATGGATATGGCTAGCTACCAGCATTAGGGGGAGCTAGAATGCAACTTACAGCCCGTCGTACCGCACGCCCGCTTCCGGCGCGAGTATGCTTTTCAGCCGGTAGCCCCGGAGGACCCGGATCTGCCGGCCGACTTGCGATATCAACGCGATGTGCGTGTCCGCGGCTCTCCCTTCGCGGACATATTTATATGTATCCGTACGCACTATTTCTTCCCGGCCGGTCAGCAGAGGTAGGACTGTAATGGTCCGCCCGTACCGCCCCGTCGACGGCTTCTCAAGCGAGCTCGCCACCATGCCGTCGCGCTCCGCACAAGCAATGTTCAACCACCAGCTTTATCAAACATAACGTCAGCTAACCCCCAACAATCCGGATAGTTCACACTTTGGAAGGGGGATATTCGAATACTCACTGTCCAGGGTCAAAATCCAAATTTCCCTCGAGCTCAGGCACCGGGTTCTTAGCTCTAGTATGCCAGGAGCCCGAGGTATACGCCAGGGAGCTATCAAACGAGAGATCCCTGAGCCGTCCGCAGCGGACCAGTACCGCGTACCGATGCTGATCAATCATGAAATACCGTTCCCGGAACCTACGCCGCCACGCGCGCCGCAGGGCCTTAGCACGGGCGACGTTGACAGCGCACTCGGGGGGCAGCTCGCCGGCGCGGGGGTCGCCGCGGTTGGCCTGGGTGGTGGCCACGGCGCGCAGCTTCAGCTTCATGTGCTCAGCGAGCTGCAGCATGTCGCTGATCAGCTTGTCGAGGCGCGCGTGCTCGATCGTCTCGATATCCAGCGTCGGCCTACCCCGCGGGCGGTATTCGTCCCGCGACGCTACCTCTAGGAATTTGTACAGTTTTTGGACGTCCGGACCCCCCTTACGCTGGCGCCGCAGTTGTGCTCGCACTGAGTCGGACATCGCGAGGAGCTCGTCTTTGTCCCATTGTATCGCTTCGATGGGCTCGATAGGCGGCAGCGAATATATTGGCAAGCCTAGGATCTGTGGTTAGTGGCCGCGAGTATAATTATCTAGTAGTGCCGGTACCTTTTGGAGAAGGTGATCTCTGGAGCGGCAAGTTGCTGGATCCATCGAGGCCGAAAAGACTAATCGCCGGGCTCAGAACCTGAACGAAATCAGTATTGGTGGACGGAAAATGAGAATGCTGTCTTAGAGGGTATTATTACCTGGGTCATGATATCCTTCTGTCTATTGCACAGCAGAGAACGATCTTGCCCATCCTCCCGGACTGGGGACAGTTTTGGCTTTGTAAACTCTTTGGGTATGTCTAACCGATACCGACTACCCTGGTTGGACTTTGCGATCCTCATTCTGAAACGTACTCGACCATAATCGTGGCAACGGAAACCTAGCCCTAATGTTCAAAGCGATGTCTCATATCGGATATTTCGAGGACAATTCCAGGGATGAGGATAGGGATGGGCTATAGGGATAGAATCCAACCAGGTATTTCTTCGGGATTGTTCTGCTCACTGTTATCTCCTTGGCTGGGCATTGCAATTGGTCGGTCCGACGCATCTGAAATGACGCTTACGATCGAAGCCTGACAAAGAGAAGCTACGACTCTAGAATTCGGCGAGTCCGCCCTAACAAAGACATATGGACCCTTATCAAGAGGGGCAAGCTTGATCCGTTGCCCATAGCTCGGTGCTCGATCTTGATAGAGCTGGTATGTGGTGAAAATCGCCTAAAATCCGATTGTTCGGCATGCTGTCTAGAACTACTACCACGGAATCATTTACCGAATGTGATAGCAGTTTAGCTATCAGACGAATGCGTGTAGATAATATGAAGGCTGCAATACAGTTCAATGTGAGGCACGTGAATTAACTTAACAGTAATTGGGTATCTAGACTACAATGCCATCATGATTTTGACCCCATCTTTACAAGAACTCGAGAACTCTGTTTCTCATCTCATCAGAAGTTATAATGAATCCTCTTACTCATTGCCCCTTGATATCTTTGCATCATTATCATAAGGCCATGCTTCATCTTGTCCTATCCCCTTTCATACTTGTGTCCATGAATGACATCCCTGGTGGAAGAGATACATATCGAAACACGACATCGAATATTGTATGGCTCCTAGATTTAGGATACCGACTCAACGACATTGCCGAATTCTGGCAAGGGGCTTTCTTGTCTCACTTTTGAGACTAGACTATCAAACGTAAGACATCAATACAAATAGTACTATCAACAGAAAAGGGGTTTGGCGGACAGAACTGATCTTGGTTTAACGCCGAGGGAATTCTGGTATCGATTTCTGCTATGCGAGTTGGGGGCATCCTCGCCGAGGTAGACTTAAGGAGCTGCGTCGTCGCTAGTAGCCGCCATCCCTTGAAATTCTCGAATCACCATAGTCGCATATTGACTAGTGTTAAGAGCAAAGCGAAAAATTACGGCGATCTTCTTTTCGTCTTTCATGGGGAAAAGGCGTTCGTGAGGTAATAGAGTTTTCGCATGACCATTAGTGCTGGTACTAGCAGGTTGTTCTGGTTTATTTGCAACAGCTTCACCATCGCCGACACTGGGGTGGGGTTCTAAGTTAGTATGCACACTAGTCGTAGAGTTGTTAACTGTCGCATTAACGTCGTCCTGGTGAGTGGTGCATCCAGCCTCATCACTGGTCGTCGACATCTGTTCGGGCTGTGCTTCGGGTAATGTAGGGGTTTCTTCGATCTTAATGATGTCGCTGTCAGCTACCACATCCCATACTGTCATGAGGAATTGAAGAGCGCTTGTTGTAACTGCTCGCACCTGTGTTGTCAACGCCGTGACAATTGTAGAACCTGCGCCTCCGTCACCTTCAACCGTGGACTGTGCCTCCTCAATCGCATTTGGCTGGTCAGCCATAGGTTCGTCCGCTGATACCTCGGTCCCATGAGGTTGCTGGGCAGGTTTCTTGATTTCTTGTTTGATGTTGTCAGTATGGGTAGAGACCTTGACTCGTTTGTTGCTCCCATTCACTGAAGTCTGCACCCATGTGTCGGTTATCTGAGTCTCGGGTTCATTGGAGGACTCTTCGGCCTTTCGCCTCTCAGCCGCAGCTCGGTATTCCTGAAGATCCCTCTCCTGTACGTTGTCAATGAAGTTCTTCCAGGGGGCTCTCAGCTCTGGCGGAGCTGCTATGCGCTCTGCCGCTTCCTTAGACTTGCGAGATTGTATCAGATCTAAGTCTGTCGGTACCAACTGCTCCGTATCGTTCGAGTAGGCCTGAACGGAAGCACTGGGAGTGCCGATGAACTCGCCCATCAGTTTGCGGTAGGATCCAGGAAGGCTGAAGTCTTTCTGTCGGCGCAACATGTTATGGGGATCTAGTCCGCCGTTTTCTTGTCTGGCCATGAACTCCTCGTAGAATTGGGCAATCTCGTTGTCTGGGTAGACGACATCCCATCCAGGAGAGGGCAATACAATGTCGAAGATAGAGTATTTCCCGCTCTTGGCTTCTTCCTCTGTCAGTGCGTGCACCTTCACCTTACGTGTATCCTCCGTGATAGATCCTGCATCCCCAAGGTGAATTGTTTCCTCCTCGTCATTTGCATTTTGACCATTCTCTTGCAAGGTCATGGTCTCAGACTCAATGAGAACCAAGTCACCTTTGACTACTTGTCGGCCGAAAAGTTCCCAGCGTTTGCTTGCCGCAAAATTCCACACCAGGGACTGGTATGCGTGAACATACATTGTGCGCATCGTGCGGCTGATTGAAAGGATTGCCCCGAGAAAGTCTTTAGGTTGTCGACTAAGATGACGCATCAAGTTAGATTCGACATGGCATCTCTTGGGTAGAAGTTTGATTGCTTCTTGTAAGTTGCCTGTCTCTAAAAAGATCGAACAGGCCTTCGCGCGGAAAGAATCATCGCGTCGCATCCATCCAAGAGAGTTTGGGTCGGCAGTCTTTAGTAGTTCGGGATCAAATGAGAGTAGGGCTAGCACAGCGCTTTCGAAATCCTGTTGAAGAATCTTCACACCGATCTCCTGGGTTCCGATATGATGCGTGCCAAATCGTTGAGTGCCATAGTAATTAATGAACCCATTCTGAGTGACCTGTTCTAGTGCGGATT
Organism: Hypomontagnella monticulosa; assembly: GCA_902825475.1. Lineage (NCBI taxonomy): Eukaryota > Fungi > Ascomycota > Sordariomycetes > Xylariales > Hypoxylaceae > Hypomontagnella > Hypomontagnella monticulosa. The sequence goes on along the minus strand of CADEBF010000011.1, from coordinate 2,835,324 downwards.
CTACCGTGGTTTTCGCGAGAGCAAGCTTTTGCTCGAAAGTCAAGCCCTCCGTTTGGCTAAAGTGGCAGTTTTTCATGACGATCACGAATTCGTTGCCATTGTGGTGTCCTAGGTGGAGAGAGTGTTGCTCAAATTTAAAATCTCCGATCTTTACGCCATAGATCTTGCCGTTATTAAGGCTGACTAGAGATTGAGGGTTTCGTCTTCGCATGCTAACTCGTTGTGTGGTCACAGCGCGACGATCCTTGGTACCGGCGATGCCAAAGAAAGCCGGTTTCAGGTTCAGGAAACGAGCGATTTGACCGATGGCGTCCATGGTATCGCGATTTTCCTTATATAAGGTGAAATGTAGAAAATCGCCATCCTGGGTTTCACCGGCATTCTGTCCAGTATTTCGGGGCCTCTCGTTCCTAGGGCGGTTACGCCACTGTCGGCTACCTCTACCAACGATTGTGGCCTTGATAGAACCATCACCATCAGTGATGGTGTCAAGTTTGCCACCGAATATTCGGCGGATTTCCTAAGAAATGTTAACGTTAGACGACTCGAGGGGATGTTGTTGTGGAACTTACTGAGTGCACTCTGGACCTCTGACCCTTGTCGGATATGGCAGCAATTTTCACACTGAAGGAAACCTTATGTTGTGGCTTGTCATCATTGTTGGCCTTGCTATACAAATCGACCAGCTCTTCTGTAGTGTCGGCGCCAGTGAGATCTACGAGGATTGTTCGATCGGACAGAGATAAAGTGGGAACGGAATCTTTCTCGTCTTTTGGCTGTTCTGAATCACCCTGGGTTTGAGGCTCCTTGGTATCTGTGGTGGGAGCGCTGGTAATATCTGCCACGTGCTTACTACCCTCTGATCGAGACGCCTGTGCAACTTGAGTTGTTACTGCTGGCTGGTGAGAGGATTCCTACATCAAAGTTAGTTTATCTGTTCATTGAATCTACAAAGGCCATATATTAACTCACAGGTTTTGCCAATTGTTTGATATTGGTCTGAAAGTCTTTAAGATGGACGACGTTGCCATCTTTATCGATCTCGTGAACTTGGAAGTCGGTGAATCTGGGAGTTGTTAGCGACGTTCTAATTGGAGTTGTAGATAATCACTACCTTGTACGAGTTTGGCCAGACCAGCTATGTTCCTTTCGAGACGCGTAATGTATGATACCAACGCGTTGCTCCAAAGAGCTTCGCATTGAGGCATCACGGCCCTGAGACAGAGATGTATGGGTTGCCATACTTGCACCACAGTCTTAGAATTCCGACGGATGCAATGCTGAATGAATGAAAGTGGATAGCTGGAGGCGTATGGATCTAACAGAAGAATACAGCCGGCAGTCCATCCACAGGTTGTAAGAGTTGAGAGTCAATTCTAAGCCCATACAAATATGAACGTCGCTTTGGTGGGGTGAGTTTCTAAGGTTGTTGGTGGGGTTTAGCACTTGAGATTTGTGATGCGATAAAAATTTCTACAGGCGAAAAGGCAAGCAATCAAGGCGGTCTAGTCGCGTACCTAGGTATCCTGAGGTTGATCTCTCTAACAGGAAGGCGGTGGAGGCGGCGCCTGCTGTGGGCTACAACGACGCTTACCTATTGTAGATAGTGGGTTAATCGCAGCTACCAAGGTCCTCTAATTTGTCCACCTCAAAGGGTTAGCACTTTAACTCCATTGGAACAAAGAAGCTGAGGAATTGGTATCTACATGTGTATTGATACCTAATAAGTCTCCTCATGTAATCGATATATTTATTCACGATATTCCGTGGTTACTAGCATATATCTAACCCGTACCTCTCTGTTGTTTGGGTGCATAGTACATAGTAAACATACCCGTGGACAAGGTACCGGAGGTGCACAGTTAGGCTTACTACTTTGGGAAGTACTTAAGTATCTAATTGAGTTCTCAAGTGCTGGCTTAGGCTCAATCTCTGGAAATTCTCCGACTGGCCAATACCTCTCTAACTAGTAACTAGTCACATACTGTAAGATATGTAATCATCGCCTCCAGGAATCAGTATCTATCTATCCGCTTCTGCCTTGGCAATCTTTACTTTAGCCTTTCAGTCTACATCACTTCAACTTTCTTGCAGCCGTCGAGATGCCGGCGAAGAGGAAGGCTTCAGCAGGTATGCTAATAACTTCCGCGTTTCCCTGAATAAGAGATAATACTGACCTACCTAAGCCGTTACAGGTGCTGCTAAAGCAGGAAGGGCTTCTACTACCTCGACACCCGGTCCCTCTACACCTCGATCCATCGATAGCGACGATGATGCGGCCTCTGCGGAAGAACCTGTCGAGAACGAAGAACAGTTACAAAAGGTCGTCGATCGCTTTTCCCTTGCAACATTCCGAGATACTAAGTCCCATGAAGAGGACTGGACTTCACGAAGGTTCTTTAGGGATGGCCGCCGCGATTTCTCATATTTGCCGTTGAAGCCCGATTTCAAGAACCGTCCTATATGGATAGATCCCCAGAGGGGCCGAATAATTCTCGAGAACTTCAGTCCTCTAGCAGAACAAGCTAAAGACTTCCTTATTACTGTGGCTGAGCCTCTGTCGCGCCCGATATTCATACACGAGTATGCTCTTACGAGCCATAGTCTGTACGCCGCCGTATCGGTTGGGTTACAGCCACGAGATATCATCAATACACTAGAACGTTTTTCCAAGACTCCCGTTCCCGACTCGATAATAGGCTTCATTGGCAGCTGTGCTTCTAGTTACGGGAAGGTAAAGCTGGTCATTAAAGATACAAAATATTTCGTCGAAAGCACCGATCCAGATGTCTTACAGAAGCTCCTGAAAGATCCTATCATCGGGCCTTGTCGTGTTCAAGGTACTGAAACAACCACCAGCGCCCCCTCCATGGGTGGCCTCGTCATTCCCGGAACCTCCAATGCTGCGGGAGTGCAACAAGCGCAACTCAGGAAAGATGATAAGACACAACAAGAGGCCGCTGATAAGGCACAGGGTGAAAATCCTTTCGACGCCTTGAGGGAAGATGATGATGATGACAACCAAGAAGCCGTGCATGCTTTCGAGATCTACGACACCCAGATCGAAGTTGTCCAGAAGCGCGCTTTGGAGATCCAGTACCCTATGTTAGAGGAGTATGATTTCCGCAACGATGATCGGAATGCAAGTCTGGACATCGACCTTCGACCGGCAACGCAGATTCGTAGTTACCAGGAGAAAAGCCTTAGCAAGATGTTTGGCAACGGACGGGCAAAGAGTGGTATCATTGTCTTGCCCTGCGGCGCAGGCAAGACTCTCGTTGGCATCACTGCCGCATGCACAATCAAGAAGGGCACCATCGTCCTCTGCACCAGTACTATGTCTGCTAACCAGTGGCGCAACGAGTTCTTGAAATGGTCCAATATAAACCCCGATGATATTACCCTGTTCACGTCAGACCATAAGCAGAAATTCTCCGGTACCACTGGGGTCATCGTCACAACATATCCCATGGTCACCAATTCAGGCAAGAAACGTGCCTACGATTCACAGAAAATGATGGACTTCCTAACTGGCCGAGAATGGGGTCTCATGCTACTGGATGAGGTTCACGTCGTGCCCGCCAATATTTTCCGCAAGGTCTCACACTCGATCAAGAGCCACGCGAAGCTTGGATTGACCGCGACCCTACTTAGAGAGGATGACAAGATTTCCGATTTAAACTTCCTCATCGGGCCAAAACTATACGAGGCAAACTGGATGGAGTTGTCTGAACAAGGCCATATCGCCAAGGTACAATGCGCTGAGGTCTGGTGTCCGATGACGGCCGAGTTCTTCGATGAATTCAATAGGCAGAAGAAGAATCGGGGTCTTCAGCAAAATCTATACGTCATGAATCCGCGCAAAATCCAAGCCTGTCAATTCCTTATTGAATACCACGAGAAACGAGGCGACAAGATTATTGTCTTCTCAGATAATGTCTACGCACTCAGGGAAATAGCTCTGGCTCTCAACAAAGCCTACATTTGCGGATCTACGAGTAACAATGAGCGTATGGTGGTATTGGATAATTTCATGCATAACCCTCTCGTTAAAACAATTTTCCTGTCCAAGATTGGCGACACGTCGCTCGATCTTCCAGAAGCTACTTGTCTCATTCAAATATCATCTCACTACGGATCTCGGCGTCAGGAGGCGCAACGATTGGGCCGCATCCTTCGGGCAAAGCGCAGGTCTGACGAGGGATTTAATGCCTTTTTCTACTCCCTAGTATCGAGGGACACACCCGAAATGTACTACTCGACAAAGCGGCAAGCTTTCCTAGTGGACCAAGGATATTCCTTCAAGGTCATTACTTCGCTTACCGGCATGGAAGAGATGGAACAGCTTGTGTTCCGCACGCCACAGGAGCGTCGCGAACTTCTTCAGAAGATCGTGGTAGACACAGAGTCGAAGAAAGTCGATGATTACGATGATATTGCCGATGACCTATTCTACGCACCAGGCGTGAGGAGAAAGCCCCGCTTCAAGCGTACGGCTGGCGAGCTAGAAGATCTTAGCGGTGGGAAGGACATGGCTTACATCGAACAGAGGAAAGGTGCGAACAAGGCACTCAAGAAGAAGCCGGCACAGAGCAACGCCTTCTTCAAGAAGATGGCGAGAGAGAAGGAAAGGCTTAAGAATGCACGTTAAGCTGGGTTCGGTTGCATACATGACGCCTTGTACAATATTGGAGTATGGGAAAAGGACGGCGTCAATGGAATTTTCAAGACCACGACCGCATGGGACACGAGTATACCCTGGGGAGATTGATAGATTTCACCGCTGGTCTTAGATCAGGTAACACCCATAGCTAGGACCCAGGTAGTGATACAGCATACAGAACAGGTACAGCACTGGCCAATACGGCCAATACGAAGGTACTTGCTATGAGTACTTTATCCGGCTTTAGCTTAGTGATTCCAGCACAATGGGCAGATGCATCCATCCCACGGATCATAGCTGCAGTGCTACGTACCCAGGTATCTAATACTACCTACTTCGCGCATATTGCGTGGCAACGGGATTTATTTAAAATTTGCTCAAAACACTGCACGACATGGGCTGACATTCACGGGATCCGATTGGGGTCACATTGCAGAGGGATATGGAAGGCTTATCTCTCCAGTTACATTTTCTGTATTTTCTGTAATTTTTTTTCTCGGGAGTATTGGCAATGTCGGTGTGAGAGCCAACGAATTTCCAACTTCGTCCTCTCTTCCATCCTAGGTATGATCCAGCGAAATAAAGTACCAATGGGCGTTTCTGAGATATTGTTTTTCTTTCCCGTTTCATAACAATCCCAAACATTTGTCTTCGCCTTGGGCAAGCACAAACAATTCGGCGTCTGGATTATTAAGTACCGACATGAGACGCCCTCAGGCCCCGGCCTGGTCTTCTACGCTTAGACCAGGCTGGCATCGGACCATTTGGAGGTAGGTGTGACATCATCATCACCGAGGATGAACGCTGTCCATGGATACATTTTGGGGAAGTATCTTCAATCACATGTTGAAGTGTACCGACAGCCAATTACAATGGACTATACTGCCTATATAGGTACCTTACACAAAACTATATAACCCTTGCCATTATGAATGGGGCTGTCAAAAGCTTCCGGATCTTTTCGAGCATCTCCAAATTCCGCAGATGGAGGCAACATAACGGAGGACTGCTGCGTATATAAATCTACAGTACGGGATAGAAAGGCGAGTCTAGAACTTTCCGAAGACAATTGAGAGACATTGGCTGTCGAATTGATTTAGACGATTCAGATGCCGGGTGCTGACAGAGTAATAACAGGGCTTACAGAGAGCTCACTCTAATCCCTTGATTATTTGGTTTTCCTTTTTTTCTCTCTCGTTTTTTCTCCGTACGAGCACTTGCCGGCGGGTTCAACCTCACTTACAATTACCCCGGCTGTCTCTTGCATACCCTTACCTTGCACGTACGTACATACGTACATATATACTACATATACTACGTAGATTACAAGCTATATATACTACTGTACCTTGGTATGGATATCAATACAGCCCACACAACCATGCAGCTTGACCGGCTGTGCTAAGCCAGTCGGACGAGCCTCGGATCCCTGTCAACCCAAGTCAACCAAATAGATTTTGGTTTGTGTTCGATTCAAAACACGCCGTTGGTCGGCTATCTATGATCTAGTCCCCATGTCAAGTCCATCATCCATCTCGGACCACACCCAGCTCGTCTAGGACTAGGGCCTCCCTTCTTTCTCTCTTGAAGGGGCCCCTAAGATTCTCTACATCCACCAAAAAATTTAACAGCTCGGTTGTTGCCAGTCTTGGCAATTCTTTCCTCATACCCTAGCTTGCGACTCGCCAACCAATGTAAGCCCCCTTTATTACTTGGTATTATTGTTTTTATGGACACATTGAATAGGAAAGGGAGGGAAGAGCGGGAGAGTCAGGTTAAGGCTGAGCACCTGGGCACTAACTAGCGTTATCACAGATTCGACGTCCTCCATTAGGTCCACTTAAGTACAAACCGTGAGTCGTGCTTCGACGGGAAGACAATCGTCTCTCGCGTTTCCTTCTGCCATTCAATTGTCAATTCACTGTACAGTACCTATCGAGTATACCTGCTCATTACTCACGACACCTATAGCACCTGCCTCTCAAGATTCTACTCGGATACCATTGTCAATTCCTTTGAATCTCCGCCGGTTCCACTGTCAATCCATTCTTCTAACTTGGTCCATTCTCCCGAGTAAATCTTGGACATCTCCCCCGCGCAATCACAGTTGCTTGGTACCATGTCAGTGATTTGAGGTAGGTGAGTTAGACATTTATCGTCAGATATCTCAAACATATATCGATTTCATTTACACAGTCGTGTCTTAATCTATATGGTGAAGCACTGAGCAATCAGCTGCCACACAGTACATTTTATATAATAATCTCTTTTTATTTGTTTCAACTCTCTTTGTACTGTATCAATGTTTGTCCGGAGGAATCACGCTTCACAGTTCGTATACTCGCCCCTGGTCTTAGGGCTATCTCCCCATCCAATTATCTATTTAACTATCCCATCTCACTTTCACTTTCCACAGACTTGTCTCGTTCTCAATGGGTAGTACCTTCGACCAACACGATGTCTATGTCTAACACACAGATCTCATGGACGCCTTCCATGTCCCTAGCTAGCTAGCTAGCTAACTTCGCATAGCTTCGGAACGCGCAACTACCATCATGTTCGGCACCCGTGCTCTCATCAGTGACCTCTCGAGCCAGGTCTACCATTCTGTCGATTTCTAACATTGGCTTTTCCTGTTGCTCTGAGCTTCGACACATACCACCGCTCATCTACACAACAGTCTAGACACCATGGGTGCATACCGCGAGAAATTCTTGGAATTAGTCCAAGCTATCCGTCCCTCTTTTCTGTCCCGACACCCTCACTTCAATTTCATCACTGTCCATTGTAGGTTCCGTCTGTCCGGTATAGTGGCTATGATTCAAATACTCTAACAATCCCTAGATTTCTGGATCATCGGATGGACTATCGTAGGATCAATCTTGATCTACGCCACTGGCAGAGGCCAATTGGCTTATATCGATTCGCTTTTCTTTGCCAGTGGCGCTAACACTCAGGCGGGACTGAATACTGTCGATGTCAATCTGCTAAATACTTTCCAGCAGCTGGTCATCTACTTCCTTGCCATGATGTCCAACCCCATCACTATCCACTCTTCGGTAGTCTTCCTCCGTTTATATTGGTTCGAGAAACGATTCCAGCACGTTGTGAGGGAAGCCAGATCTCGCCGAGTGTCTATCTCTAAATCACGATCCAAGTCCAAGGCGACTGGTCCAGATGTGGAGAAGGGTGTAAATGGTCGAAACATCACAGTTATGCATAGTACAGCCCAAGCATCTAGACTAACTAATGATGGCATCTTGCTGGACAACTACACTATCGAGGGGGCTACGAAACCAGATCCGCTCGCGAATGGCCACGCAAATGGACACGCAAATGGTATTCTCAAGGACGAGCAAGACGATCAGAGTCCCGATCAACCACTCCAGCCTGTTGCAACGCCACAAATCAAGTTTTTGGACCAAGTTCGGAGAAGTGATACGGTTAAATCAGACGACGATGATGTATATCTTCCTCCTAAGCGGACCGATGCGGAACACATCGCTATCCTAGAGAGACAACGCAATGCCGATAAAAGTGTCCTTAGGATTCCGGGACCAAGAGATGCCGACCAGGGCGCGCTGCCAGAGGAACTAGACGAAGACGGCGATGGGCCTGACCCTTCGAGTCGTAAACGAAGGGAGTCAAGCGTTGAAGGTCCTCGCCGACCGACTATGATATCTCCTCTTGCAACTTATCAAGATCGCCAACCCACCATAACCATAGAGGAACCAGTGCGACGACGTAAAGCGGACCAGGATCATGAGCTACCAGAAGAGATAGCTGAAGATGTCGAGGCAGCTGCCCACACACTCGGTGCGTTGAAGTTCCGAAAACCTAGGAAGGAAGGAGAGAAACTCCACCACACCGATACCGCCGCATCGACTTCCCGCGCAAATCCTTTACACCGGCTCAAGTCTGTCCTAACCCAGGGCAAAGAGGAAGATCCCCCTTACTTGAGTTGGCAGCCGACCATTGGTAGAAATTCGGCGTTCCTGGGACTCTCGGAGGAGCAGCGAGAAGAACTCGGTGGCATTGAATATCGGTCACTGAAGACTCTCGCTCTTGTTCTCACTATCTACTTTTTTGGTTATACCCTCTTTGGTATAATCACCCTGGTACCTTGGATAGTTCATAACAACGATTACTACGGCCGGATCGTCGATGCTGCCGGCCAGAACCGCGTATGGTGGGGTTTCTGGACCGCGAACTCTGCCTTCATGGATCTCGGCCTGACCCTGACGCCCGATAGTATGAACTCATTCAACACGGCCATTTTCCCGCTTCTCGTTATGTCGTTTCTCATTATACTCGGAAATACTGGGTTTCCTATCATGCTCCGTTTCATGATCTGGCTGTTTTCTCTTGTGGCACCTCGGGGATCGGGTCTTTGGGAGGAACTAAAGTTTCTCCTAGACCACCCACGGCGTTGTTTCACGTTGCTATTCCCGTCAAATGCTACTTGGTGGCTTTTCTTTATCCTGGTCGTTCTTAACGGGGTGGACTTGATATTGTTCATCATTCTCGACGTGAGTATTCAACAATCTATTAGATACCTGCTTGCAACTAACATCCAATTAGCTCGACGGTGGGGCTGTAGCCGAACTGCCACTCAATATCCGGTTTCTCGACGGATGGTTTCAGGCTGCTTCGACCAGGACTGCTGGGTTCTCCTGTATCAACCTGTCTCTGGTTCACCCGGCTGTGCAGACATCATATCTCATTATGATGTATATCTCCGTCTTCCCCGTCGCTATCTCGATTCGTAGAACGAATGTTTACGAGGAGAAGTCCCTCGGAGTTTACAGCACAGGATACGATGCCGACGACAGTGAGCAAAGTAACATATCATACGTAGGAACACATTTGCGTCGCCAGCTGTCTTTCGATTTATGGTATATATTTGTCGGCTTCTTCATTCTCAGCATCACGGAGGGCCCACGTCTTATGGCAGGCGATTTCTCCATGTTCGCCGTACTTTTCGAAATCGTGAGCGCCTACGGCACGGTTGGACTTAGCTTAGGCTACACTGATGTGAACGCCTCGTTATGTTCCCAATTCACCGTCCTTGGCAAACTCGTTGTTATCGCCATGCAGATCCGTGGTCGTCACCGTGGTCTTCCGTATGGATTAGACCGAGCCGTCCTTCTTCCTAGCGAGCATCTCAACCGAAAAGAGGCCGAAGACGCCGAGTTAAGATTACAACGTCGCCACTCAGCTATGTCGGTTGCGAATCATCCTCATCGGCCGTCTAGTGCAGCTCGGGGTCGTAGTCGCAGCGGGGACAGGAGGCATGTGTTTTCAAGTCTCTTGCATCCCGGTCCCGCGTACCCTCCACACTCTCTAGCAAAGTCGGATGCCTCCATAGGATTCGGTATGGCGGATACATTGAAGAGGTATACTTCAGATCCAGGAGCAGAGGAAAACGGCACTGTCCAGGATCCACCCCGACCTAATAAGAGAAGAGCCGAAACGCAACCTGCATTATACCCATAGTGGAGGAAATGTACGGTGGGGTGGGTGCAGTCTCCAAAGCCCAAAGACGCAATAGGTGATTCATCCAAACGGGCGGTTTCGCAACCAACACCAGAGCGTAGCCAACCTACTCGGCACGTTAACTCGTCCCTACCATTCCGCAATCCATGGTGGCGACGAAGCTCGAGGCCGAGGGTACAATGGTATCTCGGGAGCACGGGATGATATATATATTGACATTCTCCTAGCGCTGCATATGCGGAAGACGAGGGGACAATAGACTAGAGCTGCGCACGACGCAGACAACATTAGAGAAGGCGGCTCGGGCTTAGGATAGAAAAGGCATACTAATTACTAGAGGGGAGGGAATCTTTGTTACTCTCGATCGGCGTTTATTTATTTATGGCGTCTGGGTATATCGGGCTTCGAGAGAGGCTTGGGCAGTTCATATGGGAGGAAGCGCGTCTTGCATCATCTTTCCTCTTCTTCCGTCAAGGCTATCTGGATAAGGGAAACCAGGCTATTCTTGTATATTCTTTCAGCCCACCCAGTATGTACCTAGTTGCGAATAGGCAGCTTATTTATATTATGATATATGACGCCTACTTGGTTGCATGCGTGTCTTTATGTTTATGATATATGTTGCTCGCTAGAATTGCATGAAATTTTCTACTGGATATAATAGTTTCGATTATGATTTCTCTAAAGGGCATACTTGGGGTTGTAATGTAGGTAGTTGAATTATGTCCACGTTAAACCATGAGATCTTTGCGATTGTGTAGTAGTATTCATATGGTACATTTCTACAGGTTGGGTGCGCGGTTGTACACGCAATTTATACAGCACTCGGGCTTTCTTCCTCTTGCCTTCCCATCGTCTTTCTATTGGCATAGATTGAGGTGTATATACTTTAACCCCCTATATTCGCCCATCTTCAAACTATCTCCCCATAACCACCCCAGACCTACCGCCTCCCCCCCTTCGCACCCGCACCCGCCTTCCGGCCCTTGGACGTAAACACATTGCGTGTGCGGCGCCAGGCCTCAACCAGGTGCTCCACATTACCCATATCGTGCTTCGGCTTCCGCATATACGTAAGTCTAGCTCTCCTGGCTCGCTTCGGCCGCCGCCACACGATCTCGATCCCCGTGATGTTCGGCGAGTAGATCTTGTACCACATCTCCACGGGGACCTTCGTCACGTGGTTCCGCAGCAGCACGGCGGTATCTACGCCTGCCCTCCGGATGGATAAGCAGACGCCTGCGAAGGGCTCCCCGCTTTTGCGTGTGCTGATTTGCAGCACGTCACCGGGTTTCGCGGCGTCTGGGTTGGATTTGGAGAATAGGGCGGCTCGTGCCCCGGTGCGGTCTAGTCGACGCTGTTGTTGAGCATGGTAGGATTCTAAAGCGGCTGGGCAGGCTTTGCGTGCTGAGGGTACGCGCGGGTAGACTGCGAAGGCGGTGCGGATTGGTTTGTTTGGGATGTTGGATTTTATAATGTCTGGGGCGTTTAAGTTAGTTCGTTCGTCTGGTCCCGTGATATAAGAGAGAATGGGACGTACGGAATATAGGTTTCGCAGAGACGGCAGCTGGGGGAGGAGGTGGTGGTGGTGGCGCCGAGGCGGCGTCTGGTGATGTGGGAGTTGTCTCCGTGGCCATTGTGCGGAAAAGTACCGGCGTTCGCTGCTGGCGGGTGCGTCTGAGGACGGCTTTCCAGCTGCCCAGCGGCCGCCGCGCCGATTGGGTGATCATTGTGTCTGTGTGGCTTCTCGCGGCTCCTTTCTGAATCTCAAGCTTCGTCAGATGGAAATCTTGAAGCAATATTCGATTAGAAGTTCTGAGCTGCTTATCGATATCGGGTGGAGAAACCTTGCGACCGGGACCCGTTGGGTCCATGGGTCTTGGCAATTTCAACGCCAATCATTGGCTTATCTAATCTCTGGAAATTTTATAGAGCACTGAATGCTTGAAGCTTCAAAAGCCCTCGGCGTCATAGTATCAGCGATCTAGAATGCGGAACGGGTATCTATTGGTTTGGTCGGCTGAGATAAGTGATATATAAAGGAGATATGTTGAGAAAATCGGCGGCGAGCGCCTTGTGCGTAAGCAATGGTTCCCTTGAATGTGTTGCGAGGAGGATAGCCGGGCCGCCATCACGAACATTCTCATCTTCCACTCGACAAAATGGTATGTATACGCCTAAATTGCTCCTATATCTTCAGTCTATAGGTACATTTACTAACTCCTCTTATAGCTATGCTCGGCCACTTCACACCAGCGTCCACACCAGAGCTGGACGAGCTACTCAGCATGATCCGCACCAAAGTCATCCTCCCCTCCTACCTCCCCACCGAACAGCGCAAAAAGATAGCCTCACCCAAATACAAGAAGAAACTTCAGTCCGATCCAATCACCATCGAGATCGACGGCGAGGTGACTAAATTCCAGCACCAGAACCCCTTCGTAGACATCCCGCAGACACGGCGGAGCGTCATGTCCGCCATCACAAAATTCGAGACAGCGGGGGACTTCGCGAACCTCCGCCCACTACTAGAAGGCATCGCATATGCGAACCGCAAATTCCCCGCTTCATTCTACAACAAGATCGTGCGGAATGTCGGCTCCAAGGGGCGCATCTCGCTTATTATACAATGCGCACGGGGGGTGGCCAAGACAGGACTAAAGCTAGATTCCAGCGAGAAGGTTAATGAAACGCTGCACTTCGTGCAGATGCACGCCGTGGAGGCGAACTATGACCCGGTTGCTACCGCCAAGGCCCTGCGCTGGGCTGATATGGTCGTGGAGATGCTGCAAGAAAAGGACCACAAGCCACATCTCCCAAAAGATAAAATTAAGGTGAAGGGCGAACTGCCGCTGTACCGAGACCCGATGACGATACTGGCGCAGCTGCACCTCGCTGCAGCGCTGATTGTTAGGGGAGAACCCCAGGTTGCCGAGACAAACGCCGAAGCTAGTGCTGAAGCTAATGCCGAGGCTGAGGCAGAGGACGAGAGTGAGGGCGAAGTCGAGGCTACAAGTGAGGGCGAAGTCGAGGCTACGAGTGAAGAGAAGCGTGAGGTCAAGTTCGAACCGAAGGATGTCGCCAAAAAATTTGCAAAATACGGAAGGGACCTTGGACGCCTATGGCCCAAGGACAAGAAGCTGTTGGAGGTGCAGCCGGCGGCGCTGTTCGAGGTTCCCAGTAAATTGGGATACCTACGGGAACCTAATAGATTTGTATCACTTGCAACACCGCTGTTGCGAGGCCTTGATATGGCCGTGGAGGCTGCGGAGACACTTAAGAAGCCGGTACTGACAGAGAATTTAAGCTCCCGACGGGATATCCTGGCCTCTGAGATACAGGAAGCGCGGACAGCCGCGGCGGCTGCTGGGAAGAATACTCGGTGTGAAGAGGTGTGGAAGAAATTTTACGGAAACGAAGCGTAAAAGATCGAAGAGAAACCAGACCAGCTAGCTTGTACAGTGACCAGGCCGGATCAGAGATGCTTAGATCAGGTCAGAATTGTAATAATATATCTGCCGCAGCTATACTTGTACATATATACAAAATGGCCGAATCTCTCTCGCGGCAGTATCTACTCTGCCTTATTTTGCTTTGCTTGACTTGCTGCTTCGCTCATATGTAGCTAGACGTATGCACCTCCCGGAACGCCGCTCGCCCCAGCTTATGCTTATTCAATTCCTCAAGATCGTCTCTTCCTATGTAGATCTAGATCCCTTTTCTTTTTCTTGTTCTTCTATCACGGCAACACGATGTACTTCTCCAGTCCCTTCGGTATCGCGCCCAGCAGCCCCTTAGTCTCGAGCCACTTCCGCGAGAACAGACGGTCAGCATACCTATACGCACCATCGCACAGCATGGTCACCACTGTGTGTCCCGGGCCCATCAACTCTGCCACCTCCTTCGCTGCAACTACGTTTAATGCGCTGCTAGCACCCAGGTACAACCCTTCCTCATCGAGACACCGGTACACCATCGCAATACTCTTCTCATCCGCGATATGCAAACTCCCATCTACCAGCCCGATATCCGGAGCCAGGTTATCCGTAATACGCCCCTGTCCAATCCCCTCCGTGATGCTGCTTCCGCTCCGCTCAACTAGCTTCCCGCCCGATTGGATATACGAGTGCAGCACGCTGCCCGGCGGGTCCGCGAGGAACGCCTTCACGCGCCCGCTCGAGATATCCTTCAAGTACCGCGTGACACCCGCCAGCGTGCCCGCGGTGCCCGTCGCGCACGTAAACGCATCGACTTTCCCGTCCGTCTGGGCCCAGATCTCGGGGCCCGTCGTCTCGATGTGCGCGCGCCGGTTCGCCGTGTTGTCGAACTGGTTCGTCCACACGGCGTTTCCCTCGCCTAATCTTTCCGCGTGCCGCCGCGCCTGGTGGTTGTAGTTCTCGGGGTTATCAAACGCGACAGCGGGGACCGGGTACACCTCTGCGCCGAGCAGTCGAAGAAGATCGATTTTGCCTTGCGATTGCGTGTTCGGCATGTAGATGACCAGCTTGTACCCCCGCGACCGGCACACGTGCGCCAGCCCGATGCCTGTGTTGCCCGCGGTGCCCTCGACGACGGTTCCGCCGGGTTTGAGGAGTCCTCGTTCTTCGGCGTCTAGGACCACGTAGAGCGCTGCGCGGTCCTTCACGGAGCCGCCGGGGTTCATGAATTCGGCTTTCCCGAGGACTTCGCACCCGGTTTGCTCGGAGAGCGTGTTCATGCGGATGAGGGGCGTGTTGCCGATTGCTGTGCGCGCAGACGTTAGCTAGATGTGATTGTAACCTGCATATTGCAATGGCAGCAAATTGAAGGGGACAATAGGAAAGCCGAGGGCCTCATACCGCCAGTCAATCCCTTCGCAACGCCCTGCGCCTTGGACACAGCAATTGTATATGGACTCGGGGCCTTCGCGGCGGCAGGAGCTGCAACAGCGGCTCTGCGAGCCGTCGTCGCTATTCGTCGTACGCTGTGTCGGAACATGGTGACGGAGTATTCTGCACCTATACCCTAAGAAAAATACACCACGGCAACGGTAATAAGTATAATACCGTGGTGGTATGTAGTACGAAGGTAACGGATAGGAAAGTCGTCCGAGGTGTGACTCTGTTAGAAATTATTTGGCGGGGCAATATTTAGCTGAGCTCGTGCAATGCTGGGACCTACCCGGCTCGGTTCCAGCCGGCCAGCATCACTAATCACGTCATCCCGGCTTCCGCTCTCGGTCCTCAATCACGTACCCCTAGACTACCATCACGACATACAAGGAGTCGCTAGAAATTGTCTGACAAGTACATACGTATAGCTAATTGGAATTCCATTGGAATTATATAGTTAAGATAATTGGTTCCTGACATCATTATATTCGTGAAAGTTAGATAGGTAGGTATCTAGATAAATAGTGCGTGCCTCCTAGGTAGGCTTGATCCATTATTGTTGGTCGTAGCAACATAGCATAGCAAGGTATCTCAATCCATTATCCGCGTCTCATACTTGCATAATAGTTAAATGCAAATACATGGCCATACATCTCATTAGCATCGTCATCGTAGCTGTCATAAATAACTATCACTGCTCGATAGTCCTCACATACGGCGCGGGGAATAGCCCCTGAGCGCCCATATAAGTCCCAAACAGCCACTCCCCATTCACGTCTTCTACTTCTCTTACTTCTGCTCCCCGGGGGAAGAGCAGCTCATCTGTGACTCCAGCTTGCGGGTACCAGGACCACTTCGCGATTGTTTTCAGGCCCGCGCCCCCATCGGGAGGGAACTGATCCGTGCCCAGCGCGGGAGCCGTGGCCGCTACATCCATAGTGACGAGTCTCTCGAGTTTTGAACCGTTGGGACCGTTCCAGCTCCACTTCTGCAAGGGCGGTTCACCTTGCTTCTGCTGCTGCTGCTGCTCGTTGGGGATGCCGGTGCCCTCATAAGGCTCTTTGCGTAAGCTCCTCCCACCAACAATGTCTCGGAATACGCAACGTCTCTGTACATGGGGGCCGTCTATGTAGCCAACAATGGCCATCCTGTGCCCCTCAGGACAGCGTCTCCAGCCCGCGTGGCCGTTCTCGTCAGATATGCGTTTGCTGTGGACTATAGTGGCGTAGCAATCCACGCAGATTTCATAATCGCCAGTTTGCGCATCCTGTGTGGCCGTGCTGGTACACTCGAAACAATGGTACCTGCGATGCGCGGGGGGAATCGGGTCCCGGCAAAGCTCGCATGTCGTTGTGAAAGTAAGCGATTTAAAATTCCCAAAACTAACTGCGTTAGGTCCCGAGGAAAATGTTGCGCCTCGTGGGCGCCGAGGTAGCCGTGGACTCGGCGGTGGACTATGAGGGCTGGTCGCTGGTGCCACGTAGGCTAGAGGGAGAAGAGGATGCGTGCATATTTTCCCCGTGTTCACACAATTATTACAGAAACCCCAGTCACCCTCGTTGCAGGATTCGCAGCGCCAGAAGCAGTCATTGGCCCAAGAGAAGCATCGTACGCAAAACATGCCACTTTCTAGACGATTGGCCGGGTCGTCCGTTGTGAGTGTCCTCCGGCCCTCCGCGCCGCCAGGTGCGTATTTAGGCTGTCTATATCGGCACGAGGTCAGCATATGAGGCGGTTCGAGGTCCGGGTTGCCCGCATCCACGACTTTTTGCCAATTCTTAAAGGCTGCGTATCCGAACCCAAACCAATGCTCACATCCCTTCCCTGTACGATAGCAGTCTAAGCAGATATTCCACCTGCCATTAGCGCACCTCGAGCAGTTGTAATGTAGCTCATACTCGATATGTGACCGCCTACATCGTGAACACGTGATCGACGGCTCCTCGTAGAATTGGGACCGCGTTCGCTGATGATGTGTCTGGTGTGTGGGCGATGGGATAAGTCCAAGGCTAGGCAAGGGAGACTGCGCGGCTATAAGACTTGACGGTCGTCGCGCCCGCTTCGGACGACTATTCCCCGAGTCATCAGAATGTACTTCCGGCGAAGGGGCCAGTGGTAGCTGAGCCGCGGCGGCTCGTCCGCTAAACGAGAGGTCTCTAGGTCGAGGACTATCGCCTGGCTGTGGCTGCCCGACCGAGTTCGCCACGGGCATGCTGGAACTTCTCGACTCGGAGATAGATGGGCGACGGGATGACGGGTCGGAACTCTGCGGCCTTATGGTTAAGTCCGTCTGAGACCTTGCTGCTGGTCTGGTCTCTGCCGTTCTTGGCCGTACGGGATCAGTTGCGCTTCTACCACCACTCGAAGTCCTTCTCTTATGCCTTCTTTCTAAGTCTGCGCGAACCTCGAGGTGAGTCGACGTGATAGGAGGGCGGCTGCGGTCCTCCACTTGGCTTTGACTGGTGGGCGGTCTACTATTTGCTGAGCTTGACCTTGGCCGACTACTAGGTCGAGATGTATCTGTTGAAGGAGGTCGCAAAGCAGGGTGCACGTGCTCAGGCCGATGAGATGTAATGCCGGGATCACTACTCCTAGGTTGTTGGGGGCGAGTACGTTCCCTCTGTCTCCGTCGGTACGCTTCCGTAATCTTTCGGCTCAATTCGTCGTTCTGGGTCAAGTCGATATTGTCTAAATCAAGTCCGTCTAAGAGACCCTCCTCTTGAATTTGGCGGGCAAATTCTTCTATTTCCCTTTCTATATCCCGGAAGTCGACTTCTGACGAGCTGATCAACGATCTTATCGAAGCCTGGTGCTCTACTTGTCTCGTCCTAATCCGGGATGAATCACGCGAGCGGTGGCGTGATTCACTGCTGCGACGCCGCCGTTCGTCCGAACCCGAGTCAGGCTGCAACATACCGCTCGAGTCGACCCGACGTCTATTCTCGTCGTCCCTTCGAGGTCGATCACGTCCATTTCGATGTCGTGACTCTCGGCCGCTATCCGTATCCGACCTACCCCGCCCGTCTTCCGACCGACTATGGTGATGATGTCGCCTTGTCCTGGATCCCTCCGCGACCTCCACGCCAACGTCCTGCAGACTCATGTGGCGCGCCTGTTCCAGCATCTGTCTCTCCATCTCCTCTAACCGCCTTTCTTCGAGGGACTTCTCAGGAACCCGCACCTGAGGTAATACGTTATCCCCAGGTTTGTACTTCCGGCGCATCTCCTCTTTCTCATCTTCAGGTTTGGCCTTTTCCGGATTCGCAGCTAGGAACATGTCGAGCAGGGTAGTGACGGTGGCATTATGGCGAGTATCCCGAACGACAGCGCGACAGGATGGGCAGGTGAATCTTTGCGAACCAGGAGATGGAGGGTTGGGGGAGTTTTCCGCTGCGGTCTGCTGCCATGCAAACCAATCCTTCAAACATGAGCCACAGAAGGTATGCAAACAGTCGAGAAGGGTCAGGGGTTGGTAGAGGATGTCGGTGCAGATCTAATAAATGTTCAGCCTCTCCCGCACTTCAACTTCACCTCTTAGAATATGCGAACGTACCGAACAAGTCAACTCCTTCTCCAAGTCGACGCTAGGCCTTGAGGAAGTCATGGCGCCTTTCGTTGACTTATTACGAAGGTGTCCTCAAGATCCCTAGGTAGTTTAAATACTATTATAGCTACGGGAAGAGTCAGTCTTGGTGGTGGGGGATACTGAAATCTCTTTTGTGTGTTGCCGAGTCGAGGTACTTGGTATTCAGCCCACCACCACTAGACTTGAACTGCATGGTGCTAACAAATGCGCATCTGACTGTCGGGTCGGTTTGGCCCAGCTATAGAGAGGCAAGTACTAGCAAGAATGTTTTGGAAACATGTCATCAGCCTTCTATGCCAAAATGCAATAGTCAGCACTACCTGCGTATGTACAGCGGTGAATCAATAGGGTCCATCTGTTATTAGATGGAACCTCAAGATTAGAAGATTGAGAAATAACAAGTCCATTAGGTTAGTGAGATTGGGTAGATTTGGGATTATTATCTGATTCTATTAATGAACCTTGTATAAAAATATTAAACAATGAGTTAGCTTCTTGCATAAATTGTACCGTATCCTGCTCAATATTCCATTTTGTAAATGAGATTGTCTACCGTAATTAACCGTAGAGCGAGTGATTCGCCCTAAATTTTAGGACTAATTACTAACGGTACTAGATGGGGAAACTGAAAGTAATAATTCATTAACAACAACATATAAAGTTATAAAGTTACTATAACCTCCTAAAGTGCCAGAAAATAATATTCATCTCAACAAAATCGACAACAATACATATAGTCTCCCAAGAACAAATGACACAATTCCTTCCAAGTTTAAGGAACAAACGAAAGAGGTCGAAAAAAAATTTGGTATCATCTCTTTCCGTATAAGTACACGATCTCATTGTTCAAAGATTCAACTTGTATTTCATAGGAAAGCTGCTAAACAACTCGGAGGTAGCATGTGTTCATAAGAAACGGCTCATATTTTATTTAACGTCATCTAAATCTTAGTAGTGTTTCGAGACATCAACATCCTTTTCGAAATGGTGACTGAATCGAAGTCGACTTCGTTTATCCCTCCCCTCCTTACCTTGCCGATTGAGCTCATTCGACGGGTAGGAAGGGAAACTTGCACCCCAGAAGACCAGCTCAACTTCTCTCGTATGAATAGACGACTACGGTCTATCATCGATTTAGTAGAACTTGTCAAGAAAGACTCGGAATATCAACAAAGTATAGCTCCTGAGTCTGTTAAGCGGGTTCGCAAAGATCCCTGCACCTTCAGGCTCACATTCGGAAACTCAAAGAAAGAATATGCTATTAGCTTATACAAACCCCCTATTGTCACAGTAATCTCGAGTTTCAAAGACATCGAGATCGTGCAACAATGTATTGATCTCTACCAAAAGCATTTTCCTGGGGGGCTTGAGGGTAAGTGGTATCCCAAGTTACCCCCCAAGTGCCTTAAAGTTTTCTCGGAGAAGTTTCCTTCGCCGGCTGTCGTAGCAGCTATTATCGGCCGAGTAGATGTTGTTCAAGCACTTGCGAGCTCCGGCGTTAACCTTAATGGTCGGGGAATTCATAGATCAGATCCTCAAAGGGACCTGGATTACTACTACAGCCCTGAGGAGGACCCTTTTGCTGTGGCATGTAAATGCAGGCACGAAGACGTTGCGAAGTGTCTGATCTCTAGTGGAATGACTCTCCGGCCATACGATCTTACACATGCTATCAAGGCTAGATCCATCAATATTCTCGAGGAGTTGTTGAAGCACCCATCTATCAATGGCAATTGGGAATTCCAGAAGTATCTTGGGCACATGACGGTAAAGCTTCTGGATATGCCTCGTAAGGTAGGCGCGGGATTTATATTAGGGGCTATTGACCTCCTCGGTCAGTACGCCTCCGATGAGTGGTTTGATAAAGCAGAATGGCTCCACCAAAGCATCATAGAGGCTCTAAGATCCGACAAGCTTCCGTTAGCAATGGATCTTCTGAACAGTTACATGGAGTCTGCTAACCCACCACTCGAAGCCGATGCCATCCTTCGTCGAGCCGTCCTAAGTGATAAATTTTTAGAAGTTACTAAACTTATTCTCTCAGGACATCCTTGGGTTCTCAATGACCCTAAGTCAATTAAATGCGCTTTAAATGATGCGGTAGATATTAGCCGCTCTCCCGCCACCGCACAATATATCGCTAGTTTAGGGCATAAATTCGGACCGCCCCATCTTGAGAGAGCCATTCGAATGAACCAACACAGAATGATAGACATCATTGCGACCAATAACATAGCCGACCCCGAGCAAATAGTAAGGGAGCTAACCCCTATGCCGCTTGTGTGGGCTGATGGGCCGTATCTCTATAGACGCAGTAGAACCGGGTATTTCACGACATTTCGGGCATTATACTACGGTGCTGATTACTCGGGCATGGACCGTCATCAGAAAAACCACTTCCTTAACGATCTCCAATGGGATGAAGATTTGGTTGAGTACCACAGGATGGGTCACGTCCAGACCCTGAAGCCGAGCCGCCAAAGCTTTGCTCGTATACTACCATATAGAAAACTTGGAGTAGACGAAGACCCAGAGCGTTATAAGAGGTTTGAGACGGACACGCAAGCATACGTGGAGCAACTGGACGCTGCGGCGCGCCTCATTCTGGGTAATTACTACTGGCAACGACTCAAAAGGCGGGTGCCGAACCTATACGCGGTCAGGGGCAAGCGTCCGAAGGACCATAGACCGCTGTACAACAGTGAATCAGGAGGCGGAATATTTGGCCTGCCTGTATTACCCTCCCCGCATTGGACGGATCAGGCGACAGCTTTTTGGAGACCTTGGTTATACGATGATTAAGTGGTGCCGTCTCCGTATGAGTCGTCAAATGCATTCATGAATTTACACACACTTCTTATATAGCTGTTATTTGGTATAAGTGAATCAAGCCTTTTCAACTATTTAAGTTAATATAATTAATATAAAGCGTCTAACTGATAATCGATCCCTCAGCGCGTCCCCGGCCGACGATGCCACATAAAACCTACCTACCTCGGCCTGTAGTGTAAAATTTGCATACGTATTCCCCGGCCGAGTGCAATCACAACGCCGCCGCAACACGCGTCATCTCTAAGAGTCTACTGACCTCCTACCTGCTATGATGATCCCCTTCTTTCAAGCGGGGTTTCCTCGAATTCTTGTATATATTTCTGCCCTAAATGATCAACGATCTTCGTATATACACAAGCTGAACTTGGATCAGTTCAGACGACATACCGCTCTTATCTCAGACAACATGACGCTCTGTCTTGGACAGAGATGTTTGGGTTGTCTCATTTCGAAAACTCTTGCTTGAGCATACATATGTATATCATAATGTTCTCGGAAGAATGGTAAAATCTCGTCAGATACATGCTGGCATGTGGAGAATCGTAGGAGTCGGAGGCACGATACGAACTGGGCGGTAGCCGGAACTGAGGTGGCCTTGAAAATGAACAAGTGTTGGGACTATCCCACGAAAATGTAAGGACAGCAGTCACAATAAGGGTGACAATCAAGAAGGAATAGACATAAGTGAGCCAATTTTCAACACTATCTATATTATCAGATGCCAGGCTTATAGTACACTAGTAAGCCTATCTCTAGAGGAATATTAAGTCTGCTATTGCTTTATATTTCGTTGTTAGATTTGCGTAGCAATGTTGGGTACGTCGAATGAATATATGTGGCTGGCACTGAAGGTAGCCCCTATCTTAGATTCGTATATTGAACGTCCCCTATTATTACGCCCCATTACGTTCCTTGATCCGTTTTGCGATCCGTTTTATGCATAAAATAGTGCAACGCATACTATTATTATGTACACGGCCGTCGGGTCATGCACCACATAAATGAAACCTAGATCCCTGATCAGCCCTATCCGATACCCGTAACCCATGCATGTACTATGTATTGATACGATGAACCCCGCCATAGCGACTTCGTATTCTATTAGTAGTCGGTCTCGACTTGCTACTAACTTCCAAGGTTATGTATATAAATTAGTCTAAATATACACTAGATGCACATCAATTGATGTATTATATCTCGTAACTTACCGCCTCATGTAGCTATCTACTGAAACATCATAGGAGAATACGAGGAAAACGCTATGTAGGTTTCGAAACTTGGAACTTGACGTCTACAGACTTACTATGTAGGAGAGTCGCGTAGCAGTAATATGAGCATCATTAATAAATTTGGCATTTCACTGTTTTATATCGCCGTAACCTATTTGGATCTAGATAGGATATAGCTTCTCAACACGGATGAGTACAGAACCTCCTAAACATAGGCGGCCACCCATCTACTCATTCGTCCATTCGGGCTTCTTCTTCTCCGTGAAAGCCTTCATGCCAATCTTCTGGTCCTTGCTGCCAAACAAGCTGTGGAACACGCGCCTCTCGTACTCCACGCCATCACGTAGCGGTAGGTCTTGGCTCTTATTGACCACCTCCTTGGCCCCGATCACCGCAACCCTCGAGTACCCCGCAATGGTCTCGGCCGTCTTCAGCGCGCCCTCCATGAGCGCCTCGTAGCTAGGGAACGCGCGGGCCGCTAACCCCCAATTCGCGGCGTCCACGCCCGAGAACGAGTTGCCGGTCAGGATAAGCTCCATGGCGCGTGACTTCCCGATAGCTCGCGTCAATCGCTGGCTCCCGCCGGCGCCGGGGATCGTGCCGAGCTTGATCTCCGGCTGCCCGAAGTTGGCCATCTCCGTACAGTAGAGAATATCGCACATCATAGCGAGCTCGCAGCCGCCGCCGAGCGCGTGGCCTGCCACGGCTGCGATGATGGGCTTCTTGACTTGTGTCGTGAGCTGCGACCACGACTCGATGAAGCTCTTCGTGTACGCCTCGGAGAAGGTGAGGGGTGCCATCTCCTTGATGTCCGCCCCGGCGGCGAAGGCCTTCTCGGACCCCGTCAGGATGATAGCCGAGATGCTATCCGACGAGTTGAACTCCGCGAGTGCCTGGTTCAGCTCGAGAATGAGCGGCGTGCAGAGCGCATTGAGAGCTTTGGGCCGGTTGAGAGTTACTAGTACGAGGTCGCCGAGTTAATTAACGCCGAGGTACAAAACGCCTTCGCCTTACGTACCTTGCCCAACACCTGGCTTGGGCTCTGATATTAGTAGATACTCATACGACATTCTGGCCGTAGCAGAGAACTGGCGGGCTGTCCTAGGGAGTGTGTATGGTTGGAAACGTGAGGCTAGTGGTCTTAAGGTCCGTAATGTGTTCATCGTCGGTAAGCTAATGAATCGCAACTACTGTGACATGCAGCTCGTAGACTTCAAATGGTAAGTGAGATAAGACCAATTGACGATTGAATATGTACTTTTATTTATAAGAAGCAGGTATTCAAAGCGTAGCGACCTGACAAATGTGAAGTTCAAGCTCAAGCTCAATACTGAAAGCTCCGATGCCAGTAATCGGAGGAGTTAAGCTTTAAAGGTACCTACCACCCTGACGTATGAGCTCATGAAGCCGAACCTGGCCGAGGATAATGCACAATAGATGAATAAGCAATCCCCCGCTACGGAAGACTGGAATTTCATATATCAGACAACAGGTATTAAAAGGGGGTTGAGAGGAGAAATTGGGGAAATTGATGAGCCGAAGAAAGCTTGCGCGGCCTAGACCAATCATATCGAGATCCATTGTAATAAGTGGCTTATACCATGTGGCTAGGTGCTAGGCACAGTTTAATTAAGCTGGCCACATTGACCCAAAAAGTTGGATCAAGTTTCCCCTGCCAGGCGCAGATCTCGAAAAGTCGCGACGTGCAAATTGCCTATCGAACCTGAATCCGTCTTTCTTTAACACATCTCCGACAGCCTCACCAAACCACCACATCGCATTCTTGCGCCAGCCTTGTAGGCATAAGTCTAATACTATCATCGAACGCGATTCTATAATACGGTGAATTATCATCTGAAGGACGACCTCCGTCGCATCATTACCATGGATACCGAGCAGGACCAGACCCCTTTCGCTGCCGTCACGGCACAGACATCGAAGATCCAGAGAGTATGTCTTCCTCTCTGCGCCGGTAGCCACGGGATAGCGATAACATGGCTGACAATCCGTAGCAATACCAAGCTCTGTTAGATCAATCTACCCCATTCGTCCTATACCGATGGATTGGCACGGGCGTGTTCCTAGGTGTCTTCTTCCTCCGCATACTCTTTGCGCAAGGCTGGTACATCGGTAAGAGGTCCCATCTCCGGTAATGAAGAGAGAGTCGACATATATCTAACAAAGACCAGTCGCATATGCCCTCGGCATCTACCTACTCAACCTGTTCCTGGCCTTCCTACAACCCAAGTTCGACCCTTCAAACGAGATGCTAGACAATGAAATGGAGGATGGATCGGTTGGCAGCCTCCCGACGAAGCAAGATGAGGAGTTCCGACCGTTTATCCGACGGCTCCCGGAGTTCAAGTTCTGGCATGAGGCGACCCGCGCCATCGCTATTGGTTTCACGTGCAGCTGGTTCGAGATCTTCAATGTTCCTGTCTTCTGGCCCGTGTTAGTCATGTACTGGATCATTCTCTTTGTGCTGACTAGTACGTGATATACTCTACATATTATACCGATTGATTATTTTTGCTAATTTTATATACAGTGCGCAAGCAAATCCAGCATATGATCAAGTACCGATACGTTCCCTTTTCATTCGGCAAGGCTCGGTACGGTAAGACCAGTACCTCGTAGGCGGAGGCTTTCAATGGGTACTTAGTCACGATGGGATTTTCAAGGATGACATTCAGGGGAGGGTACCGACGACGTCTAGAAGCGTAGACAGTTTCGGTACATTCTAATGATGAAGACTGCCTAGGCAGGTAGCGTCCCTTGGACTTTAAACTGTACAAATTACGATACAGGCATTTTTGTATGAGGTATTACAGGAGCCGGGTGGTCTGCACGGAGTAATGTGGTGAGCTTCCGATAATTCAATTGCTGGACGAACCTCTCTATGAAAGGGCAACGGAGGAAGACACTCAGGAGGCAGACGGGGTACGGGTTTGCATCTTCCAGGATCATCAATAGAAATAGCTCTGAGGAACAGAAAATAATAATTAGCTTTGAAAGCGTCCCGAGCATTAATCGGTTCAAAGGATATTATCTGCCATATTCTCTAGGGGAAATGGCATTTATCAAGGTTATTACAGAGTCTGCCCTCTTCAATGTTAATGTAGGGTGCCGCCTAGCCTTGTGATAAAGATAAGAGCGATAAAGCTTAGGCGGCCCCTAACCCAGAAATCCTCAGCGCGACGGACAACTTTTTTTGCGACCACCAACCAGAAAAGGGATCCTTTAGGGAACCCACCTCACCACCTTATACCCAGCCCATCTAGTCGCGACGCGCTTAATGCTCGTCTTCAACCGTTCAACTTAACTTCATATCTTCATTCTATTCAACTTCATTGTTGCAATAATTGCAACTAGACTTTTCAGCAATTCCTTCATCCCGATAAGCCTGAGATTCAAACGACACCGACCAAACCCTTCTTTGTACACATTCCTAATTCCATCCCTCTTGCTTACCTTAACCTTCTAGCCATCCTTTGCGATGGCATCTTCGTCACGCAATGGCGAGCATCGCTCAGTGCACCAGGACTTCATTGCTAGAATCAGATTCTCCAATGCGCTGCCGCCGCCGCCCAATCCCCCGAAGCTCCTCGATATCCCCAACATTGGCCTCGCCAGTGGTCTATACACCCAACCGAAATTTGCCTCAAGATTATCCAAAGAGCAACCGTTAAATATCGAAGCCGATGCTGAGCTGGGCATGCCATTGGACTTGGTGGGAATGCCTGGCATCTTCGACGGTGATGAGAGTTGTATGTGGATCTACGAAGCTACCAAGCACTCTCTTTGACGCCGAGCATCTATGACTGACTCTGGAAACAGCTATCCAAGCCCCCGCGCAACCACCCCCGATCCATCCTCACGATCGAGCCCTCCTAAGAGCTCCCGGTAGCCTAGGTCATCCCAAGCTCCACGAAGCCAACGTTTCCTTCCTCCGCCGTACGGAATACATCTCTTCAGTATCCGCTAAGCGCCACGATGGAGGCGCATTCCGCAGCAACAACCCAGCTCCTAAACGAAACTTGAAGCGACCCTCCCCAGAACCGGACGTCGACTCGCCTGCTCACATCAAGAAGAAGATTGAGCAGAGCTTCTCCGCGACGGCTGCGAATCTGAAGGACAAGAACCGACTCAAGCACCCCGCGAAGCGCAACCTGAAGTTAGTCGACTCCTACCCCTTGGTACCCGACCTCGAGGCGTTCCCCGACTCGGGCGCCTACGTAACCTTCAAGTTCCTGCACAACCCGCAGCCGACGTCACGGTCGTACGACAAGCGGCTGCTAAACGGCATCCTCAAGCCGATCAGCAAGAGCGAAGCGGAGGAAGCGGCGTACGCAATGGCGCTGCAAGCGTGGGAGCGGGATCCGCAGCACACGCAGAAGCCGCAGAACCTGATGGACTACGACTTCTTCCTGAACGACTCTTTAGACGCGGCGGAGCGGTTCCGGCAGAAGTTCGACGTGGAGAACGCGGAGCACGACGACGAGGGCCTGTACACGCACAAGAGCAACGGCCGGCCTAACTTCCTGTTCCCGCGCGTCCGCACGTACGAGACGGCCCAGGAGGACGAGCTGAATAATCAGACTAAGTACGACCACGAGGTCGTGCTCTCGTTCAACGACGACGTGACGGCGGACCAGAAGGCCGTGTTCTACTACCCCGTCATGCAGCGCAGCGTCATCAAGCCCCAGCGCACCAAGAACATCGCCCGCACGATAGGACTCGTGCCCGCGGGCGTGGACCTGGAGGAGCGCAACGTCGACCAGCTCGACGTCGTTGTTGAAGACCCCAATGACGAGATCCGCGCCTGGATGAATCTCTACCGCGACCACCCCTACGGTAAGGAGGAAGAGGGTGACGTCGAGGGAGCCGAGCAGACGCAGAGTAGTGGTGCGGCGGGACACGGTGAGGAGGACCGCAATGCGAATGGCCAGGCTACGCAGGTCATTGAGGATGATGACGAGGACCAGGATGCTGAGGGTGATGAGGAAGAGTGATGCTGTGGTTAGCTAGATGGTAGTATACTAAGGGGGCTACAGAATTTGGTGGGAACCTCCTGATAGGACCCAGTTACCTATATGTAGACTGGTGAGCTTGCGGATTGCTATACATTATTCGTCGGTCCAAATAGGGGTCACAGGTTCAGTGAATTGAAGAGATCCTGAACACTCGAAAAGGAAAAATATAATTATACTTAAGCGTTGTCTTGTTCTGTCTGTCATTGGAGATATGCTAGAATCTCCCTCAACGAAGTACATCGAGGGTTATAGGCGTGCTGGGAGGAGCATGGTACGTGGTTATACCGCAAAGCATAACGAGAGATAATATCGAGATATAGAGACTACACGGTCCGTCTAGTAATCTACCGATCGATACGAGCACTTGAAAGGGTGACTCTGAGGTTCTCGTCGCTAGAACCTTAGGTGTAGAGAGTATTAGGCAGTTTTCGAAATACCACGTTGATATGGCTTTCATCTTTGACTAAATCTAATATATATAGCTTGGAGAACTTATACTATATTTATCTCTAGAGACGTACAAGCTATCCTAGCCAAAAACTACGTCTATAACAGTTCAGTCTCGATTTTCTGGTTACTTGAGGGCGGGAAATGGAAGGCCGTAACGCGGCCCCTGGAGATATCAGCATAGCTACACCGAAAGGAGAATCAAGGCGATGAAGATATAGCATCACAATCACCACTAGCCGAACAATCATCGTTCCTTATATCTTTCTGCCATTTGAATATTCGCTAACCCTTCAGGTTCTAGTTGACTTTGAGGGAAACTTGGGGCGGAATAACTCTCTCATATGGTAAATTTGTT
The DNA here is from genome assembly GCA_902825475.1 of Hypomontagnella monticulosa. Taxonomy (NCBI): domain Eukaryota; kingdom Fungi; phylum Ascomycota; class Sordariomycetes; order Xylariales; family Hypoxylaceae; genus Hypomontagnella; species Hypomontagnella monticulosa. The sequence goes on along the minus strand of CADEBF010000011.1, from coordinate 2,806,809 downwards.
ATTGACTGCGCTTCCTCTTTGCTTCAAGGCAGGTAATACAGCAAGGTCACCCGGACTTTAACCTAACCAAACCCGAAACCCGTTGGCGACTATGCGTTGGATTTGGATCGAAAAGGGGAAGCCGATATTCCTATCATTCCTACTTAGATCCATGCCGCAAATACCAAAGGTCTAGCTATGTTCCCGGGCAGGCCAGAGACGGTAACAAAGAGAGATAATTATTATGTAAGAGTAGCAAGTATATGATCATGGTTGGAGGGTACGGATTTATATAACCTCGCAAAAAGGAACCCCGGAGCTCAAGACGAGTTCCGAGGATGGAGTGTTAACCTAGCCTATCAACGAGCCCTGTCCCACCGGCCCGATCTGACGTCCAACATACCGCGGCATCTGACTCAAGCCAATCTATTTGAAGGTCGCGGCCCAGTGATCGAGGAGGAGGTAAACACCTCTGCCTGGATTTATGGGGTACCGTCTCACCAACTTACCTCCTTATCCTCCAACCTCCCAACACACCTACTGCATCACACATCACCGTCATAGCACATCCTACATATAGGCACCCAAGCCTCACCCAACAGCGACTAAGGAACGTCCTCCCCGCCGGCCAGTAACTCAAGCGAGCGTAAACTCCGTAGCCTTCCAACTACAAATCCCCTACCAACCCATCCTCCCATCCTCCAACACCCCGACCCGAGAACCCGGGAGCACCCTCACGTGACCATCCGATCCATGCGAGGCACGTATGTCGTGCATAAAAACGGCCAAGCTGTCTCTGGGTCAAGCATGAAGCGGCGGTCATGTGTTACACCGGGGTAGGCCAAGTGGTTGGTTGGACCCGCCGGATTCCCCGGTCGTCCCGAGCGAGTGGTTCGGTCCAGTGGGTCCTGATACTCGGCCGCTTCGCAGGAGGCCCGCTACTGCTACGTGGAGTGGACGTTAGTTAGTTAGGTTGGTTAGTACGTACGGATGTAGTTACCACCGCCGCGGGTGCATGCCTAAGTGCTTACGTTCGACGCGCCTAGGAGGGCTCGGCCTCCGGGACGGGGCGCAGCGGGAGTGCGGAGGTAGGTACATACATGTATGTACGTGCGCAGGTGCCTAGTGTGTCGAGGCTGTGTCTAGGTCATAGGTGTGTCTACCGACACATACCTGACTCACTTCCCTGCAGAGCTAATAGGCACGAGCTATGTGCTGCAAGTGATGCGGGATTTATACCGCATTGGTTTTCTGACCTCATATTGCAGGTTCGTCACAAGCTCGATCCTGACTAATACCACTCGACGACATCCCCTTAAACTCCGCATACATATCCACACCCACAAGCGTCTCAAGACAGGAGACGGCCAGCGACACGGTAGGTAAATGTACTTAACACATCTATATTAGTGTTTTTGTAAGGTACTAAGACTTTCTATGTGTCATATTACCAATCTACGCCAATCTGACATGCATTGATGCATGGCCGCAACCTCTAGTAACGGAGTTTCCTATCCAGGGATTTCGACATGACCCAGCCGCACTTCATCCCCAACCCATTTACCAGCTATGACAGCCATAGGGGCGTCTAGATATAGATAGCTATCAGAGGTACCTAGCTCGCCCTCAATGCATATTGGAATCAACTACTACCTGCCAATACTTAATAGGTGAGGTAGGCTTAGCGATGAGATGTTGATCCCAAGTCAAGAAGTGATAGTTAAGTAACCATTAACCTAAATCAACTATGGAAGATGCTCCTTCTTCGTACAGTTGAAATGACAGAGGAAGATTTAGCTTAGTACGTGTCACCGAAATACAAGAGAAGTGAAGCAAAATTTAGGCCTTTTGATTTCAAGGTACTATTGTGCTATCTATATATAAAAAGGCTTCTCTTAGCCTAGAGCCACAAAAGCGTTGATAGTTGTTATAATAGGAGTTATCCAGCAACAAGTCAGTGAAGAATACCTAGTCCAACCCCCTGGGTATACCGGCGGGAAATCGGAGAGACTTGGTCTTTCGTGTTGGCCAAAAGTCTTCAAAGGTAGGTGGTGCGTCTCGTATTTGTTTGGATTCTAGGCTAGGTAGGTAACCCACAGAGAATGTACTTCCGTCCTGTGATTGTCGCCGGAAATGGTCCAATGAAATCAACCACAATAATCTGGAATGGGGCGCAAATAGTGACGGGTAAATTAAGTGATTTTAATTTTACTACATTGTACTTTGCACATCGAATACAGCCCAGATAGTAGTCAATCGTGTCCTGGGCCATACATGGCCAGTAAACGCTTTGGTTGGGCCTTCTCAGAGTGATGACGGGTCCAAAATGACCGCCCTTGTCGTTGAGAACGCCGGTCTTCGTGCTCTTGTCTAACTACTTCCTGTAGCTATTGTAGTCTAGCAACATGCGAAACCACCAAGAAAGCGTACTTGGGATCTAGTCGGGATATTCTCGTCGGAATATAGAAGGGCGCTGGTGCAGACAGTGTTGGTGCGTCTTGTTTCAATACTGGCTTTAGATCTTGCAAGAGGATCGCCTCTTCGTAGGCTGGCTTGGCGATAGACAGCGGGCGAAGGCTAAATCGCCGACTCTCTTGACCATCGACAACAGCTCGGTTGGCTGAATTGACCACTTCGAGGTGGTCACTTGGGCAATGTTTACTTCGTTAGAGGTTTGTGATATACTGTATCCTGACGTGAAACTTTATTGGCTGATGCTTGGCGTCATTCGCAATCGTCGTAGCTGTGTACGGTATGGTGGCTCGCTCCACATGATCGTCTGCCTTTACAGGTCGTATGTCGTCTATGGCGTTGTTGCATCCCCGAGGAGTCGTAGGTGATTCTCATGTATAATCTGCAAGTTCCCCGAGCGACGATAGAGCATCTTCTTGTAGTGTGGGTTTCGAAAATACAGGATCAGGAGGCTCTCCCGTTTTTGAGTGCCGTAGATTGGCTGACTAGAGTTGCGAACACGGTCTCCGCATAGAGCGAGGCATTTAGGTTCGCCCATATTCCGTTCGTCGGCATAGTATTCCATGTTTGTCTGTGGACGGCTGGTAGAATCCGCCATAATGGATGCTCGTGGGATAGAAAGATAATGGACCGAACGTTGGGGGCAGGCGGCAAACCCCCACGTTCAGCCGAAGAAGATTATCATTTCTTCTCCGATAGAGTTCTGCCGTGATTTGACATTATTCCATACAACCTTTCCCGTTTGATGGGGTGCCAGGGCCGGCAAGGGAGCCGAATATCGTGTCCTGGTAGTAACACTGATATTGTATTCGGAGCTCTCGGAGAAGCCCAAGCAAGCTCGTCGTGGTAAATATATTAGAGAATAGGGTAGGTAGTCTTCGTATAAGATCACAAATACGCTTAGGCCTTATCCCACAACCAATGGAGTTCCCTCATCATGTCGAGGAATATTTGGGTGGCAATGACAAGGGAAATTGCTCCAATGGGGATAGATTTGGCCACAAGGAGGAGACAAAGTGTGTATAGAGTGTAGAGGATTGTTGTTTTAGCTAGCGAGGGTTGATATTTCCGGCCCATCGACTTGATAGCTTGTAGCAGGCCCCATAGTTGTATAGAGAAAAGAATAGAGTGTAGTTGTGGTGAAGAATGGCGAGTATAGTTGGTGTTGGGATTTTGATGTTTTGGGGAAGATGAAGAGACCAGGCAGTGGAATAATGCGGGAGACTTGAGTGACCAGAACGTTTGTGCGGTTTAAGTTTAGGATGTCCAGTGATGACACGATCTACACGGCTCTTTCTGTGGATTTTATCTTCTCATTGCGGGACCCGCGCCTGTATACACATATCTCAGGCAAGCTCTTCCCCTTTATGCGCTCTATGAGAAGAAGTGAGTATCCACTGTGAGCGCATATGCGGGTATAGGGTTATACTATTGACTCATCTATTATTCCATGTGACACTGGTATTATTCAACATGCTCTAGCAGGTAGGCGGGTGGCCCTCTATGATGCAAGAGCAGCTTATACGTGAGCAATTCTGGTTTCCTCTGCTATGTGTATTGCCTTCTGGTCGTAACAGGTGCGTCCCTCCCTCCCTGTATTGAATCCATTCATGCACATACGTGAATATGCGTGAGTTGATGATCACAAAGAAAGAAACACGCAAGTAAGCTGAGTATAAGTTGATACTAGCCTCCAAAGGACCACGACAGTAGCCCCTATACACTTATCCATAACATAATCTAGAATCTCTACAGCCGCAAGACAGCACCAATAAAGTGACAGATAATAAGCGAAAGTAGGTATTAGTAGTCTAGCGCATTACGCAGCATATCTAGAAGCACGTTGAAAGACAAAGGCTGCTTTGGCTGCCACATTCGGCCAATAGTCTTAGTTATAATTCTAATATCCGAGCTGTTGCTTCGCCAAAAGTACAAATTTAAACACACAGTCTCCCCAAGTTCCTGTCACCCACGCCCAGGGGTTCACCTATGAGTATAGGGGTTCGCATAGCAACTCGTTACCTATATGTATATGCACCCCATCGGGATGGCGCCAGCATGTATCTATACTTGGCATCTGGAACGCATCTGGGGTAAGCTCTTGTGCTCAGCCTCAAGATCTAGACCCCATGATCATTATTTCTCAGCAAGGGCTGAGCATGTAGCTACCGTAGTAGAATCACTACACTTTAAGATACACTAGTTCAAAGTTGCGAGATACAGTATTCAATGTCCGAGAAGACTGGCATTTCGCTCTACGTACTCTCTAAATATGTACACACAAACTAGAAACGCAGAAAACTAAATACGCACAAGATAAGCGAATCCTCAGGACCTTAACTCAGGCCCCCTTTGTCAATCATCATCTCAAGATGTCTTATCCACGGGGTACCGGTCTGTGAACTTATACGTCTTCAAACCATCCACAATCCCATTCGCCATAACCGTAGGGTCGGCACTCGCGTACACACCATCAGCCTTGGTATCCATACCACCAGCAACTAGGGCATCGCTAGGAGAGTCGCTGCCGAAGAAGCCTACCGGCTTGCCGAATAGGAATGCGGCGCTGGCGATGGATAGGGGGCGGAGAGGTGGGTACAGAGGGCTAGGAGCCGTCAGCTTGAACAGGCCTGCGACATCGGCGCCAGATGTCACGATGACGGCATCGAAGTCCGTAGCATCCGCTGCCGAGTACGTCTTGTCGACGCCGTCGGCTAGGCTCTCTGCTACTACTGTGACGGTCAGGTTGGCAGCGCCGAGGCTCTGCTTGAGGGTCTTGGCTTGGTCTAGAGCATTGGTGCCGTTAGCCTTATTGACAGTAGCCAGGATGCCAACCTTCAGGGTGGCGACGGTGGGTAGAGTCTCGTTCGTAATGCTGATGCCGGCGGTCGTGTTGTCGTGGTAGTACGTGGCATTTGGGGCGGGGGCATCCAAGCCGAGGGCGGTGGCCACGCGGACCGCGATGTCGTTGCTGATCAAGTTGAGCTGGTCTAGCACGTGCTTCTTCACATCAGCAGACTGAAGATGACTGGTCTCGAAGCGGATGGCGTTGATGAGGAACTGCTGCTCGACGGGCGTCAAGGAGTTGTAAAAAAGACGTGGCTGGGACCAGTGGTCATCGAAAGTTGACGACAGGCCACGGACGAGCCTGCCAGTAGTGCTACGGATAGGAGCGCTGAAAAATCCACGCCCACTGGTCTGGCTGGCCTGCTGGGGGAATCCGTCGTTGAGCGTGTTGGGAGAGTCTTGGAGCTATTAGTATGGTCCCATGATGGTGCGAGTCCGCGTCATGGAGTAGGAATGACTTACAAGGGTGGATATTCTTGTGAATCAGGTTCTGGCCGGCACCGTCACGGTTGTTGTTGTGAATAGGGATAAGTGGCCGGTTGATAGGGAGTTGCTCAAAGTTAGGGCCGCCGTGTCGGTTTAGCTGAGTGTCCAGGTAGGAGAAGATACGTCCTTGAAGAAGGGGATCCTCAGTGAAGTCGACTCCACGTACGATGTGTCCGGGTTGGAACTATGTTCTCACGTCAGCATCCCCATGATTTGTGAGACATAATGCGGGTTCAACCGGTTCGCATGACCGGTGAGATGATGACCAGACTTACCATTATTTGCTCGGTCTCGGCGAAGTAGTTGGTGGGGTTCGTGTGCAACTTCATGACACCTAGCTTCTGGAGAGGTGCAAGCTCCTCGGGAATGATCTTTGTAGGGTCTAGCAAGTCGAATCCAAAAGCGAGAGCCTTGTCTTCGTCGACTAGCTGGATAGCAAGTTCCCATTCAGGACCGTTGCCGGATGCGATCGCCTCGAACAGGTCTTGTCGGTGGGCATCGGCGTTCTTTCCGGCGAGTATCTGAGCTTCCTCCCAGTACAAGCTAGCCCGTCCCTGCTTCGTCTTCCAATGCCACTTCACAAGCTTAGAAGTCCCATCATCTGTAACGAGGCGGAATGTGTGAACGCCAAAGCCATCCTGCCAAGAAAGTTAATATCCAATGAAACTGTCACATTTACTTCGTGCTTACCATATGTCTGAAACTTCTCGGGATACCGAATCCGGCCATAGCCCAAAAGAGCGTGTGAAGCGTGCTTGGCTGTTGGGAAAAGAAATCCCAAGCTGAGTCATGAGCTGTGGCTGCCTGAGGGATTTCACTATCAGGGCTGGGTTTCACCGAGTGGATTAGATCCGGGAATCGAATAGCATCCTGAATAAAGAACACGGGGATATTGTTTCCCACAATGTCTTACGAAAATTAGTTCTAGTTCCGGGGAAATAAACGACTGTGATACATACCGAAGTTACCCTCATCCGTATAGCTATATTGTAAATTAGTAAGTTACTAGGTATCTAAGGAGCAATGATTTTAGATCCTTACAATCTTGTAGCAAATCCGTGTACATCACGCGCGGTATCGGCGCTTCCTCGCGATCCTGCTACGGTGGAGAATCGTACAAATACAGGAGTTTCTTTACCAGCACTTTTCAAGAATGAGGCAGCCGTTATGTTGCTCCAGTCACCATAGCTTGTGAAAGTACCGTGAGCTCCAGCGCCTCTTGCGTGGACTGAGACAATATTAGCTTAAGTGTACTTGGCAGGTTCAGCAATGAGAAAATACCTGCTCGCTCAGGGACCTTTTGATTTGTTAGTATAAGTGTGATAATACTGACTTGTGAGGACATTGTAGCTGTAGCCGAAGTTTCCTACGGCACCGCGAAACTGAAGCTACGTATAGCTATGAGAGGAAATGGCTTCGACTTACTCGTTCATGATCAAAGTGGGTAATCTTCTGGCGGAAGATGAAGTCTTCCAACAGAGTTGGCCCTCTGTCGCCAGCTCTAAGGCTGTCTTGTTCTTCGATCTGACCACCAACATCGTCGGTGAAGAACCCAGCGCTATCATCGACCATAGCACCAAGCACTGGATCATCAGTTGTTTCGGCTCGAGCACGAAGCGCACTCGGGTCGGCGAAAGGGCAACCAGCAGCAGAAACAAGTCCCACAAGCCCGAGAAGGGCAGTAGGAGTGAGAATACGACCCATTTTACCTTGTTGGATTATCCCGGCAACTTCAGAGAATGTATCAGAAGTGAGCTGAGGGGAGAAGGCAGAGGGGGAGGAGATCTGTCTGAGAGAAACGCAACTGCGTAGACAAAGGAGGGACCCATGAGGAGTTTATAATAGACGAGATAAATAAAGACTAGACTTACATAAACCCACCAGGAGTCTCTAGGACTAAACAGTTTGTCGCTTGAGGCTCTAATGCAGAAGGAGCCCTCTTCTGTAATTAGAGGTTCAGATTACAAACATTCTAGTCTGATCTGGTACCTAGACTTACACCCCTTCTCCATCACAAGGTATATTGGTAGTCCACTATACATACTTTCATCTTTCATCTGCAGGATCGGCCACATTAACTAGATCCGAGCTTTACTTACGATTATCTTCAACATGACTGGTAGTTGCTCCTAATTAGTCTACTTTTTATGGGGGTGACCCTAGTCCCATGCTTCGAGAGATGGGATGAGACCCTGGGCTTGAAGAGTAAGGTCAGGTCAGGTACACACACAGTACGTGTGTAGGTATACTATGTAGATACTACAAACGGAAACAGTAGGTCAACGCCGCGTAAATCCGCAAGCTAGGTGAGAATGACGGTGTCACAAGAATGGAAATCAACAAGCGCTTGCAACAGGGCGTGGAGTTGGCTGGCAATGATATCCCATGCATGACAAGGTAGGGAAGGGCAGCGCTCTAACCACTTGGCGGAGGTGTGATATCTCACGGGATAGACCTACCTAGGTATGCCGCATAACGACGTTTGGCGTCATATCTCCTCATATTGTGTGTGTGCGCATGCTTAGCAAACGCCTCGCAATCTCACGACAGCCATCACCCATCATCCATTACTGCGAGAGGACGTTTCCGAAGATGATGACATGGTGCTGTACGGAGAGCTTTCCACATTGGAAGAAGCGTACAGCAAGTAGCCACTCCCGGATCCTCGTGCCAATCTTTGATTTTCGAAACGGAGATCTGCAATAAGAAAGACACAGACAGAGGATACGGCAAAAGCCAATGAAAATGACCTTCGTTTTATTTCTGCTAGCGTTAGGAAGACTTTCCAGAAGCTAAGGAACCACCTGCCATTTTTAGGTACTTAGTACGATGGGATCGGTTGATTATCGTCGTTTTGAAGCTCTTCTCTGCAAAGCTCATCACAGCTGTCAGGTACAAGAGCTCTTGCATGTCGCGATCCCGGTGTGGGGGGTTTTGCGAGATGCATGTAACCCGCCCATGTACCAACGACTGTCTGCACAGCTAAAAAAAAGAAAAAAGAGAAGACGACAAGTGCCAAGACGACTAGTCTTCGCCGAGCTTGACCGAACCCAATCAACAATCTTAATCAGCTGAGCAAAGAGCTGCCTGGCGTGATGGAGATAGCTTGACAAGTTGAGGATAGGAGGAAAGGGAGATAGGGAGGGCAACATTCCAAGTTATTTTTGCGTTACATGTACACCATTATAATCAGTATCCACACATAGCGGATGGAGAGCCGGTGTAAGCAGTGCAGAATTTGCATTTCGACAGGGCTCACCATCGAACAGTACATACAACCCGTTACATGGTTTGGTTGCATGAGCATCATTGTTGCCGGCTGCATGAGCTGTTTGTGTGTAACAATTTGGCGGAATTACCGTTGGGTCGCCACCAATACCTGTGGACGTATATAGGCGTGGATGGTATATCACCTATAAAGTTTCTCCGTCCAGTTTCGATAAGGTGTTTCTGGAGGCGACGAGGTTGACGGGAGGTTAAAGGGCTGTCGCTGCGAAAACGGGCACTACCCCTGCAAGCGTAGTGCAAATCCGGCACTTGCATGAAATTGAATGGAAACCTAGACGGGTAGTAATGGCAATCTATCTTGGCTAGCAAGGCGTCGACGGGTACCATACATGGTAACTCCGGACGGCCCCTGCTATCCGGTCCCGCAGCCTTTTAGGAATGATTCCCACGTGTTCCATTCACTAGATAATGACTAGCCGTGACCAGTATATTGAATATAGGTGGGATCCCGCGAACCGAATGAAATGTGGTGTATTGTCTCGCCGCCAGAGCCATTGGAAGGGTCCAAAAGGGCCGCCTCATACATACATGGTAAGAGGCGGACCCAAATGGTGCCAATGAGAAGAGACAGGATGACAGAGCTTGGCAATTTCCGGTGGGCTATCGTTGCAGCGGTATGAGACTCGGCTGGCTCGGTATGCTTGGCATAGTCATCTCTATCCAACAGTGGATGCGTATCAAGTCATAGTGTGTATAAACGGCGCCAAAAGTCTTTCAAGGGTGAAGCTGCCAAGAGGCCCAAGACTTCCAAGGTTAGCTTCCATCGATATCACGTGTGTACGTGTATAGCATACTTGAACATCCTGGCAGCAGAATATGACAAGTCGAAATGTAGGTATGGTTATCGACATAGCTATAATCCTAGAGTTGTGGTGTGCTTCGAATCATTGGGTCGCAAGATTGGTGGAAAAGAGGGAACATTTGGAATCATTCTCCAATTGCGGTGAAGCGCCTTATGTAAAGTATCCTACGGTCTCTCCTATTAAAGCGACGCACAAGATGAACACACAATTTCTGTGGCTGGCTTGCACTCACCTACCCGTCGATCAATTCAGAGTTACATCGTACATATCGTTGAGAAGTAAAGTAGCGCACACGGACCACCTCATATAACCTTAAAAACAACTTACCAGGTGGTACCTTGTTATAACCGGGCCGTTCCTTTCGGTGATATACATACCTAAGAGTAAGAAGGCTTAATAAGCAAGTGGTAAAAATCTTATTGTTGTTAAGGTTTAAAATATAAGGATTTTTCTTAGGTTTTAAAAGTTTTAATAACTTAAAATACGAAATATCCTTTTTTTATATGTGAGGCATTTTTTTATAATACTTCCCGGTTAATAAATAAAATTATTAGTTTTTTCGTTTTATTAAATATTATTAAATTTAATCGTTATAATTATTTAAAATGAATAATATTATATATATTTAATAAAAATAAATTTTAACTTATTTTAATTTTAAATTATTATTATAATAATTTTATATAATAATAAATGTTTAATTATTAATATATATATTTTATGTTTTATTTTCGTTTTATTTTATTATTAACTTTTATAAATGTTATCGTATCGGTAATATTAAATTTTTAATCGTTTATAAATATTTTATATAAAAAATAAAAATTTTTAATGTATTTTTATAATATTCGTTATTAAATATCTTCGTTTTATTAAAATTTATTAATATAAATGACTTTTTTTTTATTTATTTTTCGATGATAAATAACTTATGTCATTTATTAATTAACTTCGAAGTTTTTTTTTTTTATAAAATTATAATAAAATTATTAATTTTAATTTTTATTTCCTTACGAAAATATAATGTTTATTATTAAAATCGATGGTTTTTATGTTTTTATTTTATTATTTTTTATTATTATTATAATTTAATAATATATAAAATCATTAAATTATTTTACTTAAAATTTAATGACATAATATAAGTGTGGTTTATTAATATAATTTATAAATGTTATTATTTATTATTTAAATATTTAATTTAAAAATAATCTTTTAATATAAATTTATATAAAATCTTAAAAAACGAATACTTAATATTATTTATATATTATATATTAATACTTTTTAATATATTAAATATTTATTCGTTTTATAACTTTTTATTAAGTTTTAACTTATTTAAAATTATTTAAACGATATAATTAAAAATTTTAATTAAACTTATATTTTTATAAAATATTAATAAAACATTAATTATTTTAATGCTTATAAATTTTAATTTATTATAAAAATTAATCGAAACGAAAGTATTTTTAAAGTTAACATATATTTTTAATAATATTATATTAATTTAATTTTTTTATTTACGAATTTTTTTAATGTTAATTTAATCTTATAATTTTTTATTAAATATATTTATTTAAACCGATTAAACATATTTATTAAATAAAAAATATATTATCGTTTTATGATTATTATTAAAAATAATTTAATAAAATTAACGATAATGATTTAAAATAAGATATAAATAATAATAAGTAAATTTAATAATTTTAATTTTATTATATTATATTTTATATATTAAATATAACTTAAATAATAATTAATGATATTTTAAGTTATATATAATTAATAAATGTTTTAATTAAATTTTCTTAAAATAATAATAAGTTTAAAATAATTATTATCATTATATGTTAATTTTAATGTTTAATTAATTTTTTTTTAATAAGATAAATTTTTTAAATGTTTCGATGTTAATATTAAAATAATGTTTTATTAAGTTTAAAAGATTTATAACGATTTTTTAAAACTTTAAAACTTAATCGTTTAAGATTTTTATTATTAAGTTTATTTAAGAAATTTTAAATATTTTTATATTATAATAATATAACATATTTATTTATTTTAAATTAATTATTATAACTTGTAATAAATAAGATCTTAAAAGTTAAAATAACCGAAAATGTCGAGAGAGTGTTTTATATTTAATTAATCGTTTTATAATATTCTTCGATTAATAATTATTATAATTAAGTTTTATATTTAATATTATAATCATTTAATTAATTTTAAGTTCTCGTTATATATAATTTAAGTTATAATGTCACTGATTTTTTTAATATTAATAAATTCGATAATTTATTAATAAAAATAAACCGTTTATTTAATTTTAATGATTTTAAAAGTTCGTTATAACTATTAATGTTATTTTTTTAAATTTAAGTACCGTTTTTATTAATATAATTAAAATTCTTAAAATTATTTATATAATTATTTAATTTAAAAATAATTTTTAAAAATGTATTTATGACGTAATTTTATTATTTTTTAATGTAAATAATACGAATGTTAAAAGATTTTAATTCCTTCGTTTAACGAGTATAAATGTTTTTTATATTATTAAAAAATAAAAAAAATATTAATAATTTATGATTAATATAAATGATTAATGGAATTTAAGTTTTAAAATATCATTTATGTTTTTTAATAAATTCGATTATATCATATAATTCTTATTTATATGTGTTATAATTTTATTAAGTTTTCGTAAATAAAAAGTTATTATAAAATATTAACTTTTAAATTTAATTTTAAATTTAAATGATGTAATACCTTACATTATACTTAAATATATTATAATATATATTTATTAATTCGTTTAATACATGTTTATGTATGTTAATTATTATTAATACTTTTTTTTTAATAATATAAATGATAATGTTTTATTATTATTTTATTATTATAACATGTTTTTTATTAATTTTATTAATAATTAAAAGATTTTAAAGTAATTTTTAATTTATTATTTAATAAAACTTAATATTTTTATGAACTTTCGGACTTTAATTTTATTTTTAAAAACTAGTTAAGTTTTTAATTTTTTAAAACGTTTTTTTTAATGATTAATTTATTATTTATTTTATGTATAATTTTAAAAGTAATAATTTTATTATAATTAATACTTATTTTTTTAAATGATAATTTAAGTTTAAACCATATAATTTTTAATAAAAAATGGTATTTAATTTATTTTAATTACTTTTTAATAATAATATATTTTATAAAAATATTATTAATATATTTTAATATCTCGTTAAAAACGTTAAAAGTTTTTAATATAATTAATGATAACTTAAAATATAATTTAAATATAAGCTTTAATATTATTTTTATTATTTTAAATATCGAATGTTTAATTAATTGTATTTCTTATAGTATTTTTATCGGTTATAATTATAAGAATTTAAAAATCTTAAAAATAAGTATATACTTATCATTTAAATATATTAAAATAACTTAATAATTATATTTTAAATTAAACTTAAATAATAACTTAATTTTTAAATTAAAAAATCATTTATAAAAGTTAATTAATAAAAAAAAATAAGTGTTAAACATATTTTTTTTTATTTTATTATAATTTATTATAAAACGTGGTTTTAATTAAGGATCTTATATTTTTACATTTTTATCTTTTATAATAAAAACTAATATAATTAATTAATTTAATAACTTTTTATTTACTATTATTATTAACTTATATAAATTAACATTAAAATATTTTTACGTTAATTTTTTAAGTTAAAATAATTATGGATTTATTTAATACCGATGTTTTAAGTAATTTTAAAGTTTTATTATAAATGAAAGTTTAATTTAATGTACATATAAATTTATTAGAGTTTTTATATCCGTAATCATATAAGCATTATAGTTTTTATACGTGTATTATATTTTTATATAATACATTTTTAAGTTATTAAAAATAAAGTTGTTAAAACTTAAGCTTTTTCGTTTTTATTAATTAATAATATCTTTATTTAACATTTACTTTAATTTTATAATATATCTTCGAATCATTTATTTTATTATCGAAAATAATGATAATTTTTTTAATAATTAATCATTTTACTTTTAATTAAAAAGTAAGTTTTATTTACTTAAAATAATAAATTAATTAAAATAATTATATTCATTTATTAAATAACTTAAATAATTGTAAAATTAACGGTATATATTTTTATTAAGTATTATTATATTTAATTTTAAAATATAAACGTTATTTTAATAATATTTAATATAAATAAATCTTTATTAAATGATATTTTTATCATTTTTAATAATTAATTTATTAACATGATAAAATTTAAGTTATAAATTTAATTTTTTAACTCGTTTTTAATTTTTAACTTATTTAATAAATCGTAGTTTAACTTATTATTTAACGATTTTTTTTTAAGTATTAAATTATTAAGTTTTAAAATTAATTTATGTTATTTATTTAACTTTAAAGTTGACTTTTAAATAATAATTTATTTCTCGTTAATATTTAAGTTATTAATAATTATAAAATTATCTCGAATTTTTAAGATAATTATTACGTTTTATAATTATAATAATTTAAGTAATAATAAAATAATATCATCTCTTTTAAAAAATTAAATTATTATTTAAATTAAATAAGAAATTTTTTTAATAATAATGTTAAATATAACGAATTTATAAATTAAATTTATTTTTTTTAATAAGTTTTATAATAATAATTTATTAATACTTATCGATTTAAAAGATTTTTATTTAATATTAATTTTATTAATTAAAATTAAATTAATTAAATTAATATTTAATTTTTAATTTGTTAATATTATATTTAATAATATGATATATATTATTAATTTATTATTTTTTATAAACTTAATAACTGATGTGACTTTATATGTTTTAATTATTTTTAATGTTATTAATAATAATAATATTATCGACGTATTTTTTATTTTTATATAATATTTAACTGTTATTTTAATTTTATTATTAATTTATATCGATAAATGTTTAAAGTTTTTATAAAAGTTTAAACTTATTTATAATAAGTTATTAAGTGATAATTTTATTATTTTATTATTTAAAAATTTATTATAATTAAAAAGACTTATTTTCTTTTATGTTTTAATTTTAATTAATAATTTTAACGTTTAATTAATAACTTATAATTTATAATAAATATATAACTTTTATTTAAAAATCTTTAATATATTATTAATTAATAAAATTATTAAAATTAATGTGTTTTTAATTTTTCGTTTTTTTATTATATATTATGTTAATTTATTAAGTAATAATTATAAAATTAAAACTTTTTTTTTAATTTTTTATTTAATTAAAATTTTAATTTAAATACTTTTAAGCTTTTAATAATTATTAAGTTAAATGAGATATCATATATTAAGTTTAAAATATTAGTAAGTATTATTATATTAATAAAACTTATTATATTAATTATATTATTTTTATTTTATTAAGCGTTGGTTTTAACATATTACTCGTAATATAATTATATAAACTTAATTTATATTTTTTATTAATTTATGTTAAGATTTTAATTATATTTTTTTATAAAATTAACCATTATTTTTAAATATATTTACTTTTATTATTATAATTATTATTTTTTTAAAATGTCATATTATAATTATAAATAATTAATGTTTTCGTATTTAAAATAAACCCGATCGCTTTAATATAATAATTTTATTTTATTAATTAATAAATGTTTTAAAAATTTTTAAAATGATATTAATAAATTTATTATATAATTTATTTAATAGTTTTTTAATGTATTAAATTTTTATTAATTTTAACTTTTATTATTAATAACGTATTATTTATATTATTATTATAATTATTATAATATTATTAAAAGTTAATTTATAATATTTATTATTATTAATAACTTAAATTAAATTATAAAATGAGATTAAGTAATTATTTATTTTAAAGTAAGATTTTTATATTAATTAAGTAACTTTTAAATAGTGTTTATTTAAACATGATTTTTTTTTTTATTTTTAATATGTTTATAATTTTTAATAACATTTTAATTATTTTAAATCGTTTCGAAATATTTTTATAATAATTTAATTAATTATATATAATTTATAAGACTTTTTTATTTAAAATTATAATCTTTTAATTTATTAATAAAATGATTAATAATTATTTATAAAAGTGTTGTTTTAATAAGTATTAAAATTAACATAATTAATTTTAATTAATAAAATTTATCGTATTTATTTATTAATTATAAAACTTATTAAATTTAAATATAATATTAAATTAATAACTTATTAAAATGTTAAGCCATTTTAATTAAATCTTTAATTTCGAATAATTTAACATTAATAAATTTTATAAAATATTTATTTTTTAATGTTTATTTAATGTTAATAAAATTATTTTTATTAGCTTTTTTATTAATAATTTTATTAATAATTATTTATAATTTTAAATTTAAATTTAATAAAATAATTATATTTTTAATGCATAATATATTAATTACTTAAATAACTTCCGATGTAAGCATATCCGATTTTTTATATCCGATTTAATAAAATTATTAATATAATCTCGTAATTTATTTTAATGTAAATTTATTTTTATTAAAATAATTATATGAATTAAAATTAAATACTTTTATTTTAATAACCATAACAGTTAATAATTATAAACTTTTAATTATAATATTTTATTCGAATAAGTTTTTAATTATTATTAATAAAAATGTAATTATAAATGATTATTTTTATTTAATTAAAATAAATAATATTAAATAAGTTATTAATAATTATGTAATGATTTTAAAAGGTTACATAATAATTTCTTAAAAGTTATTTAATAATATAATTTTAAATAATATTATAAGTTTATAAAAAGTGTTTTTTAATAATTATAATAATTATAATAATTAATTTTATTTTTTAAAATTAAAATTTAATAAAAATAATAATAAATTTAATAATTAAAAATTATTTTAAAAATTATTTAAGTTTATAAATGATTATAAAACTTATTTTAATTAATTAATTTTAATTAAAAAAAACTTATAATTAATAAAAAAATTTAAAAAATTAATAAATAAAATTAATAATAATTATTAAGATAATAATTATTAAAAAATTAATACATTAATAATAAACATAAATAAAACAACTTTATAAAAAGTATTATAAAATCATATTAATAATAAATAATAAATAATAATATTACTTTTAATAATAATATAAGTAAAAATATATTAAAAAATATTTTATTTAATAATTTAATCGGTTTTACCGAGGATATTAATAAAAAAGTTTAATAAATAAATAATAAAAATCTTATTATTATTAAGGTTTAAAATATAAGGATTTTTCCCAAGTTCTAAAAGTTTTAGTAACCTAAGGTACGAAGTACCTTTTTCCCATATGTGGGGCATCCCCCCATAGTCTAGGTAGGTACGGGTACTGTCTGAGTGCGGCGCAAATTCGACCTAAAACCAACAACCTCAGAACTTCCCGTGTAAAATCATACCAAACAACGCGAACTGCAGATACAGTACATCTGTGCTTCGACAGACTTGGCAGTCTGATTCCTCATGGTCCCTGAGATCCAACTAGGATATTTCGTTTGGTCATTTTGATCATCGCGCACCGCGGCACCGGTCCCGTCCCTAATTATCTCCGTCTATATCTGAAGGATGAATATCCCCAAGGGACGGACAGGGGCGCGAATCCAGGGCTGCATCTGCGATACCCGTCTACTCTATCAGTCTATCTCAAACCCTTCACTGCGATTGATATACCCTTCAAGGGTGTCATTTTGTATATCATCATAGTGGTCTCATTACTAGGACTTACTCCTCGATCCATCCAATGGCATCCAATGGCGACATGAAGCTTGACAACCCTTGACCAAAAAACTCGCAAAACTTGGAGAATTTGGAGAACTTATTAAACATTCTATTTTTTGTTATTCATCGATACTTGCATGCGCCACTCAGCATTCTAGAATGCTAGTACCATCTAGGTTGTGCCGACGGCGTGGCGCGGTAGTATATATCCCGGATACTACTTGATTGCCGGCGCCACTAGTTCCTTTTTACCAATAGCTTGTCGAGATGATCCTCACCTGGGCAGCCTTCGATTAATTCGAATTCAACATCTGATGTGTATGCCCATTCTATAAGGAGTTGAATGCTTACACATATGCCTAGACCTCGAATCCTTCTTGACTAACATCTCCGGCTTCAGCCCCGGGGCGGGCCATGACCTCTAGCCTCGCGACTTAAGCTCGTCATATCGGGTCATCAGCCCATTAAGGATGAACATGCTCTGCCCTACCCTCCCTTAAAAATAGGGGTCCTCCATAGAGCCAATTAAAGCCCAGTGGGGGTGCATAGACCAAAGACATATACGAACCATGATTGGCCAATTCGTACCTTGTTACGTTCCCTGGGGCTTTTGTAGAAGCAAACTTCTCACCTGGGGTTAATCTTACTGCATTGTAAGATTATCGTTAGGGCGTCTGAGCTGTCAATATCACTAACGGCATCCTATCACGAGGAGGCCTTTAGTAATGTTAGTAATGCTCAACTACTTCGCATGCGTTGTACGAAAGGGGACTATTTTGCTTCGAGATGCTGCATGCTGCATCCTTAATTCCGCTAAATAAACTCACGTAATGCGACTGTCCACCGTACGGACGGCCCCCCATCTCGAAAGGGGCTTGTTGGTGTCCACGATGTCTACCAAAATGAAAGGGGATCCCTCGCAAGTCCCTTTCATCAAACATATTGAACCAATCCGCTGTGGGTGATCGGGTATGCGAATTGTTTGACGGTTATTAGAGTACGTGATCTGTTATAGAAGAGTGGTGTTTTCATGGTTGGTATCCTCCTTTCCTCCAACGCACCACCCTGTGCCTCCCTAGAGCCTTGATCAAAATATCAAATAGATCCATGAACTCGACTGCTACCGGCGTGGCTCTATTTACACTGCATGTACGCCTCACTATATCCCAACGTCATAACTTTCTACCTGTGACACGTGTTGTAGGCACCTGGTCCTTGGCGGTCCATTTTATAGCCATGCATACTTTACGCAGGGCGTATGGGAGTAACCGCAGCGAGGATTGGCGTCCGATCCCTATTTGGAACCCGACGTTATCCCCTTTATGACGACGGCCGGTAGTCGGGAGTCCAATACCATGGATTTAGCGGCGCTTTCAGAGGCTTGATTTTACCGCCCCTGTTCGCTGGAGCCGGTGAACCGGGCCGCCGATAACTGCCGGGCCTATAGTCTCTGGTTGGAAGAATTCCAAATACAGCGACGCATCCAGAATTTTAATATAAAGGCCTGGTACCCTTCCCAGAAGAATTTCATTTAAACGGACCGAGCCGGTTTCATACGGACTCGATTCTGCAACGCAATCGCTCGATTCTCCGCCGAAGCTTCTGACTATATGCTTAGAAATCCGGGGATTATAGATTTATGATGACAACTCGAGCACGTCGGTGGATACCAGGAGAGAATTACGTGTGGATTCGCAATACCCGGACTGGTTACGGCACGGAGGATTTGAACATCATCATCTCGTAACTTCTAAGGTCCGGTGGACGACTAGGGATCGAGCGACGTAGCCTAGGATGAGAACTACGGAATCAAACCAGGATCGAGCATTTCCCAACAAATCGTTATGCTACTACATCACGCCCAGAGTCTCCGACGCCATACTTTCTGGGTCCTCTCGTGTGCCTTGCCGTTGTCGGCGCATGCGAGCCGACTTGGACTTCCCGCTCTCGCTACCCTCAAACAAGGCCGCAATCATATGCCTCTACCAAGGTAGACAGCCGTATCCCTCACAATGCACCTGTGAGGTTCCTGTTTTGACCAATAACCTCGATTATGGAAAGAAGGCGATCCCTCTCGTACCAGCCGTTCTCTGGATGCTTCGCTGGCCATACCGCCATTGGAAGCAAGGTCGTGAATGTGAGGATTTATGGTACCGAGCATGAATTATCTAAGATATGCATTTGTACTCGGCAAGTTGATCTAGTCGAAACAGCTTGTATCTAGGAACCCCCCTAGAGTCCCCCATTCAGGGGATATTCTCACATTCTCACTGAAAACACTCGCTAAGTTGAAAGCCTTGTGGGCTTCGAGCTCACTCGTGGTCTTGAAGGCTTCGAACTATCGAGTCAGCCGATTGCGACATTGCTCGAGTCCCGTAGTACATACCTGGGCGGCCCTAGACGAATAATATTCTTTCACTTATGGTTACTCTACTTCCAACACTCGACGCCTCGGTGAAGAAAGGGAGGTCCTGTAAGCATCGAGTCACTAGCAACCCATCTAAGCACACAGCAGATGCTGTGCTCGACGCCGTCCCACCCACGGCCACGCGGTCTGGTTGAACTGCGCTTCCGATATGCATAGTCCAAACTCACGTGAATACTCGGATACCCTATCAAGAGAGATTTTCATCCAAGCTTGATACCTTGCGCTCAATATCGTGATAGATCCTACGGGAGGACAAGTGTCTTGTTACATTCTCTGCCGCGGCCGTACACACCGCAACTTTCACGATACGCCTAGTGCTCGTTATAGGTAGTGTTAGCTAGATTACCATATCAGGATGAATGCGTATTCCTGTGATACACTTTATTATTCACCGAACAGGTGACCATCATACTAGTAACACAATTACGAATGTGACGACGCAAGTTTCGTGAGCACTGATGGTAGTGATCCCAGCTTGCAACAATATGTAGACGATAGACTAAGAGCCGTCCTCAAATAGGCTCGATTAGCATTATTAAGTATATTTTCGTAACCCATCAACATGGCTACTAGTATATGCCTCCATGGGTGACACGCATATACACATCCATCACAGCACGTAGTTCAGATATCAGAGACAATTTTGTAGCCACTCAATGCTTCAGTAGGTCCCTTCTATACCCTCGCGAGGTATCATTCACCTGGGAGCCTAGTATAAGCTCAATCAGATTCGCCGGCTCGTCGAAGAAATCCACAACCACAACGCCTAGCCTGCTATCCTGCATGTGTTGTAACAAGGTGACTAGCTGATGATTCACGCCGCCGTCCGGAGTCACAATGGTTCCATTTCCAAGTGCCATCGTCTTCGGGAACACAGGCGGGGTATTCGAGTTATGCTCAGCGGACGCGAACGTGATGAACAAGCTATCGGCCTCATCGCCGCTCTTCTCCTTAGCAGACGACGCCGCCAGTTTCAGATGCGTCTTTACAGCGTCGAACTTCGCCGCGATATTCACCGCGACCGTCGAGTTCTCCCCCAGGGAATCCGGCTCGTAGTAATCCTCGATATAAGCCGTAGCGTTCGTCGTGGTATTATACACGAGCGCAAAGCCCTTGGGGTCGTTATCCAGCCAGGCCGTGGGACCCATATGCAGGCCCGGCAGCGTATCGTCCAAGCCCTCGACATCGAATCGCCTCACCAGAATAATCTTCCCGCGGCTCTCCCCCAGCGTCCCGAGACGTCCACTATCCTGCCGGAGATACACCCCCGCGGCCTCCGAAGTCAGTATCCTGACCATCTCCGCCTGGGCGCGCGCATCAAACGAGGCATTCGCCTTCGTGCCGCCCTCATACTGGAAACTCAACAATAGGGCCTCGCTCGGGTGGCGATCCAACCAGTCGTAAAACGCAAACAGCACATCCTCGACCGTCGCGGTGGCAGACACCAGGGCAGAGCTATGCCAGAACACCAACCGCTCATCTAACGGGTCAAACGCGAACCGCAGGTCGAAAAAACGCACCCCGGCATCGAGCGCGGCGCTGATGCCGTGGTGCTGGCACCGGTACACTTCCGCGGGGAAGACCGTTACGCCATCGCAGCGCGTGGCGTACGCGAGCGCGGCCTGCGTTGCCGCGCTGTAGTTCCACGTTGCTGCGTCGTGGGTCCCCGGGATGTTGAGGTGCGCGAGGGGCGTGTTGTCCGGGAGCCCGGCCATCCAGGTGGCGAATTGGGGCGCCGCGCTGTTGACGGCTGTGTCCCCGAAGACTTCGAGGCCGTCTTGTAGAACCTTTTGAAGCGCGAGCTGGCCGAGGTCCGCGGTGGCTTGGGCAGCGAATGCTGCGGCGGCGGCGCAGGCTAGTGGGAATGCGCGCATGGTTAATTCGTGCGTGCTACTGTAGATCGGATGAGTCGGGTTTTGGATTTAAGGAGTTGAAACTTGCGCACGTGTGTTTGCCAAAGTCAAATATTTCAAGTCTACTGAAGTCTACCGTTGCTGGCGCCCTCAGGACGATAAAGTTGAACTCGTTCAAACTCACGAGAATTCAATCTATCATCAATAAAAGCCTCACCGTCCCCGCTAGTAACACCAGACATGGATCAATTGATTGATCTAGTACCTAACGTTACTGGCGCGAGAGGTTGTAGCTTCCTCTTTCTTTCAAGTTTTCGGGGGATAGTAGTTGGTAGCACCGTGCCCGTCTGCGCACACGCGTTTGGAAGCGTTCCTGTGATTGGTTGCGTGCGGCGTCCGACGTCAGCAGCAATGTACATCGTAACTTAACAGGCATTCGTAACCCTTGCGTAGGGCCACTTCCGAGAGATGAGATGTCATGCTAAATTCCTGGATTTTACTAGTCAAGTAAACACATCGAATCGACACGCGCAATGCATTAAGGATTAGAGGTATTGCTTCATATTTTGGTCTCGATTCTTAGGCGCACCTAGTTTTTCAGTAATATGAGTACCTGCACTCGCAGAGACTGATCATTCTCTCATGTCAAATCGGTAGACGTAGCTCGTTGAATAGCCCACCATGATCCTATGTACAATGTGTCCCATGAACTTGTTTTTTTAGTATAGTCCTCCGCATTGGCCAGGTTCAGATACACCGCCCCTATAACAAATCGCATATACCAAGTTGGAAATCCAACTCAAAGTGCGACTGTTTGCCCGTTTCGGCGGGAATAAGAGAGGTGGGTAGGTAGAGCAAATTTACCATGGTCTCGGGATAAGTTTACGAGCGCTTCGTAATCTCGAAGAATTCCTTCACGCCCTGGACCACAACCTCGACATTCATGTTGACAAGCGGCATCTTGTCATAGCTGTCTTCCTTCATGATCGCAACCAGCGCAAGGTATTTATCCACCTCGCGTAGAATAATGGGCTTGTTCCCATCGCTTAGCACTATACAGCTCTCCGCACACCCGGAAGCCACCTGATCCTCGATCTTCTGGTTCCAGGGTGGCCCTTCCAGTGCCTCGCGGTATTTCTGCGTCCTGGGCCAGCTACCGTAGACTTCCGTGACGTCTATTATGACGTCGATGTAGTCGGAACATATCTCGTAGCTTGCCATATCTGCGGGCTCGCTGTCAGTCGCAATGTAGATCTTGGATAAGACATCAAAGAGGTAAGCTTTCTCGAAGCGACAGGTACGGCAGAGATTGGTGAGCATAGCCTCAAGTATTCCAAGTCGAGGAATGAGCTTTTGGATCACCTTGCTAAACGCCTCGAAGATGCTGTGATTGTAGATACTAGTCAAGTGGAAAGTAACGGGAGCGTTTTCGAATCCGTGGTCGGAAAGTTCGTCCTGGATTCGGATAGTAATATCCCGTTGGATATCTAGCTTGTAGTCATCTGACAAGCCGTCCACCTTATGGATGAACACCTCGATTTTGATGTTCGGATACGTTCGTTGGAGATTTAGTATGGTCACGTTCAGCCGCGCTACAGCCTCTAGATAGTCGTCCTGGGCATCGATGACCCAGATCAAGGCTCCTATCTCGCCGAACATGGCATCTATATCGAACGTTGGGTTGTCGAAGATATCAATCTGTCCCGGGAAATCCCACACTTGAAAATCCATAAATGACCTAAAGACTACGTCAGCAGCGAAAGCAACGATCGTAGTAACCGCTAGATTCTTACGGCATGGTATCTTTCTGTATGCGCGCCGTTGACTCGAGAAACAAGGTCTCGCTCGGTGGTAATTTGTGAAAAACTACGCTCGATATTGACGATTTGCCACTCCTATCTCAGCATTAGATTGACTGCTAGACGCTTTGCGAGCGGTCGCTTACCTTCTCTGTCCCATGAGGAGCAGCCTAGGTTTCCCTTTTGGTGACAGGTCCAGAGGTTGTTCGAGCGTCCTCGGCCCATTCTTCCGCTGTCTCTGGTCCTGTTGGTATACACGTGTTAGAGCCTGTTGCGCATGACTAGAGGGACTATATTGTGTCCCATGTGATTGTTCCTGGGGGTCCTCAGGATCGAACGTGTCCGAGCCACGAAGCCGAGAAGACATGATGACAATAGGAACACAGTTAAGAAGGATAAAGCAACGCGAATGAAAGCTCGTAGGTAAAAAGTCCCAGCCCTAGATGCATCAAGGATCAAGCTGGTTGGAGCAAACGTGCCCCTTGTATGAATATAATATTCTTCTTTGGTTCATCTCTGCTGGACGAAGCTAGATAATAGTCGTTTCGAGCAAGTTTTAGGCAGGTCTAGGTTGTGGATAGTTTGTTGCTCGTGGCTTGTATGTATTCTTTAGAGTTGAGGCAGAGAGGCAATCTGCAAACGAGGTAGCCGAATCCACGGGTCCGGGTAGCTAGATGTAAGATCGCAACGTTCGAGGGTTGCGATGACTGGATGGCTGCATGCAGGGGAGCTTGACCAGGATATATCAAAGCTCATAACGGGAAAATGGTCACGGATCCAGGGGCTCAGCTCGATCAAATCAGGGCATATTGATCGCAAATTTTTGTAAGAAGGAAAGAAATGATTTCATTGCTGATCTCACGGTGGCACAAATCAAACAGCTCGGGGATTCCGCCTGGGGAGTTCGGATACAGGGTATTCATAATCAATCTCTCTAGTTTGAAGGTTCGGCTCCGTACCAGAGGTCTGCCTAAACGACAATAAAAATAACAATGGTGGTAATATATTTGGATAAAGTATGACCACCATACGTCATGTCTGCGCGTCGGAGGCGGCGTGGCTAGGAAAAAAAGAAAAGAAAAAAAATTGAAATATAACAGCTGGGAAAATACTCGACTGGCACAGAGACCCCGTAGCCGTTGATGGATCGATAACCTTCCCGAAAAAGGGTGTCGGCGATGATACGCGGCGGTGTTTCGTGCCACTGGGCAATACCAACAACGTATACGGTGTTTTGATTCATAAGCAAGGGGATATTTAAAGGTTGAAAGAAAATCATAATCAATGTCTTACCTCCATGCTGAGAGTATAGTTCGGAGAGACTCTCGAATCTAAATCTACCCTGGTATTACGCCCAGGGCTATCAAAACGCACGCGACGGCCCTAAACCTCCCCCTCTCCCCCGCGGCATAGACGATAGGTAGACACGGAGAGACGGGAACTATATTGACGAGAAGCGAATTTTGTGTCAGGTTGGAGTCGTACTCTGGCTTAATGGATCAGGAATTCTGAGTCAGCTTTCTATACGGCGACGAATGATCTCGCCTGACCAGTACCAACGGGCTGGGGCGGGCTGACTCACCTAAGATGTTGCACCAATGATGAGACTGTGCAGAGTTCTTCGTTGTTTAGTGGCCGCAGTAAATAGCGGCAAGGAAATAACTGGCAGAGGCGCACAATGTCGGAGGGATATTTCGGTAGACCGTAGGCAGACGTCAGGATCTTCTGATTCAGCTGAACCTTCTCGGCCAATATCGATGGTCTTTTTTCGAAGTGACACTTCAATCCCGGTATCAGTTGAATTAATTGGACACCGTGTCGCGCCAGATTTATATTAGAAAACACCGAAAGCCTATGGGATAATTCATTCAAGAATTTCCACGACGTATAAGACACGGACAACCAGGTAAAGAAAGCTCGTTTCGCTCTGAGTGGGAATATACTATGAGCGAACGTGATGGAGGACGAAGGTGTCAGAGTGCTAAAAGTGACTCGGGTGCCATGGCAAAGTGGAGATGTTGAGGGAGTTGAGGGGAGGACCAGGGACAAGGGACAGGCAAGAAGTTCAAATCAGCTGACAACTTCAAATATTCCAGCTGACACGTGATTTATCTCCAGCGACTGCAGCTGGCAGCCAAAGTCCGCTCGTCTTGCTTTTTTCAATGCAATACGGATACCAGATCCTCCGCCACTCAGCCAACTAAGGTACGAGGCCATGGAAAAACGAACAGTGCCAAAGTCAAGAAGAGTCTTGAAAACGCAGAACCTAGATATAATAGCTGCGATAGCCTTGGAAATCTCACGAACCTTCGGATGCTGCTGAGACGCCAATCAATTTGACTCACCTGACCACGAACGTACGACAGACGGGAATAAACTAGAAACACCATGCTGAGATAGTCAGAGAGTAAGCTTTAAGCCACTTACTACTGTGACTCAGTCAAACGTTGAAGATTCCATCGCCTCGCCCTACAAAATCCTAATGCTTATATGTTTAGTTATTTGCGCTAGGTCAGAGACTTACTCTCAATATACCAGTGTCTTACCAAGCTTATGCTGAGCAACACGAGTCTCAGTTCATCACATACTATCCTGCCGGCTCCCGCGTATACTTACCCATCTTCGCCAGAGTATTCATTCAATCGCAGAGCTAGGAATATCTATATATTTCCCTTACTCGTGGAACTAGGCTAACAAGTCACAGTTGAGATAGCCGCGGCTCCCGAGTGTAGACGCAGGCCTTCACGAGGCCGAGCCAATTCAAGACGTTTCGCCGCGGAATGGCTTCATTAGACTATGAACTGCCAGCCAAGGTATTTGCATATCATGACTCGTAACCCGATAACTCATACACAAGTCGTGGCTCATTACGCGAGCATACGAGAGAGAGAGAAAAGGCTGCTAAAAATATTATGTCCGATAGAATAGAATGTATGCTGTTTCTCCCAACTCCAGTGCAAAGCTTCCCTTAAGCGATGCGATGCGTTGTATACCGGCCAATGTCCTCTATCGTTCCATCATGAAATTTATATGACGTCTAGGTCATTGTTATAATCACAGAGCCTTGGAGCTATGTCGACCGTAATATTCGATCCAAAGAGCAGTCCTGGTCATTTGACAGCTTCCCAGTTCATTCGGTGGTCTTTCCGCTAAAAAGGCCAAACCGTAGACTTCTGCGGCGCGGCGCAGTCTTCACTGGTTTATGTTCAACCAAGTCACCCAGCTTATCATCCTCAGGTGGCGTAGGGGGTATCTCTGGGATGGTGGTTATGGGTGTAGTCTCGTCTGAGGTACTAGGGGGCGGTGTAGGGACTTTCGCGAGGTCAGTCATCGAAGGTGACTTGAATCCCCCGAACGACTATGACAATATTAGCCATCGGCGCCTTAAATTCCGCGGCCAAGGAAAAACGGAGAAAGAGATATACCTTGACACCAATCCTCCGATTTGACTTGGCACTTTTTCTGGTCTCGGCGGGCTTGTCATCGGCCGTGGCATGGCTTGACTCATTTATTTCGGCGGCAATCGTCCTGCCAGCAACCGCAACATTCTCCTCGGGCGTGGCGACGAAGCGCACGTAGCCCCTCGACTTTATGACTCCCAACGTTTCCTGGATGTGTTGCTGGATGAGCGCAGCATTCCTTTTGTTGGTGGTGGGCTGGACCAAATTTGGAAGTGCGTGGATGGTCAAGGTGTAGGCCGGGTCAAAGGAACCACCAAACATCATACAGCAGCCGTGATTCAGATTGATGACGATGGAAGAAATTGGCCGCTGATACCGGTTGGATAGATGGTATGAGAGATCCGTTATAAAAGAAAACTCGTCCTTGATCTGCAATACTGCGTCAGGATATCAGTCCACAAGGTAAAAGGCAGACAGAGGAACTCACAATAACATTCGTTCTTATATCTGCCATAACGATAGCTTCGTTATGTATCCGGGCTCTGATCGGGTCGGGGTCCCGGTTGGCTGCCGCGAATTCAGTCTCAAAGTAAGCGCTTCTTTTCTTGCTGAGCTCCGGGTGCAGTTTGGTCTTGCGACTACCCGTGGGGTCTCCCGGCGGGGGACGGTCAATGTCGCGCATCATCTTGTTGCCTTCAACTATGTGTACCTTAGATGATCGCGGAAGATGAGACTTTCGCTGAGTAGAAGGTGTGCTAGAGACAACAGTTTTATTGTGTCCTGCAGATGGCGGGTTTATACGAGGGAGCCGAGCCGGCATGGATTCTGGTCGGGCCATACTTTGGGTAGTTACACAAGCGTTAGGGTGTGGAATAAGTAGCTGGAATAGTCTTGTCTTGCGTAGTGCCAAGTGCGGTCCCTCACAACTGAGTCTGGGCTTCTCTAGTTGCCAAATGGCTTGTCGAATGGCTTGTCAGCTCTTTTGAGCTTCTGAGAAGCCTTGCATTAACCTAACGCACGTATCACTCGTATCGGCGCTGAGCCTTAGGAGGCTTGTTGAAGGGGGTTGCCTGTTTTGGGCAAGGGATACCGATCTAGACCTTATCCAGACCTCGTAACTGGATGGCAAACGTGGAGTTGTGCGAACGCCTATGATCAAAACGGAGTGGTGCGTGACCGCCAGCTAACTAGGTACATGTAGTTAGCTCAGCTCCTATTTTTACCGTGGGGATGATCTCCCGGACCTATATGCAATTGAAAGCCGGTCTGCAATAACTCAAGTTGAATTGGTCGAATTTGGAGAGATCGGTGGTATTAGAAGATAAAAGGGGAAGTGGACGTGTGTAAGTGGTGGTTAGCAGCGCTTGGCCTCAACCTGGAATGTTGTTTGCAACGGATTCAAATGGATGCCTGTCAAACTCGAGGAAGCAGCTTGTCGTCAGAATGCATGAGACAGGCAGGTACCGAGTGGCCGAATCAATGGTACCTTCTTCTTGATCTGCATTATACAGCTGGCATATAGCCTACCTAGGCAGTGGCTACTCACTTCCATTTTCATGTGAAGTAGGAGGGATCATCGGGAACTTGCCCTTTTTATTTGCAGGTAGCCGTGCCTCAAATTGTTTCCAATCATTTTGATAGAATTTAATAGATCCATGAATTTCCTTCATCCCACTCTCTCTTTTACTTCTACCCACGCTCAACCTTAATTCAAATATTGTCTGCTTGAGTCTTTATCAGGCGAATGTAACACGGGGCACACGACCAGCTAGATCTATGTAGAACATGAGTACTCTCAATCGACCGGAATCGACTCCAATCGACATTTTATGGGATGCACGACTTCGCTTGCGCAATGAGACTACCCGTTTCGGTCGCCTGCATCCGCTCATCGACTGATGATAGCAATCAGAGAAAATCAGAGAACTGATATCAACCTACGGCGGATGATAGGATCCCCTGGGTGAAGGATGAGAAATGCTATCGCTCATTATGTTCGAATCCCCTAATGAAATGGGGGTCATCCAGTGCTGACTCCCGTGGGTATATTGAAATGACGATTTTTATCTATGAAAGTGATATATCCTAGTCGTCGAAAGTTGGAGAGAGTTGGGGTTTCTTATCGCAAACAAACACCACTGCAAGCCAGAGCCGCAGCTTTCCGTCCTCCTGATGGCTGTATTAATCTATTACTTGCATATCCGAGACCGCTTTTATCGCCCTGTTCGAATGGATACGGTGCAATTCGAATTAAATGTTATTATGGCCTACCGAGATCCGAGATATCACACCAATCAGTCTGTTCCTGATATATAAGGCGAGGTGACCTAGAACGTCAACGTGCATCACTGACTCAGATAACGTGTATTACATCGCCACCCCTCGCTAATGGCCTATTACAACTGTTGTACAGATTGGCACCATAATTCGGCCGCACTTATTCTTCGCAACCTTCTTTAATGCCCACCTTATCTCTTCTTTGAAGCGAAGCCCGACGAACAGGCGGAAGGCCGTTGGCAATAATGTAGGTCATCCGAATACGACCATATGTAGGTATGGTCTATGCCACGACCTTTAATTGCCCGGTAGGCTCTATGCTGATGGGACCGGGCTGCCGGACTTATGAGACGGCATGAACGCGACTGTCTTCCTTTCCAAGATCGACTGATAGCCGGCGACAGTAATGACGATCAGCTGAACTGGCACTAATATGACAGATAAATAAAGAGCTGTCTGGCTTTCCCTGCACAAGGTACCGAAATGCGGTTTCCCTCTCATGCTCGCATACCCCCACTGGCAGCTCCAGCTCTGCAGCGTATCATCTGTGGTAGAGGCGTTGACGGCATAGAAGAAGATCATGCTGATCATGACGGCGGTGAACCCAAAGAAGGGCGCAACGAAAGAAAGAGGCGTATGGATAGAAGTTCGGTTGCGGAGCTTTGAGGTTCTTAGTATTGGTTTGAAGCCCTGCGAGAAGGTTTCTCGATGAAGTTATACTCACCACCTTAACTTTGCTGAAAATCAGACACACAATGTTGGCGACTACCAATATGGTGCTACCAACAATAAGTGCTACCGTGGGCCGGAGGTCAAATTGGTCGGGCCATAGTGGTAGATGGAAATCACTCGAGAGGTGAGTGTTGTTGTATACAGCCAAGGTATCGGCTGAGGTTCCAAGGATGGTGAGTCCGCACAGGAGAGAGAATGCAGTGAGACCGATGCGAGCGCTATCGACCAGACGGAGCTTCTTCATATGTTTCTGGTACTGGAACTCCTGAGGATCGACGTCGGAGTAAGACGTGGACACCTGGCCCTTGTTGTCGGACATGTTGGCGAGAAATTGAGAGAGTGTGTGAAGTATATACGATGAACTAATCTCAACCTTCACGGAACGTTGACGAAGGAATAAGGAGAATTATGACCAAACGAAACGAAATAGAGGAAACGAAAGAAGCGATGACGAAAGGAAAATAGATAACTCAAACACAAGCAATTGTGATATGATGTCGAAAAGAGAGAGGCTACCAACCTTACGAGAATGCGAGATGCGACGAATATGAATGAATATCTGCCGCCAGCTTCTCAGCTATAGTCGACGAAGCCATGGACCATCTAGACTTAGTTACGTGGATCCAGAGCGCTTCTGACATGCAAAATGCTAAGGATAGTATTCCGGGTGATACCTTCGTACATATTCTATCCTGCTCGCGAGATTAATTCTGAAGGGCGATGCGCCCGTACACACGCTAGACGCGTGTGATAGACTTAGACTTGGTTCGTTCAAGGGTTAATTAGGGTACGGATCATCGCGGATTGGCCCAGCGCCCGCCAACGAGACCCCAAATTTAGACCATCGCGGGCGCTTAATGGCATGGGGAAGCGGGAGACCCTGCGGAGCCGGAGCCAATCAGAACCGCCAGCGCCGCTGGATGGCACCCTCCATTACAACCCTGCGAATGAATCCCTGCGATATGTTTCTTAAACACTGAATTGTATTGGTTGAACGGGATAAAGCATCTCGTGGTAATTGCGCTTAAGTTCGTTGCTTACTTACTGGGGGTCCGATATGGCCGCCCAGATGGCTAACTGGCTATCTACGAAGTGATGGAGAATGCACGACATCCGGCCAAAGTTCTGCGGACATAAGGGGATGGTTCTCAAGAACGACATTGGATCCACAGTGTCGTTCTGCTTCCTCTGTAGTGTTGATAGCAGAATAACTATACATCGCAAGGTGTAAAACAAGAATATTCGTATCTGACAAGCTCGAAGGGGCCTTCACCTAGGTAAGTGAGCATGTAACCTCGGACCTGAGCTCACCTCTTTGATGGATCGTGTTACCAGAGCACTACAATTCAAATATAGGCAGAGTGGCTTAATTGCGGCACCACCTTACATGGTGGAAGCCACCAGGATTCTGTGACCAACACAGGAGGGAATGGTATGATAATTTATAGAACATTGACGACAAACTACGTTCATCGAGATATCCACCTCGGGTCCGAGTTAGTGACCTAGAATTGCTTCTCGGCCGGTTAGTACTCTAGCCGGGAGTTTATTTGAGGTTGTTTCAGTGCAATACGTCAAGTGACATTGGCTAGATGTAAGGGAGTAAGATACGCCTTAAAGAAGCGGCCCGATGGAGGTTGAATTCGGTACTTCAACGTGTGGATATACGTAATACTCTACTGAAAGCTTCTTTGGAGGTTTGCTAGAGATAACTAATTTAAGAAAAACTGATTTGGGAATATCCACATCGTGAGCCCAGGAGATTCGGGATGTACGGATGTGAACTTTGTAAGTTGTCTCTGGCGCATCCGCACCAAGTCAGAATGTCTGGGGTGTGGGATTCGCATGCGTATTTTCTTACCATGGAATTGATTGGCTTTGTGCCTTCATACTAAATACCTATTACACTATGTAAGCAGGTGATTAAGTAGATATAGCCATATGTATACCTGAATTATTACCGAGGCAATCAGCTAGGTAGGAAGGTAAGTTTACGTAGTGTTATCGCTGAGACATTGTGGCGTTATACTTTAGCTACGACAACTGCCCGAAGGTCGCAATATAACGACTGCTATTACATCGATGATGTAAGTATCGTATGGGCGAATACGTCCGTATTTGCACGTGTGCGCGATGGTTCGTCGAAGACTCGGTTCCGGTCGATCGGAACCGGGTCCCCGGGCTTTTAGTGTGCAGATTCCGCACAATTATCGGGGTTTCCGGTTCCATGGATTCCATATGCCGGCCCTCACAGATTGATACGTGCATATCATATATGCTCTGTGTTGATAAATTTGCCATAGGTATAAAGGAGAGATAGCTTTGACTTACGCGTCGGTTTGCGCCGACTGATACGTGGGTAGTAATGGGAGTATACAGGGAGCCGGTTCTGAACCCGTATGGTAGAGTATCGTTCTATCATCTACCCACCGGATTCGGGAGGCGTTCGAGACACGTAGACAGGATCCGGGGCACTGGGTAGGTAATGCCCCTTTCTTGCGTGACTTTTCGCCCTCCTTTAGAAACACGATGAATGTACGAATGGTGTGTTGGCGGCTGCAAGTAGGCTACCATCCCGTCTGTGTGAACCCGCCTACGATTGCTCCAAGTCCAAACGCCTTGGGATACACAACAGTCTTCGCAATGTTCGCGTGTACGGGATACCGTTTTGCTCCCACCGCCGAGTCAGAAAAGATCGTCATGTCGGTAGAAGTATGTAAAAAGAAGAAAAGAAGGGGCCTAGACAATCCGCGAACCAACCATGACAGGGGATCGAATTTCCTATTCAAGTCAAGCTTTAGGTAGCGTATCCGAACTGTCGGGTCAGAGTGGGTCTCTTGGATCACGCTAACCCCCATAGGACTCAGCATTCTCCATCGGCTACCCATGATACTTCATGGAATCTGTATGGAAGAAACGTTGGTAGATCTATGTCTTAATGATGTTTCTGGAATTAATGATCCATCAAAAATTCCCCGATCGAAGGGAGGATGTCTCTGCTCAGATGTAGGCAAGGAACTTCCCGTATGTCAATGGCCGTAAGTATGCAGTACACAAGCATCAGTATCGTCCTCTAGAAGGACGACACGCAAGTGTCACAGTAGCCAACCGATCGTGCTACTCTTCTGACCGATACCTTTTGCACTTGACCTGTTTGCCTGGCTAATATGTGGTCCCGGCGATATTCGTCCCCGGGGACCGGGTGCGATCTAGTCTGATCGTATATGTATGTGGCTGCGAGCTCTTTGTCTTCTCCCTCCCAGAACACATGGGTGATTTCACCCAATGTATTTCTACCACCTACCAGATTCCTGGGCTTCGCCGGCACACCTAACCACTCACTCGGGGCCCAATCATCATCAGAGATATACTATTTTCGGCTTCGATACCTAATACCCATGGCAATCGGTAACGAAACCTTAGCCATAGGGGATTGCCCTCAGAATTTTGTAAGCTCGGAAGAAAGCGTGGTGAGACTTCGGTACTGATGAGAGTCCCAAGCGTTTTTTCGCCCGGCTTCCGATAGAACTCCGGGCTGAGATCTGGGCCTACAACCTGCCGGGACCGCGTATCATAGAGATAAAATGCAGAAGAATTCGCAATAAGTCCACCACTTACACATCCGCGTCACCCGTCCCGGTCAACCTACACGTATGCAACGAGTCCCGGTCGGAGGCGTTGAAACGATACCGGTTGCTATTTGGAGTGTCCCGAGGGCCTGCCCGAATTTTTATCGATCCTTCAAGAGATACACTCTACTTTAACAGAAGAAAGACACTCTTTAACAAGTTTATATCCGCAGTGCCACGGAAGGATTTGGCTTGCGTCCGTCACATCGCCATTAATGAGAAGCTCCTGAGTTACCGAAGCCCACGCCAAGTCGAGCAAATCAGGGCAGAAGGTGCTCACATGGTAGTCGAGAAGATCCTGTGCCAAATATATCAGCTCCTGCCGGGATTAGAAACCCTCACATTCGTATCCGGCGACGCGAATCCAGTATATAGCCCAGATGCGGTCTTCGTCGAAACACAGCTACCAAATCGGATGCTAGAACGACGGGTTAAGGAAGCCATTAGCACCGTCGAGAACCAGCCTCAGTTTAGGCCGATAGAGTGGAACGTCCAGGATATTGCCGCCGGCCCCGAATGTTTCACACATGATCAGACCGTTTTGGGGTATGAGGGCAGCCGGGCTGCCTTTTGGAAAGAGTTCATGCTTCCGGAGTATCAAAAAGACATGATGGCTGACGTTAGGGATTCACGACACGGCCGTGGCCCTTCGATCACGGTTTAATCTTTTCGATGGTATTGGGCTCAGATTTAGGCCAATTCATGGATATTGGCTACTAGCTGGTGGCGAACCAAATTATCCTCTTTGGGAGCTTTCGCAATACCTTACGCAAAGTGAGACCCCTATGGGCTAACTGAGGATACTTCGTTCGTACACTTCGAGTAGTTGCTTTATAAAACTGACAATTGAAGGGAATTATGCAGAATTATTTTGTGCCTGATTTCGGGATCCGAGGACCTCAGGAGTTCGTGTGAATTGTGTGATACTTACCTACGGACATGTACTTGACCTTTACTGCTGTAGAGAAGTTGGTGTATAGCAGCATTCAATAGCCTGTCTACGTATGTAGCTAGTGGATAGGTACCTAGATACTCAGTGCATATATGTATAGCATATATCTTGGGTACATGGTAATTCAATGAGAATGCGATTTGATGAACACATCAGGTTGACTGTCTATGGTGTTGAACCCGAGGTGAGAAGGCGCGGAAAATTATCGGACCCTGTGTGGGACCACCCGACCAATCATGACCTCGGGAGCTAGATAAGGATCGGTGAACGGCGTCTAACAGTGAAATTTATCGCTGAAGCTTGATCAATCAGTAACAGACCCCACCAAAATTCTTAAGCAGCACAGTTTCACCGGCGGATGTAGACACAACCAAATACAATTCGCAATACTTTTACCAATAGAGTATCAACTATACCGGACAGCACAGATACACAATGCCAGGACGAACGAAGGCCCACGACGATGCCTCGGAGGAGGTAGATACCTCCATGGATGATGCTCCCACTTCGGCGCAACAGCCAACCGAAGAACAAGAGGAAGATGCGATGGAGGAAGATGGGTCAGAGGGCGACGATCCCTTTGAGGAAGAAGAAGAGCCTCAACGAGTTCGAATTGTGCGTCTTGAGTCGGTAGCGAATTTCGATAAAACTAACTTGCTAACATGCGAAATAGCTACCTGGCTCATCTGAGAGAGCAGCTTCGTTCGAATTCTTGAAGGAGGGTCACACACTAGGCAATGCGCTGCGATGGGTTATCATGAAAAAGTATATTCGCATTCCTCCTCTTCAAGAAGCGGGGTGTCTAATTATTCCTATAGTCCCGATGTTGAGTTCTGCGCATATACCATTCCCCACCCTTCCGAGGATAAGATGAACCTGAGAATCCAGACCTATGGTATGTATTGGCATGCAATGTCTAACTATATACGACTGTTGCTAAGTAGTACGTAGACACAACTACCGCCGCCGCTGCGTTGGAAAAGGGCCTTCAGGACCTAGAGGACCTCTGTGATGTCGTATCCGACACTTTCTGGGCGGAGCGAGAGAAATTCGAAGCCACCCCGGAACAGGCCCAAAAGCGACGAGAGGAAGCAGATAGAAGGGCACAGGCGGCATAGTTTCTAAAAAGAATTTCGGCATCAAATGGATAGCATGGTATTGCGGCGTTTCGGGGCACGATAGAAAACTTTCTTAGGCGGTAAAATTTGGCTTCTGGGCTTGCTATGTACAATACAGTGGGATGATACCCATATCTAATTGCGACCCTGGTGGGCTGTTAGCCGAGAGGTTTCTAAAATGGTAGACTTGATGTGAGAAACTTGCCTCTAGGAAACCCGACATGAAATCGCTCGGTAGTTTTGAAGCTCGGAAGTTCTCGGTCTTGAAATATGACATTACGTGCGTAGTTTGCTTCCAGAAGTTCATGGTTTCCTATAGGATAATCCATCAGCAATGCTCCCAAGACGATATCCACATATTCTTGTTCTTGATCCCGGCTCTGATCGTTCATAGTCACACCGAACTACCAATTGACTGACCTGGTATTCCGCGTTGTTCTGCATGAGTAGCACATCGACCACGGGTAGCTTGTTGACGAATCTGTGTCGCTCGAACTCCTGCCGCATTCGTGTGCGGATGGTGGCTACAGGGAAGGGGACTGAGTACATCGTTTGGATCTCAGGTGCCTAGAAAGGAACATCCTATGTTAGCCAAAGCATCCCCTACCAAAATCGCAATGAAATCTGCTTCGGGTATGGGTTGATATCGTGTAATCGTTTCGGGGAAGTCCATACTGCTCGGATCCATTCTCGATAGGCTGCGAGAACTCGTCGCTTTGCGTCGCTCCAATTGGCCGCTGTGAGCTGTGTTAGCTAGAGACGAGGCCATCTATATGTATGTATGTACTGACACGTCCGCGTCGTTCGCGCAAATTGTGTAGGTGTCACCGCCATTATGGGTGAGATATGCTGCTTGACGTAGCGTTGAAGTTCAATCCAACCCAGAAGCTTATTGTCTCAAGTGGCGCTGTGGAGGTCGGAATCGTAGTAGGAACTCTACTAGCCACATTAGCCACACTGGAAGTTCAATGCTGCTTATCGCCTCAAGAGCTTATCGTACGACACCAGCTCACATAAAAAACAAACTGCACATGTTTACCTAATACAGTGGCGTCACATTCTAATCTGAGGCTTCATGTACTGTTCAGCCTTGCCCCACTACCATATAAAAGTGCTTTCTCGCCTTCGAGTCGGCGATATCAACCTTCGATCGCGACCTCGACCCTCTACCCTTGAAATAAACATAAGTCCGACAATATGCCACCAGTAAGAACTCTTGGCTCAGCGTCGAGGTCAAAAAAGCCGCCGGAGGGCTTCGAGGATATCCGCGACGACCTCGAGATCTTCAACATCAAGATGAAGGACGCGCAGAACACGCCGACGAACAATATCCCCAAGCACCAGGCCCAATGGCCCATATTCCAGATTGCGCATCAGCGTAGCCGATACGTTTACGAGCTGTATTACGAGAAGGAAGCTATCAGCAAGCAACTGTATGAGTGGCTCCTCAAGAACGGATACGCAGATGCGATGTTGATCGCTAAGTGGAAGAAGCAGGGTTACGAGAAGGTATGTTATGAATTGTTATATATAGGTTGATACCCTGCTAATTTGGTATTTGACAGTTGTGCTGTCTTCGCTGCATCCAGACCAAGGAGACGAACTTCCAATCGACGTGTATATGCCGAGTGCCCAAAGCGCAGCTGAAGGATGAACAGGATGTCCAGTGTGTTAGCTGTGGATGCAGAGGCTGTGCTTCGAGCGACTAAATCGTTATTTTCTGGGTTCCACGTTCCTGCACTGGTTGGGTTTTACGGCATGATGGCGTTACGGTTTCTGTGCATGGCGGCTAGGGTCGACCTACTAGTTTATGGCATCATTATACCTATTTGGGAGTACATTATGTGCGATTCGTTTTCACAGGATAATATCACAGGTGCTATGGGATGATCAAAATAGACAAAAATTTAAATTCAGAAGGCACCCCAAGGGCCTAGTTTAGAGTGCCCTTCATATGCTGTTGTCGTCAAACTCGTGCCTATTAAATCGTGATCTCGTATCTTCGTCCACCTTCGTTTTTCTCATGTCATCGTTTTGCAAAACCGGTCTTCCCCTTTCTGTAGCCAAATCGTACGCTTGTCGGAACGAACTGCAACGATGACATAGCACCGGCTAAATCTTCCATCTCGGTATCTGGAGCCTCAACGGGGTGTTCCTGTGTGACTGTCTTTTCTGCCTTCGATTCTTCCGGCACTGATTTCGAAGGTTCTGTCTGTTGAATGCTCTGTCTTCTTCCCGTTGCCTTTGGCCCACTAGCATTGGTCGCCGTAGAAGACCTCCGTCGACGATGCCCACCTTCGAGGAGTAAGGATCGCCTCCCGTCG
The DNA here is from genome assembly GCA_902825475.1 of Hypomontagnella monticulosa. Classification (NCBI taxonomy): domain Eukaryota; kingdom Fungi; phylum Ascomycota; class Sordariomycetes; order Xylariales; family Hypoxylaceae; genus Hypomontagnella; species Hypomontagnella monticulosa. Next base: position 2,768,587 of record CADEBF010000011.1, on the reverse strand, counting down.
ACACCTTCCTTAGTTACAGCGAAGAAGTAATTCTTCGGGTACATATGCTTATCTATGAGATGACTCCGTCTCTTCTGGGGAGTTCTACATTTCCTATCGCAACCTTCAACAAAGCATGAGTACTAGTAAGAAAATAGTTAGCTGATTTACTAATTAATTTTGCCTAGTAGAGTTTCCTTACTGTCTGTTCGCCTTTATCTCTTCTCACGGCGGCAAAAGCATCATGGCATTCCTCGATATGAATATTCAATAAGTGTTCCGATGGGAAATTCTTTCCGCATTCTACGCATCGATTCGTATGTGTCTTATTGTGGTGTGCTTCATATTCCGCATAGGTTTTGAATGACATTACGTCCCGATGCGGAGGGAGAGAGCATCTCATCGTATAGGTGTTGCTATCGTCGTCGACAGCAGACTCGTCAAGCTCGGCGATCTTAGTAGGCGGAAGTGCTTCTATTTCTCGGGGACTCGGGCCATCCGATATTCTCTCCGAACTAGCCTCGGGTTCCGGCGACGGCGAATCTTGGTCTTCTTCAGGCTCGCGTGAGCGCTTCATATCTGTGCTATGACGTTTGATGTAGAAAGTTGGGGTAAATTTACATTTACGAGAGCTAATGGCTCTAAGATCCTAATAATCTTTTGATGCCTGGGTTCCCTTAGGAAGGTTGTTTGGTAGTCGTGAATTGTACCCGGCTTGTGCAAAATAATACAGCCGCTTTATGGTCTTTGAAGCAATGGATTATGCATATACGAACCGAACTTAGCAGTTAAGTAAAATTGCTTCTTGTTGCTCACATGTAACTTGTCGAAAATGAATATTCAAAACCGAGATGTTACAATCGAAGACAGAACCAGTTGACTAGTCTAAATAATAAACTCTACCCAATACATGTGGACCTCGGACACTTATTGATCGAACCGCTCCAGTGATCGCACTGATGGAAGCGGTCAGTGAGCCCATAACTTACATGATGATAGAATGCCAGGTGCCAAGTGGAAACTTAAGCAGCTAAAGGCGTTCATTAGCGAGTGAACTGTAGCGAGTAACAATGGAGTGATGCGACTGATCTGCCGCATGGACTAGGACAGGGTTTACGGCGTGTCAAACCAAATTCAGCGGTCGCAAACGTAAAAGGAATCGGCAAGTCCAAGCAAGTCAGGCAGGTCCCCTAGCTGATCCGGGGAATTCCTGGTGGTCTCTAGCAGGGTTAGAGCAGGGCTAGATGAGGGAACCACTGTACATACCCTGAGGGTCCTCTATAATTTAAAGGCCTTAGGCACGCTCGCAGATCACTAGCGTGGAGTTATCAATTGATCGGAAGACCCTCCCAACTTTTTTTGTGCGAACCTCAAGTGCTTAGAACGTACTGGGAACCTTAGGTACTAAACTTTTATGGATTGATTCATCCAGTCGCCGTCAGTTGCATCGCCGCACCTTCCAACCATTCCATTCTCCATTCACCATCCACCTTTTCTAATAATTTCTAGCAAACCTACGTGCCTACCAAAGGCTTCCTATTCTACAACGTCGTCCGGGTAATAAACAATTACACGTCGCCACAAAATCCTTATTGTAAAGTCAACAATCGCTGGCGCAAATATATAATTATACTGTACCTGCGCCTACGGTATCTACAGTGCCGTAATCCAGCTCATCTATTCCTACTGCTACTACATAAAGAGGTCGCTTCTCTTCTACGAAGCATCTTTTCTTTCCAGAACTAAACGCCAATGTCCGCGATATTTCCACCCGATCAAGCTACTCTAGCCCAAGTCTTCACGGCGCGCCTTAATCTCATCCTGTCCTGCGCGTCGAGCTATGGATTTCCTCCGTCTCCTGACCCCCGATTCGAGTTCGTGTGATCCTGTTCCCCGGCTGTGAGCTGTCGCGTCAGTCTCCCAGTCATCCACACCACCCCTCGCGCCCCCGGGCGCCGGTGGCTCTACGTCTCTACTACGTTACGCCCCAACTTCGCAAATTCGAATCGCTCGACGGAAATCTGCGCCCACCATGGAGGACCCGCGAGATATAGTTAGGTCGAACTGGAGGTATGTAAATTGTTTGCTAGATGCGCCATATCCCACTACGCAGTAGTGACGGGCGGATAGATCGGCTAACTTACTTCATAGTAATGCCCAGAAGATCCGTTCTGATATCATGGCTAAGATAACAAGCCTGAAGAAAGAACGCGGAACTACGAATATTACCTCTCTCTTCGAAGAAGTCGAGCAGACAATGGCCGAGTATGACTTATCACTACTATATAGCTCTTGTGTATATATGTATATATTCTAACTCGAACTACCTTAGGTTTCGCCTGGCTTGTATGAACGTCCTGGCCTTTGATTTCGAATATGCGGCCAGTAAGAATGTCGAGCTTTCTCTCTGGCAGGTTCACACTTTTCTCAATGGCGAGTACCGAAAGGTCATGGGTCGCCTTTTAGCACAGAATCAGGTCGTTGTGAGGCGAAAGTTAGAGAAGCAGTATCGGGGATTTCTGAGAATTGCTCAGTCGTTCTATCGCGTATACATACAACAACTGTCGTCGCGCTTCTATATTCCGGAGCTACACCAAGTTGCTCATGGGACCGATATCGCGCCGGAAAAGATTCCACCTCCCGATTCAACTCCTCCACCCCAGCTTCGCCCAATGATCCTTAAGTCATGTCAGATCACCCTAGTTCGCCTCGGCGATCTAGTCAGATACCGATGTCAGATGGCAGAGAAAGTTTCAAATTCGAGCACGAATTTCGACAAGGCTTTAGAGTACTACGGCTTGGCCAATACTATTGACCCTGATGATGGCTCTGCTCATCACCAATTGGCCGTACTATACCAACTTCAAAACCGACACCTCGATATAGTATATCACTTTTACCGCTCTGTCTGTACTACGAAGCCGCATGAGCTGGGAGTCACGAACTTGGAACGAGAATTCAGGGGTCTAGAAAGCTCCTCCACTGCTCGTAAGGGTCCAATCAAGGATCCGTCTGAGACTATGGTAACCTGGTTCCTCCGGTTGCATGCATTTTTCTTCCAGGGAGAACCGTTTTCTCAGCAAGCAGAATTAGAGGAGGAGGTGCTACATCGCATAGAGATGGCGATGAAGCCGGGTAACGATGAAGCTATACTGCGCAGAATGACTTTCATCAACATTGCGGCGTATGATGTCGCAATGGAAAAAGTGAAAGGTTAGTTCTTACTAGATCGTCTCCCGGCCCTTACATACTCATGTGCTAACTATGGTGAATAGCCCACTGGACGCTACAAGGTTCCCAGTCCGCCCAATTCTTATTGCGATTCAATATTCGCACAGTACTCGTTATTCTTCGAGTCCTCAAGGCGGCATTGCTAGACGAGTCTGCGACATCCCAGGCTCCTGAGATAGAGAGCGGGATCCATGCTGGTGACGATACCGAAAGCCCTCTCTGCTTTAGTCCACTCTTGATGAGGATTTTTCCTCTGTTCCGCATTTATATCTCATGGATTTATGTTTCTAGGGCTGACGCTAACGCCTACCGAGAGTTTCTCGAGCCTTACATTAGTGAAGTGTACAGACTTCTATCTGACACGCTCACCCTGCTCAATGCAGTCAACGATCAAGCTATCACTACGATAACGTCGAAGTATTTGCTGCTAGAGGATACAGAAGCGCTTGGACTTAAACCTTTCAGCGACCAAAGACTGCCGCTATTCCTGCATGCAGCGATTGGAGACGTGGCGGGTGAGGAGCAATCGAAGCATCGCAAGACACGTAAGCCTCGCCAGAGAGCCTTCGGCCGCCTGTACAACCCTCACACCGAAACTATTTGGCGTATTAGAGACATAGTATTCTGCGGCATTCTTCTAGCGGGAAGCTCGAGCTACCCACTTGCGATGGGCCTCAAATCCCACGAGGGACGAACAATCGAGTGTTGGGATTTCACTAATGAAGTTTCCCGGCTCGCTTCCGTCGACGAGGCAACTATGTCACGTATGCTGAATAAACTTAAACTCGGCAATGTGGAAACTACGCCGGTAGATTTGGTACACAATAAGTCGGATTTGCAAACGTCGAGTGAAGAGCCTAGCAAAGCAGTTGCGCGACGCCAAAGCATTATCGATCATGATGAGAGCATCAATACTATTGACAAAAGCATTGACAAAGGCAAGTCAGTTCAAGAGCGACCTTCTAGTTCATTTCTCGATACGGATCTGAGCGGGGATACTGAAATGGTCAACATGGTCAACAAACTCCTGGATCCCGCCGATGACAGCAGGCCTCAATCAAGTCAGACTCAAGGCGATACAAGCTACGGCATGAATACCAGTCTAGCTAACGAGATATTTGGCCGGCTTGCTACTGACTGTGCTCAGCCATCTACCGTTACCAAGACTATCCCTAGTCTCCCCTGGGATTATTTCTACGATCCGACTTTGAGTCGCCCGACTAGTCAAGGCAAGAATCAGTCCGCCCTCGGCGGCGATTATGTACCTAGGAGCCCCCATGGCCAGCTGGGAGGTTTTGAGGGATCCTCTTATTTGACTAATCTTAGCACCCGCACACATCAAGCTCAACTGCAGCACGACCCGAAAGAGGCGTACCGTGCCATTGTCCACAATTCGCCGGGGCCATCTCAAGGAACGCCGACCTTCAAAAGCCACCAAACCAGGGGCTCTCGCGGTTCAAAGGATATACCGCGTAGCGCTATTGTTGATAGCTCTCTATATGCCCAGCAAACATTGCCCGGTAGCATGCAATCCCCAGATCTTTTCACAAGTCGTGTTGGCCCAACTCCCTTCCTAGACCCCCAAAGATCGACATCGAGAACGTCAGGCTCTCCATACTCGCCCCAAGCCACCTCGCCTCACTTAGGCCAGCCCAGGAGTGCATTCAGCCCAAATTACATGGAGCGATCGGTTAGTCAACTTAGCGCGACACCCAATCTACATAGCCCGTCTAGGATAGCCGGTCTAAACAACTCATTTGAACAGTATGGTGGGCTTCAGGGTTCTCGTAATCGTCTCCAAGACGCATCCAGTCCCATTGGCAATGAGACCGGGCTCCTACCGGTAAGAAACCAGGGACAGAGACTGGAGAGCCTAGCACCAGGTCAATCTCGCCATCCCATCTCCTCTTGGCCACTAGAACCCTTGAGAACTGGCTCGGAACTCTCCTTTTCGCACCCGAGTAGTGTCTATGTCAGCACTCAAACCGTCGCTCCCGGTCCTCCTACAACTACGGCGATCAATGGTAACCGCTACAACCCTAGCCCCTCGTATGGCCGGCCTGGCTCGGGTTACAATACCAATTATAACCGAATGAAACCATTATTAGACCCCAAAGGTGACTCTTACGAGCGCGATCGAGAAGCTTTCGAGTCTGCACTGCTTGATGACACTCCTAAACAGCGCCCGAAGTGATAGTACTTATTATTGCCGCAACGGATTCGGCTCCGCCTAGTCGCTAATCCGACTCTACTATTGCTCAGGAAACTCCGCCTTTGCTTGTTGCTTTATTGCATAGCTTTGCAATTGTTGCTTACATGTGCTGGTCAACTCGACACCACGCACCGCCTTATGTTTGAGTGCATTCCAATTCTCGGCCCCTCCTCACTGCCCCGGACAAAATTTTAGTAAAGGATGACAACTGATCCAATTGTCATAAACTATACTCCGGGCGCAGAAACCACCAAATGCGATGAGGGGCTCGATGAATGTGTGAGGATATGATTGAAAATGAAATAAGGAAAACGAAGATGACAAGAACAGCAGCCCGACAACGCCTGTGCAACTACCCGAAGAGCTGATGATGCCATCGTTTCTCAACTCATGGCCAATATGTATTATCTTCACAATCGACCATGGGCTCGTTCTGCGCTCATAGTTGACACCGTCTCTCAAACCCCTAGACGACAATCACCACTGGAGATAGTCTAGCCTAGTCTAGGCGAGTTGGGGGTTTCACAGCAACCGGTTTTCCAACTGGGATAATTCGAAGAAGTTTTCTACCGATAGCTACCCCGAAGTATCGGCACTGAAACTAAAATCAATTTATAGCTCATACGGTCCAGGCCAATGGTACCGTACCCCTGAGCTTCTGTCTGAGACGTCTTCAACCTGGCGTAGACTACTCCTTTCAACGGACCGACACAGTTGATCGTTAGTCTATCACACCCATGTCACAAACTTGTCCCGTCACCCTACGAACTTCACAGGCACATATGAGCTACAGGGAACCGTCAGTCTGGTAGTTGGTCTCATTGGCTTTTACAGCCTTCATCCTTTCATATTGCGTGTTCTTGCGTCTATCACAAGAGCCTTGCCTATATGGAGGATTGCTCTTCTCGAGCAAAATGTTGATCAACACTTCATCACCGCTGCCCACCCATGGACGTCTCTCACGACATCCATTAGCCCTCTGCAGTAATGCAGTAGCCAGGGAGTTGAGGAAAAAAAGAAGAAACGACAACTAAATTTGTCTCCCTCCAGTTGTTGAAACCCAGCAAAAAAGATGGATATGGATGATGCAGTTAAATGCTTGCTCCCCCCCTTCCAAACCCAACTTTTTTAGTTCAGTTCGCCTTTACGAAAATAGAAAAAAATTGTAAATGGTTGTTTCCCCAGCCTATGCTTGATTTGATATACCTTTCCCTTCCCTCCCTCGTCTATGGAAACGCCGAACCTTTGCGCGAAGTTGAGTAACGACAAAGCTATTTGGTGGTGGTACTAGTGGTGGTAAATAGTAGTAGTAGTGGTCACCATAGGTTAGTTCCGAACCGTCGTCAGACGATTCGGGAGAAAACCTGTTCTATTTACGAGGAGGCTTGGTAGGTCTGCTTGGGGAAGGGGTATCTGTTTTGCCGTGGAAGAAACACTGGTTAGTTGTCTATCTCTATCTGATTGACGGACAAGAGAGGGGAAGGAAACAGAAGGGGAAAAGACAATTTGTATAGCAGATATCAGTTAGTGCTGCTCACTCATGCTTCTCATGAGAAGAGGACACCCTCCTGAATAATGGCACCGCAAATTCTTATAAATGCAATGGCTGATGAGGTCATGTGATATGTGACGTAGGATCAACGAGTAAGGTAGGCAAGGTAAGAAAGGGGGGAAAACTCACGAAGGTCCCAACTCCTGGATACTCAAACGAGCAAGCCACTGGCCCATATCAACACAAGTCTCAAGAGGCTTGCCCTGGACAAGGCCAGCAACGAAGCCACCAGCGAACGCATCACCAGCGCCATTGGTATCGTTGATCTTGGAAGCGTCGATAGCGTGGACGGGGTACTCCTTGACCGCATCCTGGCCCTGGATAGCAACAACAGTAGGGAGGGTTCCCTGGGTGATGACGGCGACACGGGGCTTCTTAGCATTGGCCTTGGGCAGGTTGGCGATGGCCTTGGCGATACCGGCTACGTCCGTCTCGGCGACGGAGAGGGAATGCGAGCGTGCGTACGCCGCGGCCTCCGACTCGTTGCAGATCACATAGTCCCAGTACGGCGACGACGCGTCTAGCGGGTCCTTGAAGAACTCGGCGATGAAGGGCGCGCTGACGTTCACGATAAAGGTCTTGTCGTTGGCCGCGGCTTCCTCGCCTAGGGCCTGGATGGCTGGGGGGCAGACTGGAGGCGTTCGTTAGTGATCCATGTCCGTCTACTAACTACCTGGTAACTAAGGGGAATTGGAAAAAGGAAGTATATACCGGTGAAGTGATAGCCTCCGACATAGTAAAACTCGGCGTTCTTAACGAGAGGCCAGATCTCGGGGCTCTTCAGGTGGTCGAGGTCGTAGTGGTTGGCAGCGCCGAGGTCGGTGCACAGGGATCGGTTGTGGCCGGTGATGACGACGCCACACTTGCCCGTGCCAACGTTGGGGTCGACGCGGTACTCGACTCGCAGGCCGACCTGCTTGACGGCGTCACGCAGGATATCGGCGTACTTATCCTTACCGACACCACCGAGGTAGACGACACTGTTAGGCGGCAGGATGTAGGAGGCACCACGAGCAGTGTTCTGCGCGGCACCGCCGGCAATCAGCTTGGCGTCGTAGTAGTTGAGCAGCTCCTCGTAGAGAGGCATGTGCTCGGGCGACGCTAGGATGGCATCGTTCGCCTTGAGGTTGTACTTCTTCAGGAGGTCCTCGTTGCCGACGGCTTGGATGTCTGTGATATTACCACCAGAAAATGTAAGCGCGAGCTCCGTACAAGCAGTACAGTAAAATTCGCGAAAAATGGGACGCTAGAAAATATCGAAGATGGCCCATATATACTCTATATATTGAACCAACTCTCTTCGAACAATTGAAGCTATAGCTAAGCTGTAGCTATCATGAATGGCTTCGACGGCATTCTACCGGTGCTTCCATTCACACAACCTTCGATGTGCCTGTGTCTGCTAAGGCGGGGTTTTCTACCCCTCCAAATACCCAATTGAACTTCTTTCATAAAATATATAAAATTGACATACCGAGTAGAGGGTTCTCCAAGCACAGGAGAGCGTATTCCTTGTTGGCAGCCATTGTGGATAGTAAGCGTCGTCTAGTAGTATATGGGTGGTGTGGTTGAGTATGAGGCCGTGACTTATTAGAAAAAGGTCCCTGATTTTGGCGGGGTGAGATTTTATAGCAGAGCGGGACGACAGCGGCACAGGACGCAAAGGTGTTGGTGGGGTAATTGAAGGACCGTAAGCCACTTGAGATTGTCCGAGAAATGAACCCGGAAGGAAGGTTAAATGTGGAGACCGGCATCTCATAAGTGACGCTTACCTACATCTAAAATCTCACTTCTTAATAATTCCTTTCGGCATTCGATGTTGAATCGATCAATTGTCTTTGGGTATGATAAACGTGTTGGCGAGAATATTTACGAGATTAAATATCAAGGAGTATGGTCATTGTTCTAAGTATTTAGCTTATTTTTTTCAAGGTCGGCCCGGGAATATCGAGCGGAGCCGGATATCGTATGATATCATGGCCTTACTAAGGATAGACCCGTGGACATAGGCCGTCTACGAAAAGTATGGATGGGAATAGTGGTTCTATGCGTTACATATTGATTCTCGTCACGCGAAACTTTTGAGGGTAATTCATCTATTTCGAAAGGTTCCACTTAACCCTATTCGCATGCATCTTGATGTGGTCTTGCCATTGCCAACCATTCAACAGCTGGGCTTCTCTCTCACATCACGAGACTGGCTACCACTTATTCATCGGAAACTTTCACTATCCTCGCAAATGCGACAATTGACAAGAGTATATGCATGAAGAATCTGATGCCGGGTACTTCCCATTGAGCCTATCTCATTATCATAGCTCGCCAGTACCTAGTGAGATGCAAAGTGCAATCAAGTAAAACTCCAACCGCCTTGATGAACCATGACCTGGAGAATCCCATTTTACTCCTTCGTCTTCTGGGTACCACGTAGCAGACCCGTCCGTCTCGCCGCAATGAGACCCGCCTTTTGACCTTGCGCCGCGTATCGGGAGATTGTCGAGGCCTTACCGATGTGTTGATGGTTACCCTAGGAGTATATGTCAGCACTTTTATTCGTATTTTCATGCCATATCCGAAGCTACTTACACCACCGTGGGGATGGTCGACGGGGTTCATGGCAACACCACGAGTCTTGGGCCAGCTGTTGCGCTTGACGGCGAACTTATGCTTAGCACGCGAAGCCTTAAGGAGGGGCTTGTCAGTTCGGCCACCACCGGCAACGATACCGACCATTCCTCGCGCGCTGCTGCTGATAACCTTCTTGGCACCGGAGGGGAGCTTGACTCGGGTCTTGCCCTCATCGGGGTTGTGGCCGACAACGGTAACGTAGTTGCCAGAGGTACGGCCTAGGGCACCTCGGTCACCGACCTTCTCCTCGACGTTGGAGATAACGGTACCCTCAGGCATGGAGGAGAGAGGGAGGACGTTTCCGACGGTAAGAGCGGCGTTCTTGCCGGCGTAGATGAATTGGCCGGTGTACATGCCTTCGTTGGCAATGAAGGTCTCGGTGATCTGCTTGAACTTGTAGGGGGATCGGAAAACGACGCGGGCGAGAGGAGCACCACGGCCGGGGTCGTGGATGATCTCCTTGATTACACCTCGTACGTATCCATGGCGCTCGGCGTAATCGAGGGAACGGAACTGAGCGGGAGCCTTTCGTAGGCGGGTGATGGCGGCTAGAGAAAGTTGAATGTAAGTCGAAATAGTCCAAATCAAAATTATTTGTAATTATGGTCGAAGCGAAAGTTGAGTATTGAAGAATCGGCGGCGAGGACTTACTGAAGATACCACCGTTACCCTTCCTCTGGTTACGAATCTATTTGTTGCATCTGATCAGCAAAGACAATTCGAATAATCATAAAAGCCATTGCTGAACATACCACGCGACCCATGATGGCGGTCTAGTTTGCGCAATTCGGGATTGTTGATTGAGAGAAATGGTGGTTTGGGGTGTTTAGGTGATTGAAGAAAATTGTAAGAGGCACCCGAAATTAGAGAGCCGACAATTTTCCTCAATGCAGAAGATTGTGTGGGTTGCGCCTCGTTCCTTGACCCTAATCGCTTCGTGTACGTACCTTTTGTGGCGTTACCTCGCCTTTATTGGTTGATAATTCGGTACTCCACATGCATGCACTGTATTCGGGCAAGCTTTGTCCCAGCTCTCCACTTACGTGGCTCGTGTTCGATAAAGCCACATTCTCCATCAATTGACTGAGCTGAGTTGCTCAGTGCCCAGTGCTAAACCGGGGAATCCTAGACCGAAAGCCACAGGGACATTAGACGCGCCAACCCCTGCCTCAACTTCGCGCTCGACTTCCCTGTCAACTTGATTAATATTCATCCAACATTCACTCAATTTCTCATACCTTTTACAACCTCGACATATTCGGTCATTCAACGCCCCATACGAGATAGCTATTGTAGCATTATTCCGAGGAGAATCAATTTGCATCCTGATTCGATAGGCAACCCTTGCAAATTTGATAACTATAACTACACTATCTTTTCCCGTTTGCTAGCTTTTTCATAATCACCGAGCATAAGCTCGAGATATCACGAAGCGACAATGGCAAAGGAACACGCCACCGAGTTCGAGAAGATTATCAATGCAGGTAGGACTATCGAATCGATATGGAAGAGCGATATACTCAGCTTTAGCCGCTCAGGATATCGGTCTTCTTGATTAATACTGCTTCAAATAGAATTGCGGCTAATACTCAGCTCGATCAGGCCGGGAGCGCAAGAAGAACGAAGCCCTTGCCGCGCGTATTTTCAAGCGGGATAGCGCCCGCCGCAGTAGCGCACCCAGCGCCGGCTCGCTAGCAGGCCGAGTCGGGGTAAAGAAGGTATAAGGATACCCTCCGCCTCCAGCCTCGTTTAACATGTACAGGAATTCAGTGCTAACATATCTCTATAAAGCGATTGTCTTCAGCGGCACGACTTCCGGCCGGCGACATCAACGGCGAATGGACACATGATCTTCACAATGGACGAGGCAAGAGCGCGAAAGCCCAAGACCCCAACTCGCTAGCAGCGCGAATTCACGCACCCGGTACTACGGTACCTAAACCAAGAGGCAACCTTCGAAATGTGCGCCAGACCCGTACATCTCAACTTGCCAATGCTTACGAGCGTACCACATCAACCGGAACGGCACGTCAACAGATGAATGTCCGACCAGCTCCGACGCAGCCTTCGGGACAAGGCATTACAATCAGGGGCCTAGCAGGCCCCTTTGCGGTGATGGCGCAAAACTTCGCGCCGGGCACCACAGCGGCCGACATAGAGAGCGCCATGACTCCCGTCGGCGGCCTGGTCAGCGAGTGTCGCCTCGTTAAGACCCACCCTATCGTCATAGCCGAGATCGTCTTTGAAAGCAAAGAGGGCGCAGACCGAGTGATCCAGACTTTCAACAATCAGACGGTAGGTCCTCTATGAAGAAGCTCTATATCCTGGACCACGCTAACTAATAACCAGGCCGACGGCCGAACGCTTCATGTATACATGAAACCTGGTGGTACTTCTAGACCTCCAGTGCCTACAGGACCCCGTGCTCAGCGCGATAACGAAACTCGATCTGGTGGCAACAACGTCGTCGTCGACGGATCGATGGGATTCGACCTTATGGAGACCGATACACCCAGTAACGGCCACTCTAACGGAGGACTGTACAGCGATAACATGGTCCCCAAGCAAGAGAGGTCGACTGGGAACAACAACCGTAGAGGCAGAGGCTTCAGGACCGGAAGATAGGATAACCAGTCCGAAGACTACGACACTCAGACGGACACATACTACCCAGATTACTACCAAACCCCAACCCCAACCTGCCGTTAGTCAGAGCAGTGGCGAAGAGAGTTGGCACAGCTTCGATATTAGGATGAAGGTGGGATCTCGTTACAGTCGAGGAAGAGAAATAATTTATTGATTCCCTTGCGCACGGCATCCGGATGGAGAAAAAAGGAGATATCCCAGGTTAGGTTCGACGGGCATAGACGGGCAGAGAAGCCTAATGGGATTTCCATTTCCCACCATCACATGTACCAATACGAGAACAAATACGTTTGCATTTTTATGCTACGGTAGTGACACGAACTCGATAGAGGCGGGAGGCGTTCTTCCAATGCGCAATGCATTTTTGGCGCATATACCTAGTACGAGGACTAGGTAATACGCGCACGTCAAATTAGATATACCCGGGGTAGTTTATAGGCAGTATCAGGAAAATACAATTTGCGCCGCAGGACCATCTTGTCTCCATTATATATGTGAAGCATCCCTTATATCAAGTGATTTTAGATACAGTGATCTTGAAGGCTGTTCAAAGGCCGCCGTTACCATATTCCCGCCTAATACTATCTCAAAGTCTAAAAAGAGTGAAGATGATGTGGCATCTAGTTCTAGGAATATTCATCTAGAATTAGTTAGTTTAGTCGTTTTAGTAACTAAACTAAGGAAATACTAATTTGTCATTTTAGTTTTTAGTTACTAAACAGGCTATAACTAATTTCCAACATTGAAGGCTATCAACTCCGTCTCCAAACTACAAGGAAGATAGCTTTAGGAATCCCCTCATTCTTCAAGCTTCGAGAAGTTACTTTAGAACACTATTTCTACCTGTTCATCCGCTGACTCGGTTAAATAATAATATTAGAATCGTCTAGAATCGTAATAGAAACACGGGAACGAACACAGCACATTGGGTAGCAATAGCCCAATATTTACTTTAAAACTCTATAGATATCTACCACGATCTCGTATTTCATGCTGTACTCGTTATATGCCACGCTATGCTTTCCATATATATATATGAGGGGTCTTATAACCGTTAACGTCTCCCCATCCAAGGTATCCTCGTAACGATTCTATACCACCATCCAACCCCCTCCCCCGACCGTTTTAAAAGCTAGAAACAGACACCCGTTCCGTCCCCCGTTTCCCCTTCCTTCCACTCGACTTACCCCCGAGCCAAATATATATGCAATATGCAAGTACCTAATTCACAAATCTCAAGTATCTAATCATCACACGCATACGCATACGCATTACCCCTTACGCAAATATGTACGCCCATGTGCACAAATCAGTAGGCGGGTAGTAGGAACCTTAGGTAAACGTACACAGGCAGCGCTGCTTCTCGCGAACCGCTGCACCACGGAGGGATGACTATGATGAGGACGATGACGATGATGGTGTTGAAGAGGTCATGTTTCTCTGATGCACACACCCCCTTCCATCCCTCTCCCTTTCTGCTTCGAAAAAAAAAACCAGAACAGAATAAAAATAAAATATGCTAGCCCGCCCGCGCAACGAGTCCTATCCATCCCATCCCATCCGCCTGCTCATCAGACCCCGCCGTCGTTCATGCTCTCCTAGGGGGGTTTACCTGGATCCCCCTTTCCTATCCTACCCTGTCTGCCGGCATATGGTTCCCCTAGGACAGGACGCTAGCTACTGGTCCTTCGATCCTTGGATAAGTAGGAGCAAGTGGGCGGATATCGCTATGTAAAGCCGCCGGGCCCCGGGTCTAAGTCGTCGAGGGAAAGGTCCGAATGGGGGACGATGGGTTGGTTCCCGAGCTTAAATCTGCTTTCCCAGTTTGTTCACGCAATGGCGGGAACTCCTCCCAGACAGCTATCCCTAGCAAGACGGGGGGTTTTAAGGACCTCGAGCTGCGACGTAACTTGGTTCCTCCCAGCAAATCCCTTAGACGGCGTCGGTGTAAGCAGAGCTTTCTGCTACGACCCCGCCGCTGTTCCTGGTGCGATGGGGGTCCGAAAATGGCATTCAATCTCCCAACCGTGCGTGCAGTGCGGCGAAAAGAAAAAGGGGAGGGGAAAAAATCAACACGTTTTGGGCAATCTGGGTTGCACCCTATGTTCTGTGGGTATCATACACGCCTGTAGAAGTTTCTCGCGCCAGCAGGCTGGTGGAGGAGAGCCATTTTTGCCACTGCTGCGTCCGATAGATATGGATTTTCGATGGTTATGTTGCTGCTACCGATCGAAAAGCTAGGACCTATAGTTGGATCCTAAGAGATTGGGATTCTCTTCAACATACTGGGACTGACTCGGGTGGTCTCAACACACAAATTCGATACACTCAGGCCCGAGTGGACTATCGCCGTATGCGGGCTTCTTCAGGCCCACTGAGAGCCGCTGCTCCCCATGAATCCTTCTTCGAGTGTCCTTTCTTCCAGATTACGAATGAAGTCACGGTTTCCTCTAGCACCTCCTCGCTGCGCTCTACTATCTCTCCTGCCAGCTACCCTACCTGCTCCAGGGTCAGTAAGGCCCATGCCATCGGCAGGCGGTGGATAATATGCTGGGCTTGGTTGCAGTCTGATAGGTTGGCTCGGGTCTAGGTGGCTGGCCACTCTCTGGATGGCAGCGGGTATACCACTCTGTTGCTGATCCATAGTCGACGCGCGTTGGCGACCTGCTCGGACTGTGGCTTGCTGGTACAAGTTCGGTTGCGGTACGGCACCGTAATTTGCGGGTGGCATTTGCGCAGGTGCTTGGCCCATTACCATTTGGCCGTAAGGAGATTGTTGAGCGGTGTACGGCGGTGGTGGCCCAGCGTGGCTACTTCCGGCACCATACATGCCATTACTTTGGTACATCGAAGATTGCCCGTGTGGAGAAGACGGGTATTGGTTAGCCTGCATTGCATATGCCCCTTGGGCGGCTGCTTGAGCTTGCGCTTGCGCTTGCTGTGCTCTCTGCTTGCTAAGTTCGGCAGCCTGCTGCTGCTGTTGAGTCCCGGGAGCTGGGGAACGGTTAAGGGAGCTAGCCTTTAGATTCATCGGCGGTACAAAGGGACCCGTGAATTTCTGCTGGGTGATGAATGGATGGAGCTTCGCTTGTTGTGGCGACCATCTCTCCAGGGGACTGATGGTTAGCAGGCCTCGCACGAAATCAATGAAAGCTACTCGGTTGTTCATTTCTGCCAGAAACGTTAGCTAGACCACGATGTTTGCTAAGTAGACAATATCCCTTACCTCGATCAATCTCGCTCTGTTTCATATTCTTCCGCGGCATCGGGTAGGATTTGATGATATCCGGTAACGTACTCGCTTGGAAGTACTTCTTACTAGGTTGTTCCTTCGTCCCCCGCTCTCGAGAGTATTGTTCCATACTCTTGAGATGATACGTTTTCCGGCCAAACTCGTCCTGCCTCTTCTCGAAGAAGTCACCAGCCTGTTTGCCAACCTCGATCATCCAGTTCGGTGGATTTCCAAGCATCTCGACAATTCGTGAGACCTGGTTGTACTCGGACGAACCTGGGAAGAGCGGCAAGCCTAAGAAGAGCTCGACTACTATACAGCCGAGGGACCACATGTCGATTGCCGAGGAGTATGGAAGACCTAACAGTACTTCCGGCGATCGGTAGAATCGGGATTGGATATACGTGTATACCGTCTGCCGTTCATCACAGGCTGAGCCGAAATCAATAATCTTGATGATTGGGCTCTCCAGGTTCTTCAGCAAGATATTTTCGGGCTTCAAGTCGCAGTGTATTAGCCGCGCCTTATTAAGGAGAGCGAGACCATTAAGGAGCTGCTGTGCGAATACTCGTACGAGTGTCGTACTGAGACCTCGGAACTGGTTCTGCTTTATCAGCTCGTAGAGATTTACGCTCAAAAGCTCGAATACCAGGCAAAGATGTTGTCGATGGATAAATGTGTCTTTGAGGCGTAGTAGGTGGTGGTCATCGTTCTTGTCGAGTTTCGTATTTAACTATGCGAATATTAGCGTAGTCGACATAGACGGACTGACAGCTTCGGTTCGAGCCTTACCAAGTCTAGAACGGACACCTCCATCATGCTCTGATTAAAATATGCTGTCCTATTTTTGATTACCTTGACAGCGACAACTTCTTGGGTTTTCAAGTTTTGGCACTTGACGACCTGTCCAAAGGTGCCTTGCCCAAGCACATCCAAGATGAGGTATCGGTTCCTATGAGAAAAGTTAGTAAAGTTAAGAAAATGAAATCGATAGATACTACATACTTGTGTCCGGCCTCCTCCGAACCGAGAATGTCGTTAACGTAGAGAATATAATCGCTGTCCTCATTGTCGTAGCCATCATTCTTAGTCCCCTTGCTCGGTTTCGTCAGCACCCGACGGGGGTTGCGAGAGGACTCGTATTTGAAGCTCGGATTGCATATACGGTACGTGGCCGGTAGATGGACCGTAAGAGCTTGGAGAGGCTATAAAGAGACAATTAGAATCACTGAGTCTGGGGGGAAATACTTGATGACAAGTCTTCATACACTTATAAACCCTCCTTCTGGGTTCGCGCGTCGGAATGGTGGTTGAGCATTGACCTTGGGCTGTAACTCAGTTACGGACCCGATTTTTTTGAACTGAGGCACTGGCCGTTTCTCCGCGGGCACATTCACGGTGGGTTGAAGCGCTCTTCTGGGCGACTTCGGATCATTGGCATAGCTGCCGTCCAAGGACGCAACAGCAGACGACGGGTAATTTTCCTGGGAATTTGTGTACGGCGTAATAGGAGGAAGCTGAGAGTTCTGCCGGTAGTAAGAGCCCTGAGGGTTGTAGTCGGGTCGGGTAGGCGACTGGCGCTGGCTATGGGGGGCCGAAAATTGGGTCTGATTTGTGGCCGACTTAGGTGCATATGGCGATGTTGGTGACAGTACCTCCATGGGCGAATAGCGCTGGGCGGCGGCCGAAGGTTCGGAGGGTGAGTGAAGGTTCGCAGGTCGGCCGCCCGAAAGGTGCGACTGATGATGGGGTCGCATGGGGTACTTGATGCCTCCGTAAGGGTCGTGAACGTCCTGCATGGGCACGTCACCGTTTCCATCGCGTAGCTGCGGGGTGGTGATAGGCGAAGTCGCGCTCTGTTGTGAAGAGTGCGAATTTAAGCCCCCTTGGTATTGGTCGTACTTGAAGCTCACAGGTGGTTGAGCTTGAGCGGACTGCTGGCCGTATTCCCTACCCGGAGTCATTTGATTACCGCCATTATATCTTCGAGGACCGCCAGCGGCGTCGGAGTAGCCCTGCCATTGATCCATGGCGTCCGGGCGGTAAGGGAGAATGATGTGGCGGCAGGGTTAACAACGCGGGGGTTGACGATAGTCGTGAGTCGGTCGAATATAGATGAATTGGAGAAATTATGATATAGCCAATTCCGGCCGGAAGATTGTTGTCTTCGTTAGTCCTAAGTCAGAACAAGAAGGCGCATTTAGTAGAGGCGGAAGCGAGCCTTTGCTCGCTGAGTAGAATGCGGGCTTAGCCAGTCCTCTCGACGTTGCTGACTTGTTCGAGTTGTTTGGACTAGGGAGACAAAAAAAGGTTGGCGGAAAATGGGGAAGACAAGGATGATGTGAATGGGCGAGGGCTGCGGTCGTACCCAAATGCGATATACACAGTAGCGTAGCGTAGGTAGGTGGTCGGGGTACTTTCTGTTCGTACAATGATATGTGAGTAGGGTAGCGTTTTTAGGTATTCATGATGAGGGCCTATATGATAAAACGCGATTAGGAATCTCTCTCTCTTGATAATCACCTTCTTTTACTTAAGCCGCCTCAAATGAGGTTGCGAAAGGAAGAGGGAAATTTTTGGGAAGAGGGATAAGAAAGAGAGTACGTTAGAAAGCAGATTGTGTCGTGAGGTTTGGGGATTGGATGGTGGATGGTGGATGGCGGGTACGTCAGTCAGGACATGAAAGCGTGAGAGGGACACTCTGAAAAGAGTGATGAGGGACAAGATAAGCCTATGGGCATGGGCAGGTACTGTACCTAGGCACTGTACCTTGGCAGTAAGTGACCTGCAGCAGCTGCCCACGCCCCCCAGCCCATGTTATGGCAGATGAATATTAGATTTATTAATGTTGGTACTTACGATTGGGTGGAGATTCGTATGGTACCGCTAGTACCACCTCTCCATGTTCTACTATTCGGGGTTGGGTGGATTGGGTACTAATTAAGGCACTGAACCACTCAAGTAATTGCTAGGGGACCCAGGCTTAAGTGAGCGCAACGCAACGAGGGGGAATCGGTATCCACATTATTCGTGTAGCACAGAGCACAAATAGGCGTCGACTGAGACCGTCGACGTTAAACAATTTTTTTTAAAGCCAACCATGATGGTAATAGCGAACAGCCATCGTATTCATTATTCCCTTCTTCAAGTTCTTACCTGCTGACATTGGATGTTGTAGTGCGTCATATTTAAACATATGTTGATAAAAGTAACGTGACAGATATAAGGGTAGAATATAAAAATATTGATTTTGAATAATTCAATGGTATCAACATTGAATCAGCCAACCTTAGAACTTCTATTTACAACTATCAAATTCTCAAGGGGTTTTATACCAGCCAATTATGAACCGAACGTGAACCAATAGCAAATAAGTATATCAACTCCAAAACAAACACACAGCACCAAGGCTATCCTTATCCTATGGATCTCAGGTTACATGCATAGGATATAGATAGTTGTAAAACTCTCTGTGCGAACGTTACAAACGAAAAGCAGATGTATCTAGGATATGAGATTACGGGACTATCATCAGGATTAGGATTGCAACATCCAAAGGCGGCAATCCACCTATTTTCATACGACACATCCATATTATCCCCTCATAATTTCCAGTTACTAGTCTAGCTACTGTACCTAGCTAGTCAAGAGAGAGTTATTATTAGGTGGCGCTTGACACAGGCAACAAAGGCGTCAGGGTCCTGCATCCGCCGAATTACCGGTAGGTATATTATGTGACAGCGACCGTAGCCAGGGCCGGAGTTATTATTGCTATTGTCATTGCCATTACAAAGGCGTCAGGTACCCGTCGAATTCCGACTTACACCGAATATACCTAGTAGGTAAGAGCCCTGGAGATTTGATGCTAGAACAATAAGACAAAGATACAGCGGTCTTCGATTAAGCATTTCTCTAGTTATACTATATTCAACGACACAAGAGGTTCTTGCCTGGGTTCATCTCCACACATCACTCTTGATGTATCATTAATGTGCATACCACCACTTTGAGATGAGTCGAGTATCTCTAGGTTATATAGCATAGGAAAGACATTATCAGAATTTCGCCTACGTTTCGTAATTTCTTTTCGGGGCCCTTATCAAAAAAAACAAACTTAGAAAATCCATAGAAGTTGAGAACAATAACAACCTTGGACGTATCGTAGTTCACCCCCAAGCGAGTAATAGCCTTTTTCGGCTGACGTCGAAGCACTTACTCCCCCATTGCTTTGCTTTGTCCCGGTTTCATCGAGGGAGCTCTCCCCAGATTAGATCTTACGACGACAACAGCGAATCAGCAAGAACCTCACTTGGGTAAGCGGTACGTACGGGTGGCGCCGGCCCACGGGTACAAAGTCGTGCCGGTCTGGGGGCTTCTCATAGGTAGATAGATAGGGAGGGAGCTACGTAGATTGATTACAATACTAGAGAAGAAGAAGAAAAGAAAAGTTCCATTCGACAGCAGCTTCTCTATGCCGCATTGTGTACATCCATCGTGTCGATCTGACTCCAAAGGCCAACTACGATACTACCTTTGCCGGTCCGGCCGGTAGCGTACCAAAGCGAGCGTTTCTGACCTTCTGAAGCATTATCAAACGCACCCAGCAATCATGTCATTCTGAATTGCCGACATGACTGGGTACCTAGTGCAAAGGCTGGACCTCACGATAGAAACTTTGTAGCCGGGGAACACGTCTCAATTTCTTTTTTCTTTTTATTGAAGAGTCCATAGCGTGGCTGCTGACGGGATAGAAAACGAGACGTAGGAAAAAAAAAAAAGACCATCTAGGTTTAATAGACAGCTAAGGTTGGGCACCGCGATTACAAGCCTCCGAGCCCAAATGACGCCAGACGAGCCAGGGGGTCCTCGTCGTCTAGCCGGGATTGTCGCATCTCAGCCCTCGAACCGAACATTGCTAAACAACACGTCGTATTGCACATAATTATCTACGTACTACCAAGTAGGTATCTATCTAATACCATGGAAGAAGAGCTTTGAAGCTTTGCTCAGTCAGGAGTGTCCCAGAGGATTGGAAACGTCCTGAAAGTCTTATCTGTCTGACACAACCTACCTACTAGCTCCCGCGTTCTTTCAAAGCTTCTTGAAGCTTCATCAAGCTCCATACGTCACAGGTTTCTAGCACTACCACCACACGCGCCTCCTAATAAGCTAAGCAAGCTCTGGCATACCTGAAACCACCACAAGTCAGAACAGCTTACCAAGCGGGATTACCTTTAATGTGTAGGTAGTTATATCCCAATTGCATTCGCTGAGTCCAGTCAAGTATCTGGCTAGTCAGATCGAGCTATTACCAACTTAACTAACTTATCATCGTCTTTGTTCACGAGCTCTACAGACTGGTCGCCTTTTTTTATCCAACCAGCCCGCTTACTTGGGGACTACATACATACATTTTCCTGTCAGTAGAGAGGTGCCACACCAACCTCTGCCTCGCCTTTTCCCAATCGTAAAGTAAAAAAAGGGGGTTGTTTCTCGAGGGCCATCAAGAAGCCTGCTCTCACAGCCTTAAGGGGGGTTTGATGTGAAGTGAATAATAGTAAGGCCGTAACTTCGTCAAGCCCAACTTATCATATCGTCGTGGCTGTGTCAACAAATGCGAGGAGGTATCAAAAAAGCTTGCAAGGAAATGCCAGGGACTTTTCTTTTCAGAACGGAACCAAAATGACAACAAGCAAGGGCCCAAGATTTTTCAGGAATCCGAGCTAAAATCACAGACCACAAAAAAACCAGTGGTAGGGAGAAAGGCAGAAGTAAGAAGAAGTAAAACGCAGAAATCGGAATGCATCGATCTAGAGAGAAAATCCTCAATGCCAAACAAGCAGCATTGCTTACATCCCATCAAACATTTAAGTATTTCAGCGTGTGAGCCCATTCCCCAAGCAACCATACCAGGACAGAGAGAATGCAGCTACTGTGCGCATCCAGGAGCTCTCTTTCAACAAGACGCCCCGTCGAAGAAATCAAACCCCCTTAGGCCACAACTAACCTTGGTATCCAGGATATCCACTATTGAAGCCCTGAGCAGGCGGCGGCTGGGTCCACGGCTGCTGGTTGGGCGGCTGCTGACCGCGACCGTAGCCTCCGGCACTTGGCGGTCCGCCGTATCCCATGGGCTGGGCCCCGTAGGCTGCAGGCGACTGAGCGGGCGGGCCCCCATAGGGCTGCTGCTGGCCACTATATTGACCTATAGATAGATATATTAGTACCACCAACTAGGCTAGCATGCGTTCGACGGAATCAACTTACCTCCATATTGTGGGAAGAATGTCGAGGGTGTGCCTGGGTATGCAGACGCCTGGGCGCTCTGAGGGCTGAAGGCCTGCTGTGAGGGATCGAATCCTCCCTGAGGATTAGTAGGGGTCTTATCCTTACCCCACTGTCATGTCATCAGTATCACTCTTCCAGTTCATGATAAATGTTAAACTTACGCTGCACTTCAAGGGTCGTCCATTAACATTATATCCGTTCAATTGGCATATCGCCATCGCTGCGTTCTCGTGAGTATCCATCTTGATGAAGGCAAATCCTCGGTCGGCTTGGAAACGTGACTCAGTAACGTAGCCGAAATTCTGGAAAAGCGGCACAACATCGTTCTGGGTTGTGTAAGGAGTCAAGTTGCCGACATAGCAAGTGGTTTGCCAGGCCGGCGTCTGGTTGACAATCATGTCATAGCTCTGAATCCCATGGGTAGGGAAGTGATGGTGGCCGTAAGGGGTAGTAGGTGTCATGCCCATAGCCTGCATCGCCTGCTGTTGAGCCATTGAAGGCTGCCCCTTTTGGTTGGCCCAGTTGCATCGAATCGCGCGCGAGCCCAGCCACTCCCCGTCCATCGAACTCAGGGCTTTTTCGGCATCCGCGCGGTCCCTAAAAGCAACGAAACCATAGCCACGAGATCGACCGGTCTTCATGTCCCACATAACACGGGCCTCCGAGATAGTTCCAAAAGCTGAGAATGCTTGCAATAGAACCTCGTCGTTGACTTCATTGGATAGATCGCCCACGAAAATGTGGAAGTGGCTCGACGTGTCTTCCTTGTTAGAGGTATTGGACTGATAGGCCCAGTTGACCCTGATCTCCTACAAATAGATATCAGTTTTAAGAACATCACTTGTGGGGACGAACAATCTCACAGCCTGATGAACACGTCGACCATTCAACGTTTGCATAGCACGCTCAGCTGCGCCGGGGTCGTCGTACTCTACAAAACCATAGTTATAACCCTTCTGCTGTTATAAAGTTAGCGCGTTGCTGGTAAGCTTACAACAGCTCCAAGATGGCACTTACGTTCTTGTCCGGGATTATCTTTACGTTTTGAACATGACCAGTAGTCTCAAAGATCTGGCGCAAGACATCTTCCGTGACACGGGGGTCAAGACCTCCTACATATAGGGCGCGCTTGTTGGGTTCGGGCGCAGCGCGGCGCGGGAACGGGCCGCCACTACTGGGGGACATGACACCGCCCTTATCAACAGCAGACATCGGCGACGTAATGGCAGTTGGGATAGGGTTTGTGTTTGGCGGGATATGTAGAGGTGGCGGCGGCATATGAGCGGGATTGCCCTGGCCATTCTGGTTATCGAAGCCAGGCGCGCCGGCGTTTGGCTGGGGGGGAGGCGGAAGCTGAGAAGCGGCGGGAGCGTCAGCCATTGCGAATGATTTGCCGAATGGAAACGTTTTTGTGTGTGAAGGTAGAATGCGATTGTCGTTGCAAAAATTGAATTGTCGCCGATAAGGCGATAAAAAAAGCTAAGCAAGCGAAAAGGAAGGCCGGCGGGTGGAAAAAGAGGGGTGTGCGGCGGTCTGGATTAATCGAAAGGGATCCCAATTCTTGTCAACCTGGTAGTTGTCGTGGCTTCGTACGGATCGGAGGCGGACGAAATGATCAGGAAGAGGAAGAGAGAGGTGGGGTATTTGAGGATTTGATCCTATTGTCCTAGCCCTTTTTTTCTTGATACAAATTGATTGTTCACAGTGTCGCAATCGTAGCCGGCGAATCTAATGGTATTGTTACTGGTAACAGGCGAAAATGCGCAACGACGATTAAGAGACGTAAGGACGCAAAGCTGTAGCAGAAGAGAGTAGTGGTGATAGTAGCAGTAGCAGTAGCAATAGTAGCAGCAGTAGCAGCAGTAGTAGTGGTCCTCAGGACGGTAATTTTTTGCTCGAATGGAACGAGATAGAGATAATGTGACGCCGATACAATGCGATTCTAGACGAAGACGCGCGCTGTGGAAGCTTCTTCGCAACCTAAGGACGAGAAGGGCCGCCGAGACCGAAGAGACCAAGAGGTAGGTTGTTCACCTTTTTCGCTGTTGTCGGCGGGATGTGTGTGGGTAAGGGCGGAGCAAGAACGTATGCAGATGCAACGCCTCACAGCAACCGACGACAGGGTAAGGAAAGATAAAAAGTGAACCTTGACCGAGGTGAGGAAAAACGACTAGGACGAGGACGAGGACGGTGACGAGAGACGAGACGAGACGAGACTAGAACAAAGATAAGGAAGAAGAAAAAAGGAAACTGCCTGAAAGGAGGAGTCCCCCAATTTTCAACACACGGCACCGACAATATGTGAGATTTTCTGCACACGATAGGTAAGATGGAGGAGGGAAAGGGAAGCAAACGACGGGGTCCAGTCGATGCGGCGTGGGACTGGGTTTTTTTCAGACGAGTTTGATGGATAGGTGGAGAAGGGCAACCTGGACCTTGACAAAAAAAAGGTGGGGATGGATCCTCGCCTGCTCAGTGCTGCTCGCAGATACCTGCTACCTACCTAGTACCTACAGGAGGCTACAGTAGTGCCAGTACCTACCCTAATGCTCTATACATGGATCTGCTAGCCTGAAGAAGGTACCCGTAGAACCGTTCTTTGTCATTTATAGAGGTCTTATTAGTGACATGCCGAACAACCTGGGAAATCAAAGCTGCTAAGCCACAAAAGAGCTTTTAGATTTGATCAAGCATTTGAGGTGTATCCACCATTGTGGTACAAACGTGGGGTGATTCGCAGTCTGACAAACCTACGTGGACTTTACCTTCACCTACTATTCTCGGTACCTACCCAGTTGAGTAAGGACCTGGGTTAGGTGCGATTTGGTCATTGAAGTGTCAATCTCTCTCTATATATACTATTATATTATGTCAATTGCTGCATTCCATATAGTCCCGACTATAGAAAAGATTGACTTTGAATAAGAATACCATCAGATCATAACATACATGTACATAGTAGTTCTTCGCCAATGCTACAATATTTTATAGTATGATTTTTCCTTGAACTGCTGCAGATCTAGCTCCTTATAGGTGGCTGCGTATATTACAGGGCCGCATACAATGCATGCAATGGAAATTGAATATCGTCTGGGTCATTATCTAATTGCTTGAAAACTTGCGCTACCCGTCTAATCACAATGACACCACAAGCCAGAAAAGCTTGGCATGTAGGTAGTAACAACTATCACAAACAGAAGGAAAATCCATATAGATACTATCAATATTCGATACTACCATTATAGGTACATAATTGCTTTAAGGTACTAGATCATAACTAGCAAGACAGCTCTTCTAAGCTTCAAAGCTATAATAAAGAGTATGAAATTCAAGTGATGGAATAAAGAACTGAGAAGTCTTAAATACGTTCATTCAATATATCTAAGTAATTTAGTAACTCGTTCAACAAAGCACCAGAGATCAATTGGTATGGTCTAAAGAGGCGGGTTATATTGATGTCAAAAGGGGATGAGAGTCCTGGAGATATGCCCAATTAGAGCTTGGGTAGGACAAAGCGGGACCCATATCAGCCACAGGCTGACTATTGATTTCCAGAGGGCAGTTACCAGATACAACCTTAATTAATATGGGTACAATCAGTCACCCAGGAATCTTGAAAGTCAAGACATCTTCTGAAAGAACAAGATAATTCCCTTCGATTATTGTACACGCCAAATATTGATCAATCATAACTGGATCGCAGAGCGTAGGGAAAATAGCGGTTCTTGTTTGATCTGCCACCGTGGCTGCTTATTTATGACATAGAATAAGGCGGAAGCACTATCGACAATGGCAACTCCAAACCAGGACCCTCTGCAGGTCTTGGATCAGATGTTTAAGGAAATCGTGAGCTGCTCCTTATTCGAAATACCCAGTAACTGAACAACGGTACTAATCATGTCAATATAGTTGGTACAAACTGGAAAGCAACTTAAGGCGAGTGCTAAAGATGGACCAAGGAATTCCACTGGTGTGGGCAATGAGGTTCGCTCGAACACATCAGATGCCATGGTGGCATACCACTATGCCCTAGACGACCTGGAGAGTGAAATAGTATGTCTCCGCCACTTATTTAACATGCGAGGATTCAACTAACACCAAATTAAAGACAAGGGCAAAGGCCGTCATACTGCGAGACTTGGAAAAGCTACGGGCTGCTCGAGCTCCCGCTCCAGTCCCTATCCCTCTTCCACAGCCCGTGGCACCTCCAGCTCCGATGATGGAGCTACCATCATCGGCAGCGCATACCATAAGCACCCCAGCATTCGCTCCTAAGCAGGAGTCCAAGACAGCTGCTCCGTTTCCTGACATGGGCATGGGTATGGGTATGGGTATGAACATGTCTACTGACATAGTCGACCTAACCTCTGGCGATAAGAAACCATCGCCACGAGTCCAGCCCGATGCTATCAAGCCTCAGTCCAGACCATCTCCTTTAGTGAAGAACGAGGTGAAGCCATCACCCAAGCAGCCTCCCAAACCGTCACCAAAGCTCTCTCAACCTCCTAAAGTGACACCAGTTCCCCCTCCGCAAATCCCACAGATCCCGCGATTTCCACCGTCTCAACCTAGCACTGTCGGCTCGGCGGCTGCAACTCAGGCTCAACGGGGAGTGCCCAATGCCCAACCGACAAGACCGTCTCAGGCTCCGCCAGCAGCACAAACAGCTCCGGACAACACGATTAATGTCATGCCGATGTCTACTAATGTCGGCGGGGGTGATAGTAATGCCACAGGTGGGGGCTTCACGGATATGCAGTTCTCCCTCGCGCCA
This sequence comes from Hypomontagnella monticulosa, assembly GCA_902825475.1. Lineage (NCBI taxonomy): Eukaryota > Fungi > Ascomycota > Sordariomycetes > Xylariales > Hypoxylaceae > Hypomontagnella > Hypomontagnella monticulosa. Next base: position 2,742,045 of record CADEBF010000011.1, on the reverse strand, counting down.
CCGAGCAACAAAGCGCAAGCCGCGCCTCCAGCCCCAATGCCCGAATTTGATCTCACGACGTTTGCGCCACAAGACGCGAGTAACAATATGATGTCTCTTGACACTAAGCCCGGTAATAGCAGCGGGGGTGCTCCAGCAGGAGGTAGCCAGAACACTGCTGCGGTACCCCAGCAGCAGCAGCCGAAGGAACCGGAGAAGACCGACACAAATATCGACGACTTATTCAACTTGGACAACATGGATAACCATGATGGAGCGGGCGATATGTTCGACCTAGGAAACGGTGTCAACGATAGCACCTTCGATGACATGATGTACTACGACGACAACAACGCGGACATGGACCAATTTGACGAGCAATTCTTCCTTCCGTGATTGAGTTGGAAGCACAACCCACACCCTACAAATTTTATAGGGAAGGGAGAGATCTTGCTAGTTAGTTTTAGGGGCGAAAGGGGCTCGGCTATTAGCAAGAAAATAGGGAGCTTGTTGTAGGATAATAGCGTAAAGAATTATGTATTGCTTAATGTAGCCTACGTAATGCAACCACTATCCATATTACATTGATCCACTGCTATTAAACTACGGCTTAACTCGCTCTGGTGATTATAATAGAGAGTAATCGTTGAAGGTCAGGTTGAGTTACGCTAGGACCGATCAAGATATCTGAGATGCAAAAGGCTCTCCCTACCATACAACTTCTGATTGTGTGTGTGTGCTTACAATTCAGTTTTGGATATCTAAGTAAAAACTGCTATTATGCCATGATTCTACATGGTAACAATTCCCTGATACAGTAGTCGATAACCATACATCCCACTTGCTAGGAATAGGGGCGGGATATACTACGTTGACATTGGTTGCTCGCGGTGTCCTTCCAGAATTATGCCCGTAATTAGATGTATCACAACATCTCGCATGATCATCAGAATACCAGGTGAACTCTGTATAATAATAACAGTATGTTCGAGTTGATATGGGCAAGGGGAAGCGACCACCGTAATTGGAGCCGTTGCTCATAACCTGTTTAATCTCTAGATATTATCTCTCCATCAAATACTTAGGTGCCAATGAGATCAAATGGCCATAAGGAATTCAGAAGGGAAAAAAAGAAAAAAAGAATTAATAAAAGAAAATAGCAAAAAGCTTAGCCCGAGATCCGAACCATCGACATTCGTCCCAAACAAGAGCTGACCTTTCTCGTGGCCCTGCCAACGACTCGAACCTCAGACCTACGAAAATCCCGGGCCCGGGTTTTTCTATCCGCCATCCAACCACTAGACCACGGCCATTTTGATCTAGGAAGCTGGGAATACGTGTTAGAGGTGCAGCTTCCTATTCACTCTTATGAGGCAAGCCCGGGACCCGGTTGGCCAACGACGGCGTTTCTCCGGAAGTGGGACGCCGTGTTAGTCCCTTAAAGGGGTGCACACCGTCAGGTACGTGCATAATCTTCCGTACGGTACCGGAGATTGGCCGGATAGATGGCGAGATAGATGGCAACTACGTCACTGGGGCATAGTATCAAGTGGTTCAACCATCTACCTACTGTGTATGCAGGCGTATACTTAGGTAGGTCCCTAACCTTTGAACTCATTGCTCGTATCCCTAAACTCTGCTACAAGCGGCTTTCTCTATCCCTACTTTATTTAGCATAGATCGATATTTTATGTTTTCACCAAGGTATCAACCTTGTATGCAACCCTTCCTAACCATAATGCTTTGGGAGTAGCATCACCTATGTATATATCTATGGACATATATAACGTACATCACCTATATACATACGTGTGCTGTCATGTTGTTTATATTACACGCCTTCTTTATGAAGCTAGGGCCCTACGGAACTGTAATATCAACCTCAATAGGCCTCAGCGACGAGAACGGGAATGGCACCAACTGGCATGGCTACTTAACGATCTAGTTTTGAATATACTCGGTATAGATAATACTATGAAGGGGCATCATCAGGAGCAGCCGTTATGGGTTATTGTTGTAATATAATTAGAATCTTCATGTATTTACAGAGATACCCTCTCCCACACTTCTGATGGAGGCCCGCAGACTATATACAGTTTTTGGATGGCAACCACCCATGATTCATTCATTCATGCCTTAGACGACCAGAAAATGCCCCAATATCTCAGAAGAATTATAGACGACGTAATAACGCTGACACATGTTGTGACCCCCAGAAATGATGAAACAAAAACAAAAAACATCTACCCACAAACATCAGAAAATTTGGAAAAGGGGTATCACAACCACGCTAACAACCACCCTCCGACCGCTCGACCGATATCCCTGGTGCTCAGGCTCGATCGTCCGAGTAAAACGAGTAAAGACTCCACTAGAACTTGTCATCAGTTCCCTACGCAGGATCAGGGCCCCTGAGTAACCTTGAACATAGGCGCCAGCAACTCAGGCACCTTAGCATTCCTCAGGGCCTTCCAATCACCATCGAGCAAGCCCCAGGCCTCATCAGCGCCGACATTGCCCTGGCGGACGTAATAAGAGCCCTGGACGGCCCAGAGGGCCCACTCGCCATCGTTGCCCAGGACATAATCGCGGAGGCACTGGAAGTACGCGTTATCGTCATCAGAAAGACCATCATTCGGACCACCCGTCATGCCAAACCCGAACTCCGAGAGGATAAGCGGGGCGGTGTAAGCCTCGCCCTGCGCGAGCACGAAGCCGTCGAAGAGGCCGTACGTCTCCTTCAGCAAATCGCAATTCCCCTTCGCGACGGCGAACGTGACCGTGAACGAGTACGCGTGCCACTCCCAGACGTGTTTCCCCTGCCAGGAGCTCCAGTCGATGTTGCGGTTGACGCGGATGTGCGTGAGGTCCGTGGCGCTCTGCGTGCCGCCCATCAAGATCAACAAGTCCGGGTTCGCGCCGTGCACGCGCTGCGCGCCTTGCGTCATGAAGTCGTACCAGTCGGCGCGCCCGTTCAGGCCTTGGAGCAGCCACTCGCGGACTTCGTTGCGCAGACCCATGCCGATTACGCCTGGTTGCGATTTCGACCACGTCGCGATTACTTGCAGTCCGTCGAGCCACTCCCCGGTCTTGAAGTACCGGCTGTTCATCGAGTTGTACCCGAAGCCTTTGTCCCACCAGCCGTTGCCGTCGTCGATGTTGCCTGGCGTTTATTAGTTCAGTCTATTTCTCACTACCACTTCTCTATGCTTTAGGGGTAAGGGGAACGAGGCAGAAGACGAGAAAAGGGGCGGTGGGTACTCACAGCACCAGCTGGCCTTGCTGACATGGTTATCCAAGATCGTCATAACGCCCCTCTTCCACAGCGCCGCAATAACAGCCCCAAAGACATCGCGAGTCGTCGCGCCGCCGACGAAGGGGTTCTTCTCGGCGACCTGGGCGTACATGCCGTTCATATCGTTGACGCTGACATTAGCAGCACCAGCGGCAGAGACAAACGAGTCCGAGACCTTGACGTTTGGGTTCAGCGCGTGGTCGATCGAGTACGTCAGGCGCACGCAGTTGAAGCCTTGTGCTGCGATGAAGTCCGCGATGTAGTCGATGGACTGCTTGTTCAGACCTTCGGGTAAGTTGGCCTCCTGGTGCCCTGCCCAGTTGATGCAGCGCAGCTTGACGCGCTGCCCGTCTGCGTCGAGAATCCACCGCGATGATGTCGATAGTGGCAGCTTCTGGCAGGAGACGAGCGCTGCCGGGAGCACGGTGGTGCTTAGCACCGTGAGGAGTGAGAATAGCCTCATTCTGAGAGTGTAACAAGTAGTAGACTCTCGAGTGTATGGGGTAGTACACTGTTAACTCTATTAAGCGAGGCTATCTAGATGATTAAGTATCGGGGATATTGCGGCATCAACCTCTTTTAAACGGTAGAGGATTATTCCAGTAGGACGGCGGCAAGAGGAAGCGACGAGTAGCACAACTCGAGGAAAGGGCCGCTTAGTCGAGGACTATAACATGAAAACGTCGACTAGTCAGGGAACACATCCACACAGAAAACCGATAGGCTAAAGGCGATCTCGTGTGTAGATCACCCGCGATTCAAAGCAACCAGCTGGGCCAACCAAAAAGGAAACAAGAAAGGAGAGCGTGAACTCGATCGGTCCGGAAGGTATCACATATATAAAACAGTCGACGAGAAGCTGCGATGCGGTATTGCTCTTGGCCTGGAGAGCAGCTAGTTCGCTTTTCTCCCAACGGTATTGGTGCTTGCTGAACCTGACCTACCTGCATCCTTACCTACCTACTGACCTTCCCGATATAAACAGATGATATCCTAGTATACGCCATTTACCCCGAGCGAGGGACAAACAAATGTTGCCACGAGATCGGGGTGAGGCCGAGACCTTTTCCACGGCCCCGTCATCGAAAAAACGTGCCTGACCAATTCTGCCAATGAGACATCAGTCCTGGCATGAATTCGAAGATCAGGTACGGCGCCGCATCCCCATTGAGGAAGAAAAAAATATCGCCTCAGCGCTAGGAGCATATGGCATGTGGTATAGCACGCGAGAATATACCCAGCGGTTGCAGCCGGGGCAGTAGAATTGCCTACCCGCCTACCTACCGACCCTATGCAATTTCCTATATTCTTCATCCCAAGAAAGGAATGATCAGGGATACGATCCAGAGCGGCGCGACAAAACAAGATCTAGAGACCCAGAGAGCGGCAATAGCAGGTGCGCTGTGACGGCCGAGACAAGGGGTGACATATTCAGAGCGCATGACTGCGACATGATTGGGCAGGATACTATGATGGCGGGCAAATGAGCGTGAGGTTGCCGGTGGAGGAGGTGGTGGTGGAGATGGGGGACGAGCCAAGACGGGCAAGTCTAGAGGGTGTTCTCCAAGCATCTGAGATTCGGCCAGGGGTAGTCGAGTGGCTGAGATGCATTCTCTGGTCGACACGACGCTGCCGCTGTGGGGAAGAACGCCACATCCATAATTCATGTCTGCTAGGTTTGCGTATGTAAGTCGGCAGTAGGGAGCGCGCTGGTTACATCGACCTGCCCTCAATGAACACCGCGTTGCATCACCTGCATCTGATAGGGTAGTCCGGATGACCTGGGCATGCTTGGCAAGTAATAACCTAATTCCAACCGTCGAATGCAAGGAGCAAACAATGAGATTCGCCTCCGACTTTCTTTACTATCGTCTTGGGTTATACAACTTATTAGATTAGCGTAATAGCATCGCGAAAGCGGGCATCCAAGGAAAAATCGTCAACAGCAATTTAGCTAATGAATGCCAAAATTTCCCATCTTAAATTCCCCTCCTATAGAAAGCGCTTTTCAAAGAGTAACCGCTGTCCTAAATCATTAGCTCCAGGGGTCGCCGTCTGCAGCCCAGCATAGCGTCGACCTACGCCGCGAGCTAGTGCCGGACAGCTTTGTGATCGACTACTAGTTAGGTAGGTCGGAGGTAATATTAGCAGCAGTTGATACCGGCCAAGAATACTTCAACAAAGCTCTCTGGTGTACAGTAACCAACCATTTGCACGTGCTATTTGGCTCATTAACCACCTGCATTTCGGGCCGTTACATCGAACCCTTAGCTGTTGTTGAGTACACCGAGCTCCCAGCCGGTCTGCCGAGCCGACCTGGATGCGGCGCAAAGCTTGGTTATACAAGCTACACAGGCAACTAGCTGTCACGGGCAGGTCCCTTCTGAGAATTTTGTTTATTATATTAAGTAATATAGTAGTAGCACCTAGCATTGCATTGCATCGCATTGCGGTGTGATGCGACGCACGACGGTCGAATTATCAGGCGGTACAGGCTCTTTCCATTATGACACCGCCAATGACGCGCATGCTTCAATACTTTTTGGTATCGTAAACGATCGTCGGGGGTCGCATCGTGCTTTCTCGTGCGAGGTTCGCACATTTAGCTCGTAATACCGAGACAGTCTTGCGCCTATCGCCTGTGCCATACCGTCCCACGTTCCAGAGTGCGGTCCCACCATATAGCTCCTAGGGGTATCACGAAAAATCAACGGCTCGCTCGGTAAGATCATGTTGCTCACTGGGATGTAACGTTCCCAGAGGCGGCTGCGCGAGCTTCCAGCTCTCTTCTCTTGGAGAGGAGGCTCTTGAAGGCGCCTATGCATTGCACTAGCGTCTCCTCGTCGTCGGCACAGAAGCGGTATGTCTTCTCGTCCGTGATGACCTGGAAGCAATGCAACTTCGTTTTGCTGACAGGGTTGATGTCCACAACATTAACTATGGCCGACAGAGACAGGATGAACGAAGCCTTATACTCGGACCCATCCTTGTAAAGAATCAAGTTCCGCGGACGGAGAACGGCCCAGCGATTCTTCCACTGTTTAACACCACGCTTGCTATTGAGGAACCAGAGCCAGCCCTGCCAGACGATACGATCCGGGGCATTCTCAATATTTAGACCGCTTAGCTGACTCGCATTCCTATTGATAAGTATTGGGCGGTCATTCGAGCCAAATTCTAACTGCGTCCCAGATGTGCCAGGAGAACGAGCCGGGAGGCTATCAATAGAGGCCCCGTGGGCTCGTTGTCCCTCGTTATCAGATATATCCGAATGTGAAGCCAGTTCATTCCCAGACAGTCCCGAGTAATCATGGTGCGAAAGCCTTCTCGCAGTCGATGGCACGGATCTTGATGCCGTGGGATCTATAGGTTCGGGCGAGCTTGACAGTGGCCTCTCGCTATCTAGCGGAATGTTTTGCCTCGCTCCGGATCCATTCTGCAACATGCCTATCGGAGCAAAGGTCTGCCGGCGTATAATAGCGCTAGCTAGAAACATTTCCTCCTCCTCTTCCTCAATTCTTGCATCTTTCCTAAGCAAATCAACCCACTCCTGCGCGTCTTTCGAGCTCGGGGCTTCGAAGTGGTAATTTCTCGCTGGCGAAAATAGCCCGAAAAGATTATGCCGCTTATTCTTGGGGTCCTTCAGAAGGGTAACAGCGGACAGTTCGGATGTGTATACCTTGTGTCGAAGGTTGCCCTCTTTGTCTGACTTGTATATTGAAAGCGCACTGGGTCTGAGCACGAGGTAAACGGATTTCCAAGCCTGTAGAGGATCGCTGTTTAGCACCTAGCAACAACTATGATATTATGGGGTAGAGTGAATAACCACGGACCTTGGTCTTCTGCGTTCGCTTTTGGGCGTAGCCGGATTTTATAACTCGATCGAACTCGAAGCTTCCATTCTGGTTGACAGGGCTAGAAACTGGTAAAGCGAACACACTCCGTAGACGATTAACGGGAGTGTTTGTAGGTGCCGCCATCGCGGAGGCAGGAATACTAAGCGTCGCACCGCGACCCGACATCTTAGTCGTAGGTGGTTCGTGGGGCGGTTGACTCTGGGTGTCGGCCATTGCGAGACCTGAACGCGTCCGATGGGAGGTTTTGATCGTTCGGGGAGCGTATGATGGTTTTCGGATATTATATTAGAAGTCGACCTCGGTCGAAATTATGAATAAGGTGTATGTATCTTTATTGTATCGTATCGTACTGTATGTATGGTTGACAGCAAGAAATCGTATCGGGATCGTAATGTCAAGGGGTAAAGTGGATTAATGTTGGGTCGGTTCGAGATGGAACACGATTCATTGCCGGACAGGAACACGTCACAAAAAAAAAGAATATTAACCTGGAGAATCAAGTGTGAACTAAACAAGAGAGACGTGTACCGTATGATTAAATATCGAGAAAAGCTGGGGAAAAGAGGTAGGTTTGCAAAGAAGTCAGTGAGTGAGTTAAGAAAAAGCCGTCCGTAATGAACGACCAATAAAGTTTGGGGTCGCGGAATGCCCCTCGCGACTGATCAATAAGATTCAGGATTACAGCTCAATGCTCAATGCTGAGGAATGCTACTGCAACAATAGCTTGGACACTAGCAAATCAGCATTCGCACGGCTTGCAGAAGGAGTTGCGTTTGCAGAATTGCAAATTAAATATATGCAGGCACGTGTGTACAAAAGAAACATCAACCGGGTTGAAAATTGAAAAAGTAGAAGCTTAGAATTCCGTAGATTATTTTGTGTGTAATCGCAACTGTTGACATTGACATTGAAATTTCAATGTTCCTACCGTTGTACCTAGAGAATTGTCGCACCTGCGCCGTGTTTCTGGGTCTCTGGGTCCCCCTTATTAAGCTCTTAGGTTACGCAAAGACCAAGCTGTTTCAGGAACTGCCGGTCGCTAGCGCCAAACCAGGTAGTTGGCCACTTGACCAAACAAATCTCGTGATGAGGCTTAGTTGAGCTGCCAGTCGTTGTGGCTTTATTCTCCAATCATTGCGGCTACTACATTCCAACATCTGACAAGCATATGCGCCATTACGTAGATTTAATGCCAGAGATCCGTACTTCCCGATTCAATACTTCTTTCTAGAAACTCCTATGTACGTATCTGTATATCTTTTCATTAGATCTCGTCCCCGATCCTCTGATCCGACACCTGTAGCTCTACTCAGGCTTGGCTGTAGATCCGGTCGCTTGGTTGTGTGGCTATGACTACTTTGCAAAGCCGTTTTCGTTGCCTATTCGTGATGTCCTTCTTTTGAGTTTTGTGGCGGATCATTTGACTTCGTCTGGCCTCTTGTTATATAGCCGCTCGGACTGCGCCCGGCATAAGGGGGCTATGATATAGGACGATACTTCACATCAAGTCTGATATTAGTTGGGGATGTCTGAGGGCCGTTTTCGTATTTTTGGATTTTGTTGAACAAAGACACCCATTCGTCCTAATCAGTTAACATCAAGCAATTTACCTGATTTGCTCACTCTACTAGAGACAGGATTTGTATGCTAGAGAGGCTTAGATATATCATATTAAGTAAGACTTAATCCGTGTATGTTTTATAAGTATCACGTCATGATTTCGGAATCATCGGCCATACGTAGGCAACACATATCCGGACCTAACTGAAATTCCGTACTTGCTTTATCGTTCCGGGGCAGACATACAATAATAGTCTAACATAGAACCCGAATCATAGAGTAACATAGACAATGTCTTTTACAACTCATTATATGATGGCGGTACATGTGGGATGACTGTGTCCTCATAATGTCCTTAGCTATATATACTACGCCAAAGCATAATATACAGAATGTATACAGCTAGATAAATCACTCACATATAAGCCTCAAGAAAGAATGCCAAAGTATGGATCATAGAAAAATTATATGCTAAGCCTATAGGGGGTATCAATACTACTACCAATACTAACCAAGCCACCTGCCCTTCTCCTTCAGCAACACGCGTTTGCCAGGGTTACAACACGTACAATGCGAGGAGGGCAAGACTATCACACTATATATACCTCGAGGCGCATTACTTCTTCTTCCCCTTCCCCTTAGCCTTCCCATGCGGCGGCGCCACCCTCACGCCCCCCGCACTCGCGCTGCCCCAGACACTCTCCGTGACTTTGCGGGGAATCTTGCGGCCGCGGAGCCTTTGGTCCACCAGCCACATACCGACGACGAACTCAGCGCGGTCGAGGAACCCGCGGCCGCGGCGGTCCACCAGATCCCACACCTCGGCCAGCTCATCAAACGGCAGCCGGCTGCGGGACCAGATATCGCGCACGACAACGTTGACGACGACTTGGCTGAGCTCCGGCTCGCTGTCTCGTTCCTTGTGGGCGTCTTTGCCGTTCTGTCTTCCATCCCTCCCGTTTGTGGCCGTGTTCGTGGTGATGATGGGGATAGGAATGGGGGTAGCGGTGCCGCTAGTACCACCGACGTTCAGCGACGAGCCCCCGTCTGGGCTTGACACAAGCAGGAGCCCGCGATTGCTCGCCCACACGCCCTCGTACCGCTTCCGCTCGCGGGGTGTGATCTCCTCGCGCCAGCGTCGACGCGCGCCCTCGTGGTGTGCGTGTTTCTTGCCGCCTCCGACCAACTTCTTCCTCCTTATGCGCTCCTCTTCATCGTCGTCTGATTTGGCGCGCGGCTGCCGCAGTGTCTGCCGCATATGTGGCGTCTGCTTGCGAGATGGTGGTTTGGGAGGCGGGGTATGTGCCGAGGGTGTGATACGTGATGACGCCAGGGACCCTGCCACGATGGCGTCGGTGAGTGACTCCAGAGGGATATTTGGAGGATGCTGCTGCTTGCGCCGGGGGAGAGGCGGAGGACGGCTGGTGGATGTGGTTTGTGCCGATATGGGCCGTCCCGTTCGTACCGTATCCGGACTTGAGGGTCGGGATCGGCCACGTTGTGGGGAGCTGGCTTGGGGAGAGGGCACTGACGAGGCAGAGACGAAGGTATCATTGGATGACATGGAATTGCGAGGGGTTTCGTCGTCAGGTAGGGATGGTCTTATGGTGTCGTACATGGGGGATAGAGGTTGTAGCTTAGACCTAACAGACGGAGAGGTTTGGTCTTTAGATACCAAATCTTGTGCACGTATATCGTCCAATATAATCTTCTGTGAAGCAGATCGTCTTGGCCGAGGAGAGAGAATCGCCGTGTTGGCCTGACTGATAGTTTTTGGTGGTGGCGTAGAGGCACGTTGCTTTCCCCTCGGTTCTAGAGTTGTAGGCTCCGTAGCCGCGTGCGTTTTATTCTTCCTCGCCGGTGGAGGAGTAGGTGCCCGTCCCCTAGTCTCGACGATTGACTTTTGAGGTTGAAGGGACGTCTCATTAGCGGCGTTCAAGACTGAAGCCGATGGGGATGATGCTTTCTTCCATGCCGTAGTACTAGCCAGTCTTGATGGAGATAGATCGTTCTTAACGATCGGGCTCATGGCCCTCGGAGGACTTAAATGTCGAGTTTTTGGTTTTGTTCCAAGTAACCTCCGGTCGTCCGGTTCTTCGACACTTTTCTTTACAGGATCTGTATCGTCTTCTTTTTTCTCAAACATCGAGATTAGAGTATTTGTGGAAGGGATCGAAGTCGTATCCGTCGCCAAGTCAAGGCTCTTTACTGAACTCGCAGCGCTGTTGTTGGTACTGACACTACCCTTCCGTTGTCTTCTCACTACCTGCTGAGCATGCGGGTTGGTTTGTGATATCTGGTTACGGGTAGGGCTAGCGGATCTGCTGGCGGCGAGGGTCGCTGCGATGAAGGACGGAGAACGAGGATCGGGCGATGGTTGCTTAGTGGCAATCGCTAAATGGGAGACACCATGGCTGCGCTGTAATGGAGTTTGTAGGTGTTGTGTCATATGTTGGTTCGGCATCGTCTGTTCGACTTCAAGTCCACCGCTTCCACCCTGTAGACTATTGCCCGTAGTCTGTCGGCTCACTGCTCGAGAATGATCTCGTGAGGCTGAAGCGGCCGAGGTAGCTGCGATAAGAGCTCTGTTATCGACATTTCGAGAAGGCGTAGAGGGAGGTAACGGCTTCGGCGTGGATTTCTGGAAGGCAAGGGACGCACCCTTCAGGGCGGCATTATAAGAAGAATCATCGTGACTTCCGGCAGGGTTCGGCGGCAGTCGGCTCCGATTATGGGCCCCTGATCCGTTCATAAGGCCCGTTGATGGAGGGGACTGCCTCGGCTTATAGATAGATCTAGGTAATGGAGGTTCATTTAAATGTGTAGTATACTGTTATGGGAAGAATTTGTCGTACAGTGGATAACACTGAAGATTGAGAATATCTTACATTGTAGAAATTAGAAGTAAGAAGTTAGGAGTTAGCGATACGAGGCTGATTAAGTTACGAGGGAAGTAGGGCTGAAACATCCTCGATCTGATAACCCTTGGAAGCTGAGAGGGTTTCGGTTCCTAAAATAGCCCCTTACCACTGGAAGACGCGTGCCCCACCAGTGAATGTCAGGGGTAGATGCACCTAACAAACCTTGTACGTAGTATGGTATGCAAGCACCTACATATAAATAATATCACCGGACACACAGCATTCTAAGTTATTTTAATCAAGCTCACTTTCTTTTTGATAACAATCAGAATTGAATTACGATGGCTTCATTTTCATGGTGAATTACCGACTTCAAGTCAGTTGTATATTTTGGCGATGATAGTGTTTTCCCACCATCATCTGGACTATGAACCGGAATATGAATCTCAACGAACGCATTCACTCCGTCTCCAACGCCTTATGTACCGACGCCAGTTCCCCGTATCCCGACACCTCCTACTTGCTGACCTTTCGCCTTCGACCCCTTTCCGATTATGTTCCAATAAGAGAGTATGTAGTAGTTCCACAGGGAGTTGAAGCAGCCATGAGCTCAGAGGCTCAGGTGCTATTTGGTAGGTATCGACTAGCTCTGACAAAAGTTGTCCAGCTCGTCTAAAGAGGCTTCCACCTCAAACAGCCTTGCGGCAATCGAAGTCGTAATGCAATTAAAAACAAATACAGGAAACAGAATGAGAAGCGGGTTCGTGCTGAACGGAAATCGGAAATGTGCCGAGACATGACCAACAAATATCGTGTGAAAAAGGGTTTCCGGGAGTGCGCCGTCGCTGGCAGATCATCGAATACGTGAAAAAGCAAGCATTCTATAGATCGTAACAGTGGGTTGCATAACTTCTCGGAGCTCGTTATCATTCAGAAGAAGGAAGAACAGTCAAAATGCTTAATAGGCATCCTCGTCGGTCCACTCGCTCCCCGAAATGATACGGTTGCCGTCGGCATCTACCATGACATGCCCGGCATGCATCGCAGGAGGGATACCTCGTTGTCGCTTAGCTTGGTTTGCTTGCTGACGCGGGTATCCATCCTCTGGCGTGAATCGTTTTCCTCTTGCGGCTCGTACCTTTGCGTAATAAGCGTCAGATGCATCTGGTTCAGGCTCGGAATTATCGTCATACGTCTCCCAGTTCTCAGATCCGGATACGGTTGTAGATGTATTCGAAATTTGCCTCGGAGGCGGTGCTTGAGGATAAGCGGATTGTGCCATGCGCTCATTGTGCATAGGCACTCGCACATCTTGATACTGATGAGATCTGGTGTAGGTTTGGTATGAGTTACGTTCGTACGCTCGGTCATCGTACACATCCTCAGGTTCAACAGCTCGGACGTGGACACTTGAACCAAGCCCGGCGTTTTTGTAAGGATTAACGGGTGTCTCTAGCTCGGGAGGGGGGCCAAGATCTCTCATCTTCGGAGGAGGCGCGCGTACGAGCGGAGCACCGGGGCGCAGGACACCTTGGGCTCGCGATTCTGGTCGCGGTCTTTCAGGAGAATTACTACCGTGCTTAAGATTCGACAACGGGACGCGAGCCGGTATCCTAGTCGGACTGCCTTTTAGATCTTTGGATGCCTGGCTAGGAGGGGGGGCTCTCTTGATTGTGCCATTGCCGTTCGCAGTCGGTGTTTTCGATCTGGTGATGGTGGCTGCCTTGCTAGCGTTACTGTTTGCGCGGCTGGGTGGTGCTGCTTTCTGCGCCTTGTTCGCTGATGGAGGAGGGCCCGCTGGAGTCTTGGCTCTTGCTCCTGGAACCTGCTTGGGAGGTTCGGGCTCCAAGAGATCCAAGTATCTCTCGCCATGTACAAGGAATGGGCGGCCGTACTCGTCCTCCCATTTCTCTAGCAACTTAGCAAGTTCCGCAGCTACCTTGGGAAGTTCTTTAGCGATCCTCTTTCGCATCTTCTCTTCACGCAGCAACTTCCCGGGGTCTCGCCGTTCTCCCTTCTGGCCGCGCATCATGAGTCGGGACGCATCCTGGCTGGATGCTGCGAGTTCATCTCGATCGTGAACCAAGGTGCGATGCTTCTCAACGAGAGCCAAAGTAGGTCCTCGCTGTTCTCGCAATGCCTCTAATCGAGAGATCTCACGTTCGTGAGCTTCTAGGAGCGCGTCACTGTATACGTCAGAGAAAGCCGGTGTAAACTCAAGCATCTCGTCCTCAGAGAAGTATAGCGCATCCCAGAGCTCTTGGAGCTTGCATCGCGCATCTTCCACAAACAGATGCAAGTTCTGCCGCTTGAGCTCGTTCAACCTGGCTAGTTCGTCCTCGAATTCATTGATCTGTCGAACACCGCAGCCACGGTTGCCGTTCAGAAACGCCTTACGCTCCGACTCCTCAACACCCAGTTTCTCCCATAGTGCTTCAACAGACATTTTGAGGTCTTTGAGACGCTTCTCGCGGTTTTTCTTTTCCTCCGCCAATTTGTCTCTCTTACTGCGCAGTCTCGATAAGTCCTCTGCGTGTAGACCGAGTTGCTCAGGAGCGTCGCGGTAATATTTCACGATTGCACCGTCGGTTTGCGCTTGAGGCGTCCCTAACTCTGCCCATAGTTGGATGATGTGCTCCGACAAAGTCTTAACCGTCGAGACGCGTCGAGTATACTCCTCGTAGACTCGAGTGAATTCATCGTCTAGTTTGTTGACATAGTTCGGGGAAAGGTCAAAGGTAGGCGGGATAGATTGGTTCGGTCCCGACGGTGGTAAAGCTATCTTCACAAATGTTGGCTCGAGGTGGGATGAATAGGATTCGAGCGCTTGCACGAGTTCTACGAGTAGGTTAGTATACAAGTTCCCTTATTGCTCCTCCATAGATTTCTCTTCGCGTAGAATTGCCAAACTCACTTTTTACTTGCTCGTATCGTTCACGATGAAGCTTGCTTATTTGCATATGCTTCTCCTTTAACACTGTTAGGCATCTCGTAAGTGGGAATGTGACCTGAAGGTCATCATCTTCGGCAGAATAGCTGTGCTGCGATCTGGTACCATCAAGGGATGCTTCCATTTGGCGAATTACAGTGATAATTCGTTGCGCTTCGTCTACCATGTGTTTTTTCTCTTCTGTCACCGATTTTACCTGGTTGTTCAGAGTTTCGGAGAGAGCTGCAAAGAGCTGTGGATTTCTCCTATTAGTATGTCTGCTCAAGCTTTGGTACTATTCTGCTTACCTCTGCCTCTCTGTTTTCGCGATCATGGTTAGCAACTCCAATCTCGTCGAAGAGGCCATGCAATTGGCCGATTATCGTATTGACTTGTTGGGAAAGGTAGCTCGCGTCCATCTTGAAAGCGATGTTGACGCGAGAGAGTGAAGTATCGTAAAGTCCTTATTCATGAAGTGTAGTGGATTTGTTGTAGGGAGTGAGGGTCTAGTAGGTTCAATGTTGGGGACCGTGGCGCATTGGCCGTTTTGGTCGTGTCGGAAATGAAAATTTAGTCGAGTGAAGGAATATTGAATAAATACTGTGTGCAAATGGACCTGTAAATAGACCTGCAAATGAACGCGCTGAGGTCTCTTGGTTTAACAACCTAGAAGCTCGTTAAGCTCATTTGAGGCATCCCAGGCGATCACGATAGATATTCGCGATTTCGTGCGTTTTGCATGCGCGATGCGATGCGGTGCAGTGCAGGCGGGGAGATATTTGCAGAATATGCAGAGGATCCAATGCAAGTGATTTTGCAGTTGAATGATGATGTGTCTTGCTCCTAGAGGCCGGATGAGACGATGTCTAAGAGCTAAAATGGAGGGGAAAGTGAGTTGCAGGTAGCGTAACCCGAAAAGGCAGATCAACAATAGGCGTTCGTTATTATTTGCCAGTTTCGGGGTCGACGCTCCCACTCACGTTACACTCGCCGTTACCACAGCAACAGCCTAATATAGACTTTATTCGCACCTGGGTTTCATGTTTGCCCCACCATGCAATCAAGAGATTTCTCTTGCAGTCTTGCAGCCCTATCGATAGAGTTCAACCAGCTCCAATCAAAACACACCTTTAGTTCCAAAAAGAGACAATTCGACATCATCGCCGCTTGTTATGTAGGTCCCGTCCTGCGCGAAATTTGCAATTGCACTTGTACTACGCGTCGGATCCGAAGATAATAAACATGTCTCGGATCTATCCTATACCCGCATATAATCGCTCGTATCTAGGATTTACATGTAGTGTCCAAGACCATTCTGATTTTGGTCACATCGCGACGGTGTTCGTACCATACAATACCACCAACTATGGCCTCCCTTCTGCTATTTCTATGGCGTATAAATTTCGCTTTCCCACTCTTTTCTAAGATGACTACCTGTCTGCCTTCATTTCCAATCTCGCGAGGTTAACAGGTTAGACACAATGCGAAGTTTCGCTTATTGACATCTAGCATAAACTGCTCAAAAATACTCTATCATTAATGATCTTGAGACTTAGATTATGCTAATAACGCCACATCGAATGTTAAAATTAATACAGGGTAGAACAATAATTGATACGAGAACCAGATCTCCTAAATGCATAAAAGATAGCTATGGCGGGCAGATTCTAATCTAATAAATTTTGGTAGGTATCGTTATAGATGTAGATAAAGCAGCTTCTAGCCAGGCAAGAAGACGGCTTGCCTAAAATTGTCACAGTACTCCAACTGCCTAGATGGTGGCCATAATCCCTTCTCTCCTCTCTCCCCTGTGATTACACTGGCTAAAAATTTAGGTCTTGTTAAATTGTATGTTTCATGTCACCATAATATACCATTATTAGACATCGCGTCTCGTTTTAGTTGAGACTCTCTTGCGACAACCCGTTTGTTTTTTCTTTTGTAATTCAGCTTTCACGTTGAGGATATTGGCATACATGAGGTTTGGTCGTGTTCGTTTGACCATGCGGTAGCGACCTACTTGTATGTATGTAGTTGAAATTACGGTTGGCCCAGTTGCTTGAATGAAGTGCAGGGTTATTAAGTAGTCCAGCTTGTAGTAGAATCAAGAATATCCACGGATCGATAGGCTTGTATATGTATTTTCAATCGCTGGTGAGCTGATTCCATGGTGAGGTTTGGTATTGAGGCGGAAATGGGAATGCCTTCAGAATAAAGGAAAACAATTCAAATTGAACTCGACTTCGTATAAGGGTGCCGATTAAGTAGTTGCATCCCCTTCTCTATTTGGCTCAGCGAGATTAGTACGAAGTAGATAGGAATGAAAAGAGAAGCAAAAAAAAAAAAAAAAAAAAAAAAAAAGAAAAAAAAAAAGAAAGAAAAAAATGTGGTACCCGAGACCGGAATCGAACGGTCGTTCCGTCATGTAATTTACCCTTGCCCTCCCTTTGGTCCGGGGGGAACTCGGATCAGGCGTCCCCGATCCGTCCGGAGGTGAGACTCGTGGTGTCCGTCGCTTTATGAAGTCTTCCCCGTACCGTAGTAGGGTTCGGAACTTGTCAGCAAGGTCTTGCATCTCGTAGCTCCTAGCTAGGAGGCTGGAAGTGTTAATACGGTGCCTATCCCACGATGAGACCATTACAAGACAGCAGGCTATTGTTAGAAAATCGGAAGGTTATTATGCTACATAACCCTATCGTAGTTTCGTAGTTCCGTAGTTCGGCCGATTGGTCCCGGCACTGCCGAAGCTGTGCCGAGGCGGTTGCCCGGCGGGCTTTTGGACCCTGGGTTAGGTACGTTATAGAACACTACCCTTCAAGGTCAGAAGACTCTCTAGGACTACTAACATTCGAGGTACTGTTCAGAGTTGTTTGCCAAATTTATCAACACCCTCTCCCTTCACAGTCATAGTTGGCGCCATTACTGGGGGATTCTAATATGACCAATGCCGCCGGAGTTTCAATTCTGGCCCTGCCTTGCCCTAGTCCCTCCCGCAACTTTCTACCTGTAACTACCCAAACATGATGGCCGTTGTATGCCGCTGGTATCTATGCGCGGG
Source organism: Hypomontagnella monticulosa (assembly GCA_902825475.1). NCBI lineage: Eukaryota > Fungi > Ascomycota > Sordariomycetes > Xylariales > Hypoxylaceae > Hypomontagnella > Hypomontagnella monticulosa. The sequence goes on along the minus strand of CADEBF010000011.1, from coordinate 2,724,506 downwards.
ATTCGAATACTACGTGACAACTTCAAAACTAGTCAAGATTTTGATACATCTCCCTACTAAAGATGCATACATGCCTAGTTGTATAGGGTTGTTTGCAATAAGCTACAAACAAGTCGATGGTTGTGAACCTGGTGTATCTAAAGGTAAGCTTAGATATACTCAGATATGTGTTAGTTACAGCAAGTTAGCCCCAAGCAGGATCTCGTAATGCGTACCATGTCTCTTATATCACATTATGGCTAAAGGTTGATGAAAAAAAGCAGCACCACAATTAATTAAGAATATGAATATAGGATAATACTACGATCACTCATGCGATATTCAAGGCCAAGGCTGAAGGATCCGACTATAACACCCCATTTATTGTCTTTCCATATGCTCGGACACTAGCAGGGACTCTTTGATGCGTAAAACTACCCGATGGATTGGCGCTATGTAGCATTGAGAAATGTCAATATGAATCATATTCGAGTCCGTCCTTCAGGAGATTATCTAATCAAAGCTGTGCTGTGTACTTTGCTGAATACTAAATAGTATTTCGCACATGAAACTAACGTTGGTGACAAACTCACGGATCATTCGTTCTTGGAAGTTCGGTAGATATGTGATAAGGACTTACATTGGACTATTTGCTGTTTGCACCGCGCCCTATGATTCATGTGTTTCGCAAGGAGTCAGAACAGAGTAGGTGGCTGATACCAGGCTACCTAGCTCATACAGATTTCGTGGGAGGTAGACAAGTTGTTCAGTCCCTTACGTCACTCCTATACTGACAGCAGTGATCTGGAAATGCTCAGGGGGTAAGATGCAGATAATTATTTGTTGGTAAGCGTACGATCCGAAGTTTGCTTGGCCGGGAACTTAGTTTAGCATCTATTAGTTACAGGCATTCATTGGGATGGATTGTTCGCAGCATAGATCCATGGCTTGAATGGTCTTCCCCAGATGGATTCAGCGATCATAATTTCGTGACCGGGTTATGCGGAATGCGATTAAGACAATTAGCCAATCAACGAGCTGACCACTCTCGTGGGAACGTGCCATCCCTCCACGTCATTCCCTGTCCCGTCCATGTCCCGTCTCCATCCCGCCCACATCACTAATTTTGCTGATAGGCTTAGAGCTGAACAGGGCTCGCGCCCAGTACAGTACAGTATGTACTCATGTCCACCAACGAGGGTCATTCCTTGAGCGATGATCATGTAGTGGCTGGGGGCTGTGAATCCTTAAAAGGAACACGAGGGCGCCAAAATGAGTTCAGATTGACTCTAGAAAGTCAAGGGACAGATCTTCCCGTACGGTATTTAATCGTAGCCATTCCTTTACATCATTTCTTGTAGCCTTCATACCAACTACCGACGTTCATTATGAAGCTAAGCAACGAAATTCTGCGAGGCCTGGCTATGGCCGGGCTCGCTATCGCGACAACAGAAAACCACACTTCGCTACGCAACATCATATACTTCGACCAGTAAGGCTGCCTCGTCTTTTCTACTATTGTGATAGGCTAACTTAATTGTAAGATACCATACAGCCCTCCTACCGGGAAAGAATGTAACGGCGGGCATAACTCATGTCATCATGGCCTTTGCCAATTCATCCCTCTTCGCTGCTGAGACAGCTGGCAAATATGAGCCGTTCATGGCTGTGGACGAAGTCCGCGCTATGTTCGACAACGGAACGCAAGTTGGCATCGCTCTCGGCGGATGGGGCGACACAGCCGGATTCACGGCCGGCGCAAAGTCGGAATCTAGCCGAAAGACGTACGCACAAAACGTGGCTAAGATGGCCGATGAATTTGGCTTCGATTTCGTGGATATCGACTGGGAGTATCCTGGTGGTAACGGAGCCGACTACAGGCAAATCCCTAACGCGAACAAGACGACCGAGATCACCACCTTCCCCCAGCTACTACACGAAATCAAGGACGCCATCAAGCCCAAGCAGCTCTCCATCGCTGTCCCCGCCATGCAGCGCGACATGATCGCATACACTCCGTACCAGGCACCGCAGATCTTCGCCGCCGTCGACATGGTCAATCTGATGAGCTACGACATGATGAGCCGCCGCGACACCGCAACCCTGCACCACACCTCCGTCAAGGGTTCCTTCGAGGCCGTCAAGCGATACATGGAACTAGGCCTCTCGCCGTGCAAGATCAACCTCGGCCTAGCGTACTACGCCAAGTTCTTCCAGACCGCGCCCAACGCGACGTGCACGGAACCCATCGGCTGTCCCATCGTCAAAGCCGAGGCCGACGACGGCAGCGACACCGGCACCTCAGGCGCGATTACCTTCGAGAAAGCTAACGTCTTCCCGGCCCCCGCGCCCGCGAACCTCACGTCGAGCCCCGACGCCACGTGCGGCGCGGGCACAACCTTCACATGCGGGGGCTCCTCTGCCGGCGGGTGCTGCTCGCAGTACAATTCGTGCGGATCGACACCGGCGCACTGCGGGCTGGGGTGCCAGAGCGCGTATGGCACCTGCACTGGCCCCGATATCTCATCGTCGTTCACGACAGCGCTCGCGAACGGTATCGTGGACGAGAAGGAGGGCGGCATGTGGTACTGGGACGCGGAGGGCAAGATCTTCTGGACGTGGGACACGGCGGAGCTGATGCAGCGCAAGTTCCGCGAGATCATCGAGCCGCTGGGGCTCGGAGGCGTCATGGCTTGGAGCTTGGGCGAGGATAGTGCCGATTGGGGACACATCCAGACCGTTACGCGCATGGCGATGGGACGCAGCCCCACCAGCTTTCAGTATAATGCGCGTGCAGAGAAGAAGATGCATGGCCGGATTGTGCGGCCCCATGGGCGCCGGTTGGCGTAGGCGAATGGCCACTCATAAAGATACCCAAAACTATCTGGGACGCCAGGGGCGCCGGGCTAGGTTTTATTCTCTTCGCGGTGTATATGTATTTGCTACCATAGCTACCTAGCTGGCCAATGACAATATCGAACGTTTGCCATGACAACGAATTCTAGTGTGACATGCTATCAGATACTCTCACAGATATCTTTCATGTTCTTCGCGAGATCCCCATACATCTCAGCCCGTTTCGCTAGCTGGGAGCTTGTATCCTTGCCAAGAGGAAGTCTGAGGCCCACTTCCTTTCCAACCATCGCGCCCGTGTTATCAACCGCCTCAACTATCCGTTGTGCGACGTCGGCCGGTTTGCTGGCTGAATCAAGGTATCCTGGTGCTTCTAGGAATTGCTTGACCATATGAACGGCTGTGCCTTGATAAGCCTCTCCAAGGGGGATGAGGGTGCCGCTGGCTGGCCCTTGGAACTCGGTATCCATGCTTCCGGGCTCAACGAGCAGTACGCGAATGCCGAACGACTCTACCTCTGCTTGGAGCGACTCTGTGATAGCTTCATATCGTTAGTCGGTTCGTATCAGAGTACAATGACTTTGTCAATAGCATGATACTACTAACCTTCAATAGCAAACTTCGTTGCCCCATAAATAGCGAGGCCTGGGGTAGGACCGAAAGCTAACGAGCTGCTGAGATTGATGATTGTCCCTGAGTGACGTGATCGCATAGCCGGTAGAGCGGCCTGAATCGTTCGTACAGTGCCAACGACGTTGGTGTTGAATATTCTGTTGATATGATCGACGCTACGGGATAGAATTAGGAGTATGTTCTCGTAGTAGACGTTTCTAGGATTGATCTACCTTGTTTCTTCAATGGTTCCAAGTATGGCGTATCCGGCGTTGTTAACCAAGACGTCAATACGCCCATACTGAGAAATGACTGACTGGACTTGGGATTCCACATTTGCCCCAGCTACGTCGAGCTCCAGCCATATACCGCCGAGGGCTTCGACTTCTGCGAAGGCAGTAGCGGAGATTTTGGCTTTATTGCGATAGCATGCAACGACTTTATGTCCAGCCTTCAGTGCGGCTTTCACAATTTCGAGCCCTAAGCCTCGGGATGCTCCTGTTACGAGCCAAACTTTGGTTTCAGCCATGGTGATAAGACGAGTATAAAGGGTAAAAGGTGTTCTGTCTGAGCTTGAAAATGAATTGATACGGATATCTTTGAGTCCTTATGAGTAGCTAGATACAAGTTTATATAGGAATCTATATCATGATGCTTCGGAGTTAACTTATACCATCGCTTCTCCTAGTTACATTATGACAAGACAACTAAGACTATAGCATCATGTAGGAAGGATACGGATTCCCGCACAAGCCATCATGTCTTCAGGAATAACGGACCACGTAGACCCCCCGATGACCCGAATGGAGGGATACTGGACTCCGAAATTGTGTTACCCGTCAAAGTTGCTGCCTCCTAAGCACCAACGCCGTATTGCGGCGGAGAGGACGATGTTTTGGATGTTAACCCGAGTCCTTAACCCGTACTAACACGACTATACTAAGCCGGGGCATGTATAGCGTACGTCACGCTAAACACTGCCTAACCCAGCCGACTAAAACTCCCATTAAATCCTGGTTGGTAATCCATAAACGCCGAAAAAAGCCTGTGCCATATGGAAAAGCGACAGTCGCAGCCTGTCCTAATATCGCTACGGGTTAACTGAAGATACCGTATTATGGGCTTACTTTTCCATGTGTGGCTATAATCCTGTTTTGACGTTGTGGATGCAGTTCATGTGGAAATCTGGTCACATTTAATCATACTAAATGCCCTCGGACTCCTTAGGATATGTCGTTTTGTCTATTGTGAAAATAGGTGACGAGATGATGTGAAAAATGATGAAGGTGGTGGTACAAGGTATGAGACGTCACCGGTGTGAAGAAAAGGCGGTTAAATATCGGTAATACCTATACGAAACTTAGGTGGGCTACAGCTACGACCAAGCTCCGGGAATAGTTTCTTTTTCTGTAACTCAAATATATCCAAATCCTCAATTCCCAACTTTAATAACATCTACACGATAACTTCTTTTCCCAATGCTGATCCGGTAACACTGTTCTCTAGCTTGCCTACTGCTGGCGAGCTGGGTTATGTGTGTCGACGACAATGCGTGAGTTCATGGACTACATCCAGTCGGCCTTCTACGCTGCAACGGGGTGGAATCGCGACAACAGCTATTCCTCGCTTAATGCCACATCCGACGCTCTTTTAGGCTTCCCGACACCCCGTGGTCTCCGCCTCACCCTCTCCTCCCTCGCGACGCCCCAGTTCGCTACTTCATACCAGCTCGGAACTGTGGGCATTGTTGATGGCTCTATATCCTACCTGTACTCGACGGTACCTCTGAACAATGCTATCGCGCAGAGCGAGAAGATACCCCTGCCGGATCTCTTGAGAAGCTATCGCCCGCTTGCCGAGCTGCCTCATCGAGAGGGAGGAGGAGAGCTGATAAAAGATGCACTCGGATACGGGAGGCTCTACCTCCCTGCATCATTGCTGGAGGCGTTGGTGGTTAGGAGGGTTTCGCCTATGCTACAATTCCAGCTGAGCGCTGTGTCAAACCACGAACTGCGGAATGGAGGCACTATTCTGGGTATGGTGCAATACGACAAGGGTCGCTATGCCGTCGAGGGTCTTGCGTCGTCCGATGGCGGTTTGCTCGGAGTACGTGGCCTGTACAATTTTGGCGGGGACGTCGTACACATGAACGCACCGACACAACCGGCAGCTTCAAATGGAAACGGGACGGGTAATGGAGAGCGTGAGCGCATTTACGGTCGGTTTAGCACTGGGGCCGAACTTTACTATGGAACATTGAACAAATCCGGGGGAATGAGTCTGGGAGCCCGGTTCGCGACGCTGCCTACGCATAACGGGACTCCTCTCACTGCGACGATGACAATCAACCCGTTGATGGGGAATATTAGTTGGAGCTACGCGGTCATGGCTGGCAGTTATTGCTCTCTTGCGACAAGAATGGACTTTAATGTGTACAGTTACGAAAGCGACTGGTCCGTCGGCATGGAGCTTTGGAGGAAGAAAGGTGCTTGGTCTATCAACACGGAATTGGACGAGACGGAGGCGCCAACGCCAGTCAGCGCTACGCCACTCGAGAGGAGCTTCCAGGCGAAAATGGAATGGAGATTAGACCACCCTCTGCCGGCTTCAGACGCGGCTGAAATTTTACCGCCACCGGTAATAGTGGACCAACCAAAGGAGAAAGAGAGGAGTTTCCAAGCCAAGATGGAATGGAGGCTAGACGACCCGGATAAGGACTCGACGACGATGCCGGGTACAGCCGCCAATGAAGACGACCAATACTCGGGCGTTTTAAAGGCGCGCCTAGACCAACATTTACGGGTCGGCCTCCTCTGGGAAGGCCGAGTCAAGTCTTTGCTTTTTAGCCTTGGTAGTAGTGTGGACTTACGGCGGCTTGACTCGCCTTTCCGCACACTTGGACTAGAATTACAATTCTCGTCGTGAAGATGCCGACCAGACACGCCTCGACTCCTCACGGCGATTTTTTTGCCAGAAAATAGGTGTGCATTTGCATTGTCCTTCAATATCGTCTAACGATCTTATTGAATGGTCCGAGATTTGTGGCACGGTCGCAATTACCCCCCTTAAGGCGGCGTCAGCCAATGACAGATACGCCTTTCAGGCTGACGCTGGCGAAAAACGCCCTTCCTGAAGCGTTCTTCCTGTCTAGGAGATTACGCCGCCGGTCGCGTAGATGGAAATGACTTGTCAACGGCGGAGAAAGGTCCAGGTTATAAGTTGTTTTCATCAGGGCCAATGATACCACCACTATTCGGTGACCCCGGTCTACGAACACCTTGATGTCTACCTCCCTCGGGTATGCATGTACATGTAGGTGCGGCTAAGTCCCTGATGGACCCCTACGGCCCCCAACAAGCCCCCGATTGATGAACACCATCGTTACGCTTGTAACGGGGTGACCGCAAGAGGCCAGCTGAGCCCGGCCGAATGCCTCAGCGGAAATTCCATCCGGCGTTACTCCAGGATCTCGCTACTCGGTACGACACCGTTCTACCACAAGGGTAGCCATCAGACGACTGCAGACATGGATATGAGCATGGTCTATCATGGCTGGCGAACTATTGAATGGGTAGTCCTGTCAACATCGCCGAGAAAGGACCCGTCTTGGAAGCCGTCTTGGAAGAAGCTTGTTCGAATAGCCAAGTCTGCTTCCTAGTTTCTCCACAGATGCCACTTCCCGATAGGGGTCTATAAACTTCCAAATTTGACTGACCCTAGTCGTCTGATGTTGGATGGACGATGGTTTGAGATGTGGATGGATGTAGTTTAACTTAGTGACCCTATATCGATCTACTTGAAGAGAAACTTTCGTCTTAAATTTAGACTATTACACAATACCCTACTCGGCCGTAGCTTATCATAATATTGTTGGACTTGGTGTGAGTTGACTGAGGTTCTGTATACCAGTGGACATGTGTATCAATCCGTAGTAGAATCTGCGGGGATTAGTAAACCGTATTTAGATAGTTTTCGTATAGTTTAAATGAATAAACGTTTCGGATATTATAAACTCTCGAATGAGGGTTTAGATTTTAAAGCATTTAAGCGTGATATGACGTTTGAGGTTGATCAGAACGTTTGATAAGCGCAAACGTTCAGATACAAGCATAAGCGTTTAGATTTTTAAGCGTTTATAAGCGTTTATAAACGCTTATCAACGTTTATTTCTTTACTAAACGTTTGAATATTTAGTACAGCTAAAGTAACGCAGCCAGACCAGCCTAGCGCGGCAGCGCATCGCAGCCAAGATGGCGATGATGTAATGCTGTCAATTGATTAAGCGATTAAGACATTGAGCAAAAGAGAGACTCCTATCCCTTAGGATAGGAGCTAATTTCAATTGGTGGTGGTGGTGGTGGTGGTGGCTTTCTACTAGAATCGAACCTAAGCTTTACGATGATTACTGGTGGTGTGGGTGTCTACAGGTCTACGGGTCTACTGATTGAGCTACTAGGTCATTACTACTACGTACGCGTGAGTGACTGCTAGGTATGTTTCATACATAAGGTTAGAAAGAAAGTGAAGCCATCGCGACTGCCAGAGAGAGCGTCGTAACTGCCGTATGTATGAGTAGGAGTATATGAACGGTTTATTAAAATATAATGCTTATAAAAGGGTTTGCGAAAAATAAACGTTTGAAAATTTCTAAACGTTTATCATAAATAAATGGTTAAGTGGAGATAAACGTTTAAATCTATAAATATTTACTATGTGAAACGTTTTATGTAAATAAACAGTTCCTTAATAGGTTTAAATCGTAAACTGTCATTCAACGGTTTACTGGTCCCCGCACATTCTACTACGGATATCACCATCATTGATCTCCTCAAACATTGAAACCGTTGGAGGGGCAGGTACTTTGGTACATAAAACGGAACTCAGCTTGGAGGTACGTACTGGAGGCTGAGAACCTTGATGGCCAGCTGAACTGAGCTTTTCGTTTGAGAACCCGGATGGCCACGCTAATGCACGGGTACACCCTAATATTGCTTAGTCGCGGTACCAACTGACGTATCACAGTTCGAGCAGCTGAAAGTGGCTTAGTCAGGCCGGATGATGCTCGTACTTCGTCGCTACAAATGGACTTTATGATTGATAAAACAAGGTCCTCATGTATAAGAATCCATACTAAAGAAAATACCGCCGAAGCTTCAAATGTTCACCACAAGGAAATGGGAATAATACGATTTGGTGTGTTCTTTTACGATATTGAAGCAAATATCCATTTGATTCTGTTGTTAGCCTTGTTAATCGCTTAATGACGTCGCCCGTGGTGTAAGAGTGCGACGGTAGGTAGGTTTTACAAGGCAGACGTTGGTTTTACCTTCGATCATAAGGCAGCCAAGACATGTGCGCGAGTCCCGGTGGTACGTTACCTACGTACATGTAAGGCTCGTTTAACCGAGGAGCACCTTTATTTGGAGGTAGGGGAGGTGACAATAATCATTAAAATACTGCATTGTTTCTGATGCATGCTGTATCCTAGAATTTGTATTTTCGATGCTTGTCCCAACCATGAGGCTTAACAGTTAAGCACGTAGATTTACGGTAATATTCCCTGCAAAACACTGATGAGGACATTGATCTAGACTTGTACCACTGTTGGGTCCACCGAGGGCACACATGACGGCCAATCACACACAGTATACCGAAAATGTCTTGAAAAATGGCTTGCATGGCCTACCCAGTCGCCCGTCTAAAGTAGGAACGAAGCGACGAAGGATCCACCAAACGGCGGCCACGCTGCTTACAATTGTATCAAATTTGTGCGGTCCAGTCCGTAGAAAGTTGTCCATCAAGGTTCTTTATTTTCGCATCATGACATTGCCCACGTTTGTTCTCTTCACAAATCCCTCAGTGTCTCAAGTCCTTGTTAGGCGAACTTCTCCGCCCGGTGCGAGTAGTCAGGCTGAGCTAGAGGGGGAAATTCAATAGAACAGTGATGTACAAAGAGTAGACAATAAAATTGAATCTTGAAGAATCTTCTGTCACTGTACACACTATCATAGGTCAAGTGCACAGTAGTAGGTATCTACAACACGTAATTATTGTAACCATATAACTGGTATTTGATTCTTTCCCTACTTGTGCCAACCTAGACATTCTTCGGCCAACCTGAACCTGAGCCTGAACCTGGACTTGCCGCACTTCCCATCTCGACCAACACCCCACGCCGCTCACTTCTATCGCATGGTCCCTCGTCCACACCCCTTCTTAGGATAGTGTATCATCCGTCCATCGGTCGGGAGATTCATCTTCCCTCAAAGTCATTTTCATTCCTCTGGATTGTTGCCCCATACGGGATCTACACATTTCCAACAAGGACGCCTTCTTGGGTCACTTTCTGCGAGATCGTTAAGATTACTGGGGCAGAAACATCGCCCGGATCCTCTACAGTAACGTAGACTGTAAACCGACAACCTAAAGGGACCCGCGCATTTTTCGCCGCTAACAGGCGCATATCGTATCCTTTGACGTCGCTGTTACGGTCACCACCGATATCGTCGCCGTTGACGCTATTAAAAGTGGTCTTCCCTGTTCGACACATTCCTGTGTATCGGGACAACAAAAATAAGCAGGGCTATCTTAGTCTCCAGAGCCGACACCATATCCTTACAGGTCCAAGGGTCTGGGAGCTTGGAACGAGAGAAAACGGAGTATCATTCCTAATAAGTAAGTTCGTTTTCCTTCTAGTCCATCTTGTAACGTCGCGTTGTTAGCCCCTCTGTTGGTCGACAGTCTAGGAAATCCTCCTAGTAACTGTGGAATATGCGGATACATAACGGGTTCTACCCAGTCTATGTTATGCGTCTAGACAGTCCATCCGGGTTCTCTTTTACACAAGGTCTTTGAGCCTAACCCGTCCTAAAATTCCCTGAAGACTATTATTCCATTTCCGTTATGCAAGGGTACATGGTATTGTTCTCTTTAATAGCAAGTTTGCTTTAAACGAGTTGAGTAACAAACCTTGATGGAGTGGGCTTCAGCTGTCACTATCTCTTTACTCCTCTCCCTTGCCTTTGCACCTGCAGAAGAGTATAAGTATATATCATCTGCGACCTCCCGCTAATAGTCAACTCAGCCTCAAGAGCTCTGCGGATCTCGAACTGGTATTTGCTATTCCTGCCATCTCTCTCTTGTGAAAATTTCTAACAATTTTTTCTTAGAGAAAAGGCCTTCGTGGATCATATACCACGTTGTCTCGGCATTCCATACCTTTCTCTTGGCGAAAGTACTCGTTCTCTAGGATCAGTGGACGTGTACATCATACAAGATGTCGATTTTGCATAGTGCGCTTGGCGCCGCGCTCCGGATGCGGCAGGAAGATGAGTCTGCCGATGCGGCTCCTGAGGATGGCTTCAGTGTCACTATCGATTGCGACACTGGCAACGAGTACGATGGACGGATGGGCCTGCGAATTTCGTCCATCTTCGTCATCCTGGTCGGTTCGATTCTCGGCGCTGTCCTCCCCGTCGTCCTAGCCCGCGGCACGAAGATGAAGGTAAACGGAACCGCGTTCTTCATTGCGAAGTACTTCGGCTCCGGTGTTATTATTGGTACCGCCTTCATGCATCTTCTCTCGCCAGCTTTCGATGCGCTCAAGTCGCCTTGCTTACCAGATGGCCCTATCAATGACTATGACTGGGCGGCGGGCATCTGCCTCATGACCGTCTTCGTCATGTTTACCATTGAACTTCTCGCTAGCCGCTTCGACTTCTTCGGTCACGATCATTCCGACGCGAAGGTTGTCGACCCGTCTTTGGATGTCCTTAAGAGGGGCACCCAGACCACGTCTACGCCAACCAACGACGTCGAGGCCGGCCAGGTGAGCAAGGAGAACGGATCTGGCCATACCAACGACCACAGCCTGCACCTGCCCACAGACGTTAGCTATCCTCCGGGCAATGAAGACCATCTTGGCCACCAGCGCGAACACCAGATCGACGACAACCACACCGCGTTTGCCGCGCAGATGACAGCACTGTTCATTCTCGAGTTCGGTGTTATCTTCCACAGCATCTTCATTGGCCTGACTCTCGCGGTTGCCGGCGAGGAGTTCACGGTTCTCTACATCGTGCTGGTTTTCCACCAGACATTCGAGGGTCTTGGTCTCGGCTCGCGACTTGCCACGGCGCAGTGGCCCGCGTCCAAATACTGGATGCCGTACGTATTGGCGCTAGGGTATGCCGTAAGCACACCGATATCCATCGCTATTGGCCTAGGCGTCCGTGCGACCCTGCAACCCGGCAGCCCCAAGAGCTTGATGATCAACGGTATTTTCGATTCCATCAGTGCGGGCATTCTCATCTACACTGGTCTGGTGGAACTGCTAGCGCACGAATTCATGTTCAACTCGTACATGCGTAACGCTGGCCTCAAGGTCCAGCTCTTCGCGCTGGGATGTGTGGCTCTGGGCTGCGGATTGATGGCCGTGCTTGCGGAGTGGGCGTAAGAGAAACACCAATCAGTGGCGGATGCATAATGGAACGACGATAATGATCCCAGTAACGCCACAGGATCTCTGCATATACCACGGCGAATTTACTCGGATTGTTACGGATTTTTTCCCCGCCGCTACGGCTGGACTCGAGAATGAGTCATCGATGGGCTTGCTATGTGCTATGTACATAGGGGAAATCAGCAATTCTGCACCACTGCACGCACGGGCTTGACGTGCATATTGAGAATGTTATGGGGCCTAGGCTCTGAAGATGAATAGATTTTCATAGAAACTAATATAATACTAAAGAAAGTCTTGGCTTTTTTCGTGATGCCCCTATATAACTTCTATCTTGTGGTCTTAAGAGATAATATTTTATAAGTTGTCGAGTATTCGCGGTCTTGGTACCTGGATAATGAATTTGAGAGTAAGGCCAAGTTCTTCACCGAGAACAGGGGATATGTATGTGATAGATATTGTGACATTTTCTTTTTGTGTTTGCCCGTAGATGCAGACCTAGACAGGACCCCCGCAAGCCACATAAGACCTGTCAGTTTTCAGTCCCCGTCTTATCTTCTACACCGTTCTCAGCTACGAAGTAGAGGGCTTAATACTTCGCTTATTATAACCTCAGCCTATCACATATTGCTGTCTCCTGTGAGAATGATACTAATACTGTGCCATCTCTACCTCTCACAGCGGCAAGGTACTCCCAAACGAACGTGTAGATGTCGTCTTAGGCAAGTCATGTAAGTATTCTCTACCCGTACATAAGAAGATAAATACGAGCTTCTAATGCTATGAGCCCTGCTTTCGAGTAATAGTACCTAGACTTGGAACGTGCTGCACTCTTTCCCTATGACCATGCATATGTACTACCTTGTATTCTAGCTTGACCATAAACATGACTTCACGTATTCTTCTTACCTACACGGACCTACTAGGCATCCAGCCTCTCTATTTCCACATCTAGGCCCCTATCTCTGCCTACCATCTTGAAAATTTCATCCACTGCTGTTTTTCTAGATAGCTAATTAACTCGCGCTCCTATTTATATATACTGAGCAGTTCTCCTCTCTCGTTCGATGAACCGTGACTAGCTGATATTGCTTTTTCTTGCATTTTCAAAACATGGAAGATGATAGTTTTCTTCCGGCTCCGGAACTTGGGCTCAAGCCTATTCATATCGCTTGCCTTGAAGGAGATCTCGAATCTGTTATCAAGCTAGCTTGCGAACCCAGCAACATCGACGTCTGTACTGAACCGAAAGGTAATAACGTGGGGCATTATTATGAGACGCCAATGTGAGTTACCTATTAGGCCCCTCTGGATTCAATACCTGAGGGAACTCCTATCTCATTCCATACTAAACGAGCAAATCCCAACTCTGAACGTTGCAGCGAGCTAGCAGCCCTTATGGGACATCTCGAAGTCGTCGAATTCCTAGTTCAGCAGGGTGCTAGTCTTGCCCATGATGGGTACCACGCTTCATCGTATGCGGGGGGTAGGCTCGCAGATCGCCGGAGAGGCTATTTCCTCGGAACAGTCAAGCTGGGACGGCAGCCTAAGGACGCAGTTAACGCACGCAAGGCGGTCTACGACCTCCTGACTTCCCCAGGTCGTAGAAGTGTTCTCAAAGCAAGTAAGTGGACTGCTACAACTTACTCTGTTTCCTATTTTATCCTGCCTCCAGATCAGTATTCTCCTATAAAAGGACACCTGAGGCTTAGAGTTTCTGAGATATACATGTACCTTAGCCCTGCTAGACCTGTTCCCCGAACAATGATGACCCAAATACTGACTCCCGCGCCTGCAGTGACCGGACCCAGAGCCGACCTAGGCTTCCCCGACTACAAACTCGCCAAGCAGGGGCGATACATCGTCGTGTACACGCCCGTCCTCCGCGTGAAGACAGACATAACTCTCGACAGGAGCAAAACCATCGGCGTGATTACCGCGAAAGGTGATGGGGACGTGCTGATGGCGGCACACAGCGGGTTCCGCCTGGGTGGGGACCGGGATGAGGCGAAGTGCCTGGACACCAACGCGTGGAACTACATCGCGCTGCACCACCTCGCCGGACGCCTCAACTTCCAGTTCCCGGGCAACCGCCACGATAACGGGGCCAAGGCCGCCGAAGACGAGCACCGCGGACGGGCACATGCTGGACACGTCGAGGTCCTGCTGGGCGCGTGGTACGCCTTGGAGATGACGAAGAAAATGACTGGCAAGCCGGATGCCAGTCTGGAGTGGCTGCTGGCACATATGCACACGCTCAGGAAGCAGACGCTCGGCGCCGCGCGCTCCGCGATCATCATGATTGACTCGCAGCCATGTGCGACGTGTCTCAAGTTTATAAATCGGCTATTCCAGTACACTGGCTTGCATTTCTCGGTCAAGGGTGCGGTGGGCATTGGGCCGACACTGGCGACTAAGGACCCACGGTTTAATATACGATGTGATACTTTCGGTGACGTTTTCCAAGAAAGCGAGGGCGAGGAAGAAGAGCATGGTAATAGTGATGGTGAAGATGAAGATGGAGATAGAGATGCCGAAGGAGAAAGTGTGGTGATGGAAACCCCGTCCCCTGTTCGCAATGCTGTAGATGGCGGCCATGACGTCGCTGGGGAAGCCGCAGTTAGTGGAGAAGACAGTGTCGTCATTGGACAAACGATAAGGGATTCGCTCCGGGAGATAGCGATGGCGAGATCACGATCCTCACCCGTGACCGTTATTGATGAAGACGATGACGATGATAATGACGGTGACGCTATTCCGCCCGTCGTTGATGCGGCTCCCCTTGACCGGGCCACCCCCATCACACCGGCCCGGCCACGAATGCAGTGGCCCATCCCAGAAAACCGGCCCCGCCGCGCTCCCGTGGCGGAGGATCCATTCCAGTACAGTCCCTCGCGGCGGCCCGCCAATCCCGCCGAGCTACTAGCGGAATACAAGAAAAAGACGCCAGTCTGGAACTGGCCGGGCTACGAAAACATGTGCCTCACGCAGGAACAAGCGCAGTATGAATACGAGCAACACCAACGCCAGCAAGCACAACTCCAACAACAGCATCACCAACACGCGGCACTTCCGAGTCCAGCCCCAATGATGCGGAAAGCCTCCCTGAATAGTGCGATGGCGGAAGACGCCGTCTTAGTTGACCTGACAGACGATAACGGTAACGACGTCGACAGCGACAGCGCGCCGTACACTCCAGACATCGGAAGCAGCGAGCTGACGCTGTGCCGCTCGACCACTTCCGGCGATTCCCACGCGACCGTCTTCAACCTCGAGCGTGACGGCAGAGCGAACCCGGTCCCGCTGTCTCGGGCCGAGTTTTCGTATAGCAGCTTTGCGCCCATCCCGGGGAACAGCCAGGAACAGCAACCGGTGATGACGCCGGTGTCCCAGCGAGACATGGACGCTGACTCCTCTGATGTTATCATGCAGAGCAGCAGCGATGAGGGGTGCGGTGATGCGGAGGGGTACTACTACGTGCCGCGCCTCCAGCCCTCCCAGCTCTCTCAAGTCTCCGAACACTCCCATTCATTCCATTCATCCCATTCCCATGCCACCGCCAGTAATAGCAGCAGCTTCACGGAAGAGCACGAAGAGGAGCCGCGTGTCCCTACGCCGCACCCAGCGGTGCCCGGCGCAGTACGCCTGCAGCAGTGGCGCTACCAGCCACCGGCGCGGCCGCAGCGGAGTGTCGCGCAGCGGTGCTGGGGGGTGGACGGGCAAGTGCGGGATAATGGTAGATTCCAGCAGTTCGTGGTGGAGATACCGCAGCGTGCGAGGTCGCCGGGTGTTGAAGGGAGTCTGAGAGGGAGACGTGGATAGGTATAGAACTAGGGGGAATCTCTTTTCGTCGTATCCTTTAGGAATTGCGGTAGGTAGGTTTTGGATTAATGATGGTTCAGGAGAGGATTATCCTTCAGATAGTTAACGGCTACGTAGAGATGGTTCTAACCTCGAGAGATTCAACAGTTTCTTGGGAAATAGGGGTAACACGGGGCAAAAAGGAGAATGGAAAAAGAAAAGGGACTTGAAAATGGAGGGGGGATAAGGGGTATGGGGGGCACAACTTCTAAAAAATCACTCGCTGGGCAGGTTTAAATTTCATTTTTAGCACCATCCCTTCCATTATGAATTCGAATCTTCATTAGTCGATGTCACCGTTTTAGGTAGTATAACACAATCAATCACTTTAAAGCAGAGACATGAGTTGCTTTGGGAAATGCGAATGCAAAATTCGCTAATCAATTCATTCAGCCCTTTTCAGACGCCGTGCCCAGAGACCTATGCTACCTGTACCGTAGTAGTAGAATCATTCCCGCATGGTATCATATTTACTCGTCATCCTCGTCTTCCTCGTCAGCCTCAGCAGTGGTCTGGGCAATTCCTATATATGAGTTAGCGCGAGTCTTCTTATCCCCTCTTTCATTCCAATAGAAAAAGGGAGATTGAGTAAGGTGAGTTGAACGTACGGTCCAAATCCCGCTGGCCGGACTGGGTGATCCTTCGGCCACCTTGCTCCTCATCCTGCTCAAGGACACCGATCTTCTCAAGAGCCTGGAGGATCTTGCGGTCGACAGAGCCGGAGCCATCGACGTGCTTAGAGGGGCGGGTGCCACGGTTCTTGGCGGTACCGTGGACCTTGCGCAGACGGCCAACACCAACGGTCTTGCGTAGGTAGACGTGGCGGGCGACGCTGGCGGCACGGACGTAGAACCAGTCGATGTTCTGGGGAGGGAGTTCGCGGGAGGGGCCCGTCTTCACGGTATCAACCCAACCTATGGAGAATTGTGTTAGCCACTATGTCTTGTTGCTAGCGAACATTGGGAATAAGAAGAACATACCGGGAATGGGCAGCTTGCCCTGACGCTTCAAGAAGCTAGCGTACGCTTCGATGAACTTTTGCGCCTACATTTGTACCGAACCCATCAGCAAATATTCCGTCATCAGAAGTCTTGCGACTCCCTCGCGCCTGCTCCACTGCATTGCTGCTCGCATTGTGTAATTGCGTTGCTGCTTTTGCTGCCTAGGCCGGGAGATTTCTCATGTCTCATTTCTCGTTGGGGTGCCCGAGAATGCCATGGCAATTTTTGAGGCTCGCAGTTCCATCCTCGGCGGCAGGAGGGCTATCATTTGTGAAAGGTGAAGAAACCTACATCGACATCGCGAACAGAGACACCGCCGGTCATTTTTGCGATTATTTGTTTGGTATTTTGGGGTGACGGTAGGGATTGGCGTTCTCGCAAGAAGTTGGCTGTGTGCGGAAGAGAGGAGTGATGTGTGAAATTTCGCGAATTTTGGATTGGAGTTTGGTAAGGTCGGCGGCTTTGCATGTGGGGCATTGATACTCTTGGCTGAGATTAGGGCTTGCCCTCTTATCGATTCTGAGGCGACACTGTGGATTGGCCCGTGCTTTGGACCTAGGTTTAGTATCCACTTATTATTGAGGGTACTTCCAGGGCCTCATTTCGAGATCAATCCATCATGTCAATCACAGGTCAAGAATCGTGTATCATAAATATGTTATCCTATCACGTTCATGTAGAGTTTTCCTAATTTAAGGAACAGAATTCTATGCTATGTCAAACCCAGATTATCACATCTGCTTTCTCAGCGGGAGATAGTCGAGGAAGTTGGTTGTTCCAGAGTCACACATAAAACACGACCGGCAAATGTTAGGGACGGCATTATTATTGAATGGACTAGTCTTTGCATTTGGATCACCTCCAAGGTTATATCCATACCTTGTCATCGGCTCGATTCTTGTCAAGATAATCGTATACCTCATCATAATTCTTGCATACGTGCTTCGCATCCCACCCATCGCTGCCATCGAACCCTTCTGGGAAACTGGTCTGTTCTCCCTCTAAGGCTACATCTCCACAGCACATGATACCCTGCCGCAGATAGTCAAAGCAGTGGTTCAGATGCCACGGCGTTTCCTTGGGCACCCGGCTCACATCCGATGTTAACGCTGAATAGGCTTCGGCGATGGCATACTGCAAGTCGACGTCAGTTATCCATATAGTTAGAAAAGGGGCCGAGACAGAAGTTATTACCAGACAGTGAAGCTGATGCGTCATCGATGATGTGACTACGAACTGCTCTGGATACGCATCAAGCCGTGCAGGCAAGTTGTCGAAGTCTTGCGGGTTCTTGATTTGGAGATAGCCAAGGCCCCCTGATAGTGTGCAAACCCGATTAGTACATTGCTGCAAATGCAATCCTCCCGGACCGGATCGACTTACTCGGTACTAGGCTTAGCCACTTCTGCTTGGTCGCCTCCGAAAAGAACTCGGAAGTGTTTTCGGGCACGAAGCCCGGGTCCGGCGAGAATGTTGTCACCTTCTGCGAGAACTCTGGCGCGAACCCCGTTAAGTCGCCCGCCCCTTCGAAAAAGTGGTCTTTCCCGTGTCTCCCCCAGTCGTTCCCCAAAAGAAGAACGATGATAACCATCAAGAGAAATGTGTCGATTATCCACCTATGTTCCTTCAGAGCAGCAAGGAACCCGGTCTTGTCATTCCTTGATCGTGATGCCTCCCCATGCATGTAATCTTTCTCGTTTAAGTCAAGTGCTTCTAAGTCGACGTCCGTGCTGCTAGAGTCGTCATGGTCCTCTTCGTGAACGGTGCTGAGGGTACGGTATTCGTCCTTCTGTCTCCGATGGTCCTTCATTTTGATCTTGAGATTTTATTTCAATTGATATCCAATAGACGGCTCAGCCGAACGAATTGAAGCGAATGTTTTATTAAAACGATAGCATCGATAAAGAAACTTGGGAACCCGGCCCTGTACGAATGAGAGAAAATCCGAGGAGTGAACCTCAACGAACTGTGAGCTACACTGCAAACGAGCGAAAAGCGAAAACAATTGTAAATAGAAAGAATTGCCTCGTTTCGAGATACGAGTAGACAGAAATAAACCACAGAGATAGATGATCGGACGATTGGGGCCCTGTTTTCGGTCTTGGTGTGCGGCGACTCTAGTCGTGTCTGCGACGTTTCGCGTCGCGGCATTGCGTGGCGCGCCTCCTGTCGCAACGACCAAGCCGTATCACGTTCCCACCAGACTCGCCAATCGCGCAATTCCCATGCTTATCGTAAGATCATCATGCTTGGCCATAGATATTTCATGATAATCCCTTCTTGGTTGTCACATTGTTGCTAAAAGCCTATTTTACATGAAGCCATCATACAGCATCGCGGCTTACAGCTCCAGACGATTGAAAGAGATGACTTCTCGAATCATTGCTTTTAACGAAAAGAAAGAACGGCCATAAGAGCGGCCGTCCTTTCAATTTGACCTCTATTATTTACATTCTATACCATCCGAATCCCCAACAAAATAAGATCAATAATCTTATAACGTAAGTAGCCTGAGCCATGCTTCCCATCGCGACATGTCGAGTCTACTCGGGGGTGGGGACGTACCGTACCGTTCCTAATATATTGTACCAACCGTAAATTCCATCGTCCCTTTGAAAGGGTTTACAATCTTAAAACATTACCCGGATCCGTTAGTTTGTTTGGATTCTTTGCTCAAATATTCGGTATGGAAGGCTATGGCAGGGTGTCAGTCATTTCATAACACGAAAACATGTTTTTCGTCTGTCAGCTACGCCACAACTCACCTCCGGGTATCAACGCTGCGGCATACATAGTCAAGTTAATAGGTCGCAAGTCCTCGTCCGCCGCATTCAGGAGCTTACCCTCCCAGGCTTCCAGCACGCGGTTAGTGTCGTCACGTAGCGACTGCGACGGGTCGTTGACATAGCACTTGATCCCGAGACATGCGCCGAACTCGCGGAACGCTAATCGGTACGGACCCCGGCGACTCGCGGTAATCGGACTTTGGGCCGCGGGTAGAAAGCGGTCGCGTGCAATGGTGAGGCCCTTCTTCGCCAGCTCGCGCGACCATTCGGCTTCGCGATCGAAGTGGCAGATCCATAAGCTCATGCCCAAATCGAGCGGATCGCCTGATAGAGATTTGGGGTGACTCGTCATGATTCGACGGTAATGCTCAATTTCCGCGTTTAATGTCGGCGACGGTTTTGAACCATTGCTGGTGCTTTGCTTGTTGAACGACTCTGCCGTATCCTGGAGGAGCTGGTATATGACGAGTCCGTCTACATCGTCCAGGTTCCCCTTACTGTTTACAAGGGGATGGCCCATGTCTATTGAGACCTTCCACACCATGCTCTCGTGATGACCCCGCTTCGTCATGAAGTGCGGATGTATGGCTTTAGCGAGCTGCACTGCGAGGTCATTCCATCGCCGCTCCCCCGTCGCAACAGCCAACCGGTTCAATGCGAACATCCAAAGAGTGAGATAATGATGGTACTGGCCATCGCCATCAGGACCATCAGCATCAAGTTTTCCAATCCGCAGACCACCATTCAGGGGCTCTTCGTCGGTCGCGCCCGGCAACCGCGAAGTCCCGTCTCGTGTGCGACCAAGGACGGAGTGCACCGTGTCCGCGAGCCGCCTCGCTAACTTGAGGTAGAGTTGCTGTGACTGAGTTTCTCCTTTTTCGTGAGATAGTGTGATGAAGTTGACGACGCCGAAAGCATCCGTCCAAAGATAACGACCGCGGTGTCCACCCGCCCCAGGATCACCCGGTGGCCGCCACGATCCCGGGTCAGGGGTATCTGTAGGAAAGGGGCCATAAACCCTTTGCATTGCCTCTTCGAAAAGAGCTAATCTGTTTGCTTTGGAATCCATCCTAGGAGTATTGCGCTTGTTTGAGATGGATGCTATACCGTATTGAAAGAGGCAGAATCTGTAATCGAATTGGAATAGGCCAGAGACGAGCCATCAATTCCTTCCAATGACTGAGTTCTCATAAGAGCTATGAACTACCCCCGAAGGATAGCTCTTTGTCTGATTGTTCGATCTGGGGAAATGGAGAAGATGCTTGTCATCTGTGGTGACGCAACAATTACGATTTAGAGCAATAATCTTGCAATTCCTACCACAACCAGACGCCTTGGGGTGGCGATTCCCGATTCCTCTCTTTACTCCACATAACCCAGCACATCCAGCCATCAATCCGAGCGATTATTTCATTCCAAGTTAACTTCATACGGTAGGTATTATATGATTATTGCATAATACACTGTCGCCAATTATCTCCAGTATATCTGCATAGGTAGCCGTCTACGTCAGGCAGCGTTAGCGCGTTTTATCTTCATGTAGGCGTTAGAAAGAGGGGGAAAGATGAGAAAAGGGTAGCTTCATTCTAATTATCCTAACTGGAGGTTTATATCACTATTGTTAACGAAGTATCTATATCGATTTAGAACGAGTTGGTCTTAATATTCGGCCTATCGAAGCGGCGTTTATTACTAAACCTTTAGAGAATCCCCCTTATTTTCTCCAACAACAGTCTCAACTCAGTACGGGTGTACCGGGTCACCTCCGTATCCGGTTCCTCATGGTCTTCGCCATGTTCCTCTTCGATTTCTTCAAGATAATCGGGTTCTAGTCCGAAATACACAGCCAGGAACCCGCCCTCATCTTCATTCCAGAGTTCTGGGGTCCGGTCGATGATAAGAATAGCCCATTGCCACTCATCATGGCTAGGCTGCGAAATAAGGAGATCCTCATTCCCAGTAGCTTCTCGCGAGGCGGCTTCAGCTAATAGATGGGCCTTGCACTTCGCGATCCTCTCTTCCCCCGAGATATCCGGCGCGAGCGGCATGCCCCATACATTGATGCTGTCGGGCTCGCCGCGGTCGTAAAATTCGCGCTCTTCTCGCAACTCTCTGAATAGCTTCTCCGCTAGGGCTTTGAGGTGGTCTGGACTATCGGACCCTGGCGCCGTGTCGTAGATCTGGAGGGTCCATTCAGGACGCTCGTCTTCGAAGCCAAAGTCCGATTGTGACCATCCCTTAGGAACCTCAACAATCTCTCGGCGTACCCAGGCGGTAAAGCCGGGTGTACCATCGTGGCTTGGTGCCTCCTCAACGACATATCGCTCGCGGGTCTTAACCGGCGGTAGACCGCCCGTTGACAGTCTCCGTTCCGGCTCACGAGACATCACGGGCGAATTTGATTCGAGAGTTTGGGGAGAATGCGGAATCCTTGATTGTTCCGCGAGAGTCTGAGTCGTCGGAACCGCCAGGGGCTTGCGGGTAGTGTCAAGCTTCTAATCTAGATATTGCAGAATAGGCATATACAGCCGGCTGGTTTCGTCCGGTTTATTTTCGTAGACTATAAGAGAAGCCTCTCTATTCATAAATATCCCATCATGAATTGTTAAAATATAGGTGGTTGGTACTTAGGCAGCCAAGTGCTACGCCCCATACTTACATGTATGCACCCATGGTTTATACGTATTGTCTCTAGCTTGCTTCAAACTAGTTAATAGCTATAGTTAACTTACGTTTATGTATACCACGCATGGCTGCGCTTATGATATATTACGAGTATAATAGTTACTATTACATATTATATTTTGAGTAACATCGAAATACTGCACGCTTTATAGTCTCTAGTATATGTGGGTTAATGTCGGTAGACAAGGTCTATCGAAAGATAGAGCTATGCAGCTGCATATCACGATTGTGGGACTCATAGTTGATGTTGACTTGATTGATTGATGTATGTGGTAGGATCAGTAGGATCCTGATCTACCTTATATAATAAACGGAAGGCTGCTAGGCTACTGTCTACTGTAGGCAGAGCCTCATAATAGCCATGGTAACCACAGTGACTACTATTCCAACAGTTAAAGTACCAAATTCACATGTGGGGAGTCATCCCATACTAAGCATTTGTTTTTTATTCTGTATATCCAACGACAAAGGAGGTTAGGATGCAGTCTCGTTGGCTTCAAGCTCTATTGCACTAAGCACAGTGACAATGCATTGTTTGAAAGAAAGCTGTTAAAAGATGCAGGGATAACCACTGTGTATAAAAATGCCTTAACGTCCCGAAAATTATTGAATTTTTCTCGTCTAAACATATATGAATCAGTGAAAACTTTTTTACACTGATTCATGCAAAAATATACGAAACTATCCTTACGAGAATTCCGACAGGAATCGAAAATGGCAACCGAAGCTGTCTCGCCCACAACTACTGCCCCCCTCCTCACTTTACCTGTTGAACTTATTCGACAGATAGGAGGGGAAACTGATTCGGTAGCTGAACTCTACAACTTTTCCAAAATTAACAAAAAATTGCATGCCATCATTGACATCTACGAGATTTGCAAACGAGATGCAGAACTCCAACAGCTGCCCCTCCGCAACACCGATTTACTGCGGTTTAGAGAACAACGCCTGATGCCTGATATGCCTAAACCTGTTCTTATTTCAGTGATTGAATCCGGCGCAGGTATCGACATGATAAAGCAGTGTATCGACGCCTACCGAGCAACCTTCCCGGGCGCGCTTCGGGGCGAATGGTACCCTAAAGTTATTTCATTGCTGGAAAGTATTGGGCTATACATTCACCGTGAGTACCTGGTTCCCCGGCCGATGTACACAGCAATCATGGCAAACCGGCTGGACATCGTTGAGGCGCTCGTGGATAGTGGCGTCGACGTCAACGGCCGGCCGGGCGATCGTCCGGGTGAAGCGATGCTATCAAGAGTTGGGTCTATTAAAGATGCATTCGAAGCGGCTGTCCTGGCCGGAAACGAAGAAATTGCAAAGTTTATTATTTCTAACGGGCTGAGGGTCGTACCTTGCGATATGATGTCGGCTGCTCGAGTTGGATTTGTCGAGGCGGTCAAAATGATGACGAAGGCCCCAACTTTCGCTAACCCTGACGGTTACGGTCATCGTCTTATCCGAGAAATAATTAAAGAATCACTTGGACCTAACGCCCAACCGAATCAACAACTCTCGATCGAGATTTTTGACACTCTCATTTCTCTAATCGAAGACACAATGGTCGATGAGGAGGCTGATTGGTTTATGGATCGTGTCCGAACTGAGCTCTACTATGGAAGATCCTCTTTAGCAGCGCATATTCTGGAAAAGCATTACATGAGAGCGGCAACCCCGCCGTTTGTAGCCGATCATCTCGCACTTCGAGCAGTTGAACATGAACAAACAGAAAACATGGTAGAAATCATCAGCATTGTGTTCTCGGGATACCCATGGGAATTCCGGTCTACTTCGCCTGAAAAGATCATGCATCAGGCAATTAAGTTCAAGCATCATGATGTCCTACAACGGATATTGGATCTAGGACATGTACCTACTTACGATCATATAACCAGTGCCCTCCAGCGTAACAGCCACGAGACAATTGATATGCTTGTGCAGGGCCTGCGGCATCCCAACGATAGAAAATGGGCCTTAACCGGTTCGTTGCGTAACTGGTTTGTGCAATTCAAACTACACGTGGAAAACTTTCCGGTCTCTCGCTGGCCCTATGGGTTCTTCATGGTATTTAGGCTCCTCCACTTAGGCGCCATCTACCGCAACATCGACAAATCTTGTAAGGAACAATTTGAAAGATACTTGTTCTGGAATAGGGACTTGTTTGAGTATAATGAGTTCAACAAAGCCGAGAAGCCGACACCAACGCGGTTGAGCTTTGCTCAAAAACTCCGGCACGAACCGCCTCAATATCTACCATTTATGGAATTGCCGGCACTTATACCATTTATTGGTACTCCCGCATCGCCGGCACCTACACCACCCGCGGATAATAGCGATACATCATCTGGTGAAGCAAACGATACGTCTGGTGGGGATGTCAATGTGTTGTCTCGTGATTATTACGATTCGGACTCTACTGATTCTGAAATCGAGGTTGACGAGGAGGTCCGCTGGGGGGGCGAGAATTTCAATCCGTTTAGGTGGGAATTCGACACAGACTACGCGAGCTATATAGAGCAATTGCACGCAGCGGCCTACTTGATTCTAGGCGAAAATTACTGGGAGAATCTGAAAGAGCGGTTTGGTCGGCGACCAGTGCCGCGTTATCCGTGGTTTGGATCTCACTAACGGCTGGCAAAACTGAGTCTAGATATTAGCGAATATTCTTCATCTCCCACGAGTTCGTTCGCTGCTGAATCTTGCGATAATAACGGCGAGACACATAATGCAACAATAGATATGTTCGTATCACGGGGTGGTCAAAGAAGCCTAAGCACCTAGGTAGGGAGAGACTACGAAAAGGGCCAACTTCTTCCTAACTTGGTGGTTATTAGAAGCCTATCAAGGTAGCTACTATTTATAAATACTCCTAATTAATATATCGTCTGGTACTGATACAGATAAATTGCGTCTAATCTTATAAGCTGACACCGTCTCTATTGTGTGATTTGGTACATACGCGGCGTAGAAGAATCATAATGCGGAAATATCTAGCTACAGCATCCTGCGTGCAGTCCCATCGTATTAAGTCTACGGGGTTTGTGGTTGATAGGGATGCGCTGGAGTGAATTGATATGTTAAAGTGCCTCTTATGCTCCGTCGGGTTTCCAGCCGGGCGGCGCCAGTTCCACACCATCCGGAACGAAGCCGGGGGCCACTGCATAAACCGTCAATTACGGAGCTTTACTAATAAGAAGTAGACAATAAGAGAAACACCTTACCGGTGGTTCCAACGAGCGTCCACTCCCCATGCGACCGGGCGCTCTGCCAGGTCTCCTTCGGAATCACAACCTGCGGCTGCTGATTGTCGAAGACATCCGGGCCGAGGACCTTCTTAATAGGGGGCTTGCCGTCGTTGTTCGACAGCGACAGCGTCAACGGCGCGCCCGCGTAGTAGTGCCAGACCTCGACGGCGTCCACGCGGTGCCAGTACGAGTCCCCCTCGACGCCTTCGAGCAAGTAGTAGATCTCCGTGCTGGCGGATCGCGTGGTGTTGCTTCCGACTCTCGTGACAGAATCCGCGTCCTCGAATGTCTGGATGTAGTAGCCCTTCTCGTCGTTGGGGATCAGATTGAGCTGCGAAATGACTTCCTGCGCGCTGCGTTTGTTCATCGGGATCGAGCGATTCCGATACGCGCTGGCTTCAGCTGACGCAGATGAGGTGGCGATCAATAGGCCCAGAGGACCGAGGATGGCTGAGGTGAAATGCATCTTTTCTCGAGTTGAGATGTCTATGCTAGGTTTAAGCAAACGCGATGCTTATCTTGGATCTGGAGGTGAGCAAATCTATGGGTACCCGCATGCTGAGGTAAAAAGGCTGGGGGTGGTGGGTGCGTTGCGTGGAAATCTGGTGAGGCGATCAATTATTAATTCGCCGTTGGAAGTAAGATTACATATATGGAAGGGCGTCAGACAAGGTGCATAGTTCCTCCCCAACGAGGGATTATACGCCGCGTGAATTACCGCTATACCCGATCATTCAAGTAAGACTATTACGTTGAATTGTTCGGTTCAATTTGACATGTATATGGCTGCGCCATATGAAGACAATGATTACGATGCTTACGGGGACGTGCCACCCTGTCAAGCAACCATAAATGAGAGTGGTTGGCACAAGGGACACAGTATGGAATAGGTTATTCATACTCAAAATACAGTCAACTATGGCGGCGTCAACTCACAAGATGTCAATGCGTCTTAGATAGATAAAGCTCAGTTTCTTACAAGTTGAGAACCTTGAAAAGTTGTGTCGTTATCTATATGTACGGAGATTACCGTACCCGAGCCTTACTATAGCCTTCGTATGGGTATTAGTAACCGCTTATGGGCGACTGGACTGTATGTACGACGGTGCGATTGTCTGATATATTAAATGTCTTTATATTTGTTGTGTCTTGACTGCTTTCCATAACCGCCATGGAAGCTTCCAACTACTTGTGACTGGAAAGGGATCAAAGTTTTGGGATTCGAGCCTCTCCAAGTAATGACCGGTCGGGACTCCTTCTAGAAAGACACTGAATCCTCGACGAAGGGCAAGTTTCGTGTCATCATCTTCAGGAGCCGTTGCTGAATATTCATGTTGCTCTTCGCCATGATGCTCGTATTCATGGCTCGGACTTTCTCCTGCATGAAGGCTTTTCAATATTTCCCTGGCCGTGATAAGGTGATCATGAGCTCGGGTGGCAATCTTGAAGATGGCATCCTGAAAACCGTCGGCATGGGCCCCGTGCCGATACACATCCTCCTCTTTGAGGCCTGTCTCTGCCATGACATCTAAGGGTAGTAGCAAAACCGGGTTCCTACCGCTACCTACGTTAGCTCCGCCGGGTGATTTAACCGGCGGCGAGGGAGCAGCTAGGACTGGGACGCCTCGAAGGACAGCCACTATACCACATGCCTTGCCAATGTGGCTGGCTAGGTGATCCATATGCATGGAATGGATGGCAAGTGCTGCTAGATTTGAATACATGAGGGTTGAGTATGTATTCTCTGCATATTCCTCTAATGATGCTAGACTCGTGAAAGGTCGATTGTCCATGTACTTCTCCCGAGTATTAATTAGACGTAACAACCAGAACTTAATAGAGCTTGGTGTGCCGCCCATTTCAGTAAGATCCGATATGACCTTGTAGAGTAGAATCATTATTGGCTCTTTCGGTGGCTTGCCTGCGAAGGTGTTGTTGACGGCATCCCGCCAAAATTGCATCCGTAACTTGCCAATGGTTGGGTTAGACACAAGCTCCGGGAGTCGCACCAACTCAAGATTGAAAGCTCTCAATGCATCGTAGGCATCTTGACGCGACTTAGGCAATAGATTTCGAATCAAGTGAGAGTCATAGTCAGACTGTCTATTTCAATTAGTGGGTGCACTTGTTTTATACTGCTGAAAAAATTAGCTGTCTTTCGTACCTCAACTGCGCAGCACAGTACTGTCGCGCTTTATCTATATCGCTATCGGTAACGTAACATCTTCTCGAGGACCATAGCTGACTGCTAGGCCGCCAAAGGCCTGGGCGTGCTCGAATCGCACGATACATAAGAAAAAGGAGGTATTATACAAAGCAATTCATGGTGCCATATCAACATTGAAGGGTTGTGAAGTACAAGTAGAAATCCTCAGTTGGGGGCTCTCGCCAAGAATCATCGATAAAAATGATATCACTGTGTGGGCCGTGCGGCGCGACTGAGTGGATCTATCCACTTTCAACTTTAAATTGAAACGCGGTCACATGATGACCCGCATAGAAGAAAGCGCGTCGCCGTCGATTAATTACTAATTAGGAAATTCTGCTATACATAACGCGTTTGCGCCGGGAGAACCCTACCTTCGATGTCACAGGTAGAACACCAACACTTCCTCTCTTTGATGGACCCCCTGCTCTAATATCCCCTCCTCTTGTGATTTGAGTCTTTCTTTTGACGATTGATATTTTCGCCTCTTTTACATATCGTTTCCTTCCGTTTACCTGCTAAACCCTTATCGTACAATTCATCCGAATAATTCAAAGCGCATGGCTTGCAAGAATTCTCCGATGAACTCACCATGAACTTTGAAGACTCTGGAGAACCTCCAGCAAAGAGGATGAGGTTCTTTGCTGACCCAGAGGACGGAAATAGCCCGAATCCACACCCTCCTCGGAGGAAATCACCCCTAGCAGAGAAGACGATAGACAATGTTACCAACCAGACAATGACCGGTACATCTGGTACCTCTTTGACCGAGTCTACAACGAGCCTTGACGATGTAATGAAATTCGACGAGAATACTTTCCAAAGCATTGTGGGAGATAAGGTTGACTCGGAGGCGTTGAGAATCATTGGCAGTAACTGCGGAAATGATCTCCAGCGAGCTGTCAATATGTACTTTGATGGTACCTGGAAGAAATGTCGTACCCCTAAGCCTTCCAATGGTACAACTGCGCTCTTTCGATCCCGAAACTCTCCAGCCACTCCGACCGACAATACCAAAGCGCCCGAGCCCCCACCAATACAGTCCCGATTATCGCAATCCATGCCTAATAGTCGTTATATCGGGGCATTTGGTGTAGAGGGATGGGCTACTCGAAGTGGAACGAACCTTTTAAAACATGGAGATGCTGTTAAGATTGAACGGCAGAAGATTCAACCACCTGGTTCATCTGTTAAAGCCAAGGGCAAGACGGGTATGCTAGCACCAACTCCCCGAGTGAATTCTGCAGCGGCTAGGCGGGTTGATGTTATTGTGCGCTTCACCGATTCTCGAGGAAACGAGATCGGACGATTGGCCAAAGATACCGCAAATTGGGTATCTTCGTTGATGGATCAAAAAGTCTGTAAATTTGAAGGTAGCTGCGTGTATGCGCCGGAAAGGTTGAGGACCAGCGATACTGTATACCTGCAACTGCGATGCTTCGTATTAAAGTCCGCATTCCAGAATGCTGGATTCCAATTAACGGACAATCGTTCAACTGGGCTTTATGAGGAAAAAGAGACGACTGAGGAACGAGACCTACGCCTCCGTCAAGTGGCTTTAGTGAGGTTGTTTCAGGAGATCAATCTTACGCCCTCAAGAGGCAATGCAGCAGCAGTGAAGAATGCGAGGCAGGGTCTACTAAACGCTGCCGAGATGGCTGATAAGAAAGATAACGACGCTGGCAAATCTACTCCCCCAGGTTCGTCACCGCCGTCGGAAGATGCCGAAGATGGTCAGGAGCTCGAACAAGACCAGCTCGATGCTCTATACCGTAAGGCTCAATCGTTCGACTTCAATACGCCAGAGGCCGAACCGGCTGAAACATTTAATATGACTCTTCGCCCATACCAAAAACAATCACTTCATTGGATGCTGGGTAAAGAGAAAGACCAAAAAAGTGAGACCCGCGAGGCCTCGATGCATCCACTCTGGGAAGAATATGCCTGGCCGACAAAGGATGTCGATGACCAAGAGGTACTTCAAATTGATGATCAGCCTAGCTTCTACATGAACCCATACTCCGGCGAAATGTCATTGGAATTCCCCGTGCAAGAGCAGCATTGCCTGGGCGGCATCCTTGCCGATGAGATGGGTCTTGGCAAGACGATCCAAATGCTTAGTCTCATTCATTCACATAAGTCTGAGGCAGCAATGCAGAGTACGGGTCCATCCCTTAATTCTGTCAACAATCTGCGGAGGGTTTCATCTAGATCTGGCGTTCTTCCTGCACCCAAGACGACTCTAGTTGTCGCTCCGATGTCGCTCCTTGCGCAGTGGCAAAGTGAAGCAGAGAACGCGTCTAAGGAGGGTACGTTGAAGTCTATGGTCTACTATGGTAACGAGAAGATAGACAACCTCCAAGCGCTATGTTGCGATGCTAATATTGCTTCGGCTCCTGATGTTGTGATTACGAGTTATGGAGTAGTGCTGTCTGAGTTTACTCAGATCGCTTCTAAGAATGGGAATAGAGATACCCATCAAGGTCTATTCTCATTGGATTTCTTCCGAGTTATCCTTGATGAGGCTCACACCATTAAGAACCGCCAGTCGAAGACTGCGAAGGCTTGCTATGAGATTTCAGCTACCCACCGCTGGGTTCTCACC
Organism: Hypomontagnella monticulosa; assembly: GCA_902825475.1. Lineage (NCBI taxonomy): Eukaryota > Fungi > Ascomycota > Sordariomycetes > Xylariales > Hypoxylaceae > Hypomontagnella > Hypomontagnella monticulosa. The sequence goes on along the minus strand of CADEBF010000011.1, from coordinate 2,694,212 downwards.
GGAACCCCCATTGTAAACCGTCTCGAGGACTTGTTCAGCTTAGTTAGGTTCCTTAGAGTTGAGCCGTGGAACAACTTCTCGTTCTGGAGAACTTTCATCACTGTTCCATTCGAATCTAAGGACTACGTACGGGCGCTAGACGTAGTGCAAACCGTGCTAGAACCCTTAGTGATGAGGAGAACTAAAGACATGAAGACGCCTGATGGCGACCCGTAAGCTTTAACCATTGATATTAAACTTGAGTATCACAACGCTAATACTTTTCAGTCTCGTTCCCTTGCCTCCAAAATCGATGGAAATCGTTGAGGTCGAGCTCTCCGAGGAAGAGCGAAACGTCTACGACTATATTTTTACCAGAGCTAAACGCACGTTCTCTGCCAATTTTGAGAGGGGCACCGTTATGAAAGCTTTTACTACTATATTCGCCCAGATCCTTCGTCTCCGCCAGTCATGCTGCCACCCGATCCTGGTTAGGAATCAGGATATTGTTGCAGAAGAAGAGCTTGCCGGAGCGGAAGCGGATAAGGTTGCAGGCCTTGGTGATGACATGGACCTCCAGTCCCTCATTGAACGATTCACTGCAACCACGGGCGACGAGAAGGACGCCAATGCTTTCGGCGCCCATGTTCTCCAGCAAATCCGTGACGAGGCGGTTAATGAATGCCCCATTTGCTCAGAGGAACCAATGATTGACCAGACCGTTACTGGCTGCTGGCACAGCGCTTGTAAGAAGTGCCTGCTGGATTATATAAAGCACAGCACGGACCGTCATCAAGTACCGAAATGCTTCAACTGTCGTGAGCCTATAAACGGCCGCGATATCTTCGAAGTAGTTCGGAATGACGACGACCCCGAGGCAATTCAAGACCCGCCAAAGATTAGTCTACAACGGCTGGGATCGAATGAATCCTCGTCGAAAGTCGTAGCGCTGATGAAACATCTCCGCCGACTACGCAAGGAGCATCCGAACATGAAGTCGGTTGTCTTCAGCCAATTCACCTCTTTCATGTCGCTCATCGAGCCGGCCCTTACGAAGGCGAACATGCGCTTCCTCCGCCTCGACGGATCGACCAACCAGAAGATGCGGTCGGCCATCCTAAACGAGTTTAGAGAGTCTACTAAGTTTACTATTCTATTAATTAGTCTACGGGCCGGCGGCGTCGGGCTCAACCTCACGCAGGCCAAGCGCGTCTTCATGATGGACCCCTGGTGGAGCTTTGCTGTCGAGGCCCAGGCTATCGACCGTGTTCATCGCATGGGCCAGGAGGATGAGGTCAAGGTGTACCGCTTTATCGTCAAGGATAGTGTCGAGGAGCGCATGTTGAAGGTCCAGGACCGGAAGAAGTTCATGTAAGTCCACTGCCTCATCTCTTTTGGCTCAACTGCTTGATAATCGTAGTTCTTATTCACTAACATGGTCCTTTTTAGTGCGACATCCTTAGGCATGATGAGCGACGAAGAGAAGCGGCTCCAACGAGTCGAGGATATCAAGGAGCTACTCAGCTGATCTGATGAGTGTATATGAGCTAAGCCGGACGGACTTATGTATGGCATTTTAGATGGGCATGGCATACCCGCGGTCGGGAATAGAGGGCATCGGGAACCTAGGTCTCATGCCTGGGCGTTGAGCCGGAACGGACGGTTGTAGGTATAGAAACCTTGGAGGCTCAAACTTTCAGCGGGACTGCCGTCACTATGTGGTTGATCGATCAAGACTAGCCGGCCGGACATTTAGCCTAGTAGCATAAAAATCACGATTGAATTAACACCAAATTTCGGTCCTAAACGTAACCCATTTTAATTGCCGTAATACTAAACATTTCGAGACCCTGATATGTCGTCCATGATCATACCCCGGCCCTAACCGTTTCCAATGACGAAATTCTGAGCCTGGTACTGTCAGATATAACATGAAACTACTATATTGAATATTAAGAGTTCCTTTTGGTGTAGCAGTATATCCGGCAACAACTAACTAATCCGCTTTGAGGACCGAGCAATGCAGATCCGTACGACTTCCCAAAAACCCAGCTGGTCAAACTTCAAAGATAGCCACAAAGCTATCTAGCGTCAAGATGGACAACCCTAACATCCTAACATGGTAGCAAACACAATGCTGTATACACATCGTAATCCGTCATCGCGTTAGATGGTAAAATGAGATAAGTAACCGCTTCCTATGCAAGTTTGCCTGCTTGCTCGCTATGAAGATCGATCGACCAAAAATCATATACATATGTGCAATGAATCAAGAAAGGCGTCTCGCTAAGAAAATAGATCATGAGCCAGGTGGTATCCCTGTTTGGGTATCATGTGCCATGCATGTGCTTGCTTGCTGGTAACGAGATTAAACGGCGATATACTGTGGGTGAAAATTCGACTCGAAATAGAAGGTTGCACAACCAATATTGAGTTGCACTACATCGACAACTCCCTTACGTATACGTAGTGTGGTGTAGCGTTGCACCAACGGAGCTCCGTTGGTCGAGGGAGGCGAGTGTAACATCTCACCAGGCTGTATATATATAACCCAGCTCAACGCCTCCCTCTCCACCTTCTAAGGAGTCTCTCACGCGCCCGGCGACGGCGGCTCCGCGGGGCTACTGACGTCGCTCACATCCTCGACGTTGCGGTCGTTAATCGACAGCTTCTCGTACTCCCTCAACAAATAGTCGAGGGACCGCTTCGCGACGTCGTCGCCACCGCCGTCGGGCTTCGTCACAATGGGCGCGAGCCACTGCGCCTGGACGTACTGCATCATGAGCGGCGCGTCGTCATCGCCATCACCCGCACCAGCAGCCGCCGAGGACGAAGGGGTCGGCGTCGAGAAGATGTGCGTGCGCAGCAGGTCCACGTCGTTCGCCTTCATGCGGTCGCGCAGCAGCCGGAAGACGATCGCTGCGATGTGGTAGTTGCGCTTCTGGTCGTACAGCCCTTTTGCGCAGAGGATGAGGGTCGAGCGCAGCGATTCGAAGGTCGTGGACTCCAGTTCTAGCGCTGGTCTGCCGTTGTCAGGGCTGTCGAGTTTTTGCAGGATCGTGTCGCCCAGGAACATGAGCCAGTGCATGAGCAGCGGGTCGTACGCTTCGAAGCTGTGCCGCAGGTAGTACAGTCGGACGAGCGTCTCAAGCCGCACTTCGGCGTGCGTGATGATGCTTTGCCATGCGAGGTCTAACGGATATCCGGATAGTGGGACGAGACGCACGAGGGAGATGAGTGTGCCGTAATATTCCAGACTAGGTAGGACCAGGTGATTAGATGGATGATTGGTACATATAGGTAGGTATTTATAGTATTTCATGGACCTCAGTGAGGTTAGGGAAATGGTATGTAAATCTCACTTACTGAATTTTGATCTGATCTGGAAGCACAATTTTGGTTGGGGAGAGAGCGTCGGGAAGGTTCGTGAACCAGCTATCCAACTTGGACTTGCACTCAAGAATCTTTTCAACAGTCATGCGAGGGGGTTGGTCTTCCTCGAAAAGGTCCAATGCCATGTCGTTCATCAGCTTCCGCAGCTCGAAATTCGACTTGATGGTGAAGCCGAGAAGGATGGGGTACTTCGTCTGACCCAGAGGATAGCGAATCCATACCTCGCCATACCATTGGGGATCGAGCACGGGATCCGGTAACGGGTACGCCGGAGGATCTTTGAGGTAAGGAGGCTTGCTGAAGTAAAATTGCTGCCAACTATGCCTGTTTAGCAGGGAATAGGAAGCGGACAGAAAAAACAGTCACTTACGCTTGCCAGCAGAAGAGCCCCCAGGCCGTAAAGGATCGTGCCCTTCGCATTTTCTCGTTGCTCGTACCCGCGTCGGCACGAAACATGTTCAATTTGGTCGCCATAGCCATGGCTTGCAGCAAATATTGCGTGCCAACCTTATCCATGGCCGTGGTAGTGGCCACAATACTCATAACAACAGAGGCCTGGATAGTCGTTAAGCTGCTAGCACTATTTCGGCTCTCAAAGTCCCATAATCTCTTTGCCTCAGCTAAGAATTGGTAGCCAAGTGTTTGGGGAACCCAGAATTTGGTACGATCCGGGACCTCACGACACATATGCTAGATGAAGTTAATTACTTGCGTTAGTACCATGGCTAAGCTACGGGACTTACACATGCAGCCGCGAGCACAGCATTGACAAGCAAAGATGAACAGAAACGAGTTCGTCTAGAAGCCATATCCTTCAGAAAATATTCCATTTGAAAAGCTGCGGTCCAAGGGTGTTGAAAGCAAAGATATGCAGTCAGAAGCTTTCTCAATAACCGATCGTCTGATGTTACGGTGGTCCATTTCGAAATAGTCACATTGTCTATACTAGGTTCGATTATTTGCACCGCGTGATAGGGTTTGAGGTATCGATCATCGCCGTAGCCTTCACGTTGTGATTCATGTCCAAAACCATGCGACGGAGGAGCCTGGAACGTGGTCTCGTACACGAAAGAACGCAAATAGAGATTATCTGATACCATGATAGACGCAGGCATTTCAGTCATGTACGGGAATTCGTATCGGCGACGTGCTTCGGGGGTTAAAGAGAGTTGGATAAGAAGATCCCCATCCTTTGCGTGACGTAGAATCGAGCCGACCTCGTGGCCGGATCGAATTCTCCGCAAGATTTCGAGAGATTCGACATCGGTTTTAGTTTTAAGCAAGCCAAATAGTTCTTCGTATGGTGTTATCCGATTCTGCAACTCGCTATGTTTCCGTTTCAGAGCTTGCGAGTGAGTCTCGGTTGGGGCCGTGGCATATCGACAGTCGGTCCCATGTCTGAGACATAGGCTACACTTGGGACGTTCGGCATTACACTGCAAGCAAGATCTACATTAGTCGTGATACATTACACCGGTCTTGACTTCACGTGAACCTTTTACAGAGCCAACGCTTTCTTACTTTCGATTTTCGCCTGCGACAAGCTTCACAGGCCGCTGTTACTTGTCTCCTCCCTTTGGAGCCGGCACCTGCAGCAGCGCCTGTACCGGAACCGCCTGTGGGAGCTGGTGCAAGTGGAAGAAGACGACGTTTACTAGGTCCTGAGTTATCACGTCCTTCATTCTCCATAACTGGATGGAGCTGAAGTACCGTAATCTTTGGGTGGACGCCGTGGTACCCTCCAAGGTTCTCAATTCGTCGGTGGCTTGACGGTTAGATGTCACAAAGTTCAGCTCGAATCAAATTGAACCTCAGCGGAGTTTTTTCCGGTCATCTCCCACCCAAGGTCTGGTCCCCAGGCCCCAGGGGGGACGGGACCTTGCGGTAGTACCATGTACCTCCCAGCCTAGACTCTCGCAGCCAGATACCAAGCAGGCTGGGGTAGTACCTTGCCTGTCTCTCATGTCAACAGTTGGTCTCGCTACTTTAGGACTAGCGGCGGACCAAATCCCACAAATAGCCGTGTCTCGTTAGTATAAGTTGTGTTACTAGAACTAGTTCGATGCTAAGGGGACGCTATTTTCCAAGTTTTTGGTAATTTCGCCATGAGGCGTAGACTATCTGAGTACGCCGTGCAGTAGACGGCCACGGGGCTGTCCTCGCATCTGCCAAGGAGACTTCCAGTGAATAGGTAGATAAAGAGCTTCATCTTCAAGAAACAGGTGAAAAGAAACAACTAAAAAAAATTAGCTAGTTGATGAAAAACAGGGATAATTATCTCGAGTTCGTTTACAATAGCCAGAGCTCAAGAGCTAGGATGCAGCTTACATACATATTGACGTCAGCGTCGCGTCTCCACAAAATCCTACTACTTGAAAAGGAATAAAGCGGATCCGCGGATAAGCTTAAACAGCCTCAACATCAACCACAAGGTCGGGAAAATTCAAAACAGCCAAGCTGAATGAAGCACGTTGATGGAAAAGATAAGATCGGGTAAGATAAAGTAAATATTCGCTTTAGATGCTGATGTCATGCAGCCAATGAAGATGTAAGTACATGTGAGCTCATCTATATCGAAGGACCAAATAAGTTAACCTTTTGGGTAGAGGCTCATTAGCCGCGTAAACTATTAATAGCACATTATACAATATCGTATATCTAAATATATATAGCAAAGCGAGTGTTTGTTCTATCTCTCATACATCTGCCATCACTCCGTTCCAGCGTTTGACTATAGCAATATTACAAAGAAATGATATCAACATCCCCGAGAAGACACCATCTTCTAGCTTCGACGCATATTCTCTCGCGCTCCTCGGCCTCACCATCAACCTCTACTCCATCCCGTTTGCCATTTCACCTTGCTCAGGACGGGGAAAATATGTGCCTCTGTATTGAATACAACTTCGGTAAGAGGCATGAAGTCGTTGGGACTGAATAAGAGATATAGATACTTCAGAGTTTCGGCCTAAGAAACCACATGTAAGCTTTCATCTTCAGGCAAGAAACGTGGACGGGCATAATGTTGGGCGTTGTCATAACCTACCAGCCAAAAACTCTCCATATTGTCCCTCGAGGGCGGTGGAATAGCGTTCACATCGTTTACAGAAGTATAGCCTCGCTTTCGACTTAGCTTGGTATGCTTCTCGAACGCATTGAATATCTTCCATCCCCATTCACGATAGAGCGGATCTTCAGTGATGCGCCACATCACGAACAGACTCTCCACAGTCTCTGGCCGTTGCAAGTTATGTGCATCTAGTGGCTTAACGATATAGTCCTCCTTCCACGCCGATAGTGAATTTCTGGTAGGTGCCAGGGGACGATCACCCGGTGTCGGGGCTACGTCTTCCTCATTGGCATGGAACCACGCAATCTCAGGCGCAAGTCCTGTTGCAGTAACAGCATACATTCCCCAGCATGTTTTCATGAGATCGCGCGCAAGCTGGATTTGATCCTCCTTCTTGTCATCCCAGCCAGGGAATGTGCGTGCCTTGGACAGGGTATGGCCCTGTGTGGCACCGAGGGCGATCAATCCGGGCAAAAAGCAGACTAGGTGATCCATCTTTGGTGATAGCGGTCCGCCAATTCCTTGCGGAAGTTCGGCGACAAATTTCAGACCCGAGTGCTTGGTAGTGGTGATAAGATGTTTTTGGATCCCTTCCAAGGCCTCCTCCCACATCTCCAGGTAAACGGGCTCATGACCGGAAGTCTGCAGGAATTGCTTGACTAGGTATTCTTGGATAGGTCAGCAACCCCCGGCTAGATCGTGGTATAGTGCGGGTTCAAACCATAATACGAGTCACCACGGCTTCCAAGACGAATTTCTCTCGAAGTAAACCTTCCTGATTCTGGGTGTACGAAAATAGGGACGAGGCCATCTTGAGCGTGGTTATCGTCGAGTACCTTCATCACCTTCTCGGCTTTTCTCCAGTAGGTCTCGTTACCTGTTAGGTAGGATAGGTACTTCATTTCGAGCTGTAGTGTACCAGCCTCAGCCGTAGACGACGACCCCCCATCCGCATGTGATATTAGACCCTTTGCTTTAGAAAGATGTACACTAGCATAAGGAATACCGGATCGTGACTCATATGCTGGTAGCAATCTATCTGCGAGCTCCACTGCCTTGGCTAAATACACCGAATCTCTACGAGATGCAGCGCTGGGGAGCTTTGTGGCTAGGTAATGCGCAGACAGCAATCCTCCAAGCATGCGGATGGTCATCTCGAATGTGTTCACATCTTGGTCTTGATTGTAGTTCAGCTTGCGTTGCAACCATTTGCGGGGTTCAACTAAACGGTCGGTGAGGTTCATAAGCATCATTGTGTCCAGGCTATCGACGATAATCCATCCCAACCCATCCGGACTCATCTGCGAACCCTTCTCGGAGACGGGATGATATCTATCATATCCTGGTTTAGTATGGAGTTAGTATCATATCGCCAGACCTCAAGCACTAACTAACCCCAGGCATTGTCAAGGTAAGCGTCCCAGCTGGTGATGAAAGCGCTCTTCACTTCTTCTCGTCTAACATCCCAGTTCACATATCTCCCAACATGATGATAAAGTCCAATAGGATTGTCTTTAACCCATCTAAATATCGGTAGAGCTAATACAGAAGAAAAGATCAAGAACAATATTGTTCGGAGCGCAAATGGCGATTTCGAGGACGACGGGAGACGAGAACGTTGTAAGCTACGAAGGATAGCCGCGTTCTTTCTTCCAACCCCCATACTTTTCCTATTAGCAAATAAGGCTAGAGAATATTCGGGTTAGGAGAAATTATGCGGCGAAATAGTAACTAGTAAGACAAAACAAGACAAGAGCGGACTATAAGAAGGGGTGTGCTCTATTTGAAAGGAAGAGTTATGAACCCCTGCATGATCGATACAGGAAGCTCTCAGCCAAGCACCAGGCACAGTATACCATTCGGCGGTCTCTACATGTTATTTTCATCCATGATCGCGGCCCGTGGTTGACCCTGATGCGTTGACTGAAAGTTGTGGACCAATCAGCTTTTAGATCGTATGCATGTTGGGGAGAGGTTGATCTCTGGGCGCTACCGATATACCGGTTGGAAACTCCTAACTGCTGCCCCATGTCGGCGGTGAATTGATCGATCTACCTAATTAAGTATTTGAGCAACCTATCGCTCGTCTCTTGGCCGAAGGCAATTCATTCGATCATAGCCTCTTCACAGTCACGAATTACCCTCAAAACTCTAAGCGATCACGACATGACAACAGTATATCCAGCAGTGACTAGTAACGGTGCAGTTACTTCCTTCGTCCCTCTTACGACTACATTCACGCCATCGACCGGATGTAGTGAATACTTCCGACTTAATGGACCTAGCCTTGTGGCGTTCGATCCTGGATATGGATTAGATATCGATACTAATGTGCGTTGCTTGCCTTCGGCTGTAACGACGTGGTGGGAACAAGGCCGACTAGGGGGCGACGATGAAGGTCATACTGCTATCAGCCTGGGACCTCTAGTATGCCCTGATGAGTGGCGTACGGTGGCTAGTTCGATTGACGATAAGTCGAGCACACTTGCCATGTGCTGTCCCTCGTATGTTTGACCTTAATCCCACCTTTAGGCATGAGGGACTATCGCTGACCCATATATCCATAGGGGTTACTACCTGAAGAACGGTATCCCAGGCTCTGTTGTCGGAGATTGTCTGTCCGACGTATCGGCGGGTATGGTCTTAACTTACGCGTCGACGTCAACGGATAATTCAGATGTCTGGCATACAGAGACAACGAGCCTGACACGAAGCTCTACAGTGGGCGCCATCGCAATCGTGGGTTGGAATATCGAGTTAACAATACCGACACCGACACCGACGAGCACAACTTCTACACCGAGTTCCAGCACTAGCACCCTCAATATTATCTCTACGCCCAATGCATTTCCTGCTTCTTCTTCGTCACCTAGCAGCCCGAGCAACCTTAGTAGTCCAAGTCCCACAGCATCTTCAAATACCTCATCCAATATTAGCCCAGGGGTAGCTACTGGTATTGGAGTAGGGGTCGGGTTGGGTGTCATTGGGGTGACTTCATTACTAGTCGCTCTATACCTGATGAGAAGACGAAAAAGGAAGAGACTTGCCAACGCACCGCAAACCCATCAAGAAGACGGCGGTATTATGTTTGCACAGCCGCCTCCACAAGATTTTCGCGACGGGGCTCCAACCAAGTACGAATTGTACGATCCAAATACCGGACGGCCTGAGTTATACGGGGGTGTTTCCGAATTTCGACCAATAGCCGAATTGCATGAATGAGTGGTGCCGGTGAGGGAACCAACATGCACTCGACGACCAACACTGGGGAACTCTGATTGGTTAGGCTTCATTAGCAGCGAGGCAAGGGAGGCGTTTACAGCGATTTGTGTAACTTTTTAATCTCAAGACTTTAAAATAATTCAAGATATTTGGACAAAGTACCTACTGACATGTTTCACAATTTGGAATGCTTGGGACTTGAATTGCGTGGTGGCCTGTGTGGGCGGTCCATGGGGTTATGGCCTTCTCATATCGTTGGCCAATTGTAGTGTCTTCCGAGTAGACTTGAGATCGGCAACAACAAATCGGGAAGCAAGGGGCTCTTCGGCTAGTGGATGTCTACCCCTTTCACGGCCCGAGACGTCAAAGCGGCATCGATGCTGCAACGAAAGAGGATAAAGCCCTTCTTTGTTAGAGAATACTTCTGTAGTGAAGTCGAATCTCACATATCGACAGAAAATGCTAAGTTGAAAGACTGTTAAATATCTCTAGATTTTATAGTGTTCTACAGTCAATACTTGGAAAGTGATGTTAGCTAGGTACATAAATACAACTTGTATGTACCTCTAGGAGGTAAGGTACGTCAATTGATGCATGAATTGCTTCTGATTAACTGCCATTCAACCAACACACTTTGACCACGACTGTAGGAACGTAACTATCACTGTGTTATGTACGGGTGCTAGATATCCCGACCTCCCTTCCTTATCCTCTAAGAGTCCTACATACATACAAGTTTGCAGACTCTAGGGATATCGGATACCACTTTCTTGTTTTATTTGTTTTCGAGGTCCTCTATCAACCTTCCAGAATAACCCCGACCTAAATCGGATGCTTGCCGTTTGAGCCGCTAATATGAGTGCCGAGCATCCTGTTTCCTTTGTGAAGCAGGAACCACTCAACCTCAACCCTGATGTAAATATCGAGGAAGCAGAGAAAGCTCAAACCGAACGAAACGCAAGCGATATCCAGGAAGATGCGTCAATTGACGCAGAGAACGAGGTCCAAGGCCTAAAGCTAATTCTGATCCATACCGCTATCTGCATCTGTACTTTTTTGGTTGGGCTAGTAAGATAACTGCGAATAATGCTTAGGAGGCCCCTATGAGTTGACACTGGTGTCTATAGGACGTCAACATGATCGCTACGGCGACCCCCGTAATCACATCTGAGTTCAGCTCGATTCAAGATGTAGGATGGTACGGAGCGGCTTTTCAGGCGGCCTTGTATGTTATTGTTCCACTAATGAGAGAGCTTCGAAAGCTGACAATATTGACATATGAGGTGCTCCACCCAACCTCTCGCTGGCAAGACCTACGTCTTATTTTCCAAGAATGTCGTCTATCTGTCCTCACTAGCAGTATTGGAAATTGGAAGCCTAGTATGTGCTCTTGCACCGTCATCAAATGCGTTGATCGTGGGACGAGCAATTGCTGGGCTGGGCGCTTCCGGCATATTCGCAGGTGGCTTTGTTATCCTGACTACCATAATTCCACTACACAAGAGAGCGATATGGACGGGAACTCTAGCCTCAACCTTCGCTATTGCTAGTATCGTTGGGCCTGTCATAGGTGGCGCCCTTACGCAACGCGTTACCTGGCGATGGTGTTTTTATATCAACTTACCTATCGGAGGCTTTGCCGCCGTGGTGTTTCTTCCACTCGCTCGATTCAAGCCTGCGAAAACCGAACAGGTTCCGTTCTTGGCGAAGATTAAGGCCTTAGATGCCGTCGGGTTCCTCTTGTTCGCCGGTTCACTAATCATGCTTCTTCTAGCGCTCCAATGGGGTGGGAGCACCTATGCTTGGAACTCGTCAGTTGTCATCGGCCTTTTCGTCGGATTCGCTGTCACTATGGCGCTGTTTATTCCGTGGCAGATCCGGCTGCAAGAAGACGCCCTTATACCTCCTCGGCTATTCACTTCTCATCGGAATGCCTGGCTCATTTGCTCCAGCTCGTTCTTTCTCAATGGCCCATTCCAAGTCATCATTTACTGGCTTCCAATCTGGTTTCAAGCTGTCCTCGGGGCGTCCCCTACGCAAAGTGGTGTTAACTATCTCCCTACGGTCATTTCAGACGTCCTGGCTTCAATCATAGGATCCGGCTTTGCTATGCAGCTTGGGTACTGGAATCCATTTCTATTGTTCGGCGAAGTTGCTGTTAGCATTGGAGGAGGACTTTTGAGCACGATGTATCCTGGAGTGTCTACCGGGAAGTGGATTGGGTTCCAGATATTCGGCGGAGTGGGATACTCCCTGGCCACTAACCTAGTAAGTAATAATGCATTATGTATACCATTAACCCTTTGCCTTTTCTGACCATTCATGATTTTAGGCCCATCTTGGAATGCAAGCCTCCCTCCCAAAGGACCTCGTTCCTCTTGGAGCGACTACGCTCTTGACGATAATATCCACGAGTTGTGCAATATTCTTAGCCATTGGCGAGGCTGTCTTCCAAAGCAATCTTGCTGTATACCTTTCTGAGGTTGCAACCCCCGATATAGTTCAAGACATTATATCGGGAGGCGCTACGAATATAGGGTCCGTGGTCAATGCCGCAGACCTACCTGCCATTATAAGTGCCTACAGCAAAGCTGTTACTCAAGTTTTCGTAAGTATGGCCCAGAGGAACTTGTAACGCAAGCTAACCATAGCATCTAGTATATTCCTGCAGCTGCGCCTGTGATCTCGTTTTTCTTGGTGTGCGGGTGTAAGTGGACTTCTACCAAGAAGCCGACAACTACTGTAGCGGCCGCCTAATGAATGTTATATCACGCAAACCTCAAAGAATTCCATTTCAATTCCTTTCACTTTGGCTTTCGGTCAGAATTGGTTTAATCTATAACATCCAAGTAACATATAATACTCGATCTTAGATATCCTACCGATTTTGGGATTTTACCGTATAAATGCATAAATACAAATCTGATATGAAAAAGGGGGTAGCGGGCACTCCCTTATGATTAGCTCTACGAACAGCGACGCAAAAACATTAGGCCTCATTGATTCTGACAACTATCAAGTGAATATCCTCGTTCTACACTTTAGCGATTTTAATTTGCGTTCAAGGCTGTATTTCGAATATCATTTATGTGTGGTTATATTGTTCGTTGACTTACATGTACAGAACCCCAAGTAAGAGGTAATTTAAAGCAAGATTCTTGCTTTTCTAACCCCTACCCGCTGACGAGTGGCGGATAACGTAGTCTACGTGCCATGTCCCTTCTTGCTAATGTCTTTTTCGGGAACGTATCTTGGTGTAACACGATGAAGCTTTGTCCATCCCTACTGACCGAACAACCCGATAAAAGCAACCACAACCAACACCAAAACCCAAGGAGGACGTTGGCGGCCGCCCGACACGTATAAGATCGCCACTAGCGCTGAAGTACTGAGATAATATTCCCATGTGGGCAACCGATCGATTTTTCACAACTCATAACCTTGGGATTCCTGAGGTCTTCTTCGAGCCCCGGTGCCGCGATACGGACTCGTTGAACGATGGAGAGTTCGACGCCTTCCGAATCCGAGAGAGTCCCGGCTCTCATGACAACCGGCCTCATAGTTGTCTCCGTTATTTTCCCCGCGTGGTCTCTAATTTGCGTGCTTTTGCGATTCAGAGCACGATATGTCATCCGTGCTCCCTTCCTAGCGGACGACTGGTGGATACTGGTATCATGGGTAAGTTGTCCGCGGAAACTTCGCAAATACCCTCAAATAGCTTGCTAACCTTCCTATCACGAAGTTCATTACGGTCTTCCTCAGTGTCGACGTATGGGTTGTTGCAAGTATTACGGGCGTCGACTATTACAAGATTGACGTGGCAGAGGGCTTGACTGATTCTGTCATTGTTTGTTTCCCCGATCAGCTCTTAAATTCGAACACATTCGGCTAATTTGCCAATTACCCTAGGCTCTCTGTACCTCTGGTGTCGTGGCCCAGGTTGCTTTAACGACCGTTAAAATTGGAGTGCTGCTTTATTACAAGCGTCTTTTCCCAACTCGCAAGTTCAAAATTGCCGTATGGATTGGGATTGTGATCACATCATGCTGGGGCATCACACTGTTCTTCGTTAGTCCGCCGGTTTTGCCTTGTTATGCGTCTATGAACGTCGCTCTAACACTCTATAGCTTCTGATGTTCCAAGGTGATACTGTGCAAGGCACTTTCAGGGGGGGCGGCTCGTTGGGTTCTTGATACGACACAGCTAGGTCTAGCTCAATGTTGGACAAGTATCATTCTCGATCTAACGATACTCTGCTATCCTCTCCCCTTACTATGGAACATGCATATGAAAACAAACAGGAAGATAGCCATCACATTGATATTCTGGCTCGGGCTCTTGTGCGTATTGTTCTCAATCCAGGGCATGATATAGACTAACGCTGCCTAGCTGTTGTGTAGCGGCCGCTGTTCGATTGTATCTTGTCAAGGAAAATATTGAGAAAGTTTCAGAAAGTGCAGGGCAGCAAATTCGTAAGTGCATCGAATCTGTCATTACGCCTCGAGATTACAGTTAGTTAACAGGCCTAGACTCTGAATACGTCGAAATAATGTTCGTCATCATCGAACCGAACTGTTCCATAGTGGCGGCTTGTCTGCCATGTTACGGACCGATATTCTTTGGCGGCAGGGGAAACGTAGCCAGAATGCTCCAAAGTGCCCGATCCATTTTCTCTCTCAGAAGTACAAAAACAACATCCCGAACGGCCCACGGACCCCAGCAGGAAGGTCACCCTAGCGAACCAGTCCCTGACCCCCAATTTGAGCTCGATGAGCACGATAGGGGGCGGCTCAAAACAGGATACGCTACTCATTCAACCCGTGGCTATAGCGAATGTTAACTATAGACGGATAAAGATAGAGGATGTATATACCTAATAGCATACGGGTACATTCTTGAGAATGTATAAACATTTTCGAGCTTTTCCCCCTTGTCAGTTAGACGATTATCATCGATTTTTGGATTCGACTAGGCTTTATAGTCCTAAAACTATTATTACATACACCGACTAAAGTGCTCCTTGCTGGGTCTCTTAGAGTTCGTCGGCCATTTTTTAGTAATATACATGGAAATACGATGTCCTTTGAATGAATCAAAGGGTCGAGGTGGGGAAGCGGCCAAAGTCAGGGAGAAACGATGCTCCCTTGCATCGGTAAGCGATCACACCAGCCAGTTATATGCATAATTTACACTCTGTCCAACAAACGTTTGACGTATGTAGTATGACCAACAACCCAAGGGCGAATAACTCTTGTACAGAATACGTCCACCGGCACCTATTTCGTACATGTTATGCTGTACATATGGCTATAAACCATATAACATTCACTTATCTGCTTAAACAGAAAACTGCGTTGATTAAAGCGCCCTTCGTCGCCTAGTCTCTTTCAACAATTATTCTCACTGCATCTACTACTAGTTGTTGTGATTCATAATACCTAGGAACTAAACCCAGTACCACGTCACGAACGCAAGTAATTATGCAGCCAATTCGGGTGTGGCTTACGCCTACCATCCCAAACCCATGGAAGGTCGTTCTCGTCCTTAATGAGCTTCAAGTGCCTTATGAGATTATATCTTTCCGTTTTGACGATATCAAGAGGCCACCCTTCATCAATCGTAACCCGAATGGCTCTGTCCCAGGTAAGTCCCATTGCTAAGCAAACGATTCCCCTCAACTGCTGTACGCCCTAACTAACCGACATAGCCATCGAGGACCCAAATACCGGCGTGGCGCTATGGGAATCAGGGGCTATCGTCACGTACATCATTGAACAGTACGACAAGGACCTCAAGTTGACTTATCCCAACGATCGACTAAATGACAAGCATGCCCTCAACCAGTGGCTCCATTTCCAGATGAGCCTTCAGGGCCCGTTCTTCCATCAGGCTGGCTGGTGTGTATTTCCCCATGCGTACAGAGATATTGGCTAATTTAGCTAGGTTCAACTTCCTCCACTCGGAGAAGGTACCCTCGGTACAGGACCGCTTCAACAACGAGTGCAAGCGGCAGCTCGGTGTTCTGAACGGCGTGCTTGAGGGGAAGGAGTGGTTAGTTGGCGAGAAGATGACCTACGCCGACTTGTCATTCGTCCCTTGGAATGACATTCTGCACCAATGCATCCCGATGGCAGAAGAGGATAGATTCAAGGAATTCCCAAATGTGGAGGCTTGGCATAAGCGCATGACTTCAAGGGACTCTTGGAAGATGATTGCGGGTGCGAGAAAGAAGGCTATGGAGGAGCAAGACTTGGCTTGGACTGGCGTGCCGAAGGGAATCGACTCCTATCAGGAATACCTGGACAAGATTGCGAAGGGTGAAGACACTCGGGCATCCCAACAATAGCTCCGCGGAGTAAAAGCCCACAGATTATGACGTCGGTTGTCAATTATGTAGTGCCTGGTGGCTTTGGTAGACTTCTTAATTGAACCATGAGTTCCCCGTTATTGCTTTGGGATTACCGTAGCTATCTGCAAAAGAACCGACGGGTTAATTATTGTGTAGCTTTAGTTTCCCTACATGACGCTCTACGACAAGAGCCCGGATTCAGTGCTAATCATTGCAAGGCCACATACTAGTCAAGTTGAGGAGGTCCGTCACAGTATATGCTAACATCTAAAATAGGGGTTATAACGTAAGTAGTGCTTTGAATACAATTTAAAGAGAAGATTGAGCTGAATTTTAACGCGACGTCAGAATAACGTAGCTGGTAGATGATTGTACTCCTGTTGAGGCTACCTGTATTTCAAACGAGGTGTATTTCTAGCGGTGGGCTCGGGGTTGCGCGAGTGTTTCATCATACTGTGGCGGAGTTTAGGCGTATTGGGACGTTGCGCGTTGAAGGCATCGCCGGATATCGCCAAATAGAGCCTCCTTCGTACATTTAAGATTGCGAGCCACCCATAGGTGGAGATGCGCAAGCAACACTACCGTACTTCATAGTTTCCTCGAAAAGGAGCTCAAGTAGACGTTACGAGATCTTCGTATCAACTGCGTATCTGGTGGCGAATCTGCCCTGAACAATCGTCTTTTGTGAGAGTTAGCGAGACATTCGATCTTCTAGCTACCGGAAAGCTCCTGCCGTTGTTTACAGATCTGACAATAGCGTATGTTCAGTTATCTAGGACCTCATATTGAATTACTATATGTTGTCTAGGATTAATGAGTATCGTGAGATTTCCGTATGCATAAGCCGTAGTCGTTACTAGAGTTAAGCCCGGCTTCGTGACTAAGCCTCGGCAGCTATGGATTTGGGAAGGCGGAGAAAAAAACCAAAAATTCTAGTAAAGGAGAAAGAACTGAATAGGTAGGCGACTATTTCTGCAAGCCTTTAGTTTTTCCGCCAAGCAAAACCACAGTCTTACAAATACGATCTCCAAGAGATATATCTGCCCTAAGGCTATCAAGAGCTGCCTAGGTAGGCTAGTCGGGTGACCCGACCGACGACAGAACGGGGAGTTTCCTGAATCGGCGGTCTAGCGCCGGGAACGGAGAGGCGATTGGTCGGGAACTCCCCGGATTGTTAGTTACCCCGACGGAACCCGTATTCGATGAGATCGACGTGGGAAAGCCTAATTGCAACCTGGCGTTGAAGTGAATGCAGGTCGACGGTATCAATTGGAACTGTCAATGATACCTGACTGGTCGGGCTTATTGGGTTCTCCGGACGCCTCGTCGTGGAGGCTGAAGGATCGCCGAAGGTTGAAGTCCCGAGAGATAACTCCAACATGTCAGCATCTTGTGTGCCGGTATATGCTATCAGAGGGGAATTCGGCCCTTTCTTATTGTGTGAGAGCTCAGAATCTGCTACGTCGATGGCGATAACTCCCAGCTAGCCATCAAGGTCGCGACCTAGTCCGTAGCTCTTCATTTATACGAACGCACGCCATACGTGCGTGCGCATGCGATCTAATCGTTCACATTCGAGACCCTGTAACTCCTCCTCCAGACCCCTCTTACTCGGGCGCCTTGTCCTGATAGCCATCTTCTCAGCGAAGGCGATGGGTCACGCAACCATGTAACAAAGAGCCGCCAAGAGGCTCCATTGACGTGGGGATTTTCGGGTTGTCCTCCTGCCTCTCTCGGCAATTGATATGGAGCGCGGCAGAGCGCCAACTCTATTAATCCTTAGGGATTCTATGCTATATACCCAATAGCTGCTCACCGATTGGCTAGATTATGGCATGGGGGCGGTCTGGGCAAGCAGGGACGCTCTCCAGCAACCACAGCTCTCCGAGCGTCTATCAGATGGTGGGCATAATTCTTCGCCAAGGTCTCGGCGCAGGAGAATTGCCGGGGTTTATTCCAGAATTCGCTTCATGCCGCGCTGCCATACAAATTAATCCGTCCATCCACCTACCCCTTTTGGTAGATTGGGATGCTACGACAGTATCTACGCTCATGATGCCATTACCCCAAGACGAACAACCCTCGTCGATATGCGATCAAGCGTATTGGCACCGACGGCATCTTATCCCGAGCCGCCTTATCGCGGTGGCTTGCAGGTGATCGGCTCGAGTACTTAAAGAGCGGCCTGGCGACGCGAACCTCGTAACAATTAGCTTCTCTCATCCATCTCAAGCCCGGGGAAAATACGCCAAGCAGGATGAAGTACTCTCTGAACGCAGCCGCCCTTGCGGCGTTCGCTAGCTACGCAGTAGCCAAGGAGATGGCGCCCGATGAGACGTTGGCCGCCGAGCTCTTCGACAGCGGTGTCCGACACGAGCACATCATGGCGACCAAGATGGTAGGATAACGCCTTTCGCCCGTCCCGGGTAATAATGATGACAATACGGTGGGGCTAACCAACAAATTCGCAGGCATACTGGGACGGCCGAAGGGAACAGGGTCTGTTCGACTCCAGCCAGTACAAGAGCATGAGCTCCGCTGTCGACGTCGTCCCCTGCGTTAACGGCATCGCCGAGCTCGTCGCCAACGACCCGCTCTACACCTTCAAGTGCAGCGGGCTCGACCTATACGACTTCCAGTCACACAACGACCTCGGCAGTAACGGCGGCGAGGGTTCCGGCTCGTGGGGTTGGACCAGCCCCGACGGCCGCGAGTTCGTGGCCATTGCCCAGTCCGACGGTGCCGCATTCGCCGAGATCAGCTCCGAGGGTAAGCTGATCTACCTGGGTCGTCTCCCGCAGTACTCCGCCGCGCAGCCGTCGCTATGGCGTGAGATCAAGGGCTACAAGAGCTACATCGTCATCGGTAGCGAGGCCAACAACCACGGTATCCAGGTTTTCGACATGGCCAAGCTGCTCGACATCGACCCCGCCAGCCCCGTCACCTTCAACAACGTGGACGACATCGCCCACTTCAATGGCCTGCCCTCTGGCCGCTCCCACACCGTCCAGACCAACGAGGAGGCCGGCTACGCCGTCGCTTCCGGCTCGCAGCCGCGCACTGACAAGTGCCGCTCCGGCCTGATCTTCATCGATCTATCCGACATGTCGAACCTGACGTCCCCCGGCTGCGCTGCTGGTGACGGCTACGTGCACGACGCGCAGTGCCTGATCTACCGGGGCCCCGACTCCAAGTACGTGGGCGAGGACATCTGCTACGGCTACAACGAGGACACGCTTACGATCTACAACGTGACGGACAAGAAGAGCCCGAGCATCATCTCGCGCACTTCGTACGAGGGTGCCAGCTACACGCACCAGGGATGGGTTTTGGACACGCAGTGGCAAGAGTACCTCGTTCTAGACGACGAGTACGACGAGTACGACCACGCGGGGCTGGGTGAGCCGGGATACCCGATCACGTACATCTGGGACATCTCGTCGCTGGAGGCGCCGAAGCAGACGGGATACTACCGAGCCTCACGCAAGGGCATCGACCACAACCAGTTCATCAACGGCGACTTCGCGTACCAGAGCAACTACGGCGGCGGCCTGCACATCCTCGACATCTCGTCCATCCCGTCCGACCCCACCGGCAAGGGCGTCAAGGAGGTCGCCTACTTCGACATCTACCCCGAGGACGACGACTTCGAGGGCGGTGGCCAGATTGAGTTCCAGGGCACCTGGAGCCACTACCCCTACTTCGAGAGCGGCTACATCATGATCAACACGATCGAGCGTGGCGCCTACGTCGTCAAGCGCTCCTCGTAAAGGGAAGCCTATCCGGAAAGGGGCGAGATTCAAGGACGCTAAGTAGTCAGAATACCATTAGCCTAGCGAGTTAGACTTGATGAAATTTATTTACACTCAATTCTATGATACAACACCATGCGTACCTAGTACCTATTAAAGACTCATCGCTTTGGTCCCTCGCTGGTCACAGCAACAGTCTTCGTCTGTAGCAAGTAATCGCCGCCACGCCATGCCTTGTAAACACCATATAGACCTTGAAACGGCCGAACATTACGAAGAGCCGCAGGCATTCTCGAGCCCTCCATTGTCTTTTTCTTCGCGTCTTCGTCGACTTTAACCTTGTCGTACACGCTTGGCAGGTGGGATGCATGGTACTTAGCACGCACCGCGTCGTATGCAGGTTGATTGTACGTCTGCCAAAACTCCTCCTCGGTGTAGTAAGCCTGGGCATACAACGTCTTCTTGCCACCTAGCTCGTGCACCTTCTGCTCGATGGCTCGATTTAGGCGTACCAACTCTTCGTAGTTACTAGGGCCTGGCCCCCAGATTCCGAAGTTGAGCATAAACTCAGGAGCGTTGGGGTCGGCGAAGTCGGCGTGTAGACCATGCGCTGAGTCCGGAGCATCTCGTCGCACCCGGATTGGACATAGCCAGATTGGATATATCCCGATGGTCTGATCTACCCAGCGGTGGAATTCATCCACGGCTTCGTAGGGTACGCCCACATCTTGGATGATATAGGTATCGGATAAGCGACTCTTGTGCAAGGCGTGGTACATTACGCGGGCGTGCATATAACTATCTAGCGCAAAGCGTGTGATCCGATTGAAGGGAGTGAAGAAATACTTGTAAGCATATCTAGCCACCCAGAAACCACCACGATCCCATCTAAAAAGATAGTCAATTAGAGGAACGTAGTCAATGACAGGTTGTTTCGATTTTGTGGCCCTTTTTTGAACATCGAGATAAAACCATGGGTCCTGGCGCCGTAAATAGCGTCGCGGCTTGGAGCCCGCAGGCAGGTCATCGACCAGACGGCCAGAACATATTATGACGGATTTAGAAGAAAACGCGATCGCATCGACGAACTCTACCTCGGAATTCGCGACCTCGTCTTGTATCTTCTTGCACGCTTCGGAGAAGCTATTAGTGGGATAATGCGTCAGTTCAACAAAACTCTTGGCATCTCTCAGTTGTACTTCCAAAAGCGTCACAATGCCGACAGTTCCGAACGCCGAAGCGGCTCCCCAGAAAAGATCGGGTTTCTCAGTCTTAGAAGCCCTCGCGATCTCTCCGTTTGGAAGTACGATCTCAATCCAATTGATGGTTGAGTCAAAGGGCCCATGACGACACGAACTGCTCTCGCCCGCAGAGCCGCTAAAACCGCCGCCAACGGTTATGCCCGGAAACTCCATGACAACCAGCGGGACGAGGCCATTCACCACTGTCGCCTCAAGGAGCTTGTCCATGGGGACATTAGGCTCAACGAGGGCTGTCTTTTTGAGACTATCGATTTCGAGAACATGATTGAGCTTGCTGGTGTCTACCGTGTTATTGCGATTCTTGTCGGCGGTACGCGTGCTATTTGTGGAGCCGTGATAGACTCGAAATGGCTGGCGTTGCGCGTAAAACTGCTGCAACCTCTCAGATATGGATGCGACCGCGTCAATATGAACCTCCATACTCCAAAAGGCGCGTCTAACTAAGGCTTAATCCAATCAACGCATCCGCGTAAAAATAACTATGGTGTTGGAAATGTAAGACGTTTAATGAGGGTAAACAGAGTCAGAACCATGCGATCCGCTAAGCCCCACAGCCGGCAGACAGCTGGTCACTACCCCTTTTCCGCTTGTACGACAAATAGGGGTACAAGAAACTACAGCGATGGCCCTCGGTTTTCTGTTCACCTTTTTTAACTTATACTCCCGGGTAATCCCCTAACGGAAATTCCAGCCATCCATTCCAAGTCATGTAACCACTGATCTCATCCGCCATACGTAGATATTCTGCCTCGTCCAGGGGTAGGAGTGGCAATTCAGACCCTGTATGGGGAATCGAATCATTTTGCATAGTCTGGTGAGGATCCGGTGGGACGCTAAAGGCTGTATGGCTCCCGTTGAGGTCCCCAATATCATTAGATTGTACGATATTTTGAGTCGCGGTACGCGATAAGACATCTTCCCTTCCAGCATGGGTTCCCACCCGATGATAGACCAGCCCGCTTTGATGAAATGTGTCATGAGTCTGTGGTTCAGTAGTCTTGCTTCGATGGACTTCTGATCTGGCAAGACGAAATGTTGCAATTTGATTGAGGTACGATGCTTCCATCGGCCCTACAACCTCGGTATGGTCCCGATCATCTCCTGGTTCCGGAGTAAGATGAGAAGAGGCGGTTGAAGTGAAAGGATGTGTGTTTTGAAGCGGTTCCCACTGTGCTGCGATTTCCGAGAAACCGAACTGAGCTAGGAATGGGCAGAGTGCCGAGAGCTAGTCAAGTTAGTGAATTCAACAGCAAGAAGGACAGAGAGAAATAACAGAAATAGCTTACATATACATTCGGCATATCAGGGTACGGATGTACCACGGTTAGCACATTTAGGTTGGTCCTAATGTTTTCCACAACTTGGTCGTAGACGGCATGGTCCCCTCTCGCAAGGGTTGCCACGAATATAACTTGAATTTTTGTTGATTCGAAAGCCGCTGTAGCAGTGAAATAGTCATCTAGAGATCCGAAGCCATATTTGAGCCCATCTCGAAGAAGTTGCGAAACGGAGTTTGCATGGTCGAAACAGATCCCCTGATATCGAGCCTTAAACTCAGCCGGCGCGTGCGTTAGTGCAGTAGCTAACGGAAAGTTATAACCAGCCAATGTGATTCTAGCCAAGTCAAATATACAGGCATGGTATACGAGGTGAAGGAAATAGAAAGGACCGAGATTCCCTTGGTCTCGATGGATATAAATATTTATGTCCTTGTAGGTCAAGAACTTTGGGAGACTCCGATACCAAGCATCGAGCCTAGACAAAAGACCCAGAAACTGGGAACCTTGAATCCAGAGGGGCACGTCTATATTAACGTCCGGGGTCGTTCTGATATATCTAGATGATTTACCAAGTCATTAGAATTTGAATAGTTACCGACCTATGTACTAGGGTTATACATACCTAAGTATTTGAGACCTAATATAGGCAATTCGCACAACTTGGCCCCTAATATCGGCTTCATTAACTATTCCTCCGTCAGGATCCTTATCGACTTCTAAGAAAATAGGCGTTGCGCTTAATTGATTCGCGAAGTCTGAATCCTTGCAAGGAAGTGGGATTCTAGGAGCATGCTGAATCCAACAGAGATTGCTTTCAACTCCTGAGCCAATGAAGGAGTCCAATACGTAGCATGACCATAACAACCGCCTTTGGGATTCTTGCATTGTGGCATCTGTCGGTGAAGTACTTAGGCTGCCATATTCAACATCAAGGCGAAGTAGCTGGCTCATACGATAGCAACAACCTAATAACATGAATACGAATGCGTTATCTCCGATGCGAAGTCCGTATTCACAGTATAATACCATTGCCTATATACGTGGCCTCCGTAAGTATCACATTATCAAAACGATAATCCCCACTTACCATGAGATTCTGTACGGAAGGGCTACAACATATGTTTTGAACTAGCTTCCGAGCATGTTTACCCCATTGAGCGCCGGGAATTTGGTTCGATGCTTGGCTTGAGATATGAGATTTTGGAATATTTGTCTCTATGAACCTATGAACTACCGTGTAAGTTGAGTAATCCATAACAGAAAGGAAATATTGACGCTTACCTAGCTCCTAACGCACAGATAATATACAGCAGTGACTCCCCAAATTGAGAGTCAACGCTATTATTATCTATGGATCGTATAAATGACGGTTTGTGTATGAACCCTAACGTACGTAGAGGGTGTATATGGGTGAAATAAGAATCTACTGTAGTTCTTAGGAGCCTACCCTCCGGTAAGTTGGCAGCGAAAAGCCTAATAAATGCGGTATCAGTCAGCTTAGAACGTTTCAAGGTAATGCATGGTTTCAAACCAGGAGAAATCATCCGCTGCCTCACGCTCTTCAAATGTGGATATTACCGCTGTCGAAGACGGCGGTGTCACTTGAGAGCCCGATATCTCATCATTTTCCATCTGGAAACCACTGTTATGTGGCCGATGGGAATTTCGCATAATTTTCGGTGTGCCAGTATAGATACACGGCATTGATTTCGTTTGACAACGTCGGCATTGCGGACGAGCCTGGTTACACTTGCTTTTGGTGTTGCGACATTCCTGACAAGCACCATTCTTCCTGCGTTCAATACCCGCAGTTCTGAATATTGTGTCGACAGATTCATCTTGGCCTCTATGACCTAGATGTGGGCTCGGTTTAGAATAACCAGGACAAGATACGCCAAGTTGCTGGCAACTTAGACAACCCGAAGGGTTCTTATCGCACTTAACCTGATATAATCATCAGCAACAATAGAGACTATTCTCCTGACTACCTACCTTTCTCGAACGACACAGGATACATGCTATCAACATGTCAGTTTCATCACTTGAAATTCTGCGGTGTGAACCGAAATGATTAAATTTGACTTACCTGCTCGTGACAAGGGCCTCTGTGTGGACGACCCATCTGGCGGACTAGCCATTTCTCACCAGTAGAAGACGATTTATATCAAAAGGGAAAAGAACTAGGAAGACAGGAGATTCTGGAGAAAGCGGAGGCCATTCATCTAGTTAAACCTTATTAGAGTCATGATTACATAATAGTCGCATATATTCGACTAACTTATAATTGTCTCATCTCCACACTATTCGGTACCTGCATATACCCAGGGGGGTACTTGAGGTGTATAAAACACTTAGGCATCTAAAATCCACATCTGGAGTCATACTCTGTGTTGGAGAATATTTATACGAGTATACATAACTTCGTTTCTTATCCGTTGGTCCGAACCCTATTCTAATGATTACATATATGTACCCGGCTTTCAGTTTTGGTTACCCCTGAATCCCCCTTATTCATATAATTTCGGCTACATTTAATCTAGACTGGTACGACATGTTTTAGATGCTCTGGAACTCTTTCTGGCCTGCCCATGAATTTGATCCAACCGTATGGGTCGTCAAACTCATCACGGATCGGCGCTTTGTGGCCGAGCATGACAATAGGATATTCACCCGCAACACCTATAACACCAACATCCTTCTTGTACTCTTCCCACAGCTTCATCATCTCATCGAATAGGGCAGGCTCAGCGTCTCGGAGATCTTTCGTCTCGCCAGGATCCTCCTTTACATTGAAGAGCTCCCACTTCTGAGGGCCGCGCGGCGCTGGTACGAAGACGATCTTCCAGTCGCCCTTTCGTAGGGCACCAGATCCGCTGATCTCGAAACCAGTCACATAGTCTTCCCCGTGGATGTTTAAGCTGCCGATCGCAGTGGGGTCCTTAGATGTCAGAGCCGTCAAGAAGGGACCCCAACTCTTACCGCGGACCGGGGCAATTTCGCGTCCCTTGTAACTAGTTCCCGGGTGCTTCAGACCTGCCATCTCGAGGAATGTTGGCACGATATCCATAACCGTGCAGTACGCATTGGTGACGGATCCCGGACTCGGCTTCGCAGCGTCACTCTTTGGTAGCGGTGGTCGAATGACGAGTGGGACTCGGCAGCCGCCTTCGGTTGAGTATTGTTTGAACAGTCGAGATGGTGCGGTCGCAGCTTGAGCCCACTGTGATCCATACCAGACGAACGAGTCGCCTCGGCCGATGTTGTCCAGGCTGTTGTTATAGTATTTCGCAATGTGCGCCACTACCTCATCGCCAAGGATTGGGAGAGCCTCGTATGAAGCTCCCTCGGCACCATTGTCCGACATGAATAGTACGAAGGTGTTTTCGTATTCGCCGGTTTGCTTCAGGTACTCGATGACCTTTCCGATATTCCAGTCCATTCGATCGACCATGGCAGCATAGACCTCCATGGCTCTGGCTGATTTTTCTCGAACATCCGCGGGCACTGCAGCACTCATGAGTTAGAAACCAATGTCTCGGAGCTTTCGAGTAAGTCATTAATATGAAATATTTGTTACTTACTGTCATCCCATTTTTGGGGCTCACCCTCACACCGAACCACAGGGTGCGGCTGGACATCCTTCTCAACCAATCCCATATCCTTGAGCCGTTGCAGTCGCTTTAGTCGCAATGCGTCTGGGCCATCATGATAAATACCCTTGTATTTCTCAACAACTTCTTTCGGCGCTTGCAGCGGCCAATGAGGGGCTGAGAAGGGCAGATAGGCAAAGAATGGCTTGCTCTTTTCCTCAGCTGTTCGCTCCGAAAGATAGGAAACCATCTTTGAGGCGTAGGCATCCGATGAATAGAACTCTTTCGGCAGCTGTTGAACGAATTTGTCGTCCTCGACGTGGAGTGCGCGCGTAGCCGTCTCGAAGAACTTGTGAGGTTCAATCTCGGGGTCATCGTATTGAGGTTCGTAGCCATAGTGGTTTGCGCAACCTGGGAGAAGAGCAAATGACCTATTGAATCCTCTCTGGATGGGGTGGTGCTGGGGCTTTAGTCCCAAGTGCCATTTTCCCGCCATCATTGTGTGGTAGCCTCCATCTTTCAGTAACTCAGGCAAAGCCACGACGCGCTCGTTTAGATAACCCTCATGACCTGGCTGGCCCTGATGAGCGACGGAGCTTCGTGTAAACTCTGCCAGCTCACCTAACCCCGCGATGTGATGATCTGTCCCGGTCATGAGCATGGACCGTGTAGGAGAACAGGCGGCCGCGACATGATAATTGGTGAATCGTATCGCGTTCGCTTCGGCCGCGAGAGCGTCGATGTTTGGGGTCTGAATTTCTGAGCCGAAACAGCCACAGTCGCTGAATCCAAGGTCATCGGCGACAATGACCAGGAAGTTAGGGGCGGATTTGGCCATGGTATCGGATGAGTAACTGAAAAGGGGTTAAGGCGCTAGAAGAACAACAAATTGAGCTGAAGTCTGAAGGAGCTCATGCCGTGTAGTAATCTCCATGAGAGAAAATAATCTAGAATCAATTGCCTTTTGAATTACTCGATTAGTGGTTCTACTGTCCGATCACGAGCCGAGAAACATCACGAGTGATCCGATAATGCCAAGCACCAATGTGCTAGTTGCGGGATTCGGTCCCCGGGAACCGCCAAATTGCCACTTATAGTAACTAGCGGCTCCGCGGAGCCGCCTAGTGCCGGAATACGGGGAAAATAGCGTATACCAGACGCGAATCTTGTCTTCTGGGGTGCATCCCATGGTCCTGGGTCAACAACGTGCAATAGTCTGGGGAAGTCTGGGGCGTCGAGACCCCAGAATGTTAACCGAGGTGGCTCAAGCACTGAGAATTCCCGCATCTATTTGAACTCTCGTCGAGTCGGCCATGAATCTAGAAATCTTCAACTCTCAGTCTAGTTCAACCTCACTATAGCCATTCGCCGGAATAGCAACTCACGTCAAAATGGCTGAAAATCAAGGAGACCAAGGGCTCACGCTTCGTGAGAGATTTAGGCTCTTCACTCCGATGGTGGCCTTCATCACAATGTTCGTTTCGCAGGGCAATATAGGAGTCACCATCAGGATATACTAATCTTCGTCATTAGATATATGGCTCTTTGTGCTTTCAACTTTGGATTCGATGTTGGGAACTTCGCTGGTGTGCAAGCGATGCAACGTGAGTTGAACCTTACCCCTTTCCAAGCCGCCAAAGTCTTACACTAATGCATGTTGCTACCAGCCTTTGCGATGAAATTCGGCGAATGGAACGAGCAGAAACACATGTGGGCCTTACCGTCCTATCTCTCATCGATTATGACTGCTACTCCCTTCTTTGGCAAGCTCATTGGTGCCATTGCCTGTGGACGGGTTGCCGAGCGTTGGGGTCGTAAACGCGCCATCATGATTCTAGCGCTCATCTCACTCGTGGGGGTGACATTACAAACCTCGGCCACAACCGCGGCGCAATTCACCGTCGGACGAATTGTCAACTTCGCCATGACGGGCTTCTGTATCGTGGTGGTGCCTATCTACCAGGCCGAGTGTGCCCCAAAGGACCTCCGTGGCCTCATCAACAGCACAATCCAGATGATCATCATCTTCGGACAGACCGTAGCCTCTCTCGTCAACTTCGGAACGCAGCACATGACTAGCGATGCTTCATGGCTAATTCCCGTTGGGTTGCAATTTGTCGTCCCGGTGCTACTGCTAGCGTTATTACCTCTTGTACCGGAATCGCCAAGATGGCTCCTTTCAAAAGATAGGCCCGAAGATGCGAAGAAGTCTCTTATACGGTTACGCAGTCAGAATACAAGCGAGGAAATGATCCAAGCTGAGATCGATGGCCTCCGTCACGCAACAGCCAACTCTGGAAAGGGTACGTGGAAGGAGGTCTTTGATACCCATAACAGACGAAGAACTGTTGTAGCCATCATTGCTATGTTCGGGCAGCAGATAACTGGACAGGCATTCGTGAACCAGTACAGCACGATCTTCTACCAGCAAAATGGTTTCGTCGATCAGGCGTTCTTGTTCACACTTCTCGCTAACGTTGCTGGTGTTGTCGGAACGGCTATGACTTGGTTCGTGGTTGATGGTTTTGGACGAAGGTAAAACTGGCTGTGATACTCCCTCTAAAGCACGACCATACTAATAAGCCCGATTTAGGCCCATTCTGTTCTTCGGTGGCTTCCTGATGGGAGCGTTCCTATACATCGTCGCGGTCATCTCAACGGTACCTAATCCGACAATGGCCGCTAAGAACACAATGGTAAGCCATAATTTTCTTGAAACTATCGGTTTACCAGTTTGATTAATGCGAATATTATAGGTTGCGTCTTTGACACTATTTAGTTGTATGTATTGCGTTTCTTGGGGTCCGATGTAAGTAACAATTTATTCCGAATTTCCAAGATACGGTATATACCTAGTAGGCACATATTAACAAGACTTTTTAAACTACAGCTCTTATGTTGTATTAGGCGAGTCCGCCTCGGCGCGTGTCAAGGAAAAGACGAGTCTACTCGCGTGCTGTATCTCGATCTTGACTACATTCGTCACCTCTTTTACGCTTCCGTACTTACTCAACCCCCCTTACGCTGCGTTGGGAGGCAAGGTTGGTTTTGTGTACGGATCAATCTGCTTCGCCTTCGTCGTTGTTACGTTTTTCTTCGTCCCCGAATTGAAGGGCCGAAGTCTCGAGGAGGTGGACCAATTGTTCGCTATGGATATTCCTCTTTGGAAGTTCAAAGGCACCAAAACTGTCCCAGTCGAGGAATTGGCCGCTGGAGCAGATAGGAAGGATGATTCGTCGTTCAAACATGTTGACGACTAACTAACTCGATCAGTATGAGTATAACTGCTATTCGGTATAAGGTGTTCTTAAATATTGGATATCTCAACGATGGTCTGCAAGCAATTTTAGCATATAGCTTTAATGGTACGAATTCACACTTTTCATGGCGCTTAAATGTCTATTGCCAACGGACGCCCTGAAATGGCCCGAATTTAGCACTACGCTGATCATTATTAGGGGGTAGAGCAGCCCCCTGAGTGCGTCGGCTTGGCAAATTTATTATGAATCTACGGTAATAAAATCACAGCCATTCGAGCTTAAGCGCGTCCCACAATATTCCTCTCCATCTATGATTTTGTGTAAGAGTCCTATGCTCTTTGGTTAGTAAAAATACTAGAAATATGAGAAGGCACTTACAAATCCAGCCTATTGGCCGTGTCGGAGAGAAACATCTCTGCGGGAATGGTGAATTGCTGTGCGTAATAACCCCCGGAAGTCGTCGCGCTCCGATACAGCGCTCCGTCGGTCGCGTTCTCGCTCGTGACGATCCCCACCAACTGCTGATTCATGCTAACATTCAGCCCGGTTGGCGTGACCTCTGGGAAATCATACGAGTCTCTGCCAAGCCCATATCCATTCTGACTCGTGTAGCCTGCGAAGGAGAGACTAAGAACGGCTCCCCGAGCCTTTACCTCCTCGTCCGCTGGCGGGAAAATAACGGTCCAGTTCCCCTGTGCGCTCTGTGCGAAGCACCAGTCAGCTGGCTCGCTAAAACCTACGGCGTACACTAAATTCGCTGGACAAGCGTCGCTCAACCCGTGCTCCATTGGCGCCCCGCCTAATCGGAACCCCAGTGTTTTACGGTCGAAGTCACCGATACGCCAGGCCGGCGTCCGGTTTGTTGGCACTTCCCAAGCGACCGTACCTAGGTCTACGTCCGAATTTGTCCCGTTATCAAACACGACCGCTGTGCCATTATGTACGCCCTCAATATCGGCGAGCGCGCCACCATTAGCCCATGCTAAGAGACGGTATGGTTTTTCGCGGCGGACTTGGTCCAAAACGAAGGAGCCGTCAGCATCCGCATATGTTGTGTACTGGTAGTTCGATCCTTGGTTATTAGTCTCGGCGCCATTCTCATCACCCAAGAAGACAGCGGCGCCAGCTGCAGGGCGCCCGTCGCTGAGTACCAGCCGACCGCGTACGGTGCCTCGCCGGCGATAGTTCACGTCCTCCAGCCATGAGTAAGGCCATGCTGCCTCTTCCTTCCTACTCTGCTCTGCGGCGTCGTCGAGGTTACCATCGTTAACATACATGAGCCACGGCCCCCACATCTTGCCAGTCGGGATAAAGTTGCTAAATTCTGAGTTGTAATGTGATCCTAGCCTAGATGTTAACACGTTATAATACTAAAGATGTTAGAGTACTAGCGACTTACCATGGTACATATGCAGCAGAACGGCGTCGTTCGTGGAACTCTCCCGATGAAGCATCAGCTCCTGCTTTAGGTGATCGCCGATATAGTAGTCCTTCCCCGGGGCGATCACATAGGCTCCGATATCATCTCCGTATACACCATGAAAGTCAAGACCTCTAACATAACATGAGAAGTCGTACTTGGTGATATAGCTCCCATTAGGCCGCTGCCAGGTCTCGTCTTGGACCTTGTAGCCCGTTTGGATGTCTTGGATCGTTGGTAATGGGGCATTCTTGATATTGGTACGACCCCAGGTAAACTGGAGCGGATCAAATCGGTATAGGCTCCGCACTTCGCCTTGGTAACCTAGATTCTGGTTGACCACATACTGGTAATGTCCACTGAGGCCGCTGAAGAGGATGTAGTGGACATCAGCAAATATAGAGTTACTGAAGGCTACGTGGATCATGGTATCGGTTTGTTGAACGAGGGTAGGACCAAGCGTGAAGTTGAAGACCCTCTTCCCACCCGTGTCCGAGTAGCCTCCTTTCGCACTTCCTACGATCTCGCGGCCGTTCCACCACATCTTGGTAACATAGCCGGACAACTCAACGTCCATTGAAAAAGTGTCGCCATTGGAAAGGTGTGTCACGTTTTCGTTGATGATTGTCATAGAAGGTGCACTACTTGCCAAGGGGAGCAGAGTAAGTAACGCCCATCGGGCGGTTATATTGACTCTCATTTTGATAGATGCCTGATAGGCGACTCCGAGGCCAATTCTAGGTATTCACGGTGGCCATATTACCGTATTTATACACGCCATCCTTCTCGTCGAGTAAATCCTCGTTCGTTAGCAAGACCAACTCCCATGTTCTCAGTCACCACCAGGAAGAATATACACCGAGCCTTATGATCTATTGCGCATAGCGTCTCTCCCAATAGTTATTAGCGAAGACCGATCCCCGTAGGTTGGGGAAGACCAGGGTGTGCAATTCGTGGGATTGTTGACCGAAGCGAGGGGGAGCTGTGGGGTTACCCCAGACTTCGAAATATGACATATATGATGCTACCACCGTATTTAATCAGAATAGCCGAAATGGGTTTTCATTCTATATATCAGAAGTCTTACGGGATTGTTCGCCGGATAAGGGTCTTGGTGTTTACCAGATACGCGAAGTGAGTCCGTAATTCGGCAGGGTTCGGATCTCGCAATCTGAAAAGTTATCATACGAGGGTGTGGTTCACAAGTAGCTAATACATTATGGGCGATATAGAACATTGAATATTCTTTTGTTGTCTATATCTTCCTCGTCCATAGCATCTCTCTTATGTAACATACGGCATGATACACACCGCGCCCGCTTAGCCTATGAAGGGCTCTCTTCACTAGAAAGGTCCTCTACAATCCCACCTTCAACTCAAGATATTGTCTTCGACAGATGATCTCCAGATAGGAGGTAGATCACTAAAGTCCCTTTATCTGTTTAGATTGGAATCGTTCGTGATTGCCTATAAAATAGCGACGGAAAGGCTGTACCTGGCTTTTAATAATATTAACAAACAAGTAATATTGTTCCTAGAAACCCCCGCACCTAAGATCAACAGTTATACGAGTTGGCTTGCCTTTTAATGCATGATGCATCGTGCCTGTGCTTGGTTCCCATTAGCGCTGCCTGGTGGCTCGCTGTTTGTTGCTTTTCCGCCCCTATCTACAGCGCCGAGTTTGGAGGTGTGATGCCCTCGTTAAGATACATTCAAGTACGTATGTAGATATCGTAGGAAGCAGAATGATCAATAGTTGAAACGTACTATTATAAGCTTATGGTGAAAGCATCTAACATTGAAGGTTATGGAATGGCTAGGAATAAGGCTGCGGGAAGTGTCCCGGTTCCTTGGTAACTTCATATTTAGGGGGGTTGGGTCGGAACATCGCCAAGGATATTGCCCCGTCTGAGGCTAAATAAGCTTTCTTAGGGCGACAAAAAATGGGGCCTCTGACTATCAGCCCTGAGCCGATCAATGGACATCTGGACCAATTGATGTTATTACATGCAAAGAGCATTGAAGAGTTCAGTTATTCCATGTAGGTATGTATCAATATCCCCTATCAAACCTCGTCCATAGCAAGTCCCATATGAGAAGAAAAGAAAAGCTCGTATGTAAGTAGTGAATACATCGCGGTGATATCATAGGTACTTAGTAAATAATCCCAAGCTTATCCCCGCAGTCTTGGCTGTGGAGTTCTCAAGATATCGAACTCTTCGCTCGAGCTGGACCTTGCACAGTCGAGGGTGACTTCAAGACTCATTCAGCACCGACTTCATTCTCGCTAGCGAGGAAGACTGTTAAACCTAGGCCTTGGAACAGATACAACGCTATATATATAGGTCTCTAGACAGGCTTATCGCTATCGCGGACAAACGCTTAGCTATTGTCTAAACAATTATCATGAAGTACCATATTGAGAAGCTAGGTCTTGAATTTCCCGGCTACGGCACTTCCCCCCTGCCAGAATCGCTGGAATCAAGGGTTACGATAGTATGTACCTACCTAGTAGATAATAAGTTTAATATTCGCCGCATAGTCTCTTTGAATATCAGATATATATCTGAGTCACGTAATTAAGCGTTCCTCGCTGCTTTGGCCTACACTAGCCTGGAAGCGTGCGTTTCTTATTCGGGGTATCATATGTATAACAAGTCCGAAGAGTACATCGTAAGTTTTCGCAACAGTGTATCACTTATATCTCCTCTTGATGACTGAATCGGGTATTTATTGATTACTTTTCGGTTTCGTGAAAGAGCAATTATGTTACAGGGTATCATTTGCTTATGTGCATCACCCATCCAACCTAGACGGGCATTACTTATATATCTAGCGGCCCGTCTCATCAGCGGGCTCCGATCATCAGTAGTATCGACCATTATCCACTTCGTATGCTCTGGGCCTCACATTGACTTCCGACTCCGAGACACCGACTTCCTGTTCAACTTGGCTTGTTGGATCTTCTCCTTTCGCTTCCGCCTGACGCCGAGGATTTGTCTGCGTTGGAAGGTTCTAACTATCCACTCGTAGATCATCTCGCGCATCACCACTAGGGTTGTTGCTATCGCGGTCGGGATTGCCGCTTGCCAGCTGTGAAGTTTAGTATAAATGAGTGCCCATGCTGGGGAGGGGGGTATACATACAAGTAGAGGACACTACCCAAAATCGGTGGAAAGTCCGTAAAGTTCATACCGAAGTAACCTGTTATGAAGGTCATTGGCAGAAAGAGGATGGTAACAACCGTTAGTTGTTTCATGTTCTCGTTCTGGTATGTAGCAATGGTATTGAATATCAGATCGATCATGTTGTTCGCCGACTCCTTGATTTGGTTTAGGTTCTCCGTAATAAGCACGCAGTGATCATACTAGAACATGGTAAGTCAGCCAAAGCTAAAGAATAGAAACAATATGGGTCAAGATCATAAATTAAGGAAATGTGCTAGGTAGCACTGGTGAAAGATGTGTTTGATAAGTGATTCGAATAGTAGAAACTTACCACATCGCCTAGGTACGTGTATGTCATTGGCGTGATAATGACACCCTTGAGTGGGTTTTGCAAGTCTCTCGACAGGTCTTCATGAGTCAAGCTCGTCTTATGATCACGTAACGCGTTGATAAGCGTTTGGATTGGATTTACAAGACTAAACATCTTGTTGACCTCCGAGACGATGATATATAGATTCTTGGTATGCTTGATGTTAGGGTGCGTAAGAACATCGAGCTCTAGATCGCCCACAACGTCCGCATAGCACGCTGTGACGGGTATGGCCATGTCGATTATTGCGTCAATGATGGCTTGTGCGACCATAGAGGCATCGCAGGACTGTCGAAGAATAGTGGTTGGGCTTGCCAGTCGAGCCAAGATGGGCGTTTCCACGTCGTCTGCTGATTGCTCGAAGAAGGCAATAACTGTGTTGTCGGAAGTAATGAACATAGCAACTTGTTCAGCCATAACCGCTACCCCTCGAGGGGCAAGAGCTGAGTGCTTCTCCATGTATTCTGTCCTTGCAGTATTCGGCGAAGCATGGTATCTCTGCAACGTGCATAGTGTGTTCGGGTTGAAAACATCAGAGAAGCCGGTAGGCTGATGTGTGAAACTGTGGCCAGGTGTAAGGGGTGGCTTCAATCCGCTCTCGAGTGTCGCAGATGTTGTGGCAGCTTCGGTCTTTTTCTTCCTACCGAACCATTTACTGAATTTCTTGCCTATAGTCTTCGCTGAACTGTGACTCTTCACACTACGTCCTCCGTCGTCGTCGTCATCGCTCTCGTCATCACTGCTGTCGTCTTCTATCACGCGAACCAATTTCTGACATGTGAGAATGATGAACGCATGATTAGCATACCTGCCAAGAAATACAAATTAGCTGGTACCTTTTTTTCTGGTGAGGTAAGACGTTGTTACCAGTCAGCCTTGGTACGATTTCTCTTGTTCATTACGTCTTCAATCGCCAGCCTATGCAAGTTTTTATACTGTCCGAGAGCTTGGATGACATCCCACGACAGGCCATTAACATTGATCCATCGACATTTTACCCAGCTGGGTTGGGGTTTCTTAACAAAGTCAATCAGCCCAGCGTTGTCCAATTCGTGAATCTGCAAGTTGTCCTGGGAGAAGTCGACAACTGTGATCTGACATTCAGCATGAAGGTCGGGTGTTGTGTCTTGTCCACCATCTGGTTTCAAAGGATCAATGCCTGGTTCCGCACCCGGTCGCCACCCTGGTTGACTTTCGAAGTCCTCAAACTCCTCGATAGTCAGAAATGTGTTGGATCGAGTCATACGTCGTCGCAGCCCAGCACTGGGGGATAGTGGGGAGCGCGTGGCTGACTGTGGAACAGGTGAGGTGTCGACATTCATGGGGTAGTGTACTCGTGCAATATCGGCTGGGTCTGTTGGGGGAATCGAAGGCGTGCCTGCGGCAGTGACGATGCTAGGCAATTGGGTCATTGGTGAGGGCGTCAATTCGAGGTCTGGTGCGTCAGGGAACCTTTCGGTCGTCGTGCTGTCAGAAGATGTTCGCGACATCTTTTGCGATAGGGATGTATTCGGGGGCAATTGTCTTCTCAATAGGTAGGATCATGACCAGCCTAGGGTCCGAGCAAGGCCAAGATGCACGTAGGATAGCAGTCAAAGAGGATTCTTGCCATATCCAATCCTACCTGGGTACATATAACCACCTACTGAATAGTATATTAGAGGGTAAGACAAATGGTGAACTGTTTATCGTCGTTGTTCAGCGCTGGCTTCTTTTGGGTGAAACTGCCATGAAACTTCAGTTGATAAGGTGCCAGCTCATCAATGGCGGATTTCCATTCTAACTCCCTTTGATAGACCTGTATGGTAAATGGTAATAGAGATGATGTACCTCTCTATTGGGAAGGTCTGTGTTTATAGTCAGTCCTCCTTTAAAAATTCATTAGTATTCATGAATAATGGCTGGAGCTGTAGACCTGACATCAACCACATTTGGTTCTCCATGGGATGGGAATGAAACAAGAATACCCCAGCTCTCCATCCCCGGCTCGGTACGTACCTACTCTATTATGGTCTAGCTGGGATAAGTCAAGAAATGGCGCCATTGGACAGTCATAGACGCTAAAGACTAGTACGTCGGTACCTAGTATTGAATAGCCTAACTCACGTTCTTCATAGCCGTAAAGCCGTATCCAAGTTAGTGCTGACAAATAGCTGAAATCAAAATTTACAGGCGCATATTCACTATCCTCTACATATCCCCAGTGCTTCACTCACTAAACAATAGAGCTTATAACGTCGAAGATGATACAATGCTTAGTTCCGCAAGTGAATCTCGAACTTTCTCATCTCATGGGTTCCTAGTGCTTCTAATTTAGGGCCAACTTTAATAGCAATTAGCTTAAAGAGCTAAGAGACTAAGCATTATGGCTGATCAGCTCTTGAATCGTAATTGGTTCATACTCTTTTTTCTTCTCATTGATCTGTTAAGGGAGCAATGAAAAAAATAGTTGGAACTAGATGACGTAGTGGGCGCTTTTAGATCATACCTTTGAAAACTTAGCCCTACCTACACGCGTCACATTCCTTTTTCCTTTTCCTTAAGTAAAATGGGAGTGGTGCTGATGGGTGGGAAGCTATCATGGCCGGATATGAGGCTCGTCGTCTGGAAAATATCAAGCGGAATGAGGCTCTGGTGAAAGATCTTGGACTCCAGAGTGAGCTAGTGGGTCAAGTTGGGAGAGAATCGAAAACCGAAGACCGGAAACCGCCTCCAGCGAAACGTCGTAAACTTCAGACTAGCCAACCCACGCGAACTTCGGCTCGAATAGCAAACGCTCCGACGCGGCCTAGTTACGAAGAGGATACAGAAGATGATTCAGGTTCATTAAGGCCTCAGCGTCATAAGAAACGGGCCATAGATCCTACCCGAGACGATGGATTTGCTCCTGAGCCTGCCGGTTTGCAATCGGCGTCTAGCAAGGACATTGATGCTTTAATGGCGGGCTGGTCTTCATGGACTCCTGTTGCGCCAGAGCCGACACGTGATTTAGAGGGTAATTATCACTTCGAGTCACATCCTGTTTTTACCCCTAATAAGTCTCCTGAGGACATTATCCGTGAGGGGTCCTTTGGTGGTACGTACTGGCGGCCACTTTACTCACGCCATCTTCGTACTACGATCTCGGATGATTGGCGTGAGCTACCCGCGTCGTGGACCTTAGGATTGGACGTGGAGAAGTACCTCACGAGCGAGACTTACGACCCAGAGATCAACAAGTACGGGGTCGCATGCGGACAGACCATCGAGGAGTGGGAAGCTGCCGGGTGGATTGTACATGAATACGATGTCCGTGGCTGGTTCCAATGGTATTGTCGCTTCTGGCTGGGAAGACGCTGCGCTGATGATGACCGCCAGATCAGTAGGTGGAAGAGATGTGTTGGGGAAACAGGAAGATGGCGTAGGACATTGTTGAAAAAGTACGTGCAAATGGGTATACGAAGCGCAACTGATGAGGGGGATGATGCTGCCGACGAGCGGATAGGAGATGTAAGTCCCGTCGTTCACCAGACTTGTCACCACTGGGCCTGGGAGGTGAGGCAGGAAGCATTGGATCGATTCTGGTCGGAAGGAAAATAACACCACCTATGAAACACTCCGTGGCCCTTACTGTTATTCTAGCATTTCGCGTACGATCTATGGGGCCATCAAATCTTGTGATATTATGATATATCATTAGTGTATTAGGTGGTACCGATATCCATCCCGCTCACCGACGTCTTACTCCTCAAAGCCATATGTCAGAAAGCTACTTGCCGACCACCCGTTGTCTACATTATATTCATCAATGAAGGTCGTCCCGTGGAGCACCTCATAGTTCACCATCGGCCCGCAGCCCACTGTCGAGCTATTGTCGCACTCGTGGCTTCCGCTCTGGCCAAGCAGACCAGCGATTCGCATGCCAACATCACGTCCTTCGAACCATGCTCCGTGCAAGAACCCATAATACTGCGCGGAAGTGGCTTCGCCCGCAAACCAAAGTCGGTCGACATTGGCGCGGAGGTTTTGATGTTTTTCTAGCGTCATCCCGACTGGCCAATTGCTATAAGAACCATAGGCCCATCTTCATAATGCTTGTCAATTACACATCTTTTCAACGAATTCAGCGCTTGCATCACTTACTCTTCAGTGCTCCATCGTGGATACATAAATGCGATGGGATCTGGAATCTCCTTGTCGGGATACATAGTCCTAAGAACAGCCATGACCTCTGCCTTCGTTTCCTCGTCGGATTGCTCCTCGACTCGATACGAGTGACCGCCAACTACCGTCACGAAAATAATGTTGGATTCCTCGATGAAGCCCGGAGCTGATAATGACTGCCAGACGGGGAAGTAACCCCTGGACTTGTCGTCGGCGTATAAGAAGAATTGCGTGTCTCGGTCCCAGAAGGTCTCGTTGAACTGCAGGAATATTTTTGTGTATGTCCCCATCTGGAACTGATCGATGGCTTCTTGTTTCCATCGCGGTAGTGGGGGGTCAAACTCGACCACGTCATTCTGTAGTACTCCTAGGGAAAAGGTTGTGATCGCATCTATATCTCTCCAAGTTAGTAATTGGTAGTTGCGCAATTCGAGGTTCGACGGGCCAACTGACGTTCAGCCATAATACACCCGCCGCCATCGAGCTGCACAACAACACCATCCGGACCGTATACAATCTTCGTTACGATGGTCTCTAACAAGAGCCGCGGGTCATTCTCTTCTAGGAACTCGCCCGCCTCCCCAATTACAAACGTGTTAAAACCTCGCTGGTCCCACACGAAGTTGTTCTCGTCGCTGAACTGGTAGAATGTTAGATTATACCCCGTGATACCGAACAATTCCCCACTCTGCTCTGGCGACCACGCCGTCTCCCAGTCCCACTCCCACCACTCGACGGCCTGCTTATGCATATCCTTCTTCGGCTTCCATCCCGCGAGACTGAGTCCGGCCCGTGCTGTCGTGTCCTGTAGGTTGTTCGTGAGTATGTACCCGGCATCTCGCTCTACTGTCGCATACGCATCCTCAAAAACTTCCAACAAATCGCTGTAGTCAGACGCGCCGGTCTCGTCGTAGGTTAATATGGAGCTGTAGTTTGAGTACGTGTTGTTCAGCCCGTACTTCTTCGCCAGCGTCCAGATCGGGTTCTCTGGCCCGCCTTCTGAGCCGAGTCCTTGAACCCAATTAGCACCCAGCTCAACCACGTACGGTGTCCCGTCGGGTTTTGAGCCGAAGGTTGTATGAGCCACTAGATACCGATAGTAGACTAGTTAGCTCAAGTTCACGATTTCTTAATTAATAAAAGTATGAAAACCCCCGAATTTCATAATGTCGGTGTTGAAAATAGGTTAGGATAAGTAATTAGATCTAGAGCATACCGCGACCACCGATGTAGTTGTTACGATCGATAATTAGGAAATCCGAGATCGACGCGTTTGACAACGCCTGGGCGGCGGTGATGCCCGCAACTCCGGCCCCGAGGATCGCGACCGTTGTTTTGCGGCATTCTGTATCATTGCCTGTGGCACGTGCCACAATTGCGGCGGCACAGTTAATGAACGCTATGAGAACATAGTACGTGATGGCGGACCGCCTATTTATAAACTTCATTTTGCCGCTTTGCCTCAGTCAAAACTGAGGTGGGATGCCTTCACAACTTCGCGAGGAGTCGAGGACGCGCCTCCCCTCTTATCACAAAGGAACGATAACCACGACAACATCAATACCTAGTCATACAATTACAGCATCCCATGCAAACGACTTACCATTGCGGCTGATAAGCTAGGATAGGGATCGCCGGGGCTGGTCTTCCACCTGCATGATCTGCATGGGATATCATCTTGGCTTACATGGACTAAGCAATTTCGAGAAGTTCACTGTCGTATCGTCGCGCAGGTGGATTCCAGATAGTCTACCGGTGTACAGATTTGGTAATCCCAGGCGAACCGCCTAGTTCTGTCGTCCTTAACTTCAACCTCATCAGGATATCAATTGCCTAATGATGATGTGGTCTTGTCCGAATTGCCAATTCTCTGAGCTTCGACTACGATGATTATATGCATGCGAAAGGTACATAGCTACGATTGTATATGAAGCGGCGTGCAAAAAGCAAAGCCCGGGAACTCAAAGCAATGGAAACAAGCAAGCTGACAATTTCAAAATGGTATTTGGTAATATCAACATTATTCGGAGCTTTCTAACAACTTCTTCATGTGTGTCCACATCCTCGGCTAGATGCCTCTTCGTCACACCGGATAATTATACAGCAAAGGAGAATAACGCACGTGTCCGGAAATGTACAGGAAACGGTCTTGTGGTATATCCGCCAAACAAGATGTGTATCCTCTGTTATCGGGAGGTCGCGTCGAATAAGCCATGCTCTAAGAAACGCATTGCGGCATTCATGTATCTGACAGCATGCTACCCCGCTCTAAA
This sequence comes from Hypomontagnella monticulosa, assembly GCA_902825475.1. Lineage (NCBI taxonomy): Eukaryota > Fungi > Ascomycota > Sordariomycetes > Xylariales > Hypoxylaceae > Hypomontagnella > Hypomontagnella monticulosa. Next base: position 2,653,682 of record CADEBF010000011.1, on the reverse strand, counting down.
CCCGTTTACTACGAGTTGCCCGACTGGAGGCAGCCAGGCGCCTCCTCGCTTCCATCCGTCCTTACGCAGCCGGTTGTATAACGCGAAGGGGTCGGCTAGGTACGTCTAAGGAGAGGAGAGTCTAATATTATACTAATATGCCACCCCTATTATCACAGCTCTTCATTCTTCAAGTATTCCTGCTCTCCACACGATTGCTCATTCTCACATGGTGACGGTGGTGGTGGTGGTGGTGGCGGCCGCGGCCCATGGCCCGGTGATCGTCCAGGGTCTTTCCAATAGTTGTGGCGGCCGAGAATGGACCAGAAATTCCGACAGCTAGGATTGAAGTGATCCTCAACATCCCCAAAGGGCCACATTGCGACGAAGCATACCTCGTCCGGTTGACAGGGGCCGCATTCTTTCCACTCTGGCCAGCGTAGCGTATCCATCAGATCGCTAATGATGTTCCTCGTAGCGTCTATCGCCGATGTTTCGTCAATTTCCGTGTCTTCAATCACGAGCCGCCGAACCTCAAATAGCGCAGTGCAGATCGTGGTGGCTGTGGCCTCGATTGCCGCGTATATGAGCTCATCTTCTGGCGTCTGGACTCGCGTGGGCCGTAGATAGAATCGTGCACAGCGCTGCCGCGCTAATGAGAAGTCGTCTTCAGCACCGGAATAGTCGATATATACGTTAAGGAGGTTATTCACTTCATTCCTTATGACATTAATCGAGTTACTCCGCGAAATGAAGGGTAATCGCTGAGCATATCGAGTAGTAATCATGTCCGTGACTCCTTGCCAGTCAAGGGGAGCACTTTTAGACGCTATTGATCGAGCCATTGAATCAGCGACATGCTTTCTCACGACACGCATCTCCTCATCGCTCGCATCTACTAGCCTAGGTAGATCAGGCCTCTTTGGGTCCGGGTTGGTCAAATTGAGCGGATAGAAGAATGCTGAGACCATAGAAGAATAATCAAGTAACACACGGGATGAGCCGATGCCGTTGTACCGTTGGGCGGCGGCTTTCACCCACTCGAACATAGCGATCCTTGAGTCATTCACCCGGCCAAGGTCATCCATGTCCGGCTGTTGATAGGTCGACACTGGCCTGAGGCCATCCGTAAAGTTGCAGTAAATAATCTCGAAACCGGGCTCCATGCGGATGAACCCATCGATATTCCATTCCTGGGCCAGCTCGCATAAGCCTTTAGCTCTTTGCCAGTCATTCCAGGAGTCCCGGCTCCTATTGACAGCTAGCAGGTAATCTTGCGTATCGACCGTTCCCATGTCCGTCTTACCAGCAGCCGTGCCATCGATATAAAGGACATTAAGGGGCCGGTCCGCTTGGTAGACGTGCAAGTAGCCCGACTTGGGTGCGAATATGGGTGGCCGCTGCTCGTCTTGTGAAGAGATGCTCAACGTGCGGTTCGGGGGGTATCTCCATCCGCCGCGAGCGAATGACTCGGCGTGTTCTATTTCGAATGCGAGCCAGTCAAAGAGCTCCGGTTCCTCCTTAGTAAATCTTCCATGATACAGAAGTACACCTTCCGGTATGATTCCGGGAAACAGGGACATTCCATTATGATTCAGGGCGGATCCGAATTCGCGCATCGCATTATGGACGGCGTTGAATATCTGAGGGCCATTCTCGCGGGCGCTGCCGAGGGTTGGTCCGAATCCTTCCGATAATTCAGTGCTACTAATAGCAAGCGAGCCGGTCGCTAACACCAGCGCTATGAGCTGAATCGGAGCGGTCGGGACCATCATTATCATAGAGTACCTACTAAGGTACCATAATTCTGATGAAGAAAAAAGAACGTGAATAAGCACATAATCAGGAAGTGCAAATTTGGAAGAGGACGAAATTTGATTTTAACTGTAGATACCAAGGCATCTAGTCAGCCGAACTCGGTACCTTCCTACCTATGTGCTATCCCATGATAGCTACTAGCTGCTATGTACTGCTGCTAGCTTGTCGCTGTATTACGCGTCGCGTGGTGGATACAGAATACTTCCAAGGTTGCTTATCAGATCATCTTAGAGATATTAATAGACGGGATATAGACCAGGGTCATCGGCCTGACTCATGATATTCGATAACTACTTGCGAACTGAGCCTTGAAGTTGCGGATAGAGACCAATAGTAAGAGAAATCAAGTTATGCCTACTAGGTATCGTCAGATGATAGGTAAAAAGTTAATGGTCAAGTAGCACCTATCAATAAAGACACCTGGAAAGGAATCATTATCGAAAGTTTTACGTTTATGTGCATACTAGTGAGTAGGTAATGAGCAAGGGGATGATCTAATATTTCAGTAGACGAATATGATTTATATTCATTTAAGCCATAGTTCATTATCGGCTTATGCACTTCCGTTGATATCCGTTATCCAATATTCCTAACGTCTTCGACATACTTAAGATCTATAGAATCCTCCATATACCTAATATTCCCGATATCGACAACCCCTTCTGTTAAGGTACATTATAAGAATCATCGCCAAAGAGAGAAGAGAGGGTGTATAAATACTACTAGTAGATCATCTAGCCTTCCTCTATTTGATCAAATCAATGGTATCTGTTGATAGCGCAATTCCAAAGTCGCAGGAACACCTACGCCATTACTCAGGAAGCTCTCGGCTTAGTCATCGAGGTCCACGGATCCGACGAACCCCTATCCACAAAAGAAAAGGGGCTGAGGCCTAACATCCCATCTATGCACGATTGGGATATCTATGTTTCGTCTCTTAACTCCCGAATCACGAGCTATCTGATGATACACCTCGTTACGAGGATCTGATACAAAACGAAAGAGATACCAAAAAACTAGGCGCTAATTCTGGGGATTCACCGAAGCTACGGCTTTAGATGAGGGCCCAGGAGCTTTTGTAAGGTAATCGAGTTTGAGTATTATCATATATTATCTACATTATGAATATTATATTCAGATAACATCGCTTAATCCTCCATGTATGCATCCAATAACGCCATCAAAATATATCAAAACGCTCAGTGCCCTGCTCTAGGAAGTCTCACTCCGGAATGGTCGACAAGGTTTTAAATAGCCCCTTCCATGTTAGTAGGGATTCAGGAGCCACGACCCTTGCCGATATGAACCTTTTTAGCTCCCAGTGGCCCTCTTTTTCCTCCTCCGGTACCTCCATATCTTCCTCGTGAAACTTCTTATTACTTCGTCTCGCGATGTCAAGGTATTTCTCTCTCTCTGTTTCTGTGCCGCCGAATGAGATCACATAGCCCACATATTTGAGAAGGATGAGGTTGAGGATGATCCTGCACATCCTCCCGTTACCATCCCCGAATGGATGGATGCAGACAAATCGATGTGAATAGCGGCTTGCCATGTCAAATGGATCCTCCACCCGCGTCTCCACGGTCGCTATATCCTTTGCCAGATCCTCCACGAAACTCGCCATGTATGCAGGAACCGTCGACGCGCGGATGAATATGGACTTCTGTTTCATACCCTTCCCATGTCTTGCTGCGATCTCCCAAGTTCGATATTGTCCTGGTCTGCCGGCATCCTCTCCCAATACGGAACCTGCGCAGAGCCTCGTGTGTACTTCTTTCAGGAAGACTTCAGTGATGTCACCCTTCTCGACGATGAAGTGGTTGATGGCGTATTTAAGCGCCGTTGCGTGGTTGATGATTTCTTGCCGACTTTGGATGATTTCATCCTCCGTATAGGGTCGGTTCAACGTGATCAGTGCCGCTCTCGCGAGCTCGTACTCTTCGGTCTGAGGCTCGACTTTTGCCGTTACCTCCTCGCCGCGGAATATCTTACGGCATATCCTCGCTGTGACATTAAAGTCGGAGCCGGTGACTTCAATGAAGTTTGAGTCATATACCAACTGTGTTAAGTCATTTTCCAGTCTCTGGATAAGACTGGGCGATTTCTCGCCCTTTTCCGTTGTCGCATCCGATTTTGAAGTAGCCATTGAAGAGGCGATATTGAGACGTCGACTATTTGCTTAGGTAGTGGAACTTTAATTGCAATGGTCGTTTATAGGTAGCGTATTGTTAAGAAATAGGCAATATGTGTGAGATTCTTGCCTTTCGTTATTCTTAGGTTGGAGGATCGATAGGCGTATTTATATACACGGTGTAGGTGGCTATCTAGGTTTAAGTTAGAGGCTTGATAGAAAGTTCGATAGTCAGAGTGCATATTCCAATGGTTATTTTAGCTACCTTATTCATAACATAGACTTTACAGAAAGATTGCGCGAAATATGTTTATTCTAGATGACTCATTTTAGTAAACCCTATACGTGATACGACTAAATACCCAAATACCAGTATAATTATACGGTTGACATACATGGTGTCTCCAGGTGTTCATGAATAATACAGGTAGGAATGCAGTTCATCACTTAGGCAATTGTCGAATGAATGCGTCCCGTGATTGATACGGGCAACGGTATCTGCTACCTGCCAGATGCTCATACTCCTGAGAGAGTTAACTCGTGAAGCAACGACTCTAAATCACCCACTACCGCATTGAAGATAGCAGATTGGAGTTTCCTATCACCTAGCTCTTCCGTTGCTAGGCCAAAGTCGCAGTCAATCAGTTTCTTAGCGGCATTCCGGTACCGCCTCCCTAGAAACGATAGTCGTGATACCTTCCTACGAACCTGGATGTGATCTCCCCATGCGACGTTTTCCCATAGGCCAATCTGGAGAAGAGCAACACCCAAGCCGTATAAGGTTAAATTTCTAATGCCGTGGTCCTCCATGGCGCATTTAACAGTCGCATCTAGCTGTTGCCTTTCTCCCGTTGATGGGATTGTAGCCGAGCCAGTACGCGGCACCGTTGAAGCTTCTATCTTGAACTCTACGGGAATATGTAGTGTATCAAGACAAAAGGGCGTATCATCATTGTCTTGACGAAAGACGTGAATATTGCTGAGTGGCCAGCCCAGGGGCCACCATGGTGTCGAATGATATTTCAACATGGATTTTACTAGCGTAATCGCTAGCTGAAGCCGGTCTATATCTGAAGTGATGTCGTAAACTGGGAATTGTAATAAGTCAATGAGATTAATTGTCTTCCGAGAGTTGAGTTCTTTCCAATCAGCTCTGAACCCTTGTATCCCCTGATATAGAACAAGTCTCTGCCCGTTCTTGATGTCTACATAGCCTAGAGGACACATTGGTAGTCCCACGCTACTAATACAAGGACTTTTTGACAGACTCCCACATTTTATTCGGGTAAGAGTCAGGTCACCGCCATCGCATTCGGTGGGATCGCTAGTGATGGGCTGAATAGCTACGCAATATCGGTCATGATGTGCTTCACATATGCGTCGCCGTTTTGCTATCTGCATAGATTCGAGGTCCGGGTTCCTGTATCCAAGGTGTTTGTACCTAGCGTGGATGGGTAGTAACATCCTGATGTAATGTCAGAAATTTGGTCACGAAACGGGGCGCAGCTACAAACTTTTGGGCATTAAATACATGTCCGAAGAATATATTTATGTCGTCGTCGGTTTCATCAGTCGGATTCAGTAAAAGCATGATAATATGATTGGCTTGAATGCTGGCGTTGCATGATGTTTGATTTCGCAGAAGCCCGTAGAGAGGCGAAGACATGGCTTGAATAGCCGCATACCTGGCGGGTAACGAACACTGATCCACCGTAGGATATTTCTCGATCTCGGCCGCTGTTTTTCGGAGACGTCGTAGCTCACGATTGTACTCTTTCAGAATTTCAATGGAATTGCTATATGTTTGTTTTTTGAAAGCAATCCGGAAGGCGCTGCGGGTAGACTTCGATAGAGGCACCTAAAACATATCAACCCGTAGTCTTTTGGCAACGCAAAGGGGTCATACTGTTGTTTCAGGGGGAGGAAAAGCTGAGAGTTTATCCAGAAGACTTTCAATTACTTCTCGGGCCTCATCGATGATATTTTGGAAGGAATCATACTTCGTGCCCAGGTAGGATCTGAGCTTCTCTTCAAGATCCGTTTTCTGCCACATCGAATGATTCTCGTCTTCCATCATCCTGGCAACAACGCCACGGTCGAGCACCTTGAGAAGTAACAGATGAAGCTCATCTCGAAACCAATCTCCCTGAATCCTGAGCTTCCTTTGGATCTGTTTGATCTCCTTATAATGATGACGAAATAGATTAAGCTTAACTCGTAGTGTAGAGAAAGCTTGGATCGCAGCTATGCACAAGGGCGCAATTGCAAGACCAAGCGATAGCGGATCTGCCATATTTCCAACAGTCGAGGAAAACTTAACTCAATCCTCTACACATTGTTCGTCGCAAGAAAAAAAAAGAAAAGTAGAAATCGAACGTTGGTCCTATTGTGACAGCCCACCAATCGGATTCAAATAGGTAAATGCTGAGGCATACTCCAAGGCACTACCACCTAATATATATACCTGCATAAGTATGCCACTGTGTGCTGTCCAACCACGATTGCTCATGCATTTCAAGGTTCACAGCCTACATAAGCTGATCTAGGCAGCAATGTAGGGGACCTGGGCTCACCGACTAGAAATGATATGAAATCTCTAAGATGGTAATCCAAAAAGAAAAGTGGTTGGATTCAAGTACATCCCAATAGCTGCTTTTCAGATATCGACACTTTGAAAACAGGCCTCGATGCAGAATATAAACCGGCAACATCACGAAGATGTGGCTTCTTGGAAAGCCGAAAGAGTGCACTCCTGGCGGTACAGAGTTCTTCCGGAGAGTGAAAATAAGGCAGAATGCATTGTAGCCAGGTTATATAAGGCTGGGCATGATCTTTATCAGGCCGTAATACGAAGACTAGACGGGGAGAAGGCTCTATCAAAACCCTCCTATCGACAACTGCACAGTGGCTTTACCAATTATATGGTTTGGGATAGTGACTATAAAGCTACAGACGGACACTTAGACGACATCCTTGCAGAATCCGAAGGGCTTCGAAAATTTACCGTCAAGCTACTAAACAGCATTTGTACCACGCTAATAGAAGGTCAGTAGTTGCCTACATCTATTGTCTGTTATATTAACTCTTTAGCATGCTCGACACACTTGCACTCGAAAGATGACACCGACCTAGAGAGGCTATGCCAAGCTACATCAGGAGTCATCGAAGAGAGCTCTTACATTGTTCACAATGCTTGCGATGACTCAGATAGTGAAAGCGATGAAAGTGATGACGAGGACATAGAGGCTCACGACGAATCTCTCGAAGATTTTATACTGGCACTGCTAAGTGACGTCGAAAACCTGGTAGATCTTGGCCCAAGATTAGAAGAGCCTATACGAGATTCCCCCAAGAAAGGAAAACAGACGGCACAAAAGATCCCCAGTTCCTGGAATCCCTTGCAATACTTTATCGGTAGAATTTTAACGAAATTCCCAAGTTGCGACTCTGATTTAGCTAGTGTTCTAGCTAAGTCAAGCTGGGATTCTATGAGAAGATTGCGGATCGAGCGCGAAAGCAAAACCACAGTCGATATAATTCCACCAGAACCGCCTGAAAAGGCAGTTACTTTCCAAGATTCCGGCTTGGGGAGCAGTTTGCCGGTGACCAATTCCTACGCTGCTACTGTGATCTCGTACTACGGAGGCGGGACAACAAGAGCAAAGATTCCTCCACTCCCACGCGGCGTAGGGGTCGGCCAGGTGTTTTCGTGCATTGCCTGCGGAAGGAATATAGAGAATCGTGGTGTGATAGCGTGGAAGTACGCTCAACCCGTATTCAATTCTCTTTAAAAACTTGCTAATGACACCTAGACGTCACTTAATGGCTGATCTTCGACCTTGGATCTGTTGCGCGGCTTTGTGTGCCTGCGACCGAAAACCCTTTTCAACTCGGGATGAGTGGGTTAGGCATCTTACCAAGGAATATGCAGCTCACCCAGATTGGGATCAGAAGACTTGCCCCATTTGCTCCGACGTCGTCCGCCAGGGTGGCCAAGCAGCAATTTGTCACATGGCTCGCCACCTGGAAGAAATATCTCTCGCAGCATTGCCATGTTATCCGGAGGACGATGATGAAAAACAGATAACCAGGGAAACTGAAACTTTCAGTAATACAATATCGGAAAAGACTGCTCGTACTAGTAGTACGAGCAGCACCTCCGTAGGAGTTATACCAGGTGAAGGAACCCGATATGTGTTTTGGTATTGTGTACGTATTCTCTCTCTTCTTTCCTGCTTTCATGGCGCTAACATTTATAGTGTAACTGTGGCTTTGGTCCAATGGTTAGAAGTGGCACACCGACGTGTATAAACTGCCACGTACATGCGAATTGCAGTGGGTGCACTAAAACCAACACATAAAAAGTTATTACTGGATATATAGGTAAGAAAGTTCATAGGATTAGTCTCGAATGGAATGCATGTATGTATACTATGAATAAGTAGATGTCCCTTTAGAAGGGTCATTGTCACGGTTTATAAGTGATGTAAGAGCGCAGGTGCCTGACCTGACAACGTTCTATCTTTCGGTAGCGTAGGGGTTTTGTACTTACATCCGAACCCTTACAGTCATATTAATTATTAAGTATAACTTAATGTCTTCTACTTTCAATATAGAATGTTACCAAAGGTTGGCGGCTACTTTCCGGCCAGCCTATACCTAAATATGTCACTTACCTACCTACTATCTTGCTGATACGTTTACTAACCAGTTCGCAAAAGATCCTAATAGGACCAACTACCGCTAGGAACAAACAGACTATATTAGCGAGTACTTTATAAGACCCATAGGTGATATACCATATATCCTACAATCAGGGTCGGTTTTAGGTATCGGTTGCGGCTTCTGGTGTTCCAATATGCAAAGAGCGCAAATTAAAGCACTGCTCCCACGTGGGAAATAAAAGAATATAAACAACGATATCATATCATAGGGTAGCTTGGAAAAATAAAAAAAACTTTCCACTTCGGGTAGAGATAGATTTATTTCCTTAAATCTTGTGCGGAGTGAGTTTGGATTAGGTGGCTGCGGCGAATAACGATCTAGGAGACGGTAGAAGCATCACCCCTTTCCTCAGGGGTAAGTATAGTTTAAGTGAATAGGCTTTGAGTTCCGCATATTACCTATTGAACCGTAGTATATCTCCTATTATTGCATATTTGGCTCATAATAGCGTCGTATTTGGTTAGCCGTGGCTCCATAGTGTAACCTAACAGTTACGCATGATAACGTCATGGGAACAGGGCTGTGGGGACCTATGCATGCAGCTCTGTTTCAGGGACCTCCGAAGCATACTCTACTAGCTTTCGTTGTAAGACTCACCCGCATCTTGTCACTATCACTCTCTACTTACTACCTTGCCCCATCATTTGGCCTCGTCTAAGAGCTGAAGCGTCGGAATCAAATGAATCCTAACCGATATGGTGAGTATAAGGCCAACTTCATTTAGTGGAGCTCAAAGCCATGTCAAATTCCACCTAGAACTTGCATGAGGCGAGCTGACAGAATGCCCGATTATCTAGGCTAACATAACAACACCCCTCCTCGCCGACGACCGTCGCGTCCCCGATGAGAGTTATGCACGATTAAGCGACTCCTCCGACGATGCCCTCCGCGGACAATCCCGAGCTACGCGCGCCGGCCGATCGTGGCACGCCCGACTTAGGGAAGCCCTGCTATTTGCATGGGCTCTGATCGCGACCGCCGGAGTGCTGATTCTCGCCGTCTGGGCGTCACACCAACAGCAAACCTCGTTCGACAAACCTGCCGGCAAGCGAAATCTGATCTTCATGGTCTCAGATGGTATGGGCCCGGCCTCGCTATCTATGACTCGCAGCTTTAGACAATATACCGAGGGCCTCGAGTACGGCGACACCCTCACCCTCGACAAGCACTTCTGGGGAAGCAGCCGAACACGAAGTAGTTCCTCCCTCGTTACCGATAGCGCTGCGGGCGCGACGGCGTTCTCCTGCGGAAAGAAGAGTTATAACGGTGCTATTTCCATGCTGCCCGATTCTACTCCCTGTGGGACCGTGCTCGAGGCCGCCAAGAAAGCCGGATACAAGACCGGTCTTGTCGTCACGACCGATATCACCGATGCTACACCTGCTTGTTTCGCTAGCCATGTAGACGTGCGCGCACAGAACGATGATATTGCTGTACAAGAAGTTGGAAATGGACCTCTGGGCCGCGTAGTAGACTTGATGTTCGGAGGTGGGCGATGCCGCTTTCTGCCTAACGGCACGGATGGTGGGTGCCGCGAGGACAACATCGACGTAGTGGAAATGGCGAAGAACGATTACGGCTGGAACTACATTGATAATAGGGCAGCGTTTGACGAGTTCTGGGAGGGCGAGAAAGAAGTCCCGCTTCCTATGCTCGGCCTTTTTGCTTACTACGATATCCCGTTCGAGCTTGATAGGCAAAACATGAACGATGTCTATCCAAGTCTGAGCGAAATGGCTAAGACAGCTTTGCGGGCCCTTGAGAAAGCTACGGAAGGCAGCGAGCAAGGGTTCTTTCTAATGATCGAAGGAAGCAGAATTGACCACGCCGGTCATGGAAACGATCCGGCGGCGCAAGTACGAGAGGTCCTTGAATATGATAAAACGTTCAAGGCTGTGTTAGACTTCCTAGAAGAAAGCAGCACCCCTGGAGTTCTGGTTGCTACAAGCGATCACGAGACGGGCGGACTAGCAGTCGCACGACGTAAGTTGCATCTATACTCCAGACCTGGTCCGAATATTTACTAATAATTCTGCCTCCAGAGGTGAAAGCCGATTACCCACAATACTTGTGGTATCCTGCCGTGTTAGCCAACGCCTCCTCGTCCTCAGAGTACCTTGCCCATCGCCTTCATGGACACATTGCGCAGTCCTCCGACCACTCGATCGACAAGCTCAAGAAGTACATCAACGAAGAACTCGTTGTTCCCGGTCTTGGCATCGACGATGCATCCCATGAAGAGCTCACGAACGTAGCTTCGAACCCTGAAGATGCCCAACCTTTATTCGCAGAGATGATAAGCGTGCGCGCGCAAATCGGATGGAGTACCCATGGTCACTCTGCTGTGGACGTGAATATCTACAGCTCCGGTGGCCCTGGGTCAGAGGCTATCCGGGGCAATGTGGAGAACACCGATGTTGGCAAATATCTAAGGGACTACCTAAACGTCGACGTAGACGCAATCACGAAAGAATTGAACGAGAAGATGGATTCGAAGCGACAATTTGGCATGGTTGGCCATGAAAGAGCTGCGGGTATTATGGACGGAAGATCAAGCGAATTTGAGGACCACTGGGCAGCCCACCAGAGGATGGATGCTTGAGCGACTTACAGTATTGGATATTCGGATTTTGGAGCTTTCCCTTTTGTTAAGAATCTAGCATACATCAAGCATGTCGGTGTGACACGTAGAGGAGCGATACCCACGGGCGAAGAGTGCAATCAGCATTGAGACCATACCTAGTAGGAATAGATACTACCTAGGTACTTAATCGAAACAAATTTGTATCACGCTACAACCAAATAGAAGTCTTCTAGAAGCATGTAGGTTACCTTCAGCCCTTTCCTAAGGCGAACGTAACCAGTCGGCTGTTTCGCCGTCCCGTGGAAACCGCGGGTATCGGCGGGAAGCCGCAGCTTTGCCGGATACCAGGCGCGCTTGGTGGCAGTGATAGGGCTGGCTTGCTCGATAGGGATTGATGCTTTAGATCGATAAAGAAGGCGAGATGGAAGCCGTTTCCTAATGAGAGGACCTAGATCCTTACCCGTCCCGTGTCGTACTACTCGACGGGTTGTATGCTCCTGCCGCTTGCAGGTGCGTAACACCCGAGTTAGATCAGATCAGGAAGTAGTTAGGTATCGTAGACTCTGAAATTCGGACATGCCTCGGAAACATGCTATATTTGTTCATCTGATTACTACACGTCTTGCTTGTATTGATAGCTGTTAGTAGCTGAGGAGGAATAAATGTACACTCTTGGTTTGGATCTTGACACGTAAAATGGGTTACTGATTATAGAGAAGGAAGAATATTTTCTATTTACCTAGGATATATGGCATCAATATTCATTGGCTCGTCATTTGGTACAACTCTCTTGAAGAAGTTATATTGAATCTATCACATGTGCTGAGGGGGAAGTGTTAGAACGAAGTACGTACTGGTACTATCAGGTAGGGCTGATAGAATGACAGAGATGGGGCGTCCGAGTCGTCTCTCTCCTATTCATCCAGTCAGAACCAATAGGCAAGGGGTAAGTTTGCCTTTTCGGGAAAGGAGCCGGGTGTTTGGGTTTTCAATCTGATTTCGACGGTGCCATCCGTTTGATCTGGCAGATCCCACGTGGTGTTGGAGGACTTCTGAGTTGCACTATCTGGATGCTTCCGTTCCTGGGGAGGGGTACGTGCGTTCAGACGTTTATTCGTTTAGAATCTTAGATCGTTACATACGGATGGGTGGGTGAATAGAGAGTGGTGGGCATGCGTGCTCTTTTATTTACTTGATCGCGTGCCTGCTCTGATGTTGATACGAGGGCTGTTTCCGTGATACGCATAACACCTCGTCCCATAATTTTCTATATTGGCAACTTGTAAACACTACCTAGGTATTCAGCTAAGATCCTGCTCCTCAGGATCAACAAGGTCTCTACCTAACCTACAAGATTGCGAGTACCGATTAAGAGAACTGCCGGGTTGGTCGACCTACGCTGTTACCTACGCCACTGGGTGCATGTTGTTTATGCCCAGCCCTCATCACTACATACAACGCTAGGCCTTAGCAGCACACCTTCCAACCTAGTAGCCTAACAGTTAATCACTGAGGCTACGGTTGACCGAAGCTGGTAGCGATATTTCGTGGTAAATATGCAATAGGACGGATACCTATATCCCCCTAAGTAGAAGATCTTTACCTGCTACTCAATTATCGCGAGTACTACGGTATGGTATTAATCCCTTCAGCTTTACAAGTCTCCGGACTAATATAATAAGAAAGAACCAGAGGAAACATCCAAGAACCTCTGAGCCAAAGTGTAGAACGAACCCCGAGAACCAGACGAAGAGAAGAAAACACAACCCCAACCAGAACCCCAAGGGACACACCACCACCATGTGCTACTACGTCAACGTAATCTACCGATGTGGACACAACGACCTGCTAGCAGGCCCGAGCTGCAAGGACTCCAAGGAGCAGCTATCGCGGATCCACACGGACCCTTCCGCATGGACAACCCCTGGCCGGCAGACGATACCGTTTGAATGGCCCGATGAGTGCCATCCGGACTCGCAAAACACGACCAAAGTTACCTCCGATGCTTGGTGCGGCTGGGAGTGTCGGAACACGGGGGTGAACTGGGACGAGGTTGCGGATATCCTCGCGAGCACGAGCGCGGATATGGATATGAACGGAGACTGGAATCTGGGAATGGAGTCGGGAATGGGATCGGGATCCGGCGCGGTGATGAAGACCCCGGAGCACCAGATACGAGGCAACACTCCCAATGGCTCCGCTGGTCCCTATCATGTCAGCAATGCGCGACGGATGTCGTGGTACTGGGACTATGGCAGCGCTACGGTGAGAGCTATGGGCGCCGAGGGTGTGGAGAGCCAGGAGCGAGCAGGATCGCAAGAGGGGGGAGTTGCTACGGGCGTCGGTACTCTGAACATGGAAGGTGGCGTGGGCAGGCTGGGGATGGAGGATGCACAGTACGGAGTCCCGCGAAGAGGAGTGGGCTGGCGAGAGGATAACAGCCTAACAGGGTTCCAGAACGGCGATTTGGATCAAGGGGAGGTAATCATGGCAAATAGCTGGTCGGAGGACGGCTATGTCTTTGACTAAGGAAGGGTTCAGCACGGAACGGAATGGAGACAACGGGGATGGGTAGACATCTGGCTGGCTTGCCTTCAAAGAACCCATATTGGCACGTAGCCAGACTATCATAGCAGTACTCCTCACACTGAACAATGGTACACATGCTATGAATACATGAAAATAACTTGAATTTTGGTTGCTAGACGTGAATGAGATTCTAAAGACAACTAGAGTAGGAAGGTTATGTACGGCTAATAAGCATCATTCGTCAGAGTCGTCAGAGAAGTCCGTCTCGTGCAATTCGTCTGGATCCATAAAATAGCTGATCTCAATTCGTCCGCCGAGAGTTTCTCGGAAATATCTCTGTAACATGGAATAATTCGTGGTGTTTAGTTTATATTCGCCTAACTGATTTAGAATCTCCACTTTGATTCCTCTTCGGTCTGGCGTATTGAACTTCGTAGCGAAGTCATGATATAGGCCTTTGAAGCTGAAAGTAGAGTTGGAATGAATGTGGAGGAATTTTAGGCAAGTAAGAGTGCTCAGGGGCCCCAATAATGTGTCGTCTACCATGTCGCCGCTAAAGCCGAACTCGCATAACTTCGGTAATGCCGAGATGAAGACTTCTATCTCATAAGGTGTGACATATGCTTGCATTAGATTTAGGGCCGTTAAGTTCTTCAGCCGACATATGGAATTTAGTAAGGATGGATTTTGGTCAATGCTCGGATTGTTTGGGTACCAATCTTGAAGGCCCAGAGTCAAGCTCTCAAGTTGATCTTGTGTGCCGAGCGCAGCCCAGGTAGTTGAGCTTTCTTCTTTGTTTGCGGCCTGAAATCCTAGGATGGACAATGTCGTGAGGCGGATTTCGGGAGAACTTAAGGCTGCCCCGATTATAGGTAAAGCGTTTAGAACATTCCTGAAGCGTAAAGTTCGAAGTGACTTGCAGGCACTAACCCAGGCCACAGCTTGACTGATTACCTGCTCATCTGTCTCTTCTATGCTTGCTGGGTTATAGAAGTTCTCAATATCAAGGACCTCTAAAGCAGTGCAATTTGGCAACATGTTGAGCGCTCTAATAGCTGGTGGTGTAAGGTCTCCGAGTCTAAGGCTTCTAAGAGACGTGCCGTGAGCATTTAGCGCGGTTAAAGCTTCCTCTCCGATTCTATTCCTACTGATCACCTCGAAGCCTCGTAGGCTATTGGCAGGAAGTACTCGGAAGAATGCGGCCAAATCTTCATCTGCAGTCGAGCTGTCATCTACCACAAATTAGCATTATATACACAAAGTATAATATCCTAGTTCAAGCGTAGCCATCCATTGCGTCGAAGGCGGAGAGGAAATGCAGTGACGACCACATAATAGACCTAGGAACTCACTATCGATGAGTTAGCTTTCGTGAAAAGTGGAACGATAGGGATATTCTAGATTGGGTTCAAACGTACCAATAGTAGCACGTAAGCTCAGCGAATTTCGGACAACATTGAGAGATAGCAGTAGCGGCCTCGACGCCGAGAACAGACCCGTCTCGGACACGTAGAGATGTTAGAGACCCCAGTCGGGTTATCATGAGAGGCAATATATCATGTGGAATATAGGTGAACTCTAGATGCTCTAGAACGACTGCTGTCTCGGTAGCATCTGCAATATTGCCGATATATTCCGTAATAGAAACCGCACATTTTACCATGGTAGCCTGGTAGTCTATGAAAGGAAGCGGAGTTTGCGATGTGGCTTCATTAGGGCGGTACGGTTCCCGCGACACAAGAAATTGGCCCATGGGGCCCTCGAAAAAGATACTTCGGAGCTTTTTATCTCGGCCTATATCCTGGATGCATTCCTCGAGGTTCCCAAGCGATAGAGTGCGGATGTATGCACAATAGGGAAAGGCGGTTTCCCCGAGGCTTGAAAGGACGATGGATCTCCATAATCGCGTCCATTGGAATTTGCTATAAAGTGAGCCCGTGCTTGCAGGAGCTGAGTCTTGAATACTTCACGAGGCCGAGCCGTTAGCCTTCGTTTGAGTACTCCGAAGTAATACAAACTTACCTATAAATCTGCTGTAAAGCGATAATGGCGACCCTTCGACTGACTAAAGAACAGCGAAATAAGGTGACAAAATCGCCACGCGCTGCTAATGTTTCGCATAGGATGAGAATGATCTCTTGAGGAAGAACTAGAGATCCCATCGTTATGAATTACACGGAGTCCTCGTTCGGAGGCTCGGAACTACGACTAGTACACGCAAGATGAAATAGCTGGAAGGATCTCTGATAACTTTGGAAATACTTCCACAATTAAATTCAGTACGAAGTTAAGACTTCTCAAGCATTTGAGAGCAAAGCAGTTTCTAATTAGTCATAAGAAGTTAGGCAAGTTTGCACCTGGGAAGTTGCAGCTCTCTAGGCTTTGCTTTGGGGATCCATCGTTGTTTCCCCACAACGTAAACAATTAAATATTGATACTGTCTTTTCCCGTTAGACTGACAAAGGAAACACGCAGGAAGAGCTTTGGCCATCAATTTTTCACACTGTACAGGCCATAGCTTCTTACTAAGAAGTAGGTACCCCGCGACGCGTTTCAATGAAGCTTAACGCGATTTCCTTCCTTGATTGGACCGGGGACATTTTTAAGTCAGATCCATGGATTCGATACCCCTGCTAAGACACTCCTAACATCGATTATTCCATCAAAGCCAAACAGCAGCAAACATCAATTCAAGATGTGGTAATTATTTACTACTAAACATGGGCTAAACCGTTGGTCTTGTTGTAGCTCTAACGAGATTGCTAAAGATAACCGGGATCTACGGATTACGACAGAAGCAGGATGATAGGCTTCCAAACTTAACGTCATCAGCTCTTCGTCAACTGTAGTTATCTATAAGAGCCTCGGCTTCGAATTCAACGGCCATGGCCGTCCTAAACTTCACTCTGAGCGCAGAAGGGGTCAATACCTTGAGAGATGCTCTGGCATGTCTGGGCAAATTTAGCGATGAGGTTTCGCTAGAGGCGAAGAAGGACAGGGTAAGCCCGCGATCGTAGTAATTGGATTGGCTCCTCGCTAAGTTTCCCTCGCTAGTTGGTGTTCACCACTTTGAACCTCTCCAAGTCAGCATATGCGTCATTCTCCTTCGCGGCCAATCGCTTCTTCTCAAAGTACCAATTCGAAGGCGTGCCACAAAATAGAGAGAAATTCTTCTGTAAACTATATAATCGTGTAGGTCGCCTAGGTATTATCTGCCTTGATTTATCTCCTATTCTTACTTGTATTTCCTTAGGCCCTATTGTCTCTTTTTAGAGTCAGAAGTGGTGATCCGCTACACGATAGGGAGAAAGACACCACGATTGAGCGTTGTGAGGTCGCCATAGTAGATGAACCCGGCAGGAAGAGCCGATTTGTCGCGAAGATCATATTCCGAAATGGTAAGATAATTTCTAGTTATAACATTATCCTCACCTTGGCGATTAACAAGATACATATAGGTATTACCACTAAATACCAACTGCCTTTTGAGGTCACTCCACCTGTCCACGCCAAATTTGATAGAGATCAAGCAACAAACCACTGGTCTATTCCATCGCGCACTTTACGCCAACTTATGGACCACTTTGGACCCGGCATAGAATACCTTGATATACATTCCGAAGGCGATGAAACTGTCAACTTCACTTGCTTTACTGAGAAGGTGAAGAATGGCGAAGAGGTCTTGAAGAAACCTCTTCATACCTCCATTGCGGTTGAAAGAGACGAGTTTGAGGACTTCGTCGTTGAGGAAGACAAGCTACACATCGTCATTAGTGTGAAAGACTTCCGAGCGATCATCCAACACGCAGCTTTCTTAGGCAGTCAGATTTCAGCATACTACTCGATGCCGGCCAAACCTATGCAACTTAAATATGACGGCGATGGAATTAAATGCGAATTCCTTCTGATGACAGTCGGCGAGAGGGGAGCGCCTGGTCAGAAGGCTAAGAGAACTCGTGGGAATGCGAAAGGACCGAAGCCTCCGCAACTCGAAGCAGCTACTAGTAGGGCTGCATCACACGCACCCACGCCAGCCCCTCAATTACCACCCCCGCCGCCACCACAAGCGCCACGACCCGATCCGGTACCGTCCCTCAGACCATCAATAATTCGTCCTTCTCAACGACCACCTCCTGCCACATTCGAGTCCGAGTCACTCTTCGTACCTCAGGACGATGAACACCAATGGGACCCCGTAAATGTCGGCGAAGATGAAGACGAGGAGAATGCCCAACTGGGTTGGGATGTCCGCGGTGACTTCGTGAGTACCCTTTTAGCTGTGCCGTTCGTGCTAGAGTGCTAACGGAATGCAGCATCCATCGGCGTCGAATATGAGGTCTATGATGGCGGATCCAAGTGCCCAGGAGCCAGGGGTTAATGAGACCGTCGATGAAAATGGTTCGCATCTCGAACCAACACAACGACTCTCGCAAGTTCGTAGGTTCGGTCTCTTTGACGATTAGGTCTTGGGAGAGTGTCTCCTTATTCGTGCCTAGCACCACTAGGGTGCTATAGCTGAGCTCTAGCTCTATATGCGCGATATAGAAGCCAAATTTGGGGTTGTGGGCGTTAAATCAGAGAAATAACCCATCCGTAGCGACATTGATCCAGCTCGTAGCACATCCAGCTCCTATAGCTGTAATCTTAGATCCCTCTGGCAAATGCTTCAATGATGCGAGCACGTTCCATCGCCCCTTAACATCACCGAATTTTTCGGTTTGTGGGCCACAATTTCCGTGCTCGCCCCAACCCCAGGATAACACGTCCCCGTCTTTGGTGAGAGCTAAAATGTGCTCGCTGCCAGCAGCGATGCTCTCCAGTTCTGGAAGTCCTGGAGGGGGAAGCTGGCCATGGTCGTCTCGACCCCATGCGACGAGCCTACCGTTTCTTTGTAGAATGTATACGCCTCCCCAGGTTGCGCTTATCGTATTCCAATTGGGTATCTCAGCCGGTGCAGTACTCTTCAATCCCCATTTGTCCGCTCCAAGGACGAGCACACGGCCATCTCCAGGCTCACTGATGAGACAGGTTGTGTACTGGCAACAGACAGCTTTGGCGACCTTGAAGGGGGTTCCACCGATCTTCTGAGGGTGGTGTACTACACCTTTTGAATCGGCCGAGTCACCTAACTCCCCTAGCTGGCCCTTACGGCCATTACCCCACCCATAGACATCTCCGTTGTCTAGTACAGCGACAACGTGCCTGAAACCCGCAGCAAGGCTTTGTATTTCTGTCCCGGGTGGGGAAAAGTCGCTGAATAGGACCGGTAATCTCGTAGTAGAAGACCTAGAGTCTGTGCCCGCCGCCCCTGCATCGGCAACACCACACGCGTACACTTTCGTGGCTCTACCCGCCTCGTCCCTTACTACTAAGATAGATGAGTCCCACGTACAAGCTACGTGGGCAACAAACATCGGATTTCTGGAAGTCGACAAAACTAGCTCGCGAAATTTAGTCTCATCTATATCTCCGACATTCTCCACGATCCCGCAAGCGCCGCTTGATAGGTCACCGGCCCAATACGCCTCCCCCACTTCCGTTACGATGATAGTGTGGTTGCCTCCGGCTGCGATCTGCGTAACCTCGTCTTTAGGAACTTCTCCCGCGAACACAACTTGCTTCGGAACTGAGACGTCTTCCTTGTGTCCTATGCCGAGTTGCCCTGACCCGTTGGAGCCGAGCGCAAAGAGACCGTCCATTTTAGCTCGTATCCGGAGGACTATTAGAGAGGAAGTTGCTCTTTCTAGGAGACAGTAAGACAGCCTTTAATCAATTTCAAGGTCTGTTTGCTCTCACATGGGAGGTTCTGAGCGTGGCTGGTGCACGGTACACACTGCACTAGCCACATGTTCAGCCCCAGCAATCGATAAAGTCAGCTGGTCCAAGCTCCAGATCCACTTAGATTAATTTTCTGTACTTTAAAAGCATCACCAAAATTTTTCTCGCTTCTCTAATCTTCAAACTTTCCAGCCAAAGTTTCGACTTGTCGCATCATCCGCTCTGACTCACCTGGTGTAAAATCTAGGTCGTCTGTGCATGATTTCAAGAATGTGATCGTTCCGTTTCTCTCGACTTCTTTATTTGGTAGTCAATTGCGGGAGGACAGATTCATTTGTGATCATGGCAACGGACAAGAGCTCGGATGTGCCCCCAGGCATGGAGAACTTCAACGTCGGCATTATTGGTATGGGCGACATGGGGAAGATGTATGCGCGGAGGCTTAGCGATGCTGGCTGGAGGTAAGAAATTGCTAGTATGGCTGCGATTGTTATTACTCGCACCCAAGTCTCCGTTGATATATTTCGGTGAGTCACTCTTCTACTTCAGCACATTTCCCTCGCATATGATGACTTGAGTGCATTTGGCTCGAGCATTGCCCTCGGCTTATTGGTAGTCATTCTGGCTCCCGGCGGTTGTTGGCTTTCCATGATGTAAATTCTCAGCTACCTTTTAAATTTTGTCTGAAGCGCTTTTACACTATCGTATTTACTTTGATGCATCTTGGATGTTCTCAACTAACACACGATATATAGGTTCTACGAAGTAACCGTACAATGTATTACGACGAAGCACTAACGATCCGTATTAACAGAGTAAAGGCTTGCGACAAGGAGGAACAATACGAGAGCCTGCGTGAGGAATTCGCTAGCAGGGTATATTACATGTAGCTATCCATTCTCAGAAAGATATATGCTGAGAGGTATATAGAATAATGTACAAATCCTCCGAAATGGCCATCTTGTATCCCGTGCGAGTGACTATATCATCTACAGCGTAGAAGCCGCAGCTATCGACCGTGTTGTCGCTGAATATGGTCCCTGTATGACAACTCAATCAATCTAGACACCCACATCACTAACAATACATAGCAACCAAGCTCGGCGCCATTGTTGGTGGACAGACGTCATGCAAAGACCCCGAGATTAAGGCGTTCGAGGACCATCTTCCAGGAGATGTAGATATCATCTCGTGCCACTCTCTCCATGGGCCCAGAGTCGATACGACAGGTCAACCCCTGGTATAGTCCAATATATGCCAATACACCGCACTCTACTAACCGCGGCTCAGGTTATCATTCAACATCGTGATACCAAAGGCTCACTAAAGAAGGTTGAGAAGGTTCTCAAATGTCTACAATCGACGATTGTGTACCTCTCAGCACACCAACATGACCGCATCACAGCAGACACCCAAGCCGTAACCCACGCCGCTTTCCTCAGCATGGGCAAGGCATGGCATTCCATGCGGCAATTCCCATGGGAAAGCTCGCGCTACGTAGGCGGGATCGAGAACGTGAAGATCAACCTGACGCTGCGCATCTACAGCCAGAAATGGCACGTCTACGCCGGTCTCGCGATCCTCAACCCGGAGGCCCGCAAGCAGATCAACCAGTACGCGAAGAGCGTCACGGAGCTGTACAAGCTGATGCTCGGGGGCCACCTCAACGAGCTTCGCTCACGCGTCCTAGGTGCCAAGGAGAAGGTGTTCGGCAAGGAGCACGAGCCCAAGTGGGCCGACAAGCCGCTCCTCAAGGACGAGGTCCTCGACCAGTTCAGCCTCGGTGCCGCGCCCGCTGACCGCAGTAAGCCCCTCCCTAATAACCACCTCAGTTTGCTGGCTATGGTCGACTGTTGGAGCGCGCTGGGTATTGTGCCCTACGACCACATGATCTGCAGCACGCCGCTCTTCCGCCTGTGGCTCGGAGTCACGGAACACCTGTTCCGCGACGGGGAGCGGCTCGATGCGGCGTTGCGGATCGCTGTCCAGGATAATACGTTCCGTAGTGACGACCTCGAGTTTACGTTCGCCGCGCGTGGGTGGGCCGAGTGTGTGCGTCTCGGTCATTTCGAGACGTGGAAGGAGAGGTTTGTGGAGACGCAGCAGTTCTTCGAGCCTAGGTTCCCCGGCGCTATTGAGGTTGGTAATGCGATGGTTAAGGCGGTGCTGGAGAGTACGAAGGACTGAGATGGATGGTTCATTAGAGGGATTGAGTCTTCGTCATCGTGTTTATTGTTTTGCACTGATATGTTCATAGTTATGGTTGGTTTCCGGGGTGGCCTTTTGATAATTGAAGTATTTATTTCAGGTTTCGTCAGTCATTACGCTTGCCTCTATCCTTTCCGTATGTTGGAGACATGATACTGCTGCGGGGATAGTCCACGAACGCTACTGAGTCTTTAAACCCTACGAACTTGCCCTTGATTTTCAGGATATCGTATTCGAATAGTTCCAAGTTTAAAAGGGGTAGATAGGTGGTAGACATGCGAAGGTTAGTCGAACTTCTCTCGATTGCCGTTTGCCTTCGACCTTCCTCCAAATGTCCTACCGATCATTATAGCTTCAAAGCTTCAGACCTAGAAGCTTCTTGAAGCTTTACCTAGGTGGTTCGACTGATAATAGATGCCGAGTATCATGCCCATGAATACCATAGAGGTCATTCGGATACCAAATTATCCATCAATGGCATTGCAACACACTGAGGGTCAGACGACTCGGTAGGGGTACGATACCTGTATTTATTTTTAAGTGAATGTCTCGGGGTAAAGATGATCATCATTCGATACCAGGAGGGTGAGATTTGGAGAAGCCTCGGCTCCACGTGGGAGAGGGACCACGCCATTGTCCCCCGTGGTAACCGTCCCAACCCCGCTATATTACCGGCTCCCAGGGCTTTGATGCTCCAAGGGAGCGCAATTCGCATTACCAAGTCTCACCTGGGCAGCCACACTCCTCCTTACACACCTATATACACCTTGAGGGAAAACTAAATCATAACATTGCACAACATTCGTTACCTATCTATCCTACTTCCACTCGCTGCGTGCGTAATATGAATTAGTAGCACAGTATACCTAATTAAGCCCTGTTCTTGTACTCTCTGCTACCAAGTAAGGGGAAAAGATGGCGAGCGACGGCCCCACCAAACAGAAAGCCCCGGTAATCATCGTCGGCGCCGGCCTAGCCGGTCTAGTCGCCGCGTACGAGCTCTCGCAGCGGGGCGTGCACACGCTGATCGTCGACCAAGAAGGCGAGCAGAACCTAGGCGGTCAAGCCTTTTGGTCGCTGGGCGGTATCTTCTGCGTCGATTCCACCGAGCAGCGGCGCCTGGGGATCAAGGATAGCCGAACGTTGGCCCTGCGCGACTGGCTCGGGTCCGCGCGGTTTGACCGCCTGGAAGATGAGGATATCTGGCCCCGCCGCTGGGCGGAGGCCTTCGTCGACTTTGCGACCGACGGCATGGAGAAGTACCTCAAGGGCCTTGGCGCTGGTTTTCTTATTAATGTGGGCTGGGCCGAGCGCGGGGATGGTACGGCTGACGGCCACGGCAACTCGGTCCCGCGATTCCACATTACTTGGGGCGCCGGACCCGAGGTCGTGCGTGTGTTCGCGGAGCCTGTCAGGGCGGCGGAAAAGAAAGGACTTGTAGAGTTCAAATTCAGGCACAGGGTAGACGAGTTACTAGTCGACGAGAATGGCAGGGCTTCTGGTATTCGGGGAAAGACTCTCGAAGAGGATCCGTCACCTAGAGGTGTCAAGACCTCTAGAACGGAAGTCGGAGACTTTGAACTGTACGGATCGGCGGTAATCGTCTCTTCTGGAGGTATCGGAGGCAATGTGGAAGCCGTGAAGAAAGCATGGCCCGTAGACCGTCTCGGTCCTAAAGTACCAGAGAATTTCGTCATCGGTGTCCCCGCGCATGTTGATGGTCGGATGGTGGGAATTGCTGAAGCAGCCGGTGCACACTTCATCAACCGCGACAGAATGTGGCATTACACCGAGGGCCTACAGAACTGGAACCCCATCTGGCCCAGCCATGGAATTCGTGTCCTACCGGCACCGTCATCGTTATGGTTAGATGCAACTGGGAAGAGACTACCGCCATTCTTGTATCCCGGATCTGATACCTTGGCAACACTCAAGTATATATGCAGCACGGGCTACGACTACACCTGGTTCATCTTGGACCAGACCATCATCGCGCGGGAATTCGCGCTATCAGGCTCAGAGCAGAACCCCGATCTAACAGAAAAGAGCATCTGGCAGGTGCTAATGAACCGACTCTTCAGCTCTAAGGGCACGGTGCCTGTGCAGAACTTCCAGAAGTACGGCAAGGACTTTGTGGTGCGCGACAACCTCGAAGACCTTATCGCCGGCATGAACGAGCTCGCCAAGACCGTCAATGGACCTCAGCTAGACCCCAAAGCTATCCGGGAGGTCGTTGAGATTCGCGACGGCCAAATGGTGAATAACTACTGCAAGGACGCCCAGGTCATGCTCATCCGTAATGGCCGCAATTACTGGCCCGACAGCCGAAGTCGTGTTGCGCCGCCGCATCAGCTCTTGGATCCAAAACACGGGCCCCTGATCGCTGTTCGCATGAACCTGCTAACGCGGAAGACTCTCGGCGGCTTAGAGACGAATCTGCAGAGCAACGTTATGAAGGCCAACGGAGAGAAGTTCCCAGGCCTGTATGCGGCTGGCGAGGCGGCAGGGTTTGGAGGTGGTGGTGTCCACGGCTACAACTCGCTCGAGGGCACGTTCCTCGGCGGATGCATCTTCTCGGGTAGGGCCGCTGGGCGGGCGATCGCGGACGAGCTACTCGGAACGACCCAATCATAACGTGTTACGGTTTAATGATGTTAAAAGTATGAACTTAAGTGGTTTTCATTGGAACCGTCCAGTCTTTGTATTATAACTCCTCAATGGCTTTGTAACCTATCGATCGATCTTAATTAGTGTCAATACAAAACCACATCCTCAAGGTCTATGAGCAACTACTTCGCACGGATAGCTTGAATATTCCCATACGATACCACTAGCTACTATATCGTAGGGCTCTCACGAATACTTCCAACTGGGCTTATTTTGGGGATTTATATGGTGACTTAAGGGTGTAGGACACCCATATAGCAGCCTTATATCGAGTCCCCATCACAGGAGTAAGCATCTTAGGGTCAACGCTTTAGTCTATCACTCATAATTGGAAACCGACGAGGCATCGCGGTTTGATTAAGGGTTCGGATAGAAGGGTTTGTCATATGATCCCTAGGTTCGCGGGAAAGTATATGTCACGATAGCCTTCATCTCGCCGAGTCTATATCGTGGCTTCATTTAGACCCAAACTAACCGAACCCAAAACCCTCAACTCAAGCCACATCATGAACTAGTAAATAAGCATAAGATAAATAACTAATTTGCCAAATCATGCTTAACGGATGTAAGGATGGGGTATGTGCTCTAAGATAATTTTTTCGTAAACAAGAAAGCTAGCAACCAAATCTCATAGACATCTCTTCTGCAAATCTGAAGTATCGAAACTCAAGACGCCCATCACTCGCGACTCTGCCCTTCCAACTCATACTACCGCAAAGATGAAGCCCGACTGGTCATGGCCCGGCCACCTAGCCGCATTTCTCTGGTTCTCATTCGGCTTCATAGCAGGCTCACCAGCGCCGCGTGCAGAACCACCCATACCAGTCCCTATAACGATAAACGACACAGTCCTGCTCGGACAACACAGCGTCATTGCCAGTCAGAAAGAAGCAATAAACATCGTCAACCACGCCATCAGTAAGCATCGAGGCCTAGAGTGCAGTTCACTACCGGAGGACGTCATCTACGGAAAAGTCGACGATTTCATCAGGCAACGTACCAGAGATTCCGAGACGTGGCAAGACGTTTTGACGCGCCTGGTGTGTAACCAGGTAGTTAGCCAGGCGGTCTCGGAGAGAGCAAATGCTACCGTCTTCGCCAACTTGTTCAACACGGTCCGGAGCGCAAAAGAGGCTATCTTTGAACCAGGAGCGCTGGTTGGGGATAATGATCAGATACTAGACGCGCTTGGCGTTATCTTAAACGATGCGTGTCGCGAGACTTAGGAAAGAGTGGTTGGATGACGTCCTAAGCAGACGGGACATGTTGTCCAAGTCGGCTTTTCAGCTCAACTGTTGGAGGGTAATCGGCTGTTGGAACTATGTCGCTGTGTAGGCTTATAGCCTAATAGAGCGAGGTGTATTAGGGAGGCTACGATTTTTTGAACTATCGACTCGGCGGTGTGGGAGGGCTTTTGTCTTGAGAGTTATCGGAACCCCCTTTTAGCAACACTATTGCAATCACTTCGAGTTGGATACGGGGTCGTTGAGTCGTTAGTAGGACCGTTAATGGAATTTTGAGGAGATTGAATGGGGCACCAGGGAGTATCTATGTCTATTGAAAATTTCCGGCTTTGCCAGTATCAGCGCTTAGGGGGAATATATTAGATCATACCACAACGCCGTCACGTGGGTTAATACCCCCTTTTCCTGCTTACTTTGTTCATGAACTCCTTGCCTTCGCTTAACCTTTCGAGATTGATCCTCAAGATATCGAGTAAGCGGTGGTTGTAGTTATTAGAATTGCCGCTGACATGCGGTGTGATGATGATGTTCTTCGCATCCCACAGAGGGTGCTCCTTCGGTAGGGGCTCCGGGTCCGTTACATCGAGCGCGGCGCCTCGAATCAAGCCCTCATTAAGCGCCATAATAAGATCGTCCGTATTTATGACGGGCCCCCGTCCGATGTTAGTGACGTAGGTCTTCTTGCCCTTGAGAACTTCAAACTGTGGCGCTGCGATCATTCCTTGTGTCTGGGGTGTTAAAGGCACAGATAGCACTAAGAGATCGAGGTCGGCGGACAGGAACTCCTTGATCTCTTCGGGCTTCGTCCCCGAGAACCACTTAGAAGGTAAGTTTCCCTCCGGATCGCCCAAACCGGGGACGATATAGGAATGATCGCGGCGCGACTCGGGTGTGGGTCTTGGACGGTTCGTGTATGCGTACACATCCATACCCATAGCCTTGGCGACACGCGCTACCTGCCTTCCGATGCTTCCATATCCCAATATACCGCTATATAGAAAGGTCAGGTTGGAGACCCAATGTGAACATCCGGCCTGCTTGCTGAAACTTACACTCTTTGGTGGACGGCGTCTTGAGTATCCGAGTCATCCCAGCTGTGCTCCCACTTATGCTCCTTCATATTATCGAGAAAACGTGGGACTGTGAGTGAAAAGTTATGGAATGCGCTCGATACTTATGATGCCTAGGATAACTCACTATTGTGCTGAAAGGCGAGGAAGGTGCATATGATCCATTCCGCGATCTGTGGTCTACCGTCGAGGGTGAGCAAGGTCAGTCTCGGTAGAATTTCGACTTGATCTAATTGATGCCCCACCTATACTGAGAGCAGCGAAACTTACCCGTGAACTCCATTTGCGGTGCAGAAGGCGATGTCTGTATCGGTGAAGAGAGGGTTGTTCAATATGTAGTTCGCGCCAGCGCTCTGAAGCTGGACGAGCTGCAAATTCGGCGCTGCTTCCTTAGTAGGGAACCTAGGCCCCGTTAAAAGAATCGTACTATGTGCCATTAGCACTTCAACTCGGCAATAATGTCCCATGAGTAGGTAGAAATCATACACCGTTTTCCAGTCCTCCTCTGTGATGTCTGTTGGGAGAGTTTGTAGCCTCCATGTGTCCCAATTTGAATGTACTACCTCAAGGCCAGGAAACGTCTTGTGCAAGCTATCAAGGTACTCAGCCGGGGGCTCCCAGGGCACGAGCATGAGCAGCTTATGCCCTTTTAGTTCTCTATTAGCTGACATTTCCGCCACAGGTGTACCCGATGGATTCTCCGGTAGAATGTTCCTCATGTTTTGAGGCGTTCGAATTTCAATAGGGTGCTAGCGTTTGGGGCTTGAGCTGTGGTATCTGAGACAGAAATGCAGTTCCCCGCCTCGATCGACGGTGCCGACTTAGGCCAATCGATGGCGCAATCGGAGTTATTCGGTCTTACGAAAGGGGTAAGTAAGCTTGACTTGTATACCCAATGACGTGCTAGCCTCTCCTATTTCCCAAGGTTGTGGCTTGCTACTATTGAGGATAAGCGAAAAGGTCTTCGCATTATCTAAAAAGCAATATTTACTTATGTCGTCTGCGTCGCCTGGCAGGTTCAAGATCTGACTTGTCACTTTGGTAGGTATATTTCAGTTGCGACATATATGGCATAAATCTACATACCTAGTTAGGTAGTATATATCATTAAAAGGCTCCTACGTTGGTGGCGGCGTGGTCTGGTAACACCAAAATTTGCACAATAACTACTACATCTACGATTTTTTTTTAATCCAAGCACGTCTAATATCTATCGCATATGCCAATTCGTGTGCGCCCGATAATAACCTCACTCCTCCCTGTCAAGTACCGTCATACTATGGACCTTGACGCTTAAGTTTATTCGTCATGTCGCTACTAAATCTTCCCCTAGAAGTTGTGCGTGAAATCATCGAGGAGTCGATGCCGGAGGGATTTGAGAGTTTTATGATGAGCTGTCGCTCCGTCTATGAATGTGGAAGACATTTGATCCACCGATATAAGACATGCAAACAACAATTTGGAGAGCTTAAGTTCACCCTGAGAGCTACGGTCGGCAGGGATTATCTTGGCTGCCTTTATCGTATTGCGAGAGAACCGATCCTAGCACGATATGTTAGGAAGGCCGACTTCCAGTGTGAACCGTTCAGTCCAGTCCCTCCTCAATCCTTTGATGCGGAAGATGGACCTCTAGACGAAGATGAAGCTATAGAGCGCGTTAGAAATCTCGTGTTGGAATCGCCATACCTACGTAGAGCGGGAGTGGACGCAGAAGCGTGGGCACGGGACATGTTCCCTGGACGAGATGCGCTATCCCATGGCGGACGAGGACTTGATAGCGTATCCCTGGGGTTAATTTTCTTCCTTACACTCCTGCCCAACGTGAAGAGTCTGATTCTGCTGATGGAGCAGAACGTTTTCGATGAACTTACACAAACCTTGGCGGTGATGGAAATGATCGTTCTGATGGTTCAACAAAATGTACCAGGGGCCTCACTTGGAAATCTTAGCACCATGGAGATACGAATCCGATATGAATATTTGCGGCGAGATTTTCACGTAAAAAACCTGCCTCGCGTAATGCCCTTCTTAGGTATACCGGATCTAGACTTACGCCTCGTCTGCTGGCAAGATGACGGTGATCGGGCACACATTTGGCGGTGTCCTCGCGTCGGGTCCGAGCCATGCGGCATCACAGTGCGGCGCACGCGTACTCGTGATTCCGATATCTCTACGCTACTTTCTTATACACCTCATTTGCGAACTTTCAGGGTCAACCACGTACAGAGGTACGAACACGTGGATTACGTTCGCCGTTCTGATCCTTTTCGAGCAGGCCTCATTGAGATCATTGGAAAGCAAGTTGGCAGCCACCTGGAAGAATTAGGTATGACTGTGGAAAGTCGCAGAAACAAGTCGGCCCCCGTGCTCAAAGAAGCCAATGGTGTTACGTCCATGGAAAAGTTCGTGAGGCTCAAGAAGCTCGACGTGGATATCTGGGTATTCTGCAGTTCTGTGAATCGGGCAACGGCCAACGATCAAAGGGTAGGGGTTAGTAGACCTTTGATCGAAATCCTGCCCCCTTCTCTAGAAAGGCTACGAATTTTTATTGACCCCTATCGCTACAAATTG
Source organism: Hypomontagnella monticulosa (assembly GCA_902825475.1). NCBI lineage: Eukaryota > Fungi > Ascomycota > Sordariomycetes > Xylariales > Hypoxylaceae > Hypomontagnella > Hypomontagnella monticulosa. The sequence continues at coordinate 2,624,378 of CADEBF010000011.1, read as the reverse complement.
ATCAGTCCCCAGGCCGTGAAACGACTTTTCGAAGGCTTTGCGGCTGGCCGTACGAAATATTTACCGAACCTGAATGATGTCTGCGTCCAGTGCAACGCCAACTACTCCACTCGAGCATTCGATGATATACGCGCCTGTGCTGAAGCTGAGGGTGCTCGTGTTGAATTTCGCGTCGGCCTTCCATGGTATTGGAAGGAGGCACCTCCTAGCTTGTCGTCTAATCATAGGTAGATAGACGGAATACTGCTTACACACCTCTTCATGAGGCGGACTAAGAAACCTAGTGAGCAATAACGTCGTTACGCGACGCGCCTCAACTCATACTTAGCTAAGAATCATTCCCTGCGACCCTCGCCAACCTAAGAGGAGGGTCCTGTTTAATTAATAAACGCCTCTGACTAGGCATAGGACTGTCTCATCAAGTGTGTATGTATGTGGATTCATCTACTAACTAGATCTAGCGACTCACGTTGATTCACCACACTATCCAGTCTCAAGTTCATCATCGCATTACAATTATTCGTATCATTCATTATATCGCCTATTAAGTAGCCATCGCGGCATCTAGCTGGGTATGTCTAAGCGTCCTAGGCCTCAGTTTTCTTTTCTATAACTCCGTGCCAATGCAATGTTCTCCCCAAGTACCATACGTGGGCCAAAATTCCCCGCCCCTCCCCCTATCCCTATCCCTCGGTTCCTCATCTAAAGCAAGAAGCGTTTCGTAGCTCGTTCAAAAGCGTCGCTCGTGGGGTATATGTTTGTAGCAAAAATGAATATCGAGAAAAACGCCACCAGTGTTACTGCCTCCGCAGCCTATCCAACACTCGTCTCATTAGATTGTAACGCGGCGGGTCGGGCGTGTCCTAACGCGTGACCGCGTCCGCTTCCTCTCTCGACGGCGCTCGTTCTTCGTACGCCGGACTTGGCGCCCTGCTACCCCCCTCCTGGCTGTGACGGCCTAGAGATAAGTCCTCTACGCTCTCCACGCTGGAATAAGGTATGTCGCACGAGTAGGACGGTGGTGACGGAGGGACGTCTTGGTAGATCGGTGGGGCTTCGTTGTCCCAACTAACGCCCAAGCCAGCGCGTTCTGTCAGTACGACACCGAAGTGCATGCGTAAAATGCGTGCGACCCCCGTAGGGGTGACATGCTTAGGATGAGCGGTGGGTGCGTATTCCTGTACAACCACCATCTCCACCACAAGCTGGTGAGTTACCTGGGTCCCGTCTTCGCTCTTGACATCGCAGACGGCTTTCGCACTTGGCGTGAGCTGGTACTCGATCTCCGTCTCGATGCATCCCGTTGGCGAATAGTCGGACTTCCAGCCGTTGTGCATATCAGCATGCGCGATCGTCCTTGCGTCCGTGCGCTTGACGCCCTTCTTCGTAGGGAGGCCGGTTTCTGGGTCTCTCGGGGCATGCTTCTCACATGCCGGCGCGACAGTTTCCATGTTCTCCTCGAGCTTCCAGGAAAGTCGCTTTAACTTCCAGTACTCGACGCTCTTGGCATCGGGATTGTGCTTGACGATGCCATCAAGACGCAGAGTAAATGTGTTAGTGCTGATAGGATGTACAACTTGCGAATAGTGTACACTAGCGGCGATGTTGGTTGGAGGGAATATGCGAATGCTGTGGTGTGGTAGTTCCGGGACCTGGAGTGAGCGCTTCACATCTATGTTCTTCGTAAGCTTAATCGCAGGTCCGGTGCGAGGGGTAACCTCCGCGGAGAAGTCATAGCGGATGGCGACGATCGAATTATCCGTGGTGGCGGGTAGATGACCATCTAGTAAGACGGAAAACGGGAATTCGTGTATCCCTAGATTTGGTATCAGTCATGCGCCGGGTATTAGTGTTACTAGTGAAAAGGAGGACTTACGTTTAGAAAGAACTGTTGGTTCGCTAAGAAATGTCCAAGTCTTCAGCTCCGTTGTCTGATTTAAGCATTGTTGGCAATGTCCCACAAATGGTTTCTTTTGCACCACACGGATGTGTAGTTTAGCTTCGAAAAGCTCGACTTCAAACCCTTCTTCCTTTACATCCAGTAGTAATTGGCCGGAAACCAACGCGCCTGTGCTGTTTTCCGGCTCGCCATGCATGACGGCAGGAGGTGACTCTATTTTCCAATCCAATGACGCATATGGATTCTGGGGTTGTTCCTTAGGGGACTTAGAGCCGCCAAGATGCAGGCTGGGGAAAGTTAGCCGATGGTGACCATGGGCATCTTTATCCTTGTGTTTCTCCTTCGGGGATTCGGCCATCTTTGCGGACTTTGGCAGTTTTACGGGAGGTGCGGTGGAAATCGTGTTATCGGCGGTAGCCTCGAGCACTGACGTTGCTGCAGGCCGCTCTCTTGAAGCAGATCGCGAATTAGGATTGCTTCTCCGCTGAACTGATGCTTTGATGTTGTGAATGCTGTCGTTCGAAGACCTAAAAAAGTCTACTACCCGATGTGGCATTTTGACTTTATTCGGTTTAGGGTCTCTCTTAGAACGGTGGATCCTATTGCGTCGTGTGACTTTCTCACGCTCTTATAATCACTTCGTAGGTTGCGATTTCGCTTCCAAGGTTGTTGCTTATAGCCAATGGACCTGGATGGTAGAGCTAATGCATCCAGGTGGCGGCCGGCTCTTTCTGGTACACCTGGGCTGGGAAATCTGGGGAATAACGCCTAATTTCAGGGCAATGGCGTAATGCAACCCCAGAAAATACTATCAAGTCGCCTGATCGGTGCCAGCGGGTGCCCTCGTCGTATATAGCGCCAGCTAACACAGCTAGCTGATGATGTGATAGGTTCGTATGTATGTGTGGATTCGCAATCTAAGAATCTTCTTCCAAGTCACCGCAGACTCTCGATCTTTCTTTTGTAGTTCTACCGGACAATCGAATTCACTCCCTTGCCTCCGTGTAATCGACGTGGCCTCTGGCGGAAACAAAAGCAATGTGTGGGCGGTCTTGGGCGTTAGGCTTTGGTCCTCGCTGGAATCGTATATCCTGTTTTGGATTGTTCACGACTCGTAGCAGGTTTCTGATTGGCCAAGATCAAGTCCGTGACTAGGAGACACAATTGTGTTGCGATAAAAGTATGGCAAAGTTAGAGATTCAGAGACTTGTTGGCAATGGCTTCGAGTGTCGACAGGCTCTTTCGTCTCGTCGTTAGAATTGTTCTTCGCTGTTAGATCGCGGGGTCGATCGTGTAAGTGGTAAGGGATCTAGCGACGGCGATGGCTTTAGGTGTGGTAGAATTTAGGCCGCTTCACTTTTTTGTCGACGCTTGCGTCTCCCTTTGTAATTATGTTTTAATAGTAGCAATAATAAACTTTCCGTCATGACTAGAGTACGCCGGGCGGTCACGATGTTATGTATCTGTCGCAATTAATAGCCTGCTTCACATCATGCTTTCGCCAGAGCTTTCCATCAAGTAATTATGTGTCATGGATTGAGACGGACTGGGACCGGTCCCTGTAGCTACAGCGCAAAATTCGATACATTCCAGCAGTAAAGGCCCTCAAGCTCCTCCACTAGGCCACAGCGGTCACAGGGGTCCGGAACACGCACTGAAGTACCTGTAACTGATTTGCTCCGGCTCGTTTCTAGTGGACTTTTCTGTCGTCCTGTCCTTCTCCCACGCTGCGCAGACTCACTCCGACAATATTTGCCTAGTAGCGACAAGGAAATTTACGTAAGCTGAGGTCTAGAAACTGGACTCCATCAAGAGGACCGGACTTTTCTACAATTCCAATACTATAAGCAGTTAGAGCATCAGGAACCAACCTCTTTTCGTACGTGAGATATGTATGCTATACCGATTTTGATACTATTGATGTAAATTTCTTGCCATGACTTTCTACATGTACATATTCTATGTACATGTTATGGTGTGTCCACTATATGCAGAGTAACAACCTTGCGTTGTAGCGTTTCGTGCATCCCTTACCTGTAGGTTAAATTTCATGTACGTAGATAGAATGACATCGTGACTTGCATTCAGCCTTGTGCGTATTGCCGGGTCAATAATCTAGGCCGACGCATAAGGCAAACAGAAGAGAGGGAGCCGCCGATACAACGTAGTAATATAATCTCGACTTCTGATGATGACGCTTTCATCAGCCGTTGTAATATAGTGCAAACCACCCGCAACACCGGACAAACTCACGAGCTCGGATCAGGTAGGCGCTTAGCTCGTTCAGGGGATGGTCAAATCTCTATCCATCTCTATCCGTAGCGGGCTCCCCAGCATGATCTGGTGAAATATTTTATTGGCCCACATGGGCGAAGCCATCGCGAAGGACTGAGAACGTACGATGACTGTTGGAACCACTTGAGAGCCACAGGAGAGCCACGACCCGATCGATGGTGGACCGTGTTACTCGATCGTTACCCTATAAGATCCACCGCGGCGCATCCGATTACCAAATCGGGCCCAGGCGGAATTAGGCGAAGGAGCTGGAAGGGCTCCGAAATATGGAACGTCAATAGAATGGCAAAAGAGAAAAGGAAAGAAACGGTAGAGTAACAAAGAACATACTTTCGAATATTTTCAAGAATTCTTCGACATTGCCAATATAAGGGTTCATTTAATACTCCGGAATATTGTAGAAACCATAATCGATGATTTAACGCTGTTAAGAAGACCGTATGAAGTATTACGTATGTACCTGTAGGGCTGACTGAGCTGAGACTATGTACGGGAGATCATCAATTGACGCTGAGATGTCAATCACATGGAAAAAAGGAGCCCAAAAAGGTACACAAACTCAACGCCTTAGCACTTGGGCAAGCGGCTGTTTCCTACGCTAACAATTGGGAAAAATATTTTTTCCCTGATATTCCAGCGGGGCTCGCCGATTGGATCCTTGTAAATCGGATCAAAAGACGCCCCACTTGAGTCACGATCCAAAAATATTTTTCAGCAACATTTCGACTTTTCACTCCACCATATCCACCTTCACGAAGTATTTTTCTACAAGCACAACATCCGGGAACATCAGAAATTTCTTTATGTCGGTGACTCGGTGGACATTCCCTTAGCCGCTGTATTCCGTGAGCCGCAACTTGCCGCAACTCCACTACATGGAAAATTCTATCTTTTTTCCATTCAGGTACCATCTATGGATAGAGCCCAGTTTCCAGGTCTGCAGGCGAAAGCTGATGAGACTAAGCGGGCTTATGATACCCCTAGTTCCTTGTCGTCTATTTAGTTGTCCTCCTGATTCGGGACCATCGAGACCTCACTAGTTTCCTTAGCCATTATGCATATGCATCTTGTGTACATTCCATGATTGTCTCAGTATATGGCAATTGGGGCTGCTATTTCACATATTCTCGATATTTTGAGGCTGTTCACAATTCGGTAGAGCGATCAAGGCAGCCAAGGTGTTTTAATGGCAAGTTATGCTTCATTTACCAATATTGAGAAATGCTTCCCCGTACACATGCATCTGTTTTCCCCATCTCTACATAGTATCCCGTATATACAGACTAATTCTTGGTGGTAAAAATAAGAACAATGAAGTAAATAACGTTTTTATGATCTATTGAATTTCGGGTCCCGGGCCCCCCCCTAGGACTAGGTATCGCCTGCTCGCTTAGAGGTTGTAAGTCGATCCGATAGGACCGAACTTGAAGTTGCTGTAAGTGACCTTGGCGTTCCGGAACTTCTCGCGGACCTGGTCGGGGTGGCTGCCCTCAACGTCGCATTCGCCGCGGGCGACGCCAGGCTCGGCCGCGTCGCGTTCAAGAGGGTATCGCTCGCCATCGAGCCATAGCATGTTAGCGTAAGCCTGCGAATATATTAGTATCTGGATATTCGTCGCAACCAAAACCTGGGTGGGTTCCACTTACATCATCCCAGACGGACATAACCAAAACCATAGGCTTGCCAGTAGCTGTGCCCATGGTGGTCAAGCCGCCCATGTCCTGGAATTGCTTGTTGTCCTTGAAAGCGTCCTTAGCGGCATCTATTTCGCAAACATAAAATATTAGTCTCAGACGATCAATCATGCCATCGGATTTTATAGCTACATACCGCAGAACGCAGTGTCGATTTGGGTGCCATCGTCGACGTATTTAGACCCAGGGACTTCGATCTTCTTGCCGTCCTGGATGAAGTACTGAGACAAGCTCGTCAAAGACTCGCCGGAGCCGTGGAATTGCGTGACGACTGTGAATTTCTTGCTGGTGTCGACGGTCTTGCCCTTGCCGTAGAAGTCGGTGTTGCCGTGGCGGAAGGGGTTCAAGTCGCATCCATCGGGGTCACAGTCGCCTGCGTAGCGGTCGTCGGAGTAAGTACCACCGCAGTTGGAACCCTCACAGACGAAGTATCCGTCCTGCTTGCAAGGGTGAGGCGTCAATGCGAATGACATGCTGTTGGCCTCCCACAGATCCATCTCAGCGCAGCAGGCTCCCGCGTTGCCAATGCCAGAAGCCTTATCCGTATCCGACGGCACCCAGCCCTCATTGTTGGCCTAACATGAGAATAGTCAGTTGAGGAACAATTCAGAAATTAGGAATGTTCGAATAGAACCTACCTGTCCACCAACCCACTTCAGGTCTCGAGCGCACTGCGAGTCGCAGTATCCGGTACCATACTTAGCGCCCGCCTTGTTGTTCGGATAACGGGCCATTCCACCGTCTTCGTCCATGGACACAAAGTATACAGCGCCGTTAAGGCCACATCCCAGATCGGCATTTTCAACATCGAAGGCGATTTCATTGCCATTGGGAGTGAACATCTGGTACTTATCGGCACCGTTCATCTAGTGCGTCAAAGACAAATTAGCACGTCCCTCCGAGTCCTCTCACCAATACTCGAGATTCAGGGAGAAGAGACGACACAGGCCGCCTTCTTCATACGTACCAGGTACAGCCGGGAACCAATGTTAGTTCCGTATTCGTGGTCATTTCGGAACTTCATGGTGACGCCATTGCCAGAGGTGGTGACTCCGTATGTGGCCGAGTAATCAGCACCTTCAACCGCACAGTTCTTCGTGCAAGTAGCGGCATCGGGACACGCCGTCTGGTTCCACTCGTTGCCGTCGTAGCAGTTGTTGTAGCCGTCGACCACGTGCGTCCAACGCCAGTTGGAGTCAATAACGAGCTCGCCATTGACATTGCTGCACTGACCGGCGCCGGTACACTTCTGCCAGGTGATCTTGGGGTGTGTCTCGGCGCTCTCCTTGCCAACCTGCTGGGCGTTGCCCAGGGCCAGCAGAGTCGCGAAAGCGACGGTAGTAGATTTGCTATACATGTTGTAAGGAGAGTCCTAGCACGTGTCCGATGAGTACGCTGGGCTGCAGTGAGAAACGGAAGCTGCTGGCTAAACAGGACTTCCAACCTCGAGATCATTCGTGGCTATACGATCCTTTTATTCCCATCACGACCACACCTCTACGTCGACATCCATGTCTTTTGCGATAACTACTACTAGGCTAAATCGTAAACCATGTCGGAAAACACGGGAAGATGGTGTTCTGATACCCATAGTCGGAAAGTCTTGGGAGAGCAAATCAGATTCACGATCCGGATAAATGAGGCAATGATTTGCAGCCTTCCCTGCCTTTTCGGCGAATCCCTGGATGCCTGGTTACAGGGGTCCAATGCTATTATGACTTGCTTGAGCGCGGCTCACTGCTTGGCGTGCCACTGAACTCCATTATAGTGACTGCTATTTAGTGAAGAAGCGCCTCAGCAGGACATAGATTCCAAGATGTGTAAGCGCGTATGTGTTATCTTGGAATGCTAAAAGTGGAAACTGTCTCTCTGTTGCGCAGTCTTGAGCTTCGGCGTAGACGGGCCGGTCCCACGAAACCTCACCACCGAGGAGATAAGTGGAGGACTATTTTCGACTATTCCGATAGTAAAGCCGTTACAAGGCCAAGTTGCGCGCCGAAAGTCAACTCCACCGGCGTTAAGAGGCTTCCGTGACCTATTCGATACCGACCATCCGTTTGTGCGGTATGAAGGCGGCTACGAATACATACTAAAATACTGCGATATCCACTCGAGCGAGATATTGCCTTGCATTTTCGGTTTACTCACTTCTATTGGAGGCGCGATATGGATTAGAGCTACAATTTGCCGCTTTCCCCTTTTTTCGCCCTAGCCTCCCATGACATCAGGCCCAGCAAACGTAAATTGGGTATCTAACGCTAGGTTGTCGTTGCGAAGCTGGCCTCAACGTTCCGAGAAGGCCCAGCACCTATATTAATGGTTGCTGCATTAGATATTGGTTCCCTCTTCTATCTAAGAGAGGCCAAGTCCCAGGACATATATTAAACGGGCGAAAATATACATAGTAATGCCTATCAGCCGTTTCCAGTTGCTCGGGTCTCATGCCCATCCGTTAGCACGTATGTTACTGGCCAGAACAGTCCGCATTGCAGATCAAGTCCCCTATTTCAGGTTACTATCGCTCGTGACCGTGCTGATCCTTTCCCCTATCTTATGTAGAACATCGCTTTTACACAAGTCTTAGATCGGATCTCATTCCCGAGTCCATATTCCTCAACCTTATCTCTTTATGCACTAACCCCCAACTTTCTCCACACGCCTCTTCCCCCAACTCCTCGTCCCCAAGAAATTCCCCGCTTTGTAGACTCTCTTTGCGCTTGGCGACCCCAATTCCCCATACCCCCCTAACTCCTTTCATGCTAGCCCCTGAACTGCCGGACCCTTCATCTCCGAGTTGGGATACTCAAAACGGCAATTCACACCCCAGCCAAGTTAGCAAGAGACAAAGTTACCTGAACGCTTAGATGCCCAGCCCGAACGCCCATCGCGAACTAAGACGGACCAAGCACGGTTATGGAGGGGTAGGGAGCGGGAAAGAAATGGGGAAAGCTAGCTAGTACCTTAACCTAAACGGCCTCGTTCTCATCGAGACTAGTGGCTTCTCGGTATTCTCTTGTGATACGGAGGATTTCCGTCTCGGTCGACATTATCTCCTCCTATCACATATCAACGGGAAGCAAGTCCGGAGTTTTCATCGCCAACACCATAGTCCAAGACACTACGGGCCGTTTCATGTTGGCGCTGAGAGAATAGAAAGTCTTATCTGCTAGCTTCCCCGATAAAACGGAAGATAGCTTCATTAATCTTCGGGATTCGGGCCACGCGCGGGATGGGCGCACGTCATGGTTCCTTGGTAGAGCGGCTTCCGCACCCGTACATCCTTCCTTATCATCCCACGCGGAAATCTCTGACGGGTTCACCGCAATATATGGTCCAGAAAAAGCCACGCGGCGGCCCACGAACGAAGCGACTCTCACTTTCTAAGATTATTGCGGTGTTAGAAAATTTTCCATCCCACCGATGGGTAACCGATTACCAAGAATTCCAAGCAAGCTGAATATATAAAGTCGTAGAGCATCATGCATCAAAGATCTATGTCGACGATCATGCCCCATTCAAGGCTTCCAACACCATCCGCTCCAAATTCTCAATGAAATACTTCGAAGCCTAAGATTATGTTGTAGACAATCTCTTCATCAACATGAACCCACGTAATTACCTCATATAATATATGTGTGAGCTATTTCTGGTCTTTAAATACCAACTAGCTTGAGCTCGGCACGTGTTAAGCAGGCATTATCAATCTAATATCAGGGCCTTGGGACCAAGGCTTGCCGTCGTCACATATCTATATTGCATGCTACGTCAGCAAGGGGCAAGGAACAAATATACCGGACCCCTACGGTGGTAGTACTAAATTACTCGAAGTTTCATCGAAGGTTAGGGTTAGGGTACGATTAATATAAAGACGTAATACTACGTCTCCTATTGGTAGATGAGAGCCTCTTCGTTTAGTTTATAGGGTGATACGTAACACTTAGTACTTAGGCCAAATACAAATCCTAGATATATGACATCTGACGGATCTAATTATTCTACCATGTGGGAGTAGAAACGTATATTAACTACCTAGGTACTAAGCAGGTAAGTAGGTGCGTGGCATTCAAGATTGAACATTACTCCTACTTAGGACATGAAAGACTTTACATGTAACTCGCAATCAATCCATGGCCTAGGAGTGTTTGTATTAGCTTATGCCTATTTTCAATACATCATGCTCTTATATGATGGAGACTAAAGCGAAACCCGCTAGGCTTAGACAACCTTGGAAATTTTCCCTTATCTATCGATACCCCTGAGAGCCCATGAAGACGTTGCCCCCCAATGCCGTAAAGGCGCCACTACCCGATGTCGTAGAGCTGGAGCTGGTAGTAGTAGTAGGATTCGGCTCTGGCTTTTTACCAGACTCGACAACATTTGCTGGAAACTTAGTTGGATACGTTGTGGATTCCGTGTTGTTAAGACACTTAGGGTCTACAGTCCCAGACTCCTTGGAAGTATTACCCGTAGACATGATGGCGATATATCGTTCATTAACTTTACGCCAGAATCAAATAAGGGAGGTTGGTTTCGTGAGATTAAATTGAGGTTTTGTGTTTTGTTGTATCACGAGGTGTGAGGACTTGTAAATATCTAGACACTGATAATGATATCAGTGGGTTTATATATTTTCCCGAGCCAGTATTCACCAGAAAACTGTACGATAATATCTGGGGGTTTTCCCATTGTCACTGTGGCCAACTTGACCCTGACACGGATTGAATTTGTATGGTACAGCACTTCGTATGAATACATTCGATTTCCGAAGTACAATCACTATGTGACTAATAGGTGATTGGGAACGAACATACAGAATTCAATACTGTACACTCGCGACAGTCATAGGCTGGTAAACCATTCTCATAGCGTTGTGTGTCCTTCCTCAGAGCTCTCAGAGAGCAAAGTTTCCATCTTCCATGTCATAGCCTGCCTTCAATAAACTATTCAATGTAGTGAGTGGGTTGAGTAAATCAACTCTATACTATATATGTCGTACCCGTTGGAATATACGAGAAGGAAATAAGTTAGTAGAATACATATGTAGATATAAATATATCTATATTCTTGTTGTTTGCTCGCCTGGGTTCTTAATTACGATAAGTAGATAGCTGCTCTCTTCTCCTTTTGAGATATGTAACTCACCACGTTATAACCAATCTGTAAGTATAATATGATATAAGCTGCAGCACGTTGATGCCGATAACTTCCTCGTCTTACGATTCATTACGCTTTCACATATTCATTCGCGGTTGCTAGTAGTCTATAATGATAGAAGCAAGTCCTCAAGCATCCACTGTGTACTGAGCTACTATTAGTCTTGATTTATAGGAACTTTGGTTTCTTGCTTAATCTATGCATTTAGTAAGTAATTCTATTATACCTATTCTTCCTTTCCTAGTGATTAAATCCATATGTAGTCGAATGTTGAAGGAGGTAGGAGTTGTGTTGTCGTCTGTTTCGGGCTTTAATTGGCTGGATTCTCTTATTCCACAGCTAGACTCAGACATTTCGAGCTAAGGCATAAGAGACTCAATTTTATCAAAAATCGAGTTTAAAGTTGACTTAAACAGACTCTCAACGCGGTGTATGACTAACAACAACTGTAACTTTTCTAGCATGTATGTGCATGTCTCAAGGTTTGTCCAATGTCAACGTTCGATGTTCGAATGTTCAAGCCGATGGTCTTCTCGTAAAACTGATGTATCTATGGATATCTCTGAACTTGATTGGCTACTGTCACTCTGTAAGTACTAGAAGGTACTGTCTACTGCTTGGTATATGGATGAAATACAGCCCAGAGGAGTGTCTGGTACTGAAGGTACTTCATCTGGGCTGTTATCGATAACGAAAAAGTTAGCGGGGAACCCCAGGTGCCATGTTGACACCTACCTAGTAGTGGCGCGGGGGGTTAACATGGTGGCTTGGCCCCTGGCTGATTGACTGATTGATTGGCGGCGACCGGGCTATGACGGTGCTGTTCGTTCCTCGTGGCCTCTGGCCTCCGAAGCTTGCCCGTGTTACTCATAGACTCCTTAGACTTTATGACTCCTATGACTCGAACTCGATTCTCTCTCTCCTAGAGCACATATATATCTTGAGGTCTTTCGCGTTTTGGTAGGTTAAATACCTATAGGATATAATTTATAATTCAGCGAATTCATCCACATATTCCAATTCGTCCCAATGATCCTACGAATACACCGGCATTAATGCTCCATCTGCGAGTCTCAAACCACCAGCAAATATGACTAGTAAAGGCGCGAAACAGCTGCCTCATGAGCGACGAAAAGGCGAAGCTGTATGATTCGTCAACCTTAAATGATTTGTTCCCAAGTTTCTGACTTAACATACAGGCCCTTAGCGACTTCGCCGAATTCGTCGAGAAGCAACAGGCGTTGCGTTACCCGAGTTCCAAACCTGCGAACGCGACAACCAACTCCAACCAAGTCGAGCACCATGAAGAGCTCGATATACTTGACTCTCTTAATCTAGGCGACGCCGAGCCTCGTATCCCCTTGCGGGACCTCCTATTAGCTTCCCCCGATGATGCGACGGCCGAACAGAAGCTCGCGGAGCATATCGACGAGCGGCTCCTGGAGGGCCACGGTGAGGCTGTCTTCGACTTAGGATTCGAGAATAATGGGGAGACAATGCGCCTGACGAAAGACGAGTGGGATGTTGCACTGAAACGCTTAAAAGAAACGGCCAAGAAGGAGCGCGCTGATTGCGATATTCTGCTTACCAAGAACGTTGGCGGTGACGTCGAAGCCGAGTCAACTGCCGCAGGAAACCAGGCGAAAGATACGGACTGTACCGGTAAAATATTATTACGGCGAGCACCTGCTACAATTGAAGAGGTCATTGAGACAAGGATAGCCGTGGTTGGCAATGGTGAGCGTCTCATGGATCAACTACTAAATATTAAGGGGATAATGCTAAGTCTTCTGTATAGTCGATGCTGGTAAAAGCTCCATGCTGGGCGTTTTAGTCAAAGGCGATCTCGATGATGGACGAGGAAAGGCGCGTGTGAATCTCTTCCGTCATAAGCACGAAATAGAGACCGGTCGAACCAGTTCCGTCGGCATGGAAATCATGGGGTTCGATACGATGGGAAATGTCATCACATCTGATACTCCAGGCAGTAGGTTCTTGGCATGGCGTACCTCCACCATATTAGCTCACTGACGACGAACACAGGAAAACTCTCGTGGGAGGAAATTGGCAAACGCAGCGCCAAAGTCATCACTTTTACCGACTTGGCTGGCCACGAACGTTATTTGCGAACTACCGTCTTTGGCCTCTTGTCTAGTAGTCCGAATTATTGTCTACTTATGGTGGCTGCCAATAACGGGCTCATTGGAATGAGTAAAGAACACCTCGGTATCGCCCTGGCCTTAAACGTTCCGATTATGGTTGTAGTCACCAAAATTGATATTTGCCCCCCGAACATATTGGAGCAAACCATTCAGCAGATCACTAAAATCCTCAAATCCCCAGGGGCACGGAAAATGCCCATATTCATTAACAACCGCGAGGAATGCATTAACACTGCAACCCAATTTGTTAGTCAGCGAATATGTCCCATATTCCAAGTTTCTAATGTCACCGGAGAGAATCTCAACCTCATTCGGACATTCCTGAATATCCTCCCGCATCATGGTCGCTATGATACGGATGCTCCTTTCGAGTTCCATGTCAACGACACTTTCTCTGTCCCTTTCGTCGGTACCGTTGTTAGTGGCATCGTTAAGTCGGGGGTGATACATACGGGTGACACCGTACTGATTGGCCCCGATTCGCTTGGCCAGTTTACTCAAACCAGCATCCGTTCTATCGAACGGAAACGGATCGGGGTTCCCGCGGCCTCCGCGGGCCAATCTGCCAGCTTCGCCTTGAAGAAAGTTCGGCGGAAAGATGTGAGAAAAGGAATGGTGGTCTTGCCTAAAATCGAAGGACAGCCGCTCCCCAAGGTTTACCGAGAATTCGTCGCCGAGGTCCTCATCCTGTCGCACGCCACTACTATTAAGACGAAGTATCAGGCGATGTTACATGTCGGGCCAGTCTCTCAGACATGTGCAATAATCGACGTAGACCGTCCCTTCATACGAACCGGGGACCGTGCGACGGTGGCGTTCCAATTCGTTCAGCGCCCAGAGTATCTCGCTCCTGGCGATCGACTTCTATTCCGCGAGGGACGTACCAAAGGGCTAGGCATTGTCACATCTGTCGGCTACGACCCCAAGAAGCCATTGATGCCGCGTCAGCCAGATGATGGAGCGGCACAGGGGTCTGAAGATGCCAACGGCTCGGCCGATAGAGGCGTCAAGTCCTCAGGCGGGGTGAGGGCTGGTGCTTAGTCTGCACTTACCAACTCCGCTAGAGATTCTTAGATGCGGAATTATGCATGATGAAGTGCCGCAGTGCAGTGTAGGAGACGGAACTCGGATATCCGCCGGTCAGTCATTTGTGTTATCATTATTGTTCATTCCATTCCATGTTAGCATAAGGCATATAGCGGAGTCTGGAGTCTTTCCCTGGATTGGGGCGGGGACACAGCAATACCCAATCCTACAGACCTCTATTCATATGAATACTTCCTTATGCTTGTTCAATATTATACGTAATTGTACACCCGCCATTCATTCTCCGGTAGGATACTCGTATTCGCTTTGCTCTCACCTCTAGATAGGCCTGGTTTATTAAGTCAAGACGCAGGCTTGCGGAGTTGCGCCTATCATCGGAGATAGCGGATACGATGAGGCCATCTTGCGGGCGTCTGGCGGGTTTCTTGCGGATTTTTTGCGGATTTTCTGATTTAACTCTGAATGTTCTTGATCCTCTCTGTTGCTTTAGGCTTTGACTGTGGGGCTATTCCAGAAAATGGTTGAGGGTCCTATCATCCTCAACCTACTGTCGAGAAGCCGCGACGAGGCGAAGGCCTAGAGAGCGCGATATTTCCTTGTATCAAGCCGCGGGGCGGTGCTGCTATATCGCAATTATGACTTTAGATAGGAGTGATAATGGATTGTCGTCCTCTCGGAGACTTTGGCCGTCAGGCGGCTGAACGATGGCCCGGCTTAGCCAGGTACCCGCGTCGAGACGCAACCTCCGGTACTTGTTAAGCGAAATGGGGCTCGGGCTCTAGGAAGAACCCGTCGAGTCCGCTGAAGAATCGACAGCGCGCCAAGCTTCGAACGCACATACGGAACTTCTGCCGACCTTCACGCTTTGCCCTTCGTGGCTAAGACGTTACCGCCGACGACTACATCTCTATGTACGTGCTGTGGCAAAGCAGTTATGCTTATCGAAGAGGAGGGTATACACAACCTATGAGACGATTGCTAATCGATTGCACTTGCATTTTATGTACATACGGGCACGGTGCTACCCGTCTTGTGGGGGTAACTTAGACAGGGCATAGGGTGTACCTTGCGACCCCGGGGGATTTGCGCGGAGGGTGTAACGTCTAGACCCGTATAGCCATGCACCCATCTTCGGAAACAATCGCCTACTATTGGTCAGAAGTTCTTGTAGTAATGATCGTTATAGAAACGACATCCCTCAAGAATCAAGGCACAACGACTCTCGGGGGCTCGGGGGGTAACGGTATACTTAGGACGTCGCAAGGCAGTACGGTATGGATACAGCTTTCATAACGGACGGAATTATGAAGTGACATGACATATGTCGGAGATCTTCGGTCATCTACAGTAGGTTGGCATTACCGAGTACTGCGCCTATCCCATGTTGGCACTGGAATAGCATAGCAAGGAATGTTATGCTGTATTCTAGGTAGCTGCCGGCACCGGTTACAATCGACCCTATGAAAGGTGACTCGTATATAATCATAGCTATTTCCTCCTACCTTTCTCTTTAAAGGTAGAAGGATCTAGCTGTATGAACAGAAGCCATTAGATATAATTCGGGAGAGAATTCGCTCCCTGGAATATAATCATGGCGCCTACTCTTTACGAACCTAGCCCTGCTAGTTTTGCCCTCCTGGGGGCTGCAATTGTAAGTCACATATCAAGCTAGCTCTTTGATTACTGTTTTCTAGGACGGTTGATTTACTTACAATAAACAGTTAGTTTTCTCCATCGTGGGAAATATCATCTATACACTTTTCCTGCACCCACTTCGTTCGTATCCCGGGCCGATCCTATGGCGCATCTCGAGTATCCCGCGCGTATACCACGAGTACAACGGCAACCTTACCTTCAGGATAGCCGAGCTTCACAAGAAATATGGTTCAGTAGTCCGTATCACGCCCAGAGAACTTGCCTACAACCATCCACAGGCTTGGAAAGATATCTACGGCCATCGAACAGGCGGTGCCCCCGAATTTCCCAAATGGGATGGTAAGTCTATCTGTTACCCTCACGCGCCATCAAGATAGAAGTTAACTTGAATGTCATAGAATGGTACAGGACAGTTTCAACTTTCCCTACATCGGTGATCGACGCTGAACGTGAGGAGCATTCTATCCTTCGTCGACAGCTCTCGCACGGGTTCTCGGACAAGTCAATGCGCGAACAAGACCCCATTATCAGGGGATATGTGGACTTGCTAATACAGCGACTACATGAGAATAGTAAGAATGGATCCGTGGCACTGAACATGCGAGAGTGGTACAACTGGACTACTTTCGACGTTATCGGCGACCTAGGTTTTGGTTCCTCATTTGGATGTCTACAGAATTCGTCTTATCACCCCTGGGTGCGGCTTATAACCCAGTCTCTCAAGGAGACGTCCCGGTTCCACGCGTTGATCCATCTAGGTTTCAAACCACTTGTCGACCAGCTGTTCAAATGGGGTATCATGAAAAAGAATAAAGAGCAATTCGCACTGGTCAGGAACAAGCTTCAGGAGAGAATGAAGCTGGGAGTGGAACGACCAGATTTGATTGAGGGCCTGCTCAGGAAAAAGGACGAGTGGCAAATGGGCCTGGAGAAGCTGACATTCAACTCGAACATCCTCATCGTTGCGGGCTCGGAGACGACGGCGACGTTATTGTGCGGAGCCACATATCTGCTAACTACGCATCCAGAACACCTCGCGAGACTGACTAAGGAAGTCCGTTCTGCCTTCAAGAGCGAAGATGAGATCAACCTGACGTCCGTCGGAAACCTCCAATTGTATGTGCTACATTTAAATGTGTTCCTTTATTGAACTCTGAGCTCTAACACCTAGCTCTTATCTAGTATGCTTGCGTGCCTTAACGAGGCGTTCCGACGATACCCTCCTGTCTCCAACGAACTCCCGCGATCTGCGCCCAAGGGCGGCGGCACCGTCCTAGGAAAGCACGTTCCGGAAGGCGTAAGTATTCTCCTGCAAAACTTAGGCATCTTCGCTTCCATGATACTAATCTAGCTCATCACGGTAGGCTGTCGTTTCGGTCTGGCAATGGCCGCTCAATCATGACTCTCGCTTCTGGAAGGACCCTATGACTTTCGCCCCGGAGCGATGGATGGGAGACCCGGCGTATAAAGATGACTGTCTCGATGCCATGCAGCCATTCAGCTTTGGCCCGAGAAACTGTATCGGCAGGAAGTACGTATCAAGCAGCCCACCCCATACCCCACTGTCGTTTCACCGCCGTAGAATCTATGGAAATGGGGAGATATTGAAGCTAATATATAGCTTTCTAGCCTTGCTTACGCTGAGATGCGCCTCATTCTCGCGAAAATCGTCTACAACTTCGACATGACTATTTCTGACGAGTGCCGCAACTGGATCTACGGCCAGAAGTCGTATACGCTATGGGATAAGCCGGACTTGAACGTTTACCTGACCCCTGTCCCGCGTGAGAAGTCGCAGTAAAGGAAATAGTACCCAGGACCAGCCATGTGATACATAACTCGTAGGTATACATGTACGGAGGGCATTACAGATGAGTCGCTCTTTAGTTTCATCTAAATATCTAGTGGAAACAGTCAGAAATTTTCCTTTGTTTTGCGATCTCGGATAATGCTATGGCTCGGAAGAGGAGGAATGGGTTTGGGAAATCGGATATTACCCCAAGGTAACTACTTTCATAAGTAGACATAAGTCTTCGCTTTAGGTGTTTTGGGCGGTAGATGCAGGTAGTCTGAATACGCTCGCTTCGCAGGAGGCTGGTACCTACCTAAGGGAGCCATCATACAAGAACTGACGTCCATACTGGGAAATATTAGACTGACCTGTAGGTACGGAGGATTTGGTAGCTGCTAGACTTCGTCTTGGAGCGGATCTGGATCTATCGGGATGTATTGAACTGCTTGAAGCTAAGGACGTTGGTATCATCAGTCAATAAATACGAAATTGTCAGCTTAATCAGCCTGGTTTGGAATAACTACCCGCTTTGGGATATTGGTCCCTGGCAGGTGCGCTTCTAGTTTACCTAAGAATCGTCAATATTGATTCGGAGACCCCTATTCTTGACCTAGCGCTGAGTGGCAGGAACACGGAGGGCTCTCATTGTAAATCACACATTTATTTCCGCTATTCGTATAGGCTTTCCTAAACCAATAAACGTGAATCTGGGGAAACGGATTGGCGAGATCGTATACATTGGTAGGTAAGCTTAGTCAAAGACCTAGCTCCCTCGTGCTAACATCAGTACGTACGAGGCATATATAAGGCTTGACCAGTAACTGAAATGTTTCCAATGACAATATTACCACTCTAAGAACATTATCATTTGCTGTAGGGACATTAAGCTCCATCGTACTCGCGAAGCCAAGCAAGATGGTTCGGTTGAATCCATCAATGTGGCTCGTTGCCTTGGGCTTAACGACTGCACAAGCAACACAATTTTGGCAGAACACCGGTACAAAGTCAGGCTGGGATACTTTCACCCACGAACACAAGGGCACAGTCGACGAAGTGAAGGATACCGTCTACAAGGGCTCAACGGCACTTCGAATGACCCAAATCCATGATGCCGGGTACAGCGGCCGCTACCACTCCGAGGCCGTTAAATATAACGTATACCGCAAAGGGGACTCCGGTTTCTACGGATTCGTTTTCCGGCTCCAGCCTGACTGGCAATTCAATCCGGCGCAGGAGTTCAACCTTGCCCAATTCATTGCCGACTTCTCCGACTTGAAATGTGGCGAGGACTACATGCCGAGCACCATGGTATGGATCGTCGGGGACCAGCTCGCCACTCGCGTCAAGTACGGCAACGTGTGTCCCACCAAAGACCAGAAGATCAAAGAGTTCAAGAACCTGAAGAAGGTGACGGCGGGCGCATGGCATCGCGTTGAGATCCAGGCTAGCTGGAAGAGCGACAACACGGGATTCTTCAAGTTGTGGTTCGACGGGGAGAAGGTAGTCGAGTCCTACAATCTTCCGACGACTGTGGGAGATGGGCGATACTTCCAATTCCGAGTCGGCCTCTACGCTAATGGCTGGCACGACCATGGGTACGAGGGCAGCCAGGGAACGCGGCAGGTTTGGTACGACCAGATTGCTGCCGGCTCTGAGTTCAAAGATGCTGATCCAGGACAATGGACCGCGAGCGCCGATAGCTACTCTATGCGGTTTCAGGACGCTGGTGCTTATGAGGACTTGTAATTACCATGAACGTTGTGATACGCGATTGATATGTTATTTCGCCCGGCTAGATACTCTGCTAATCTACCCTCCTGTTACGCAAATTTCACTGAAACTTGGATTATAGGCGGCAACAGCGCTTGGAGAGTGCGCCATTTACTATATTAATTTGATCCTTTCTAGAAAATCTTTTTCTCTTCTGTCGTAGTCATAGTAAGCCTTGAATGTCCTAAGCTGCAGGCCGGATACAATATCTTGTCCTGATAGGAGTCTTCTTGTTGGAGTGCATACAAAATGCACTTCGTAGATGGTGTGCGCAGGTATTCATCCTATAGCAGCGTATTGGCCCTATACAGCCTGCTTCGTATCGACAAGTTAGGGAATCAGGCTCCAAATCGTGCACATCGGGGTGCTTGGGAGAGTTACACTCGTTAAGCTCCGCCACCAGGATTTATGTGTGCAGGCTCCCCCGACCACCTTTTCCGTCTACACTACGGGTCGAATGTCTCAAATCGTGCCATGCCAAAATTATCGATTGGTTACTTTCCTAGTAAATGCCACATGGATCCCGTGTCTATCATCCAAATTGTCGGCGTCGTTGTTTCTTTGGGCGATGTGGTCGTGAGGTGCATTGCAGGGCTAAGCTCCCTGAGGGCTAAATACCACGATGCCCCGGTCCACATAACTACAATGATTGGGAATCTCTCCATAGTACGGACGGCTATGGATCAATTGTCCGTGTTCCGGTCACCGGAGCTAAGCCGCATTCCAAGATACCGAGAGCTAGCCTCACAGATGGGCAGCGCTCTAGACAGCTTTGGCCCATTGATGGAAAAGCTGGATCGGGAGTTGAGTCGCCTGAACAAAAACGATCATTCGGGCAGGGCGAGAAATAGGCTCGCATTTATATGGAGCGAGCGGGCAATATTCAGGTTTTCCGAGGACCTGGGCCGGCAAGTAAATGCGCTTAGTCTCCTGCTACAAGCAATTCAGTGGTAAGAACCTCAAAGTAATTTCGATCCTGGTATCGTATCTAATGATCATATTAGCCGAACACAGCTTGAACAGAACGAGCTCATTGGCCGAGAGGGGAGCCAGTCGATACTAGAACTCGCTAGACACAGTTCATCTTCAAGGGTTGTGTCTGATGACAAGCGCAGCTCCATTTCGGAGACCACAACCGCAATTAGTACAGAGTTCGACTTCGATAAAATCATCCTAAGCTCTAGGCCATATCAAGAAGCACAGCGGAGTTATCTGAGACAAGTGATCCGAGCAGGCGTACCTCCAGGAGCACGCTTGAGCGTCCGATCGGAACCGCAAGCTCCATCACCGTGGCGCGGAGGGCTTGGGTATCTGCGCCGGTCGTGGATCATTCAGCTATCTAGCTGGTGGAAGACCTTCCAGCGAGGCGAATTCGGAATAGGCGCTTGGCATCAGGTGTACGATGATATGCGAGACTATGTATCGGATGACATTCTTGACTATATGTCTTTTGAGTCGGGCTTGCGAATGGCGCCGTAGGCATTGACCTACCTAGGTTCTAGGTACCGTAACGGATAGTTACGAGGTGTCACGTTCGCTTATGAGGGTATATCTAGAGGATACTAGGTGCGAACCGAAAAGGGGCTATGAGGAACATAAAACATAGATTTACGCCATTTAAACGTTGTATGTAGTTCAGTATAATTCCTTTTTGAAATTTATATATGAACGAATATTGTTGCCATAGACTTAAGTGAAGTGATGTAGTGTCATAAAGCAGATCAGGAAGCTGAGGAGCTCCAACCCTTATTTAACCAGAGTAACGAGTTTTTATATCTCAGCGGCTCTTTGTCTCCTTCCGCCCCTAGATAAAGGGGAGAGCCCTCCCCTTATGCAGGATTAAGGGGCTAACTCTAGGGTAGAATGGACGACTCCTTCCACACGGGCCACTAGTATGGCCCTCTGATATAAGGAATAACTCTATGGCAGCTTCAAGCTGACTGAAGCGGGTGGACCAGCCTATAGCATGGCTGCCAGTGCCTGGACTTTTGAGGAGTAATGTTTGTCGGGCTTAGAGATTGTCGTAGAGTAGGGGAGCTCGGAAATTCTGATTGTGTGATTTCTCGGACTATTTCAGCTGTTA
Organism: Hypomontagnella monticulosa; assembly: GCA_902825475.1. Lineage (NCBI taxonomy): Eukaryota > Fungi > Ascomycota > Sordariomycetes > Xylariales > Hypoxylaceae > Hypomontagnella > Hypomontagnella monticulosa. The sequence goes on along the minus strand of CADEBF010000011.1, from coordinate 2,602,825 downwards.
TACTCAGAACATGACGTTATTGACGTAGTAACGAAGGCTTATTAGTCTAGCCCTGCTAAGAGCAATATAGACGGCTCCTCGGCCAACCATGTCGACTACCGGCATCGTTTGACCTGAGGATATTCTGAAGTCTGATGTTTATCTAGAGGCTATGAAGAGCTAGTGGGAACTGGCGGGATGCTAAATTCATCAACATGTATGGCAAACATTAAGGGCCCCATAGTATTGTGATTTCTGTCCAAGCTCCCTTCTTCCCCTTGCTTAGTCGTCCGCTTAGTCGTCTGCTTAGTCGTTAGTGAGGCTAATCAGGAGCCACAACCATCGTGAAAGATCAAACCCACTCATGACCTACTGGTACTAGGTAGGGACCCGCGTAAAAGAGCAATCGAATGGATTAACTGTTAAGTACATACATATACTTAAGCACTTAGCATTCATGTTTCTCTCTTTTTCTATTTTTCTCCCAGCTCCCTCCTCCCTACTTGGCTGGTTACTTTTCAACACAAATATAAATCCTACACCTAAACTTCCACATATCTCTAACACCACATCACAACAACTCTTCTTACCAAATACACGTTGCCCACCGAAGCAAAACCCCCTACACTACACTGGATAATATTCCTAGCCTACTATATCCGCAGAACCATCGTTCACCCAGCAAGGTTACCATCCCAAGCCTGTCTACCAACACTCGCCCTATTACAAACCTATATTTCACATTAAGGGAACGATAAAATGTATTCGAGTGTTGCCGACACTGGATCGAGGCGACCACATCATAATAGCCTAGCCCTTCTAATAGTGGGTCAAGAGGACGACATTTGGCACAATTCATACCTAGGTATGCAACAATTATTCTCAGGCTACAGCCCTCTACTATGCTCCAGCAAAAATCAAGAGCAAGGAGCTCAACAAGGCCTTCCCCAAATCCCATGGGGGGATTTGGATCCCAGGGGCACTTATCTCTGGTCGCTCCGGGATGAATGGATATACCCAATACTACAACCCCTTCCATACTCTACCGTCTATACATAAGTATACCACTCACTCTATTGTATCAATAATCTATCAAGATAATCGGCAAGAGCGGGCAGAGAATCAAAAAGGTTCTTAGGCCGTCAATAAGCCTGGGAAAAGAAACACCGACGCCTGTTCTATGGCTACGCAACTGCCTTCACAATGGATTCTGCTTCCTAAACTAAATCTCCGTCTATATAATAGGTTAGTCTATTAGCTACCGCCAGGAACTGAGTCACTACTTACTATTATTACACCATACTAACTTTTGCCTAGGCGTTGTAACTTCCCGGCATCTATGCTTGATGACCTTCTCCCTCCCGCTAGCTCGTACTTCAACCAATTCTTTAGTTGATCCAAACCAACTCACAATCCTCTAATCATACACAATTCACAATATTATTAACTATAACGGCCCCGTTACGGTGGCAATGCGCGGCAAATCTTTATATCGACCCATGGACACGTATATTCTTAGGATCTATTACACAAGGTTCCTAATAGTAATATAGCTACCAAATCCACACCAACCGTGAGTTTTACGACCTAGAAATAGTCCAAAGGCCTTTAAGCCTTCTAAGTATGCCTTACATATGTACTTACTGACAAAACATTTCAAGACCAGGATAACCGACAAGGATCCGATGATATCGAGAAAATAAGATAAAACGGGGTAATAGCGAACCTACGTACAGCGAAAGCTGGATTTAAAGGCCTGGAACAATTCCAATCATAGTGTCGAAGTTGAATCACAACCTACTTCACACCAACCGAGGAACGAAAGCCAAGAAAGGCCGGCGTACATGAAAAATACGACGGTCCAAGGTTTTAGGTTGTCCCAACTTATATGGGCATCGGCGTTAAGAACCTAGAGATCATTGGGCACTGTCAACTTATCAACACTATACTTGGCCGTACTGCTGGCCGGAGCAGGTAGACCACACACTGGAGGAGACTGCGCCCCGACTATCGACTGAGTACCTACCTAGGTACGGCAACTTACAAACCAGTTTCTTATCAGAATCAATACTTCATGGGGGGAGGAGTGGGTGGTATGATTCATTGCCGAGTGTAAGATATTCCGACGAAACGCATCTCTCTGATGCCTGTATTCTTCAAAATCGATATGGCATTGGTGTTAAAGTACGGCGACACTTACGTTCCCCAAATACAATACTCTACACAACACTAATCCGTAACTATGCGCGACAAATACATCGCCCTACTTAGACCGCAACATCGTCACGGGGTCAACAAATTCAGTAAAATCAATGGCTTCTATCTCCCACCTAGCCAAACACAATACCAAGACTCTAAGAGACCGACGCCGGGTTCCATTATCCGGCTCATCCTATCCCACGATGTGGGATGAGTTGAAGGACATGCCCGTCGTCAACGACGACTAAGGCAAACGATCCTCTACGATCCTACGCCAACTAGGGCTTTAAATTTCATTAATACTCACTACCGACGCTTGTAGCCCCACCATATAACAACTCAAACACCATCTGGAATATCCTGCGTGGGGGGGATTCTGGGGGTGAAATAAATCCCCCAGAGTCTTCTGGAACCGGAACAAGGATGCGGAAGTGGATCGACCAAACGCTGCCACGACTCGCATGCAGCCGCAGCAGACCACCTTCGTTTCTCAGCTTATCTATACTCTACTGGTACCACGATCACGGTCCTGGTGATGGACTCCAACACTAGAGAGTTCCAGGGCTGGATCAAGAACTTCGGCGATTTCCAGAGTGTGGAGAAAGAGTACCTCACTACACGATGGGGGGTCCCGGCGTGTTTGGACTTCCCGTCTGAGGACGACAAGCGGACAGAGCTTGCCAAAGAGGTGTTCGTCGCCGCACAAGATTGTAGCGAGACTTACGAACCCAAGAACTCCCAGAGCCTCAAGAGGATAACGGGGGGAAAATGTCACCATCAAACATCTGGGCGATGAAGCGCTTGTATGGCAATCTATCAGGCTCGAAGCTTGGTACGATGGAGCACAAGGTACTAACTATGTATCTTGATGAGGATCGGCTTAATGTCGATGAAATCCTCAAGTTAGGGTGCTGGTCGTAGTATAAAAGTAGAAATTCTACTACTACCTCCCATGCCTCATACTGGCTGGTTACATTTCGCCCGGGCCAGCCCCGTATCAGTACATCCCGTATAAGGAAATCGCATTTTAGGCGTTCCTAGTTGCCGGTAACTCTATTTCTCCACAAAGGTAGACCTCTCTACTATAACGCCGGCTACCAAGTGATATATTTTCTACGATAAACTAGTCCATGACCAACCGGTCATGACCACAAGGGCAAAATCCCCTATGATTCTCGAAGAAACCTGCGCCGACGACCGTTGAAATCGCTGAAAAGACAACCGACATTAAGGGGAAGAGGCCAGGGTCTAGTCAACCGCTATGCCAATTGATGTGAACCGTACCGGACGCATGTCGTCGACAGCACAACCTCTTAACCGATAAACGATAGCATATATCATACCATACTCTATAAAGTTGCCGCTGGGCGGCAATGGTGATGATTCGACAAGTGGAGTTGAGACAGGGCTTATCCTCGCCTCTATGACGGTATTCCCCCTCGTAGTACGTTTTGACCGGGTGGATTGCTAATCGTATCATAGATGATGAACTGAGAAAACTATAAATAAATCCTAGCCCCTGAATGGGCCGGAATTCAAGGACAAAATGGATATCGACGAAATGTCGATCCCGACTTTCTTGCTCAATCTACCACCGATACTCGCTCTAGGTTCTTACCCTATATTCTCTACCTACTTCCTTCCCTTTGATCGATACCAAGCACGGCCGAAGACTCGAATAATACATGTCTAGGTACATATATACCCAGTCAATTAAACAATACTTTAAGATCCGGCAGGATCGGATGTGTTCGGCTTCCTCCAGAACTACCTAAGTAGGAAAAGCCGGAAGATCCAAGCATGTCCGGTCCTCCCGCCGCGTACTATCCGTCTCTACACACCTACCGGAAGTCTCTAAGATCCACTATCAAGGAACCAAGCTGAAGTTCAGCGCTACACGTTAACGAGCAATTTTTCATGGGTTGTTGGTCCGCTTCAGAACCATAGGGCACTACTCACATCCTGGCTACGCCAGCGCAGTTTCAGGCCAAGAACTCGCCCAAGAACAAGATCATCTACTTTATCCAAGTCCTCTATAAAACATAATCAATATACAAACCTCTCAGCAAAGCCATCGAAATCTTCCCACCACCTACGTAATTAAACATGTAATTAACGTTCACATTGGGGAACATACAAGCCCATCGCGAGTCGCCGAAAGCCGTCGGCTGGTTCTATATCTTGGCTTTTCGTCAAAACCCTGAACAAATCGCGAAACAGGGGTAATTGGACTAGGTATCCTCACTATATTTTCGGTGAGGGGGGCGAGGGGGGATTCAGAGCAACGACGAATAAGATATCCAGTTAGAATAACGATCTCTTGCGTCTACCAGCCCCCTTGCCTCCAAGCGCAGACAACCCCAGCCTGGACCCAACAGCCCCGACCCCACGCAACAAGAGCAAGGGACCTATTTGCCTATTAGGAAGACAGCAATACTACCGGCTTGGATGATATTATGAAATCAAGTGCCCTCTATTATCGAACATCCTAAACGGCGTGCAAATGCTTGCCGCTCCGACTGGTCGATTTTACTACACTCTAAACAAGATGGCTCGTATACGGCCTTATCCGTATCACTTGGGTAGCACTCTATCGGCATTGGATAAATTAAATCACAGCAATTGTCCAAGTCTTCAAGGGAAAACGAATTATCTTCTTTCATACGATATCACATATTCCTAGGATCATTAATATCCGAAAACCTAACCCGAACTCTAAAGCTTTCTACTACCATGGTCACTCTTCGAATTAACGGTCACATCAAGGCGGAATATAAGTCGTGAGGCTTATTGAAGGGTATAATTTCCAAAGGAGAGTGGGTTATGTGTGTATGCGGGTAGTGAATGTAGTCCAGGAGGGCAACCACAATGTGTGGGGAGTCTCAACACAGCGTTTTTAAAGCAGCGGCTGGACACGTAAATTTAGCAACAAATATTACACTCACTTTACTACTTCAGATGTCATGGTACCTTTCAAATGTTCCCATGCGGCGAAAATGGTGGGTAAGGTAGGCGCTACTATGTACGTATGAAAATTTACCCCTATTCCCCGTGGCGGGGTACATACATATACCTACCCGACAGCTAGTCAGGGGTATCATTCATGTCTCTATCCACCTCAGCGTCCGCCCCACAACCCTCTTATACCAATATAATATCTATCACTCCCTCTTCATCCGTAGGCCATAACTCTCCGTTCATCATCCCGTGAATATAAGCTGGTGAGACAAATTGGTAGCGATTATGTCCAACTTCCCTGAGCACCAAAGGGACAGTTGATCCAGCTAGAAGCGCAATTTTATCGCCTTCTCTGCAGTTGTAATACGATCTACCAATGTGACCAGTTTCAAGAAATAGAAAGGCCCATTCGGACAGCCGAGAGCAGACTGTGTAATCAAAGCGTTGTGCCTTGAACAGAATCTCAATGACAGCTCTAGGTATAGTGTTGGACTTCGACATAATCTTATCAAAATCCAAAGCGGCTTCTATGATGTCTAGGTAGTTTGCAGAGCTGGGATCCAGTTGCGCGACGGCTTCCATACCTCGAGCTACGACGGAATCGCAATCAGGATACATTAAAACGTCGACCCAGCAGTGAAAACATACCTCGAGCTCTTTGCGCTCTTCAGAGTCCATAGTAATTTCTTTTCTAGGCATATTGATGAAGGCTACCGTATTCATGAGCGCTTTCACGTAGGCCACGCCTTGATATACCTCTTCCACCTTAGTTGATTCGAGTTGAGCTAACCACGAATGGCACGCTCGGATGAAATCAAGCGAGGGATTGCTTCTTGCCGCTAAATCTGAAGGTCTCCTAGGTGTAGATGACACGACGATTGACCGCACGCACCCTACGATGAGACCTCTAACGTGAAGCTCTTCGGGAGGTGTGAATCTAGTGATCCCCGCCAGACTATTACCGCTGGCGCAATATTCGAACCACGGGGAAAAGAGATGCTCGGTACTATCAAATGCCCTTGGATTCACTGTGTAAGATATGTTCCAGTTAGGCGCCCAAGTTGGGAAGTCATCGGGACCGAGGGGCCTAACACTGACGGATAGTATGTCAAGGCTGCGGTGATGCGTTATGAAGCTTTTAATAACGTCGCCGTACACCTCTTGAACACTCTTGCTGTAGTCAACATCAGGTAGTTCAAGTCCATTAGCTTTGAACACCGAGTAGAGGCCGTATACCTTATCTTGCGGGACAGAACATTGCAGACGGCCTAATATCGCCATCCATAAATGATCTAAGTGCTTAAAAGAATATCGCCGGTTGAATGGTATTTTATCTCGGCCAATGGGGATTTTCGCCACCGGCCTGGTTGCCGTCTTTTTGCGTGGTTGGAATCGATCACGGGCCATATCTCTAGCTGTAAGGAGCGATATGACCTCGGAATCTGCGGCCGGGCTGTATGCAAACAAACCATTTACATGCGAAAGCGACGAGCCAAAAGCTTCCCAATCTAGTTGGTTCTTACCACAAAGAATGACACACTTTCCGGCGAAAATGGTCTCCTGCATTGTCCATACTCGATTGAACCACTGATTGTCCAGGAGGTATCGTAGTCCCTGGGTGTACTTTCTCGATTCCGTAGCATCATCTGCCACGATGTAAGCAACCAATAGTTCAAGTTAAGAGAGTATCTCACAGTACATTCGAAGCGGCTAGATATCCGAAGGTAGAGTGGCTTCGTAGCACGCCACCCAAGGTGATATTTCCTCGACCAGTAAGTTACGAGGCCCGTCATCCTAAGTATGTGAAATACCATTGGCGTATATTGATGAGCGGGACCAAGCCAAACAATAACCCTGGATGCGCTTTCGTATATATCCCCCATCATCTGTACTTGTGACTTCCGCTCTCGGATTTGTCTCTCACTGTTCCCCTGGTCAATGCAGATGGAGTCTATCCAGAGGGTGCGCCGTGAAAGCCGGAACCGTAGTTGGCGTAAGGCATCGTGGCAGTTCGGGGTCACCAAAAGCTCCCTACCGCTGCACTGGATTGATATCGTGCCGATTAGGGAACCCCAAACATACGACAAGGCTTCATAGGGCACCTTCCCAGGCCGATCTGGGAGTTCTATGGTGGTGATGTCGCATTGTATCGGCGCGTCGGGCTTCCTTGACGGAGCTAAAGAGAGAAGTCTAATGGATCGCGTCGACGGCAGTGGCTCGTGAATATATGGTTGTGCCATCGTAGATAGTCAGTAAGCTCGGAAAAGAATTTATCTCAATGATGACGCTGAATGGAGAGAAGCTTACTTTGGTCGTAGCCTTGTAGGAACACATGATAAGCCAATGCTGACGTCCCGGTAAGAGCATGATCACTTTGAAAGAGCATATTACTACCTTTTAAAAGCAGGGTTTTATGCAATTCTCAAATATAGAACGCGGCTCTCGCGAGAAGTCATCATATCTATTGCATATCGGAAGTGATTTGTGGTAGCTCCCATCTGATTAAATAGTATACTACTAATAGCAACATACCTACCTGGGTAGGTGGGTATCTATCTAGTAGACAGGCTTCCTAGTAAGTAGCATGATGATGTCGAGCCTCAAAGTAGATCCTCGAACTGGCAGCCCCCTTAGGCATTATTCGTCATGCATAGTCGTGTGCCACGACTTTCCCAGTATGTCGAGCAGTAAATAGACATTAGTTGAGGCCTTTCGTGTTTCTGCTCCGATGTACCCCTCCTTTCGCTCTAAACGCGCCACCATATCCGTCCCAGATTCCGTCCGCATATTAAATAAGAAGCCGACGAGCTAAGGCGTCGGCGTGTCTGTTCTGCTCGCGAGGGACATGCATGAAGCTGACATCGAGATCCTGGTAGTACCACATATCGTCGAGCTTCTCGTCGAGCTCTTTCCACTTCCGGAAGTGCTTGACCCTCTGTCCCCGGGTGTTCCGACCTCCGTTGTGGACCCAGTATTTGATCCAAAGCGACATGACGTTGACCAAGTACTCCGAGTCCGAGATGATGAGAATGAACCGCAGGGGTGGGCCGGCGCAGATGGAGTCAGCGACGTCGGAGATGGTGTCTAGTGCTTGCGATAGCGCCTCGATCTCTGCGTACGAGCTTGTCTGTGGTAGATGCCCGCCGACCCGGCCCCAGTCGTTGAACTGCGAGTTCGGTCCGAAGTAGTTGCCCCAGCCGGCCTGCGCGTTGGGTTGTCCGTTGTTGCGGCAGCTTCCGTCGATGTACACGACCATCGATTTGCGGTCGAGTCCAATGCCCCGGGGATGGTAGTAGCGGCGTATCTGGAAGCATTCGTCCCGGTAATTGTAGGCGATGAACTGCGAGCGTGGGACTCGAGGGTCAACTTGAATTGCTGGGTCGAATCGACATCCAGCCCAGCCCCAGTCCATCATGGGTGCGGTGATGCGAAGCTCGGCGGTTGCTTGTTGGCTATGTGTAGGGCGAAAATATGTGTTCGTGTATTGACGGGTGGTGAGTGAGTGTGCGAGGGGGAAAAGGAAATCAGTTTTGCGTCCGGTGCCTGGTTTCTTCATAAGTTAGTGCTTGCCTGTTGATGAATGTTTCAAAGTGGGAAGTCACGAAGAATTGTATTGATTGCCTTCTTTATCTTACCTATCTATATCTAACCTCTGCTAGGTAGAAATTTCGGCAATATTGTCCTCATCAAGAATGGGAATGACCATGGTTATATAGTTTTACCTATGCGATCAATTCACTGTTGTTTGCTACAGTATCATATGCCTCAGCTACGGAAGATAGCTGCTACTGTAGTTGCAGGTCAAAGTTTGAGAGACTGCCAGGAAGCAGTGGATGACTGGCACGGACCAAATTTGCATAAAATCTATCCCAAACCTAAATGACTTTTTGTCGAAGTACTGATTTTGACCCTTGCTGTCGCTAAGTCAATTGGCCTGGTACTCGTGCCGTTAAGGAGAGACACTAGACGGAATAGTCATTGCTTAGGTCAGCGGTTTATCAATTTAATAGATGATGGGCGTTAAGTTTTGGAATAACATGTGACCTATGGCATTGTAGGGGGGATAATACGATGTTGTATTAGGAAGGTTTACAATTACAGTCTTTCAGACTGTCGAAAAGCTAAAACCATTCTAGAGCCCCACAACATGATTAGATATGAACTTAAAACATTCATGGATAGTAGACTAACAGAGGAAGCCAAGATATAGAGGCAGGACTGAAACATTACTGGGATGAGGGGATAGGGGCAATCCAACATCACTGCACAACCTGGTATGATACGTTCAATCATTCAATATTCTATACACTTATCTCAATGTTCATAGCCGTTTCGTCCCTTTGGCCCGCCGGTAACAACCTATATACACAAACCGGAAATCAACACATTGTGGTATCCCCTGAACTCCGCAAATTTTTTCGTCTAATAGCTCGTGTCGACAACATACCGACCGGCGATCTTGCCCGCCTTCATCAAGTCGAATACCTCTTGCAGCTTGCTGAGGCCGACGACCTTGTATGGTGCCTTGATGAGACCTCTCCTGAAGAAGTCGATGGCTTCCGTGGTATCTTGGCGGTTTCCGACGTAGCTACCCTTGATCGAAATCATGCGGACGACGGTGTCGAAGACGGGTGCTTTTAGGTAGGCACCGGCTGGCAGGCCGACACACACGATGGTTCCGCGGCTACGAACATACTCGCTGGCCTGCTGGAAGGGGCCTTCACTGACGGCGAGTAGGAGTACAGCATGAGGACCGAAGCCATCGGGGGTAGCGTTCTTGACATCCTGGACAATGTTCTTGGATGTGCTGAAGTCGACGTAGTTCTCGGCGCCGAGCTCCTTGCACATGGCGCCTTTCTCTGCGCCGCCATCAATAGCGATCGAATGCAGACCCATAGCCCTGGCATACTGGATAGCCAAGCTACCCAGCCCACCACCAGCACCGACGATGGCGACCTGCTGGCCTGGCCTGGCTCCTGATTCCTTCAGCGCTTTGTAAACTGTTAGACCAGCGCATAGGACGGGAGCGATAGCCTCGAGGCTGCATTCTTTGGGGATCCTGGCGACGTGGGCTGCCTTGCCGATGGCGTACTGCTGGAAGCTACCATCTACGGTGTAACCAGATAACAAGGGTTCCGGGCACAGCGATTCGTCTGATTGCTGACAGAACGAGCAGCTCAGGCACGAACCGTTCAGCCACTTGATACCGGCATAGTCACCAATCTCGACGTCCTTAACAAGCTCGCCACGTGCGACGACGATACCAGCGCCCTCGTGTCCACCGACTAAGGGCATCTTCGTGGCCAGCGGCCAGTCGCCCATCATGGCATGCAAGTCTGTGTGGCATACACCAGAGTACTTGATGTTAATGAGGACCTCATCGGGTCCGGGCTTGGGAACGGGGATTTTCTTGTAGACGACAGCTATTCTACGTTAGTTACTTGAATGGATAAAGTTCATATGAAAGAGGATACTTACGTCCGCCGGTCTTCTCGACGACCTGAGCCCATTGCTCGCTCGGAATTTCGGTAGAGCTCATGTTTAATACTGATGATGTAATGGAAGCGTTAGATTGATGTGAAGATGTATGAAATGTAAACTGTTGGTTTCGACTCCTAATTAAGGCTTTGGATTGTTGCTGGTGGCAAAACTCCAGAGGCTTGAGGCGGCGACGAAGATGGTTATATATATTCAGCTGCTGACGATAGCTAGAGGCCGAAGCCCGTGTGAAAGATTTCAGAACCAAAGTCATATCCAATAAAGACCGCATCCGACTGGGAAAGATTCTTGAAGATGGTATGCATAATGTCACCCTACCCCTCTCATGATGGCGGATAGGCGCGCTGCGCTGCGAATGCGAATATAATGGGTCTCTGTACTACTAGCGACGGTGGAGTCCATGGTCCATGCTTCCATGACTCCATGACTCCGCCGGTCGATCTAGAGTTTTAGCTAAGGCATGGCTACTGCATGCACATACGGAGTAGGCCGGCTGAGACCGTGGTTGGATTGGGCACGGCGTAAAGGGACGATCATTAGCAGAAGATAGACAGAAGACGAGTCTGAAATGTCAGGCGCTTCCTTTAGCTGATACGTTGGAATTGATATGGCACCGGCCGGAGTGGAACAGGGGATGGACAGCCCCGAGGAACCTTGCCACTGTACCTGGACAAAAGTGCCCTAAGTTGCCTTAGTAGCGTTGCATAACTGCATAGGAATGGTAGGAATAGGAGAGGAATAACCATAAGAATACCTAAGTAGCGTCCAATGCCTCGGCCGCGCGGAACCCCGCCGGTCCCGTGTTCATCGCGACCTTCACATAGCATCCATCTTGACTCGATATAGCGTCTGAATACTACACTAAAGTATGATTCGAAGTCTGACACGCATGGAGTCAAACGCGGAGAAAAGGATTCGAACGCGGGGAAATCAATGCGTCTTTGATCTTTGCATTCTGTTGTGTTATTTCCTCGCAATTGCTTCCCCTATTCATTCTGAATGGTACATGTGTAAATATGACGGTATCGTTTGAATTAGGTACCTAGTGATTGTCTGGATATTGGAAGAAATTTCTGCGCAGGTAAGCAAGATAGAGAGCTCTAGACTTTTAGGTGCTGCTGTTTGAGTCGTATGATTTTGCGTAAATGGGGTGACTAGCTCTTCCTATTTTCTGGAAGCACAATGTTGTCAGTGTCAGCCCACATGCTTGAGACGCTTGAGGCGGGGGTGGAGCCTGCGTGAGCCTGGCTTCCCTAGCAAATGCTCTAGCCTCTCAGCTTCTCGACCTGTGTCCGGTGGAATGGAAGTGGAAGCTGCGTCATGTGCTTGACTTCTCTTGCATAGCTGCATAGGAAATGGGAAAGAACATTGCCATCTTAGGGAAACCGGGATGTTTTGAGATGTTCGTATAAGTTTTTTGAAGGAACTACTCCAACTCCAACTCGAAAGGGGGGCGAGAGCTACGTAAGTAGGATTTTCGGCTTGAGCGAGCTTGCCAAGATAAATCGGAGATCAGGAACTGAAGCTTCTCCTGCCAAGTACCTATCTACCTCGCTAGAATGCTACGTCGAGGCTCCAGTTTCTGCTTTACTAATTATGTATACGATCAACATATGAGTAAGGACAAAAACAACAGATCCTGAAGTTGTCAAGATTCTAAACTCCAAATAATATCTATCAAATGCTTCCAACGAAGATATACGTCGGTTACACCCGTAATATGCCAGGGCGTCATCATATGAACTCTAAGTTAGAAGCAATTTATTTTCGGACTTTTCCGTACTCGGGTCTAAGCTCGGAGTTCTGTAATTATACCTCCGACATGTTCCACAGATAAGAAAATCATGGCCCTCGGTGATGTCCTTCTGCCTCAAAAATATGTACAATAACGAGATCATGATGACAAACCTGTCCATCCTCTCATGACAATTTCTATCTCCTCGGTCCTATATAGCTACACAATTACCCGGTTCATAATATTTTTCTCCGAAGATATGGGGGTATTCTATGTACACTCGGCCCTATTCTATTCAATTAAATCATATTATATGTTTAGAGATCGCAAATACGAGAATTTGAAGCTCACACCAGCCTTGTCCTTAACCGTCTAGAGTCTGGTGAAGAACGTTCACACGATAGCTTTCGCTCCGAACTAATAGTTCTTCGTGTGACCCCCTTTCTACACACCGCCCATCCTCGATCATGAAAATCACGTCAGCGCGTCGGATCGTATGTAGTCGGTGTGCAATGGCCACCACCGTTATACCACGCGTCGCCTTCTCCAACCCGTCTTGGAGCAGTCGTTCGGATTCCGCGTCTAGAGCGCTTGTCGATTCGTCGAGGAGCAGTAACCTTGGCTTACGTACTAATGCTCGAGCGATAGAGAGACGTTGTTTTTGCCCGCCCGAGAGCTGCCCACCGCTTGGCCCACATTGCGTATTGTAGCCATCCGGTAGAGCTACGATGGTGTCGTGAATGTTGGCCAATTTACACGCTTCCTCGATATCTGCGTCCGACGGCTCTGTACCCGGACGTGCTCCAAGCGCAACGTTGAACCGAATGCTGCCGTCGAATAGGACACTTTCCTGTGGTACGAGGCCGATGTCATCCCGAAAGATAGGTACCTTCTTGGCAGAGATATCTAGGCCATCTACCTTGATAACACCTGATTCGACACTGTACATGCGTTCCAACAACGAAATAACTGTCGATTTACCAGCACCGCTTGGTCCAACGAGAGCGCAAAATTGACCCGGCCGAATTTCGATGTCCAGTCCCTTTAAAACTTGCCGATTGGGTCGTGCCGGGTAGGAGAATTTGACGTCCTTGAAGCTCACGGCGAGACCTTGACCGTTTGATGCCGTCGCTCCCTTGGACTCGATAGCCGCTTCGGGATCACAAGAATTCGATGTGTCTCCCCGCAGAGTTTTTGACGAGCCCAGATCAATAAGATCGAAGATCTTTCCTACTGATCTACCGGCCCTCGTTATCTCGGGGGCAAGAGTGAAAAGTTGGCCCCAGAGCTGCGCACTTACTAGTAACGCAATTAGTACGATAAAGAATTGGACCTGCGTGTAGTGGCTTTCGATAATCTGTTTGGCTCCCCACCAATAAATAAAGGCGTAGATGAGATTGGAGATACTGTAGGCAATTGCGAGGAAGAGGTTGGCCCATAGACTCGAGCGCGTCATCTCTTTTCGCGGGGCTGAGAGTGAACGACGGTACGTCCCAAGCACTTCTTGTTCAAGTGATAACGCAGCCACAGTCTTTATCGAAGTCACGGCCTCCACGGTGATACCCACGGATTTTGCGAAGGCTTTCTCATGACGCTCTGTAAAGCGAGACAGAATGCGCATCTGCATGATGCCCGAACCAAGCATGAGTGGTACTGTTGCGAGACAGACGATAGCGATTTTCCAGGCGATGATAAGTGACAGAATGAGTGCTGCAACGAAGTTGACGCAGATGGAGAACATTGTCCCTATGATGGAACCTGTCAGACCCTCCACAGCGGCTGAGTCGCTTGTGATATAGGCTAGCAATGTTGACGGAGTACGATTTTCCGACTGGTGCCATTGTAGATCTTGCTCAAAAAGCGAACGAAAGGAGAGGACCCTAATCGTGTATAAAACCTTCTGCGCAACCCATCCAAAGGCCGACCAACTCAAGCCGTTAGCGAAGAATTCCACAATAGCGAGCGCGAAGAACATCAGACCAAAGAAACTACCGGCTGCCCTTATAGCTTCCTCAGTGTTGCAAGGACTAAGGGCGCCAATCGTGTTTCCAAAAATGAGTGCTGATCCAGAATAAGTCCCGCCAACAACAACAGATGCGAATAGAGCAATAAATAGCCAAAGCAAATATGGTCGAGTCACCGCACCCATGCTCTTGATCGTAGCCCATGTTGGCCGCGAGCGTTCAGGCGATTTCGTCTCCTTGTTCACCTCTTCAACGCTGAGAGCAGCCGTCTCCTGAGTCTTCTCATTGCCGGCGGTGAGTGACCGAGATACTTTCTCCATATCGATATCCAAGGAACTGGTGCCGTTGGGACCACTTTCTTTTGCGGTACTGACGCTTGACGTCTCCGAACCCATATTCTGCAATCGAACGAGAGAAGCATAGTCGCCGTTCTTCGCGATAAGATCCAGATGGGAGCCTTGTTCAATGACTTTCCCGTTGCGCATAACGACAATTTTATCGGCGTTCTTTACGGTCGCAAGTCGGTGGGCGATTGATACTACCGTCCTACCCACAGAAACCTGCTCGATCGCACTTTGGATGCGTTGTTCACTGGCCGAATCGAGAGATGAAGTGGCCTCGTCCAGGATGAGAATCTTAGGATCCTTCACTAGAGCTCTTGCTAGTGCAACCCGCTGCTTCTGCCCACCACTGAGTAGGTCTCCATTAGGGCCGACGATCGTACCAAAGCCATACTCCAAGTTCCCTAAGAAAGCCTCTGCATCGGCAAGTTTCGCTGCTCGCTGAACCATCGTAACGATTTCCGCTGCGGAGGCACCATGAGATTCTGCCGCGACAGTTATATCTTGACCATCTCGCACGGCTTCAGCTATTTGAGATAATTCGGTACCGAGAAGAATAGGCTGTAAGGATGCATGCTCCGGACGCGGTGAGTTCACTAGTCCAAGAGCTATATTCTCCAGGACTGATCGGTCTAGAAGCAGGGGATCTTGCTGAACAAGTCCAACGAAGCTGCGTAATTGGCGCACGTTGACGTCGCGGATGTTTCGGCCGTCCACAAACACAGTGCCTTGGTCGGGATCGTACAGTCGTGTAAGCAAACCGGCAATCGTGGACTTGCCGCTGCCTGATAGACCGACGATCGCCGTGTGTTGGCCAGCTGGTAAGTGAAGGGTAACATCTTGGATTACAGGGACGTCCGGCCGAGATGGGTAGGTGAAGCCCACATTCTCAAGTTTGACATCGCCTGAAATTGATTCGAAATCATCTCCATTTGAAGGAAGGGTTCCGTCGATCTTGGAGTGACGGTCCATATCTGTCTCAAGTTTCTCCAAAGCTGCCGTAGCAGAGCCAAAGATTTGTAGATACGGCGATATTTGGCTGATCACAAGGGAAGCTAGGAAACGAATATAAGAAGATGACCATAATCGCCATATATAAGAGGAATCTTACCGTCAACTAGAAGGAATATGATGGTGTATGTAGTACCAACCGTCACTCCCTCCGCACGGCCACCAACAACATCGGCAATGGTCTTACTACCCTGCCAATATGCCAATCCGCTCGCCGAGAAGGCAATAAAGTAAAGCGTTCCGGATTGTATGGCCGTCGCAACTGCTTTCTTAAAGCCATCACCCTTTGCCGCTCGAAGTTTGCTAGCGAATTTATCCTCAAGTCGGTCATTAGCTCTAAATGCATGCACCACCATAACATTCGACAAGCTTTCTAGAGCTATAGACGACGCAGAAGCGACGTGCTCGGATGCTAGGGTGGAGAATTTGCCGATGAAATGGCCGCCGACGAGAGACATCAACATAAATGCAGGGACCAAGGAGACCAGGATACCGGCAAGTCGGGCGTTCTTGATAAAGGCGACGATATAAGAGGTGATGAACATAGTGAGCGATCCGATATACACACCAACCTTCTCGGACGTGCCGCTCTTGATGGTGTTGATATCGGCGCTCAAGCGCGAGGAGACCTCTCCGGCAGGCAACTTGTCGAAAAACGACACTTCCTGACGGAGCAGGGAACGGAAGTACCGCTCCCGGAGCCGGTGAGAAAGCCGATCACCGAACAAGTTCCAACACACTATGTGAATGTAGATAAGTGCAAACTGCGCCAAGGCGCAGGCCATGACTAGCAATACCTTCTGGTTGACTGCTTCCTGGTATTCCCAGGGCGAGATCGCGTCCTGAGCCGCACATGTTGCCGAGTTCAAGTCGTCTAAGAGCTCTCCGAAAAGGATGCCGAGAAGCGGGAACGGTATGCCGGCCGAAATGGATGCTACGGTGCCGATCAGTAACAGGGCTATGTCTACTTTGCTTGGTTCGGCGTAGGTAAGGAGACGAAAATATCGGAAGAGGCCTCGTGTCCCCTTGAAATCAGTCAGCTCATTGAACGGGGTTTGCTCAGCATATTGGCGACGTTACATGTGACGCCATCGATCTGGCTTTGCGAAGAACCGTGTCCTTTCCGGTTTGGCTGGTACTTGAGCCATCGCTACGAGGCACAACGCCCGTAGCAGGATCCGAGTCGGATTCTTTCCCCATGTCGACGCCTGTGATTTCTATCGCCAGTAATACAAGACAAACTCAACGCGACATTCTTAAGAAACATCAGAATTTTTTTTCCATTTCTCCCTAACCGAACCACAACGATGGATCCATCTTTTTTCCCTCACCGGCACCCGGAAGCATGATGTGCCGCAGAAAAATGCCATTACTACATCGGTCATGGCGATATGGGCTAGATGGGCCAAGGCCGGAGCTTAAAACCGCAATTTCGAGGGTATGCCTTCTCATTTCGGCGAACTTGCTCCAGTATATGATTTTTATAATGTAACATCAATTCCAGTCCCCAGAGTGTACAAAACAGTACCTCGATCGAGTCCTCAAAGAACCTAGGGATCCCCTGCCTCCGAGGACGGGAAAGACGCTTAGGTGGTAACCATTACATCCATTACGTCCCTTTACAGCCATTTAAATGATTTGGTGGGAAAAATGGCTGTTTTGGTGTCTTGGCACGCAGCATCTGATAAGATCATTCTAACGCTAAGACGAAATTGGCGTGGATCATGCTTTGTTCATTTATTTTATTGACTTATCTGATGGCGCTAGGGATGTGCGACGACCCACTCGACAACACATCGTCTATCGGGTAGGCGGTCGTTTCATTGTACCGGGTAAGACAGCATGCCACGGAACCATGTTTGGGTTATAGTCCCACCGTAAGTACTGGAGTCTACTCCCTCCTTGCTTAATGCTGGGATCGTCTTGTGTGACTGTCATCCCATCAACTCTAGGACTGTGGCTCTGGGATGTCTTTGTATCACCTCAAGAGGTTCCTATTTCTTTTCGTTTTCTGTAATGTACACGCAAGACCGCAGGGCCCCCCAGTGTCTCAGCCACGCTGAGTCAAACGGCACAAATCCAGGTCATAACCCCCCGGTGTTATCGCGCAGTTCAGGGCGAGCTGAGCGCTTCTATCGGCTGACAGGGTGGCCTGCTGACTGGCATCCTTATTGCCTAGAATCTTAGCTCTTTTGTCAATAATAGAAATTAACGCACCTCATTCCTTATTGCTACCTTACCTTTTTCTCAACCTTTTTGGGATTTGACATGTCAAATCTTCATCGTCGACTTCCACCAGCCAACAATATGGGAGAAGACAGTATCAGCCAAGAACCGTTGCTAGGTCGGGAATCTAGCAGCGACGACGGCAATCATGTTCGGAGAGATTCATATGGATCCACCTCTAGCAAAGACGATGTGGTAGTCACCGTCAATGCCTCTGAAGAGGGAGAGGGAGCCAATATTCAAGATGGCATCAAACAAGCAGACGCCATCAATCAGGTTTGGTCAAGAGCTGCGCTCATTCTGGCATACTCCTTGTGAGTCGTAATCATAATATCAAATAAAACTCATTTGACCATCAAGGTCGCAGTATTTGCTGACCTCTTGTCATCGTTGTAGTATTTTCCTGTGCTCTTTTGCGAATACCCTTCAATACCAGATCATGTCGAACCTCATGCCCTACGTCGTCAGCGAATTTAACGGGCACTCCTTAATCCCTACCATCGCAATAGTCGCGTCCATCATGAGTGGCATCTTGAAGTTGCCGGTAGCCAAGATGATCGATTCGTGGGGCCGCCCGCAAGGCCTCGCATGCGTGGTCGCGCTTTCAACCTTCGGGCTCGTACTCATGGGGGCTTCCGAGGGCGTGCGAACTTACGCCGCAGCCCAAGTCATATACCAGGTCGGAATCAGCGGGTTCACCTATGTGCTCGATATCATCATCGCCGACACGTCATCACTAAAGACTCGAACCCTCGCATTTGCTTTCAACTCCTCCCCAACTCTTCTCACCACATTCATCGGACCTCCGATCGCAACCGCGTTTCTCAACGGCGCCGGTTGGAGATGGGCATTCGGATTCTCCGCCGCGCTGTTTTTTGTGCTCTCCTTGCCGATACTTACCATCATGGCCGTCAACACGCGCAAAGCGAAAGCTCTAGGCGTGCTTCAAATTTCTCGTAAGAGAGGGCCGTGGAATATATCGAAATTGCGACAAACCATGATTGACATCGACGGTATGTTACTTAGCTACCCGATAGAGTGGAACTCGGGACACTAATTTGCTAATCTCCTTTTTAGCTTTGGGAATGTTTCTTGCCGCCATTGGTTTGACCCTCATCCTGGTACCCTTCTCGCTGCAGGGTTCATCCGTCAACAACGCGGTCGCTATTACGCCGATCTTTGGCGTCGCGTTCTTGATCGCATTCGCCGTGCACGAGCGCAATTCCAAGCGCCCGTTCATTCGCTTCTCGCTATTGTGCTCTCGAAATGTGGCTGGGGCGTCCTTGCTGTCCGTCACTATTTTCATCGCTTATTTTGCCTGGGATGGTTATTACACCTCCTATCTTCAGGTTGTGCACAATTTGACCCTCACTCAAGCGGGCTATATTGGTCACATCTACGGCCTAGGATCGTGTATTTGGGCCGTGGTTGTAGGGTACCTAATCAAACGAACGGACAGGTTCAAGTGGCTTGCCTTGGCCGCCCTCCCCGTGCACCTTCTGGGTGGTGCATTAATGATTCTTTTCCGGCAGCCGGACACGAACATTGCGTGGGTAATAATGTGTCAAATTCTGATCACAATCGGTGGTAGCACGCTCGTCATGTGCGAGCAGATCGCCGTGATGGCCATCGCCGACCACTCAGAGCTGGCCTCTGTCATGGCTATCCTTGGACTGGCGTATTACATTGGAAACGCTGTAGGGAGCTCACTAAGTGGCGCCATATGGAACTCGTCCCTCCCGAATGAGCTTGCCAAACGGCTACCCGAACTCTCCCCTGATGAACTAGCTCTGATCGCCTCTGATCTAAAGAAGCAGCTAAGCTACCCCGTAGGAACCGCCATACGCGACGCCATCATTGGCGCGTACGGCGTGGCACAGTCCCGCATGTGTATCACAGGAACGCTCATATCACTTTTTGAGATCCTCGCTGTTGGCATATGGAAAGACGTCAGAGTCAGCCAGTCGCAACAAGTCAAGGGCACTGTGCTATAATGATAATGAGGCACGAAGAGGGGCTGTCTTTTTTTTCGTCTTTTGATATCCAATGCGTTAGAGTCTGGGAGCCTTTAGCAATATAGCAAGCACGTTTATGACTTTTAGAATGAATATATAGCATCTCTATAGAGGAGATTTGCACACATGCCTGAAATGTCGTCTCGTACATCATGTAAGCAGCTCATTCTGTAGTGCTAAGGTAGCAATACCAAGAAGAGCCCAAATCAGGATATCGCTTGCCTCAGCTGTGTGTATCCCGTACCGGATTCGGTCGAGGGAGGTCAAGCAGGTACCAGTAGGTATACGAAGTACCACGAGCACTAAGGGGACGTCTAAGTACCCACTAGGTATAGCATTGTATACGAGCGTACTCATAACATTCCATCTCCGGCAGGTAAGATGGTCGTCGTCAATGCGGCCGGCTGACGTTCCACTGCTGGATCAGCGCCTTTGTACACTCCGATCTCGCAACTTTTGCTGCACGATAGATGAACAAGAAGGTACTTGGCTGGGCACCGAGGGCGATTGGTTATAGATCGTCTCCTTGATCTTATCTGATCCGGTGATTAGATCCATCGAATATTTCCAAGTTCCATCTCCCTTCGACCCCCACCAGGACCGAACTCGACCCAGCCAAACAGCATGGTGCAGGGATGGAATTTTTCGTCCGATCGCTCCCATTCCCTGGTTTTCCAGCCCAAGTTGACGTGCTTACCGGACCGCCGGTGTTTTGTCGTCGCTTTTAATTACGCACCGATACTACCCTTTTTCAGACGAGCTTTCCGGAGCGCTGGATACGAACCGGCTGGCTTCTGGGAATGGTGACCTTAGCGAATGGGCCAAGCGCCGAGATGAGGAGGACCCCGAATTGAAAATTTTCTACATTTAACTACTTAGGTATTTAGTCTCGGACGAGACGGACTATTCCGCATTGCTTAAGTTTATTATATCTAATGGGTTGCCAATTACCGACGTTATTAAGCGTTCGATCTATAAACTACACGAACACATACGATACCTCGCTCATTCAGCGTAACTATAAATGAGTCGCAGTTGAGAAAAGTTGCATGGGTGTGGAGAGCGATCTCTCTGC
Organism: Hypomontagnella monticulosa; assembly: GCA_902825475.1. Lineage (NCBI taxonomy): Eukaryota > Fungi > Ascomycota > Sordariomycetes > Xylariales > Hypoxylaceae > Hypomontagnella > Hypomontagnella monticulosa. The sequence continues at coordinate 2,581,823 of CADEBF010000011.1, read as the reverse complement.
GTGTCTGGTCTAGTCCCTTTACGCGTTACGACTTTGGTCTTGGAATCCGCGCTAGACGAGATCGCCGAACGGGTTAGATCCTATTCCCAGACGGATAATAGTCGAATTCGAAATTACGGTGAAGCGTGAGGGGGAGGTTTTGGAGGCTTTGTTTATCTTCGTACTAAGACAAGTCGCACACCATCAGCGCGATCAATTTGTCTCTGCTTAATATGGCTGCACAATCGCTTGTCGCCGAGGCCGCACCGAATCCTCAGTTCCAGAGGCAGAAACTGTCTTATTTGGAGGGACCGGTTGACCCTCCGCTGGTGGACTTGACACTCGGCGAATTGCTGGACTTGCAATGCCAACACCACGGCAATCAGGAGTGTATCGTCACGCCATGGACGGGCGCGCGGTGGACGTACAATGAGTTGAACTTGCAGAGCTCGCTGCTGGCGAGGGCGCTGCTGTCGCTAGGCATTACGGTTGGTGATCGCGTGGGTGTCATGGCGGGCAATTGTGAGCAGTACGCAGCCGTGTTCTTCGCCGTCGCTCGGATCGGCGCGATACTGGTGATTCTGAATAACACATATACGCTCACAGAAGCACAGCACGCGCTCAAATTCACCGGTGAGTAATCACTTACAAGTCCATAGGGTTCGCAATGATCTAGAGTTCTAAACATCCTTCAGATTGCAAGGTGTTCTTCACAACCAAGAAAATTGGGAAGACGAATAACGCCAAGTTATTGGCGGAATTAGCGAAGGAAGAGCAGGGCCCTAATGTTGTGATACTTCGAGGCGAGTCGGGGTCGTATCCCACGTACGCGGATCTAATCAAGCAGGGGCAACGAATGAGCGCCAGCAAAGTCAACCGCCTCCAGAAGAAGGTCCTGGCGCATAATGTGTGCAACCTGCAATTCACGAGCGGCACCACGGGTCTCCCCAAAGCGGCGATGCTGACGCACCACGGTATCGTCAACAATGGCCGCTTCATCGGCGACCGCATGCGACTAACCTCGGAGGATATCCTATGCTGCCCGCCCCCGCTATTCCACTGCTTCGGCCTCGTGCTCGGCATGATGGCCGTCATCACCCACGGCGCCAAGATCGTGTACCCGGAGGAAACCTTCGACCCGGCCGCCGTACTGCGCGCCATCTCCGACGAGCGGTGCACTGCGGTGCACGGCGTCCCGGCCATGTTCGACACGCTCTTCCAACTAGAGCCCCCACCGGGCTTCCGCTGCGACAACCTGCGCACCGGCATCATCGCCGGGGCCCCCGTGCCGCGGTACCTGATGGAGCTGCTGGTGGAACGGTTCGGGATGACGGAGTTCACGAGCAGCTACGGGCTGACGGAAGCAAGCCCGACGTGCTTCAACGCGTTCACTGACGACGCGATCGAGAAGCGACTGACAACTGTCGGAACACTGATGCCGCACGCGCGCGCCAAGATCGTCGACCACGAGGGGAATATCGTACCGCTGGGCGCGCGCGGCGAGCTGTGCATCGCCGGATACCAGCTGCAGGCCGGGTATTGGAATAACTCAGCTAAGACGGCGGAGGTGATGGCGCGCGATGCCGAGGGCGTCTTGTGGCTGCGCACGGGTGACGAGGCCGTGTTCGATGACCAGGGATACTGCACGATTACCGGGCGCTTTAAGGATATTATTATTAGAGGTGGCGAGAACATCTACCCCCTGGAGATTGAGGAGCGCCTGCTAGCGCACCCGCAGATTTCCCGCGCGGTGGTCACCGGGCTTAAGGATGCGCATTACGGCGAGGTCGTCGGCGCATTTCTCGGCATGCCGGAGGATGCGAAGAAGGCGGAGAGGCCGAGTGATCAGAGCGTTCGCGATTGGGTCCAGCAGAAACTCGGCCGCCATAAGGCGCCCGCGCACGTGTTCTGGCTCGGTGAGGACGGCGTCCCGGTGGAGCTGCCGCTTACGGGGAGCGGGAAGGTGAAGAAGTTTGAGATGGCCCGGTTTGGTGAGGAGATGTTGCGGAAGAGACGGTTGGAGAAGCTGTAAATAATTCCATGTTTTTGCCTCTCCCCGGCTCCTTGTAAAATCAATGCCTAGCCTGGAGGGAAACTTGCGTTCAATATGCATAGCTCGGTAGAGTTGTGGTTTCGGGGGTGTTGAAAAGGGGGTGGCTTCTCGTTCTCGGCAAGCATTATCGATAGAGTAGATGTGAGTTTAGAATTAACTACTACCCCTATTGAAATTCTATATTCTTCTTCTTCATTCGGAATCAAGGAAACATATTTACTTGTGATAATTCTCGATTTATTTCTTCTCGACTAAGCTAATTAGCTCTAGTTATCTAAGAACACGATATTCTTCGTGTATAAAGTCAGTACAAGCACTCATACCGATTGACTAGCAGGCTCGGTCAAACAAAACTCGCATGCCAAACACCGCAAGCCCTTAACCAACTTTACACCACCATACTAAGCATCATTTTACCATCGAAATAACGGGCTGGACATAGAAAAATACCTATTGCCCTTCCCACTTGTCGGGTTAAGGAAAAGGGAACACATGCATGGAGAAGAGCAGGTAAAGAAGGGATTTCGCGTCCGAGACAACCTCTGTCGTTATTGCGTGACGCCTCAACTTCCGGGTTAAATTGCCGCCTCTGGGATGGCGCTGCAAGCATTCTTGCTAACAACAGACCCCGAACGTTGCAGCCTCCCGCTGTACGGTAGTGGATGGCAGGTTAATCTCTCAGCAGCGGATGTAGATGTGCCTAGGTGCCGCCTGCATCCCACATTGGCAACCTGAGGGAGGACGGCAGGCAGCAAGGTCGATGTCGTAGGGCCATAACGTATGTATTGTTAACAGAGGCTACGTATGTGACCCACCTAGGGTAAGATGTTGTAAGTTTGGGTGTGACAAGAGTTTTGCCGAGCTCTGAAGCTCGTGCTGAATTTATAACTGCGAAATGCGACCCGACCGCCGATACAGACGTGCGCGAGCTATACAGCGGATTGTGGCTAGCTACCTAGTCCTAGCTATTGCCGTGGGCAGCACAGAACGGTAACCGAGGAATGACAAAAGAAATAGCTATAGATCCGGGCAGGTAGGCTCATTGCCGGTTAAGCCTTTCGCCTTTAACTTCTCTGCCCGTCTGGCGAGGTATGCAGCGTAGGGCGGCTTTGGGACTGTCTTCGCCGCATCGGCCCAGAGCTCGTACTCAACCTCGCCCCATACAGCCAGTTGGTCCATGAAATTCGGGTTCGGTCTAACCTTGCGGCTTCTAGCAACAGACTCTAGAGCACTGTCTAAGGACTTGCGATATTTCCGCATAAGGTAGGCTATAACGACGGTAGCTGAGCGTGAAACACCGGCAGTGCAGTGGACAAGGACGTTGCTGTTCACAGTCTCGCCACCGCGCTTTTCGTCAATAAAATCGCAGACTTCGGGTAGGCGTGCGAGAAGGTCTTGCGTCGATGTGTCTAGACATGGTATGAACATATGATTGCTTTCGGGGACCTGTTTCCTGTTCTGCGGGAACTTCCAGACTGCTGACGGGGCATCCGATAGAGAAATCATAGCCGTTATCCCAAAGGCGGCAAGGTTAGGAATGTTATAAGAGCTATCTTGGTCACCTAGATAGAGACCAGGCTCGATCTCCGAAATGCTGGGATTGGGCATCGTGCTTGCTTGCTTCCAAGGTTGTCTGTCATACGGTTGTTAGTTGAAGAGAGGGGAAAGTTTCTAATAATTCAATGTTCTCTCTACATGCTGATATATCGGTTGAGTCGAGACACAGAAGGCTCGTGCACGTTGTCCTACCTTTTTTTTTTTTTTTTTTTCTTGATAATTGCACTTTGCGCATTAACGATCTCGGTCAAGGAAGTATTAGGCGAAGACAGCGGGCTATTTACCAAAATCTGCTAATATAATATTGAGTTATATAGTGTACAAAAGACATTGCATCATGGATTTCTACCTATACATACAGTGCCACTAAGCTCACTATAATTTTAGTAGCCCTAAAGCGCTAAGCTCGCTATAATTACAGTGAGCTTTAGCGTACCCCTTTCAACCCCATAGCGCACCCCTGAACCCTAACCCTTACCATACCAGCCCACTATAAATATAGAGATCTTAGCACTAAAGTACGCCATTGCTACAGCGCCTTATAGCGCACACTCAACTATAACATATCAGCTTATTTCATTCCCTAATATCTCAGCCCAACCAGCGATTGATCATACTAAAAATACATCTACAGCGCCACTAGATTTATGGCTCTAAATCTATATAGAACTTAAGTGCTGTATATGGCTGCTCCAGGAGGTCGTCGTTATAGGGGAGTATGCGCTATAAAGCTCTATAGTTATAGGTCTCTTTAGTGCTTAAAGCCCCTATATTTATAGCACCCTAGTTTTACACTACATGTACGATGGATGATGTATCAATGTGTATAATTTTATGCCATCTTATCCCAACCCCATTATTTTTATCCAAATCATGTGATATCATAGGATCACGTGATAACTCAATGGAATACTGCATTTATATATGAAATCATAATGTTATCCAATCAATAATACCTCTTTTCTAACAACAACTGTATTTTAATGGTTTGGCATCTTTTTCTGGATGGCGTAGTGGTTTACATCACAGATTAACAACTTAGGAATTCAAATGATTTTCAATACGCAGTAGGTTCGCCATTTGTGCCTGACAAGGAAATTGTCTGGCGGCATTAGCTGGCAACTGTCATTAGTTGAATTGTCTCGTTACTTTCCATCAGGGCTGGATGGGTTGCCTTCTCACCATTGCGGCAGTCGACTTGAACTGACTGACGCAATCATACTTGCGATCCCTCATTAGTCTGGCCAGCACTGGTTCCAGTGGTTGTTGGTGTCAGGAGATGCGTCCTGATACAATCAGACATCAGCCTCTGATTGGGGACCTAGTCAGCGATACTGGCTATCGAGTCACTATGTTGGCCGTCTGTTGGTTGTATATCGGTAGTCCCGAGCGATGATAAAAAGGCACAAGATCAACTGCCCACTTCCCCAGTCTCTAAGCCTTCAAACGATTGGAACACTATTCCTCTACTTTAACCATCAATCTATTTGTTCAAACCCCATCTTCGAACACCTTGCCACACTCGCAGCGTCCATGAATATGTCGACCTACGTCGCAGACTGCGAAAAACTCATCGCGGAGACTCTTCCAGCTATTTGCAGCAATGGTGCCTACAATGTTTCCATCGAAGTGAACCCTTGTAAAATCGTCGACAGTTACAGTCTTCCGGTCGCTCTATATGCCCAAAGTCTCTCGGGTAGTGCCGTTGTGATTAATTTAATGATGCCGGCAGTTCGTGCGTTCCTGAAACGCCTTGCAAGCAGTGGAGTCGGAGGCGCGGAAGACCACGACGGAGTCAGATACCGTTTCATCGAGTGTAAGTGTGGCGTCCTACGTTTGCTAGCAATAGATTCCTCACACCGTCTCTCAACTACAGCTTCATCATGCGGATCAACAAATCCAGTCTCTAGCCTGTAACGGAGGGTTTTAGTTCTTTTCTTTTGGTTTTATTAACACAAAGGGGCGAGAAAGTGGGAGAGTTCACTTCATATTTGGCCGTTTCCCAGGATTCTCCTCATACTTACCTAATGTCGAGCAGCTGAAGGGCGGCAGGGCAGCGTGTTTAATAGGAATGACTAAGGGAATGGTTATTCTAAAGAGAGAGAATTTGTAGACACACGAGATGGGCCGTAATAGCTGTATCTGAAAGGCGCTTATTCCTTGCAAAGTAGAGCACCACCGAGCCCGATCCCCTAGTAGTTAGCCAGTTTCTTGCGAATCTCAGCATCGCTCAAACCCGTCTTTTCAGCAACCGTGTCATGCTATTTGCCCTTCCTCCCTGAACAATATCTCGCTTGCCTTGCAGGGGTTACTGTAATCTGTCAGACATGTCCTCGCAACTCTCTCCCTCTATTACGTGGTCGCTACAGTGTCGGGGGGCTAGATGAAGGTAGAACGTACCGTGTGCGTCTAGGTCGCGTAGGATAGCGCATTCTTGCCCAGTGTATTTTATGTGTTGGCTTCATAAGTGACCCTGAGGCTGGGTATATCCATGGAAGACTACACCAGAGAAGAGGGAGGTGTGCTCTATATATTTGATCACACAAGAGAGAGCCGAGAGCATTTGATATTGTAGACTACGAATTGAAAGTACAGACAAGGTGCAATCGAGTTCCCTGAAGGCTTAAGCATCTAACATAGCAGGATACAGAAATATTATAAGTATATTATAAGTAGGAATTAGTATTCTCGATCGCACCCGGACCCTGAAAACCTTCATACAGCTGCTTTCTTGCCTCGATAAACTCTCTCATATAAGTCCCATCTACCACATTCTTTCCTCCAGCTTTGTCTGCCTTTCCACCTCCCGTTTGCAACTATACAGTAAACTGCCAATGTAACCTCACTACAGCGAGTAACTCTGCCTGAGATCTCAGTCAGGTCGTCGACTAGGCTCCCTAGATAATAGTGAGGTCCTCAGCATCACAAGAAGTAACACCGTAAATCTAGGTCATGATACGTGACCGACCACGTTCGATACTATCAAAACAATAGTCCTAAGCGGGTAATCACGGAGAGGTTATTGTCATGAGGCGGACCAAGAAGCCTAGGAAACAACTCTTTTGTTGCGCGAGGAGCCTCAACCCCTATCTAGTTAAAGTTATATGTGTATATATCCAAGCAGCTCTTTGTCTCTAGTAGACCCCCCTATCTAGGGGGCTAAGGCTACCCGGGACAACTCCCTACGCACGGGCCACTGGGATGGCCTTCCGACAGTCATAGAAGGGGGCGTTAAGCTTAGTAGCTGAGTTAGGTACGTACTTATATTAGAACCCGGCAGCAGGCAACATCCTTGCCCTGGGGAAGCACTCAAATCAATATGAAATTTACGGGCCGCGGTATGCAGTCAGAGAATTAGGGGCGCTCGAGTTGGAGACGGGTACCTGACGCCACGTTGTCGACGCCTTGCGGGGCTAGAGACCACACTCCGCCTTTCCAAACCAAACCCCGAGCACATAAAACTCCAGAAAAGATAATATCTCGAACTAGTCAAAAGCCCGCATCGACTTCTCTTCGCAATGGGTACTAAAGGCTTGACTATACCTACTAAGTGGGTACTTAGTAGCGTATACGGCACTTGGAGATTATCCCGTAGCCCCGGATGTACGGTGGACAAAGGGCCCCGCCCCTCCCGTATAGGATCCCGTTGCCTCCGGTGGGAAAGCTTAGAGTTTCCTAGGTTTGCATCGCGACCCCTTCGCCTGCCGTATTCGTTGAGGTATATTTCTTTGCTCGCTTGCTGCTGCCCGGTCGATGTAGCCCACTCACTATCCGGCCACGGAAGTCGGCTTCTGATTCCACATCTGTGCCTTCACTAATGTAAGTAAGTTCCAAGGTTTCAGTGTTGAAGTTTTTCTTGAGTGTAACTAGCAGGCCCAGCTATGGGGTACGGGAAATTAGATATAACATTTTGAACCATTCCGATTCCTACCTCTTTCCAAGTAATTACTCCGCAAACTTGAATTCATTCGCATATGCGCTCAACTCACGTCATGGTATCGGTATCCGATGCACCGAATTGTTAAGCGGCTCAGGAGAAATTGATCAATCATTATCCTTGTAATACGGACCAAGCTGTCCTATTGGGGAGCCTGGATGATATTATTCCGTCGGAATCCGCCCGCCATTGCGACGCTGCATTGCGCCTCTCCTGTGGGGACAACATCTCTACACCTTTTGACCTCCTCACCGACTGCCCAGTCTGCCCTTTTCCTACGCCACTCTCGTGCGTCATGCTGCTTGTTCTTGAGCCCTAAGAGCAAACTCACGTGTTGGTGCTGCTTGTTTACCGAATCCGGAAGTATACGATCTCCAGTGCGACGGTATGCGCCGATCTTACCCCTCATACCCCAACATGGCCTACATCACGAACCTATTGTGGGTTCCTTGTATGGCGGACGAGATCAGCTCCGGCGCGTTGCATCCAGTGTAACACAAATTGTTTAAATAAACACCTGCTTCCAATATTCAATATGTCCTTTTTCTAATTGCTTTCCAGTAACCGGGCTTTCGGAAATTGTCATTGACAATGAAGTCGCCACTGTTTCTGCTTATTGCGGTACACGCTCTCCTGGGCTGTGCATTCAGCACCGGAGGGCGTCCTGACGCCATGATCTGGGATTTCGCTGAGAAGAGGCAAGCCGGGCAAGATATCGTCACTTGGGATGAGCACTCGCTCTTCGTCCACGGCGAGAGAGTGCTGATCTTCAGCGGCGAGTTCCATCCCTTTAGACTTCCGGTGCCATCGCTATGGCTCGACGTCTTCCAGAAAATGAAGGCAGTAGGGTTCAATGCTGTCTCTTTCTATGTGGACTGGGCTCTTTTAGAGGGGAAGCCGGGTGATTTTACTGCGGAGGGTGTTTTCGACTTCCAGCCATTTTTCGATGCGGCTAAAGAGGCCGGCATTTATCTCATCGCTAGACCCGGCCCATACATCAATGCCGAGGTGAGTCTAAGCAAGCTTCCAGATTAGTCTCAGAATGAGTGCCGGGTACTAATTCGCTTAACCAGGTTAGCGGCGGCGGTTTCCCGGGCTGGCTACAGAGAGTGCGAGGCGTTCTTAGGACCTCTGCGCCGGACTTCCTCAATGCGACGAATCATTATATGTCCCAAATTTGCAAGATAATTGCGGATGCCCAGATAACAAATGGCGGCCCCATCATTCTACTCCAGCCAGAGAATGAATACACAGTAGCTAACCCCTACATGCCATTCCCCGATGGATCGTACATGGAGTACGTTATACAGCAGGCCAAAGACGCGGGAATAGTGGTGCCCCTCATCAGCAATGATGCAAGTCCTCAAGGCTACAATGCTCCGGGGACCGGCGAAGGCGAGGTCGACATCTATGGACATGACGGGTACCCGTTAGGCTTCGACTGCGCACATCCCACAGTCTGGCCGAAAGGAAATCTTCCGACCACGTACAGGGCTAAACATTTACAGCAAAGCCCGAATACACCCTACTCTATCCTAGAGTTCCAGGCCGGATCTTTTGACCCTTGGGGCGGATGGGGCTTCGAGCAGGTACGTAATACATTTACGTTTTGGCAATGGATATCTCGCTTTAGCGAGCTTAGATTGTCCTCGAGTTATTGATCCTATATGTTCGGGATATCGGGCTTACATCTTATAGTGTAGCGCACTTGTCAACCATGAGTTCGAACGGGTGTTCTATAAGAACAACTATGGAGCGGTAAGCCTCACACGATGGTGGCTATGTCGACGTATAGATATGCTAACATCTACAGGGCGTAACAATCTTCAACTTATACATGACTTTTGGCGGGACTAACTGGGGTAATTTGGGCCATCCCGGAGGTTATACTTCATATGACTACGGAAGCGTAATCAAGGAGGATAGGACCGTGACTCGCGAGAAGTACTCGGAGTTGAAATTACAAGCTACCTTCCTGCAGTCGAGTCCCGGTTATCTCACCGCGATCCCAGGAACCAGCTCAACAGACGTCTACACAGATAATCCCGATATTACCGTTACTCCTGTCCTGGCGAATAGCACAGATGGTGCTTCATTCTTCGTTGTCAGACACACAAACTACTCGAGCTTTGAGTCGACGCAGTATAAAATCACGCTACCCACATCCCAAGGGAATATCACAATTCCTCGGTCCTTCACTAACAAGGGAGACTCCCTCGTTTTGAATGGACGCGATTCAAAAGTGTTTGTTACAGACTATGACGTCCAGGGTACTAAACTACTCTATTCCACCGCAGAGGTCTTCACACACGCCAAGCTAGAGAACTCTACTGCACTTGTCCTCTATGCTGCGCCCGACGATGTAACCGAATTTTCGATCGAAGCGCCGCCGGATAGCGAAGTCAAGAAGATCAACGGCGAAGGGTCTTACAGTGTGACGAAAAGCGATGACTCCAAGTTTTTCACAATTGACGCGAAAGCAACCTCCGAGGAACTTGTGCTCCAAATTGGCGATAACTTCCTTTGCTATTTCCTTGGTGAGTCTCCCGGTCGAAAATGGGGTTCTGTTTCTAACTGTTTCCAGATCGTAACACAGCCTACAATTACTGGGTCACCGACGTCGAGGGTACAGACTCTAAGCTGATAATCAAAGGACCGTACCTCGTGCGCTCTGCCTCTATAGACTCTGATGCGCTGCATATCAAAGCCGACTTTAACGCATCCACGAGCGTCAAGGTCCTCGGAGTCCCAAGTGGTGTTACGAAGCTTTTCATCAACGATGTGGAGACTGCTTCCGAGACAAGAGGCCATGAATTAGTGGCCGATGTGTCGGTTGAAGCGCCTTCAATCACTATCCCCAAGCTCGCGGAGCTCGACTGGAAGTACATCGACTCACTTCCGGAACTTGGAGGAGACTACGATGATTCACTATGGGTAAATGCCGATCACCCATCCACCGAAAATACGTACCAGCCACTCCTGGCCACAGTATCGACGTACGCATCGGACTACGGCTTTCACACCGGCGTACTCTTGTATCGGGGCCACTTTAACGCAACAGGTAATGAAGCGAACTTCTCGCTATGGGCAGAGGGCGGTAGCGGCTTCGCCTCTTCCGTCTTCCTCGACGACCACCTCGTCGGATCGTTCGGCGGGAACGCAGCAAACGAGACCTTCCAGGGTAAGTGGGACATCACATGGGCTGGTCTTGAAGCCGGAACGCCGCACGTATTCACCGTTGTGGTCGAGAATATGGGGTTAGCTGAGAACTGGGTTATCGGCTACGACGAGATGAAGAAACCTCGTGGCATCCTCGGATGGCGGTTGGAGACCTCGAAGTCTACTGGTACCCCTATTTCGTGGAAGCTAACGGGAAATCTTGGCGGTGAGGACTACCAGGACCGCGCGCGTGGCCCGCTGAATGAAGGTGGCTTGTTCGTCGAGCGCAAGGGATATCACCTACCGGGCGCACCGACCGATTCCTGGATTTCCCATTCTCCCCTTGAAGGCATCGGGATGCCAGGTATTGGCTTCTACTCGACAACCTTCGACCTAAAACTGCCTTCCGATAAATGGGATATCCCGTTAGCATTCTCATTCGCCAATGACACGGTGACATCTGGCACATACCGCGCGCAGCTCTATGTCAACGGATGGCAATTTGGCAAGTTAAGCAGCAACGTCGGGCCACAGAGCGTGTTCCCCGTACCGGAAGGTATCTTGAATTATAACGGGCCGAACTACGTCGGTATTTCGCTGTGGGCGCTCGAGCAGGGCGGTGCTAAGATCCCCGCGCTCGAACTCGTGCCCGGCGTACCGGTGTGGACGGGCCGCGAGAAGGTCGAGCTCGTCGATAGCCCGGCTTGGAAGGAACGAGAAGGCTCCTACTGATGAATTATTTGGAGGGGATTAATATTTTCGTGCTTCCCATATCGTTAGGCCATTTACCACTAGATACGCCATGGGCCGCACGACAGGTGGAGAAAATAGGGGTAGCTACCCCACATGACTTTAATTAGTAATATATAAGCAGCAAGCTTCCCCTATTTTACACAGGCCTACAAAGAGCATATCACGCATCCCCCTATTTTTTGTGTCTATGCTTGAATTCCCTTATTAAAATCAAGTCAAACCTACAGAGGATACCTCCAAAGGGCCTTTGCCATGACAAACCTCTGACAGACCCATCTAACAGCCGTTCCATTCTTGGCAGTCGCCGAGCCAACTGTAAGACCAATCGCTGTATTACCTAATTACCACTTGTCTCATCCCTATTTTAGCTGAAGTAACACCGGTACGACGGCTGGTAGAGCCTCCTGTCAGCTGGCATTTCGGCCCGGCAAGAGGGAAAATCTCTTGGGGGTGTTTCCCGTCAACCGGTGTAACGGACGTCCCAGCTGTAGGGGATATTTGAGTCAGTCCGTCCTACATCGACTTATTCACTTACACAAAGACTACACATATAATGAGACCTGCGTAGGTCGTGATCAATTATCTATCTGACAAGCCTATGTGCGTAATAGGCTTCCGATTGAATCATACCTTCGTGATCTTTTCTTTGGGTGATTTCCTAGGCCGTAACCGCCTCATCAATGCATCAGTCATGCAAGGCAAGGCAAACATCAACCCTGTGATGTCCAAATCAGACGCATAACCATAACTCCAGTGCTTCATGCCTTGTGTCTCGTGTCTCTCGTGTCTCGTCCATTCATTCATAAATTCATGCCTCCAGGTCCATGTGTCTTTTTCGTTTTGTCCTCCCTTAGACCTCCATTTCCTCCAGCTGCTTCTCCACCTCCATCTGTTCCTTAACCTCCTGTTTCATCTGCTGCAGCTGTGCCTTGCACGAATCGACGACGATCTGGCAATCCATGAGCTCGTCCACCTCATCGAGGTCCATCATACCCTCCGACTCCAAGTCCAGCTCGCTGAGACGCTGCTCCAGCAACTCGGCAACGAGAGCACGGCCTTCCTCGCCTTCGTCGTGGCGGTACACCCACTCCACTAATTTGTACGTCAGCGCGTGGCTACGGTTGTACCACAGCACCTGCTTGGCAACGCGGTGCACAAGATCGCGCTGTGAGGCATCGTTGGTATCGATGTAGCGGCACAGCCACGCTTGTTCCTCGCTGCTGAAGATGTTGACGCCTTTGTCTAGGCAGATGTCGAAGAAGCGACGCATGGGATCGCGGGTGTCGAGGGGTAGAGGGGGAGGGGTAGGTTCGCGACGAGAAGCTGTCTGCTGCATACCGTCCTTATTCAAGGCAGCGGCAAAAGGCGTTGTGGCCTCCTGGGGCGTCATGATCTGCTGTGACTGTGACATCTCGTTCTGCTTGTGGCCCTGGGAGGATCGAGGGACGGCCGAAAAATCAAGTGAATCTTCTGCCGCAAGCCCCTGCAGGCGTTTGCTGAATCGCTGACCGGGCATCTCGTTCAGTGGGGTAGGGAAGTGTCGGATGTTCTTTTTCTGCGAGCGGCGCTTCTTCGTGGAACTTTGGAGAGTCAAATGATCGGACGGTGAAGCCGGCGGGATGCAAGACTCTTGGTTCTGCTTCTTCTTGTGACGTCGTTGGGCTAGGGCGCTACTAGAAGGTGGTTGGATCCGAAGTGCTGGATTTCCGTCCGGTGTGGATGTTACGTCGAACTGGAGGCCGCGAGGTGGGTCGCATGGTGACGGTACACCCTGGAGCGGAGAGAACGCCGGGGGCATGGGCATACCTGGGGACACCATATCATAAGGAAATTGGTAAGGCGTCGGGAGAGCAGGAGGCAATGGGTAACTGCCATGCGGCGGGAAGGCGCGAGGCGATGGGGAACCACCGACATGCGGGAAGGTGGGGCCCATCGGCGCCGAATGGGGGGCCGAATGGGATCCGGGAGGCAGCATCGAGAAGCTGCGATCAGAGCTAGGAGTCGCTGCATTGTTCGAGTGTGAGTTCAGCGACCCAAACGACGCGGACTTCGGCATTCCGGCAGTAGCGGGCGGCGTCGGAGGAGGCCTAGCCGACGGGGGAGGTTTCGGAGGGAGACTGCCCTTCGCAGAGAAGCTGTGATCAAGGGTCGACATGGTGAATGGTGAATGAATCAGACGATTTTTATGAAGGAATGTGTGAAATTCGAGGAAGTTGCGTTAATTATCAGATGCGTCTTGAAAGATGATGGAACATCGGATGGCCAGGTTCCAAGATGCGCGGAAGTAATCTTTCTGAGGAAACAACGACTGGTGAATGTTAAAATATTCTGTGTTTGGTGTCGAATATTCGTACCTAAGGGTATCTTCCTGTAAGAAGGGCGAAGGCAGACCAGTGAGTATCGAAGTATTGGCAGTTGGCAATCACAGAAAGAAGTGGCACTACTGGGCAACTCACCCACCATACCTACTGATTTCAATTGCGTTATAAGGTACCTACAAGCAGGTACCTACCTAAGTAACTATAGATGTGTTTTTGCTGCTTCCAGCGACTGGATAACGCAGGCCCCAGAGATGTCTAGTTATTGCTGTCCAGCCTTGCACCCTGAGCTCCTTCCAAGTTGCGCATAACATAGCTATACTCCCTAACAACCCTTCTACGCTACCAATCAAATAGATAGAGCCATCTTAGCTACACAGTAATATTCACAAAGAGATAAAATTCTCGAGATACGCGACATAAACCCCCTGCTATTTCCTAATATAGAAACTACTTAACCTACTTAACCTGAGGCTCCATGAAGCCAGAGAGATTGGCCAATGACAGCTTGTTTTCAGGCGATTAGGTTCGCGCCTACCTACATAGGCACAGAGCGCTAGATTTGCTAGTTCAGCCTCATGTAACCTCATTGATAGGAAAGAGTAGCAAACAGAAATTGCTCTAAAGGGTGAATGTAGAGGGAGACCTCCCCTCCACCTCCTGGAGACACTATGGGCTGGCAGGTATCATTCACCGTATATTTTCATATTAGTCTAGTATATTACTATAGCCAGTTTACAAATCATGCTACTTCACCCGATGCAGATAATTTTAGGTGTTCACCAGATTGCTGTTGTGAGCCCTTATCTTTACGTATCTCTGTATTCTACACAAAAATAGCCGAACAATTATCATAAGGCTTTTGCGAAGGCAGCTGAGACTATGCTGCTGTTAAGGTCGTCGTTATTGCCTTGGGAAAGGCCTTGTCGTTAAAAATCCTAGCATCTCATACGGCCAATAACAACCCTCCCTTTCAAAGCCGTGTGTACGGTCTTTGGCGGATACCTGGGTCTGGTTTGCATATTGGGGCTGCACCTAACTCTAGATAATTCTCTCCATTTCGGATAGAAGTTTTGCTAATTATTTAATTCGTCCCAACCATGGTAAGATTGGGGTGGTCTCATGGTCAATAAATGTGATCCATGTAATCGACCACTAAGATAATATATGTTTCTAAAGTTTCTCGAGTAACACGCTGGAATTTAGCAACGGCCAAGTCATTGCTATTCAATAACTATATTATGAAGTTATTATCTTTCTTTATCGCTTATATGTATATAGTCGCTGTAGGTGATTTTAAGAACCAAACCGAACCTTCTAAGTATATTCCATGAGACCTACTTCCTAGTGCTATAGTCAATCTAGCCTCATGTCTCTCCCACAGATATAGCACTTTGACCGTACGCCATTGAAGTAGGGCAGATGGGGAAATTATACAGTTGTCTTGACCTGTGCTGTCTTGTCTACGTTGCCTGATGTTAGGCCCATAGTTAATACGACCTTGAAAATATAAATTTGGAATATTTAGACTCATGTCTTTTTGTTGCTCTATCTGTCTTGGCATGTTTGACTTTGAAATGTCGCTTTCGCCAGCTAGGGGTTCACCAAGGTAGTCATTAGCTAATTCTTATAGGGTATGCTACAAGGAAGGGAGGTTCAAGGTATAGCAATAGTAAGGAGTAGCTAACGCTTAAGAAGAAACTAGAAAATATTCTACTGCGAAGTCAGCAAAGTTACCGGTTCAGGGGTAAACTCGGCGATCCATATGATTTTCCCTAATAAAGAAGTAGAACTATCAACGCTCTTAGTTTCTGTCTACCCGTAAAATATCACAATAGTGTAGAATGGCCAAATTATTCGAAGCCAACATCGATACAACCAATACTACCATGCTTCTCCTGCTCTTCAAGAGAGGGGTTAAAACAAGAACTAAAGTAGCAAAGTCTATCACATCTTGAAGTGAAATACGCCTCGATTATCATTACGGCTGGTTATAATCATTATCGAACGGTAGAACGTACTGGATATATCTCTGATTGGTCACGAGGATGATGCGACCTAGTATAGCCATGTGTATCTAAGTATGTAGGTACTCGTAATCACAATCCGTGAGCTATAAGTATACTACCCAGTCCTATAGATTATAACATGATCACACCCACACCGGCTATTCACGCTAACGATGACATCAGAAAGGGGGTATTTGTGCTCATTCATAATTATGTATAAGTATTGCATCACCCCTGAATTTGTATCCGGGAACGATGACCGATATCGGACCGAGGAAGAGTTATCAGATCCGTAAGAGACCCACAGTACATTGAACGCGCCATTAAATTCCTGGTGATGAAATTTTTATCTGATCCGAGGCTAGCCATCAAGCCCTTGTACGTAGCGTAAAAGCGGTACCCCGATCCATCCGCTTAAAGTTATCAGATCCGCTTCTGCAGACCGCCAAGAGCTGTGGTCTCAGTTCACTACCACCCCCGGTGCAACAACCTTCCCAATCTCCCGTAGCTCCTTGTCAGATCGTGTTCGGGTGGATGGCGGTCGCTGGCGTGGCTGGCTAGTAATCAACCCAACCCGCGCGACCGTTGAGACACGTTGACGTTGAAGGCGCGATCCCTTGCATTAGCGTGCGAAAAAGTTTTGAGCGTGGCCTTATACGTGTACGGAGATGGAAAGTGGGAATAAAGGGAATGAAGGAAATGAAGGACCTGCCTAAGGGTCTGCCGTTGAGATGTATGTGTATGTATTACTAGTACCGGCTTGTACACTACCTTACGGTACTTCCGAGTCGCAATGCCTGTCGGTATTGGTAACGATGGGGGGATCTACGTCGTACTGCTAGGGAAGCTTCGAAAGAAGCAGAAGCTGCAGAGCTAATGGCCGGCGACTGCCATGTCTGGGCAATGGCGGAATTACTCGGCTAATTGGTTTTTTTCTTTCTCTTTTTTCTGTTTGCTTGTTTCTCCGTCCCGGTCGAGGAGGAAAGATCTCGGAATCTGATGGGAAATAAGAAATTACTTTTTTCAGTATTCATCCGTACCTAGGTAGATAGAGAGAGCTGGCTAGGGAGACAAAGATTTGTTGTCGAAGCTCATTTGGTACCCAATCATATCTTTCAATTGCCTCACACCTCAGGGCAGCTTCAACAATGGCGACACCCTCCTCCAACGAGCCAATTCTCAAGCTCCCGCATCCCTACCTTACCCCCTACGTTCTTATCAAAACCGAGCGCTCCTCGGAATCCGCCCCGTGGTTCCAGGTCAAGCAACAAGAAACCACTGCTGGCAATGGAGACAAGGCGAAGACGAAGCCACTCCCAGAACGCCTCGACAGCGATACGCTCTTCTTCACTGAGCCCGCTGACCTCAAATCGAGCGAGCGCCCGCCCGAGTCAAATAATACACCATGGGGCCGTGCCCGCCGCTCACCGAGCTCGACCTTCACATGGGATGATGGCGCAGCTCCGCCCACCCTCGCGCAGGCCTGGCTCGCCATATATGTCCTCTTCACAGTGCGCCCGTCAGCGGAAGGGATACGTCTCACGCTTACCGGACCGGGTCATGAGGCGGTAGCGGGACAGCTAAAGGCGGTGCTTCTAGCCGTCGACCACCCCGCAGCCGGCGGGCTTGAGGGCGAGCTGCTCATCCTACGCAGCACGTTCTGGCAGGGCGCGGGCTCGCCGTTTGGACCGCGCAGTGTCTGGGTGCCGGATCTGGAGGACAATGTGAAAGCGAGCAGGGATACAACTCCGCTCCTCCCAAAGCCGCTGTCGTCGTACCCGCTCGCGCCGCTGGAAAACGCGATGACGAACGAGGCGGGCAGCGCGCCGGCGTGGCATCCTCGGCGACCTGCCAAGCCGCGCCCGGGCTCTGTCGTGTATAGTCGCTGGATCCCGCACCTACGCGAGAACTTCAGCATGGTTGCGCTGGATTGGGAGGACCCGGAGCATTTGGAGCTGTTCCACAATTGGCAGAACGACCCCCGCGTTTCGCAGGGCTGGAATGAGACCGGGTCGCTGGAGCAGCATCGCGAGTACCTCCGCAAGGCTCATGTTGATCCTCACCAGATCACGCTGCTGGCTGCTTTTGATGATACGTTTTTTGCTTACTTCGAGGTGTATTGGGGCAAGGTACGTAAGAAGCGGACGTGTGCTTATATAAGTCTGAAAACTAACGCGCTCATTGCTGTTTACAGGAAGATCGGCTCGGAGGGTACTACAGCGCGGGAGACTTCGACCGAGGACGGCATTCGCTGGTGGGTGACGTGCGGTTCCGCGGCCCGCATCGCGTGACGGCGTGGTGGTCGAGCTTGATGCACTACCTCTTTTTGGACGATCCGCGTACCATGTACGTGGTGGGTGAGCCCAAGTACACTAACAGCTCGGTGCTGGCGTACGACTTCATGCATGGATTCGGACTCGATAAGTTCGTCGACTTGCCGCATAAGCGATCTGCATTCGTCCGCTGCTCCCGCGAGCGCTTCTTCCAGCTTGCGCCGCTCGGCGAAAGCGAAAAGGTCGTGGGTGGAACATTGGTCGGATTGCTCCCCAAGTTGTAACTGTAAGATGCTGAGAGGAAGTGGTGTTGTCACGTGTTCTGGTGAAAATTAAGGAGATTAGCACCTGTAATTTTTGTTCTTAAAAAAATCTCACCGCGTCATAGCTTATCGCCTATGGAAATATTTACAATCAATCACATATAAAGTTCATTTACTAGTAGGCAACCATGATATACATAATATTTGCATGTATTTAAGAAATAAATACCATGCTCTTATTATAAAGCTATCGCAATCTATCTACCGTGCTTTTGATCGTGGAATCGGGAATCGTACTACACATCATTTTGCCCTAAACCGCCTCCATTACGCCATTACGCCCGTATCCAAGCAAAGTGCAGAGCGACCGTCAATGAAACGAGGAAACTTTTTACGCAGTGATGCCCCCAAGGCGAAGATGATCCCAGCAGACTACACAAGAAATGTTAGCAATGAACTAATGACAAGGTAAGATAAGTGGAATGACTCACTTCTGAAACCCAGATCCTCCTCGAAGAACCACTCCATGACCTGCTTGCCATGATTCATGCCGTCGCTACCGTACGAGAGCGCGTTCTTGCCAACAGCCAGACCGATCATGGGAGGGACTTCGCCCAGCTCATTGAACACGGGCTCCTTGCCCTGCAGCTCCTGCAGCATGATCTGGTGGATGTTGAGCCCCGCAAACTTGCCCTGGTGCATGGCCGAGCCGCAGCGCTTGATGCCGGACCAGTTAATAAGGTCGCCGACGGCAAAATGCGACGCGACGTTGGGGATGTTGGAGGACATCTGCAGGTTTGCGTGGATGTTGACGAAGGCGTCCTCGTTGAGAGCCTCGGCAGGCAGATATGTGGTCGAGGGCACACTGCGTGAAATGGCCATGATAACTTGGCTGGCGACCATCTTGTGGCCGTTCTCGAACTCGACTTCGTAGGTCTGGGCGCTGCCATTCGTGGCCTCGATGGGCGTCGAGCTCTTCAGTCGGTGGTTCAGCAGCACGTTAACGCCGGCTTGCTCTGTCAGGTCCCGCGCACACTCCTTGACGTTATCAGGGAGCGGCTCGGCTGACAACAGTTTATCTCGTGAGTGGGCGAGAGTGACTTGGACGTTAGGTTGAACCTCCTTCAGCTCAGCTGCCATCTCGATACCCACAGCACCTACTCATGTGTTAGCCATGGTCAATTGGGATGTAAAGGGGTAAAGTAGACTTACCTCCACCAACAATTAGGATAGGCGCAGTGCTGTTAGTCACGGCATCAATATGACGGCGGGTCTCCTCGAGGTACTCCTCACGTCGTGCTGACTGGGGTACGACAGGCCATACACGTCGGAGACCGGTAGCAGCGATGAAGAAATCGTATGACTCAGCTCGCTCTTGCTGATTCGGCTGCTCAAGAATTGTAGCAGCCTTGTTATCGCAGTCGACCTTGCTGACAGTGCCGTGGATAAAGCGCACGTTGGGTCTCTGCAACACTGGGATATCCTTGAACTTGACCCAGGCCTTCTCGGAGTAGGCAGGCGAAGCCAGAGCGAGAGGAGAACCGATTACATGGTCTAGAAAATACTACGTCAGTAAGGGATTGGGGCTTGCCACTACAGATTGGAAGCACAGATGCACAACAATTCATGCATATCGGCAGAAAACAGAACCAAGGAAAGGTTTACATACAGAAGCCATCGCGCTCATCAACAATGGTGATCTCGAGAGGAATAGGCGCCTCAATGGTGTCACACTTCTCGAGCAGATGGACGGCCGCAGCCAGGCCGCCATAGCAGCCACCGGCAATCAACACCCGGTAGGGGTTGGCATCGGAACGAACGCCACTCATGTTGGAGAAGTGGGAGGATATTGGGAATCTGGTTGTCGGAGAATTAATTGCAGTGAAGTGGAACCGTGGAGTCGATACAGGTGTAGCAAGAGAAAGTATGCAACAGTATCGCAAAGATGGGGTGGGAAGTTGGGCAAAGGTTGATCGTAGGAACATCAATTCATATGATCCCTCTTTAGTTTGCACTGTCACACCTCTGTTGGGTCAATGCTGTGTTATATTGAGTGAATAAAAAGAATAGGGGAAGGATTCAAGGATCAATCAATGTCAGCTTCTCGGATCACGGAAGACTGTTTGGAAGAATAGGCTGATGAAACTGACCGACATTGATCCCAAGAAACTATTGACGTGGTAGAGAAATAAGAAATTAGGAAAACGCCATGTGAGGACATACCCTAGTCATTATATTATGTATGTTGGGTATGGTACCTAGTATAGCGTATCTGTAAGTACCCAGGCAAGTTAGGGTGTTAATCCAAACAAGAAGCCTAGCTGGTTCGGCTACGATAATGACGATTGGGTCCATCTACTACTCTGTGACCGTGTTAATAATTCAATGTTCACGCCCAGGGTGCCAAGGAAGACACATTATTCCATTTGGGAACAGGTGCAACTCTGTGCGAACTGAGTATTGATTACATAGTACAGTTACACGGTACGCCCGATGTTCTGGTTATGATTCAATTTTATCTGATCTTGACCTCGGAGTCGAATACCTAGCGCCCAATTCAATTTGTACCGACCTGACATTAGGGGTTAGTTTGGTACAGTTAGCGCCTAGAGAAAGCCTGGCTAACAATTCTTTAACCACCTGTCAGGTTAGTCAACTACAATGTAGGAAATTAGTTTGCTAGATAACACGCGGCCGGTTTTCAATGTTTCATTTCGACTAGATCTGATAAAGGGAAAGAGCGGTGATCACGTCAACCCCCCTAAGGCCCGGTACCAAAAGACACATGCAGCGGGGCGGCGGGGGGACAAAGTTATCAGATCCGCACTTTGCAGGGGTTTATTGTGGATACTTGTGGAACCAGCAGCGAAACCGGCTACCAATTCGGCCAATGTTATCCGAATACCAAGTCTACTCGTGTATACTTGCCGTTACGCCTCGGTACAGCGCATTCCTGAACTACATCTAGAGTACTAGATCGGAGGGGGAATCTTTACCCGCTTCAATTCCCTCATTCCTCTTCCGGAGGAAC
Organism: Hypomontagnella monticulosa; assembly: GCA_902825475.1. Taxonomy (NCBI): domain Eukaryota; kingdom Fungi; phylum Ascomycota; class Sordariomycetes; order Xylariales; family Hypoxylaceae; genus Hypomontagnella; species Hypomontagnella monticulosa. The sequence goes on along the minus strand of CADEBF010000011.1, from coordinate 2,560,491 downwards.
TCACGGCATACAATTTTACGACTCCGTCTTATTTAAACTATGGCGGAGTTCAACATCCGTTGACATGGAGTTGCTACAGGTATAACTATAGGGGATCTCCTTGGGGAAATATCCTGACATTGAGGCTTCAGCCTCAAAGCCCTAAGATTAGGTCATCTTACAGATTAAATATCACCTCCATCATCGAGAGGACTAATATGGGGTACATGTCGGCCCGTGGTGAAACAGAGGAGAAAATTTTCAAGAATCGATGCGACGATACAGACGCCCGCCTGCCCTACGATGACCGGAATGGAGGTTCTTGGCTACGCTAACAACGCTGTCGCACAAAACTAGGAGCCTCATTCTGTCTCTTATGTAATGAATGCCGATGCATGCCGCCCAATCAGCCAAGAAACAGTTCATCGAGCGAGGATAGGAGGATTGCAGGACTGTAACGCCACCTCATGCTATAAATATAGTATTTCCCCGTGCGCCCCTCCAATCACCACATCCTCGAAGTTTTCAGGACTTTGATCTTCTATTTGGCCCCTTTTGCTACTGACTTGAAGCAAGTTGATGAGATAAGATATCGTAACGGCCCTGGGCCTCGCCCCCTATCTAATTGCAACATCCAGCCTAGACACCGGACACTGAGGCCGGTTCCTGCTAAACTATTTACTTCGTTTTATTCCGTCCCGGCCGAATTGTTCGACTAGCGTAGATGTTGCCGAGACTGCATCTGTCCAGTAATTATATAAGTATGGAATTACATGATTATCATAGCCGTTACGTCGCTGGGCAAACAAACGTTCCACTAACGTTTATTTGGACAAGTCTTCCTAGTATGTGTCCATATAGGCGCGTGTTGGGGAAAATGTGTGAGCGTAGATGGACTTACATGGACTGTACCGCTATAGTTTTAATTAGAGGGCGTTCTTCGATGATCTACAACACTCTATGTATGATACAATAATCTGGGGTAAGTAGAAGAATAACTGAGGAATTCTTGGACCCGGACTATTAGAAGTAGTTGTCCGTTTCCAGTTCTGATGAGTTGAAATGCTCATACAACTAAAACCACAACTAGTACTCTCGTCAGTATCAAGTTAAATCACAAATCTGGCAAAAAGGAGATTGCCAATTGCTATCGAATACTCTTCCGCCCTAATAGAAACGAATATGCGTGCTGGGGGCAAACTAAGAGGAGCAGCTAGGAAGCTCAACCTAGCTATGATTACGAACCTATGCACAGAGATAGCGTCTATCGAGAGGTAAAGGCCATAGAGGGGATAGCCTAGACCTAGTAGTTATCCGTTAGATAGCCGAAGATCAATGTGGAAAACGGGGTTCCGCCCCGACATGAGTTCAATGTCGGAAACCACTCAAGTAATTAGCCATAAAATGAGCCACCGATACTAGGTCGATGCCTAGGTAATTTCTATCAGGTTTGATTTCGGAATGCCCTCCGTTTAGTAGTGGTTACCCCTTATAGACATATTTAGTACGGCTTAGTGGATTATTCCTCACACTCTACTCGATATAATCTGCTTTTATCGTGCCTACGGGTAGCTGTGATGAAGTAATATCGTCAGATAATTTTATATATCGACTTGGATTGCTAAAGCGTTTTCGTAATATCCATACACTCTCTGTAGTCATGAAAGGTAGACCTTCCGTTTAGCCTCTTTAGCTGCTACCAGAAAAGGAAGTTCAAGGGATGACTACGCGGTTCGGAATAATTTCATAAAAGGTAACTCGTCTTGGATGATGTTACATCGAAGTTAGTATAAGGTTTAAATCGGCACATGGCAACTAGCGTACCAATACGTCGGGTCTAGTTGTCGGATGCTGTGGAGGATCTTTCCTAGTCTATCCCCAGGATTGCTTCCCAACACTAACTAAAGAGCGTTCACTTCGGCCGTCGGGTCGTATCTTAGGAATACTGAGACATACCTCAAACAGAAATCTCCGAATTTTCTCAGGGGCAGTACCGAGGTTCTCTAAAATACGGGGTTGTAAGGTGGTTCGTTAAGCTAGCAACAATAATCCACTCACAACCCTTTCAAGGATTTAGATGCTACCTAATTACTTGCGGCATCTGATAGACGGAAAATCAACGTCTATTTTTACTGTGATATACTAATAGAGAACAAATGCAGACACAAGATACACATTAGGGGCAATATCACTATAGTTAAATCTAGTTCTACTGAGTTCTACTAATATAATCTATCGAAATAGTATGAGCTACACTGTACATCGACCTTTCCCCCCCTGGCAGGTCAGAGATAATTCATTGATTAGCAATGATTGATGTCCTAGATCGTTGGCGGATACACAATCGTGGATTTGATATGACCATGACAACCCATGATGGCATCTAGAGGAATTCAAGGACATGGTGATGCAATAGGAGGAAATAGGATGCTTCCATAGCATCTCTATGCATCATTCTGGGTTACTAGATGCGCGACGTGATGAACATGGGATGTTCTACAATTGAAACCCCTTTTAGAGTGATCATTTGACTTATTAGTTCGACCTATCAGGATACGGAAGAGTGTACTATCGAGGAAGTCTCTAGAACATCACGACCTATTGGCTATTATACAGCCATGATAGAAGCGCCTAAAGTCCTAGAAAACCTTGATATAATGCATAACCAGTAAACTATGCACTCACAAGATGTCCTGAAAGAACCTGAGTTTCTTGCGTTGATCGCGCTGTAAAACAAGTGACTAAGCAAGCTATAATCTACATATACCAAACTACATTTACGGTATGAAGTATCAAATTAGAGCTTTGGATAGTATTCAAATGTTATGTATTATTGATGTATTGTCGCTTCCAAGTCAACCCTGGATTCTGGGAATCGACGAGGCCTCGCGACTTCCATACACTATGATCATAGCTAACGCTAGCTAGCCATCGAGGTCGTGCTTACCATCAAACATATCTAGCAATCAGCACTGATACTTTCCATCTCGTTGTAGAGCAGGGAAGGATCGTTCCCGTCAACCCATTTTCCACAGCCTGCTTCTATTGTCCTGAACTTGCACATACTTGCATGTTAGTGGTGAAAAAGGCGCCAAGCCCGACCCTATCAATTAATATTTTCTTCATCACGACGGTTACACAAACATTACTTCGGCGTTTAGGTATCCAATACTGCGGTGGTTGGCCAATTGTCCGCTTGTCCTAGATTGAGGTGGACGATTGGTGATCCTGTCTTTATTCAGTCGTTATTCATTGGTGCCTAATTCTGCCCCTCCTCGCCGAAGAAGGTAACAAAACACGAGGACCGCCGGGGGAGGAACCACAGTAACATGACACAACATTAGCACGCCAGCAACACCTATTAACGCGCCGGTATTCCAAGGTTGTTCAGCATAGCCCCAGCATAGGGATGCCCTGCACCTACCTGCATGCACAACTTGTTACCGTTTTAAGCATCGCGCGTAACCCCATCTCCAACTCCAAACTTCGACTTCAGGTTGTGCTAGCCCATCATTTACAACCGCCAAAAAATTGAAGAGACGGAGGTTCACACTCAGTTCACGCTAAAGATTCGAAGGAGGATACTGATACAATTCACAATGGGTCGCTGGTCTTACCTGGATGAAGACGACTATCGTCTGCCGGAGGGCATGACACGCATTGGTTACGACGCAGATGACCAGACCTACACATTCCGTGATACAGACGGCAGCATCTGGGAGAGCGCACCTGGAAACCGCTATGGGCAGCTTTCGCGTATCTCAGGACCCCCTAAACCTGCTACTCAGGAGAGCTCCAGCAGCGTCGAGATAACGGTCTACGAAGATGACCCCTATTCTTACGAGGATGAAATGTACAACGAGGGGATGTACGACGACGAGAAGCATGAAAATGAGAAGAGTACGAGTACACGACAGCCTTCAACTAGTCTTGATGACAAACCGTTACCTAAGCCCCCGAACAAGTTTCACATGGCAGCTAGAATCCTTGGTATTATGGCTCGAAGACGCCAGCAATCGAAGAGAGGTTGTCCCCCTCGCCCCCCTCGAGAGGTTCGAAGAGACGAGTACCGCTCCCGTCAAGGAGATAATCAATCGCTATCACAAGACGAGTCTCCGATAGACGAGCTGCCCAAGGACGACGAGAAGAGTCTTAACTGAGAGATAGTGTATTTCGGAATGGCGACATTCGTTTAACGGTCACTAAGAACCATTATACTAAAAGCACACCATGACACTTCTCACCCAGGCCGAAAATACGGTAGACAGCTACGCTCTTTATGGTATACACCACCTCAGTACCCATACTTGCAGAAGTTTCACGTTTCTCGCAATACATTCCCTCAGCTTGGACTTCGACGAATACGAAATGTTAGCAAACGCACTGGACACACATAGGAGGCAAAGGGAGACACTATCGACTTTGAGAGGTCTACAGCAGCTTAAAGCCATTGATTCACTCTAATCGCGGGCGTATAGGTCTCTGGGCTGGCTGCTGATGGATGGGATGCCATGGGTTTGTTTCACAAACTCAGTCGATAGTCTGGTTTCGAATACGGATTTCACTCGACTCGGAACATCTTGTCTTAGGTTTAGACAATGAAACACAAAGTTAAATCGCTCTTTTCGCTCGTGCAGAGTAAGTGACCGATCGTGATACAATGGTTTATAGACTGTCCTGCAAAACCGTGATCATTTAGCAGTTGCCCCCCTTCATCTAAGGGGCCGTCTACTCAACAGCGTATGCTGCGTGTGCTGAAATTAGGAATAGGGGGTCCCCATGTAGTGTAACACAATGTTGTAACTAGCGGCGCAGATATCCTGCTTTAATTGTTGATACGAGTCTATCTTGTAGCATAGCATATTCCAAATGTCTACCATCACTCATAAGGCGTGCCATAATCATAAGCGCTACCATGCGTCCAAGTCTACTCGTATAGACTCCATATGCCTTGCCATCTAGACGTAAAACTCATAAAATGAGTATATGAGTGCTTCGATATCCGACCCACGATAGCCACTGATCGATACCTAGTAAGTATACCTAAAACCCTCAATGCCTTCAATAAGTATCTTCCCTGACGCAGCCAGCTTATTCGCGAAGTGGAAGTGCACCGAGAAGACGGCGACTACGGCGATAATCAAGATATGCGAGCCGATGGAGACCCATACGGCCGTCATATAATGCGGCGCCTCCTGCGACCTTACAATGAAACTTCCAGCGATCCCTCCGGCACCGTTCATAGCGGTGACGGCCGCGGCGGTGAAAGCGCGTTTCCACTGGCCGGCGATATTATTCGCCTGGTACGCGCTGAGCGCAGCCCAATTACTCACGTACGCGCCAGTGGCGAGGTACGTGCCGACGTAGCGCACGGCGACCTGCTCCGAAAAACCAAGCATGCAGAAGCCGACGATAAGAGTCAAGCAGTTGAAGACGATGACGGGGCCGCGGAGGCGGAAGCGGTCGCCGACCATAGAGGACAGGAGGACGGGGATGACGGCGTAGTAGTAGGGGGGCGCGGAGAGGAGGATGGACTGATTTTCGTCGAAGCCCATGCCGCTCTGCAGGATGATGGGCAGGAAGTAGGACAGCGCGGTGGAGACTAGGTTCAGCAGGAAGAACATGCATGCGAAGCCGTACACCTTCGGGTCCTTCGCGTGCACGAATACCTTGCCCCATGAGAACGGGTCCGGCTGCACGTCCTTGCGGTCCGCGTTGATGCGCGCCACCGCGAGTTCTTGTTCTTCCGCTGTGAGGAACATGAAGGACCGGTGCGCTTCCTCGGGGAAATCCACGATCCAGAAGTACGTCATCAGCCCGATGACCATGGAGATCAGCCCCTGGACGAGGAACATGTACCGCCAACCGGCAATGCCGCCCTTGCCGTTCAGCTGGTTAAGGCCGAAGTTCACGATGCCGCCCGTCGCGAGGATGATGACCTCGCCGGTTTGCAAGAAGGCGAAGCGCGTCTGCTGCTCCCTTCGCGGGTACCACGTCGAAATCAGGTACGTTAGCCCCGGGTAGATGCCGCTCATGGCAATGCCCAGAAGCACGCGGAGCGCAATCATCTGCTGCCAGGTCTGGATGAAGGCCGTGCACATGGTGATGAGGCCAAAGCAGAAGGTGATGAAAGAGAACCATAATCGCGGGCCGAACGTGCGCACCGCGAGTGTTGATGGTAATTGGAATGCGATGCTCGATATGGTGAAGATAAAGATGCTGACGCTGAACCGATTGCCTGTCAGGTCCAGATCCACCGGCATTGAAGTCACCGATGCGGAGCTGATAACGCCGGAATCAAGCAAGTTGAGCGAGCAGAGTATGCCGGCGATAGTGCATAGTCTCAGATCTACCTTGAGCCTGAGACGTCGCTCTAAGTCGCGCCTATTCTCAACCACGTCTGCGACATTTCCTCCGGCTCTCAGAATGTCCTCTTCCTCCCCGGTAAAGACGCGCTCAGAGGGCGCATCTCCGTCATCGGCGACTTTCGAAGACAAGCCGTCCTTGCGCTGGTCATCGGCGGAGTGCGGGTCGAGAGATGAAGCCATCGCCTATCTTCGAATGAGTGAACTCGACGGATGAGTCCACGAATCTAAAGACCCGCCGACGGCGGACTCAGCTGTACTTATCATAGACGTCGACGAAGAAAAAAAGAAGGGTATTTCAAATGTATACTAAGCAAAAGTGGAGACTCGGGTGCTATCTTACCAATCAAAGCGGATTCTTTGTAGTATTTAGCCACCTTGCCCCAGCGCTCGCGATAATTCAGAGTCATCCAGTGGCAGGGGGGCTATTAAGGTTACTGCGAGACCTACCGAGCTTAGCGAATCGCTTCCATATTAGACGAACATGGATCTGAAGATCGCATCTAGACCGAAGCGGATCGTTTGCACATTCGTCATCTTCCGCAACCCTGATTATATTGTATTGTAATTTATATCTGCGGGTCCTAAATGCTTCGACTATACGATTGGAGATAGATGTCGATATTATAGGTATCAGCTTGCTTAAGCCGTTGTGGCTTATGCAGTAGCACAGTATTTATCCAATCAGAAATGGGGTTAACATAATTGAGGATTAGGCTTGGTTGGGCTACAAATCAATATTGATACTTTTGATCATCGAAGCGTCAGTTACAATGATCAGAGTCACACGGTAGTGTCTAATGCAATACCCCATAGCCTAATCCGTATGCGATGGGTTGTAGACTGAATGTGTAACTTGGAAAGGATCGTGATTATGAGAGGTTGGCCGTGTGTCTTACCCCGTATATTCGGTTTTCGGGAATCTTCCAATTCTCCCACCGAGCCCGCCGAACCCGCCGAAGAGAGCAAGCGATTTTGGTTAGTAAGCGCGAAACCTTCACTGATATCTTGAACGGAGCCGAGCGAGAAATCCTATGACTTTGAACTTGGTGTATCATTTCCCCTAAGATCCTGCCGCGAAATTTGCTTGGGCGCCAACTCGTGAGCAATGATTGAAATATCCGTCCGGATTATTAGGTGGGGTTGAATTATATGGCAGAAATCAACTCATGGTATCGTATTGACTTAGGCTTGCGGTACCGTAGTCCGCCCTTCGGATCATATCCTGATATCAATCACCTCCGTATGTATAGACCCCCTCTGCCATACGCTTGATCCTTGAGCTCGGCTCTGGCGGTTCGAACTCCAGCCAAATGAAGGGGTACACTATCAACCCGCTTCTGTACCTGCGTTCTCACACTAACATACCTCTCCTCGATGGACCTCGAGCTCATTTCTGTCTTGGTTCTGCGGAGAGTCACGTCCCATTTCCAATTCTCTCGGGTTAGACTTGCGGTAGCGGTGCTGATGTCCCGAGCAGTAGCGGCAACAAGCGCAGCAGTGTGCAATTGAGAGCTACCGGGTTTCGGTGCTGGTCTCAGATATGCCATAACGACAACCTGGAGGCTGGCATTGAGGAATGTAGCCCCGCCAAAGTCATGGATAATGTGCACAATGGCTATATTCTTAGCAACGATCTGAGGCGGGGCGTAAGGAGGAGGACCGATTGTAATGATAGCTTCGTGCCAATCATAGGAAACTCCCTCGACGCCCTTAATAGGCTGCACAGCAGCCCAACCGATATAAATGCCACCGAGACGCAGCAGTAGGTCGCTGGGAACGCCGGATAGGTTTGCTGTCGATATGCCAGTTTCAGTACGACTTCGGCCAGTCCCCGAGACTACTTTACCACCGAAACGGATCGGAAACGGCTTCTCTGGTCCCTCATCGTCACCGATAATTTCGGGGGGCGCTTCCAGCCCCCCTTCCATGTGAAGGGCGCCGTACGTAACATCCCTCTCTGCATCGAAGCCCTCTTCCATCGAGTCAACCCGTCCTTGCAGCCCGGACTTCTCATAGGCTATCATTCCAGCTTCCTGTGCGACGAATCCTGGTGTATATTGCTCGATTCTGCTTTGTATCGCGTCTCGGGCTGGCCCAATGTATCTGTCCACGGTGTTCTGGCCTACCACCGATGCCACCTTCAGCCCGATTTCAAGAGGCATGGTCCTCAGGCTTGCACCCCGTAACACACTGACGTCCGATGAAGTGCTCGCTATGCGAAAAACAGGTGAAGGGCAAAGGGTCTTCTTCGACCCTTCACCCGTGCACATAACAATGCGCAAATAGCCATCCTCCGCCGAAGCAGGGATCCGAATAATGCATGTCTCCCGAGCGATGTGCTTCGACAAGTGTTTATGGGATGCCGCCTTCTTGAGGAACTTTTTGATATCTCTTTGCCAGGCACGCTCATCCGCAGCGGGAACATCAGAAGCAAGGGTTTCGTATGATGGCGTCACCTCGATCCAATTGCCTTGCGTCCGGAGCAAAGCACTAGCGGCCATGCCCAGATTGCCCGAGAAGCCTTTCCGCTGCAACCAAAATGAACGGTCACTTGGCAATGGCTCATCTGCAAAAACGGTAACGGTCACACTAGTTGATGAGCCTCTGTAGAGCACCACGGCAGGAGAGTGCCGGAGAATGCTGTAATGCTTGGTGGACTCGAACGGATGTGAAATCAGTCCGCCAGCGAAGTAGATCGTCTCGTCGACTGCTGTTTTCCATATTGACCGATTGGAACTAGGGGTTTCAGGTGTCTCGGCGTCAGATTTCTGTGAAATTTCTGAAGGGCTCAAGACAAGAGGAGTAGAGGTCTGTTGGGCAGGGACAGCAAGATTTGTGTCCAATTCCAATTTCAACTCCTTGGTTTCGACGGGCACTATATGAGCCTTGTGAGGAACTGGTGATTCTAGATAGTCATCTAGGAGACCATCTAAGATACTATCGTCTTCCGGGGGTGGTGGAGGTGGGTTTGCTAACGGAACGGGCTTCCGTCTGATGCTTTTCGTAGACGATTGGTCCATCTGTTCACTGAGAATCATCAATACGCACTCAGTGAAGTGGCGATGGCTTCATCATGAACCGATATATCAAAAGATTACTATTAAAATAGATGAATTAAACTTTTTTCTTCGCAGATTAAGAAACCGAATGAGGCAGCATTAAATAGTACTATAATTCCAAGTATTAATAGAGAGTATCTGAATGAGTAAAATACATGATTAGTTCGTGAAGAATGTACGGCTGTGTCGGAAGGGAAGAGGTGAAATTCTTGTAGAGATGTAATAAGGGGCTTTGTTATCGACACTTGCTATTGGAAGTTGCTTGGCGGATTGCGACGACTCAATTCTGCGACGGTATTCCCGGCAGGTAGGGGTGTTATGGACCCCACCATCGCCCTATCGCCCACTGAGCATTAGCTTCTCCAGAGCTTCGATAAGTGCCATGTGGAGGCAACCAATCGGCACTTTAGGCTTTGTGATGCCGTAATTTATTGACCCAAGGATGCTGTGATCCAGCATGGTGGTTCAAGCTTCACCGTAGCTTTGCAGCACTAGCACTTCCCATAGGCTGATCGATCATCCTAAAGCTACCTGCAACGTCTTAACATTCCCTGTTCCAATTCTTATCTTGCTATTCGCAATTGATTCTTCTACGAATCTATCCGTACTATTTACCTAGACACTTCTTTGTCTGTTCTCTAGGTAACTAGAATGTAGACATTCTGATGTATACACCAGCTTGATAGCTGCATTATAATCTTGGACCAAGCATCTTCTGATATCATTCAACATGGCATCATATATTAGTAGCCCAGCCTCGTCTACCTCTGTATCACGATCTACCTCTCACCATGGCGTTCCTAGCTCTACCGACTCAGTATCCGTTGAGACTCTTGTCCAACATCTTCTCGATGCGAAACGATCACTCTCCTCTTATGAGACTGTGCTTCATGCCAATGAGCTCGTCAACCTAGCGCGGCGAGCCTACGAGGAATCTACCATCCTTACCGCACAATCCAAGTTCCTCCGCCGGGGAATAAGTGAACAGGTCCGCCTACTGCAGCGCCTGCGACGTAGCCTGCTTCGAACGTACGATGATGGACAACGCGAGTTCGAGCTAGTCATCAAAGCTCTAGATGCAACCGACGCCCGACTTCAAGACACTATGGATGCTCTTCGCGCTCGGATTGTCGACAGTGCATTCAGGCCAGATGGTGAAGGGAAAAAGAACTTGATGGATTTCGTAGATGAGTCGCATGTTAATACAATAAGAGATGCTCTCAAGGTGAACATCCAAGCGCTACAGGTCCGTTCCGCCCTATTCCATACCTACAGCATATGCTAAATCAAGCTACCCTTCAAGAACACACAAAGATCATTCGATGGCGATCTACTACGTTTCGATACCGATATGCGCTTACTTAAGTCGACTATGTCTGACGCCCCTTCGCACTCGTCGCCGTCTGCTTCATCAGCGGAACACTCTCTACCCCAACTCCTCGCCTCCATGATACAGCACTCGCACGACATGGCCGATAACCTCTCGTCTTTAACGAAACATTTTGATTTATGCGTAACCGCGGTTCGAACAACAGAAGGAGGAGCGGCCCTGGCCAAGATCAAAGCTGCCGAAGCAACAGAGTCACAAGATGGCGGCGATGTATCAATATCCGGCGTCATCGCGGAGCAAGAGCTCCGAGTACCGGACTACGACCCAATATCTCCCGAGGACCGCGCCCAAATGCTCGAGGTCGTCATACAAGACGCGTCCGAGGTTGATGACGTAGTTCGAGAGCTTGGCATAGGGTTACAAGCGATGGAAGCGGACTTCGTGAGCGTTAACGATCAAACCAATAAAGTTAAGAACACATATCTCGCAACCATCGATGCATTCAGGGTATTGGAAGACATTGGATCGCGACTCCACAGCTATATCTCTGGCGAATCCGATTTCCGTGCCAGGTGGGTTGAGGAACAACAAGCAATCAAGGATAAGATGGGCGAGATGGAGGACTTACGAGTCTTCTATGAAAGCTACTCCAACTCATACGATGGGCTGATACTTGAAATTGAAAGGCGAAAGACATTAGAGGATAAGGTCTTGACCATATGGAAGAAGGCGAAGGAAAGTGTCGACAAGATCATCGAAAGCGATCGTAAAGAAAGGGATCGCTTTCGATTAGAACTCGGGGAATATATCCCTACCGATCTTTGGCCGGGTATGGATGATGCTATGGTTAGATGGGAAGTTGTACCGGTCCGAGACGGTAGGTATACAGGGCAAAATAGGGTCGGAAGCCCACAAGCCCTTGAGGGAAGTGTTGTCGAGGCCGCAGACACAAGACCTAGGCAGGCATCAGACTATTGATAGACACAGACGGGGTAACCTAGGCGTATCTTAAGGCGTTCAGGACTTTTTAGGGTAAGGCTGGGTTCAAGGCGGTTATGTGAGCGAGTTTGGGTCCCCGGTGGCGTCTAGTCTGATTTGGTTCTTTTTCGAAGGCGATCAAGCTCATGGACGATAGTCGGGGCTGGCCATGTGAATTTTACGGTATTGCTCAATTTACAGCTTGAGTGTCTTATTAGCCTCCTAGATCTTCTAAATCTCCAAATCACTCATCTCCAACCCCTGATTTTGCACACATAGCTCTGTGGCTCCCATAATTACAGCAAGGACACCGCCTATATCGATGCAAAGATTTAGGGACCATGCACTGTCGCCCAGGCCTTCGAATTCGTATTAATGACCTGAATTGTCCACATCAGCTGGTTCAGCTAAGTGGCCGCGGATAATAAAGGGAGAATACACCCACTTCCCAAAATCACAAATTTCGATCTGACCTCCAAAGAACATTTTTGCTTTGGAGCTTTCTCATCTTGGCCTGATATCAATGTAATTCTGGAAGTCAAGCCTCCGGTGCTGATATTATATCATAATACTTTTACACTACATTTGCTCACGGGCGAACGCACATCATATAAAGGATCATGAGCCAAGTTATAAGCTGTAGCAAGTGCTAAGGACTATCATAATACATTCCCAAGACAAATGAAATGATAAATCATGCCAAGGACTCCCATATAACGGGTATCAACACACTGCTAATACGCCGCCCAATGATAATACCCACACCCATACCGAGAACCGAGTGCTACATCGTTCCGTTGTGATACATAAGTATACATGCGCCAATACACATCAAGGCGAACAGCGAGCTCGAGCAGTTCGTAAACCGCGAGCACACAGCCATTCGCTTCGATACACCGGCGCCTGGGTGCTGGGTATAGTAAGGGCCAGTCCACGCAGCAACGCTGCGATGCAATCGAGATCCACAGGCATTCAGGGAATCTCATATGCGGACCTGCTACGAGCCGTCACCCAGCACGATCCAGGCTTCTCCGGTGGCCGACGCCGTATCCGCTGCATCTTCGGAATACGAGTGCGTGTTATCGGGTCTCACTTCGTTGCCGTCCTCGTCGATATCGTCGATCTCGTCGCTACTAAGGAGATCCGAGTTCTCGACTAGTGCCCAGTCAAGAGCTTCCTCCTGTTCTCCTTTAAATTCAAATACCGGGTCGTCAAACTCAAATGTCACCAAGGGACATGTGTTTAATGAAGGTGCCGAGGTCTCTGGGATCTCGGGGAGCTCGGAGATGGTGGAAAGCGCCGCGTCCCTATATGATCGACTCGAGGGCGCCTGGTCGTTTGAGCTCTCTTGAGGGATGGTGATTTCGTCCACAGGAACAGCGGGTTCGTCAAAATAGGGATCCAAGAAACGCTGAACGTCCGCGTCTGAGCTTAGCAACGATAGCGTGAGATCTACGTGTAGATACGATGTATCCCGGTGCTGCTTCTTATTTCGCTTCGCCGGGCGGACCGAGTAGACCGGTTCCGGGTGGACGATGGTGTCTAAGTTGAAGCAGGAACCGCGCGAATGTTCATCGTCGTACAACAGGCCCATCGCGTATAAATCGGCGTCGTCCTCGACGACATCGGAATGAGACCACCACCTCTGAGGCTCTCGGAAGGCTTCTTGACGTTCGAGCTTGGGCTTGCCGCGGCTGTGGTCGCCAGGCAGCACGACCGAGGGGTCAGCCGCCATGTCGCGACCATCAGCGTCGTCACATATCCATTTTGACTGAGGAGTGTTGAAATTCCGGTGCCGGATAACGCGGTTTACCTGGGATCTGGTGACCCTAGCAGGTCGGCTCAAACGAACATATTTGGAGTTTTGACGGCGGCTATCTTGCGGACTTAGACGACCTCGCCATGGACGAGATAAGGGACTTGAATTAGAGGCTAGATCTGAGAGCTGCTGGAGGGCAGGGAGTGCTGTGACTTCCGTCATGGCGGGATTTATAAGAATAAAAAATGCAATACTAGGTAAAATGGTGTAATACGCAATATGTACTTGTGAACACGTAAAGTAAGAGCAAGAGTAAGAGCAAATCGCGTGATAGATGGCGCGTGAAGGGCGCAGGTAGCGTAAGTATTCGGTGAATATGGAGCTAGAGGAATAGTTCGAGAAGGGCGAAGAACACAAACGTGCTTTATAAAGTCCATCCCAGGATAAATGAATCATCGGGGATCCCACTTTGGATCTGGCACTACAGTCATCGGGGAGGCGATATCGTTTTCGACGCCATTACCCCGGTCGCCCCGGTACTGAAGCGTGTAAGACGATTGGCTATATCTCTAAGTCAAGTGAGTCACTCGATCCCACGACCAAACTTGGCTAAAATAGTAATACACTGATTGGTGGCGCAGCTTATTACAGCCAGGCAGAATACGCCATGATAGTAATCTGTGTGGGAGGAGGCCTGGATCTAGGTCAAGAGACTTGTCAGCTGGGAAGGATGCTAGTATGATAATCGATTCTCAATTGATTCTCCCCAGCTTCAGCTGCTAGGCAATAATAAGAGCCATAGCGATGATTCAGATTTGAAACGCGGGCTAGGCGGATATGTGCAAGATGATACTCGGCAAGCCTAACGCCCTGGATGTTGCTAGTACAAGAAGATTTAGGCATGCCATCATTTGAAATTAATCGAGCCCTATTACGAATCTGTCGTGATAGATTGCGACGAGAATAATACTACCTCGACATCAATGTTCCAGACTCCCCGGTGTTAGAGGCAGTGAGATAAGATACCTCAGTTAACAAATAGTTCGTTTAAATGGTAAGTTAATACCAGTATCTGAATATGCTCATAGAACATACTCGCGCACGTCAGTTTCAGGTTAGCGGCCCGCAACCTTGAACTAGGCCAGGTAATGGCGTCATCCGAAGTGAAGTTTGGCATCAGCTGTATTTGGGAGTTACGACGACTTATCTAGAGTTTATACTAGAATTTAATGTTGTACGGCAACTCTGGAGCTATTTCATCCTGACATCAATAAGCTCGTTGAATTTGATCGGATGAGATGTTTGTATGAGCAAACCAAGCAAAGGTCCACCAAAAGATCAAGATGCGTATGCAGATAATTTACGTGTACATATGAAAACGACGATCCCAACCGACTTGTCACATTTAATCATAAAGCCATAAGCCCCCCGTAGCACAAAGTATTTGCACCGTCCGTCAATCCAAGTTCTTCTCCTCCTCTAGGTCGCTATCTTTACTGACTAATAGGTTACCTATCCAATTCATCCGGTTCTTAATTCAATGAGAAGACATCGCTTGTTTCCGTCTTTCTCTCGCTTCTTGTCTCTTTCTCCGACTACAATTTATAGCCTTCGACCCGATTGAAAGGACGCGAA
This sequence comes from Hypomontagnella monticulosa, assembly GCA_902825475.1. NCBI lineage: Eukaryota > Fungi > Ascomycota > Sordariomycetes > Xylariales > Hypoxylaceae > Hypomontagnella > Hypomontagnella monticulosa. The sequence goes on along the minus strand of CADEBF010000011.1, from coordinate 2,545,383 downwards.
ATCAGGGATCGAAATGCCTTCGCCGATGATGAAAGCCACATTGGCTGCTGCTGGCCTATCCAGCGCATCTAATATCCTCGCTCAATTCCTAGAAGCGTATCGAGATAGTCGTCCATTCGTCTTCGACGTAGCCAAATTCCTTCAATTCGTCGCCGTGACCTTCATTACCGCTCCTCCGAACTACATGTGGCAGCAATGGCTAGAACGTAGCTTCCCTGCGTACGAGCTGCGAAAGGTACCCGCGGGCGACGTGGAGAAGCAAAGCGTGGGTGGCGAAGACGCTGCAAACGGCGCAGAGCAGAAGCCGAAGTTAAACCTACGAAACACATTCACCAAGTGGTTTATCGACTGTATCACACTCGGCGCTATCTTCAACACGGTCGCGTTCTTCATCCTGATGGGTATTCTAAAAGCCCAACCCCTTGCGCAGATCCAGCAGAATATCAGGAATGAGACAATACCGGTCATCGTAGCTGGATACAAGATATGGCCCTTCGCTTCCATCATCAGCTTCAGCTGCGTGCCGGTGGAGAAACGGATCGTCTTCCTCAATTTTGTGGGACTACTGTGGGGGATTTACATGAGTCTCGTCGCCTCCAGAGTTTAGAGTCGCGGATCGATCACGATCGACATATCGACGCGTGGTCGCCATGTGAGATGGCCGCGATCTGCCTTGATCAGTGCACTTTCCGACGCCGTGGATGAGTTCCTCTAGGTACGGACGCGGAGTGTATATATAGGTTCCATAGGTATTCATATTCCGGAGGCCACACGAACAACGGACTCCGGCCGAAGCTCAAACTCAGATATTTGCAACTTCAGACGAAAGGAGCAGCGAGCAGGTCGCGATCCGCGCCGCTAGTCAGATTGTGTGTCTGATTAATACCTTAATCTAATAGACGCCGTTCACGTATCGCGGTTTCAAGCCCGTCATGCTCATCGGTATCGGAATTCAATCAGTGTCTAATAATTAGGAGCTTGTCAGTTTGTGTGATACTGACGAAACTAACTCAAAAAGTTCTATAAGTATAGACGAGCCCGATATACTACTCTCACACCCCATCCACCCCCACCAATGGGTCCCAATGCTTGCAGCAGTGCGTTCAACCAGTCTGACATGCATGCCCAGATCGCAGGAGTAATCCACGTTGTGGCAGTGTGGGTCGAAGCCAAATGCCATGAGGGATAGCTTCGTACGACACAGGTATTTACAAAGCGTTGTGCAGCGACCCGACCTGCAGGACGCGTATTGAAAATCAAGGTTCGGCACCAACTCAACGGGACTTCCCGCATATTTCCAAGGCCATCGGAGTCCCTCATACTTTTCCTTGTTTCGTTAGCCGATGCCTTGAAGATCACTATCAGCTCCCCCAATCGACGACAAATCCAAGACCCGAAGAATACTCTCTCACCACCAGGGCCTACATGTGAGCGCTCAAGGAGTCGAATCACACCACACAGGCCTACCATGAAGCTTGGATGATTGTTTTAGGCTCGGACTTTGCTTAAATTCCCGCGCCCGAGTTTTTAGGACTGCCTCCTGCATGTTTTAGAATGGCGGTCTACAAGACGACCGATACGTCGCTCTATATCAATAGGCCCCTTGTCGGGTTCCGTAAACCCCGAGCAACACTCTTGTGTAGGTGGACGGCATACGCTAGATGCGCCATGCCAACGGAGCGACGTCCTAGTCGGCGCGGAGGCCGAGTCCGGCTCCGCTAATGGTCGCTGTGGACCCCAGGTACGGTTATTACACGTTCTCGGATTCGACGACGCCAAAGTCCGAACAGAGAATGGCATGTGCCAAAGGAAGAGAAGCAGGACTCCCTGGGAATCATGAGTGGCTATTGGTGTGTGAATTGCCACCAGTAAGAGAAAATTCACAGGGAGCGGACCAGGAGCGAACCTCGCGAATATCCTCGCCATCACTAACTCCGCATAGATCACATTTACTCTCTGGCTTACTACATCACATCTTCGCGTAAAACCATGCGCTACACACGTGACATACGATTAACAGACCCATTGGACGGCTATGAACTTTGCAAGAGTTTCACTTGCTTAGTTTCGTTAATGCTATTATATTGGTCTTAAATTCGAGTATCGCTCTTCTTTCACCAGTTCAGATGCCCTTCCCCCGAACGGATAGTAGTAGCTGATCCCTTTCCCACATCAGCCAAACGACGGCCCCGGCAGGCCCCGAACATACACTTAACGCGGTAACTACGAAAGCGAGTTTGGTCCAGTTCTTAGCCTTCATGGAGGCCTCTCTCGAGTTCATATACAGCGCAGATGCCCAAACGATAGCCGCCGTCGAGCCAACATACTGATCGTACAGGAAGAAGTCATGCATTCCTCTCGCCATGGACTCCATCTTCTCAGTCGACCAAAATGGTGGGGGCACAAAGACATTGTACACCGTCCAGGCCTCCCGCAGATGCGAAGAGAACATAGAGGGACGCAAACGAACCGCCGCAATTAGGATGAGCGGAATCATCTGGGATAAAATACACCAGAAGAACGCGAACAAGTAAGCCTTAGCGAGAAGGTCTTTCTCTTGTTCTCCCGACAATGAGTCTTGAGAATGCGATTTCCGGAGAGGAGACTCTTTTAACCCTGGTTGAGATGCCTTCGGACGGTCGTTGCGAACATCACGAGATCCCTGGCGCTTCACCGGCCGAATCGCTAATAGTTTCTGGAGGAGCATTGAAAATATGGGCGATCCCTGCCAAAGAGCTCCGAACCACTGATGCACAGGATTGGGAAATAACGGAACACTCATCAAAACAGCCGGTATAACGTATCCGATCGCTAGCGCTTGTGGTAACGCCGATAATTCTGATGGGTTCGATGTTAAAATCGCTTCCGGGAGTCCCGGTCCAGCTTCTTCTGCTGTAGGTGAAGTCAACAGATGAATCATCCCATAAAGGGGCATTGTGCAACCATAGCTGGTAGCTTGCATTAAAACCCCCCATACGGAGAAACTAGCAAGATCATCAGTACACATCTCGATTAATTAGGCGGACCCTGTGAAGTCTTACAAACGGACTACATTGGACCGATTACCAATCCTCAGTCCTTCTATAGCAAGAACGACAAGTATGGCGAGATATTGCCCGCCAAAGTGAAAAGCATAAAGTGAGAGCTGGGGCGCATTGCCGTCAGTAACATTAGCAAACATGACGCTCGCCAAAGTCAGCATCTTATCCGTGAATGGGATGCCAGTGTACCAGGTAAGTATGGGATTGGAAGAACCCGGAAGATAATGCGGTCCCTCATCCCGAAGACGAAGCAGGGCGTGATAGTATCCATTTCGATATAGAAGTCCAAACAAGGCGTTTGCTCCAAACGCGTAAATCAGCAGAAGAGCCACAACGACAACGCCCCTTCTAATTCTTGCCGTCGAAAACTGAGCAGAAATCTCCATAATGGTGTACCGCTATACTGGGTCGGCCCAGATCCTTGGCATACCGATCTCAGAATCTAGTATGGACTCAATCCATAGGGGGGACCTAAAGCTGCTTTCCTAGGCCAATGACCTACCCATATGAATAAGTTGTGCAACCGAATGGAGTCCTGGAAGGTAGGATCGCATGGCTCTATATGAATGATTCAGCGATAGCATTGCGAATGTCATACTACATATTCAGTGGAGAGAGGTAGGATATTTGGGTAGGATGGCTAGCCTAGAGAAGGCGGAACAAGGTTGATCCATCAGCCCATAAACTTAGCAAAAAGCGCCTATATCTATGCGCTGGCATTTCAATCCTTAGCGTCCCAGATAGCATGCCTTCATAACCACATAAATGGAAGCCTGCGGACCGAGTCAGGGTGGTGTCTGGACCGGTCCTTGCAGCATGGTGTTGCATAGCCTAATACCCACATGGGTAGCTGGCACAACGTCGCGCAGCATCGAGAAAAAAATATGAAACTCTACCCCAACCAAAACCAACCTTTCACAATCGACCCGGGATACGGGTGGTCGGGTCAAAAAGACGATTATGATGAAATTATACGTCTAAAATCCGAGGCAGTGGATTCGATAATGTAGCTACTATGTAAAAGAACGTGTGACGTGGCTCTGCATCGTATCCTATAGGCCGGGTCGGGACGGGATCCAGGGACTTTTGGTTTAGGCGCATCGTATAACAAGACAATGACATGCCCCAAATATACCAATTAAAAACTTATACATGCGAAGCTAATGGAAGGGCCGGTCCGCTATAACTCTTCTAAGCTGCATTTGGATAGTTTCCAAATATCTTCGAAATCGCATCAGGCGCAGCAAACATTAGGTTGGGTGGCATCAAGGCTTTCGAAATTAGGACCTAGTCGTATCTCGCATAGCGCGGGAGAAACGTACTTTCGTCAGTATGGTCTTGAAATCAATTGATTTAACCAAGATGACCGGATCCAGATTTTGGCATGTACCATCATTGAAAAATGTTGGGAAGACGCAACCACAATCACATGGTAGAATATCTCGACCTACATAGTGTTCTTTGGACATTTATCCAAATGTAGTTAACTAGCCGCCAACACGGTACCAGGCATACAATAAACTACCTTATAGACTTGTAACTACCCTACTTGGCCATACAGTTATGAAGAACGAATGGTACGCTGCATTATCGTCACACATGAACATACACATTTTAAGACAAATATAACGCCTATCAAACCCACATCTCAATGTATGGGTCTTACTGAAGCCTCATTCGTAAATACGGGAACATACATCGATCTACATCCATATCAAGCTTAAATCGACATCGACCCCTTATTGAGTATTCCATTTTAGGATAGAAAAGTGAATCGAGCGCCTCAAGCGATTGTATTTTGTGTAAGCCTCTTAAACGTGTTACCGTTTCTGGCTATCCGTGGATACGTCAAGTGATAGCTTGCTTTAGCTGCTGTAGTTAGTCGGCATTTCTTGGATTTCCCCTATCCCGCCCACACGATACCATATAGTGGCGTACTAGGTCAAAAAGGGGTACTGTGAACGTTTTAATAAAGTTTAGGTTATGAGTCAGACAAATAGCTTACTAATATTTCGAGTCCGGGCCGGCGATATCGACCCTATAGGGTCTACGGGTGCAACAGGAGTGCAACCCTCAGCTTCCCGGCCGATGCTATTGGCTCGTTGCTGATGATAATCTGTATATGCTTACGTACGTCCCGCCTCGTTGCCCATTACGTACTCCACTAGAGATATCCATACATATTTGCTATGAAGTTTCAATAAGATAATTTGTATCAAGAAACAGGAAAATTCTACTATTCCTTAGGGACGACATATGAGTGCTTCGACAGGGGCTTGCGGTCGTATCAAACTTCGTCCCATGACATTTCATGTTGGTTACTCGGCATCCGCACTCCAACGCCTAAGGTTGTGTCACCAACATTGACAAGCCGGACTGGGCGTAACGACCCTCAATGTTCCAACGCAGCCTCAGAACAGGGACGATATGCCCAATAAATCGCCCTTTTCGGCGTTTTCTGTCCAACCTTTAATGCATGTCAGCTATTAGCGTCGCGATATAGCTACGAAGAGTCTTGGTGACATATTATAGCAATGTTTTACTCATTCGGTCATGCATACATGTGATAACCGCGTGGCAGGCCGAGGTGTAGAAACATGCCCAATAGCGGGGAAGATGAAGATTCTGAGAGCAGGATCATGCAAGAATAATATGGCAATGATGAGACATTGTTGGATGTTGTGTATGTATGCATCTAATCTCAATGATATATGTGATGATACAAAAAAGGCAACCCGAACACCAAGCCGAACCCATGATAGATATGTATGCCGTCTCTACTCATCCCGTGACTTCAGTCTATGCAGGAGGGATCTAATGAAAAACACACTTCGCCGTATGCACTTTGTTACCGAACTGGATTCGTATGTCGTCATAAAACGCCTTCGTAATCATATCAAAGCCAAAATGCCTGCTCGCTCGCTCGCTCTTACCAACCAAATTTCTCTACACGCAGTTGGATATCGGCTCCCAACTTAACAGCCTCCGCACAAGCGTTTCGCGCGGTTCTATTCAGACCATCGGGACCCGACACAACAAAACCCACTCTTCCTTCTGATGTATCGGCTAGGTCGGCTACATAGCCAGGAATATCTGGTCTGCCGGCCTCGCTCGTCGGCTCAGGGATGGTCACATGTACCCCGTGGCTCCGTAGCTCGGCGATTCGCTCTTCTGGTATCCACGAGTGTTGGTTTCGGGAGTGCGTCACCCAGATAAGGTGCACTTGCCTCTTCCCACGATGCGTCGTGACTAGATCCCAAGCTAGAGGGAACACAACTGCGATTCCGGATCCACCGGCGATGAGAACAGCGTTCTCGCACGACCTTAACATGTTCAGGGGATCTTGCGATCCATACGGCCCATCGAGACGGACAGCCACTCTCGAGTTTAGGCGTGCGTAATCGAGAAGACTCGAAGTGAACCCGGATTGCACTCGGATTAGCAAGCCCAACCAAGCATGAGTGGGCGAGTGCCCAGGCTCCTCTACGGGTGCGGCCGAAGCAATTGTGAACGGGTGTGCTTGAAGAGAGTGGCTACGCCCAAGCGCCGGGATGGAAATGAATACGTGATCGGCTGGTTTCCAACCATGTCGGATACTCTTCTGGGAGGGACTAATGCACCCTCGACTCTTAGATGTAGGTATATCCCAGTCAATGGACAGCATCAACGTCTGATCGTCTTCTAACACGTTAAGATCCGCAGTGAAATAGGCCGACTTCATCCACAAGCGCCAGATAAGTCGATCGGCGAGGAAAATTCCCAATGATGCGAAGACGTAAGGCCGGCTCGTAAAGAAGTGGTACCATAGGAACACTAGCGCGGCGACTTGTAAGATAACGTGTGTTGCCAGGAACAGCTCGTACCACCTCTGTCGGAAGCTTCCGAGTGATGTGAAGAACAGTATTTCGTAGGATAGAAAAGCGCCAATTCCCCACAGGATTAGAGGATGGGTCATGTAGTTATAGAAGCTGCTGCTTCTCAACCAGACTGGTGAGATCCATAGCCGCCAGAGTAGCATTCCCGCAAAGTGGACAAGAGCTTCGAAACACATGAGCTCTCCCACGCGGCGGTGGAAGATGTTGAGGGCTTCATAGGAATGGCCCGTGAGGAGTTTTAGCGGTTGGTTCTTGGCGGCCAGAAGGTAGAGGAGCGGAAGATTGACCATGCATATTATGCCGGCTCGGTCGGCGAAGACGAAGAAGTGCTTCCACTCGAAGGGGAGTAGGAGGAAGTGATAAAATATGTTAAGGCCTATGAAGGCTACGACGAAGAGGGATGTTCCATTTGATGGTAGGGTTCGGTTAATTATTGGTATCGGCCGAGGTTGGTACGTTAATAGAGAGTTTAAAACTCTCATAGAGCGAATCTTGGAATTTTTAATGGGCGACTTCCATCGTCGGGTTCCAAGGAGGGGTTGCCTCTCCACATCTACATCAACATCGATAGCCTTCAGTGTCGTTTGGGATGACACTGACCCCTCTAGCGTGCTACTAGAAGAAGACTCGGCCTCAGTCGTAGTCTCGGAATCATCGGTCGGCTTTCCGAGCCGTTTGGGAGTCGTAATTGAGTCTTGCTCGATCCTTCTCCATCTTGACCTCTCTCGTCTGTTTTCTCTCAAATGGGACAATGAAAACAGCACGAGAATCACTAGTAGAACGATATTATACGTAGCGATGATATCGCGACCGTCGAGGATGTAGGCAATTAACTTTCGGAGATATTCTAGACTTTCGGGATCGGTCGGGATTTCTCTAACCGGATTATCGCTAGACGCCAATGTAGAAACCTCATCTAGGACAAGTGAAAGACGAGATGTCCTGAGACTCTCCCGAAATATCTTCAGGGCCCAGTCTCTGTCAACTTGGTTGACGGACATCGTTTCTTAGGTAAGGAAAGGAAAGGTGTTGGGGTAAGAGTTATTAAACAGGGGGGCCAAACACAAGATCTTATCAGATTGATAAAACTCTAGGCGACAGTGCGTGGAATCGCCCGAATGACCGACATCGGTTATCGGTCGCCTGACTTCGTGGGGGGCCTGACCCGACCTGGCGGGCTTGGCCTTATCTTATCGGATGATTCAGGGGTTCCAATCAGCGTGATCTGAGCCCTGGAAAGCTGAGACAGGAACATGAAAGTCACCATCTCAGGTTGGATCAATAACTATTATACTCATTCTGTTAATCAAACGTCATGACGACAGATGCTTCAGAAAGCATTGAATCTCAGACTATATCAAAGGATGCCGAGCTGTTATACGATTACCACCAGTTGCACATGTCTCTTGACGAACAAGTAGACGCTGTCTTCTGTCTCTGTAGTCTCGACACACGTGTAGCAGAACGCGCTGCTCAACTATTTCTCGACGGTCACGGCAACTATCTCATATTCTCCGGCGGAGTCGGTCGACTCACACAAGGTCGCTATGACAAGCCTGAGGCTCAAGTATTCGCTGACATAGCGCTCGGCATGGGAGTGCCGAAGGACAAGCTCCTGGTGGAGCCCTTGTCGACTAATACCGGAGAGAATGTCCGCTTTACATGGGCGCTCCTTCAGGAAAAGGGACTGCGCTTGAATTCCTTCCTGCTCGTTCAGAAGCCGTATATGGAGAGACGCACTTATACCACATTCAAGAAGCAGTGGCCGGATCCTAGTACACGAATTATGGTCACGTCACCACAGCTTAAATGGAGCGACTATCCGAATGCTGACAACCCCAAGGACCTCGTCATTAATATCGCTGTGGGTGATCTGATTCGGATCCGCGAATATCCATCTAAGGGATTTCAGATTCCTCAAGATATTCCTGATGAGGTCTGGGAGGCAGGCCAACGGCTTATTCATGCGGGTTATAATAGCCACTTACCTTGAGTACTGATTGATGTATATGAAGGCGTATATGCTTTGACTAACCATTTGTGCGACGGAATGGTGAGGTGTCGGTGTGCTTCCCTCGGGAGCGGGCGTGGTATGAGCCTTCCGCTGCCTGGGGAATAAGAGAAAGTATTGATCCTGATTACTCGTTTCTTTTAAAATTTTGGCGTGTCGTTGGTTAGTTCGGGTTTCAACGCATCTTCGTCCACTCGAGGGTTTGTACAGTGTCAAATACGGTGCGACCCATCTCGCAAATCTTCAACTATACGGACGTCTATTAAAAGACATGGTACACTTGCGAACTTTATTCGCAACACAAGAATGAAATGGGATTTTAAGCTCTCGATCACGATGTGGAGGATATTTTGGTCGTGTTGTCACTGCAATTCCGTCTCTACTAGCACTCTTCTCTTGGGTTACACGCACGGTACTCCTTGGCAGTGGTCCCGGAATCAGGGGCGCTCAGTAATGTCCCACCAGGTAAGCAGGCATTAATTATTAACGTAATATCATATTTACAATTAGACACGCTATGCGCCTGCGAATGCAATTAACATCCCCTCTTCAACATTCTCTCATTTCCCGACCGGCGCGTTTACAACACAGCGGTGAGCGACGACACAGGCACCTGGAAGGCCGTGGTGCTAGCCGGGAACTCCACGGAGCCGGAAGCGTTGTATCGGGCCTCGCCCTGGTACCAGACGTGGGACACAGAGATCTTGATGAGCTCCCGCTCCGAGGCGTCCGTCCACATCGACTCCACGTACGAGCGGTCGGCCAGCTCGCTTACAGCGTCGCACTCGATCCATCCCTGTTGGATGTAGATGGGATGGCAGGCGACGTTGAATGCCGGAGCTCCCTTGACGTAGTCTGCAGGCGCGCTAATGTTGAAGGTCGCGATGCAACCACCCTATGAACTCGTTAGCATTAGTTTTCACGGCATTGCAGTTTGGTTTTACTCACAGGCGAGCATCCCTCTTGGAAGTTCGTAGCAGGCCAGTCGGCGTAGGTCTCGCGGGCGCTGATGGCGCCGGGGAGAGCAGCTGCGGAAGCAGCGAGAGCTGAGACAACGGTAAAGACGGAGGCGAGCATCTTGGCGACTTGGTGAAGCTGGTGATCTTGAAATCTTAGAAGATTGGTCTTGTCGGCTATGGAGGCGATGGGGATTTGGATGCGGGATGAGCTTCTACTAGTCTTGATCGTAAAAGGAACCAGTCACTTATATACAGCTTTGAAGTTGTCAAGCAACGTTACCCCTATGACGATCTCACGAGGATGTTTGGCCATGGCATATTACGGTATTGAGGCTCGCCTCGTATTGCTAGCCCATGGCCTTATGTCATCGTTGGGGCGCCACCTTGCTGAAGTCATGAAGATTTCCGGAATAGGGATTCATTGGGCGACTTCACTAGGGACCATGACGCTATTAGTTCGCTGATTGGCTATGGTCCATCAGCCCTCGGCTGTGCCCCCAGTTGTGCAGGGGGCCTGGAAAGCCGGAATTAGAGGTCAATGTGGGGACTCTCTAATGAAGGGTAAAGGAATCAAATGATACGAGGAAGATTTGAAGTAGTGCTATGGGGGATGGGTTATAATAGCGAATAATCTCATATGGCAAAGTATGATGCTGTAAGAGAGGAGTATGGAATAGTCGACTCTATATTCTATTTATTAGACTATAGCTAATTTATCTTACCTCAACAACATCGATCTGCATCTTAGTTCAATAGATCGTGTCGCGGGAAAAAATGGCAGTCGACGCCCGCTATTCTTTGAAGGATCGTGCACTGTTATTTGAATGTTCATAACCAGATTATTTGGTTACACATTGTAGATCATCGAAGTCTTCATGAAACTGAATAGGCTATAGACTACTTCGGAGGGAGTTATTAATATCTTACACGAGGGACGCATTGTAGTTAAGAATTTTAAGGGGTAATTAGAAGTTCTCTTCCGTTCGGAAAGTCGCTCGTCAACATAGGCAACTACAATTACGCCAATAGACTCATTAGGCTACTGGAGTGTCATGTTGAGCTCGAAGTCCCAGGCGATGAAACTTTTGCGTTTGTGGCTGAAATGATGCATTCGCCCGTTGCATGCTGCGCTGGCGTCATTACCGGGTTAAAGCATTTAATAGGCGGGGCACTGTACTATGCTACTGTATCGTATTCTCTTCGATGCCGCCTTTTTTTTTCCAATTCTTTCCCCTTCGGCTGTAGTATCCCAGGATTCAGGAGTATCTGCCTATAGCGACGAGAGAATCACAACATACGACATCTCGAGTATCATTACTTCGCCTTCGTTTAATGCACGTTGGTTGCACGTTGGTAGCATTACATATGCTCTGATAATGCCACCCAATCAACGCGTACAGCCAAAATTCAAATCCTCCGTCAGGTTACATCCTCACCACATTTTCAGAGGTGCCATGATGGTAAAGTAGGGGGCGCCGTGCGATATAAACGGCCATGATACCTACAACTCCCTCTGCAGTTCTCTGCCTCGTGTAGTATGCGAACGCCATGCTCTGTGACACCTGCCGAAACTTCTGTAGAGATACCCTCGCGGGCAACTTAGAGGGTGAGGGATGGTGTTTAAGTGAATCTAGAGATGATGAACGAATGTTCATACATGGCAGCGCAGAACAGGCCAGACGAAATGCAGTGAGTGGGTGCGGTCTTTGCTCCATTGTCTATGCCCACTACACGGATATAGAGGAAAATAATGATTTCAATGATTCCGAGTTAGGTTCGGAAAGAGGGATCGAAGATCTAATTCGACTTTCTGTATCAATGAATACAGGAGGACATATGATGTCACGCCGACCGTACTGGATTCTCTTTGATTACCCCCATAGCAAGCCGATGTCGCTTGAATTCTGTTTTGATTCCAACGAGCAGAGTATTCTTACGGGCGTAACAAATACCGATTTCGTACTCGGAAAAGACGTTGAGCAACACATGGGGACTGTTCCCAAAGATTATTCCGGATCATCGTCTGTTTCTACACTCACGATGTTATGGTCATCGAAATGTCGCGCCGAACATGCCATGTGTCATAGACGCAAAAATATTAAACCCCTTCCACTCAGGGTTATTGATGTAGGAGAAAAGGATTCAGCCGGAACTTGGTCTCACCCTCGGCTTCGAGTGACTGACGGTCAGTATGGCTACTACGCAACCCTGAGCTATCGGTGGAGCGAGATCGGCACGCAGTTTTGCACAACGCGGAAGAATTTCCAAGACCTCACGAAGTTTATCCCCGCATGGGAGCTCCCAGAGACTGTTCGGGATGCCATAATATTCTGTCGCAGTGTGGGCTATCGGTATCTCTGGGTAGACTCACTGTGTATTATTCAAGGAGATGACGGGGACTGGAACGATGCTTGTAAGCAGATGGGAGATATATACGAGAACTGCGACTTAAATATCTCCGCGCTGAGCTCTACAGACAGCTATGCTGGATTATTCTCATATCGTCGCAAACCTTTCAAGTTAAATCGCGTTAGCATTCGTTTATTGGACGGTCGACTTCTCACTCTACGGGTATGCGACAGGCGATCAGAGTTGTATGGGGAAGCCCGAGCTTCTCCTTTGTCATCACGAGGCTGGGTTCTACAGGAAAGGCTCCTTAGTCCGGCTATTATCCATTTCGGCCAAGAATGTGTGTATTGGGAATGTTGCAGCGGAACCAGAACAGAATTCTATGCTAACGATGAACGCCCCGGCGCCGGCCTCGTCAAAAATGTGGCCGCAGAAAGCTATCGTCCTGGCTACATCAATTATCCCGGGGGATACTTCATCGCATGGTACCTCATTATGACTGCGTATTCGGCTATGAACTTGACCCTAGAAAGTGATCGCTTCCCCGCCATTCTTGGCTTAGCTTCGCGGTTTCGAAGGATGTTTTCGACCACATTTCTTGCCGGTATCTGGCTCGAGGACCTCCATCGGGGATTGCTATGGAGGGCTTTGCCACTGAATCCCGATCCTCTGCGCGGCAAACCCACTCCTAGAAGCGACGATGACAAATCGCCGGGCTTGCGGTTTCCATCTTGGAGCTGGCTAGCAAGAAGGAAGGGTCACGGAGTTAATTTTGAAATGGAATTAGCACCGGGAGAAATGATAACCGTAGCACACCCGGTTATGAGACTCATCAATTCCAGAACCGACGCCTCTTTCGTCAGCGCAAGCGTCATGCATCGCCCGGAAATCCATCGAGGCGATATTAGAGGCAAACTCCAGCTTTGGGGCATAGCAATGCGGGTCAGAATAAGGGCTGTTTATAAGGACGGCCTTTGGAAATGCAGCATCCAGAAATGGGTACCCATTCTTCCTGTGATATGGCCGAGTCAGCGACACAGAAAAGGCATACGACGATTAAGGCAGAGCGCTCCTTCGAATGCAAAAACCGGCGATATTACCACACTCGATTGTTTTATGGATAATCCCGTACAAGCTGTACTAGAGGGTGGAGAATGGTATTGTCTTATTATAGCTGACTGGCGCTACGAGTACAGTTTCAAACATCTTCTGCGGCTTGCTGATGATGAATTCAAGTTGCCCCAGAACTTGCGGTGTTACTTGCTACTACAACGTGTACGCCCGCTCCGAAGCGGCCAACACCCAAGCGATCTAGGCATCTTCAAACGGATTGGTATAGGAATGGCTGGAATTAATGCCGTGGATGCCTTTTTTGGTGCCGCCAATGAGTCCAGAAGATATCTCAAGATTATATAGTTGGCTTATTAAGCTAGATGTCACCTTCCCGGGTTTGGGGGGGGGTAGAAGTATACCGGCTGCGAGATGATACAGAATACAATTCCAATCTATAAATGAGCAGTGTGGAAGTAGATATGAGCTATGTTCGAGCTTCCCCGAGGGTTCCTGGGGGCATAGACACCTCTTCCATCTACGATACGAGGGCATATCGTGGAGTCATCTTCAAATCAAGCATCGTGGGGCGGGAGGAAGAATAGTTTGTCCTTAAACTTCCTGCCCTTCCAACTCTTTCTGAGTCCAGTCCCAGACTTTCTTCGCCAGTTCCTTATCCAGCATGAGGCCGGATGGCTTATGTACTCCGACAGGCTCATAGTGCAACCCGCTCGTCACCTCCTTAGCCGTCGCCGCCCATAGCTGGTTCTTGACGCCCTCCTCTACAGGTCTGACTCTTTTTGGTGCCACCTCGGTCTGCAGGTGCACCATCTGTTCGTCGCCCGGTTCACGCGAAAACAACTGCGTCGCTACCTCGCCAGGGTCGACTGAGACGATGGTCAATTGCGGATAGTGTTTCGCGAACTCCTGCGGGTATAACATATTCGCTGCCTTGCTCTGTATATAGCAGTTTACTGGCGATACACCCTCAAGGGACTTGAGCGTCTCGAATTGTATCTTCTCTGGCCCGGCATACTTCCAACCCGACGATGATAGGCTAACGATGCGCACAGGGTGGGAAGTAGCAGTTTTGAGAAGTAGGGGTGTGAGCAATTTTAGGAGAAGGGCGTGGCCGACGTGGTTGGTACCCATCTGGATCTCATAGCCCTCCTTCGTTTGCTTGGGTGGGCAACCCATAACTATTAGAGGGGGGTTAGCATGACGTTACGAGGAACTCAGAACACTCGCTCTGGGGACTGAGACTTATCAAGCTCCGGAGCTGAGGTAAGGCTCTTCTGCTTCGGAGTAGGACCACTTACGTCCAGCATTGAGCATCAAAATATCCAACCGCGGCGAAGAAGCGAGTACAGTCTTGGCCGCACTCTTGATTGAGTCGAAGGAGCTCAGGTCCAGTTCCAGGAAGGTCACAGCTGCGCCTGGCACCTGTCTCTTAACATCGGCAACTGCTTCATTGCCCTTTTCGGGGCTGCGAGCGGCCATCCATATCTGCGCTGGATTGTGCCTAGCTAATTCCAGAGAGGATTGCTTTCCCAGGCCGCTATTTGCACCGGTGATGAGGATGACTTTGCCTTCTAAGGAAGGGATGTCGGTGGCTGGGTTGAAAGAAACGGACTTAGTGGCCATTTTGAGGTGTTAAGAGGTTTTAAACCAGAACTCAGCATTGAATCAATAAATGGATAGTGACGAAGGTAAAGAATGCCTAGATAGACGGCTCTGTGCGGTACTCTTATGCTGTCGCCATCTCGGCTCGGAGAGTTAGCGCTCTCCGATTGAAGCTCCATGACAACATGGTTAGTCGCGCTGTAGCGCTTGATGTAAGCGAAAGTTCTATATCACCATGCAGCTTAACGCCCCTTTTCATATCCAACCTTCGCGTCGTGGGGGACTGGTTGTGGGTCATCCGGGCTAGCCAATCAGACCTAATAGTTTCCGAGCGAACCAATCGTTGCGGGACGGTGATTCCGGAGTTAACACCACAACACCCGCTAACGATGAGCTACAGTACTAGCAAGTATCATAACTACTTAGTACCTAAGTGTGTACTCGCCGTCGCGGCTCTTTTCCGTTCATAAAGCGATGATGATATATTTCATTTCCTTTATCCAGGAGGAGAGCCTCTTCATGCGGGCATAAGGGGCTAACTCCCGGGTAGATGGGATGACTCCCTACGCACGGGCCACTAAGATAGCTCTCGAACATCGAGTTGCCGCCAACGAATAGCATTACTGTACTCATGCTTGAATCTCCCGATATTTCTCCTATATCACCGGGGGAAAGCCGCATATATATCCTTTTCGACTGTACATGAGCCATATGAGTCAAATCAAAGTGTCGTGTAGGTTGGCAGAGAATTGCTTAAGACGACGAATGGTTAAGTTACTTTAACGAAACGACACGAGTAGGTACGTATGGTACTGAAAATTCGAACTTATCCTTAAGTTAATGTATACTTGAATGCCTCTCTTATTCTCTCGCCGATCAATCTGACCTGAGTCCGGCCTTCTACACCTGTCAGTTTCGCACTGACCAGAAAGTAAGCCACGAAGGGCCATTTCCCTTCCTTATCCGGATCACCAAGAACCTCGCCCCTTTCCAGAAAAATTTCAGACTCAACAACATACTGTGCTAGCTCCTTAGGGAGTGGCTCAGCTTCAACGAAGGTACCACCGCGGGTGATTGGTATGAAAACTATATGAGAGGGATACCGACACTCAGTTGGCAAAGGCTCACATAGTGAATGAAGGATTGTCTTCGGTGTTGGGTCAGTTTTACCCCTGGCGTTAGGAACATGCGTCGATAAAGCTGCTAGCATATGCAGCGCGAAATAGTCAATCCCATACGTGTGCTCGACCGCATATATCTCCTGGTGGCCTGGTGGCCTAGCGTTGATCTCAATAAGGAATACGCTTGGGTCTGTAGTCACATCCGTATCCTTTTTAACGTGTATCAGCTCAATTCCCTTGTCGGTCATGGCGTATTCCATTTTACTATCTTTCACCCGTGCCTCGAGGTGGAAGAACCCGTTTCGGAATCCTAGCTTGAGAAGTGTTCCTGTCAGTGATGAGGTGAGAAGGGAGACCTCATCTTCGGGCAGCATTGAAGGCATAATTGTTGACAGCTCGACGAATGAATTTGGTGGCGGAGACGACGATATAGGAATGCGTGATGATTCTGTTAAGGAGGAGGGGTGATGCTCGTAAAGCTTAGTGCCAGTCAGACTCGTATCAGCGGTCGAAGGAAAGTCATCATTCACTTCACTCCAGAGAAGCTCCCTATTGAACAAGAAAAAGTTCGCGTCCACTTCTGGTCCAAAGACGTACGGCTCTATTACGGCGTCGATGCCGGAAAATTGCTCCTCAATACGCTGTACGGCGCTGAACAACTCCGTCCGAGACGTGACTTTGGCAACACCTTCAGAACGATACCCGACGGCCGGTTTGACAATCAGAGGATATCGCAGTGGAGATGACAGGCATTCCGTCCTCCTTTTCAGGTCAGTGAGTCCGCTAACGGCCATATTGATGCCCGTTGACGTGAACTTTCTAGTCTTTCGCTTATCATGGCATATATCCATTGCTTCGGGTGAGCTTGTATAGAGACCCATCCTCTCTGCGGCCCTGGCTGTAGAAGGAAGAAGTTTATCTGTGTAGGTCGTGATACCATGGATTGGGCCTTTACAGTTAGCCAGTGCATTGACTATTCGACTCGGTAAGCCATCATCTTCCGTGAGATCACAGACAATGAATTCGTCTCGCCACTGCTTCGCGGAAGGATTTTGTGCCCAGTGACCATCCCGGTCTAGGACGACAAGCTCGATGCCAAGGGCTCTCGCTGCTCGGTACATACCTAGTGACGTTGTGGACGGAGCCGGGTACATCTTACCATCCACAAGCGCAAGCCGCGTCCTAGGAAGTGGGCTTTCAACTATCCAGGGGAAGGATAGACGAGTGGTAATTTCGTCTTCCAATATAGCCATAGCACACTCTACCAGCTCTCTGTCGAGACCAGGGAGCTGTTTGAGGTGAATAGCACCAACCGCGGCGACTAACGACTGTAATATTGTGGTCTCTACATGGTGATCGAAAGCGGATATCTTCTCCCTCACTGTGGTGAAGTCTGCTACACTTTCAGCCAGTTGACATGTAAGGAATCGCCGCTGGATTATATCATTGCGAATTATGTAGCCACTGGTAGCCGGTAACAATAATTTGATTGCCGTAATGCTTGGGCCATTGTTGTTTATGTTCGCCTCGATTGCGTCCTGAATGAAACCATGAACGGCTTCAGTTTCATTACTTTCGGACCACATCGACGCGTCTTGTGGCGGGTTTGCATTTTTCCGGTCTCGGGGCCAAATTGATAGGGGCGTAAACAGGAGATCGAGCGTCAAACATGGTGAAGCCCGCGAGTTTTCCACTGGTGCTTCTAAATCCACTTCTGGCGTGATTCCATTTAGTCGCCAATGGCAATTAAGATGAGCTGATAGATTAAGAAGCGTTAGTGCTGTTGATTCTCAGGGTCAATCTGTACTTACCCCTTTTATCAGCGACATCGGTCTCGAACGAGAAGAATCCGACTGGACATTGCGAGCTGATTCGCTGACACTCCATCATTGGTTCTTCGTTGACCACGACCGCAGATCCAATATCAAACAGTTAGTTCCGGCGACTTCTTATTACTAGATTTGATATTTGAATGGAGAGTTGCATTATTTATATTAATTCTTTCCCCTTATACAGTAATAGTAGCCCAATATACCTATATATACACGTATTATTGTATTGAAGTGTATGTCACCTTCCCTCCTTTGGTGACATGAATACCTACCTAGCAGGTAGGTACCTCGCAGTTATGGACCATAGAATATTCATGAAGCACAATTCGACGTGTTAAATCACCGCCTCATCCTGAGAGCACATAATATAGATAGAAGTCAGCGATATCGGTACACACCTCCATATAAACTAATCATCTACTAGAATAAGCGACTTCCTCGTATGTTTCAACTTGCCAACTCATTTCCCGAAGTTCACGTAGCGTTACTACGTCGCTCGCGGCAAGTTCTTCTTATATAGGAAATCATTTTCCTTTATTAGGACGCCCTAGATAAGTAAAAGAGGTAGAATGCACAGCAACTCGAAGATTATAGGTTCGACATACGACATGCTGCTGCTTCATAATAAGATTGACAAGATACGTGGTATTCAGGTTGGCCATCAGTTCTTCTAGCACAAGTTTGCATTGTTGAGGTTTACAGGACCTAGAGAAATATGTAGTACATGTACTGTTCTTTGGGGGACAGAGTCAAATAGATGTGCCACCTTGCCATACTTCGTCTGACCATTAGTGAAACTCATCTCGCCCCTGGGATTGCAAATAATAGAGTTGGCAGCGTGAGGTTTAATATATTGGTGTTCGAGGAAGTTTGACGTGGATAGTTACATGAATCAACCCTGTTTCAAGGTAGGTATCTATCTGTGCACATGTGGTAAATGTAAACCGAGTCCTCTTTGAACTATAGAATCATCTCTAGTAAAACTACCTATCCAACTCCCACGGTTTGTTCATTCATTTCGAACTCCAAATTGACCGTCATCCATCTTCCCATATTCGCAAAGATGTCTACGACAGAATTCTCTGAGCAAGGTTCTCCCAGGCAGAAAAATGAGTTAGAAATCATAGAAGCTCAGCTTCACTATCCCGATGTAGACGTTTCGTTCTTCACTCTCTTTCGACACGTAAAGACCAGAGACTACCCACTAGTTGTATTTAGCATAATCTCGGCTTTAGCAGCAGGTGTTATCGTTCCTCTACCAGCAGTATGCTAGCTCTCTATCCCATATTCCAACTGTTCTTACCTAATGAGTTGTTTAGGTTCTATTTGGGCAACTGTCAGGTATCTTTGCCGGGGCCGAAAATGATGTTGATTCATCCTCTACCTCCAGCCAGCAGAGCTCATACTACACGTTATATTTCGTCTATCTTAGCATTGGCTCTTTTGCCCTCTGGTTTATTTCCACTGCCGGCTTTTCGTATGTTGGATCTCAAACCGCCCAGCATATTAGGGTCCGGTATTTCGAAGCAGTCATACGCCAGAATATGGGTGTTTTTGACAGCACGGGAACTGGCAGCTTGGCCTCGGTTCTCGGTGCGGATTTAGACGCCATTCAAAATGCCTTGTCCCACAAGCTGTCCATAGTCCTTAGCAGTATCGGGACACTTATTGCTACATATGCTATAAGCTTCTCACTGCAATGGAAGTTGACTTTGATGATGATATGGTCCTTCTTTCTAAGCATTGCCCTTTTACTCTTAGGGGGTCTTATTGCTCATCGATACTCTGGGCGCTCAACACAAGCCCAATCTACAGGGAGCTCTGTTGCGGAAGAGGCCCTTAGCTCCATCAGGAGTATCACCGCGTTAGGACTACAGAAGCAGATTATCAACAGCTATGATGAGCAGCTGGGAAGAGCTGAGAAAGCCGACTACACTCTCAAGTCTCTCATGGGGATCGTGGTTGCGGTAACAGTCGGTGCTGGTTATCTGAATGTTTCTCTTGGGTTCTGGCAAGGCTCACGTCTTTTAGCCGACGGCCAGATGAAATTCATGGCACTAGTGGCCATCACACTCGTCACTAAGACCGCTGCTTTCTGCATCCTGGCGTTGGGCCACAACGCGGAGGCGTTAACGACTGCAACCGCTGCAACACGGCGCATATTTAGTATGGTCAATCGCTCATCCCCAATCGACTCCATGTCTAATGTCGGCCATAGCCCTATCGGGGTGCGAGGACAGATCGAGCTACGTAATATCAAGCACATCTATCCTACAAGACCAGGAATCATCGTCGCCGATAACCTAAGTATATCGTGTCCAGCCGGTAAAGCCACTGCCATCGTCGGCCCTTCTGGATCAGGTAAGAGTTCGATTGCGAAGCTCATTTTGCGTTTCTATGATCCCATTGAGGGCGAAATTACGCTAGACGGCCATCGCATTCAGGATCTCAACGTCAAGTGGCTCAGAAGTACAATCAGGCTTGTAAGTCAGGAGACGTATCTATTTGATGCCACGATTTTCACAAATATCGAGAATGGGTTTGCCGGAACTCTGTTGGAGAAACTGTCCATGGAAGAGAAGCAGCAAAGGATCGAAGCCGCCGCCAAGATCGCCTGTGCCCACGACTTCATCATGGCTCTGCCACAGGGATACGAAACAACTGTGGGATCCAGGGGATCAAAGTTGTCGGGTGGCCAGAAACAAAGAATTGCCATCGCTAGAGCGTTGGTCGCTGGGCCTAAGGTTCTTATTTTAGACGAGGCCACGTCGGCTTTAGACGCCGAGACGGAAATGTCCGTTCAGGCAACGCTGAATAGTATGACTGCGGACAGGACAACCATTATTATCGCTCATCGCCTGTCAACAGTCTGTCAGGCCAATAAAATTGTTGTGCTGGATGCCGGGGCTAATGTTGAAGAGGGTACACATGAGGACCTCATGGAGCGCAAAGGGCGCTACTTCGCGCTCGTCAACGCCCAGGAGGATGTGATTGGGGAAGAGGGCAAAGAAATTCCGGAATACGAAGACCAAGAAGAAAACCACGGAGCTATAGCTAACCTTCAAGTCAACATCGCAGAGGCCGGAAATGATGAAAAAGAAATATCAAGTACGGATGCCAGCCCAGAACGCCGGGGTCATTCACTGGGGTGTCTATCACCTGTAGTACCGGGCGATACAGTTCCTAACTCCCTGACGTCCATGGTTAGATTCATCTTGCAACTAAACAGAGAGGAGAAGGTCTACATCTTCGTGGGCATGCTCTGCTCTGTTATCGCCGGTTTTGAAGAACCTGCGTCCGCTATCCTGTTCGGGTATGCGATTGTTACTATCACTAAACCCGCAGGCGTATACGGCCCGGCAGATCTGGGGGTTGGCTTCTGGTCTTGGATGTTCTTTCTGCTTGCAGCCGTCATGATCATCACATTTAGCATTCAGGGCACTGTCTTCGCGTATTGTTCGGAGCGACTGGTTCATCGGGCAAGGAAGCTCGCCTTAGGTCAGATGCTCCGACAGGAGATAGCCTTCTTTGATGACAAGAGGAACTCTCCGGGGGCACTCGTTAACTTCTTATCGACGGAGGCAGCCGATCTCGCGGGTATCAATGGGGGCGCTCTAGGTATGATATTGATCGCCATTTCGACATTGGTATCGGGCTTCCTCATGGGCCTGGCTTTTGGATGGAAGCTAGCATTAGTTTGCTCGTGCGTCGTTCCTGTTCTTATTGCCAGTGGCTGCATCGGGATACGGATAATGGGCAAATTTGAGAAACTAAATGAAAAATATATGAGCGAGTCAGCTAGCTACGCTGCAGAGGCCATTTCGGCGGTTCAAACGGTGGCCTCCCTCACGATGGAGACTCGAGTCCTCGCAACATACAGCAAAAGTCTTGCTATGTCATCGAGGATGGCTCTCAAGGCACACCTGAAGGCTTCTCTAGTGCTTGCGCTAGCACGATCGGGAGTATATTCTTGCATGGCTCTTGGTTTTTGGTACGGCGGGTCGCTTATTTTACGTGGTGAATATTCGCTCCTCCAATTTGTTGTCGTGTATTCTTCCATCATAACTAGCGCATACTCAGCAGGTCTGGTATTCTCCTTCACGCCCGATATTGGGAAGGCAAAGCGGTCTGCGGCAAATCTTCAGACACTCTTACGGCGAAAGTCGCGTATTGACCCTATGTCTACTAATGGGAAGAGATTCCACAAACTACAAGGCGGTATTGAGTTTAGGGGGGTGAACTTCGCATACCCTACACGGCCGCAGCATCGAGCGCTAGAGGACATCTCATTCAACATCGTAGCTGGATCGAGCGTTGCTTTTGTCGGACACACCGGCAGTGGGAAGAGTACTGTCGTGTCCTTGCTCGAGCGTTTCTATACCGTCGATAGCGGAGACATCTTGCTTGATGGGGAGCCCATCGAATCGCTCAATATTTCGGATTACCGCAGCTGTATCGGACTTGTAAGCCAGGAACCGACGTTACTACAAGGCTCGATAAGAATGAATCTGCTGGCCGGATACAACAAAGGGTACGAAATATCTGACAGCGCGCTAGAAGAGGCCTGCAGACAAGCGAACGTGTTGGACTTTATCTCTTCGCTACCGTACGTAGACATGAAAATCTAGAATTCATCCCCAATAATATGAATCTAATAATAACTAACTTTGAAATAGGGAAGGCTTCAATACATTGGTGGGACATCGTGGGGACCAGCTAAGCGGTGGGCAACGGCAGCGGCTGGCACTCGCCCGAGCGCTGGTCAAGAACCCGGCTATTCTCATCCTGGATGAGGCTACATCAGCAATTGACACGCAATCCGAATCATTTATTCAGGAGGCGCTGAAGACTGCAGTCAAAGGACGCACTAGTTTGACCATCGCTCACCGTTTGAGCACGGTTAGGCATGCTGACGCCATTTATTTGTTAGAAAAGGGGAGAATTGCCGAACATGGCTCGCATTCGCAGTTGATGGCATTGAGGGGGAAGTATTTTCAATTATTCGCACCTGGCCATCCTGGACATGGATCGCGACGTATGTGTTAGAAAGTCACTGGCGCCGTCGACGTTGGGGATAGTAGGCTCACTATTAACACCTGTCGCCTAAGTGATATGGTGAGGTCTAAGCGTACGGGGAACTGGTGATGTCCACAAGTAGACTATGATCGACTGTCATTTCCCATCGCTTACCATTATTGTCCTAATATGCGAGCCGCAGCACCGTTGAGGTCCATATATCTAGATCTTTGAGCTGCGCGTACGACCCAAGCAATTCAGTAACTTTGCTCTAGTTGATTGGAAAAAGAAGATGCGGTATGTGGTTATCTGTGGTTGAATTAAGCATTGGTTTGGGTTCAATTCCTATTAGCGCCTACTACCTTTTCTTCCCTCTTTTCTTGGCAAAATTAGGGATCACTAGTATCGTAGTCATACACACTTGCGGCGGACGGGTCCGTGGGGGTACAGGACGATGGTGACTGCGGAGCGAGGAGCAACGAAAAGACTGACCCTACCTACCCCGGAATAAAGCATTAATCAACGGTCTATCATCGCTGGCCTCTACCTAAACTTATCAGGGCGATCACCGCGTGGGGGGATGGAGTAAATAGCATCCCTTGCAAGGGACGGCCCGTCCTGAACGCCCTGTTTCAGTCGCGCGTTGAAACTTTGGAGTAGCTTAATATTTGTATGCTTCATTATGGAATATTGTTCGGTATGTTGTAAAAGCTAAAATGTGCTTTAAGGGCCCGATTAAATAGGTGTAGGCCGTTATATTTTATCTCAGTGGACTTAGACCACATATGAGGCTTATACCTTTTTTTTACGTTAGGATTTAAGCCAATTAAAATTAAATATTATATTAAAAAAAAAAAGCCTTATATATAATTTAAATTTATTTTAAATAAAATTAAGTTATAAAATATATTAAAAATTATTTATTTGTAATTTCTTAATATATATTATAATTAAATATATAAAATAAGTTATATTAAATAAAATATTATATTACATATTTAATATAATTTTTTGTAAATTTCTATCATATTTTATTATTATTTTATTTATTTATTATAAATAACCTTTTTAATTTATTTTTTTTATACCTACTTATATTATCAGGATATTTTTTAAATAATTTTAATAATAAATTATTATTTTTTATATTTAAATTATTAAATCTTTTTAATTTTAACTTAATAATTTTTATTTTTAAAGATGATTAAAAAGATATAAAAAAAAATGAATATAAAAGTAATACCACTTTTAATAAGATTAAAAATATGATATAATAAATAATTTTAAATGAGATAATATCTTTTTAATAAAAAAACAAAAATTATAATTTAAAAAATTTCTTAAAAGATTAACTTCTATTATTAATTATTAATAATAGGTAATTAAAACTAAAAATATGTTAATTTATTAATATATTAAAAGATTTATTTATATAAAAGCATTTAAATATTACTAATATTTATTTATAATTTAAAAATAATAATAAAAGTTAAGATATTATAAATATATCCACCTTTTATAATAAGCTTTATACTTTATTATCTTAAATAACTTTTAATAAATTTAATTTTAATACATTTATAATATTAAATAAAATTATTTATAATATTAAAAACATTTATGATATATAATAAATTAAAAGATCCCTTTAATAAAATTAAATTTAAATTAATAATATAACTTTTTAATTAATTATATTTTTAACTTTTATGCTTACATAATAATAAATTAATCACTTATCTTATAAAAATAATAAATTTAAAACAAAGTTAAAAATAACTTTTAATTATAATATTAAAGCATATATAATTATTTTAATTTTTATAAAAGCTTATTTACTATAATTATATAATTTCTTACCTTATTTTATAATTATATATCTTTATAATAATAAAGTATTTTATTAAATAATAAATATATTAACTTAATTCAACATATATTTTTTATATTAAAATATTATCAACTAATTAAATTAAATAACTAAATAATCATAAATATATATTTAAGGATTAAGATTTATTAATAAATAGAATTTAATAAAAATATAAAAAAATTTTAAATACATAACTTATAATAAAAATAACATATTTATATATAATAACTTTAATTTTAAAAATATTATTTAAGATTTAATTATAAGTTATAAAAATATAATATAAAATTTAATAAATTATTTTATTATAATTAATTTAAATATATATGGTTTATTTCTTTAATTATAATAACATATAATGATACCATTTTAATAAAAATAATTTTATAAATATTTAATATTACTTTTAAAATACAAGACTAAGATTATAAAATATTTAATAATAGATTTAATTTAATTAATATTTAAAATATATAATTTAAATAAGATTATATTATTCTTAATTATTATTAAACCTTAAAATAATATTAATTACATATTATAAACACTTATAATTAATATAAATAAAAGAGAAATATTAAAAATATATTAAATCTATAATATTTTATTTCATAATATATTAAGTTATAAAAAATATAATAAATAACTAATAATAATATATAAGGATTAAAAGATTATTTCATTTATTTAAACTATCATAACTATTTAACTTAAAGCCGATATTATTTATAATTAAAAATAATAAATGTTTTTTATACTTAAATTCTTTTATATTATATTTAATTTCATATAAATAATATTTTATATATTTTAAGATCTTTTAATTAAAAATAATGTTTAATTTTTTAGATATAATTATTATATTAATAAGGATTATATTAAATATTATAAAATCCTTCCCTTATTTTATAATATCTTTAATATTTATATTATTATATTTTTAATACATAATCTTATCGAAAATGGTATATTATTAGAGAATAATATTTATTTTAAACTTATATAAGATATTTTAAAAATTATTAAACTTATATTTATAAAAAAAAGATTATTAATTATATAAGAATAATTTTTTAATTTTAAAAGTTAAATAAATAAATATTTTAAAAATAAGAATATTTTTATTAATATTTAATTTTAAAATTATTATTAATATATAATAATTATTAATTATATATTAATTATAATCATTATAATATAAGTTAAAGATTATAATATATTATAAAAGATAATCTTTTAACTACCTTTTTTTTTTATAATAAAAAATTAAATAATTATAATCTAAAAATATTATATTTTATTTAATTATTTTATTTAAATATTATAAACCTAGCTTTATTTATTATAATTTTTTAATTAAGCTTTATTTAATATATTATTATTAAAAGTAAATAAAAAGCCATTAACTTAATTTTAAAACATATTAATTATATATTTACTATTAATATAAAAAATAATAAGAATTTAACACATAACATTTCTATTATATTTAATTATTTATTTATGATAAGCTTTTATACCACATCCATTTAAAATAGCTTTAAATGTTTTTTTAAAATATATAATAATAAGAAACATTTTATAATCTTAATTAATTAAAATATAATAAATTATACTTATAAGATATATAAAAATAAAAAAATTAAAATATAAATAAATAAAAACATTATACTTTTTAATCCATTTAATATACTTAATATTTTATATAAAGATATAAATAAGCTTATTAATAATAAAATCAACAACTTTAATATATAAATAATTTAATTTATTTACATTTTTATTTAAACTAATTTACTTATTTCATATATAAAAAATAATCTTATTATTAAAAATAATGAAGGTAATCAGTTTTATAAACTTAATAAAAATGGAGATAATAAAAAGGATTAATTAAATTAATATAATTTAAATCTATTATTATTAATAATATTATATTATAATATTAAACAAAAAAAATATACTTTCATTAATTTATTACTATTAATATCACTTTAAATATATAATTAAGGTATATTTAATATTTAAATTAATTATAAAATTTATATAAATTAATTTATAATAAAATTTATATACTTTTTTTTTATAAAAAGAAATCATTTCCTTTTTTTTCTCTTTTTTTTTTCTTTTTTTTTATATATATCATTTATCATATATTTACTTAATTTATATTAATATTATGGCTTTTTATATTAATAATTTTATTAATAAGTTTTTAAATTAATAAAATATATTTATTATTATTAAAAATAATATTTTTTATAATACCTTAATTAATAAAAAATTTAACAACATTAAGCAACCTTTTAATAAGGAGATATATAAGATGAATAACCCCTTTTATATAACTTATACAATCTTAATATATGATAATAATTTTAAGCATTAATATTATAAATAAACATTTTTAAAAATGACTTAATATCGATATTATAGCTTTTATAAAAATTATTATAATATAATTATAAACTATTTTCTTAATAAATTTTTAATTATAACTTTATTATATTAAATAATTATAATAGTTAAAATATTTAAGAAAAATCTTAATAATATAATAAATATATTTATTTATATTATATTATACTTTTTATTTTAATATTATATTAGAATTAATATATATATAAAGATATAATTATACAGTTAATTTAATATCTATCTTATATAAATTTTTAAAAGAAGTTAATAAATCTTTTATTAACTTTAAAAGTTGTTGATAATTTTACTTATAATAACTTAATAAGTTTATTAAATCTATTAATAAATATTATAATGATTATTAATAATTTTTATGTATCATTAATATTTATTATAAATATCTTTATAGATTATTTTAATTATTAATTATAATATAAATGTTGATTTAAATTAATTTTATATTTAAGTATATATTTATGAATATAATATTTATATATATAATAATAATAATAAAAAAGAGTTTTAATGATTATTAATATTATATAATATTTATATATAAATATATTTATTATGGTTTTATGATATTTTATATTATATATTAAGTATATATAAAATTATATAAATATTAATATTAAGGATTAAGATATATAATAATATATATTTATTTATATTTATTACTTATTAATACACTTATTCGATTAACATTATTACCATTTTAATTATATAACATCTAATTAATTAATTAAATCCTTATCCCGTTTTAACATTAATATAAATGTATTTTTTTTTATTATTTTATTTACTTTTTAAATATTAAAATATTTTTTATGTCTAGTTTAAATAGTTTATAATATAATAAAAGTTTTAATATATAACTTTTTTAAAAGCTTATTATATTTATTTTTATCATTTAAAAAGAAATTATTTAAGATAAGTTAATTAATATTATTTTATTTAACTTTTATATTAAAAGTTACTACCATTTTTTATTAATATTTATTAAACATAATAATTAACTTTAATATATTTATTTTATATTTTAACTTATAATATAAACTTTTAGCTTACATTTAATAAAATAACTTAATTTTTTATTAAATAAATCATTATATTATTCCTTTTTAAAGGATAATTATATTAAATAATTTAAGAAGAAGTTAAAGAAGATAATTAAATTTATAATTATAAACATTATAATATAATTTATTAAAAACTATTACTTACCCTTTTATATTATCTTTAATTAACTTTTATAAGAATTTTAAAACATATTTTTAAAAATATTTAACATTAATAAACTTATATATATTTAAATATTTAATTTTTAATCTTTTTTTATACTTTATATTAATTTTAATTCATTTAAATAACTTTTATTTATTAAATTACTTAAATTTTAAATCTCTTATAAATTTTAAATCTATCATAAATATTTATATACTTTTTATAATATTAAACATAATAAATTTTAAATTTAATAATATAAATATTATATATTAAAAGATTAAAATATTAAATTTATTATTATTAACCATTATTATTTACCTTAACTTATTTAATACATTCTTTAATAACCTTTTTTTATATTTTAATTTTAAAAGTTTTATTATATTAATCCTTAATAAATTAAAATATTAATATAAAAAGAAAAAAAAAGTTATATTATATGTTTTATTATTTTAAATAGTTCGGTTAAACCTTTATAATAAGTTTATAAGATTATTAAATATAATAAAATTAAATTAAATAATTTATAATATAAAACAAATATTTATACTCATTTTAAAAACAATAATTATTAATATAATGTGGTAAGGTAAATTTAATATAATAAAATCATCATATATTTATTATTAATTATTTGATTTTATATTTATATTATACTTATATATGATTTTTTTAACTTTATAAACAGAAAAGCCTATGGATATAACCATTAATATCAAATAATAATAAATAATTATTAACTTTTTCTTATTATTTATAAAGATAATAATCTTTTTAATAAAAAAAAGATTATTATTTTTTATTTTATTAAATAAAAAAGCTAATCACTTATAATCTTCACATAAATTATTCTTATTTAATAAATATATAATAATAAATATATTAAATTAATTAATAATAATTTTAATAAAAAATAACCCATTAATATTAAACTTTTTTTAATAAAACTTAATTATTAATAATATAAAACATTTAGCTTTTTTATTTAAAGTAATTATACACTTAAATTAAGACACCTCTTTTAAAATTATAATTTTAAATTAATTTAAATTTAAATATAATATATAAAAATCCTTTTATTAATATATTATATAAAATTTATTAATACTTATAAACATTAATTTATAATTAAATATAACATTTCGAAGAATTATAAAAAATCGTTTATATATAACTTATTTAAAATTAAAAATAATATAATTATATATTTTATTTATAATATTAAATTATAAAATTTTACTTTAAAAAATAATAAGCATATATTTAAATATAATGTTAATAATATATTAATTTTATTAATTTTATCATTTATTAAAAGTGGTTATATTTTTAATATATAAATAATAATATTAAATTAATTTTATTTTAATTACTTTAATAAATAAATTTATATTATTACTTTATCGTTTATTATAATTAATATAATTTATAATATAATACTTTTATTATAACTTATTTAAGTTATTAATATAATATTATTATATTAAAATATTATATATTAAATAAATTATACTTATTTAATCTTTAATTTAAGCTTAAATTAACTTTTTATATAATCTTAATTTAATATTATATTTATTATAACATATATAAAATTATATTTTAATTAATATATATTAATTTAATTTATTTAAATACATATTTAATTATATAATGATCGAATATAATTTTTAATTAACACTTTTAAAATAATTTAATTAATACTTATATTATTTAAATTTTTTAAGCTTAAAATCACTCGTTAAATATTTTTAAAAGTAAATATTAATAAGTAATTATTAGTTATTAAATTTAATATAATTTTATTTATATTTAATAAAAATATAAGAAAATATAAAATAATTATTCGATTATATTATATAATTTTTTTTTTATTAAGATTAAGCTTTTATTAATGAAAAAGTTTTATAAAAATTTATTAAAGCAAATATATTTTTTAATTAATTATTTAATCTTAAGTATGTTTTATATTATAATTAAATATATTATAATAAAATAATAATTAATTAAAAATAAAAAATATATTTTTTACATATTAAAAAATTACCATATAACTCGATTTCATTTAAATTATTCTTAAACCTAATTTTTTTAAACCTTTACCACTAGACCCACTTATACTTAAATATATAGGTACATCCACTAGCCCTGCCCCATATACCCTAATTGATTGGTTCAAAAAAATTAGGTCTGAGTCCACTGAGATAAGCTATATTATAGATATATCCGTGGTCAGGTACCTATGGGAGTAATACGTGCACGCAAGTGTGGACGCGAGAACCCTCTCTACCATGCAATCCGTAATCACGCTACGATTCTACCTATGTCTTTAGTATGCGTAGACATTCTAGTGTATCTGAATGGTTAAGCATGATATAGATATATCTGACCTGAGAACATGAAAACTCTAGGGCAATTGTGAAGGATTGAGTTCAATTGAAGATGCCTGAGAGAGAAGACGTCGGTAAATACGAGAGTAGTGGGGAGTCAGACCGGCGTAATTATATGTAATTATATGCAGTGGGATGACTGCACGCCGGACGAACGTAGAGTAGCATGTAGTATTTAACGTACATCTCCGGGATAAGTGAGACGCTCAGTAACCCTCACAGATCCGTAGCATTACCGTATTATCATCTTATTTAAAGATGGCATATCCCCATTTCGCGCCAACGGTCCTCTGGAACCTACCTCTCCCAAGTGAGCTGGGCATAAATAAACCGGCCAGTATTTTCGCCTTTTCGCAAGATGACAAACTCCTTGTCACCTTACACGATGGTCAGGGTGGAATATTAGTAAGCAACTTTTCTGGGGTCTTTCTGGTCCATGCTCTGCTCTCATGATATGAGACGGGAAATGAACACATAAATCGGCCATAGAATATGAACTAATTTGAGGCTCATTGTAGTGGGATCTCACTGCCAACTCATCACCGCGAAAGATCGAATTCGACAAGGATGACGCTTGCTTAAAGCAGTCTGTCAAGACTGGTGCAATAATAGGCGCAAGTCTAGGATTGATCGCAGCCTTTGGTACCGATCATCCTGCTCAACACTATAATATTATTGATGAAGACTCAGGCTTGAGGGCTTCACCCTCGAATACAGTTCTTCCTGCGGCGACTGATGTCGGAGTTTCGAGAGATGGAAAAGTGGCCGTGTTCACGACGGGAACTACCGTGGAGGTCTGGGATGCTCTGACTTTACATAAGACCAGGGTTCTCACATCCGAAGTCCCGATTAATGGCCCTTTTGAGAGAGTCACGATCTCACAAGATAACAATTATACTGCAGCGGCTAATTCTCAGGGGAAGCTCTTCGTTTGGGGCCTAACCGATGATTTCCATAAAGTCTCACGTAACGAAGAAGTGGGCGTAGAGATTGGTAATGGATGGAGCGCAACCAATATTGGGTTGAACAAAACGTTCGTGATGGCCGTCCTAAGAAAGCGAGGATCCGCAGACGAGGATGCATGGATGTTGGTAACATGGGGATATAAGTACGAGGGCCCCGAGAACACACTCTATGGCCATGAGTACCCGAAATGTGCCCTGGCTTGTGTCGCTCCGAACGCCGAGTTCAACATTACTCTCTCCACGAGCGGCTCTTTGTCCGGCAAGGATAGTGTGCTCTGCAGGATATTTGGGTCCGGACAGGGGGTGAGCAAGAAAGGCAAAATCCTATCGTGTGGAATATCGGGGAGTAGTAAGATGCTCGCTGCGGCTAGGACTAACGGCCGGCTGACGGCCTGGAGATTGTATACTACAGAGCCTGATCCTAGCAAGCGGTATCCGGCATACTAAGGAATATCGACATCCACACGAGATTTTCACGTATGGAACAACACTACGAGGACCTAGTTGTTGTGTCAATCCATTTTCTTGCAACTTGCAAGGTAAGCATGGGCATCAGGCATACGGTAGATGGAAGTCAGCTCTGATCAAGCAGCAGCGTCGCTAATCGATCTCCTAGTATTCCTACCTATTATACCTACATACAAAGTCGACTGAGTTTTAACGATTCGACGGCACGGCTCAAGAACATCCTCCTCATTACCGCTTGCGGCCCGGCCTAAGCGATGTTCCTGCGGGGCTTTTGAGGCGAGAGCTGCAGGGTCTTTTCGAGATCCCTGACCCTAACGGTTACTATATTGTTCGAGTCGATAATTCGTATAGGAAGGACTACGACGCTAGGTAGTCACCCGTTCGCCAGACGGCGACCTCGGCTCCGGCTGCCGTTTTGCTGATCGAATTCGCTAAGGGAAAGCTTCCGAATGAGAAGAACATTGAACATTGAAGTCAATGGTGGATGGATACATGAAAAGTTACATTCGTTTTATGTGGAATGGCGGTAGAATATTATGTACTCGCACTAGTGGTCTTGGCTGCTTACGTACAAATCCTGGAATTCTGATCGACGTGGTTCCGCCGGACTCCCGACAGCCGTCAGCCCCTGTGGCTTGGATCTAATCAACTTGCAAATCGGCGATCTCGTCATTTTCACAAGAGCTTTCGTCGTTCGCGTAAATGATATATCACCCATAGGATTCAGCCATGGCCGCTCCGGTAATCAAACTGTTAATATGCCTCGTTTCTACGCTCTCCGGGGATCCGATTGCGTGATGGATTGATTTAATATCTTAGCTTTTCATATGCGTCAGAGTATTTGCAAACTTATATCAGATGTCTGACACCTACCGCGCAGCTGTGCCTCTTCGTGATGCAAGGTCAGATCTTCTAATGCTCACTAGGTATTTATTAGTGTGTCATCTGTGCATATCGAATGCATTGGCAATAATAGAAGCGTGCAATCTCCAAGTTCCTCTAGCTTTATTGAGCGATAGTTGGTAAATGTATGTGACTTCTATCTGTACTTTATAACAAAAGTTGGGGAAGAGTAGGGGAAGAGTAGCGAAAGCAAGGTCTCCTATACGTCAGGTACCAGGTGAGGCTATTTTAAGGCCCAGCATTACCCCAGACTCCACAAGGCTATTCCTTGTCAGGTGAGGCGTGATAGCCCGATAGCCGCTAGTGGGGCCCGGCATTTCGGATGGTTATCGGCCTAGGATGTCGCCATTCGGTCCCCAAAGCACCAAAAGGTGAAGGAAGCAAAGCGGCAAAGCCCACAGTTCAGCAAAGTTGGCGCCGGCGCTGGCTGGCTGGGACTACCAAAATCACCACTTTTTCTGACCGCCTCAACGGCTAAGGAATATAGAGGAAACTCAATAACCTTGTTCGACCAACCAAGCCCCAAGCCAGCCAGTGCCAGTGCCAACCAATACCAAACAAAGCAAGGGACGAGAAAAAGCAGCTAGGCCGATTTCGCCATCCGTTCGACTTGAAGTGCAATCTGCGCCTACGCCTGCGCCGTGCGATGCTATGGCGCTGGCTTTTCACCAATTGATACAATAGATTGTGCTATTCACAATATCGATGTTATCCTATCTTGTCTCCAAGCCCATGTAGTTTGTCGCCTACAATCCCGAGTCTAAATCTGAGTTTCGATCCCGATCTAGACTAGATCAGACCTGCGAGAACCCGTTAGTTTGCGAAACCCGAACGGATATTTGAAGCCTGAACGGGACGGGGCCACCTGGATGGTCATAGTTGAGCACGCCATCTCACCTCGTTTCACCGTACTCTTCATCATAGTCTCTCGGATGGTGCAATACGAATAAATCTCACCCCGGCCTTGTCCTTCCATCCGGCTGCGAATCGAATTTCCCTCAACCTCACCACCATGGAAAGTCTATCGTCCATACCGATACCCAACGGCAACGAGCCGGCATCGAGACATGATGGTCGCCCCTTTCCCACAGACGAAAATACCCTAACGACCATCCACCACTTACCCTCCGCTAATAATCGCCCTCGTCCGCAAAGACAGTCGTTATCTACAGAACAACCCAGAGCGAAACCTTCAAGAGATAACTGTGATAGGCGAAGACCCGAGGACACAGAGGACGCCTCTCGTTTACCTATTATGTCCCAGCAGCTGATGGGACAATCTGTTACTCCTTTCCTAAGAGAACATATACCGGGATTATATGCTCCGATAGGGAAACCCGATCTACCGTCTATGACCGCTCTGAAAAACAAGGACCCTAATAGCAAATACTGTTATCGTCACCGGCCTGACTCTAAGTGTCGTCGAGCGGCTGACGAAACTAAAATGGGTCTAATCCAAAGCGTATGTCTTAATATCAAGAGACAAGTGATTTCAGTCACTGATATTAATTGATATATAGGAACTCGAAACGTTGCCTGCCGGCGACCGCCAGGCTATCACTAACGTTTGGTCGTTGTTCTCCGCCGCTCCCGCAAAACATCGTGAGCTCATGTTACAGGGCATTATCACCCAGTGCTGCTTCCCACAACTATCTATCGTATCTAGGGAGGTCCACGAACAACTAAAGATAGATTTCCTAAGCGCCTTGCCAACCGAAATATCTCTGAAAATCCTGTGTTACCTCGATTGCTCCTCCCTCTGCAAAGCTGCCCAAGTCAGCAGACGATGGAATACCCTGTCAGGAGACGACGTAGTTTGGCATCGTATGTGTGAGCAACACATTGGACGCAAGTGCGAAAAGTGCTCATGGGGTCTACCAAGGCTGGAGAAAAAGAGACTGAAGGAATGGAAAATCCAATATCAGGCAGACTTGGATAACCGCCGAGTTCTGTCTATCCTCGACAGCAACCCCTCGGTCGCAGGTAACGCAAAGCGTGCCGCCTCATCCCTCGATAGCGACGAATCAGATACCGTGAAGCGTCCGTGCGTCAACGGTGTCGGCAACGCCAACAAGTCACCGAACACACAGAAGTATAAGGCATGGAAGGATTTGTATAGGGAAAGATATCGGGTTGGGTCCAATTGGCGGTATGGCAGGTGCACCATCAAAACATTCGGGGGTGAACACACGAACGGCATAACCGCCCTGCAATTCGACGACAACATGCTTGTTACAGGCTCTTACGATTCAACGATTAAGCTATGGGATATTAATAAGGGCGAGGTCGTACGGACTCTTCACGGCCATACGATGGGGATTCGAGCCCTACAGTTTGATGACCGCATGCTCGTTTCCGCGAGTTTAGACGGCAAGGTCAAGATATGGAACTGGCGAACAGGCGCATGTATCAACACCCTCATCCACCAAGGCGGCGTCATAACCGTGCACATGGACGGCGACTTATTAGCGTCTGGATCCATGGACCGATCTATTAAGATCTTCAACTTCAAAACCCAGCAGTCCTTTAGTCTGCGCGGCCACGGCGATTGGGTAAACCATGTCCGTCTCGATGTCGCTTCACGTACGCTATTATCCGCCTCCGACGACTGCACCGTAAAGCTTTGGGATCTGGACTCGAAAGTTTGTATCAAAACGTTCGAAGGCCACGTCGGACAGGTCCAGCAGGTTCTTCCTCTCCCAGACGATTACGAATTCGAGGACGAGACTACCAAAGAAAACGATGCCGCATCTGTAGCTAGTAACCGCAGTGGCACGCCTCCGGGTGGCTCTTCCTCAAGCTCGTCTGCTGAGATTGATGAAGAGCGAGCTGCATATGGACCGATTTTCCAGAACGACCCTGATCGCCCCCTACCTCCTCGTTATATGCTTACCGGTTCTCTCGACGCAACAATGAGGCTCTGGGATACAGCAACGGGGAAGAGCCCGCGCACGTTTTTCGGACACGTTGAAGGTATTTGGGGACTGGCGGCTGACTCATTGCGATACGTTACTAGCGCCAACGACGCAACAGGTAGGAACCCTTAAGTTGAATGCTGCTTTCCATCAAAATTGAGGCTAACGTTATTACCAATTTAGTCAAGGTCTGGGACGCCCGAACAGGTCGATGCGAACGGACATTTGCTGGCCACGCCGGTCCGGTTACGTGTGTTGGACTCAGCGACAGCCGGATGGCAAGCGGGAGTGAGGACGGAGAGGTACGGCTCTATAGCTTCGAGGGTGAGCCTTCGGAAGTTGAAGAGTTCGGTACCCCTGCTTGAGTCACAAGATAAGGAGAATATTCGAATTGGTTTTGGTGGAGTTGATTTTATTCGTCGATATCATAGCACTTTTGCTTTACGGGGGCGTTGTTATATACCCTTGCTATTAAACCGGCTTTACGCAAGGAATGAAAAATATGCTGGACGGCGGCACTATTCATGGAAACTTACGGCATTTGGGAAGGGCTGGCGGCGTTTTCTGCTCTTAAAACTTTAAGAAGGCGTACCGGAGGGAAAATATAACGCCATAATATTGCGTGTTGCAGGGACGGTTGTTACCTATTTATACCATGGCTAGAGATAGGACAGTATTCAACATTGTCCCATATCAAAGACACAGACCCAGCTGAAGCTTATGATAACTTTAGAGTATAATATATACTCATAATATGCATCCTAAATATTCCTAGATTACGTTGACTCATGTCAACTACGTATGAGAGAACTTGACTATTGACTTGTCCAGGTACCTAGTGGTTTATATGATAACTTCACGTTTCCCGCGGCTGAAGATTATATCTTTGACCTAGCTTAAATCCACGAGTCTTGCGTTCCACCATCACAACAATAGCTTAAGCAAGGAGAACTCTAACCTCGGCAAGTTGAATATCATTAGCATTTGTGTATTTTCTTACTAGAACCTCAATGAGTCCAACAAAGCTAAGTGATCTTCTCCCGAAAGTATCCGATAACTAATCACAGGGTCCACGTCCGTCTTTGTGCCCTAACGACGTAAAGGGGGGTACGTACCCAGATCTCCAACCCCTGTCCAGTCTCATTCCCCGGCTGCTCTCCCCGCAAAATCACAAGCTCGGCTCTCCGTCGGTAAACACAACTTTTTTCGACGTCACCGTTAGGAATCACAGGCCGGAGCAATGCCAATACCGCGATTTTCTCACTGCAAGCTGATTCAAGTCAAGTGGTCCAGGTTTAGAACTTAGAGGCAATGTCTCATTTAGTCAATTGGCCAATAAACGTATCTCTTGGGTTGTTATGAAATCGTAACTATACTCAATGAGGCGTCTTCGCATCGCCCGCCAAGCGCTATGGCAACATGCGACTGAAGCTCCGGTTCACCGAACGAGGGCAGATCCGGCGGACCGTCCACGCCAAAAGGAGGGCCACCTCGTGGTAACTAGTATACGATATACGTAGGTTAAGGTTTCTTCTTTCTGCTGTTGTCATCACTCGAACGTCGATCTAGCAGAACCCCACAGCGGGCTCCCTGTTTTTAGTACGGTGCCTAGATCTCCAACAAGGAGAGAGCACGAGATAGCGCGCGTGTTCTCGACTTTTTTTCAGCCGCGGAACTTGGTGTCACCTTTGAGTCACTCGTTCTTCTTCCCTTCCGGTATGGCGGGTGCAACGCCTTCGCTATGTCAGCGCTCGTAGCTCGGTAATCCCTCGTGCCTGGACTCTTGGGATCCCGGTACTGGCCTTTATATAGATACCTCGAGGATGCCCTAGCTAAGGTTCCTGGTCTGGAATGTTGGAGTTCTGGATGACTACTTACTTGCCTACCTTTCTTGGTACATATGTACTCGTATAGGTTTACTCACACATCTACGCATACATAAGTCCCTTTGTTAGTCTTTGTTACTACTTGGTGTCAGTTAAGCTTTGCTTGCCAGTGCTTATTCTTATCTCTTCCTACCTCGTTGAACCCATCATATTAGATCTCCCGTTGGTTCCTGTCTCCATATTATACGACTACCGCCTAGCACGCTGGTGACGGCTTTTGCATGTGACAGCCCTCCCGAAAGTGTTTTCTTTGTTTCACCCTCAACGGTCTAAGTATAGACAACCGGAACGCATTATAGAGTAAGACACGGGCGCAAGCCCAGGACCTAGAGCACATAATGGCGACCAAAGTGGGAGGTAAAGATGGCAAGCCGCCGCCGACGGCAGCAACGAATTTAATCGGTAAGAACTCCCGACTTGCTGCCGCGTATTTCAGGGACGAGCCCAACTAACACAACCCCAATGTAGCTGGTGGAGGAGCAGGTATGATGGAGGCCCTCGTGTGCCACCCTCTCGGTTCGTCTCCCCTATCAGCCCCGTCTGGTACCACTACCTACCTCTAACATAAACCCCCTACAGACACCATCAAAGTGCGAATGCAGCTATCACGGCGCGCGCGCCAACCAGGGGCCCCAAAACGAGGGTTCATACGCACGGGCACCGAGATCGTGAAGCGAGAAACGCCACTGGGTCTATACAAGGGTCTGGGCGCAGTCCTCACCGGCATCGTGCCGAAGATGGCGATCCGGTTCACATCGTTCGAGGCGTACAAGCAGATGCTCGCGGACCCGGAAACGAAGACCATCACGGGGCGGGGGACGTTCCTGGCGGGTCTCGCAGCCGGCGTCACGGAAGCCGTAGCCGTCGTAACGCCCATGGAGGTCGTCAAGATCCGCCTGCAGGCGCAGCACCACAGCATGGCGGACCCGCTAGACATCCCCAAGTACCGCAATGCGGCGCACGCGCTGTACACGGTGGTGCGCGAGGAAGGGGCCGGCGCGCTGTACCGCGGCGTGAGTCTGACGGCGCTGCGGCAGGGGAGTAACCAGGCCGTCAATTTCACTGCGTACACGTACTTCAAGGAGGTGCTGTTGCGGTGGCAGGCCGATAAGGCCGATGGGAACGGGAAGGCGGCTGCCGCGACGCTGCCTAGCTGGCAGACGACGATCATTGGCCTCGTGAGCGGTGCTATGGGTCCCCTGAGCAATGCGCCTATCGATACGATTAAGACTAGGCTCCAGAAGACACCGGCAGAGGAGGGCGTCTCGGCGTTTAGGAGGATTAGCATGATTGCAGGGGATATGTTTAGGTGAGTTTTCCTCTCTCTTTTTTCCCACTCATACCCACCTCGCAGGGAAAATCAATTGGGTTTGGGGTAAGACAATGCTAATGTGGCGGCGTACGATAGACAAGAAGGCTTCCACGCGTTCTACAAGGGCATTACGCCGAGAATCATGCGTGTTGCGCCGGGTCAGGCTGTCACGTTTACGGTGTACGAATACCTAAAGGACAAGTTGGAGAAGAGCGGGCCAAGCATATTAACAGGAGGAAAATATGAGGAATAGACCTAACACATACTACCAGGAGGGGGCAGTTTTACCGGGGCATCTTAGAGTCATATTGCTGCTGGTCTCGAGTTGGATGTAGTGCAGCATCCCACATTTGAATATTTCGTGAAATATATATAGTATATAATCACATTGCTTTTCGCCTAGGATCAAGTGTCGCTAGCTTCTGATTCAATTCGACCGGTATCATCGTCCTTAATAGTATGACTCTCAGACTCTTTAGCCGCTTGGCTTCCAGAGATATCCTACCTCCCGGGCCGCTTGGGCCTTCTGAAAGCCGTCTTAGTTTCGGCCTCGGGGAATAGCTCCGACAGAACGGACTCCTCTGTGATCTCGCTCAGGTCTTCAAGCTCAAATTTCTTCTCGACCTGGATCCCCGCCTCCTTCGTGGCCACCTCGAGCACCGCGCGCTTCATAAGCGGGTATAACATACGATATTTGATGGCCTTGGTGCCGGGCGTAGGGGGATTCGTGTAAAAGAAGAGGACAACTGTCTTCTCGTCACCCCCGCGCGGCGGTGTAGCTACATAGCGGAAGAAAGTAAAGCGTGGCTCGGTCGGCGAGATGGCACCTACGAGCTCGGCGATCGTGGACGGTGAGTCGGAGCCGGAATCGGGGATTAGTTCTACGACTTCGGTATCGGGGTTAACTTTCTATTTCATCCTGGTTAATAGAGGTCTCCTGTACCACAGGAGGCTTTATCTCAGCTTACCAGCATCACTATACTGCCTCCCTCTCCATGGCCGAGCGCACTTAAGGCGACTAGTGCATCGGTAGCAACAGGCATGTTCATGGTTTTGCTAAGATGGATCTCTCGAACACCGGTGCCGGCACCGGCTTCAGCCTCAGCCCTCTTAACCTCGCCTAAAGTCCTTTCCTCCTCTGTAAGAGGCGCGTCGAGCTCATTGTGGGCGTCGTGCTTATCGAAACCATCGGCGCTCAGCTCGTTGGCCATGGTTGCGAACATGGTCTCGCGGAAATGCTCCGAGCCCAGTTCGCGTACCAGTGTCAACCGTGTCGATGCGAACAGCATCTTCTGCCGCACCTTCGCCGTATCGGGTACGTATGTCACTGCTATCAGGTACGGGGCGCTTTCGTATCTACGTAAGAGGATGTATAGGGCTTCATCGGGCTTTATGTATTCGGTAAGTTGCTTGAGGTCCGTAGCGAAGTCGCTCGAGGGTGAGGTACGAGAAAGCGTAGTTAGGGGTGTTAGAGACTCCGAGGTAATGGTGACAAGAAGTCCGAAGAGCGAGCTGTCGGAGAGTAGCTTGTTGAATTGGGAGACAAGCTCCTGGGATGCTAGATTATGGCGGTAAGCCATGCCCCTTAGATTTGGGATAGGGGTGCAGTGTAACACTTACCAGAGATTCCCGACTGCATTTTGCTCTTAATGTGAAGACTTGAAGGTGATCTGATTCATGTGAGTTGATTCCCCTTACTACCTCAACAGAAGCGTATTTATAGGCGAATACGTGAAGAAGTAAATGATAGGAAATTCAGCAGTGTTGATTAATCGTAGCATGAAGAAGCCAGGGTCTTGATGGCGCAGCCCAAACTCCAAGCTTCCAGGATACCCCTCGAACCCCTCGGTCCCTCATTGGGCTTGGCAATGCGTAGTGCGGGGTTAAATTCTTGAATATATTCGATAAAAGGATGTCTAGATATAGGGCTACCGAGGGATATTAACTGACGATGTTTCTTTCAAACATCGATTTTTCAATATTCATTCCTCTGAAAATTTAATTGATGATAAGTGACTCCCTCATATGGATATTAGTAATGCATTGTAGCTCAATTTCAGAATCGATTCAAATGAGTATAACCAATTATTTTAGTTCTTTTTCCGGAGAGGTCGAAAAACTCAGAGTGCATTAACAGACTTAGTCTCGCCTAAGCAGCGTCATAAGGAGATGATATCAATGCATAAAACTCATGCTGCATTGCATATGAAATACTTGATAAATACATACAAATGTAAAGTAATTCGTAACTCTTCATTCCTTCGCGTTATCTCATCCTTATTACGCGTCGAATTTCTCCCCTTCTTCTCCCCAGGCAGATGTATATCCATAAGGCATCCATTTGATTACGCTTTCGACATGAGAAATCGTTCCATTGTTCACTTTAATCAGTTGGGGGACCATGTAGGTGCCTGGAACACGAGTAGTCTCAGACACTGGTCCAGGGCCGTTAGCTGGCTCATCAATGAGAGCAACAGCTAATATGACTCCCCTCTTACTATCCTTCACGAGAACGCGCCGATCACGAACCGTGGTTGTGCTGTTGGACAGGCCATTAGGAGCCGTTCCCTGGCCCTCCATCTGAGCAGCACAAGTCAGATTTGCTTGCGCAAAGTTGTCGCGTCTAGTACAATCCGGTGCAAACGGGACTCCTTCGCTTGAATGCTTTTCCAGACCATCGAAATAGGCATCCAATAATTCCGATGTGATCTCCCCACTGGCAGTATATTCTTGGAACACAGGGTCCAACAGGTCGCCCGTGTCACCTTCCCACTCGACTGGAATTGGCGGGCGCATGAGGGTAATCGTTCCACCACGGCTGTCTGTCATCTCCGCGCGCACAACATTAGCCTCGACCTCTGTTATCTCTCCGTTTTCGACCTTGACACGTATAGCAATCACGCCCGATATGCTATGTTCCTTGCTGTATCCCCAGAAACCAGCTGTACTGCTTTCCTCATCCGCCAGGACCGCTCCGTAACTGTCCGTCCAGGAAACTGCCTCAAGAGTCTCCCATAAGCCGTCACCCATCGCAAGAAATTGTCCATTCTCTGAATAGCGCACCTCCTTCGAAAATGGCAAACGGCTGAAATCATGAACCCTGATTGTCATGATAATATCACCGACGACATTTTCGAGGCATATTAGGTCACACGGGATCGGGTATGCAGTGAAGTTAGACCCAGGTCCCCTGGGTACCGGTGGGCCCTCTGGAAATGCTGCTCGCATGCCGTACGGGACTTCGGTCAGTGTCATTTCGATACGATATAACTTCTCACCGCGCAGACGGAATGCCTCCATTGCTCTCAATGAACGGGGCGTTTCGAAGTAAGGGGGGATAGGCGATGACGTGCCGTTTACGCTAGGTAACGACTTCACCGTACCATTATGGTCGAGGGTCGTAATAGCAAAGACGACCTGGCGCTCCTCATCTACCACGGGGAAGTGGCGCTCGCGGATTCTGGTAACGAAGCCAAGAAATCCAGTTTGGAATTGCTCCTCACAGGTAAGGGAAGCGAATGCTGTGTCGTTCGAGTGCCCGTAAGGGTCACCCGTCTTGACATTGGTCGTCTGACGACCATCCTCAAGCCGGTTGCAGTCTTTGTCGAAGAAGGAGTAGTCG
The DNA here is from genome assembly GCA_902825475.1 of Hypomontagnella monticulosa. NCBI lineage: Eukaryota > Fungi > Ascomycota > Sordariomycetes > Xylariales > Hypoxylaceae > Hypomontagnella > Hypomontagnella monticulosa. Next base: position 2,502,527 of record CADEBF010000011.1, on the reverse strand, counting down.
CCTTTAGGGTCATTCCCTTGCATGCCGGTGTAGTATCTATTCGTCTGCCAGATGAGCCGGTCTCGGGTGATCCGCTGCTCCAGCGGCACTGTTTCAAGCCACACGGCCTCCGGCTGGCCCCTCTTTTCATAAATCTCCGCGCCACCCGGATCGCGCGATATCTGTGTTTCGATCTCACTAATTTTTCCGTCTTCTTCCACCTTGAGACGGACCGAGTAAATGGCACCCACGCCATTTTCAATAACAGTGGTGATCGTCGCGACTTGACCCGCCTCGGGGTCCGAGAATGTGTGGTTGTACTTTCCTAGAGACTCGATGATGTGCCATTCGCCTGTTCCGAGCGGCACGATCTGATCATTCTCAACATACTTGACATCAGGAGTCGTCGGCAGCCTGGATGGATCATGTGCCACTACCGCGCTCAGATAATCCGAAATCAGACCCTCTAAACACGATCTTTCACAGCGCTCTGCCGATATCACCGGACTAAGAGCCAACACCGACAAGCTGAGCCCAATTGCTCTTCGCAATGAAGCAATCATTATTCGTCCTTGTCAGCGAGTCTTCGCCGACTAAAATCTCCCAATCACTACCAATAGTACTTTAGCCAGGGTATAAAGCATCTACTTGACAATGTGTCCATTGCGGCCCTTTAAGTATTTAATCACGTCTCCGCAGAATCAAGTGCCGGCAAAATAGATTTGGATACCCTCGGCGCGGGGATATAGGCCAATGGAGAATTGTGCTGATCATTCCGGTGGCAAGGGTAGTAAACATTCTGCCAACCCAAGATAGATTATATATGAAAACCCCCATACGTGATATATAGCCTTCCAAGGTTTGACAAAGAGTGTGGTTCCAATAATAGGCATCTTCTATGCCGCCTGGACCATACTAGTCCCCAACCCATCAACTTCCAAGGTTTATAATTAAGCAAGGTGGTGACGCCACACTACAGAGTTCTCTTAATTAACGATTTCGGGACTAAATAACTTAACCTGCAATGATCATTATTAGTAGTCCAAAGTACGGACTTGAGGACTACACGACTAATATGAGATACAGGTTAAACAATATTTCTCCTTAATAGCAAAGCGAGATAGTGGCGTAATACGAACGATGAATAGATAAAATTGCTAAGAGAATAACACACTGCCTCAGGGAACTCATAGCGTACTGCGAATTGCAGAGCGACTTATAAAAACCATAACCTCCAACCACATTTCCTCAAAACCTCTCTGATTTCTATGGAAGCTTACATCACCTCCCCTAATACGAACAGAGTAGAAATTGTTTCTTAATAACATAGGCATCTTAATATTACCAGTTTCCGACATTAGTCTCTTGTAGAATCAAACCGTAACTGATTTCCCCTAGAGTCTCCATTCATTGGGACAGGAACGGAGCCAGCGCATCGAAAGGAGTCCCTCGATCACGGAGCCTAAAGGCTATTAAAAGATACAAGACTTCACATATACATTACTGACACCTTTTTACTGCGACTAAATATCGAAATAGTCTATGTACATTGGTAATCGCAAGGAGTTAGCATTACAGCTCTTTGTGCAATCAGTTTAATCCTAAATCTCTTGAATTATATCCTTCAGTTCTATTTCCACTAAGTAGTGCGTGTGTAAGTACGCGTACACATTCCTAATATAACCAACGTCGCATCAGCCGCCATGTCATATTTCCCAGTGAGTTGGGTGCTGTGTCAGGAGCGATCGTGGCGTTACACTCGCTGAAGATAACGTGGACGAACAACATATAGCATACAGGATCACTTAGAGTCCCCTGAAACACGCTGGTCGGAGGCATATGCATCATGCGGGTACCCCACCCAGCTCAGGATCTCAGCTTTGGTGTTACCAACCAGTCATCGAGGCCTCCTACTTTGAATAGAGTGCATTTAGTACGGATTTAAGCGTCTATGACCTACCTACCCCTTAAAGACGCGTATTATGGTATTTCAACACCAAAGCTCGCGTAGTCTATCGCTAAACTAACCCGACGTTACCGTAAACTATTAACTACACCTAAGTCCCACCATGCCTCGCAAGAAGGCTCTTCTCATAGGTGTCAACTACTTCGGCACAGAACATGAGTTGAACGGATGCATCAATGATTCTGAGAATATTCGCGATTTCCTCGTTGAGGAGCGAGGCTTCTCCCCGAGCGAGCGCGACATGGTCATGATGTCGGACATTCCGGAGAACGAAGGCACCCCCTTCTTCCCGACGGGAGCCAACATCATGGCTGCTATCAACTGGCTGGTAACCCGAAACCAGCCTGGTGACATTCTCTGGCTGAGTTACTCTGGTCACGGAGGTTAGCATGAGTTCCATATCCCCAGAGCCACAGCAATAGAAGTTGCGCTGATGTTTTAGCTTAGGTCAGGTCAGAAATGACGACGGAGACCGACCATCAGGGTGGGTAACCGGGAGTTGACGGGAATATCTCTAATATTATTTCCTAACACAAAGTAGTTTTGACGATACAATATGTCCCGTCGACTTTAGGGAGGGTGGGCAGATCACGAGCGAAGTAGTAAGTTTCGGGAAGATCTGATATAGCGGGTGGGCGCCGATGCTGAGCTAGTCTGTTATATAGTTACACCGAGCAATCATCTCGCCGATGAATCCCGAGTGTCGCCTTACGATCCTTTTCGATTGTTGCCACTCTGGCTCTGCCTGCGAGCTGCCTTACGTCTATCGCCCCGACGAAGATGGCAATGTCAACATGGTTGATACGATCAAGCAAGGAATCGGACTTATTCGCGCCGCAGGAGATCTCTTTGAAGGCGGTTTCTCCATGTCCAAAGTTGACGATGCCAAGATGCTGCTCGGTGGCGCAACAGATTTCTTTAACGGGTTACACCACCGAAGAGACGAAGATGTTGACGAAGACGGACTCGCTCCAGAAAACTTCGAGGAGCATTGGGAGACTGAGGGCAAGGATGTTTGGATGTTCTCGGGATGCGCGGATAACCAGACGTCCGCGGACACATCGATTGCTGGTGCGCCTACGGGGGCGATGTCCTGGGCCTTCGTCAGGACGCTGAGAGAGAACCCCGAGCAATCATATATCAATGTGCGCCCTAATTCCGAATTCAGATCGCCCCCATGCTAATGCGCCTCTAGATCCTGCAAAACACGCGAGAAGAACTTGCTCAGAAGTATTCACAGATACCGCAACTAAGCTGTGGCGGCCGATATGACCTAGATCAGGCTCTAGTTGTAAGAAACCTCTAATCCGGCCAATTGATCATGAAGCGGCATTGCTAATTCGGTGAATAGCTGTGATATATTGGTAGACTGCATTCAATCCTCAAGCATAGGGGAAAGTCAAGGGTTCGCCTATAAATACTAAGTATTCTGAGGATGAATTCCTGAAACCAGAGACAAATCAACAGAACATAATGAGGGTCCCATTTAGTGTAAATTTGCATGACATTAAATATTATTGTGGTAGATTGTCTCAGTTCTTATGCAATGCTCAGAATTACCTATGTATGTAGAACAGTCTAGTATAAAGTGGAGCAGCGGCCAATGCTCCTTTCAATGTTCGTCCCCCCTTTTCCTTCTTTAAAAACGGCAGCTCTATTGAAGGACTTCGAGGCTTCCATCAAACACCTCAAGCTTGAGCAGTGCTGACCTAGGCGACAGCGGTTCCCCTAGACCTTGTCATGATTGATCGACTCCTACCTTCTAAAGTGCGATAACGTGGTTAACACAAAAATATACGAACACCCCCTGACGTAAACGGGTAATTAATCAGTGATTCTAGTTATCAAAGACCCAGCCATCCCAAGTACCCAGATACAGGATTTAGGGGTGCGACCACGTGACATTTAGGCGGTACTGTAGCACTTAAGCTGTCATTGTCCAGTGCAGAGACCCAGTGCGGATGAAGGGTTAACTCTAATTTGTGGGGGCGGTGAGCATTCCACTCACGGCGCTAACCTTCAATACATTTCAGTGGTGAATGTTGAACTGTTCTAGGAACGTAACTAGATACTTGGTATATATCTCAGCTTCCGTGGACTATTCATCAAACTCAGCTTCATGCACAGCACATGAAAAAATCTTGTCGAATATTGCTCCGATTTAATCGCTTCTTGAAGATTCATTTCAAAAAACTTCTTTGCAAGATCTTCATTATTCTCGATAGCAGCCATGAATCGAAAAGAGTCATCGACGCTTTTAGGTAAGTTGCAAATACCTGTGGATCATGCATGTGTGCGAATATTGGATGTCCCTTCCTGGATTCGGCAACCCTTCTTTCGATGCAAGATGGCCCAGTGGAGACGACGTGCAATTATGGGAAACGATATATCATATATTTTGTGAAAGAGGAAGCCATATATGCTCCCGAAGCAGGAATTGATGGGAGAACAACGGTCGCCCCCGCCTCTATCATTACGATGACGATAGTCGCCCTGTGCACTTTTTGTTGCTGGGAAGCAATGATTATCTACGACTCACAGTACGCTAGGAATCGGTGGGATAGGTACTTAATCCAGCTCATCTACGTCCGTTCCTTGGATAGTTCTGCTTTCATCACCACGACATCAATACTTAGTTTTCTCAGAAGTAGGACATATGAACTGTTGGATTATATCAAATAACTATACGTGATTCATATACGATAGCTTCCAAAGGCGGCAACATGGGTCAAGCTTCCCATACCAACGGTCAGGATCCAACCCCAACCGGGGATGTGGTGGCCGGCATCAACTCTCTGGCCATATCAAACTCCGCGCCGAGCGATTCATCAACTGACGAGGGAGAGCAATATCTGCGGGAGCTGCAGGATGAAGCTCTCCGGAAGCAGGCCCCGAACCAGGACGAGGAAGAGACAAAGGCTGACGAACTCGCTCTTCTAGATCGCCATAATCGGGCTATCGCGCAGATCTTGTCGCACTTTAATGGTGTGGTTCGAGCAGCTACTGAGCCTCTGCCGAAGACCGGCAACGTCATCGAGCACGCTGCGCTTAATCGCATGACTATGGAGACTGAGACTGCCGCTCTGGTACGTGTTTCCATCCTATCTTTTACTGCTTCCTACTCTTTCGCTCGTATTACTCTACACTATCTATCTCCTATATTCCCATTACCAATTCACCTCTTTATCCATACATTCATCCAGAAAATATGACTAACGTCGACCCGTAACCTAGATCTCCGAGGTCCAGGGTTTGGCAGCCATTAACCGTGAGATCAAATCCCTCTGGATCCGTGGACCCCTTCGCAAGCCAGGCGAAGATGACGGCCGCGAAGCGCAGCTCGACCACCAGGCCAAGACCGTCTCAGACCTCTTCACCCAGGCCCTCAAGCTGCGTGACGAAGCCATAAAGAGAGAGAAAGAGCTGAAGCTCAAGGCCGAGAGCTCTTCCACAGCCACCGATGGCTCTTCTTCTGTCGCCACGGGCACCGGATCTTAGGACGGTATGACACCTGGCGGGAAGCAGGAGGCTACAGCGACGACTGGGACCGCGACCGAGAATGAAGCCGAGGCTTTGAATGGTGTTGCGGACCCAACTCAACAGGATGGCGGTGGTAAAAAAGGGAAAAGCAGGGCCAAGCGACGCCGACGCCGACGCCGACGCAACAAGAATCAGAAGAAGGCTGGCAACGGCAATGGTAAACAAGCTGGACGTAGTGGTGCTGCTTCTGCTCCTGCAACAACTAGCGCTTAAGGTTGTCCGAGACACATTGCGACCGGTTGGCGTTGATGGAATCCTTTCCGCCAACGAGGCCGACGAGACCGTAGAGGCCCCTTCCCCAATTACCGGTATTATTAGGATTGCGAAGTGACTTCGATTTTACAGGGGTTACTGGGTAGCTGTTGCTTTGCCGGATAGGTTACTTAAGCGTACTATGGATTAATTCACTAGATTCTGTTTCTGACATGAACCGTCCACATTCAGGTTATATACACCATATGGACTAAAGCTACGGCTAGTGAAGCTTGGTGTCTAGTTATTCATATATGAAGCCGAATTGGAAGCGGGGACATCTAGCCTTCACCTCCTTCGGGATCTTCTTCATCTCCTAGCTCATCATTCAGCGCATCGGGCATCGGCTCCATGGGCCCCGTCCTTATCTCTGCCGCGTCCAAACCTCCCGCTGTAACCCAAAGGAAGTAGTTCGTCTTGTAATTGTCGATCTGATGGAAAAATGTGTGAAACCTGCGAAACATTAGCTACTCGTATACCCCTTTTAAATCGGTGGTTGGGTTTATGTATAATGGATGTGACTTACGAATTTTCTTTCTCTTCTAGCTCGAAGATGCGGCGGTAAATCTGTGAGTCCTTGAATTCTTGGATTTCCTTCTCGTAGTTACCAAAATCTAGTTCTTCTAGCTTGTACTGTTCTCTGGCCCGGTTGTTGTAGTTCTCGAATACGGGTCGCTCCAGGAGCAGGCCAAGACTTGGTGCCTTAGGGATACTGATGCGGGTGGACCCGTAACTCTCTTCCATGCGAGATAGGGGTGTGGCGCAACGCGTTACTAGAACGGCCATGCCGACCATCTTGCGGATCTGGTGCATCATGAAGGATTGTCCGTGAACTTTGAGGGACAGCCACTCCGTGTCGTTGATTTGGACGGGCTCTGGGTTCGCGATGAAGGAGCGGATTGTGCGCTTCACGGAGGGGTCTGAATAGGTTTTCTGGATGGTATAATTGTGGTAGTTTTTGGTGCCAATGTATTGATCGAGTGCTTCTTGGAGCTGTGATAGTCGCTCTGGGGTGACTCGATATCGACGTTTGGCTGCTACGTAGGCGGCTTTGATCTGTTTTACGGCACGATCTACGGGATGTACCTCTTTGGGTTTCGCGGCTTCCGATTCCTCAGTGGTTTCAACTTCCGCTGCCGTGGTATCCGCTGGCGCCGAGGCAAGCTCCGCAGCCACGGTTGAGTCTTCCGGCGGAGCGTCCTGGGCAGAACTCGGCTCCAACGCCGTCTCAGCCTCTGCGTTGCTTTCAGACGTCTCCGCTTTATTTTCGGACGGGCTGCCTGAAAGCTTCTCGCTTGGGGGATCAGAAATCGAAGTCTCTTCAGCAGTGGCCGTATTGCCTAGAACGTATTCTGCCGAGTCCAGGCGTCGCAGGACCACTTCCCGAACCTCAGGGTCTAAACCATCCAAAATGGGCTGGATATCGTTCTTATGTACTTCTTCCCAGTAGTCTTTGACGTCGCCCATCCTTTTTGCGTACTCTTCTTCGACGCCATGCTCCTTGACGGATTCCAAAACCTTCTTGCCTAGATAACTCTCGGGATGGGGAGGTAACAGACAATAACTAGGCATTAAGTATTCGTACCATCTGGAGTCGCAAGATTGGTAACAACTAAAGGCGTTATTTGTTCGTTGGATGCCCCAAACTCGTATCTGTGGCGGCAGGTTCTCGTTGATCTTTTTCACCACGTCTGGATCCTCAATGATCAATTTCAGGGATAGCATGTTGCCTGCCGCATGAACACCCTTGTCCGTCCTGGCGCATCGTACAAAGCTCGATTTTCTAGGGTCGTCGGCGTTGACCTTTGAGATAGCTTTCGCCGCGACAAAAGCGGCGAAAATATCTCCTTCAATGGTCTTATCCTTATGGTTGATTTGCAAGCCGTGATATCCTGTACCAGCATATCCAATCATGACGGCGACCTTGCGCTTGGGTCTGCGCTCTTCGGCGGTGATCTCGGCTTCGGAGAATTGGATGTTCATATAGCTAGGCTCGCTAGCTGGGGTAGCATTCCCATCTTCATCGAGGCGCCTACGTTTTCGTTCCTGCCAGCCTTTCTCGTTGCGCTCGCGTCTATCTTGGGGTCCACGTCTACGGGCTAGTTAGCAGGCATTGGCTTGGATCCTAGGAACTAATTAGTAAGGAATTAGAACTGACCGGTCCTTGCCACGCCAGGACTCTTTTCCCCTAGAGTCATTGCCTCGTCGGCGACCGTTGGAGGTAAGTTTCTTATTTGCGCGTTTGTCGCGTCCATCCCGATGAGCTTGGCCCACGACGTCTGAATCGTTCTTAGGATCGACATTCGCCGTAGATGGCTCTGATGTAGACTCGGGTGCGCTTCGTTTAAGCGTAGAAGGCTTATCGGAATCGGCGGTTGGCGCGTCGCGCCTATCCTCTTTGGCCACCATCTTGAAATATGATGGTGAACTCGCATTATCTTGTTGGAGCTTGGAGCGATTCAATCGCAGATTGAAAAAAGTTCCCCCCACATCAAAGTCGAAGAAGCTGGCTTATCGATAATGATTAGTGGGTCAATGCACGCCATTCCCTAACATTGAAGCTAAAATTTCCCCCTATTCTTCATCTCGGTTCTAAAATCTTCACATCTATCACGACTGAAAAACTATCCCAATATATAATGGCTTGTTTTTGAAGACTGCTAACATGTTGTAAGCATATTATGATCATATGTTGAAATATTCATCCTTTCTAGTTTAACATTGAACTTGAGTAGAGGGTATCCATCAGCAAGCATGCTACATCTCAATAATCAGTATAATACAATCCGTCGGTCATCCCTATAGCAAGGCTTAAGCATCGAAAGTGATCTCGATGACCGAATCGTGCGCACCATCCGGCCTTATAACATTCGTAAGATGAAGTCTGTCATCCGCCATGGCTAGGAGCGTTTCCCAACCCCTCTGACTACGTTCCTTGCCGTTGAAGCCCGACTTCATGAAGATGTCGGCAGCCCTAGGATCGATGTTAGAAGCTATCTCAATAGGAAAGTACCACTATATCTACTCACCGTTGGAATTGGTCTTTCACATGATTGTTGTTGCTCAAGTTTGGTAGGACAACTTCAGAAATCCAGATCTTGGTTCCCTTTTTGAGAGCCGGCACCAGGTTCTTCAGGATCTTAGCACCATACTGGTCGCTCCAGTCATGGAAGATGTGGCGGAATACGAATGCATCCGCGTGGTGCGTCACTTTCTCGGTGAGGAAGTTGTAGCTTGCATACTCTAGTCTTGTTTCGAGATCCTCGGGGGCCTTGGCGTCGGCAACGACCTCGGGAAGATCCAGCACAATAGCCTTCTTGACATTGGGATGAGTTCTGAGTACTAAAACGTTTATAGTTAGTCATATTCTACGAAGGGCGATATTTCCAATAGGATATTTCTCTCGTTCAACTTTGAGTGCGATAGTTCCCACTGTCGACGAAAAAGGGGGGTTAGAGAACGGAATAGAAGTTATTCTTACTTAGCTCGCATAGTTCACCACCGGCTCCTCCGATATCGACGACGGTCTCAGGGCACTGGTTCTTGTCCGCCCACGGCAGGTTGTCTACGAAGTATGTCGACTTGAAAGCCAGAGACTTAGTCGATAGGCCCATAGCAGAACGGAAGCGGCCGACCCGCTTCTCGTCCTCGGCAATGTAGTCGAAAAAGTTCTTAGTTGGGTCGGTGATCTCCTCCTTATCGATTCCATAGTCTTTAATTGCCTTGGCCTCCCTAAAGGCCAATACCGAAGCGCTGTGTCCTGGTTCCCCGCTCCCAGGGAATCGCTGCATACTTTGGACAAGCTTTGAAACGCCAGACAACTGTTCATCAACAACCAAGCCTAGCATATCTTTCATCTGAGGAGCTGTAAGTACAGCTGATAGAGCATTGTGCCTGACGGTCTCGTCCGGGGAAGCTTCCTCGAAAACACGGAATGCGATAGCAGCCTGTACAATGCGGCGCGTATCCTCCTCCGGGAGCCCACAGCGCTTCGCAAGGTCACTATATGAGATTACCTCGTTAGGCGAAAGAGGGACGTGTGAGGCGATATCAAACGCATATAGCGATTGGAAAACGGCTGTTATAGAGGGCTGGACCCATGGTAAGCAATTGGACCAATACGTGGCAATCTCAATGAGCATCAGGCAGCCAAATACATACAACAGGGAACATGAGAGCCATGAGATAGCCCAGTGGACCAAGTAGCCGGGCACGTAATTCGTCGACGTTCTCAATGAGCTCATTGCGAGTAGCTTCTAGAGAGGGGGATATATGGATCTGTGGTGCGGCCCCCAGATTCAGAGAGAATTGGGCCTCGGGAGTTCCTTTCAGACCATCCTCTAACTTCTTCGTGTCTCGCGTAACGATGGATGCGAGTTCGGAAATCGATCTCAGGGGTGCCATTATGGTGACCGGGGAGTATTACAGCGGTTCCTGAGAGGGTGGTTAAGATGCTGAGAACTGTTAACGCTTATTCTGATGATAAAGACTATGATAGGGCCGGATTTCAATTAAAGCACTCAGTGGGATATCATTATTTAAATAGTCGTCTACAGTTGCGCTTAGAACCTCATCTTCAGCGTGTCCGCTATCCCCGATTCCGAACGAAAATGCCGAGTCCGAACGGCCCACACGTTTCCGGAACTGAATTCCCGGCTCGACCACCACAGAGCATGGCTCATTACTTCCGGGGTTATTGACCGTCACATTTCGCGTTAGTTTCGTGAGTCATATTCAGCCCCTACTATTTTAATTCACAATCCTTTGGGGAAATCAGGTCATTTGTTGTCCTATTTCAGCACTTGGAAATCTCATCAAATCGATCCAAGCGCAGAAAGCCACCATTACGCGGCCTGATCCAAATAAAACGAGGTAAAATTCATTTTACAACGTATGTAAGCTACGTTTACCGTGACTCTACACTTACTATCTCGTTGCCTAGAGTCAGATCCTCCCAAACACGTATGGTTGCGGTCCTCGACTGATACTACTTGAATCACACTAGCTTCGGGTAGGCATGGTCAAGCAAGTGTTGCAATCATGTAAGTGTTCTTCTATTTCTTAGCTAGAACCCGGGACCCCGCTTGTCCTACCCCTAGGTGTCCCATACATGTTGTATACCACGACACGCCATCGCAAATCGGGAACCGGAATCAAGAACGGCGCGAATAGAATGTCCCGGGGCCGAAACAGACCGTAGTTAAGGAACATCCCAATATTCTCGTTTAGTATGTGTATCGGAAGTCAGCTTGATATTCCTCCTGTTGTCGGATATTAGCCTGAGTCATAGTTAAAAGGAACGAATAAACCTACATCTGCAGCTTCGAGTTGCTTCTCTCCTCGATCGGCCTTCTTATTATCTAAATAATACGAAAGGTCCAAGACACACACGGTAAGGATTGCCACGAGACAGGCAGTGATACATGCGTACAGGCCAGGTCGGTAACCGGTGGCGGCGTCTTGGGATCTGAGAGCTTATTAGCTTTGAACAGCATCTAGATGCGACTAATGGGGGTGACTTTACCTGAAAACCAGACTGCCGGCAATACCGCCAATACTAGCAAATCCGACCCAAGATGCACTGGCGAAAGCACGCTTCCATTGGCCACGGATGTTGTTGGCCTGGTAAGCCAGAGACGCCGGGATGTTTCCCGTAGCTCCGGCCGTGACGAAGAATGCTCCAAAGTAGCGAACCCCATTATTGGGGTGCCATCCGAGAATAGGCAGCCCAATAAGCGCGATAACCATGTTGAGGATGATGATAGGACCACGCATCTTATAACGGTCTCCTGCCCATCCCACGAAATACATATAGATACCGGCAAATGCATAAGGAGGTGCCACAAGACACTGAGATGCACCCCTACTGAATCCCAAATTCGTGAACAGAATGAGCGGTAGGAAGTATGCTAGCGAGTAGGTGAGAGTATTGGAGCAGAATGAGATCAAGGCGTATCCCCTAGGAAGCTGTTAGTTGAGATTCAATGTAACTCCTATATCATCATCGGAAGCCTTACCAGACTCGCCAATCCATTCCACCCTTCAAGAAGAGAGTAAGTTTGAACTTAGGGGCTACGACGTCGCCGCGGTCGGCGTTGACTCGCCTGACAATCCACGCGCGTTCGCGGTCGGTCAAGAACCGCCATGACTTGCGGTCGGATTCAGGGAAGTCGACCAGAAGCCAGTAGCCAAGCGAAGCAAGACAACAGGTAATGATGCCTAGATTGATGTGAATTAGTACATACCCGTATTTGTTAGTACGCCTAACTTCGATATCTTACCTTCAACGATGAAGATCCATCTCCAACCGCTTAGACCCGCGGCCGTAATTTGCATCAATCCGAATGCGAGAATACCGCTACAGCAAATTCAATTAGCATAATATACGGCATCGTAGCTTAGTCCTCAGGAACAACGTACGAGCAAGCCGAAGCAACGCAACCAAGGAGGTAGAAGACAGAGTATCTTCGACCGACCTCGTCTGTGTGCTTTTGTTAGTTATACACTCGTAACTATTATGATATAGCGAGGGTTAATCTCACATCGAGTATACCACGTCGATAGAAGGTACACACAACCCGGGAAGTAACCTGCTTCTAGAGCACCGAGGATGATTCGAAGAGCAGTCAGGACTTCAAAAGAAGGGCTGAAACCGAAACCGATCATCAGGACGCCCCATAGCAAGGTGATGGTGGATAGGAAGAGGCGTGGGCCAACTTTGCGGATCACTACTGTCGAGGGCGGTTGGAAGATGATGTAGGTGATGAAGAACACAAGTGTGGCGACCGACTAGGAGTATATACTGGTTAGTGGGGGAGTAAGCTTATTATTGAGGTGGTGATCGGCCTCACATAGCGATTGCCTCCAAGTTGCAACTCGTCAAGCATTCCAGCAACGGCGGCGGTAGACAAGTTCGTTCGGTCCATCAGACTAATACAATACAAAATACCGACTAAGACGACGAGACGACGGTCGATTCGCCATATGATCTTCTTTCCTTCCTCCTCGCTAACATCGTCGTCGATGGCGGCGTTCGAAGAGGCGGCCTTCTCGCGCTCGACTTGTGCGACGTCGTAATCTGCTTTCTCTGCGTCGCGGTCCATGGTTGCAGCTTGTCTGTTGTCACTTGCTATCTAGATCTACGGGGGAGAGAAGATGGGTAGCATCGAGTTCTTTTATAATCCTGACCGGCTAGTCTAGGTGTAAAGTAGCGTAGAGGGGATTCGCGTGGAGAACGGGGAACTGAGGACGAGGGGTCAGCCGGGGTTGCTTGGCATTAGTCCCCGGCGTATACTATACTAGGGGTTGGTATGTACACAGATGGCATGCTTGGAAATCGCTCCAAGTTAGTTGGGCCACGCTAGATCGCGGAGCCAAGTTCCTATCTATTCAACCTAGCGTGTGCGAAAGTAAGACTAGTTATGCTTCGTCTAACGGAGTTGTTCCTGAGTTGAATATACTCTTTTTTCAGCTCCTCTGTTCGAAATCGATGATGAATTTGGTCATGTAGAAGATGGGGCTAAATGCGGGTTGGGATCTTCCTTTGTTCAACGTTACATAACTCGGACAGCAGCTAACACAGTATGGCCGAGATGCCCATCATTTGGCGTGTTGCCTGGGATCAATTGAATGGAGTTCCGCGGCTCTCAGGGGAATTGTAGAAGTTTACTCTCTGTGTTAGGCTCAATATGTTATAGACATATCGCCGTACGCAACCTTACGTGTATTGCCTATAACTTGATCCTTTTTACATCTCGGGTGAAAACTACCCTCCTGGTACCTTGAGGGATCGGATACATCAGGTCAGATTTGAGCCCGGTCATTTTTCGTATGCCTAGAGTCTACAATTTGACAGGCCTCGTGGCAAAGAATCCCAGCTCGACTTGTCGAAATTTGAGTACTTTCCAAGTATAATTGCGGGGGGGCTTATACCATTAGTTATCATAAGAGGTCCGGGGTGGTCGTCGGGTCGTCTCTCCCAGATGGATACTCATTAGTCTAGACCCGCCCGAAAATCTCCTATGGGCAGGTCTTTTTGGTACGTCGGCTTAACCACCGATGTCCCTACCAATCAAAGAGGATACAAGTTCCTCCAGGATTCCTGGCCGGCTACTATACTATACACGTAGAGATGTCTAGTTGCGATTAGTATACTTGGCTATCGGGAAAACGCGCACATGTTGCGTGCTAGGGACCAAGATATTCAACCTCATCTTCATCTTCACATTTTCACGATTTTCTAGCCTCTTTTTTCAAATTTACTCTCTTGTATTTCAGCGGGACTGAAGCAGATTGGCTTGTATCAGCGGAGTTTAGACCCCGAAAGTTGGGGTAGAGCTAGCTAATAGCGAGTGCGGGGAAGCGCATGGTGGCTTACTTGACCATACTCTATCAGGACATTCTCCGTTTGATGAACTGACCATGCGTGCAACTATTTTGACTTGGGGAATGCGGGGTTGAATTGACATTGCGGTCGGTGTGGCACGCCAGCTAAACGAAACCGACGACTAGCGTTCCGACTCTTTAGCAGATTTCAAGGAGATACAGTGGCTACCTAATTCAACTTTATTTAAGCGCCGTGGTTGAATCTCTATCTTAAATACGTGGATCTAGCTATGTAGGGCACGCAGGTGTATACACAGAGTATATGTATGTAACTAGGTATGTATGCCGATACATGTATGGAAGTCAAAAGGTTGACAGCACTAGATCAACATAGTAAACAAGATCTAATCTGGGGAACGTGGAGAGTCATCTACATGTAGCACGACTGCGTCGGAAAAGGAAGTCTTCCCGACAGCATGGTAGCAAACGAACTGTTACGAACACAATCACCCTGCAGGTCAACGGCGTAGTGTGCAGATCCGAATAGTTGGGACTAGATTAGCCCTCCGACTGGCGTAAACTCCACATACTAAGAACAGCTCCGTGGGTTAATTATCAAAACTCCTAGGTTGACACGTTTGATCAGCTGCATCGTATTCGTCACTGCTCAGATCTAAACGAAAAATAGTGATTTCGCTAGCTTCTATCTGCTTGTAAGGCGGGATGTTACTCATTCCAAAGTCTTACGCTTTTGACATGGGCCTAGACTCCTCTTTACCAGCCCCCATATGGTTAACCGAGCGCCCGAGGTAATTAAAGACTTTGAGCCTCATCTTTATATGGCGCTGGACCCCAATCTCTCGGTCGTAGCCGGGGCTCAGCCCAATTGACTACCGCCGGCCCGCGGTATTAAGTACCTAAGCGAGAGCGCTTTACAGATCTTGGGAACCTAGACTAGTACTATTAGCGACATGCTAGACTAGATTGAGGTTACCTGCTTTACTTTAGTTCTTGGGGGTCAGGCTTGGATATAATATCAAACTTCACATATCAATGGTTTGTTTAATTATGCGGTATAGCGATAGAAGAATATCAATGTAGCTGTTCCATACCCATATATGTGTATCTATTATCTACCCGTAGTTATATGTATGTATCTATATTGCTAGTAACACACCCTTGAAGACATAACCTTGACTATATGTAGGCTTCAATCTATACCGATTCATTCTCATATAAATTCCATATATAACTTGAATGGTAATTTAGTAACCGGACTATAAACAGACCCGTAATCCGAACCAGTATTATTACTACGACCATCGTTGATTATGTTTATGCGAGATTCGGGTAGCCTTGTGGAGTATTTACTCCCATATACGACACGCATAAGTGGGTAAGTTCGCCGGGAAGCGTACCAAGGTAAATCTCGGCCGATACATTTAAGATTCAAGGTACTCCTTGGCTGGAATAGGGGGGGAATTATGTCGTCAGGCATCAGTTGGGATAGAAAATATAGATTCATCTCCTTGCCTTTACGCCACCTGAACTAACGTGTTTGATATTGATATATTATGTTAATATACAGACAATGTGTCTTGAATTGTCATCTAAATCCTAGTATTATTTTCGACTTGTTAAGGATTAGTTGTGTCTCTACTATCCATCCAAGATCATTGGATACAGAGTATAAATGCTTAGGTGCTTGTAACGACCTTAGAGTACCGTGGAAGTGGATATAAAAGGGACTTTGCCCCTTAAAACTTCCCTGGGCGGTATTAATGGTCATCCCACGTATCGCCTATGGTACGCTCATGAGTAACGAGCCAGTCCTTGATGGCCTTCATCCCATGCTGGGCCTTGCTTCGCGAGTAGCCCCTATTTTGCCTTAGAGATATTAAATTCCTTGGTGTGTCCTAGACACATCCGAGATTTTCCGCGTCTCGCCCCTCAACCCACGACACTGCTGAGTGCGAGTGATGCTATGATCCAACTAAGCTTATTATTAGTGACGGACCCTAAGCTGAGAACTAGAACCTCGAGGCATCCTTGAGTTCTTGGGAGCCCGTATCGCCGGGACCAACGGAGGACGAATCTTATAGTCGCCCTTGATAGCCCATGCGAGCTGGCCGAATAGAAAAGTATACCCAGGCTGGGACGGCTGGGCAAGCCGACGAGAAGTCTCGCCCACTACTAGTCGAGATAGAGGCCCTTAGCTGAAGGGAAGTTGGACCAATACGCGTGGACTATGGGGGACTTCCAGGGGGTTTGTACATCACCGATCCACAGGAACTGGCCGCCAAATGCTAGATCACGCCATAAGCACCCTTACGGGGACTGGAACGAACCTGAAAACAGCGTTACTAATTTGGCTACTAGCCCCCCTAACCAAATGTACTTGCTACGCAGTCTGTATATCGTTAGAATGTTACGATGAATGCGCTAAGTGCTCGTACATACTTGGGCACCTGGTACATTTCCCCGGAAATAGGAAATTTGGCCAGTGCTATCGGCCAGAATAACAAACATACAATCATTACATTCTGATTGTGGCCAGGTACCACATCAATGGCACCCCCGGGTCGTTTACATGCAAGTGAGTGGGCATTCAGAGGACTAGGGCCTACAGACCTGGATACAACCACCATTATGCGGTGGCAACGCGCATAACTACCCTTCAATTAACTCGGAGGCCTTTCGTGATCAAAATCTTTGGAGAACATTAACCTTGTTCGTAAAAGGGGTCTCCGGCTGGGAACTTGCGAGAATTCTGATTCTAGAATCAGACAGCGATCCAATACCCCTTTGAACCTACCCTAATAACATGCCCCTAAGAACCCGACACTCCTAACCCCTCAACTAACTGTTCCTTGACAATCGCCACAAACTCCCTCATCTGATCAACCGAGTGGAACGATTCATTATAGACGGCTTTAAGATTCAGCTGATCACGAAAGGTCCAGACGAACGTCACGGCCTGTCTCGAAAGGATCTCGACTCCGACGCTAATCGCCTTAACCTCGAACCCAGCTTCTGGGGTACCATATGACCGTCGAATCAAACTTTCTGCGATACCAATACTGCTAATATCGACATCGCTCGGTGGACTTTCCCCACCCTGTGGTAGGTTAGAGACCCAAGCATCGAGAGCGGCCCCATCGGCTGGGACCGTGTAGATGAATCTGACACCATCTGGAGCTACTTCTGCTGCCAGACTCGGATGTTGAAAACGTAGATGAGCCCAGGCTCGCCTCAAATGAGCTGTCAAATCAGCAGACATGAGAGACCCGGTGGGTGTAATGGTGGCTGCGGAGTTGATGGCCCAGTGCTCGCGATTGAGTGGCAATCCGGCGCCAGCCACGAGCTTAATGAAGGTCTCATTCTCACCGATTGGCCGCGAGAGGACGCCTTTCTGATCGGTCTCCTGCCAAGCCATAATGGTCGAGTTTAAACTCTTCAATCAACTATTAGATTCGACCACTCTTGAGTTTAGTCGAATTGTTAGAGCATCTGTCAGCAACGATTTCCGGGCTACCGGAGTAGGATTATACGAGCGGCGGATAGTGGGTTTCTATAGTCCAAGATACCTATCCCCGGAAGCGGTCGGATACTATCGCGCCGCATGTCCAATCAATTAATGCTGTGGCTTTCGTCACAACGTAGGCTAGAGGCATATGAGCAATATTGAACGTCGTTGTTGCTCAAGGAGTTTTGGAGTTAGACATCTCGGAATAGGAGTACATGTAAGTACTAGACATGGGGTTCATTGTACTCTCTAAGGCCGGATATCAAACGTCACTACCGAGGCCGATTAACGTGCTGCGAGGATGCAACATATCATCTGTAGCACGAGAGAACACACCGCAAACTATCTCATTGGGGGCATTATAAAATTCCCTCCGAAGCCATTAGGCCGGCCACTCCCTCTTTTAACCCGCGATAGCCGCAAGCTGAATGCCGTCATGATCATTATATTCCTCGTTGACACGAGTGCGCTGGCTATCGTTGGAATGCGTTGACCCCTTTTCAATGTCACCCGCGTGCCAGGCATCCCTATCTATTCTAGACGCGAATTCATCGTAGTCTTCCCCTTTCCACATCTTCCAACACCAAAATGTGGCCCCTGTAATGATGATAGTCAGACCGAAGTATATAGCAAGCCAAGGGGATACCATGTCCGCGCTATCATCTGGTATCCATCGGAAGAACGACATGGAGAACAGTGTCTGAAAACCCGCCAGGGTATGATTAATACATATCGCATATAGGAGTCTAGTTGCCTTACCGCCAGGAAAGTACCTGGAAGAAATATCATTCCCACCAACGAGATCAGTCTCATTTGGTGGCCGTCCTCCATTGAAGCGTGCGCGATGTAGACGTTCGCAGTTGCATCCCGTCTCGTGTGATAGTTCCATTCCTAAGCAGGTGTTAGTAACTATAACTCCCACGTCTACATAAATACTCGCCATTTGGATTGCCAATGCCATGCCATTAAGTAGGCCCTCGCACGATCTTATTTTACATTCTGTTTCCGATATCATTTCTCTGAGCCTCCACGCGATGCTCTCTGAACTCGCAGAGTCATCGATCTTCTCGTTCTTGTCGTCTTTACTAGGCCGAATTGTGAGCTCTCCCAAAGTGCGGGAATGCTCATCCAGGGAAAGAAGGACTTTTTTCAGGCTGCCCAGCCCATTTTTCAAGTCGCTAGCATCAACCCACAACTTAGTACTTTCACAGTCCCTCTTCGTCATTTCCCTATTTGAATCAGTACTAGGTCTGCCTTTTCGTTGTTTATCAGTTCTAAGTCTATTTTCCAAATCCAGGATCCTTTGATTCAGCTTTGGGTTATTCGAGCTAAGCGCTTTCATGAATCGTGTACGTTCATAGTCCACAAAGATCATTGGGAACATCAATGGGTGAAACGCCGACCGCTTGAATCTCAATACGGTGGTGGTGACTCCCTTGGCAAAGTCTGGAGGGCAACCATACATAGTTGCGAAAGTCCATGGTCTATGAGTGAAGTATGTTGTCGATAGAAGGATGTCATCCTCCTCCTTAGGAAGCGTTTCAGTATCCGATCTGCAATTATACACTAGGAATCTAGATTAGTAAAGCATGATAGGATATTAGGTAGGCCTTGAGTAAGTATATGGCTAGAAAGCATCGATGTGTGGTATTACATGTAGTTAGAGAGAAGGAGTGGGTGGAAAGATCACATGAAATCGGAGCAAGCCTAGACACAGCACCACCGCCACCTGATATGAACTAGAAGCTAATGATGCCTGTAAAGGTTGAAACTGCCTGTGCATGAAGATATAAATCTTTTACTTTACCTATGGAGGGCTCCGGCTTTTTCGAATTATCACACGACCAGCCAACGCGCTTGCTGTTGAAAATCGTCGTAGATGTCCTAGGCATGGCCAAAGCAAGGGATCTATGTTGGTATATCTTCTTCGGTACGGCCTTGAATGCTGCCTTTGAGCATGGGATTGAGCTGGCCTTACTACCATGCCTGACGTGCATGACAAGGAGGAGAATTGGTTTCTCGGCCGGGAGAAATGTTTCACACTGGCGATTGTCAACTGACTTGTTGTCGTGAATTTCAATTCTGAGTAACTCACGTGTTCTATCCAGTCAAGATACTCTCGCTCCGACTTTAGCTCTTTGACTTCATATTGAATCTTCTATTGACAAGCTTAATACTTTTCAGTATGTGCTAGGGTTAGAACATAGCTCATCACTATCTACTCTTAACAGCACCGTTTGTATTTGAAGCGGCCACTCAGGATGGAACTTGAATAACTCTAGATCGCTATCCAAGTAATTGGGCATCTGACTGAACCAGTCCATGGTGTTATGATGCTTATCCGAGGCGTAGAAGACGCCACTTCAACCAGGAAAGAGGATAGGTATCATTGATATATGGTGGTAGTAACAATGCATATAATGTATAACCGCTCTTACCGACTCTAAAGCAGGTATCACCTGAGAGCGGGGATTCTGCCACAACGCCCTCTCATAGTGTTCCAACACATACCGCATGATGCAGAAGCAGGCTATACCTATAGCCAGTTATGACAGAGTCCGGACCCCCAATACCTCTGAGGCATTATCTATAATGGGCACAGCCTGCTTTGAAGGCAGCCACTGGGCTGATGGATAGTTGCTTACGTGCAGTTCTACGTTTCCTAGAGTGGAGCTCAGCTCAACACAAGCCCTCGGATAGTGCCTAATCCTCAGAAATACCCGGGGTGGAGTGAGCACATTCTGCGCTCACCAAAATATCTAGTAACGACAACACCAATTCTGCCTAGAGTTCAACAGCCTACCTCACGGTGAACGATATTTTACGCCTTGCTGCCCTCCAAGTGTAATAATCTACCACAGGTTATCTATTCGGGGACTGAAATAATCTATATAGCTCCTACAGGCCTTTGAATTTGAAAACCACCGCTGTATAAAAACCTCGCCGCCATGTTCTCATTCACTAAGCTTCTAGACTTCATGAGTTTTAGGTCAAAGCCCGATATGTCGAAGAAGGACTTTACTCCAAATAACGTTATCAAACATCGTTACCAATCGAATGAGGTACTCCAAAAGTGCCTTAAAGACTTCAAGCTTAAGGAAGGAGAGTGGATCATTCAGGTAAATTATCAGCATTAGTATTCATCCTTTTGTGGAAGATGATGATGATGAATTTATTTACGTCTTTGGGGGCGTCAGAGTATCTACAGCATGTATGGTATATTATACAACGTCCTCCTCTCTTAGCCCAGCGCGTAACTGTGACGCATGAGACGTCTAGAGTAGCCAAAGGCCAGAGCTAGAGTTTCGTCTGACTCTAGGAAATCCTCCCCCACCTGTCTATAGCCTGGCCGGTCTACGGGACCTCCCCAGCCTGATCCGTACGTAGTCTCCAGGTCTATAACATTACACTAGCCGCCGGGCTAGCCGGGCCACCATGCCTATTCATTAGGGGAAAAAACCCTACCAGTAGTACTGTTGGCCCAGTACCCACCGCAGTGGCGCCAGCTACTGCGATGTCGGCGGGATGAAAAACCCTGAATAGGTGGACCCTAGGGACGGTTTCTTCGGCCACAGTAGGATTCGAACCTACGCACAACTGCTTGCCCTAAAGCAGAGTGAAGCCAGGCGCTAAACCACTGCGCCATGTGGCCCCTTTTGTGGAAGAGAGAGTAGACTAACCCACTCAGGAGAGTTCGAAATCCAGCTGCCAAAGGTCCTCGATGACGTAAGTATGAAGAGGAACATTTGATGGCTATGAACTGACAGGAAGCAGAAACAACGGGAAATAATCGATAGGGCATTTGAGGCCGCTGAGAAGGCACGTAAGGAAAGAGGCGCTAATCAGGATATGGAAGAGTGAGAGGTTCAAAGAGCGGGAATTGTTCGGGGGGGTTCGCTGACTAAAGCTTCACACGATGCGCCCAATCTCTTCATGTCACACCCTGATTTATTACCGTAGGCTCGGTTCTCTCGATAATAGAATGCACTTATAATACTATAGTTCTATGAGACAAGCTAATTTATGTGCCTTATACTACTTAGTAAGTGCTAAGATAACTGGATTATAGCACAATCTATATTAATATTACAAGTAGCCTTGACGGCTATTCAAACACCTATTCAGTAATTTGCAGTTTCATTAGTGGAATAAGTATTCATTAATCATCGATTATGTCGTAAACCGTCTAGGAAGGACCGTACCTCCACTGAACTCGCGCGTCTATTAGGATCAACCACTAGCATCCTGGAGATTATAAAAACCAGGAACTTCTCTAGCCTGGAGCCGGCACAGCGCGCTCGTAATGATTCGATATGCTATTGCCGTGTTAGTGCGCGTTTAAATTAATGGATGGGAAAGTGTGTGGTGCGGAACTAACCGATTCGACCCCGGACTTTACGAGAGCCTTAACGCGGCTGCCCGTGTATTCAAACCACAAGTTATGCCTTCTCCTCATCGCCTTTCCCGAGCCCTCCGGATCAAATCTTGTCGAAGTTTTACAACCAATACTAATGCTTAAAAGAGATGAGAGTCCTGGGAGCTCGGCTGTTTTTTTGAAGAACGTATCGGCACGAACATCTCCTCTCGCTGTGGTGACTTTGCTATCGTCGCGCTCTTCGAATCGAACGTTCTCGAACCTCTCGAGTAAGTCAGATCCGCCAATCGCCCAAGTGATCAGTTCCAAGTAAACGCATCCAAGGCACCATATATCGTAATTGAGATTCAAAAAATCTTTTGTATCGTGCTCGGGCGGTCGGTATGTTTTGGTGTGAGCTACATATTGAACCTTCACATTCCTGAAAGGGGCACCGAATTCTTGAGCTTCGCCAAAATCGGCTAACTTTAGAGTAAAGGGGCCGTGCTCTTCATTATCCGAAGCGAAACAGAGAATGTTTTCGGGTTTGATGTCAGCATGTATCTGGGCTGACGTACGCCCATGCCGTCTATTGATCGTATCATTGACTGCAGCAAGCCCATCGGCAAGCCCAAAACATTCCGTCACAAGCCACTCCTCCGAGTACCACTCAGCAATCTGCTGACCTTGCCTCCTATGTATTTTTGGAGTCGCATATCGTTGAAATAGGTCTCCCAGATTACCACCGTGCGCCCAAGGGAGGAGTAGATGGAACCGCCCTCTATGCTTGAATGCGGCCAAAAGGGGAACGATTCGATCATGTTGACGTGTTTTCTGGTTGGCCCGTACCTCGTGTCTGTAGCTGCTCTCTGCTAGACTTGCCAAACGACGCTCTAGAAAGGTTTTAAGAGCTAAATCGCCAGCTAGTCTGTCCTGTAGTATGGATCGTCAGAGAAAGTTTGTTATTAACAAATGGAACTAGTTAGATTTACTGGATCATGATGAGCCTGATGGATCACAACCTTTTCGACCCGCGTTGGTTCCTCTTCTATCGGTTCTTGTGTTGGGTCTCTTCTTTCCTCCAAGTGCGTCCACGGCAACGATGCATTATTCTCATATTCTAGAACAGTATCTGGCTCCACGGTATTGGATCCTTCCAGGGCGAAACCCTCAATGAAGGGGCTTCTCATCTGCCATGTGAAGTGTATAAATCGTGTTCGCTCGTCGCTGGTCAGGCGTTGGAAAGCTTCGACTATTTTATGTCGACCGTCAGCTCCTTCTTGAGACAGGTATGGTAAATAGCTGTCGCAAGCTTCCGATCCCGATAGAAATGTTGTGATCAGGTTTTCTTTCGACAGTGCTAGTAATGTAACAAATATGATTCGACCTCCGATGCAGCGGGCCTGGCCACAGCGGCAGATATTGGCTGGAGGACATATTCTATCGACCAACTCACTCGAGATGAGCTGTTGCTCGCTTGAACTAGCATATAGTTGGAGGAAGCTGTTTACAACCTCATTCGAGATGGTCTTGATCAACCCATCTCGTGGTACGAAACGGCAGCGTTCATCACTGAGGTCCTGCAGTGATTCGGAAAGAACAGAGCGGATTATCTTAGCACGTTGAAGCTCGAGTGATGATTGGGTTAGGCTGGCAGTAGTTGGTGAGCTTGTCATCCCGCCTAGAGCATTGGGGTAATTCCGGTGCTCTAGATCTCAATGTAAAAAGAAACTTGCGTCAAGCTGCAGATTTATTACTAGAGTAGCAACCATTGAATGGTATTATGGTTCCAGAATATTCGCCCCAACCCAGAAGGGGGCGGTGAGTGGCTTCGGTGCTATTCAAGCCCTTCACCGGGCTTGCAGCCCTCAAGTACATACAACCCAGCACGCCGAGTTAACTGGATTAGAAGTACTTGTGGAATAGATTGGTTACACGGCGTCTTATTCAGCTTCTAAGCCACTTCAGCGAAAGAAGTATTACTAAGTGAAGTGCATTTGAAGTGCATATTGCGATGGTGTGGTGAGTCTTATTCGACTGCCATCTTTGGATGAAGATGTGCCGGACAATTTGCACTTTTTGCGCCAATGGAAAAGGAGGGCTAATCGGGATCTCCTTGATGAAGTTGGGGTCATTTCGGATGATGGTGGGGCACACGCCAATAAGACCTGCAGATGATATTGAGAATCTGCAGGCTACGTGTGGACTCCGAATTCAACGATCGCGGAGTTCAGACGATTGATGTCTGAGGCTCTGCGAGGAGGCGAATATGAATACCAGGTATTGACCATGGTACGTGACTCTTATCGCCCCCAACTCGCATGTTTCGTCTTCAGTCTGTTTCTACCATCTTCGACGACCTATTTGACCCTAGCTGACACATCTACTTGGTCTAAGAAATGTCTACAGGCTCTCTTCGTTCAGCGGGGAGCTACCGTTCTTCAAGTTGGGCCTTGGCAAAGTTGGGATTTTCTTCATCGTCGACGCTCAAGCCACGATAGCACCGGATCTAGTAGCGTGTCACAACCGAACAGTTACGGAATGTCACCTCAAGTGATAGGGGGCGCACGGATCGATGAAGGAAAACTTCAGCAACTGCTTGATGATAAGTTCGATGGCAATTATAAGCTCCATGCAAGATCCCCACTACAATGTGGACCCAGAGCCTCCCCCTGCTTTGCGGTTCTCAGAGTATAAGCTTTCATTGTCAATGAAGCTAGGTTGATAGGTTCCGTCTATATTCCTCTATAGAAAGATAGATTAAATCTTATTACTATATTCCCTTCAGTACCAACGTTCCCTTCTCTGATGATGTCTATTCTGCGCTCATATGATATTCGCGAAGCTGACGCACTGGGTATACATTAGCTCCGGTCGAACAAGTACAAACTCTACACAGCCAATGGGGAGAGGCTAACAAGAGAAGAAATTATGGGGTGCCGTGATTATCGATAGGCGATATATGCGTACTTACGATCAACTGGTGCGGCGTTATTGATGGCTCCCTACCGCATATCGAAACGCCCACTCGTTTCCGTTGAGGAATATCGCGGTGCTGCAGCGAGACAATTGGAGAGACCGGTCATTTCGGTTAAATGTGCACGGACGTTGAAGTTCCATTGGTTAGCATCTGTCATGAGCGCCGCGTACATGTAGGTGACTAACCGCTCCCAAACTCCAACCCTCCCATCCTATTCTTAGACCTCATCGCCATGTCTAAAGCCGCAAACTATGTGTGATCGAACGTACGAATGGAAGCGCCGACCCGGACCCAGTTTTGCGGTCTTTTAGCGTCAACTCGAAGCCCCGTATGTGAAGTTCTATTTAAGCTTAAACCACTGGAACCCCGTCGATCCACCTTCCTTCGCGCCTGCTGTTTACCAACGCGCGACATACCGCGCAATTGCCAGCAAACGTGCCAACGCCGGTGGCTTAATCAGACAATACCACAGCCTCAAGCAAGTCAAGCAAGCAGTTCATTCAGCTGATCATATCATTGAGATGAATGTGGTACAATAGTCATCGCTTTCCCCTGGTGTATTCAGAGTCTATGCACATCCTTCACCGCCTTCCCCTTTTTAATGTGAAGCTAGTTGATATTAAATGCGTCACGATAAAGTCTATGTCATGAGGCAGACCAAGAAGCCTTGGAAATGACTATATTATTCTGCAATGAACCTCAACCCCCGTCTAGCTAGAACTATAGGTCTACATATCCAAACAGCTTTTCGTCTCTTGTAGACCGCTCTATCTAGGGGCCTAAGGGGCTAACTCCCGGGTAGACCTGGCGAATCCCCCCCCCCCTTTTCGCCTCTTCCGCACGGGCCACTACGATAAGCTTCTGACAACCCGATCGACGAACCAAGGGCCCAACCAACTTCGACTTATGCTTTCTCTTTCCCTAAAAGCTCAAGATACTGGCCAACAGCATCGACAACAGCATCTTCAAAGCTCTTAAACTCGAATCCAAAGGTGACCTCCGTCTGATGTGCATTCCAATTGATTGGGATCGTCGGCTGACTGCCCTGAGTAAATACGCCAGCAGCAACGGCTTTGGGGAAGTGCTTCTTGACGATCTGCCATGCGTCCTCCCAAACATTAACCTGCGTGACCCCAAAACTTCCCACGATGCCTTCTTTCAGTGCTAGTAAGTGCACCTTAGCGATATCGGCCACGTGGGCAACGCCTGACGGGAAAGGGGGAGCCGACTTCCCAGTGATGAA
Source organism: Hypomontagnella monticulosa (assembly GCA_902825475.1). Taxonomy (NCBI): domain Eukaryota; kingdom Fungi; phylum Ascomycota; class Sordariomycetes; order Xylariales; family Hypoxylaceae; genus Hypomontagnella; species Hypomontagnella monticulosa. The sequence goes on along the minus strand of CADEBF010000011.1, from coordinate 2,476,362 downwards.
CGACAGAAGCATTCCATTAGTCCCAGCGCTCATGTCGTTGGCAGTCAGGGCCCTCTCGTCTCGGCCGAAGGCGAGGCCAGGCATGATTTTGGCTACCGCGAAGGGAGGGTTATGGTCCTTCACGAACCTTTCAGTCGCGTTCAGCGCCCCGATCTTAGCTGCATTATACGCTTGAATGACTCCGTCGAAAGGGCCGGATAGATCAGGAAGTCTAGACTCGGCGGTGATCTCCCTATCGTCGGAAGGGAAGGGGATATTCGAGAAAACGGAGAATGTGATGACTAGTTTCTTGATCGATGTCTCCTTGAGCGCAGAGCGAAGTATTGTTGTGACACTCCTAATGGTGGGTTCGTAAATACCCGTCTGAGGGTCACGGGAGGGAGACGGTAAAGGTGCGGCAAGGTGGATGACATAGGTAACGCCTTTGAGAGCTTGGTCGTAGGCGCCGTCACGAGTGATATCGGGAACTTCGACAAACGAAAGCTTGTCTGGTAGTCCTAACTCGACGATCTTCGGATGAGAGGCAAGGGTCTTCGACTGTGTGATGGAACGAACAGCGGCTCGAACGGTGTAGCCCTCCCCAAGCGCGTCGAGAAGTACCTTAAATCCTATAAAGCCGGTAACGCCAGTGATGAGAAGGTCTGGAGATGACATGATGTGTATGTTCTAGCAGATTTGCCGTGGAATATCTGAATAGTTGAATAAAATTTTGGAGTAGCTATTTCGAAGCAAAAGACGATTAGGGGGCCAGAATAGAGAATCCACCGCCGTATAGAATTGGAGAAACTCAAGTTCTATAACTCTATTTATGTATATGTATTCTCTATACATAGCAGTGCAATATTCGTAAGTTAGGGATACACTGACGTGATGCACCGAGTATATTCCAGGGAGGCATGGATAGGAGTAGGGTTATTATAAATCAAGGCGCGCGTTACACATCGTATTAGTGATATCAGTAATAGCATGGCAAAGTGAACAGAGTTGAGAAAATAGAATGTAACATGATAGATTATACTATAGCTGTATCTTGTAAATACACGATTAGTATTTGCAAGTTTCTAGAATCATGATTACTGATCATACATCTCTTCGAAGTGGTACCTAGGCACCCCTCCCCCTTTTGGACTGGTGCGGCCTCCGTGGCAAGCGCCGAGTTTTAGCTACATCTTCCAGAACCATTCAAAGATAAAGATGCTCGTTATTTTTATCCAAACACGTAACAACCAAGAAACGCGCTCTGATTAGACTGAGGATTGTCGACGCCTTGGAAACAGAGTGGTGGTTAGCATAAGAGCGATCACGATTTCAACTCTGGCAGCATCAATGTTACGATTACTGATTCCATTGCAACCATATGTAAATCATGGGGCCGGTGCAAGTCAACTATTGATCAACCGTTTAACATGTTGAAGTCCAGTAGTTTGGCCTAGACAGTTCCCGCACTATCGCGTCTATGATGGACACGGCCTACTAAAAGTGAGGTAGATATGATCTCCTAGTGTTGCATGATTCACGGTGGTAATGTGTAGGCAGACTTATACATAAAGTAAGTCTCCGCATGTCACCCGAAAGGAATGGATGGGCTCTCTGATTCAACTAGTTGACTAGAGGTTCTATTTGCTGTAACCACACAGCGTATCCAAATTTTATAAGCTGAAATTGCATGGTTCTTTCTCGCCACAGTTTGGCTTCCTGAGCCTGTGAAGTTTGGCAGAGTGCCGAATTACCACGCCGTATGTATATAAGGCTCTATTATATTCGTCAGGGCTCTAGAGTCATAGCCACCTAGCTCGGACTCGAACCCATTCATAACACTATCCCAGTCTTGCTGTGCCATTGGGAAACCATAGTCGATTGGAAATTGGTCCGTGCCGTCAGGTATACCAGATATATCGTGAAGCGGTAAGTCATTACTTGACACCTGGTGGCAGTCCTCGCGAATTAAGGGGTCCCTATTCGCTGTCGATACTATGAGACTAGCGATACGGCCTAACTTTTCGCAAGCATCGTGGATCTTCTGAGTGGTCGGGCAGTTGGGTGCCGTGGGGGCGAGGATAGACACCACGGAGGATAGGAGAGCTAGGTCTGTGCTGGACGATGTAGCTATCGCGTTACCAGCCAATACGATGAAGGGTACAAATGGTACTAAAGACAATATTCTGTAATATGAGTTAGAACTAGTAGGTGATGGTACCTACTAGGCAGGATTTTACTCAGCGACTCACATATTCAGTAGCATGCTCCATCCAACAAGGTCGTCCTGAATCCTATCTTCGCCAATCTGGACTAGTTTTGACAACGCCATGCGAGCAGTCTCAACACATTCATCGGAACATTGAAGCGGGTGCGACTGTGCGGAAGTAGGTGGTAGTATTCGATACACGATAGTGAGTAATGAATAGGTCATGATATCGACCAATATAGCAGCAGCGTTAAACATATCGTTCCATGTGGGATCTTCCTGATTGGCCTAGTAAAGTTAGCCGTAGACTACAGGCATATTGGACAAAATCATACATCCTTAATTGATTCCCGGATATCTTTGAGCTTAGTAGCAAATTTCTTGGCGTGTTGAATCCGATCTTGGGGCGAGACGCGAAGCGCGGATCCTGAAAATAAGGTCTTCTGAATTTCTCCGGTAAGAATTGCGTAGTCAAGAAAAGCGAGATATACCCTATCGCTGTCAGTAGTGCCGCGAAATGGGATCCCGGGGATATCTTACCGTTCCGGTGCTGTTGCGGTATTTCTGTCTCGATATGTGGCTGGATGAGGAGTTGTCACGTCATAGTGATGGATGACGGGTGTTCTCCCACAGGTTATTGAGAGTCCTTTTTCCCAACAATAGATATGCCAAAAGATGCGGTTCTTCAAGTAGATGTCTGGGCCGTCCATTTGAAATGGTAAGCGATGTAGGCCCAAGTCCAAAGAAGCCCGTGCGGCTGCGCTCAATAGCCTCCACGCGATGGTGCCATGCCCTTCTTTGACGTAAAAAGTTCCCTAGCTAGTTAGTCCCGTCTTCCATGTTTCAGTGATTTACACACTTACGAGAACTGCTAAGGCACGGCAGGATTCGGTCGATGGCTCTGAACAGAGACGTAAGCTTTGCATTGCTGCTTCGGCGTTGGCTTTAAGTAGGGGGCAGTACGAGCGCATCTTCTCGATAGTTGTGCTCATGCGTCCACAATCCTCTTCGTTCATGCCCAAAACGAGGTAATAGAGGCCTACATTGACGCATATCCACGTCCAAAGCGAAATCGGTTCCGTTGCGAAATAGACGCCCCGGCACATGTCAATGAATTCATCTTCGTCGAAGAGTGGAATGTCGATGAAAAAACGCTGTTTGTGGGCCTTAGCTAGGCGGAGAAGCTTGAGAATAATATCTACGGGAGGAAGTGGCATGTTCCCAAAGTCCAGGTCGTATGATCGGGGAAGTGACTTTGAGGATGCATGATCTAATGTAGCGGCGTAAGGTCTATTTTCGTCGTGGAGCAGTTCAGCCACCTTTTGTGGTGAAAGCGTCGTAGATGTATCTAAAGCTTCCATATCAATGAGTTCTGAAGCAGCAAGGGTTGCTTCTAAAGCGTTTTTGACGCGATGGGCGTGCGATTGGAACGAGGAATCGCCATTGTAGCCTTCATGGACACTGGACAGGCTAGGGACTTGTTCATCGATAATTGGCGGCGGTGTACTATGAATAGCCTCTGACGACGCTGCTGTGGAATATGGTCCAGGATCCTTGGTCAACATGAGCGTTTGAAGCATTTCTTTGACGTCGCTAAGCTGGCGACTAACATCTTGTACGGCTTCATCGTACTTGGATGATAGGAGAACTCGCTGCCGCTTCTCGGTGGCCCGTCGTGTAATCCGGCAAGCAACATTGAGGGTTACACAGCATGAACATGGCGATCGCCTGTCACATTTTGTCTATTCAAGGCGTCATTAGTAATGGATTTTGATTAGTATTTTGGACGTCTTCTATACGTACCTTTCGGGTCTTGCAGCTGTCACACTGAAAGAGGATTATGTAATATTAGTATCGACAGGCAGAAACGAGCTATGGCAAACGAATCGGGAATCCTTACCGCCGGCCTCCGCTCTAACGGGAGACTATTCTCTGTTTCACTCATCGTCCAGAAACCGCACTATATCCGGATAGAGACATGAGAATGAACGTTGGATGATAGGGTCTTCCGTGGGTACTTAGAGTCTATCGGATCCCGAGGCCACCGGCGGCTTAGGTTGGCCAAGGAGTCGACATGACGACAACCCAGGGTTTTCGACGTCTAAGCCACAGTAACACACGACAGCACTGACTAATCATCAAGGTGCATCAGCCACTGTCCCAAACTACACATCATTAAAGTGGAAACGCCAAGACCGTCAGAGCAACTAAAAAAGGGGTAACGTTGAATTCGCAATTAAAATCTTTAATAGACTCAAGAGTCTTGTATCTAACTCTACCGAACATAAGAATGATGTAAATGAGAGACCGAGAGTATAGAATGATATCTTTGGCAACAGACTTTGCATTATGCGACTCTCGAAATCTTGAAGCCTCCGGGGATACGCTTCTGAAATACTCCGGTCGGATCGTATTCGGCGGCCATATCCCGCATATGCTGAATATTCGCTGCGCCATAGTTTCCAATGGGGTCCTGGCTTGCGTCCGCATAGTTGAGGTAAATGAAGTCTAAATCCCCATTCACTGATTTCGCGAACTCTTTAACTTGGGCCGTCATCACGTTTGTCTCGTACTGTGCTATGGCGAGTGCCTCGTCTGTGTTGACTGCGGCACCAGCGGTCCATAGCACAGCGTTGTTCTTGATGGCGTCTAGTCCAAGCATATCACCGCCTCGTTGCTTGGCGATCTCGCCCATATAGGAAGGTATAGGCTGGAAAAACAGCATCGTCGTGAAGTTTTCCTCGCCGATGGAACTTTTAAGCCTCTGGATAAGATCCTCGTGCAACTCGACACAGCGACGGAGGATCTGGGGGTCGTTGTGGAAAGTCAAAGTCGTTGAAGCACCCCTAAATCCAATTAGCTAAAGAATGAATAGTTACCCTAGATGATTCGAAGTAACTAACCTAAAACCGCCGGGAAGCTGTGAGCCCTCTGCGGCCTTCGCCATACTTTCAAAAGCTGTGGCTTTGTATATGGTGGGGAGGGCCTTAACCTTGTCAAATGCTGTTGAGGCGTTCCCGTTACCCTTCGTGTTGACGTTGATCGTACCAATGTACGTCTCGGGCATAGCTGAAATATTATGAGCATAGAAAGCTACGAGAGCGTTGTCAGAAAGAGACTGGTCCTGGTTGGCATATCCAACGACCGCATGGATCACATCCTCTGAGTAAGACGCATTCAGGTATCGCAGGTCGTAGTATAAGTCTTGCGCCGGGATGGCTTCCATGTCGAATCGCGTCACAATGCCGAAGTTTCCGGTGCCTCCCTTAAGCGCTCGCCATAAACCCTCGTTGGCCGTGCTGTTTGCGTTGACGATGGTGCCGTTTGCCAGAACCACTTCGAAATTCACGACGGAATCACAGCCAAATCCCATTCGACCCGAAAAGAACGAATTACCCCCTCCTAGAAGGAAGCCACCCACACCGACATCGCCATCACGACCGCCTGTCGCAGTTACGCCGAATTTCTCTAGGTCCGCATACACATCTCTCCATCGGCCGCCGGGCTGGATCTTAGCAACATTCGCTTCAGGGTCGTAGCTTGAAGAATTCATCATGCTTAGGTCGATCGTTACGCCATTGACGATGTTATTCGCGAATCCATGGCCCCCGCTGCGTAGGGCGATGTGCCAATCGCCCGCCCCATCGTTGGCATTGACCAAAGCCGTCAGCGCGGTCGAGACCTCCTCCGTGTTTTGCGGTAAAATGAAACAGTAAGGTCTCAACTGATTAGTTGCAGCATACCAGGAGAGTACATGAGGCTCGTAGCCTGGGTTATTGGCGAAAAGCAGTCGGTCCCCGAGCCCGGCATCTATGAGTGCGTCGCACTACGAAGCATGAGCAACGGCACCATTTACCACATCTATGCAGTGCGTTTCTACTTACTGGCAAGTTTCCACTGCTATTCGTTCCTCCTAAGTTGGTGTCCCTTGTTGGAAGCAAGGAGGTTGACGCGAATTGAGTTGTGGCCGCGGCTAACTTCCCAAGCGCCGCCGCAGCAATGCAGATTTTCAACATGACGAAATAATCCTGGATATTTAGATGGAAAAGAGCGGATAATATCTTATAAGGAATTAAGTGGCAGGTAGTTTCGCCAGTGTATTGAAAGAGAACTGTGTTCTAGCAATGTAACACCAAGTAACGGCATAACGGTCATTCACCCATACTTATATAGGTAGATAGTAATCTCTTCTTTCTGCGACACTCTTAATCTGGGCGATCGGCTTCTTCGTTCACAATCCATGGTTGCCCTAAATTCCGTAAGCTGTGCCAAGCTTACGGGTCTCTATTGTTTCCGGATCCTTCGCGGTGGTATGGCAGGCATTTTCGGAGCCCTAGGGATCCGATGGCAGGACTTCACCCTCCGACATTAGCAATACGGCGTACTGCAGCCGCCAGAGTACGTAAACACCTCTGAATGAAATTGGAATCCACTTATGTTAATACTATGTTGTATATACTAGCGACCAATGATGCCCAAAAATCTTACTACCTAGTAGGTAGGGGTGCCCCTTTCCCGCAGAACGGCCTTTGCTATATATCTTCGAGCTTCCATTCTCTTCAAAGTCCTAGAAATGTGCAGCTCTCGCTACGCTTTTATAAATATCAGTATACAATACTCCTAATGAGAGTAACTTTAGTATGTTCATGTTGAAGGCCTGTCGCTTAGGTTGGCTCACGATAATATACTGCATATCTCCCTCTTAAAAGCATTCTAATACGAGTTCAAATGGAGAATATTCAAGCTTTCACGAAATCATACGGGATTGGATTTGCTAGTGCCAGGACTATCAATGTTGAATTAATAGTTGACATGCTATGTAAAAATGAAGGACATGATGTGCAGCCCAACCCAGCCTCCTCTCCTTTAATGGAGATTCGCAATATCCGACTAATTTGAAGAACCTATCGTAATCCCATAATGACACAACGTTCTGGGCGCCTTGATAAGCCAGCAAGACTCCAAGTAAATGAACATATATGTAAGGGGATCGCCTAGCACAAGTTCGAGTCACTGCAGCCTGGACACCAGGTCGTCCTCGATCCGTCCTGGTTGTCGACGACAGTACAGAACTTGCCGTCACCGCCGTCAGGTCCGGCGCACTAAATAGCCCTCTAGTTAGCTAATCATCTTTGTAAACCGTATGATACCGTGTGGGAAGCCGTAGGGAATATGTTTATGAACGAAGATATTCACTAACCGATCCTTGGTTGCATAAGAAGTTATCGAACCCTACTCGGCATGAGGTACCGTTGCACTCCTGAAGTGCTCACCAGTTAGCTAACTCTGATTTCCCTATCATATTCGTGCTCCTAATCTACTCACTCCGCTGCTGGTTTCTGTGTCGCGTTGTGGGGTGTTTCCCCTGGTGGGTGTTGCGGCGACTGATGAGGCAACCGTTAGGGCGAGAAGGATAGAACCGAAGCTGAAATGCATCGTTACGGGAATCAGCAAGGTAGAATATGAAGTTTATTTGAGCTTTGGTGCTTCTGAGAGATATTTAGGATATGGGTTTACAGGTGATATTGTCTTGCAACTCTGGGTTCAGATTACAGGCGCTAGGTTCTCGATTTTATATCTGGCAGGATAGGACCTAAGCCTCCCGAAATAGAGCTATTCGAGGCAATTGGGATCTCTCCTTCAGACATCGTTTAGCCGCTCCCTCGTTTCCATCCATATCGCGCAATTAATCGATCGTCGTTACTCAGCTTACCGAACATGTTGGTCGCCATAAAAGGTAACACATGTAGGATTATGGCTATAGAGATGTTGGTACACTATTACGCGTACTTACCTGCATTTTCGTAGCGCCCGTAGCTATATTATTGTACACAAGCTGATTTTGATTCCGTCATATCACTAGGACCTCCAAATTGAGCGGTAGCTAATATAGTTGTTATTTTGGGATATTCCTCTGTATATTTCCAACATTCTCTCATGAATCATTGCACCCATCATTCATGGCTTACCGTACGCGGGATATGACATACAGTCATATGTCGATCTGAACGAATAGGCTCGACATTATGGTTCAACGGATTCTGAGTCAGTATGGGACTATACTCCCGTCACTCAAGAGGCTCTCGAGCCTTATCCTATATACCTAAGACTTGCAACTGCGCGTTATATTATTTTGGCGTATAGCAAGATATTGGGTGTCATATACACCAGGCAAGTACATACATACCTATTAGTAGCCCGTTGGACCCAGATCTGCAGGGCAAACGAATTCCAGCGCAACCTTGAACACCAAAGCGTCTATTCGATAGATGTTGCGATGAAACGGCTCGATGACGCAATAGACTTAAAGTAGAGGCCTCAAATTGAGCGAAACAGCATCATCTCACCAACTAAATATCGCAACCATAACGTAAAAGTCAGAATATGGCGTCCTTCTTGGTGGTCAGACGAATGTAGGCTGAGCCGCCGGGATTCGAAGTTGCCTTCCGTAGTCCGACTATTGATCAGCCAGTCAGACAAGCCCGACTCGGCATCCAATCGCAAACGGGGCGGCGACCGATCGTACACCGACATATAGAGCCGGTCAAGTAAGAGCCGGAGAAACCCCACATCCTTTAGAACGCCACCGACACGCAGAATCCTTCTAAGGAAATACAACACGGAAGTTAGTCACGAGTCAATAGTTTTATTATAGCTATGATTGAGTATGGTCGCACATATACACTCAGCTCGCAGGAATATGTTCGCTGCCACCGAGCTTAGCTAGGGGATCGGAGTAGCAGGTGATGATGTGGATCATCGTCCGTCGTTTTAATCGGCCAATAATAAGATCCGCAGTAAGGCTGCACATATAAAAGGGCTGCCTGCGGATAAGCGTCGATCTTCTACTTCTAATCAATGTCAGCCAACGACTTATGTTGACGTAGCCCCCCAGTTGCGAGGCAATAGGTACAATGCTTAGCCCTCTAAGCCTAGGATATCGCTAAGATTAGCATACGCAGGAGCCTCTGCGACTGAATGCCTCACTAATTGGAGTACTTGGATTGTGGTAAGTTCCAGAGAGTTTAGGGGTGTCTTTAGAATAGGCTTCACGGCTCGTTTCATAGCCACTCCCTCACCAAAGACGTCCGGACGAGGAGATAATATGGTGTAGTTCTATGTGGCTGTGACTGGAGATATATAGCAAGACTTGAAGCTGGGGCATAGTAAAATGGCTACTTAAAGATACTGATATATGATATCTGTACAAGTTTCTCATTCTTCGCCACTGCTTCTACTTGACCCACCTACCCTTCTCTTGGACATAAGAAGATTGTTCATTTCAATCCAACATCATTTTAATATTAGAATCGAGGTAACCTTCTCGTATTAAGTATAGCCCTCGGAGTGAGATGACATAGTTGAGTGATAGATCAGGGTTGGATTCGTTGTATGAGGCTGTAATAAAAGCCGCGTATATCCCTAGAGTTTTACTTTCATTTTACTACTATATGTGGAATTCAACCCGTAATATTCGAGATATGATGCTTTGATCTAGTGCTTTAGGATATCTCGGGTAGCCCCAGCTTCTTAGGCTACTGAAGCTGCTAAAGCTGCCTAAAGAGCGATCCTAAGTTGTGGTATGGTAGGCGTTAAGGATCTAATAGTAATCGAAAAGGCCGTAATAGTTTAATATTCGCTTAATATCGTATAACCGGCTTCTTCTTCACATCTTCAACTAATTGGAGATTGCGATGAAAAAGGGGTATTGGTTGGCGCACCCTGGAGGCAGTGTAATACCAAGGTACGCTGGCAGCCCGGACGCCTACATGCTATAGGAAAGACAAAAGAAAGACAAAGGAAATACATAGCGGACAACAAAGGAAATGAAGGGGAAGACATGATGGGATGAAGAATATATAGGTGAGAGGTAGAAGAAAGAAGAGTAGGAAGAGGGGGTGGGTTGATAGGGTAGATAGGGGAAACATGAGAGGACATTGGGGGACGAATGAGGATCAGGGGAAGGGAGTAAGAAACAAGAAAGCTCCAAACTCTAGTCATCACTCCCGGTACCAAGGCAGTTTGAGTGATTAGCGCCCACTTCCAACACACTCAAGGAACTGCGCACCCGTCCTGGGGGTTTCCGTATAGTTAGTGGTTCAACATGGGAGGGCTGGCCCATTAGGGTAGAGGGTTCCGCGCCTTGCCTCCTTTTCCAACTTGGAGGTGCATGATTAAGAAGTAGTAACCGTCCTACTACTTCAAGCTCGGCTCAACCGTATCCATAGGATAGGCGGCTGTCCTTACGCCCCTGGCAGGCGAATGCAGCGCACAGCATGCAAATGGTTTACCACCGGCGAAACCCACTGCGAACCGAGAGTTCAAGCCCAGCTCCGGCTTACCCCGCGGGGCTCCGGCACTCAGCTACGCTAAGTAGAGGTCTTAGGGATAACCGAACTCACATCACAGCTATCAACCCCGAGGACGAGAGTGAACTCCAACTCGGATGAAGATAGATACCCCTCCGGTCCCACAGTATACCAACCAACGATCAACCAACTGCTTGAAGAACCAACTAACCCACGCACAAAGCAGGACGGGATCACACTGAGCCTACTATTCCCCCATCTCGAGTGCCCATAGGGGCGACGATATAGAGGTTCAGGGACGTAACACTAACGCGTTTCTGTTTGTATCAGCTCTGGGTGGTGTGTACGCAAGTGACGACAAAGGTTTGATTACACATGCCGTATGCGGACTGGTCCATATTCGACAGTTACGCCCATAGCAGTGCTTTCTTTCCTCTGTTCATGCCTATAGGGCATCAACATAGGTGTCCAGGGACCCAGGAGTGTTGGAGGAAAATTGAATCTGTAAAGGTAACGTCAGCGCTTGGGCAGAACAAGGACCGAACGATAGTATGAAAGGCGGTGGTCCGTACCTTAGGGGACTCGTATTTTCGTAAGTTTTGGGCAAGGCTTGTCTGATAAGTATTGAGACTGGATTCGTGGCATGAATTAGTAGTCGTGGGTGAATATTCAGAGAGTGAGGCTAGAAGGGGGTAATTTGCAGAAATTGTGATTATTGTGGCAATATAAGCAGTGAACAAGAGGTATTAATAGTTTAGTTGATTTGGGCGATTATGGTTGTGCGGAAGGTAATAACGGAGAGGGGAAGAGGGGGGGGATCGCATTAATCAGAGACGTAACAGATAGATAAGCGATAGCGGGATAGGTGACGAGCAAGAAGTCAATGGAGGCGTGCTGGAGAAGAGCGTGGTAGAATAGTGTGGTGGAAAAAATGGTAGAAGAGGGGAGTAGGGGAGCGTAGAAGGAGAGGCTGCAAAATATATCATGAAAGAAGTAGGTCCGTTCCACTAGTGTAGGAAGAGAGAAGATCCCCAGAAGCTATTTTGCCGCAGCGAGGTAACATGTAAGCGCCCACATGAAGGAGGGAGTAGGTGCAGAGTCCAGCGAGCTTAGGAAATGCAGAATGGTGATAGGGAGACGAAAGGTTCCAAGGATGAGTAGTTGTAGCATGAGGAAAGGAGAGAAGTGGTAGTGGGTAGCGTGTTTGGTTTATTGGTGAGAGGCGTTTATGGGTGTATCTATAGATTGCAGGACGTTAAGATAACAGGGAAATAAGATTGATTTGGTGTGGAGAGATGATTTCGACGATGGAATTCCTGAAAGATAGAGATAAGTATTGGTGAGTTGGTGGTGATGGAGTACTTCTATGAGGTCGGTATTTTAAGTTTGTATTTCAAGCCAGGGCTGGCCAAGACAGCTAGGAGCAAGTGCAAGGTTAATAGTATCAAAAGAGTAGGCGATGGGGGTAAAATAGCGATGCTCGGAACAGTGAGGAGTACTGGAAGAATTGTAGGACCAGGGTACAATGAAAATTTCGGGAGTGAGGTGAGGGTGAAAGTAGGAACAGCGAGTCCCGTAAGTTCCAAGGTTGGCAAATACCTAAGGAATCCACATACTATGTATATAGTACGTATCTACCTATATGTAGGAGGTACGTCGCTACTTAGTACATCTGGTACCCGCCAAGAACATTGAAAACAGTGGTTTTTCCAGCCAAAGGCGGAAGCAATATATAAGTATGGATTAGAAATAACACTTGTATGCCCTTGCCTTCGCGTGGAGATAAAAGGACACTTACCAAATCATATCTAAGGAGGCAGGAACATAAAAGTTCAACAGCATCGCGATAATAGTGTTTTTAGAATAATGAGTTCGAACATACTAGGTACTCCCAAGAAATTACCTTAAATAACACCGCCAATAGCAATGGATTAGGTAAAATTATTCATGTGCCTAAGTAGGTACTATTGACCTTGGTAAAGACCCCAGAATGAATGAGGGAGTCCGTAATATCATGAGGAGCGGAGCATGAGCCGATAAAATCGAAATTAAGACCCACATTTCATCTTCATCCCCGAAATCCGGATCCGGATCCCGGTTGTGTAACTCCTTAACGCCGGCTACCCGTATGGTCCGGGAATAGAACGCAGGGTTTCCAAAATATTTTGGATATTTATTCGGCGACTTTAAATATAAATCGATATCTTCATACGTATGTACTCGATCATTTTAATTTCCTAGCCGGACTAAGAATAATTCAATAACTATACTTCACTTCATCCTGCCTTCCTTGCGACCCGTCTGCTTACGGTGCCACAACTCTTGTATCTACTTATACATATTCTGGCTTATATTCGGAGCTATTCATAGCGCGAGACTTGGGACTTATTCCACCTTCTTGGTTTACGGGTAGGTCCGTGTGATAGGCTTTATCGAGAATCTGACGAATACCATTGCCGAGAGGTGGGTTTTTGATAATGCGCGAATACATCGAGTCCTTAGATGTTGTAATTCTATGGAGATCAATGCGACCACTTTGAACGAGGATGGCAACTTTCTTTGTATAATTTTTAGCCGCTGCTTTCTCCAGAGCCGTCTGTCCTTTTTTGTTCTCTTCGTTTAGATTTCGTGTATGTAACATTAGAAGCGAGATTTCAAGCCCCTCGCCGTCTGCTATATGGAGCGGTAAATCCCCGTTGGTATCTTTGACATTAGCGGCGGCCCCTTCATCAGTTTCAAGTAGTTTTCGCAGCAACTCTACACGATGAATTACCGAGGCCTTAGATATATGTTTGCGATTGTCAGTCGTCGCTAGTGCGTGATACACGTTTTCTCCCACCAGGTTTGATTGCATAAGATCTTCTCTTCTGTAAAATGGAAGAAGAAACCTCGCCAGTGGGTACATAGCCGAGACACATGCTTGATATAGACAGCCGTTCGTTGATTGCTTTAAAAGTTCGGGCCGTATCCTTGCCACCATTTGGGGATTCGGCACCGGAAGTCGGGTTCCGCCTAGCTTGTATATGTCCGGAAAAGCGCACCTGAAGAGACAATGTAGGTTTTTGTAAAATCTATCGGTCGTGTAACAGTCTTTCCATGAGAGGCTACAGATGTCGCTTAGAATACTGTTAAAATTCGTCCGTACGTCAACCTTCTTACTTCGTAGTAGCTGGCTGAAAATCTCAGGACATCTTTCGCATGTAGCTGCTGCAATTGGATAAAGCAACTCTTGAAATGTTCGAGGGGGGTGCTTATACAATAAAAACTGAAGGAGCTCTAGGTCACCTCGCCTGATAGTCTCCATAATTGGCGACATTTTACCGTAAGTTTCTGTGTAAAGACTTATACCTTATAACATGATATATTCGCAGACATGAGCGTGCCCGTTTCTTGCAGCAAGAACTAATGGCGTGAGACCCCCATGAGCATTCTTTTTAGATTTTAAAGATATTCTCATATCATGAAATGCCTTCACTTGATCCAAGTCGCCCCGAGAAGCAGCAATATAAATATCCGAAGGTTTCGTGTCCTTAGGAAAAAGTGACTCTTGCCCGCTAGTAGGTGCGTGAAATCGCATATGATAAGCATCTAGTAATGACTGTGAATAATATCCCGTGATTCTAGCGAAGCATCCGTCAGCAGCGCATTTAAACGGCCTTTTATGCATAAGAACGTGCGAATCCTGTTCTCTTTAAGTCTTAAAGCTAATCTCGAACGCAGAGCATCGGACTTTTAAACACTGAAAAGCCCTTGTTAAAGACCATAAAAAGCTTAAGTTTCCACTCTTAAGATCTACACTTATTTTAATTAAGTATATTTAATTTTATAAATAAAAGTCTTAATAAGCATTGATTTAAATTAATTAAATCCATGACTATTTTATAATAAATATAAAGTAATATAAAGCTTATAATTAAAAGTTAAATAATATATAAGTTATACTTATAAACTTTTTTTTATTTTTAAAAAAAAATATATAATCTATTAATTTATTTTATATTATCATTTTATTTTTTTTTTCCATTTTATTTTTATTTATATTTATTTACTTAATTATTATTATAAATTATTATTAATTATTTTAATTTAATCTTTTAAATGTTTTATATATATTATTTTATTATAAATTTATTTTTTATTATTAATCATTTTTTTTTACTTTTTAATTTTATTCGTTTATTATATTATTTTTATGTAAATATTTACTACTTATATTTATTTATTTATAATTATTTTTTTATTTTTATTATTTTTAATTTTATCGGTATATGTTATAATTTAATATATTATATCGCTTATATTTTAATTAGTAATATTTATTTTTTAAATAAAAAATAAAACTTAAATAATTTATATAAGCCGTTTTTATTAAAAAATTATTTATAATAAAATTTTTATATGTTTTTTTAAAATAACATGATATTATTAAAATGATATTTTTTTATATAAAAAATTTAAATATTAATAAAATTAATCCATTTTATTTTAATTTATAAGTATTAATATTTATTTATTAAAATAAAAAGCACTTACATTAAAGATGCATAATAACTTAAAGTTTACTTATTTTAACATTAACTACACACATAGCCACATTTTTTAACCGTTATTATAAAAAGGACGTAAAATACCCCCTTTTCCATTAATAATTACAATTATTTTCATTTATAAATATTATTACATTATATATTAAAAAAAAACGCGTTACATAAAAGATTTTATAAAAGATATTAATATTATAATATTAAAACTTTAAAAACTTTAAAAAAATAATTAAATAATTAATTAATTAATTAATTAAAAATACATATTAAAATCATTTAACATTATAAAATCATATCATCATTTTAAAAATAATATAAAATAAAATAATAAGACTTATTAAATAAAAAATATTATATTATTAATTAAAACTTAAATTTATTAATTTTTATATGTTAATTTTTATATAATTAATAAAAAAAATATTTAATTATTATCTACTTAATTTTTAATTATAAATTCTTTATTATAAGATTTATTCCTTTTAGTATATTTATAATATTAAAATGATTTTATTATTATTTTAAATATTTTTATTAAAATTATTATAATAAAGAAGTAAAAAGAGGTTACTTTATAAATAAAAGATTATTTAAAGATTTATTATTATTAAAAGTATAAGTGTTATTTTTATTCGCATTTTAAATAAGTAATGTAAACTTATAAAATGTGTTATAAGGCATGTTACGAAATGTGCTACGAGGCGTGTTATAAAAAGTTTAAGATTTTTTAAAAACTTATGATATAACCTTATTTATTTTTTTTTTTAAATATAAATTTAATATATATTAGGTAATTTTTCATTTATTCCTTAAATTATTATTTATAAGATTTTTATTACATGTTATAACTTTAATTTAATATGTTATGTATAAATTAATAACATTTAATATATTTTTTATACTTTTTAATAAAAAAAAAGAAATTTTTAAATGAGTATGAAATAATAAAAAGATATTTTTCGTAAAAATCAAAAAAGTTAATCTTATAAATAATTTAGTTTTTTAATATCATTAAGTTAAAGCGTTTAAGGTTTTTTAAATTATACGTTTAATTAATTTATATTTTAATGTAAGCCAAGTTTATTATTAATTTAAAAATAATATTATTTAATATGTTGTTTAATTTTTAAATTAAACGAATAATAAAAGTGGAGATGTTAAAAATTTATTTTTTAACTTTAATTATCTTATTATTATTTAACTTAATTTTAATAATAAAGAAAAAAAGGAATAATTTTTTATTATTAATAATGTTAAATGTGTTTAAGGTGTGATTAATGTTTTAATTAATAAAAATGATTTAAATAAGTTTAAAAATAATATTTTTATTATATTTAATAGTTAAATTAAGTTTAAAAGTGATGAGGTTATTTAATTTTAAAAAAAGATTTATGATGTTTAAATATCATGATTGATTTTTTTAATAATCTCAATTATTATAAGAAAAACTTGATTATTTAATTAAGTTTAATATGATTTCGGAATTTACTTTAAAAAAAAGAAATTTATGTAAGAAAAAATTAAGGAGCTTATTTTTATTATTACTTTTTTTTATTAAGATTTTTATAATAAACTTTTTTTTATTTGTTATAATTTTAATTTAATTTTTTTTAAAGAGGGGTTTACGAAGGGAGTTTAATAAATTTAATATTTATTATAAAAGATTAAATATTTTAGGTAATGTTATCATTTAATTTAATAAAAGAATGCTTTTATAATTATTTATGGAAATTTTATAAGACATTTTATCGGATTTTTAAGAAAATGATGGAGATCCGGAATTAGTTAAGGTTTAATAAGTTATACATGGTAACATACATGTATTTTAACATATAAGATGTAGGTTTAATAATAAATTTTAATTAAATATAAGTGACAACGGAGATAATAAAAAGGATAAGTTATTAAAAAGCTTAATAAAAGTATTTTATACTTTCGGATACATGTCACTTTTAAGATTATTTTATATAAACTTTAATACACGTTTATTTTATAAAAATTTTTTATTATTAAATCAATTTTTATTTAATTTCTTCGATTTTTTTAACTTTATCGACTTTATACTTAATTTTTTAATGATTAATCCTTTTTAAATCGATTTTTAAAAGTTATATTTATAATATTTAAACATAAAAATAAACCACGGTTAAATTTAATAAGTTATTATAATCATTTTTAAATAATATTAAAAAATAAAAGAATCCATTATAAAAAAAATCATATAAACAACATTTTTAAGTAATAAGTTAAAAGATTAAAATCACATAATTTTTTATTTTAAAAAGAAGTTTTAATAATATTTAATCATTTAATAAGGTATTTTTTATATACATTCGATATATTAGTTTTTTAATAAATTTTAATACAAATATTAAGTATATGTAAAATTATCATTATTAATAAATAAAATATTAACTAAACATATTAGGTTTTATAAACATAAAAAAGCAAAATGACTTAATTAAAATCATTAATAACGCTTTTAATTTACCATTTAATACATCATATATATATAATAAAATACAAAGAATTTAATAATAATTTATATAAAACATAATATACTTATAACGTTATAATTAAAATTAATAAAATTAATAAATGCCATAAAACTTTATTTTAATTAATACGATATAAAAAAAAACGAAAAAATAAAATTTACGTAAATATATAAAAAGTTATTATTATTTTTTTAAAAAAACGAAAAAAAAATGATAACTTAAATAATAAACTTATAATAAAATCATAAAAAAAAACATATAAATAATATAAGAAGATTAAAAAGCTAATACGAGAGTTTTAAAATAATTCGATAGTTTTTTTAACAATTAAATTAAAACCTTAAAATTTAATACGAGATGAAATCAACGATTATTTAAATTATTAAAAATTAATTAATATCGATTAATTAATATTTAAGTAATATAAGTTTCAGATTTCTTTTTTAAGAATAAAGGGTTAAACATTATAAGACATATATATAAAAGTCCGTTAAGTGTTATTAAATGCGGTAAGGGATGATTATTTTATGTGGTAATTTAAAAGAGATTAATTTATTTTTTATTACGATATTTATTTATATGATGACATATAAAATTTATTAATTATATTTTAAAAATATTACTTGGATTATTAAATAACGTAAAAAATAAGTAAGTATGCGTTTAAAATTAATATGTTTATTTTAATAAAAAAATTAAAATACAACGTTTAAAAATATACTTTTTGAAAAAAAATACATAAAAATTCCATACAATTTTTATTATAATAGAAGTACTTCGGATATTTTTTTTATTACATGTTAATTTCTTATTTAAAGCGTGGCCCCTTTTTAAGGGGGTTAACGTAATAAATCTTACATTAATATAAGTTTAAATAAATAATTATTATAAAAGTAAGCTGAATGGTTTTATTAATGTTAAGTTTCGAAGTTATTATCGGTATCTGGTAATTATTAATTACTTATTAATTATAATAATAACAGTATAATTAATAAATTATAACATTTATGAATGTAATATATTATAAAAGATCATATTTTAACCACTCATTTTATTTTATAAAGTAAAGTTTAATAATTATAACGTTAAAATATTATACTTCGTTTAGCTTTTTTACATTAATATTATTAAATTAAAAATAAGTTATTAATATTTTTTAATTAAGCTTTATATAATGTACTATTATAAAAAGCGGTTAAAAAGTTATTTATTTAATATTAAAGCATATTAACAACACATTTACTATTAATATTAAAGCATTTAATTTAATTATATTAAAATAAATAACATATTATTATATTAATTAAATAAAACATTATAAAATATATATATAAAATATATGTTGATAATAATATTAAATGAAAAAAGGATATAATTATTATAAAAGATATGTTATTTTAATATTTAAAAGTTAAATAATTAATTAATAATAAAATCATTAAAAGTAATGTTAAAACAATCCGGCCTTTTTATATATTTATATAATAAAACTTATTAATAAGATATATAAAAGATGTTTTTATAATAAAAAGTTATGAAAATAATTAATTATATGATTTAAAATATAATAAATATAATAAAAGTAAAGATTAATATTAAATAACTATTTTTATTCATGAATGTTTAATGTAATATCATTTATTATTATAATTTAATATAATATAATAATTATAATCCTTAAAAGTTATAACATTTAAATGCTTGTGTATATTATAAAAAAAAGTAAATTTTAATAGTAATTATGTTAAATATTAAGTGTTTATTTCATTTATTGATATTATAATAATAAAAAAAAAATAAACTCATTATAAAACCTTTTAGTTTTAAGTTATATCATTAATATTAAATTTAATAAAAAAAGGTTTATACATGTTAAACACTATCATTTTATTTATAAAAACCTTAAAGGTTTTTATATTTATAATGTTATTAATATAAGATAAAAAAAAGGTTAAAATGAGTGGTTATTACATGTTTAACAATTAATAATCTAGTTATTAATGTTTATACTTAAATTTAATAAATATACTACCGTAGTTTAAAATAATCGATAAGTTTTTTAATATTAAACTTTTTTATTTTTTTTATATAAAACAAAGAAAAAAAGCTATTAAATCATATAATTAATATTTACACCATGTTATAATTATTAATTAAAATAATAAAACATAAGTTATATTTTAATAATAATAATTAACTACTTATATACATATAAGTTATAATGATAATAAAAGTATAATTAAATAAACCATTTATGGTATTAATTTCGTTTTATCATATAATAATTATCATATAAAATAATTAAATTTTATTTATAATAATAAAATAACTATTCTTACTTAAACCTTACATAATAATTACTATGAAATATTTAAGGAATATTTTTATAAGATCATATTTAAATACGAGGTACAACTTTAAACACGTTATAATAACTTTAAAATAAAAGTATAAAAGCGTTAAAAATATAATGTTTATAAATAAAAAGTTTTTAACCTTTTTAAATATAAGGTGCCATTCCTTTTTAAATATGTTATCATATAATTTATTAAAAATATTTATTTTTTTTACATGTTTTTTTCACTTGCTTTTATCATTTATTTATATAATAATTATAATAACACATTAAGTAAAAAGTTATTTTATTATTAAGTCCTTTTCATTTAAGATTTATAATACATTTATCATATTATAAGTAAAATTTAAAAGCATATCATCATAAATAAAAACGTTTAATATATATAAGTTATATTTACGATAATTAAACTTATTAAAAAAAAAACTTATAAATTAATAATAAAGTTTAACATCTTAAGCAGTAAAAATTATTAATAATACGATTAACATAATGGATTTTAAAGTTAAAATAAAGATTAAATTAAAGTCTTAAAGTTATTTATTTTTAATTTATTTATTTTTAATATAATAATAATTTAATTAACTGTTAATACGATTATAACACGCTTAAAAATCATTGTTTTTCGGTGGTATATTATTAATTTTTATAGTAATAAAAGATAATAACTTATTATAAGGATTTACCGCTTAAAAATTTATAAAAAAGCTTATATGAGATGTTATAATAAGGTTTTTAAAGATTTTTTAAGATAAGTTTAAATTTAAAAAAGGATTTATAAGAAAAGTTATGTAAGTTATAACAACAAATATAATTATAATTAAAATTACAATTATAATTATAGTTATAGTTATATAAAAATTGTTTAATTATATATACTAGTTTTTTAATAATAGTAATAACGATATATATTAGTTTTTTAAAAATGACATACATTAATCTCTTATAAGTAAAAAGTATTAGCTTTTTAAAAACGATGGATATAATTATGTAAATAATAATAAAGGATATTAATTTTTTAAAAGAGATGTTATATATTAATTTTTTAAAAGTGATGATTATAATTAATTTAATGGTAGCATGGTTATATTATAATACTTAATTGTTTATAATAAAAGGTGAGGTTGTAGTGTGTTATTATAAATAAGTTAACTTATTATTTTTTAAATAATAATCTTATTTTTTAAACATTTCCTTATTATAAGTTGTAAATTATAAATGTTATTACTTTTAAATTAATAAATAAAGGTAAAAGTGATTATTAAAGATGATAAATTAAATATTTTATAATAAAAATAAGTCGTTATATATAATTAAGTTATAAAAGATTATATATGATAATAATAATAAAAATGTTAAGGTTTTTTTATATTAATAAAAATGATAAATCATATAAGATTATTAAAAAATTACAATTAACGAAAAGAAAATATTTAAAAATAATAAGAAAACGTAAATAAACCATGGTATTTTTTAAGATTATAACTTAAGTGTTAAGTATAATAACTAATGATAATGTGTTATATAAACGAGAAGTAACGATATCTTTTAATTTTAACTATTATATTTATTTATAATGTTTTAATTATATACATAATATAAACTGTATATACTTAATGTAATAATAAATATACTTTTATTTTTTATATAAAACCTATTAAAATTAAAGTTTTTTTTTTAAAAAACTTAAATATTTTTTAATTTAATAAGTTTTAATATTCATTTTTTAAATAATTTAAATGATTTATACTTTATATAATAATTATAATATAAAAAACACATTTATTATATGACTTACTTTTTATATATTATTTTAAATATATTTATCCTTTTATGATTAATTATTAAACATAAAACTTACTAGTATTTTTTTATTATTAAAATCTTAAGCATATATTAAGACTTTATTTTTTATATTACTACTTAATCCGGTTTAAACTTCATATAAGCTTTATAATAATAATTATTATAAAAATATATAAAATTAGTTTTATATATACATAAATTCATTTATAAATATAATTTTTTATTACTATTATATTCATTTATTATGCTGTTAATTATATTATACTTTTAATTAAAATCTTTTAATTTATTAAGTTATATTCTTTATATTATTAATATTAAAAATGATAAAAAAAGATTTATTATTAAGATGGCTTTTATATATAAAACTTATTAATATGTAAAAATAAATAAAAATAATTTTAATAAATTATTTTAATATGTTATTATAAATGTTAAAGTTTATAAATTTGTGGGGTATATTTATAATTTCTTATAACATTTTTTTTAAGATGAAATTATATTTTAAAAGGCATATTATAATGATAAAAAAAGGAAAGTATTATTTTTACACATAATTTATAATATTTAAAAGTATGAATTAATTATGTTATTTTAATTAAAGAGCTTATTAAATTAGCTGAAGGAGTCATGATCATTTTTAAATATATTAAAAACTTTTATTAAATGCATGTGGACTTAAAATAAAATGAAAAGTTAAATTAATTATTAAATATAATAATATTTTATTTATAAGGGACTTAAGATTTATTTAAATAAAAAGATAATTATATTAGATTTTATTAATATTTAAATTAAAATTTTATATATAAAGTTAAAGGTGGTTAAAAATATCTTTTTATTATGTTAAGAAAAAATTAATTAATAATGGTTAGTCATAAATGGATTAATATTTAATTATTTTAACATCATTAATTTAAATTAATAAAATAATCATATTAATATGTCGGTAGTTTTACTCGTTATAAGGGTTTTATTTATAATAAATTATAATAAAATAATTATGCATAAAATTTTATTATAAAACTTTTAAAGAATAATATTAATAATCATAAGTATATTAAATAAAACATTTATCACTTTTATAAGTAAGAATTTTATAAGTGATTATTTTATTAATAATAATGATATTAATTTTAATTCTACTACCACCATTAAAAAAGCTACTTTTATTAATATTTTAAATAATATTAACATTAATATTATAAGTAATATCGTTATTATTATTATGAAAATATTTAATGTTATTATTATTAAAAGGACCACCATTATAAAATCATATAACATAAACATAAACTTATGTATTATTATTATTTTTAATAAACTTTTAATGTAAGTATCTTAATATTAATATGAGTATAATAAAAAAACTTTTATAAGTTAATTAATTAACTTTACTTTTAAAAATGTAGCTAATTTATAAGATAATTTTAATGTATTAAATAGGTATATTAATTAAAAAGTTATTAATGTAAAAATGCCATGTCATATACATTTACATAAGTTTATTATAAATATTAAGTTAAAATCTTATTAATTATTATTATAAGAATTTATAAGTAAATTAAATTAATTAACTAATAAATAAAAAGTTTTCATTTATTTTATAAAATATTAATTAATGATTTATTAGTTTAATAAAAGGTATTTAAAAAAGGTATTAAATTTTAATTAAATAAATTTATAATATGATCTTATAATATGATTATATATGTATTTAAGACTTATAATAATCTATAAAATGTAAAAAAATTTAATTAAGGAAGGAATGTATAATAAAAGTAATATTTATGTTAAATATATACTTATACTTAAATTAAACTTATATTTATATTTAAATTAAATTTATACTTTTATTTATATTAAACTTATATTTATATTTATATATTATACTTTTTATAAGAATGGTATAATGCTTTTACTTTTTTTAATATTATATTTAATGCCAGCTGATATATTAAAAAAAATGAGAATTTTAAAGATTTAAGGAAAAAATAATATAATAAAAGTGTTTTTAAGTTGAAATGAGGAATGAAAGTGGGTATTAAGTTAAATGAGGGTTAAAATAAAGAAATAAATTAATAAAAATTAATGTATTATATAATAATTTTAAGTTTTAGCTTTTAAAATTTAATTAAAAAAGATTATTTTTTTTATAATATTAAATAATTATAAAAGAATATATTATGAAATCTTTAACTTTTTTAATATCATATGGTAATTATATAAGTAAAAGGCTTGATTTAATATATATAACTTTACTTAATATTATAAGTTATAATATTAATAAAAAGTATGTGACTTTTATTTTTTTTATTTAAATAAATTAAGTTTAAAGTTACTTTTTTTTTATCTTTTACTTTTATTAATAGTTAAATATCATATATTATTTTTAAATCCCCGTTATTACTAATAATAATGACATTTTATAATTGATTTAATATAAAGATTATTAGTTTTAGCTTTTTTTATAACTTTTATATTTTATATTATCATTAAATAAGAAATAATTAAGTAAAAAAAACCATAGTAATAATAATACCCGGATAAGTTTTTTTAACGCTGTTTTAATTATAATAAAAAGTTGTTATTTATGTATTAAATTATTTTATATTAAATATCTTTTAACATTAAATCCTTTAAATGCCATGAATATAATAAAAGGTAGTTAATCTTACATCTTATTCCATTTTATTTTTCTTTTTTATATTATTTTCTTTCATATTATCTTTTTTTATATCATCTTCTTTTATAACTTTATTTTTAATATATTTTTTTATCATTCATACATGTTTTAAAAGCTTTTTTATAATAAGTTAAAAAATCTTATTAATGTCCATTATATTATTAATATTTATTTACTTTTTAATTAGGATTAGTTAATAAGGTGGTGTAGGTATTAATAATAACATAAATATAAATAAAATATAATATAATGAAAACATAATAATGATAAATGAATAACTTAACTTAATTAATCGGTAGTTATACTATTAAAACATAATAAATATAAAGTAACGAGGTAAAATTCTAAAAAAATAACATTAAAAAAAATAATATTAAAAAAAGAAAATATATATATAATAAACTTTATCATAATAAATATACCTTAATTTATATCATCAGTTAATTGTAATAATTATGTTAATTTAATATTAACTTTTATGTTTTTATTTATAATTTAACATGCTACATTAATTATAACTTAAATATACTTTTAATAAACTACGAGGGTAATTTTTACATTAATATAATTTTTTTTTAAATAAACTTTATATATATAAGTAAAGACTTTTATGGTATGTTTTTAACTTAAGAAGGTTATATTATTTAAGATTAAAAAAAAGTTAAATAATAAATTAATAACAATAATAATAATAATAATTTATAATAGGCATAAAAAAGTAAATATTAATAATATTATAAATAAAAAAAAAAGAAAGTTTAAAAAGTTTAAGACAAGTAAAAAGAGTTATATAAATACATGTTTATAAATTAATTATTATAAAGTAAATAGAAATTTATATAAGAAGCTTTTATTTAAAGCTATTAAAAAGAAGAGATTTAAATAAAGTTAAAAGTCGTTAGTTTAAGCTTTTTACATTAAATTTTAATAAGAATTATTAATAAAATAATTGTAGCTCCTCGATTAAAACTATTAAGACTATTTTTATAACATTTTAAATGATTTTTTATTACTTTAATTAATAAGATGAAAACATTTAACTATAAATGATTAAAATATAACATCATATATTTATAATATATAATGTTAGATATTTATTTATAATTAACATAATTATAAGGTTTAAGATAATAAAATAATATAAAAAAGATTTTTTATAAACTTTTATTATATAAAAATATAAAACTTAATTTTAAAATTATTATACACACATCTATTATTAATTTAATTTAACATACATAATAAGACTTTTAAGCTGTAAAAAATAACTACTTTTAATAAGGCTTTTTTTAAAGTTTAAAAGCTTTTATTATTTTAATTTAATATAAAATACATTAATTATATTTAGCTTAAGTTAATGTTTTAACACAGCAGGGGGTAAGGATACATAATTTTATTAAATGTATTAAATATGTTTTTATTAAAAGCCATGATGTATTACATTTAATTAAAAAGAAATTTTTTTTATATTTATTTAAAATATAAGGTTTATATTATATTA
The DNA here is from genome assembly GCA_902825475.1 of Hypomontagnella monticulosa. NCBI lineage: Eukaryota > Fungi > Ascomycota > Sordariomycetes > Xylariales > Hypoxylaceae > Hypomontagnella > Hypomontagnella monticulosa. Next base: position 2,450,477 of record CADEBF010000011.1, on the reverse strand, counting down.
ACCATTTAAACATCATAAGGAATACATTTTTAAGTTGTTTTCATTTATATCTTTTATATCATATAAGATAATGCTATGATAATTTATAAAATGTTATGTTTATATTATATATGTGGTAAATAATACTAATAACTTATATTAAATTAAATAATAATTATCACTTTTAAAATATTTATTAAAAGTATAAGTAATATATGTAATGACTTATTTATTAACATCGGTTATGTTATAAGTATATATAACGTAATTATAAATAATTAAGTTTTAAAGTAGTAAGATTTTTAAGTTAATATTTAACTTTATTAAAAACATCATGTTTTAATTATTAACTTAAATGGTGAAGGAGGTATTTATTATTTTTATTATATTTATTAATAATAAGCTATAAAAAAAAATGGTCTTATTAAAATTTATAATAATTTTATTAAGTGAATGAGAAGTATATTTCATATTAAGTTAATAATTTTTTAAGCATTATGAATTTTAAAATAAAATAATATGTAATATATATAAGTTAAAATTATTAATAAGTTAATATAAGCTAACATAAAAACATTTAAATAATTCGATAACATTTTTTTAATTTATTTATTTTAATTAAACTATTATTTATTATATTAAAATATGACGTGTAATAAATATTTTTTTTATCATGTTACATAAAATTAAATTTTTTTAATTTTAAACCCCCCATTAAATTTATCTTATCATCTTAAATCTTTTTAATTTATTATTATAATAATATAACGAAAAAGTTATAGATTTTATAAAATTATTATTTTAAATATATTTTTAAATATTCCTTTTTTTTTTGTTCGCATATTATTATTTAAATTTAAAATATAATACTTAAATTTTTAAAATACCGCTTACTTAATAAAATTATTTAACTTTATAATTAAACTTTTTTTATATTTAATTTAAATAAAATTAAAATAATTTTTTATTCCTTACCTTTTAATATTAAGTTTAAATTATTTAATTTTTTTAATATTACTTAATCTACCATTAAACTTACTAAAAAATCCAACTTATTTAAAAGTACCACCTCGGAATGGTTAAAATTTAATAAATTAAATGCAAATAATACATTTATAACTTTATCCACCTTAAAAATTAAATATGGAAATTGTATTCCTTTTAAATTAAAAATGATCGGCATTACGTAATATCTTATAAAACAACCTGCTTAAAATTTATTATAATTAAATACATAATTCTTACATGTTTATAATTTTTATTTTATTATTTACATCTATAACTTACATGTTAGTTTATTATAAACATTAAAACTTTATTAAGTTTAATCATAGCGTTATATTAATTATATAAAAGGTAAAAGTTTTTAAAATAATTATATTATTACTATTTTTAATATATCATATAATTTTATAAAAGCATATATTAATTATTATTATAATAAGAAACTTAAAAGATATTTATTTTCTTTAAATAAATAAACATTTAACTATTAATATAATATAAAACTTATAAATTTATTTAAGATATATAAGATGTTTAATAAGTTGTTTCATAAAATAATCTTTATGTAACTTTTTTATTTACATTTTTTAATTAAATATATAATTTATTACATATATGATAAAAATAAGATTTAAATGTACTGTTTTAAAGTCTTTTATTAAACCAACCAACAACTTTATGATAATTTATAAAATGTAAAAGTATCTTTTATTTATATTTATAATGTATTAATAATTATATAAGTTAATAGTAGATGTGGTGGGATTTTTATTAGTTAATATTAAGAATTTTAAATATATTCTTTTTTTAATAAAAGATATTTTAATTATTATGCTTATTAAAAAAGAAAAATAATTAATGGATCCTTAAATTATACTTTTAAGTAGGCTTGTTTTATTTATTTAATTTTATCTTTTTTTAATGTTTATCTTTTAACTATTATTTTACGTTTTTTTAATGGTTGTTACTTGGATAAAATGTTATTTTCATGTGTTATATTAATCATTTAAGATTTATCTTTTTTTTTAGATTTATTTTATTTTTTTTTATAGTTATTTTTATTATTTATAATTAAGAGTTTTAATTAGTTTTAAATTAACTTATTTGTATTAGTTTTAGTATTTTTTTTATATATTAAATTTGTTGGTGTTTTTAAAGATGTTTAAAAGATGGTATTAGTATTATTTATGTTGGAATTTTAAATGTTTTTTTTTTAGTTATAAACTTAATATTCTTGGATTTAATGTGTTTAAATTTATTTTATTATTTTTATCTTTTTTTTATTATTATTTTTATCTTTTAGCCTTGTATTTAATAAGTTTTAATTAGAAAATTTAATTTAATGGGGAGATTATAATATTTAAGTTTATTATTATTTTTAAGTTATTATGGTTTATAAATCGTATAATTTTTATTAAATTAATGAGGAGGATAAGGGAATTTAATATGGGCATTTTTATTTTATACCCCACACATTAAATAAATTTATCTTTTAATTATCCATAAATCATCTTGAAATAGTATATTATTTGTTTTATAATAAATATTATTTTTAAATTAATAAATGTTTAAAAATAGTGTTTTTTTATCGTATTATTAAAGAAAAAGAATATGTAGAAGGTATATATATATTTTTTTTAAAAGTTTTTTTTAAATTATATTATTTTATCGAAAGAAAAATTAAAGTTCGAAAAAGATTTTATATTTTAATAATGGTTTTATTTTTTATAATGTTAATTATATGATTGTTAGGACTTTACCATATATTTAATTGATGAAAGAACATGGGATTATTACTTTTTAAATTAGTTTTAATATTTTAAATGTTTTAATTAAAAGCTTATATTTTATTAAATTTCTTAATTAGCATTTTTTAAATTATGTATACATATATTTTAATGATATTTATTAATAAGAATAAAAATGTTTTAATATTTCTTATAAATTAAAGATTTAAATAGATTTACATAATTTAAAGACTTAAATTTTTAATTATTATAACAATCTTTTCATTTAACTATTATTTAAAAAATCGATTAAAAAAATAAACCGAGAGTATAAATTTAATGTTACGAAAATAATGTGTTAATTAATTTTATTTAAAATTATTGTTAAAAATTTTAGCTTTTATTATAAAATATATATTTATGGAAGTAAAATTTATCCATTGATTATTTTAATCGATAATAATAACTTTAATTATTATAAATATAAAAATCATTATTAAAGCTGATAGGTTTTATTAAAAACCTTTTTAAGATTATAAAAGGGTAGATGGGAAATTTTGAAAAGATATATTAAAAATTTAATTTAAAGAAGAGTCTTAATATTATTAAATGAATAAGATTGAAATGTTATAAATAAGAATAGTGTAGTAATAAAAATATAATAAAATAAAAAAAGGAAGATATTTTACCATTTTTTTATATTTATATTCTTTTTATATTATCTTTTAATAATCTTTATATCTTAAATTATAACATTTTTTCCTTTTATTATTCTTTTATTTTTTTTTACCTCTTTTTAATTATATATATAACCTTATAAATTATATTAATATATTAAGTTTATTAATAAATTTAGTATTAATAAAGTTGTTATTTAACATTTACGTTAATTTTTTACATATTAAAACTTTATTAAACTATTATTAAAGGTTTAAAATTATTAAGGATTTTTAATTATTTAATAATTTCTTTTTTTATTATATTTTTTTACATTTTAAGTTTATTTATCGGATAATTAATCCCTTAAAACATAATAATCTTTATTTAAATAATATTTATTAATATTAGTTTAATATATTAAGTGTTTCTCGGATCATATAATCTTATTAAAATTATTATGGATTAATAATATAATATTAATATAAAATAAAACAAGGGTTTTTTTTTTTAATTCTCCACGCAACGTTAAAAGATTTTTATTTCACGCAGATTATTACCTTAATTTTTAATATTAATAATTTAAGGTTAAGGTGTTTTTTTTTTCGTTATCCTTATTTTTATATTCTTTTAAGCTTTATTTATTATTATCTCCATTTCCGAGATATTATTAAAATATTACATCCCGGATAATATTAGGAAAAGTTATAATTATTTAAATTTAATTATATATTAAAATATTATGTTTTTAATAAGGAAGGTTAAAATTATAAGATTATATTAACATAATCTTTCATTATAAGTAAATAAGTTTAAAACTTATTTTATATATATAGATTTATAAAATAAAAGTTTATATTAATTTTTTAACTTATCCCCGGTTCGTTTATTTAACTTAATATTTATTATTATTCCTTTTTATTATAAATAATATTGTTAAAAAAGATGGTATTTATGGTTACTCCTTTTTATCATAAGTAATATTATTAAGAGATATTAATTAAAAGATGTTAATTAGGATTTAAATAATAAATGGACATAATAAATGGATGTATATTAAAATAATTATAAATAAATAATAATCATTTAAGATAATTTTAATTATCATATAAAAATAAAGAAGTTATTCGAAAAAAAAATAAAATATAACTTAATATAATCTTAAATTATTTACTGTCGTTATTAGTTTAAAAATATTATATTTTATTTAATATATTATTTAATTTTTTTAATTTATTACCTTAATAAAAAATAAAAACACCACGCTTTAACTTTTTTTTACTTAATAAGACATTTTTAACTTATTTTTTTAATATTAATTTAAATTAATTTTTAAAAAGCATTTTTTTTATAATATTATCCTTACGATTATAATAAGTTATGTTAAATGATACTTTTATTAAATATAATTCACCACTTATAAATACACTTTTAATTATTTTCTTAAATCTTTTTATTTAATTAAATTATCCTTTTATCCGCTCTCGATTTATTTTATTATATGATGTTTTATTAATTTAATTTTAATTATTATTTGTTGTTTTTTTATTAGCTTTTTTGTTTTTTTCTTTTATTTTATAATTAAATTTTAATTTTTTTAATGCTTAATTTATTATAAATACTTTATTATAAAGTATTAACAAGGATTTTTCCTGGAAAATTAAAACATCTTTTAATTAATTATTTTTAATTTTTATTAATAAACGTTATAAAATCATTTATATATTAAATTTTTAAATTAATATATAAAATTTAAATAACTTTTTAACCAGTTAATATAAGTTATATTAAGTTTAATATTTATTAAAAGAATTAATAAAATAAAGTTGAAATATGTTTTATAAGAGATTTTTATATGGTTTAAAATAGTTTTTTTTTTAAATTAAAAATAAAAAGTATGTCGGTTTAATTATTATAAGTATTTTTTTTATAAAAAAAGTTAAATAATGATTATTTATTAATGATATAAAAATAATATAAAGTAAGATGTAATTTTTAATGATTATTAATTTAATATATTTCGTGTCTTTTATGTTTATTTCTTTTTTTTTATTATTAAGTGATTATATTTATTAAAAAAGTGATTTTTTATTGTTGGTTATATTTTTAATATAATTATTAAGTTTTTATTAGATTTAAAAATAAATCATTTTATTAATTAATTTTATCGAAAGATTATTAAGTATGTTATAATTTTTATTAATGATTTATCTTTTATTATAAAAATATTTTTATGTAATGTTAAGGATGTTTTAAGTGATATTTATGTTATATAATATAGTTTTAATTAACTTTAAAGCTAAAATTTATTATTGTTTTTAAGTATAAGAAAATTTATTATGATGGAGGTTTTATATTAATTAAAAATATATAATCATTTTTATTTTAATATATTTATAAATGAATTTTTTAAGATTTTTAATAAGGAGGGGATGATTTATTATTACTTAAAATATTAGTTTTTATTATTTATGTTTTTAATATTATAACTGAGAGTGTTGAATGATTTATTTATATATCTTATTAATGTTATCGATTATTTATTTTTCAAAAAGATGATATTTTTGTTAAGGTTAATAGTTATATAAAAAGTAATATTTTTTATATTAATATTAATATTAATTTTTTTTATTTTTAAGATAATAATGGTGTTAAGAATAAGGAGTGGTTAAAAGTGGTTTATGATATTAAATAAATGGTTTTTATGTTAATTTTATATGAAAGTATAATCATTTATGATTTATTTAAAATAGATAATATATTTAAAATGAAGTCATAATAGGAAATCTTCTTTTTAATCATGTTTTTAAGTTTTTTTAATTTAAACTAAGTTAATATTAATGATGTGAAAAAGACTTTTTTTACTTATAAATCTTTTCGCCATTTTTTTATACTTTTAAATGAAAATGTAAGCTTTAATTTTAACCCCGACATTATTATAAAACATACCACATTTAACAGTCAATCATATTTACGCATAACGTTAAGTAATAAGTTCTTAAACATTTAAGATTTTTATTTTTTTGTTTTTATTTTTTTAAAAATTTTATTATATGAATGGGGTGGCTTTTATTAAATTTTTATAAAAAAAAAAGATTTTAATAAATAAAATTTTAGCTTAAAAATTTAAGCTTTTATTAAGTTATAATAATATGATGGGTTTATTACCATTTATTTTATTTTCTTTTTTTTAATATTTAATTATATTATAAAAAATAATAATAAAAAAATTAATAAAATATAAATTAAGTAATTATCTTTTAATAAAATATAAGATATTTTTATGTTTATAATTATTAAATAGTTTAATAAAGTTAATTAAGAACTATAAAATTATAAGCTTGTTATTAATTTAATGATATAAAAGCTTTTTAAAAAAATATTAGTTTTTGATTATTAATAATTTTTATTTAATAAAGAGAAGGTTTATTAAAAAAATATAATCAAAAGTTTTATAATTAAACATGGCATGTCGGTTATTTAATTTATTATAAACTTTAATGATTTATTTTTATTTATTTATATTAATATAAGAAAATGTTTTTATGATAACTTTTATTTAAAGTGAATATAAATATAATTATAGTGGAAATTATTAAAAGAATGTTAAATAAATATAAAAGAAATTAATTAAGATTTTATAATTATAGTTTAATAATTTCATAATTATATATAAGCATTCTTTTAAAAACTTATATATGTAAAAATAAAAAATGATGTTTTTAATTTTATTTATTAATATTTTAAAGTAATAAAAATTAATGGTTAAGGGGTATTTTATTTTTATAAGTTTTTTTAGATTTATGGTAATATTAAAATTAAAAGTCTTATTAATAAGGTAATGGATAAAGATCCTTATAAATTAAATAATTTTTTACATTAAGTTAATAAACACTTTTAAAAAGATTTTAATATGGTTTTATTTAATATAAAAGTTATAATTGATTTTTATTTTCGCTTAATACTTAATGCTGTCTTATAAAAAAACTTAAAGTAATTAGTTTTAAAATAAAAATAAAAAGCCCATTTTATCGTTATTAATGTATAGTTTCACACATATACGACGATATACTTTAAGTATAAATAAGTTAAAATATATGGGAAAAAAAGTCTTTTTAAAACTTAAAAATGCCATTTTAAATGGTTGTGGTAATTATATGAGATTATTTATTTAAATGATAAAAATATGTTACATATTAAAAAATAATCTTTATATTATACTTATTAAAATAAAATTATTATAATAACATTATGCCATAATCATAATTTTATCTTAATTTTTATTTAAAAATAAATTATTATTTTAATTTATTATATTATTAATTATATAATAAAATGAGAATTTTTTATTTATTAATATTTAACTTTATTAGTAACTTATCTCGATAGTTTTTATTATAATTTTAATTTTATTAATGTTAATAATTATAATAAGGTTATTTATAAGTTTATAATATAAATTATAAATAAGATATTTTTTTAATAAGAATTATTTTTTATTAAAGTTTATAATTATATTTTAAGTTATAAAACATATTATAATTTAAAATTAATATGGATATAAGTATATTATAAGATATTATATTAAGTGATTTAATGATAATAAACTTATTTATAAGATTTAACTTTTAAGTTTAAGGATGAATTTTAAGATTTAAATATAAAACCTATAATTTTATTTAATCATATAAGGATTGTAAAACTTAACATATATAATGCTTATTAAAGTTATAAATTTATTTTTTATTATTTTTATTTTTATAATTATATTTCCATGGTGGATATTATTTAATATCCTTTAATTAAAAAGAAGTAAAAGGATAATTTTATTTATTTTAATGGTTTTTAAGTTAATAGTTAATTTTATTAATATATCCTTTCTATTCCGATTATAAGGATCTTTTTATTTACTAGTTAATTATTTTTAAACTTTAAAAATTTAATAATTTATAATCATAATGCCATGTTTTATTTTATTTTATTTATGTTATAAAAGAAGTTTTTATTTTAAATAATTAAAACCTTATTTAAAATATAAGGAGCTATATGTTATACTTTAAGTAATCATCTTCATTTTATCGATAAAAACTTTAACTTTGTAAAATAATTAAAAGATAATATTTAACATGATGTTTAAATCTGGAACATATGAATTAATTAAAAAGAAAGGATAATAATAAAAGATAAAAATAATATAAATAAAAATGAAAATGACCGTAATAATAATAATGATGATGATGAGGATGTAAAAGACTTATAAAATTAATAATTGTTTATATGTTTTTTTTTTATTATTTAAAAAAGGTATGAAAATAATTATAAGTTAAAAAGGGTTATTATTTAAACTTTTTATTAATTAATTAATATTATTTATTAAAATTAAAGGTTTAATAAAGATAAATAAGTATTTAATTAATAATAAAATTTAATATTATTATATAATATAATAAGATCTTATATTAAACTTATTTAATATATGGGATGGTTATATACTTTTAATATAAGTTATTATTAATTTTATATAAGAATAAAAAACAAAATTTAAATTATTTAATAACATAAAAATGGCTGAAATAATAAGGGTTTTAAATAATATTAAATTTAATAAAAAATCTTTAAACTTTATAAATAAATTTATTAGCTTTTTTAATAATAATAATAAGTTTTTTAACATAAATTATAACATTTTCAAATATAGTTTTAATATCTTTTATTTTATATTATCTCATACTTAATTAATCATAATTAAAATTAATTACTACATTAGTTATACATAAGTTAATATAAGTAAAATCTTTATTACATAAAAACATTTAAACATAAAATAATTTATAATTTTAAATATTATATTATGATATTTAAATAAAGTTAATATATAATAAAATAAAAAAGAAAAGTTATTTAATCTTATAAGTCTTGATCATTTATTTATTAAAACCATTTTATTAAACAATTTATAATTATTATTTTATTTAAAAAGAAAAAAAAAGATAAGGAAAAGTATAATAATAAAAACTTTAATTAAAACATTAAAAAGTAAAAGGGCTTATTAATAAGTTATTTTTATAATTATTTTTAAAGTAGTTAAAATAAATATTAATAATATTATCATTTATTTAATTATAAGTATGTTTAATAGTATTATAAGTAAAGTTTTAACTAAAAAAAAAACGTTTTAAAAGTAAATAAATATCTTAATAATTAATAAATGTAATATAATAAATGATAAAGACTTTTATTAAGTTTATCTTTAATTATAAAAGTTTTAAGGTTGATTAAAAGAAGATTTTAAGGGAATATTTATTATCATTTTATATAAAGATTTTTATTAATTTAATCCTATTAAAAATATCTTTTTATTATATTTTAAAAATATTATTATTAAAATGAAATAAGAAAAAATGTAATAATTATTTTAAATTAATGATAAAAAACATCATTTAAGGCATATATTATGAAATAAATGAGGGTATTAGATATGTCTTTTATTACATTATTATAAAAATTATATAATGAGTTATAAATGATAAATGACATATAATTATTAAATATTAAAATTACGAAATTATATGATATTATTTTAAATTAAAAGGTTAAAGCTATTACTCTTTTAAATTTCATATGGTACTTCATTAATTTTTAAGCTTATTTTACTTTTATTAAAAAATGTAATTAAAAAGTTTATATTTTTTTATTAAAATATATATTTAAATATTTTAATAATAATAAAGTTAAGATTATAATAAATGTATTTAAAATGATAGATAATTTTTTTTTAAAAATCTTTATTTATCTTATTTTCATAAAAAACATGTTAATAACTTTAATTAAAAATATAAATTAAAGGTTAAAAATGATGAATGGAATAAAATATATGGTTAAAAGTTTTATTCCTACTTTAAATTATGTTTTTTATATGATGAATTTAAATATTTTCATTATTATAAAGCTTTTATAAATTATTTTATTTTTTTAACAATTACTTAAGATATTTAAGTTTATGGATTTTTTAAAAAACTTTTATTAATATTTTTTAAGAAAATATATATTTTTAAAAAAACCAAGGTATTTACATATGTTAAATTATTTAATTAAGTTAAGTTTCTTTTAATACTTATATTTACCATTATAAAATTTAAAATATAAAGTTAAATATTAAGAAAAACATTCTTAAACCTTATTTTTTAATGAAATACTAATAAATATATAGATTTTATGATTATATATATATAATTATTTAAGGTGATAAATTTAAATAAATTATATTTACTTTTATTAATAAATCTTAATAAATGGTATTATTTATAACTATTAGACCATATGATATTAAGCATTAAACATTTTAAATGTCTAATAAATAAGATTATGTAATAATATATATAAAATAATCAACATTTTTTATTATATCATTGAATTTTTAACATTATATTTAATCATTTAAATAACTTATCATTTATTATAATTAAATTTAATTACTTATTTTTTTTTTAAATGTAATTTTAACTTTTATAATATCTTTAAATATAAATATAAAGTTATTTTTAATTATAAACATTTTTAATTTATATCTTAATATTTTTTATTAATGTTTCTTAATATATGCCTTTTAAGATACACTTCGATTACATCATAAATTAATTATTTTAATATACTTAACTTAATGTTTTAAGATGTTAATAAGATCTTATTTAATGGTATAAATAAAATTTATATATTTAATTTAAAAATTAATAATATGGATTTTTTTATTATAATTATTCACTTATAAATAAAAGATAAAATTAAACCATGTTTAATTAACTATTAAAAATGGGAGATTAAATAATTTAAAAAGATATATAAAATGATATAATCAATCATTTCTTTTATATACTTTAAATATGTTTTTATTAATAAATCTTATTATTATCATTTAATTAATCATATAATATAATAATTAATATAAATATATTTTTTAATTTATATTATATAATAAAATATTATAAATAAATAAAAGCATATTTACTTACAATTTAAATATTAATAAACTATCATTTTAATATTATTAATAAACATAATATTATTAATTAAGTTTTATATTATTTTAAATATATCTTTTATATAATTTAAATATAAGATGAGATTTATATTAATAAGTTTAAATAATATAATAAAAAATAAAAAGATATATAAGTATTTTCAAATAAATAACATTATAATAAATAATAATAAGGTATAAAAAATGGGGCATAATAATGATGTCTAAAAGATAAATCTTTTTTAAGTAGATATATTACATCATACACCTTTAAAGAAATCATTTCATATGGTATATAATTAAAAAAATGATAAAAGCCATTAATTTATAATTAATATATCATATTTAAAATAACATTATTAGATTTTATATTTAAATATTTAAAATATTATATAAATAATAAAAAAAAAGTTAAAATTCCTAATTAATATTAAGAATAAAATAATGATCATATTAAAATTAAAATAATTAATAAGGTTTTATATTTAATATAAATTAAAATTAAATTATTTAAATCTTTTTAATATATTATCTTTAATGTTATTAACAACCTTATTATTAAAAATAAATTAAGTTTTTAAAATAAAGGAAAAGGATAATCATATATTATTAATATATTCATAAAGATCTTATAAGATTTTTATATTATTTAAATATAAAACACCATTATATATATATAATTTATAAATAATACAAGTGAAAAAATTTATGATAAAAATATATTTAACATTATCATTATTAATAAAAAGTAGTTTAATAATAAAAAGTTTTATTTTAAAATTAATCTCATATTAATTTTTTATTTTTTTTTAAATGAAATTAAGTTGATGTTAAAATATTACTTCTTTATAAAAATGTTTATTTTTATTGAAACTATTTAAATCATATCATATATAAATCTATTAAGGAAATATGATCTAATATAAATAAAAAGAATATTAAATTAATTAAAATGTTTTATGGTATATAATATAATTATGATGTAATATTTAGTTTAAAAGTTTAATTAATAAATTTTAATTATTTTTATAATATCTTATACTATGTAATTAAGCTTGTTTATAATTTTATATTATATGATTATTAATTAATTATTATTATTTATAAAGTTAAATATAATATGAATAATGTTGTTATTTTTTTAAAATGTATTAAGAATTTTATTATCTATTATATATTGATGGAGTTAAAGTTATAATGGGTTTTTTTTAAATATTTTCTTTTTTTTAATGATATTTTTTCATACATTTCCTTTATTAAGATATTATCTGATAAATTATTATTTAGGGAGGAATCTTTTTTATATATATAAAATTAATAGGTAATAATTAAAATTAAGTAAATTTTATTATATATTTATATTAATTAACTTATGTTATATGATTTTAATAATATAAATTCTATATTAATTTTTTATATAAAGATTTATAAATTTTTAATTTTAAAATTATAAAGATATATGTTATTTTTGTTATTTATAATTTTATATATAAATGTTTATTTTATTACATTTCTTTTTCATTTTTTTTTTATAATTTATTATTTCCTTTCTTTTAAACCTCTCCTTAATTCATAATTATTAATATTTTATTTTTATTTTATTATTATATCTTTTATTATTAATTTTATTAATCTTATTATTTTATTTAAGTATGTTAATTTAAAAATATTAGATTTAATAAATAATATTTTTATTTTATATGAAAATTATATTTATTTTATAATTAATAATGATTATAATCATAAATGTAAGTTATAAGCATCACCTTATACTTTTAAATATTAATATTATTATAATAAGAAAACCTTTTATCATAAGTTTATTAATAAATATAATAAAAAAATAAATTAAATAGATTATAATCTTATAAAATTAATTATTAGTTATAAAGAAATGTTAATTAAAAACATAGTATTCTTTCATTTAAATTATATTTTATTTAAGTTAATATTATTATAAATTAAAAAATAAATCTAATATTATATAAAGAAATTATTTAAATTATTAATTATTAAAGATTATTAAATTAAAAAAGAATGATAAGTTAAAGGAAAATAATAAGTTAAAATGGTTTTAAAGTTAAACTATGATTTAAAAGACTATAACTTTAAAAATTATAACTTTAAAAACTATAATTTTAAAGATTATAACTTTAAAGATTATGATTTAAGTTTTAAATTTAAGTTTAAACTATAATTTAATAAAATATAACATGGCATTACTACTTGCTTTAATGGGTATGATTAGTAAGCTATTCTTATATAAATAATTAAAGATTTTATAAATTCATTTAATAATTTATTTTCATTTTATTATAATTCTTATATAAAATATAAAAATATTTTTATATAAATAAAATTCATATATTTATAAGGCTAGTTGATAGCCATGCTAGTAAAAGTGAAAAAGATGTTTAAAAAGAACATAAAAAAAATAATAATAGTTAAGATAATAATAAGGATAAAGATAGGGATAATGGTAAAGATAATAAAAGTAATAATTAAAAAGATGATAGTGAGAATAAAAGGAAATGATAAAAGTGTTAATTTTAAATTTAAAATAAAAGTCTAAGATTTAATATCTGATTTTATTTAATATTTTTTTATAAGCTAAACTTAATAATAAATCCTTATCATTTAATATATTATATGTTTATTATTATTAAGTTAATTAAATTTAATTTAATTTTATTTATTTTAATTGTCTTTTATAAATTAATAGATCTATGAGTTTATTAACTTAATGGTAAAAATAAAAAAGATGGTTTTTTTTTATATCATTTAATAAAAATATTATATTAAGGATTTCATAAATATTATTATATTTTTTAAAAATTAAGATAAACTTAGAATAAAACATAATTATATAAATGTGGATATAAGGTGTTATTTTATTTTTTATTAAAAAATCTTAATAAAACATTAAGATTTTCTAATAAAAAACAATATTCCATATATTAAAAAAAATATTAATATATATAAATTTCTTATTATAAATAAATTTCGATGTTTTTTTAAATTTATTATAAATTTTAATTTATATATTTTCATTTTTAATGGTATTTCTTTATTTTATTAACATTAAATAATTATGTTATAATAATGTTACATTTATGAATTTAAATAATATAATAACATATTTTTAATTTATTAAAAATGACTTTCATTAATTTTAAATAAAAATCAACCTCTTCCATTTAGTTTATTAATTAAGTAAAAGAAATGAAAAGAAATTTTATTAATTATTTATATATGTTAAAAAGGATGTTACCGTATATGTGGTTGTAAGGGTTTTAAGTTAAGGTTTTAAAGACTTATTTTTAAATGAAATGATATTTTATAAGGAATATAAAAGTGAAGAAAAGAGAAAAGAATAAATTTAAATATGTATTTAAAAGCATTAAAAAACTTAGTTTTTAATATTATAATAATTAAAAAGTTTATTTAAAGTTTTATAAGAATTATATTTTTTTTTAAAAGTTTTAAATATTTTTATTAAGGATTTTTTAAATTAAAATAAAGATGTTTATAATTAATTAAATCATTAAATTATAAAATAGTTAAATAAAAAAAAAAGGAATTTAATTTATAAAAAGTGTAATAATAATTAATTTAAAAAAGACATCTTTTAACTTTAAAAAATTATATAAGATTTAAGCTTAAAATTTATGATTATTATGAGGTAGTATTAATATAAAATAACTTCATAAAAACAAGTTAATATTTAATTAATATGGTATTTTAAATCTAATATTATCATAATAATACATTTTAAAAACATTAAATTAAAAAGTTAAAAATATAAGTAACTTTAATATAATTTAATAGCCACTTTTTATAATTAAAATGTTTAAATGTTATTTATCATAAGATCATAGTTTAAAAAAAATATTTTAAGGTTTAACATTAAAATATTTTAAAAAGTAATTAAAATTAACATATAAAATAAATGATAATAATACTTTTAACATATTAAAAGACTTAAGTTTTACTTTAATATTTAATTATTTATTATATAAATTAAGTTATAATTGATTTAAAACTACTTAAGATAAATAACTTATGATGGTATTTTTGATGGGATTTTTAATAAGTATTTTAATTAATTTTTTTTAATATAAATTATAATCTTATGGTTGTAAGGGTTATATATTAAATAAATAGCTTATCTTATATAAAAATAATTTTATTTTTAAAATAAAGAATTTTCTTTTATTATTAAAATTATATATAAAATAATAAGTTAATAAAAGTAATGTTAACATTTATTTTAAATATTTATAATAGTTAATAAAATGAATAAATATAATTTATGTTATTTTATAATATAAAAAGTTATAGAGTTAATTAAATAAATTATTTAAATGATAAGATATGTTTTATGTTATTTTATAAAATTAAGTCTTATTTATTTAAATAAAAGTGGAATATTTATTAATAATGTTTTTTAATATTTAATAAAAAGGGGTAATCTTTTATTTTAATTAATTAAAATTTAATTATATTATATTATATATAATTTTTTATAATATGATTTTTTAAGATTTTATATGTATAATTATATGATATAAAAGTTTAAGCTTTATTGTTAATGTGTAATTACATGATATAAATAATTAAATTTAACTTTTATATAAGTAATTATATAATATAAATATTTAAATTTTATTGTTAATGTGTAATTATATGATATTATTATGAACCATGGCTGGGAGAGACCGGAAAGTTAACTTACGGAGAAAAGCATCTTAAATGGGACTAATAAGTCAGTTAAAAATTACGTGACTAATATTAAAGTCACGTAACACCCCCCGAACCTTATTAGACCTTAAAGTCCATGGAGGGTCAGATCCCGTTAAACCCGGGGATCCATAAGGGTCTAGATTTATTATATATAAATTAATTAATTATTATAAATTTAAATAAATTTAATAGTAATTAATTTAAACTTATATTAATTTTTAAATATAAAAGTTACTTACTTAATAATTTTTAATTATTTTAAATTATTATATTAATATTTATTATTTTTAAATTAAAATCCTTAATCATTATATTTTAATTATTTCTTAATTAAATATCAATAATTTAATTTAAAATAAAACATCTTAACATAAATAGTAAATTATTTCCATTTTAAAAACTTAAAAAAAATCTTAAAAAATTTAATAAATATGAAAGTTTTAAAAAATCTAACGATAATAATTAATTAAAAGATGATTAATAATAAAAAAAAAGAGATTTTTTTAAAAGATAAATTGTTTAATTAATAAAAAAACTAACTTAATTATCAATTAATTTATAAGATTTACCTTCTTTTATTAATATATATAATTTAATTAATAACATGTTTATTTTAAAATCTTAAATAAGTTTAATTTAAGGATAATTATAAGCTTTTAATTAAATATAATAATAAATTAAGAATTTAAAAAATACTTAAAATGCTATTACCGCCCTAACTACTAAAAGAAATGTGTAAATGAAAGGATATAAGCTAAAAGTGCTTAAGTATTATAATGAAATTAAAAATCTTAAAAGGTTTTTAATTTAATGTTAAGCTTACTTTAAGTTTTTTAATAATATCTTTATTAAAAAATAAAAGGTTTTTAATAATATAAGATAACTTATTAATAATATTTTTTAAATGATTTTAATTTATTTTAATTAATTATTTTAACGATAAAAAGTTTTTTAATATTAAGCTAATATTTAAGAAATTTAAGGAGTTTGTTTTAAAATTTTAAAAAATATTTGGAGATTTTAATTAAAAATAAATAGTGGAATGATAATTTATAAGTTTTTAATAAAATAAATTAACAATGTAATATATAGTTAAATTTAAGAAATGAGTTATTTAAACCGATATTAATAATAAAAACCTTTTTTTATTAATTTATAATAAATTAAAAGATTGTATTAAAAATAAAATTTATAAGGAAAATTGATTTAATAATTTTAATAATTATTATAAACTCATCATAAAAATTAATAATTGATAATTTTAATATAAGTTTAAAAAGAAAAGAATTAAATAAACTTATTTTAAAAAGTATAAAAAAAATGATAAGAACACAATTAATATTTTTTATAAAACTTACATTAAATTTATATACCTCGATTAAATTTAAAAAGGTAAAAAAGATATAAGTAAGATTAAATGTTTTAATTATAATAAAAAAAGATATTATAAAAATTAATGTTAAAACTTAAAAAAGCAAGTTAAGATCTTTAAATTAAACTAATAAAAGAACTAAGTAATTTAAATTAATATTTTAATAGTTATTATAATTTATATAAGTAATTAATAATAATATTTAAAATATAATTTTTTATATTAAATGGCTTATATGGATAATTAATGTTAAATTTATTAAAAAGAAAAGGAAATAATTGGATGGGAAAAAGAGTTAAATAAAGAAAAGGATAATAATAATTGTTAATGTGATTAAAAGTAGTTATAACTTAAGTATTTAAAAGCTTATCATTTTTATTTAAGTATTAAACTTAATTAATAAATGATTATAAAAGGATATATATGTTATATTAATGTATCTTATAAAATCTATAATCTTTTAATAATTGGAATGTTACTTAATAATAATGATATAAAAAAAAAAATATCATTTTATCGTAAAAGAATTTAATGTTTATTAATAATAATTATTAAAATATAAGGGATGAAAGTATAATATTATAAAAAAAGAGGTTAATGAATTATTAGATTTATTTAAATGATTATCCTTAAATAAGGTTTAATTAACTTTTAAGGTACTTGTGTTTAACCTTTTAATCTTTATAAGAACCTTAATAAAGAATGGTGATCTTTAAGGTTTACGAGATATTAAAGATGAGTTGATTATAAAAGAATGGCTTTTTTAATATAATTAATGGATTTTTAACTTATTTAACATCTTTTATTTAATAATTAATAATATAAAGATTGTTATTAAATGAAAATATAAGATGAAAAGAAAAGTAAAAAATACTTATTAAAAAACATTAAAGTATAAATTTTAATTATAAGGATATTATATAAATCTTATACTTATTAGTTAAAAAAAAAAGATTATAATCTTAAAAAATCTTTTATAAGTTTAAGCTTATAAATAAATGATCGAGTAATTTTAAGATTTTATAACGTAAGATTATTTTAAGATAAAATAAAACTTAATATTTAAATTAACTTATTATATTAAAAAATAAATTAAAATTTATATAAAAGTTTTTAAATAATTTTATTAAGATCCTTTTAAATAATTTAAGAAATTAAATTATAAATTATTTTATAAAAAAGTTTAAATAAAATAAAACTTTAATTATAACGATTATATTTTAATCCTAAGAAAATTAATCATGGATGGAATTTATTAAAAGCTTACTTTATTAAGATAAGAAATTAAAAGATATAATAATCATAAATAATTAAAATATATTATATTATTATGGGTCTCTTACTTAAAGCATTATTACTTATTTTATTTAAAAGAAAAGTTAAGATATAGATTTTAATTAAAAAAGAACTTAATATCTTATTAAAATTAATAAATAAGACTAATATAAGTAATGATATATAACTGATATGCTATTATTATTAAATATTTAAAATATCTTAAAAAGTATTTAAATGAAAGAACATAAGAAAAATACAACATTAACTAATGTTAAATTTATATTAAAGAAAAAATTATTAAATTAAAAAAGTAGGTTTTTTTATTTAAATTAAATTAATAAAGGTTAATTAAAGGAAAGAATTAATAGTAAAAGTAATAAATTAATAAAATAAAGAAAGAATGAAATGTTAAAAGTTGATAGGAGATCTTTAATGTTATATTAATATAAATAATAAAAAATAAACTAGTTAATTATTATTAAGATGATAAGTTAACTAAAAATCTATAAAGATCTTAATTATAATAATAAGATAAAAGAATTTTTATGTTATATTTAAATGAAAAGGATGGATAATTACGGCCTTAATGGATTTAAAAGCCGAATATAATTATATTTATTCCTAATATATTAATTAATATAAGATATTATATTAAAATAAAAAATAAATATATTTAATTAAGTTGGCTGATGGATGAATATCGAGTTATAATAATAGATTAATATGATGAGAAATTATAAACTTTAATATAAAAATTAATAATTATAAAGATTTAATCTTTTTTAATATTATAAATATAAAAGAAGATATAATCTTAAGATATCTATGGCTTAATATTAGTAATCTTAAGATTGATTAAAAATATAAGAAGATCTAATGGGAAAAGTTAAAAATAAGATAAGTTATTATGATTTAAAGCATTTAAAATATAAGCATCTTTTAAAAATTATCAAATATAATTAAAGTATTTATAATTAAAAAAGAAGAAAAAAAAAATGATTATAAGATATATTAAAAGAATTTAGATCGGAATTTAAAGAAGTCTTTTAAAAGGAATGATTAATAATTAATGGTTTATTAAAGTATATTATATATGATCATTATATCCTCTTATAAAAAGGAAAATACTTACATTTAAAATAAGTTTATTAATTAAGTTAATAAGAATAAAAGGCTTTAAGAAAATGATTAAATAAAAATTTGATATAAGGATTTATAAGGGAATTAAAATCTTTAATAAGATACTTAATTATTATGGTATTTAAAATTAATTTTAATAAGATATAAAAGATTAATAAGGATGGTAAGCTAGTTTATTAAATAATTAATGATTATAAATTATTTAATGAGATTATTATTAAAAATAAATATTTATTAACACTATTAAAAAATATAAAGGAATATGTTAATAAAATTAAATGATTTATTATCTTTAATATTATAAATGGATATTATAAAATATAAATGGTTAAAAAAAAGGAATGGAAGATAACTTTTAAAACTTTTTATGGATATTTTAAGTACTTAATGATGTTATAAAGCTTTATTAATGTATCTATAACTTTTTAATATATGATGATGATCATTTTATAAGAATATTTAAATAATTTTATTTTTATTTATATAAATAATATCTTTATTTATTCAGAAATATATAAATAATATTATGAGAATGAATGAAAAATGTTTAAGGTATTTAAAAGATATAAAATTATTATAAAACTTAAGAAATATTAATAACATATTTAATAAATTAAATATTTAAATTTTATCATTATTTTAAAATAAATCATCATATAAGACAAAAAAATGGCTTAAGTATAAAATTAAGCTATCTTTAAGATAATAAAAAATATATAATCTTTTTATAAATTTATTAATTTTATATAAAGCTTAATTAAAGATTTTAGTAGAATTATTAAATTAATAATAGATATTATTTGAAAAAAATGATAACTTTTTAATTAGATAAATAAAGTATAATAAGCCTTTAATTAATTAAAAGAAGTCATTATTAATAAGCTAATATATTAATTACTAAACTTATAAAAAGAAAAATAAATTTATATAAATATTTTAAGTAAAGCTTATAAAATTATATTTAAATAATTAAAAAAAAATGGTAAATGATACCTAATAACTTATTATTTATAAGCCTTTTAAGGATTTAAGTTATAATATTTAATTTATAATTAAGAATTATTTATAATTATTAAAGCTTTTAAGTATTAAAAACCATATATAATAAAAATAAAAAAACCTTTAATGGTTTTTTTTGATTATAAAAATTTATAAACTTTTATAATTATAAGGGATTTATTACTTAAATAATGGAGATAAAAGGAATTCTTTAATAGATTTAATTTTCAAATCTATTATATTAAGGGAAAAGAAAATATTTAAGTAGATCTACTTAATTAATAAAACATATATAACATTAATATTCCTTAAGAACCTACTTAAATATTTAAAAAAACTAAGGATAAAATATTATAAATAACATAAATCATAATAAAACCAAAAAAAGACCCTTAAGAACACATGATAGACAAAGAAAAGAAAAAATTTTTTAATAAGGATAAAACATTTTTTTATAATAATAAGAAATATATCTTAAAAAAGAAACAAAAAAAATTCATTAAAAAAATATATGAATACATATTATTTAGATATTAAGGAGTTTTTAAGATTATTTAATAAATGTGATAAGATTATAATTTCTTAAGGTTTTAAGGTTTAATATAAAAAATAATTAAAGAATATGATTTTTATAATAAGGTAAAAATTACCTGGTATAAGCTTTATAGATTGTTATAATTAATTGAGATTCTTAACATAGTATAGTATATTATAATATGGGATTTTATTATTAAGTTATTTTTATTTAAAGATTTAATGATAGGAATAAAGTATAATAATATATAGGTAATAATAAATAAATTTACTAAATATGCCTACTTTTTACCTTTTAAAGAAATTATTATTATAAAATAATTCGTCTTTTTATTCATTAGGGAATATTTAAACTAATATAAATTCCTTAGGAAAATCATATCTAATAAAAATAAGTTATTTATATTTAAGTTTTAAATAAATTTTATAAAAAGAACTGGAATAAAATAAAAATTATTTATAATATCTTACTTATAAATAAATGGATAAATTAAAAGAATAAATTAAATATTAAAATAATATCTATAGATTTATATTAATTATTAATAAGATAATTAAATAAAACTTTTATTAATAATTTAAATTATATATAACATTTTAAAAAATAAAAACATAAAAATAACATCATATAAAACAGTTTTTAGAAAGGAAATAATAATTAATGCTTAAAAGTTAAGGTTTAATTAAACATCAGGATTAATAGGATTTGTTTTATAAGTAGAAGCTTTAATAATTAAAATATAATCCTTATAAATTAAGCTTAAGGATATATTAATATTTTTATAAATATGAATGAAATTTTATTATAATAAGAATAGAATTAAGGGATTAATTTTAAAAGAAGGAGATAAAATGTATTTATTTTAATAAAAATAAAAATTTATAAAAAAAACATTTTAGATTAGAATAAAATGATTAAATAAGAAGTTAGATTTTAAGAAATTAAGATTATTTAAAATTGAAAAAGTTATTTTATTAATTAATTATTAATTAGTATTATTAAAGATAATATAAATATATTTAATTTTCTATATTTTTTTATTTAAACTAATATTAAAAATAATTTAAATTAATAAAATTACTAAAATAAAAAAAATATCATAAGAATATAAAGTAAAAAAGATCTTAGATTTTAAATAAATTAATAATTAAATATAATATTTGATTATATAGAAAGGATACTTACTTGCAGAAAATACTTAGGAATTTAGGAAGTATTTAATAAACTACTTAGCAGAATTAAAATGGTTTCACTACTAGAACTTAAATCGTTTAAGGAATTTTAATTAATTTTAAAAGAGAGCGTAAAAATGATTTTAGACTATTTATCTTCAATACAAACCCATTTAATAACTAAATAAATCCTTTTTTCTTTTTTAACCTTTTCTTAAGCTTTTAATTTATTTAAAATCTTTAAATCCTAATTTAATATCTTTAATCCTTTCGATTAAAATGTCTTATATTATCGATGAAATTAAAAGATTTTATTAAAAGTTTTATTTATTAATACTTAAAAGTTTATTAATTTTTTTTAAAAGTTAAAAAGTTAAGTTTCTACTTATTTTTCTTACGAGGATAAATGTTTATCTTTTATATTTAATTATTTAAATGAATTTAAAAAAATATTGGAACCATTATATAATTTATTATAACGAATATATTTATTATATTTTAAAAAAATATTAAGAGTTATATAATAAGAAGATTTATTAATTATATATAATAAGTATAATATAATATTAATATTAAAAATAATTCTTTTAACTTAATCATTTAATTTATAATGATATTAGATGTTACTTTTATATTTTAATTTTTAAACTTAATTAAATATTATAAATATTAAAAAGTAATAATTAAAAAAAGAAAAAATTAAATAAACTAATTAATAAAGAATTCACTTATTTATTAATCTTTAAAGCAAAGATTTTAAAAAAAGAGAATAATATTATAAACCATGGTTAAAAGAGACTAGAAAACTGACCTATAAAAAAAAACATCTTAAATAAGATTAATAAATCAATTAAAAATCACATGATTAATATTAAAATCACATAACATCCCTTAAACCTTATTAAACTTTAAGGTTTATAAAAAGTCAGACCTCATTAAACCTAAAAGTCCATAAAGGTCTAGATTTATTATATATAAATTAATTAATTGCTATAAATTTAAATAAACTTAATAATAATTAATTTAAACTTATATTAACTTTTAAATATAAAAGCTACCTACCTGACAACTTTTAATTACCTTAAATTATTATATTAATACTTATTACTTTTAAATTAAAATCCCCAATTGTCATAGATATAAATAATTAAATTTAATTTTTATATAAGTAATTACATGATATAAACTTTATTATTAATAAATAATTATAATATAAACATTTAAATTTTATTATTAATATATAATTATATAATATATATATAATATATATAAATGATTAATTTAATTAAAAAGTATTTTCTTTTTTTTTTTTTTAAAAAAAAAAGTTATAATATAAAATTAATGCTTTTATTATTAATATTAATTAAATCTTAATATAAAAATGATTATTAACATGTTAATATTTAAAACTATTAATATATATCGTAATTTTTATTTTATATTTATTTTAAATAAAAAAGAAAAAGAATTTATTAATATATAAATTAAAGTAAATTAATAAAATAGCGTTTATAAAGTTTATATATATAAATATAAGTTTTAAAATAATATAAAAAGCTATTTAAATAATTTATTTTTATGTGAATACTTTTTTTTATTTTAATTATAATTTTATCTTCCTTTTATTAACTTAACGTTTATAATAAAAGTTAATAAAAAATATTAAACGTAAAAATTATATTAAGCCGTTTTTAATAGTTGTATTTTAACGGCGTAGTTATTAGTTATAAAAACTTTTATATTATAATATATAATTAATTTAATGTTAAAAAACATTTTTATTTTATATGTTTAAATTTATAATCTTTTATAAACCAGTAAATGATGTTATAATTAATGTATTAATAGGTATGGTTTATGGTAAACATATGTAGTTGCTTTTATAATAAAAAGTAAGAATATAAATTTAATAAAAAGTACTTATGTTTATTATTATTATAATAATAGTGGTAAATGTTATTTTTTTATAAGTATATATAATATGTTACTTATTAAAATCTTAAAAAATTACTAATAAAACTATAATAATAATAAACTTAATTTAAATATTAATTTTAACTTTTACTTTTATTATAATGTTAACGCTTACATCACTTTTAAGTTTAATTTTAAAAATAATTTTAATAATGTTAATTAATTTAAAAATAATAATGATTATAAAAGGATATAAATGTTATTTAATAGTTAAGTTAGTTAAGATTTAAGTTGTTATAAAAAAAAATTAATAATATTATAAGCATTAAAAAAAAAATAGAAAGTAAAGAAAATTATCACATTATTATTTAAAATAAAAAAAATATTTAATAATATTATTAAAAAAAAACTAAAGATTTTAATAATTAAATTAAAAGATCTTATAAACTTTTAATATAATAAATATGTTATGTTATAAGGTCATTTTTTTAAGATCCTCGGATGGTGTTAAATCATTAATTAAGTAAAGGATACCTTGCTCGTTAGTTAGTCTCGTAGATTTCTTTAATTAATTAATTATTACTTTGATCCTCGGATGGTGTTAGATTATTAATTAAGTAAAGGATACCTTACTCGTTAATTAATCTCGTAGATTTTCTTAATTAATTAACTATTACTTTAAACTCACTCATTATAAAATAACTACCATGTTATATAATTTTATATGTAAACACATATAATAAATAATAAATATAATTATATATTTTAATAAACATATAAATAATCTACTTTTTTATAACTTAATACCATATCCATTTTATTATTTAATGTTTTAAAAACTAATAATAAAATACTACCACGTTTTAAATTTTAACTTTACATATTTATTTAATTAAAATTATTATATTAAAATATTAAACTAAACTCTTTAATTTTTAAATGTTTTTTAACTTTTAATCATTTACATTATCATATTCTTTTAAATTATACTTATTTAAAAAGAATTAATAATATAAAAACGCTGAGTTTTTTTAAAATTTAATAAGGTTTCATTTTATTTTTATTTACTTTATATTTTTTACATATTATTACATTACACTACCCGAATAACTTTAATTATTATTAAAAATTATTATCTTATATATTATATTTATATATATATTTAAAATGCCTCGATTTAAAGTTAAATTATTAGCTCCTACGCCGGTTTTTTAACCGTCATTTAAATTATTAATTAATGAAATTAATAAATTAATTAATAATATATTTACATCTTAATGGAGAGTTTTAAGGAGGGTGAAAGTATTATGTATATATTATTATTATTTTTTATATATTTAAATGTATATATATATTAATCTTATTGATTACTTAAATTATTTATATTAATTATTATATTTTAAACATTTTTTTAATTAAAAACAGCTATATATATTAAAACTTATTATAATGTTAAATAGTATTTAATTTTTTTAAAATAAAAAAAGATATTTTTTAAATGACGATGACTTAAAGTACGGTATATTTACGTTAATGTAATTAAAAGATGTTATTAAAAGCGTTTTATAATAATTGTTTCACGGTTGAATAAACTTATTAAACTAATTTATAATTTAAAAATATTTATTTAAAATTTTTATATATTAAATAATAAAGGGAATTGCTTTTTATGTATGTTTTATTAAAATGACTGATAAAAGTATTATAAAAGATATTTTTTATAAATAAAGTATGGTGAAAGTGTATATAAAATGGGAGGATTATAAGAAAATTATTAAAAAATAAGTTTTAAAAATTAAACTTTATATTATATGAAGTCATTACTAGTTTATTAAAATATATGTTATTATAAACATTTTAATATTAATAAGTTAAATTTAAATTTAAAATTAAATTTAAGTTTTAATGTTTTAATAATAATTAAAACTTTTATATATATAATAAATTAATATTTTTTAATTGTTTTTATTAATTTAATTAATTAAAATCTTTTAATAATAAGTTTTATCATATATGTTTTAATTGACTTTTTTAGTTATATATAAAAGTTTATAACTATGCTGCCGGCGGTAATAACGTTTTAAAAAGCGGTTGGTAAAAGATTTAAAAAGGTTTTTATTAAAGTAATTAAAAAAGTAAGGATGATAATAATGTTTAATGATTTTAAAAATTATAGAAATTTTATAATATAAACGGTTTTATATCAGTTAATATGATAATAAATGATAAAAGTTAAGACTGTATAAGCGGCGTAGTCATAAAAATGATATTAATATAACTTATAAATGAAAATAATATATATTATTTTTATTTACTTATTAAATATATTTAATATAATTTATTACTTATTTATGTAATTTAAGTATAACTTTTATAACTTTATAATGATATTAAATTATAATATTTTTAAAAGTTATTTTAATTTATATAAACTTTACTTTTATTTTAAAAGTAATTATAAAACGAACTTTTATTATTAATTTATTATGATTTTTAAGTATTTAACTTATATTATTAACGCTTTTTATTGTTTTAACATTTTTAATATTTACCATATCAATTATTTTAATTTATTTATCATTTAATATATTTTTATTAAATTTATTATCATCTTTTAATTATTTATATGTGGTTAATTAAAGAACTTTTAAAATATAATTTATTAATCGCGTTTTTAAAATATATTTATATAAAATCTTATTTTTAATTAATTAATATAAAAAGTGTTATATATTTAAAAGTATTAAAAAGGTTTTAATTTATTAAGATTTTATAATCTTTTTAAAAATATCTTAAAATTAATACCTTACCCTTCGGAACTTTTAATTAAGTTTTATAAAGAAATAATAATAATAGCGACTTTTTTTTTAAATGTTAAAAGTTAACGAAACTTTTACTTATATAACTTATAACTATTTTATTTTTTAATTTTATTATGTTAAGCTTTTTATTATTATATCATTTTTATTATTATCTTTATTTTTATTTTTATTTTTATTATTATTATCTTTTTTTTTACTTTTTTATTCACTGGCTAGCTTATCACCTTCTTATTTATTAGTTAACTTATCCTTTTTTTTTTTTTTAATCAGCTTTTTATATCTTTTAAGTATTATTTAATGTAATGTTCCTTATATGTAATTGTTCTTTTATAAGAAATAATTTACATTATTTTTTATTATAAACATAAAACTTACATTAATTTACTTAATTCGTCTTATATATTATTTTAAGTGACTTACTTTTTTTTTTTTTTTTCCATTTTAATTTTTTTTACGCTTTCATGGATCTTTAAGTTTATATTACTTCGCAACTTATTTTTATAAACTTTTAAACGATTTAAAACGCACAATATAAATATAAATTCTTACTTATAATTAAATAAAATATCTTAAATAAATGGAAAGATATCCGTGGTAACGTATTATTTAAGTCATTTTTTATAAAAACATTTTTAATACAATTAAATTAAATAAAAACAAGGTTAATAAAAAAAGGTAAAATTATAACTGATAGCTTCATTTACATAATTATTTATGTACCGATAAAAGCGTCATATACTATTTTTTTAATAATTTTATTATAAGGATTTTTAACATTCACTAATATTTTAAATACTTCATTTCGATTTATGTCATAACTATTAACTTTTTAATATTATAATTCATTAATTAAATTAAGTTTAAGTATTTTAAAGTTTTAAAACATTCGTAGAAAAATGGATGATTTAAGAGATGACGTTAAATTAAACACATTTAACATCTTATTAAATTTTTTTAGTTTAAATTATATTAAAAATAAAAATTATGAAATATGTAGTGGAGGTAAACTTATATTTATGTAAGAGGGAATTTCGATTCCGATATTTAAAATAACTTATTTCGTATTAAAATGTAAAATGGAATGTATATAATTTTAAATACGAGGTTTAAATGTGGGTTTTATATAAGTTATTTTCTTTTATCTCTTATTAATTTGCTTTTTTATTTTAACGAAAAAATGTTTAAAAAAGGTAATTTCATTAATTAATTAAAACGTAGTAAACCGGGAATCTTTTATCGACATAATAACCCTCCGTAAACTTCAAGTAAAATTATATTTTTTTATCTTTAACTTTTTAAATTAAATATTTTTAGATTATGTTTTTAAACCATAAGTATTTTTATACTTTTTTTTTAATATAATTAATCCCGAGTTATATTATAATATTTTAATTAGTTTATGTTAAATAATAATTATATATAATAATAATAAAGCTTATTATATTCTTTTAGAGATGGTAATAAAATGGTTTATAATAAATATGATGTTAAAATATTTATTATATTATATAAATAATTATGTTATTTATAATTAAATTAATAAAGTTATTATTTGAAAAAATCTTTATCATTTATTTAATTATAATAATCTTATTCTTTTTTTAAATAAAATATTAATAATAATAATAAATATAAACTTATTTTTTATATTTTAATATTTTTTAATAATATAAATAGTGTTTAATATATAAAAGTGTTTGTTTTTTATTATAATTATATATATTTTTTTTTTCACGAAATTTTAATTAAATATCTTTTTATTTATTTTATTTAATCTTTTTTTATAAACCTTATCATATTAATTTATATTAACATAGCTTTAAATTATATATTTTACATATTTATATTAAGTAATAAAAAAAGCTGTTATTATTTTATTATTATAAATAAGATAGTATTATAATTATTATTATTTAAAACTTTAACCATAAGTATTAAAAAAGCTTTAAATAAGCTTAATAAGTAAAATATAAGCTTAATAAATGAATAAAATATTAAACATATATATTCGTTTTATAAAAAAAAGTAATTATTATAAATAAAATAAAAGATTTTATGAAACTTTTTAATCTTATAATTAATAAATATGATTATAATTAAAGTAAATCTTATTATTTTAATACCCATTTCATTAAATGGTAAAGAAATATAAATGACAATAAAAATAAAAAAAAAGAGGATTTAATAATAAAATTTTTATATTTCATTTAAAAAAAAAGATGGTCCTTTTAAATATATTTAACATATTATAAGAACTTTTAAATAATATTAACGTTTATATTAAATTTAAAATTAATTTTAATTTTAATAATAATTATAATTATTAAAACAAACAATTTAAATTATTATTTAATAATAATAAAATTATTAAAAATAATAAAAATAAAATTAATAATAATAATAATAATAAATTTAATTTATATTTAAAGTTTATAATTATAAGCCCCACCTTTTAATTAAAGTTAATATTATATTAATTAAATTATAACTTAACCATGAAAAAATAAACCTGTTTAAATATAAAATATATGATATAACATCCTTAGCTTTTTTATTATTTTTCTTCTTTTTTTAAAAATTAATATTTATAACATTATATTATATATATATTAATTTAAGTCATTATTTTTTAACATATTAGATTAAGATTATAAATATTTACAATTATAAATATAATTATGATTATAAATATAATTAAATATAAATTAATATTATAACTTAATTATTATTAATAAATTTTAATATTAAGTTAAATTTATAACATAATATTAAAACAACAGATTTAAAATAAGTTTATGTTATTTCGATTTTTTTATTTTTTATATTCATTTTTAAATCATTTATATATTAAAAAAGTTATTAATATATTATATTTTTTATTTAATTATTAATAGAAAATTAAAATATATAATTATTAAATTTAAATATCTTTTTTTTAACCTTCACACCATTAAGCTTATTATATTAATATATTTATAATATTACTTATATGACTTTTTTTTAAGCTTATCTTTTTATTTTATTTTAATTAATTTATTTTTTATATTATAATATTAAATAAAATCTTTATAATATTAAATCTTATAAGAATCTATAATATATTATTTTTATTTATCTTTTATATTATTATTAATCTTATATTTACTTAATAATAAGTTAATTTTATTTTATTAAACCTTATAAGTATATTTTTTTAAGAATATAATGGTTTTAATTAACTTTTTATTTCCTTTAAATTTATTATTATTAAATCTTTTATAATTAAACATTTTATTATTAAAATCCTTAAAAATATCATTTAATTTATTATAATTCTTTATTAAAATGAAAGGTTTTATAATAAAAATGGTTTATTTTAATAATAATCTTTTATTTATTTAATATTTAATTAACTTAACAGCCTCCTTTTTAAATGCCATGTGTGTTAAGGATTTAACTTAACTTAATTTAAATATAACCATCTTATTTATGTTATTAATCATTTAAAAACTTTTACTTATAATTATAATAAAAATAAAGTATTTATTTAAAAGTATATTATTTTTATAATTAACTTGTTTAATTAAATGTTTTTAAAGCTATTTAATAATTTAACTTATTATAAAAATATATACATTTTATTTAATCTTCACCTACCTTTTATTAAAGTAATGCAGGTTTTATTTTTAGAATTTTTTAATAAAAAAATAATATATTTACATAAAGTAAGCTTGTTTTTTTAAAAATCTTATATTTTTAACGGAATAGTTTAAGAAAAATTAAAAGCGAATAAAAATATTATTTTTAATTAAAGGTTTTATAAAATTTTTATAAAAAAATAACTTAATTATTTTAAGAAACCTACATACTTTTTTTAAGGAATGTGTATATTATATATTATTATTAAATTAATAAATTATTAATATTATTAATATTTAAGTTTATTATATTATTTATTATTTTTATTAATATTACTTATTATCATAATATTTTTATTACATTTATTATTAAATATTATTAATATTTATAAAAAACAACATCTTATATGATTAATTATCTCCTTAAACTATTTAAAACTTTATTATTTTTAATGTTTTAGTAATTTTAATAATTTAATTAATTTAAAAAAAATAACTTATTTTAATATATATATAAATATTAATGATTAATGTGTTAACTTTAAAATATTAATATAATTAAATTTTAATTACATTAAAGTTAAAAAGTTTCATATTAGTTTTAAATATAATTATGAAATTATTATAATTAATAAATTCTTAATTTTATTAAAAGTATTTTATCATTAACATAATTATTAATAAAATTATATTTAAATTAAAGTTAAAATATTTTAACTATTAATTTTATTTTAATGTGCTTAATATGTTTAATATTTATAATATGTTTAAGTTAATCATTATATTAATGTAAAAAGATTTAATTTAAATTTTTAAAGTTAAATAAACAATTTAATATTATAAATTAATATAAATATAAATGTTTATATTTAAAAAAACATATTAAGTAAAATTTAATTAAGATAAGATTTTACTTTACTTATATATCTTTTATTTATAAGTTCTTATAGCTTTTAAGATATAATTTATTTATTAAAAATAAGGTTATTAACTACTTATTAATAATAAATGATTATGTAACAACTTTAAAACATAAGTTTTTATTTAATGATGTTTTAAAAATCTTTAAGCTTACTTTTTGATTATTACATGTGTTTATTATATGTTATATAATTTTTTAAAAATGTTTATAATTAATAATTATTATAAATTAATATAATTATTTTTAAGTAAATGTATTTATTATTATTTTTTTTAAATTTATAAATAAATTTAATTATAAATTTATTATTTATTAATAAATAACTACTTTTATTTAAAACTTATTAATAAAAAGTAATTTTATGTTTTATATTTTATTAATATATTTTCTATTTTTATTTGTTATTATTTTATATCGTAATAAATTATAATCATAATTTTTTTTAAATTTTAAGTTATTTTAATCATAGTGTTTATGTTTAAATAAATGTTGGTAAGGGTTTATTTAAATAATTTTAAGTAAATATAATCATTATTTTTTTTAAAGTTTTTATAATATGTTAAGGGATTAACTTAAATTATTAATTTATTTTTATTTTATTAAAGCTTATACTTTTAAAAGTTTTTATAATGTTTTAAACAACTAGTTTAAGCCACCGATTTATTTTTATTTTATTAAAGTTAATATATGTAAAAATAAGGTAGCTTTTATTAACATAATTATAATTAAATCAAATAAACTTAAAATTAACATATCTACGTTTTATATATCATGGTAAAACTATTTACCAGCTAGGACTTTTATACTTTTAAGTAATAAACATCCATTTATAAGTAGTAAGTTTAAAATTAAAAAATGTGTTTATTATATTTAAAAATAAATTTCATTTTAACCGGTTAAATTAAAACATAACTTACATTATAAACGTTTAATATTAACAACTCATTTTTATTAAGTTAATTAATAATTTAAATACCATAAAGATCTTTGAAAATATAATTATAAATCTTAATAATAATTTTTAAAAAAAAGTATTTAAGTTTAAGACATGATTATTTTTAAAACTTATAAGTAATCATCATAAAATTAAATATATTTTAAACTTTTAAAAATATATATATGATTATAATAAGTTACTTATAAATTAATGTTATTTATATTTAATCTAAATTTCTTTTAAAAATATAATTTTTAAATTATAAGAATTATTTTTTAATCATTTTATAATAAAATTAAAATAATTATTTAAAAAGAATATAAATGTGAAAAATAAAAATATAAATAAAACTTTATTGTAATTTAATTATTTAAATTACTTTCTTTTTAATTTTAAGTTTATTTATATTTATAAATCATATTTTTTAAAAATTAAAAATGATAAATTATTATTAAAATATAAGCTATTAATGTTGTAGATCTTTTATAAACATTTATTTTTTTTTATTATAAAAGCTTTATATTTATTAAAAAAAAAGTTTTTAACTTTTAACATTACTTATAATAGTATTTTAAAGTTTTCTTTAAATCTTTTAATAAGTTATTTTATTAATCATATATATAAAAAAGTTAAAAGTTATATTATAATATTTATTAATAATCTTTTCTTTATTATTAAAGTATTATTTTAATTAATTAAAATTGTATTTAAAGAGATATATGTGGTATAATATAATATTAATGTCTTTATAAATAAAAACTTATTATTTTTCTTTAAATTATAAAAATTTATTATAAAAAATGTTTTATTATGGTTTAAATATAACAACTATTTTTATTATGATATCTTTTTAATAATATATTTTAAAATAATTAAATTAATAAAAATAAAAATAAAATCTTATTAATTAAAATCTTAACTTATATTATTTATTTAAAAAATATAAAAAAAAAGTTATTAATTAAATTATTTATGTTTTAATAAAAGTTAATTAAATAATTTCATATAATGTTAATAATTAAAATATTAATAATGAAGTTTTTATAAAAGTAATAAATTTTTTATTAACTTTTTTCTTTTTTAACTACAACCATCCACTTTTTATTAAAAGTTTTTTAAATAATATCCCTTTTAAAAATAACAAGGATGTTGTAGATAATAATAAAGAAATATTATAACATGATTAAATTAATATTATAAATAAAATAAATATTATAACTTTACCGAAAAATAATAATGATCTTTTATTTTTAAATAATAATATATCTTTTTTAAACATTAATCACTTAATTATTATTATATCATCTGCTTTTTTTAATCTTAATAATAATTTAATAAATATGGTAAATAAAGTAAAATTTATTTAATAAGTTATAAAAGTTAAATTTAAGCATAATATTATTAAAAATTACTTTAACACTTTTTTTATTAAAAAAGTGGATAATTAAATGTTTATTTACGTTACATTTAACACACGTATATTAAGCATTTAAGATTTTTATTATTTCTTATCCGCTTTTATTAAGGTATTATCTTATAATTATAATAAGTTGATAATTATTAATAAAAAATAAAAGTAAAAATTAAAAAAACATTAAAAGTATAATTTTAATGTAAAAATATAAGTTATAAATTTATCACATTTATAAGATGTTAAATTAATAAAAAATGTATAAGTGGGTTTTAATTTTTTTATGCCACCACGGCGTTACAGTTGTGATTTATTTTATATTCCTTTTTTTTATATTTAATTATTTAATTAAAAATAATAATACTAAGATTAATCATGCTTAAGTAAATAAAAGTGATTTCATTTAAATTTAAAAAACTTATAAATTTATTATAAAAAAAGATCTCTTTTAAGTAAATTAAAAAGTTAATAATCATTAATTAATTAATAATTTTAATATTAAATTAATTTTATAATAAATTTTATTATTTAATAAATAATAACTATTATTTAATAAAAAGTGGATTTATTAATAAAATAAAATTAAAAGTTTAATTATAAAACATAAATATCCTACCATATAATTCATGATAAATCTTAATAATTTAATAGTTTTTTTTTACTTTTATTTAAAATAAAAATAATAAAGTAATAAGTATCTTTAAAAATTAATATAATAAGTAAAAGAATATTTTATTAATAAAAAAAACTTATATAAAAGAAGTTAATTAAGATTTAATTATAATTATAATTTAATTTTATGTATATATAATAGTTTTTTTTAAAAAGATTATTTATATAAAAATCAAAAATGGTACTTTTAAGTTAATTAATTAATATTTTATAGTTATAAAAATTAATTAACATAACGCCTTTTATTTTTATAAGTTTATATAATTTTTTCTTAATATTAACATTAAATTTTTAATAAAAGATTTAATTAAAACTAATAATAAAAAAAAGCTTTTTTAAAATAAGTTAATAAATATTTTTAACATGGTTTTAATTATAATATAATAAAATAAAAAAGCTTTATTAATACTTGTTTTTAACCCTTAAAAAATTTTATTATAAATCTTAATAAATTTAAAATAAAATGGAAATTAAAAAGTTATTTTATTATTAATTATTATTAAACTTATAAATATAATGTTATTTATTTTAAATATATATAAAAAAAATAGTAAAAAAGTATTTTATTTTTATTAATTTAAATTTTTTTATAATAAAATATTATATATATATATTAATAAAAATAAAATTATTATTATAATATTATAATATAATTATAACTTTTATTTTATTAATACCCGGGCTTACATACAATTTTTAATCTTTTATTACATTAATTATATAATAAAAATTATAAAACAAACTAGTTTTAAGTTTATTAACTTAATATTAAATTATAATATATTAAAAGATCTCCTCGATTTTATCGATAAAAATGATTAAAATAAAATGGTACGGAACTTTTTAATAAAAGTATTTAATTACCTTTTTATAAAACATAAACTTTTATTTATTAAAGTTTATAATTATATCTTAAAATATAATATATATTATTTATTAAAGTTAAACTTTTAATAACTTTATTTAAACATATTATATTATATGATTTAACATTAATAACATTACTTTTAAAATCTTACATTTTAAGTTTCATTTAAAAATTAAAAGCCACATAATAAAAAAAATATATTAATTATTAAAAAAAATAATATTAAGCTTAATTTTATTATAAATTATAAATATTAAAGGGATATATTTTAAAAAATATATATATATAATTATTATTTTATTATTAATATTATATAAAAGCTTATTAAAATGAAATTATATAATATTTTATTTAATAAGCTTTTAATAAATGGTAGGTTTTATTAATATATTAATTATATTAATTTTATAATAACACTTTTTTTAACTAGCTTATATCCTTTTAACTTTTTTAAAAATGGATCTTATAAACATATTATAATATTTCGCTTTATATTTTTTATATTATAAAAAAAGTTCCTTTTAAAAAATATAATAAGAGTTTAAGCCTACTTTATCATTATAATTATAATTTTATAACATTAATTTAAACTTATTATAAAAAAACAAAGAAAATATAATTTAAAATAATAAAATTTAAAATTTTAAAATATATAATAAAAATAATTATATCGATAAGGAATAATATAATATTAATAATTATAATAAAAAAAATTAAAATTTTAATAATATTATTAAAAATAAAAAAATTAAAAAGGAGATTAAGTAGATATAACTTAAAACTTTTAATAATATTATTTATAACACCATATAATAAATATCATTTAAGACCACATTTATTTTTAAAAATAATGTAATAGGTTTTAAGTGTTTTATTAACGTTAATAATATAATTAAATTATCTACATTTTTAAACAACTTAAAAGCGGAGTATTATTAATAAGTTATTATTAATTTTAAATATAAAATTTTTAATACAACCACATATGTTAATAACATTAAAAAACATCTGAATAAATATATTTTAAATTAGAAATAATTATTATAATTATTAAATTTAAAAAAGCTTAAAAAAATAATAAGTATTATAAATGATAATATGCTTGTTAATAAAACCTTTTATATTAATATTAACGTTAAAAGGAATGTTAACGAGGTAAGGTTAAAGCCCCCCTCTCCTTTTATAACATTTTTAACTAGTTATTTTATAATTTTAATTATTAAAAACCGTTTTAATAATAACTAGACCGTTATTAGTTTTTAAATAACCGTAAAATAATATTTAAACGAAAAATAAGTAATCTATTTAAATATTATTTTACATTACTTAAAAAAAATTAATATAATTAGATTTAAAGTTATTAAAAAAGCTTTTTTATTTAATAATATTTATTTTCAACTTTTTTATTACTTAAATGATAAAAGTAATATTAAAAAAAACATTATAATTAAAGTTTTAATTTAAGTGATGAAAAGTTATAAAAAACGTTAAAAGATTATGATTATTATCATATTTAAATACATAAGATCATATATAAAAGGCATTATTTACCATTTTATTTTTAATATTTTTTTTAATAATAAAAAGATACTTATAAAACTTAAAAAAATAATATTATTATAAGTTATAAATATATTAATCATTAATAAATATAATATAATATCTTTTATAAACTTTAATAAAATTAATAATAAGTTATAAGATGCTTAAAAATAAAAAGATGATTTTAAAAATATATTTATCATCATTTTTATTAATAACTTTTATTAATTTAAACTTATATAAGATTTATTATTATTATATTTTAAAAAGCTTAACTTAAGTAATTTTTATAATTATAAATATAACTTATAATTAAAATTTAAATTAATAATTATATTAACTTAATAAATAAAAATTATTAACTTAAATTTTACTATTTTATTAAGTTATTTTTATTATAAAATATAAATTTAAAAAGATGGTATAACGTTTAATTTTAAGTTTATAATTTTTTATAATATTATTTTAAACGGTTACATAAAAATTATCATACCAGTTAATAAAATTAAATATTATATAAATTTTTAAGTTTATTTTATTTTTAATAAAATAAGAAAATAACTTATTTATATATTTTTATTTAAATATATTATAATACTTTTTTTTAATAAAAAATTAAATGCTTTTATTTCGTTTAAATACGTTATAAATATTTTTAATTAAACATTTACTATCATAAATAATTTTTTTTTAAAGATTTTAACTTTCTTATCATTTAATAAAAACATAATTATAAACGTTATTAATAATAATTTATAAAATCTTAAAATTATAAATAATGTTAAATATATTATGATAAACTTTATATTTAACTTAAGATCTTTTATATATTAAATTAATAATATTATTATTTATATAATTATACAATTACTTTTAATTATATTTTTATTGTTTAAAAGCATATAAGATTTTAAACTTAAAAAGTTACTATTAAAAATGTTATTAATTTTTTATAAAAGAATTAACATATCCTTATTAAAAATAAGTGGTGATTATTAATAACTTTATTATTAAATAAAATTAAACTTTATTTTTATATTTATTATAATCGATTATAAAGTGTAAAGTTAAATGTATTTAAAAACATATGTTAATTTTATAAGATTTAAAAATAAATTTATAAATATATATGTTTAATTGTCTTATGTAATTAACTTAAATAACTTACATTTATTAAATTATATTAATTTTAATTAATAAAAAAAATTAAAATTATTAAACGCCATGAAATTAAAGATTAATAAAATAAATAAATTAATAAAAAATATTTTAAATAAATATTAAAAATCTTAAATTATATAAGTATATTAAATAAATAAAAATTAATTATAAATGTTATTTATAAATTTTATTTAATTATTATTTAATTATAATATAATTATTTATTTATAAAATTAAAATTATATAATGTTATTTTTATTAATAATAATAATTTTTTTATGATTAATTTAACATTTTATAATATTTATGATATAATAAATAAAACATA
The DNA here is from genome assembly GCA_902825475.1 of Hypomontagnella monticulosa. Lineage (NCBI taxonomy): Eukaryota > Fungi > Ascomycota > Sordariomycetes > Xylariales > Hypoxylaceae > Hypomontagnella > Hypomontagnella monticulosa. The sequence continues at coordinate 2,411,659 of CADEBF010000011.1, read as the reverse complement.
AGATTTCCTTATTAATCATTTATTTAAATTAATAAAATATATTTTTTTTTACAGCCCGTAGTTAATTTTATATATAATTTTTATTAATAACCCATTTAATAATCCACTTATCTCCTTATCATTTTAAAATATTATATGATTAAAGAAATAAACCAATTAAAATAAAGGGTTTAAATTAATCAGAGTGGAAGACTTTGCAGACCAATCAGAGGAGAGGATTCTACGCGCGCGTCCCCTAAAAAAAAGTCGTATAATAACCACTCGTAAACTCGGGCATTTGAATCTCGAAACGCCATTCAACTCAGTAAATGTTTTACGGGAACCTTCATCATCCTCGGTAAGGTCAATATCCTCTAAGATTTCCCTAATAGGGGCGACTCGTTCGGAGGAGAGATGGTTTGCACCCGTCGTGTCACACCATTGATTGACCGCTGAAGGCAGTTTTTCCGTTACGATAGGACTATGCATGCTGTTGTTGAGGCTCGAATCATAACTTTCGAAAAAGGATTTGGTAGATTGAATCGCTTCGTTTCTAAGGTTTGTATCAAATCGAGATTCGCATGACAGGATTAGCTTGATGTGATGCTGCCAACAAGCCAAAGCATAGTCCAGCAATCCATAATACCCAGTCAATGCGATGGTTTTCATTGCATCCTTATCTATTCTGTTCGAGAAGGGGAATGATATTAGATATCGTGAGAAGTAGATGGCCATGCGAGCGTGCTCCTCCATGATTTCGATGCGACCGGAGTGTGCAAGATAGCTACATCTAATTAGCTCGAGCAATTAATACTCTTAATGATGTAGCCTACCTGCTGGCTGTGTCGTGTACTAGAGTGACTATCTGCTCGGGAGTTGATTCCGAGTAGTCTTTACACGGATGCACTTCAACTAAAGAACCACAAATAACCTTGCATGAATCGACTCTTCTGTGCCTGAAATTGCATACAGCCCTTTCTGGGTCTATACAAAACTTGGCTTGTATCTCCCGCCACCGAAGTGGCCTTTGGGCGCAGATAACCCAACTCAGAATTTTTCGTGCAGAATTGCTTCTTGAAGCCGAAGGCCGATCAAGAATTCGAATCGCAACCCTTTCGTATCTGCCGATCTCTCATTAGTAAACATAGTCATATATTCTTTAGATAGTCGTGTCCCGTACGCTGCGTCCAGTCTTTGTGGGAAGTTATTTTGGTTTAACTCATCCTCAAGCTCTGCGGGCGAATCCTGGGCAAGAAGATTGTCGAGCACAACCTTTGCATATAAGAACATCCCTATTTATTATTGTTAAATACCATGGGCTTGGGAATGGGGGGCGGGATGTTTAGCGGAAATAGTCACCTTTAGAAGAAGATTTGACTCTATCCACAATACTAGCCTCTTCGGAGGGGCCTAATGAGAATCGCTGTCGAATCAACGAGGCCCTTCCTTCGGTGTAGTATTCTATATCTTTGATGTGCAAAGTTGTTCTATCCAGATTTATCCCCGGGTATCGGAGTAACAGGCTGTCTATATGCCCATCTCTTTGCCCGGAAATCAGAATACGAATATGGCAGCCTTGGGCTGACGCGTCGGGGAGTATATCATCTACCAGCCACTTGACTAATTGTCGTGATTCCGTCCTGTTATTCTCCAACACTTCGTCACACTCATCGAGACCATCAAGTATAATCCACGCTCGCAGTTGGCTCAGTAAGCAAGTCTTTGCCATCTCTTTTAGATATTCTTCGCGGTGAAGGTCCAACTCGTTTGTCGGGGCACACTTCTGGTGCAAGTACTCTATTAAGGCATCATCTTGACCTAGGAGTTGGGTTAGGAGAGCACGGTACATATCCGTAATAGTCCTTCGAGAACCATCATTAGTTTTGTTCTTGAAGTAGAAGAACGCTACAGCTCCGGTCAACGCATGCGACTCCGATCTTATTTGGTCTATTATTCGTGACGTGAGCGTGGTTTTCCCTATTCTCATGGCTTCGTTAGTTTAGAACCTCAATGACGCCCCATAATAGGGGTTCAAACCAACCTGAACCAGGGATTCCATTTATATAGAGAATATTGTGCTCCTGGGTATTGCCATGAAGCCATTCTTTGTACCTCACGTCCCCAAAGATCCAGTCTCCAGAAGAAGGCGCGTATCGCTGCTTTAACGCATCGTGCTGGTCGGCTTCCCAGTCAGGAGGATTAAGCTTGGTTACCACCTGATCTTTTAGTTTCTTCAGGGAGTCTTGTTGTTCCAAGTCTTTTTCTTTCAGATACTCTCTCAGCTCCGAGAGTTTCTCTTGTATCTCGGAAGATAAATCTTCTAGCCTGCCCTCGGTTGCTTTGCGAGACTCTTGAACTTCTTCTATGATCACAGATAGCTTTTCGTCGGAGAGTAGGGTTCGGTGACGTTTAAGACTGTCAAGTATCGGTCGGAAGCGAGTCTTGAATGTCGGCCATGTGTAACTGAAGAATTTCTTCCAGCCTTATTGCAATATATTAGTTCCTATTTCTAAACGTTGTTGACGAAAGGGGGCGCCTGAATGCCTTTCGTTGGCTCTTCGTTTGTGACATACCTGGCCCCGAGAAGACCTGAAGCACACTGTAATGAAACTCAAGCACATCATAGAAGTACTTGCCAAGAATATCCCTTGCGTCTGGGTAGTTCTTGAATAATCGCTCGTACTTGCCGACACCGTGTAAGGCTTCGCCAATGTCCTGATATGCGCCAAGTAATAAGTCGAGGCTATCGATGCGCGTAGACGCAATCTTGCTGTATGTAAGTCTTTGCACTACATATACCAGGTACTGGTAGAGGTGATTTTGAGTTTAATTGAAAATCCCGTACCATTAGTGCTAGTTTAATAGGGCCCTTTACTAGTAGTGAGCAGCCCAGTCTTGTAACGCTGGTTAGTGAGTCAATGATGCTTACCCATACAAATGCCACAACCTCGCTCACATTCAGGAATATCTTAACAAGCTCCTCTATTTGCTCCATTCCTTCAAGAAACTTTTTGATGCGTGAGAACGTTCGCAATTTCTTCTGTGGCCCGATGCGGTCCTGGATCTCTGTCATCGAATCCTCAACCTCTTTGCGGCTAGTCGAAGTAAAGTTCTGCTTTTGTTCATCGGATAGGCGACTCCGGAACCTGGCCAGCGACCTGTCGAAGCCAATGCAGGTTTCCTGCTCCATGTTTTTTTGCTAATAGAGCAAAAGGTAAAGGCTAAGATGAATGGTTAACAGACTTACATTGGGATAGTGGAGATGTTCGGAGACGTAAGTGACTAAATCAGAGTCAGCATTCGACAAAAATTCTTAAAAGTGTCAAGGCAGATTTCAAGTCATCGCCTAGGTAGGTAGGCGGCGGAGATAACAGTAGACTATGCTAAGCACGCCAGACCTTTATGCAGCCACCCTGCATTGGGAGATCTTGATTGGATCTAAACACATATTGAAGGCTATATGTTTTCACTCAAGGCGGATGCTTACCCCTCTCCGTGGCGTTCTTCAGGCGGCAAGGTACCTACCAAGGTAGATTAAGAGTGAGGCTTTGGTACCGGTCACCCAGTTAATTAGCGCCGTCGCCTTACCCGTCACCATTTAGGTCAGCTGCGAACTCATTTCCTCCCCATCCTACAGTCTTTCCGAGAACACAAACACGAAACAGCAGTATGCAAAAGTCATCTAAGCGGTCGAGAAATAGTAGCTGTGCTGGCGGGAATATTCGCGCAAAACGAGTGAAGAGCACGCAGCATGAAGATAGCGAAGCAGATTTTAAGGAGATTCCAGTAGAGGACTATGCGACTGGCTCATGTCATGAATTGGATATGCATGATATTTGCCTTCCAACTGACGCAAACCCAAAACAACATATCTGCTTCGGAGCAGTAAGTACTACCACGCACACCGGTAAGGGATAAATGTAGCTAATATCTCGTTGAAAAGCTGGTAGATGCAAAACTTCAGACAAGAGTCAAGTATGATCTAGGAACACTCACGGGGCTACCTTGGGAGAGTTTTCACGCTTTTAGGGTATCCCAACAGGATGGTACTTACTATGCGACCGTCTCTACTCAGGTTACAGATGGCTACTTTGCTATTCTTGATCTGGTGACTACTACTCACCTAAATTCATTGCGAGTTCTAGAAGACATCACTTATGAGGCAGTCATCTCTTCGGCCGACTTGAAGAAGATCCCTCGTACGGCAACTCGAAAAGCTGTTATGATCGACGTGACAATCAATATATATGGGCCCAAAAGGCTTGCGGAAAGGCTTGGAGATATACTTACCAAGTCCTCCGCATATCTACAACACCCTGTTTTCTTATTGCCACAGATCCGTTATATGAACCCTCATTACTTCTACCCGGCCAACGAAGTAACGGATCTCAGACATCTAGTTGGCCCTCGAAAACGCGATTCGAGATCCGCACATGTATCTCAAGCCCTCGAGGCACTTCTAGACTCTCTAAGTGATGCTCGAAATTCAGGAGATTTGGGTCTCGTACCGAGTGAATTTACCGTTCAGAATTTCCTAAGAGACACGCAGCTCAAGAGGTATCAATAGCCCTTATTCTAATGCCGGCTAACTGCCACGCTGCTAACTTACATGCCCTCCTTTCTAGACATCAAGTCGATGGTGTTCGCTTTATTTTAAATAGAGAAAACTCGGATTTTTGCTATCGCACGAGCAATGATCTCCTAGGTCTTATCGACCCAAAGTGAGAAACTTCGTACTAAGTACGCTTGTGAGTATGCTAACATAAGTTTGGGCAGTCTCATCTCTCAAGTTTCTGCTACTAGTCTTGGTGGAATCTTAGCAGATGCCATGGGGTTGGGTAAAACTTTGACAATGTTAAGCGCAATCGTTTGCTCGAAATACGCAGATGGACAAAATATCGCGTCTTCTCACACGTCGGGGGCTACTTTGATAGTGCTACCATCGCGACGTATGTAAGCCCTAATTCGAGTCGAATTTGTTGGTACGTCTAAGATATTACGATGCTAATGATTATAACATTAGAGGTGCTGGATGTGTGGGATTTCGAGATTAGGAGGTGTGTCAAAGCCCCCCACCCCACCCCCTTTTTTTGTGTGGCTAGAAAATACCTAACCGGCTTCTAGGCACTTCAAACAAGGTGTTTTGAATCATGGTGTTTTCCATGGAGATAACCGCGCAAAGACCTCTGAGGCTCTCTCGCCGTATGATATTGTATTGACAACATACCAGACTCTTGCGGCTGACTTCAAAAATCGTCAGATTCTTTATGGTGTAGGGTGGCTTCGAACTGTCTTGGACGAAGGTATTCCGCCTTAACCATCTGTTCTAATAGTCTCAAAATATGATGGCTATATTCTTAGGCTCTTTCGGAGCGGTATGCTAACGCACCTTAGCCCACTGTATCCGCAACCCATCAACACTAGTGTTCAAGGCTGCTGAAAATCTCCGAGCGGAAAGGCGTTGGTGTTTGACGGGAACGCCTATTCAGAACAGCCTGCAGGATCTGAGATCGCTCCTCAAATTCCTCTGTTACGTTCCGCTGGCCAACAGCAGAGTATTCGAAAAATACATAATTGACCCGCTGCGGACAGAATCAGACGATTCATTTTGTAACCTACGACTTCTCCTCCGTGTCATTTGTCTTCGGAGGACGGATGCTTGCCTTGACCTACCCCCACTAGTCACCGAAGTGGTACCTATTACCTTATCCCAGGATGAGTCTACCCAGTATCATAAGATCTTGGAAGATTGTAAGTCTGAGTTTGATAGACAAGTTTGCGCTATGTCTGAACTCAAGAATTATAATATTCTCTTTGCCACTATTATGAGACTCCGAAGACTCTGCAATCACGGCACACTCTCGTTACAGCAAAGTGAAGGCGCTTCCCTCACCCGGAGTAGAACGCCGTATTGCCAAGAAGACACAGAGGCACAGGTCCAGGAGAGTGATGTATGCGAGTTCTGTAGCCCGACCGAACAGGATATCGATTCATTACTGGACGGGCAGCAGGAATGTCCATTATGTGGGCGTTCTCTCGTCAGCCCCGCCTTCCCGACTGATGAAGGTGTAGCTAAAGGCCTTGAGCTGACACAAGATCTGAATGGAGGGCTTTTGACACCGGAGACGTCTTGGCCACCTCAAACTCTCTCCGGATATTCGTCCAAGCTTCTAGCCGTTGCACAGAATATCTCGACATCATGCGCCGTGCCTGGGTCAAAAAGGTAACTCACCAAGCCTATACATTCAGGAACGCTAATGCTAACCTCATGGTAGTATTGTGTTCACGTCATGGAGACTAACTTTGGATCTCCTAGAGGCTACGCTCTCCAGAGCCGGTATTTACTCTCTTAGAATCGAAGGGAGAACTCATGCAACAAGTCGATCGGCGATTCTATCACAGTTTCAAAATGACCCGGGAGTGAGAGTACTGCTCATGACGATCGACTCCGGCGCTGTGGGGTGAGCTGCATCATTTAGCGTGAGGTCTAGCTGGTATTCCATTGCTAATACTTCCTAGCTTAACCCTTACCAACGCAGACCGCGTCCACATTATAGAACCGCAATGGAATCCAGCCGTCGAGGCTCAAGCCATAGCCAGGGCTCGTAGGATGGGGCAGACACGAACTGTGACCGTCGTGAAGTACGTCACGGAGTCCACAGTGGAAAAGGTATTGTGATCACCTCATTGTAACAAAGTGTTATGCTAACAATACCAAAGAATATCGTTTTTCTACAAGACAAGAAGACTCGTCTCGCCAAGTTTTCCTTGGACGATAACACAGACGGAAGTTCTTCCGGGGCCCTCGATGTTAGTACAACCCCAATCACAACCCCAAGCTGCCAACCCCATAACGGCTATGGCTCATACCTAACTCGTTAACCGTAGGATTTAAAATTCGTTCTCGACCCAAACTCGTAATACCACACTGAATTTACGGCACTCATGGGCTGCGTGGGTGTGCTGGGCGCTGTAAGCTTACTGCGGCAGGAGCGTCACGGATCCTGAGTCGTGCGACGTCTACCTAAGCGTGTGTGGGGAAACCGGCTTAGCACTTCACCCCGACGCTACCGGCCGGGGGACTAAGCTTGATGGGGCAATCACGTATCCGTACCTTCTCCGGGGATAGACTGCGCGGCAGGAAAGAGCGACTTGGCGATATGGTTTATGGTGTGATAGTGACTGACTACGTGCGGAAACTCACTACAGTACTGGATCCTTAGCAATATTGATTGATATCAGTAAGGCTGTTATATATAAGGAGGTAGATACACCAGAACCGAAATCACGAAGGTATAAAATGCAATTCATCCTGCACCCACGTAAAATCAACCGCTTTGCATACGATTTTTGCCCCGTTTATATACAACTTTCGGATCAAGCCTATAGATAGAGACCGCTTTTGCGAGCCACGAGGGTTGGAAAAAACGCGTTCAGCCCCAAAGTAGACGATGTCCCCCTGTCCTCACTATCGCAACCCCTACGTAAAAAACCGACGGGTATTTCGCTAATAATCAACCCTTGAGCTGTAGCTCTGCGATGTGGGCGACCCCGACACGACATAGCACGCCTTATCCACACAACTCGCCGAGCCAATACCTTCGCTGATTGATTTTCGATAATTCTTATTTGTGTCACTTGGGATGACGCCCGCCGAAGTTCACGTACGCGATGGATCTTGGAGACCCCTGGTAGTCTCGTAACTCCCGAATAACCCCTTGTGGTGCTAATTACATTCCACGCACCGTGACGTCTGGTCCGGATCCCTTAGACCTTGGTAGGTTAATAGCACTTTTAGACAATCGGCCGAGCCTGTTGACTACACTCCTTCAAGGGCTAAAGTCTAGTATGAATCCACTTGTATTTTACTTTTTCTCCTTTTGGGCTTTGTCTATCGCTGTTTGATTCAATCCCCAATTCCCCGTAGTTTTGACATATAATCGGGTATGGGTACTACCCTCATTGTATTCTCATGCGTATCCCGTGATATCGTAATCCCTCCCGATCAAGCGTTGATCCCAAAGGCGTGATTCTGGGCACGGCAATAGATGCCCGGTGGCTTCGTCCGGGCGCGTCGTCCGATTATCCATGGTGAATCCTTCCATGTCGGTTTTTTTTCTTCCCCCAGTAGGATATATGAACAGATCGGGAAAGCCCTTGCAGGAGGATGGTTATGTACAAGGAATGAGTCTTGGGACTGGTCCGACGCATATCAGTCCTAAGTGTTCGATAGACCTTCCTAGGACCCCCTGGGGTCCACGTCTATGCTTCCAAAGCTAACCACAGGTTGATTGTTGGACTAGTGAATTTTGATTTACGTTTGCCGTATAATGTTATCGACTATACGGGGATGTAACTGGGGCTAGGCTTTGCCGTAGGCAGCCAAAGGCTAGTGTCTTCGAAGGACGTCGGCGTTTTGAGTGTTTTACCACGCCCTCGATATCCGACCCGAATGGATCGTGGCTCTGATTGGGGCCGAAGCAGTTACGGTAGTTTACTCACTAGCAACAACCGACTTGTCAGCACGCGACGCCATATAATTCGCGTGGCTCTCGAGGCAGTGAGCCATGAGATGGAGCACTATGGGTCAGTTAGTAAGTTCGCGTTTAGACTAGTTAACTTTTGTGTCACTTACCTGGCCACACAGCGGACTTGTCAAGCATGTACGCCGTGACCCTCAAGATTTTGGCCGCATATCCACCATGGCTATCCATCTGTATGCGAGAATCGATGCTGCCATTGACGTTCCCGCTCACGATATCCATATTCATTTTCATCTCGGCGCTAGAAAGAAGCTCCTGAATCTTATGGATGAGCTTAACATCCTCGTCCTCTAGGAGCATAATGGCGGGAACACCTCCCATGTCGACCTCATCCTTTCCGAGGACGCCGAGATATCTTCCAACACGATCCTGAAGTGTGGCGATCCATTCAGCAAGGACTTGAGCGCAGTCAAATGAGCACATTGCAGATTGCACTGGGAGTTCTCGACCGGTAAACTCGGCAAAGGTTACTCCTAATTTATCGGACATGGAGAGCGAGTCGGCGGCGTAAAAAGCTGCCTTGCGGAGATGTTTCTCGCGTCGTGTTATGCTCCGGCTATTAGAAGCTTGACCCTGGAGCTGCGCGTGCGAGACCGATGGTTGGGGAAACTTGGCGGCGGAGAACTCGGGTGATGAGGATTGAGTTGGCGGGGAATCTACGAAAATTGAGCTTGCAGCGGAAGCATCGGACGGATCTGTCGATTCCGCATTTGAGGATGGAGAATGTTCTGCATGTTGGACAATTTCGGTACCACGGGAGAGTTCATCTGCTAGACCATCCCAATCTCGTTGCCAGAACTTTTCCTTCGTCCGAGACATGTTAACGAAAAGTCGGATATAGGCTAGATCAAGCAGGGGAATGGCATCGGCCGACAAAGGACCCATACCAAACGGGTTTGGGCGTTCTAAGCTGTGATGCGGGTTGCTCGCCCATGCCGATTGCCATGCTTTCAAAGCTGGCTCGATGTGGCGATGCATTTTTTCGGTCTCCTCGTTCGTCCACATCTTATTATGATGGCGCTGGCGGGTCTCCCATATGTAATTGTGAAGCGCATTGATCAATACCAAGCAGCCCAGAGTGCTGGGTTTCAGCTCACTCGGCGGAATATCATTCATTTGACTCGTCGAACCCATTTGCTGTTGCCCATTTCCGAACGCTAACTTCTGCTGCTTTTCATTAGTACGGAGCAACTCGCCTAAGGCTTCGTGGAAAGTAGTTCGGTTGTGTCCGGCAACTCGTACTCCGCCCTTCAACTGGAACGCGGCGGCGCTTTCCGCTGCGAAGAATTCTTCGTCGCAGGGAAGATCCAGCATTATTTCGGAATTCGTCAAGGCCGGCGTATGGTTATAAGCAGTTACTAAAAGGCTCGAGAGGATGAAAATAACGTAGAGTGTGCGCTTTCGCTCCTCCATAGTCTTCCATCTCAACCATTCGGCCTGCTCTTCAGATTCGGCTTTGATACCACCATTCCAATTGCCCTCTGCATCGTTCATCTGGATTTCTCGAATCTCCGACGAGTCTAACTTGATAGGTCGAAGTAAGCCGGCGGCTTGGGCAAGGCTCACTAGAGCAGCCGAGTGTGTCGAGGCGATATCGCTGGCGGTCTTATCGCCGCAATTATGCCCGTATACAACATTCAGGAGCATGGCTTGAACAAGCCACAACGGTGTGTGGATTGAAGACTCCGGTCCTTGAGATCCTTGATCGGACGATGGCGTTCGACGGAAATCAGCCTTTCGCATGTCGGCCTTTCTTCGCTCTTCCAAGTACAATTGAATCATCTTCTTGGCCATCTCAAATAGCTCCCTCGACTGAGAACGCTCCATTTCATATAAAGCACCGATAGCAGCCATGGACAGGACAAGACATCCACTACCACCAACGGTGTTCGATCTTCCATTGCCCGAGGATGGTGTATCAAATGATAGGGTAGGGATATGTAGGAATGGAAGATGGGGGTGGAAATAACGGAAATAACTTGTGACATATCGTTGTAGATCTTGGGTACTCGGTAGGTTCTTTACATTGTCAGATGTATTATCAGGGGTATTGGGAAATTGAGGTGACATGGGGGAACTAGGTGATGTGAAAGAATATTTGCGGCCGCCAAAAGGCGCACACTGGGATAGAGCGCTGATGATCGCGTTCCGTGTAGTGTCTGTGATAGTCGAGACGGGGGAGTGCGACTGGTGGGTACCACTAATCGAGGTCGGTGTCTCGGGTCCAGGACCGAAGTTGAGCGATTGGTTCATATTGTGTGAGGTTAGTCCCGGCATGACAGATGGACTAAGGGAGCTCATTGACGGAGGCGGCGTAGAGAAGTAAATGTCACTCATATTCTTTTGAGATGATGGCTGGGGTGACACTGGGGCTCCATTCAAGAGGTCCGGGAAAACCGTACCGCTCATTTCCATTGAGAAGGGGGTCGTCACCTGGGGAGGTCCCATCATAGCCGGCTGCCACATGGAGGTAGACGAAGTTGTCACGGCAGTCGGATTAGAGCCATCAAGCATCACGTCGCTGATACCACTTTGGCTAGTGGTACTCATCGCAGACGGAGACGAGCCGTCAACAGCATTCTCACCCGGGTTGTTAAACGACATCTGATGCTCAAAGCCTGTTAGCCAGTCAAAACTATCGTCAATGTGCTGGCTGGGAGTAGACATGTCTGCCATCCCATTGCCGAAGGGGGATGTAGGATCCAACGACATAGAGTGTGGGGATTCGGTATAGTGAAGCGCATTTGGGTTGATAGTCGAGCCTGGCTGACCGAACAATAGCCCCTCAAAATCGTAATCCGGCTGGAAGGCCAGAGGGGGTGCAGTGCGCAGGCCAGCGTTGCTGAAGTCCATGTTGTTGATACTATGCGTCTCCAATTTGAGTCCGTGGTTCATACCCCTATGACCCATCACTGATGACATGCCGGCAAAGCCGTGCTCCACATTGTGTAGCGGCAATCCCACAAGGCTCTGGTGTCGACTATGAGTTGGGGGTATGTGGTGTTGAGTTCTCGCTACTTGAGCATTTGCGGCAGCAATCATATGCATATGGTTTCCATCCACATGGCTAATGGTGTTCGCGCGGGGCCTCATCGAGGCATTCCCGGCCCCTGAAGCGTTGGCGCTAGCAACGCTGTTCTTTCGAGCCCGGCTCTGAGCGGTAGCGGTACTACTGGTACTTTCACGGCGGTTCCTCGGGCGCGACGAAGGCGTCGTCGTCTGGTGAAGCTTTTGCTGGTGCCGCAGGAGTAGATCTCGCCGAGCAAAGCATCGTGTACACTCCGGACACTCGAATGGCTTCTCTTTGGTGTGAGAACGCTCATGGCGTTTCAGATGTTCCAATCGAGCAAATGAGCGCTGACAAGTAGCACATACGTGGGGACGAGGTTTATCGGTCTTAGGCGGAGGAAAAGGCGCGGGAGCAGGAGCGGTAGTAGCGGTGGTGGTATTCACCGTGATAGTCGAGGCTTTACACGGCAGTCATAGTCAGTCAATGAGTCAATAAGTCAGTTGGTCACAATCGCAGGTCAAGAATCAGGCAGAAGCAGCTAGTATAACAAATTGATCTCGGTGTTGCTAGCGGTCGTCTAAGCTAGATAAAGAAGATAGAGTATGGGGAAGATGGAGGGGTAATTGGAAGCGGTTTGGGGGGAGAGAGGAGCCATACCGGAGTCATCATTGCCAACATTGTTCCCTGAGACTGCAGCGGGCGGCGACGGGTTGGACATGACTGATCGAGGGTCGAGGGTTGCGGAGGAAGAGGGGGAGAGAATCCAACCGTCGACTACCGTGGACTCTTTCAATGCTATGGAATTCAAAAGCAAGTAGAGGCAATCTTAGTTTTTTTCTCTCCTTGGTAGACTCGACGGTTGGTAGAATTCGAGGGTTAGGTGTAAGTGGAAGGAAATTAGAGTGAGCGATTGAGTATGATTGAGTTTGGTTGTGTGTGCCTAGGCCGACGTTGCGGGTGGTGCGTGTGGTGGGGAGACGTTGGAGTGGCAGTGACAGTAGCAGGGTGGGAGGGAGGCGCCTGCGAAAAGGAATTAGACGGGTGGATTGGCTAATACTTGGACGGTTAGGCTCACAGTAGTGCCAGGTGGGTAGGTAGGTTAGTCGGGTACCTCAAGTACAACAGGCCTGTAGGTTAACTGGTGCTGTACCTAGGTATTATGTATGGAGGGTATGGAGGGGCAGAGTTGCAAGAGCACTTGAGCTTCGACGAAGCTAAGAGAGAGCTTGGACCTTTCTATCGATTGACGCATAATCCCCAGTACATGGGTATATCTACCTATCTTGGTAACTTGGTAACTCTAGGTTTAATGTACTATATGTATGTATAATGTGTAGTTCTAATGTCGTACTGTGTAAATGTTTGTCTGCTACGACGTCTGTTTCAATTAAGAAGAAATACGAGAGAGAGAATAAAAAGTGTTCAAAGTGTTCAAAAAGTACCTAGATTCCCCAATTGGAGGACATCTAGATCAGCAGACAGAGAAGAATCGTAAAGAGAACCGAAAAAGGCGACAAAGCAATGGTTGACGAATTGAAGTTGTCAGACAAAAAAAACTTCCACCGTCGTACAAGAAAAGGCAGAATAGAGCCTTGAAGAAGCCAAACCGGGTCTTGCATGATCGGGTCATCATGCACTGGGTTTTCACTGGGTTCTCTACATGTACCATAGTAGGTTCTCTAGGTTCAAGCTGGATTCAATGTTCCAATGTTCCAATCTCACTCGAAAGGCAAAACGCCGGACCATGACCACAGTGTGATTTCATCGCGACTTGCATCAATTTGGATCCAGGCAAGTCAGGGCAGCAACTGGCAGTTAGCGGGCTATAAAAATCAACTTAACGGGTCACTTGATATGGCTAAAATTGCAGGTAGTACCACTAGGCTGAGTATCTGTACATCGTTTAGGCGGTTGCGTGTGGGCTGATCTTGCGCAAGGGCAAGCCGTTAGTTTCAGGGCATCTTGCTCGCCGACAGGGGGTCAATGGACAGGGGTAGGTGCATCTGCGCCGAGTCTGATTGGGCCGTGGTAGAAGAACCGCCGGAACCAAGCCCACAGCGGGGAGTGGATTCTGGTCACAAGATGCAAATCTAAATAATGTATACTATACTTAGATTTGATGTATTTGATCATGTATTTGATCTCATGGATGTATCCTTAAAGCTGACAAGGAATCAATTGATCTCATAGATCAACAAATCAATCTTGCCTTAACATATTTTTCTTCTCTATTCTCAATTATGATTTCACACGGTCGGGTTGCATTCAAGCCTATTCCATTTTACCAACGTTCGGCTTTGGTTTTCGCACCACTTGTTTGCCTGCTTGCCTAACATCATCAATAATCCGGTATCAACTCCGGATATTATTCTCATACTTGATCAAAGGTGACTCGTCGCCTGCTTTGGTTTTGGCATTTCCATCTTATCAGAATCGCAGGAGTTAATAGTAAAGTCTTGTTTAGCGAATATAATTACATATATACTTATTCTCATTATTGCCAGCCTTCCCTTCTATTAACGGAATGATCTTCAGAGAAGTACTTTATTCCACAGGCATGTCGCGGAGCGAACTCGGCGAAATGGAGCTTGGTAACTGATTTGAATCTGCTCTGGTTTGAAATCAAGCCTCCCAAAGGTTCCAACAGCCCGTCGCGCGAAGGACCCTTGGAGGGGCTGGAAAGGGACCGAGGGGCACTTTCTATGGGTCTACTACAGTACCTACTACCTACCTACTCGATAGCTTTCAACAACTCCTGGACAGGTTCTCTTCGGTCTGTTAGCGGCCTGCAGGCACATCATCGTCTCTCGCCTCGACCAGCCCGGTGCTATCTACATAGTATATTCTGCAACCATGCCAGTTTGTCCAATCGTGCTTATGCATTCTAGAACACATACAGTACGTATATGTAATGTGCATGTATGTATGTATGTACTATGTATGCGTGTAGGATGTGCCCTATCATCAGCGACAGCAGCGGAAGGGTCGATCCAGCTTTGCGATCCCGGCCACCGCGCATGGAGTATTGAGATAGGTCCATCTCTAGAGGATGCTATCTCATTGGTTAATATAAGTCGTTCCCCCTATATGACAACCGTATCTCATGCTTGTAAGTATCCAGCCAAGCACCGGTCCACGCAGCATCCCAATCGTCAATGTTGCATACTCTTCGAGGCTTCACACCATATCCAGCATACACGCATATACTATATAGTATAATACACATTACGTAGCACACACTTGTATTTTTTATTATACGTTCGCCGCAGGGGTTCGCTCAGGCCAATAGACCTCCGGATATATAAAATGTTATAGGGATCATGTAGACAATAGGTAATCCAGGATCATGACTTCCGTGGCCACGGACTGGATAGAGAATTTGTCTCGGAACTAGGTATATATCATGTTATGCGATCCCAAGCCTCGAGTCTCTCTGGATGTTGATTCGACATTCACCTGCCGTTTTCTAGTGATCAGGTATTCCGAACAACATCCGTGGATGTACTTCTTTACCATTTTCCCTACGAAGAGGTTTGCTTCTCGAAACAGGGCCCCTTTATGCGGCGGACTAAAAATGGCAGGCCAAGCTAAGAGATGCAGGCTATTGCCAATCAGTGCCTATCTAGGTTAATTACATCTAAGTAGCGAGTACCTAAGTACACAGTCTATATTCGGTTCCACTCAATATACGGCTCGCAACAGCGCGCGCTGTAGCCGCCGAAGATCGCAGCTCGCCGCTCCCAACGCGATACCTATTCCATCATGCGGAAAGACTTGTATTTACGAGGAAGTTCCCAAATATCGAGTATAGGACATGACGATAAGACTCAGGTATAGGCGCCTCAAGACTCGCGACGTGCGTTGTACGTTTTGGTAATTCGACATAATAATAAGTGTGTTGATGACGATGTAGTACACGTCTCACCTCCTGGAATATGGATGGCAACCATACCACCAAAGTTCTAGCGACAAGCTCGAAGTTACTGCGCTCCTATTAGAATTATAATGCCTATCAATATGCACTCCAGCTCGCCAGGCAAAGCACACGCTGATATATATGTAACCAGTCTTTCCAATTGTTAAGAACTGACAGCTAGCGGATAGTCGCTTTCCTGTACAACCAGTCATCCCGTGGGTGAACAGGCTAGAACTCTAGGTCCCAGGCCGCTCCGGGTGGTCAAGAAAACGTGGCATGGCACACAGAATGTACCATATGTATGTATCGGGAGTCCACTGGGTCGAGTGTTCCCTATTAAGATTAGGTGCGTCTTGCCGTTCATTGAACGACATGCTTCTAGTATCTATCTATGTCTTAAGGTCACTTGACGGGAACTCTAGTTCTCGGCTCGAACCAATGAATAAGGTTACCTTCCATCTAGGTCAGTCCGGATGGACAATAATGGTTTTGCCATCCGCGGCAACGGCTAACCAGGTATGTAACTCTAGAAGCAAATGAAAGGCATGGGATTGGCCGATTTTTGAAGCCAAGAAACTTATGGCCGCCCTAGACAAGGACGAAAAATCGGACTATTTCATACAGTCTTGTTAGCATACTCTCTCTCTCTCGTCTTCCCACAGCGTCTCTAGATCCAAGAATAAATCTTCCTTATACTAGGTAGCTATACGCTATGTGGCTATAGCAAGTTTATCAAGTGTTGCTAAAAGAGTATCTCTAGTTTTACTTCTGCGCAAATTACTGTTGTGTCCCCTTAAGGAAGCAGAACATTCACTGTTTCGGGCTGCTCGGGTTCGGCTAGCCGAGCCAGTTAGGGCAGCGATAGGTTCTCAAAGAGCACGTTTGGGGTATCAACGGCTTAAAAGCAACCCTGCACGCCACGCTGCTCGATGTCATGCCATGGTGCAATGTTCGCCCGTTGGTCATATCGCCCTAGCCAAGATTTATCCCTAGACCTTTGAGGTAGGGATTAGATGGATGTCTAAAAATTGACAACTCGTAATTACTGTATCTATCAATTCTTTAAGATCTAAGAGCACACTTCGATTTAAACGTGGGAACAGCGAGGGATACTCTTCAGAGCCTCAATGAGGCGAAGTAGATGATCTCAGCTGATACAGCCAATGCTTAGGGTTTGCCATTTAGTATGCTCCATTGTTTACGCAGCTTCTCCAGCCGACCCGATTATACAACGAAGACTGGCTCCAGCCGACATGCAATACTTGTATCTCAATAAGTTGACCAAACCGACAGCACTCGAAACCGAACACCCGAGTACAGCTTATCATTGGATTAAGTGATATCGCGTGCCTTCAATACATCAGTGTTTAACGCCGCGCATGTGAGACCATTGTAGGACAGTTTGAAGTTTGAACGACCCCCGATTATATCATCTATAATGCCTCCAATAATAAGTCTCGGAAGAAACCCAAGCCCCGGCATCTTCTCATGACCAGTAAAAAGAGCTACTCAGTTCTCGTCAAGGGTCACGACCGCGTCATACCAGGGGTGACAGGGGTTGATTCCTCTCCGGGCATTTGGCGAATCAAACCTAGAGCCGCAGTCTTCACCTTAACTATTCACCTTGGCACTATCTCACCGCAAGAATTTAATATCAACATGGGAGACCCGGCATACTTATTCCCTATTTCCGTAAGCTATATTAAAGAGAAAGTGTCAGCCGATAATCATAGCTTTGATGCTTACGAATATTGTACATGTGGATCGTTTTAGCTAGGACTTTTATTAGATATTTTCGGGGATTTTCAAGCAGTTCCTTAGCTAGCAGTACAAGTAGGTACCTACAAGAATGGGTTGATCATCTTGGCTTTTCAGCAGTGCTGTCGCGTCAATTTGACGCCGCGCTTACTGATTAAGGATACCCCAATAATGAGTAAATGGATTTCCAATTCCCAGCGTATCCGAAGGGACGTAAAGGCAGGACCCTTAGCTAGGCTTATATCCGTATTGGAGCGTATCTATATTGTTGATATTGGCTACTCTCCATCGCCACAGTAGGGCTCCCAATCGGCATGCGTCCGCCCTCGCGCATACCCGGAGAGGTTGTTTCCCGGTGCTTCGGCATCTGGGGTAAGATGCAGAGACGGTCTCCTCATAACCCCAAATTTTCTCCAAAAGCCACTTTAGGGTCAGATCAGCATCCGGACGAGACCCTTTTACATATGGAGCAGTCTGGCCCACCTAGACACTCATAACAGCCGTTCTACCGCATAGCACCTTGATCTAGGTTTCTTGCTACCGTTTCGAGTGAGCTCCGACAGCTAATTAGCTATAGCTTTGCAAGGTTCGGCTTTAGTCAAGCCGCTTTATTATATCTAAAATAGCACAGGCGAAAAGTACAAAAAGTCAGGTGGACGGACTGCAAGGATTGGCCATTTTGAGTTGTGTCAGCGTGGACGCTTACGAGTCTTCAACGTGCTTGACATCGGATTTGAGGCTAATGGGATACACCAATGACTATCTCAAGGCCTCCCATTGAAGCTTGCCGCCATCTCGATAATGTTGGCCCTAGTATGGTCAAAGTCGAGATCAACCTTAGACTGACATAGCGTGAGGCCATCATCACAGCAACTTACAAATTCTATGCCATCTTGTTGACCATAGATCCCTATCAATATTGCTTCTCTAAGCTAGCGCGTAGGGCCCTTACTAGGTACCATCTACATAGAAATGGTGTATTCAGTGCGACGACCATCGGATAACCAAGTCGCAATTGCGACTTAGTATCGAAGCAAACCTCTCAAGTGTATCAATGCGCGCCTAGTCGTCATAGTCAACAAAATCCAATATACAACAAATTCAAAATTCAACCATACAATCATCGACTATGACTTCAGTTGCCTTCATCTAATGAGAGCGAGCCAGACACCTTGAAGTCTTAGTTTGTCGACTACCAAATCGAAGAGGAAGCCCTCCACAACACCCTTGTCTTCCCCAGATTCTTCACGAGCACCATAGCGCACCGTGCTTGGTTGTGCAGGGACAGACCCAGGGTGAGCAAGGGGTGGGAATGCCTTTCTGAGATATGCCGATCACTTTCAAGAGCTGCATACTCCGTACTAGCCCACCACCTGGACCACTGCCACCCAAACCACTGTCGGGGATGGCTAGAAAAGGAAAGGGTCGGTCCCCTTCAATTCCTTCGACAAATGAAGCCCATATAATCATCCAATGGCCGATTGAGAAATGTATGACTGCCAAATTGACCCTTTCCAGCCTAGCTACATCACATTACTAGGGACTAGGTATGTATTACTGGCATGATAAGTGTTCGCGCGTCTTATCCCCAACGAGCTCTGCCAAGCCCATGACGTCGCGCCGTCAATTTGTGCCTGAGACCTCGGAAAGGATAGATACGTAGGCCATAAAATAGTATATGAGCTGCTAATTAGTCACTGATTATTAAAATGCGCCGCTATCGCTAGTTCAAGTCCTTGACGGTTATAGTGAATAGTCCAGACTAGGTACTCATGTACTCAGTCCGAAACCCCGTAAGCTAGTAGTTCCAGGTTATCGGGCCATCGGGATAGAGTAGAGGCGTGTTGCTGCTGCAGGACTTACGGGTAGGTTGTGCGTTATCATGTGCGTATACACATGTCAGGCCACATGAAACCATCGACATACCAGTCAGCGGCGTCGACGTTATTTGAGCACAGATGAGAGCTTACACTGTTGAAATTTACAGGTACAAGTCTATCCATCTCCCCTGCTACACGTCCACCCTTGGTTACAAGAAACTTTCTTCTAGACCGCCGAGACTCCAAGACCGTGGAGCCGCCCGTGTGGGATATTCATCATCCTGCAGTTCGTAGTCGCACTCTTTTGAGCGACCTACCAAGCCTGTTGTCTTGCCGTGCCCAGAACCGG
The DNA here is from genome assembly GCA_902825475.1 of Hypomontagnella monticulosa. Lineage (NCBI taxonomy): Eukaryota > Fungi > Ascomycota > Sordariomycetes > Xylariales > Hypoxylaceae > Hypomontagnella > Hypomontagnella monticulosa. The sequence goes on along the minus strand of CADEBF010000011.1, from coordinate 2,392,284 downwards.
TGGCCAACTGGGTCCTATGCAGTTAACCCTGAATCAACCTGGAAGACTGGACTAATAATAATGTCAGACCCGCCTAGTGGGCATTTTCCTCTGCTGCAAGTCATGGGAGTTTTTTTCACCGATGTGCAGATCACATACTATAACGATGCCCTACCCGCATGCCGCGTGCCATAGGGTAGAGATGGCATCAATTAATCCGCCCGTCATAATCTCGAAGGAACAACAATCGTAGAGGTGGAAAGCGTCGCATTGCAACGCTGCAAAATGTGCTGACCGTAACATTCCCTGCAATCCCATGTCGTCATAGTCTACCAATTGAGAACTGTTATACCCGTATACTATACAGTCAAATGCCCAAAGCAGAGTTGATTCGCATCAAGTTCGCTAGTGGATCCAAACCCAAGTCTTCCAGCTGCGGATACAATATAGCTAAGGCGCCTAGTTAGGTCGTAACCTGCCGACCGGGGTGTTCTAGTCTCTTTGGTTTTGATGAGCTAAAGAAACGAAGCCTAGGGACTAGGTGACGAGTGTGTATGCATACGGTATTGGTCATAATAAATCGGTTGTATGGTAGGCGAATATATAGATTCAACATTGTCGTAATAGCAGAATTCATTCGCCACGTTTGTTGGACTATGCATGGCTCTGCCACCTTCACACCACCTTCGTGCTTCAAAGCAAGGGCCCGTTCCATACGGGAGTGCAGTTCCATATTGTCCACCCGCCGTGTCACCAAGCTAACTCTCTGATACTCACCTTTATCCCTTCAATCCATTGCTACATCAGCGTCGTGGGCAGCACATAAAAGGGTACCCTAATCAGGTTATCACCATCTTTAATACATCCCGCTTGTCTCTCGTCCCCGTATAACAATGCAGCTGCCAAGCCTTCGTACAGTATGCACTTCCATCCATCCCGTATCAGAAAATCGGAACCAGAAGCCGGCAAACTAAATCCCCATCATCAGGCTAGGCCTTGCTAACCGGTAGGTCAATTATGGATACTCTCAGTCCTATTATCATAAAGAGAAACTGTTGCCTCTCTCAAGTCGAAGACCCTGATTTTTGATCGACAGCATCCTTAAATCCACTGCACCCGCCACTCTCTTCCCTCTCCGGTTACTTACATCTGGGGATCTCGGGCTTGTATCCACATACCCACCATTTCCCCCGATGATCATCACGGCGGCGGGAGATGGGCACCTGGAACCAGTTGAACTATTTCGTAACCTGATTGTGTAACATGTGACCAGAACCCAACATATCTAGTAGTCACGCCATGTCACCCATTTCTGTTGCTTCAGTGCAAAATAACTTAGCTAGCTTCGCATTAGGCGTAATAAGCCAAAACCCATTTAGCAAAGGCTGTAGACTACCTAGTATCAATTAGGGAACCCGTCGGCAACGAGGCATGCGGTACTGTTCCGATCCACCTGCTCCCGAGACAAGGACTGCTATTCTAACTGCATACCGTAACCGTTCCTACGCATACATAAGCACCATACCAATACCAAGAAATGATTATGGTACCTAGTAGCGTTGTGACTCGTTCACCGGCCTTCGATCCTTTCCCCTCCTAGCTGTGCCTCTTCGCCGCCGTAGATCACTCGTCCGGTCACCCGGCTAAGGGCCAGGTAAACTACTCGGCCCGTATCGGAATGCGTTGTTCCAAGCGAGGGAGCCTATGGACTGTCCTGGAGAGCACTGGTTGGAGCTAGCGGCGACGGCGCCCAAGGCCGGCGCGTCACGGCAGCGAATGGACCGTCGGTATCAAACGACCCGTCTTGACACTGTCGAACACTATTTTTCAGCTGTTCGGCCAGAACTATTCTAGAAGCCCACTAACGTCAATCCGGGGCGCGATAGTCACTGTTGCGCAAACTTAGCGGTGGTCACTGCCAAGTTTCTAGCTAGCACTCGCCATTAAGTTCACCACGCTTTCAGTTCGCCTGCTACTACCAAGATTTCGGCCAACTCTCTATCGCCGAGAGACACTCGGACGAGAAGTCAGGCAATTGTTCATTCTAGATTACGACACGTAGAATATCGCACCGTGCCTTGCATATTCCGCCCCCGTGCTGTAACTCCGGACTTGAGTAATGTGTCTTACCCGGGGAACATAGCCAGTATATATAGGATCACATGAGTGTCTCACATAAATGCTATAACATTCCTGACAAGAGCTCTTGAAATGTTGAACTAGTTAGCATGGAAAGCGGGTCTTCATTTTCATGTAAGACAATAATTAACTGCAGCCTAGATGCCGTAATGAGACTTGGTTGTAACTTATGGGCCTATAGGGCTAGACTACGACTTGGATTGAGGGACATGCATGATATAGGGCTGTTTATAGTGGCTGAAACATACACACCGGTGTGCCTCGGGTCCGAGTATTGTTGTGCCGTGTCTCGGTAACCACGGAGAGACAACTATACCGCGTTCCGGACCATTTCCCCCACCCCTTCACCTGCCATTACGAAAGCTACTATGTGATATATACCTATTTTTAGTAGAACAGTGAACATATATACGAGCTTCTCTCATAGTTTACCTCGAACGATCGAAGCCTATCAAGTCGTCGCCATCCAAATCCCTGGAAAGGGGGATTCTTAGATAGCCGGAGATACCCCATTATGAGCCCCTTTAAGGCTTTGCCATAATTAATTCGTACTTTTCCAAAACATCAGGTATATTAACCGTCCTCCGGTTACCGATTTGAAGATCTACTCCTTGACATATTGTGAAGTCTGCTTGGATGTATGATCTCGCCCCGAGGCAAAATCATCGCCCCTAAACACATTGGTATTACAGTTTATTCAGGATACCTAGTCATAATTATTTCAGTTGAACACATTTATGGCACACCGACTAGTACATAATATTATATTAGTAACAAATGCCAGGTTTGAATGACTCAGAAAGTTGATGAAGTTCTCCCTCCGAATAGATAGTTCTTTCATAAGAGTAATTTAGTACCTGAAAATGTTCAACTAACACTTAAATTGCAGCTAGATACATGGCTAAGTATACTCTGAAGCCCTTTGCCATTGTGTATCTTACTAATCTATCGGCCGAGAATACCTAGTTACCTCTAAACAATATGAGACAACTAACAGGTAGTGCAATCAAGAACAAAGGAGACGCGTACTTCGTTGCAAAAGGCCGAACTTAGAGGATCACCTCTCTCATATCCTTGTTAATTGAATGTATCCAGCGTGAGTACTAGTTATGTAACAGACCTGTACCCTACGTATGCAGTACTCGATCCTTATACTCCTTACCCGTCTTCCTCTTTGTGCTCACTGGTATCCGTTTGCATTTTCCGTTTCTAATATACTATCTTGCCCCTGGCAGTGTGTGCTCGTAGCTATGACTATAGAGCTCATCACGCAGGCTTAATTCGATGATAGATATTAGTTATATATGCCCACAGCTCGAGATGCTATCATAGTGGGCTCGTAGCACTTAGTCTATAGTATGAATTTTGAAGGCGGTAAGATTCGAAAGCCCTCCGAGTTAGTGCCTGAAATCGGGAAGGCAACTCAGGGGAAAGCGAGAAAATACGGCTATCAAAAATTATACATAACTACAAGACCGCCATACCTATCTCACAGCCTATTCGTTTCCAATACGGATAAGTATCCAACCTTACGTACTTATCATACCTCAGGGTTACGAGCTTATGGTTCGCGTGAACGTACTACCTATAAACTATTGGATTATTTTAAAACAATGGCTATTGTGTTATATAACGCGTTGTTTAGGAAAAAGCCCTTTCTCTCTGGTTACGTGGGCAAAGGGCTTGAGGGTAAAAAAGTGCATTATATTAGTACTGTAAAAGTTTCCCTATTCACAACCCTTTTATCTTCCCAGGTGCATGTACAATGCTAGAGTCACGCGATATATATAAAAATGCAGTTCGAGCATACGTTGCTATTATTTCGGCAGCGTTTATCATCGTCATTGATGACTTATATCTCTGTTAAACAGCCTTACTTACTCTCACAATGCCTAGTTATTACACTCAACCCAACCTCACCCCTCTTAGCGAGGCCGGTAGACCTGTAAACCTTCCTGAATTAATGGTCCAACCCACACAGCTTGGTCCTGACGAGGTATGCCCAGATTGTGGCAAACCATACTTTAGATGCTGGTGCGACTTCGATAGTGATGATGACGAAAAGAACGGAAAGGGAGGTGGAAGCGGAAGCGGGAGCGGAAGTGGAAGTGGCGGCTCTTCGAAGAGCTCTTAGAAAGACACGCAAAGCTCCATGTAAGTTGATCGAAGCATACGATAGGACCGACTAAGGGAAATACCCTTTCCTTTTATCAGCTCTACTTATGACTACTGCAACGGCATTTGTAAGTCTTATAACTAGTAACGATAAGGCTTCCTATTTCTGAACGCGGTGTCGAAGTCCCGTCGACAGAGTAAATCATGGGGCTAAGAGGAGATCATATACACGCCAGTGTAAGGAGTCCGTTTCCTCTTGCCCTTATAGTAGGTACTCATATCCCATATTTCATACGCCTAGTCATTCCTAGGGGTATATGTACATTTCAGATAGATATAATTCAAAAGAAGTTCAAGTAATACCCTGTCTCGTGCCATAATAAAACCGACTAGCTGTGTTTTTTCCCCCACTCCCTCCTCTGACTCGGAGTCATAGATATAGAGTCAAAATAGGGGCCAAGAATACGTTGGAGATAAATTCAAGTCTACCCTGAATTGATCTAGTTACGGTATCACATCTAGGGCGAGGAGCAATTTATTGGTAAGTCAAGGTAGGTTTCATTTCCTAACCTAACCTAAAATCTGAATTATCGTGATTCAGCGTGTATAACGCCTCCAATTATAATATCAACCCTCGCGTGAATTCACGCGACATATCCTCAAGCATTATTGTGTAGAGACATCGAAGTGACCCGGTGTACTACACCCAAAACACACCAACCCTTCCTTCCCAACTTCATTCTAATGATAAACTGAACAAGAACCAAGCATGCTATTGTATAGCAATGTGGTACCGTCGCATCGTGCATCCCACGCTTCCGTCATTCTCGCTAGCCTCCTCCCAGGGCTTCAACGGCTCATCCTTTCTTTTCTGGCTTCGCTTTCCAGCATCTGGTCCCACCTCGACCAACTTCGCACCGCAGCAGTCCCAGTAACATTGGTGAATCCAAAACTTGAACTCGGATAGCTTGACTTGTCCATTGTCGAGAAAGCAGGCTCCGAGTTCTCTACCGTCGTAGCGGACCTTGTCATTCCAGCATCTGATGTTCCCTGTAGAAGACGTTAGTTGGCTGTGAACCGTTATGGCCAACAACAGGAAGACTACTAACCTGGGTGGTACCGGCAGGGACCGTGAAAACAGGTCTTTTTCGCCTTCTTGCAAGAGCAGGGTGTAGCGCCGGCCTTGAACTTGCTGTAGCAGTTCTGGCAGGTCTTAATGTGTGGTCTCAGAGTAGTCGGCATATTAGATGTAGTAGCGATCCGAGCCACACAGGCGGTGAAGTCGTTCTTGGCGCATTCTAGTTGCTGCTGGGCTAGGACTACCATATGCTTCGATACGAACAACTCGTCTTTCGCGTCAGGATCCAAAATTACATTATAAATGTAGCTGACGTGGTCAAAGAGGCTCATGGTGTCGAAATCGTGGGAAGCAAATTCGTAGCAAGCCTTTGCAATTCGCAGCATTGAATCGAGTGTGACACCCTTGGGTTGGAGCGCAGCGCCGTTCTGATAGGCGATCTGGTTCCATCTATATTGACAAGTTAGCGAAGGCTTTATTAGAGAAAGGATATAGCCCTATATATTACGTACATCTTGCTCTGCAATTGGGCGGCGTGATCCATGGTCTTATCGGGAGCACTCTCGCTATCAGAGTCTCCGAGGTCGACCTTATCGTCGGCGGCAGTGGCGTTGTTTTTGTTGTATTGATTGTTTACCCATCGCCGCATTAGACGATGCTTCTCCTTGCGTGCGTGGCGGTCCGTAGCCATCTTCTTGGCCTCGGTTCTAAGCTTGCTAACCTGACCGGCCATCGTGATCGGCTTTTTTATGTTTTTTATGGGTTTTTTTTGGTGATCGAGGCGAGGCGTTGAAAGTGTCAGGAGCTGTTGAAGAAAGAGGAAGCAAGAAGCACTTGCGAAGGGAAGCAAATCAGTTGGTGTAGTCAATGACAGGGTCTTGATGTTTTTTTGGTTCTTTTTTGTGTGATGGACCAACTGTAGGTTTTTCTTTTCCGAATTGAGAGAGAGAGAAGAGGTTGGATGAGGAAAAGATGAAGGGAGAGCAGGTTTATATAGGAAACCTCAGGAAGCGTTAATTATACGTAGATATGAATCACGAGATGGCTGGAGCAGTGCGCAGTGCTCATATTGCTATTGTGCACTGGCCAAACATATAAGCCCCAACAATGCATATAATAGAGATAGTCCCTATTACCACTGTGATATTTATTGCTCGCAAGCCTGCTACTGTTCACTGTTCTTGGATATATGGTTAACGCGTCCAACGCGTGGACGGCAGTACTTGATTGGCCGGGCCAGTGCAGCTTCAACTACTGTGACTGCATTTAGTCTCATATTCGCATAGATGCAATTCACTGTGAGTACGTGACCTATTGTACTGGCATCCATGGATCATTCTCTGATTACAGTAGACAGTGCTGTACTGTTTGTTTGGCCACATCCATAGATCGCATATAGATGTGATAGAGGTGGTATGGAGATACCTAAAATAGAAACCTTTATGCTACACCCGTCAAACTCTACTGGATATACTTTCGATCTTTACTCTACAACTGCTACTATCTAGCAACCAAGAATTTTGGCATACCGGCGTAATGCCGCCGTAGACAGTCAAACCCCATGCCTTAGCATAGGGACAATCCCCCGATATACCTACATAGCCATTTAGAATTCAGAGACTGTCCTTGGTCTTGAGTTGTCGTCTGTAGAATATATGCCCACCAGCTTAAGAACTCTGAGAAGTTGACCTCTTTAGGCTGAAACCACATATAGTAGACCAAATACAAGTGTGTTTTCAGAATCTTACATCGTCACGTACTTCTACCAGTATCATTGCATCTGCATAGCGTCATCTCTATAAAAAGCCGGTCTCTTAGCTTGTTTCTTTACCGACATATGGCACGCCGTCCGCCTCCATCACGGCCGTTCAAGTGGGGTACATTTCATTTCCAACATCTTAATTTGTTATTAGTCAACGGAGTAGGTGGAGACTCCGATTCGACGGCTATTTGCTCTTTTTGCCGCCTCATGGGTAGCGGTAGCTCTTATATAGTACAGTATCCATGAATAGAACATGCTTACCATTGCTCATGCGTAATAGAAACTACAGTCCTGCATATATCCAAAGCAGACAGATGCACATACTATATGGAAGCTCTGTTCGGCTATGTAGTCTCCTCGCATGCATTGGATGATGCATAAAATAGAAGATGGAGAGGATTTGTCCTTCTAGAATCCGCACATTGCCCCTTTCTGGATCCGTCTCATAGCCAAACTGAACGCACCCGATAGAACGCCGCCAGAAATGCTAGGTTATACCGCGATTTGGTGGTTGGGTTCTACCCTTCTGCTTTCCGGCCTCTCGACACTAGGCTCCGCTACGTTAACCATATCGAGCGCCTTCCAAGTGGTGGAGTACATGCCACAGCTTGTGGCAGTGGAAGACTTCAAGGCCGACGCTAAGCTCGTGAACGGAGGTGTTGCGAATCTCGCTAGCAGCCCAAATACGATCGATCTTGCCGGGAATGCCGAGACTCAGGGGCTAAGACAGTTCGCGAACCATAAGAACCTACGCCTCATCTACGTCATCGCCGAAGTCGCGTACCGCCTGATAGCTAAGAAAGGCTCCATCACGACGCCGGCGGACCTGAAGGGAAAACGCATCGGCACGATGCCGGGTACATCTGCTGCGTACTTCGTGCAGAGGATGATGGCTAGCGCAGGGGTCCAAGAGGGTGCGTATACTGTCGTCTTCGGGTTGCCTTGCAATCAGGCGCCCTGCGCTTCGAACTCGCTCCCTGAGATGTTGAAGGATGGTAAGGTTGACGCAGTGGTACGTATATCTGCTGACTGTCAGATCTCATTCCGCGAATCCGAACACAGAGTTACTTAGCCTAGTTATCTCGGGGGCCTCCTTTCGTAGACATTTCTGGAAACATGACCACTTCCGGGCAAATTATGCACTAACAGTTACTTCTCAAAAGGGCTTTTGGGAACCAACTGACCAACTGGCACTGGATGCGATTGGATTGGATAATGCTGTCATTTTCCAAAACACGACAGTATACCGGGAGATATACAGTTTGTATACGACGGCTGAAAAACTGGAAGACCCCACGATGCGGCAGAGCATCGTGGAGTTCCTGAAGAAGCTGTTACAGGCTAGCAACAAATTCGTTACGGACCCTAATAACGTGATTCCCAGAGTTGCTTCTCAGGTGAAGATTGACGAGGACGTGCTTAGAGAAGCGTGGTCCGTCCACGACTGGAGGGGCGGTCTCCCGGCCGACCTTGTGGATACACTCACGGAGGAAGACGAATGGGTGGCGAAACAGGACAAGAGGAGTGCCTTGGCGAGAGCAGATATCGAGAGTTTCATCGATCGGACAGTGCTGGAGGAAGCACAAGGGAATGGCACCTATTTGTACTGATAGTTTACGTGTTAATGAACTGTAGTTCCTAAAAAATGACACATTTATTTCTGAGGTCCCATTTAACTCCCTTTTAGGCAACCCAAGGACCGACTGATCATATAGCACTGTGTGGTTGGCGCGGGATAGATGCTCGGTAAGAAATGGTAGAAATTGAGGGAGCGAGTATAAGTCAGCATCCGGGTTCAATTAAGAATGTCACATGGATTATTCAGATGTTGTGGCAGCTATCGAGATACTACTATATGGTGTCACAACCTCAGAATGCGGGGAAGGCATGGAGCCGGGTGGGAAATGTTTGAAGCAATATAAAACACCTACTCGGGTAGTAGTGAAGGTTGAAAGTAGAGGTACGGATAATTACCTGGGTAGATATAACCATGAGTGGGAAAAAAGGGCAAGCTTGCACGCGATACATCTAGAGACGTTTGACTCGATCTGACGGCATGAACGTAGTACCACAATGCCCGAGGTTGTCCAAATCACTTCCAAGGTTGATATTGATACCGAAATCACTGATCCAGATTAACGATAGGCGTTATCAATCCTTGAAACATGCAATCTCGAGTCTATTTGGTATCTCAATGCCATAACCGGTATAAGCTTATAAAACATATGGTTGTTCTCATCCAATGAAACAATGCCCCTTCCATGATATGAATCAACCAAGCGATGCTGAAAAAGGTGGCGACTGGTGGTTCTGTTGCTGCCTATTAGATCAAGTAAACTGGAACGCTAATGCTAATCGAATCTCGATGGGTTCCAATGTAGGCGGAAGGTCGTGCATCTAATCCACCTGCATCAGCAGGAGCAAGGATTCGATGCACCAGGCCATCCACTCGAACATGCCTTGGACAAGCCAAGCAACCCCGATGACGAGCTCCACCCCAAGTAGGAGTCCCCTAACCCCCAGTCCGACGACAAGGTCGAGTCACGAGATCTTCTTGGCACGATTCTTAGCAACGTTGACCTTGTTGCTAACAATATCTGCTTGGTTATTGACGTGATCTAGCATCTCCGTCTGTTCCTCCACCTCGCGATTGATCGCCTCCGCCATCTCGCGCTGCCGCCTGATGATCTTAGCTAGCTCTTCCACATCCTCATCTTGCTCCTTCATCATTTGCCTTTGCAGTTGTACTACCCCTTGATTGTCTAATTCTCGAGTACGTTCGGTTTCCGGTAGTGGAGCACCGAGAACTCTCCCGCGTCCTTTAGGTCCGTTCCCGATCAATGCGGCTTTGTCGGCGGTCGAGGGCATGGATTTCTGCGCCGCTTTCACCGCGGCAGACACCGCCGTGCTTAGCTTCTCCAGGTCCTCCCTTTCGACCCGCGCAGCAGCAAGCAGATCCTTCCGCCGTCTGATCTCGCCGTCGCCTAACCTCTTGGCATCCTGCATCGTCCGTAAGCCATCCCCGAGAACCGTAAGCAAGCCACCAGCCTTGACCAAAGCTTTCTTGGCAGCTGAGCCTGCCTCAAGAGCCGCCGAGTTGTCCATGGCGCTATCCCTCCTTGCTAGGCACCGCCTCGCCTCCTGGAAGTCTCGCTTCATCTCGCCGTGTAGGTCCAGCCATGTTCCCGGATCTTGTGAAGCTGCCGCGTTCGCCGCGTCTCGGTTCGGGATGCCGTAGCCAGCTCTTATACTAGCAGCACTATTGCCTGTACTGCTGATACTGGGTAAGTTGAGGAAGGTGCGCCACACGGGCGTATCGCGCCATCGTCGGTCGGGGGACTCTGCTATCGCGCGAAGATAGGACTCGAGGCCGCGGCGGCGGTCCTCGGTAAGCTCGGGCGAATTGACGGTTGACTTAAACCATGACTTTCCTGGTAAAGGGGTAGGCGGTGGAGCGCCGACCAAGGATGTCAGGTTTTGATGTAATGTAGCAAAGTCTGAGTACCGCTTTTGTACGACGAAGGTTCGCAGAGGAAGACGTAATGTGATATTGTAAAGTGTGTACGGTTTCGAATTGTCGGCGGGCGTGTGAAGCGATGTTGTCGGAATGGTGATCTCGGCGGGCGGCGCCATACCCCTGAATACGAAGCAATTCTCGTTACGATTGATAGAAAATAAACCGTCCTATGTAATTAAATTTGGCAATTTCTGGGTTTGCTTAGGGCTGTAAGGAACGGAGTTGTCGAAATAGCACCTAAGTTCGCTAGTGTTGATGATGATGCAAGCGGAATGGTTTACGAAACGAAGCAGAAGCAGGCATCGAGCTTTGGAGCACGAGACACGCGCATGGGACCGGTATTGGTGGGTCATAATGTGGGGCTTCCAATAAAAATACATCATTTATATGCATATATGCATATTCAATCTTCAAAAGCCTCATATAAGCATAGACGAACTAATCATATTTCAGCCGCAATGGAGGAGTCTCTAAATTCTAATAGTACTGTTCAAGTTGAATGGACTTGTGTTTTCCTCTAACCTCCAATTTCTTTCTTCTCATTTACCTCTCCGAAACTGAGAATACTCACTTACATACCATTACCAAGTCAATAGCTTCGGAAATGGATCCCTTGCTCTTAATGTTCGAGGAACTACGAAGACTCACCGTACATCATCGTTTTTATGTATGCTACGTAGACGGGATCTTCGATATACCATATATGCGTTAATTCAGTTACTTCTTCGAAATACGATCCTAATTTAATCAACAAACATACTCAATTTTTTCTATATAAGGGCTAATGCGATACCGCAGCATATATACTAACTCAGCTATATGATAGGTAAGACGGCGTTGATGTCACACCTCCCGTCACTTCGGTCACAAGGATTCATCATACTCATAGACCTAAATGCTGATATTAGTTGCATGCACTCTTTGGAAATTAGATTTAATTCCTATGGGTGAATCCTGGATAGGAGCTGTCTCAACGTACTTGCGGCTATGCATCGTAAGCTTAGCTTAATCTCTCGTCGTATGTGACGCGAGATATCTTGAGACATGAACAGAGTTCTCATTCACGAATGATTATGACGATATCAACATTCAATAATGCCGTGCAAACGTCATGTGCGTGTGTAGGTAGATAGGTAGCGTGTCGAAGAATAAAACTAGTGAGCCGCCTACAACAGCTAGCTCAGCAAACTGACGATGGAGACCAGCTCATAGGAGCTGAACGACGTTTGTGTCGTCCCATATTAGAGGGTGGGGAAAAGGACTACCCACTCCGGGAATCCCGATGTTTACAATACCCGATGCCCCCGGCTCCGACTTGTTATATCAAGGATAATTTTCGAAGAACGACAGCGATGGAAGGCACCCTGCTAACCCTTAGAGAGCCAGGTCCGGCCAATTTCACTTACAAGATTTTTGATCACTTTGGATCCAATGTCTCAGTGATTATTCTCTTCCGACCAAGGTAACATCAAGCTCATAAGACTAGAATATGTTAGTAATAAAATATTGAGAAACTGTGATGTCACTTTAAAGTAGCCATTAGTATGCCAGTTACAGCTTTAGGGCTGAAGGGACGCAACCGGGGGCACCATGACGTTGGTTAGGGTACGATGTCCCGGCCCGCTCGGGTTGATAGCCTACTCAACAAAGAAGGCAAGACTCCCGGCATTGGGACGGATAGTCAAGACATGATTCAAGTATACCCGCTAGTTATATTGTTTGTACGTTTAGTCAGATGTTTATTCAATGGCCCGATTCTTCGAACCGGACCACTCCCCACAGATGGAGGTAACACTTGTTGAACTAAGAGCTTTCCCGTGCTGCGCACTGCAAGCCGTACAGTAACGTTACCACCGTATTCTACTAGCTGATGCTGGCCTTAAGTAAATCATATCGGTACCCACGTTGCGGCCCAACGAAGATCTGCGAGGCTTCGTTCAGCTCGACCAGCTGAGGGTGCAAGCGAGGGAGCAGTTGTGCGAGTATCGCACATGGGTTTGACTCGTTCAAAGTTACGGCCCGCCTCTTTCCAACGTGCCGGTACGATAACGTGCATAGGCGAGATAAAAATAGTCCACTGAACGGTTACTGAAGCCAATACGAAATGTAGCAGTGCCGTATTTGCCGGGGGATTCTATCCACTTTCTAGCTAGAGCTCTGCTTACAAGCCAATAAGACTAAAGGCCGTTCGTAGGGACCTTTCGGGGTCCACTGGTAGCTAGACCAACTAAGGTAGCGTCGGCAATTAGGCGACTTATTTTCCTCTTCTAGCTGATCTCAGCACTATGACTCGCTACTAGCTTCACAGCCCCCCTCAGTAAAATACGAGATCTTGGCAGCCCAATGTAGCTCAAGATCGTCTGCCGACGTCACTCCTTTTCCGCATCCGTTTCTAGAACCCATCACCAGATCTTGTGCTACACGAGCAGGGAACGAGATGAACTGCCCACGATGAAAGCCTTGCAAAGCCGTTATATAAATCAATGGCTTTCCTTCTCTACGGAGAAAGCCTTTGATATACATCATCAAACAACACATTCCAGATCATCACACTCAAAAGCAACTCTAATACCCACTCCAATATTTCAATTATCATATTACTTACAAGTAATCTTAATCTCTGCCTTAATACATCACAATGCGCAGCTTCATCTCAACCATCGCCACTCTCCTCCCTCTGGTAGCTGCGGCGCCAGTGGAGCTTAACAACCGCGACAGCAACCCGGGTTGCCAGGCCGCCTCTTTCGGCGACTTCCAATGGACGGTTGAGAACTTCGACTACCACGCCGACTACATCTTCACAACGCCTGCTCACCAGAACTCATGGGGTTATGTCAACTTCAACCTAACCAACCCGGCTCTTGAGTACCAGGCTATCTGCAGCGCCTCCAGCAACCAGCTATCAGACTTTTTCTACGGTACTATGGCATATAACTGTGTCGTTCCCGATGGATCCACCACAAAGACCACATTCGATTTCAGCCGTCCTAGTGGCGTGTTGAACGTCAACCAGACCTGGACTTGCAGCGACACAGACCCGAAATACCCGTAAGTACCAACAACGCTAGAACTAGTTAGATCATACAGATACTAATCTATTTTATAGTACTACCATCAACGCATATGGAACCATCGATCTAGATCTCGCCTGCACTGACGAGACTTGGATCAACCCCAACTGGACGATGGGCCAGATCTACTCCGACCGCATGGTCAGGTGCACGCCAGTCACGATCCCTCTCAAGCCTTACAAGATGACCGCTGTCGCTTAAAGGCTCTAATTATTTGAAAAAATGGCGTACTTCGGACATGGGGCATACTACATATAGACTTGGCGCAAAGGGCATTATCACGAGGTTATGATACGACGATATCATAGACATATACTGGCGACATACCGCGAATAGTAAAAAGTAATTACTGTAATTAATGCGAAATACATATTGCATTCAACACATTCTAAATTTTGCTGACGAGATTGAATATTCATACGTACTAAGTCAAGGTGATGTAGGAAAGGGGCAGACTATTCAGCAAGAACCAAAAGAGGCATCTAGGTAGGCCAGGCGGCACATCACGGTAACCTATTTCCACGATTTTGAGCCTTCATAAGTCCTCAATTGCAATTGATTGAAGTTACGGCACACCTGATGACTAGCCCTAGTCCTATAATTCGTATTCTAGTCATCGCCACGGAAAGATTTTTAGTTGCCTTCTTGAAATATTCATCTACTCATCCAAATAGTTTCAGGTGACGGTTGCTGAGCCACTTCCCGTTAACATTGTATTTCCGGTGTATTGACACATGGGGCACGGGCGGACGCCGTTTTCTAGGACGCCCTGTTGACTCCAATATATGCATATGATGACCCCCTTACCTTTCCGTCTTTCACGAGATATATTTGTCTTTAAGTTTAAGGGGGAGGGGGGGACAGTTTCGGCCCGTCCCGAACTAAGTGTCACAAAGTTGTACAACCCCACAGTTGAGGTTTAAGCTTAATTCTACTAGTATCTGTAGCTTTCTAGAGTAACTTGCCAACTACAACTAATACTACACATTTCATGACAGTATCGCTTGAATTAAGGAGTGTATTATATAACCCGAGTTGTAGCTGGTTATTCTCATTTCAGTTGATCACATTGAGTTCAGAAAAAAACATCTTATTGCTTCGTATTTTCTACTGCTATTAAGAAGTGTATAAACCAATATGAATAGGACTCTCGGAATGTTGGCAAGGCTGCTTTATGAGCAGGGTAAGATTTACAGCATTTGCAGAAATCGAACACATAATGACCAAACAACAGGTTGAGAGCTAAATTATCGAAGAGTCCCAAGGCGTTAAAGAACGTATCAAAAACACAGCTCTAGGGCAATTAGAATAGCCTATTTGGTGGGTGCAAGCTGGCCGCTATTGGCCTATAACTACCCCTGTTTTTCTACCTGGAGAAGCCTAAGCCGCCAAAAGGGGGCTAGGATTATGTGTAATATCAGCATTTGAACGACTATTGAACCCATTAACTCTGGTTGACCTAGCGTTGTTCAATCATAGTATGTCTACATAAGAAAGCTAGTCCTCGTTAGAAATCATTGACTAGGATAGTATTGTGTAATATGGAAGGCTGATATAGCCTTGACGTTCGTCTCGTGATTCACAATTTTCATCGTTGGCCTCCCGACTCCTCTATCGTAGGTGTGCGTGCGTGCGACCCAGCCACACTTCAAATCATATTTCTAGGATATCGATCCCCAAACGCTCAAACCCCTAACTGTTACCCAGCATTACCCATCTATAAACACATCATTAACCACCATGGCTCCGATAGTGCCGCTTATAAGGCGTGTGTTTGATGCAAGCCTTCCGTCTGGCGTATTTGCGGATCAATTCACAAACCCGACCGATGTCTTTTCCGTGCTCCTCATTCTTGGAGGCGACGTCGTTGCCCGTGCGCTCGCCCAACTAGCCGGGTCGCGCATCACGCCAGTCGCGTTCTCGTTCGGTTCGCGTTACCCCGCCCCCTATTGATGCCAATCCTTTCGACTAACTCCTCGCTTTAGGCTGGGTGGCGTACGCCGTAACCGCTCTCTTATCCGCCATCGGCGGGAATAAACTGATGCCTTCCGCTGACTTCCCGTGCAAAGTCATCAATGGGAAGAATGGATTCGTGCGCGACAACGATAGTTGGATTATCGGTCGTGTTGTCCGAGATCTGGAGACGTGGATGGACAGCCAACCCCGGGCTCAAGACGCCAAAGCAGACGTAGGGACGACGGTTCGAAATCCAGTCAAGACCCGCGTCGAGGAGATAATCGATCTAAGCTGGGAGAGATCCAAGCGGCGTGCCCAGGAAAAGGGCAAGCCGAGCCCAGAACGGCCGCCTAAGGCTGGTCTCTGCGTTCCTATCTACAGGGCGCGAAAAGCATCGAAGAATCACCCCGGGTACGACGCTCCGTATATCGCCGGACTTGTCACGTGCGTCCTGCAACTGGGAATCGCTGCCATTCCTTGCGGAATATATGGCGACTGGAGTATTCTTCTCGTGACGGGAGCTGGCATGATATTGTCCTTCATTTCGGGAGCTCCTCCGCAGTGGTCCAGGGAGAAATGGGCCTGCCGCGAGGACACCGACAAGACTTTCGTCTTGACAAGGGGAAATGGTAGTCAGTACGCAGTCGTCATACAAGGTGCCGGCGTTGGATTTGACCTCGAAGATCTCGCTGCAGCAGATGCAGGCACATTTATGCCACTTCGAACTAGATTTGGTATTATAGGCCTAGCTACTCTATGGGTGTTTCTTCTCATCGCCGCCTCGGGCATTTCGGAGAACACCTGGTTCCTTCTTGCGGTCGGCGGATTAGGGATCCTGCAGAATTCCTATGTCGCTGGGACATCGCGCTCACCGGAAGCGTTCGGTATGCCCCTCGAATTCGTGGAAGTGATTGCGGAGCCCAAGGTTATGGACACCCTGTTCGCACTTGAAGACCGATACCCCCGTTTAGGTTGGAATTTACTACCCACCTTCTTCACGGGGGATTTAAACGACGCGGAACAAACAAAATGGAAAGAATACCAGGACAAGGTTAAAAAATAGGAGGGGAAAGAGGAACAGAGACTTTGGCTTTAGAAGAGTAGTTTCGAATTCCGAAATTACTTAATGACTGATGATTATGTATTTGGACTTCACATGGAACGATTGGGCACTATATGATTCTATCCAAACCCTCCCTCGGCTTCATTCTACGTGTGGCGCTAACAATTTATTTCAGTATCTTTTTTAATGTTATTTATCTTGGTAAAGAGGGAAACTTAATAAGTTCTCGATGCATACGTACACAGCCAAACAAGCAGGGCTAGACGACTCATAGCATGAAACTACTTAGCAGACGGTAAGGCTAATCAAGCCACCAGCTACCTCCTCTTTCTCTCCTCAATCCGGGCCAGAAGTCGAAGAACTATTTCATCGGTCCTCTCTTTTAATGCTTGTCTTACCAAGCGTATCTTCTCTTCCCTGGTGAGACGAAACCAAGGGTCATCCATTTCGTCGAACTCGCCGCCGTCATCGTGTTCGTCATCATAGTCTTCATCATCCTCGTCCTCCGAGGATGAGGACGACGAGGAAGATGAGGAGGATGAGGAAGAATCATAGAAATCAGAGTCTGAATACGACTCCTCGCTGGACTCTTCGAGAAAGTCGGACGAGTCTTCATCAGAGCCAGACGAATATTGATGAAAACCAGTGGCATAGCCGCTATCATCTGAAGAGTCTTCAAAATCATCGTCTATCATATAGCCGTGATCACCATCGGAGTCTGTGTCTGTGTTTGGCTGGTGGAAACCGTCGGCTAGATTTTGAGCACCCGGAGAGTAAGGGCCCCCGACAATAATAGGACCCTCGTTAGGGATAACCATAATTCGGGGTTCGCGTCGGTTTGCCATTTTTGATAATCAGTCCTCGATAATCAGCCACAAGCCGGTGTTTCCTCACTCCTCGAGTCTAGGTTCCACGGACTTCGCGTTGCTTATCAAATGTACAAGGAACCTACCAAAGCATAACCGGATTACGTGAAGTTTCAGGCGCGAGACATGTGAGACTTAAGTACATAGACGATAAACCAAACAATTGGATTGTTCGGCGACTACGTATCTATTACACAAAGGTGACCCTGTCTAGAGTTCTCTGGGGCATTGTTCTTTCACTGTCACTATTCCTTCTAGCGCACGAATATACCCCCTATCATTTCCTTTAATGCTACTGTTCACCAACAAACCAGTCTCTGTTTAACGATTTTGGGAAGTTCATAATAATGGATTGGACCAATTCATCGAATAAAGAATAAAGGGGGGGGTTAAGTATGCTTATGTCAGTGCCATGTTCTCCATTGGTAATCTCTTCTTGCAGTTACATACTTAGGGGTATCACTAACGCTACTTTCGGGAGATTATATACGTCCATCTTAGATCCATACGTAGCAGTATCGGCTTTCTTGAGTACTAGGTACTTTGTATCTCTACATGCTAAGGGTACTAGGTATCCTTTACTCGAGTCTCTCAATCCGTCTTATAGTTAGCGACAATAAGGCCTTGATTAAGGGAATGGCGACACTATGTCATTAAATGGTCTATTAATATCATAATATATTGCAGATAATCACCACTACGGGACCCAGCCAATCTCCTCCATTGGCCATCGAATCCATAACCGATACCCTTCATCCAGTGCAGAGTATATTCTACCAACCAAATGAACGCCCCAGCCCTCGATCCACCAGTTATAGTCTAGGCGTTGAAGTAGGACGCAGAAGAAAGCGAGGACGCATAATGCCTCGCTATCGCGCTCCTTAAGCAGGCTTACAAAGCCGTCGCGAAGCTTGAAAAGCCACATGAACGCGCCTCGGAGCCTTTGGTCATCTGTAAAGCTGCCGTACGAGAAGGCAAAGCATCGCCTTAGCGAGTCTACCGCATGAGTGAGGTCATCTAACTTCTGTGGATCTTTGACGTATAGGTTGATGTTGCCCTCAAGCTCCTTGATCCCTTCATGTTCTGGCAGTATGGTCGAGTCCCAAATTTCGTTTAAACGTCTCCCGGAGTCGAATATGAAGCCTAAAGTTAAAACGGAATGCATGGAATTCTCGTTGATTTCTATCACGCTACGCATGCCTCTAAGCAGAAATAACCATTCGGGCATGACGCCGTTGGAGACCACCAGGAGGTTATCTGAATCCTTCGGGCTACCAAGCGTAATGTAGGTCGTGAGCATACTGAAGAAGAATATCGGTATTGAGTCGCTGCTGCTTATTTCATTAAGTACTGGTAGCACCATAGATGAAGACGCATTTTGGTGTACCATTGCCTGTTCGATAAGTATATCTCTCCGATTAGGCTTGGAACGGGCAAGATGCAGTGCTGCAATCGAGAGAATGCTTTTTAGCACATATTGATAAGTGAATCCCATCCGAGGAACATTGACTCTCCAAAAGTTGCGAACCATTGGCTCCGATGAGAATGTGAAGCATGTCGAGGTAGTGAAGTGATGAAGGAGCTCTAGATCGAGAGCATTGAACCACCCCTCCGGTGTGGGTTGGTGAGTAATGGTCATGTCCGCCGGAGAAGCGGCCTGACCCCCATTAGGGGTTTGACCCGTACCGTTGCTAACAGCATGAGGACTGCGATCCGCTGACACATTGAAATCGCAACTGATCCCACGTCTGTCACATAATTAGCACAATTAGGAATGAAATAACTATTATCCCCAGGCAGCATACCTTAAACAATTGCGACATGATGGTCGTGTCTCATCGCACTATGAAGGAACAATTAGGTTAGGAAGCGAGGACACATCATTGGCGCCATGGCAAACCCACCTTAACTTTTCTGGATTTGCATACTCGGCACCCTGTCCGAGTCTTCGCATGCGGTCTTCGCGTAGATTTTTGGGGGGGCGACGCCATGATTGAACGTCAAATCTCTGTACGACAAGAGCCGATGGCTCGCATCGGGTGAGATTATGAGAGCTATAAAATTCGAAAAAGGTCCTCGGAAACGCGTGGCGATTACGAGTCATGCAGGCTGAAGCACTGCAAATCTAGATGCCAAGGTACGAATACGACAGATTAGATATCACAACCATGGATCTTGAATCTCGTATTATTCGTATTCGTAGAGAAGCCGAGCTGCGAGCTACCCCAAACCCACTCAGTGGGTTGCGACACCCCCACAGACGACGATCTTGGCCGATTCAAATTAATAAGTTCCCCCTTTTGAATCACTTCAAGGATGTTCGATGTAGACTACATCATGTAGTTCAATACGTGCCAATTGAAGATTCATGCTATCTACTGAAAGACCAACTTATTAGATGATGACGACTTATATACGCTCTGCGTCGCAGATTACGCCGCATTTGAACTCAGGTGCCATTCGCGGGTTGAGTGTACAAGGTGCCATTTACAGTTGTACTCAGCGTGCCGTTTGCTTCAAAGATATTCGTGAGTACATCAATAGACAGATGGAATCCGTCAGGACTAGTCTTCTTTGTAGCCGTTGTCTGCCCGCTTTGGACCAAGTCAGAATACCAGTCGACCTCATTCAAGGTGACAGTTGGGTTTCGGGTCGTTACGTTCTCCGCACCATCGAGGAAAGTAAGTCCATCATCAGAGAAGTTATGGTAGGTTACGGCGACAGACTCGATTAGTGTACCATCAGCGCTCGCGACAATAGTGATTTCGGCAGAACCAGAGACGTTCCCGGGCATGCTATAAGCCCCGCCAGGAATAATCAGTGGTGGGGGAGGTTGGTATCCCGGCTGGTAAGGCGTAGCCCAGAGGATAACGTCGCTCACCGGCTCAACCCTCGTAAGCGGTATTGGCTGACGGGAGGTAAAATGCGCAACCATAGCCCGCTCCGTCCGGCCACCTGGTTCGGTCGAATTAGGACAAGGAAGCGGGTTGTCACCGCCGCAAGCTGGTGCGACGGTCAACGCCTGCCAATAAACCAGGTGTGTGCCATCAAGGGAAAACCTGGGATCGGCCATCCCATTCCATTGCGGATCATTAATGCTCCCGGGACTTCCGTCGCCTGCTGCGTTAATGCGTTGCCCGTAATATTCTCCTCGGTCGCCATACCGGTCAAGTAGGAATGGTTGGAAAAAACGGCGATTGCCGTTATTCCTTGTCGAGGACGCGGCTGTGGTAGAAACCAGGTCTGTGATCGGTGGAACATTCCGCATGCCAGCCATAAACATCTGGCGGTTGCTACCCCGAGTGTCCATTATAGCCATCCACTCATCATCCGCCGAGATATCAATAGGATCGCAATATTCGGGGTGACTTGTGAGTCGGCGAACAGCTCCTGTGGTCAAGTCGACGGCGAAGACATCGATGTTCGACGACTCTCTTGAGTATCCAATGTATGTAGCCTCTTTACCACTTCCACTAAATCCTCGAAACTCGCCTACGGTGATGGCATCGGTATTCACACGTATCTGATCCCCCTCAACTAAGAGCGGTTGGTTTCTAGTGTCGTTGCTAAGTAATATGCTCACATTAACCAAATCGTATCTAGGTGTCAGCGGTAAGCCCTCTTTCGGTGAAGAGTTAAATGCCAACCGGCCGAAATAACCATTTTGACCCAATCTTCCGGAAGTTGCCGTGAACGAATTAAAGCCAATGTGGATGTTGTCGGGATGTAGTCGCAGCTCGCGAATGCTCCCACCCTCCCCCGCTCCGTCCACAGCGGTATTCCAACGGATGGGGTAGATATGTGTCGATACGGGACGGCATTCATCACTAGCCAAATCAAAGTCGCCGCAGTCAATGACGTTAGTGCCCGCTAATATTCGTTTTCCATCCCGGAAGGCCTGGGGATAATCTAGATCATCACCCCGGCCCTCAGCATTACCTGGGGGAAGCCCACAGGTAAGGCATTTGAACGGGCTGCCACTAGAGAAAGTAGTTCCATCAGACTTTATTAGGATGATTTGATCGCCTTGATAGATACTAGCTGAATCAGCCGCGCCGGTATAATTAATGCGAGCAATGACATGGCTACCATCAGGTAGGAAGCTCCCTATCTGAACCAAGCCACCATGTTGAAGGATACACCCTGTACCAAAAGGGTCGAGCTCTTCGGTGCATGCACCGTCCGTCGTATCGGAAACAGGCGGAAGTGGGAGCTCTGTGATGTCGATAGGCTCAGCCCTAGGAGGTGGGGGGATATCCGCAGTTGAGACGACACCAGAAATGCGTAAAAGAGCGAGGAAAAGCGCCTTCGTACGATACATAGCGAATATTTCCCACGAGTTGAAAGAAACAAACTTCAGCAGCAATCCGTAATCCACGAAGAACAGCAAGCCCAAACCGGCCATTTTAAACCATTGTTTTCTCATATATAAAAGCCATGAATAATCATGTCTATCTCGAATCTAGCATTTGATCATACCTCTCGTCATACTGAAGAGACTTCTAGCAGGGTAACTAGCCAGGGGTAGGGGTATAACTGCCGGTCTAGCCTGCTTTACGGTAGTAGCCGCTGTGGGCTGTCCGAGAAGTACGAGATCCGAGCCTGGAATTATGCAACACACTATGTAATCCGTATCACCAATTGAATGAGTGGATATGAAACGTTCTTTAGTTCCAGCGCTAAGAAACGAACTACATGCGAAACTACCTCTCAGGTACGAGTTTCTGATAACCCTAGGACCATCGCTGTTATACATAGTGCTGCCAAGACATCCGTTGATAAAGGGACTTATAGCACAATGCCTTCTTTTTAGGCCGCGTGTGTCTAGGACTCTCTAGTCGCGCTTCAGAGGGGCTTAGCTATAGATCTAACAATACACGCTCTCTCTCAAGGTTGGATAGACAACCAGTTACGAATGATACGAGCTACGTACGAGATGATTTGTTGCTGTGATTACGTGGGGATGTTTTGGTTATCAGGGCGAGGCACTATGCTCTGCAGTAAGGCTGAGGATATATATGATCATGGTCATTTGCTCTCATAGAAGCAATGACAGCTGCATATCAAGTCGAACTTCCAAAGCACCTAGACTCAAGACACCGTTGACTCCCGCCAGAACGATACAACCGCAGACTTAGCAAACATGGGTTTATTAGTCTTTTTCGACAGCCGCTTCAAATTTACCGTACATATTGTCCAATTAATACTCATCACGCTTGTCATCATCCTATCCATTGTTCGCTTCTCTATGAAAGAGGTACCACCGCAACGAGCACATATTATGGGAATCGCGATAGTGAGTTTTCTCTGTATTAAGGGGGCGTGGTGTCTCAGTCTAACGCGGTGTTCATCGCTCAGGGTGCCAAATCCACCATCTTCATCCTCTACCAGGTCCTCACGGAGCATACCCAAAAATTCGCGAAATGGGCTAGTAAGAAAGCCAACTTCATTCTCAACTGCCTGGACGTACCATTTTGGGGGGCGGTGATGTACATGCTATTCTCTGCAAATATGCAGTACTGCGTGGGGACCACTTGTGCTGTCAGCTGGGTCCTGGCCTCTCTAGCACTTGTTCTCTTGTAAGTCCGATTTTCTGGTAACGTTATGCTACGAGTGATTACTAACGCGTCCCCTTTTATGATAGGCAAATGACTTTATGGACTGCTGTCGTATCTTATCTTGAATATAACCCCCCCCGCGCGAAGACCGTTCGAGATACTAGTTACGTATAAGGCTATGGAAATAAACTATGTATAGGAAGTAGTAGGCACTGGATAGCTTTGTGGGGTCAACACTTGAATAGCTCGGGGTGCTTCCTGTTTATTTTTACACGTTCTGGACTACATTATACGGGAATGGCTCGAGGGAATAGATTAGATATGGTTATTGATGGTAAAGGGAATGGGTTTATAGGTCGATTGCGAAATATACTAAGTCAATGTGCTACAAGAGAGTCTTTGAGTGAAATTAGTCTGTCTTGCTGGAATGAGTGGTCAAGGAACTGCTTTCAGGTGCAGCATATGGGATCTTGGCTAAAATATGTATATAAGACAGTCGTTGCCCCTCTAGTCATATAGACACCTTCCTTTGTATTTATCATCCATGCGCAAGCTATTATTAGTGGTTTTGCAAGCGTATCACATTAAATATTAATATGTGTTAAAAGTAGCGTAAGAATATTAAAATATTAAAATAAAAATCTAAAAATGCTTACATTTTATAAACGAACCTACCATACCGTTATGTTTTATTATGATTATAAATTTTTAATATATATGTATATTAATAATTAATAGCTTATTAATAATTAATTTTAATTAACATAAGAAAGTAAAAATATAAAATATAACATTATTATTAAAATTAAATATTATAATTAAAAAGGATTTTATTACGTTAAATATTAAGTTTTTATTTTAAAATATTATTAATAAATATTATATAAAAATAAAAAAAAAGCTTAAATTTATAAAAAAGTTATTATTAAGTTAATAAAAGCTTTAAATGAATTTATTAAAACTTTTATAAGTAATAATTAAATTAATTATTATAAAATAATTTAAAAATATATTAAAACTTTTAAATAATATTTAAATATTTTAATTTTTATATAATTAAATGGTAATTTAATGGTATTATTAAAATTATTAAGTATTTAAATTAAAATAAAAATAATTAACTTTAAATTTTAATTAATTAACATAATTTTATATGTTAATATAATAAAATAAAACATCTTATTAATATTTAAATTAATTATAAAAAAAATCATTATATTAATATTATCGATGATCTTAAATTAAATTTTAAATGTCATAAATAATATTAAATTATTAAAAAAATTTAATATTAAAATATTAATAAAACTTTTACCGAAGATATTATTATAATAATTATAAACTTTTATTATAAAAGTGGTTTTAAAAAAAGTTTTAAAAGCTTTTTTAAAGCTTATTAAAAATATATAGTTTATTAAAATAAGATGGGTTTTAAAAATAATGGATTTAAATGTTTAAAATTAATTAATAAAAAAAATAATAAAATAAATTTTAAAAGCTATGATAATGGAATTATTAAAAAAATAAATGGTTTATATGATACTTAAAATATTAATTAATACGTATGATTTTATTAATAAAAAAATAATATAAATTAATAAAAATATAATTATTAAAAAAATTTAATTATAAATAAACTTATAATTTATTAATGTATATATATTAAGGAATAAAATTAATTTTATTAATTAAAAAGTTATTTAAATTATAATTTTTAAAAAGTTAATATAAAAGTTTAAGTTATTTTTAACGAGTGATTTAATATATAAAATTAAAAAATAAACTTAAATTATTTAATATGATTTTAATTATTAAAGTTATTATTTATTAAGATTTTATAATAAAAAAGCATTTTATAATAATTATAACGAATATTTAAATATGTATAAACTTATAAAATAAAATATTTATTAATAATTATTAAAATATGTTAATTATTATAAATTTTATTTAATAAGTCATGAAAATTATTTTTATAAATTTAAAAAAGTTAATAATTAAATGATAACATTAAATTAAATAAAGTTTAAAATTATTAAAAAAATTAAAAATTAAAAATATATTAAAAAAATTATCTTATAAGTGTTATAACATTAATGTTATTATTAAATGATAATTTTATAAAATAATAAAACATTATTAATATTAATAAAAAATAAGTATTACTAACATTTATAAAGTAGATTTAAAGTGAGTTAATTTTTATAAAAATCACGATATTTTTTAAATTAACTTTTATAAATAAAGAAATAAAAAAGGTTAAAAATATAATAAAAAAAATTATAATAATTATTTTAATATTATTATTAATAATATTAATAATAATATAAAAATAATTTAAAATTAAAAACTTAAAATTAATAAAAGTCTTAAAATATAATAAAATTAAATAATATTTAAAAAATAAATATATTATAAATTTTTAAAATTACGAATATTAAATATAATAACATATAATGTTAATTATAATAATTAAATATATAAAATGTTTTTATAATGATATTAAATAAAGGATATAAATGTTATTATAATTATTAAGTTATAAATATTTAAATATATTAATAATATGATTTAAGTATATTTTAAATATGATATATATGAATTTATAAATATGTAAGATATTAAAGAAAAAAATAAGCTTTAAGTAATGACTTATGTTAAAATAAAAGTTAATTTTATAATTAAATAATAATAAAAAGTTTATAAATAAAATTTTATATAATTAAATGTTAATGGATATTTATTATTTAATTATTATAAATAATTAAAAATTAAATATGTTTTAAAGTATTTAATGTTTTTAAAATTATTTAAAAGATGTTTAATAATAAATAATGTTAATATTTATTATTTAAACTAGAAATTAAAAGTAAATATTAAATAAAAAAACTAATAATTAATAAATTAATTTATTAAATTAAACATAAGTTTTATAAAATAATCGAGCGTATATATTTATAAAAAAAAGTATATATTAAACTTACTTTTTTTAAATATATTTTTTATAAATAATAAAATAATAAAAAAATTAATTTTAAAATTAAATTATTTATTATTAAAGATAATAATATAAAGGAGGGGCATTAAACCACTTTTTAAAAAAGTTAAAACTTAAAAGATATTTAAAAATAAATTAAAATGCTTAATAAACTTAATAAAATTTAAAATATATGAATTTTTAAATATAAACATAATTAAAACTTTAAAAAAGATTAATTATATGATATAAAAGTTATTAAATGTAATTAATAAAAGTATTAAGATTATAAATAAAACTTATTATATTAAAAGTAAAATAATATTATAATAAAACGAGAAATATTAAATAATATAAGTGAAATAACAAATACATAAAAAAAAAATGTTTAATAAATTAATTAAAAAAAAGTTTTTAATAATTTATTAATAAATAAAAAAATAATATTAATAAAAAAAAATAAATAAAATTAAAATAAATAAAAATTTATTAAAAATTATAAATTAATATAAATATATTTAATAAGTTAAAGTTTTATTATTTATAAATAAAAATAAAATTATAAAAAAAGCTTAAAAAATAAATTATTTAATTAAATTAATATTATTTTAATTTAATTTTAAAAATAATATCTTTAAAAAAGTTATAATTTTATTAAAAAGATAATTACTTTAAAATATTAAAATTATAATAAAAAAAGTTAAAAGATATATTATAAAAATATTATTAATATTATTAAAAATTAATGTTATTATAATATAATATTTAAAAATAACTTAATTATTAATAATGGAATATTATAAGGTTTTATTAAAAAAGTGTTTAAAAAAAGTTTATTTAAAAGTTTAAAAAAAATTAAAATAATTATATTATTAAAAATAAAAAAAATAAATTTTATGATTTATAAAATTTAAAAATTAATAACATTATGTCGGTAAATAAAGTTTATTCGCATATATTACGTAGTATTTATATATGTTTATAAAGTAATAAGTAGTCGCCGGCGGGTGGTAGTAAGTCGATAATAATATGTATTAATTTATTTTTTTATTTATAAATTATATAAAAAAACTACATTTTATAAGTTAAATAAAATTACGTAAAAAAAAAAAAAGTTAAATAAACAATTAAGTGCGGTGCATTTAATAATATTTTAACATATTATTATTTTATTTAAATAAAAAATTAAAATATATAATAATAAAAAAAATGATATAAATAATATTATAAAAAAGCTTAATTAATTTTTAATATATTAAAACGGCATTTAAAAGATTTATTATAAATTTAATAATTAATTTAATTTATAATATTAAGTTAACATTAATAAATAATAAAAAAGTTATATTAATTATTTTAAACATATAAAAAATGTTTAATATAATATTAAAAAACTAGTTATTAAAAAAAATAACGAAATAAAAATGGTTTAATAAAACTTTAAATTTTATAAAAGATTTTTTAATGGATAAAATAATTATAACTTACTTAAAAAAATAGTTATAAAAGTTAAAAAAATAAAATACGGTATCTTATAAAACTTTTTTTTATTTTTTATATTATACATATTATATTTATAAAAATTAATTAATAAAAATAAAATAAAATGAGGATATATAAATGATATAATAATATTAATAATTAAAAAAACTTTTAAAAAATATTAAAATAATAAAATAAAAGTTAATAAAATATTATAATATAATAAAAAAAATAAAATAATATTTACTTTAAAAAAAATAAAAGTAATTTATTTTATTAAAAAAAAAAATATAAAAACCCATCGATTAAATTAAATAAAAAAGTTAAAATAAAGCTTATATTAAAATTAACTTTAAATCCGTAGTAAATTTTATCTTAATGGACTTAAACTTAATTTTTTTAAATTAATTAATTAAAGTGTGTGAAGCGGGGCTGGTGGATGTACTTATGTATCTAAGTATAAGTGGGTCTAGTGGTAAAGGTTTAAAAAAAATTAAGTTTAAGGTATTTTAATTATAAATTAAGTTATAATACATTTTTTTAATATAAAAAAATTAAACCTTTTATTTTTAATTAACTACCATTTTATTATAATGCATTTAATTATTATATAAAACATATTTAAAGCTAAATAATTAATTAAAAAATACTTTTATTTAAATATATTTTTAAAAAAATCTTTAATTAATAAAAGCTTAATCTTAATGTAAAAATAATTATACTACATAAATAAACTATTATTTTATATTTTTTTATATTTTTATTAAATATAAATAAAATTATATTAAATTTAATAGCTAATAACTACTTATTAATATTTATATTTAAAAATATACAACAAATAATTTTAAGCTTAAAAAATTTAAGTGATATAAGTATTAATTAAATTATCTTAAAAACGTTAATTAAACATTATATTTAACTATTATATAATTAAATATACACTTAAATGAATTAAATTAATATATATTAATTAAAATATAATTTTATATATGTTATAATAAATGTAATATTAAATTAAAATTATATAAAAAGCCAGCTTAAACTTAAACTAAAAATTAAATAAATATGATTTATTTAATGTATAATATTTCGATATAATAATATTATATTAATAACTTAAATAAGTTATGATAAAAATATTATATTATAAATTATATTAATCATAATAAATAATAAAATAATAATATAAATTTATTTATTAAAATGATTAAAGTAAAATTAATTCGATACCATCGCTTATATGTTAAGGACATAATTACTTTTAATAAACGATAAAATTAATAAAGTTAATACATTATTAACATTACATTTAAATATATACTTATTATTTTTTAAAATAAAACCTTATAATTTAATATTATAAATAAAATATATAATTATATCATTTTTAATTTTAAATAAGTTATATATAAGCGATTTTTTATAATTCTTTAAAATATTATATTTAATTATAAATTAATGTTTATAAGTATTAATGAACTTCATATAATACATTAATGAAAAGACTTTCATATATTATATTTAAATTTAAATCAGCTTAAAGTTATAATTTTAAAGGAAATACCTTGGTTCGAGTGTATGGCTACATTAAATAAAAAAGCCGAACATTTTATATTATTAATAATTAAGTTTTATTAAAAAAGGTTTAGTATTAATAAGTTATCTTTTATTAAAACTATTATTAATTAACTTAATATATTTATTATTATATATTTATTAAATAAAAATAACTTGCGTGAAGATTATAAGTGACTGGCTTTTTTACTTAATAAAACGAAAAGTGATGATCTTTTTTTTATTAAAAAAATTATTATTTTTATAAATAATAAGAAAAAGTTTATAACCGTTTGTTATTATTTAATATCGGTGGTTATATCCATAGGATTTTTTGTTTATAATATTAAGAAAATCATATATAAGTATAATACGGATATAAGGTTAAATGATTAATAATAAATGTATGATAATTTTATTATATTAAATTCGTTTTATTATATTATGTTAATAATCATCACTTTTAAAATAAATATAAATATTCGTTTTATATTATAAATTATTTAATTTAATTTTATTATATTTAATGATCTTATAAACTTATTATAAAAGTTTAATTAAGTTATTCGAAATAATAAAACATGTAATATAACTTTTTTTTTCTTTTTATATTAATATTTTAATTTATTAAAAATTAATATAATAAAGTCTTTAAAGTTAAAACATAAAAGGAAGCCATTAAAAAACACGTTAAGTAAGTTAAAATAAATAATGATAATTAATAATAATAAGTTTAATACTTTAACTTTTTAATATATAATGTTTATATTATTAGATTTAAAATCTATCATGTTTAATATTATAAAAAGCGTACAAGCATCCATAATAAATTTAAAACTTATAAGAGATTTAAAACTTAAGTAATTTAATAAATAAAAGCTATTTAAATAAATTAAAACTAATATAAAGTGTAAAAAAAAATTAAAAACCGAACATTTAAATATATATGAGTTTATTAACGTTAAATGCTTTCGGAAATATGTTTTAAAATTCTTATAAGAACTAATTAAAAATAATATAAAAGGATAAATGATAGTTTTTAATGAATTATATTATAACGCTTATAATTATAAATTTAATCATCTTCCTCGGCTTCCTTTTAAGCCATTTAATATAGCTACTTTTTAAAAAAAAACAATATAATAGTTTATTTAATAAAAAATCAAGTTATTTTATTAAACATAAGTTAAAAATTTATATCACGGGTTAAGATATAAGATGATTATATTAAGGTCAATTATTATACTTAATAAATATTAATAAAAAATGATGGCAGCTTTTAATATAAAAGTTAAATAAAATAACATCAATTAATTTATTTTAAATAACTTTTCCTTAAATGATAAAAACGAATATAATAAGTTTTTAAAAAAATTATATATCGAGGTTTTTATTATGTTATAAACCATTTAAGTTAAGTATAAAAAATATTTTAATATTTAAAAAGTAAATAAAATAATAAAAAAAAATATATTTATATTAACATCGAAATAAAATAAGGATTTAATTGATTAATTAGATGTTATATAATTAAAATAATAATAATATTAATTAAATAAATGTATTAATAAGTAGTAAATATAAATAAATATATATTATTATATATTTTAATTTTTAATATTAATATTTATATAATTTTATATATATTTAATATATAATATAAAATGTTATAAAATTATAATAAGTATGTTTATATATAAATACTATATAATATCGGTAATTATTAAAGCTTTTTTTTATTATTATTATTATATATATAAATATTATATTCATGAATATGCATTTAAATATAAAATCAATTTAAATTAACACTTATATTATAATTAATAATTAAAATAACCCATAAAAGTATTTGTAATAAATATTAATAATACACGGAAACTATTAATAATCGTTATAACGTTTACCGATAAGTTTAATGGACTTGTTAAGTTATTATAAGTAAAGTTATCAGTGGTTTTTAAAATTAATAAAAGATTTATTAACTTTTTTTAAAAGTTTACACGAGATAAATATTAAATTAATTATATAACCATGTTTTTATATATATATTAATTTTAATATAATATTAAAATAAAAAGCATGATATAATATAAATAAATATATTTATTATATTATTAAGATTTTTTTTAAATGTTTTAACTATTATGATTATTTAACATGATAAAATTATAATCGAAGATTTATTAAAAAAATAATTTATAATTATATTATAATAATCCTTATGAAAGTTATAATATCAACATTAAGTCGCTTTTAAAAACGTTTATTTATAACATTAATGTTTAAAATTACCGTCGTATATCATGACCGTACAAGCCATGTAGGAGGGGTTATTCATTTTATATATTTTTTTATTAAAAGGCTGTTCGACGTCGTTAAGCTCCTCGTTAATTAAAACATTATAAAAAATATCATCTCCGACAACAACGAATATATCTTATTAATTTAAAAATTTACTAATAAGATTATTAATATAAAAAGCCATGATGTTAATATAAATTAAGTAAATATATAATAAATGATATATATATAAAAAAAAAAAAAAAAAAAAAAAGAAAGAAAATGATTTTTTTTTATAAAAAAAAAGTATATAAATTTTATTATAAATTAACTTATATAAATTTCATAATTAATTTAAATGTTAAATATATTTTAATCATATATTTAAAATAATATTAATAATAATAAATTAATAAAAGTACATTTTTTTATTTAATATTATAACATAATATTATTAATAATAATAAATTTAAATCATATTAATTTGATTAATTTTTTTTATTATCTTTATTTTTATTAAGTCCATAAAACCGATTACTTTCATTACTTTCGATAATAAAACCATTTTTTATACGTAAAATAAGTAAATTAATTTAAATAAAAACGCGAATAAACCGGATTATTTATATATTAAAGTTATTAATTTTATTATTAATAAGCTTATTTACATTTTCATATAAAATATATGGTATATTAAATAAATTAAAAGATATAATGTTTTCATTCGTTTATTATTTTATATTTTTATCGTTATATATCTTATAAGCATATTTTATGATATCTCGGTCGGTCGAGATTATAAAATGTTTTTTATGATTAAATATTTTAAAAATGTATTTAAAAGCGTTTTTAATAAATGTGGTATAAAAGTTTATTATAAATAAGTAATTAAATATAATAAAAATATTATATGTTAAGTTTTTATTATTTTTTATTTTAATAATAAATGCGTTATTAATATGTTTTAAAGTTAAATTAATGGTTTTTTACCTGCTCCCGGTAATAATATATCGGATAAAACTTAACCGAAAAATTATAATAAATAAAATTAAATTTATAACGTTTAAATAAAATAATTAAGTAAAATATAATATTTTAAAATTATAATTATTCGACTTTTTATCATAAAAAAAAAAGTAATTAAAAAATTATCTTTTATAATATATTATAATTTTTAATTTATATTATAATAGTTATAATTAACATATAACTGATAATTATTATATATTAATAATAACTTCGAAATTAAATATTAATAAAAGTGTTTTAACTTTTAAAATATACACTTATTTATCTTTTAAAATTAAAAAACCATCCTTATATAATCGATAATTTTTTTTTATGGATATAAGCTTAATAATCCTTAAAGTATTTTATATAAATTCGAAATAAATATCACCTTTTAATAATAAACCACTTTTAATAAAATTATATATTAAAAACGCGATAATATAAACGTTAAAAACGTTATAAAATAAAAGAAAAACTTTATAATACTTAATGTAATTTTTATTAATATAATAATTATATTTAAAAAATTAAATGTTATTTTTAATTAAAAAATCTTAAAACGTATAAAATATCATTTATATAAAATTAAATATAATATAAAAGAATTTAAATATAAAAAACATTTATTATTTCCGATCATAAATGATGTTAATTTTAAGTTAAATAATTATAATAACTTAAATAAATAAAATGATCTTTTAATCCTTATATATTATTATTAATTAATCATCATATTATTTATAATTTAATATATTATAAAATAAAACGTTATAAACTTAATATACTTTTAATATCTCTTTTTTATTTACATTAATTATAAGTATTTATAATATATAATTAACATTATGTTAAAGTTTAATAATAATTAAAAATAATGTAGTTTTATTTAAACTACGTATATTAAATATTAATTAAATTAAATCTACTATTAAATATTTTATAACCTTAACTTTATATTTTAAAAGCGGTATTAAATATTTACCGAGTTATTTTCATCGAAATGACATTATTACGCGTCATTATAATTAAAGAAATGGATTATATACGTTTAAATTAATTATAATAAAACAGTTTATTAAGTTTTATATTACATTTTTACGGTTTATAATTAAATTTTAAATGATATTTTTAAAGTTAAAATTATTATATATAAATACGCTACTCTTATTATAAGTTATACGTTTAAAATTCTTTTATATTTTTTATTAAATTCCATTTATTAATAATTTTTAATGTTTAAATACATATTTATAATCATTTAGTCATTTATTTTAATAAATTAATAATATTTTAATACGTGAAACATATATTAAACCGAGTTAATGTTTTTATTACCCGGTAAGGTATTTTATTATTATAAAAGTATATACCGATAAAATAAATTAAAAAATTATATCGATTTAATAAATAAACTTTTATAAAAAACGAGATGATTATATACGTTTTAATAATATAAATAAAAAGCTTATTAAATTTAATATTTTTATAAAATAAACGATCAGTTTATTAATTTATAATTATAAAAGTTAAGAACGTAGTTAATCGAGGGGTTATATTATTAATTTAAATTTAATTTTATTAAAAAAATCTTTTAATTTATTACGTATCGCAGATGTCTTTAACATTATAAGTAGCTTTATTTAATGTTATAAAAGATTTAAGAGCGAATTTATTAAATGTTATTTAAAATAATAACGTTTCGATTTTATTACGAAAAGTAAATACGTTTATAATAACTTAATTATTATCATCGTCCTTAAATTATAAATGGATATTAATTACATTTAAATGCTTTTATATAAATAAATTTTTTAATACATTAATAAATTAATACATTTTTAATCTTAATTATCTGCCCGTAATAATTAATAATAAAAGTTAATTTTTTAAAAAGTTTTTTAAAATATAATTTTTATTTTTTTATTAAAAGGTTTTTATATTAATTAAAATTATTTATCGTATCGTGTTTTTAATTTTATTAAAAATAGTATTACTTTTATGTTTATTTTTTTTTACTTTTTTTTTTCCATTTTAATCTTTTTTAAAATCAGGAATTTCCAAGTTAAAATTAAAAAGATTTAAAAATTTAAATGAAAAAAGCGGTAGTTTATTATTAAAATTAATTAATAAATGTCTTAAAAATAAAAGTAAACGTAAAAAAAATAAATTAAACATATTATTTATAATAATTAAATAAAATGATAATAAAATATAATAGAAAATTATAAAAAAGTTTATTAAATATATAAAATAATATTTTATTTAATATAATTTTTTTTAAATATTTAAATGTAATATATATTAAAAAATTATAAATAAATGATTTTTAAAATATTCTATAACTTAAAAAATAATTAAATTACCTTAAATTACATGTGGGGCTTTTCTTTTCTAATATCATATTTAATTCTAATTAGCTTAAACTTTAATATAAAAAAAAAGTATAAGCCTCATATGTGGTTTAAGTCTACTGAGATAAAGTATGTCCATCCCTAGATCCGTAGTATTTCCTAAAAGGGTAGGCGGTGGGCGGAAATCCGGCGCTAATACCTCACCAAATGGCAAAGATAGCTAAATCGCACTTTAACCTGAAT
Organism: Hypomontagnella monticulosa; assembly: GCA_902825475.1. Taxonomy (NCBI): domain Eukaryota; kingdom Fungi; phylum Ascomycota; class Sordariomycetes; order Xylariales; family Hypoxylaceae; genus Hypomontagnella; species Hypomontagnella monticulosa. Next base: position 2,357,276 of record CADEBF010000011.1, on the reverse strand, counting down.
AACCTCATCAATTCTACGTTTCAAGCTTAATAATTTACATAGCTGGAATCAGCTCAATTCAGCGATCGTACTGATATATGCTTCATATCTTGCATCCCTGATTTGAGAGGGCTATCCTACGTAGGGAGCGATTCTACTGATTTTTAAAAACGACTAAGTCCCTCATATGGGCGGTTGACTCCGATGGATTCCCACTAGCGCCAGCCAGCTAAGACTTCAGCCAGGAATAGCCGCATCAATACTGCGATGCAGGAGTTGAAACGTATATTACTAGAATCGCTGAATCGAGGGCTTTCAAATGATGTAAATTATCAATTGAGACAATTTCTAGAACTGAAGTTATTCGAGTTGAAGTGGCTATCTGGCGTTTCGGGTGGTTTGGTGAGGTACGCGCCCGGCAAAACCGCTGACCGCCTGCTTTTTTCGGATTTACTACGGATCTAAGGATGGACATACTGCGGATTTAAAGTTAACTTATATTAATATTAAATTTAATAATTAATAAAATATTATTAACATTATAATAATTAAAAATATATTTAAATTAAAAGTTAAAATTTAAAAAGCATGTTAAAATTAAAATAATTAAAACTTTAAAAATTATAAATTATATTAAAAATATAATAATAATTATAAAAAAATCATTAATAATAAGTTTATATAAATAAAAAAAAGTTAAAAAAAACGTATTTTTTATTAATAAACACTTTTTTTATTAATTACACACTCGTTAACCACATCTGCCTCGATATCTTATTATAAGTTATATATTTACGAAATTATAATTAATTTTAATAAATGATTTTTTAAAAAGCTTATAATAATTTAATAATCCGTGGTTAATAAAATGTGGATGTAGCTTTTAAAAAGGTGAAGTTATTTTAAAAAAAATGCGTTTTTTTTAACTTTTTTTTAATAAGATAATAAATATAATATTATTTTTAATACTATTATATAATCATAAAATATAATATAAAAAACATAAAAACTTACCGAAAAAAATAATAAACATTTAAATATAACCGATTAATATTAAATTAAAAAGTTATATGATATTAATTTAAAAAATTATTTTTAAAATAATTAAAAAAGTTTTATTAATATAAAAGACTTTTTTAAAAAATATATTATTCGTAATAACGGGATTATTTATAATTAAAATAACATTAAAAATAATAAAATATTATTATGTATTAAGATTTTAAATAATATACGAAAGGTATTTATTAATTATAAAAATAATATTTAAAAAGATCTTTAAAAGTAAAAAAATAAAATAAATATAAGCATTTTATATAAACTTATAATTATTAATAACATTATTATTAAAAGTAAAATAATAAATTTTATATGTATTAAAATTTAAAATAAAATTTAAAAAAAATCTTATAAAAAATAAAAGTAAAAAAGAAATAGTAAAAGATTTTTAATGTTAATTTTAAAATTTATCATTTTAAAATATAATAGTTTTTTTAAATGAATTATAAATGAAAAAAAATTAAGTTATAATTACGTGATTTATAATAAATAAAAAAAAGTAGTTAAAAAGTATAAAAGTATAAATAAATGTGAGGTAATATTTAATATTAAAGTTTTAAGTATTTTTAAAAGTTTAAAAAAAATGGTAGGATTATATTTAAATTAAATGATTATTTTATATGTAAATAATATAATAGTTATTTAAAACGTATAAAAAAATATGTTAATAATTTTATAAAAAGTATTTATAACGATTTATAAATTAATAAACTTATTAAAAATATAACTTAAATGGTGTTTAAAATATTATAAAATTAAAAGTAATAAAAAAATAAATATATTAATAAAATAAAACGTGGATTAAAACTTATTAAACTTTAAATTAAAACTTATAATAGCCGGGATTAAAATTTAAGTAAAATTAATTATAAAAGACTTAATAATAACATGATAAAATAAAACTAATTAATTAAACAGGTTTTTATATGTAAAAGTTAAATATAACTTATAAAAAATGCTTATAACATTATAATTATTTAAAAAAATATTAAAATGATATTTATTAATTATTTTTATATATAAAAATTATAAGTGATATTATAATTAATTTAATTACGAAGATATAAAAGTATATTATCCTTATATTTATTTTAAAATAAAACCATAAAAAAAGTTTAATTTATATAATAAATTATAAAAAAACTTTAATATTAAAATATAAATAATTAAAGTTATTAAAATTAAATTTTAAAAATAATAAAATAAAATAATAAGAAAATAACTAGTTTATAAAATTTTATAAAATGAAATTATTAAATTATTTTAATAATAAAAAAATTTATTAAATATAATTAATATAATAGTTATTAAAATTTAAGAAATTTTACGATGTTATAAAATATTTTAATAAAATATGCTTTTTTTTTAAAAAAAAGTTAAATAAATGATGTTATTAAATAAAATAATTAAAATAAAAACTATTAAACTTATTAAATAAAAAGTTTAAAAACTTAAAAATTATAACTTTTATAAAGTTTATATAAAATTATTAATTATTAATTAAATATAAAAGTTTTTATATATTAAAAATATAAAATATAAAAATTAAAAAAAAACCGGTTGATTTTAAAAAAAAAAAGTATATAAAATAAATAAAAAAATAAATTAAAAAGTTATTTTAAAAAATAATAAAATTTAAAAATTAATAAAATTTAATTATTAAGCTTAAAAATTAATGATAAGTTATTATAATAATAATAATTTAATTAAAAGTATTATTAATTAATTTAATTAATTAATAAAAATTTATAAAATTATAAAACTTAAAATTAAGTTAAAATCGAAGTATAATAACCGTTAATTAAAAAATAATAAGCTTTTAAAAACACGATTTAACATTTTATTATTTTATATATTAAAGCTTATCATGTCTTATATTTTTTAAAAAGTTATTTTAAATAACTCACGCGTTTTTAATTTAAATGTTAAATAATATTATAATAATAATAATAATTTAATCATATAAATAAAAGATTAAGTTAATACATTAATTATTAACTTATATACCGTATTTTTTAATACGTGTATAATGTAAAGTAATAAAATAATTAGAAACACTCACATAAGCTTTTTTAATTTTATGTACGCAATGTATGTATGTATTTTTAAAATACTAGACTCGGCGTTCGATAGAATAAGATTAATCATAAAGGATATTTTACTACATATTAAACTAGTTCTACATTTGCTTTAGATCGTTATGGTTCAAGCTTTACGTTGTTTTAACGTCACTTCCAAAGGCGGCTTCTCCCAAAGTGCAAAGATTCTCTGCTCGTTCCAGTTTTTGCACTTTTCATCTAAACTCATATCAAAATTCCATAGGACTCGAGCCATTATCAAACGCATCTCGTGGTGGGCCAAGTTTCTCCCAATACAGTCGCGCGGGCCGAAGCTGATATTTTAAGATTAGCCATAACTCCGTTAAGCGTAGTGAAGGGATTCATACCTAAAGGGGCGATGGACGTCACGACGGTCTCTATGGAAGGGCGAGGCTGGATTCGAGGTAGATTCGGGCAGCCATCGCTCCGGGATGAATTCCCGTGCTCTATGGAAGTTGAGCTCGGAATGGTAGGCTGACATATGATGGACGCCAACAACAGTCTGGACGAAACAAAATTAGATATGTGATACCATACGGGATAAATATTGAGGGAGGGGGCTCTACCTTCTCGGGAATGGTCAATCCTACGACTTGCATAGGGGGGCCATTTGGCACCGAACGAGCTAGCGATAGAGGGACGGGAGGGAAAAGGCGTAAAGCCTCTTCTAAGCAGGCTGCCATGTAGGGTAATTTAGAGCGGACTCCATTGAAATTGATGGCGTCTTCCGAATCGAATGCGTTTCGGACTTCTTCTGTAGCCCTTTTAAGCGCATATGGGGTCTTGAGAAGCCAGTACGTTGCGCCACTCAAAAGGGTAGCCGTAGTCTCTGATCCAGCAACCATGAGCAGATCGCTGTTGGAGATTAGCTCGGCATCCGTCAGCTCATGTGACTGGCCACGGGAGCGGAGGAAGTAATCCATGAAATCGCCTCGATCAGAAAGTTGTTTCCTGTGATAAATACGGTCGTTGACAAGCTTGGTGACATGGGCCATGTGGTTAGCTTGTGAGTTGCGAACCTGCGAACCAGCAACAAGTTTAAGGACCAAGCCCAGAACGGGAGCCACGCCAATCAAGACCAAGACAGGCATATACCTCATTAGCTTCTGGATATTATCAAGCCATGCATTCGATTTGCCCTCTGCAAGACCGTTCAAGGGAGTACCGTATGCTAGATCTGCGATCAGGTCAAAAGTGGTGAAGTTATACCACTTGACCATATCCGTTGGCTTGCCTGTGTTGGCTATTTCCCGTAGCCGTTCAATCAACAAGTCGACGTATACTTTCATAAGTGGTTCTTGTTGTGCCAACGCTTTGTCGGAGAAAGCAGGCAGCATGGCCCGTCGATAGCGGAAATGGTCTGATGCATTCGCCGAGATGATTTTCTTCGGATCCATGTGTATTCCTTTTGGATAGAACTTTGGAAATTCCGCATGACCATGGCCATAGATATCTTTCCAGGCCTGAGGGTTGATGAAAGAGACCTGGTTGGGCGCAACTCGAACCACCTCGCCATACTTGTCGTGAGCCTCACGGGTTTGGAAGTCCGCATTTCCCCGTACCATGCCCAGCGTCTTCACGATGGGGAATGCAATCCATAATGGTGGCCCCGGGATATGTCGAAGAGGATGAAGATATAAATTGTATAAAGCGCGAAGACACTGGTATGTAACGACGGAGAAAATAATAAACAAAAATAGACGTGGGAGATCGTGCAGGCCAAGCGTGCTCCCAATTTGCTGTAAAAGGCCCGGCATCGTGTGAAACCAGAAGATATTGGAGATTGCGACTTATCGTATGAGACGACTTAGATGCAAGATCAAGATAGAGGCGATGCGATAATTAATTTATATGATGCTCGTTTAGAATTATGCATGAATTATGCAGGCGGACGTCAGGGGTTCTGAGTACTTATTCCATCGAGTAACGAAGCCGAGACTAGTTCGTACGTACGTGTACAAGTACTTTCTCGTATGCCCTACGAGAGGTTAGTTTTCAGCGAATCGGAAATATCGAGTTAGCTATCATACCAGACCCTAGGATCCCAACTAAAGGCGGGTCCGTTACTACATAGTAAACGTCCCCGCCGTGGCGCGGGCGAAGCTTTCGAACAAGCTAGGAAGAAAACGGAAGGAATTATTTCTTGACTCATCTTCTATTACATGTTGGACTACTGTTCAAGACGAGAAAGCTGTTGGTTGCGCCTCTATGACATGGATATTTGACCATGCGAACTGCGTAAGCACCCAGCATGATACCTATCTACATGTATTATGGTAGACGAATCGCATTCGTTTATATTAGGGCAGTTCGTAAATTCGAGACTAAGGTACTTTCGTTGCCAAACATAGCCCTCTAGAATAAACCAACAGCGAAATCCCCCATGACCACTAGAAATCGAATGAGGTTCGGTGTAGGCTATCTGATGCCTTCTTTTTCCTGATTTACTTGCGTATCGTTTCCTGTTGAAACTCGTATGAGGTTCTCGTTATCAGGTGCTAGAGTTGGTACCCTAACGGTAGAGAGTTAACCCTTCCTACCCCCTCATATCGCTATTATTCCAGTATAGGAAGGTTATTCTATGCTTTCAAGTTAGATATTTTGCTATGTAGGTCAGGTTCTTCGCATGCCTAGGTGGATAGTCTAAGTTATGAGCAGTAGCTTCGTGGGGAGTTATATACTAGGTAACTACGGGTTAACGTGAGCATGACATACAATTCATCTTCATAGGAATATGTGAGTAATCGGTAGGTATAGGCACTTTTCACGCATAGTAAGTAAGCTGACAAGGTAGGATATGTGCGAAGGCCTGGAGACATTTTATATAAGGTGAGAGGAAGGGGTTATCCGCCAGGTCGCTAGCCTACCTAATCATTCATATTACAATATAGAATCACTCCCTACGAGATGTGATTATAGACATGACAGTATATATTGGCCTATTGTAATACTCACAGTTTACTCAACCCGAATTGAATCTAATTAAACCATCTTAGACCATCCTATTTCCACAGTGTTTATACTCTACATAAACTTTCGTTTAATGGTCTACTCTTCGATTATATCCTATTACATTATTGTACACTGTACGCCACAGTGACCATATAACTATGCTATGGATGGCAACTATTGTGTATTCAGGACAGTTGACACAGGTCTCACGCGTACAGTGCCACTGTTCTTGAGAAAGCTGCCTAGGATATATATAAACGTACTCGGTATCTCTTGCCTATCCTCTCAGATACACATTATTTGGAAGAAAAGTAGGAGATCGTGAATTTCAATGTAAATACAGTCGATACATTGAAAACGCACCTTCATCATCACCTGCCTTCAACCGGTTTCTCCACAGTCTAACTTGTGGAATCAACCCCTTTCAGCTATTCTTCGAGGTATTCCTTATCCCCCTTTTGATCGCCGTCTTTACACTAACCATTCACCTAACAATAGACCACTTATCATACACCCGCTCCGTATTCGGCATTTCTAAGTTGTCTCATGATGGTGCCCCCTATTGTCTACATTACCGCTTTGGTTGCGGCAGCCGGGGTTATCGGTAGATACGCGATCGATCGTGTTCCCAACGACGAAGTGGACCACAATGAGCAGACCAGCTTTCAGACAGAGCGTCAGACAGAGCGTCAGACAGTCCGCGGCATCACTCGGCGAAGGCCCTCAGACTCAGACGACCGCCTCGAATATCAAGACATCAGAACTGTAGCCAAACCTAAGGATATGTAAGTCGGAATTTTTCAATAATGGAGCCCTGAGACGATTGTATTTCAATAGTGTTTTAAAACTAACATCTGTCATAAGGGGCGGATACGACGCCCAAGTACCGTACGAAATCTGCGCTTTTGACGGTGCTAAGAAGAAGTGTTGGACCTCCGTCGAGCCTTATGAAGAGCGCAGCATTTACATCAGTAAGTTCCTTTAAGTATTAATATCTACGTACATGCATACATTTCAACTAACACGATCGTTAGACCGTCCTGTCGACAGCGAAAGGGGTCTTTCGATGGGCTACAACGATAGGGCCCGTGAGCACATTCCCTACCAAGATCGCCCCTATGTTGACCCGAGCACTCAAACACGGGATGTATTCTACTTCTGTACAGTCCACCTCATGGTCACCATCTTGGGTGTTGCTTTAATCCTCGTCTTGCTATGAAGGAAAGTGGGCCCTTAGCAAACAACAATCTATTCACAAGTCCTATATGCCCGGGTGGATGCGGATGGGAGGGAACGGATTAACACGGCGCAATGGGCACTGTTAGAGTAGCTACCTATCTGCTTATGGTCCCTGCGTACATACGTGTATGTAGTTGTAGACTCAGAACGAACACGGCTACTTTGATAAGTCAAAATCCCCATTGAGTGATGCAATAATACGTGTTCGAATGTAAGGATGAATTCATGTATTGAAGTAGATCTTGAAGCCACTTTGATTTCGGTTGGCGTTTCACAAACCGGGGACCTCGGAATGGTGTCTCCCCCGCATTTCGCGCATATCGGCTTCACCCCATACTTAGGGTGTTCAAACAGCGTCTTTTCCGATCTGCCCCACTCGGCCTGTCATACAGGCCATAGGTGCACAAATAGATAATATATTACACCGAGACCTCTAAATTCATCATGGTGGAACAGGTCGACGTTCTAATATGCGGCGGGGGCTCAGCCGGCGTATGTGCGGGCGTCTGGCTCGCGCGCCGCGGGGTCAACTTCCGCATCCTGGAGCGCCGGCTTGGCCCGCTTGAGACGGGCCAAGCTGACGGTGTGCAATGCCGGACTGTCGAAGTCTTTGAAAGCTTCGGACTCTCCGAGCCTCTGCTCAAGGAATCGTATCACTGTCTTGAGCTTGCGTTCTGGGCTCCCGGAAGCGCTGGTATTAAGCGCACATACTTCGCCGCCGATACGGAGCCCGGATTGAGCCACTTACCACATGTGCTTCTGAGCCAGGCCCAGATTAATGGATTACTGACCGATGAGATAGAGAGAGCTGCGGGGATGTCGTGCATCGAGTACGGATGTGAAGTTTTAGGGCTGGAGGTTGACAGCGAGCAAGCCCAGGACCCAAGTGCATACTGTGTTACCGTCAAAGCGTTGAAAGATGGGACGGAGCGAGAATATCGCGCGAAATATGTCCTGGTAAGCCAATTACCCGGAATATTAGACCGGCCTTTGTTTTAATAAGAGAAACAGGGTAGTGACGGTGCCCACAGTGTCATCCGCAAGTCCCTCGACTTTAAGATGCTAGGGGACACGAGCGACGCGGTATGGGGCGTTATGGACATCTATCCGCGTACGAACTTCCCCGACATCCGGAAGAAAGCCGTGATTAACTCGGAAGCGGGGAATATGATCATTATCCCCCGCGAAGGGGACTTCATGGTGCGATTCTACATCGAGCTGAAAGGGGTCATCGCCAAAGACGTCACACTAGAGCAACTCCACGCACAGGCTCGCCTCATATTAAGCCCTTATACCTTGGACGTCGCAGAGACGCCGTGGTGGTCCGCCTACTCCATCGGCCAGCGGCTCGCTGACCAGTTTCACAAGGACTACCGCGTCTTCCTGAGCGGTGACGCTTGCCATACACATTCGCCGAAAGCTGGACAGGGAATGAACGTATCGCTTCAGGATGGCTATAACATCGGTTGGAAACTGGCAGCCGTTATTCAAGGGCGGGCCCTACCAGCGCTGCTCGAAACGTACGTGTCCGAGCGACAGAAGGTTGCGGCCGAGCTGATAGAGTTTGACCGGAATTGGACAAAGCTCTTCTCCACTGAATATCGCCGGCAGAATGGTATAACTCCGGAGCAATTTCATGACCAGTTCGTGCTATCCGGTCGCTATACCGCGGGGCTAGCGATCCAATATGGCGACTCGACGATTGTCTCTGCGGAAGCGAGTGAAACTAACTTAGCTGCGACCTTGACTGTCGGTATGAGATTCCCTAGCGCTCAAGTGATCCGATTCTGCGATGCGCGCGCGATACAGTTAGTTCGAGCCATGCCAGCCGATTCCCGGTGGTATATCGTCGCGCTCCCCGGAGACATTCGCGACTCGGGAGCTTTGACACGGTTACAGAACGTTCGTACATGTTTCCTCAAAAATAATAGTTAAACGCGAGTATTAACCGTGACGATAGGTATCGACCGGCCTCGAGAAAATCATCGACACTTTTATACCATCGGACGTTGATCGCGATTCGGTCATCAATCCCATACTCGTACTCTCATCAGGACGCGCAGAAATTGAGCAAGACCAGATTCCCGACGTATTCCGGCCTGTGGTGGGGAAATGGAAGATGCAATGTAAGAAGCAACATTACGAGCTTGTAGGATCTATTGAGAATCTAACTTAATATGATCTTAGCCCCCTTAAATGTTTACGTCGACGAGGAAGGTTACCACACACCCCACGGCCACGCATATGAGAAGTACGGAGTAGACCCGAATCGAGGCGCCTTGGTTGTCGTTCGGCCAGACCATTGTGAGTAGCATTTGTATACAGGATCTCCAAGTTTGCTTACAGTTCCCAGATATCGCCAAGATCTCCTCATTTGAAAACGTCGATGCGGTCGCGGAATTCTTCAGCAAGTTCATGAAGAGGAAACCATGAAGATGTTAATAGTGGAAGGTTTTAGTTTTAGAGGGGTCAGTAGGTGCGTGGTGGTACAGTGGTATTAGTGGTATTAGTGGGGTTGTGGTGGTAGAATTAGTGGTGTTGGTGAGCGTGCAGTGGCCGGGGTTTTAGTGATATTAGCGGTTGTAGTAGTAGGTGTGTGGTGGTGGCATTAGGCACATAGGTAATTAAGGGGCTAGGGTTACATAGATGGTCGAGGATATACTCAGTCCTCTAGTATGTTAGATCAAGCACATCTTAGTAGAGTCGGTAAATAAATAAGGCACGTAATGACAATGAACCATATTTATGTATATAGAGATATCTATTAACTAGTAGTCTAGTGGACTATCTTCATAGAACGCGAACTATGTGCCCAGAGCAAACGCCGACGCAATGCATTCAAATCAATCAAGTCTAAGAGTTCACCTCCGCAAACCAAGTCCTCAACAACCCCGCTAATGCGCCAGGGAGATCCTCGAGGTTGTGCACAATGAGATAGTACTGGAAGGGGAACGTGTCTAGGTAGTATTCGGTGCGAATCTCGTCGTTACCCATAAATCGGACCTTCTTGAGGTTAACGACGCTCTGCTTATCTTTGCTGTTCGTCGTGTCATCCATGATAATGAACACGATCATGATGCGCTCCTCCATAGCTTCGCGCAGTAGGAGGCGGATATGCTCGTGCGCAGCTGAAGGGGTTAGACCGTCTGACAAAATAAGCGCTAACTGCCAGAGATCCTCGGAACCACGGCTCGTGCTCTGGAGCCGTGCGAGGCGGAACCGTTCAATTGTCTGTTTGATGAGGAGTTCAATATCTGTTAAGTCTTGCTGGAACGTGAATTTCTGTAGAACTTTGGCACCGGCATCATGCGAAGCGAATGGTTCCGTAAATTCGTGAGCCATGAAGACGTTTGCGCCGAATCCAAGAATGCCGATCTGACCTACTTCGAGCATGGTAAGAGCCCGGGAGACCATGACAAGGGACTCTAGCGCGAGTTCGCCGGAGCTAGACTCGCCCATACTTTTACTGTCGTCAACACAGAGCAGGATCTGGTAGGAGCGTTTAGTTGGGATAGCTCTGCGCATCCAAATCTTGTCCCTCTTGTAGCTAGACGCAATGTAAGGAATGATGCGCTTGATATTGAGGCGTTTACCGGTTCGATAGGATCCAGACAGCTTCGTTGATTGAGACGGAGTCAAAATTAGACGTAACTGAGAAGTCAAAGATAGAGACAGCGGATGAGTCTTGCCTTGGAACGAGGTCCATTGCTGCATGGCCGTATCGAAGTCCCTAAGTTCCATGTTCGGCTCCGACAAATGAGTAATTGACAGTTGCGTAGACGTCTCCTGGATCTCCTCCTCTACCTCTTCTGGGGGCATTTCGCCATTGACTGGAGGTGTCGTATCTCGATTGTAAGCACCTTGGCGAGTTGACACTCCAGTAGGCCTTTCTTCTTTTTGCGTATCCTGCTTGTCTGAATGGTTAGCGGGTTCAGAGGTATCCATCTTGTCTCCGTCGGCACCGTCTCCTTCAGGCTCATCTTCAGGTACCATTTGGCTATCCGCGGGCTGATCCTCTTCATCAATTGCCATTGCTTCATCAATTTGCTGCTTCTGTTCCTCATTCGAGGTACCCATGGCTTGCGCATCTGCAGCTGACTCGTCATTCTGGATGTGCTGAAATTCGCGAACGATGGATTCTTGTTCAGCATTCGTTGTTTGCTCCCGAGGCTCTTGTTCCTGGGCTTCCTTGATTTCTCGTTGTTGCCGGTACCACTTCTCGAGAGCATCCCCAAGCGCTTTGAAGGGTTGATTGGTGGACGAATCTCTAGCGTCATCAAGCTCCGTCTGAGATGGCTGTTCTTGGGCTTTTGACACACTACCCTTCTTCCCGGCTGAAGTTTCCTGGTCGGCCGCGTTCTCGCCCATCTCCCCATCTTCTCGTTCAGCAGCATTGCTTTGAGCATTATTGGCTTCCTCCGTTTGGTTAGGATCTTGGTCCTGTCCTCCACCCCTCACGTCGCTCGGCGCAGAGTCCTCGTTGGCAGCATTAACCTCGTCGTTGGATGGCAATTCTGCCATTTCCTGTTCCTCTGCTGGGTTTTCGGGCTCCTCATCCGCGCCCTCGTCCTCTTGAATTCTTGCTTCCTCTTCTTTTTCCGCACTCTCCTCCATTTCCTCGTCATCTTTACCAGCATCTGCAGGTACCATTTCCATTTCCGCATCTTCACCGTTTTCACTTCCTTCATCGCTCATCTGCTTGTCTTTCTGCTCTTCTTGATCGACGTCCGAAAGTTTATCCAGCTCATCATCGCTTAGTGACGACAGTGATTCATTATCATTACCATCAATATTCATATCATCAGGGAGAGCTAGGGTGTCCTGTTCCTGGACATTTTGGTCCTGCCGATCAGCTTCGTCTTGTTTCTGGACGTCTTCATCTTCTTCCGCGGCAGGGTTCTCATCCTGATTTTCATCGCCCTGGCCGTCATCTTCTCCAGGCTCGATCTCTTGGGTATCAGGTTGTGCATCGGCAGCCATCTGTTCATCCTTCTTCTTCTGGCCTTTCGAGTTTTCTCCTTGTTGGTCCTTCTCCGCATCTTCTTCGTTCTCCCCGTCCCACATCTTTTCGTCGACAGCTGAAGGATCCAAGTCGTCAACCTCACCGGCTTCTTCGTCCATATCATCACCACTTTCGTCTTCGTCACCGGACTGCGACCCTTTCTCGTTGTCTTCGCCGTCCACGCTCTCAAGATCGCCTTCGAGTTCCTGATCGGCCATATCAACAGCATCCTTTTCGTCTTCCATTTCCTGGCCGGATTCCTTGCTTCCTTCTTGTGCTAATTCGGACAGATCTTCGTCGGGTTGGATATCCTTACTGATATCCTCAGCACCCTCTCCATCGCCAAGGCCCGTGCCACTTTCGAGCTCGCCAGCTTCACCGGATTTCTCATCGGACTTTTCTTGGGGAGTGCAGAAGCCTTGAGAAGCGAGTTGGGTGAAGTTTTTGCTTAATTTATAACCGAGTTTGCAAGTGTTTCTGTGGATATGGGAGTAAGCTTCAATCGACTGCCGGCAGGTGGCCTGGTACTGATCTATGATTGGAGTGACGACCGCCATCAATGCTGTTGAGATATTGTTAACGGAGGCATCAGCCAAGTCAACTTGCGCGAGAAGCTGCAGAATTTCTGCCATGCTCTTCTCAATCTTATCCATATGCAAACCTTTGATGGAAGCAGCCATGATCTCGCCATATTTAGTCAGCCATCCAGGCTCCTCTTCTGATGCGGGTAATCCAGCTGTTGTCCTGTTAAATTGTTCAATCGTAACAAGAATGCTATCACAGAGAATTCTTATAGCATTGAGAACAACGTCGACTTGCTTCGTTGCTAGGCTTGGGTTGGACACCGGATTCTCATCAATGATGCACCAAAGCTTGATTTGTTCGAGTAGATACGCTGATGCCGGCCATCTTTGGCACGCATCATCCAATTCACTCCGGAACTCATCGAACGACGAGTTAAAAGCAGCTTCCAACTGTGTTCTTTCCGGTGTGGTAAGCTCGTTGGGCAAATTTGGTAATGAGCTCCAATTACCAGACAAGTTGTTTATTCTCTCTAGTCGGGTGTTAAGGATACTAAGGAGTTCCTTGTTGTCGATATTTCCGAGCTTAGAGTGTAACTCGATGAGATGGATACCAACTTTGATGATCTGGGCAAGCCAAGTGGAGGCCCGTTCATGATTACCAGAGAGCGTCATAGCTTGAATTCTACCGCGGCTTCCTGAGACGCCGACGATGTAGATATACTTCGAGCAAGCTGACAACGCACTGTAGTGGTTGAGGACCTTCGCCAGCTCGCGTCTTTGGCTCAGTGAGATATTGAGTATACCCTCAAGGAACCCAATACTTCTATCGACCTCTGCAACCGTCAAGTCATCAGAGTGGTCTTGAGAGGCGCCCCGAACTCGAGGCGCGAGATCAAGCATTTTATGGAAGTAGTAATCCGTGCTCTCAAGTTCCTTGAATGATCGCGATTGAAATGCCTCTGACGTGGCCAGTACAGTAGAGAGCGCGCTCTGCCGAGAAAGAACATCAGTGCTATGGTTATACTGAATTCCCATCTGTCTGGCACTTTTCAAGGTTTCCGCGAATAACTTTCGTTTACGTGACTTCAAATGCTTCACCAATGTCTTGTTCTCGTCGGTGAGAACCCCAGGGGTCTCTTTACGAAGCTCAAGCGCTGAGGCCTCGAGATTGGAGAGGAACGCATCGATAGCTTCACCTGCGTCTAGTGCGGACTCTGGAATACGGCTCAGCTTAGTCATGATGTCGGTCGTCCTCTGAACATTGGCCAATCTTCGGTAGTCATCCGTCCAACGAGTAATGTTTTTAGAGCACAACTCAACCGCGATATTGTCAATAGTCACGCTCTTGGTCTCACCCTTGGGTGCTGCAGTCTCATCATGTACTTCGTCAGGCAGGCCGCCTTCGATGATTGACTTCATGGGCTGACCTAAGACATCTCGGAATTTTCGCACGATTCTGAAAAGCTTTTGATGAGATTTGCGGGCACTTTCTCGTAAGGCGACAATATTTGTGTCTTTCCAACTAGCCAGCAGGAGAACATCCTTCATTTGCTTCTCCAAGGGGCTCCTACCAGTACGAATGAGATTTTCCACAGACTTCATATACCGAGAGTAGAAGCTGATGAAGTTCTGGAGGCCATCTCGAATTATCGCAATCGAGGGGTAATCCGTAGCAAGCCAATACAATTGCTTATGGAGTTGCTCCAAGAGACCCAGCCGGCTGGTAAACTGACCGACTGGCGCCGAGGAGAAATATGTTTCTAACTCTTTGAGTAAGTTGACGGCGTGTTCTGAGAGATCTTCCCCAGCTTGGGCTAGATTCAGGGGTACGGCAACAATGGCTTGGTAAGCAATAAACCACCAGGAACTAGCGTCCTCTTCACTCTTCTTGACTTCCATGTCGAATAGCTTGCCCCACGTCGAAAGCTCGAGTCGGCGCCAACCAACAAGTAGATCAGTCAGTCGGTTGTATAGGGATAATGCACCATAGGTTTTGCTCGCCCAACCGCCGAATTGCCATTCATAAACCGATGCATGCAGCTGTTCCACTTTTAAGATAGTGCTAGCGAGGGGGTCTGAATGCCTGAGTTGAAGAATCTTGTCGCAATATAATACAATGTCAGTCAACGGCTGTAGATGACCGATTTCGTCAACCTGTTGGAGTTGTCGGAACCGATCTCGAATCTCATTGACAAGGCTGACAAGCTTTCGCGCCTCGGGAAGATTACCATCTGTATAGAAATTGTAGTTGGCGGAACAAGCGGTGGAACTTATCTCTTGCAACTTCTCATCTAAAGTCAAGAAAGTTGCCGGAAGCAGGGTTCGATCTGCAATAGCCGTGTCTGTGTCTGTCGATAGTTTTCGGGCGAAGTCCTTGTTGAGATTAGTGATGCTTTGGGAGGCGTCCTGTGGCGTAAGGAAAACGTCCCTGTGCAACCGGGCCAATTTGATGGCTAGCGCTCGAGCATCGCTGATTTTGGGCTTTTCTATCTGGCCGGGCTCGTTATCTCCTTCCTCGAAGCTCGGAAATAGCTCATCAAAAGCTTCCTTTTCTGCTGCCTCTTCTTCGTTTAGCCCACCTCGGTAACGGTACCAGCTTCTCTTTAACTCCTCGGCTTTTTGATCTGCTTCAAGTTTCTGAGTCCATTGGTCGTACAACGAATGAATTGCCTGGAAGGCGATTTGCTTGACTGCCTCTAACCCATGTAGGCCTTCTACAGAGACGACCATGCTTACGTAGGAAAGAAGCTCGAGGCTTTGGGACGAAGACATCTGCGTATCCGGGATTCTTAGTCTCCCGCCAAGGAAAGGTGCCAGGTTGAGCAATTTTTGTGAGGACAAGTTTTGGTTCCCAACCCGTGAGCCGGCCGCTTGACCTAGGTATAGACCTAGTTCCAGACAATGTATCATGTTGACAACAGGTAAGACCATGTCTTCATATGCGCGGTATCGTTGTTTTAGGCGATATCCGATTCTCGATATGTTTTCATGAATGACATGTAGCTGTTGCGTGGCTACTTCGGAGCCCGAATAATTCTGGTCAACGATCTGACATATGTCGGACTTGAGGACAACCTTCAACAGGTTGTTGAATTCTGTTTGGATCTGAGGGATCTCGGAATCCGCGGGGCGATATACAGTTTCGACCGCACTAGGAGGGGGGCCTAGAGCAACAATCTCTTCTCTCACCAATTCGCATCGTAAATTCGTCGACTGTCCGGTCTGAAATTTCTCGAACAACTGTATTTGTTCGAGCTTCATATTTAAGCTTCGGAGAAGTTCTTCGTGACTCTCTAGCTCAAGCTGAGGTCGCAGCTGAGGGTCGTACGCCTTATCAGGAACGAAGAGCTTGATCAAGGCTACAGAAAAATGGACCCAGGCATTCGCAAGGTATGCACGCCGATTGTCAGAAACTCCGGACTGGATCCAACACGCAAGAGCAGGGACTAAATGAGTTGTGGAAATTTGAGAAAGGTCTTCACTCTGCAAGAGCCCTTCTACGATAGTAGGAGCAGTGTTTCCTGGTAGCTTGGTCGCATTTCGAGCCGCGACGAATGCAGAGCACAAAGCCGGGTCATAAATAGCCAGTACATTCATCATGAGGTTCCAGAGTACCTCGCTAAGCTCGTCAAGTCGGTCGGCGGCAATGGCATTCGTATTCGCGCCAACTTGTTTAGCTAAGACTGGCAGTTCCGCTTCCAGCGCGGCTAGCGAACCAAGGCTTGCTGAATCAGCAGTTCCGAGTTTTGAGATGATCTTCGCAGATATATTTTCGTCCCAGTATTGCTGCTGAGTGTCCTCACTAGATAAGTTTTCCATAGACAGTAGTAGTCTTGACGTCTCCGAAGCACTGCTGACACGCATCTGGGTCACTAGTGGAATGCTAGACAGTAAGATCATATCTTGTGATGTATCTGAGATATCGATCTGGCGAGACATGCAATCTAGCGCGACGATCTGCCTCATGATTTCAAATTCGGCATTCATGAATGGAGAGGTTGGCGCATTGTTGTCGGATAGCTTATTGAGCAATTGGCCAGTTTCAGTCGTCAACGTTTGCAGAAGATCTTCCACGTTCGATTCATTCGACCGGATGAGCTTATATGCTTTGACAAATGAGCTCATGATTTTTGCACCATCTGCCACCGTGGCTGTCGATTGCCATTTCACCGAGTCGAACTGTGAGGCTAGCTGTTCCATACGACAGACGTTATCCAGCAGCAACTTGCTGCTAATTGGGAGGGGCCTCAAAGCTTTCCAGAGGATTTCCATGCTCAAGCCTGTAGATAGCTTGAAACCAGATATGAAGCATTCGTTCAAACCATCGAGTACACGCGAGACTAGTTCACGTATTTGCTCAACCTTGGTATGAGATTTGTGATAGGATAACACATTGGATATGAGACCCAGATGAGCTTGAAAATATGCTTCGTCGAAAGGAGCCGTAGTCAAGTATCTGATCGATCTATCCCAACAGTGCATCAGGTCGCGACAGAGGTATTTTAGATCCTGGACGTGTTAGCGGTTGTTGAATCAATCGTTAGCTAAATTGATACTCACCCTCCAGAGCTCGGGATTTGAGAGCTGGGACCGCATGAACGAATCTATTTCTTCCAAAACACCACGGAGGAATTTGGCTGCCCCGACAGTGGTGTCCTTTGATACGGCAGCAACCGTATCGGCGACGCACGAACGTTGGAACCGGTTCAACTTGGATACTTGGATACCGGTGCCGCGGGGCTCTTCCAACTCCAATCGCCTCCAAGCATTAATGATGTCGATATATAGCTCATAGCACGTTGCTAGCCACAAGGGAAGTTGAGAAGAGCTCACTCCGAGGCAAGGCACGATTACCGAATTTTGCAATGGATGAAGTGGCTAGGAAGGGTCAACTGACGCAATAAGGAAACTTGGAATAGAATAAGACTCACCTGCATGTTGTCAAACCCGGGTACAATGGCAGTGGACAACGTCGCATAAGAATGGCGAATGGGGTTTTGGATATTAGCGAAAAGGGGCACTTTGAGAAATGAACCGACCATGTTCTTCTTGTTGTAGGTGTGTCGCGATAATGACGTCTCTCCAGACACTGGGTCAAGCTGTGAGTACTTGTCGAATAGAGGCAAATCTTCAAACGACAGGCTGTGGACTGCTTCGGTTTCTATGTTTGTGCCATTGTTATCATCGAACGATCCCGCCGAAGAAAGCAGCTCATATCTCTTCAGGCTTGACTCTACCTCAGTGACTCGGGTTCTCCAGGAGGATAAAGCTGAGCTATGGGGCTCGATATAGATTTCAACCGCACGGTTTCTCATCGCCCGTGAAAGTTCTCCATACCGGGGATCGACAGTTAGGAACACCCTGAAACCAGGGTGGGGCTTAATGATTCGCGGTTCACCATTCGGACCACAATGCTCATTGATGATTAGATAACCGTCTGGTTCGAGTAAAGAGTTCAGCCTATCGAGGACTGAGGCGCTGCAGAGATTGGCGTTGTCGAGCACTAACCAGTGTCCCTTCTGGAGAGCTTGGACAATGATTCCATCCAACCACTCAAACCTAGGGTTCGAAATGCCTATAGGACGCTGGAGAAGCATGCGCACATTGGAGAGTATTGTTGCTAACTCGGAATTTGGTGAAATCTGGTTTTGGAGATTCTCGATGCGGAGCAGCAAATTCTGGCGCTCATCTAGCTGGCTTGTCATGGAATCGAGAAGATTCAATAAGTCGACAGCCGCGTCAGGAACACCTTCAACGAGGGCAGCCACAGTTGAAAACTGCAAGGTTTCTTGTAGTCCCCTCAATGCGGTGTTTATGTCACGCATCGGGTCAGATTGTTCAAATCCTCCAACAAGGTCCATAGTATCAATATCAGCGTTCATAGGAAACGTGACTAGTGATTTACCAGACGCCGCGGCAACATGCTGTAGAAGCATTGACTTTCCGCTGCCTGAGGGACCAACCAGGATACACGGGATATTCTGCTTGATACAGATCAATAAGGACTCAATCTCTATGAGTCGAGGGACAATATCCATGCTCGGGAACTGTGACGGCTGCACCAGTTGATTTCGCTGTACCAAGGCGAGCCCAACCTGAAGTAAAGAGGAATTCATATTGTGGTATAATTGATGGCCTTTGGGCGGCGCCTCGAAAGCTTCGGTGAAAAGCTTATCTACTTCAAGTCTATCTCTCTCAGTTCGGAAACGTTGCCGAATTGCTATGTTCAAGAAGTCATCGACTTTGCCGGTTTTAAGGAGAGGATCGGGGGACGTGAGCAAATGAAGCCAGCGCAGTGTATCTCGAAGGTTGAACTCCCAAGGGCTACCTTGTGATCCGAAGGCTCTCTCAACAAGGATGCGCTCCTCAAGATTAGAGATAAAATTGATCATCCGCTGGACCGTCTCGGCAGGTACTATAGGGAAATTGTGCTGGGCGATTAGCAAGAGATCCTCCTCGCTGAACACATCAGCGTATACAACGATAAAGCGATTAACGAAGGAACTCGGCAGTCCCTTTCTCCCTCCGCCTTGATGATGAGGATTTTGCGCTGCGAAGAGACGGAAATCGGGATGTCTCTTAAAGACCTGATCAAGCTCTGAAACATAAACTTCTCCTCGATGGTCGAGACATGCATTGAGGCCCTCCAGAACAGACTGCGAAGCCAGGTTCATCTCATCTAGGAGTACCCACTCGCCATTCTGCATGGCACGGAGGAATGGTGCATCTCTCCACGCAAAATGACCGGCTTCAGCTCCCTCTACGGGTACATCGGTACCAAAGAGGTCCATGAGATCAGTTTGATCGGAAAGGTTGATTCTTGTCAGAGGCCGCCCGCATGCTCGAGCAAGAGCGCTGACAAGGGTGGTTTTCCCTACACCCGGACTGCCTTCTAACAGGATTGGCTTTTGCACCTGAAGAGCGCGGATGATCCTCATAGCATTGAGCTTAGTAGTGGGCGCATGCAAGGCAAATCCTGCTTCAAAATTCTCATTGGCGATGCGTTCAATAGAGAAGTCACCAATTTGTAGTTCGTTGGGTTCGACAGTCAATTGTAGTGGCGCTCGGTATACTGCGGTCGCATCGCATCCAAGAAGCTGGCCCAACTTGTCTAAACATCGCTGACGTTGTGTGTCCATGCTCTTGGGGTCAATTGCGATCAATGCTGACGGATTCGCGCCAAGCGTGTCAATGAAAACAGTTGCGGCACCATGGACCACAGAAGCTGCCCCGTCTCTGCCGGTACTCTCGTTGACGAATTTGACCCAGACCAGAATATCTCTGATAGAAAAAGCCGTTGAAGCCGTAGACCGGAAGTTCTGTCCGAACCAATAAGAGAATTCGACGATGACTTTAGCGAAAGCCTGGAACTCAGGTCTCAGCTTCGAGTGCACAATTTGTAGCACATCCTCATTCTCCGAAAGGGGTGACACCCATATTTCAGTGAAGCGGTTCCTTAGCGCTGGTGAGAGCTCCTTTTTGCCAAAATCACCGCCTGGATTCATGGTAGCTAGGAATTGAAAGCCATCGGACGCCTTGACGAAGGAATCGTCGATGCCCTTCTCCGCGAGAAGTAACGAGCGCTGGGGTTCGAGGACGGAGTTAAGTCTTTCCAAGACAGAATCATCCGCCAGCGATATTTCATCAAGAAGAAAGAATTGGCCGTCTCGCATAGCATGAACCAAACTTCCATCAGCCCACTCAAAGAGAGCCTTGCTCTTGACCTCGTTGTCGGAAATTCTCCGTTGTAAATCCTCTGGGACCGTCGATAAAGCCGATCCATCCAGAGCATGGTACTTCTCCAATAAGTCTTCCGTGCTTCCTTCTGCCACCTGTCCAAGCATCTGCAAGGCTTTAGTTAAGTCTTGAGTTAATAGGTCCAGAATGGCACCTCGGTTTCGGATGGGTCGTTGGGATCCGATAAGATCGCCCGTCTCAGTATTTTGGTGGGCATTGACGATATGCAATTCCTTGCCTAAAGACTCTGCAAGGAGTTGACAGACAGTCGTTTTACCACAACCAGTCTCGCCAACAAGGAGTACCGGCTCATTATGGCGAAGGGCGCTTGCGACCAATACATACAAACGGCGCATAGCGCGCGTCCAGACGACACCTTGGCCATTATTTGGAGGCTGTGTTCGGAGATACGGCGATTTATGAATATCGTAGAGTTGATCTTGGTCGACCTTTACTCTGAAGACAGTTTCGATCACCTTCTTTACAGCCATCCTCTCTTCTTCATTTCGAACGCGTTCAGCAAGGAGCATAAACCCATTGGCAGCGATTTCCTCTCGAGTTTCAGCTCCTCTCAGAGCCCATCTAAAGAGATCTCTCAATGTCGCAAAGCTGTCCTTATTTTCAAATAGCCGGCTTGTTTGTCGAAGCCTCGAGAGCTCCTTGTACACATTCACAATTCTCTTGCAGTCAGAAGGCGCAGTGTATAAACTTCGTTTCTGGAGAATAATCTCAAGCTCGTCTTCCGGGATGTCATCGAAATGGAGTTCAAGGAATCGGTTGCGAAAAGCACGTGAAAGCACCTTTCGACCTCCATATAAGCCAGGTGGGTTTTGAGTCGCGAACAGCATGAAGTTTTCATGCGGACGTACGACCTCCTGTGTCTCGGGAATAAGTAGTTCGCGATTGTCATCAAGGAGACGGTTTAGTGCTTCCAAAACGTCTGTCGGTGCGAGGTTAAGTTCATCGAGCACAATCCAGTGCCCTTGTCGGAGTGCCTGCACAAGCAATCCCTCCTGAAACCGCAACTTGCCGTCGGCGTCAGAAACGTAGGTTCCAAGGTATTCTTGAAGATCCGTATGCTCGTGATTATTTATTCGCACAAACTTATTTCCACTGAAATTTGCAAGATACTCGATCATACTCGTCTTACCCGCCGAAGTAGGTCCTTGAATGAGAATTGGAAAACGCCTGGTCGAAGTTGCCCTTACTAGGTTCAGGAGATTACGCTCAATGTAAGGCGTGATGATGTAGTCGGTTCGCTCAATAGGCACTTCGCTCCCTTGGAGTAGCCAGTACTGACGATCCTTATTTTTATTTACGAACTTGACATATTGTTTTCCATCATTGGGGTGTCTTGGTGGTTGCGAAAGCAATGCCCTAGCACCTCCATGTCTGTCAAGAAGATGATGGTGGATCAATGGCACGAGAGTCTCCTCAGACGCTCTATCTAGCAATGTTAGGAAACCCATTGAGAAGCCTTCATACAGCGCTCGCCGAAGACCATAAAAAGGAGAGACGTCATTGACGTAGCTCAAGACACGCGTGAGCGTTCGTAAGCTAAAGTGAGGTACCTCATTAGCACCGTCGACTAAGCGCTTCTCCTCCGCGCGTGTTTTCGTGTTGAGGTACAGTCTCGCAGTGTCGTCGGCAGCTTGTTCATCCTTAGCGCTTTTCCCACTCAAATAAGCCTTGATGATGGTAAGAAGATCCTTGAGGTCTTTATCCGGACTGCTGACATAGAACTCGGTAAAGCGTGATCTGAGCCCAAGCGGAAGGTCTCGTTTGCCGATATCTGTGGCTGGGTTCATGGCTCCGAATATTCGGAATTCTGGGTGTGCCTTAACACGCTCGATATCACCCGTCTCAGACAGAAGAATTGATGGTTCATCATTGGGACCTGAAGCAAGCAAGTCGGCTATACTCTCCAACGTATCGGGCGACGCCAGATTAATTTCGTCCAACAGGACCCAGTCTCCATTTCTTGCAGCTTTAACGATATTGCCTTCAACAAAAGCGAAAGCAAAGCTACCAGAGCCTCCTGAAATCTGAATATCGAACTGCTCCAAACTCTTAGAAAACGCTTCCCAGCGAGGCTTCAAGCCAAGTAATGACTGCAGCTTCGATTCTACTTTGCGCCTCTTCGCAGCTGGTCCATCGTTCGAGTCACCGTTGCGGGCTTCAGCCTGGTTCTGAAGTTCGCTTATTATCTTGTTAAACATCTTCGGTGCCTCACGCCATAACTTCGACACGCGTGTCCACTGTCCTTTTGCAGTGCATTTTCCGATCTGCTCTAGATACTTCTGATTCTTAGATGCAGATATTCCGGTTGAGGCGAACAGATCTTCGAATTCCTCTTTGAGGGGAACAGCAAGGCTTCGCGCATTGACCGGCTTAAACCCTCCTAAGAGATCTCCAACCTCACTTTGCTGGGAAAGATTCACCGCGACCAGCTTATGACCAAGAGACTCAGCCAACTGCTGAATAACGGTGGTTTTGCCGATACCGGTCTCGCCTACGAGAAGTACAGGCTCACGCAATTTGATAGCCATTGATATTTGCTCAAGCAGTCGTCTCGAGTGGCTGGTGCTTGCGAAGGGCTTTCTTGACTTAACGATTCTGTTTGCATGTTTTCTTCTAGTCAACATGACTCTTCCGACTTTGAAATTATTGGGGCCCTCCTCTATCTGCGGGACATGAGCTTTGAGGTAATGCTCCGTCAGTTGTTTGGAGAGATGCATCTCCTCCGCGATGCAGCTAACGAGAGCAGCTCTTGTGTCCGGTCTAGAAAGGCTACCGCAGAAGCAATCGACAGCGTCCATGAACATCCAATCTCTTGTCGTCTCACTTACAGGCTCATCACCGGTCTTGCAACCTGAAGCTACTAAGGTCTCCTTTAGACGACGGCACCATTTTAGGACGTCTCTAGGAGTAATCGATCGGTCTACCGTACTTCGTCCAGTGCCGCTCATGGAAGGGATACCAGAAAGATTAGAGAGTCGCTTATACACCGACATAATCATCGGAGTATATTTGTGTAGCAGAGGATAGCTTCCCACGATGATTTGCTCTAGTTCAGTTGGCGGAGGAATCTTCACGCTCGATAAGTTCCAAAACCGCTGACCTAGCATACTAGGAAGACTCTCTTGACCATTCACCCCTCGCGTAGTTCGAACGGTTGCAAACAATCGAAAACTACTTGGTGCTTCGACAGTCTCTCCGCGGCTGGGGATGAGCAACTTTCCATGCTCCACCAATGGCAAAAGAGTACTCATCACCTCATTCGGAGCCCTGTCTAAGTCCTCAATCAAGACCCATCGTCCCTCGCGAACGGCTGTAGTGAGAACACCTGGTCGCCATGAAAACGAACCAGGTTTGGAACCTGTAGAATATAGGCCAATAAGCATTTTCGCGTCGGTCTGTTCGTTGAGATGCAACGTCACCAGGCTTGACTCCATATCAAGCTCTCGAGCAAGTTCATGAACAATCGACGTCTTTCCAGATCCGGGTAACCCATGAAGAAGTATCGGACCTGACCTCTGGAGATTCAGGGCAAGGTTCTCTAGGTTAATTAGGGTAGTTGGAGTGAGCACCATATTGGACGGTACACGAGGCTCGCCATTGGGTCGGGGAAGAATTGCTCTGTTATATTGAGTAACTAGCCTGGTGAGTTTTTGAGGAAGGAACCCTTCCCCTGCAAACATGGCAAATTCGGCGTGAACATTCTGACGAGATTTATCCCAATCTTCAGCCCGTCGGCGCTCAACCAAGGAGAGGAAGGTGTAATCGATTTGGGTGCCGTCAAAATCTCCAACCAGAGAATCGCCTTCTCTAATATGTTCGCGAATGAGAGCCTCTAGTTTAAAGTCGGAGGCATATAATTGGCAGCAGAACACCCTAATGGCCAGATACCTCACCGGAGCATGATGATGCTTAAACAGAGCTTGGATTCTTGAAGGGGGCACCAATTGACTAAATGTTCTCTTATCAAGATTCAGAAGCCTCCAGAATGCAAGTAGGATTATTAGTAACTCGGTTTCAGATTTCTCTGTATTTTGTGAAACCAGTGAGTTGATCTGAAATGGTCGCGATCCGGGGCCGTGTATAAGTGAGGTTTCCTTTATATACTGTTCTAAGAAAACAGATATATGGGGTGCAAATGGGAGGATTCTCGCAAAAGATGCGATAATTAGATCCTCTTGGCCTCCATTTCGGGGCTTCAGTAGCCATCTTGCGCATATATCGGCGAATATGCTCTCAAAGTGAACGAATATTAGTCCAGTTACATGAGGAATTAGTGCCGCCTCAGCGATAGCATTAAGAAAATCCGCAGGGGTCTCGCCACGGAGTACCTCTAATAAATCGGGTGGTAATTGACTTAATGACTCTTCATGAGACAAGAACTTCTGACGCTGAAGGCTCACGTCAATAGTCGCCATAGCTGCGGCGAAAACCACAATTTTTGTGTTGTAATAGGTGAAATAAGTGAAATAATTCTTCACTTGACTGAAATATACGGCCAAGCCTCACAGTAAAAACCATACAGTGATTGAAGCTTCCATAACTTTTTCTGCCACCACCAAAATTTAGGCGGTGAGGATACGGAACGGACCTGTTAGACACCGGCACTAGCAAGGGGACCCACCAGAAATTGGCAGGACCCGTCAAAGCTTCACCAAATCGTAGATTCGAAAAATTGTAAAGGCATCACGAGCTCTGCTGCCAGTCGAAGGAGTTCCCCTAATTAATTCACAGTTTGGTCCACGAAGAAGGTGTGAAGATGTCGGCGCCCTGCAGATACGTAGCTCGAAGCTGCGCGCGATCAATTCGCTCCACCAACTCTTTCCGAGCATCAACTTCATTCATCCAGACCACAACTCCCTCAATACAGCGACGGCACGAGTCGACGACAGCATCCACGAACCCCAAGATTTCTGGTATCGTCGACCAAATCGGCCAATTGACTCTACTTGAGACAGCAGACTTAGTTGCTTCCTTAAAGGTTGGTTTTCTAGGACATGTCTGTGTCCGTAGGTGGTTTTACTAATATTATACTGTAGTCGCGACTCAACATCCCCGATCTACCTGTTGGCGGTTTCGCTGCTGCACCAGCTGCTGCGCCTGCCGCTGCCGCCGAAGAGGCTGAGGAAGCCGCACCAGCTGCCCAGGAGAAGACCCTATTCAACCTCAAGCTACAAGCGTTCGACGCCGGCGCAAAGGCGAAGATCATCAAGGAAGTGAAGAGCTTGTTAGGGTTGAGCTTAGTTGACAGCAAGAAGTTCGTAGAGAGCGCACCCAAGATGATGAAGGAGTCAGTACCGAAGGACGAGGCCGAGAAAATCATCGCTACGATGAAGGAGCTGGGAGCTACCGTGACGATGGACTGATCGATCTAAACGCAAGGAAATCCGAGCGATGCTGTGTATACATGTAACCTACCCTGTATAACAACAATACAACGACGACAACGAATTGGTCTATAGCAGAGACTAGCTGCCCGGTACATATGGACACTGCGACATATCTACCATGCGCCTGATCTTAAAACGACCTATTGAGGTGAAACTTGGAACACCTCTCTTCTGAGACAACCCATATGCTAGTAGACCGCTATCCCTCGTTTCAATAGTTTAAATATCTATAGAGGTCATCAATCCCAAAGAAACGAAAGTTATCAGTTGTAGATAGCAGCATCTCACTATATGTCTCTATCCAATATAGTCTAATTTGATGACTTCTTCCGAGAATAGCTCTCACTCAGCCCATTAGTCAGGAGATATATAGTCCTAAGCATCGGCACAGCAACGCCCTTCTTCCTCGCAAGTCTAACCGCATTGCCCACAATAGCATCAGCCTCCAATCGTTTGCCCTCAAACGCATCAGCCAGCATCGACGGCTGTACGCCAGGTAAGTCCCTTATCACCGCGCGGCCGATCTGGAAGTCGACCATCTCCGCATTCACATCACTGTACCCGTAAGCTTGCGCGATAGACGAGATCTCCAACATGACATCCCGGATGAGCCGCACGCCCTCTCCCTTCCCGTGGTCTTTACCGTCGCCCGAATCCGAGCCTAGATCTAACCCCGAGTTCGCATCAATAAACTCCCGGTCCCGCAGCCGCGTGAGCGCGCACACGGGGTTCCACGACCCGTTCACAAGCAGTTTGATCCAGCGCTCGCGCTGTATATCGTTGTGTAACATAGCCGTAGCGCCCCCTTTTCCAATCAAATCTACAAACACCTGCGCAGCCTCCCTATGCCCAGCTGGAGCAGGCGTAGCTGGATATGTTCCAACATGTAGCAGCTCGACCTCCTTGTGCTGGACAACGGCGGGCGAGATCTGGGTCGCGGGGAAATACGCGACGGTGCTCAGAAGCGGGTTGCTGGGGAACCTCGCGGCGTACTCGTCCTCGATGCCGATGCCGTTCTGCATGAGCACGATAGCCGTCTTCTCCGCGGTGATAGCCGGCGCGATAAGCTCTGTGATAGAAGGGTTGGTGGGGATCGCCTTGGCGGCTACTACCACAAAGTCAAAAACCCCCTGGCTAGACGAAGTAGACAGTTGTTTCACGGCGTCGTCAACGGAGCGCGCGACTTGCGGCCGGAAGTTGAGGTTATCGCCCCATAGTTTCGAGTGGATCGTGAAGCCATTCCGCGACGCCTCGAGGAAGTTCGACCGACATATGGCGGTGATGTTTTTCTCTCCTACGGCTTTTGCGAGGACCCATGCATAGCATGCGCCCAGGCTGCCCGTGCCGAAGAACAACACTTTCGGCATCCTTCCAACGGAGTATTTAGATATATATATCTAAGTTAGCTCTAGATGTCTAGAGTGGGGGCGAAGTTAGAAGTGGGAGATCCATACTTACTAGCCCCTTACAAAGCAAGACGGGGCCGAGAGCGGCGTCATCTTCAAGACATACAATATCTATTCTAGGTCGCTTGCATAACCACTACTCTGTAAGTATTCTATTGGGGCGGGCTCATTGCGTATGGTTGGATCGCCTCCTTAGGTTGTGGTTGCCTATGACATCGTAATATGAGCACGAAAATATGGAAAATCTTGTCGCATATAGTACCACAGGTGGTTGCGTAAAGTAAAATCAATTGGAACTGTAAGGTATCATAGAAACAGTTATCGCCAACCGAATCGAATCAGACCAGAGTCGTGGGTATACGAAAAAGCATTCGCATCTATTCCCTCTCACACCTTCAAATGCGGTATAGTCCTGTTGTCGTATCCATTCCAATCAAACGCCGTTTTCCGATATCCTTTTTTTCTTTTTCCTCAAAACGCCATGTGATGCTCCAATGCCCAAAACAAATGACTCCTTTGGCTTATTTTGTTGGAAAGGCTAAGAGAAGCACTCAACGCCTGGAGCGCCGACGCTGTATTCGCCGCCGGTGCCGCGGGTTCAGCCTCCATGCACGCCGCTGCCGCTGCCGCCGCCACTCTAGTTCTTGAGTCGTCGAGTCCTAGTGCGACGAAACCCCGTTGGCGGCGGCAGCTCGTCCTCGTAGATGGTGACACTTGCTATCCTCGACCTCGCGCTGGAATTCTTCCCACTCCTCGACACCAAGGATGTGGTCGTCTTCGCCCAAGTCGCTCGTCTCCTCCAGCAGTTTCATCGCTTCCTCTTGGATAGTACCAGGAACTGCCCACATGCTCTCGCGCATTCGCTTATGACGCTCACGGTCTTCTTCGATACGTTGCTCTATCTGGCGCTTGTCGAGACGGTTAGAACTGCTGCTCCCGTTGCCATTACGTGAGCGGTTGGCATCGTCGCCGTTAGCGGGAGAAGAAAATCCACCATCAGCCGAGGTGTCGCGCTCCTTGAGGCAAGCTTCGATCTCGGTTACTGTTTGCTCGAGTAGGATAGATTTATTCATCAGACTTTGGAGCACCTGTAGATTATTATGATTAGATATCCCCGCTCATCCATACGATGTCGCACTAAGACAACTCACTCTGCGCACGACCTTCACATTAGCGGCACCGGAGCCATCCTCTGGACAGACGGCATCTACAACGCGAAGGATATCGCGCTGCATCATTCGGACGTATTCATTGTGGCGCTCCTTTGAGGCCATTTCTAGAAGATGTTCTAGGAAATACATAATATTTGCTCGTGTATTCATGCTAGTCTATAACCTGTATTAGAATCTACTTAATTTGAATACTTTGTTCATAGAAGGCTTCAACCTCAAGGTAGCGAATAGCTCCAGTTGTGGATGCAGTTCTTTAGAGCGAATGGGATGAAGGTAGAAGGGAATCGGGTCAAAAATTTGATGTAGGACAAAGCTGCGCTCACCTTCTCAAGCTGCTCGAGGATGCAAGAGTGCAGGTCCTCATCCATCTCCTTATATTTCAAGGCATACTGGGCAGCTTTTTGTGCCGAAGTCGTACTCGCATTAAGATGTTGAAGCTGGCCACTAAATCGCATCCGGACCTCGAATGGGTCGACTGTAGCAGACATGGTGGCGTAACCAATAGCTCAAACACTGTTGAATGTGGATGATGAATGATGAAAGTAGAGAAGGCTGAAGAAGCAAGGCTATCGATATAATTGAAGGACCCTTGTCAATTATTAGAGCGCCATACCATAGCATAGCATGATAAGAACTTTAATGGTGGCGTAGCGCTACACCTGGGCATAGTTGAGTTGAGCTAGAGGGCAATGTAGGGATGATATGAATTTAAACATATTATGGATGGACTGAATCATCCATCCCAGCAACTCTGGACGGTCAGATATTAAGTAAGACCTACCATTATTTCATTACGTAGTACGAAGTCTCATGATTCCGTCGAGTAACACAGCATGAACGTTTAATTCAAAATGAACTGTACATATTCCTCATTCAATATTCCGCACACACTGTTCGTACTTAACCCCAAGGATCAATCTAATTAACAACAGTCCCATAAAAAATTTAGCAAGGGAATATCGAATCAAGCACGGTCAACGGTGAGGTTCTAGCTGAAACGGATAAATCAGGTTGCTCGGTGCGACTTCGGTAAGTAAATCAGGAAGCACAGCACGAGAATGTGAATCTCGTTCGAAGCGGTTCTTCTTCGTACTGGCTTACTATTGGGGAAAACGTGACAAGTGTCCTGTGATGTGAGCCGGAATATGATTTTGTTGGATTTGTTTTTGCTCCGGAGGCTGTGCTTTTCACAGTAGCAAGTTTTATTAGGCTTGGTTGGGCTGTTTTTTTCGTTTTTTCCCTAGCTCTCTTCTCCCTTGGTGTTTTTTTCTGCCGTCGCAACCAAAACAAATAAAAAAAAAACACTAGCAACAAGCTTCGTAGCAACGAGTAGTAATCACGATGCTGGCCCTTACTCACCACGAGCACAATGCTCAGGAACTGACCCTAGCAGTTCTGGGCTGCGGTATGTCTCAGATCTGTATATCCTCGAGCTCAAGCACGCTAATTGACTTGTCTTAGGCACCATGGGCATTGCAATCCTCTCCGGCATCTTGACCTCTCTGCAGGAGATGTCCGGTCCTAAGCCCCTACAATCGCCATCTGGACGATCAACTCCCGCAGACGAAGTTCCTCCCCAGCTCCCCTCCCGCTTCATAGCCTGCGTACGTCGCCCCGAGTCCGCCAAGAAGGTCAAGCAAGCTTTGTGGGAGCACAGCTCCTCGGTCAAAGTTGTCCAGAAGGAGAATGTTGCAGCCGTAATGAAGAGCGAGGTTATTATCTTGGCATGCAAACCGTACATGGTTGAAGAGCTACTAAACGAGCCTGGCATGTCGAAGGCTCTACACGGGAAACTCCTGATTAGCATATGCGCCGGCGTGACCGTCCCGCAGATCGAGAAGATCTTGCATGGTGCTGTACCCGAGAAAGACCCGGAACTCGACGGTCGCTGCCGTATCGTTCGAGCGCTCCCCAACACGGCTAGCATGGTTCGCCAGGGCATGACGGTTATCGCGAATAGTAACCCGCCATTACCTCCGCATACCTCAAGTCTCGTGCGATGGATCTTCAAGCGTATTGGTGATGTCATTCACCTACCTGCCGCGAACATGGATGCGTCAACAGCACTAGCTGGATCCGGGCCGGCGTTCTTTTCTCTCGTGCTTGAAGCTGCGGTTGACGGCGCGGTGTCCATGGGCGTGCCGCGGGCGGAAGCCTTGAGAATGGCCGCCCAATCTATGAAAGGCGCGGCCTCTTTAGTACTTTCTGGAGATCACCCTGCTTTACTGCGAGATAGGATTAGTACTCCGGGTGGTTGCACTATCGAGGGTCTCCTGGTGCTAGAAGATGGTCGGGTGCGAGCTACTGTTGCCAAGGCGGTGAAAGAGGCCGCGATTACGTGCAGTCAGCTTGGGAAAAGTATATAGAGCAGGAGAAATGAGTAAGGACGAGGAATGACCGGGTGTGCATACTGGCTGGAGTTATGGATATTTTCACCATAGATTATAGATGAGATGTTGAATACATTATACGTAATCAAAGCAGCAGATTTTGATTTCCATCTATGATTGACCTGTTGTGACACTCTTCAAGCGCGGCCTCAGAGTGCAGCCGAAGATTTAGAACTAGGTAGACGTAACCGTCCAGGACCTAGATAGGTCTCTGAGGCAGGGGATATAAGACAACCCCCCGAAACATAAAGTACAATGTAGGTATCGCGAGCCCCCACCGAAACGCCGTTACTGCCTTAACAGCATGACCCAAGTAATCACCAGCACCGCTTCGAGTGCACGAATTGTATACCGCGAAGCCCTATGCGTCCTCAACCTTAGCCTTCTTACTAGACGAACCCTCTATTTCAGCTTCGCCATTCAGCTTTCTCTTGCCATTACCAACAGCAGATGGTGTTGACTGGAGTCTATCAAGAATCCTAGCATATTCCCACTCGACACCCTCGACCGTCTCGTTTAGCTTGACAATACGTTCCGTGATGTCAAACTCGGCAAGGAGCGTTATGTTACGACGATAGAGACGCTGCTTCAGGAGTAAACGCCAGAGCTTATAAGCATGCGCCTCCTCTTTTGACGGCTTTCGCGTCTTGGGCTCTTCAACCGCCCGTGGTCGGACGGAATCCGGTAACTTGGACATTAGATGCATCTCAGTTAGTCGCCAGAACTGACGCGGCGCGATTTTTGTCTTGAGTCGGAGTTTCTCAAGCTCTGCAACGTCAACGATTCCATCGCTAGATGAGCTATCTTCTCCTGGAGCAGTAACTTGCGTGCTGTGACGTAATATGCCGCCTTTGACGGGAAGTGACACATTGGTGCGAATTTTCAACTTGGCGAACTCCGGGACGTTTTTACGTAAATATTTCATATCGCACAGGTCTCGTAGTAGGTCGAAATCCTCATTGGGATCTTCTACCGTCAGCTCTTGCGTGGCGGCATTACCCATCACAGTCTCGAAAATAGCGCCGTAAAGAAAGGCACCTATACCCTTTCCTTGAAAGGGAGGGAGTATCACGAATTGGGAGATCCGTAAACGATGAGCTAATTTCGTAAGCTCACAACATCCTTCGGGAAGTTCCCATGAATCGCCGGCCCCCCCCTTGCTTAGAGAGGCTTTCAGCGGAGGTTCTTGGTACATCCAGAAGTGATGTGTCGTTGCGTAGCCTTGGAAAGTATATTGTGGCTTATCCTCCGCCCCGGCGCTCAGCGTCTTCTTGTAAACGAACAAGACAGACCAGCGCTTCAAATCGGATTCTGGCATATCATTTCCCTCGGCATCTAATCCAATGTAAGATCCCCCTTCGATGAAAAATAGTACCGCAATTTGGATTCGTTTCACCAGTTGACGTACAGCCAGCTGGGCCAAGTTTCCATGCCAAATTTCGTAAACTTCGCCATGTTTCTCAATGGTTTTCAACAGAGTCCCAGGTGGTGTCCAGTTGTCAGAAAGGTCCTTCAAGGCCTGGGTATACTCTTTCTTGGATTGAAAAGCGACTAGCGACTGTTAGTATATACGCCAGATATTGATATGCACCGGTTCACAAACCTCCGGGGAGAAAATCTTTCATAACCTCTCGCACATCCAAAGCTTCAACATCGCCGACGGCGGCGAACTTCTGTGACGAGGAGACCGAAAGATTAGGTCTTAGATCCCTAGCGTCATACTGCAAATCTACCCTCAATTTCTTATGACCGAATATTCGCTCCTCCTCACCGAAAATGGGGTATGTGAATCTCGGGTGGAAGGATACGACTTTCTCGATTCCAGACGGTGTAGGTCGCACGAGTGATATGTTCAGCGCCTCATTAGAATCAACCGTCCCTATGCCATGAGTTAGATTAGTTAGCTCGAAACGCTTTGATAATGGTGAGTATATCAGGATACGAACATTCATCCTCCATCTTGTCAGACAAGTACCCTAAATGGTCCGCTATAAGCGAAACAAGAAGTGCGACGAGATCGAGTTCGCAAGTCACAAGAGTAATTGACGGCAACGCAGCCGAGAGTCAACGGTGGAAAAAGTTGATAGTGGAGCTAGATGCGACAAATATGTACGAAGAAGGTAACTGTCTAGGAAGTTAAACCAGAGCACTTAACGCGCCTGTCGAGATCTTACATAGTCGCGTTTAAAAGATGGAAAGCGGCGCGCGTTCTCCTTGGTGGAGCACAGCAGGCGCACTGACCAGGGTTAGTAGCAAGCAACTTGAGCAGATCGTTCCGAACCTTTTGACTGGAAGGACCTCAAGTACCCAGGTGCTTGACTTGCAGCCCCCAATTTAAGCACTTAAGACCTTTGAGTACTAGCGTGGTACAGAGTGAGGTACCGCTCAATGTGGACACCAGAATTGGGCAATGTGGAAAATCGGCAGTGACGTGCGCTGGTTTCTAATGTCGGGTACCTTAGTTCAGACCCGCCGCCTAAAAGCCATGCTGCCAGCCCTGGAGGGATGTTCCAAAAAGCTGTAGGGTGGCAGGGGTCGCCAGATCAATTGATATTAGTGATATTAGTGGATGCTGATTACAACAGCGCTGACATTTGAGGCTACCGTCGCAAAAAGATATTCGAGGCCAACATACCAATACCAATTTCCATAATCCTAGACTCTACGCCTCTTTTCAACAATTGAATCATCCTTGTGGTCTATAGGTCTAGGGTTGGCAATCTAATCATATCTATCCCCCTTTCATTGTAAAGGCGTTGGCCTCGATCAGCTAGGAGAGACTCACCAATGAATCGGTAACAAGCAGTTTGCCCACAAGGTGCTTCCTCGAAGTGAGCGCAGTAATCATGGCTGGAACCGGGTTGTTTATTCTCTTTGCCTTGACGGTAAGTCAGCTAATTCTAATATCTCTATATCTCCAATGCCCTCCTAAGCTTAAACCAAATACAAATACTAACAATGTTCTCTAATACCAGGTGGTTATGGCATTGGCGTGAGTTCTTTCGAACCGTACCTAACACGACTCCCAAGATGGAAATCTAACTCAAATAGGTCCTTTCTCGCCGGCGCATTACCACTGTCCATGTCCCTATCGCAATCGCAACTTCGATTAATATCTAGCATAGGCATTGGCATACTAGTCGGCACATCGCTAATAGTCATAATACCCGAAGGGATCGAAGCGATAACCGAGGCGTCGATTCCCGTCCATTCTCAAAACACGAGACACCTATATAACCCAAGACACAACTCTCAAGTTAGATGGGCAGGAGAAGCACCTCTCAATCCGAGAAATGAATTAGATTGGTGCGCAATTCGTCCAAGCGGTTGCAAAGACCAGAATACACTAGATACGAAATCAGAGCCGGTAGTCCCGAAAGATCAGGAGAGCCATGTCGACTCTATTCTTCATATCAGGAAACCAGCAGAAGAGCCAGAGACAACCCCAGGCGACGATACAAAAGCTGGCCCTGAAAACCATCATGACGGTGAAGTTCCCACATTTTACATAGGGCTTTCCTTAGTTCTTGGTTTCGTCCTCATGTTCCTTATCGACCGACTTCCTCGCCATGCCTCAGAGAACTTCCAGCCACCCCCGGCACCACGACATATCAGCCTAAGTAATCTTGGTGGCTCTTCCCTCTCTGCTGAGGAGGAAGAATCGGAAGGCTTCCTAGGTTCTCTGACGCCCACGCCGAAGCAGTCAAGAAGCCTGGCCACTACCACTGGCCTGGTTATACACGCCGCAGCGGATGGTATCGCTATGGGGGCATCGGCCACTTCGTCCGACACGAAGTTGGGTTTTATTGTGTTTATTGCTATAATGGTACACAAAGCACCCGCGGCCTTTGGTCTCACATCTGTTTTGTTAAAGCAAGGACTGTCGAAACGGGCGGCTCGAGGTCACCTAATTGTGTTCAGTCTAGCCTCCCCCTTTGGAGCTTGGGCGACCTACATACTTGTCAGTTTCCTAGGCGGGGGCGGCTCGAGTCAGCTGAATCAGTGGTGGACCGGAATGCTACTATTATTCTCGGCGGGGACCTTCTTGTGAGTCTGCAGATGTGATGACCGCTTTTTTATATTGTCTAATTAATATTATAGGTATGTTGCGATGCATGCTATGCAGGAAGGCGACTCACCTTCGGGCCATGATGTTGGGTCTCACGCCAACGGTTACCCGGATGCCAGCCAACGAAAGCACCACCACCCACAGATGCGGGAAACCCTAGCGACGGTTATCGGCATGTTCTTACCTCTTCTCACGCAGTTTGGCCACCACCATTAGGAAGAATGAGTTGGCAGTTGTTTCTTGAAAAGCTTGCATTGACTAAAAAAAAGCTATAGAAGGAGTTGGGATCTCGGGAATAAATGACGAGCATGTCTAAGTTTAAAAGACAGCGAAACGGAGTCTGATATGCGCCACCCCTTAACCTACCTGGCTCCATGGGTAGTCCAGGGACATGTATTACATATACCAGATACTGTACGATCTTAATGAGGTCCTAGTCGGATACAGGGCCACTTGCCTTATTTCATATACAGAATATACCCTCGGATTGTAAATACAGCAATTTGTTGTTCATCTCTAGTTGTCCGTGAAGGCCGGCTTTCCTTACTAGATATTATCCATCTGGCGGGCTTATGAGATCGGCACAGCACTGTATCATGTGTTCTATAACACGACATATTCCTAGCCGATATATGCAATTGCCCTAGGGACATGAAAGAGCTGCTTGATACGGAACTACTATACTTAGTATTTTTCAGATGGCATGAAGATATACCACCAAGTTAACAATGATAGGCTATAAATTTAATCACAACAATGCCACAAAACTACGCCCTCAGATGAAGCGCCATCTACCGGCGTTCGGCGGTTTGGGTGAAACAGGCGACGAGACGAGGAGGATTTCGATGTCCAGAAGCGCCTCACGTTACTCCGTAACCACGATAAAGACTTCGGGAAATGACACGTAGAAATGTCTCGTACGATTCTAGCGGTTTGTGTTGAATGGCGTCTCAATAGTAAGACTCGCAATACGCACCCGTGGACATCACATTTCAACCGCCATTTATCAAAATGGTCAAGCCTCGCAGGTGAATACCCAACTTACCAAACTACCCCATCAGCATTACTCTTCTCAACACATCCTTTACACGTAGTCTACCCATGTCATTTTCACTTTCGAAATGTAACATGCCCACATCATACTGCTTACTTCAGAGCAGTCTTTCGTCGATTCAATCCAGCGAAGTAAATGGCGTTTGGTCACAATGAAGATATCAGCCCGAGATAAGCTGTTACCTATACTATTACCTTGATTTCACAATCTAAGCAGGATTCGACATCATCAATGTCGCAATGACATAATGCTATACTAATCAGAGAAACAGGCGATTGTTCGTTTAATGATCGTTTAGGATCCCCTATATTTCCTCGTAGTAAACACCACGAAGATGCCTAAAAAGTTCAACTAGCGGCGTCGTTACACTGCCGAGCTCTCGTACTTAAGCCTATTCTGACTCAGCACATACTGCATCGTGAACCAACCTGTCATTTGGAATCCCAGGACCCTTCGGCCGTGTGGGCACCCAGTCAAAATCAGACAACCGATGTCATCCCGCAGGGCACAGCAGAGCTATAGTAGTGTCCTTTGTCTGTCTTTTTTTTTTCCTGTCAGCGGCCAGGCCGAGAAGCAAAAAGTCACTTCATAATTTAGGCGAGCCTATATTAGTACGCCGACGCCTTCGCCTATAAAATCGCTAGCTAGTGAGTCGCCACGGCATACGGTACATGGTAGAATGTGCTGGCAGAACGTGATAAGCTGGATAAGTTAATGAAATCGATAACGCGATGCGCATAAGGTCGAACATCTGGAACACATTTCGACTTATCCTGGTTGTCCAAGTAGAAGTTGTAGATAGGAGCACGAGCAGACGAAAGAGAGAGCAGAGAGAGCAAGTAGGTGAAGAATAGGCCGTGTTCGAGCCCGTGCCCTGTCTGCATCGCAGCTATTAGAAGAAGGATGGGGGAGTATTGCAACGTTGAGTGGCATGAAGCGTATGCAGCCACGAGCTGCTGCTCACATCATCCGCCATCCAACAGCCATCTTTTTCAAGGGCAGAAGCGCCGCGGCACCGAAGTGGAATGCGGAAACAGCCCTCCAGAGGTGGATAGTAGTCGGCGGCCAATAGGGATTCGGATATGGTGAGAGGTATCGGTACGAATATTATCACGGGAGCGGATATGATGCACTGTATTCAAGGTACAATACTTCAATACTTCAATATCTCCTCCCCCCAGGTGCCCCAAACATGCCATTCTTTCAACCGGGGGCTATATTAGCCCATCCCTTGTAGCCGCCCGGAGACTTTAAGTCATACCTAGTAGTATCAATTGATCATTTCCAAGTTCTGTGTTTCGTACTTTTATATGTACCTATGCATGTAATACAATGTTTGAGAGAGTCTCGGTATTTAAAATGGATGGTCATTGTTAAAATGGCAGATACTCACATTTCAGCTGGGTTGTAAGTCAACCTATACGGTAACTTCGCAGTTTCGAAGATGTGATCAAATGGCATTCACTGCCTCTTATAGCCACACTTGCAGATTTAGAAATCCAAGAGGCTAAGTTTAGACTAGGGAGATCGGTAGACCCTAGCAAGACGAAACGTTTTAGATTCCGGACGTTACTAATTAAGAACCGGCCGACGAACACTGTGCAGAACGGAGGAGAACAGAATCAATTGATTCCTTGCCTCATTTTATATGTATCATTATTATATGCTCATTTAAGCTTTCTTCTTGCCTCTGTACCTGTCTATTAGTTTCATATGAACATCCATAGATTTGAACCTTTCTAGAAGGAATTAAACTTAACGTGTAGCGCAAGAGTATAAAATTCTGACATATGCACGTGCAATGAGAAGAAGCAATGGCTACACACAAACACTCAATATTCTATATAATTTGATTATACAGTAATGGATGATAGACAATGACAGCTGAGGCAATCTTGCCTGTCTCATACGTGACTTACAGTATCTACACGCATATAGTACCTACTAGGTAGGTAAGTAAATCCATATATGCAGGTCAACTGGTTATTTTACGTGTATAAACCACTAAGTCGCTACTAAATCACTACGTACCTACCTACCTCCGGAGACAAGAATACCGTGTGTATACTGTGACGCTAGTGTAGCACCTCCCGACCGGGAGAAACTTTATGGGCTTTATTATGGATAGGCTTCGTTAGGGGGGAGAGGCACCTGTGCAGTAGGCACGTTCCTGCTCATCTCTGCTTGGTCCGTCCGCACCACCCTATGTACCTATGCACCTATGCACCTGGCCCTGCTTCCCTGCTGCCCTGCCCCGTCGGCCCCCATTCCACTTTGGCTTTGGTCCTGGCTTTTGGCTTTGACTTTGGCTCTGCGATTCCACTTTGGCCCTTGGAGAATCGTCCATATCTTACCACTTCTCAACCGACCAAGACCCGACGAACCGACTACCTGACTTACCTTTACCTCCGTTAACACCACTATTCATCGCTCATCTGCTCCGAAGAGTCTTGGTGCGAACCATTGTGGCAATCCAATACCTTCGCTTTGTTCTACGCGTCTCGTGTCGTCGAATATTCCCCCTTATTCTACTTCTCGGCATAGACCCGCTCTTGCGTCGGCAATATCCAGGGACGAACGTCTTATAACTAACGACCAATGCCTTATTGACATTGCTCGAGTTTCGCTATCTTGTTACCATCCGCCTACCTCGTCGTAGACTCGATTCTTGACCCGAACGGGTGTTGCTTCGCAAGCTACCATTGCAGACTTGGCCTATATATTACCGTAGGTCGTTTGACCTACCAATTGTGTTCTGGGGCGACTCGTCTCATCGATTCCCAAGTATGCAGATCCGTCCTTGCGCCTCTACTCCAACGCCCGCACTGCCACCGGTGGGCAATCTAAATACCAGCCTTGGTATTGCGCTTGCCTTCTGTCTGTCTATGCAACAAATAAAACCTCCCTTATTTCATACTTGGTAATAACTAATACTTTGCAGATAAATACGGTCCACCTTAAACACCCCCAAGGTGATACACTCATCGACCGTGTTAATATCTCTCCCTAATCATCGTATACAGTCGCTATACGATTCTCATACCCAATACCCCGTCGAAATGGCGAATTACAATCCCCCGCTCAGCCTGTCGGGAAGAAGAGCTAGTCTCCTAAACTGTGGCGAGGAGTTGACATTAGATACAACGAGTGCTGGACCCATCATTGTAAACCAGAGGATGGATAAGATGATCCAGCAGCCACGGCCTAGGGGTCCGCCTACGCCCAGCATGAGTACACCCGCTCCGGATTTCGACCAACAAGTTACCGGATCCCCTCCGCCCCCTCCTACCCCCGCGGCTTCGCCGGGACCAAATGAAGCGCAACCCGACTGGAGTGACGCCGCCGATGACGAGGACTTCTTTCTTTCGCACGTACGCCAACATTTCAAGAACTGCTCCGGCCCCCAGAGGAATAGGATACTTGCCGACTTGCTGAACATGTGCACAACACAGCAACTAAGCTTTGTGCATCAGTTCGTGAGCCCCCTACTAAAGAAGGATCCCTTCACCAGTCTCCCAGACGAATTATGCCTAAGGATATTATCGTTCATCGACGACCCACAGGTGTTAGCGCGAGCGTCTCAGGTATCCAGGAGGTGGCGGGATCTTTTGAGTGACGATGTAACGTGGAAGAATCTCTGTGTCAAGCACGATTATGGTCGCCGACTCTCTGAAGTCTCTTACGGGATCCCGCAATATGCATCAAGTAGGCCCGGAGCATTGCCTCTATCCGATCCCGAATATACTCATAGCTTTCCCGGCGCTATTCCCGGTCCCTCGACGTTACACGCAACGTCGCGCAGTTTCGATAGCTTCTCAGAGAGTTCTTCCTCGGCTGTCGGTCGCCCTAAGCTTCGGTCATACAAGTCTCACTTCAAGCAAAGATATCTAGTCGAATCCGCATGGAGGACAGGTGGGCGCAACACCACACGCACCATCACTCAAGACGGCAGGGTTGTTACGAGTTTGCACTTAACCCCGAAGTATATCGTGGTTGCTCTCGATAATGCGAGGATCCACATATTCGACCGGGAAGGCAACGCTCTTCGCACTCTCCAGGGCCACATTATGGGCGTTTG
Source organism: Hypomontagnella monticulosa (assembly GCA_902825475.1). Lineage (NCBI taxonomy): Eukaryota > Fungi > Ascomycota > Sordariomycetes > Xylariales > Hypoxylaceae > Hypomontagnella > Hypomontagnella monticulosa. The sequence continues at coordinate 2,317,108 of CADEBF010000011.1, read as the reverse complement.
GGCTATGGTTCCGTGGGAAGATATTTTGGTTAGCGGTGGATGCGACCGTGATGTACGAGTCTGGGACATGACATCTGGGTATGACTATTTCCCGAATTTTCGTAGGCTTTAACTGACTTGAATCATAGGAGATGCCTGTATACCTTACGCGGCCATACATCAACAGTCCGTTGCCTTAAGATGTCAGACGCAAACACGGCGATTTCAGGTTCGCGCGACACTACGCTTCGAGTCTGGGACATTCGACAAGGCGTTTGCAGGAATGTTCTTGTTGGGCACCAAGCAAGCGTAAGGTGCCTAGAAATAAAGGGCGACATAGTAGTGTCCGGTAGCTACGATGCGACAGCCAAGATATGGAGTATATCCGAAGGCAGGTGTCTTCACACTCTCGCCGGTCATTTCAGCCAAATATACGCCATCGCATTTGATGGTAACAGAGTCGTTACCGGAAGTCTTGACACCAGTGTCCGTGTCTGGGATGCCCATACAGGGTGAGTCTTACCTAGAATATTGTCAAGTATTCATACTAATTCGTACAACAGAGAGGCTATCGCCGTACTTCAGGGCCATACATCCCTAGTCGGCCAGCTACAGCTCCGCGGCAACACACTTGTCACAGGAGGTTCGGACGGATCCGTCAGAGTTTGGTCCCTCGAGAAGATGTGCCCAATCCACCGACTAGCAGCACACGACAACAGCGTTACTAGCCTGCAATTTGACGATACTCGTGTTGTAAGTGGTGGTAGCGATGGCAGGGTTAAAGTCTGGGACGTGAAGACAGGCCACCTCGTACGGGAGCTTATCACAGCCGAATCCGTTTGGAGAGTGGTATTTGAGGATGAGAAGTGTGTGGCCGTTGCGAACAGGGGAAGTAGAGTTATGATGGAGGTAAGGCTGTCCTCTACGTTAACCAACTGGATTTTTCTGACGCATTTTACTAGGTTTGGTCGTTCTCGCCTCCCGAAGACGCGTTTTGCGAAAGACCACTTTCTCTACCTCAGAAGCTCGCCGAACCGTCACCAACCCGCCCTCTAACGGGCGATTTCCATCGCTCCACTTTGGGTCTACCTTGCTCAGAGGAAGATCCCGACAGCAAGGATGTCGATATGAGCGATGCCGGCCCGTCAACCGCGCCTCTGGTTGGAAATACGACATTCTTCCACGACGACTAGTATGTTATTTTAGCATTAAAGGGGCTCTACCAACGGATTATACCCCACATCACGCACACGGAATCTCCCCTATCAATAGCTTTTTTTGCTATTTCCAATTCATGCAAGTTCAGTATCGGAATGGCTCTTTGACATATGCATCGTCTAGGCGTTGAAGCATGGTGGCATTAATATGTAAGCATTGGGTGCACCATTGGAGGGCGTGGAGGAAGAGGAGTAAATGAACTGGGGGGAAAGGGGGTAGCGGCGCAAATCATCAAGAAGGCAGGCTAATCTTTGGTCTTTGAAAGACGAGTTTGAGAATCACACTTGTTCGAGTTCTTTGGTTTTTTTCTCCTTCAGGGAAAGGGCGCAACAGAAAGGGAAACGGGAAGGGAAAGACGGGGGTTCTCAACTGATTATTCAACCCGCTCAACCCCGTAGGAAAGGTATTTGTTTATCAATCAGGCTGCGGATGGTGTAGGTAGCTTTGCTGGCCCATTGTACGACCCGAGAGTAGTACTCAACTCGTGTATATGCTGAGACGGAATGACGATAGAACATCCGCAATACATATGGGCTCGACGAATAGCCAGACCGCTAGACGTTGTGCCACCAAGTCGATCTTTACTGTTTCTGTTGTGAACCTCCGGAGTAACTAGTCATTGTACGCTGCTCAAGCCGGGTTTGGGGTGCGTATAAAAATGTCCCATAACCTCGACCCGTGTCCCCAACCTGCCTTGGAACGGTTGGTGTTTTTGAGTGCTTATAAATTACAATCGACGACCACGTAGGTCTATTCAGATTGTTATCGTGCCCAGCCGCCACAATACACCGGCGTGGTAACACACGTAGCTTCGAGCGCAACAATCTTGTTCGTACTCCTTGATCCCAGGTCACAAGGCCTCTTCCCTTCATATTTTACCTCTATGAGGTTATATGTTGGTGAAGACTGGGTTTTCTAGATCCTCTTATAAAATGAGGTTGATAAACACCAGAACGCTACTTCTGGAGCTACTACCAAACCGGCTTATTCCTAATATTCCCGACTATGTCATACTTTCTCATCGATGGGAGGAGGATGAAGTCACATTCGAAGACATGGAAAACCGGCCCAAGGGCTTGCAGGACAAGAAGGGGTACAAGAAAATCCAGAAGAGCTGCGAGATCGCATCCGCTATCGGGTTCGAATACATTTGGATCGACACTTGCTGTATCAACAAGACGAACTCAATCGAACTCACAGACGCGCTAACGTCTATGTTCCAATACTATCGAGAGGGTCAAGTGTGTTATGCCTACTTGATGGACGTTCCTAGCGGCGATAACCCCTTCGAGCCAAACTCATTCTTCCATAGGAGCAGCTGGTTTACTAGAGCGTGGACGCTGCAGGAGCTAGTTGCCCCCTTGCATGTTACCTTCTTTGACCGGGACTGGAACGAGATCGGGACGAAATCTAGCTTACAGACAGTCGTTAACGAGATCACCGGTATCCAATTCCAGGTGCTCTTAACGAACTATCCCGGTATCATCAGTGTGGCCGAAAAGATGAGTTGGGCTAAGGGTAGAGAGGCTTCCAAACCCGAGGATAAGGTTTACTGCATGTTGGGATTGTTGGGAGTTAGTATACCGGTAAGGTATGGGGAAGGGTACGAAGCAGCTTCTAAAAGGCTGGCTGAACGAGTTGCAAAGCTACGAGGTGGCCCATGCGATCCATCCAGCTTCGATTGTCAATCATGGATGCGACCTGAAGGCGAATACCAGTTCTTCGTCTCGACCAGACAACGACCAGATAAACCTACTAGGATTGAATACCCCGAGGATGGGCCGCAGTGGACGATAGAGGAGGAAGAAGTCGGGTTCTTACTTGATAGAAGCGGAATATACATGTACGTAGTTCTCATCTTCAAAAACTTGTGTGGGGATGCATTTGCAGTGTGCCTTGGGGTTCACAACAACAACAACGTCTGGTGTGGGATGACGGCCAACTGCGAGCATGAGGGTATAGGAAGGGTGGCTGAAGTATACTGGGATGGTAATGAAGAGTCTGCAAGATGGTACAACACGGACCGGGAAGCTATTCAACTCCCTTCCGGCGAAACAGCGTATCTTGCTATAAGGAAAGGGCGTAGGGATAGTGAGCGAGCATATTTCGTTGAAGTGTCTGCTGGAGACTTTTGGCTTGATAAAGTAGGCCCAGGAATCTTTCCCGATTAGTGAGAGGAGGACGATTGACACATTTTCGCATACATCTAACTTATGATAGCTCTCATTTCCCCTCAACTAATGGAGCGGTATACAAAAAGTAACACTCGATTAATTCCCTACAAAAAGATTTTATACCGATTCCTTAAAGAATAGCAATATTTCCTCGCTGAGATATAGTAGAGTGACAAACTTGCGTTCATACGACTCTAAGTGACTTCTCATAAAATCAATATAACAACCAAAAGCTGATTGAATACTATATACAACCACAACAGTTAGTCTTCGTAATACTACCAACTATAGACTAAGCGACTATAAGACCGGTAGACAATATGCCTTAAGCCGTGTAAGCCGAGGACAGGTTTATAGTCTTTCTATCGAGTTGGATCCTATCGAACTCCAACTAGAAGCCCATTTCAGCAATGTCAAGTGGAGCAATACAGGGGTTGATCAATTCACAAGGGATAGAAGCCAGTTAGTTGACATGCTAGGTTATACTCTGACTCACGATTGGTTGGCAACGATCGTTAGGTAACTTGAGTTAGTCTTGTTGCCTGGGCTGAATTAGACCTTGGCTCTCCCCTATCGTAAGAGCGATCTATATTCTAATAATATTACTACATCGTACACCTTCGTTCGAGATACGAGCAGAAAATGTCATTGTTCTACGAGAATGAATAAGAATGACAGGCTACAAGTATCCACCACTTCCAGACGGTCCTGGCGCAAAGTATATCAGACTCCTGAAAGTCCATCCCGGGGCCGGGGATGCTGAGATCGAGCTTGAGTTCTCCTTGAAACCCGTCTGCATTGACAACAAGCCAGAGACACCCTACGAAGCACTCTCGTATGTATGGGGCTCGGAAGAGAACCCCGTGGAGGTACAGATGTCGTCACTCGACGGCAAGCACCCCATGCTCATCACCCGGAACCTCGCCGAAGCCCTAACCCACATCCGGCACCCGGACCGGAGACGCATCATGTGGATCGACGCCGTGTGCATCAACCAGAGCGATAACGCCGAGAAGGGGCGACAAGTAGCCTTTATGGGCGATGTATACGAGAAGGCCGAGCGTGCGATCATATGGCTCGGTCCTGAAGCCGACAACAGTGAACGTGGCTTGGAAATTGTTGAGGAGATAGGAATGCAGGTAGACGTGGACTGGAGTGAGGGCACTATGGCCGCTGCCCCTGACGCGGCGGACCGGTTACTAGCCGAACTTCGACAGCCGTTCTCGTACTCGGAGCGTGATGCCGATGCTGTGGAAGCTATCTGGCGCCGTCCGTGGTTCGAGCGGGTGTGGGTGCGGCAGGAGATCTCGCTCTCACGATCCGCGGATTTCCAGATCGGGACACGAACAGTCCCCCGCCGGGTCTTCCAGAATGCTGCCTTTTGCATCAACCAGCATCTACACGGCCCTGAGCGTTTGCAAAAATTGTGTGGCACAGAACGCAGCTGGCTTGTTGAATGCATGGTACAACCGCCGCGACGGTTCACTCTACCGTGGCTGCATCTATACACCCGTGGAATGAAGTGTAAGGACGCTCGGGATCGGATATACGGGCTGTTGCGGCTAGTTAAGGGGTTTGAGGACAGCCCTATTGTGCCGGATTACGATGCTAGCGTGGCTGAAGTATATATCGGGGCTGTGTTGAAGTATATCGAAGTTACGCAGAGCGTGAATATATTCGCGGACTGTAAGCTATCGACGGGGCCTCGGCCCCATGGATTGCCGACTTGGGTTCCAGATTGGTCGACTGACCTGGATCGGAACCTCAACGCTCTACCCTTTTCGGGGGGCCGTACATTTTTACCTATTACTACGTATCGAGGGGACGGCGTCTTAACGGTAGCTGGACTCGCATGCGAAGCCGTGGTATCCACGAGCTTGCTCGACGCATCATCTCGGCTGGCCACACTGAAAAGCTTCCGGCAGGCGTGTTTCTCGCTACTACCTACGACCTTCCGAGAGGACTACTACTCGAATGACCGCTCTGTCCTGGAGGTTCTTTGCCGGACGGCGCTACTTGATTTGTTCGACGATAGCTACTACCCGCCGTATAAGCTTTTCAAGAGCTTTGAAAAAGCCATGGATTGCTTCACGACGCTTCTAGCTCTGGAAGAACCGCCGTATGGGGACCCGGCGATGCGGGAACTAGAGGAGCTAGGAGACCGGATGAGAAATGCGTTCCGCGGTCGGTGCTTCTTCACCACGGAATGCGGCCGGTTTGGTATAGGGCCGGCGAGCACAGAACCAGATGACGTGGTGTGCTTGCTTTTAGGGAGCGAAATGCCCATAATCCTCAAACCAGTCCCTAGTGGACAATACAATGTAGTCGGTGATTGTTTCATGTATGGCATTATGTCTGGCGAACCCTTCCTTGGGCCGTTGCCGGCTGGGTTGCGCGAGGTGCGGTACCTAGTACCAGAAATTGGTGAGTATATGAGACGCCTCCTCGATGAGAAGTCTGGTGAGGTGGTGCGGAAGGATCCGAGAGTCCGGCATATGTTGTTTGGGCTCAGAATAACTGCGGAATCGATGAGGTCCGGCGGGCCATTACGATATAATGTTAAGATAGAAGAACTGCGGCAGGCGGGACTTGATGTTGAGGAGTTTAATTTGATATGATTTAAGGGTAGGGGCAGGCACGAGGTTGTTGCGTATCGCGGGCGTAGTATGCCAATATCGAGCCCGTTCCCATGCCGAGAACATTCCCATCTATCATCATTCTGGAAGAGGGATATTTCAGGGTTAGATGCAATAGGAATTAGATAAGGCTGCGGATAATTAAATATCAACAGGGACAAGAATGAAAAAAAAAACCTCCTCCTGGCCCAGCCAGCGGTTCCCACTGCTACTGCGCCCCCCTATTACTTTCGATTATCGGGGCCATTTCTTTGCGACCTTAGTCATCCTCGCTAAGTATGAGGGATACTATCATGGCAGGGGATGGGTCGTTTCTGGAGTTCCAGCAGAGCCGGTCGAACCGGCTACCTTGAGAGTATTGGCAGCAAATGGTGCGCGTTCAGGAATTATTCTGCCCTCCAGACACCTGAGCCATTTGTCTGCTGGAACCCGTTACTAACTCCCTGTTTGGGCGGCCTTATGAGCCTTACAACGGCAATACTGTGACCCGGAAATGCTTCGGTTGTGAACAATGCCTAGGGCTTTTTGGTAAACCCTCGGCAGTCGTATAGATACACTGGATGCCAAGTTGATGCTCGACGCATGCACAGATAAGGAACCGGAGTGATCCCAGCTTAGCTGTCGCCTGGACGTACCTGCTGCGGCGTATCAGTGCCGTATCCCAGGTATGCTTTGGAGGCTGAACATTACTTACCATACCTAGGTATGTAAGTATCTATCCTTTTACGATACTATATAGCAGACATTGCCGTTCTTAGCCGTAGAGCCCCATATAAAACCATCTTACACATTTGGTTAAGGGGTAGCTGCCTTCTTTTCAGCAATCGCAAACCATTCATCTCCACGTACACCCCTCGCGAACCTCTCCCAATCCGTCAAACCCTCTGCGGCAGCGCGTACACGCTCCATCCGTGCCATCTCGCGTGCGGCTGGAATGTAGCCACTGACTGCCGCTTTGCCTAGCATGGTAAGGCGCCTCGGGTCGTCGAAATCTAGCAACATCGCATACTGAAAGCATAGGTCTGGGTTATCTAGCTCGCGGATGTTTTCGCGCAACAGCTCGTAGGCTCGAGTCGTTTCCTTTCTTCGCACATAGATTTCACATTGCTCTTTCATGGCCAAGGCACGCCACCCCCATTCTGCCTTCGCTCCTGAGGCCGAGGCGGCATTTTCGGCCTCGCTGAAACACTGCAACGCTTGATCCTCGCCTGCGGGCGTACCGAGACGCGCATACATGATGCCCATAAGAGTGAGGGTGTCCGGGCGGTATTTAGTGTAGGGGCCCTTCTTCGAGGCTGCTAATTTTTCGAGGGCTTCTTTGGTGGGGGCAAACAGCGGCTTGTCGAGTATGTTTCTTTCCAGGCCCATCCGTGCCAAGGTTAAAATAGAGGGTGCGTATCCTAGCATCACGCCCGTTTGCAGAATGTGTGTGGCGAGGGAAACGACCTTTTGAAAGGGATAGAGAAGCATTATGATAGCAGCCCAGTGCAGCGTGAATATCGGAATGGTGCCATCGTCTGCTTTTTCGCTGGTGGTCAGATTCCGGTGCCGCCATCCAGGGGCGTCCTTGATGGCTAGAGAGGCATATTGCGTGCACGCCTCGAAGCACTCGGTGGGAGATACCTCATCGTCTTGTACTAGTGGCGGCTTTATCCTTGTGTACCAAAAGGAAGATGGCGGAATATCTGCCTTAGTGAAGTTGACCTGAGCAAAGCCGTTCCGACTTTGTGAGGTTCGGCCTGTAGATGAACGGGAACTCATCCGGCTTTGGTCAGGATGGAATTTCCTCACTGGCCGGGACAAATGAGATATCCGTATAAATTGCCGAATGAATGGTGAGCGAAACATGATTATATATACGACGAACTGCTCAGACTATATCTCAACTAGATCTAGTTGTCTCATGAATGAGGAGATTTATACGTGAAACTGCCCAGCATGTCCCAATTGAAATAGTGAATTAACAGAGCTTAATTATGAAGCAGGTTCAACAGTTCTATAAACCTCTTCGAATCCTATGCGATATCAGTCATAGAACGAAGTGGCCTATGATACCAAATATACATATGTATTCAAGAAGAACACTGAAGTAGAAGACTTCCAAGTTATTGAGGTAGAACGGGAACGGGGTGTTCCGGTGATTGGCCGTGTCCCGCTTTTTAAGCTCATGGAGCTCGCCTTATCAGTCTATCAGCAGCCATTCAAACAGCCATGGATCTTATCGATCAACAAACAAACGAAAAAAAGTTCACAGTTGCGAGATCTGCGAGCATGAAACATCCCACCTAATTACCTACATATATTCACATATTATTCAAATATACCAGACCCCTCCGGGACGCGCCTCTTAATTTAAGCGATTGATTATTAGCCCAACATGGCTCCCCTTACTAGGAGACAAGCCAGGCAAACCGAAGAGACTACCGAGAACGAAGTTATCTCAACACCCTCAGAAGCCGTGGAACAGAAAGAGGTATCTCACGAAAAGGATTCGGTTTCGTCGCACGGCAAGCGAAAATCGATTGACAACGACAATATCAGCGACGACGATGGAGCTGCGCCTCCAGACCCAGAAGCGGCCAACCCCAAAAGACAGAGACTAGCCGTGCGAACGCGGGAGGACGAGAGCACTGGAAGTGGACGGAAGACGCATATCGAGGTTGAAATACCAGTCAATTCGCAATCTAAAAGGGATCAAGCGAATACCGTGCCTGATTCACAAGATGCAGAAGATGAGCCATTGGAAGTCGGATTTGGGTCAGGTCCCGAAGCCGAGCCCTCGAGTGCCTCGAAACAGCTAGAAGAGGAAGCGAGCCAGAGATTGGCTTCGCTGTCAGCAGAGCCGGAGTACACCCCTATGCCCAAACCTAAGGCTAAGCACGTCGTCTTCGGCGATGACGACGATGTGGACAAATTTGTCACGGCCGCTGCGGCTGCGGAAGCAGACAAAAAAGCCGACGATGAGGACGCCAAAGATGAGGATAGTGATGACGATGCGCCCGAAGCTGTCTCTACACAAACCGTAGCTAAGGAGATGCAAAAAGCAGCCCAGGCTGCTACGGACGCCGCTGAGAAGTATGTATTTTCTCTATCGGCACTTGCTAATTCATACTAACTCACCTCTCCAGACAAGCTTCTTCCCTAAAACGAAAGCGCCAAGAAAAAGATAGCCTCTACAAGCAGCAGGCGGAACGACGGAAACGTGCCCGCGGGACCGTAGAAGTACACCAGACAAAACAACCAACAAGCGGCGAACTGGGGAGCGATGAGGATGATAACGACGATACTGGCGTGGCGGAAGTCGAAACAGCAGTGACAGCTGGCCGGCGGCGCGCCCAGAAGAAATTCAACCTCCCCGCTGTACTACCAGCCGAATTCCTGACGGACTCATCCAGCGAGGACGAAGCAGATGAGACGGCCCTTAAGAAACGGAAAATTACCAAGAAGCCTACCAAGATCACCTTTGGGGAGAATGGCGAGGATAGTAAAAGGAAACGGGACCGTATCTCCGGAGACACGCGCTACCGGGTCTTAGAAACACAAGGCACTCTGACCCTAGCACCAAAAGCACACAAAAACTCTCGCATTTCTAAGGAGAGCTTGTTAAGGAGGAAACGTACAGGCGTGGCAACGGGGCAGAAGAAGGGCTTTTTTGTCAAGAAGTAGATGAAACGATAGGCTATTTAATGAATTCTACAAATTGGCTAGTTATCTTGTCCATCTTGCCTAAGAATTCCTCTCCAACTTTTAGTTTCCGTACGATGATCTAAATGAAGAAATAAGTATTTTGCTTCGATCCTATGCCGTCAATATAACACTTATGCCAAGTATTCGCGAATTGCAATGGGTTGATGAAAAGGCTACTCATACTGATATATCAAGTCATGTCACCAACCAAATAGTTTCAGAAATCATTTTGATAGAACGTAGAACAATCGGTACTTGAATTTGCAGCCGGACTCCGTCCCGGTTGGCATTTCTTTATATACCAGACCATAAAGTCGTTAATATACAACACAAGTGCTTCGGAAGAAATGACACTGGCTCCTCCCTCCTCCTCCTCTTTAAGCAATACTCAAATGTCGCATGGTTCCCGTCGACGTAAGTAAAGAGCTGAAAGCAATCGACCAACCCTAGGACCCCTTCCGCCCTTATCCCTTTAGACACCGGCATAGTTTCCAACTGAGAAGATATCCACCGTTAAAAAAAAAGACAAAGTGCCTAGCGAATCAATCCCTCTACCTAGGGCCTCTCATTTTTTCTTTTCCCCGGCGGGCAACAGAAACCAAAAAAGCGCTGTGCGATGTAGGCGTACATAGATAGCATAGTTTGCTGACAGACAGACAGACAAGTGCTCGCGTAGGTTTACGCAACGAGAATAAATCCGAAATGGTATCTTTGGTCGTAACAAGCCCGACTATGAATTGGAGTCGAAAGCCCAAGAAGTTGCGAGTAGCGACAAAGGGAATAGCGAGGAGCGAAGCAAGAACCGAAAGTTGGGAGTGGGATGGATACGTGTAAGTAAAATCCCGGAATAAGTAAAGATATTCGTTCAAAACATGGTCCCGTAGAGGTCGTTTGGTCTATATGGGCGTCAAGGCTCCAAAAATTGGAATAAATGGTTGTATATAGTGAGAATTGCTGAAATGGGAAATCGTCGTTCACGCTTCTTCGATAATTCCTTCGCCGCCGGCTTCTTCTCTCCATTCACGACTCTTATCTGTCAACTTCTTAACACCAGTGACACGACCGGCCCATAGGCTCTCGATAGGGGTCCGGAAGGTGAACGCCCGCTGGCTGCTAATAACGCCGATGGCCTGGAGGACGGCCTTGCGGCTGTCACGGCCAAAGACTGCAGGGTGGCTGATCCACTCAAGACTGGCCTCAAGCTCGGCGTCAAGAGCGGCGACAGTGCTCGTATCGACACCGGCTGTGTTGCTGAGCGTCAAACCATCCGTTGATCGAGTCCTAGATATCGGTGGCGGGAACCCATTGGCGCCTGAATGAGCCGAGGCAGTTGGCGAAGGGGTATGCTTTCGGTCTGGGGTAGCCGAAATAGGAGAGTTATCAGACCCAGGTTGGGGCGTTCCAGGGTTCGACTTGCTGTTGGCGCCCGATGGAACAGGAACAGGCGGGAGTCCGCCTTTACCCAATCCTTTCAGGATCGTCCGAGTTTCGTTTAGGAGGGTGTGTGCCCGATCGTGTTGGCCTCGTGAGACTAACGTCAACGCTCGAGTGAGCATGTCGGAAGTGAGAAGCTCCATTCGTCGCTGGACAATATGCGGGTGAGGAGGAATGGGTGGGCTGTTCTGCCAAGACGAAGACTTCTTCGAGTTGCCCGGAGCCGGGAGCATCGTGATGGCGAGTAATGACGGTCGAGGTAGATGCATCATGGTTCCATCTCTTAGTATATCGCCCCAGACTAGGTCTGCTTGGATAAGCGGTAACTCCTCCACCGAGACTGCTCTCTGATCGTCATGTTCTACAGGTCCGCCTAGTGCTTCGAGACCAGATACGATCGTCTCCCAGGGGTCTTGAGGTAGTTGCTCCTGGGATGAGTTGTCGGGAACGATGACTAGTTGGACTAAGATGTCTCGTTTGTCACCGAATCTAAGGTCACCTAGGGAGGCTTCGGCATCGCGGCCTGTGGCACGCTTGGTGATCTGCAAGGCTCCACTGATCTTATGGAACCTAGCAGGCGATCCTTCAGGCAACTTGAGCTTCAGCTTCACGTTCTGGTGGGATAGCGACTGTATCGATCCCAGGCAGCCGGCCAAACACTCGCGCAGCATCATCCAATCCTTGACATAGGTATATGAGGCCTTTGTCCGCGTAGAGAGTTCAATCATAGTATCTGGCTTATGGGTCATGCCAAGACCAAATGAGTGAATTGTAATCCTGTATATAATTAGCTTCATGTATAGTTTTAGGGATAAGGGCAGTCTTACTTGGCAGCCTCCGCTCGTGAAACGACGAAGTCAACGCTGTCAGCGTCCGATGTCGAGGCGTCACTGATCAGCATGATAGTCGCGATCGGGTTGTTATACTTGCGCTGCATAAGCAGATCCATAGCAACGTTGGCACCTTCAACAACGTCCGCCCGGTGGCTCTTCTGTCCCACAGGCTTAATTGAAGCCAGGATGTTGTTCCACCCGTGCCATGCCTTTGTAGTCATACCCACGATAGGGACACCGCCTCCACCAGACCCAAATGTAACGAGACCCATGCGATCCCGCTCACCGAGGGTTTGAACCATGAACTTCAGAGCATCTCTAACTAGGTTGATCTTAACACCTTGCATCGAAGATGAGATCGGTACTACGACGACGACGTCAATAGGCACGTGGAAGGACGAAATAAGCGGGCTCTTAGCAACACTCGTGTACTCGGTAGCAGCTGTCGTGATGGACTTGGGGCCACCATAGGAAGAGGCTAGCGACGAAACCCGCTGAGGGCGAGTTCCCCTACCCCATTCATCCTCTTCGGCTTCCGATGCCTCGGCACGCTCATAGTCTGGGCTTCGGACTGGGGAGCCCTCAACGGCGTTCAGGTCAAGAAGAGCCTGCTGCCAGAGCTTCAATTGGTTTCGGTTCTCGAACCGCAGGTGGAATTGTGGGAGCTCAGCAACAGAGAGACTCAATGTCAATACGTTCTCGTCGACTGGTAATGAAAATTAATTAGCCAGATCTCCTAATCACATAGATGAGGTCACTCACTCATACCAGTTTCAGTAACCTCGTTAAGGTGTTTCTTGATAAGAATGGAGCCCTTTAGGGTGCATCGCGTCGCTTTTCGGGGCATTCCGTTTTCATCCCATTGTTGCTGTTGCGCGGGCGGGAGATTTTTCTTCTCTTTGACGCAAATAAGCATCTCGGCAAAGAGATAGCACTCGAGTTCCTGCCATGAGACCTTGTCTTTGCCAACTCGTAAAGTGCCATATAGTCGCAGTTTTCCGAATCTATATATTGTAAGTCATTCTGGCAGGAAGAGAAAATGACGAACGCATCAATAACATACCTGTTGAAATCGAGACCATGCCAGTTGTCTACTCGGTTGCGTAGATTTTCGGTCATTTCCTCCAACACTTCTGGTGCCTCATACGGGTAGAAACGAGGCTGCGAACTTCTCGCAGGCGATGGCGGTCTCTGTGCAAAGGCGTCCTCCACGCGCATTTGTGGTGTCGGGCTTACAACTCCGAGGTCTTCGGGATCCGGCTTCCACTTGCTATCGGCAACTTCCACGGTGACAAGGCATGTCAATGTTTGCTGCTGTCTTGATCGGTTTATGGTGGGGAATTCGGATCGAACGACGACTGATGGTGGTGGAATCGGGTTACGTGCCATGGCTCTCGGGCTACCTGGTGTGGTTTCCATGGCTTGGACATCATAGTCGTGGCGGCGTGGCGGTCCGCTTTGTGCTGTTTCGGGGTAGCCTGTCGAGGAAGCAACACCAGTAGCTTCGCTGTCGCTACGGCCATGCCTGGTGCCCGCATAACGTTCCGAGGGTGGTGCCTCTCGGCTGTCTCGAAGGCTGCCGCGGGCGACACTCTCACGGCCATTGCTAGGAGCCATACTCCTACCGTTAGACTCACCGCTAGGGGGCCGACCACCCTGGGATTCCCAGTGATTATTCGGGGTCGGCGTAGTTATCGATCTGTTATCACCCGTAGATGCGGATCGCACCATGCTTGTTATCTTCTCTATAGCGAGCAGCAGGGTTAGTACGCGCCCGGCTAAATGGTACCGGCCTTGGGTTCTTACCAATATCCAACACATTGCCTCCTCGGCTCGTGTCCAGGTGCAGAGGCGCGTTACATGCCGGGCAATACTGTGACTCGAATTCGCGAATGAACTCGTAGAAACATGCTTCGTGGGAAACATGCGAACATGAAAATTGCAGGATCCTCTCTCCGCGCAGTGTGTGCTCCAACGGTTCCTCACAGACAGCGCATTCACCCCCGACAAACGTCCTCTCCCTCCGCGTGCGGTTTCTTTCGGTATTCATCATGCGGTTATGGCGTATGGTATCTTTGGAGGTGGATGAGCTTATAGATGCAGCGGAGCGATGCGACGGCGCTCGCTGCGGCTGCGGCGACGGGCGGAGTGTGGCCGCAGTAATAGAATGATCTGACGATTGGGGACACAGAGTCAGCCCGTGATTGCGAAATAGCGAAACAAGGCGCTCGACTTCACGGAATGTAATGTGGGAGGACCAAATTACAGTTCCGGTCAGATTAAAATGAAAGGGGTCTCACTCTTCTCAGGATAGGACGAGGTTGTGCCGCTGTGTACACTTTCCCAATCGTCTTCCCGTCTCAGGAGAGAACGCAGAGAGCGCGACTCGCCACCGGGTTTTCGTAGACCAATATCGAACAAATTCGAAATTTGACCCTCGCGGAATCTATGATCCTTTTCGCCGGTTGCGCCAGAAAACCCGTATGATTTTGACGATGATCGACTAAACATGAGAGTCGTAGGGCTGTGTGTGACACTCTATATGGATTAGACAGTTATACGGGTGGCTAACTACTAGGTAAGATCCAAAGAAGATTGGGGAATCGGTGCGGCTGTGTCCAAAAAGTGAGATTATGGCAAATCGAGTAAGATCAAATCTAATCCGGTATATAGTGAGACTGATGAATGAGTATATGGGTATCCGGGTGGCTGTGACAATGGGCTGCTAAGGGACTGTTTCAAGTTGGTGGTATCGTCAATGCTTGCGACGAAGAAAACGGGCTGAAGTGCGATAACGCTGGCGCATGTACTGTTGGTATGCAGAAAACAAGGCTTCTGAAACTGAACTGGCTAGCTTCGTCGAGGTTCGTGGTGATGAATTTCAATCAATATCAAGTTCGTCAATCGAGTCCGAGATTATTAACAGATCGCTTCGCTATTTGCAGACAAACAGGATGTCGAAAAAATTAATCAGTGGGCGATGAGTGTATTAGGGAGGTCGGGCGGGAAATAGTAATGGTCGAGGTCGAAGCCCAGGTTCGTTAGGATCTCCTTTTAGTGGACGAGAGAGATATTCTCCAAGTATTCCGTCCCGGGATCCCAATAAGATATGAGTTAATGGTCCAATTTTTGGTGGCCGGGAACACCAATCAGTACGATGGCAACCCTCCCTGGCAAGAAAAACCGAACGGGAAGACGTTGTTAATAGCTGGCTGCACTTATTTAATGGGCAACTGTCGTCAGAAGGGAAAAAAAGGGGAATCCTTCTAAGTTCCCTTCAAATTGCTTTTTCCCTCCCCTCCCCGGGACCTAGTCGAAACAAGGTAGACCCTTGACTCGGAGCTCAGAACCGATCAATTGGTGGTGTGGACTATATGTACCGACTGTCCAGGCGGCTGTCCAGTTGATGTGTTGCTCAACCAGCTCGCTTTCAAGATCGGGCGCCGACAACAGAAGGGAACGACGCGGCCATGACAGAAAGAAGGGTCGTCAGTTAAAAGTTTCCGAATTACAAGAATTCAGGAGAACTGCGGCTGCGGCTACGGAAAAGGGAAGAGGCGAGAGGAAGAGGGAAATGGGGGCCAGAAGGGATTCAAGTACATGCCATATGTATGATTATGATGGATTATTCTCATTATTATCTCGTTTATTATACAATACTACCAGGACGATACTACGTTGGGTACAGTCCGGTACCTTGCTCTAAGAGATCCCCAGTGTCCATCCAGGGACGGGGTACCTGGTGCGTGCTAGCCTCCACCTCGCACATGTGGCCTGCGAGCTTGGAAGGTACCTAATAGTCCTGTGGAAACGGGGGGAGAGTGGGCTCAAAAGTGCTGGGCGTGTCCATGTACTCCGCACGTAGTTGACATGTACATCAGTCAACCTTAATCTAAAACACATCATTGATCGATCAGTTTGTAGATTGATGATATCTTCAGCGCTAACTGTACATGTACCCGGTGTCTGTATACGTCAGCCATTTCCTGTAGCCATTGGTTGGAGTAGCTGCAACGTTCGCCACAGAAACAAGAGAAGACACTCCCCTAGCTGTCAAAACCGGTTGAGTGGATCGAACCATTTGACAGAGGTGTTCAAGTCTGGTTATGAAGGTCCGAGAGAAAGAGTCCAAGTGGGCGACGAACCATTATCGAAGGGGACCTGTAAGTCTGTGCATACTGCTCGTACATAAGTAGCTTGGTAGGCAGCATGGGATAGGAATTTTCTCAGTCCTTGTCAGCAGGGGCCGAAATCCTTGCCTCCAACCATAGTCCAGTCCACGTCCATGGGTGCCCTACCAGAGAGTACACACAGATGTACCCCCCGCCCAGCTAGGAAGAACCCTGAGCCCATGGCGCACGATGTGTTCCTGTACTGTGGTAAGAATTCCGCTTGGTAAGTACCCAATTTGCCTCCATACCACGTACTATGGTAATTATACGGAGCTCCTAATGCTTTACATCGGGATAAGTCAGCATCGTTCCAAGCTGAACCATTCTCACCACATCTTAAAAGTCCATATAGGATAAACGTATGGCATAAACCAGCGAAGGCATCGTTGTGGAAGATTACGGTGAGGCTGCTCGCTTGCTCAGAGAACACCGGCATAAGCCGCACGGGCTAGTGATTTAGGAGATTTGGGAGAAGAGAGGCACGGCATGACAGCATCATCCCAGGCTTCATTTTGACAGCAGCGGTCGTCTTGTCTGTGAGCCGCCTTCAAATTACGGTCTAAACGGAGATGAGAAACCCAGTCCCCAATCTTAATTGGGTCAAAGAGTCTTAGCAGTGGCAGTATTCTCGCTACAAGCTCCCAGCGACGTAGAATTATGTCTCGGTCATCCATCCGTCGAAAACTCTAAAGGCGCTAGAATCGATAGATCTCGAAGCGATCATAGACACTAAGCTGGGTGCCAAGGCCTCGGAATAGCGTCTACTCGACTACGCTAAAAGTCGGAACTTTCTGCACGTGTCCCGCCGGACTGTAGTAGTCGCAGTAGTTGCAGTAGTCTTAGATTAGCATGCTCCGTAATAGAAAAAGAATAAAGAAAGTTAAAGCAACAGAACGCGGACAAGTCAACGTAAACATTCAACCGCCTTACCACAGCCGATATAATTTCATGTAATAGGAGCTGAAGCCGTAGCTGATGTCTTGTCTCCACCCCCTTTCCTTTTCATCTGCCGTAATAATGGTTGTCGAGATGAAGATAATGCTGATGACGGGATAACGAAGCTGCTAGAAGATCACTCGCCATAATGAGGATGGTGGTGGGATTTATTCCTTAATTCCTAGGCAATAGGATTCGTAGGATACAACGGTTAGGTAATTAGTGAGAACAGGTTTGATGATAACTACACTTGAATTATACCAAAAGTCACATTTCTAGAAGAGAAGTGACGTGTAAATCCGGTACTTTCGACTAGAAGTATCCAAATCTCAGGCACAACGCAGACAGGTACCGGCACTCACATACGATATACAAGGTAAGTACTTTCTTCTATATGTCTGCTACGAGTTTAATGTGAAATAGGTAGGTAGGGACGTATGGAAATGGTTCTCTTACCTAACACCTCCCTACCTAATACTGAGATGAGCATGGTAGGAATAGTATTACCCAATTTTCATGTGGCTTAAAGTGCATGCAGCGGATCTCTGTTTAGCCCTGTGAGCTTTCAGTTCCTTTTTTTCTTTTCTCTGACTGTGCCTGGCTATGTTTCTGTTTCTACCGGCATGTCTTGTTTCTATTCGCAAACAACATACACTCCGCCCTCGCTAAATAGCTTCCAAATGGGTAGTAACCAAACCCCATGTACTTTTGCTACCTAGCCTGTCTAGGTATCTCCCAACCTCTCAACTCTCCACTCTCCCAGAACTATTACCAGGACGCCCTAGGATCCCACTTTGACGGCATTGCATATGATGACCCAATCACTAGGTACCGATGCTGGAGAAGGTCATACAGAACCGTGCCATTCTCGGGATGACGCCATGTAATCCTACCGAATGCATGTCGACCAATTGTAATTGTCAACCACAAGCCAGCAGTAAAAAAAGTTGTACCTAACAAGTAGTAGGTGCACTACGCAACTCGCAACCAGCCACTAAGAATGCGTATATCACATATGGAAACTCACTTACACCTAACTCTCAGCCTCTTTCGACTAGATAGACGGCAGTCTTTCAAACAAGTGACAAGATCCATACCTATATTAGACAAGGTGGTTTAAGGCACGAAGACATCCCGTCTCGTCCGTCTCACCGTCACATAGGAAAAACATACGGGCATAATCATTCAATCAAAGCTCGATAGCAGTGATGGCACCTAGAAGAGCTTCCAAGCAAAGATTTTCAGCGTAGTACAGATATGTGTCACTCGCTATTGTCTGACCACCGATTACGTAGGTACTCCTCGTCACTGCGGCGGCATCTTCAGTATCCGGCGATGAGCAGCCATTGGTGCCGTATTTGCGAGTAATCATGGGCTGCATGTGGCTTATTGGACAAGCCCCTACGGCCGGTAGCCACACCGATATCGTTCACCCGCCGATGCAGCGTCGCCGAACAGCCCGGTGTCCAAGGGCCAAGGGGCGTTAGCCGTGGGACATACCTGGTATGTACCGAAGCCTCATTCAGCCTGGACCCAGAAGACTGGGAGCTCACCATGGCTTCCTTATCGCTGTGCCGCATTTATGACGACTTACCTGTTAGGACCCGAGAGTTCAACGAAAGTCCTTTGATTAAATTCGCAAGCCGTTACATCACCTTAGCAGGCTTGTGATTGATGTAATCCGCCCCTTCGCCGGTAGGTTCCGGTAAGCGGGATTCCGATCATTCCATCCAGCCAGACCAGGGACTCGGTGTCGGTTACATTAGAGACAGCGCCCGGATAGGTCAGCATATGCTGTTGAGCGAGGTGGTGCATCAGCAGGTAATAGTGATCAAAGTCGCTATAAGATCGAAGTTCAACTCAAATGTCGGGCGTGACTAAAATATGACATGCGAGACAATATGCCGCCTAGAGTACATCCGGACCAAGACGGCGGTACAGCACCTCAATACGTCACGCAGTGCGACGTGGCGAGGCTGTTATCATGCACTCTGCTGTAATGGCTTCTGCCTTACGGAGGAGGAGGTGTGCCACTTAATCTACTCGAGCGGTCTCACATCAGCGATTCGTTTAGGAATGATATGCAACCGACACTGTATCGGACTGGTAGTCATAGTGGAGTCACGAGACATACGGCTTTTCAGCTCGTAATTCAATAACGTGCCCGATAATGGACATTCAAGAATCTCCGATGCCACTCCTCCATCCGGTCCGTCCCTCTTGTCATCTTAATATACTATTTTCACCAGAAGAGACATTGTAATTGCCAAGTATCAGTCAAGGGCTTCCCGACTCACGTTAAGCTCCACTCCACAACTACCCTTTGGTCATAAGGTGTTATTTATTCATAGAGTAAAAGCCCACATACGGCATACTCCTAGTCCTCGGCAGTTATGTATCCTTGGCTTCGTTGAGTGAGATATATGTTCTGCTAGCCTATGAACTGCTTCCAAGAGAGGAGCTGAGAAGCCACTGCAACACATACATACCACTGAAGTGGGTGTCAAGTCGCATCTCGCAAGCACAGTACCGAAAAGCATTAAACCCTCGTAATCCACGTGGCAAGAACCACAGAGTTTCCAGTTAAGCAGGTGTGTCAGGTTCCTTTGCATTCTAGTGGTCGATTAAGTGTAGAATCTCCCTTAGCCTCTTCCACTTCTGATACCCACCGGCTCCATCCAGGGCCAGTCCTGAAATACAGCGAAGGGCATCATAATCCATGAGGTTATTGACAGGACGGAAACACTACCACTCCCTTCGAAAAGCTATCCATCCCACTGGCAAGCAATATTAAGGCAAGAAAGCTACGTGATAGGCATTGCCACCAGCCTGGCTAACAACGATAGACCACTCTCAAATTCGTGATATATGGGAGTTACATATCCGAACCGTTTATATTGTGGCTTGCCAGGGCTTCAGAGCTTAAGGTGGACGGACCGACTACTCGCCTCCGCCACAATCTAGTACTACGCTCTCGTAGAAACCGTTCTTTAGCTATGGAATATAGCTTAGTACTACCGAATCGTCACAGAGAAAAGGGTACCAAAAAGGCGGAGACGGGTGCTCACCTCTGCGTCAGCTACACTACATATAAACTTGGCCGAATATACATATGCTCGCCGGCCAGTGCTACGCGAATCCTCCTCTGGTACGTAGATCTGCGTTAGCGTATCATCCAGGACTCATTCAGGTGCTCGATCCAATAGCACCTGCAGAATAGATCAAGCAGCCACATGTGGAGGATGAGTGAAAGGTTGCGTTCGCATATTGAGAATGCGACGATACTTGAGGGCCATTCAACTAGAATTCCGCCATTTCAGCTTCGCCCGCGTGTTGGTCGTTTTAGATGACGAGCACTAGCACCGACGCTGTTGTCATACCTAATCAAGTTTTTTTCTCCCTGTTGAAACTTGAAAAGCATAATACCGCACATCTTATTATGTTACCTATCACAATGATGTTTCTTAACGCGAGCATCTTAAATTTGCCAACCTGACCGGGTCGAGTCCGTCGACCAAGATGAGACTAGGGTACCTTGCAATACCGTCTCATCGAACCCTAGAAAGTGTTCCTGAAACGTTCAGGAACGTGCAGCAGATCAGGGGTTAAGATAGTGAAATATGGAACTAACTACTATACCGGTATCCTCTTTACCCTCACAAATGGCAGTTCCTCGACTTTGGTATTCTACACTAGTCGGATCTTCTCGTCGAAAAGGGCGTTGCTGCCGGTCATGGGGTTCCGAACGTGGAGATTTTACTGCTGCAGGGCCCGCTCCGGTGCTACCGCTACACGATACAAACGCCGTACTGTTGCAGTACACGTATAGTTTGAACCTGGGTCTTGCAGTAGCCGTGGTCAACGGTCTATGGCAAGGTTCATAGATAGCATGGAAGCTTTATATCTCAATCTACTTAGATCAGAATCCCATCGGCAGTTGCTTTCACCAAATCGTAGCTTTTATCAATGTTGAAACATTCCTCCCTACACTAGTATTCGTCGAATTTACTTCCCGAAATTGATCTACCTATTGAGCGGACTGTCCCGCGATGATCGACTCACTCACGAAATGCTAAACGTCTCGGGTCTAGCCAACCCAAGTCATCTCGCAGCTGGTAGCGGCGCACAGACTAGTTCGCCGGAACACAGAAGAGATCTCGCCTCGCCTGTAGTTGCTCTCGTCCCGCTGCCTGCTCCCGCGAGGTCGAGGGGTTACACTTTTAATTTAAATTTTGCTTTTTATCTTTCCCCTTCTGGTTGTGACCGTTACAGCGTTACCTTGCATTGCATCCGACCACGTTTGTGCCCTGACTTGGCAGCTGGCCAAGCTTCGATTTCTGTTCTAGAGCAAGGTAACCACACAGCATTAAAACAAGACCCTTCAAAGTTCTTGACGGTATTTTTCTACTTACCGGCTACTTTTACCTTGGTGTCTTTTATTCGTATCCCCAGTGAGTGCTGGCAAAACGATATCTCATCGTTGACCATATTGATTATACCCTAGTCTCATGAGATCTAGATCCATGCCTTTAGCCAAGGTTACCAGGTTACTTCTGCAAACCCAAGAGTTAGCTACCTGGGTACTGTAGTAATATCTACTGCGCGTGTAAGCTCGTTGTAACCTCACCTGCTGATTTCTCCACCGATTTTCCCCACAGGCTCGGACAAAACATTCATACATGTAAGTAGTCGATTAATATGTTTGTGGATTTCGGAAGCCAAGCGACGAAGTTTTGACTCTCTTGTCTAGGGCAATGTACTATGTAGTACGACTAACTGGCTGCAGGTACTGTTTTTCTCCGGCCCATGGCTCTATCATACGTCCCCATCATGTGTCCTAGCATCAAACACATGATATCTGCAGGAAACTACATACTACGCAGGTAGACACAGGCTTCAGGGGCAGGACCAAAGGACTACACTACTCTAGGCTGGTGCAATTTACGAGATCAAGTTCCTGTCCAATAGCCTGTTGAGGATGGCACACTACTATGTACTATCGAACGTCCTTCTCTAGGCATCTGATCAAAGGCAGGTCTCACTCGTACACCATTCCTCTACTTACACAAACTAGGAACTGTCAAGACCCTGGTTTCGTCCCAAGAGATTCGTGATCAACCATCCTGGAACGACGGGGGGAGCGGCCGCGAGATCGAGACGCCGGGATTCGGAAGTTTATCTCAACGGTTGCAGCGGCAAGGTACGCATGAGTCTCTATCGACCCCGTTCGCACACCACGATGTCAAGCTGCCGCAACATCCCACGTTCCGCCATTCTGCATCATCTGTGAGGGAACGGCTCTCAGTGTGGCCCTTGCATACCCGTATCGTGGCACCCTAGTTGCCGGCTACACACGGTGGTGCCTGGTTGTCTACCACTAACCTAGGACACTACGTTGCGCTACGCAAGTAAACCTAAATGTGAAGACCTACCTCGCTCTTCATCCAATACCGAAACTCCAGAGAAATGATAAGTACGCCTCGAGCTAGCCAATTGCACCCTACGCGATAACAGATTGCGGAATTGAGGCGCAACCCTTCCTTATGGTGTGTGACCCTCGCGTTTCGTTGTTTTTTGGAGTCGCGAAGCATTATCTCTCTCAAGTCAGAAGACCGCCTTGGCGTATTTGCTCTATCATAGGTAGTTTAGACGACGTTGCGCTGATGCACTTCAACCCTCCACATTCGACATTGCTGTGCTATATCTTCTATTCTATACACATACGTGTATGCTTCATGCTAGAGCTCATTTGGAGTGGAATCTCACCAATGTCCAATGGGCTTATCTGTAACTTCTTCTCGACTCGTTTCAGATTGGGTATCAATACACGAGCTGCTTCTCCAACCCGCCTTTTTAAGCCGCTAGGTGGGATGCATTTGACATCACAGAGGCGAGACATACAGCAATGTTGGTATTTGTCTGGCCCGCATCGCCTAGCTTTGTCAATATAACGTCAATGGTCTCTCTTCCCCCACCCCACGGGACGGCTCGACTACGACGTATATCAGATCATTTGTTCCATAGTCCGCCACATGGTATTTATTAAGTAAGTGAGTCTATGTACGTAGGGTAACGCGGATACGTAGTGTGAGTAGCATCCGGCGCATACGATATGGCGACGCCAATGTAAAAGTTGGGGTCGAAAGAGTGGCTGCTGGTTGGTAGGCAGGTACAGCAACTCTATCTATCTTCAACTAAGCAAGCAAGCCACTTCCTCACTCTCGGCGTCTCTCGCCTTTGACTCGCCCAGTTTAGGGGGGATCCGTTCCTTTGGCGGGCTCACGAGGCGTGCCGATGGCACACACAATACATACGTCTACTTGTCGAATACAACCACCTTTACACGGAGGCATGTACTCGCGCCCCGAAGGCGAATCAGAGCCCGTGAGCAGCCCTCCCGCCGGTGCTGCGCCGCTCTCCTGCTTCTCTGAGCCGGCAAACGTCCAGCGCGCCTCTTCCTCGTAACCCCGCCGAGGGTTTTACAATCGGGGGGACGACCAACCTGCTTATCCTGTCCTCCTATGTTTGCTATCTCTTTTTCCCTTATGTCTTGTTCTTTCGTATGTCTGTCCACCCCGCAGGTACGAATTGTGTCTTACACGACTCATACTCACAATGCAAAAGTCCCCAACCTATTATACGCTTCGTGTGTGCAGTGCCGTAGTAATACGAGGCAAAATCGCCGGTCTTCCTACCCACCCACTTACATATATTGCATCCTCGTACGCAGATTAGGTGGGTTCGATAGATGGATGGATCATTAGGTAGGTACAATAGGTACATCGTCAGCTCCCAAGCCGGGACGAATTCCTCCCAGGTACGGCTCCGGCAGGTGGGGGCCGAAAAGATACCTTGGCCGGGAATTAGGATAAGGTAGCTCCTTTGTATGTGCGCGGCAAGTCGCTGAGTACGAGGCGAACTTCTTGGGATTTGGGGGCTGGTCGTGTTATGCTTAATCAAGTTCTGACTGGAGGCGCTGCCGCCCCGGATGACGAGCTGAGGTTACCAGGTTAGGTTAGTTAATTAGCCGCGAGGAACGGGAAGGATGGGAGGAAAAAAGCAAAAAACGTCAGTAGGTAAGCAAATCCGAACAACTGGTGGTGGTAGTAACTAAGTAGATTTACTACTGCTTCAGGTGCGTAAGACTAAGGAGCTTTGCCGTCCCCCCAAGCCCATCCTCTTGTCTAGACTATATTCCCTTTTTGGCTCCCTGCACCGCTGTTGCCGAATGGATTCCCGGGGTTGGGTAAGCGGCAATGCTTTACTACGTATGTAGGGCCGTCCTCCATATTATCATCGCCTACTATGTGTGCAGTCACATCAGAATCTTAAAGACACTGTATAATAGCGTGAGGTAGTTGAAGGCATCCCACACAAACGACTATGATAGGTAGCGCCGAGTGTCGTAATATACGGAGCGTACGCTGCAGTCAGCTTATCCGTACATAGTGTCAACCACGTGGAAGCCGCATCGCCGTCATCTGCTCGAAGCATGCTTACCTTGCAGCGATCCACACTACTCCACGGCCAGGCTTTAGACGACGGTCGATATCCAGACGCATATACTGTCTGCGGGTAGGTTCTAGAATGTCTCGACTCGCAGTAGAAGCATCTTGGCTATGCGTGTGGATATACACAGCTGAAAGAGAGTTTAACCGCAGATCTGGAGCCGTGATTTTCTAGCTAGCTTCTTCCGATACCGTTCCTTGCTATCTGATACGTCTAGCTCATGACATGAAACACTATGGTGACTGTAAGCTGTGTTTGCTCGCTAGCTTGGGCTCCTCCGCCTAGACTTTAGTTTAAGCCGAAGCCGGGTTGTTTTTCCTTCCGGATATCTTGGATTCTCTAACTTCAGACCTTTGGATTTGCTCCTAGTCTCGGAACTAATTCCTTATACACGCCCCGCTCAGCGAAGATCTATACCGGAGTAGAGTATTACCGGTCTATTTTCATATTCAACTTCCATTATGAGCAGGTGACCAATTTTCTGTAGTTCTAGTTCATGCAGTATTAGAATGGAACACTAGAGTATAGCATCATGAACTCGCTACAGCACTCGTGAGTAGGCATAGAGTTAATATCTAGAGTGGCGGTAGGGTAGGTTCTATTCCGTTTGATTCCGTAATCAAGAGATATTACAGACCTCTCCTATTCTTCCCATAGGTCAGCCTTGGTGAGTCATGTATGTATGTGAGGCTCTTAGCCGGCACTCGTTCAGCTCTTTCATACCCACGGGTGCCCTGAAGTACGCCACGTGCCTTCTGCTTCTGCTTGCTTATCCTGCATTCTGACCACCATAACCAAATCTCAACGCACATGAGACCCCCTTTCGTCTCCTAACGCTCGGGTCAAGGAGGGTGGTCATCAAGGAGTCTCGGAGCGCGACTCGGGATCAAGTAACTAGGACGCCAGCCGCCCGGGCCGTAGCGACTTAAGGGTATAACGTGTGGCTGTTGGGTATGGAGCATGGACACGCGCATAAGCTCCAAGCTCCTTATTTGATCCATATAGTCAAAATTGTGTCTTGATTCGTTCCGTTGGTAGGAGGTTCCCGAAGTGTTTCACCCGGGGCTTGATGTGTGTTAGGACTGCAGTTCCAGAGCCTCTTAAGGT
Source organism: Hypomontagnella monticulosa (assembly GCA_902825475.1). NCBI lineage: Eukaryota > Fungi > Ascomycota > Sordariomycetes > Xylariales > Hypoxylaceae > Hypomontagnella > Hypomontagnella monticulosa. The sequence continues at coordinate 2,291,423 of CADEBF010000011.1, read as the reverse complement.
CTCAGTTAATATGAAAGGGAGAAGACATCGCTCCTCCGGCTATTATATAGATGAATCACTTTTCTGTGACTTATTTGATTTGCATCGTTACTTAGTATATATCGATCGATATTTAGTCTATATAAACTGAATTGTAACGTTTCCTTTGATCTCGACATCCAGTCTACGACTTAGACCGTCGGGGAGGTTAGCGACACTCGAGTGTGTACACTAGAACTTGAGCACATATACCTAGGTAGGTAGGGACGGGGATCATAGGATATGACTACCTGCTTAATAAACCAGTTACTACATAGAAGCGTGTTACTCCGTGAATGATATTTTCTCCACGTTGTCGAAGCATAGTTGAGTTGGATCGGAAAGCTGAATAAGGACGGCCCCCATATTCTACGTTGGTTAGCATCATGTAGTGTTGGCCCAGAGCTATGGAACCTGTGCTGTTATGCAGCCCTATCTTACAGTAGCGTTCAGATGATATGCAGCCAGAGATCGTACATAATTGTTTGCAGCTCACGATGTACGAAGGTCGGAGGGATTACCTAAATTCAAAGTAGCTGGATGTACATATTCTCGTTATATTGAAGTATAGTCATGCCTACCATGCCTTGGTTAGACTCAAACTACTGGGTGTATACTCTGTTCCCCCTCCCCCTTTTTCTTCTAAAGTAGATCGACCGAGCCCAGCTCTCTCATACCGCGGGGCTGGAGTAATGGCCCAACGTGTCAGCAGCTGTCCCCCTATGGCATGAATATACGTTCCAATCAGTGTTAGTAAGATTTTATGATGTGTTATGTTTTCGTACTAAATATCCAGCACCTAAAAGTGCACCTTTTTGAAGACAATGACGACCCCAAGACTCGAACTATACGATGATTCATGTTCGAAAAAAGACCATAGTGTTTCGACCTACACGACTCTTTCATAACTTCAACTAGCTGTATTTCATAGCCACATACTACCAGCTCTACGGATAGTGCAGCCGCGACCTGGGCCCTAAGTTCCGTACGGAGACTCATAGTTAGCCTTTACCCCTATCCTTCTTAAAGCACCGTTCGATTATCCCCATCTTTAACCTAGTCTCAATAAGCCTAAGCGGTAATTCTCCTTATATTGTATTGTTATATTGAAAATGATAGATGCAATATTCATTAGGTTCTAACGACGTGCGTCTTTCGTCCATGAATTGATGGCTAGTTAAAGATTGGTGAAGAGATACTGGGTGTCGAGACTAAACTATGACCTCTTGATTCGAATCTAATTATAATTTGTCTTACTTGTGCTTCGCATTTTAGATATATTACTGAAGGTTATGCTGAGGACGTTGACGTCGGTACAGTATCACACCCTAGATGTCTACTGAAGCCTCCTTGGGTTTCTCACAAGTTGTTGACTGGGACTAGCTGAGTCTTGTCACTTCACTAAGCCTTAATATCATGGGCTATTACTATCCCGAAAACCATGGTTGGCGCTGATATTGTGCTTAAAATGTTTGGGTCACCTACTGCTATCGACTGTTAATTGGACAATAAGGTACATAGAGGTGTGGAAGGTCTGGATCAATATGGATTGAAGACGGATAACGAGCTTGCTCGGCAAATTTGAGTCTTGCGCGCTTGTGTATCGGAGTGGTTTACTCTACATGGAGAACATACTAAGCACGTAGTCTTCCGAAGCTTATTAGGACGTTGGGACTCAAAACGGTAGAGCAGACAAAGTATATCACACATGCTCCTGAAAGACAGCTTATACATTAGCTTTTGATTTCAGACCTGGCCGTTGACGGATGCTATCAACATCGCCGGGTGTACCGGTTGACCGTCTATACTGGTGTATAACTCCGACTATGCTCCAAAGATCACATATAGCTTTTTATCTGATAACCTTCCAGCATTTCCCTTAATCCTCATCCCAGTTAGGGTTAGGTCCCGGAGGCTTGGGGCCACCGGCCTGTCTTGCCACAATGATTTGGTCTACTGATAACACGGTTCGTGCTGCTTCCGTCGCCAGCTTGATAGCCCAGGCTTTGGTGACCATGAGGTCGAGAATGCCTTGCTTTTTGGCATCCAAAGTGCCACTGTTGTCATTGTTCTATAGTAGAGTGTTAGTACTGCGGCTATCGTGATTGAAAAGAAGTGGAAGGCCTTACCTCTATGTCAACGCCCGTAATCCAGCCGTCCTTCTTGTTGTGTGCGGTGTAAAGTCTGCTCAACACCTCTGTGGCATCTAGACCGGCGCTTTCTGCTATGGTCCTGGCCACGACCTCGAATGCCTCTCCATACTTTCGGATGGAGTATTGAGGCAGGCCTGACGTCTTGTCCGCAACAGCTTGTATCCTTCCAACTAGCTGTAGCTCTGTGGCACCTGCACCGGGGACCAGCCGTGAGTCACGGGTGATGGCCTTCACAACATTGACACCGTCATCAACTGCTCGCTCGACGTCGTCTAGATGGTTTTGTGTAGCACCACGGAGAACGATGGTTGCTGTTCTCGTCACCTCATTTTCTTGTCTGAATACCGTGACACGGTCTCCACCAATCTCAAGGGTCTCAACAACGTCTACTGAACCCATCTCGTCTGGCATAGGGGCACCTAATCTCGCAAGGGGTGTGGCACCAACAACTCGGCACACCCGCCGTAATTCAAACTTGCTGAGAATCTTGATAACAAGGATGCCGTATCGGTTGAGGTAGTGCATAGCAAGCTCTCCAACGGTTGTGCCGGCAATCACTACTCTCAATCCGGCATCGTGTAGCTCCTTGATAGCGGTCTCTAGCTGCTCCTCTTCTCCTTTCGTGAAGTCTATCATCTCCTTGGCGTTATGTAATAGAACGGTACCCTTGGTCTCGGTCTGGCTGATGTCGATAGGGCAGGAGAAAACACCGACCTTGGCCTGCTTCGCTTTCTTGACCGATCCATCGGGCTCCTTGGGGAATACCATACCCTTCACTACCTTGCTCTGCTCCAAGCTGCCACCCATGATCTTGACTACTCGGATATTGTCGACGTTGAAGTTGGCGGGGTTCTTGGGAAGAACAGCGAGTACAGCTTCCGAAACGAGATCGGCCAAGGTATCCTCGTTTCCGTTCTGCTTGCTGGCTACTACCGTTCGGATCGCCTTGCTTAGCTCTTCTTGGTTTCGGATATCTTCTACCTTGTCGACGACAAGTTCCTCCAGGGCCTCAAGTGCGGATGCCTGGGCGCGTTCGTAGCCTGTAACTATATCGGCAGTTTTCAGACCCATTCGTAGCAGATCTTCGGCCTTCTTTAGGAGTTCACCGGCAAGTACGATAACAAGGTTGGTTGCGTCGCCCATCTCGGCTTCCTGCTGTTGACTTGCCATAACCAAAAGCTTCGCGGCGGGGTGGACAACATCGAGCTCCTTGAGGATAGTAGCAGCGTCGGAGGTTAGGATCATCTTCTGGAGATGGTTGATGATGATCTTATTTCGGCCATAGGGTCCGAGAGAGGTCTGAACCGTCGAGGCAATAGCTCGGCAAGCATCGATGTTTCGTAGCACAGCTCCATCTTCTGAATCGTAGCTATATCATTGTTAAATTCTTCTGTATTCCGCGGATTCGCTAGCCATGGTGGGGGTGAACATACTTGTTGTAGCCTTGCTTGAACAGGCCAGCATTTGGCGCGTTCGGTATGTTGAGGGACATAATGCCGGGCTTTATCCAGAAAGACTTCCCGCTTGTTCGTTTAGGTTAAAAGGGGGTTGTCTTCAGGGTATTATGTGTTGAAGTAGCCCAAATGCTGAATAGTGAAGTTTGGTGGTGGGCTGTGATTTGAAGCTTCTACTAGAAAAAAATTAGTGGAGCTATCAAAAGCTACAAGGGGGGTATTGGGTACGTACTCTGCAGCTAGGCACCTGGAGAATGAGTTATTCAGGTATCTAGGTAGCCTTGCAGTAGTAAAGGTGGGCCAATACTCTGTAAACTCCAATCAGGGTCCCACATTGATCAGCCTTGTCATCTAAACGGCGCCATTACTGAATGTTATTTCTATGTACATGTACCTTACCTACTTAGCTACAACATTTGAACTTCGTCGCCTCGACGCTTTCCTCTCGTCGTCTCCCTTCACCATCATCACCACCAACCTCAACCACCCGATTGTTTGCTCGGCGCCAAACACATGTATCGGCGTATCGATTGCATTCAATCAACACCTTTTCATTAGTGATTCGGTTTTCACAACCATCACGAGGTCTGACTTGTTTACTCCAGTCTGTCAGCTGGAGTGTTTCGCTGGTCGCAGAGCTTCGTAACCGCGGTCGCGCATCATCGCAAAGATGGCTCCGCAAAATGGTAAGAACAATTACTTATCTTTGCAACTTCAACTGGAAAGCACATTCATCAAGGTTCAAATGTTCCTTCATCAATCCAAAGCCGGAGACCCTTTCTTTCACGTCTTGTTAAATAAGCTTGCTACCTCATCAGCAAGTGAAGCTCTCGCAGCCTTTCCACCCCATTTCAACTAACTGCCGGAAACATGGCTACGCCTCCTCTGTTTCGATTCCGTCACGGAAGGGCGCCTGTCCCTGTCGAGACTAGCCCTCTTGCCCCCGAGTTCGAATCTTCTACTATAGAACCCGACTCGTCTCCTACTCCTCAGCCTAGAGAGCGTCCTATTCATGATTCAGATGGCGCATCATCAACTAACAGAGACAATATCACAGTTAACCCACCGTCTCTCCCGCCTACCGTCGAGGAAGCCTACCGACGCAAGTGTATCCAGCTGAAGGAGCGCACGAAGGAGATCGAGGAAGAAGGCAAGGCATACCAACTTCGCCTTACTCGACTTAATCGCCAAGTCCAGAAGCTGCGTCTCGAACGCGCATTCCTCCTTGAGCAAGTCGCCAAGCGCACGAGCACCAATGTCGAGGACTCTGATGGCAGTCCCAGTCCGCCGCCGACCGTAAGTACAAATTCTCCCCCACTGTGGAAAATATTTGTTAAATTTAGATTCTAACGGCGTAGCAGCCTAAGGACAAGCCGCTCCGGACCAAGCGCGGTCATAGAAAGCCCTCGCTTCTCCCGGTTTCCGAGCCTACTGGCCCCAGCGCCACCTTCATCAGTCAGAACCTGAACACGCTCTCGCCCAGCTCCGACGCCTTCTCCCACTCCCAGCTCGACCACAAGGATCACGGCCGCGGTAACACCAATGGTGTAGGCAAGCGCCCTAAGCGACCTAGCAACGCTTTCGAGATCTACTGCAACGACACGCGACCCATCCTCCAAGCCCAGCACAAAGATAAGATCGCGGCGGGCGAGTTCCGACTCGAGGAAGAGCTTGCGCGCGGCTGGAAGGACCTCCCCGAATCCGAGAAGAAGCAGTTCCAAGCCCGCTATGAGGAAGAGCTGGAGAAGTACAAGGAAGCTGTCGAGGAGTACAAGCGCGGTGCTAAGGATGCGGCTCGAGAGCGCTCGCGCGGCGGCGACCGAGATCACCACGCTACCAGCCGAGCCCGTAGCGGCGGCGGAGCGCGCTCCGCCCGCTTCGAGGAGATCCAAGACGACGAGGCCGACGAGGACCAGGATGTCGAGATGGCGGACCCCGGCGACGCCGATCCTGAGCCCGAGGCCGCGGCCGACCAGGATACGGACCCGGAGACCGAGGTTGACGAGAACGACGGCGGAGCTGACGACTAGGGGGGATGCGCTGGACGTCTTGGTCGGATTTCGTTTAGGATTCCTCCTGCGCTACTGGCGCGTTTCAATCGAAGCCCTCCACCCTGATGATCATTGAAAAGAATAAGAATAGAGGAGGAAAATCTGTTGCTGCCTGCGTAGTCTCACTAAAAAGAAAACGGCGTTACGGTTGCGGACTGGCATAAGCACTTGCTTTGCAGTTTGTTTGATGTATATTACCAATAGGTTTACGAGGGATGCTAGTATGCCATGGCATAGGGTAATTCTTGAGACAGTAGAGGCAGGCAGGCATGGCTTCGTTTTTCGTATGGCACTCGGATTCGTTAGGGATAGGCGCATGAACTAAAATACGAGGACTCTTCAAAAATTACTTTCAAAGTACCTTTCTGCCGCGACCTGTACTATTCTACGAGGATGACATGACTGACTATAGGCACACATAGAAGACTACGAGGTAGTTAATCTCCATAAGTGCTATTGGAGGCTGCTCGCGCGGGATATTAGATTAATGGTGTCTAACACAAATACACATCCAGTGCGCCGTTGACCGTATCCAAATAGAAGTTGCGACGTATGCACCCGATCTGCTTGCTTTGTGGATATGCTATGCTATTCTAAGTCAACCGGTGCGCCCCGAACGCCATCCACTTCGTTACTGTTCCTGCTGGAAATATACACAACCTATTGGTACCTAGGTATCTGGTAGGTAATCAGTCCACGCCTGCGTAGAGGTCAACAACGATGTTGACGGCCGCGACAAGGATCTCGGCGGCGATGAGCACGATGACTATGTTTTATTAGCAAAAGGGGTGAAAGGATGTAGACGTAATGCTCTTACCGATCCACTCGAGTTTTTCGCCGTGACCATGGCTTAGTTGATCTTTCAGCACGGCCAGTAAATCCGCAATAACATCCAGGCGCTCGGTCAGTAGACCAACCCGCTGGTCCATCTCAAGGTAGCTGCGAACGGCCTGGTAGACGGGCTCGAGATGAGGCTCGACCCAGAAGAGCTCGGGGGTATCGAGGACGCTGCCGTTGAGATGGATATTGATGCGTAAGATGAAAAGTTCGCCGATTTGCATGTTGATCTGCGCTCTCGACAGAGCGATCTTGCCTGTTAACGCGATTTGCGTCGGAAGATCTTTACATGTGTCGATGGTCGTGGCGATGAGCTCTTCGAAGAGGGATGTCTGTATTGGGGGTCAGTCAATCTCCTTTTTTCCCCCACTCCCTTTCTCATGTCTTTTACACGAATGGAAAAAAAGGGGGGGTAATTATACCTTGACGCTCTGTGCGAGCGCATGCGATATCGCTAGTTTCGTCATATAATTCCCCTTGTCGCGTAGCGTGATGAAATCGTTGTATATCCGAGGCTGGTACTCGTTGGTGTAATAAAAATTAAAGCACTCCGTCTCCACGTCGTCAGGGTCCAACTTCTCTAACTCAAACTTGGCGATATCTTTGAGGAACCGCTGTTCGTGTGCTGGCGACATCCCCCATATTACCACCACGCCATAGTCGAACAGAAACACCTCTGGAGTATGTACCTGGGTATCGAAATTGACGTCTTGAGATCGATGCTCTTGATGTGAGTGTGGATCATGTATCGCACTCTCGTCCTCTGGACGTGATGGGTATGTGAGATTATTATGGATATCTCGGCCGTTGCTGTATGATTGCTCGTCTGAGGTCCCTTCCTGATGTTGTAACTGTAGACTCTGTATGCTCTCCCTCCTGTATGCCTCTAAGTGTTCTTCCACTTCGCCTGTCGAATGTCTCCTTTCATACGCCTGGATTGGCCTTTCTCGCACCTCTTCTACCGCCTCAGCCCGCTCTACCGATTTGCCGAGTGTGTAGTTGTATGGCGAGTATATGCATTCGTCGATCAACTTGGGGTTTGCCCCTCTATTCTTGCCTCTTCCCTTCAGAAACCTCATTAAGCCATCCATATGATACTTCGTCGCAGTGCAGTAGGCCGTTACTCGAGGCAGTCTATCGCGATCCGCCTTACCCAGCCGTGCGGCATCTCGTCTTGCCGTTGGATCTTTTATACGGGTGTACTGCGAGTAGACATCCCTTCCGCTCTCCTCATCAGGGCCTTCCTCGTCCAGCTCGGGATTCGGCAGTAACTTTAGCTTCTGTGCATTCTTAGAACTTCTTTGAGGGCCTATCTTGGGTATCGGCCCAACTGCCGGCGGAAGAGCGGTGAAGACGGCGCCGTGGCTGTTACGACGACGTAGGCGACTATTCAGCGCCGAGAGCATGGGCGGTGGACCGGCGGCGCCGGTACCAGAGGCCATAGATCCCGTAGTGCGTCCATGTTCGAATCGTCCGATGGTGCTGGGTGAGGAGCTCAGCGATGATGGATCGGGATCGATGGTTCTGGTTACGGGGTTCGGGTTGAAAGTTACGTTGCGCGCGCTTCTGGGACGGCCTGTATCCTGCCGTAAGAGAGGAGTTCGTTCAGAAGTCTGACCCGCCGAACTCGTTGAAGCGGCCATTGTGATACTTGGTTGGGATATAGCTCGGTACACAAATGGGAGCTACTGTATGTGAGCCTCCCACCAGAGAATTTTCGATGTGTAACAGTAGCTCTACTCCGCGTCGTGTTATCGCGTTGCCATGTGAAATCGACGTTTGGGTATTAATTACTTCTCAGAGAAATCTTGTTGAATTATAGTAACGACTTCCAAAAAGGTACTAATAAGTCAAAACCAAACGAAGCAAACTCACAGCGATAACCGTAAACAGTGCTATCGAATTGGCAGCTAATGGGTTTACAGATGAGACACGACTCTGGAAGCTGGAGCTAGTACGGTAGCTCGGCTTATGACGTTCGAGGAATTGGCCGATACTGAAAGGGAGATGAAAAAAATAAAAAGGCTAGGCCCGGCTTGTCGACGTCAATCCCTGCGCCGTTTTGCGGGGAAAGCTGTTCTAGTGTATTCGTTTGTATATTACACATGGGATATACTCAACAAGTACATGGTAATACCTATTTTTGGGATTCAATTAAGGTTATGCCATTCTTCTCTTCAAATGTTGTGCAAGTTCAACTGACCTTCCTATTCTCGACAGCACCCATTAGATAATCCAATGTTGCCAGCTATTTAAATATTGAAAAGAGGTTGAGAATAGAGTCTCTTATTATTTGATATTAGGTACTGTATCTTAACCCCTTTCCATTCGACGCATTGGTCTCATCGTTAGACCAATTTCGTCTTTACGTCTCCTATCCCATTGATTACCTACCTTGGAAGTTCAGGATCGCCCCGAACATTCCATACCATCACCATTACCATTACACCAAGCTCACGCAACCTTCCCTACCCAGTCTATTCAGAATATTATAAACGTCGATAGTCAAGTTTTACTCGTCGATTACCTTCGTCTCGATCTTGAAGCCAGCGTCGCTCAAGCGGTCGATATATCTCTGGCCTAGACACGCGGTTGTGTATATGCCTCCCGGGAGCTTGATGTCGTCTTGCAACACGGTACATGCAGCTTGGCTTACTAGTATTGCAGTGACTAAGAGCGTTTGTTAGCTTAGAGACCTGGTCTTATTCGATTGTTATGCACTTACAATAATACAACCCTCCGCTGAAGTCAGCCTTACACCAGACTTTCTTGCCGGTCTTCGGCTGAGTATCTGGTGTCGCGAGTCCTTGGAACTGCATATACTCCTGTGCTTGCTCTTCTCTGCTGGCTCCCTCGCCAGGCTGTCTGACATACTTGCCTATTAACCTTCGCAGCGGTGGGCAGAATACAAGCAGCAGACCGCCGAAGACAAGGCCGTAATGCATCGCCATACCTCTCAGATAGTTGTTGGCCCTCATGAATTCGCGGTACGTGAAGTTTGAACCGTAGAATTGGTTTTGCAACGTCGGCTCCTGCTTAATCAAACCCCATGTACGGTGCACGATTGCAGTGTTCGTTCCCGAAGTTACAGAGGTCGACAAGAGACCGAGATTAGGTACCCGGCACACCCCTGTTAATCTCGAGAGAAGCGGGAGTTTAGGGGCTATTTTCGAGTTCGGAACGGGCGATAGGGCGTATGGTTTGTGTGATTGGGCCACATCCTTGATGTTGAAGACATCGAGGAGTCCTAGGACGGTATGAATCGTGCCACCCGATAGCGTCCCGCTGCATACGGTTAATTTCCCACCGATAGTTTTTTTCTTAGAATGACAACATACTGTGCTTCATGTATCTCAACGATAACATCGCCGACTGGGGCCGAAAACTCGGACCGAATACGAGATGCCATCGCGTAGGTCATCACATCTGACGGCGCAGATTCGATGGCGGCTTGCGGAAACATACAAGCACCGGTGGCCTTTGCGGTTGCTTCATATTTCTTAATCATGGTATAGTGCCAGACAGCCTCGCCAGTACAATCGAAGTAATGAGTACCAGCTTCTGCACAAGCCTTGAATGCATGCTCTCCATATCTAGAGTATGGACCAACAGTTGTGATCAAAGAGAAGGTCTTCTTGGCTAACGCTCCAAGCTCGGCATCGTTGAGGTTGCAAACCTCAATCGAAGGAGGCTGGCGGTCAGGATTTAAGGCATTCAACTCTTTGAGGACTTTTTGTAGCTTCTCTGCGGATCTGCCAGCAATTGCCCATTTTAGATTTGTTGGAAAGTGAGCAGTGATGTGCTCAGCGGTCAATGTCCCGGTATAGCCTGTCTCAGTTAGTTATCGAACATGGTGAATAGCCTCGAGAACGCCTATGGCCGGGTATTTACCAGTTGCGCCAAATAGCACCAGGTCATACTGGCGATTATGCTTTTTGAGCGACATTATGGTGTTGACTTCGGGGATAGTGTGATCGGCGTTAGTAGCCGTGGACAAGGCAAAGCCTGACAGGAGATTTAGGTATAGGATATAGAATGTAGAAAGTAGGATATCACTAGCTCAAGTTGATAGAAGACGCCTTCCTTCCTCTTAGGCCGGATGAATATTACACTTGCACTAGAGATCCAGGAGACGTAAGAGATAGGACTATGTGGCGACAGTTTTCTATTAGGGTTATATACAAGACACTCGAATTCAGGACATGCGGATCAGGACGTTTGATATTCCCTTTTCCATTTCCGCACCGCCTCTCAGAGCTAGGATATATACAGGAGGCTGCAATGGCGGTAATCACGGCGCGCAGTTCTAGCTACGAAGGGAATGAAGGCCGTACATGCCTCGGGCTCACATCTCCAAAAGAAAGAGAACTCCGGTGTTTCGAAAATGTCAATCCGGTTGACAGCGCCGTAGGTTTCGGCATCGTACCCAAAGAGGCTTAGTGTTTAGGCTGATCATCTCAGGGATCTTCTGTGGCATTTCTCAAGTGCTTTTCGGTCTCGCTCCGGTTGTTAGATAAGCCAATGAGACCCTAGTATTGTCGTTGTATTGTCGTCCGTGCTCTGACGAATCGGGGCATTTTCAGATACCCTTGGACGTGCACACTTTAATTGGCAGATTGGTTGACCGACATGGGCTTAGTCAAGTAGATCACATGACCTTCTCCTGCCCCTCTCGGACCCCTCCTCCGTGTCCGCCGTTTCCTACTTTCTTAATGTGGTCCAAGCGTTGTAAAGTTATTGGAGGGGTTCCGACTCACAGTAATAATTACCTAACTTCGGCTCGCTTAGACCCTAGTTAGTCCACCAGCTGCACTTTCAAGCAAATTCAAAAATTGTAAGCCTAGCACCAGTCCCAGCCCAAAGCCCACATGCACCCAGCAAAACTAACACACCAAATTTGATTAAGGGAACTTTTCGACCACTACCGAAAACACGAACCCTTCCATCGTCATCGTCAATTCCACGAACGAACCTCACATCCATCAGACAAAATGACGAAGCGCACGAAGAAGGTCGGCGTTACCGGCAAGTACGGTACTAGGTTAGTATTCCCACGACTTTGCTCGAATCCAATCTGCAACATCTCGAATGGCGCTGTCGCGAATAACGGTTCGAACGCGACCGGTCAGACGAGATACTCCACGAACTCCCAATCTCAAGGGAAACAATGGCATTGAAATGATTTTTTTTGTTGCAAGTTTCAATGCTAACAATCGCCTCTTCGATCAGATATGGTGCCTCACTCCGAAAGCAGGTCAAGAAGATGGAGATCACACAACACGCGAAGTACACCTGCACCTTCTGCGGCAAGGTCACTGTCAAGCGCCACTCCGTCGGTATCTGGAACTGCAAGTCGTGCGGAAAGACTGTTGCCGGAGGAGCCTACACGGTCTCGTATGTTAAGATCTATAAGAACTAGGAGGGGTGGGAGATATCGATGCTAATACCTGTGTGTTTTAGAACTGCTGCCGCGGCTGCCATGCGATCGACACTGCGACGATTGAGGGAAATCCAGGAGGTTTAGACGCAGGGTGATGGGAACGGGTGTTTTCTATGCATTTGGCTTCGGTGTACAGGAAAACGGAATTTTTCTACGCAAACCATGGAGGGTCATGAAGACGGGCGATGATTTCCTCGGTCAGCATCACTAAGATCACCTATGGATCATCGACCGCAACCAAATGCCAACAAGAATTACTGAACAAACAAGCTTTTCCGGATTGCTGGAATCGCCATACGGCCCAGCTTTTCAAACCATGTTCCTAAGTGAAACCTTGACTATTGGCGGACTACTTGAGGTCCCTATTTTAGATGATGTCGTCGAGTGCACGGTCTTCAAGCCGTCGATTCGATCGGGAATATATATTGACGAACATCGCTTGTGTTGGTCTGTCTAGGTGCCTAATACTGTCCGCTATTTCAGACTCCCCGCTTACTTGATATCGCACTGGGAGCATATCAGGATATGCGACGCTTGGGTTATCGATACTTGCGAGAGTGAGTCTTATGGACTTGGGATCTTTGCCCTTTGCCTTTGCCGATTCTTGTTGACGTGGGTTTAGCCACCTTCACGCAACATGAATCGTGGAAAGCTTAACATATGTGAGTCACTTGGCTGCCTGGTAGACTCATTCCTTGAGGAGGATCTACGTTGACGTACACTCTCAAGGCAAAACCTATGGAGATAATTGTCACGTTGGAAGCGATCAACCTCGCATTTATCCTCACCGGAGCCAAATACAGCTGGTTTGGTGCAAACTGCCAGCGTCCAATGATAAGTATAAAAAGACCCAATTCCAGAGCTATTTGCGCTACGTCCCGCGTTCGGCTTATGAAGTCCGGATGACTTCTTCATTTCTCCCACCGCATACGTCTCTATTTGGTGGCCTGAGTGCTATTTTTCGATTACCACCAGTGTGGTTTGCTGCCGACATCCATCTCGTCATTGGCCCGAAGTGTACCTCAATTTGAGTTTATTCCCTTTCCGGCAAATTACAGACCCCGTGGTACAGATTTAGAAAACGCCCGCTCTTGGCCTCTGGACTACGTACAGCATACTGTCGTAGCCGAAAGAACCGGGTTTTGGAGTTTCTCCCAACCCCAACAAGGGCATATGATATTTACAACCGGGTATAGGTACGTCGGGAAGCCGGTCGTACGTAAGCTGTAAGGTAAGTGGGTAGGGACTGCACCAGAACATGCCACTTATTAAGGGGAGAAATGTGTATTGAGGCAGGCATTTTTTGCTAATCCTGCCAAGCTTGTCCTTGAAGGGAGACGAGTCACGCATTAGCTGCAACCCGAGAAACATGGTAGGTACGTAAACTTTCAATGCTCTTACTAACTATCTACATACATATAAAAATATGTATATAGGTATATGCTCATATGTTATGAGGGTATGAAATCAGCTCATTGACCGGGGTTACCGGTATTTCTGGTTGACTACTTGCCTACCTGTCTACCTGCCTTGAAGGCTCAAATCCATACTTATATACAATACCAACACAACTCAAAAGGGAATAAAAGGGGAACTAAAAAGGGACCCTGTTGGCGCTCGGCGAACCAACATCGATCTGGAAAGTCGCAGATGCACTTATACTAATTCGTCGCCGATGAACTCAGCCTATCGCACTACACTACTCATACATACTTTTTGTGGCTTTTCGTCATCAAAACTTTGGAGGCTTTTAAGGCTTATCCAATCGTCTCATGATTACGATTACGATTCGTACAGTATAAAGTCCAGATTGGCAGTTTCAAATGACGTGACGTGCCTGTTGAAGGGTCCGAGTGGATTTACCGACGAGAGTATCACCAACCAAACTGCACCAGACAATTAAGACAACAACGAGGACAACATTGTTGAACAACAACAGCAAAACTAATTCGGGTCTTATTTTGGGTCACTCGGGTTCATTTGATGTTTCTTGTGAGAAGCCAGGTAACAGTCTCGACTTATGTAGGTGCTCAGTCATAAGTTCCCTCTACTTCTCCCCCTCCCCTTTCCGCCTTCCTACTTACGAAGCCATACATAGTACTTACCTATATAGTTGAGAGTACCGTACTTTCCGGTAACACCTCACATACTAAGATTACGAACTGTTCCGGGGAAAGTCGACACTGCCTTAAGTGCCCAGTGCCTTCTACCCAGTGCTCACTGCCCAACTTCCACTGTCTCCCGGAAGGGCCAGGCTTGGGTACCTAGGTACAAAATACACTTCCTCAAGTGCTCAGTGCCAGGCTCAAGTGCTGATTCTGGAAGGGGACAAGACACTGGACAGAGTTAAGCAGCTCCACCTTACTCAGTTGGCGTCGGCTGATTGGACCTGGTGAATGGTCACAGTCCAAGCTAGCAGCGCTAATCTCGTCAATTTCCTGTGCTCAGTGCTTTCAGAGCCCCTCCATTCTTTTCCCGACCTTTCATTCACTACTGTCAACTGCCCTTCAAGGCCCCCAAAACTTGTCCAAATCCACACCCACCCACCTGATGTTCTTATTAGTGCTTGCCTAGCAAGGCAGAGAGAGCATCAACCAGCCAGCCAGTCAACTACATAGTAGCTAGCACAAGTGGGCGACAGTTGCATATGTTCGGAGCATTGTATTTGTCTTTTCCTTACTATTGTAGTGGAGGCATTCGGTCTTAGTCACACTGTTTCTTTTCAAGAATTACAACAGTATCAAACGACTTCTTGAATCTCTTTTAACACACCACTCAGTACTTATCCCCCCTTCTCTCTGTCTGGTCCTACTCTGTACTGTAGAGGTTGTCCAAGCTCGAGAGTAAACCAGTGAACAGTACATCCATCCCACAGTGTCATTTCAGCCATCAGCCTCTACTAAACCTACTGTACCGCCACACTGCGTTCCTGGGACCTGAACCTGGACAAAGCTCGGCTTATTATCTACATAATCAGCCCAGCCATTCTGTCATTTTTCCCTCCAAACATAATTTGGACTTTGAAAGCTTGTTAGGATTCGATTCTACTCCATATCTTCCAAGCCAACGTCACAAGGGGAGTTTTGAAGGCAACAAACTTGGCCACCCAAAACCACGACTAGCCCTGGAGCACCTTTCCCATTATCCATCCTTCTCTAGTCCTCCAATAGGGCCGTCGAATCATTCACCTCTCAAGTACCACATACCACCCTACTTAACAAGAGGTATTCATTCTCCGAGACCCCCCATCTATCACCCATTTGATCTGGTCATCCATCCTTCTCCCTATCCACTTCTTTAATACACCCCTCGAGTATTATCGAAAAACCGACCGCCCACCTTATTAATCCGCCAATCTATCAATCTGCCACCCACTGCGGTATTGTCAACAACGAATAAACGACGGCGTTCAACTGTCCAAAGGGGTTGCTGCTTTTTTGAGGCTGCAGCAAAATCTTAAAAAACAGACTTATTTAAAGTCACTTATATGTTGTATCTTCAACATCGACAATCCATGAAAATCTGCCCTGATGGCTGATCAATGTATTGTTTGTCTAGAGAATCTAGACGTCCAATCGCCACCATCACCCTCACAATTGGATATTTCCCCAGAGGATGCTTTACCACAACCCACGACGGCTACAACTGTCAATGCGCCTACAAAACTATCCCCAAACTCTCCACCGAACAACATCACCGATGTTGCTGATCACAACGGTGAAGACAGTAACATCGCCGTCATACAAGTTTGTGGTCATGCATTGCATGATGCCTGCTTAAGAGAGTGGACCGGAAAGGCAAATAGCTGTCCTATCTGCCGTCAGGCATTCCATTTGGTGCATGTCTTCGATAAAATTGGAGGTAAGCTGGTTGCATCCTTGTTGTAGCTATATAGCTATATGCACTTGTGTATTGAAACTAATTATTCTTCTTTAATAGGTACCCAATTATCCTCGTACAAAGTGGAAGACAAGAAACAAGTTGTCGAATTCGATCCACAAGCATGGCTAGACGACAATCCCGAAATAGAGGAGGATTCAAGGCCCTGCCCCATCTGCGAACAATCGGATCGTGAAGATTTGCTCCTCCTCTGCGACAGCTGCGATGCACCATATCACACATATTGCGTTGGCCTCGAAACCGTCCCGAGAGGGCACTGGTTTTGCATGGAATGCAGAGATACTGGTGCGGAGCTCCTTGCTGCCGAGCTTCGGGACCCGGATACGCCACCTAGTTTCTCGGAAACGAGATCTAGCTATTTGCCACGCACTCAGGCTACCGTGCGAAGGGCTAGGCAACAAGCCCGCTCAAATGACTGGCAGGGCGCCTGGGGTCAGATTGCAGGTCGGGTTTGGGGTGCGCTGGGTCTTGACCTTGACAATCATGATGATGATGATGAAGCTCTACAGGGCTTCCGGCGGTCGCAACAGCAAAGCGAACGAGAACGACGCGAGTATCAGAGATGGCAACAACGTTTCAGTATTGCTAGTCGCCTCGGAGCTCGTGAAGTGTTCACACACAGTCTTTCGAATGTCCTGCCCCAACCTATCGTGCGACGACAGCAAACCCCTCCTCCTCCTCCACAAGAGACACGAGAAGAGAAGAAGGCCTGGGGTGCACTGGAGAAGGCTATGGATGCTATTAACACTAGCTCGCCCTCCAACCACCGAAAACGAAAGTCACGTTCAGTAACTGCGTCGCCGGTTGAACCGCCTCAGCAACAGGAACGTAAGCTAAAACGACCGCGGACAAGAAGGGCTCCCACAATAAGTGAAGCTTCAACCAGTCAGCGACCTGCCCCGACTACATACGATGGAATAGGCGTAACCGTCGCTTCGCCGCCACCAAGTACTGAAGGTGCTCCATCGTTTCTGAATTCTTTGCTTAAGGAAGTTGAGATGAGTGCGCCTTCGGATGACGAGAACGCTCGTACACTTTTTACTTTTTCCAAGCCGATGCCCGACCCATCATCGCCTGCTTCTTCTCCTTCCCCATCGGCATACAGCAGTCCTCGAGCTCTCTCAACTACGCCACCACCGCGCGCGATTCACGACCGCCCGGGCTCGCCTCTTACGCTCAGTTCACATATCGAGCCAATCTATCCTCGCGCAAATTTCCTCGGAAGTCGAAGCAATAGTGATAATAGTGACTCCGAATCGAAACCACACCCGCAGAGGCGACGGCATCATCATCACCATCATCATCGCCACAATCATCGTACTCACAGGGCCAACAGTGGTTCCCCCGAAATCCAACAGCCTCGGCCTCAGCGTCAGCAGTCACCAACCATTAATCAATATCTATCAGGCTCGTCAGAGGGCTCTTCACGTCCAGTATTACCCTTCCAAATGAAGGAGAGTATAAGTGGGATTGTTAAGAATGCGCTTAAGCCTCATTGGAAATCTGGACATATAACGGCTGACCAGTACGCTTCTATTAATCGGGATCTGAGCCATAAACTTTATAAAGAGGTTTCGGATGAGTCTCTCAACGATGAAGCTCGACAACGCTTCGAAAAGATTGCGACCTCGGAAGTCGCGAGAGCAGTTGCAGATCTCAAGGCTTGACAACCATACCGCAGTTTTGTCACGAGGGAAACAAGAAACAGATGGACACGGTAACTGGGCATTTTGTGTGGCGTTTTCATGGCTTATTGGGCATCAAAGGAAGTTTCGGGTGACCTATAGAGCCATTTGTCTTGTCAAGATACCCATGTGTGGACTACTCTGCTTTTGCTCTTGAGGTTGTTGGCCTTTACAGCGCCTCTTCTGGGATTTGCATACGCGGTGGCGTTTGGCATCGGCGAAACAAGCGTCTGTAGAATGGTACGGATCATTGATGGGTAACAGCATGCATCTCGCTAAGGCTTGAGCTTTTTCATCTTTTAATGGGTCGGCTATGTTTTTACAACGGGGGCGTATCTTTTCGGGACTTTACAACTATGGATTTGGACCGTGTATATTTAGTTAGGGCATTAGACCAGGGGAGGCATAGGAATCGATAAATCGATACTAAGCATCGCACGGCCTTAATGCAAGAACACTTATACACTTCTCATGAATTTGCTGACAGTATGCTGTATTTGTGTGACGTATTGAAACGTTGACTATGCCCTTTCTTTCGAGTCTGAAACAATAATGATCAGAATACTTGGCGAGAGGAAATGGCTCATTCCGTGACGGTTTCATGAAGTCTCAGTCGAATCAATCGTGAGGTGAAAGACGAGCCAAGGTAAAATTAAGCTATAATTTCAGCCACACTAGAGGGTTCACTCAATGTGCTTGATCGATCTCAACGCCACATGTGGCATTTCTCAGCCCCCTCCGCCCCGCCCAGCCACTGGACCCACCAACCAACCTCGAGCTCCGTTTATAAACAAAATTTCTGCTTTCAAATTCCTCTTCCTTTCTTTCTCCTACTATCAAGGCACCATTCCTTATCATCAGACTTCTACCATGTTGTTCTAACACCTCTTCCAAGACGTCCTGATCATTTACGCGTGCCGAGAGCGGTAGAGCAGCCTTTTTTCGCTAGCAGTACCTGCAGATACGAGAACTGGGTTCGCTGTTAGATAGACGCTGCTGACATACATTTTTTTCGTCTCTTTCTATTTGTTGCTCCTGTTTTTGTTCTTGTCGTATCTGTGTAACTACTCGACTTTTTTTATGTCTAGATTTAGACGGAGAGTCTACGTACGCCTGTTCCTGTCGACCGCTTGAGCTGAGCGCTCGTGTTGTGTCGTGGATGTTGCGAGGTATCGGGGTTGGAGTTCGGGCTTTGAAGCCGGCCGGGTGTCGCTTCTGAGCTCTCCTCGGTGTGTGGTCAGCTCATATTGGCCAGAGCGTGAGGTAGCACAGCATAGATGAATGAAGATCTTTCTCTCAACGGGCCAATGTCTTGTTTCTCATCCCCAGTGAAATTCGGTGTAGGCTATTCGCGAGGCTTTGGGGTAACATTCGTGCCGTATATACGGACTCGTACTCTTGGACTGCTATGTATGCTAGAGCTTCATACGGTACACGTGATATAGCGTCGCCTTCTTCATACTCCACGGCTGCGAAATTACGATGTATCATATTAGACTGATCAATTCGGATTACCTGCCTAAGGTTGAGAGCACCTAGCGCGGGATCTACCAATAGGAATAAAAGAGAGGCTAATGAGACCCCCACGAGTCATGAATCACTAACTCCAAGATCTAAGACACGGAGGGTTGAACGTACAAGTACCGACAACGTTAGAGGGTATGACTACCGAGTATGTAGTAAAAGGTTTCACATAGCTATCATAGGTAAGCTACCTTGCGCCTGCTGCAATGAGATGGCTCAGCTTCAGCTATCATTGATGAGACATGGCATTCAACATAGCCTACTAAGTAAGAAACATCACGACAGCACTCTTCGCCAAAGTTGATATGCATGGGAACACTAGATAGGGCTACTTCGCTGCTATTATCATACCAACGCAATATACTGGGATACTGTGCAGGAATGTTGGTTTTAATAGTCTCGTGTTCCGGGCAAGAACACAGGTGGGCGCGAATTGGTAGAGCCAGACCACTCACACTGTGAGCCGAAGACAGCGAGGTAGGGGAACGATACGGATGAGTAGTAACATGCCCCCTCATCTTCTCTACTTTATCCCCAATTGTAAAAAGATAGAGCGTGCCCCTTTCCATCTCCACCTAAGCCTCCCGCAAGCCCTCACTATCCCCTCCTCCCCTTCAGACCCACCACAACACGCATATAAACCCAAACAACACCACAAACTATCACGTACGACCATAAGATCTAGAGAACTCGGGATCCCGTCCGCTCTCCCTTAGATAAGCTGGATACTGCCGAACTAGTAGTCGGGTCGGTGACGACCGGCGAATCCTCGGTGTTGTACGTTTTCTTTTTTTGTTGTATTTGATCTTTTTCCCCCAGTCGCGTCTACCAGCTTGATGTGATGTCGTACCGTGTTGTCGTGGTGGTGACGGATGGTAGGAGGCCTAGTGTGGAGCGGGGGAGAGTATCGTAGCATGGTATCTTTTATTCGAATAGAGCTTATGCCTGTATACGCACAGCTGGGCGGGTCACGATAACCTCACCTTCATGTGCTGTCTATCGTACGGAATTAGGGCATATAGATAGGCACGTGTCCCTTAATCAACACTCCCA
The DNA here is from genome assembly GCA_902825475.1 of Hypomontagnella monticulosa. Taxonomy (NCBI): domain Eukaryota; kingdom Fungi; phylum Ascomycota; class Sordariomycetes; order Xylariales; family Hypoxylaceae; genus Hypomontagnella; species Hypomontagnella monticulosa. The sequence goes on along the minus strand of CADEBF010000011.1, from coordinate 2,271,308 downwards.
ATTTCGTAAAGGAGTCATAGGTCGAAACCAGAGTGTTCCCGCGTATTCGGCTCTACAAATTTCATTAGCTACTTCTTGCGAGTAAATGATATTGAGAAGATAGTCACTTGAAACCATTCCCACAGCAGCAATCACTAAATCCAAATTCTCATCAAGCCTGTGGAGAAGAGTTGTTTTTTATTCGATATAACTTGCTCGATGACGAGCTACCGCTATAACGTATTTTTTTTAAACGCTTTCAAAGTTCCAACCTGGGTATTGCCCAAAATACTGCCGTAACATAATACTCGACGCCATGTTGGAGAGCTTCTTTGTGTAAACTGTACTTCTCCATATAAACAACCATGGCGGCAACGCTGGGGAAACTCTGTTATATCGCCCATCCTATCAACCCATTTCTAGGATGAATCACGGGTCGCTGTCGTACTGTGACGAGAAAGGACGGGAATACGTAGAGGGGCCCGCGGGACACTAATATCGGTTGCTCATGCGTGACGGTTACCTCACGTCTTGGCACCCCCTCCACCTGGCTGATCTTCGTCGCTATCGGCAGACCCAGAACTCATTTTCCTACCTTCAGCTCTGAGCGCGGCTCCCTCGCCTACTTCCATCTTGTGCAGTCGCTCTTTCAGTAGGTCCTCGCCGGGAGTAGCGTCGAATTCCCCTTCGGAGTCCGAATCCGATTCCTCGCGATCCGGTGACTTCTTCTCGGCGGGCAGACCTCCCTTGCTTACTATTGCTAGAGCTTCCTTAGATACCTCCGGCACCGATCGTCGACCAAAATTCTTAAGCAGGGTGGTAGGATCGATAGGCTTGATAGTGGGGTCATATGCCGCCGGCAAGCCAACGGCTACCGCAACGCGATGCGCCTCTTCGTCCGCTGTGAGATTAGGCTCCAACTCGTACACACTACTGTTCTCGCTGTCGGCCTCGTGCGGCTGTCCCAGTAGCATCTGCGCATAGCTTTGCCTAGAGGGGTCATGTGCTCGCTTGGCCTTTTTTTTCTCACGCTTCTCGTTGGGCCGCACGACAACGACGGGCACCGGCGAATACTGCAAACAGTATTTCGAAAACGAACTACGATTCACGAGGAACCCCTGAACCCCATCAAGGCTTCTGCCCTTGGTACCGACAATGAGCATCGATGGCTGGTAGATTTTAATCTAGGGCAATTTGAGTCAGTTTTCATGGTATTGAACGGGGTAGTAATACACTGTATGCTAATAATTGGACAGCGGGGAATACTGACAAGGTGCTGGAACGTATTATGTAGCTTCCCAACAGCGTATTCCAAAATCAGACCAATGGCTCGATTTTGGGTATTTTTTGCCTGGATGGATTCCATCAAGGCCCTGGCCTCTTCCTTGTATGCGCTATCCGTTTTGAGAATTGTAGCCTCGATAACGCGAACGCACACTATCTCGTCACCGTCATCGACTAATTCTTCAAGGAGCCATTGTAAAGCGTGATCGGAGTACGAGTTATCGTCTACGCCAACCATGAAGGTGCGATGTCGTCGTCTGAACTGGAAACCCGCATGTCGATAGTTGAGAGTGAACGAGATAGGATTGTACTCCGTCGACTCGCCAGTAGCGATGTTGTCGAATGCCACATGAGACTCGAACCTTTGCGAACGAGGGGATTCGGTTAGTGTCTCGGTTGCCATCAGTTAGAAGAGCAATAAAGGAAAGTGGTCGGTAGAGGAAAAGAGGATAGTGATACTGCAAATTGAGTCCATGAAGGCACCCTTATTGCGCGAAATTCAAACAGAAGCCCGGAAAAGAGAGTTGCAAATTCAGTGTACTAGTCACTGATGCCCAGCGTGCTGCGCCTTCGTCATCCAAGGTCAAGGTGCGTAACAAAGTACGGGGCTGGCCTAGGAAACTTTGGACCTATGGACCTGAGGGCCTTAGGACCATAGGAACAAGGAGGTGGGGGAGTATAGTGAGCGGGGTAGCACCGGGGGTGCAGTCGACGAATAGCGCTTGCTTTAGAGTAGGCCACGCGATTCGAAATCGGACTAGCTTGACGATCCTGACCGGAACGACATGCGACCACTTTGAAAGACCGGTCATTGTCAGCCCTCGGGGACCACACGGATCCTATGCATTATCTTTCCCCGGAGTCATGCGAGCAACTACAATCCGACTGCGTTAAATCTCTCGCCCGTCAACACAACTACCACTCCCCCGCCGACGAACAGGAGGCCTCTCGGCCGGAAAGTATCCAAGCATGTACATGATGTAATGAGAGGGACAAAGCAAGTCCCTCGGTTAGAACAGAGTTTATTGCCAAGACGGGCGGTTGCGTTGGCGTCTTCGCTCGAAGCTTAATGATGGCGACGGTGCAGCAACTTTCAACTACAGATCTTGGAACAGTCTGCAGCGCAAACCTTGATCTGCGTGTGGACTCGTAGGAGGGCGGCGATAGGAAAGGACAACGATACAACGAAATATCTGGACTTACCTACGATGCGGTGGTGAAGCAGCCCTAATTCTATTTCCAGCATGTGGCTTCTTTAGACCTTGAGGCAAAGACGGGTGCCGAGGCGGTGCAAAGGTGATGGACGAGATGGATCCCTTCCTAGATGGGGGTCCACTACTCCCCGTACTAGAGGCCGTCTCGCCGGGAGTCGTCGCGCTAGCATCTCCCGTGCTTTCGGCGATCTCTTTCCCTTTGCCCTTTATGTCGGTCGCGCATTGTTGTGCCGGCCCGGCCCTTGGAGTGCTCCTCGCGCTACTAGGTGCGGAACTGGGGCCAGGACCCGGACTATTCTTCTTCTCAAAGGTGAAGTAATCTGTCTTCTTGGGTGTCGGTTGCGACTTTGGAGAGACATCACTCTCGGGACTTCTAACTGGGGTGGGTATGCCCCCAGACATTTTTTTCCTTTTCTTTTTACGCCTGCGAAATTTGGAAAATAAGGTAGCGCCGATACAAGATCCTATCTTTACCTAACTCACGTTGCCTCGGGAAGAGGGCGGAGGAGGCAGGTTCGTACCGACGGCATTGAGCGCGGATGGGTCAAATCGAGGCTCACGGGTTAGCACAGGGGCCACCCGATCTCGAGATGGTCTGATTGCCGCGTGGAGGGGACAAAGCGAATTTTTGGGTCTCGAAAGGTCGATTCGGCGAACCACGTGTGTCAGCAAGGATGATGGTTAACGACAAGAGTTTGGCCGTGGAACATGAGACGATTGATTGGTTTTGGTGGTACGTCTGTTCAAATGGCAAATGTCTGGTAAGTAAGTACGGCCTATCCTATCCGTGTAGAGGTCAATAAGCAATTTTAATTGCGAGAAGCGAGTGTTGCTCGGGACTGTCTCTCGGAGATAACGATCTTGACGAAGAGGCGTTCTGGAACAAACGGTCTGAGTCAAAATATGTGCATATAGGTAATGAGTAAGTGGATGGATGTATAGATGGATGTCATACGTTGTTCTTAGATGGCTTGGCTCCCGTTGCAAATGGTGAGGTTCGGGAGACTTCTTCAGCCTACTGTCTTGTCCCGCTGGTCCCGCTGTCTTGTCTTGTCTTAACTCTGGGAAAGCTTGGCTATGTCAAGTTTCGGCAGGCGGATTGGGCGTGGCGCGGTTGGCAGATAGATAGTAGATAGGGCCTCGGATTGAACCAGTGAATGGATGTAGGTAGGTAGATTACAGTGATTATGTAGAGCGATATGGATGTATGCGATTGTACCTACACAACCACAAGTGGATACGAAGGCACGAAGTAGGTCTTGTATTGATCTAAAGGGAACACCGATCACTTATAGGTAATGACTGTATGTGAGGTGGTGGTGGCGGCTGTGGTAATGGTGGATTGATGGGCTTGGATGACCACGGTTGCGTTGCGTCAGGGCTTCAGCTTTGCAAAAGAAGAAAAACCGAAGGAAGAATGTGGTATGTAGATGTAGGGTTTGTAGGGTATGAAGGATCTCGCATCCTGAATAAAGTGATGATAAATCCAAGTCTGGACTGGATCGGGCGGCCATGGGAAGGGAAGAAGAACGGCTAGATTTACATATGAGGTAAAGGGCCACCATGACCGACCAGGCTGTAGCGTAGCGTACATATTATGGACAGTAGTAGTGGTAGTAATTATTAGTAGCGTACTATGTGTGGTATGTACATATTCCCTAGACACCAGTTGACCTGGGCATGGATTTATTAGCGTAGCTGCCCGGGCGAAGCTCTTCCCAACCTTGGTACATAGAAAAATGGGAAAGTGAAGAGCTGGAGCCAAGAAAATTAAACCTTGCGGCAGATGACGGTGCGTTTCCAAATTTCCCAAATTTCCTATTTTTACGCGCTACAGGGCAGTTACATTGACCATGCACCCCCATGCCGCCGTACCCTAGGTAGGTACTATGTATTTAAGTCTGGTCTGCTGTACCGGTGTTAGCGTGGTGTAGTTGTACAATACGCCTATTCCGTGCCTGCCACCAGACTGGACTGCTTTACATAGGTACAGTAGCACCTCACTTTGTGCATGTATGAGCTGGGTCAACTGGTGTAATAGGCTTTGGAATGATACCATGGCTTCCAGGTGTCCATATTCTGTTTATGTATTATATAGTATGTAGTATACTATGTATGTACATGTATATGCTGTGCGCTGTATGCTCTCCGTACTTTCCACCATACCTACATATATGTACATACTTCGCACATACATAGTAAAGCAAGGTGCATGCATGTAAGTAAGTCATCTTGCCTCCCGCCTAATCTGAATCCTGAAAAGAGCAACTCTTGATCTTCCTCTCGTGCTTCGACGTCCATGTCAGGTTGTTTTCGTCTTACCCTTTCCACTTCCCCCTTCTTATTTCTCTACCCAATCGCAACGCTTCACGGCAGACGATTCGATACGACATGGGGCCGCCGTAGTGGTCAGTCAGATCAGCCAGCAAAGCTGTTTTCTTTCTTTTCTTCCTAAGCTTGATATCCCGTATCCAGAAAAGGTAGCATGTAAATTCCCGTCGACTCCCGTAGTGGACATACGACAGCCATTCAATCTACTCAGTCCACTCAGTCCACTCGGTCAGCCTGGATGTGACCATCTTCCGTATTCTCTCCATCATTACTCCCGGTCACGTTCCTACCTACTCTTGCAATATCAACACCGGATCCAATATTAAGGACAATTAGAGGTACTGTAACACCATATATGTATCTAAATCGATATAGCACTTCACATCTCCTCCGCACAACATCTGCGCCTAGGAGCCAACCGCACGCTCCCAGCCCGGCGGGTTAGGGCCAAGAAGCAACATTCACCCCTCCTCCTCGCCTTGTCATCCTCTCCAATCTCCCCAATCCTTCCTTCTCTCTTGATCTTGGCCGTATGCAGAAGGTAGCTCCAAAAGCCAAAAGGGCTATATGTACATCCGGATTGTAAATTTCTTCCTATCAGGCACGCAATCAGGACATCACGGCTACATTAACTACCGATGGGGCTTACACATATCCGCGCGCACGACCTACCTCCGCTTTCGTTTTATGCTGCTCCTCGAATGATATGTACGGCATGTATGATGACGGTCAGGATCCGCAAAGTCTTCGTCCTAGACTCCTAGCCGAGAAAGATTATGTACTCCAAGAGAAGGACAGCCAAAGGGGTACCAAGGGCGTGGGGAATACAAACAAGAACGCAACAAGATAGACGGCAGTGATACAATCTCATGTTCTTGGCGAACTTGGCGCATACTTCGCCTAGCCAAGACATTGACGGGCAAGGATGGCTTTTCCTTCCAACATTTTACTATTACAATAATTTTTCCACCATGACATTATTCGTACAACCTCTGCGGGAGAGATAACAGGGAAATCTGGACACGTAGCACGACAGTCGTTCTGGCTATTTACTGGGTAGGTAGATGGCCACACGACATATCTCCGTAAGTATCTTTCAGTCGAAAAAAGAGAGAGGAGAAACGCTCCACTAGGTAGGATGGCTTACGGAAGGAGTCTGGCGCACCTCCGCCTCCAACCTCCACCACAACCACAACGTAGCAGTACCTGGCATTACGTCTAGCGCTACCGGGGCGTGGGCCCCAAAGTAGCGGGTGAGATGAGGAGCCAACGGGTCGAGCCGTTTCAAAACCATCCACCCACCACGATCGAGCTCTGACAGATGCAGTTCCCTACTTAGGCTACATTTCCCCGGTTGCTCTTGTCGGATAGGGTAGAATAGATCTTGTTGCATCGGCACTGCTACCCGTCAAGAGCGAGAGAGGGAGGAAAAGGGGAGAAGGGACCTATCTCCATTCGCAGACTTGCATATGGGGTTGAAAAGTCACATGGGTTTCCTTGCAAAAGAAAAAATACATAAGTTTGCTATAACCCGTGAGTACGCCGTATTGGGAAGATCAACAACAATATTCGGTACGGGGCCTATCCATATTCGCGAAGTTTCTAGAGGGGCTGCGTTTCCACTTCATGAGGCTATCGACCCGTGTGTGGGCGACGGGATGGTCAAGCCCCCCGTTCTCACATGTCAGGAATCCCACGAAACAGAGAAACCCAGAACGGCACGAGGTGAAATGATGAAATCACAGCCTTGACCTCGAATTCGATAAGACCATAACCACAAAAAGATCCATGTCTTCCATGCTTGCCATGTCAGCCACAAACCATGCAAGAAATCTTGGCTTCCTGCAGCCTCGCCGAATACATCACAGATTCACGACCTCGTGGCTCCCACACGGGCTACAGCTTCGCTGGGTTATTTGCTCACGTTTGACCCGATATTTTCCTACATCTTCCTACATCACAACTATTTTTGCCCACGCTAACAGGCTTCCTCACCGCACACCTCTCCATGACGCGATAACCGAACGAAATAAACCGGTCGTACGGTAGCTGCATTTTAGCTTGAAGTGATTAACAAATCCCATGGTCGAAGGCGTAAATCGTGCGACATACCGGTCGCATTTTCTCTGGTCTTACCCTTACCGACTTGTACACATTAATGGGTTACCGCCTTCGTCAGCTAGGATCCTTGACCGCCTCTCAGCCAACTAGACATCACGACCGGCCGGCATAACACAGACACGGTTATGGTGATAAGTCCAAGTCTCTTCGGCACGGTCCGGGCCCGTCCGGTATTGTAGGTTATACCTAAGTATTGTTGGGATTGTCCAATTGCCTTAAAACGAAATCCGATATGATTTGTCGGTTACACCCGGTGATATAACCCGACAAGCAATGAAGGTAGACGGGTCTCATTCCGCATTCACTATTACGACTTGATAAGCTTAAGCAGCTTTCACCGGATTATATATTTTCTACTGTTCGATGTGTTACTGTAAACAGCAAAATCTGCGAGATCTGAACTCTATGCGGCAATTCAGCCGCCCCAACAGATTTCTTCTCTTGAATTTTCTGGTTCTTATGATTTAATCCGCCCCCAACTTTGACGTATTGACAAGATGAACCACATGAAGCTTCAAACAGCGATGCTTTCACTGGCGTAAATATTTGACAATTCTATTAGAAATAAAGCCGGGCTCATTTTATGGTACCGGTATTACAACTCTCTAAAAGGGAATATTTGTTTCGTCACACACCTAGCCTCTTGGCTTTCCCACTTGGCAAACCTCGACTCTCACCTCAGCTCGCTGTACCACACACGGTCCAGTACGAAGTCATCCTCAACGGCTTACAGGGGTGTTAATGAGAAGGAATCGATATGGCTATACTGATCTATAGATTGGTAACATCGACATTTCCAGCCCTGGCAATTCGTCTTCATACTAACTCTATGCGGGTATATTATTTGTAAGACTTATTAATTGACACCTTAGCAAGAGTATACTTATCTGATGAATCGATCAGATAACACGTATGGATATATTATCTAATAAGATCTTACCTGGCCTTATACGTACAGCTTTATCGTATGGGAGCCTTGCCTTCCTCTATACCTACCTATCCTTCTATGCCAAAGGCATTCACATACTCTCCGCACCCATGGACTCAGTGCTATTACTATGCCTATCGCTATATTATCTACGCCTTGATGGCTGGTCATGGAGGTTCCAGTAGACAATTCTCTACAGTCAATATCTAGTAATTCATTTTCAATATGTCTCACTAGTCAACATTATCAGAAGGACTCCTCGGGCGTTCTCGGAGTTCTCCCTCATCTGTAAGTTGCTGGAATCCGTTGGACCGGTAGGACCATGAGACTGCTACTCCGGTAGTTATCTCTATCGCTCGGAAGGGGTCCCATCTCAAGGAATCACGCGAGTTTGGCGCCGAATATATCAAAAGTTCGTCCAGGTCCATCCATACCAGGGCCGTTGTCGCTCCATCCTCAATTTCGCTGCTTTCTGCGATCACATGTCGAGGCTAAGGAAGACGTACGAGTGTGAATTGTGCCCGCACACCTGTATGGAGGATGCTATGGCCACTGGCAATGCTAAAAGCAACGTGCCAAACGCCGGCGACTTTGCGGCGCTCCTCAGGAACCGTATCCGGCGGACCAATGATCACTGCTCCCAATTAATTGGAGGCCTCTCATCCACCTTGACTCATCCGGCTTCATATGTACGAAGGGCGTCAACGAACCATCAACGAACCGGCTCGAACCCTTCACCGGATACGCCGTATGCAATCGGGGACCAGACCTAGGAGGTGGATGGAGGGGCAGCGGAGTGCGCGAGCGAGCCCACGTCTAACTCCTAAGAGCATGACGCGTTCAGTCGCTTTTTGCTATTCAGGCTTTAGTACGGTGAGCTTCGAGAGTGGACAGACAGGTAGGTAAGGTGAGTTACACGGAACTAGTAGTGGGAGGTTTCATCTCCTTCATATCACGTACATATGTCCATTCTCAGGGAAAGTCTGCGAAACACCAGTACGATAGTGTCACCAAACTAAAATTCTTGAGCAACGGTTACTGTAAGTCGTGAGCAACAAAAGAAACATCGATATGCTGTTCAACCTTGGGTACGCTAGTCCAGCCGCAGAAAGTCGTATATTACCCAGTGGTCAGACAAAACCTACGCTTTTGCCAAGCGATGCCGACTATCCGCACATGTTGTCGCACTCGGCACGTTCATGCCGGGAACGTAAGGCCTTAGACCTGGAATCTGGGTTACCAGGGACTGGATGAATGACTAGCTCGTAGACCATGTAACCGAACATGGTGATGATGGTGGTGCTACGGCGTACTTGTTTTATGTTTTATGCACTTAGACAGCATCGGTCGAAACTCCTCGCTTCCTCTTTCGATCGATCCGATGTGGGTTAGGTTCTGCAATTCGCGATCTACCTATATGCACACATAATACATATATACCTACTAGGTTATCTACCACATATCTGAGTATCTGGCTACAATTCAGCTCCCCCAACCCTACCTTACACTCCCCCAAGCCTCTTGGCCCGGTCAGCCCTGCGCGCTACCAGCAGTCGTCACATGGAGCTAAGGCGACGGGACGAGACGAGACGAGAGGTGCATAAGTACAAGCGTACCCAGCGCGATCCCAAGGGCCCCCTCTCCTCCTTGGCCGCTTGGCAACCGGCGACCCTGAACACCACCACCGCGAAAGTGAAAAAATGCTGGGAGGCCTCCCTGAATAATTACCCACCTCTTGAGAAAATCGTACTGTAGTATATGTATCAACGTGCCAGAAATGTAAGTCTGTATAGAAATACGGGCCCCAACGCAGTTGACCGGTCCCCATCGCGCGCGTCTCGGCCAAGCCCGCCGAGCAGACCGTCCGTCCACTGTAGAAGTCCAGCCCGAGTCCCTGCGGAGCTCCTCCACACCATGTGCTGTAACGTCGAGCCGCCATTACAGAGGAGTGGGAGGGCACCTTATTAGGCGCTTTACATGCTGCATTTAACGTCTTGGCCCGATGTGTGCTGAATATCTATACCCGTTATACCTCCTGGGGCCGACCTACGTCCCTACCCGTCTCCATCTACGTGGACCTTTGACGGACGAGGCAGGCAAAGCAAGCAAGCAACAAAAAAGAAAGTCCTAGATTATAGCACCGGGAAATACGCAATCGAATCAAATATGTCATTTGATTAAGTTGTCGCGGAAATAAAAACGACAGGGCATACGGCCTCCGACATGTCTACAGTCGATATCTTTTCTTACCAGTCACTCACTTTCTTCTCTCGCCCGTCTGCCCGCCTTGTCTTCCTGATCGAGAGTGACATACATATATCCCGTGACGCCTGTGCAATGCAAACCGACGACGAAATCTGCGAGAAGACCCATCTTCTCATTGATATTTCCCTTTCTAGCCTTGCCGGCTTAGAAGGCGATCCTAACCGTGCCTTCTCCGAATCATCTTAGTTGTACGTCCGCGACAGGTTGCGGAGATACCAGTCCACCAACTTGCGTCCCACCTTGGCTTCGGAGATGTGAATTAAGTCCTGCGGGTCTCCGTTAGTATACTCGTACAATAAAAGCTTGACAGTCATACATAAAGCTTGGCTTATAGCCAAACTTAAAATGGGAAATATAGGAATACATACTCCTTGTAGGGCGTAGTCCAGGTCACTAACGTTGACCCATTCTCCTTCTAGCAGGGCGTGGTCGGTCCAGCGCAGTTGCTTGGTTCGTTGCTTGTTGACCAATAGCCAAGACCGTAGTTCTTCGGGTTTTACCTCTAGGAAACCAGCGAGCTTCTTAAGATCCATAGTCGTGTAGAGGCGCAGGTAGGACTTGACGGTGGGGTTCCACATGTTAGTCTTGACTTCATCCATGAAGATAGAGAGGTGGTGGTCGATCGGGTCCACGTTGGCCTCGGGGTTATCGAAGTCAGGGGGAACCGGCGAGATGAACTTGGGGCAGGCCGCCTTGAACAGCTCCTCGAAGATGGGTAGCGACTCGGGGCCGCCACGCTGCAGCTTAAGTAGCTGGTCTCCGTACTTCTCTCGGAGAGCGGTGTGGATGGTGTCGTCCAGACGAGTGGGCTGGAAAGCGACGCAAATGGCGATCAGAGCGTACATCTGATCGTTCTTCTTGGTGATAGAGTCGTATTGCGCGTTCTTCTGGAAGTTCTTGGTTCGCGATACGTAGACGAGAATGTGGCTGAACATTCGGATGGCATCGGCGTATCGGTGCATCATCATGTAGGAGAAACCCACGTAGTAGTAGGTAGTGAAATGGGCGGCCATAACACGGGCGAACATGGCCTTCTTGTTCAACTCGATATCGTCGAGCGTCTTCAGCGCCAGGCTGAAATCACCAAGGAGGGTATGGACGCGCAGCAGACCGATTATGGAGAAGTAACCAAGCATCCGGTACAGGGTCTTGGAGCCGTACTCTCCGGCGACGGCGGCGGGATCCTCGTTGCGCTTCATAGCAGCAAGTTGCTCGGTGATCTGGGATCGCTGAATCAGGGAGTACAGTACGTTAAGCACACTATAGCAGCCCCAGGTGTTGGGGTTTTCGCGTAGGATCTGTCTCTCTTCCTCGTTATCCCTCGCCTGCCTCGCGATTCTCAACCGGTAAGATGAGAAGGAGTTGAATTGGTAGATGAACTCGTCGATGACATCCCAGGCCCAATAATGCTATTATACTGTTAGCCGTCCGATATATCTTATATCCCCATTTTTATAACTAACCGAGGGAGGTTCCAGATCGACGGGGCCATCAGAGTTGAGGATGAAATGGAACAGGTTGCAATATGAATCGTAGCTCTGGAATTTGACTTCGAGGGGAGCTGAGAAATCTAGGGGTTGAGCAGCGGCGACGAGTCTTGACTGGATATCATCGGCCTGTTGAGCCATGGTCAGGGAGTTGACCTGCTCCAGCTCCTCCATTCCATCTTCGTACTGGACCTGTTCGCGGTAGTCGGCCACAAGAGCCTCCTCCTCAACATCGCTGTCATCCTCCATGGAGCGCACAGGCGCAGAACCGTTTCTTAGTCCGCTCATCGTGAAATCGTGGTCGAGGATGGGGGTCGATTTCGCGATAGGTACCGTGGGGAATTCCCAACTTATCAAGACCGTGGAGGGGCTCGCCGCAATTTTTTTGGTTGTTGCGTTTGAAAGAGTCTAACGAGCCACCAAAGTAAAAAAGCCCCGAAGTTTTAGCGAATTAGGGCTTTCCGATGTGGCTCCTGCGCAGTCAGTGTGGACCCTGTTTTTTGCCCCGCCACTTTGCAACATTTGAATTCTGCATCAGTATGAATCATTCTTTCTCATTTTCTTTGGCGGGGTAATCTTATCGATATGATTTTCCCTGCCCCGCCATCAATCAAATTGATTGATCTCTCTAAACACCGAATAGGTACAGAGGTCAATAGCGCTTAGAAATGTAAAGGAAGGTACAGAATAACACTGCGTTACAAAGTGTACAACTATCAATGCTCGCCTCTCAAATGTGGCTGTGAATTGAATTTATTACTGTTACCTACATAAAAATCCAATATCAACAATACACATCTCATCACCAGCATCGAGAACCTAGACGTTGAATTAGCAAGATCTGGTCATCCAAGCCGGTGGGTACGAAGATACGAAGTTAGTCATTCGTTAGTGTATTTATACTCACTTTCACCCAATTGGCCTTTCACTTGGATGAGCTTTTTGGCTTACAGCCCATACAAACCATCTTTACTGTCCATATCACCAGGATTTGCCCCCTTAATTTCCAAGATTGGACTTCTATCACCATTTTCCTACCTAAAACACGAAGACACAGTAAACAGTAAAGATGCCGGTCGTTACTCCAGAGAAGCTTGCTTCTCTGCAGCAACATGCTGATGATATAAGAAACGTATGTGCCTTGCTATAGTCAACTCATCAGGGCCCTCCTAAACTAACACATCTTAGATCTGTATCTTGGCCCATGTTGACCATGGCAAGACATCGTTAACCGATGCCCTTCTTGCAACAAATGGCATCATCTCACCAAAGCTCGCCGGCAAGATCCGGTATCTAGACTCACGACCCGATGAGCAAATAAGGGGTATCACTATGGAGTCTTCTGCTATCTCCCTATTTTTCTCCATGCTCCGAAGACCAGCTCCTGATGCTGCACCGATACCCAAGGAATACCTAATCAATCTTATCGATTCACCAGGTCACATCGATTTCAGCAGCGAAGTATCGACAGCATCACGTTTGTGCGATGGTGCTGTCGTACTAGTAGATGCTGTCGAAGGTGTATGCAGTCAAACCGTCACAGTCCTCCGCCAAACATGGACCGAGAAGCTGAAGCCACTTCTGGTTTTTAACAAAATAGACCGTCTAGTAACTGAATTGAAAATGACACCAGGTGAAGCTTACATACATCTGAGCAAGCTCCTAGAACAGGTGAATGCCGTTCTAGGTAGCTTCTTCCAGGGAGAGCGTATGGAAGAGGATTTGAACTGGCGAGAACGAATGGACGAGCGAGTGGCAGCCGCTGCAGCAAAAGAGGCAAAACTCGGAGACATTGAAAGCGAGGCAGGTGACATACAATTCGAAGAGCGAGACGACGAAGAGTTATATTTCGCTCCTGAGAAAAATAACGTCATATTCAGCAGCGCCATCGATGGCTGGGCATTTACCGTTCGGCAATTTGCGAGTTTATATGAGAAGAAGCTCGGCATCAAACGAAGTATCATGGAAAAGGTATTATGGGGCGATTTCTACTTAGATCCGAAGACCAAGAAGGTCCTAGGACGAAAACATCTAAAGGGGCGTAATTTGAAGCCTATGTTCGTCCAGCTTGTGCTCGAACAGGTTTGGGCCGTATATCAAGCAACAACTGGAGGTGATCATGGAAAGGGGTAAGTTGATCCACCCTAATACCCCTTCCCTACGGTGTGCAATTTTTGCGGATGCATACAATTTTGGCGTTATTCCACCTATGAATCTTTCAAATGCTGATTGGTATATAGGGATCCGGCTCTGCTTGAGAAAATTACAAAGTCACTTAACATCACAATACCACCTCATATATCTAGGTCAAGAGATCCTAGACTATTACTAACTACGGTATTCTCATCATGGCTCCCTCTCTCAACAGCCCTGCTTGTGTCGGTTATCGAATCTCTACCGTCTCCGAAAGTGGCACAAGCAGAACGATTACCTGAGTTGCTGGAAGATTCACCCGGTTCCTCACACATTGCACCTCCCGTTAAAGACGCCATGGTAAACTTCAAAACTTCCAAATCAGATCCCGTCGTTGCATACGTCAGCAAGATGGTGTCTATTCCTGAGAGCGAACTTCCGGAGAACAAAAGAAGGACCGGCCAGCTTAGCGCTGAGGAAGCTAGGGAATTGGCTAGGAAGAAGCGAGCCGAACTTGCTCGCGCTCAAGCAGCAGAAGGAACCGGGGTGGATGATCTCACTACGGCACTCGATAGTGCTAATTTGGACGACTTTACAGCTGCTGCCGATGAGAAAAAGATCGACCCGGAACATCTGATAGGGTTTGCGAGAATGTACTCTGGCACTCTATCCGTAGGCGATTCGCTTTATGTTCTACCTCCGAAGTTTTCCCCAGCAAATCCTCACGCAGCTCCCGAACCGCAGAAAGTCACTGTAACGGCTCTATATATGCTCATGGGCCGAAATCTGGAAGCCCTGAATTCTGTCCCGGCTGGCGTCGTTTTCGGCATCGGTGGCCTTGACGGTCACATACTAAAATCGGGAACATTATGTAGCCAGCTTGAAGGCTCGGTCAATTTGGCTGGCGTTAATATGGCTGGGAAACCTATTGTACGAGTTGCCCTCGAGCCGGTGAACCCTGCCGACTTGGATAAGATGATCGAGGGTCTTAAGTTACTCGTACGAAGTGACCCCTGTGCCGAGTATGAACAGTTCGAAACCGGCGAACACGTCCTACTTACCGCTGGCGAACTTCATCTGGAACGATGCTTGACCGACCTAAAGGAGAGATTCGCAAGGTGCGATATCCAAGCGGGCGCTCCGATTGTACCATATAGAGAAACAATCGTACGTGCGGACGAGATGCGACCGCCGGTGAACAAGGAGCTAGGAAGAGGTGTTGTCGTCGGTACTACGAGTTCACAACAAGTCAGCGTCACAATTCGAGTACGGCCATTACCAGCAAACGTCACAGAGTTTCTACTCAAGAATCCTGGGTCTATAAAACGTCTATATGCGGAAGGGAAAGCCCCCGAGGGAGCCGAGCAGAACGGAGTCGACGGCGTCGAGCAAGCAATCGAAGCGGACGATGACCTAGAAGACAGAAGATTGCCATTTGATGAACTCAAAAAGCAACTGCAAGCTAGCCTAGAGAGTGGCAAAGGTCGCGAGGCATGGAAAGGCGTTATCGACAAAATAGCAGCCTTCGGTCCCCGACGAACGGGGCCGAATTTACTAATCGACGCTACCAAAGGCGGATACTTCCCTAAAGTCTTTGCTCCGGAGAAGCAGAAGGACGAAAGTAGCCCGAAGGCGGGCGAGACACTCCATGCGGCACATTTGTGTGATAAAGTTACGTACGCATTCCAACTCACCATGAACCAGGGTCCGCTATGTAACGAGCCGGTACAAGGCGTCGCGGTCATAGTTGAGGACCTCACCGTTGCACCTACAGATGAAGAAACATCGGCCCGAGATCGTCTAGGTAGACTTACGGGTGAGACTATAAAGACGGTACAACAATGCATCCGACAGGGCTTCCTGGACTGGTCACCACGCCTCATGCTCGCTATGTATTCTTGCGAGATTCAGGCTAGTAGTAAGTTTTGGACACCCTTATATTTAGCTTTCTGTGCCTACTTACTAACAGCATAACAGCCGAGGTCCTAGGTCGTGTCTACGAAGTCCTAACACGACGGCGAGGGCGCGTACTCTCGGAGCAGATGAAAGAAGGCACGCCGTTCTTCACAATCCAATCCACAATCCCCGTGGCCGAGTCCTTCGGGTTCGCCGACGAGATGCGCAAGCGCACATCCGGCGCCGCGCAGCCACAGCTCATCTTCGCCGGCTTCGAAGTCTTAGTTGATGAAGACCCCTTCTGGCAGCCGTTCACCGAGGATGATCTCGAGGACCTGGGTGAGCTGGCTGATAGGGAGAATGTTGCGAAGCGATATATGGACGGCGTGAGGCGACGCAAGGGCTTGCTGGTTGAGGGACGTGGCGAGAGGGTTGCTGCCGAGAAGCAGAAGACGCTGAAGAGATAAGGGGGTCGTCGATCATAGCTATAAGATATGAATGTGTACAGGCATTGGGGTTGATCGACGTGGCGTCTTTCACCCGGATAATTGCCTATAGTAGGATGGTAAGGAGAAGGTTAAGGTGGAACAGAGTCATCTATATCTCACTGGGATATAGGCAAGAATACAACACGGAATCAATCTGAAATAATTCCACATTGTTATCGGCTCGATTTGCGTAGATCCATCTAAGAAGAAATTATGAGTTAGGTCTCAAAATGCTCTTAGACTATATCACCACTCACTCAAAACCAAGGTCTGATGCCATGAGCAGCCCACATGAGCGCAGTTTACATTATTCCCGCTGGGTCCAAATTTCATTGATTTGATCAATATTTATTTGTAAATAGTGATATCTGCCTACCGCGGTAGTCCCGTGTAATCAACCTTGCATCCCGTTTGATTTGATTTGATTTCCCAAACTCCAAAGTTATGTTGCGAATAGGTAGGTATATATATACTATAATATACTTCCTTCATTCCCCTAAGCCATCCCCCCCTTTTCCTGGGTATCCCAATACTATTGTTGTTCCATCTTAACTATCTTCCCTTCCTTCAGTCCAGCTTGATTTGATGTCGGGGGCGATGAGATGGCCCCTCGGGGTTGGCAGTCTTGACTAGATGCTATGTGATTATGGCTTTGGCTATGGTTGTCGGTGTTATAGCGACTTGCAGGGGTGTTGGCAATTCGTCTTACTGTTGAATAGGCGTGATAGTGTTGCGTGGGACTGTCGTGGTAGATTTTGATGCCTACTCCCACTGTGTATCTGAGCGGAGGTGGTGTGGCAAGTTAGAAGCTGCCTGTTTTAGATTACTTCCTGGCATTCACGATTTCGTCTCTTCGTCCCAGCCCCACACTTGCGAGAGATATCTCTCCATGTTCACTCGCTTTGTCCGCATCTCCACCATCCACGGGTGTTCGAGCATTCTCCATGGGCTTGCTCGGCGGGTAGGTTCCTTTTCGAGACTGTTGATGACTCATGTTAGTTGCTGCTTATTTTAATCAGGGGAAAACGAGATACTCACCAGCACTCGATGAAGTATTTGAAGCTATCGCTCCAGTAGATGTTGGCATCGGGTTCGTCCTTTAGCTTGGGTATGGGTTGCCGAACAATGTATGTCAGCAGGTCGATTAGACCAGCCTTAGGCTGCATCTCTGTCCCGTCAGCTGGGAAGGGGAATCGGTGCTGAGCTACCTCGAGAAGGGTGACTCCAGTAGACCAAACGTCTGAGGTGATGGTGTAACTTTGGCCGGTGATACGTTCGGGAGCCATGTAATAACTGGTTCCGATGAACGTGTTGGCTTCGCCCTTGGTTCCGAAGTCACCTGAAACGCCAAAGTCGCACAGCTTGACCTCGCCATTGCGGCAGAGCAAGATATTCGAAGGCTTGATATCCCGGTGGATGATCTTTTTGCTGTGGAGGTACGTTAAGCCTCGGAGAACGCCTTCGGCAATTTTGCCCAAGACCTTTTCTCCTGTTCGGCCGCCTAATCGCTTGACCTCCTTGTAGATACTGTCGAGGGATCCGCCTTCGCAGAACTCCATGGCAATGGAAATAGTGGCCGTTGCGGGGTCACCGAAAACTCCGTAATATCGACAGATGTGCTCTGACGCGCATTCTTTGTTGAAGTTGATTTCACGGAAGATCTGCTTCTTCACATCTGGGTCCGGATTCGTCGTAATGACCTGGGAGATTGAGTTAGCACTCGGACATGTAGGCCAGTATGAGGGAGTAAGGACGGGTGGCGTACCTTCAATGCAAATATTGTCTTTCCCCCCTTCAACTGGCATCGCGTGACAGCACCACCGGCACCCTCGCCCAAACTGCCGAGCTCAACAATTCTGTTTTCTGCGCTCGCAATTCTCCACCCATTATCGTCGAGCTCCTCGACATCTGCTGTCCTCGCTTTTTCTAAAGTAAGCTTGTCAAAGCTATCCTCAAGCCCCTGCATGCTGCCATCTCGCTCCATACCAATACCTCCTTCGCTCCTCTCGGAATAGATGGAACCGACGGCAGATATCGGGTCCGGAGTCCCCTGGGGCCTCGAACCGATGCCGTATTGTGAGGCAAAGGAGAGGGCAGAGAACTGGGAGCCTGCAGATGTGGGGTTGCTAGCTCGCCCGTCGAGGGGCCCAAAGCTACCGGACCGCGAGTGCGCTGCACTGCTCTCGCTACCGCCGCTCGCTGACTGTCCTGGTTGGATCGATGGTCGGGGCTGTTCGTAGGGAGCGACGGTGCTGCCCATTGGGGTCGCGACATGTACTGTGAGTTGAGGGCGCGACGCACCGCCTGCGGCAGCGCCCACCGGTTTGACATTAGGTGACGGGGGAATGGCGAGGCCTAATCTCGGCGTTCGTGCGCCGCTAGATCGGCCGCCCGCGAGCGCAGGTCGAAGAGGAGCGGGTGAGGACGACATGAGAGGGATAGGTGTCGGGGCTGGCGGAGGGGTACTGACGGCTGCATCTATGGATATTGCAGCAGTCGAGGCCTTCATTGTTAAATAACGTTAGCATCGCGAGCACACGAGCGGGGAAGCTAGTTTGGTGTAGCTAGATAGGGCTGGGGGAGCCAAGGAACTTGTGAAGATAAAGAAGGGATAACTCTGCAGAAAGGATTAATTTACATTCTGAGCTACAGGCTCAGAAGCCTGGGCTGGATTCTCGTGATCGGGCATTTTGTGTTAGTGCGGCTTTGAAACCACAGATTGCGCAGCAAGCCTGTGGGTATGTGCGTGTTCGTGGTGTAGTTTGCCGAGGAGGCGGTCGGGCAGCTTGAGCACAAAGAGGAAATAAAAGGGCCGAAGCTGGCTGTATGTAACAGTCCGCCAACGCGACTCGTCCAAGTATATTCTAACAAAGTAACACAGCGCTGTAGGTAATATATTGGAGTGACGTATTATTGAATCCGTCGGTAGTAGTCAGTAGCACAATTTTTAAAAGAAGGAATTATAGTTTCTATTTGGTTATTGTACGAAGTGAAAGAGTGGAATTTCCAAAAAGCAACTAAGTTGGTGTGGTTTTATTTGTTCGACACGGAATGAACTGGCAAAAGTCGTAGATAATCGTGGGGGGAGGAGACAATGGAGGTGGAGGAGATAATAGGCGTATGTGGAGGCGGAGGCGGTTTAGTTTGGTTTGCTTGCTGTGTCCGCGTGTGGTCGAAATTCTTGCTCCTGTGCGAGGTTAGCTGCCCAGATGCTTGGATGCCCAGCAAGCTTTAGCAGCCCAGGTAGACAGTTTGTCTTGTCTGATGCCTCTTCTGGAAGCGGAGAAAGGCTTGGCTGTGAATCTAGGACTAGGATCGATAGACTAGACCTGGATCTCGAGTTGTCGTTGGTGAGCTCGGTTTCGTCTTGTTACTAGACTTTGGAGCTTTGATATTGTTTCGAGTAGTAGTGCTTTTTTCCCTACCAGGTGAAGAACCGAAGCGGATGGCACTGGGATCAGAAACCGTCCCTCTCTGCAGGGATGTTTATGCGGGCTGTATGCCAATACCTGTTCCCCCAGCGCCAAAATCCTGTAGATTGGCACTGGTAGATTGGGCGGCGAACTTCCCAGTCCTAGTCTCCCTAGTCCCTTGTTGATTGATGTGGGATGGCTTGATTGGATTATTGCTAGTCCTTCGTAGTTGATGACTTAGCAGACCAATAGTCCCTGCCCTATGAGCTGAAGGACGTTCCACAGATGCGATAGAGCAACAGTAGAGCGATAGAACGAGGGGATACTGCGAGGAAAGTAACTGGTAGGTGTAGGTATTTGTACTAATAAGCAAGTAGGAAGATATTATATGGCGGTACAAGTAGAGAGCTAAGAGCTGGCTAGTGGGGTTGCTGAACAACGATATCCAAGTTAACGAGACCGGGCCGAGCCTACGTAAGGTAAACTTATACAATAAGCGGCGCCAGCAGACAACTATCCAAAAGTGTCAGGTGGACGTTGGTGTAGTTTCGGATCTGAATACGAGACAAATTGCTCTTCTGGCGGTTAACAATAACGAAAACGACAAACCAAGACAGAAGGAGATATGTAAGTAGAAGGAAACTAAGGCAGGAAAAGACCAGTTGACTTTTGTAGATAGCCATATATTAGATAGACACATGGGCATGCATCATGTACGTACTTACTATGGTACTAATATCTATGTACATATAGACTTATTGCAACCGCCTGCCCCTAGCAGCCTGAAATTGTGACAATGCTCAACTCTGAAAGGATCATCGTCCACTCAAATGGATAATCAGAAGTATCACTCACGAGTTACTGCTGGGCGCAAGGGGCAAGCTTTTGTGGTTGTACAAATCAGTCTCAAGGGTCGACAGATCATCTTGGGGGTGGTCCACTGCACCACTGATCCCAAGGAATCAAATCGTGGAACATTGCACCTCCAACGACAACCCCTGACCACCTGCGGGCACCTTGGCTAGGGGTAGATGGGGGGAAGCCATCAATCCCCCACCCAATCGTTGATCCGTTCCTAACCAGCTTCTAGCGTTTGTTAGTGGGACTTATTGCTTCTTGTCAAAGAATGCTTCGATAGACTCGAATGGGGGATTCCATCTACTGTAGTCTGTCTTGTCATTGCTGACAATGTCTGATGGTTTATGTCAGACCGGATCAAGATGATCATTGATGCAACCACCTACTTTTCGGGGAACGCGAGATTATCTCAAATTCTGCCGGGAGTCGGCACCAAGGAAGGAATGGTGAGATAGATAGGTACAGTAGGTACTTGGTGGTAACATTGGTCCGCGATGTACTCTATGTAAGTCAAGCGCCTGTATTGTTGCAGGTATTCCACATGGTGAGACCTCGCTCATCTAGATACTGTATGAAACCTCATATACAGGGGCCATAGATATTAGACCCAGACTGCCAAAGCCAGTACCCCAAATCTGTGGAACTAAGCCTCCATTAAGGCATGCCTTAACATCTTAGCCCGTTGGGGTCCAGCTTTTGGGGTGAGACAACATAGACCCCAATTCTCGACGGCGACACGAGGCTGGAGTAGATTGGACCGGAAGTCCACTTGGAGCATTTTTTTCTCATTGGGGTCCAAAGGATCAATCTAGTGAGTGTTGCCCAGATCGTGATGTCTTTTCTTGTGTTGAGCAACACGGCCGAACGATGGTGGTCCGAGGATGTGAGGGATGGGAGCACCTGGGGAGCACTCGGGAAGCAACTCGTAAGCGTCTTTTCGCCGGTTTATTCCCATTACTTGTAACTCACGGACTCAATCTCTGGCATTGTTGCAGCAAGGCTTCAGTGAAGCAGCCTTGGCCCAGGTACAATATCATATACGATATGCATGCGCACCGGCACACAGGGATAGCGGATGGTTGCCGTCTAGACCTTGTCCCGCCCGTTCAAGGTGCCGGGCAATTTCAAGGAGACACATTAGTGTAGTTACAGCTTGGCTGGAATCCCTTGAGGGGATATTGCGCTGGTTTAAGCTCATCACAAGTGACAACATACATACATACCGTACCGCGAGTGGCTACGCTCAGAAAACGGTTTAAAAACGTAGAACCATTTTCTCCACACACATTATTCAGTTGTGGAACCAAGATTTCGATTACATAATCATTTATAATTAAAAAACCATTCTAGCCAATGAAATCATTTTATTTTATAAAATCGTTTTATTTTATAAAATCATTTTATTATTACGACTTATAATACACACTCACTTTTACTGCTTACCAGTTATTTTATAACTTTTATAAGGTCCGTTAATATGTTATTAAACTTTTTAAATTAATTTTTAAGCTTCACCTACGAAACCATAATAAAATAACAACCATTAAATATATAAATTAAATTAAATTAATAATATACATAATAAAACTTTATAAAATAATTAATAAAAATAATTAATTTAAAGTAAATATTTTAATTAAAATTAAATTTAAAATATATTTTAAATAATAAAAGTAAATTAAAAAAAATAAGCTTAATTATAATAATATAAACTTAATTTTAATTAAAAGTAATTATTATCCGTTTAATAAATTATTTATTTTAAACATAAAGTTTTAATTTTTTTAATGTTTTAATTTTATAAGCATGTAATTTAATTAATATTTTTTTATGTTTAAAAAGATTTTTACTTATTATATATTTAATAAAAATAAACATTTATAAAATTAATTAATTAATAATAATAACTAGCTTAAAAGATTTATTATGTCGTTTATTTAATTTTTTTATTAATTTTATAAAAAAAATAAAATTTTATAAAATAATATTTATTATAAATGATTTATATTAATAAATTCTATAAAAATAATAAATGTTTTTTTAAACTTAAACATTTATATCTTTTTATTTTAATACATTTTTAATAATTAAAAAGTGTTAAAATAATTAATTTTATTAAAATTTAATTTATTTATATTTAAATTTTAAAGTAAAAGCTTTTTTAAAATTAAAATAAACTTTATAATAAAAATTAAATTAAACTTAAACGGTAATATAAAAAAACTTAATAATGTTTTATTAATTTAAATTAAAATCTTTAAGTTAACATTATTATTATTATCATTATTATTATTATTAAATAATAAAAAAGTTATTTTTACGTTATTAAACTTATAATTAAAAGCAGTTTTATTATATGCAGCTACGTTATTAATCTTTTTTAAGTTTAAAATAAAACAATTAATTTAATCGATAATATTATTTACATCGTTAACACATAATATATTAAAATTAATAATATTTATTAATAATTAAATGTTATTTTTTATAATATTAATAAAAACTTATAATCATTATTAAAATTATCTTAAACTTTATTATTATTTTTAATAATTTAAAAATCTTTATTTTTATCATCGTTGATTTTTAATCCTTTTATTTTTATTATAATATCACCATGGTCATACACTTTAAAAGCTTACGTAATTATATTATTAACTTAAAAATGTAATTAATTAATAAAAAAATATTATAAGTTATTTTTTAAAACTTTTTAAGGATTTTAAAATTAAAAACTAATTGTTTTAAATAAAAACATTTTAATTAGCTTTAAATATTTACTTAAAAAAATTACGCATATTTAATAAAAAAAAAAGTAATAATTAAAACTTCATGTTAAAAAATTTAATAATAAAAACTAATAAATAAGTTATAAAATAAAAAAGATTTATTTAAATAAAAATAAAAATAAAATTTATTTCTTAATTAATAAATATGCAGTTAATTAAAACTAATATTATATTTAATCCACTTTTTTTAATTAATAATAAAATTTAATAATTAATTTGTTTTTATAAAAAAAAAATGTTAATGATATACTAACGATTTTAAGTTTTTAATAATATAAATTTTAAATAAACGTTAAAATAAATTTAATTTTACTTTTAAAAATAAACATAAATAAAGTTTATAAAAGTTACTTTACATTATTTTTTTATTTATATACATTTATTTTAAATTAAATCGATATATTAAATTTTAAAACTCCTTAAATTTTAATTTATTATATTAATTAATTTTAAATATTATTATAATTTTATGATATACTTAATTAATAATAACGTATAATAAACCTTTTAAAATGATATTTATATAACTTAACCCTCTCATTTTAATTAATTATAAATAAGGTGTTTATTTTTATTTTTATTTTTAAATAAATTAATAAATTATTATTAAAAAACAAGTTAATTTAATGATTTATAAGATGTTTTTTATTATATATAACATTTTAACATTTATTTAATTGTTTTTTATTAATTAAATTATAATTTAAAATAAAAAATCTAATATTATTAAAAGTTTTATAATAAAACTTATTATATTTAAATCTTTCATTTTATTTTAATAATTAAAAGTAAAAGGTGTTATCTCTTTTAAAATATCATGTTTAATTATAACGGATAAAAAAAAATGGATATTAAATACATTTTCTTTAACAAGTTCCTCGAGTTAATATAAGTTAACATAATTAAATTATCACATATATTTATCAGCTTATAATATCTTTAAAAAAAATTAACAAGTAATAATCTTTTATATACATAAGTTAATATTAAATATATTAAAATTAAATATAATCATAAAATATATAAACATTTTATAACATTTTATAATAACTTTACCATTTATTAAATTATTATCCACATTTATTTTAAAATGAATTATTTATTAAAATAATTTAAAAAGCTTTATAATTACTTAATAAATTTTACTTATAATTTTAAACATAATTTCTTATTTAAATTATTTTATATAAATTAATTAACTTAATAATAATAATAATATTAATAAAAAATGATTAATAAATAAAAAGTTATATTTAAAACTTTTTTAAAGATTATTCCGAAAAGATAAAATAATAAAAAATGGATTTTAATGCCTTTTATTATTAATTTAAAAAATGATTTAATTCCATTATATTTTAATATATTTATAATTTTAAAATAATAAATATGATTTATTATAAGTAGATTTTTATTAATAAAACTTAACCATTTTTTCGATATTTATAATATATCTTCATTTATATTAAAATTATCTTAATTAATTTTATTTAATTAAAAATAATTTTTAATAAAAAATAAAATTAAAAATTAAAATTAACTTATATTAATTAATATATAAATAAAAATATATAAAAGGATTTATATGAAAGTTTTAATAAACTTATTATAATTAATAAATTTAAATGTATTAAACTTAATTATTTCTTTTAAAAATGATACGAAAGATTTATGGTTTAAAATTTAAACCATGTAAAAAAACATATTTTAAAAATAAATACCTCTTTTTAAATTTATAAGTTCTTTAATAACAACAATGATAATAATCCATCTCCTTCATTTAAATTAATTATAATAACATTTACTTTAAAAGCTTTTTATAATAAAAATAATCTTTTAATAATTTTTATTACATTTTTAAAGTTTAATTTTAATTAAATAAAATGTAATTAATTATTAAATATAAATAACCTTAATAAATAAAAAACATAATAATAAACTAATTAAAATAAAAAAAATTAATAAATAACCGATATTAAATTATTAAATAAAAAGATTATTATAAAAAGACTTAATGTAAGTAAATCGGCTGCGTTTTTATTATATTAAGCTTATAATAAGCATAAAATAAATTTTAACCTTAACTTTATTATTCGAGACATTAATTTAATTAATTAAATAAATAAATAATAAAGTATTATAATAATAAATAAGCTTAACTTTTAACTTTATTAAACATGTTTAAATAAAAATAATCCACACACTTATTAAAAAACCGTTATAAAAAAAAAGAACATTCATATAAGTTTAACATTAACTAAAAATATTTATAATATACTTACATTAAAAATAATTTTAATAAATATAAAAATCATAAAAATATCATATAAGGTTAATGATGTTTATTATCTTATATTTTAAAAGAATTAAATAATATTAAATTAATCATATAATAATAATAGTGTTTTTAAAATGTGTTATGTTATTTATTAATTAATTCCTTATATTTTATTAAGTTTTTTTTTTATGATTAAATGTATTTATTTTATGTAAAAAATAAGTTATTATTTATTAATAAATCGAGTAAAAAAAATAAAAGCAAGTATTTATTATATATAATATATAAAAACTTTAAAATTTTATGTTAAATAATACTTAATTAATAAAACATTATATGAAATAAATGATTATAAAAGTTGTATAATTTTATTTAAATCTTATTACATTTTTTATCTTTATAAAGATTTAATAAAATAATAAAAATAAATGAAAAAGTTTTTAAAAAAGTTCTTTTTTTAATTTTAATCATTTTTATATATATATAATATTATTAAAAAAATGATTAATATTTTTTATTTAAATAAACCATGTAATAATTAAATGAAAATAAAATAAATTATAAATTTTTAACTTATAAGATGATATAAAGTGGTTAATTAATTAAAATAAATTAAAATAAAAGAAATATTTTTATAATAAGTTTTAAGTTTTACATTATAATCATTTTAATGGCTAATTTATTAATTTAAATTAATAAGATTATTTATTCTTAATTTATATATATAATTTAAATTATAAAAACCATTATACCTTTTTATAAACATTTATTATAATCTTTTTTTTTATTATTTTATTTTTTATTTTATTATTTTTTTATTAAATTTTATATTAATTATTATAAATTTAATTATTATAAATTTATGTGATATTATTTAAATTATTATTAATCATAATAATATTATAAATATTAAAAATATTATTAAAATTTATCACTTTAAGTATATATATTAAAATATTAAAACTTAACTTTTAATATTTTTTATTTTAAATGATAAAAGTTTATGTTATTTTATCATTTATTATGTTTATTACATTATTATTAATAATATTTAAGAAGTTAATAAAAGTTATATTTAAATAAATATAATGTTACCATTTATTTTATTATTTTATAACTTTATTATAACTTAATTTTTATTAATAAATAATAAAAATATTATATTAATAAAAGAGTATTATTTTTATGTTTTTAAATATATTAATAATAAAATCTATTAATATTTTAATTTATATCTTATTATTAATGTAATTATAAATCTTTATTTTATTATATTTCATTTTTTATATTAACGATTCCCTTATAATAATATATTAATTTTATAAAAAAAATTAAAAAGTTTTAAATGATTAAAAAACTTATTTTTATTAAATTAATTATAACATTAATATGATTTAAAATTTTAATATTATATCGTTATAAGTTTTATAATCCCATTAAATAAAAGCTATGTGATGCTTATTAATACTAATAATTAATATAAATTAAATCATATATATAAATATATATTTATTAATTAAAACATTATCACTTATAAGACATTAAATAATTAAATATAACTTATTAAATATGTTTATATGTTATTTAATTATAATTAAATTATTTTTATTTTAAAATATAATAATATTATTAATAATAAGTATTAATTAATTAATTAACCTTTTATTTTTTTTAAAATATTTATTAATGTTAATTTAAAATTACATGTGTTATATTATAACTGTAAGTTTATGTTTATTTTTATTATTAAAGTTGAATTTTTTTTTATTTAATTTATTTAAATAATTTTTATAAATAAAACTTTTATATATTTTATTAAAACTAAAACTTAAAAGTTTATTATCCACATAATAAAAATAAATAAAAATAAAAAATTTATTTATATTATTAATAATATAATTTTTATTAAAAACCTTTTTAAGTTTTATATATTAATAATTAAAAATAAATAAACTAATAAAAATGATAAGTATTTTTATATAAATAAAATAATTAATATTAAAAAAAATATTTAATTATTTAAAAAATATATATTTAATAATAAAATAAAATTAAATGATTAATATTTTAATAATAAAAAGACATTTTTTTTAAATTTAAATATCTTTTTTAAAAATAAATTTAAATAATCTTTAAATAAACATTTTAAGTTATTATTTATTAATAATAACGTGGATAATTATAAAAAAAACATCTTTACATTAAATATAATATTATAAAACTTTTATTTATTTTTAAATCTTCTTTTATGTTAATTATAATAAAAAGAAAAAAATCTACTTCACCTTTCATGATGCATCCTCTTATAATATATTTTCTTTTATAAACTTTAATAAAAATAAAAATCTTAAACTTTATTTTTTAACTTAACCCGAACAATCATAATTTAAACATTAATAATCTTTTTTTTATATAAACTTTTAATGATTAAATCTTTTATATAATATATAAGTAAATTATAATAAAACTTTCGAGATAAAAATCTTATAAAATAAAAAATTAAAAATAAAAAATAAATAAATAAAATTAATTTAAAATGTTTAAATGTTTTTTTTATATATTTAAAATAATTAATATTAGTTTTAATTTTTTATATATAAATTATAAATTTAATTATTAAAAATATTTATAATAATTATTTTTAATTATAAAACCAAGGATTTTTAAATGTACGTTTAAAATTATATAAATTATTATTAATTAATAAAATATTTATAATATGCATTTTTAAAGTTTAATATAATAAATTTATAAACATCATTTTTTTAATAATTTATTTTAATTAAATATTATATATATATAATATAAAACTTATTTAATAATATAAAATTATAAATTTTAAATATAATAATTTTAAAAATAAAATAATTATAAGCTTTAAAATTAAAAAGTTTTTAATTAATTAAAATAAAATTATAAGATAATAAATAATTAAATGTTACTTATTAATAAATAAAAAAATGGTTTAAAAATAAAAAATAATTATATAAATAAAATAATTTTCTTTTTATATCTTATTATATAAATATAATATAAAAATATATGTTTTATAATAAAAGTTTTAATATTAAAAATGGTAATTATAATAAAAACGATTTTCTTATTATATAACCGTTTTGAAAAAACACATATTACCGGTAAGGTACTTATGTAGTACACAGTAGTGTAGGGCTAAAAGATGTGAGCTCATATGTCTCCAAGCTCACCAATGGTTGTAATTTTCATTTGTCATCTTATCTTAAAATCCAGCCAGGAACAGCTGACCAACATTGATGTTGAAAAAAGAAAAGAGCTCAAGAACAGTTGGAAGAAGCATAAGCATCAATATTAGCATCAATGTTAGCATGAATTAGATCATTGATACGCAAATGGAAAATGCAAACAACAAAGTTCATGACTACCCTGACTGCCCTGCCTGTCTTAGATGCAAATGTGCAGATAGGTGCTAGGGATCGTCTCTTCGATCCTACCTACTTACAGTACTTACAGTGCATGTAAGTATCTTGAACCAATGAGTTGCAGGGAAATTTAAGATGCAGCTAGTCCTAGTCGAGGAGGGACAAGTGAAATGGGGCACCGATTGCACCAACAGCCGCGCGTTTACTAGCGTAGCTCCGGCATCTTCAGGGCGCGATATTTTACTGGCTAATTGGTTTAACCTTTCCCCACACGTTCCAATCCCTGTCCCAATGAACTTCAGCTTTTTTTTTTCTTTCACTTTTTGGTAGCGCCTTGCTGGATAACTCATACATGAGCCTCTTTGACAGCAAATTAAATACCTGGAGGCTGCATACGCATTGACTACGTTTCAATACTAACATGCCGTCATCCGTAACAGTGGAAGACATAGCTGCTGGATCTGGGAGCGAGTCGGAAGATCAAAGCGTGCACTCATCCAGATCCGATGCAAGCAACTCGGCATCAGAAGCCGAATCCGACTCGCTTGATAGTGCAAGTTCAAGAAAGAGACGCAAACTTTCTGCCGATTTGATCCCCGCTGCCGCCGACCTAGGTCTCTCATCCATAAATGTACCGTCTAGGATCAAGCGGAAGAGTGCCGGTGCAGTGCAAGCAAAGCCGTCAGAAGACTTATCATTTGCGGCCGTTCCTGTAAATGCCCCCTTCACTGCTCTCGTGGACCATCATACGACTTTCGAGTCCCTCAAGCTGAGACCATGGCTCGTGCGGTCGCTCGCCAATATGGCTATCAAACGACCTACAGGTATCCAGAAAGCCTGCATTCCTGAGATCCTCAAGGGTCGAGACTGTATAGGGACGAGTCGGACAGGTTCGGGAAAGACGGTCGCCTTTGCGGCCCCTATCCTGCAGAAATGGGCCGAGGACCCGAGTTCTATCTACGCCGTCGTGTTGACCGCGACTCGGGAGCTCGCCCTGCAGATCTATGAGCAATTCAAGGCCATATCCTCGCCCCAGTCTCTAAAGGTAATCTTAGTCACTGGCGGCTCGGATATGCGTCCACAGGCCATTGCTCTTGCCCAAAGGCCTCACGTGGTTATCGCGACCCCTGGTCGCTTAGCAGACCATATTCGATCTTCTGGCGAGGATACCATCTGTGGCTTACGACGAGTAAAGTTTGTCGTACTCGATGAAGCGGACCGACTGTTAGCGGCGGGTGGCCCCGGTAGTATGCTGCCAGACATCGAAGAATGCCTCGGGGTTCTTCCCCCGTCAACCCAGAGGCAAACTCTTCTGTTTACGGCTACTATTACCCCTGAGGTACACTCACTCAAAGACATGCTCCCAAAGCCCGGAAAGGAGCCTGCTTTCGTGTGCGAGGTCGACACCCAGACACTCGCCGTCCCGACGACCCTACACCAGATGTACATACAGGTCAACGTCACACACAAGGAGTATTACCTACATACCTTTCTCCTCACGGAAGCCAACGTTGAGAAGTCGCTCATCATCTTCTGCAACCGGACCTCAACGGCCGAGTATCTCCACCATCTGCTACGGCTCCTCGGCCATCGTGTCACGTCTCTACATTCTAGACTACCCCAGCGCCAGCGTGTCGATAACTTGGGACGGTTCAGGGCGTCGGCGGCTCGGATCCTCGTCGCGACAGACGTCGCCTCGCGTGGTCTCGATATCCCCGAGGTTAGTCTCGTGCTGAACTACGATGTCCCTCAAAATCCTGACGACTATATCCACCGTGTGGGTCGTACTGCTCGAGCGGGTAGGAAAGGTGACGCCGTCACATTTATCGGGCAGCGAGACGTGGAGCGTATTCACGCTATAGAGACTCGAGTTGGAAGGGAGTTAGAGAAATGGGAGGAGGAAGGCGTTAATTTGGAAAGCCGGTTCATCCGGGATCACATGAAGGAAGTTGGCGAGAAGAAGAGAGAGGCGTTGTTAAATATCGAAGAGCACCGGGAAGTCGGAGGCAAGCGGAAGCGGAAGAAGATGCGACTCGAGTAATTGTTATCCATATATGATACTTATGAGTTATTTAGAGGGCAATCTATTTACTTATAAACAAATGTGAAAGAGCGGTAAAGTCATTACATCGCACTCCAACTCAGCTTCATGTGCGTATCACCATAATACTACTAACATGCATTCAGCTTCATCAGACACACTGCTTAGTGTACATCGCCCCCAATGCGACCTGTTTCTTTTGCCTTAGTCACCCAAAAAGCAACACCTTGGCTTCATGACTTCTGGTCTCTTACAGATCAGATTGATGGTCCCATGGGACAGCGATTCTCTTAAGGGAATCAGGAAATAGAGTGTGATTTTCCTCAACACGGAGCTACCTACTGTATATGGACACAGATTCACATGGCTGCCGAAGCTAGATCAGAACGAGAGAAACAGTCCGTCGAGGATGAAGTGGATATTGATCAACATCTTGTAGGGCTGAATAGCTACCTGACTTTCGCCTACAACGGCCAAAAGGACCCCAGCGTGTGATCATAGCACAACATAACGGAAAAGGGGTCTCCTTTGAGCGACATCCTGGGGAAATCCACGCCCTCTATCTCAGGTAGGGCTGGAATCTACGGACGTTTGGACGGATGGAGGATAGCCCCCGAGAGCTGCTCCGAACCCGAGGGCATGGCACTGGGTAACGTTCGCCACGCTCAGCTGCATCTGCCATGTGGTGATCCTGTAGGAACCTAGTATTACCACAGCTATGTTTCAGACTGCACTTAGCATTCATTGTATGTCAGCCGCGACCTACTATTGCTTCTCTTGACATCACTGCGGAAAATGGCTGATAGACCAACTGAGACATCAAGCCATGGCTTAAACGCGGGTTTAGTTGGAACAGCAACGGTAAATTACATTTCCGAGGGATCCGTCGCCGGAAAGCTACGCGGTTTCGTAGTGACCACGTAGAGTCCCGTGGTCTTCGACGAGAGCTTGAAGAGGCCTGGGCGCGGGATGGACTGGTACGTACCTGACTGATATACGGAACATACAGCACATCCCCACGTAGGCTTGTTCCAGATTGATGGGATACGGTACGACGAACCCGATCCGACGGCTTGGGACCTGACCGCAGGCAGGCACTCTGACTAATGGTCCACCATGTGGTGATCTCGCAGACACTTGCCTCTGCCTTACGACCCTGGCTTGCTCACCATCACGCCCTTCTCGGGGAATAGCTAATACCGGGTGGACGGATTCGGCTTTCCATTGGGAGTTGGGGACAGGGGAGGCATGGCATGGCTGATGGTCACGGCTGATTTGTCAATGGTCCTAGAGCTATGACTGCCAGCCTACCGCAGGGACACCTTACAGGGAGGGTAGTTTCGTTAGCCGAGTGCGAGTGATGGCCTTGTCGTATTGGCACGCTCGCCTACTTTCGCTTCTTCAGGTAGGGCTGGAAGTTAAAGGCATGAGCAAGGAATCTACAGGCATATATTCCCATAGCTAATCTCGTGGATCATCGCTCCCATGGTAGCGTCCATAATATTGTTGAAATATC
Organism: Hypomontagnella monticulosa; assembly: GCA_902825475.1. Taxonomy (NCBI): domain Eukaryota; kingdom Fungi; phylum Ascomycota; class Sordariomycetes; order Xylariales; family Hypoxylaceae; genus Hypomontagnella; species Hypomontagnella monticulosa. The sequence continues at coordinate 2,238,892 of CADEBF010000011.1, read as the reverse complement.
CTACTGTTGCTATGGTGTTCTTAAGTCCCTGGACTAGGTGTTTGAACCCTAGCCCCTTGTCTGCCGTAAGCCCAGCCAATACCATAGTATTGGGACCTTATCATCTACTATTTGGACCCTAACTGTACCTCCCATGGGTACGGTAACACCGTCCCTAAGACGGTAATCTCCTAGATTACTCAGAGGGGTCAACTTTAAGCACTATTCCTAAAGTAAAGTACGACTTGTCCCAGAGGTTCGGGTAGCTGGAGCCGATGATCGGCGCGCATATATGTACGTAAGTACATATGTAGTAGAATTACTGATTTACTTATTCGAAAGGGACGTGCATTAAATACGTACTCATCATACCATACAATTTCCGCTACTCTGACATAAGAAAGACGACGAACTAGTGGGACGAAACAGATGATGGCATACAGACTTACACAATGGAGGATAACGAGCTATTCGCCATAAGCGTAAGCTGCCACAATCATTGTTGTCTTGGTCAATACGGCGAGGAGGAGAGACAAGAGCTAAAGACAAACTACATTAGCTTGAAGCCATATCCACTTATAGGGCCCGAGCCGATATCCCAAGGCCGTGGATGGCCCGTCTTGGGACGCCACAGCTGAACCTTCTTGCATATACTATGGTACATACTTACCCATATGGTTCTGTATACGTTGTTTATGTACAATACAATGTACTATTAGTGCTATTCCGACCTGAGATTAAAACTCCGCTCCTTCTGCATCGATAGCCTTATACGCCATAAGCTGAATTACAGAGCTCATCCAGGACCAACGATACTGTGTAAAGTAGCCTATGCATTTGATTCCGTAGTAACATGACCATTCATTAAGACTATTGATTATCTACCTACTTAAAAGCGTATAATTGTGCGTACCTTACATAACAAGACGCGCTCATTGCCGATCTGTTACCACGAGCAGGTTGGTCTCGCAAATTACATCTCGTCCGCCAATTTGCGGGATATGTAATCGTTCTGATTACATACCTAGGTACCGTACATATCTCTGGGGTTCCAGCGGTTACATTTGATTCCAAAGCTTTTAAGCTTGCTTACCACCATCAGCTAGCACGCCTTACCTACTAATGTACCTTTTCTACATGCTTCCTCTTTTAAGCGAAAAGGTACCTACACACCTACCTAATTAGCGTTGATTAATTGTGAAGACCACCTGCAAAACACGAAAGTGACCACTTAGCTAAAACCTTTAAAATAAATATATTAAACCATATAAGGCAATTTAAACACAACCATTAAAAGGTTATAAATTTAATTGATTAATAAGTTAATACTTTTTAAATTTTTTATAAATAAATAAATATATATTTTTAAATAAATATATTATTTAATTATATTTACATAATAAAATATTTTTATAATATATTAAAAATATATTAAAGTTATTTAAAATTTAAACGATTTTTAAGATATAAATTAAATATTATACATAAAAATCATTTTTTTTATATATTATTAACTTTAATATTTAATTATTACTTTTTTTAATTATTATTATAATTATTATTATAATTATTATTATAATTATTATTATAATCATCATCGTAATTATTATTATAATTATTATCGTAATCACTATTATAATTATTATTATAATAATTATAATAATCATTATTATATTATTAAAATAAATTTAAAATTATTATCTTTTTTATATTTTTATTAATTACTTAAAAAGCTTAAGAAATAATAACATTATTATACATAAAATTTAATTTTTTAATATTTAAATCAACACTTAAAACCACGAAATAATATATTATAACTATAATTTATCTCTTCGATTATTATAAGTATTATTATATAAAAAATTTTTATTTTAAATAACTAAGATTATTTATAAAATTACATCTTATTATTTTAAACATAAAATCTGATTATTTAATATTATAAGAAATAATAAATATTAAAAAAACCATATTAAACATATTTTAATTAATAATCATTTTATTTTTTTATTTATTTAATAGGTTTAATATTAAATAACCACTTAAACACTACTAATATTATATTACTTTATTATTTTAAAAGTTTAATATTAATTTAAGATTTAAATTAAAATATAAGACCATACCACACTTTTTTATTAAACGACATTAAAATTAAAAACCACTCTTATAAATTCATTTCTCCTTTTTTTTAATAACTTATAAAAGTGTTCTTTAATACTATCCTTATATATTTATTCCTTTTTTAAAAATAATATCTTATTTTATATATTTTTTAAGATCTTATAATTTATTAAAAGAGACTTAACTTTAATATAATATAACATTTTAATAAAGATTTAATAATTAAAAAGGATATAATAATACAAGCATCTTATAATTATAAAATATTTTTTTATAATAATATTAAAACATGATAAATTAATAAAATTTATTATATTATAAAAAAATTAAAACATATAATTATTAAAAGATATAAATTAATTAAATCTAATATATATAAAATAAAAATAATCATTATATATTTTTAATATTAATTAATAATCTTTATATCTTTTACTTTATTAACTTTTAAGAACATTAATTAAGAACTTATAAAAAATAATTCTAAATATTTAATAAATATAAGTTTAATTTAAAGAATAAAAAATAAGAATATTATATAAAATAAATGTTAAATTAACCAACATTTATATAATTATTATAACGAAATAATAAATATCGAGAAATAAAAATAATAATAAATTTAATAATAATAAAAATAATAGTTTTTTTATAAGATATAATAAAAAAAGCAATAATAAATAAATAATTTAAATACGATTTTTTAAAAAAATTATATATTAAACTTATATAATAAAAATTAACATATTTTAAAATTATATATGTTTATTTTAAACTTTATATTAATATATATTAATAACATAAAACTTATAATAAGTTATAAGTAATAATTAAGGCATAAAAATTATAAGTTATATAAGTATTTATATTTAAAAAGATTTAAAAGTAATAAAACATGAAGATATATATTATAAATATAATATAAATATTTACATAAATAAGTTAAGTATAAAATATTTAATTAATTATTAAAGATTATTAATAAATTTGATAATATTTATAATAATAATTAGTAAATATAAAGATATTATAATTTTAAATATTATAACGCCGAAATTATTTACTTTATATAAAACTATAAAATTATATATTATAAGTGTAATTTAACATTTAATAAATTATATTATAAATAATTAAAATTTTTAAATTTTTTTTATTATTTTAATACTTATATTATTAAACATAAGTTATAATTTAATATAAAATAATATTAATATTAAAAAATATAAATTTAGATTTATATTTTTAAATATAAAAACATAATAAATACCTTACTTAAAAATTTTAATATTAAAATAACATATTAATTATTAATACTTATATAAATATAAAATTTTAAATAAAATAATTCTTATTATATAATTATATTATATAATCTTATAATTATAATTAATAAAATTAAGAGATGATGGATTTATAACTTTATTAACCTTATTAACCACATTATATATTAATATTAAATAATATTTAATAAATAAATATATATATTATAAAAATAAAAGATAATTTTTTAAACATATAATTATTTATATTATATTTAAGAAGTCTTTTAAATACATTATTATAATATTTAATAATTATTAAAAAAGGATTAGCTTATTTTATTTAAGTCTTATAAGTTAAGGTTAAAGTTAAAATTAAGAAAAAAAAAATAATAAGATTATAAATACTTACATAAATTAATTAATAAAATGGCATAATATAATATATAAATATAATCCATTAATTTATTAATTATACTATAAAAATTAAATTCTAAAATAATTTATTAAAAATATATTATTATATTATAAAATATCAAATTTATTTAAAAATAACACTATTATGTTTAATAATAAAATTATAAATGTTTATTTTAATTTTATTATTATAAATTCCTTTATTTAAATTAATAGCTTAATAATGTCGGACATTAATAAAATATTATTATTATTAAAAAATTAAGTTTTTTTTTATAAGTGATAATTATTATCATTAAATTTAAGTAGATCATTCTTATAATTTATTACGTCATATTTTACATCTTATTTAAATTATTTACTTATTTTAATGGTATTATATTTAAATATTTAAATAAAACATTAATTATATATAACTTTTATAATTAATCTAATTTTATATTTTTTATTTATATTATCGCTTAATAATTTAAAATAATATCTAAGATATATAAAGAAATCTTTTTTTTTCTTAAATGATAATTAATAGAAATGTTTTACATAATATATATTACGATCTTAAATTAAATATAAAAGCTTATATATAAGTTTAAAATATTTATTTATATTATAAAAAATAATAATAAATAAATCTTAAACATTAATTTATTAATAATAAAATAACATTAAAGCTTAAACATATTAATTATAAAATACATTATAACCGGTTAATAAATTTAAAACTTTTATTATTATCTTATTAAAACTGGTAAATTATTTCGTAATTTTAAGATCTTTTAAGAAAGTATTTTTTAAAATATTAATAAATATTAAATCTTTAAAAAGCCGGGGAGAATAAATAAGATTATATTATTTTTTAAACTTACATTTAAGTTAATATTCTTTTATAAAATATTAATAAAAAAAGGCTAATATAATTTTATATTTATCGGTTATATGATTTATAATAGCTTTTTAATATTTCTGTTTTTATTTAAAGATAATAAATAAAACTTAACATTTAATAAATATATCGAGAAAAATAATAAAAAGATTTAATAGTAAATTATATATAAAACTTAAATAAATTCAGATTATAATTATTAAACTTTAAAATAAACATATTTAAAAAATTAAATAAAATGATTATAAAAAATTATTACTTATTATATATTAAAATATATTATATTAAAATACATTATACTTATTATAAAATATATAAGCTTATAATTCACATAAAAAAAGATAAATATACTTAATTTAAACAACAAATAATTATTAACATTAAACCCTTATAAATATAATTTTAAACATATAAAATAAAAGACATTTAATAATATATTAAAATGATAAATCTTAAAGTTTTTAATTATAATTTATCTTAATAATATAACCATTTAATCCATTATTATAACTTACCATTTATTAATAAAATCATTTATTTTATAATCTTAACTTTTTAAATCACATTATAATTTAAAATAAACATTTACCTACAAGTAAAAATCTATAAATTTAAAATATTTATATACTTAATTTTATTAACATCATTTTTCTTATAATCATACACCATTTACTTTTTTATTAAATCAACCTCATTTTTTTTAATTAATATAAACAATCTCTACTATAACCTTAACACATATAACACATTTTATACTTTAATAATAATAAAAAAAACTAAATTCTACCCACATTATAAATACTTATTATCCCCCTTAAATAATATTAATTTAAATATAATTATTATTAATAATAATAATAATAAAAACTTTAATAATAATAAAAATAATTATAACAATGACATTTATAATATTAACATTAATATTAACTTTATTAAAATTAATCATTTTTAAATTTAAAAACCTGGCCATAAGGTTAATAAGGATAAATTATAATAAAATCTTATAATAATAAATAAAATCTTTTATATTTAATAAAACCTTATCCTTAATTACTTAATACGAAAGACATTAACTAATATAATAAATATATTTATTATATTTATCATATTAAATAAATAAAGAATAATTGCTGATTATTTTATAAATACATCTATTAAATTAAAATAAACATAATAGATTTTAATAAAATAATAACCACCCAGCTTAAATATATTTTAATATCATTTTAAAATCATTATAACCATCTCGAAATAAAATATAAATAAGAACCATTTAATATAACAGCTTTTTTTTATCATTAACATTATACATATTATTAATAATTTCGAAATGATTATATAAAAAGTAAAAATTTATAACATTTAAAATTAATAAAATAAATTTATTAACATTAACTTTTAATAAAAAAAAGATTATAATAATATATACTTGATTATTTTTTTTAAAAATTTAATTATTAAATACTTCATTAACTTAAATTTTTAAGCCATAAATACTTAATATATTTACATATTATAAAACTTTTTTTTTTAAATTAAAAAATTAAATAGCCACATATATCATAAAATCTTTATCTTATATTAAGATATTTAAATCATTTTAAAAAATAAAAAAGAAAAAGAAAAAAACGAAAATAAAATCGATATGATTCGAATTAAAAAAGAATTTAATAATAAGTTTAATATTAAAATTAAGCTTAATATTAAAACTAAACTTAATATTAAAACTAAACTTAACGTTAAAATTAAGCTTAACATTAAAATTAAACTTAAAATAAAAAAAAAACTTAACATAAAATATTTAATAAATAAAACCAATAAAAAAAAAAGGGTAAAAACTAAAAAAAATAATAATAAAAAACTTATATTAATAAAAAAAAAGCTATTAAAAAACGAAAACATATGATTTTTAATTTTATATTAGGTAATTTTTTTTTAACATTTTATTAAAAATATTTTAATATTATTCTTATAATATATAAGGGCTTTAATTTTCATATAAAATTTTTAAAAAAACTTATAATAATAATAACATTAACTTATTTTTTATTAACTACATTAACACATTATAACACACTTAAATATTTTAAATTTAAAATAAATAACTTTTTTACCTTAATAAAAAGTATTTTTTATTCGTATCTAAAAATTTTAAAAGGGTTTTAATTAAATTAACTAAATAATATTTATTAAATAATATAAATTAATTATTTTTTAAACTATACTTTTATTATATTTTTATTTATTTAATGTTAAACGTTATATAATAAAAAGAAAGTTAACTTTTTAGCATTAATAAAAAACCATAAAAATCTTAAACTCCTTTTATAATTTTTAAATATAAATTTTATATTCATCGATGATAATACTTTTGGTATAAATAGAATCGATAAAGTAAAAAAGATTAATAAGATAAAATAAATTAATAAAATAAAAAAAACAAATTAAATAAAGTCTTTAAAATTACTTATATTTATATGGATATTTTTTTATTTAAATAAGATTATATTAACATATCGTTTTAAAAACTAAATATTTTATAATATATTAAAAGATTATTTCGTAAATTATTATTTTATTAACATCATTATAATTAACATTATTATATAATTAGATTTTAATATATTAAATAATTAGATTTTAATATGTTAATTAATTAAAATTTAATATATTAAATAACATATTTATTTATATTAAAAGATTTATACTTTTATATAAATATTATAAAAATATATTTATAATATTATTATATACTTAAATAATATTATCTTTTTATAAGGTTATCAGACATTATTATTATTACTTAATATTAATAAATAATTAATCATTATAAAAAAGTCGTAAATATTTTAAAATATCATTTATAAACCTTATAACTTTTTTTAAAGTTTTTTTATACCTTATTTTTCTTTTTTCATTTTTTATATCATTTATTTAAATTAAATAATACCATTTAACATAAAACGTTTTATTTACATTCTTTTATTATATCATTAATTAATTAACTTAATCTTAATTTTAATATTATACATAATAATTTCGTTTATATTTTTAAAAATTATTAACTTATTATTAATAAAATTAGTTATTTTATTAATATGCCCACTTATTAATAAGATAATAAGATCTTAAAATATTTTTAAAACATAAAAACACATTTAATTAAACATTTTAATAAAATAAATAATCATTTTAATATTTTATAATAAAATATAATTATTATAAATAATCGTATAAAAGTTATAAATAATCATATAATAATTATTTTCGATTAATTAATTATTACGGGTAACTGTTTAATTAAATCATTTAACACGTTGTAAATAATATTTATTAATAAAACTTTTATATTTTTAAATGATATTAACACATGGATATTTTATAAAAAAATTAATACTTATGTTTATTTAAATAATAAAAACATTATAAATATGAATGTATTTTTTTTATTACTTTATATATTTAATAATTAACTTATTAATTATTTCCTAACAATTATTAAAGCGATATATAATATGTAATATAAGTTATTATATTAAAAAAGATGGTTATTATAATAATACTTATATATATTAACTTTTAATTTAAATAAGTTATTATTAATAATAAATATACTTTTTAATGGTAATACTTAACCCGTGATTAAAAAGAAAAGAATCTTATTTGCTTATGGAGTTTTTATTATTAAAATTACCGAATAAATAATTATTTCTTTCTTTTAATAATTAATATTCGATAATTTAAACTTTATATTATATATTTAATGTTATAAAATAAGATTATTAAAATTTATTTCTAATATTTTATGGTTTTAATAATATGGTTGGTGGGTAAAAAATAATAGTTAATTAAAAATTCATATATAATTAAATGATTATAATTTTTTCTTATATATTATAATGTGTTTAAGTAAATAAAATTAAAGTTTTTATAAAAGATATTTATTTTAATCGTGGTTTTTTATATTATATTCATATGATTAAATTATTAATTAATTTAATTATTACGTTTAAGCTTTTATTATAATTTAAGTAAATCAGCTTAATTATAATTATTATACTCATTTATACTTATATGATTATATTTTTTTTTTAATATATCCGTTTTAATTTTAAATATGATATACTTTATTTAATTTTATATTATTAATTTTATTATAAAATTCTTAAAATTTTTAAAGTTTTCATCGCTTAATGCATTTTTAACATTTATTTCTTTTTATTACTTTTAAGTAGTTTTTATAATAATATTAATTAAATTATTTACTAAGAAATTTTAAAATTTTATTAACTTTTACTTTAATTTAATTAAGTTATTAATTAAGTAAAAACATAAAAATAATTTAAAAGGATTATTATTATAAAATTTTATTTAAATTATTATATAAAAGTAGATATATGTTGTTATAAATGGCTAATTATATTTATCTTTTTTTATATAATTTAATTTAAAATTAATTAAAATATTCTCGTATTAATTTAAAATTATTAAAAGAAGATATTTATTAATGTTTATATTAATAATAATAATTTTAATTTCGATTAATTAATTAATATTAACTTTAAATCTCCATTTAAAAATAATATAAAAGTTAAAATAAATATAATTATTTATTAATTAATTAAAAATATTATTAAATTAATTCTTTTAAAATTAAATTTTATATTTATTTTAATAATTAATAAAGATTATAATTTTTTTTTATATAACAAGCATATACATTATAAATATAACGATTTAATTAAATAAGTCATGTTTAATTTAAAACTGCTTTTTTTTTATTTTTTAAAAGATAATTTAATAATATAATAAGTATAAAAATATGTTTCGAGGAGTAAAATACTTACTTATTAATATATAAAACAACTTTTTAATAATTAACTTTATTAACTTTTAATATAAATATTATTTATACTTTTTTTATAATAAATATAATCGTTAAGATTTATAAGACTTTCATTTTTATTTTTATAAACTATTATTATAAACATTTAAATCGTTATAATTATTAATAATACTTTTTTATTTTTATTAACTTAAATCACACGGCTTATTATTTCACTTAATTATTTTATAACTTAAAACATTAATATTAAAATAAAAATTATAAAACTCTTACATTAATTAACATAAATATATAATAAAAATTTAAAATATCCATTAATATTAATATTAATATAAAACTTTTAATAAAATATCTTATTATATCCATTAATATATTATATTTAATTTAACTCATATAATATAAATTCACTTTTTTCTTTTTATTTTTATCATAAATAATATTAAGCTACTTTTAAAAAATTTTTTTAATAAATCTTAAATAATTTATTTTTATATTAAAAAATATATTAACATTAAAAAAATAAAGATTTAAAATAAATCATGTATAAATTATAAGAAATAAGCTTTATTTTTATTTATAATATTTTCATATATATACTTATATTTAAATCATTTAAGCCACTTAAACTTTAAAAACTATTTAATTATTATATTTTATATAATATTTATTTATTATTACTTTTTTTTAATTATTATCACATAACATTTAAGATTAAAATCATAATAAATATATTATAATTACCATATAAAAAACTTAAATCTACTTTTATATAATAACTTTAAATATAATTTTTAATTTATTAAATTTATTTTATAAAATAAACATATAATCTTTTATTTTATTTTTTTAAATATCATAACTTTATTTATTTAAATATTACATTATTTTTTTAAACCTTATATTTTTAAAATATACTTTAATATTTTAAAAATAAGTTTTTATTTATATTTTTATATAAAAAATTAAATGATTTATTTATAAGTGAAATTATAATTAAATCATTTAATTATTTAATTTTTATATGGTTTAAAATTAATAAATAATTAAAACATTTTAAAATTAAATCTTTATATTAAAATTATTAAAAAAAAAGATAAAAGATTAAAAAAAAAATAAATATAATAAAAAAAATAAAAATTTTTATTTTAATATTAAATATATAACATCTTATAAGAAAATATAAGGTCTTATAAAATTAAAATATCATTTTAATAAAATATATATATAAATATAATAATAAGAAATTTATAAGGATTTACATAATTACACGTATATTTAAAAATATTAATTATTATTAAATAAATTTACTTACTTATTTTATTATTATCTTATAAAATAATAAGTTACGCATTAATTTAATAATATTTTCATCATATAATAATTATTAAATTCATGAATATTACATATATAATCATATGCTACTTCTTAATAACCACATAAAAAAAGCTATAAATACCTTTTTATAAAATGGAAGAATATAACTGATGTATGGCCATGCTGCATTAAGCCTAATCCGGCACGATGATTTTATTTTATCAGGTTTTAGCCAAGTGGTCACTTTCGACCACCGCGCCACCATTGCCGTATTAGGCGGATTACATACATCTCACGCGTGCATGCGCAGGGGTTTGTGTGGGTGGCATAACCCTTGTCTCGCACCCAGAGCCACGTGCGAAGCGACTAGGGATAGCGAGGCCCCCCTGCCGCCCGTGCCGTCCCCCCATTCATCCCATCTTATCCCACATGCTCTCGTTTCGTTACATAGAAGGAAGTAGGTACCTGATTATCTCTGTGCCGTCGAGGTCGGCGAATGAGCGACCTACCGAATGCGAGTGCCGTGGTTATTACTTTGGTACCCGGGACCGATTAACGGATAATTTGAGAATACGGCTCTTGCTCTCTTACTCCCGAGGTCCTTACGGCGTCCGTTACCTACCGGTATCTTATACAGAGCATTCATTCTTAAATTATACGGGATACCGTATAAGCTCATAAGGGAACAAATCGCCATCTGCATACAATCGTATTTTTATTGTGCTAGGTAGCTGTAATCTCGATCCGGACTTATACATAGTACTCGTTATCTCAAGTGGCATATACGGTGAGACATGCACTCGATATTGAAACGGCTGTCTCCTTATCCGCGCTCACGCGAAAGGGGTGGATGGCCACGAGGTCATCTGTATGTCTCGCCTGTAGGACGTCGATCCTCAAGTAGGCTCTCGGCGACACACTCGGGCGCTTGTGTGAGCAAAACGCACCAGCGAGGCTGTGGTTGCAACGAGAAAAAAGCTCATGCATCCCAAGTGCTGTCTTGTCGTTTTCTTCAGTGGTAATATTTGAGACTTGAGTGGTCCGCAGGTACAGTAGTCTTTCTGCATTACATAGGAGTGCAGCCGTGTCGCGTGCTAGCTTTGATCTCGATTTGTGTCTCGGCACCGGTGGGCTAGATGGTTAGTTGGATTGGGACTTTTTGGATGGAGATTTGGCCCCCATGAGACACTGGAATCGTTCGTGAGGGTGTGTAGCTGCTGATGTCAGAGGGGAAATTGGGACTGCCGAGCCTTTGCGATGCAGGCACCGTGGATGCCACGTTTTTCTGTACGAAAGGGAGGGTGGCACATAGCAATCCTTCGCGCCCTCATAGTTCAATTGATGTCACACATAACAAAGGCACCCTCGAAATTGATTGGCGTACGGACTCGAACTGAAGGATTCGACCTGCCTTCTCGTCATTAACGCATTGTTACAGTAGCAGCGCACAACCACGGAGGTGCCACAGCTGTGCGGGATAGGGGCTCTGGGCGTCTATGATGATACCTTTTTGAGAGCATGAAAATTCGGATACGGACGACCCTTTCTAGAATGGTTTTAAGTCAGCTTCCTTACATGGTACGTAAAAGGCTATCTCGTCTCCCAGAAATGATGTTGGGTAACATTGGCGGGCTGAACGTTGTATCAGAACGGCGCAACGGCGGGCGGTTCTGCGATATGACTGGCTAATTCGTCCCCAGCTGGGAGAGGCACTGCTACGTCAGCAAAGTCTCCTGCAGATTCTACCACGTGTATGCACGCAACAGAAGCCTTCTGGAAGGTTTCTTCGAAGGCGTTAGGTTACAGAGAATATTACTCTATGCAACCCTCCTAGAATGCGCAGCCATTGGATATGCAAGCTTCTGAGAATATCTTCATTTCTTAATTAATATGAGTTAATATAGTGAATGCGAGCCGTTTCATACTATCGACGCATTCGCGGAATCTTATGTGGAGAAATCCTTTCGTCCAAGGTTCACTGATCTATCTCCTAATCGGGTAAGAAGGCTCTTAAAAAGCTTGTGAAATCATTGGAGATGCTTCGGAATAAGGAGAGTGGACCAACTCCGAGCCGGTCCCGTCTCTGCCAGAAACTCTATCTTGATCTCGCGGCATTGAGTCATTGCCCATCTCGGAAGGATTCTGGACTCTTGGCAGGAACAAGGACTGTGCTGCTTTTGTGCTGTACAACAACTGAATTCCTTAGCCAGGCACAGTCGCTGAGCCGTTGGGATGAAATCCTACCGTAGGCTACTACTGTTTCAAGTTTCGCCCGTTGGGAGGCTCAAGCTACGTATTCCATCAATTGACATCATAGTGATAAAATGGGAAGATAGCTTCGCTCCATCTCGCCCTGAAGGAATCGTTAAAGATTTCCTATCGTGATGATCGTCGTCAGAGCAACGCATTTACGAGTACGGATCGCCATACCTTGCTGTCAAGGGTTTGGAATTTGTCGTTGAAATTGTATTGGCTCAGATAGGCGACTTTTACGAGATGCGAGAGCCTCGAAATTGCAAAGCCACACATTGTCCACGTCTGTCATTAATGGGCTAAGAAGATGCGATGGTAGGTCGTCGATCGACCAATGGTCGCCGTTTAACAAGACCCGACTTATCCTTATGGGGATGACCGAAGCGAGAAATGCGAGAGACGGCCATTGGCAAAGCCTTGGCCCCTGACGAAGTGACTTGGGCTTAGCTGAATGAAAAAAAGAAAATCCTGGGGAAAGCAATTTCTACGGTTTTACGACTTCCGGCAGTTTGGTAACCGAGTGTCCGTTCGTAGCGCCAGTTGACTTGAGAGGACCTGAGCACTTGTACAGTACATCCTTCGAGTACATCCTCCTTACTTACATAATAATGTAATCTCAGCCCTATGGCGAAGTACAATACCTTAGCTCCGTTAAGTACTTTGCATTGGCTCAGAACATTGAACAGCACAGATACGTAATATGTAAGCTGACAGGGGGACTCTTGGACTTTTGAGTCGCATTTATTTCATAAAATTGCGCTATAAGCCTTCATAATTACTGAACGTATTGTACTTTTTTTAATGGCCCTCCCCCACATCGTCGTTTCGAATTCGCAAATCATTCAGCAGAAGACGGCCAAGCCATAATCAAATTTATATCAGAGCTGGGGAAAGGCTGTCATCATTGTCTGATGAAAATGGAAATGTTCTGGAAGTAATTTATGAGGTCGTATCGAGGACAATGCATTCTTCGCAGCTTTATGCAACCCGTGTTTTAGAGGGTCGAACGGAGATACACGAGATCCAATCAACCCGAGTATCTGTTTCATGAAGAGAAGGCCGCTATGAACTAAGGGGTCTTTTTTCTGTGCGCCCTTATTTTGGATGCAACGTGAAATCGAATGATGAATGTTATTTTACCGTAATTGTCATTTGGACGCGAAGTCAGTCCTACCTTTAGCTATCTCTCGGGCTGTTCCTGTTCCTTGCTTTGGTTGGTATGTAACCGATCAATCAAATCTCTCAATCAACAGATGCAAATACGGTTACGACGCGAGTGCGCAAACGGGGTGCCTGATTCCCTCGTGACGCAGCTCTCAGGGTTGAGTTGCGTCGCATGCGCGGGCGTTGTCGCGAGACTGCGCCATGTGGACGCAGGGCTTCCGCTACTCAATTCATGAGCCAAGTGAAAATGAACCGCGTGTTTCTGCTCGGTCGCGAAACCTGACCGAGAGCGAACCGGTTTACATTGCCTAGGTGCTGCGTAGATACCTTACGTAAATCCGACACCGTCCGGGGTGGTCTAGTGATAGTCGAACCCATCCATTGCGGATACCACGGGACGGCGGGTTTGCGACAGAGCCGAGTCTGCGACTCTATCGAATATTTAGGTTGGTGCGATTTCGGTGTTGGTTAAGTAAAATCCATGGATAGATCCATCCGTCTCTTTGAAGATCTAAAATCCGAGCTTGTTGCGAGCGCCGTGCCCCCGTGACAGATATCCTTGTGACTGCCGGTTGCAACGGCATACTAACAAATACTATACCTTACGCAATTGTGTACCTTGGCAATAAAATCGGGTTGTCTGGTTTTCCTTTGTGTATGGATTTGTCATTCTATGCAAGGCGGCTTGTTAATATACAATGTCGTCATGATATAGGATTAATATTCAAATCAAATTCAAACCAGGCTACATCCTGCGTACGGTACCTGACCTGTCTTAGGATTGCCCTTCATGCATATATGCCTTGGTGATCGACCGATCCCATTTTGCGCTTTGGCGATAAGCGACTGTTTCCCGACCGTAGTTGCGGAGATCCGCGGACTTTTCGTGGCCGTTACTTAGGTAGAGATGCGCATCCGCGTCGAGGAGCTAGTAGGAAGAGTCACGGATTGATGGGATCGTCCATGAAAGAATTTTTGCAGTACATAGTAATAGTTGCTGTGGATGTGATTGGAAATGAAATCATCATGAAATCCCGCCAATTACCACCATGACTGCTTGAGGCTTGGTGCTTGGGCCGATGAATCATACTTTGCTAGCGTCCACAAAGACGGCTCCCGTCCGCCTAGGTACGGATAGATTCAAGGATTCCATCATGGATGCGGGTTGTAGTATAGATTGGAATATTGATATACCGTAAACTATTAGGCCATGATCAAATCCATCCGCTTTTTAATCCACACACGGGAATCGGGGTTATGGTTGTGCCTTTCATTAGTTATGACTGCCGGGACAATTCCAAGGTTCGTTGTGTAACAAAATAACGGTACTTATTACTGGGCTTAGGTAAGTTACATAATTATTAATCCATCCATGCATCGTTCAAAACTCTTTATCCCTAACCCCCCTAAGTGCCAAGACCCCAGACCCGCCCAGCACCAGCACCACTGGCACTACTATGTACCGTTTTTCTGATTATGTATGCATTGCTGAGCAATCCCGACAGAGACCCGATTCATCAGCAACGCATAGTTGTCGGCCGTAACCATTAGCACCACGTAGAAACCAGATGAATCAAGTCAATCCAGATTGCCAGCATTAGAAATGAGATACTATAGGTATTATTCATTTTATGTATTTGTACCCGAGTACCTAATTGAGTTCTATGTAGTACTACATAGAACAATGAAGTGCTAGTTGGTTGTACACATTGGTGTTATGCAAAACCGTTTGATGTCATAATTATGATCGAGTCGTTCCGGTGCCTTTTTCTTGCCATTCCTGTTGTACGATATACGAGCGGGATGGATAAGAAACCGAAACCGAATGTTGGTTAATCAGAAGAAGTCCGTACAATGTGCGGTGTCACGGCAGAGCCACAATCCGGTCAGCAGTCAAATGTCAATCCCGACTTTCCAGCAAAGCTTCGATATAAGACCATAGCATACGGTCGCATGCATCCTAGCTCGCTCGCAAATGACTGCTTGAACTCCGATGACCAACGGGCTAGGCTAGGTAATTAGTGAGTTAGTGTCATCCATAATCCATATGGATACTATGTAGATAAGGTACCGTAGCAGGCGGAGGTAACGGTTGAGAAGTAAATAAGCTGCGGGCGGAGAGTGAGTGAGAGAAGCGGGTTTATGACTTAAGCATTGAAATTGTCGGCGATGTTAGCATCCATGTATGTATGGATGTTAGGTAACTGCGAATTAATATTCGCTGCAAGCAGCCCAGGATCTTGGCCTCGACTACAATACGACGAATAAGACTACCAGTATCCATATGGATGTAATAAGACCAATACGCATAAGTGTACACACGTATGTACGCAAGAGCGTAAAAGAGGGTAGTACGGTACTTTGTTGCGGTGAGGACAAGAGCACTAGAGAGAGCAGCAACCTTACGTGCAGTGCGCAGCCCTCGCATTTGCGTAAGAAAGACAGGGGGTTTTGAGTAGGTCAACTGGTAGGTACAGGAAGTACGAAAAGTACAGAGGATACAAAATGGGTGCTGCCTGGTTGCCTTGTCATAAGTCATCAAGTACCGTACATGGTGCCAATTACAAGGATACCTTAATACAAATATACATTGGAATAATACAATTCACAATCCCGGAGACTTTGTACTGCCACGCGCTCCCATTACGAATGATCCGAACCCCCCGTCAATCCGTTTAAGCCCGAGCAAAAGTCCATCGTAACCCCATCGCATTTATTACAAGTCGATGTGTTTGTACACCTATCGCCTAGGAAGAGGGAGGAATGAACACCCATACGATCTAGTCATCGGGCACATTACAAAAGAAGCCCTCTCGCCCCCGTTATATCTTCGTTCCGGATAGCCCAAGCTTGGATCCATTCCTATTCGACTTCTAACCATCTACTTCAGAAGCAAGTGAAGAACAGCAAAAGCAATCTACAGACTATACAGTATCTGGTTGATAATATCAAGAGCCTCATTCCAATAGCTCGAGAGATCTTGAGATCGTGGCACGGTCCAGATTCAATCAATATTACCTTTCTACGAAAGTACCTCGCAAATTCGCAAATTGCTTTGCCTACATATATGTAAGGTATTCATTACGCAGATATTACAACAGGCACGGCGCCCTTCCAACGCACTCTTACATCTCCACACCGCAAGCCTCAAATTCCGAAGCGGCGGTCGGTATCTGGTACACGTTACTTGTACCTTTGTATTTCCGAACTTCAGCACTTTGAGTACCTGGGCGACCCACACCAAAACCTACACATCCTGGGACAACCTGGAACCCCCCCGCCAGCCCAACGCAGACAACTCTTAAGCTCCACACCCCTGCCGAAAAAGTTCAACCATCGTAATCGAACATAAAAGACAAGGACTCGCTGTTTGGTCATTGCTTTACCCTTGGCCGGAAATCGGTGCCTGACTCACAAACACAAAACAAAATATTATTGCTACCTATTGCACCATCACTACAAGAGAGAACACACAGACACCGACTAGGCAACACATAATACAAAATGGTTTCTACAATCTCACCACCTTTCTCCCCTTCCCACCTCCCACACTCACAACCATCATCGTCACCGCTGCCGAGGAAGAAGATGTCCGTCACACAGACTTACTTCCTCGCCCACAAGGCACGGGCTAAGCTATCTAATGAAGCTGCCCGACCCGACCACAACCTCCGACTGCTTGTCGGTCACGCCAACCTACTAGACTCCTTGATGCTCGACCTCGCCGAAGCCGAACGGGAACAAGAGAGCTGGTTCAACCAATCCGTCCGAGGAGCCGCACCCAAGGCCGAGGAACGACATGTACAATGGGCCGACGATGTTGCCGTGGAGGACGACTGGGAAGCAGACTCCTCCGACTCGGATAGTGACACGGAAGACGAGGACGAAGATGTGGAGATGGCCGACGCCGTACCGCTACGACGGGTACCTTCCAACGCAGCCGTACCGCCACCGTCTCCCCAATTACAAGTGATGGACGAAGATGAGGACGACTTCGAAGATGACGATGAAGACTACGACGCCCTCTCTCTTACTCGAACACCATCACACTCAGCAACATCACCGCCGGAGCTCGAGCACGACTCGGACTCCTCAGAAGACGAGGCAATGCCTCCTTCACCACCAGCCGCAATTATACCTACCTTCTCAGACAAGCAGAGGGAAACCACAGTCACGACCAAGTACTACGACGACTCAAGACAAGAGGAAGACGATGAGGACAACAAGGCCGACTTCTACAGTGAAGGATACTATCTGCCGCCGCGAAATCCAGCACGATTAGTATCCACGATATCGGTCTACTAAATACGGTTGTCCTACTATGACATCTTCTCCTTCATACTCTTGCATCAGCATCGGGTCTGGTTCATATAATGTGCTTTCTTCATCTGCATCTGGGCGGCGTTCTAAAATACCAATAGCGGCATGGCATTTTACAACAAGCGAATTCCATTTGATTTTCTTTTCCTTTCCTGTCTCACTACATACACACACTTGCACACCGCACACAGAGGGGGATCTATACCGGGTATTACCGCAGCCTAGAAACAAGCTAGGCTCTGCATTAGGAGGAGATGTCACCGCTCACAGCTTATTTTCTATTGGAGGACTATTGAACGAGCATTACCGAAAGCGGTAAACATATACTATGGACTAGTGGGGATGCTTTCGCTCCCTGGTTTTCGACCCACGCACAAAAAGTCGGGCTCGAATCTCAAAGGTCGAGTGGAACATACTTGAATGGGCTCCTCGCTTCACCGAGTTTCAATTACATAGCGAAGGCTTCAAGACCTGCAATTTGCGGTCAAAGCCCATCATCAATCAAATAAGAAATAAAAATAATTAGTCAAACACATTTGTTCCTCATTGCGTGATTGAATGTATCGTGAACATAATTCTCTATTACTGATTAACAATAGGTCTAGAACATAGGCACATAGCTTTGGTTGGTATCTTAGTAAGTTATCTGATCGATCTAATTCCGAAGCTAGACAGACCGTAGGTTCTAAGGGTTGTTGAGTCATGTGCGATGGAGTCTTAGGAACAAAGCGCGCACCGAGGGTTCGCCGCGATATCGGGAATGAAAAACTTGATTCCTCAGCGATCGCACTCGCTCGCGACGCCAAGGTGCAGCGGCTCTTACTAACTTCCCGCCCGTTCCAGACACACTGCTGCTTAACTAGCAATTGTTTCGAAGTCTACGGAATCCTCATTCTGCATTACTATTACTATTACAATCCTTACTTACTGCTACGGCCGGTACTATGCAGAATCAAGCCCTGGAGGTAACTAATAGGCCTCGGAACCATGATAAATCCCGCGTTAGGCCCGGTTCCAGATTCCCGAGTCCGAATCTCTGCTAGGCTAAGTCGTTCCATGCCCTTGGTGCTGCTTAGTAACGACGAGTGCGGCGGAACAAAGAGACCCTAGGGCCGTCGAGACAAAGGAATTCGGGAATCCGTGCGACGCCATGCAATGTGTGTAAGTGACGAACTCGAATTCGGATCCTTATTGTCAATTGAGCGTAATAGCCTTTTTTCATTCATTTTTGTTTTTATTTGATTGATCTCATCACATTAGTTACTATTTAGTTAAGTGCTTAGCTAGCTACATCCGTAAATAATTGCTGCCTGGCCATAAAGGAGCAGGAAAGGAGGAAAGGGGAAATTGCTCCATTAAAGCCTTAAAGTCCGACGCGTGCCGGAATGAGGGACGGGATCAATATTTTCGTGACAATGAATGACTGAATGATCATTGACAACAACAAGAAACAGGGAACAAGGGTTTTGTTCTTGGGTTGTCTTGGTATCCATGGATTATTATGGCTGCCTTTGGACTTTACCGCTAATATGGCTACCCTAAGTACGGAGATACATCTTGCTTCAGATCTTGATGAGAGGATGAGAGGGCGGCCAGCATAACCTCACCAAACTCGCTTACCCCTGTCTTTGCTTGGGCATGGGGTTCAAGGTTGGGAGTCCTTGTGCCCTTGGAGGCACCTTGAGGCCGTTAAGGCCCATTGCCAATTGTTCACCAGGCAGCCCAGACAAGGCTTGCTCCTCTCATCACAAGGTCCTTGGCCATCCCTTATCCCCTCCGTCGTGGGGGGGAACGTGGACAAGGCTTCGATATGGTGTCCACGGATGTGTAGTCAATTGCATTATGTAAATTAGTGTGTACACAAGTGCGAATAGATCCCCCCAACCTAGAAGTGCCCCAAGTGACCCTGCTGTCGGGTCGTCGGGTGATTATCTCAGATCTCCACCAGGGCCTAGGTACCGTATGCTAGACCAGGAGTAGTTTAGCCCTGGCTTTAATTCGTTTAAGTCAAAATGCAAAAAAGTCCCAACTATCTGGAAAGTTTCCCGCGACAAGGGAGGACCCAGAGGGGTGCCGCCGTTCATGATCTAATCAGGTGCTGCCGTAACTTTTAGCTTAAGGCATAGCTGGTTAAGGGCTGAGCGAAGCTACCCTACCGGCAATATATGTTTTTTTAAAATGGTTATGCGACAAGAAAATCGTTTTTATTATAATTATTGTTTTTAATACTAAAACTTTTATTATAAAATATATATTTTTATATTATATTTATATGATGAGATATAAAAAAAAAATCATTTTATTTATATAATTATTTTTTATTTTTAAATTATTTTTTTATTTATTAATAAGTAATATTTGATTATTTATTATTTTATAATTTTATTTTAATTAGTTGGAGGTTTTTTAATTTTAAGGTTTATAATCACTTTATTTTTAAAATTATTATATTTAAAGTTTATAATTTTATATTATTAAATGAGTTTTATGTTGTGTATGTGTGATATTTAATTAAAATAAACTATTAAAAAAGTAATGTTTATAAATTTATTATATTAAATCTTAAAAATGTATATTATAAATATCTTATTAATTAATAATAACTTATATAATTTTAAATGTATATTTAAAAATCTTTAATTTTATAATTAAAAATAATTATTATAAGTATTTTTAATAATTAAACTTATAGCTTATATATAAAAAATTAAAATTAATATTAATCATCTTAAATATATAAGAAAAATATTTAAATATCTTAAATTAATTTTATTTATTTATTTTTTATTTTTAATTTTTTATTTTATAATATCTTTATTTTAAAAGTTTTATTATAATTTATTTGTATGTTATAAGAGAGATTTAACTATTAAAAATTCGCATAAAAGAAGGATTATTAGTGTTTAAATTATAGTTATTTAAGTTAAGTTAAGGGGTAAGGTTTAGGATTTTTATTTTTATTAAAATCTGTAAAGGAGGATATATTATAAGAGGATGTATTATAAAAGGTGGAGTAAATTCTTTTTTTTTTATTATAATTAATATAAAAGAAGATTTAAAAGTAAGTGAAGGTCTTATAACATTACGTTTAACGTAAGGATGCTTTTTTTTATAATCATTCGTGCCGTTATTAATAAATAATAATTTAAAATGTTTATTTAAAAATTATTTAAATTTATTTTTAAAAAAAATATTTAAATTTAAAAGAAATGTTTTTTCGTTATTAAAGTATTAATTACCTGGCTTTACTTTATCATTAAATATATATTCCTTAAATAATTAAGTATTTTTTTTAGTATTAATTATTTTATTTGTATGAGGATGTTTGTTATTTTTATTAGTTTGTTTATTTTTAATTGTTAATATATAAAACTTAAGAAAATTTTTAGTAGGGATTATGTTATTAATAATATAAATAAACTTTTTATTTTTATTTATTTTTATTATATAAATAGTAAACTTTTAAGCTTTAACTTTAATAAAATATATAAAAGTTTTATTTATAAAAATTACTTAAATAAATTAAGTAAAAAGGAATTTAATTTTAATGGTAAAAATAAATATGAGTTTATGATTGTAATATAATGTATGTAATTTTAAATTAATGTTAATGGATATTTTAAGAAAGATAAAAGATTAATTGATTAATTAATATTTATTATTAATAACATTATTACATTTTAAAATAAAAATAATTTAATTATAATTAAATAATGTATAAGTATATTTAATAAGTTATATTTAATTATTTAATGTTTTATAAATGGTAATAAGTTAATTAATAAATATATATTTATATATATAATTTAATTTATATTAGTCCTTAATGTTAATAGGTATTATATAACTTTTATTTAATAAGATTATAAGATTTATAATGGTATAATATTAAGACTTTAGATTATATTAATATTATAATTGGTCTGGTAAAAATAAGTTCTTTAATCATTTAAAACCTTTTAATTTTTTTCATAAAATTAACATATTATCATAAGGGAATTATTAATATAAAAAATAAGGTATAATAAAATAAAAGTTTATAATTGTGTTAATAATAAAATATAAATTAAAATATTAATAGATCTTATCATTAATATATTTAAAAATATAAAAATAATATTTTTTTACCGATATAATATTTTTATTATTTATTAATAAGAACCGAGTTATGATAGGGTTGTAAGATAATAAAATGAATGGTGATATTATATTTATTTAAATATGACTTTTATTAATTTTTTAAATATTATTAGTGATGATGTAATAGGTATAATAAATAATAAGATAATATAAACTTTTATTATTTAAAATAAAAAATGTTAAGAGTTAAGTTTTAATATTTTAATATATATATTTAAAGTAATAAATTTTAATAATATTTTTAATATTTATAATATTATTATGATTAATAATAACTTAAATGATGTTGTATAAATTTATAGTAATTAAATTTATGATAATTAATATAAGATTTAATAAAAAAATGATAAAATAAAAAATGAAATGATAAAAAAAAAAGTTATGATGAATGTTTATAAAAGGGTATAATGGCTTTTATGGTTTAAGTTGTATATGTAAATTAGGAGTAAGTAATCTCATTGGTTTAAATTAGTAAATCAACTACTAAAATAATTATAATATAAAGCTTAAGATTTATTATAAAGATATTTTTTTTATTTTAACTTATTTTAATTAATTAATCATCTTATATTATTTTATAAGTTAAAAATTTATGATTTATTTCATTTTTATTTAATTATTATATGGTTTATTTAAGTAAAAGATATTAATTATCCTTTTTAATAATATTATATATATATAAAAATAATTAAAATTAAAAAAAGAATTTTTTTAAGAACCCTTTCATTTACTTTTATTATTTTATTAAGTTTTTATAAAAATAAAAAATATAATAAGATTTAAATAAAATTATATAGTTTTTATAATCATTCATTTCATATAATACTTTATTAATTAAATATTATTTAATATAAAATTTTAAAGCTTTTATATATTATATATAATAAATATTTATTTTTATTTTTTTTATTTGATTTATTAATAAATAATAACTTATTTTTTATATAGAATAAATATATTTAATCATAAAAAAAAAAATTTAATAAAATATAAAAAATTAATTAATAAATAATATAATATATTTCGAAAATATTATTATTATTATATAATTAATTTAATATTATTTAATTCTTTTAAGATGTGAGATAATAAATATTATTAGCTTTATATGATACTTTTATGATCCTTATATTTATTAAGGTTATTTTTAATATAAATATATTATAAATATTTTTAATTAATATTAAATTTATATAAATATTTTCCTTCCTTATAATAATTTTTTAATAAATGTATGGACTATTTTCGTTTAAATATATTTGATAAAATTAAGGATTAAACTTATTTATTACTATAATACTTTACCATTTATTCATTTAATTAATTAAATTAATATTTTAAATAATAAAATTAAAATTAAAACTTATCTTATACTTATTACAAGTTTAATATAATAAAAGTGTAGCCGATTTACTTACATTAAGTCCTTTTATAATAATCCTTTTGTTTAATGGTTTAATATTAATTATTTATTAATCTTTTTTATTTTAACCAACTTATTATTACACTTCCCATTTATTAAGATCATTTATATTTAATAATTAATCATATTTTATTTGATTAGGATTAAACTTTAAAAATATAATAAGAGTTATTAAGAGGTTATTTTTATTATGAAAGGTTTTTAAAATAAATATCATTATAATTAATTTAAATAAAAGAAATAGATTATTATTATTGTTATTATTAAGGAACCTATAAACTTAAAAAAAAGTATTTATTTTTAAAATATATTTTTTTATGTGGTTTAAATTTTAAACCATAAATCCTTTATATTATTTTTAAAAGAAGTAATTAAGTTTAATACATTTAAATTTATTAATCATAATAAGTCTATTAAAATTTTTATATAAATCCTTTTATATATTTTTATTTATATGTTAATTAACATAAGTTAATCTTAATTCTTAGTCTTACCTTTCGTTAAAAATCATTTTTAATTAAATAAAATTAGTTAAAATGGTTTTAATATAAATAAAAATATACTATAAATATTAAAAAAATAGCTAGGTTTTATTAATAAAAATCTGCTTATAATAGATCATATTTATTATTTTAAAATTATAAATATATTAAAATATAATAAAATTAAATTATTTTTTAAATTAATAATAAAAGGTGTTAGGATTTATTTTTTGTTATTTTATTTTTTTAAGATAATTTTTAAAAAAATTTTAAATATAATTTTTCATTTATTAATCATCCTTCATTAACATCATTATTATTATTAAATTAATTAATTTATATAAAATAATTTAAATAAGAAATTATATTTAAAATTATAAGTAAGGTTTATTAAATAATTATAAAGTTTTTTAAATTGTTTTAATAAGTAATTTATTTTAAAATAAATATAGGTAATAATTTAATAAATGGTAGGATTATTATAAAATATTATAAAATGTTTACATATTTTATAATCATATTTAATTTTAATACATTTGATATTAATTTATATATATAAAAGATTATTGTTTATTAATTCTTTTTAAGGATATTGTAGGTTAATAAATATATGTAATAATTTAATCATGTTAATTTGTGTTAATTTAAAAAATTTATTAAGGAAAATATATTTAATATCTATTTTTTTTTTATTTGTTATAATTAAATGTAATACTTTAAAAAAGATGATATCTTTTATTTTTAATTATTAAGATAAAATAAGAGATTTAGATATAATGGATTTTATTATAAGACTTTTAATAATATTAAATTTTTTATTTTAAATTATAATTTGATTAATAAAGGATGGTTAAATGGATATTAAAATGTTATATATAATAAAAAGCATCTTATAAATTATTAAATTAACTTATTTTTTAATAATAATCCATTAACTTACTTAAAAACAAAAATAAGGATAAGTATTTTATTTATAGTTGGTTAAAATAAAAAGGTTAAATTATATAAATACCATTTTAAAAGATTCGTTATACGCTATTATTAATTAAGTATATCATAAGGTTGTAATAATATTTAAGATTAATTAATATAATAAGTTAAAATCTAAGGAATTTTAAAATTTAATATATTGATTTAATTTAAAATAAACATATATAAACAAAGAAATAATATAAAATAACTTTTATAAATTTTATTTATACTTATTTTTAAAAATAAAACCAAATTTATCTTAATACTTATTTAAGGTTTATATTATTAAAAACTTAAAATCATTAACATATTATTAGTATTTCTTTTTTTTATAAAAATAAATTAGTTATTAAATCTTATTATTAATTAAAGAAGATAAATTAAATATAATGCTGGTTTTAATTAGCCATATACTTATTAATTAAAAAAGAAATTTTATTTTTATTTTTATTTAAATAAATTTTTTTTATTTTATAATTTATTTGCTAGTTTTTATTATTAAATTTTTTAATATAAAGTTTTAATTATTATTTTTTTTTTTATTAAATATATATGATTTTTTTAAATAGATATTTAAGGCTAGTTAAAATACCCCTATTTAAAATAATTAATTTTTAATTTTAAAATCCTTAAAAAGTTTTAAGAGATAACTTATAGTATCTTTTTATTAATTAATTATATTTTTAAGTTAATAATATGGTTGTATAAGCTTTTAAGGTATATAATTATAATAATATTATAATAAAAATGGAAAGATTAAAGATTAATAATGATAAAGATAAGGATTTTTAAGTTATTAAAAATGATAGTGGAACTTAAAATAGTCTTAATAATAATTATAAGTTTTTATTAATATCATAAAAGATGGCATTTAATTATTAATAAATATTATTGATTTTAACATATTATATATTAGCGATATGAATGATATTATTAATTAAATTAATTGTTTTATTTTAAACTTAAAAGAGATTAATGGTGTAATTATATATAATAAGATTATTTTTAATCATAAATTTAATGACATAAAAACGACCTTTTTATCATTTAATAATAATAATAATAATAATAATAATAATATTAATTTAAAGATTTTAATTTAAATTAATAAAATATTATTAAGTTCTTTTATATTATTATTTAAGTTTAATTTAATTTTTATTATAAGATCCATTTTAATTTTAAAGAAGCTTTTATTTTAAGATTTAAATATAAATAAATTAAATTTTAATAAGATTAATCATTTTAATACTTTTTAATTATTAAAGATATATTAAAATAAAAAAATATAAATATTTAAGTTTAAAAAGATATTTATTATTTTTATAAAATTTACTGGCATAAATCGTTTATAATAAATATTATTTTATGAAATTTTATTCTTTTTATAAGATTAATAAAGAAATTAGATAAATGATGTGATAAATCTTTTAAGTTAATTATTAATATTAATTGATTAATTTTATAAATACTTATTTTTATTAAATATGTAGCAGGTAGAGATCCTTTTAAATATAAAGAAAATGTTAATTAAATTATATGTTTATAAAGTCAAGGTATTAAAAAGATTAAAATTTTATATTTAAAATGAATAGTTTATTAAGTAGATAATGATTATTTTTAATTAAAATTAAGTTTATATTATTATGATTAAATTTACTTTTTTTGACCCATTTTTGTTATTTAAGATATATCTTAAATTTAATTTTAGTTAGAATATTTATTTTAAGTTGGTTATTTTTATTAATTATCTTATAAAGTTTTATTATATATATTATTAGTTTAATTTAATTTATATATTTAATGGTTATTATTTTTATATAAAATTCTTAGATATTATGATATTTTTTAACGATTAAGTTTATTATTATTATATTATTATTAATTATTATTATTATAAGATCGAAAATAATATAAAGGAAGTTATAAATTTATATGTTAAGTATATTTATAATTTTAATTGGGATATATGTGATAAATTTTATACTTAATAAAGTTAAAATATTTTAATATTATAAATTTAAAAGGTTTTATTATTTAATAATAATAATCTATGATTAAATAACATTATTATAAATTTATTATAAGATTATAATGAGCTTATATTAATATTTATTATATTATATATTTTTAAAATAAGTATATATGTTATTTTAAATATATATTATGATTATAAATTTAATGAGATATTTAAAAATCTTAGCTTTTTTTAATTATAAAACGATTAAGATAAACCATAATGGTTTAAGTATATAAACTTAATATTTTATGAATAGGATTATAAAATCGAGTTGTTTTTTATATGTTATATAATGGTTATAAGTTAAAAAGTGAAAGAAGTTAATAGTAAATTTATTATAAATAATATTAAAATAATTATTATCTTATATCATATTTATTTTATTTGTGTAGAATTAAAATTTAATATATATGGTTATTTTATTTTTAAATTTAAATAAAATTAAAAATAAGTTAAAGTAAAACTTCTTTAAATATTATTATATATTAATTTTATTAATGGATTTAACATTTTTTTTAATTTATATTAAATATTAATAAGTGATTATATTACTTTAATTAATTTAAATATTATCTTTTATTTAAAACTTAAATATATTTTTTTTTTAATAATTAATCCTTATAATTTTAATTTTAATAATATAATAAAAGCTTTAAATATATTTTACTAGCTTAATTAGGGTTTAAATATATTAATTTATAACATTAACATATTAATTTATGTTTTTGTATTATATTATATAAGAGATATACCACAACAAGTAAAAAATTTAAGTTTTAAAAGGCTTTACGATAATAAATTTTATCGTTGTTATTATGTTATAATTGGTAAGAAAATAGATGCTTATGTAATTATAATATTAAACTTTAATATCATTAATTATGATCATTTTTATTATTAAATAAAGTAAATATAACGTTTTTTAATTATTTAATTTTTTATTAAGATTATAAAAGATACATAATATATATAATGGGATATATTAATAATTATATTAATGTTATAATTTATTTTTTTAATATTAAATATTATTTTTTTTTATCTTTTTAATCTTATATATTTAAAATATAATAAGTTAATAAATTTAATATATTTTTTATTTTATAATGATATTTTAATAAAATAGGTAGGATCCTTATATATTTTTAATTTAAAGCATTAGTCATTCCCTTTTAACATTTAGCAGTTATAATTGTTAAAGTATTATTTAAAAAGTTATAAAATATCATTTTATACTTTTTAATTTATTATTATATTAATATTTTTTTATAATTAATTAAAAACGGAATATATTAAACCCAGCTTTTATAAAATGATAAAATGCGATTATAATTTAATTAAAATTATAATTAAAACTTATGTTATTATTATAAGGAATAATTAGTTTTTAATTAATATTAAAGCTTTTTTAATAGATCGTTAAAATATAAAAGTTATTATAAAAAAAACTAAGGAATTATTTAATAAACTTTATATTTACATGGTTAAATCATTTAATAAATCATATACTAATTCTATTATTTTAGTATAAGTTGTTAATAATGATTATGTTAATATTAGTAGTAATAAAAAAATAAGATGTTTTTTATAATATAATAACAACATATTATAATTAAATATTTATATTATTATACATTATTTAAAATTTATAAAGGAATTTAAATTACTTATAAATTATAATATGTTAATTAAAAAGGATTTACATAAATATATTTATTTTATAATTTATAATATATGTTAATTCGAATAAATATTTTAAAAAACATATTTAAAAAACCAATTTTTTTAACGTCGAATATATATTATTTATAAAAATAAACATTTTTTTTATAATTTATTTTATCTTTTATAATGTTTATTATTTAAAAGATTTAAAGTTTATTAATAAAATTTAAGGATTATATAATAATTATTTTAATTTATTTAATAAAGTTTTATCTCGTTTAGATGAGGTTTAATTTATAAAAATAGCTGAATTAAAAGATATGAAATTAGATGTTATGATATTTATTAATAAAATACATATTAATTTAATTATTATTAATTATATTTTAATGAAAAAACTTAAGTATATAACTTATCTTATTATTAACGGTTTATATTTATTTTTTAAAATTAAAAAGTTATTTACCTCATTTTTTTTTAGCTTTTAATTAACCTATCATCACGACTACAGATTTTTTATATATTACTTTAAAATTAAAAATATTAATATTAAAATTTAATGGGTTTAAAAATTTAAGTTTCATAAGTGGTAATAATTTTTTTAAAATATTTAAATGTATTATATATTAATTAATAAATTATGTAAAGTTATTAAAATTTAATTTATCTTCGTTAAAAGTGATTATATTTAATATTAAAGCTTTAACAACTTTACACATATAAACTATATCTTCCTTTTTAATTATTTTAATAAATGGTATATTTTTATTATTATTATTTTATGTTATTATTTTAATATTTAAAATGAATTTTTAAGTTTAGAAATTATAAATAAAATTAATAAAAAACCTTTTATTATTAATTTTATAATAATTAAACTAATTAAATTATACTTAATTCTTTTAAATAATAACGAGATGATTTATATAAATTAAAGTTTTAAATGGTTTTAAAATAATTAAATTATAATATAAATAAATGTTTTTAATTAAAATGTGATCACATTAACTAATATAATTTAAAATAAGTGTGTATTTATTAATATTTAATATTAATGGTGGTTGTTAGTTTTTATATACTTAATGTCTATTAATTAAATAAGTATAATAAGTTAATGATGGAATTATAAGGGATGATGATATGTTAAAAATGGTATATATTATAATCTTAATTATTTAAGTAAAATGGTTTTATTAAAATAAAATGATTTTTATAAAGAGAATAAAATTATAATAATAAAATGATTTTATAAAATAAAATGATTTTATAAAATAAAATGATTTTATTAGTTAAAATGGTTTTTTAATTATAAATGATTATATAATTGAAATCTTGGTTTTATAATTGAATAATGTGTGTGGAGAAAATGGTTCTATGTTTTTAAATCGTTTTCTGAGCGTAGCCACTCGTGCTTTAGTACTTATACACCTGTGTGGATGCTCCTTATAATCTCGTTTACCATCTACCGTAGTTCGCGCAGTTCGCGTAGTTCTCGTAGTTCGTGTATGGCATATTGTACGGGTATCATTTATTATGCCTATCCCCGGTCCCGAGGAAGGAAAACAGAGATGATGTGGATTTTCATGCTTTTTTTCGCCTTTATTTTTCTCTTAGGTTTCCCGCAAGGCTAGGCCCATATTCATTAAATTCATGACTCTGCTACTCATCTACAAATCGTTCGATACCGACTCTATGGGGAACGGAGTGCCTATCGAGCTGTGCTAAGACCCCTCTTTTGGATACTCCTTCAATTCATGGTTGCTTTTTCCCTTATTCTATGCAGGGTCTAGATCACTTGAACGCCAACGAGCTATGGATATCTAATAGGCGATACGGAAGTACCGTCCATAGGTAAGGTAAGGTAAGGGGAAGAATGTAAGATAGGACCCCTATGAAGCTGAGCCATCTGAATCTCAATCAAACTGTTTCGACGGATATGTTTTCCTCGCATCCGGAAACGAGTGGACGAGCGGGCACTAGACAGCCCTACATACAGTACCGCCCGCCTGGGATCTTGGGATTTGCTTTCATCTTGGGAATTGTTTAGCGAGAACTACCATGTACCTGTCCAAGGCACATCCGCCCATTCCTCGTTGTTCAATTGTCCTATCACGGTTTCGAAATAAGGTCTCTTAATCTCTTTCATTCCCCGGAGACGTACGAAACATTTTGTTGATAGTAGATCTGAGGTAATACAGCTACACACACATGCGTAAACAGGTACATACATCTATCTGGTCGAGAGATCGCAGTATTGTGCAACATCCGCACGGGCACGCCTAAACACCCCTGCTCTCCCGCATACCCATTCCGTACTCAGGTAACCCAAATCTGCGGTCAGCATCAACGCCCGTCACCGCTTCGTCCAGTGATGGGGCAGCGGGCTTCGAAAGTAACCAGTCAGAAGTGTCGGATGCTACTGCTCTCGCCGCCGGTTGGGTTTCATCGAGCTTTCTTACTGGTCCCCTCATAGAACGATGATGATGACGATGGTGACAATCATGATGATTATGATTGATGACTGCACCACACATGGCCCATGCTTCCCTTCTATATGGAATGCTTCTTCCCGCCTACGCTAATTGGCAATATATTGACGTTTGCTCGGCAACCCGTGAGATCGTGAAGATTGCCGTTGCTTTTTCAAACCCCGAGGGAGCCTCGAGTCCAAAAGCCTCAGATCAGACCACGGTATCCTAGAAGATATCGCAATTGTTTGTGATTTTCGCCGTTGCGACATGTGATCCCGTATTCCCTCCCTGGGTACCTAGCATGTTACACGTATACGTTGTATGTTACAGATGATTTGCATCGATGCTATACTTTAGTCATGATCAAACAGACCATAATCGGCAGACGGTAATCGGCGAAGTGATATGACATTAATTTCATTCATAATTTCATGAGGCGTCATCTCGTCAATTATCCAGTGAGGAGATATCGCATGCCTGATTACTGCTTCATATCAAGATCGAGGGGGAGCTCTATCAAAATGGTACATAGATACTTAGGGGTCTCAACCTGAAGGAATCTAGATTTGCGCCTCATGACTCGGTCTGGTAAGTTGTTCGCTGGGTTGTTGTGTACGTATGCAGGAAACAGGTGGTAATTAAACAACGGCCCCCGAGACAAGACATCCAGAACCCCTAAAAGGAGCTTTCCCCGTGATCAATTGATCACCCCTCAGACTTGATGAAACATGTCTAGAGGGCTCGGTGAAGATATTGCTATCTAGTCATTGCGCGTTGGGAAGGCTAGTCTCGGGACGCCCAGGAACCGCGCGATGTGTGCTACTGCCTCCAGTGGTTTCCATCGATGTAAAACAAACGTGTCCACGTACATACAACACATTGCTATAGCATAGTAGGCTTAGACAGTTCACTAACCGAATACATAGTAGCTAGTTGGTTGCCCGACGAGTCAAGTTGTATAAGTTAGTCATCTAGGCATCGGTGCACCCATCCGTCGACCGCCAGAATTTAGAGGGGCGAGCCACACAGACGGGGTCGCTTGGCTGCCGGTCACTGTAGAGGAGCGGTGAGGTATTGCAAATCGGCGGGAAATGGCTGTGACAACCGTAGTGGAGGAGGGCGGCGAGGAGCGACACTAGATTCGAACGACCGTGTGAATCATGCGGGCTGCATATTAATTGGCCGGGTCGAGATATGGAGAGAGAATGCGAGATGTGACTGGCTTAATTCCGTTAGAGAGCTGGCAGAGAGTACTGTACATAGCGTCGACGGCTCGCCAATGTAGCCCTATTCCTATTGCTGTTGGGACATGGCATGTGATGACTAAACTAGTTGGCTATTGGGCTTCTTCGTTATGCTTGCCAACATACAAAGCCACTTCCTACATTACATCCGCCTTACATTACGAAGTAGGTACCGAAAGCAGGCGGATGTAGGGACCTGGATACGTTACAGGTGGTGACACGAACCCGGGCTCTGACTCTACATACATTCGCCGCTGCATGCGAGCAGATCTTTTTGTGCTTGCTTTATACGGTAGGTTTAGACGGAATAGGATGATATGCGAACTACTCTAGATAGACTATAGGCAAACGGTTTGATATCTTGATGCCGTACATGAGGCGTATAGCCTACTTACATTGTAGATACGAAGAGTTGAGCATTTGTTTGCCTGCTCGCAGACTACTTCCTCAACTAGACCAATGCTTCAATGAGGATTGACATGCATATAATACCTATACTTGAATGATATCAATTTGACGCCAAAGGCGGTATTTTAAAATTGCCGATAGCCGTTGAGTGAATTGAACTCATATGGTACGAGCTTGTCAGCGATATAGACATATTCATCGAAGAAGGGCAGCTTTTGCTGACGTGATAATAGCATCTAAACCTAGCGATGTACATATCCTTTTACGGACTACCTACCTCCTTATCTACATAATAGATGGTAAGCAAATGCAAGAAGGGTCCAAGAAAGTACCAAGAGTTCCAAGGGATACAAAGACCTCACGGCTAGCTTGGCGCCGGTGTAGCTTTCTATTATCGTGATGAGGATCCGAAAGGAATCGTTTGCGAGCTGCAGCCGACGTATTCAGACGAGAACAGCATTGAGTTACGGGTTGCGCGGAATCCTAATTGAGTGAATAAGACCGCACATCGCTATACATTGCTATACATCGTCCATGGTGCCGGCGAAATCGCTTCGGACGATTGGCGTCCCGGGCTGACGGATCTAATCCAAGCTTACAGCTTTAATCGTGAACCGAGGCAACGGTAAAGTTCGCAGTGGTCGACTAGATTTGCTAGGTAAGGTAAGGTACGCGAGACAGCAGCGTGCTTGGTGGCGGTAGTAACGGGGGAATAATTGTGCCTGCACCTAATCCGTAGCCTGTAGCAACCTCAGAACTCGCTAGCCTCGTAGTTTAGGCCCTATTAGGTAGAAAAGCTAGGCCGATAAGGGTTTCGGAGCCGATACGAATCCGATCCCCGATTGTCCGACCCCTACGTCCTATGAAAACTTTCAAAATACCGATTCCGAACCATCACCGACTTAGGAAATCTTTGGCGGGACGCGGCACAGCGGCAAACCAACGGTTACATCATACTCTCATCACCAATTACACGCAATCCCATCCTCCGGAATCCGCGGGTCTGTGACGAGCCGAGGCGACAAGGCTACCCGTCGCCCATCCAACAGCCCACAGCCTCACCACAAGGCCTAAACCCGTAGGAGACGCAGCATCGGATCCGACGTCGCTAATTCTCTCCCCCCTAGTCTGCCTACCTGCCGAGGCTGCGGCAGCAGAGCATACGCACGCACACACATACGTAACGCAACGCTACGCTTCGCACTACGGCGCAACCCTAAGCCTCGGTAGCCTTTAGAGCCCCCATACCTACCCATAGCACTCACTACCTCCCACGGCACAGCACGGGTACACGCAATGCCGATCCTGCCTCGCGCCCGCGCGCCCCCGGGCCTCATCATGCCATCCCTCCGCCCCGCGAGCTTCGTATGCGCGTCGTGCCATCGCAGCCAGCAGCAGCGGCAATTCTCCGGCACCCGCGCAGCAAGAGCCTCATCATCTTCGTCACACGCACCACCCCCCAGCGCTCCGCCCCCAGCCACTGGCTACGCGCGCCTGACGTCGCGGCGGCTGCTCAGCGTCGCGGGGCGCGACGCGGCTAAGTTCCTGCACGGCATCATCACGCAGCCGGTCGTCAACAAGGAGGGTGCCAGTACGAGCGACAAGGGTGCGTGGACGCCGTTCAATGCGCCGGCGGAGGCGCGGGCGGGCAATGCGGCGGACTTGCTGGGGTTCTATGCGGGATTCCTCAATGCGACGGGACGCGTGCTGCACGATGTGTTCATATACCGGGACGTGCTGGGACTGGGTACTGTGGAAGGCAAGCTGGCGCCCGGTGTCGAGGCGTTCATCGTAGAGGTGGATGCGGACCAGGCCAATGCCCTCGCTAACCATCTCAAGCGTTATCAGCTCCGCAGCAAGGTTTCGTACCGGATACTGTTTCCGGGGGAATGCTCCGTCTGGCAGGTGTGGGCGGCCGAACCCGACCCCGACTCTGACTCCTCGACGTCGTCCACGCAGCAGGAATGGTTGGCGGAGCTGAAGAATTCTATCGTACTACCGGATACCCGGGCCCCAGGAATGGGATACCGGGTACTACGTCGAGGAGACGGAGAGCTAGACTTGGGCCTTGAACGTAGCAGTGACGAGACATACCGCATACGACGATACCTCCTAGGTGTAGCAGAAGGGCAAGCCGAGATTCTGCGCGAGCAAGCACTGCCGCTTGACTCCAATATGGACGTAATGGGTGGTATTGACTTCCGAAAGGGGTGCTACGTGGGCCAGGAGTTGACGATTCGGACGCGGCACCGCGGCGTTGTGCGGAAGCGCATCCTTCCGTGTCTTCTATATCCATCTACCGCAGACTCCGCTCCACAGCAACTCGAGTATAAGCCTTATATCAACGAGGAAGGTGATACCCAGGTAACGGCAGAGGATATCCCGTCAGGTTCGAGTATAGGGAGAATCGGTGCCAAGGGCCGTAGTGCGGGGACCTGGCTGCGCGGCGTGGGCAACATCGGGCTGGCCCTATGTCGACTACCGATCATGACTGACGTTGAGTTACCTGGAGAGACCGCTACCACTGCGCCGTTTGATCCAGCTAAAGATGAGTTTACAGTCAATTGGGGTGCAGATGAGGAAACCGGCAACAATGAGCAGACGGTCAAGCTAAAAGCTTTCGTGCCAGATTGGCTGCGCAGGACGTTGCCCGAGGATGTAGACCATGTTCGGCGCGCTAAGCGTTGGTGAACGAGAATAGAAATGGCATACCTCTTGCCAATTACGCACGTCTTATGTCTATCTACGACGTCGTTGTACTGTCGCTCTGTCTGGTGTGGGCCTATCTGTATGTATGATCTGTTGAGGAACTTCGACGTTCTAACAAATAAAGCAACATTGAAATACTCCACCTATGGTCAATACTCTGATATACCGTGAATGAATCACCATTTAGTTTAAAGAACACCATTTTTACGTTATAAAACAAGTAATTTATAGCAAGTAGTCGATTCATGCATGTTCTATTCCATCCTATGATGGTAGGATCTAGTCTATTGAAATCGGGGTATCATAATTCGAAGTGAAGAGTAATAATATCAAAATAGGGGTAGTAGGCGGTTAACCACGTTAGCTACCAATATCCCCTGTAGCAGTAGCCGCCGCTTCCTCAGCCTTCTTCCGAGCCTCTTTCTCGGCCTGGGCAGCGCGCAGCCGTGCCATCGTCGACGAAAAGTCTCCCTTGGCTCGGGGCTTGTTACCAGTAGCAGCAGCACCACTGGTAGGCGCAGTAGCCGGTGAGAACGAAAAGGTCTTCGCTGTTGTTGAAGTCGACGATGAGGTATCCTTCTTTTCGTCAGCTTTCTGCTCTCCCGATATATCGGGGGTGGGTATAGCCTGAGTCTGATGGTTCCCGAGCTTCTCATCCTTAGATGTCCCGTTTTTTCGCCCTGCTTTCTTCTCTTTCTTGGCTGCTTTCCGCTGCCGGGCTTCTTCTAATTTCCGTTCGAGAGCCGCGATTTGATCGTCGTATCCGTCGCCGTTTTGCGCTGGTGGTTCTGGGTCGATGTCCATCTTAGTCTCGGCGGTGCCCGAGGCGTCAGGCGTGCCCCTAGTTTCTTGTCGTTCAGATTGTAGTGGTGCCAGTTTTGGTTGATTCTCTTTGCTGGATTGCTCTTTTTCCTTCTCTCTTTCTCGCTGCCTTTCTCTTTCCTCCGCCTCTCTCATCAGCCGTTGCCTCTCTTCCAGCCGTCGCTTCCCAGCTTCGACTAATCGCCTCCTCTCAGCTTCGCTCATTACGGGACCATCGTGCTCGTTCCGCGGGCGCTTAACGGCCCCGCGCTCCCTCGCTTCGAGATCTTCTACCATCGCACGTCGTTTAGCATCCATAGCCCGGCGCTGCTCTTCGCGTAGCAGGGCGGCGGAGCGTTGTGAGTCGTAGACCTCGCGCGCCGCGGTGTCGGACAGCACGTCCCGGGCTCTTTCGAATAGTTCCCATTTCGCCGAGTCGAAGTTGGCTCCCGCTTTGTCTGGATGGTACTTCAAACTACGCTTACGCCTAGAGAGATATAGTATCAGCGCTGGATTCGCGGTTGAAATGAAGGCGAGGAAACAAGACTTACCAAGCGCGATGGATGTCTTCTTTGGGCGTGTTAGAGGTCACGCCTAACAAGTCATATAAATCTTGTGTAGTCGCGTATTCCTTGGCATAGACCAGGAGGTCAGACTTATCCATTGTCACTGTATTGCTCTCGGCGCCACTGTAGTTTAGGTAGAGGAATAGATGTTAGATTATCTAGACCGATGATGTTTTCATGCTGTTTTAGGAAGTAGATTTGGAATTTATTAAGGACATGGATTCGTAGCCCCACTAAATGAAGTGCTAGCCTTGGGACCCTTACGCGGGAGCGGAGCCTGTATTTTTATGGGGCGAACCACGGACCAATATGGATTGATATGACAGAGAGCTCAAGTGCTTAGTAGGTACGTACCAGAATAAGAGCCTCAAGTGCCTACAGACAGCAGGTACAAAATTATGGCATATGCGAGACACTGTAGAGAAATGCCAGCTACGTATAACGTCTTTCAGCCTACTTTGATACTATATCCTATTCGTGCTTCTCTCCTACATACAATGTAGCATAGGTATGCCAAGAAGACCTTGAGTGGTACAGTAGGTACGTAGGTCCTGTACAAGCCCCTCAAATTCTGCCATAAACGTCCACGCCACGAATAGGGGGGTTTGGTATATTCCAAAGTCTGCATAGCCTAGGCACCAACTCCAAATTAATGAAGGAAATAGCACGAATCAGAAAGGAAATCCGCATAGGCTGCAACAGAGATCGGCGTCAAGATTTTTCATTAACTCTCCTAAGCTTGTTGTAAATAGCCCTTAGGAATTAGAATCCCCAAATTGTAAGAACACCACCAAGACTGCAGCATAACTGAGGCATCGTTAGCAAATTAGGTAGGACCGGCACTGTCACTTTTCGGAAATATACTTACGCAGCAGTTGCGCCTAAGGCCTCAAACGGCTTCGCAGTCATACCAAATGAGAGTGCAAGCAGGAAAGCAAATACGAATAGAGTGATCACGACGAGTTTATACGTCGGGCTCGCGAGAGATTGCAAAATCCATAGAGGCGCGATGAGGATGCTAACACCCACGGCCGCAACGACACCCGAGGCGAACCCGTCAATTCGTCTGTCTGAATAGTAGGAGACGTGGGCGGTATCGTGACTTAGAGCTTCTCGGTTCTTCTCCTTCCATATTGCTAATGTTCGTAGATGGCTTGACTGATCGATCAGTCGTCGTAGGGGTGTTTTGTCACTCGGGACTATGGAAATTAAGTCTTCCGGGGTTATAGGGGTTAGGTCTTGTCTAAAACCTAGATACTTCGTCTCTTCCTGGCCTACTGCAAATCTGTCGTAGAGGCCATGCCAGTTTCGTATCGACTCAACCACCTGATTCGGGGCTGGCTCGTACTTTTTCAGTGCAGTTTGCTGCAGAATGAATTTATCTTCAGTCTGATTAGCTCTATTTGAGTCTTAATACGGGGAAACTAACTATATCGACGTAATTTTCGTTCGATTCTAACCAACAGTTCGATACGGTCCGGTTGGTCATTCCTTAGCGACCCGTTGTCCACATCCGCTGCGTCTACTTTGCTATACTTTTCATCGATTTCTAATAGCTTATCTTCAAGCTCTACAATCTCGTCCTGCAACGATAAGGCGATTCTAATGTTCAGCGCGTCAAAGCGCCTCAGGACGAAGAGCTCGTTGTCGGATGCAAGAAAGTTTGAATAGCCCCTATACCCAATATACTTCCAAGGTTTATGCAAGATCTGCGATTCCGTCGGGATGCTGTTGTCCATGACCGAGGCCTAGATAATTTGCTGGTTTGCACCTGGATAAATTTCAACAACCATATGTACTGCGGGACGTGGCAGCGTGCATATCAGTGTGAACCGTGTCTCCGAATCAAATTGTTCCACGATTTCATGTGACACAGCCTCCATG
Organism: Hypomontagnella monticulosa; assembly: GCA_902825475.1. NCBI lineage: Eukaryota > Fungi > Ascomycota > Sordariomycetes > Xylariales > Hypoxylaceae > Hypomontagnella > Hypomontagnella monticulosa. Next base: position 2,199,542 of record CADEBF010000011.1, on the reverse strand, counting down.
AGACGACTCCAGGGCAGCTTAGTTTGCCTACCGCCACATACTCAAGAAGAGCGGGGAAATTTTAGCAATGGAGTTTTAAGAATATGCCACCCTCTTAATTGCCTACTGCTAACACATTCCCATTGTTTGGACCCAGTGATATCTCAAGTCTAATTCTACAGTTGCATTACCACTGTATCATCACCGTCATCATGGCTTCCAGGGTCATTACCTTGACAACAGCGCCAGGAATGAACGACTGTACTGTGTTTGTAGCGCGCAAGAGAGACAAGACCAAGAGAGCAGCACCGCCTCCAAAGCCGCATCTATTCAGTTGCAGAGATTGAGGCGCTTCGGCAGTCAAGGCAATATATCCAGCACGGTTACAGAAGTTTGAAGACGAAGGAAAGAAGGATCTCTTTACTCCCGACCCTACTACAGAACTTGTACGGCGCCACACCCAGTTCAGTCCTCTCAGGCGATATTGAGGCAGAGTGGCTTTCCTAGGGAGCATGGTTTCCATCTCTAGTAAACCCCTGACGCTGAACTTCAAGCATCATGCTTCCAAGGACTTTCTCAGGATAATCTATTCCCATGAAGGGTCATGGCGCGAGTGGCTAGGCAATGATCTATACTACGACATATAAATGGTCATCATAAGGAGTGAGCTACGACGGAACCCAGTGGAACACGACATACTAAAATAAGTGGTCAAAAGAACCGACCTGGATGTTCCAAGTGAATTCTGTTAGAACCTACCTCAGTTCACTAGAATATACACAACACCAGTTCAAAGCGAAAATGGTGGCATTATTTGCTTTTTATCTGAGCATATCTTTTCGATCTTGATGAAAAGTGTGGGATTCCATTGGTCTGTACGACGGGAAGTGACGAAATCGTGTTGGAGCCTTGGAGGCCTCGTCATTATGTGCATAATGGCGACCACGACGTTATATTTGAAGTTCGAATAGATGGAAAATGTCGGCAATGCCTGAGTCCGGAGGATTTGTTGAACCTTTGATCGCTGTTCTGGTGTATTTTCATGGAATCTATGTTCTTACGATAACTTTTCCTTGCCAACTTCAGTCTTATAAATATCAACCATATCTATCATATTCAAGATACATTACAAATAATTCGACTCGCTAAATCTTCCAGATGCCAAATTAATTAACTCCGTACTCCTACATGGTTTACAGACTGAAACAACCGTCGTTTGCTCATAGATTCGGTCTGCAACTATCAACGGCCCGCGTACTATCCCGTTCAACCAATCCCAGGGGTTCCAACTAGAACAAAGGATTACCTTGTGACTTTCCTTCCCGGTAAGGTAGTTCTACCCTCGGAAACTTCGTTCGTACCCCTCGTTTTCTGAACTCGGCCGGGGCACTCATTCTTTTGCCGTGGGCGAGGGCCTCGTCGTCGTCATCTGCGTCGTGCACAAAGCGTTGGAGGAGAGCCTGGATGTATTCGTCAGTCTCGCAGATGCCGCGGCCGTCCGGAAGACACATGAAGTCCTGCTCGTCGGTGTTGTAGATGATCTCCTGGCACTGGTAGTAAACCTCGTGAAGCGTCGGGAAATAGTCGGGGTCGGTCGACAGGCATCGGTACAGGAGGTCGCGCAGGTTGCTGGTGATAGGCGCGTTTGCGAGGTCCACCGGCGCCTCGGTCTCGATGACTAGTTCCATGCCGCCGGGTGTTTGCACGACTACTTCGTATGGTCCTGCCTCTAATTCAAAACTGCCTATAGCGAAAGATGCCACGAGCTAGTGAATTGTTAGGTCGTATGAGCGATTCGACATTATATACTTGGGGATGAAGGGGGGGGGCTTACAAGGGCGCAATCATGAATATTTTTTGATCTAAAAGGCAAAACATCATCATCCTCCGTAGTCATCTCCACGACGGTCTCAGTGACCTCTGTAACTACTCCTTCCATCTCGTCTACGTCCATCATGTCGTATTGTTGGACGTAGTCAAGATCTGAATCGGTTGGATAAAGGACTTGCTCTTCTTGCTGCTGTTGTTGTTGTTGAATTTCATTCTGTCGATTTTGAATGTATGTTTCAGAGCCGCTAGACGAGGAAATTGATTAGCATTTATATATATCCATAGCTAGGAACGAATGAGAGGAATGGTGAGAAGAGTGTAATGTTATTCCGCGACTTACGGTCCTTCGTATTCGTTGTAAACTGTTGCGTGGCCGAAATCGATTAACTGAGTCTTGTTAGCTATGCTTCCAATAAGTGATTTTGTTGTCTAACCTTAAGCCAGGGACCAAATGAGTGCTCCGAGTCACTATAGTCTAGTCCATGGAGGAGAACATTGCCCGCGTGGATATCGTCGTGCTCAATATCTGCAGCCGGTGCGTCCTCCGCAGGTATATCAGTCGTTGTGTGGAGGGGCCATTTCAGGTTTATACATGCTTTGACAACTAGATACTAAGTGAGTACGGTATCGTGGTTTCCTGAGACAATGATTACTTACGACAATATAACATACTCCATAGTACTCGTTCGGGAAGTTCGACATCGGCCTCGTTTAATCGTTCCATAAAATTTTGTATGCTGCCATAGGCAGAATATTCCATCAGTAAACCGGGTGTGTCGAAAAACATTACCCGGCCTTGGTAAAGGAGGTTTACGATATGAGGGAATCCCCGGAGCATCTCTAGGACACGACCTTCATCTTCACAACCTTTTCTGGCTGTTTCACGATCTTGTTCGGATCCTTCGCCGGTTGCTCCGAAAAAGAACTTGGCAACGATCTTCCGAAAGAAGCTTCCATCCTTGTGTCTTTCGTTGAGGACAATGGCACCGCCCTGCTGGCCGGGAGTGCCAACTATATCAATGTACTCAAACCTTTTCTTCGTTGAGAAGTATCGAACGACATTCTCCACGTCTTTGCCAAGCTCCTCGATCTCTGCTTGAGTCGGTGGAATTCGCATGTGTGCCATAATGCAATAAATAAATATCTATCGTTTCGATTTTGACGACTGTTTCCTTCCTGTCGTCTTTGCTGTCTAGGTACATACGCTATGGGTCACTTTACTGGCAACACAATGTCATCACTTTTGTTTGTGGGTCTGGAGAATACATGTATAAGTACTTATAATAAAAGCTGATACAAATACATAAGGAGAGATCCTCAAGCCCTTTCAAGGGCATCTAAGATTCTTTATGGATTGAGTCAGTACGTAGGTTGCGTGGTAGTATAACTAGATGGTTGATGTATATTAGCCATAATTAGTATCTATCTGTACTATTACAATGTCTTGGTCTCTAGTCGAAGAGAAGAGACGCTATTGTACATAACTGAAATTCTCTTGTTGAATGTGGCTGAGTGGGAGGTTGAATTGTTCCTTACAATGTATATTGTAGGAATTAGCCTAAGGCCTTCGGGCCGCTTACAAATTTCTGGATCAACTTGATGGAATAGCGAGCTGGAACCCCTTATATATGGTTCCGCGAATCTCACTTACAAAGGGACGCTATGTAGTATACTTCTTAACTCTTGCTTTGTTGGAAATATGCCAAATTTCTAAGATCCGCGCACATCTGAGAGACAAATTTGAGGTTCCGCTCTAGCTGCTTATTACAGAGATCGAATCACGTATTACTGAGTCCTTCTCAACCTAGAACCTAGAGCCTAGAGCCATCTCATCCATCCTCGTGTAAGCGTAAAGCCTCAATGGCATTCCCTCCCATAACAGCTTTAGCACCCTCACTCCCATCTCCTAGGGCCTTCCTGACCGCCTCGGCGTTCCATGTCACACTCTCCCACTCGCCCTGCTCGTCGCTGTTTAGGGGTGGGAAGAATGGGTGGTCCGTGCCGAACATAAGCCTATCAACGCCGCTGGCGTCGATCGCGGCCTTGAGCCCGACCTCCGAGTACACGACCGCGTCTAAGTAGATCTGCTCGCGAAGGACCTGCCATATTGTGCGACGAGCTGGCCCAACCTTGCCTTCTCGGACTAGGTGCCCATCGTGCACGATGCAGCTTTCGATACGGCCGGCCAGGAACGGTAGAGTGCCGCCGCTGTGCGCTAGTACCATGCGCAGCTCTGGTACTTGATCAAACACGCCGGCTAAATACATCCGGGCCACGGCGATGGTAGTCTCCATAGGGAAGCCGAGGGCGAGCGGAAGCACGTGGCCGTACTCGTCAGTAGCGCGGGGGCCCCATACTTCGCTCGGTAGGCCGTAATGCGGGTGCAGGAACACGGTCAACTTATTCGCGCCTAAAGCGCGGAATACGGGGACCAAAGCTGGGTCGTCGAGGCCCTTGCCTAATCCCGAAGTGCCGAGAATAACGCCGCGGCAGTACTTTAAGCTGCGGATGTGTCCCACGGCTGCGAGAAGTGTTTCAGGAGGCGCAGTCAGCGGCAGCGTGGCGAAGAAAAAGAGACGACCGGGTGCTGAGGCACACATGCGGTCAAATTCTTGGTTGATGGATTTTGCGGTCTCACCGGCGTCCTCGGGCGCGACGAAGTCTAGCCAAGGGTTTGCGAGTGAGATGACTGAAATATCGATCTTGTGTGTGTCCATGAAATGTAATTTCTGCTCCAGGGACGAGTAGTGTGTCGTCACAGGCCGACCGGGTAGGTGGGTCGTTGCCTTCTCCGGAGTTGATGTTGCGGTCTTGTTTAGCGACTCCGCTTCGGCGGGCAGGATGATGAGGCGGGGTTCCTTCGCACCGGCGAACTTCCGGATAAGGGGTATGCTGTTCCGAGATTCCAGGAGCTGGACATATGCTGGCGGATACATATGAGTGTGGATATCTACCACACGGGATGTAGATGCGCTCATCGTGCCGACTTTTTACGCCCTTGTTGTATGGATGAAGTGATTCACCGAACAGTACAAGTAGATCTAAGACGTTGGAATTAGCGAGTGTCTGAAATGGTTAACGAATAATGTAAACGGGCAATGGTGAGTTAGGCCTGGATGGTCTTCTCGGTACCCAGCGTGTTGGGACTACCCCTATCTTGAGGTCACTTACTGATCTTTCATACCCGAATGAAATATGAGGGAAGCCCGAGCAGCACTAAATCATGGATCAAACCTTGAATCTTGCTTAATGCACGCTGATCAAAGATACCCCACATTTGGTAGGTGATGTCCTCTAGGATGCCCTCCTGTACGCCATCTGGCCCATACCCCCTCTCGGAGTTCTTATCTCGCGATTGATCTAGATGGGTATATCTTATCTGCATGGCGGGGCTTCTATATGGAGAGGGTAGTAAGTCAATACTATTACCTGGCATCTTTCAATGTTATTAGTCATATATATATGTGCCTATCGGACTTGGTTAAATATCAAGTGTATATCATCTCGACGATATCTAGATTTGGTGTTTAGCTTTGGTGACACTGATAAGAAGTCGTTCGCTGTTGTACTCTGGTAAGACAAAATATTCCGCCTCGGTGCTATAGATTCTTAAGGTTCGGCTTTCATCGGAGGTGGCCGACCCCATCCCCACGTACTTTAAACAAACACTCTATCTCTCCCATTGAAGGATATCTATTTCCTTCCTTTTCTCCTGTCCATGAAAATAATTATTTGACAATTTCGCCCAAAGAGTCCGAGGATCTAGGTCCAACCTACAAATTGAAACAGCTGTGATATTTATCTGTACGCTTTTGAGTTGGAACGTAAAATGGAGTCGGCAGCCGTTAAGGGCGAGGGCCTCGTGATCCCGGTAGGTCTCCCGGACACAAAATCATATTGCGACATGAGAATATATAACTGAGCGCTAGAAATCCTAGCTTATTGACTTCTCTCAATTTCTCAACGGGAACCCAGAGCAGAGGAAGGAGACTGCCAATGCGATCCTCCATGGCTTCCAGACCGCGGGATTCGTCTATCTCAAGGGCCTGCCCATCACATCTGAGTATCGGAAGCATGTGTTCGAGACGTCGGCGAAGTACTTCAGGCTGCCTCTCGAGACTAAGATGACTCACTGCTGGACCTCGCCGGAAGCAAACCGAGGCTACTCGGCGCCGGGGAGGGAGAAGAACACGGACCTGACCGACCCGGAGGAGATCAAGAAACTGAGAGATGCCGTGCCTGACTTGAAGGAGAGTATGGAGATCGGGCGCGAGGGCGAACCCGGCCACCCGAATCACTGGCCCGAGGAGCAGGGTGAGATCGTGGGTTTTAAGGAGACGATGCTCGGCTTCCACACTAAATGCAAGGAGCTGCATATGGAAGTGATGCGCGCCATTGCTGTGGGCCTGGGAATCGAGGAGACCTGGTTCGATAGCTACACTGACGTCGGGGATAATACGCTGCGACTCCTACACTACCCGGAAGTCAAGCGGGATGTCTTTAAGATCAACCCCGGCCAGGTTCGGACTGGTTCGCATAGCGACTATGGCTCCATCACGCTGCTCTTCCAGGATTCGCAGGGCGGCCTCCAGGTCCAGAGCCCGACCGGAGCGTTCGTTGATGCGGCACCTATCGAGGACACTTGTGTGGTAAACGCCGGAGATCTGCTAGCCCGGTGGAGTAATGACAACATCAAGAGTACCATCCACCGTGTTGTAGAGCCGCCGTCTAAACAGGGCGAAGTCTACCCATCTAGATACAGTATAGCGTAAGTGCATTCGCGATATTTATCAACGTCTAAATGTGTGGCTAATAAAAGGCTTAGGTACTTCTGTAACCCTAACTTTGACCGATTCATCGAAGCCATTCCTAAGACATACGTCTCTGAGAAGGATAGGAAGTACCAAGGGATCAACAGCGGAGAGTATCTTGTCCAGAGGTTGACGGCTACTTACTAGCACAAGTCACGTTTCATGGAATTTTGGTTGTGTCTCGTGGGATTTCGTGGTGGTCTGAAGAAGGACTTTATTTGCTGATGACTGGGACTTATGATCGTGGACATCGTGTATTGGCCTGTCGAATATGTCTATCAACATTCGGCATTGCTCCTATTTGTAGTTTATTTGCGAGCTCAAATTCAGCGAAACAAAATGAGAGAGGAGAGATTTGCTTTAGTGAAATGAGTCAAAGATTTGAGTGGACTGCTCTATATGTAGCTAAACGTATTTATGCACAAAGTGATACCGTTCTTGAAGAATACTTAAAATAGGGGGCTCCTTTGGTGGACCTGCTCCGCTGAAGAGACGTCATTTTAGAAGGGGAACCACCGCGGGATAGTGGGGGCAGCGTGGACCTTCAGCGCTGATCCATCCTGCAGCCCTACTCAATCCCAGTGTGCTACCTACAGCGTTGCACCTTGCTAGCGTCTCGCCTACCTGAAACTTCTCGACTTCCGTCTTATTCGAACTTCGTTTCCTCTTGTCATCTTCTCGATGGGGACCCAAGATGAAGAAGACACTGTTGTTGTGTTTCATCCACGGCTTCAAGGTATGCTCTGCTTCTCCTTATTTTCCCTCTCTTCCTCTGTTCCACTGTATTTCTTCTCCTTGCCTTCCGAGCGCCTCTTTCTGACCAGGTGAGCAATACAGGGGGGTGACGACACCTTCGGCGAAAAATCCGAGTTCGCACAACACCTAGCCGCGATCGTCGGCGCCGCCCTACCCAAGGTCTCAGTGCGCGCCATCACGTACCCGCGGTATGAGACCCGCGGCGACCTGCACGAGTGCGTCGCCCGCTTTCGCGACTGGCTGATGAACCAAGTCATCGACCTAGAAGTGGCCAACGGCACGCCCTCACCCACCATCGATCCCTCCGTCCACACCATCCTGATCGGCCACTCCATGGGCGGCATCGTCGCTGCCGAGACCGCTATCGGGCTTGCCTCCGAGCTCCCTATTACTCAGGATGACGGCGACAGCACCCGCGTCGAGATCGGCGAGCCCCCGTCTGCCGCTGCTACGAACAGTCTTATGTTCCCGTACATACAAGGCGTTCTCGCCTTCGACACACCGTACCTTGGCATTTCCCCCGGCGTCGTGGCCCATGGCGCAGAGGGCCACTATAATAGCGCAACCGCGGCAATGACGCAGCTTAGCGGGCTGTCGAATATCTTCTGGGGTAACTACAACCAAGCCTCCGGCAACAACACGAAGAAACCCGTCGCAGCGCTCCCCGCCCCGGAGCCCCCGGCGCAAGAGAAGAAGAAGGGCGGTTGGGGATGGGGCCAGATCGCTGTGGTCGCCGGCGCTGCAGGGGCTATAGCGGCGGGTGGCGCCGCCGCTTATATGAACCGCGAGCAGATCGGCACCGGGTGGACGTGGGTGAGCTCACATCTGGAATTCGTGGGGTGCCTGGCGCGGGGCGCGGAACTGCGTACGCGTGTGCAGCGCATGGTGCAGTTAGACCGCGAGCTGGGTGTCGGGTTTGCGAACCTGTACACTAGGCTCGGGCGCGCTGCGACGGCGAAGCAGGTCAGCATGGTGGGCACCGTCATGGGAAACGAGCGCACATTCTGCAACTTGCCGGCGCGCGGCAAGGCGGGCTTGTGGATGGAGGCTATCAATGATAAAGCGAAGGATGAGACAGGCGCACATATGGGTAAGTCCCACTTCTTTGTTTCATTCTTCCATTATTCCCTTGTTCCACCAGAAGCGCTGACCGACATACTCGTCTAGCTATGTTCGAGCCCAAAGAAAACCCCGGCTACCATAAGTTATCTGAGGACGCGAAGAATCTGATCGTGAAATGGTCACGAAATGATTGGTATGACTCGAGCACTTTGGCGATTGAATAGGCGGGGAATGGCTTTTGTGTGCGCTGTACGAAATTATGTCTCAATTACGACTTGATACCTAAATTGTCTATACGACCTTTCTAGCCCGCTGCATGTTTATTCATGAATACACTATCCTGCCCACCAATGGGCCTTGAAACTTTCGTTTTTCTGCAGTGATGTGGTGGATTCGTGACCTCTACTGCTTCGCCTTGCCTTCCGAACCCTTCTGCGCCTTCGCTGCCTTGAAGACCTTACGTCTTTGAGCCATCATGTGTGTGTACATAATATAAGCGGCTGTATATTCCGTATTAGCACATATCCCCAACTAGGTTACCACCATCATGGATAGAAATCACTTACAAGGAGGATACACCAGCGCAACATAACCGAACAGAATCATCGAGTACAGCGGGCTCACGCCACCTTTAGCAGGCTCCACCGCGCGCCAGATCAGGTACGCCTCGCTGGAGATACCGACGGGGTACAGCACGAAGAAAGTGTGGTAGCGTAGCCAGTGCAGAATCGCCGGGGGCCGACCGCCGGATGACAGCGTCAGCGCGAAATATGAGTACCGGATGACCTCTGTGATGGACCACGCGCACAGCATCGACGTATACGCTAGGCTCGAGTAGGAGTCGCCGGCGTCGCGGCCGCTGGCGAGCTCGGGGAAGAGGCCGGTGATGCCCCATACGATGGCGTATCGGCTAAAGACTTGCATGAATGTCGTGAAGAAGGGGGCACGGACGACGCCTGTTGCGGGGGAGATGTTAGTGTTAAGCTTACACGCATAGTTTGTATTGAAACATCGTTGTAGATGTTAACTGGGTTGAGTAAAGGGAGGGAGGGAGGAGTTTGTATTCGATTAACACAGTTGGGAACCATATGGAACGGGATATAGCTGAAATTAACGTACCTAATAGCGAGTGCAAGACTTCCATACCGGCCAGTGTCTGCGTCCACTTGCAGAACTCGCCGGTGGCCGGATAGACGAGCTGAGGCCCGGTGGTCAAGTTGGCACCCACGACGCGGCCCAGCACGGTGAGCCATAGGACGGCTGACACGGCATTGTAGAGAATTAGGTAACCGTTCTTGACCGGCGATGTCTTCTTGGCGGGTTTCGCTGTGTCGGCCATTTTGGTCTTCCGTGTGCAGTGGTGAAGTTGAAGCAGAGAAGAGGATTACATATGATGTTGTGGTGGGAAAAATATCATAGAGCTACCCTGGTTAGTTCCGGTGAGTGTGGGGAGCTGGAAATTGGTTGAGGCTCCATTTATTGATGCAAGGGGTACTATATTCAGCCAAGCTTAACTCAGCTACCCCTAGCCATAGCATAGCCACTACCGTATATTCCTGCATAAAAGAGATTTTAACGGTATCTACTTTTCTATTTTTTCTTTTACTTAAATTAATCGCTTTTAAGGGTACATTTAATTACACCATCATATTTTTTTCGTAGTTTTTTATATCGTATATATTATATTAAATAAAATAATTAATTATAAAATTAATAAAATGTTTAAGCTTATAAAAATCGAGTTAATATGTAAGTGTTTTAAAAGTTATTTAATTATATATATAAAATTTATTTAACGTTTTTATTTTAATCGTTACGTTTAATTTTAAAAATAACGTTTATTTTAAAATAAAATTTACGTATACTTTTAAATTACATCGTTTTATAACACTTAATATAAATATAAGTATATTTTTATATAAAAAAAATAAATATTATAATTAATTAAAAAAAATTAATCCCGCGAGGTTTAATTAATTTAAAATTAAAGTATAATTATAAAAAAACGTTAAAATAATTTATACGGTTAAATGTTTAAGTTAATATTAAAAAGCATAAAATAATAAATTCGAAGAATATAAAAATTATTATAAAAATTATATAAACATTTATTATTAAATACTATTATTTATTTTTAAATTAATAATTTATATTTAACTTATTTTTATTATTATATAATAATTTTTTTATTAACGTAGTTTTATTATTAAATATTATTAAATTTTTTTTTTTAAAAATAATTTTTAACTTTTTATTAAACATATTAAAATAAAAATTTTTTTTAATATCGTTTAATTTTTTTATAATTTTTAATTCATTTATATTAACCTCATTTTTTTTAAAAATAAACGTGTTAATTATTATAACGAAGTTAATAATAATAACGATATTTTTTTAATTTTTTAAAGCTTTACATAAATTTTTATATTAAATTTTAATTAAACCTTTTATTTTAATTAAATTATTTTATAATTTATTAAATCATATAATAATATTAATTTAAATAAAATCCTTATAAATAAGTTTTTAATATTTTTTTTTATAAAATTTATATGATTTAATTAATAATAATTGTTATTTTAATTCGTTGGTTTTTAATAATAAAATTAAATAACGATTTTTTTATCGCAACGTAACGATTTTTACACTTTTAAATCTATAAATTATGGTATTTTCGTAATAATTATTTTATTATTTTATTAAAATAAATGTTTAAAACTTATAAATGATTAATTATATTATTAAGTATTATAACCGGTAGGATTTTTAAATCATAAAAAACTTATTTAATTTTTTTAATATTATAAAACCTTACCACATCCATCGTAAATAAAAATCACTTTTTTTTAATTTAACGAGTTAATTTATTAATTATTTATTTTATAAATAACTTTTTATTATTATATACGTTTTTATTAAAATATATATAAATGTTTTTAACGTAATATAAATATTTATTTTTATATTTATTATTATTTTTATTATAAAATATAATTAAAAGTTTATATATATAACCACTCGCGTTTATATATAATAAAAGTATTATTTATTATTTATTTTAATTATTATGATTAATTTTTATTAATATTATATATACTTTTATAATTTCATACGTATAACCATTTAAAAATTTAAATAAAATTAAAGTTTTATTTAAATTTAAAACACGTCATATAAAAAATTAATAAATAATAAAATCACATGGTAAATTAATAATAAAATTATTGTTAAAATATAATAAACTATTAAATAAATTATTAAAATTAATAATAAGATTTATAAATAATAAAAAACTTTATAATTAATTAATTAATATAAGGTTTTATCGTGGTTTATCATTTAAAAATAAAAAATACTTTTATATAAATAAATAATATCATAAAACTACTTTTATAATTTTATTTAATATTTTATTAATATATTTAATCATTTATTAATAATTAAAATAATGCTTTTTTAAAAATTAAATAAACCATTTATTATTAAATATAAATATTAATTTTAATTTTAATAAGTATGTCACAGCTAAACCTTTATAAGGTTAGTTTTACGCACTTACAACGTTAATAAAACATTATAAGTATAAAAGTACTACGCTTTTAAGAATGTTTACATGTTTTAACTTAAAAAAAGTAACTTTTTATATTATTTTTAAATTAGATTGTTAAAATATAACTTATAACAATTATAAACTTAATAAACAATTTTAAAACTAGTATATTTATGATTTATATAAATATAATTTTTTATTTTAATATTTTTTATATTTTAATAAATATTATTTCTTTTTTTTTTAAAAAAATCTTTAATAAATAATCTTAATAATTATTTTTTAATAAGTATAATGATTAATATTATTAATAGTGTATTTATTAATGTATGTTTTATAATTAAAGTGGAGAATTATATTTAATGGTTTTTTTTATTTAAAATGTTTATTAAAAAAAAAGATATATAACATTTTATTAATTTTAATAAGCATGAAAAGTTTTATTTAAAAGAAGTTTTTATTTTTAAATTTATAAAGGAAGTTGAATTTATAAGATGTTTAAAGTGTTATTAAAAACTTATTGGTGGGAAAGTTTAAGATGATAGTGTTTTAAATTATAAATTGATAATATTTTTTAATTTAATAAGTAAATGAGTAGGTGTTGTTATGTAATAATATGTTATAATAATTATTATTTTAAGAGAAATATTTATAGTTTAAAATAAGTTTATAAATAAAGTTTTTATTTTTATTATTAAAAGATAATTAAAGTAATAAATTAATACATTAAGGAATAACGTTATTTTTAACGTTTTAAAGTAAGATATATTTAAAAAAAGTCTATTTAAATTTTAAGTGTTTATTTTATTTATAAAAGTAAAAGTAAAAGAATTTTTAAAGTAGGTGATGTTTAAATATAAGGTTTATAAGTTTTTTATATATATAAATAAGAAATTTATTTTAAATATTTATATTTAAATTATTAAGATAATAGATGATGTGATTTTATATTTTATATTTATTAAATTAATTAATAAATGTTATTTATATATGGTTTATTAGTTTTTAATATGCTTATAAAAAGATTAATATATTATATTATTTATTATAAAATTTAATTTAAAATTAAAATATAAAATAATGTTAAGATATGTTAAAAGTAAATAAAAAGTTTTTAAATAATAGTATGTTAAATGGTTAAGGTTTTATAAGCTTATTAAATTTAAAAGGATAATAGATTTTATTAATAAAAATGTATTAATTATAACATTTTTTAAAATTATAAGTATAAGATTTATTTTAAATTGGTTTAAGTAAATATAATTAGAATTTTTAAGAGATTAGTTTTTAAAGTGTTTTATATTTATGTTTTCTAAGATTATTAAGGTTTTTAAGATTTAAGTGAAAATGATGAGTATATAAAAATTAAAGGGAAAGGTATTTGTAATTAATAAGATTATGTTAGATTTTAATGATAAAAGTAATGGTTTATATGAGTAGAATAAGTGTAAAAAATATAAATGTTTTTATTTAAAAGATTTTATTTATTTTTAGATATTATGTATTTGTGTTTTTTTTTAGTATGTGATTATTAAAGTTATTAATTGTAAATTTTATTTTAAGATATTTATTAAAAATAAAATTAAAATTATTAAATTATGTTATAATAATGTTAAATAAAAAATGTTTAAGGTTAAGGTTAATGTTAAAAGTTAAAATGTATATTTAAATGATTTATGTAATAAAAGTAAGCTATAAGATGGAAATAAGTGGGGCAAAAGTAATTTAAATGGTTTTTATTTAAAAAAAATAATGGTTATAATAATTAATTTAAAACTTTTAAAGGATATTAAATTATTTAATATTTTCTTAAAATAAAATATTATTTTAAAAATTTATATTTTATTTACTTTAAGCAAGCATGCATTAATTAATTTTATTATTTTTAATAATTATGATTTATTTAATTTAATTAATAATTAAAAATTCTTTATTTTAAATATTTATAAGTTTATAATAGATTATAAATATATAAAAGTTGAAATTAATTTATTTTTTATTAATAATATAAATAAAAAATTATTAAAAAATGTGTTGATAAATAAAAATAATTTTAATATTAAAAATTTAAAGTTTATTAATATAATGATTATAAAAGGTTTTTATATTAATATAATATTAAAAATTAAGTTTAAAAAAAAAGAAATATGATATAATAAATTAAATTACTTTTTAAAAATAAAGATTATAAAAAAAAATAAATTATTATATAAATTTATTAAAAAGTTTAATTTAATATTTTTATAATATAAGTTATTTTCTATTTATTTTAAAATGTTATTTAAATTTTTAATGATATTTTTAAATGATATATTTAGGAATATAATAAATATATTAATTACTTTAACATATAAAAAAAGTAAAACATCTAAAAAAAAAGGACTTAAGTAATTAATTAAAGATTTAATAATGTTTAAAAAGGATATAAAGTTTTTATAGTATTTATGCTTAAGATATTTAAGTTTTAAAATATTTAAAGTTTTAATGTATTATGTTAAAAATGTGAGGATTAAAAGAATGTTAAAAATTAAATATAAAGATTATGTAATTATATATATTAAATGAGTTATTTTAAAGTATTTATTTAAATGATAATTATTATATTTATTTTAAAAGATAATTTAAGATATATTTTTTTATAAAGTAGGTTATAATAAAATAAAATATTTATTAATAATTAAAAATAAATATAATAAGATGTTTTTTATTTATTTTATTAAGGATAAATTAAACCTTATCTTATTAAAAATTTTATAAGATTTTAAAATATAAGTATATAAGTAATTTTAACTTTATATTTATAAGATTTATAATAATAATAATATAATAATAATTTATTAGTAATAAAAGGATTATATTAAATATAAGTTATGGATTATAAATATGGATATAAATCATAAATTTTTACTTAATATTATAAAAAAACCTATAAATATTATTAAACGCATAAGATAAAAATTCATAAATAAAAGTTTAAAAATGCTATTAAAAACTAATTTATCATTAAAATTATAGTTAAAAAGCACCTAAGTAATAATTTATCTAATAAATATAAGCCCTTATTAAAAAAATCATATACATAACCTTATAAAAATATTATAATTATAATTTAAATAATATTTTAAATATTATACCTTTAAAATAATTAAAATATTAATAAGTAATTTGCGTTTTAATTAAAATGGTATTTATATTTATAATTATAAAATTTATCTTTTAAAATTTAAATATTATATAAATGTAAGGAATAATTAAATAATATTTAAAATAATGTTTAAGGTTTATATAAAATATTTAATAAGATATTATATTAATAATTTATATTATATATAAATACTTAAACTAAAAAGAATTATATTAATTAAAAATATTAAATTTAATAAAAAAATATTTTATAACGAGGATATTAAGCATATAATATTAAAGATTATTTATAAAAAAGTTAAAAAGTTTATGATTTTAAAAATTAATAAATTAAAGCTTAAGAAAATGGTTATTTTAAATTTTTTAAATTTATAAGAAAAAAATAAATTTAATAATAATAATTAAATTAATACCTTAATTTAATTAAAAGATATGTTTTAAGATTTAAATATAAAGGAATAATTACTTAAAAGCTTAAAATTAAGGATAAAAAAAGTGTTAAAAAAGCTTTATAATATATTATTAAATCTACTACTAATTAATTTAATTATATTTTAAGAGATCTTTAATAAGGATTTTAAGAATAAATTAAAGCTTAATAATAATTAAAATAAAGTATTTATATAAAAATAAATATTAAAATAATTAATTAATAAAACTTTTAATGAAAATATTAAGGAAGATTAAATAAATAAGTTATAAGAAATATATATTCTTAAATTTATTATTAATGGTCTTAGAATATTTATAAATGAATAAAATAATTTTAAAAATTATAAGTTTTAAAAAGAATATTTTAAAAATGTATTAATTTAATAATATAATAAAGGAAGGTTTAAAGGATTTAAAAACCGTTTTATTATTATAATTAAACTTATTTTTAAAAAATATAGTAGATATTTATAAGATATGGTATCAAATGAGTAGCTTAATAATTAAAGAGATAAGTTAAAAGTAAGTAATAATTTTATATTTATTATTTTTATATATGATAAGGATGAAAAGATTATCATATTAAATAATTAATAATAAACTTTTTTTTTAAAAATTTTCTTTTTTAATTAATTAAAAGTTATTTATAAGGAAGATAAAAAATATTATATTTTATATGTTATAATAATTATAATAATAAAATAAAAATATGTGAATTATTTAAATGTTACTTTTATTAAAAGGATTTACTAAAGTAAATTAATGAAATCACCACTTAAAAAATGAAAGGATCTTTAAAGCTACTTATTAGATACTTGTTTTAAAAAAAACGTAAAAAATGAAATAAAAGCTTTTATTAAAAATAAAATATAAAAAATTATTAATCATTTTAAAGTAAAGAATCTCCTGTTTTTTTTTAAATGAATATTTAATTATAAATTTAATAAAACAAGTTATTTAAATACTTATAAATCTCATTTAATAATATAAGATAATCTTTAAGTAAAGATTTTATAAAATATTTATGTTATCATTTTAATAGTTAAAAGCTTTAAGATTATAATAGCTATTATTATTAAGTTTAACTTTAATATTTATTAATTTAATATTAAAAATGTTTTTATTAATATATTATGAAATAAAAGAAACCTTATAATAATAAAATTATTAAATAAGTTTAAATAAAAAAGTAAATATGTTTAACTATTAAAAGTGTTATATGGTTTAAAAGATTCTCTTATATTATGATATAAAGAGATTTTTAATATGTTAAAAGTATTAAAGTTTTAAAACGTTTTTAAAAAGCTTTATTTATTTTATATAAAAGATTATTAAATGTTTATATTAATATATATTAATAATATATTAATGTTAAATTTAAAAAAGTATAAGGTAATAGTGGATAAAGTAATATGAAATATTAAAGAAGCTTATATTTTAAAAGAAAAGCTTAAAATTAATTAATATTTAAATATTAAAATTGTTAAGGATTGTTTAAAAGGCATTATAAATTTAATATATAATGTTTATATTAAAAAAATAACCATTAAATTTAACTTAAATGATAATAATTAAGTGCTTAACACGTCGTTACCATTTAAAACATTCTTTAAAAATAAGAAATAAATATTAAAAGTTAAAATTAAAGTATTTTAAAAATATGTTAATTTTATTTTATATATTATTATAATGATTTATTTAAATATAACTTTTATAATGATTTAATTATTATATTATTTAATTAATCTATCGTTAATATATATGATAATAATGGATTAAGTGATTTATTATTTATATATTATTAAATATTTATGTTTTAAATATAAAAGTGAAGATGTAAATAGTAATATATAAGGTTTATAAATAATGGATAATATTTTATTTATAAATAATATAAAAACTAAATGTTTATTTTATAATTATATTATTTTATTTTTTAATAAAATAATAACTTAAAAAGTTATTAAATAATTTATTATAATAATATTTATTATAAAAGTTAAGATCATTATAATAAGCGAAACTATACGTAAAACCATAACATTAAAATGATTTTTTAAAAATATTACCTTAAATTTAAAAAATGTTTAAGTGATATATAATAATAATTAATAAGTTATTAAGTTAATAGTAGGAGATTAAAAGCATATTAACATTAAGTTTAAGCATGTTAATATTTATAATATATAATTATATTAAAAACATTTTATAAGGAATTTTAAAATGTTATATTTATTAATAAATTAAATGTTTGCTAATAAATTAATTAAAAACTTAATTAAATAATTATTTAAATATTTTAAAATATTATTTAATTTATAAGATATATATGAGAATTATTAATAAAAAAAGTAAAAAAACGTTAATTAATTTATCATTTATTTTAAAAAATATCTTATATTAATATCCTTAGATTTTATTAAATATATTAGTAATAAACTTATTTAAAAGTTTTAAAAGATTAAATTATATTTTAATATTTTAATATGATAATATTAATTTTTATAACGTTTAATAAAAAACTAATGTTTAATTTAATAAATAATGTAGGTAATATTTTAATAATTTTTAAATTTTTAGATTTTAATTTTTAATTATAAATATTTTTAAT
Source organism: Hypomontagnella monticulosa (assembly GCA_902825475.1). Lineage (NCBI taxonomy): Eukaryota > Fungi > Ascomycota > Sordariomycetes > Xylariales > Hypoxylaceae > Hypomontagnella > Hypomontagnella monticulosa. The sequence continues at coordinate 2,181,367 of CADEBF010000011.1, read as the reverse complement.
TAATTTTTATAAATTAAAAGTGTTGTTGTAAGTTAGCTTTTATAACCTTTTATAATAAATGGTATGTTAAAAGTATATTAATAATAGATGGTAGGATGTTTTATTTCTTTTTAATCTTTTTATTATTATTATTATTTTTAATATTATTTTTTTATTTTTTTAAGTTATTATTATCGTTTAATATAACGATAATATTATTTAAATCTTCGGTTTTAAAAGCAAGGGAATTATAAGTAAAAATGATATTATAAAGCTTATTATTAAAATTGTTTTTAAAAGAACTATCATTATTAAAATTAAAGTTAAAAGATTTATAAATAATTAAATCACTACGTTAAAAAGTCTTACCCATTAAAACCTTCATCTTATAAAAAAAGTTTAATATGTTTTTAAAAAAAATGTGTTTATGGTAAATTTATTAAATTAATGATAATATTAACGTATAAGTACCCGAGGGAGTATAAAAAACATTCACTTATTTAACTTTATCATAAATAAACTTAAGTAAGTATAAAAATTATATTAAATTATAAGTAATATCTTAAAAAATAAGATTTTTATTATAATATAATTAATTATTAAAACTTAACATTTTATTATTAAAATTTAAGGGATTTATATAATCATATAATTATAATTATATTAATAATATATGTAATGATTTTTTATGTTAACATGGTTAAAATATTTACTATTAAAACAATTAATTAAAACATTATGAAAATACTTGTAATAAAAATATTTACGAGTAATGGTAGGAACGGGTAACATATAATTATTAAAATAAGTGGAGGGTTAAGCTTTTAAAAATGAAATTTAAGAACTTAAATAATATTTAAGGATTTAAATTTTTATTTAATTAAAAGGAGTTAATGGTAATATAATAATATACATTAACATTAATATAATTAATATAAAAAGTATTAAAAATATTATTAACATTATAATAATAAAAATAAAAGAATTAATTATTAATGGTATAATAAAAAAAACAATGAATATAAAATTATTAAGATCATTTTTACGGTGATTAATTTAATAAATGTTATAAGTATATTTAACATAAACATGTTTTAAAGCTTTAAAAATGCATTTAGATTTAAATGTTATAATATTATCCTTAAATTTTAAAAAATAAATAATTAAAAAAAAAAATAAGATTTTAAGAAATATTAAACAATTATAAATATATATAAGTTAATATTATATTTAAAATAAAAGTATATAAATTATTTTAAATTATTATATATAAATATAATTATTAGTTTATATTATTTAAAATGATTGTAAACATTAAAAACTTATAAGAAAATAAAATATTCATTTAAAAATTATTATTTCTTATATAAAATAATTATATTAAATAATTTAAAAATATATAATATGTTTAATTATAAGTAACTTTAACCTTATAAAGGAATATATTATAATTAAACCCTTATAAAATTAACTTTACATACTTATAATGTTAATAAAACATTACGGGTATAAAAATACTATGCTCTTAAAAACGTTTACGTGCTTCGATTTAAAAAAAACAGCTTTTTATATTACTTTTAAATTAAATTATTAGAATATAACTTATAACATAAGTATAAAATCTTAAATAAATAATTTAAATTAATTTTAAATTAAACTTTAATTATAAATTTATTTAAAAACCGGTGTTTTAAAAACATAACATATAACGTAATTTTTAATTTAAATTAATTAAAATATATAAAATTATTTATATAATAATTCTTTTATAATATATTATTTTTACGTAATTATTATTTAATTATAATAAATTAAAATATTTTAAAAAACATTATTATTTTTATATACATAAAACGATAATAATTAAACTTTAAAAGTTTTAAATTATTATTAAATAATATTTTTATAAAATTAATTATTTTAAATAAATATATAAATTATTATAATAAAATTTTAACTTATATTATTTACGTAAACACTTTTATTTTTTTTAAAATAAAATGTTATAATAATAATTATTAATAAAATTAATTATAATAAATTTAATAATTATTAAATAATTTAAATTTTTATATTAATTTTTTATTAATTAATTTATTTATATATAAATTAATTATAATATAAAAATAAATATAATATAAAAAATTTTAAATAAATAAAATTATTTAAAAATTTTAATATAAAATTTTTAAACCACATGATAAGTTTAATTAATTATAATAAAGTGTTTATTTTAAAAGTAAGTAAATGGATATTATTAAAATCTCTTTTATGCGGGAATATACGGTACACTTATGGCTGTTGTACGGGTTATTTTATTAGTACTATAAGCACTTAATTTACACCAGCTAAATCCCGCCTACAGGTCACAGGGATGGTAAACCTTAGACTCCTCTACTATGTCCACTTTCGCTCCATTAAAATAATGATGTACTTAAGCATTGATATTTATATGTCAGAATACTGTCTGTTGGTCTGTTCTCTTTGATTAGCCATGTATAAAATGGTATTTTTCCATATAGAATTTGGTGGTTAGGTACGTCCATCTCGTACTTCCCGCTATAGAGGTAAATCTGGTTACGGTGGGGGAGTCTAAGGTTTACCATCCCTGTGACCTGTAAGTAAAGTGAAGTTTCAGGAATTACACAATTTCTTGATCCCATAGCAAGAAAACTCGGAAAAATTGTCTCTGATTAAAAAACAAATACCGTTGCCTAGAAAGTACTCGTGTATATGCCAACCTCGAACTCCATTCCGTGTCCATTCCGATCATTCGAGGTACGTAGCCAGGGCAACCTAGAGACCCAAACCATACGCCGTACCATCAAGATAGCTCTCTGAAGTGCTCTGTGTACCTAGCGACTCCGAGCAAGTCCTCCGAGCCAACTAGCGGTCGAGAAAGAAAAGAAAGTCGAAATACGTAGTAGAATAACTGAAAAGACACCTCTCTTTTCTCGGTTCCTTCTCTCATCCCTTAGACTAGTAACACGAAGGTCAACTAGTCCTCGGTAAGATCGATAGCCTCTTCAGGTTCATTCAGGCGACGTCGCGTCTTGGGTCGACGACTGTTGTCGGTTAGGTCGACTACCTCTCCGATTTCTCGTTTGATAACCGGCTTGCGCTCCTCCTTTATGCCCTATATCACGTCAACTTAGGGAACCTGCGTTAGTAGCATAGGGTATGAGCTTACTCGGAGCTGGTTGAGTCTCTCTTCTGCTAGTCGCTCTAGCTCCTCACGCGACATCCGCGCGATCTCTGGATCCGGAGCAGGGCCCGGGGACGGTGTTCGAGGGATAACCATCTCGCGTTTCAGAGCATCTGACTGATTAGTTCAAAATCTCTAACACGAGAGACTGGTTGCCCTTCATACCTCTGGATCGGTAGTGGAATTGGAATATTGCGATTGGTCCGTTATCCTCAGCAAGATCTTCAGCTTTAGTATAATACACTGCGGTAGTGGTCTCAGATGAAAAACTTGAACGATTTAGTGTTAGCGTTGCCATTGTAGAACAAGGTATTTAACCAGAGACTTACGAGATTCCATGCGATATTGCTTTACCCTTAAGTGCCTTCTCAGCAAGCTCCGACTTCGTGGCCTTCTCGATCGACGGCTGAAAACTTGAGCCTCCCAGTTGAACGCATCGAGTGATCCGAACCTCAATCAATCCAACGTTCTTAGCCGCCTTGATATCCTTCTCAACTCGCTCCTTTTTCGAATCATCAACTAAACGATGGGTTAGTCCGCTATTCGATATAGATGAAGTCGGGAGGCATACCGGTGCTGATAGCAGAGAACTTGCATCTCTGGAGGAGCCACCGCTGAGTGGTAGGGCAATATGCGGTGTGGCCTTTGACAACGCGTTTATTAGGTAGGCCTCTTTGAGGATCGTTCTGCGATATCAACGGGTTATCAAGCCACTTTCCATCGGCATAGAATCTCATGCTGAGGGCATGGTTTTTGTAGCCCCATTTGTATGTATCTCGGACCCGTGCCGTAATAGTGAACTCAGCATCATCAACACATTCGATGTACTTGCTTGACGTTGGGACCTTGACAGCTCCATCTGACTGTTGCTCACGTGCATCGGGATGATCGTACTCGGTTGCATCACGACCGGCAACTTGCACGGTGATTTCAATACCGGGAACTTCCTCGAGGACCGCCATGGCGACACTCTGAGTGACCTGGTTGGTTGACGAGACCCAGTAGTGTTACTCGAGAAGCGGTAGGTTGAGAAAGTAGAGTTGAGACCGAGCGTGCGTGAAAAGTGATCGCGTTTGTTGAGGTTTGGTAGACTTAAAAGAATGTAAATTAGAAAGTAAGTGAATAGGACCACGGGTGCCTAGAAAGTAGGCGGATTTACGGTGCACGGGTCGTGTTTTCCTATTAGAATAATAAGAGGCGCGAGGCAACTACAAGTTGCCATTAGCACAGAGCGTTGTTGCCCGTTTACATGTAGAATTAAAAAATCCAAGGTTACCTGCATTTAAGGATGTACCTAGTTGTTTGGATCTTAGGTAGGCACCCCGGGTTATACCTGCATGGATCAGCTGCTTGGGGAGCTATCTGAATGATTCTAATACTTCTAAAGGCAACTACCAGGTTGCCCCGACGCACGGCCGAATCTTCTCAGGTCAAGTGCTATGTTCAAGTGCTCAAGTGCTGTGCGCTTCACAAATTGCATATCATCAAGCCACAATCTCAGCCATAATTCGTCATGTTAGATGTTAGATATCAATTTAGTAAACCTTCTACTTTCTTTCCCCCTTCCCATCTCTCGCGCATCTTGGGAAGCTTGGTTTCAATCGTTTTACATTTCCATCCGCTCCTGGTGGAGAAAATCTTGGAACAGGGCCGCATCATCAAATTCGGCTGCTAGGCTCTCTGCACTGGCCTCTTCTGCGTCATTGAGTGCCAGCTGCATATCCACCACGAACGGAGCACGAATTTCATCCCCGAAGTCTTTCTTGGTACCGTCCTGTCCTCCCCCCTTGAACCCATCGATAATACCCCGCGCCTCGCTGCCTGTCATGTCGGTGTCGCGCATAGTCATCGATAGCAAGCCTTGGACAATAACCTCAGAGATAGGGTATGGGCGGCTGAAACTCTCATAACCGTATATACAGAGATGCAGGTAGAGACGCCATTCCGGATCACCTGTATCCCTTAACATGGCGTTAGCGAGGTAGAGAAGTCCAGTGTGCCATAGAATTGAATATGTAGACTCTGCAAAGTTGCTGCGATATTCAACTACGAGACGCTTGAGTTGGTTGACCGACGCAGCACAGGCCGCATCTGGGGAGCTATTCGGTGCCGAGAATGTCGTCAACCGTGCTCGTTGGCCTTCTGGCTTCCCAATGAAGGGTCGAAAGACGTCGAGAATGGCTGAATGAAGCCATATGCTACATCTGATTAGTGGAGGCTGAGAATTGACCATAAGAGAGACGCACTGAAGCACCGTAACGTAATGTGGCCGGCCTTCCCCTCGAAGCAGTGTAGGTGGAAGAGCCTCCGCTAAAGTGATGAGTTCGCGGAAGGTGTGTTCAGCGAGAGCTATCTCAAAGCGGGCAGGCGGGGGATCATGGACTGAATTATAGATCCACGCGGCTCTGTGAATAATACGCCAAAAGTAGCATATCGCCGGGAAAATCGCTTCTAATCGACCTTCATTTGTTAAGTCTTCCTTGAGGATCTCACTTTCCGATTGTGCAAGTGTCGCTTCTCCCGGAATGGGAACCATAGGAGCTGAGCTCGGGCTTTCGGAACCTGGCTGCCGGTAAAACAATGATATAAGTCTATCAGGTAAGCTGGTGTTGCTATGAATTTTATTGCGTCTCTGTACTCACGTGTTCCAGTTAAAGGTTCCCCAAGCTGCATAGCAGGCAGCCTTCATATCCTCTTCCGACGTGTACCCGTCAGGCCATACGGCAATGGCTTTCTCACCGCCGAAAAGTCTCAGCCTTTCGCCCATCCTCATAGCTTGCGTTGCGTAGAAGAGGACAGAATGATCCCTTTCGTTTCCTATGAGCGACAAGCTGAGTAAAACTGCACCTGCCATGGTCAAATACGAGTCCTGTTGTTCCACCCACAGTTTTTCAGCCGCCTCCCGGAACTGAGAGGCATATCGGAGCGCGTCCGCATCGATGGCGCTATACATGAGCTAGAATCGTTCTCAGCGGGTTTCAAGTCCACTGGCGTTTCTCTACTTATTGACTCACACATCCAAGGCACATCAAAGCATGGAAGAGAAATCTCGAACAAAATCTAGCTTCCCGGTCAGTTAAGTCAGTAATAAAGAGATGAGGACTGAAGAGACCCAAAAGTGGGTGATCCGTCGTGATGTAGAGGGAGATGACTTTTGCAGCGAAGTCGTCAGTGACCATGACATCGGTCCAGTATCCGACTTGCAAATCATGAAGTCGTTTATCACAATAGGTAGCTTGTCTTGGACTTACCGGAATTTGAAACCGTCTGCTTGCCGAATCGGCATCAAGAGCAGGTGGGTTCTCATAGGCCTCAGCAGACGGCCGCAAAGGACGAAGAAGATCGCTTTGAGCCAAGACAGAGGCATTGATCGGACGGATAGGCGGATACGCCTTGGAGTTTTTGGCCATTAACTCCAACTCCAACGTACTTCGAGGACGGCTAGATTCATGGGCACCTGGTTCCGGAGTCATTGGGCCTATATTGCCGTCACGTTCCCTAAAAACGGATAGGGCTGATTCGACATCTCCCTTCTCTCTTAGGACACTTAAGAGGGCAGATGCTCGGTCCTCGGGCAGCATTCTCAGTAGCTCCAATACTTCCAGCCCTTCGGGCCCAGCTTTGACCCTGTCAACGTAGATGCATGTTGTGATGCCTCTTTTTACGCAATTCGAGCATCTAGGTCGCCCACCATCACACTGCATCGAGTCAATCATAAAGCAAGAAGTAAGGAAGAACGAACAGTTGCGATAGTGTCAAACTTGCTTTAGTCTTGCGGTCCCTGCACGTGGTACACGCGCCGGGTCGCAGTCGCCGTGGGCCGGGCTTCCGAGATTCACCTTCCTCACCGCCTGGGTGTGGTTGAAGAGTCGACGGGAGGATTGACGGATATTTTCTCGGTTGCATAGTTCCGGAAGTGTAAGGGACGAAAAGAAGTTCTAGGTGGAAAACAATAAGTTGTAGTACGTTCCAACATTTGAACCTATGACGATAGAAGCATTGACCACTTAGTTCGCGTACGTTTTTTTGACGGGTCGATGACGACACAGGGAAATATTTCACGTGATGATTGGACGGATAGGATGCCAGCCACGCCTATCACTTCATAATCTACCAAAAAGGGGCTACCTTGCTCAACACTGCATCCGGACATCGATAGTCATAATATTCATATATCTAGTGATTTTTTTTTTTTTAAATTCACAACTAGCTACGTAGATATAGGTATTATCTCAGAAGGTTCAATAAGCTTAGGTCTCGAACGGCCTTGTAAGCATCGTATTTATCAACCGCCTTGTTCTTGTCTACCTCGACATGCAGCAGACCCTCTCCTTATAAGTACTCCTAACTAGCTCCTCTTCTCGTTCATCCTAAACTCCACCAGAAGTGTCCTAATCCGCAGATGTCTGCGTAGCTTGACTGGAAGCTCCGGAGTATCTGATTGTAACAGGGGCGGCCGTTGTCATCGTCGTATCCGACACGGGTGTGATTTCTTGGGGGCGGGGAGATGGAGTTATTGTGTCGATTGTGATTCTTGGTGGTACGCTGTCTACCTGCTGTGTAGTAGCGTTGCTAGCGCTAATGCCGCTGCTTTGCGCAAACTCAACGCCAACTTGTGGGGTGATTGTCGTCACGAAGGTGCTAAGAAGCGGAGATGCTAAGAAAACTGCAGCAGTATCGTTTGTGGTGCCCGGCATAGTCGATTCTATGGCGTGCGAGGAGTTGCCATCAACCGCATTGGGATTGACTTGCGGCGCTACTCCGAGGAGAGCTCCAATGGTCAATGCATACAAGTTCTTCATCATGGATCCTTCGGACGAAATTATCTCAGAATTAATCGCTGTAATATGCAAGTTTGGTGGTCTATCGAGATGAAAAGTTGGAAAACTTAGGTTGATGATAAATATTACGGGATGCTGGCAAAGCGATGTGTAACTTGAACAACTCGAGAGTGCGTCACGCTATTCATAAATGTCGTCCTATAGATGGCTGTGATAGTGCTATTTTTGGGATGGGTGCGCTTCAATTTATGTCGCCGTCATAAAAACAAACTCTTATACAATATAAATAATCGTATCAGACTAGCATATTTGTGATTTCACAAGGCTACTTGACCAAGATGATGGTAATCCAACAATCCGTACAGGTGCCCGTCACAGTCCAATTCATCCCTGCGTGAATATCACTCTTTCCTCACGGTAGCCACTGGACCTCAAATGACTTGAAATCAACCTGAAGTGACTCCGTCGTATTCTTCTCCGGGCGGGCTACCAGCGGGCTAATATCCAATACCCACTCTTCGCCATCGCCCTCGTCCTCGTCCGCAAGAACCCAGCAGATCTCACGGAGCGGGATCTTGTCGACCACGTTGCCGTCCGCGTCCTTGACCAGTCGATACACCCAGAGGCTCTTGCCATTCTCGTCGCTCTCGCGCACGACCTCAATGGTGACACCACCCACGGCACCGGGCTCCGGCTCGCCCTTGGCCAGTGTCAGGGGCGCGACACTCCAGTCGGCCCAGCGGTCGCATCCCACGGTGCTGAGCTGCGGCTTGCCAAAGTAGAACTCGACGCCCGTCTTGATCCACTTCTCGGGCGGGGTCACGGTGGATGACTTGTGCCTGGGCACGAGCACTAGGCCGGCTTGGTCATACCGCTCCGTCCAGTCAGCCCAGAAGGTGACGCGGGCAGACTGGAATTTTTTCAGGGGGCCTGAAGATGTGTTTGTGATGGGCACTAGTTGAGGTTAGCAAGGGCGCATGAACGAAGGAGGTTGAGAGGGGAAAGGACTAGGAGCATACCATTCCAGACATCCGTGGACGGAGGCTTCCTCCAGATGTCGGTGCCCGATAGTGCTTCGAGCATGAAAGCTAGCTTAGTGATATTCATGATGGGCGTTAAGTCAATGTGGAATGTCTAATAGTTCGTTTGGGGTTAATAAATACTCGCTCATGCACACGGTCCCCAATGTCAGCGGGGAGCGAATTATCCCAGGTTTATATAGAATTCCTGGAGCTGAAGTGCACTCCATGTTCTTGCATTCAGGGGATATTTACCGATGATGGTCCGGCGGCCCTATGCTAGCCAAGAGTCCACTACACGGAACTACCGAGTTCGTATAATATTTGTCATCTATACTGCACTGAATTGAGGGTATAATGTGATATAGTAATCAGTCACACTGCTTGGTTACACTGAGCCAGTCTGGTCATAATTCATGCAGTCACAGCTTTGAGGAGTTGATTGAGGTATCGTTATGTCGGAGTTTCCGAAAAGAGGGGAAAACAGCATCCATGGCTTCGACTAGCCTCCCCCTTAAGAAGGCGGAGATGCCTATTCTCGATCTCCCGACAGGATTACTCAGCTTCCGGACGTCGTACTTACACAATGAAATAAGGGACTCAACAACAATACTCTATCATGAGTTAATTAATGAAAGGCTTGGGAATTTCTAGTAGTTGGGAATTTCAATACCCGGACTTTGGCGGCATGTTATATTTCGACCCTCTAGGAAGGTAGGTATATGTCTAACTATCATATATAGACTATGGTTAGGTAAAATCTAAGCCCTATTGACGACTTCTGTGCTGTTTTTGTCTCATTGGTTCAAGATATTGAAGACAGAAGTTTTACCCCTAGAAATCAGGGCTAACCAGTAGGCTATACATAAAACTTCATGATTACTTATGTTTGCAATGCAACTAATTTCACAAAGGTGTTGTAGTTCCGAACCTCTGTTGTTATAGCTCTTTGAATTCTAGGGCATTGATCAAGATGACTGTGTACGGTCCGAGATTCAAAGACGATCGACGTGATACACGGGCATATACTACGCTATGTATTCTCACAAGATACCGTGACGTTCTAGCCCGTGAAAGACACAACAAACGACGACCCGGGTCATGAGCAGGCAGCCCGGGGCTCGCTAGTAATAGTAGGAACAAGGGTTATCTAGTAAGTTACGGGCAATAGCTACCCTCAGTAATATGCTTAATAAATTTGTCGTCGTTGTCTATCCACTCGCTGTGTGCCCCTAGCATTATAGCCAGACCTTCTTGAGCTAGTTACTTATGGGTAGTTATATTAATACAATATGTATATGATGCTCGATGATAGTGTACTGCTGGTCAACGATCTATTGGTTTGTAGGCCTTAAGTCCGGTAAGCGTCGGGCCCTACACTGGCCTCATGGCATCCCATGGGTCTCTTTGTTGGGAGTCTTACATCATACTCTACCTTGTCGTCGATGCCGCATGAAGGTACTCTTGTACTTCACTTAGCACGCATCGTTTGTCACCAAATAAGCGGATCACTTCATATTTTGTTTCAGTAACTGGCAGTCACATAAAGTACCACTAAGGCACCAGGGAAACAAGGAGCGCCATGTGCTCCTAGAAAACCTAAACCATAAATAAGCATACATCTTCCACTCACTCTTGGATTCCTCCTCCCTAACAACTTCAAGTTTCTCCCACATCAAAAACCCTGCTCTCAACTGGCAGCCATAGGAAACCCTGGAGAGCACCTAGCCACACTATACAGAATATCTACCATGGCCTAACACTACCAGTTCTCTACAGAAGCAACATATTCTTCAACCACTAGAATTCGAGACTGGGTAAGTCTACTACCACACCATCAACTAATCACACCAACCCACCCATAAGCTCCGATGCCTGGAGGTTGCATAAACTGTCAGGAGTCGTTCGACTCATGGAGAATACTATGCTAACGTTCCAAGAATGGATTCTTGACATGTATCTTCCCTATTCACCACCAACGCGCCGAGACAAGCACCTCTACCATCTGTTGAACTGAATGAGAACGGTAAAATGTTTCCTACGAAGCAATCTAGCGACCCCCCATCCCCCCATCATCACACCATCGCACGATACTCTATTTCACCCAGCTTCTCGTCTATTCTACCAAGAAGGGAGCACCACACCGTTGTTCAAGCACGATATATCCCCTCCACAACCTCTAATCCATATTCTGACCTATCCTCTAATTCACCTTCAAATAATCTCTTAACCTATCCTCTAACCTCAGTTACTCCGTCCTTCATAGCATGGCCCCATCCAGCACCTACAAATCTTGCTGTACCTCCTTTTGGGGCTGGAAACTGGAAATATCGGCTATTGCAGGGCTACAAAGTTATTTATCATCGAGTATATTGGCGCCAGGCGCAGAAGAAGGCATCCCGCCGAGTAATAAGGTATGAAAACGAAACTCGATTGACAGAGCTCTCGTTTGGGACCAGAGCCACAAGTATTCGAAAGGAACATAGCCAGTCACCTCACCATTACATCACGACCAAAAAGTTAAGGCTAATGATGGTGTATCGGTATAGCGGCGCAAGATTTTGATTCGCCCGAAGGTAAAGAAAACAATACAACTAATGCCACGAGGGACGCTAGACCGGAGCAACCAGAGTATGTGCTGGCGGGCATTACAGAGCTCGCGTATAATCGCAGCAACAGTAATATCGATATTTACATATCCACTACCCTACCTACAAGCAACCCTCAATGAAAATTCTCTACTATTTACACATGGAAACAAATCAATGACGAAGCCAACGCACGAGCCGGGCGTCGGGGCTATGAGAAGTGTTGGAGATATATACGAGTATATCTTGCCCGCCTTGGCGGCACTCACCCCTATCCTCTATAGATACCCGGGCAAACACCCTAGTATCAGATTCTCAACAGCATCCAAGCGGCATTCTTGCGAATAAGGTCTGCGGATTACACACAATGAACAGCACCAACTCCGGTAACAATAAACGTGCTGAATCGAGCTGGTGATTCGCCCCTAGCTCAAGTCCAGAGTACACCTAGAGCATACAACACCACGAACCACATCCCAATACAATACAGCATGGGGGTAATATTGTGTACACACATATCTCTCACGAATATCCCCGACCCAAGGCGGGCCTTTACAATGAGCAGCCGACTAAAGTAAGTATATCACATATCCCGAGACAATAACATAATCTATGATCTTCGGGCACAAGCTCACGATCGCACAGATCAATGGCACTATTGCCAAGCGACGATACTATCGCCAACTTCGAGGCCAATCCAACCAAACATCCTGTTTTCTACCAGGTGAACAATTTCGTGTTCCTAGATCTAGAGCGTCTACCGTTTCCTCGCGGCTCTAACGCCTAGACGCCTCAGCATCAGCATGATTAAATGCCGCCATACTACGTATAATAATCGTACCTTGGTCTATAAAAGCAATAAAGTCATCTAAATTCTTATACTCTAATAAATCGCTTCCTAAGCCCGCAACTATTGCCCAAAGGGCACAGGCTCGCAACCTACGACTAATACACTAACACAACTACACCATACCTATGTGTAAGTACTTACGGCTACCTATGCTGAATCTAAAGCTAACTTATCCCAGCGACTGGTTCACGCGAAAGCAGAGAGTGAGGCGTAAAATAATAGCTGTGGTGAATCTCACAAATCCCAGTAAGGGACACAGCGCAACTTAACACTCTGTAACGGCTAGGGCCGCGCCCTTAATGTGGTCATGCGCCGACATCTGTCCAACGACATAATGGGCTTTCAACGTGACCTGGACAGATGGCGGCGCATGATAAACTAACCCCTGAGGGGGCACAACATCCGGGGCCCGGTCTCACCCCATGGCGCAAATTACAGAGCAGAACTGGGTCTCCTCCCCTCTGTGGAACAAGATTTCCATCGAGGTAAGTGTCCCTCCCGTATCGTCGTTTCTATGTATCTACCTACTAATACTTCTTGCAGATTCGTCTGAAGATTTACGAACTCGCCGTGTTCGTTGACCCGTCCATCCGACCAAAGCAAATCGGGCGTCGGTCGGATAAGTTTGTCTGGGGAAAATTCGAGCCTGTGAAATCCAACAACAGGTCAGTGATAAGGAACAGAGATCAGCCTCTGACCATCACGAATCTTGCTCGCGTTTCGAGTTGCCGGCGTATAATTTATTGGTGCGCACAACATTGTTAAAAACATGTGTCGCCCGAAAAGAGAAAGAGAAGGATGATGTTGGTACACAGATCAATCTAGATCTAGAGCCTACTGAGCTCAGACTATGGATGAAGACTTCGTCTCTACGACCGAGACGTCGTTTCGAGCAACACGCGAAAAGAATTTCGAGCGATCAACCAAGAACTAGGCATTGTCGAACGCCTGCCTCCCAAATACGGTGCGGACGGTGAGCTGAACAGGCGCTTTGAACTTCACGATGTCCGATGGATAGATGAGGGGCTCACACAACGCCTAGGGCCAATGCTGCCGCTGTCATTCAAACCAACTATACCGATCCGCTATACTTTAGACATCCACCAACCTCTACCTCATCTATATCAGATACCGACCACGACAAAGGACTCAATGAAGCACCGAGAACATAGTAGCAGAGAGGACTGGTAAGGTCACTCCCGGTTAGACTGGATCCCCTCTTGAGCAACATACCAAGCCTGACTACAATACTCTAACTCTGACCCATCTTCCTCTCAGAGGGTGAGAGAACCAAGGTAGCATCCTTTGAGGGGCACCACCCAGGACATTTAGTCCCAACACTAGGATGGACAAATCCTAACATAAGACCCAAGTGGGGTTCTAATTGGCTGGCGAGAGTGAGCGAGCTGACGGGTCGTACCCGCAGCCGTCTCCAGTGCATACAGAAATAGAAGTTCATACACCGCGATCACCAACTACAAGAAGGTTCTGCCAATATTGACGGCGGCGAGATTCTCTCTGTCGATCAGATAGTCCAGACGGCACGGGACGAAAGATCAGTTGATGACAACACTCTAGATACCGTTGAGGTACAAGCTACGGACGCTAGAAAAGGCCGAAAGGTCAAACAAGCAGCGACACATTTCGTTGAGCTAGTAATCACAGCCAGTTCTATAAATCGGCATTTCCGAGTAACACTGATAGGCCCCAAGCCTCCCCACCATCAGCGTTTTCCATAACAACTATCCCCAGCACACGGAATACATCAGAGATGTTCAAGAACGATACAGATACTGATCCGTTTTTTGGATTCATGGGGGTGATAGGTGCTAGTCACTGACTTGCTGCTGGATAACTTCCGGTATGCCTATGAAAATGGCAACCATCAATGCCTAGCTTTCTCTAAGAACTAGAGCCTCTTTCCTTATACGCGGAAGCTACATAATGGCTAGCTGGCGGATACTAATAGCATCAACTACCATCATTTCTAAAAATCACCCCGAGATCTCCTCCTTCAAATGTTCTTCGGTATCGGATGATCTCACAGCACACGACGGAACCGAAGGCTATCTAGAAATTCCAACTCGCCAAATTAATGGCAGCATACTTAAGTCTATATTTAACAAATTCGGCCCAGTCGAGGAAGACCGAAAAGTTCCAAAGCACCAGCGGTGCAAGGACTCCGGGAATCAACACCAAGTTCGCCCTAGCTGCGATAAACGTGGGCTACCGAACACTCGGCGGCTAGACTAAATAGCCTCTACGATAATCAACCCTCTATCTAGCATTAGCTACCGAAACCTCGAGTGCTGACACCAACGATACCAACACCTCGGAGGCATCCGAAAACGATGGCCTTCCGACGACTCAGTATATGGTGTATATATATCAAAACGAACAATTATAACGAGGCAATTCTAAGAAGAACAGTCCCAATCAAAAATTATGGGACGAAATACCATTTCTATGGTGTATACAAGGTGCCACCTGCTCATTTATGTTAAAGGGGGCCTCCACAAGATAGTACAGCTATACGGGACGCAAAGCAAGAAGAACAACGTAGGAATAACTGCGTCATAACATGATGATCCTACACCGACACTGGCTGGGACTACTGACCTATATACCGGAAGAATGCCTTCATCTCTCTCGAGCACCACTATTTTAGGAGAAGCACAGGAGGGACCCTCCCATCTTTTAATCCAGTACGAGTCAGGATCAACCGCCGCTCAGCGTAAGGAGTCATGACTCTCCCGAGGGAGTCGATTGTATACAATACATCAATTCACCTTCACTATCCACCTCACCTCTTTTCATATAATACTACCCGATGTTGGACGTACATGTATTTACACTCGCATGTCTTACCCACAAAGTATATACACACACCGATAAGATATACGAGCACCCATACATACCTAGTACTTAGTATGTAAAGATAACTTCAACATCATGAGGCAGCATTTACTTTTCGACATATAATATGGGCACTCAATCTCCCTATCCAGGGTACACAAGCCCCAGCATCGTAACAACGGGAAAACAACACCGAAAATCCTAAGAGGACAACCCCTTCGACGATATGCCCAGGATGGGTACCGACAACTCTATCTAACGATAGGGGGTTGGATTGTCTGCTAATTGGCATCCATACCTTTATTTTAATACGTCTTTCGAGCCCATTACTTACGGGAAGAGTCGCCTAAGCTGATTGATATTGCGATAATATACGTGTATACCCCAAAAATCAGGGGCAAAATACACACGGAATGGAACATATCCAAATCCACACACAACAAGATTATTGCACTTCTAAGTGCTGATCAAGACCGCAACAAAAAGCCGGAAGACAACGATGCGCCTACCGGCGGCGCTCGTCTGGGCATGGAGTTAGCCATCCCACCCCAACCCAAGAGTATGTTGAGGTCGATTAGTCTTCTACCGTATATGTCTTGCTGACGCCTATCGTTTTCTTTAAGCAGACTTAATGAACAATCCTCTAAACTAATAACGTCGGCGGGGTTTATAGCGACTACGAATGGCGCGGTGTCTCCGCCAACATCGTATGATGGTTAGTCGGTACCGGGATATTGCTCTATCAGAATATGTCGTCCTACTCATTGCGTACGACCGATTTTATGGTCGCTGATGACTCATTGGGTCATGACTCACGAAAACAGAAACATAGCGCATGGAAGATACGCCGACGGGAAAGTACAATTTATGAAGATCATGTCCCAGAACGGAGACACGCCTTCGTTAACCGAGGCCTTAGCAGCCTTTGCCTACTCAACCAAGAAGACAGCGATAAATGCAGCAGTCAACAAGACGGACTGGCGGCTCAGACGCTGGGATGATGTCTACCCGAGTTGGGAATTATCTAATCTCTATACTACAACCCCTTCATATGGGGAATATCCAATACTGAGGAGAAGAAAAAGGATATTTTCGGCCTTCGCCGTTTCTTTTTCTAATCACCGCTATAACCATTGGTATCCACAACAGCAGGTGTGGTCTACGGAAAGGCAACGACGACGACGACAGATCTGTGTCCGTAAAGCGTGCCTGGAATAATACAACACAATTCTCTAAAAAAAATATAGACTACGACGTGCGACCTACTCAATTCCAATACTGTATCTTTCGGGCGACTTTCAGGGCGACTTTCGGGGCTCCGATTTTGTCATGTTGGTAGAATATGACGACCCCCGTATGAGCTCCTCCCAGGGACATAGGTCTCTGGGAGGAGCGAACTCTGGACGCAAGTTGTGCCGGTCGACAGCCGACATAGACGACCAACTAGTACGGCTTGTGCGAGTCTAGGCCAGCCGATGCATGGCTGATATGTATGTATAAACCCCATCTTAGAGATTGAGAAATTTGCTAATTGAATCAGACGTGGGAACTCTATAATCATAACCAGAGACCCAAACATTCTACCAAGAATCCATTGATACTGTCCGTTTGGCTCTTCCCGACACACGATGTGCGAACGCAATATACGAAATTGCTATACAAAACTGTCCTTCGCCGACTACACCAAAGTCCGGTGCATTCATCGGGAGTCATGCCAATATCACGAAGGATATGACCACTTCGAGGCTATTCGTCAACTATTTATTACAATACTTTAACAACAAACGACTCTATTGGATCAGCAAAGGTTGCTAGATCTAGCATTTGAAATACTGGCGGATCGTTACAAGACAACGACCCAAGGGGAAGGGGAAGGAGAAGGCAAAATAAGGGAGCTACTATCCCCGAGATACTGCGGATTGGCACGATGCCTCCCCGATTGAAGTCGACATCGATATGGAGTGATCATCTGATGTGTTGACCGGAACTCCGTTCCGAATCAAAACAATACTATATAGCATATAGCCATGGTCCCTAGCATGGCTGCTTCTATTATATCCTACACGCTCTAGATGAATGACCTCTATCGGACGGCCAGACCGGCGAGTATTGGTGGGAGAATTTGGGCTGTATAGCCAACCCGCCCAACATCGATTCAACTACATCAAAGCAGAGAACAGAGAATTCGATGGAATATCGAACGAGATATGACTTAGAAGTCCACTTCAGCATATCCTTCCTACGAGAAGAACGTTGGATCCCAGATCTTGACAACATATTTCCTATCGAATGAATGGGACAAGTATGTAGGAACTGTCACGCATATCCAATTGCGTTTGGAATTCGCCGATACCATCGACGAGAATGGGATATCCCCATTAGCCTACAGCTTGGCTTCGACCAGTCAACTCGAACTGGTCGATTCTTTCATTGTTCCTTGCCAAAACCACTCTCGGTAATTGGCACAGCATCAGGATCTGCTGTTGCCGTTGCCACTTCACGGCAGAGTGTTCAACTGGATCTGATTGTGGTGCCAAGAATCCCAGTAAGTGATGCGGAATTATCCTTAGAATAGCCAGTGCTGACTATCACAGATCACCGAATTGAGGGTGCGGGGCCTATCCAGATTCTTAAGACAACACTTTATTTTCTACTTCGATGTGGCCAGGACTGCCAACGGCATGAGTGATCGTGGAGGTCAAAAGAGCGTATTTTCATCGGTACGCATGGGAATCTATAAGATATCCCATGTGTGTAAGCTAGCCTAGCTATAAGGAAAAGGCGATGGGTGAAAACTCTCCGTGTTGAGCGGGCTCAGTCGGCAGCAGCATCTCAACCGGAAGATGTTCTGCGGTTAGATGGATTGGCAGAAGTTTATGTATCAATGCCACGGTTTATAAGTGATGTAAGAACGCAGGTGCCTGACCTGACAACGTTCTATCTTTTGGTAGTGTAGCGGTTTCGCACTTACATCCGAGTCCTTACAATCAATGTATATGGATAGTCTTATTAGGTCACGGACGTAAACAATTTCATCATTAAGGGGATGCACCAAGACCACTATAGAGAAGTATCGTGATCATCCAATTGCACCATATAATTTCTAGATCTCTTCGTGTATGAAAAGAGCGGATTTTGATCTACATGTAATTCATTACTTTCGACCTATCACTAGTTATTATAGCAATTGATTCCAACTCCCACATACACCACCTCTTGTCGTTTGTCTTCTCCCGACAACATATAGATCTATTTCGATCATGCATTTATTACTAATATGAAATCACAAGAAGCCCACAGTTAGTTATCGCTACATTAAATATAAATATATATTTGTTTTTGGAATTTTTGGGTTGGCAGTATATCCAGTGTATGGAATGAGTCTAGATCCTACGCCGAGACGCCACACTGTTGTGGACTTACTCGCCGACGTAACCAGGCGGGGCCTCAGTCTACTATGCTCCTCCGGGAATCTTCCTTGGAAGATCACAGCCCCTTTTCTGTAAACTTCTACTTCTAATTTGGTGCAGAGCACCTATTATAGCTATTCAAGATTATCTCTCACTTTGTGGTGCTAATCTTCAAGGATTCATTGAGTACCAGGTGGAGAGATTACGTTACTTCGATTGATCAATGCAATGTCTTAAGGACGCTGATAGACATATATTAATCGCGTTTTACTCGCAAGCTACAAGCCTAAATTGCTGCTATACTATGAGACCGCAAGTTCACTCATTACCAATATATTTGTTAAACCGTATTTAACTTACGAGGTATCATTAAAGCTTCAACTTCTCGGTTATATCATAAGCCACTATGCGCTCTTCAATGTTCTTAGTGGCTCTTCTCGAGTTCGCAACCATCGGCTCTACGGTTGCGTTTGAGAGCAGTGGGATGTCCTATATTGACAAGCGAGAGTTGACAACTCGAGAAAAGCAATATGTGAGTACGGGGGACGATAAACTACTGCAGCCCCCTATGCATGCACTTAGTTCTAGACTGACCTGACACACTACTATGTTTCTAGGTGATCTGTATGGAAACCTGTAGGGTTGGAAATGCTGAATTTGTCCGCGAAGCGGTAAGGGCCCCGAGAACCCCAGCGCAGAGAGAGTTCTATAAAATGTAAGCTCCTTGATTAAGAGATATGAGAGCAGTGGCTTACACTTTTTACAGATGCGTGCAAATTTGCCAAGGGTATAAAGGAGAACATGGTGAGCCAGATGGAGCATACTATGAGGAGGCTAGGTCCCTCGCACGCCGCATGGGTGGCGCCTACGATCGCTTTCCACGACAACAGGATATCGACGAAGCATTGGAAGGAAACTGAGTCTTTTCTCCTGATGCTAGGGCTACCTTTAGGAATGAGAAACTATGGATATGTTATCCTAACCTTCGGGAATAAATTAGCCTAGAGTCCGTAGACGGCTTAGTGTATGTCATACCATATTCAACCTATCTACTTCCTACCAGCGTATTAACACGAATGCCTCATGTCTCGCTTCATCAACAGTAGCCTTTATAGTAGTGTCTCCCTTGTAGACCCAATATACTTCTCTTAAAGTCCACTTTCCCTTTGGCTTCTCTGCTCCAGGCCCCACATCCTCCGGTTAGACCACGGCGTTCGATTCGCCCTGGTGCCATCGAATACTTCGTACGGTAGGTATTATGTATCTAATTGAGAGTATCTTTGGAATGAGTTCAATGTGGGATCCCGTCTATTGTGCTACACAGCGGCGTGACATCTATGTAAGATACATAGCGTCTCTAGCGATATTACGGTACCTACCTACCTACCTAGTAATTATCGTAACATATGAATCGGACATCTTTATACAAGTTCAAACCCTTAGTGATACATCTACTGAAGCCATATGTTAGGCCGACGTATCGTATCATACAATCAGAATGTCGCAGTGATTTCAAATATGGGTTCCTGCTGAAGTGGGCCCCCTTTCACATGTGTTTCACCCCCAAAGCCGGCGCAAAGAGACCAGCCAATCAAGGGTTGAGTCGACTGCCAATTGCGGTAATAATATCTTGCACCCATATCAGTTCTTAGGTAAGAGTTTCTTTCGTTATGGCGAGATGAATATGCTCTCTGTATGGGAACTATTCTAAAAGATTCCGTATAAAATGTCCGAGGGGGAGGAAACACTATGAGTTATAAGATTAGGATGCATGCATTTAGATCACATTGAGTAAATTCTAGGGTGAGAAGAGAAGAGCGAGTTCCTATTGCATATCATATCAAATCAAACTATTGTAAGTCTACCATCGTTCCCCTCTAAGAGATGTAAATTCTACCCTGTGTACTTAGCCGGCACTCAGGAAGCATTCGCCCCACGTCAAACTCCCTCAACGAAGCTCTTCTCACTTGTAGTCTTCATTCCCCTCTCCCGTGTTCTCCTTTACATAGTGCAATCTGATGTATAGCAACTATAGCTAACCTAGGTGTCATAACCAGGCGCGAGGAAAGTAAATAGACATTAAGAAAGAGGCAGAGAATCCCTGTTGACACATCTGCTCCCGCCATACGGTACATCGTATGCTAGTATATGCCCATATAACCTTTTCCCTAACCTTTCGCCGTTCCCGTCCTATTCCTGGAAGGGAGCCACCCATTTACCGTATCAACGCCACTTCACGATTCCTACACCGCATCAATCTTTCTGGATCGCCCCGTTCAGACTTAGCCACTACCAACGGCGCCGAGCGCGAGCCCCGTCACTGCCGCAGCCAGCACCCAGACACTGCTCCAGGCCGCGGCACCGGGTGTCTCGACACCTTCGAGTGTGAATCGCGCCTGGAGGAACGTATCGACGCCGGTAAGCAGCATAAGTAGCGCAGTTCGCTGGATTGCGACCTTAGTCTGCTCGCTCCAGCCCCAGGCATTCCAGCGTAGCGTCTCGCGCAGGCTCGCGCTAACTGGGTCGAAGTACTCCTTCTTTCTCCTGGCATCGGCCGCTGCCTCAGCGGGCGTAAAAATGAAGGCCCGCGCCGCAAAACCAAGCACTAGTGTCACGGGTAGGAGCCCGACATACGTCGCCTGGTGCGCGGAGGCGATCGATGGTAGTCTAGTAAAATGTACGACAAGGTACGAAGGGAGATACGTCGCGTACGCGAAGAACAGTGTCACGCTGTAGATGGCGCCGGCGAGTAGTGTGGTTAGAAGTGTGATGGGGCGATCCGTGACGATGTCCGCATTTGGCACGTGAGCTGGGTCGGCGTGCGCTGTGGATAGAGGACGCAGGAGGCGGAAGGGAATATAAGTTGCGAGGGTCTCGATGGTGATTGACAGGAGGAGAGCGCTGGGTGGTACCTCATAGAAGGCGAATAACAGGTAGAGCTGTGACTGCTGTTAGTGCTGTCGCTTCGCTTGGAAGACCGTGTTCGAGGCCGTAATATTTTGCGAGTGAATGAATAGATTGATGGATTCCACTTACATGTAAGTGGGCCATGGGACAAGAGGTTCAACGCTGTAATATCGTAGCCGTCGTAATTGCCAAACCATCCCAGCGCAAGTTCGAATCTGCGGAAATTATTAGAATTACGTCACGAGCCAATTTGAGAGCTCCACGCCTATGCGCAAGCTCAAAAATCGATGAGTACCAAGAACCAGATACTCACACTCTCCATCCCATAACAATACCAAAATCAGACCAAGTACTCAGAACTCTGGCGTATGGCGCTACCGGAGCTTTCGTGTAGCTCCATGAGAGGGAATAACCCAGGGTCGTGAGCGATAAGCTTAGCAAGGCGATTAATGGGAATTGAATTAGTTTCGGTAGCTTGGAAGAGACGCTACTAGATTGAGCACCGTCGCGCTTCGAGAGCGACACCGTCGGGCCTTCGATTTTGGTGATGGTCACGACAGTTGGCGCATGAGCTTCGCCATTCTCGCCGTTCTCTTCCGCACGTGTCTGCTTCCTGGTTCGCATCTTGCTAACAGCTATTCGACTGTCGAATGCCCCGAAAACATAAATACAAGTGCCCAGTTCACTATACTAGAATGGAAATCGGAAATATCTTTCGCGTAAGCTTGGGCTCGATGCGCACGCGTGTTAGGTGCCTAGAACTAGATTGTGTTTATTTGTGAGAGGAAGTAAGTAGGTAAGTTGGTAAGGTCGTAAGATATGACGGGTAAGCTAGAGGTACGAAATAAGCTTAAGAAAAGCTACTACTAGCCTACTACTAGGTAGGTCCACGGGTATGATCGAATTACTTGCTCTTACTGGGTAATAGTAGCAGCCCTAGAGGTAAAGTACTACCTAATGATGGCGGGGGATCGGTGAAAATCAAAAGAGCCTGGAGAGCTCCAGCTGCCCGATTTGTTGTGTGGGGAAATCAATCCGTGTGAAAGTGCCCGGGTTGGCGGGTGGTGACCAGTGACGTCTCGAGTCCTCCGCCTCTCACTCTCTCGAGCCTCCCTCACCAAACGAAAACCCCACTACTGCCTGGTGATCGACAACAAACCTCGCTTCACAAAAGGAGCCCGGGTCCATGATCCTCGATCTCTAGTCCCTTTCAGCTTTTCCCTTCTTCTCTTCTCTTATTTCTAATTTCCTTCTTATCTATTTTGTGTGACATTTGCCCATTCTCCAACTTCAACTCCGCTATCCCCTGAATTTCTCGCTGTTTCGTTTTCAAGATCGTGTTGCGTTTGTAACCACACATATCGGACGTGCATTCACATGCAGATCATCAAGGTCATTGGCATCATGACTCCGCAGTTGCCCTACCTACAATACCTAACAAGCCAGTCTGGTTTCAGCAAAATCTTGGCAGCTTCCAGGCCTTCACGATTCCCCAACGAATAGACTGACGGCCCTATTCAAACGTTATCAGTCAGCTTTCAGACGCATGGTCGAACGTCTCCTAGTAAGTCAAAATATCTTCATCTGAATCGGGTTTCATTCATGAAAGAACAAATGTGTGTTCTTTGGTCCTATTATCGGACGTCGCTCTCCACCTGATGATAAAAAAAGTATTGCCCTATCCCCTAGAGTTTCGACTTGTTGGGTGTTCGCTCGACGCTCCCTCCGATCCTCACTTTAACCTCTTGGAGAGTGCCTCTGGGTGATTCCCCTGGCCCCTCCATTCTTCGGTGCTGAGGACTCGGCCGCGGAGCGAACCACCTCCTTTACAGAAGTTGATATACGTGACAAAGAAAATAATAAAAAACCATGAATCGTTTCATGTCGTCTCGAAAGTGAGCGAGATTCCGAGTTTAATCCTCCATACGGCCAAACATCATGTCATCGTCCTCCTCGCTACTACGTGCCCTCGAGCGTCGATCGCCCTCGTCCTCGTCCATAATGCTACTTTCGCTATCTTCCATCTTTACATCCGCCGTGTGCCTGATCTCGCCTCGGGTGAAACTTTCTGGCATCTGCCCAGAGGGGAAGCTGTTTATGAAACTTGTGCTAGCATATGCGTGGTCGAGGTATTGGGCCGGTAGTGGTGGTACAGGAGGCGCGTCTTCCGGCAACCTGGCATCCCGAGCCCCACCGTTACTCCCGGTACTGCAACTAAGCAGTTCAACGGCTGCGGCGAGATCACGATCATTTTGGTCCGAGCTATTCATCCCTGAGGAGAGTGGTCGCGGATCCGAGCTTGTCTGCCGAACATGACCGAACCCATTTCCATTTGGCACGCTGCCGGGAAAAAACGATCCCGATACGGCCGATTGATAGGACCGCGAATAGGCGCTTCCGATACTACTCCTCTTCGGCGCTGTGCGATAAACGAGCGTGTTGGACATACCAAAAGCATCCGGTTGTGGCGGTGGAGTGGTGTCGGCCGAACTACGGCCGTCGTCGTGAAGTTCCGAGTATCCGGAAGCAGTGGGAGAAGCCGATTCGGGGTCGCTGGCAAAGTCTTTGGCAGAGTCTGGAGGCGTAGTCGCATCGTTGGTATTCATAGCGACGAGCACCGAGGCCGCTTCGAGTAGTTGAACTTGTTGGTGCTTGGATATAAGCAGCTTGGACGTGAGAGACCACTCGGGAGTATGCTCCCACCTGGCAAGCAATTCGTCAACAAAGGTTCACGTTCAATTACCCGGAGTATGGGAATCTCGGCCAGATCATCCTTGCATCCAAGCCAGGGAGATGGATACATGTTCATCCACTGGCTTGGGCAAGTGAATGCATGAAAGAGGCAGTGGGCAAGAAAATGGGCACCAACAAATGCTTCGTCAAGCAGCTGCTATGCTTGTATCCTTTCCCACACTTGTCGCAGCGGAGTTCAATCCTGTTGCTCTTCTTCCCTTCCTTGGTTAAGGGTTGGCCGTCGCTCGCCCGGCGGATGCGACTTTTCTGGAGTCCCGCGTCCCCTTCGTCGGCCGACATATCATTCGAGTCATCATCAATGGCATTCTCCGCGCCTTCTGGCTTCATGTTCATCGAAAATCTTTGCGATGGCAAGCTTGCGGGCGGGGATGGTAGGCTGCCTACGATGGCAGATCGAGCGGCGGCGGACTTGGACATGGTGCCACGGCGGGAATTGACGGCGATGGGCAGGGGACCGACCTTATCGCCAGCCTCTTCAAGGGCAGCCTTGACAGCCGCGACATTGGCGGATGTGTTGGTCATGCTCTTTCGACGTGTTACGCGGTGGGAGGCATTGAGGACGCTGGCCAAAGTGGAGTAAGTGTGGGAATTATTGCGCGAATGGGACATTGGTCTCGCGGCACCCAAGGAAGATGCCGATCCCGAGGAGATAGATTGACGGTGTTGGGTCAATGGCCTCGTTGACGTCTGCGATTCCTGTCGTGATAGACGTGAGTGATCAGCATGGCTACTCTATCTCTGGAATCGAGCTGGGCGGGCACGGTAGGATAAGGTAAGGTCAGGTAAGATAGGTGAGTAGTGCAACTTGTTCGCTCGTTACCTTGGAAGAGGCCATTGCCGAACACGTAAATAGCAGAACAACAAAACAGTCACTTCGCAGACGACCTTGAATTTCTCTTTGCTATAGCTTATGTCTCACTCGGTCGTTGAAGATTAGTGTAAAACCGGACAAGATAAAAAGGAAGCAAAAAGCAAAGCAAAGAGATGTTCGTCGGCAATGGTGGGTGGATTATGATATGTATTGGTCAGGGCCTGGGTTGGTGGTGGAGGGCGGATGTTGGGAAAAGAAAAGCCGTCCGATGGTTGACAATAATAATAATTTTTTTTCTTTAACCCTTGGGAATTGAGGACAGAACAAAGGTCAGTTCCATTGCACAAAAAAACAAAAATAATTTTTATGGATTCGAGTACGAATAGCTACCGGTATGTAGGTTTAGGCAGGTACAGAAAGTGTAGGTAGAATAGAGTACCCAGATACATTTCCAGATACATTTCCAGGCTATCAAGATACTTAATACTAGGGTACATCGGGTCCTCGTCAGGTGGACAACCCGACTTGAATAATATTGGAAATGGCTTGAACTGCGCCCTCTTTTAGCTTACATTATTACCTTTCTGACCTTTCAGGACTACTCTACTTCCTTGCCCAGGTGTTTCCCAATTCCTCCCTAGTCCTTGGAAAAGAGTACCTAAGCAGGCTGTATCGATGTACATCCATGGATGGTATCAATTGATCATGGTGTGCAGTACCCAGGCTAGATTAAAGCTGCCAGGCTACTACAGTATATTAGGGAAGGCATTAAAAAAGAGAAGAGAGCATGTGGTTCGTTTAAGTGGCGTTATGGTGGATGGTATATGGCATATGGTCATTCTTTAGGTCCCTCTCTATCCCTCTTTTCCTCTTCCTCTTAATTATTACTCTTCCTTTCCCCCCCTCCCCCCATTTCATTTGCCCCCCATCTTTTCTTACCCCCGTGGTCCTATGGATATCTAAGTGGAATCCACCAGAGCGCATTGGAAGATTATTTATCTACTAGTGAATACCCAGATACAACGCACGCGCCGGACGTGGATGTTAAGTTAGCGTAGTCCCTGTAATGCTTTTCGGTTATGTAGGTACACGCTACGGTCTATATACATACGTACATGTCTGCATGTGGACAAAATGTGGGCAATGGCACGGTATTGGAGCTAGGTGGGCTTAGGTGGACAAGCTTCAATCCGTCCCAGGTCCGTCCGGGTCAGGGTTCGTCAGGCACAACTTCAAACTTGGAACAGCCGAAGCAGCATAAAAACGTGTACAGGCACAAACTGGATCGTCGATTATTTTCTGAGTCGGGCCTAGCAATCATTGGACACGAGGTATTAGGAATTCAAAATGCCCCATATAATGGATATCATAGACATATAAGGGACACGATGACAAAGATCAAAAGATGACAATTGCGTCTGAGCTGGAAGCTGAAAAGTTGTCAAAAATCATGCGATCAAGTTGGTACCTATGGACCTATGGGTCAAGACAATAGTAGGACCAGGTTTAAAATGTAGGAAAGAAGGGATACCATAACTTGGCAGAGTGTAATTGGGGAATCCTTGATGAATCACGTATAATACGATTGTTGTGAGTATGAATATAAGGACGAGTTATGTATTCAATGTTGTGTGTATGTACATGATTCGGTAGTATTCCGCCTACGCGATGAACAGCATAAAGTTGAGACTATTCAGATATGGAACAATTGACGGACTGTATTGGGTCACAGTGTCCAGAATTGCATATGGATCAGTAATGAAATAGCCGATCTAGAGAGGTAGCCGATTTCAGACATATCTATCCACGTCGGTGAGTAAGATGAAGGAGGAATTCAGATGCCTACATTCCTATCGCACGTGTATAGTTTGAGTGGAAGCTGACAGGCTCCGAGGTATGTGACAGTAGATAGCGGAGCTGGACAATACCAGACAAGCAATACCTACCCAAATTCGAGCTTCCATCGGCGTCTCAAGATTAAAAAAAGTCGTGTTGGAGACATGTCCAAGATGAGCTACCTGTTTCGTAGCTATGGTATTACTTTAGGGGAAAGCTTCACTACTCTGATATCTGGACTGTAATCTACGCAAGTCCGTATGTAGAAGCTGCCTATTATACAACGACAACAACATTTCGAGGCGCACATTTATCCCAATTGACAAGTGGCAGTATAACGTGGCACATCATAAATCATAGAAACTTAGGTATTAGATATTATTCGCGAATAACTCTATTAAGGAAGCGCTCGCGCATTCTGCATAGGATGTCTAATGTCTTCATACCAACTCATCATTCGTTCCCCGAATTAGATAATGAGTATGGTGGGTATTATTACACTAACCCCCCCTTCTCCAGGTGTCCATGCCATGGTTGGTTGGACGAGGGTGTACGCGTACCGAAAGGATGAGGGGAACAAGGGGTAGCCAGATATTAGACACAGTATTTGGTTGAAAGTAATACAGTAGTCTCATACTGTACGCTTCATCCATATACTGTGCCAAAGTCGTAGCGGGAATACCGTTATTACCTGGGTATTTCCTCTAAGCAACGTAGAAGGTAACGTAATGGGAAAGCCAGCGAAGTTTAACGTGTTCATGCTTCTCCTAATTCCCAATGACTCGCTATCACTTCATATAACGTAGATGCTCTCCGCTTCCAACACCCACACGTACATATAGAACAGTAGACGAGTGACAATTCGGGTTAGTAACAACCTTGTGACCGGGCCGGGTCTATAAATTGACCAAGGACCATCGATTCAACCCCGGACTGCGCGGATCAACACTACGATCGTAAGCGCGTCACCTGGCGGGTAGGGTTCACCCCTGATGCTTTTTAGCACCGAGCTGCTAAGAATATCTAGCTGTTTACGCGGTATTTTGTACTTCTAGCCCTCTGGTTTCAGAGAATCCTTTTCCTACATATTCGGCCTCTCAGGTGCGTCCCACCACCACCTTACATATCCGTCTTGACTAATAATTTTTGCGTCGTATGAAAGGAATGAGAGTACAGCTATATAAGATCGACAGAAGCTTAAGATGCAGCTCCGAGAGCTTTAAGGAATTATTGAAGTTGGAGGGAGGGGTTAGCATGAGGGAGAACCAGTGGAGACCAACTCACATGTAGGTAATCCTGGCTCCCATGGAGCATAATGCAGCTGATTTGCGCCTAGGTGCATTAGGAGGCACAGTATTGGTTTTTGAAACACTGTAGTGTTCAGTTTTCAGCCGTAACATGCCCATAATATGCTGTTTCTAATCGGATCCCCCGAGTCTTTTTTCTATTCTAACAATAAGACCATATCTAGCCGTAAACATTTCATCTAGTGCCCATGAAAGACGAGCCGAGCAGTCTGCCCTGGTCACGAACCTGGCCGCCGTGGTAACACCGGATCAATTGATAGCTACAATACGTTGAATGGTTACGTTTCTCAACGAAAAATCCACGAGATCAGCAGGCCACTTGACTTTTCCGGATGCAGGTACTTTCCCGCAAGAGCTCTCATTTGTGCTAGTAGGTGGTAGAAGTTGGAGAAGCCACTAAAGTCACGCCTCAACCTTTCCCTTCTTGTCCATCCAGCGAGGTCTGTTTCATTGGATGCCCATTAGGAGGTAGGTTACGATGGTATGTAGGTGTTGTGCTACACACAACGCGCACTCGGATTGGAGTATCGAAAAAGAGCCCACCCCTCTTCTATTCTACCCAATACCTAGTGCCTTATGCAAGCGATAGCTTTCCTATCAAATCAGCTTTCTATCAAATTTACCCAAGCTCTTCCACGGGTTTCGAAGATGGTCGTCGAATAAGACATTGCTGAGCGATTGAACATTATTGTCCGCAAGGATGATGCAAGGGAGGACGCTCCGGGTTCTCACGAAAGGACTGTCCTCAATTTCTGTGTCATGCGCGTTGGAAGTCCGGCAGCATTCCATGTTCAGTCAGTCTTTGAACGATTTCTTCGATACAGAGGCGGCCAAGGAATTGGGTGGTCTAGACCACCGCGGACCTATGTTCGACATCTGCTCATGATTTCTAAAATGTTTGTCGTTTTCTATCTACATTGATCGAGGCTTCGTCTCCTCCTTCCCAAGTGAACCATAGCGTCCGCCACCGCGATGGGTTTCCAAATCCAACCCGTCGACGCGGGTCCAAGAAGCAGCTATTTACTATCTGAATCGTCTCGCCACGGACTAATTCCCAAGCGTTGGAAGGGTACAATGGTTATGGATCACGGGATAAGAAATCGGCATTGTCGCTAATTTTCCCCGTTATATGCTCCGGCTTTCGTGATTCGTTATCCACTATTTCATTCCCAATCTACGATAATCTCATCATTGGCGAATGAAACGCTGCTCCTCCAGACCTCTGATAAGCTGGGGGGTTGCTTCGCTGCCAAGACCACAGTTCCTTCGGCTGACTTTTAGAATATATCGCTTCTTCAAGATTCTTTTAATTCTATCCATTCATATATATTTGATGTGATTTAAGGTTGGGAAGGGATGTGTTCGCTATATTGATCACGACCGAATTATGTGTGGTCCGGTAATATTTCAATGCATAAGTCATGTTTGATCGCCACAACTGCCGGCTGAGGGCACCATACGGTTGAATGGGTAAGCTTTGTCTCACCTAGCACAGATTCCTTCAATTTGGGATTTTCATCTATTAAGCCCAGAGGCTACTGCAACCCACACGACTGCTTCCGTTCAAGTGACACCAGATTCCTAGTGCGTCCGGGAAAAGTCATGGCGCACATCGGATCAGTTTCGCATCGGCTTCCATATTCGACTTTTACTAGCAAGTCCCTCGCCAAGCTAACGATAGATAAGAGACTTTTAGGTCTCAGGACCTACTACTATCTAAGCGATGTTGTGTGTGTACTATACTGAGATGTCTCGCTTTGAAGAAGGGACACAGCTGAATGCAATAGTGACATTAAGAAACTAGTTGGGCTATGTGACCGCTATGTATTACTGCAAGGCAACCTCTATTTTCTGACATCACTTCAAGTCCTATCCTAACAAGACGTGATCATATGGTAACCTGACCGCAGACCTCCAAAATCAAGTGACGCTACGATTCCATACTATACCTCATCAGGATGATGCAAGAGTAACAGCTGACAACGGTCTGAGTCGTCGCGTCCTGCCTAAAGGGTCCCCGGTGCCTTGTCCTCGGAGTCTTCGCTGTTAAGAGAATACGAGCATTTCTAAGCAAGAAAAGAGCGTTCATTGTTATTAGGATTTCAAGTTGTTAAACCCGCAATCCATGGTAGGACCCCTAACTCGACGTGTTGACATCGGACAATGCGGGAACTAAATTCATGCTGGCGGTAGTGTTACCGTTTCAAGTAACAAAGCGGCTGTTCAAAGGATCAACACTGCCAGTCTGCCCAGTCCGCCTTACCCGGTCGTGTGTCACTTCACTAAAAACTGACGTTGGTAATTTTCGGGGCCACTCGAACAACTCACTGCCTAGCATAATGCCATGTTGTCGTTTCGTATCGTATGGATAGGTACCTACACGCCGGAACCGAAAGAGTCATACTCACGAGCATGCGCGCCGCGTATCGGCCAAGTACCTACCTAGGTACTCGGCCAAATCGCAGAGCCGCGTAATAAGAGACCCCGTTTTCTGTCTGCTGATAACTCAAGGTTTGCTCAGCCAAACAGAACCCGTGCGAAGAACCCGGAAGCCGGGGGCTCGGGACCCTTACATACTGCGTACAATTCCGTACATATCTAGTTGCCGCTCTGTTCAACCAGATGCAGGTACACCGTGTCTGAACGCCCTAGGCGGAGCCTATAAGGCTTGGTGCCTGATTCCTTGCCGGCCGCCGGAGGCTCAGGCGTTTCACGGCGGTGTCTTTCTGTGGCGACCGAGACGCCCTACTATGACATGTCAACTTTCGACTGGCATACGTTTGGTACCTTACATAGGTATCATGTTATATATCATGTAGACTGGCATGACCCTTTGATGGGCTGATACGGGAACCCACATCTTGAGAAATTCTCGAAGTTCACATTATAAGAGACAAGTTATTGTACGATATCACACAACAACTGACAGCAAATCGAATGGTAAGGTAATTCGCATTACACAGAGGTAATACTAGTCTTATGTATGACCATAATATGATTCTAGTCATTACATTTCCACATTACATTTCTATATCATCTTAATAAATAGTTCCTGATAAGAAGTTCCCATAGTCCAATATTCCAATATCTTATCCTACTTCCCAAAATTCGTGTAAGTGCCTAATGCGGAAAACGGAATACGACGAACTCGGAGAATAACTCGCAGGTGCCCCTCAATGACGTCGGATTCCCACCGGAAGGTCGATTGGGTAGGTTGCACAAGGAGGTAGCACAGAGCAGGCAGCCGCTCCCAATAGGTTGGATGTCTCCATCAAACTTTTTGGTACCTAGATCGGTGCTATTGATCCATACGTTTTTGTAGATTTCAATGTTCTGATTTCTTCATCGTACTAGATCCAACTAAAATCGCTACCAAAGTCGATGACTAGACACAATATTGCACTTTGACGATTGCGACACTTGGCCGTATCACGATCATGAGGCAGTTATTATTCCTTTTTATTAATTAAGCGCACAGGTTATTGATTGCTATCACCCCACACGCATTTAGGCGCGCGGTCGAGTTTAATTAGATGCCCGCGACTCGGCGTCTAGTATCTTGAATTCCGTTACCTATTCTATTGTCGTTTTTATCCTTACCTTCGGGTAAGTTTGATAGTATCCTTTTGGTAGACCGACGAAGCGGCGTTGCTTAGACGTACCACTTTCACGAGAACATACCTACGTAGCTACTTGGTACAAGGCTAGTCTTCTCATACACACATACGCAACATGGCAGATGTATACCGCCGCAGTGGGCGGGGCGGGGCTGGTAACTTCTACTCGCAGAAGGAGATCGACGAGGCTATGAAGCGGAAACCTGAGGTTCGTATATCTTAAATTCCTCCCATAAATATCTTGCGACACTCAGCTAAACAAGGCTACAGGACCTCGAGGCGCAAAAATCACAACAGGACCCCGCCGACGACCCGCCGTCTGACCCAGCAAACGTCCCCGCACAGTCGCCCCAGATTGCGAGTGCGATCAGCAGTGGCACCGGTGCTAGCACCGGCGTGAAAACATACGCACGCTCCGGCCGTGGGGGAGCCGGGAACTTTGTTGATCCGACAAATGTAGTGCAAGGCCCAGCGTCCCCTACGTCTACTTCACCCAACATATCTCAACCGCACCAACAGTCGCGCAATGCAGGACTCTCAGGTCGTGGCGGCGCAGGAAATTGGTCTGAACAAAAGGAAGGGGAGGGTGCATCGTACGACGCCGAGCAGGAACGTAAGCGTCGGGAAGCGCTTGATGCGCATATACTACAGGACATCCGAGACTCGTTACCGCAACCGCCTAAGATCCATTATATGCACGGCGAGGGCCGGGGACGAAAGCCTGATCTCGTACCCAAATAGCGAACTCAACTTGTTGTCTAGATAGCCAAGTTGAAGGCTAGCAGTCACAGGCCCCGGGTACCCTAACGAATAGGTTACCGATCTTCGCCTCGGAGTAGAGGCTGAGAAAACTACCTAGTTACGTAGGTTGGTACATCGGAACAAAGTGGGAGTGGTTAGTATGATATCCAACGGAATCTATACACCATACCCCCTATTTCGATTATGAGATCACGTATTTCCTGTAAGTAGTAATAATGTATAATCACAGTACAACGAATCAAACAATGAACCTGAGAGCAAAACGTAGTATCATGAAGTTAAGGTGCGCGGGATGCAATAGCATTTCCTTCGCCAGACTTAGGTAGGTCAAATGTTTCGTATTGCGGAACAAAATCAGACACCTATGTAGAGTCCACCAACGCCAAGGCATGCAGAAGAAATAAAAGCAATCCGCGCACGAACGCCGTGGCCTGTGATTTTCCAGCGTCCCCGTCGTTCTAAGTTTTTCCTCATCTCCGTCTCCAAGTCGTAGACCGTCCTTAATCTGAATCCACGTCCATCGTCTCGTCCTCCTCGCCCTCTCCCATAATCTCGACACCGCCATCGACACGCACGCGCTGGCGCAGCTTCTCCTTGCCAAAGACGCGGGTCTTCTCGGCGGCAAAGCCGGTAGTCCTCTCCAACTCCTCGATCTCCTCCTCGTTGAGCCCTTGTTCCTCGGCGAGCCTCCTCTTCTCTGAGCCGCGCATGCGGGGGAGCAGGTGGCCGTGGGACTCGACGAGGCGGCGGTCGTTGGCGAGCTCGCGGGCGCGCTTGCCGGCGAGGCGGCGCTTGGCGAAGACGCGCTCGCGCTTCTGGCGGATCTCGGCCACGCGCTCCATGGCCTTGAGCGTCTTGGCCACCAGCTCGCGGTTGTACCGCACCGGCACGTTGCGCCGCGCCGCGAACTGCAGCGTCGAGTCCACCGTCATCTCCTTGCCCGCCGCTTTCCGGAACGCTTTCGTCCACTTCAGCTTCCGCGGGTTCCGCTTCATCGTGAAGTTCTTGTGGCATTTTGATCGGCAGAACCGGAATTGTTTCGCGTCGTTGCGGCAGAATGTCTAGGGTTGGGCGAGATGGGTTAGATACTAGGTATTCGTAGAGAATTTCTCACGGTGGGAAACTCACTATGCCTTTGCCTGGGTAGGCAGGCCTACTGCAGAAATAGCACGTCTCGATCCTACATTGAGTACTAGGTCAGCAGGTGTCTCCCATTTTCAACTCATGAAGGTTGGGTTCCAAGCTCCCAATGATCTCCAAAATTTCAATTAGAGATAAATTGTGAAGGTCCCCCATAATGGCAGACCATCCAAGACCCATGAAGCATTAGAAAAACAAGCAATTAATTTTTTTTTTCCAAGACTTACCTCATCTTGACGGCGGACGAGACCCGAGTTCCTAAATAATTGAAGGTAGAAACTTTGATATTTGTTCCGCCCCTCCAAAATCTTTACACCGAATTTTTGGTGGGTCTGCAAGTCTTATCGCCTCGATAGGGACGGATTAACCCCTACCGGTACTCTTATCGCCCAATCAGATTCTCGATAAGGCCTCGGGCTTTCACGGCATACAGAATGAGGACCGTGCACATTTAAAGATTCCATTCATCAAATCAATTATCGTGAGACTATTAGTTGACTGACCTCATACGTCAAATTTTCAATTCGTCCGTACCGTCACTATGGCCTCAGCACTCGCTATCGGAACCGGCGTCGCGGTCGCTGCTTTCCTCGTAGGTCTACCTTCTTCTTTCTTTCATACATACACATACTAATACGTAGAAAACAGGGCCGCGCAGGACTCGTCGCATGGCGGCGATCTCGGGGAGGCGTCGGAGCGCTGGGCAAAGCATTCTACAAGGGCGGCTTCGAGCCGCGCATGACCAAGAAGGAAGCGACACTGATTTTATCGCTTAAGTACGACAGCTCAATCCTCTCATGGTGCTGCTTTTACTAAACATCATATAGTGAGCGAGCTATCACCAAAGAGAAAGTCCGAAAAGCCCACCGGACACTCATGCTCCTGAACCACCCCGATCGAGGCGGAAGCCCGTATCTAGCTACGAAAGTCAACGAAGCGAAAGAATTTCTAGAGAAGAATAGCTAGCCCCGCCGGGCCATGTCATAATGAAAATGTATAAAACCGCAGCATCACGGAGCGATGGCGTTTAGGCAATGGTTTAGAGGGAATTTATTGCATTGGATTATGTCTCGATTACTCGATTATGCATTCTACCTGTAATATAAGTACAGCCCTATTCTAGGGCGAAGTCTCTTCTCGACCTCATAATTGCGACCCAGCATGGAGACGAAAATTTAGGAGGAAGATCCCATGTCATCTCCTAATCATCATTCCCGTGAATGAAAATCATCCGTATATGGGAGTGCATGGCAAAATCGTCAATATAGTCGCATAAAGGGGAATCAAAGTTGATGGTATATCATTATGATATAGTCTTAACTCGAGCGATTCACCACGGCGAATCTCGACGTGTGGGGTCTGTTAGATGTCCGTCAGCTATCTTCCTGGCTATTTCTAAGACGTCTGCTTACCAGCGTGAGTGGCGGGCCGCGATACAAATGGCAACTCAGGTTCCGCTGATGTTTGAGGCAGACCTCCGTCATCCGCGGTTCCATCGCTCCATTCCTCCTCTCTAGATCTGGCACCCACAAGTCAGCGATCATACAATAGACCAATTAACAGATGGTATAAACTCACTCTGGCTTATCATCCTCACTCTCCTTCGGCAGGGGTTCGTAGCCTTTAGTCTGCTGTTGAACCGCCATCATAATCATAGCACGCAGAGTCCATGTGGCATCATTGCCTGCGTTATGGAAGTTCCGACCCGGCGCTCCTAGTTTCTCGCAAACAAATGCGAGACTGCGACTATTCGACGATCTCTCCCATCGCTGGAACATTGCCTGCGTATCAATCTCGTCTGAAAAGTATGGCAGGCGCCAGACGTTGTAGCCACCCCTTTGGAGATACTTCAAGTCACCCTTGAGATCGTGCCCAACCATGATGACGGGTCTTCTGTCTCTTGATTCGTTGTTGCCAATGACAGAGCCGAGCACCTTCTTAAGGTCCCGTTCGTAAATAAATTCAGAGTTGCTAAAGTGCTGTTAGCTTGCTATTTGTTTCGAGGAGGCTTCCCTTACCCAAAGTCAAACGATTCGGGGCATCCGCGGAGGTACATATGGTTGACCTTGTTCGAGTGCTCTCGAATTCGGAGGTGATACGACGTTATACAAGGGAACCAGCCATGGCCATCTTCTCCAGGCGGGACATTCATGATGTCTTTGGTGTCTAGGATGGCCACTCCCACTTCTGTGAGTACGTTGTGCGCTTTCTCCCACGCCTCGATGTCGACACAAATGAATCGAACCGAGCTACCCACCTTGAAGGGAAGCGGTGCATCTACCTGCCAACCTCCCGACAAGGCTTCTCACCGAACGTTAGCTCTAGCCAAACGACTATGTGTTGTAAGGGGAACCAACCAGTACTAATCGAACGTTCAGGGACCTGTCGGAGTCCGAGGTATCTTTGTGCTCGCTTGACCATTCGCCCGAAGCCCTTCTGTCGCTGTATCCTCTTCTGTCGCGCTATTTCAGGATTCTTCTTCTGGGACTTGTAAGAAGCATGAATCTTGTCCATCCTATCCTTGTAGTACTTGAGCGCCGCGGCGCTGAGACAAGTCAAATCGTACTCGGGAAGTCCATTTATCCGAAGCTTGAGCTCATCGAGGGCCTTGTCATCATGTGGACAACCCAGGAAGCGAGGAAGGGGAGTATTGAACTCTCCGAATAAGAGCAAGAACTTCTCACTTGCCTGGCCACGCGGGATATCGAGCCGTGTCCCGAGTTGGGAATTGGCATCGTCGAGAAACGCCTTGAATTGGGTAGTAGGAACCAGTAGAAGAGGGTCTCTATTATCCGCTTCACCTATGTATAGCAAATAGAAGCTATTGCGAGGGTTAGCACATGATATTCCAATGTATTCAGCTCTGCGTCACCCTCCGTTAAGCACATAATATTGAAGGGTGTACTCACAAGTCCCAGGTGCGGTTTTCGAAAACCGCCGACTTGAAAAATTCGGCCACCTAAATCAAAGTCAGTCATCCGTCTCCATTCATCTAGGAAGGGCACTTACTGCTCCCTGGTCCTGGCCACCAGCATAGCGATGTGGATAAGTTTGGATTAGCTTCCAGGGGCAGAATGCCATACCCTTTTCAGCCTTGTCGCCCATGTTCATATCTGAAAGCTTATGCAGGTCATTAGTTGGCTCCCGAGTTCGACTATCATGTCCCAGCCGAGATACACGTCTTTGACCTAAGATATATCAGCATCTACTTTGACGATAACTTGAGTATAAACCGCCACCAACCCGTAAAGTTAGCCATGATAGCTATGTTTCTTATAGAGGTCGATAGATGTTCATCTGTCGCTGCCTTATTTCGCCGAGCTCCAAAGTGCAACTCATCAATCAAGACGTAGGTAGTTGGAAAGTAGTCGGGGGGCGTCCTAAGGTGTAGGAAATCGAATATTTAATAGGAAAAAAAGAAGAGGCTCTGTCCTGACAATGTAATTCGCACGACTACTGAAGGTAGGATTCCTTCCTCTGATTCGGCTGTTGGATGTTACTGTGTACCTGATTGTTTGGTCCGTTTTCATGTCTCACAAGCGATAGCAGGTACTCGGTACTGTGAGGTCAGCTCGGGCAAACTGTTGGGCCACATGTACATTTAAATATCAATAAAGTGAAGAGATCGGAATTCAATGCTTAATTCAAATCACGGTATGCACGAGGCGAGTCTTAATTTCCTGAAATACTGTATGCACTTGCCCATATTCTGTTGCAGTTTGCGGTGAAGAAGTCACGTTGATGATGTCCACTAATAAATACAAAGGTACATACTAATGGTCCATGATGGCGACTGCCGACTCCCTCATTACTGGGTGTATCAACTGTAGGTGACGTCTTTCCTAATAATTATACCAAGTCCGAGACTCTAAGTACATATAGGCCGGTTGATTCGATCCAAAGATGCTGGTCAATCCATCTAACGTTAACCACGTGGACAGGTACACAAACGCACCGTATGGAGTATCCGAATTACATTGGGATATGGAATGACTACGTTATGCACTAGGAGATTCGGAGAATAACCTTTATCGTCTGTATTTACCGTTGACTGTAAAGATGTTTGGGAAAGGGGGTAACCGGTATGGCGACCTGAGACAATGATTGAATAATCGTTCGGAACTATCTAGAATCAATTGATGGCTTTTTTTGAAATGTGTATCAGGTTTTTATAGCGGGTTATATATCTAATCCTGTGAATAGACGTTTGGTTCCTGTACTGTCTCTCGATATTCCTATGGGAGTGAGAGTTCTTCCAATCGTGTATTTATATATGTTTCACGAGCATACAGCGCGTTGTAGCTGGTGAGGGAAGGCTTATATATCTTCATTACAAGTTTTTTCTAGGCCACGGACTCACGCGACGTCCTATGGGGTGATGTGTATGCATCCCACCATTATATGGTAAACCCGGAATACAGGTTATCTACGCATAAGCCCACGTAGCTCGGCAATCACTTCTAGGCTATCCCAAATTACCTGATCCTGAGGGCTTTATTCGATCTTCGCTGTCCATTGAGAAAGAAAGGGGCTTGGGTAGGTGGGTGGGGGCTGAAAGCGGCTACTTCCCCTATCTTTCTGTGGCACATAGGTTAAGAACCGGGAGCATCGGAAACTCGAGTAATTGCTTTGCATTTTACTTCAAGGTTGTCTGAATTGGTATTTATAACCGCTAGGCTCATACTTACGGGTGGAGGTGGAATCAGTGAGGCTTACTGGGTACGGATCAGATTATGATCTCAAGAATCAGGTACCTACCGTGAAGTCGACCATTACCCCTTGGCAGCTAACCTATCATTTTTGGCGAGATCCTCGTATTTAGAGATTCTATGCTTTGACAGAAGACTCGTTGGTGGGCCTCAGTCGCTCTCTTACTGACTTCGGCCTTAAATCCGAAGCTCCGCCCATGCCCTTTCCCCCTATCTCGCGTGACTCTTATAGCAGAACAACGCAACAAACTAGCACATACGACCATAAGATCTAGAAAATTCGGGATCCCGTCCGCTCTCCCATAGACAAGCTGGATACTGCCGAATTAGTAGTTGGGTCGGTGACGACCAGCGAATCCTCGGTGTTGTATGTTTTTATTTTTGTCCTATTTTCTTTTTCCCTGGCTACTTCTCTCGCGTTCCAGAGCGCTATGTCGGCCTCGAATGATGTAGATACGACCATGAACGTGTCGGTGGTTACATAGCAACGATCATCTCATCATAAACAACGACTTCATAGGGCACCGGTCTCCACAATACAAAGCTGTCTGTTCTTACAAGATGTAGACCCCAAGTCCCCTTATCTGGCCCTAGCTTGACGTTTTCATTAATACTATTTTTTGAAGAACTAGTGAGAGAGTTAGCAGTTATTGGATGATATAGATCTAGAGTGGCACGTACCTCACTGGCTTCCTCCGGGGTAATATTGGATGGCTCCGAGACGTCCTGATCGATGAGCCCCACCGCGGCTTTCGCCCCCTTCATCTGCCACCAAAGCTGTCTCCTATCGCCGCCTAGCTCACCAGAGAGTAGTCGCTTTTTGAAGTCTCCCAGAAACGAGTTATACAAGGCAGGCATTTCCCATCTCACCATTGTGTCTCTGAATACGCCGAGGTCCTCAATCGCGCGGTCGTATCCGCTGTCTCCTAGACTGTCTGTGACAAGAGAGCGGATGATGTTGCCCATCTGCTTCGCAGCGTCTTCAATTTCCGACTCTTCCTTGGCGAGCTCGACCATCTGCTTGAATCCAGGTATGGCATTTTCGGAATCGATCTTTCTGCGCTTATTCTCTGGTTGGCTGAGGAGCGCATCCACGTCAAGACCCGAAATTGGTTCTGGTTTATGGCCCTTCTCCCTCCTGCCTTTCGCCTTTGGCGGCACTTTACTAGAGTTAGTCTAACATGCTTAGTATTTTTCTTGGTGTAATATGAAATACCTTTCTTGACATTAGCTTCAGATATCAGATCTTCAAGCCTCGACTTGGCCTTGGCTAATAGGTCTTCTGGCGGATTAGAGTATTTGAGTAGTATTGGTGCCACTGGAGGAAGCGGTTGGTCCGGATAGATCGCGCGGTGTCGAACAACTTGATTGATACGATGGAGCGGAGGACAAAAGACGTCTTCAACTGCAGCATATTCCGTGCGATTCCTCTGGGGATGTTAGCTCTCTGATATCTCAATAGACTCGGAACACCAACCCGTCCTCATCTTTCTCAAAGGAAGAGATGTCCATAGCATCAACATAGTCATCCATAGCCTCTGAGAGGTCTTTGCTGGGCAAGAGACGATGGTCTTCTTGAATGGTTTTACCAGTGATAGTGATCACTTTGTCAAGTGGGGGGAACTGGTAACTCCTGACATCTTCCGCAAAAGGCAGAGGTACATCATAAAGGCATTCAAAATCGGGCTCGATATGAGGCGCAAGGAGAATGAGGGCTGGCTCCTTTCC
This sequence comes from Hypomontagnella monticulosa, assembly GCA_902825475.1. NCBI lineage: Eukaryota > Fungi > Ascomycota > Sordariomycetes > Xylariales > Hypoxylaceae > Hypomontagnella > Hypomontagnella monticulosa. Next base: position 2,141,108 of record CADEBF010000011.1, on the reverse strand, counting down.
GTCCTTCGTTATGATACGAGCCACAGCGTATGACTCAAGTTCTTGAAGAGAGTGTATGAATGATGAGAGTTTGAGGGCAGCCGAGTCATTGAATTTCTGAGCAACCGTTTGGCAAGTCTCCCCCATATTAAAGAAAGGGTCATACTGGGATGGTTAGCAAGTAGACTAAGCTTTAAGATAAGATTAAACCAAGATTACCTTCTCTTGATGTATGAAACCCAAGATAGTGAAGCTCTTCGTAGTCTCAATTTTCGTGATGTTGTATTCGGACTCGCTTATATGAACGGCCGTCCTTCCGTACTCGTACCCCTTTGCTAACGATTCAAATTCAACGTCCCGTTTACCTCCTGGTGCCTCGGGATCGTTGACTTTATATGCGCGGGCATTCTTCACGGCAGCAAATGCGGTAGTGGACTCCACTCCTTCCATCTGATCACCATCATCGGCTTGAGAAGTTCCTGGTTCAGCCTTGATAACCACTCGGCTAGCCGGCGGTATCGTTGCCTTGTGCGTCTTGAAGTACCGTTCGACACTGATGCTCATAGCATCTTTGTGCTCCGCCGGATTTCCAAGAGTGAGCTCTCCATCGTACGTCTTATACGGTCTAACAGGTTTTAATCTCGGGATATCGAGTTCGGCAATGGCTTCTGCCATAGTACCATATAAACCATCGCATTTATCAACGAGGCTTTTCAAGAGCCTCTCGTTTGATCTCTTCTGGCTCGACTTATCCTCTTCCTTGAAGCCGAATTCGGCATCATCAAAGTCTATACCTCTAATTCGAGAAAATGTTAGTTAAGTCTTCTGATTTACTAGGTAGGCGGGGAACTTACAAGATGACTAATTCGATACCGCAGCTTTTGATCTTTGCCGATATGTCGTCGAAGTCATCCGGATCAACAGAACCCTCACCATCAGTTACTAATATGATCTTCCGCTTGTACTTTAGCTTCTTCGTGAATCTCTCGATCATCTCAATAGCTAGTACTATAGCCGAGATAGAGTCGCCACTCTCAGTGTCGCTGACCTTTACTAGGTCCTGCAGGCTTCGTAGAGTGGTTAAGTTCATTGGGCCAAGTTCCTGTAAGATAGAGATATTCTCATAGCCGTCTCCTTCCTGGTCGTGTAGGGGGTTCTTAGACTCATCGGTCCTTACACCGACAACTCCGACGGTCCATGTTTTCCGTGATGCGGCGACAGTAGTCGTAATTTTGTCCCACACATAACGCATGCCCCAGTCAAGATCCGATTCGATTCTTCCATTGTGACAATCGCCCATAGACGACCCAAGGTCGATAATATAGACGGTAGCTTCCTTATCGGCCATTATTGCAAAGACTCCAAGAGTGGGTGGATGAAGAGTCGAGACGGAAGAAATACGAGATGAAAGAATTAGATCATGCTGCAATTCATGGACTCATATCTAATCAAGAAAGGTTCATATCGGAAGAGTTTTGAAAGCGTATTAGAATTGACTTATAAGACATGAAACATGAAATCTGCCTAGAAGTAACAAGTCTCCTCCGAGGCTACTAACGTAGGCAGCTACCTTCAGCTGATAAGTCGTAATATGGATTTAGCGTTTAGCATGGCGGCGCGTTCCTTCTCCATCAGACAGGCGCGCGAGCACCTGACCGCGTGCCTATGCGCCTAATCGTTTTAGTCCAATCAATCCCGACCTGGCCCAAGCTCCCTCCACCCAGGATGGCACGATCGAGGGGCCGCAACACACCACGATTTTCAAACGTCATCATAATCGGTAGATTGTATTTAGATTAATAAAAACTGCCGAAGCTTTCCTTTTTAAAGCTTCTGAATTTTCCGACGTTACCTCTTTTCTTGACTGTCACTGAAAATCTGTTGTGCTGAGCTAAAGACTTAATTCTCGCGATACAGAACAATTCTCACCATGGGCGAAGGTTCAATTCTCTTCACTTTAGCGCCCTATCAGGTCTTGACGTATGTCCATCCGCTTCTACTAGCTCTATAACACCATACTTGGGAATCTAGTAGTTAACTGTTTTATAGCTACGGCACTCTATTGGGGACGCAGGTCTTCCACGTAAGTGACTCCGACAGTGAATCTATCGCAAGCGATCCTTCTCGATCCTACTCCTAGTCCAAATGCATAAAGCCGATTAACCGACTAAAATACGAAATGAACAGACCTTCGTCAACTCTACGGCAGCCTTCAAGACTCTCGAGCGACCTCAATTCGCTGTCCTACAGCGTGCCCTCTTCCCTGTCTACTTCGGCCTCCAGACCACCGCCCCCGTGGTCCTCGCCCTAACATACCCCAGTAACAACCTTGTGCCCTCGAGCTTGGCCGGTGTACTCCATGAGTCAAACCGCTTGGGTGTCCTAATCCCTCTCGGGACTATGTGCGCGGCGGGCCTCCTGAACTGGGCCTACCTACTCCCCGAGACGAATAAGATTACTGCCTTGAGGCGAGAGCAAGGTAAGCCGTAAGGGGGAAAGGGGATACATAACAAACGTAAGAAAGGTCATTGCTAATATGGTATAATCATATAGAGAAGAAGGACGGAAAAGCGAGCTATGACAAGCCCCCGCATTCGAAAGAGATGGCTGCGTTGAACAAGAGATTCGGGAAGATACATGGAATCTCGTCGATGGCTAACCTCATTACATTGATTGCTACGGTCCTCTACGGCATCAATCTATCTTCGAGGCTCGAATAAGGAAAGGAGGATTCATCGATGCATATAGCGAATCACGTGTACATGTAAGAAGGATGAAACGTCCGAAGTTGCCAATCAAGCATATTGCAAATCCAACTTGTCAATTTTATTACAACTGCATAGGTTCCTAACCGAAGAAGTCATTCCGTAAAAAGAACAAGAAACTACCTAAGAAGCATCAGAAGCTCCAGGTTTTGGCCGGGATTTCCCCAGTGGGTTTGAATGAATAACACTTCAAATCTCCACTGCCCGAGTACGCCGTTTTTAAAACACTCCGAAACAGTAGGCGTATCCAGTACGCTCGAATCCCTGGGTATAATGCATACAAAGGGAAATCAGCCGGCCAATGCACAAAAAAGCATGCGAAAGCTCGCCCGTACCCGAGTCCCGTGATTGATACATCATCGGTTCTCAAACCCGAAATAGGAAACTTCCATTTTAGATAGCCTCTAGGTTTTTGATTTTCTTCCGCAGCACTTAGGTCAGATTGGATTAGATCTGTCCGGCGAGGGCAAGCAATTCTCGCTTAGCGTCAGCTAGCTTCCTCGCTCGCGTCTCCTCGTCCTCAACTACGGGCTTCTTGGTAGCGGTGGCGGCCCGTTGCAATGAGCAGTGAAGGGACCGCGGCAGGGGCTTCATGGCTAGTTGGCGTGCGACGTCTAGCTCTTCCGTCGGCGGCATGTATTCACGCTCCAGCGGGGGAATTGGGTAGCTGGCACCGATCATCTGGGAGACTGCCCTGGTGACGGGTGATGGTGTGTCATCCTCTGCCTCCGAGGAGGAGGATGACGTGGGCGACGGTGTGCTGTCCGGGAAGTATGTATTAGAGGCTTCGGATGGCTGCTTGGTGTTCACTGTAACGACCCGTCTTCCCTTTGCTGAAGATTGAGCCGACGCTGTGGGTGCTTGAGGGAAGGTAACACGGTCTTCCATCATGAGGGTAAGGGTCTCTCCGGTAGCGGACATGGTGATAACGTAGTATATGAGTGCGGTCAGACGCTTAGATGAGTGATGCTAGATTGCTTGTAGTGGGAACAGTAGTAAGCAGAGTGGTACTCGAATGAGTTGTTCGTGAGTGTTCGATGTATGAAAGGCGTCTTCCTCCCGCTTTGGTAGGTAGATAGATAAGGGGTAATTCGCTTCGAGGGTCGAGATGAGTAGATAATTGGAAAGATAGAAAAGAACTCGAAGAGGGGAAAGGGCACGAGACATATGTATATATGCCTCTGGGGAAGAATAAGCAAGAGCCGTCAACTTGACCATCCATTATGAACCCCCACTCCCCGGGGGGGTTTCTCGGAAAAGGGATCTACTAACTTAGTACTAAGGCGCATCCTCTGGGTCAAGCAGCATTCACCGCTCGAGTTTACCAACAGATGCAGCAAGGTGTGCAAGGGTATCGTGAGTGGTCAGCGGTGAATTGATGTTATATTGCACACTCATTAGCTGCAGTCAGGGTCCTCGGCCCCACTTTCCTACTGGGACCCAAGCACACCATGATTGCGTCGTATAGTATTTTTATTAGTATCGTGAAATGCAATCTGTAATTGAGGCGGCGCCAATGAGTGGGCGGGTGGATGACAGAGTGGATGATGGCTAGAAGCTGTGGAACCCTCAGGGTTGGATCGCCTCAGTTTCATTCTCACTAATTCTTACCACTACGAGAACTACCATATGCAAATCAACGCTGGCCTGACGATCTTCTGCAGTAACAGGTATTAATAAATAAAGCCGGATCTCCTTCGTCAAGCGTTGCCGAGAAGGAAAAATAAAAAAAATAAAAAGTCATATTTTGCTAAAGGCAAGTGTCCGTCCGTCATGCTAATTAGACACGTGCTCACTTAATCGGTATTCTCGGTAGATGGCCGATTCGCTTCGACACTGTTCTATGTATTAGGGGAGCGAGACACGCGTGTGGTGCTGTCTAAGCGAAGCTACCGGTGTTAGTCGTTCGGCCGTAGGCTGCTTGGAGCCGATGCTGTACTGAAATCCGGAGTTCCATTTTGATGAATTACAAAGCTAACAAAAGTTGTGATTCTTGTGATTCACTCCATCTCGCCACAATGATGCTGTGGATGTTACGTTTTCATCGTGTCCAAGAATTTAGGTAATAAATAGGGAAATTGATATAAAATGTCCAGACAGATCGTCTTTTCAATTTCTAGAATTGAGGAATTCAAAAGGAGGCATATACGTCAGGCTGCTTTTTCGCCGGTCATATGTTCATGTTACGTCGGCAGGGCTTGCGTCACAGCACGAACAATTGCCTAGCTGAGGTAAGTTGAAGAGGTAAGCATGTGAGGCGCCTCCGTATACTATCCATCATCGTCGGTCTTTGGGGTCTTATCGGGCTTCCGGCATTTGTGGGGCTGAAGGATCACCAGCTGCGTGATAAGCGTCGTCTCATCCGGCCGCATACATAAGACATGCACGCCTTCATCTGCAGTAGAATTGAAGAGCTATCTGCAAGCTATATTTTGTTGAATAAAATCGTTGGTGCTTCCCAAAACGGCCCTTTCCAAGATCAACGTGCTATCTCCATGTATTAGGGCATTCCCCGCATCTTGCAGGAACAAATAGATTTCCAGGTTAAGCTTTAATGTTCCGGCCAGGGTTGCAAGTCTGCGTCATACTGCAGTAGACTGGAGCACTCTTGAGTGCAGTAGTGCCATCGGACCCATCAACTGATATGGTCTCCTTCTGAATACATGTGAACACATCTACCTTAGCCAAGCCAGCGCCATCCAGCGATTACATATTACCTGGATCACTCCTCGTCCTACTTTTGCTTTGCCTTCTGTTGCCTCGCTAAGTCGCTTGTCCGAATCACTTTCGGCGTTGCCGTAGGCGTTCTGTACGGAGTTAGGCTAGGTATGTGAGCTCCAATTTGCTCCTGATAATATTTGTACTCCGGATACTTTCCGGAGCTGATTAATTCTGTAAGCCAGGTCGATCCCTGGAATATCATAATCAGGAATATAGGGCCTGCAGCTGCCCAGCTGTAGAAAGTTTTGCTTGCGTAACAGCTCCATTGGTATAGAATACACCAGATCGACTGCTCGGCCGCGAAATTCGGATGTCTGCAGTACGCCCACAAGCCAGAAGTGATGAAACCTCGATCAAGGTCTTCCTGGCTAAATCCGCAACCCCGCGGAACTTTGGCAGTCTTTTGGTATTCATGTTTTGCCTCGTGGAAATCTGGATTGCTCTATTAGTAGAAGCTAACATACGAGACACGGAATTACGCACCCCATTGCTGCTGGTCGCTGAACCACTCAGAAAGAATGAGAGCAAGCTGGATAGCCGTAAAGCTGACATCCCCTGCCGAAATATCCTGTTCGATTGTCGATGCTACTAAAATGATGTACGTCGGTGCGGCGAGGAAGAAGAGCAATACGCTTTGGATAAAGGAGATGAAGGTGATATTGAACACGAAAAATAGCGCCGGATGTACGTTTCGTCGAATTATCGCCCTATGTTTTGAATTAGACGGTTCGGCCGAGGGAAAATGAGGTATCATAGCCAACACACCATCTATAGTCCTCCGACCCGACGTTGTAACCTCCTTTCCGCCAATAATTATAGGTCAGTCGAGCCTTGTAAGCGTTAGCTACCGATAACAGAGGCAAGGTATATACTATATGTCTTCACATACACTCCATATTACGCTCCATAACAACACAAGATCTACTCTCCGGCTCGGGAGACCGTTCAGGTGTGACCAAGCAGCAAAATGGGCATTGTATACTGTAGGCAACAAACTCCACATCCGGTCAACCTGCGAATAGTTACGGTTGACTTCGGACACCACTAAAAACACAGCACCAAGGAATATGGAGAATCCAAGTCCAGACACCAACGGATTGGTGGTTTTGTATAAATCAATGAGGGAATCGCGGCTCGATACGGTATCGACTATCTTCGCGGGTAGTTCATAGAGTTGTGGTAGGTACGGCTCGACTACTCGGGAGTAGTCTGCGCAATCCTCGACGGTTTTCACCCATGGTAACGCCATTCTTGGTTTATTCGCAACTTATGCCGGCGTGCTGTGTAGGTATGAGAGACAGCAGTTAAATATTATGCTCCTGCTTAGAGCACGTCATGACTTTGCTAAGATTGAATTAGCTTTTAGAGCTGAAGCGCCCCGAAACTTCCATAACAACCAACTGCGAGACCCTAAAACAACCCCACCTTAACCCCAAACATTGACAGGGGTTTCAAGGTAACATCCAACGACATCATAGCACTAGCGTTACCTAATGCTTTACCTAAGGTAACATAAAGCCAATCAAATAGCTGTAAATTGTCCAGGATTAATTGAGAGACCTCGACCCTGAAAATAAAATAAAAAAGGTTGTGAAAGCACGCGACGATTAAAAAGAGATGCCCAACGTTCAAATGTTGCATCCACAGTATGTAGAATTCAAAATCTAAAACTACGGACTTGCCTTCTTATACGGAGCTATTGAACCTCTAAATCAGGACGCTACCGAAATTTTTGCAACGTGTTGAGCAGCAATGGAACGTGATTACTCGAGTAGTTCTTCACCGTTCTCGACTTCACGTAACGGACAGTATCCATGAAGCACCTGCCAAGTTACTTATGTCGTATCGAATGGGCTTATCGAGTGGCCTATTCGAGATCTTATATTTCCAAGTCTTCTACGCGACTTCAGTCGACTATGAGAGTTCTCTGCGTTGCTGAGAAACCCTCTATTGCCAAAGCCGTTGCGGGCCATCTCTCTGGCGGTCAGTTTCAAGTTGTTAGTTGTCCATCTTTGCCTTACATATCAGATAAATATGCGACTTGCTAACACCTACCTAGCATAATACGCCCGAAAAGTACATCAAGAACTATGTATTCGACTACGATTTTGGACGACCCTGGGGTCATTGCCAAGTTACGATGACCTCTGTGCTCGGCCATATCACCTCAGCTGTTTTCCCTCCTGAGTACAAGAGATGGGAAATCCCACCTCCCGAGCGCTTATTCGATGCGCCGGTGAACATAATTGTCTCCGAGGTGCGATTTCCAGCTTCCATTTTCTAATACTCCTCAGCCCGCTAATTCATGGTGCAGGACAAGACCAAAGTGGCGGACAATATTGAGCAACAGGCACGCTTCGCTCGTGCATTATGTATCTGGACGGATTGTGATCGGGAGGGTGAGCACATAGGGCACGAAATATGCGAGACCGCGAAGAAAGGCAACAGGACTCTGGAAATTAAGAGGGCTAAGTTCAGCAACATCGAAAAAGCGTCAGTCCATCCCCTGATAAGCCATCGTTGGATACCAAGCTAAAAAGGCATCTAGACACATATTGAACGCAGCCCGTAACCTCGTGAACCTCGACCAGAACCAAGTCAACGCTGTGGCCTCTCGGATCGAGCTGGACCTGAGGATAGGATACGCATTTACTCGATTCCTAACCACAAATCTTAGGACATTAGGGGGCCCTATGGAGAAGCTTCTTTTGAGCTATGGTTTGTCATCATACTACCCATTTCTATTTTTGATATCAACCTAATTTTTCAGGATCTTGCCAATTCCCCACTCTGGGGTTTGTAGTAGACCGATATTTCAAAGTGAGAAACTTCAAGCCAGAACCGTTCTGGAGCATCAAGGTTATGCATAAACGCGAGGGCATAGATGTCAATTTCAGTTGGTCACGACATCGCCTCTTCGACAGAGCATCAGTTGTTATTCTTTACGAAAGGTGCCTCGCGGCAAAAATGGCCAAGGTGGTCAAGGTTCAAGAGAAGCCGACGAAGAAATGGAAACCTCTGCCGTTGACCACTGTAGAATTGCAGAAAATGGCTACGAGATTTCTACGTATGACAGGTCAGCAAGCCATGGAGGCTGCAGAAAGTCTCTACAACAAGGGGTTCATCAGCTATCCCAGAACAGAAACTGATCGATTTGATTCTGGAATGAACCTTCGTGCATTGGTCCAAAAACAGACGCCATCCGATGCTTGGGGCCAGTTCGCACAGAATCTTGTGAGTGGTGGGTTTCAACAACCACGACAAGGACGAAACGATGATAAAGCGCATCCTCCAATCCATCCTATCGCCTACGTCGCGCCAGCAATTCTCAACGACAGGGAAAAGAAAGTCTACGAGTTTGTTGTTCGACGGTTCCTCGCCTGTTGCTCAGAGGACGCCAAAGGCGTTGCTACCGACGTTGATATTGTATACGGAGAAGAATCCTTCCATGCTCACGGCGTAGTAGTACTGGAACGAAATTATTTAGACGTGTACGTGTACGATAAGTGGACTGGATCTGTACAGCTTCCCAAATTTACTGTTGGAGAGCTCTTTGAACCAACCGAAGCTCTCATGACGGAGGGTAAGACGGCTCCCCCTAACTATCTTACCGAAGCAGACTTAATTGCTCTTATGGATGCCAATGGGATCGGAACAGACGCCACGATGGCCGAACATATCCAGAAGATTCAAGAGAGAGACTACGTGCGTACCGTACCCCGTTCCGGGCGAGCAGCAGATGAAGAAGCAGATGAAGAAGATGCCCCAGCTGCACGAGGAGGGCGTGCCGGCCGTGGTGGTCGGGGTGGTCGTGGCCGAGGGGGTCGAGGTGGAGGATCCTCTACCGGTGGGAGGGGAGGAGGGGGTGTGAAAGAATTCATCCCAACACAGCTGGGTGTCGCTTTGATTGAAGGGTTCGACAGGATGAATTTCGAAACCAGTCTCGGAAAGCCGTTTCTACGAAAAGAGATGGAATTAAAGATGAAAGCTATCTGCGAAGGCCGAACGACCAAGGAGATTGTTCTCGCCGAGAGCATTCGGCAGTACCGACAGGTTTACATGCAATCACGAGATAAACTAAACGTCCTTAAGGCAGTAAGTTTACATGTCAATATCGCATCTAGAAGTGAGATGAGACTGATTCGCAGTGTAGGCTTGCCGGCAATATGTCTTCCAACAGAATGACGGCTGAAGGGAAGGGCCAATTGGTCAATTCAGCGGCGTCGCTTGTATGGCTAGAGTACCATTGGAACCCGGGATAGAATACCAAAGAATATCGACGTTTACTCGTGTCCTACTACGATGTAGTAACCAATACCCGGGTACAGCACAAGGTTTTCCCGCGGTCCGAATCCTCGCCCCTTACCTAGGTATTGAAGAATGGCAGTTGATCGAAGCAAATACGCTTACAGGTTACTCCGAACATCGGCGCTCATATTACTCAGACGATGACGCTCAGCTCGAGAGCTTATTTCAGGCAAAATGGATTTCAGCAGCAATGGGCTGAAGTTTGTTGAGACATATTTGAGACGCGTACAATATATGCAATCTCGAATTGGATGAAACATAAATGCAGGACCCAATAACCTAATGACCCAGTTCCTAGAATTACGCCTATCTGGTCCACCAACACTCCGAAGAAGCCATCGCGAAATTGCGGAGCACGACGTACTCCATAGTATACTAATTGTGATACCCGCGCATCCCCACCCGGGCTAGGAGCCTCGTCGGATCGCGTTGACGCAAAACGTGGGGGAATCGTACTGGATGATGGGTTGTTCTCGCGAAACTATCTAGCGGGGTAGTCGAACTCTACAAAGTCGTGATGCAGGCGCGGAAATGCAGACCCCTCCTCAGATACGACCATTCACGATCGTGTACTACCCGACCTGGATACATTTCTCTATCATATCCTGTGGCTGCCGAGTAACCGTGTCAAGATCTACCAGCCACTACAAGTAGGATCAACTATCAGCGATTAAGCTGCTGACTAGCAAAAGCAATTGGCTTATCCATTGATGTCTGAACATGGCGACATAAGGACGTCTATGCCGCTATTCCAATGACGATTCATGATTACCACGAGGCAAACCAGGTGCCGGTCTTTCGTCCCGGAATCAACTCATTAACGTACGTCTATCCCCGTTATTCTGTCGCGGCTTTTCGTCACCGGCTGGCACTACGGCTAGCTGAGCATTGGTGGAATGGGGCCAAGTCGCGCATCACGATGCTTGCTGTGGACCAATCAGAGCGGCGCGCTTGCGCAACGTGAGGAATTCCTGGGTCCATGGCCCTCGAGATTCGAAAATCATGTGGCACCCGGTTCAACCTACTTAAATGTAATTGCGCGGTTTCAACCTCAATGGCTTCGAAAAAGTGTGTGCATCATTGACGGTCGGCAAGCTAGCAAGGAACCCAGACAAATGAATACATTAATATGTAGGTACACGAAACCAGCAGCACGGCCGACGAAACAGGCGAGGTTGAGGCTGCACAAGGTCAACAAAATTTGGTGTATTGTCTCTCAATTGGATTGACGAGGATGGGATTCTCCGGCCTGCGTCTCATCCTACCAACCTCTCTAGGTTCCGTCATCATTGGACCACAGGATATGTGATGCGAAGTGTACCTCGGGAACGCCTACAACGGGAAATACATATTCTGCATACTGATAACGCGGATAGCTGGTCTCGGCTAGGCTACTAATGTTTCTCCAGACACGAGAATCCAATGGCTTCCAGGATAGAGATAGTGGCATTCCATCACTTGACATGCAAGATAGCCGGGGGCCAGCCAAATGGACGGCTTTGGTGTGCTCGGCTCAATGGCGGTTTTTTAGTACCAGGCTTGTCCCCAAAGAAGGCAAGACACACACCCCGCGAGTTTCGTTGTGGGACACCCTAGAGATTCACCATCTGCTGCTCTGTGATGGAGATGGGGATTTGCTCAGGGAAGGCCAATTTTATCTTCTCTCACCTTACTGTATCTATCCATGCTCGTCACCGGGATCTCAAGTACATGCGGTACGTACCCATGACACCCATTATCTTACCTAACGATACTTACGGGTAGGCAACAGAACAGGTAAGCAGATTCAGGCTCAGCCCAGTCCGCAAGTGAAAGCACGAGGCACACGTCATTTGATCGGGTTCGATGCTAAGTCGGATTTTCCGTCCTGAAAGAATAAGCTGCATTTGTCGGGAATGCACTAAAAGTTCCACGACGACAAACATAAGCCAGGTACCATAGAACAGACCAGACAACAAGAACCTGCGAGGAGGCTGCATACCTAACCTCAGTCTTAGGTAAGGGCATTCATAAAATGAGACTGCTTGTTAGATCTACTTACCGTATGCTGTCAACCACCTAGATGTAGCAAGACACGCATCTGAGAATGAGTCAAGTGTCGGTTCGCTGTCAGTCAGAGTTGACAGGTGAAATTGATTAGATCATATCTACACTACCCACCGTACACCCATACATGTAGATGTTACTAAGTAAAGATAACCTTGGAACCCATGTCCGTCTATGATAAGGCCATAATTACATACCCATACGTAGTAGAGAATACACCAGACACGATACACACTCGCCACAGTACCACATCAACCACACCAAGTTGTTACGTTAGGTATTATCACATAGGCTGGAGGCAACGCTACTACATACGGAGGTAAGGTTGGGTGACCTGTGGCCGTAACTTATTATTGTTGGTGTATGTAAGGTTTTTTCTTCGGACTCAGGACTGGAGGGCATGACGAAGATACTTCAGGAGTTCCTGTTTTCGATGTTCCCATCCGGATTACACACAATCTGTCAGAGAGAACTTAAGATACACAGCCAAGTATGATGCGGCATAATACAGCACTTGGGTAGGTACAGAATAAGCAGCTTGCCAGCTCCAGACGGGAATGCTTTGGCTTGGCTCAAGGAATGAGAATAGGAATGGGAATGAGAAGGATGGGATTCATGTTTCTTTATTACGAGCAGGTACGTACCTAGTACAGATTGATTTCTTTGAGGACTGGATACTACGATGTAAGTACCATACCAGACTTGATTACCTTGGTTTTTTCAACCTTTATGATTTTATTAGGTGCACCACCCCCTAATATGCTAGGACCACGGCGTGGCTTTTGCTCTGAGCAATCAGGTGCCTGCATTGCTCCCTGTGCGCCGTGCGACGCCTGCTGACCACGCTGGACAACACCCCCCTGGTCTTCCCCTTGGCCCTCCTAACCCAAGCCAACCAAGCCAGTAGAACCTTCTGTGTACTCGTTCATTGTCCTAGACTCTTAGGATTAGGATTACATTAGTAGGTCGCAGCCGTCGTTCGCCTTTCCTCCGTTGATCTTCCCTCTCGTCAAGGAACATCAACAACAAAAGAAATCAACATCACCGCAATCTTTTTTGCACCCAAGAGTCATCTTTGTCACAGTCAAGATAATCGCGTCAGCCTTGCCATTTCGCCCCAATTCGATTTGTTTGTTTTCATCTTACGCTAGAGGAAACAAATCCTAATCAGTCAACTGCCATACCTGTAACCCCCTAACTTCGGACCTGTCCTTGTAAGTGACTCACCTGTGACTATCACCAACTATCGTCATCTTAAACCTCCGGCAATTCTCCCAACTCAACGCGTTTTTTATTCAATAACGAATTCTAATCTTGTGTCGCATTGCCTCACAGACTCGTCTCGAAGTATCCAATTTTCAAAATGGCAACCATGGCATTGGCTACTGCTGTTCGCGATATCCCAAAGGCCTCCTTTCTCAGCCGAGACAACTTAACTGCTGTAGCGGCTGCTCGGAGTGTCCCTGTGACAAAAACTCATACCCTTCCGACTCCCCCCAACTCCATATCACCAACGCTGCCACCCCACGGCCTGAAAGCCCAGCTTCAGAAGGCCAGGCTCGACGCTATCGACTCGGATCTCGACCTTCACGATGGCACCGAGCATAGTCCCATGGGCTCGCCAGCCTTCGAGTCCGCGGGGGCCATTACTCCGGCACTCCTGGCGAAATTCCACCTTCCGGAGATCCTACTAAACCACGGACCCTTGGCTATTCGCTACATCATGGGTTACCTGACGACCTCAGTCCCCGGCTTTGCAGGAATTCCGCCACCGAAGGCTCGAAGGCTAGTGGTAGCAGCACTAGAAGGACGTGGACAAGGACACGGCGTCGAAGGTGGAGGAGTGAATGGTGACGTGGAATTCCAAAAGGTCGGGTGGGGACGATGGGACGCTCGACGACGCGACCAACCCACACGAGATGCCTCGTCTCCACAGTCGATTGGTGCAGTTAACTCTGCCTCCTACCCGACTAGCATCCCAATCTCAAAAGGCGCAGGGTGGAATGCCGAGCGATCGCGTTTGAACGCGCGCGCTGCTAGCAACGGCAACTCAGCAGCCTTCTCGCACGACGGCCGAGACATAAACATGATGGAGAACGAAGCTGATAAGATGTCTCTCGATTCTCTAGATGGGCCCGCTTCAGCCTCGTGCTCCTCGGCGCCGGATGATGAAGATATGATCATGAATGACGACCCCGAGGACGCCACAGACGATGAAGATTGGGCAGCAGTGGGAGCTGCTGCCCTACGAGCAGCATCGTATTCTAGTCCGACCGAGGCCCGCCAAGGCGTAAATCATCTTTCTTCCCGTGTATATAACTCCTGTGGTCTCCGATCATTTTCCGGCAATTCCGGCATGCTTCGCGAGCCACGTCTAGACAACATCGATCTAGACGCCCTAGCCGCCTCATCAGACGCGCAAGAGCGCGAGGCTATTCAGGCGCTTTTGCAACTCGGTTCTGTATAATAATCTAGCATATGCGGCGTTTCGGTGGGCAACCCGGCTCGGACGGGTTCGGTTTGGTTTGGTTGGCTGGACTGGCCGGGCTGGTTATCATATTATTCCTCGATCAGGATGCGCATTCACCTCGATCATATTTATCCTGCATCTTTTCTTTTCCCACTTACGGCGTCTCGGACTTATCGAGGATTATCACGGACAACCCATCATTTCCGACGTGGAGGGATTACGACGTATACGTCCTCCACTTTGATGGTAACATTTGCATGGCATACTCTCAACCCTGGAGGTAGGGCGCATCTCCGCGGTTGCGAGCGGTTCGGAGTTTTGTCTTTCTATCTTTCGCCGTCCTCATACGATTCACGAGTCTGGCGGGAAATCAATCTGATATACCCTATCAGAGAATTACCGGCACCCGCCCAAGGGATCTGGGTACCTCGAGCCTGTGGTCACCCTCGTGCGCTCGGTTCCAGACCCCTCACCTTTTAGCAACTTCATTTGAACATTATACCCCCATTGCAAGTACATACTCAACTTTTAATCATCACACATTTTCCGCTGGCAGAAAATACCCCTGCTTCAACAGCATCCGCGAGGGAGCAGTATACGACTCGATAATGGCGGGCACTCAGAAAATCCGCTTGCACCACACTACCTTAGGAGGTGTGGTTTAAGTATATCTAATAACGCGCACATCTGGGCGGTAAAACCAGACGATGGAAGATACAGAGGGAAATCAGTATATTTACCTGGATAGAGATGGAATAGCCAAATTGGCGATCTGGAAGTTGTAAGGAACCCAGTCTGGTGGACGTGTGTCAACATGGTTATGGCTCATATCACAACAATAATCCTCGATATGATGATCGAAGCGTGTGGAAGACACATTCGATCGGTGGGAAAAAAAAATACATAAAACCAAGGAAGGGAGCAAGAGAAGAAAAGCACTGCATCACCCTGATTGGAGGATTGTTGGATGAGCAGCTTTCTAGCTCTACGTATCACCACTCTTAAAATGAATGAGAGCACTAATCGTCCAACCCAAATACTCGTGTGTTATGGCTTCCTGTGATCTTTACCGTAGTTCTTGCCTTGTGAACCGCTCGTGTGTGCCCAGTGAGGCTCTTGGTCTTGAATAGGCGAAGGGTAGAGGTACTTCTCTCACGTCATGATCAGAAAAACTGCTGAGTAAGAAAAGTTCAAGTTCCAAATAAGTGAGATTCCCAACAGCCTATCTACTGCACGTTATATATGCGGTGAGTTCTGGCTCAGCTAGCGGTTATAGAGCTTGGCAGAGGATGGTGGTAATATCAATAGAGTTCTTCGACATATTACGTAAATGATTATGATGTTAAGCCCTATGGTTCGAGTTGAATTGTTGACTTGCCTCGATGACGCTAGACAAGAGTGTTGGATTAATATGAGATATGTCTTTGCTGAGAATAAGACCTAGGGCGGCTTTCCGGGCGCTAGCCATCTTTTCTTATGTCAAAATTAGGGGACACACGAGAACAAATAATTGTCTATCAAGTCAAATCTCTTCCTTATGTTTTAGATCGGATAGACTCGCCATATAGGAGTAGGGACCGTATAATCATACCTGGTATCCTTGACTTACTAAGCATTTATGTTATACACCTAGAGAAGGGGGCACAGGGTAATTGTCCATGATAGTCTGTATTAACCAGTAGTATTCATGGTTAACTTTAAGTCTATCATATGTGTACATACGTGTACTATACAGCACTTCGAAGTAATATACATAGTAACATTAGTAGCGGCGCTCGAGAGAGCAGGAATAGAGGATAATGTGTACAGCCAAATACCTCACCGAAGACCCATGTGCCATATATGGTATCCATATACAGTATCTCTATATGAGTGACAGTAGATAGCAGCTTACCTGGTGTTCAATTCGATCTAGAGAAGACCGATGGTCTTATCAAGCTTCGGTCGTTTTCCTTCGCCGATTGTCTATGCATACTGCTACCAGAAATGTCAGGTAGTCGCAAGTTTCGTCTCATCGATCGCATCGGCATCAATCCTATTTGCTACCAACGTACGACGTACGTATTCGGGTTGGAATACACCAATGGCGGCATTACCTTTGTCAGAACCAAGTCCTTGGTTGCCCATAAAGCTCAATCTCATGGGTAGAAGCCGTAGGCCACAAGACATACATGGATGGATACATGGTCAACCTGTTAGCATCTAGGGGTTCGTAGGTATATCTTCAACGTCGATATGGACATCATTACTGACTCTGCCTTATAGCTAGGTGTCTATAGTATATACGTAATTCTAACTCACTGGCTTGGCTGAACGTGTATTTGGCTGGACCTACTGATTGACATGTGGAGGGCTAGCTCTCCTACTTACTCAGGATCCCTGACCATAGATCATATGCGTGTATTGTTCTTAAGCGTATCTGTGCTTTGTATGAGACTTGAGATTAGTACGTAATGAACATGGTTTCGATGTAATAGCGACATGCCAGTACGTATCAGCAAGAGAACCCCTGAGATAGATACGGGCGGGTCAGGATGAAATTTATATTATGCCTCCTGCGGGCTGTGAGAGATGCCCGTCCGGCGAGCCAAGGCGCCAAGGTTCCCCCCCCTTATGGTTATACGGCGTAGTCAATTGTCTGACCGTTTAGCGTAAGCTTCCCGAGACCGTTTTACAAGAAAACGGCGGCGTCCCAACCATTGCTTGGAGTTAGAGTTAAAGGGTGATGGGATACCCCTATTAAACAGCATCGCGACATGCCATACCATATATCCCATGGATTTACATAGTGGGACACGTGTTGGCTCTAATCAACAGTAAAGGACAAAAGATTACCGATGGAAGCCACTTCCTAGAAGGGTGGCGATCGTAAAAGACGTATTAATGACAAGAGCATTATTCCAAGATACCTGACACGGATAAACACGGCCTGAGTAGTTAGTACGGAGTCGAAAATGTGTGGGCTGGAGGGAACTACCTGGTAAGGAGTTGTAGTGACCATGAAGAAGGCGTCCCGGTCGCAAAAGTCGGCAGGACACGTGCTACATTTTCGACAGGAATCGCCTAAAATACAGCTGAGTCAGACCTGGTGGCGAAATAGGACTGCTGAAGAATTGTGAGACCACACTCGGTAAGGACTGGAAAAGGCCGCTTAGGATAATATAGTAGTATCATAATGGGTGTGAGGGCTTGACCGAACGGGATCCGGCTTGGATGAGATACAGGTCTCTTGGATGCGGCAGTTGATGGCCTCAAATGCCCAAAATGGCAAGAGACCAATCCCAGCTTCCCCATCTTATCGCCATAGACCTAATTTAACATGTCTTGCCTCGGTCATTAGGGATATGGCTGTGCAACGGAAATCATCTAGTCCTAAAGATATTCTTGTGGAATTCCCAAGGGATTGGACCGTCCCGTAATGTTTCAACAAGCCGAGCCTAGACCACAGGTACTTCTCCAGGCGTAAGTGAAGTGGCCAGTGACAAGCTGTGACAGGTCGTCTCGTCCGTACTTCGTACCGTCGTTGCCGACGTAGTTAATGAGTGCTCTTGGCCAAGCACTTGGCGGGCGGAGAGAAAGACCAAGGCTTGGCCACCGGCGGAGCGTAAACCAGCTCTCTAAAAGAGAACACCATGTCCAGAATACCAAGAGATACCAAGACTTTCCTCCGCTGGCACAATATCGATATAATCAACAATAATATCTTATAGACGTGACCTATTATATCGGCACAATGGAAGTGCAAACTCGACGCGACGGTGCAGTTTATAGGTTTTGCGCATATTCCATTCATTATAGGCCTACTCCAATTGACACGAAATCTTAGTAATTAATGACATTCTACAGTCTAGAGGGAAAGGAGATTAGCATTAGAAAAGGGGGTAAAGACAAAGAGAAAGAGGAGCGACGCATTTCTCGTAACGCGCGCAAATGGAGATGGAGCGTCAAAAATCACGGGTATTCAAGAGCCGACTAGATTACTACAAACCAACCAGAACTGCCATTTCACTATTAATACGGGCTAGTAGAATTCAAAGGAGGATAAGATGGTGTAATAGGTGTATTGGATGTAGTACTTTGGTACGTAATAGGGTAAAGATCAGTGGTGACTTGGGTGACTTGGTGATGGAGAAAAGGTCAAATAAAGCATTAAAGCGTAATAAAGGCAAAGGAACAATCCGAAGCGAAAACAGAGGTTGCGAAGAAAGTGGGCGCAGTCGAGTCTCGGCGCAGGAGGAACCGGCGGCCAAGGTTTTTCCAAGCAACCATAAGCATTTTCTGGGCAGATATGTCGAGACAATCATCAAATGCCAAGAGCCGCCAAGTCCTTGGCATTGTCTTGGCACGGAAGTCTCTATTGAGGAGGGGTGACTTGGACGTTAGCAGTTATTTGCAGTCAGAGTCTGCTAAGGTCCGAGTCACTTATGGCGCACGGTACTTGAGTCGTTTGCCCCCATTTCCCTTGGACCAATCATCAACCATCACCCGCTACACCCAAGACCCGTTGCCAAGACTTTCCGCCTCGATATCGCCAAGGTCAAACGTCCATAATAAGGAGCAAGCACGACACTCGATTTACATAAACTGGTCATTCCTCTCCCCAGACAAATAAATGTTTTCTCTCCTTTGCTACTTTGGGAATTCGAATCTGAGAGAATTGTTGTTACTTGGGTTCGAGAAAAACGCAAACGCAAACGCATAGTTTTTATGCTTCTGTTATGCTCTATTAAATCCAGAAGCAAAACTTGTACTACATCTTATTCGTCTATTGCTGCATTTGCTGCATCCACTTATCACATGCTATTGAGCTTGGACCGCCAAGCCTAATTCCTTGGGAATCTCCCAATCTCTACAGAAGAAAAAAACGATACCTTAGGTAATCCATTAGGGTCAAAGCTATTCTACCGAACTTTATCCTTAAATAAACAGTCACGTGCATCCATCCGGATAAATCCATTCTTTCATCCACACTCTATTCTTCCGATCCGAACCTAACACGTGCATACGAGTCACGTGAATTAATTCTACCCCTATTCGGCCCCTTATTCGATTAAGGTTAAGATAATGTCCGCTGCCCCGGAGAACAACCCGATTCAGTCGGGTGGTGATAGCTCTACCTCCAACGGCACTACCCCGGCGCCCTCTACTGCCACGACTGCAACCTCGCAGTCCAGCGCTGGTGCATCCGACGATTCTCTTCAATGTCGCTGGACGGGATGTAGCGAGAAGTTTAGCTCTGCTGAGACGCTTTATGTAAGATTCTTCGCATCCAGTAATCAATAAGAAATCTGACTAACAGCCGTATGAAGGAGCATATATGTGAGAAGCACGTTGGTCGCAAGAGCACCAACAACCTTAACCTTACTTGCCAGTGGAATCAATGCAAGACCACGACGGTCAAGCGTGACCACATTACCTCGCACATCCGTGTCCATGTCCCCCTCAAGCCGCATAAATGCGACTTCTGTGGCAAGTCCTTCAAGCGTCCTCAGGACTTGAAGAAGCACGTAAAGGTATGTGCCATCGATTTCGCTGCTACTCGGTCTTAGTTTCGCCGTCATGCTAACTCAGAATCGTAGACGCACGCCGACGACTCCGTCCTCGTTCGCTCCCCTGATCAGCAACATGGACCCATGAACGGAGCCTACCGAGCCCAGGGCAAAGGTATGTAATCGCTCAGTTTGAAAACACCCTATTTTCTCACTTTAGAGGCTAATTTGCCTCGTAGCTCCGTCTAGTTATTACGATCATAACGGACAGATTCGTACTAACTCGGCCGCGTTCGGTCAGCCACCGCATCCCGGAGGCCACCCGAGTAGCTACTATCAGCACCACCCCCAGCCTTCGTTTGGAGGTCCCATGTACTATCAACCCATGGGCGGTCGTGGTGACCACATGGGCTATCAGGCTTCCGCGGCTGAGTATGACAATCGCAAGCGCACTTACGACGTTCTCAATGAATTCTTCGGTGATGCCAAACGCCGCCAGCTCGACACTGCTTCTTACAACCAAGTTGGCCAGCGACTGCTACCGCTCCATGGCGTCCTTCCTATCCATTCCGGCTCCCTCGGTGCGGAATATCTACCCGGCCCTGGTGTCATGGCTGTCGACGGACCTGGCGGACATGGCCCCTACCAGCAACACTACTCGCTACCTCCGATGCCTAATCTGCGCACTAAGAGTGACCTGATCCAGATTGACCAACTGCTGGAGCAGATGCAGAGCACGGTTTACGAGAATTCGAACACTGCTGCTGCCGCTGGAGTCCATCAGCCAGGCTCTCACTACCTCCCCCTTGGCTTCCGTAACAGCCAGTCGCCTCCTCATTCCGCGGCTCCTGCTCAGCCCGCTATGGCCAATAACGCGTACTCGGCCGCTCACGTAGCATCCCCTCTTACCGCGGTTTCTTCCACCCACTCTAACGGCACTCCGGCTGTGACCCCTCCCTCTTCCTCAATGTCATACACCTCAGGTCACTCGCCTAGTGCGTCTTCTTCCGGTCTGTCACCTTCAACGCGACATAGCTCGACCACATCAGCAATGTACCCGACGCTACCTGCTGTTACCTCCGGTTACCCTGGCCAGTCGGCTACGTCCACTCTCGGACCCACCTTCGACCCTGATCCTCGCCGCCGTTACTCGGGCGGCATGCTGCAGCGCGCCAGCGCCGGGACGCGACCGCACCTAGACCGCGAGCCCTCGACCACTCCGAAGGCGTCGGAGTCCGCCATGTCAGCCGTCAGCTCGCCGTCAGCCGAGTCCGAGGCCAGCGCAGAAGCCCGCGAGGACCAGATCTACGAGACCTGGCTCGAGAACATCCGCGTGATCGAGTTCCTGCGCGAGTGCGTCCGCGAGCGCCTGCGCGCCCGCGACTTCGAGGCCGACAGCCCGGCGTCTAGCGACTCCATGGACGTCGACTCCCCCACACGCCCGCCCTCCCAGCCCGCCTACCCCGCTCTGCCTCTCCAGTAGGACGCCGATGTAGAGTATCGGGGTGAGCAGGAGCAGGGCTTTAGGGGGCACGGCCCATCGGTTTACCCCCTCCAGCCTCTGCTGAAGAAACGCAGGATCGAAGAGTGAATAGTGAATAGTACATTACCGCTATAACGACGCAAGGGAACCTTCCGGATGAGAAACGTGTGTGGGATGTCTGCGATGAGTGAAACGGAAAAAGTGATGATTCAAGAAAATCCATGACGCGGTTGTGTATGTACATACGGGAAAACGGCGTTGGCGGGAGGGGGTGTGAGGAGCAGCATCGCAATTTTTTCTCTCTACCTTTTATTTTGTCGATTTATTATTCTTCTTGTCCTACGCCTCGTCTGTGAGGGGATGGATCAGTACACATAGGGTTGCCGCGATTCTATGCCGATGGTTAGGGGAGGTTGACTCCCCTTCCTCGGCTGGAAGTTTCGTATTTACGGTTGGGTCTATCCAATATCAATCTTGTCTCTTACTGCTTTTGGGTTCGAGATTAGGGTCAATGAGCAGTGTATGGGTAGGGGTAGTCTCTTTTCTCCATCGCTACTTTAGGTAGTTACGTGTCGGCCCATGTATATGATACGGTTATTACTCTGCAATTGTTGCCTTCGTGAATACAGTACTTGGCACTCTTTGCTCGTTTGCACATCCCCTTGGCTGTGCAGCCGAGACATAGGCTGTTCTTAGGGTCTTGATTGTAAGGCTTAGAAGGCTTTAGCCAAGGAAGGTCGATATCTACCTGCCGCTGTCGGTATCGGGTACTGGCGAGGTAACTTTCTCGCTGGCTAGCTAGCATGCACATAGTACTTAAGTACGGCAAGTCCTATTCATCCCTAGAAATTTGCTAGGTCGTGATGGGAAAAGAATAGATACGGACATCAGATAATACAGTAGGGGAGTAGATAAGTGTAGCACAGCGTGTGTAAGCTCAATCAAAGGTGTAGAGGCCAGGAGCTGGAGTAAAATATCTACATAGTAGATACTGAAGTAGTTAAATAAAGTGTACGGTGGGTGTGCTTCCAAGGTACCTGCCCAACCTGTCCGGTCTTTCCCACTTGGTGATATCAAAGGACCTCCAGTGACAGGTCGTTCCTGCCTTCCGGCGAAAACCCGGCGCACATCAGGTGCCAAAATTGACTACAACGAACAGGTAACTTATAATATACAATAGCCACCCATTCAAACAACAAGATCACAGTACCTATGGAGTAGAAGTTAACTCGTTCCCCTTCCATAACTGGGCTTTACCGAGTGGTAAAGGGAAAGACCCGGGTGCAAGTCCCGGTGGGTGCAACTTTTTTGAGACCCGAGTGCGACGGTTCACGCCGGTCTGGCGGCATGTCTTGACTTCTTTTAATTTATTGCTGTTGTCATCTCCCTCTCACTCATCGATCCTTTGTTCTTCATTTCACGTGCCCCACACCCCTTTTCTACGCCCTCATCTACATCCCCTAGGATTGGGAATTTCGTCACAAATACGATTTTGATAAAACCTGCTCAAGAGAATAGCATTTCAAGATGTAATCTGCATTATGAGGTGGTTAGTTGCCACCAAGTAAAATATTACTATGATAGACGGATAGATTCAGGATAGGGCGAGATATTGCATATCTAGTACTTGTAATCTTGAAGTGATGTTACATAGGTACTGGTAATGATTGGTTGCGCCGTCAACGAATAAACAAATACCCGCAGGTCCCACGTCATTTATCCAGAATTATTTCTATTTTTATTCTTTGGTATCAATTCGTTTACTGATTTAAAAAAACGCGGCGACTATATTACGCTTAGTCTTCAATAAATAAAAGCTTCCGTGCCTCCATTTCGTTTACTATGCTCGACGCCCTTCTATATGATCTTTCGCGAGCTGAGACAGATTCAAAATAACTCAGATACAGTCGTGTGCGGAAGGAAAAGAGCTAAAATTTGAAAGAGCAGAGATTCGAAAGAGATGGCGTATGTGGGGATTCCCGTTTCACTCCGACTTCGAATGCCACGCCGCAAGATCCAAATAGTATGGGGTTACGACCAGCTTCGGATTTTACTCGAAGCTGGTTAGTAAGCTGGCCCAGTTTATCTGGATCGTTTCCGCCTCATCCTTCCCACTAGATGTTGAATACCTTGGTTGCTTGGGGAAGTTGAGATACGCTTGTCCTGTGCGGCGGGGCGCTCGAAGCGGGATGGGTGGGAATCGCCGAGTCGGCAGTCATGACACGTGTATAATCATGAAAGAACCAGACTCATCGCCGCATTGTATATAATGCTTGAGACTCGGCCGGGGAATGGTTCAAGGAATATCCTAAACAATTATCCAGGAGAGTTGTTCTCGGAGTTGGAGGCTTCATCGCGACATCTCTGGCACATGCACCATCCGCCAAGACTGCCGCTCGCCCACTCCCTCCGCATCTGCACGGGCAGGTCCACGTCGCAATAATGGTTGAGAATTTCCTCGCCAGCCTTTACGCCGCCTGGCGCATTCCCAACGATTCTCCTCTCGCGTGCCTTCAATACCATTCGGCCACCCCATTCCCAAGTCACATTCGGGTTGCAGTCATGATTGGCAAGGCACCAAAAAGGGTGCACGGCCGCAACATCAGGCCTCCCATCTCTAGGGTTTTTACGGGCCGACGCAGTGCCACGGAACTTGCTGTACAGGGTGTTAAACACCCATATGTCGTATGTCGCAAGTGTGGCGTAAATATCAATGTCCATCTTCTCGAGGATATGCAGGGGAGTCTCGATGTTGTACGCAAAGGAGAATGGGAGCGTCCAGTCCGGGGGTGGGCCCGCTTTCGGGGACAAGTCGATTTCATTGGTCTGTGACGAAACGAAATCTCCCCAGATATACTTGACTTGGTCAACATCAAGTGGGTGTATTTCCTGATGCGCCGCCATGGCTAGAACGCGTGCCAGGAGTAATAGGTGGAGGGTTTCGTCAGCTTCTTTCGCCTCGGGATCTTTGGCGATCGCATCGACGTCTTTGTCACAAACAGCTGGATGATAGAGTGCTTGAGCCTGCTCAAAGCAGTACTGGTCGCAAAACACAGTGTCATAACATTCTGGACAATTGACGGCAGTCGACCCGCTTCCTAGTGGTGGGAGTTCGCCACTGCAAGCATCGCATACCGACTCCTTTAAGCGGTTATTGGCTGTTACCAAGGAGTACTCGACAAGTACATTTTCCCCGGGCGCGATGTCTTCCTTGGCAAATACACCGAGTTGACTACAGGTCGGAATTATATCGTACCCATCCGTACGGCTCGGACATCCGAGGAGTATTGGTAGTTGTGCGACCTGAACTGTGCACTTAGGGGCTATCTCAGCCAATCCAGCGTTGAGGAAAGCCAAGGACTCATCCGAGAACCGATCCGGCTCGTAGCTATTCCACGGGTACACTTCCCGGCGCACCATACCCCAATCCGGAAGATCGTTGAGGCCGGAAATCGGCTTGCGTGTTCTCCGCTCAGCAACGGTTTGAATGTAGCCCCGCGTATTGAGAAGTTCCTGATTATCTGACGCGATAGCCAGCCCGCGCTCGCAGAAATTGGAGGCGCTCTTTAAACAACCGCATAGTAGAAGACTCAAAGCTAATATTTGATAACAACGAATGGACGCGAGCTCCGCAAGAGCAGAAATATCCTTTGTACCGCCATCTAATTCAGGCAGACGAGACTGACTTCCAGATAAAGAACCGTGGTCTAATACTTCTAAAAATGGGCCGTGCGCGTGGCTTGTCAGAGCATCAAGAGCTTGGTCGTGGTACTCGAAGCTTTCATCGCGAACTTCGTCGGTCAGCAGTAGGGCGCGGTAGGCATCGCCAGCGGCCAAGTCGGGGTAGGCTAGGTCGGCGTATACCAATGCGCGCTTTATATAAAGGACAAGGTCGTATGGGCTGGCCAGAAGATCATCCGTCAAGGATTGGCGTTGGCGCAGAAGCGACTCGATCCGAGGGTCGACCTCCTCTTCGGACTCGTCCATCACTCGGGCACCGTTAGTGCTCTTTTTATACGCAGATACGTAGGAATCGATATGGATACCGTTGGGGAGCTGAGCAACGGTGTGTGGGGGGCGGACCGCACTTCTGATCAGGGGCACGTCATTGCTTAGTCGTCGGCAGATAGTATTCGTACCTTGGCCAGTGAGCCGGTTACGGATCAGCACAGATGTGTACAAAGTGCGACGCTTGTCTTGAAGGTTGAATCCGGATTTTGGGACAACCTAAGTTGCTGCAAGACGTTGCTGATCGTCGGGGCGCGCTCTCGTTCTCGGTCTAGTTCCCGTCCCGCGATTTTTTTTTCCAACACAACAACTAACTCTTTTAACTCCTTAAGAGGGGCGGCCGACGAGGTGGCATTAGCCGAATTTGATGAATATAGGGAGGATGATGGAGCTTGTCAGGGAGTGGACATCTGGACGGGGGTCTAGAAACTGGAATTGAACAAGACAAAAGGACTAGAATTTCAAAAGTTCCTTCTAAGAATGAGGATATCCCTCTAACCACAAAAATGTTGTAGCACAGGTCCGACCAGAGAGAGACCCCTCCAAAGTGTTGTGCCCAAAGCTAGAAATTGTGGCACGACCCTTGGGTGGAGTAACCTTAGAAAATCTGGATGGGACGATCAACTCAAGGACCCTTGATGCTTCTAAATTCAGGGTCCACTGGAGACCAGTCAGTAGCACATGTTGTTAATTAGGTACGTATTAGCGGGTCTTGCAGTGAAGTTAGCAGCCCTGTTAGTGGCCCGGTCTGTGGTCTGTGGTCTAGTCTGCGGGGCTATCAGGGGCTACTTAGGTACTTATTAAAAGAACTCGTGGCTTAAGGACATCGGATTTATGGGTTGGACAATTGAAATCGACCTTTGTGGCTGATGGAAAACCATCGATTGTCGATACCGGGACCTACCGAAAATGCTTGGCCATATTCTGAAACACTACTCTTTTGAGTATCCTGATCGCCCATCTTTCTTGTCAACAGTCTTGCGGTGAGTTGGTTGGCATGGATTTGATTTTGATTGCTTAAACAATTCTATGTATTCATCTACATGTGTATAAAGAACATTTGAAGGAATAGAATTGACACTGGCACTCTCCGGCTATTCCGGTCAACTAACAAACCTTATCAAAACCTCCAAACTCAACGTTGAATGGTGTGATTCTAGCTAGGTACTGCGAAATCTGTCTGCAATGCAACTCCGCTGCACCTCACTTCGAGAAATTGCCCGTGGCTCCCCACCTAACATGTTTTTCTACTTCTTATCGCGTGAGGCTCTCTAATGTGCCTAAATGGTTGAAAAAGCAAGCAACATCAATTGACCATTACAGTAGCAGATATCTGCTCTATGGCTCAGTATGCATTATGTAATAAAAGTTACAGAATTGTCGTTAGGTTTAATGAGATGTATAGATAAGACGCTGCTTTCCACAAACATCCATGATTGAAAGGAGGGGTGACAAAAGAAGGGGCTATAATAGAAACATGCGTAATATCAAATGTGTAATGATTTACTTTTTTCGAGTCTGATATGCAGGCATTCCAGCGACAGGCCTATCCTGTTTGAAATAATTCGGTACTGTATTGTCTTCGGAGTAATTATCGGCCTCATTGTTCAAAAAGCAACCAATTGAGCCAAGTACGTTAAGCCCCCGGCTTTATGTTTGATTCTTATGGTTGCCGAAGTACGATAATTTCGTCTATATAGTCCCCGAACGTAAATCAGCTTAATATCGTCCTACTTGGAATACGTACTAAATGTTAAGGCAGAAATACTAAATACTGATACTAACAAGTAATATGAAATGTTAATTCATAAGTGAAACAGTATTGCCATCTATTACGGAATAGTTCTTAGAACTTTCCAACGTGATTTAATGAATAATTGTATAGGATTGCCAATTGAGAATCACGACGAAAATAGCTCTGATCGATTATGGAATATGTTCCTTGATGCACGCTTTTGAGGTTGGAAGGAGATGAGATAATCCTCTGAGTTGAAGTCTATACGAAAACTATAGACCTATATAATCCCAGGAGTGACTCCATGTGCATTAAGGGCCACTATATTTCTTGTAACACACTCATATTTCAACCATGAGATGGTGTAATAAATTCGCTA
The DNA here is from genome assembly GCA_902825475.1 of Hypomontagnella monticulosa. NCBI lineage: Eukaryota > Fungi > Ascomycota > Sordariomycetes > Xylariales > Hypoxylaceae > Hypomontagnella > Hypomontagnella monticulosa. The sequence goes on along the minus strand of CADEBF010000011.1, from coordinate 2,113,725 downwards.
CCAGATCCTTCCGCGCCAATTCCCTTATAGTATACAATGCAGTGATGTGGGGGTCTATTCGGATTTCTTGCTAGCCTCTCCCTCTTTCACCATGCCTTCGCAGCCTGTAGCTTGACCTAACTTCTGCTCAATTTTGCCGTAACCTTGGGATGGATCGCGCTTTTCGCCGGCGGCTTTCATTGTATCTACAGCGTGGGCTTTGGCTTGTTCTCCAGAGGTTGTCCAGGCTTGGGAACCCGTCACACTGCCGATGGTTGCCTGTTTATTGTTAGCATACTGATATGTTTTGGAAGCTTGATGTTGGCCTCACTGACCTCTGCGGCCCCTTTGATATATTCGGCGTGTCCACCGACGAGAGACGGCTGTTGCTGGTTGGTTTGTGAAGACATCTTGTCGGGTTTGGGTATGTGGAGGATGTGGTTGTTTGCTAGTTGAAGGACGGATACTGCTTGTAGTTGGAATATTTTATGTCTAGACTTCAAACTATTACCTACGAATGCTTCCTTTATATTCAAATCTCATTCACTTTCCACACGTATTCGAATCTGTGACGTCAGCTTGTCAATGACACAATTACGTTACACACAGCAACATCTCACCCTAAAGTGTGGGGGCTAAGTATTAGGAATCTGGGGAAGATCCGAGGAAGTTATGGAAGCCGGCAAGGGTCTTGGCATCGAAGATCCATGCAGCCAATCGTACCTTTCCAGTTGATCTAAAATGGAAGGCATGACGGAATAATAAATTGTGCCAGTTGAGGTACAGTAGTTAAGAGCAAGACTGTCCCTTTCTACTGTTCTCTTGTAAAGCTCGAATCAATAGTCTTAAGCTACCGAGAGCCGAACCGTCAAGCATGCAAGCGATTACAGTAGCTCGAGGTCTAAGATGGGTTTACTGCTGAAAACTAAACGAATTCGGACCTGACCTATAGCTCTGCCGCCTTGCTATGCAAGCATGAGCTATGAGTCAATCATGCACGAGCGGGGCGTAGCAGGGACGGCCGTTTCAACAGGGGCCGGTAATAAAAGAAGCGAATGGTGAGTTGAAGACGCGGAACGGCGCGTTGAGAGATTTGCAGTTCTTAAATAGAATACTACTGACCCCTCAAAATCCCGAGGTATTTCATTCCCAGCTCTAAACAAATCTCTCTACTCCCGTCAAACCATTTCATTCATATCTAGTATATCTAAGTGTCGAAACGCTGCCAGAGCACATCACTGAATATGTCGACCGCAATCGGACTTTCAACGCCGGTGCTTGCACCTCTTCTCCGTATGTTTTGCCTAGTTCAATCTGGAGTTAACAGCTGAGAGCAAGCTAACATCTGTCATTCTCATGATAGCTATCACCGGCACTTTCGCCCTCCCATTCTCGGCATATTTCACGTTCCTGAGCTCTCGTGTTGTGTATTATCGTCTGAAGGACAAGCATTATGTTGGGGACAATTCGTCGAAGGACAATGACCTCACCAACCCGCTCTACCTGGCTGGACGCTGCCACCAGAACTTCATCGAGAACGTCCCATTAGCCCTCATTCTCGCAGCATTTGCTGAATTGAATGGAGGCAACCGCAAAACCCTCACCGCTGCTCTTAGCGCTCTCCTGACTTTCCGAATTTTACACGTTGAGCTGGGTCTTATCACCGGGATGGGTATTGGCCGACCTATTGGATACTATGGCTCTATGGGTACAATTGTGAGCTTGGGTTTCTATGCTGCCTACCTGGTGAAGGGCTATTGGGGACTCTAAGATCTTGGGGGTTACCTGATGGATCTGCGGTCGTATCAATAATGATACTCACTTACTGTACGGGGTAGTCCGAGATCCTAGGGTGATTAGTAAGACCGGTGAAACTAAATGCCATCCATGGATAGCGGTCCTTCAAAGTTCCAAGGTTCTCCCCCCATAATCCTGAATCTTTGCAAACGTATAAAACCAAGTATGATTGAATTTGATCATCGGGTACCTATAGACTAAATAAATATGCCAACTTCTCGAGCTTCAGATCATGACATGTTGAAGATAGTAGATAACCGGGAGGTACTTACCGTCCGCGCCGTAGGCCTACTTGTGCTGGTACCTCGATGTTACTTCTTGGCAACACGCTTGAAAGCTGACATAGGAGGTCCGAGCTCCAAAATTATTACATCCTTGGACGCGATAAGCTAGCTTATCTTTCACCATCAATGCTTTACATGTACCTGAATCAACATTCTATGGTAATAGTTTCACGCGAACACAACGAATAGACTGATTCGCTAGTTACGCGTCCACCTTGTTACATCATGGCTCAGGAACCGATAATAGACGAAGAATATGCCTCCGACGAAGATTCCGACTTTGCGCCCGACGCGGCACCTGCGGCAGGCGACTCAGAGGCGTCAGAATCAGAAGATGAAGTTGACCTAATTGCGGTACCAACCAAAAAACGCAGCGCCGAAACAGATGCTGGCGACGACTTTGGAAATTCGGGCGATGAAGCGATAATACAAAAAGGGAAGAAACGGAGAAAGAAGGATAAGCAAAAGGATGGCGATGCCCAGGATGATGAAGGTGGCGAGGGTGGCCTCATCAAGACCCGGAGTATGCGAGCGAATGAGAAATTGGAGAAGAAGTCACGCGCAGCTACCGGCCCTGTAACGATAGATGTAGACGATATATGGGCTAAGATGACAGCCGCACCGCTGATGCCCTCGAATACGGACGCGGAAATAGAGAAGGAAAACCAACAACCAACACAAGACAGCTCGGATGGACAAACAAAGGGTTCAAGAAACAAATCACAGACTGAAAAACCTGGCGAAAACGACCAGTCGGTAATGATCAAGATTAGGCGAACCTACAATTTTGCTGGCAAAGTACACACAGAAGAGAAATTAGTGCCGCGAGATTCGGCGGAGGCAAAACTTTACCTCGCATCCCAAGATCCGAAGGCGACTGAGGATGTCGAAGCCGAGGACGGTCAAACCAAACGGAGACCACGAAAAGCCTTCCGCTCTATCTTTGAACCCGTGGTTGAAGGTCTCGCACAACGCGCAGATCTGAACCTTGGTATGAACGCGAGACTTCAATTGCGCGAGCAAGCGAAGGCCAAGAAGCTGAATGTGGTTGAGAAGAGCCGCATGGATTGGGCCGGCTTCGTCGATAAGGAGGGTATCAAGGACGAACTCGAACTGGCGGGCAAGTCGAAGGAGTCATATGTCAACCGACAAGACTTTTTGGCGCGTGTTGCGGCCAATAAAGACGAGGAAGCCAGGAGAGCTAGGGTTGCCGGTCGTGTGTGAAAGATTTGGGCATTATTTCGTCTTTTTCACCGTACCCCAGCCTACCATCTAACCGGACGGATCGAGATAATCTCCTATGGCGGATGGCTTGACCGCTATAACCAGATCTACTGTGTTGCTAGATCATTCCGGTTGCGGATTAGAGCTCGCGCGACGGTTCGAATACGGCGTGTGTTCAGTTACACTGGAGTACAGGTATCGAGTAGTCGAACGGGGACTAGCCGCGATCTGACTTCATGAGTTTACGGCAGATCGCCGGCGGGCGAATAGGTCAAGGCGCACTCCTAAGATGGCTCGTCATATATCTGGCGAACGCCTTGATACAATCGCGGTGGGGATCGTAGAATATTAGACGGCCACCCCTTGCGTTACCGGTTTAATTCGGTATGATTACAATGTATCGTCTATAGGTAATCAATCCTACGTATGTCGGATGAACTCTAAGGATATTTTGACAAGTTAATATCTAAATCATGACAATAAAGATCCTAGCACTGCTTCCGAGGTTCCTACACGCGATAATCAATTGACAGATAACCTTGGGAAATCGTTGAATAAAGCTTATAGCCTCTTCCTACATGTCGGTACCCATTTGCTCAATTGTTCTAAGGTTACGATTGGGTATTGGGTCAGTCTATAGGTAGGTTTAGTGGTGAAGTGCCCCCTCAAGTGCCCCATAAACTTGCCTAGGTTCGGGGGGAGCCTTGTGAATTTCTAGGTTGAGACAATGCCCCACCATCCGCCTGGCTGCCCCTCCACGCCAAGTAAGCTGGAGCTTGACCACTTCAACATCGAACATTTGTATAGCCTTAGTAGTAAACCGACAAAAAGCTACGACCTAATCCAAGTCACCGATTTTTGTCATACAACAGTAACAAGGACAACAATCATGGCATCCCATATAACCTCAACAAACGAGCCGTATCCGCGACCGGAGCACGTCGCACAGGCGACGACAACACATCGGCAGGGCAACTTCGTGATCACATCGCGCAAGCTGCCCATCTCGAGGGCGGGGCCTATCGCCGACATGGAGCACGCGCTCGGGATCCCGGTGCCGGAGATGATCTTCGGGGACAACCTAGTAGCGATCCGACACATGGCCACGGGTTGGTCCATCGATTTCAACGCGTACGATGCCCTCAACGCCGTCGACAAGACCGACAAAAACATGCTGCAAGTCGCCTACGCCAAGAGCTGGTCGGCGAGCCGCGAGCAGACGAGTGCTGGCATCAAGGACGTCGTGAAGCCGTACGACTGGAGCTATAGCTCGACATTCCGGGGTACCGAAACCGTGTCGCCTGTGGCTCTTCTCCCCCCGCCGCCGTTCCCGCCTCCTCCGGGTCCTCGTCCTTTCACTGAAGCCACGCCAGGCGCCCCTGGAACGAGCGCTGCGAACCAAGATACCAAGGATGAAAAAAAGGCAAAAGAGAAGGAACGTGAGGAGCTACGGCTCGCGCCGACAAACAAGCCGATCCCGATCGAACTGCTGAAGCGCAAGGATCCGATCCTATTCTTCGATGAAGTTATGTTGTATGAGAGCGAGCTAGACGACAACGGCATCAGCTTGTTCAGCGTCAAGCTGCGTGTCCACGAGCACCGCATGTTACTACTAGCCCGTCTGTTCATGCGCCTTGATAACGTCGTCGTGCGCATCCGTGATACGCGTATTTACGTCGACTTCGACACGGAGGAAGTCACCCGCGAGTACACGGCCAAGGAGTTAGGGTTTAATGAGCTTAAGCGGGTAAGTTCCTTCTTATATATCAACACTATGTGACGAAAAAGATGTGAGATACTGTAGGATGTCTGCTGATTTGATTGTGTCTGCCTCGGCACAGAAACTCCTGATGACGGGGCTCATGCCGGATGCTATTATCATTGCGATGCGCGAAGCAAACGAGATTGCCGAGCTCCTCCCTACAGTCGAGCACACACTAGAAAGCGTTTCCCTAAGATCAGGTGACAAAGACGATAAATAGTCGTTTTAAACCGCATGGTAAGCTATGCTCGCAACGAGAGATTTCCAAAATAGGAACAGCCCCAAAGCTACGGCAATGTAAGAATAGCAAGAGTAGCCGGTGAGTGGCTTATGGATTTACGGTTTGCATGGATTGGCGTTCATGGGGTTGGGCGTGGGTAGTAGTCGATTTTACAGAGGCACATCTGCCCGGGTGGTCGTATCGGATATATGGACTACGGGTTCTAAAAAAGAGCGAGCAAGAGAGAATCGTGTGCATTAGCAAAGCAGATAAACCGTTGGTATTGACCGAGGTATCGAATTACCCCCCCTAATTCAAAGAGTACGCGACCCCTTATAGTGACCCCCTCTGTACTTTTAAGCAGTTGGAAGCACTACTAGTTGCCAATGCCAATGACCTTGTAATGGCATGAAAAACGTCATGTGTCATGAATAAACGTCCCCTATTCCTTCCCCTCCTACTCCTTTTTCCGGCCACCATCTCGCCCCCACCCCGGCCCCGGACTCCTGGAAGAAAATATTAAAGCAATGTTGATTTTGGACTCAACGAGCATCTCGCGGCGAACTACTTTGCGTCATCTCCTCGTAGTCTAGCTGCCATTTATCCACTTCCTGGAACTTGCGCGCGGCATTCTTTAGCTCCTCGCCCATCCGCGCCACCATATCCTGGCTACTCTCCCCACCCGTAAAATCGGCTGTGGGCTGTTCGTCGCCAATCTCCGTTTCGCTGCTGCCTTCTTCTTCCTCCTCCTCCTCGCCCTGGTTCTCTTTGTCCGACGTTCGCCCGTATGTTATTGTGGCGCGGCGGTTAGAGCTAGGTGTCTCCTTAGCCTTGCCGGCGCGTGCCCTAGACGTATTCTGATTTCGGGAGTTAGAGTTAGCGTTAGAGTTCCCGGCCCGCGAACCCGGCCGTGCTGGGTGCCGTCGCGCGCGCACGTCCATGTACGAGAGCTCGTCGTCGTCGTTCCCAAGACCGGAGATATCTACCTCAGCCTCTGAATCATCCTCGTCGTCACCAGGTCTTGCATTCCGGCGACGACGGCGTGGCAGTAAACCTGCGAGGTCTGCAGTCGTAACCTTGACGTCCGCCTTAGAAGCTGCGGCGGTTCTGCGCCTTGTTTTGGCCGGTGGTGATGGCGCTCGATAGTTCGGTGAGTAAGTTAGAGACGGTGGGGACGACATGTCAGATAAATCATCGGCGATCGGTACTGGGGTTCGGCGCAGAGCTGACACGGGGCGCCTTCCTCGGCCTCGCGCAAGTGACTGCAATGGCGGCCAGATCTCTGAGTCGCCTGCTGATGACCCGCTGCTTAGAGGAGGCGCCATGAGTTCCTCGTCCATGATGGGTGTTACTGGCCGGCTGCTATGTTGCCTGGCCGGGGGAGTAGACGGCAGGGACGAGAGCTCTGAGTCTGACTGCTGCACCGCTTTCTCTACAGGCTCGTCTTGGAATGGTGAGGATCGACCACGGCGTTCGTGACCTTCTGAAGATTTTCGCTTGCGCGGATTCGCACGTGACGAAACCTCTGGAGACGCTCGCTCGGGCTCTGCTTCTCCAGAACGCCTCTTGGAACGTTTAAACGGAGTTGACTCGGCTTCGGGCGCAAACCCATCTTCGTCAACTGCCTCTTCTTCATCCTCCTCAGATTCCGATTCGGGTTCGGGCTCTGATCTTTGGGGGCGTGGTTTTCGAGCCGTACCAAGAATGCTGGGTTCTCGTGCCCTCTTCTTGAAAGCACCAATGTTGAACGTCGAGCTGAGACCAGGAGTGTTAGGACCCGCTCGGCTACTTGGTCGAATGTATCCATCGTCCCTGCTCAGAAAGCTCCCCGCGCGGGGCCGTCGATTGAATAGGCTGGTGGTCATGGAAGACGTTTCAGCTGATCGCTGCGCACTTGCTGGACCGGCGGTAGCGAATGTAGTATTCAAATCATCGAACTCGGTATCATCCAAGTCTAATCCTGACATATCCGCCATTCTCCTTTGCTGCGGGGTACCAGTCATCTTGCGTCCCAACTCAATTGAGGGGTCTGACAAGTCGGCAGGCTCGTCCGTCTGGTTGTTTGAAGTCGAAGTAATGTTCTCTAATCGATCCATCGCGGAATCGCGTCGCTGTCGCGCGGCCTCTAGCGCCTTAGCCTGCTGTATAGAAGTTGATCGTGTACGTGTTATAGGTTTGGCATCGCGCATAGATTCCCTTCTCTGATTTGCTTTTTCTTTCTCGCGGTCGCTCACATCGTAGATATCAGAACTAGGTTCGGTAGGCTGTTCCACTGTGGCGACAGGTTGTGGGTTGGTGACTTTTGCAACTGCTCGAGTCGACGCGACGCGAGTTCTCTTAGGTCGCGGCATGACTTAGTGACAGTTGGGAAAATATCTTAGTGTAATATTCAATGGATCGAGAACGGAATAATGGATGGTGCCCGCCTGTCAGCACATAATAAATGATATCGATTGTAGAGTTGATGACTACATATAATACTGTTTATACTGTTCTGGGAGGATGGGGGGTTGTGGCTAGAAAGATGAGAGGAAGTGGGAAGGTCGAGCTTGACGCGTCGAACCGTGTTTAGGGTCAGACCCACAAAATAACTTCAAATTCTCCACAAAAAAAGAGAGCCGCCAACTCAAGACCAATAACCTCACTTTATCAAGTTTTACTATTCACTAATCTGCAGATAAACTACATGTACACATCAAATGATCTCTACAGGTTCGCATATTGAGCCTTAGAACAGGACATCAAACATCGCCCACGTATAAATTAATACGGTATCTCAGTAGTAAACAATGCTCTATTCGTAACTAACTACTTAATGGGTACTGGACGCAATCTATCAAGAACTTATTCCCCAACTTCGTGCCCTGTCATCAGGAAAAGTCTCATAGCTAGACACGGAAGTTGAACCAACGTTTGTCATGCAACTTTCCTCAATGCCTACGATCTCTTGACCTCTCGTAATCTCTCGCTTGAGCTTCCCATTCCCAATCCAACTCATCATCCTGCGGTGGGGGTGGGAAATACCAGCGGTAAAGAGGATCGTAACCATCTGGTATGATTCTTGGTCTATTCGTACGTTGATCTCCGGCGCCAATCTGCTGTCGGTCCACAAACCTGGTCAGGTTCAGCTGGTTTTCTTGAACGCTTTGCTCCGGAGCTCTGTGTGTGCTGCTAGTACTACTGGGAGCTTCATGTGACGGACCCCCTTGGCTTCTGTGTGTGCTGCTATCATGGGTTCTATGCGATGAACTTTTATGTTTCCCATGTGTGCTTTTATGGTGAGATCCCTGCGACGAACTTCCATGGGTATTGCCATCGCGAGTTCTGTGAGATGAACTTCCGGGGGTGTTGCTATCGCGAGTTCTGTGAGACGAACCTTCGGGGGTTCTATGGCTTCCGCTATCGTCAATCATGTGCGACGGACTTCTGCGGGTTCTGTGTCTGTCTTCATCGTGAGTTCTGCGAGACGAACTTCCGGGGATTTTATGGCTTCCGCTATCGTCAATCATGTACGATGGACTTCCGTGGGCTCTGTGCGTGTCGTTATCGTGGGTTCTGTGCGAACCGCTCTCCTGAGCTCTATGCGACGAACTTCCATGGGTTCCATATATACCGACATCATAAATTCCATACGTGGCGCCACCGTGGGTTTCGTACGACGGGCCGCTCTGGGTTTCGTACGCGTCGTTATCGTGAGTTCCTTGCGTGCCGCTGTCGAAAGTCATATACGTTGAACCTTCGTAGGCTCCCCCCTGCTGAGTCAAGCCGGACCCATCACCTTGGCCGTACGCACTTGTGTATATCTGACTCGAAGAAGCTGCTGCTGGCCCCGGTGCGAGTTGGCTAGGATCTTTCTGCTCCGCATCTTTCTCCCCCTTCCTTTTATTCCACGAACCCCTCGCTACCTCATTCTTGCGATCTCTATGTTCTTTGCAACACAAGTTACCGGGCAAGGGTGGCTTGTCACAATAGATGCATTTTCCCTTACCCGACCTATCCTCACGAAGTGCTTGTGCAGTTTTGTTCAAGTTTTCTCGATGTTCGTCACAAAACACCTTAGAAGTCGAGGATAAGGGTCTCCCGCATGATTTCCTGCAACACAGTCCTTTCGCGGTTTGGGCAGCCCTCTTTTTTTCTGCTCTGCAGTATTTGCATTTTTGGGGATTATCGCAGTTATGTGGCCCTGCCATCTTACAGAACAAGCGTACCGAAACGTTGATTTTACCTTGACGTGACTGAAAATCGGGATCTCGTAAATTTTGTCTAAGATAGGTCGTGCCGAATATTGTTTGTGGTCAGAAGTGGATGGAAAGCTGTTCAAGGTGCAGTGGTTATTTTTAATTCTTATATATTAATCTACGGCTTCACAGGAGCATGAATCACGGATTGTGGACTTACAGCAGTCATGTATATAAGGCAACAGTTGAAATCTTCCAGAGCACTGCTAGGTGAGTAAAAACTAAAATCTCAGGTAGTTCGTAAGATCTAACGATTAAATCCCAAAATTGGAGTTGATTGTTTAGACGAACATATCACAGGTGGTTTCCTCTAAATAGGGGTCGACAGCTCGTAAGATTCGTAGGCATAGGATAGTGGAATCTTATATTGACTTGTTGCACAATAAGGTCTATGACTTAGTATTCTTAACCACCTAAGTCTTCTACAATAACCACTTTTTATAGCTTGCTTGAATGAATTCACTCTTTCCATCAGTGTCTAGATTAATATTTCTCTGCCTTAGTAACCTGAATCTGGGCGGCAAGATCAGCTAGGGTATTGACCTCTCTTTTCACCTTCCAAAATGAAATTTCATATCCTTTCTTGGTATATGAGCCAAGCACTTCCGAAAGACATTTCCAGAGATCCTGATTAGCAACCGGCTTGTTCTTAATTGTAAGCCAACCTCTGTTAGCCCGGTCACGTAGCCAATGCGTGGTAATCTTGCACAGATACTCTGAATAAGCGTCTATAACAATACATTTCCATCCCTCGAGCCACCAGTCACGGTACTTAAGGGCAGCAATAACGGCGTGAAGCTCTGCTCTGCTATTAGTCTTGGTACAAGCAGACAGGCGGCCATTTAATTATTATACTTCAAAGGATATAATTCCTGAGTGAGAACTATTAAATACAAAGCCGTAGCGGCTGTAACGGGGCTTTCAGTCGTGTGGTTATTTAGGTGGGAACCCCCGGTGAAAATGAGCATTTCTGAGGCTGCCGATACGAAATGCCGGTTATCATAGAGCAGTTCATGTATGTAAGGGTCTACTGTCCCGACTGTTTTCTCTGGAAACTTAGAAGCTGGATCGTCTGATTCTCTGTACTCGGTTCCCATCCATACTCCCTCACCCCTGTCGTTCATTCTGAGCCTTTAGCGGTGAATGATATAGTCGAAATCACAGTTGAGGAGAGAAAAGTCGGTAGTAAGGTTGAGAATGGCTTGTGGTTATTCCTAGGCCTCCGAGTTATCATCTGAGTGCCGTTGCGGTAGCGGAGCTAGCCCTGGAAGAGTAAATATGTTGTTCTATAACCCTAGGTAGTCCGTCAGGGGATACCAACGTGGTGTGTTAATATTTGTACTTGATACGAACCTTGTGTGAACAGCGGACCGGTGAAGGGAGTAAGAGTATATTTAAAGCGAGGGATTTATTTGCGGAAACTGGTAATGCTAATGTGTCGATGGTAAAACAAGAGGTCAGAGCGAATTCAAATATCAGATACGACTAGGAATAGCGGTATACTTTCATTTTTTACGGGCGTGTAGACCCTACATATAGTACTACGACTATTCTATTCCCCGTACTAGATATCGTATATAGTAATCTTAGCATGATTATATATTGTTCTACTTCTACTAATTAGTAAGGAGTTTATCACATAGATAGGCGGATCCCTGAATGATGGACCACGTACTCTGGGGAAAACATAGTATGCCTGTTTAATTGAATAGGTCGCACTTAGTTGATGTATCAGTTCCCGTATAGAGGATTCCCTGAAAATTGGACTAGTTTAACGGACTGAGACGCGTACAGTATGTCTCGTATACTGCCTAGCTACCTGGTATATGCGGCAGCTACAATATCCTGTAATCGTTCATTAGGGAGTGCAGATCTATCAGTGAGTCCCTGAATTATCAATTAATATATGTATACTTCTTCTGATAATCTAGGCCACTACAATATGTTAGCGCATACGCTTATGTCATGTTTCATCCCTCCCTAATATCACGAAGTCTGCCGCTGACGTAGGTTATCGAACGAGTTCCTAGATTTAGGCATAAAGCCAGTACTATAATAGCAGGATATCTTGGTCTCCTAAGCTGCTTATCTTGCCGGTGGAGATACGGTAATGTTTTCTATACTTATAAGTAGCTGTGGAAGAACCCCAGAGAAAGCTTGTAGCCCCTCTCATACTCGGCTTTAGCTTTTTCGTCTTTGAGATTAGCACGAGCGCTCATAAAGCCGTGGATTTGACCCTCAAAAATTTCCATATGGTGTGGAACTTTGAGGTTCTTCTCGTACTGCCGTACATCCTCGATGCTTTCCTCTTTGGACGCGAGCATCATGGTCGGAATCTTGACTTTGACGGCATCATTCGCATCAACCATAGCCGGCGATGTCTGGATGGCGGCGTTGAAAAGGACATTATCATCACCGGCGAGTATACTAGCCATCTTACCTCCCCAGCAGTAGCCTATGATGCCCCAAGATTTTATGTTTGGATTATGCCGTTGCGCTGCTTCAAGAAGACCCTGGACCTTGGGTAAATGTTTCGGCCACTATGAAGTCCACGGTCAGCGATTGGGTTGAGATCTAGGTAGGGCATATATATTCTGCTTATAGTCTTTCTCATAGGTCGTTTGGACTTTTTATGATGTTAACATCGAGGGGAGCGCACAACACAATAAGTAATTTAGAGAAAAACATAATGTACATACCACACCGCTCTCTACAAACCATTTGCCCAACTTCGACTTCTTTTCATCGTCGGTCGGCGGGTACCATTCTATACTGGCTGGATTTCCCTCAAAGAAGTCGGGCATGTAGACCTGATACTTCCTTTCCACATCTCCAGTAGCCAGGATGTCCGCTCCCTGGATCGTCTGCGGGAAAAAGCCGAAGATATCATAAACTGACAGAATCGCCTTATCTGAGTCTGCTGGACCGGTCACATCTATATATTGTTTTATTGGTACACTTTGTCACCACCTTATCATATAAGTTCTTGTCGGCTACTTACAAGTCTTAGTACTGTTGAGCTCAAGGTAAGTACCTTTCGGTTCGTAACCCTCGATGACAATAGGGGGAATTCTGTGATCATGATGTATTAATATAGTATATTATCTTTTTAGGTTCAATTCTTCGCACCTGCAGCATGCCTCGTTATGTTTTGACATTGTGGGTGCTTAAATACTATGTCATTTACTCCGCAATGAGTTTCTCTTCCACATCGAACGTATGAGATATGATGTATAAGTGGCCAAATATAGCTGAATTAGAAACCATTAAGTATCCTAACTTAGGACCTCGGCCTTTAGGACTCAGCTAGAATAATAGTGGAACCATGCATTATCTCCGGGACTTGTCGTGTTTAGCTTAATAGGGGTAATACTAAGCTCGTCACGGACTTGGCGGTAGATACCTACCTAAACTGTTGTGACTGATATTTGTTGCTCTACTTTCCATAGACAGTTTAATATACATAATCGTAGCGTTCTATATTATTACGGCCTTCAGTACTAGCACGTAGGTGCCTAGCACGAATATATTGTTGGGTATGTATCTACCTAGGTGTCCTCGGTTGTCGGCAGGCGTTCAACAGTGGCACGGGGCTGAACAGCTTGAGGCACTTTCTCTGGAGCTAACTCCACGCTGTAGCCGTCGAGAGGAATCGAAGGAAGACATATGTGCAGTATAGCTTGATTGAGGCATATCGGCCTAAATTCAGCACTTGAAGTCTCTGCCTGGGATTAGGTGCATCGTAGTTTCAAATAGCCCCGACCACGGATTATCAATATAAGCTAGTAATTCATGATAAAGTTCAATTGTTAATTCCGGGCAGCTTCATTTTTTAGTCGGTTATACAATTCGATTGAGGTGACAACCTCCACCGGCAGTGGGGAGCCGGTAGGGGGGAACCGCGAAGTAATAAGAGGGAGCGAACAAACACCTAGATATCATGCCCGACAATCAGTCACCAGGGCTACATCATATCACCACCGAAGTTATGTCGTCCAGCGTGCCATTCCATAACTTGATTCGTTTTCTCGACGAGTCGCTCGTGGAGCATTATGGTGACGTTAAAGAAGGCTCGTTGGACAACATTAAAGGATCAAGAGTAGAAACTCTTCGCGGCGACCTCTATAGCCTCGAATCGGAGGGACAAACGGCGGTAGTGCATGAGGTTCGTTGTCCTTGGTTGGAATACTAAACTTCTCGGCTACTTGCGGGTAGTGTCGAGGCTGATGACTATGGTAGATTCTTCCACCTGTTTCCGCAGCACCGATTTTTGTCTGCATTGGGCTGAATTATAGGGACCATGCGAAGGAGGCCGAGGTTAGTAATTCCCACAAGCCCGATATAGCCATGATCTATTCTGACAAGGCCCTCCATATCACAGTTAGAAGTTCCTCCAAACCCAGTTGTTTTCACTAAACCAGCAGGTAAGCGGCGGTGACTATCAGTCCATGCACTGCCAATTATCTTTTTAGCGATATTCTTACCAGTGTTACAGACGCGTTAGCTGGTCCAACCTCGGACATTACCGTTCCTATTGATGCTAGAATGATGGACTATGAGGTTGGTCATGCATTCTAGCTACATTCATAGGATTGCTAACAAACGTCCACCAAAGGCTGAGCTATGTGTCATTATCGGAAAGACTGGGAAGAACATTCCAGAGGACGAAGCACTTTCTTACGTCCTAGGATTCACGGCAGGTAATGACCTCTCGGCACGATATTGGCAGCGCCCTCCCCAATCAGGAGGCCAATACTGCTTCGCGAAGTCTTTCGACGGTTTCGCTCCAATAGGCCCAACAATTGTTCATCCAAGTCTTGTGACCAAGCCGTTGCAGATACAGACACGAGTGAATGGGGAGCTGAGACAGAATGGGACTACTGATCAGATGGTATTCACTGTCAGTCAAATCATAGCACATATTAGTAGGGGTACAACACTACGAAAGGGCACCATAATTATGACCGGAACCCCTGCAGGGATAGCCGGCAAGATGCTGGGACAGCCGTGGCTGAAGAATGGCGATGTGGTAGAGGTTGAGATCAGTCAGATTGGGCGGCTGAGGAATAAACTTGTCTTTGAAACCGAAAATTAGATATGATAGGTCAATCTATACCAGAAATCACTTCCCTTGGTAGCCAAGGCAAAATTGTTCCGAGAGCCGTATGGTGGACAAAGGTTCCGTTGGAGTCCCGGTGTAGAATTATATCACCTCACCGATCTTCCGTATGTTACACCATTAATCTTCGTTGCTATAATTTAAATTTTCAGACCAAAATCCCAGAAGAAATCATGTCGACATGTCATTGTTTTAGTGGAGTACCAGCTGATGGTTAGTGATAGTATCCTCTTTATGCCCAGCTCTGTTTCGCTTCATGATGCAATTCTTTGTCTAACGCGGGAAATGAAACAGACTCCTATCGGCCATCGGGTAGCTTCTTCGATATCGCCGGCTTGAAGGTCTACAAGTCAACGCCCAAAAGCCCGGGAACCGAATCTAAGGGAAGTATCCTCTTCCTTCCTGACGGTTTTGGTCTAGCAAGACACAACCAGCGCCTTGCCGACTTGTACGCTGAGTGTGGATAT
Organism: Hypomontagnella monticulosa; assembly: GCA_902825475.1. Lineage (NCBI taxonomy): Eukaryota > Fungi > Ascomycota > Sordariomycetes > Xylariales > Hypoxylaceae > Hypomontagnella > Hypomontagnella monticulosa. Next base: position 2,098,635 of record CADEBF010000011.1, on the reverse strand, counting down.
GACACGACAATTCCAGACTACTTCGAGGGCGATGCTCTGCCCGATATCTTCATGAAGTACCTGCCTGGAACTGACCTAGACTCTTACGACGCTTTCACTCCAGAGGTATGGTTCTTAGTGCCACTTCATTTATATGATATAAATTAGTAGTTCTGACGTACGTATCATTTCTGTAGCAGAAGAAAACAATTCGCGATATTCATATGCCGAGCTGGTTGGAGCGTCATACTCCATCCCATATCTCATCACTCATCGGCAAATTTCTGCCAGACTTTCTTGCGACAGTCTCCGGAAATCTTCATGTCATTGGCCATTGCTTTGGGGGCAAACATGCCCTCAATTTCGCTAAGCGCGGGTCAGACGTGGCGTCGGTCGTCGTATTCCACCCCGTAAGTTAGACTACCCCTGAATTATGCGCTTGACGGCTTCTAGGCACAGTATAGCTCAAAACATGCAGTCATTCCTTGAGTCTTCTGACACTGAGAATCTTGAACGACCTGTCTTTATGGGTTTGGCCGAGACGGATATTTTCACGCCGGATCTCACTAGCACTATGCTTTCACAACTGCCAAGATCTGGAGCAAGATACAAGTTGTTGATATATGGGGGCACGAAACACGGTTTCGCAAGCCGATCAGACCTAGGAAATGAGACAGAGAGGGCCATGTTTGAGGAGGCCTTCAAAGATGGGCTTGGATGGATTGAGTCTGCAGCTTCTATTACTTCGACTACTGCTCCTATTGTAACACATTCATAGAGGTTATCTTCGTTGATGATTGAATGTCTACTTTGAACCCTAGCATTGGTCAGAACGATGATAGTTGTTTCGAATTTTACAGACACTGTGCTTTTCTCTAGTACTTGAGTACTTAGTACCTGACGAAATCAAACTCACATACATGAAAGAACCAATAGATTGGTAACTCCCGCCTCGTAAGCGCTAAAGACAGGCACATGGGCATTGTAGATATCAGCCATTGACGTAAGGGATTCTGCATTACGTGCGCAAGCAGATTCGATAGTCGGCGAAAAGAAATCCGTCTGCCGCTCAGCTCAGGGGTTGGGATTCGGTGGAATCGGTAGAGAGTGGAGAATGGGACCGGACCGGGACCCCACCGGGTGGCTCATGACTTCTCTCGGCGGGCACTTATGAAGCCGGATACCGCCCAGTATAAATGATAGGTGATGAATGACGTTTCACCACAACTTACTCTACAGTTTGCGAAACCCGAGACAACGGCACAACGGGCCTTTAATATCTGCAAGTCAACTATGGAGCTTCGGTCGGTACGTACGTTATGTTTGCCGAGTCGCCGAAAGACGTAAGGGATGATGCTCAGAGGGTCGGCGACAGGAATTGCATAGAAAAAGGCTGGCCCCCATCCTCTCGATCTGACCTCAACGAGCTGTTTCACTAAGAATATCTATCCCTATTTCTTCTAACAGAAATTATTATAATGGCTTCCGTCCCACAAACCCTCCAAGGCAAAGTCGCCGTCGTGACAGGTTCCAGTCGCGGAATAGGCAGAGGCATCGCATTGGAGCTTGCCCGCCGCGGCGCAAAGGTCACTATCAACTATGTGGCATCAGCATCGGCCGCCGCAAATGTCGTGAAAGAAGTTGAGGCACTCGGCTCAAAGGCTATCTCCGTCCAGGCCGATGTATCCAAGCAAGATGATATCGAAAACCTCTTCGAGAAGACCATTGAGGCATTCGATCAGGTGGATATCGTCGCGAGCAACAGCGGAATGGAATCCTTCGAGCCCGCCGAGGAGATAACACCTGAGCGATTCGACAAGGTCTTCCACCTCAATACGCGCGGCCAATTATTCGTTGCCGTGGCGGCCTACAAATACATGACCCGGCCCAAGCCGCAACCGGGCGGGCGAATCATCCTTACGTCAAGCATTGCCGCAAGAATGATGGGCGTCAGGGACCACGCCCTGTACGCTGGATCCAAGAGCGCCGTGGAGGGTATTACTCGTTCGTTGGCCACGGACTATGGCCCGAAGGGAATTACTGTCAACGCCATCGCCCCAGGCGGTGTGAAGTCGGATATGTCTGCAGACGCCGCCATCAATTATATCCCTGGTGCCGACAAATCGTGGAGCATCGAAAGAATCGAGGCAATTATGATTGCGGCTTGCCCGCTCGGTCGTATTTGTGAGCCGGAGGATATTGGCAGGATTGTGGCCTGGCTAGGTAGCGATGACAGCGGATGGATTACCGGACAGGTCATCTTGGCAAGTGGCGGCGCCGGCAAGTGAATGAACCGAAACTGGCCTGCGACTCGGCTAGCCGCGTTGGATTTGAGCGAGTTCATAGGTGCCAACTGATAGAGTAGAATATATTTCAATCAGATTCATTAACCTTAGAATATATGTCAAGTCTAAGATTGGGGTCCCAGAACCTTGACTGTTAGTAGAGTACTAGGTAACCAGGGGTAATCATCATAACATGGGTATGATCTCGTTTTCAGAGTCTTCGTGTGTTCTCCTTTATCCCCTTATAGGATCAACGGTTATTTGGGAGGTTAAGTCTTCATTCTGTATCTTGAACCCAGAACTTCCAGTGTAAACCCATCAATCCGGAGTGTGATGGAGAATATGAATTATTTATATGTAAATATATACCTACATATGTAGCTTGCTCTACTGGAGTCTCCTTGACTACACATGTACGTTTCCGCCAAGAATATCGCGCCTTGCAGGCTTACTTCCTATCCCTGAAACCGATGTTCGGTCTGGCCTTGATGCTTTTCTCATCTTCCCCGCTCTTTACCCTCCGAACGAAGTCGTCGGCATCGTAATCTACGCCGACAGGATTCTCCTCAAATTCCTTGGAGGCCATGAAGTCAACCGCCTCTTGGACCGTATCATAATTGTCCACCTGAAACTCGATTTCGTTTCCGTCGGGGTCTTCGTAATACATGCTGGTGCTCATGCCGTGATTTACGCACCATGCTGGCAGTATCCCAGCAGCCTTCTTCTGCTCATATGACGTAGCTAGGTCCTTCAATGTCTCAAACCCAAAAGCTACGTGGTGGAGACCGACCTGGGGTCCTTCAGGCTTACGCCTGTGGGATGTGGGATCGGCAATGATAGCGAGACGATGATGTTCGTAGTCATAACTTAGGAACGCTAGGCGGTGCGATTTATGTGTGATTTTGGCTCCGAGGAGTGTCAAATAGAAGTCGACTAGTCGCTCGTACCCTTCAGGGATAGTTCTTAGAACCACGTGGCATAAGGCAATAGGTGATAAGGGCTTGGATGTTTGAGCAGAAGTGGTGCTGTTGAGAGCCATGGTGCTTTTATGTCGAGGCTTCGAAGCTTGATCTGTTTCTGCTCAGTAATAGGGACGACCTTTGAGTCGAGTTATTTTGCAGAGCGGGGCTTTAATTACTATTGTAAGTGCGACCGGCGTCTTATAATAACTCGTGATACGGCGTCTTGAAACAGTGTAACTTAAATGTCCCTTAGCTACGGAGTCGAATGACGTACATATGTAGGGGAGCAATTCGGCGGCACCCCACCGGTATCTCAGCTCGGGGAGGGAGGGTTTAGGGGATGGACCGGGTCGTTGGATTTTACTTGGAAATAATCATTGGGTGGCTTGATGCGAATTGAAACACACATTGAATTCATAGTAGGGTAGGCTACATACTAAGTCCGTCACTTTTCAATTAAGGTTCGAGCTTGGTACAATAGGGAGATCATGATGCTCGCTATCGACATGTCTTGCCGATGAAAAGTCCGCGACACCAACCTTTTCCGTCAACCCACAAGCCACAATAGATGTGATGGGTATTTCCGAGAGACGTTTGATAATATGATGTAGGGTAGGTAAACTGTGCCAGTCGAGAGGGCTCCATTTGACTTCCCCGCTCGATCCGACGAAACGCCTGACCGTTGAAGATTGCTGGATTTTCCGTTCCGCAGCATATGGGACAACGACCGGGTATTCGATCTCGGCAACCCCGGGTCTACCCGTCGTTGGCATGTAACGGTGCAGAAGTATCCCGTCGTCTGTCCCCGCTTCCGAGGGAGCCAGTCCCGGAGCGCTCCCTTCCGCCGCACGTAGATCCCCCACACTGAAGTTAAGGAAAGGGGATCCTTGCCATGAAGCCGACATTTGGTACGACCCCTGTGTCTCACTAATGGAGATATCGGCGAACAGCTTCGGAAACCCGAGCTCCTCGCGACCACTGATAATCGGATCGGCTAGGTCTTCCCATAGAACCGGAAGAAAAGTACCCTTATGCACTACACCACTGGAGGAACCGTACTGGGTTCCGTGGATGTAAAAGCTCACAATGTTATATCCGCGGAACGCCAACCACTCAAGCTTGTCTAAGCGTTTTGAAGCGAGAGTCACATATGCGCTTTGATCGGATGATGACGTATCTTGGAAAGAGAAGCCTGGTGGAAGTAGGCTCACGAGGGCACTTTTTGGCGTTTTGAAGGTTATGAATGCCTCCTTGCTCGTCGAGGAAGATCCATCGCGGCGATGCCCATCGAATGACTGTCTCGGCCCCGGGAATGGGCCAAAAATGGCCGGCATTCGATGGTGCAGACAGTTGGATTTGACAGCGGGATCCATCCCTACCGCTGCTCGAGTAATAGGGGGTACCCTGAATCGGCCTTTCATATTTTCTTTATCAAAGCAGCTATACACACTGTTAATCAATTCTTTAATATCAGGATTTGACATACCTAATGAGGCCCGAGTCCTCGCTCTTTCATAGCCCTATGGATACTGAAAGATAATCGCGAGCGCTTCCGCTCCCGGCACCCCACCGGCAGGCCGGGTATGAAAACGGGGCACAATTTCGGTGCCCTTGCTACTTTCCTCGGAGTAAGGTGGATTTCATTTCACATGAGTATGTGAGTCATGGTTGTATTTGTGACCCCAAGAAGGGATGGTTCGGTTTCCTCTCGTATGATTTCCTCGGGGAGCATTATATACTTAAAAGTAAGAATCGGTCTCGATAGGAGTAGGACATGTAAGTATCATACACCAAACCCCATATACACTGCCAAGCATAGACCTCCTTTATTCCAGTCTGGTGGTGGAATAACTCTGTCATTTCTCATAAAATCCTCCGCGTCATATTTGAATCATACTGACTACGCACATGCCAAGGATGAAGGAGATGGTCAATCCCGAAATGCACGTATCACCATATGATGACACCATCCCCGTTGTTATCGTCGGCGCGGGGCCGGTAGGGCTTCTGCTTGCACTTCGTCTTGCGCAGAGTAAGATTCGATCAATCGTTTTGGAGCAGGAGACCGCCCTCGGCATAGCACCGCGCGCAATTGGCTACTATGGACCTGTGCACAATGTCTTCAAGGAAGCTGGAATCTATGACCAGGTGGCTACCGAAGGAATGCCCTCTGGTGGATATGCATGGCGGACACTCCCAACTGAGGACGAAAGTGGTGCCAAGACACTTGGGTCAATATTGGGCAAGAACATTATGAGCCGACCAGATTCAAACGGCCGATACGGTATATGCACATATTCGATACAACTAGCTCAGTGCCGTCTTGCGGAGATTATGCTTGAGAAAGCTAGTAAAACGGGCCTAACTGAGGTACTCTGGGGTCACCGTGTAATAGACTTATCGCAGGATGATGCCGGAGTCACCGTTTCCACGGTTTCGGGGCAGGGGGAATCTCACACCCTCCGGGGTCTCTACCTAGCCGGTTGTGATGGAGGAAAATCTAACATTCGGAAGTTGCTCGGGATCGGTCTTAATGGGCATAGTTGGCCTGAACGTTTCATTGCTACCGATATTCTCCGTACCGCACCCGTCGTCGAAGATCCGCCGGTACATTTCACTGTGGATCGAAGATATTGGGCGGTCGTGACGCCACTTGAGCATGTTAAGCCGGGCGTAAGGGGCCTGTGGCGATACAGCATGGCGGTACCAGCGTTCGAGGAGATGGCCGATGGCGGCCAGACGTTCCTAACCGATGAACAGGTTCTCGAACCTGAGTATGTGGACTCACTTCTCTTACGACAGATAGACGGACCCCGGCCCAGTGACCATGTCGTCGTCCGGAAAAGCTTATATAAGATGCACCAACTTCTCGCGAGCACTATGCACCGTGGTCGATGCTTACTTGCGGGCGACGCGGCTCATATCAATAATCCTATTGGGGGATTAGGTCTATGTACCGGCTTACTCGATGCAGACGCGTTACATCAGGCGTTAGAGATCGTGTTCTCTCTGGGGAAGGAGCAGAGCGCCTCCGCACCCATCGCCAAGATACGGCATCCAGGTCGGACGGTCGACCCGCTGGCTGTTTTCTCACGATACTCAGCGGAACGCCGGCAGGTTTTCCAGAACATCATACACCCCTATAGTAGCGCGAACAAGATACGCCTGCACAGCGCGGATCCCGAAGATGTGGCTAGGGAAGATTGGTATTTCCAGGCTTTGCGGAGAGGAGACGCGAAAGAGCTAGCAAGGATTCACGCGCCACTCTCTGACAGCTGGAGAACTGATATGTGGGGCATGCTCACAACGTTCTTCGAGGATGTGTAAAGATAAAGATTGAAAACTGACTTTTCGTAAATAGCATTGAACGACCAGCGAAGAGACTGGAGAGCATGTACACTATCAATAAGGTTGCGGCTGTAGAGTGTCCGCTTACATACAGAAAGGACTGTGCCTATTTAATGCTTATTCACCGTTCAGAGCGTTCCTACGACACAAGAGCTGGGCTAATTTACCCCTGATACCTTCAGAAACCCTTGTTGCTATTCCCTCATCAAAAACCAATAGACATGTTTCCAAAACCTTGCCAGGATACTCCAATGTAACTGGACCAGCAGCGTCGCTCGGACCTTTACTTAAGGCTGGGATGAGGGCCGGTGAGCGGGGGTCCCAGGGTGTACCGGCCATGTCATCTTTACCAGTCCCTCTTACTAAATTCCAACTGTAGTAGTCAATGATATCGCCGTCTTGTTCGTCAATCAGAAGGTATGATGATGACGAAGAGGATGTCCATATCAGCCCGTAAAATAAACTGCATGCCCACAAGGAGAGGGTGGAACGATATAAAGCTGCCGGCCACCACGGTGGTCGCGTTTTTTGGTCAAGAGAGCGGAATAGGCGAATAATCCGACCTGCGTGAAATACGGCTTCTTTCGGATTGTGTACGAAGCGGGCCGCTTCCTGAGAAAATTCGCGAAGCTCTCTATCGGATAACTCGCGTCGAGCCAATTCCTCGATATCGGGGATGCTGGCCACTGTGTTTAGATTTATAACGTGATAAGTGATCAGGGTCGCCGTGATCAAGTCGCTGTTCGATTCATTATTGTCTGTTGATGATCCCAATGTTGCGGGGAGGCTTGATTTGTATAAATCGAGCCACCGATGCAGGAGTGACCTAATTTCGTGCATTCGAACGTGTGTGGAGGCCTTCGTGATAGGAGAGAATGATCGAGAACAAGTCATTTCGCCAAGACAGTCGAGTAACTGCCGACAACTATGGACAAGTGCGTGTAAAGGATGAAGCAGTAAACGTAGAGTAAGAGGAGTTAAATGTTGTCGCTTTTGTAATGTGAGGTCATCGTTTAAAAACCATTGGAAAAGTGTACGAAGCGATGGTTGCGGCCTCGGTTGGGTGGCGTACGCTCCGATACCCGAGTCGTCGTCTCGCAAAAGGAGTTGCTGCCACGAGGCATCGGTAGATAACCAGAAGTCATCACTACTCGGAAGCGATGAATTCAGAGCTAATATAGGAATAAGAAGATTGGCTTCTTGAAATAAGCTCAGCTCCAGGTCTAGCAGAACCCATGCATAGGCAAGCCTGTTGTTCATGAGTTAGCAATGATTGCGCACGGAACAGCTGTCGGTCTGATGATTAGGTGGAGGAGCACAACCTTATGATTCTCTCCCGTTCTAGCCATCGCGTCCTACCAAGCTCCCAATCGCCCTCCGATGTTGAGTAATTGTCCTGGATATCGAAAAGACCGCCATTTCGCACCATCTAGCATTGAAATGTTAGCAACTACCTCTTCCTTATAAGCATCGATCGTCAGAAACGCCACTCTCACGAGATCATACCGCAGTGTAGATGCCTCGTTGCCCAGAACTGATATCCATCAACCATTTGTCACCGCTCCATGCAGCTTGTGTAACAAACAGTAGAGCCGAGTGAACAGGGAAAGGGTGGTGGCATGTAGATACGTCCTTCTCTACCATATCAAAAAGTGAGATCCTGCAGACCTCCGTCAACCCCGCCGAGAGGCGACGTCCCTCGCTTGTAGGGTCCGAACTAGCTGCCTGAGATATCATGAGAAGTATTAGGAGGGTAGCTGCACGGCTACTTCCCCCATTTACGATCGAGTTCGCATCCAAAATCCCGCCAGGCACGAGCTTGTAGAAGGGTTCGAAAAGACGCATGTATTCTCCGAGGAAATATTCTAAAGTCGCCGCCGGTGGCAGAACGAGGAATCCTTGTGAAATGTCTTGGCTCGGCGAAGCTGCTTCTATGGAGGCTATCGCGGGATCCAGCCTATGAACTTCGAGTGCCTTTCGCAGAAACGACTGTGAGATAGCCGAAAGCGCATCTCGAGTGCTTTCATAGAGTGGCATGCTCACTACCTTGTCCGCCAGCGCCGGGTTAGAGAAGCTACCAAGATCAAACCAGCCCCAAAGTCTGTCATACTTTGGCATATGACTTAGATTCTCGAGGAATATTCCAGCTGTCCTAGGACAGTTTATGATGTCCTTCTTCGGATTGCATCGAAACGCAGACCAGTGATCTCGGCCTTCGACAACGGCAGGATGTTCTAGAGGCTCGGTTATTGATTGAGAAGTGGGGTCCCAGAGACTATCTTGTCTGCCCTGAGGTGAGACATGCAATTCGGCATTCGGTGTGCAGTTTTGCATTTGCACAAGGTCCTGGGAATCGGCGGCCGGCCACTCTACTGGCGATGGACCGTTGGGAATAAGACTAGGCTCCGATGCTATCAGGGTATCCTGGCAGGGGACTTCGCCGGTATATTCAATAAAGGAGTTACCCCCCATAGCCATGTCTACATCTTTCTGTGGTTGTAGTTCAGGTTCGAATCTTACTTCGGGTTCGGGATGATCCCCAGTGCCATTCGTCTTCTCACTAACTACAGCTCCGTACGTAATTCCCGGGTCACGATCGCTCACAAGATCGGCCGAGACTTTTTCACCTTCAACGTCGACGCGCGGCGACCGGTTTGAGACGGCGGCTCCGCGCACCCTCTTCGGCTGTCGATCGCAGCTTAGTCGCTTGGTACGACACCTGTTGCATGGCGAATCGGAATCGCATTTCGCTTTCATTTTCGCGCAGTTGCGACAAGCCGACTGTGTTCGAGCTCTCACTCTCACAGCGCCCTGAGGCGAGCTGTCGGTGTTAACATCTCCGTGAATGGCCAGGTGCTTTTGAAGCACATCCCTGGGATCAATTAGTTATACGAAGATCGCATGGTTGGCATCAGACAGGTGCCCCGGGTTACGCGAACCCTCGAGAAAATGATATATGACATATTGAGCATTTGAAGCGTTTTATATTGGTATCTACAAGCAAATGTGTCAGATCCAGGGACGATATCGCTGTTTCTCGGTGGCGTCCACTTACGAGTGACCAAGTGACGTTCCAAATGTTCGTTACGCTGGAACTGCTGCCCGCAGTAAGTACAAAATGCCATCTTCACCCTGCAGGCTGGCGAATAGTCAGCCAGGTAAGACCTAGATAAATTAAGTTAAGTCCGGATATGGGGAAGTATTAGATAGGCGACCGATGTCATTGCCCGAATTCTGCAGATAACTGCTGCGCTAAACTGAAATCTACTAACAAATTCGATGGATCGTATCACAGCACACATGTATCTAACATGTCTCATACGCCACTCCAGTTTCACATTCGATCTTCGTATGCGGAACACCCGGGAGTACCGCACAAAGGACAGCACTTTTAAGAGCTTTACTAGGAGAGAAGATCGATCAGGACGCGGGCTGGAACATTGGTATAGATCAATTCTGGACAAGTCTTCATCGACAACAAAAGGGGGTTCTGCTCCACTAAATCCTCCCGCAGCTGACGACTCGAGTAAACATTCCCGAACCAACAAACCAGCATCCCAGCCACCCAATCATAGAGCAAATATATCCGAGGAGCAAGCCAAACAAAGAAACAACAGGGACTAGGTAAGTTCAAAAGATCATATACCCTTGGGACAATCGGCTTAGAATGCGGGGAATTAGCGTGAGGCATAACGACTAGTGATCAGGTGAATAGTATGGTCATTGTCGCACAGCTTCCAAAGTTCCCATAGCTCCAATGCGGGAAACGGACGTAAAGACCGAAACGATCGATTCGATTCTGACTTACATACGGTGCTGTAACACCTAAAACCCCTCCCTTGGAGATCTACACAGGAATAGCCAATTATAATTGAAATTGAACCAGACATATGCTCTTTATGGAATGTCTGATGGATTTTAAGCCAATCAGACAAGATGGAATTAGAGGGTTACGAGGCTTCAGGGTACTTTTTAGGATACGCGACCATTGGTATGCCCTCTTCGTGCTTTCCACCGGACCCCCACCGGTCCGATGGGGATAGGGGAAATAAAGTTCACGGGCGTGGAGAACCGGAGCGGTTCCAGGCCTTTAACCTCTCACCCGATAGCCCTACAGCTCCTTCCACGACTGAAAACTGTTGCTGTATGTATGCATGTACGTACGTACTCGGGAGCTTACCAACACCCCATCCCGGGTTCGGCGAAAGCACTTCAGATTGGTCCGGGGATCAACATCATGCAAGTAGCCTTACCCGTACCACTTGAGTGAGCACCAACAACAGCGGCGGCCTTTTTATCTCTCGCGACCTGCTTCTTTTTATTTAGGATCGGAAAACTTATGGTCAAATTTCATGCAGGTTGACTCCATTAGTTCCTAGCTCACCGACCTCGTCAGGATGCCGTTCAAGTCGTTGAAGGAGTTGGATCCAAGTGAAGGAACGGTTCAATTGTATAGCGGTATGTTTTTTAAATCAACCTACAAAAAGAGACTGGAAACATAGACCAGTGTACTTGATATACATGGAATCTGATTGGACGCCAGGGAATATTTCACAGCAGCATCTGGGGGACGGCGATACTGTCCTGTTCCCACAACCCTCCGCAGATCCCAACGACCCACTGAGATGGTCGAAATGGCGCAAACACGCCGTCTTCCTCTCAATATGTCTTTTCGCATGTCTAAACAACTTGAATGGAACTGTTCTTACCGATAGTTTCTTGACTATCTCCGAACAACTCGATGTTTCCGTGACGGAAGCTTCCGGTCTTCTTTCCTGGGTAGTCCTTATTCAAGGTCTAGCTGTCAGTCTCGCCCCTGAATTTTAGTCCGTGCATACACTGATCTCGTCTTCGACTAGAACTTCATTTGGGTCCCTACGGCAATATACTTTGGGAAACGTCCTGTATTTTTGCTTGCATGCGCCATCGACTTTATTGGAGCAATATGGGCCGCAGCTTCGCCCGATTTTGGGTCCCTACTGGCAGCCAGTATCTTCGGTGGTTTTGGTGGTGGCGCATCCGAAGCTCTAGGTGCTGCGATCATTAATGTGACTACCACCACGGCTCACCTTGAGTACCAAGTAACTAACGCCACATTACATAGGATATCTACTTCTTGCATGAGAGAGGCTCGAAAATGTCATGGTATATTATTTCCATCGCGTGGGGTAGCAGCTTGGGGCCACTAGTGGGTGGTTACTTGATCGAATGTACGTGCTTACACTCTCCGGGCCGTTAATTCATAGGCGAATCCATGGATATTGACTATACTTCAGATAAGGGTTGGCAATGGGGGAAATGGCTTGGATCGATCCTCCTAGGCGTTAATCTTCTATTGATATTCTTCTTCGCCCCTGAGACGAGGTTCCAAAGATCGCCTAACCCCTCTGTGGGATTGGATCCGAACCTGTCCTCTGACAGCCCGAGCGAGAAATTTGGGAGCAGATCCGAACATCTAGAACTCGGCGCCAACAGTCCGTCGTCGGGGCGCCCGAGCGCTGCATATCCCCATAAGAGTTATCTGCAGTCGCTGAATCCTTGGAGCGGAATTGCCCCAGGTGCATCGTTCTGGGATTTGATGTTTCGTCCCATACCCCTATTAGCTTATCCGGCATGCGCATTCGCCGCACTTGCGTGCAAGTTGCCCCTTAACTCTTCTACGGTCTACGAAATGGTACTAATTAATGAGAAGACTCACTGGCGCTCGCCCCGACTATCATGGTCAATGCCCTCAGCTCAACTATATTGATCCCGCCTCCTTATTACTTTTCCATTGGCTCAGTGGGCTTGATCAACATTGCCGGCATGAGTAAGCCATCCCATCCGTCCTCAGACCTCGAAATGGCTTCATAAAGCAGTCTTACGGGCTGCTTTCATCATAACATGCGGGCCTTCTATCACCACTTATATGTGATCTATTACGTCAACAACCGGTCTGATCGAACGCTGACTTGTATCATGAATTATAGTTGGACAAGGCATAGGGGCCTTTATTGGTGGCTTCTGCATAGATAAATGGTCATCATTCTGTGCTAGGCGCAATAATGGTGTTTTCGTCCCCGAAACACGCCTCCTTCTCTTCATTCTCCCGACAATCATAGTGTTTGCTGGCATACTGCTCTTTGGCTTCGCGGTACAGCTAGAGATGCATTGGGCAGTCATCTTCCTAGCATATGGGATGTTGAGTGTTGGTCTAACTGGATCCGCGAGTATTACCATGGTATATGTTTGCGACTGCTACTTCCCCGTCGCGGCCGAATGCCTGGAAATGATCAACGGGATCAAAAACGTCGTCGCGTTCGCTTTAGGTTACGCGGTAGTACCGTGGGTTGATAATATGGGATATATAAAGGTAAGTCAATAGTCCTAGATGTGTTGTAAGAGTTCCGGTACTAATAACCTGAAGGCTTTTGGTACGCTGAGCGGGATCTTTGGGGGTCTCATGGCGCTTGTCATCCCGCTCCTTCTCTGGGGCCCTCAAATCCGTCATCATACTTCGTCGAAATGGCGTCTGGTCAGCTGGGAGCTGGAATAATCGGACATCTAACTAAGCTATAGTTCTAGTGCCTTCAAAAGTTCTGAGCTGTTATAATGCTATCTATCCTTCTATGACTCCTCAAAATGTTTATTTACTTATTGTAATCACGTTGTAGAAATTTCGACAGAACTAGACTAATGCTAGTACTATATACCCTGGTGGAGTTTGGTTATGACCCCTTTTCTCCGCATTGGGTAAATACACGTATATAGGTCAGGAATTATAGTATAGATGGACTCGGAGACTTATCCCCTTATATTTTTCTCGTTTATAGACACCATCGAATTTTTTCAACTTTCAAATTAAGTCTACATACACCAGCCTAAAGTGGGCGGCGATAAACTAGGTATTGCTGAGATACTAGAAATATAACCTAGTGTGGACCAATAAAGGCATGATAGCAAAGCTAGAGCGTTCTCAACATAACAATATCGATATCAAGCCAAACTTCCATTATAAAGCACAGAGTAAAGCTTCCCCCTTTCCATGATCCCCCTTGATTAGGCCCCAGTCTCTTTTCTAAAGGTCCTCGCTTTTCTCCACCGCATCAATGAGCCAGTCGATAACTGATTGTGGCTTCATAACGGTAGGGCAGTGACCGGCCCTAAGATATGTAACATCAACTTTTCTCCCACTTTCCTTTTCAATTATGTCGATTCCAGCTTGCTGTGCCTTAGGCGGAATGATGAGATCATCTTCGCAGAGTAGGTACGATACTGCGACGTCCTTGTACCCAGGGTGCGTCAACTCGTTGCCGAAGCTGATTGACGAGTGAATATCGAACTTCTCGGCCAGTGCCATTCTTTCTTCTTGATCGGGGAGATCTGAGATTACAAGTGCAGCAGCTGCCGGCGGATCGGCCCAATGGAGCCAACCCTCCTCCTGTAGTTTTGTTAAAATTGTGAATGGGATAACCTGCGGAAAGAGGCGGGGGAGTCATTTACATCAACAGTGAAGTCGATGCGATTCTCATCGGGTATTTCTGTAAGAACACTACCAGCTGAGCCGCCCACCGGCGGGACCAGACAAGTCATATATGCGATCCTTATGAGCCCACCCTTTTTGCCTTGCCTCTGTCTCTCCATCTTCGTCACCCCCTTGGTGCACTGCGTGGACGGAACTCCTCCGTACGAATGGGCCATAAGTATGACTATTGAATATATGATTAATATCTGTCTGATTGGACGGGATTGCATTGTCGACTCTTCATCAGAATTCCAGCAGCAAGTGCTTTGGTTGGGAAGTCTTGTCTAGTGGGCAGTTTCTCACCATCTTTGCCTTCATCTGCCAATGTGGCAATCTCTTTAGCGATATAGGCAGCATCGTCATACATAGTCGGTAGGGTTTTCGCCCTTGGCCCCGCTTTCAAGCCGACAGTTGGGCAATGTAGTCCTCTGATTTCATAGCCTTTATCTGCGATTGGCTCGATGATGTTGTCGTACAGCCCCGGCCTTGCGAAGGAGCCAGGAACGATCAGGATCGAGGGTTTCGCCATGTTGGATATGTTCAGAATAGATCAATGGTTTAGCATCAATGTCGTGTCGGGTCTCTCATCTGAAAAGAGGGGGGCGAGGAGGTAGATGATGGTCTAAATATGCCTGGCGTGAAGTGGACCCAGTGATAGCTCGAGTACATTCCTCGGACATTCCTTTGTGATTCTTGTCCAACCCCAACATTCACATGTTACCCCATTGATTATTAATAGAAGGCGCCTAACAAGTGATTCCAAGCCTCCAGTTCGCGGACCTTCAATGGTCCGTAGATGGAATAATACCAACATCATTTTACACCAACCGAGGTAGTGATGCTCGGACGCTATTACGGCTCAACCGGGATAACTGATGCTCCACCCGGCCCGTCCTGCCCAGGTGGTTTGTCCCCGCGCGGTAATATCACATAACGTCACCCGATAAATCGTCTACTATTAACTGTCCCCGCATACTAACTTACTAGTACAACTTACTAGTGCTTGTTAAGTTAGGAAATAGATAACCAGGTCTTCCTCCGCCTTATGCATATCCACTACTACTGTTTCGCGGGTATGACAGCCCTTGGAAGTGAAGAAATTCGAGGCGTGAGGGGAAGGGTATTGTGGCTTATACTATATAGAGGATTTGGCTGCCACGCCACTGAAACTCACATACCTAGAGACATTCGCCTCATGAGCGCTCGCTGATATGGATTGAACTTTTTTAGCCGAAAACGTTCAACAATAGGAATGTAGTTTCGGTTTCGGCAATGCTAGTCCTAAAAATCGTTAAAGAATCGTAACAAGACCATATAGATTCATTCACTAGGACTAATCAAAGTATATGCACCTATCATGATTGAAATCAGGTTTATTAGTATAAAAGTAAAGAGTGTCGGCTGAGCGAGGGAGAGCACTGCCAAGGTTACACAACAGCACGCCCCAATTTCACAAGAGCGCAGAACAATCTCGAAGCTATCTAGAATGATATATCCAATTTACTACATGGCTCCCAATGGCGTATTGTAGCCCTTGTCTTCTCTCGGATACTTGCCGAGAATCGCTTATTAGCGGCCATCCTAACCTGGCTCACTTTATGCTAGGATAATTTGTGTGAGCAAAGTAATGCAATCCCCATTTCATTAAATATACTCGTCGAGTAACACTGCATTGTTCCAGTCCATATGGACCAGCGCACCACGACAACCAATTAGTGTCACACGACCTCACCTATTGCCATGATTTATAAGAATTCGTGATGGCTCGTTTTCGGGAGAGTTACAAGACGAGCTTAAGCCGCACAAATACGTCGAGTCTCAATAGGATCTTATTTGAACTATCAGGGGGGCGGATAGCCAGCCACCTAGAATGTGTCGCTAGCCTCTAGACCCTTACGCCTATATAAGCAGCCACTCCCACCTAGCTAGATCGTGAACTAGGTATAGATCGTTCTAGTCATCGGCGCTTTATACCCCTTGAGATATCATTTGGTGGACTCATATCTCCAACACGGGTCAGACGCCATGGCGCCCAAAGTTGTCCTCATTAGTGGCGCGAACCGGGGCTTGGGCAAAGGACTTCTTGAGCGATATCTTGCTCGGCCGAATCATATCGTCATAGCCGCAAATCGCAATCCGGAGCATCCCACTTCGAAAGCCCTTGATGAACTACCCAAGGGCCAGGGTAGTCGTCTAGTTGTTATCAAGATCGACGCTTCGATCGAGTCCGATGCTACCGAAGGTATCGGGAAGCTTATTTCACAAGGTATCGAGCATTTGGATATCGTTATCTCTAGTGCCGGCGTTTCCTACGCATGGCCCAAAATCTCGGAAATTAAGACCGAGGAGTTGCTCGGACATTTGACACCGGATTTATTTGGCATGATATGGTTGTACCAAGCCACACTTCCGCTGCTAAAATTGTCCGCAAATCCCAAGTGGATAACCATTGGATCAGTAGGCGCGAAGATAGAGGTTGGTAGTATTCTCCCCGAGAGATCGATGCGTTGTGTTAACTATTACTGAACACCGGCTAACGCTAGGCGAACCATTTAGTAAAAAACCTATTCTCCATCTTCAAGATAGGTATAATAACTAATAGGATCTCAGGGAACAACCGCCCATTCCCAACGCGGCGTACGCTACATCCAAGATCGCAGCGCATTGGTTGACCAAACGAATGAATCACGAGGAAGAGTGGCTTACTGCTTTTGTACTACATCCCGGTTGGGTTGATACCGATATGGGCCGAGCCGTGGCTGACGCCTTGGGGGGCAGTGACAAGATTGATATCCCGTTCATCACTCTTGAAGAATCCTGCGGCGGAATGGTAAAACTAATCAACGAAGCGACCAAGGAGTCTCGTGGTGGAAGATTTTGGGGTTATGATGGCGTACAGGAATCCTGGTAATGATCAGGGGTAGAATACATGTATATGCCTTTGGCCATGGCGTTTCACCTATCCAAACAATGATCTCCCGTGCCTCAATAGATTTCTCCGATGGGAAAGAAATAGGTATTCTAAAGTTCGCTGGTAGACCATGTCGAGGTATGACAGACAATTTTTTACCCAATCGGTTGGTATTCAGATATTTCGGTTAAGGGGTTAATGTACCTGTGCATCAGATACCGGGGCACGCTAAGGTTCAAGGTGCTAGGTGCCGAAGCGGCGGGTTATGCGCATATCAATTCCTGTTTAGGGGAATATGCATCAGTGCAGCTTCATTGTTATCGATAATGGAAGACCCAGAAAATTATTGAAATTTTGAGGAAAGCGACTGAGCTCAATTTAAACACCACTCCGTCGCCGCGATATAAGAATAGGAGCAAATTCAGCTTCATAGGATGCGCTCCTTCCTTTCGGCGCCGATATGCCCGGCATGCCTCTTCGCGACAAAAGGCCGAAATGCCCTCCAACTTACCTCCCGGCCATGGAACCCGCAACGATTTCTATCCGGTCGGGTGAGAACCAGTCCTTCAAGAATGGTACTATCCGACAGCGTCGCACGCGCTCCTAGACGAGATGGCCGGGACCGAGATGATAAGAAACCACGGCGAAGGTCGGACGGTCCGTTTGGCGGTATGAATCAGACATCTTTCGGCGCGCTGGAACGGAGACCTTCGTCAAGACCACCAACGAGATTCGGTGATAGCAAAGACGGTAGGGATAAAAGGGGCGGCAAGAAGGACGAACGGCGGACCAAGGCCATGAAGATGCAGAGCTCTCTCGCCACGGTATCATACGGCCATCGAACGCGAATGAAGACGACTATGGCCGAACTAGAGTCGTTCGAGAAATTCGATCTCTTACCTTCAATCAAAGAAGCTATGTCTAAAGATGTGCTGAAAGGCATGGCCGACCTGAGACCCACCCCTATCCAACGACTCGCGATTCCTGCCCTGCTTGGCCAGGATACCAGTCGCCGATCCTCTCGAGCCAATAACGATAAGGGAAGGCAAGAGTTTTTACTGGCGGCGGAGACAGGTTCAGGCAAGACTCTAGCCTATCTCCTTCCTGTGGTTGATGCGCTTAAGAAGGCTGAAGCGGCCGATCCTGCTATAGCGGCTTACCGAGAGTATTTCGCAAAGCAGATGGCAGCAATGAAAGAACCAGGGTATACGGGGCCCCGGGAATTTGACCCGCATCCAACCACCGCGCGGCCCAAGGTAGTAGTACTGGTGCCAACAGCTGAGTTGGTTGATCAGGTAGGCCGTGTTGCGAAGGCATTATCGCACCAGGTCAAATTCAAAGCCAGTCTTTTCTCCGCCAATGTTTCCGCCAAAGTCATCAACTCAAACATGTACTCACCTACTGGTATCGACCTCGTTGTGGCAACCCCACATTTATTAGCATCGATAGCAGACTCGGACCCCTACGTTCTATCCAGGGTTACTCACCTGGTAATAGATGAGGCCGATTCGCTGTTCGATCGCAGCTTTTCGCCTGTAACAACATCTATCTTGGACCGTGCACTGCCGTCTATAAAGCAACTAATTCTATGCTCCGCCACGATTCCTAAAAGACTTGATAATTACTTAGGCACAGAATTCCCAGATATGGTTCGGATCACCACACCGAATCTTCATGCTATTCCTCGGCGTGTGCAACTAGGAGTCATCGACGTGTCTAAGGACCCCTACCGAAATAATAAGGACCTTGCCTGTGCGGACGCCATCTGGTCGATTGGCAAGGATGCTGCTCGACATGAGGGTTCTGTGGCTGGGGAGGTAGACGTCAAGCGCATCATGGTATTCGTCAACGAGCGCGAGAAGACGCAGGAAGTCGCCGAATACCTTGTCTCCAAAGGCATCGACGCCGTAGCCCTTCACAGGGATACTTCGGAACAGCGGCAATCGGAGATGCTCGGTTCATTCACAACAACTGCACCAATAAAAACTACTCTCGAAGCTTCTACCGTACCGGCCCCTGGCAAGGGGAGGCGGAGTTTGCCAAACACAAAGGTAATTGTGGCGACTGATCTGGCCTCGAGGGGCATTGATACCCTAGCTGTTCGACACGTAATATTGTACGATGTACCGCATAACACTATCGATTTCATACACCGCCTAGGTCGCGCAGGCCGCATGGGTAGGAGGGGACGAGGTGTTGTGTTGGTAGGGAAGGATGACCGCCGAGATATCGTGGCTGAGGTCCGAGAAAGCATGTTCATGGGCCAAGCGCTGATATAGATGAACATATTGTATATAAATCTTGTAACTACTGTGGTTCACTGTATAGAGTGAGTTGGCTTGTACAAAAGATACACACCCATATCTAAGAAAAAGCATAGTTATACCGCGGTGATATAATAATGAGTGGAGAGCAGGAGGAGCGGTGAAGTTCTTGCTCTTAGACGATTATACTAACCTAGACTTCACAATCATATGGAAGCTGTCGGAATATTCCACCTCAAATGTTAGGTATAAGACACAAAGTCTCTTCAGATCCGGACCATCGTCTCCTGATAGAGCAGCCCTTGAGATGTGTGCAGGATAGAACGATCATATCTGGTACGGGCGGCATTTGGTATGGTGTGCTAGTGAGACTGCTCTCGAGAAAGCCGAGGGATCGGGGTCGGATATAGGAATCAAGTGAGGGTGAGACACAGTGTGAGGCGGCAGTAAAGCTTCTGCTTGAGAGACGTAGCCGTAAACGGAATTCGAGCGCGGTTCCGGCTGGCCTCCATTAGGATGTGTTGTAGTGAGCCGTAAACTAGGAATCGAAGGATTATAGTGGTTGAATGTCGATAATATATGCTATAGCAAACATATGTGAGAGATATCAAGCTATTACTCACAAGATATGCAACCAACGGATATTCTCAAGACCAGTGTAGCGTATCGCTACTATTACTGGTAGCATAGAAGGAAAATGAACTCGTAGAGAAATCATTACTCGCCGGAGACCGCGTGGATGTGAATCATATGAATCTCATTTATAGCCGGAGTCTACTCCCATGATTAGCGGAACAGGGGAATAATAAAGTCGCAGAGTGGCCGATATGATACCCAAGGTCGATGTAGACTTTAAAGATGCCGCGAGCTAGGCCCCATTGTCATTGGCAGCGGAAATACGGTACCACGATGTTATAGTCTATACATACAAGTAGCGACATTAACTCTGATATTGAAGATGGATTCAGTCAGTTACTTCTATTACTTGCTGCCGCAACGAATATATGTGTGTGTTTATCAGGTTTGCTTCTTAATGAAAGGGGTGTCGATTTGAAGGTTGAGCAGAGGATGTGGCGAGAGTCTTCTCCTGACGGCGGCTAGTGCTAGGCATCGCGTAGCAGTGAAAATACTGCTCCTGATACTGCTCGTATACGACTTTGTCGGTGGATATCGAAGGTAATAACTGTGACTGAATAACATTGTTGTGAGTTGCAAATAGTGTATGCTATCGAGTACTGGAACCACTTTCTCCTAATAGGGGGGGTTAATCAATACTCATGGGCTATCGTATAAATATAAGTATGATCTTCTACGAAGCCCTAGTGGTCATTGTGAGCGTTGGAGATAAGTCGGATTCCCACGCTGTCGTGTCTTGCGGTGACATCCTCTTGGTGTGCATTATGTTTGTGTATGGTGTTCCCGAGTGCCCTTGAGGACTTATGGGGATATTGTCTATTCGGGTGGCACGCTACCTTATTACAATTGCTACCTACTTTCGGTCCTCAGTTATACTATAGTGGGTATGATCCTTCTTTTCTAGGTTACTTTAGACAGTTTTACAGGTAATGATACGTTCAAGGTTTCTACGAAGGCGTATTGAACTTGATTCTGCCTATCCTTCGGCGTGTGTGATTGTTCTCAAAGGCATGGATTTGTTAGATACAAAGTATTTATTCCCGACAGGCTTACGTAGTGTAGTATGGTTGCAATTCCATGTTTGCAATGATTTCTTACCTCTCAGAAACTGAATACGTTTCATAATGGAAAAACGATCTAACTCCAAATAAAATCCCCTGTTTTGTAAGCACTGCATTCGGTTAAAACGGAAGAAGACAGAGAACTCCAGAGTTTTCGTCATCGTAGTGTGTTATAAAAGGACTTCGAAAGGGTTGTGTTAGAGCCCACTACGAGAATGCTACTGTAGGCAATTCTAGGACAATGAAACGAAACATATGAAAGCCAGTAGCATTCCGCCTAATTGTATTCGTTCCCAGTGCACTCACATATCGATCTTAGCTATAGTTACAATATGTATCCGAGTACCTGACGTGCACCCCTTTGGGTATCTATTAGCATCACTGATATTCCTAGACACTTATACTCGTTGGGCTTTGCAAATCTGGGGTATAATGATAGTTTTTAACCTGCTGCCTTCTGTCTTGTAATTATACCTCTGGATTGGAGAGCGTATTCGTTTATCTATCCGGTATTGTCACTCCAATCAACATAAGCCTTCCGGAGGTATTAATTGGTACGCATAAGGTAATTATCTGACTGACTGAGGCGCGGCAGAGACCGAAGGAAATAAGGTACTCATAAAATCGATACCATTCATGCCTATTCCGATATTCCGTTCCGTACCCTGAAGCCGTTAATGGTGAATACTATCTTGCGGACTTGTCCGCATCCAAGGCAAACGGTTGTCTTGAATGCTCCCGCAGAACACATCATCCACTCTCTTCTCTTCTACTTGACCATCTTCAACTGTTTACCTAGCATGAGAGCTGGGATTATCCCTACGGCGTGTGCTAAATATGTAATTAATAGTTCCACTGGTTGCTCTCCACCGTCTCAACTAAGGACAGACATCTTTTTGGATACATCGGTTATTCATGTGGAGCTCATAAGGGTCCAGGGTTCTGTAGTGTAGACCGCTGATGGGGTTTGAGTCAAGGACCCTGGATCTTCATTTTTCTGGTTACCAATGAACATCGATTGTGATGTTTCCCAAGACTTTGCTCTCAACGTAGCGCGAAGTAGATGTCTTATTCGTGCCAGCGGGTTAAGAGCCGCAGCAGAAAAAAAGGACGGACACCGAGACACCAGCCTATGAACAATAAGACACGACCCTCCCGCCCATATGATACCGGTATGGTTGAACGCTTTCTTGGGGCCGGGGTTGGGTTTCCGGGGAA
The DNA here is from genome assembly GCA_902825475.1 of Hypomontagnella monticulosa. Lineage (NCBI taxonomy): Eukaryota > Fungi > Ascomycota > Sordariomycetes > Xylariales > Hypoxylaceae > Hypomontagnella > Hypomontagnella monticulosa. The sequence continues at coordinate 2,076,467 of CADEBF010000011.1, read as the reverse complement.
CTATGTGTATTGTAACTACTAAGCTGGGTTGCCTTCAAAATAGGGGGGTATGTTATTATACACTCTACCCCTTTCTTTGAACTCATGGCTAATGCTGCTGATCACTATGGATACACGCCGGGGGACGATGTATGCTTAGATTGGTCTGGCTAGGATGTCTCAAAGTTTTGCTCGCTAGGAACTAAATGCAGGGAATGTATAGGATTCCGCTTTGGGTCAACGACGACGATGTGATTTCCTATTCTATGGCGGACTATCCGCGTCTGTAATATAAAGCCTCTAGAAGTAAGAAACTCCTTGGGTACTTATTATCAACCGTCGTCATAAGCCACAGCGTTGGGTATCAGAAACCCGGGCAATGAGAGATCGTCGAAACCTGGAACGCCTACGCCGCACAAAGCAGGGCTTTCGCTTCGCGAAGGCCGTTTGGAAGACCGGCACCGCGCGTGGCGCTCAGTGTATCGTAATACGAGGCATTGTTAAACAATAAGCCTTTGTACTTGCCTGGGGTGCATATTCGCACTATTGATCGGGGTCTAGCTTCTAACGCGGCCCCCAACAATACTAGTTAGCGCCTAAGTCGAGAGTCAGCCCGAAATTCCCAAGTCCATTTTAGTGTCCGCATCTGGACCAAAAGCTGAAACTTCACCAATCATCTCGGGTATATTCCGCTGGCGAATGGGCGTCGGTCAACCTTACCGATGTTTCTTTTTGCAATAGTACCTACTAGCCACCCTGACCCGCCAGTTTTTCAGCCCGTTGTTCGAAACATATAGGAGAGTACCTGTAGACGTCAAGAAACATGTTTGCATCTAAGAAATATCATATCATTATTATATGTTAAGCCATAGTAGACTCGCTTTCTCCAATTGGAGGAATAGGATTTGCCTCACAATTAGTTAAAAAGGATGTGACGGCTAACAAAGGAGTAACTCGGTAGTATAAGCATTGAGCATAGAGCCCAATAGGGAGATCCCATGCGCTGCAGATAGCTGGGAACTTGATCACCGCACATCGCTGCAGATCCCAGTGTAGATCTCGGGAATTCTTGACCTTTCCTCTATGCTCTTTCGCGATTATGGATAGAGCCTCCGAAGTCTTGTCTCGATCCCTTGCACTGAAACTTGTCTGCGCTTAGTAGTCAAGGAAGCGCTTTTTGGTCCTTGGATCGAGTAGGAAAAGTAGATTACTAAGTAGTAGCGATGCCTACTTTCTATGTAAAACCTGGAGGATTAACGAGATTCGGTTTACGAGGTTGCTGAGTGTGGTAGCAATGCGGCATTATTTAATTTCCGAGACAAGAATACTACTTAGACTACCTCTTCGTGTCGGCCCTGCTCGTCTCTAAGTAACCTGCTACTAATTACTTTGGTTCCTTTAGCCTACATGGCGTTTGAAATCCTGGGTGCTGTACGTCTAAAATTTGATAATTTGATGAGAACTAAAATCAGTAAGAACTAAAAGTTGTTAGCGAACAGAATGCCAAGACTGGAGATTGTACTAGAAGAAAGACCCTCGAGGATTAAAGAGATGAGACTGGCACTTTGCACGGAGATGCATAATTGTTGACCAATAGAAAGGGGTTCCAGCGCGGGTGCTAACTTCATGTCCAATGAAAAGATTGCCATAAGATTGCTAGCTAAGGTCGATCTATGACGGTTTGTTTAAAGGCGACGACCAGGTACTTACTATTTTGGGCGGGCTTGGAATGCTTGTATCAGATCGCAGGTCTCCCCCCTTGCCATTTGGAGTATAATGGTCCAATAAGAATGCGAGAAGACTGCTTCAAGCCTTATTCCCCATATTCTGGATGTCCCACCCTGCCTCAGATCTTGCTGAAACGTCGCGAAATCCTGCCGCACCTTTAGAACCTGAGACTAATTGCCGCTAACAGAATTTCCATGCATCATCGTGAAGACAACGAATCCAGTCTTGTAGTGCGACGACGATTCCGTTTTCGTCATACCCTGTCTATTGCGAAAGCAGGGCGCCTCGAGGCCCGAGCCGCAACGCTTCGAGGGAAGGCCCAATTACTGTTGCGTTGCTATGGCCGCTTCGAGAGTGTCGTTGTAGTCTAGCTCGCAAGCGGTAGCAGGTTACAAGATATCTATAAGTAGTCGAGGAGCCCGCGGTAATTCAACGACTTTTTTCTTTCTTCTCCATCCTATGATCAAACATTAAAACCCTCGTCTCATTTTTCTTCATTCCGTTCTTCTCTTTACTTCACGTTCATATTTCTTGGTGGCTGGACCTCCGTTTTTACAATATCATTCATTTGAATTTGTTCCAGTAGACTTTGATTACTCCTTATTTTCAACCATCCACCTCTTCTCAAACCAATCAAAATGAAGTTCTTCCAAGTTCTGCTCCTCGCCACTGCGGCCTCTGCCATGGTCATGCCCCGTCACCACGCCGGCCAACCTGCTAACGGTGGTAGTAAGTTGACTGCCTCCCATACCTCTATAACGGTATTCTAACACGTACATAGACGCCGTCGGACAGAACAACAACAATGGCAACAATGCTAAGAACAACGCCAACAATGCCAATGCCAATGGCAACAACGCTAACGCCAACGCGAACGCTAACAATGCCGCCGCGAACGCGAACGCCAATGCCGGCAACGCGAACAACGCTGCTAACAACGCCAATGGTGCTGCGTGCAACAAGTAGGTGGTCCTCAAAACCTGTGTAATCGAAAAATTGGTGCTAACTTTGGGGCAACTAGCAACAACAAGCGACACCACGCCGGACAGCCTGCAAACGGCAAGGGCAAGGGCAACGCCAACAACGCTAACAACGCCGCCGCCGCCACTAACGCGAACTGTAAGTCGACCACGATCTCGCTCTCTGGGTCTTTTGTTGGAATGAATAGCTAACTCCTATTTCCATAGGCAACTAATTGTACCTACGCCCATTGTTAATCGAGTTTAGGAGGAGACAGATGGTTTAATCAGAGCCTGCCATGATTCCTGAGTTGCGAAACATTATGCTACTCAGGATGGCGATAGAAACCCCATATTAGCGCGAATTTTGAGCGAAGTGTACATATATGGAATGAAAAAATTATGAGCGAGACATACTCTCCGGGAGTTTTACCCCGACCCTTTTGCCATGCAACAAGTGCTTTTGTATCGCGTAATATTCGGTCGCCGCTTGGTCTCCAAAAGACATCTGCAATGACTTCCGTAATTGTAGAAGTGTGGCCGCTGATATGATACATCTCCATGTCTCCATATATGCATAAGTACATATTTACGAAGTATTCGCCCCTATTGTGTGCTGATTGGGCTTTTTTCACGGCCTATTTCGTTCGTCAGCGACCTTGCATAACGCGACTTCTAGTGTCGCCCCGTTCTGAATAGTGACATAGATTAGTGATCGGAGAATGCAAGGTGAAGAGTTGATAACTGACATATCAATATCGAATTCATCTCTTTTGTGATTTGCTTTTTGGGCGCCGTAAATCCCCAGAATACTGACCGCCACTTAGCCTTTCGGAGTAATTTTATTCTTCAGCTCTGCATAAGCCCCTTGCTGAATACTAGATGCACTAATGTAAGCTAATCTCATGCTATGCTCAGATAGTCTTCATCAAGATCGCAATAGGCAGTGTCATAATTCATATTTTAAGTAGCTGCAGATGAGTCTCAAGATAGATAAGCTAAATATTGCTAGTCAGTGTGATGAAACGAGTATTGATAGTAAGGTCGTACAAAAACCCGTAGATTCGGTTCATTTACATGCTCTCGCAAGTTAGGAACTAGGAACTTGCTTAAAAGAATGGTATCATTGGGACATTAGTATTATCGTGGTGGTCCATTGTGGCTGGCCATGGTGGATGAGGTTCTAATAAGTGAGTACTTAGGTAGACGCGTAAACTCCGAGGTCTTTTTCCGCGTTTGAGTTACATACAAAAGAGGCTTAGCGCACGTGATTCTCTGCCACCCACGTGATATGCTTTGACATCACTCCACTTAAATATGGATATGGACTACGCCGAAACAGTGAGTTACCTCGGCACTGCTTACTTACGGCTAGTACATTTCTAAGAGGCTGGCTTACAGTGAACTCGGGAGTCGTTCCTGGTTCTTAGAACTTCACTACGTACATCCTCAACTCACATCTTTTTGCCATTTCTGTACAGTAGCTCTCGGGGAATTTATCTGATTCCGGAGACGTGGCTGTCAGTCCGATCCCGTGTAAGCGGCGAGGGAGTCGATGCCCGTTAGACCTAATATCCAACAAGATCGATAATCATCTTTCCTTCCTTGTGGCCAATCGGAAACCAGGGACTGGGGTCTAGTTTACCACAGTATATCGAAATAGATATCAATGTCTTTAGAGGTCATATACGTGACCCGGCATGGGGTGAGAAGTGAGAATTGCGGTTTACATGTCCTAGCATACCTGCTCGGTCGAAGCAATCCCTAACCATTTTCAGACTGTTCTGCCTTGCCCCTTATTACTCGGCAGGAAGCTGTTCAGCTGAATACAAGCTTACTTTTGTCAGTTTCGTTCCGCCTGGTCGGTTGATCCGTCTACCGGGAACTATACGGGTTATATACGTTCTCCTACGGGCCTACCAACAGACCCAGCTCTTACCTCTCATGGGGTTGAACAGGCGAATGATTTAGCAGCCTATCTATTAGAGGTCGATCCGCCGATAGAGCAAGTTTATTCTAGTCCTTACTATCGATGCTTGCAGACTATCCAACCGTTCGTACGGGACCTAAGGCGTTCTCAGACCCGATCATCTGGGGATGTCTCAGAAAATCTACCCAAGATTCGCGTAGATCTGGGACTAAGCGAATGGTATGGCTTGGCACACTTCGAGCATCCCTCATCTGCACCCCTGGATAAGTTACGGGGCTTCTTCCCAGAGATTGATACACACTACGTTCCCACTCCAGCGCCTTCGTCCCGTGGAGAGTCTCTTCCACAACTACACGAGCGCGTTGCAAGGGTGATTGACTCTATCATCAAACGCAGTGACCAGGAAGGCCATAAGGCGATAGTTTTGTGTACACATGCGGCCGTGGTCATTGCGCTCGGGCGAGTTCTCACTGGGGATTCTGAGAAAGACTTTGGCGCATTTACCTGTGGGCTAAGTAGATACAGGCGACGGGGGTCTGGTGGCATCCAGGCGCCCTTAAGTGCTGACGGTAAGACGGGAACTGGGTCCACTGTCCCGGCGGCGCGGACCAAGGCGCAGATCGAAGAAGCAAGATCTAAGGGCAGCCGAGAGATCGATCATGCAGGCCATGTCGATCCCCATCCACACGACTCAGTATGGTCTGATGTGGGATCACTGGGGAAAGGCGGGACCGGACTTTACGGAGGCTGGGTCTGCGAACTAGACTCTGAGTGTAGTTTTCTTCGCGATGGCGAAGAAAGGGGGTGGTGAGTCTCTCTCGTAGATGTTGCTTCTTCTAGGAGCCTCTTTTCAATTAACTGATCGCGGTAGGAAATTTTCTGGCGACGAATCATTCATCGAGACCGACGATAGTGGCTTATGGTCGCCAAATGAAGACTCTAGATCGAGTCCTATCTCTAACGAGACAGGGGTTGACAGCCGCAACAGCCATAGTAATCCAGCGAATGGGACTTCTAAGCTGTAATCCTAAAGCTTATGCAAATGCACATCAACCTATAGGGCTCAATAGTGTAGGATGTTATTTGCGCATAGATAAAACCATTGACAAACAGTACGCCTGGTCGCAATCCTCTCGATTCGACGCGGGACCTGGTGATATCTCTTAACTAGCCTTCCTACGGTAGGGGACTTCATTTGAAATGGAAATGAGTCCTCCGTCACTCAAAAACAAGTTACTCTGTCTTGTGGCACAGAAGCCTCGAAAGCCTCTTATCGTTTTAGTGTAACTACAATACGAGAACGGTTATTGCTGTGGCAAGACCGTGGGCGTTCTGAGACTCTTACTACAATCTCCACGCATGAGCAACTGGTCATATGACCTTGTTTCGCATTTTGGGGAGCTTATTGAGACACCCTTCTCCGTTCAATCGATGTGTAAGCCAAATGCGCTCACCTCTGCCGGCAGAGAAAGAGAGGAATGTTACTTCGGCAAAAGACTAGCCTTCCTACCATAGAAGTAGTTAAGACACTCTTAGAACACTTGACTTACGTGTGGGAGCTGACGGCCTAGTAATATGATATGTCGATTCCTATGTAAGCCAGTTTCATTACTAGCAGAATGGTCTGAATAGCGCACACCCTGCTGATATACACCGCCGATGTAATGTCCTGTCTACCAACTATTTCCTCGAATCAAGAATCTGATGGGCACTCCAGTATGCACTAGAACCGATCTCAGCACGCCGTGAGTCTGTGCTCTGGACGGTACGGGAGCCAATCTAGCGTCAGAGTCTGATTGCCGCTGGGGCATACCAGCTACAGAACCCTGCAGATCACCCAGTCTGGAGAACCCTTGTTTAGAAATGGCGTCAATATGTCTTGGTCGTCACCGGGCTGGCGGAGTCCTACCCGTCCAATAACTTCATTTAGGTACCTACCTAATCAAATTCTCTAGGACTGCGATGTCATTGCCAAGTCTCTGCTGCCAGCCATTACACCCATCAAGGGATGCACTTACACCCTCGTCAACCTATTTGCTAGGTAGGAGATTACAAAGACGGGAGGAAAAAGAAAACCAGTCTGAATACCAATTCGAAACGTCCATTATCAGGACCTGGGACGGGTTGCCGATTGTTTCTATCTCGACTGGGTCCTTGGTGTCATAACTGCATCAACCCCAGACTCAGTTTGGTATGCAATTGGTTTCCATTTGTGGGTTTAGTACCAGAGCAGCGAATAACGAATTTGGAAAGTTGAAAAACAGGGGTGGCCCATAGGTCGTAAGGATGACTTCTAAAGATATCGGCCCTAGATTTTCTATTCGGCTCGGGAAAGCCAAGTCACAGGGTTGGTGAATACTGCATGAACACTTCCAACCAACATGAGATGGGACTCGAGTATCATTGGGGTCTCGTTACAGAATTTCTTAGGACAGGGGTCGTAGAGTCTGCACAATCCTTCAGCCCTTTCGTTTACTACTCTGTGTTGTCCGTCCTGTGCATAGAGTGCTGCCATGGTCTGCACAAATTTTACGGCGCCATTCCGCTTTTATGCATGGGTTGTAACTGTTGGAGTCATACATAAGCGCAAGGCTCAAGCAAATCTGCACTGTATAGCAGATCCTAGCCAGGTTAGGCCAACAATTTTTCTCGCCCGAATATCCACCTCTACCATGCCGGGCCGAGAGTGAAAGAGTCGAGACCAGAACAACCCCCCACGATAGTTATTACCCAATAAGGTCAACGACCTCCGCCATCGCGCTTACAGAAGCCAAGGGAAAAGCTGCTTTTGACGCGCGCCGCTTATGTGTCTTCTATAGAATCTATATCTCATAAGGGCAACTAGAACTCACTAGCAGGCTAAACCTGTTCCGTGTATGAGAGCTTGGAGATGACGCTCTCCCGAGGGGTTGGCAGTAGGATGGCTGGGTTGCTTCTGCGCTACTCGGCAGTCCTCATCGCAGGCTGACAGCGCATCTGACATAGTTCATCACTCACTCTTTCTCTCTCTCCTTTTAATATTTGTCAAGCGTATAACCGGCCCGCGTAACTCCACCCCCTCCTCGGTTTCCTTGCCCCTGGGCTTACTCGATGTTTCCATTGGTCAGTCTGTCCCGACTGCTTGGGAAGCTCTCAGGGTTGTAAACGAATGGCGTGCCATGACCGAAAGGATTCCCATCACAGTGTAAAAGAGCGGTAATTAGAGTCTATGGGCCAGAAAATAGAAACATGAGTTGGAATTGATGTGTTTCCATCCCGGGTGGGCGGAAATAGACTCAATCGCTGGAGCATTCATCGCAGGCGATCTCTATACCACTAATACCGAGGGCGTTATTTCGGCATCTGCAGCTATGCTCATCTGTCTAGACCAGGTTTTCATTTTGACTCTAGCCTTCTCATGCACGATCGGCCACCATCGACAGAGTTGCATAGAGCGTTGAAACAATGTCCAGGTTTGCGTCGAGGGTGGCCTCAGATCTCGAGCCCCTTGCGCCGTGGTCCGTCCATACAAGCCTCTCAAATTGGGGTTAATGGGCTCCTCCGCTTGGGTATACCGCCACTTGAGCTAAGGTTGCGATTCTCTCTAAGTCGCTTATTCGCCCATTCCTACCCTACCACCTCGGCTGTCCCTCTCTGTCAGGTTTAGGTTCCCTGTGCAGAATGGCTTATTCTCCGCAGTGGTTCGTGTCTCTCATATCACCACCAATCGTCTGACTAGCAAGACTAGCACGGCTAAGTTTCCGAAATTATTATACTCTTAGAGACATATCGCTCCAAGCCGCACTATATATCGGAGGCCAATACGACGGGTAGCGTAGCAAATAGTCAGGCGGCTTAGCGACACCCGGGGGGTGTTTGCTCTTGCATGGCTGCTTGTCTGCGAGGTAACACTACTCTTCAAGAACCTTGGCCCTATGTGTCGGGACGTTGTTGGTCTATATTAAACACCAGGGTACATGATTGACCCTGAACTCCACTTACTCGCTCTTCTACATCGATTCAGGAGTCATAAATAGTCTTACTCCCTTCACTCTTCACTCCACAACTAGCATTTTTGTCATCTACATCTTCATTTGGTTGCCTGCCCTTGCTTTCTATTAGGCTATCTCTGATTCGGTGCCCATCGATGGCATGTTGATTCAATACGTTAACGACTGGGTAAATATGGAATCTACGACTATGCAACGAAGAACAATAATGAACCCTTCGCTGCCTTTACGTTCAAAATATCCTGAGTCATCTGTTGGCCTATCAGCCGCTACGATCCGTTACAGGAGGATAGACGGCGTTGTCCATCGTACGGATATCCCACTACCGCCTTATTCCCCTATAAGTGATAGGTCAGGCTCATCTTTCTCTTATGATTCTCCAGCGGATCTTTGGGAAACGATATCAACCGAACCCTCTCCTCCACAGACGCCGAGGCCAAAGCACGAGATAGATGACGGCCTTCGACTTGACTTGGCGCCCACTCGGGGGTTTAAGCGGAAATGTGAGAGCCAAGATGAGGACTCCAGGAGGGTCAAACTGCCACCCGTTTATAAACTTCTACCCCCCAACGAACAAGGAGACCGTCGTCCCGCCTCGCGTTACAGGCCCAGGAAGTCTTGGAAGACCCCATGCTCTAGTCCAGAACCTAGCAATGAGTATACACTGTCGACGAAACCTACTTCTTCGCCACTCGGAGATCCCATCGTCCAGTGGCTTAACAATAGGAGAATGGAATCCAGTGATGTGAAGAATCTCCTCTCGCAACCCCGAGGCTTGGGGGAGGCCTCCTTGCGTATCGACCTGAATTTTAGCAGCCCTCAAACACAAACAGTCTTCTACCGTGAAAAGCAACAATATACCCCACAATCCCGCAGCTATTGTCATCGATCTCGCCAGCAACCTTCACCACCGCGAGAAGAACCGAACCAATGTGGAGACGCCAAAGTGAGAAAGTCGCATAACAACATCAAGTATTCTATAGAGGAAACGGACTACATTCGGTACAACAAATACGAGAAGAAGCTCCCGTGGGAAGAGAGCAAGAAACTTTTTCGAAAAAAGTTTCCCATGACGGATGTAGAGAAGAACCGCGGTACGCAGGGAATCCAAGGCAACTTCTACCGGGACAACCACAACCTTCCTCTTCTCACGAACAGAGGCAGAGTTCTTGTGTTCCAAGAAAATGGCCATGTGAAGCCGATTACCGCGAAAGTTCGCGATCAGAAGGAGGATAAGCCCTACTTTAGCCTCACTTATTTATATCCCGAACGGGCCATGCTCTACGACTGGGTAGACGACGAGCACAAGCGGTTTGCTGAGGAGCTAGGTGAGTCCCCTTGACACTATTCCATACGCCAACAATCGCGAATGGGCAATGCTAACATCTGCAACCAGCCAAGGAGCGCATCCTCCAAAAGGAGCATGCACAGCGCGAGGCTAAAAAACGCAATATGTGGAAAGAGAAGCTCGAACCAGGCGAGTGCGCTTGCTGCCCTGAACCCGATCGCGAGAGGGACAACCACAAACGTGCCGCTCCCGAATACCCCGCCGACGGTAGCAACATAGCCTTAGCCGGACCCATCCCCTTGGACTCTCTAAAGATGCCGCTTTCAGTCAAGTCGGAAGACATGGCACTTAGGCATAACGTTATGAGGAACCTAAGCATAGCGTCGACGGTATAAAACGGGACCAAGGAGTATACGCGAACCACGCCCAGTGCCATCTAGCACACCACACCTCGACATCTATTATCACTATTATGTACTTACACTATTCGCCGACCGCCGGCCGCCAACCATTTATTACCTCTCTACGACACTCTCGGGGCTATCTGCCTTGCCCCTCATCACGGATTCACTATGTACGAGTTGACTTAACATCTGTATTTTCTTTATATATCCAAGGACGCGACCAGAAACAAGTGTACGTCAGACATGAGAGCGACAGGAACGCATCGGGGACAGCGGCAGTGGAGGGGATGGGGGGAAGGGAAGCCTCACTGTCCGGAGTACCGGCGAAGGGAGCGACCATTGTCCGTTTTTTTGTTTTGATGCTCGGGGCCCAACAGAACCCGAGCCGGATGGATTGATTGATTGACTTGAGTGACTGATTGATTGAAACGGGATACGGATTAATGAATAAGGACATGGATATGGATTGATGTACTACTAGAAGCCTCCCTTTTGTTTCACAAGCGTTTTTCTCGACATGTTCACTTCTACTATATCTACTGCTACTTTTCTTCTAGTTTCTATTCGAAGCAAAGCCTTGTTTCATTTCTATTATTCCCATAGTCTGGACGTTTTAGTCGGCGAGTGGTTGTGGTAAAAGTACGAGTGTTCAGGGGGGTTCATCGACACCTAGGGCTAGGGTAACATGTGAGTCGAGGCACTCAAAAAAAGCAAAAACCATCAGATTATACGAGTTCTCTCTCCACATTGTGTAATACGTCTTGCTCTTTAATATATCTTACGTATTATCTTCATCATCGTCTATAGGGAGTCGGTCCTGGGGTCTTAATTCTCATACCCGGGGGTATAGACAAATAGTCAAGGCCCACGTCGTGGTATGATGGAAGAGGAACCACGGTGTAGAAAATCCACGAAACGGTCAATAGCGTTGGTAATGCATTAATTGATAACCCCCGACACTGACCGGATTCGCCGGTTGTACTACCTATCCGCATATTTACACGAAGAACTCAGCTGCCGCCGAGCCTTTTTGTCTGGCAGGGGTCAAGCAAACATATTCACCCTAATCCCGATCTGCATGTGAATCCCGAATGGCCCGAATGTGGACAGCTTACGAGCATCGTTCGAGATAATGATGAATATCTCCATAGGGTTCGTTGGGTGTGGTAGTACCGCCAGAGCAAACTTGGGCAAACCATCCCTTTCGTTTCTCGGGGGCGTTATACGCAGTAAGCCTCGTAATATGTTAGCCAGCGATTTAACGCCGACGGAGGTGCCAGCGTGCTGGGTCGCGCTGCAGACCAACATGTTCCACAAATAACCACATATCCACAGGTTCTAGTGCTGATTTACACAACGCCCGTGTTCCACAAAGTTACCGCGCGGTATGTTTGGTATCGATTTCTGATCATGGCACCCTCCTACAGGCGCTTCTTCGAAAATTCGTCGCGGGGCCGACCGATATACGTGGTATAACTTTTAGGTACGTCTTCCTTGTCGCTGAAAGCAACGTCCTCATCTTCGTCATCCAGGTCGTACTCTTCAAGATCCGAGGCATTTTCGGTTCGGAAAGAGTAAGGATTCTTATCAAACTCGTCATCCGAAGCAACTTCTTCATCAGGATAGTCGGCAGCATAATAATTTTCAGCTACCGACTGGTTAATGATGCTATATCGTAAAGGGGGTACTGAGATAGCTAATCGCTTACCATTCTCATCTTCCTCATCTTCGGCCCACTCATCCTCGCTATCGCCTCCTTCCCCATAGAAATACTCTAGGTCAGGCTCTTCATCGAAGACGAGGATCCCTATATTATGTGGTTTCACGTGTTCTCCGATCTTGCTCGCAGGGACACGCTCGTAGGTTTCAATGACGTAGTCGCTGTCGTCGCTATCGCTCATATCTGCATCCGTATCCATCATATCCGTATCTGCCGAGTCTTGCGCCAGTTCAGGGTGTCGCTCCGCAAATCGCTTGATCGGATTCGGTTTGAATCTGGATTGGGTCTTGGCGGTAGGTTGGGGCTCCTTCTCGTCGTTTACCCTCTGGAGGTTCAGCCCAATTTGTTGCATAGTGTATGCATTCATTTCTGCTGTTAGCTTGTCCATATCAACATTCCACCTCTCTGTCATGGACTTTGGGAGATCGGCCTTATACTTCTGACCATCCTCCTTCTTTGCAAGCTTTGCGACGCCAGGTTTCTTGAACTTTCGCGCCTCGGGCTTGTCAACTTCCATGTTACTTGTTACAACTGTCGTGGGGGCCGCCGTCTGCGCCGGCGCCGGCGCCGGAACGACTGCATTGGCAACAGCTTGGAATTTCTCTATATACCTAGATGATATTCGTTTGATTTTTCGTTCGACAAATAAGGTGGGTGCAGAGCGCTTCTTGGAAACCCCTCCATGAGGGAGGTCTAGACGATGAGACGTTTCAAGCATCATCTCCTTTCTCGACATGTGAAATCGTCTCGGTTCGGAAGTAACACCAGCATGGCCAGTGGATTTGATTAAGGGAGCATTGGCGGGATCTCTAAGGGTCCCATTATCGACATCTTTGTGGATGACGCCAGGGTCTGGCGTCTTAGAGCTCTGGAATGTTGGGGCATGCGGGTGCGATTGGGAGATGTGGATGATAGGTTTGCTTATTTCGGGAGGAATGCTCTCGGCGAACTGAGGCTCTTCCTTTCGCTGGTACACAAAGGCCTCGCTCCGGTGTCTTTTATTCTCCTGTACACCTAAAAGGAAGTTTAGCCGCTAGTCATATGCGATACTCGTTTATGCGACGAGAGGACTTACGGAGGAAGGAGACTGGCGCCTCCTCAGTGGCCTTTCGCTTCACGCGAATCAACTGCGGTGGTACAGACATGATGCCTTGGATAACTCGAGAAGAGTACTTGATTTGGACACCTTCATTTACGAGTTTGGTGGATATAATATAGAGGCGGAAATTTTTTGTATATAGCTTCAATGCATTGTTCCGGAATCGTTCGACGTGGGGCAGATCGCGCAACAGTTCACATTGAAGTCTTTAAGTACAGTGGCGTCATCATAAAGGTTGCTGATAGAACTTAAGGCTTTCTAAGGTTGTATATATTAGACGCTATAAGGTTATAATAGCTTTCATTACCGCCTGGCAGAATTGCGGGGAGCTATCTGAAAAGGCCTAAGAACATTGAATCTTACCTACAATTCTCCGGGATATGAAAGGTTAAATTTCTACTTGCCCCACAAGTAAGTATCCTTTTCAGAAATGAGTTGCGGTGAAGCAGCAAAGTGTCTTAGCTTTGATTGGCCAGGCTCATTATCAGTACTTCTGACTCCTTATCTTACTGTTAGTTCAATTGTATTTATCCACTCAAGCTTCTATGGTCAAGGACTTTGAAACTATCTGCTTATCGATATGGGAAGTACTTATTTAACCTTTCATATCCTGGAGAATTGTAAAGGAAGCTACTTAGGTAAGAGGATAGGGAGTCTCCAGGGTCCCCACCTTCTCCGGACCGAGTCAATAATAGCATTTGGGAGGACCCTTTTCTCCGTAGCTCTCCACTTTATCACCTTAACTCCAAATCTACAACTATTCCCATGCAGCTACCCTTCAACCGTTTGGCGACGAGCCTCTGCTACAAGCGTACCATTTCATGTTAGCGTTGCGTCGTGCTATTCGGTTCGTTACTACATGAATCTTATTTTGATTAAATCCGCACCATAAATCCGCCCATATGACGGCTAGTGTCGAAATGTCGATAGGTATTACAGGTACAACATAATTTACCTCATATACAGATTTAGACGTGTCAGCAACGTACATGCTGCCATGGCACAAGTATACTGGTGTCTCCCAGCGGAGCACGTAATTCCAAGAATATTAGGGTCGGATTCGAGTCCTATATCTTGCAGATTAGAGGCTACCAGATCCCTAAGAGCCTTGGCTTTGCCATGGTTGGTTGTTCTAATGGTGGCAGCTAAGAAATGGAATGGCCCAGACGGGTGTAAGGCATGCGTCAGGACGACGCAGCCGGTTCCAATACTAAGGGCCATCCATCTTTCTTATAGCTACCTTACCTTGGGTAGCTAGGTAGGTAGAGGTAGGTCCTGTCTCCCATCATGTCATCACGACTCAAAAACCACCTGGGCATCCATATAACCGAAGTCTCTTCTTCTATATCGACGTAGCTTCCTTCTGAAGATCTAATCGAATCCGTTATCTACTCCTACTCGGTAAAAATACTTCTATCATCGTCAAACGTCTCAGATTTTGGCCCCTCAAACGGCGCGTCGGTTATTACTTAGGTAAATATATGTACCTATGCGAGTTTGCCGGTTGAGCATACGTCAGTCAAGCTTGGGTTGTGCTATCCCATTGTTCAAGTGCCTTGGATTCACCTTGAGATTTTGTGAGCTCTTACCTAAATACTCGCGCCATACGTTGGCGCAGTTCCAGTCGAAGAAACACCTACCCGGCTCCATCGATGGCCTCGAGGCCACAATCAAGCCGCTAGCATCCATCTGTACCATTTTATAGTTGTTAACGTCGACCCTAAACTCATCGAGCCGACAATTCTATATTCCGTCCATCCCCGACAGACTTTCCTCGGTCATGAACTCGTAATAATCCACAAACTGTCTTCTTTCTCGCCCGACATGCCTCGCCAGAAAGTTCCGATCACTTTCACCTACCAGAAGACTGGGACAAATCCTCCCATCTACGTAGCTGGTTCCTTCTCAAACCCGCCATGGCAGCCGCAAGAGATGGACGTGTCTACTGACGAACATGGTACCCATCTCTTCAGCAAACAAGTCATGGTTGATGATGGCTCCGAGATCCAGTACAAATTCCGGATAGGACCGGGAGATTGGTGGGCTCTGGACGACGGCGCCGACACAAGTGAATATTACCTTGAATCTCAATTATTACATATCGCACCTCGATATGCTAACTTCATATAGTTAAGGACAACCTGGGAAATACGAACAACATTCTGAGGGTCTCAATCAACGGCCCCAAGGAAGCCAGCAATACCAAGGTGCCAAACCCTAGAGTCAATGAGCTGAAGAGCTCCGCCACCAATAGCGGTACACAGACCCCCGAATTTGCGAAGACGGCTGCCGAGGTGGCTAATTCAGCTTGTATAATTGACCCCGAGACCCCTAAGCCGGAGATATCAGATAGCGAGGCGGGAAGGATAGGTATCCGACGTCTATCCGGTACTCCGATCGCCCAAGTTGCACGAACAGCCATGGAAGTTGCCACTGTTGCTGCGATGTTGGATCTTGATGATTTGGCGCCAGATGATAGTGATGGCGAGGATAGCACATGCCCCGTGTTCTCACATGAATTTATGGGACCAGCTAGTCATGAGGAAGATGCGCCAGATCGGCGGGATAGCAAGACCTTTTCGGGGTCTGGCAACCCGGCTATTGAGATTGAGGATTTAGACTTCGATGACCCCCAGCTAGAGGCGTTCCCGTCAAACAACCGGGACTCAATCATGGCTGCTATGCGCCGTATTTCAACAAGTATTGAAGCTGATCGGACGGTTGTTGATGGAATCCCACCGCTCCCAATTGTCTCCCTTTTCCAACAACCCAAACCTGCCAACTCACTCGATGATGTGCCCATTTCGCCGGGTACACAAGAGCCCCCGAAAGATAAACCGACCCTTCGAGCCGACAATGCGCCAAAGCGGCGTCAAGCCAGTAGAGCGCAATCGACGACCTCCTTAGGGCAAATAACTGAGGATGATGAGCTAGGAGAAGCTACAAGTCGATTCATTCAGCATCCCGGTCCTTCCTGGGGGTCTTCTCTTGAACATGCTGTCACCGACGACGACAACGATGAAGGCATTTCTATGGGGACTGAATCCAATCAAGAGACAAAAGAGCCCAAAGATCGTTCTCCTATTGCTGCTGTGCAGGCTACATTACCTAATGGCATAACTTCAGGGGCCGTAGAGCTAACCTCCAACGATTCTCCACGAGCACCTGACGATGCGGGTGCGGGGGCTAGCAGTAGTGATATTCCGACCGTCACCAAAAACGATGTTTCCGAACCTAGCCCAAATGATGTTGAGCGCCGTATACCATGTACTTACGAAAGTAACAGTTCTAACACAGAGAGTACGAGCGATAGGGAAGGACGATCGACGTCCATCGAAACATCTATCAAATCTGAAAGCCAATCAGATCCACTGAAAAGAGCCGCGGGCCGCTCAGTCACACCGCCTGCGATACATAATTTTAGGAAACCAAGCAAATATCCCGCCTGGTTCGAGACCTGGCTACAGATTGGGTTTGTGCGATGGATTGGAGGTTTCGCAACGTGGCTATATGGCCGTAGGCATAGGGCGTAAGCCATTCCTCATTCCCAACGCTACGGTACTCGGTTCAGCTTCTGACACACGAATTAGGCTCACGGTCGCTGGTACGGCTGCTCTCGTCGTTGGTGTTGGTGTGTTGTGGCAGAACGCCGCTCGAATGCCGTTAGGCGAGGCGAGACTGCTGTAGATAAATCACGTACCTACAACACTTAACCTCAAAATATCTTCCTAGGTCACCTGCACAAATCGGCTTTCAGGTTGCGCTAGATACCTCGGTTAATTAGGGGCGATCCGTTTGTATACTTATCTAGAATGAATCGTGGTGTACCAATAGAGCAAACATTAAGCTATCAGACCACCAATCTCATTGATGTTGATCAGAGTCCGTCCTCGACCCTCGGTCTATTGTCGACCGACCTGGGGTCAGCTGAGACTCTTCCATGCGTATTTGTTCCATTAATCGTGGTAGTACAAGGTGGTGGCGCATCTAGGAGTTCGCCTTCATCCAACAACAGTAACTACATTTACTCGTTCCGAACTAACCGCATATAAGGCGAAACGTCAGCTCTTCGTAGGATTATCCAAACCCTCGGGTTCGTCGTCTGCAAGAAATAGGTGAAATCTGTTTACTTCGCCGATGTCCGTCGTATGATATAAATACATCTCTACGTTCTACGTGCGGCGACGAGTGCTACGTACCCGTCATCGCATGCAGTGCGACATTGCGGAACTGAAACCAGGCGGATGGAACACAAGATTCCTCGAGTTGCAACACAGTGCTACCGAGTCTGTGTGTACTTAAATGTCCCGATTGACGTCCATCATCGTGACCGCCGTGTTACACACACACACGTGTAGAACGTGGCACGGAGAGGGAGGCTGCGCCCATATGGTGTCACTCATTTCACCGAAAGTGTAACGTCTACATTCGGTGTAGTAAGCAAATACACGCAAATTGTCGTTAATATACGTAAGGATCAGTTAAAATGTTGGGCGAGGCTCTATGTCATTGTTCGCGATGTTGGTATACACACAGGAAGATAGGCGGGAAAATTCGGGCGGCACAGGTGGTTTTCGAAATGGTGGTGTTCCTGGAAGCAGTAAATGACTGTGAAGAGCCTTACAGAATCGCTACACCAATTGATGGTACACAACATTCGTTACCTCGACGTCATCCTCGACCCATTAGATCGTCTATTCGCTCACGATTATCAATAACCTTAATAAGAATATATTCGCGAGGTAACACACTTTAACACACTTGTTACTTGGATTGACATAGTAACACATATCCGTACAATTTTATCAACGCCCCCATGCCGTACTATACAGTTCTAGTCTAGCAATGATTCGACTCCGTGAGCGCCAGACCGTATCGAGTTGATTGTAGGATGACAGTCGAAAACCGTCTAATAGTACACAGCTGTCCCGACCGGGCGGGCCGACACCAACACAACTCCTACCACACTTGCGGCCCGAAGGTTTCACCAGCCGGCAAGACAACTTGAATAGCCTTGCCTTGGTAATCCATTGTGGTGGTAACCACATTATTGCCCCACCACCGGGGTGCCTCAATCTCATTGAGCGTGAACACAAAAAAGATGACCAACGTCCCCAGCGCAAGGCCAAGATCCAGGCCAGCGGACGTAAGATAATTGAGGCGCGTCCACCAGCGGAAGTGGTACTTCTTGACTAGGTGCTGGAATACGTAGCCGACAATGCCCCATGACAGGTAATTCAGGGGTGTGGCAGGAGGGATAGCACCCGCGCCGCCGAAAATAAGAGGCGCCATCAGATACTTGGCTGGCGATCGGGGCCACCGCTTCGCTGCGAACCAGAATATTACTGGTGCTGCGGCACCGATGACGAAGAAGGTGAGAAGACCGGAGTAGATCTGACCTGGCGAGAAGACGCGTGAGGGCCCAATAAGACCCCAGATGACAGACGCTATGAGTTACCCAAGTCAATCATCAACATGCATATAGTACTTAAGAATATTAATGACGTACCTGAGAAGAATATCCGGCCTCCTGGACAAGTGAAGCGCTGAGGCTGTGTCAACTCGCAGACACCTTCAACATTGCCAAGCACAAAGTTAAGGACAGCGATCTGAATGAAGCATGAGACCGTTGTAGCGACGACTTGGGCCATAAACATGGTCCGCGGAGGTATTTTCATGTAGTGACCGAACTTCAGGTCGGACACGAAGGTAAGAGCTTGAGACCTAGAGATAACCAATTAAGCCGGTGCTACTTTAAAGATTTTCTAAAAGCACTTACATCGTGATATAACCGTACGTTTTAAACCTTTAGAAGTATTCATCAGAAATGTGTACTAATGTGGAGGCATAAATTCACTCACAACATAAGAGCAAGGGGTCGGCCAGGTTGGATGTAACCATAGACGAGCTCAGTCAAGACATTTAGTGCAATCTGGTGGTTTGTGACGGCCTGGATGATACCTATAGGCAGCGAGAAAATGAAGGAGATGCTCACGGCGAGCAAGAAAGCCCACCACGTTAGGTTAGTCGGGTATGCTAGAACTGAAACGAAGGCGAGCGCTAACACCTATATGCTGTTTAGTGACCGGTCTCTAGAAGCACTGTTGGGAGCGACGAACAACGGCAAATAGTGAGAAGTACCACCATGATGGCGCTTCCTTATATTTCTGCATGAGCTTCATATGTACTATTACATACAGGTTAGCGACTAGCATTTTAAGCAGGTACTGCAGATCTTTCACTATTCCGAAGCTTGATATGCTTGCAGGTCCTATGAACGGGGGAGCAGCAAGCACCCTGAATGAGAGGGAGGAGGCCACCAATTAATAAGAGAAAACAATACGTACTATCAGGTTTCTCATTAGTACTATTCTTATATTGCTTCCAAATGCTTTTGCTATGATGTAAATAGGTGTGGACTATCAAAGCGGCAATAGCCGCGAAAGACAGACCATAAGACATGGCGAAAGTAGTGCTGCGTTTCATGTTAGCTTAATGTAAATGTTAAAAGTATAGAGGCATCAAACCTGATGAAAACTGGTGAATAGGCTTTATATGCTTCTTCATCCAAAGTGAACTCAGGGGTCAATATCTTAGAGACATCGTATGTTGCACCGGTGTTGTCGTAGGTAGAGGAGTCGAGTATGGGGAGATACGAAGCATACCACACGCCGGTGTAATGGAACAGTGGAGATAGAATCATATAAAATAAAACAACGCCAATAAGCGTATTGGCAATGGCGTGCCTATATATTTGTTAGCTAATACATAATGGTATAAGCGCAGCTAGCTGGCGCGACAAACCATGGAGGGATCAAAGGCGACCCGATGTATCCTGCGATCTGTGTCCAGTCGAAAGTAATCGGCAGAAATGACAGGCCAGTTATACCACCGAATATTTGATTTACCACTGGACTCTCGGGAGCCATCCAAGTAGCGAAAGCAAAGACACTCAGGAACTGCGCAAAGAAGCCTGGGATGAAGTAGTAGATACCGGAAATGAATGCTACAACCCCGAACCATCTATACCTCGGCATGCGTCCGCCAATGATGGATGGATCTGGTGCTTCGTGTTTCTCATACATTGCATTCATGAGAGCAACGGTGACCAAGTTTCCGGGCCAGATCATAGAGGCCGGGTAAACTATAAGAAATCAGATCGGGCACTATCTCGTAGCGTTCATTTGAATCTCACCTAAGAATTTCCTCATCATGCCTGCTATCCCATAACCTAAGGACTGTGTTGAAATTGTTAATATAAGCTGGAATATTATGCCGAAGTTTTGCTTGTAAAACACCATTTGGGCGAGGATGACATCGGTAGCGTAAGCTACGGAGAAAGACACGCTAGCCATGACCACGATTATCGAGTGTTCCTTGATGTTGAAAGGTCCCGGATTCAGGTCGCATCTCAGACCGAAGATGCGAATTTGTCGGTTGGGTACTACATTCTCCCAAGCACGGCCGAGGGGCCAAGCTATAATCTGAGCGATGAGAGCCCCCAAGCCTATTGATGGCTGCCTCAAAGAAAATAGAGTATTCATCGAAGCCCCAAACAACACCAAAGTCATTCCAATCGTCCAGGCTCGGAGGGTATTGCACGGAAGATCTTCATCGTAATTCCGCACCGCCGCCCGAACCTCTTCGTAGGGTGAGTTTTCCTCGCCCGCCTTAGAAGCAGCTTCATCATCGAACGACGCTAAACCCCCAGAATCCATTCGATGTAACTCTATGGTCTCTCCATCAGGGAGGTTGGGATCCAGAAGATGCTCATGTTCTTCGCCCTCTTCGTAGTCACTGTCATTTCGAGCGTTTGACTCAATCCATTCAGATGAGTGGCCTTTTCGACCATTGGCGTTGCCGTTTCCTTGTCCGGAATGAACTTGCTCAGCTGATCGTCTCGACCGATGCCTCATCTCACCCGGGTTCTCATCGAAGTCCGATCCGAAGTCAGAGTCCCAATGGTCGTCTTCAGTTCCGTCTCCGGCTGCCGTTCCAGACGGCCCTGGCCCTGGGGAGCGTATGCTGTCCATCTCGCGAAAATGAGATCGTTCGATAAACTAAACCCAATTCTATATCCCAGGGGTTGCCAAATGATTTTCTAGCCGAATAGGATGAGACGAAGCTTTATAATATGGCATTGGGGAATCCTCTATCCCTAGGTTGTGATGTAGACGGGTTGTTCGCGGTTATGGGAATTAGTGACGAACCATAAAAGTGGTTCATGGGAACATTATGTTGACAGCGTTTCTGTGAATCGACTTGAGTATGGCAACTACCATTCGCTTGTTTTATGAAGATAAATGGTAAAAGATGTAGCAGGCTCAGTTTGAGCAATTTTAGGATGACCCTGAATGAATTGTCGCGTATTTAGCCAGTTTCGAATGTATATCGCGATTGCTTAAACTGTGTTTGAGATCTAATTCGTAAACTAGTTGCCGGCTTCCTCAATAGTTCAGAACTACAATTGATAATTGAGTCTAATTGTCTAAGGCCGAGTGTCTATGTTCGAAACCCTTGTTGCATGCCGCAATTCCGTAGACAATTTAAGAGGGTAATATATCTCTAAAAGTTGAGTGGTTGTAGATGAAATCATGCCGGTAGCACCTAAATTTAGAGAACAGTCGCGTGGCATAAACCTGCTCATCGGGACTGTTACTGTTACGGTGCATAAGATCGATCTGATAGAACCCTTGGTAACTTGCAGTTACCAGCTCTAACCTGAATAGGCCTAATTCTCTTCGTCAAGACGGATTGTACAATAAATTCGGTTAACTTCATACCTGTCATCTTATCTCATCAGGGATTTACATGTACATGCCACTCACTGTATAGGTATCTTGGCAATTTTACCTCAAGTCAACTCGCCTTGAATGAACAGTCCGATGTTTTTCAAACAGCTTCTACATAATCAATACGCATCTTAGCTTAGGTAAACCTGGCTATGGCATAGAATGCGCCGAGTTGTCGTCACGGGCCTCGGCGCCATCACACCTCTTGGCGTTGGTGTTCGGCACACGTGGAATAGGTTAATCGCTGGCTACTCCGGTCTCGTAAGCGTTGCAGGCTTTGAGCCGCAAAAACGATGGCGAGAGCTTACGAGCACTGTGGCCGGCGTTGTTCCAAAGTCTGGCATCGGTGAAGGGCGATGGCGACCGGATGATTGGCTACCTGCGTCGGATCAACGACGAATGTCTACGTTCTCCCAATACGCCATAGCCGCAACGGAGATGGCCCTCAAGGATGCGGCGTGGAAGCCATCTAAGCCGAAGGAGCTAGAATCAACCGGCGTTTGTCTGGGAAGTGGCATCGGAAATCTAGATGATATATATACGACTAGCATAGCCTACGAACAAAATGTAAGTCGTAGTCCGTCGAATCATGGAAATTTCAATTTTTATGCTAACTCCCCATGACAGGGCTACAAGAAGGTATCCCCGCTATTTGTGCCAAAAATTCTCATCAACTTGGCGGCAGGGCATATTGCGATGAGATACGGGTTTCAGGGTCCTAATCACGCCGTAACTACGGCTTGTACTACAGGAGCGCATTCTATTGGGGATGCATCTCGCTTCATTGCATTTGGGGATGCCGACGTAATGGTTGCAGGCGGGGCTGAGTCCTGCATCCATCCTCTTACCTTCGCAGGATTTGGAAGATCGCGCTCCCTATCTACTGCTTTCAACGATGACCCACCCTCGAGCTGCCGGCCATTTGACCGGCGGCGTGATGGATTCGTAGTCTCCGAAGGTGCCGCCGTTCTCGTTCTAGAGGAACTAGAACATGCCAAGGCTAGGGGCGCTCGGATATATGCTGAATTGAAGGGTTACGGATGCAGTGGCGACGCGCACCACATGACAGCCCCCCGCGAAGATGGGTCAGGGGCATATCTCTCTATGAAGAAGGCTTTAAAACACGCCGGTATCAAACCCCGTGAAGTCGACTATATCAACGCGCACGCAACGAGCACGCCCGTTGGCGATATAGCGGAAGCCCTTGCGATCCGCTCATTGATGGCGGGCGAAGAAGGGTATTCTAACGAAGGCCAAATTGCCGTCAGCAGTACGAAAGGCTCTATCGGACATCTTCTTGGAGCTGCCGGCGCAATCGAGGCCGTATTCACAATTTTGGCTATTGCTGAGGTAAGATACAGCCTTTGGATTATGATATCCTCGATAGACTCTTGGAATTAACAATTGAGTAGAATATTCTCCCTCCAACACTAAACCTAACGGAACCCAACGTCGAGCCCAAGTTCAATCTTGTTCCCCTTGAAGCCCAGGAGAAAGAAGTCAAGGTTGCTCTGTCGAATAGTTTCGGCTTTGGGGGCACCAATGCGACATTAGTCTTTTCTCAACTCAGATGAACACTTTCCCAACACTTGGCGATGAATATCTCCACTACTGTACTTAAAAAGGATAGAACCGTAAATAAGAAAACTGCCCAATGGCGAAGGACATATAAGTAAATTGTCATCTTCAGCTTCATCTTATGTAATAAACCGTCTGAGTTGTGGTAACCGCTAATTAAATTGGAATGGTACTCCATATCTGCACCCCAATCCCTGCCGCAGATCTGGGCACTAGGCAGGGGTCTAATCTTTGCTCTTTTTTAATTTTTCTCCCCTTTGAGCTCTCTGTGACGCGCGCATTTCGATGACGTGAATGCCGACAACTCGATGTGTTCGATGCCCGCCATAGCAACACTTACCTATATCCTCCAGCCCTCAATACGATAATAGAATATGGCGTGTCGAAGCTGCAGGCGACAGCTCGCCCTGCTCATTCGGCAAACCGCGGCCACCCCAGAGATCCAAAATGCCACTGCTTTACGGCGGCTCGTCGCTGTTGCCCCCCGTCAATTCGACCAGAGAAGACGCTTCAACAGCACTCCTCGCCAACCGGCCTCGTTCCGCGAAGTAATTTCCAAATTATTCAATAATACCGCCGAGCCGTATCGAATCGTCAAAGCTACGGAGGAAATATACAAGACCTGCGCTCGCGAGGCGCTATACACCATCTCTGATAAGGACAGGAAGGGGGGCACAATACCCAAGACCGCAGAGGGCGAGGACATAGGAGAAGGGAAAACGATATGGCACGAGGGTAATTGTTGCCTCTATTCATCTACCTCTCTGCCTTCATCCGCAGAGGTTTGATCAACGACCCGTTGCTAAAAGCTTCTCACTTTAGAATTTAAACTCGCTCCGACATTTAGCACATGGTCCCAGGTAACGATGCTACACATGTACCTAGTATACGCGCGGTTGCGAGACCTAGATCGTGAAGCAGCACGGTCGTGGCAACGACAGCTGATCGATCATTTCTTCTTCGATGCGGAAGAGAAGATGGATCTAACACACGGCATTAGCTCGCGGGGGCTACGACATCGCTACCTCAAGGACTTGTTCATTCAGTGGCGCGGCATCATCGCTGCCTACGACGAAGGTGTTATCAAGGGCGATCCCGTGCTAGCCGCCGCCATCTGGCGCAATGTGTTCAAGGCGCGTGAAGACATAGATGTGCGCTCTCTTGCTGCGATTGTGAGCTGGATGCGATTATGTCTGAAGATGCTCGACCAGATCCCCGACGAAGCCCTCTACTATCAGACCCAGGCTGTCTTCAAGTGGCCTGTAAGGAACGAGCTCACACTTGTCGATAAGCCCGCGAGGGAGCTTGAAGGGCAATTATCACAGGAAGCGCCCCCAATCCAGAAGGTCCCAGTATGATGCATCGGAGGTATACCGCCGAACATATTGTAATAATAATGGCAATGGATATCATTTTAGACATTTAAGGGATGGTTAGGCGCAGCCGGAATATGCTATCGGCTCTATGCATAATGCCACAGCCTGCGGGATAAAGGCAGAGGGCATCAGAATCTCTCATTTAGAGATTCCATAGTGTACATGTATATAGTAACATGTAAAAACAAATCAATCACCAATCAGTCAACTCTCTCCCACATCTCAAACTCATACTTCGTGCCATTCTCTTCCTGTTCACCCACTGGCACAGTCTCACCGGTCCAAGCATCCAGTTCCTCTTTAGACCTCCGCGCCCAGCCACTCTTGGCCCCCTCCCCCTCCTGTAGTTTCAACGGAAAGAACGTATCGCACTCGAAGTCCGGCGACAGAACCCGCGTGAGCAATACGCGCTTCACCTCGCGGTGGTGCAGTGCTGCCCCGTAGATCTGCGCTCCGCCAATCACGAACGCCCTGCCTACCCCGGAAGCTACTTGGAGATACGCGAGGGCCTGGTCCAGTGAGCCCACTCTTACCGGACCCTCGTCTACTTGCGCTTCTTGCTGCTGCTGTTGCTCGGGACTTGAATCAGGCTGTGAGCGGCTGATAACGATATTAAGGCGACCCTTCAGCGGCCGGAATTTCGGCGGTATGCTGTCCCAAGTCTTTCGACCCATGATGACCGCATTCATCGTAGAAGCAGCAGCCGAGAGCGAAGAGGGGGCTAGTAATGAGGATGAAGTTGGAACCTGTGGTAAGCGCTTGGTGACGCGGGCAAAATAGGCCATTTCTTTCTTGAGCCCCGTCCACGGCAGCGTGCCGGCTCGGCCGATGCCCATGGTGCGGGTCGCGGCCACGATGATGGTGAGCTCCGGTGAGAGGGGCATCTCCAAAGGTGAGGATGGGTCGTGGGACATTTGTCTTGGGATTGAGAATATCCGAGGGGGGACTTATTGAGAATTTGAATCCTGAAACCTATGTCAAGTATGAGTTTTCAATATGAGAACCGGAGTATATACGATCGGTCTAACAGAAGAATTGAGTTGGTGTGGTGTAGACTGCAAGTATTATCACTAACAATTAATTTTTCGAGAATTTAGCGCCATTGAGATGCCTAGGTGCTTTTAAAAAGCAAATACCCCTTCCATCCATCTGGAAACAACATCAACTACGGACACATAAACACAAGTAATATTTACTCGAAATCAGCTTGTTATCATACAACCTTCTCATGTTTCCCCTTAGTACTTTTATCAGTGTTCAATTCTCTCACCGCACTACCAGTGGTATGAAAAGGTTCTCGACGAAGCCAGTATCTACCTAATATGGTGATAGTAAGGTAACCTATATCCGAAAGACGTCTTATTTTTGATGCGAACTTGCCACGACGTCGAAGAAATCCATCTCGTCCTCATGTGATCTATATAAATAAGTGATATGTAGTAATAATTCGGAGCGGAAAAGAGATAAATTATTAGGATATATACGTTAATACAATTTATAGCCTCTAACCCTATCCCCAATTTAGCTACTTAAGCGGCAACAGCAGCAACCTTCCTCAGCTTCTGCTCCTCTTCCATCCTACGTAGTTCTTCGCGCTTCATGGCCTCCTGGATACGCACACGCTCGGGAATCACGCCCTCCCTCGGCATTGTGATCTTCCACCCCTTTAACTTATCCGGGCCGCCCACGGCCGCCATCGTCTTGCGTTCTACCAAGCTGTACTCATCCTCGTTCTCCCGATCAAAGCGGAACGGTTCCAGCAGGCTAACCGGCGGGTTCGTGATGATGCGCACAGCGCGTCGCGCGTTGCTCGTTGCGCTGTGCATCATGAGCGGGTGAACTGTAACGGCGGAAATCAGTAAGTAGGTTTAACCGAGGAAAGGGGGAAAATCCGACTTCACTTACGCAAGTACACATCACCTACTACACCCGTCGCCTCGACAAAATCGCCGTCATCCTCACAGCTCCGCGCAATATTCATATACCACTCCAAGTTCCGCTCCCTCTTGAAATCCGGATGCGCGCGCGGCACCATTCGCGGGGACACGCCCTCGGGGTGCTCGTACAACTGCCGTGCGACCTTCTCAATCCCCTTGGGACAGATCATCGTGCCGCCGCCCTGCGGGATGATATCCGTGAACAGCGGGATAACCAGCAGCGCCTGCTCGGGGCTGTCTAGGTAGTGCACGAAGAAATCGCCATCGACATGCCAATTCTCCAACTCCTGCGGGGGAACGGGCCGGCCCTCACGTTCCGCAGTCCCCAGGTTGACGATCAGCGAGTCGCGCCAGCGCCGGGAGTCGGGCGCCACGCGGTCCTCGCCCCCGCACAGCTCGCAGATCGCGGCCCAGACTTTCGGCGCGAACTCCGCCACGTCGAAGGTCCGGTGCGACGGCATGTTCGTCCGCTCCTTCGTCCAGGTACTTTTGTCTGTCGGCGACATGCCCAGACGCGTCCATACCCCCTCTGTCACGTCGGCGGCTTGCTCTCGCGTGAAACAGTTGCTGAGCTTTAGATACCCGTGGGCGAGGAAGAAGTCCTTCTGCTCTTGTGTAAGAGGAGCGGGTGGTGATGCCATGATTGTGTATAGTCCAGTATACTAATAAGTAAGTAATTAAGACCTAGCCAGCTGTTTGAAATCCTACTACCCGCCTGTTCTTTTAAAGGTGACGCAGTAAAGATGAAATGAATATTAATGAGCAGTTATATATATGAATGAGTTGGAAAAATTCTGAAAAGGAAATTCTTTTTCCGCTGTTACCTTGCCTTCTAGGTACTTATATGCCTGAGCAAAACTCGTATCAGACCATATAGCATCGTCACGAGCGACGGCATGCATCATGACCTCAACCTAGTTGTCAAATCAATAGACGTGGATTCGTCCCCCTCTATGGGGTAGCTCAATAGTTAGGCGGGGAAGTCGGCATATCGAGCCGCAATCCCACTACTCCATGGTGAATGCGGTTTCGGAGAGGTGTTGGAGGAGTTAGCTTAGCTCATACGCCGGAACTGACTATGACGAGATGCCAATGGTTGTTATAGAATCACACTCTAAGTGGAGACGCGGGAGATCTACTCGACGCAGTTATAGACATGATCTATGGGATTATTATTCTAGGCATCTTCCGTTTATGTAGTTAGCCCTTTGGTCTATCTAGATCTGTGGTTCGTTTTTCTAATACCATAACCGTAATGAGCATGGAATATGCTAGAACCAGTTGGGTAAATCAGGATATAGACGAATGAAAACAATGTTCCATCAGGATGTAGCAGCCCGGAGATCGCTCAACTTGTCGGCGTAGTAGGCGGGCACGGCGACAGCACCCTCTGCCTCCCAGTGCTTCTTGCTGTGTACTCCGGTCAAGACGAGCAAAGTCCCGCCCAGTTTGCCCTCGATACCGAATTTCATATCAGTATCTAGTCTGTCACCGACCATGCACGTTCGTGCCCGATCCAACTGAAACTTTCCTTCAATCGCATCCATCATAGCCTGACTGGGCTTTCCTAGGGTCAGCGGTGTCTGACCAGTCATGTTGACGAGCGGGATAGAGATAGAACCAGCGCCAGGGAAGAAGGTGCCATCCATGGGAAGCATGCTGTCAAGATTCGTAGCGAGGAACTTAGCGCCTCGTTTGAGGTATTGAAAAGCTAGGGACAGCTTCAGGTAGTTGATGTGGAAGTCCAGTCCAGCAAGTACTATGCCAACGTCAGGATCTAGCAATGAGCCGTCGGCCATCTTGTCGAAGTCCTCGGGAGTCATGTCGCGCCTGAGGGCTGGGTCTGTACCGCCAATAAAAGGAACTCCCTCGGATCGTAGCTCAGCCTCAATCCCGCTCTCGCCGATAACGAATACCTTGTTCTTCGGTGCGGGTAATTTCATAATCCGCGAGATGTAGATAGCGGATGAGTAGGCGGAGGCGAAAATCTCATCAACATCACTGGGGATACCCATAGCCTTCAACTTTTCCAGGTAACCAGGGCGGGCCTTCGTAGAATTATTTGTGACAAACACAATCCGTTTTCCTGAGAGATTTATTAGTTATCGTCGCGTTTTCATAAGTAGTTTTCGGTTTGGTCACTCTTGACCTACCCTTGGATCTCAACATCTCCAGCGTCTCCACGATGCCATCAAAGAGGCGGTCGCCAGACCATAGGACTCCTACACTTTTTCAGCTCAAGACCCTCCCCAGATATGGGTCTTATAATCTAACCATCGCAATCAAGCAGGAACACCTATAATTTTAGTGAGACTTTGTATCGCGAGCAATAGCTATACTTGGCTTAAATAACGCACATCAAATTTATCAAGGAATTCATTAATGGCGCCTGAATCACCAGTTAGGTATTTAGGTGACGGTATCGTATTAGACCCCATCGTGCCGGAGTAGGATATAATTAATTATTGGAAGGCGATTGAAAATGCGCCTGTAGTTATTGTTGTCGTTGTTTTCAGTCTACTTCCTACGGTGCAGGTAGTTGTAGAAGTGCTGTCCTAAGATAGCCTTAGAATCAGGTATTTGTGAGACGGCAAATCAAAGCTCCCGTACCGGCGTTTTGAGTCAACCCCCTCGGCGTCTGTTCCCGGCGGCACTACCGCGCGCCGTCCTTACCAAGGTTACACTTATCTCAACATTTCATCTACCCCGATACCCGATCTCAATATTTTCAGTAATGTCTAAACGGATACCATATGTAAGTATAAGTTTTGAAGCATATATAGGTTTATTTCCATCTACTAAGATCTAATCATGATTTAGTATGTACTAATAATATTAGTGGGAACATTCATCCTCGCAAGATAATACCGATGATCCGGATCTGCAAGCAGCATTGCAATGCCGAGCGGCTTCTGCAACTATTCCTAGCTAAGCCACGTTGCAGCTTTATTACTTGGCAATTCGGAATTAAGACCTAGTGGCATCGTTGTTAAGACAAGCTGTGTGTCTTGAGTACAGGGAACTCGTGGGGCTGTAAACTCATCATCCTGACCACACCTTTCCGTCACAGTTCATAGATATAGGATACTGGGTGGCCAATATTACAGGTTCCGGGGATTAGATCGACCCTGTGATGCATTGGAACCCTACCTATCTTGTCAATGAAGGCTGTGCCTTGAACTGTCGGTGAGGTTGTATGTGAACCCGTCCTCAGGTTCGGTTGACCTATCATCGTAGAGATGATTTGAGTATATTTGGGTACAACTCAACAGAACTCCCGATCACAGTCGTACCGACGGCTAAGCAGCTAAGATGACTTGTCATCTATCTCTTCGGGCGATGACGAAGATGCCAATCGAGTAGTCCTGATCCCCCACCAATTAATAGGACCGTAGAAATTCATATAAAAAAGGCCCCATCGTGTGCTACTTAAGATTAGGTAGGCTGGCATCCATGGATAGTACATGTTGGGTTCCTGGGCGAAGATATTCGAACGAATTCTGTAACGGATTTGGGTTGCGTCAAAGAGTACCATAGTACTGAATACCAACCTAGCCCAGAATGGGTATCAGTCTTTTATTAATTCTTCGAAATCCTTGGAATCATTTATCATCGTGAGCATCATCGACTTGAATCATTCCGCCTACATAGAACAATAAGTAGTAAAAGATGGCAAAGTTGGTTAGCTAGTGGGTTCCCGCAGATATTAATAAGACATTTGATCGAAGTAAGGTCCAGTGGGCAATGCTCCAGGGCTTCGTTGAATTTCAATGTTGCGCAGAAACCCCCACTCATCCACTCATCCACTCTTACACACACCCTTGAGTCCCGCTTATCTACAGGCCCTCTCCTTGTCCCGCCCCTCTGGTCCATCCAAGATCAGTAAGCCCTACGTCAATCACCCTGAAGACCCCGCCATACTTTTTTTTCGGTTTATGGACTTTTATCTTTTTGTGACAGCAACACCGAATGTTGACACAACAACCTAATATACGACTTTCGAGCTGTATAGTGATGAAATCGGATAAAATAGGCAGTGCCCTAGTTGTCTATTATTCTCATAATTGACGGACTTACTATTACTATTACGCCTTCCAACCTCCGAGTAACGTTTAAACATCTCGTTTATCTCATATATCTCTCAAGCTCGGTTTCTTCTTTGTCATACCTTGATTGACAGCACGTCAGTCCAATCACCAAACTGCCAACTACTCAGTGCCAAGGGATCGGGTGGACATACACTAATAACGAGTGGATACACTCTTAAACGCCTGCACGGAATATATACTACATAAGTGTTTATATCGACCAATATTCGGTCTGGCATCGTCAGCTTTCTAGGCACATTTATATTTGAGATTCTCCCTTCCAGAAACTCACTTCCATTTATATTCAACATTGGGCGATCACGGATTCTTTCCCGTCTTATCAACAATTTATTTGCCTTAACCCTGTTTAACCCTAGCTCTTAATAAGAAGTACTTATTTTACCTGGGTTTGTTTGGGTGAGTACATACCTAGCTATCTCAGTGCTACCTACATACGCAATTCCAGTTTCCTCCATGTCAAATGTCAAAAATCACTCGTGAAAGCTACCTACCCCACCATCCCTTTCAATGCTCCCTTCTGCAAACAACTCACACCTTACACCTCCCCCAAACCCTCTAGTCTCATTATATTACCTACTTACGTATTCATATTTGTACTCGTACTTATATCCGATTACCCAGGTACTCAAGAGTGCTACCAAGCGACGCATCCACCATGCCGGGAAAGCAACCCAATTTATTCGCCTTTAACGACGTAGAAGCCCTCGCGCCGGCACTGCGATCCTACATCATCACATGTCAAAATGCCGGCCTCACACGCCACGGCGTTTTTAAGGTTGCCGTTTCAGGCGGCTCCCTTCCTAAGACTCTAGCGAAAGCCCTTCTCGCATCTCCGAAATCAGATGAAGATACGATTAGATTCGACAAGTGGGAAATATTCTTCGCCGATGAGAGAGCCGTACCTTTGGACCACGAGGACAGCAATTATGGCCTCGTCAAGAAGGAGCTATTAGATAAGATACCCCCTCAGCTAGGCCAACCCACCATACACCCGATCGACACCCAGTATCTGAACGACACACAAGAGCTAGCGGACCAATATGAGAAGATATTAGTCGACTCCTTCGCCAAGGGCGATTCCGTGAAGCTTCCCATCTTCGACCTCCTACTTCTTGGCTCCGGCCCCGACGGTCACACCTGCAGTCTATTCCCGGGCCATCCTCTTCTACGTGAAACCGATTCGTGGGTTGCGCCTATTGAAGACTCGCCTAAGCCCCCGCCACGCCGAATCACATTGACTCTCCCTGTCGTCACACATGCAGTCAAGGTCGCCTTCGTCGCCACCGGCGCCGCGAAGAAGGCGATCATGAAGGAAATATTCGAGCAAGGAAACGGCTTACCATGCGCACTAGTGAATGAAGCTACGGGCGAACGATGCAGCTGGTTCACGGATTATGATGCCGTAGAAGGCGTCAGCTTCCCGCGCCGTGGATTTTTGTAGGGGTTGACGACAAGTAAGGTGGAAGTTGAATGAGCATTGGGCTGTGGTTATGGATTCCGGTCGGAATAATGAGAACAAAAAGAGTTGAGTTGACATCAGGTCCGCGAGTGACCATTCCGAGTTGCGTGGTATGGTTTATGACGTTAATCTATGATGATGAATGGTACTTATGAGCATGAGACGCGCGCAATGCATCGTCACACAATCGGGTGTGATAAGGTGTCTGTCAAGGCAGGAATCTAATCCCAGGCATGAATTTAGAAGTAGCAGCATCATACCCTCATCTATCTAGAACCTCTTCCTGGTAAGAGTGATTCTTATATATTGGCTGTTTTCACCCAGACACTTCGTCTCATATGCCTACATCACAATTGCCATATGTATTATCTCAGTAAACCTGCCGCCCTGCTTCATGATCATTCTCTACTACTAACTGAAGCTGAACCCCAACCCTAACCCCCAACTCCTCGGTTTCAATCGCTACTGGGACCATCCGCATGAAAACAGGTTATCATCAGCTCCTGAATCGTTTGCAAGGGCAGCAATCCATCAAGCTCCACACTAGCTTATTATGCCAATAACTACACTTTCTACGACTCCAACTCCGCGTATAGAGAATTTAGTTTCTCCCTTGATACTTACATCAAGTCCACCAAAAATATATCAGGACGAGCCCCTATTCCATAACATATGTGAGCTAATTACATAATTACTCACAATTAGGGGCAATAAATGCTAGCTAACTACCTAGTGTAATTAAACCAATGACAGCTACCTATCCGAGATAAGTCCGGATTGGAAGCATAAGTTAGTTAGCGAAGAGTCATTCGCCTTGCGCAGGACTGTTTCTACTTTCAATTACAGTTAGCTTTCAATTGGTCCCATGCTACTCCACAGATGTGTTGGCTTGTTACCATGATGTCTTGTAAGGTTGCTACATGTCCTATTTAAGGAGTAACTGGTCCTCTCATCCATAGCCACAACAGCGAGTCATGGCAGCTACGCCAGATCCTCGGAGCGGCCGCATATACTGTTCATCACGCCCAAGAGGGCATACGACGATGCCGGCCAAGCAACAGGGGCAACTAATAAGGAAAAGCTAAGCAGAATAAGTCTACCCATGCGTAATAATGAATTATGGCCTCGGATAAACTGCCTAGGTACTAATCCTTCTAGTCGTTAGAATAGGGGCAATTAAATAGGGGTAGGACCCCCTTGCTGCAATACATATTTACGCACACTGATTTACGTAGCTCACCCCAAATCCTGGAATGATATATTTACGGTCAGGGCTATCCAATGTGGCGCTGCCCGTGACGACGACTACATGCCTAGCTTGAAAGGTCTGATTCAAGATTAGGTCGAAGTCATAGTGCAACAGAACTATTTCGAGTTGCTTCAAGTAGCTGCGCTGTCTTCTCTTAGCCTACGTAATATCGCCGACTCAAGTCAAGACCAGTATATCGTTTCGGTCTCTTGTAGATGAACTGGGGGATCTGGGGTACGGTTACCCGGTCCTAGGTTGACGTATCCTTCTAAGACGGCTGGCTTGGGCACCCCTTCGGGACATGGGGGCGGATTATACGAGTACTCACTCTAGTTCGTGGGCACCGTAGATAATCATGCCAATGTGTGATGTTATGATATTGAAATCATCGCGCCTTTGGGGCGAACTTCATGCTGATACTCCAAGTTTAATGATTCTTCCCTTCCCCCCTCCCTTCCTTGGTCGTATTAGCCATGGCGCTCCTTATTAATCGAGCTAGACTTCTCCCACTCCTTCATTTTCGCCGTTTGAATATCTTAACGGAAATTCTCATGCATATATACATGTATCTATATGTCCTCGATATATAAATGAAGATTGTATCTGCTTTGACCTGCATATCTTCGTTCGAAGTCATATTTCGTAGATTCAATCATAGGCCGGGAGTGACGGGCGGTCTAGCTAACCCTCTTCGTCGAATTCGTTGCCTATTTTTTACTAGATGTCACCTAGGAATAAATACCCACCTACCTACCCTCGAGTTTCTTCTCCTTAATAAACGCTGCAGAAAATATGGCACAAAACGCCATCACGGCTGTGGGCACAAAGGCCCACTGCACAGCAACAGCGTAGCAAGTCCGCACGGTCTCCGCAACGGCTGGCTCGAGCTGCCGGATATAGTCAAGGCTCTGACGCACGCCTTCCTCGATCTCACGCGCCTTGTCGCTGTCGTCGCCAAGGGAAGCAGCGAGACCTACACGTAGTACCTGTTGTAGGACTGCTGTGGATATGCTAATACCCAGCGTCGTGCCTAGCGATCGGAATAGGTACGAGCATGCGATGGCGATTGCGGAGTCGGCTGGTGTTGTGTTGGCGATAATTGCGATGAGGGTACTCGTGATTGCTAGTTGGTAGTATTAGCATAAAAAGGGGCGGAAAAGCAATTGCCTGGGGGGGAAAGGAAAGGGGCTTGGGAGGGAGCACATACAGAGACCCGATCCAAACGAGAGGAAGCATAGTCCCACAATCACACCTATGATAGACTTCTTTATCGCGCCGGTAAAGGCGACCAAAGGCGCGATGCTGATAATAAGGAGGGCATATCCAAACAGTGTAATCCAGTAATACTTTCCGGTACGGCGCATGAGGAGACCACCGCCTAGGGAGCCTGAAAGCCCGAAGAATGTACTAGGCATAAACATAAGGCCAGATGAGGTAGCCGAGAGACCCATGGCAGCCTGGAAGAATAGTGCAAGGAAGAATATGATTCCCATCTGCGCCGCGACACCGAAGAAATTGGCCCCGTACGCTGCCAGCAATGGCGGGTCTAAGATAACATGTCCAGGCGCAAAGGGGTGGGAGGCCACCTTCATTTCTATGAATACAAACAGCGTGAAGAGCAGCGGAGTTAGAGCCAGAGGAATGATGGTGATCTTCTCCTTCCAGCCCTCGTTACTCCCATTGTCTAAGCCGAAGAGTAAGGTAAAGACGGCCGAGACCAACACGAAGGCGCCTAAGAAGTCAATCCGAAGCACCTTCGCGGTCCAGTGTGCATGGTCCGCCTTCGGTAAGTGCAGTACGAGAAGTACGGATAGCCAGGCGATGATTGCGATCGGGAACTGCCCCGCGAAGGCCCACCGCCAGCCGATACTGTCTGCTACCAATCCACCGATCGGTGCACCGGAAGCCATCCCGGACGCAAACACGATGTTTATGTAGCCCTGGAAGAGACCGCGGTCCCGTAGCGATACCAG
Organism: Hypomontagnella monticulosa; assembly: GCA_902825475.1. Taxonomy (NCBI): domain Eukaryota; kingdom Fungi; phylum Ascomycota; class Sordariomycetes; order Xylariales; family Hypoxylaceae; genus Hypomontagnella; species Hypomontagnella monticulosa. The sequence continues at coordinate 2,040,898 of CADEBF010000011.1, read as the reverse complement.
GTCTGTCACGAGGATGGTGACCACGGCGTTCATGCCACCTCCGCCAATGCCGGCGACGGCACGTGAGACGCAAAGCTCAACGATGTCGCGCGACAACCCGCAGCCAAGACAGCCGAGGCCGAAGACGGCGTAGGCAAACAGAAGACACTCCTTACGGCCGAAAATGTCGGACAATCGACCATAAAGTGGCTGGAAGGCGGTCAGGGTCAGGAAGTACGAGGTAGAGATCCAACTCGTTGAGTTTAGGGCATTGAGATCACTGCCCATCTTGCCATATGTGGCGATGGTCAGTGTCTGGTCCATGGCGACCAGGAAGATCTAATGTCATTAGCCCTACATCCTCACATATTTACCGTAGTAGATACGAAGGGAAAAACTTACACCGATGGCCAGCGCCGGTAATAATGCCTTCATATTCACCTTCAACTTCGGGGCGGCCCCGTTTGAATTATTCCCGTTAGTGCCTGTCGTGTGACCATTTTCCACATCCGGGTCTGTACCACCATCGACAGCCGAGTTGCTGGCGCTCGGAAACGTGCCATTGGACCGTACCTGCGCCGCGTTGCTGGCGGCGGAGGCGTTCGGGCCAAGCAGAGGCGCCGTCTCGGCGGACGGGGCGCCCTCGGCGTGTATGGGAGTCTCGGAGGACATTTATTCACAATATTGCCAGGGGTCACACAGATTCCACTTACGAATCACCTGAGCCTCTCTCCAGGAAGTTACAGAAAAACACAATAGGATTGACAGACTGACTCGTCTTTGTGTTTCTGCACACCGACAAAGAGTTCCCCCCTCCGAACGGTGGAGATTGTGTAGAGATAGGCCTTGAGCGAACGACCCTGCATCTCCACTATCACACAATTGGTGCATTCTATTAGTTATCGGCGATAGGTAGAGTAAATCCATCGGCAGACCAACCCGTTCTCGCTTTATAAGATAAGTAACGCTCACTTACAAATCATTATCGACGCTATCTCATCACTTACTTGGCTACTACATATGTATAAATGGCTTGCTAACTATCTGTAACTGGTACGTGATATGAATATTGAAGGGTTCGCGGTAGGTGACTGGAATTGAACTGAGCGCTTCCGAAATGTGCATCGACCCAATCCGTCGGCATTTCGAACTCTTCACATTTCTAAATTAGACGAATTGCTTCGCTCGTGGTAAGCAAGCACGATAATTTATATCGGTATTAATACATGCAGTGCTCTCGTGGTCTCGAATTACTGTGGTAGTTTACCATCTAAGAGGACCCGACTAATGCGTGTAGCCGCGAAGGCGTTCGTATATATGTCCGAATTAAATTCTGTGCAGATTGAAATCCGGGCGTCTGGAATTCGTGCTGCATCACTCCGGATGAATACTTCAGATGGGGCCTGAGAGTGATTGAGGAATCAGGGGTCTGTCTCTCGTCAGGGGTCTCTCACAAGCACCTCTCCTTGGTCGCTATCCTTCATATTCCTTCACTTACGTACACCTTCGCAATAAATGAGGGATTATGTAAAAATAACTTGGGATTTATATGTTGGTAAAAGCAAAAGGCTATTATTGAACGGCATAATATTTTAAATTCTTCACCAACATCACGAGCTTATATTAGTTGTTATTATCATCGTCGTCCCGTGTATATGGTATATCTCGATCACACCCGCTGTGGCTAAATGGTTCAGTGGACCCGGAGTCGATCCAAATCCCCAAAATCAGGTTCACATGGATAAGCCCAGTTTTGATCAATGCCCTTGATAATCACCACTTTGATAAAAGTTGTAAAGAACAGATATTACAATAAAACTAGAGAAGCTACTTCATCCTTTTCGGTTTTGAGGTTACGAATCCGTCAGTTACCTAAGAAGCTACCTGCTCTTTAGGGATCACCGACTCCTAGGGTCTTTTAAAACATCGTCGCATGGAAGCTGGCTTCCCCAGGTTCTCAGATTCTGAAGCTCTAACGTCTGTCTGAAGTTTATTCCGATTACGGTCTGTGCGATAAGCTCATCAATGATCCATATTAGGTACCTACATATGTGCGTTGGTCCGGGGGTACATTGTACGCCGCAACACAGCATATGAGGGAATAGCATGATAATAAGACTACGAGCAGTAAGACGGCGAGATCAAGATTTCAACTCGATATACTATCTCGACTATGTAGGTCTATCTGCACGTCCTAGGCCAATCTCCGGTTCACCCGAATGCTCAAAGACCTTTCCACGTGAAGCTCTGATAGGTCGCTAAGTCGGAAAGAATGCTACGTATTGATTCTTGCTGTGCCCCCCACTGGACCAACCCCTGCTTCTACCTGTGAGCAACGGGATGATCCATGCTTGAAAGTAACGAACCATCGGCCTTGTGCTCAGCCCAGTGAGCCCACTTCGGACAGTCACTCGCGAATCGTTGACGCGTATGTATCGACTTGGCTGGTTGTACATGCCTATCTTACATGTGCCCTCATCTTTGTATGTAAAGACACAGCCTCAAGCTACTTCGAAAATATGGTGGCTGAGGCGATTTTCGCATACGGCACCGTCGAAAACGCGTGGTCTTGTTGATTAGTCCCATTCCAGCCAAGTTTCTTGTGAGACTTCTTCAAATTACACCTATTTTCGCGATCTCGAGGACTAGAGCGAGTACCCGTCTAAGATTCGAATGTATCTAGGTATCTTTCTTTCCGGTTGTCTCTCCCGCCGGTCTTTCATTTATATTCATTAATATATGACCTGCTCGAATATTCGATGTTCTTCATAGTCAACTGATCTCGAGTAGAACCTAGACAATACAAATTAATAGCATAGTTGAGACTAAGTTAAGACCCTTCAGAGAAGAAAAAAGACGCGATAGGTACCCACTCACATCCTGTCAATTAAAGTTGACCACCCTCCTCTTCGGGATATGCCTGTGGCTGAAACGACCGTTCAGGGGTCTATCTCCACGAGGGGCTAAAGCACATCCACATTCGCTGTTCGGCCCTGCTCCTGAAGGGAGGCGAGAGGATTCGCATATTGCAGTGCTATTCATACGTAACAGATCGGACAGGCCTCCCGCACAAAAACAAGACAGGGCGAACAGGTCCAGCTCCGACTCGCTAAAGTCCCAATTTCTAAACCTGCTTGTTGCCTTGGCCATTTCCGCAAAAGTCTTCAAGGAAATTCTGAAAAAGGCGTTAGGTGCCCCCATGCATGCGGAGAGCCTTTTCTTCTTCGACTAGTCGAGATTCTCTTGCTGTGGATCCTTCGAATGTGGTACCTGCATTAAGTGTGCTGTCATCCCGTAAGGCCGTATAGTATATACCCAGCAGGATCAAGTCAAGGATAGTTAGGGTGTTGGCAGAAAACTAGGTGAACCCACCCCGATTCGACGGGATAGGTATCACTTATTACATCTGCAACCCTGATTGCAGGCCCCCGTCTCTTCTTCCTCGAACCTTATCGGACGAAATGCACGAACGACCTTCTTTCGTCACTCTGGTATGACAGCGTCCTGTCGTTTCGCCCTGCTCACACCTTTTCCATATCATACCCCCCAATATTGCCGATAGTAGTAGTAATGGACCGTCCTACCCTCCAGGCCCCGAAGACGGGTCGCTCGCGTTTTTCAAAAGCGCTGCCTGCCCCTCCACCCGGATTGGATGATGACAGGCCTCGAACAGCTTCTCGAGACCCTCCGCCTTCACTATATTCACCGTTTCCACCTAGGAAGGACAGTGTTAGCACCAAGACTACCACTACCACTACCACTACCACTAGCCCAAGCATCAAGTCAAGCTTAGCTACCTCGCCTCTGCCTGCGTTACCTTCAGATGATATCACCATGGGGGCTACTCAGTTGCAAACACAGACGAGGTCGATTCCTAGGAAGCCAGTGGGATTACCAGCAAATCCGGCCCCAAGCGCAGCAGCTAAGTCAAAGAAGATGAAACGCGTCTCTTCTATATCCAGTCTCTTGTCGGCGTATTCTCACACCTCGTCGGATTCTGTTCAAAGGTCATCGCAAGGAAGTATCTTCACAAAGGATAGCGAACCTTCAAATTCACCAGAGCGGGAAGGGATGAATGATGCTCAGCAGTCGTTGGCCAAGACTTTACCGGTGCTTCCAAGTAATCCTTATCTGGATGAGGTACCGTCGGTAACGGACGACTTCCTCTCATCTGAGGATCTGTTACCGCCGCCCCCCCCGTTGAAGGACCCAACTCGTCCGAGCACGCCGTCGAGTGCTCGGCCTTCAGATCCATTCCCAACGTCCCAGTTCGGCGCACAAGATGGGAGTTCCGCGGGATCGCCGACAAATCTTGTAGGTGACTCGCCCCAGCGACGGGAAATTTGGCGCAGGCGCGCATCATCCAAATCAGATGGTACCTTACTGGTCCCAGAGCTCAAATTAGCTGGCTCTCACGGATCAACTGCAGCCACCACACAAACTGCTAACCCAGACCTTCTTCCACCCCCACCGTCCTCACAAACCAACAATAACAATAACAACACTACTTCTCCACTGCCCCCTAGAAACGCCTCATTACCTGGAAGAAATATTCGACCAACCAAGCAGGCAGAACCGCAGCAAGAAAGCGAGATGCGCAAACTCACTTCCAAGCTCAAAGACCTCACCACCCGAGGCGATAGCGCCAAGGACTCCGAGGACAGTCCGATTGTCATTGGGATGGGTGACCGCTTTAAGCAGTTTGGATCTAACGCACAGTCTGAGGTCGGTACCGACGCGAGCGCTACGCGCCCCACAACTGGTCAACGCAGCGCAGAGACATCGACGAACGCGCCAAAGATATCAGTTGAGACGGCTATGTATGCACCTAGCTCCGCCGCTCCATCGGAACCTCCCCCAAAGGAGTCCGCCGAAAAATCAATCTCTCGCCGCCCGGTTGGAAATCCCACATCTCTCGACCAGCCGGAAGCCCAGAAAAGGACGAGCCCATCCGATCTCCCTAAACCAAATCTTCAACCAGGTATTCCGCACAGTATTGGGCTTCCGCGATTCCCGCGACCGTCTCAGAGCAACCCTACATTACGCTCTCCGTCTGCACCTATGGCTCCCCCGGCTCTGCAAAATATACCCGAGTCTCTGAGGCCTAGGGGCCCGCCGCAACTGACTTCGCCTCCCGCAAAGCCTCTCACATTACCTGCGGACTCAATCGAACCCATGAAGAAGCCCGAGCTCTTTAACGTCGTAACCTCGTTGAATGAACCTAAAGTCTCTCCCGGCGCAGATAGCAACCGCAAACCGACACGCAAGGTCTCAAGAGATGTCGACGCAGCTGCTTTGAGTGACATCGGCGAGTCCGTAGAACACATGACCCCGGAGCAGACAGAGCGAATCAACCAGGCCCTCTCCCGATTCCCTCGAAATCTCAACCCCAGCATCCCACCGCCCGATGCTGTCTGGCAAGCCGCGCCTATCACTTCGCGCCATTACGGATGCTATGTGAACCATTGCAAATGGGTCCCGGTTAAGAACTCGAGCTACGCATTAGCTTGTCAGACTTGTCGTGTCGAGGACACGAGCTCGCGCAAGACTTGCTCGTGGTGCAATCTTCGCATATGCTTCAAGTGCCAGGAACGACTCATGGGCCCTTACAAGGCGGATCTGAGACTGCTAATGGAGAATATGGATCGAGATCAACTCGAGGATAAGCGTCGTGAGAAGGGAAAGCAAACTGAGGGTACTTAACCTTCTGTCTTCCTATCACGACCAATCGAAGACGCCGTACATAACCCGCCAACGTATACATCCATTCGTGTCCTATTATTTCCCTTCTTATAGGACTTCACATTTAGTCCTACTTTTCTCGCATCTTTTTAGCCCTCAAGAATAGGCATCTCGATACACCTGAAAAGACATGGGTGACTGGCGGTGGATTTGATTTGTATGGGAAGATCACAGTAGAAAAGCTCAAAAAGGGGTTCACATGAGGAAATAGGCGTTCATTGGTACATATGATGATACCATTCTTGTATTGTACGAGTATATACGGCAAGGCTCGGATTTGCAGGCCGTAGATCGTCCCCCTCGCAGGATGTGGGAACCTGGACTAAGGAAGGGATACAATGGAAAGGGCATAATGGATTCATAATGGATTCCCTGGCTGGCTAGAAGCCAACGATGATACCTCTTTGCAATAGATGAATATGAGAGTGCTCTTTCGTCAACATTGAATTTCTTCCTCTCCATCTTATTAAATGGTTCGATTTTTGGTCAATTGACTAGTAACACCTTGCATTTACTCCGACTTCCGCCTACTTGAAACTAATATAAACTTTAAACTACTCCGACCACGCAGTAATTACGTATAATCCATCTAGCAATGGAAGGTGAAATAGATGAAGGTAGTTCGTAAACTTAGTAATCGGCTGAATGGGGTGGTACAAAAGGCGGTAGGGCACAACCAGCCCTAGTAAACTGCTACTGTAGGTACGCCATGGCCGGGCGCCATGACACCCTTCAGCCCTGTAACCTTATTGCTGATAGCGATCAGATAGTGGGGTATGACAGGGGACTTGTAGTGGGGTTTAGCTTTCAAGTTACCACTGGGCAATTGTCAATAACTCCACCGTAACCTTACAACTTTCTAGTCGCGTGTATGGGTCAAAAAACGACAAAGACCCCTGATTTCAACCGGAACGTAAAACAATTCATAAAGAAAATCCGGAATAAAGGCCATTGTCATGTCCTCGACTACGGGCTTGAGCCGCATGCGCTCGTTGCGTAAGCCTGCAACCAGCAGTAATGAGACAACACAGAGAGATGGCCCCACGACGCGTAGTGAAGCGAGGAATACCTCGCCCAGTCGATTGCCGGTGAAGCCTACAATGACAACGCGGTCGGCGGCGACGGGCACAACGACTTCTACTACTACCTCACGAACTAGAGCAACTAGCTCTACGACGGGGAGGCCCATATCGGGGGTATATGGTAAAACCTCATCTTCATGCCCGGATCAAACTGCAAATGGGAATGGGAATGCTGCAACGAAACCTCTGGGCAGGGCGCCCTCTACACGCTACCCTCCCTCGACAGCGACGACAGGGCCGCTTGCTTCCATGGGCCGTACTACGAGTACGACTAACGGCAGACCGAGATCGTCCGGCGGTCCACCCACCACAACGTCTTCGAGTCGAGTTATGGGACATTCCAGGTCGAAATCCACAGTCACGAGTCTCACCGCCGCAACGACGCTACGCCCGACATCACAAATATCATCAGGGTCATCGGGTCGCGCGAGTCCCACAGCTAGTACAATTACGAGTACTAGCTCTACCTCGAAGCCAGTAACACGCTCACAAACCCACACACGCACGAAATCGCAATCAGCGACACACTCCTCGGCCTCCTCCACCGGCACCACTACCATCACCAGGCCCACACGTACCACTTCCTCCACCGCCGTCCAACCTCCATCCCAGCACCTCACCAACCGCCCAGCCTTCAACAACCACCAACAACACTACAGCCCAGCCAAATCTCTAGCTCCCAAGCCCCTAACATCCACCTTCCTCGCGCCCCCTTCACCGTCAAAGCTCCCCGCCAACGTCGCCCTCTCCGCCGAGACCAGCCGCTTGCAGACGGAACTCCTACAGCTATCCCTCCTCCACCGCGACGCGCCCGCCGTCGACGCGGAATGGCACGCGAGCGCGCGCGCCAGACTCGGGGTGCGATTCGCGCGGGCAGCCGCGGACAATGAATCACTCCTCGCTCTCGAGCGGCGGGGCGTGGAGGCGCGGAACGTAGCCGCGCTAGCACGGTGGGGGGAGAATTCAGGGTCAAGGTCTAGATTGGGTCTAGAGGAGAAAATCCAGATCCTAGACGAAGTGCTGAACGGGGTGTGGGCGCTCGGGGAGCCGGGCGGACGGTACGCGCGCGCGGTAGCGGAGTTCGAGGACTGGGCCGAGCGCATGGCGGGTATCATCAGCGCGCAGAGGAACGGCGACGTGGAGGCGCTGGTCGAGGGCGAGGAGGTGCGGTTCCTTGGGGATTTGGACTGCGGGTGGATACACGACTGCGTAAGCCTAACTCGCAAGCTCGAGGGTTGGCAGGCTGCGCTGCGGGATCTAGGTGATATCGAAGACGACGATACGGGCTCTGGATTAGCGAGGATGGTAGCCGGGTGCCGTGCGCTGGTCCACGATATGCTAGCTGAACTGACGGTCATGCAGCGGATGGAGCGTGAGGCGGCGCTGACGGAGGATGCGTGGATCGAGAGCATGAATAGGGCGATCGAGGACGAAAACGATGATACCCCCGCGGCGCGCGCGTACGTGCCGCTCTGGAAGATGGCGACCTAATACGATACATCAGTGTGTTCAGATGTAAACGGCACGATAACACTGAGTAATAATGAGCAATGAAGACAAGATTGAGTGAATGAATACCCGCAGAGCGAAGGGTAGAATAATAACTTTGAGATTGGTTTAGCTACGTGCTTAATGAGGGTCATGGGGGACGGTCACTAGAAGATGACCTATCGAATAGCCCCCTACGTAAAATATATCAGGTAGATATGCAGAGTGACGAGACGAATGGCTTGTGGATACCCAATTTGCATGCACGGGATACGGTAGCTTAACTCAGAGAATAATTCAGTAATTGGTGGGATAATAAGTTGACCAAAGAGAACTCATAGCACGATGTACAATTCTACCAATCCGAATTGCCTCCACTTCCTGAAGAGATCGTGGCATTTCTGTTCGAGGGTAAAGTCTACTGCCCCCTTAAAATGCGAGACCGACACTTGAGAATAAATATGCTTAATAACTGAATAAAATCAGTGATAATTCAACTCGGGGTTCGCCCTGAAATTGCAACGGCAGCGGCATTCGGGGACGGGGCACTCGACGTGGCGGGCAAACCACAGGCGGGCGTGGTCTAGATGTAGGACGTGTTCGCATTTGAGACAGAAGGTCGGGAACCGCGCGGCGAGCCGGATCTGCGGATCGGGCGATAACTCAGGCTTATCGGAGCGCGGCACGCCCACGGTCTCCAGACATACGACACAGCGTGGGAGGTGGCGTCCGCAGTTCGGACAGCTGACTCCCGCGTTGATTTTGTTCGCCATTAGGGGGTTGCTCGACGTCAAGGGGTTCGTCTGCCCCTGGGAGGCCGACGGGATCACCCCCGTTCCCGCTTTAGAAAGCTCGTACTCGGCGTCGCAGTACACACAACGGAGGGCTATCTGCCTAGATGGAGACACGATGGTAGGTGTAGATTTGCCGGCTCGCTTGCTCTTCTTGGTGCTTTCTACCTCGAACTTTGTTCGCTGCATGAAGGCCTTATGCCGCTGGAGATAGGCCCTGTATCCGTTCCGCCACGCGCGACATCGATAATCGTCGATGTATCGGGGCGAGCAAATTGATAAAACCAGAGTAGCAGTCTGGACATCGTTGAATTTCTCCACGTACTTCGCAAAAATGTCCACGAGCTTATCTGTTATGCCTGTGAGCACAATGGCTTCAATATCACCCGTCTCTGTCGCATTCCTCAGCTCCTTCTCGAGCCACCGAGTAAGTTTAGCATCGTCAAAATACCGCAGTGCTACAAATGTTCGCTCTCGGAGCGGTAGCGATTCCTGATTTGTGATGTTCTCCCAGTCATTAGTTGCAATGTGAGACGATATCGCCCGAAGATATGGATCAGTTTTGGAGGCAATCGCGTCATCGAAATCTAGCTGCCCCTTGCTAAGGCTCTTATCCCCTTGGTTTTTGAGCTGTAAAGCTAATGAGACGAAATAAAGCTCCGGATATTCTGCGCTCGCACTCTTCAGAATTTGCACAGCATTTTCGAAGTTGCCTTCAAAGAGGGCGTGGGCGGTTGCCATGGTATACCATGATGAGTTCCGCTCCGACGGTAGCATCTTCGCATAGTCGCTGAAATGTTTGTCAGTGGATTTGCCCAAGCCACAGATCCATAGAGCAGCCTGCCGATGCGCAAGCTTTTTAGTACCGACGCCATCGTACGCCGGTTGCCTCGACCTCTTATTCATTTCCTGGAGGCATTGCTCCCATGCCGTGGCATCCGGTAGCTTCGCGTCGTCTGCCACCAATCGGGACATGCCGCTAACTCCTATGTAATGATTAATCGATGCGTCCAAATGGAAAATGACTTGCACGACGAACCTAAGTCACCTGTCCATATATTACATACTCCCAAATAACTAAAGTCGATCCCCTGTACTACCATTCCCATATCAGAAGCAGCTTTCTCAGCACCTACTAAATTGTCAGTTCCCAAATGGGGCAAAGAAAGTAGCGGCGATACAAACCAGCAACCCAATCCCATAATTCTCTTAACCAGGGATCATCGGCGACTATGTCTCTATTCGCAACATAGTCGAATAGGTATTTCTCTTTAGAACGAAGAAGCATTGCATGATCGAGAATGACTTGTGCTTCCTTGGGGAACCCCTTTGTATCCAACGTTGATACAAGCAATCTCTCGTGTAATTGTCGATTCGAAGGTAGGCCATTTCCATTCAAGGACATGTCCGTAAGTGACTGATCGAGGTCTTTAACGGACGGCTGTTGCTGTGATTTAGATACCTCGAGGTTCTCTTTCGAATATTTTCTCAAGTCTCGTAGCTTTTCAGCCGTCTTTAATGGAGTACCAGAGAGCTCGGGTAGCTTTTCAGTGCTTGCCTCCGAGTCGCAGACAGGATCTGCCGTAGGCATGGGCGAGAGCAACGCCTGCTGTACCACGGCGTTAATAGAATCTTTATTACTTCCAAAAAGAGCCTTGTCTTTGAAAGCTTGATCTATATTGAGTGAGCCCATCATTTCAGGGTACTGTGTTGCCTCAAATTGCATAAAAGAGTGATAACTACCCCCCACTTGAGACAAGTCAGCAATGATCTCATTTTTAGCAGGATGGAGTTACCTTCTAGTCCGCGGTGAGGAGCTTTCCATGGTATCATCTTGTATATATGTTCTGATGTATAGGATGGTTTCTCGAGGATGTCAAAGGCTCCATTGGCCCGTAGAACTATCGCCCGGGGTGTTAAAGCGGGAGACTCTAGGTTCAACCAGTCAAATGATACAATTCTATCATCTTTCCGATCTTTTGCGTAGTTCATATCCAGTTCATATGATCTCCTAACCTCGAGGGCTTCTGGGCCGTCCCCGGATTTCACTTCCGCAGGAATAAATTCTTTCTTGGTGTCTAGGACTTTAAGCTGGCCAGTCCTGGAGAGAACGGCTATCAAGCCAGCACGGTCTCGGCAAAAACGCAAGGATCGTATCAGCGAGCCCCTCTCCTGGAAGTTAGCATCCTTTACATCGATGGCTTTATCAACATTAAGAGCTGCCCCCCATGGCAGATCATCCGTGTCGATGGCGTCATTATAGAAGCGTGATGCGGTCGACCGTGAGGTTGCACGACGATCCCAAATCACAAGACCTGGTTTGTCCAAAGAGGATGAAGCGAAATAGTTTTGGTCGGCGTAATCAATTGCCAGATTGTTGTTACACTTAGTCTGATAATTGATCACGGCGCCATGTGGATCTTGAGAAGTAGTTAGCATATATATATTATAAGACTTGATCGCTCAGGGCAAAATATACCTCGTAAATCGTAGATACGGATGCCTTGATTCTTGATGCCGGCTACCAGCACCTGCGGACTATTCTCGAAGAACTTGGTGCTTGATATAGATATACTAGCTTCAAGACCGACCACCGGGTTCATCGAGCCCTCAAACGAAGTCCATGCGACGCCAGGATCCAACGATGTGAGTTTATTCACATCAAATATTTTTAGACACTGGTCATTTCGCACACGCTCCAGTCCAACGGCTAATAGAGTGCCTGTATTGAACGCTACCGCCTGACACGTTCGAGTAATTCTTATAGGGAGCTCTAGGTGAGAGCTTGAATCACTGTGAAGGTTTATAAGATCCACGGTACCACTCGCAGTTCCGATAGCAACGAGCCCAGGATAGGCTGGCGACCAGTCGTATGTGGTCAGCGGAGGGATCTCATCATACTTCAGCGATTTTTTATAGTCAAATGCTCCGGGCTGTGCGAGACCGGTAGGCTCATAAAGCTGTACAACTCGGTGTTGCAAATTGACATGGAGGAATGTATCGTTAGCCGGGTTTGGGGACCATTTAATTAGGCCTGGCTCCGGTCTATCAATCTTGGAAGATGCGTATTGCGACATTGCTCCGGAGGGATGTAGTGGCTCAGCTTAAAGAGTTACATCTATCATGGCTTAGCTTGTCCCCTTGGCTCTAATAATAACCAACATAGGTGTCGGTCATGAGAATCGAGCGGGATAGACATGTGCCATCGTTTCGTGAACCTCACATATCAATTGGTCCTCATCTAACGAAGGAAGGTAGCTGTTTGTATGAACTCCTTGTTGAACTGGGTGAGGAAAGAGGGGGCTAAACGTTTCAGTAAGGAGAAAGCTAGGTCAACTCAGTATATAAGGCAGGTAGACGTTATGATAGTATCACTTGAAGATGCGATGTATCGTAGGGATCATATGTGCCCGGTCAAAGCTGTGGTGAAGGTCTAGGTCGCCTTGAAGTTTAACTCCTATCGATAAAAGCTTCGACTCAGAACCCCGCTTGCGCATACAACTTGATCAATTGGCCAATCAGCAGCCCATTTAGCACAAGGATCCCTGTCTCATTAAGAGTCGTGAATACCTCCATGCGCATCTCAAAACAACGGTTCGATGTTAGTAATAGGTAAATATCCTTCGTGACCCTACTCTCCTTTGAGCCGAAAGCATTGGAAAACATAGCACTTACCCTAAGTTCCACTAGCTGCTATAGCTAATTGTGTATACATCTGTTTCTATCAGCCGACTAGCGGTTTTCATATTTATAGCATCACAGGACGCCTCGCAAGGTGGAAACAGATACCTAGGTGACTATAAAATTCTTAGAAAACGCTTATATGTATTGAAAATGTGAGTTACAAGGTGGGTTTTGTCGCACAATTCAACGGGTACAGCTATTATTCCCAGTTACATCCGTCCTATGTCAATCTTTATGATTAAGTATCTTGCATGAGTGATACTACGCTTAAACCCGAGAGCGAATGGGCACGATGGACTTAAGCATGTACAAGTCCGCATCTAATAAGTATATCATAATATGCTACATAATACATAGGGCTTCAGTATGATTATTTGACGATTGCTGGGGACGATCACTGAACGAGCTGTATAACTAAGTCAAATGTATATATATAAGACCTGGGATCTCCTCGTCTGACGGGGCAGACCGCTGGTGAACCGCTCGTCGCACCGCTCGCACGTAATGAAAATGGCAAATGTCGCGGAATATTCTCTCCCAGAGACCTATACAGGCCTGCTCTTCTACTCCTCGTCTGAACCCCCCACCATTGCAACGCTACCGACGCCGATTCCCACCACTGGGACGGTGATCGTCAAGCCGTTGTATTCCATTATCGTGCAATACGCCAACGAGATCTTCACAGATGGAAATCCGAGGGGATATAAATATCCTCTACCGCTCGTGCCCGGCGGCTCATCTATCGCCCGCGTCGCAGCCGTCCCGTCTGACGCCACTAGCCTAAAGCCTGGGCAGTTGGTCTTCGTCGAGTTGACTGTCAGAGGTCGAGACGACCCAAACGTCAAAATTCTACGTGGATTCCACGAAGGCTTTACAGATGGAACCAAGAGGCTAATGTCTGGGGAATGGCGCAATGGGTGCTGGGCAACACTATCAGCGTCACCAATGGAAAGCGTACACGCCCTTGACGAGGATCTCCTAGTTGGCAAACTGGGATATAAGCTTGAAGAACTCGGATCACTCAGTCAGCTAGTCGTCCCTTATGGTGGCCTTGCAGATGTCGACCTGAAACCAGGCGAGACCGTCTTGATTGCGCCTGCTACGGGTTCTTTCAGCAGTGCTGCCGTCCACGTAGCTCTTGCGATGGGAGCTAGAGTCATCGCCATGGGAAGAAATGAGATGGCTCTCGCTGAATTAAAAAGGCTTGCTGAGCCCGGAAGAGTGGAAACTGTCAAAATCAGCGGTGACACACAAGAAGATATAGACGCCATATCAAAGTTCGGGCCAATTGATGTGTTCTTCGATATATCACCGCCTCAAGCGAGTGAAAGCTCGCACATTAAGGCTGGCGTCATGTCTCTACGACCAGGAGGCCGTGTGAATCTAATGGGGGGCATACCAGGCGACATTAAACTGCCCTATTGGCATATCTCATACAATGGCATCACAATCAAGGGTACCTTTATGAATACAACTCAGCAGGCGAAAGAGCTCATCAAGACTGTAGAGAGGGGCGTCTTGAAGATTGGTTCTAGAGTAGGTATGAGCGTTATTGGGAAATTCAGGCTTGAGGATTGGGAGAATGCGTTTCGCATTGCCGCCGCAGAGGGAGGCCCCGGAAAGAGTGCATATTTCACCCCAAACAGAGAATAATGTCGTTTAGTTTCCTAGATTTTTAGGAGGCCGGTGGGTACATAGATGGATGTCATCAATTGATACTATGATATGAATGTCTGGTGCTCGATATTGAAAGCTTGGCAGTAATATGCAATTTCCGGTGGAAATGACTAAGCAAAGTAACCCTTCGTATCTTATCTAAGAAAATCGCCCGACACTGTATTTTTTAACTAGTTCATCATTCATTCTTCGATACTACCCGACGATCGGTGCTTCTAGCAGCAACAATTAACGGCAAGAGACAACATACACGATGAGTTCTAAAAGAAAATTCTCCGACTTTAAAGCCGACACTTCTAGCAGAGAAGAAGCGCAAGGCCATGAGCGCACTCAAGGATACCATGCGCCCAAGAGGGTCAAGGACGTGAAAAAGAGCAAGGCCAAGCCAGGTAGCGTGAATTGGATGAAGAAGCGAGCTCGAACAATTGAGAGACGGTTCAAATCTGGACAAAATATGCCGGCCAATGTCGAGAACGAGTTAGAAAGAGAATTGGCACATCATCAGCAAAGGATTGCCGAAGCTGCGGACGAGAAGAAGAGGAAGACAATGATCTCGAAATATCATATGGTTCGCTTCTTCGGTAAGATCCCCCCGGTATAGCAGTTGGTATGCTGCTTCTCTAATAACATATCAGAAAGAAAGAAAGCGGACCGACTCGCGAAACGAATATCATCCCAGCTCGAGAAAGCCACAGACGAAACAGATATTGAAAAGTTGAAGGCAGATTTACACAGGGCAGAAATAGACAGTATCTATGCCAGATACTTCCCCTATAGAGAGCGTTATATAAGCCTGTATCCAGTAGCATCGCTCGGTAAATCAGCACGCACCGAAGAGAACGAAGGCAATGAAAGCACAGCAGCACAGGCCCTACGCAACGAACGGCCACCGATGTGGGAAGTCATAGAAAAGGCAGCGGAGAAGGGAACTTCGGCATTGGTTGAAATTAGGGAGCGAAAGCTGGGCGGAAATTCCAAAAACAAGCTTCCTGACACCACCTCGAAGGATTCTTCGACGAAACCTACGCACTCTAAGACGAATAATTCAGGTAGCATGGGGAAGGCTAAGGCGAAGGGAAAGCGGAACGAGGCATCCGCTGCGGCGAAATCGAACGACGACAGCGATAGTGAGGGTGGATTCTTCGAATAGGACCAAGTTCCCGGAAATAAAGATTTATCATGATACCCATTACGAGATAGCACCTCGGTTGAGAAGGCATTTACGAACCATTAGATCAATTGCATAATAGGTTACACAGCACACGTGCATGCCTTTACACTTATTTGATTCCTTATCTAATGGATGACATAATTTCATATGAGTTACTCATGAATGCATTTTTGAAACCTATTAGACTAACTTCCTTGTCTTCGAAAAGTTGAAGATGCTTGAGAATCAAGTGCTTTGAATACTGTAATTCCCAACTTTTTAGTGGATCACTAAGCAGCGATAAGATAAGATTTAAGCTTAAATCTTATCAGTCATAGCCTGTATTCTCAGACCAGGCCACCTGTGACTTCATTTATCCTACCAAATACAACATCTTTTCCAAACCCCTCCAGCTAAACGAGGATAATTACGCACCATGCACACACGATGACCACAGAACCAGCGTCGCCGAAGAGGCGACATATACTCTCCTCGATCAACCCCGATCGCCGCTCTCCATCACCCACTAAAATGGAAGCAGAAATGAAAGGTGCTCGTATGTCTCCGGAAGCGGCCCCACCTCAAGAACCGCAGCCTGACACAGAACAGGCCGCGCCGGATGAGGCTTCGGAGGCAAGGGAGAGGAAGCGGACTTCAAAATTCAGGTTCAAATCACATAAAAGCTCACGGTCTCATCGCCACCGCGACAGCGAGCAAGATGGCGAAGGCGAAGGCGAAGAATCCTCCCGCCGTCACCGCAGCCATAGGCACAGACACCACCACCACCGTCACAAGCGGCGACGCACACGCTCACGTTCCCCCACGCCTCCCAATCCCCTCGACCCACCGCCCCTAGACACCGACGCCGCGTTCCGCGAGTCCCTCTTCGACGCGCTTGCTGACGACGAAGGAGCCGCGTACTGGGAGGGCGTGTACGGGCAGCCGATTCACATCTACGGATCCCAAAAGCCCGGGCCGGACGGCGAGCTCGAGCATATGGACGACGATGAGTACGCGGCGTTCGTGCGGCAGAAGATGTGGGAGCGGACTCACCAGGGGCTGCTAGAGGAGCGTGCGCGGAAGGAGGAGAGGGCGAAGCGGAAAGAACGCGAGACTGAGGAAGCGAGGAGGTTGACGAGGGAGATGGAGAGGAGTATACGAAGGGGCGAGGAGAGGAGGCGCAGGAAAGGCTGGAGAGAGCGCTTTGAGGAGTATGGAAAAGCTTGGGCCGCGTGGGATGGCGAACCTAGCACTATGGCTTGGCCCGTACGGAGTGGTCTACGAGAGGATGTGGCCGCAGATGCGGTCAGGGATTTCTTCGTCATGGGTATTGACCCCGAAGAAGTCGGCGAGGTGGAATTCTTGGCTAAACTGAAGGAGGAGCGTGTTCGCTGGCACCCAGACAAGATCCAGCAGAAGCTTGGTGGTAAAGTCGACGATTCCATCATGCGCGATGTCACGGCGGTTTTCCAGATCGTGGATAAATTATGGACCGATACCCGGGCTAAGAAGTAATGCGGCCTTTATAGGATAAAATGCGTTGCTAGTTATTGGAGACACCTAGCAGGATTCGAGTGTCGGTAATCCAGATATCAGAGCATCTAGTCTGCTTCTCTGAATGTAATAGGGGCTATCTAGTTCAACTCAAAATGAACATAAAAACATTCGGAATTCATTTCCTGTCATAGTAGGAAACGTTGTGCTCCAAAAAATAGTAGTTGTCAACCCATAGAACGTATTTCGATGGCCCATCGATGACCCTTAGCATTACTCAATCTCAACTTCCGCCATAACTCCCATATGATCAGTGATCCAAGGCTTCTCAAACCCAAGGTCGACAATATGCTCCACCTGTTCTGGGTCGCTGAGCTGTACGTCCGCACCAAATCGCTCGAAACGGTGCAGTTTGATGCATCCCGTGAAGTACACTTTGTCCATCCTCGAGCATCCGAACTGCTCCCGCAGAGTCGTTGCTGCCTGCTGGCCCCATGTATATCCATCATCGCTATCCTCAACGCCACCAAGTTCTAGGTACGCATCTTTCAGGCCATTGTCCGAATGCAGGTTCCGATCAAACGGCTGTATAGCGTTAAAGTCGCCCGCGGCTATAGCCCCATCCACACCCTCCGCCTTCATGAACGATGCTGCAAGCTTCATTTGCGGCGGGCGGCAAGGGGGTTCGTAGGCCAGGGACTCGAGGTGCGAGTTGCAGAGCCGAATAGTCTTCGGCTTGCCGTCAGCACCACTGCCAAGCGCTACGTCCACAAAGAAGGCGTCTCGCTCCATGGACGTCTTTGCGTAGTGTACACGGAAGCAAGCTGTGACATCTAAACGGCGGTCCACCAACGTCGTGGTGCCATAGGAGGCAGCCCAGTTCGAGCCATCGAGATCTGTGAGATTGAACTTCTCCCGAACCCAGGCCTTCTCGGCAATGGTGCTTAAGTCCTCACTGATGCACTCTTGTAGGTAGATGATCACAGCCGTGGTCGCCGGGAGCTTAGAGGTCAGATCATCTAGATACGCTAAAGCGGCGTCCATGCGCGGCTTGGCGTACGGCAGCATGAAGTCGATGTTCCAGCTAAACAGGGCCAGTCGGTTAATTCCAGATGGGCCGCGAGCCTCCTGCGATGATTTGACCTGTGCCGCCTGCCATGCCTGCTTGGCCTTGTCGTATGTATAGAAGGCTTGAGGGTGCGGCTGGTCCGGCGTCCACGGAGTGGGCCCCCGGGTCCCTTGCAACTCCTGGATTTCCTGGATTGCTTTTTGGATGATCGCTTCCATAACTGGTGGACGATGTATAGTGCGCAGGTTTCTTCGAAGCGGATAGATTAATTGCCTTCGAACCATTTATAATGAATATTGAATATTCAGAGTTAGGATTGTCTTGCGATGCTGCCTGATACCCAGGTAGCTCAGCTTACATCTTGGTATGCAAATACAGGGGTCGTAGCTCAGTCTCCCATGATTGGAAAACTGGGGTATTGTTACAGCGTCTTGAAATAAGCTTCACATGTCTATTCAATGCAAGTTCAGAATTCGAGGGGTATCAATACGTAGGAGAAAAAAACAATCAGAAACGCCGAGTTAACATCAGCCATCCCTTTCGAAGGCATCGTTGAGATAACTCACAAACGTCTCTCGTATCCTTTCTGGACCCATATTTCCCACCCCTTCTAGGCCAATGCCGCCTCTATGTAACCCCATGTACGCCCTCCGTAGCCGTTGTAGTTGGGGCAGGCCAACCTTCTTCCCAGCTGGTAAATCCACGGTTAAGTCGTCTTCGCCGCTGCTACCCCTGGGAATCTTGATCTCATCTCCACCATCATCGCTTTGCTGATCCAATATTCTCTTGACAATATCCTGCGTCTCGCGGTCGAGGACGTATAAGTAGTCTCCGCCCGCATCTCGGCTCCGCTGTACAGTCGCTTGGTTCGGCCTCACTAGCTTTCGAGCTTCGCCCGCGATCGCATCCCACATACTATCGAACACTTGCTTCGCCTGTTCTTCGCCGTCCTCCCAGATCAGCGTAAAAAGCGGGCTGTCCCACCTTGTCATGGGATTGGGCTCCTCATACCGAAAGACAAGGTTCTCCCAGTTCTCTGCCTCGTAAGGCCCTTCCTCATCTTCTGCCCCTTTCTCCTTATTCTTGTCCCCGTCCTCTGTACCATTTCCAACTTCTTGTGGTTGTTGCTCCCGCCGCCGTAATCTCTCCTCATTGACTTCCCTTGCCTTATCCTTCGAACAGCCGATCTGCAGGACACAACTCGGTGTGCGCACAGCCTTAGACTCGCAGTGTAGCTGGTACCTCCATCCCTTGATGTAATTCAGGCCATCGAGAATGACAATATCGCGGTCGCTCAGCACACGCTTAACAGCACCATAGATCGTCGCGCGTGCGTCTTTCTCTGAGGCGTTAGCGGATCGCACATGTGCCGGCGTCGCTGATAAGTCGTATACGGAGCGGTCTATCGATAGTGTCTGGTCCGATATTAGGTGCAGGCGGTATTTGGACGGTGTAGGCAAATTACTGATACGCTCGGAGAGGTAACTGTGCAGCTGCTTCGCGCGCGTAGTTTTTCCAGAAGTGGGGAAGCCGGTGACTATGACTAGCTGGTACTTCTGTTAATGCGCTATTTTCTACTTCATAGATGTATAAGAGTGCAGTAGCTATTGGGAGGCTTACCGGCATTGCTTGTATCTATGAGTAGAAGAAGGACGAACGAAAAACACCACTGAGCTGCGCAAAATGATTTTTAATTTCATGAAGAACCCCGCGCTCGTAGATCTAAAAGGCTGGGTCCCTTTAAATAGATAGATCTTTTCGGTTGACGAATGAGAGGCTTAGATTCAATGTTCATAGGCACGTAAAATGGATACGTCCATATGTACATATGTACCTACCAGGTAGAGATCTGGTACGGTACTCGGATTCTCATGGGGCTCAAATTACGCCAAGCATCAATACCTACAACATCCTCTTGAAATAGATAGCGGGGGATAGGGGCTTCATATACTCTATACCTCCTTATATCTAAAGACATCCCCAAAGATCATAGTAACCATTTGAGCGGCCATACCTAAGTGTTTACGTAGATGATATTATATATAATATGTGCATATTACCCATAATTCAAGTCCATCTTTTCCGTCTTTCGGCTCCCTTCCCCGGAATTTCCATCCACTTCAAGACTCAGAATTGACCCAAGCCATCAATTTTAAACTCAGTGTCACGACGTCTAGACCCGTCACTGATATCTACTATGTTTAGGTGACGGTAACGACGTAAACAACCCATTATTCCGAGGTTACCGTTAGCTGGATTTTTTGTAGGGCTTTTCCAACGGTACTCCTGATAAACAAGAGCCCTGGAGGCTTGCAAGACCTCGAGATCCTAACTTCCAAGGTTTCCACCGATGCAGCTAACCACCCCTCACTACAAATCCATCTATAGATACCAATCATCTGTGCCATACATGCATCTCATTATGCACATGAAGTCACATGCAGACACAGTCTTGACTCTCAGAGACATGCATCCATACGTAGTACAAAGTAGACATGAGAAGGAGGTCTCCATGGTCCCCTCCCTTTTCTGCCCATCCCGTCCCTCTACCCTATCCTCCACTCTTTCGCTTTCAGCTCTCAAGTGCTACTTACCTAGTCAGTATCCCATGGACAGCTTCGATATTTCATAATAACACGCCAAATCCTAGCTCAATTTCCTAGTACTCGAAATCAAATGGCCCCGTCATCTCCTAAGACAGCATTGATAGAATTCTGGGAATGGGAAAAGGAAATACAAGAGACGGCTCTAAATCAGATTGATGACAAGCTCGAAGAAACTAGACCATGGTAAGGAAGACTCCCATTATCCCCAACCTAGAAATAAAACTTACCATCAATAGTCCTACATGCTCGAAGACAATCAGCGAGACCTGCTTTCGCCGACACCACTTCAATTGGTGTACAACACACGAACGGATGACGAATAGCAAGGGGGTTTGCCCAGAAAGTAAACCAACGGGCGCCCCTGAAAATATTGCGATATGCGAGGAGATTCAATGCGGTTCGCACCCCCATGATAGCTCTACTACCATCTTTTATTTACCATCTAATGGCTCTAAACAGACAGGACCGAAGCAGAAGCGTACTGGGACGAAGTAGAGAAGAACGCTGTGAGCGGCGGACCGGGATTCCGAGATTAACCATGAAAAGTCACTAAGTCATCATGATTCATTACCTACATACGTAGGTATATATCAAGAGATGTGTAGTAGGCACTAGTAAGGTATTTAGACTGTCAGGCTGGGCAAGATCCATAACCATAGAACAACATGGTAGTACACGTAACCACCCGTCAATTCACCAAATATCTCCATACTCTTGATAAATTAAGGAAATTTGCCTACATATCTCTCTACTATCTCTCTACTGACCATATAGTTTTGAAATACATGCCATACCCCTCTTCTAGAGGCTAACGCTTTATCCGATTCAGTACCCGCATCTGTTCCGAATACTCAAGGAGACGTGAGCATCACTAGAAAAATATGGGGGTTTGACTAAGATCTCTGGCTAGCTTTTCCATATTCTGGTTTGGCGAACTTATGACCCTAACGTGTAATCCAACCCTAAAACTCCTCTATATTAAAGAGTTTCTCCTCATACTCTAGACCAATATCTTCGTTCGCTAGCCGCTCCTACATAGTTGCTGCCGGGATGACATGTTGAACTCCTTGGGCCAGCACAGCTTTTTGAACAGGAGCAAATTCTTCTTTGCGTCCGGGTATCCATGATTCGGTGTAGGTGGATGATGTCCCCAAGCCGGATCTTCCTAGTATATGCCGCTGCTAACTAGAGAGTGATCCCCTTAACTACATCTTTATTCGTATGATTCGCCTCATTAAACACGCCAGTGTGTTAACGAGGTAGGTATTCCTAAAAACGGTGAAGACTAATAGACCCTGGCGCCTCGGGGACCCAGAGACCCTCTAACCCTATAACCACCCTCTGTTTATGAGATTTCGGTGGCCGCTTCTTGCAAGCTTCCGTACATCTAGGAATATCCGTGCTTATTCCGGCAGCGGTAATACCACGGCAGCACTGTACATTTGTAGATAGCCACCACCCAATCACAACCCGCCGCCCGGGCGGTCGGCGACGCACCGGCCACTCGGACACCCGTGCCCCGCATTTTGCCGATCCGAGCCCGGTGTTTTCCCGGAACACCTACAGTAGGGTTATAAGATAAAATAACCAACCGATCAGTACCTGTAACTGGAAGTCCTATGGAGGCTACGTGCCAGAGAAGTAGTGCCAACCTCGACCTGTCGGGTAGAAAAATCCAAAGGGGTTTTTCGTAAGCAGAGTTAAGAAGTCACGCCTGCCCAGCTTTTTTGCCGTTAGGTCAACCGTTCGACCCAGGCATTGATTGCCCTTTTTTCTTTTACTTTTTATTTATCTTCCGTCTTTTCTTCCCTTCTACCCTACGTCACTTTGCCATTTCCTACATGCACCTATTCTAGCCACCTGCATACCTAATGTACGCATCGACGTAAACAGTCCTAAAAGTAGGAAATAAGTTACGACGGGTCGCCCCGCCACTTGACAACTCTGTTACCATCCAGCCCTGCCATTGCTTATTGTCAGCAGATAGATCATCAAGTAATCGTTTTTCAGAACCTTTAGGTATAACCAAGCAGCCTTCCATTCCGAACATGCAATTGTACGCAGCAAACCCGAAGACACGTCTTCGGCATTCTTACTAAGAATGCCGAGTCGTTATCGTGTCTCGGCACTTCCGTAGAGCTGGTCTTGATTCCAAAAGGATGCAAAAGCGGCCAGTTGACGATCAACTACTGTTCAAATTCAAGACATTATACGAAAAGGGGGTTGGAATGGCATCGCTGGCTACCTCTAGCATATACGTACTATTGTTATTTAGAAAACTACAGATTTTGAGCATAGAAAAATAGGGATCGTTATGATGCGTGATGAACCCAGATGTTATTGAATTGATCGCTTTGGCTAGGTAGACTTCAACAAAATACTCATAGTCTATCTATACTTGTAGTTCTGAGGCCGTGTAGAAATTACAAGTTACCTGCTATACGTGCCAACCTAGTATTGGAATACACAAAGCTCATACGTAATTCAAGTCCTGTCCCTCACGGGCCATTTCTGGGTCCAGGAAAATCTCGAGTCTTGTGGGTAGCTGGAATCTTAATTATTGCGTTAGCTAAAGCTTTATTTATGGATAGATTCCAGATTTCGCCTAGCAATATTACTTGTGAGACTACGGCGCATCAGTGGTTCATCACGAAATGATTGAGTAAATGGAGGTCAACGTCGAGTAGATCGACGGTAGTAATTCAATGTATCTAGCCACATTGGTAGACGGGCGTTTCCGTATTCCAATATGCATACAAATTCTTGTTTCCCTTTCGATCAATTTTGCCCTGCCTTCGCCTCTCCTCCTTTTGTATCTTTGCCGTCTGTCTATGTTGCGCCACCAATATCGAGCGTTGCTCCGAAGTTGGTAAGTGCATCAAACTGGCTCGGTCATTTGCGCTCATATTTGCTAATTGATATGCCACTACTGCTCTTTCTCGTTTCTCTCTCTTCGATAATAGTTGTGTGTCGCGATTGTCCGAGTCAAGCTCCTCTTTGCCGGAACCCCCCTCGTCGTCGGGATCCGCTCGGGAATATTCTAATTGTGAAGGCGGGACTCGGGTCCGACGGCGTAAATGATTGAATGATGGCCCCGGTTGTGATGATGATTGCTTCGATATTATTTTTCCTGACGGTAAACGAATTGAGTCTTCATCAGCCACCAATGGCCTTCTACTTGGCGTTGTTCTCTTCTCCTGATCTCTTTCCGTATCATCTCCTTCGATATCGCTCTCTTCATCATCTTCGGGTTCGGAGAAGTCGTAGAACTCGGCGAATTCCGAGTCCTGTTCTGATATATCGAATTTACAGTGACCCTTGCCTGTCATGTGCTGTTGTATAGCTTGTACGGTAGCTCTCTGTATTCCGCAGTGTATACATTCTCGGTATCCAAAAATAACGAGATGCAGATATTCAAAGAGAGTTTCGAGGTCGACCGCTAGGTGTTGCTGATGTGGAACGAACAGGCCGTGTGACTTTTGCATGTGTATCGCACTATCAGTGAAATTTGGAGACGAATTGGGACAGAATAGGCATTGTCCAGGTGCGAATGGTTGTATGGCCGTATTAGGGGAGTCAATTGACCCCTCGAAAGATGTGTGTGTAGAGCCGTTGCCCGGACTTGATGAGAGATCCATGATTGTGGTTGAAGTTGTAGCTGTTGTTGTCGTTGTCGTTGTCGTCGTCACTGTCATAACCGATAAATTGGTAGTGGTCGCGGTTCTAGATTAAGTTGAGCTCAAGTCTTGTGTGATTGTGTTTGGGGCTGACTTTTTTATTGTTAATTGGACTATATAGAACGAATTGAGTTTCTATCTATCTTATATATTATATTTAAACCAAGTTCGATCGGGCGATGTAAGTATTAGCCGTCCTTCCCATAAGTCTTTCAGGAGCATAGCCGTCAACTTACGGCATTGTCATTGGGCAATTCGTGGGTGGGGAGTTCGTGAGACTTTCAGAACCAATGGACCAAGCATTTTAGACCAAATAGTAAAGGTAACTGGCATGGCACCCCACTACCTCGCCACTGGGACTTTGATTTTCTACCAATGAGATGCGTGTTGACTCACTGATGAGGTATGAATCATAATGAATAACAAAGCCGAGACGAATTGAGAGCCGCTGGTTCCACTTAATTACCCCAAATCTAACAATTGCGCTTGGCGGACAATGCCGCGCTGAAGTGCGTACCTTTAGTGACGCCAATGGCGTGGAGATCTTATGAATAGATACTTCTCCTTACAGAGCCAAGGCTGGCCGTAAAGTTTTACACATGGTGATGGCGCCATTTGTCGGCAAGTCGGCCGAGGGTAAGTCGCTGATATTGAAGACATTCGTTTAGTTTTTTCTTCTTTTTGCGCGGCTATATCCTCAAAACAAGTGTGCAGCGTACCCCCTAGAATTTGTTTGTCGAACCCGCTGCAAACGGGGCCCTTTAAGATATCACGGCGACCTACAGGTACCTAATGTTTGATAACATACAGCATCGGACATCCGGATAGGTATATGTCCAAACGATTCTCTGATAAGCCGATCTATTCCGCCATCTTCTCATTGCGATCTCTGCACCGTATTGGCGAATATATCTAGGCGAGATCAATAGCAGACCAGGAGTTCGTCATAGCTTCGGTTCGTCATCATAACCCTTAATCGAGGACGCACCGCCCTGTCTTCGATTTCGTCTTCTCGCTTTTTATAGATAATAGCAAGAATAAAAGCCAAAGGGGTTTTTCGGCTCATTACAAGATTAATGACCAAAGCCAATTATCTATTAATATCGATGTCTCAAGCTGATTCTGCCTTAGCCGAGTTTGGAGCCCCTTAACCCCTTTTTATTTACGGAGAAGACCTAGTCCCCAGCTTAGGCGCATCGCGACACATGGAGAGTACACGCCTCATGCGATTCGAGTTCTCAAGGCTAGCGATAGTGTTTATATTATTCTAAAAGTTCATTCCATTCTAGTACATGCTTGCTTTACTGTTAACACCAATAACGACACTTAAGAGTTCCTGTTGTATGGGCCCCATGCGTGCTCGCCCTCTGCTCGCTGCCTGCTTGGTAGTTCGTAACCGGTCGGTGGAGCGCCCGCTGCGGCCTTCGGAATCTGGTTCAGGGTCATACCGATACTCTCGACGATAGCCACAACAATGATCTCCATGATGACGGCCATGCCCAGCTGGATGTTGGCGTTACCCGACAGTTGGTTGAAGTCGGGGTTGTTCCCGAATACGGATTCCGCCGAGTAGGCAAGTCGGACGAGGATGAAGGGGAGAGATAAGCCCACGGCTAAGACCAGCCGCTTCTCGCCCTGCTCTATGTGTGATAGCTGCGTTGCGACGAGGGCGGTCGAAAGAACTAGTATGACGTATCCTGCGATTGTTATACCTGTACCCGCCTGCGAGAGACCCGACACGGTGTATTTTCCCGTATCGGCGACGCTCTGGCCGCTTTGGCTGCCGCCGACTGCGCCTAGGATTAGGCCAACAAGCACGAGAAGCTGGATAAGGCGTAGTCGTTTCTCGGTCACGAACGATGTGGTTGATTTTCGGATACTACCGACGGCGCGTCCGATCAGTCCCAGCTGGACCATGATCAACGGAGAAAGGCCAATGTTTTGCACAGTGGCTGCTCCGATGTAAAGGCTAATGTTGGTAGGATCCGAGATGGTGGCCAGTTGCAGTGATGATCCAACAATACGGGCAAGTGAGAAGATGATCAAATAGAGCCATCCCGAGTTACGGCCAAAGCCATGGCGTATGGCGAGCCAGACGGCGATGAAGAGGGCAGGTACATAGAGAACGATCTGTGCGATAGAGATGTTGTTTTTCTCAGTTAGGGCCATCTTTCAAGTAGCGAAGATGTGGAGATGGGTAGGGACAGAGGATAATCAAGGTAAATCGGTTCTAGTAAAGAGATATCTTGGGTTGCTGTCGATATATCGCCAAGGACTGAATATTGCCTCATAAGAAACCAAACTCACCTACCAACGTCCAGGTTATATATAATCTCCCAAGGACTATACCGATATTTTGTTCGTGTTACCTCACATTGATACTCAGTGGCTTAGCAAATTTCCTTAGCGAAAGCGATCCCGAGCACCTCTAGGAAGCAAATGATACTCCATACTACATTCCTATTGGCTCATGCATGAATTTCGATGCCAAGCCTCATTAAGCTTCGCCGAGGCGGTACTAGTCAGCTTCAACCTGACCCAAAGTGGCTCCCCCTAATAGACCTACATATGTCGTGTACTACGACATGAATCGAGACTCGAAGATTCAATGACCCCTAATGTACATTCGCCGAGTTAGAATACGAATCATATCATCTTCTTCCTCAGCGAGATATGAAGTTGTCTGAGGAGCGGTGAGTGAGTGACCTTCCGAAACCGTCGCTCTTAACGCGCAATTAGCTACGTAAAGCTTGTAGAAATACTACCTTGCGATGTGTGAAGCTTTGTGTAAAGCTGACAATGTTAAGTAGGCGGATCTGATAGAATTGCGTCTAGTTGACCACGCGTCCAGTTGATATTAGTGGGTATAATACGTTATGTCATCTACATTAGCTATAGCGTACCGGCGTAGGCGATCCGTGAAATGCCTCCTAGCTGATTGCCAATTTAGAGGGATATCCCGGCCTATTGGGGCCATTGATGATCGTTTCCTGCTTGTCGCCGAAGTGTGAGAAATGACCGGCCTAAAATAGAGGCTGTGCGCGCTGTGTATTATGTTACAATAATCCCTCTAATTTGCCGAGGCTCGTTGACTAGAAACACTAGAGCGCGCCCTCATACATTTAATCCTTGCCAAGCTCTGATAAGTTTTCTCTTCCCGACCGCCTCGCCAGCCCTACCAGCTCGAAGAGGCTATAATATTCGATACATAAATAGGCATGTTTGGAAACCGGAACATGCATAATCCTCTGCACAAGTTGAGTATATATGAAGCGACGGCTAACGTACTAGTTAGGGCGTTGTCTCCTTAATGGGTAGCCACATGGCGAGAAGCATGGTGTTCTGTGGTTGAACAGCTACACCTATAGGTTATCTAAAAATTCCCAGCGCTCCTCTCCTCCATGCGCATCTTTCTCGCCAGGACAGGGGGGGAGTGTAGGATTCCAACTACTAACCCATGTGCATGCCGCTAGCAGCCCTAAGACCTGGCAATTCCACGTCCCGCGATTTAACTTGCAACAATGAGCGGGGATCATGAGGTTCGCGTTCTTCCTGGCTTCGGCCTTACGTTATTATCATGGCGCTGTATCGATACAATGAGCTCCCGGGGGAGGACTACATCAGACTCGCTACAATTCACCCCGGCAATGTCGATGATGACATAGTCATCTCGTTTCATACTACGCCTTTTTTACACGATGAATGCCCTGAATATGAAGCTTTATCATACGTGTGGGGTTCGGAGGAGAATCCTCCATCGATACTCGTCGATGAGAGTGAGGGCGCCTCGACCGACCCGGCGCAGAGGGCCAAGGTCCTAGTAACACAGAATCTAGTCGTTGCCCTCAGGCACTTACGATATGTTGACAAGATGCGGGTCATCTGGATCGACGCGCTTTGTATCGACCAAGAGAATAGAATAGAGAAGGGCCCGTACATCGCGATGATGGGCGCGATCTTCCGGCGTGCAAGCCGGGTGATTGCCTGGCTGGGCCCTGAGGAAAACGATAGTAGTCATGCCATGGACCTAATAGACGACATTGCTTCCGGGATTGAATTCAACTATAGGAATTATACCATCCACGCTACGGAGGGATGCACCGATCCTGCAGTAACTGATGTCAATGTGCCCCTGCCTATCAACCAAAGAGATCTTTGCTCAATATACCATATCATGGCGCGGGAATGGTTTGATAGATTATGGGTTCGACAAGAAATATATTTGGCCAACTCGGAAGCTATCGTTTTGTGTGGTCCCCGCCATGTCAAGTGGATAATCTTCCGGCGAGGCATAGCTTGCGTGATGTTGAAGGCGAGGATACGGTTTCAATATTCCAATGAGATGGTCGCCCGGACTCAGTATCTTATGGGCTTCATACTCTACTCTTCGAGCACTAGGTTTATGCTATTGCGACTAGCTTTTGGGAGTTCGCATTGTCGAGACCCGCGAGATCGACTCTACGCGATTATGGCCTTGCTGCCAGAATATGAGAGGAAAATCATTGCTACACCAGACTATACCAAACCCTATCCCGAGATTTATATGGATGCCATGCGGCGATATATTGAATATTACAACAGTGTTGATATGCTAGATGCCTGTGAGCTCCCGGAGCTTGCGGCGTGCCCAAGTTGGGTTCCTGACCTATCAGTGCCTTCTACCTTGCGCGAGATAGTTGGGACAAATTATGCCTGTTCTCAGCTTGCATCTTGGTATCAACAACCGCGGCCGGAGGTGCTAAGAGTTAATGGTGTATTCAAATCGAAAATCGAACAGTGTCACCAGTTCCCGCAGATGTCCTATATCGACGGGATCATCGGATATAGGAAGCTGCGGCAAATGCTGCTCCCTCTGCGGCTCGGAAGGCAACACACCATTGGAACTATTGCCAGAACTCTTGCCCGTGATATGTTTGTTGACCACTGGGACCCGCCCCGGGAAACTTGGCCAACCTTCGATGATTCAGAACAAGTCGTGGATATCGTTTTGTCTAATATGAACATAAATGAGGACGCAGAGAACAAAGATTTTCTCTCTACGATCATTAATAAGTTCATACCCCTAATTTCCGAGCTGAGTGGGATGCAGCTTATTCAGGGTACGGACGGCTGCATGGGGATTGCTTCAAAGTCGGCCCGGCCTGGAGATGAGGTTCATGTCGTACTTGGGTGCGATTCTCCCCTATTACTGAGGCCACATGCCGATGGTGAATTCCTCGTAATCGGACCATGTTTCGTCGTTGGGTTAATGTATGGCGCAGCCTTTCTTGGACCCCTTCCGGAGAACACTCGGGTGATTTCCACACAAGTTGAAGGTTTCTCTGGCTACTTCGGAGGTTATAAAGACAACACTTCAAGGGAAGTCGTCTTCGAAGATCCGCGATTGAAGTGGCTGCCGCTGGACCTGGCTGATTTTCGTCGAAATCTACAGAAACATCACGGAGCTCGCCTTACCGTTGATCCAGAAATTCTTCGGGAACGGGGCGTTGCCTTAAGGGAGTATAATCTCGTATAATATTGAATCTTACCTTGAACGTCAAATATCTCTAGTTCTGGTTCACATGTACCTAGGTTCCTGAATAGTGCGAGAAGAAGATGGGATAGCTGTGCTATGCTATACTTCTCGGTCTCTTGCCGGTATCTATGGTCATCAAATACCCCTGATCGTGTTAATACCGGCCTCAGCTAGCCAGCTTTTCAATATTGAGTTTCCCTTAAAATTTACCTCACTCGTCAAGATCACCACTATGCATGGTGACGACGACATTTGAGATCCCTGAAGGAGACGTGATGCCATGCACTTATTATACCTAATACCCCACATGATTATCCTTCGCTAGATCAAGAGAGAATGCTTTTTATTCCATTGGGTATCGCCAAACGCCGCGCAATGCAACCCCTTCTACCAGTTATCAAAGTTGCCAAACCCGCCGACCTTAGACTTTTTCTTCACTGGCTCCTCCCAGGTATCAACATCCTCTTCGATGATTTCGTCTTCGGTGTTCTGTTGCTTCATCGCTGCCTGGAGGTACTTGCCCACGCTGCCACCAGCACCGCCCTGGTCGACGCTTCCGTCTTGTCTAACCCGCTTTCCCGTCCACGTGATCCGGTCATCTTCTGTTCCACCGGTCCGCTCGATCTCCGCTTTCGTCTCCGCGAGCTTATCGCGCTCCGCCTTTTGCTTCAAGAATTCATCAAACGGGTCAAGATACACTACGATATCCTTGATGAATATCTTATTCAGGGGTCGGTCCGAGCCATCCGTGTCAACTGCCTCCATCTTTTTTAAAACATCCATGCCACCTGCGACCTTCCCGAAGATGGTGTGCTTTCTGTCGAGATGCTTCACCGGTCGGTAAGTAATGAAGAATTGGCTGGAGTTTGTATTTTTCCCTTTATTGGCCATGCTGATTATGCCTCGGGAATCATGTGTTAGGGGCCCGTCGAATTCATCTTGGAAGTTCTTGCCCCATACGCTCGTACCCCCTCGCCCGGTGCCTGTCGGGTCCCCTCCTTGAATCATGAAGTTTTTGATGTTGCGATGAAATGCGACGCCTTTGTAATAGCCCTTCTGGGCTAATCTGGTGAAGTTCCAAACAGCCCTAGGTGCATACTCAGTCTGCAACTCGATATTTAGATCGCCTAGATTTGTTTCAATTCGTGCATAGCCTTTTATCTTTACCCTCTTCGGTTTTAGCATGTACTCTTCGTCTGTGAGGGTAGCTCGTTCGCCGCTAGTTTCAGGGGTTAATCCTGTACTCGTGAAACTCGCTGCGGCCCTGCCCGTGGTATATGCCGCAGCATTGTAGGCTTGTTTCTTGTCCTGAATCATGGATTTCTGGACAATACCTTTCCCTGCAGACTTTGTGACCGCCTTAGATGCGCGGTTAATATCGCCTCCGGCTTCGCGCTCCCTTCTTGCTTTTTCGACAGCCTCTTTTGCTCTGAGGACTTTGTCCCCCACTCTTCCCAGAGCATTGATGTTGACATTGCCTTCTTTCCTCTCATCCTCCTGTTCTTTGGTTAAGAGTGCCTCTCCACCATCTTTTAAGTGTTGAAATTGACTTAAATCCCTGCTTGCGGCATTCTGCGGGTCTTGAAGCGTAATGATATCCGAACGACCAAACTCTGCATCGTCCACTAGATCTCGCCACATCTTCGCTTTAATATTCATCCTTTCCACGGTCTCCCAGGCAAACACATTCGCATATGTGCCATGGCGGATGGCGACGATGTGGGTATTATCGGTAAAGACCTTGAAGCTGACGGGGTCGATCAAGTCTCCCTTACCATCACTGCCTAGGCCGTCCGCGCCTTTACTGTCAACGTCCCCATTTCGCGCGAAGTTGAGTTTAATGAGGTCGCGTGCCGCGAGCGGTTCCCCATTCACGGGATTCGTTGTGTGGTTTTCGAGCCATTTCGAAATAACATCTATATCGAAAATGGTGCCTTCTGGGGTACAGACGGGGTTCTTGAAGGGCTGAAGACTGGCGGCGCAAAAGTTGAAAGGTAGTCGTTTGAATGATGCGCCGTTGGGACCGGTCCGCGAGCCTGTGTTCGCAGAGTATGCGTCTGAAGATGACCACTCCGAGTGAGTGATGTATAGCTTATCTGTGCCTTTCCCCATGGCTATACTAGTAGTGGGCGTAGAGAATCGCAATTCGTGATGCGACAGGAATATAAAAAGGGGAAAGAAAAGGTTCAAAGTCAAGGTCTTACACCTGCTGGAATTAGTGAAGCTTGAAGCTGGTAGGTAGTTTCTTATCTTATCGTAATCCTGGCATTAGAAATCTGGTTGGACGATGAACTCCCGATGCTCCGTGATTGCCTTACAGGTTACACGTAGTAACGAATGCGCCTAAAACACTAGCCTGGCTTAGCTGCGCAATAGTTACCTAAGTCAAGTGGCTCTGCTGTTCTCCCGTTCCAACCTTGGAACAAACGGAAGAGGCTATCAAACGTAGCTTTAGGTACCTTCGGGACCCTTTTATTTTTACATTGCGATCTATCTTCTATCACTTCAAGCTTTACTTACGATCCCCCTAATGCTTCGCTGGCAATTTGACCTGCTTTAACAGGGCCATCAATTCCGATCTAAACTGCGTTTCCTTTCCGCGTTGTAACGTATCCGGCATCCGGAAGAGTCTGGACAGATTTACTGGCCAAGGCTGCCTCGCGCGGCGACAACTTACGTCAACGAAGCGAAGATGAAGAGCTGGCTATCATTGGCCCTCCTTGGCTTGTCCCTATGGAAAGTTCAGGCTTTGGAAGTGCAAATAGTATGAGAAGTGTGGTATCTATCGTCTACGATCTGGGGCTAATATTATTTGAAGGACGATACCGACGAGAATCGGCAGAAATGCGCTGGTATGCCCTATCTGTGTGAGATTCTTAGAAGAACCCTACTGATGCGCCATGGTAAGGCATGTACAGCAGAAGCGCTTGGGGTGGCCCAGTAGAACCCTTCATCGAAACGATATTCCCGAACAAGACCGTCGAAGGCGACGACGACCCTATCGTCAGCTTAATCATATTTGAATGGAAAGACCAAGACTTGATTGGTGTTCTCCCGAAGCCTGACTCTCTTCAAGTACGAACCTCAATGCCACATCGTTTATTAGGACCAAGACTGATAATAGGGGTAGAAAGAGCTGATCTGCAACGACGAGAATGTCCGAAACGGCTTGTGTAATGACACAGATCTAGGCGAATGGATCCTATCGGCTA
Organism: Hypomontagnella monticulosa; assembly: GCA_902825475.1. Classification (NCBI taxonomy): domain Eukaryota; kingdom Fungi; phylum Ascomycota; class Sordariomycetes; order Xylariales; family Hypoxylaceae; genus Hypomontagnella; species Hypomontagnella monticulosa. The sequence continues at coordinate 2,007,732 of CADEBF010000011.1, read as the reverse complement.
ACGCCACCGAGAAATCCGAGAACCTGATTCTGACCCAAGCCATACACCTCAAATCCGCGCCGCCTATCAAGTACCTCATCAAGAAAACAGGTTACTATTGTATCGCCGCATATGGATTCAACACTGGCGATTTCATGGGAGTTATTGAGTTCCGGGAGGCTTACGGCGAGCTTCCCGCGACCCAGATCCCTAAGCTACCCTTCTACGGAGGAATAACTATCCTTTATGCTGTGGTTGCAGTGTACGTCTCAAGGCTCCCTAAAAGATAGTGCATTGCTAATAACAACTAGGTTCTGGGGTTTCCTCTATTACCAGCATAGATACGATATCCGTAAGCAGCTTCATGCCAGTCTTTTGTTCTGTATCTAACCTAGACACAGTGCCTGTGCAAAATTATATCACGGCTATTCTCGTCTTCCTAGTTGTGGAAATGCTGATGACCTGGGGATTCTACGGTAATGCGCCTACATAACCTCCACAAGGGACGCAATTTACTAATCCGTCATAGACTACTTGAACAGACACGGCTCAGATGTTGCCGCGAAGGTCCTCCTAGTTGTAGTCGCCGTCCTAAATGCTTTCCGCAATTCATTCTCATTCTTCTTGCTGCTCATCGTGTGTATGGGCTATGGAGTTGTGAAGCCATCTCTAGGCAAGACGATGGTCTACGTCAGAATGTTAGCGATCGCCCATTTTGTCTTCGGACTGGTCTATGCGATTACGAGTCTCTTGATTTCGCCGGACACAGCTGGTATGAGATCTTTCAACTGGAGAAACAAACCTCCAAGCTAATGTCTGTCATAGGGCCATTCGTACTCCTCATCGTACTCCCATTAGCGGGTACTTTGACCGCCTTCTACGTGTGGACGCTCAACTCGCTTAACTTTACTCTTAAGGACTTGCGTGAGCGTAAGCAGACCGTTAAAGAAGCCATGTACAAGAAGCTCTGGTGGTGCATCCTTCTGAGCATTCTCGTCATCTTCGGCTTCTTTTTCTTCAACTCGTTCTCATTCGCCTCGGCTTCCGACCCAGACTACGTTCCCTTCCACTGGAAGTCGCGGTGGTTCGTACTTGACGGATGGCTAAATCTGGTCTACTTTGCCGACGTAGCCTGGGTCGCGTATGTATGGAGACCCACAGCGAACAACAGAAGATTCGCTATGAGTGACGAAATCGCTCAAGATGAGGATGGTGGGTTTGAATTCGCCGACGTAGGTGCTCCGGACGATTCGGATGATGACGAGGAAGCAAATATTGGCTTAAAGACCACCAACACGCGTTCAGCACCAGCAACGAATCCCACTTCCGCGGCATCTCAACCGTCGCAAAATAGAGCACCCGCCAAGCAGGAGTCACCGCGAGATTCATTCGACGGGGAGACAATATTCGCCGTCGGTGGAGACGGCGACAAGTTCAGCAGCGATGACGACGACGATGACGACGACGAAGATGAGGACACAAACCGTGGCGAGGGGTCAAAGTTGGTCGGCCGAAGAAAATAAGAAGACTGTCTGACTTAAAACCCGGCAGGAGAGTGTGGTGTCGGCTGTATTTGGCTGCGGTCTTTCGTTACTGTACTATCATAGACGGCGTTGGATGCTGCGTTGCCCTCAGCAAGCTTATTAAGGTATGAATTGAAGGCACCTTGCTCAGGAAGGGGTGCACAAGTGTATTATTCGCGGTACATCATAGGAGATAGTGTATGAACGGAATTATAACTCGTGACTAAACACGAGGTCTGTCGCTTCACATAGGGCTACTAGGTAGAACCAAAAGATATGAGCTCAGTGTATTACTTGATCCCGTAGAATTTAGTGAACTCAAGGTATTGTATGTTCTATGTACTATACCTTCCTATCATACACTCACATCACCCCCAAACCCAACCGGCCTCCTGCGTCCCCCATTCTCCGGCAGGATCGCGAGGACTTTATACACCTTCCCCATTCCCCCCGGCCCGCGGTCCACTAGCCGGCGCCACGACCTCTCGAGCTCCTTTTTCTTCCCCTCATCGCGCACTCCCCGCGCTAACATCTCGGCCCGTGCCTGCACCCCCATCGACTCTAGAAAATACGCTTGGTCCACGGGCCCGTGGCACTCGACGCCCGGGCTCGCCAGCATGGCTGCTTCTGCCAACGCACTGAAGTCTACATCCGCGCTCAGATCTACGAGGCCTGGGGCTGCGAACGGACTTACGCGCCGGTGCGCCTGGATCCCGCGGAGCGAGTTCGCGGGGGTGGTGTCTGCTGGTCCGTAATCGAGGATTAGGGCCGCGCCTGAGGGGCGCGGCTTGGGGTTGTGCTGGGAGGGATATTTGGGGTTCGGAGTAGAGTTGGAGCCCCCGATGCGTGTTGCGAAGTCTGAGGCGTAGAGAGAGGCGTCTGGACAAATCTCAATGAGAGCGCCAGGGGTGGATTTTAGAGCTTGGTAGCGCGGTGAGGATTCCGGGAGGTATTGCGCGTGCCGGGTTACGGAAGGGCTGAGTGTTAGTTGAAATTCTGGGACAGGGTCGTGTTGTTCTGATTTAGGGGTGCCCAGGTCAGCGTGGGTCGTCCCTTTAGGCGTGGGTGAAACGACCATTTCACGCCATTGATAGTTCGGAGAAGTAGATGAATTTTTGGGTGCGTTTGAGCCTGGACTACTGCTTCCTGTCGACGTGGGTTGCTGGTTTGGTGGTAATTCAACTAACTGAAAGGCGTGAATAGGTAGGGCGTCGAAGAATTCATGGGCGACGATGAGAGGCATCTTGCTAGGGTCCTGCGGAATGGCCTTGATAGAATCCGTCCATACGATGGGTATTCCAGAGTACTTGGAAGTACTATGCCAACCTATTTTGGACTCGGTCATCACGGCGTCCTCACCGCATAGGAGATTCTTCTGGGCAGTGCGCAGCTCCTTACTAGCTTCGACCATATAGACGGTCTCTATACTAGAAGCCATTTCCTTGAAATTTTTCATAGTCTTTAGACAGTTAGTATTAACTCATACATTATTTACATGCTAATATACTTACTCGTAGCATATCATCCATCAGAGTTCCTCTTCCAGGGCCAACCTCGATGAGCTCTACGCCCTGCTTGGGCCGGCCTTGAGACATCCATTCAGCCACAAACCATATTCCAACAAGTTCACCAAATATCTGTGATATTTCTGGGGAAGTAATAAAGTCACCCTTCCGGCCAAACTGATCACGGCCTGCTTCAATAGCCCCTGTGTAGTATCCGCCTACATCTGCTGTGAGGCACATGCGCATGAAGCTAGCTAAAGGGATTGGACCAGTTGTCTGTAATATTATGAGCATGTATTTGCATCAAGATATCTTTGAAAGCTTACATTTATAGCCTCGGTTAATTGCTTGGCTAAAGGTGTTGACCATTTTCTTTCTTCTGCGAGTGATGGCGTTGATATGAAGCTTCTATAGCTCTGACATGAGATCTTATGACTATGAACTATCGATCGTCGTGACAAGCATCTGAGCCCGCTTTGGGCTGTCCTTAAGGCATTCGACCTCATTTTAGATCAATAATGAAACATGATTAATTCATCGTAAAACCTTTAAATATACAAAATAAAAGGCTATTATTTAACACGAGGAAGTATGTATCTATGAACTGTAGAAAGCACTGAGAGCTCTAAGCTGTTTCCCTAGGTAACTGAAGCAAAGTTCCAAAGCTCTAAATTTTAGTCCCGAAAATTCCCCGAACCATGAAATTACGTAGCTCTAACCTTTTCAATTACGACCTTCAATGTTCTGTATTATACTTGCGTCTTGGAAATTCATAGAGTAGCAATAGTGATAGACGAATTTAATATTCAGATCAAGGGTGTCGACTTAGAATCCATCTTTTACTAATACTGGTCGGGTCGAAACATGAAACCATAGCTAGTGGTTTATATTACCCATACGAAAGCGCCTACCTTACTACACCTATCATCGAAACACCAATAATCATGGCGAGCAAATCCCGCTGGGCGGACACCGAAGAGGACGCGGCGCTGGAAGCCAAACAAAAACGCGAGAAGGAAGAAAAGAAGCGATTAAAAGCTGAGAAGGCGCGAAAAGCAGAAGAAGAGAAGCGCGCCCAGGCTGAAGCCGAAGCAGCGAGGCAACGAGCCGCGCAAGAAGAGCAGAACCAAGAACAAGACGATAACAGACCACCTGCAAAACGACGGAAATTGACTCCCGAACGGGACGGGCGCGAAGGCGGCGAGCCATCAAAAGATGAAGGCAATGCAAAGCTCCTACGATTCGAGGCCGGCGGCTGGGGCAAGTCGCGCAGCGTTGAGAACTACGATAAGCTCAACGATATTGAGGAGGGTGCATACGGCTGGGTGGCGCGGGCGAAAGAGATCAAAACAGGGAAAGTAGTCGCGCTGAAACGACTCAAGATCGACCCAACCGACACAGCAGGTCTGCCCGAGACGGGGCTACGCGAAATCCAGATCCTAAAAGACTGTTCGCACCGCAATATCGTTGAGTTACGCGAAGTCGTCGTCGGTGATGACACATCCCGAATCGAGAACGTGTTCCTAGTTCTCGAGTTTCTCGAACACGACCTTATGTCCGTCCTCGAAGACATGCCCGAGCCCTTCCTCGCCTCCGAGATCAAGACACTACTATTACAACTTGCCAGCGGCGTCGCCTACCTGCACGACCACTGGATCCTACACCGCGACCTCAAGACCTCGAATCTCCTCCTTAATAACCGGGGCCAGCTGAAGATCGCGGATTTCGGTATGGCGCGGTACGTCGGAGACCCCCCGCCGCCCAAACTTACACAACTAGTCGTCACACTCTGGTACCGGGCTCCAGAACTACTTCTTGGGACCAAGACATACAACGGCGCGATAGACATGTGGAGTGTGGGTTGCATATTCGGGGAACTGTTGACACGGGAACCGCTGCTACAAGGCAAGACCGAGGTGGATGAACTAAGCAAGATCTTCGAGCTTTGCGGCATACCCACGGACGAGTCGTGGCCTGGGTTCCGGCGTTTGCCCAATGCCCGTCACTTACGGCTACCTAAGAGCAGCGGTGCAAATACGGGACCCGTGATAAGGGCGCGCTTCCCGTTGCTGACATCGGCGGGCGCCGGGTTGTTGAGTGATTTGCTGTCGCTAAATCCTGATCGTCGGCCCACGGCCAAAGAGATGCTACAGCATGAGTTCTTTAAGCAAGATCCTAAGCCTAAACATGAAGCTATGTTCCCCACGTTCCCAAGCAAGGCGGGCCGGGAGCGCCGAAGGAGACGGTCCACCCCCAATGCTCCGGGCAGAGGCCAGAAGGCCGCGGACTTGGGCACGGTGGATTTCAGTGGCATATTTGCTGCCAGGGAGAAGGAAGAGCGAGGCGGTGGATTCTCGCTGCGGATGATATGATGGCAGCAAATATAGAAATGAAATAAAAGCCATAGAGCACTACAATGATTTCGAACATAAAGCAAGGGATAATCATGTAAACCTGACTAGGTGTGTCTGTTGTCATTAAAAGCTACATGGCGGAGCTAAATAACCCTTCCGATGCTGTAGATTTCTAAAATAGTTCTTCGCCATTTTGGATCCGCGCCAGAAGTTCCTCCCTCGACCCTTTGCTTTGCAAAAACACTTCAAATAAACGCCACTACATGATATGTCCTTATCCCAGATTACCGTATTTAAAGAGGTTGCATTAAGATAGATGCCGTCTCGTATCTCCGAAATATGTGCAGGCAGAAATTAACCGTCTCCTCGTGTCCCCTGCTCTCATAAGCAGGAGGCAGCGGGTTCATAGACTACAGTAATGCAGCGAATCCCGTCACATACCACGTAAAGCTGAAGATAGTGATGATGCTCATCGTGACTGCGAAGCCTAAAGCTTGACGTTCAAGGGCTCCCAGCGCACCGCTGCATGTTGCGCACTTCCATTCGCCTAGATCTTGGTACGGTCGGGCTGTGTACAGGCCGAACTGGAAGCCATCAAATGGTGCTAGGTACCCGGCTTCGGCAGTCGCATCGGCGGATGAGTCGGCGTCGTGGATGAGGAGCGTGTACTGCGCTACTAATAACGGGCTCGCTACGGCGCTCTCCGAGTATTTTTGAGTGTCCCAAGTGAAGGTTGCGGTCGGCTCGAACGTCATGTTCTGAGTCAGGGTCCACGTGGCGGAGGCCGTGGAACACGACACTAAGACGTCAATAGCGCTCGGGGTGCCTTGCAGGGACGTGTAATTCCAGACCCAGGTGATCGGGGTCGGATCTCCGATTCGATAGAGGGTGGTTCCGGCAGTAGTGGCGGGTGTTATCATGGCAACACCGCCGGCGCCATCCTGAGGGTCAAAAGTCTTGTGCGTGGCCGTGGTAGTGCTGTTGCCCGTGCGCGTAGATTTGCCGTCTTTATCGGAATCCGCGTCTGTTGGAGTCGGCTTGGCTGTGTTAAGGTTTGTGCTTGCAGGCTCGTCAGGCTTAGTCGTAGTAGCGTCCTTTTTATCACCCGTCGTAGTTATCGTCTTAGGCGTACTCGTGGGTGGAGGTGTGGTTTCCGTTGCTTCAACGTTGTTAGCTCTTTTATTGTTCTACCCTCCATCACCTTCTACCACGTAACACGAAACATACCAGGAGCATCATCTTGTCGAACTACGAGCGAATCTGGCTCTGGAAGCCAACCCGGCCAGGCTGATGCCAGAGGAGATAAAGCGAGGGCAACGGTCAGAATATGACCAAGACTCCGTGATCCCTTCATTGCTGTCTCAAATGATGGAGCTTGGATTTGTGTCTGACGGTTCGATTGATTTGGAGACGCAGGGGAAACGCCACAAACAAATAAACACTCAATATCCAACAATCAACAATTATTTCTTTCCTTCGTCCTTTTCTGTGGCTGTCTATGTTGTTTATTGATGCTCGTCGACTTGGATTCTGGTGTCGTATACGTGACCCCTTATTTTTCAGCCGCTATCGATGTGATGTGTGGATGCCCAGGAAAAACAACGCGAAAAACCAAAATGTAAATAAAATTCGGATTCCCCCCAGCTAGAAGTAAGACAAGGCTATTTTCTCTTCAAAACCAAGCGAGTGTTATTAGTAGGTAAGTAATAGTATTAATAAAGCGAATGACGAGCTGTAAGCGATGGGACGTATATCAATTCATCGAAGAGAGGGAGAAGGTGGGAAAAGATAGGGATGAAAGGGAATACAAGAAAAGACCAGGACCCATGAGATGATGGGCTCGCTGGCGGGTACGAAGTACGCGAGTACTTTGCATTCTCCGCTAAACCCTTGCAGTAGAAGATTCGATTGGCCAAGGTCGATCCATGAAATCCACGAACACGAAGTGTTGGCGGTGCTGGTAGGCATCGTACCACGGAACCCCCTACCGAAAACGGTTTAGCAGACTCGGCAAAGTGCGGTAATCGGGTTACATTTCAATGCCTTCAGTGGGCAATGAGTGGTTGCCAGTGAGATCCGTAATGGTGGCGTAGGGGGGATGTACCTGGAACTTGACCTGGCTAGAACCTGTATCTGCGATGATTACCACTGCAATAGCCAAATCGAGCCCTGTTAATATCCCGGCCGCCTTGAAAAGCTGATGGCATCATGCTTCTTGATGACGAAGAATTTGCAGGAATGAATCAACATCACCAACTTACGTTTCAGTTTCAATCTACGAGAGTAATTCGAATTATGGATAGTGCCTTAACAAATTGCCCTGCAAATCCGTATATGTACCTACCTAAACACAATGTCCATAGGTGGGTTACCTATGTTCCCGTCGTGAAACACACCCGCTGTCTTTCACTGCTTGAGATCGGGTGACACCGTCCCATGTATCTCGTACTTTGACTTACCTGACGCCAGTGGAAGGGAGACCCACAACACCTGAGCAACATTGAACGCTAATTGCTTTTTCCAACTGCAAAACCTAAAAATAGGATGGTGTTCTCTCTTACTCAAATACCCGTAAGTGAGGCATTGTAAATATCTACACTAGTGTAGCCTATATCCCTACTCGAATAACTCATCCATATCTCTTAGCCCAGTCACTTCGAGTCTGATTCTTTTTAAGATTCAATAGCTATATCGCTTCGATCAATATATAAGAGACGAAAACATTCCACAGTACCACGTAACAATGCTGCTGAGTATATGTACGCTGAACTTTGATCTAGCAAGCTCACCGAGACCTACATGCAGAAAAAACACAAACAATGTTCCAGGTTATGCAGGGAGCTTTGAAGCTCCAAAGGGTCCAGCCTCTTTAGAACTCTCCCTTTACTATTTTCTAAATTTGAACAGTATCCTCCCGAGGTCTTAAAAATAAACTTGCCTCTTACTCCTGCTGTGAACTTGAACTATCATCAACAGCTTAAAACCAGAAAACCTGATTACTCAGTGTATCGCGTCGTCAGAACTATGGATTACCGAGGCAAAGTAGCCACCATGGTCCGCCCGGGACTTAATACTTCGTGAGTTTCTAATAGAGATATTACCCAAATGCCCCTTCAGTTTAAATCTTCTAAGGCCTAACACTGAATAATTCTACGAATTGAACTACCAATCTCTAAGATACTGTGCAAGCTTTAATGTTCTGACAATCACTCGCCGGTATACGCCAATTGCATTACATCCCATGTAGAATGATACCTCACTTAATCATGATCTTAGGAAGCCTATAAGACTCCAGGCCAAGTACAACCGAATCCCCGTTCTCAATACCTTACTTAAGCAGATGTAACTCCATCAAGAGAGAATACACAGAAAGCGTCTGCAATTTCGTTTTCCCTAGGGTGTAACATCCAATGGACTTGGACCACTTCTCATGATCAGACTCGTTGGCGTACACATTAACACATTCATCGCTTAGTTTATGCAAAGAAGTTACGTTGACCAATTAGTTTACAGTGAAGGGAATTGTGCTAATGCCAACTTGTTTTGAGTTATGTGAAGGTTAAGTCCCTATCGTTGATGGATGATAAAGTGGCATAATCTCAGTGCTAAGTATTGCAACTAAGTAGGTGCTCAGCAACAATATTGGGTTCTACGAAGAGCACCATTATGTTCATATAGTCAGTATCCATGTGTAGATCTGGTCTCCGTAGTTTGCCTTATATTTTACATCATAGTCTTCAGTTATCTTAAAAAAGATGCCCATGGGTAAGAGGTTTACCTCGTCGGCGCTTAGCTGTACCATAATTCCCTTATATAGGAATGAAGGCCTCCGAGTACCACACAATTGACTTAACAGCTTTTAGTATCTGTTTAAACTCATGGCATAGCCCTCGACACGCTATACTTCACACATCTCGTTAACCGTGAGGAATGAGCAAGATATACTAGACGCCGCAGCTTCGGTAGCGAGTGGTCTCCCAAAGGACGTTTAGTTATACCCAAGCTAGCTATACTAGATGCTCCTATAACCTCCAGTTGGAAGCTACTAATGCTGATTTGAACCATCCGGATGTCGTGGTTGCCGTTTTATGGTTCCCCTACAGATCCCCAAGTCGTGCCTGTCGTCCCAGCGGCGGCTTCATCAACTCCCTACCTACTATGTAGGTAGCTACGCTGGTGCTTGATATCTATTAGATCAAGTCGCGGCTTCTTCGCCGACAGTACTAACCCCTGATTGCCCTTTCACTCTACAGTCGCCGGTTCGATTCACACTTGCCGATCCGATCCCTGCTCCTCATCCCATTAGCAACCTCCCCAGGTCTGTTTTCGGAGCTAGCCCATGTCGTCGCTTCAACATGACGGTCCAATTTCTCGATCCAGAGCTGGCAGAGGCGTTCAAGGAGTATCTAGAACTCCATTAAAAGTAGGCTTATATCCTATGCTACTACTATTATAATATCTCAAAGCTAAAATACCCCGTACGCGTTATAGACCTAAAGCTTAGCTTCATACTTAGTATATTAACTTACCTACTTACCAGGACAAGCCCTTGCATGACTGATGTCTATATGTAAGCATTAGTGCCGTCTAGGAGGCGTAGTTCGAGCATTTTCTCGCCGCGTAGCGTAATTACAGTACAGCACACAACACCCTACTAATGTAATATCTAACTTAACCATCTTCTAACTATTATATAAGCAATATCGTTGCGAACCTTCGTGAGCTTGGTATATCGGTGTGAAAGTTTACAGTAAGTACCATCGTCTAGTAAAATATTACGGCGAAACTATATTATAATCGAGCCATCTAGTCATGCCTAGTATTTTAAGTCATTCAATGCAACAGGGGCTGACTGTTCAAAGATTCTCGCTAGCCCAGCTCCCATTACTCAAAAGCGCCTCAAGAAAGAAATTTCTAACGATATTATGGCGATGTTTAGGGAACTATCTGAATCTCGTCGTCGCCTCCCCAGTTATGGTAAACCTTTGTGAGACTCGGCGCGAGGCGAACGGGAAGAACGAGAAGCGGCGGAATCACAGGCGGCGTAAGTAGTCCAATTGGAGACAGAGTAATAGTGTGCATTGAGATTTCGGCGATTAATATAGTGGCTTTTGAGCGTACATAACTATAGCTTCTAAACTCTATAAATTACGTCTTTGAATCTATGGATGTAATCTGGAGGCACACTTGATAATCCTAGCATAAACCCCCACATTCTCCAGATCCACATGAAATCCAGATCCATGGACCTGGAATTCAAACGGCGCTAAATCCGGCAACTATAATTAGATTCACCCTAAATAGTCCGTGATCTACCTGTCTGCTTGGACTGTTATTGGTCCAACGGCGTACACATATGCAAGATTCGTAGTGTTTATTTCATTGCTCTTACTTTAGTCGCGCATTGAAGCGTAAAAGGTACGCTTGTTTCTTAGTTGCCCCGTCAACAAATCAATTAAAACTATGTGGATGCTGAGTCTGGGAAGCGAAGACAAGTATGTATAAGAAACGACAACGTATATAAAACAGCAACGAGGATAAAAGATGACAATCGAAATAGGGAACGACGGCAGGTATAACATGCCGCGACACATACAAGAAGCAATAATATAACGGTAGCGATATGTATAAGAAACCACTGTACTTAGTAGGTATAGGAAACAGCGACATGTATAAGAAATGGTGGCAACAATTGAAGTATGACAGTAACATTGAAGGATACAAAGAGAGAGTAGGTACGCTTGGAGCTTTTCATGAATACGTGTAAAAAAGACAAACAATGTCAATTTGTGTATGAGAATAGATGAGTCACTTTTAAAGCTGTTGGGAGGGGGATTCTTGTTAACAGAACACTTCAATATTCAGTAGAAATTGTTTATGATGATATCCATATCCATATGGATAGCAATTAATTAACTGGTTGCTGCCCAGCGGTTTTCTAAAAGGGGATTAGATCCGTGGATGTATGTATGCTACTTTACCTGGATAGTAGGCACAGTTGAGTACAGAAGGGTTTTAGTGGAGTTTTACTGACTTGGGCAATCAGCACAGGCCACGTTCGCCGACTGCAAGCTTATCAGCCACTATCGTATTAGCTCTAGGCCATTATCGGATGGTCCTACCAAAACCTTTGAGGTCAAATCCCCACATCGGCAGATCCTACAGTAGCCGTGGACCTATCTGCCAACTTGCCGCTTCCACACTGTCCATACCTACTCGCTACTGATACTTGCTACTGACCTGTCAAGCTTTCATTCCATTTATTCTCCATGCTCTATGCTCCATACTGGTTTCGCATTGTGTCAACTGTCACGTTTACTAAATCTTAATCTTGCATCTCACCTAGAAATCCATTGGCATATCAATCACAATCCTTTTGTCCCCCGTTTGTGACTCGATTCAAGCTTCGGAAACCACCTACTATTTCCATCACAATCACCCCTCACTCGTCGCCCGCTTGTCGCGCCAACCATAATTGGTTGGCTTTCCTATCCAACACGTCCCAACACCAACCTTCTTCCTGTGGTCATGCAAAGAAGTCGAGTCCAGTATGGCTCAAGACAAAATGACGTTAGAAGACTGTATGCATTGCCACTTCCCCTCTGTAGTCTTCCCGACGTGTTTCTGGCGCTGGAGCTGGTGTAGGCTCTGGCGCGTGCTTGCGCGTCTCATGTGAAGGTGATGCGAGCTAACATTCTTCTCTAGGGTTGGACGACCTCTGTGTCCGATTCATTATAAACCTCCCGCGAGAAGATCTCTCCTCAGTAGCACGGATATGCTTTCAAATTGAGGAAGCGCAATGGTTCTACGAGGACTTCATCCGACCTCTAGACCCGGCCCTACCGTCGATGTCGCTACGAAGCTTTAGTCTCAAGATGTTTCAGCACTGCCCTCTCCTCGCCTCCTTCTCTGCCGAAAGTCACATCAAAGCCTTTGAAGAATTCATGCAATATAAAACTAGAGTTCCAGTCCGAGGGGCTATAATGCTGAACGACAACATGGATGCTGCGGTTCTTGTTCGAGGATACAAGAAAGGCGCAGGATGGAGTTTCCCACGAGGAAAGATTAATAAAGACGAAGACGACCTCGACTGTGCTGTCCGCGAGGTCTACGAAGAGACGGGATACGATCTTCGGCAAGCTGGTCTCGTTGAGAGGAACGCACCGGTCCACCCCCTCGAGGTTACTATGCATGACCAACAGGTCCGGCTCTACGTGTTTCGCGGCATCCCGGAGAATACCATCTTTGAGACGAGAACGAGGAAGGAAATTGGAGGTATAAGATGGTACAGGGTTGAAGAGCTACCGGCTTACCGGAAGAAGAAGGGTGCTGGAAAGATTAACGGGCCCGGGGGACCTTCTAGTGAGAAGTTCTACATGGTGGCTCCTTTCATGGTACAATTACGACAATGGGTGCTGAAACAGAAGAAACTAGACGCGCAATGGGTCGGCGATTCTAGCAGTCATCATCATCCACAGATCTACGAGGACAACTTGACCGATGACAATGTGGTTCATGAACCACTTCGCGTGTCGGCTGCCCCAGGTTCGCATCCCGAATTTATTGACAGCGCAACAAAAGAGCTGCAGCGCTTGCTCAAGGTCAAACCACCCACACAAGGCCTCCAAATCCTGTCCCCGACTGCCGATCAGCAAGCTGGACAAGCTCTCATGTCTCTTTTACAACCCAGAATCGCGGGGAATGGAGAACTATCTGGGCAACCCCAAGTTGGGGCTTCTTACACCCCACCCGGCCATAAATTCGCAGAAGCGCCAGAAGCTCGAGCTCCGCATCACGCCCGGGAGCAGCAAGTGCCTGTGCCTGGCTACGGAGCTCCTCCTCAGTTCTCGGTCGACGCAAATCGAAATACTGGGTACGCACAGCAACACCGAGCTCGGCCATACGTCAATGTGACAACCGAGCTCCCTAACCCGCCAACTTTCTCGGAACAGCCTCGTCAGCCCCAAACCCAGCCAATACAGCTCGTACATCCTCAACCATTACCGCCCCAAGTACAGAAAGCTATGCTTCTACGAGATATGTCTTCGTCTCCCCAAGTCGCAGAGCATAGTCGACCAAGACCCTCCGAGCTGTCACAGGAAAATCGCCACATTCAGTATGCAATGCACGGCCCTCAAGTCCATCAAGGCGTTCCCCCTGAAAAGGTATTACCCTCTCAGCTCGGCGCACATCCGGCCCACCTGTTGAGTGTTCTTAAGGGCAATGCATCACAGGCAGATGCCGGCCGCCGTCTTAAGCCAGAATCACCACGGCAACCCACGAACGTACTAGCCGAGTATAATCGCCAACACCAGTTCCTCGCACCAGGAGAAGAATTCCCTGGTCAACATGATACTTCAACCATACCTTACGGTGTCAATCCTGTACGAGTCAACAGTGGTCAAGCAGTGCCATCAAACATAGACCCACGGCCCATGCCTCCAACCGACAAACATCGTGCGGGTTTGCTCGACATGTTCAAGAAATCCGACACGTCACTGCCACAGAGTCAATTAGACGGGGAGGGAGTGACTCGACGTACTTCTCAAATAGGCGAAGGCGAGAAGCAGCAGCAGCAGTGGGTCGGCCAACATTCTCCTTCCATGACCAACGCCCTTCGACTTGCAGCGCATGAGGATCATCGGCCAATCCAGATGAATCCAGAGACGAATCTTCCATTCCGAGCGCTCACTATATTATCTCGACCCCAACCTGGCCAGCCTACCAATGAGAATACGACGTCTTCGGTCAGGGCCGCGATCGATGTAAACAGACAACCAACCAGAGTATCACAATCCAGTCGCAAATCTTCGTTTAACAAAATCTCGCCTTCTTTTGTTAATACGTCACCAAGGCTTCCTCAACCACAAAAAATCCAGCAGGTAAACCAGCCATCGTCCAGGTCCTACCCAGAGCCACTACAGTCATATCCATACGGCACCAGTCAGGGAAGCCAGCCGAATCCACTCTCGCTTTTCCCGGGACCACCCTCTGCATCAGCATTGCCAATCCCCGGCGGCGTTCAGTTCCAGCAGAACTCGACGGCCGAGCAGAAGAACACTCTTCTTTCACTTTTCGGGAAACCTCGATCAGGCTTCGAGCAAGGCAAGGGAAAGGAGCCTGCATTGGCGGACCAATTTGCGCCCGGCGCTGCTCCGCGGTCCCGATTGGGCTCCGTCGCTTCTAGCAGAGGCGAGGCGATGTCGGCGCTGCAAGGGAACGCGTCGAGGCGCGGGAGCCAGACTCCACTATCTCCCGCCGACAGGAATTTCCTGCTGAACTTCTTGGAAAACGCATCGGGTGGCGCGCGTCGTTAAAGCGTATAGGGTTTTTTACGCGCTTGGGGATATCGTTATGGGAAGGAAGCAGTCATAGTACGGAGATAGGCGGATTTGGGCAGACCGGCATCACGGATAGGCAGGGAGGTTGTTCATTATGCGGCTAGCGACTGGGCAATGGTTATTCACTAGTATACCCTCTTGATACACCAAGAGACGCGAAGGCGTTGATTTTCTCTGCATATGCATGGTTTATTTTTATAAGCGTAGATGTGTCTGTCTATATATGCCGTGTTTGATGTGGCTATTTTGCGTGATGTCGTGAAGTCGTCTACGGTTCTCGGTCGCGCCGTACGCTATCTCGTCAGTGTACTTGGTCGTATGGAATACCGTACGGAAGTCCTGTGTGTACCCCTTGCGAAACCCTATACGAGGACATATCAAATATGGGACTGCCATTGTGCTTAGAAGGTATACCTTGGATATAGAGGCTAGATGAAGGGGAATGCATAGTACTAACAAGTAGTTTTGGAATAAGCGGAGAGGAGTAATTGGCTGTTGGTAGTACTTGCTAAGTTCAATCGGAGGTGGCCAGGGTATACAGCTCTGAAACCAATTATGTATCTTGGGAGAGATTAGAACAAATCGTTGAGACGCCATGATTAGCGTATAGGTTCATCCAAATAGCATGAATCCACCGAGACAGAGCCCATCTACTGGATATCATGTTAATCCGGCGTGGTTGTCTAATTGAAAGAGACTTTTAGAGTAGGGCTAGGTAGATGGCTTCGAAGGTTAATTGCCTATATCTCTATAAATCCCACATCATAGTGAGACATAGTAAGTAGTATACCAATATGACTCATCTTTCTCGCCTGTATGGCGGCTGGAGAGTGTAGGAAGCAAGGACAACATAAATAGTGAAGTGTGATGAGGGTCATGGCTGGGTATAGTTTGTCAAAGGCTACAGTTGTTGGAGTGCTGGAGTACTTAGGTTTTCTTAAGGGGTAGCCACGAATATTTAATGACCTACCCCAGGTTTGAGGGTTAGTAATGGAGACTCTAATCCATTGATAGGATAGTACATAGATGCTCAGTATTCACGAACATAAAGCAGTTATATCGCATTTCACTCGCTTCGTCTCATTTAGTGGTTGGGTAAATCATCGCCATCTATTGTATAACTAAAAAAAGATATCGTCACGGCATTAGAAGGAAGATTCGACTTCATGGACCGGCGGGTGGCTAGCCCGTAAATTGGCTAGGGGTTTGGAATGTGCTCTGGGTTGGTGGTGGACTTCGAGGTAGATTGTTCTGTTGAGGTACAATATACTGCCCCTGAGCTTGACTATGTGCAGTGAAGTTTGGTGGCCGGGTTTCCTGCGAGACTGAAAAATGCTGCTGTGCATGATTCATATGCGACTGAGTATGGCCTAAGACCACAGGTTGGCCGGAGAGTGGCGGTTGTGCATAGCCAGGCAAGCCGACCCCGAGATAACCCTCCCGAGTCTGTGCTTGATTCTCCGGGGGTATGTCAACAACTTGTTTACAACTCTTGTGGATGTAATTCCAAAGCTGGTGGAGATTGTGCTTAGGCGGCGTAAAGGGTCACGTAAGTTGCATAATTCACCTGGGTTTCTGACGATACTAAATAGAATTGCAGTATCCGGTAGACTGTTTAAACAACACCCAGGGCATGAAGCAATCGTAATTAGCGATTGCCTCGATACTGTTACGAAAGACTCACAGAAAGTCACAAACCAGATTGGCATACTTGTCGATAGAACTGTCACCGAAACGCGGGAAGAGGCAAGGGTTATTAATTCGAGAGTTCAAGCCACGCAACAAGGCCTACGGGATATATATAGCGAAATAAATTTCATCCACGCAGGCCAGGCAGAGGTCCAGAGGATGATAAGCAGCGGCGAGGGCAAGAATGCGAAAGGTCTCGACGTCTTAGCTGATACCATCGACAAGAAGATTGAGAACGCCACCTCTATCCTAAAGGCAGAGCTTCGGACACTCCAGGCTTCGCTCTCGAATTCCCTTCGCGATAATAGCGGAACTCGTATCGAGACGGCAGGAACATATCGGGAACTACGTGACACAACGACCAACTATAGCACATATCCACCCCAACGAACAAGGTTATATTCGAACCTTTTCTTTTCTTTAGGATTGCCAAACCTGGATTTCCTAGTCACCGACATAGAAGCAGTGTTACGGGCAGGCAATGATGGTAAGCCGTGCGTGTCTAGCTATAGAGAAAACGTCTAATCCTTGTCGCTACAGTGGAGGGTATCGCCCGCGCCAAATGGCTCCTAGTAACAGAGCGATTCCAGTCTTGGGTACAAAACCGAGGCTGGAGATCGGATCTAGTGCTCGTTAATGGCCACTTGGGAGATGTAACAACGGGAAAGGTTTCGGCTCTCTCTGTACTGGCTGCCCTTTTCGCAACCACGAAAAGGGTGCCACAAGTAGCAGTCCTATACCATTTTTGCGGTTTACATTCGCGACAAGGAGATCCTACCAGCGGCCCCCGAGGTCTCCTCCAGAGCTTACTTGCGCAGATGGTGATCTACTTAGACCAAAATTCCTATGGGTCTACCGCATCTCCTATCATAAGTAATGAGCTGCTTCAGGACATAGCGCAGGGCGATATGTTGGCTTCTTGCCTCCTTTTTAGCGACCTAGTAACCCAACTAAGTCGGAGCACAACTCTCTACTGTATTATTGATAACGTATCTGAATTTGAGACGCCTTTGGGGGGTTGGGACGTTGAGTTGCGTGGAATCATCGATTTTCTGCAGAGTATGGTCAATGTGCAAAGCAGTGGGCCGATCTTGAAAATGATGGCCATTGCCTCGAATAAGAGCATTCAAATCCATCGACAGATCCCTATTCACGATCAGATATGGCTCAACCCAGACAATCTCTTGTCTGGCTCGGCACAGCGCCTGTCTTTTGAACACGAGCTGCAGCGTGCTATAGTAGGATGAGGAGACACTGAATAATGATTGGGTTCGAAGGTTGTCTCGGAATATGCTGGCGAACATAGCGGCAATTTAATTCACAGCACTAATGTAAGCAGGATGAATTACGATCAGGAATGAGAATAGTGATAGTAGATAAATAGATAAATCATAATTGGTACTAGGTAGTATGTAGTAAACAAGATATCTACCTACACGTAACTTGGAAGTATTGATCAGAATCATTACAGAGAAATAGGGGAAGAAGTCAACTGGGGTATCCAAACGCTAAGATAAGAGTTTACCTGTAGGTTGGGTGCCCCACCAACAGGGAGTTACAGTGTCATAATGATACACATACATCATAGGCAGGACGCGTGCTTCCGTGTACTCTCCCACCTACCAATCCCGGCCACGACCGCATGTGATTGAGTTTCGTGAAAACAAAGCACCTGCAGCTTGTTTTGATATTTATCACCTTCAAATTTGGTAGAGCTTTCCTACTACGTTTCTACACTCCCAAATACTACTACGGACGACGCAAGATGGCGCGACTAGCCCAGGCGCCTATGACTCCGAGGCGCACTATATCTAACTCGGATTCTCTAACGGACCTTAACCGCCTACTCGCGCGCCTACAGGAGAACATTCTCCACGCTGACGCTGAACGCGAGAGACGACTACGGACAAGCGAGTACGAGCGCAGCAAAGCCCGGGTTGTATGCACTACCTCCATCTCTCACATCCCCACTAAATAAAGCTTGTGATCTGCGAACTGACACCCATTACCCTCGTCTTAGAATATCGACTATGCCCGAACACTCCTCACAAAGCTGGAACAGGATGCGCTGGTCGTCAAGGTGCACTCGCGCCGGCAGGAGATGCAAGCCGACCTGAACCAGAAGCGCGAGGTCCTCGAGCAGGTCACAGAGCGGTTCCGTGAGCTCGAGGAGATCAGCGTGGATAGCGACGACGACAGTTCCGAAGGGGAGGACCTGCTAGGCGATATTATTGACACGCCGAGCGAAAGCGTCGAGTCGGCCGAGGCAGCAGACCAGCAAGCAGATGTAGAAGACGACATAGGAGAAGAGCAACAGGACGAAGCGGAAGCAGATGAATCGACTATCCTTCCCGAACCGCATATACCAAACCACCTCCGTCCCGCAGCAAGCACAACAGCACCACAACAACCCACAGCGACATCAGAACCGGCGCCACAACAGACATCTACGGGAACAAGCACATCGCAAACCCTGCGCCCGCGGGGTGGCGCCTCGCAGCTGCCCACACCTACGGACCAAGGAGAGACCACAGCGCTTCGCACACAGCTCTTCGGCACGCGCACCACCTCCGACCCCTCCTCGTCATCCGCCACCGCGACAGCTACCACAGAAGCCATCATAGACCACCACCGAGCGGAGCAAGACAAGCTCACAGAATCGATGGTGGGTATGGCGCGCGCACTCAAGGAGTCCTCACGGCGCTTTGCATCCTCACTACAAGAAGACCAGGATGTTCTGCAGTCCACTAGCCGCAATCTCGAGCGCAACGAGGCGGGGCTTGGGGCTGTGGCCGGCCGTATGGGCGCGCTGCGGCGGATGACTGAGGGGAAGGGCTGGTGGGGCCGGATGTTGCTGTATCTGTACATTGCGGGCCTGGCTGTGTTTGCGGTGTTGTTGGTCTTCGTGTTTCCAAAGCTACGGTTCTAGCTGAGAGGAACATGAGGGAGAGTGCTCCTGAAAAGGGGTTTAGTTGAGCCTCGGGTGGAAAAGGAGGCGAGAGGAAGTGAAAAAGAAGCGAATAGGCTTGTGGTCAAGATATCCCAAAAGAAAGACGAAATAAGGTGGTAGAAGGGGAACGCTAGACGATTCACGAATTTACGAAGTGCATTGTCAGCATATCTGCATAGCTAGGCGAATTGGTTGCTTGAGGAGCAAGGACAGAGAGTTAGGTGTTACGTTAGATATTCCTGTGTAGGAATGCAGAAAATCAAGACTTATTTTATTATCCCCCTTTTCCCCTGATGCTAAGCCTAGTACTAACACCTAGATCGTTACTAGAGTCGGCGTGATGGTCGATACGAGCGTCGACTTTACCTAGACTAGAAAGGTGACCATGGTGTGTTCATGAGATTCCTCACGATCGGAAACATGACTTCTCGACATACATACAGTAGTAAAAAGCATCGCCGTGCTCTCTTACTATCTCGAAATTAACGAATAGAAAGGGGGAAAAAACAATACCATCAGGACAATGCTTTCGTGTAGTGGCTGCTCGCCAAAGCTGGCTAAGCTGTCATTGAACTCTTGCAAGCTCACTCCTTATCTGGGGCTGGAGCATCTTTTGACACATGGATGTTCTGCGTGAACTGCACAACCTAGTCCTCTTGCCTCTTATATAAGCGGCCACGAGCGGCGATAAGGCGCAGATGATCTCTTATCTGGCCAGTTGTTGGGGCTCGTCCAGTCCACGTCCTTGGCGTCGTCTTTGGTTGTGGTAGCGTCTCCTGTGATGGAGCCTGCGTTACTCTTCTTTCCATTGGCTTCAGTAGCAGAATTAGCGTTGTACGCAGGACCAGCATGCTCTTGCTTCAGGCGCGATAGAAGAGTAGGGGTGCCACTTTGATGAGGAGTCGTCACCTTTTCACCTCGGCTTCGCTTTGCCGAGCTGGATCCCCCGACATTGTCATCGTCGCCCGTATGCTTTCGCTTGTCCGCGCTGCCGGCGGGCTGATGGGTCGGGTGTGTAGACTCAAGGGCTGGCTTATTCAAGCCGTCAAAGTTCCAGCCAGAAAAAAGGCGAGTGCTCTGGATTCCGGTAGACACAGGGTCGAGGCTAGTGTCGGCGGCGCCGGTGGCGCCAGTATGAGCGGCTGTGGCCAGGCTGTTGCCGAGAGCAGGCGAGACCGGAGGGGCAGGGGGAGGCTGGGGAAGAACGCCGACAGGTTTGCCGCCAGTCTAAATACTTGTTAGCATGCGTTCATCTAATCCTCTGGTATAGCATAGAGTATCATGTAAGAGACATGTGGTATAATATATGACGGAATGACAGCCTAGAAGCTATCCAGAGTACCGCAAACCGAAAATGAATATACCAAATACGTTGGGTAACTTACAGGTGGTTGGTAGCGGAAGCGACCGGGAGAAGCTGTCTTGAAGCCCATTCGCTCGTCCCACTCGATTCCCGTCTTCTTCTTAAAGAACGACTTAAAAGCGTCGAAACCGTCCTTGAAAAGGACCGGGGTCTCCTTGAGACGGTAGATAGCCGGACGATTGTAACCAGCCTTCTTGTAGAACTTGGCGGTGAACTGATACAGATAGGGCCAAGCATTGGACTCCCAAAGCTACAGATTGGATGTGTCAGTATTCGTAATCATCTTAGAGAGCTAGTTCTCCGACAACATGCGGCGTGGGAGAGAAATAGGAGGGCAAGATAGGTAACTTACACAGAGCACGTATTTTTGGCCCTTGTAACCGCTCTCCTCATCATCACGGGTCAGCACGATCTCGTGGGAGAAGTGTGTCTCGTCGCGAAAAACGTGATACATGTCTCATGAAAAAGTTAGCTATAACTAAAACTCTGGGTGGATAAATCGTGAGGTAATGTGGACTTGGACTAGGGACTTACTAGTGTTCACGTAGTTCTCGGCCTGCTCCATGCCCTTCTTGTTCTTCAGGATAGACTTCAACTCGGCGTGTCCCTTCCTCTCCTCTTCTTGAAGTGAGTACGACTCCTCATCCACTATAGAAATTATATTAGTTAGGTACACTCCTCAGCAGCGTATTGTTTGTAGCTCGCCATGTCCCGAAGACACCAATAGGGACAAACTCATACTATAGGGGCATCCCAACGTAAGGGTAGATGATTTAGGGACTTACACTTCTTCTTCTGGGTGATAGTGTCCTCGAACCAATCCTTCGTAACGACGTGGATGCGCTTCTGCTGTAGTCTCTGCTTATACTTAGGGGTCATGGCCTGATACTGCGCCGGTGTAGCCAGCATGTGGGTGGTATCCTCTTCAAGAAAGCGGGTGAAGGTAGCACCATTGTACGAGCACCAGCGAGCAATGTTCGTATTGTTCCATTCGTCGCCAAGATCACCCGCGGTGGTGATCTTGCAGTTGCGAAGAGGCAGCATCTTTCCGGATTCAGATGTATGTCTGATGTTGAAGGTCTTGATGATGAAGTATTGAAGTATGAAGTATTGAAGTATGAAGTATTGAAGTATGAAGTATTGCCGTTGATATCTGGCAATGGTCTTCTCGGAAGTAAAAGGGTTGGATGTTTGGGAAGGGAATTGCAGAGTCAGAAGGATGGAAAGATGGTTGTGTTGGAGAGTTAGAAGTGGAAAGGAGAAGGTTGGGGACCTGTGTTGAACTTCGCCTTAGGTATTTCTCTGGTGGGCAAGCCTCGAACTGCTTAGGAAATTCTTGCTGAAGATTTGTAGCCTTTAGGAAGATTGCTAGCAGCTCAGGGCATTCAGCTTGGAGTCTGGGGGCTGTTGGGCAGCTAGTAATAGAGAGATTCGTAACTGCCAACTTACAGACTTTAATGGAAGTGAATCAGAGTACCTAGATGTGTACTGAAGTGGTTAGGAGCACCTGGATCTCTGATAAGATCATGGATGAAGCTGATCAAAGGGTAGTATACAGATGGAGTGCCTCCTTTTCCCCCTGGATGATGAGAGATGTTAGCACTACGGCGTGGAAATTTGGGAATTCGTCGACTGCGATGCGGTCCGTCGTTGTTTCTCGCCGAATACATGTATCGGTGTTTACGACGCGTCCGGTGTTATTGTTTACCGTGAGGCCTATCGCAACTTCCGTCGTTGTTGCCTATAGTGAACTTCACTCTACAAAGTACACAGAGGTCCACCACAAAATCGTCGCTCCTGCCCGCTATTAGACTTACTGATTTTGACTTGCAAAGCTCGTGCCTGCCATCTTCATTCTAGTATTACTGTTCATATTTTCCTCTGCTCCCTTCCTCACCGCCATGATATCCGGCGCCCCCTGAGGTACCAATACGGCGGTACGTACTCCGCCGTGTTTGTGCCTGGGACAACCAACATCGTCACTTCCTTTCACTTTGGTTATTGCCGCCGTTCCACCCTGACGTTGTCTATCCGGGTGCAAAAGATAGCAAATTATCATTGGGCTTGAGAAATCGCCTGTATCCTAAACGCTTAGGCACCTACTGGATGTATATCTCTGCCAACACGAATTCTTCACATTTAAAGCACTTGATTCACTCATGACAATAAACCTGTCGTCGAATTCCCCCCTAATCATGGCCCTAACCCTATACCAGCGTGCACACTCCTACCCTTCGTTACCGCAAGCCACACAATGTCCGGGTTACTACTACGTAGAATGTCTGCAACTAGTATCATTCTTAGTGGTAAAGTGTGCTTCATCAATAACTTATCCGATGTCATCACAGACACAGCAAAAAATAGGTCAAGTAAATGTCTCATGGGTATCATATCATAAATCATATCTACTAGTATGCCTTCCAACCCAGTCCCAACATGTTTCAATGCCACACCATGCTCCCCAATTGCATCCGGCGCCCAAAGCCCAAGCCCAATGTTAGAAATCTTCAGATCTTCAAATCTACACTCCACACCACCAACCTCCAGTCAAACCCTATCAAAACATAGTACTCTTTTTCTTCAACACCTTCCCCCCATCATCACTCTTCCTCCTGCGTCCCGACTGCGGCTGCGACTGCTGCGGGTACCCGAAATTCTGGTACGCGGCAGGGGCGCCGGGCGTGGCTCCCAGCCCGTGGAACCAACTCCCGAAGCCGGAGCCGGACGCGTGCGCATGGGGCCGGGGCTCCGCACTGAGGGGTCTGGGCGGGGGAACGGGCGGTTGCAGGTGAGGGACTTGGGAACCCGGTCGCGGGGGCAGGTTGGGTCGGGGTCCGAAGTCCTGGCCCTGCATGCCGAACTGCTTGCGCAAGCGCTCCGTCTCCTTGGCCACTTCGGCCTCGCGGCGCTGCCGCTCCCTCTCCTCTTCCTCCAGCATCTTCTTGATGCGCCGCTGCTCCGCGCGCTCTTGCTTCTCGCGCTCGCGTTCTTCTTGCTCGACGATGGCTTGTAGACGCTTGGTCTCGGCGTCGATCCGGGAGTCCTGGGGTGGCGTGGGTTGCTGCGTGACAGGTGAACTGGAGGGAGGTAGGTTTCCAAAGGCGCCGGTCATGACGAGTGGTGGTGACGCTGACGCTGTGGGGGTTGGCCGCGAGTTTTTGCGCTTGTTGGGTGCGCCTGCGATGTTGAAAGAGTCTCGGTTGGGGAAGAGATATATCTCACGAATAACTTCGGCACCAAGTAGTAGTACGACCTCGAGTCCTTTGCGATCCTCTATGTCCACTCTCCGTAGATTCGGCTCGTAGATGGTGACAGTCGGTTCCCTGCCGTGCTTGTATAACGCTATGGTGATATCCGGGTCCTTGCTCTTCTTCCCGCCCACTGATGTACCTGTCATGTAACACGTCATGTCTTTGGAAAACTTGCTGTCCCTCTTCCACTTAAACATGATCTTAGGCGTGAGGCTATTCGCGACTGGGGTGGTTTGTTCGCGGTCGACTTTGGATACCGAAGGCATGCGAAAGCTCTGCTGGGGCATCTCGAATTCCCACGACTCCTTTCCGGTCCATGTGCTCTTCTCGCCCTTCACAATAATTTGTTGGTCCGGATTGTACAATTGTATCGAGAAACCGTCAGGAATTAGAGGTATAGGAGCGGGTGGAGCGCCATTCTGTTGTCTGGCTTCGGCGGCGGAGAGAGAAGGTTGTTGGAATTCGGGCTCGATTAGGACTTCGCCAAAAATGACGTCCTGGACGACAGCATCCCCCATAGCCACGGCATATTTATTCTTTGATTGGGGGAGGTCCGGGTTTATTCTTTGAAGAGAGTATTCGGCTGCTTGCTCGGAGCCATTTTGAGTGAAGTAGAGGATGCTCAAGAGCGGGTTATTAGACGAGTGTCTAAAGTAGAAAGTTGGTAAATTCTCATCCAGCATTTTGGAAACGGTGTATTTAGCGGTTCATTTATATGTACACTTCACGATCGGAGCGCGCTACGCAACAGCAAGTCAATAGGGAGCCAACCGGAACGGATGATATACGACGTATTCGGGCAATAATAAGAGAAAGGTCTGGTTCTAAATAAAGGTTGGTAAAATATTGCAGCTGACCCAGAGTACGCAGGCAGGTACGTGGGGGAAGGGAAGTACCATAGGCAGCGGGTAGCGGGTGACGAAGCCAAAAGCTAAGCGCGAATCTGCACCAGGGGCATAGCGACGATAGCGAGGCTGAGTTACAAAAAAGAACGGAGACAATGCCAAGGTTTAATTCGTAACCTCAAAAGGGCCAAAATAAGTAGACAATATAAGTTCATTCAGATAATTATAGGTAACTATAAATACTGCGATATAGAAAGAGATAAAGAAGTAAGGACATGATGAATATTATTATATATATACAAAGGTTGGGGAAAGGAGAGAGGTATTCTCGGTATGTTATCGCGAGGAAAGTCGTTTGCAGCCCGAAGTCTCCATTGCCGTCATGCGCTTCTGATGTTTGTAAATCACCACTTTCTAGTGGATCTCATTACTACATCGTAGCGGTAGCACGGCTATTTCTAGGGACCTCACCGGGAACATTACAGGGACATCCACGCTATTAGCGGCCGCTAAAGGAGCGCCACGCCCCGGGAACCTTGAGGCTGTGAGTCTCAGCTCAGACAGCAGCGCCCTCGACCAATCCAACCGCTTTCCGCTAATTAGTAAGCCTTCTCAGCCAACTCAGCTTCAACAACGCGCGTCTAGCAACTCTTTTACGCAAGCGTTATGGTAAGTATTAAATTCATCCACGTAACTCTAATACGTACTAAGTAGAAATGCTGTCGGTCGATAGTATATCATTACCTCGTTCCCCAAGACACCTAGCATTTCCACAGTGACTCTTCATGATGACTTTTGTGGGTTGTCAAGGAACAACAACGGTGACGGAGTCACTCCACATAAGATCGTCCGTCGTACCCGCGGGAATAAAAACTCATCATTCGAATATTTCTGAAGACTGCCGGTCAAGAGTGCCAAGACGTCGGTTTCAGGTCTCATGCTACGAGTTTGCTCTGTCCGACCAAAAACAAAAACGGGGTTGGCTAGATGATCCTGATTCTCTTTCGAAGGAAAAGGGAACACCTACGTACTAACATCTTTCACCGAGGTAAGAAAATCACGAGTGACGTACTTCTACTATTCACTTTTAAAGGCTCAGTACGACTTGGTATAGTTGTATGGTTAGTTAGATTGAACTGAGTTCAATTCTAGGTGGTATTTAGACATGGTCGTTATCATCCACTCCTCTATTACATGTAGCTCTCCCCCAAGGTACATGGCCTCCCCCGAGCCTTCCTAACATGAGAAACGCGTGGTATAAATGCTGAAATCCAGTTGACCTCAACGCCGGGATGGGGATGGGTTCCATCCATGAAAGGCGCTGGGTGAAGATAAAATACATCGTCTCATCGGTGATGTGAGTGCAAAAATATGTGTCATATATATACAATATTGGCGAGAGGGTAGGTATGAAGCTTTTGTGCTTCTGTTGAAGTTGGAGTACAACTGCCCCCATCATAATCCTGTGATGGGTTATCTTCCCTCGGACTTTCGAGATGAAGATACTGAATCGTGTACCCGCGACATAAGGTTCGAAGTGAAGATTAAACGAATGGTGTGTCGCGTGTGATTATGTTTGGCATTAGATATCGTGACCATCCTCACCGATAGACGGTCTGCCGCGTCACGCTTAACTCCCCTGGAATGGCTGGCATGACTGGCACTTCTCCACGTTCTCGTTGCCTTGAGCCCGCTCTCTTTGCTCTGCCTGCCTGCTGGTTGACCCAGCTACTTATGGACCGGAATCGTGCTGGGCGGTCTTCACTCGCCTCTGTGTATACTGTCTCCCTCTTACTATTATTCCGGCTTATCCATGACTCTCGAGCTGGGGGACGATCTGGCTCTTGAACGGACACAGGCCTGTTTACCGCTAAAGGCGGTGGTACGATAATGTCGCCATCTCCAAATCCAGAAGATATGGACGATAATTCGCTATTCCGGTTTCCAGCCCGTTTCGGCGCATTGTATGTGTCCGCTGTTTGACGATTAAGTTCTGATACGGTATAATATGGCTGAGACAATTGTGATCTTATCGTTAAGTTCACGTCGCCATTGCTCCTTGCTTCGTCGTTTCGAGGTGCGTACTGATCTATGACGGTGACAAGTACCGGGTCACCGTTTGGCAGTTTCTCGAGTGTTCCTGTCTCAGAGCCCGCGATCGAGCGAACCACGGTACCAGGCACCGGTGGGTATGCTTTGCCAGGTCCGTAAAAGGTACCTGATGTGACATATTCGCCCTTCTCATAAATAGGAGGTGCTTCGTTAGACAGGTATAGTGTGCGGCCGTCCAAGGTCCCCCGCACTGGCTCCCTCCGTCTCCAAACGAGCTTATCAATAAAGCCCATGCCTTTACCACCGTTGAGTTTTCCAGCCTTGGATCTCTTCATGACTCTGTACACGATCCACCCCACGAAGCAGAATAGGATGAAGGCACCTTGGAGTATGTTAGTCGTTGGATTCTATGATGAGGTGAACTCCCTTACCTATGGCGCCTGCAGCGATGAGGAGGTGCTCTGCAGTAGGATCTAATCCCTTGGAATTATTGTTTTTAGAACCAATACCACGCCATGCTCCCGGTGGTCCTCTATGTCTACCGTCGTTATTATTATTGTTGTTGTTATTGTTGTCACCCATACTAAATTCTGGCATTCCATTTGCTCCTGTGGTTGTCGCCGAGGCTGTGTCCGTGGACGTCTCTGTGGGATTTTGCACAGGTGTTGGTGTAGCGGTTACTTGCGATTCCGCGATTGGGGACGGTGAGTTGGTATTTGGGTCACTTTCCACTTCCTTGCCGGAACTGGGCTCTGGGATTTTTCTTGCGTTGGTAGGAGTCGGGAGAAGCTAATTAAAACTGATTAGTTCGTTCAATTGTACATTAGGAAATGAACGTTCATACCTGGTTGGGTATCGAAGGAGAGGGTGACTGTGGGAGAGAAGTAGTCACGACGCCCGGCTGGGCGGTAGATTGACGTGAAGGAGGTATGGCAGTCATAGTAACGACAGATCCTGAGCTTGGCGCCGCTGGCTCTCCCGATGGTTGCGGGGGGTTGCTAGAGCTCTGGTTGTCATCATCGTCGTCACTATCGTTGTCTTTGGAGTCATCCGAGTCTTTCGACTTCTTGCCGTCATCTGGGCCGTCGCCGAATCCGCGGAAATCTCGATTACCATCGCGTCCTCCTCCTCCTCCTCCTCCTCCTCCTCCTCCTCCTCCTCCTCCACCACCACCACGTCCCCCATCGCGCCCTCCGCCGCGTCCCCCACCACGACCCTTACCACGTCCGTCGCCGTCGTCATCGCTGTCTCCACCTCCGCGTCCACGTCCACGTCCACCAGAATCATCGTCGTCGTCTTCATCCGGGCTTCTACCAGCAATCAGACGCGCCCTCAAACGCCGCTTAGCGAAAGAGTTGCTGTTGGTAGTCCCGTCCTCCCAACTACCGCGTGACTGAAGCGTCGACTTGCGACTCATTCTTGATGGCTTTCTCCATAGTAGACTGTCCTCGGGCTCTCGTCGGCTGTTCGATGGCGGCATGTTATACGTTCGTAAGCTATTGTCGTGCGCCGAAATGCTCTGCATCCATGCACATGCTCCGATTCCTTCATAACATGACCAATGTGGCGACCAGCGTAAACGAAAGACAAAATAATATTATTAGATTTCACCCGGAAAGTAAATAGTTGGGTGAACCGAGAGCGACAGGACGGAATGAAAAGAATACCAAGAACCCAAGCTTGGGGGGATTAGCGAATCGAATACAAGAAGGCCCGCCTTGAAGGGAAAAAAGAAGAAAAGAAGGAGAGAAGGGGAAAATAGCCAAGAGTATCAACGGTACGAAGTAGTTAGAGAAAAATGTGCAAATCCGGTAAAGCGTATCAGATCTTAGGAGAATGTCTCCCTCCCGCTCCAGGTTCGGGACTCCAGCTCAGGTAGTGCAACATGTCTCAAGGGTGCGATGGGACCCCTTTGACGACCCTGGACGGCCCCATCCTTGGCCGGCATGGCATTTGCATGTGGGACTCGAATTCGCCTAGGCGGTTCACAAGGCGTACAGAGCCTTCACTTGAAGAGACTGAGAGAATATAATTCGGCCGTATTACTTCTATTCATTTCTTACCAGTTACACTCGCGCTCTACATAGCATCTTTGATGTCTCCGATAGAGTCGATATGAGCTGTGTTCGCGAAATACGCCGTCCACTACCCAGAGGTATCAGCTAAGATACCTAGTACCTCCTAAACCAAAGCCATTTAGGCAAATTAGAAAGACGGGAGTGCTAGTGTCTTGATGGTATACTGCAGTTGATATGGACGAATAAGAAAGCGCGCCACGGTCGGCTCGAAGGAACCGACAAGAGATGTGCTGTTTGAGGCTCAACAACAACGGTTCAGGGGTTAGGGTGTGGCTGCGTGAGGAATCATATCCTACCCGTCGTCGTCCAATTATGCATGGCGAGAGCACTGAGTATGAAGGTGAAGCTGCATGTAGGCACCTCTGGTGGTGGTAGGGATAGAACCTGTTAATTGTGAGCGCTAGAAGAGACTCGAGCCGTTGAGCCGTCGTCAATTGACAATGACGATGCATAGACATGAAGTTGCGGTTGTGACAAGTTAGCAAGGGTATCCTGTCTCAGACAGGGGCTTTTTGCGGGGGGATACCGGGTTTCAACAGGGGTCCTGGCCACCGGCGCTGCACTTGATACACATCAGTGTCTTGCATTTGTCGACTTCATGTTGTGCTCGGCCCCGTCGAAGCGATTTCCTCTATGAGTCCTAGTTAGGACAACGGGAGGAATCCGGCAATTCTTGCAATAGTTGCAATATAGGATCTGGATATGAGGAAGCGCATTCCCATGACAGCGCTCTTACTTGCCCTACAGCTAGCCTTGCAGAGAGCATGGGAATTCGGCAAGAAATCAACTGATGGTGTCAGATCATTTGCCTCTATTGGCTTCAACCTCCTTTGCAAAGAAGCGCGATAATAGTCGATTGACATTCCGAGACGATTAAAGATCTGCAGGTACAGTAACTCGTATTTTTCCCGAGAGCTCCGCCCTTGAGGTGTTAGTCTAGGCTAGAGCCTCGTTGAAGTCTCGGCGCCAATATGAGCCAAGACACGGCAAGCTTTTTCCTTCGCGAGGAGGATCTAGTTTGTTACCCTGCTAAGCTTTTACAACATCGGCCGCATCTTAATTGACCTTGTAAACAGGAGGTCATGATTCAATTATGATATTGAAGATTTGAGCTTCGACTCTTATATCCGAAGGGAGATTACATGATATGGTTGTCTCTCTTGTCTTTACTCGGTTAGTCACATCCGAGATACAGTATGAGATGAACTTGACAGGCACACCAAAGGCAAACGAGATAGGCTTCACAGGGTTCCTATTTCGGAACTCAATCAATATTCCGACGTTCTCCCGACTGAGATAGAGCCACCCGTTCGTAGTTCCAAGCTTGAATTGCAGCTAGTACATAGTAACCTTATCTGCGGTAATTTCGTTACTTGCGTTAGTTTGTCATCTAATCTTCATCGTTATCTCACTCGCGATATTTGATATCCTATTGCTCCTATTTAAAGCTTGCTGATATAATATTCTCTTTTGCATCGGGCAAGTCTCGTGATAGTTGCATACATTGGTAGGAACGCTGTATGGACATTGGAAATTGTATCAGTTCATATCAAGTATACCACTTAACGTTACCTCCTCATCTAAGTCGGTAAATTCCGCCGAATCGGATTTACCATTACTATGTCAATCCGAGTCTCCCCCCTTACCGAGGCAGACATACCAGGTGCCGTATCTGCAATTCAGTAAGTATTCCGTCAGACATTCCTTCCAGCTGCCGGCAAGTAACGACCCGAGGCGATGTACTGGCGGGATGTCGCATTGCTCGTGACTTGAGGGGGGAAAGGGGGCGCTGCGGCTGATGAGTCCTTGTGGTACCGATCTTGGCTAACCACTCCAACCATCGAAGACAAGCTTTTGCCGATGATCCTTACAACAATTGGGTCTTTGACAAGTCGACGGTACGTATTACGTATACGGGGACTTGCTCGTTTTGTCGAATTTTACTTCCCATCTACGATATATCTATCTACATATCCCCCGTATTGGACCTATCTCCATACGCCAAGAGTTGTTTCAAGGCCGTGGAGATGGCTACATAACATGATCAATTTGCCTTTGCATGCTCTGCTACCCAAATTCAGTCTCTATTTCTCTGGTCGTTTTATTGTTTCGCTTTGTGGAAGCTGAGATGAAATTTTAACGATGATTGGTTTACATAATCTATTGATATCAACGCTGACACCGGTAACAGTTCAACCTGCAGCGCAACGCAGCCTCCCTCGGAATTCGATGCCGATGGGGTATGCGTAACGGCATCTTCCACGTCGCCAAGGAGGAGGGTAATGACGAAGTCCTTGGTGTCGCGTGCTGGCTTAAGCCACAAAGAGCGGGCCACTTGCCGAGCTGGCATGATTGGATCGAAGGTTGGCGACTATGGTTTAACCAAGTTGGAATGAACCTCTACTACGGTCGAGGGGGCTTAAATGTTAAGGTGAGTTTGATCGATCTCAAGCGCGGGTAAAGTCTCCGCTCCCAAAGACAAGCCTTTTGATCTACCGACTTGGCGATTTGTTTTGCGGGTTTACCAAGTCGTACATTAATCGGGTAGGTAGGGTGACGATGATTCACCAGTCGGATCAGGAATTGCTGTCTTGGAGACGGCCCCGCTTCGTTCCCGCATACGCATCGGCCGTTTCAGCGCCTGTGTCAGTTGAGCGATCGGAACCAGACTTTCTGGCCGCCGAACGTCTTCGACCTCACTCGCGAGCTCTAGGTGTGCTAACTTGATCGCGACTGTCTAGCGTTATTACATATGGAAAGAAGCCCAAGCCAAAGCGCAGTCCTCCGTCTGGACTGACCCCCGAGGGTACTATTTCCTCAATATAATGGTTGTGCTCCCCAATGCCCAAAACAAGGGAATAGGACGACTCATGATGCAGGCTGTGACCGACCAGGCTGACATTGAGGGCATGAAGTGCTACCTG
Organism: Hypomontagnella monticulosa; assembly: GCA_902825475.1. Taxonomy (NCBI): domain Eukaryota; kingdom Fungi; phylum Ascomycota; class Sordariomycetes; order Xylariales; family Hypoxylaceae; genus Hypomontagnella; species Hypomontagnella monticulosa. Next base: position 1,975,878 of record CADEBF010000011.1, on the reverse strand, counting down.
GAATCCAGTCGGGACGTGCCTAATATGCAGATTTACGGTCGCTTCGGCTTCAAGTTTGCAAAGGAGTTGGCCTGCGATGACGACGGCACAGCCATCAAGCTTTATGCCATGGTTAGAGAGCCTAGCGCTAAGCCGCAGGCTAATTAACCGTCGACACCTTGTACCCTGGGACTATTCATAGAATTAGTCCTATGACCGGGCTACGACCGCTCATGATCGCGTGTCCCCAAAGCTATCCAGCCGGCTTCTTTCACGATCATACGGCTACGACCAGGTTACCTGAGTTGGTCGTCCGGCTCTGTCGGCACCAAGCTACCTAGTAGATATCAGCTTTATTTGCCAAGAAATGATATCCAAAGACACGGCTCATGGGCGACCGGTTATTCTGCATACACGCGAAGAAGCTCGCTTAGCTTCCTCGGTTATCTCTCTGCCTTCACATGAGCCGAGCCGGATTTTTGAGATCGACTGAAGTTTCGCATGAAGTTTTGAATGCTCAGTTCTTTTAATATTCACGAAGTTACGGTTTTCTATTATGATACCATAGCCGAGGTTGGCCGGTGGTGGTAAGAATTGGCATGTGTTTGATAGTCTATCGCGCATATCAACGACGGCTATGACGGCAGCGTAGGTGTTCCGCAAGCGTGGCTTTGTGTTTTCCTCTTCTGCGGCATACCATAGGGGCATTATGTTATCAGTATATGGTTATTCAAGACTTAGACCAGGGCGAGTATATTCGATATGTCTAAACTATTTATATACAATATACTATTGGATGACGACACAGGCAGAAGACAATAGGGACAAGTAGCCGATTGACATAACGAATGTTCGTTGCTGCATGGAATAATACGAGATATGGATATAGCAAGACGTTATCACATTTTACTCCATATGTTCGACGAAACCGCCTACAAAATACTGTCACCAAGGTCTCACGATAGTCAAGAAGTACGCAGATATGCTGTGAAATATTATTTTAATGGTGCGTGACTAGTATTACAAACGGAAGCGCCCCAGATTCCCCAGCCAAGCCAGCTCCGCGCGTCGCACCGAAGTCTATCCTGCTCTACGAGTTTTTCGTCCAGGCCGAAAACGCCCTCTATACATTTTGCGTTGCGTTGTGTCGTACCGTGTGCCCTGAGTCCCCTCGAAAACCCGTCATGTCCAACTGTTGTATAAAATTTGTGTCTGGCACGTCTCTCTAAATTTCCACGGGAACGAGTTGTACACGGTGATCGAGGACCGTGTAAGTATACGGCAAAGAGAATAATAGACTGCCCTGATTGAAATCAGGGGTTATCCTAGACGAGGTAGTCGCCCAATGAGATTAGATATTACTGCTTTTAAAAAGCATCTACTCCCGGGAGACGTCTCGTCCGTAGACTTTGGCCTTGACCCAGTCAAGAGCAACGAGAACACGGTTGCGTGCTAGAAAGTTGTTAGCGCTACTAAGTGTTGTAAGGAATCGATCTAGGGTTATACATACTACTAAAGCACATGCTCAAGTAGGCACTCCGCCAGAAGAGGTAGGTTAGCTTGCCACCAGTAGCAACATTGCCGTTCAACCACGCGACGTCAGCAACAGCCTTCTCGCTGCCAATATAGGCCAAGCTGCCCTGGTGGGAGTAGTGGAAAGGCTTGATATCCTTGATACGGCGAAGCTGCTTCTCAAGTTCTTCAATTTCCTGGGTGGCCACTGCCGTGTTGCCGGGCTTAATGTTCAAGCCGGCGCTGAGTTCGCGGACCTTCTGCTCCAGTGATTCTGTCTTGGCCATGTTGTTAAATAGCCGAGCAAGGAAGGCACCTTCTTGAGAAGCGACCTGAGCGGTGGGCGCATATCCGGCGACAGCGCAGTCACCAACGGCCCAGATGTCCCGTGCTCCTTGGACAACAAGGTATTCATTAACAGCGAGACCACGTCTCGAGTCTTTCTGGGCGGGAATTTGCGACATGAGGTCCTTAACAATGGGGCGCACCGTGTTGCCGGTAGCCCATACGAGGAGACCGAACGGGATAGTAACCAAGGACTTCTTACCATCAGGACCAGTGACTTCGGCTTCGACCGCCCTATCGGTCACTCTTTTAACCATAGTCTTGGTCATGATGTTAATGTGTTCTTCCTTGAAAGTACTCTCGGTGTAGTCAATCAGTTGCTTGCTGAACATAGGTAGAACATTGGGGAGAGCCTCGATAAGAGTGACCTTGAATCGCGGGGCAATATCAGGGATCAGCTTCTGGATGTCCTCATCAAAGAAATCCCGAAGCTCTCCAGCAAACTCGACACCGGTGGGACCACCACCGACGACTACCATGTGGAGAAGACGGTCGACCTCTTCCGGATCCTGGTCCTTGAAAGCAGCGGTTTCAACACAGTCCATGATCTTGGTGCGGATAGCCTGGGCGTCTCGAATCTCCTTCAGGAAGCAACTGTTCTCGCGAACACCAGGGATGCCGAAAGTAGCATTCTCGGCACCCACACCGATGACTAGCATATCATAAGGAACCTCAGTCTCGTGAACTTTGCCCTTAATGTCGCTGTTGTCGGTAATCTTGACGACCTTCCTCTCAACATCTATATGGGTGGCTTCGGCTTCATAGAATTTAACAGCAGCTTTCTTGTGACGTAGGATTTGGCGGACGGGCTCCATAATTGAACGATGCTCGATATTTCCAGTGGTACATGAGGGCAGTAGAGGCGTAAAGAGGAAGTAATTGCGTGGCGAAATAACGACGACATTGTAGTTGGCAGTGTCAAGCTTCTTGAGTAAAGCAACAGAGCCCCAACCGGTACCTTAAGAGATATGATGGTTAGATATGAAATGGGATTTAGGGATGACCACCAATTACTCACCAAGAACAACCAATGTCTTCTTCTGGGGATCAGGGACGAATTGCTCTTCCGGATTTCGATCTAGATAGCCGTCGTAGATAACAGCACCAACACCAGCCAGAAGAGACAGGTAGGTAGCACGCCATAACCATTTAAAGGTAGTGCGAATTCTGCGAGGTTTCTTTACGGGACGAGGAGCTGCATCGGCGTAGAGTCGAACGAATTGGCGAGGAATCGCTACGGCTTTCGATTGTGTCCTTGCGACAGTGGTAGAACGAGAGAGGAGGGTTCGTGGGTATGACGTCGTACTGAAGTTGATCGCCGGTACATTCGTGTGCTTAGACAATTGTCTAGCCGGGTTAGTGAGCCTACCCAAGGCCCTCGAGGACGACGCCATCGAGTCTGGATTGACGGTGAAGCTACCGTCCTAGCGAATTAGGAAGTGAACGAGGAGAATAAGGGATGATTGGGAAGAAAACTTCGGCACAGGGGAATATCTGAAGGATCTATAAAAAATACTGCGCGAAAATAGTCAGCATAGACTCATTGCCAATTGGCGCTAAGAAAATGACTTGAGCGGGCGTGAGGAATTTTTAGGTGGATCGGCTTCAGGTCTCGTCTTTCATTGATGCTTATCTAGGAAAGAAGCTTGAAAAACGCTATGGCCCCACATGTGTAAGACAACGGGATCTTTGATGCTACTGTACCATAGTCTGTACGTAACTCCGTACCTACTGTATACAGTATCTGCAGGAGAGAAGCATGAGAATTTCGACCCGGGAATTCGGGATTTCCTCTTTTATTGAGTGGACTAAACCAGTTTTAGAAGACTTTTAACTGGAAACCCATTAGCTCATCCAGCCCTACTGTATAGTGATTGTGGCGGACAATGGGAATTGAGCGAGGTATAATTATCACACAGTCAAGGCATGTGTAAACACATGTTGACTCTCAACATTTCACATCACGGACATCCATCCATCCCACAGCCCACAGTCAATTCAGACTCCGCGGCATTTTATCTTCGTTCCTTTATCATGCCCTTGCTTTTGTTGATTGCTGACGTGATAGTGATCGGATCCACAGTAGCCCGTAGTGATTAAAACGGTAAGCCGAACCACGCATATTACAAGGATATACGTTCAAGATTAGCAGATCCATCTGGCATTGTACAAACCTTGTGCCACGCGAGCCGTTCCGTTCAGCTATATCAATTGATGTTGAGCACTGAGCACTGCACATATAAAAGTTGTAATCGAATTTGGTGCATTATACGTACGAATCCGTACTTGTTGAGATGGCTACATCACTGAGGACTGTCATTGAGCCTCAGCTTCAATAGATGACCATCGAACTCGGTCAGCCGGACATCTCGGACAAGCTCGGATACTCGACTCAGCTGAATATTCTTGGTATTATTTCATGGTTGACATTAGCCATCGGACTTATCAAATAAAAGATTAAATCCTATTAAATGAGGACTCATATAAAAAAAGCATAACCTCTTCGCTTTCGTTTATTCTTTTAAGCTTTAAATTAAAAGCTGGTTGATTTTCAGTAAAATTTTAATATAATCAACGAATTAAAAGATGTTGTTAAGATAATTTTTCATTAAATTTATATAAAGATTTATTTATAACATATATTTTAAAAATTAATTAAAAAAAAACGTAAAGTCTTATATTTAAAATTATATTAATGTATATATGTATGTATATATATATATATATAATAATTATATAAACTTAAATTTAATAAGTTATATATATATAAAATGATATTATAATTATAATTTATATTTAATTAATTTATGTTATTTTTTTTAATATTCTTTTATATTATATATAAAAATATTATATTTTAAACATTTATAATTAATTTTAAAATATAAATTAATTTTATTATATAATAACTTTTTTATTATATTTTTAAACATTTTAAAACACGATATATATTTATAATAATTAAATAATAATATAAGTATATAATAATTTATTTTTTTTTAATTAAAAGTTATTTTTTAAAATGTTATATGATATTTTATTTAATATTTAATATTAATATAAGATAATTATAAAACGATAAATAAGTTTATAATATAATAAATTATAAAATTATAATTAATTATAAGTTTAATTATTATAATTTATATTATTAAATAAATTAATTTATTAATTTAATTTTTATTATATAATAAATAAATTAATTAAAACGATTTTTAATAATATTTAAAAATAAGTTAATATATAAGTAAATTAATATAAATAAGTTAATAAAAGTTATTTTATACTTAATAAAAAATTAAAATAAAAAACCTTATAATTATTTTATCGTCATAGATTTTTATTATATTTATATTTAATATATAATTAATTTTTAATATTAATATCATTTATATAAGTGTTATATAAATAAATTAACGCGGGGATAAGTAATAACTTAATAATTATATTATTAAATAATATTTTAATTATAATAATATTAATTAAAATTATCGTTAATTATTTTCTTTTATTTTAAATCGTAAGCTTATAATTAATATATTTAAAAAATAATAATAATATTATATTATTATTATAAAAAATATATTATATTATATCATTTTTTTTAATAAGTTTTTTATATAAATCAGCTTAAGTAAATATAAATTTCTTAATTTTATTATTTTTTATTTTAATAAATTTCGAAAAAATTTTATTTATTATATAAATAATGTTTATAATTATAATATTTATAATAAAAAAATATTTTAATAAATTAACGGTGGTAAATAAATTATTTATAAACACATAATAAATTTAATTTAATAATAATAATAATAGTTTATTTAAAAATAAAATAATTATTACTTAAATAATTATTAATTTAAATAATTAATTTTTAAAAGATATTATTTTTATTAATGTTTTAAATTTAATATGTTATATTTAATAAATAAAATAATTATTTTAAATTAATATTTATATTTTATAACTTATGTTTATAAGTTTATTTTTTATTTTAATTGTATTTTTAAATCGATTTTTAAATTATATTATAACTTCGTTAATTAAAATAATTATTTTTAATAATCGTCACGTAATTAAATTAACAGTTAATAAAATCTTATATTAAAAATCCATTTTATTAAATATAAAAGTTAATTTAATAATAAAATCGTAGATAATAAAATTATAAAATATTAATTCGAATTTATTTTTATTAATAAACTTAATAATAAAATAATAAATTAACTTTCATTTTAAATTTTTTTAATAATAATTACGGTAAAAAATAAAATATATATTTATATATATAATATATAAAAAAAACATATATATTTTAATAAAATTTATAATAAAATAAAACTTTTAAAAACCACACCATATAAATCGTTAATTAATTTATATAATAAATTATTTTATTAAAGTAAATGATAAAAATTACATGAAAATATTTATAAAATTATTAAGTATATTATTAATTAATTAACGTTAAAAGTTTATTATAAAAAATTAATAAATATAAATTAACATATAATTAAATAATAATAAAATAAATATAAATATATCGATAATTTAATCGTATTAATATAATTTATATAATATTATATTTTTATTATTTTATATAATAAATACAAGTATTTTTATAAGTTATTAAAACTATAAATATTAAATATTTTTATTTAATTTAAAAACATTAAAATTTAATTTATTATTAAATTTAATATCGTTAAAATTATCGTTAATTAAAATGTTATTAAATAAAATTATACTTTAAATATAAAATATTATTATAATAAAAATAAATAAAATAAATTTATTATTATTTTAAATGTAATCACATTTAAAAGCATTTATTTAAGGACAACATTAAATCCGCAGTGTGCCGAAGCTAAATCCGCAGTACGATCTTAAAACGGCAGGCGGTGGCGGTTTTACCGGGCGCCTACCGCACCAAACCAGCTAAAACGCTGAATTTCCATTTCAACTCGAATAACTTCAATTCTAAGAGTCGTCTCAATTGATAATTTACACTACTAGAATCAGCTCAATTAGGCGATCATACTAATATATGTTTCAGGTCCTGCATCCCTGATTCAAGGTGGCTATCGCTGGTTGAAATCCTGGCTGGCTGGCGCTGGCTGGCGCTGGTGGAAAAACATCGGAGTCAACCGCCCATATGGGGGACTTAGTCGTTTTTGAAAATCAGTAGAATCGCTCCCTACGTAGTATAGCCACTTGAATCCTAGGATGCATGCTTCGAGACCTGGTTCATTAGAATCGCTGAATTAAGCTGATTCTAGCAATGTAAATTATTAATTGACGTCATCTAAGACTATAGAGTTATTCAGGTTGAAGTGCGATTTGGCTATCTGGGCGGTTTGGTGAGGTATTAGTGCCGGATTTCCGCCCACCGCCTACCCTTTTAGGATATACTGCGGATTTAGCTTCGGCACACTGCGGATTTAGTGTTGTCCTTATTTAATTATATATTATAAATATATTTATATTAAAAAAACAGGTAATTTAATAGTAAGTGTTATAATACATTTAACTTAATAATAAATTTATTTATTACGGTTTAAATATTAAGTATTAACGCGTTAAAAACACATGTAAAAATATAATAAAAATAATTTTTAAGTACTTAAAGATTTTTTAAAATTTAATATTAATCTTAATAAAATAAATAAAAAAGCTATAGTAAAAGATCAGCTTTTAATTTAAAGCTTAAGGGGATAATTATTTTTAAGATTCTATGAATAGCTATTAAGTTTATTTATAAAGCGCAGTCATAGCATATATGAGATCATTTTTAACCTTATAAGTTAGCGAGTCTTAACTTCGGAACTCTTTTATAACTTCATAAATCAACCGGCATGAGCTAGTCTCAACATCAAAAATATGCTTCTTGCTGATAACTGTTTACTTCACTGTTCTAAATGTAGAAGAATCTTCACAATTTATGGAATTAATCATAGAGAAAGCCATATGAACCTGATCCCTCGACTGACTGAAGAACTCTATAAATATGTATCAAAATAGTATCGCTTTAACCTACTGCAAACAAGATGAGGCTTCGATGTTTAGTGTGAATAGTCTCGTCAAGGATGTATGTATTTCTCGATCGTGCCTGCTCAGTAGAATACTAAAAAGAGCAGTGTAACTTTCTAGATGCCCAACCGTCCAATATTACAACTACAACGTGGGGTAAATATACAATAAACCTTCGAATCCCCACCTCACGATTCTTCCTGGTTATCTCATTAACTCTCCTTGATTTATCGCCTCTTCTGATCTCAAACTCAAGAACTTCTCTACCCTATTCCTATAACCTACCTCATCCTTAATCTCCCACCCAGCACAAATGGCGGCGGCGGCGGTAAAGCGCTTTACGCTAATCTTCTACGCACCCCCAACTTCCGTGCAAGCCTGCAAAGCGGCCATCTTCGCGGCGGGCGCGGGGCGGTACCCGGGACCGGGGAACTACACGGAGTGCTGCTGGTCGACGGTGGGCACGGGACAGTTCCGGCCGGGCGCCGAAGCCAACCCGCATATCGGGAGCGCGGGCGGCGCGCTCGAGGAGACCCCCGAGGTCCGCGTCGAGACGTTGTGCGTGGGTGAGGACGTGGTCAAGGGGGTTGTGGAGGCGCTGAAGAAGTAAGTAGTTTGGTTGTTATAGATGGATTTTACCCTCTTCTCCCCGGAACGTATGTGGTCTATTCGCTAACTAATGGGGTCGCCGTCTAGAGCCCACCCGTATGAGGAACCGGCATACCATGTCATCAAGCTGGAAGACTACTGATCGTGCGCTGAAGACGAATGATTCTACGGAGACGGTGAAAGTTGTTTTTTCGGGAGGCAGCTAATCTCACATTTCGTGATCACCCTCACATGATGACCATGGTGATTTATTTCTGTCTGTATAGGGATGTTCATGTGGACTCGCTCATTAAGTAGCTCGGTAGGAACTTGAAGCTCGCTATGGTGTATGAGAGCTATCTAGGTGACTAAGTCAGCACCGCGATATGGCAAGCCACACATATCCCCAGATTCTCAACCCCCTTATACCCTTATCAGTTCGAAATATACGCATCTTCAAATCACAGCAGCCCACCGATTATAGACGCCAAACAAGACACCTAACGCCCTCATAACAGCATGAAGTTACCATCTGAAAATTTTGTCCATTTATAGTTGATTGTTTTGAGCGCCTCATGGGCTAAAACAACCGAAGATTCGTAGTAATTCGTATCGCCGGAATATATAAATACACGCGAAATACCAAACCCCCCACCACTCCGGAACCGAAAGCACTACCTGCCCGGCGTTGACGCCGGCATCTCGCCGTACCTGCCTCTATGTCTCGTCGTATCGTACGCGTTAATGACGCGGGTCTGGCTTTCGTCGGCTTGCGAGAAGGCGTAGCCGCGCTGCTTCCTCATCCGCTGCACCTGCCGGACCTTCCTGATCGCCTTCTGGAATTGTTCCATCCTATTCATCATTAGTTATTATGACCATTATAATAATGAAATGACCGGAAACTTACCTAGGCCGGTAGTCCTGGATGTTATACTTCTGGATTTCTTGGATGTGATGGTACGTTTGCGGATAATACATCCTCTTGGCATACTTCCAGCAGAAATCGCGGAGCAGACACAGGATAGGGAGGGCAACAGTCTGGAGCCAGAAGACGGGATTCGCGAACAGCACTGGTACTAATCCGTGGTATTCCTTGGAAACCCCAATCATTGGGGCTACGATTCCATAGGCAACAATGAAGACATACCAGATAAGCATGCTACCAGGGATAGCCATGATATGATACTTCGTCCAGTTGCTTGTTACCAATGCTGCCTTTCCTAGAACCGTAGCGAGGGTAGCCCCGTATAGAGCCGTACCCCAGACCCAATGGCCTGCAATCGTACCGTCGCCCAGGATCAGGTCGCCATACCAGATCAGTTCGGAGAAGATGTATAGAATGATAGAATGATACACAGCACTTGCAATCCATGAGGCGAACGTGCTAATTTTAAAGGACTGATTCTGCTGTCCCAGCGTGTATAATTGTGGATAGCGGTCCAGTAATCGTGCCGAAATGAATTGGTCAAGGATACCTATGACGAGTGGAGGAAGCACGGTATAGAAGACGTTATAAAAGGATAACGTCCAAGACTCGTAGATAATAGCTCCCGAGAAGACGTTTTGGAAAATGTACTGCCGATGTATTAGTTTTGGGCTCCTAATAGTACGTTTTCATAGACAGGGTAGAGAAATGATCGCAAAGACGACCGTTAAAGATCAATAACTTACCCAGAACTGTGTCATATATAAAGTGATGTTTTTATAGAAGGAGAAGAGGATCGTTTTACTGATACGTTGGTAACTCCAGGCACCGTGAACGAGGGTGAGTTTTCGGAGGAACCGGAACTGGGCAATCGAAATGTCGGCTGATCGTGCAGCTTGTAAACCTTCCATACCCGAAATACCAACTCCGATATGGGCAGCTTGAATCATGGATACGTCATTAGCCCCGTCGCCAATAGCAAGCAGGATCTCTGACGAGAACTTCTTGACCAATTTCACGACTAGAGCCTTCTGCAGCGGTGAAACACGACAACAGATAACTGCTTTACACATGACGGCTAGGTCGTAAAACATTTTCTCCAGTTCTGGTTCCAAGGCGTAGGTAAGTGACTTGCCATCGATAACGAGAGCTAAGGCGTCCATTTCAACTATTCCGTCTGAGTTGTTCCGGATGGCTTCAAGCTTCTTCTGTATGTTATCTCGAGTTGCCGCGGCGTCTTCCTCATTGACAATTAAGAGCATCATGTCTTCACTTAGTAGCTTAGAGCTCATGCCAATGTTGATAGCCGTCTCCTGACGATCTCCAGTCAAGACCCAGACCTTGATATTTGCTTGTTGTAGTGTATGAATAGTCTCAGGCACACCGTCTTGAAGACGATCCTCAATGGCAGTAGCACCCAGCAAGTAGAAATCATGTTCGATGATCTCAGCTGCTTTATCTAGCTCCTCTGCTCGGTTACCGCTGACAGTGGTTTGGGCCTTGTCGAATATACTATACCACTCCCGGAACTCTTGCTCGGGGATCTCGCGCATTGCCAAACAAAGAGTTCGAAGACCTTCGGAGGCGTACTCTTCTAGATGGAGCAGGGTGTCGTCAACGTGGGGATTTTCCTCATTTAGGCGTTCTAAGATAACAGTGTCCGCACCCTTACAGTACAGGCGAATCTTTCCATCGGGACATCGGTATATCGTGGACATTCGTTTCCTCGTAGAGTTGAACTCACAGACCGCTAGAAGCTCATATTCGTACTCTTTGCCTTCGACTTCGATAATTACCGATCGTGGTTTACGAGCAACAAACGTATACCCCAAAGTTAATGCACCTTGAACCAATGCACCCTCGTCAGGCGAGGCAGCTTGGTACTTAATCTTGCCGCCTTTCTCTTCGTCCCGTTCCGGAATAACCGTATGACAGGTTGAGAGGAGGGCCAAGAAATGGTGCATCGCTTCGGCGCTCTCGTGTGACTTAAGATTCTCACGCAATCTCTTAAAGTCGTGAATTCCAACTTCCACACCATCCTGCACAGTAGCTCTTCGGTCCTCTGGGACGTCGTCCGCGTATTGTATTCCGCTGATCGTGCACTGCTTAAATTCCATCATGTTGCAAGTCAGGGTACCTGTCTTGTCCGAAAAGACATAGCCGACCATCCCTAGCTCTTCAACCAAACTGGACGTCCGGCAGTTTGCAGGCGTATCTGTCTTATCATAGTAAATGTCGAGGTCGTCGTTGATCAGAATTCCGTGCCAATACTTGACCATCTCGACAGTCACGAACAGCGAGATGGGGACTAGGGAAGAAAACAAGACCCAGTAAGTGACAAGATCCTTGAATATATCCTGCACCACCTGTCCGGCATCATTAAGGCCGTCCAGCTTCAGGTAACCGATCGTATCCAGCCGAACCGAGCGGAAAACTAGCTCTCCCACAGTAGCCACAACACTAAGCACAAGGAGTATACCGATCAACGCGAGGACCAGCATGTTTAGTTGCCGTTCGACCTTGGTCCGCTTGATTGGAGCCGCAGTAGCGTTGCGCATGAGCTTCGTCTCATGCCCCGTGAATACCACTATGCCGTAGATCCAAGGAGTATTTCTGAGGGTGGCGCCTCGTAGCAGTAGCTGCTCGGGATTGAGAGGCAGCTCTTTTTCCCCGCCACCGGCTTGCATGGTAAGAGTAGCCTCGTACGTATATAAGCTGCTGTTGGGCTGTTCGGATCGGATCCTTCCTCCTAACCTACTCAACTCTGTCGGACTAACCATAGTAGACGTCTCCGGCAACGCCTGCTTGATCTTCAAATTAGTTTCGCCATCCAGGTTGGCAGTTTCGATATAACACAAGCCCTCTGGTTCGGAACTTGCGAGCAGGACGATGTCGGCCGGAAAAGGCTCTTCTGATTCCACGCGCACAATGTCCCCTACACCCACGTTGATCCATTTTGTCTCCTCAAAGCTCGATCCTCGCAAGACCCTAGCCTTCGAGTTGTTGAGCGCACTATCCGCTTGCTTCCTCCTACGATCCTCGACCAACTCCTTGCCTGCAGATACCAACAATACGACACCGAGGGGACCAATCGTAGTATAAGGATTCGTTGGAGACAAATTCGGAATCTGCTGCAAAGCGGCTGTGAATAAGAAGAAGACGTTGGCGAATTTGGAGAATTGTTCGATGAGGAATTTAGGAAGAAAGGTGGCAATATTGTATTTGGCGGTAGAGATATGGTTGTCGACGTATTTGTTCGCAGAGTTCGCGGGGGGATTATTCAAATGAATAATCCTTGGACCAAGAGTTGATGGGTCTGGTTTACCTCTACCGAAACCAAACCTGAAGTTCTTCAGCTCGAATTTCTTATTTTGCTTCGGTTGCTGTTCGTGACTCGAATCCGTCCTTCCGTGGCCTGGCTCTGTCAAAGGTAGGTCCATCTCCGAATAGCCTTTCTGTCCCATCCCGAGCATGTTCTTAGCCTTCCCCAAGAAACCACCTCCTAATCCTAGCACACTATTACGGTTCCGCGCATTGGCACGACGTGTCGAGTCGTCGCTTGCGTTTAATGCTCCTCCATGCTGATAGTACGACTGACCATCTTCGGGATAATCGTCGAAGTCGTCTGCATATCTTTGGTAATTATGAAGGTCGGATGTTTGGCTAAATTGCCTATCATTATCAACTAGATACGGCGGTCGAGGACCCGAAGCGCCGGCGCCTGGTGCTGGGTTCTTTACAGCCGGATGGGTGGCCTGACTGCCTCCAACGAAATCATCGTAGGATATCGAGGGTCGAGCCGAGTGATCATCGTTGACATGTCGCCTTGATCCGCTATACGAGGATTGATCGTCGAGGTCGAGTAAGAGATCATTTCGGGAGTTGGAGGAGCCTCCAGGAGGCGGCCTGCCAGCCATGTCGCGAAGGAATCAACGTTACAAAGGGAGGAGGATTAGAGGCATACGGAACGCGATAGAGAAGCCAATATTTGCGAAATCGAGTCGGTTCAGGTTTTCATTTGGTAATCGTAATCGTAAACTGTAGCCTCCCTACACGCAGTTCCCTTAATGATAACTTCGCAGCTCGGTCTAAAAGATTAAATTAGGAGTGGTCCCTGGTTTGCTGTATTATGCAGGGAGCGGGTAAAATACGAGATGGCGAGACTCGTGGGCGGCGAAAACGAAAAATGTCAAAGGACCAGGCCTATGAAAACTATGCGGCGATGACGAAACGAAGAGAAAAGCCGCAATTGTGATGATGATGGAAAAGTCGCTGACAATCGAGGCTGTTCGTAGTTACGATGTCAGGTTAATGGAGTCTTGGAAGTTGTCGAAACGTAGAAATGCAAAAGGGTAGCATTCAGGACATCCAAGCAGCCAGGACCCAGCACGCAAAGCCCAAGCAACGCAGCAAGTAGCAAGCATCAGCAGTGACAAGTGGATCCGCTTTCCCGTGTTCGTGTACGACCGTTTTTCTTTTGCACAGCCTTCCCTCACCTAACCTTCAGCAGCCAGTAGTTTATTGCCCGTGGAAAGTGGGGAGCTCACCTAACCAACCAGCTAATTTTCTTTCAGTTGGCCGCATTTTACAGGGATCTCAGCCAGCGTTTTAGCAGCTACATGTAGCTTTTTTAGAAAATGCACGCGTGGCTAGCGGTGCTAAATGTGCTGAATACAAAAGTACACAGGTACCTAGCGGGTCCCAATTATTAACGGACCGTCTCCGTAAGGTACGATGACATCCATTCCGCAGTTTTAATGTTCTTCATGGCTCCCCTATCACGTACCAATGTAATCCAAAAGGGGTAAAATCTTGTGCCTCTTACATCATCTCGTGGCTGATGCGAAACATCCGACCTGAGTAATTCTCTTTACCCCAAACACAGTTTTGCGACTCGGGACTATCAGGGGGGAGGGAAGAAATAAGGGGTAGATAAGCTTAAATATCTGCCATCCTGTTCATCTTGTTCATGACAATCAACTTTATTATACTAGATCGGCGCAAAAATACTCTCATGGGAATGAAAGACGTAGAAGCTAAGCATTATGTAGGTAGCCATCTATTCCCTAGTGCCGCCAAGCTCAAGAAAGCCTTGGAATTTTTTCAGCAATCTTATTTAAACAATAATTCAGGGGCTGATAGCAGCTTCATCGTGGCGTCCACCGGCCGCAGTTCCACCCTCCGCGTCACCTACCTACCGACCCATCCCGGACGTAGCAGCAAGTTTGTTTGCGGCCAGTCTTACCACCTCAATTGGGGCTAGGATTTTGGATTGTGCACTTATTAACTAGCCTACTGTAACTTCATATAAAATCGATAGGCTATTTTCCTACCATCTTCGTTAGCCCCCAACTCCTAATCCATAAGGATTTTCGATATCACCCTAAGCAGGCGAATAGTAATGAATTAGTATACGAGATAGAGCTCAATCGGGCGTTGTGTACCAGGAATAGCCAGCTTTTCATTGTAACTATCCAGGGCCTACGCAAATATTGACTAGCAGAGACAGTTCTAGAATGCGTGTTTTGCTAGTAGGCTACGGCATCTATAGCCGCAGTTATGTCAGGACCTTAAAGAGACGCTTTAAGTTCATCTCCAAGCACGCTCTTGATAAAGTTTCCAATAAGATTGTTAACCTCCTCGGGACGTTCAACATGGACCCAGTGGTTAGCGCCGGCCACAAGCTCGCTCTTGAACGGGCCCTCAAAGTACTTCTCCTGGCCAACCGCCAGACGAGGGGGGAGCGCAGCATCCTTCTCGGCCATGACCAACATTGCCGGTGTCTTGACCGTGGAAATGCCCTGCTTCACGAGCTCCAGTTCGTCGTCGCCGTTGAGGTCGCGGGTGCGATACCACTAAAATGAGAATCAACAACCGCTTCAAATGAAGAATTAGGGGGTCGGGATTATCTGTAGAGAAATCGCCTCCATGATAGATCAAAGGAGATAAGGAAATACGTACATTGCACGGCCCATGCATGCCCTGGCGCGAAAACTGTTCGACATAGTAATCGATGACTTCGGGGCTGACAAGCGGAGAAGGTCCAATCTTCTCCAAATTATCCTCTATGACGCCGATCGAGACGTCAGTTACACGTCCGCCCTCCGGCGTCCTGCCGCCGAACATGCCGTTGATGAATCCGCGGAGACGCTCGGGTGACTTGTTGATAGCATTCTCCGCGACTGGGCTAGCAAGCTGGAGCTGGTACGTAAAGTTGGGAAGCCTCTTCACCACCTCTTCTAGCGAGATCTTAACTGGTGACGGAGGCGTGAAAGGCACGCATAAGCTGAAAACTGCGCGGATCAGCTCCGGGTAGTAAATGGTCATGCGCCTATTGTAGATCAATGTTAATAAATGACTCGTATCGCGTAGCTCTAGAAAAGAGGGGATAGGTCGGTTATGGCTGTCAGATTTCAAGCCATATTATCCAGGTAGGGCGAAAGGGTCCGGCATAACTCAATGATGCAAGCAACGGGGTAGCTTGGTGGTTATACTCACCAGACGAAAACGCCACCCCAGTCGTGACCACCAAGAATGATAGGCTGGTCTGTGACCTCCTTAACGATAGCCGCAAGATGAGCGGTCATCTTCTTCATAGTGTACTCCGCAAAGGAGTCAGGGGCCGAAGTTTGGCCATATCCCAACATATCCGGGACAATGACCTGTAGGCCCAAGGATAGGAGGTAGGGGACTTGCAGACGCCACCCCATACCGAGATCGGGCCTACAGATAAATCTGTGAGTAACGCTGCAATGTCTCAGAATCAGACATACTCACCAGCCATGGATAAGAAGGGCGGTGGCTATAGGCTTGCCCTGAGGCTTCGCCAGCATGTAGTGGTACGTGATGTCACCGAAGGAGGTGAACTTGTGTTCGACCCGAGGGTCATTGGGAACTAATGCATCAACAGGCATTTTTTGTGTTATGATCCAGAAGTGTCTTTCAATAGCAAAATAAAGCTTTGGGAAGCTCTGAAAATAGCTATACCCAACAATACGAAGTATGTGGGAAAACGAGAAGTGAGGAGAGCCCAATCTGGGTATGCTTTTATATGTTCCTCGGAACGCCGGTCTCCACTTTGGCCGAGGACTTGACCTACCTACCCACTCCTCGAGGCTTCTGAAAGGGGTAGCTATAGAACGCGGGAGCTAACCATTATAGATCAAAACTTGATGCTACCCACATCAAGCGTGCATATCTGACGACCAGAGGATCAGTACACCGCCTGGCAAAACTATTTCAATTCACATAGAGAACATTAAATCTCATATAGGAGAATGAACCTATGGACAATAAGGGATAAAAGAGATAAATAGGTCAGAAGAATATCGATGGATCTTACTTAACAATGCTTTGTAGGTTTTTATGGTATCTCGAAGTTGAATAGATTTTAGATGTCTATTGAAGCTATCTTCGAATCAAGTAACATCAAACAGGAGTTTTGCTTTCAGGTTGTAGACTCCTAGCATGGATGACACCATCTATTTAGGATGTGCGTTGAATATCACATCGCTAGTGGGCCAATCAGCATGGCTATACAACTCACACACGAAGAGCGCAGAGATAGGCTCGGGTATATCGTCACAACTCTGAAAAGGGGGGGCTACCCAGGTAGTCCGGTGCGTCAGCAATAACTAGAGTATTCCCGACCCCTTTATCCCGCCAAACGTTACCTGGATTCGAACCAGAAATTTGGGGTATCGCAAATCGGTATTTATAGGGTGCGGACTGTCCCCTAACGGCACAGAGATCTCGAAGGTCACATCTGAACGGCTGGCTGAACATCGCGCCGCGGGGAGCAGGGATTAGGGGGAGCTCGATTCCACTACAACCACGCCGGCTGTCAGAAGGATGCACACTCCACTAGTGGCCCGGATGGGTTGACTCACTCACAAAAGTAGACTATGCAACCTCTGTGAGTTGTGCGATAGCTTGGCATCCTAAAACATGATGAGAGGGAGATCATTGACGAGAGGGCGCGCATATGGCCTCGGCATCCGCGGGTGAGCAACCATTCGTGGATTGCCAAGGGGCCGATGCAGAAAGCCCGACTTTCCTCAAAGATATCAGGGTTAGGGATTTCTAATCAAGTTCACGAAAAGATCAAGTCTCGGCTCGGATATTGATACGACTAGATGTATGCATAAAACTCACTATCAGTTCAACCTTTAACTAGTTTCGGGAAACCGAAACTTACGACAGAAATTCCCAGCCCATGGATCCGTATCATACCGAAAACGCCTGTACTTCCACCCTCGCCAGAGCCTCGACGGGCAAAATAAGAGTAGAGCCGAAAATGGGAAATTTAATAGATTACCGTGTCTTCGACCTCCTCTATCATAACATCGTCTGCTCTATCTGGCTCTTTCTCATGTCCCACCTTGCCGGCATGCGAAGGAGGACGATTAGTAGGGTTAGATTGTGGAAGGTCAGCAATGTGCTCATTATCAGGTTTACTTCCCACGATGTCCTTTTCAGGTGTAGGGGGTTCAGCCGCGATACCAAGCATTCTCAACCTTTGCTCTTTGCGTTGCTTAAAGTCGAGGACTTCCCTATCAATGATGTCCTCGACCTCTCGAATTTGGTCTTGAATAATGTCTTCTTCATCGCTCGTACGGTCCCACGGCAAATAATACTACCACCAATGTTAGCTGGTAGGTTGAAGGATCGGTGAACCGTGCACTCACGATCTTAGGGCTGCTCTTGGTCGATAAATAACGTGCTGTCGCAAGCATATTTGAGTGCCTGGTTCGCATCTTGACATTTTATTAGTTTGGGTACCTAACAAGTAATAGTCTGGTCAAGGAATAGCTTACAACTTGCTCCTCGAACTTGATCTGCTCTACTTTCCGTACCGCCATCAGTTTATCCAGCTTCTCCTCTCTGTGCTTATCATCGTCGGCTCTTTGCTGGTGAACTTTTGCCTGTTGTCGTCGCTCAATTTCTTGGCGTCTCTTCTGCTGAGAACTAGAAGTGGTTTGACTTAGTGTGCTTAGCAAACCACCGAATAATCGTTTCCCCCGTCTCCTTTCCTCCTGCAGAGCATTTTCGCGGCGGTCTTTACTGTGTTCCTTCGGCGTTAACGGTGCTTTGGCAGCGCCGTCTTCTTTAGTATCGTCGTAGCTAAGCCTAGTTCTCTTGGGAGATTGGCTGGACTTGTCTTCGCTTAGCGAGTGCGATGAAGCTTTTCTCTTGTGCAAATTACTCGGTTCTTTCTCCGCTTCGTCGGTAATCGTATCGCGGTCTGGGCTTCGACCATTCGGAGAACTACTCTTGCAATTAGCCAATCGTAGCCAATAGAATTAGAGGAGCCATTTCTCACATTTCGTTGGTCGACATGGCGTCACTCTTTTCCAAGCTACCTAGAGAAGCAGAAATTATAATCTCGAAATTATTGAAAGCACAGTTTAAAAGGGCAGTTGCCACAGCGGGCAGGGCAATGATCTAGACCATTCTCTTGTTGTGTTGTATCTTATAAAATTGTGAAAAGGACCAGAAAGTTGTCTAGGTGAGCGATCACGAGGCTGAATCATTAATGATCGAGGGGCCAAAGCGCCAAGCGCGACATTCAAAGTTGGCCTAAAAAGGTAAGTACCTTCGAGCTACGGTAGATCGGTACCCCCTGTACTGTCCCACCTTATGCAATTGTGCATACGACTTATGCGAATTTCTCCACTATATAAGAATTATGTAGATAAGCTCCAACCTCGTTCCAAAGAAATTACCAGAAAGAAGTGGCGAGGCTGAGGATTGTTCGAAAGGCTGCTCTTACATTTGCAACTGACGTTATAGCCAGCTACTTTTGATTTTCTTCCTCGTTTTCTCCCTCTACAACACATTTCCCTTAGTGACTCAACCCCAATAGAGCCCACTATCAACCGATATGTCTCGACATCATCCGTGAGTATCGCTCTCCTCAATCACTGACATCATTCATTCGTAACAGTAAGCTAACGTTCCATTTCACAGCGATCTCGTAATGTGCCGCAAGCAATCCGGCATCGCCATCGGTCGACTCTGCGACAAATGCGACGGCAAATGCCCCGTATGCGATTCCTACGTTCGCCCCACCACACTCGTGCGGATCTGCGACGAATGCTCCTTCGGCAACTACCAGAACAAATGTGTCGTGTGTGGCGGTGAGGGCATCTCAGATGCATTCTACTGCTTCGAGTGTACGCGACTCGAGAAAGACAGAGACGGGTGTCCCAAGATTATAAATCTGGGTAGTTCAAGAACAGATGTACGTTACTGGTCCTTTCTGAAGCTATTTTCCTCCGGATATCGAGCAACGCTAACTTGCCCTACAGTTATTCTATCAAAAGAAAACGAATCGGACAGGGTACTAGCCCTTATGTTGCCCGGGTTGGGCTCTGGAAATCTGGAAATTCCGGATTTTTGGTGTATTGACAGGTCGACATGAAATGATGTCACCCATGGTCTACACTGGGAAAGAGTTAGTAGTTTGATACCAATACCAGCATTTTAGACGGCGTTCTTTGGTCATGATAGTTATCACATGGATGGAATTGATGTGCGACTAGAAGTGTTTGAGATGAATTCATTGTCAATGTAAAATATCGCTACTTATGCAGCATGCTTCGTACAGAATGCTAGCCATGGCTCTTGAATATTATATGCAAATCGATGGTGTACAGAATACCCTGATTATAACTCCATTTGATCAGCTAGATATAGCTGACCTTGACGCCCATACCGGCAGTTGCCTTAACCTTGTTCCACCCGGTACCGAGTATCCGTTGAATCCGCTCTCGAATGCCTCTCCTACCAAACGTGATGATTATACCAATGACGAAAGCCATCAGTCTCATGAGCAACATTGGATTAGCCTTGAAAGAAGCCCCCATCTGCTCGATAACGTTGCGAAGGTTTGCTATGATCATCGCAGCTCGCGCGCCGAAAGTTGGGGGTGCTACAGCCTTTTTCCCTTTAGAGAGAGAGGACTTCCCGGGTTTTGATAACGAAGAGCCACCGGAAACACTCCGCGTCTTATTCCTAGACCCAGGAGTATTTTGAGTATTATCGATGCCATAGTCAACTTCGCTGCCTTCTCGTCGAGCTCGTTCTTCATCCAATCGACGCCGTTCTCTCGCTTCGTTCTCCGCCCTTAACCTCCTTGCCTCCTCGATATCTTTTTGCAGCTGCTCTTCCTGCCTCTGCTTTTCTTCACGTTCTTTCCGTTCTGATTCTTGTTGATCCTCTTGCAGGCTTTGGAGGGCTTGCAAGAAAGCGTCTCTGCGTTCCTCATCCAATACCGCGCTGACGCTGATGAACTCCCTCGCATAATCCCACTCGTTGTTGCGTAATAAGACATGTAAGGTATAAAGTTCCAGTATCTTCACTCTAGCGTTGAGATCTCGGGGAGTGTCGGCACCGCTGGCACCCTTGGATGGCGACCTTCGACTTCTCGACGATAGCCGTGGAGACCTGGTTGCCTCGAGTTGCTTAGATATATCCAGGTTCGGAGTACTGGATGCCGCTAGGTAGTTCTCTAATCGCTTCTGGTTTACCGTCTGTGATTTGGCATGCGCAAGGAGAAGTGTTGCCCTAGAAGGACTAGTCAGTGGCATATAACTTACCAAGTGTAGTTTTAGAGACATTGACTAAACTTACAGATTTATAACAACGTCGGAGTCGACTTCCCCCTCAATACCATGATATCCAAATTGCACCACCTCTTCCCATACGTCACCATCACGCACCTTCTTGCATAAAGTACGCCACTCTTGGGTACCAAAGGCGTCTTTTCCTTCGTCGGGATCCAGTTCTAATATGGCGTTCAAAATAGTCAGGTACAGGCTCCAGACTTTTATCCTCGTAGATCTCGAAGCTCGAACGACGGGCGCCGGTTCAGTCAATCCATTTACGTCTGAGGTTTCGGTCGATGGGGTGATCAATGGCAAGACCGTCGATAACGCCTCTGGTAGTCGACGCGTTAAGAATAACTGTGATGCTTGGCGGTATGCCTTGGAGATATTACTCGTTGACGGACGAGAAGATGTCGACGATGCTAGTGATGATATCGAATTCGAGAGGACATGTGACCCGAAGCTCTCAGATGCTGTCGGGCTCAATGTGGCGGTATAAGCTCCGTCGAACGACATATTTGCGAATGCTTAAGCAAATTCAGGCGGGAAGTGATTTAAATACTGGCATGGACGCGACGACAGGTATACCGATAATAGAATTTAATTAATAGGAAAGCTCAAAAAATGTCAACATGACATTGCTGTAGATGGAGCTTTTACACATGCAGGAACAACACAGGCATGTGGGACCTTACGAGGTCAGGATTCCTCGCGGTCTGGCATGCGGGAAGGTTAGACTACAGAGACGCCTCCAGCTCGGTCGATGATTTGATGGATCAATTGATATTTTGGTTAGGTAAGGTAGGTACTTACCTGCCATGTGCTTGTGCCTCGGTACATCGGTCATCGGCCGAACGTTGCGAATCACGTTAGCCGGGTCCCACAGAACATCTGGTCATCCATAGAGACTTACCAGAGAAGGCTTAGGCCCCCTTATGCAACCCGAATCCATGACCTCCTAAACAGGGGGTTATCATCGTTCCTGTCTTTCCGTACAACATCCTCTCACCATAATATCGCGGGCGAACACTCAGAATAACCTCAATTTACAACTATTATAACATTAATGATTATTATCTGCTTTTCTCACAATACGTCGCTTCTAGAAAGCTAGCCGGGGTTTTCTATGCCAAAATATAACTTCAAAGATATAATGGATCCGCCGCTGTAGCACGTCTCACTTAGATCTCACAACTACAAACTCCAAATCCTATCATTCGTCATCTTCTACTCAACCTCACATATGTTTTTATTGATAGTATGCTTAGAACATTCATGAATGCTCCTAGACCAACGCTGATGGTATAATGAATAAAACGATATTAACCTTCTACATGTCGTCATCCCTTGAAGATATCGCTTATCAAAAGCGACATCCTCGCCCATAGAATTATAGGGGTAAGACCTACACTTGTGAACCCATTTCTTGAGGTTTTAACTAGAAAATATGGAACAAGTGTTGTTTCTTGTATTCTATCGACTTTTTAACAATACCTAGTATCTATCTCGAAGACAGGGTATATGGGTCTCCCTCGTATACCTAGTAAGTAACTGCTAACTGTCGCGCCTCTATTGGCGTGATTATTGCGGCAATATGCTGAGGCAGTATAGCAATACCTCTAGACGAGATAACATTGTCCCCTTCAGGCTTTAATGATACTAGTATCAAATTGCTCACCCAGGTAACTGGGCGCTCTATACTAGGTAAACACATAGGTACTTATATAAGTATAAAAACCCTAATGAGGCGAAGCAAGATTTATATAGGTATTATTAAACTCCTACTTAGTAGGAAGACCACTAGTTCGTTACACGGGATCGAGGCAAGTTAGAATACCCCAGTATGGGGGGGGAATCCCTCCTAAATGCGTGCCAATATATGAAATATAGTGAATTGACCATTCATATATCAACATAGCCACGTTGTGTTCTTTAGAGGGGCCTGGTCACACGGTTTGCTGATCATGCCTTAGTCCTAGTCCCCATCTCACAGACACAGGCTCACTCTAGCATATCCCTTGCGATAGTTAACCAATACGAGACTATGGGGTTGAATGACCTATTCCAGGAAGTTGCGTAGTCAAACATAATCAAACTTATAATTCACCTACAGAGGTAACTTCTCCCGCTTGCTTCTGCGTCTGTGAGACCAAGCACGGAGCGCCTGCCCCATGATGATAGACTTTGAGGTGGGCGACATCAATCTCTTTAATCTAGGACTTGCTACCAATAACAGTATTCACGTTCAAGATGCCTCAAAAGCCGTACGAGGATAAAGGAAATGACGGGTGAGATACGAGTACTACAGGTAGCACTGCTTCTAGATGTCTATTTCTACCATAGGTATGTTAAGAGTCCTATGCTAAATAAAAGGAGCCCGGGACTAACAAATCAAGAACAAGCTAAAGGCGTAACTCGCACCTTCAGCTACCACCTCTCGTCGTTGCTCCTTTACAATAAGAATATTACTCGTTAAATAAAAGATTGAGTATCTCGGCAAGATCGTATAGTTTCCTATTATAAGATAAAGCTGTGGACAATGGTGTCTTCCACCTAGGCCGTGGGAAGTAGAATTACAGACCAGGTTCACCTCCCCTGGGATCTTTTCAACGAGTGTGTCGACCTCTTAATACTTTATAAAGAACCATAAAATATCTAGGTGCTCCAACGGACATTTCGGATGTCTCCGATATATGTTCCATCTGGATAATGTAATTAAGGGCATGTCGGGTGGTATAGAACACTATTTCGAGGCCGGCCTGGTACACCGGATCATCCCTGGGGAATGCTCCTCTTGTACGGGCAGGAGGATTCTAGGGGGCACCGTCGAAGACTGTATATCTCACTACAACGAGTGAATCTAGTATAACGAGGAATCGTGATTCCTATTACTTGGTATGCGGTCCCCCTAGGACGAAAGCCCGCTTAATGGAATACCCCTGGACAAGTTTGAATCTTGGCGGCTACTGGGTATGAGCGTGGCTAGAGGCTTATCTGTTAGATGCCTACCTTCCCCGCCTATCTACATGATGTCGTCGTCCTCACCTCTTAGGACTTCAAATGCTGTTTGACGCATGATCAGGCGGGTCCTTCACTAAGCAACTAATGCATGGGTGTGCTTGCCCCAGCCATAGGATTACACCTAGTGCCGAGCAATGGAATAAACATAACATAAACTTTACTCTCAGCAGCGTGTGACCAACCTTAAGGGAAACGGATCCATTCTAGTTGGCCACAGCTTATTCCAAAATCTTACATTCATCTAACAATACCACCTCTATCCTCTACCACCTCTCTACTACTTATAAAGGATGCATTCTTTACTACATATTCTTACATACGATGGCAATCGGGACCAGCCATCACCCAAGTACAGATACAGGGCGGCCGATTTGCTCCTGCTCGAGGGCCTTTCGCTGTCAGATACTCGGGTGTGCGGCAAGAATCCCCGCCGTTTGTTCCCACTTCTCGAATGCTTAGACATCGGGTGGCTTGCGGGGTTCTGCTCCGACCAGTACTTCCAGGAGGAATTTAGAGGCTACTACGGAGAGCGGATCGTGGGTGAAGGTGTCACCGATGGAGAGAATGTGGATGACGACGAGTACCCATTATACTAAACTACTATTTTCGAATATACCGTGGACAAGAGAGGAACCTAGCCCAATGGCTGGTTCATATACCCTTATGTGGTAAGTCTCCTTAAACATCACACATCTCTCAGCCATCATATTAACTTGACTAAGCCTTGCCACTCTTGCCGCTCGTCCAACCCTCTACATGAGCCATCCTAAACAGCGATTCTATTCTTTAATAGGCCTACTCATTATTCATATCAGAGAAGGATTTGAGTATAACCGAACAACAACACTCTACACCAAAAATACAGCATAGAGATTTGGTCTACTCAAGCCTACCTCGAAACCTAGAGCAGCGGAGTAGCTCACTGGCAAAACAACTATGTTGTAGCATAGCGTTAGCCAGCGAGTGCAGGAAAACTGTACGTATAACGAATACTATTAAACAGCCAAATCCGTATCACTAATCTAAGCTTCCAGCTATCTAAATGGGGCCCCGGTCCCCTCCTTCCAGCCAGCTTCGCTACTGGCTACCTATAACTCATCCAAATCGTTGTGAAAAGTTATCCATCTTCCCCTACAAATCTTTGCCGCGGCCTTCGTTACTATTCTCTAAAAATGGCACGGAAATATCACGGCCATTTGACCAAGATTAATGGGACGCATCATATGTTCGATCCCCACAAGACAAGAGAGGGGAGCATCAACGATGATATCGACCCCCTAGGTCAATAACGACACAAGGGATACCATAAATAATGGATACGCGCTTTTTACGAGTCGCGCAGGCTTTAAAGAAGTGCCTGAGCCCATAGAGAAATTGGATCAGGGGCTGAAAGAGGTCGGCCAACAAATGCCCCTTTTCCCCATCCCGCAGTCCGACTACAAGAGATCATGCACAGACCGTGAAAACCAGGAGATACGCCACCACATCAAGGCCATAGGTCGCGACAAAGATCGAGCCGACCGATACTTCAGCTTATAACACATACTCTGGAAGCAATAGCCGACGCCCGAAAAGTACGAGCCAAGCTCCTCCGGACATCAAGCAGCGCGAGTAGCACTACACTCTAAATATACGTCTGAATAGGGACATCGTTGAGGATAGTACGAAGGTATTAGGATATGGCCATGGCCCATGGCAATTATGCCGAAATTACAGAAAACGAAACTGGTCGCTATGAATCTTCTGGGTTCTCACATAAAAAAGGCGGCTCCAGAAGGAAACCGTTCAATGAGGCTGGAATCCATGCGACTCTATCCATAATACACGGGGACAGCGAGAGTGGCCCCATCATTGGCGGTGTCCGTCTATGGAAGCCATGCAGTTGGTAGGCCAGAATGTAACCAAACTCTAAATGGGAACTCTGTATCCCTTCAGACAGACACATTTCGGCGAGCTCGCCCAAACATGAGGCCAAACCTAAACTCTACAAATCGTAACCGGCTTCATACAACCCTCGGGGATGTTTATTTGGCTCCGGGGCGACGATGGCGCTCTGCGCATATGGGTTGCCGATGATGAAGGCAGTTACCAAGTCCGCGCGACAAGGCAAGTGGTTCAGAATAATGGGCTACGAGACAAGGAGGGAGTTGCCATTCTCGAATAGTGGCCGGAGCTGCGACACACGACTCAACGATGACGGGAAGTCTCAGAGCCTTCAAGTCGAGACGACGTTGAGAATCGGTGGAATAGGAGGTATAAATGCCTGAGACCTCCTACCTATTTTCTAGCAGCTCTCACGCTGACTGCCGCCCGTCCCAGTTGTCAGGACACATATTTCAGTCAGATGGTCGGCAGCTAGCTGAGACACGCCTAGTAGGACTAGTGGGTGGCCCATTGGGATATCTATGGGTTGTATTATTGGGGCAAGGAGCCCAACTCTAAGCCAGCCCATGTCCGTCGGCTTTCAAAGCTGGCGGCTATAGGTCGCGGTACAACTCTAGCAGGAGACTAAGATATGTTGTTTGTCTTAGAAAAATGGGAAGAAGGAAAATTCTAAACTACAATCGATCCTTAAGAACAAGAAAGGCATTGAGTAAGCGGAGAACTACGTCAATACTAGTAAGTCTCCCCAATCTTAAACGTCACTTCTTCATTCCCCCATCCCAGGTTTTGGTAAAGCTAACGTATTAATAAGATCTCTATCATGCCTACAGAGACGAGACCTACTTTTCCTACGAGATCACTCTGACTTATGATGACGAGAAGAGTGGTTATAAGGGTCAGAAATACGTGCTCTCGGCCGTTGTGAGACCGTGGAGAACCAGAAGAGTACCGAACAGGCGGAAAACTTCGTCAATACCAGAAAGTTTCTACTCTAATTTCAACTAACGTTCGATGCGCACCTGATTCCCGGGGTGGGAAGGGTGTAAATTCATCCGTGGAAGGCATCACAGCGCCTCGAATTATTCTCTATTAATTTACAACTACGACAAACTCTAAGCCTTCCTATATCTACTCTACGTAGGACTCAAACTAAATTAATCGGCTATAAGGCCCACGGTCCTGCAATGAATGAATGGAAATCAACGGGAGTGAGTTACCAAGTGCGGGCTAGTCCCCTTGGTGGCCTTCGATTTCTTGGTTCAAGGACAGGCTGAGACGGCGAAGAAGGAGGCTGCTCTAGCGCTCCTGGGGATCCCCCCCCCTCCCCTTAACTGATAGAATACGACGAGCGTCACACGAACATAACAATATGCGGATTATATAGACTACAAGCTACCTTGGGCTCGGTCAAGAATTCTCGAGATTGAGATTAGCGAGCTGCAAGACGAGTACGGCGTAAGCTTATTCACAACAAGCGCCGGGTCTACACGGCAGAGGGCGGAACCTCGCGAACCAGAGTATGCCTTTGGTGCCTTCAACTACTATCAAAACGGTTGCAAACGTATATCAACCCCGCCCACCAAAGTGGAACTGAAAGAACTGAGAAATGAAGAAAGAAATGCAATATAGGGGCCGCACTCTAGAAACTCCGCTGCTCTCTGGTTTGTCACCCTCCAACGTACTGAGCATTGTCTTGGTGTTGCAAAGTCCTCCATTGTCGCCGCAGATCCCTCCTTCAGGGGTTATTGGATGTGGTAGCAAGGCGATCGAGAGCTGGGCAATGAATAATACTGAAACACAATACCACCAACCTCTAATAAGGCACGAGATAATAAATCACATACACACAAGAGTACAATATAGTACATTGTCTTTACATTGGTATTCATAGATTACAATAGGCTTTGCCGTAGCTCCCACCTATTCTACCGATCCGCCATCATGTTTCTAACCGAGTGGAAATAATCAAGCGGTAATTTCTCCTTTAACTCTTCTTTCGTTAGCCAGTTGAAATCTTGAAGTCCGAATTTATTCCCCTTCAAGTCTGCTTGGCCTGCCATGATTCTTCCTTTTAAGAAGAATAACTTCTCACCCCTCTGCTTCAGGGATGTATCCTCGTTGAACTCAGGTTGTCTGACGATATGGGCGACGGGCACGCGACCCACTAGCCAGGTGTTCATGTTAACGCCCGCTGCTGATTCTAATGCTCTCGCAGCAGTCTGTATATATGGTTAGTAACTAATTGCTTGTGGTGAGTTTTGCTGAAGCCCAACGAACCTCATGTAAGTGCTCATCCGTCGGCACGTCCTCGCTCGGGAACTGCCATTTCCCATCGCTGCCCTGGACAATCAAATACAATGTCCTGTCAAGCTTGCGATCTAGCCGCCGTATGTCATTCGTCTTGTCTGCCTCGGTAATCCTATCCATCGGCCGCTCAACGGGCACGATCTCGTCTGGGCTAGCTTCCTCTCCATCTTCAGTCACTCGGTTCTCGGCGTCCTTGAGCAGGATATCCCGTATCCTTTCTTCATTGCTTAATGTACTTCCTACTAGCAACTCGTCGTTCCAAGCATTACGTCCTTGGGCGTAGTATCTACCCAACTCCTTCGCTGCTATCCGTCCTCGCTCGTTGAATTTAATCCGCCAGTCTAAGTCGGCGGCTGTGTCCTTCTTGAAGAATAGGGTATGTCGGAATGGTAATACTAATCGCTCGTTCAAGCGCTTCTGGTAGAAGTAAAATGCGTTCTCGAAGGGAGTGAGAGCGCGGGTGAGTAGGGGAGCTCGGGTCAGAATCATGCCGGATTTTATGCGGTATTCTGCTCTCCGGGACACTGTGACGGGTGGATGTGGATGTGATGAGGTGGGTTTGAGGTGGTGAGCTTCAGCTGCCGCGGCGGCCTCTGCGCCGGCAGAGTATGATCGGAATTGAGCACTTCTGCAGCTGGCGCATATACTGGATTGTCCTCCTGCGAATTATTAGCATTTGATGGTACATGTAAAGCTCTGGAGCTTTAAGCCCGATTGAGGTGATCATACTTCGAAATAAGGAAGCGGCAGCATTGCCGCCTCTACTTGAGGCTGCCATATTTAGGAGTAGCCGTTACAGAGCCTCTCCCGTTGTCAATGGCAGAGGTTCTGTAGTAACCTAGAGATATTCTTAGTCGCGCGACTCTTCGAAATGGATATTGAACTTTTTTCGAAGGCTTCTGCTCATTGGATGATAGGGTCCGCCCCGTATCAAGCCACATTGTGGGGCTTTGACTTCGATATTGAACCTTCAAACAGTCAAAGTTGAAGCGCTAGAGCATATGTACCTGTGGCTGGTTGAAACAGTGGGTATCGGATCCGGCGGGCTGCAGGGTCAACTGGTCAACTGGTCTTACGAATAGCTGAGTGGTACATAGGGAGGTGGGGCGTACAGAACCAAACCGTAACGGCAGTCGTCATCTGTCTTGGGGTCAATTCTAACATCATCCCACGGCCTCGCTGCTTCGTTCCCCGTTTCAACTCTAATCTGTATAAGTCAATCATGTCATATTGTCCCCAATCTGTGGCGGCACTCCTCTCGAATGTACATGTATTTATTACTCGCTGATAAGAGAAGTGTTAAGTTATTTCAACCGATCCTATAATCTCAACTAGAAATGCTCTCGCAGCATTGTCATCCGTAGTCGCCCGTCCTCGAATAAATTCCCAATGGGAGCCTCCGACTGCTTAGACCATCTATGTATGCCGCCGGGCCTAGCCGCGCCCTCCCCGGCGGCCACGACGCTTTCCCTATCGCCCTTTATAATCACGTTCTTGGGCGTATCGATTCTAGTCTCGCGAAAGATATTTCCTCAGTTGGCCCGCGTCCAAAATTCTCGCGACGGCGAAGACCACTTCCTACCTTCCGATGCGCCTCCGTCGCTTCAACAAGCACACGCCGAACATGGCGCCAAATCACTTCGAAGACGAGTAGCAGAAGGCGCTTTTTCAACGACCGTTGGGTTGGCGGTGGTATTGGGCGAGTTGATCTTATGCGAAATATCTGAATTGGTCAACCCATATGCTCGAGCGCTGGCTCTGCGAGTCACTGTCCCCACCCTATTGTTCCTCCTCATTGTATTAATACCATTTCTCGAGCTTCAATCCGTTGTCGCCGGGTCGGGATGGTCGTTTCAGCGAAATGCGAAAGGTCGCTTACCTCGCGCCGCCTGGATACTTCAGTTCGTGGTGTTTGGTGTCTGGTTATTCGCATTTTGGTCACTTGGAAATCTGGTTCCGCTAGGGAGCGAGACTGTACACGCAAGTACTGCAATGGAGAGAGTTCGAGTCGAGTCCGAATTTTCGGCCAGTTTAGCGCGCGCTTGTCTTGAGCGCATAGGTGTCATTGGGATCTCGCTCATGGCACTGTTATCAGGATTCGCCTCGGTTTCTTCCCCGTGGCATACATTCGGCAGTCGCGCATCACGACGGCCCGTGACGGAGGCAGATGTCGCCCGTAAACAGGCGGGCCTCGATGCCACGAATGAGATGCTAATAACTAAACGACATCGTCTACAGAGCTTACTACGCAAAGTAGCTGAGACTTCATCTAGTGATAGACGCGGGTTCCTCACCAAGGTTGTTGGTTCTATTCGCGGGGACGGTGACGCAGCTGAGATCCGGACGCTTCGTCTGGAGATTGCTGGCTTGGAAGCTATGGAAGCAAATTTGTCTTCCTCTCTGTCTATGTTGCGCTCCAGACAAGCTAGTTCGGCCCGCGCCGCAACCTTTTCTGGGAAGCTTCTCTCGATCCCCACTTATGTATTCAGCGTATACTGCGTGTATCGCATTATAGCAACTACCCTCACCACTCTACGTCGTTTATACTACCCGACCGCCTCATTCTCGTCCTCAGATCCCATCAACCGATTTCTTGGTCTCTTAGCCAAGCATTGGGACCCGAAGCTCGATCAGATCGCCTGGGCCAGGCAGATCTCGTTCCTACTATCCGGCGTCATCCTCGCCGCCAGCGCGAACAGCGCTCTCCAAACTTTCCACCTCTTCGCAAAGTGGACTCCCGGCCTCCTATACCAAGCCCAGGCCAATTTAGCTCTATTAATCGGGCAGATCAGCGCTATTTACGTGATATCTGCCGCTCTACTTTTACGAAGCAACCTTCCGAAGGAGGTAGGCAGCGCTGTTGGTGATGCGCTCGAGAGTGCCCTAGAACCGGGATTCGTGGATAGATGGTTCGAGGGCTGGTTCCTCCTAGCCAGTGTAGCAACAGCGGGAGGTATATGGTTAGGCGGGAAAATTAACGAGTGGACCGAGGAATGGGACGACATTGGGATGGAAGAAATGGGTCAGAAACAGTCATAAGGATACCAATAAATTCTTCAACAAATCGTAAGCGCTCTCAGTACCTTCATGTGATCGAATAGTGGGATCGTATCCGAGCTACGTCAGCAATGGTCCACACTAAAATACTCACTCTTATACTCAACGTTCGGCTAGATCGTTCACATTATCAGAAAGGACAACACGACTCAGTGGTAGAGACGCATGTCAATTCTCTACCTACGCACTTATCTATCTGGTGTGGGACCTGTGCCCAGTCTGCCAACTACCTTATCCTAGGTCACGATGTACGCTGTGTAGCGTGATGATTTGTTTGTTATGTTTTTTTCCTTTTCCTGCTTTATTTTATTTCCCGTAACGAAAGGGGCAGACATCCGTAAGCTCTCGATGTCACGGTGCTGTCACCGGCATCTTCGCATCTCCGCCAATCCCCAGTTGCCCGTCGGCCTCACTCCTCATCCTCAATCTCAATGACTTTAGGGACCTTAGGTTTAGGGGGAGCCGGCGGCTCCTCTGCTCCATACTGTTGGAGCAGCATTCTGACCTGGCTCCGGGCTCTCTCTAACTGGTCCTCCGGGTCATCCGTCTCGGCCCATTGTGGTTCTGCCTCTCGGCATATCTGAAGCGGGTGTTGGCTGTGCCATTCTTCGACCTCGCCGTCTTCGTACGGGTGAACGCCCTTGGGATCCCCTGTTCCGTTGGGGTCTCGGCCTTCGAGAAGTAGACTCTGTACCCATCCTTCCTCAAGAAGGTTAACTGCGTACTGTAGCGGAGTGTACAGGTACCCAGGTGGATGTGGGTTGGCGCCATTCTCGAGAAGAATCTTCAGGATTTGGCCGGTAATCGATCCGTCCTCGCTTCCGTTAGCCCCGAACGGACTCTGGAGCGCCACGTAGATGATGTCTGGCTCCTGAGAGAGGTCTGCTCCAGCTTTGAGGAAGAGTTTAATGAACTCTACATATTTCCACGTGACGCAGAGTCGGAGGAGTGTGGTCGGCTCCGTTTTGGTAAAATTGCCGGTTGCCGGAAATGTATCATCGACGCCTGTATCGATACAGAATTCGTCCGTCCAGATCGATCTGCTTGATCTAAACTTCTTGAAATTGGGATCGTCTAGGTATTTACGAGCAAGCTCTGGCCAGTTCAGTAAGACCAGGCTAGCAAGAGTACCCGTCTGCTCTCGAATCTGATTAGCGGCTATGGTACCAGCCTGCGGTGTCGGTCTCTTGAAGGCATATATCCTTCTCCACCTCATGAAGTTCTTGCGCGCAGTTGCGGTGAGTGCTCTCACATGCGGAGCGTCAGGTCTGAGGCATGGGAGCACCGCGTCAAAAAGATTTTGGTTGTCCACGATGATGTTCCGCCGCGTCGGTCTAAGAAAGTCGTTGCTTGCTCGAAGGCAGTGTTCCTCATACCAGCTAGGGTGTCTATTTTGGTTCGGGAGACGACCCCTGCCCCACTGCTGCAAACCGTTGAAGACAACCTGTATCTCTAGCATGCGGATATCGACATCCGATAAGGCAAATTCGCCCGCCGGCCTTGGTTTACCGTCCTTCGATGGTGCAAAAAGAAACTCGCTCACCGTATAGTGCGAAGTGCTAACTTTGTGGCGTGGGCATTCGTCATCGTCACGCCGTTGGTAGATAGTAGTGGGTGGTTTTCTCAAATCTGTTACCTTGACCAGACAGCCGAGAGTGTCTACCAAAGTGTCGACGCTGTACATGTGCGTTGTGCCAAGCGAAACATTATGAAGCGACGCTCGCACAAGCACCTCAGCGTTCTTTATAGCTGTGGAGGTATTGCTGCATATCAGCGCAAGAGCAGTGCGGGCAAATGCGCGTTGTTCCGGAAGTATGGTATCGAGAATTTTCGCATACGTCTCGAATAGGGTTTCTGGAAGGTTGTTGATGGCTTGCAACACACGATTCATGTCCATATACAGGCGGTCAACAATGTCGATCTGGCATGCAACCCATCGAAACCTAGACGGAAAAAAAACACTTAGTGAAAATTCTCAAGGGAGACCAGGAATTATAAACTTACATTCCTCTTGCGTTGCGCGCCAGCTCGGTTTCTACTTTCTCCTTGAACTCACGTGGCCATGACTTATATCTGGTTTGACTCTCGAAGTGCTTCTTCACGTATCTTCGTATAGCCTCCATGACACCGGAGTTCTCCATCGTGATACACGAGTAAGGTCTAGGATCAGACGGGGTTTCCAGATATTCCGGTCTCTGAGCGTATTCGGCCTCGGCATCGTTCATCCTCTCTCGAATGTCCGGCTCGTCACGGCTTGTCATAAACAGTGAGACGTGACCGAAAGCAGGATCCATGCCAATCCTTACCAGTACATCGAGAAATCTCTCCCGTGGCTTTTTACTCTCGTCTACGGCGTCGACCACAATATAGACCCGTCCACGTGTCCGTGCGATCTGCCGAGAGATAGCTAAGAAGCAATCCATAAGGCGGTTAATATCGAAATTCCGCTCGCGGTTTAACACCTCCAATTCCTTGGGGATAAATCGCTCGTTCTGTCGACAAAGGTCTGCGATAATCCAGCGCAGGAATGGGATCGTCTCATCTCGATTCCGCTCATGAAAGCAGTAATAATACGAAAATCCGACAGCTTGGCAATGTGTTGCAAGATTATCGATGAGAAACGAAGCAATGACTGTCTTTCCAGCGCCGGGAATTCCATACAACCATTGCCAACGCTTGTAGCCACCAGGCTCAGTTGAACCTCCGCTGAGGAAGTGTCTCCAGCTCTGAGAGGTGGTTATCCAGTCACACGTCTCGTTTTCCTGTTTAAAATGTTGACTACTATGGAACTCGTACATATCGGGATCGGGTTTCAACCAAATCAGAAGGTTTCTCTTCTCGTTGTCTATTTTTTCATGTGATTAGTGACTTGCTCTTTAACGAATCGTGAAGCTATCTTACCATTCAAGCTCGCCTCAATTTCGCCGACGCTCTGGCTAATAGATTTGAGATTCAGGCTGTTAGGTGAAGTCAGCAAAGGGGCTTCCAACTCTTATCTGGCTTTGGGTACTCACGCGGTATCGGCCTGCACTGCTAGGATTATCTGAGCCTTTTGTCTCTCCAGCTGCTTCAACAACTCCTCGGCCTTGCCCTGCTTGTCCAACGGCCACATCAACTGTTCCCTAAGGGACATTGGTCCATGCTTACGAGATGGGGAGCGGGTGGGGGTTACCGGACTGCCTGCACTCTGCCGAGGGTCGAGCTGAGCCGCCACTAAGGATGCGGTGGATTTCTCGGTGTTGGAATCAAGTTGGTCATGAGGCTGAGGTGTGCTCTTGCTTCCACTACTGAATGAAGAACGAATAACCCGAAGTTTAGATGGCGTCTGGCCTTGAGGGTCTAAATCATCAATGTAATCCGGCGTTATCAGCTCCTCGAGCCCTAGAAGGGTCGTCTGGCAGCGACTGAGGGATTCTGAGAGTCCTGCTTTGTCAATGGGCCCGTCCTTACCATGGATAAGTTCAAGGGTCTCCACGGTGCTTCGCAATACTTTCACCTCTAAAATGATCCTTTTCACTACCTTAGGCGCATTTTTCACACCTTTAAGGTACTCCGTAAACGAGCTGGCAACTTTCATAGCCAACTCAAGAGTGAAGGGGATGAGGGACACGGGGTCAGCCATGTCGTTGGTTGATACACTGTTGATAGATAAAATAGAAAGATAATGATGAGATGATGGTAAGATGAAGAGGAAGGGCTATAACCCATCGGAAGTCTCTATATAAATAACCTTCAGTATTATTAGGCATATATTGCCTGAGCATTCATCAGGAAGCGGTAGCCTAAGCTCGGAGGCAGGCGAGGACATCATGCCAGTCACTGTCTAGAAACGAAATGTAATTCAACGTAGAAACA
This sequence comes from Hypomontagnella monticulosa, assembly GCA_902825475.1. Lineage (NCBI taxonomy): Eukaryota > Fungi > Ascomycota > Sordariomycetes > Xylariales > Hypoxylaceae > Hypomontagnella > Hypomontagnella monticulosa. The sequence continues at coordinate 1,940,763 of CADEBF010000011.1, read as the reverse complement.
AAATATGACCATTTCCTTCGCTAACATAGTGACCGTGGCTGCCATAGAGCCTAAGGACATTGATTAGCATAGGGGATACTACAAGAAGTAAGACTTCTGAACTGCCTGCCTGTTGCCTGACCCAATTATACCTGCAATGTGAATATGCCTCTGATAAAGCTCTATAAAAGAGAATAAACCATCCTATAAAAGCCAGCTTAGTATATGACTATGGAAATCTAATTCATACTTCAGCAAGCACTGCCACGTCGAAGTAATAGGCTTCTAAGACATGGAATATACCATGAGCACCTCTGCTTTCTCGATATGCGGCTCATTACGGCGGATACAAAGGGGTATAATATGACTCTGTCTTCCTACACTACGCATTCTTGCAATGGACCATACCGCTTACATATAGAGTACACTCGGCTTATTGGTAAAACAGCTTTTTTCATATCAACCCCTAATACAAGACCGCATCAAGCGTCACGAATCATACAAGGACATATCGAAGGGTGCAGTGCGGCAAAGGGTCAACTCGTCACTTCAAGGAAGGTCGATTTAGCGAGTTGTTTCGTCTCTAAAAGATGTAAGGCTACATGATTGCTGCCTATTCCATATATGTGTTGCCTCTATTGTTGACCAAAGGAAAGGCCGCGGAAGTAAAGATGTGTTTCATATTCATCGACGCCTAGTATAGAAGGTAAAGAACTGGTATAAGACATGCCGATAGCTCTTAGATAAGTAAGATTATATACGGGACTGAAACATTAGAACAAACGCTTTTTAGGGGATCAGGGAACTCACCGCTTCGCCTCTGTAGACAAACCACTTTACCCCTTTTCCAAAGATCAACCCGAAATCGAGAGGGTCATGAGCTGGTATACCGTAGTGATATTTAGTAAAATTAGTTGTGAGGTAAGTGATAAGCCCTTTTAGAGCAATCCTCAATCCTACTTTTGACGAACAAAGTCCTCGAGGGATCGAGTATAGATAAGTTCAATGCTTTTTCTTCTCCATTATACTTGATTTTACACACTATGAAATCCTTGCGTTTCGATATCGAGATGAAAGCCCATTGGATTCATGGAATACACATCGGAGACTTCCTCCCTCCTCTTCCTTTACAGATCTCTGCCAGATCATCATCCGTAGTGGCATCTTTCCCCAATCGTCTAAACTGGAGAAATTAGCCACTCTCCCTCTACTCCGCAGTCCGGCGCCACAAATCGCGGATCTGGATAGTTCCCGGAATACTCGCGATCGCACCGACAGCCATCTCGCCCAACAATCCTCCCTCCGTGCTCCAATGGAGGGTAAGCGGGGCCCAGGCCAAATTCCTCATAACACTCCTGCGCCAGGTGCCCGCCCACTCCTTCTCCTCAGCCTCGACCTGGGACGCCGTCTTGGTCCCATCACCGAACTTCTCCGCGCGGGTCCGCTGGCCGCGCTTGTGGCTCTCGTAGAACAGCTTCCCGATCTCGATGCCGACGAACGCGGCCCAGAAGCGCGCGCTCCACAGCGAGGCGCGGCGCTGCGTCGCGGGGGCCCATCCCATAACGCCCTTGGATGATAGATACGCTCCGTTCTCGAGTGCTTGGAACACGATGCACGTGGATACCTGGATCCAGGAGATGGCGGTCTCGACGGAGTCGTCCGCTTTGACACCCTTCTCTGATTCCTGCGCCGCGGCCTTGCGCTTGAGTATCAGTCGTCGCAGCCAGAAGTACATGTTCAGCAGGCCCCACAGGCGCAGGAAGGTGCGCGCGTCGCTGAGCATGAGGCTGAAGGCGCGGAGGCGCTTCGCGAGGGCCAGGGCGAGGGCCGCGCCCTGGCCGGGGAGCGCCTTGGCGGTGAAGACGAGGGTGGCGCTCGGGGGGAGGCTCGCGGCAAGGGCTAGCAGCTGTTGAGCGGATCGCTGGATGGCGGGGCGGGTGAGGGTTTCCAGCACGGAGGCCGAGAGCCTCGAGGCATAGCACAGGAACAGCAGGATCGTGTCGATGCCGGCGGGTGTCTGCAGGCAGCGCTGGAGATGCGCTAGGAACGCATCGATGTTGGACGGCGCGGCGGCGAGCACGGCTTTGATGGGAAGAGGTTTGGGGTTCGGGATAGGTGCGGCCGAGGACGGGATCGGCTCGCCGGACGGTAGGTCCGCTGTTGCGATGGTAGTTTCGGTGGCGCTCATTGTTGCTGTTTTTTATGTTTGAGGATTGAATCCGAATCTCGATCTAGCTCAATGGAGCTCTATTATTGACAAACAAGGCGAGACACTGGGTAGGTGAGTATATGGCCTGGTGTTCAAGTTCGACACATAAAAACCGCAGCTTCAAATCAACAAAGCGAGTACGAGTGCGAGAACGCTGCAGATAAGACAAGACAAAGATGTACAGCAACCCCGCAGGAATTAATTTTGTCGGGGAAGCTCGTCTCTCATGCGACGTGGACTGTATATATCTACTAGGGATCTAGGTAGTTGTAGATAAGACGCCGGCGCCGATGATTATTATTTAAAGCGTAGTTCGCATCTTGGTCGTTAAAATCCCCCTTACCAAGTTACCTCGGCACTCCGGTTCGGGGAGGGTCTTACAATACGCTTGACCCAATCGAGGTTTAGCCAGATCGGCAGAATTTCACCGCCTTATATTGATTCTACCGATCCAATCTTTAACGAATTCAGGTACCGATGACTAAGTACGTGGTCATTGGGGACTTTGATATAATTATATACGATGGTATACTCGATGGCAATGGCATTGTTTACATTATTTATCATAACGTCTTATTTTTAGCTGTTTAGCCGTGAGTTATTAGTATACAAAGTCGCGAGGCTTGATCCTGTGAGCCTCTCGGGGTTGGTATTTAAACAAGTCGAATTTCACAAACTTCGATGTGATCCTCATAGATTCGACATCAGGGGTATACCTCCAGCCGCTTCTTCCGTTTTGCCTCCATGGCCTTTCTCCTCAAGCCATAACGTTCCATGGTGATACCAGTCCAAATGCCTCATGGTTGGTATCAATTGCCCCCGATCCTATTTTTTAAACATTACTAATGCATCATACGTGCTTGGGTATACATCTTTAAAACGGTAATGTTACACAATCCTGCTACCGTATTATTAATATAGCGGCAAATATCGCGGCGACTAAGGCTTCGGTGCTGCAGGCTAAGCGTATGGCCGTTCCTATATTCTGGATAGGTGCAGGGTCGAAAGGGCTGCCGCCAATAAAAGGTGCTGGCGTATCATTATCCGATGGAGTGGCTGATGGCGATTGCGCTGCTTCACTCGTCGCTGTGGATTGCGTAGTGCTCTGCGTTGGCGTCGCATCCGTAGAAGGCAGCGACGAAGTGCTCGACTCGCTCTCCGTGGTAGACGATGTTTCTTGATCCGTTGTCGATTGCACTGTCGTTGATTGGTCACTGGTACGACTTGTACTAGGCGACGCTGTGGGCGATGCCTTGGTGGTACGGCTAGTGTCACTCGGTGCGATTGTTGGCGCCGGAACTATTGTTGAGAAACCTCCTCCCCCCTTAGATGAGGTGGCCGAAGGCTGTATTGTTGTAGTGACCGTCGTAGCACCAAATCCGGGACATAAAGTGTCGACCAAGTTACCCGATAACACAATGCCTAACAGCGACCTCGGATTGACATTGAGGTCTCCACAAGCTTCGTTTATGAGCTCCTCCGTCTCCTGCAACCCTTTGACGCAACTTGCTGAACATTGCCTCCCGTTCGTGAAGTCGTTCCTAGTGCAACCCTCTATATCTGATTGGTAGGCGCGAATGCACTTTCTCGGTATTTGATTCGACGTGATGATTTGAAATTGTGATAGGTTGAGGGCCGAAGAGGTCGAGGCCATGGCCAGTAGTGGTATCAAACCTAGAAGCCGTCGTCGCGACCGCCGGCGATAATGTGTCATTGTGGCAACGAAGCCTTTCATGGCTATCAGTCCTCCTGGCGCTAGACAATTGTTGACTGGGGAGTTGTGAAATTGAAATATCGCTCTAAATGATCGCGGGATCTATTCTGCACCGTCTGAGAAGATCCTCTTATTCCTCAGAATACAACGTAATGGAACACAAGATTGTCCAACGTCGTACCTAAACGACTTTTGTTGAACACGAGGTAATTGGTCCCGGCTTGATCGAGTAAATCGGCAGGCCGAAACGCGAGTTGTGTCAGGAGACTGGGAATGACGGAAGTTTTACGGTTTCATCCAATGAAATTGTCGCGTGCGGTCCGGGAATGGAACTGGCCGGGATCAATGCGATTCTTGGTTGATATACTTCTCTATGACAACCTCTCTCGGCTGTCTCCGAAGTATAATAGCCTGGCTCCAAGATGATAATGCCCTGATGGATAGATCCTTTATGCCGACAATGACATCGTGTGACGCATAGAATATGAAGTTTAGGCCAGGACAGTTTCTTCGTGGGGTGGAATCAGGCGGTAACCGCTCGATCCAAGAGCAAGAACACAAGAAACTCGGACTCTGTTCCAAGGGGAAGACTATTCTTCATATAGAAGACTGTTGGTACTCGTCCGTTTAGGTAGCGTAGTACAGAGCGAGACGCGGGCTGTTAGAAGGTTGGGCAACAGGCCAGATGCGGATAGGCCAACGGGATTATAGCGAAAAGAACAAACGGGAAAAAAAAGGCTCAAGAGGCTCTGGTAGAAAACCGTTAAATCACCGATGCAGTCAATGCGAAACAAGAGTTGGAATGAATGTCGAATAGAACGAAGCACAGCTTCTCTATGTTTGGCGCGTAGCTATTCGTGACAAGACTTCAAGTCATGACAGCAAATTTACTGTAGCACTCAAGATCCAGATATGGAGGCTGGATAGTGGGTAAGGCAGTGGGAAAGGAAGAGACGAGAGAGGAAACACTTTAAGGGAAACATATTTCTACTAGGTATCGCTATCACTATCCTTACTATCAGTTCTTTCCGAAAGAGAGAAGGTTCAGGAGTCCCTGTCATTACCTATTTGAGATTGAGCTTGCCATTAAAGTCATTAGAACCACTCATTAGCCTCCTCGCTGCCTTATTGCGTCCTGTCACGCGAGATTTCTTAGTTGCCGTCAACTATACCCCTAGGTTCCCCCTAGTCTCTCGCGTGGGAACATCCAATCTACGGGTCGATCGGAAGATTTTCCCTCGTAGCCGTTGCTTCATAACTTGTCATAAGGCGCTGATGATTGACTAGATTCGTTCAAGAAGTCGCGCAGCTCGACGCAAAAACTAGGCCGTACAGGAACTCTCAGACGAGATCGGCCAATGAAAAAGGGGGGATGATGTAAAGGGGAAGAAACGAAACAATGGGGCGTTTGAGGTGCCGACCAGTTCCTCCCTATCGTGTATTTGATTGGTTGGTAAAGCTCCATATCTTGGCGCTAGAAGGTTATTCAGCGGTACCCGACGGACACCTACAGGCTGCTCTCAAGGTAGCTACAAACCTTGAAGTATTAGCTAATCTATGAGGAATTTCCTTCTACATATAATGTAAGCCTAATTTCTATTCCAAGCCTCAAACTAAATTTGCATCGTGGAAAGGAGCTTGTCTAACAATAATTTTGAAGTTCATCAGCGATTGACGGAAACGTACATATGTACATACAGATGCCGATGCTACGCATAGAATCTACAAGCTGTGCTACTCGTATTGCTCGCTTTGGTGTTACCCCGGATTTTGAGTCACTGGCCGATGCAGCTTTCAGCTCCAGCCCAATTCAAGCTTCAACTGCATCATAACTGTCAGCTCTTTACTTTCTTAGGCTGATTAATTCTCATGAGAAGTGAATATTTTCGGTTTATATATGTGGCTGAAATAATATATATACTGCGATGAGTTGAACCTCCGTCGGTGATATTTCGAGGATGCTGTTGCCCATATTGTCGGTTCAAACTAAGCCATACAAACTTTAGCCCACAATTTCTGCCGTTTTGTCGCAGCTAGCATTGATTCAAGTTGTCGCTCTCTACCACAAAGATATCTAAATCACCGGTAGCACTCTGAATATGGCGTCGATAAGTCGCGAAGAGATTACATCTCAAGTACTTGAGAGTCTCAAAGGAACGCCATATGAAGCATCATCTCTTGACGTACTTTCAGGGGGCACTGCTAACTTTATATACCGCGCCATCCTATCGCAGCCGTTGGAGGATGGGACGAAGGAAGTTCTTGTCAAGCACTCCGAAGACTATATCGCAAACACACCGAGCTTCAAGCTGACATTATCCCGTTGTGTATGCAAGACCCACCATGAGGAATCCGATAGTTACACAGATCCTGTAGGCGAATACTGATTATCCGCAGCGCATTGAAGTAGAATGTCTCAAGGCATTATCGGCCTTCCCCATTGTCGGCAAGGCGGATGAAAGCGATCCTTACAACTTCAGTGTCAGAACCCCTAAATTTTATCATTTCGACGAGAAGAACAACAGTCAGGTTCAGGAGTATCTGCAGAACGGCATTGATCTCAAGACATATGCACTTAAAACATACGCCGAGTCTAATTCAGAGGTCACGAAGCACCAAAGCTTGCAGCTTGGGAAAGCCTTGGGAAGATGGCTTAGAGGGTTCCACAATTTGGCTGCGCAGCAACCCGAATTGCGAAGCGTAGTTGCTGGGAATAAGGAACTGCAGCAGCTGAAGCACATCATCAACTTTTCCTGGCTGTTGGATCGAGTCAAGCAATTTCCAGATATCCTTGGCGACGCAGAAGGTGTCTTCGGGGAAGTCAAGAAAATGGCTGCTACAGAACTGGAGGATGAAAATCAACTCCAAGTAATCCACGGAGACTTCTGGTCAGGAAAGTACGTACCTAGTTGTTGGATTTTTTCGTCGTCCTGCGAATCTCCTTACTAAACATATATTCTTAGCATCCTCTTGCCCAAATCCCCCATTCAGGAGGGCACAGATGTGCCAATGTTCGTGATCGATTGGGAGATGTCGCAGATAGGAAAGCCTAGTCTCGACCTAGGCCAAATGATTGCAGAGCTTTATGAGTTGAAATTCTATAAAGATATATCGGCCGGCCTATGGATGGTCCAGGGCTTCGTCGACGGTTATGGTACAGTAAGCGAAGATTTCGCTTTCCGCACGGCGATTCAGTTTGGGGCTCATCTGATCAGCTTCGGGACATCGGTCCAGGGATGGGGTACGCCCGAGCAAGTAGGGAACTGTGCGCGCCTCGGGAAGGATATTATAGTCCATGCATGGAACAAGGACCGTAGCTGGTTTGAAGTTGGTGATTTGGCTTGCTTATTTAGCACAACCAGATGAACTGGCTATTTTCTACGGAGAGACGGTGTCTCAAGATAGATAGAATGTCTAAATAAACCCGTACCTGAAAATAGACTTATAGTTCATGAAGTGTTGAGTTGACAGGCGCGTGATTGACTTCTGAGCGACATGTCAAATTATAAGGTTATTCAGGGGCGAATCTAGGGAGTATAGCACTAGAAAATCTCGGCCACGTGATCCTCCGAGAAAGATTTCTTCATGAGTCAACTTCAATATCCAATGACAATTAACATATTAATAAGTCTAAAACGAGCGATATATCCCTAGCAATTCAATCGGAAGTTGTTCTTAGGATTACCGAGCTCTCTTACTAGCAATAGCCAGAAATAATCAATCGTTGGTGGTTGTCTTGAACCCCGATGACAACAACTATAGCTCCCCCGGCGGATACGGCTCCGGATTCCCGGCCATGCAACCGGTGCAAAGAGCATGAAGGTACCATAGAGCTACGGGGGGCTGAGATTGTGTGTGAGTATGTGAAATACTTCGTGGATTATTATATATATCTCTCTATTACCCATAATGACGTACTAATTATCGTCCCATAGGACCTGCTTCGCATACTACGTCTCCAGCAAAGCTATCAAACGGCTAGAGGCTCTGCAAAGGGAAACAGCAACGCCCCGCGGCACCAACCAAGGCAAGAGGAGAGCACAGCGCTACCTGGTTGGGCTATCATGTGGACCTTCATCTACGGCTTTGCTGCATGTCCTAACCGAGAACGTGCGAGCGCAGCGTGCCCGCGGCCAGAAGACGTCGAGGTTTGAATACGCTGCTGTGCACGTTTTCGACGATGCATCCTCGTCACAACTACCTTCTTCGGGAGAAGTAGACGGCGCGGGAGACGGTGTACTCTCTACGTATCGCACCCGCTATCCCGAGGCGGAAATCCTTGCCGTGCCCCTGAGCTCGGCGTTGTCCCTTCCCTCACTTGACGTGGCTGCGCTCTTGCCTGCCCAACTCCAAGACACAAGCGCTGATGAGCCCTCACTTTCCCCAGCGCAACGTCTTTCCCACATCCTACAAGCCCTCCCCTCCGCCACCTCCCGTGCCGACGTACGGCGACTACTAGTGCGGCACCTCCTGATCGCTACAGCGGTATCTCAGTCCTGCGACGCGCTACTCCTCGGCCATAGCACAACATCCCTCGCGGAGCTAACGCTCAGCGAAACGGCCAAGGGCCGGGGGTTCTCGCTGCCGGGTCTCGTGAACGACGGGGCCGTGCCCATCCCGCCCAACCTGAGCAGTGCAGTGAGTATACCGGATTCGAGCGAGGTTCAGACTGTCGTCACCACCACTGCACCTGCAACACTGCCCATCTACAGCCCACTCCGGGAACTCTTCCGCAAGGAAATCGCGCAGTACCTCCACATCCCGTCTCCGCCGCTCACAACCCTTCTTCCTGCCTCGGAAGCGGCGGCGCTTGCCCCCGCAAACGGAAAGACGGCCGTGGTCTCGCACCGCGACCTAAGTATCGACGACGTGCTAGCGCGGTACTTTGGCGAGGTTGAGATGAACTACCCGTCTGTGGTGGCGAATGTCGTGCGCACGACGGGGAAGTTGCTGCGGCGGCCTGTTGATGGTCATGGTCATGATCACAGTCACGGGGAAAAGGGGGCGGGTGCGGGTGATGGCGTCGAGAACGGCGGAGATAAGAGCGGCGAACAGACTTGGTGCGGCCTCTGCGGTGCTGCGTTGGATGGGTTGGGCGATGAGCGCTGGAGAGGTGAAATTGGGGAGCGGGATCAGGCCGGTGGCGGACCGAAGTCAAAGCTATGTTACGGGTGCGAGAGATCGGTTTGTGGATAGCATCTAATGGTGAGCATAGAGACCTAGTTGTCTAAACACCAAATGATAATTACCAACTCGAAAAGGTGGTGATAAGTGAATCTACTACGACAAAAACAATTAATTCCATATAAGAAGCTGGTGACGATCTTGGGAGCCAATTTTTGATTGATGGCTGGGGACATCTACCTAACCTATACACACTTCTACTCATTTCCTGTGATTGCACCTATGTCTACGATAGTAAAGGCAGATGCAATGTTCACTCCCGAATGGTAGCTTCGAGCCTTCCCCGGTCTATCTAATCCAATAAACAAGATACTTTGAGTGCTTTAGGTACCGATCCATCTATCCGTACTCCTTCTATAATGGACCCGGTTGCAAACCGCTTGTGTATATAGATCGCAGATGTTAGACATTGCGCCTCTACATTGCTTCTTCGCATCACCATTGCCTACGATTTGGCTAGATATATCAATAGCCACTCGGATATCCCCGGGCTCAGCGTTCAGCTTCTCCGTAGATCTAAAGGTTAAACCAGCTCACGCCTTACCCAGCACCGAGGCAGGTAATATCCTCTGCTCGACTTTGCGGATTAACTTATTTGTCTGCTCCGCTAAGCTTAGTGTTAAGATGGTATGCGGTAATATACGAGCCAAGTGCGGGAGGAAGCCCTTGTATATAGCAAAGAGACCCTCAGTGCGGATCGTCTTGCCCAGACAGTCAAAGACGCCCTTATACAAGTTGCCATTTTGGTTGTATAAACGCGACATGATCGTATCTGTTGTCTTTGTTAGCTTACTACTTCCTCCATGTAGGCGGATGTGGGCATATTGAGGCGTGGGAATCGGAAGAGAAAGAAGTGATATACCTGGAGGATGCATGAAGCAGCACACAACAAATCCGGACACAGTACTGCTGGCCAAGTGTAACGGTGCTCCCTCTTCCATGCCAAGATGCCTTACGAGCCTCCTCTTGGCGAAGAAGTACGTGGGTAGCTGTACGGAGCTACCGAAGCCGGTTCTTATCATAGCAGCACCTACACCACGATACAAACCGCGGAAGCCCTCGGCCCGATAGATCTGTGATAGGCCGTCGATAGCATTGCGGTAGTTGTGTTGTGTGCCGACGGGTAAGAAAGGAGAGAAGCTTTGAAGGCGGGTCTTGACGAGGAAAAAGGGACTGCCGGCCGCAGCGCCGATGATGCCGCTCGTGGCACCGCAAAACATGTTGATCCCTAAATTCTGCTTGGTTCCATCGCGCAGTAATAATGTGGCCAACCCGTTTCGCATCGGTTCGTAGAAACCCAGTCGGCATCCGTTTAGTAGTACCTGGTATACGTACGCACAGCCGATACCCCGGTATATGCCGCGTAGGCCCTCATTGCGCACGATAACGCCGACACCGTGGAAGGGTCCTCGGTAGTGATGCGGTTGATGGCCCTTCGTTTGGAGCTCGCCTTGGAGCTGCATTCTATAGGTGATTCCATGTTAGCCGGGCCACCCGTGCTGTTCGTTTTTGCGGTATATAGAGGTATATATTCCCTAGACGAGTTTTATGTCTAATGTCCCGCACCACCAGTTCCGTCTTAAAGCCTTCTGTACAAACGACGAGAAAAGGGTATGCGTACCGAATCTTGACCGTCTCGAAGGGATGTGTAGCCGTGACGGCCCCGACGGCAGCTATACCGCCGGCCACGAAAGCCCTGTAGCTCCCGGATTAGCTCGCGGAGCTTCGTGAGGTTCTCAAAATTTGTACCCAGCAGTAGTCGACATGGTGTCGTTCCGAGCGGCCCGCTCTCCACGAAATTGACCGCTCTTTAGTATAAACTGCTCCCTGAGCAAATCCTGAAGCTTTTTGAACTATCGGGTCGTTTCGCTATTAAGTAGCGGGAATCGATTCGACAAAAATATCGTCTCGTAGATCAACGCGATCGATCGCAGCTCGGGTCCGTCTTCCGTCTTTGGTTTGCGGTTGAGAAAAAGAGGAATACCGTGGGAGATAAGGGAATGGAAAAAGAATCATATATCCATTTTTAGTAGACTAAGCGTGTTTCTTTTCTGACGGGCGACAATGAATCCGTAGACAAAAGATAGGTTGTCATTGTAAGCACTGAGTTCCCAGGTTATTCGCAGTTAAGTGAGAATTCCACCTCCGAAATTCATCGTTTCTCCGAGCTCGCAGGTGCTACTAAACCGGGACTATCAACTAGGGATGGGTACCAACGGGTTTAACATTCAAGGCTAGAACCTAGCTAATTTAGCAGTTTAGCTAGGTAATTTCCTTACTTCTCAATATCGGTATGGATTCGTGCAGGGACCGAAGCTCCCTCGGCTCCAATGTGTAGGTACTTAACTATCCCTTCCCACCAATGATTTCATACGCAATTACAGGAGGTACAATTCCTAAGCGATGTCCTACAAGAGGGTACTTACAGGTACGTGGGATTGATTAGTCAGCTTATAGGGCTGTCAGACGTGAATTTATATCCAACAATGGTGGATGACGGATGGCGGTGTCACTTCAGCTCGACGAGATTGGATCATGCGCCAACCCGACTTTTTAATCCAAAAAAAAGCGAACAGATCGATCAAAATGATTTGCATTCATTGCTGTAGCCGACTCATAATGTTATGATTGTGCGACCAGCATATACCAACCAAACTCCCTATGCCGCCCAACCATGAATGCATTCTATAATTTACACCTCCGTAGACATATGTCTCGTGAACTCCCCTGTCCCACCCATTCGAAGGAAAGAAGCTTGGATCAGGGCCCAGGAATTCAAACGCTTATGATATGCCACCACACCCCCGGTTAACAACTTCATCGACTTATCTCGTCAAACCACATCGGCATCTGCGCCACCATCTCCGGCGGATTCCGTCGATGCCGGCAACGGGCCTGACTTCGTGAAATTCCGAGCCTCACGCTCCTACCTCAGTCTTCCCCACCACGATGACTGGGCACAAAAGGGAATATATCCGGTTCTTCTCACTACTATGTGTGATCTGATCTCACCTCTTGCCCTCCTAGGATTCCGGTATCTATTTGCGGCGGGTCCCGCGAACCTTATTTAGGCCATAGCTCGTGCTGTTGATAGCTATCGTAAGCGCCGACGTGGATGTATTTCCTCCAAGGTTGAGGCGCGTTGTATTGTCAGGGTTGTGTCCTGACGAAATGTGATGTAGAGTTCCGGACTATATTTCCTTCACATTCTCCCTTGCGTCTTCGGGAGTAAAGGAGATATTGTTTCAAGCAATAAGCAGTTCTAGGCAGGGTAAAAGTCGACAGGTGTTCTACGATCTGTCGGCTCCTGTCTGCGCTGCGGCGTCTAGGCTGCTCATCCCATTCCGCCTGGTGCTTTCCTGGCTTACCCGCGCTGGATTGCCGTCGAATACCCACGGCCCAGCATCGTTGCGCGGGGTGATTGGTCCCTCGGTACCATTAGTCAAGTGGTTGCTGTTCGGCGACGGTGTTCGATTAGCTGTAGACCTGTCCCCGCTACTTACGCGGGGCGTCGCATTCGGTATCGGGACTGGCTCTGTTACGGCGTGTCTTAGTAGAGGCGGTTGTACCACTGTGCTAGGGTCGATTTGCATCGTCATGTCCCCTGCGTCGCCCTCGCTCGACGGTGGCTGCACGCTGCCGTTGCCGTTACCGTTCGCCTGTGAAGTTGCGATTGACTCAACTTCATCATTGGTTTGAGATGCTGGACCGGCGGACTTCTCTTCCTGTATATCTTCTATACCTGAGTCTAGCTGTTGCCATTCGTCGGACGGCTCATCCACTTCAGCATCTAGGTCGGCCGTAGCTCGGCAATTCGGGCATATGAATATCGGCCATGATGGCCCATTCAACATCTCCCGAATGCATTTGTAGTGCCAAGTATGAGAACACGGAGCAACAAAGAGGGATTGGCAGGGCTATTAGGAAACAGCGATTAGTAAACTGAGAATTTGAGGGTTTAGGACTGTAGAACGTACCGCTATCGCGTTTAGGCAGATGGAACAATCTTGAGCGTGAGCTGACGAAGAAGCCGTCGAGGTCAAATCTCGCAATCGCTTGTGTGTTGCCATGCTATTGACTTGTTAGTATTTATACATGTATAGATAGATAAAGCAAATGTGAGAATAGGGAGTGTATATTCGTAAACATCTTGATCTGAGAACGGGAGATTCATGAAGTAAGACATACTTGAATGTGTTGGGTTTCGATTGCCAGCCCCTATTTAATTCTATGCGCATTTTCACGCATCGGTAGATCATCTCTTCCCCACCTTTGAAGTCTATTCCCAACTGTACTATATCGCCATCATTGATGGGAAAAGGCTTGGACTCAGTACCCGGAGCACTTAGTCGTATATGGTTGAGAAACGTGCCAGAGGAACTTTTTACATCTTTGATGTACCATTTCCCCTTCTCATGCCAGAATTCGCAGTGCCGACGGCTTACCACCTTGCTCTTAAACCCAACTGGGGCAGCGGACGGCGTATTGATGGGTACGGGAGCATGGCTCTCCCGCTCCGAGTATCGACCGACCTTGATCGTCTCCTTCCCCGTTGGTAATGTACGCGCAATGGGGGTGAAGGAGAGGGACGGCCGATTTGATCGAGGATCGTAGAATGCCGAGAAACGAATGGTTGGCAACATGTCGTGACTTAGGTCGCCTGTGGTGGCTGACCGTGTCCGTGTCATATCTGCGTCAGATGACTGCTCCGTCGATTCAGCCTGGGGATTGGGTTCCGATCTCGAATTCAATAGGGCCTCTGAAGCGGCCTCGGAGAATTTGCTAGTTCGGCGACGGTGAGTCCTGCTTGGGTCGTTATTTGGATCCGTTATTGCACCGAGGGGATCCGAGTCGGCCTCATGAGGAGCGGCGGCGGCGGTTGTTGTGATGCGGGCGGATGTGGTGGGGGAAGAAGGTAGAATTGAAGGCGCTGATGTTTCGTGGGGAGTAGGTCTGTTGTGGTGGACGAGGCTGGAAGTGTCGCGCGACAACAGATGGAGATGTATTAGGCCTCGTAATCGGCTGCCTCGACCTGGAGACGAAGTAGATGGTGCTGGGGCGGTTGAAGAGGGTGTAAGTGGCGGGAAAAGGCCCGGCGATGGCGGCGTAGGCTGCGTGAACATTTATTATGGTTATTCGTGGGAATCCAGCGAAGGAGAATCCGGGTGGGTGTGTGGAAGATCCTCCCAAGTTCTGGGTATGATTGCCGGGCGGTAGACCGTCGTTTTAACTAGTATAATAGCGAGTTATATTGGAAATAACACGACTAAATCTGAGTGGAGGGCAATTAAAAAAGGGTCGCTTTTTCTTTTTTTCGTTTTCCCTTTTTTCTTCTATACAGGAGAAACGAGCGGAGTGGCTATTGATATCTAGAGGGACCCTTTCCAGTGGGGGGAAATTGGGGGTTTGCAGTTCCTCGACGTCTTATGTTCGGTTCTCAAGACGCGATGCGGAGTCGGCTGATCACGTTGATTGACCTTACCGTAGAATCTAGGCCAGGCCAGACGTGGGACCCAGGTAAGTGAGTAGCTTGGTTGCTCGCTCGCATCGGTGTTGATCTCCAGGTGTCCAAACTGCCTGCGTTGGCTCGGTGCTGTTTTGATTGTATGTATTGTGCTGTATTGTCGTACCGAATTGATAGTGTGTTGCGACAAGGAATGCGCAAAAAGAAAAAGGGTGAAAAGGGATAGAATCGAAGTAATCGAAGACAAAGTGGTTATTGTAGGGTAGATCAGGGTTCAAGTATTTACAATATGAACAATATGAATATGGAATAATCGGGACCAGCTCAGCTTGAAAACTGAGAAACGTCAATTCGATCAACACGGGAAACACTGGCAGGTCTTACTCTGATAACTGACGACATTGCTTTCCTTATTTATTAAGGTACTACAGTACATACATGTAGAAGTTCTTGCAGGTCTTACGGGTCAACTCGTTCTTGCATTGTATTGTACACATACGCCGCTCGACTCTATATGTATGTAGAGTTCGCAGGAAGGCGGAGAATAGCTGTCGGGTAAATTTTAGAAACATACCATACCGGATAGGGGAAGTTACAATAATATGCTTTTCCAGGTGACAGGTACCCTTGCCTGCTGGACATCATACATTATGTACATGTATGCAACACACCTAAAAGGCTAAGGGATATTACGATAACAGCATTTGAAATCCTATCCAATGTGTAGGCCAATGTATAGGTACAGCACACCTTTACACTATCTGTTTTCGTACGTCATAGGGGCTTCGCCTAACATTCCGCGGTCGAATAGGAGCCATGTGATAAATACAAGTAATATCTATATGGATACCGTTGAGAACTCGCATGTCGTTTGCAACCTACCTGGAATATGCTAATGAAGTCAAAAGCTGTAGCGCCTATTGGTTAAGAAGACGGAAACCAACAGAAGCTAGTTGCAAACTCTAGTCCCCATAGTCTGCGTGGCCTGTCAATGGTGGGGTTTCACGAGCGAGCGGCGCCAGCTAAAATACTGCGAACTCTCAAACCCTCTGTGCTTGGCAAAGGAGTTCTTATACAAACTGGTTAGGCCGGCCGAAGTCTCGGAGAACCAGGAAAGCCAGGAAAGCCGGCACGCATAGACTGGAGCCTTATTTGACTCTCGCGCCTTCGGTGGACATTACGTTCTCATTAACTACATACATATGTACATAGTATTTATGTAGTCTAGTTTATGGTCTTTTATACGATATCATTAGTATGGCTCGGGTTTTTGCAAATACTAAAATCCATCGCCTATGAACTAGCTGAGATACCTAGGGAGTTACTCGTATCAACACATTGACCAGCTGTCCATGCCCAATGAAGCACCATCTAAATGATGTGCCAATCCATGTCTGCCAGGCTCGACAAAATCAGCCGGGTGCTGTGTCGCCTGCTCTAGACCCGCAGTAACAAACCTCCAGAACGTGACCAGAAACACCAGAATGGTGGTCAACCAAATGATCGCATAACCCTCTAACGCCAACGCCACCAGACCTTGCCATAAATTACTCTTGTGATAAAAGCTTGGGTCTATGCCAGGAAGAAAAGACAAGACCAGAGGAGTACGATGGGATGAGACTTATTTCTTGGTCTTTTGCTTCTTGGCCTTTGGCTTTGTCTCCTCTTCTTCTTCATCTGCCATCTCCTCATCCTCGTCACCGTCGTTGTCGCCGTCGACGTCGCTCTCCGCGCTTCCTGAACCAGATGACTCATGAGCTGAATCATACTCCTCAGCGACATCGCTCTCGCTCTCGGCCTGGAAGTCCTCGTCCACGCTCTCCTCGTCCTCGTCAGCTGATCCGCGGTCCGCCCTAGCGCCAACGACTTCCTCTTCTGACTCATCCATGACCTCCTCTCTAAGGGCAGCAGCCAGCATATTAGCATCTTCGTCGATCTCGTTCTTAACGCGTAGACCCTTAAGTTTGAAAAAGCTTTCTAGCGCCTTCAGATCCTCTCTATTAATGTTGCTGAACTGATGTGACGGGCCACCGCTTTTCATATGGACCGCAATGTCAAAAGTTGACAAGGCGGATACCGCGCCACTAACGCGGGAGAAGACGATCGAGGATGTTTGGTCGTAAGATACATAAGTAGCAGGCTTCGGCACGAACATGAAAGCCTTCTCAAGGCAGTACAGGAATCCTTCTGCTGCCTTGATCGAGCACTTTATACCGAACTGGTTGCGATGCGTCATGAAATCCTTGGCTGGGGAGGTGATCTTCTTGTTGGCGAGGCCTTTGAAGATGTAGGTAATGACTTGGTGAAGCGGTTGCTCGTAGTGCGGCTGCAGGCGATCTTTGTACTGCTCATTCAGCTGCTCTTCGGTAAGGTTAAGATCAATCGTCACCTCTTCGTCCTTCTTGGCCTGCATGACTATGAACGGATACCTCGTCTGTCCCTGGCGGAGAGGTGGATCTAGCCCAATGCAGAGCATGAAGTGGAGGTCATCCGGCTTCGGAAGTACCATAAACTTCTTGATAGCCTCGTACTGGATCTTGTAGTCGTACGTCTTGCCACGAAGACGGAATGATGCCTCATACATGTCGATATCGAATCGTCCACTATGAATACGAGTTAGAAAGTACAATAGAGGCAGAAGGCTGCGTGGTAAACAAACCGTGGTGTAAGGTGTAGAACTTCGAGGAAAGTAGCGATAGCGTCGCCAGCGGTTTCACCGATCTCAGCCTTGTCCATCAACGTCTCATAAAACAGAGTGGCGGCATTCTTCTCTTCCTCGGCGCCGCTTCCTGCTTCCTCTCCTTCCGTCTCTTTGCGAGTAGTAGTACCAGGGATGTAGAATCGCATCTCTACAAGCTGATCCTTGCCTGCGCCAGACTTCTTGCCACGACCTCTTGCACCTCCAAGGTGACCGTTAGTACCTGTATCATTTTCGTCGGAATTGGCGAATTCGACGGCTACTTCGTTGCGACCTGCGAGGTTGGTGTTCGTAATCTCGGAATAGGGAATCTCGAAGGAAGGTTTGTTCTGGACATTGAAGACGAGCTCGGCCTTGGAGAACTCGGTCTTGCCCCAGTTCCAACCTCGTAGCGCGTGCTCCTTAGCATCCAGGTTGATGCTGTACCAGTTCTTGAAGACCTTGCTGAGACGCTCCAGGTCCTATTAACAATAAAGGTAGTTAGTATAGTACATCGAAATGGTATAGTTAATTGACCCTACCTCCTGTTGGAAGCCATCGAGATGAACTAGCTCGGATGATCGCTTGAGAATCTTGACTTCGTAGCCTTTTGCGGCACGACTCCATTGCGCGCTTGCAATATCACCTCGATCGAGGGTGAATGTGTTGCCACCACCCGAGGGTTTCCAGCCGAGTCCATTTTCGGCGAATCTGCACTTCCCAGACTCCTTGGATAGGTCCAGGAAGATATTGTCGAAGGTCTCACTATTGGGCCATGCTAGTTAGTAAATTGAATCACAGGAACCCTTCAACATACTACTTACAAAGCCGCCATGTTAATGGGATAGGTGTGAAAGGGTAAGTGACTTTTAGAGAGACCGAAGAAGTGGTCGGGTGACGATGTGAAGGGAAGAAAAGCTACCCAGATGTCTCGTCAATATTAGGGAATAAGGAAAAAGTTCAGGCTAAGAATCGCGTCAACGCGCAGTTAACCCCCAGGTAGCTAACCTAGCTAGGAACGTTTTGGCGTAAATTGCCTGGCCTGGCACGTGATTTCGCTGGTGGGAAGGAGAAAAGGCTGGTACATTCACGGCCCTCGCCGCACCTCTGGTCGCAGATTCTGGGGAGTGGCAGCGCAAACTCCACTTTTCTTGAAAAGTTAGAGCACCTCAGGACCAATCAATCAAATCGGTCCACGGGTGGTGAGCTGAGCTTGATGTGGATCTTAGTGGTACGCCGCAGATTTACCTTAATGCACAATGGAAGGGTAGGGTGGGTACTTTGGTACATAGCTTCTTCAACTTCTCAAAAGCTTAGTCCTACATGCACGATCAATCCAATGAACCAACCTGACCTGACTTTACCTAAGAATATCTTTACTGCCTCTTCCTCCTCCCCTATCGCCAATCTCCTCACTAGGCCACTTCCTCTTGTACTATTTACCCATTGAACAAAATACCATTTATACCTCGTTCACTTTCCCTTCTGTCCACGGCCAACCATGTCTGGTCGCTTTGTTCGAGCGTCCAAATACCGTACGCCTTCCGCCCTGTCCCCCTACCTCGGGTGGCTTGCGATTGCGATAGCCTGACTAACCTCGACTCAGGACATGTATTCGGCAAATCCACGCGAAAGGAGTTCTGTTATGATAACCTACGTATCAGTCGCAATGCTTGGGATACGAACTTGGTAAAGGTATGATTCTCCCTCCCCCTTTAATGCCACTATCAAATCAGGGGCTGACGAATTTGGTCGCAATAGGCCAATCCCGAATACCTTTCCGTCAATTGGGAGGCTAGTGGTGGAGGCGCCTTCGCCGTCATCCCTCTAGGCGAAAAGGGCAAAGTACCCGACGTCATTCCTCTGTTCCGTGGCCATACTGCTACCGTTCTCGATACCGATTGGTGCGCACGCGACCCTCCGAGTGGTTGACTCCCCCCTATTCGAAGACCTTAACCTAATATTATTACTCAAGGAACCCTTTCAATGACCGACTAATCGCATCAGCTTCCGAAGATGGCAAGGTAATGATTTGGGAAGTTCCACAGGGCTTTACCCTATTTACGGACGCCGAAGAGCCAATCGACGTATCTCCCGTCGCCAAATTCGTCGGCCATTCGAGGAAGGTTGGCCAAGTCTTGTTTAACCCCGCCGCCGAAAACATACTCGCTTCCGCGTCCGGAGATCTCACGATCAAGCTATGGGATGTCGGTGCCGGTTCCGCCGCTCTTACCCTGAAACACCCAGACATTGTCCAAAGCCTGTCATGGAACGCTAGTGGTACGATGCTTGTTACAACCTCGAGAGATAAGAAACTACGTGTATGGGATGTGCGCCAGGAACGTCCTGCGCACGAAGGACCAGGCCACGAGGGAGCCAAGAACAGCCGAACCGTCTGGTTAGGAGAACAGAACAGATTTGCCACCACTGGTTTCTCGAGAATGAGCGATCGCCAGCTTGCGCTTTGGGAGCCCGGCAACAACACCCCCATTGGCGGATTTACAATTCTCGATAGTATCTCCGGTGTTTGCATGCCTTTCTGGGGTAAGATCTTTTTACTCTGCTATATTGATCATTGCTGACCTCGATGTAGATGACAGCTGCCACTGTCTGTATCTTGCTGGAAAGGGGTAAGTCCTATCGTCGTAATATAAAACACAGAACGCAGGATTAACTGAACTATTAGCGATGGTAATATTCGTTACTTTGAATACGCAAACGACAAATTCGAATTCCTCTCCGAGTATAAGTCTGTCGAGCCTCAGAGGGGTATTGCTTTTGTTCCTAAGCGTGGCGTCAATGTGAGTTGCTCTACTCTACCTAGAATATAGATTCCAAAGCTTACGCTTTGCAGGTACATGAAAATGAAGTTATGAGGGCGTACAAGACCGTCAACGACGCATACATCGAGCCTATCTCCTTCACTGTGCCTCGGCGAGCTGAGACGTTCCAGTCTGATATCTACCCCCCAACATCGGGCAGTAAACCCGGTGTTAGCGCTAGTGATTGGTTGGCTGGTAAAACTGGCCTACCCCCAAAGATTGATTTCGAGAGCATTTACGAGGGCAACGCGCCCGTTGAAGTTCCAGCTGATTACAAGCCTCCCGCCCCAACTCCAGCTCCAGCTCCAGTGTCCAAGCCCGCTCCTAAGAAGGAACCCGAGCCAGAGCCAGCCCAGGCCGCAGCACGATCTCCACCCACAATAAAAGAGCAGAACCGCTCCATGGCGGCGATTGCTTCAAAGTATGACGATGACGAGGCGGAGGGCGAAGATGATGAGACCTCGAGCTTTGAAGAAATCTCTAAGCCAACTCAGCGTAGCGCATTGCCCACAAGATCTGAGCAGAAGCCTGTTTCCCCAACTAAGACCACGTCAGCGCCGCTACCCAAAGCGGCGTCACCGCTTAAGTCGCCTACTTATGCATCCACACCTGCCGTAGCAGGATCTACTTCGGTGCCATCAGGCAGCTCAGCCGGCGGCCCAGGGGTTGCGTCGAGTTTAGAGCAGATTAAGCAGATGTTAGAGATGCAGACGAATATGATCAGCGCACAAGGCCAGCAGATCAGCCACTTGACGAGCGAAGTAGACAGTCTGAAGAAGCGAGTAGGGTCTGGATCGCAGGACCAGAGCGAGCGTATCCGACAGCTAGAACTTGAGCTAGAGGAGATGAGGTCGTGATGTAGCAACAAGGTGTAAAACATGTGTCGACTTGAGATGCGAGAAACAGACTGGGCTAGCCAGTTGATGGATAACGATCTTGATGAAGCTTATATGTATGATCCGACGACATCATTTCCGTACCTCGGGACACCTTACCGATCCCAAAATCTCCTAACGAGCCACGTTTGTATCTATACCTGTTCAACTGAATCTCTCACTTACGCATATTGCTAGAGTCGATACTCCCTTAAAGATATATGCTTATAACTGCGAAGCGACTTCTCTCAGATATCTAGGTTCTTTCAAGAATTTTAAGCCTAGCTTCTATTGTTTTTTATTGCTGCTATCGTTGCTTAGCATTCCATGCTACACAATCATCAAACCTGACTCCCGTGCCGCCAAAGCAATCCAGTGCGCTGCCAATGGTAAGATCTACCTTACCACTACTTAGTCTCTTTACCAATTCCAAATCATCAAGATTTCTCCCGCCGCCAGCATATGTTACCGGTATACTACACCACTCAGCAAGTCTCTCGACGAGCTTCTCATCAATGCCTTTCTGAAGACCTTCGTTGTCGGCAGCGTGGATGAGAAACTCGGAGCAATACGGCTCCAGGGATTTTATAGATTCTGCATAAATACAACTCAGCCTAACTCACCAATCCATAGGTTGCTAAGCCGAATCAGACAGGATAGAGGTCTTGAGTACTTACCTTGGTTTACTTCCATGTCCGTGATAGTCTGCCATTTGTTCATAGCTACGAACCACTTATCGTCGCCCCGGCGCCTACAGCTAAGGTCTATAACGAGACGGTCCTTTTGTCCACCAAGAGCGGCAAGCACAGAATCTAGACGCTCCTGGCTGAATTTCCCTTCAGGGAAGAGGAAGGATGTGATGATGACCTACTAGAACATATAATTAGCATTCTGCATAGAATTATGCGTTTTCCCAGAATATGACTACCCACCTTACTAGCACCTCGTTCTATCCATAAAGCAGCATTTTGATCATTAATACCACCACCGACCTGGAGATGGTTTGGCCACGCTTCAAGAGCTTCCTTCGCGGCGTCCTCGTTCCCGGGACCTAGCATAATAACGTGTGCGCCCTCGAGACTATGATCCTTATACAGACGAGCGAAATGCCCAGCGGAGTGCTGTGAGACATAGTTCGTCTTGAGCTCGGCGGTTAAGCTATCGAGGGTTCCCCCTACGATCTGCTTTACCTGACCTGCATGCAGATCTATACATGGCCGAAATCGCGTCATTGTGTGTGAAGGTCAAGAAAAGGTTTAGGTTCGTAGCGGGCCACCTGGGTACCCGTCGTGAGGCTATAGCGGGGTGAGTTTTAGTGCTAGGGGGGTTAAACGCCAATTGCTATCTCTAATTGGTGGAACAGTAGCTGTAGCTTAGAAGGCTGCACTGTAAAATCTTATCAGAGCGCTGAAGATTGTGGACCCACTAAATTTTTATATTCTTCCTACCTCAACATTCGTCACGGCGAGCTTTAACACCTATAATATCCCGCCTCCTTAATAAAATCAGAGATGGCTACAGTACTCGGAAAGCGCAAGGCGCGCTCTCAGAAAGAAGAACCATCAATATCCCAGGAAGAAGCTCAGGCTATTTTTCGGCGACACTTCGAAGCGCAGTTCGCGCCGTTAGAGCCCTCAGATCCCGTTTCGAAAACGGTACCAGCTTCCGAGCTTGAGGACTTACGCTCAGACGATGACGACGACAACTCGGAAGGTTCGTGGGACGGCATATCCGGCTCCGGATCGGAATCGGACTCAGAATCCGAGACTACACCGCCGAGCATGTCGGCAGTCGAAGTCGTCGAAGTAGTCTCGCACACGAGCACCCTACCTTCACTCTCGAACGACCCGCTCTCCAAGCGCGAGAGCAAAGCATACCTCTCCTCACGGGTACCCTCATCCCTCGAAATAACCTCCTCCGCTACCACAACAAAGCGAAAAGCCACGGGAGACGAAGATGCGCCCTCGCTGTTGAAGAACGACCTCGCGTTGCAGCGGCTACTATCAGAGTCGCACCTCTTCTCAGGACAGGCTCATACCGGCGAGGGGGGCACCGAGCATGCGGGACGCAACCGCCACTTAGCGACAGACCTGCGGCTAGCGGCACTGGGCTCCAAGACGAGCATCTTCAAGCAGGCAAAAATGCCCATGTCGCACCGCAAAGGGATCGTGGCGGCAGCTACGTCACGCGAAGCTAAGCGGCGCAAGGAAGCACGTGAGAACGGCATTATCCTCGAGCGGCCTACAGCTGGAGCTGGGAAGGGGAAACCGAGGATGAGGAAAATAGAAAGAGCTGTTGATGCGCCTGCTGTAGGCAGGTTGAGGAATGGCATGTTGAAGTTGAGTAAGAAGGATATTGCTGATATACAAGGAGACGGCAGGCGCCCTACAAGTGGAAGTGGCGGAAAGAGAAGGCGCAGGTGAAAAATTGGTATGGAGGAAAGAACGACCCATTTATGCAAACCGTGAAACATAGTAGCAGCAGCTCTATAGTGGAAGGCACGTTCGAAGCTAATTCAAGCGACCTTTCCACCTGCATCTCACTCGCAAACTTTCAAGGTTCCCTTCTCCCAACTCAACTAACCTGGACCTCCACTCTGACTCTTCATATTCAACCCGACTCGGCACCCTGATTCAAGACATAACCTTTTCCGACACGAACCAAGTATCACAGCCAATTTCATCGACAACATGGTCAAAGTCTTTGTAGGCGTCGGCCATTCCGACGCAGCTGCCCAGCCGGCTCCTGGAAAATCCGACGATAAGCCTACGCTCAAACCAATGATTGAGATTCTCGGCAAGATGGTCGATATTCTATCCAACATGCAGAAGCAACTCACCAAGCTGGCCGACACCCTGTCCAACATGCACGAGCGACTCACCAAGCTCAGTAGCCAACTTCAACGCGACCAGGCAGCCATGCTTGCTATGCTAGCAACGCAGCTTGCCGCCTCCAGACAGCCTGCTCCCCAGCCCCGACCCCGACCTTCTCTCCCCGATCCGTTCAAGCTCGGCAAGGCCAACGCGCTCGATGTGTGGCTGCTCCAGATGGAAGGCAAGATGCGCATCGATGGGGACGCCATCGGCTCGCCTGAGGTTCAGTTCTACTACGTGTTCGGCCAGCTTAAACCCGCCATGCAGAAGGTTGTCATTCCTGTAGTCGACTATGCCGTGGAGAACAAGCATTGGGATTACAAAGATATCTTCAACTATCTCTCGGATACCTATGACTACTAGTGTGCTTCGAGTGCAGGCACGGTTAGGATGGTATTCGGGATATAGTGCAGTCACGAAGGAAGCGGATGGAACCTCCGGGACAGCTAGCAACAATACGGCGACTTCCAGAAGTCTTGACGTTTGCAATAGCGCCCGAAGACACACTTTCTACTCTATGTATCTTCATAAGGGCCTCGGTTGCTGGACGAATTTGCTCCGGAAAAATCACGAAGAGTGGCGGATTACCTAGGAATCGAGATAATGAATGGGATGAATAAACTGGTACATGAACTCCAAATCGAGATCAACTTCGTGGCGGTGCCTAGTAGAGGGATATCTAGTTCCCAGACATAGAAAATGAGGCAAAAAAACAGAATATACGATAGATCGACATACGATTGTTTGATATCCCAAGCATGTGACAATACTTAGAGGTGTGCAAATGTTCGTCGGTCAAGGTATACAACGTCACCTCCTACTCATCTGCAAGTGTAGGCTGTCGGCAGCTTGTCCCGCTGATGGTTAGACTCAGTCCCATGTACTGAGATAGAAATCCCCAAGACCACGAGTGTTTTAACCGAGAATACTTCACAAACACAGGAGCCAAAGTGTAGGCAGGGATAGCAAGTTATTAGAGTATTTGTCACCAGATGATATTGGGAGCCCTACGATACCACGAGCGGGCTACCTTCGTCAATCAGCCTGGAGTCCCAGCTGTAAGATAGATGACTTCAAATTTTCTAGCCCACTAGGAAACAGTTCGGAAACACACCTATGAATACAAGGAGCAAACTTCGCCTAAATTTCGCGTAATGACTATGAATAATATAAACCCCGTACCACAATATCCTCCCGTGATAAATCGAACTCTACCTAGATACGGCAATATACTATCCTAAACGTTAAAGCAACAGATAACCCTAAATCAACCACGCAAGGACATCATCTTCAAGGGCGAGCTAAGCGAAGGTAGGGATCACATTGTACTCGACAATCTACGTGACTTATAACACAAACTTATCGCTTAATCAAAGCAGTAATGGACCCCAGGTAGTTATACAGCAGTATTTATTTGAGGTTGAATGTTTGTACTAGGCCATCATACCATTTATCCTCAACGCTATGAGGATTTTCCCCCAGCCCTGGTATCATCTCCCGTGCCCCCCTACTTGCCGGGCGGCCGCCACAAAATGCGAAGAGTAGAAAAAAGAAAGAAAACAAATATATATACAAATGCACGATGATCTCCGTCTTTTGGCCGCCCAAGTCGGAAGAATCCGTTTCGCACCCGTTGCGTGGGTCGATCGGCCTAGTTCCGTCGGGTGTCTCTGTAACCCGTCTATCAAATGCATCGTTTTGTTTTGGTATCCCTCGTGCTGAAAAAAATTGAGCAAAATCAACCGCTAATACAGCGCGACCCATGTAGAATAGAAGTCTTCTAACCCGCGCTTGTAAATGGAACCCCCCCCAGTTCTAGACACATTATGCCATGTTAAATCAATTCGCTAAACCCTAGTAGACTAACCGTCGAAACCAGACGGCTATATCATCATGATGCATCCCGCAAGAATATGAAGAAACGGCAGTTACATCGCCCCCGCTGGCGTGCTCATTGTCATGGGCATGCTCAGCGTTTGGAGAGGGTTAAATGATGACTGCGCCATCCCACCAGTAGCAAGGCCATTAGCTGTAGGCGTTGATGTCGCTACCGACGATAACGACGTTGGAATATAGCCTGACTCCGAGTTGGGTGAAGCTTCCTCAAGCGAGCCAAGTTGGTCCTCGCCCGAGTATTCTTCCTCGTCCTCGCCAGAAAGGTTCAACCCGTTATCAGCGCCTTCGCCACGATCGTGTGTACGCTTGTGCCTATTGCAAATCAAGTTAGCCAAAATTTCTCCGATGAACTTGTCGCTCCAAGTGATGAGCAGATGTAAGCACTGTTGTATGCGTGTATGTTGTGGTTCGAGTCGGATTGCTGGGCTTCGGTCTAAATCATATCGCACAAACATCGTTGCTCATCACAGGATCTTCAAGCAGACAAAGGAAATGTTGATAGAAAAGAATTGGAGCCATACTGTGCTAAGTTGTCCGATCTAGAGAATGCCTTGCTACAGTAGGGGCAGATGTAGGGTCTTTCTTGGGTATGTGTTCTCACGTGTCTAGATATTGGTCAGATACACAACGGTGCACCACACAAAATACAAAAGAAAATAGTTGATCTTACCGCTTCAGGTGCTCAAGGCGCTTGAAGAGACGACCACACGTGGGAATCGGGCACGAATGAGATTTCTGGGGATAAGGACCCAGTTCCATAACAGTGGCAGAGCGAGCCCTGCGAACCACATTCGGTCCAGGCTGCATCACCCGCTGGTCACCCATCGAGCCGTCACCGTTCAGGTCCTCGTTGGTGAACTGAGGAAAGTCCTGTCGTTGAAGGGACATAGGGTTAAGAGCAGGGCTGCCCTCCACTGTGGATAGCGGGGTGCCGTGTCTCGACATCTCCATATGCTGTTGATTGGTGAGAGAGATCGTTGAGTTACTGTACGAGAGGCCAGGGGGCGAATTGCCTTGGGACTCATCGCCTTCAGCGACCGGTCCAACTGACGCCGAAACCGATCTTCTCAGATCCGACGGTCGGTGGGCGGCCGCTTGGGCTTGAGCAGTGGCAGCTGCGATCGCCGACATTGTAGGAGGGATGGATGAACGCCGCCTTCTCTGTTTGTATGTCGGCGATCCTTCGATTACAGAGTAGACGTTATTAGTACCATACGCACGAGAAAATTGTGGCCCAGCCAGGTTGGAGGGTGGTAGTTGCATCATCCCGTTCAACCCGCTTACAGCGGCTATGTGGTCAGGAATCGCTGTGTATAGGCCGGTCTCCTCGTTAGCGATGTAGGCCGGCTCAGCACCAATTGCCAAAGCTTGCTGAGGAGGCGTAATCGGTTCAAAAGATATACCACGGTTGCTATAATCCTCGTAGTGAGAAGAAACGAACGACGGCGCAGGCGAGTACTCAAGGCCGTATGCCGGCATTGAAGCATGACGCTGGTGGCTATGGGTCATAGGGACACCATTCTGATTGTACTGAACGCGATTGAAATCAGGCTCCCTCTTAACCACTTGGGGGACTTGCTGGGGCATAGCTGGGGCCATCGTCGCCATCGTGTTGTATGATACCATGGCGTCCATCCCATCCGCTAAAGGGGCCATCGTCTGAGGCATCATTTGCGGGGGAGGCATGGGGTCCATCGCCCTCATTACAGGAGAGGGTGCTTGCGACTGAGAAAAAGAAACTTGCTGGGCGTTGAAAGACGAAGAGTTGGCTTGCTGAGCCTTCGTCAACTGCTCGTAAAGGGACTGCGAAGAATCATACTGGAAAGACAGAGCGGGTTCGCTAACGGCCATAGTAGTAGCCTCTTGGCCCATCTTCTCCCTCTTCAGATCTCTTTCCAGAGCATCGAGGAAGAGGCGGTCATGCGGTACGCTATACCAGTAAAAGACCTTCTGCTTCTTTTGGGTTCGAATGCAATTGTTCTTGTAGAGGAAGTCTAAAAAGGGGCTCTTCGGCTCCTCTAGAGACGCATCCGTTCCAGACTTGAGGTTTCGAAGATCAGAGAAAATGCCCTCCTCGAACTTCTTAGAGTTCTTGACAGGGCGACCAAAGGCCTGGAATCGAAAAGAAAGACATCGCACAATGTCAGTGCCTGATATATGGAACAGATTATTCCATAGTACGCAGGAGACATATTCGCCTGTGGGCAGTAGGAATCGTCGAATATATTGATCCGGCTGCCAGTCCACAGGTGCTGAAATAAGGAAATATTTCACTATAAACAACGGTAAGCAACAGAACATTTGTTAAAACCAATGAGGCAGCGCAACCCACAATTATCAACTTGTTGCAAGGCTACTTGAGCATCGTGTGGTAACGCTTGCTGAGCTTCGGTGCTGAGCATAAAAGTCTCAGGCTTCTGAGGTGCTGACGCCGCCATTGCTGCTTGTTGTGAGTACATCGTGTACTGCACAACTGCCTCCGAAATGGCACTGGAGTTTAGGAGATCTGCCTCTTAAAACAACCAGTGATTGGGAAACTGGGCAATTAGATTGGTTTTATGAATAACAGTAAAAGATTCGTTCGTATTAGCTCGTATGCGCTATCGTCGTGTTTCCAGTTGTCAATATCAAAGTACGTCTCTATAAAAGGCACTGCCTTTCTTCTAGAGTGGTTCTCGGATATTCGCTCTGGGGTCTGTGTGTCGTTGATGTAATGCCGAGTCCAGCCCGTACAATGTTTTGGTATTTTCAGTAGACGATAATTAAGCCCCAAATTGCGTCAACGCGTGTGTGGGTGTATTTCCCGTCGGTAAACCTTCTAGGCGTTGGGAATGAAAGATAACGTAAATGCCAATTGCTCTCCCTCGGTCCGTAATGCGAACCGTGCAGCGAGGAGGATGAAGTATATCTCGACTCGGTTCGTTGTTGATAGTTCGCCAAGCCCACGTTGGGAAGGGAAATCCGACAGGGCGAATTGATTAAATCTTGTTTGCTGAAACAACGATTAAAAGAAGCGCGCGAATGTTCCGATGTCAAATGACGAAGTAGTAGTAGAAATAATCCACAAGATGCTCCCGAGGATCAAACGAGATGAACAGAGTAACGTGGGTGGCAGTTCTAATGTGCGACGAACTAAGTCTGAGGATCGGGCTGCGGTTGTGCCGGACAGTCGGGTCTACGCTCGCATCAAATGAAGAGAAAACGTCTCGCAGGTGGCGGAGTTATAAAAAAAAGAAGATGAAGGTCTTCGTAAGCGGGATCTCCAGGAGGGTTTGTGATTAGGAGTTGTTGAAGAGTTGTTGTAATTGCCTGCAACACAAGAGACGGCGAGGCGTGAAGGGGGAGGGAGGAAAGGGAAAAAAAGAGAGAGGAGGGGTTCTGAATAGAACAAACTGATCTTGCGAAGAAGACTCAAGTAAGTAGGGTCAAGACTCAAGAGGAAAAAACGGGAGGAGTTCGGGGGGTTTAATGATTTCCGCAGGCTGGGGGTGTCTGGGAGTCTTTGCTCTACCACTCGCTCTACCCTCACTATGTACCCTGGAGGTCTACCAGGTCAGGTTCAGGTTCTGGCCGGTGCGGTCGGGTAGTAGAGAGGAAGAGATTTAGAGTGGAGAGAGTGGGCGGAGAAAGGAAAAAATATGGATAAGCGTATGCTCCAAATGGGCTAATGCAAATAAACCACCTAAGAATGTCTAGCCCTAAGGGGAAAGGTACTCGCGCGAGTGACAGACCGGTACGATCAAATTGATACCTACCTAATACCTAGTAATGTACCAACGGCACACGCTTATCTTAATATGGAAATATCTCTTCCTATTCTTCCTATTCTTCCTGCAAGCTGCCTGCAAGGAATCCAAGAACGAGATTGGACGCGACCTTCCGCGCCCAGTTCTTTACCACAACCAGTTGACTTACATTGATGTATTTTCACGGCGGTTGTAAACTTGTACTCAATGGTGCCTTCTTTTATTCTTGTTCTAGGGGACCTTTCTACCCCCAGTCCCCGTCCCTCGTCCCTCGACTCCATTGATTATTATCCAGACATACATGCCTAGATACATGTACCTATCCATATTCTATCAACCAATCCATCCATACACCCTCACCAAAGAAACGTGGCTGCATGGAGTAGCCCATTAAGAAAGACCTTGCAAAAGCAGAAGGGGCCACGACCCGACCCTGCTCCGGACGGAGTATATTCACCACCACGGCTCACGGGTGGCAAGAGGTAATTAGGGCTATCCTATGGATAAGGTCATATTCAAAAGGGAAAGGCCTAGTAGTACAGAAAAGATATCGCGCAACTTCGAAGCGAATAAGAAAAGAATGTAAGCTGTAAGCCGCCTACAAGCTATGAGTAATAATTCTATTGTACAATGCCTGGACACATTGACCTTGTTTAAAAAAAAAAAATTCAAGCCAGTTTCTTCACTTTGTCCTACCTCCACCATTACCATTACATGTCCTTGTATGTATATGCATGTAGATAGGGAGGATCAATAAGCCATCGGTCGGTTGAGTCCTGGACGGGTTTACTATATAGTGACCATATAGTACCTGGCTCCCTTCGGGTCCCTCTTCATTAATCGTAGCGCGATCTACTAAGTCAACATCTAATATTCTGTACGATGCAATGCGAATTCGATAGTAGGTAGCCGTAGTACGTAGGGTCAGCCCTTTACCCCTTTCCAGGAACAGCGCGGAAAGGAAGCAATCTCATGTTGCAGTAGCTTGAACCAGCCCTATTTTCCTATGTTAACGAAAAGGATTACCCCTTTTCGGCATATGCTATGCTGCGAGTCTTATATGTAGAATCCAATACCTTGCTCCAACATTGTTTTCCATATCGACCTTGTCGTCATATCCATTGCATACAGTCTGTGGGACCAAGCGTCTGCATTTCTCCATCAACAATGTCTATTAAAGAATGGGGGCACGTCGATCCCGTGCGACCTTTGCTCGCCTCGCTCACAATCATCTTCGGGGGATATCTCTTGATACCCACAGAAGGCAAGGATGATTAACTGAACAGACGGGTGGATGCTACCTTGGAATCAGGTCGCAGGGGTTTTGTACGTGGATGCAACACACGGTCCTTCTATTTACCCACTCTCTTCTGCTCGGAGTTCCTCAATCGTCTTAGCGATGGATCTTATGCACATATTCGCTAGTCAGCTAGGTTGGCACTGACATAAACCGCTTAGGAGCAATTACATCAAAAGCTGCTAATAACATTGAAGTCAAGCTGATAGGTAGTGTCAGTTGGACATAGGCCATCATTCTCAACTTAGACTTAGGGTGGTGAGCCTGACTTTGAAGGGAGCTTGGCCAGAGTCCATCAGGCAAGGGACACCTTCTAGCAGGTTTAGGTGGTGGAATGAAGATAATTGCATTGCAATGCAAGCCAATGGCCAGCAATATTCGTATCGAGCAAGCCATTCAGCTCCGTTGACATCGGTCTATTGTTCCATTGTGTATGTAGATCGTAAATATACAACCGACTTACACGGTTTAGATGAATAGGGGTTTGTTAAAGTTAGAGCAGCGAGTATCACAAATCTGCCCCAACTATGGCAGAGTGACATGACATCCTACCATACTTCATTGAGCTACAAGCTTGCTCCGGCACATTCGCCAATTCGTACGCAGGCTAATCTGCTAGGGTACACTCTTCCTCTCCAAGACTGGCAAAACATAAAGCTCATCCGTACATGTATGGTAGGATGCCTTTGGCAGGCTACAAGAGGCAGGCAGATAAAGAACAAAGGATGACTATAAGACAGTCCCGATCCTGTTTGACTGTTCTTGTCTCTAAATTGGTTCTTCATATTTGCTGTGCAGCCATAGCTATTTTGTCCACTATGTAAAGTCTTAGACAGCTCGCGGTTAGAATCCAATTGGGGCTATGGGTCAGCATGTAATTTCCGCATGCTGGTACATCGTGGATGACAAGAACAAGGTAGACAAGGTAGACAACAGGGGAAACAAGCAGAGGATTTATCACCGCCTATTACAATCTCAGTTACGCGTTGTGTTAGTTGAGCTGTAAGTACCGAATTCCTTCGCGACTGATAAACAAGTTCCAAGGTTCTTAAACAGGTATGTGGTTTGGCAATTAGGAATCGCTGACAAACCGCTAAACATCGTCAACTACGGGATAGTGACGGGAGTACTCCGACCACAAAACTAGGTAGGTACCTACCTAGATACCTAATAATAGGCAGTTTTCCAAGGTTCCTACCAAAGTCGAGTTTTTAATTGCTGCTTTAATAATACCAAGAAAGTCTTGATCTCGCTTGTTTGCTGAATCTATCCCTTTAACCATAAATACTTATAAATGCATCAAACAACTTGCTATATTGAAGAATAGGGGCTCGATGGGCTGGGCATTTGCTGCAGGTACGCCAACACGGAATTATTGGATAGTGGGCTAGTGGGTTAGTGAGCACGTACCTGCGCAATCCATGATCTGTTTAAGCTTCCCCTGTCATTAAATGCCAAGAGAAAATAACGCTCGATGGCACGGTGTTGTGGACTGTACGTACCTATCATTGGTACGTGCATCCCTCAATCCCTGTGAACTTCTCTTTGCTTCCTTGTAAGTCTGAAACACGCCTGGAGCACTGCTTCAGAAAATAGCTGGCGCAAGACATCGGCGCTAAACTCCCCTTGGATCTTGTCCATCCACCCTCTCACCACTGCTTTTCCACAATTGTATCCAGCCGATCCAATGAGCATTAGCCTGCTACGTTCAGAATCACGTCTTGCAACCAACCTACTCAACCAGCCAACCATCAACCCGATGTTGAACGACCACACAAAAAGCGAGAAAGAGAGAGACGGGAAGCTCTCAATACCACCAAGACTAGTACAGGAGCTAGATTCCTCCACACTCATCATGCATAGCATCACATACATGCACAATATCGATAGCCTACGGACAGGGCATTTGTACCGTCGAGTTTATGCCTCTTCTTCTTAAGAATCATCTCCAGTGTTTACTTTCAAATCGATAAATCGGTTATTCCTATCAAATCCATTCCATCGGTACGGGATCCATCACCTATTTACCATGTTTCGATTGCTTGATAGGTTAAGCCCGCCGGCTTCCACGTTCCCACGTTCCGTGGAAGGGTCTCCTAGTAAGTGTTGACATCTATTATGGAGATCCTCTAAAACATGGACGGCAATAGCCCACTACCATATAAACGTCATTATAGACCGTTTTCGTTAGACAATCGCTACTTTCCGACGACATCACTTTAAATTATTTCTCTCCACCGGAAATGTCGATGTTGGCTTTCATAATTGGTCTTAATCTATAATTCAGCTCACCCGCTCCAACAATCCTTTAACACTATAAGCCGGCGTAAATATGGAATCATCCGTAGCTCTCATTCATTCCTGAACCGTTGAGCCGACCGGCAGACGGAGCTTATGAGGCTACTCAAAAACGGCAGGCGGGCTTGGTTTGATGGTCGTGGCCAACATAATTCGAAACTTGAAGGAGACTACCGCGTTGGTGGTAGGTAGCCTGGCAGGTCAAGCGGTCATAAACTAGATGCCAGCCACATGACGACATACGAGGCGACATCGCCCGTCTGTTTGATCGACGCTGGACCCTTGCGATACAAAAAGCTTGCTACCATCTTATGTCGATCCAGTATCGCAACGCTTAATCTTCTTAAACTTAGCTTCCCCATAGCTGCTGGCGCAAGCTAACGTCGTACGTAAGGATCGCAGCCGCTTAGGCGAACAAGACAGCATACACACGTGGGCTAAAATAGACCAAAAAAAGCATCATCAGGTGCTCGTATCTCGCAGTCAAGCTAGCTTTCCTGCAGGGAAAGCTCCTAAATGACTTCGCCGCGAGCTGCAAACCCCTCCGCAATTTCATCTTGCTGCAACGCAACCTTAGAATCGTGGGATTTTGGGTGTGCGCCGGACCAATTGCGAATCTCGGAAAAGTATGCTTATCGATCGCTACCTAGCTAAACGTTGGAATAAGAAAAGAAGGCTTACTACATTAGGCACTTCCCACGCGATGTAATCCTTTTACCAGAGTTGCGATCTCTACCAGAGATATCACCTACCCAAAATGCTACTCATCAGGAATCAACTAATATACGCAACCGTATAAACGATGGAGCTTATATCAGCTACCCCGGTTAACATCTCACGTAAAAAATACAAATTGGATGTTGAGTTTACTATCTTAATATATTGCTGAACGACTACGGCGGCTGACAGTGCCCTACAGTTACTTCCGAGCGGCGCTCGGCATTGTGCATGAAAACATGCATGGTCAGACCAGATGCAAAGTTACAGATAACACTAACATGGTAAATGTTGAATTATTCGCTACCAGATCTACGAACCAGTAAATAGGAATATCTATCGTGATCTAAGACATATCACAGTTAATATCTCCAATCTGGATAGATTCTCTAGATGTGCTATGTTTCAAACATCGTCAAGCTTGTTCCTGCATTGGCGAGACTGCTCTCCGGACTAGGGTATCTGTACTGTGAACCAATAATATGGCTGAGGAGCTGACTTAGGCTTGCGTATCGCTTCCAATGTTGGGGGCGTGAGCAACTAGCTCTTCAGGTTCCTGATTGGCTCCTTCAGAACTTTTACTAACCTACCCGTTGCCGTTGTGGCCGCGTGTGGCCGCGACCCGAACAGAAATAGAAATTTTTATAGTCTCTGGACCACAGATCTCGTGTTGTCTCAATTCTTGGCACCATCTGGCACCCTATCCGCTGGAGACAACCAGCAAGTGGCTTGCTTTTCGGTAAGCGGCGGGGTCCATACAAATGGACTGCATGAGGACTTCTGCAGCCCGGCGGCTCTCTTGATTAATCAAGATGGAGATGGGGATGGAGATGATGACTTCGCCCAAAACCTACCCGTACATCGTTCATATTTATTTTTATATTTTTTAGTGTCCAACTCGGGGAAAAGTGCAAATGCAAGCACGTCAGAATAAGAGAGTAGACTGGGATTAATTGGGTCGTGCGTGCCAAATGGTCCCAAAAATGGCCATGCCGCGGTCCGTCAAGCATGAACTTTAAAGCTAGACTTAGCTAGTAGACCACTCTATCGAGGGTGTGCAAGCGCCACAAAATGCCCAATTCCGTATGCACATATCGCAACTTTAGAACTACCTACCTCCTATTATTCCAATGTTAAATCAAAATTAATTTCTTAGGATCCTGTTGCTCCCAGGGCCTTCCCTACGGCACCTGCACCTGGGCAGCTGAATAGACTATTTTGCTTACCTAATGTCGGATGGATAACCTAAAACTACCTAGTATGTACCTACATGCACAGTAGTAGTCCAACCTACTCCGAATGGCCCGTCCAAAGCCACCCATTTCATATTCATACATTTGTTGCATCCAATGGACGTAACGCTCATCAGACGGATTACGGGTACCGATACTTCAATGTCGACTGCTGCTAATTTGAGATTTGAGTAATCCACCACAGGAAGGCCCTCGATCCAGCTGTGGCTGAAGATCAAGTGATGGCTCACATTTCGATTGATGTTAAGAAATATTGAGATGTGATCAAGAACGGCCACGATGCCACGCTACCACGTAGGACTTGCTCTGCTTCAAGCCATAACGGGCATTCTGAAACATGCTGGACTCGAGATCATGAATGTCGTTGAAACATCCCGAGGTCGGCCCCGTCGATGGTTGTATTCGACTATCATGTTACTACGATAAATCGTCTACCGAATCGTAGTAGTTGAGGCAAAACGAACCATCTCATTGGTGTGCCTGAAAAACTGCATGAACATGCGGCAAGCAGAGGCACCGAGCAATCCTCTGTGCCTCTCTGCTCTTTGCACAAACGTCGGAGCGAACCACATTGTGCTAACCAACTTCGCCAACTCGAGTCTTCCCAGGGCATCCAGGGTAGCGCATTCCAGGGTCGTCGGGTACCTTGCATCGTCGGTAGGCGGTCAGCACCCTTTTTGGGACCCGCTCACACAGCTCTTTGAAACAGACACCATCGATGGTCCAAGGTGGCCCCTCCGCTTCCTTTAGCCAGGAACATGAAACGGGAATAGCTTGTCACAAGTTCTTCCAGAAAGCACATCGAATTACGAAATGCGATAAAAAATTTTGACCGCTGGCGCTGGGCATTGTCATGCCGTCCAATTCCAGCATCGCCCTAGCTTCTCATCACAACAAGGGTTGGTGCCCAGGTGGTAAGTAAGATTCAAGCTAGCGACCCGCCAAATACCCACCATTGCGATATTATTCCGCATGCGTCGATCACCAGAGTCACGAGTACTCTGGGCGCGTGCGTACAGACCACTGCCCTTGGTCCAGCCTATCCCGACGAGCTCTTCGGAGTCTGGATGATCTGGATGTCATGCTAGCGGCAACATGCATAGCAACATAGGGTTGCGGAATCACAATGGCTAGAATCATGATTCATGGCATTTAGCGGCAATATGCATACATACTCTTTCTCTATGCATTGAATCTCGAGTTGTTGTCATTGTCTCCTATTGGGCGAGAATGACCCATTTTCAGTATACATCAAAACCTCATAGGGCTTACATCCATCGAACAACCCGGCATACAGATCAACAGTTGCCATGTTGTTGGCCTGTTTGTCTTTGTTTCATATCTCGGCATTACTTTCCTTCGACATCGTGATGACCTCTACGCTAGAATTCGTAGAGCTGGGTAACCTCTTGGCTCCCCAGAGATCGGCTCGTTTCATCGTCTCGGACAATTTACACCTTCCGCAATCGTCATCAGCCTTCTATTCATACTAACTGCAACCAGAGAGTTTATGAACTACGAGTCCCTGGTCGATGCGACCCTCCTAAGCTACCATACGTACCATTCCTCGTGGATCCTCGGTGCTTTGACTTGGGCTCCCCCCTACCGAGCTTAAATTCTGAAACGCTGGCAGACAAGTGCCTTGTGTTTCAGCCTTCTTGGTGGTCAAGTTTACAGTAACCAGCGCCAACTACAATCGGGCATGGGCGTCATGTAGTTCCCACTGGGCATGCAATTCCATCTGGCCGGCAGATGATTCCCATCGTATACGACATCGTCTTTGCGGTCCATAAGCTGTAGGATCCCAATCCCCACAGCTTTCCTATTTCGTTGCTGTGCTTCTGATGTCCTCTGCAGGTCACATAAGCGGCACTATACCGGTTTTAGCAACACATACGAAGTTTAATTAAACTGTTTCTTTGCGCCTATTCAGGTCCATTAAGCACACAAGTGTAGTGTGCACAACTACGCTCTCCAATGGCCTCGGTATGACCTCTCCGAGCCCAGATCGATCCGTGACCCAGTTCGCCGAGTAGGCTAACCGGAAGACAACCGGCGCCGCCGATGGGGGAGAGATCGACTTCTGAAACTCGCTGGGGGTGCTCCTTGACCTTCACGCTGGACGGACCCTGAACGTTCGTCTTGGCAGTCGCCCACGGCATAAAGTTGGGAGATCCAGAAGTTTTCTTGACGAGGAACAGGGTTCGACGACATACCAACTAGTGGCGGTTTATTTGCAGATCATGAATTCTGTCTCCGAGCCATCAAAAGCGCGACAGCCACAGGTGACCCGCCGCATTACCACTTCGTGCTCCGATGCAAGTGTGGGCAGGTCAAAATCCTACAGTAGTAAGCTCCATCCGGAGAGCTGGATAATACCAGCCCCCGTATATGTGGTTGCCTTGGCTCGTGATACTATTTCGGGACCACATCCAGGTCTAGGCCATACGCAACAACCTGGGGTACTATCAGATTATCAAGAGAGCCGCAAAACCCTAAATTCTTCGGGGTCCTATTTTGCGGCTGCGCCACGATGGGTTGAGGAGGCGAGTATTTACATTACCACCAAAGGAGTTATCCCGACTTCAATCCATCGCGCTCCGCAGTCATCATCCGATCCGGAAGGTCACCTCGAGCGAGCGAGGCACTTGAAACGAAACATCCGCCCAATAATGGCTGACGAGGTAAACAAACCCGCCAGCCTCTGCGGCTGAAGATTAAGCTACTAGGCACGCCTCGTCTGTGCCGTGAAACGCAGCCGATAATTTAATTGCTATCGCAATCGAGCTCGCTGGGGTCTGTGAGCGTGATCCATCGGCGATAAGTCTTATGACGCGCTGTTATCAGGCAGATGGACTGGGTACTATGCTGCGATCGCCAACTAGGGGACACTGTGGACGCCACCCGGTCCCCTGAGACGATCTGGTCGAGGGTCGGAGCCGGTGTTCCAGGTGGGTTCCCTTCGTACGACCCGCCGGTTGCGAAAAGTGTAAAATGTTAGGAGTAGTAGCGTCGTAACGCCACATAGATATGAATAGCTCTTGCTAGTAGTATCGTCTGTTGGGTATCAAGTGACGCGTTTCCGTGTAATACATGAATGAGATACGTTACAGCGAGCACCGTTAAGAAATGCGAGTTTCTTACATATGACATGCAAAGCATTCGCTCGACTGCAATACAACATTCGTCTTTTGCACAATTGGATGCGTAGTAAGATCGAAAAATGATAGGGGGAGTGTAGACTTGCATATCGATAGTAGTATTTCCACGTCCTTCGGACAAGATAACATCATCATCATCATCCTAGCAGTATCAACTGTATCTATGTGTGAGGCAATATGATATGATTCGGTTCCGCTTAAACCCCTCAAACGGCTTCCTACTTCTATCGGATCCGGTTCATACCCTCGGTCCCGGTGAAGTTGTCTTAGTGATACTCTATGGAGAAGTCTTATAGTGCTCGTACCCGAGATGCTTTGAATTACTATCTAGGTATATACTAGTCTCGGTGGCCATTCCCTTGGGGCGGTGGTCTGTAGACTAGATGTTTTGAAATGCGAGATGGTAGTATTTAAGAAATAGCAACGTTTTCTTTACTACATTCCTCTACTATTGACATACTATACATAGGAGTGTACGCGCATGTTAAGCGGCTTACTTGGACGTGCGTCGACCATCTATTCAACAGTGCGGAAGGACACGTATAACATAACGCAAGAGAATATGATAGCTGTCCCCCCCTAATGTGTCGTTTCCTATAGCGCACCACGTTTAACGTCAGGTTAAAGTTGGTTATCGGTAACCCCGAATCGCACGTACCCGTACACTCTACAACTACATATGTATTGATATGTAAGTAATCACACGGTTCATGGGAACGGCCGAGGCGCTTACAAGGGCTGGGTCTAGTGACTAACCTACCACGACAGTGGAATAGGCGAATTGACTCTACGGTAGGGAGCTTGCGTGTTAACGCCTACTTTATTTTAACTCCTTCGACTTCAAGTATATCCGTCGGCGCGAAGCCACGGTCCGTGCTACGTCATAAGGCCCTCCGATAGTGGACAGTTTGTTGTCAGATCCAGTGCTGGTACCTACCTGGTAGTTTTAACCGTCATAGAATTGAGTTACCAGAGAAACTCAAGTG
Source organism: Hypomontagnella monticulosa (assembly GCA_902825475.1). Classification (NCBI taxonomy): domain Eukaryota; kingdom Fungi; phylum Ascomycota; class Sordariomycetes; order Xylariales; family Hypoxylaceae; genus Hypomontagnella; species Hypomontagnella monticulosa. Next base: position 1,901,612 of record CADEBF010000011.1, on the reverse strand, counting down.
AGCATGAGTGATATATAACGTGCCGAGGCTCCCCAAGCATGGCGTCACCGCTGAACTTGTAAACGTAGCTTTTATCAGGTAACGTATGGAAGATCAGCACAAACTTTGCTCTGGCAAAAGTTATTTTAAAAGCAAGGCGCGGAACTAAAGCATGTGAACTTCATAATGAACTTTGACTCGAGATGTTACTACAATAGAATTCATATTATAGTTGAAATTGTCATTGTCATATCTAATATATCCCGACGATGTGCCGAGTGCTTTGTCGTTCTTATGTATGGATGTCTCGTCACTTGTGAACCACTGGTCCTTTTGGTTTTACAATATTCTATGTCCGAATGGGTGCGAAGGAGCAGCTGGTAATACTGGCATAGACAATTTCTACTAGAGAACCCAACGTAAGATGAAAGCGTAGCATTAATTATATTGGACTTGATCAAAGTGCTAGGCTGTAGTTATATGATATAACAATAGCTTCGTAGTACACATAGCTCATGAGATAAATTCCTGGAGGCTGCGACACACGACGCGTAGCACAACGGGCTGAGGTTTGTACCTGTTATTACCTATAACTTGGAAGGAGAAAAAAAGACGAAAACTCTGTAAATCAAATCCACTCCCTATCCCAAAGTACCGGGTAGCATATTAGGGGGAGGGGGAAGGGGGGGAATAGGAAACGCAATTTTACCGACACAATAACCCGGGATAAACTTCAGACATATGCGTTCAGACCTGGCTTTTTTAATTATTTAAAAGCTTCTGAAGCAACGGGATATTAATGCTACTTAGGTAAGTTTATTAAGTCTTGACTCACTAGCAAAGTTTATATAGCGAATGAATAGGGGGGTTAAGAGACAGGGAGACTCTGATAGTGCTAAAGGGAGTAGAGCCTAAATTCGGTCACTCAGACAATCTGTTAGCCGGCTTCGGGAGACGGAGATACCCCTAGCAACATAAGATTGGGAGATTATTTTGCGAGGGAATCACAAGTATGCTCAGCCGGTATCCCGGCTCCATGACGTCTATAACATCAATGATACGGTACTGTGCTGGAGGTTTTCGTAAGTACCAGGTGTGATTCATGCAACGTACCTTTCAGAGATTCACTTCCAACCAGACCAGTGGCACGTAATAGTCGCCCGGGCGTTGTCGTGAAATTTGTTGACTTGAGCCGTAGAATACACAATTTAGTAACCAACCGTACGCCAGCCTTTTCACCGTGACCTGTCCGGATCTACGCCCCCCTTAATCCGTCTTTCGACTTCTCTTCATCAACCCCTATTCACAAGAACCCCTCCGTCCTGACCTCAGGGGGCGGCCTGGGCTTGGCCTTGACCCCTAGACTCGTCAGTGCGGCATGTAAGTCCGGGACCTCATCCGCCATAGCCGCGGGCTTCGCCCACTTGACCGTGCCGTCCTTGTCAATGGCAAAGGCGCCGCCGGTCTGCCAGCGGGTGCCGCTCTCGGCGGGGCGGTTCCAGATATTTTCGTCTTTGCCCAGACGGAAGGTCTTGTAGAGGGTCAGGGGCGACATGACGTGCCAGGTGCTCGACACGCCGAGCCCCCAGCGCGCGTACAGCTCGCGCTCCTCGTCAACGACGACGCGCACCTCCCAGTTCCCGCCCACGTGCACTACCCACCGCTCTGTTGCCTCAGCTGAGGAGTGAGAGACTGCGATGAAGTGCACCTCCTTGTGCTGCGTTGAGAGCTCTGTGAGGTATTTGAAGGTCTTTTCCGCGACTGCCGGGTGTTAGAAATAGGTACGAGGATATTTGTAACAGGGAAATAAAAGCACGTAGTATGTCTTAACTTACACGGATCGCCGCAGTTGCGCAAGAAGACGATGACCGTCGGCTTGTCAGTTGGGAGCTCTAAGTTAGGATGTGTAGGGGCCTTGGAGTCGACTTGAGGCGCTGGCGATACCTCCTTTACGGGAGGCGCCTTGAATGATTCCCATTCCTGTGCTAGGGACATTTTGATATTGTAATTATAGGAGACTAGGATCTGGGATGTAAGTATGCTCTTATTCTTCTAGGACATTAGTAGAGAATTGAGTAATTTAAGGAGTTAATATGGTCCAGATGTCGTACTTGGGTCAAAGCTTAAGCCGCTATTGGTGTAATGGAGATAAGATGAACTTTGTCGGCAATCGACGGCCGTAGCGGATTTATACCTTATCTTGGCAGTTGGTGGCAGTTGTAATTTCATCATCTTCTCATTACCTCATGAACGATCTCATCCAGCCCAACTTATGGTACCTGGTCGGTTTTCGTTATTATTAAGTCTTCGCGATGCGCGAGATTATTACTTTGCAGCTCGGCCAGCAGAGCAATTATCTGGCAAATCATTTCTGGAACGCCCAGGAATCCTACTTTACATATGGAGCAGATGAGGAATCACCTATTGATCACGATGTCCATTTTAGACCAGGCATCGGATCCGATGGATCTGAGACTTTCATGCCAAGGACTGTCATTTACGATCTCAAGGGTGGCTTTGGTACTCTGCGGAAACTAAACGCGCTATATGACATAGATGATGATGCCGCTTCTAGTAGCCTATGGTCTGGTCAAACGGTAGTGCAGAGACAACAGCCAATAGAAGCAAGCTCATATCAACAAAGTCTCGATGCTGGTCAGGCGCCCCCAGAACTCACCGCGAGTACAGTCAGATACTGGTCTGACTTCAACCGTGTTTATTACCACCCGAAGTCCATCATTCAGTTAAGTGAGTATGAGCTCAACTCAACAGTTATGCCCTTCGAGAAGTGGCATATGGGCGAAGAGCTATTCGCTTCACTCGACAAGGAACACGATCTCCTGGATCGAGATTTACGCCCATTTGTCGAAGAGGCGGACCAGATGCAGGGTCTTCAGGTCATGACTGGTTTCGATGATGCCTGGGCCGGGTTTGCAGCCAAGTACCTGGAGCGACTCAGGGATGAATACGGCAAAACCCCTATCTGGGTTTTTGGAGCGCAGACACCGTCTAGAGGACTGCCAAGAGTATATACCCTTGCCTTCCTATTGACGTTCAACACTTACTTAAGATAGGAGAAGAGACTGCTGAAACTCGTCAACAAAGCTCGAGCTCTCACGGAATTGAATTCACAGGCGTCTTTAGTCATTCCACTTGCCTTACCTGACACTCCCCTGCCAGCAACTATACAACTTGACTCTTCATCACCTTGGCACGTGTCGGCTCTTTTTGCCGCGGCCTTAGAGAGTATGACTCTTTATACCCGATTGAGGACATCCGATCGCGTCTATTCTAGCAACTTCGGAAACATGACGGACCTCCTGAACGTATTTGGAAAGCAGACAATCGCGAATCTGGAAATGAGCATTTCGAAAGATTCGAAGCCTCATCTGAACGGGACGAATGGTGACACTAACGGCTTAAATGGGAGGGGCGAAAACGGTATAGACGTGGACGAAGAGTCTGAGTCTGGATCGCAGAAAGGGACCACAACGTTGGATATCGATTTGTCCTCTCCCCAAGACCTAAGCCTTGGTTCCGGTGGAAGAAGGCGCCGCAGACGTCGTATCTTTAGCCAGATATTGGCAGATAGAGGGCCAGACGATCTAGAAGATGCTGATATACAGCACGACTTAGAGGCGAGGGAGATGTTCGGTATGCGACGCCGTCCAAAAGTTCATAAGTGAGTGGTAACCTACATGGTATTTCCTGGCTGGACCTATCCAGGGCTGACTATTATTATAGCTATCGATCACGGGTTGCTTTCCCCATCATCGACAGTTACCCCAAGATATTCCGGGATTTCTACGGTCAACCACTGAAGGATCACGTGTCGATTCAGACAGCGATATCTACGGACTCAACCGTCACGGATAAGGTGAAGGCCTTGCGCAGCACCGTTGTCCGGTCTATCGGCCTAGAGGATCGAGAGACGATAGGCAACGAGCTCGCTGAAATCGCCGATAGCTACAAAGAAGGCTGGTCTAGTGATAGTGACGAGGACTATGATGATGAATGAAAACCTCGACTTCTCGATAAATCTGAGGGTACTACGTGTGCTTCGGGCATTAAATGTGTAAGAGCTCCGGGGATAGCAGCTAAGCTATCGATATCCTGCAATCGATCCGCAATCCTGATTGCCTACTGGCCTTCTAGCCCCGAGAAGCGTATTGGGCGGAACAAACCGTTTGGATATGCCTCACAAACACGTTTGCTCCATATTTCTTCTCGCTTTCTTTTACCTCCCAGAGTTCCCTCGAGTCATGTCCCTGAATTATTTTTGTCGGAGGGCATACCCAGTTACACAGCACAACGTTGCTTTTCCTATGAACGACCTCGTTTGCTGGTCCGGGCTCATTACCACAATCTAGGGGTTTACATAGCAACCCTTACCTCCTGTTGTACAGCATGAAATAAATAGAGGACCCGTCATCAACATCCATAAATACCTATCCGCCACCGGCTCTCCATCGGCTTACCCATCCCTAGCGCTCGGGCCAAGCCCACCCGAACTTGTTCTGGCCGGTCCATCTCCGTCTATCTCTGTCTCGAACATCACTACACCCCCTATCCCTGCCTAGCTCGCGTCTAAGTGCCTCCTCCCTTACGCTACTAAACACGGGCCGAGATATCATGTCCTACCGATACTCTACGGCCCGATCATCGGTAGCCCCCCTTACCCCTATTACTCATAGTGATGCCCACCTTGATATGCGGTCAAGCAGCTATCCCCGAACCATCCGGACTAAGGCAGCAATGCAATGAACGTCGGTCACTATATGGGTGTAGTAATTCCAGGGCCCACACCAACTAGACATGCGATGTAACACGTAAGCGGCAGGAAGGACGTCACGAGGGGGACTCGGTCTGCGTGTTAGCGGCGCTGAGCTACGTGTGCCGAAACGTACAGCTGATCTTAGGGTGGATGTGTGGGTAGGTGGATAGATGGGGGCTTCGAGAACTCTTGCCAAGTTGGAAACCGGGCACGGGTCTAATAAGGAGGTAGTGGGACACTATGGATATATACGTAGCAAGGCAAGTTAAGGAAGAAGAGGATGGAGTGACATCGATTTGTTACAATGGGCACTTCTACAACACCTAGCTCAAGATAAGGATCTAGACTATGATTCTCAATGTCAAGTTGCTCGTGTGCATAATAGCTTGTTGATAGATTTGTACTTGAGGTAGCGACTGGTATAATTCTCCACTTCCTAGCTATAGATGTATCCTCCGTCAGTAAACTCTCCATGATATCAGTCTTGAAGGAGTAGAAATAGGAAAGAAACTAGGAGAAGAACTAAATGATCGTGACAGCATCTCGTCCATATATCATTAAAAAAAGACTGGAAATCAAGCTCGAAGCTTGGAACCAGCTATTTCGAGAGAGATTACCTCGAAATCCCCCCTTTTACCTCACTCTTTCAATGCTAGTTTTCCTGGGATCGCCCTGGGAGGGTGATACATGTTTTTCTGGTATTCTTTAGAATACCCTGGGGTTGACCATATTCTCCGTTTCAAATATGGTACTCCCCTTGTAATAAAATTTACACGGGAATATTCCGGCGAATTTCTTCGAAGAAATTGTCGATAGTTTGATGGCTGTTTCCATTGCTTCGGATCCTGAGCCAGTTAAATAAACTCTGGCTACTTACTATCAGTTCCTTGGATGAGCTTCTTACGCGGGAGATTGACTGCACCGCTAGTCCAAGCGAAGACTGCGAGGTACGGTGTCCCAGGAACGTAAGATTGATCATTTGTAGCTGTGATAATTCTATCGTTTCCGTATCTGACATTGCCCGGGGGCTTCTTTCTGGATGTTTACAGTACATAAGTTATTGCTAATACTCTGTGAGTTTTGTCGTTAATGATGTACCGATGAGTGAAATGTGTGAGTTCTGCTATCTGGGAAAGATCATAATAGGGCCACCATCCATATTCTGGTGAAGTATGTAACGAAGGTGATGCCGATAAATACCAACTGTTCAAGCTACATTTCCATCGAGGCGAGAGCCGGGTATCTTTCATTGTTCAATAAGTGGCCTGTTAATAGGCTACCCTGAGGATGGAAGTGCCACCATTTTTTGAATGTTTAGACCGGTGCCATTTAGTTTGGCTCAGCGTAAGCTTCTTTCCCCAGCTTGCCGAAGACATCATCTACGACGGCAACGAATTTGTCGACAATTGTTTCCACGACCTCGCGAGTGATGTTGTACGCAGGCATGATCATGACATGGTCGCCTCTGCCCTGGCCGGCGCACCCCTGACCGTAGTAGATGGCCATGTTGTAAGGGGGGTCTAGAGCTGTCTGGTGGACGCGGTGCGCAAGTTGTAACTTAGGGTCAAAAGGTTCTTTAGTTGATTTATCCCGTACAAACTCGACACCCCAGAACAAGCCACGGCCTCGGATGTCACCAACATTAGGATGGTTTTGTAGCCTGTCCTGGAGTAGCTTCCTGAGATACTCGCCCTGAGCCTGGACGTTTGGTAGGAGGTCATCGCGCTGTACTATCTGCTGCACCTTCAGGGCCGCGGCGCAGGCAACGGGATGGTTCATATACGTATGTCCATGCGTGAAGGTTGCCTTCTTCGCTTCCATCGCCCGAACAATCTTATTGCTGGCCAGTATGGCGGAGACGGGTTGGTAGCCACCACCGAGGCCCTTACCGAGTGCCTGTATATCGGGGGCAACACCCTCTTGCTCCCAGGCGTGTAGCGTACCAGTTCTTCCCATACCACACATAACTTCATCCAATATGAATAAAGCCCCGTATTTATCGCACACAGCCTTCATGGCTTGGAAATAGCCATGGACAGAGGGGACGCAGCCTGAGGCCGCGCCGACAACTGGCTCCGCGACGAAAGCCGCCACGGTGTCTGGTCCAGCCTCAAGGAACGCCTGTTCCAGCTCTTCTGCCTTACGAGAGACGAATTCCTCGTCCGACTCCTCTGGTAGCCTCTGACGATAAGGATTGCAAGCTGGTATGTGATAGGTGTTCGGGAGTAGGAGTGGCTTGTATGGGTTTCTTCGAGCCACGTGACCTCCCACGGATAACACGCCCAAAGTGACCCCGTGGTATGATTCTTCTCGGGCGATATAATTGACACGCTGGGGTTCATTCGTCCATACGAAGTACTCGCGGGCAAGCTTTATAGCACCCTCCATCGCCTCGGAACCTGGTATACCAAAAAGTTCTAGCAGGGTACTTCGTGATGAAGGCTGGGGATTGGGACTGTAACATACCCGACGATGTCATCCAGGCCTTAGTGAAATGGCCATTTGAGGACTGTGAAAGCCACTTGCACAAGTCCCGTCGACTCTGGGTATCGAGAAAGCCCCAAGGGACATAAGATACGGCGGCATTTTGAGCAGCGATCGCATCTGCGACCTCCTGTACGCCATGTCCAATACACTGTTAGACCTCAGGTTAGTAGTCTATTCCTCTGCATAGAGCTTGACATGGAGGGCGTGCTTTGATAAGTCAGAGAACGGTGAGAGACGGGGAGACACGGCCGGAAAAACTGTGGTTCACCGGAGAGGGGGGCCGGTGCCGGTACCCATGGACGTGGAACCGGGACGTTTCAAATATCAGATAGAAAGCTAGAGTTATAGGGTCTACTCACTGCTACAGCGGCGCCTCCGCACGCGTCTAGTATCTCGCGTCCGTCTGCGAGGTACAGATAATTTCCCTTGCCTCTTACGACGAGGGGTAGGTTGGAATCCATCATATTTTCCGATGCTAGTGGGGCCGATATAGTGGTAGACGTGGCGGCGTGATCGAGATTGTGTATGTGCATCGGGTTTGTGTTATTGGTTTGGTGTAGGTTCACCTTTGTCTTGGGAAAGACATTAGAATTTAGTTTCAGTGTTTCGACCAACATCGGGTTAGTTTTAGTAGAGTAAGATGGCCGGATTGGGGAGTAGAGTTTCTTTGTTACCTGCCTTACATATACAATATGTCGTCTCCGGGAATTGGCCTTAGGCTCAAACTCGAGCTCGATGAGTGCCCCATATCTGCATTTATAGGACTTACGGATGGCCGACCATAAGCAACGAGGAAGGGAAAGGGGAAGGGAACGCATTATGGTCACGCAAAACTGCGCCGTTAGTAGGCTCCTATCATCCAATCATGAAAAGGACGCCCCTATGCAGTCGATGAAGTATCACCGGAGCCACACTAAGCAGACTACCGAGGATGATCAGGGACTATACCATGTATCCCATGACGCATAGCCAATGCGAATCAGAAAGCAAGCAGTCAGCAGATCCTAGCTTTCGTGCTTTCATCAGTGACATGGCCCCCCTGGAAGAGTAGTCCTATAAAGTACGATGCGTATATGGAGTGGCTTGAGATCTAATAGCAGGGGTTGTCAGTCTTGTTGCCCAAGAGGAAATGGGGAATCCTAATTCGCATATCTAGCGAACAGAGCTACTAAGAATCTTACGACCAATGGGAATAGGAAGGCCGTTCGCCTTTAAGCCCAAGCACTAGCTTGAATAGACGTCGCGAAGTGGCACCCTCACCGCTATGTAAGGATATCTCATGAACGCTCATCTGATTGGTGGGGTTTCAAAGCAATCTCTGGCTACCACGCAGTCGCCTCATGGTTTATGAACGCCGGCTTCTCACGGGCTGGACTTGCGGGTCCCTGCCGACAGGGCTGGATAACATTCTTCAGCAACTAGACCCTGCCCAACATGCAGCTTAACGGTGTGGTTGCAGACCGAAACCGCAGACTTATGCAGCCCGAAACGTCCACATTCATAAGAAGGCTGTCTCGTTCCAACTAGGGAAGTATCTTATTGCAACGCCAGAACGGCAAAGGTGGCAGCACTGGTATAGTGTAGCATATTGTATAAGAGTTCTCAAGAGGCGTTGCCAAGGAGCGGACCTCTACCCGGGCCAATAAAGTGAGTCGATGGTAAAGAGTCTCACATTGTAATTATTCTCATAGGGAATATCTTCCGACTAAGTAGGTAGATTGAGGGGGTTGATTCTGGGAAGGTTGATAGGCTTATGGGGTTGCCGTACCACAAAGCGACGAAGCGACGAAGCAACGACGCTAATGAAGGAAGGTCTAGCCCCAGGCCGTGTCGATCGCCAAAGGGAACCAGCGGTTGGGATATTTCCATATTCCCACAATCCGGGCTACCTCACGAACTGATCGCAAGATCAAACACCGGCCCGAGACCGCTTAATTATTGACAATTGCCCTTGGACTTCTGGGCACGATGACATGGGTGTATTACGGGCCGACAAGAGGGGCGACCGGAGTTCTGGATAGACTGCTCGGCAATGCACTCACCATGCCCCATGTAACTTAGTGCTGATGCTAGGGACGTGTCACCGAGCATGCTAAGGTTGAGATCCTGTTCCTGGTTGTGGAATCATCGCACGAATCATGTCGTGCTCCGAGGAGAGGGATCGGGTTTCGAAGGAGCCTGAGGGCTGAACATATGCCGTTATGGTAATAATCCAGAAGCATTCAAGCTTCCATGGTTTGAGAACGTGCGTGGCGTCTCGTGGCCTACGTAACGATGTCGGAATAAACTCGTTTACAAGCAATTGTGGGATATGTGGGACATTTGAGGATCTGATGGAGAAGTGAAGATGAGGCGAGTACTCATCTCTTGATTGGCTTATACTATTTTACTGTCGCTAAATTCGGGAAATCCGCAAGGACAAGCTCCTTTAGGTTTGATGAATCAACATTGAATGGTGGATTTTGACGCGTTGCAACTCTTATTAATACATAGTCCTGTGCCTTCACCCTTACGCGACTAGTCAGCCAATCAGATGATATGTAAACTCATCAATCTACTGCCCTAAGTAAGTACCCGTCATAGTAGGTCTATTAAGTAATCAATTGATCCGCTTGGTGCGGAGTGCCATCGATTTGATACTTACTTCCGATATACATACTTACATGTAGGTATAATACCTTGTGGGAAGTAACCAATTCGGATTTCCCCCTAAACAAATATGAATAGCTATTAATTACTTACATAAACCATTGGGCATGTGAAATGGATGTGGGGAGAATACTCCTCCAGATCATGTATTGTAGGTTTGGGTTACTATGATATGTACTACCACCTTCTAGCGTTACAGCTCATGTCGTCGATTCGTGGCTAGGCTTTGCTCTAGAGCAAGGCTGATACGCACCCAGCCCATATATCTTTAGTTCCTCTGCATATCCGGGTTACATCTTGAGTCTTACGACGCAAAAACATTACCTGCCAATGAGACCCTCCTGGTCACACCCTTCGGTGGCTTGAACCATTCCGATCATGGCAACGACCTCGTTGCCCAGGTTTAAGTAGACCGAAAAACCCGAAATAAATTCCATAGCCGTCAAACAGCGCCGATCAGCATACTGTCGGGACCGGCATGCGGCCGAGATATACCTAGGGTCCGGCTATCGACTCTGATCGCTTTTCACACCGGTCTTGCTGCCTTGCTTCTATATGAAACCCTTTCTAAAAGGGGACTTGCGCCTTGTACGAAAAGCGGGAGTTCGTCTGACGTTTCACCACTTTGACTCTGAACGTATCTAGAGTCTTGCATGTGCGCTTTAAGACTTCGGGTACGACAGTGGATTGCCACCATCCTTGACGATCGTTACGGTCGCTTAGGAGGGGAGATCAAGAGGGGAGAGGAAGACTCTGAAAGAGTTGGTAGAGATGAATATATTTCACTTGGAAGACAATATATCATAGGAAACCAGTTGTTATAGGTCAAGTCGCTCTACTTTTGAGTATACTATGTAACTCGATCTGTGCTCAGACCACTCATCTAGGACGCCGTGGGCGTATACGCTAATTCGGATGCGTCTGGGGATAATTCATATCGAACCACCATCCTCGAATAAGTAATCCGGCAGCCTCGGATGCTGTGATATTAAGATTCTTAACACTGTTCGTAAAACGCACTAGGTAAACATCTCTATAGTGATCTGTTTAGGACGGCTATACTTACCCAATCAAATTTCTGAAATAGAAGCCAACATGATGCATGCAGTTGGGATAGGAAGTCACAAAGCCTATTATTCTAATTTGGGATGGGCGGCATAGCTAACACTTCGTGGATTTGGTCTGATTCCTCTGGATTTGAGAACGTGCCTTAAGAGGATTTACGGTTGCTCACCCGACGTCGCTTCAGGCAAAGATCTTCCAAACCCCTGATAGGAGTTTAGCTATTCAACTTCCCATTTATTATAGCTCTTCCATTGATGATACAAATGTTAAGCGAGGTAGCAGCAAGTCTCATATATTCCATATGAAAATGTTAATATGTAGCCTACTGACACAACTTTTTTTTTTCATCCATGGTCAATTCCTTACTCTAATAGTCACCCGGCTTTACATCCTTCATATCGTTCAACCAAGCGGGGGATCACAATATTTGACTCTTTACTCTAGTAACACCGCATGAGACAAGCAGATATTATATATACTGTACCAGCACTATTTGATTGAATATACGTATCCCTAGAGGATTTGACGCAACGCGTAAAGTGAATAGTCTAATAGGGATTATGAATGTTTGTCAGCAATTACTTACGTCGGAGCGGGTTCGGGTCCCGTCGGCTCCTCCCGTCCCGCGGGGCGTGGATGTCATCCTCTACCTCGACTAAACGAATAACATCGAAGGGAAAAAATATTTAATAAGTTTCATAGGCGAATCACTGCCTCGGTTTTACAGGTACTGAGGTCTTGTAGCCGCCTGCTAGGGGGATTGGTTCTACCTCTAGTGCTAAGTAGGCATTTCTTTAGGATCGAGTATGACAGAGGATATCTCTGGAACTAGCGGACCATAGGTACCTACCCATCTACGCTACATAAAAGTATTACGTGTGTGGGTTTCGGTCGGCCTGTAGTAAGCAAAAAAGGACAATACCTCGAAGCAACAGTCAACATCTCGTAGGATACCCAATCAGGAGACTGGTAAGGGGTTGGGACGGGATAAAAACAGGTAAGAAATACTGAAGCAAGTGAAAGTCTCGTGACGAGCTAGTGGAAGAAGAGATGTAACTGGTGCTAACTTCGTAGCATGTCTCCGCCAAGATGCGGGAAGAAAGAATAGAAGCAGTAGGCTGAGTTACCGAGAACGATAGTCTCCGCAATGATGTGCAGAGAATGAATTCAGCCTGGTCCAATAGGAAGGTGTAAGAGATCTGAATATAGCGAATTGGAAGTTTCTCGACGGAAGTGCGGGACTTTGTGGGACGCGTGCATGGAAATGGTACATAGTATTATTTTATTTTGAGCACGATACCTAAGGCTGGAGTTGCGAAGCTCGAGGACCTGGCTCAAGAAGCTGAAGTTGGAGACGGGTGGATAACGGCTGTACTATGGTAATCATGTCTTTTGCTATAAAAAAGTATAAAATATGCTATAATGATGAGGATGGGATGATAATAGTAAATAAGCGCAGGCTACGCGCGAATGAGAGGCAGTAAAAATAGGACTGCATATAGCAATGCCTCAGTGGGGATGACTTATCCTCTTATGTTGTGTGTGTTGTGTAAGAGACGATGAGGCTAAGGTGAAAAATGATTGAAGGAGGAGGAGCTTGGGGCACTTGGGCACTTTAAAATAATCCGGAGGTGGTTAAGGTGCCTGGGTCCACTGGCAGTCGAGTTTGTTTAAAAGGGTGACGCGCCTCGGCGGGAAAGTGGTGACAGGGGTGTCTTTTTGAATTGCGTAACAAGGCGGAAAGTCGCGACAGATCGACATTTTTTTTTAAACAAACCACATCACCAAGTCAATATTTGAAAACCACTGTTCAACATCAAATCGCATCGCATCGCAAACTACTTAACTTCGGTTTGCCATATAGCGCAACAACAACATACTACATTGAATTATAATCTATTAGTCTATCGAAAACCTATTATTTCAACTCGTTTACTCGGCAAAACGACAACCGATTTGTTTTATCGAGCATTCAATTTTTTTGGGTAGTGTGGCTGACTGTACTTTACCGTTATTACCTACTTATCAGCATTGAACTGTAATTGAAGTAACCTTAGTACTGGACTGATTAGGTAGAGTTCCTACCACCAACAAATCCTTTCCTCATTTCGCTCCTCTCAACTGGCGCGCCTCATTTCCCTCCACCGCGTCAATACCACCATCTCCGTCACCGCGATTGATCCTAGCCTCTGAGGCTCAACGCATCCTTGTACCGCCAAAAAGAACCCCACTACTTTTCGAATCGGTTCATCTGTCAAATATCGCGTTACGATTCAACTATTTCCATTGCGATAAACGGCGAGTATTGCGGCACATCGCAATTCACATTCTCGCGCCGAGTCGACCAACGATTATACTGTGCCAACGACCCCTCTCTCGTCTACGCCAATCGAGACGGGCCTGCCCGTGCATTTCGCATCCTCCCCACTTACTTGGGAATCGCCTGTATTATCCCGCAAATCGTCCTGTAATGGGCTTCTAACATGCCTCCCTCATCCAAGAGATCACAGAGGACGCGCCGTCCCCGCGACATTAGTCCGAGCCCTGCCCCGCTAGAGCAGTCCTCGCCGTCGCGCCCGGCCAAGCGCAGGAGGAAGGTAAATGAGCGCTCTTAAATCTTACTAGCTGTGTCTGTATGCTGATGAAGGTGGTATGACTAGGTAGAAGAACCTCAATCGGAGCCGGTCGAGGAGGAGAATTCGAGTCTCACCATCGATAACTCCGTTTCTGAAGGCTCTTCTCACAATGATGACCGACTGATCACGCAGGTAACCCAGCATCTGCGCAGCATCCAAACACAGGCCAGTCGAGATCACGCCAATACGATCCACGAATCTAAAACCGAAGATATCGAGGCCTATGCCAAGATCTCAGCTCACGATTGGACCTATTATGTCAGATCTTTGTCGATCAATATCGGCAGAAGCTGTGAACCCTCCCAGTCCCAACCCCCCGTGCAAGACCATGAAGACAAAGATTTTGTCCATATCGACCTTGGACCTTCCAAGACCTTTTCACGCCAGACAGCTATTATTTACTACGACTCTGATTCCGGGAAATGGTTTGTTCTGGCCAAGGGAAGGAACGGAATCAAGGTCGATGCCGTCCCCTTCAAGAAGACGGACGACCCGCACGCATTGTCCAGTGGAGAAGTCATCGAGATAGGCGGCATTGAGATGATGTTTGTTTTGCCAGCGAATATCAGTCCACTTCGCATACATCCAATGTACCTCGAACAGGCTGGCATCAAACCTCCGCGATCTAGTCCTACACGTGAAACCGGCAGGACTGCTCTGCCTACAGCACCTTCCGGCGACCACCCCTCTTCACAGTCAACGGTGAGACCCTCTTCCTCCCGTGGCCAACTATTCCAGCAGCCAATTGCGCCTGCACCTCCGGACTATAAACGGCCAGGAACACCGCCATCGGCTAAGAGTAGACCCACGACTTCCCAGCAGAAGACACCCGCACATGGATCTTCCGGCACTGTGATAATGAGCCAAAGTGATGTAGATCTCAGCAGAGATGAGAACAAACACATCAAGCCGCACTTCAGTTACGCGCAGATGATAACCCAGGCCATTATGAGCACCCCGGAGGAGAAATTGAACCTGGCTGGCATCTATCAATACATAACCAGGCACTACGCTTACTACCGGCATCAACCACCCTCAGGCTGGCAGGTGAGTATTCAGACCCTATTTCAGTCACTTGATCTAGCCCCGTTGACTAGGCCGCAGAACTCAATCAGGCATAATCTATCGTTGAATAAGTCTTTTATGAAAGCTCCACGAACGACCGATGAGCCTGGAAAGGGTATGAAGTGGGAAATTGTCCCCGAGGCACGTGAGGAAATGGTTCGTGTCGCTTACAAAGGTGGGCGTGGTGGGCACCGTGGCTCTTCTGCTCCCTCCTCCCCCAGCCAGCCTAGCCAGCTGAGCTACGTCGGACATGGCCCGGCCTCAGCTCGGGAACCTGCGTCGACTCGGAAGCGTAAGGCTTCCCCAATTGCTTCGCCACCCCCACGCCCGTCCTTGAATCTCTCTCATGTGACACCGGACCGTAAATATCTACCAACCGGACCGGCGAGCTTCCAGGATGGCAGCCCTCTCCCGCGACGCAAGCCCCTCGACGTATCTAGCTCGTTTAGCACGACTGACGCCCTTCCGCACTCGCCGCCGACCCTTTCATCATCGTATATGCAGGACGAGAGTGCATCATTTGTGACGCCAGCGCCCCATCGAGTCCACCCTCGACTCGCCCCTCCTAGCACCGCCCAGAGACCCAGCCAGCACATGCCGACCAGCTCTCCTGCGGCCTTCTGGAAGTTTGCTGATATCAATAGCACACCCTTGAAGCCGTCGCAGTACGACATGAGCCCCTCCAAGCACCTGGCCCTGCCGAATAGCAGCAGCCCACCTCCTGTCGCTGGCGATCGTTCCCCTATCGCTAGCCCCACTCGATCGACCCGATCTACTCGCGCCGAGACCCAGGAGCGCGCTACTACGGTTGTGGAGGAAGAAGAGGAGGAAGGCGGTTATGACCTTACCAAGTAAGCTAACCCTTATTTACGGTTATTGATTGATGACTTCGAATCTTTTCTAACAATGCATACAGGGGTTTCCAGAGCATCGGTTCATACCACGCTCCTGTCAGCTTCGGTGGCCTAGTCCCTCGCGCTAATGGCGGCCGAGCATAAAGGAGTTTACTATCAGCCTTCATACCCGCTCGAAGGTGCGATAGACTCGAATCACATTTCTCTCTATCAAAACAAGGCGTTGTGTTGTGTTGCGGAGTTGTCATCTATAGGGGTTTTCACCTTTTTTGTTACTACCTTTCGGTATTATTGGAGTTGCGTTGAGTTACGCGCGGTCTTTGCATTTTTGACGGCCGGCCGGCAGGTTTCGTTCGGTACTCTCCATTCTACAACTCGGAGGGACCTAGGACGTTAGGTCGGAGGATGGAAGGCAGGTTGTACCATGAGTCAAGTACGGATTTTACTAAAGATCTGGCGTTTTCCGGCGTTTTTTAAAGCAGCAAAAAGGCAAAGGCACTGGGGCGGTTCGGGGAAAGAAATCTTTGCATCACTGCTGAGGAATGGGAAGAAATGGAGTGTAAAGGCTTGTATTTGGAAGAGGAATGGAGGAAAGGAGGAAGGACACGACTACGATGTTCGGATGGAACTTGCTTTTCGACGATTTGCTATTGAACTTGAATACGCCATGTTCAAGGCCAAGGAATGAAATGAAATCAATGTGACGAGTTACCCATACCACACAACCTGTCTGCCTATATTTGATTTGTATGTGTCCGTATACCGCGTTGTATTTCATGACTTGTAGGAGACGAATAGGAACAAGTACATCATGTTGGCAATTTGACACTTTATACGTGTACGTAAGAGTGAAGATGTCTATTAACACACGTAGTGCCTTTCGAACGGCTACGTGTCCATGAGAGGGGGGTTAATGGGGCCCGGTTCCCCCAAAGCGCCCCCTTTTTATACCTAAGTGACCGCCGACCGTATCTACCAGATATATACACAAGGTACTTATTCAATAACCCAAGTACCGCAATGAGTTCGGGCATACCATACGTACATAACGTACGTAATAAGTAATGGCTGAAGGCTCAGCCAACCAGCCGGCTGACTGAGAGCCGCCAGGAGGGAAATCGATGATATACACAATGCATGCAAAACTCCCTTTGCGATCTATGCCAACCGAACGGTCGTAAGAGGGGAGATAAGGGGGAAAAAAGACAAATCTTGCCTCCATTTTTTATTTCCTGAGACGCCTCAAACCGGGGAGTTATGATGTGATGTGATGAAGGTTGTGATGTTGACACACTTGAACTTTCCATTCTTTTCTCCTTTATTTTCTTTCCTGCCCATACCCTCTGCCTGGTCCCCAGTCGGGAGCCACTCATACCCATGATCGATAACTCGTGTCGAACCTCATTCCCCGTAACCCGCACATCCAATCCATACCGAACGTTTATATCTAAGCAGCTGCTGCGCCTACGCGAGTCTTAGGCCCGCTGCGACCAGCGCGCTTCTTAGTGCTCTTCTTCTGTGCGTTGCTGCCCTCGATGAATTTGATGAGGTCGTCGATGCTCCTAGCATCGGGTCCACTCGATTTGGGCTTGCTGAGCGCGGTCGGCTGTGCCGTAGCGCCAGCGCCGCCTCCTAGCGCGACGTTACGAGGCGGGAATCTTATGCCCGCACGCAGGCGTCTCGCCTGGGCGTCCTTGTCGCGTTTAGCGATTGCAACAGCATTCTGAGTAAGCTGTTCCAGCCAAGTCTCGGCCTCCTTAGTGTTATTATTCTCGGCTCCGAGTTGGTCCTTGAAGATGTTATAGCATTCGCGCATTTTAGCGAGGGCGGCCTTGGACTCGTTATCCAAGGCCAGCGCTTGGGCAAGTTGGAAGAGGAGACTAGCCGCAGGGAGGGATTGCTTGCCCATCACTCGCTCGCAAACAGCAAGTGCTTGCTCAAACCAGGTACGAGACTCGTGGTATGCTTGCATGTGCTGCAGCATAACCGCCGCATTGTTTAGAGTTGTGATCGAATCAGGATGGTCAGGTCCGTAAATAATCTTCCATAGGTCAAGCGCATGCTTGACATACGCAAGAGCCGTCTTGCTGTCGCCGGATCCATGTACGTAGAGACCGAGATTTAGGTAGTAAAGCAGCGTTTCCGCGGAGTCGACACCGATGGTTCGTTCTGAAACAATGACGGCCTTCCTCGCTAGGTCAACGGCAGCTTCCTTCTCTTCGAGCTGGTAGTAGATCTGTGCGAGGCTGGAATACGCTCGTGCAACTTCTGGGTGGAGGATTCCGTAGATTTGTTCGTGAAGAGTCAAACTCTCCAATAACAACTCCTGACCAATCTTCCTGTTATTTTGCATGATGGAATGACGGCCACCCTCCAGTGCCTCCTCAGAAATCGTACTCTTCGGTGCTGAGTCCTTGATAATGGGGACAACGTTGACAATATCATCCGGCGTAAAGGTGCACGGATTACTGGTAGAGGATGCGACAGAGGCCGGAGATCCGTCCCTTGACTTCTTCTTTTTCTTCTTGCCCTCGGCGTTTGCGTGACCATTGACGCCATTTGTAGTCGTCGTAGGGCTAGCCTCGCTAGTAAATTGGAAGTTCTTTACTTGTAATTGAAGACCCAGCCTCAAGGATACTTCTCGGAGGAGTTGCAAGTGTTTGACCTTACTACTCCAATCCGAGTCTAATGTAAACTTGAATCGACGAACTGCTTGGGCCTCAATTTCCTGTCGAAGGCTCTCCGGCGTTACGTTCGCGAATGCAAGGTCGGCTTCAGGATATAGCGCCTTCAGAGACTCATCGATATCGGCGACAGGCTTGCTGTTTAGTCCTGACCCGAGAAGACAGTTGAGAAGATGGGCAACGCAAGCAGAGGTTAAGGGGATGGGCAGGTATCGCAGGTACTTGCTCGCCACATGCTTGAATGCTCTTGATATTATCTCTTGCAGGCATAGGTCTCGAAGACGGATAAGCTTGGGACCTTCGCAAAGAGAAACGACCTTGCCGAGATATCGCATGTTAATTCCGCGCTTTTGCATCATCTTCGTTAGAGATAGGCCATCCATCGGGAAAGGCAGGTCCGAAGCCTTGATATCATTGACGAAGCTGGGGATCACTTCGTCACGTAGATACTTGCAGGCATTACGAACATCCTCTTCATCAGCAGCTAGCTCCTCCTTCTCTTCTTCAGTCTGGGGTATTTGACCACTGTAGACATCAGGGTTGAGCGAGAAGGAAAATTGAGACGAATCAATTCGGTCTTCGGCTTCCGTTGCAACGTCGTCATTGGATTCATCCGATTTCTCTTCATCCTTACCTTCCTCCTTCTTTTCCTCTGTGGACGAAGGCTTCTCTTCACTTTTCTCATCTTCGGACTTAGACTTGGACTTTTCCTTCTCCTTTAAACGAGCGAGCTCCTTATTGGCCCATTCACTCCACTTCTGGGTCCTTACCACTTCCACGAGTTCTGGCCGTAAGACGGTCATGCGGTGAGGATACTCAAGATCATTCTTCTCCCCCTCGGTGCTGCTGTTCTCCTCGAGCCATAATACGTCTAATGGGGTTATACGGTATAAATCGAGAACATATTTTCGACCATCAGTGCCCATTAAGCCTTTAGTCTCGACACTGGCTTCCAAGTCGAATCTCTTGCCATCCTTGTCCCACACAGGATGCTTCTTGACCTTCAACGCCTTTGAAAGCTTCGCGAAGGTTGGCGCGAATCGCTCGTCGGCCGCGACGATCTCCTTGCCTTCCACTGCACCGTATTCAATAGAGTTCTCACCAGGCTCCCTTTGCTTGAAAATGCCTGGGACAACAGTCTGACCGACAATTCGCTTTCCGAGATAGTCGACCACTACGGTTGCCGGGCTATATAATCCGTCGATGTCCAGTTGGTTGACTAGGCGTACTCCATTTACGTCCTTGCCTGTTGCAACCCTGGCAGCATCGTCACCACCCTCTGAAGTGAAAGTTCCTACACCATCCGCACCAAACGAGAAGAACACATTATTGTATACGAAGATCTGGGCATCCCGACCCTCCGTGGGGTTAAGGGGTGTGACTTCGCCGCGGGCGACCAGAATGGCTCCTCTCGCAGCGGCATCGGAATAGTCGGCGAACAACTTTGAAATAAATCGTTCTCTAAAGACACGGTCTTGTACCGTTTCCTTCGGCAGTTCCCGAGCCGACTGGAACTCTTCGTTCCAGTCCCGTAAAGTGTCGGTATTATCCACGCCGGAGATGAGGTACCCCTCTTGAGTCCTCGTAATATCCGGGCTATGAGCACACAGTGATGAGGACTGTGAGGGAACCAACCACGGTGCCGCGGGGATGGCATTGGTCATCTGGAATGTAGTGAGAGGGTCTTTGCGGTTGTTGTACTGCAACAACTGCTCAAAGGATTCTGAGAAAGATGGGGAAATCTGAGTTAATAGTGTTAATAAGGAGTGAGCAGAGTGTCCCTTGGGGGCAGCTCGAGGTAAGGGGTCGAATTTGCTATTCGACGACTTGTTCACATAGAAGCCGCCAACATGCGAGGTGATTTGATATTGCTCTCCCTCATTTGTAGTGATGAGTAAGTATAGTAAATGGCCCTTCTGCCTTAGATGGTAGGGCGGGGGGTTCCATGGCGACAGAGCAATGGATTTTACTGTCTTAGGGGCGGGCTCTTCCTCCTCTGGTATAAGAGCCGAAGGTCTCGCAGGGGCATCGAAGTCATAGGCACTAGCTTGGACATTGTCAGTGTCCTTAGCACCGGATGTGACCGAGTCGAAAAGAGAGACTCCCGGCAAGACACCATGCAGGGTGTCCGTCCGATCTCCTGCGGCACCCACTAAGTCCCGAATTCGGATGACATGTATTCTCGCTTCCTTCTCAGTATAGGGGTCTTCTACCAAGCGTATCTCAGCCTCGGGTCCCAATCCCTTCACATCGGAAATTTGCAAGAAGTCATTAATGCGTTCGCTGGCATACTCGAGGTGGAAACAGGAGTATTGGAAAGCGGATGGTAGCTCGATGATAGATTGACGGAGCTCGTGGACCTGCTCCTGAGGCGAGACCTACATCTAGGTTAGCTACGGTAAGGTCCACACACTACAAACAAGATGTTATGCTAACCATCACATGGATTTTGCTCGGCTCGTGGGGTAGGTGGATAGTGAGAGGGTACAATGCTATGCGTTTGAATTAGCATAATGTGCTTCCGTACACACGGAGGAGGTCCCTGGCCATACCATCAGCAACCTCTTCACCGTCCTCTTCGGTCTGACCGTTAGGGTCGGCTTTCGTCTCATCTATTTGGCCATTTAGGGTTTCGGCTTCCTGGCCGGAAGGTTGAGCTGCACGAGACCAAAAGTCAGCTTAAATTCGGGCCATAGCTTGCCTCACGGAGACTTTACTAACCGGCAGCCTCTTTCTTCTCGGACATTATGGGCTAATGGGAGCGGGAATAAGAGGAAAAAGAGTCGGTCAAATTTTTTAAAGCTGTAAATCTATAATACCCTCTTTACTTGTACAGGACTAACATACGAAATCCGACGCACAGATTTGGAAAATTCGGGCGTAGAAATCGTAAAAGTATTAATGAACAAGGTCCGAGAAGTATTATACAAGTAAAGTAAAAGGAATAGGAAAATCAATTGGACTGTGAAGGTCGTGAAAAAGTGACAATGTCGAACGTCGAAATATTGGACATGGGAAGAATCATCGATAAGAGATAATTACAGCTAGGTAAGCAACAAACATTTCAACAATTTTTTTTTCTTCTACGGCTTCAAAACCCCCGGCTGTTCCCGGCAAGTCGGAGCTGCGGCGATCGCTAGGTAGGTGGGCATTAGGTCACTAGGTCATTGGGGCTTCCCCATCTGCCCTAATATAATGATGCTCCTAGCACGTAACACTGCATAATTGGGGTGCTACTATGAACTAGGGCGTTGTTGATTGGTTAGGATTTTTTGACATTTTCGAGAGCCGAAAAAGCCCTCAATGGGTTATAGCTCAATAGCTCAATTTTTCAAGTTATTTCTCTCATCAATTGATTTATTCCATACTTTTCCCTTAGGTCTACTTTATGACTAGAAAGACAATGGCGGGGTAAGTGTAAGACATCTAAAATACTCGGATACGTACTGTAATTACCATAATTCCCACCTAAGAATGGCATGCACTGTTGACCCGTGTGCTGGGTGGGATAAGTGGGGCATGTTTCCTCATTAGGAAGTAAAGTAAACAATCAGGGCTTTGGTAATAGAACCTCATACAGTTTATAGGTTGCATCCCTTATTCAATATTCAATACGTACATACTATACTACACCATTATACATCACATCATACTCATTATCATTCTTGGATAATGATATTGGTTCTCATACTTCCTCTTCACATTGTGTAACCTACCAGAGCATTCTTACACCCAGAGCAGGAGTTGGTTAGATGGCATCTCCATAGACAACCGTCGCTCGTAAGAATATTCGCTGCACCGCCTTGCTATCGACCTAACGGCCACCGAGCCTGAAGCTCATATCTTTAATAATTATCCTCAACCGCGTCAATTTTGTCAAATTCTAGCTCATACATTTGCTACCTAACAAAAGCTGTTATCCAGTATTTCATTTGGGTCTTTTTCCATGCTACCCAGCGGGCGAACAGGGCCTCCAGTGCCCAAGTCAACTAGGTCAAGAAAGCCCTCACTACCTTGGACTACGGCGCGTTGCCAACGTTTACTTCGGCCATTGGTCTCGCGAATTGCTTCTCTTAGGAAGGATACGGCAGCCACACCACAGGATCCTGCTAGAGATGAGCCTAGACAGGAAACGAGGGCTGATACCGAGCAACAGAACGCTGATGACGATTGGCTAAGGCCCCGTAAGAAGGTTCGCCTTACTTACTCTCAGAAGCGGTCATCTCGTGACCATAAGCAGTCTATGCTCGCAAAGGAGTCAGAAAGAACAGACGCAACGAAATATCACCAGAGCAAGCAGCCAAGTTGGGAGCCCGATACGCCATTACTAGAACGCGCACGAGGCTACTTTATCGAATCACCCCCAGAAGTACGGGGCCGTCGCATATGCGGACGCGGACGGCGTTCCCCCTCCCCAAAATGGGAGGTACATGAACATGAGGTAAATAACCTCGAAAGACGCCTTGCGGAATTACGATTATTGGTGGCACCTAGTAGGTATAATGACCTAGAGGCAATCTTCAAGAGTCTAGAGGCGCTTCTAAAAGCAACACGACATGGCGAGGAGAACCGGAGACGAGGCCCGCGGTCATTCCTTGATATGTGTCTAAGAGCAGTGCCACAGTACATCGAAGAACTAGAGGCCTGGGAGAGGATGGAAGCCAAGCAGAAGGGGACATTTTCTACACTTGATGACATTGATACTTCAACTCAGATATATGATTATCTAGAGTCTATTGGGCCGTATCAAGGGTGGAAACATCTTCGAGTTGTGGTACGGGCAAATGGGATCGCCGCCGTCAAGCAAGGGATTGTAGAAGGCTTGTTCGGCGACGATTTCTCGATCATACTCATTGATCTATGCGCGAAATCCGGCGCGTTACCGGAAGCTAAAGAACTTCTCGCTACGTTTGTCGATCGTAAATACCGACGGCCAACCAATCTAACGACACGGAGCTCACCAACATCCCTCTTACCTCTCTTCGGAGTATTGCTACCTTTCTCTAGAAAACATGACTGCACATCATTCTTGCTACGACAGTTCTCACAGCTACTGCAGAAGGGTAGTCTTCCACAGGATTGGCTCGCAAGCCAACTGTTCCATGACATCTGGGTGTCGGCTACACGGTGTCTGACGATGAATGAGGATGCAGACGATGCAGCGGCTTTCATGAAGTGTGCTATCCTGCTACTGTGTCGCCGAAAGCGAAAGCACGCTACCAAAAATGACGCCGCCCGCCTAGAAACCGATATTTCTATTCAGAGTAGTCAAGCGTTAACTAGGGCTTTAGTAATGCTAGCTACGATGGGTTCACTGGGTGAAATGGACTTGCGCTCATCGAGCATCTCAAGACCCGAGAATACGAAGATAGGTCTTATTGGCAATAGGCTTAGGTGCATTCTTATATCTTGTATAGCCGATTTAGAGTCATCTAAGCCGCGGCGGTCTAGCTTGGGAAGCGACTTGCTATATCTAGCATTCTTCCTCTCATCGAGCAGTGCTCAAAACAACGACGATATTAGGGCCCATCTTAAACATCGTCTCCAACGGGCGTGGCAGCAGGGCTTAGATAGCAAATCCGCAAAGGGCAGTAACAGCCCATGCCAGCACCTTAATGATATAGCCACATTTATATCATCAATGGCTCGCAGCTGCAGTACAGCAATGTCAGTGGCGTCCCAAACCTGCCTTGACACACTATTCGGCCAACTCGAAACCCTCGAGCTTCAGGAAATACTAGTTAGCATGAAAGCAGCAGCAGCCTTCTCGCTAGCTCAAGGGACTGGCCGCATAAGCGACTTCATCTACGCAGAGAGGCTGGCCTCTATTCAGGGCCCAGCCACGGCAGACGGATCTCGCTATCGGTGGGAGGGAACTATAGGCGAATGGGTGATAGCTACCCCCATCATCAAGAGATCTCGACGGGAGACGTATCGCCAACAAGGACCGCGTGTTCGACGAAGCCTCCAATTAGATACGCGTGACGACGATTCTGATGCTGAAACGAGAACCGGAGATGCAATAGATACCGATACCGATACCGACTATTCTTCTCGGGATAGCGGCCCCGAAAGACAGGGCCTCGCTACTCCTGAAACCAAACACATTACGAAGAAACGCGCGCGTTCCCGCCCTAAGCACGACAGACTACGAGAGGCCTCGATATCGCCGCTGCGGGACTACGTCAAGGTTTCTGCGCTAATACAAGCGTTAAGGCAAGGAGCAGTGGAGGACGAGCTTAGCTCCGACAAGGAGAATCAAAACCACGGGGCTAGGAAGAAACCAAGAAGGAGCGTAGACAGAATGACCGTGCTAGGGCTTAAGGCACGGCCAAGTCTCATAAGTCGGACGAGCAACAGTTTACTCCGGAGCCAGTACAGCGATGACGAGCTTATGTGAAGAGTAAGCCTCAACATGTCGAGGCATTCCCCAGAGAGCGCATTTCACAGAAACAAGCTCATGGCTAAGCGCTGGGCCGCGCACAGCTCGGCGGATGCGAGATTTGGATCCAGAGATATTGTATATAGATTAAAATTCCATCAACGGGATGCAGAGGATTAGGCGCGATGGATGGGCTCCTACAGACGGGATCTTGCATACTGCGCGGGAGCTTCGCCGCTGGATAGCGTTTGCGATATATGTATGTCGGTAGACGAATACTGCACCTTTCGATATGGCGTCATGCCTACATGACATTTTTGACAGGCGAGCTGCCGGTCCCGAAATCCATGTGCACATCCTCATGATCATAGACTAGGTGTTGCCGAATGTTGGGTAAAAGTTGAAACGTGAAACGACCAAATTTGGCAGCCCATGGATGCCCATTATATATCCTAAAACAGCGTCTCTACTATATCTGGATAACGCCCCATACAAAGACGTCGGGATTTATGCAAAACGCACGCCTATGTATCACGTCCGGGTAGGGCCATAGACGAACATGCAGGATAACGCGTGGCTACAGGGTCATGTTGATAAGGCAGATATTCAGTACCTGATCTGCGCTTCCTGGAGGTGATCTTTTTTTTCCTTTCAAACCTTCTGGATAGGCAATCAATAACTATTCTCTCAATGAGATGAGTATGATCCGAAGGATAACCGTGATGATGATGGTCTTATGGATGAAGGATGCTTAGTGTCCATGATTCAATTTCCCCCCGGTCCAACAGTAAGGACATAGGCTACATGACTACATGTAGCTTGAGTGGAAGATTCGTATTGATTAGTTGGATGACATAGGATTGAGCGCAATAATTACCGAGTATAACCTGTAGAATAGAATAGAAAGATAAAATGAGATGAATTGAAGCCGTACGTTTCATAGTACTAAATTAGTAATATGAGGCTTTCGGTGTATCGAAATCTCAAGCTAAGGTGAGCGAGGGTGCGTGGTTCGAGAGTACGCAAGATCCTCGTAATTCAACCCACTATGTCGACCATCGTCTCATCCCCATAGATAAGTCGCATCGGCGTTGGAAGGGAAGATATATTTATCCAACCTGGCGCGCTATCGTCACCATCGAGTTTGGCATTGTCCATGTGGACCAGATTAGAAGCGATATAACCGATCTTCTCTAGAGAAAGATGCAGAACTTTTTGTTTCACTTCGATTCCAGATGACGCAAGCACACAATTGCTGACGATATAGATAGCATTAGCCTGCGTGGAGGCGCTGGTATAGCTTCGTTTTAACTGTGTCGTAATGTGTTTTAGAGTCTCCAATGGAAGATACGTCGTCGCGGTAGAAACATTTCATTTTATGACGAGCGAGGCATAATGAATTTCGGTACATTAAGGAAAGAGATATGTCGGAGGAATGAAGAGAATAAATTCCCTATTTGGGATTATTATTCTGGCGGTACACTACATCCGTGATGATCCGTATGGTTCTAGAGAGTAGGCGATTATCGTGCCGTTCTGGAATCTGCCAATGCTTGACCACTTACAAGTTGAGAAGGTGATGAAAAAAATGAGATGACATTGCCCGAGTCTTACTGCATGTCATTGGCCACAATGCTGCAACCCGCTGTCCCATCTAAGGACTGGTGCCAGGTTGTTATGAGCCTCCATTGGCCTCCATTGGGGTGGTCCACTCAGCTAGACCCCGAGCCTAGCAATCCCTGTCTTCCAATTCTCTTTGGCTTCGTTTCAAAACCAAGCTGCAGATCATGACACTCCCCACTGTTGCAGGGATGGGATCGGACAACAAATGATAAGCACACACACAAGTTGATGACATTGGCTATTATGCCTCGATGCTGAAGCAAAGAGGCACCAAAAGGCACCGACAAAGACCGATCAGTTGCACAGTTTCAGCAAATACAGAGTAGTACAGATAACTTACATAGAGCCGACAGCCGATATCTAGTTCACTGGTCAACAAGATATGGACCATGAAGCATAGCAAGGATGTGATTCTGCCGTGTCTTGGAAGACTTAGGTAAGGCCTCCGGAGGTTCTTGATCGATCTGCTCAGATCCACGGCCAATCTTGCTCCTTTCCGTTGCCCACCGGGTCTGTGTACCTTGCATTGGTGGCTCTTCATCGGTCCATCCGCGTAACCCCACAAATTGACCAGGCAATACTTGCTCGTATCTTATGAGAGGCCTAGCAGGGAATTTTATTATGAGAGACATTATGCGGAGGCATAAGTCGTATGGAGATAGACATTAGCGTCTGTGTCAAACAAGCATTGGCGTTATTACTATGTATGTCGGGCACAAACAAATAAGAAAAAGGCATAATACTATAAACAATGGAAGAAAGGAAGTACAATGCCATTTTAATTATCTTTCATAAATATTTGCATTATCATATGAGTTATGTTAGATGGATGGAAATTGTCGGTCTGTGAAAGTGAAAGAATTCTGATTGACGTGTACGTGTCTGACAGGAGAGGGGAAAGTTGCGCCAGCCCCTCCAGCCATCATACCTCAGCGGATGTAGGTATGGGATGGGATGGGCTGGGCTGGCTCCAGGGCTTTCTTTTCCTTCGATTTTCAGGGGGACATGCAGTGAGATGCAGTGATTGGCGCATGGTAAAGGGTACTCGGCACTGGGCGACGTAATGGAAGAACGCCCCGGCGGGTACGACGATACGTACCTGCCCAGTAATTACAATGGTATTCCCAGCACGGTTTGGGTTTGGGCTGACGAGAGAGGAGACAAGAGACCCTGGTCTAGGCTTATACAGAGTTGGCCGCTAGTCTAACCAGACCTCTAAATCTCAAAAATTGACTGACCTCCTTATTTTGCTCTTCATTCATATATCTCATGCAATGGGCACTACATTCTAGGCATTCCCACTTTGCCGCCTCAATCCTTTCGGTCTTTCCTCCCCAGACCTAAACTACATTCCAAGCATTTGGTTCCTAATCACTACCAAATCTTGGGGGAGTTGAGTATCGTCATACTTCATTCATTTGGAACAATACCCTTGCCAAGTCTTTTTCAGAAAGTCGACGTTCTCACCTGAGGTGGTATCATTTTCACCTCTTTGTCACTTCTTTGTGCCTGAGGCTAAACATCAGATTACTTGAACACGCCAGTTCAAATACTCGTCTTCTAGCACAAACGAGGTCCCTTGCCAAGACCTAGACTTCTATTATTACCTATCCTTAGGAGAAGACTCGGACCGCCTTCACTATTATCTTCAGCAGGCTGTTGATCTCTCCCTTCATTTACATCCCTTACGGCTATCGAGTTGACCTTGTATGGCCATTACATATGTTTTCATAGAACGATCTCACACGAACCCTCGGGGCAGACGTTCATTATCTCTGATGACGATTACCTGATCTTTATAGATCTTCATTTCAAATCTAAACTTTCAATAGTTTAGCCGGATACACTCATTACAACTGAGACTACGGCATTTCATTATGGCTGGACAAGGGCAGACAGATGCCGGCAAGGGACAGGCCGCAGGATGGACGCCGGCCATGGAGAACGAGTCCCTCGCCCACTATCTACTGGTCGTGTGTGGTGCTGTCTCAATCGCCCTCATAATATGGCGACTCTCGACTGCACTGCTTAGATACATCCGAACGGTCACCAATCTATCGAACGATACGCAGCGATACTTCGTACGCCCGTCGACAAAATTTTCCTGGATCAAGAAGAATCTTCTCTACTCACCTCTATTCAGGAAGCGCCACAACCGAGAATTTCAACTCAGCAGCGCGATCAATGTCGGCACTCTACCCACGCGACTTCAATTTTTATTCCTTATGGGTTACTTCGCCACTAACATAGCCTTCTGTGTCATTCACATCCCTTTCGCTGCGAGTTACCAGGACGCCTGCAGACAGCTGAGGAACCGGAGTGGAACGTTGGCGACTGTCAACATGATCCCACTATTTCTTATGGCCGGTAGAAATAACCCCCTTATCAGTTTACTCGGTATCTCATTCGACACATTCAATTTGATGCACCGTTGGTTTGGCCGTATTGTGGTGCTTGAGGCAATATGTCATACCATTGCCTACTGGGCTGGATCGGCGTCAACAGCTGGATGGGGGGCCGCCCTAAGCAAGACCGTCAAGAGCCCCCTCCTGCTCTACGGATTCATTGTAAGCCCCGTCTACTCCCCCCATATTTGATATGCATATTAACTAATACTTCTCAGGCTACTTGCGCATTCGTTGTCATTTTCTTCCAAGCCGCTAGCATAGCCAGACACGCCTACTATGAATTATTCAAGATTCTGCATATCGTTCTTGCGGCTGTCGCGATCGTTGGCTTGTGGTACCACCTTCAAATGGCAGAAACCGCCACGCTGAAGTTCCTATTTGGGGTCGTCGCACTGTGGGCCGGCGATAGGTTCATCCGTATCGTGCGTGTTGTTTACCACAACTTTGGTAGAGGAGGCACGAAGACTCTTGTTGAGGCTCTTCCGGGGAATGCTGTTCGTGTAACGGTGAACATGGCCCGACCGTGGACATTCCGCCCCGGTCAACATGCATACCTGTACATGCCAGCCATCAGTTTCTGGCAGTCCCACCCATTCTCATTAGCTTGGAGCGAAGAAGCGGAGGACTTAAGCTCGGATAAGTTGGCCATGAACCGACAAGATGTGCTCGCTATGCGCAAAACCAGCATGTCCTTCATTATTCGAGGGCGAACCGGAATGACGCATACGCTATACCAAAGAGCCGCGGCACGTCCCGACGGCCGATTAATTACAAGGTGTTTCGTCGAGGGACCATATGGCGGAGAGCACATGATGCATTCGTATGGAACCGTCATGCTTTTCGCTGGCGGTGTAGGTGTTACTCACGCGGTTCCCCATGTGCGGGACCTGGTAACAGGGTTCGCCAACGGTACGGTGGCCACTCGGAAAGTGGTGCTGGTGTGGATCATTCAGAGCCCTGAACACCTCGAGTGGATTCGACCCTGGATGACAGAGATATTATCGATGGACAGACGACGCGACGTGTTGCGTATTATGCTATTCGTCAGCAGGCCGCGGTCTACTAAGGAAATCCACAGCCCGTCGTCGACAGTCCAGATGTTCCCGGGCAGGCCAAATATTGAAACCCTCATATCTATGGAGGCGGAACAGCAGGTTGGGACTATGGGTGTGACGGTTTGCGGGCCCGGCGCTCTCAGTGACGAGGTTCGGCAATGCGTGCGTCGTAAACAGTACGACACTTCCATTGATTTCATTGAGGAGGCCTTCTCGTGGTAGACGGAGTCGATCTTTTTTAGCAGTGTTGCCCGAGTTGCTCGGGTACGGGAGTCGGATATGAGGGACCCCAAACCATTTTGTAGCATACAGCTACTACGTTCGAGTGTGCATATTGCCTGTCTTTACTGCGACCGCTGTCACAGTTTCTTGTAGATACTTCCTTCCGCTGATACATACATTGGCCTGAAACCCTCAGATAGTCACGACCGGATACGTCGAGAATATGATTGATTGATTAAATATCTGCTCTTAGTCTTCGATGTCTTATATGATCATTCAATCTCTTTGGAGATTTATACTAACAAAGACTCGGTAGGGTCTTGCAGCTCCGGATATAGAGACCTACTTTAAAGACTACCATCTACTTGTCTAGTAGGCAAGTGAGGTCTATGGATTGTCAATGTCATTCTGATATAGCCTCTCTTCTATGAGTATTGATCATGAATGGAAGGCCGGTCAACCATTGTCAACCGAGACCATAGTTAAACTACATGAACCTTCATTAAGAGCCTCTGCGTCTCATTCCAGGATAGAAGCATACTGGATAAAGGCATACTGTTTTCGGCCTGACCTGTATGTGGACGTAGGTGGAATCGTTCATACACATTGTTTCGGTTCGTAGAAAGGATTGTTCTCAGTTAGCAGCTTATGAATCACCAATAATCTAGGCAGCCACTCTAATTGATATTTGATGTGTGCCAAGTTAAAATATAGCAGGCTACTAGATAAGATAGGATATGTAAAGTGGTACACATGAGAGAGTGTTGACGTGGTCGAGCTCCAAATCTATGATACACGTAACGATTCACCTTGGTAATATTTTAGTAGGTCGTACAAGGCTTATAGAATACAACGAACACTCCAAAACGAGGTTGCATTCCTCGTGTCAGGTGGGACCTGTCGGCGCTTTTATGCTTTATCGATTACCACGCCCGTGGGTTCGTAGCACTTGAACTTCGTAAGGAGGTGCGTAAGGAGCAGGCTCCAGGTTATGGCCGGTTATGTCATAGGGAGCTCTAGAGGTAACTACCAGGCAAATATAGCGGGGTTAGATACCCGTGAACCTGTTAGGACTTGAGATAGTGTACCCCTCGGCGCCCCTCGGAAGAGATAAGCACTGGAGCTGGTAGGTAACCCTGGAGCCTTGGAGCCTTCCGGATGACCTCAACCGATCTATTCCTTTCCCTTTCCTTACTCGATACCACATCATGCCTGTATCGCGTGAGCATATCTGATATCCGACACTACACTGTATTTCTCTTCTCCTCTTACGCCGCAATTGATATGCATCTTATTCGCTTATACTCATACTCACTAAAGTGAAAGGCCAGACAAGGTCTAACTATTTAGGTTCGCTTTATTCCCTAGACATTCATCGCTTCCGCTATACAAGACATCAGCTTTCAGTCTCTCGGTTGCCAGCTTTTTTCTTAATCGACCCATCTCGATACCATTCCTCCGTGCCCGACAATCAGCTCTCTACCTACTACCATATAGAACGATAGCTACAGGCTACGTGGTCCTCGACGTATTCCGTCAACGCAAGCAAGCAGAAATCGAACTACAGCCAGTCCTAGTAGACACCTTGGGCACAATGGGTCTCGCATACAACACATACCTTAACAGCAATAAGATCTACGGATGCAAGAACTGCAAAGCTCACCTCGCTAATCACGAGGAGATCATCAGTCGAGTACGGCCTCTGCTTCTTTTCTCCCTTCCCCACCCGATATCTTCCAGCCTTATCCCAAGTTCTTCTTTGTAATATCGCATTCAGCTCGGGCCTCCTTCCCCCTCCCTGCATATCTCTAAATATAGTACTAGCAAATAGCAAACATAACCCACTACTATAATAGTTAATCAATACTGACACCTATCTCTTCTCGGCTATAGAACTTCCGGGGTCAGCACGGTAAGGCCTACCTGTTCAACACGGTGGTCAACATCGACGCGGGCGAGCCCTCGGAGCGCAGCATGACGACCGGCCGCCATATCGTGCGCGACATCACCTGCAAGCAGTGCAAGGAGACTGTTGGCTGGAAGTACGATCGCGCCTACGAGTCCAGCGAGAAATACAAAGAGGGCAAGTTCATCCTCGAGGCCGAGCTGCTGTGCAATGTTAGTTAGATGACACTCGCTATACTTCGGAGGAGCCGACTGGTCGATCGAACGAACTGATGAACGGACGTCGAACGGGATAGGGAAGTAAAGTCTCGCCAGCGGTTCGCTGGGAGGTGGTAGACCGGCACAACTGACGGTATGGACGGACGAATATGGATTTGATATTACCGGCGATGCGTTTATCTTGCTCTAGCGAACAGGTTGGAGAGGGATGGGAGGTTCTATCCACAAGCAACGCGCGGTGTTTTATTAAGCATGGACAAGCATTGGCTCGGGCGTTCTGGTTCTGATGGATTTGCTTGCGTATGATTTTAGACAAGGAGACGCCAGACACTGTCCTGGATTTACGTATAAGTGCACAACCTAGCATCTAGGGTCTATAGGTGCCTCTAGACGCCGTAGGATTAAGTAAGGTGTCTATGATTCTCAATAGAAATCCTCTTCAGGATCTTCCTTATGATCTTTGGGTATTAGGGGATGAGTAGATTATTGGATTACTTGCTCTGGACGAGTATATATGATAGTTATTACAAGCGTCCCCCTGTTTTACTCGCTTGACATAGGACTTTATTCACTACGGCCTATCATCGTAATAGCTTTCTCCTAGCTCCACGGCTCATATCGCTACGTAAGAGCTCAACACAAGTATTGTATCTAGGTCTCTAAATACTGCAGGTTGGCAGGTCTCCGCCCCCATGGCGATATAGGGCTATGCTTGGATTCTACCCTCTTAGGATCGTAAAGCTCTACCAAGAATCACCTAAGAATTGGTCTTCGGATCTAAGTATACGGATCATCGAGAATTAGAGTCGACAGTACTTGTAATATTTACCTACAGATATGCGACATATTCGAGATGGTCCACAATAGCCCTCACACCTAGAGGAAATGGTACCGAAAGGATATCCATTTTAGGACAATAGTCGACAGGAGCAATCTCTACACGAAGGCGAGCAAGAGAACCATGTTACCGAAAGAAGAGAGAAGTATCCTGAACCCGACATACTCCTCGGGATCTCCGTTCAAATATTTGCATTCCAACTTCCCAATCCTCCTGCGATGGCTGAAGAATGAGCTGACCTAGATGCCGATCCATATCTAGCTAAGCCCGTAGCGGGCCTCCGTGTATGCTGGACTCGGCGTCTATTATATAATACTACGACCCTACGGAACCGCTACTCCATGGGCCTCGGAAACGCGATGCGGGAGAAATAGGAGACGCATGCGAGATGGCAATAGCGTCGCTGCGGGTGGACCTGCTTATATGGGAAACCAGAGCTAGCCACGCATCTGTGCGATGCCAACTCGGAGCAAGGAAGTTCGGTACGTGGCTAGCTGATATCTCGTGGATCTGGGATTTCCACATAAGTAGTTGTTTTGTATTTCTACTCCTTCACCGAAGGATACGTATGAGGCGAAAACGGAAACGGAATCGATTACTGTCATCATTCAGTTCGACGATGTATACATGCAGATTAGGAGGTATCGGGGAATTAGGAATTTTTACATGGGTTACACAATACTTCTCCTTTAGATGCTTTAATGACTTATATCGCTGCCATAGGCTACTTCGTGGATAGTATAAGATATAATAGCCGACATCAATAGCTAATTTAGAGATAATAACCCAGCCTCTATGGACGACACTGTTCATTCAGTCAGGATATAATTACCCATAACAAGTAGAAGAGTGCTACGAGGAAGCAGCTACAGTCTAGCATAGGCTTCGAATCACACTTCAACATATCGGGTGTGATAATTACCTCCTTAGACCAACTAAACATGATTCAATTCACCTTTTAGCACTGGGAACTTCAACTGTAGATTTGATCTTGTAAGTCTTATTTATGGCCGACTGAAACCCTGTATGGGACAATTTATCCCTGAAACAGAATGAAGAAAGTGATGACTCGCTGCCGAAGGTACACAACATACAAATGACAATCGATGAATCCATACCAACGCCTTCCCAATGCAAACAACTTATATATATTCTCCAACCCTCAACAATCGCTTGATTACCTGTAGTGATCAGGCTTAGCTTATCGCTGTCTTATACATCGCTAGGCACAGGTCGCCCAAGTGTCTTTAGTTATGCTCAATGGGCTCCTCAGGGAGAAGCTCTTCGACCTCCTCATCTGGGCGGAGGAACTTTAGAGGGGGCTGTACAACGCCGTTGAAGAGGAAAGTAAAGTAGACAAGTAGCGCGAAACCCACGACCTGGAGCCACTTGAAAGATTCCCAGCCTAGACCGAGCGAGACGATCCAAATGAACAAGGTACGACAGCTATCGATAGTAGAGCGGGCTGTGGCGCTAACACTACGGGTGACGGAGAGACCAAAGAAGTTGAAGCCTCTGATGAAATAGTTAGAATCTGCATTTTAGTAGAATGATATATAACTTGATTTCGACTTACCCAATAGAAACCATAGTAAGAAGACTAGATATCCATACGGCTCGGTATTCCGTCATCTGGCGGAAACCCTCGACCATATCGAACATGCCGTAACGACCGGCGTCAGTCCTTCCGACAGCTAGGTGCAAGACTAGCATGCAGATCAGGGTGACCGCAAGACCGAACAGACCTTCCCAGCCAACAACCTCAATGGCGTCAATGCTGGAACGCTCGAGTAGGTACTCCTCTAGTACGAATTGCGTAGCCGTGAAGATTTGCGCGCCCGCAATAAGGACAACGCCCAAGACAGCACGCAACGCATCAGCAGACGTAGCATCGTCGGCGACCTGGCGTAGAACGTCGGTAGCCTCAGCCTTAGCGTCAGGCCAGATATAACCGGCCAATCCGACAAGGGCGACACCGACTACGACACCGATGAGGGAAACCCACTGGAAGAGGTGCAGCTTGCGATGAAGGAAGACAACGCTGAAGAGGCCGACAAACAGCACTAGTGCGCCACGGGTCATCTGGTAGATGGAAGCGGCGACCATGAATAAGCCGGCATTCACAAGCGTCGTGCCGAGGATATCGCAGATCGCTGGGAGTGCCAGGAGTAGTATACCGAAGCCACTGAGTAATCCATCGGGTCCGGAGCTGCGGCGCTTGGCCGGAGCCGAGGTAAGCGGCTGTTCCTCAGGGTTATTGGCTTCCTCGTCGCCGGTGCTGACTGCCTCGTAGCCATTGGCAGCGGGGCTCTTGCGGCTAGCGTATTTCTCGTAGGCGGCCATGAAGCCGACGATGAGCCAGCAGCCGACCTCGCCGACGAACATTTGGGCCGTCTGCAGCACGGGCTGTTCGAAGCGCTTCCGTTTGGTGGGATCTGGGTCGTCGCAGTTACGGACGCATTGGTTGTCCTGGAACGTCACCGTTAGTAAGTTGTGGTACGTGGATGGTGCGATGCAGCTGGACTAACCTGGTATTTGGTAAACAATGTGTTACACACGCCGGTGAGCAACATCATGCCCACCAGGAATGGGATGAGGGCCTTATTCGTCATGGCGACTGATGGTTGCCGAGCTCGGCCACTGGGGGTCTCGTGTTAAGTGGTAGGAGAGATAAGGAGTGGAATATGTGTCGAAGAATATAGATAGGCCTACGACTCTGAAGTAGGCTGTAAAAGGGAAGAAATGATATCTGATGACAATCCGAGGGAGCTTTGATGGATGAGCTCCGACCTACCTGATGAAGCTCCTCGGTGTTGGCGAAGGACAATGATGTGAGAGGTCCAGTGTCAGAGTCAGGGTCCGCGTGGTTGATTGAGATAAGTCGATAACG
The DNA here is from genome assembly GCA_902825475.1 of Hypomontagnella monticulosa. NCBI lineage: Eukaryota > Fungi > Ascomycota > Sordariomycetes > Xylariales > Hypoxylaceae > Hypomontagnella > Hypomontagnella monticulosa. The sequence continues at coordinate 1,865,877 of CADEBF010000011.1, read as the reverse complement.
CTAACTTGCGCATATCTTATGTAATGGCCAGGTAGCAGGTCGCCATATCCGGAAGTGTAGGTAATCCATAATTACGACGTGAACCTTGTTGGCCAAGCACTTAAAAGCTGGAGCCACAGGCTGTCCCCCGCATCGGTCAGCCGATTAGCCTTAAGATAGTAAGCCTGACTCTAATTGGTCCAGCTAGAATCCCCAGACCCAAAGACGGAACTTCCCAAGTGGTGGGTACCTGGACCGGCATATGCTGGGAGACATGCTGGGAGATTGTATCTCGTGGTCCATTTACATTATATTCACATGTAACAATTCATCATTCTGCATTGTTATCAGCTGCTCAAGTGTTTGGGTTGCATCTTGATGTTTAGGCGCTTCCCTCTTAGACATATGCCCACAAACTTAGAGCCCAGCGTTGATGGATGGTGGTTGTCCATGGATGCTTACTTTGCTACCCATATCTAGGCTTGACAATCTTTCACTAGGTACTTACTGGGCACTGGCATGCTGCATCAAGGTAGGTGGCTTGGGCAGTGTGCTAGTTATCTATGGGTTATCACGAACAGTATGGGTATCAAATTGGACGGTAATAGAAAGAAGTAGACCGTACGGCGGTGGGGGATTATATTCATGGATGCTAGTGAAGAATTATGTATGTATGCCGCCCCGTCTAATAAAATTTGCTAAAAACGCCACGTTCAATCACAAAATGCTTGTCTTTCGTTCTCGGCTCCGAGGCTAGACTTCTCTGATTTCCCAAACCATTTCTTTTGTTTCTTTGCCCTGTCCTTCTCCTTCTCTGCCTCAGGGTCCTTGTCCTTGATGTTGTTGTAATGAGGAATACCCAACTCCTTATCGCGCGCCAGACGTTGTATATCCATCTTGGTAAGCGGAACTCCTTCGATGGCCTTAACGTTTTTTCCTTCGACGCCCATCATGGCGCCAGCAATTGCGCCAGCTATGCAGGCAAGACAGACGAATAGACCCGTCGACCAGCTAGGTCGGTCGTATCGGTTCAAGGCCCACATGAACCCTGACAGTACGCACTGAAGGAATGTGTTGGCCACGTTAAAGTAGACAACGAAATCGAGCTTCCATAGCTTGGTCGGGGGTGCTCGAATTCCTGTCGGTGGAGCATCGTGTATAGTATCCAAGGGGTATGGGACGCTATCGACGTTGTAATTCGCGTTCATTTCCTCGATATTCTTCGGACCAAGAGCTACAGGTAGCTTGTCGGATCCCTCGAGACGGAACCAGCCGCGATGAACGCCCGCAAGCGTTCGCAGGGCCTGCTGATCACCGCGGATGCGATACCGGAGTAGGAAGTACCAATCGCGGAAGCGCCATGGTGCCAGACCGAAGCCAGTCACACAGAATAGCCCGTTCAGTATTTGCGAATCCGTCTCTATCCATATTCGACGCGGAGAATCGATGTGGTTGCAGTCGTAGACCCCATTAACCCAACACATCTCTGGTGCCGCATTGCACAGCAGGAGAAAGAGCATGCCACCCCAAGCTATAACGTTGAGCGAGTAAATTGTGAGGAAGAACCCGAACCCAGTGTTGTAGAACTCCCAGAACGAAACTAGTCCCATGCGAATCTGTTCCTTTATGGGGTATTTCGGGGGGAAGTGATATCCATTCGCGTACTCGCGCATCTGAACGTCTAGAGCGGCCACGTTAGACGCAAGTGCAGCGCCGACACCCTCCTGCGCCTGGCTATGCGGGAGGGGCGCTCGCTGGTTTAGGGAGTCATTCTGCTCGGTAGCGGTTGAGACTGTCGTCATTCGTTCAACGTTGTCGTCCTGACTCCCTTTGGATATTCTCGGCGAGTCTGGTGTCATTTTCAGATACCGCATCCACTAATTTCGAAATTTGATGAATAGCTGGCGTAACTATCAATATCGATCGCTAGACGGTGGGATTGATGTTGGGATCGATATCACGGCAAGACGTGTGTAGCAAGGTACGTATTAGTCGGCAATTAATGAATCAACGTATTCTAGGTAGATCGTGCGAGAGGAACCGAAATGAGGACGTAATTGCAACCACGCAGGCTGAATTTTTTTAGTTATGATATCAGGCCTCGAGTGGCCATACCATAGAAAGAGAAGAAGAAACAATAGCAATCACAGCAATAATGAACAATGTAAACTTTGAAAAGGAACAACTTGAATAATGGATGGATGAATGATTAGGAGGCGAACAAGGAACGTCAAAAGTAACACAACAGGATTACAGGATTAAAGGTGGTACGAATTACATATGGATGTATGGATGTATGTATGGAAAGTACGAAGTACGAATACATGTATTCGTACGTTAAATTTTGCAACAGCTTCCTTGGCACAATCCATATGGATAGGACTTGGCCTGCGAAAGCGCACCCCTATGCGAAAGATGCGAGAAACGACTGGCCGCAGTCGCTAGCGCGAAAGTTTCATTTTGCGCTGACAGGGGCTAGACGGCATTTTTAGGTGCTGGCCTAGGCCTAATAAGCTGCCAAGTCAGCATAGCCAAACAAATTTGTACAGAAGATAAGCCTGTAAGATAGGATTCTCGCTATATACATAGTAAGCCTTTGGGGTATGGGTAATACTCGGGTAAGATTATCCTGTAATCCTGCAGTATTGTGCAAATCTACTATGTATATAAATGCAATGCTTCATAAACTACCCGTGGACGTTATAGGAGTTTGTTGAGTCTTTGGCCTGTTGTAAGAACAGAATATATTAAATGCTTGACTCGGAGAATCGACATGTGTTACAAGAAGAAGTCAGGCACCACTTTTCACCATATGCACGTCGCCCTTCTCCAAATGGTCTAGATTCCCCACCAGCTGAAGATCTGCGCCTCGAAAATCGTAACGGCCAAGTACATGACTCTCATCCGAACTGGCAATGAATTGCGTACGCAAGCGATTTTCGCAAAATGGGTCTTACTTGAGCGAGATGCGACCGAACCATTTTAGGTACAGACTAATAAGGAATACTCATCAAATCATCTAGACATACGCTGTCGTTATCAAATTTCGTAACATACTATCGGATTCTTGATGTGTTTAAACGCACTTATACGAAAAATACCAGTCTCAGCTGACTTGTCGATCCCCGTAAGGTCATCCGATAATGGCTGTGATGTCATTGAACGAACCCCGCGGTATACTACAACGACCTGGATTTTGATGAAAATTTACTCTCATTTTTATTGGACAGACGACTTGTTATATCGGAGAGATTTCCAAGGTTATTGAAAAGCAAACCGCACTCAACTGCTTTCTACTAGTAGTCGGGCGGGTTAGACTTTCGGTTGCCCCTACACAATCCGACTCTCAAGGTACTCGTCCCGTATAGGGGTATGTAGAGCGTGATAAATTCCCAAGGTAAAATGCGCAAAAAGTACCTCAGTGGTACTTAGACTATCCTGGGCATTAAGTTTGAGTCTAATTTTATTTTGATAAAAAAAAAAGGAAACGGCGATGCTGTATTAGAATAAGATGTGGTCAAACTGGTGGTTTAAAAGAGGTGACAGGGCAACCAGGCGGCGGAAGGAACCACTAAACTGCCATTTTACACCGCTTTTATAGGGTCTGCCAACAGGGTCCTTGACTTTACATCAGCATCGTTCCGTTCCGCGACTTCATATTGACATTGACACTGACATAAAAAATCCACAAAGAAGAGTAACTACGATGACCGAAAAAAGTTACGCGGAGCACCTTGCTGCGTCGGTGTTTGATAACCTCCGTTACCAACACGAATGGGATGAATTGCAAATTTTGACTCATTCGCCGGTGGACAACTCACCCCTGCCGAGACCTTTGATCTCTGGACTACCTCCCCGTCGGCTGTATTTGCATCCGGATGATCAGATTGAGATGCTCAAATCTCATACGACCCCGCAGAAGTCTATATTAGAGACACCAGAGGTCGAATGGGTATTACCAGTACACCTAACCGAGAAATGGACTCTCAGAGCATTCGCAGAGGTTTTCGATTCCATGCCATCGCAAACCCCTACCGCTCCAGATCGTGTCAAGAGAATACTTCTCGCTACAGTACACGACGATTCAACTGTGGTTTATTACTTCATGCACGATGGCATCGTTAAGCCACGGCAGAATTGAGATTTCTGGCTAACGCTGTTAATTCATATGAGGGGAGAGCTTGGTTCATACATTTCTGCCGACTATGGCTTGAAGACTACTTTCTGAACCTGCATCTTGTCAAACAGGTCATATCCTGATACGGCCATCGAGAGGGGCATGATTTTCTCAAACATGAACCTATCAGAGATTAGTTACTACTGGCAATCCATCGATAAGGGGCCGAAGAGTTAGCATACCCAAATCGATGCTGATTCCGAGCTAGCACCTTAAGAGCGTCGGCAAAAATCGATCGAACAGGGCATCTTCCCATTTGTAGCCTCACATTTTTGCTACGCCAGCATCAGTCAGGACACACAGAAGTAGGATAGTGTACCACCTACTTATATCCGTCGGTACCACTGAATGGGATCTAGGCGTATGTGTTAGCGGTACGTGTAGCACGCAGGCGGGAATACCTTCAGGGTCACTCACCTCAGCATTGTGGACGCCTATACTGCTTATGAAGCCAAAGGGCCTTATTACATCGAATGCAGTTCTCAAGGCGGGGCTTAAGCCGACTACTTCTATCACAGCATCGGCGCCTCGGCCGTCTGTAGCCTCCTTGATTCGGGCGATCATTCCGTCCTTGTCCTTTGCAAAGTTTAATGGCTCTGCACCTAAGCTTCTTGCAAGTTCGAGGCGGCTGTCAATGCTATCAATGGCGAAGAGGTTCTTCGGTTTGTACTCTAGTGCCGAGACTATTGCGCAGAGTCCAACAGGTCCACAACCGATGACGACAACCGTGGCTTCGGAAGGATCTTGCGATCCAAGAGCGTTGAAGGCGTTTCGAGCACCGAAGAATCCGGTCGGGAAAATATCTGCCATTAAAACCAGTGCATTATCATCAATCTCGGATGGCGCCTTCATAACTGTGCCATCCGCAAATGGTACGCGTACATAGTCGGCCTGAGCACCATCTAATTTCTCTGAACCAAATAACAAGCTGTGGTCACAACGAGACGAGTATCCATTCTTGCAGTAGAAGCAATTCATACTTAGAAATGTGTTAGTAGACAACTTAAACGGCGTACAACATATTACGACTCTCACCAGGACACCGTAAAAGGAGACACCACCTTGTCCCCGATTTGGATAGACTTGACGTCTTTGCCCGTTGCTACTACCGTCCCGGTGAATTCATGGCCCATTATAAACCCGGTATTGGAAGGCTGATGGCCCCGGAAGGTGTGCAGCTCGCTAGGGGTATGGGAATTAGTTGGGGGCACAAAACAAAAGACTACATGATACGCACGATCCGCAGAGAGCTGTTGCATTGACCTTCACCACAATGTCACCATCGTGCTGGACTATATATCCGTGTTAGCCGAGATATTCGCTCTACGATGAAATATGACTGGGCTTGATTTACTTTTGGGCACCGGCCTCTGCTGAAGCGAGACTTTGTAGGGGCCATCGAATACGACGGCGTTCATCGTAAGTGGTAGATCCATGGTGATACGTCTCGTCAGGATGAGATACCTATGGGTTCTATGGTAACCCGGCTTGGTATCTCTTGTTTGGATGCTATCGCAATTTACACCCGTCGATTCCGGCTCGTCTTGTCCTCCCGTCTATTGACGACATTACCATGTCACCGGTCCAGTCTGTGACCGAGTATTAAACAGAATGCGGGGAATCGTACGAAGTTGAGTGGGGTAATCTGCCTTCCCCTTATCTAGGCCTTTCAATAGACTATTAGGTACGAATATGTTCTGCTTCCAATATAGTATCTAGGAACTGATGTCTCTTCTAATATTTCAACTTCGACATTATCTACTGATATGCTTGTACTTGAATCATTTTCATCATTTGTAAATCATCCTAACCTTCCCTCCCAAAAAGCTGATATCTAGAGTTAATCACGTTTGTCTCGGCGTCCCGAGGTTGTTGGAGAGCCAAGTCTACTAGTCCATTCTTGGGGCCATTTTGAATACCAAAGAAATTCCACCAAGAGAATTGGACTTTTGGCAACTATATTTGTTTAACATTCTAGCTCGTTATCCTATTACTAGGCCCGGTAGCTGTTTTTCTCTAGCATTAGGTCAGCCGACGTAGAAAACCTTGGAGACACCAGATTAGTAGTCGGAACTCGTCTCTAGCCCGATAAGTCGCACGATCGTACGCACGCGAGTCCTTACCAAGATCCAGTAAAAGTGACTCGAGTGCATGAGCAGCGCCGGTCGTTATAGTCAGCATCTAAGTGGATGAAGGGATCCAACTACGTGAATTAGATCAGTGCGGTATTTCCCGTGGTGTAATATAATATCGCCGGCGGTCATCACCACGTGTAAGAGTTGAAGTGTCGTTTACAACATAGGTACACTCATCACATTCGCTTTGCTTATCGACGTAGTCTAGACAAAGCGGTGTGGAACCTTGGGCATCTTACTCTCCTTCCTGTTCTACGTCTAGATCTCTGAAGTGCCGAGGTGGTCTCACTCAGAGTCTTTTCTAGATCAAGCACCGAGCGTCAGGCTCCGAGAAAAAGTGCACTATTATAGAGTCCCCCCTCTTTGGTATTGTTATGTAGTTGGATACAATTCTCGGGGGACGCCACTCTCCTGCAAGAATAAAGTAATCAAGGCGCTGATTATGGGTCCCGAAGGCATGTAACCTACGTATGTATATTCTGCCCGCTTGTTGGCGTACGCAGATAGTTACTCAGTGAGATGGTTGGTCGGCCCAAGGGTTGTGGAAAGATTGGTCCTACATTTCGTCACAATTTAATTGGGCCTACGGAAGACATGTGTCAGTTAGTTGCGGCTCATAGGAGGCTCAGCGAGGTGGCCCCCAATGCAGGTCAACCGAAGCGGCTGAATGAAGGTTTCAGGGAACCCGAAGCAAGGTTCTTCATGTCCTCCCAACGACAGAAGGGATACAAAGGAGTACAGGCACGGGAAAGATAAAATTGGACTATTCTCTAGCGATATGATGATAGTGGTGGTCTTCAGAAACACGATGTCCAGGGGTAAATGGCGAGATCCAGGTTATTAAGACCTACATATACGTAGATACGGTATCTTTGGGGGGACTGAGCCGCCCGGCTATCGGACACCGCCCCCTGGTTGCGCGTACGGCTCTACGCATATAAATTTTATATATCGACTATTAGTATGCGCACAGTGGCGTTAGTTTTTTCTTGGAGTAAATCGAAATGAATAGCATCCAAACGGAACAGCAGATGTAAATACCCATGAAGCATGGAGACGGATAGGTCGCTTTGGGGTCCGCAAACCAATGCATTGGCAACGTTACCCATTGACGGCAATGGATCACCACAATGAATCGGCCAGCCGCGGACGGCGTGAGAAAAATAGCTCTTCTGGGTCGTGCAGGTCATAGGCTTGATAGGCAACCAGTAACGACGGTCATAAGCTCCAGTTGCATAGAAATCGAGCACGGTCGATCTCCGTCATGCCTGTCGGCTCTACGCCGTATTGTGTGATGGCATTGGAGAATGGTGAGCCCCTAAGAAAGGCGCATGAATACACATCCTGGTTTAGCTGATGGAGGATGGCATAGCAAGAGAGTTGCCAATGTTATATATATAGCTTGCTATCGAGTGGATGGAGAGAGTTTGAAAGGGGAAGATGGTATTCCACCATCGCAGCCCGTGGTAGATAAATGCCAGGTGATAAATGCCTAGGCAATGTGAAACAAGAATGAGGAATCTTATGAGGCCTTATTAATGGTCTTACCAAGCCGTTCTGCGTCTGTACCACTCCACATACTACGCCGTACGTACATGGGTGAGGGCATTATGCAGGTGAATTTTGCATCTAAAGCATTTAATTTGTTGGCGACGACATTGAACATGGAGTAGTAGGGTTATTGTACGTGGTACCGGAACTCCATCTGCCCTCCTTCGAATGCTCTACCCCCACAAATATCCTCTCTATCTCTCACTCATACAGCCCATACAACCCATATTACGGGATCCCCTCGGGGGGGTAGCAGACTCAATGCTGATACTGGGCAGATTACCCTCCCACCATAGCCAATCCTAATTCCAATCCTCGTCGAGCCAAACGGACCACGGACTATTTTCACCTGTTCCTTATTATATCGTTCGGGTACTTTTACTTGCCCATCCTACCTATTACCTATTTACGTGCTAATGTATGTATGCCCGGAATTGCGGCCCACCCGCCATCTCGAGCTGAAGCGAGCCTCAGGTTAGCGAGACAGAACTCGAGCTGGTCCCCTTCGAGTTTCGCTCGTTCGCACACCTTTTTGGGCAAGTCGTCCAAGACTGATTCCTAAGAGGTAGAGAGGCCTCCCAAGTCTCCACCACCAGAATGTAGAGTCCCTGCAACAACTCCTCTTTCCTTTACCGGGATCGCGACCCAAGATTTAATAAGTGACGCATTCTACGGTCTACCGACTAAGAGGGCCAATTCTCTCACTCATCTCGGTGATACTTGGTTTGTTAGAGTAGGGCCTTTTTAGCAGAAATGCACGAAGGGCGCAAGCGTGCCTGATCAGTCTCTTTCCAGCGAAAGAGGTTAGATTTTAATAATCTAATGGCACAGGCAATAATTGCCTTTCGCAGGCATCCATGCATCAGGCGCCGCCGGGTTTTGCGGTCAGCGGCTTGCAGATGCGGCTGTATCATGGCGCGATATGTACTATAAGTCCACGTCACGACTCGACTGGGAAGGCCAGGCCAGACCTCACTCCATGTTGCCATGCGTCCGTTCTGAGTGGCTTTTTGTATAGTGCTACCAAATCGTGCAATCCCACCCTTTCTTGCGTGGGCGGCACGTTTCCAGAGACGAATCAATGCGTTCTTTAACGGACATAATAGTCATAATCGTACCCATAATCTCATCCATACTCGGAAGCTGAGAGCACGACCCCCCCAAATCCAGAGGAGGCAGACCATGTTGGCGTTCCAACAAGTTTCTAATAGTTCCAACACTTCCGGTCTCTGTGGCTTGAATTAACTACTCACCTTGGTGAACATGAAACTTATTAGCCTCCATCGACTGTCGGTCGTGCCGCATGCTTGCGCGCAAACGAGAGATACCAGGTATGCTCCCGATATGTGTGAAATAATCCTCCCGGCCTCCCTGGTTGCCGCGAATGGATCGTGCTATATCCGGCCGAAGATACTACTCACTTATGCAATGTCAAGCGGATAGTTCAGGGCACCAGTCGCAACAAAGTACCCTAAATATGCAAATTACCTATATATATTTGTAGTTGTAAATTACGAGATTTCCGCAATACCGCGGAGTTTTTTTTCGTCGCAGCTTGCTTGCACAAACTAGGGAGTGGCTGAGCGGCGAGATTACGGTAGGTCGAGATTCGAGAGTGAACACCGAGTAGGATGTAATTCTGCCATCCTCACTCACGACCCAATTTTGAACCAACCCTTTCTCTTCCTTTCCTCTCTGATCGTCAACCCCCCTCACCATACTCTTTTATTTGGCCATCTCCCTCGGCCACTTCTGTCCCCTACAAATCGTGTCCGATGACGTCTGAATAAACGATGTTTGGGAGTTCCACCAACTCGCCCCCTAACGATATTAGATCGCTATTTGGGTCGCCGCATCTTTCCAATACTACCAATACTACTTACCTGCTACCTACCTACATAGCAAGCACCTGAGCACCTCTCACTGCTTCGCTCGGCGCCTTTTATCCCCGCAAAAAGCCGGGCTAGATATTCCCATCTGACACACTTCAACATCGATTCCCACTCCATTCATACCCTAGCCCCCCCGGTGGACATCCTCGTCGATCAAATTTGTCGCCTTATCACCACATAGCCGACTTCCCGTCGTCTCACTGGATCCATGTCCCATAATAAAGCGAGTAGCAGCCAACCAAATGAATCGGAGTTGTTTGCAACGATCTCAGTTCAGCTGTATAAATATCATCGGGTTGGTGCGGTGGGTATCTGCTGCGAATTACACAATCGCATTGCCTGGGGGTCGGTTAGGTGCCGTACTGAAAGCAGGATCGTAGTCCGGGGGATTTGAATGAGGCTTTGTGAGACGCAGCGTAAAGAACTAGAAGAGAGCAAAAAGTGACTAAAAAGTACACTAGACGGCGGAAACGGGGATAACCCAGGTGGGCGGCAGGTACAACATCCTACCTACACTAAACTCACTCAGGGTACTGGGGTACTGCTGTACAAGGGTACTCGCAGCAAGACCAGTCTGGTTGACGCCGCTCAACTGCAAGACGTAGCAAGATACGGAGGTACAAAGTCCTTTATGCTACTACTCTATTACGGTAAAGTAACTTTCCTGGGACCTTCCATGAATCCAGTCGAGTTCTCTGGATCATCCACTCGTAGCCGCATTCTTCGCCGCACGCCTCTTCCTTCTTGGTCCGTTCAACCTCTCACCATCGGTGGATCCCACTCGTACAATATCCCCAGACTCATCCCTCAATTGGGCTATTAGACTGTGAACCCTGAAAGACCTAACTACTTACAACTTACCTACTGTACAGTCTGTACTTGACACCACTCACATTGATACCACTTAATAGATGTACACTATACTACATTCTCCCATACATTGATACCTCCAGATGTCCCGGGCTAGTACTTGTCAACTAGGTCAATGCCTACATACCCGTGGACATGTAGGTATTGACTGATGCCATTACCTAGGTACTACATACCCATAATGGCCATTACTTTCCTTACCGTTCGTTGCCTGCCTGCTTTTACCAGTACCGTTTTGTTTTCGAACTTTATCTGCTCTTCTGCCGCTTAACCTCCCTGGCAGCCAGCCTGAGTACTTTTTTAATTTTTCATAGATGGCTGCGTTTGTTTCTTTCCCTCCTTTACTCCTCTCCTCATTTCACTCCCGTTTCTTTTCCATCGACTTTCCCCACCATCCATTACGTCCTAGTTCCCAGAAACGATATGACGGAAGAGGCATCGTTTCTGACTTGAATTATCCTGTCAGGATCCCTTCTGGACTATCGGATCCCTGCAGAGTTGTCCAAGCAGAAAGCTTATAAAACCCCCGGTCTTTATTAAATGCGGGTTTGGACCTCTCGGACCTGCCTATCACACGGCCGCAATCTGGTAATTTGACTGATTCCGATCCCATCGGGTTACCAGCGCCAACTCCAAGGGCACAAGGACACGACCTCAGCACCTCGCTGTTTCCATCCTAGCCCCCCCTACGCTACACTACCAGTGCATAGTTATTGTACTATAGTACGTAGGTGGTTTTAGAATCAATACTAGGTAGTTGAGTTGTGGTTGGTAGACTTCTAGCCTAGCCAAGTCTGGGTAGACAGGACTACTGGGCAGGCTACCTATCCTATTTGACCATCGAAAGCAAAGCAAAGCAAAGACGGGAAAGTACGTGTGTGCCCAGGTGGTGTGTGAGAGACTGGAGTCTAAGAGAGCTAAGAGAGAGAAAAGAGGGCGAGCCGAGAAAGAGAAAGAGGAGGCTCCGCAGCCATCATCTAACCCCCGCCTTACATTATTATTTGCGCCAACCCAAACCTTACCTTACCTACCTACCTTACATACCTTGCCTGAACGTGCCCTGCCTTTTTTGCCCTGCCCTGCCTTACAACGACGTTACCACGCAGCAAGCAACCCGTACCACCCCAATATCAAAAAGTTGAATCGTCGGCGGTCACGAGCACTTGAGGGTCTAACGAGGGTCTGCTCTGTTTGAGTTCTTGGCAGGAAAAGCGAACTTCAAATCCACATTATTACAAACTAGTTTCCGTGGCCCCATTCCCATTACCATTGCCATACATACATTACATTACATAGTACCCATACCCATATCCATACCCAGGTCCGTAACTACTAACCCATAACCCATAACTTCGTACCATCCCCCATCCCCATCCCCATCCCCCCATCTGAAGTAGGAGTAGGAAACACACTTGCCGTTATACCCACTATCACTGTACCTACCTTAACTAACATACCTTGTCTATTTGGCCTACCTTTTTTTTCTTGTCGTCTAACCTGAATCCATCATTATCCGCATCCTTCTCCAAGGGCCCTGATTCCAGCCGAGCCCCCTTCCATTCTTTATTCCCCAAATTCCCCCCTTGCTTCTTTTTTCTTAAATCACTTTTCCCCCGGATCTCTTGCCATCTTTGCGCAATTCTAGCCAAGGAACTTTTTTACAAGTTCTTGAGCTAGATAGCGCGCGCGACGACCCCCCCGGTATCTCAGCGATAGGGTCTAAGTACCCACCAATCCGCGTGCGGCTCCTTGCGGCGGATTAGACCAGTGCGCCGTGTTACTATTACTCACGGTTGAGCCCGCTCGCCCAGTCAGCTTTGGGTTTGGGCATATCGTTGTGCGCTTGGATAATATCTGACAATATCTCGCAATTCACATAACTTCAACCTACATACGAATGGGAGGGCGGCCACGAATTTAACAGCTAAAGATTTACAAAATCACGTCGGCGCAATCAATCTTGTACTCCCACACGGCAATCCGGCAAAAATCTCTCCTTGGTTTCTTTTGATGATGACTTAAGTCGACCAATGCGTGAGTAACGGCCGCTCCATGCCAGAGAGTGAAAGTATGACTGCGACCGTCGGTTCAGCCCTCGCTCACGACCCTTCAGCTAGCGACGTGTACGATCCGGATGACGTTTTCCCCCAGAACAGTCCCTTGATGAAGGCTCACCGCCCCAAACTTGAACCCTCGCCCTCCCCGCCCGCAGGACCACTTCCTAAAGTCAGTCTTTCTCCTAGTTCGGGGCGAAAATCTTCTAATCGTCGACAAAAGGTTCGCCCGAGCCTCGGCGATGCCGTCTTAATCCATTACCTTGACGGAGGAAAGCGTCCTGACATTGTCGCCGAGGCGTGGTCGCGACCGTTAGCTCAATACGACGACGACGACGGCGAGAGTAGAGGGGATTCGGAAGAAACGGTCGAGGGGTCGGGGGATGAGGAGGATACAAGGAGTCACGACATGTCCCCAGTCCCTACGCAGCGCAACGCCGCACGCGCTACCGATCCGTCGGTAACAAAGTCAATAGATCTGCAATTTCTCGCGGCAGGTGCTGTAGATGTGCTTGCTGCTGCTAACGCAGCTTCGAAAACGGTAGATGCAGATAGCTCACAGCCTCCAGATGATGATCCAAGGGTTGCGCAAAGAGCGGCACAGGTCCAGACTTCGAGGATAGATGACGTACGAGAAGATAGCACAATGAAGGATGCGAATAGGCCCGTTCTTGCTGCACCCATCTCTCCGTATCAGCCGCACGGTCCGCAGGAAATGTACTCTCCCCGACACTATCAGCCCGGCCAGGTGCTGATGCATCCCAACAACGTTCGATCGCCCCCCGGCATAGTAGGCGCTCCCACCGGCCATGGAGAATTGCCTCCGATCCAAGAGGTGTCCCCGAAATCCGACTCATCCAACCATGATCCGTTACCGTCTATTAGATCTACGCTATTTGACCAGCTCACAGGTCCTACGAAAGAAATAGTCATGCGCAACGGGCCCCAATTCCCTCATTCTCCTCCAGGAGCCCCACCACGCATAGGCGGGATACCCGGGAGTCATGCGTCACCTCCAATATCCCCGAACGACTACCGGGGTATGCCTTCTCCAGCCCACACGATTCCCAATATGAGTCCTAATTACTACTACCAAAATGGGGGCGGCACAAACCACCATCGGCCCGGTCCGGATTATAGTAGTAGTAGCAATACGGACACGCCAAGCGGGAGTGGTGATGCTTTGACACCTGCTACTTCGATCACAGAGCGTATGAGCATCGATAACATGACGAATCCGGTTGGCACGTTCATCTGCACGGTACAGGGCTGTACTGCGCCCCCGTTCCAGACCCAGTATTTGCTTAACTCACATGCGAATGTGCATTCATCCGCTCGCCCGCATTACTGTTCTGTGAAGGGATGTCCGCGGAGCGAAGGTGGTAAGGGTTTCAAGCGGAAGAACGAGATGATTCGTCATGGGCTCGTCCATGATTCGCCTGGGTACGTGTGTCCGTTCTGTCCGGATCGGGAGCATAAGTACCCTAGGCCGGACAATCTGCAAAGGTAAGATAATTTCCGAAACTAACGAACGAATACGAACGCAGCAGAAGCCTAATTATAGAATTAGACATGTGCGAGTTCACCATGTCGACAAAGACAAGGATGACCCGCAACTTCGCGACGTGCTTTCGCAACGTCCGGATGGTCCTAATCGAGGACGACGGCGTCGTGGAGGCCCATAACGATCACTATGGAGCGGGGTAAATGAAAACGAGTGGAACGCGAGGAATGAACGATTGCTTCCGATGATACGATATATTGCCATTCGATTTTTAGATGTACATATGGAGCAGATGATATCCCGGAGGGCGGCTGGTTCTGAAACTTGGGAGAACGCTGGTCGTAGCGTTGTCAATAACTTGATTGTGAGGCATGGGCTTTTTAACGAATGAATCATACCTCAACCGGGAGGAGGGAGTTGGCGTTCTGGGCGCAGCCAATTATACCACAAGGGGGAGCGCTTATTGTTGGACTTGTGTTTTCCAGTTTTTGCTTTTTTTCCCCCTGATGTTGCGTCCGATTTTTTATCTTTTGCTTTGTACTCATTCGCTTATTCCCCTCTGCCCGAGTTTGGGAGCGTGGGGCTATAGGGGGTGTTCTTCCATGATACGATACGAACGACGTCTACGAGGGGGTGTATCACACAGCTAGTTGGCCCGGCAGGAAAAACTTACATCATTTTTTATGTTTACCTATTCATGTTTATAGTTGAAGGTTGAGGGCAGAGTCAGTCATAGGAGAGAGATACAGGGTGGGATGTAGGATCCTCGCACGCAAGCACAGTACAGTAACAGTACCACAGCGGCTTTTGCTCGCTATATGCCTTTACCTAGGTATAGGCTACACCGGAAAGAAAGAAAGTCCGGTAGGGGTTCACGTACGATTCATGACACCACGATAGTGGATGTCTGCTACGTGACCCGGAGTACTGAGAAATAAATTATATCTACTCCCCTATCATCTGACCCTCGTAACCTCGCGCATCGAATCGGTAGTAGACCCAATATAGTGTCGAACTGGGTACCCTAAACAAGTTGATGCCAACACTCAAAGACGTCCCAAATGTGCGACCCGCATAGCCAACCAGCCCCCCCTTTTAGTACTCCTGGTGTCTCTCAACTACTTATATAACCCAAGTCGTCCATTTCCATCCGGTCCGGCGAATATCAAACTCCATCTCACTCAACTTTTCCTCCCCGCTTCTCCTGTTATCATCCTCCAAAGACTGCCAACCACCTTCCGGGGTATAACGATATCGAGGCCGCTAATCATCGACCATCTCCCACGCCCCGACGTACACCGGGCCCTCGCTCAGGATCTCGACCTGTAACCCGCCGCCACCATCATTGGTATTGCTATTGATACTACTACCACCGCCCGTAGATAAACCTAGCTGTTCAACAACGAGCCACAGCCCCCGCGTGTTCCGTGGGTCGATGTCGAATTCCTGCGTGCGCAGGCCGTTGACGCCGACTTCGCGGAACTCTCCCCCAGCGTTGTTGTTATTACTAGGATTCACGTCTGTCGACGCGAGGACCACCCGGTCCGGCCCCGTGCCGACTTCGACCGTCATGCGTACCGTAGGATGTGAGCGTGGCGTGCTGGTGCCGGTATTTACTGTCCAGCGGTTGCTTTGCGTCATAACGACGCTAGCGCGCGTGAGTCGCGCGGCTGAGATAGCGGCGCGTTTCTTCTTGTGGATTTCGCTGTCTGATAGGGATAGCGATGATACCGACGGTGATGGCGATGGTGTTGCAAATGAGAGGTCCTGGAGCCGTGTGCGCAAGCGGCCCGCAGCGTCCGCGGGGACGGGGGCCAAAGTGCAGACTACGTCGGAGCCGACGCGTAGTACGAAATCGGCAAATTTGCCCGGCTCGAATGTCGAGCACACGACTGTGTATGTGCCGGCGTCGATGTTAGCGGCTTCGGCGAGTGCGCACTCGCGGCGGTAATCGCCGGATGTAAGAGCTAGGTCGCGGTTTCCCACCGATGTGACGCGCCGGCCGCTAGCCCAGACTAGGTCCACGTGTACAGGGAGGTCATCGCGAGCTGTGGAGAGCAGTAGCGAGAGGGGCCCGGCACGCGGTAGTGTGAGGCTGAATTGCGGATTTTGCAGATAGGAGGGTGAAGCAGCGTTGCCGCCGGCTGTGCGGCGTGTCCAGGCGCCGCGAACCTCTGTATAATGGCTTCTCGCAGGCGTTGCGGGAGCTACAGTTAGGGGGCAGCGCGAAAAGAAGGATAACGTAAAGGAGTAGCGCGGTAGTGGCAGCTCGTGAGCCGCAGCGACTACAGTGTATGTGACGCCGCGCTTGGCCTCAAAGGGTGCGAGGGTCTGTGGGGAGTCGACGAAGTCACCGCGGAAGACGGGCTGCTGGGTACTGAGCTGCACGCGCTTGCCACCTTTGTCCGCGAAGATGTACAAGCTTATGAAGCCCAGTTTGCTAGAAACCTCCGCCAGGGAGGTGTTGGTGCTCCCGTTGTCACTGCTAGCGGCGGAGCGGTAGTTGCGCATAACATCTAGCTCGCCGTCCTGGAAGTGGCGGCTCAGGAGGATCCAAGTGTGATCGTCGGCGGCAGCCGTCATCGAGTACTGCGGGTTGTGGGCGAAGGAGCCGGCTATGCTAGCTTCGGGCAGCTGCCATGTAAAGTGGTGGTCTTGGCGTTCCGTGAAGAGGCTCGGGTTCCAGTTCAGGTATAGCGACTCAAAGTTCTGCGCTACGTCGTCAAAGCTGATCCAGAAGGAACCAGGTTTTAATTTAGTCGGATGGTCGTCTGGCTTCTGTGGCTGTATGTCGGATGATCCGACTCCCTTCCAGGTGAGGCCGTCGCACCAGGGATTCTTGACCAGTAGTCTCCTAATACCTTCCTTCTCGGTCATATCGAGTACCGCATAATCGTGCTCGCCCGCTAACCCCAATGCCTCCTCTTCATCAGGCGAGAGCCGCCCAGTTCCTAGTGTAATTACCACATCCTTGTAGTCATAGGCTTGCTTGACACGCTTCCACGTGCGATCCCAGTCTACTTCATCATTTTGTAGGAAAAGTTGCTGTGGTATCCAGCCTGTGAGCGCGTACAGATCAGTGCCAGAATTGCTGCCAGGGAAGTCGTAGCCGCCTCGGACCTTAAGATACGCCTTCTCCATCAGAGCAGGCCAGATGAGCCTCGGGTTTTGCCGGTCTACAACGTAGAGGGTGCGGTCTGTCGAGGACGCAGGAAGTCGGTCATCGATGATGACTTTTCGGAAACACCCGTTGAAGAACATACGGAACACATATTTTCCACTAGTAGAAATCCCCGGCCGCCCGTTCTCTGAATTGATGGGGAACATTAAGGCTGGTAGGATAGAAGTAGGGCCGGGCTGCAGTTGACGCATGCTGGCACACAGGCTCGCAACGACTGAGCAGTCTGTTGTTATGTCCTGGACTAGGTCGTAGTCGGTCTGAGCCTCCATCAGAGATTTATTGTCCCGGTCGTTAGGGTCGGAACCAACAACCCCTAGCGGTCGCTTCCAGCCTGAGAAAACGGTTCTCTGGCGTTCGGATAAGGAGAACTCCGTAGTATCACTGAAAAGACTACCACTGAACTCCTTTGGATCTGGATCTGAGTCCCAAGGCGGGAAGGCATTTCCGTGCAATTTAGAGCTACGGAGTAGAATGGCCTGTTCGTTCTTCGGGGTATGGCGAGCCAGAAGCGGTAGCTTCAAGCGCTTCTCTACAGCAACGACACTATGCCCAGCTTGACTTGACTTCTTAAGGTTTTCGGCTTGGATCAATAGTGATTGGCATTTCTTGGATAGGCGACTTTTATCAGGACCAGAAGCTGCTTGAGCGGCTTTCATATACAACTCCGCAGCAGCTATGGCATGGTTAAGAGCTTCTTTGCCCTGGGTCTTGGAGACCAGTAGCTCTTGCTCCTAGACGCAGTTAGATCTACATGTATACGCAATAATAGCCTCGAAGTTCACTCACCTTGGCCTTTGCTTCCATTATGTATAATTGTCTTGATTATCTCGACATTTGAATTTCAAACAAAACATACCATCCGCAAGTACGGAGGCTTGGAAGCCTTTCGACGCTGTCGTGATGACGAAGTTGGAATTCCCACGTCAGCTAACGCCAGCAAATGAGGACCACGCCACATCCCTCAGGTAACCAGCTGGCCTGCCTCAGGACATGTGAAAAGGAAGTCACCTCTCCGTCAAATAACGTATATTAGACGTTAGGTAGAAACCCAAGGGGACAGCGTCACTATATGGATACCTGACTGACATAGCCCATGAAGGATATTTCAATAGTAAACCCCAGAGTAAAGCATATAGGAACAAAATATTGGTATATATAATAGAAAATGGAAAGAAAGTTATAAATCTTTCAAAACGTTACTTCTCCTTAATAGTTGCATCGTATGCGATGTGAAAGACCTACCTACTTCCACCTTCTCTTCATACTGCTTTCGTTTCTAGCTTCTAGTGTGGTGGTTCAAGGTTCACGATACGGAGTACACCTCCGACCATTCTCTGATTCTGATCTGAGCTGTTTGCCAGCTGCGGACCCAGATAATGAAACTGTCAAGCTGTCAAACCTTCTACTGTATGCGTAGATAAGAGGTTGGTTACGTAAGGTCTCAACTTGAGGCAAAGTTCGATGCAGGTCCACGGCTTTATCCTTAGATGCAGCTTCCAAGGTTGAGGCGCTCGAGCTTGCCCAACTAGACAATTCCGGATTAACTACCTCCCGTCATGGTTTCACAAGTGGATCCGCTCCCCCGTCGCTAGACCCGCATTCGACTGAATCGATTCGATTGATTCGTGCGCATTCCTGTGCCGACGGAGGTGGACCAGCCATTAATGGCCGAGGTCCTTTCTTCACAAGCGCTCTTTTAAACTCGGCTTTGCGTCGTTGAGTCCCCGATTTTCGCATCGCCGGAGTACGACGTCAGGGCAGCTTCATTGTCTTTGGTAGATCTGGGGCTCTTGGAAATTCCTCGGCCTTTATAATTAGTTTATTAGATATTCTTTTGTTTTTTATACTTTTATAGACATGCGTACAGATACACGACCCACGTCCAGTATTGAATGTTGAGGTAGCAATTGAAGCTCGAGTGCCTTTTAACCATACCATTTTATCCGCTGGTATAGGTAGTCTTACTTTCGACTTGCAAACTGCGCCCCCATCTCCCTCATAGTTGTGGGTGTCTCACCGACCAACATATCTACGAGTGCGGCCTTTAAGACATTGTTAAACTATCGCAATGCCCGTCCAGTCGAAGCCTGCGCCGTTACCGCCATGGGGATCCGCCTTAGCTGGTTCAACGGGAGCTGTCCTAGCTAATGCTCTGGTATATCCTCTAGATATGTAAGTGATGATGGAATATCCACTTGCACTATGCGGGATCAATGCTAACCATTCGATCGCCCCTTGCAGAGTGAAAACACGCCTACAGGTACAGGTTAAGCGGAAGCCTGGAGAGACGAGCGATCACACCGACCCTCATTATCATTCGACCTGGGACGCCATAACAAAGATCGTCGCCGAGGATGGAATCAAGGGATTATACGCGGGTATAAATGGTGCTCTTCTAGGTGTTGCCTCCACCAACTTCGCCTACTTTTACTGGTACTCGATCGTGCGAGAGCTCTACTTCAAATCCCAGAAAGTCCCCGCGCCGCCATCGACGGCCGTCGAATTGATACTCGGTGCTATAGCAGGTGCCATAGCCCAAATATGTACGATTCCGGTGGCCGTAATTACAACCAGACAACAGACGCAAAGCAAGACGGATAGGAAGGGTTTTTTGGATACGGCCCGTGAGGTTATCAAGAGTGAGGATGGAGTGTTTGGTCTTTGGAGAGGACTGAAAGCCAGCTTAGTACTGGTCGTCAACCCTGCCATCACTTATGGCGCATATGAGCGGTTAAAGGGGACTTTCTTCCCTGGAAAGGCTCGCTTGACCGCAGGAGAAGCTTTCCGTAAGTTCACCTACTCTCAATACCGGAGGGTTAAGCTTACCATACCTTACTAGTTTTGGGCGCTATGTCAAAGGCCTTAGCTACTATTGCCACACAGCCTCTGATCGTTGCGAAGGTCGGCCTGCAATCGAAGCCCCCGCCGCAACGTCAAGGCAAACCGTTCAAGGGCTTTATCGAGGTGATGCAATTTATTGTTCAACATGAAGGTCTATCAAGTCTTTTCAAGGGGATTGGTCCCCAAATCATTAAAGGCTTCCTGGTGCAGGGAATACTCATGATGACCAAGGAGCGGTAAGTTGAGAAATGACCGAATGTTGACAGCAGTGATAGATTTGCTAATGATTTGCAATAGTATGGAGTTCATATTTATCCTCCTGTTCAGATATGTCCGCAAGCTCCGATCAGAACAGCTCGCCAAGGCAGCCGAGCTAGCGGCGGCCACTGCCTCCAAAGCGAAGCTTCCTGTTCCCATCGTAACCAAATAAATCCGATTTGTTAGAGGGACTTGCAAAAGACCGGATATGCGAGTTATTGCTTAATTCGTACTGTACGATCCGGTGTCTGGTAGATCCATTACGTATATGCTAGATTAGGGGCGATGCATCTATATTAATGCTCAGGGTTGTTTGTTCTGCGAGTTCGGCGTACGGATAGGATCAGTGCAACTATATGAGAGATCTTTCAGGGACATTATCAAGTAAATGTGCAACCATATCATTCCAGCGTGGGCCAAACTGTTAGAATAGACTCAATTTGCATCTAAAAACTTGTTCAAATCAAGTAGATGAGTATTTTATAAGTCGTGATTGATGTCATACCTCTAGCATTATGATGCAGATAGCCCCTGAGAATTTAGGCGTACCATATTTGACAGTTTCCAAGCTTGCCAACTGCGGGCAGCTGTCTGTCAGCAACATTGAAGCCCTCCATAGCCCCACTCTGAGAAAACCGTGCCAGAACATCGAACTGTGGCTTGACCCCTCGCTTAATTTTCCGCCCACAACTGGTAATAGCAGCGCACCAACCCGAACTTCCACCTTTTCATTGCCAGCATCAACCTTCGTCGATTTCCGTGTCTCACCAAACAACCCGACACAAAATCAGTCGCAATGGCGAGTATGTTATATCGAATACTTCCTGATGCCTGAGAAATAAGTGGCTGACATTTTAATCACAGAATCAAAGAACTCGTCTCAGCACAACCAGTCGCGCAAGGCTCACCGTAACGGGTACGTCAATCTCGAATCGACTGGCCTATCTAGATGATGGATTACCTCCTCTTACCAAATTTTAACTGACGAATTGGCAATGTACAGTATCAAGAAGCCGAAGACCAACAGATACCCGTCTCTCAAGGGAACCGACCCCAAGTTCCGAAGAAACCACAGACATGCTCTGCACGGCACCATGCGAGCCCTGGTACGTCACCCGACGCGACATAGTCACATGGATGGGCTATCTGGAATACGTTGACGATGGACACTAACGATTTATACAGAAGGAGTTGAAGGAGGGCAAGCGAGAGACGGCATGAAGTGGTGGACATTAAGATTCCGAGACACAACATGGCGAATGCGCATTAGGGCAAAATACGGGGACATTCTGGCACGATCATGGAGTCAAGGTTATGCATTTGCTGCTTGTATCCAGGCACGATCTTCTACGGCGAAGATGAAGAAGTAACCAAATGAGTTACGGTCACCAACCAATATTTTGCGCCCTCCCTCGTGGTCCTCCTTATTTTTGAGATCGGTGTTGTTGTAAGTTGGATTTCCCGTGACCAATCAATGAATGAATGAACCGGCATATGTGTGTACAGCTCTAGGCCACTCCTATGCCTATCTGCTGAAGGATGTTTCTTCTCGTGCCGAGAGTAGCCTGCCAGTCGATTACCAAACACTCGTGCTTCATTTTGCTCTAAGGCAAGAGTGCATGGAGACTAGGCAACATGACAAGTTGTTTCGATTTTGTTGCCACTGGACTCATTGTTCTCTCATTCCGTAATATGACCACTAGCCAAATGGAATGATACGTCAATGGCTATAAGCAATAAAAATATACTCCATGACACCTATCAAAGTTTACAGACCATAATCACAAAATATGGCTTCGATATATCTCTTTTATATTTACCTACGATACAAGTCATTTAGGGAGGGTACTTGCCATAGCCGAGCAAAGCGTTGTGTGTGGTTACTATATCCGATTCATCATATATATACGTAGAATATAGCTCCCATGTTAAGTCCTCTTATGTATAATTCGGACGTTGGCTATTGAAGCATTAAAGTATGACTTCCGGTAATTAAAGGATATATTCCACTCATCTCCTTATGATACAAAATCAACGTAAAATCGGCCACAAATATGTTCATATGAGTTCCAAGGTTGCTTTTACTATGCGAACCCCAACTCTTTACTGGATGGGAGGGTGTGGAAGATCACGCCCCAGCCGACGGTTAGGGCGTTTCGAGTTCTTCTAGTTGCAATTAGGAAAGTACCTATACCAAGGCTGAGACTATTCCTGTATAGAGACAGTAAATGTATTGAATTTCGGGGCAGGAATCAAGAAATCCCACCCCTAAAAACTCCATTTCCAAGGCTAACATTAGAACTTAGTTGACCGCCCTACCTATAATATTAACTCTTTATGTACTGTACTATACTGTACGTAGTATTGTTACACTTTTAGATTGATTCTTAGCGCTGAGCCTTCTAAGAGCGATGCAGGTCCGATACTTCTCGCCTCCATGTCAAGGCTCAGACTGCCTGGAACTAGGTAATAAGGTTATGAATGCCTCACCTTAAAAATACGGTACACGTGCATGTTAGAGATTCTTGTTTGAAGTAACCTTTAAGTGGCCATTGCAAGCAAGAGGTCTACAACCAATCAGAAAGCCAAAGCACTTGAGTATCGTACCCATTAAAACGGTTACAGCGTGCGCTCGGCTTGGCTCAGGTGCTTCCTACACATAGTACCCTCCAATCCATATGGATCCATCCTTACCAAAATTCATTCTGCGGCCACTGCACTGCACCGCACACACTGCACAGTCTGTTCTGCACTGCAGCCCTCTTTGTGCCAAGGGTCTTTCCGAAAAGAGTCCACTGGTCCAGGCTTTGTGCCCGAGTCCTAGTCCTTTTCCACTCCATCGCTCCATTGCTCCAGTCCAGCTAATTCTCTACGGCTTCTTTTTAATTTTCTCCTTCCTTCCTCTTCACCATCCACTTCCTCAGCAGCTCGAGGGTGACCCTGCCGCTGGTTCCTTTCTTTTTGGCCTTGGAGTAGAAAGTCGACCCGAGTGTTATTGTTGGTAAGTCTAGTTTAGTTCGCTCCCGATATCCCGATATTTTTCTCCTGAGTTTCGAGACTCCGTCGCATTTAATCCTGAATTTGAGTCCTTCGACACATGATTATCCATGGGGATTCAATGCCTATCAACCCCCCAATCCAGTGAAAATTAGGCTTGCAGGCCTGTCCTTCAAACTCCTACCGTCCGTCATGTCGTCAGGACTGGATCTACCGAATTATATTCCCTATATTTGTATCCGCCCAGAATCTCATGTTCGGGGATTGGATCATGTATTAGGCAGTCCTCTCCGCACCACCAAATATGGCTTAAGCCTCACATTTACCAACGCAATTCTTGCTGACCTCTCTTTTCACAGTCACTTATCTAATATTCTGCGCTACCAATAATCACTTCGTTTACCAACTGCCTCCTTTCAAAGACTCCTTTGAGGTCAGCAGGCTACTGCAGGAGTTCTCGAGAGAAAAAGGTATTCTGCCGTCGTTCTCTGTTAGAGAGTTGAACTCGAGCCTTGCAAGTCAATCATAATACGATCCCACCACGAATAAGGAGGAGTGCTACTTCAATACGCTTCCTATTAAATTGATCCACCGATATTCTAGTCATTATCGGTCTCTTCGTACTCGCCCTGGAAGTATCACAAGCTGGCCTACGCAACAATCCCCTGACCGCAAGTCAATAGAAAAGGCTGTGCGGACACCGACATCGTCACCACCCAGGCCTACATTCACGAAACCACAGCCACAATAGTCCCGATCAGTAACACCGAAAAGTTCACTGCATCCCTACTGCTTTGTTTCCATTGCGTGCAATATTCAGCACCCGTCGGGTTACTACACGATTAGGAGATAGGGCGGCAAAGCCATATGTCACAGACCTTTCGTCCCCCCTCTAGTTTTCCCATAAAGGCTTAAGCTGCTCCCATCTGCGTTCACCCCACGATCGCACGATTCCTTCCTCGCATTATATCAATTTGACTTTGGGGATTGCACTGTAGCAATTTCACCAAGTCTTGTATTGTTAATACTTTAAAAAGCGAAACTTACTTTCAATATGAACCGAAACAGCACTCCGGAGGCGTCGACGGCTTCGTCGCTTCGCCCACCATCATCCCGGACCGTCGGTACCAATAATCATCACCTTCGCGCATCTGCAGATATGGCTGCTCTTGCTGGCCCAGCTACGGCAAACCGCATCCGTCCCTCTTCGGACTTCTACGGCCAGCAGGGTCAGGGTCAAGGTGGTGCTGATTCGGATCCGCAGGATAAGGTTACCCAGCAGTGGATTGCCGACATTGATCAGTATGAGACCACTTTAGAAGAAATGGCTGCTGCCACTCTGGATCAGGACTTCAAGGACGAACTCAGTGCTATTGAACAGTGGTTTCGGGTCCTATCCGAGGCTGAGCGAACTGCTGCTCTTTATGCTCTGCTTCAGCAAACTACTCAGGTTCAGATCCGTTTCTTTATCCAGGTACTCCAGCAGATGGGGAAGAACCATCCTATGTCTGGTGTACTGTCACCCGCCAATTTTGACAAGGGTATGTTTTCTTCCAAAAAGGATGCCACCCGATTCATATTCAGTTGCTAATTTGTCATTTTGTCCAGATCCGATGTCAAACCGGTTGAGCGATGCTATGAACAAGTTGAATGTTGGGTCGGCTAGGAACTCCCTTTCTCAACCACAAGCAGCGACGAAGAGACACTCAGGACTTGACCCGTCGACAATTAATGCTATGTTTCCCGATGCTGCGGCTGCTATCGCTACTGAAAAGGCGAAGTTCACTCAGCAGACCGGAAATCAGCCTCCGTCGAACCGCAACAGTACAGCGGTTGACATAAGAAGCCCCTTAGGCGCGCCAACTATCTCAGCACCTTCTGAGGGACTCGACCCCAACGCACAGAACCCTGCGTCACCTTGGGGGGCAAGCCACGATCAAAATGCCTCGCGACCCAAGTCCTCCTCGGGTCAGACGCCTATGGGCCAATTCGTTCAGCCCCCACCTTCAGCAGGTTTGAGGTCGCCTCGCCCCCAGTTAGGTGGCAATAGCATCCAGAATACCACGCTCAACGCACCCGACAAATCGGCTACTGATTTGCCCCTACTTTCGCCATACACCGCTGGAAGCGGAAATTGGGCTTCCATGGTGAACACGCCCATGGTTGCGAACTTCAATACCGGCAATGCTCCTAACCAGGCAGATATGGTGGCCAATGCGACAGCTATGAAGCTAGCAGCTCTATCTACAGTCAATAACCGTTTCGCCCTTGACGACGTACGCAAGTACCGGAGAGCCCGTTCGAATGATGCGTCTGGGCAATCCCAGGGCGCTATTTCAGCTGGCCCCCAGATCCCGAACATCCCTGGTGCAAACATTGTAATGGTGAATGAGCATGGGCAAGTCCTGAGTAGAGATCAGATGCTTGCTTTGCAGAACCAGCAGGCCATGGGTGGATTCGCAGCCCATCGGTCCCGTCCAAACTCTCCTGGCATTGCAATGCAACCGGGTTTTGGCCAGATGCCATTTGCTTCGCCGCAAAATAACGGCTTCCTAAGTGCTTATGACGGTGCACAAAACCCGCTATTAAGCAATGGCCTAGGCGCAATTAACATGGGTCAACTCGGGGTAGGTGTTCCCGAGGGCTACCTATCGGATCACTCGGACCTAGTTCGCGGGCGATCGCCGCGCGGACGTCGTGGTACTTCGAAACCCCCGGAGGACCCCACTGATCCGACCCTCTTGCAAGACATACCAGCTTGGCTTCGAAGCCTCAGGCTGCACAAATACACAGACAATCTGAAAGATATGAAATGGACAGAATTAATTGAGCTTGATGACAAAGCTTTAGAAGACCGTGGCGTCAACGCTCTTGGAGCACGAAGGAAGATGCTAAAGGTTTTCGAGCAGGTCAAAGGTAATTATATCCAACCGCCCATACCGTACGACCAAATGACTAACACCTAAACAGAGGCCAAGGCA
The DNA here is from genome assembly GCA_902825475.1 of Hypomontagnella monticulosa. Classification (NCBI taxonomy): domain Eukaryota; kingdom Fungi; phylum Ascomycota; class Sordariomycetes; order Xylariales; family Hypoxylaceae; genus Hypomontagnella; species Hypomontagnella monticulosa. Next base: position 1,839,457 of record CADEBF010000011.1, on the reverse strand, counting down.
GATGGCAAGCTGGGCTAGCCGCTGCAACTTAATGATGAATGTATCGGCCCGCCGCCACTGATCAATTTGCAATTTGGAAATTTATCAAGGACAGATTCGTGGACCGCTTTGAGAATTCCCGCTGTCCTTATTTGACTCACCATTAGTCGTAGATTGAGGTTTCTTCCTCAGGTTGGTAGATTCAATACAGTCCTCATGGAAACCCAGGAAATGATTTAGTTTTTTCGCATCCAGAATGAGGTTTGGGAAAGGGAACAAACCATGCGCGCGATATGACAATGACGATAACAATGATAAAAAGGAGATCGGAAGGCGAATGAGGCCAGTGTTGTAAGGTATGCCTGTATACAGATTATTACTATAAAGACGTAAATCCACTATGATGATTTGAAAAAAATTTGAGCTCGAGTTATTAATGATGAAGTGTGAATGTACTCGATAGTCACCATGAGGCTTTTGGTCGAATATTCAGTTGGCGGTTGAAATTCTTCCAGAATTCAACCTATAGCTCCGGCCTCGGTTTGCTGCATAAATATATCAGTGCGTAGTGCAGAAATTACATTATACCTTAAACCCGCTACTTAAAGTTCGTTTTAATTTAATACTATGGATTTTAGTAGCATTTAGCTACCTACACTTTGTTAATCCTCACTTACACACGTAGTATCCTCATAATTTGTGAGACTACTTGAACAACCCGACCCGCGAATTTTCATATCAGGTTCATCCGTTATGATCGAAGTCGAACCTGTACCACTCATATCTAGCGATTGGGGCTAGTCCAGAGCATGCTGCATCGGGTGGATCCGTCTGGTATTGTTTTCAGCGAGGTCGCTAGCAGCTGCAAACCAAGATATACCAACAAAAGCAGGAGACACCGTCTTCTATTTTATCAGGCAATAAAAGGAGGGATACTTGGTCCCAGGCTGTTTCACAATGACTCATCCTTCCTCATCCGCGCTTGACGCCCTCCAGGCGCACTTCGCTCGGAACTCGGAGGAACCAACCACGCCAACCATGCCACATTCTTCGCGCAGCTCAACCGCATCTCCTATTCAGGGGCTAAGTGCGATCGCCGGTCAAAGTACCACATATACGGGACAAGCCGCGGGCCCGAGTATGGAACAGGGCCATGGACGACGTCCTCTACCAACCATAGCTCCGAGAAGGATTGCTATGCAGCCTAGCAACCGTGTCTTGCTACCAAAGCCAAATCACCCATCACCCCAACCTTATGCGCCCTCGGATTTCAACCATGTAACAAGAAACGAGCCGGTGGCGATATACCGCCCGTATCCGCCTCCGAGTACAACCAGTACACAGGGCCCAGGGTTCCCTCCGAGCGTTATTCCAACGAATTTCCCAGTCCCTCAGTTATCCGTTGGGGTTTCTCATGCTGGATGGACGCCCTCCCAGCTGCAGGTTCCAACAGGTGGCCAAGAAAACTCACCGATGAATGTAGCGAGCCATGTAGCAGCTACGGAAGATGAAGTCGATCCGATGGATACTGCCACCGATGCACTGTTGGAAAGGCAGAATGACCTTAACAAAGAAAACCCTCTGCCAAAGTTGGCTCCTACTCGAGGGTTCTTGAAGAAATACTTCCAAGATGAAAAGAAACCACAGCGGTCTCGAGGTGGTGGGAGTAGGAAGCGCGGCCCTCGAAAGGCTGCCGAGCCCACCGGCGATATAAAATATCGTCTTAACATGGCATCACAAGCATTGATCAATGGGCGTATTGACGAAGCTCTTGAATTCGTTCAAGAAGCAATTCGTATCAACGGTGAGACCTACCGTGCTTGGATCCTATTAGCCTCACTTCGCCAGGAGAAAGGAGACAGGGAAGGGCATTTCTACGCTAGGTACACAGCCGCAACTTTACAGCCAAAAATTATCGACGAATGGCTTAAGTGTGCAGAGCTAGCCGTAGAGCTGCGAGACGAGATTACAGAGAAGACAGACGAGTTTTTCAGCTTTGCCCTCCACTGCTACTCGAACGCTGTAAAGATCGATCCCACTCATACGGCAGCACGCCATGGAAGAGCCGCGTTACGCTTTGAAATAGGACATCTTAGATCCGCGGTAAAAGACTATGGCTTCCTGGTTGAACACTACCCCTTCGATATATACGCTCAACGCAGCTATGCCGAAGCATGCGTGTTGCTCGCGGACAGTGGCAAACCCCAATATGCAGACGGGCCTGAAAATGCGGTAGAAGCATATAGCCGCTGTATTACCCATTTCCGTGAGAAGGGGTTTGATCCTCGGTACCCCTTCGACTGGCAAGATGTCAAGATTTTCGTCGAAATTCTTGCATACGTCGATCGATTTGAGGATGCCCTCCGCGAACTAAGATCATTATCACGATGGCTCCTAACCCGCTCTGATGAGACATTTTGGGATGACCTGAGCGATGATCGTGAATGGGATATAGACAACACCCGACGACTAGAAGTAGAGGCCTACCAAGACGGGAAGTATCCTGCTTCATCATACGGTAGGGGTCTTCCATTAGAACTCAGGACAAAACTTGCTATATATCGTCTTAAGCTTGGCCAAGAGGACGAAGCTATGGTGAGCTTACAATTGATAACTTTCTCTCCCTGTCGGAACCAAATAGACTAATAGTAATCAGGTTCACTTTAAGTTTATCGATCCAGACGATCCGAATGCGTCAGAATTGCTTTCTGAGCATCCGCATCTCGTGGCTGAGGCAGCGTCGGCGTTATACGAAGCAGGTCACTTGCCAATGGCCCTGCGGTTTTATGAGCCGCTTCGTGAACCCGACCTCCTTGATGCCGAGTGTCTTGTTCGAGCAGGCCGATGTTATTTGGATGCTGGTGACAAAAGGCAGGCTGAAGAGTGCTTCATGGCCGCAATCGACCAAGACGAGTCAAACAGCGAGGCGCGCGTCGACGCACGATATGAGTTGGCGAAGATGTACGAGGCTGCAAGAGCAGAGAGAGAAGCTTATATCCTGGTAAATGAGGCCATCAGACTACAGGAGGCTAGTGAACAGGCTCGTGAGCAGGCCCGTAAAGATGAAGAGAACCAAGGGGACGACAATGACGAAGATCGAGAAGGAGATGAAGATCTTGCATTGCTCGCAACTGCGCTGGAATCTAGCACAAGAAATGATACAGGGGCGAAGCAAAAGCAAGCCAAGCGCCCGCCTAAGCCAAAGGTCGACAAACCAAAACAGAAGCCGAAACCAAAGGAACCGAAGGAACGAAAGCCTAAGACGCAATCGGACCCAGCGACGCGCCGTCGTAAATTGTTTGCTCGTACTGAAGAGTTACAGTTGGAAGAGAAGATAAGGGCCGACGCACTAGCTGAAGCATGGAATGTTGTGCGTAATTCGAGAGCCTCGACCGACGACGATGCTATGGGTCCCTCGGTTGAATTCATGTCTGCGGCTAGAAGCCTGGTGGATGACTTCAGATCCTACAGAGACTTCTATACCTGGGACAAGTATCTGGCACATCTTGGTATACATCAAGCTCGTGAGAAGCTCGAGGCCCGAAAAGGGAACCCTAATCTTCTGGCAATGGCGGATCGTCTATCCAATAGTAAGTTTTATCGTGCCGTTTTCAGGGAGGTTTACGCTAATTCAACTCCTAGATTTAAATCCTGATGATGCTGGGGCCGAAAAGCAGACTAAACAGGCGCCTGTTAGTTACCGAGGAGTTCCCTTCGACGAATGGCTTGATCTTTTCCTCGAATATGCCCTTGGGCTGGCACAAATGGGGAGATTCCAAGATGCATATAAAGTATGCGAGTCTGCTCGTGATGCTACTATCTTCAAGTCAAAAGAAGACATGTTTCTAATTCACGTAGCATGGGCCGGTATGAGTGTTCCCCCAGATTATGATGAGCCTTGGCTAATAGAGGAACAGCATGTGCATTGCGCGGCAGGGATGAGGAGATGTGCGTCGCATCGGCTCGTTGGCTTATGAGGGAATACCAGTACGACACCGATCCTTTCCGATTCTTTTCCGCCCTTTCTAGACTGTGCCCATCCCCGGCCTCCTGGTATGCCTCTGGCCCCGTCCAGAAGTATATGCTACGGCAGATCAAGCTCATGGATCGCGCCATCACTTCAGGAGCAGCCGTAGACAGTGGTGACGAGGAGGAAGCGCCTACCGGTAGAGTATACCAAGGCAAGGAGCTAGACATCACGCTGTTGATGCTCTACGGCCATATTTTGTTCATATCGAACAGCTTTACCTATGCGCTGAGTAAGTAACGGAACGTTTTGTGATTATTCTACTGCTGAAGCTCTAACATTATGGTAGACTATTTCATGAGAGCCTACACGCTGGATCCGACTAACAGCATGGTAATCCTGAGCGTCGGCCATTGTTATGTTCACTACGCGCTGAAGAGGCAAGCCGAGAACCGACAGTACCTCCTAACTCAAGGCTTCCTCTTCCTACACCAATATTACGAAATCAAAATTGCGTCGCCCGACGCGGCGCAAAGACAGGAAGCCCACTACAACTTGGCGCGGAGTTACCATGCTATTGGCATTCCCCACCTCGCCGCCGAGTACTATCGCCGTGCTCTCCAGGATGTCCCCGACGACTCTGGAAAAGGCATTATGGGCAGAGATGACCTGACGCAGGAGGCTGCGTATAATCTGCAGCAGATTTACTGGGCTGGTGGTGATATGAATGGCGTTAAGGCGATTGCTGATAAATATCTGATCTTGTAGACGTATTAAGATGCCAGCTCACGCATGTTTTGGAGGCGTAAGGGAGTCAACTTGAGATGGCCATCTATGTACTTGATACTAATTACTACCAGCCGTCTTGCTGGTACTGTAGGAATATGAGAGTCATTAGGCGGCGATGTCCACAACCTAAGGGATCTCTAGTCAAAGGAGATTGGAAATGGTACAATGGCAAGCCAAGATCACTATCTAGTATGTTCCAATTCTAATGAGAGTGAACCACTTTCTCGGATGAAGCTACTGGGCGGAAAGCACCGAGACCCAATCGCGATACCGGTGCATAATACGTGGAAGTCGTCTACCAGATATAGAGGTAGGCAAGGCATAACAACAGGGATAATGATTTCAGATTGATCGTCACCTTCGGGTGTAGGCATTGTTATCACATACAGTGCCACCATGGTGTGACACGGTACTCTCAGTGTTTCTTTTAGAGCTGTTTCAGAGTTACAGAAGTATGACTGTGACAATATGGTCATGACACATGACTGACGACATCTCCAGGGACAGTAACGAGCCGGTTTTTCAGCCCTATGTATACACTGTGATACACCGTATCATAGGAGCCGCAATCGGTAGTGAAATAGGTAATCTATTGCGAATATACATTGCTGCATGCTAGGTAACTACTAGGTAGGTAAGTTAGCGGTCAACCTCGTACCAATAGCTTGGAGCTTCGACTCCGAACTATCTTACGTAGGGCGATACAATAGCCACTTACACGTGCCTACCAAAGGGATCCTGAACTTAGCAATACGGGATACTACTGCAGACCGCAACTCTTCTTACAGGATATAGCACGAGTCTTGATATCAAAATTACGAAATAACATCTATCGCGACGATATCTATGACTTCATGACCACAGCCCCTAAGCCTCACACGTCAACGAGCACTGAGACAATACAGGGTCCGACGGGAATATAAGCTTCGAGTCGTTCCCATCGAGCAATTTATTCTAAATAATCAAGATAGTCACAAGCAACAGTTTCAAAGAACCACATACACCACAATCACCAATACTCACCCAACATCACAACAATCTCGTCGCCATGCCTCAGTACAAGAACGGCCAATCCGTGCGCTACAAGCCCGTTGGTGGTCCCGACTCCAACACCTCCGAGAGTACCGGCAAGATCACCGGCGTGCTGACCGAGCCCGGTGTCCAAGCCGATCGTAACGTCCAGGCAAGCCCTGATGATCCGCGCTACGAGGTATGTCTGCCAACCCCCTTTTGGGGGAAAATAGAGACCATGCTAATGTCGGCAATAATAGATCCAAAACGACAACACTGGTAAGCGGACTACGGTGTACGAGAAAAACATTCTCGGGTCGGCTTAAAATGGCAAATGGAATTGGACCATATCAATGGATTATAAGGGGCTGTGGTGTTCGATCCTTCGGGGCGTTACTGATCGGTCAGCGATATCGTACTACTAGATGGTGACGAATATAAATCCATTTTGAAATGTAATACGAAATCTTGCCGTTGTGTTATTACGAATTTAAAGTGTCTCACGTAGTAAACCCATGTTGCCGAATGTTCCATCCGACTATTTACCTGGCCATGTCACCAATTCCCTGTAGTGTTCTAGTAGCAGTGATTACTACCCAAGATTCAGTCACATCAATATCAATTACACATCACACATCAACGTTTTAGTAGGCGTAATAGCAACACTTCAGTATATACAGCGCGGTTGCTATATACGAGACTAGAGTTACAGCTCGATCGGCGAAAGAAAATCAGCTTCTCCTTCCCCTGCTTCATCGTCCTCTCCCCCTGATCTCTCCTAGCTCACGCGGCTCGGTTGTATATTGCACCAACCAGGCAACCTATGAGTCGGTCACGAACGGGATAAAACAACCCGTTTCGTCGATCTGTCGGTAGCGCATCGTAAATTTCCATCTGAACAAAAGGGAATCAATAGTGAAAAAGTCAAGTCTTCAAGCATCCCGTGCACGACGGGATCTGCCGTTTACCAAAAGCTGTAACTAGCTTCAGTCCCCCCTTAACCTAACCGCCCGGTCCAAAAATGGACGAAAAAAGGGGGGAACAAATACAACCGGGTTCCCAAACCCCCCTGCTCCGAGCGCCGCACGCCGTAATGAATATAGGACCAAATACAAGGTAAAGGTCGTGAAGAAATAAGAAGTGAACGTGGGTCATGACGAATTAGTTTCGTACCCTATACAATGAGCAGCTCAATTCAAGAACGCCGGTTTCCATGCGAACACTGATTAATCAAGGGACTAGATCATCATCGAAATAATGATGCTAGTACTATAGCGTGCCTCGAAGGCGTTGCTTCCGGGCCAGCCAATCCCCGAGCATATTATCCAGTTGCTGTCACTCAAGTTAGTTGCGAGATTTCAAGGTTAGTGTTTAGAGGAACTTACCGTTGTTATTTCGGCCAACCTCGAGTTCTGCTCTCGGAATAGCGTGCCTACGACGGGATGATCCGGACCGGCGGGTGGGGTGTCATTCTTGTCATAGACGATCACCAATAAATCCCGGATATCGGAGCCCGAGTCAAAGAATGCCCGAAGGTTGGCATCATTCCAAGTAGAGGTAGTCGTAGCCGATGTGGAAGTCGTGACAGAGTCTTGCTTTCCGTGAGTGCGACCATCAATCTCTACCAGTTCCGGTGATGGCGACGACACAGGGGAAGAGTGATCTTCCTGGCTGGACGTATCGACCATAAGAGCAGGTGGGTTAAAAGATGTGACGGGTGAGACCTGAACAGGAGATTCTGATAAGCGCTCTTCAGCAGTAGGACCAGTACGTTCGGGTTTGGCCGTCTGGTCGCTGTGCTCAGATGTAGTCGTCTGAGTGCTAATGTAACTGTCTGGGAAGGTCCCTGGTAATGTGGGGCGTACCGGCTTGCCTTCAGATGGCTGCCGCGAGGGTTCCGGAGCAGCTCTGGTCGGCTCGGGTATAGATTCCTCTTCCTCGGGTGAGTCAAAGTCATCTAACTCAACGCGCGACTTCGCTTTAGTAACCTTAGGGGGCTTAGCTTCCTTAGAGAGGACCGACTGTAGCTTGGATTTCTCGCTCTTCTGTGATGGTCGATCTTGGCTTTCGGACTGGTCGGATTCTACCATTCTCAATGTTGCTGGCGGTACATTTGCTACATTATTACTTCTGGCTTCTGAGGCTAGCGGGGGCCCACGATCCGTGTTTGCATGCGACGTTGATATAGAAGGCTTACGTGTCGGTGATGGCTCAGTCCTGGGTTGATGCTTCTGAAGTTTGCTTGCGCTCCGCTGTGGCGCCGCCGCCATTTTTTCAGGCGACGAATCCACGTCGGCTGCTTGCGCTTCCTCCGCATCCTTCTCCGTCATATCAACACTAGCATCCATTGACCTCTTGCCAAACGAGTCATCGTCCTCGTCGACCGACTTCTTCTTCTCCTTCCTCGAGAAGAAACTCCGAATAGCACTCGGCTTCTTTTCCTTCTCTTTCTTATCCTTGTCTTTCTTCTTCTTTTCGTCCTTATTCTTGTCAGGCGCTAGCTCCTTTTCTAAGCTTGGCCGTTGCCTCAAGGAAGAATCCTTCGAGTCGCTCGAGATGCGCGGCTCGTTGTCGTCCCGTAGGAGGCCAGGTGTCAACGTGATCTTCTTAGTCTCTATCGTCTCGTCCTTGAAGAATGAATCTGTGTTTCTCACAGTACCATTTCTTGTAACCCGCTCGGACTTGCCGTCAAACATGTCATTACTATCCCTGCGAACGTCACCTTGAGCGACCAGATCCGAGCTGCTCCTTTCTTCCGCTTTAGCGGATTCAACCCTAACTTGTTTCTGCGGACCCTTCGGTTTGAGTGGTTCCACCTTTGCGGATTCGTCATCATCCGACACCTCGTCTTTGGTTTGCTGAGACGCTAGTTTATCGTCTTGAGTTTGTGACTGCTGTTGCGAGTCAGTTTGCTGCAAAGCTTGCTTCTCCTCATCGCCCTCTTCCTCCTCAGTAGAATAATCTATGTCGGAGTAGTCAACATAGGTGGGAGCTGTGAATGTGACGGTTTTTAGTTTCCTCCGCTTCATCGCCGCCTTTATAGGGTTCTTGGCCTTCTCTGCTTGATCGCCAAGCATTGTCGCAGACAGCTTTTTCATAATTAGTCATACAACATTCGTTTCTTCAGATGCTATAACATACGTCAATGTTCCGGTGTTTGTTAAGACGCGCTAACCTTTCGGTAGGTGTCTCGATGTGCTCAGCCGGTAGGTACCCTAAGAGTGGATATATTAGTCGGAGAGTAGGCTTTGCGAGAATCCATTGCGATCCATACCAATACTACTATCCTTCACTACTCGAACAAGCCACCAGTAGCTATTACTGTCGTCCAACAGAACCATAGTGTCACCTTTAGTGGCATTGGCTTGACCCTCGACCGTTGCGACGAAAGTGTGAAGCGCGTAAACGAACTCGAAATCGATGTCCTCTAAGTCATGTAAGTATTCGCCGCCCCAACCAATATCAAGGAATTTAGGATCGATATCCGAGGGATATTCGCTGTCATCATCATCATCCTCTTCGGAATCCTCATAGGGTAATAGAAAATCGTAGGGCGAGATGGGCGGCCTTTCCTCATCCGACTCGGATCCGGTGATTGGCATGTCCGATTGGCGGTCCGAAGGTGTATCGTTGGTTTTCAATTGCGCCCCAGGGGCGCGACACTGTTTGGTATCTCCGTTTTTGACATGCCGTCCTGTTCCATTTGTCGATGCCGTTGCGTCCACTTCCTACATGCTCGATCCGGAATCGGATAGTGACGGACTATTCATGTCTTCGATACCGCTCGCTCGATTGGCCGATCCAGTATACTCACCAGAAAGAGGATGATGACGATTCGGCTTATCAGCAGGAGCCTTGCTTGCCTGCTGGTCCGATGGGTGTTGAATAGAATCGGGTGATGGTGTTGATCTCGCCTTGCTGAGCACCAGAGAACTGAAATAATTGCGATGCACGGCCAGAGGGCGCAAAGAATCGACGCGCCGTGGCCATGCAGGCTGCGGAGGAGTGTACCCACCATCTTCAATTGAAGGAGAACTCGAGATCTTGTCCATCATGTCGTCATCCAAGTCGTCGTTGGCATCGTCCATGTCTCCATCGTCGATACCGCCCGTGATTCCTCCATTTTGCGCGATAGCGAGCGCATCCTCAGATTGCATCTTGTTGCCATTCAACGAATTCGCTATGCCGTTCGCGAGTTGTTCGGCGTATTGTTGCAAGTCGCTACCGTTGTCACCATCGGTCCACGATATTCGGGGGCTCCGAGCTTCCTCTCCAGCCCTGTCTTCTTCGACTTCACGTAGCGTCTCAGCCTGATGGGGTGCGAGGGATCCGTTCGGCGCTGTCTTCAAAGGAGGAGGCTTGTGTTTCTTAGCAGAAGGGGTATCTTGGTTCTGAAGATCAATGGTGTCTGTAGAAATTCGGAAGGGCAAAGTGTTAGCTTAGCATAGCACAAGGACAAACAATTCACAATTCATGGACAAGGGGTTGGTTGGATGTTGCATTGTAATATTTTTTTCCCTTTGCTCCCCTGCCTCTTCAAAGGATGGGGGGAGTTTGTATACGTAGATCAGACTTACCTGCCCGAATCATCTGGGGTCTGGTCATGTTGTTATTTTTCTTGGTGTCCACGGAATCAAATCCCACGGATCGGTGTTAAATGAGGTCTGGGTCTGTGTCTGGGATGATGGGGCTGCTCGTGCCTGTTCATAACAGCAATAATCCAATGGATAGTGAGTTTTTCCTTAAATTTGGGTTTCCGCCTTTCTCCCACGTCCCTTCGTTTTGTCCTTAGCCTCTCTCTCTGTCCCTATCCTCGTGGCTCGTTTCTCGGCGGGTGGATTTTTTGTCGCAAGGGGGCTGGAACTTGAAGAAAGTTGGCGGGTTAGGTTGCGCCTCGACCACAGACCAGGAGCAGCTCAACCAAGGAGACAAGGCCAATGCCCGCCTAACTTTATTTCCTAGAGAGTCGATAAACGATCGGCATACGATTGAACTTCGCTTCGCAGATCTCGGATGAATTGTTTTTGTTTGGTGGCTTTTGGTCTAAATATAGATAATAATCAACTTCCGGCAGAGTGGTAGAAATGAGTGTATGAGGTGAGATCAATGGAATGGTGAGTGAGTATACACCCTATGCCTCGAGAGGAATAAAAAAATTAATAACCTGTATCAACCTACCACTAGGCTTGACTTGGGGGGGTATCAGTGATCAGATACGACACAAAAATGCGAAAGGAGGCCCTGCAGATTGCGGTCCAATTGGGGTTGGTCTGAAACATAGAATTGACAAGGGGCGTCGAATGAGTGGATGAGGTGGAGGTAGTGGAGGTAGTGGATGTGGGTGTGACGAGAGTGACGGCCGACCAAGACTGCAAGACTACAAGACCAGCCGTCGACGACAATAGTGGTGGCTTGGGTTCCAACTTTGTTAGGAAAAGGCTTACTGTAGCAAGTGGGGCGACTAGATACAAAAATGGAGACAGATGTAGGTACCGACTACAGGATACCGCTCTAGCGCACTATGTATTCCTTGCATTTTCATGTAGACTCTACAAGGATTGCTTCGTAAAAGCTGTACTCTTCCCGCCCTCTCTTTCTCCATCCCCACCTCATCGACGTGAGGGCTGAATCTCATCGGCTTCATTCCCACGCTTTGCAAATCTGAGCCACAATGAAATACGCCGGAAACCAACTCAAGAAAAACCCGCTCATAATGGATCATTCACTATTCAAATATCGCATACATTGGTCTGTACTAGGTAGCCATAGCCTTGCTGATCTGACTCACTATAGTTCGATCTTGAAGTCAATGCATCTGCATCTTACATCTCACGGAGAACCTTAGAATATTGTCGTCTTATGATACAAACCTTAAATCTGACCGATAGCTTCACCGCTTTGAAGATGTGACATTTAGCTCTATACGCTTTTCGAAGTCGTCATAGAGACGCACAGAGAAAGGCTACAGCATGGCCCTGCACATCTCGGCTATCTTATTTATAGGATATTCACAGAATGGGGATATTAGATTGCCTTTAACTATAAATTCACTAAACGTAATAGAGAATTAGATCTCCATGACACCTCGGGCAGCTAGATCTTGCCGACGAAAGCACGATCGTGGAGTCAATCATAGATGAAGATTTGTTATGTCTCTCTTCTGCGTCGATAGTTATCTGCCGGCATGTCAATCAGTCATATATTATACTATTAACAATGCCAGACATGCTTATCCATTCCAAGAGACTATTGATCGAATCCTCTTTGTTGGAGCCCACGGGATCAAATAAGCAAATGACAAATGCAATGCTCCCTCACCGCTATGGCGAGACTGTCATAGACCAGACGGTGTCGTCCGTATTTACATTTTCAACTCACATACACTCGCCCCTGACTTGAGGCTGTAGCTAGCCAGTGTGGTTCCTGCGCTAGTGTACTTAGAGCCTGGGCCATCTGTGGGGATCACAGCTTTTGAACCCGGCCAGTGGATAGGATCTTCCCAAATAGGAAATTTCCTATAAATAAGCCTTGCTTCCCGAAGCTTCACCCAAGGTCTGGTCAAGTCGATACTTCATACTTTAATGTAGACGGTATTCACTACTCATATTTTTACTCTTAAATTATCGACTATGTTCTCAACTATACATCTATAGCCTCAAGTGCTCATACCAAAACAGGTCACAGGGCTCACATAATAATCCATTGATACTTTAAGTAGCCTGTCTCGTTAGAGTTGTTTGCACTCGGAGGCCGACGGAGTAGAAGACGTTAATCGTCTATGGACGGCCCGTAGGACAACATGATATCCGTAAATGTGCAACATTTGTATGTAAGCCTGATGAACCTAGTGTTGCTTTTTTCTTCACCTTCTTTCGTAGCCACAGTCCGGCTTGCACCTAGTAGTTCAGCTGTGGCTGAGGTCTTGACATCATGGACTTGTTAGACCAGAGAAGCAAACCAAAGCTTCAAAATAACCCGTTGGGGACAAGCACAGCCTGATCTCAAGTTAGTTGCTGTAGGTTGATCTCAACTTTACAATGGGGAAACCACGTGTTATATACTGGTTCCGAACAGATCTCCGGCTCCACGATTCCCCTGCCCTGAAAGCCGCTCTCGATTTAGACCCTGCTGTTTTGTGGCCCATCTTCACGTGGGATCCTCACTACGTATATCGGGTCAAGGGAGGAGTAAACAGATGGCAATACTTGTAAGCTTAAATTTCGGGATAGTCAACCAAGCCCATTGCTGATTCTCTCAGGCTTGATTGCCAGACTGATCTTTCAGAGTCTATCCAAAAACTCAACTCCAAGTCAAAACTCTTCGTACTACGTGAAGCTCCACAGACACTTTTCCCCAAGCTATTCAAGGCGTGGAATGTGACACACCTGGTCTTTGAAAAGGATACGGACTCCTATGCTCGAGAAAGAGACAAGAGCATCATAGCATTGGCGGAGAAAGCCGGAATTGAAGTGATCACTCGTTATGGGCGCACATTATGGGACAGCGACGAGGTTCTCGCGAAACATGGAGGAAAGCCCACTATGTCCATCGCCCAACTCCAAGCTGCCGGGCAGAAAGTAGGGAAAATCCCTAGGCCCATAGATGCACCGGCGCATCTTCCAGACCCCGGAGACATGCCCGTTAACTTTGAGCAAGATAAGCCAGAGACGGAACCAGATCTCAATGCTTCTCACCGGGACGGGAACGACAAAAGTTACTCTAGTATCCCGGGTCCTAAAGGCGACTTCGCTATCCCTACTCTCGAAGAACTCGGCTTCACGGAAACACCTACCACACCGCATCGCGGGGGAGAGACGATCGCTCTAAAGAGGTTGCAAGAAATAATCTCAGACGAGGAATACACCGCTACGTTCCAGAAACCGAAGACCAGTCCAGCGGCATTCGAGCCCCAATCAACGACCCTCATGTCGCCAATGTTGCATTTTGGCGCGATATCGCCGCGTCTTTTTTACTGGCAAGTACAGGACATAGTTGAGAAATACGGTAAAGGGGCGTCCTCGCCCCCGGAAAGCTTAACGGGCCAGCTGCTATTCCGAGACATGTACTTCGCGGCTCAAGCGGCGATTGGTTTACCCTTCAGTAAGACACTTTTGAGTGTTTCCCATATGGTTTTAGCGAGCTGTCTCTCTAACTTCAACTATTTAGGTCAAACGCTGAACAACGCATACTGCCGTTTCATTCCCTGGCACCTACCTTCAAAAGTAGAGCATACGGAAACCGGTGACAACGCAAGCAGCGGTGAGTACCACGTCGACTCGCCGCAGGCAGAGAAGTGGTTTCAACGCTGGAAGGCCGGTGTAACCGGATTTCCATTCGTTGATGCTCTGATGCGCCAGTTACGCGCTGAGGGCTGGATTCATCACTTAGGCAGGCACATGGTAGCTTGTTTTCTCACCCGAGGTGGATGTTATGTGCACTGGGAGCGTGGAGCTGAGGTTTTCGAAGAATTGCTTATTGATCACGAACCGGCCTGCAATGCTGGCAACTGGCAATGGTTAAGTTGTACCGCATTCTACTCCCAGTACTATCGCTGTTATAGCCCCGTCGCTTTCGGGCAGAAGTGGGATAAAGAGGGCGAGTTCATTCGAAAATGGGTACCGGAGCTGAAGAACCTAGATGCGAAGTTCATATACGAGCCGTGGAAAGCTAGCAAAACGGCTCTTGATCACGCCGGAGTGAGCATCGAAGGTGATGGACTCCATGATAATGAGGAGGGGACATACCCGGCTCCAATGTTTGACTTTGGCGAGAGAAGAAGTGTGTGCATTTCCGCGATGAAGCGAGCTTATTCCATCGGGCTATATGGGAATGACGACAAAGTCAAGGATGGCACGTGGAAAGAGCTGTTTGAGAAAGCGGGCGAAACGGAGATGGAGGGCCACGCTAGCAGTGACGATGACGGAGAATACGCAGATGACGCTGACCACCACCGGCACAGAGGAGAAGGAGCTCGCAGCAAGCATACAAGGCGACTAAGCACAACAACTAACCAAGGTCCGATGGATAGGTATGCTAAAAAACTAAAGACATAACTTAGGCACCCCTATTCAGGGGTTACTACCAGTTACACAACACGGAGGGTCCAGTCACCGAAAAATATTTGAGAACTATTCGTATTAAACTCAACTCAAACCATCAATAAACTATTTCTTAGAAGACCATTTTTAAGAGTTGGTGCGTAATAGTACCTGTATATGTTACATGATGTATGATGTGTGTTTGCTCTATTAATCTATGAGTTGTTCCTGTGAGTCAAAATCTTACAACAAGCACATAATGTTTTTCAGTCGCAACTCAAATTGAAGGTTCTACAATGCGCTCTATATGCTATCGCTATTTCCTTGATACCTAGCCCTCGTGTAAGTTGCCACGAAGGACTTTACGTTTGTCGGTAACTGCTAGAGGTAACGATGCCAGACGACTATGCTTAAGTATCTTAACCTTACTTCAGCCACCGAATTCTTTGCATTCTGCTATATTTGGGAGCCTCTAGTCAAATCATTGTCAGACTTAAAAGTAGGATACCCCCCGACTCATACTTGTTTTGGATATAGTAGCCTCTCGACAATCATGATCATTCCGTACCCGCTTGAATATTTGTACTGGAGTATCGCTCAGTCTTAGATCGCTATCCCCTTGACCTTGCTACTGCAAACTGCAGCTTTGTTGTATGTGGAAACGTATTTCGATTCTCGGAGTCCCACGATGATAACTGAACATTCTAGACAACATAAAAAGGCATTTTGCCGGAAAGCCAAGCAGCGAGACCACGCGCTATCAAGGCTGTACGATAAAAGGGCCATCGAGAATTGGTATCGCGAGAAAGATCAACTCGATATGGGGTTCAACACATTCATCAGACCTTCCCCGGGCCAAATTAACGATAACGTCCGAGACTACCAGCCGGCTTCAATGCGCTCTTACGACCCCGCGCTGACGTCTCCCTGCGATCGCTCTCCGTATACGTTTCCCGTGGTCACGCAACCCGCAAGTCGCACCGAGATTTATGGGTTGGCTTTAGGGACATGCTTCCTGGTCCTGCTTATGATATGGCTCGTTACTGTCGGCATACGCACAAGCCTGAATCACTTCAAAGTTTTCAAGAAGCCGAATGACGTTGATCGAACCCTAGATCCGGAGAGTGGTATTATACACGGCGGCAATATCTTGGAATGGCAGCAGTTTCCAGAGGAGAGAAAGTCGTTTCTATCCAACATGAGAACAGTTTCGGCGGAATCGTGGATCAAATTGGCCCGACGGAGTAGTGCAGAGCTCGTCGCCGGGTTTAAAGACATGGATGTGCTTAAGAGGCTGAAGCATCCTACTCATATTCTGGACGAGGAGGCAGCCCTGGGTATGAATAATGGCCAGAACGATAGTGGTGGCTCTTTTTTACACAGACCAGGTTGGACGGCGGGTGTGCTGTCTGCTCAGAGGAGAAAATGAAAGTTCAACGCAGGAGAAACCGTCGCAGTATCCTACGCTTGCTCCAGGGGTCTGTAGATGTGGAAGAGGAAATGTAAAGGACCTAGCGCTGCTGTTAACTTGTACATCGAGGATGGAGTCAGATAGATCAGGGACTGGGCTAACGAGCTATTTCAAGGGCCTTTTAGGGTACCCATTCGTTAATTGTATACGTTTTACCCCTGAGCGCTTCATATAACTACAGAACATCCAGAGCACCACGCCCCCAGCCTACTGTTACTACTAGGGAAAAGAAAGCCAAGGTTGGCGAATGTACTCGTTCAAATTATGCCCGTCTCGAAGTGGCCAGGCCGTCTATCGGTGCTGTTGCTGTTGTACAGTATAATATCGCTCGCGAAAGGTTGTCCTTCGTCGAGATGCTCCCTCTAGAACTCCTATCTAGTTTTTGTTCATGCCTTCCTCTTCAACTCTTGCGATGCCTGCTTCAAGCTCCAGTTGCACTCCTCGTATGCCCTGCCGGCGCCGAAGCCTAACCCTATGAATGCCGGGAACGCTCTTCGTCGGAATAGTAGAACTGAGAAGACGACACCGAAACCGAGACCCAGAGTTGATTTTATAAGCATGTTGGAGATGCAACGGTCCCACTATGATCGTACCGTATTAGCGACCCATCTACAGCTGCCCAAGCAATGCGCTATACCTTCTCGTTCAAAAGTGCCTCGCTCACAGGTCTAGAGACCGTGCTGGGCGGCGCGGGAACCGACGTCTCTGGCATGGTGACGAAGACTAGGAAAATGAGTAATTAGCTTCAATTGATGACATAGCAGGCTCGTGGGTTCATACATGAGGGATTGGCGTTTCGCGGAGGTTAGGGGTGGATTGTTCAGGTTCTTCGTAACAATAATCTCTCTTTTCGGCACGACAGCAATCAGATCAGATCATGGATGTAGCTTCAAGCGGCTTGTGCCTGCTGAGACCCGAGGGCGGTAAAGGCTTATGAGCCTAAAATGGTTTAGTTCGTCCGGCAGAATATGTATGTACTGTAAATTTTGGAGATCGCGGGGAGCTCCAATTAAAAAAAAGTTGATAGCTTCAATTCATCCATGGATGTTCTTATTTACTGTGAAACGCCTGATAATAGAGACTTCAGCGCTTGGTAATGCCGCTAATCATCAATTTTCACAATGGAGGTGGATAGCGACCCCGGGGTGAGAATTCTCATAGAAACTGTGTCGGTTAGACGCTTGGTATAATTCAATCAGAAACTAATATTTAGACATAGTCGCGCCGACTGGCCCTTATAAAAGCTGTTAGAACCCTCGATGAAGATGTAACGATCTCGCTTCCCGACAGAATCAAGAAGCTTTGGGACTTGCTTGTGGTAACTAAGAGCACGAGATTTCATGGCGTCGAAGAGAACATATTACGATGGTTATTCAAACATATGAGCGGCAATACCGAGGATGCTGAACAAGTTCGAAGGTACCCCCTTACCTGGTCCATCCTAAGCCATGTCTTTCCCAAGATCCCGCCACAAACGCTTGGGAGGACCCTCGGATATCTTCGCTTCGTATCTGTCCTACACAAGACCGTCGGCGATGTGACGACGGCCCGAAAACAGCCTCCTATGTCACCAAGCCAAACGAACGGGGCTATTCAAGAGAAAACGAAGAAGAGGAAGAGAGATACTGCGTGTCCCTCCGATATTGACGAACTTCGCACGCCTCGCGGCTGTATAAAATCGGCGACCGAGCTTTTCAAGGCTCTGAGCACTCTTCTCAACCAAGGGGAGCACCGCACAGGACCTGGTACTCCGGAACGGAGAGTTGGAGTCGAGCATATCAAGTCACTTTTCTCTTCGTCTAACGAAGAGACTAGAGACATTGTTGCTGGATTACTTTTGACTTGTGATCGCTCGTTAAGCGTTCTCGACGGTGGCATCTCCCGGGACCACGAGGCGTGGGTCGGAACCGTCGCAACACTCTGGAATCTGCGCCTTCATAGCAAGGATGATAATATCGAATTCGCTAGACATCTTTATGTGCCAGTCTGTTCCATTCTGACGAGACTACGTGGGATTACCGGGCTCGGGCCTGTGACCGTCGCCAGTGATACCACCAGGAAACTCTGGATTCGGCAGCTTGAGCAATTCTTGAGCGCATACTTCATCCGCCCAGCAAGGCACACATTTGCGACTAATGAGAATGTCGAGGTCTTAGAAACCGCACTTGGAGCCAGCAAGAGGAATCTAGGGGGCTCGGCTATTGTTACGTGGGACGTAGCTGCAAGGACCCCTCGGGACTCGAGCAATCCTAAATCTAAAGCCGAGCACTCCTCGTGGGTTCAAAACGTATTCGGGATCCTTCTCAACGCTATCCAGTCGCTAGAATCATCAGTTCGAAACAAGGTCATTGTTCAGTTACTAGAAACTGCTATTCTGACTGGCTCGGCTCCCAATACGGCAACCCTCCGCGCTGTATGCCAGGAGCATGCACTGGGGTCCGACGAAATTGATTGGAATCTAATTTCCAAAGTAATTGCTTGTGATGCTGATGTATTCCTTATGGACGATGGTTTGATTGCAGATGTTTTTGGCAGAATTAGCTCCTACTCAAATCCAGACCTCTTAACGAGGGAGACCATTATCATCCATATTGTTCTTCCATTATCGGACGCATTTGCGAAGGCACGGAACTTTTCGGGCTTCATCCAGAAATGGTATGATTGCCTTAACGATAGTGCCAAAGATTCTTTAGATCAATCCATATGGTTTGATACTCGAGTTCGACAGCAAGTTGCTAGCATTCTACAGAGTTCGCTGACAAGCACGCAACTGTTACGCGTCTTGGAACATTTGGATTCGTCAGATGCTTCTGGCGGGGCGCTGTTAACCGTCCTCGACGGGATCTCTGCTGGGATCACAGAAGAGGACTTCATCCAGGCTGCTGATCCGGCAATTTTCTCTATGGCTTTCAAGGATAAGACCTACAAGAAGCTACCGTCACCTGTATTGTCGTTAAGGTGGTGTATCGCCGGCCGGATGGCTGCTTGGGAAACGTCCGATGAAGTTGAGCGGCTCTGGGCTGAGTTGAAATCAACGCTTAAACGCATCCTCAAGAAGGGTGCTCTATCTGATGGCGAGACTTTTGAAGCATTCGCTTGCTGTCATAAATTTTGGCTGGCAAACTATCCTAGGGGCGGGTATGATGAGGATCTAGCCAAACTCGCACGCTCATTTCTCGAGAGACTTGTTTCTGAAATGAAAGGCGAGGGCGATTTCTCTTCATTTCAGTCATATCTGGACTATGTGTTTCGGTTTCTACC
Source organism: Hypomontagnella monticulosa (assembly GCA_902825475.1). NCBI lineage: Eukaryota > Fungi > Ascomycota > Sordariomycetes > Xylariales > Hypoxylaceae > Hypomontagnella > Hypomontagnella monticulosa. The sequence continues at coordinate 1,819,941 of CADEBF010000011.1, read as the reverse complement.
AAGACTCGCAGAATTGCCAGACCAATCCAACGGCCTTAAGCAGCTTATTGTAGACTTATTCTGGCTCGTCGGTCAACGATTCACGACTGGAGAGAACACGCAACTGGGCGGCCTTCTGCGATCCCTTTTACATAATTATGATTGCGAAGACGAAGAGGCTTTAATTGACTCTCTGATATCTCAACCTCTCGACGCTCTCGATAGCGCCGAGGCTCAATCAGGCTGGACACAACCGCAAAGCCTTCCACTACTTCTTATTCTTCTTGATTTCCCGCGGGAAGCCTTGACGAAGGGACGTCGAAAACGTATTATGTCGTCGTGGAAGAAATGGAGATCGGCAATCGTCACCCACGCATCGCAAGATACGCAATTTGCTGTAGCTGTGCTCAGGTTGCTGGTTGGAGTCATGCACCAACCGACATTTTACGAGGTAAATAGCTTCCTTGGGGATCTATTGGGTGGTACTAACATTTGCTAGGGCATGGAATTCGACGACCTTGTTTATATTACTCTGAATATGTGGAAAGATGATAAAACTATTGTCGCGCTGTTCGAGAAACTTGTCGACCTAACACTCCGGCAAATGGTCGTTAGCGCCGAAGGCCCTTCACTCGCCTACTTGACTGATGCGTCAACCTTCGCGAAAGGTCTTAAATCCAAGGGACCGAAAAACATATCTGCTCAGATACTCCTTGTGAAAGGCCTCGCCTCTGCACTGCAACACGCACCCTCGAGCAAATCGTATAGTTCTGTCATTAGTTTGAATGAAATCACTGAGAAGCTAGAACAATTGGTACAGGCGACCCTATCTAGATTTGCATCCGAAAGCAAGACGGCGGAATGGCCCGCAGAAGATGTATCCCTAATTCACCTCTCCTTGACGTTGGGTGGAGCTGCGTGTATCGCTGATATCCGTGGGCAAAGATCAATCAAACTAAGCCAGGGTACGATCGACCAATTGGAAGACGCGAGCATGTCGTACATATCGAAGGACCTCGACATTGGCTGGAAACTGCGGGTGTTCCTCCTCGGGAACTACCCGGATCGATACGATATGGAAGCGTTGTGCAGACAACTGGAACAAGCATCTCCGACAATTGATGAGGACCTGGTGTATAATTTAGTGGATGCCTTCGTTAAGGCCAAGGGTCGAGCTGCAAGAGATCAGTGTCTCAACGAATTGGTCGACAGTGGCAAGCTGACCGCTGGGCCTATTGGTCCCCTATTAGCTGTCCAGAGGCTTGTTGAGCTGTACCAGGGTATGTTCCCCGAGAATCGCAATTGCTTTCGTATGTATCTAATTGTCATCCTAGGTCCGAGCACCTCATCACCCGGCGGTGAGCACCAGGATACTGTCGACCTTGGAGTTGTACACGAACGGCTTGCCTCTTTACTGAGTCGGGCGGAATCGCTCCGTCACTTCAAATACCTATCAGAAACCTTGGTATTGCTGCTTGACAAGCATGCCAACTCGATGACTCAGTTCAATATCGAGACGACCTTAGGTAGCGTTATACGCGTATGCTCACAGACAGGCCCCAATATTCAAACTTCTAAAGCTGCAGGAGAAATATATGATAGGTTATACAAGCTTGTAGCTCTCGTGCTTAAACGACACCGACTGCGCCTAAGAGGGCATTTCCCAATCCTACTCACCACTCTACGAGCCCTTCTCACGACCTTGCTGGCAGGACCTAGTTCTGACGTAGCAAGTACAGCCCTTTCACATGCTTGCCCGCCGTGGCTGAAATCACGTCTGCAGTCAAGACACGCGGAGCGATTCACTCGCCTTATTACGTTAATCTGCGAGCCAAGCGCGGCATCGGTATCTCGTGTACGATCGAGCGATCTAGATTCGGCTACAGATGCCGCGAAACGGGCCGCAGGGCAGGATATGTTCACCGTCTTAGAATTATATATCAAACTGCAGCTCGAGGTGACCGTGTCTCGGGATATCCGGAAGGCCTTAGAGCCGGGCGTCTATTCTATCCTCGACATCACGCCCCAGGGATGCAGGAGGATATTAAATGAGTCGCTAGATGCGAACGGCCGGGCTATCTTTAGACAGATGTTTGCGGATTACAAGAAGTTCGGGAAGTGGACCGGCGTGTAACCGAACTCGCTGATTTCGGCCTCAGGGGGGGAAATTGTGGAAATGTATTATTGTACATATAAGAATGATGTGACTTCATGTAGCCACTATATATACCCCATATCACACCACATGCCGGAATAGGTACCTATAACGTCGAATGGCCAAGAGTAATCTATGTCTGCGAGTGGAGCTCGAGCTCGGAAGGCTACATGAAGCTGGCAACTTCGGTACTCTGACTAGCCTAACTAGTGACCTAGGTGCATATTACACAAGCTTATTACGCCACATTGCTACGCTCCAGGTATGATATAACGTGTATCTTACATCCTATAGGGATAGCTTCGCGTTGGGACGAGATTCAGTTATTCAAATATCTCGGTCTAGCGGTTACACACGAGCTAGAACCCCTTAGGATGATGTTATGAAGCAACCCTGCTCTGGATTTGTGCTAATTAAATCGATATTGTCGATATTGACTACCCAAGAGCTTGTATTGACACACTCCGAGGTCTTGTATAACACGTATCATGATTAATGAAAGCATTCGTAACGTCATATCCGAGATTATCGCCTACCTACCTACTTAACAACGTTAGGCGGTGGTATCGGTTACGGGTCTTGTTGACCTAATACGACTCATCATAGCACTATTGACAAGCGAACAAGTATACGTATGCGTCCCATCTTGCCAACCTGGGCTAGATACCCAGGTAGGTATATACATGCGTACCTATACGTAGCGGCTAGTAGTCTACGACCCGCTAGTTTGGAGACGTGCACACCGAGATACGGAACGGGACTGCTGCAGCGAGCCGCGGCGGACCGGCGACCTCTCAGTGGGTCGATTCTCCCAGCCTTATAGCTTCCACTTGCAAGCATCTCATTCCGCCATCGCATCACAATTACATATGCCGGCCAATACCGTCGGGTTTCTCGACCGTGGCCGGGATACCAGTGAGTCAAGATGAACCCATGCTCATTACCTAGTACAGCAAGTTCGCGGCCTCGGTATTTTTGCCTCACGCGCTCTCGGCCAAGGGCTTGGGTCGCGAGAGGCGTGCAATACCAAGGTCATTCCAAGCCCTTGACTTCAGTTCGTCGACGCAGTCCTGCAGGACGTCTGAGGGTTGAGATGATAACGTGGGACAGGCCAATCAGCTTTCAGCTTGATGGTATTAATAAAAGCAGCTAGGTTGATGCTATCATCTCGCTCCCACCACACTTACGACAACAATCAAACCCCCGAAAACTTCTCCTTGTCGCGGGATCAGAACACATGCTCGTGTTCCGGCAAGCTCGCCGAAGCGATGGGCAGCTAGAGCGATCGCCAAGGACGCGATCCAGGGGAGGGCCCTGTTCGCCGCTCGTAGTGTTTTTTGTTGGATCTGCTAGTCTCTCTTTCTCCTACGGTAAATGTCTAGAAAAAAAACTTTCAACTCGCATGGGTTTGGTATGAACATCTAGCTTCGGCATCGTAGAAAAGCCGGGCCGATTGACGTTCGTCCCGGACGGGGCATGGGAGAACGATACCGGCACGCTCGTGGCGAAATAACACCGGAAGCTGCATAGCAGTTCGCGCAGAAGGAGAAAAAAAGGGAGCTTGATTTACCGGTAGTCTTGATGCTATACTATCCTAGGTAAGAAGAAAGTCGCCCTCCTCGGTCCCAACCCTGTCGTCTACCGAAGAGACCCAATTCAAGATGCCCAAAACAGTAAAGCGGCTAGCTTTAGGGGTCACCTCGACACGTGGCGGGAAATCTAGCCGAGTCTAGGTTCTTGACGAAACGTTGCAGGACATACATACATAGCATAGCATATACCGAGTTCCTTGGTTTTCGTTTCTCCTCGACGGCGAGAACTTACCTGCGCGCGCGCGAGTGAGAGCGCGTACGTAGGACCTACTAGTTTGAGGACAAGATCGGCGAGCGTCGTTTAGTTGTGGGATAATGCGTGTGAGAGCATGTTATGTGTGTGAAGCGTGAGAAGCGCCCGTTTTTAGTGGATTTGGAAGATGATATCAGCAGCCCGCGAACTTTGACCAACTATTGATCGAGGTTTTTCACACCAAAACGGGGTCGGGTGTATTATTAGCTGCGCCTCGGTCTTCTCGTCAGCGAATTCAACTCGTCGTTCGACCCATCCGGTGCTATCGTCAGGTCAGGTCAGTAGCAGTCGGCAGTGAGACAATGGAGAGACAACGGACAAATCAGAGGGTCAGATGGGCCAGCTTGGCTTTACCGAGCGTGTTGTGTTCATCTCCTCTCTCCAGCACCCCCTAGCGAACCCCCGGCTCTTAAAGGGAAATTCGCTTTTCCCTTTTTTTCCCACCCGGCTTGCTTCGGTATCCGTCCGGTGTTGTGTGTGCGAGAAATGTCTTTGATTTCTTCAGTTCTTCGAAAGGACCAGGCCAGAAGGAGAGACTGAGTGGCTTGAGTGGATGTGAGAGGGTGATTCGGGGCACTGCCGCGGCAAATCCGTGCCGTTTCTAGCGTAGCCTACATCACATCTCGGTCGCCCTACACGGCTTAGATCCCTTGGCGTCACCCGAACATCGCATGTGGGCCAATTATACACCCAATATCCTGATTGCACACTTCTGCCACCGGCTGCCTAATCTGGTCTTTTCTCCCTAGCATGGTAGAGCATGGTAAAGCAGGTGTGAGGAGGGAAATGGTTTCGGTGATGTCCTGATGCTAGTATGCTAGTAATATTATTATTATGTACATATTGTATTTCAGCCGGTGCACTTTTTTATCTCGTCATCCGCTCAAAAGAAGACTAATATAAGTCGATTCTATTTTTTGGACGTTGCTTCGGTCGAGATTTTGATGGATTCTTGAATTTTTCTTTTTCTTCTCCTTTCTCTTCCCTCGTTTTATTTTTTAAACCCTCTACCAACCCGTGTAAGTCTCAAATGTAGCAACGCCTCTTTTGCCTGACATGCCCGCTACAGTCAGGCCGTCAGATCACGGGTCGAGATCCTGGGCAGGCCGCAGATATAGATTGGCGTCTTCGCCCGACATCTTATTGCATTACACGCTAACCGACGACACGCGCACTAGTCCGCCGCGAGCCAGACAGCTGGTACAGAGTTCGTTTGCGGGGCTGGAGAGGAAGCACAACGTGTTTGCGACCAAGAACGGCTTCGTCCACGCATGCGTGGATGCGTATAATGAGCATCATGCCCTCGTGATACGGCCCGAGGATGTATGGTTCGCTATCTTGACGCAATTTAACGCCTACATCAATGGGCATTCGGAGGAGTTACGCAAGCGCTTCTGCGGCCATGAGGCTCAACAGGAGCTTCATCTCGATGTCGACCTAGACGGCGTCGACCATGGCAAGATGGCATTTGCGATGACGAAGATAATGCAGGAGAATTTACGGGACGAGGGCCTGCAGCAATGGGTTATGCCGGCTTTCACGACTACCACCAAGGTGGATCAAGCGGTTGCCGCCATCATTTTCATGGGCACGATGCAGAAGTATTTCACGTATAGCTGGGGAACGCGATGCGGAATTCCGTCTGTGACCCTACTCGGCGAAGAGAGCGATTGGGTCAAGATCCGTGAGCGAGCCGAATTCCTAGCAACTTTCGGCTCCGAAGCATTAAGGTGGCTCCGACTACTTCGGCCTGTATTAGAAGGCTTCATTACGAGTTTCAGGGATCCAGAAGGGGAGACCGCGAGGAGGTTTTGGCAGGGTATTTGCAATGAGCACGAACCCAATGGTAGCGGTACCACAGCATACTCGGGGTGGATCACCTCATTCTGCTTCTGGGATGAGAGTGGCAGATGTCTACATGGGCCAAAACTTGGCCAGGAGGTCAGGCTGACGAGGGGTCAAATGCCGAGCGGCTTTACCAAGGTTCCGGTGACGCTATTGAACGACGGCGTCGAAATACCCACGGAGATGGTGGCTGGTTCGATGGCAATTAGGGCGTTCCAATCTAAGGAGGTGGTTCAAGCCGGTAACGGACCACAAATACGGCGTAGTGCCGGAAATGATACGATACAACCCGAGGTCGGGTGGTTTATGTACAAGACATGACAACACGGGAAACATCGTGGCATCTACTACGATGATAATGGTAAGCCGCAAATCTTTCACGCCTGTCGCCCATAAGACTTAAGCAATAGCTAATCGTTCTTATAGTCTAATTACGACTCGACTACGGAGCTACGAACTGGTATCCCTAAAACCGTGAGCCTTCACGGATTATCCGAACTGAGTCACGAATACCCACATCCTTCCCCAGTCATGGTCAACCGTATATCAGGATTGATAGTTTCGACGCCATCCGAAGGGAGATACATCTGATGGACCATTCCCCTAAGTCTCGAGAAAACTCCCCAGTTCCAGCTACTACCATTGTAGCATTTGGAGGAACAGCGTAGGGTGCTTATAAAAGAGGTATCCGAGTTCTTGGATAGGTATAGGGGCTTGAAGGAGGATGACCGGGGTTACCGGAGTTAACTGTTGTTTTGTCGCATATGAGATTTGGGGAATTTAGTCTTCGCACTCTATCATATGTAACCATACCCACGCCGGAGACGTAGGACAGCCACCGCTGTCAATTTGGTTTGGTGTTCTGAGATAACCGGCTGTACATTAACCCCGCCGCGTCGAAAATGCTACGGCCACATCCAAGAGACACAGGATCGCCGGAGGAGATATGATGCGCTCTGAGAAGCAATACCATGAAGAGGAACCAATAGGATGGCGGCGAATAAAGCATGAGGCGGATGTCGGATTACGACTTGATTGTCTGATGATACCCAGAAAGCTAAGCTCTTGGAGGATTCCTGCCGAAGCTGGGCTTTGATTGCAGTAGTGGCATGGCATGTGGATGGAAACGCCGCTTTACTTGAATATATATCTCAATACATATTTCCATGGGGTTTTGAGTTGCCATGAGTTTATAGTACCAATGGGACCCATTTTCTCAAATATATATCTCCGATATCATACTATGTGTAGTCATGAAATGTCTGATAAATCTATCGAAACTCATGATAATAACAAGCGCCCTTTCCCAAATATTCCATTTGCTTACAAATCATATTCATGACTGCGATATACCTTACATAGAATGTTATATCATTGAACGCTTTAATACTTGAGGCTCAACTAAGTACCTAACGTACCTAGTCTTCAGCCCCCACCGCCAAGTATCGTGAGTATGACGACAAGAAACTCGACCGCGAATAAGCGACGAAAGCATAAATCGTCTTAAGAGAAATAAGAGGAACAGTATAGCAGGCAGTTCCCGGATTATTTCTAAACATATAGGATTTTCCACGTTCCATACTGGATTCAGTTCCGGTAAGATCCTCCTGGGTAGATCCTTGACTGCAATGCTATAAAGCAGTCCTGACTTAGACTAAATTTCTAAGGGAAGCTGGCTTAAATCAAACAAGCTCATCAATTTAATTTGCATACAAGGACGTGGCTGAAGAAGAGTTTGTCGCATGTTGAATCAATTGGGCGCAACCAAACTAGGAAGGTTGGCTTGATGAATTAGACGCCAGTCAAAATAACGATATCAAAAGCAGAAACATTCTATATATAGTAAACTCATCAACAAATTCCGAATTGAAGAACAGGTTGAAGAAAACGGCGTATCGGCCAGCTAAATATAGAGATCTTTGGTTTGTTATAATTGCTCTTATATTTCGAATTTGGTTTATCTTATGTAGGTATCGGATATTGTCATGTAGACGAGAGTGAGCCTCAGTCGCCGGGTGTATGGTGTTTCTTCTGGGATCAATATTTCTATGAACTATACTATATATCCCATCATATCATCTGATCACATATAAGGTTCGCAATATCACACGCCTGAGGCCTTAGGCTACTCTTATTATATACTCGAGGAGGCTCCAGGGTCGCTCTATTGTGGTACGTTTGTGTATGATAAGACAGTCCATACATCCCATTTCCCCTTATACAAATATGAACCTCGAAGATCGACCGTGGATGTGTTCAGGACTTATAAACCTTAACTAGGGAAAGATGCCAAGCCGTCTATCCGGAGTATTGTCGGGTGGGGTGTATTGTAAATAGCGACCGTAAAGCGACATCATCAATCAATTCCTTCCGTCCTCCTATTTTCGTATTGGTCTGTCCACCCTATACCATCCTATCCTCCGTCCAAGCGCCATACCGGACGTGCCGTGAGTAGGTAGATATGTAACTTACAATACATTTCACAATATTGTACAGCTTCGCCGACCATCGTTAACTATTAATCATCTGGCCACTGGTCCACGAGTTCGTGTCCATCCATCAACGCCTCAGCATTCATCCTCACGCTATACCTCAGGACCTTGGTCACCTTCTCCTGGATGCCATCGCCGTGGTCCGAGATATCGCTCTGGCTTTTCTTGGGGCCTGCTGGGAGGTGGATTTGGAACAATGACGGCTGCATCGTTAGGCAGTTGTGGTGACCACGGTCGGGATTGCCGGAGCCGTCGCAAAACCAGCGAAGTTCGATGTCGAATGCCGTGTTCGCATCCTTCAAGCCGAGCTCATGTAGGAGCCGCCGTGCCCCTTTCTGGCTGACCGCGTACGCGAGAGAGCAGACACCTTCCTGCACGTGATGATAAACTCGTGTATGGTCTTTGTAATGCAGCTCAAGGTCTTCCGGCTCGAATATTGACCAGAGGTATTTGTGTTGAGGAACCGTGCGATCATTAGTTCTTACTACTCGACCCTTTGGGACAAGCTTCTTGTCGCTGTATGGGAAGTGCATCCCGCAGTGGCCGGCCCAGATGACGTCCCAATTATCACCATAGGGCGAGATCGTGGAGGCCACTGTGGTTGGCAGTCCATCAAATGGGAGATCCGGGACTGCTGATGGCCCGTTTCCAGCTTCCGGATACGTCGCGTCAGCATACTCGGCCGATGTACCGGACGAACCAGATAAAGGCTGCGTGAGAGCGTGTGTTGCTAGCGCCAAGTCGTACATCTGTTGCCTGATCCTTACATCCCAGTCGGCGTCATCTTCCATGATTAATGCTGATGACAAATTTCTCCTCACGACTCTATCGTGGTAGTCAGTACGAAGTGACGGCTCTAAATCACGAAGGGGTTGTCCACAAACTCTTGAATGGCATTGATATGTGCACGCCATGCGCCTAGTGTCGCATCGCCAACACGTTCAAGTTTTTTGCTAGTCGGGATAGCACTATCCGGGATAGTTTTGCCGTCGACACCGTCTATGAACTCAATCGCGAGGTTGCTGAGAGCAGCTTGAAGGACCATTCCATCACGGCGATCTGTGCGAGATGGTAACCCAATAACGAAGATCTTCTCGAACTTTTTACATGAGTCAATTTCCCCGAGTTCTTTAGCTTATCAACAAGGTAGGTCTAACTTACACCGAGAGTGTTGTTGTAGATGTTATCCCTTATGTCGGACCGGAAGGATGTGGTGGCCCTTACGGAGTTAAGGTATGGCACGGCATCTCCCCGAGTTGAGAGAAGATATAATGAGACGACTAGAAGTGCACTTATGGCGATGAGAACCGGATATGAAAGCCGTCGTACGGAAACAAGGAGAGTCATTGTTGAAGTTCCATGCTATGAGATAAAAGTCGAGAACGAAAAGAAAACATAGAGTTTTCGTTACTAGTAGAAAGACCCGCAGGATGTCAAGTAGTGTAAAGCTGGTCGTTGGATAAGCCTCGTTTCCCCAGCTTGGATTGTGATTAGGAGACAAACAGGGGCGGTGGGGAAGCACTTGTAATACGAACTTGATTGAATAGCTGCGGTTATTGCAACACTGAACAATTTTAGAAATGGCCGGTTACCCAGTAGCCTAGTAGCCTACTTACGCGTTGGCTGTCTCTTTCGTCCGGAAATAGTTAGTAATTCCCGTTGCCCCCTTCCTATTTTGCAGTTTCGTGTGGTACGACGCCAGCGTCCCGAGTCGTTGGCGCACATAAAGAGAAATTACTGGCTCGGTACTGAGTACATACATGCATATACACGGCATGTATCAATTGATGTATGTATGTCTGTCAGCAAAAGCACTTTGAGATTGCTCTCATACATTGGGCGTAGATATGAATTCTAATTTCAGCATCTTATAGCACACACAAACCAATACCTCATATGTGTATCATACAAGATAGTGGCGGACAGCCACTTAATTTACACAATAGGTACGGTGTGTTTCATTATATGCAGTCTGGCTCGTGATACTATTCGAGCCTCCCTCCTTGAAATCCTTTATGTGTGTCCATCAATCGGACTCGCTACTAAAATGAAGTTGTCAATACATTCAACGTCCTTGCTATCGTACTGATTCTTTACTAAAGGGAAATAGGTAGATAGACCCCTATACAATTAAGACAAAGGGAGACTATAATATGATATCTCGCTTAAGAGATACATGTGCCCATGAGACTAGTGTGTGTATCATAGCACAGAAAAATATCGCTTTATATGAACATCATATACTTCTCTATATATGAGCACCAGGAAGAACAATACAAGGTGAACGAATTGAGAATTTGAATAGGGGCAAGATAGGGAAAGGGGTGGGTATGAGACGAACACATATGGCCTTAAAAACAACGCACTATATACCTTAATATCAGCAACTCTAGGGCCGTCTAATGCAAGTCGGAGATGGTAGCGTTGTCCTAGGATCATACCCATGCTCAAAGTTGCTTTTATTTCTACAAAATGATGCATCGATGAGCAGAGCCTTACCGGGTGGCCAACCCCCGGCCAGCCTTATATGCTCCTGGCTTGTATTATGTCTCTCTCGGGCGTCTACCGTGCCCCCAAGCGCCCTGTGACGGGATCATATCACTCCACCGACAAAAATCAACTGGTGCCCTGTTTCTGGCTGAGCCCGGCTGTTTTGCCCCCCAACTATCTCTTCCCATCTCTCTAGTTCTGCCCTTGTCTACAACACAGGCTATTCACGCTTCTAGGGTCGGTGTCCCATCGTCCTGGGCTCCAACTGGAGAGAAATGATAGTCTCTTTGCTTTCCGCAATTGTAGCGGTAATTACTAGCCCGGCGGTCTTGGCACAAACAGGAAGCTTCTTCAGACCACCCTCTTCCGGCGAGAATGGTGACTTCTCGCAGAACTGGAACTGGACCCTTGGAGAGACGCAGCATATTATGTTCACCACGACGTACACTGACTACAATATCACTTTGTGGCAGGAGGGCGCAGATAGCAACTCTGGGCTTAAGGGCCCTAGCATCTTTCGTAAGGGGTCGAGGCGTAAAGCAAAACTCGCCGGCGTACGAGAGTGGCTGACTCGCAAACAGAAACCCAGGGCGGATCCGTCACCGAGTTTGACTGGTCGGTTCAGATCTACCAGTTTGACCTCCAGACTTCCAATGTCTTCTTCCTCTGGGTGATGCCTTCAAACCCAGACGACACATCCTCCTTCACCTCGCATTACTTTAACATATTAAAAGAAGCTGCCTCGTCCGCATCATCTTCGACAAGTACTACTTCTAGCACCACTTCTAGTAGTACTAGTAGCCCAACCAGTACTACCGCAGCAACTAGTACGACCCCTACTACAACACCCACCCAGACACCGGAGGCCAGTAATGCTCTGAGCCCCGGAGCTCAGGCCGGTATTGGCATAGGCGCCAGTGCCGTCGGCCTCGCCGCATTAGCAGGTGCCTTTTTCTGGTGGAGGAAGAGCCGGCCCAACCACCAGGCACCTGGGCCGGGGCCAAACCTTGACCCTCCGGTGATGATGGCCCCGATGCCCCAGACAATGCCGCCGAAGCCATACGGGCCACCCGTGGAGTTGGGTGGTGTAGGCTGGTACCCCGGCGCGAATCCAGAATACCAGCCCTCGAGGAATACCGTGGAGCTGGGTTGAGAGACGTTCTTAAACATTATACATCAGCTTAATGACTTCTTCGTTGGTTCAGGATAGAAAGAATAAGAAAATAACACGGCCGCTCTGCCACATTGATAGTTAGGTTGAAGGCTCTGGGCTTCGACATAAGCAACCTCATTAAAGGCGCTTCATATTCCGCCGGAGACATCTGCCGGGGGGGGGCTTTAATACCCTATTGATGAACATCTCATATACCTAGTACTGTTAGGACTATTCAACAATTGAAGCAAGTTCCGATGTCTCTTACATACCTGCTGGATACTTTCCCTGGCTAGAGCATGTCTTATGATATCTCTCATTCCAAAATAGGAGGATTAATTCATCGTCTTGTCTTAAGGGTGAATACTAGGTAGCTTTACATGTAATGACCCCTGAGGTTTATCATGTGATCAAGTCAGCGTGTGCCCCTTTCTGTTAGTTCCATTAATCCGTTAGATCAGCTTACTTATCTCCACCAACTATTGCGATTAGGATTCGAGGCTGCCGATTGACATACAAATTGGTAGTTACCGAGTGTTAGATGTGATAATTTAGCTAGGGTCTCACTATGTAAGATGTTGGTTTTACTATTGCTGACTCGTCTCTTGACTAGTTCTCTGGCAATGTTGGGTTCGAGTAGGCAGGGTCACCACCCCTTTTCAGAGCACATATTCGTCGTAGGTTTTCTAGAAGCCTAAGAGCAAGCGGTCTTCCCGAGTATCATAGGGCTGCTGCTGTGTTAACACAAAATGTAGAATGTTCAAATTGACAAACTATTTACTGAAAAACAGACCATCAATGGACTCCCGAGCCGTAGGCTATGCGGCGCCGCCAAGATGTAAATGTCCATAACGATGCACTATCGACACAATAACACACTATACTCTATATACCTGGAGAGCTTCAAACCCCTTTCTAAGTTATGTACAATCTGCATCTGTTAACTACACCCAGTGAAAATGCTATTCAGTGCTTATGCTGCTTCTCCTCAAGTTCACGCATGTACTTCACAAATCTCTTCTTGTGGGTCTGTTCAAATTAGTACCTATGTAAATAGCTATACGGGGAACGTCATATAGACTTACCATGCCGGCATAACGTCCGTCTTTCAAGACGCATATGTACCGTAGACCGAGTTTAGCGAAGCATTCGTATGCCAAATCCATCGGGGATTTGATATCTAAAGCCACTGGGGCGGGGTCTATATAGGGCCTGAAGTCGGTTGGATCCGTTTCTTGGGATTCTTCGTCGTCGATGTTCGGTATGTCTGACATGAGACAAAGGCTATTGTCCTCGTCTTCTAGGTTGTCTAAAGCATATTCTAGATCCGGGGCTGGAATGAGGCCGACGAGGATACCGTCTCTAAGTATTGGCAATCCTCCATCTAACTCTCCAGCTCGGTGTAAAAGTTCAAGCTGGCTGCGAAGTTTCGTAGCTGGTACTAAAGGCGACTTGCTAATGTCGATGACACGCTCGCGGCGGACGCGGGAGACTATATCAGTAAGCTCAGAAGTGAATATCGGCTTATGTTTGTTATCCAGGTACGGGTAGGCATTCATGTTCGTCAGGAGGTCATAGATGCTGAGCGGTTCCAGAGCATCCGCCGTCCACTTAGCGACAAGAATAGCCAAAGAGAACGGCAGGACATAGTCCAAACTTCCGGTAAGCTCAAAAAGGATAACAGCCAGGGTAACAGACAATCTCGTCACACCGCACATAGTTGAACCCGCAGCAATGAGTCCGTACACGCCCGGTTGAACGCATGTGGACTCTTGGAGCAGTGGACAAGTCCCCCAAATACCCCAATGGGGAAACCGCATAACGATCCATTGGACAACGTGGCCGACGATCCTGCCCATGAGACCACCAACAACCATAGAGGGAACATAAATGCCTGCTGGAACCTTGATTCCAAACGTGATAGTTGTCAAAAATCCCTTGATTATAAAAGCAGCGAAAAGCATCCGAATAATACCCGGAATCTCGTCGATATTTGAAGGGCAAAGGCCCAACTCGTCGTCTCTGTTGTCATCTTCACATGGGGCGGCGAGATTCAACAAAAGCTTCGCTACCGGAAGCTTAGTTAGGGTGTTCCAATATCCAGTAAGCCCGGTAACTAGTGCAACCAACACGACCTCGAGAAGGGGATATTTCTTTATGGCTGGAATCTTTCGGAAAGACAAGGCCCAACGACGCGATGCCTTGATGAAGAGAGCTCCGAAAGCACCACCTAGGACGCCTACCAAAATGAAGCCGACCAATTCGAACCACTCCCAGTCAATTTTGTAGCGGACTTCGAACATGACGATTTTGTCTGTCCCATATGGATTGAGGAACTTCAAGGACAGAGCTGCCACAATACAGCAGAAGAAGGTGCGGAAAAGTGTCTTCGCCGGAAAGTAGTAGGCAACCTCCTCAAGTCCGAATAAGACGCCACCTAGAGGGGCCCCAAAAGCGACGACGACACCTGCGGCGGCCGCGGCAGATAGCACTTCTCGTCTCTTGCCATCATTACGATCGTACTTGGAGAAAAGTCGACAGCAGATATTGCCAATACACGTTGCAATATGAACGTAGGGTCCTTCTTTACCTAAACTTAGACCAGAGGCGACACTTAGGATCAGTCCTACCGATTTAATAATGAGAGTCTTGACGCCAAGAAATCCGTGTAATACGAATCCACTCAGAATGACGCGAACCTCAGCTACACCACTTCCAGCGGCAGAATAGTATACCATCGGAGGGTTAGGGTCGATAAATTCTCGACGGACCTGCCTGGGGCTAACAGCCTCATCTGAATCGCTGTCGTTGTCATCTGCTGGTTGAGAGTAGTCGGCAGCTAAGTTTTCATCCAGCGTTGACATCCGATAAGCCGAAGGGACCACCGTTTTCGTCGTCAGGGTAAGTAGACACGCGAGAACCGATAGAATAAGGACAGCTATTATATAGACACCAAATTCTGTCCACATGTCGCCAAAGGGATGGCCACCTAAAACCTCGGACCAAGATCGCCAGTCGGTACACGGGCCATGGGGACAACATCTCTATCAGAATGGTTAGTTCACAGGTGCCACCAACCGGGTAGGATATCGCTCAATGACGATAAGCTAAGGTCTGAATATTGTTTACCTTCTCCCTTAAGAACCACGCTCGTGCGCAGTAGCCATCTTTGTAGTCAAATATGGTTGTCTCAGCCACATCGACACAATATGCAAGAAGCGCCACCAAAACGCCAACAACGGCGCTTAGTATCCAGCCCTGCGCGCTGTCGAATAAAACGATAAGCCTGCCCCAAAACCCCTTGCGGCTGCGTAACTGTTTCACCCGATAGGCATCCGCAATACTGTCGTGTACCCAGTCGGTCGAAGTAAATTGATCGTACCATATGCGGTCATCGGTAAGAATAGAGTGCTTCGACTCTGACATAGGATCCGGGCGATCGGAGAGAGCCTGTATTAACCGTTGCCCCCATGATTCGTGATGGCTATGGTATCGAGCACCGTGCGGCGTCGCTGTTCCTAATACAGAGAAGGATTAGTCAACGATTCGATATGTTAGGTTTTCGACTGCTAAGGCTCAGGTGGACAAACCAGCAAAGCTTTGATTCCTCGACAAATAAGCCCTCGGGGTATCTATGGGGCTTTGGATGCGGGCACGAGAACGTGAACTTCGTAGGAGAGATGTGCGTTCGTCAGGGACTTCGGATAATGAGCTTCGCCTGGATTTTCTCGAACGCGGATGCTGCTGTGTAGGAGAGACGGGAACCGACAGGGTCGAGTCTTGGGACGGTGGTACGGAGTCGTACGAAGGTGTATTAGCCATAGCGGGTGGCCGACCGTGGTCTGTGATGTGCTGAGGGTGATGCAGGCTACCGGGACCGTACAGAAGCTACGATGTAGCTTTGGGAACACTACGTTTTTGGCAGCATGGACACGGAGAATTTAGTAGTAGGGGGATGCGTTTAGCGGGTTATGTCATTCGGATGTAGAATTCATCGTGAGTATCGAAACACGTCGAGGGAAATTTGGATCTAGAAGCGAGGTTGTATTGTACCTAATAGAGGTACATGCGTATATACTAAGTGGAGAGGAGATATCAATCCGATCCTAGGTGGAGGCTATCGTCTCCTCCAGCTCATTGTCATAAAGTCTTTCAGCGCATCCGCCAAAGGCGAGTCAAGTGGATTATAAGCAGGTTCGAATCAGAATTAACTGGCTGACTGGCTACCAGTTTGTAGTAGCACAATAAGGAGCGAAGTAGGGAGTGTTGGTATCAGCCCTGGAGAGGTCAGATGGGGTAGTGCCCAAGTGGTGGTGGGGTCTTGAGATGGTGTGTGATCAAAGAACCAGGAGTTGCGTGCTTGAAGTTTGAAAGCTTCCACGCCATTCCCCATTATCCATCCTGGATCATCCACTGTTCTTTCGCGCTGTTCGCGTTAGGAGAACGCTCTAAAGGAAAGCACATGAGAATTTCATCATTATTGTGGGTCAGATCTACCATACTACTACACTCCAGCGCTGCTGCACCAGCTGCCTGGGTTCATAATTCAACCCTGAAATTAGTGGTGAAGCTGTGAGGTGATACAGCACTATAGCACTATTGGTCAGCTGTAGGATTGAAACGAGCCGCTAAAGATGATCCTCGTGGTTGGCACAGCCGCTAGAGCTTACTAAATGACTTCCACTTCACCCGTTTTCGTAGGGATGCTCCACCTGATTTGATAAGCCACCCTTACCACAAGTCAAGGCGCTACATGTACCATCCATCGTTGATGGGACCCATAGTAAATGTCTATCAATCATCTACTATTTTGACTCAGGGCCGTAAACACTACACATATCTATACCATATACCATGATGCCCTGCTCAAGTTTTAGTTAATCTGCTAGCTGATACAAGATCGGTCCTTTTTCATAGCCTGGAAAATTCGAGAAGAATACGAAATTGCTATTCAGCAGGCGGTTAATAGGCCGGCACTCATTCAGACCGGCGTGCCCCCACTCAATGCTGATCGTGACAGTCTTGCATATTAGGACGCCTCTTAATAGCTTGCATACGCATTGGGACCTCGGGGTGAACCACCACCATATGCATTCGACTTTCACCGTACAATGGATTTGTGGTAATGCCTAGCCATTATGTCATCTAAGCAGGGGAAAGCGTTGACTATACCCAAGTTTTCCTCGTTCAAGCCCAAGCCTAAGCCTGAGACTACTCATGCCCAAAAGGAGAACAAGGTTGATGAGTCAAACCATCGCCACTACGATTCCATCCCCCCAAAACCACACCACCGCGATTCACCGGTAAACATTTCTCATCATGCCGACAAGGCTCACCATCTCAAGCTTTCACGGCGGCCATCGCCACTAGAACAAGATACGGATGCTTCGTTTATCTACGATAAGCGAGGTGACCCCTTAATTAGAAGATATGGCGGTATCAATCGTCGGGAGGTCCCCAGCTACCGCCGCTTCGGCTACGGCCGTATCCTCGGCGTTGATGGTTACATAAGAATTGACCAATCTAGGAGTTGTGATGAATTCTTCATCCTCACTTATCGCGAAAGCCGTTCCCTACTAGGCAGTGATAGGAAAACCCTTTTAGCCAAGGGTGGTCATTATAAATCGCAGCCGATCAGGGTACGTCGAGAGCAGTTGCAGGCCGTAACAGGGTCGGAAGACTTCCTACCATTGAAACCATTGAGAAAACGGAAACGAAGTGGTTCTGAATCGGGCGATTCATCAAACGAGGAAGGGCAATCTTATAGGTCAATACATGGAAAGAGCAAAAACCACGAGCACTCCGATAGTGACCTAGACTATGCTAGCGACGTATCCGCTAATCTCGGAGATCAAAAAGAGGATGATCCCGTGAATTTAAGGTCGATTGATCTAAGTAGAAGGGTACGGGAACACCCACAAGATATCGATGCTTGGTTTGAGCTAGTTAACCACCAAGATGCTCTTCTGCGAATGAGTGCGCAAGATGGCCACCATCCTACGGCGGCGGAAATCAGAAGTTTTGCTGACATTAAGCTATCTATGCTTGAGCAAGCGTACTCACATGCAACTACTGATCCTCAGCGAGAGAGATTGCAGCTAAGAATCATGCGAGAAGGTTCAAAGGTATGGGAAGCTAAAACCATTTCAAGGAGATGGGAAGAGGCGCTGCAAAAACATGGAACTAGTTTTGAGCTGTGGAGAGAGTATACTAGTTTCCAGCAGACGAAGCTTTCAACATTCCAATACGAGAAAATCAAACAACTCTATATCGAGAGGCTACGTTGGTTAGAGTCGACGGTTTCCTCAAAACAACCCCACCTGGACCATCAAGATATTTATAAGCAGATGATTTACGTATTCCTACGAGCTACACGCTTCATTGCTGATTCCGGTCATAAAGAGCTCGCTACCGCGGCATGGCAGGCTACACTAGAGCTAACATTCGCTCGTCCGTTAGCTCTACCAGAGGAATCGGAGTTCAAGGTACCACCTAACTTTCAAGATTTTTGGGAAAGTGAAGTGCCACGGATAGGGGAGGAATCGGCTCAGGGATGGGCGACTTTTGAGCGAGGCGATGGATCATTAGATCCTCCCGAGCCCAAGAGTGTAGACAAGCCCATATCTCCAAGCACACGGGATGGATATAAGGCTTGGTCAAGTATCGAGCAGCAGAAAGCCCAAGCTGCTTCAAATCCTGCTCGGACCATGGATGACGGAGCAGAAGATGATCCGTTTAGGGTCGTTATGTTCGCAGATATCCAGGATATCCTCTTGTATTTTCCGAGAGAGGTTATTCCCGACATTCAGCGTCAATTGCTAGATGCGTATTTGATATTTTGCCAATTACCTCCTGCGCTTTGCCAAACCAGTATCACTCGAGATATGATCCAGGATGATTTTCTTATTCGCAGCTCTACGAAATTCACGGCAGCAGGGAATCCATCAGACACGGTCACATTTTCCGAAGAGCAGAACAAAAGACCACCGGAGTTCTCACACGACTATCACCGCATAGCTATTACGCCGGAAATCCTCGTCCCATTACCTCATTGGTTCAGGGTAATGAAGAAGGTTCGAGACGATATCCCTGCTAATCAATATCTTTGGATTTCGACTACACTAAAGCAACTCGTTCGAACATTTGGTATCCGTGAGCTAGGCCCATACCACCTTGCATTTGAGTCGGTCAATGACCCAGGGAGCGAGAAGAAGACTGCAAAGGCCCTCTTAAAGCAGGACCCCACCAACTCGGCTCTATATCTAGAATATTCTATTCTCGAGTGGGCGAAGGGGAACAAAGACATCGCTCGCAATACAACGAATGCCGCAGCAGGTTTGGCGGCTATTTCAGCTCATGATAAGGCTTCCCTGTGCATCTCTGCGGCATGGATGGAACTTGCGGACTGCGACCTAACCAAGGCTACTCTTCGACTGTGTGCCCTATCGGAAGATGGTTCTACGGTATCAGTTGAAGGATCAGCAGCTTCTACGGCCCAGATTCTCAAGTCGAAACAGTTTCTATCATCAACCCGAGACTATCTTTTGTCGTCAGGGGATGCTGGAAATGCCGTCATATATGCTGAAGGCCTAGCGTTACTCGAGTACCTGACGCGACAAAGCAATAGGGAACCAGCTAGCGGAAGTCAAGGGGATATCTGGTCTGCGATATCCAGTATATCTACATGCTCTGATGAACTAGTATCCCGCAGCCTTGAAAGTAGTTCAGCTCATGAGCGATTACTTCAGTCTGCTGCTCGCTTACTGTACTATCATGCGGGCCAAGGGTGAGTGCCACTATTCAGACCTAGGCGTGAAACACAAACTAATATGTGACCATATAGACCTTTTAGGCCTGGTTTCCTACGTGAGCAACTGACGAAGTATATTAACTTCTTCCCGCAGAACACAATTTTCCTCAGCCTCTTCGCATGGAGAGAAGCGCGACTTAGCATCGATGACAGAGTACGCTCGATTCTCGGCAAGGTTGTTCTCGTTGAACCACATGATTGCGTCAGTAGTCGGGTATTTGCGATCCGGTACGAGTCTCGCACCGGTAATGTTCATTCAACTCGGGCAGCGTTCGAGCACGCCCTTGAGAGTGAGGCATGCAAAAACCATCCAGACCTATGGATATCGTATATCAGATTCTGTCACGACAGAAAGGAACTGCGATCAAAGACCAAGAGCATATTCTACCGAGCAATCCAACACTGCCCCTGGTCAAAAGACGTGTTCATGGAAGCGTTCATTACTCTGGTTAGAGACATGGACTCTTCAGAACTCAAGTCAGTTTACAATACGCTCTCTGAGAAGGGACTGCGAGTACACGTCGAGATGGAGGAATTTGTGGAGAAATGGCGCAGAGAACAGAAAGAGAGGGATAGGAGACCACGATAAAGGGTGCTCCATGCCGATAGCAAAAAGACCATTGAGTAGAATATTCTCAATAGTTTCAAGGGCAGAATTAATGATATGAAGTTTTAATGCACTATCTTCGAAGCAAAGATAGAGCCATAGTCTCCTATACAATATGCTCAATAGTCGGCTACGGCACCGACTAATTATACATCACGCAGCTCATCATAGACGAAGGGGAAGTAATGTAAGATGATGATAGATAAATAGGTCGGCTATATACACGACGAGTGTCGAAGAGGATTATATACAATAGTGACGATGATTAAGGACCACTTGGTCCTAGAAGACGGCTCAAAATACCGACTATATGACAGTCCTGCCTGGAACAGGATCCCAACGAATGCAAGTAGTAAAGGGGTTGGAAACAACGCAACCCTGAAAATGCCGATGCAACTGACCGCCATCACAGGAACTCTAAGTATCAGCGAACGAACGAAAAAGGGGTAAAACGACCGATCCTGGACACCAGATTCCATGCAAAAGTCAGCAGCCTGGCAAGAGGCGACTGAAGAAACCCTGGAACTCGCATTCCTGACGAGCTAGGAGGAGAAAGGTTTTAACGAGAGTAAGAACTCAATTCAACCAACCAACGCGAAGCGATCGTAGGTGCCTCTCACTTGAGACGCAACATCTTCTTCAAGGCATCGAACCAGCCCTTTATGGTGCCCAAGAACCCGGCACTCGTCTTCTTCTTCCCATCACCGCCACTGCCACTACCATCTTTCTGCTCCCCACCATTATCCCTCTCCTTCTTCGACCCACCCCCCGTAACCGGCGCATTCGTCGCGCTCGGCCCGCCCAGCGTCACCGTCAGCAGCGCAGGGCTCCCATCGAAGACGGTCCCCGCCTGGTCGGGCTCCGTGCTGCCGGACGGCACGACATCATCGTACGGGAACGCGTAGCCCCTCCCGTCGAGGTTCGTCTCGTGGCAGATGCGCGCGTAGTGGTTCGTGGGGTTCTTAGTATAGTAACTCGCGACCTTCTCGCCATCAGGCTGGCTCGGGTCATCGAGGATCGTGGATCTATTAAACGCAGCGGCAATACGAGCCCCCAGCGCGCCCATCTCGTCGGCGCTCGCCGCCGGGTACCCGCCGAACGGCCCCGTGGAGCACGAGAAGATGTCCCCCGCGCTGGGCTTGGCGAAGGTGCCGACATTCGCGAACGTCAGCAGGTCCCCTTGCACGCGCCCCGTCACGTCGCCCCACGACGCTTGCGTGTTGATCGTCAGGTCCGTCGACGTGTACTTGCTCCAGACCTGGTCCACGTACGCCTGGTAGTACCCGCTGAACAGGTTCGCGTCGGCGACGCGGCCGCTGTTGGGGCTCAGGGCGCGCAGGTTCTTGCCGTCGGGCCCTTTGATGATGAGTTTATCCCAACCTGCACCGTCTGCGGCGTTCTGCTGCGTCAGCTTGTCGCACACAGTGTCCAGACCGTTCGCCGGCATACCCTGGACCGTCTGCACGGCGCCGGCGGTGTTGCGGAGCGAGAGGGCGACGGGCAGGGGTGACACGAAGTCGACGTAGCTAATGTTGACAAACAGTTGCTGCTGGTTGTATGTGAATTCGCAGAAGCCCCATTGCAGGTTGTAGTTGGGGTCGGCGGTGTTGGTGACGCTGGGTTCGACGATGGCGGGGCCGGGGTTCAGGAGGAAGGTCAGCTTGGTGGCGCCGACGCTGAACCAGATACGGCCACCGGCGATCTGAGGGATAGTGACAGTGGTAGTTGCCCCGGGGGCACCGAGAGAGATGGCAATATCGGCCTGCAGTGCAGACTGCGGCGCTGAAGGTGATGATGGCCGATACACAGTTTTGCCGTCGGCCTGGATGAACAGAGGTACGTTGTTCTGGTTCAGGTCGAGGCCCGTGATATATGCGTAGGCCTGTGCGGACCCCGTGTTGTTCTTGAGGGCTATATCGGTAGTAGGGTTCGTCATCTTGCCTGCTTGAATCCCTCGTATGTGTACTAAAGAGTGTGATTATTAAAAAACGCAAGCCGAAGCTGAATTATGATGACGATATTCAAGTTCCCCAGAGTATATATAGACACCTTCGGATTCAAATGTATAATTAACGATATTAATAGGTAGCTATGGATACAAACGTTCCCCGGAAGCTCATATGTAGCTAGCGAGCATGTGCTCGAGATTCCTTGTTGGAGGGTGCAACCTATGACTGTCAGGAGGCAGAGGCGTAGAACATGGGAAGAGAAGGAAACCAACCGATTTTATGACAGAGAATACCGCATACGTAAGATGAAAACCGGTCCTTCAATCAATATTCCCTTTGAGCTGTGCCTGTGAGCCAACGCTGAAGATCATTTGATGTAGACCGGGCTGCCTTAGCTCCGCCGGAGATACTTGGAGTTGCTTCATGATCGGTGGATACGCCAACAGAATACAGAAGGGCGCTTTGCTTAGGCTATACAATTAGCATCCAGCCACGCTCTGAAAATAAGAGACATCATGTGTCGTCGAAGTGATGAACTTCATGTGATATGTGATCCAAAGTATGGGGGGATTCCAATAGGGTCGCAATACGGAAAAGCACCGCCTCTTCAAGCCACCTATTCTTATAGTATGATATAACACATGTCAGAAGAATATTATCCAACAGTGGAGTGCCAAAATCAATAGTGCTCCACAGAGCATCACAGAGATGTGCCCATGTAGGTATCTAAGCTGACCTGCTACAGGGCTAGCAGCCAGTTGATGACGCAGAAGCGTAACGCTGAATACAACACAACTGAAGAGCACAAATGAATACACAATAAAAGAGAAGACAGGAGAGTGTGTGGAACATGAGGAATGACGTCTTGTCGATCAAAATTCTCTGGTGATTTAGGTGGTCATCGACCCTCCGGGGCGGTAGAGGGGGGAGGGCTACTGAACCGCAAAAGTTCGGACTTTGGAGAGTATGTCTTATTATAAGGAGCCAATAAACAATTTACGAACCGACAACCGAAATGGACACGCGCATTTTATGTCTCGGAGGTTACAGCCAAAGGAGAAAGCCGGCGAGCGCAGACGAACAGGGTTCCGTGGACCGTGGAGAGAAGTCGTCGGCCCGTGCCCGGCCGCCTGCGTCTTCATACGTAAGAGGAATGCGGCGACCCCGTCGTGTTCCTGTTGTACATGTTCGTGAGGCTGTAGTTGATACACAAGAACTAATGTACGTTGAGACGGCATAGAATAGCGCGAACGCCTAGCCCTGTTGTGACGATCTTAGTTTACGTCCTCAGGGATTTTGATGAGTCGGTGATTAATGAGGAACGTGATGGTTGTTAGATTAAGAACCAATTCGGGACAGCTAATAGGCACCTTCTATATCCACTTTTACATTCCTATGAACTAACTCTGACGGTGTTATAGTTGGTGTTGGATTATAGAGCAAATCGCCGTAAGCTATACTCGAGCAGGGGAGATATTAACCCACACACGTGTGTGTTGAGAAGTAGTCAGAACCCATCGGCTTAATTCCAAAAAACAGCCGAGAAGTAACGAGACGTAACGGGGAATTGTGGCGTCCACTTCTTGCATGTGTTTCCTAGTTTAAGTAGGTACAGTACATATTTCTCCACGATCCCGTCCACCGATCGATCATCAAGTCTCCGAACTAGCAGCCACCAGCCCACCAAGCCCACAACCATCCACATAAGCTCAGGAGCTCCCCCTCTCTTTTCCCCTCAAACCAAGCTTTTAGCGATGTCCCTCCTCCTCCCTGCCGAATGTGACCACGCGCACAGTGGAGGGGGGTAGAAAGGGAAGCCCGATCAGGCAGGTGGAGAGCCGAAGTACGCAACCTGACTGGCGGCTCCGTGGACTTAAATATAGGAAAACCACCTAACGCATGTAGCTAAACCTGCTAAACCTCTAGGTCAAATTCCCCTTACCTTACTAATACAGCTTCTCCGCGTTCAATGTTCCTAGTACCGACCGGCTGACTCGTGAAGCTCTCCGTGCCGAGGTGGTGTGCGTATACTCTGCCCTCGGACATTATATCTGTATACATAGTACGATAGTACATAGTTGTGTGATGAATGTGTGTATGTCACTATCGTATGTCACGGCGCATAGGCCTTACTGGTTCGGCTGAGAGGGAAAGGGGTGAAAATCTGCGAAAAAAACTGGTTTAATGTAGGCTTGGATTGTGTCACCTGGAAACACCCCGAGAAATACCTGGTTGAAGATCGTCGAGTTAGGTTGCTCCCGTCCCCTAGTTATATATATCCATAAGAGGTCACGAGATACCTCTTCTGGAAGGGATGGAGTGAGACGACTTGGACTCTTTTTATATCAGCCCGTATAATATTTAACGGTTGGTAACGTTGCACTTTCTTGCGTATCCTATGGTTGTTGAAATTGGTTGGCTTTACTTACACTTCTATTGGTCTCTAAAAAAAGGTAAAAAGGGATAGAGACACTTGATGCATTGTTTTAGTCTCCCAATCGTTTAATGACCATGGCCCCTCATATATCAATCATATACATTGTAGAGACGTTATACAAGTAATATACACTATATTCGCCCTTTACGAACTCGGTCTCTGACTTGGCCTAGTAAGAAAGAAAAGGAAATTTTATATACGAACGAGAGCTGCGGCGACATCTAACTCGTTAAACGTCAACTTCCCCCACACGCAACCTCGAAAGACAATATTATGCTAGAACGAATAATAGTTACTATACCAAAACACCCCTCCCCGAGCTATCATCATAGTGCCAGATTACATCCCGACATATACCACGGCGCTAACCCCCGTGGAGGCACTTTAGAGCCCCGTCATCCACGTACTGGTTATAAGAGCGGCAGCCAATGAGAACGGCCTCCATCGTAATATTCGCCCGTCGTTATTCTGGTGATACGTCGTTTGGTTAGGCGTCATGTTATTGACGTTACTAAAGAAAAATGTGGCATTGTTGTCGGGGATGGCACA
The DNA here is from genome assembly GCA_902825475.1 of Hypomontagnella monticulosa. Taxonomy (NCBI): domain Eukaryota; kingdom Fungi; phylum Ascomycota; class Sordariomycetes; order Xylariales; family Hypoxylaceae; genus Hypomontagnella; species Hypomontagnella monticulosa. The sequence continues at coordinate 1,794,630 of CADEBF010000011.1, read as the reverse complement.
AATCGCCGTCGCGGCCGAGGGGTCTTTGCATCGGAGGCTATAGTCTGCCTGCCTTGATTCCAGTGATGAGTTGAAGTATGCCTTAACGTAACTAACTGTGGTCGTAGCATCGGTCTTGGGTGGACCCCTTGACCAACCCATGTTGCCGTTACTCCAGTGCGATACTTGTATGTTACCTGCAGTAGTCGGTACCCCAGTCCCGTTCATCTCCGTAAGCAGCTCCGTATCCGCGTAAAATAGCACTCTATCTGGTAAAAAGTCGATTCGATACTCGTGGAATGCGGTTGTGGGGTCGAACGGCAAGTTGATTTTCTTGAAGTCGGTGGTTTTCGAAGCGTCAAACCCGGCATCCTTCGACTCCTGAGACTGAAGAACGAGGTTGACTGGGAAGGTATTATTGCTTCGGTCAAATTCGGAAGATAGAAACTCTATGTCTATCTCTTGGGTGTCGTTCATATACTAGTTCAAAAATCGGATTAGTGACATGTACGCCTCTAACGTATCGTAGGCGTTGTTGAACAACTTATTCACTCAAGGTAATTACTTACCCAGAAGAAAGCACTACACGTTCCTGGGATATCAGTGACCTTGATACCTGCTCTGAAGGTCCCGTGGTAATATTGGGGTTCCGTCGTGGAAACATCGGCGCCGGTGACCATGCCATCTTTGATTTCGCTTCTGACTATAAGATTTAAGCCAGCGTCGCCGCCTTTGGTTCCAGATCCCCCAAATACTTGTTCGTCGGCGATATTGTTGGATATCACATTCTGGGGAGTAAAGGACTCCCCGTAAGGACCGCGCGCTACCTCGTGAGACATGTTGAAAGCCTGTGGTGCCCAGCCATACTCTCCATAAGTTTGCACTCCATCCGTGATGTCCAGGTGGACGAAGTCGCTTTCCAGTATGTCGGTGAAAACATAGCGCCTGTTGTCTGGATTTGTCGTTATCGAATACCCACACTCGCAGTCGGCTAGTACGAGGGTAAGGAAAGCGCATAGAGGAACCAGAACACGAAGAGGAAAAGAGGTCATCGTCACAAAAAAAATATTGTGTGATGTGTTACGGTATTGGTGAAACAGAATTTGAGCAGCCGTCGACTACTACACGTAGTGCCAGCGCGAGGTCACACAGAAAATAGGTACTAAGTATCGCATCCAATCTCGAAGAAAAGAGCTATATCGGGAATACGAGAGAATGAGGCGGAAGCGGGCCTGTGTAGCGAGCCTGAGACTTTACGGCTTCACCTGGAACGATAGACGGAGTAAGCGAGCGACTGTAAACAACGCCAACCACTAGCGAAGGAAAGAATTTTAATTTCTTGGAGTTGAGAGGACTTCCCACCATCGTGGGAAGGATCTCGGTGAAGACTCATGGGTTGTGCCTGTAGCAAACTGGGTCCTATGTATATACTATGGTATGCTTGCCAGGAAGTAGGCGGGCAAGAGCGCCTCCTGAGGGTGGGCATGATTAAGTGCAATCTATCCCTTGCTTCCTGGCTTGTCAGAAGGTCAAGGACTGGAGCAAGGAAATGACGATAACCTGGCCGTCGGGTACCTGCAGAATGTAGATAAGAAATGGATGCATGGCGTGTATCATGGATCGGATGAAGGCTTCCAAGTTGTACTCGGTAATTTCATATTACGGACCTTAAAAAGGGCTGACATTTTGGTAATGCTTGAAGCGGAGAAGTGATATATTGAATTCTGACGCGTGTGTAGTATCTATAAATTCGACAAGAACCACTTCCGATCGAACTGAAGAGATTATAATCAATCTGTTGCGCGCCAATGCTTCCCGAGTTGCCAGGCTCAAAAAGTTTCCATCCTGAGATATTCGGTTGCGAGCTCTATTACATGACACAATAAGGAAACGAAAAAAAAGACAAATATAAGAGAAGGAGTGGAAAAGGAAAGTAGATGGAGGAGAACCGGATCGACGCAGACAAGCGCAAGGAGACGAACGTAATCAAGAAGATAAATAAATGACCAATATGTAGAACAAGGTATCTGAGACGACGACGGCGAAAGAAGAATAGAAAAAGGACAACAGACAACAGGTAAAATAGCAGCAGCAGCATTAAAAAAAGAATAAGAGCGCCGTAGCTAATAGAACAGAGGGGAAATGAAGTTTCACTAATGGACCAGCCAACCAACTGCATCACACATTATATTGCGCGGGCCGCGCCTGGTTTCCCTTCCCCTTTCCTCCTATCTCCTATCCACTGGCCACCGTGAGAGAGAGCCTACCGGATCCGCGCCCATATCGACTAGTGATGTCGGATGCAGATGTCGGATGCAAATACCATAAAAAACAACGAATACCTAGGAATCAGAACCCCTCCGCGCCTGTCCGTACCGAAGCGGGAAATGATGAAAGCACGAACGTAGGAGGTATATGCCACAGATACTCTCCCACCCCCGCCCCCGATTAGTAAAACTAGAAAAAACAAAGAAAATCATCGTGGGTCTCGTAAAAATTATCTAATACACACTCTCCTCGTCGCCCCCTTGCGAAATCATCGAAGGGGTCGATACGTTGGATGACGCCTCAACATCATCCACGTAGCCAACGAGAGCCTGAGAGTGAAGTCGGAAGGCTTCGCCCATAAGTCGGGTGATACTGTAGAAGACGGTTAGTTATAAATACAATGTGAGGAATCGGATTGTCAACTTACCCCCAAACGACCACTTCGTCGAGCATGGAGCCCCATAGATGAGCAACGGTCGAACTTAGTTGTTGCGAGTTCATAGTACTATCCGCGTCCTTCTCAAAGAGCGTGCGAACCTTTAGATACATGGCCATCTCCTCCTCAGAAGCGGCTTCTTCGTCATGTTCCAGACGATATAGCCAAAGAGTGAGGGTGATCATGAGATCCATACCACAAAGGGGGTGTTCTATGCTCCAGTTGGTGGGGGAAGTACGTGCAACCCAGCGAACGCCTTGGCGGACAGCCGTCTCAATGCAGTTGTAGCATTCCTCAATTACCTTGATCATCTCACTAGACCGCTTAACCCGGTCGCGCGCGCCTGACATAGCCGCAGCGACTTCGTAGTGATCATGGTAACGGAGAGCTTCTTGGACTGTCTTCAGGTCGACTTCCAGACGAGCGCGTGCGTTGCGGAACATAGCCTTGGCATTGAAAATCAAAGGGTGGCCCTTGTGAGGCGCGCTCAGTGGTACTGCATCGGCCTCGGGCTCGCAGAGATCCAGAGATTTCTCCCATGTCTCAAGAGCAAGCCGAAGCTTGTACTCAGTGACCACGTCCTGCAGAGCCTCAGGGCTACGCTTGTGATACCATACCTCAAGGAACAACGCGTTGATCATCACGCGGGTCGCGAATGCGCTATACTTCAGTGTCTCTCCCTGGAAGAGATTGTCGTGAGCAACCATAAAGGTGATCGCGGGGGATGCCTTCAATTGTTCTTGCCAAGCGGCTTCGTCCGTAGCCCTGGAATTCCAAAGCGCCTCTTGGGAGGGAAGCTGGAGATCCTCAAACTCATTGAAGCTGATCGCGGGTGTGTGGTTGTACGTCAGCGTGAGTAAGCCGAAGAAGATATAGACAGCGTAGTAGGTACGGCGACAACCCTCATCTTCGATCCACTCATCTCGCTTAGGCTGTGCGCCCTCGCGGCCATCTTGTCGAAGCTTTAGCTCATAGCGATTGCCAGCGACCATGTTGGCGAGTAGACTCTTGATGGAGCAAGCCCATTCTAGACCCTTCGGATCTCCGCTCCAGCTGGCGAAAATCATGTTAAGAAGCGAGCTCTGCATCGTCCAAAGGGGGCACTTCCGGGAGCTGAAATTTTCCTTGTTCTGTAGGAATTGGTTGACTAGGACCTTGGATCCGATATGAAGCAGGTAGGCCTGGTCCTGGTCAAAGGCGTAGAGAGCACCAATTGATAGAACTGCAAGTAGCAAAGCCGGCGACACCTGAGTGACGTTGAACGACGAAGGATGCAAGAACGGTAGATGGTGATGAAACAATGTGAAATAAGTTGATAGATAACGGTTCAACGTTGGCAGGTTAGGAACACGGAAACCTTCCGGAATGGCGTGTTCGCTATCCTGTGCTCGAATGTTGTCTAGTATCATATTTCGCTCTCCATCATCGTTGACACGAGGTACGGTGAAGCCCGCCGAGGTCTGGGGCGGATTAGTTGAGGCGCTTACAGAATGGGGTGGGTGTGGTACGCTCGTGGCCGCTGGGCCGGTGCTGGAAAGGGGGAGTGAGTTTGTCACGGGCTGCGACGCAGACGCGAAACCGGTGCAACTGGGACCAGAGGACGGCGGTAGTAGGTTGGACTGGACCTGAGTGGCACTCACATTGGCAAAAGGCTGCTGCGACTCGAATGAACCCGATGTATTTGATACGACGGAGTGTGCTTTGGCATCCATTGTCGATTGGGGAATGAATGCATCCCAGGGTACGCTGTGAGGAACAGGGACAGCGGCAGGAGGGTAGTTGACAGCAGGATCCATTATCGGAGGGTTGCTAGGAGGGTACGCCATCGAGGGGCCGGGCTCATAAGGGCTTGGGTTGTCACGCATCATCGCCTTGTGGTGTAGGTCTGCAACTAGCATAGCAGCATGTTCGACGTCGAAGGCTCCCTCGCTACTGGCCTCGATCTGCTCACTAATAGATGAGGTATCGATGGCAATAGACGACTTAGATGGGACTCCTCGGGCCTTGGAGACTCCATTGGCGCCTGCACGGCGTTTTCCATCGCTGTGCAGAGGGACACCTCCATCCTTGGCGTGGACGGTTCGATCGTGTCGCAAGAGAAGGTCGCGTCGCACAAAAGTACTCCTACACTTCATGCACTTGAAGGGACGCTCCTTGGTATCTGTCAATGGTCAAGTCAGCATTGGGGTAGATAAGGCAGATCGCATAGGTCACGTCGAATCAGATCAATTCATAATGTTGAGGGGTAATGTGATGTGCGACGGGGGGAGGGACGGGACACAGAGGAGGGGTTCGGGAGGGAGTTGAAAGAGATTCGGAGGGGAAAAGAATTGGCGCCAGACATACGCGAACGTTCATGCCTGCTGCGATGTTCGCTTCTGCTGAAAGCTCTGTTGCAAAATTGGCACTTGTATTTGCGTTCCGGTTGCGAGACGGCGGCCTTTCGGGGGACCGGAGTCGTCGAGGCGGACGTGGGGAGGACTGCCACGCTTGCGCCGGGCATCTTGAATAATGGTTGTCGCGTTGTTGGTTGACGGTTGATAATGGGGAAAAGGATTTCCGAATCAAAAGATGTTGGGCTTCTTGTTCTTGACAACTACTGCGGTCGACGCTCCGAAATTCTTGCTGCTCCTACTCTTAAACCCTTCACAGGCCGATAGTTGAAATCGCCTGGCTCCTCGCTCGCACGCGCGCTCCCGTGGGATTTAAAGTGTGTCTTCTTGACTTGACTGGTGATGGTAGGTCATTTGTATCGGTATGAGGATCATGGAATGGGCTTTGTTCTGAAGGGTGGCGGCCGGGGCCGAATGAATTAAGCTCGAAGCACGAAAGTGTTCGAGTTATTTGCAATCGTCTTTGAGGCGACGACGCAAGTAAATAGTTAGCGATGCGCAGGTTGCGACCGTTGAAAATGAAAGAGGGGTTCGAGGGGTGATGAAGGTTTGATGGAGAAAGAAAATGTGAAGTTGGGAATTTTAGAAGAAGAGGGGGGAGCGAGGAGGAGGGACAATGCCGGGCCAAATGAGGGAGGGAAAATTGGATGCGCTGGGGGGGGGGTTGCTGGGTTCTGGGTAGGTACTGGATACTGGATACTGAATCGGTATTGAGTGGGAAACCACTAATGAATCCAGGTATGCTATGCTGCGTCGCGCCTATGCTGTGCAAAAGTGGCTAGTGCAGGGAGGGGGAACAGCTGGAGTTGGTTGGAATTGGCAGCTTGGAGGTCTCTTGACCTTCTGATCCGAACCTTGATACCTTGATAGCACCAGTGCCAGACTTGAGAACGAAACAAAAACGGTACGTACCTGACACCGCGTACTGACACGCTAAATTTTAGGCGGCTGGGTACGAGGAGATAGCCAATGCTGCTAATGGGCGGGGGACCAGCACAAGCACCGAAAATCACTTAAGGACCACTGGACCAGTCGGATGTTCAAGAACTACTGTATGTGGGTAGCACTTGAAGCACTTAGTAAAGCTCACAAAGTCCACTGGTGCTATGAAGATGAGGCGGATGTGGCTTTTTCTGGCGGAAAGTGGTAAGTTGCGAATTTGCGCCCCAGGCAAAGTGGGAATGAATGTGGCCAGATCGAGTCAAGTCGAGTGGACGCGGGTCGGCTGCACGGGTTACTAGGTAGGGGGAAGTGGGTTGCTATGGTGTTGTAATTAGCGGTGTTATGCAGGGCTTTTCGGGTACCTTGGCGGTGGGATCGCAGAGGCTTTACAGAGCAACAAGGGCCTCCGGGGATGTGACTTTCAGTGGGGATCAACAGCTTTTTGAGGCATGTAAGTACCTAGCTGTTAGGAAACTTAGGTAGGTAAACTCGCTTCACTCAATAGTTTCTAAAGGTCATTGTAAATGCGGTGTGTAAACCCAGTCACTCTCACCGCTAATATGCACGTATGGACTGAGTTTGCATTGAATTTTTTTCAAATAAATATGGATTCTGGAGGTTGAGTTATATACATAGGTAGCTGGTGTTGGAAATAGTTCTATGGTTGTGTTCTTGTCTAACTTATTAGCTGCGGACATCAAGAGGGGTATATTTCTAAGATGAAAGGCTTAGATAGTAAGTAGTAGTACAAAAGGAATGAGGAAAAAAAAGACCAGTGGGATGTTTTTGGTGGGGGAGCATGAGCTCCAAATTCAATTCAATCTCCAGCCACAAAAAGGGGGGGCGGGGAATGAAAGGAACGTCAATTGATGGAAGCAATGAAAGAACAGCGATGGAACCATGCAACGGCCGAGGGGTCCGTAGCAGGTAGCAGGGAGCAGGGAGCCCGAACACGTCCCCATCCAGTTCATCCACAACTCCACTCTCGCCTTGGCGTGCCACGTTCAAATTCTGTGACCCGTGACCCGCCGCGTCGTGTCCAAAAGAAAAGAAGTACACTGGACATACTAATAGGTAGGAGGATCATTGATGGATGTGTACGTACTCGAATGCTCCGTACCTAAAATAATAAAAACTCCTGGATCCATTTGGCAAAAGCAGCAACATGGCGTCCCTAATTCAGCTTAGCGAGACATATTGCAGGATGCCAGTGCGTCTCTGACCATGTCGTTTGGATATTTATTATTGCCTTGGTCTGAGAAATTAAGAAATGTCTTGCTTCTGCGAAAGAAAAAAAAAAAGATCCGCCTTCTCCTTTTCATTTTGTCTATCGTCAAAGTACATACCGAGCCTAATAAGTCAATACGATTCTAATGGCTACAAGTCATCCGAGAAATAAATTTGAAGTTTTACATCCCCCTTAGGTCTATCCCCATTGGATCTCTTTCATTTCCGCACATCAAGCCATTAGACCCAAACGCTTTTAATAGACAAGTCCATAGCAATAAAGCATATTACTGAAAGTACTCATGATGACTTCCAGGTGATATCCTGTCAGCGATTTTCTTTGATAAGGAATCGAGGGTAGGGTAGCATGTGACTCTTAAAAGTTCATTTTCTTATATTTTCAAAGAAACGATTTGTGTAGTCCGTTTGTCCCCTCCTATCGCCATAAACCTCCGTAGTTTCGCCATCGCTCATTACACCTTAAGCTTAGATTCAACCCTATAAGCCAATATTATTAGAATGTGTGTCCTCTAATATTATAGCATGTCGAAATATCCCGGGTGTGTAAGTGACGAATCTCTGGGTAGGATTTTTCAACATTATTTACATACTAATGGTTCTAACCGCCAATGCTGACAACGTACAATCTCAGTCAGCCAAGATCCAATTCAGATGCGACGCAAAGATTTTGTCACATATATATTTACCAACACGAAAATAGATATCTGCTATGCACCAACCTATTTGGCGGAGGCTATAAAGTATGGGGAGCGGCAACCTCGTCCGAAAATAGTGTTAGCAAACGTGACCTGATTGTATAGACGGTAGTTGGCCAACTATATGCAAGATGCCTATCCGCCTTGCTTGTATCATGCAAGAAATCGGAGAAGTGAGGCTAGTACTTCGAAAAAGGGAGACCTCAACCCCCAAGTAGTATTTCGGATTGCTATAGATAACAACATACGAGCTACTGTGGATGCTATAAGAGCAGTGGCAGTGAAACGTGGACAGGTGCTGCTAGTAGTTTTCCTGAAGTTGCTTTTTAGTAATCGTGTTTCCGTACTGTCGTATCATCCCAAGTTTCTGTCACTGACTTCGTCACCACAAGCAAAAGCTGTTTGCCGAGTAGTAGATACTACCTATACCTCACCACCTTCCAAATAGTGAGGGGCTGCTGATATTCGAGAGCGGGGCAGACAACTTCAATATTGAAGGAGGGGCTCGTTCGGACTGACGATCAATGGGGATACATAAGTCTATCATGCTATCGGTAGTCTATATACGTGGATATAACAAGTCAATCAGCGAAGGGTAGCCTTGGATATTCGTATAGGATTCGCATTAATCTTGCTCCTATCGTCCTGCTATCTAGATAAGTGTAATGAGTGTCTAGCAAGGGGTATTACTATGATCATCTCGAGGCACTACATGTTACAATGCATAGTTGTGTGGTGTGAGCATGTCATTACATAAGGAATTGTTTGATAATCATTGCTCGATGAGCTGTTACTTGTATGAACTTAGAAGTAGTATTCTCTTTTCGTCGATGAGCTCATAGAAAATGATTGAGATTTCTCCGTGAATTTCCCTACGGGACACTTACAAATTCGGAAGTTCATCCCACAGCCCCACGGCGTGTGTGGTTCCCGGATACTGGATACTCTCGAGATCACGGGACGACATATGCAGGCTTCAAGTTCTACCTTAGTGGAGGAACCATTAGGTTCTTGAAGCACTCCACGTTTTTAAATAGTAGCCGAGTTGTTTGCCCCGTCCTTGATCGCGTGGCGTGATATGAGAGGCTTATCAGCATCATACTTTGACTACACACATATGTAGGTATGGATGATGACTTCTTCTCTTAATAAACCCCTACATCATTTAGAATCAGTTGGTTTCCTAACTCATTCTTGAACGTACGTGTCCTTTACGCGTTCCTAAAAGACTTCCTAGCAATTATAGACTACTGACGCTCGACGGTTCAGCTCCTATAGACAACTTTGGAAGTGACGGGTCATATCCGTACAAACGACAGCTCACGAAGCTTCGAGTCGATGCCCCTAAAACTCGTCAAACATGTGGGATATTGGCATGTTCTAGGTTACTTAGAAACGAGATGGGTAACAGGTTCGATACGCTAGGACCGCTTGTGGAGTATTCGACCTCTGATTCCACAACGCTAATTAGGTCGTTCGAAGCTCCGCCGAATCACTCGTAGATATATCTTCTTGATTCTGGAGTATAGCAGATCTTCCATAGCCTGATGGCTTATTGCTTAGCTCCGGCTCTACACGTAAATAGAAGAGGATGCCCGATGTCCTCGACAGTGACCGCTACTTAACAGCTAAGGTCTAGGCCTACTTTAATAGTGGACTGATGTATAATAGGTAACGTGGACCGGGTAATATGCATGTATCTCTGCGCAGGCTTGCATCTTAATGGAACTCATATATATGGATTTCCAGGCCCCCTGGATTCTCATAATGACAAGTCTCATAGTGGTGCGGGAATTGGAATGGCGAAACCTTGGAAACGAGGTTCTGGGGTTCGCGGGACTCTTCCGGTGATCTCCACGTGTGCTAACCTACATAGATCGTTCTGTCAAACCGAAGTTGGCCTAGTGTAGGTAATATCCGTCTATGATTGTCCATGGGAGGCACCACTTTCTTTGATGATCTACTTTACGCGATTTTCTAGGCTGCATATTTCATCATAATGATGCTCCCTTCGACAAGCTTATTCAGGAGTCAGAGTGTTATGTAGATATGGAATAGGAACGATTAACTCGGCTTAGATGCTCTCGAACAGGGGCATAAGGAAATCTCTGTAGCCGCCGTCCCAATGATCTGGGAAAGCCATTGACGAGCATATTGACGCACAAGCCGAGAACGCGGCAGTCCGCCATTATCTCTCCGGATCCATGGAACCTATCCCCTGAAGATCACTTTTCATACGAGTACGTACACAACATTGCGACTTTAGAGAATTACACATGTGGATTTCTTCCCTCCTTACCTTATGCCACGCGAGAGTAGGGCCGACTAGGACACTAACACCAGAATTCCGATTTTCACTTTATCATAAGCGGTGCATAATATCTTCATTATTATTTTATTTTGCTTCTTTCTCCTCCCCCCTTTCCCTCCCTCCTTACACCGTCGTAATACAGTTAGAGATACATAGTAGTTGGCTCATTTCATAATCCCTTTAAGCGAAACTATCCGTCGCCGTCTCCGCTCGCTTATGTCTTCGTGGAAATGGGTTTTCTGACCACAACGGAACGAACCGTTCGCGTTGAGTAAGCAAACGCGCAAATCCGTCCAAGCAAGCGAACGGGTGGAAGTTTTGAGGGTAGGATGTGCTAAACAGTCTATCTACGGGCATGCTTCATCGTGAAGCGGTTACTTGGAGTTGAACTGTATTTGAGCTACAGTCCACTTTGGGTACTCAAGGCTGTCTTGTCCTGGAGCAATCTTGCCAATAGGCAAAGCCGAAGCGTATCCAGCTCGCGAGGCGAGAAAGGGCGCGGCTAGCGTTCCGGCGTTACATCAGAATCGGATCGTACTGATATATATCACTTGCGTTGATGGCGCACGTTGGAAGGGTCGTTCCGCAGCTGCCGTCGTCTCGATCCGAGCCATTCCCTGTTACACACCTTCGTTGTATAACACAGTCCGAGTGCGAGTAACTGGTGTATGAAAGTACGCACGAGTACAAGTGCTGCAGTATGCGGTTAAGCTGCAAGGACTACCATACCTCGTAGGATCGCAGAGGCAGTCGCACGTGGAACAGCGGGAGGCCAATTGGGGGCGGAAAAGTTGATATTGCTAGCGTTTCCCGATCTTGCGTATCGAAAACTCGCAGGATCGGGCAGATGACAACGGTTCAAACAGCTATTTCGGTCGACGTAGTGAAAAGTTGGAGGATTTTGGGGGACCGATGATTCCTACCTTTCCCAGTCGGATACGTGGGGGTTCGCTGATACTTGACACAACCTTCTGTTTAAGAACCACCACATTCACTAGAGACGATCATGATCAGGGCGACATCTGCTAGATTTCATCGTTGACTGCTAGGTAGTCATGAGATCCGTTGGATGTTATGAGACAGCAGCAACATGTATTGGCCTGCTTGAGAAGAAGCACATATACGTAAGTCAGTTGGTTATGGGTAAGGACCGAAGCAAAGCCGCATTGATGAATTGAGAGATATATGTGCTACTCGCCGCTATCCCACACTACTGAAGGTATGCTGAATACCACGTGTTTTGATACTGAGGCGTGCTGTATTGCGTGCGCTATCTACATCAAGTCGGCCTCTGCATTTGACCGTTTTAGATGTATTGTAATTGTGTAGGGAGGGGAAACCCCTGAGGATTTGGCCCCTCCTCCCACTGATCTGACCTCGGCAGCATAAATAAGATGTTGTTAGATTACTGTATTCGCATCTCATCTTCATGTAGTAGCCTTTTGCACTTTCACCTCCATCGATGAGAGCATAACTTCCATTCCGGATATAACCATGTTGATCGGTTAGACCAGCTGCCGTCGACGTCGGTTCCAGGGGCTCGGGCAAGGGTGCCCATTATATCGGCGAGCTGGGTTAGACTCCAGAGGGTCGGGTTAATCATAGACAGAGACGATGCGCAAATCTAATTCGATAAGCAACTTAGGGGAGGATTAATCGAACGATCTTATTTTTCGATCCCCGTACTCGATCACAGCAAAGTCAGGGATTTAGCTCAACGGTCGCCAGCATCTAATTATTAAAAGAGTAATGTCTCCGTTCCCCGCCCGCAGTAGGGTGTCATGGCTCAATGCTCGTTGGACGGCGTCCGTGAGCAAAAGCTTCTAATAAGTCTTCCATGCGTCTTCGAAATATTCCGACCACTGCTCCGAGCACACACACGTATGTACACCGTACTCAGGTTTATAGGCGTAAGGTTCCATGGTAGATGAACGGTTGCAAACGAACAAGATCCCACGTGGATTCGACATGCGAGAGACTAGTGATTATCGAATGATAGTATCTAGAATATGGTTTTGCATACTATTTGTATAACTTCCCTATCTCCCTTATCTCTTTACCTTACTTTGATCCCGGGCGCGACTGTTGTTGTACTGTGTATAGCAACGTCGGTTCGCCAAGAAGCATGAGCATGAGCATGAGCATGAGCACGAGGCCACTGCAGCTTGCATGCATGCATACATCCATACAAATGCACAAGGCATTCCGTACAAGCCGTGTTGACCCCTCTCAGTTTAAGCAAGACGACAAATCCAGCTTCGGACTCAAGTACTCGCGGTACTGTCTATCAATCATTTCTGGCATACTCACCTCTAAATAACCGATATGATCATACAACATCGCCTCATCTTAGATACTAGGATATATCTACCGGGACAAGCCGTACTCTCGCGGCTGTTTGGGAGTTGACCTTGTGGCATGGAAGAGAAAAGGCTGTTATAGATAATTAATGGCATCAAAAGCTTTAGTAAAGCCTTGACATTGAAGTACGATTCCAGCGTATTCTGTTCTATCCTGAATCTTCAACCGTTCAATTTCGTTGATGATAAAGCATACAGTACCGTAAAACTCTCAAATACATTCATCCAGGACTTTGCTAACCAACTAAAATGGAAAAAAGGAATCATGTGTGTGGTTTACGTATCAATTTTTAAAATCTTACCAAGTATCTGATGTTGAATTTCGGTGTCCTATATAGCACAGTAGAGTTACCTCGTCTCTAACACGGAGTCATCATTCCAAGTTACCATACAGTATTAATAGGAATGTAAACTGTCGTCTAGCTTAGTCTGATGAAGCTGATCCTTGCCCGACTCCCACTACCTAGAGCTAATTGCTCTAGGTATATATTCAAATCCGCCTTTTCGGTTCCCTCCCAACCTAGCACTTTGTTGGTATCTTTCGAATGAGCGGTCGACCTGGCGCCTTTGGCTATGAGGCACACCTACGGACAGCAGGGAAAAGAGGGATTGTTATTGTGATGATTGTGTTACAGCATATTAGGCTTGTTAGATATCGGTTTAAACTAATAAATGGCTTGGTTTGTCTAACCTCGGATTGGACTGAGGGGTGAAAGGATTGGACCGAAGTGCTCAATCGATAGCCTTTCTTTGTCTACATCTCCTTCTCTTCCTAGAAGGTAGGTATCAAACCGATACATACCATAGACCTGAGTATTGCGGCACATTCGTAAAGGACGCCAGCGGGGGAGTCCAGATAGTTACCATGTAGTTACTGTGTAGGTAGGTGGTTACATATATGGATGTGCTATGCACTCGAGCTTGTAGGTTCCGGACAGGCTTTGTATATGATAGGAATGACCTGGCGCAATGCATACGTACATGTATCGTTGATGTCTACCCGGTTTGCATACATACCGGTAGTTCATACATCTTCATTATAGCTTCGAGCCTTTGAACAATTGTCTACTCGTCAGAGCTTCTAGAACATATATGAACAATGCCTAGCCCTAACATATGGTATCACATAGATCATCAACATAAATCCACGATCATTAAATATAATTGAAAAAAGGAAAAAACCGATGAGAATTAAGAAAAAATTAAAGGGGTCTTTCAGAAGAAAGAGGGGTAATGCATATCTGCATATCTCACTACTATGGTACAGGCACTAGAACCATACTACTGCTATATGGGGATTAGCCAAGTACAATACAACCTTATACCATCCCACTAACCTCAAGCTATCATAAACGGTTACCTGAACCGTAATACCACCTAGACTACCCAGTACCTACCAAACATTAAATGGCAAAATGGATGCGACGGAGTACGGAGTACAAGTCGCTACATGTACATTGATGAACATCGAAGGAAGGGGGCCATAAAAAATTGATACGGTGGGAAACGAGAGGAACCCCCGACTGAGATCTCTGACCATGACCAACCTGCCTCTTGCCTCTGCCTGCCCACTACCCAGCCTGTCTTGGCTAACCTTGCCTGCCTGCCTGCCTGCCTACCCTTACCTACCTGCCTTACCTACCGATAATACGCAGCTGGACCAAAAAAAAATCCACCCCCCCTCGCCGATTAATACATACACATTCACATACACACATACATCCACGCACCACACACACACACTCATTCATTCATTCTCAAGCATGCACCGAATCCTATAGGCTGCAACCCATCCTCGACGGCCTACATACCACACAATAGGGTCTACATAGGGTCTTGTTCTCTTTCAGCCCTCAGCCCTTAGTCTGGGGCATTCCCAGGAGCCTAGTCTTGAGGGACCGACTAGCCCTTCTCGTCAGCGAATTGAACTTCTTACTTCACATCCTTTACCCGCCCAGCGAGAAGGGCCCTCCACCATTCACATCATTTCCAGCGTCAGTCTACACCAACCAACACTCCCCTTAGCGCTTGTAGCAAATTTCAATTTTGAAGAGAGAAACACGAGACGAGTTTCGATTGAGTCGGAGACGACCAAGCAAAATAGGAGCAATTATTAACTAACTCCCTAGATATCCTTATACCGTTCTTTCATTCTTTCCGTCCTATTGTTCTTGCCGCTCTATTCGTTAATGATTTCGGCCACGATAACGACCACAGCGGCGATACCCATCAACGCGTTGCCTTGCGCCTTCGTCTTCGCTACCCCTTTAACTGTGATACGAATTATTTAGTGAATAGCCCATACAAGGTTGACGACTTGATCTCCCATTTCTTCTTCCCCCCTTTCCGTGTCGGCTCGGCATGACCTAATACCGTTCTTTCGAATTCTCCGTAATCACGCTTGGCGCTTCTCACGTCACGATGCTTATGACACAGTCTCCAGTGTCGGCAATAGTAACAAATCAGAGAGATAATACGTACAATTCGCGCAATAGATCCCGATCTAATACCCTCGATAAGAATCCCGATTCTGCTATTGAGCTTAGGAACCCGGCGTCGTTGGATCGCTCCAGCGGTGACCGTGACTACAAAGCCTATACATACACCATGAACGGCATACTAGGCAGCGCGCCTCCTGGCACGTTGTATGTTCGAGCATTATATGACTATGAGGCCGACGACCGGACGAGTCTGAGTTTCCACGAAGGCGATGTGATCCAGGTCATCACTCAGTTGGAGAGTGGGTGGTGGGACGGTGTGATCAATGGGGTCCGCGGCTGGTTTCCAAGTAACTATTGTCAGATCATCACGAACCCTGAAGAGATCCCCGAACAGATGCAGAACCTCGATGGTGACAATGGCGATGATGAGCTGGAGGACCAAGTCGTATACGACGAGGAGTATGAAGATGGCAACGAGTCTGACCAGGACGACTTAAATGGCCTGCCCCTTGAGGGTGCAAGAACTACGAGGAAATCCGGCGCTGATTTCTGGATCCCTCAAGCAACACCCGACGGTAGGTTATTCTACTATAATACCATGACCGGGGAGAGCAGTATGGAACTTCCACTCGAGTCACCGACTTCATTCAACGAGAATGGGCCCCTAAACCGTATGGATGTGAAACTACCAAAGAGAACCCAAGTGCCTCCGGAGGTAATGGCAAGAGGTCTTATGCAAGATGAAGACGAGGACTCGGAAGCAACTTCGGCTTCGGAACTTGACGGCGAGTTGCTCATGAAAAGCTCCATGGGTTCTTTGGTAAGTTTACTCGCCCATCTTGCATGCGCTACTCGTTAACATAACATACAAAGCCCCCACGACGTCGAGGCTATGGCAGCGACAGCGTCGGAGTCTCTCCATCGCCATCTATGGACTCTATTAATGGCGCCTCGCAGGGAATGCGGTCGCGAGCTGATACCTTCATCAATACTAATATCCCCATGTCCATGGGCCCCGGCCAAGGGACACTGGCGTCTGCCACGTCCTTCACAGGTGCCAGTTTCAACCTTCCTCAAGCAGCCACGATACACCGCTCCTTTTTTGACGATGGTACTACCCCACCCTTATCATGGAACCTCCTCGTCGCGAATATGAAGCACGCTATAGACCGTTACCGAGATGCGATCACGAGCAACAACCGGTCAGAATACGTCGCTCGTGCCGAGGATATATCCGATCATTTACGACTGCTCCTAGCAGCTGGTTCGGGTACAACGGACAACCACTCCGGCCAACCATCCATAATTTCTACGAACAAAGCATTATATCCCCATTTCCGAGACATGATGTCTAAATTTTCCAAACTGGTTATCTCGTCGCATATTGCTGCCGCCGATTGGCCGAATGCGGAATCTGTTCAAAAGTGTATGCAGGAGGCCGAAGGCGTACTTGGTGGTGTTTTCAGCTTCGTAGAGGTCGCAAGACAACAGAGGGGTGAGGAGATCCCACGCTTATTCCCTGGTTTCGTGATTGGCAGCACATCTGGCGGCAGCTGGCAGAACAATGGGCTCGGTCCTCGGGACCCTATCGCGTCAAATTTCTTGGAGGACGACGAAGGTTACGCCGAGCCAACGGCTGTTCTAGATGGTAAACTCCTTGAAAGGCTTGATGAGTATAAGAGAATGCTAGTATCTAGCATTAGGGAGTTAGAAAAGAACCTGGGCATATCCGATAAGGTGGTGAATCCGTATAAGCACGAGCTCATCGGCAACAACGTCTGCATTGCTGGTGGGAAAGTCTTGGAGATGTTCAAGCCCTGGATTGCGTTGATTGAATCGATTGACCTTTCATCGTTAGGGAACACATTCCAGACGCCTCAGCTTGCCGACTTCAGCACAAACAAGCAGAGCCTTTATGACAACATATCTGACTTAATTTTGGGTTGCCAAGCCGTTGCCGGCCCTCTAGGTGACGAATGGTCCGAGGTACGCGGGGAGTCGTTGGAAGGCAGGCTCGAATATGTCAGGAAGTGCGCGAGAGCCTTGGAACAGAATTCCTCTCAAGTCGGCTTTTCTCTGCAGCTTCTTTCCGAGCAGCTCGCCGAGCAGATTCAAAGCAACCTACAACAGCAGCATGAGGCTCAAATGCGGGAAGACATACTACAGGGAGAATTGCCTAGACGAGGTACGATGCCTTCATATAGCTCGATACATGGTCGCACAGGATCGAGCGATTTATTGGGTGTAAGACCTCCTCTCGTAGGATCTATATCCTACGATTCAGGGGAAGCTTCAGCCAACATACATAAGAGGACTGGTGACTACTCGAAGGCTGCGCGAATCTTAGGCGAAGGAGCTATCCCTCAACCCGCTATTCAGCAGGTCGAGGAAACGCCTCCATTCTTGCGACTGGACCTTGAGAATGATCTGTCTTGGGATCTGAAGGCAACGCCGCCAGCTGTAAAGGGCGGATCATTGCTAGCACTAGTCGAACAACTCACCCGACACGACAAATCGGATTTCAGCTTCAACAACACGTTCCTCTTAACGTATCGATCGTTTACTACAGCACGGGAACTATTCGAACTTCTCGTCAAACGCTTCAATATTCAGCCTCCTGAAGGATTAAGCAATCCCGATTACGAAATTTGGAGGGATCGAAAGCAGAAGCTCATTCGATTCCGTGTAGTGAATATCATCAAAAGTTGGTTCGAAAACTTTTGGATGGAGGAGCCTAACGACGAGACGAGGCAATTAATCCGTGACGTCTATGCATTCGCCCGAGACACAGTCAAATCTACGGAAACACCTGGTGCCAACAACCTCATGGCCGTCTTAGACCAGCGGCTCAGCGGCAAGGATATTTCATCCAAGCGCATGATCCAGACATTTGCTAACAATGTTCCACCACCAATCATGCCGAAGAATATGAAGAAACTAAAATTCCTCGACATTGATGTTACTGAATTTGCCCGTCAATTGACGATTATCGAATCGAAACTGTACGGTAAGATTAAGCCGACAGAGTGTCTCAACAAAACCTGGCAAAAGAAGGTTGGCGACAACGAGGCCGAACCAGCACCAAACGTGAAGGCTCTGATTTTGCACTCCAATCAAATGACAAACTGGGTTGCCGAGATGATCCTAGCGCAGATGGACGTAAAGAAGCGAGTGATTGTCATCAAGCATTTCGTCTCAGTCGCCGATGTAAGTAGTCATATTTGGTTTATCGAGGTTGCCATGTTGCTAACGATCACAGAAATGCCGGAGTCTCAATAACTTCTCCACTCTAACTTCAATCATCTCCGCCCTTGGCACCGCCCCTATAGCCCGCCTAAAACGAACATGGGACCAAGTCCCAGCTCGAACTCAGGCCGTCCTAGAAACAATGCGACGCTTGATGGCAAGCACAAAGAACTTTGGCGAGTATAGGGAGGCCCTACACGCTGCAAACCCCCCATGCATTCCCTTTTTCGGTACGTTTCGAATTTGCTAGACATTCTCTATTTCCGCTCGTTAAATTTTAACCCGAACTATAGGTGTATATCTCACCGATCTCACTTTCATTGAGGACGGTATTCCCTCTATTATTAAGAAGACTAGTTTAATTAATTTCGCTAAACGGGCGAAGACGGCTGAAGTGATCCGCGATATTCAGCAATACCAGAATTCTCCGTATTCACTACAGCCCGTGCCGGAATTACAGGATTACATTCTAAGTAACATGCAAGCGGCTGGGGATGTACACGAGATGTATGACAAGAGCTTGGTAGTCGAGCCACGCGAGCGTGAAGACGAGAAAATCGTGAGGTAGGTTTATCACAGCTGATTTCGACAGCGTAGACAGAAGCTTACTTGTGAATGTTTTAGAGTTCTAGCCGAGTCCGGCTTCTTATGAGCCAACTCATGTTCGCGACAAGCTGTTCTTCGTGGCTGTCCTTCCGGCCGTCTCCCAACCGGGGTGTTTATGAAATAATGAAAAGGCTTACCCGGACTACTTGGCCTCTTGTATGGATGAGGAAAGACCACCATCCATTGTGCCTCGTAGACCACCCTTTCCCAAATGCTTTACAGGCCAGCATTCGGAAGGGGTCGATCTCTGCAGCTTGGTTAGGTCTCAGGGCTCTTTGACCTAAGCCAGGCTCTTGGAAATCTTGATCGATGCGGGGGCCCAAACACATAGCTGGCTAGCAGGGTAGTCATATGTGGAAGCCGGTAGGGTCGTGAGTCGAATGCGGAGTAAAGCACATTGTGCTAGCTTCGTTCCACCAAAGAATAGTTGCAGGATGAGTACGAGAGCGGCATCCGCCTACCAGAAAAAATCGCTCAGGCCAAGCCACATCCCCGATACTCACAGATGGCCCAACTGGACAAGGCGTCTTAGACGTCCAGCAGCACGTCTCGACATTGTTGCTGTCATACAGATGGCACGTGGTCATCACATAGACAACAGCAACAACAAAGTACGTGACAAGATGCAAACGAAAATCATATAAAACGTGACAACCGTCAGGGATTTTGCAGGAAAAGCAGAAGTGGAATCATTTAAAGGTGGTCAGGCGGCCTATAGTTAAAGATGATATGCATCAGTGCCACATAGACTTCATTCGCTGTTCAGATAACTGTGTAATCGGTTTCTTTATTTTCTATGGGTAGATATCCCCAAGATTCGTGAGAATATAGGGACCTTTACGAAGACGGCTTAGTTGATGCCGAATCTACATATCCAAACGGATATCCTTTTGTTACGGGCTATAGCCATATAGATAGGTCGGTATTACATGACAATTCCACACTGGAACATAATTTGCATCATGGATTTGTCAACTTCGTAACTTGTGCTACTCCGTCCACTTTCCAACGTGAGTAGTGACACGACCTATATCCAGTCACCAGTAATTTCGAGCTTAAGCGTACAAATAGACAGCGAATGCGGTGACTTGGCTGCCCTCCTTTCTGGTACACCGTCACCCTAAACATCCATGAAGCATTATGGTAAATATCTCAGCAGCACCTCAGGCTAGACTAGGTGAATAGGTAATACCACACCGTCACTGATCTAATCAAAATTGCCCGCTTAGGTACCAAGATGCTGCAATAGCTTCTCCTGATATACATCTGGATAAGTATTCCCCCTTCATCATTCATCTAGCGTCGTTGGTGGCGCTGTTCCAGACCATCCTATATGTACCCCTGAATCCGGGAGGCTCAATGGCGCACGCCACATCCGTCAATCGTTATAGGGTTGGTTAGTTGAGCATATATATACCGTTGAACTAACCCAAGTTCCCTGAGCTGAAATATACGCTGACTACTTTAGTACTTACCTAGGTAGCTATTATGTACAACATACGGTCACAGGCGCGATTCGGCCCGTGGGTGCGGAAGGATTCATATGTATGAGATGCATTAGGGGGAATTCAGCCCACTCGTACGCTCGCATGGCATCGTGCATGGCTGCCTAGCTGGCTACCGGCAGCAATACATTGCGCCAGCACGTTAGTATGTCCGTCTGTGAGTATTTTATGGTACATTTGTTTCACAACCAAACGGTGTTTATCGCGTTTCTGGAATTATTCCGCGACATCGAGGGTGGACTTAGAGATCGCTATGATCA
Source organism: Hypomontagnella monticulosa (assembly GCA_902825475.1). Lineage (NCBI taxonomy): Eukaryota > Fungi > Ascomycota > Sordariomycetes > Xylariales > Hypoxylaceae > Hypomontagnella > Hypomontagnella monticulosa. The sequence goes on along the minus strand of CADEBF010000011.1, from coordinate 1,773,940 downwards.
TGTCATATCAGATCAGAAGGATTCCTCTCTCCACACTCTCCCGTCGCCCCTCACTCGCGCGTCTATATCACATTTATCCTATACGCTGGGTCAGCGCGCTCCATGCTAGAAATACTGGAAATGCCAGCTTGGCTACTCATCTAGCTCATCACGGTTCCTGACTGCATTGATTGCATTATGACTCGTATTATCTCAGAGCTTCTCAGCCCCTTTTCTTTTTTTCTCCCATCACCGCATTAGCTTCGGTATTCACATACAGAATATGTGCTTACCGTCACGAAGGCTACACCGGCTGTCTGAATACTTGGCAATTTACAATGCGCGAAATTCAATCCCTCGTATCATCCACCTTGTTTAGGACTCGTAGACTTGAGGTGTGCGTTGTGCCATCAGCTCCTTCACATGCGACTCCAACTCCCCCGCCATTCAGCCATAAGCACTGCCCACCCTGCTCTCTCCCCCCTCCTCTCCCACACCAACGCCTCCAATGACCTACATATACAGAACCAAGCTCGATGGATCCGTGGACCGTGAGCGGCCAGGGTAGCTTTGTGCAGTACGGTTGCTTTTCATACGTTTGTGGCTTGCTTAGGCCGGGATTATCGTATGGGGTACAGGATTCTAGCGTTGCACCCCCCTTATCACAGGTTACCATTTAATATGGAAAACGCACCTGCGCATGTATGTCTCAGGGAACTCGTGCTACCCCAGAGGCGCAACGCCATATGGCGAGTACAGCACCGTGCGGATCCGCCATTGGCTGTTGTACGCGGGCTTACTGCTACGTACGTCCAAGTCTGTAGATGTTAGTGTATGGATAGGGGGCAGATGGAGAGAGACTTATAAGACATCACTATACGGCCGCAATAGGTGCGCTTACTTCTGTGAACCCCTGAATATATATGATCGTAAGAGAGGTAGTAGTGATACACATTTGTATGTATGAGATATTTTGAGAATGGAGGATTTATTATCGCGAAATCACGCATATGTATAACTATATATCTAGACACTTTCTCGTCGAGATATAAGGTGCAGGCACGGTATTAAACGGTTAGGTATGCTGCATGAGATGAGGATGTACAACTACACCATCTGGGGGGATATTGGCATTGTACATGTATGTAGCCATTTGTGCCACGAGATCGTACATGCCTGCATGTCTGAGGTTGTTCAACATAAGTAAATGCTTGTCTAATACAGGTAATGCAGAGAATATCCGCTTCATAAATAATGACAACTCATAACCACATATGTAATCTAACCGCAAACCATACACTTAGAAACAGCCCTATATGTAAAAGGGGTATCTTGTGATGTAGCCCATGGCAGCAGTATCCCAATATATCGAGATCTCAACCCCTGACACGAAGCTACACAACTTATACAGGGAGAGCCGGCTATCTGGGAGATACCAGCTATATAGGCCCGTCTCGAACCTTTCGTCCCGCGCAAACCCCTGAATGCATGCAACCTAGCTTATGGAGCTCCCCTATCACCACCCCGATCACGACAATTGCTCCTAGGCTAAAGAGTTTATCAGCCTTGTCCTTATCTCGCCATGGATGCGGCTGCTTTCGATATGTACACGATCGTGATCTAGCCGGTTATGTAGGGGTAGATAATATCATGAGCATACAGTACCTGATATCGAGCGTCATAATCAATTGCTTCCCTAGTAGGTATATATGCTTCCACTATTATCAGATTTCACGGTATTCTACAGCTTATAAGTTATACTAGAAACGGTTTAATAGAGTCAACATATGAAGCCTATCCTGACTGGTAGGGTAATTAGGGGTTTATCTGGTTGGACTTTTATCTTCACTACGCCAGACCCCTACTTTAATTCGATACCTGATAAAGGAGGAGAGGAATCCAATCACGCCATCAATAATCTTAGTGTCTCATCCTCTTTCGATTTTGAAGCTCACAGGATAGTCTTAATCACCCCTGGAAAATGTTATTACAGTCTAGTATTGACGAAATACCCGAATAATGTTGACCCTGATGAAAATAAACGACTTAAGTAGATAAGAGAGAGATGGTCTTGAGCTCTAAGTATTTGCACATCAGGCTCACCGATTGGGCTGGCATTATCATCGATTTGACTTAGACATGGTATAGGTTCTTAATGTCGAGGCGGGATTGCGGTTGACGCAGTAATAATAGCAGTAAACGTGGCCAAAAATCACATGATGAGGTTTAGTAATAAGGTATCATGATACACTCATATCATCCTCCTGAACGTACGGAGATATATATCTCCTAAACGACTAGTGGTAACAACAATAGTGCTGGTGAAAGGGAGCGATGGGTGCTGTTTGGTCCAAATTGCCATCCATCTACCAACGATCTTGCCAATTTTCTCTATGTCGTTGAAGCTTAACTCCGATATAAGACCGACATTCACCAATGCTATACTGCGGTATCGACGGTAAGCACAGTTCTTTTTTCTAAATTAATGTTCTTGTTGATAGTCTCAAACTCAACCCCTTATTGTAACTCACCCCCCTAAAGCCTAAACTCAAGGACAAGTGAAGCTACCCATGAGACACTTATTTATATGTCGATCACTTACTATTAGACTTACAATGAGAGATCATCTCATTAGATTGGTGACTATTGGAATCACTTAAGCGTCTGTTATGGTATATTGATCGTCGCAATGATGAAAGCGGCGAGTTCCGTGATAAGACTGTATAGCGTGTTTACCACGTGGGACGAATCGAATCTCGTTTAGGTTGATCATCATCTTGACTTATTATATATGTTCTTAAGTCGACTCGTCGGAAGTTTGATGGGTCAGTAATGATTATTCCTATTATGTTCGAAGCTGTGTTTCGTACTCTTAAGTTTTAGCTGCTAAAGGTTACGACTTCAGACCATCCAGTGTCAGACTGTGGGACTATGGACGGACGAGGACTAAATTCATGGAATACTTAGTGGTAATTCACCCCATGACACGGCATCACACGCAATATATCTTTAATAACAATAAGTTTAGGAACTGGTCATATTACATAACTACTATTCATAACAGTGCAGCAGGCCTATAAAACGAAAGACGCTCCAGCTCGGCGGCATCTCTAGGTATATCTCCCGGTCGACAATAATCAAACAGACGAGGGAGCCTCATAGCTCTGCTCTCCTTTTAAAAAGGGAAATCGTAGATCATCATAAGACGTGATGCGTGAGACAAGTCGGAATATGACAATTTAGTGTCGATGTAGCTTGTCCTTGATCTTCTGGCCGATGCTCTTCTTCTCCTTCTTGTCGCTCTTGTCGTCATCGGCTTTTGAGTTTCCATTTACGTTAGCGCCGCTGTGGTGTACGCCTTTCTCCTCTAGCAGACCTATTTCCATATTAGTAGTCGTTCGATTAGAGGCTAACTGTACTACCATGCTGTAGACTGGGTGGTAGTAGACTTACGGTCAGCTTCACGACCGGCACCAGGCTTAGTAGCGTCGAAGTCACCGCCGTCGGCTTGCAAACCGCTGCTCTTAACGTACTGCTCGCCGGTACCCTCGCCCTTGCTCTTGGCATTGGGGCCGTCTTCGTCTTCTTCCTCCTTGTTCTCAGAGGCATCAGGGTTCTCCCCTGGCAAAGACTTGCTGCTCTTGTCCGTATCCAAGTTGCCAGCATCACCGCCGTTTTCGCGAGCGACTTCATCGAGAGGTTTGGGCCCAGGGCCGTCTAATTTCTGGGCCTCATTGGGGCCATCCTCGGTGTCGTTGACGTCTGTCGGGGCGGATTTAGGGTTGGTCTGCGGGTTCTCTGGGTCTCGTACATCGTTCTGTGCCTTGGTCGAATCCTCAGGTCCGCTCTTTGACTTCAGGTTCGTGGACGGGTTGTTGGGTGTGTCTTCTGCTTCTGCTGCAGTTCCCGTCTGTTTTGCGAACTCGGCATCTTTGGTGTGTTCTGTTGTTCCGTTGGTTTCTGCCTTCGCAGCTTGCGCTTCTGGGTCCTCTATTCCATCTCTCGTCTTAGAATATAGCTCACGATAAGATACATATGGGAATGGCCATTACCTATATTGCCGGCATCATAGGGCTCACCCTTAGAGGTGTCTCCGGTCTGGCCGGAGATAGGCTCCGTACCGTTTTGTTTGCTTTCGCCCCAAACAGCCTTCGCGGCCGCAGTAGCCATATTGTTTACAGTCTCCATCGTGAGGTGTGTTTGATTTATACGTCAAGTTAAAGTATGTAGGTAGTATGTCAATTTTGTACGAATTACTTGGCAGCTCGGGGAGGAGTGGGTTTATTCTGATGCTTAGGACGTTAAGGGTCGTGAAAATCTGGGGAAACAAGAAATAGCCAAGTCTAGATAGTGTGGTAGGCAAGTCTTGGAAGGGTATTATATGGAGATCACCATTACATATATAGTGCAGCACGTAGGGCGGAGTGGGTTTGTCTCTGACGTCTTTCAAGATATCGGATGCTTGCTTCTCTTACGGGCCAGGGAAGGATGATCGCTTAGGACGGCACGGGTAACGTACAAAGAGTGCCCCTTACAAGGTAGGGGTCCCTATTCTTTCTTCTTGATCTCCAGATACATGTAGCCCGACGAAATCAATGCGGACCGAAGTCAGGATTGGGACTTTGGATTGGTCGCCATCGGAATCTTACACGCAAAAGCCATGTGCCACAGCCATGGAGACACGCAAGGTGTCGTATTGATCTCGATCTAGAAAAGGAAACTTTCCAAGAAATTCCTATCACCACTAGGAGCAACTTATACACCCAATACGGCAGGAAGTGATACTTTGCGTACATATGAGTGGTCGAGAATGTGTATCCCTTAGTGTAGCTCAGGTGGAGGTGGGGTTTCGGGGGGAGCTGATTAGCGATGACGTTAGTGGGGTCAAAGAATTGTTGACGTCATGGTATATCCAGGTCGGAAATATTGGCAGCGTCGGAGCAAGCAGCAAGGAATTCGACTCCTTCCATTGAACTTATCGATTTTTATACCGGCTTCTATAACCGAAAATCGCACATGACCTCGGGACTGGCGTGGTACATAGAGTTACTGTAGTACCGCTATAAAATGTCAGGTACCAGATAACGTCTGTCAACATTGGACGCTGTCTCACCGACGTTTCGTAATCTGTATGTTGAATGACGAAAGTTATTAATTATCGAGGTGGATGCCGCTACCAGCCGTCTGGGAGCAGACCTCCACTAGGCAAGGAATAGGCCTTGAGGTGGATGGCTTGAGGCTATTCCCATCAACCCTGACGTCTCTCAATTCCCCAGGGTTGACCGTTATGCTTCTCAAGAGCGATTGTAGGAATCCCATAGGTCTTCGCCATATTAGTTTTTAACTTGAGGTTGACTGCAATATTGAAATGATAAAACTTATAAATTTTCGGATACGTAAGATCAAGTCATTAGTCACCCTATAAGGTAACCTCGTCTCTTGCTTGTATCATCTTTCACCTCGTACAAGATACGTCAGTCTCCGGCCATCTCGACACTGGACACTTTTTGACATTCATGGGAACATTGATATCGTCATTTGGCGTATTGGTTCTGCATGTTTGCCGGAACCTCCGAACGTACATCGGATGACCTCGGATGAATTGGCCGGACACCCCCAAAGCCGAGCTCCTTTATGAATTGGTGGCTCCTGCGAGGAAGCATCGAAATATGTTGATAGGGCTCGTTCCAAAGTAGTTATATGCTACTATAAGGCTGGTCACCCCGGATGTTGCCAACGTGGATTTGAAGCTAAACATTGAGTTGAGAGAGCCTTAGCCATTAAGTTGTCTGTCAAATACACGTATGTGACGACGAGGGCTATGCTAAGATGGAACTAGCACTTGAGATCAACTCAAATTATGCTCATCTTCTAGGTAGCACCTAAATTCGGCTCATGAATGATATGATCGCATTCCATGGCTGTTTCAGGCGATAGTCTTATATATAGGTAATCCATGGACGGAGTTCTTTTTACCATACTATTATGAATGCTTACCTTACTAAGTGGTAGTGGTTGTGATCAATCTTACTTTCGTAGTAAGCCTAGGCACGCCACAAGTGGCTTAGAAGCTATTCAAGGTTCGAATGTTCCCCACCATCTGCCACTAAGGAATCAGGGACCTGGCGCTATGCATGTGCATAAGGTATTGGTTCAAAGCTTATCATTGGCCTGGACCTTGTGACATGTCAGTGCTTGTGACCGAGTATAGCTCAGATAACTCAGATAACGCAGCCTTTGGTTGCTGTGCTGACAGCAACCCATCCATCTAATTTATTTGGTTGCCTGGCTCTATCCGATGACTGTAATCATCTACTTTACTTCCCAGTTCGGGAATCCATATTGCTCGAGCTATGCATCTTGATTTGTGTTCTTGATGAAGCTCGGCCTCTCGCCATGCGTCTGGTTGCTTTATTTACTTTCTTTGTTTTCTCCGGGGTTGCTTCCCGCCGTACGCTACAACAACGTCGTCTAGCTACCCCGGAGACTCAACATGTCCTCGGGAACAGCGAATCCGGTCACTACCGAAAGCCCTTATTTCCCGTATCCTCAGTCTCACCCGGAAGCGTGGATCCAGTAGTCGGTTTCGTTGCTCTCGGCGACTCTTATAGCGCGGGAATCGGCACTGGTGTCAAGGGCAAGGAGGATGATTGTCGACATGGTCTAGGTGCCCACGGCCAATTAATAGCCACCGACTTGTCGACTCACCATGGAGGACCGAATTCTACAGCGTTCCAATTCCTATCGTGCACAGGTGCTGTCACCGAAGACGTCTTGTCCGGCGGCGAAGACAGCCAGATCGATAGCTTCAATACCTCAGTACCCGTGGATTTCGCCCTCTTATCCATCGGTGGGAACGACCTCGGCTTCTTCGACGTGATGAACGCATGCGTGTTTCGATTTTATAACTTCTACTCGGGCACATGCGAGACGGCGTTGGAGAATGCACGAACCCAGATCGAGGGTGACGACTTTGATCAGCGTCTGGAGATCATTATCATGGAGATTCTTGACAAGGTCAAATGGGAGAAGAAACCGTCATTTTTCATAACGGTAACCGGATACGCTCGGTTCTTTAATGAGTTTACCGATGCCTGCGACGACATGAGCTTTGGTATTTGGTGGAATGGCCCAAAATTGAAGAAGGACCTCAGGATCAGAATGAACGCCATGGTGCTTACCGTCAACGCCAAGATCCACAAGATCGTCAATGCTATCAACTCGAAATTCACCACAGACAAGGTCGTATTCGTTGATTACGATAAGGATTTCGACGGCCACCGGTTCTGCGAGGAAGGCGTTGAGGAACCTGCCTACGATCGTAAGGATACCTGGTTCTTTCTTGTCGGCGGCTCGGACAATGCTAGAAACGGCACACAGGAGCTACGTGCTTCTGATCTTGCGACTTTACCCCGGGAATCGCCCCTTGTAGACCCTTTGTCATGCCTGGAACCTGCACAGAGGTCTGGTGACTGGGGTAAGTTGGCTTTGTGCTATATGGCTATGGCAGCATACCGGGACCCCAGCCTACAGCTTGCTCGAGGAGACTTAGTTACGGAGAACTCCATGTGGTACGTCCCTACTTACTACGGGAAAACGTTCCATCCTAGGTCTCTTGGCCATGAGACTATACGTGACAAGATCTATGAAGCATGGCGTACGCTGAAATGATGGCTGGTGGTGACTACGTGATTTACAAGATCGATAAGCAATTCGCCCACAAGAGTTGCTTGCAATGGTAGCATGCGTGCCCGGTTTATATGGTACGTCTGGTAGATGACGGCATGTCTTTGGGTATACGAAATCTCGTGGACGGCTTCCTCCAGGGTATTATCATAGGATCATCATAAGCTCGACTGCTTCGGGCTGACACAAAAAGTTCAAACATCAATCGATGCCGGCCTGTTCACGCCCCTCTGGTCCCTTCTCATTTACTGGCTATGCGTCCATCTAATCTCGTGTTGAGATATAAAACAAGCTCGCCGTCAGCATAACGCCTTGGATCAATGTTGAACCTTACGATTGGGTATAGAGAAATTGGTCTTAGCATAGCCAGCACATGGATATAAAGTCTTTCCAAGAGAAGGGATGGCTCATCCCGGGAGGTTCAAGAAGAGTTTCCCGGGACTAGACTTTACGTGGTGGATGAAGTGTATATATTAATGGGAGGGAATCGACTTAGAGATAGTCGAAGGTTGACTAATTAGATAGACAATTGCACAACGACTTCAAATACTCTGGTGACTCTAGCTAAAGTGGACCAATCTAGACAGATGGGAATGGCCGTTGTAGAAGTTTTGGTTCCCCTACGAAGAGCCTCGTCGAATTTATTAGAACATACACTAACTATCTCGACGCGCTAGAATAGGCAGAAATGCCAATAACAGTCAATGACTATTGTGTTGGTCGATACATGTAACTGTTTATATCGTAATCTCGGTTCAAATGTACACGTCCTTCTTGGGTTGAGTCCTCCAGGCTCCGGTAGATCCTCTCCTAGATTTTTTTTATCTCATCGAGATCCTAATACTAAGCCATAGTACCCTACTGTATGGCTACAAGAGGGCTTTACGATTACGTTGACTTGAACCTCATCAAGGTGACCTTCCGAGGCTGCCAAAGTCTCTCGAGACACTGACCCCAAAGCCTGACTGCCCTTTATTATGTCACACCTCATCGTACTCCGCCCACCGCGAAGACTAAAAGTAGAAAATTAAGCATGGTGTTTTGTTCGTGTTAGATGACCCTACTATACTGGGGACTATTTGCTGTCTATCACACGACCAAGTTCAGCATGGCTGAGGCGGCCACAAGCCCTGGCGTCTTGGGATCATCGGCCTGGGCCAATATGAAGCCTTTCAACTCACCGCTGCCAACAGAGTGCCTGACGACCATCACCGAGCTCACCGAATTTGTGCGTCCGCGGTAGTTTGTTGGGTGTTTCTCGGCCTCCATCCGGCCGCGTCGTGGGCTAGCCACGCGCACTAGTCGCTCCTACCGTCCAACAAGATCAAGTTTACCTTATAGCAAGACCCTCGGCCTCCCGGGGATTCCCTTGGGAACTCGACCTGGCCCCGAAGGTGTGAGCGTCACCGAATGGCAGCCCGGCGGTTTTCTGTTGGCAGCATACGAGCTGAAGTGGCGGCGGTTTTGCTGCTGTTGGACCTTCTTGAGGGACCGCCGAAGGATGCTGGAACCTTGCTGCCTAGAGTCGGCCAATGCTTGACCGTCTACTGCTACGGAAGGATTAGGTGAAGGTATGGCCTGATGATTACTGGGGAATGCTTACACATGGTATAAGACATGTGTTCACTAATAGGCTCGTGCCTATCCTCAGTTATATGGCGGTTTCCGTCCTAGCTTGAATAGCCTATGCGTCAGTTATACTAATCACTTGGAGCTTCTTGCCCGATAACTTGCGAGACAGGCCTTCGTGTTGGGTCTCGACCGGTCCGTTGGCGGCCACGGACCTGGTATTCCGTGTTTCATGTTTCTCGCATTTTACTTGAGGCGTTGAGAAACATCTGGGCACGACATCGGGCACGTCATAGGCGTTGGTTTCTGCTCGTCGTTTAGTGTAGTTTACTTGCTGTCCCTTACAGCTTTTCCAACGAGATGCTCACTAGACGTCTCAATAGATATCAACTACTGAGAGCCTTCTCACATCTCATACTCTCCTCGCTACTGGATTTGGGTGCGGAATCATGGCCGGCTGACTTGCCTAATTGGGGGTTAATAAGTAGTCTATCAAACAGGGATACGCGGTCAAACAGCAAGGAAGAACGCGAATCCATTAAGAACGGGAAGTTATATTATATTCCTTACCACGCACGAGCATAGCATCTAGCACATCTACCATACGTCGCATCCTGTTAGAAATCTAGAGTTACAATATCGGGTTGGCTTGATACGACTCTGGAAGAATTGGTTCCCTGCTTTTGGGCACAATGGTAAAAGGCCATTAATAGTATTGAATCTCATGCCGAAGATAGCTGGCGGAGTTCCAAGGTTCATAATTGATCACGGATTGGCCTCACAAACTAGCCGTGTTAGGAAAATTTCTTCAGTGGCTTGATCCTGGCAGCCGCCCGGCATTGAATCACCTGAGCCGGGCGGGTTAGTTTAATTAAACGAGCAGAGTGACGATGAGTTGTACAATAGTAATCTAACTGTGGCGCATTAAGAGGGTCTACTATCGTATGGGCCTCTCGACGCACGCTTATGCCGCTGTTTCATTTGCTTAGCTCTCAGGTACATGATAGAAATGTATGATTCATTAACTTCTCCTATCAGAAATGGATCGAGAAGAAGCTTTGGACATGTCTTGAAGAACTCCCTTAAGTGATAGTTTAATTAGCGAGTCCTGTCAGATCGAGACAGTAGGCTCTAGTCTAAGATAAGCCTAGGCGATCGTCGTAATTGAGAATGGAGTCTCAATGGACCCGGCTGTCAGGACATGATGTCATGTCTACCATCTTCTTGGTTTTGCTACTCGCGTACGTCAAGAAAGCACCCGGCAGATGTGGAATTCTCTTCGTGAAGTTTAATGTTGCCTCAATAGGGGTTGAACTCCGGCCCCTTTTCTTGTAAGGCGGCCATGGGTTGTAGACCGCACTTTTAGAAGGGGTCTATGGATATTGCTGTACATTACTTGTATAGGTAACTAACTATCTGGATGCCTGGTGTTAACCTTGAAAAGGTTTATGAAAGGAAGTCGATTGAGTCTAGTTTACTAGTGAGGGAGAACATTTGAATGTGTAAGTTAGATATTGGCCTCTATCTTTAATAGATCAAATACTTCCACGAAATGGGATAAGATCGAAAAAGAGGGATTGCTATAATAGGAAATCTACTTAATACATTGCACTGCATGTGTCTTGATTTCGCATTGGACTCGAGAGTACTTGGGTACTCATCTATATCCCCTCTCTACACATGTGGTAGGTGCGGACAGAGGGGTGGCTTGCCAAGCCGAGATGAAGTTAATCTACAGAATTTGATTGGTCTGACGCGCTGCCTCCAACATAACAAAGGGAAACACGGCGACGCGCTTTCGCGTTCCAGCTAGGCAAATGGACCAATAGATTACATTTCTCATTATCCACCACAGCCAATTCTCACACACTCTGCACCACCTACGCGCGACCTCCGCAACCAATCATTTACATCCCGTCTCATCAACTTTAAACACCCGTCCCATCATTAGCTACTATTAGCTATCATTCTGCACGAGCATCATAGCTGAACGGAATTTGGAGAATTTAAAGTGTCATAATAGGTGTGACGGGAGTTTCGGGTGCGAGTGGAAGATCGCATTCCTTGATCTCTCGCTTACCTACATCGACTTTGATTCCCGGGAACCATCACCATAATCGTCATCTCCATACCTTCATGTAGGTAGTTACCTAAAATCATTGTCGGCCATCAAACAGTTCCGACGAACACAAAACGGATCTGAGCATTACTGGCATAATATTCGCAATTCGTGTTGCACAGTCATCGCAAATCGGATGCAGCTTGCAGCTCGCAGTTCACATGGTTCTAGCTTGCTTCGAGGACCGGATTCTTATCCAAACCGACCAACGATAATCGCTCGTGGCAGCATATCCAGAAAATTGAATCCCCCACCCGTAAGAAAAAACTAGGATAGCTAGGATTTACCTCGACATTCCTTGCAAACAGTCTATCGGTCCAGTATTTTTCTCCTTCCTTTCCTTAAAACAACCTTGTTTAAGGAACCTTGGAACTTAGGACTGGCCGTGGTCGTGTCAGCCCACGGCGCCATCACCCAATCCTCTTTTGCATTTCATAGTGCGCCCATACAATCCATAAAATCCATTCAATCCACACACCCAAGCAGCCAAGGCGGGTCTACCTAAGTGGATCTCGTGCTGAGTTGGCGTTCTTCTCTCTACCAATCCCGGCTTGACCTCAACTGATCGAGCAATCCTATTCGGTCTCTTCTCTCTGGACCCGGACCCTAGTTCAATCTATTCTGCGTGTGCCGGTCCTGCAGCCTTCACACACTGCCTGCACCTACAGTTCTTGACACACGTTCGCTCTTTGATTCTTCCTGGCCGGGACAGAACCGACCAAAGGCATTTCTGCTCGACCACACATCCTGTGACGCCTGCATAGCCATAGCAGCCAAGGTTGGAACGCATTCGCTATCTCGATCCCCCACGAATCTGCCCTCCCAACTCCGTCTCCTTTCCCCTCTTCTTCCCCATCGTTTCCTTCCCATCCATTAGCTCTCTTTTTCCACTCCTACATTGCATACTTTCTACAATATCGTCAATGACATTTCCGGAACCTGCTACCGTTGTATATCGCTATTTGAATTTCGCGACAACGGTTCACATTTGAGACCATTTATCGTCTAGGAACGTCAAGTGCCTGATACCTGGCGCGCCACAAGTCACCCTTGCTTGGTGACTCCACAGCTAATTAAAGTCACCCATAGGTAAGTCCTATCTCTATCTGCTGTAGCTGAGTACTAGATCGTTCCATTCTCATCAAGTTCCCCATTTCCATTTGTTACGCAACCCGAAGAGTCGGAAGAAGAACCTGATCTCCTAATGAGCTAAACCTTCAATTATAATATTTCCAACTCACCTTATTATATTTACGTCCGAACTAATATCAACAGCAAATAGAGAGGCATTCTCAAACAGTGAACAAACACCTACTGGCCGAAATGGCCAAACCAACGCGTTTCTCGGCTAGTAATGAGCCGTTGCAAATCTTCCATGACGAATACTTCGATCAGCCAGCACCGTCTATCAGCCGAGCACCGATGCCTTCTGTTGGCAAACAATCATCACCTCGTAGAGCGATGCCACTACAAAATTCAGATGTGAACGCCATGTTCCATCCTCCACATGGACACGCGAAGCAGCACTCACCATTCAAAGCGAGCGGACGCTCCGCTGCGGCTCCCTTGGCGCCTCTCAAATCTTCGCATAGCAACAAACTTAATTCTGTATCAATACTGCCGCCGACTTCACACGGACAGACGACCGATTCGATGCAGAAGAAACAGCCATTGATGCAAAAATTCAAGACAGGTTTTCAGAAGCCAATGATGGAGGCGAATATGAGTATGAGTTCCGGAAAGGAGAATGTTCACCCTACTATATATCCGGCGCCGGCTCCCTTCAATATAAATCTCGAGAATTATTACCAGAATCCTCACCCTAAGAAGCGTTCATTGCTCGAGGCCGCGCCGATTCAGGACTCGAGACCAGCGAAGAAGCCGAAATTGAACGAGTCTGCCCTACCGCCCCACGATTCGTTCCCTGTCATCGAGGATACTGGCGCGAAACCGTCATACAGTTACGCTCAACTAATTGGAATGGCAATTCTACGCGCCCCTCAAAGACGACTTACCCTCTCGCAAATCTACAAGTGGATTTCGGATAACTTCTCTTTTTATAACGCACAAGATGCCGGCTGGCAAAATAGTATCAGGCATAATCTTTCTCTTAATAAAGCGTTCATCAAACAGGAGCGACCGAAGGACGACCCAGGCAAAGGCAATTATTGGGCTATAGAGCCTGGGATGGAGCATCAGTTCATGCGTGAGAAGACGAACAAGAAGGCCGCCGCGAGTTTAGGCAACACGCCTTTTATGACAAGCCGTGTCGAACCTGCACGTATTGAACCTACTATCTTCCATGACGGCCTGCCGTCTTTGCCTCCGGTCCTCCCGGTGCCGTCCGGCTCATACGCCCATAATCCTATGGTACCGCAAGAACCGGTCCATCCCGTGCCTGAGGTCTCGTCGGATGCCACTATTCCGCTCTCCGATAATGTCGCCCCGGAAGAGCAACCGGACAAGATCCAGGAACAGGAACTGCCTACCGAGAGCGGCCTATATTCTCCTCTACCAGCTACGATGCATTCTTCTCCTCCTATTCCCCGGCGCATGGAAGCTCGCAGCAATACTCCGCCTCCCCTTAAGAGAGACCCTCCTTCCTCTGGCTCGCGTAAGCATAAGCGCAAGTGGACTTCTATGGATGCTGCTATGGATGATAGCGGTTATATCTCCTCATTAGACTCATCTGTTATGCGCAAGGGCAGCCGCCTCCTTAGTTCAGGAACCGGCCGTCCCCGAATGAAGCAAGGACGGGCTGAGGCGGAGATTGCTCGGCTGCGTGCCTCATCTTATGACAGTCCTACCAAGGGACGACCTTTTGACTTCGCTCCCCCGTCTTCATCTCCATTGCGACAAGCCAACGAGACAGGCCAGATGCTACCCCCATTGACCCCGGCCGTTAAGATGAAGCCTCCTCCGAAGCCTCCAGCCTCTGTCTCACCAAACACCAACCTGCGCATACACAGAGACAACGTCCGATCGATGCTTAATTCACCTCTTCGCCGTGTTAGTACCATTGATGAAGAAGTGATTCCGTGGAGCCCAGCATTCCGAATGGATGAGCCGTTGTTCAACTTTAATGATTTCGTCAACGATCAAGCCGACTTCGACGTGTATCAAGATGTGTCTTTGGATACCTTCTTCTCGGCCGCGGATAATGGCTCTCCTTTAAAGCGCTCTGCTAAGAGAATGCGCCCGGACCGGACCCATTCTGCCCACGCTCTTGGTGAAATTACCAATTCGGTATCTAAGAGATCCATCACCTCGGCTCCCTTGCTAAAGGCCCCTACTCCGTCTGTACCGATGCTATACGATACACCAAGCAAGGTATTTGAGGGAATGTCTTCCCCCAGCAAGTTCTTCATGCAGTCCCCTACCAAGAATCCCTCTCCTATTAAGAATGATTGGTCGATAGAAGACTTTTGCACCAGTCAGTTCTTTGAGGATGATGGGGACGACGGCGCCGGTATAGACATCCTTCAGGGCTTTGAGAAGATTAGTGGTAATCAGGCCAGTCAGTCTAGTGGGCCTTCCACGTCTAAAGCTTCGAAGCCGGCTTTAGGTCGTAGCTATACGACTTCATTCTAAACACCTTGCGTCTACGCACTTAAGGGGTAACACCCCCTATCTTTCACGATGATTACGAATAACGACCTCATTGCATTGTTTCCCGTCGTTGACGCTTAAGCCGTCTACGCGGTCGATGAATATAGACCTACCCGCCTACCTTCTCGCCCCACGGCCTTCTTGTCTATTATTAGATATCATAATGACGACACGCGCCCCTAGTACATACAACCGCCACAACGCCCATATGATGAGATTTTGACTTCTCTATGCCCTGCTCGGCTTGGGTTCTGTGCCGTGCGCACACAGAATAAACAAGCTTCGTGTCTTTCACCCTTTTTTGCGTGATTTTAGCCTTTGGCTTTGGGCGGTACATGGGAGACATAAGAAGGCGTTAGTACGTATTGTACTTGGAAAAGGAAGGGAAGGCAGGGGAAACAGGATACGCGTCGAGGAATCTACCTCGGGGAGGAGTTCGGAGAGACGAGAGGCCATCCTCGGCTTAAGATGGTCATGTTGTGCTTTGTGTGAATCTTTTCCCCTGATTTTTACTGTACGGATGGATGGATAGGCAAGCCGTGTCTGGCAAACGAAATTGGAGTTAGGACTCTGGTTTTCTCATACTTGTTGTAGTACCCGGTACAACGGCTTTCTGCCGGAAATTTGACTGTTTTCATTCCCAATGGACTTTACAGATACATATTGGTGTAGTGATTCTGATCGTGATTGGCATTGTGGTATATGCCATTGTGGCTCGTTATATTCGCCCGTTAGGACTGATACTACCTAGATAGCCGGTATGCAACCAACCCTTACGACATGTAGTTCGTAGAATATGTAATAGCTATTACGATGAGGTATCATTCAGATATGTGTCGGTGTAGTTTAAACCAGCCTACCATGACGAAATCCGCGAAGAAGCCAAGTCTATCATAGGAGTTCCCGCAAACGCCCTATCCCGACCCAACGAACGCCGCCCCTAGATTTTTTGTTGCTCCTTAATTATGCATTCATTATATGCTTCCCAAACCCCCTGCCCGCTCCCGCCTCCCGTCCCTTAGCCATATTCTATAAATATATGCAGACATGTAACTCATTCTCACCCCCTCCCCCTTTCTTTCTGCTCACATCCGCCGGCCCGTCCGTCTAGGGACGGGTAGACGGAAGTGGATCAGATCCCGACTTCAGCTTTGGCTTTTGCGAGGGCATCAGTCCCTAGTAGATACCCATGCGGGTGGCCCAGCTGGCGTCTTTTTGATTCACGCTGATCTGGTAGGGGAAAGGGTTGGCTTCGCTGGAGGTGATGGGCGGGATGTGGTCCTTGTGCGAGTTAACGCAGGTTACAATTTTCATGGCGGTTGTGAGGAGGGTTTGCTCCATGGCTTTGCGGACTTTGGCTCGTTCTGGTTGGGGAGGGTAGAGTGTTAGCTATGGGACTATGGAAATGGATGGTGATTTTCATATACTCCGTAGACAAGGGAAGAAACATACCAGTTTCGGTGCGGGGTTCCGCTACTGTAACTTTGACGTTCCAAGATTCCCAGCATACTTCCTCGTCGCCGCCATTACCGAAGGGGCGCATAGTCGACCAACCTCTACGACGCTTCTTCTCAAAGAACTGAACGGAGATGTTCCCACGGCCGCCGGCACTGCGGGTGCGTGAAGAGTTGTGGGCATGGGTACGCTCGGCATCGAGCTCACGGGCCAGCTCCGCCGCCCGCTTCTCGATCATGGTATCGAGTTCCACATCCTCTACATATGGTAACGTGATGTCGAGGACCTCGCGCGACCGGGGCGCTAGCGACGGGAAGAATCGGTGGAAGAAGATGGTGTGCAGGATTCCTACGATGGAGATTTAGGAGTTAGCCCTAGGTATAACATAGATGTAGGTACGTAAGTAGGGAGCTATGTGTAGTATGTTGATAGGTAGATAGGCACGGCGGTGGATATAGGGGATCCATCTTCTCGACGATGCTGGTGGTGATAGGTGTGACGATGATGACGGACGCGGGGCATATGATTGGGCCAGGTTTTTTTCTTTACCTCGAACTACATCGCGCACTGAAGCTGGGTCGGCAAAGGCCTCGAGGATGAATTCTTGTGGTGCTTTTCGCTCCATAGTATCGTGTGGAGCCGAAGTTGATACTGCTCTGCCTGTGAAAGATTGGTGGTTGACCTTCCCGAGGTCGTCGAGCAAAGGTCTGCTGGCAACTATGTAATATGTATCATCCAGCTGATGGAGGGGTCCCGGCAAAGGGGCTGAGGGGGAAACTTGGTACGTGGGGTGGACGGATTTGTACAAGCGTTTTTTTATTATTGATAATGCTTCGTAACTTTGGTAGACTGGTGCGTCATATTAGCCACATTCCCATTCAAATCCGCTGTGGCTACCGTCGCTTCTCCGGAATGCGAAGCTCGCACTAAAATTCTAGCTGCAGGACTAAAGGATTAGAGCACCCCCGGGCCTGTACTGACGCTACGTACTGAGGCTATTAGGCGCTTATCTTATCAAATCATTAGGCCGACTCACACGCGCATGGACCGAGGCACACGTCAGTAGTTAACTTTAATAAATGTAATTTCCATTGTCAAGGGCTCCATGCAACTGGCTGTGTACCTTAAACTTCCTCGCCTCTCTCTATCTACACCTAGAGCTTCCGAATGCTTAGCTCCAAGCCGCATGAAGCATTCAGAAGCATCCACCCTAAACCTTCAATAAAGATTGCTTCGCTTCTGGTTCGGAAATTTCTGTTCCTGAAGCTTCTTAGCAATTCTCAGCATGATATCGGCTACCCGGCAATGGTTCCGCCGCAATAGGACACCCATAGCTATTGGTGTCGGCGTCATTGGCGCTGGCTACCTAGCTACTCAGTATGTGCTCAACAAGATCAATGATGCTCGCGAGCGCATGAGTAGTGATCGCATTGCGAAGGAGAAGTAAGACCGCACCTCTATCCCTCGAATGTCAGCTTCGTTTAACCATCCCATAGCCTTCGCCGCCGGTTCGAACAAAACCAGGAGGATTGTACCTTCACGGTTCTAGCATTGCTACCGACCGCGACTACGAATATCCTCGAGGATATGAACACAGAGAAAATTTCTCTCGAGATCCAGCAGATGAAGGGCAATGCCAAGAGTTTGCGCAGTAGTGCCGAATCGTCCGCCGCCGCACCTAGTATTGCCGATACGACTCTAACCGAAGAGGAAGGGAAGAGCATAGCAAGCCTACAGAGCGAGAGCGGTGTACATGCGAGCCAGGTGGCATTACCATCTCCATCCAACGCGGGAGAGGGTTCTCAAGATGGTGGACAGGTGGCCCAAAGATCAAGGAAGACGAAGAGACAATTATGGGATGATCTAATAATAAGTTGTGAGTTTCAATTCAATGGGCTTTTGAAATAAGCGTGCTATCTTGAAACTAAATTGACGCCTTCCTAGCAATAACACGCGCCTTTACTCTCATCTACACGCTAGCCCTCCTTACTATGCTCACACGAGTTCAGCTCAACCTACTCGGACGACGGAGTTACCTGTCGAGCGTCGTGGCTCTAGCAACAGGAACAACACAGTCTACGATTAGCCTAGAAAACAATGATGACGACAACCCAGACCATGCGTATGGCAGCGATTTCGAGACGAACCGAAAATATTTGACCTTTAGTTGGTGGTTACTGAATCGCGGTTGGGTCGAGATCATGGAGCATGTTGAGACCGCCGTCCGTGACGTTTTTGGCCACCTGAGCCCTCGTGACCTCTTAAGCTTCGACACGTTCTGGCAACTCACGCTTGAGGTTCGCAGGAAGATGGAGGGTAGGTCGGAAGAAGAGATAGCCAATGGTGTAAGACCTGGCGCCAAGTGGCTGCCGTTCCTGCTGCCACCTACTAAGATGGAGGACTACGTTCTTAGGGAGTCGGGTGTTTTGTGTGAGAGCGCCACAGTGGCTACCCAGAATGACGCTTCATCAGTGTCTAGCTCATCAGAACCTACTCTCCGCCGCCTTCTGGACGAAACCTCCGACCTCATTGAGTCACCCGCCTTCGCACACGTCCTATCACTTCTCCTTGACGCCGGCTTCTCTACGCTCCTACACAAGAAGGTACTCCCAGTTGCCTTCGATATGCCGGCGTCCCCATTTATCACGCCCCCCTCAAAAGACATGGTGCGGCTGGTAGGCCAGCAGGCTGCCGCCTCCGCCGCCGGATCGAAGGTGGTTCTGCTTCCCAAGATCCTGTCGGTCCTGACGCGCCAAGCCCATGCCATCGGCAATGGGATGCCCAACGAGTATTTACAGGACATGGAACAGGTGCGCGACCTCGAGGCCTTCGCTGCTGTCGTCTACTCTAGTAACTGGGAGAACGAGATCTCCGACACGGAGGGCTTAGCGGCCGCTGTTCGGGGCGCCGAAGGGATGACAAGAGGTAATGCACCTATGCCGGAGGGCAGCACAGTCGGAAGGTTCTCCCAGGTCTCGACGATGGGCGAGGAGAGTATGGTCGTTGTCGAACCAACACAAAGCTCATTTGAGAGTATATGGGAGAGAGCCACGGAGGGGAAGTAAGGGGAAGTCACGTGTTATTATGGTATTTGGATAGCACGTTCCCCATCTGTTAACAACGTTTACATGCTTCATGAGATACATTGGGTATGGGGAACGTCACGGATTTGGAAAGATACATTCTAGCGTCTGTATTATGCCCGCCAGCTCTTAGCAGCTTTACATAGAGCCATACATGTACCAGTACCGCAAATCTTAGCAAGCTTTCTGGACTCCACGGCGAAGTCCTATATGGTATCATCTAACCCTTGGACATGTAGCTCTATTCTAGCCTTGCAAAATGTCTGTTGACCAACTCTTATGTCGCCATTCCGGTGGTGTCTATCATAGCCATTGCCTAGAGGCCAAATTTGACTCCAGTGTCCGCGCCCACACTATCCATCTATCAATTCTTTTCTCTAAGCCGCCCGAAGTCAACTTCCTTCGACCATGAAGGGATACGGCCGGATTCCACAGGAAATCCTCTCTCGTTCCCATTTTTAGAAACTCGAGGCTTGTCCTAGCATACGCTGCTGCAGAGTATAAGCCCTCACATTAACCCCCTGATGAACTTGTCTAGTCCCATCTCGAACATTTCGTTCCGAACGCCTTCGCCGCCCTTATGCTCAACCGGCGATAATGGGTTCTTGACGACTATAGCATTCCCACATTAGCATCCTCCTTTCTCTCTTCTTTTCTCCGTCCCCTAGACAGAACACCAAACGCTAAACTCACCGTACTCAACCCACAGGTTTATATATATCTGGTGCAGCACATTACGCATACTCAGGGCCCCAGGCTCTGTCAGCATAGCGAAGCGCAGGTTCGTCGGCGTCTCGTAGTAGTGCAGCTTGTAGTGCTGGGTGCGGTAGGCGATGAAGGCGTCGTCCTCGCCGCCGAGCTTGCGCACCATGTTGCGCAAGCTGAATACCGTGCCGAAGATCAGCTTCGCGTCGTCGTCGCTGGCTTTCTTCTGCCGCGGGGAGGGGGCGACGGCGGCGGCGGGAGCAGGGGGCGCTGCTGTTGTCGTCGTGGGTGTGCCGGCGGTAGTCGGTTGTTGCGACTGTGGCCGTGACGGCGGTGGGCTAGTCAGACCTCCCGCCACGGGGGTCGGCCGCGCCAGCCATAGCTTTGAGTATATGCACTCCGCTACGGTGGGTTAGCTAAGCATTGGTGTTGCGCCGTGTGGTTTAGGATAGGGGATGATGCGATCCATAGTGTGATTAGGTGGATAGGTAATACTCACTATGGCGATCGAAGATGTAGAACGAGTAGACCTGTATAGGCATGGCTAGGTAGTATAGGGTCTTGCGGCTGGAATCACATGCCCGTGGGTGGATGAGCGGGATGGACTGCTGTCGCTGTTTCGGTCGTTTGATGGTGTAGCTTCTAAAAATAATGGGAACATGGAAACTGGAACTGGAGAAAGACAACCGGCAAGTCGGCACATGCTACGTACTTTAATCATTATTTGCGGGCCGGTCCAGGGGGTCCAGCCTTCCAACATTCAACCAAGACGGTAAACTTAAAGTAGCACCTACAGTAGCGTCGCATCCGGTACAGAATACATGCGATACTACTTCGATGGATAACTCGAATAGCTACCGAAACATATATAATAAAGACCTAGTAATTAATTTCTCGCGGGAACTAACCCGGTAGCATTTAGAAGGGTCTAAAACGAAGTCGCATAGAATCACCCATATTTCATTATACTCAATTCCCAGCATCTTATTCAGCTATTCAAGGATGGTGACTGCTCTGTATCAAAATGTCCAAAACGTGCCTACTAATTCGTTATCTGTTAGCCCTAGAGCACCATCGAACCCCAGTGGGGATGTAGCACTGCAGCATCAGGGATCATGGAGGTACCGTTGGGGGCCGTGATTCGCCCAATCGCGTAATTAGCAGCCATTGGGCTGAACTAAACCTCGTTGAAAATCCCAGTTAAGGGCCACATGGGGGTGACGGGGGAAGGAGGAGAGACGGGGAGAAAGAGAGAAGTGAGAGAGAGCCTTGAGTACTTCGTACCTGACTACCTAAAAGCAATTATTTCTGCCATTCTTGTCCAACGTTAGCTTTTTTCTTCTTTACCTACATATATGTACTTATTCCTCCCTTCGCCAATCCGTCCTGCTTTGATTTGTTATCGCCTAATGTCGTAAAAACGGAGTTTGGTGCCTCGATATCCTATATTCGTCCGCGGCCCAGAAAACCACCCAAGATGGATTCTGCATCTACCACAGCCTCGGGTCCGCCGCCCGGAGAGCTCGACGGAAACCTTGACTTTGGAGGATCAAAGGCACAGAAGCTCGATATTACACAGAGTATGCCCACGTCGCCGCGTATCACTGTTGAACAAGAGCGCGATGCGCCCGGGCGACCGCCACTTGCCCCTCATTTGTACGTATAGGGAGATAGCATATGTTGAAGCTTCGCGGTTTCTGCCCCGCGATTGTCTTGGCTATATTATGGTTGTATTTGTCTAAGACATCGAGCATATTACCTAGGTCCGCTCCGTCTACCGTACCCCATTTTCAGAGTCCCATGAGGCATCACAGGAGAACGCCTTCTCAACATCGCGAAGTAAAGGTTAGTGGCATAAAATAGCTCCACATCCCGAATGTATACGCTGATATATAATTTCAGGAAACCCTCAATGCCAAGACCGAGTATACGAACGATGAGACGGACGGAAGGTCGCAACAGACTATTAATCAGTATACCATTCGAGAAGAGATTGGCAGAGGCTCGTACGGCGCTGTACACCTTGCCACAGACCAGTTTGGGACCGAATATGTGAGGGCACATGGCTAGTCTTAGGATCGCGATACGTCTAATTGTCTCTCCGACAGGCTATCAAGGAATTCTCAAAACTGCGTCTTAGAAAACGAGCACAATCGAATATCTTCAGAAGACCCGAAGGCGGCGGCCCGCGACGGCTAGGGCCCGGACAAGGCCTATGGATGGCCCATAAGAAGCAGCTCAGTCATCACGAAGTCGCCGAGTCGAAAGACGCCCTCTATCTCATCCGCGAAGAGATCGCCATCATGAAAAAACTCAACCATCCCAACTTAGTGCAGCTCATCGAGGTGTTGGACGACCCCGAAAACGATTCCTTATACATGGTTCTAGAGATGTGTAAGAAGGGTGTCATTATGAAGGTCGGCTTAGATGAGCAAGCAGATCCCTACCCCGACGAACAATGTCGCTTATGGTTTCGTGATCTCATACTGGGTATTGAATATCGTGGGTTTCCATCGAGGCCTAATCCTACTGCATGCGCACTGACTTTCCATTATCCCAGTCCACGCTCAAGGGGTCGTGCATCGAGATATCAAACCAGACAACCTCCTTCTCACAGAAGACGATGTGCTAAAGATCGTCGATTTTGGTGTCTCTGAGTTGTTCGAGAAACCAGATGATATGATGACTAGCAAATCTGCCGGTTCACCTGCCTTCCTGCCACCGGAATTATGTCAAGCTAAGCACGGCGACGTATCAGGCAAAGCAGCGGACATATGGTCTATGGGAGTGTCTCTGTACTGCCTCAAATACGGCAGACTTCCCTTCAGGCGTGATAATGTGTTAGATATGTACGAAGCAATCCGGACCGAGGAACTGCAAATACCGCGTGAAAACGAGGATGAGAACTTCGTAGACCTCATAACCAAGATTCTAGACAAGAACTGCGATACTAGACTAACCCTACGAGAAATCAGAGTAAGTTAACTACAGTCCATCGTCGAAATGATGAGTACTAAACCAGACAGAACCATCCCTGGGTTACGAAAGGAGGTAACGACCCTCTGCTTTCGGAAGAAGAGAATTGTTCAGATGTAGTGGAAACACCGAATCCCCTGGAAGTCAACCACGCGTTCACGAGGAAGATGGACCACCTTATCTGCGTAGTAAGGCACCTTCTCTTCAGCCATATCGATTTGCATACTTACCAAAATATCGTCTAGATGACAGCAATCAACAAGTTTAAGGGCCTCATCTCTAAGAGCAGAGTCGCCACACCCGAGGTCAGAACACCTCGAACACCTCATATACCAGATTTCCCAGAGAAGGAGGCCATTTCGGAAGATACAGCGACGTCCACATCCTCCTCGACTACCAAAACGCAGACTTCCGAACCACCCACACGGCAGAAATCGATTGCAGAAGAAGCTGCCGAGCTTATTAAGCAACGTAGAGCATTTCTCGCAGCGCAACAGCATGCTTCAACTCATCCACCAGCGTCACCTGCAGGCGGTGAAAAGGGTCACGCTCACGACCTAACAGACAAGCCACCGCTTTTCCTAGGTATTGGCACGGGTGGACATGATGACTTTGTTTCCTCTGAACCTCAAGCTGATATCGTATCTGACTCACCTACTGGTATTGATTTCGATGTGTACGACCGCGCTTTCGAGACGGAAATCAAGCGCATCCGTTCCGACAAGAAGAAAGGCCGTGCCAAGACCTATCTCACCAGGCTTGTGGGAGAGCAAGAAGTGACCAAGTACTCCGGTGACGAGCATATGGTGTTAGAAGCCGGGAAGTCGCTAACATCCGGTTCCTCGGCGATAGGGAGAGGGTTGAACCATCTATACGATATGAGGGAACGTTTATATCACGATTCTGATGGCGTGGAAGGAGAGAATGCCGTCAGTAAAGCGGTCGAGGCGACGAAGGAGAAAGGACATAGATTCGCAAATCTGGTCATGGCTGCGACCAAAGATTTGAAAGAAAAGAATACGACTAAAACGGACGATTAGTGAGCGCGTCCCGAGGCCTCCGATCGTACTCGGAAAGAATAAGGGGGTTAATGCAAAGGGATATCTGGTTGCAAATAGTCGCGACGTAACGCGTCGCCTCTTCCGGAAAGCTTCCCGCGAGAAATCCACACAACCACAGAAAAAAGCGATAGAAGTATGATTACTGACGATCAAGCGGGCGTTCGGACTCTCGGGTGAGGCAATCGGGAAAGCGGACTTGGCGGGAACCGATTCTAGCTCTCGTCTCCCACACACATGCTCCGCGCGGGTCGCGACATCGAGGTAAAGAATGGGGTGTTGGAAGACCAAAACTTAACGCTCGCATGCGTACCCATCGTTCTATTATCTAATACTAGCATACAAGGGATGCAGAGGGACTGACGATCAGGTTTTCGAGACATCTACGTAATCAAATAATAGCTATGACCACCCACCCAAGCCTTCCCCCGGTCCCCTCAGCGTTGGAGAAGAACCAATGGCGTTCGTTCGGTTGGACGGAAACGCGCGAGCAGCTGAATTGGTGTATGCGCTGAATCTAGCTACATAGCGAGTTTTCACATAATTGGTTTTCGTGACCGTTGGCGCTCGGATGTGGCTACCGAACAGGGCTCGTAGCCTCCCCCAGGAAGCGAGATATCACATTGTAATAATTACATAGCGGGTAGTCTTTTTATGCCTCTATCGAGATATCACTTGTCACTTCGTGCGCCCACATACCAGCTTTTTGTGCTTCCCCCCCTTTTCCAGTATTTATGGTAGACGCTAGACGTTTCTTCTACACCCTCGCGGGATTTGGCCCGAGGCGCAGCGCATCCGCGGGTTCGCGCCTGTTAGGGAAGGGGGAGTATGTAAGTAGGTGCATACATATACGTAGCACAAATCTAATACTTAGGGTCAGGTACATATCTACTTACCTGCCTGCCTGGTCGCCGCTTATTGTATATGTAGTACTATATATAATATAGAGTCGCAGTTCTTTCGCTGCGGGAATTACGCCGCGCCTCGGAGCATATCTTCCTGGAAGAGAGAGAACAGGAGAGAAGCACAGAAACAGAAACAGAAACAGAAACAGAAACAGAAACAGAAGCAGCAGCAGAAGCAGAAGTGAAAAGGAGGGAAGGGGAGCAGGAGAAACAGACCAAAGAGGTGGCAGAACGCCGGGCACGTGTAGGACCTGGGTGAAGGTTATGGGTTATGGTATAATAAGCGCCCAGCCAAAGCAAGACTTAGTCGAACCTGACTTGGGTCCGGTTAGGTTGGGAAGGCTGAGGGATTCGATGGTGGTGGTGGTATACATACATTACGCACATACACCGCTAATCACCAGACCGGTTGTTATCGACGTCGTGTTTCATGATGGCAGAGACAGACAAGGGGCCGGATGTCGGCTCTCGATAGGGGAACACGAGTTGCGTATTTTTGTGCCAGCTCATGTAGTGTACTGTAGTTCACAAGTAGTTACGTTACTGGTTTCCGAATCTACGGCCCGTCTGGCCTTGACACGAGGGCAATGATCGCGATGTTGAGCGCAAATCGACCAAAACTCATTTGCCTTCCTCCTCGCCGGTTTGCTTTCTAGGCAAATTTCTAAGAGCTGACTAGATGCGATTCTCGATGGCCTCGTGCCTTAGAAGTTGGAGAGACAGGAGACATTCCCTCCGTCCCTCCATCCCAAGCCGCAAACTACGACTTTCTCTCTCCTTCATCTCTGTTCTCATATTTTTTGTTATGTCTCTTTCTCGCCAAGTTTCTCCTCTCTGCCACCTCAGTATATGTATGTGGTTCATCTAGTAACATACCAAGCCCTACTCTACCCTCCCCCAACGAACATCTCACCTATCAATAGACCTCCCGAGGTAACATAACCCCAGATTTTTCTACTGCCGCACCACCCACCAAGCGAACTAGCTTGTTAAGCGAGACAAATCTAGATCCCCCGTCTGGCCCGGCCTCTTCTGGCATTTTCGGCCGACGAGTCCAACAAACCGAGAAGGAAACCTTGGCGGCCCCTTATTTTTTTCTTCTGCGCTGCTGGAATCTTGATTGCTGTTTTGCTTGGCTTCGGCAATTAATAACTAGGGGGGAACGGCCCGTACGAGAGGCTCTCCAAGATGGCAGAAGGCTCGGTGAATTAAGCGACGAGCCATGTCGTGGTACAATACAATCGGGTGTTCAGCATCGTACTTTGGGGGCCACAGCTCGTAGTTACGACCGCCCGTCGGGTGTCACTTTTTTTCGATGAGGAAAGATCGTGGACATACATACACCTTTCCCATATGTGCTCATGTCTCATCCGTCATCCCTTCGCATTGTCTCCGATTCTTTACCTCTTCGGGGACTGCCCTGGTAGCTTGAAACATTGACATCCCACGCTTTTACATTCGTAGGATACACCCATATCCCACATACCCTCCGAGCTGGGTACGGAGACGAGGGATTTATTGAGACAGCCGCAACCCGCATGGGTGGCTACGGTGTTGATTGGATGGCGACTCCAAAAGAAAAATGTATATTATTCAGATCGTTATCATTAAATATAGCATTATTATATAGCAGGTGCAGTTAGAGCTACACTGCATATGACGCCACTAAGCGACCGTGCAACCAGCAAGGGGGAATGATATACCCTGTCCGTTTCCCCTATTCTTCGACTTCTCCAAAAAGAGAAGTTTGTGGTTCTTTTTACCCCCAGGTTTACCGGTCTCTTTTATGTATGTAGAAGGCACAAAATGTTACTCTGCCATAGGTGTGACGGCTGAGGCGACTGGGTAGATCCCCCAGGATCTAGAACTAGTCCATTATTTTTCCCGGTAAACTCGTCTCAGTTAATTGCGCAGTGTGGGCGCACAACAAAGGCTGATTGCTGTTCACGTTACCATCTGATGTTGGAGTGATCAGCCAGGCTCAAGATGGAAATCCCATCCGATATCTGCTCTGCCGCTGGCTGGCGGGCACCGTTATAGGCCTTGATTTATAAGGGGGCCGGATAAGCGCGCCTTCTAGCCATAAGTTACAATATTCTTCGTCGACTATTCGCTACTCCGCGTCTAAGCGGCTGGAGAGTGACTAGGCTCTTTGAGCGATTGGGCGAGATCAGCATTGTGCAGGCAAGCTACTGGACCCCGAATTGAAGCTCTTCAGTGGGCTGATATAAGATAGTAAATTGAATTCTCAGCTCCTTGATTACGTCCTAGGTAGTTTGCGTTTGTGGTGTCTCTTTGCGGCACCGTTTCTCTTCTAAGCATCTCACAAAAGGCGGAAGACACTGAGCTCGAAGCATCCATACTCCAACGTGAGCGGTGTAGTGTTAGGTGCGAGTTCGGAGGCATTTTGGCTCAACTGCAGAAAATGGCCGGGATGAATGCTATATACAGGTTAGATAAGTGAGGTAGGCAATACTACCGCGACCAGGCTTGAAACATGACCGCCTAAGGGATCTATGGCAAAGACTGAATAGTAAATAAATGAACTGTTGTGAGATTCGTGGTCACCGGGAGATGTGCAGCGTTGTCGTCTCTACATAGCATCACAAAGCAGGCTGGGCTAGCATCCATCCAGCACATCTGATCGGCACAGACTCATCGTGAGACATGTGGTTATCGGAATAGATCTTCATTGCATGAGGGCCAAATGGCTTGGCGTTGATATCTGTCCGCTTCGGGTTTGTCGATGGCGCACAGGAAATATCGTTGTCACTTTACTTTTCACCTGCGGGTTGCGCAGGCGCGGATGCGGGACGCGCAGGACGGTTGCAGATGGAGGAACAGCCACTTGGCAGGAACATAGGTGGCCAGTCATCGCTAGCGGGATAATCAGATAAAGCGTTGTCCCAAAAGCGTTATATGCCCATATGCAATGATTCGCAAAGGGGTGCTCCGACGACATTGGTCGGGGATGGCAACTAAATATGTTGGAGCTGACCAGGCTCAATCACAAGCCTGCGAGAGATGGATTTATGACGTCAGCCGCCGTATAGCTAGCGAAATCAGGGGAAGTTCCAGACAGAGGGGCGTCAGCTATTGCATTGATTTGAAATATCCGAAATGTTCCTTGCGGGAACATAATGTGAAGTCCGCTAGCCACGGATTGGCTTAGGCCTGGTCAATTGACCTAGACCCTGTCGAACAAGTCGAGGTCGTGTTCAAAATGGTATAATATTCCCAAAGCAGGACGGAATGGGTACTATCGTAACTCGCCAACTCCCTCCCGAACTACTGGGTCCAATTGCGATCTCGTCTAGTTGAGAGCCAAGCCGCGGTAGCCCTACGGCGCACTTGTAGTACACGCAAGGAGACTGCCGCACATCCGAAGAGATTCGGAGCGGAGAACCAAACAGTTTTTATGTAATTATATAGGCGGATATGCAAGAATTAGTTGTCATGGAGGCGACTTGGAGGCCTCCCGAAGGCTAATAAGTTAAATAGAGCTAGAGGAAGACGAAAAGTAAGGGAAGCTTGGCACATCTCCGGTCCACATAAGAGAGCTTTCGTGCTTCGACTCGATATGCAAGTAGCTGTAGCTGCAGTAGGAGCTATGAACAGCTTTCGGCACTATGACTGGCCGACTGCAACAAGGATGAGATTGCAGCTATCCATGGCCAGAGCGTTCAAGGTTCTGTAAGCAACTGAGCAGTAGCGGCAGGTGAAAAAGACGGTCCCTTTTTTTGCCAGATCATCGACGCATACTTGCCTATGGCTCCCCTGGTTCTGCACCTGCCGAAGCTGATAACCAGACGGAGAAAGGTTAGGATAGGTGGTAGTACGTTGGCGTGGTGGACATCTTGTAGCGGTGAGCGTATCCAAATTGGCTATGTCGTGCGTTCGGAGTGGCGGCGAGCGCAAAGCGACCGATAATCACGAATAACTCGTACATGTGGTCTCGGTACGGCGTAGCCGAGTTAATCGGTCGTACCTGGCATGTTTCACTGGAATTTCTCGATATTCTTTTTGGCTATTAGTCGAGCGGGAAATGCCTCACGTAGTAGTCAGCAAAAGGGGAAAAAATCTTCTATGCAACGTTCATGTAGTTAGATAGCTGTTTGCGATGCTGCCGTAAGCTACTGCAATCAGTTAGATAGGATGACCTTCTTCCGAGGTGGGTACAGTTTCATTCTTGAGGCTACTTCTTTGATGTATGTATAACACTGTACCAGTAACCTGACGAACACCTTGCTTGCCCCGAACAGGAGCATGAAGCTAAGGGGAAACAGGAGTAGCGGTACCTGAGTCAAAAAGAAAAGTAACAGAGGCTCGTGGCACTGGTAGTTCTGGTGACACACGAGTGCCACTATAGGAAAACAAGAGGGTATAGACGCCAAAGAAATGCCGGAGACCCAAGGTGGCTTTATTCGGTGAACATGTAGAAGCGATGCTGATATTAGAGACTGATCTGGAATGAAAAGAGGCGGTACTTAGGTAGGGTTCGTGAGACGGATCGGAACAAAGGGACAGTCGGGAATAATCGAAGTTAATCTAGCATGAGGCTCTTTGTTAATAACGCGGGATAGATGACCTCGTGGCATCTGAATACAACACAAGGAACGCCTTAGTCGATTAAGCATTAAGCGAGGGTGGGAGATGAATTGGTCCTATTTTGGTTATATCCATGGACCATGGATCGGAATGGGGGGTGTGTACGATGTGGATAAGGTAGTAGATCAATGAGGGTGGGTTCGTAGAATGGTAGATTGGTAGATTTGTGGCAGATGGTCGATTTACAAAAAAAGGATGCATCATGTCACACTCAAATCATTGCGAACGAGGCTAACCAAACTAACCAACCTTAGCCACTTGCTCTTGCATATACTATCCATATGTGTATGCATTCCAGATTACCTACTGGGGAACATGGTTTGAACATTCGAACTAAGAGAAAGCCCACCAATTTGCAACTTCCACAAAGTGCCTGTTACTCACAGAAAACTTCTATCGTAGCTGCAACTCTCATATAAACCCTCTGTACAGCGTAGGTGCCCTCAGAACTCTCTTTTTATTTTTATACACACATGGATATTTTGGTTAGGGCCTGCAAATCTGTAGATGAGGAAAGCCCTCTTCAACGTTTTCTTCTCATTAAGCCACTATCAATATTGCATAGACTCATCCACACGTAAGTATCTGTTATGGTGTCAATATGATTGTATTCGTAAATCATCACCTCCTATCATCTATACAGTCACCTGATCAATGGATGGATCTGTATGACTTGTTCCGGTAGTTTCTCTAGTTCTTAGTTGCTAGACTTAGCTGGTACTAAACAAAGTAGGGCATTTTTCTATTATATCCATTTATATTATGCATCCATGGATATTGTATTGTACAATTCGATACATGCAATACCTATTTAGGTAATTTATCTAGCCTAGCCAAAATATACTTCCCTATGGTAGACGAGTTTAGGTAAGTTGCTAATTACGACGTATAACGATGCAGAAAATGGTCCCCAAACCCACCTACGTTGGAACGTTAAAGCATGCATCCCACTTTGTGCTTTGAGAGATGGTCATACACTACATACAGAAGTGATCACTCTTCTTTTTTACCTTTCCCCTAACGTGTAAGTAGGTACTTACTTTCATGTACTCTCTTTCCCATACTTTCCCATACCAGTTGACCTTTCTTTACCTACCTCGTCACTTTTACCTGCATAACATAATCATCCATGCATAGGGTCCTGGTACTGGAGATACAGATACGAATACAAAAACCCTGACATCACCTACACCGTAGAGCAATCCAGTTCTTTTTTTTCTGGCCCTCCTTCTTCCCGCGAGTAGTAGTCGGTTCGTTTCCCCTAAGCCCAGGCAGAATTAAAAATATACATATCGACTTGTACATTTTTATTTGCGGTGACTCCATCTCCACTTGGATTAACTCAAACTGGCTTCCCACGAATCTTAATTCTAGCTGCTTCCGTCTCTTCCTTTCCTCCTCTCGGTTTCTGGCTTCTGGCTTCTGACAATGACCGTCTTCACCTCATCGAAACGGAGTCTTGTCAGCCATCGCCTGCGCCGTCTCTAACATTAGCTGGAACCATTCCAAGGTTCCTACCGATTTGCCTCCAACGATAACTGCTCTTCCTTCTTCCCACCTCGGCCTCTTGTCGACTACTACTTGCAACCATTCACAAGCCTTCTTCTTCTCTCTCTCTTTCCCCCTACCTACCTACTACTCACGCTGCTGGGGGTTCCCCTACTGTCATCTACCATTGAAAGGAGAAGAGTCAGCTGCCTACTAGGTCGTCACTTTTTCACTTACTCATTTACCAGCAGGAAAAAAAGAGCCAAGCTTTAGATCTTGTGATCACCCCATATCTGACGGTTCTGGCACTGTTCACCACCGAGAAATAAGAAGAAAAAAAAGACAAACAATAAGCTCAAGCCATTTTATTCGAAACTATTTTACCTTTGGACTTTAATCTCATCTTGGATATTTTTAAAAAATCTAAGGTACAGTTCAGATCATAAACCCCAGTGCCTGTCCCATAACGGCAATGGTAAACCCGCAATTAACATTTTTTGATAGTTCGGACGACCTAAACTCGACAGTGCCTAGAGCTAGACTACTATCATAGTAGTCCAGTTCGCCTCCCCACACAGGTTACCCTATTGATTATTAACTTTCTTGTCACGGGAAACTACAAATTGTCATCCTCCCACGCCCTAACAATTAAAATCTCTCTCTCTCTCGCTCTTACTTCTCTGCTGCAACATCGAACGGGACTCGGCCAACAAGCTGTTTTGCAATTCATTATCAGTGTCGCCAATACCTGGGCGAAGCCCACCCAAGGCGACCTCGAGCCGCCAACCAACTTCTCGATTCGCCGAACTAAGCCTTCTCCTCCCCGCCGTTCCCCCGTCGCCAAGTAACCTTTTTACCTATTTGAGACTTCGATGCGATCGCAGATATCCGCTAAAGATACTTTGTTCGCATCACCGCCTTCGAGAATGTCGAGCGCTTCGGAAAAGACGGCATCACCCAGCGCATCTAAGCAGTCGTCAATAAAATCTGTCGAACTCGCCACGCGATCACCCAAAATACGACCGCAAAATGGCCAACCTATTACTGATACCCTTCATCCCGAGGGTCAGCCGAGGCTGCCCGAGAAAGCCTCCATCAAAGACAGGTTGACCCGAATGTTCTCGAACAAGGACGACATCCCAAGATCCGGCCTTGTCGACGGTTCGCAGCCATCCAAACGTGCGGTTCCCAGTCCTTCTCCCAGCCAGACTGGTGTCAATACGCCCTCCAAGTCCGGCACAGTAGCTCGCAAGACATCCTCCGCCGAACCTCCCGCCTCGACCAGGTCTATGCAGTACCAGCGATTCGTTCTCAACCCAGACGTTCCCGGCGGCCATGAGCACCATCTCAAGGGTAGCAAGCGGCAGGAGAAACTATCCGATATGTGGAAGTCCCTTCTCGGGAGAAAGCAAGACCAACCTCCGGAAGCAGATTTGTCTCTAGTTTCTAGTTGGGTTGATACCCTCAAGCAAGAGAAGGAATCGGTGACCGCCGGCGACAGGAAAGGAGGACCCAATCAGAGCACTACTCTGGTCGAGAAGTATGGTAAATGCCAAGAGGTTGTTGGCCGTGGTGCCTTCGGCATTGTAAGGATATCGCACAAGAAGATGGAAAACGGGGAGAAGCTTTTCGCCGTTAAGGAATTCCGCCGCAGACCCGAGGAGACCGAAAAGAAATATAGTAAGCGCTTGACGGCAGAGTTCTGCATATCGTCGTCTCTTCGCCATCCGAATATAATTCACACCCTGGACCTCCTGAAAGACCAGAAAGGCGACTATTGCGAGGTTATGGAGTATTGCTCTGGAGGCGATCTCTATACTCTCGTTCTAGCTGCAGGCAAGTTAGAGGTGTTAGAAGCCGACTGCTACTTTAAGCAGATGATGCGCGGCGTGGAGTACTTACATGAAATGGGTGTCGCACACCGCGACTTAAAACCCGAGAATCTGCTTCTGACGAGCCATGGTGCCTTGAAAATTACGGATTTCGGCAATGGCGAGTGCTTCAGAATGGCGTGGGAAAATGATGCCCACATGGTCTCGGGTCTCTGCGGCTCCGCCCCTTACATCGCCCCCGAGGAGTATATCGACAAGGAATTCGATGCCAGAGCGGTTGACGTCTGGGCTTGCGGCGTTATCTACATGGCGATGCGAACCGGAAGGCATCTTTGGCGAGTCGCCAAGAAGGATGAAGATGAATTCTACGAGCGGTACCTCGAAGGTCGTCGTGATGAAGAAGGTTACGGCCCAATCGAGTCGTTACACCGTGTAAGCCCCCCCTTCCTGCTCCGCCACCCCAGCTTCTTGCATGATACTAACGAATAGCGCGAAGGCTCGCTGTCGTAACGTTATCTACTCCATCTTAGACCCCAACCCTACGCGGCGTATCACAGCAAAGCAAGTCCTAAAATCCGAATGGGGCCGCGAAATTAAGCTCTGCAAGGCCGGCGAAGAAGGTCTCTGAGAGATGCCGCTCGTTCCGGACGGCAACTCTTACTAGGGGGCGACAACTTCCATGATTGGACCTAATGCTAGAATGCTGCGGATGTTCGTCCCTTTGGTGTCACCATCTTCAAAGAAGAAGGCGACCCTGATGTTCTTCACCTTGTGGGGGAAGACTGCACTGAGAGCTGTCAAAACCCATAAAGTATGAGTTTCAAGCTCTCTCTTGATGAACCATTTGTTTTTGTTTTCTAAACATACCGCATGGAGTTTTGGTGAAGTTTCTATTTTTACTGCATAGTTCTCTCATTCTCGAGTTCGTATTATCCATTACGCATTTTAGTTACGAAACATTCAGGGCACGGCACCAGGATTCCACCGCGCAGCGCATCAAAACAGGATAGGTGATATAGATGCGCCATGCGCACTGCGAGTTTGAGCGCCAAACAATGGGGGCGACTCTTTATATTGTGTCAGAATAGAAAGTATAACTCGCATTATTTCTCCTGGGCGGCTGTAAAGAAGAAAGATGGGAACGGGAACTGGGCGGCTAAGGGGCTCCTCTTCTTTCGGTTCGGTTCATTCGTTCGGTTCGGCGTCCCTGAGAAGGGCGGACGTTTAACATCATCCAAAGATCTGTTTTGTTCATTCAAGGCGGCCTTGTCGGGAGATTCGGAGCACTCTAGATAGGCGGTTCAGTCTGACTTTAGAGATTTGCCTTCCTGCGTCGTGGCTTGGCGGCCGGCGGCTTTCGCCAGATATGGTGAGCTGAACCAGCGCCTAAGCAGAACAGGTCGGTAGTATCTCCTGAATAAACAGCACATATTTACCCTTCATATTTGGTCTACTTTTTTCTCGTATCTTGGTGTAGCGACTACATGTGGTTCAAGTGTCCATAAAGATGTGTTCTGAGGTGAGTGTCCAAGGTATCAGGGCTTATTGTTGCGTTTTAATACGATTTACAGTCCCGTTAAGCTATTTCCTTTTCGAAATGTCGTCTTCCGGTCTCCATTATATTGGTTCTGCATATTAGGTATGAATCCATTTCCACGTAGGAGCTCACTCTGCGGACATGGGTAAATAGTCTAGCTAACCTTACCCAGGCTTAACTCATTCGTGTATGTGTCAAATTCCGAAATAAGCATTGTGAGTTGAAAAAGTCTATGGCTTCCAAGTTGTTATCAACTACTCGATTCCACTCCTCTACGACTCATTCATAGTAGAGATATTATATAGGGTGATATCCATAGATAAGTATCCAACGAATGTGAAGGATTGTCCCTATGTTATTGAATCAGGACAAATGGCTATAAAATTATTCAAGAATTTTGACTGAAGAATTTAGGGGTTTCTCTCGTCGTATATGAGAAGGCACTCTTCTAGGGCTTGCTTCTCCCCAAGTCACGAAAAACGGGCGTGTGGGCTGTGCTGCATGAGCATGGGAGCCCAATAACCAATAGCGAGGCCACCGCCTCATATTGCTTCACTCTTGCGTACATTGCAATTTCATTTCTACCCAAAAACATATTCGCTTCATCGCGTGTAGAAATACGTCTGAGATCGGTTCGCAATAATCATCCCAGCCATGTCGTTTGGTTTCGGCGTAGGCGACTTCATCGCAGTGGGGGGGTTGGCATGGAAATTGTACACCAATTGCTACAAGGCTGCCAAGGGTGCTCCAGCCGAGTATCAAGCCCTCCTCGAAGATCTCAAGACCTCATCAAGCTTGATCAGAATGCTAGATGAAGAGATGAAAAATCCATCATCTGTGCTTGGTTCCGCGAGCCCTGACAGAGTCCACCTGGTGGTCGATACTGTGTTTCAAGTACAGGTTGTCCTGCAAGCGATACAGAGGCTCGCCGAGAATTATGAGATACTCTCAGGACAATCAGTGTCAAAGCGATCATGGAAACCAAGGTTCATATGGGAAAGGATTAAGTGGTCTGTCGAACTAAAGGACGTTGATTCCCTACGAAACAAAGTCAGTCCATTGTTCACAAAATATCTACCATAGATGTTGCTAACACATATTAGCTTAGCCAGCACAATACGGCGTTGAATTTACTTTTGACTTGTGCAGGACAGTACGCTATCGACGTCCATACATGATCCAATTTGGCACTAATACTCATTAGTTCTTCTCTTGAACGCCTCCAGATCACAAGCAAGGGCTTAGTGAAGGATGTCGCTGAAATAAGAGAATATATCAAAAAGCTGGCCTATAAGTCAAAGGTCCCATCCATCACACTCCCAAATATTTTAAACGAGGATGACGACATGTTTATGGTCACCATATCGGCGACCCTAATGAGAAGTGCCGAGAGACTACAGCCGTGGAATACAATAGGAGTTGACGAATGGATCCGAAATGGACGATGGTGGCTCCTCAAGGTATACATGACGAGCCAGATCCGTATAAGCCGTATGATTAACATGTTTAGGCCCAGGCAAGTCTTGAAGGAAATCTAACTAAGGGAGCACCAATCCCGATCCAAGCCTATGCAGATTTGCTTAAGGCATCTTGGATCTTGACTGATGTCATGAGCTCTCATCCCCAAAGGCCATTCCTTTCATCTCGCTTAAACCACGAACTACAGCTTCTTGATATCGTGTGTCTAACACCTTGAAATCGTATTGTTGGTATACATCTAACATAGACGTAGGAAGTCAAAAATCTATTCAAACAAATGTTAAGCTCAGCCACAAACATTCCACCGCTAAACGCCATCGAAGATGAACAGCTAGAGCTATGGGACGTCTCGATAAAGATTCCTATACTTCAAGCAAAGCGAGCTACACATGCAAACAGTGCATTTGGATGGACTATTGAAGGAGAAGAGGTCTTTTTCAGAAAGTACGCAATCAAGACCGTTTTGTGGCTTTAATGATCTAACAAGACATAGTTTTGCCACTTGTAAGAGTGGTTTAGGATACTCTGCGTGCATGGTCCTAATACTACTAAATAATAAAACCTCTACAATACGAGTCTCATGTCTTGAACAAAATGGGAGCCAGGTCGTAAGTGAGGTGGGTAAGTCAAACTTTGTAACTTGGCGAAGAGACCAAACGCTCAGTTTCACAGTACCAATGATGTCGGAAACATACGGAGGGGGGACACCCCCGAGACCTACCAGCAAGTCCATCTTTCTAGGTTCCGATACTTTCCTCACATTTCACAAAGTTCAAGGTATACTAGAGATGGTCCCCAATTGCCTTACTGGACGTAACTAATGGGTGTATAAGATGCTACTGATTTCTGGGCGGTTTACGACGCCGCACAAGTATTTTCCTCCAATATATATCCTGATTCCGTGGGGCCCCAATCCTGCTCGGATGAATTCAAATTCTTGCTAATGGCGTCGTTGGTAATAAATGATTGCAGATCTGTGGTGGAGCGACTATTAGATGATTCGGGATCCTGGCTCAAGAATATGACATTAAGACCTCAAAGAGTCGACGCCATACTCGCTTTTGCAAGGGCGTATCTGACTGAGTCAAACTGCGCAAAATGTTCCGTCAAGGAAGCGAGACGCATCTTGAGCCGTTTCGACAGCGAGATATCATATATATTTGGTCCATTAATTTTCTATCATTTGGCTCAAGGCGGCCGGAAAGGTCTCGTCCTGCAGCTCGAAAATTACGCATCTGGACGTTCCCATCAGCGGATTATGCGTGAGGCAGCGCTTCGAGGCGACGCTGATGCCATGAGATTATTGATCAATAGTCTACCTGCGTCAAAAAATCTCTGGGACTACCTAGATGTACTGTTAACAGCCGAAGCTAATGGATATGGAGCCGTAGCTGGACTGTTTCTGAGCCAACTGGGTGAGGACTACGTGGAACATAGCGACACAGACGCATCGACTGGTGATCGCTTAGATACCATACGGTGGTGCCTTCAGCAAGTACTGGACCCTCCGAGGCCACTTGCTCTGCAGAGAATTGTCGAGGATAGATCCATCCTTTACGCAGCTATCAGGAGCGGCAGGACGGAAGTTTTCCAGATGATGATGATGAGTCTCGGACTCACTATCTCCATGCGTCATCTGTTCGAAGCGATTTGTCAAGGGGAAGAGGCGGCTGTTCATGCGTTCCTCAATAATGGCGCCGATATCAATTGGAAAACTAGTCTCAACAACACGAATATGCCACAAGGCTCTACGGTGGTGCATGCTGCATGCCGTGGGGGCCATACGAGGCTACTTGAATTCTTCCTCACTAAAGGATTGAGTGTCAACGATGCCAATGTCTACGGCGAGTTACCCATACATCTAGCCGCAGCCAAGGGTAATCCTCGAATCATCGAGATTCTGATAAATTCGGGAAGCCAGCTTTCTATGGTTACATTCCGTGGCCGGACACCATTGCATTATGCTGGGGAGAGCCTTGTCGCTGGCGAGGATGCGGTGAAAACAATAAAACTCCTCATCAATGCCGGGGTAGATGTGAGTCAAGTTGATATCGATGGCCAGACTGCTCTTCGTCTTGCTATTGGATATGAGCGATATGAATGCGCAAAAGTTCTTCTCCAGGCTGGGACAAACGTTCACGCAGAGACGAATGATGGAGAGACGGCGCTGTCTAGTATTATTTATAATATTGCTAATCGACAGGAGTCAAAATTGGGTTTAGAGGTCCTTTCTAGTCTACTCGAGGCGGGTGCTAATCTAGGCGTCGAAGACAGGGGCCTGGTAAATCAGCTACATTCCCGGCTTAAGGTACTTGGCTACTTTATTCATAAGGATTCAAATGGGCGGGATCGCCTCTCGGGGGTCGGGGGGTGGAGGTAGCTCTCTAGACTAATGACGATTCCGAGGGCTTAGATTTTAGTAATTATGCGCTCTTCTCCCACCCGGCGCCAGCGATAGATTGAATAGCATAACATATTCTGTAAGCGGGAGCTCCAGAGTACGCTGCATGTTATCTAGATCCAGGCCTTCAAGCACCATCCCCTACATGCCCACATGTCTTTTGCTATACATACCTACCTATATGGAGTAGATTACAGGATACGT
The DNA here is from genome assembly GCA_902825475.1 of Hypomontagnella monticulosa. Lineage (NCBI taxonomy): Eukaryota > Fungi > Ascomycota > Sordariomycetes > Xylariales > Hypoxylaceae > Hypomontagnella > Hypomontagnella monticulosa. Next base: position 1,735,247 of record CADEBF010000011.1, on the reverse strand, counting down.
TGGTGAGCTACACTTAGGCACTCCAGTCCGCAAGACTTGTCTCGGATAGGCTTTGTGTGCCACCACGGCAAGCCCTACACTATCACTAAGAGCCGCGTCAGCCCCTGGCAGGTGGGTAGATGAATCACAGCTTACAGATAGATCGGTCACATATCACACGTATAAAGCCCGGACCCAAGATCTACATATTTCACTGCAGGGCACCGCTCAAAGCACGAGTAGGAGTGGGAAAGAGCCATATTATGTATTTACCGGAACCCGGCTGAGTCCCGGGCTCACTCCTCATTCACAGCAGCGTATCCACTTCTAGTAAACACGACGACCCGAGAGGCTACCTACCTACCCCCTTTGCCGCAAGCCTTCCCGTCAGGTCAGAATAAATACAACATAACCCCCTTTCTCCTCAACTCGGCCTGCCTCTTATGTCGTGGCCGCCTGGTCCGTCCACTGTATTCCGCGATCGACAGATAGTAACCCCCTTTCCCCGGCCAATCATACTTTCATTTCTTTTCCTCCGCTGCGTCAAGAAAAATAAAACGGTTGGTGAGATGAAATGTTTAATTCCACCTCGAGAAGAGACGAAAGATGTGGACAACCTCCCCTGAAAAAGCGACAAAGGAAAAATAACTCCCCGAAGCATCTTCTTTTGCTCTCTCCTACTAACATCGGTGCTAGGTATCAAGAACCCCGGGATCGAAACCCCGGGCAAGGCCGTCCCTCAGTCTTGTATCTGAAAGGGGGGTTGGCCATAAATATTTGCTGGAGCTCCTTCGCCCAGCGCCGCCATCCCAGAAGCGACGGAGTTAGTACTAAGACATTATATCCCCCGATCCGTACCCGTTTCCCGCAGTAAACACGGCCCACGTTAGGAAGATAAGGATCATATGCGTAACATCGGTAACAGGCATAGGTCATCGCGTCAAGTCCCAGACATCAGGCCCGTCCGCAAAAAAAGAGCATATCCGCCTTCCCATACCATAATACCCTTATCGGAGCATGTACACGGGGATTAGGGGCCGTATGTGCTTCGTAGTACCGTTTGGCGTAAAGTCGTCAAGTTGCAAGAAATTCCAAATCGATCAATTCCGCCCCGGTAATACCGTTACGCGAGGTTCTCATGAGTGAAATAGATCCCAGGCCCTCTCGCATAATTTCAAGAATTCTTGACGCTTTTGTAGTTGGGTCTCGGGGCTGTCCCGTCCGGCACCGAATGGTCCTCTCCGAGTGGCCGCTGGACCGTGCCCTAGTGGCGGACTACTACCCTCCTCGTACTCAGCGCGGGTTCGTCTCTTGCTCGTACTTCGGCCGGGATCTAATGGGTTCATGCCATTTCGAGGAGATGGGGGTGTTGGAGGTTGGTGTCCGGTATAATGGACAAGCTTAGGGAGTAGCTCTGGTCGCCCACCAGCTAATTCATGCTGTGCCTCCTCTGCTGACTTGTACTCTCGAGGTCGCCCTGACATCGGCGGCTGCGAAGGACCCGGCGGAGGGTGGCCGGGTGAAGCTAGTGGTCCATGGCTTGAGCTAGGGTACAAACCTCGAGCAGTTGTTTCTGCATGAGACGGGAGTCCCTGGTTACCAAAGACATCCGAGATTGGAGGCAAGCGATTCGCTGTTTGGTTCGCAGGAACATGATGAATATGAGAGGTGCTGGATAAATTTGAGGGCTGGTTAGCGAGGTGTCGGGTCAAAGGCTGCGGATTATGACGACCGGTAAACGTTTGGCCCAGCGGCGCGGACTGGATGACTCGCTCGTGGGCGAATTGCTCATGGGAGGGCGCTACAATGCTCAGCCCCGGCGGAGCCTTATTTCGTCGAGACATTCCCGGAGTCTTCGCTGCAAATTGGCTGATTGGATCCTTATCTTTGCCCTCAGGGCCATCGCCCTTCGCTGATTGTTGTTGTAGCCTCGCCTCAATTATACGGCGCTGTTGTTCCCGAACGTTCAAACTCTGCTGCAAGTGCTCTTTCATTACGGGGTCTTGAGTGACGAAGCCAGGCGATAGACATGCGATACCAACTTCCTGGATACCGAGTCCCTCCCTTCCTAATGCCGGGCGTGCCGTTGCGGCGCCCGACCCGGTGAGGGGATTCTTGGAGTTGGAGAGATCCAGCTTTCGGGGGCGATGACGAGTAGAAGGAATATCCGGAGATCCTGGTTCCTTCTTCACGATAATCTTAGGTCCAGGAACGCCGGGAACATTTCGTGAACTACGACGCACATGTGTTAGCTACGAGATTGAACCGAGAGTGGAACGACAAGGCGGAGTTATTCTCCTTTTTTACAGGCAATAATATTTTGTGTGATGGATTGAAGGATCAAAATGTCCAAAGACAAAAATAAGAAATCAAGTACATACGCGCTAGGGGGAGAAGACTTTGCCGCGGGTTGGGCAGCCGATCTGGTGGGACTTCGGCTCGTGGGACGTTGCGTGGTAGAAGTAGAAGCGTTGCTCGGGGTGCCCGAAACCGCAACTAAAGTGCGTGGGACGGAAGGTGACGAAGCCGGCGCAGCGGCAACTCCAGTACCAGTCGCATTCGCGGTCGCAGTCGAAGAAGTACCTGCAGCGTTGGAGGCAGGAGCAAGCTCAGCATAAGCCGGTCTGTCGTGGGGAGCCGGCGAAGGGGCCATAGCGATCGCCGCGCTCATGGTGTGCTAAAGATGTACGGTACAAGAGGAAAAAAAAGGTTAAGCTTTTTTCTTGATATGGCAATTCCAGGTACGAAGATGTTAGTTCGTAATTGAGTTTTTTTGCCTTCTTGGATGCTTTCGCTGATCCTCTCCTATTTTTATTCCCGGCTGAAATGGCTGATGCGCCACGCGGGAGTTGGCAGCAGGGTGGAAAATGAACGGGGGGGAAAGGCTCTGAAGCGTTGCAGCGATGGTACAGACAAGACGCTCCAGACGTCAGCGAAATTGATTGATTTGATCAAAGGGATGAGGGATGAGGCGCGCTCTGAACCCTCCTTTACACCTGCGCTTAGCTTTGCTTTGCAGGGCTTGAGTTGCAGAAATATTGATGTTGGGCCCCGATTATTGTGTGAATGCCTGTGGCCAATAATCAATCTTGTCCTCCTTCTCAATCTGCCCGACTCCGTATTGGTGCGTGTTCAAACGCGCCAATGATCGATTTGTTCGATCGATTTAACCTATGAACTCTTCTTATGAGCTACCTTAGCTTGCCAATCACGAATAGTACGCGGAGCGAATAGGCAGCGCGCGTAAGCTCCGAGTAAGCAAGCAATCAGTTCTGATCCACGGGTATCGCTAGATATCGCACTCTGTAGAGATTCGGGCCTTGAGCCGGACGGATCAAATGTGATCTGGAGCCGATGGTTGATAGTGTGGCCGACTAGAATAAGTCCGCGGACGGGATAGTAACCGGTGAGCCAGGTAGTCGGATGAGATCGAATTTCGATTATCGGCTCGAGGATAGCCCCTGAAGATCGGATCCGATAATTGATCTTCCCCCTCCCTTTGTCTTTCTGTCGGACTTGGGGTTCTACGATTGATTAATCTTTAAGCTTGCGTCGCGCCCTTTTTTTCTCAAGTCGACCGCGATTAACGAATGCTAGGTCTCTTATCCAGCTTTCTCGATACTACCACACGGATTGGAAGCTGTAGGCGACACTTAAAATGTAGCTGTGCTGTGTTGGGCTCGTCACACAAGTGGGCTTCGTCGTTCGGGAAGTGATGTCCTGCCGCTCGATGAATTGGTGTATTACTATGGTAAAGACAGATGCCAAAAATTGTGGCTTGAAGTTGGAGATTCGGGAAATTCGAGCGAAACAGCACAGGAATGAACCAAATGGGATTTTGCTGTATATACGACCAGTACCTTATTCTCCTCCCAAGAGAAAAGAAAAAATAAAGAAGGGGGAAATAGGATTATAGTGAGGAAGAGATATGTAGCGAAAGGACTCGACGGGAGACAAGTGCGGAAGGTATGGGAAGGTATGGGATTAAGGTAGCGGTAGCGGTTAGTGGTTAGTGGTAGGTAGCGGTAGGTAAGGTTGAAGGGAAGGAAAGGGTAGGAACGTCTCAAGACGGGAAGAGGGGCAGGCTGATGGGTCGACCTCCCATGTTATTAGTTATTAGCGGGTTTCCTTCAGGGACGAAGCAGCATGCTTCCCTGCCCTACCGTACATAGTTCAGGATCAAATTGATGTTCGGGATCCATGTACTTGTTCTGTACTTACCTGATTGGGTACTCTGAGTCGCTAGCGTGCTTTAGTTGCGCTACAGGTACAGCACGGGCCCAGACGCGGCCCAGACGGTAGCGTACCAGGAACACACTAGAGATTCAAAATCCCTCCAAAATCTCCAAAATCACGATTTATCGGGTTTATGAAAGGGGAATTAAGAGGCGCAATATGTTAGGAATGACACAGTTACGTGTGAGAGAACTGTGGGTTTGACGAAAAAGTCGAAAAAGAAACTTGACAGCCCTGCGATTCAGCCCCTGTCACGAACAAAAAGAATAAGAGAGAACATGACCGAGGATGGATTTACGAGTCTCGACACTGGCCTTGCTTGAAATCTGCACAAAAGGCTGATGAACGCGACACACATCTTTTTTCTTCGCGGTATAAGTCAAGGTATATCGAATTGCCTCTTTTTTAATTTATTACTACTATTTCGGTCTGGAGAAACTGGAAACAACGGCCAGTGGAAGGGGCATGGTGAAACCAGTCCAAGTGGAATTATTTGTTTCCTGATTCTTAACCTACATATACACTACACAAGTTTCGCCACACGTCAAACCAATACTCTGCAGGAGAAGAGAAAAGAAAAACTAGTGTAGATTCACTAATAAATTGGAACTCCTTCTATGGCTAGTGGGTAAAATGGCTGGGCTAGTATTCCTCGTGTGTTGAACGGTGAAGAAAACAGAAGGCTTGTGGAACTTGTTTCCTTCCTGGATGGCTTGTCGGGAGAAGTCTGGTGATGGGATGGATGAGCCAAGGAATGGGGCCCCCGTTGCTCTGCCTCCGTAGGCTGTTTTACATTGATGCTTAGCTACCTGCCTAAGCCATCCGCATAGGTTCAGTCCGAGTGTCGTCTCGAACTTGATTGGATACCATGCGACGGGTGAAATTTTGGAATTCCAACTTTTCAACAGCCTACTATAGGCTCATCAAATCGTCAAACAAAAAGTTGCTTCCGAAGAAGAATAACTGGAGGAACGAGTTGGCGAGAACGGATTCGGCCCTGTAGACTTACGACTTTACACAGACTATCGAAATGTGAGATGCTGGATCAACCCTCGGCTCAAACCGTCAAGTATTATCATTCGTCCAATCATGTAACACAAGTCGCCGAAGTATCGTTAGCACGGGACAGTAGGAGACAGTAGATGATGGATGTGACTGTGTTCCATCGAATCCCTCCATCCATTTGTCCATCTAGTAACCCACTCGTCCAAAAGTTGCCGCATGGTCCACCCGTCTATACCTGAGTGCAACCTCGATTTTCAGGTGAATTCAGGTGAAGCTACAGCAGCATGGATTGTCTTGCTGGTTGGGCGCTAGGTTTGTACAAGCTACGTCCCTAGCCTACAACCAGGCTGTACTTAATAAGAACAAGTAGGAAGGTAGATATAGAGATATCCATGAATCCATACCTTAGACCAGGGCAGCTAAGTTATCCCGTCTTTTGCCTGATAGATCGGACGAAGATTGCCTTTACCTACTCCTTAGAAACTTGACCAGAACCGGACACCGTCCGTTTGGAAGCTTTTCTCCTGCCTTAGCGCTTCCACCTGCATATGTATTACCGATCACGTCCCTAAAACGTAAGAATTCCAGAACAAGTAACCTCCTTTTTACTGCCTGACCATACTTATTTGTGTCAAATATACCAACCATCTAGCAATGTGCATACATCGGGTTGATCATGGACGGCTGTAATATTCAGGCCTATTATACATCTAGACTTGCACATGTTTCAGTCGCAGTCTCCGATCCATAGGAATAAAGGAATCCACGGCGGGATTGCGGCCTGGAGTGCCGTTTCGAGGTAGCTTGGACTACGTCAAGCTCTCTGGAGCGGTGGCCCGTGATCATACCAAGTGCTTCTAAAAAATAAAAATTCCGTCAGGATAGCGGATCGCCGTCATGGGTACCCAGGTATTAGTGCAAAGAGCTCTCTCGTATCGACAAGTGTAGATCCGCATACGTATGAGGGGTCGAGGGGTTTGTCTGAAATCCCCTGTTGATCGCGTTGCGAATCGTGATTTAAATTTCTGCGCGCGGAACACTGCCTATGTACGTATCAATATAGAGTCCCCCGTCTGCGAACGGTTACAGTTCTGTGTGACTTATTAATCGACTATCAACATCACTATATCCGTAAGCACAGCCCGGATGACGGCATGAAAATAATAATGAACAGTAGACATGTGCTCTCACGCGCCATGTGTCGGTTTTATGAAGCAACGAATTGCCGATGGATAAGACCGGATAACATGGCTTCAGGTGTGTAAGCGCCTTGCAAGTTGAAACACGATCGCTGTCTACGGTACGTGATCCAGACCAGGGGGCAATACATAATACACATATATGTATTTCCTATTAATCATCCTCCTTTCGTACCCTCGAAGCAGCTTTACGAGAGTTGCTGTCTCGGATTTCTTGAATATGCAGGTAAAATATTATCATTGATATGTTATTGGTTGCATGAACCAATGCAATGTTCCGTACACTGCCTGATGGTTTATTACACATTCCTTTTTTCGATTTTCTTTTTTTTTTTAATCAACGTTCTCTAGCGAGATCTTGATAGATCGCTGAACTTGACCAATGCGTAGAGATTCGTGGGGGACCGGAGCCCATCCCACACTTGTTTTGAAATGCCATGCTTGTTAATATATCCTCATGTATACAATTGCATAGACGAATCTGGACATTTTTAATCAACAGCACGAGACTTGTCAGAAAAGAGGTGGGTAGTAAGCTAAGACCACTCACACATTTTACCTGTGGTCTACTCTATCGGGTATGGCCCCATGCAATTTGCCGCGCGGCAATGGAGGACTTAGAATAGTATCACGTAGGCTACCGCTACCTAACTATGGGGTAGATATCCAATATTCATCCTTCTTTATTTATTATATAAACAAGACACGAGGATCCTATTAGTGACTCATGAAATAAGACTGTCTCCCTTGCGTCAACTTCGCTAATTCTATCACCGTCATACGAACGTCGTCACCAACGACCAACGACCAGAGTTATTCTAAGCCACAAGGACTGATATCATACAACGCCAAGTGTACGAGCTTGTTACAGCTGGAAGTGAGGATAGGCGTTGCCAATCTGCAATGAAGGCAAGGCACAGATACCTACAATATGATGTCGTCGGTTAAATTAATGAACGGATATTGAGAATATCAAGCGGTTCCACTCGCGGTCCTTTCCGTCCTTCTAGAAAGACTGGAGCAAGGCATCCCTCAGCTGAAAGGCGCCGTAGACAAGGCGAGCATATCCGTGTCTGCCGTACATACATCCGTCAATCTGCCCGGCTGTGGATTCGCGGTGCTTTATCCCTTTAATGACACTCGCCCTGAACATAATAGTATTCAGGCGGCCTCCGCAGTTGGGTGTTTGAAAATTTCATGTTTCCCACCAACACTCTCATCGAGTGCCGAAGACTGAAACAAAACATAATCCTTTGATGTCATGCTCGGAGAAATGGGGGCGGTAGGAGTCAAAAGTACGGCAGCGCCACGAAACTGCAGCGTAATATGTTTATTTATGCCGCCGCGGATAGACGGCGCAGGCATCAGATATTCTACATACTGACAAACCAAAGCTTACTACAATAGACACGAAACGGCGATGCCTCGGCGCTAGCCCTCTGTCGATCGCATTTGATTTTTCAAGCTGAGTTGAGTGGCAGCGAAGCAAAACCCGCCTCTTACCTGCTTCCAACCGAACTTTGGCAGCGCCCTTGCTACAGCTGGTAAGGATAGGCATTAAGAGGCAACTAACTACGATGCTCACTCTTTTACTTATATGTCGGTAGATTCCACATTTAGGACACATCTTATTCTAGACTTTGCTATGTTATTCGTGCTCAATATCCAAGCCAATAGTATATACGAACCAAACGAGATACCTCTCGCTATAGTATACGAACGCCGAGAAGCATCCGATAATAGGCAAGTAAATCAGCTATTCTGCAGTGGACGATATACCGCGAGTATCCCTACCCGCTTACCTACCTAATCCAGAAAGCATACCAAGCATACAAAGTAACACCTGAACGACACCACCTACGCCATCAACCTATAGCCGCACGACTCCCGATTTAGAGAGTAGCCTATCGAAACATGTGCCTCCTCACTGCAGAAAATATCCGAGAAACAAGCTCAGGAAACTCAAATACTTTTTATTATTTCGGTAGACTCGCCACTAGTAAGTAGTACTAGATCACGCAGCGCGGAGCGTGCCGCATATCGACAGGAGACAGAAACGTGAACTTTGCTCATCACATGTTATATACGAACTCTCCTCTTGTACATCTGATTACACGTGATATCCCTAGGTATACATCCAAGCCTTCTTACACTCGTCCACGCCGTAGGGTTGCGTGATGCAGTCTGTAAAATACATGTATTGCTACTGATCTCGTAATATTGATATGCTCTGTATGTATATGTGTATGCAAATGCCCAAGTCCAGTTCCACGGCCATGCCAACACCTAGGTGAGTACATATGCACCTACGCAATACCCAGAATTCCGCCGAGAAGAGACGTCCTTCGCTATGTGTGATATCCAATGCGCCCGTGCCGTCATTGCCTTTTGATGTCTTGTCTTTTCGGTTGCCCGTACCCCTATCTTCACAATACAATCTAACCACCCAGCAAAACAAAACCACGGAATCATTCCGCTATGTTCTACCAAGTATTCTACACCCCTGGCGTCTTCACCCCCATCCCAATGCCCTTCCTGCGGCCCCTAATCACAGCAAGCAACGCCTTGCCCACAGCCTCCAGATCACCCAACATAGTGATATGTCCGCGATCCGTACTAATGCGGCCATCACGCACGAGCTCGTACCCCGCAGGCAACATGGCCTCGCGGGCGAGCACGACGCCGTCGCCGCTGCGGAACACGAGGTCATCGTACGCGTCGGCGCAGGCGATGGCGTCGCGGGACGCCACGCTCGCCGCCCACACCGTCGGCACCTCCTTGCCGTAGATGACCGCGAACGGCGGGTACGCGTTAGCGGCCGTGTGAGCGGGCCGGTGCTGCGTCTCGGCGCGGAACCGCTTCGTGTCCGCTAGTGTCCGCTCCAGGTAGGCGTAGTTCCGGCTACGGGCGCCAAGGTCTAGTTGGTGGTTCTGCTGGGCCGCAGTGTTGCTCGAGTCGGAAAGAGTTCCCATCTGTGGTGCTAGCGTCCGGTCGTTGGACACTTCGGCCTTCCGCACGGTTTCGGCGACGATGTTGCGTGTTGGCGATCGGGACTCGCTGGCCGCGCTGTTGCCCCGGCTCCTTAAAGGTGTTGGGAGCCGCTCGGAGAGTTCCCGCAAGGAGCTGAGTGCGCCGGAGCGGGTTTTGTAGGCTGGTAAGTGCGGCTCGATGAGCGGGCTCCAGCAGTATTTCACCCATTCCTGCGGGTCGTAGAAATCGACCGGGTATTGCTCGCCTGTGTGTTTGTTAATAAAGCAGAATCCGTCTTCGGGTAGAAAGACGAATGTCGTTCTCAGCGAGAAGTTGACCTGTGCCGTTAAGACCTTCTCGTTGAAGAGGACCGCATCGCCATTTCGGATTGGTCCTAGGATATTGATGCATCGCTGCGGCGTGCCCGCATAGATTACTCCCGCAAACAGATCAGGTCGTTGGTTCACGGCGTGGCGAGTAATAAGACCGCCAAGACTATGAGCGATGACCGTTGCTCCTCTGCCTTCGGATAGACCCTGCCCCTGATTCGAGGGTAGCTGTTCCAGAAAAGCGACCAATTTGCGCGAGAGTAGATGAGGACTCAACCGCCAATCGTAACCGTAATCCCACAATCTAAGCTTTCCCGTTCTGACGTTTTCACATTCCTTCAATCTCTTAAATAAGCGTTTCGAGATATCCACCGGCCCTATGTTTTTGAGCATCCCAGAGGCGTAGATGCTCTCTTCCATCCTCTCCTCGTCCTCGGGGTCTAAACCGACTTCTAAGTTAACCTTTCGTATATTCAACCCAACTTTTACAGGCACCCAAACTTGACGGTTTGTCCTGGTGGATCTTAGGATAGAACCACGATATCCACCCATTACGACAATATCACCCGTTAGTAACTCCAAGGCACGGTCTAAGTCGGACATGTCGTCTCTAACTATCGGCGGACTGGCTTCGAGGAAAGTCGAAGTTCGCGCACCGCCCGATAGAGTTGACTCAGACTGGTCAAATCCCAACAGGGAGTTTCTCTTCAACGGAGCTGGAATAATATTTGGTAACTGAGGCAATTGAGGTAGTTTGAACGTCGGCCTATCCCAGCTATCTGTAATAGCCTTGAGTCTACTATTCTTCTGCTCTCTAGTATCGTTCCATCTATCATCATCGCCTAGTGAGGATACTCTAGATAGTGAGTGGTAAAGCATAGACTCATCAGAGGTGGATCTACGCATCACCCGCGGCCGGTTTGGCGGCAAAGATAACGTAGGGTTTTCGGTATTTCGGATTGGTAAAGTCATGACGGACTGCCTGTTCATTGATGGCATCGTATTTCTAGAAATCAAAGTTGGCACATCGGCGAAGAAAGACGTGAATTGCCTTGTCTCCGTCGTCCCGTCATTGGGAGAGATACCCTTCTTTGCATCTTGACCTATACTTTTCGCTGAAGATGGTCCGGAGAAGAACGACTGAAGAGAGATAGAGGGCATAGAGGGCATGGAAGGCATAGACGGTAAAGCCTCCCGTATCCTTTTAAGTGTATCCGCTCCCCCGGACGAAGACCGGCGATGTCTATTCTGACCAAATACGCCTGATAATGCAGGCTTCGGACTGGACTCGTCCACAACCATCGGCTTCGGTCCCGACTGCCATGGTGATGGGAATCTATATAACGGCGAGTTGCTTGAGGGTAGCTGGCCTAGGGAGAGGCCCCTGGCTTGGCGTGTCGTCTTTGGGGTTGCTCTTGCCTGGTATGCCACCTCAGTTGACGAGCTTACTACCGGCGGAGATAGCCTCTCCGTGTCAGGGATCGCAGTCCCTTCAATGACACTGAAAAGACCTCCGCCTGGCAGACGTTCCAATGCTGCCGCCTTCTCTGCTGCCGGCGTCTTTGGCAACGTAAGCCTTGTTGCCACGGGGCTCAAGGCCGGCTGTATAATGGACTGAGCGTCTTCCTGGTCGATGTACAACGGCTCCTCGTCTGCTGCACTGTCCGATGTTGGCGATACCTCTCCATCTGAAACTATCAAGCTGGGTGGTTCCGGGACGCCCCGCTGGGGCGACTCCTGAGATTGGGTTATTAATATATCCGCCATATCGGCCAATTGAGTCTATCAAATATCATGGACATTCAACTTCGCCAATTTATTTGAAAACTCCTCCCGGGTGCCGATGTCAATAACTTTTTTGAGAGTGCATTGGTATAGAATTAACTTTCATAAGAAAAATAAGGTCGCATGCCCGGAAGCTCCGGGGAGGCAATTATTAAAGTCTTCAAACTAAGCCGATAATTTAAAGTAGATGAGCTCGTGACTCCGCGGCAAGCTACGGAGAGCAGTCCACGCTAGATGGCTAGAGCGGGTTATCGAATGTGATTCATCAGCGCTATTGAAGATAGATAGGTAGGTGGATTAGATAAGTTGACCAGTTGGCATTGGGTCTTTGGATCTCAAGATATCTGGGTCTTTGTTGGGAGCGGGAATGTTCTGGATTTGTTTTATCATCGAATCCACGGATATCTTTAACAATTAGGCAGCACGATAACTGCAATTGGATCGTCCGAATGGCATTGAAGAAAATTGATTTAAGAAAATCTGGGGTTTAAGATTCCGGGTCCAATTAACTTACACCAGGGCACTTATACAAAGGAGTTCATGTACTTGTTGCGCCACTAGTAACAACTTAGCGGCTTTTTACTTCATTTTCATTGCTTCACTGTTGTTGTTATACAGCGCAGCCACGTACTACGGGGAAAGCAACTTCATCACCATGACACGTACATCTGATACCTCTCCCACTCCCGTCTGGTTCCAAGTTGTGGGGGTTATTTCCGCCCGAAGTTAAAATGCCTACCTAGTACTATGTAGCACCTAATTCATAAACCCTAATCCCTACTAGGGAGGTGTTCTCTTCCCAGCCTTCGAGATATCAGCTATCATCTTACAGTACAGTCCGGGCGTAGATGCCCTGGTACTTTGTTGAAGGAATCGGCGGGTAAAGTGCAAGATTAATCGATTATCACGATTTTCGGTGACTTATAAATGGACATTTCCAACGGAGGAACAAAAAATGCAACATTAAACCATCAAATCGGGGCGGTGTAAGCTGATTGATTAACAACCTTCCGAAGCGTTGGCTGGCCGGTGTGTTGGGATAGGGATTCGGATTTGACCTCATGCAAACCACCCACCATACTCGAAGCACGTGTGTGCGTTACGGATTCGAACAAAATAATACCTAATATGGGGTCCAAATTATATTGGAACTATTTGAGGAGAGATAGTCAAAATTCAACGCCACGACAATCAAATTCAGCCCCCAGATCTCCCAACCATAGCCACCCGAACGGATCTGGCTTATTTTGCTCAGTGTTTATTGGCTGCTTAATACAGGCTGACGAAATTTATCTATCTTCAACAGGTTCCAAGGTCCAGTGTTGGTTGTTAAGTTGACCGCCACTGCAGATGGAGAACTCCATTCTAGCCCCCCCTTCGTCCCACAACAGAATCCTCTGATTCCTACCCAATTGACAGGCTGAATTTTCGGGTTCGTTTATCGTACTCGTGGGAGCTGAATACGCAGCCTTGCACTTTCGCAAGGATAGAGCCTGTATACCTAGCTCAAATTTTCGAAGGGAATATGATGCCGAGGCTCGAATCAATATCCTTGACCTTCTGCACCGATTTTTTGTATCCAGGATGCGCCTCAAGCCTATCGATGTATGCAAAGACCTTTGGGAACAAGGCCTTGGGGCCGCCAGCCTCCCATGTTCCAAAGGTCTCGAACGAATCCTTAGCTACGATCAGCGCGAAGCTGATTAGTACATCTGCAGATGTAAGTCCCGGACCGCACAGATAGTCACCTCCCGAAGTCGCGAGCTGCTGTTCTAGGAATCCCAATTGCGCCTTTGCGTTCGGGAAGACAATGCGACTAAAGATCTGATTAACGACCATGGTCGTAATTGGGCGGATGAAGAAGGGGACTTTAGGTCCCTTAAGTGTACCCAAGACCATTGCCATTAAGAGCATCGGCATCAAAGTGCCCTCAACGTAATGGAGGACATACTGCCATCGGAGCCATTCCTCCGTTTCACCACCGACCTTGCCCTCCTGCCCTTCTTTGTAACGCTTGGGCACCAGCGTGGTTCCTTGACCGAAGTGCTCGCTCAGATATTGAGTTATAAAACCACTCTCGGCCAGAATGATCGGCTCCGTAGAGCCCACGGGCGTAATAGAGAGCAGGGGCGACTTGCCCAACGGATGGATTTTCTTTAGCTCTGGCGGGGCCATTATATTGACCCGATGAAATGTCTCGAGCTCATAAGGTATCTTGAGCTCCTCAAGGAGCCAAAGAATGTTTTGAGCACGAGACTGCTCTAGCCTATTCAAGCATGAGCGATTGTGATGTCAATAGCAGTGACAAGGTAAGCAAAGAACGTACCAGTAGAGCTTAACTTTCGGTTGTGCTTCGGAGGCCATGATGGACAATGCGTGAATCTCAGTAAGCTGAAGCAGTTGTAGGATTTGAGGCTACAAAGGAATCGTTCGAGTATTATGTTATATAGGACTTGGATTTAGCTGGTTATAGTTAGACGTCAAAAGAGTCTTGAAGGATGATATGTGGGTAATTGAATCAATTGATCTGGCTGTAAATATTTGGAAAAACAGCTGAAGACGATCAAACAGTATAATAAAACTTGATCACGAAAATGTCCTCTGATCAATATTTAGAGAACCCTCGAGTCTCTACGAATTTGGCCGTATAATAGAGAAAGGTGTTGTATCTATTACGAACATCTCGACCTAAGTGTTATCCATGTAACCAGTAGCACTTGGAAGTTACCGAGGTATCAATTAAGTCACTTATAAGCATTGTGGGTTACATCATAGACTTGCCTAGGTACCTAGGTATAAATGTATTAAACTGTTTGAAGCGGTGGTTAATGGCGATGCGGTCATGCGACTATGTAGACAGACCAATTGGCACCTTTGTGAATTCCTAGAGCCTTATCATTTCTACTTGACGAAGACATGACCGTTGAAGATATAGGTTATAGTTGGTGATGATATTGAGGCAAGGGAACTCTTGCTTAATTACGTCAGCGAACTATATCAAGTTTGAGCAGTATGAGGCAGATTAGGTAAGCAAGCTCAAATGAAAGCCACGCCGTGGCTAATGTAGGCCCCACGTACCCATAAGCCTCATTCTGGTGTTGAGACGTTTAGAGCGAATTGAAGCTGCAATCAACTCGAGATAGATCCAAATCGATCCCTCGAGAGCAACTACAGACATCCTCCATTCTAGTGCGCGGCGACTGCCTGTCTCTTTCAAGATGGCTGGCCTACAGCACTACCGTATGTATACCCCTACGACCTCAATTGGCGTTTCAATACTGCGTCAATTGATGAAGTAAGGAATTAAGCTAACGTTGACCACAGGCATGGCGCTGGACCCGGCGATCCAGAAGCTGGGAAGTATGTCTACCTAGCCCTCTCCCATCCCCCGAAAGAAGGCGAACCTGGCACGAAGGAGGGAAACGTGTACGGTGCCTGGCGAAATAGACCGTTACTGACTGATCCCATAGCTATGACCACGAACCGTCACAAGTACTTCCGATGGACTCCGCGAAGCGCCCGCATCACCTTCATGTACGCCATCTTCGTACCGACGCTCTTCGGCATCGTTGCATACACCACTGACGTAAGTACCAATCTATATCGACCGAACGAACACCTCATAGAAGCGAGATATATGGAGATTGCTAACAAAGCGATGTATAGGGAAAGTACGATCTCCGAGCGAAGAGGAAGGGAGACATGATCAGGGAGTTCTAGGCATCCGGTTGATACGAAAAATAAGAGATAAACTGTACATAAGTCTGGGCGCGTCACATCGAATACAAGAACTAGTCAAGGGATCGCCTTTTTATGTCCTCATAGCAAAACTTCAATCCTTCGGGGAATGTGACCTTCGATCAACTACCCAATCTCCGGCTACGTACTATTCGAAGTCCTTTGCGGAGCTTAGCTCGGCCTCCATTTGGTGCCTGGAGGATGAGAGGGGGTGTGTTGAGCTACTAATATCATTCTCGAAGGACTTTATGGAAGTATCCATGGATGGCTTTTATATTCGCCAAACATACTATGAGAACCGCACAGAAGCCAGCGATTCCCCCATGGTTTTCGAAACGCTACTGTGGTCTCGATCATTGTCATATCAGAGTTCCTCTAAGAATGAACAGTTGTAACTAACACGTCTCGATAACGAGTTTTATGTGCCAATGTTGGTGTCAAATCGGTTGAATATTAGTATGTAAACTAGAATTCGTAACAAACTCATATAAGGTATCTCCCTGAATTACCAAATCCCTATGCATTTAGCTCGAAGAATGCGAATAGTCCGAGTAGAAAGCAAAACCAAATCATGGAAATCTAGGGGTATCTATAGCTGCTTGCTGAACACCGAGAACAGCACTTGGGTATTAATTTGCGTCCACCGTCTAAGTCCACATGCAGCAGTCTGGCCAAAGTCAGTATATTCTGCGGGTATGATATTGCAATGGTGGTTGACCATGGCCCCGGGTGAGTGGAAAAGTAGTGACTCACTTGTTATTAGTCCACGCATGACATGTCTATACCATACTTCCTTTGTTAACATCAAGCTTATTGTTGGTCTTATCTCGACCATGGTCTGAATGGGGATATCATCATGTATGATATCTGTGTCCCTCAGAATCGCCTCCCCCCTCTACCTCCACTTCCACCGCCTCGAGGTGGTTCGGGCAACCGTTCACCTCTCCTCCACTCACCCATCGGGATATTACTTCGATTCCCGAACCCATCATATCCTCTACCGCTATTCCTCGACCTTCCACCCCGGGAATTTCCATTCTCCCGGTCTCTTCCTCCAAACGAGCCGCTAGGGGCTCGCCCTACAGCAGCCCTAGACTCACCCGCACCAGTACCACGTCCAGTCCTCGCGTCAGAAGCAGGGGCAACGGAACCATCAGGCAACGGGGGTAGGATAGCGCAGGAGATGTAGTCGCCAACGACGAACCTGGCGTCACTCAGAGTCTTCTCGGCATCGGTATCGAGCGTTTTCTCAGCCTCAACATCGTCCGGGTCCAGACCTCGGCCACCATCTCCAACAACTACGCTGCCGAGGTCCTTTACCATATAACGAGCCGTCGTGTGGCCAGCGGCGTTGCTGCGGGCGTCTGGGAAGATAAGGCGGAAGGCCAGACGGGTGCCAATCGCGGGACAGGGGAGGAGGTCGGTTCTCGTGGTGGCGATGTTGTAGGTGAGCTCCGTTAAGCTGCAGTCGGACCAGGTATGGATCGTGATGTGCGGCGGGAGGGGCGACGATGTGAACTCATCGGGTCTGGATTGATTGCGTCTAAGTCTCAGGAGGTCCTGGTCCAGGAGTGTGTCGGGAGAGGGAAAAAACCACGCTGGCCTTGCTGACTTACCTGTGGAACGCGCCGGTTCGATAGAAGAGCCGTAGCATGAACGGCGGTGTTGTGTGACGGTCCATGATGATCGTGTATCACTTCCCCGTAGCACCTTCGCAGGGACACTTGATCTGGAACTCTCAAATCATGTTGCTGCTACGGATGGTTGCTAGTTTACGCTTGCTCTGAGGGAGTGAAACGTAGAAATAGTCGAATAAATAACAAATCTGTTGAATCAGGGGAAGAAGCGGGAAACTTTGAGTCGTCGGTGACGAGGCTACCAGCTGTGATTGACATTCCCCAAGCAAACGCGGGAGCTTGGAAGCTTCCCCGATAAGATTAAGACAAGGGTGTTAATTAGAGTTTTCCCCACCTACCCTAGGCAAATTTAGCGGGTTTGTGATGCAACCGGGTAACAGCCAAGTCGGTATTTCCAGTCATCAACTCGCCGACATAGAAACTTCCAAGGTTCTACTTCAACAGTGTGTGCATCTATACACTGTCTATCTCGACCTTCAACGTATCTGACCGCCCACGGTACGGCATCCTCGACCGTATAGCTACCCGGCTATAATTCTACTTCACCTGTAACACAAAATCACGATAGCCTCGCGGCCCTGCGAAGGAACAACACCCGCCACCATGGATTTCGCAGCCCTCATGTCCCAAGAACTCGCAAAAGCGAGCCCCAAATCCGCCGACACCTCCTCTTCCTCAAAAAAGTACATAAAGCGCTCGGAAGCTGAAGCGCAGCGGGAAGCAGCATACCGAGCCGAGCAAAAAGCACTGGAGGAGAAACGCGCGGCAAAAGTAGCGGAGAAGCGCAAGCGCGAGGAGGAAGCGGCAGAGGAAGCCCGAGCCCGCGAGGACAAGCGGCGGAAGCTAGAAGAAGAGACGCGGCGACGGAGGGAAGAGCAGGCGGCAGAGGAAGAGCGACGGAGGCGGAAACGCCTCGGCTTACCTGAGTTGCCGAAAGAGGAGAGCGGTAACAGTAGTCGTGAAGGCAGTCTAGGCGCGGACGGCGAGGAGGACATCCCTGACGAGCAGCTCGTGACGAAACTACGCGAACTCGGCGAGCCGGCGACGCTGTTTGGGGAGACGCATCGCGCGCGGTTAAAGCGGTACCGCAAGTTGACGACTGTGGTCACGGCGGGCCCGATCCCGACGACGCTGCAGCTTGTTGATGAGAAGGACATGAAGGTGGACGGCACAATACCGCAGGATAAGGTTGGTCGGACATACCTATTCCGCCAGCTAGCGTCGTATTTCACGATGGTACTACGAGAATGGGAAGCCGCTCTAGCGCGAGAGGAGAAGCGCGACACGTTCGCGAGCAAGGCGGCGGTCAACGCTATGGTGTCAAGTCGCGATAACATGGTTCCGTTATTCCGCAAATTTGAGAAGGGTGAATTGGATGACGATATTCTGAAACCTATCGTCGAGATCGTCCAGGCGGCCCAGGAGCGGCGGTACGTGGATGCCAATGATGGCTACTTACGATTAAGTATTGGTAAGGCAGCGTGGCCTATCGGTGTTACCATGGTGGGTATCCACGAGCGAAGTGCGCGGGAAAAGCTGCATGATGGCGAGCGAGGACATATCATGAGTGACGAGGTTACGAGAAAATACTTGCAAAGCATCAAGAGGTGCCTAACATTTGCCCAAGTACGTTGGCCGCCTGAAGACATTAGACAGTTGATGGGATAATTGGGGAATAGAACTTTTTATTAGTTCCTAAACTACCTAGCCACGGGGTATTTATGATAGGCTCTAGTGCCCTCGAGCGATGTAATATGCCATTTAGACGTAAAATTCGTGAAGCCTTTCGTAAGAAAGTGCAATGCAGCAATGCAACGCCCATGGCCCCTCTATCCTAGCAACTCCCAAGTACCCTCTGTGCGCCTGTACAGCTCCTCCATTAACAACGGTGAGATCTAGGCGTCGGTCTCGTCTAAATGTCCATCTGGATCGTCACTATGTGAATGTTCGTCCGAATCCTCGTTGTACTCTGACCAGGAGTCCGTGCTATTGGTTTGGGAGTCTTCCTTTTCAGGGAGATCTCGGTTTTCCGACCCAGCAGGCTTCGTCGCCGATGTCTCTTCCTAACCTATGACATCGCCAGCAAGTTGTCTTCGATTATCGTCTGACCAGAGTTCGCCCACGCCGGAGATACCGCTACCTCCCCCGTTGCCACCCTTTCTGGGGGCTTTAACTTCAAGATCGGCTGCCACGATGTTCATGCGTCGAATTCGCTCTATAGCTTCCTTCTGGTAATTCTTGGCGGCTGTTAGAGCTTTCTGTTGCATCGCAACTCGAGAGTTGGTGGAGACCGCGACAAGGAGCTAAGCCAAGATGTTAGTGACGCGCTAGTGTTAACAAATCATATCTTCACTCGCCTTATCAATGGTATTTATGCGAGCATTTAAAACGCCCTTCCTGATCATACTGACAAGCTCCCCCTCGATGGACTCTCCGGGCTTGGCGAAGGTTGCATTCATGCTGTCTAAAGTGACGCATGAAAATGGTAAGAAGTACTGGACAATGCACTTGCTGCGAATCCGCGAGAATATTTCAGGAACATGTGCCTGAAGGTAGTAGTCTAGAAGATAGTCGCTTCGGTACGACTCCAGGATCTCTAGGCAAGACGAGTATCTTCCGTTGACGAACATGGAGACGGCTTTGCGGACATGGGGCTCTAATTCTAGGTAGTTTCGGAAGTTGGTATTCTCTAGAACTCGGCTCTGCAACTCCAGCCGATCCATCGAAGCGAGCGCCAAGAGACCACCGTATGTTGCAACATCGTTCGGACTAGCGATATCGTTGAGTTGCTGGCATTTGCTCAGGTCGCCTACTTCAAGAAAGGATCCAGCGGCTTCGTAGTACTTGTTAGATCCAAGTTCGGCCAGGCCGACGACCATCTTCTGGTAAGGCTGCTCGGGATTTTGGTCCTCGCTGGTGTTTGGGGACAGAACCTTATTCACATTCGACAACACCCCGGACCAATCCCGCTTCTGAATCATAATGCCAATAGCATGTTTTCCTACATCTTGAATATGGGCCTGCGTACTAGCATCAGGCCGCATTTTGATGTAGGTCTCAGCGGCCCCGTTAAGGTCTCCAGTAGACTCAAGATGTTCACCAAGATCGCGGTGGCCAATCTATATGCGTCAGTACAATACATTTCACAATATTTCGATGTGGTTTCCCACGTAGCTGGGGTATGATTCCATACTCTGATGCTCTCCTTAACTAGGTTGTTCTTGTAACCCTTCAGCTCCGCCTCGAGTCGATGTCTTTCGGCGTGGTTGGATTTCTCTGTTGCAGCTACCCACGCGTCGTCGAATACAGCCTCGGGTTCGTGGGGAGCGGCGATACGAATACATTCCCAAGCATCTCGATAGCGTTGAGTATCCTTTCCACGCTTGGCCTCAGCCATAGCAAGCTTCAAGGCATCGATACATAGGGGGACGGAGCATTGGCCAATCAATAGTAGTCGGTCGAAACGGGTACGGCCTAGTTATATAGGTTAGCTGGTATCTTTATAGGAGTGAATGACAACTAGAGAAGATGGTGAACACGAGAGAGGGGCAGGTAACGAACCTCGGTAATTGGCTATGTAGAGCTCAAGGTCGAACTTTGGGGCATCTAAAATAAATCAGCTTAGATTCCTTCTATATACCAATTCGAGCCTTTCTCATACCCTTGACTATGATCCTATCTTGGTTATTCATGTGTGTGAAGTAGGCAACCCGACGGTCCCTGGTCGCCATGATGTCGGCAATAAGGACAGACAACAAAACGTTCAGGTTAGACCTCGTGAGAGTCGATGTGTGTGTTCATAAACAATGACGGAGAGGATGCGAAGTTGGCGTATTACGGGACAGATGACGATGTTTGCTAGCCTAGCTGTCTGTGGATTGTGTATATGCAGAGGTAGGCAAGCTTGGGCACAGTTACTGTAGGTAGCGTCTTAGGTCCGATGCAGTCAATCGTCGATAGCTGATTTTAGTTTCGGCGGGGTAGCTTAGAACTCGTGGGCGCCTTCCCGTACTGTATCTACACGTATGGCTTAGCAGTAGAGGGGCAGAATCAATTGATAGCTGTGGATTTGTCTTAATACTTGATGATATGATACCGAGAATAACTGAATCAATTTTTAAGATAAATCTGCTTAAATTATATCAACTAAAGATTAAGCATACAAATACATTGATTTCTGCTTCTTTAGATTATCGTTATCTGTTAAAGAAAAGTGCTTTTTTTCTGACGCCCTCTTGTTCCTGTACTGTACCTACATGTATGGCTTAGCTATCGCCTTGCCTTATCGCGTCCATGCTGCTCCTTATCGCATTCAACATTGTCACATGTTCATTGGATAATAATTTAGCGTGGACGTAGGGCTTAAGTAACAGGCGTTCCCCAGTGACATATGGTATTAAAGCTTCAAATATCTAATTTACAGCTCCAGATGGAGATTGCAATGATTCAAGAATGGACGGACACTAGGCACTCGTAATGATTACATATGGGTACCACATGGACAAACCCAGACTTACGGAACCTATTACATACTAGGTATCAATTGATGTATTGAAGTAAATTAGTAAATTACACACAAATACTGCCATCCAAGTAGGTCAGAATACTTTTGCTATATTCAACCTTGGAAGGTACTGCTAACAACTATGGCTATGTATCGACTTCCGGTTACGAAGGCATCTTCATACTTATCTATATACAGACATACTTATGCAGGATAATGAAGTAGTCGTGATAGATATGCATATGTTGGCATTCGATGGGTGATGTTATTACTGTGCAGATCTTAAAATGACAGCAACTTTACTATTGGTGCTATGGGACCCGATTCAGCTGAGCAAGGATTCTCACTTACATATGTGTGTACCTAGTATCTATCACAAACGTGATCAATGATCATAGATAAAACCTATAAGGCTTTGACGTCTATGCACAAGTACTATGAAGAGGCGCAAACAAAAGCAGTGGAACAGTAGGCATCTTATGAATTCATACCTTACTCTAGTACTCTCCAAGGCTGTTCGTCTTGTTGTAGGTAACCTTAGAAGCCTCCTCTTAGCACCATGTACCTAGCTTTACAAGTGTTAGGAGTATAGATACCATTCCGCTATATTGAATTATATCTTGTGTGTCAAGTATATTGTATAGACATATTCCAAGGAGGGGGATAAGCATCAACGATAATAAGAATAGCCTCGTACATTTATCAAGTTACCTGGCTGCAATAAATTTCATACGGTTCTAAACAGTTGTATCTTTCCTGGGCTATCACAACGTGTTATGTATTATGTAGATGTCCGTTCCTCTCTCTCCGCGGCGGCCAAAATGAGAAGCATGCCGCGAATGGTGCCAAGACCCCCCGGGCTTGCCCGGTGACGCGACCTCCAATCATCGTGTCTTCCGAGTCAGAGGAGCCTTGTCGGTGGAGAGGGCCAAGACAGAACTGTGCCGGTTTTCCGAGTTCTAAAAACGTACCTCGACTTCAGGAACTGGCAATTTATTACTTATCTGCTCCTCCAAACAGATGATGGTAGGCAAATGAAACAATCGGTAACAAGACCTATGGCCAAATTAACAGCAGGAACTATACATACATTAATAAGAAATTCATCCCGTATCTTTACTGACCTCGGACTCATACTTGTCTAGTGATAATAGTGTGAGCAGCCTAACCTAGTCGCATGTCCTAACTTTGAGCCGCTTCGCAAATAGGAAAATTCTAACTTGGATCGTCCGAGGCATGCCAAGACTGTCCTGTACATTACAGTACCTAGGTAATCGGGCCTGCAATGGCACCCTATGTTCCTGGCCAGTGAACGCGACCATGATGTCGTCGACGCGCTAAGGGTCCGCCTTCGCAAAGGACCAATAGCCGCTTATTCGTATTAGCACCTCGCTGGAAACACTCGGGATACCTCTCCATATATTCTTCGAAAGTTAATAGTACCAATGCGGGTACATAATAATAATGATTAATAATGTTCGGATTTCAGATTACGGAATAAGACGACTCGAGTTGAAGAAAAAAAGCCACGGTACAGCCATGGAGTTGAAGACAATGTGCGAATTATCGTCCCGAGTATGTGAAATCACGATTCAATAAATTCAGCCTTACACAGATATGTAGCGACAGTTTAACGGCTACATATTCACTACTTGTACAGTCCGTACCTGAGCTATTCTAATAATACCACACCGAGGCAAGCCCGAGGACGAAGTGTGGAAGTACACGGAGGTTGATTTCGAATATATATATACGGAATAATGTAAGAAATATTAGCTGGATACTACGGTATGTAAATACGGGACTATCATTCCGCTAGGTACTTATAATCTATAAGCAGTATGATATTGTTGGATAATTATGATGCCATCAGGTCTGTTACATCTTAAAGTAGGGAACTTTGCAGGCCAACCTTATACCAATATACGATATATCTGCCCACTTACCGACCTTACTATTCTATGCATGCATATTCGAATATAGAGGCCTCCGGCAAGCTTAAGACCATCTACAAATACGATTCCAATCCGAACTTGATGCTCCAATACCACGAAAAAGAGCCTTACTTGCATTGCATGCTTACATGGACAGTGTGATGCCGCTTTAACAGGAAAGCAAAAGCACATATGTAGTATACGCTAATATCCGTCGTAGTGTTAACTTACACAGCGTATCCCGCGCGATATAAGTCATATCCTCAAGAGTATCAGGGAAAGGTAATATGTATAGAATTCTTTATTTTACCTTTTCGATGATACATGCCGAGAGATATATACGTGGGTTTGCTGTCATGTCTACATTGGGATGTGTAAGTCAAGCTTAAGTCTGGTGTGTCTAGCAATCTAGCAGTCTAGTTAGGTCTAAGTAGGTAGATAGGTAGGTAGGTATAGGTACCGGTACTATGCATAAGTCATCGAACCAGGGCTGGCCTGTCCCGTGCGACACCAACCTGCCGGATCTTGTCCGTTGTGACTGTTAAGTACCTTCCATCGTAATTACTATCTCGATATACATGGGTAGCCCAAGGTTCGGCTGCCCCGCCCTCGTCTTGCAGACATCGATGGAGCAAATGGAGCAAATGGAGCGTAGCTGCCCTCCTCAAAGGCCAAGGATTATTCGTCTGGATTTGTCTGCCCCAAAACACAAAACGCCCATTCAATGTTCGATGTTCTCCCCACTCAAGCCACCATGTCTTCCTGACTGTTCCATCGTCTACCCCTTGAAATGCCTCTCTAGCAACCCAAATACTGGCGTCAGATTCTCAGATTCTTACCAATTATCTGTACTAATCATCAAAAGATTTGAGGGGAGGGATATTATCCTGGTTGTGCATCAGATATCTGGTCTGCTAGCCTTAAGCAGTATCGGGTCGTCTATATCCCAGGGCTGGGAAAACCGATCGGGCTATCCCGACCGCTATTTTTTTCATTTCTTTCATTTCATTTCGATCCTGTGTGTTTTGTTCGTCATCCACACTCATCACATAGACAGGACAGAGGACGCAGGGCACAGGCACCCGTGGATATCATATTCGATCTTACAATAATAATACTCGCCCGGTAGGTATGTTCCGGCACGCACCCATTCTCTTGTCGATGTACCGGTAGCCCTACAGATGCACCTACATA
Source organism: Hypomontagnella monticulosa (assembly GCA_902825475.1). NCBI lineage: Eukaryota > Fungi > Ascomycota > Sordariomycetes > Xylariales > Hypoxylaceae > Hypomontagnella > Hypomontagnella monticulosa. The sequence goes on along the minus strand of CADEBF010000011.1, from coordinate 1,710,737 downwards.
CATATCTCGCCGAGATGACCAAAAGGGAGAAAAAGCCCAGGATAGCCCAGACCTGCGTACAGACGTACATACGTAATAGCGAGACTAGCCTACATAGAGAGAGGTATTCTACCTATAGTACCTAATCTTGGGGCGCACTATGCTATTACCAGCGCTACTGCATCAGCATCCACCACCCCCCATCTTACCATGCCTACTTTGCCTACCTTGCCTTGCCTACCTTACTTTTTTCTCAATTAGCAGCCGGCTGTCGGGTGCTCAGACAGATAAGAACTGAACTACCTTCACTCTTCTTCTTCCCCTGCTTCGTTGCCCTGTTTCCCGGTTTTTAGCCCAACTTCAGCATCTTTTTACCTAACCATTACGCTCGTTCACAAGGCTGAGGTTCAATTAGACTTAAGCTCTCCCGCAGCGCTGACCTCTCTTCGTATAGATAGGTAGCTTGACATTTGTGGCGTGGCATCCGTCGACTTGAGCAGTTCGCCTTAGAGCAGCGATCCTTCTCAAAATGCGCTGGGAACATATATCCTATCTCCCGAATAAGTGAAGACACTGAGAAAGAAGACGACTACGGACTGTCCTTTTGCTACCTCGAGGAGGGTGCCATTTCCGGCACCCACGATCAGCCGGATATGTCACCTCTTTCTCGCTCATCACAACCTGCGAATCGTGCTGCGTCTGTCAAGCCTGAGCCCGCGGCAGAACTAATGTCTGATGATGAGGAATCTGCTTTACAGACTTTAACAACCGATTCCCCGGCCGGGGATACGCCGGCCTCTGGCCTTCATGGCCACCGCGCTGAGAGTTCTAGCGAAACCCCCTCCGTTCCTCTTCAGAAGCGCCGGAGGGTCACCCGCGCTTGCGAGTATGTAATTTTTGGATCTAATTTCTCTCATTTCTTCTCCTCCTGTATACACCCCCTTCATTGTTCATCCGGAGCTATTGCAAGTTCTCAAACCAAACATCCGACCCCCCGAATGCTTAAGTAACATTTAAGTCATGACCGCTGACTTCTTGCGCTAGTGAATGTCGTAGGAAGAAAATCAAATGCGATGGCAAGCAGCCATGTACTCACTGCCAGGTCTATAGCTATGGTAACATTTGCTCTCTTCTTGCCGATTCCCTAACCTGGCTGATGTTTTCCTAGATTGCACCTACGACAAGCCTTCTAATAGGCGCAGGAATCCAGCTCCACAATATATAGAGGCTTTGGAGAACAAACTATCCAGGGCGGAAACATTACTACGCAAGTTCATGCCAGACGTCGACCTTAATGATCCGAGTCTGGATCCCGCGGTCCAACAAGAATTTCGTATCCGGGAACAGGCTAGAATCCGGGCAGCTGCAGCGGCGAAGGGGAAGCAGACTGGTTCATCGTCATCTCTCGATGCCCAGTTGCATTCCATGATCGAAACGGCTGGTCAACTCGATCTTGACGAGAAGGGCGACTACGATTTCCATGGGACCTCGTCCGGCTCAGTCTTCTTCAAGAGAATGAAGGATCACTTCCGCGGTCTTCTAGGCAGAGATTACCAGATACCATTTCTTCCCCGTCCTCCTCGACCCGCTGGTGTACTTACTCTTGATTCTCCAAGGCCTTCATCGACCTCTCGGGTACCACCAAGTCACGTCGTGACCGCCTACGATTTGCCGCCGAAGGAAAGAGCCCTGGCTTTGTGTTCTGAGTCTCTCGATAATGCAACTTGCCTCTTGCGCATTGTCCATATACCTTCTTTTTACAAAATGCTAAATGAACTATACGAACGACGCCCAGATACGTTCGGAACAGAAGATAAGAGAAGTTTAGCGCTAGCATACTCCGTCATGGCTCTTGGCTGTATGTATAATATACCGGAGGATGACGGCTCGGAAACCCCACCGTACAAGATTTCCATCGATGAAGCGTAATGCCACAGCCCTCCCCGTTAAACCTTTAGAACTTGCTATAACTAACTTGCGCACTTCCAGGGTTAAATATTATAGCATAGCAAGGGAACTGCTACAGGATATAACCGAGTGTCGAGATCTTACATCACTTCAAGCCTTACTATTTATGATTCTGTTCATCCAATCGATATCGAATTTAAGCACCTGTTACGGGTTTGTGGGGATCGCTCTTCGATCCGCCTTGAGAATGGGTTTACATCGACATCTACCTCATGTCAAATTAAACCCGATAGAAGCCGAAACGAGGCGAAGGGTATTTTATATATGTCGGCAAATGGATACATATGTGTCTGCATTGCTTGGATTCCCATTACTTCTCAACGACGAAGATATTGATCAGCCTTTGCCAACCCCCGTGGACGACCAATATATCACCAAGGACGAAATTATCATCCCACCTCCAGGGACTCCTTCATTCTTCGAGGCTTTCAACGCCCATGTGAGATTAATGGACATTCTAGGCAAGGTTGTGAAACACGTCTATCCACTAAAAGGCATCGAGCAGAACGAAGGTGAAAACGTCGGAGAACCTTTTGCATCCTATATGATTAGCTATGGGAAAATCAAAGAAATGGAGAAAGAGTTGCAGCAGTGGAACGAGGACCTACCGATCGCTTGGCGGCCGGACTCCGAGGGCCCTGTTGAATTTGTTCGGTAGGTCTCTAGGAAACGATTTGATTTCGAGCTTTACTAAGTGGTATTATAGGGTGCGCAATCTCTTGAGATTTACATTTGCTCATGTTCAGATGGTGTTGTATAGACCATTCTTGCATTACGTCTCCCCGCGCATCTCGGCTGGAAAAGACGTGAACGAGCGCGCTTACGCCTGCGGAGCTGCCGGTATTAGTGTCGCACGAAATATCGTACACATCGGCATAGAGATGCGGAAGCAGGTTTCTCTTGTTGGACCATATTGGTTCACCCTTTTCACCGAGTTCTTCGCCATCATAACGCTAGTCTTCTACGTACTAGAAAACCAGGACAAGCCTGGGTCTATGGACATTCTTGCCGACGCCGTTGCAGGTAAGGAGATAATCAGCGAGTTATCAAGGAAGAGCATGGTCGCCGACCGTATCTCTAATTCCTTAACCGTAAGTTGGGGCACCGTCGAAATGTTAATAATGTGTGGCTAAACTTCAATAAGATGCTATTTGACCAATTACCGGATAACCTCAAGGAGGTAAAAGCACGAGCTGCGCCATCCCGAAAACGTGCGGCGCCAGGGTCACGCGATAGCAGCACATTAATGCCGCTCCCCTCGACTTATGTTGCCGAATCAAAACGTTCTCAACCCGAAAGAGCCAATCGGCCTCAAGGCATATCATCCAAAAAGGCTGGAAAGACTCCGGTTGGATCCGTCCCGCAAGGAATTGCTACGGATAACTCTGGTCTGCCGCAACCAGAGCTTGGCAACTCATTTACTTCTAGTTTCCAGTTCTCGCCCCTGGGCCTATCGATACCGTCGCCGGATTCCGTAACTGCTGCAGCTTTACACGAGCCCAGTCCTATGGATTTGCAGCAACAGGCATTTAGTGTGGGTAATCCGGTCCACCAGCTTGATGCTGTGATGTTCCCCTCAGATGATCCTTTGGCCTATCCCAACCAGCCCCAACTTGATTTTGGCGCCCATCAACAAAACGTCGCCAATGCCAGTCCAGGAGACATTGCGCATCACGACCCTTCTCCGTTTTACATATCCAATTTTTATGAAGGCATTGAGGGGCAGCTTATGGGACCGTTACCGCCGTATTTAATGCAATCGCAGGCCCAACCAGGCTTCAACTTCCCTGCTCAGATGTACTCAGACCCAATGTTGCTGCAAATGCACAATGTAGAGCACCGACAATCACCATCAGTGCGGCAACGGGGCCAACCGTCAGGAGATGTGGGGGATTTACTAGCTAATACATGGCACGGATCGTTTCCCCAACATGGGATGGACTAGGTTTTATGAATAGAAAAGGATACCCCTCTGCATGATTGCGACACTAGCATATTCACGAATCCATATTTTATTAGACGATCGAAGGGACCGGAGTTTGGGGTATAAAAAAGCGCTGAAGCTCGACGTCAACTGTGGGCCTCTTTCATTTTCCAGGTGATTTTCATACTCCCGACGTCATCCAGACAAGATATCTGAGATTTGAGTGGAATCCCCTCGGCGACAGAAAAAACGAAGATCTTTTGGTATTCAGAGGGATAATACCGCAGCACGTACGAAGTCAAGGATGTACATAGGCGCGTGGATCAAGCACGTAACTTGACATGTATACCATAAAGGCTACCTCGTAAAGAGCAATGTACAGAGTAAAAAATTCCGTAGTAGCGGTGATGGGATGAACCATTATAGCAATGTTGTCCGTCGCAATGCTGACCACATTACCCCTTATGCCCAACTTTCGCGAGCTGATGCGAGAGGCGAATAATTCGCAAGCAGACTCAGGAGAAGGATGAGGCGGCTTCGTCGGGATGGTTCTCGGCAGCCCAGTTGGCGGAGACGAAGTGGGCGTGTCAGCATCAAAGTGCATCATCTAACATCTGTCTACCATCTAACGGATGGGATCTCCATTCTCATCAAACTACCCCTGCTCATTAAGGCTCTTCGGGCCTTCTAAAGGGCTGCACAACGGCCTGATAGGAGGTCAGTTGGTCTCGGAGGCCTTCAATGTCTCGAGAAATCATTTGTTTCGTACGTGTAGATTAGCTATAGGTATCAAGTTGAGGCGCGAACGGCACTCCGCCACGTGAGGCCGTTCCAACCAGGCTGAACCAGCTAAGCTGCTGCATAAGCCTAATCCGTCGAGTAAGATCAGCCGCTTTACCCATAGCTATACGTGCACGCCCGGGGGGTTTCCACACACCAACCACAACTTGTACAACAACCGCACCCCACTGACGATGCTGTCGCTGCTCTACTCGTCGGACAACAACTTCTTTCGCAAGAAGTCTTCCGAGATGGAGGCTATAGATATCGAGCACGACCTGGTGGTCGTCGAGGAGTTTGATGCTCTGTACGTGCTAACACCTACTGCCATTACGAATCCCCTCCCCAGCCTACTCAACATGAATCCTCCTACCATGGACGTCCACAGACCCCGCTGCAAAACTAAAGGCATACTGCACAGCGCAGTCTCTGCAGCTGTCTCAGTCGTTCTCAGTCTACCATTTATGTCTAGGTTACCGCTAACTCAGGGCGGCCGCAGATCTATTGAGGTTGGTGCTGCAGAATTAGAAGCTAAAGACGGTGAAGGCGTTAAGAAATATCCCGGTGAGTTACAAGTCCTCAAGCTCTATTCCTCGAACTGCAAGCCAACACTGTTGTTGGTAGTCTAGTATCGCTGGACTATTCCATGCATGATTTTGAAACATTCACATGTTCAAATGTATTCCTCCCAAAATGAATCTAGGGGTGACTCTAGCCCCAATGATGTATTACCGCCGCCCATTCCCCTTTCAGATCGTGTGATACAGCATAAGCCAGCCGTCTTGGCCTTGCTCACTAGATCTCTCATATATTGTATCAAATAATCATCCATATCTTCAATTTCCTCTAAAATTTCTATTACGCTTCTCCCCAATCCCTGAGAGCCTTATAACTTATTCTAATCATTATTAGCCAAACAACACGCGAGGAAAGTTGCCAAAGAGCTCGGAACTGACAATGGCCTCATATACCTACCGGGTCAACTGGAGTCGACTTGGGAAGACTCCGATCAAGGCCCGCCATTCAGACAACGGCGGTAGTAAGTCTCCTCACAAAATGAACATGACTCTTCTATACGCTCTTAGCGCTAACAAGAGTACCTAGTTTCTACTACTTGACTGGCGCCGACTTTCCGGGCTGCAGCGTAACATATGACATCGCTGCGGACAAACTCACATTATGGGTCCCATTCACACCTCCGGCAACGGTTCTCTGGTTCGGGAACACACCATCTCCAGAAGACTGTCTTGCTAGATCGGACGTGCATGATGTGAAGTACATAGGCGAGATGGCTGCGTACCTAGGTTCACGCCTTGCCACCGTCAAAACACTATACGCGCTCCGGGCATCGCAATTACCAAAGTTCGATGGGTTCGAGAGAATACGCTCATCTCTCAAGATTGACGTCACGTCGCTGCGTCCTGCTATGGATGAGGCGCGCCTTGTTAAGTCGGAGTATGAGATTGCTATGATTCGCCGAGCCAACGAAGTCTCCTCGACCGCGCATAAGAAGGTCGCCGCGCTGTTGCGCGGTATGAAGAATGAGTGCGAGGTCGAGGCCGCCTTTCTCTCGGCGTGCACGGCCGCCAACGCACGCGCGCAAGCATACCCCGTAATCGTTGGCTCGGGTCCAAATGCCTCTACCCTACACTATAATTCGAATAACGAATCTCTTGCTGGGCGGCAGCTCGTGGTCCTCGATGCCGGCGCCGAGTGGGCGTGCTACGCCAGCGAAGTCACGCGCACCCTACCTATTGGTCCCAAATCGAAGTTCACAGCCGAGGCTCGGGCTATCTACGACCTCGTCCATAAGATGCAGGACGAAGTCATTCAGCGCATCAAGCCAGGCGTCGTCTTCCGCGATCTACAGTTGCACGCAACTATGGTCGCTGTCAAGGGCTTGCTAGAGCTTGGTATCCTATGCGGCGGTACCGCGGACGAGATTTTCCAGAACGGCACTGGCGCCGCCTTCTTCCCACACGGCTTAGGCCACCACGTCGGACTTGACGTTCACGAGTTGGTCTCCTCCCCATTGTTCATCCAACCCCTTACCCCCTTTAAACCCCTTACTTTTCTTAGCCCCCAGCCGTTTCCACCTGTTATTGTTCCTCCTCCTTGTGCCAGTCGTAGTAACATTGTGTTCCCTAGTGTTCTTAGCAGAGATCTCCTGCGACCCGCCGGTGAAGGCATGTGGGGGAAACGCCGACCCATCGGTCCCCAATCCGTACGCGCGATGGTCAAGCAGGCTATGAAGGAATCAGTTATTCCTACTCCTACACCGTCATCACCGACTACCAGTAGCAGCAGCACTGCAACATCACAACAGCAGCCGTCTACACCACCGAATTCATCGCCGACAAAAACCACAGCGCCACCATTACCACCACGACCTACACCTCCTCCGTCTCCGCCACCGATGGAAGAAACCGGCGTAGAAGCGAGAACCGAAGAAGTCAGGATTAAAGTAACATCGCCTTCGGAGCCGCCCTCGCCACCATCTTCGCCAACCAAGGGCTCTCCTAACCGGAAAAACAGCACCAAGGACAGCAGCAACGTCGAAGCTGCCACCGCCAACAACAACCAGCCCCAAAACCAGTCACAGCCAGAATCATCCTCACAACCCACACAACCAGAGCAACAACAGCAACCCCCCAAGGCCCCTCAAAAGAAAGGCAAGCGCACCCCGCACACCACCCTGCAGATGGGGATGGTCGTCACGGTAGAGCCAGGGGTCTACTTCTGCAAGCCGTACATCGAGGCGTACTTCCTACGGCGACCTGAACACGCCAAGTACCTGAACGCCGAGGCGCTGGACCGCTTCTGGGGCGTCGGCGGCGTGCGCGTCGAGGACTGCGTGCTAGTCACCGAGGAAGGGTGCGAGAACCTGACTACGGCGCCTAAGGGGGCTGAGCTGTTGAAGATGATGGGGTTCGCGTAAGCTTAACTTGAACATGAGTTGGCTGTTATGGAGCTTTGAAAATGATGGATATGATGAATGATTGATGATGGTTGATACACAGCGAGCGTATACACGAGGAATTGAATGCATGGAGTGTTGGAGTTATACATATAGGATGGATGGATGCATGTATGGAAGCCAACTGTACTGTACTTATGATTTTCATCTGTTTCTCTTGAGGTTTACTTGGAGTTCGATATATTTGTTTTCTCAGCGGGTTCAGTACCCCCTTTATAACATTACACATCTCTCGACATTACCAAGAATTCAGGGTCATTTACTTGCATAGAAGTACACAGCACAATATGATTGATACTACTACACTTCAAATGCTCATGTGAACGCTTTAAGGGTAAAAATTTTCAACGCCAGTAAAAAAGGTCATGCAACATTCATTCCAAATTCCAAAAATTCCAAATAGTTTTATACAATGCCCAGCCCAGCGCCGCGCCTCGCCCGAAACGTCTAGACAGCCACCCAATTTTCAGCCTACAGGTATTTCTTGGGCATGATCTTCTTCCTCTCGTAGTAGATGTAGGCAGCCACAATTAATATCTGGCTTCCGATGATAATGAAGATGAGCTTCCCGTGCTTCGGCGCGGCCTGGATGGCCACGTGCTCGAGCATGGTGCCGTGGTTCGACCCGATGAAGTTCTTCATGGCGTGCTCCGTGTCCTTGACCTTCACGCCGATGTCGCTCTTCATATCCCGAAGCTCTCGCTGCATTTTGACGAGCTCGTTCTGGAGCGAGTCGAGCTTGTCCAGTCTTGAAAGGATCTGCTTTACGTCGTTGATAGCCTTTGAAACTTCTTCGTGGCGCTTCTCGCCGAGGTTCCCTAAGCTCGTAACCTGGCGGAAGATGGTAGAGATATGGTGGTGGGTGCTCTGCAGACGGTTGTGGAGATCCGCGAACTGAGCCTTAGTCTCTGTGATGGAGTCTGCAGCAGCATCGGGGATAGAGTCGTCGAAGGCATCATCTGAGTTGGCGTTGTTTCGATTATTAGTCTTGCGACCGTAGCTCGTCTGCGCTTGTGCCTGGTTCTGGTTTTGCTGCTGCTGTTGAGGGGGCGCGTCATGCTTGGCATCGAGGTTCTCCGTCATGGTAACCATCTTGAAAACCTCGAACGAATCCGGGTTATCCCCCGCCGCGGCTGTAATACCGAAGTAGTATCCCGGCGGGATAGAGATCTTGTCGCTTTCAAAGCATAACCTGCCATCCACTTCGACCTTGAATACCTGGGACGTTTGCCTCAGCTTGATCTGGGAGGGTCGACCAAGATTTCGGTAGGGGTAAGTGCAGTGCCCGAAGGCCAGACTGTCAACGCTCTGGTGTGCCTTGAAATCGGTGGTGCCGTCGTTCAAGAAACCTCTTATCATGCCCCCCGAGCCACCGTGTAGGTCGATTACCAGCACTAGACCATCGAATCTGTTGACTGTGTAGACACTGGATGAACCGATTTCTTGGTTCCCTCGCCTTGCAAGCCATATGTTTAGGTTACCAGTTCCCCTTTCGGGACCGTTTACTCTAAAGTCGACATCCGCCACCCATTGTGCGTACTTATTCGGCTGGTCGGCCCATACCGCGCCTCGCGTATTACCGGGATGCGGTGGTGTGAGTATTAGTTTGTTGGAAAGGACTTCAGGTACGTTCGGCGTGCCCTGGATAGAGAAGCCCGGTACGGTCGCTTGTCCTCGGTCATTTATTCTGGCGTAATTTAATTAGTCCCTAGCCATCAACAGAAGCAACCATATCTCTAAGAAGCTTACCGGCCAGTGTAGCCAAAACTTAGCTCGTTGACAAGGAATTGCGCCTGTGCTTCGGCGTATCTCGCGGTTGTAGCCAGCCCGAAGGCGAGGGCTGACGATCGGAACAAACGCATTCTTTTAACTCAGAAATGACAAATGATTATTATGCAGAACTTTCGGGAAACGGAGTAAGCAGGCTACAGGAGTAGAAGGGAAATTAGCCTTTTCGGGCAGCGGTGGGAGAGAGAGGGCTTGTAAGGTTGAAAGACCACCAAAAAGTCAATAAGGGACAATTCGTGATGTTGTTTATTAAGAGGACACTTTGCCCCAAGCGACCAAGCTATCCCTAGTCCTGCGCCAGAGCTTAAAAAAGATGTGGGGAGCTTAACTAGGTAGGTATCTCAGAATTGGAGAACTGAAAATTATTAAATTCGTTAAAGAACGTTCCCCTTTTGGTAAAGTGGGAGAGTTAGATACGAAGCTAGACAAGCTGGCGAGAACTTCAGATGATTAAATTCAAAGGGAGGGAATCAAAGAAAAACATAATGGGCATTGTCTTAAGCAAGGTGGATGGTTAGAACCTGAGATATTTCAATGTCCAATGCTCTCTTTTTACTATTTTACTATTTTCCTCTGTATAAATGCAGATGTAACTGCTTGTGGTAATATACAATATAGGTACCTCCTTATGTAGGCTAATGACGCTTGAAACAACCGGTACATAGATACTTGTCTCGCGCTAACGTCGCAAATTCATGTACTTCGTATCTGACCCTTGTTCCATGTTACGGCTAAGGGCGGGCAAGGCGGTAGCTGGACGTGGACAAGCATGTGGGATGAACACTGAATAGCATATCGACAAGATGGACGCACGGGCCTCATGTGCTATTCTTTAAAAGTCGATTCTGACGGATGTCGCACATCGGTAAAAATACGTACCGATCCTGTGGAGCTTGTCATCCTAGCCTCAATTGACTTCAATTCTTCAGCCAGCTAAACGGCCCTGTACTTGTCATTTCCCTCTTACGTGTCGTGAGAGCCGCCAAACACGTCTACTCTCGCCGATGAATTAGACTTTGGAGGGCGCCGAGACCTGCCAATGACTTTCATTTCAAATGACTGAAATATATCCTTCTATTGCGCAATGCGCAATAGTTGCAACCGCTTTCAAGATCCTCCTTTTCCCTGCGTAGTAAGTAGTGCCTCTTATAATCTTCTCGGGCAGGTCGGTAGCTGAACTCGACGAAGTAAATCCACCGATTTTGAGGTGCACCGAAATTGGTTAGCTATTACGAATAGCCTGCCAATATGGGAGTGGTATTACGAAAAGACTTCTGAATGGACTCTTGATTATCCGCCATTCTTCGCGTACTTCGAATGGGCCCTTTCCCAGATAGCGAAGCTGGTTGACCCAGCTATGCTTCGGGTCTACAATCTCGGTTATGATAGTTGGCAAACCGTATACTTCCAGAGGTTTACTGTCATTGCTACGGAGCTCATGTTGGTGTATGCTCTGCAACTGTAAGTATTGTAGGCTTCACTCCCTGGCTCGTTGCACTAATATAAAGACTATAGATTTGTTGAGTCCTCACACGGAATGAGTAAGAGGGCAGCTCACGCCGCGGCAATCTCGATTTTTCTCTCACCCGGTCTTCTCATCATAGACCATATTCACTTCCAGTATAATGGAGCTATGTATGGCGTCCTTATCTTGTCCCTGGTGTTGGCTCGTCACAAATCGGGTCTCCTGGCTAGTGGCTTCGTCTTCGCGGTGCTGTTATGCATGAAGCACATATACCTCTATCTTGCTCCGGCGTACTTCGTCTACCTCCTTAGGATATATTGCCTCTCACCCAAGTCTATATTTCGCATCCAATTCCTAAATTGTCTGAAGCTGGGATCCGGTATTCTCGGCATATTCGGCTTGGCGTTCGGCCCCTTTGCTATAAAAAACCAGATGCCACAGATCTTAAGCAGATTGTTTCCATTCTCCCGTGGACTCTGTCATGCGTACTGGGCGCCAAATGTATGGGCTATGTACTCATTTTTGGACCGGGTGTTGATATTTGGTAAGTAATAGCCACCTCGCCTTACCCACCGTACTTGATCGCTGACGATACTAGTTGCACCACGGTTAGGCTTGCCGGTTAAGATGGAGGCTGTCAACAGCGTTACGAGAGGCCTAGTTGGAGACACAGCTTTCGCGGTGCTACCAGAGATCACTCCTAGGATATGCTTCGCACTTACTCTCATTTTCCAGGTTATACCCCTCGTGAAGCTTTTCCTACGCCCTTATCTCCAACGGCCTAATTCCCAAAGCCCTGATTGGAACGCTTTCATCGGGGCGGTAACGCTCTGTGGCTACTCATCCTTCCTGTTCGGATGGCACGTTCACGAGAAAGCTATCCTGCTCGTAATCATCCCATTCAGTTTGATCGCTCTCAATGATAGACGGTATCTTAGCGCATTTCGCCCTTTGGCAGTATCGGGCCACGTCTCACTCTTCCCGCTGCTCTTCACCCCTGCCGAGTTTCCAGTTAAGACGGTCTACACTATTTTCTGGCTGGTCCTATTTTTGATGGTGTTCGATCGCACCGCTCCTGCCTCAAAACGGCCGAGATTCTTCCTCTTTGACCGGTTCACTATTCTCTATATCACGGTCAGCATACCCCTGATTGTATACAGCTCCTTGCTGCACCAGATCATATTTGGCAAGAGCTACGAATTTTTACCTTTAATGTTCATGAGCTCGTATTCGGCTATAGGGGTCGTGGGTAGCTGGATAGGGTTCATGGTAGTGTATTTTACATCGTAGACTGGCTTAGGACGAGACGAAGCTCCTATAGTCTTAATGTTAAATATAGAGTAATTACATGGTTGAACGAATTGACCTATTTGTAACACAAATCTGGCGTCCTCAGAGAGAGAGGTGGTTTTTATAGTAAATGTTGGTCGGAATTACCGGCTTGCTTTTCATGCAAGGTAGAGGCGACTGGTTTTTCATCCGTACGTAGGTACCTCGGGGTGTGGGCTGCTTGGTGCCAACCATCGGTGAGGTAGGTAGTGACTAAAATCCCCTGACAGGCTTGCTAAGGCCCAGTCTCACCAACGGCCTGCTGGTCTTGACAAACTACCCGGCGGCCCAAACAAAAGCATCTTGATTGACTCAGGATTCCAAGACAACAAGATGCGAGATTCATTCATATAAATTGCGGGGGTTGTCTAGAGAATTCCTATATCAGGTGCATCAGTGTCTCTGGAGGACTTATACGAGTAGGGTGTCATGACGGTGTAGGATTGATATATAGCTGCACTCGGATTAATATTTGCCACAAAAAGACATAATTCACCACATTATTTCAGTAGACAGTGGGCTTCAATTTGAGGTACTAAAAGTCCTATTCCGACACGTGGTTGGGGTTGAAGCCGTGTGGATAGGCTACTGTCAATATCGAGGGAATTTGACATAGACAGACTTATACCTGGACCTAGGATCCTGGGAGAATCTTATATTGGAGATAGATTTTGAGAACGGGGTCGAAAGTGCACAGTTGAGTACTCGTTCGAATTGTCAGAAATCAGCGACCAGAACGAGTATAAGAATGCGGTTGTAAGTTCGGGAACTGATAGAACAGTGAGAAGAGAGTGACGATGGGGTAGGTAGGAGTGGTTATTCAAGGTGGACACGACTTTGAGGCCCATCCCAAATAAGCGAAGAGGACCCACATGCGGAGCTATGGCAGCCAGTAATAAATTAGAGTTGAGTGGCTTAACCCCCGTCATCCCGGGGTCTGGCTCTTGCTTCCCGCCCGCCGTACATAAGGTACCTGAGGTAGTGGTCCCCCTTCTTCCTCCTTGCCCTTCCACTTCGCCTTATTATTTTTAGTCGGCGCTCTTCTCCTCTCCTTCTACAAAACTTTTACAACAACAACTTATCCCGTCGCGTCCGCAATTCACTTTCTATAACAGTTCAGCAACCACCCACAGTATCAACATACTACTCTGCCCCGCCACTGGTTCGACGCGTCTTGCACTGTTCCTAACCGCGTTCCTGGCTATATTTGATAACTTGCCTACTTCACATGCAAGTAACCCGCCCTACCACTGTGCCCTACCCTACCCTACCTCATAGTACCCGTGATTTTTGACATAACACCGCCTCCCACGCCGTGAACTTTCTACATCTTCCCAATTCCACCACAACACATTAAACAAGTTGCCATCACCCATTACTGAATCACTATACTCGTCCCATCGTCCTTGAATCTCACTTACACACGCGCCACTGGGCGGAAGGCTGACTTTCAGCCTTGCAGGGTTCATTGTGCAGCTTGTTAACACCCCTCGACTTTTTTGTCGCGGTCGCCGACAGGCACGATGGTAAATAATGACTATACTGTATAATATAGAGCAGCGACGACTGACTTATATAGGTGCTCTTTAAGCGAAAACCGGTGCAGTTTCTGCAAACCCCGCTGGTTGACGATGAATCTACAGAGGTAGCATACATCCACATGTTACACAATTCTGCACCCCACTAACACCTTGTCAGGTCTGGCTTATACCCCAGACCGGGGAGATCTTCGTTACCTATGAGCAGTATCTAAGCCGGTAAGTGCCTATACTCAACACTGCTTTGGCATTATGCTAACTTGCCACTAGGATGGACTTCTATAACCAGGTTAGTGCTTTGACTAGGGCTTCGTGCTTCCCTGGCGCCGGTTAGTCCTTCATTGTTAGCTAACTTATGGGTAGCCGCGCTTTATCTGCCAAATCACAGGTCATTCTGGCCTATCTTTCTTCGAAGCACTTAAGAGTGAGGTAGGTTGATGAGATATGTAGCTGTACTTCGTGACTTCTCTAACCGGTAGTAGCTTGCCGGCGCTCAGGAGGTCGACCAGGCATTCCCCGAAGCTCTGAAGGCGCCAGTTTTGCGCCGTGTGCAATTTCAAACGATATCTCGTATCGATACCCTCGTCGACATGATCTACGACGAATTCAAAGCCGACTACTACCCTGGCGAAGTGGTAATGGTTCAACTCTCCAACGGCGACCGCGCAACTGGTATAGTGAGGGACAAGGCTCGTCTAGGAAGTAAAGTGCTACCCGACGGAACTCTGACGCAACCGTATTCGCGCTATAGTATAAGCCTGGACGGTCGGCCCAATGAGGAAGTTGTGGAAGACGGTGATCATATCTACCGAGACAGGAAGATATTCACCAAGTCGGTGTTGCGATCCTTCATAAAGAAGACGGTTACTCGAGAGGCATGGACTGGTGCGCCCTGGCTTGTAAAGCACGATGTCGCGGCCCAATACCATATCGATACCAGAGTACCACCACACCTGCGGTACGACAACAAGCTACTTGAGCGAAAGCAGCACCAAGCGCAGAAGAAGGCGTCGCAACCCATTAATGGGTTTCAAGAGATGAACGGCATGGCCAACGCCTTCCAGAATTTTGGCCCGGCTAGACTGCCGGAGCTCAAGCCTGCCCCTAAGAGCCATAAGTCTCTGAAGTCGCATCATGGCCAGACGCCCCATCACCATGACTTAGACTTCCCGGCCGATGGCAACCTGTTCTTTGCGCATAACCAAGGGCATCAGGGACATCAAGGGCCGCTTCCGCCGCAGCCATTTCACCACCCGGTTCCGTTTAGGAACAGCATGCCTCCACCACCTCCAGTTCCTATGCCACAGGCTCAACCCGAGCCACGACCGCCGCCGCCTCCCCCGCCGAAGTATCCCATCGAGGATCTACAGCTCGAACCACGCGACGACTATGTTCGACCTGCCCTCAAATTCATGTGCCTTGACCCACCAGAGGGCGTTGTGGATAGTATCACGCGCAATGATAAGATCCTGATGAAGTCAATTGGGCCCTTACTAGAGACTTGGGACACATTGAACGTCTATTGCGAAGTCTTCAAACTCGACTCATTCACCTTTGACGACTTTGTTGAGGCTATGGAGATTGCTAAGGAAGAGACGCCTTGTCAATTGTTCACTGAAATCCATTGTGCGCTTCTTAAGCAGATGGTTAGTTCTGAGGAGGACGGTGGGAAGCTTCTGGTAAATTTACCCGAACTAGACGAAGATGACGACGATAGCGAGGAGGAGAGTGTAACTCCGAGCCCTGAGCCTGAACCTGAGCCGAAGCCTACGGGACGTGCTACTAGGAGTAGTCTGGCAAAGCTTGAGGCAGAGAGGATTGCGGCCGAGGCAGCGGCTGCCGAGAAAACACCCGAGCCAACGATTAAACATCGTGCTCCTGAAGCCTTGACGGATTTCAACTGGATCGAGCAGTTAAAGAAGCGTGAATTCCAGGACGGCGGGTGGGAACTTATTATGGTTGGGCTTTTACACCAGCTATCAAAGAAGCCGCGTATGACCGAGGCTTGTGAGGAAGTCCTGGCTCATCTCGTACCTCCTGAGATCGACCCAAGCCAAGAGACGGTCCGTCAGCAGTATAGTGAACTCGATTTAAATCTTCGCGTCTCGGCCCTGGAAATACTTTGCCGTCTTACCATCGATACCAAGGCCGTCCGTGGATACATGGAGGAGTGTTCCGAGACCATGACGACTTACAGGAAAGAGAAGATCGAGTTCCAGCGACAACGAAAAACTCTGTATGTTGAGCCCCTTCGAATGCCAGCAAAATTTGGTATACTAACTCTTTCGCAGTCTTGAGGCGCTGAAAGCGCTTAATGATCAACGCAGGATCCTTTTGCCTGACAATATGCCTCCATCGCCGCCAGCAGAGGAAGTTAGCAACGGCAAAACTAATGGTGACGGTGACACAAAGATGACTGATGTCAACGAATCGCCTGATGAGCCGAGTGAGGAAGCTGGGGATAGCGACGTAGACGCCAGTTCGCGCCATAACACTCGACGAGGTGGTAATCGTGCAGCGGAGCGCCAGCGCCAACGCGAACGCGAGGAACAGGAACGCAAGAGAGAGGCAGAACTTGCCGCGAAGATGCCTAAGCAGTCCAAACAATACCTCAAGGTAATGAAGGATATCCAAAAGAAGAGAGATGGTATCAAGAAGTGCGAGGATGAGATCGCCGTCATCGACAATGATCTTCGAGAAGCAGACTGCGCACGGACTCGAATTCTTGGCAAAGACCGATTCTGGAACCGATACTACTGGTTTGAACGTAACGGCATGCCATATGGCGGACTGCCCACCAGTTCGACAGCTGACGCCGGTTATGCGAACGGTTGTATCTGGGTTCAAGGACCAGATGAGATGGAACGTGAAGGTTATATTGATATGGCCCCGGAACACCAGGACGAGTATAAGGCCAAATTCAAGATGACAGTACCTCAAAGAAAGAAGATGGAGGAAGGACGCACAAGCGTCTTCAATGCTTCTCAGTGGGGTTACTACTCGGACCCTAGTGCAGTTGATTCGCTTCTGAACTGGCTCGACCCGCGAGGCTTTAACGAGTCGAAGTTGCGTAAGGAAATTCTCGCCTACAAGGAGAAGATTATCACGCACATGAAGGCCCGCGCTCAGTATCTCAGCTCGGCAGATGAGGAGGACAAGGAAGAGCCTAAGGAAAATGGGAAGAAGGAAGAGCCCAAGCGAATGACGACCCGCACGAAGACACAGGCCAGCCCAGAGCCTGAAGATTTCCGCTGCCTCAAGTGGACCAACAATATGGCCATCGAAGAATACGGCCACCTGCACAGTGAACCGCCTCCTCCTCCTAAGACTAAGGGCCGCAAGGCATCGAGGAAGACCCGAAATTAGCCTAGGTCTAATTTGATTCTCGGCACGCCGACATTTCATAACGACTATACGATGACGAATTTGCGACGCGGTAATCTGCTTTCGGTACATAGACACAGAAGCTAAGAGCTACGAACAGAAATGGCGTCTAATTTTCCATATGTTCTAGAGGGGCATCGAGTAGACAAAAAAGCAGAGAGCAAGGGGCAGCACGGCGTTAAATGGGGTGGTTTAATGAGGATTCATCGAGGCGTTTCGGCAGGGAGGCTTTACTCCCCTCATTTCCCAGGACGCGTCACGGATCCATAGAGATCGCACTATAAGGGAGGTGGTCTTTTGAATTAAAATCTTTGCAGTAAGGCAGCAAGCACATTGGCACGGCGATGCCGCGGTTTGGCAAGGAGAGCATACCCTCATACCCCCATATCCCATCCCCCTGTACATACATGAATCGGCCAAGGAGTTCGGTCGTAGAGGAGCTGACATCTCTCAGCTAGATGTTGAGAACCATTGAGATATTATTCTTGAGACCCATCAGTACAAACACACTTCGAGTACATAGTTCCTCATAATAATAGACTCGGAATACATGACATTTCCAATACAGTATTCTAATTGTGAGATCTACCAATGTCCCTACATATATGTTGAATCCATATGTCTCTGATCTTAACAATCCATTGGCGGACTCTGGTGTATCTTTCATGCTCTACCTTAGAGACTTCAAGATGACTAATCATGCAGCATTCTCATGCTTACTCCCAAGACTGCCAGCTATGTCACTTAGGAAAACTACTAAGATTCGGGTAAATATAGACATGAGCGCTGGTTGTCATCTCATTGCATAAGTAGGAGTCTATGCAGAATATATAGAACACATAATGGACGAAAAGGTATTCACGAGAGGAACTTGATAGGTTGTTTGTTTCGAGGCACTTGTGCCCCTAAACCAAATTTTATTTATCTGCGAAGACCTGTAGCTAAATACACCGCGGGTCAAGGTACCCCCTTTCTCTGACTTAGTACCCTGTATCAAATCAGCGTCATGTGAAACGAGCCACTCTCTCTGCTAGCTCAAGCTAGTGAATATGAGGACCTGGGGTATGATGGTAAACGGGGAGGGTCTATCTGGTTTCTTTTTCTTTCTCTTCACTAGGGCCTT
The DNA here is from genome assembly GCA_902825475.1 of Hypomontagnella monticulosa. NCBI lineage: Eukaryota > Fungi > Ascomycota > Sordariomycetes > Xylariales > Hypoxylaceae > Hypomontagnella > Hypomontagnella monticulosa. The sequence continues at coordinate 1,692,482 of CADEBF010000011.1, read as the reverse complement.
TCGCCACCGATATAGCTGGCGTGGTATATGATTTCCATGTGTGGATCGGAATGAGTGGGTTGACTTGTTCGTGGGGTGAAATCATCACTACTGATTGATCCTCCACAAGCGTTTATGTCTGCTCATTATAATTCTTTGGTTGGGTTTTCCTATGGCGTGAAAAATATCATCTTATGACATGGCTGAAGGTTCGGAATGCGTCGAATGCACTCACGATATTCGTTGTAGAGTGGCCATTATTGGGCACTATTTTGTTAGTATCAATACAAGTTAGCGTCAACTGGAGCAGATCAGTCGGCACTTATGTGGATTCGGAATGAGCATGGTCGAAAAAATAGACGTCGTCGGAACAATTAGATGTTGTCGTAGTTAGACGTTGTCGAAGTGGTTAGATATCGTCGGAGTAGTCAGACGTCATCGAAGGCAATACCGCTAACGTTCAACCTACAGCGGTAGCAGACGTCTGTAAGGCGGGGTGAGGTCGTTTTGCAGGTGGAGGGTTGCCCTACAGTGCGAATTAGCAAGATCCCAAAAGGTTGAAAGGGGTTCCCTTAATATCCTGGCGGCAGTCGCGGTATTCGCCATCCACCATTTATCTCTACATACTTCGGACGGAGCGTTGCGCTTCCTTGCACCAGCTGCGGCCGCCGGATTTCCGTTTGCAGGCATTCTTCTGGCCGGTCGAGTCGGCTTAACCTCGCCCGGTTCAAAGACGTCGTCTGGAAGGTTCGTACTACAAATGGTTAAATCAACAAGCATAATCCAATTTGAAGGGAGATTTAACTTACTTCTTCACATGTTGGATACTCAAGAAGTTTAGACTTGCTTCGTACTTGTCCCATTGGCTACACATGGCCTTGAAATTGTTGACTTGAAATGACAAGTCTAACGACTTTGCACCTAACACATTATCAAGCTTAGGTTAGGAATCACAACAGAGCATTCACTCGCGTAACAAGCCACACGAACCATACATTTAAAATGGGGGGAGGAGAAGAAGAATGGAGGGCACTTACCTTCAGCGAGCTCGAGACCTACATAATGCGTGGTCGTGTATACCTTGGTTCCGGCTGCCGATGTGTCCAAGGTACCCTCCGTTTTGGCCTTCTGATCTTCGGCATCTGACTTTGTGTTAACACCTGCTGACTCGTTCTTTTCTTCTTTAACCTCGAGATTTGGTTCTATTTTGACTTCGGTCTTTACTGCGACACCATTCTCTGTCGCCTTGGCATCATCCTCACCATCTTGAATACGGTAGGCCAAGCTTCCATTCTGAACTGCCTCCATTTCTTCATTACTCTTGACTCTGTGTAGTCTCTCGTAACCTTTGTTGAACGGGCGTGCAATGGCGACAGATCCGACTCGTTCTAAATCACCAACTAAGACACGGACCTTGGATTCCACGTAGCCAGACCATATCTTGTGCGCCTCCTTTGTGTTACTAGTCGCAATGACGGCGAGGTAATACTTGTGATCTGCGGTGAAGAATGTGTGTTTCCCAAACAAGTCCTTCCACGTGAGCTTCCCTGCCCTAATCTTGTCGGTAAGTTCGGCACCGCGTTCAAGTTCCCGCTGTATAATAGCCATAGTAGAATGTGTGATGTTGAAAGTGGCACACATCTGAGGATAGGCCGGAGTAATTACAGGCATCAGATGGTAGCTGTCACTCTTGTATATCTGCTACCAGTTAGTCACGTGAAACATTCAGCTTTAGAAGATAGGAGATTACTAACCTTTGGGTTCCAGACACGAACATTAAGCGGTCCATCCTCCATGGGCTTCAATTGGACAGGTATAGGCCATTGCCAGATCTTCATGACCTGGAAGAACTTGTTGACAATCGTGGCGGCTGCAGCTTTCGGGTAGAGTTGACAGACCCGGGCTACCATCATAGCCCATACCACACCACCTGGGAAGCCGATTATGTTGGCGTATATAGCGCGACGCTGAGCCCATAGCTTAATGGCTCGAAGGGCAAGGCGAAAGGTACCCTGCTCCGGGACCAGATTGAGGATCTCTTTTGTGACCCTAGTTCCGTTCAGGGAACGGAGCTCACGATCGTCTAGTCCGCGTAGGTATTCGTTATTAGTCAGGTTAAGCTGACCGTGGGGCGGAAACTGCTTCAAAGTGGCGATTCTCGAAAAAATCAGATCAATGCTGATACCCCAGTATTCGAACTTGATGATAGGTACGAATGCATCCTCAACAGCCGTGAGATCTGTGATAGCACCTTCGGGAGCCATTTCCTCAAGCAGAGAAGGGAAGTACTTGAAGTAGTCATCGCGAGTTACGTATCTAGGAGCAGTAACGAGGGTGTCGATATCGGAGCCGGGGCCGTAGACACCCAGACAGTAGCTTCCATACGTGAATACTTCGCCGCGAGCATCACGAATAAGAACTTCATTTTGGGGTTCTTTTGCTCTTGCGACTCGCTTTACGAATTCGTCGGCAATGCGCTGAAGGTCGGCAAGAACTCTCTCCCTGATGCGAGGATTGGTTAGTTGGAATTGGCCGACGATTTTGGTCCTAGGTCCCTATCAACTTACCTCTTCTTAGTCTCACTAACAGTCTCGAACGTATTTTGGGCCCGCAGTTCTTCTAAAAGAAGACGCGTGGACTGTGTCTCAGCCGGCGTGGGAAGGACTGTTGAGATGGGGCCGGTAATGCCCAGAGTCGGATCTGAGGTCGCCATAATGCTTTGTACTAATGAGATGTCGAAATCGGATACTAGGGATCGCCTCTAGATTAGGTTAATTGAAATGGCCGTGGCCTAAGTAATTAAAAGAGAGTAAATTAGTACTGCGCAAAGGCAGAGAGAGTGTAAGAAGATGAAATTGAATCCCGCGTTAGTACTGTGAGCATCGAAAGTCACTGCAAACACATCAACGGCATTGCAACGAGTATCGTGCGAGTCCTTGACAATCACTGATTGTTGCTGAACACAGCGGGCTATGTGATTGCGACTGGTCCTTGGAATCGAATCATGGACGGTACGAATAATGCGGGAGAGACCAAGGTGTGGTGAGAATTGATGTTATGCGAAGATGATGACAAGGAAATGGAGTTGGAGGAATCGGATACAGTAGTGAGTTCAACGCTTTGTGACGAAGATTACCAAATAAATTAGGTAAGGTACTGTGGTACAAATAACTTGAACCTTAAAGTGCTCAGTGGTGAACACGCGCGCCTACCACCTATAATTGGCCCTAGCTTGGGTGTCTCTTTCCTGGTTATGGGTACACGGTAGCCACTAACCGCCAATGTGCTAAGCAGATAAATGCCACTAACGTTGGAAAAGATTTATCACCAACAGACAGGAAAAAAAAACACCAGAACAGAGATTCTAAAAAAGAATACTCAAAACCCCATATTCATTGTTCACTATTCAATGCTATTATGATCTCTACTCGACTGCTTTGTGCTATCGTTCTTTGTATGGTTGCTTACTCATTCAGACAACAGTTGGATTTGCTACTCTATTACACACGGGAGAGATTGTAGGTAGTTGAATTCCAAAAGCTGGGTGGGTGTATTTGGCAGCGCCGGTGCTATCTGCTGAGTAGAGTGGTCGTTTCGACGGCTCGTACAATTATGGTATCTAGATATCCATCCCCCAACTTCTCGCCCATTCATCTGCGAGTTGAACAGGCTCCATATGCCAGTGTTGCCTTGAGAGCCAAAATGCTAGTCCTCCAATTACACCGAGACTACCTATAACTTCTAGGGCAACCCATCCCTTTGCTTTCAAGTCGGCTGCTACCTGAAGTAGCCCTAGGGGGTCTTGGTGATGCTCCGTCCTCGTCGAAGGACCACGTTTGGTCACTTTTCTTACTTCCATCGAGCCTGTGCCTTTGGCTTTATTTATGACCACGAGCGTGCCATCTCGCACAACCCCATTCAGTTCTTCAATCCATTTGCTGCGTTCTCTGTTAGTGGCTGCTTCGGACCTGGCTCGCTCCATGGTTAAGCTACGCTGAAGATCAGAAGCCCAGTCAGCCACGTGAAGCCGTAACGGGTTTTGTTCTCGGCGCTGGTCACGAAAGCAAGTTAGGGCTTGGGACCATTCACCTGCCGTATTCTCAGGCGGTTGAATTGGAGAAGATGACGGCGTGGGCGCTGGTAGACTTAAGGGCCTGTATAAGTGACGTGGACGTGATGGGGTAGTGTTTCGCCATTCGAGATATTTCTTTGCTGCTACATGACGTAACCAGGAAATCCCATTGGGGCAAAACACGTTCTCCACCAGATATCTCAGTTCCGACGTGACCAAGGGTTGGACATAGTCCGGACTCATAAGAAGGCTTGCATCCATTACATCGTCGTCTGAGCCGGTCGCACTAGATATAGCATAAGGGATAGTCGGGACCGACATCAAGTCCTGGCTAGCCGCCGAGGCGAAGCTAAAGGCCTGAATTCCCGCACTTCGAAGCTGGTTGGCAATTTGCTCCTTGCATGCTGCGAGCCCATCGGATGATAATGAATCTGCCCGAGCCAGAATAGGAATTACATTGGTTAGTAACGATAATCGACGCATATACTCTAAATCGACCGGCCTCATTTCTTTATAGTCGGTCAGCAAAAATGTCACTGGAGGTGAGAACGTAACCTACTTTGAGAGATGAGGTAGAAGACGACATCGACCTGGAATCCGCCATCCCCTCCAAGCATGTTCAACATTTCCGAATCGCTCAAAGAATCTGAAGATATCCTATTTAAATGAGATTCGACATATTCGACACACGGTACGATAGTTTCCATAGCCTAAGCGAAGTCAGTACCCTTAGATGTCGGATATAATCGACATAAACCTACCGATGAACCACTTCGATAACCGGGGGTATCTACGAAACACACGTTACGTTCTAGTACGCTGTCACCTAGGCTTTTGCGTCTTTCCGAAATGTGAGGTTCATTTAACATCGACCACCACTCCGGATAAGGCTTGGTACTGGCATATATCTCAGATATGTTAGGAGTCGAGTTCGATGCCCGTCTGGGTGAGGCGCTTTGCTCTCTGCGGGTGTATGCCACCGGTTGAGACGGAATCGCGTCAACATGAACAATGTGCTCGCACATCTGGACGATTGCCTTAACCATAGAGGTTTTACCAATACCTGGAATAGTCTATTAGCGAGAGAAAGAATATGGGGTTATAAGGTCTAATACCAGAATCACCAGCAAGTAGCACCTTCACTCGTCCCATACTCTTGCCTACATCAGTGAAGGGACGCCGACTTGGCATCTTGATACTGGGCATCACCAGTTGAGGAGCACTACCACTATCCAACATGCTTGGTGTCTCATGCTCTAGTGGCTCCTCGTCGGAACTGACTGCGTGTTCCGACAGCGACCCGGTAAAGGAGTTTCTCCTTGAAGATGGGCTGCTCATGACAGAGCCGGTGTATGATGTCCCCAACATCATAGGTGTTATCGGCCGCGAATACGATGAGTAATTCTGTGACCTTGTCGACGCCGGGCTATGCATATAATCCCTTTCCGGTATCGCGCCTTCCCTTGAAGACCCGATGTCCTTTTCTATTCTACGAAGAGATGAAGCAGTGACGGGAACGCCGGCTTTTCGTGCGTCAAGAAAGCGACTGTGCGGATTTGACTGGTCTAGGTATGAATCGATGGATGATTCGTCGGCAAAGACAAAAGACATCTGGCTGTTCGAAGCAGAGGCCGCGAGGGGAGCCGGATCGAGGTCGGCCGAGCGCTGACGCCCGCTCCAAGCGTCGTCGCCGGGATAAGGTCGCATGATAGATAGGGATCACATCTAGATAGAAAGGAAAGATATAGCAAGCAACGCGTCCGCGGGCTAGTTCATTAGAATATGTATTCCCTACACCGGTAAGCGTAGATGAAGTAAGCCTAGCCGGCTTCAGTACGATTCAATATAATGATTATTGGTGTGGATGGTTAATGGTTTAGTATGGCATGGTAGATGATGACATGGGCTGGTATTGGCCTTGAGATGGCTGTCCTCTTGTCTGGCCGTGCGGTTGGAGTTGCCCATGAATGGTTCAAGGAAGGCCACCCCGCATCAGATAAGCTCAGGAGCACCTCAAGTGCTCAACCTCCTGTATTGAGCTTTGACGTACAGATACGCGTAGAGTACGGTGTGTTATAGGTGAATATAGTATTTAGCCAAGTATTTATGGAGTACTTTGCAGTATATCCCCGCTCCACATTTTGGCTTTGTGAACGTCAAAGTGCATGTGGTTCATTTAGTATTCCTCTTAGCTGCATAACCCACTGGTAAGTATTTTACACAGTACTGTACCTACCTAGGCATGTACTTATCGCGCAGTGGCATGACCCCCTGCTTTTGCCAGGTCCTACCAGTCAACCCTTGCCGATTCGTTCCAATTTGCCCCTCAACATCAACCGCCATGTAACGGGAATTCATGAATACATTGCCCTTATCGACCTTACTGGCTTTACCGACCTACCATTTTAATCCTAAACAATACATAACGGAGGATTTACTGAAGCTTAAGCGCTTCTATTCACCCGTAATAATTATTTTCAAGTCTCGATAAGGTTACTTCAACTTTACTGTCGCTTAACCAAATTCCTTAAGCGCCCGCTCACCCTCGCCCTTCCATTATTCGAGCCCAGAACTGCGCCTTGCATTACGACAAGGCTATTTAACTCTCCCCTTTCCTACCTTCACCACGACTTCCAAGGACACCTCCCCCGTGTCCAACCCTAACGGACAACCAACAGCTCTAGATCTTCTTAAAGAAACCACTACTGCCGGGAGTGTTCTGTTTGACCCCCAACACACATCTCGGCCACGTCCGACCCGCGGCATCATGGACGCGAAGAGACACCCGAGCTCTTTCCAGCAGCTGGAAAAGCTGGGAGAGGGTACCTATGCTACGGTACGTTCTCCTACAACATCGAGATAATAGCGGGATATCCCTTCTGACTCATGAATATTACAGGTCTTCAAGGGACGGAATCGCCAGACGGGCGAACTTGTCGCCCTTAAAGAAATCCACCTCGACTCCGAAGAAGGCACCCCGTCGACCGCGATTCGGGAAATCTCCCTCATGAAGGAACTAAAACATGAAAATATTGTAGCGCTCCACGATGTGATTCATACCGAGAATAAGCTTATGCTGGTATTCGAATACATGGACGGGGACCTCAAAAAGTATATGGATTCTCACGGCGATAGGGGCGCCTTGAAGCCCATTACCATCAAGTCCTTCATGTTCCAGTTGCTAAAGGGTATTGACTTTTGCCACAAGAACCGCGTTCTCCATCGAGATCTGAAGCCTCAGAACCTCCTTATTAATGGGAAAGGCCAGCTCAAGCTTGGGGATTTTGGGTTGGCGCGCGCATTTGGTATACCCGTCAACACCTTCTCCAACGAAGTCGTCACCCTGTGGTACCGAGCGCCAGATGTCCTTCTGGGAAGTCGCACTTATAATACAAGCATCGACATATGGTCGGCGGGCTGCATTATGGCTGAGATGTACACCGGTCGACCCCTCTTTCCAGGTACAACCAATGAGGACCAGATCATACGAATCTTCCGGATTATGGGCACGCCGACAGAGAGGACCTGGCCCGGCATCACACAATTTCCCGAATACAAACCGAACATCCAGATGTATGCGACACAAGACCTCCGAGCGATCCTTCCCCAGATCGACCAGCTTGGTATCGACCTCCTCCAACGGATGCTAGTCCTTCGTCCGGAGCATCGCATCAGCGCCCACGATGCCTTACAACACCCATGGTTCGCTGACTTGACTATGCAGCACCAAATGCAGCAACAGCAAGCAATGCAGGCGCAGGTTAGGGGCTATGCGCCTCCAGCTGTACCCTCCCAGGGTGTCTACGACTCTGGTTACTAAACCAGGATATATCAATCATTATACTACGGCTAGGGTCGGCGGTTTGTGTTTAGCGAGGCAATTATTTCGTTTGGGCACATTTCGCAGGGGCCTAGGTAATTAAACCAAAAATAAAGAAATGCGTCATTGCTTTTCAAAGCAAGACGTAACTACGGTGGAGTCGTAGAAGCGATTCACGACTGGGTCAGCACGGAGTAGTTATGGGAAGAGTCGTGGATAGGCGTTGGGTGGATTAATTTGACATTCCATCATAGATAATGGCTGCATTCATGGGCATTATGGAAGATCCGTTGCTATTAATAATGAAAACGCTATTTCCAAACTTCGAGTTTTCTTAAATTGGTGATATCATGTGGCCTTAATATCAGATTAGTCCAACAGGATGCCCCTATTCTAAACATATGAATACGTCTGATAGAAAGAAGGTGGTTAAAGCGACCTATATCAACCATTCCACGAAGTTGCTCCCCCTTTTTAGCTCTCTATGCCGATTTGCAGTTCAGTCACCAATGGTGGTATATCTGATTATTCATTACGTCCATTGAGAAATTTGTAAGAGCAGGCTCGGCTCTAAAACATCGTATAGATACATCAGCCATCCTACTATTCTCTCTTATTAACCAAGCTATCGTCAACACTACTCTTGAACCGATCTTTACTCGGCTCACGAGCCCACGTCTCAGCCAACTCAAAGCCCGGCTTGTCTTCATCTGGGTATCCCATACTTCTCCGTACTTTCAAGACCTCTTCACGAACTCGTCTCGCGACCTCGATCCTCAGATCCACAGCCTCCTTGCCGTACTTCAACTCATCCGTCAGTTCGCCCATAGCCAGCATCTTCGTCTTCTCCCGGCGCACGAGCTCCTGCCACCGCGCGCGCAGGTCCCCGAACGTCTTCTCCGTGTCCAGCAGCTCGCCGAACGCGATCCGGAACTTCACCGGGAACCGCGGGACGAACCGTGGCCATTTCCGGTCCTCAGGCATCACGCGCTGCGCGCCGTCGATGAACATCGGCAGCACGTCCGGCATGGGCTCGCTTTCGAGGATCATGCGTGATATACCCCATTTGAAGTACCGCACGAACACCTTCGGGTGCTGGTGTACGCATGCCTCTGGGAAGACGTGTATCCAGCTGTGTCGATTTTGAGTATATACCGATGGCGCAGTGTATTCATCCGCCCCGGTAGTAGTGAATGTTAGTCCATTCGAGGTGAATGGGTCAGATACATCATGAGAGTCATCTGGTGATGCTGATGTTGGAGTAACGAATGGTTGAGAAGATAGGAGGCGAATCGCTTGAGGTATCGTAGACTGGAAAAGACCTCCATGGGGTGAATATTGTGACCTATGTGTTGGTAACACTTGGCCGGAAGCGAAAAAGGATGAAAGAAATCTTAGTGCTTTCATGTTAGTATGAATTATACTTGAAGGGCCAGTAAGGTAGGAGCATACTTGTTCTTGAAACATATATCATGTGCTCCCAAGCCCCATCTGTGGTTAGAGGGATTGAAGCCGTATTTCAGCGGTAAAACTCCCCATATAAGGGGATCGTCAAGTCTAGATGACGAATCTATGAGACTCGAGTCTTATTCAAGTGAGAAGGCTCATATTCACTTACACACTAACGTGATTTGAGACTAATACAAAATCAGTTTTATTACTATATAAGAGTAGCCATCGATAGCTACCGGAGTAAAAGTCTCATACCTGTAATGAGACCCCTCTGTCTCTTCTCAATATCCTTCCTATTATCCAGTATCTCTAAGAAATTTTCTAAGCCAGTGACTTCAACATAGTTCAGCCCATATAAAAACCCCCTAAACAGGGCAGAGGTCAAGCCCATGATGGTGGAAGAAGTCATGCGCCATGGCAGACTAGGCTGCTGAAGTTGCAGCTTTTTGGAGTTAGACATATCGACTTCGTCCGATGCCATTGACGCTTCAAGGTAAAATCAGGCTGCATAGCAAATTATGAGATATACACAGAAGAGAAGGCTACAGAAAATGAGCACCTCATTAATTTTGGGATAAGTGCTACATATTTGTTGAAGTTTTCGCGGCGCGAATCGCCTAGGATGGGGACCGCAGCCGCAAGAGAAAGCAAATAGAAGGTACCGATTCCGTAACTAACGCGGTACTTAATCCACGACGGCGCCCGCTCGCACCTGCAGGAACAGTGCGATATAATTGGATCGGCAGTTATCGATAAGTGTGAGAGCCCCTGTATTGCCATCTAACTGCATATACTTTATGTGAGCAAATGCTTCTTATTGCATCATATTTAATGACCAGCTCCGACCTGACGATATCTTCACTTTTTTGCGACAAAAACCACATATTTCGCGAACACCGTAATACATGCTGTAAAAAGGGTCGCGAGAGAAATATACTAGCAGTTGTCTCGAATTATAATCCCCACTTATAAAATGTCACATAGTAAGATATCTGTATTCTACCCGAGGGAAGAACGCATTAGACGGCATTGCTAACAGCCAACCTCCAGGCAAGCGAAACACATCGCGCGCCGTCTTCACCTCACACGAACGAGACCTAGCCCGAAAAGCATGGACCTCGACGTCGGCACGGCTCTCGCGGGAGAGCTTCCTACCGTTCTCATCCTGTGGCCTATGTCTTGAGATCGCGCGTGATCCCGTATCCTGTACCCACGGCGATATCTTCTGCCGCGAGTGCGCCCTAAGCAACATCCTAGCCCAGAAGAAGGAAATCAAGCGTCTGGAGAAGCTCCGCGAGCAGGAGGAACGCGAGGCCGAAGAGGATAAGGCGCGCCAAGAAGAGGAAGCTCGTGAGCGCGCGGTCCGCGAGTTCGAGATGACACAAATCGGCCTGGATGCGAAGGCGAGGAGTAATAGTGAAAGGGATAGTGCCCGCAACGCTAGTACCGAGAGGATAAATGACAGTCGCGACGGGGCCAGCACTCCGGCTACAGCAGAGGCGTCCAATGGCGCGAAGAAGCGCAAATTCGAGATGGATGCGGAGGAGCTTGCGCGGATAGCTAAGGAGGACAGGGTGAAAGCTCGGAAAGCAATTGATGAAGAGAAGGCGTCAAAGCCTACGTTACCATCGTTCTGGACGCCCTCAGTAACGCCGGCGTCCAATACCAAGGACGCGCTCCACGATGTTGTCAAAAAGGCCAAGAGCACACCTATGTGTCCAGCGTCACGCGAGGATAATCCCCATACATATTCACTCCACATGCTTGTGACCGTGAACTTTACGGAAGAGGAGGAAGGCGGCGATGAGGGGAAGGGTAGCCCGGGTAGGAAAAAGCGGATACGCGTATGTCCCTCGTGTAAGAAGGGACTAAGCAACGTCTCGAAAGCGATGCTGGCGAAACCTTGCGGTCATGTCTTATGTCGCAACTGCGTCGATAAGTTCATTCGACCATCGCGGCAGCACCACGATCCTCATGCATTAGCTAGCGACGCCGAGACGATAAGGTGTTACGTCTGTGAGGCGGATCTCACGGATAAAAGCAACGGCAAGGAGATAAGTGGTGAGAAGAGCAAGAAGAAGGATAAGGAAAAGATACGCCCGGGGTTAGTCGAGCTGAGGAGCGAAGGTACGGGCTTCTCAGCCGGAGGCGCAAACCAAGTGCAGAAGTCCGGAATATCGTTTCAGTGCTAGACTACTGCCTATATTGGGATATCTACAACATAATATAGTCACCAACGAATTATCACGGCGAATGGTCAAAAAGCGAGGTAAACGAAAGAACTCCAGGGTAGCAGCAGCGACACTACTCCCACGGCGCCGGTAATTCCCATTATGACCCGTCCTGTCCTATCCTATGCTACCAAAACACCTCCCATACAAGTTGATGATCATAACAAGCCACGTACATGATGTCGTCTACACGCCCTCGACTGACGCCAACTCCGATCCCCCGTTCCATGCACGCATGTACTAGATTACAATAAACCCAATACTTGAGGTTTTCTTTCTTTCAAAGATGCCCGGCCCACCTTAAAACAATACAACAAGAGCGAATGACAAGCCTCAGCCGACCCAAAATACAAAATAGCAACATACTTTTGCGCCCAAGTGAAAAAAAAAAAAAAAAATGCTCACAGGTACACCACAAATAAAACCAACACATCTCGTACAGTTCTTCCTGTCCTGTGAATCCTTCCTTTCCCGTTACGCCGAATATGAAACACTTAATTTAATGCCAATGCTTAATCCCCCTCTGAGTCCCATCGATCATGTTAGCCACCATATTGACACCATAGTCCTCTGACGTCGACGGCAGCGATGTCGACAGGCGATGAGCGCTGTTGACGTTGTTCCTGTTGCCGCTTACGCTGCTTCGTCTCCAGCTGCTGAAGGTGTTGAAGCTGGGGGAAGCGGGAGTGGCAGGGGCTTTGTCGATCCCGAATGCCTCCCCGCTGTCGAGTCGGTACCTCAACGCGCGCAGCTCCTGGGTCTCTTGTCGGGGTGGCGTTGGTGGGGGCGGTAGTTGAGGTCGTGATATCACTGGCGGGGCTGGCTCGGATCGTGAGAGCTTCATCGAGGGTGGCAGCGCTTTCGATGGTGATGACGGCAACGGCGATGATGGCATTGGCATTGGCGATGGTGGCGCGGGTAATGCTGGCAACGGAGCTGGCGCTTGCACGGGTACCGGCATTGGTGCTGGCGCTGGCGTTGAAGCCCTAGTTGGGGCCGGGGTTGGTGATGGTGCTCGCGACGGCGCTGTGATTAGCGCTGGCGTCGGCGGAGCCGGTAGTGCCGCTCTTGCCGCTGGCTCACTAGGGGCTCCCAATTTCATCGGTTCGCTGTCGACCGCCCTCGTCGGCGCCGGTGCCGGTGCCTCTCCCCTGACACTGCTGGGGACGAATCTCTCAACGGTCTTCTTAAACATATCCCCTACCCTGCCGCCCTTCGCCATCCTCTGCCCCATCCTCGCCCTGCGTGCACGCATCTCCGCCAACATCCCTGCAATAACGAAGTACAGCCGGAATAGCAAGCGGTGCACGATGTCCTTGGCCAACATCGCCGTGCCGTGGCTCAGGAAGCCCTTAAGCAGCTCGCCCAGGATGCCGTCATACAGGGCGCTAACGCCCTCCGTTCGCGCGATTTGGGTCACGGTGCCGAAGATGCTGCGCCGGCCCAAGTTTTGAATGGCCTTGATTGCTTCAGTTGAGGCGTCTGGGTTGGTACCGCGCTCAGGGGGTGCAACGTTGTGGGTTACTATCGGCTCGCGGGGGGCTGGGGTCTTGGGGCTGATAGGAACTTCGTCGGGGATTGGTTGGGCAGGGACTTCCACCGGAGCCGTGTCAGCCGGGGTTGCTTCTGTCGAGGCAGAAGCAGTTTGGGCCGACTCAGGTGTTGCTGCTTCCCCGGAAGCTTCGAGTTCCATAGGAGCTTCACCCTCCTTGGCGGCTTCCGCCCCCTCTTTGGGCGCCTCAACGCTTTCGGAAGCCTGTGCCTCCATGGAACCTCGATCCTGTTCTTGTTCCTTCGCCGGTTCGATCTCTCTCGGGGCCTCCGTCTCAGCAGGTGCTTTCTTCTCCGCTCTTCCCTCCTTCGGCGCCTCAGGGGCGGTTGGGGCAGCCGTCTGCAGGCGCGTCTTTGCAGTCTGGAAGGGATACGTGATCGTGCTCGCGATGGCCTTACTCACAGCCGCAAGGAGAAAAGTGACATGCGGCGCAGGGTTCTCCCATCTATCCTCCGCGACGATATGCTTCTTGAAGAAGTCCTGCAGGAAGAAGGTGATGCTCGGGTTCAGCGTGAGGATCAGGGTGGCCGAGTATCCGGACCAGAAGCCCGCGAGGCCCTTCTCCTTGCGGATACTCTCGATTATCTCGCGCACACTAATCTCTTCCTCGCCAGACACGAGGCCAGCCGTCTGTTTCCGCGTAACCACATTCGCAATGGGCGTGGTGAACAGGCGCGCGCAGGCCCCCGCCGCCATACCGATGGCGAGCTCCTCGAGGACGTTTAGGCCTCTCCTTCGCCGGTTGGAGCCGGCGGTGGCCAGGCGCGCGGACCGGAACCACTCATAGAACAGAAAGAAGAGGAAAGAGTCCAAGGCAGATTTGGCTGCATCTTGAGCCAGGCCAGTATAGAACGCTTTCGGCCCGCCACCGGAACTCCAGATCCGCGAAAAGGCTTCGCCGAGGCCGCCGTACGTACGTCCCCGCGCTGCTCCCGTTGCTGCCGCGGGACCGCTCGGACCGGTGGTAGTGGTACCGTCGTCCCTGTGGCTGCTGGTATTGCTGGTACGGTCCTTGTTGTTGCTGGGGCGGGGGAGGTGGTGGTGGTCGCCGCCCTCTGGTTGATGTGGTAGCTGTCTTTGGGCTTGAAGCCGCGTAATCACTAGTGACAGAGGATACAGAGCGCATGTCGATATGAGCGTGCCGGCGGAGCCCGAGACGGCGTGGTGCAGGGCCGGAAGGAACTTGTCTGCTGCTGGGTTGCCTGTGGTGTAATTGGCACGGCGGCTTGTCGATGGCATGGTTGGCTGTCCAGACCTTCTTCCCAGCAGAGCGCGCTAAGTGGTAGGGGGGGACGAGCCTCGGAAAGAGACCGTACGGTTTATATCAGGAGAGGAATCTTCCGATTTGGGCCCCGTAGCGCTGGGCTACAAGCAGGAGGTAGGAGATGGAAAGTAGAGAAAGTATCGTCGATGAGACGTCCACACCAACCGAATCTCGGATGGGACGTTGTGTGGTGCCGTATGTGTCTAAGTATGTGGTATCTCTGCGTGTGCTTGCAACCCTATGGTGCCAAGAGGTTGGTTGATGGTAGATCACACTTGGGAGGGGATGAGCCGACAAGGTTGTATATAGGATGTAGTAGTCTACCGCGCTGATATCTGTTTACCCGCCATTGGGTCGATAAAGTAGTACAAGTCGATACTGTACGAGATGTGTTTAGGTGTTTAGGTAGACAGACATGTGTTTTCCGTTTGAAAGAGCTTAGCTTAGCTTGGTATGTGTCCGAGGCTCGGGACGAGGAGGGGACCTCATCGACGACGTCATAGCCAGCTTCTATACCAAAACCCAGTCACATGGATACGCCATGGAGACACCAGACCCCGTATAACAACGTGAGTATTTCGAAGGCAAGTAACCAAGTACCCCGCTCACTTACTCCAGTGCTTGACTTGAAATGTTCCATACCTCCGACGTAGGTATAGCGCTATAGCCAAAAGCTTCGATGTCCCTTCGACGTCGCCGATCTGTAAATGACCCCATCGTCAATCTCCCGGTTCTAGCCCCTCGGTTGCGTACATCCTCATATTTTCTTCGCATAGTAAAAATAAAATCAGAAATTAGTGTGTTTCCGCAAGGGGTTCCCCGACGCGAAATTGGCCTATAGGAATTTTGGCGATGGGGACCCGGAAAGATTGGCGAGTTTACACGTGTACAGCGTATCCTCCCGCCTTATTTGTATTATGCATACTTCCTTCGCGTTGGGCTTCATCTCTTCATACCGCTAC
The DNA here is from genome assembly GCA_902825475.1 of Hypomontagnella monticulosa. Classification (NCBI taxonomy): domain Eukaryota; kingdom Fungi; phylum Ascomycota; class Sordariomycetes; order Xylariales; family Hypoxylaceae; genus Hypomontagnella; species Hypomontagnella monticulosa. The sequence continues at coordinate 1,677,150 of CADEBF010000011.1, read as the reverse complement.
TTTAGGCACCGACACGTGTGCAGTAATCACAGCTCTCAGCCTAACCGGCGCATCACGAACGAAGGGAGACAGGGGCTTGTATTCCGAATCAATTCCCCCTCAAGGGATATGTGGTATCTTATAAGAATCTATAGTACAGCCTATCGCATTCGAGATATGAATGTTGAGGCATACGGGCAGCAAATCATGCTACGCCTGCTGACCTGTCCAGCTCGCCCAACGTCCCCAGTTGGCTGCCTGCTAAACAAATCCAAACGCCTAAACCGCCTGCCCTGAATTGGTATCTCCAACGAACGCCTGATAATGACAATGACCGATCCACCCCCAATGCATTTAATAATTCCCCAGCCTCATTTGCATATCATAATCGAGTTGTAGAATACACAGATCCTGTAGGTAATAGAAGGGATAACGGCTGGATCTGGCCTTACTATTGTTGCCAGAAGTATGTATGTGGGGAAGCTCGTTGATCATTTCAATCTGTACCTGGACCTGAATCGTTGCTTGGATGCCGTGTAGCCCGTCGCGTGCAAGCTAGGGCTTCACGCCCGGCTTACCACGGATGGTCGGCGCGAGTTTGCCTGCATGCTGAAGCTCGAAGATCTTCTTGGACCCATTCCACTTATCGACCCCAGGTCTGGCTCTCCAGGTGCATCGTCCAGATCCATATTAATGTCATGGTTCTCGGGGAGCCTCTGAGCACCGAAGCCCACAACCTTAAAAATGTTAGTTCTTCCACCATTCGTTGCCGTCTGGAGCTGCTCGTGAAGACGTGCGAGCTGATAAGTTCTCCTAATAGGTGCAAAGATGGGCTGCGGTAAGACTGGCTGCGGGTTCCATCGAGCCAGCGCGCCCATGACTGCTGCGGTCTCCTCATCCGAGTCGACGGGTCCGGCATTAGCGTCATCGTCGTCCTCTAGGGGAGCGTTCGCATCCAGGGCGGCCTCTGTTAAACATTAGTCCCCATGGTCACGGGTTCTATGAGAATCTAAGGGTCCATACTTTGCTGCTTTGCTTGGTTCTTCTTTTGATAGGCCCCAAGTAGCATGTCGTACGGAAGTGACCTGCCGGTTACGGCTCGTTTAGCACCCATGCTATGGCTCTTGCAGGTCAACGAGCGGGCGCAGGGCTGTCCGTTCGGTAGTATAACACCACATTGCTTCTCGACATCCACAGGACCTGAAGTAGTTAGATATCATAATCAAAAACATCGCTGTACGGATGTGTAGTGGCTAGATACCTTTAGGTTTGGGAACCTTTGGCTTTGGTTCCTCTTTCTTCTTCTTATTTTTGGGTCCTTTGTCGGTGTCGCCGTCCGCCTTACGTTTCTTACCCTTTGGCTCTCCATCTGGTTTCTTAGCCCCTACTTTCTTGTTGGCTTTTCCGCCCGCGCCCTTCTTCTCTGGTGACCCGTCATCATCGTCATCGCTATCATCGTTGACCTTCGCGTCTCCGTCCTCATCGGCCTTTCGGGCTTCTTCCTCACGGGCTTGCTCTTTGGCTCGTTCCCTGGCTTCTCTTGCCTCCTTTTTGCGTTGCGCCTTCTCCTTTTTTATTCGCAAACACTGCGCGATATGTTCCTTCGCAGCAGTCTTGATTATGCCTTTCTTACAGTGCTTGCATTGTTGAAGGTTGAGGTTATCTTCCAGGGGTCGTCCGCTCGAAAAGGTTTCGCGGGAGTTCTCGTCTAGTTGGTTCACAGGAGGGGGAGACAACGCGGCACCGGAGGAGTTCTCAGCTTTTTTCGACGGCTTAGTATCTATATCATAGAGATAATTAGTAGTTGCTTGGGTTGATTTATGCCACACCATAGAATGTAACTAACCATCGGCAACGGCGCCGTCTCTCCAATTTCCAGGCTTAAGTACTTTCGGCAATGTCTGCTTCACTTTGACCATGCCGTTAGGTTTCTCTCTTACGACCTTCTTAGAGGCAACATTAATAGTGCCTTCATCGTCGGGACCTAAAAAGGAGCGCAAACCATTTGTATTAGCACTCCGCATTACGCGATATATACTCAGGTATCCAAGACTGTAAAATATCACGAACCTTTTCGCCCCTCTCCTCCGCTCGCCATTTTGGTGGTCGTTCCAGATATTTCGGTTACATTTACTAATTATCAACGAGCGCTACCAGTTGAGCGCAACTGCGGAATACAAATTGAACCTTTGGTATTTTATTCGAATGTTATCGGCCAAAGTCGTGTATAGAGAGGGCAATGTAAGGTAGTCCAGTAAGTAGCGACTTTTTGATAATGAGAGATCGGAGGTGGTCAATGTTGGGATTAATTGAAGTGTGTATGTAGTAAAGCTCAGGCTTCCACGAATTTGGAGCAATACAACCTATCGAGGCAACGTTCGATTGCCTGACGCATCCATGAATCTTATGTAATATAAGCATATCTTATCGGTTATCGTGTTACTAGCGCACAAGCCACTCAGGTGTGCAAAGACGTCTTTGTGTCACCCGTTTAAATCGCCTAGCATGGCATCCAAAGCTTGAACACAACTTAAAAGAAATTTGAGTTTCATTATTCTACTTGAAAGCATGTTGTACTTCCTCGCCGAAAGTGGTTCATCCCTTTTTAACGCTGACCTCATTCACAGCTTCATTGTTGAACCACTCGAGTAGACGTTTTGTCGAAGATCCCTCTGTAGCTAGTGCTGTGGACCGCAACCGCTAATGATAGTGGGTATCATGAACCATCGGTCTGGTATCGACAACGCAGGTTCTCGTCTATGGGAAGTCATTTATATTGCACGACCACACAAACATGTAATAGACCTTGTATCTGTCATAACTTTATTGACTGGATGCTTGATAGTTCATGCAGGCCAACGTTCGTGTAGATCCTTTCCGGGGACACGTGTGGACCATTCTGCAAACTAAAATAGCTTCCAAATGGATATTTTAGAGTTAACTCACTGATATGATATCGCCGATAACCTGGAAATGCCACGCGCTTGTCATGCGCCTATATGCCCTTCCTAAAATGTGCCCAAGATATAAGTAACCCATAGTCCCCATGGTCGGCCGTACGCCACAAACGCCCACCTAACCATAGTACCCAGAGTTTAGTAAGTTAAATCGGTTGGTAGGTCGGTGTTTGTCCGTCCTCCTCCAGCTTTAATATTTGCTCCGTTACCTCTCTGTCTAACTTAACTCGGTGTTCTTCCATCATTTCCGAAAGTGATTTGGCGTGTCGCATACCCAGCTGCTTCCAAACCACTAGTAACACATTGTAGGCCCAACTCCAGAACTCCAATGGGACGTTCGGTGCGCATCCGGCGGTACTGAGATGCCAAAGAAGAGTGGGTACTCCCACGGCTCCGGAATTGCCATACCCACCGGGCTCAAACTCACGAGTGGCCTCGGGATCAAGTACCGGATGATGCCAATGCGCGGGGACGCTTATAAGAATATCCTCGGCTAGCCGCTCGATAGTAGCGTAACACTTTGCTCTTCGAGGGCCAGGTATGATATTGTTAGACGACAGAGGGCAAACGGTAAAAAACTTGACCAGTCTTTGGATTGTGAGGATGCGGGCCCATCTGTAGTGGTTCCATATCCGAGCAGACCAAACTCCCTTGTATAATTGCCACTTTCCACGAAAGATCGCTTCTGGCGGGTAATCCCCGTGGTTCTCCGTATAAGGGAATACTTTAAATAACCGGCCTTCCAAGCCCTCGAACGCGTTGTCCAGTATAAGAAATTGCCGTATGAGATTATCCGTAGTCGGACGTCCGTCGGTAAGCATGGTATGCTCGGCCATCGCCGATAGTTGGAGGTATCGAGCGATGGCGAGCGCCAAATCCACGGAGCAGACCTCCGGGAGTCCGTGCATCATCTGCTTGCAGAACTTGAGGGTATCAAAGAAACCAGATGGAAGGGGGGTATCTGTCATCTGGTATGGAATAAACTGGTATTGTTAGAGAGGTAGTTAGACTAAACAGAAGAGATATGATTTTAAATACCATTGAAAATACTAGTTGTATCACACCATATATGCCTCTATTGGGAGATTGGGGTAGAGGTAGTGCAGATCGCATTACAGCCACCGCACCATTAATGTGTGTATTAGCTGAGCCAACCGTTACTTTAGGCCCTTTACCTTGGACAACCTGTATTTAATGGTAAGTGCCTCGTCCCCATACATTATATTGCTTGTAGATATTAATTTACCTCGAACAAGGCCAGTGTCACTACACTCCGAAGACGAGATACGAAACCGGCGGGGTCATTATTAGCGATCAACTGCCCGGTTTGCTTCAGAGCTGCAACGTATTTAGAACGCGCAAAGAGGTTCATGTTTTTATCCCCTTGCAGGTTAGATAGGCCTGCGAGGCCTACGGCTATCATGATGTTCTGAGCGGCATCTGCGCTGTTAAAGTACGCCGCTACCTGATCGCCTGTCCGGGGTGAGTCTGGATGACCCATAAGATAACGATTGATATAGAATTGTAGTCCCTGTTGTTCCATGTTTAGGTCTACCTTCTTAGGTACCTTTCCGGGAACGACTTCATGCTGTGACGTGGGAGTAGTCGCCGATGGGCTATCCGAAGAACTACTTGGCGACTCATTTGTCCACGCCGAGACGGAAGAGGATGAGGAGGCCGAGGCCAAACCTCCACTCGGATCAGTCGGAGAGCCCGAGGAGCCCCATTGAGCGTGCGCTTTCTGTATAACCTTGCTGCTCTCATCCCGGAACATGAGAGACAGCTGATCTCGGTAGCCGGGGCACTTCTTGCCCACCCGGATGCACTGAGAGCATTCTGGCCGTTTCTTATCGCACTATGACCTGAGAGTTAATTATGGGTCGCATCATTCGCAGTGGTCCCAGCAGACCGGATAGATGGAGGCGGATGCAGGCCGCGCAGCTGAAACCTGGAAAGCTCGCGGCATCTTCCATGCGATGCGGTGCGATGCGGTCAAGTACATCTACTTCAGCTGCGCAGCGCGGCAGGGAAGGGAATGTGGGTTGCAGGTGCCTAACGAAAAAGACCGTGAGCCTATACACACCTTTATACGTCGGGTTCGACAGTTTTGGCATCCTTGGGAAGCCTTCCCACAATAAACCATTGTGCGAGGACGCCAGGATAGGCAAGCTGAACGAACAAATCAGAAGAGTGTATTCGATTTTAGTTGTGTGTATCGAGGTCTGTGTCTCCGTAAGTGGCAGCCGTCGTTGGTCAATATTGGTACTGTCGGGTATCGAAAAGGGAAAGCAGTTCGTCAAGGTCGTGGGGAATAAGAAGGATCATGATTATGCGAGGACTAGCGGCCCTAGTTTCGATCTTCTTTTCTCCTCTCTAAGTCGCCTCTATAAAAGGCTCGTTCAGCACCACTCCGGGTCCTGGTGAACCTTCCTCGACTCTCCGAGGTGGTTTGCACCGAGTCCGGACGGATGCGCCGCACGTGTTTTCGAGAACCCAAAAATTAAATCGACGGCGAGCACGCGGTTCTTCAACGACGTTCAATGTAACCGAGGGGGGGTCCGACCATCAATAACTAACTAACTTAGTGCTTCCCTTTAGGTCGTCCGGCGAAATATTATATATTTTATCTCTTTTATAAATCCACTTGCCCAACGCTATTAGGGATAGTTTTGTATGTATGACGAGATGATGAGAAACGAAGCGAAGCTTAGAAAAGATAATCAGACCAAGCACTACGAGATAGGTGTCTAAAGTAGATAGGTAGGTAGGCAGGTAAGTAAGTATGTATGTGTATGTGTATGTTGGTAAGTGTGGGTGGCTTGTCCGTCAAGCGGGTTCACGGTATTAGGGCATAGTTATACTGTATATCCGTCCTCCTCTTGAAGTGAGAAGGTTCGTGAATCACAAATCCTTCAAAGTGACCAGTCTAAGGTCTAAGAGACCCCCCAGTGGTCTCGACTTCCTATCTCGCAGAGGAATGCCCTCCTTAGTAATTGTCCAGGTTGTCCAGGTAGTGTACATGGGGTGGTGGTTTCTTTTCTTTTTCGGACAAGAGCCTATCTTCACCTTCGGAAACTTGGGAGTGTTTGAAACTCGAAAGAGACGTTAAAAAACCTAGTGCTACCGAATAGGAACTTCCCCGCTTTCCTTTAGACCCAATCGTCCGTATGGTGTGGGGGGAATAGATGGGATAAGATGCAAGGTTTGGGATCAGCCGTTGATCAGAGTCGAAGCATTGTAGACATCCTGGACTGCTGGAGCACCCTAGCATGTCTCGACGGAATTTCCAGGGTCACGAATATCGAAATACGCGAAGTACACGACATACATCAAGTACTACGACTACAAAACCATCGGGTTTCTCATACTGTCATATTCCAAACACGATATTCATTGGGCAGTATTAGGTGACAACGGACGATACCGAAACAGGTAGGTACATACCTACAGGTTGCGTATACATGGATAGGGATGCAGGTATCCATAGAATATATGCATATGTACTCGAACTTTTACCCGCGGATTACATAACTTGACATCGCTTCGATTGATGTACTCAAGTATGCACCTACACACGCATTAGTTGGATGTATATGTACACAGTAAGTAATAAGCTATTAAGGTTAGGGACATGCTTATGTCGGTAAAAAACCTTGAGATATTTTAAGCTACAGATTGATTGCGTACGTCACCCGAAGAGAATATTAAATTATTTTTTTAATGAAAACTCCGTGAATTGGAATTCAGTTGCGGTTACATCACCTTCTTCACCTTTTACCTACAAATATGCACCCCATCTTCGCTCAACCAACCTTGGTGGGCGCGGCGTGTTTTCACCAGGGCGGGCTGTAACGCATCACCTCTTCAAGGCTTGTGACCGGGTACGACGCTGCGAGAATCCGGGTGCCATTTTTTCAACGTGACGTAACGCCGAGGGGTCGAGGGGCTCTTACGGTATCCTTGAATGCTAGGCGAGTCAAGCGAGTCAAACATCGCCGAGCTAAGTTGCTATGTAAATTCACAGAGATTCTGGTTTTGTTTGGCGTACTTTCGCCCGGACTTTTCTCGCCTTGTCGTTGATGTCAACTACTACTCATCATCATCCAACGAGAAACGCCGAATGTTCACTTTTTATTTAGAATTTGCTCATATGCCGTACACCCCCAAATCGACGGGCGGGATACGAGTCACTAAGCACGAGATATCCGAGGCTTAATTGGCTTGAGTATCGCGCCGGGATGCTGACAGGGCATCAGGAGGGGTTCTAAGTCGTCAGGGCCTAGCCCGGGTTGAAGGGGAATTTTTCAAACAAAACTCTCCGAACCCGGAATATACTAGTATGACAATTCACCCCTGGCAAGAGATGGTAGTGGTATCCCGTTTGTTGCTCAGTATCGCGGTGATATATACCTCCCCGAAATGCACGCCAGCTATCTCTTGTTACAGTGCAGGCAGCAATCCCGCAGCTGTCAAATTCCCAGGACTTGAACGGACGACGATCTTGCCTTTCCAAAATGTGTTCTGTAGTACGCGCTAACCGGCACCCTCGCCAATAGGCATAACTTGTCAGATATCACCCAGTCGTTCGTTGTCAAAAATGAGGCGAAGAACGACAAGGTTGGGAAGATGAAGCGGGTTAGGGCGATAAACTTCCCGCCAGATAGCCCTGGAGGTCTCCCTTGCTTGTCGTGACGGATTGTACGTCGGAAAATAAACGCGGGCGACAACGTCTCGTTTAGCTTCAAACGAAAGTACATCACATCTTGTCACCTCCTGGACGAATGAACTGCCCATTCGTGGCCGTATAGGTTACCATTCGCCGGTTTTCAGCGGGATACCAAGCATATTAGCATAGCATAGCACAGCATAGGTCGTCATTATTGCTTACATTCGAGTGCTCAAGCCAAGTAACCTATTCAAGTGGTTCATTGGGTACTATGAAATCTATCGGGTATATTCAACTAACGTGATGGAAAATTACGGCCTCCTTTCTATTCTATTGTGGGCACCGGAAACACTCGACTTCCCCTTGATCTGATGAACCCTAGGCTTCTCCTGGAGTATGACATGTTTTGGAAACCTTTCCCTGATCCAACGCCTGGTCAATCCTTGTAGAGATGTCAAAATATTTCGCACCCCTTAAACTTCCCGTAATGCGATGCCCGACCCGTCGGCGCTCTGCAGTTCCCTCGCGCCTTCTGGTTGCTTAGGGACTCGGAATCCCATGTAAGGAAGATATGAACCAGGGAAAATGAGGCAGAAGCTGACGACAACCAGGAAGATCGGTAATGTGTCCAGGACATACATACTGAACCGACACAGATTAGTCTACACATACAAGCACTTGTGAGAGGTTTCGTTGCTACTTACAACCACTCCTGTTGCATTACAGTACCGGTCGGACCTTCAGCGAACTCGACAACACGGAATACAGATCGTATCTATCAGAAGTGTCAGAACGCTTCTGTCAACTTCAGGCCTCGACGATGTCGGCAACTTACCAAAATCAGAACGCAAGATGCGTTGATGGCATATAGAAGGCGCCTCCATTGAGGGTTTATCTTCCGCGATGATCCCTTGACGTAAACGGATCTCCCTCTGTCAGCGTTCTCAAGTCTTGACTGGAGTCTGGCCTCGAATCGTTGCGAAGTGAAGTGGAAACGTGCGGCAATGATCGTAAAGAGTCCGAACGCTACAATCTGTAGGGTGAGACCTGCGAGCGCAACATCCTTGCCTATCTTCAACTTGTTCGCAGCGTTCTCATCCGTGGCTTTCGTACTTGACACGGCAACAGCACCAATAAGTTGAACTATGAGGGAGAGGATGTCAAAAGCGACGAAAATGGGTGTGATCCACCGAGCTATGACTGTCAGTACGAAACAAAGCTGCAAGAGCGCTAGAATACGCACGCGGGATCCAGAGCAGTCTCGTGGTCCTCTCTTGGGCGGGGACGACATGGAAAACGATTCGCCCGAATACGACATAGATGGCGCCAGCCATCAGGACGGGTGCGAGAATGATCACGCAGAACTGTACCGCATACAAGTTCAGGTTCGTAGGGTTGTTGGCGGATACTATTCGATCGGCGTACCCAATGACTTCCACTATAGTATGCCAGTTAGTTTTCTGCGTATCGACGAGCGCTCGAAGACCATACTGAGGATTGCAAGAAGCTGAACCGTCCACACCCAAGATCTCTTCCGAATAGTCATGACGGTAGACCATATCAGAGCAATCCCAAACAGAGCACAGCATACCGCTGCTACCGCCGCCGACGGCGTGTAGGCGTAGAAAGAGAGGTCCGGTGCTCGTGCCATGCTAACGGCTGCAAATCCGGGCGCAGGTTACGAAGGGCGAAAGCGAATGTACGGGTTAGACTCGTTAGGCCAACGAAGAACGAGAGATAATTCAAGATATGTGTAATCTAAATTTTCAGGAGAATTACGGATACATTTAATGAATCAGATTGCCCTGCCGCAGAATGGCAGCCTCGAGCGTTGCATAGTAATCCTTAGGACTTCAACCACTAATAAGAAGAGCTACGCCGTCGCCGTGTTCCCACCTCCCCGTGCCGGTCCTACTGGCTATGCTGGGATGCGCCACAATAGGCGAGGAAAATTGCCAATCCAGTCATGGTCCCGGCATAGATATGACACCAATATCGAGCCCAGACTGGGTCTGGGTCGGGCTCGGGGAAGATATTTTGCCTTCGGGAGCGAACAGGCAGGGCAATGCGACTCATGTTCATCTTAGTGTAACTAGTCGCTGAAATACCAGTGCTACGCTATACCCTTATCTAAATGAAGTACATGAGGATTACGCGTCTTTGAGTCGGATAGTTTTATTCATTGAGGCTGAGCAGCAGTTGGAGGCTCTCTCTAACTTCTACGTAGTAGGAGCGGAACCGAGCCGAGCAGAACTATCCGTCCACCAGAACCCTCCGACGGCCCAGTTGCACTGCCACTCCCCCTTTATTATACAAAAACGGTCCTAGTGTACGAAGAAAAACTCCAGTTATTATTAAATCCGCTAATAATTAACAGCTTAAGCGAGCCCGAATCTTATCTCCTATTTCCCCCAGTTCGTACACTAAGCCCTATATGGCGTCTAAGTCTATCTCAACAACATTAGCTACTATAGTATAATATAATAGATCGACAAGATCGCATAATGTTTCCTTGAAATACGACATACAACATACTATGTATATAAGTAGTCACGACACTTACCTATCCCGAATCGACCTCTTCGTCGCGCGTAATCTGTGGGAGGCTAATTCCTCAGTAGCCTAATTAATGAGCCCAGAATCCGTGATAGCTATGACCGGTTCAGCATGACCAAGTTTGTATTCACTTCGTATTTTGAAGCTGAGCTCATCAATGCCTAATCCTAGCATGTAGACCTATACAATGATATAAGGTATCCACGTAGTTTAAACGGTCGCGAGATACATGTGTCTATCGCCAAGTAGTATGCCGCGTAGGACTATGCAGCCACACAGTAATTACAAGTTCTGGGGATATTAATTTTCAGGTAGGAGACTTATAAACCGTATCGTTGCGTGGGGGCTTTACCGCCGGCCGTCTGGGACTACCGACCTATGTATTGGCGTGGTCCTATTTGGAGAGGAGTACAGAATAGGGTCCTCCTGCAGAGGCTACTCACTGAGAGACTGGACTTGGCCTCTCTGAAATAAATGCTACATACTACTATTACCATATACCCAGGTAAATATTGTGCCTTTTGAATGCGCTAAGATACGATAATTACTTAGATAGGGGATAGTTGTGAACTCGTTAAGTGGTGGATGGTGAATATGTCCATCATCCGCCTGTCAGGGGGGTAACAGATATGGTTGCAAAGCAGGGCATAGCCTACCAATTGGACGGTTCTCGGTGTATATATGAGGCCCTAGGAAAACGGGCTTAATGAGTCAGACGCCGACTATTGGTTACTATTTGATCATGCTACTTAATACCTGTTTCAACTGGCCTTGACTCCATACTATGGCGACCCAGCCATTTCTATTATTCTATCAAGACATCCTAACACTAGCAAATTAATCCTCCGCGGAAGTATTTTGTTTATTTTGTATGATGCCGCATCCGAGGAGTAGGTCATGACAAAAAAGAATCGAATCCTTTTTTGGAGCTGTTTTAGTTGCTGTCTACTTAATTTCACGGGGCAGCTACTTGGTCACTTCGGCCTAGGGGCTGTGTATTAGCTAGCCTACGAAGCGAGTGGGCGTCGTAATGCCCCCCTATAGAGGATACTTGCAAACAGATATATACTGATGATTTACCAAGGTTCGATATGAAATTTCCATCCTTAACTCCGTGGTCTATTCGGCCAACATCTCGAGCTAGACCCCATAAACTATGACGCGTCCGCTACCCTCGAGTGGAACTCAGGTCCTACTATTTCATACTTAGGGAAGGCCTAGATTTGATTGTATGTACTTCATGAGCTAAATAGTATGATTAGTCTGATCTTGTTCTCAAGTGTAAAATATGCAAGACAAACCACGTATCGAAATCCATTGGACTCGGAGAAACTTGACCACGCACACAAATAGACAAAAGATAATATATACGATACCCGATGTACACGGAATGAGATGGCGGTGAGGCTCCGCAGAGCCTGCCACCTGTGAAACGTTTGAGTCTACGCTCGCCATTTCTTTGTCATGATTGCTACCCGATCTATTGACAACAAATATTTCCTAGAACATATCACGATGGATAGGCCATGTAAGATGCTACGACTATACTCGAGTACCAGAATGACAGGTCTTTTCTATATAAATTGGCTCTCGAGTTCTTGAGTTGTCAAGTTCTCCTAATATCCTTATCATTTCCAATCGAATAGACTTGTCTCCTTGCTAACCAACCATGGACTCCCAATTCCCCGACACGAGAAATATTGTAAACCCGTTCATCATCGAGCCCACATCAAAGCATACTCATAGTTTCATTATTCTTCACCCAACAGGTATTACAGGGGAAGAGTTCGGGAAGAAGATGAAAGATGAGTACCTCTGCTCCGATGGCAAAGGCTTGATACAGAAATTTCCCTGCGCCCGATTTATATTTCCTACAACCCCTCCACGCCAGCCTGTCAAACCGGACCCAAAATGGGTAGAAGAATTCGATACTGTTGACCCTAACTATGTTCCGGCTCAGAGGCTGATGGCCCGTCGAATTATGGCTCTAATAGACCAGGAAGCTTTGAGCATCGATCGCGAAAACATTGTATTAGGATCCAACGCCCGTGCAATCGTCTTGTCCTGTTTACGTGCCTGTAGATTTCGTATCGGGGGGTTCATAGGGTTGAATGTGCTCCTAGAGCATTGGCCCTCGATAGGCCAAGGTTACGACAACAGAAACAACAAGACATATAATCTTCACCCCAACAACGATAAAGAGGCTGCCACCGACGATGAGATCCTTGAAATGAGGATTAGAGAGTTCGATAGGGTAGTCACATATTGCCGAGAGCAGCTAGGCCTAGCCGTTGTCAATATTTTATCGATAAATGATACGTCGATAGAGACGCCTGTATTCATCGGATATTACGATTCGACATGTAGAGTTTGTGAAAAATTGTCTGATCTGGGGTATAAGGTTACCTCGAAGCCTTACATCCAGCGTGAAAGGGATTGGACTCCAGAACAGATGGATGATATCGTAGAGTTTCTGCAAGATAGAGTGAACCTATGCCCAAGAAATACTTAGATCAGAGACTGTATGCTTCGGATAAGTCGTAGAATACGAATGTCATGGTGGCCCCCACTCATGGCATATCAATAGATAGACATATCCCTATAGCTAATGACAACTCCCCTTCAATTCCTACGTGAACTAGAGAAAGGTGGCCCTTAGGCGTGAATAGAGAAAGGCTATATCGGGTACATATTATGTCCATGAAGGTGTTATTGGTGGCTAGCTACTAGGTAGCCTTCCAATCAAATAAAAAGGGGGTGGCTATCATGAACCGTAGATACTACTAGGAATCTCCTGGACGTCAATAAACCCCGGAAGGTACATTATCATACAAGCATTGAGTACTATATGTATTATATTAACTATTTTGGACCAACACATATTTGATAATACCATTTTACATTACTTGAAACATAGCTAATCTGGCTACTATTCCATCCCGAACACTGCCGCACCCCTATCCACGGCTGGGGGTGCCGAGCTTCAGGATCGTGAACTCAAAAGATAGAAAAATCGTGCGATGGCGAAGGCCTTGGAATTTTCTCCATATGCGAACTAGGGTATAAAAAAGTAGTAGCTAAGGTACGTAATACACAACGAGACTGAAAGCCTAGCGGCATCATCCGCGACCGCGACCGCGACCCCAACCTGACCGTCGACCACCTATAATTCGTTATCATACTTTTCCCCTGGCTACCACGCACCCATGTGCAGTGAGAGCAAACGCGAGATATTGCGAGCCACGAAATTCGCGTGTAAATTATCCCGTCCCAGAGGTCCGTGCCATGACCATATCCACTACGTTCCGCTTGTCCAAACGAACTTGGCTCATTATTAAGTAGATCCGTCGCTTCATTCGTCGTCTTCCTCTTCCTCCTGCTCTTGTACTGCGGCTCTCCTGGATCTTGTAGATCGAGTGGGCGCAGCTTTCGCCTTTGGAGCCGGCTTCGATTTCGCTTTGCTGGCAGCGGGAGATTTACCCTTAGTTGCACTTGCCTTAGCAGCGGGTTTTGGAGACGACGCCTTGGACTTCGATGCGGGCGGGGCGGCACCGCGACCCCTTCGGCCGTTTGTCCTTTGTGGTGGTGATGGTTGAGCCTCTTCCGGTTCCTCCTGCTCCTCCTGCTCTTCGACGTCGCTAAGCTCGCTTTCTTCCTCTGGTTTATCTGCTTGCTGAGGCTCGTCTGCGGGCTCGGCCTCATCGAGTTCGGATAGGTCGGAGGAATCCTGGTCGTCGTCTTGTACGGGATTACCCTTCTCATCGTAGTAGTCCCACTCGGCCACACCTTCGAGCATATCCTCGTCGTCTTCTGAAGAATCCCGTTCGATATACGAAGAATTCTTTTTTGAACGACCGCTACGCCGACGGTCTGCCGAGTCCATAGCAGGCGATGATGATCGTGCAGCTTTCTTGGACCTTGATGCCTTCGAAGTTTTGACAGCGACCTTCTTTGAAGGTGCTTTTGCAGCCTTCGGCGCGGCCCTTACCCGCGCGGAGGCCTTCGGTACCGCTGCTTTGACTTTCTTCTGGGCGGGTTGCCCTTCAGCTCGTTCATCAACGTATCTTCGTTTCTGAAGGCCAATTATGTTAATTCTAAGTAAAATTAGGAGGGGCGATGGGGCGTCCTTCAACCGTACCTTCTTCTTGTCCATTGATCTCAATAGCTCATCTAGCTTATCATCAAGCCCTTCAGGGAGGAATTGTTTCTCTGCGATTTCTTGCGCCACGTCATGGCTAGGAAGTGCTGTGTACAAACCTATGGGTAATCCAATCTTCCCGGAATATGCTTGGAAGCTCCAATTCTTCTTATCTTGCCATTTTCTCAAGACGCTTTGGGCTAGATCACTAATCACATAGAGCCTTTCACTCTCTGTCGGTGTGATACCATCTCTTGTTTGCTTCACTCGTTCGGCATACTTGAATATCATACCGAAATTAGCTTCTGTGGCAACGTTGCTAATATAGTACAGTAGATACTTGGCGTGATCGACTAGATCATCTTCATCAGTCCCATAATCTGGGTGGTGCGCTAATAGAGATATTAGTCTGCCCATTGTTGATTCCATGACGTTTTGCTTCGCGTCTCGGAAGAACCGAGCCCTGGATCGGATCCACGTCTCTATTTGGTTCTTGAAAGAGGTATCTGGTTCAAAGGCTGTCAAAAATATCATCGTGTAAAATCGAGGACGTAGCTTGTTCTGCACTAGATACTTTTGAAGTTTTTCAACAAAAAGCCGACGAACCATAGCACTCGGGTCTTGCGTTAAAAAGGCTAACTGGTTGAAGTCGGTATGCGAGAAGATTTCTTCGAAATGTTTTGAGGTGCACAGTTTTAAGAAGAGCTGGCCAGAGAGCAGTCTTAGACGGGCCTTATGGTGCTTGGGTGTATCTTTGATTTTGCACAATTCACCTGATTGCTTAAGGAGAGTTCGAAGAAGTTTGAAGACCGGTTTTGCTAACTCTTTCGCTTCATCAAGATCCTGAGTACCTCGAAGTCGGTTGACCACTAGTTTGAGTGCCCAACACTTGACTTGGCATTCTTCATCAAGCTCAGAGTCGGCTGCCCACTCTGGATCCGAATCCTGGGCATCTGTGCGGACTTTGAGTAAAACGTCCTCCAATGCCGTATCGATGATCTGATCGTTGGAATCAGCTGTCACCTTGGGTGCGAGAAGCTCTAACTGGCTGACAGCAGCGAGTTTAGTTAGGAAACGAGGCGAATCATAACCCCAATCCTTCATAACTCTCTGCAGCAGATCCGTTGCCGAGACCATACTCTTGTCGTCTTTTCTAGCCATCATGACATTCACAGCGTATTTCGCAGCTTTCGCCGGCTCACCATGTAAGGCGTAACTCATCAATGCTTGAATGAACTTTCGATCGTCAGGGAGCTCATTAGGATACTTCTTCGAGTACGACGAGCAAGCCTTCAAGGTCTCGACCATGGCAGTTTCGTTCGGTCGATCCGTGGTTGGCGCACCGTCCACTAGATCTTTGCAGAGTTGCCCTACGTGTGTCTTGAATAGGTCTGGGTTGGTTTGCGAAATTTCGGTTGTTATCTCCTGAGCAGCGGCTCCAAGGCCATCCTTGTCGCTCTTGGAGCAATCCATGTAGGTCGCAAGGTGGCTCTTATTCAATACGATGTAGGCGGAACGGTAAAGTAGAGGTAGTAGGGTTTCTAGCATGCTGGGCTTCGATGAGCCCTGGATCCTCTTGACAAGCTCTTTGACGGCCCTGTGCATTGTCTTGAAGTCGCTTTCTGCTGATACGGTGAATTTGATTAGTTGATAGCAGCGGCGATCATGCAAATTAGCGAAGCTGTTTAAGTCCGCTTCAACTTTGATCGGGTCAGGGAGAAACTGGGCTAAGTACTGAATCGTCTTTTTGAGGTTCTGATTGATCCTCTCTGCGTTGCCCTCTGGGTTCCCTCCGTTGAATGCGTCGCACTGTCGAACTAGATTTTCCAAGACCTTTGAGAATTGCGGTTGCCGTGCCTGTAGCGCATTGAATGCTCTTCGAGCATTGCTGTCCAGGTGCTTGACCAGCAAGAGGATGCGTTCTGCGCGGATTCTATCTTGATCATAAGCTTGGTCGACGGTTGACTGAGATTGGGAGTTGCCGTTCGATGACTTTGGCCCCTTCGCCTTGGGAGGCGGAGGGAAAGATAGAGGGATGAGGCATTCAAATACGACGCGTTCCAATAACACATTGAGCTCCAAATCGTTGGCGTAGAACGTGTTGAATATGCGCGAAGGAATGCCCGATAATGCTGAAGCCACCGACTCTTGCCCAGCTGCCAATTCACCTGTACCCACAGCCCAGAGTTTTGCTAGAAGGGCCATAGCTTCGACACGTACAGAAGACCTTTTGTCTCGGCAACGGTCAGCAAGCGTGAACAGAATAGAGCCCTCCTTAGTCACACCTCCGATAGCAGCCAGTTTCGTGATGATGTCACGAAAACTAAATGTCTCGATGGCTTTTACAGCAGCTAATCGAACTTTCTCGTCGTTGTCGTTCAGCTTATCTCGTAGGCCGTTGACGAATGTTGACTCATCCTCTCGGCTCAGTCCAATACCACCCGCGGATGTTGAGACGATATAACCTACTGCGGTAGTCCATGCTGCCCGGATTAGAGGGGATTTGTCGATTCTCCTGCCAACAAAGTTGTGAAACGCCTGGGAATGTGTTTGGGCGAAGGATAGCGGCGATATAGGGGTAGTAAGGATGCTGGTTGTAGGGTGGTCCGGAACTTCATCGTTCAACTTGAGAGGTGGATATGCTGCTGGGTCAAGTTCCGGAGAGGGAGGTGGCCCGGCAGCACCGATACCAGCTATCATGTCGCCTAACGTCTCAGTTGCTAACAACCGCAGCTGAATATTATCGGCTGAAAGTTCAGCATCAACTTGGGGTATTACATTTGGCAATACAGTAGGCGCTGCTCGCCAAAGTTCGCGTAGAAGTTGATGTGCCTTCCGCAACTCTTTGAAATCCGATTCCGAGGGGCCTGTAGCACCATCATCACCATCCGAGTCGTCATCGTCTTTATGCCCATTGGCATGCCCGCCACTTCCAGATACGTCCATGATGACTTCGCTAAAGTACTGGCCCACGGAACGTGCCATCTTCTCGGGGCATGAATTGCAAACCGTCTTGGCCATAACATATGCCTCTGGTTCCTCCTTTGGTAGAAGAGTTGTCTGCTTCCCGTTGGCGTCTGCTTTCTCCCTGTGGCCTCCTGGAGGCGCTGCTCTTAAGAATTGAGCCATTATAACATCTAGTACAGCCGGTGGGAGCGAAGCGCTCTCTTCAACCAAGGTGACCAAGATATCCGTCATGTGAAATTCGACATCCTTGGCGACCTGTTCTCCCGAAGCGGCCTTCGAGGACCCCGAGATGCCGTCGAAGAAGGAGGAAAATAGGTGGAGCAATAATTCTTCCGCATTTGTAACATCGTTGATTAAGAGGATACTCTTGACCTCGGCGAGAGACGTGAGGACGTATTTATGTTGCGTGTTGTATGCATTGCTCGGATCCCAGAGCGCGGGGAGGATCGTTTTAACAAAGAGAGTAAATATTTCCTAAAACGGGGAGAAGGTAACAGTCAGAATAACGACAAACGACAATTGCTCTAATACAGGTAGTACTCTTCAACGAACCTTCAACTGCTTTGGCGTAAAAGGTGCCTCAGGAGCACAGAGCTTTAGTATGTCTACTAAGCACGCCGCTGCGAAGGCCTTAACGCCGGCTTCCCTATGGGAAAGCAGATTGGGAGATGCCAACTCTTTCGCAACGTGGGTGAGGGATTCCTTATCGACCGTCTCTTGATCCATATCAACTAGTTCCTTAGAGAGTTTTTCCAAGCGCCGTAGAAGCTCGCCAGTCGCGATTGATTTGCCGGCGCGCCATGATAAAGGCTCATCGAATTGAAGGCTTACAAGCTCCTCCTCCATCTCCTGGTCCTCTTCCTCTGGGACCTCGTCCCTGCGACGCGCCATATCGAAATGGATATCCTGTAACTATTCGCCTAAATGGTCACCGAGTCTCGAGAAGTATGATTAGAGAAAAAAAGGTGAAAAATATTGTGGAAATATTCGAGGTGTACGATCCTGACTGCCTATAGATAGACTTGGGGGCGGGGCGAGCGGAATCAGAATCAGAATTATCGTAGCAGACTCAAGCGCGCAGCCGGGATAGACGAAAATCAATTAACGCGATATACAGACGCCTTCTCCCAAAAGAAGACTATAGAATTGTATCATTTGTATTCATGGAGTGGGAGGTGAGGAGGAAGAAAGACCGGTGGGACAAATTGCCGGAATGGTTTTGGGTGATGAAATGGTTCTTTTCTCGGGGGAGGTGTTACGCGACGGGCTCTGCAGGGTCAATCAATCAATTTCCAGCGTCGCGTGTGGCTTTCCTTACTACTTCACCTACTATTCAAGAGACGCGCTACACACCGGGTGTGATCTTAGGTAGGTAGGTCCCTGAAAATACGCTAAATAAGAGCTTGGGCCAACTGTTAGTTCTCAATATTGAGCTAGTGCAAATCAACATTAAATGTATTTGCAAATGTATTTCGTACCATTGATGGATACGCTTCCGGCAGGTGCAACGGGTTTAGATCAGCGCTTGAGCACAGGGCACCTGGGCACTGAGGTATTGTACCTAAGTACTCTCTGGCCCCAGTGCCTGGAGTACACACGTACCTTCCTTCCCCAGCCTTTCTGTACCCCTTTTGTACCTGAGGCTCTGTTTGAAACCCCTGAACCTCATGTTGTTAACCAACATCACTCGATCAGATACTCAGAATACTGCCAGATCTCCGTCATTACTCTCTGATACTGTAACTCCTACCCAAAATACTATCCATCGTATTAATTCCTTCCTTACGTAGAACCTCTTGCTTTACATCGATAAATTTATTAAATTTATTAGAAAAATAGTCTTGTCCTCGCTCCTCGGATGTAGATCTAACCATGCTAAAGAGGGTTGTTGTTTGGATGATATGGATATAGCTGAGTACAAATCAATCCTTAATATTATTAGTTAGAGAGAATTCTGCCTACCGATAACTCTTCTCTAATGTTTGGCTAGTAGTGAGTGTTATAAGTGTCCATCCGATAGTATTACATTGTTCTTTGTGGTCCCCAGAAGTTATCATTAGATGGATGCTACAATGCTCAGCATTGTAATGAAACACCAGATACCTAGTATTTTATATGTATGAGGAGGATTCCGAGTACAAAGTACTACACAATGTCCTTGTGCAATATAAATTGGCCGAGTATGCTGGTTTCCATGTTTGCCAGTGTTATGTTACTATCATTCACCCAATTGGGATAGTCCCCATAGACACTGTTAAAGGAGACGAAGGAGAAATTGCGGCAGGGTCAAAGAATTGATCATCAAGCAAGATACTGATTTGAAATACAAAAGGGCTGTTGGTTGAAATTCATTTTGCGATCACGGTGTAAGTAAATCAGCCAGGTGCTTAAGTACCCATGGACCTAACTCGACACATGGCTTCACTTGCACCTGGCTGGCATGAACCGACCGGATCGCAAAATCAGTCACTGACCGCCGCAAACAATTTAAACCTCAGGTATTTGCCAGGTGATTTGATTCCAAAATCAATCTTGATTTTGCCAGGACTTGCGTAATCCCGCCGATTCACCTTCCACGTTCACCCACCACCTTCAACAACTCCTCCCATCTCTCGTCCTTCCGCCGACCACCTTCAACCACTTTTCCATCCTTCCCATCGCCGACTCTGGAGCATTCAACTTCAAAGACATTTTCAGGTAAGTAGTCAACCTTCCTTGCTTAGAATACCATTTTTCAATCGCGCATCACACTATGGTCTTCTCGATCTGCCACCCACTACACTGTGTACCACCTTTTCTTTTCTACCCTTAGGTCCCAGAAGGGTTCACTTCCAATATATACACAGTCCTCTTTGGAGAAAATTTTCGTTTACTTTCTAACTTACTTCCCACGTGTCAATATTCTGTTTTCCCCTTTGACACGTTATGAACATCCCCTCCCCTTGACCATCCCCATTTGTTTCGTCCATTCTTTTCTGTCTGAAACAGCCTCGACGGTCCTCTCCTCTTTCGTTATTTCCCTTGTTGGCGTGTATCCGCTGATTTTATATCTATCATTGTTTGAAAGACCTCGATTGATTCTATTTCGCTTGGTGAGTACTGCTCTATTGCCGCCTCTGCTACTTCTAGGAACGCGTTATTTGCGATGTTATACGCGTAACCTTACTGCCCCTATCTATTCCTTGCTCACTCTGCCGCCACAACAATCTCACTGCCTACTTCCACGCGTCTTTTCTCTTTCCAGCTTAAGTCTCACCATATACCTGCTTCCGGATTTCATCAATTTCAGATGGGATTTCTTTACTAACTGGCCCTATGCGGTTATGTCACAGGTCCTGAACAAGCCAATATGTCATCCCTCCAGAATCAGCCGGAGAAGCCGGCCGGCAAGACTTGGTCGTTGAGTGACCATATCGCCCATCTTCGTGGCCAGTCTCAGGTCATGGACAAGGCCATGGAGGAGGCGATTCAAGCCCACCGAGTTCAGCAAGGAAACACCACGGGCCCTGTCAACGAGCAGCAGAACCCCAAGATCCCTTACTGCCGCTGTGAGTAACCAATACCTTCCAAGACGCCCCTATCATGACGGTTACTAACTTGCATTTACTAGCTATTCGCAAGGGTTGCTCCCACGTTGGTGTTATCGGTATGATTATCTGCGCCCTCGCGATCATTGCCCTAATGATCTGCGCTGTTGGTATGTACCCGTTCCTAATATGCAAGCGATTGCCATCATATGGGACAGCTAACAGCTAACTATTACCTCTTAGTGAACGTTACTATGCATCATCAGCACGATAATGGTCAGCCCAATGTCAACGTCAAGAAGCACGTCGAGTGGCCTCGCCAGGCCTACTCCTATGGTATGGAACCTACCATGACAATCACGGCTTTCCCCAATACTACGGCCAAGGTCAACACCACTGAGGGTACTACTACTGGCGCCACTATGACCCAGTTCATCAACAGCACCATCTTGCAGACCTCCACGGTTGGTAGCAACGCGACTATCACAGAGACTTCCTCGAGCACCATGGTCACTCCTCTCAAGAGCTTTACCTATTTCGGTAATACCACCATGGCCACCTACAATGGAAGCTCTAGTGCGACCGCCTACTCCTATGGCAATGGCACCGAGTCCGTGACTACCGTCACAGAGGTAGCAACCGCCAATGTTACCGTCGTTATCTCCCCTCTGCCGTTCATCACTGGAACTGCGGCCACTCAGGCCATCACTGGTAATGGTTCGACTACTCGTACTTTCTCGGGCGTCCCTTATGGTAATACTACCGCTCGCAATACCGTCTACCATACGACCACCACGACTGTTACACCCTTGACGAATTGCAGCACCGAGATTTCGGAGACGGGTGTTCCTACTATCTCGACTGATGGGTATGTAATTTTGAAGTTTCATTAGTAAACAAGATGTGTACTGACAGACGTCATATAGTATTGAAGCTATGACTGCTAGCGTCGACGGAGCTTCTCAGCGCGAGAGTCACTCTGACTGGCCCCCGACTTGGTCCGCGTCTCCGTTCAGTCAGACGGGTACTGATGACCCTATTGAGACCGAGACTAAGACACTGGTCCCGATTGTCACTGTTGACGAGACTACCACGGTTTACACGATGACTGGCTCGGAGATTATCACTGATGGTGGACAAACACTCACCTTGAGCCCCGGCGATCCTATCACCATGACTGTTAACCAGCC
Source organism: Hypomontagnella monticulosa (assembly GCA_902825475.1). NCBI lineage: Eukaryota > Fungi > Ascomycota > Sordariomycetes > Xylariales > Hypoxylaceae > Hypomontagnella > Hypomontagnella monticulosa. Next base: position 1,655,170 of record CADEBF010000011.1, on the reverse strand, counting down.
CGACGAGACAACTATCATGGAGACTCTGAATGGTTTTTCGTCCTTGTCAACTGCGGCTTGTGGTCCGAAGGAGACAGATACCGTGACTAAGGTTATTATCTCGACCGTTTACCCCGACGCTACTTCGTCAAGCACTGCTTCTACTAGCAGCTCAGCTGAGGTTCCTGAGAGCACCAGCACCACGACAGCGTCTTCGACTAGCACCGAGACTTCAACCAGCGTCGCATCGTCTTCGTCCACGCTCGAGACTGTCTCTTCTACTTTGTCGACCTCTACTGGCGTTACTACGACTTGGTCAACTGTTGTCTCTGGTACCATCACCCGAACGATCTCGATCAACTACAACACCACGGTCACGTACACAGCGATCGCAGAGAGTTCCACGGAAACCACACCCTGCAGCACTGTCACTGAGGTCGTAACCCCTGTCGTCAGCACCGGATCCGTCGACGGTATCACGAACTCGGGATCTAGCGACACCACGTCGTCCTCTTCTGGTACGCCCTGCACGTCCACCCCGGTTGTAACAGTCACCGTGGTCCCTTCAGTCTCTTCGTCTGAAGTCACTTCTGCTTCGTCGTCATCCACGCCGTGCACATCGACACCCACCGTTATCGTGACCGTCTTGCCGACAACTGCTACTATCACCACGTCCTCAGACGACGACTACGGCATTTTTGTCAGCACGTTCATCACGACGATCACGACCCGCGCCCTGCACTCTCACAGCATCAGTGACATCAGCAACAGCACTTCCACCACTACTGTCGCGCCTGTCATCCACCCGTTCGCGGTCAACAGCACGGGCGAGCACAACACGACCAACATCCCGCTGGGTCCCGCGTCGCCTCACGGCGTCGTGCCGTCGAACTTCAGCATGTTGTCCACTACAACCACTACCTCCGCGGCGCACACGCACACCACGACCGTGATCCCCGACGTTAGCAAGTCCAGCGGTGCGAAGACGAAGACCCCGGTTCTTGGTTCGCGCGGCAACAGCGGCACCGACATGTTCTGCGTCGTGATGCTAGTCGCCGTCATCTCGCTCGTGGTTACGGCCATTTAAGTGGACGCGACAATACTGTTTATTGTACCTGCTTTTGATTCTTCTTCGCATAGCACTTCGGAGCCCGATGGTCCTAGCAATTTTCGACTTCGCCCCGTTCCCTTTCTTCCTTGGCAGTAATACCGATTCGACACCAACGACAAAAACCATCTGGTTATGCTGACCATGGCACGATACGGGCGACAGGATAGGGCAGGCTCTGGATGTTTTGTTTTTTTCGCTTCTTTCTTCCTTTCCTTGTAAATACTGAAACGTGGGTGCGAGACGCCGTTTCTCTTGACTTTACTTGTAATTATAAAAGTCGTCTGGAACGGAGTTTGATCAACTGGCAGTGTAGTAGCTAGTTACGCACGAAATTCACGATTATAAAATCTAAACTGGGATTCCTGTCGTTGCTTGATTCGTGATTAGTAATAGGTCTTCGATGGGCTGTCTAATTAAGCCTTTGTCTATAGACATTTCAACTCGGAGTTTCTATAATTCTGACTGCTCGTAGCTCATAGTATGGTCGTAGAAGAAGTAAGTAAGTAGATGGTAGGAACCTCCCCTAGACGTTGCGTGGCTATAATTTGATAACAGAGAGGCCGGCCGTCTTTAAACCTGTGCTATTTAACGCCACAATGAAGTAGAAGATGGACGATGCTATGCAACTTGATCTTATTTAAGTATGTTCTACACTCTATTGTAACATGGAATCCAAGCTCTCGCCCAGAACGCCCTCTATTCCTACAATCCAGCGATGTGTCTCCCTCTCCACATCCTCATCGTCATCATCCTGGAGCTCGCTAATGTAAGGGAGCATCTCCGGTAACATAGCCAGCCACTCCTCGCCTAGCCTCTCCGTGAGGGCTTGCTCGCATCTCACAGCCGCGAGGCGGATTGAGGATTGCTCCGATCTCAAGTGTTTCAGCAGAGCGCCGTTGAGTTCTTTTTGGTGCTCCTGAGAATCAGCGGCGGCGGCGAGCTCGACAATGGCTGGAACGAGATCGTCTGCTAAGTTAATAGACGAAGCATGGGAAAATTGAGAAGTAAGGACGGGTGCCACTGCGTTGAAATGGGCCGGAGCTTGCCAGAAATCATCTTGGTCATGCTCGAAGCACTTGGTAAGAGTGTGCAGCACCTTCTTCCATAGTTCGCGCTCCTCTGTTTTCTTCGGATTGGCTGAACGAAGGACGTCGACGGCACTGTCGATGATGTAGGATGTGTAGCTGGTAACGATGGACTTGAGACTGCCAAAGAAGGAAAGCAGGAAGCCGTAGACACTCTGGAGCCGAAGATTCTTGCCAGCAGTATCCTTCTTTGGTAAGGAGCTAGTCCAATCCATCAATTGCGAGAATATGGGTCGGAAAGCTGTATCGTTCAGCTTATATATCATCTTAAGTGCGACATCGTTGGTGGCTTCTTCAATGCGAGATAATTGTCGCACGAAATCCTCGTTAATATCACTCTTAGAGAGCTCTGATCTACGAAGGTCGAAAGCGTTAAGGAAGATAGCAGAGAGGGATATGACGTTCTTAGAGATATCTGCCTTTGAGTGCTTATCAAGAGCGATACCGAGGAAATCTAGATATTCCCGTGTTGCCTAGTACTATTGTTAGTTTGACGATTAATTTGATTGTGCGCGTTTTACTTACAATAGGGCCGGAGCCTGTAGCGGTAGGCCAGCTTCGTTCCAGGGTGAAAAACAGCGTCTTAGCATCGACTTGTTTGGCAATCAACCGCAGACATTGCGATCTCGCGTCGTTGGCCTCGCCACCTAGACTAGAACTCGCAGACGCACTGGAAACTGCCAGAAGCTGTCCCAAGTAGGACCCGGTTAACATGTAGGGTAGATGTTGTGCTAGGGCCGCCATAAATGCATAGCCAGCGTTGTGTAGTTCTAGCTCGGGAGTCTCGCCCTTGATACTTTCTGCTATATACGAAAGTGTTTTCGGGATAGCGGATGGCAGAACAGGAACAATACCATCTTGAAGTACGTCAACAAGGGACGCCAAACATAGCAATGCCATGACACGGAGTTTATCATCATCTTGACCCAAACACTTGTCACTAGCAATCGTCGAGGCAGCTGCTGTTACAACCTCTGGATCCTTCTTTCCATATTTCTCCGAGATCTTGTCTACGCAACCCACAGCGATGTGCTTGTAGGCCATGTCATCGGAGACTCTGATGATAGCTGTTAGGTGCGGTAAGAATGCGAGTAAGGCGGTCCTGGAATTGGCATCCCCCTGGCTTTCCTCGTCAATACGGACTTCAACGGCCCGCAATACCTTCCGGCGCAAGACAATATCCGGCCGGTCAAGAAGTGTTTCGACAGATTTGATGAATTCCCCAATAGAAAGGAGGTTGAGGAGTTTCGAAAGCGCCTCACCGCAGCGGTTGTACAAGTTCTTGTGCTGCTTCAGCGAATCAGCTAAAACTAGGAGATCCTCTAGGAGTGTCGAATAAAGCTCTCGGACTTTAGAGGCCTCCATATCGTCTTGGCCGGTTAACTTGGCGATTTGCGTCGTTAGCTTTCTGCTAGATAGAAGATGTGGGATTAGGCCTAGCTGTCGGAACCCAATCTTCTGAGGATCTCGATCGCCTTGTTCATTGGCACCAAGGAGAACAGAGGATAAAACAGGTCTCGGTTGGAAAATATCCCCAATGAGGCCGAGGAGCTTGATCAAGGACTGCAGTTGAATCTCAATCGTGAAATAGTTGAATACCTCGGTGGAAAACGACAAGACTTGGTCAGTGGTGCCGTACATATTCGTAAGCATGGCTAAGAGTGCAAATAGGAATTCCTCGGGACCCAGAGTCTCAACCAGGGACACGAACAATCCAAGCCTTCGGTGCGATGGGATATGTTCGTATGCGGTTACAAAACTGAGTAAAAGCTCAGAGGCTCCTGCCAACGGGCTTATCTTCCCTTTTCGAAGCGATTGGATAAGCGGCGGCACGACTTCTTTAACTGTTTGATTAATTACGTGGGCCGAGTAGTCGTCGCTTTGTCGGAGCACAGAACCTCCCATGTGTGTGAAGATGGGCATCACACTGTTGAGTACCAGATCCGGGGCGACACTCGCTAAGCTCGCGACAAGTAGAAGTGCGGTGTTTTGTACTGAGGGACTTGAGGACTTCTGAATGCAATTAACAAGAAGGTCACCATGTCCACCCGTGCTGTCAATCTTCAACGAGCGGTCGTTCTTGTACGCGGGAATCATAGCCAATAAGCTCCGAAGAATGAGGTTCTGAAGATACCCAAGCTCCGAACCAACTAGAACTCTGAAATGCTGGAGTTCAGAGAGAGCATTAAAAAGAGCATTGAGGAGCTCCGGATGTTTCTCAGGGTCGGATCCCTCAACGAGCTGTAACACAAATGTTACTTGCCGAAGCATCGCGGTTAACTCAGGGGTTGGTTGTGTACCAAATCCCCTGTGAGCCTCCGAGGAGCTGGTTCTCCTCCGCTTGCCTGACGGCGGTTCAGTAGCCATCTTCGCTGCTGGTTGCAAAGACTCTAAGAAAAATAGGAGAATATCTGTTGTAAGCTCCACATTCCTCAGAAGGTTAGCAGCCTCAGAAGAGACTAGACCGCCATCGCTGGATTGGTCTTTCTGCGACAAATCGAGCATTCGCCTGGCAACTATATGCCTCGCTTCTGTTTTCATAGACGGCCAGAGGTTTTGTATGTGTGTGAAAATGGCATGAAGGAAATTCGGCCTCGTTAGAATTTGTTGAGTTCCTACAGCATCCAGTAAAAATTCTAGACCCTCTTTGTCATTTGGGAGCACAACTTCAACGCAGCCATGATCAAGGACTGGCTCTCCGACGTTTTCTTGAAGGCAGATGCGGGAAGCATCGCTGGAAGACAATGATGACCACCATTTGAGTAATGGTAGAAGTAATTGAGTTCGAGTTACGCCCGACACCCCCTTGACTTTATTTAATGCTGCGAGAAGGCGAATTTTAAGGGTAACGAGGGGGGTATAAATTGTGTGGGAAGCGAGGAAGGCCAGAATAGAACGTCGCGTCCCATGAGACAGATGACTCTTCTTGTCCTTCTCTTCGTCAACAGAAGTTTTTGAACTACTGTTCAATGCGTTCTGTAAGACTTCGATAACGTAATCGGCGTTTAGGACGCATTCCTCAAGGCTAGGAGTAATGACATTCCTTAACAGTTTATGGCAGATGTCCACAGTCATCCATTCCAATAATGCAGAGTTGTCATACAGATGATCGCTAGCCCAATGAACACAACCCCCGGATGCCTTGTGCAACTCTTGGAACGAACTTTCGAGGACAGCGACCAGATCCGCGGCGGCACGTCGCACCCTTTTCGACGGGTCATTCAGTGCCACAAGACTATACGGCAAAATGACCTGGAAGTCCACGTTCTTGCAGTCCTCGCCTTTCAGGCGTTGTTTCGCCATGTCCAACGCCGCAGCACGAGCCAAGACTGGATAGGGCCCGCACCAGATGCGCATTAGAAATGTGAGGTAAAAGGGTGATTTACTTGCTAGGCTACGCTGCATTGACGCGATTTCGGCGAAAGACTCGAGATTACCAGGTTCAGCAGCGCTGGAAATAAAAAGGGAACATAGATCGGTAAATATGTCTGAGGAGTCGGCTCGGAGACACGAAGTTGAGGACGAGGTTGACAGTTTTCCTACTCGCTGCAGGACGGATTCAAAGCTCTCGATCTGTGCCATTGCAGGCTCGTCATCTTCCATCGGGACGTCTTGGTGAGGTTCAGTCTCAAGAAGCTTTGGTCGAATAGTAGCGCCCAGTCTCAGTTCCAGCGCATCCACATCCACCTCAGTTTCATCAATCGCTCTGGTGAAGACCTTCCCAGCGTCCGTATCTAGCTGCGAAAGTCGGATAATAATGGATGCTAAAGCCTTTCGCACTTGGCCCTGCCCGTCGGTGTTATCGTCGACTTTGTGAGCCGCCAATAGCAAGCTCTTGAAAATGACTGCTGCCTGTTGTTCATTGAGAACCGAGCCCAGGAGGAGCGACTCAACTAATGGCAATCCCTTTAAGTCACCTTTCTTATAAGCCCTATCTACCAAAGCTAGACACAGGCCATTTGCTAACTTCCCAATATTGTGTTCTCTTCCAAGCTCGGTGAGATGGTCAGCAAGGTCGGGGATCTTTCGTAGCGCCCTCGTGACTTTCGACGACATTTGCTTCGCGGAACGGTACTGGGAGAGGATCGAGAGGCAGACAAGACCGGGGCGGAGTGTCTCAGTGGTCCATCCAGCAACAAGCTGCTCCATCAAGGCACCAATAGCGGCATCGTCAAGGTCACCTTTCGCAACGAAGACAGAGATAACCATATACGAAGCTATTTGCAAGCCAGGAACCTTATGCATGACTAAAGCATCACTAAGAGTTGGACCTATTTGGTGCAATAGAGCCTGGTCGTTGCTGCGTTGGATACTGAGGCGACCAGATCGCATACTGTCTAGCATCCCATTGACCGCTTCAGTCATGATACCACCCCAGAATGATATTAAAGCAGGATAGTGCTGCTGGACTTTACACGCATCCAGGGTATATGTTGACAGGGTAGCGAGGAACTCGGGGTGGTGTATAGCTTGATGAACGAGGACAGATCTCGGCGGCTGGGTTAATGATCGAATATATGGATTTAAGAACCTATATACGTGCGGTATCGTTTCAGGCAGGATAGACAGGAGCGTCAAGAAGGCAGGGATAGTGTGATATGGTAGAAATGTCGAGATGAGTATAGCTGTATTATGTTCGTGAATCCTATCACATGGTTAGCGCCACGATACTATACATATATGTAAAATAGAACATATGTAGGGTACCTACCTAAATCTCCTAACTAGCCATTCTATAGCTTTTATGGTTGGCATGAGCCTTAGCCGTGCGCCGGCAAGGTGGAGGAATGAATCTATCTTCTTGTCGAGTTCTGCATTTTCAGAAGCTGTCATTTGGCTCCGGTCCTCATCCTGGCTCTGTTCACTGAATAGGGTGGTTCCAAAAGGAACAAAGCGGGAATCTAGCTGGCATAACTCTTCATATCCTTGATGGCAGATACCATATAGAGTTTGATAGTTCTGTGAGGCGGCGACTCGCGGCTCGAAGATCAACGATTTCGAATGGGCGGCTTTCTGCGCTTTCACGTCGAGCGTTGATTTCGAATTCGTAGCAATCTGCGCAAGTTGCGCAGCTAATGCCGTCGTCATCTTGGTTTCTTCGCCAATCGCGCCTTAACTTCCATGAGAGAACCCCAACTCAAAATCCAATCCGCGGGTCTGGGCGCTACCGCATGAAGTTTTCGTGATAATTGCAAATTGCAAATTGTTGCAATGGAACTTTTTCTAAAATTTTAGCGGGGAGCAAAGTTTCGTTGGTAGAAGCGTCTACCGATAAGACTTTAAGCGAATCATATATCTCAGATAACATAAGCCCCATTATAATCGACTTCTAAAGTCTTCAAAATGTTCCCATTTCCGAATTAAGCGCGAACAACTTACACGACTGCACGACTACTACCTACCTACTCCCACGTAGCATACAACAACTGCTTCAATGTGACTTTGTTTGCTAGCAATTGAAAGCCGGCCGATGCCATTGTACATGGGAACACTACGAGAGAGGGATATTTCATAACGCAACAACCTAGCCTTGGTAATAGTCACGTGTCTATTATTTTCTACCAAGCAAGCAAGGGAGCTATAGAATCTTTTTTTGAACCATGACTTATAGGCTATAATTGCTTTTTTGTTTCGTTGTAGTCGACGGAGCCGCTATAGAATTCTTTTTGGGAGCCTTGTAAGATTCTAGTACCTAGAATATGATCTAGCCGTGGTAGCCCCTTTAGGATGGTGTGGGCTCCTCCTAGATCGCTCTTGTAAGTGTGTGATGCCTAATCTACTTTCGTCTTAATACTCTAGACTTCATATAGTGTGTAAGAGGAAGGAACCAGCTTATCACAAATTACCAGAGGGGTACAATTACAACGGCAGCACTTCCTAATGCTGTCGGTATTCGGAGATCAATGAAGGTATAATACAAACATACATATATGAAAGTGGATGTGAACCACATTGAGGCTACGAGGCAGAATGTCTAGGATGCGGCGAAAATCGAGATTCACCCAACGTCCTGACATCCCTAGTTCCTGATTGGCGGGTACCCTCGAATTCCAACGCCTTCGGTAGAAATACTTCCGTAGAGATCGGGCCGTACCTATCTATGTCTGCATGTGTTACGGATATTCGATCAAGCTCCCCTCACCCGTCTGTCCACTACTTTAAGTTCGACTTTTCCGGCAGGTTTGTGTTTGTTTGCTCGGCTTGTTTCAACCCTCTCCTGATCTTTGACTGAGAAGTCCGTGTTCTTCTCCGCGGCTTTTTATTCTGGTGCTATGGCTGTGAGTATTCCAAGATGAGTTTACTTTCGTTGTCGGGTGCCTGTCGATAGCTAACCTCTGAGATAGAAACCGTATAATCAAGTGGTCCTATTTGGGGACTCGCTCTTTCAGGGCGCCAGCGCAATTCAAGATGGCTTCTCATTCCAGGGGGCTCTACAGGATCGTATGCCGGTACACGCCCCTGAGGCAATTGCATTAGTGTCTGACCCAATTATAGATTGTATACGATATCTGGACGTGATAAACAGGGGTTTCTCCGGTTATAATACCAAGAACGCCTTGCAGCTACTTCCGCAGATATTCTTGCCGCCATCGCCGTCAAACCCCAAGATAGAGTATCTTGTAAGTAGTGAAAATCGTCTGACCCGTTCTGCGTTCTTATTTGTCGTGCATTGAGCATAATCCTGCTTGCAGAATCTGACCAATGCATGAATACAGCTAGTGCTACTAGGTGCGAATGATGCATGCATCCCGATCCCGACCAACACCCAGGGTATATCGATCGACCAATACAAGGAGAACTTGATCAAGATCATAACTCACGATCACATCAAAGCCCACAACCCCAAAATCTTACTAGTTACGCCTCCGCCGGTCGATGAGATTCGAATTACTGCGCTCGACCTAGCGTGGGGCCATCCGCAAGCCACACGGCAAGCAGCTGTCAGCGCGGCTTATTCTGAGACGGCTAGAAAGGTGGCAGCCGAGATCCCTGGCGTGGTACTGGTTGACCTCCAAAAAGCCATCATGGACAAAGCTGTCTCTACGACGCCGGATCTCGATGCGGGCGGCCCTCCTTTAGGGTACCCCGGTGGCAAACGGGGGGCCTTGGAGCAGCTTTTGCCGGACGGGTTGCACATGAGCGGAGAGGCGTACAGGGCCTTCTTTGACATTGTCAAGCCACATATCGGACCATTTCCAGAGGGACAAGCGGTTTTCCCAGATTGGCGTGTGATGAACCCAGGGACCATATAATCGCTCATACATAAGCAGTCCTCAGGGTAACTCTCAGAGCAGAATAGTCCGGGTTACTCGAATGCGAGTTCCTTACGTACCTACCTACATGTAGTAGGCGGACAGACTATATGTATGTATATGCGTGGAACTGATAAGCTGTTGTTGAAGGATAGGTAGAAATAATAATATGCTACATAGATACCTATGTATGTGCGTACATGTATGTATGTATGTACGTATGCATCAATGGTTGATCTATGAATGTAGGCACCTACCTACCGTACCTAGTAATTGCATTATTAAAGTCGGAGAATTCGACGAGCACTTTCAACATTGGATGTTGAGGTTATTAGTTGGAGATGGATCTGCTATAAGTCTTCCTTCTCCGGTCTAGGCTAGACCTGGACTTTTAGGTAACTGCATCCATACCTGTAGGCAACTAGTACTAGGTACAGCCCGGCCGGGCAGGTACACTAACCAGACAGTCAGCCCAGTCAGCAGCCGCTTAGCTAGTGCATTAGGAAATAATATGGACTCCATCCAGTCCACACCTCTTGCTTTCACTTACCTCCTGCCCGCCCTATCAACAGTAACCTGGAATATGGTACGTACTAGAAAGTTGAGGCACCTAGGCACGCTAAAGGAATCCAATGGTGGATAAGTGCCTGCGAACGTGAACGGCCACTACAACTCTGTACCACCAACCATTTTTGTGTGTGTGAGAATCCATATCCCGTACCTACCTACTTAGACCCTACAATAGTCATCATCGCCTCTATTTTCCGATAACCGTCAAACCATCCGTTCCCCAAGCAGCTCATTATTCTACTACTAACTTCAGTTCCTCTCTCTATTTCTCGTGCTGCATCTTCTCTTACAAAGTAGACGAGTATATGGCTTGATACTCATTGCGTTCTCCTCTCGATATATTCCGTCTCGTGCCATCCTGAAACTCGGGAATACCGATTGAAGCCTTTCCCTTCCTCTGCCGCTTTTCCCTGACGCCTACCGTCTACTTACCACTTACCTCGATTACTTAAACATACTACGTCCGTAGATCCTTTGCGAAGTCCTAGTCGCCACCTCCGATTAAGTCAACTTGACATCGTTCGTCCAAATACACTTCGATAATCCTGTAACCCTAATTTGTGATTTGTGATATATCGTTATTACGTCCAAGCCGTCTTGGTGCTACGAGAATTGCCTCGCCCTTGCTTGAACGCGAAGCATTCTAGAAACAACAACAAATTCCTCAACGATAAGGCTACTCGATCGATTATTACAACCTCGAAGTTAGCATCGCCCCTCTTCACCCTCGCTCGCTTTATATCTCCGACGGAAGCCCTTGTGTTTCGACCTTGAACCTTCACCATTAATTATCCCCGTTTGTCGAAACCGAAACCTATAAATATTGCCCTAGAATAGTGACTCGCAAAGTGACCATTTGGTCCTCTGCGATGAGGAGGTGGCGGTGGACCTCGTCTTTCATATACTAAGGATAGAGGCCATAATAGTTCAGTAGGGGAAACGACCACGTCACGAAGCACTTTTCTTCGGAGCTGCACCTCGAAGTCGATGGGCTACAACTACACAGCGCCCAGATTCTATACACCGAGTGGGCTATACAAGCTCGTCAAACACCGACCCCTCGATCCCATCGTTTCCAACTTACACCGCAGGTTCCTCGACCTACTACGCCCTTCCCTCCTCCCACCATATCTGACCCTAATTGTTTACTTCCTGTGTCATTAATCTTGCCCACCTGAATCGTGACGTTGCTGGCCTGGATTGGCATGGATTCCCGGTTTCCAGTCTCTCGTGACGAACTCTACAGTGTCCATATGGACGTGAAGCAGATTCAGATGATACAAAACAACCATGCTGAGAGACTTTCCCGACTAGAGAAGCGTCAAGCGGATGATGCTGCGATCAAATCCGTTTGGAACTCGCCCTTCCCCAGTGCTCTGAGCGGCACGCCACAGCACGGTTCGGTCCCCCCACCTTCAACATTCTATTTTCCACAATGACATTAGTTGCTAATGGTGTACGTAGGACCCATTCAAATGCCCCCAAGCGAGATGTTCGACGATTTCGAGGAACAGGGCCAGAGTCTTCTGGGTAGCCTACATCTTGACGCCGAAGATGAACCTACGAGACGCGGTGCAGCCTCCAGAGCTAACAGTGTCCGCTTCGATGAGAGTGCTCTCCAGGGTTCGAGTTGGGCTCAGAATGGTCGGCATTCAGGTGATTTTGGCCCAATTAGACCTAGCAGTGGCCTTGGCAACCATAACATGATGGAACGCTCGCTCTCCCATAAGTCAGATGGTCGGCATAGCTCTGCTGGTCATTCGGTACACTCGATCCATTCTCACCACTCGGTTGCCTCCGGCCGTGGGAGTAGCCTGGGACTCGACACGACATTCACGCCTGGTGCTCAGGAGGATGACTCACCGATCGGGATTCCGGAGCCACCACCGGGTTTATTCGTGCTAGGTTCCGTACCTTCTATCATTCGATGCTGGCTTACTGCCAACTTTGCACATGATACCTTGCTCTACGCCGATATCTGCACGGGATCACAGAAGTCGGTCGTCGAGTTCTCGTTAATCAAGGAACTAGATCTGGTGGATGATATTCATCGTGACTTGGACGGTGTTTATCGAATTCGTTTACCCGTATACTTGACAGAAGCAACGGTATCACAGCCAAGTTCTCGAGGAATGAGTCCAGCACCACAGATGCCAAGTCTCACGTGCGCATTTGAGGTAGTAGGGATGGATCTGCCTGATAATGTTGAAGCTAGAAAAGTCATCCGGATCTTCATCGGCAGCGAGTCGTTGAGGGAACATTCGGCCGACATACTATTCTCGCAGAACCGCATGACTCTTTATGGTAGCGAGCGTGAGAAATTGTCTGTTCCTTTCGTCCGCCCGGAGGACAACGGGGTTTTCAAGCATATCCGCACTATGGCCATCTTCCCGGAGAAACCCAAGCTGAACGCTACAGCCCGCCCGTTTGTATTAGGTGAACCCAAGCCACAAGCCGCGACCGTCGCACAAACAGACACAGCTCAGGCGAAGGAGTTACGTGACGAGGATGAAAACCGACCTCTCACATCACCTTCCTCAGAGCAGGCGAGCCAACAGGCCCCGACCACCGGAGCAAGTAGTGTGTCGGAGAGTGGCGGGGAGAGTGAGAGACAATACAAAGAGGTCAGGAGTTCAGAGCCGGCTCCGAAAGAGAGTCGAGTCCAATCGAGTGATGCTGCAAGCGACAGCACGCGTCGGACGTCAGCTGCAGGAAGCATTTGGAATTCATGGCGACAAGGGCCCAGTCTTAACGGCAACGATCAGAAGGAGAGCACACTACTGAGTGGATATCAACCCCCTGGACGTGGTGGCCGAAATATGAAGGTTTTGAAGCCGACGAAATCGACGACATCTTCGTCTTCGGTGCGAACTGGGACAACCTATGAACCCTTTCCGACTCCTAGAAGCAATGGTGAGCCTCGACGCAAGAGCCAAGGGGGGATAGATAGTACCAGCAGCACCTCGGGACTTCGATGGGAGCCGAAGCGACCGGCACCAGGCGGCGCAGAGGCGAAGACGACCCCAGCAACTCGCGAGACGCGAAGTGTATCGGGGACTCCTCGTACCTCGACTAATCCCATTGGCAGCGCCTCGGCTTTCTCGTGGATGAGCTCATCGGGCAAACCAAGAGCTCCCACAGCAACGGCTGAGTAGAGAAACACTGTTGCGTGGGGACGAGTTCTATGATAACGGGGTGGTAATGGTTGATGATGGTCTGCTGGACTCACGTTCTGATGCTCTTCTGGGATTGCAGCTATGATTCTACTTCTCAGTAGGTAGACATGATTAAGAAAAGCAATAAAAAGAAAACTGAATACATAGCATTAATCATGTTGTTCATGACTTCGTAAGTGTTGCTAGAATAATTACTAGTCGGCGACCTATTAGCTCTTAACTATGAGTATTTCAGGGGTTAGTGGCACACACTTATACCTGTAAGTATCCGAGGGAGTGGAACATGGAGCGGCTCGAAGAATTTTAGGCGGCGCTAACCCCGCTAGCTACATACTAGGTACGTAAATGACCTAGTAGTGACATAAGTTTACAGCACTATACCCTCAGCCGGAGTAAGTATATATTAAGTAGACAGTTACACACTTCATAAATGGCCTCAACGCGGTAATAAAAAGCCTCGCCATTAAAATGCCGAAACCCCAGGTCGATTATTCGCTGTATCTGGTGACGGACTCGACGCCCGCCATTCTCGGCAGCGCGGACATATGCGAGGTCGTCGAGGCGGCGCTGAGGGGTGGCGTCACTTGTGTTCAGTACAGGGACAAAACTAGTGACACGGGCGTGCTTGTCGCTACGGGCCGCAAACTGCATCAGATCACGAGGAAATATAATGTCCCGCTGCTTATCAACGACCGCGTAGATGTTGCGCTCGCGGTCGGTTGCGAGGGCGTGCATATTGGACAAGATGATATTGGTAAGATGTTTCTCATGTTATTTCGTATTTCCGGGCGGAAGCATGCAGTAAATAGTTGACAGACATCATAGACCTACCTACCGCAAGAAAACTCTTAGGAGAAGATGCTATCATTGGCGTCACAGTGAGCAATATCGCCGAGACGGAGGTTGCTTGCAAAGGAGGCGCCGATTACCTAGGGATTGGGACTGTGTTTGCCACAGCTACGTAAGCTCCCTTACGAGGTCTTGATATTCATCGAAACTAATGTACGTGCAGCAAGGAGAACACAAAGAGCATCATCGGCATAGAAGGCCTACAGCAGATTCTCCTCAAGATCCTCGCGGAGCAATGGCCCGTGAAAACAGTCTGTATCGGCGGGATCAACGCATCGACCGTCTCGCGCGTGATATGGCAAAGCACCGGGAACGGTAAGTCGGTCGATGGCGTCGCGGTGGTCAGCGCTATCATGGCGGCGAAAGACCCGGAAGCCGCCTCGCGAGGGCTCCTCCAGCTCGTGCGCTCGCCACCCGCTTTCGCCGAGCGCGTCGTCACGCCCGAGCAACAGTACCGCACGCCAGAGGCGTTGGTGGCGTTGACCCAAGATGTCATAAAAGCCGTCAATTCGAAGAAACCGCTCTCCCACAACATGACGAATCTCGTCGTGCAGAACTTCGCGGCGAACGTCGCTCTCAGCGTCGGCGCGAGTCCCATCATGGCGAATTATGGCGAGGAAGCTAAGGATTTGGCGGGTCTGGGAGGTGCGTTGGTTATTAATATGGGAACCGTTACGCCCGACGGGTTGGCAAACTATTTGAAGGCCCTGAAGGCATATAATGATGCTGGACAACCCGTCGTGTTCGATCCCGTTGGGTAGGTTTCTCTGGCCTGTGATATTATACTGTTGGAAATACGGCGTAGTTGGGAGTTAACAAGTGTATACAGTGCCGGCGCGACCGCGGTCAGGCGTTCAGCCGTCAAAACTATTCTCGGCGGGGGCTACGTCGACGTGATCAAGGGCAACCAGTCGGAGATCCTATCCTGTATACCAGGAGGATCCAAGGTGCAGCAACGCGGCGTCGACAGCGGTGAGAGCACCAAGGACACCGTGGAACTAGCGTACGCGATCAGGGGGCTCGCCCGACTGCGTAGAAACGTAGTCGTGATGACAGGCAAAACAGACCTAGTTACCGCTGGGGAGACGGTGTATGCCATCAATAACGGGCACGAGTATTTGGGCATGGTGACAGGCACCGGGTGCTGCCTCGGTACGACTATCTCAGCAATGATAGCTGCGTACCCCAAGAATAAACTCGCAGCCACGATTACTGGGATCTTGCAATATAGTATCGCCGCGGAGATAGCAGCGGAGAGGGACGATGTGAAGGGGCCGGGCACGTTCGTCCCGGCGTTTATTGATGAATTGTATAACGTGCGGAAAGCTACGGTCGCCGGGCATATGGAGTGGCTGAAGAGGGCGAAGGTTTCTGTGATATGCTAGGATATTTATGATGGGTTGATACACATTGAGAGCTACTCGGATATAGAAATAGAGGAAGACTTGGTCACCCCCTTTTTGGTATAAGTAGACTTCAAGACACTTATGATGAGTCCGACTTCAATTATGGATTTTTAAAACACTGCCGATCTAGCAACGGGAAGTTTTGCTATAAATCTTGCTTAATGGCTTACTATGTTAGACGAGACGTATTCAACAATTACACTAATGGTATTTGGTATGTTGTACTATAGTAACCCACTTGAGGTTGTACAACTTTACCTCGGCGCCCAGCGGTAGCGCTAGAGGTATACTAACCCCCATCCCCGCCTCCGCTCTCTACCCGCTCCCCGTCTCACTCCCGCCCCGCATTCAGCAGCACTTCAGCACTATATATCCATTATCGGCTTTCGCTCCAAGCTCGGAATTCCTCATCTCGACGTAAGTAGTATCTCGGTCAACTCACCTATCTTCAGATCTGGTGAGACTCGGTGTGTGTAAAGCCGCGTTAATGAACTTCGTCAAAGCATCCCGGTGTACGTCTGTTAGAGGGCTTCGACCACGCCCGATTGCATCACTATCTCCGCCTATCTTTATCCGCCAGTCCGGCCAGAAACTCTTCTCAACTACCATCATGGCGGCAAGTCCTCAGAGATACTTTGGTAAGCTGTTTCGAAGAAAATATGACATAGGTCGAGAGAGTAACCGTTCGCAGAAAAGCCAGCGCTTTTGTCAGTTCATCCTAGTATAGGAGGTGGTTATTCGCCTCTACCTTCCCCGGAGAGAGAATAAGACTAACCCGACGCCACGGTACAGCATCTGCGACATGCAGGAGGTGTTCCGCAAGCACATCTGGCAATTTGACAAGATGTATGGTGTTCCCCAGAATATCCATCCCTCCGCAACATTTTGTGAATACAAATATATAACATAACCCGCCGAGTACTTAAATACTAACACAACCCCCCAACCTAGCCTCCTAACAACGCAGAAAATGCTCGAAGCCGCCCAAATCCTAAACATACCAGTCTACGTGACGACGCAAAACGCCGCTAAGCTCGGGGACACAGTCCCGGAACTCAAAGATCTAACAGCCAATGCAACCGTAGTCGCAGACAAGACAGCCTTCAGCATGCTGCGCGCGCCGGAATTCGCCGCGCACTTCCCGCCCCTCACCGCAGTGGCCGGGAAAGAAGCAAGCGAGGTAGTCATCGTGGGCATCGAGTCGCACATCTGCGTGACGCAGACGTCGCTGGACCTGCTGGCGCGCGGCCACCGCGTCTACGTGCTCGCCGACGGCGTGAGCAGTTGCAACCCGCAGGAGATCGATATCGCGCTCGCGCGGCTGCGCGCCGCGGGCGCCGTGGTGACGACGAGCGAGAGTTGGATCTACCAGTGTATGGGGGACGCGTCGATCCCGGAGTTCAAGGCCATTGCGAAGTTGGTTGCGAAGACCAAGGCGGATACTAAGTCCACGCTAGAGACGCTGCTTGGTGCCGCTGAGAATAGGGACTCCAAGCTTTAGATGGTTGTTCGGGGACACTGAGGACTGGTTTCGGTCTGATTTAACGAGATCGATAAAATCTTAGATATACTATAGGGGCAATGTAAGAGTTATTTATGAATCAGGGGCTTCATACAACCAGCCACATCTTGAGGCCTCTTATCCAAATATTCACCCCTACCCAATGTTTGGATCTTCGTTGATAGGATTGCATGACTACTTTTAGGTTGCGAACGGTTTTGACCACTGTACTAAATCTCTTAATAAATATCTCGGAAACTCAATAGGCATTTTGTTTCATTCATTCATGGAAACCAGCTACGTACTAGATACTAATCAATACAAACTTTTGATGCCATATATACGCAAAGTCCACTTAATGATTTTTACGCGAACTTCCAGCCGTTCAGGCTCTCCTCGCTCCTAGTCGTCGGATCAGCCGGGGCGGCGGGGATGTGGAAGGTAGTGATGGAGCGGGCGGCGACGCTGCCGGTAACAGTACCACCGGCGACCGTGACGGTGATCTTCTCGCAGTTGTGGGTCTGGTCAGTGACCCAGCCGGTGGCCTCGGTGGCGTTTCCGCCGTTGAGCTTGATGCTGACGTTGCTCGCGGAGCCACCGGTGCTGATCACAACCACGGCGATACTGCCGTCGAGGTTCTTGAACGCGGCGCTCTTGACGCCGGACCCGCCACTGCTGCCGAGACGGATGGCGCCGGGCCGCACGAAGCGGCTCCAGTTGGCGAAGGCCCAGAGGCGCTTCGACACCTCGTAGTTGTACGGACTCTGCTGGTCGACGCGGACCATCTTCTCGTTGGTGTTGGGGTTCGGCCACTGCACTCCTTCCCAGTAGAGGTATCCCGAGATGTTGTAGTTGACCAGGGCGTTGTAGATGTTGTTAGCCCAAGTCAGACCCTCGCCTGCGCCGCCGCCGCCGTACCAGGATGTCGTCCATTGGCCCTGGAGATCACACTGCTCGGACAGCCAGACCGGAACACCTGTAGTTGCGTTAGTATTATGTATAAAGGACGATACATCCTTAACTATAAACTGTCTCGTTTAGGGGAAGGGAAAAAGGGACCATGCTAAAGATACGAAAATTATGACATACTGTGAAAATATTAGCTTTTATTCGGACCTGATTAGTACCATGGGGAGTTACACATACCGAGTATTCATGGGGCTACCAGGGCCGCCAGTATAAGTGTGGGAAGTCACCATAGCAAGCATGCTCTCGGCACCAGCAGACTTGATGGCGTTGACCATGTTCACCTGGTTACCCCAACCCTCCGACTCACAGCATCCGATGCCTACCTGCTCAGTCAGGTTTGCGGCCTGGAACGAAGCGTACAGGATCTTGATAAAGTCGGCCGCTTGCGCTCCATTAGAGTTCATGCCCGCATAACCGGGGGAGAACTCGGGCTCGTTGAGGAAGCCGATTCTGAAGAATGAAGCATTAGTTAGGGGGCTGGGGGCA
Source organism: Hypomontagnella monticulosa (assembly GCA_902825475.1). NCBI lineage: Eukaryota > Fungi > Ascomycota > Sordariomycetes > Xylariales > Hypoxylaceae > Hypomontagnella > Hypomontagnella monticulosa. The sequence goes on along the minus strand of CADEBF010000011.1, from coordinate 1,636,785 downwards.
AACCAATGAGACGGTAATGACAACTTACCGGGTGACGGGGACTCCGGCTTCGGCGTAGAATTTGACATATTGGACGAGGTAGTCCGCATATGCTTGCCTCCAATCACCACTTTGGCAGTTAGTTCCGGGGACACCGCACAACGTGCCACCATTGTTTTCATTTCTGTTGGTCTTCATGTAGCCGGGGGCACTCCAGGCGTCGCCGTAGATTTGGCGCACGCCGTACGTGTCGTAGGCCTCCTTTGACAACCACAGCTGGCCAGAGTCCTTGCCATCCCATGAATACTGGGGAGTAGCCTTAGGCCCACCGGGGTCTTTCGGCGCGAATGTGTTCATGTGATCGGAGCTGCTGTCCGGGCTAGAGCCGATACCGTTACGGATGATGGATAGGCCAGCGCCGGACGTCGTGTTGAAGAGTAGGTCCAGAAGTTGCCTCTGCTTGGTCTTGTCCGACATGTTAGTGATCAGGTTGGCGCGCTGGAAGGCGAATGAACAACCGAAGCCATCGATAGTCTGGTACGTCTTCGCCAGGTCGACGGTGATCGTGGATGCGGACTGTCGACGGCTAAGGGGGGCCCAGGAGGGCACCGCCGACACGAGCGGCAGCACACCGGAAACGGCGACCAGATCTGTTATCCTCATATTCGCGGTGTTGAATTGACTGTCGTAGCTGGTTTAGGGAATCAACAATCTACATAATTCATCCCGGCGCGCCTCCGTTTTTATCAGCAACCCAGAACCCCATCAGATATCTCCAAAACAATATAACAACGGGCATGGTCGATATTTGCCGGCTGGCCCTTACAAATTAGTGTGCCTCGTTCTAGACCGGCGTTGTATTCTAACGGTGACATCTGCATGCACTCCAGACTGCCATCCGATATTTTTCACACGTGGAGAAGCAGCCGGTTCGCCTCCAAGACGACGCGGTCGTCGTGTTAAGCTCCGTGAGATGTCACCTCCGCGTCTTGGTTGTGGGGTACTCGAGACTATTCAGATTAACGACACCCAGGCCAAGGACGGGTAAATCGTCAAGGTGAGATCCTGTTCGCCGAAGTACATACGTATTTAGCCTCTGGATGGGTTCCGCCTGAGCGGTTGGACCGGCCATCTGAGGAGAAGGGTCTAGGTCTAAAAATGGAAATTCTTTCGCCAACGAGTTTGATGAGGAGTAAAATAGCCCTTGACAATTGCCTCGGCCCTTGGGTTATTTTAAGTCGACTGATACTAGATTTACAGTAGAGCAAGTAACTAAAAAACTGGTGAGCATATCCCAGTGGAATGGTAGACTCACTCTAACACAAATTATACAGGAGACCTATTCCATAATTCTCCCAGGAGCCCATAGGCGTCGATGCGCGTGGAAGTTTCATCATTATTAGTAGCATCGATGGCCAGTAAGATAAAGCTCCCTCTTGTTGCTTTGAACTCTACAAGGTCCAGTATACCTTTAAATCTAGGATATGAGATGGTTGCTTTGGGATGAAGATATGATGAGGGAAATTAGCACTTAAATTTCACGGATAAGAATTCTCAGGAAGTCAATCGTCAATGAGCGTTTATCCACCCGGCTGGCGGGATGGCGCTGATTGTATTTGATATAAATGCCACTGGGCTGTTATATAATAGGCCTCGTAACCATAGGACCAAGAATCCTATAGTACGGGCTTATAATCGAATCAGATCAGAATTTCAAGTTTGCACACTTTGCAACTCTTCCGCTACGCTCGAAAGAACGTGGGCTGGGTCCGATGAGCTCCCCTTTTGCGGATATGTACCCGTCCCTAACAAGATCGGGACTGTATTTAGGCGGTGGTGCTCACGATCCTAGCCGAGTTCTCGCGTTCGAGAAGGGTTTCCATGAAGCCATTGGCTGGCTTTGATTCCTTGATTTCCTTGGCGATTTTCTGATCAATTCCAAGCTGTTCATCCGTCCAGAGAGGTTCCTCAGCGTTGGCTTCGGCTTCACCGACACCGATGAAGCCGCCTTCCGCGGTCCACTCGGAGGTCCGCTTGATGCCAAGCTTGGACCAAATCTCATCGATGGCGGCGACAAGCTGGTCACGGTATTCCTTTGTATGACCTGGGGTCGGAGTGATCCTTAGGCGCTCTTGACCCACTGGTACAGTCGGATAATTAATAGACTGTACGTATATCTGGTAGTCGTTTAATAGCATATCCGAAGCTTGCTTTGCAAGTTCGGCGTTTCCGACCAAGATCGGAACGATATGTGAGGGGTTGGGGATGACAGGGATGTCCTTGGCATCCAATGCCTCCTTGACAGCACGTGTGTGAAGCTGCTGGAGACGTCTGTCGCCGTTATATCCCATCTGATATTCGATGGCTGCCCTAGCACCAGCCATAGTAGCTGGTGGGAGGGACGTAGTGAAGATAAAACCGGGCGCGAGGGATCGGATCATATCCACGAGCATAGCACTTCCTGCGATGTATCCACCAACGCATCCGTATGCTTTGCCAAGAGTCCCCGTTATAATATCTATGCGATCCATAATTGTCCCTTGAGGTTTACCCTGTTGGTGAGCCTGGTAATCCAGGTGCTCCGCAACACCGGCGCCGTTCGGCCCATACATGCCAACAGCATGGACTTCGTCGAGGAAGGTGATAGCACCGTACTTATCAGCAAGATCACAGATCCCTTCAATAGGACCAATTGAGCCGCACATGCTATAGACGGACTCGAATGCAATGATTTTAGGCACGTGAAGTGGTAGAGAGGCCAGCTTGGCCTCGAGATCCTCCAGATCATTGTGTTTGAAGACGATCTTCCTAGTTCCAGAGTGACGAATGCCCTGGATCATCGACGCATGGTTGAGACTGTCGGACAAAATGACACATTCCGGTAACTTACTCCCAAGTGTCGCAAGAGTCGCATCATTGGCCACATAGCAAGAGCTAAAGACAAGTGCAGCCTCTTTCGCATGCAGCTTGGCAATGGTACCCTCCAGCTCGACTGCGTGTCTATTATGACCGGAGATATTTCGCGTTCCCCCCGCACCGGCACCATACTCGTCGAGGGTTTCATGCATTTCCTGTAGAACCTGCGAGTTACGGCCCATTCCTAAATAATCGTTAGAGCACCATACGGTAACGCGCTCCTCCCTATTCGCTCCATGAGCTTGAGGGAACTCTTTCGCCAAACGGTTGATGTTGTTGAAGTAGCGGTACGACTTGTCTTTGTGTTTCTTGTCGAGTTCCCCCTGGTAGAAACCGTGATAATCGAATTTGGCGTCCGAGTCCGGGTGTCGGCCGACGGTAGCGGACGCATTGGTTTTGCGATTGACGGGAGCAGTCGGTGGAAACTGAACTATAACGAATTGTAAATGTTTGGTTCTTGATATGGTTACGGTAACACCTGCATACCTGATTCGCGAGCAGTGAACATTGAGGTGTCCACGGCCCTAGCTTCATGCGAGCGACTGGTATGGATCTTGGCCCTTCCGGGCTTTGACTGGCTGGAATAATTGCGAATTCCAGCAACAGCGGCAGCGCCGGCCATTGGGGCTCTACCAACTCTGGCAGACTGAATGGCGAGCGCCTTGCCCATAACAGGGCAGCGCTGTCCAAGCAGCTGCAACTTGGAGATGGTACCGCCACATGGGGAGGCCTGTGGACGAGTAGAGGTCGACAGAGCGCGAAGGGTGGCGGGGCTTGCCTTCTTCAAGAAGGGGCACATGGCCTTGGACTGACGCAGCACGGCGTCCATGGTGGTGACGATCACAACGAATTCAATACAATTTTTTTGTCTAGTTTAAAGAGGGGATTAGATAACTGGGAACAATGAAGAGGGAAGATTTAGAAGACGGTTCGAGATGTGTCAATGCTTTTTTTACTGTAGAAGGATATCCCCGGTCTGTCAAGAAAATGACCCTGCAACTTGATGACAGATGGGCGAATTATGATTGGAAACCCAAACTATATAAATCTGCAGGACCAAAAGCGCTTACCTAGATCAATCTTGTAACAGACCAGACGGTTAATCTAGTTAGTTCTAGGTTATAATGGGTTGGGGCAAATCCCACGTAGAAAAAGGACAAACGAGACTAGTGATGAAATCTACTTCAAATTAGGCGAGGCTTAGTGGCTTGAACGACTGCTGGCGTAGTAAGGCTTACCGTGATCAAGTACAGTGTAGGTACTGTTCCCGTCATGCTCCAAGTTCAAATTATGCTTTAGCTTCGGAGCCTCGGTGTCCCGCATTTGCCCCGCCTTATACCTTGTACTACTGCATCGACGCTGCTAATTTTTCACTTCCGATTTTTCCCATTGGTTAAAATCATCGTTTCTTACCGAAATAGGAACTGGTTTCACGACCCACGTGCTATACTGCGCAAAATCTCTCCGACCTGTGCGGCATCGTACGTTCCTAGAAGCCGTATTTCGGCCTTCTGAGACAGAGGGGAGTCTTTTGCCGTATCCGATGGGATGGCGAATAGAGGCCAGAGGCCAGTCTGTGAAGAAACGATTAAGAGAAATCGTCAAACACCCCTTACGGTAGTCCTCGACTTGATCTGAAGCGTGACGTAAAAACATACATGTATATACCCATTATATGAACACCAGAAAGGCACAGACGAGCTATAATAAGGTTATCAATTTACGAGATTATATTCCTCTCTGCTAGGATCGCTACATTGAAGCCACGGCTATTTAATATATTGAAAGTAATAAGAATGACACTGCAGCTGAAAGTATGCAGATTTAGTAAATTGTCAAGTGAAATGATTTGGTCGTAGGGCTTATACTGTACCCGAGGCAGCTTAGCTCAGCTCAGCTTATACCTATTCCCTAATTTGGATACCAGCCCTCTCTCTCGTAATTGACCAATGCGTATAGCCATCTCTTTCCCTAGGTATTTATATTGAGAGGCGGTAGCCTACTTGATAATAATACTGTGCGATCATGGGATCAACAGAGATGCAAGTCGCTATTCATTCTGAGTGGATGTTTAGTCACAGCAAGGCTTTAATATCAATTATCGTAGCGAAGATGGTTACGTGTATATTTATTCCTTCGACGCCGTGCAACCGATTAATCTATAACTAGAGAAATCGCTCGGTTATAGATGGTCTATCCCTTGAAATGATAGTTCCATTGAAGAATCTAATAGGGATATGTATGTCGGTCAAGGTAACATTTCTTATCCAAAAACAAGATGGTTATAGAGCTCATGTCATCAATGAGTGCGTCCTCAATTTCCGAATTGGCTGCCGAAGAATAAAATATGGCCCCGACAATGTTCTTTTCTAAAGTGCGAATCTAAAATTCAAAAGTCGTCACACCGCGCCTCCTAAGTCAAAGATTTAGTCAAATAACCTCATAGTACCGAACAAGGAGGCAAGATCAGCGCCTATCATGACTATCCATAGTAAGCTATAAACGACAGCCAGGTAGTGATGTTATCAGATCAACTAGGAACTTAACACATCACTAGTAGTAGAAGTAGTGGGATCATACACACGTGCGTAAGTATAAAGTATCGCATCCATGGATGGCTTTGGTCACTACTGGGAGCATATGGTTGGCCTGTTGTATACCATTGACACCTAAAGCAGACCTCAGATAGTGGGCATGGCGATACATACACTAAATCATATACGAATAGGTTACTAGGAAAGTTGATGAGAGCTTGACAGGTTGTCAGGTGCATTAGATGGCTGTGGGGATGCTAGACTCTTCGGATATTTACTTCCCCTGCTCAGTACGTCTTATAGAGACGACGAGTCGCGCCCTCGGACTAAACCATGGATTAGCGATTCATGGAGTATACAGACGATAAGTATTGAAATGTAAACTGGCGGTCGGTTTTCGGATTAAACTTGGAGGCCATAACCCTGTGTGACGAGCGGCTTCTGGATGCAAGTAAGCTATATACCAACCTACGTACCTGCATATATGGATATCTTATACGTATGGATATTCGTCTAATGCATATCCCGTAGTTCGATAAGGTTTTGTGGGGTGAAATCACATGCGCCCCGCATTCCACTCTCCATTCTGTAAGTAACCCGAGCCAGCGGCCAGCTAAGGGCCAGCTAGCTAACTTTTAGAGTTGCGGCCCCTCTCAACAAATCAGCTCTGTCCAGTTGTCGGTGAGAAAATCAAAGAGCCAAAGAGCCAAACCAAAAGAAGCCAGCCCACCTTCTGTCACCTCCAGGGCTGCCACCTGAAATTCTGTACTTGGCCAAAATCTTCTTTTTTACTTAAGCTTTCTCCAAAGTGATGGGACAGCTTTGGTCTTGTGACTATGGACTATGAAAGCATGACAGTAACCCAACCGCGATCACAAGTGTAATATAAATTAACTCCTACACTTGTTGACCCTTGTCTCTCTCCTCCTACTAGATGTCCAACTGACCTTTGGGGAACCCGACTCGTTACCTACGTACCTGATACCGTACGGTCCTTACCTGGTACAACAACCTACCAGATTCTCTCTTTACGACGTCTCGCCGATGCTCCATACAGCATGTCCTTCTCTTCCATCCTGACCTACTTCGCCGGGGGTTATACTGTCCTCGTTATCGCCCTCTTCATGCTTTCCGGCGTCTTTCCCGCCGCCGGCTTCGCCGCTCGCTCGCTCGCTGCCTACATATCATTAATAATATGCGCCATCTATGGAGCTCTAGCATCTATAGTCTTGAGGATTCTCGGTCGCGAACAGATTGCTCAGTGGACGACAGCACGTGCCTTTAAATATGTCATGGCCCTCACGACCGGCGTCACCTTCGAGATCATCGATCCGAAGCACCACCTCGAAACGGTTCGACCGGGCGTGTTCATCGGGAACCACCAGACCGAGTTGGACGTCCTCATGCTCGGATGCATGTTCCCCAAATACTGCAGCGTAACTGCCAAAAAGGCTTTGAAGAATGTGCCCTTCCTCGGATGGTTTATGGCCTTGAGCGGCACTATCTTCATCGACCGAAAGAATTCAAAGGATGCGCGAGAGGCTATGGCTGGTGCCGCCCAAGAGATTCAGAAGCGAAAACAGAGCGTCTACATGTTCCCAGAGGGTACGCGCAGCTATGCCAAGGAACCCGGCCTTCTACCCTTCAAGAAAGGTGCTTTCCATCTTGCTGTCCAGGCTGGCGTACCGATCGTCCCGGTTGTAGTAGCAAATTATTCACACGTGCTGCACATTAAGGATTTTGTGTTCAGATCTGGGAAAATCCCCGTGAAAGGTAGGATTTCCTCAAACTCCAAATCCCCCGGTTTTCTAGAGCGCTCGCTGACATACATCCTGCAGTACTCGATCCGATTCCTACTACCGGGCTGACATCCGAAGACGTTGACGAGCTGACTCGTAACACCCGGGAGCTCATGCTACAGGAGATAGTAGCGTTGACACAAAAGGCTCGCAACAAACCTGTCGCTATGCCCGCTCGCACAAACGGCGACGGCGTCGTCCACGCCAGTGGAGCCGACGCGACATTATCGTGAACGGTTAACAACCTTCAAGAAATCTCTACGGCGTAGTATACGCGATGGTCATATATATGACCCTATAACACAGTTTTGCTGCCTTCTGCTTGTTCACAATGCGGAAGCCATTATTAGACGTTTTCGTTTGCGGGAAGACATCCCTCAGAGAGCGAGGAATTGATACCCCTATAGACCAAATCATACAAGCGCATAGCTGGGGAGCTTCGTTCCGATAAGACTTCAGAAACGCTACTCGGCGAGACGAGTTTTAAGAACTTCTATTCATAGCATTTGCATGTAGACTTGAGCGAACTTGGAGATATGAGAAATACGGCCGCGCACACGAGCGAGAAAGTTGTCTTCAACCATATTAGATGTTCGACAGCTACAGTGTCGACTAGCTTCCACGAAATAAAACGATTGGAACTTGGGAAGTTTTACTTCAGTACCTCGGAATATTAGTTTCAGTCCGAACACGTGCAACCGGTTGGTAGCCCACTACCTATGCGAGACACCGGCATTGGGGAAAGGGATGCGTTTTGACTAGAGGGCTGCTAAGTATAACATGTGCGCTCTTTTGAGTCTCTTGAATGGTCGGTCTAGAGAATCCATGGCTGTCTAGGCATACATGTGGCCCCCCTCTTCATTTTTCCCATCATGTCCCCCTCCTGATGTCTAACTTCACGTTTGCTTTTGACGTAGGTGGGGTGATACATATGTAGGTCAAATATCATGAATTGTATGATTTGATCCGATCAAGTTATTTTCACAAAGACTGCAACGGGACCGATCTCATTAGATTTCGTCACGAATCTTGCGTGATCCCAACACGAAGACAAGACCTGCGTTTCCTTGGCACAGCATCAATTGATAGTTTAGCCTGGCAATCCGTCGGGCTACCCCCACACATCTTGAAAGCAAGCCGGCCGGGGTTCATACGTCACGGTCCCTACATCATTTATGACGTCTAGATAGTATTTTGTGAAACCGTTGACAACCTCTATCAAGGAGAAACAATCGTCAATTCTGCATCGCCGGCCTCAATTGACGGATCAGACCATCTTTGCTTTTCCAGCTCGCGCCAATGATTAGGTCCGGGACTGTTCAGCCAACAAGCGTGGCGAGCGCGCGCCAAATATGCAGCTCCTTGAGCTATCTTTACCTATATGGGCAATATTGGAAAATTGATACGATCTAGAAGGTAGGGGAAAAAACAAGACATCTTCATACAAGGGAGGCTACACGAAATGCGGCACTAGCTTTCTCCGCCATGCCTTGAGGGATGACGAATCGATCTAGCAAGCTGAACTACATCTTGTCCGTGTACATTAGTCGATATTACTGGCCCACTCATCTTGAAAACTACTTCCTTTCATGCAGCTTTCCTTGGGGACGATGCAAGGAGCTGGAATGGGCTACCTCGAGCTGGGAAACTCCCTTGCTAACAAGCAGTACCTGGTTTTAGAGTCCCTCTCGTGTTGACGGACTCTAAACCGAATAGACCATGATCCACCGTGGCGCCTTCGCTTTCACCGAAGTCAGACATAGCTCTTTGATCTATTGGGAGGCATCCGGTGACGTTGTACCTCATGGCTCCGAAGCAAGCTCCCTCTCAGAGCTCCCCTCATCTAGCTGAGGGAGCTTGTTCTAAGGGTCTACGGTTCCTGTGCTGGTTCTTGTTCTATATAACACCCCTCTCTCGCCGCCTCCTCTTAATGTAAATGTAGTATTCTATACCACAGTCAACATAGTTGTCCTAGGAAGTTCACTTGTCAACCGGCGTCGACATCCAATTCGAATATAATCAACATGTCTTACAACGATAACAACAACGTGAGCATAATCTCTACTCTACGATACCAGTCACGATACTAATGTGGAATATAGTCTGGCTACGGCCGAAGCGATGATTACGTGCGTAGTGTATTACGTTCCTATACATCCAGCCCGTTGTTAACCCTTTTAATGTAGTCATCCCGTAACGAGGGAGGTGACCGATCCGACAACACATATGGATCGAGCAACACCTACGGATCCTCGGACCGCCGAGACAACGACAATTCATATGGCTCGTCCCGTCGAGACAATGACAATGACAACTCTTACGGCTCCAGCCGCCGTGACAACGACAACAGCTATGGCTCCTCCAACTCGTATGGCTCAGGAGACAAGGACTCGTTCGGCTCTGGCAACAACACCAGCAGCTACGGCTCCAGCAACACTCGACGGGACAATGACAACACTTTCGGCTCTGGGAACAACGATAACACCTATGGCTCAAGCAACTCCCGAAAGAACAATGACTCGTATGGATCGAGCAACAACGACTCCTACGGCTCCAGCAACAAAGACAGCTATGGCTCGAGCGACAACTCCAACTCGTACGGCTCGGACTCCAAGTCCAACACCTACGGATCGTCCCGGGACGACGACAGCTACGGCTCCTCTAACCGCCGCAACAACGACAACGACAACGACACCTACGGGTCGTCTCGCAACACCAGCTCCAACAGCTATGGGTCGTCTAACAACGACAATTCCTACGGGTCTAGCAACAAGAGCTCTTCTAACACCTACGGCTCGAGCGACAACGACAACTCCTCTTACGGCTCTCGCAACAACAACACCAGCTCGGGAAGCTACGGTGATGACGACAACAACTCCAGCCGCAAGAATGACAGCATCGCTGGTAAGGTGCTAGAGAGTAAGTCCTACTCCGGTTCCCTCTCTTGGGACCCGCCTATGCCTAGTGGCTGTTAGTGGCTGTGGATAATCCACTATGTCCCCTTAATTACTTAAATTAGCCCACAACAGATGGCTTTTAGTCAAATGCTAACTAAATCACAGAGGCCGGCTCGGTCTTCGGCAGTGACCGCCTGGAGGAGAAGGGCCGTGAGAAGCGTGAGGGAGCCGGATATGGCCGTGACAACGACTACTAGATAGTAGGGTTGTCTTACGGCCTAAGGTGGATAAATGTGCTCAAGCCTTTAATAATGCCTATTCTATTTAGTTAAGTTGAAGTACTATTTAATGGAACATTCTATTCACGCTAGGTTTAGTCTATCTTACCAATAGTTCATTACAACCGCGTAAGGGACGGTCTCCCTGCTATTCAAGTTCGTAGCCTTACCAGCTATGTAGTGTTAAATGTTTATATGCCGACGTAGCTTAAATCAGTAGCTTAAACTAAACCTTCTAGTATCACGGTTTATAAGTGATGTAAGGACGCAGGTACCTGACCTGACAATGTTCTATCTTTTGGTAGTGTAGCGGTTTCGTACTTACATCCGAACCCTTACATCTAGCTAGTATTAATAGGTACGTCGTAAATTTGCGTACATATTTTGGTAGCCTATCATGAGAGCAGTGACTATTAATTCGACATTGTCATCAAAAGGCTGCCGAGTATCATATTTATAAAATATATGAAGTATCAAGGCAAAAATAAAGCATGGAATGTCATTCTGTCCCAGTTTCAACCTCTCTCGCTAATACTCATAGCAGAGTACGAGATAAATATCTAACCTCCTCGCAAGTAACCATATTGGTTCCCAGCACCACCCAAGAGAGAGCAGAGGCTACATAAATAGCAAGGTCAACTAAGCGGTTCTATTAATAAAGATGACCCGAAGGTCAAGGCATCCATATATACCTTGCACCTCCCGCTGATCTCTTAAGTATATACATACATACATGTACTAGATAGAGAGGCCTAAATGATAAGGGAGAGAAAAGGGGTGACAGCAAGGTTAGCGTAGATGTCGCCAATACCATAGGTGTCGGCGGTATTGCAGATGTCAGCAACTAATTCTTCCTTTCCTGCAGAATACATATGCGAGACTCCGCGACCGGGACGAAATAACGTATACTTTGACTCGATTGAGATGTTTATTTTATCTTTATATCCATAGGGGCTCCATGTTAACAACACTAGCAAATAAACTCGATTGGGTTCAGTAGTCAGATACGAACCCGTGACTAACAATAACAACACCCATAGATCCTAATAACTAACATAAATGTACTAGAACACTCACGTGTCTTCTTTGACCTCAAGCATATCCACATATGTCTAGATATGTCGTATGGTAGGACTACGAGACCGGCTGATGATGAACATTTTATTATCTTTTAGTAATTCATTTTGCCCGTAGATCGCCTAAGGCCCCTTTTCTATCTTCCTAGTGCAGATTCAGCCCGTTCTCCTCTCACAGACAATACATCTTACACATAAGTTATAATGCTAACAATGTAACTTTATCTATTCGTTTGAAATTTTAGACGGCGTCTATGTCTTGTAACTTGCGTATCCGTATAGATATTGGGATACTGTATGTTGCCTACCTACTAGTCACTTCAAAGACTATCTCTGTAGAGAGAGAAGGAGGAACTAAGGAAGGATAACAGAAACTTAGTATGGTAGTGAGATAGTCCGTAGGTACGTTCGTATTAGTATATGTTAAGTGTCAGGGAGCGGTTTCCCGCGCTCTGCGTCCGAGGGCATCGAGTCCTTAGCCTTGGAGAGTCTTGCTCCGTGATACTATCAGAAGGACGTCGTCCGTGGGAGATATAATCTACGACACATGGCTGGATAGTCTTAGTTAGCGAGAGTAGATGCCCCTTGTGAACGGCGCACTCGCCCCAGCTCTCTGGGAGCTGTATCGTAATAATACTACAGTAACCACCTCAATATTCCCATATCCGCCGCGGAAACGTTCGCCGCCATCGATACCAAGGCTATTCATGAATGTACCTAAGTACGGGTCTCCGCTATTATAATTTCGCTGGTTGTCTGGAGGAAGGAACCCGGCATGCTTGTGGGCTGGTGGTCCTCGCTCCCTGATTCTCGTGTACCTTCCCGTCTCTAAGCCATCAACAGTCCCGTCAGGTCCAGCCCTCAACTTCCCGGCTTTTCTATTCTCTTAGTTCTTGAAATTCTTCCAACCTTCACATACTCGATTTTAGTTTTTGCGTCACCTCTTCAGTCCCCCGTCGTTTCCCCACCATAACTATAACGGACGACGTCCAAATTCTCGTGGCCCTCCTCTTCTCTCGCTTTATTTTAAGGTAGGACGACGACCAAACGTTCATCTCTGTATATCCCGTATTCACAGAAGCTAATAACTCGTAGACCTACGCCCGGAGACCGGCCCCCTCTACGGAGGATTTTAAGAAACCCCTTCAACCTCCCCCCTCGACCTTCCCTCTCACCCTCTCACAGTTAGTTACTCCTCTAAAGACCACCCTCCTTCCTAGGACCCGCGAAATACTAACGCTACGAGTGACAGATCTCCTATCTTCAAAATGGCGACTACTAGCGCCAACCAGCCCGCCGCCACCACCGCCGCCCAGCCCGCCCAGCCCGCCAACAACAGCAGCAGCAACAACCCTCAGGTCCCCTGCCCGTTCTGTGCGCGAACCTTCGTGCCGCGTGTTCTCAAGGAGCACCTGCAAAAGGCACACATCGGCGTGCGCTCCTTCTTCCCTGGCCACAATTTCGTGCTGGCTCAGGAGAACGACGCGGCGATGGAAGCCGCGCTGATGGCCGAGAACACGCGGCACGGGGGTGGCCGTACGGCCGACGACAAGTGGTTGTGCTGTTGGCCTAATTGCACTTGTGGTGGGTATGGATACGCCGACAAGAGGGGTCTGACCCGCCACCTGCGCGAAAAGCAGAAGGCACACCACGCCGCCGCCGCCGCCGCCACCGCCGCTAATCTCGCCGCGCCCCCTGCCCCTGCTGCTGCTGTTGCTCCTGCGGCTCCGGTCCTGGCTCCGGCCCCCGCCCCCGCCCCGGTTGCGGTCCCGCTTCCCGACCCGCCTAAGGCTGGCAACTGCGCCCCCCGACGATGGTCCTGGCCTCGATTGGAGTAGAAGAGAGAAGGAATGTACCACATTAGGGTACACTGGTTCACGGGTAGTTAGTTGAGTCCATTGAGGAGGATTACTTGGCCTGAGCCAATAAGGCAGGCGTAAGGCTCGCGCCTTACAATACAACGTTCTGATCTTTATTGCGAAATACGAACCGTTCCGCTGATTTGTAAAGTGATTTTATTTTAATAATAGATTAAGGTAGGTATTCCCTCTAGAATTATCTCCGTAATTAAAATAGCCGCGCTCTATAAGTCGATTGGCGTGAGAGGGGCTTTTACGATCAACTCTCTCGCCGAAGTTGCCCTTGATCGTCTAGTAAGAAGCATGAGGGCTTCATCGATCTTATATTCTAGGGTTAATGTTAGTACAACAAGGATATTCCTACTGCAATAGGTTGGTCTGGTTTTGTATGTGTTGTATTAATTGATGTATGTGTGTAAGTTTGGAGTTGTATCAACAAAACTAAGTATTTTACAGCCTTATCCTGCCGTCTCCCCCAAACCATCGCCGTATGTCGGAATCGGTCCGACCTGCTCTATTAGTACTACTCTCGCCGGCTTCGTCATTACCACCCATCCATTTTGGTTTCTTGAACCCGTCCCCAATATCCTGGAGCCATTTCGGAGTGTCCATCGTGTCGAATGTATTCTTGAATCGATGACTTAAATTCGTGAAGAAATTGTCGTCCTCGGGCTCTGAGTCGGGGACCTCAGACCGAGAGGACTGTGCTGTCCTCCTGGTGGGCTGATCATGATATGAAGGAGAAGTAGCGAATGGTGTTCTAGCGCCATCGCGCCTAGCTGCGGGCACTGTTAAAATAGGGGTGGCACGACCCTGGCCATTGGTAGACCTAGATGCAGCCTCATCTAGTCTTCGTGAGATCGACGTCCCGTTTAACTCGCGTTCTATTAAGTCTCTCCCCTCGCGCCAAGAGCCAGTACCGTAACTAGGTTGGCTCTCTTCATCATCGTCCACGATGTCGACGCCGAATCCGAATAATCGCTTCACTTTGCCATATAATCCAAACAGCGTGGCCAAGACGGGGACGAGAACAAATATAGGGAACAGGTAGTCGAACCACTTCCCCAGCGGAGTGAGGTCGACGTATCGTCCTAGGATATCATAGAAGGTTGTCTCTTCATATACCTTTCGCGACAAGAATGTGACGAAATTGTAGGATAGTGGGACAGTTAGTCTTGCAACTTGGCCCGCGTACCAGAATGCCGACTCATGGGCTGTATTGCGTCGAACTAGAGCGCGGCCGCGCCATACTTTAACTTCGGTTACGGAGTGTAAAGCTGCCGCGCACATATACATTATCCAGAGCGCAGCGATGACCTGACCGGCGAAACCAACGCGACCTCTATCGCCTGTCCAATGATGAACCACGGTGAATCGGATGACTGATAACGACGGCAGGACCCCCTTTACCATTTCAGACCATATGATGCATCCTGAGGCTAATGTAAGGAAGATGCCAAGGAAAATACGGGAGTAAGGGATGACGCGGTAGTGAAGAAGATAACGCGTATATGGTGTGAGAAGTGTGATTCTGTCCCAGAATGAGGAGCCTGGAGAGCTTGCGCCAAAGTCAAGCTTCTTGGAAGCTGCAGAATCCAGAATCGCTTGCGTTTTTGAGGCATCGTGCAACAAACGATCCCACTCGTCTATGTACCGCGACTTGGTGTGTCGTGCTCGATTTAGTTGGCGGGTAAGGTCTGCTAAGTACTTCTCGGTGATGACTGTTGGAATTATACGGCTATCGTTGTCTTCCCGAGGTATGACATTTCTTGGTCGGGACTCCGGAATGTTGCATATATCGGACAGCTCCTCGATCCAGTCTAGGAAAGCTCTAGCGCTCCCAGTTTTACGCTTGCTCAGTTCCGATACTTGAACCTCCAAGTCTTCCAGGTTCAAGGTCGCATCCTCCATCTTTTCGTAAAGTTTAGGTGCTTGGCTTTGAAGGCGCCGTAGCCGGTGGCTGGCGCTCGCATCGCGGATCAAATTCCGGGGGATAGCAACAAGCCCGTGGCCCATAAGATAGATGGCTAGAACCAAGCACCAGCAGTAGCCAAGGGCTAATATCAATCCCTTCAGCGAAGTGAATGAAGGGCCGTAAGATATGAAGAAATACACGAGCCCCAGTACAGCTGACCCAAATACAAGTATATAGTACTGAGCATTCTGGCGCAATGAATAGAAGATTCGATCTTTAGGCTCGCGGTAACCGGCGTCGGAATACTCGGCAAGGATCGGGAGTATAAACCTGAGGGTTTTTGTGTTAGTAGATAGCTCCGGAAATGTATAAGTATGGGACAAGAGTATTACCAAGTCAGAACGAAGGTTAGCCAGTACGAAATCCTCCACGATACTAGCAACGCCCTTGGAGGCAGCCAAATGCCTCTCGTTTCATCGTCGGTACTGGCATTTGATGCGAGATCAATAGGGACTAGTAGTACAATAGTTGCCGGTAACCATAAGGCGAAAAATACGGGAACTAGTAGATAGGCTGGGGTGGTTCGCAACGGGAGGTAATGTCGCAGAATTAGGAGAACGGCGAGGGAAAGAACAAGGAGCGCGATCAGCGCAAAGACTTCTGAGGGTACCGGCGATGAGCTACTGGATATGTGTATCATCCTGGAATCTTAGGAATACCCATGGAACCCATGGGAGAAGATTACCGGTAAGCTGAAATGAATGGAATTGTTGGAGGATTAGATGATAAAGAAAGCCGCGACTAACGAAGCATACGATATCCTAGACTCCCGCTGACGTCGGCTTTACTTTAATGAATGTGGCCTGTGCAACGATATCCTTGTAAGTATCAAGTATCTACAAGGGGTACATCAATTGATGTGATTTGTATCCACATATGCATTTTACTAGGCTTCATGCAGCTAATAGGTACATGATCGTACCACTCAGGCATTCATAATTCAGCCATATTTGGGTCTGGGATTGAGATGATTTGTGGCAGTGATAATGTGGCTTCGTAATTCCCCGCTACCAGCACCTAAATGTTTTAATTGAGCCCTCAAGCACCGAGCACTTGAGCTAAACAGGGGTAGCTCAGTGATACAAGCTGGCCACTTGAGGAAAGTTGACCCCGGAATTTTTCGCACGGCTGAGGAGAGGCCAGCTAATATCATTGTGAGTAAACTGTCGGCTTCTCACACGATCAGTTTATCACCGTAGGGCCTTTCGCGCCACATCAGGTCAACTCTAACCTTTTTTCTTTCCATTTGTCCTCCTTCGTTTCTCCCTGCATATTATCACTGTATTCTTTTTTTCAACCGCTCTACCGTCATCCGTGACTCGAGTCCAGCCATGTGGTTTCCAGCGCTGTCGGCGCTATGGCTGGCGGCCACAGCTTTGGGTGCTGTGAATCGCGATGATGAGGGCAATATCAGGACTATTTCCGTGAGTATTGCGCCCACAAATGGGTCCCCTTTAGAACACTGCTAAACAATTACTCTTTTCAAGCTGCGAACACACACGCTAAAGCAGCCATATCTAGACTCTGACATGCAAAGTCGGTGGTACGATTTTGGCGGCGACACAATAGTACGGACAGACTCGTAAGTCGCTACTTTTCTGGGGGATAGATTCCACCTCCATACTGATGATTATTACTTTGTAGTTACATTCGCCTAACCTCGGATCGCCCGTCGCAAAATGGGTGGTTATTTTCTCGAGTACCCCTGACTGCTACGAATTGGGAAATCACGGTCGAATTCAAGGTCCACGGCAAAAACCAACTATATGGCGATGGCTTCGCAATGTGGCTCACGAAGGAGAGGGGTCAAAGTGGTCCAGTCTTTGGACATGCAGACAACTTCGAAGGCCTTGGCATTTTCATCGACACCTATAAGAACAACCGACCTGGAGTGGTTTTCCCGTACGTCATGGCAATGGTTGGTGATGGCAAGACGTCGTACAACAAGGATAACGACGGAAAGGATACTGAGTTCGCCGGTTGTTCTGCTCGAGGCATTCGACATGCCACCATCCCGACTAAGCTGAAGCTTACCTACTTCCAAGACAAATCGTTGAAATTGGAACTCCAATACAAGACTGAGGAGGATTGGCAGTTATGCTTTGAGACGAGCGAACCCCCGGCTATCCCCTCGGTTACATACCTTGGATTCAGCGCCGAAACAGGCGAGCTGAGCGACAACCACGACATCATCTCTATCGATGCTAAGAATCTTTATATGACTGGAGGCTCGTCCAACAGCAAACCTACGCCCGGCAGAGGAAGTGTAAAGACCCCACCGCAGCCGAAAGAGGGTGGTAGCTGGACATGGTTCTTTTTCAAGATCATCTTCTTTGGATTAGCCGTTGGCGGGGCATACGTAGGGTACACGGCGTACCGGGCGAATAAGAAGAGGAGCCATCGCTTTTGAAAGGCGAAATATATGTGTCCGATGTTTGGAGGTAGTGGTAGTGCCGAGACCGGCTCCGACGTACATATCAACAGTATACGGAGCTTTGAATCCGTGGTTTTCTGAGAAGTCTCATGGTTTCTTTCATGCCTTACGAGGTTGGCAGGCGTCCACTGGTAGTGTAAAACTAAGGAATAGTGCATAATGTAGAAGAAAATTAAGAGCCCCCAGATGCTCGGATCAAATTCAGTCCGTCAACGTTCGAATATTGAGTACATATGTAGGTATCATTGTTGGAGGCATCATGATTTGGTAGGTGGCTGTATGTGGCATGGAGCTTGGCTTGTCCGTAGTAATATGTGGTTTCTATGATTGGACCGGATTGATGTTTTCATCAGAGGCTTACTTCATGATCACAAAGAGAAGATTGTTACCGGCAGCCCTCTGAGAGAGTTGGACTGCTTGATTGATCAAGTGATTGCGCGTGGGGTTGCACCGCTTGTCATTGTACAATACAAAATTGCAAGGATGCCATCGGCGGAATCCATCCGATGCTAGGATACTAGAGAGCACGACATAGGCATTGTACTCAAACAGTATTATATTTGACATATAATCTTGACTACGCGAGTCAAATGACTTCTGCAGCCACACATTAAAATTGGATATTTTCTAAACACTTAGGTTATACTCTCGGGGATACGTATAACGTTGAGTGTAAAATTTCAACTTGATAGGGGCATAGAGACATCTATATATGCGTTCTCTCATCCCTCACCTAGACTAGTATGACTTCGAGATTATGACGTCGAATGGTTGAGCAATTCGTCCACTAACAGTATACACGCAGTAGTAGGACTCTTACCCCACGTTCATATGTACATCAATGGATACTAGCCGTGATCGCCTAGACTCGACGTTGAAATGTATACGCAACTTACCTGCATTGATACACTTACCTTAGTCAAGGTAGAAACTGGAGAGAGATCCCCCATTCTCCATCAATGATCTGTCCACTCATACCACCACACGAATAACCGAATATGTACGGCACACCCCTTCAGGCAATTTGTACCTCTAGTCATCCCATCAATGCAATGGCGGGATTCTAAAAAAAGAGAAAAGGAGAGTAAGATTGCAGTCTCGTCTAAACCCGCCATCCAGCAATGCTGCTTAGGATCTTATCTAGTTCCCGATCTTGATTGACGATGGAACCCTCCAATAAGTCAGGTATCTAGGTTGGTATTCGCCCAGTTTCCCAACCCACTATTATAAAGGATCTACGTAATTCCCACATGAGATTTTCAATGTTTCTTCAGATTTAAACCAAACCCCCGGCTTAGTATTTTTTACTAGATTTACTAGACGATTAAAACCCAGCCATTTTACTGGGGGGATATGCGGCTTTTTCATTGAGCTTGAAACGCTCTAGCCAGTGTTTCCAGCTCGTTACAGCCATTAAGCCTTCAATCATCATCATCCACCCCCGCTTATCGTTGGTGATTGGCACAGAGGCAAGACAGCAAGAGAGAAAAGGGCAAAAGGGACCCCACCTTTTCGATCCTCTCGATGGTCCAACATGCTCCTACTTCTCGTCTTCACCGGCTCCCCGTCTGAAGAAGAATCCCTCAGTCTCGGGGCTTTTGTCTCTTCTGTCTCTTCCATCACTAACTATTTACCTATACTTACACGATCTTTGTGGGTTAGGTAGTAAATAGTAGGGTTATGTGGGCTCGTGCTATTTTTTGTATAGCAACCCGACCCTCGAATCTGTTCAAAATTCACTCTCCCTTAAGCACATGAGGTCTTAGGTCGGGTAGGTAAGGGTACATGCCTGATCTACCAGATCCCTACCAAACATTACTCGAACTCCATGTCCCCCAGCTCCTCAAATGCCCCGGTATCCCAGCGCCCCTAACTCTCTTTGCACGAAGAATATTGAAGGCGCTGTACTTGTACGTTCTTAGCGTCGATAGGCGTCGATAGGTTCATTACCTACCCGGGTTAGGTCCTAAAGCTTTTAGGTACCTTCCCCAGTTGTTCCCGCTCGTCTCGCCGTCATTCAGCCCACCTATCCCACATATCGTCGCTTCTCCGAGTCCCCTCCTTGCTCCGAATTCAAGATTTGTTACCTGCTACATACTGCTACCTACCTACTTACCTAGGTCCTACAATCTTGAGCTCCCTACCTCCTACCTTTGCTGTGCCGCATCGCATTCCCTCAAATCGAACTCAACCAAGTAGAATCTCCGTCTATTCGTATCGTGACTGCAACCGCCGAACATTCAATCGTCTAGCGCATCCTCCCCGTTAGATTGGCCCGTGGATGTCTTTTTCTTCGTTCAAATAACTGTCGGAGAAAGAGAGTCTATCCACCTAACCCACCTACCCAGCGCAAAGTTGAAGCGGCTCAATTGGTTCCTTCAATTGGCCTCTTATCCTCTTTGTGCTTAACCGATTTACCACCCATTCACCTGCTTGGAAAAGAAGTACAGTGAAGCTTGCTTGTTTCGAAGGGCTATTCATCTTATCTTAGAAAACTGTTGATTCCAGTCACAAGATTACCGATACATATCTAGGCCAGCTACCATCAGCTATTTTTGAATCCTTCTGCGCTCATTCGTCTACCTTTGGACACTCTAGCGAAGGAGCGTCGCATATTATTCAGCTCTAAGCCCTTCCGCCTTCCACATACATATTTCCTTACCTTACCTATACCTACCTTGGTGCACACCCGGGTGATACCTAGCTATCACACGTCCTACAGTACCTGTCGAACATTGCAAAGCCGCAGGCCACACCTCCTATCGCACTATTCCTAACCGACAGCTGGCCTCGTATCCGAGCCAGTTTCTCTAATCTACCAAATCTCTTACTAGCCTATTCCACCGCCACGAGCGCCTGGCGCCTCGCTTTCCTAAACATCATATCATATGCCGAGTCTAGGATTTCTCAAGAAGAAGCGGACGAAGGAGGAAAGACCAGATTCCTCCAGCCAACCCACGAGTCCAGTTACACCAATCACCCCGACATCCTCGAGGACATTCGAGTCGGGCTCCATCGCCACCATCGCAACGCATAGCACTTCCGCCACGAGCACCGCTTCTCATTCTCAATCGCAATCGCAACCATCAACACAGCCTGCTCCAGAGGCACCGGCTTCTGCTGGTGGAGGGCCGCAAATGAATCCGTCGGTAGCCCACCAACCCGTTCCGTACGGGCTCCAGCCTACTCCGAGCCCCGCGCACACGGGAACGCCGCAAAATCTACCGAGCATCAACAATTTGATCAACCTCCCACAAAATGACGGTATGGCGTGTATACCGCCATAGTTAGTGTCTAGTCATCTAATGAGAAAAATAGGTCACCACGGGACACCACCGCCGCAACACCAAGTGCAACACGCTGAGGTTAGGGTAACAAAGGGGAAATACTCGCTTACCGACTTCGACCTCCTCCGAACGCTCGGTACCGGAAGCTTTGGCCGAGTCCATCTAGTTCAGTCGAAACACAACCAAAGATTTTACGCTATCAAGGTTTTAAAGAAGGCTCAGGTTGTCAAGATGAAACAGGTCGAACACACCAACGATGAGCGACGGATGCTCGGGGAAGTCAAACACCCATTTCTCATTACGTTGTGGGGTACATTTCAAGACCCAAGGAATCTATACATGGTTATGGATTTCGTGGAGGGCGGCGAGCTGTTCTCCCTACTAAGAAAATCCGGCGTGAGTTGGCAACTCTCCTCGACTAAAATGCATGTAAACTGACAGGCTTTAGCGATTCCCAAATCCGGTAGCCAAATTCTACGCCGCCGAAGTTACCCTCGCACTTGAATATTTGCATTCAAGAAACATCATTTACAGGGACTTGAAACCTGAAAACTTACTCCTGGACCGTCACGGACACCTCAAGATAACAGATTTTGGGTTCGCGAAGAGAGTCCCGGATAAGACATGGACGTTATGTGGGACTCCGGACTACCTAGCCCCAGAAGTGGTTTCCAACAAGGGCTACAATAAGTCCGTTGACTGGTAAGTCGGTTCGTATACCGCAGTTGACAATTTATTTTCTCACAATGCTCCATATCAGGTGGTCTCTAGGCATCTTAATATATGAAATGCTCTGTGGTTACACGCCGTTTTGGGATAGCGGCTCGCCGATGAAAATTTACGAGAATATCCTGAGAGGCAAAGTCAAGTACCCGGCGTATGTCCACCCCGACGCCCAAAACCTGCTCGAGCGTCTTATCACGCCGGACCTCACGAAGCGACTGGGCAATTTGTACGGTGGATCACAAGACGTGAAGAACCACCCCTGGTTCTCAGAAGTAACCTGGGATAGGTTATCAAGAAAGGATATCGATGCTCCATATACACCACCGGTCAAGGCCGGTGCTGGTGACGCGAGTCAGTTCGATAGGTACCCTGAAGAAACGGAGAAATATGGCCAGTCAGGGGGTGATGAGTAAGTCGAGCTTCAACCGAATTAAATGCCGATGAAACGTATGTGTCGTGGCGCTAACGTCTGTAGGTATGGTCACCTATTCCCTGATTTTTAACGAAGCGATGAATTGTTCTACCCGCGCTATCGGGCGAGGCCGGTGGACTTTTCTTAAGCCCGAGTCACTCCAAATGGACCGGATTTGGGCGAAAATCTAGCTGGGCAGCTTCGCCTCTTACGAATCCCTCAAAAGGAAGCGATGGCGGTTGCCGTTATGGCTCGTGATATTATGTCGCACGCGATGGAACATGATTGGGAGGGGGTCATAAACGGTGTGTGGCATCTTACGTCGGGACGAACATCCGTTTTAACGCTTGGAATGGGAAACGAAAAGGGGAGGTACAACCATGGTAGATGTCTACCTAGCCTTGGAATATTCTACAAACATGCATTATAGGTTGGATGATCGAAGAGTCGGGCGTCCTGGTTCGCAAAAAGGGGCTGTGTCGCCTTGTGTAGCATCAGGTGCTGTTTACAGTTCACCTTTGTATTATTCCCGGAGGTAGGTAATTGTGTTGAACACATGCTCTTCCTACCACAGTAGTGTTGCCATTTGGTATGGCGATATCCAATGAACTAGGGGAATTATCACCAGACACGTAGATGTGGGGGCGTCCCGCATGAGGCTCTTCTGAACTTCTGTGCGCGCAACCCTCCAAGAAGCTCCTCCCACCTCTTATTTTGTCTGCGCCTCGCTATGTTTTCTTGGCCGATTTATAAGTTTAAACTCCGAGCCGATTGTATAATTCCATCATCCATTTGCCTTCCCCCATCCTATTATCATGTTGACGGTATGATGATAACCAATGACATGGAAATACGGAATTGTGGGTATTTCTGACTCCTATTGATTAGCCTTTCAGAAAAAGCCACATCATTTTTGAAACATCTATCAGTGTGCTGGGTCGATGATGAAATACTGTGAATGTAATCCATATGGATACCTTGTCACGTATATGTACGCAGCTATTAAACGGGTTAAACGAGCTAAACGAAAGCAACGCTACCGGGCCTAGGTCCATGGTATGAGATGGAAAAGAAAATTAATAATAATGTAAGAATCAAATTAAGAATCGGGACGGATTCACGGAATACTGCCGTGATCCATCTCTTCAACCAATCCGGTCCCGTCTTCTCCACAGGTTGCTTACAGTTCAGACAAGCTTCTAACCTAACCTAGTCTACCCGCCTCTCTCTTATTTCTCTTTAGCTCTTAGCTTATAATCGCTTTTATCTATCTATCTCTATCATGTGTTAGTAGATCTCTCTTGCATGCCGCTACGACTTCAATCTGCATCTTTGCCTACTGTACATATTAGTTCGGTAAAGCATCGCCTCACAGCTTCTCCGCAACAGTTAGGTCTGCGCCTCCTGCACGTCACCTGCGACTTGCTTAATTAAAGATGCGTTGAACCCCCATTGATCGAATCGTTATCTCGTTTGATAGATACCCGCACCCTATTGCTATTGCTGTATAACGACCCGAGTTTCTTGGAAATAGCATCAATATGGATGACTATCTTTTCCGCTATCACGTTGATCAATGCCACGTTGTTGAAGAGAAAACGACTTATTTAGAGATTCTCAATTACTCGGTACGTTTTGCTCTTGCGGACCCACCAGCATATTCGACCTAGCTATGAATGCCGAGAGACTTATCAAAACCAATTACACGATCGTAAGCCTGTACTAATTTAGGGATTGTTAGGACGACGCATATGACACTTGCGAGGCACATCCTTTGATAACAGGGGATGATTTCGACAATTACCTCCGCCGAACAGTATGTTGAAATTTTATCTCATGGCGGCCCCCTATTGGTGCATTGCGGGGTATCAACGAATCCGCTCATCGAGGTGCCTGCATCGTTTGTCTCAAACTCATAAACGCATTGTGCTGACAATACTGGTATATTAAAGGGCGCATTTGAGCCCCCGATTGTACGGAAGGGAGTAAAACTACAAGGTGGAATTCGTCTTATGTAAGACTTATCGTGAGATTGAGACTGAGACTGAGGCTGATGCACAGCAGAGTTCAAAAGGATGCCAAACATGCGGATACGTTCGCACCCCTCCACATCTCCCTACAGCCAGAAAACTATGAATCGATGGTGAGGGTATGTATATTTTAACTTCATTACCCTCTCACCACTTAGCGACTGGTAATTCCCTTGGTATAATCCCCTCATTCCGTGAGGGCTACATGCTATATCCTACAATTTGGAACGTGTTATCAGGCATTCTTAAGATTAGAGCCGCTGACTAAGTCGTATAGACATGGCATCTCCCATTCCGCGCGATTGAGGGTAGCAGTATTGTTGGGCCATTCTTCTGGTGTGCTCATGACCAAGATGAGGATGATCGCCATCTACGTAAGAACCCCTTTAGTACACACGTTCTCAAGCGATATAGTGTGATATGATTCTCGGCAAGCACTATGATTCTAACGCTCCATAGAAATCATCTTCCGGAAATCCGACGTACGCAAGAAGGCTATGACCAGAGGATGGGAAATCAGTACGTAAATCTTGGTCTCTGTATCACTTATATGCTCCTATTCGTCGGGCGTTACGTCCAGGGGCAGACTTTTCGACCACGCTCGAGGCTTGCTATGAACGAAAATCACTAACTTTCATTTTCAAAGTGCTCTCATACTCATACAAGACCGGCATAACTACCGGATTTGTGAAAGGGACCCCAACATCAGATATCGTCGATTCCCTCAAGCACCTGACCGCCTGCCGGGATCAGACTGGCCATCCCCTTCTTCTGCCAATGATCATTCTCTCCCATGACCTTTCACACAAGGGTGATACGAGACAGCGTGATGCCCGAGATTGGCTTCGGCGTCTTGAGAATGCGATCACCATGCGCGATGAGATAGATGAGAAGGAAGTCTATTCGGACTTCGATGTAGACGGAATCAATAGAGACCTAGTGGAGTGCCACTCGCAGGTTCTGTGGAAGCGGCCCCAAGCCTATCAAGAAATCGTCAAGGAGATTAAGGATGCGATGCAGAAATTCATGGAATACATGCCGGAAGACAAGCGCACGAAATCGCTCAACGCTTTGCACAACAACATGCTAGCCAGGTTGGAATTCTACCGAGTCAAGCTCACAGGCATGGAACATTATATCCATACAACGTTGGAACGGTTGCATATCCAACGGCAAGCCGTAAGTTCCCTTTCACTACAAATTCACGTAGATATATTATACTAATAAATAGGAACTAGTTATATAACGTCATGGCTCAGAAAGAATCTAAGCTCAACCTTGAGATTGCGTCACAACAGAGACGTTTAGCACATGCTACCAAGCGTGATGGGACTGCCATGAAAACACTGTCACTTCTTGGCGCCGTGTTCCTCCCCGGGACGTTTATGGCCTCCATTTTCAGCATGACTTTCTTTGATTTCAATGTCGGTGAGTAGCTACCTTTCATACCACCCCCTTTTAACCTGTATCTTACTTGAGACCATTTAACTTAATGCTGACTATGTTAGGGCCAAACTACGGCGATCCTAGTGACTCCTCAGGCGATGGGGCACAAGTATCAAACTTGCTATGGCTATATTTCGCCGTCACAGTGCCGTTGACGCTTATCATCCTTGCCTTCTGGTATTGGATAGATAAAAGGCGTGAGAAGAAGTATGCTGAAGAGGATGTGGAGATCGAGAAAGGTATCGACACCATGGAGAAGGACATTTTGGCTATTATGCGGAAGAAGACCATCAGCAAAGCCACTACATGGACATCCGGCGGGCCTTTGGGGGCATCGAAGAGGACAATACTGCCCAAGCGAGAAAGGCCGCCGATAAAAGAAGCTGAGGACGGGACGTACGAGATGGTGTGACTAGATGGTAGAGATTTGGGACGTCTGAAGACGAGCGTGACTTTTGCTGATATCCCGATTGACCCGGATTACGAATCTGATGATAGCGCTTTCGATTGAATGACGACCTCTGCCGGTAGACCGGACGACTCGACGACTTTTACGACTATTTTACGAAGTATATACCCACGGCACATACTCAATCGTTTATATACTTGGATAGAAACTCGCGATATAGCTTACTTAGGTACATACTGACCAATGATGAACTTTCCACCCATATTCCTAATTGTTTTATACGAATTTTGGTATCCATCTATCCATACGGCGTATATAGCCTATCCCCTATCCATAGGGGCAAGCGCGCCTTCCTAGTAAGACAAGATCCTCATCTCCCTACCTAATCCCAAACTTAGAGTTTCGATCCCGACCCCTTCGCATCAGGCGGCAACAGCTTAAATGCCTGGAACGGCAATCCGAGGAACTCATACATATGATGCCAGCGATCACTCCCGAAAAACGGCTCGCTCCGGCCCGTCGCCGCATTCGTGACCCAGAACCAGGGCGCACCAAACGCGCCGCGCCCCACCGCCTCCTCCGTCGTCCGCCGCAGCACATCCTTATACTCTGCCGCGGCAGCCGCCTTCACGACCTCCTCCACCTCCGCGCTTGTAAGCAGCTTCGCCGCATCCAGCGCAGCGCGCAGCGCCTCTGCGTTGTTAGGCGGTCGGTGCTCTGTCCAGAAGGCGTGGAACAGCGCGCGCCACGAGGATAGGTAGGTGGAGGCGGGGAAGTGGGATTTGATGTAGCTGAGCCCGCGGAGCGCGAATTGCGTCTTTCCTGCTTCCATTAGGTCGCCCGGCGGCGACACATTGGAGAGTCCCACGGCGGCTAGCGAGCGCCGGCTGTCGTGCGCGCC
Source organism: Hypomontagnella monticulosa (assembly GCA_902825475.1). Lineage (NCBI taxonomy): Eukaryota > Fungi > Ascomycota > Sordariomycetes > Xylariales > Hypoxylaceae > Hypomontagnella > Hypomontagnella monticulosa. The sequence continues at coordinate 1,609,827 of CADEBF010000011.1, read as the reverse complement.
GAAGGCGGCTTTGGCTGGGACGACCCAGGGGGGTTTGTTGCCTGTGTCGCGTTAGGGCGGATATGCATACGCGGGTGTAGATGTGGATGTGGATGCAAGATTTGTTTTACGTATCACTGCGTGAGGGTGGGGAGGTGGGTGGTGGTGAGAATGGTGTGGCGTGGTACAGCTGGTGGTAATAGGCGATAGCAGAGAGCACATACCGGTGGCGCCATTGACAGCACCGAGGAGGAATGGATGAACTCTGGATTTTTTTCGTGGTTAGTTATTGTTCGGTATTACGCCACGGCGTTGTAGCTATTGCTACAGCTATAGGGATCTGGTGGGATTTGAGACATTCGCCGCCGCCACTACGCCTTCGCCATGTAATGGCTGACCGATTAAAAAAGCACTGACTCGATTTCTACAGAGTGCTGCTTTAGAAGGTCTTGACTGTTCAGCACCTGAATGAGTGTGATATAGCTGTATAGCGAGGCTAGATGCCTTCTGAGTCAGCTACAGGTTGGCTCTAGGATTCACTCGGAGGGAGTCAGTTACCGATGTCAAGGTATAAGTCGATATGGCCACCCATGGTGAATATTTGGTTATCCGTAGATTCAAGCTTGTGTATAATTATATAAAATTGAACTTAGAAACATCAGGTTTAGCTCACATTGCGTGATAATCGATCGGATGAGGTATGTAGATGTAAGAAGGCATGTAAGTCGTGGTATATAAGAGGTATACCGGTTTAGTAATCAAACCTCGGCTAGATTTGCCCCACTTCCGACCAAGATAGCTCAAGATAGCTGTTAGGGAGAGGGACTTGATAAGTCAATTGATCTTGTGAAACTCATGAAAAAATCATCATTCCCTCCTATAAATAACCATTATGCGATAATTAACCACAGTAAACCCCTCGTGTATTAACCCCCCGTTGATTGAATGCAAATGCCGTTTGGCTTCTTGACCTTTATCCACCACGGCTTTCTCTTGCGCCACCCAGTATCAATATCCCGCGTAACCCGAAGCTCTCATTCCCAATCCGGCCTTAGAACTCCTTAAGATTGAATTGTTCCATCTGTGCCGGGCCGTGGCGCACCTGTCGCCAACTTGCCCATGAAACCTCCGCTGACGAGGTTCATGGCCGTTTGGAATGGATCAATACCACTCTTGGTTGCCTTTTCAAGCCCAGCGGCTTTGAAAGCCTGCTCAAAGTCGCGTCTGATGTCCTCGAAATCTTCGATACCTAAACTAACGCGCAAAAGGTCGGCTTTGCATAGAAAGTTGAGTCAGCAATGTCTTCACAAATACGGAGAGCGCCGATAAAGGCTGGTGTGTACATACGCGTAACGCCACCCTTGATTTTCTCCTCATCCGGCATCTGCTGGTGCGTCGTTACCCACGGGTGAATGATGAGAGTTTTGCAGTCTCCAACGTTGGCCAAGTGGCTGGCCATTTTCAAGTTGTCAACCACGGCACGGACCTGCTCAACTTTCCCGGCCTATAATCAAAGTCAGCACCTAGTACACTGGAACACCAAATGCCGTACAGTGGAACCATCATTGGGTTATACACTTACCACGCCGAATGTCAGGACACCACCAGCTCCCTTCGGCATCACCTTCTTCGCGAGTTCGTAGTCAGGGTGGGACTTCAAGCCGGGGTACAACACCCAGCTGACACAGGGGTGACCTTCGAGCCACTCGGCAAGCTTCTGTGTGTTCTCGACCGTCCTCTGACCACGAAGGGGAAGTGTTTCTAGGCCCTGAAGGAACAGCCATGCGTTAAAGGGGCTCATACAGGGACCGAGGTCACGCATGCTGTCCATGCGCAACTTGGCCGCCAGTGCTTTCTTTCCGTATGTCTCCCAGAACCGCATGCCGTGGTAACCCTCGGCCGGCTCCGTGAAGCCAGGGAATTTTCCTGATGCGCTCCAGTCGAAGTGTCCGCCATCGATCACAATACCACCCATGCTGGTTCCGTGGCCACCGATCCATTTCGTGGCCGAGTGTGTAACAATGTCAGCTAGAGCCGCGAGTCAGCTGACAAATTCTGACTTGAGATGGATCACGAGTGTGCAATGCAATTTATATACACCTACCTCCGAGTTTGATAGGCTGGCTTAGGTACCCGCCCATGCCAAAGGTGTTGTCGACAACTAAGGGGATGCCGTGCTTGTGAGCCACGGCAGCGATGGCCGCAATATCCGGGACACTGTGCTTCGGATTGCTGATTGTCTCGATGTAGATGGCCCTCGTGTTCTCATCAATTGCCTCGTCAAACTTTGCTGGGTCGTTGCCAACCACCCATTTGACGTTTATCTTGAACTTGCTCAAATACACTCGAAATTGGTTGAAGCTACCTCCGTACACTGTGTAACCGCAATTCAGTATGACGGAGCAAACATTAAAACCCTATCATCGAGATCCGCAGACTTACACCAACTAGTACTTATGAAATTTTGGCCAGGTTCACAGCATTGTGTCAAAGCCATAAACTAGATTCGGGATTCTTTCTTAGTATACGGACGATGCCGGTGATATTTCTGAGTAACGACTCACTTGCGCAGCGTGACCAGATGCGGTGGCTACAGCTCCAACGCCACCCTCTAGCATCGCCATTCGGGTTTCGAAGACTGTATTCGTGGGATTTCCCATACGAGTATAGACGTATCCATCCCTGGACCAAGCAAATTTGCTTGCTCCATCCGCAGCGTCGGAGAAGTTATACGCAGCAGTTTGGTAAAGGGGTACAGCTCTCGAACCGTTGATGGGATCCGGCTCCTGCCCGCCATGTACGGCGATTGTGTCGAAGCTAGGCTCCCTAGTATATGTCTTTCGTTAGAAAGGTATGTTCTCCTTTTCTCATTGGGGAGCTATGGGAGCATACCAGTCCAAGTTGCTAATTGATCCCGGTGGAGACATGTTCAAGTCGATGAGAGTATAAGTGTACTAATGTTACTAATAAGTGTCTATATCTTGCAGTCTCTGTCTCGAGTTTGTTGAGCATATAGACGTATCTGCAACCTGGACTTATATAGCGAGGCTCGGCATTAAATGTATGTTGGCGCCACGGTGTAAGATGACCGAATTACGGGTGTATACATACCTGTCCCCTCACCCTGCATCTCCCAGTCAAGAAAATGTACCTACTTGAGATAAGGTACTTACTCCCGTCCATACCCGGATGCTATTTGGCTACCCAAGTGCTCTCTAACTGCAATGCAACACGAGCAAAGCCCGAAGCCTCCTCGTTCGTCGTATGATAGGGACCCACAACCCCAGGTCCTAGTCCCCTTGGAGACATCCCGTACATATATGGAGATAAGTATATATGTCGCATACATATGTGAGGCGACGGCGTTCCCCGCACGTTCATGGATTTGTGATAACGGCGGCTGCAAGGGAAAATGACAATTTGGTGATTGCTGATCACCGCCACGAGCCCACGGGGACCCGAGTTTACGGTCCACCACATGCTAAGACCGAGAGGCTCTCACGCCGCTCGGCCATTGGGTAAGTTCCACGTTTCTGGGATCCTTCCATGGGGTCAATTACACATGCCAGAATGAGCAATCATTTTCGAGAGCACCACTATAGCGGGTCGTCCTGCGGGACACAAACCGTAGCGATTCTATTCATGGTTTCTCCATCCTAACTACATACATACAATGTAAAATCTAGGATCAATGTGTGTGTTCTGTTGAACCACGTGTTACACACGATCGATGGAACCGCAACAGTTACATTTCCTTCATCTCCTAGCCCACTTGCCGATCTAGCTGGTAAAGTTGACGTTTGTTCCCGGTTTGGTATTTACCGTCAAGGTACTGTCGGTGTGTTAGCAGTGCATTAGTCTCGTTGTACGAAACACCAGCATCGAGTGGGACTCACAAAACGTCGGGACGGGCATAGCTGCCAACGGGATCAAAATCAAGCTGAGGATAACTTGTCAGCTCATTCATATAAGAAAGATCATGCGGCTCTGATAAGCTTACTCTTGACTCTGTCACCTCGGACATTTTCAAATCAGCAAATATGATTTCCTCTTTGTCCCACACGGGCTCAGTCAGAGGAACACCCAGAGGCCCGACGACGAAAGAGCCTCCATGGTTGACAATGTCGTCTGGTTCCCACCTAGAGCCATCCGGCTTCCGGTCGTGGTGTTCAGCGGTGAACGGCGGGTAGTCTTTAGGAAAATCAGAAACCTTGCACATCGAATTCACTGAAACGACGAAACATCGTCCCTCTTTGGCAATATGTTGCATCGATGCAATCCAAGATGGTAAATCATCCGCGTTTGGCGCGAGATAAATCCTGTTTTTTATGCTGCAGTTAGCCGGTTTGGGTATTCAGCTTGGTGGCAACGCTTTCTTACTCGACACCTTGTTGGTAGAGTGCCATTCTCGCGGCAGGCATGTAATTCTCCCAACTGCGAATTCGTTAACATATAGGCACCCATATTGAACCAGGAAACGTCACCATATCAATGTACCGATCTTTCCAATATCGGTTTGGACTACTCCAAGACCATCTCCCGCCCCTCTTCCCCATACCAAGCGTTCTGCAGCTGTTGGGATCAACTTGTTTCTGCTTAGCTTATACGGCGAATATTTGCAATTGTTGGCCAAACTCACCTTGCGATGCTTCAACAACACTGACCCATCCCGACCGACCAGTAGAGCAGTGCAGTAAAGCGTTCCCCCATCTTTCTCAATAATTCCAACTTGAATATACACCCGGTGGGATTTCGCCGCTTTCGAGATGATGTCAACCGCTGGTGAAGCAACGGCAACAGCCGAGTCGTGATATTTAGCGTACCATTCTCTTCCTTCACGAGGTCAATCGTGTAACTTTCCGACCCGTATTTCCGCGAATTTTACTCACCACGGGGCTCTCGAGCACCAATTGTGGCATCGAACGCATACCGCCATGGATATGCAGATAAGAAGGCCTCACTGCATAACAGCATTAGTTATTATTGTTGGTTCTGGTTGCGTATGCAAGTACTTACGGAAACACGATAAGATCTGCCCCCGCCTCCGCAGCCTCGCCGGCAAGTCTGCTAAGCTTCTCTAGACTCTTGTTGAGGTCGAAGGAGACGGGCGCCGCTTGTACGGCAGCGACTTTCACCACCCGAGCGGTAGCCATATTGTCCAAGTTGCTAGATTCGAAAAGTTATGATCCTGCTCATAAACCGAAGAAGCTGTAGTCTATACTTCAAATTGGGGGTCGTCAAGCTTCCTAACTTTATGAGGCTAAGTGGTTTCTCATTGGATTCGAGTCTCCATGTGGTCCAGGGTCTGGTCTTGACCAGACACGCGGGATGGGCCGGGAGCCACTATATTAGTCGCTTATTGTAGACGATACCAAACTGAGCTATAATAGCTGTAGGGCCAAGATAACTGCAGGTGGATAGTGCATCGTGGTACTCAGTTAATGGAACAAGTCGTAGTAGATTGTGGGGCCGAGGCACATTATGCAGTACCACGGCGCATACTACTCTGCAACACGACGCAGATCCCGAAGGTAGCAAATCCCGGCCACTACCCCCGGCTCGCAGGGCGGTAGGCCGAATACCGGGGGCAAGGAGGTACGTATACACCTGTACTTCTCGGTCTGTAAGGTCAAGCAGGAGCTTCCGTTGCAACGGCGTCTGCGGGGGGTAGCATATGCAGTTTGCTGGCCAACTTGTCGGGACTCTTGATAGTCCCGGGCGGACGGGGAAAACAACGCATTGGTATCGTACTGATATGATCATACTTAGCCATGATGTGGCTCTGGGATCACCCCTTTATCTTTCAAGCTCGCCAGTCTATCTTCATAGTTTGAGCTACCTTGTTTGAACTATCTTGCTAGACGACAAACAAATACTTCAGTCGACATGGCAACTCGTGAGTGGACCTTATCTAAGCTAACTGAGGAGACATTCTCACAACTGGCAGTTCTCAATCATAACCCAAGCCCTGATAACTTCTACGCGGGCCTTATTCAGGGGCAGAAGTTCGCAGTCATCCCAGAGCTAGTTCTCGACTCAGGCGAGGTTTTAGAATCTTGTCCGATCGCCTACAAGACATGGGGCCGACTCAACGAAACTCGAGATAACGTTTTGGTGATCTGTCATGCTCTCACCGGCAGCAGTGACATCAGCGACTGGTGGAGTCCGCTTCTAGGCCGCGATAAAGCTTTCGACCCAGCACATTTCTTCATTTTCTGCGCCAACGTTCTCGGTTCGCCCTACGGAAGCGCCTCGCCGCTTACTACCGACCCACGGACAGGAAGGCCGTACGCGAGCGAGTTTCCGCAGACTACGGTGCGCGATGATGTGCGGTATGTTACACAGCTTATATTACGTGCGCTTTTCATATATTACGTCGGCACTAATACAACCTCCGCATGTACAGAGCGCACAAGTATGTTCTCGACGCCCTAGGGGTCCAATCCGTGGCAGCCGTGATCGGCGGCTCGATGGGCGGGATGACGACACTCGAGTGGCCGCTCTGCACCGCCCCGGGTTACGTTAGGAGCATCATCCCGATCGCGACCGCGGCCGACCATAGCGCTTGGGGCATATCCTGGGCTGAGACACAGCGCCAGTGCATCTACTCGGACCCCAAGTTCGATGACGGTTACTATGACCCACGGCCCGAGGGACAACCCTCCGCTGGCCTCGCTGCCGCCCGCATGGTTGCCATGCTTACCTACCGCTCGTGCATGAGTTTCGACAGCCGGTTCGGCCGTAAACCCCAGCGGCAGCAGAAGCCGCGCCCCGTGCAGGAACCACCACTAGACCTCCCACGGACGGACGTTCCGACCGCTACAACGACACCGACTCAAGAGGAGCCAGATAAGAGGAGCTGGGCCGACAGGCGCAAGCCGTCATTTTCTGCTCAGGGGTACTTGCATTATCAGGGGCAGAAGTTCATCCAGCGCTTCGACGCCAACTGTTACCTACACATCACCAACAAGATGGACGCCCACGACGTGACGGTTGGTAGGACAGCAGCACAGGAGGAAGACCATGATGATAACGCCCTGCGCGAGGTTCTCGCCGTCGTACCACCTGGGGCTTTGGTAGTCAGTGTCGAGACCGACGCGTTGTTCCTCCCCGAACAGCAGGAGAGGCTAGCAGCTTGTCTTCCTGACGCCACACTCGCAATGCTAAAGTCGTCAGATGGTCACGACGGCTTCTTACTCGAGTTCGAGCAGCTACAGACTTTGATACTAGGCAAACTACGAAGAGACTTTGCACATTTCTACGGGGCTGCTAATGATGATACTGGTTTCTTCGACGAGCCCACGGCACAACCTGGCGGTGCTAGCCTTACCGGCGAAGTGGAAGCATGGTGAGGAGATTGAGACGTATATCTATCTGTATGATGACTGTATATCAAGCGTTACATTATGGGTTTTAAGGAGTTCTGGGATGGATTGCTCGTTTTCGTATCGATTTCCTGGCTGCTACTGTTGCTTAATGTCTAGTATCTCATTATTTACCCAGGTACACAGTATAGGTAGCTTTTATGACGATACGTTTCAGTTACACGACCGCTGTGGCGTCTCCTATACGTCTTAATATTATACATTGCATCGCTATTGACCATTATACAAACGCATCGGCCGATAACGCCCAAGACAGTGGCTTCAGGGGGCTGACCACCAAGTAAATTCTGCAGCATCTGGCCATGAGGGCAAAGTCGCATGAGATTCGGGTGTCATTTTCGGCTACGAGATGGATACGACTCTGACAAGCAGACACAATAAGCACAACGGCAAATCGACCGGGTCGTATGAAGTTATCCCCGCGGGGCAAATAAAGTTCTTAGTATAACTTGAGTAGCAAAAGTTCCGAGCAGGCCGGCTGACTGGAATTGTTGGTTACTCAGCCTACCGCAACAGAAAAGAGGCGTATCTGTCATCATCAACCATTCCGGAGATTCCCGGCGATGAATCCACCCTCCCACCAAATCTCACGATCGGACGGGAAGAGGCAAACAAACGAACCCATCTGGGACCCTCTTCATACGGCCGATTCGAAAAACAAGTTAAATCCTGAACAGAAACATTTCAAACACCGCGCCCCCCTTATATAAACCAAATCCAGTAAGTACGGGGGAAAGGGGGGCCCGCTTTGGGAAGAAAGGATCTGCCTAGTGCATAGAAGCATGGTATCGTCACGCGTAGCACCTATCATAAATGCCGGCCGGGATTTGGGAGATGCTCGTCCCCTCTCCATTCTCACTCCCTTTTTTCCCCAGCCTTTGCGGCTACGGACGCAGGGTACAGTACATAGGCTATGCTGTACCTAGGGATGTAGATGTGGATTGCAAATGCTAAGTACCTTACATATCCACAGAGTCGGGCATTGCATTACTGATTCCATCATTGATTTCCGTCTTTCCTGGATCTCGAAGCCCCGTGTGGTGATGATGATGTTGTGGTGATCGGCCCACGCCGAACGGTTTTCACGATCTTTAGACCTTTTTTTCCAGTCCCCTAGCTTTCTTTCCAGAATCTCGGTAACCCATCCCGACTGACGCCATCCCGCGGGTTTCTGGTTGGTGTGAACTCGACTTCGCTAGCAGTTTCCGTGTCCCGCCCCTCCTTCCCTCTCCGTCGCGCCGGCAGGCTGAGTTGGTTTTCTTGGCGGCGATGGCTAGCCGCGCTGTTCCCGCCCAAAGAGGCAGTTAAAGGGGGAACATAAAAAAGAACTCCAGCCAACGTGTCTAAATTCGTATTCCGCAATGAAAACTCAAGAATCATACCAATCTTTCAAAGTAATCTCACATTTCTCCTCACTTCAATCATATCACCGTTTCACAGGCCTCCGATAGGAACACTCGGATCTCACTTACAGGTGAGATACAGTGATCGAATCCGCCCACGGGACCTCAACATCTCCGACGGACTGGCGGTCTATTCGATATAGTAGCACAGGGCAGCGCAACATATTACCAAGACGTCTTTGGATAAATATCCCACTACGGCACGATAATATCCGTGCAGGAACCATAATCATACTATAACGGTCGTTTTCATCATGGTAACAGCGACGGCGAGCAAGCCCTGGCTAGTCCAGAAGTACGGCGGCACCAGTTTGGGAAAGCTGCTGGATAGTATATGCTGCAACATCATCCCGCAGTACAACATCGAGCACAATCTTATCGTGGTCTGCTCAGCGTTCTCTAGTACGCTAAAGGCTAGTGGGACGACTAGCCTGTTGATCCAATGCATATCATACGCCGAGCTTGGCGTTGACGCCCAGAAGAAGTTAATAGACTTGGTGGATGTGATAAGAGACAATCATCTAAACGTCTTGGCGGCGTTTGCGGGCTCCCCTGAACGGGTGGCTGCCGATTCGCAGATCTTTGAAGATACGGCCTCTGGAATCAAGAAGGAATGCGAGGCCCTCAAGAGCTTCCTGCTCGCTGCGCAGGTAGGGTGTATTCGGTATTCGCATTGCCGATATCAGCTAGCTAATTGGCCTTCATTAGATCGTCGGGGAACTATCACCACGATCCAAAGACCGAGTCATTTCCCTAGGAGAAAAACTCGCTGCAATGATCGTGGCGGCTTGTTTGACGAGCATCGTAAGTTCGCCCCAAGTTCAAACACCGAAAAAGCAAGGGGCAAAGAGCTAATCTTGATCCAGGGCACCCCAGCAAAGCCCGTCATCCTTGATAATATCATATCGGCGGCCTTTGGCAGCTCCATCCACGATCAAGTGGCTGCTCTTGAGAGGCTAGGACCCAAATTCTATCATGTACTGGCCGACCAAATATCGGGGCGAATCCGGGATTGTGGAAATGCAATCCCCATCGTGACAGGTAAGATATGCCCCAGATAGCGTACCTATGAGACATGCTAAGTATGACAGGATTCTTCGGCATTATGCCCGACTCGCTACTTCAGACAGTAGGGAGGGGTTACTCAGACCTCTGCGCAGCCATGTGTGCGGTGGCGGTAGGGGCAGAAGAGCTACAGATCTGGAAAGAAGTCGACGGCATATTCACAGCAGACCCGAGAAAAGTACCTTCAGCACGATTACTATCAACAGTAACAGCCGAGGAAGCAACAGAGTTAACATACTATGGAAGCGAAGTCATCCACCCACTCACAATGGACCAAATCAGGGACGCATGCATCCCATTACGTCTCAAGAACGTCTTCAAGCCATCAGGGCATGGAACCATCATCTATCCATCACTAAGCAGTCCAAACCCCGGTGACTCCATCCCCGCTAGCCCAGTCAGCATGGCATCTGACGGCTCGGACGGTTCCCCCCGAGCCATTACCCCTCTGTCCAGCTTCATGTTGAAGAACGGGTACCACGGAGCCCAACAGGAGCGCAGGAAACCAACCGCCGTCACCGTCAAGGACGATATACTACTCATCAACGTCGTCTGCAACCGGAATACCAAGTCTCAGGGCTTCCTAACCCAAGTATTCGACCGGCTCGAGCGGAATAAGATCCCAGTGGATCTCGTAGCAACGAGCGAGAGGCACGTCAGCCTTGCGGTGCAATCGCCGGGTGACCCCACTGCACTGTTAAGACTCAAGGAGGAGCTTGAACGGTTCGGCCAGGTTGCCATCTCGCCCAACGTGTCTATCGTGACGGTAGTCGGCCACAAGATGCGCAACATGGTCGGCGTATCTAGTGAGTGCCCATTGACTCCTACTAAATGTCAACGTGTAAAAATACTAACGATTCCTAGACGAGATCCTATCGGCACTCGCTTCCGCACAGATCAGCGTCTACTTGATAAGCCAAGGCGCAAGCGAAATCAACATCTCGCTCGTCGTAAGCGCAGACAATGCTCTCGCGGCGATGAACGCCATACACTGCGAAGTGCTCAAGATCCCAACACATAGAGAGCAGGAGAACCGGTTCATTCCAGGTAAGACATCTAAACCCGCCACTGCGATCCCGGCACGAGTTACCTCCTTCATTTTGGCCGCATCAGAAGCTAATAAAGTCGAGTAGGACCGTGGCTATATTAAGTGCTCACTCCAGCGGGAGCCCGCAGTGTGACGTATTTGATGAGGTAGCACTAGATGATAGACATTTTGAAGCTGGGGAAACGTCAAGTGTCTTAGCTGGGGATATAATCTAGACAGACTCAGGAGTTAGAGATCTGGACTGGTGTGAGGTAGTGGAATTGGGGTCATGAGTGATGAGACCCGAAAGAAAAATACCCCTTTTGAGATACGCATTTCGATATATATGATCCCTAATTGCATATAATACACACTTTTGAGATATTTCGGCTTACTTGATATTTTCGTGCCTGAGTTCACATACTAAGCCGGTTCGAAATAATCTTGGAAATAAAAGGGGTATATGAATAGGGGTTCCGAGCTGGACCTCGGCTCATCCTGTGGACCCACTATTATTCTCCAACCGTCAAGATATTCTACTCTGTATAAGGATAATGATGATTACAAAGATTACTGATCGCGTGAAGTATAACCTCGGACAACTCAATGCTGTTTATAGCACGTATAGAAAGATGTAGTATATCTCTCTTGTATCCCTGTATCCTAGTGGAGCATAGGAACTCTCAATTAGACTATCTTTATTGTCGAAGAAATTAGTTAGCATGGCAAGCAACAGCGGCAAGGTCGCGCTCGTGGTCGGCGCATCAAGGGGTATTGGAAGACAAATCGCCATTGATCTAGCGAAGAACGGGTATTCCGGTAAGTCACCTTAATCGACCATGAAATCTGCAATTTTTAATCGCGAGGTCTACTAGTGGTGGTCGCCGCGAAATCAACGAGCGACGCCCAGAGCGTTGTCCCGTTCCCGCCGGATCCCAACTCGCCACAGTCTACCATCAGCACTGTAGAGCGAGAAATCGTGGAAGCGGGAGGTCGGGCAACAGCCATCCCGGTAGACGTTCGGGACTTTGCCAGTGTGCAGAAACTCATAGATAGGACTATCGAGGTCTGTAGTACCCGCCTGCATACCAGTTACTCTTCCCCCTATGATACAGAAAAAGCCCCCCTTTTAGGTACGTCTACTAATATAGCATGGCGTATAGACTTATGGGCGTCTCGACGTACTAGTCTACAACTCAGGCGCGATATGGTGGGCGTCAGTGGAAGACACGCCGATGAAGCGGTTCCAGCTAATGCAACGCGTGAACCCCGAAGGTCTCTACGGCGCCGTGCAAGCCGCACTCCCACATCTAAAGCAGCACCGTAGCGGACGAATCGTCGTCGTCAGCCCTCCTATCTATAGCCGCTTCTTCCGGGGCAAAACTGGCTACGCCATGGGCAAAATTGGTATGAGCGTGCTGACGAAGGGGCTCGCGATGGACTTTGAGAGGCAAGGCTTGGCGGATATGGCGATTACGAGTTTGTGGCCGGCTGTGGTGCGTATCCCCTTATTCTCCCTTTCCCACTCTACCCCTATTTCCACCCACGGCTCTAACCCCTAACCCCTGAATAATACGAATGTATGCTTACCTAATCACCGCATCCCATAGGCAATCGAATCTGCGGCGACGCGCAAGATGACAGATGCCAACCCAGCGGAAGCGCGGGACCTGCGCAAAGCGACCATCTTCTCCGACGCGGTCCTGGCGGTCTTACGTGCGCCCGCGGCTGCCGTCAACGGGAACCTAGAACTCGACGAGGACTTCCTGCGGAGCGCGGCGGGAGGTGGCGTGACGGACTTCGCGCGGTACGCCGTCGTGCCCGGCACCGAGCCGCGAAGGATCATGCCTGCGGCGCTGCCGGACTTGACCGTGCCGGAGCAGGATGATGAGGGCAAGAGGATGAACAGTGCTGCGGGGGGAAGTGGGTCGAAGTTGTGAGCTTCTGCTCGTACATACAACAATGAAGTATAGAGAGTTCATAATAGCATTACAAGCTTGAAGTAGAGCTTGCAAGGCTACTAGCAAGCTATGCCAAAAAGGCGGCGCTTAACATTCATTATATAGAGACTATATATATCTAGCTACATATGTTACATACAGTAATGGAAACGTGAAATCAGGAAACTTGGGGGCGTACGTGTGTATATGATCCAAAAACAGAACAAAACAAAAAGGTACAACGGCGGGGATTCGCGAGTCGTATTCGGTTCGTTGATGGGACAGTGGACGGGATCTTAAGTCGTCTAGCTCGTATGGTCGTGCGCGGAAGGAAAAGTTATTATTGTGGTGTATATCATATCAAATCTACATGTAGCTAGCGGAGGGGGTTAGGGCATAAAATTGACGTTACGAGCTTATCTCTCAGGGAACGTCAGGACCTTGTACCGTACGACGATGTAAACATACGCGGTTCGGTAATTGAGGTATAGTCACGATACAAACTACAGCGGAAGCAATAGCAATATGAATCGTCGAAGTGACTGGGAGTCGGTAACCTTGGAACACGATACGAAGACTACGACAGGCAGTTGGTCACAGTGATAAGGGAACAGAAAAGCTCAATGATCAGTCAATATTATTAATCAGCTATTGCACGAGAAATGTTTCTGTCCTATGAGAAACCTCGATGTCAATCCTGTAACAAATGAATTTCCCTGTGCCAAATCCGGGCACGTTTCCCTTTCCATTTCCATGATTTTCGTGAAGAAGGCAATCAGTATGCAACGCGTCGAACCCTAGAATACATCTTCATGCATCGTCATTAAACCTGCCTCGTCAACCATGCATGCAAAAGCAATACCAGTAATATGGTAATGTATCCACAGAAAGAATCGAATGCGTGCGTCAGATTGCGAAAAAGACCATGTTGCCTTGGAAGTTTGGTAGTGTTTCATCCCCATTAGATGCTGTAGACCAGAGCGACGAGAATGGCTCCACCGATGACACCGTTCATGCCAAGGACACCAGTAGGCAGAGAGCAAGCGGCGGCCGAGGTGGGAGGCGCATTGGTCTCAGAGGGCGCGGGAGTGGTCATGGTGTGGGTGTGAGACTCGCTAGCAGACTCAGTAACGGAGGCGGACGAGTGAGTCTGAGAGGTGACACTGGTGCTAGTGTAGGCAGTGACGCTGGGAGTAGTCTCAGAGGCAGAAGCAGTGGTGCTACCGGTGCCAGTCTGGGTAGACAGAGAAATGGTCTCGGTGCCAGAACCAATGGAGGGGATAGAGACAGAGTTGGTCTCAGAAGACGAAGCAGTGGCGGTGTTAAGACCACTGGTCGGAGGCTGGCTGGTGGGATAGCCAACAGGGGGGGTGGAGGACTCGCCAATGCTGACGGAAGCCGTGACGGTGGTAGTGACAGCACTGCAGGTGCAGCTAACCTCGTCCTTCTTGGCGATCTCAACGTTGGAAGCGGCCTAATAGCGATATAGAGATTAGTCATTATAAAACTACACGTCAAATAATACATGAGACTTGGGTGCGCGTAGCAATAAACATTGACGAGAACGTAGCGCGAGAAGGCAACAGAAAGGCGACGAGATACACGAAGGGAAATATTTAGTAGTAATAGTGACAAGTGAAGTAACTTACAATGCCGACAGCCATCATGCCCATGAGAGCAACGACCTTGGTGAACTGCATCTTGGCGATTCGTCGTGGATTGCTCGAAGTATGTTTTGGAAGATGTTTGCGTTGGTGAGATTTGCTTGCGGTGCAAGGAATAGCAATGATCTAATGATCTGTCAGGTCGACGAAGAATATTTGCCGAGGACGTCGGGTTGTAGAATGATGAATGTTTGTGTGCGGGAGAGATGTGTGTGTGATGTGTGTGGAAGAAAAGAGGGTTGAGTAAGAGTGGGAGACAGGGAAATAATTGCCTGACGTGTTTGTTTATGTACTTTATATGTTGTACCTTAATCAGCCTCGATGTTGGGACGGAAAGTAGGCAGGTACCGGTTGATTGAGTGTTTGCGAGTTCGTGGAAAGAAGAAGGAAAGAGCGCTCAATATCAACAGCACCGTCGCGTTTATATCTTGCAGTCGCAGTTGCCGTTATTGCCTCAGGGTGATTTCGTGATTCGGGAAACGACACAGCAACCCAGGTATCTAGACCCGAAATGGAATTCAGATTGATCAGATTTAATTCTTCCACGTGAAATAAAGTACTGAATAATTATTGTCTCTGGTGATTGTAATTTTGGTAACTGTCTGCAACTGTCGGGACCAATCTAACTTGATTTATCACAATTGTATGATTCGACTGCCATGAATATTCGATACGGGGAACCAGTAAGAATTTTGGGCACTTATATGTATAATACCTATGTTTAGGAAGAAGATACGTACCATAGAACACATAGAAAATACCAGGCGCGGGTTTTCCCCCTTTTCTCCTGATCTCGAAATTCTAGTAATATTTTTTTTCCTGCCACCACCCGTCATTCGGCAGCATCAAGTGCTGATCCGCCCAATTTGCTTGTTTGCTTCCCGCTTTGCAGGTGTACCTGACCCTACTGTTGTAATATCGTTACACTATGGCTGGGTTTAATTGACCACCTCGCGTGTAACTGCCTTCGCTACCAGGTTATCGTCTCATATCAACGGGTGCTATTTACTTGTGACATATCGAATAGTAGACTGGCGTACGTAGGCCCCTATCTTAGTCGGGAACCTCCATATCCAACCTAGGACACCCTTGCCCAGTAAACGGGATGTCTTACCGAACGGATGGCACTGGGCTGGTTCGTCTGCTGGCTCAGTTCCCCTCTGGTTTGACTTGGAGTACTTATCGACTTACACACCGGGCCGATGCAGATTTACCCATCTAAGTAATTCATCGTTAAGGCCGACTAAGTATCTAGCTCATATATGAGCCAAGAGATAATCTAGACCTCTTGAGCCTCGCTGTGATATGTCACTTCTCCCCATGTCTCTGGTGCCGGTATATTAGTCGTGTGTAATATCAAGGTGTTGCCAGGGCAATTTGTAGAACCTAATAAAAATTCGACACATATATCTACGGTAGGATCCCCCTTCCAAATCTCTCGTAAAGTGTGGTTCAGGGACAGGGTCATTGCGGAATGGGTATTGTCGTGAACATGTCTAGAACTATCAATTTATGACTATCGGGCGACGACTAGCCACATCCACTGACCTGGCTCGATGGCTATGACCAGTATACAGAACTAGGGTAACAGCAGGATGCCTTATATCTTAAGACGACAAGTAGTGGACCAACATACGGAAGTGGTGCCTTGGTTCGCCGGGCATGGTGGCTATTTTCGTCTGTGTAGGTAGGGGTTGAGACACGTATCCGAAGGTTGCACATTCTTTGAAAACCCTACCTCCCCGCCCACACAAAGCGTTATATACCAAGTCGGGGCGTCTTATATTCGACGTATATTGCAACCGGAAATCTGAATTCCCTGAATGGTCAATTCGTGAGTAGTGCAAGCAGTGGAGTAAATAATCATTTTGGGTCTTTCGCGCGACGTGAGACGCCAATTACGTGGCTAAGACAGGACCCTATCCTCAGTTATTACCAGGTTCAACAGCATGTATGAGGATTAAATACGTGCCTCAAGTCAAAATCTTAATGCTGTTTTTAAAATCCTTATATTGGGTTAGAATGCCGTCTAAGTAGGCTGCTTAGCGCTGAGCCCACATAGGTATCCTCCTATGAGGCCAATGTAGTATTACAAACAGTTATCCATGGATTATACATAGGATGACTTTATAGACCTTTAAGTCTAGTCTTCTGAGGGGTGAAGACACGTAGACACCCCTAAGACCGCTATGGGCTGAGGGCTGTCCTTCAAGGGACCACCCCTTAAATATCCCTATTGTAAGGGGAAATTCCCTTTTTAAGTTCACGTACGATCTCGGCAGCCTCCTGGACGTTTCTGGCCTCGAAATCGTACCTCTTGCTCTCGGTATCTTTATACACAAGGAGCTGATCCGACTGTTAGCATTTGAATCGTACATGCTTCCAAGAACATTCGCGCTGACTTACTTTGAAATTGGTCGGATGACGACGCGAAACGCTGCATCCAACTACATTGCTGAAGTGAACGGTCGTAGTCTTGCCCCCTTCGCGCGTTGCTTTACCGCCGGATGACGGTTGTATGTATACGTATTCGCCATCTATGACGAGTATCCGCTCGTTCATGGCGACGAACCTCATCGTCTGTTTCCTCCAGACAGTATATTTCTTGTATTTTACGTCGCCACTTCCCGCTTCGTCCTGCATCACCGTTTCCTGTGCAAGGGGATGCGTCGTCATGAGTTTCTTCTTGCTCTTCTGCGGCAATTCGTTCCAAATATGCGCTTTGGGAGAAGGACTGCTGGGTGAGCCTGTGATTGTCAGAGGACCATCGGTTGCGAATCGGCGACGATGGAGTTCTAGATCCATGACATTGCCGATAGACGAAACGGTCCGGTCCAAAAAGACCACGGCGCCGGAGTCGGGGAGTTTAAGGACATGCGTGCTCTTATCAAGTTGTCTCTTACGACACACTAGATCAAGAACCTCGGCAAGGTACATGTCCGTCGTAACATCGAGAGTGACCATCTGCCCAGGGGCAACATCGGTTGATAAAATACGGACCCGTAAGAATTTGTGTTGTCCTCTGCTGGCAGTCGGAGCAGCAACCTGGGGCTGGGGTTTATCAGCGAGTGGTGTGTCAACCCTGTAAGTTGTGGTGATAATAGGATTCGACCGCGGATGCGACGCCACTAATGGAGAAGCTTGTGGTTGAGGGGTGCTTCTTGGAGTCGCTTCCTCGTCCGCACCATCTTCCACTACGCTTTGCTGCTCGTATTGCGGTGTTTGTGTTTGATTGTCAGCAAAACCGGCCTCTGAAGCCTGTACTAGGGCAAATTCGTCATAGGCTTTTGAAGCCGACCGTGACCTCGCCGCTCTGTTATTTGCTGTAGTAAACGAATTAACCGGCTTCTTGCGATCCAACGGTTCGAAATCATCATCGACCTCGCCGCCTTCTTCAACCATCCTTAAGGTCCACCAATTCACGTTAAGCTTATCAGTGGGTACCGGAGGCTGGAGTTTTTCGGCATGGTACCTCCACAAACTCAAGCCGATCAGCTCAGCGACGGTTACTGGTCTAAAGGTCCCGTCTGCTTCCTGAATATTGCGCCGTATTAAAACTTCGAAGGGAGTTTCTGGGTCATCGGAGAAAGGCGCATAGATCCTTATCCTAAGCGGATCCGGATCTCCTTGACCGGATAGAGACGCAAACATGTCAAACGGCATGACTGGCTTGGCCTTCTTTGCATTGAAGGCATCTGAGAGCAAGCTGCGGGGTTGAACCATGCTCAAAGGCCGAATAGTACTCATGGGCCGAGGAGGCGGGAGAGCCTGTAGCATCTCCGGCTGTGGCGGCGGCGGCGGTTTTCTGACTGTAGACTGCCGGAGTAGCTGCTTCGGTACGGTACCAACTACCTGCTGGCCGGGGGAAGTACCAACGGCCGGGTTTTCAACGTTAACCAGGATAGAAGTTGAATCAACACTGGCGACAAAAGCCGAAGATGTGTCCGACATGTCCGAGTTCTCCTCCTCTTCGGCAAGAAGTTCGCTTTCCTGGCGCTTGATACCTTGGCTTGGATCTAGGGAGGATTTGGAATGTGATCTCACTGCCCTAGGTCTTGCACCCTCCCGCTGTCTGTGGAAGCCCGAGGCATCAAACTCATTATCAGATGATACCTCGCTACTGGTGACCGTATCTCGCCGCGCTCGTTCTTTTACGGTCTCTAATGTAGGTTGCGATCCTCGGCGAGGCGCTGGGGCGGCGCGTGGGGACGACATATTGGTAGCCTGACGCAGGTTGGAAGATTGGATGGGCGATGATCCTGCGCGACTCCTGACGGGCATCTTCGCAAATCGTATTTGCTGGGCAGCTCTTTGGTCGGCTTCATCATCGCTCTCATCGCTCAGGTCGCTGCTATCGTCCTCCTCCATCTGCTCGCGGCGCCTTTCCCGGCGTCGCTTGATGGCACTTCCGGGACCTAACGTGTCTCCCCCACCACCGGTCAGCATGCCGCCTTCTTCAGCCTCATCCTCAAGGGTCAACCCGGTGGATCTCGGCGCAGCCTGGAAGTATTCGGAGGCAATAGCGGTAGGTATCGGGGGCGAATGAGTCCGCTTGATGTGGGAGGGGTTCGATCGCCAGCCAGCGGCTTTGAAAGGAGCGGTATTGAGGAAACTATCGTTAATAGTAATGAGGCGCTCGCCAACGCCATCAGCTACTTCATTAAGATAGCTAGTTCGCAGTTGGTACGATACCAGACTAGACAACATTCGAGGTCAGCATAGTCATACACTTGATATTCTACATGGTAATAAGGGAGGGGGGAGATCATTACGTACTCCTCCACCTGTATCAGCGACATCCTGAAAAGCAGACTTGCTTAATTTACAAAAAATCCAAAGCCGACTGTGCTCATTCTCAAGGAACATCCATCATGATAGAGACGAATAGGATGTGAGATCTTGTTGTCGCCCGCAACAGAACTGCCACAGCTGTTCAATGTTTGAAGGATAGGATATGCTCTTTATCGGCTTGATCTAGGCCATTTAGTTGCATCCTAGTAGGCACCATTGAGTTCACTAGCGTTGGTTTCACAGCATGCCCAGGTGCATGTGGCTCGTGCACCAAACATTAATGCCACTTTAGGTAAGCTGTCGAGGGGAGTTTCCATTTAACAGCACTTCCCAGGTCCGAATTTCTAGTAGAAAACCTACAGAAATATAGATCCATTTTATCTATTTTAGATCACATCCATGGATGCAATATTTAAGTCTTAGAATGAGGAAGCTGTATGGCTGAGGACTCAGGTTGGCGAGCCTGGAGCTCAAGTTGAATACAGGGTCGAATTTGGGGGTAAGTCATTGAACCCAGTGCCTTGAACGATAATTGATACTGCATCTATACGTACGTACGTATATAACGACTCACTAATATGAATCCAGCCGCCCGTTTATTTTGTAGCAGCCAATAAACTGTTTATACTAGCTAAATATGAGGAAGGTACGCGTAGGTACTCTACCGGATATGTTTGAGTTGTCGTGTCGTGGCTATACGCCTACATCTTCATAGTCGCAGTATATTGATACCGAGTCTAACCCCTTACTTAGGTGTCGGCGATTCTTGTAGGCAAAGCATTAAATAGGATACAGCATCATACAAGCCATATATGGAAAGTGTAAACTTTGAAACCTCGGTATGTATGTAACCATATCTACCTGGGTACTTCGTTCACAATAACGATAAAGCAACCAGGATATATGCGGATAATGTTATGATACCTCATCCGATGAATCTATCAATGACACCCACCATGTTGCCTCTTCCCGATATTCCCTATTTCCATACCTTGAAATCTTTAATAATTGTAACACGATGAATTAGCATCGTGTTATACGAACTCCGAACTAGAAGCAAACAAAAAGGCGCCGGTGGTAATTACTTTAAGCCACCGGAAGCTGTTATTTGCTCGTATGAACTACCTACCTAGATAGTATACGCGGAGTCTTGCGCCAAACATAAATCTTCACTTTATGGCAGCCCTGACAACTCCAGTTACCCCCTTTCCCCTAAACTTCGCAATCATCAGCAATGGCGTGGTTATTTTCGATAGAAAACAAATAATAAACGGTGTTGAGAGTGTGGTTGGTATTTTATCTAAATGCCCCTTTTGTAGTAACCGGTGGTGTTAACCATCCCATGCATCTGCAACAGCTCCGATAGCTCAATGACCATTGCTCAGACCATTGCTTAGACCATTTGCCTTCCCGTTCCCATTAACGTGAACCCCATATCCTTCCGGATACCCACGGTCTACCCATTCCTTGAAGCGCAGCCCTTTTGCTACACTAGGCATCCTCGCCACCAGAGGTACCTCAGCATCTGGTCGGCCAGTGACTTCTTCCTTGTGAACTAAGCTCAGGTGTGATAGTCTTTCAAACCCTACACTTTCGTATAGACGTAGTCCTGATTTCGATGCTTCCGTGTATATTGGGAGTTGTAGCTGCTCCGCGACGTTGATACCCCATTGCATCAGTAAGCGACCAATTCCACGGCGTTGGTGCTCCGGGTGTACTGCTATCACACTGAGGTCTTTCTCTTCATATTAACGTAAATTCACTGCCTAGATATCATACTTCAACTCACAGATGTATCGATGTTGTTTTCCAAATAGCCTCTCTCTCATATCCCACATAGTGTCTAACACACCCTCACACCTCTCTTTCTCTTTGCCTTCTAGCCACGGTATTCCGGGAGGTCTTTCCCATCCGTTCTCCTCCCCTGGTTGGCAGAAGATATCCCAAGTAGCCATACCGACAATTTCTCCCGTGCTAGTATCAAGGCACTTCACTGTATATCCGATCCTGTCGTGAGACCACCATTGCCTCATCCCTTCCGTGTGAGCTTTCCTATCAACACCTCTCGGGTAGAGGAATTCGATAATGGGCTCATCTTTAAAGGCCGCGAAGTAGACATCGTAGACCTGCTCGATATCAGCCACCTGGGCAGGGAGGACGGCTAGAGGCATTTTTGCGAGTGAGCTTCATAGCTCTCAACATCGCGCCGGAGCGTAGACACGCCCCGAGGCTCTACAGTCTTATAAGAGAGGGGCAATGCCTTCCGATGAAGGACGGGTGGTCGAATCACACACCACGGCACCATCACGAATTTGTCGACTTTCCCGTATACCTACCGGCACTAGTTAGACTGCATTACTACGCTGGGTGTGGGTCGGGGCGTCCGCGAATAATCTAATCAGATCTACTAGTTCGTTCCCCCTTCGTTGCAACGTTGAAAAATTTCCTTGTATAATTCGACGCACCAAGATCCTGTTTACGTAGCTACTATATGTCAGACCAATTTGGCAGGTCCCCACTCGGTTGGGAATGGTCTACGGGTATTGCCGGGGTGTGAGGGGGGTATTCGTCATATGGCAGGAGATGAGACTCACCTATTTAGTGCGTGGGGATGCTGAACACGAATATTTTCATTGAATAAGGTCTTTTAGCAGGTTTGATAGGCTTCGCAAGCGGTGCTTAGTGCCCCTTATTCATAAATAGGGGGGGCTAGTACTATTTTCTAGTGAAGATATTTTCTAGAGTTCGGCATTCCGATTCTCCCGGAGCGGGTGAGTGGAAAGTCTTAGACTCGGCGTATATATATGCGGGTTTCTAGCCTCACGCAGAGTTAGCGTCAGGTAGCCAAAATCATTTAACCCCGCCAGACAGCTTCAATCACGGCGAAGAAGTTCATCGGGTTAGACTTGACATTCCCAAGCTCAAAGCGCTCATCAGCATCGCGGAAAATCTTCGCCCAGGCCTCAACGGGACGCTCCTTTGCGTTAAATAGCGCCATCACCCTTAGATCTGTTGCGGTACCCATCTGCTGGATCGAGCGTGGTAGGGCTGCATTCGCTTCCTCACCCTGGCTACCAATGTACTCAACGAGAATGACACGAGCGCCCGGCTTTAGGGAAGGAATCAATGCCCTTAATATCCTCGCGGCCTCGTGATCCGGCCAGTCGTGAAGGATCATCTTGAATATGTAAACGTCCGCCTGGACGGGCTGTGGCTGGAAGAAATCATGTGCTATGAACGATACGCGGTCCTTGACATCCTCGGGGAGGTTCTTCTCGAACACAGGCTTCACTTGAGGTAGGTCCTCGACTGTGATCGTGAGATCCGGGAATTTTCGTGCTAGCACTATGGAATCGTGACCCGCAGAGCCGCCGACCTGCTGAGGTTAGCTAGTTCGCCCATGAATTATGGGGTAGGTGGTGCAAACTCACATCGACTACGGTTGCTTTGCCTGCGGTCTTCCAGTCATGAGCGTCCAGCACTGTAGCCGAGTTAGTAAATGCTTATGACTAGTCGTCCAAGAAATGATTTTGGACTTGTCTCATAGCTCGTAGCTCAAAGAGACCTCTGCACTTCGATAAAAATTAGTAAATAGGTAGGAACTCACAGACTCCCTCAAGATGGAAGATCTCCTTGAGATAGCGCATGAACTCGACGAAATTTCTCTGCCGGAAGCCCTGCTTCTCTCCTACACCGTCATTCTCGAGTAGATCCCAAGAGTTTCCGTGCTTTCCAAACTGCCCTCCACTGTGGAACAAGGCGAATGAGGTCTCATTCATATCTTGGGTCAAATCTGGCTTTCCGCGACTGTATCTATTCAGTGCTTCGTTCATTACCATCATCGGGGCCCCGGCATCGTCGAGAATGGTGGAGACGAGCGCTTTTAGTCCCGACGAACGGGCCAACGCAGCTGATCGAGAATTGTGTCGGATCTGCGAGGTGGGCTTGCCAGGTTCCGTCTGCTCAAAAATGCGCAGTGTCACGGCGTGCAGCAGCACACGCTTAACGACATCTTCGGGAAGAGAAACGTGTTTCGCGATCTCGGCGTACGAAGCGGTACCATCTAGCGGCACGGCGGACCAAAAATCAAAAGTGTTCAGGACGTTAAGAGCCGCGGCATCGGGCATGCACTGTACAAATTAGACAAATGAATATCAAGTAGTCTATCTGCTAAAAGGCTATGCTTACGCAATGAACGTAGTTGAAAATACTCTCGCTCGGCCCCTGCGTCAAGTACCACATATCCGACAGGGCATCCAAGAGAGACTGACGCGTCATGAAGATCTCCGCCGTTAGATTTTTATAGCTCGTCGGGCTATCCGCCGCGAAACTTGGTTCTGGGACATTGTTCTCTTTGAGAAAGCGAGTAAATGTCTCCGATAGCTCGGTGATCTTCGCTGCGAGGCTATTAAGCGTCGGCTGTGATTCGGCCATTGTGTAGGTTAGCTATATTTTCTTTACCGTGGACTCCTCAAGGTATCAAGAAAAAAGACTATTCGGGAACGTAGAAGATTCAAAAATCTGGGAGCTACTGCTTTCATATTAGCTGAATCACTACTGAGACCTATGTACTTGGGCCCTTTCTATTTCTTTTCCATATCCTTTCCAAGTATAGAAGGTCGGTCCGCAGCCGGAGCTTCATCGTGCATACAGTAGGCCACCGAGTATTCTACCTAGTGGAGGGACTAAGCAAACGAGAGACTTGTCGTTCCGGTCGGCGGATTCCTCTTTCATACTAATGATGGTACTGTAAGGTGGCATGTGAACCTACTGATTGATTAGATAGGATGATCTTATCAATCTAATCGTGATCTCAATCGGTTAATATCGCGCCCCCATTTTTAGCCAAGACACTATAATATGCGGATACGTAAAAATGTCTTCATCTCAGGGGACTGGCTTCGGTAGAAGGTGTTGTTCAGTCGAGAGGGTCAAACAGTAGTCTAATTACGTATGACTTATAGCCCACTCCCACTTTCTTGACTGGGATGCTCGCCCGAGGTAGGTACCCGATACAGCTAAGAGCTCTCATATAAGTTCCACAACGCAAGTCTTGTCGTCTTGACCTGTCAGATCCAAGTCAAGTGTCGCAGAGATCTTATTTTGCGCATCCACGCTAAAATTTTAAGGTACAGACGTCCCTGGATGACTCACAAAGGTCGTTGGATCGTTGAGGGGTCGTGCTGCTATCATTCATTCTCTTCTCTACGTTCGTAACGTAAAATTTGGGATACCATAGAGCTAAATGGTACCCACTGACTACCTAGGTAGGCATTTTACTTGGAGAATACAAGTACCTATCGATTCATTATAGTGTAATAGTGTAATAGCGTACATTTACAATAGTAATGAGATTTGGAGGCGATGCATTAGACTGATGTGGTGAAACGTGAGAATAATCTCTCATCAATGGTTGTAGCTTACATAATACATATGGCGAGTCCCACTTTAAATCGATGAAACAGCCACACTCTGTGTTTGATCGATTGATTGATTAGAGCTATGACGCCACACTCAACCCAAGATTTTATCTTCAACCGTATCATCGAAGATCCTCATACCTCACGAATCTCCCACGTCGCTTCGTGAAGATGGGTCTCGTCGACTACTCAGATTCGGAATCTGATTCCGAACCCGTCGCCAAACCAACTCCGGCGCTACCATCACAACCAGCAACATCAACAGCGAGCGGCAAGAAGCCTTTCCAGAAAGTCGTCGACCGAGCGAAACCAGGCAAGATCCTCGTCAGCCTCCCACAGAACTCCTCCGGCCGCGACGAGACGAAATCCGCGGATGGGAACGATGGGCCGCCCGCGAAACGCGCGAGGATATCTGGTAAGGGAGGCGGCGCGTTTAGCGGGTTCAACTCGTTTCTCCCGCCACCAAAGAATGCTGGGAAGCCTACGGTGGCAAGCAGTAGCGGGAAGACGGCGCCGAGACCGGGTATCAATCTAAAGACAGGTGCTACACCGGGTTTTACTAGAGAGATAGATGGAAATGCCGATGGTGGAGAGGATAGGGGCAGCGATGATACAGATACCCTGGCGAAGCAGCCCTCGATACCAGCCGAGCAAAAACCAGCAGATCAAGTCAAGTTGGTAGGCAAGCCGCTGATGTTCAAGCCCCTATCTGTGTCTAGGAAACCGGGCAAGAAGAGCGCAACAAAATCAGCGGCGTCGAAGGCCACTACGACTCCTACAGCACCAACTCCTCAAACGAGCCAAGCAACGCAATCAAAAGAAGAGACACCGCCAGGGCCACCTGCGAAGAAACAGAAGAGATCGCTCTTCTCTATATCCGATGACGCAATAACGGAAACCGAAACCCCTTCGTCAAATACCAACGGAACCTACGAACCCGTGTTCGGCACCGAAGAAACCTCAGCCGCGGACGACCTTGCAGCCTACGACGCGCAATACAGCGCTGCCACCTCATACTCCGCCACCGCACCATCCACATCCGGCCCCGAATCCCTCGACGCGATCGCCTCATCCATGAACCTATCCGCAGCAGCGCGGCGCGAGCTCTTCGGGCGCGGCGACGCGCACCTGTCGTCAGCCAGCACGCGCGTCGTCAACTTCAACACGGACGCCGAGTACGCGGAGAACGAGCGGCTGCGCGCCACGGGCCAGCTGGAGCCCGCGTACAACCCGCTGCGGCCCGTGGCGACCGGCGGGAAGTCCAGTCTGCGCCAGCTGGTGACCCGGGTCCAGAGCCAGCGCGATGCGCTGGAGGAGAGCTTCGCTAAGGGCCATAGTAATCGGAATGAGGCTGGTTCGCGGTATGGGTGGAGGTGATGTTTCATCCCGCCTTGGATCTAGTGTGTGTGTTTAGGGGCGGGAAAGGGGTGGTTTTATCTATCCTCTGAGTTACGTTACCGAGAAAGGGGGAAACAGGACAGTTAAGAAATTGGGTTAACATCATCTGGAAGCAAGACAAAATATCACATAGCACGGAGTCAGGCGTTCGGCATCGAGAAGAAATTCGCTAGGCGAAATTGATATCCTGAGTTGTTCATCGATCCCTATCCTATCCTACCCGTTCCTTCCTTTCCCACCATGCTATACGCCGTGAAATATGCAAGTTCAAATAACCAAGCTAGATATATACGCACAACAGCTCTAATATATATAATAATAGCGGGTATCTAAGGTAAGTCGCAAGAATATATGCATGCATCCCAATCTGCCCCTACATGTATGTGTCTGATCGCTCAGCACGTCTCTACCGCCGCCGTGCGCCCCTGCTTCCAGCCGTCCCCTTTAAACAGGAACCCCCACTCCCCGCGCGTCGTCGGCGAGATATCCTCGTACCCATTCGGCGTCATCGGCCCTAACTGCTGCGAGGCCCGCGCGTCCCCCGCCGGGGATAGCATCAGCTCGTCGATCGACGCGCCGTTCCAGAACGGGAGGCCCTGGATCGGCCGCGCCGTGCGCTCCTCTTCCTCTTCGCTTTCTTCCGCGGCCGACACCCCGTCGATCTTGATCTCCAGCTCAACCGCCTCGGCTTCCGCCGCCTTGGCGTCTCTATCGCTAACCACCACCACAACACCTTTCTGCCCCACGATCTGCGGCACGGGCTTCGCCTTCGGCTTGAAGATGCGCGCCGCGGTCGCAGTCGCCAATTGCGTGTTGAGCTTGAGCACAGGCGTGGTCTGCGTCCGCGGCGTAGTCGTCTTCGGCGGCGGCGGGGTCCCGATCTTAACCACAGGCCGCGAAGCCTCGCGCTCCCGCTCCCGCTCTTCAGGCGTCATCTCAAAGGCACCGCTACGCTCCGGCCCTCCGTACGCCCGCCGGTACATGTTCTCCACATCGCGCAGCGCGCGGGGGTTCACGCCGAGCCAATCGTAGCTCCGGTACAGATCGGAGCGCGAGACGGGGCGGCCGCCGTTCGCGAGGACGAGGCGCCGGAGCGAGTCTACTGCGTCTTCGATGCGGGTGCTGTCCGGGGAGGCGGCACTGCTGTTGAGGGAGCGGGCATAGGTGGCGAGGGCCGACTTGAAGGTGTATAGCCTATCGAGACCCAGCAGCGTCAGGCCTTCGGACGAGAAGAGGACCTCGTTTTGCAGTATGCTCCTGCGCACCAGGGCGGCGTTGAGACCGCACGCGGATGCGGTCGTGGCAGGAGGCAGCCAACTAGTTCCAATGCGGAACTTACGCTCCGCTTTGAGGATGGTGGTCCGTAGCGTCTTCTCTGCGGCGGGCGAGATGAGGTCGGTGTAGATGAGCCGGAGGCCAAACTCGTTCGGCCCCTGTGTTACAGACGTCGTCGATGATGCCGTGACAATGCTGGATGGCGTGTGGGGGGTCATTGGCGTGCGCGGGAGTGGACTACCGGGTGTTGGGGGCATGACCCATCGGCGGGGGCTGATTAGGGGTTCTGATGGTGGAGGCGGGAATGTCGGGGAAGACACCGAGGTACCCGGTAGTGAATCCGATGATGTGGATGATACGGTAGTTGTGGAGCCACCCGTTCCCCTTCGGACTAGTTGCCTCAATCCTGCTACGGGCGAAGTAAATCGGGTAGGGGATGCAATCCCCGGCGTGGCTGGAGGTGAAGTCGGTGTCGGCGGCATTACGCTTGGCAGTTGGTATTCCTTCCGTACAACGACCAACGTAATATGTAATGCCTTCCTTGCAAGCCTCTTAGACGTGTATTCCAAGGCCTCCGTCAAGTGAGAGGGCAGGTTGTAAACGTCGAGTATTGATGGCCCCGCCTCCAAGGGCGAAGAGATGCGTTGCTTCGATAGCGACATGGTGATCGATAGCAGTGCCGCTGAATAGAAGGACAGTGTAATACACAGAAGAGGCAGTGCAGCTCTAGTATGTCCTTCAACTAGGAATAGAAGAGTAAAGACCGGATGTCTTGTCTTCCGGCAGCGAGGATATGGATATAGATCTGGAAGGATGATCTACCGGAATTTAAAAAGAACTCAAGGCTAGGAAGGTAGCTAGGAAGGTATATAGATATATCACGATGCTTGGGAACGGCGGGGGTGATGTTCCAAAAAGGGAAATGAGCATGGTCAGGGAAGAGGTGCCTTGCTGCAGAACGAGGGTGGATATAAAAAGTAGGGCGCTTCGAAACATGAAACAAACGAAAACATTGAAACAAGAAACAAGAACTCGAACCCCACGAGGTGTTCGTGGGGTTTGGACGAAAAGCGTTATAACATTGGTTTGTTTGTTTACATCAGGCCCTCCTGTTCTTCATGATTTCTATATTGGGAGCCCCTCAAACCTGGCATCAGGCTCACCGCGCCCGCCGCCCTCGACTGGTAGTGGTCGGTTTGGCCACCAGCTTGCTTCGTTTCAGGATGATGTGAAGTATGTGATTCGTTGACAGGCCTACCTGCATGTCACATGCAGCTACGGCTTAGATACAGACGCAGCAAGGTCAGGCGTGGCGTGGATAGGGCTTCTCACCGTTGAAGAGGCGAGAGGAAACGTTGGTTTCTTCACACCTTCGTTCCTATACGTGTGATAGGCAATAGTGGTGTGCTGGGAATTTGGGACCTGCATGTCGTACCGACGGATTTGCTTCCACCCAACTTCGAGATATAAAAATCTCCAATTCTTGGCCAATCAGAGATGAGGAGTTCTTCCCCCGCATCTTGCATCGGCGGCTACAGTGATCATTTGAACCAAATATAGGTGCCGGCCCCAGCACCCGACCACTAGAAACCCTGGTAGACATACGCGCTAGGCTGACTTCAGTTAGATCCCGAATGGGCAGTTAGGGGTCGCATCCAAAAATAGACAGCATCTCACGCCTTGCCACTTGGAGCCCTAGAGAATGCTTCAACGTTGGTCCATTGAACTCAAAAGGGTGATTTGACCTGTCAACTATCTTCATCCTTACCGAAGTTTGGAAGAACATCTAAAGAAAAATAGAACGAAATTTTGTTGGCACTAATAACAAGCTTGATCTGTGGTGCTCTTCAAGGCTACCGTCACGATGGAATCATCTAACCTGCCTACGCCGTTATAGTCTCAAATCTCGCCCTTTCATCAGAAATAGTAGCTTGACCATAGTAAACAGTTCATCGAAATCCAAATTCCAATCGTTTAAAATCTGTGATACCATCTCTAACGGGAAAAATTACCTGGTTTGCGGAAGCGGTCAGTGTAGCATTCGAATATTGCACCTACATGTACACATCTTGTTCGGCAACATTAATGACCAATCACAACAGCCTTCACCATCACACTTGAACGGATTGACATGATCCCGAGGCGAGAAGGACTCATTCCTTCACTTCAACTCATTTGTTCTCGCGCATTTGCTGTAAACCCAGCGTCAAAGTAGTTGTGTTTATTACTTGATTGGCTTCGATGTATGGTCAGTCGTTCGAGCATCTAGGGATCATTCCGGCGGGTGGGCGACGTATTTTTAGCAGTCATTGTTTCAAATAAGAGCCAGCTATCAAGTTGTGTCAGCTACGGTGAATCGAAAACATCGTCAGATTTTGCAAATTGCAAATAAAATCATTATTCGGGTCTTGTTCTGTCTTGCTACCTATGTCTGCCCTGCGTAAGCATGAAAAAAGCTGAGAGATTTGCAATGGTGAAGCAAGTGGATCTATGGCGTCCGTCCTGTACCGATCCGGAGAACTTCCTATCCCTCCACATCGTGAGAACTGCTATGCAATGACCCGTAACTCGTATAACTAGCCGTTGTGGTTAAGTGACCACTCGATCCGATCGGCCGTCTCTGTTCGCGGTGATGCCGAGCGAACGTAACTGCAAAGTACTATTTTGCCCATTCCTGAAGACGCCTGCCACGCCGTTGCTATGCATTGACCTTGATTTACCTATTCCCCGTCTATCCGACCGACCTCTCATCAAAATCATTTGCTGTCATTTATATTTTACACTTCGTTAACTACCATCGCCGTGGCAATCAAACCGAGAAAGGGGTATCGTAACGGGTTGGGCATTGTTTTCTTCTTTTCTTATACAAGATCGCGATCGATTTGCATGCTGAGATCTGTTAAGTTATCCATTTGCTCCGAGGAGCCAACTGACTGCTCCCAATCTTGATGAAGTCAGTCATAATCCATGGTGGCGGTGGTAGAGTCGCTCCACTCACCGGAGCCGTCTTCCTCAATCTCGTCAACGGTAAGTCTAGCCATTGGTTCCATGACAGCTACTATCAAGTTAGTACGCAACGCGTCTATGGATGTCTTTTATCAGCGCGTCAATCTCACCTTGAGATAGCTCCGCATACTGCGTTTCAAGGCCATCGTCCATCTCCTCATCGAGATTGAAGTACGTCTCACACTTCTTTATGACCCGCTCTAATGGAATGACCGTGTACCTAGCCGCCTGCACTCCACGAGCGACGTAAGTATCTCGTAGGTACTCGAGACAGGAGATTGCTAGACGCCTAGCTGCCGAGTTCATTGCTTGCGATCTTTCAAATCCACCGTTACTCTCTCCGAATGCGGGCGACGGCCCGTGTCTGAATAGCTTCTCTTGTAGAAAATTGTCCACGTCGTCGCTAACTGAGTGGTCGATATACCCTAAGAGTCCTGGGGCCCATTTCGGCAAAATTTCTAGGCTAGACAGCTGAATATCTTCACTTGCTTCACCAGTCTTTCGCGCTCCATCGTAGATATCCCGCTGAAATTCGAAAAAGGAGCGACCCTCCGCGTTCTGTACATTTCTGCACTGGTTTGCGATATAGTTGATCAACCGATGGACACCGTCTATATTGGTGCTATAACGGCAATAAGTACTCGCGACGCGTAGGAAAGGTGACACAACGTGGGAGGTGAGTTCGCCGGTGATACTAAGCCGGAGAGTCACGAATACCTTTTGGTCCATCATCGAGCTGAATCCTAGAAGACGCCTTATAATGGAATCAGTGGCTAAGGGGTTTTGATTGAGCGAGATTAACTTTTCCGCGAAGATATTAGATTGGTTCCTAGACCAATCCTTATGCAGGATATTAACCTCGCTAGCTGTGAGTGGCACCGCCTGACCCTGAAGGGCTAGGGCCAATCGACCATGGGGCATTTCGAGGAAGCTCCCGTGGTGTATTACTGGTTCGACGACCGAGAGTAGTTCATCAATAAGGGCGATAATGTTCTCGTAGTTAGGCGGCCTGGCTGACCTTCTCGAGACCGTATTAAGCAACCTAGCATATTGGTTCGGAAGATCAAAGACCTGATCAACTGCGATCACCATGAGGAGTTTGGCTAAGAAATCTCTATCCAGGAACATTAATGCCTCGTTGCGCCCCATCCGCGCGAATTCGAGCATAGTCCCAAAGCATTCCGGCCAGGCGTTAAGACGCGTGTGGAAGTTATCCCAAATGTGCTGGAACAAATCCAAGGTTAAATCCATTACATTCAAATTTCGGGCCCCCGCGTTCGGCACAATGTCTTCATCGCCGTCGAATGGGCCGTATTCATCCGGGAAGGCAGCTTTAATGATACAGATAACGAATATTAGTATCCTGCCTATGTCCTGGCGCACTACAGAATCGCTGTTTCTCTGTAGGAGCATGCGCAGGGCATCTTTGTGGCGGCTGAAATAATGGAAGAACGAGAAGCAGCACATTGAGCACCGCTGGCAAACCTGTATAAGAAGTGTCTTGAGTTGGTCAAAGTCCGGCAGATCCTTAGCTCGCGATGCAATCTGGTCTAGATGACCAAGTGCCGTCTGCATCGCTAGATTTTCCTTCCGATGGTCTTTTGAGCATTTGGTACCCCACGTATTCACGAGTACCTCATACACAAAGGGCATATGAGCCGGGTCAAAGAGACAGTGTCGCTGAACGATCGCCCAGTTATCCTCCTTAACTTGGCCCTCGAGGGCCCTGGGAAGAATAGATCGCAGGGGACCAGTTTGACCAGTTGCCCTTAGAATATTCTGCTCTTCACGTAAAGAGGACGACCGTTGGTAGAAGAGCATATAAGCGCTGTATACTTTCTCGTAGGTTGCCCCACCGTCGAACTGTGGCCGATAGTCAGGTCCTCCGAAACAAGCATTCTCCATCTGCGAAGCATCCCACGATGTAACCGCCTCGTCGTTGAACTCAACCCAGTTCTCCGTGTCTCCCGCTGTCGGTCGTTCCCGGATATACGAATAGTA
This sequence comes from Hypomontagnella monticulosa, assembly GCA_902825475.1. Lineage (NCBI taxonomy): Eukaryota > Fungi > Ascomycota > Sordariomycetes > Xylariales > Hypoxylaceae > Hypomontagnella > Hypomontagnella monticulosa. The sequence goes on along the minus strand of CADEBF010000011.1, from coordinate 1,577,473 downwards.
ATGACCAGATTCCGCTGTTCCAGAATGCACGAGTATTCCCACTAGTTCGAACACATCTGGTTCGGTAGTGCTTGAAGGATCACTAAGATGTTTAATAGTATAAGGCTGCATGTCAATCTTGGTGGGGAACGGGAAGTAGTCATTGATCTTGCTTCGCGTCAGAGTTCTCAAGTTAAAATCGAATCTCTTCAGGTGGAAAATCAAGTTGTTAGGGATAACTTTGAGGCAGGCCCTGTTTATATGGGTTAGCATCCGCTATCGCTAGGTGGGAATCATAGTGTTCATTTACCTTTTGACAGCATCAACATGTCGGTCGCAATCGGAACACTTGTACTTATTATCTATACTCTTGTCAGTCTCATGAGATAGCTTCAGAAAAATAGTGCGAAAACTTACCCCCTTCCATGATTTCGCCGTCCACATAGGCTTGGAGGCTTTCTTCAAGACCCGCTTTGCCCTTAATGTCACACTGGATAGCAGAGAAGTGTTCAATGCGTTCCGAGATGTGTTCGCACTCTTTAGACTTCACTTGCTGGACTAATTCACCACCATAAATTGACCTTAGCTTTTTCTTGTCGGCTTCTAGAGGTAATTGTGCCTCCCACCGATCAAAAAGAAGACTATAGAACTCATCTACGTCCATCTGGTTATGGATATCAATAGGAGTATCATCATAAGTCGTAATCTGTCCCACGCAGGCCTGTGGCTCGACGTAACGTCTCCGACTATCTTGTAGAAACGCGAAGAGAACCTGGGTTTCGTGAAGCAGCGGATACGTTGAATGTCGGGAGCGCCTTTCAAGTATGAAGCGCCGAAACCCGATGTTCATGAAGAGCTGTGTGAAGAGCGAGTTCAGGTAACAGGTGTTCGAAAGATTTCGTAGCCCAGAGTATCCACAAGACGATCTGATAGCGTTCGCCCTTTCAAAAAGTTGTGGTATATCATATTTGTATACCTCGATCCCATCATCAATACGATGCGATGTGAGCTCGTTCAAGTCCTGTAACAAGCCACTGGAAAGTGATGGGTCTTCTTTGAGCAAGGCAAAAATGATATCGTAAAGCATGCTTCGTGAAGGGGTATGCAATATCACCTTGGGTATCAACGCGCCATCCTCGTCTTCAGGTGGGAAGAGATGCTGAGAGAACACCCTCGATACAAAGCCACGGGGGAGCTGGATATGCAGCTTCTTAGCTGAAGCTTCCGTGATGCCGATACTTAACAGCGTTATAAGCCCATGGGCTACGATGTCCTTATCTGGATGGGCTATGTCCTCTGTGGTTGTGTGCAAAAGTAGGAGCTTTGCACACAGTTCAGGGTAAAGTTTTAAATCGGCGGCCCTAGAATTTTCCTCGTTAAGCTTGTTAAGCAACTGGAACGAGAGACTGAACGTTTCCTCGCATTTGGTCGGTTCTTTAACGGCTCGGGGTACGAGCTGAAGTATAATAGGCCAAAACGATTCGGCAAAATCTAGCGCCTGTGCGCCAGGCCCGGCACTTTCGTAGAGGCTCTTAGAAGAAATCAGCCTACCGATATTCTTTCTCACGATGGGACGCGGATCATCTAGGAGGAGCCGTTGGATCACCTCCCGTAACTCCATCCGATTCTTAAATCCACTCCAAAACGTAAGACTCCTCGCGCAAGACTCAAGCAGTGCATCGAATGATTGGTTGACCAGTTCGATGCTGGCCTGGTTTGTCTGGGCTGAAGCGGCGCCTGCGAGTATCGCCAATAATCGTGTCTGGAGGTCTAAGTTCAGGAGAGGTACGACAGCTTCGACCTCTGCAGTATCTTCATCTAGTTAGCGTATACAATGCTATAAAATAAAAGGTTTGCGTACCTCGTAGGAGCTGGACATAAGTATCCACAAGTTCAAGACTCAACTGAAGCTGAAGCGATTCGCTCGAGCCCCGCTCCACGATCTCAGAGTCACAGATTGCCGAAACAATCAAGGACATTGCTCTAGTCAGAGCGGCTTGTTGGTCAATTGTGGTCTTTTCCTGGCTCTCGTGGTCTTGTATAGACACTTGCATCACATTACTCCTGAGCCGTCGGGTGCTGAGATACTCGCGTAGGGCGTGTAAAGCATACAGAGATTTAAACGGCTGGCCTAGCGGGAAAATGTCTCGATATGAAGTAACAGGGTCCTCAAAGGCCGTCAGGATCGAATCGTCCGCAGGTAGGGACACCAGGAAGTGATAGATCTGATAGCTGACTGTTAGCGAGCCCCAAATAGGACGTGATGAAAACTTACCTCTCTTGCTAACTTCTCTTCCATGCTAAGATATCCCCACAAGTCCTTGAAATGACCTAAGATCTCGATATCGAGTGGTGAGGCTCCTGGTTTAATATGCCTTGGAGAGGTCGCAATTCCAGACTCCTTCCTCACAAGAATCAAGCCGTTTTTGATGTCAAGTTCCTCAATAGACTTACAGATAGCACTTTCCGATGGTGCCAATGGTTGCCCACGGTAGTACAGCCGGTAGTTGTCGAAGCCGGTGGCTTCGCGTAAGCTCGCAAGGAGTGATGCCGCTGTATTTCTGAGCCCAATATCCAGAGGTACTATGTCGGTTTGGCTATCACCGTCAAAAGATTGATATTTCAAATCCGCAGGATCACCGTCGACTGGGCTAGGAGCTTGCAACATGAGAGACCGCAAATCCGGTGCTGCAAAATGAGGACGGGTCTGTAATGCCTTTAGCAGCGCTATTAGTACCTGTAGGGATCTTGTGAATTGAAGTTCTTGTCCTCGACGCTCCCCGTCGGTGGTTACGACCTTGGTCAGCTGCCCGTCTTCGTTCAGGATACCATTGCTAAATCCCTTCAGCGTTTGGGCAGCATCTTTCAGCTGCTGCAGACACCGTTGAACGAGGGCGAAATGAACCTTGCGTGCACGATGGAGAGGATACGATACTATCGATTTGCTGTCAACATAAATGTCGTCGACAAGCGTGGTAATAGCAGCCTCTTCGATAGTGTGACTCGGGGCCGTTAGCACCATCTGCCAAAGTAACTCAAGTCCGGCTGACTTAAGGCTATCCTCATCATCAAGAATCATACCATTGATATCGTTCGCGAGAGGAATAATGGCTTCTCGGACGAATGCGAGTGAACCAGCGCAATAGCAACTAGATGGAAGTCCCGGCAAGTACTCTCGCAAGCAAGCGTTGAGAAAAGGGTTGTCGAATCGCGACCTCTTAAGTGCCATATTCAAATCATCCCAAGCAGCTTTTCTATCGTCTTGACATGCCGCACCATTGCCGACCAGAAGATCCCAAAGACGCCGACCAAGTTCGGAATCAATGGAAGAGCCGTGATTCATAATGATCATAGAGATGATTCTTCGACGAGCATGTCCGATCGGATTGGCGTAGACGGGACTGAACCCAACCACGTTCGCATACGAAATCGTAGATTCCAGTTCGTCGACAAGGAGCCGGGTCAAGTCGTGTTCAGAGATCAATGTATGTAGAGCCGGGATGTTCGCTACCAGCGTACTAAGTACTTGAAGGCTTCCCGACGTGGTCCGTGTCTTGGCAGCGATATCATGTACACATCCAATGCACATGCTTTGACGACCGTCTTCATCCGGCCCGGAGTGTAAAAGGGCGCTGAACTTAGATAAAGCGAATGTATGGACATCCGGATACGCAACAGAACCTTGGGATGTATAGACGGAAGACTCCTGAAGTAACCTAACGCAGATTTTGTAGGGGGCAAGGGGGACAAACTCGTACTCATTATGTAACTGCGTCTTGTCCTGTATTTGCTTCGTAATATTGTCGAAGAAATCTCGCATGCAAGAAGAGAAAGATCCGATCGGTAGGTCATGGAACTTCTCACACATATAGCAGAGGCTATCTATGTCAAGGAGGTTGACTACCTTAGACATCATACGAACTATGGCATCCGATATCCGGGGATCTTGGGTGGATGTCAATGTCTGCCAAAGGAGCTCCGTCTGTGCTGGGCTGTAGGTTTTAGTTACAGCTAAGAACCCAACGATATTGAAGCTGGCCTGCGTGATTTCCGGATGACATGTTGGTCCCAGGAGATAGTCGACGATCCCGGTGCCGACGAGATAACTAGAGAGGTATTGAAGAAAAACCAAGTAAGGGTTCTGATCTCCCACTTCCTGACGGTCGACATACGTCCGCCACTGCAATACTAGATCTTCGCACAGCTGTGTCGCTGCTGTGACTCTAAGCTGCATCTGGCGTGATCTTACCAAATTGCAGAATACGCGCATTCGCCATTCTAATGGGAGAGCGTCGTTCGTGTATCGATCTAGAAGGTCCGGGTGTTGCTGACGGTGGTTCTGAACCAATTGGGTAGCTTCGGCGGTGTTCCCAAGAAGGCCATACTTAAAGACGTTCGTCAGGGAGGTAATAAGATTTAAGGCGGTGTCTGAACCTAAGTGGTTGGTAGATTTTTCGATCACAACATCCAACGCATCTGACACAGTCGCAAAAAAGCTGAGACCAAATACCAGGTTCTTTCTCGAACGATCAAGGACTAGCGGAGTTGAAGTTCCGGGATAGACCTGCTTTTTGTAGCTGTCACGTACGAGACTCTCCATCAGACAAGAGATGCCAACAAGATTGTCCATTACTTTCTTGGGGAACTGGGACAAGTTGCCCGTAAGTAATTCGGTAAAGCGGCTGAGTTGACCTAGTAACCCATCGCAATTTGCTTGAAGTATGTTAAGTGGCTCTGAATATGCCGAGTTGTTGGCAAAAGCATAGCCATTGCCGAGTTGGTTATCATCTTTGTTCGTGACCATGCCAAACAATCGAAGAAATCCCGGGGACACCAAGTCAAAGTCACCACCCTCCTTTTCTGCCGTATGAATCAGGGTTCGGCAGTCAACCGCAAGCAGGAACCCAGTTAGTCTAGCAAGATGCATAAACATTTGACTAATAATCTCTCGGGTCTGGCTGGATCTCGAGGAAGCGTGCCTAGTAGGATGTCATTAAAAACCCAAACGATCAGAACTGCTAGCAACTTATACATACCTGTGTCCTATACAGTAAAACAGCTCGGGGAGGGCTTGCCAGAATTGTCTGTTTTCGTGGTACGCCTCCACAACCACGGGGTATAGGCTGATGTGCGCAGGTGATAGACACCGGCTCAACCACGCGTTCAATTGCTGCAGGGCATCGTCGACATGTGTGGGTTCTGAGTTGATGTTAGAGTTGCAACGGGGGAAATCGAGGCCTTTCAACGTACGTTGTCGGAAATACTCTGTGATACGGCCAACAGTGTCTTGATACGGCTCGCCCTCGGTATGATACGGAAAGTCAAGCATAGCAGCACTGAACTGGGCCGCTCTTCCATCGGCCAGAAGCGTTACGTTGGGATCTGCACTACAGAATGCGAGATCATCCTCCATAGATACCGAGGGTATTTCGGGACTGTCGAGCTCGGAGGTAGACGACGATACGTCCTCCGCCACAGTCGTTTGTGTCATATTCACTTCTGGTTCTTCCACGCTGACCTTTATGCTGTCTTTGCGGAAGTGTGTAGGTGTAGGAGAAGAAGGAGAGGAGGGATTGTCCTCAATGTTATCCGCGTTTCTCAGATTTATAGTGACTTTACTCGAGACAGGCTCGGTAGTAGGCTCTGAACGAGCCGGAGTACTCGGTGGAAGTGGCTCCGGAGTATCGACCTTCATGATGCTGGCGTCGGAAGCAGCGGCGGTTTCGTCGTCTACAGAAGGTAGAGTATCAACTGACGCGCTCCGAGAGCCAGAAAGAGATGTCCTACGACGTTTCCGGGCTGAGAGGTCACCGTCGTCAAAAGGATTAGGTCGAGTTGAGCAAGGCTCGGAGGAGACGGCACGATCTCGCGGCTCGGACGATCTCGAGTCCTGATCCATCTGGACCTTGGTGACACGGATGGAAAGGGGAGAAATCGTGGAGCTCCAAATAAAGCTTAAGGCGTTCGCGCGAGGAGGCTCGGCGGCTGCTGGTAGACTCCAGAATTAGCATGTGGGTTGTTGAAAGGTTAGGCGGGGTAAAATGGTCGTGGAAAAGAATAGAATGAACAATAGAAAAGAAAAAATAAAAGAGAATAATTAAACGACAATCAAAAGTCTACAAGAGGGGTATCAAATTGTTGCAAGAAGGGGAGATGGTTCTCGCAGCCGATGAGAATTCCCTTGTCCAGAGGGTCGGCGAGAGAAGAAAAAAAGATAGGCAGCTAGGCGATTTTGTGACGATTGACGTTGGAGAAGCTTCAGTTACTTTTTTGGTGTTCTTTGGCTTTAGCACTGGCGTCAGTGGTGCGAGTGCGAAAGAGCTAATGGTGGGGGAGGGGCGTGTGGAGAACAAGTTAGGAAGGCAGCCCCGGTAAATGGGAAAGCAAGAGCTCAGCTACCTTCCAAGGTTACCTACCTACCCAGGTACCTATGGAGCCTACCATGTACCTACTAGCAGCATTAGGTGCTGGAGCACACTGTTAATCCTAGGCAAGGTACCTAAATAGTAGGTATGTACCTAGGAGGTAGGGCCTAGGCAGGCAGACAGGCTGTGGGTAGGGATTATTTGCTTTTGCTTTCATACCCTAGATAGGGCAATATCCCACTAGATGACATGTCCCGAGCTCCTTCACAGATTGTAATGACGAGTATGGCTGTGTAATAGGAAGGATATAATGCACAGTACATACCTCATATGGGACTTGCGATGAGAATTTGCTGGACACTATGAGATAGATTGGTGGAATACGCGAGAGTAGGTAGGCTGGCTCATAGGTAGGTAAGTATGCAACGAATCCCAGTGCCCTTCCCAAGTTCGGTCCAATGTACCCGATAGGGACAATCAGGGTATTCGAAGGAGATTGGGCGTGACACCGAACAAAGTGGGTAGACAATTGGTGTAGGGCTAGGAGTCGAAGATCGCCTTGGGATAGTTTTGTCGCACTTGAGAGAATCCTGGAAGGCAGCTCGAAGTAGGTAGTGTATGATTTAATGAAAGGTGCTGAACTCGCACCAAAGTTGACTGGACGGATCTGGTGCAGCTACCTACCTACCTGGTCTGTCTAGGTGGGGGGACATGCACCTATCGAAATCTGTCGATATACTTTTACGCGTATATGTTAAGCTCATACTATGCAGGTAGGTATTAATATATGTGCACTATGTAGATTTCGCACGGGGTACAAACTCTAAATGTTCTTAGAGATATATGGCTACCCACACATATGGATATCGTTGATGTTAATTGATGAAGTTTTGGAATCTATTACATCCAGCTCACATGGGACATGGTGCTGAATAGAAGAATCAAAGCAAATTGAGCATTAGGTAAAAAGTCCACAGCCATAAGCGGCTAAGCCAAATATATTATATGAACAGATACATCTAACATTGACGGGAATGTAAGGTATGCACCAAGTGTACCTACATTTAAAGGCTGGAACCTTGAAGCTAACTCCAGCAGCTTCAAGCATTTTAGCGGATCTAGGCTGCAGGGTCCGGTTAGGACATCCACGGATTGTCTAATAAGACGGTTAGAATAGGTAGGTTATATCCATATGTTCTACGTCAAGCAGCCAACATTCTAGAAGGATAACCTTGAAACCCTAATATTATTGATCCATGATGTTGATAGATTCAGGGACGAATTTAGCTGCCGAAACCACACCATCAGCCTTACCCCGATACCTACCCCTACCTTGGTAATCTAGGGAACATTAGGGTAACTAGCTATATGTGGCTATTCATACACATCTCAATTTTCAGTATTGAGAATTGCTATGCTAATAGATAGGTCAGCAGCAATACAAAGGTTACAATTCGTTAAATAATCGTATACCGATAGCGATACACTCAAACAAATATTGGCCGATTATTAGGTAGACAGATGCCAAATCATGCAGGCTCGCAGCATAGGACGCGTGTGTAAGCGGGTATGCATGTATAATAAGCATACACACTAGTCCAACAAATAAGACAGGTCCCACGGATTTGACGGCGGTCTTGGCTAGCCGGCCATATTACTTGGTCGGATACACAAAGGCAGAAAGGTGGGCTGTGAGGCACTCAATATTGAAATACCTCAAGGGATTAGAACATGAACAATTTGCCAATTATCGTTGAAGTTCAACTAGCCCGACGATCATATCTAGATGTCGATTCATTACGATGGGGTTTGACGCCTTATCAAAGCTGAAAAGCGCCGGAATAGTCGCGGAGGAATATTTGAAAGAAAAATGGTAAACCCCCGAGGTTGTTTTGCTTTTTGGACCTTTCCATCCATCGCAGAGGTATTGATTGGAGGTCGATGAGGGGTGTTCTTATTCGCAAGAATTGAGGTACCTAACATGGCATTTTCCCAATAGGGAACATAGAAAATCCCGGGGCACTCCAGAAGCGAATGAAGATGTACGCGAAGTTGAGGAACGCCAGCGCCAGGAGAAGAACGGGTTTCTCCGCTTGGTCATAGCAAAGGTTACCGGAGAGTCTGTAACTGAGATGCCACCGTTAGAATGGGATCCAACCACGTCTCATAGAGCAGTCTTCTTGATCACCACGCTCATCGAGTTCGGCAACTTTGAGTTGTCAAAAAATACCTACAACTTGCTCGCTAGGCACGTTGGTATGAGTCAGAACAGCATTAGCCATTGGGCACTGTGCGTGATCGACCGCAGCATGAGCCCTTCTTACTGTTACGACCTGATGAGTGACCAGATGGCGCTCAACCTCCTGGGCAAGAATTACTTCCGCGTGGCAGAGATTACCTCCGAATTCATCGAGACATGGAGCTCATGCTCTTACATAGGCGAGACAACAAAAACCCATGCGGAGATACAAGAATTGGGTAAGCTTTCTCGTCAATCTCTGCGCCAGTCTGGTCTGCTACTAAAAATAAGCATCAGGAGCTCAACATATGGTGCTTCACCCACGTTACAATTTGTTGACAGATAACTGTCAGGACATGGCGGAAAGCCTTGTCAAATCGCTGTGCAACGGAAAGATAATCAGCCAAGCCAAGTTACGCGAAGAGCTTTCTCTGGCGTCGCCTAAGATCGCACTAGATCTTATGGTAGCTCGGCTTAAATCCAAGATAGAAATCCTAGATGAGCGTGAGGATAGTGATACGGTTAAGGAAGATGTGGATATCATCAAAGACCTATGGCATAGAGTCCACCACAAGGAATAGTTCCTTTTTACTGGTGATGATTGGTAGGGTCAATTGGCTGTTGTGACATGAATATCTAATCTAGGTACTGATGTCTTTAGTCGATACTAGACACCTGCTTTCTTTCAACTTTCCACTGAACGTTAGAGTTAGTCTCTTATAGGGATTTCGATTAGTCTAGATGATTTTAATTTTGACGCTGAAAACTTAAATCAAGAACAGCGTTCTAGATGAGATGTGCAACATGGTCTCAATACAAAATCTGTACCAGTGCGCACAGACCAATTCTTAGTTTTATTACCATCCGACAAAGCTATCCGCTCAACCATTTTCGAAGCAACACTCAATTTTGCAGCACGTATTGTCCGTGCATATTAAACAATATACAGAGAAAACTCTGAATGAACATTATATACCGTTGATCTCTCTTATACCCATTAGTTGAATAGCTAGTATTGTTTGTTCCTCAAGTCGACTAGACCCTAAGGATGGAGAGAAAGAAGAAATTAGTGTATCAGCTAGATACACCATACTCTGCAGTATCTTGGTATGCAATCTAATGCCCTACGATCTATCTCGAAAAATGTCAGAACAGTAATTCTAATTGTGACAGGCCTGGCGTGACCCTCGAAGATCAAGAAACAATCTTAGAGTTACTATGCACGTGAGTTAAGAAGTCTCACCTCTATGCTGTATACTAACATTTCGGTGTAGTCTTCTAGCACCCTTAGGCCAATACCGCTCAGAACATGTCCAATTGTCTAAGGGCAAGCGTGATAAAAAACGAAAGCGCAAAACAGAGACTATACAGTCTAAAGACCTTTCGTTGCCTCCCCCTCCAGAACTTAGGTCATACATAGATGTTGGCATCACAGCAATTACGCGCCATCTGCAGGAGATGACGTCCCAAGCACAGAACTCATCTATGATGGAAATAGAAGATGAACCCCCTAACCAAGCAGGATCTCATCCTTTTTATTCCGTCATCTTCGTGGCTCGATCCGGACAACCGAGTGCACTCAATGGGCACCTCCCTCAGATGGTAGCTGTTGCCTCAAAATCATATCCTAGGCGGATACCCATCAGGCTAGTAGGATTGTCAAAATCTTGCGAAGACCGCCTTTCCGAGGCTCTAGGTATACCTCGTGTATCCTATATTGGACTCCGAGAGGAAGCCCCAAATTCTAAGGCATTAGTCGAATTTACACGGCAGCACGTCCCGATCATCGAAATACAATGGTTAGAAGAGGCTAAACAAGCAGAACATAGGGAGACGAACATCAACACCATCCAGACAACCATAGGTACCAAAAAACAGCGTAAAAATAATATAAATACCTAGGTTTCATTACATCAGATGAAGCTGAATATTTCTACTCATAGAAAGTACTTTCTCTTTCTTCCCTTCTCCTCGTTTCTGTACATAAATGTCTAATGAGATGTGAGTGTGTAAACGCCGTATTAATAATACTTCTTGAGATACATCTATGGATCCGTCAACTTGAGCCCCTGGGACTCTTCATTACTAATAAAGGTTCATAATGTCCGGCCAAGCAATCCCGTTTGTATCTGGCGGGTGCCTGCATCTGTAAATATGTATCAATCTGAGTCACTACGCTTTGCTTAGCTATACTAGCAAAGTCTCGCCAACAATCTGCATAGACTAATACTACTTAAGAACGTCCCATCTCGGGTTAAAACTCGCGTTGAAAGCATCTATAAGGTGAAATCCATGGACACCAATGAGTCCCTAACCTTGTCCTATTAAATAAAAAGGAAACACTGAAGCCTGAAGTTCTTAAGCGCATATGAACACTTGGACCCGCGGGTCTTGATATAGATAGACCGGGGTACCAAAGGAAAGGGCTTCCGTATAGTCGTTCCCTCCTACCCGCATCTAGTGTCTCTGGGGCGATTGCTCATAGACTCTAGGAGTAGGAGTCATTTGCCCAATACAAGTATTTCATCGCATCATTCCAATCACCTGCTGACTCCCAAGGTCACTCCGGAGCCATCCCGTCATCTGCGTACATAGGTACTTGTGTTGTAGGCCCGGAGGGTAAACAATTCCATTCAACCTCAAACGCATCATTGATGTGGGTGAGGCTTTGCGTTCACCCCTTCCTGACTTGTCCCCATTCTCTGCGCAGCATCCACCAAGTCGACAACATACGCTACGAGAAGGAAGGAAGTACTCTTAACTTGGCCAAGATCATTCGATCTTGATTCCAAGCTAAAGTCTATTTCTTAAGAGAACACACAGCCTACTTCTACCTCTTCACTGCTTCTTTCCTACCTGGATACTCCCCAATTGTCTTCCTCCAAGCAGTCATCAAAGGTCATTGTCTTTTACCCGTACCATCAGATCTGATATGATTCCTTCGAGCCTTCGTGCTTGACATATCTTCCACAGCATAACTCGAATCGGATCGCGAATATGTATGGTAGAGGCAACCTAGAGGATGCGAAGGCCCTCCGGGACTCCTTCGCCCGGGCCAAGGCGCCCGGTCGAGGCGGCCGAGCTAACAGCCGGTTTTCGCAAGTTTCGCATGAGAACATACGAAGTTACCCTCCTCAACAACCGACTCCACGACCGACTCAGTATAGTCAGCATGGAGGCCAGTACGGCCAAAACGCCACCGCAACAGACCAGTCCCACCACGCCCGTCGTGACCCTTACCGTGTTGCCTACCCGGTAGCGCCTGCTCAACCACCTCCCCCTCAGCAGCAAGCTCCCGTTCGCAGTCCCTCTCCCCCCTACGTACCTCCCCAACCTATCATCAGCCAGCAGAGTTCGTATGGCAGTACTACAACTGAGCGACAAGGCCACGAGGCAAAGCGCCCTCGAACCGGACCTGCTCCACGGGACAACGACGTAGTCATGGGTGGCACGACGAGTGTTCGACCTGGCCTCGCTGCGTCAAGATGGAATACGGATGGCGATTCCCAAGGCACTGAGTCTCCTTGGCCGGAGCATAGCTATTTCAGCACTGCGCGTCGAGCTGCGCCCAAGCCCAAGCCCATTTACCCGCCCCCGGTCCCGAGAGGTCAAGATCAGATGCTGGAGCGACGAGGTCCCGCCCCGCCTTCCGGCCGTATCGTTCAGAGTGGTCTTTCACAGGGGCCTGGCCTGGATGACTCTCGCTGGGCCTCTTGAAACTACCCTATCGCCTGTAAGTACTTACTACATACTTTGGATCTGCGGTCCTAAGCTGATCCACCTTCCAGCACCAACGAAGAATACCTAAGTACTCTTTCCGGCTAATTCGACATCTGCCAGCATGGAATCGAGGACTACGGTGGTATATATCTAGGTCTGCCAGCTCAACTAGTAGTAGCGGGATGCTTGCGCGAGAATCACCTTCCATGGTTCTGTCATCTCGTTGCCTATTTGCCTTACACAATTTCAAATGGGCTCTAGTCTGGTAGATCTTGTAGGGATTTTTCCCTTTTCACTTCTTTTCTCCCCCTTTTTTTCATACCCCTATGGGATTGGTGGTTTTTATGCGTTTGCAGGTACAGGCAATGCTGTCTGTATGTGCAGGAGTAGCTGATGGAGCTATGAACACGGAGGGCGCATGGGTTGATGCCCGCTTGATGATACCCTCTTCTTTACGTAGTTAGGCAGAGAAAATACAAAATTATGAATCAGACCAAAGACATTTGAGTTGAAATTTGAGTGACGGTGACTATTGAAGCAAGACTTCGTGAGAATTATCCACACTTACGTACCTAGGTACTTAGGTATATTCTATGGATTGAGACAGTTACTAGTGAATGCAGAAGGCTCAACTCTGTATACATATATTGGCATCCATCTCACGCTATGCATTCCAACTCTCCGCCTCTCAGCTCCTCAAATACCCCTAATTTCCAGAAGTCTATAACCACTACCTCTCCGCCAAACTCAAGCTCTTCTCGACAATCTTCACCCCCTCACGAACACGGGGACAATAATGCCTCCTCAAAATCTCCCCCTCCCACACGGTCGCCGCAAACGGATTGCTCGCCTCGACGCTGGCGCTCAGCGCGTTGAACGCGCCGTCGCCCTTGCGTTCTTCCGTGTTCCACAGCGCCGCGATCTTGCGGCCGTGCGCGGACGCCACGTCAGCGAGGAGCGCGAGGACGGCTTGCGCCGATTTTTCGGGCATGTGCAACGCCGCGGCGGATAACTGCTTCGCGAAGGCGGCGAGACGCAAGGGCGGGACGGAGCGGATGTTCCAGGAGGGTAGGAGGACGGCGGTTAGGCAGCGGATCAGGAGTACGGTTGTGGTCTGGAGGTTTACTTTGTTGCTGTTTTTGGTGCGGGCGGAGGAGGAGGGTTGGTTGGGGTCTGGCAGGTGCAGGGATCGCGCGCCGAGTTCTAGGTCGGGGTTGAGACTTAGTGGGAATAGTGTCTGGTATAAGTGTGTGGTGAAGAATGATAAGTCGAGGTGTAGGTCCCCTCGCGCATTATGCGCGTCTTGGCCTGCGAGCAGTGCGAAGGCTGTTGTAGTGCAGAGCAGGGCTTCGCGGGAGGGATTCCGGATGGGGGTATCGTCGTCTTCTTCCTCCTCTTCTTTCTCCTCGCCATCTTCCTCCTCGGATGCATCGCTGTGTCGTATGAGATCCTTGAGGGCTTCGAGCAAGTCACCGAAGAAGTCCTGGTTGATCAAATGCGCATACTTGGATAGACCTTCCAGGACTGCGCCCATAAGGTGCGGTACCCGCATCTTCAGGATACGGAAATACGTAGCGAACACGAGCTTCAAGGTCTCAGACGTCATTCTGTCGCGCTCCTCGTGGCTGACAAGAGCGTCGGCGTTAGCCATATCCTTCTGTAACGCCTTCTGCTCTTTCATATGTTTGCGCTCGCGCTTGGTTCGGAACTCCTTTTTTGACTTGGGCTTCTTGCCATTGGGGCCGATGCCATTATTCGAGTGTTCCACAGAATCTTTGGATGCTCTGCCTGAGAACTCCGACAATAGGCGGAGGTGGAGGAAGAGGTTCACTACGTTCTCATTCACATCGTACTCCCTAGCCTTCATCATCTTGGAAAGGAGCGAGACAGCTTCCATAGCTCCGCGACCTTCTTCATCCTCGTCGAAGAAAGTTTCCAGTGCTCGAAGGCATTTGTTGAAATCATCGTCGACGTGCCTCGTGCTTAATTTCCCGACCAATATCTTGATTATATCGCCGCGGAAGTTGAAATGAGGAACAGCATTTAAAAGGGTGCAGGCGCACATAATAGCAATACTCGCAATGCTTTGGCCTTTGCCTCCGCCCGCCTGATGCCGTCCCGCCTTTGCGTACCTGGCGAGATCTTTCACGTACGCCTGGTAACCCGAAACGAGGGCCTGTTCGTAAGTCCGCACCCTCCTCACATCTTTCGATAACTTTTCTTCTGGTGCATCTTCCGCCGCGGGACGTATTCGATAGCCAGGAATTACATCGCGATATACGGCTAGTTGCGTGGCTAGCGTGAGCTTCTGGATGGCCGGGATTCTTGACTGGCCAATCTTGGCTATGGCTTTAAAAGCTCCGGCATTCTCCTCAGGAGTCTCATTGAGCATCAATGCTATCTTCGCCAACTCCTCTTTAGCTTCCAATATTTGCTGGTGCTCGGGTATCTCGGGTTTCTCAGGTCTCTTCTCTTCAACCTCTTCATCCGCGGACACATCCTCGGCGCCCTCTAACCAGTCTTCATCACTTTCCAGATATTCTAAATCATTTGTTGGCGCGGAGTATTGCTGCACACGCCCACCTGGAAGTTTCGTAGGAAGCCGGGTATTCTCCTTTTCCTTCTTCCCTTTCCGTGCTCTCGTCTCATAGTCCTGCTCTAGGTCCCAATTCGCTGCATTTACTAAAAATGCCTTCTGGACCTTTGAGTTAGACTTTCGAGATGGAACCTCATCATCTGACTGGGCCGGAGAGATCCTCCTCTTTTTCGTGGGTCTGGACGCCATCGTTGGATATAATTATCAAATATGAAAAATGAGACTCTACTCATGAGCACAGATGAAGAAATCCGTGATAAAATTTAGAGATTGCAGGGATCACTGTAGCGGACGTCCCACTTTAGTGCCAGTTAGGCCAACCGGAATCATTCCGTCCTACTGTGTACTTGCTCACCGCCAAAATTTCCAAGCGGCAGAATATTTTCAAATTCAAAGCTCCAGGTACCTACACCCCACCATCTACACTACTCCGACTGGTTTATACGTCGCATACGAGAAAAGGAACGGTCACGATGCGGCCTCTAACAGAACCAGAGACGAAAGTTCTCTTCGAGAAGCTAGCCAACTACACAGGTAGCTCGCTCAAAAACCTAATCGCACCACTAGACGACTCACCGAACGCCGATCGATATGTCTTCCGTTTGAATCGCGACAGAGTATACTATGTGCTACTCTCCGTCGCAAATCTCGCTACGTCGATAGCGAGGGATAACCTGGCGTCATTAGGGATATGTCTAGGTATGGGAATCAGCCACAGACATGCTTTTTCATCGTAACGCTAATAAAATACCCGGCAAACAGGCAAGTTCACCAAGTCAGGCAAATTCCGACTTCACATCACCGCTCTCCCCATTCTAGCCGAGCACGCGCGGTACAAGTTATGGATTAAGCCCAACGGTGAAATGCCGTTCCTCTACGGCGGAAATATTGTCAAGGCGCACGTGGGGCGTTGGTCCGATGATTGCCCTAACCACCAAGGCGTCGTCGTCTACAGCATGTCCGATACACCTCTCGGCTTCGGCGTCACCGCGCGCAGTACTGCCGAGGCGCGGCGGTTAGATCCAACTGGCATAGTGTGTTTCCGCCAAGCCGACTGCGGCGAGTATCTCCGGGACGAAGATACGCTATTTGCAAGCTAAAAGGCCATGACCACCAAATAGGAGGTTATGGGACGGGGTGTATATATGAAAAGAAGGAAAAGCGAAGGGACGATTGATGGTTAATAATATCATCTAAAAGAAGGCCTGGAGTTCGGAATCGGCTTGAGCTATGTATATGCATTCAGGGGCGTTTGCGGCTATCTACAAGTATTCTATATGGCTATGACTTTGGTCCTTTATATGAGACGGCATATAAACAATTCTCTCAAGCCAGCAATGATTTATACCCCATTTAAAATGACCATTCAACGGATTCTCTTTTCTCTACCCATAACTCCGTAGCTCTTGACGCCATTCATCTATGCTTAGGACCTGGTAGTAAGATCTCTTCTATAAACTGATATCGTTCTCGTAAGCAGCCATTCCTCCTCCGTTCTCGTTCACCTTGTCAAATACGGGCGTAACCGGGCGACTCTCCCTATGGAATAGGCTGATACTCTCTCGATCAGCCACGTACTCGCTATCGGCATATCCTAACAGGGACTCGATTTGCGCGCTTCGATGTCCCTTGATCCGGAGGACCTCGGATGCTGCGTAATTGACTAGTGCCCGACCAACTTCTACCACAGGGCCTTCCCAGAGCTTGCCATCGGGTCCCGGTTCCGACCGCTTTTCCACCACCACGAGACGGACGGCTTCTTGTTGCGCGAAGTTGCCCTCTACGTCGACAACGCCCACGGGGAGAAGTCCGGCTTTATCTGAAAGGGCGCGGTGTGCACCAACGTCAATGTAGATAGTGCCGTGCGGAGCTAGACCATGAAGAATCCAGAAGTAACGGTCTCTAATAGGTTGGGAAAGAGGGAGGAATCGTGTATGTAACGGTGGTTTTTCTATTACATCGAGGGCCAGTGATGCCGTTGATCGAGACAAGGGATCCTCTGCTTCATCATCCCCTATTGGTGTATGGTGTGATGACGACGACGTATACTTCTTGCGAGCCTGGAGGTAGCGAACAATTTTCACAATGTTCCCTGGCAAGGATGACCGAGTGATGACAGTGGTGACACCAGCAGATGTCGCGAGCCTAGCAGCGACGATCTTCGTACCCATGCCACCAGTTCCCAGGGAAGACCCAGCGCTAGAGACTTAAGGCTCAGGTCAGCATTATAATCTAAAGTAGTATTCAATCACCTTACCATCTGCTCGGATCGCGGAGATATCTTCCACCTCCTCTATGGGTTTAGCATCGGGATGTGTCCGTGGGTTCTTGTCATACAAGCAATCGACATCCGTCATGAGAAAAAGGAAGTGAGCATGCACCATAGCCGCAGTAATAGCTGAGAGGGTATCGTTGTCACCGAACTTGATCTCAGCAACCGCCAAAGTGTCGTTCTCGTTTACAATCGGTATAACGCCCATCTCCAGGAGCTCCATGATGGTGTTCTGGGCATTCAGATATCTTGTCCGCTATAGTATATCGTTAGCATGCGCCCCCCTTAAATATACGATAGCCGAACTTCTCACATCCGCTATATCATTTCTCGTGAGGAG
Source organism: Hypomontagnella monticulosa (assembly GCA_902825475.1). Lineage (NCBI taxonomy): Eukaryota > Fungi > Ascomycota > Sordariomycetes > Xylariales > Hypoxylaceae > Hypomontagnella > Hypomontagnella monticulosa. The sequence goes on along the minus strand of CADEBF010000011.1, from coordinate 1,559,962 downwards.
AATTTGAGCGATTGGTTGACGGAGATGCCCAAAGAGACTATCCCATAGACTCATTAATCGGCATTGACCGATGGCAGCGAGTGCTTGTAACTTGGATAGGTGCTTTGGTCTCTTCTCGACATCCATCCGTCGAAGACCAACGCCAATGGCGCCAGATGACACAATGACAACCTTGTGTCCATCTTTTCGTAACTTGACCGCCGTCTCAACTATTGAAGTCAAAATCGATAGTAGCGGCTCATGAGTCTTCTCATCGACGATGGAACTGGTTCCTATGTGTAAGTCAGTTCATGATCCACGCATCCACTTATACAATGTTACATAAAATATATAACCGAGAAAACTTTCAGCCTTTGACTCACCCAGTTTGATGACCACTGTAAGTGGCTTGGGACCCTTCATATCTAAAATATTCCAACCAAATCTAACATTAGTGATTACAACTTCAAATATACGGATATAAAAGTTTCTGAAAAATCTACATTTTATTAATAAATGAAATGATTACATACAAGGCGTTGCAGCCCCTGGATCTGCCATCGTCAAGGGCGGGATGGTCAACTAAACTTGCAGAAGTTGTGGAGTATACAGCAGCAAATCCCTCGGAAATATAGCGGTCGGGTTTGGTAATGACTGAGAGACGGCAAGGATTCCAATTGGGCTACGGTGGAACCCCGGCCGAAATCGGAATTGTGGGAAAAGCCTAACCTTTCTGTTCCGCAACGGGCCGCGACTTGCTTGCGGCTTAACGGCTTTGGTAGGAGGTCCATTCCATCAAGGTTCCTTGTGCCTTACCCTATACCCGTGGACCCTAGTACCGACCTATACTCCCCGATAGCCCCCCGGATTTCACGATGTCGTCAGACGCGACGCCCTCGGCGTCTACCGCCCCTTCACCCACGAACCCGCAATCCTCTCCCACAGAACCCTCATCCACATCCGCGCCCGCGCCCACACAACTCCCGCGGCTCGTCCAAAACGACCCGGCGCGCACCGGCTTCGACCCGCAGACAACATGGTGGATGAACTACTTCAAACTTCTCACAGGGTCCATAAACAAGGAGGGGGCGTTCCACTACCGGGAATGGCGGTACCAGCAGAACGAAGAGCGGGACTGCAAGCGGTGCGAGGAGTTCCGGGACTGGGCGTTTGCGCACTCGCCAACGGTACGATTCCTGCGGGAAAAGGTCGAGGCGCTGAACGGGACGCTCGATAAGGAGAACGTCGTGTGTCGCCGGTGTCCCGCGCGCTTGACGGAGGACGGGCAGGTGCATCGCTCGAGTGGAGGGTTTAGTCCCGGACACGGCATTTTGATCTGCGCTAATGAGATGCGCAATCGCAATCACCTTGAGGATACACTATCTCATGAGATGGTCCACGCTTGGGACCATTTGAGGTGGAAGGTCGATTGGATGGGGGATAAGGACTTGAAGCATGCGGCTTGTACTGAGGTAAGCTATTTGTCTCGCTTTCCATATTGTTCCCTTCTCCTTTCTAACTCATAGCTATAGATCCGAGCGGCGATGTTGAGTGGCGAATGTAGATGGACAAGGGAGGCGTGGACGAGAGGGAATTGGACGTTGACACAGCAGTTCCAGGACTGCGTGCGACGGCGGGCAGTACAATCCGTCCTGGCGCGGCCGAGGTGTAAAGACGATGTACAAGCAGTGAAAGTGGTGAACCAAGTGTGGGATTCGTGTTTCTCAGATACCCGGCCGTTTGACGAGGTCTACAGATAGAGACAACATCCCAAGTTCTCGAATGGGCCCTGTATTAATTATCACCTGTACCAATACCACCCCCCTTACGAACTCAAGCGAGGCCAATGAATAGATTCATGTGTGTTTATTTAGAATGCTGCGCGATCGATTACCTTCCGACTCCCCATTGATGCAGATAACCCAGCCAGATTCGCCGAATCTTCAAACGCCTACGCCACCCTATTCCCTAATTATACAAGCAACGCCATTCCATTAATTCATTATCGTTGATACTATGCTCTCTCCCTGTTTGATGCCCGTTCGCCCTTGACGCAGTGCTTCAGGATCCATGGGTGTACTTGCACCTGTTCCAGAGGTATCCTCTTCTCAGGGTCGAGAACCAGTAACTGTTCTTATGTTAGTGAAATCTTCTACTTGGTATCTCGAGGTATACGGCCAACTTACTCTCTTAATAAGATCTCTCGCTTCGGGGCTGATGAACGAAGGGATGGTCATGTCCGCCTTGGCAATCCTCCTCTGCGTCATCACCGGCGTATCCTCGAACGGCGCTTCTCCCACCAGAAACTCATACGTCAACACGCCCAAACTCCAGAGATCGACTTTCTCGTTGTAATAGTTGTCCGAGCTGCCCGGCTTGATCATCTCGGGTGGAAGGTAGTCCAGTGTACCACACATAGTCTGTCGCCGACTATTGGGGGCGTGCACGCTCCAGCCGAAATCAGAGATCTTGATCTCGCCGTGGATACCCATGAGGATGTTCTCGGGCTTGATATCCCGGTGGATGACGTGCTTGCGGTGTAGATATCGCAGGGCGCTCGCCATCTGCGCGATATACTGGGAGGCTTTCCACTCAGGGAAGCGGTTCTCCCTCCTCAAGTGCTTGTACAGCTCACCCTTTCCAGCGAACTCGAGGATCAAGAAAACCCGCTTGCTGTCGTGGAAATGGCCGAACAGCTGCAGGATATTGGGATGTCGCAGGTTGCTCTGGATTTCAATTTCTCGTCGGACCTGCTTCTCTACCCGGCCTTGCTGTAATTCACTCTTGTGCAGCACCTTCAGGGCGCAGATGAACCCGTTTGTTCGTTCTCTTGCCAGGTAAACTCTTCCGAATTTGCCTTTCCCTAAAGGCTTACCGATCTCGAACATTCCGAGATGGAATTGCTTCGGCGGAAACGGCTGCTCGATCAGCGTCACCGACTTGCGCTCGACCACCTGTGCCGCCTCATCGGATGCCCTAGCTGCTGCACTTGCTGTCGGGAGTGGTTTCCTCGTTGGCGAGGTAGGTTGGGTACCTTTACGTTGCGCAGCTTGGGATGGGAGAGTAACGGCGGTGACGGTATTACCGCTCTGAGTCTGTAGGGCGACCTTGTAAAGATTCGGGCGGCTTGCGCTCTGTGCTATTTGTGTTGTCGTTGTAATGACCTTTATCCTCAATTAGCCTTCTCGTTATTGCATTTGCACAGGATAGATCCCACTAGACTGACCTTAGATTTCTGGTAATCGTTCTCGTCATTGACAGACATGCGCTCGAAACGAGCTTCTAGAGTTCGAGTCGCCATGGCTCCTAGAGATTATCTTCCCAATTCCTACGGGATAAGACTCAGTTGAAATACGATGTAAGGGTATGTCTATTATGGTTGTCGGATAGAGCGACTAGCTAGGAGAAGAACTTTAAATTGTTTACGAACCGGAGATAGGACCAGTGTGTGGATGGATATTTTGCTTGAGGGTCCCTGCGTTGTTGGCACAGCAACGCTCTGACAAACCAGTCAGATAAGCTACAAACCAATTTCCACACTATTACTAGTGGAGAATGTCCTCTGTAAGCGCCCGCGTAAATCGCTACGGGCTAGTGCTCCCCCGCTGTCGGGTAGGGGTTTCATTTCGCTGTCACCGCCCGAGTGTATCGTTCCAACAACTGAAGTCTCTATCATCATTGAATTTGATACGATACGGGCCACATTCTTGAGGCTACTCTTCAACATGCTAAGCCAAGAAACAAATAATAGAAAATGCAGGGGAAAGAGAAGAATTCGATTAAATAACTCTCCCAAAAGACTAACTTTAAATTACTTCCTCTATTGGTACGCGTCACCTATTACGATCTGATCTAACAACTGAAAGATTACGCCGAAGTTGAGTTTGAAAATGTGCACTTTCTCGTCGTCGGCCCCCTTGAGGTAACCCCCCTTGAGGAACGTCATTAGCTGGCTATTGCTACTGGTAGACCCCAATTCGAGCATCATTAATGAATAACTGAAAACGATACCGACGAGTTATTTCGTATTAATTTGCCTGATGGCTGAGCATTTGCCCGCGATTGGCCCTACTAATTAAATCCCACCCTGATATCGAGATCCTCATCACTCACCGAGGCTTTTCGATGGGTTGCAGTGACATTCACAGCCTTCTCCTATTCTTAAAAAAGATGCCCTACATAAGGAGGCCGGTGCCGTGCTAGCTCGCTATGATGCCCATATGGAAATTTCATGGCATCCATGCTTTTAGAACCCAACCATATCCTACTGTACTAGCCTACATGGTGTCGTAGACTGCAAATGGATGACCGCAAGAGCATAAATTGGTGGGCGGTAATACACTTCCTCTCTGTCTGTAGCCATTTCGGCTTATTCATCGTCGGCATTCTGAGTTATACGGAATATCACTCTTATAGGGATGTTGCGCCCGATTACCCATACGAGAACGCCGCGGCGACTCGTTCGATTGTAGTGCTGTTTGCTACAGTACTGGTGAGCATCCTCTCATTCCTCGCCCCTCTAGGAAGACCTAATGATGCCGCAGGGTGGTTTGGCAGTATTGATCCATATCATAATGCCCATAACCCTTTGGAAGGCTTACGACCCTGAGAAGGAAGACTTCACGACACATCATAATAGATATAGGAATCGAGTCATATTCAGCATCGTCCTGTTCTTCTCGGTATTCGCCTGCGAAGTTTATCTGGTCGTAGGTTCTGCTATGTCTATTCTGGGCGAGATAGAAGCCACGTCTATTACTTCTGGGTGAGTATCTACTCATTCGTTTCAGCATACTTTATGACTCTAAACGGCGGACACTTACTCTATAGTAGTGGTTTTTCCCTCCTCACAATAGTTGCGGACATATTCCGACTCAAGAAATATATCAAAGAAAGGAAGGAGAGGAACTATGTCGAGGTGCCCGATCAGGGTGATGATCAGGGTGATGATCAGGGTGATGATCAGGGTGATGATCAGGGTGATGATCAGGGTGATGATCAGGGTGATGAGGAGCTCGTCCTCCGTAGATTAAGCGTGAGAGGAAAGAAGGAACCTCAAGCTCTCATCAGGAATCAGGATATAGAATAGGTCCAAGTAACTACTATGTACTTTGAGTCCAGGTCAACGAAATCAATTGATGTCGCACAAGCCTATCAGGATCATACTGTACCTCCTCTACTCGAATATATTACTTACGGGATCAGCGATATGTTACATTCTATAATGAAAGGATCTCTATCCATACTGAAGCCGCATCGCCAATTGACGTCATCATTTGATAAGTACTGCACAGTGCACATGTGGGTAAGAACATCGAAGCCACAGGAGATAATTGAGATTTGTCATGAGCCACAGTTCGGCGCCAAGAACGCCAATTTTTAGCTCGACCGCTTTACATATCAAAATAATCGATGAAGCTTCAACTTTTCCAAGAAAGCTCTGAGCCTATCTGCCGCCATAATCCACGAATTTCCACGCCTCACAACCAATTACCACTAAATAACGGGTCGCAGTCAGGCTAATAATCACCATGGATTCCGAGTCGGTAAAATCAGAGGTTATCAAGCAAATCAGGGCCCAATACGCCATAGACAATGCGAAGCAGTTAATCGATGTACGTATTCCGGATACCTGCACATGCCCACCCACCACTCCCGCTCGGGTAATCCCCGATATACAAGACCTAACAGATTTTTCTCCGCGCAGAAAGTCAACGAGCACTGCTTCGAAAAGTGCGTACCGAAGCCCGGCGCCTCATTATCGAGCAGCGAGCAGACCTGCTTCACCCAGTGCATGGAGAAGTACATGGCGGCATGGAACCAAGTTAGCACCACGTTCATCCGCCGGTTACAACAGGAACCATAAGTACACAACCGTCTCGAGCGATACTAGAACATCGGCTCGACCCTACTCAATGTACATTAGAAACGCTGCGTCACGAACCGGAAATGTGGAAACGGGGGTTCATTCTCACGGTAGCATCGGAATAACAGAAGTATCCATGGATAGAATGTACATTATATACGGACCACGGTCCCGAGATAAGGGGTGTTCCGTCTCGGTTGAGACTGAAGAGGTTATACAAATTCTGCTCATGAGTTCTCCGCGGCAGCTTTCTTCTTCGCTTCTTCGGCTTCTCTCTTTCGTGCCAAGTATCTCTCCCGAGCGCTCGAGACGTCAGTTTCCGTCTTTCGGCTCTTGGATGCGCGTTCGACCTTTTGCTTCTCTTCTTCTTCCTCTTCCATAGATCTCTTGAGGGATTGTTCCAATTGCGCTTCGAGCATGCGGGTTTGCCTCTCCCGCATCGCTTGCTTGCCACCGCTTCCGACAAATCCACGCGAGTTGCCTCGGTCGTCCCTGTGATCCGATCCCTTACTAGTATCTTTGCGAGGTTCCTGTCGTTTCACCGCGCCGAGATTAAGGCCTCCTCTCAGTAGCTCGCGCTTATCCACCACTTGGCCATCTTCATTGATAGCAATCGTACCACCCTTCTGGTTAATCTCTCGTGCCACGTCCGCGTCCGTCTTGGCATTATCTTCCTGGGTTTCGTCTTCCACCTTAGGACCAGCTTTCGCTCGTTCTTCGGCGGCTTTGAGGACTTCAGCATGTCGTTGGTCGCCCCTCTCCAGCAGATCTTTATAGAACGCAGTCATGCCGCCGCCTTTATTCTTCCTAGCCTCCTCTTCCTCACGTCTACGCTCCTCCTCTTCAATTCGCCTGTTCTCTTCTTGCTGTTTCTTATACGCCTCCGTGACGAACTTCTCCTTATCCGCGTACTCCTCGCCTTCCTCCGCCCGTTCCCGCGCGATCTTCTTCTCTTCCGCAATCAGCGCGTCGCGTTTCCGTACCGCGGCGGATGCCAGTAGGTTCTTCATGTACTTGGGTTTCCTCTCGATGTCTTCTTGCGTAGCCTTCTTCTCCGGTTTCAGAGAGTCGTAGACCGCGTCGTAGTCATATATCGAGGGATCTAACTCTTCCGCGGCTTCTTGATGTTTGCGCGACTCTAGCGAGCTCGATAGGTCTCCGTACATCGAAATCTGCGGTTTCTTGGTTTTGCCGCTCAGAGGTTGGGTAGGCGGGCCATTTTTCGACTTTAATGGCGGCTTTTTGCTCCATTGACTACTATGAGTTCCCGTCGTAAAGTCGTCTAACTCTGATATCTCGGTGGCTTGAGGCCCGTTTGTTGCACCGCCCGCCTCGTCGTCCGAATCGCCATCATCGCCAAACATCGGTTTTCTTTTTGGTGGAGCAGGCTTTGAAGCGCCTGGCTTCTTGGTAAGGTTCAGGCCGAACGATAACCCGGGTTTACTCATATTTGCGACGTCTGGTAAGTATTCCACTAAGATGTCGCGTTGAAAAGAATGATTCCAGGTTCTCTCAGAGGTAGGTGGCGCGAAAGATCCACTATAGGTCAACCGATATTAATCAAAATAGCACCTAGCCACACAAGCTTCAAGGCTCCATCCGGCATGCTACAGTACAATATAGAAATCTCCGATTAGATAAGATTAAGCTCTTACATGTATCTTCATCGGCAGGTGGGATGACTTCTTGGTTCTAATTACAAGGTTACCACTTTTGCCAACCTACGGATGTATTAAGAAAAGGGAATAGAAGGACCGAGTTTGATAATTGCAAGACCTACTCCCTAGCGTTGTAGGAAATATGGAAGTCGCTTATAGCTAGACCTTACAGGCGTTGAAAACAGCACCTAGGGATGACCCTACCATTAAATCCAAGGTCGTACAAGACTCAGAATGTTATGTAGGTACCTTCCTCACTCTCTCAACCCCGCCGTAGCTTCCTTACACAACGTTCACAATTACTATATCTTGATCAACACCGGCGCGCGTCAAGAAGCTCAAAGAGATTGGTACAGCTTGTGCGCCTTCTCGAAATACAGGTCCTCTATAATTATTCCCATCTGTGAAATAGTTAGATGCTCTAACACGCGCTGATTTCATCTCCTTTGTTCATCCCGTCACTAGGCGTCGCAGTAGTCATGGTTTCGTCGGGAACCTACCAAGCAATCCAGAGCTGGATTGCTCAACAGCAAGAATATGAAGCCAAACACTCAACGCCAGCACCATTAACAGATGCGCAAAGAAAACTGCTAGAGAAGCTAGAATCGGCATTGCCGCCGACTACACCACTTCTACCAGAGCCGGAATTAGACGATACTAACTGGATTGGCATGTTGCTAGGTAAATCTAACCCGAGACTTTAAATTTTGTGGGGAATTCGCGATCTAATTTCTTCAGAATACCGAGCTGCTCGTCACCGAGTACCCGATGGCATCTCTGGAAACTTCGTAGAGATCGAGGGCCCAGTTGCGTACAATATCCAAAGGTGGCACTGTCAGGTGCGCGTCGAGGAGCACCCGCAGCCGTTTCCCGGTCCTAGTGGTGGTTTGGTAGGCGGAAATCTGCCCTCATTCGCACGCAAGAAGGACGCCAAGAAGTATGCAGCCAAATGTGCTATTGAGTGGCTCAGAGCGAACGGATACATCCACAATGGCGGCAACAACGTGACAACCTCTCAGCCCTCCCACCCCCCTCAGCCTCAGGAACAACTCGTGGCGCCACAACCCTCTACGCCTGCAAAGAAGAAGCAGAAGCTCTCCCCATCCACTCCTGAACGCCCCCAGGCTCCCATTTCTAAGCCTGAATCGAATGAACCTGAAATTCATCCCGGTAGCCCCTTGCCAAAAGCACTTGCTTCCCCTTTCAACGATGACGAAGTCACAGCGGTGAAGGAAGTCGCGAAACTATGCAGACGACTTGGTTTGAAGGGTGAGCTCCAATACAAAATCACACAAATGTCCGAGACAAGCGATTTCTACAAAGGCTATGCAGAATTGGGAATGCTTGCTTCCCAACTACCCGAAGGTGTCGGCCACGTTAAGGACGTTTTCGGCAAGAAGCCGGCTCGGGAGAAGATCGCGGAGGAATTGCTAGAGCCTCTGCGTAAACTAGCCGCGAAGTTTGATGAGCAAGATCGACAGTTCCTAGCGAGTCCACGAGCAGCCAAGGGGGGTGAATCGACGATTCCGGCTTAGGTAGCTGAGAAGTTAAAAAGGAGCTAGTCGGTACGACCTAGGAGCAAGAGTAGCTCGAGTTGACGTGTGGAGGGTCAGGGGCTTGACTGATGTATATAGGATGATGCAAACGAAGTCATATTCCAAATAGGGTATCAGATGATGGGCGGTTGCATATCCCAACTCTTGGGCACGCGCAGACTCATTATGGCCAATGGATAGTTCACAGATTCTTGTGGCTTTGGTAGAACGTTAGATACACTAAATAAATAGTGACAGACGTCTTCTCGACCCAACTTTCCGCAAAGCTGGGATTTCTTTTCCATCCCACCCCCAACATACCTGACTCCATTATTTCCCATTAGATAAGTGCGTAAGTAATACATTTGGGTAATACGTTTCCCCCAGCATTATCTGGCTTCTAGTTTCGGTTTTCCAAATTAAAAGAGGTCGGAATTGTGATGTGATTGTAACGAGGAGTTATAGTTTAGCAGAAATCCTGTGTTCGTTTCTAATAATGGTACTAAGTCACCCCCTTAATACACATGCATACATAGTAACAATATATCGAATCCTCAAGTTCGTCACTAATTACCTAGTGAAGTGGGTGGCCGATAACTACAGGTTTAAATCTAAGTGAAAAGTAGAACACATCATTAGGATTCGCTCTTTGCTGAGTATCTTAGAAATAGAGAAGAATATCATTATATATCTCCTCCCAAGCCGGGAATTTGGATTATCTATTCTTCTCTTTGCGGTTTCACCATAATCACCCGAGTGAACATCGCCATAAGCATTATCATTGGCGCCATTACAGACCTATAACTTATTTATGGTGGATTTATTAGCTTCGAGGTAGAGCACACAATGTGGACTCACAACTACTACCACTACATAGCCTTTCTCCTATGTTGGGGGGCAGTCTCCGTCGTAGGAGCCAAAACGGGCTTCAGCGTTGATCTATGTCCATGGTTCTACCTCCGTGGGAACTACCAAAACCCAAAGATGAGCACAACACTCCTTGAGCTAGTCACCACATGTTCCGTTGGCGATAGGAATTCGGGCGAGTACCGTACGTCGAGCATAGACCTTGACTTGTAAGTGATCAATCCAGTTTTCATATTCTACCTGTACGGTTGACTTAAGCCTTCTTATTCCAACAAAAACGCCTCCGATTACTAACATGGCTATTACCTTTTTTATATAGATGCATCCAGAACGACCAAGGAAGTCTCAAGGCCAAGGATTCCGGGATCTTCACGAAAACTTGCAAGGGGTGCGGCCTCAAAGTAAGCGGATCCATGGACGAGCCGTATAACGACTACACTTTAATGTTGGAATGTTCTTGCGACTCTGACAATTTCGGCTTGATGGTAACAACTGGTCTTCTCAGTACGTTCTCTCAAAAGATCTCGTCTGACACGGCATCCCCATACCCAAATTTACATCCCTATATAGTTTAGGATACTGACCCTTTCTCTGGAATAGATGATATATTCACCGTCGAAGATGGGACCATTTATTGCGCTGAGCGCTCTGGAACTCTGGTACCAACGAATGGCACAGACACCTGGCCAAGGGAAATTCCATCCCCTGGAACTAAAGAAGTCTCTGTCACAGTGACAAGCTTCGCCACAAATACCAGTACTGCCATCAGTACCGCCCTTAGCACCGACACCAATACCGCTACTAGCACACTTATCAGCACTGTCACCGGCTCCTGCGAGTCGGCTAGCCCAACTACTGTGACGAAGAAACACAAGATTACGAAGACGGAGACGATGAATGTCACCCAGACTGTCCAGGTCACCAGCGTGCTCACTATGCTCATAACGGCAAAACCCCCTCCTGAAATCAACGCTAGTCTCTACACGACTGTCGCTGCGAAGTTATCTACTCAGTAGCTTACATCTACAATCTGGCATGGGCGAATAGGGGAAGCTGGTTTGGACCAATGGCTTGGCGAAGTTCTGCTAGAGTCTTGCATAAGAGTCTGAAAATTTCATTCCTCGTTTGGAAACGCTAGGTTTATTCATCTCATAAGCTCTAGTCTCGGACTTGACAACCCATAAGAATGAGATTTGTTCTATTCTATTTCTATGATCGCCATCTTATATTTCTATAGTAGAAACCCGAAGATCGGGACAAATGGAATAAAACGTGATAATCCCATAAGGGCTAAATATTCCGTCTCAAATAACCATGTATGGATATCGAATCACTTCTTACGATCTCAGTACGTGCTGATAATACGTCAGGATTTGACCTTCTGACCAACTCAGTGACGAGGAAAGCATGAAAACGTCGGCAGCCAGTTGATATCTGAATCAGGGTGGCTCTCTCATTAGAAAGATGTCTGTGGGTATATATACACCCGGGAACTCCTACAAACGTCTCTCCTTTATTACCATTGATATTACAACAATCACTAGAAACATCGCCGCAAGTATCAACGCTAACTTTACTGATATGCTCCTTATTCTCATTTACGACCTACTCATAGATAATCCGAGACTACCTAAGATACCTATCTCGAATAAACCATATGCGATGAGGGTTACTTATTATTCCTACATTGTCGTCCTCGCCTACCTAGGGGTGGTATGCACGGACGAAGTGTATATCAATACTAGACATTGTCCCTCTATATACCTCCTTCACACAGATGATAGCGAAGTGGTCGATGGTCAACCGGTTGCCCGCGAGATAGCGTGGCTGATGGCTACATGCGCTGTCGATGGCAGCCCAGACGAGTTCCGCACAAGTAAATTAAATATTGATCAGTGAGTTTCGTGGTCCAGTATTCCATAATAGTGTACCTCTTCTCTACAACACATTCGTGTATGTGCTGACGGCTAACGACATGGCTACTGCTTAGGTGCTTTAGCAATTTTGACGGACAGCTCACAGCCAACACCAAGGAGGCCGAGAAGCAGAATCCATTCAGCCACACCTGTGACTATGTTGGTATTAGCGGTGCCGGGAAAGAATATACAAATTATAGTTTGTCTTTAACAGCTGTCTGTCAGAGAGAGAAAAAGGGGGAACAAGAGGTACCGAATGACGTTGGACTGGGTGAGTCTCCATCAACCTCCTAACAGTCCATTCCGCATCTTGAGAAACCAAAGGCGGAATTCGAGCTGCTAACATAGCGTCCTGGAAGCGATCCACATCAACAATGGCACGATAGGATGCTTCGGGTACACCGGTGTAGAGGTTCCCTACGACCGCACGGCCAACCCAATGCTGTTTCCACCCAGAGCGACCAAGGAAGTCACCCAAAATTTTACTATTACTACAACGAATAACATTACTACCACCTTCACCGTCTTTAGTACTGCTGTCAGTACCGCCTTTAACACTAGCGTCACTACTGCTGTTACGACCGCTATCAGTTCTTTTGCCTTGCCGACCACGGTCACGGTGACGAGCGGGCATAAAGTAACTAAGACTAAAATCAAGACGACCAAACTCACGGAAACTACCCAGGTCACGTATATAGTAACTAAGGTGGTGACAGTCACACCTGTCGGTAACATAGGGGCCAGTCTTTACACAACCGTTGTTGCGGACCTTACTACTGCCCCAGCGCATGGCCCTTGAAGTAGGCAAATACTACAGCCTAAATTTGGTGGAGGGTTGGATGAGAGTTTTGCATTGGACCTTGGCAAATATTTGATTCATGGACTCTATAGGATCTAGGTTGGTGGCCGGATGATTAGGGTTATGACAACTTAGATTAGAATGTGTTATTTAGGTGGCTGTTTTCGGGATGCCAAACCACAGCTTCTTCTCTTATTACAGCGTACCAATCGTGAGGAGTGGGTGCTGACATTGCGGGATTATGTCCTTCATCATATCCTTCGAGTATGGGGTGTAGACATTGATAGCCATCCCATAGGGTTTATTCCATGTACGCTTAGTATTGATAGCACATCTCTCTCTATCTCTATTGGCCTCATTTTGCTTCTTGATTTCCTTCGTAGAAATCGAACGCTTTAAGTGCCTTGCCCCTGTCCTCTCCCTCTCCCACCTCTGCGTCCTCCCCGTCCGCCTTTCCCTCCACCGCCCCCTCTACCCTTACCCATAGGCACTCTTATAACAGTATCGGGTGGTAAATCAGCAACCTTCTCGCCATCACGCCATAAAACACCAACACCCTGCTTGCGACCCCGGACTTCCTTAAAGTACTTCAGCGGCACGACGCCCTCCTCATCGCCCTCCGTCAGCACGACTCCATTCGCACTGATCCACCACTTAATGCCCCCATCCTTTAGGCTCTTCTCAACATCTATAAAGACGAGCAATTCAGCGTCGGACCGCATACCACTAACCACCTCCTTCCCCTCATCTCGCTCTCCCTTCCCGTCCTCTCCCTTCCCGGCTCCACCGTCATCCCCCTTCAACAGCCCAGTGCCAAAATGCACATGCTGCCGCGCCATCTTCTTCAAGCCCCCAGACGCCACAATAGCAGGCCAGAAAGCGAAATAAGTCCCGTGCACGACGATCGGCGGGATATTCCCCGCCTCCAGCGTGATGGGCGTATGTACCGCTTCGTCTGCGAGCGCGATACTGTGGCCCTGGTTCGCACGGATGAGCCAGGCAGTGGGGTCGGCGGCAGCGGGGCTCGCTGGATCTGTAGCAGGGTCCTTGGGCTTCATGGCGAAGCGCTGCTTCGCGTTGTCCGCGACGGCTTGCCGGATTTCCTCGAAGCTCGGCGCGAGGGAGCGGATGCGTGGCCATGCAATCTTCTGCGCGTTAGCTCTTTGGATTCCCATAAAAGAAAACGCGGGGGGAAAGGTTAAGAGCAGAGGGTGACGGGGAATAGACTCACCACCCTATCCAACGGCGCATACCCCTCCTCATCGAGCGTAATCCCCGCATTCTGGGCCTGGTGCCGGAGCAGCGACGACAGCGCCTTGGAGATAAGGACCTCGCGGTCCGGGCCACCACTGCCGCTACCGCTGCCTCCTCTACCTCCACCTCCGCTGCGACGATTCCGTCCTCCCCGGCCTTTACCCCGAAGCGCCAGATCCCCCATCCGCTCCGCGGCTTCCGCGAACCGGTCGTTTTCCTCCATGTCTGATCTGTTTCCCTTCTTTCCGTTCCGCCTGTTGTGGAACTTAAAACGGCGCACAGTGCAAGACAACGCCGGTTGTTGCGCTCTGCGCACGTGCCCTGCGGAGCTGTAGATAAATGGTACGGCCCTAAGTAGGGTGAGTCTGGGCAGAGCCGCCAGAGCTTGGTGTGTGTTGCTATATTGCAAGTGAATGGCTGTCAGAAAACGTAAATGAATGAGGAGGTAGTTGGGAGATTCTATGTAGATTTAGAATTCGTCCAATACTCCAGTTACTGAGGTAGTAGACTCAGACAGAAGTTTGATATCGGAATTAGGCCAATATTGTTAGTGCGACGGGAGGAGTATCGAGTTGTAAATGTACTGTAAGTTTAAGGCTGATTGAAAGCCATTTGAGCCGCACTAAAATGGCAAATCAATTAAAGAGATCCACTGTCTCGGCGTGTGTCATTGTCTACAAATTAAAACCACGTCACGCCGAGCTGGTCGCTGAGACTCGCTACTATAAAGCTCAGTTTCACTTGGGACAATTCACGAAATATAAGGCAGGAAAATTTATGTTCATCGCAACGCCCAGGTACTCATACATTATTCGCCACTTTTTTGTTTCGCAGCCTCTCCATATTTACATAGTACATCGGTAAAGGTGTTTACCGCTCAAGCCCTCCTTCCAAGCGCCGTAATTGGTAAGTAGGTATATATAATGGCTCTTGGGCCATAAGTTCGGCCCTATTCCGCGATACGCGGCCTTTCAAAGGTCCCCCAACAGCTCGATAGCTCTGCAGGAAATATACAGATTCTTTGCGATCGCATCGGAGGTGAAGGAACCCTTCCCAGGGCACCACCACCACCACCACGTGCTATATACCATTCCATAGCTATTTTGGTGGGTTGTTCCGAATCGTTGTGACCGATATACAGGAAATAACGCGGACTAGCGTTCGTGTTCGACAACGACAGATGGAAAGAGAGTCGTAAAACTTTTTCGCAAAGGCGTGGGTATTATAAGAAGCTAAGGAAAATAAAGGTTCCGAAATATAAAATAAGAAACCGTCTAACTATGCAAAGTTTCATGCTTGTTGGGAAATTGCCTTTGCCCGAATGACTGTCTATTGTTACATTGTCATCAGCGTATCATAGTCGTTATGGCATTATCGGTAGGCTCCCGTTGATGGAGAGCTCGTGGCAATCATGCTTCCACGGTGTGTTCTCTTGTCCATACTCCCGGCACGAGCAAGGGAGAATTGTCGTTGTGGCCGGTCTTCGGCCGGCCTGTCTACGACGCTGTATGTGTCGCGATCTGGTGTGGATCGATCAAAATAGCGGCGGGCTGGTGTGGCGAGACCCGACGATGTCGCTGGGAGCACTAGCCTAGTATTAAGTGCTGAGGAAGCGAGCCGCCTCCTGGGGAGAGCCGAAGACGCCGAAATCTCGGGCTCTTTGGAGGGAGGAGCGGGTAAATGTGAAGCGTATTCACGGGTTCCGGATCGGAGTCCATGGACTTCGGTAATGGCACGAGAAGGCGTTCGGAAACGCGCTTCCTCATCTTCGCCGTCTAGCGTTCCCCGGCGGCCTCGGATTAGTAGTGGCTTGCGATCTGATTGTTCCTCCGGTTCCTCTGTGGTCGCGCGACGGGTTCTTAGTAGCGATGACTTTCGCCCTTCTTCCGGTTCTTCTGTTCCGGCTCGGCGGGAGCGGGATACCAACAACGAAGTCTTTCGGCCTGCTGAAGCCACCACTGCATCGATTGGCGTCGCGGGTGTCGTCGCGCTGTACCGCGGGGTTGGTAGCGCACTAGATACCATTATACTATTCCGCCTCTCCTCAAAGCGGGACAGAGTCCTTGGGCTAGTGTGGATTGCGAGGTTGCGATCCGTAATACTTGGTCGTCTTTGAGTTCCCATTCCTGGGAATTTGGTAATGGTAGGGCTGGTTATTGGAGGGTTGTTCTCTGGAGCCGGCACAGTTACTTGCTGCGGTTTGACCTGCGTTGCTCCATCGCTGAGTGCGAGGCATAATTCAGTAAGACTTCGACAGATACTATCTGCTTTTCGCCTTAGCTGACGGTCGGTAATAGTGGTACCACTGCCAATGCTACTCGCACCGCTTGAGATGGGACCTGGTTGGCCGGGAGTGCCCATCATCGTGTGGAGAGATAGCGCGTCGTTGGCTGCAGTTTCTAACGCTTCATAGACTTCCGTACTAAGGAACGCCTTGGATTTAGCCAATGTCGAGAGTAGTAGTGGATGTCCATCTCTCGGTGTATTATTCAAGTCTGCTGCTGGCGCCAGGGTTGGCGCTGGTGCGGCGCCCCCAGAGCCACGTTTTGGAGAAGCAGAGAGGGTCGTCGCGTTAGTATGAGCTGTAGGTGGTCGTTCTTCAGATGCTCGTGATATCGCAGCGCCTGAGGTCGGTGGGAGCTTTCCAGTTAACTCAAGACGATGAATACGAGACTTGAGGTCGTCAAGCTCGTCCCAAACTGTAGAAGGAGCAGCAGTCGAAGTCGTTGAATTTGTTCCCTCTACACCGTGATTTGCATCTTCCGCTGGCGTATCTTGTTTCTGGGGTTCCATCGCCTTTGGTACCAGCGGCGAGGAACTGTATGTCCGAGGATGGCTGTAGTTAACATTAGATTGTTTCAATGACGACATGCGAGATGGCACCGGAGTGCCATTGTCAATGGACGGCTGTCTTCTGCGGCTATAAGCGGATCCTTGATCGGAAGACGGATCTTGAAAAGCGAGCGATCGGGGGGTGAGCGGAGAACCACGAAGGGGAGTGCTAATGCCCTTTAGTTTCGATTCATCGGAAGGTCTATCTCTTGATAGTCCCCTGTATGTTAGAGTACGAGCAGTTCTCTCGCCTGACTGCTCATCGTGAAAGCCTCTAGGTCGCGAGGACTCCTGATCCGACAACCGCCGAGCTACTTGAGGAGGTGAAGTTGGTTGGTATGATGAGACACCCATTGAAAGAGGTCGCCGGCTGCTTCGCGAGACTCGAGACTGTATTGCATGTTAGTTGGCTAAAACAAAAATTAAAGAGATTAAAGAGACAAATCAAAGACACTGCTTTTAGTGGGCGGATAACACATGTGGTTTACACCCAGCTAAGGAGTGACAAGTTAAACACCTAATAGCCACCAGTCCGTACTATGCTACACAAATACCTTCCGAAACAAATCGGGAAATAAACAATTAGTTGACTTACTAGGGCACCTTGATTTTCTCCATAGTTCCCGTTGCCGTCTGCGCCACGGCGTGATGGGTCTTCACGTGCGATTTTGAGAAACAGATCGCCGTTATCGTCGCCGTCTGGACGGTCCCCCGCCGAATCCGGCGGTGTTATCTGAGACGCATCGTCAAAACGCCTCCCTTCTAGCGCACGCAAGGTCCTATCTCGGTGGTTCGCATCGCCATACTCCTCACTTCCCTCGTAATTACGCGACCGGAGATTCATGTCGAGGACAAGACTCCGTCGCTCGCCGGAGGATCGGAATGATCGAATTGGCGGAATGGATGCGGTGCCACCGGATGCGTTAGAATTCACCGGTGGTTTGTATGATACTGGTGGTCGCCTCGCTACGGAGATTCTCTTGTCATCGGTCGCTGTCCTCTGAATGGATTTGGGTAACAGTAGTTCTCGTTGCCCGTGCGCCCACTCCCTTCCTATCTCCTCGCTAGATGATGCACCCCGACTATCGTCAGATGCGTTCATTCGCTGGCTGGACGAATAATCGTTTACTGAGCTGCCCGATAATGGCGCGCGCCGGTGCTGGGGGCGTACGATGATGGTGTCGGTGGAATCTGAGGGCGACCTGATATTGGCCGAATTAGGTGTAAGTTTATTAGTAGCAGTGGCAGTAGCAGAAGCAGTAGTAGCAACAGCGGCGGAGGAGTCTAGAGAAGCAGAGCGTTTCACATTGGTGGATGATGTCGATGTGGCGGTGGATTGGGCGGCGGGGGTCTGGACTGTGGATGCCCGAGACCTGGAGGGACTTGACCTTTCAGCTGGCAATTGTTCGGGTGAGACAGGTCTAGTATTATTCCTATTGTTGTGAAGGTGATTCAGTTGATTAAGGTGATGCGCTGTCTGTGTGGGGAATTCCTGCACCGTGTTTGGCTGGGTTCCGGTGTGCTGATCCGGATCGGGTGAGACAGGCGAGGGCGGGATATGCTGACTTTGCAGAAGCGAAGGTATTGTAATGGGTTCTTTCTTTAGATCGGCAAAGCGAAAGGCGGGGAGTTTGGAAGAGTTGTGGCTTTGTCGGTGTGCATGTAAAATAGTATGTTTAGACGGTGTAGGTGGTGCAGCATTAGCAGCAGCATTTGTCGTCGGATTTGCAGTAGCGGTGATGGTTGTTGTAGTGGTTGTGGTTGTGGTGGGAGACGAAAGGGAGTGCGAGTGTAAGTGCGAGTGTGCGGATGGGTCCGTAGCTACTGTAACTGGAAGGTATAATTATTAGCGGTGCTTGTTCCTACTGAATTTGCGGTAGGTAACGGGTAATGGGTAACGGGTACGGTGCGCAACTGCAAAAAAAATAGGACTAGTACGGTATCGTTCATTACCATTGCCATTCAAGTTACCAGCATTACCAGCATTACCATTGCTATTACCGCTGATAAACTGCGATTGCGATTGCGGATTGGAGACGGCGACTGCCTCAGAACCCAATGAATCCATTTCGTCCCAACTTCCAAACTTCCTACTCGATTTGATTCAGCTTCAGCTCAGCTCTTAAACCTTCCAACTTTTGATGCTTTGGTTATTCTGGTCGAGCAGGGCCGGGATGATCTAGTTCGACTTCGGATTCGCTAGGGTTTCGAACGATGGTTTTTTGCATAAACGAGAGAACAAGGAGATCCATGGATGATGTACATCTAAAAAGGTCGGCTGCCCGTTCACACAGCGCCAAAAATGACCTTGTTGTCGTAATCGCGGGAAAAGATCACAACAACAAAGGGAAAAGAAAGGTAATACAAAATGAGCGACTGGTGGTGGTGAGGTCCAAGATTTGCCTCTGGTGCTAAAATCTCAGGAGAAAGTAAAGGTCATGGAGTTCGAATCGGGATCCTCGATCATATTGAGATTCGGCCAGGACAGGGAGACGGGCAGAGAGGGTAGCAGCCCGAAGGTCCAAGTCTGTGCCGGGGTGTATGGGAAGGATAAGGGTGGTAAGGTCAACTGGTGTGGTATGGACGGTAAGGGTATGGATATGGATATGAATATTGGATATTGGTTATGGAGATAGTATATGGAGATGGTCCATCGGAAGCCAATCCTAAGTTGATTCGCTAGCTAAATAACTATAACTACCTACTTAGGTATGTATATATTTTACACTTTCTACTACTTCACGCTGAACTTTTGGTCGCTTTCCCCTCGATCACCCTCGTTCTCCTTTCCGGACTTGGATTAGGGCATGTCTCTTGGTTAGACGTGTGCAGAGTCAACTCGCAGTAGTCCGAGTAGCTTAGAGGAGTGACCTTGCGCGCCAACGACTCGGATGCGCTAAGAACCTGACTGGATGTAGGTCGCAAACCCGCTAGAGACCAGCCACGCCGTGTCACGCATCGCAACCGAGTGCCACTTGAATGACATGGGTGGTCTAGTGGACGAGGTCCGTGGGCTTGGGATGGTACTATTGTACACACATATACCATGCAAAATATCCATCACTTAGCACTCGGTTCCGTCTGTGCTGCCCATGCTGATCTCCAATTAAAAGGATCTACAGGGTGTAAAGAACTGGTGCAGTTCAGGGGCTTCCCTTAATATGATCACTTTTATAACTATTCTCAGTACGCACACGAATCGTTCCACGAGGTGCGCAGACGGAGAATTTTTCTTTTCCTACCTAGTTCATAAGTTGGACATGCATATAATAACTCTTGGGGTAGTTAGCGGTGAGCGTAGAAGACTGGATGGAAGTTCGCAAACGGCTAATAGAAGTTTCTGGGCTTGCAGTAGTTCATGCCAGCAAGGAGAAAAAAATTCAGCGAACACGGCAAGCAAGTAACCTACCTTCGCTGCTATATTATACCAATCACTGTAGATGGTGGGGTGCATTCGAGCATGCAAGCCGCTGCAGCCAACCAGAAATGTCAATTGCTATCTCAGGAGAAGGCTGGTTGGCGTCCTAGCGTTTCGGAGAGCCTCTTTTCAAGCTTCCAAGTTCCAAGACTAGTCTCCTCACCTCGCAAGGATAGTCTACACAGGGAAACGACCGACAACCTTAGCTATATTACATATGTAACACTATATTAGTTGATATGTACGTTGTCAGGGGAAGCTGTCGTCGTGCTTTAGCCTCTTGTGGATCTGTTGTAAGAAGCTCGGTGGTTATACTCTTTACGTAGAGTTCATCGTTTGCAAATATCTACAGATGAAATATGAAATATGATCATATATATGTCTTCAATAATTGGCGATGATTTGCTACCCACATCTTCCCTGTTTAGCACCACTTGTTGGTGATTTCTTTTCTTTGAGAATCTCGGACGCCACTCATTCGAATCGAGCGGAACACGACTAACGTGGGAGATACAGCAGAGTCACGTTGAATTTTAGCCTGCGGAGTCCTGCAAGGAATCAACGGTCGACTGCAGACAAACCCCTCAAGGTCCCCTGGTTCTGCACGGTTCGGTGCTGTCAAGAATTGATAAATCTGATGGACAAGTCTTGTTGGCTGGTATTCTATGTAAAACTGCATTGGCCGATAGATTGTGGTATTGTGCCGTGCATTGCATTTCGTGCTGGTATGGTAAGCACTAATATAAAGCTGTACGTGTATATACATGTATGTATGGCGGTTTAATGCAAGGAATCGTCTTACCAGATGGCTTGCGGGGTTGGACTGTGTATAGATACTGTGCCGCCACGGAACCAGAACAGCGATGAAGAAAGAAGGGATGCTTTTGAATACAATATATTTATCACTATTATGTAGTACAGTGAAATTTGTTGGTCTCTTCCGGAACTCCCTGTCGTCCCTGCCCAGACCTATTTGCTAGGTATGTATGGTCTCCTATTCCCAAACGGCATTGACTGACTGATTGAAGTTACACCAGGTTCCAAGACCTTAACCTGGGAGCGCACAATTTCAAGAAGGGCAATAATATTAATGGGTATGTATGAAGGCGGTACGACGGGATTCTCGGTCAATTTACCACGGTCGATCAGAGTCGTTTCCGGCGGGGTCCCACAGGGATCCCCAGGCTCTTCCAGGCTCTCTCATCGCAAACCGCAATGGCGTGCACCGCAAGCGGAAATACCAGGATCTATACCCCTGAGCTTGGAGAAGATCAAACGCTTAGCTAAGGCTATGAAGTCCGTGACAAGAAGTTCATCACCCATTTAATCAAACTTTCATACAGTCTGATATGTTTCAAAATTAACACAAGTTGAGCCTCAGACATCCCTTTCTTGTCACGTTTCTGGAAGACAACTGATGAAACTCTTCAGCAGATAAGCTGGCGGAGAGTGAGTATCAGCTTAGTGGAACTAAGCTTCGTATGTCTCAGGGATGTTATCAATTCGCTGAATTACTATGACCTTCGATGGAATATCGAGTTACCTAAAAGCCAAATAATCCGGATAAGACTATTCGGTTAGAAATCAATTGATTTCGAAAAAGCAAAATATCAATTCCATACATATGCGGGATTTCGTATTGGGTGTCTGGTGCCGGTTCATTGCAAAGCGGTTTCAATCCGAAGTTCTTTGTTCTGATCGGTTGTGATGGATACTTGACTCAGCCCTTTCTACCGATCATAAGCATCGAAACCGTTAGTATACGTAGAGCACGGTCCTCCAAGCATGCCTAATTCTTCAGCATTCAGCTGCGTTCAGTTTTCGAAAGTTTCGTCATATTGCGTTCGGAATCGATTCAGATCATGATTTTGATGTTCTGATGATCTTGCCGGGTTTGATAGCCATTATCTGCAGGGCTCGGTGGATGACCGCACATTCTCTTACATGTCTGGTCGCTCGTCTGTGGTCAGAAGAATACTATGTAATAGTTAGGATCAATGGTAGTACGACATATCATGTATTTCGCTTCCCCTATTGATCAGTGAGGTAGTTATCGTGCTCCGACGTAGCAGAACTTCAGTATTTAAGATTTGGCTATTGATAGATCCATCCAGGGATGTCTCATACACTCACGTGGTACCTAGTATGTAAGGGCGGGGGAATCTTGAAGTACTAATCAACACCCATAGATTGGCAGGTTATACATATGTATTTCTTTTCTCAGTCATCGTTGGCAATGTCGCGGGGATGTTTCGAAACACCAAGAATCGGAAATCGACTGCCAGATGCTACCGTACTAAAGAGTCGTTAGCCTTCGACGTTTCCTATCCGACACAGGGAGGTCTAAGTTGTGACGTTTTGTTGATATTAAAAGATAGGTGGATCTCGAATCTGATGTTTAGGAGCTGGGATAGAAGTGAGAGATGGCACAGCAACAGGAAGGAGTGGACCAAAGCCTAGGTAAATAAACGCTCAAAGCTCTGGGTTCAACTTCCAGGGTTGACTTCGTACCTAGCGCCACGGGAGTATGTGTGTAATAAAATAAGCGAGTTCCCATTTCCTGTACCGACAGCAGAGAGAGTCCAGACGCGCTGTGCGCGGACGTTTCAGGTCTGCCTGGGGACTGCGTTAGTCTAAAATAGCACCAGATAGCACCAGCAAGCGCCAGCGCCGAGCCGGCCGTCAGCCGGCGGCCGATGCGTGATATCCCATTTCCGAGCTTGTAATTTAACCTACATGGCAACAATCTCCATTTGATGTCATCTTTACATACATGGATAACTATATCTCCACATAGCAAACATTGACTGAAGGTTTGAAACATTTGAACTGATATACTTCGTATCTCAACCTTACCGCGCCAGGGATGGACTCTTCTTAGTGGTGAATCCATCTGGCGTTGGATCCAGTACGTTCCGAGATTAAGAGTCTCTTTAGGGCAGTAGCCCTTCTGGTAGTTAGGTATCTCAAGTATTCTTTCTTCCTATAACATTCATGGATGCTTGATATACCTCTTCATATATACCTAGTACTATAGTATATGCATCTTGCCTACTTCATTCGTTATCCGGTTTATACCTGCTAGTTGATAATACTCTAAAAAAATATGCCCACGTGTCATAACAAGGTAGAAGCGATTGCGAAATCGCTACCTATTTGTAGGGAGTTGAGTAACAAGTAAAGTTTCATTATAGTCAACTATGTATAGAGAATTCTTATTTTCTTTTCATTTGAAAATGTCAAATGTAGTGTTTGCTACATGTAGTCCAACCAAGTCCGAACTATGTAAAACGTAACAATCAATTAAAATTTCTTTCTTCCGGTTGAAATATGGATTAGAGTTACTATTTATGTCTTCTTAAAATTCTAACCATATGTAGCCACGATTTGTATTTTAACCAGCGACGACAAGGAACTTTACCTCAGGATGGTCGAGCCCATAAAATCCTTACTCTAAAGTGAATCGGATTGTTCCGATGAATTTGGGTCTCAAGTTTGGAAAAAGAGCAGGTGCTAAGAAAAGTATCTCCATTGTGAATGAACAATTTATGGGCTTTTGTATCACAAAGAACTTAGAGGGTTATGGCCTGTTTTTGAATAGACAATTGTCGACAATTGTCTTGTGGAATTCCATGCGCTCTCTACCGTAGATGATTCCAGATTCAAGAGCCGCTTGCAGGTCAGATCGTCCATACAGGTGTACGGAATAGCGCCGCATTTTCACACAAAAATCCCAAGTTCCCAAGCCACGAGAGGCCAATTCCGGGTTCTCCTTGGCATTGGCGACAGACGATTGGCGAAGTGAAATTATCAGCTGCAAGACCAAATTTGGCACAAACATGCTGATTGGTTGACCCTTGGCGCCTACTTGTCTGCAGATATCTATTAATAGAGTCATTACTATCCCTGTCTCGGCCAGTGTCTCGTTTCGCAAAGGCAAGGCCCCTGTCCAAACCTTGGAAAAGCCATTCAGAGGCCCGCACGATTCAAGTGTTAGCCAAGTAACAAGCCACCCGCATTTCATAGACAGCACGAGGTAGAGAAGTCGCATGCTTCCAGCCGTGAAGCATACAGGAAGATACCGCACCAACAACTGAAGGGAGGGTCATCATTGGGATTTCAAGGCATGTTTTAGCGTGAATGGTCGGTATTGATCGGGGGCCTTGTACTTTGAGCAGTACATCTGCACCCTGTAGGGAACCTGAAGCTGAGGGGCTCCACTGAGTTAAGCTTGTTAGCGCATCAGGCCGAGGTCAAGTAGCGAACTTGTTTCAAACACCGCCATTGTCCATAGTGGCTGTACCCCAGTTCTACCGCTCATATTGGTTTTGCGCTAAGGGCCAAGTGCCTCCCTCTAGCGCAATCTCAATCCCATCCATCCCCATTCCCATTCTTTCTCCTCCCTCCAAATTCACCCATTCATCAGTCAACACACACAATAATTCCTTACTCCAGATCCCGCCGTCCTCCACCCTAACCATCCGCCTCTTCCTCCTCTAACCTTCTAACCTCCCTCTATTCCTCTGACCTGCGCACACCCCCGGGTTTCCCTTGATTTTTTTTTTTTAATTCTTGCTGGTCCTTTCTCCCTTGTTCGCTGTTTCGAAAGACCGCGTGCGAGAGTCCACAGGTACTGGTGTCTGTCTCTCCGTGCGCTCATCGTCTTGCGTCTTCTCTCATTCCGATTAATTCTATCCTAACAATTCTTCTAATCTTACTTCGTATCGCACATTGCCGCCAGTCCAGGCCGTATCGCCAACCGCCGCACTGCCTACCCGCCACCCTCAAACGGTCTATTGTCTACGTTTATATGGTCGTCTAGGCAATCTGGTAGAATGTGCTGACCATCTAATGGCCCTCCAATGCTAGTCACCTCTCCACCTGTTTATTTTTAGCGACACACTTCTAGTCTCCAAGACTTCATTGTTATCTCTTCTACCCTTTCTACTCCTTACATACTTCCGTTACTACACAGTTGCCAGTAACCTTCTAGTGGCCGTCCTCATCGCGGGAGAGGTGATGGGTGTGATCACTTCGGAATAAGACAGGATTTATACATAGGTGATCGGACCCAATTCGCTGGGTGGTAACAATATTGAAAGAGACGGAGAAAACCAAAGAGTAGGAGGAGAAGGGATACAGCAGAGCTGTTCAGCACAAAGCGTCGACTAAGCCGTTGAAGTGCATCATCGTTCATTAAAAGAGGCGTCGACTTCCGAATTATTGTCTCCGGTCACCCAGTACGCGACACGACGATTATCAAACAGTGCAGACTGTATTGGTCTGGGAGAGAAACAATCGAACAGTGTAGTAGGGAGTAGGAAGTAGGAATTGCCTTCTAGCATTATCAAACATGCCGTCCGCCACAGCTAGACGGTTGTATGAGGACCAAATACCCTCATTCATGTCCATATTCGATCCTGAGACGGGCAATAATATTGACGACCGGGAATTGGTAACCATGGTAGACCCTAAATTGATGGAGATGGAGTCATCCTGTGCGCCTGGACAACTTCCTGGCGGTTTACCGCAACAACCTATGTTGCGACCGTTGCCGACAGATCCTTCACACCGTCACCACGACAGTACCTCGACACAGAATTCAGAGTCCGCTGACTCCTCACCCACAACAACTTTGACTACAGACACTTCCTCTCTCTCTGACCCGTCGCCGTCGTCTTCTCCAGATTCGCCGGTTAATCTGATACCATTGAACTCTTTTCCTAGCACCAATTTCGGGGGTTTACCGTCAACGATGAATAGCCTTACTGTGAATGATTCCAGCAATCGGGAGAGACCAATGACGTCTCCCTCGCCTAGGAGAAGGAATATGAAGGGTCTATCGATACAACCACCGTTTGCTAGTTCCCTGTCTTCCAATCTAGTTTCCGAACCTTCATCGCCTTCGTTTATCAAACCCAAGATTCCAGCCATGAAGCGGAAACCCAGCCAGCTCAGTCTCAAGACAGACTCGACAGGACTCAACACAGGACTTAATATTCGGCCCACAATCTTAGAGGTACCGAGTTCACCTAGCATACCACCTACTCTCCCACCAATCTTACAACGGAGATCTTTAAAGCACTCAACATCCTCTCCTCATATGCTCTCTGGGCTAAAATCTGCGACATTTGGACCTTCCGGCGGTATGAGTTTTCCCACAGTCCTAGAGCGCGGCACCTCTGGCTTGTCCGAGGTATTACGACCGACGAAGCAGGGGAGCTGTGGTCCTGGCTTTGACACCACTATTCTCGAGGAAGATTCACCAATTAAAACGCAGCTCGCCAACCGCGCTGCGATGGATTTCGAGCCTTTCATTGAGCCCGAAAATAATGAAGACCAGAAGACGCCTGGATATCCCGATGGTCCAATTGCGATATATGACGATAACGTTTACCTTTACTTAGAACCAACCGCCGAGGAAGCCTCGAAATTTGATGTGGTAATTAATGTCGCTCGTGAGGTACTGAACCCTTTCGCAGGCTCAAGCAAAGAGAATAGCCCAGAGGAGCCTAAGGCCATGCAAACGGAGTCACCAATTCCAGATACCGCCATGACGAACGATAGCTTCGCAACAGCCTTCGAATTCCCCCCTTCAGATGGGAATGCTGTAGAAACACCTACAACTCCTAAGGCAAATCCTCTTCTTGAACCCGAGTATATTCATATGCCATGGGATCATAACACGGACATCGCAACTGACCTAATGATGCTCTGCGAAAAGATCGAAAAGCGCACCAAGGAAGGAAAGAAAGTCCTAGTACATTGTCAACAAGGTGCTAGTCGCTCGGCTAGTCTGATCATTGCTTACGGCCTCTACCAAAATCCCGGCCTGACCGTCAACGACGCATATTACGCCGCGCAATCAAAGAGCAAGTGGATCAGCCCGAATATGCGGTTAATGTATTGCTTGCAAGACTTCCAGAAAGAAGTGAGCAAGAGGAAGCTTCCCCCTCGATCTGCTGCAGGACCCCGGAGCGGAAGAAGTCCCACGAAGCATCGCCTTACTCTCTCCGCGAACGCTATCGAAGTGCAACCTAAGGAACCGATGACTGCACCGTTACCTGACGAGAAAGAGAACAGAGCCGAAGGAACTGGTACAGATCGCGTCCCGAACCATTCCCGTGGAAAATCAACACCAAATCTGGAATCGATATCTCCTGGTCCGTCCTCGGCCCCTTCAACATTTTCGTGGTCTGAGAAGGAAGACGAAAACGATCCTGGGAAGCCTGGACGCTTCAACTTTGGAAGTTCGCTTGAGCCGCCCCAGTTCTTCGAACCAATGCCGGCTGTGCAGCCGAACCAATCATTATCGGTCCCCCAACAGTCATTTTTTAGACCTCCACCTTCGCCTGGTTTCTTCAAACCCCCTCCGTCGCCAGGATTTGGCCCCAGCCACTCCGCCGATGGACCACAAAGCTTTGGATTCACCGGTCTACATTTCCATCACACCCATGAACAGCATGGGGAGGAGCGCATCAACGGAAGAGAAATTACCATTGCAGCAGCCTTACCTGAAGACGATGCTTTGATGTCACCGAGAGTCGAAACTATGACTAATAATCCTTTACACGATTCCTACTC
This sequence comes from Hypomontagnella monticulosa, assembly GCA_902825475.1. NCBI lineage: Eukaryota > Fungi > Ascomycota > Sordariomycetes > Xylariales > Hypoxylaceae > Hypomontagnella > Hypomontagnella monticulosa. The sequence continues at coordinate 1,532,254 of CADEBF010000011.1, read as the reverse complement.
GGAGCTGGCAGGAATGAAGTTTGTCGAGTCACCCCCGACGCCCAGTGAGGGCCTCTTCTCCCCACGCCAGACAATGTTCCCGAGGGATCCGTTCTTCCCATTTGGTCGTCCTACACAAATGGCGGACCCAAGAAGTCCTCCCACCAGGGGTGAGACTCCTATTGTTCGATCCATCGACGACGTATTATAACCTACCGAAACCGTTGTAATAAGACCGGTAATACATACGAGTACAATTGATATTCGTACGCGATCCATATCCTAGGCTATATTCGGGATAATCTACACATATCTTTGTTTCATTTGTTTTACAGACGTCGGGCTATCCATCACTTTGTTTTTTCTTCGGAATTGTTTACTATACTGGCGTGGTTTACGGTAGCACTGGAACGGCGGAACCAATACCCAGACGGCACGACTGCGAGGCCTCACGAAAGGGTTGGGGAGCTTGCATGGTTGATTTTTGCAACAGCCAGATGCTTTTTCAAGCGAGAGAAGACGGGGAGGGGGGCCACATATTTAAGGGTGTATTTCTGGGGGTTATATCTGGAATACGGAACTGGAAACGGCAGGGATCCAGCACAACCGGACGGTACGAAGCATTTCCCACCATCACATGCTGAGTCTTGCATGCAGACTTCCAGCCTATACTACATAAGCAAAGGGGCGATCGAGCATACACCACGATCGCACCCGAAAACGAAAACTCATTCGCCTTATTTTCTTCCCCTTGCTTCCGGGCTCTTTAGTAGCATACGAAAGCACGTTCATACAAATAAGTCATGATGACCGGATTTTGCTATCGGCACCCAAGCTCGCACGGTGGGAGTTGCGAGCGGGCACACAAAGCAAGCAATGGCGTTCAAGGGAGTCGGAAAAGTAGGTTAATTCGCTGAGCGTTGGGGACGTAAGCGGGAAAGGAAACGTCCCCAACCTGCCTGTAAATATAATTATTCACAAATGTCAATGAGAGACCGCACATTGCGCGTCTCGGTTCTCAAATAAACTTTAGGGGCTTTTAATTGTGATGGTCTTGTAGAATTGTGCGAATAGCTTGACTTGATAGTACTCCCTTACGTACCTAGCATATAAGTGACGAGAATTGTCGGTCCCGTGTATGACCTTGCCGTCTGTAGTAAATATAAAATGATATACATGTAATTTCACACCTGTATATCATGATAGACTACTGAGTTCATACTGTGTAAGTGCCTCAGGCCAAGACTCCGCGCTTGTATCGATCCACATCCTAACCACAGTTCTCACGTAGTTATCAAATTTGAAGATGTAGGGCAACTTCATGAGAAATCTCAAGTCTCAATTGGTCTAGTCTATACCTGCCGTCCTCTTATCAAGCAAGCAATTTCGATCTAGCCATTTTCTTTTTTCCTTTTTCATCGTTCTTCCACATCCCAGAGGAATGGATTCTATGAGCAAGTAGCTAAAAGTATATGTATGTACATTCAACGTTTCGTGGTCCTCTTCCTCTTATATACACAGGATGGTATCTCTCTTGTCCATCCACCCACTAGTCAACTAATTGGCCTAGTCACTGGTCCAAAACTGGGGAAATGGGGATAACAGGCGTTAAAATCCAGTAGAGTAACAGTGATATGGATCTATCACTGCCCCTTCTTCTCAGCCGCCTTCCGTTTCGCAGCCTCCTTAGCGATCTTCTCCTGGCGCGCAATCGCAGCCTCGACACCGATGCCACCAAAAACTAGTCCTACACCTAGCACCTGCATGCGGCTAAGGCGGTGGCCGAAGGCGACAACAGACAGGATCATCGTGAACATCTTGCGCGTCACTGTTACCGTGACTAGGAGGACCGAGGAGAAGGTCGATAGAGTGTAGACTGTTTTTCACTTCCTGTTAGCCTGGTTTCCCCCCTGTTCGCGGGTTTAGGAGGTAGGTAGGTAAGCAGATAAGGAGACTCACAGATGAAAACCTGGCCCACAGCACCGCACGCCGCGAAGCCCAGCACATCAGCCCAGACGCCAGGGTGCCGGCTCATAAAGCCCAGCGCAGCCTCAAGCTCACCGCCCGACGCAACATCCATGCCAAGCCACTCCCCAGCGCCCGTATGCACAAGCCAGGGACTCAAGATCAAATACGCGGCGGTGACCGCGGTGCTCATCAGGTTATTCGCGCACATCATCTGGGGTCCGGTATACGGCTGGAAGGCGCCGAAGATATAGTCCTGGGTGCTGTTCGTGAGGCCATCAAACAGCAGATTCACGCCCAGTAGTAGTAGTCCGTACACGCTGTTGCCCGTCTGGGAGCTCTTCTTGCTGCTCGTCTTGCCGGAGTGCAGGGTAAACACCGCTACACCCGCCGTCACGGCGGCTACGACTAGGTACTTGTACAGCGGGTAGCGCTTCTGGAAGACGGTGATGTGCAGCAGCATGACGGGCAGTAATTTGCAGCTTTTCGCTAGCAGGAACGTGATGTAGTCGATGTGTGCGAGCGATGCGTAGCCGAAGGGTGACGCGAGCGAGCTGGTCACCGCGACGAGGAGGAGTGGTGCTAGAATCCGCTGGGAGGGGATAATGGGCGGGATGGCCTGCCCGCGCGCCGTGCTGAAGTACAGGTACAGCGCGCCGGTCGCCGCGGCGAATAGCGACTGAATCGTGTTGAGGAACACCGGGTATTTAAAGACCTCGGTGGCCCCGGGCGGGCCATGTGGTGTCGTCGTAAGCTTCTCCTGTAGGTAAGCCCATGTGAGGCTACGAGGGGCGCCGTGTTAGTTTGCAAGCATTGAAACCTCTCTTCCCCTCTTATATATATGCATGTCGCGATCGGGGAGGATCTACACGTACAAGGACCCGTAAATGCCAGCAACAGCAACCACCAACTGCGCTACACCTGCATCTTTCTTCGCCGGTGCGGGCGCAGTCTTACCAGCGACTCCATTAGAATGAATCGTTATATCATCGTTTCTTTTCGAAGGCGTCGCAGTCTGGCGCGTGACATACTCGGACGACGGCTGGCGCTCGACCGGTTTAGCTTGCTTGGTGCGCGCCATGGATGAAATCTACGGAGTAGCAGAAGACTTAAAAAGAATAGAAACGAAGGAGTAAGAACGAATAACTAATTGACCGGCTTGGAATTAGCTAGGTAGAATTATTAAACTTACAGAAACATCCATAAGGCTGGAAGATGTGCAGAGAAGACCCTGAAATACGTGGGGGATACGAAGAAGAATATCGAGCTCGCGCTTACAGGACAGCTCAGACGGGCTGATGACAGATTGGCCACTTACCATTTACATCCAGTTAACTTAACTTAAAAATAACTAATGGCAGAATTATACATGTGTACCTAGCATACCCTGCGCAAGAAAAGCCACTTGACCATTTTCTGCTAGCCTAGCTGGGCGGTGAGGCCCGCCCCGACTGCCCGGTCCCTTCGTGCTGCTGCATCTTCTACTCCCTAAAACAGCTAGAGCAAAGCTTCTCACTGTAGGTGGTCAGTACAAGTACCAACCTACCTACGCAGGTACCTACCTAGTAGAGTGCAGCCCACTACTTAACCTTATCTGATGTTTCCGATGTCGTCTGAGGGGCTTCTACGTCAGAGCATCCCACATTCACTCGTATTCCACCATTTCACGATACTACCGATCACGGATATAATGATACCATTATCAACGCCACGTCTGCAGAGAAATTCGAGTGGATAATGGTAGGTGGTGACCATGCGCATGGATTTTGTCAAGTATCTTCTGTCTACTGCTAGATACTCCCTATCTAGACATCTCTCAGAAGATCGCAAGCCATCCCTCGTTAATGAGGTTCAAGGAATGTTTAGTCACTAAAGCGCAATGCCAGTCCAATGCCCCCTTTCTGCAACGTCACAAATAAGTCGCTCCTAAAGGCTACCCACGCTTCTTCTTGACACCGAATTGCCATTCTGTAGAATAATGACCGCAACTGCTACTTCTAAAAAGCATGCAACCTTCTTGCTAAGTAATGGCCCCCCAGGGGAATGACTCCCTAATGGAGCGTGAAGGCTATGATGCGGATATTACCCGAGTACAGTATGATCCCCGGGTTCTCTTCGGTGTTCATGACGTTTGGAAAGTGAAAAATGCTCGAGGGGTATTTCGAGTCGTGGATTAGAGGATAAAGGAGGGAGTAATCCGTGCATTGCGATAAGAGGAAGGTCGACAACGCGTAAGAAATTGGTAGGAAGTCGATTGTGGTCAGATGTGTTGGTGAAAGCTTGAGATTAGGCCGTATCTTGTACGTCCGAGGGAAGTCGATACAACAAGGATGCTGACCCATGGGGACGGATGTGTCAAGTGGATAAGAGCTCTGAGAGGTATCGCGCAGCACCCAGCCTAGGTTATGCAGGTATCGAAGTGTCGAGGTGTCGAGGGGCTGCCGGGAGTTCTGCCGTGCATCATGTGTGAGGACCCACGTGTCCATAAAGATGTTGGCTTCGTCGAGGAAATATTAAGGAAAGGGAACTTGCCATGAGGCAATAATGAGGTTTGCCTCTGAATAAGGAGAAAAATCATCGTCGTCATGTCATATCGTAGAAACCGCCCAAACCAAAGGGAGGCCAGCCTTGCGGCAAGTCAAATCTGAAGTGCTCCCTCAAACGCAGGGTACGTCGCCAAATCAGACCCAACAAAACTAGAAATACTCCGCATAGATGTATGAATTCCTAGCCCCTCCATCATGGCCATGCATTTCGTCACGAAAAGGAGCACACTACTCCGAGGCTTGCGTCTGGCTGCGCCGCATCTTCTCCGCCTCGAGGTTTTCGTAAAGCAAGAAAAGTGCTGATTCGTTGGCCTTTGCAGTTCCCATGATGGTGAACATCCGCTCACCAGTCTCGTCGTGTGGTGCCTATACTAATTTTCAGCCGTTACCCTCTAACAATAAACACTCAAATAAGACTTACCTTAGCGATAGAGATGCGGGCGCCAGAAGTCTTGCGGATCTCGCTAATCTTGGTCCCGCCACGGCCAATGATGCAACCAACCATATCTGCGGGGATGCTGATATTCTGTGTCTGAATCTCCTCACCATTCTCATCGTGCGTCGGCGGTCCGCGGGAGGCCGCGTCAGAGTCCGATCGACGAGCATATGGGCGTACGCCGCCATTGCTAAAGTCGGCGCCGTTACCCGTGCGCATTACGCGAGGGCTACCATAATCTCCTCTGCCCGACGAACCGTAAGCAGCCCCGCCAGTACCCGGCGCACCACCAAGGGACCCCGCACCACCAGGCGCCGTTCGGACGACGGGATTGTAGAGTACCGTGCCAGTGCCGCGCTGCCAATCGTCAACCAAACACTTGCAGATTTCCCAAACGGCCCGCTGAATGCCCTCTGGCGTTCCCTGCACCTCGACGATCCTCTCGGTTGACTGGGGTAGCATCTCTTTCTGCGCGACCATGCGCACACCCGAGACATCTTGGATGTGCTTGATCTTCAGGCCTTGTCTGCCAATAATGGTACCCATCTGATTGTGAGAAATGAGTAGCTTGATTTCTTGGTAGAGCATATTAGTGGTGTATAGACAATAATTAATCGAGGGGAACTCACGATGTGTACCGCTACTCTGGATAACACCACCCATTCCTACCGCGGGAGCACCCTCCAACAGTGCGCGGGCAACGATGGCATACGCTCTAGAGATGGCGTCGCAGCCACCCGAAATGGTCAAGACACGATCATGCACGCCTTGCACAACCTTGCTCACGCCGGCTTTGACCCCAGTCTCATCCCGCAAGTCTGCGACGTTCTTACCTCCCTTGCCGATAATGACGCCGGCTTCCTTGGAGGAGACGATAGCGCGAAGCGTCAATTGAGCTACAGCATACTCCTCGTCCGTCTTGGGGGCAGGTTCGCCATCAGGACCCAGACGAGGTTCATTGTCATCTAGTTTTAGTTGTTCCACGGCGGGCAGTAAGTCTGCGCCATTCGGCGGAAGATTATCTTGAGCAGCAGACATATCGGCGACGGTGTCAAGCGGTGGGTACGTGGTTGGTTTGGGGTGGTATTGCAGTGTCAGCCGTGTCTGACTCGGTGATAAGGCTCAAGTTGATTGAACTAGCAGATCAAGGGTTCCTGGAGAGTTTATGCGTGCGCAGGAGATCTTGTTGGCTGACTGCTGAATGGGGGCGGGAATGCGTAGGAAAAGTGGTACAGGAGTGGGTTACTTGTACGGTCCGGACCTGATGTTAAAAGACGGGCCTGCACCCAGTTAGCTCTGATAAGCTGAGTGCTGCTGCGGGGAAGTTATCCGTCACTGGTCATGTAATGGAAGGGGAGGGATGTGAGGCTCGGAAGAGGAAAGAGAGCCAAGAAATAGTATGAAACGAGATTCGACAAACAGATCTTATCTCGTCAGAGGCAGTTGCATCTGCACGATTTCGGCATGTGGTTGTAGAAAATAGAAATAGAAATACAGCCAATGCAGAAAGTATTAGGAAGAAACGGAAGGTTATTATGCGAAACTGGGGCTTGAATAGGCGGGGCACTGCATACACTGTACTTTGACTGACCTTCCGCTGCAGTGTCTGTGCTGCGCAGTATACACTATCTTGAAAGCCTTTTACTTGCTCTTGGTCTGGTCCGGGACTGGTTCTGGTTGGTTTTGCGGGGTGGGAATTATTATTTTTTTCTCTTTTTTTTCTTCGCTTGTCTTCTGTACCTAGGGCCTTGGTGTTAAAAAACCCACGCGAGAAACGGGGACTTTTTTGATGGAGACAGGGACCGTTGTCGTCGACAGTTGGGTCTCGGCAGAGGTGGCCAAGGTGGTCTGGTCTAGGTAAACTAGGTAGGTAAGGGTGCGTTTGACCAGGGTTAGATAAGCGGTGATGGAATGGACCCTAAATCAGGAAAAGTCCCGTTACGGAAGAGTCGATAGTACTGTATGTACTGTAGGCGGTGTCTCGTCTGGCAAACCAAGTTGACCCCGGTAGGATAGAGAAAAGTGAGGATCGGGGAGGATTGACGTATTGAAAGTAGAGTTGAGTGAGTGAGTTAGAGGTTGGGAGGATGAGCGAGGATGGAGATGGGGGGAGAGAGGGGAGGGAGGTCGATAGAAGAAGTGAGGTTGGGAGGAAGTGGTGTGTGTGAACGATGGTTGGTTGAGAAAATGTCAACGAGGTGATTTCTGGGTCGAGGTTTAGAAAAGGTACGAAGAAGTAATAAGTGGGAGGACATAGACCGGACTGGGGGGGAGAAAGAGAGTGGGATTAATCAATCAAAGAGAGTGTAGGCGACTAAAGGCAAAGTGGTAAGGTATGTGGTGGTAGATACCTAGTAGATAGGTAGGTAGGTACTAGGCGCGACTTAGGTACTAGTGCTGGCTACGATAGAACTCGCCGTCGCACCCCAAGGGGTGCTGCGCTTTAACTAGCAAAATGGGCAAGACTAACAAACCAGCAAAAACTGCTTATTTTTACTATTGCCCCCACACAAAATCGTTGGAGTTACATCTTTTTCTTAGAGAATCTCACCTATTAAGAAGTAGTTTGCTAGTCTTGCCTCTTTTGCTAGTTAAAGCGCAGCACCCCTTGGGGTGCGACGGCGAGTTCTATCGTAGCCAGCACTAGTAGGGTATTAGAAACTTTAACGACTGGCCATTGATGATTTGGGACAAGACCGGGTACAACAAGCGCAAGCACGTTTCTTTGCTTCGGTAGTACCATCCAAAGCTAGTACTAATATGATACTAGGCAGGTAGTGACGGTAGTGACAAGGTAGCGTACATACCTTTGCATACCTTACATACATGCATAGCTCATCATGAATGGTCATGAATGGCGCGCTGGGAGCATGGGAGAGAAGGTACATGCCTGCGTAACTACTATATTATACATATTTCGCGGGCTATTCCCCACGTCCTGCAGCGTCTACTTTGTGACGACGTCCCTTGGATTTGCCAGGGCCTTTCATCACTTACCTAATCTTAATAATAAAGCAAGTGGTATGACCATAGACGACCTACTTAGGCACTTACCATTTGCCATACCTTACAAGTCCCCATTAAGTAGTCAATGACGTAATTACATTCACTAGTTCCTTCAACCTTCATTGACATTAGCAGGTCCAATAGAGAATTTTTGAATAGCAGATTGAATCACTAAGAACTTGAAGACAAGAAGTAGTAGGCACGGGGCAATAATGGAACTATTCCGCAGGAGAAGAGGTGGAAAGTTCGGATATAGAAAGAGGGGTTCGTTATTATGTAATTAGATCCCTGACCTACATATTCATATGTACATGATCCATGATATTGATCTTATACATATGACAAGTGAGCTCATATTCTAATATTCTTATATTAGCCTACTACCTAGTAAAAACTAGGTGTTTCAACCGTCAAAGCGGAACTAAAACCTGAGGTAATTTGTTTAAGATGAAAAGTACCTCGTTGACATTCATTGGTTCAAGTCTCATGATCGAACTTCAATGCACATAATTGAATGTTAAGTACCGGCTGACAACGAACCAAACTTAAGTCCCTGAACTACACATATGTAATGAATGTCAATACTGCACTGATGAATGCCCAGACAAGTTCGTATAGGTATTGCATGCATATGCTGTTACAACGTACATGATCACCTCTTTGAATAACTTCAGTTATTAGATTGTTTCTTTGAGTTTTCCACTACTTACCTATGTATAACCCCACATGTCTCCAACCACTGCAGCATTTACCGGTTATGGTTATTTCGCTAATAAGTCGGTCATATGGGATAGTAAGGTGGCTTTGTTGAAGAAACTTCAAATCCCGGTATCGAGCTATATCCATTCGGCGCATTGCAGAACTTGTTGTGTACCAGAGCTACAGTTATGACATGTGCCATTTTGGTTGGTTGGTAAAGTTGACTACTATCAACTTCCCACAGACTCCTTCAGGACCTCTTAAAGTGTAGACACTCGGAATATACCGCTAAAGCGTCTACTTCTACATCAGCATAGCATCAAATTGGTTGAAACCACGTGTAGTAAAGGGTCTGGGTGTCGTGAATATCCTAATACAAAGAGGATTAGAGATACATCATATTACATGCGTAGAAGAAACTCTACCCCACAACACGGTACGGTAAGGCGATTAGTCTAAATATACAGCCTCCGCCTACGCGAAGGTCTGATACCTATATAGTTTTAATGCAAATATAACCTAATCATCCGACTTACTTGACTAATGCTTAAAGTTTCTCTGATAGCCTCTTATATCCATATGCCCTCGCATTCATTTGACTAACCTCCAATGTTCTCCAAGGCCTAGGAAGATAATTCAAGCCTCGCTGGGTGGTCCTTTTATAGCTAGAACAATGCATGCTTAGTATCCAATCCCTACGACGATAACTTATTTTTCTGTTGAGCGTATTGGGGGATTGCGGACCTGTTAGCAACATGTGCGGCTTTGCTACAAGTCTCTTGCGAATATATAAGTATTCAAACAACGAGGGCACTTCAAGAAGGTACAACAACTGTCTCCCCTGTGCCCCTTAAGTCATATGATGCCTAAGCTACTTAGGTATGTCACCTATGAATTGCGAATGGGCGAAATATTGGCCGGGGCCGGTTTGCCGTAAGGATTGCTTAGATACATGTTGCTGATGAAACTCGCCTCGGCCATGCGCGCTTGAGACTTGGTATCAGCTTATCAACACTCAAGAAGCCTCATTCATCATAAGTCCTAGGGGAACCGTTTCAATATTACCCGTATGGCCACGTCCTAACACGAGCCGATAGGGCGACGTCGTTGACACCTGCAGCTAACCGACAGTGGCATTTGAGGCCGGACTCGTCATCCAGACATAATGGCATGGCTTGAGCAGCCACGATAAGGCCGTTTTATGTTTTACTCTATCCAATAACGGGGAGTCTCGCACGGTATTGGTTGTAGATTCATAATTCAAGGGTAGTCCTAAGGCCAATCATATCACTCGTCCGTGCTGGATATGCAAGCCGGAATTTGAACCGGTTTACGGTTGGTCCCTGGTACAAACAACGATGGAGACTGAGTTGAAGATTTATCAAATCCCTGTAACGGTCTCCCGTCCAATCGTCGAGCGGAAGCCTCATAGTACGGGATGACTTTGGTTAGGTAATATTTCAAGCCTTGGCGAAAGGCGTGACGATTAACGACTCGTCTCCGTCGCCGAAACGTGCGCCTTGCATTTGAGTACCCATCGCTCTGGACCCGGTGCAGAATGTGGCGCTGGCGCTGGCAATAGCGTAGTATCCTATCCGTTCCTGAGTCAAGACCCCGAGATCAAGCCGGTGCTTACTGTCCAGATTGTTCGGGTTGCTTCCTGAATTCTTACCAACAGGTCCATGAATAACAGGCCATGATATGCACATGTTGTGTAACTCGATCCTGCACGTTTCCTGGAGCGGCAAATGCGGAAAGATATAGTAGCCGGTGAGATGTATCATGAATTACAACATCCTCCTCCAAAGCCCCATTCCGCTGCGCCCCACCCAGACAGGTAGCAGTTTATGAGGCATCTCGAGTTGACGACGGGAAATGCGCCATGAATTGTTTGCTGCGATGCATGCCATCGAGGAAGAACTCGAGAATACAGAGCACTTGCGCAGAAGTCACTGATTGGTTAGCTACAAGACCATCGTCGACGACTGTTTGCCGCTCGTTGTGGGGTAGCGACAAATCATCAAATCGTTGTTTGGTGGCGTTTGGTACACCAGCCGTCGTGCGGTTTGCAGTCTAGACCAGTATAATCGTGATCGCGTGCGGCCGATACAACTATTGACTTTCCAATGCTGGAGGTAGGGGACAACTTAAAGGAGATAGAACATCCATGGACATGTCTAGAATACCAGCGGTGACGAAGATCCGGGCTTGGGGGCTTAGCTGGCCTTTGGTATTTAATCATTGCGACAGAATTTAGTATCAACTACCTGGATTAGAAGGTCGAGAACAGCCTGGCAGTGTAACAACCTGGAGGACCGCACGTAGTGCTAATCCCGATATCTCATCTTTGTCGTAGAGCATTCTCATGTTGTAGCCAAAACCTCTTGCATGCCAAGTGTCCCCAATGATCAACCCACCATTCACCAAAGCTATCTTCGACTTCGTGATCAACCTTCGAGACCCTCTCATTCCGCTTCAGGCCGCATACGATGCATGCCTTGGGGGCAGTTGGTACCATTTTCTCAGTCTGTATGTGCATTGAGTCAGAGATCTCAGGAACCTTCAGTTGTTCTGCGCCGTCTTTGATTGATGAATTGGCAGCGGCAACAGCAGACCGCAAACGGCCGATTTGCTCTTTCCAATTAGCCACGACATCCGTTGCCTCGCGGTCTTCGCGGGCAGCCTGTGCTTTGTCAACGCCAGCAAGTTTCATTCCTTTGCTTCCTGCAGCCGATATCGACATCCTCTGGGCTAGAAACTTGTCCCTATGCCACCTTAGTTTTCGGCCAGCGATTACACGCGCTGCAACCGTGGCCAGAGCAAGGTATCCTTTGAGGTATTCGATGGTCTTCGGATCTGACAGGATGCGGTTTTTTACGGAGAAAGGTTGGCCACTGACGGGTTTGTATAGTGATGTATTCGCTTGTTCGAATAACTGGGGGAAAATTGACAATAGTATTGATGGTGGAGGGACATTGGTTGGAGGCAAGTCATCCTTCGGATCCGCCACCTGCTTTTCAGCCTTTATATCGGTAGGGTCCCAGTCCCAGGACGAGTCTTTAGGTTCAGGCGCTGTTGGTTTTGCAGATTTTGGTTTAACCGGCTCGGTTGAGTCCCAGTCCCAATTTGAGTTGGCCTTGGTGGTTGTAGGTTCTGTTTTCTTATTAGGGAGATCGTCGAATGCGGCCCATTCATCGCCAAACCCATCACTTCCTGGAGATTTTTGTGGGCCTACAGATGGCCATGCAGTCACCGGCGATGTTATTGGGTCCTTAGACTGTTTCTCTGTCTTTGCGGGTGGAGCAACGGCAAGCCCGGGGAAAGGATTTCTATCCTGAAATGACGGAGACCGTGGTGCCTGCGGGTAAGAAGCGGATTCGGTTAAACTCAAGCCTGAGAGCATTTGTGAAGCCTTCTTCTCCGTAGTTTTCGGAGGCGAGTAGAAATCCTCTGATAAAAGGTCGGTGGTTGTTTGCGCCGGAGAAGCAACCGCCTCGAATTCACCGAAATCCTCATCGTCGCCTTCTTCCGGCTGGTCTCCATCAAACTCATCAGCATCGAATAAAACGTTGGGGTTAGTATTAGCAGTCTTCTTTGGAGCGCTTGGGACAGCGGCTTTAGGTCTTGGCACCTCTGTCGTTTTGGATACAGCTTTAACTGAGGATTCCCCTGCTTTAGGTTGAAATGTGGGCAAATTATTAAGGTCAACGAGATTATTTGACATAAGGTCTATTGTCGATGCCCGTACAACTCGTGTTCGTTGTAGAGCCGGGTTCTGTGGCCCCTTGGTCGTTGAGCTCGATAGAACACCAGTAGCCACCGGAGGGGCTGACGGTTGGTTCCCACTCTCAGCGACTTCAAAGTCACCCCAGCCATCTTCATCCTCGTCCTCATCTTGCTGAGCTATGGACCGGACGGGTTGCGAAGGGACGCCTGTCCAACTTTGTACACCTAACGGTTGGGAAGTATTCTGCGGCTGGCTGCTCCATGAAGTAGGTTCATTGTTCCATTTTTGAGTATTTTGATACGTATTCTGACTTGTATATCCGCCGGTACTTGCTGTGCTGCTGATTCCGAAAGAGAACGGGTCAGGCTTGATGGTAGGGGCTTGGACGGAGGTCTTTTGCTGATGACCCTTCGATGGCGAAGGTTCCGAGGCGTCCTCGAACGCAGCGAAAAGGTCTGCAGACATACCATATATAGATTTAGGTCTACAGTCACCCGACTACGTTGATTCAGGGGTAACAAGGACTAGTAGAACGCATCCCACACTAAGTTAGTTGGATATAAGTGAGATTAATGTTAATAAGGTTAAGTTTAGTTTGAGGCTGAACATGGTCAGCTACAGATTGACAGGGGCTTCGGGCAAAATTAGTTACTAGCCCAATGGAGCACCTGGGTATGCATCCACTTAAGATCCATAACGCATACGTCAACATCATTAATGTACCTGCATATATTATACAATAGTAAGTGAAAGTGAATTTTCGACATTGATATCAAGTCTGAATTTATCAATATAATTCGGCTAGATACCTAGTAGTCCCTAAAATTTTAATGCTCTATCATAAAGTCTTATTTGTTGATGAAAAAAACAAGGAGCACATACCGATATACACTATATCACCGTTAACCTCATACTTAGTATTGGATAAATTCATTAGATAATTATAGCATCGGCCTACGCCACACACCACAACATCGTCTTATGCTACCTATTGTATAAGCTGCATGCATAATCCTGCACTTATATGGTCACACTTTAATAAATATTAGTAGCCTAGCCGTCATTCAAACCAAAGCTGATGCCTACTTTAACGGAGGTACGTCCATATGTGCTTTTCGCCCTAGCAGCTTTAGAGATGAGCTATTGACATTGCACGAACCCTCTAGGTGCAAGGCCCGGGGGAGGACTGGTCCGGATTAAAGGATGCCAAAGAGAGACGCAAGCTACAGAATAGGTTGAATGTCCGCGCTCATCGTAAGTAAATGGAAGACCTGACTCTATACAAACGTTTATATTAAGCGCCGATAGGGAGGCGGAAAGCCCTATGTGCGGTGACAGAAGCGCCAGCCTCAAATAATAGAAGCGACGCACAACACTATATTAGTCCTTTAGTACTCGAGCCTCCGAACTTACACTTAGCAAGTGGGCATCATGCCTCACCGACATACCAACCTTTTTCATTTCCATTAACCCTAGATCACCTGATCCCTCTGGTACAATACAACTTCATCCGAGGAGTCTTAACCAATATGGCAATTTTGGGTTACCAGAATGCCTTCCCTCCAGAATGCGCCAGGCACTGGGTCAACATGCCGCTCTTTCCGGCTCCATCTACCACACCAGAATCCCTGCAACCAACAGCACTACAGCTTGAAACACCACACGAACCATGGATGGATCTAATACCAGACAAGCAAATGCGCGACAACGCGATTCTCGCAATGGGAGCTTTTACTCGGGAAGATATCGAAAGGGACGTGACGGGTTCCATATACGAAGGAATAAATTTACTCGAGTTAACTGGGATGATAGCCTGGGACGAACCCTGGCGAGCCGACGGCTGGGAGGTATGTATCAAATATACATCGTGCTATAACTTCATTAATTTGCTTCTCAAATGTCACGCCAACATCTAGGTAGCTTTCACACCCAAAGCATTTTCATTTGCTTTTTTGTATGCTTTTCAGTTTCAGTTTTAGCGGAAACTCTGGAACGGACTTCGAGAAGCAGGCTAACAGGTTTCCCTCGTTCAGTTAACCGAAAGTTTTATACGGAAATGGCCATTTCTTGTGAAGGGTTGTTGGAAGATGCTTGAGTCTACTAATCGATGGAGAGCGATAAGAGGTGAAGAGCCTTTGGTGGTTGAATTATAAGCGTTACTCAAGCTACGGATTTAGCGAGAACAGTGCTGAATTAAGATGTATATAAACGATTAATCCGATTCAGGATTGAATTGGGTCCGACAGGTAAAGCTACATCAAAATAAACAAAATTCCTCTCATCTAATTCTAGATTTCATGAATGCTTCCTAGGATTGCATAAAGCTCAAGCATGTAGTACAGCTACTAGCGATATATATGTGTGGCATATGAATAGCTGTTACATGCAAGCTGACGTAATATTCTCACTTAGTGCGGGGTGATATGGGGCTCAAGGCGATTCTTATCTAATCGTGATCTATGAGGCTGTCAGCTGGCGGCCAGCCATTCCAACTTCAGCCGTCTCGATAGACCGATATCCCCTTTCTACAGTCACATCTACATGTACCTCACACATCAAGGGGCATGTATAACCAGGGCTCGGGCCTAATTACACCATTACGTCTTATATAAATTGGCCAAAGTAGTCAGAATGAGATCTTTGGCCGACTCGACGTGAGTTCAACGTCTACCTCCTTTTATGCTCAGGGATATCTGCTTTATGTAGTTCTTTAACTAATCCATCCCTGTATATATGTAGCACACGATGGGAAGAAACTCTTAAGCATAGTGCCAGCCTCACAGATCTACAGCGTTCCGTCAAGGGTAATAGTTCTAGTAGCCCCTGCATCTCAGGATGTAGATCCATCTGCTGGAAGGTTAGTGTCTTTTAAACCAGAACGCCTAGCGAACCTGACACCAAACCTCAGGTCTTCTTATTAAGTCAGTCCGCGGATGCCACGGATTGGGCCCGTGCTCTTTCAGAGTCGCGAACATCATATTCATCTTCAAGAGATCATTTTCTGAAATATATTAAACATCCCGAGCACCTCACAGCCGAATCCGCAGACCCTTTGGCGGATGATGCCAATGTAAGCCAACTCAATCGGTTTACACAGCAAGTATTAACTTCAAGCAGTCTCCTTGGAACACCCTCCGCCACGATGAAACACTTAGGGCTGAAATTCTTCAAGACGTCCAACGCCTACCGGATGAGCCTTTCTATCATCAGGCTCACATTCAAGCGCTCATTCTAGACATTCTCTTCGTCTACTGTAAGCTCAATCCGGATGTAGGCGGCTATCGCCAGGGTATGCATGAACTCCTGGCACCTATCGTCTATGTTGTGGAGCAAGATGCCATCGATCCGGCCGATATTACTTCGGACACTACGGCAGACCCAAGAATGGTGGAAATTCTAGATGCCTCATTTATCGAGCATGACGCATTCACCCTTTTCTCAAAAGTTATGGAACACGCGAAGTCCTTTTATGAAGTGGGCGAATCTACGACGAATGTGCCCCTCACAACGTTCGATCCACGCCCTCCGATATCCTCTATTGTTGAAAGGAGTCAATATATACATGAAGTCTGTCTATACAAAGTAGACCCCGAACTCTCAACCCATCTCAAGAATATTGAAATTCTTCCACAGGTTTTCTTAATGTGAGTTGCCTTTCTGTCTATTATAATCAAGACGCTAACGGGTGCTGTCTATCATAGCCGCTGGGTTCGTCTTCTGTTCAGCCGCGAATTTCCTTTTGACCAAATGCTGGTCCTTTGGGATACTTTATTTTCTGTAGATCCAACATTTAGACTGATAGACCTGGTTTGTACATCGATGTTGATTAGGGTTCGATGGGACCGTAAGGACTATAACCCCTTCACATATATTTCATCTTGGTCTAACGATTTACAGTCCTCAATGCAGACTACACAGTGGCATTACAACTTTTGCTTAAATATCCGCCCCCGCAACCGCCTCGTGGTCCACATACTTTCATCGACGACGCTGTCTATCTGAGAGACCATTTAGACTCAGCAGGAGGTTCTACAATTATAGCCAAGTATACAGGGAAGCCTCCTGCACCCTTTGGAACTGACTCTGGGACATCTAGTCCCAGACGGTCAGCTTCCAGCTTACGACAAAAGTTGGCCGGCACCAGATCACCTCTATCATCCTCTCGCTTCAAGCCACCACAGGGTGGTGTGGAAGCCTTATTTCAAGGCGCGGCTAAGGGCGTTCTAGAAAGGGGAGAAAAGTTAGGCATAAATCAAGCAGTGCGTGATGCTATGGTGGAGATACGTCGCAATGTCCAAGAGGCTAGAAGTTCTATGAAGGCGAGTAGAGATCTCTTCACCGAACCGGGGCCGAGCCCCACAGTACGGGCTTTCGCAATGATGGACCAAAGAAATAGGCGCATGGCCTCCTTGCTGGACGAGCCTATCTCGGTGTTGAAGACACTTGCAAGCACCGATTTAGAGGATAAGCAGAAATTTCAAGATGCGCTTGCGGTTACCGCTGCCAAGCTGCAGTTCATCAAGGTCTACTTAGAGGATTCTACTGTTGCTCTTCCGGATGATGAGGAGCCCGGCCCCTCAATATCACCTGCAACACCTCCTGTTGGCGATGGAAAAGTTGATTCTGAACCCCCAAGTGACGCGGTCGCAGCAATGACTCTCGATACGCCCACAACGGCAACCAGCACCCCAAATCCTGAGACCATGAAACCTCTACCGGTCGACTCACCCAAACCAGGACCGGAGCCAGATAAGATGGACACCGATGATCCGCTAGGCTCCGGAGTATCAACAATAACGGTGGTGGAGAAGAAACCCGAACGTCCACAAGCACCCATCCCAACGCGATCGACCTTAGCACAGTCCTCCTTCTCATGGATGCTGGAACCGGATACCTCCTCATCCTCCTCATCCCAACCTATGTTTTCACCGAAGTTGCCCTCGTCAAGCAACTCGCACCGCAAGAGGCCGTCGGCGAACGCTAATCGCGAGCGCACGGCCTTCTTATTCGGCGAAGTTCCTACTGATGAGAGCGGACAGGCCGTAATGCCGGAGGGTATTTTCGGACTGGAAGAGATACGGAAGCCAAAGAGTTGACCGGGTTGATACTAAGTCTCGGCTCGGTACCGATATGTAGTACGTAGCATGAATGGATGAGGTATATACATATAGTATGTAGTATGGTTTATGGTTATATGTACAATTGTCACGCATCATACATTGTACAAGTTGCAATTATGCACGTTATCATGTAGTCTAGTAGGTAGCTCGTGAAATATGTTTCTACCCAATTTACCTATGTAGCTTTACCCATGTACCTAATCTTCTACTCGTAGATCTAGAGCTTCCCGTGGTCTTACTCAACACCAACGACGCTTACCCCCCCATGTCTGATATATCCACTTACAGTCGGCTGTCGGAGAAACAGTCTGTTTTGCATCGGTTTTCTTTTCAGATAAGAGAGACAATCTACTTCTGACTCAACATATGTATACCGTACTTCATAGATAACAATCCACTATCGTTGTGATCGTCGCCCCTTTTAACTTAGTAGCTAGCCATGTTTCAGCCTCTTGCCGCCTCGGCCCGTTTCCCAGTCCCTCATCCCGGAATGCAAAATCGATACTAGGCACCACATATAGGAGGCAAAGACAAGAAAGAGGCGGACAACCCCAAACAAGGCTTAAAAAGACAAGACGGCAATGGCAGAGCGGGATCTATAGTAGGAGGGAAACGGAAATCACTGCTACACCTAGCCTACCTACCTAAGCAACGATACTACGTATCCCTCAAGATCCAAAAACTAAAAACAGAAACCCGAGTCTTTCTTGATGTCGAGACCTGCCATTCTTGGTTGTGCATCGTACTATAACCTGTTAAAAACTCCGCGCCGGAAGTGTATGCTAATATCCATGGATCCGATCCCACCGAGGTAGCTGAAGTGCTCTAGAGACAAAGTTATGAAAAAAAGACACGGGAGAGGAAAGACACAGCAATAATGTAAATAACTCTTGCGCCTGCTATATAATCATCATCGTCATCATCATCTTGCTCTTTGCTTGATTCCGTATGTGTGTGTATTCTTCGTTGCTACTTTCCTACTCCCGAATCGCTGTTCTCGAGAGCTGGGTATCATGCTGTAAAATTTGTCTTTCTTCATTCCCCAATTCTGTGTCTCTGTGCGTGCGCGTATGTGTGTGTGCCCATGTTTCTCCGGTACAGTCTAGCTAGCCCGTGAACCAACGCAGTCGTACAAACCCAATAACGTAGCGCTCTCCCTTATACCCCATTGATAACCTCCATGCCGTTCCCCCCTTCGTGATGTCTTTAATCCATCTGGCACCACGGATGCTCGATAACTTGCTCAATGTCGTATCGTTGCTCGACGTCGCGGTTGAGCATGCAACGGATGAGATTGATACTCTCATCACTGATTATGTAGGGTACTCTAAGGTCGCGATCCATGATCTCGTCTATGCTGTAGAATGGATTCTCCTTGTATATGATGGTGTAAAGGAGGATGCCCAGAGCCCAAACGTCTTGTTCTTTACCACCGTACGGCTTTCCTGCTAGTACTTCAGGAGCCGCATAATCTATAATACCAAGTTAGTCGACACGTTGATGGAAATACTACGAGGGACAACATACCAATCGTGCCCACAAACACGTCAAAAGGCCCGCTCTTGATATATGCCGCGCTTCCAAAGTCAATGAGCTTGATGTTTCCTTCGCCGTCCAGGATGACGTTCTCGTCTTTGATATCACGATGGACTACCTTCGCCTTCGTGTGGAGATGGTGGATGGCCCTGGCTACCTGGACGAAGATGCTGCGGCACTCCTCTTCTTCCATATTCGTGCGGAGCTCAATGTAATCAAAGAGATCCATCCCTGGGTATCCGTGAGGCGCCATTTCGATATAATAATTCGTATCGTCCTCGAAAAAGTCCTCCATCTCCACGATGTTAGGGTGCTTGAAGCCATCTCGTCGCAGATAATCTAGGACGTGTATCTCGAGGGGCACCGTTCCGAGGCGTCGGTCTCTCGTCCAGGTATCTACGAGGATTCGCCGTTTGGTCACGTATTTCAACACGACTTTCTTCCCGCTGTTGTACTTGTAGCGCGCAAGTTTCACTTGGCCATAAGCGCCCTGACCCATATCCTCTAATATGACGAAATCGTCGATGGTCTTTTTCCGCGCAGGGGCATCGGCTTGGGGCTCCATTGGTGGTGCTGATGGCTTCTCTGAGGATCGTGATACTCCAGTCAATTTTGCAGCGGCGTTCATCGCGACGACCTTGAGTTGTTGTGAAAGTGCTGATGCAGTCGAGGTTGACTTTGGTTTTGCTTCCTCTGTGTCTGAACTTATATCTTGTGGGGTGTGTGCAGGCGTTTGACCGGGAGACGGCTGGTGCAAGGGCGACGCCACTCCAGACATTAGTGGTGATTTAATGCTAGCGGCGACTGATGCTTTAAGGTTTGAAGCATGCAAATGTCGGGAGTAGGTGATCCATAATGCGTAGACCACTTCTGCTTCATCCAGCATGAGGATTCCCTCGCTCGTCTGTGACTCATCGTCACTTGCACCCGAATCGCTGTCGGAGTGCTTTTCGCTCTTAACTACTCTCATCTGAACATCAATTTTAAGTTCCGTACCATCACGATGCTTCGCCGGAAGTCCATCAGGGTTTAAGAAGGTTGAGGTGGCGTCGGGTTTACCGTCCTGTAGGGCCAATAAAGCAGAGGCTTTCCTAAAGCTGTGCTCGGGTACGACTATACCGTCTTGGAGGTGTATTCCGTCGTGGTCGACTAATATATCGAGGACCTTGTCGAAGTCCGGAATTAGCTCATTAATTGACTGTCCCTCTGGCTTTTCATAGCCGAAAAGGGCTCCGCAAAATGCGGAATTAGAACTCTTGATCTTGAGCGTGTCTGGGGAAACAACAATGATTCCAGCAATATGGGGGAAACTCGAGATCCGAAGTTCGGCTTTACCCCTCGTCTGAGAAATTACGGCGGGAATGTTGACTTTATCGCTATATCGGCAGGTGAAGTACCTACGTTTCGCAATTTGCGCGTAGTCGATAGCACCGTACCTGGGATCGATACCTTGACGAGGTATACGAGGAATCAGTTTGCCGATATCCATGCCCGGTTGTAAGTCTTCTTCGCCCCATATTGGTCCCGTATTTCCCGAGATCTTGGTGACGACGCCGTCCTCATCAAGGCTTACCAAAGCGACATCTTCGTGAATTTCTTCAAGGACCCAGATCAGTCCTACTTTCTTCTCCTTAACCCATAGACTTGCGGAACCTGTTGCACCATTGCGTTTCTGTATAGGAACGACATCGCCGCAAAGCAATACTCCTCTAGATTTCGAATTGCGATGATTTGTACCTCGAGGTTTTGATGGCCTCATATCTCCACTGTGGACGGTCTGCGCACGTGGAGCCGGTGTCTTTGGTATCTGTGATCTAGAGTTAGGCTTGCTTAGTAGTAGTGCTGTGATGCCACCACGGCCTCCTAGTAATGAGGAACCAGCTAAGTGAGGGATAGGTGGAGGCGCAGATACGGCAGGTGCTTGGCCTACATCGTCGGGATGGGCACGGAGGAGTTTGTTTTCTAGCCATGCTCGTCTCTCCTCTTGCACCACCTCTAGAATACCCATTTTGCGGACTTCGGCTTTCGTCACGCCGAAGACAAGACAAGCCAAGTCATTGGCTGCCAATATTGTCCATGGGGGTTTGGATTCAGTCGTGAATATGGCTTGCGCTGCTGGAACCCACCGTGTTGCATGGCCATGCACTGCGGGTCCTAGAGTTCCGGGCGTGTGAAGTGATGAACCTACGCCTAGTGGCGGGAGAATCGGAGACACTAATGCTTCTGGATAGCCTTCAGTATGCCCGGCAAGAAAAGGTTGTGCTAGCGTATCTACGAGTTTTTGCTGTCTTTCGGCCGATACTACATCTGTTAATACCCTTCGTAGGCTCGGGCGTCTGGATTCTGGCGGGGTCGTTTTTGCCGTGGTGTTACTCTCATTCGTTGGGGTCCTGGATGAGTTCTCGGAATCTGTTTGTTCCTGTAAAGCGTCTAACTGCTTCAGCGTCGGCTTATCTGCCTCCTCCCTCTTCAGTGGCGCGGCATCGACGGATATTTGATCTACGGCGGGCTCCCGGGTGGTTGTGGGAGATACTAGCGGGGTTACGAAAGACTCGGGACTGTTGGTCCTTGGTATAAAATCTTTCTCGAACACATTCTCGTGCGAGACTCCGGCAGGTCCGCTCAGCGGGGCCGGGGCAATAGAAGAGTCAGCGTTAGGCAAATTTCCTGCTCCAACTAATTGTGCTCTGGCGAGCAGATCAAGCATATGCTGTGTTTCGACATCGCCTGAGACCCTGGCTTGGGCGCTGGCTATGCCGGCATTCGAGGAAATCGCCCATCCCATACGGTCTTTCATAAACTCTATGGACCGCTTCAGTACATTCTGGCGGTTGTGTATGAACTCCTCGGACTGGTGGGCGAAGGAGAAGGAGTGCAGGGATTCGGAGGGAAAGCGAGATAAGTCTTCGGTGAAATTGGGAGAGGAAGCACCGGGAGTTAGAGGGGTTTGCTGTCCGGAAGGCAGCATCATAGTCATAGAAGTAGAACGGATAATACCGGCCGAGGGACTTCGAGAAGAAACGGCGGTTGAGGGTATAGTAGGGGTACGCGGAATAGGATGCTGACGGATGCGTCGTAGGCCAGAGATGCCCAGCCCATGGTCATGTTCGGTGATTATAGGAGATCTGTTGTATTGAAACAATCATGATATTAGTCGCTTGTGAACCTAATTCTGATATGTGTATCTAAACTTGCGTGTTTCTGTTTCTGTTTTCTTTCTCGCCCCTCTTCCTTTTTGCTTTTTCTTTTCTTGTCTTTTCTTTTCATTTTTAAAACTGACTTGGGGGATTTCGGTGTGTATGCATGTAATATGTAATAAAGGCGGCTGAGCACACACGCATGCATGTGACATCGGTGAGGTGGTGTACGTTAGGTAGATAATCCATCCGCATTCCCCGTCATGTCCGAGTGTCCGTGCCTGTGACTGTGCCTTTGCCTACTCTTGGATTTTTGGAAGCCGCAGGACCTCGCACCAACACGTACGTACCTTGTGATTTGGTCAGACTCTGCCACACCTGATCCAGCATCGAACGAGAATCTCAGCCTGGTCCTCTCGGGGATTTCAGCCACAACAGCGAGGTTCCCGGTACTGCGGTTCTTGGGTATTCGTAGAGGCGCGGCAAGTTTGGTGCTCCTCGTGGAGCCACGGCCGCGTTGGGGTTCTGGGTCTCCATCCTGTTGAATATTCTCGGCGCCTTGTAGGTGGGCAGCGGGATCAGTGGCCATGGGCATGAATATGATGCGTCGTTTCAACCTCGAAACTCACCGCAGTCCTGGTTTCCACCATGAATATGTTTCATAATTGAGGGATAGATAGCGATGCAAAGTTGTGCTACGACCTGCGCGCGCAAATAAAATCAATCTGAAGTGGAGAGGGCGAGGCGAGGCGAGTGAGGAAGAGGGAAAAAATAGGACTGGAGGATAAGGATAAGGGGATCAAATGCCAGCAAATGGCCTGGGAGCCCTGGAAGCCTTGGAGGGACTGGGGACTGGGAGGTACTATGGTACGGTAAGGTAGGGTAGTACTGAAGGCAGGCACGTAGGGTGCTAGAGGCTAGAGCTTGCTTGTGGTGGTGCCGGTCGTTGCGGTTCACTGGTCTAGGTTTAAGTTAGGTATGTAAGCTGACGGAACGGTAGAGGCGGCGCGGGGTTAATCAACCAAGACCTGACTTGCCCTGAACCTTCTAAGGGATCAATCTAGATAGAAAAGGGTCCCTGGGAAGGTAAAAATAAAATAAAAACAATTTGGGACGATGATAGTCTCAATAGCGTCTGTGTTTATGTCTTTCTTCCTTTCTTTTCCTCTTCTTCCCTAAGAAACATTCATGATACTTACTGCCTAATGAATATACGTAACTTAGGATTTGGGTTGGCTGATAGTGGGGGTCAGAGTTCTGCGTTGCCGACTGTCGGCTGCCAGCAGCCCAGGTTTTTAAATCAAGTGTTCCGGCACTGGTCACTGGTCGGTCAGCTGTGGCGTTCGCTATGGTTGCTGAAAGCTGGGGAACCCTTGACACTAGTGGAGGCTACCGACAGGTTGCATCAACCTACTCACTTCGCCGTCTTTGTCTTCTTAAGGTTCGTCCTTTATCTTTTAACCTTCTATTATCTTCTTAGAGAGGAAGTTAGACTAAAAGTAACAAGACAATTCGGATCACCGAGACATTGATTGATTTGGCAAAGAGAGCTTACCTGAATTGTTACCGAATATTCATATATGTCCACCAGAGGTACTTCGTAATTACTAGTGGGCGGAAGTGGGTTCTTGTGTAGGGAGGCACCTGGGCAATCCAATGTAGGCATTACCTAAGGCCAGTTGATGTAATAGGTTGTCTTTGGGTCACACAACTTAAACCAATGATTGAAAACTCTCAGGGTCTTCTCAAGTAGCACAAACTCTCGGGTTCAATGCCGGTTGCCATATATATTACGAACACCTTTTATTTTTAAATTCCAAAGCTACTTCTTAAAATTGCGCAATTCGCAATGTATCAATATATATATTCTCCTTCTTCGCCTACTCATTTTCGCCTCGCAATCATTGCCGGACAATACGAGGTTTCTCTGTCTAGCATTGACTGACAGCTATGATGTCAATTAGCAGGGGCGCACATCGATAGCTCTAAAACTTGATTGGTTCCCGTTCCTTAGTTTTTACCCTGTAACGCGCCTCTGGCGGCTGCAAGGAGGTATCAACTATGGTGATGGCATCCAACAGCAAATGACGCTACTCATGTACGTCGTCGTCAGTGTCAAGCTGAATGTCAAGTCCAAATATTGGTACATTCTGTAAGCCAAGTCTAAGTGCTTACCTGCAGCTACTTGCAGATATCTACATCTACATCCACATCATGATTCGTGGGGGCTCCCCAGATCTTCTATCCGCATGCTGTCATGTTTTAACCAAGCGATGGGATTTTCTTTCCGTCTCACGACTCATAAATGGAATTATGAAACTAAGTTCTCAACACTCATCTCACTTTTTGGTTGCTTATCCTCTTTATTTCTATTTCTCATATACTCATACACGTAAAACACTATTGGTTTTATAGAACTAGGCGCATAAGCTGTGAGAATTGCAGTAGTCCGGTATCATGAGGCTTTTATCGCGAATTACCTCATCTCTCTGCTTCGTATATCTGAGAGGCTCTTGTGAGCCAATAAAGGTATCGCCCTAGGTATATAGCCCCGACCTCCCGCCAAAACGTAATGCCCGTTGTTTGTTCCGTCCTACGTGCACGTTTCCTCACAGCTGGATGCCGCAAGTCCCGAACCCACACCGGCCCGTTTTCCTAAACGCCATGCATGCACCTTGGGTAACTCCGCCGTATTTGCCTGTGGCTACTCCTCTCTCAGGCTTCCCAACACTTTGGTCGCTCCCTGAAACATTTCCCTAAAACATTTAGTACGCCACCAAAATTTTGAGTAGCGTCCTCTTCCAATGCCTCACTACTATACAAGATATATACGTGTGGTGGGCAGCGCGCTGTCTGTTGCCGCCGTACATAATTCGCCTCATAATTGCGGTTCCAGCAACTGTCTACCTTCGGTCAGGTATACGGATTCTCAGCAGACATGGGCATAATGGTGGTGTTCCACCCTCTGCGCTTGCCGTTTATACGTCTGCGCGTCATATCGCCCAAATCGCTGATTTATTATATCCGGGCGCAATTCTATGAGCCACCAGACGATGGTGAACTCGCGCCTTTGTTCCTTCGGAAGAGAGTCGACATATTCATCCTGAACCTGCTAGGCTTCTTCTTGAGTGTCTTTTCCGGTTTGAGAGTTGTTCCATTAGAATCCTCTTCAGAATTACCCGAATCGAAGCTCGATACCGGTATAGTGGTATGAGAATCCGGTGCCGTGACAGTTGTAACAGGGACACTACATGGGCGCTCGATAGATTCTTGGCTGACAATGCTAGTACCCTGGGTACTCGGCGACAGAGGCATCTTGCCGGTCGTAGCGCTAGTGGCCTGCGACTGCCAGTCTCCGGGGGGTACTGAGTTGCTCCCGTCTGTCGTCTCACTACAGCGTTGTTTCCCGTTGTGACCAATCACTCTGTTCTCCGACTCGTTGATGTTGAATGGATCACTTGCCGCAAATTCCGCTACACTCTCAAAACCAGCCCCGATTCCGTTTATTTCTTTGTAGTGCCCTGGAAGGTTCGGAATTTGGTGTGGTTGGCCGGGCGGCGAGGAACCGGCTTTCTTCAGTTCGGCGTGGTTCTGGACTAAGTCGCACTTCGTCGAATCCGTCGCCAAATCCTCGACGTCTCCCGACCGAACGCCCAAGTTTAAGTAACGGGGTGAAGGCATGCCCTCGGTATATATCTTCCTCTGTGCCTCTTCCATTCCGGGAATCTCGCCAACGGTTGTCTCGAACAGAGCTTTGTTGGTTTCCATCTCGCTAACAGTGTACTGCATCGCAGGTAGCACAGCTGCAATCCCCTGGAAGAGGGGAATGGCGAACATATTCATGAAACCTAATTGAGACTTGGCGAGTGATAGGAAATTTCTCCTTGGTTTCGCGTGGAGGGTCGATTGAACGCCAATATCATTTTCTATCATCGCCTGCCTTGAGACCTCGTCGCTGAGGATATACATCCATTGAAGGGCAGTCTCATACTTTCGTGCCTGCAAATCTCGTTAGCTGTCGGAATTCGGGGCCATGCGCTTTGGTAAATACTCACAACATTGCTGATATCAGCGCACTTGATGATAAGAGCGCATACGAGCGCTATCTGCTCTCCCACCGTACGCTCGTCCCAGCCATCAATCGAACCGTCGCCATCTAACTTTTTCTGAAGAATATCGAGTTTCTCCATATAGTTGAAATGTAGCCCCATGTCTGTCGCTAGGATTGTGCTAATCATCAAAGTACGCATTTTCGTATCGTCGAAGACCCTGGGCCAATATCTCCGAAGGATCTGTGAATAGGCTGCGCAGTGGAAAGATTCGAGGACGGATCGATCGTTGTACAATTGTGCCAGCGGCGCCTTGAGCCCGATAATAAAGGCATTATTAACACCAGGATGACCAACATCGTGTCCGATTGCCGCAATAAGAAGCATCAAGGCTTCGAAGGGCTTAAGCAAAGTTGCCAAGGGGCTTTTCTCCGTTGCTGCAGCAGAAGGCCCGGACTGAGAGGGGTACGGCGGCAATGCTCCGATCTGAACAAGGCAGTTGAAGGTGGCCTGGAGAACATCGACAGCATGTCGAAAGTTATGGTAAGGTACAAAAGTATTGTATGCCGCCCGAGTTGCGACGAGAAACGTCGTTAATTGATCTATAGTTTCATGACGAGTTAGCAAGTGAATCGCAACGAGAAATATAGGATAATCGCCTACCAGTTGGTATCCTCCATTGTTCAAGCTCCGGCATGGAAAAAGCATGCTTGAACATGAGAATAGCAGCGATAAGAAGATCATCGTCTTCAAAACTGTGAGCGCAAAAATGCCATTTTCCTATAGCCTTGGCAATTTCAGACCGGCGCTCAGATGGGACATTGACTTTCACGCTCCCGATACGGTCTTCAGGTTCTGTCGTAGAATGGCAAATCCCTCTCATAAGCCCAGATACCATAGCCTCCCTAAGGTATGAATAGGACTTGTCTTCATGTACACCCACCCATGATCGCTTGCGACCTCGTCGAACCTCCAATGCTGCCTGCTGTTCCCTAGCAGCTTCTTTGTGGGCCCGATATGCATGGACTTCAAGTGTTGTGAGGGTCTTGATATGAAGCGGACTGGCCATTACATCCACGGCGCCGGAGTCCAGACATTTTCTTAATAAGGCGCGGTTTGTTAATCTACCGGCTGCATCCGGCGCCTCTGAGAGATAACCCGTGTACGCGGGTTGCATTGGTTCATCGTCTACGCCATCGTTCGCCGGGGGGCTTCGTAGTAAGGGGAAGCTGATGATCGGTATAGGCACTACTAGTCTTGAGAGGCTTCTTAGATGGGTTTCGTATACGATCCGTTCCAGTAGTCTTAGTCCATACAATTCTTCCTCCGAGCCATCATCATTCAACCCGCCCTGCGACACTTCGGAGCAAGGAGAATGATCCCGTTCCGGCGATAACGATGCCAATGTTTGTTCGTCGTGTGGTGTGTCGATTAGTACAAGTGTCGGCTTAAGTCCTACCATAGACGTATCCTGCAAGTCAAATAGTTTAGATATACAAGCAACACCAGTTGCGCACACGTGCACTAAGATTAATGTTAGCTCTTGATTGGTGGTTGAACATCGTGTCATGAACCTACCATCTCCAAAGGCGTCCAACAAGAGCGCCAGGTTGTCCCGGAGCTCGCCAGACTCAGATAACTCTGTACCCGTGGACCCAAGTAGTCGGTCCTCATGTACGTTACGATCCACATAGATCACATTACATGTTTCACTATCCATCGCGGCGAATTATGGCATCCAGTTGAGGACCGGAGCACTATCGCCAAGTTGAAATTATTGTCGCAATTGTTGTCGTAATTGTTGTCGCAACTGATCTAAATTGCTGGAGGATGTGGCCGTATAAGTAATCGTATGGGTAAAGGAAAATCAATTGAGCTGTAAGTAGACAGAAGTTGAACAATGTCTTGGTCCACGGCGGCTTCAGTAAAGGTATCGTGCGTGTGCGACGGCGACAATGTTCGGCGCGCGAAGGCGGTACTGGAGAGTCGAGGATGCCTCGACGGGCTGGCCACTCAAATTAGGTCACGCTATAAGGACAACCATCCAAAGGATCCGGAAGACGAAAGGCGCATGCGATAAGCCAAGTGCGGTATAGTTATTGGTTATGCGGCTTCGAAGGAAGACGTCGAGAAAGGGTGGAACGGATTAGTAACATGGGACTCGGGGCAAGCGAAGACACACATATGTGTGCTACGTCTTATGTACGATCGTAATTATGAACAGAGCCGAAAAGGTTGGTCGCGCCTCACACTTTACCGCGAGTCTCTGGAGAATGGAGAAAAGGGAGCGACGTTACACTCGAACGGGAACGGCAATGCGTTTCGCGGCGTCTGTGACCAAGTGGCTTCGCAGCTATCCTCAGTGGTAGTAAGATGGTTCCTGTACGTCGTCGAAAAGAGCTGGTTGGCTATGGTGGTCGGGCCAAAAAATACTTGAGGTCAAGTCGAACCTAGGTATTCGGGAACTTCTCCAAATGTCGAAGCTAAAAGGCCAGGCAACACGATGGTAGTCGAAGCGCAGACGACAAGGGGATATTGTACAGTTGGGCTGGACTGTCTTGTGAGACGTTTCGAGGAGAAGAAAAAGAATGAAAAGGCAGGGGGGGCAACGGTAGGTATTTCGAGGTAACAAACAATGACTAGAAGACCGAATGATGGGGGAGGAAAATGGTGTAGACTAAAGTCGCCCAGTGTGGATTGTGTATGGATTGTACAATAGGAGGGAGAGAAGGAAGGGTAACAAGTGAAGGTCTGCGATTAATCGGGTGTCATTTTTAGTGCGACGGCAGTGGAAAGGTGCTTGGTGCTTGCTTTGGTCGTGGAAGGCATGGAAGACATGGAGACATGGACATGGAATTTACGGCCCACCAGACAACCTGGGCATCTGCTGAAGAGCTAGAGGCAGGTCCACGGCTGGTACTTATCTGTACTTGTATAGGTACCGGGACGCTAACTACAGATGTCAATAGTTCAGTGGTACAATACGTCGTAGGATCATGGTATAGGCGTTAAAATCGACCCATCAAGGTGGCTGGTAATATTGCGGTAACCCAATGTTAAGTCATGTCAGGTCTGGTCTGGTCTGGCTGTCTGGTCTTAAGAGGGTTTAAGGAATGGAAGAACCCGATGTTCGAGAAGCTGTGCAGCCTCGATATTGAGTATTCGTACATAGTACCACGGATCTGTTGTCTCTGGGAGCTGCTGCAATGTGCAATATACCCATACATCATGTAATGTTAGGTACATGAAATAATATAATACACGCCGTACCCCTCATGCCACAAAGCAGGTACCTTCCCGACGAAGAAGACGAGTTGTGGTTTTTACATGTACATATGGATGTATGTATGTAGGTAGGTCCACGGTAAGGTACGTATTAGCGCTCGCCCCCCTCGACCTGCCCTCTTCAGAGCCCTACGCATACATCTGAGTACGTAGAGATACCTAAAGATGTACCCCTGCTGCCATGGGCCATGGTACACGTAGGTATCGCTAATAGTGGGCTTTGCTTTTATTAGGTCAACAGGTATCTTAAACACAGTTCCTTACACGGTGGTAATTATCCTTGATCCGTGCGGCTGATGGAGGATTCGTGGCCAGGGATTGACAGCAACTTGATAACGAACTATGACTATGACAATGGCTATACCAGCATATGCGAGGGGGAATGCAGTCTGTTAATAATCGCGATTATTACAGCCAATAATAAGAGCTATGGTGAGATCTATGGTAAAAGTGATGAATGGGTATTGTTAAAGTTCCAATCTTATGATGGCATTTCGGGGCTGCCGTCTAGTATGGAGCGTATGGAGCTGTCGAGGACCGACTCAGCACGAGGAACTGCTTACGTCTTTGGCCCCATGTGTGCATCGTAAGCAAAGTCTGCTAAAAATCGACAAGCTCCAAGGAGAAAATCGACATGACTGGTTGCGACACAGTGGTTCCCTGCGTAATTGGTCCGGGAGCCCCCTGCTTGACCGGGCAACCATAAGCAACCTTGGCAAGCTTGGTCCTTCTAGTCCTTCTAGCCAAAGCTTCGAAGGCTTCGAAGGCTTCCAGAAGCCTAATGGAAGCTGTAGGGAATAGGCTTAGAACTCCAAGGGAAAAAGGGAAGGAAAGAGTGGAAAAGTGGGCAGAGCGGAAAGAGGTGGATTCATCCGACCAATAAAATATCTATACTATCATAGCAGATCCGTACAGTACGTATACAGTTACACAGCACACGTAAAAAGCAGCAGATTAAACATGTGCCAGACACATTTGATTTGCACATTGATACATTTTGCCTTCTTAGCTTGGAGCTTGGGGTCTTCGGACGATCAATCATCGTTTTATGCAGTTCGCAACCCACGCACCTTTTGACGATCCATAGATTTCGGAGTGGCTCAGACTAGCTTTTCCAATTCATCGTATCGTATCGTACTCGATATCATCTCATCTCATTACATTACAAACACGTATTCATCATCAAGCCGACACAGACGACTCGGGAGGGCCACTCCTTCCCGACGGAGTTTATCCTCTACCTAAGCAGGAGCATTTGAGGTTTAGATGGTCTTCTATTTAGTCGAAACAGGTACATATCGCATATATCCATGTAGATAGTATCAACCTTGGAAGTGATATCCATGGATATCATGTGCATTTCCATCTCTAACGGCACCAGCAAGCCAAAGTAATTTGGCAAAAGTAATGAAAAAGCAGTTTACGATGGACCACCAAGTATATAGTATATTTATTTTAACAACCTTGGAACCAATGCTGAAATCGTGATGACAACTGAGTACACCTTGTATATTGGAGAAAACGACTACTAGTTATGTACCTACCTACCTACCTACATCCTTCGGGGTTGAGGCTGCCTCTGATTTTTAGTGTATTGGTTCATGTCCATGCCACCCAGTAAGGCGTAGGATCTAAGATAGACCTGGGGAACGAGTGACTCATTACCAACATTGAATGGCGTTTTATGTTATTGATCGAGATCAATAGATTAAGCTAAGAAGCAAGTCGCTTATTATATAATTCTTATTATCACATATCACATAAACATGTATCAAGCACTTACATTCTCATCCATGGGTATGTAACCTTTCCTTTTCCATGGACTTAGGATTCAACGTCGAAATATTCTTGTAGAACCCATACGTGCGTCGGATCATACATAGACTTTCATAATTATTTATGCGCAATTATAAACGTAGAGTTATTCCGAGACATCTCCAGTACAATAAGTAGCAATGGGCAGTTGAAATAAGCGCACTCGTCATTACTTACCGGATTTCGAATCTTGAATGAATGAATATATTGGATTGTCTCTTAGAGAAGGGTTTGTCTCAATCGTCTTGATTTAAGAACTGTCCATCGTGTACTCTCAAATCTTTTGGGGGCCGATTCCAGTGGTACTTATCTGAGGTACCTTGATGTATCATATCTCCAATCCCGAGTCTCCACAACATGCATGCATACCCATGATTAAAGTCGATATCGTGCACCGTTTGACATATACAAGCTTTTAACCGCATGTCTTCCTTTCGGTCCCTGAATTTCCATACCCCTGCCTCACGCCGAACTATGCCTGTTTCTCCTCCATTACTAATCGTCATTTTCGGGCCTGTGTCCCCCAAACAGCAACTCTGCCGCTTCCTTTGGCCACCTTCCTCTTATAGTATCAATTCTTTACAATCAATTGCAACAAATTGTAACGAAAAGACGTTTGTTAGTTTAATACCATCGATGGATCCTATACCAAACCATCACCGTAACCCCCACTCATACGAAACACCACTTACGATACGAATCGAGCTTGTCGGAGCCCTTCTCCATATCTTATTACGCAACCTCCTATTCGTTTGTTCCTGACTGACCCTAAACCGTAGGCTCGGCTCAGCTCAGCTCGGGTGTTTGATATATTCAAATATTAGATCGATCTACCCTTTTTAATTTCTCCGTAGCCGCATTTTTAATGTGCCTTCTCGCTTCTAGACTGCCTGTCTCGGTCTACATTTGGCTGGGTGGCTAGAGACTACTGATACTATCACATTCCAAGAGGCCGTATTTTCTCGCTATGTAATTAGCTACCTTCTCTATCTGGGTCGGGGGCTGCGACCGGATTCACGGATTGCGACGCGATCCACGAAACACAAGGCTCAGCAAACCAACATCTAGCCTATCTGCGGCCAGACATTGTTCCCATCTTCAGTCCGTCGCTGTCAGATACACGCAAGCCATAGCCATGGTCATAGCCTATGCTTACAACCCATCCCATGATCATGGATACATAAGATGGCCTTCGTAGGGTTATAGGTGGTATTGTTACCTGTCACCTGTCACTACTTACTTATTGGGGCGCCAAGGTCGTTTCGACGAAACCGTTCCGCCAGGTTTCATAGACTTACACGACAACGTGGTAAGAATACAATTTAATCCCTACCGAACCGGTAGCGTTTATTAATGTCCGCGAGAAAGATGGTTTTTCCTGATTATTCCGACTTCACGTCAGTTGTTTCAGTTGCCACGAATGAAATCTACTATGGCGGGATAACAGGTCGACGACCCGGATCTTAGGCCTCTCGGATGTTAAGGAGATTCATTGTCTACGCCCGAGTGTTACACATGACGACCCTTTCAGCGTCAGCAAATCCCAGGGAATCTTCACCGCTCCTACTCTGATCAGCCTCCAGCCTTACTATGATCTTGTCCTCCTGCCTCATCAACAGCATTGCCGGGCATACGCATGGAACATCCTCTCGGATCCCCGAAATTTCCGACTCTCAGCCGGAGCTATGTGTCTTGTCAAGCTCCGGCGCAGCTAGCTCGAAAAGAAAATACTAGTAGTATCTGACTGCCGCATACGGCTGCGAGAAGCATGGCTCTGCATTGTCTTGACATCGCACACGATCCAACCCGTTTTTGGTTCGAGACCTGCATATCATGTAGTGTACATGCGGTATATCCCGCACTGACATTGGTTGCCTCTCTGCCTAGGTTCCAAGGTTAAACTTGGGTCGAGTCCTCCACAGCCAAGAATATTCCCGACATTCACGAGACTTCTACCTGGCCCAGCAGGCTGTCGTCATATTTTACCAATTGTCCTGCACTTCGTTGCCTACCAACGCGGCTTTCTATATTTGTCCCAGTTTGAAGCACCAGTAACTGGGCGACCATTGTATGGTCAGAGTCGTATTCCTGATCCCCCGGCCACGATCATCTACCACAACAGGAACTGACCTCGAACGAGACATTCGGCCGATGCAGTAAGGTTCTATCGTTCCTACATACCGGCGCCCACAGATCTAACGTACCAGTCCGACAACGACTCATCGAGCCTTATGTGATATAATCGTTGTGCCATGTGCAATTCGACGTTCTCGGTGAGCTGACGTGTCCCCCTTGATGAATATTTTGGTACATAGCTTCGAGATGCCATGTTCCGATAAACCTCATCAGAAACCGTCTATTTTAGTCATTTGAGTTTCGAACGATTTATTTACGGAAGATTTACAAAGAGCGAATGAGTATACTGGTGTCTTACACGCCTCCAAACTTACGACTCGTCCACAGGTCCTCGAGTCAAGATTACCTACACGCCGACCAACAATGCTGCAGCTTCTCCCCATGAGTCAACTGCTCTAAGCAGGAGGTTTGGTGTTTTTCTACCATCTAATTCTAACTAGGATTCCAACTTAGCCTTACTATGGAGACCCGAAGCGCATCGTCAGTCTATCAAAATAAGACGAACTCACTAGATAGACAACGGCGTCATATGCGAATACCTCGACCTGTGCGGCCGCGCGCGAATCTTGCTATGAATACACATTGTCCTTGCGCCCGCCACCGTACCGGTCTTAATTTAGATCGGGACTATGTGGTATATGTACTGGTAAGAACGCTACGACTGGTCGGCAGGATGAATGAATAATACCCGCGAGACACACAAATATGCATCCCCTGTTACCATCGGCCGAGTCTCAGG
Organism: Hypomontagnella monticulosa; assembly: GCA_902825475.1. Taxonomy (NCBI): domain Eukaryota; kingdom Fungi; phylum Ascomycota; class Sordariomycetes; order Xylariales; family Hypoxylaceae; genus Hypomontagnella; species Hypomontagnella monticulosa. The sequence goes on along the minus strand of CADEBF010000011.1, from coordinate 1,498,079 downwards.
ACTATTATCTAACGCCGTTCACCATTCCGACGAATGCCGCCACATTAAGGGGCGGAGGCTAACCCGCGTATTCAAGTGGCCGGTCCTACCATTGATGTGGATATCTAGAAAGCTCCGTAGTAACCCTTCAAAATGTGAGAGAAGTTGGTTAATTCAAAGCTATCAAGCTATCCCTCTATTGCGAGTAATCAGTGTATACAATAATAGAAATCAGTTAAAAGGAGATAGCTACAAGCCCATAGCTTTCATCGTGTCCTTCAAATATAGACACATTATCTTCAAGTTTTCAGAGCAGAAGTAAACATTCACGAATGGTATATCTCAAATATCGTGACACGAATACGTTGTTAGCACGCTACAGTCATCATGGCTTTACGGGTCAGTACAGCGAAGGATAGGCAATTCACCAGCCTATTCGAGATCGGCCCTTCAAAGCTTGAATTAAATCAACGTGTCACAGAGAGGGAATTAGTAAACTTATCATATAATAGTATTCAATACTTTAAAGTGACAGAGGACGTAGCTAGTCACCGAGCGAAAACAGCCTAGCATAATTCTATAGAACCACTAACCCTTTATTTCCATTACCCATCTATATAACGGAAACCTAGCTAGTATAAGCATGATGACTGCGGCAACCCCCTTTTTACCCCAAGTCACACAGCCATATCAGAACCGGGCTCTCCGTACCAGACAATTACGTCCTATAGCCTAGATCCTCTACATAATACCCATAGTCATCAACACGGACACAACCGAGAGCTTATACTTGGCATACAAGCCACCTACGCACCTAGCTACGTGGATGCTGACTTAGTCCTCTATGAACGTGTATCACCAAATCGCGACCACGGCAGCGGCAACGCGCGGTAAGCTGACAAGAGCGCGGGATGACGTGCGTGCGTAGCTTGGAAAACAATGTACAATCATGCATGCATGCAAAAAAACAGTCTATTAAACCTAGCACCAGCACCGGCACCAGGAACCATGAAGGGTGTGTATGTATGGGAGGTACCTGGTAGTGAACCCAATCGTAACCCGCGTGACCATGCAATCCGTATCCGCTCTACCAAAGCCGCCGCCCGCACCCCCCTTTCTTTCTCCCTTCTCGCCCTGGAAAGGAAGAGGGGGGAACCGGGTATGGTATGGGGAATATCCATTCATGAACCTATCTATCATTTGGGGAGGCGTGCTCCTCGCCATGTTATGTACTAACCATCGTTTCGCATCAATGCTAATCGTATCTAAATTTGGGGAGGAATGGGGGAATGGGAGGGGGCGACCATGGTCTATGTTTAGGGCGCTATAGCGTTCTTCTATCATGAAAAGGGACAGTGGCGAGCTATCATCCACGATGCTCTGCCATGCCATGCCATATATGTATAGTCGTATGCTCTCTTGTTAGATGAGACACGGGGACCATCACTAGACTGCCATCTGCTTGAATACCGACTTCCGAGTATTGAAGCTCGGCGCTTCCGAGAAGGTGGGACGAAAGCGTCTGCCTAGAAAACATGTTGGTTTTACATCAAGCATACGATCCCACCAACGAACCTGCCTGCGAAAGGGCGTGCCACTTATCCGAGCTTGAGCTTATCATCATCGTCTAAATGGATTTCGGCCGCGGCTTCGGATTGTGCTTCGGTGTCACCTTCTGGCGGAACTTCGTGGACCTCTTGTTTCTGACCCCACATCTGTTCTACGTCGTCTCCGGCTATGTCGCTTCGGTAACCCGACTCACTGTACGGGGGAGGGCCTTGTACCGGGAATTCGTACAGGCCTGGTAACCCTGGCTCAAGCTCACCCCTAAACTCGGCGCGGGGACTAAGCGCTTGTTCGTCGCCGGACGAGTCGGCCTGGGCTATGTCAGAAGCGGCATCGAAAGCGCTCTCAGTAGGGGCGTTCTCAAGATCCGTGTTATCGTGGGATGGTATATTATCGAAGTTCCAGCTGTTCACTAGCTGGTAGGCTGTTGTTGATGGCATCGGGCCCTCCGTCAGGTCAATACCTTCATCTTCTTCGATACTCTGGTGGACGCCTTGGGAAGGATGTGCAAGAACGTCGTCGACTGTCCTAATATTCTTTGTGGGAAATTCCATCATCACTTTACCACCATCCTTTGCGGGCTGGCGAGTAGCTCCTGCTCCTATTAATGCGCTCGACGAACCAATCCGGGAGGAGCCTTCGCCGAGACGCTGATCTTCCCCCGTCTCTGGCAGGTCGTCTGACTCGGAATCGGGGTTGAACATGTTGATGATTTGCTGAAATCGGGGACCGCCAAGAGCATTATCTGATCGTCGACGATAGAAAAGCAAGTACGCGGACGAGTCAACAATCTTATCGGGCGACACGGAGCTTACGGATGAGTCTAAAAGGGTTAGCGATAACATAATAAAGGTCGGGCAACGGGTAGCACAAACCATTATAAGTATACCATTGATTGTTCACGAAATTCTTCGCGTGAGCGGTGTAGTGGCCGCCCCCGAGGCCGCCCCAGTGGCAGTCAACTCCGATGAGGTCGTAAATCTCTTGCTTTCCATCTTCTTTGTGGAGCACACGGGTAGTGATGTCCAGGTTCTCGAAGGGGAAATCTACTAAAACCTCTAGCTTGTCCCTCCTATAGCCGCTGGAGCTGAACCTCTTCAGGTGGATGATGAGAATATCCGGGGTTTTCCACAAGTCGAATTTCTTGCTGGCGCGACGGTGTTCTTTGCAGCGAGGGCAGTACCACATATCCTGTTCTGACAAGATCTCTTCTCGTTCGAATTCATCTAGACATTCCTCGAGAGAAATACCGTGTTTACGACGCCGGGCCCGGCCCGCCTCAAGCTTGGTGAGTTCGGGGTCATGTAAGGTCTCGCATGTGTCCCACGTGGACAGGGGGGTGCTGCCAATTAAGCTGCCGTTATCAAAGAAAACGCTGTTGTAAGCCTGCTCGGACCAATCGACGATAATACCTTCTCCGAGACGGATCAGGGGTCCTCCGTCAGGACTTGTCTCATTCGTGTTAAATGAATCCTGGGGCTCCACGTTATGCTGTTTCTCCTTGGCCTGACGCTGCTGCTGCTGGCGTAGCTTCTTTTTACCACCTTTCCCGTACACCTTTGGCCCCTTCTTACCATAGGATTGCTTATTCTTGGGCTTGCCTTGTTTACCATGTTTGGATCGGTAATGTACAGGCTGGCCGCAAGTTAGTGTATGAGTGGCACTACATTTCTTTGCGCTTCGCGAGCTATGATTCCTTCGGAGCCGTTTGGGACGTACCTTGATAAGCGTGGCGTCCTCCTCATCGCTTTCGTCATTCATACGCGTACAAGCTTGTTCCATACTTCGGCGGGATGCCTCATCTGAGCTCGACTCTTCATTTGAGGCCGTGCCGTTGGTTGCGTTATCAAACTGGTCTTCAGACGATTGGGATTCGACGGGAATTCGGGTTGAAAGGCTTGGGTATTTCATGTCATCGTTGATGTTGTTCACACCGGTTGGCAGCCAGGCAGCAGACTCAGAATAGATGGTCATGTCAAATAGATTCTGCAAGTCCGGAGGGAGGAATTTTCCAGTGTCCACCCAGGAGGGCCTCTTGCGGTTGAATTGGTGTCCTAACGTACGGTTGCTGAAAATGAGTTAGTTCCGTCTCTTGACTTTGCAGAGTTATTGCACGTACCTTTGAGTGTTGCCATTAGTTTCATTAGCATCTCTCATCTGGACATCAACCATATCATCCTCCCCTTTGACAGACTGCGCAATGATCCTGCCCTCGTTGGAGGAACCAGCATCGGAACCGAGCCCTATGATCTCAGGTTCCGTACTCTCGGAGCCATCGGACTCATCTACACGCGAGAAGAAAGTATTTTTAGTGAAGGTTGCAACCTTTTCCAGAATCTTACGACGGATAGCATCCTCACTCCTCGCTTCTTCGGGCGTTACAACGATATAGTGAGGGACACAGCAAGCCGTCCATCGACGCTGATGAAAGCCTCCAGCTTTCGGAGGTACTGGGCGCCGGTGGAAGATGGGAACAAGTAACCTCTTAGAACGTTCGTCGTCCCACGGCGGTGAGTCGTCGAGCAGAGACCGAACGTGATTCTGGGTATAGTTGGTAGGGCTAGCCTCCAGCTCATAAAACCAGGGATTATCATTGGTAGTGATCTCATCCGATGCGCAAGACATATCAGCGTAGTGCTTATAGAACCTGCTTTTCCATTCTTCCGCACCAAACAGACGGTCAGGAGGCACACCTGTTCTGGTAGACAAAAATTCCTTGAGGGACTTGATACTGGCATGTTTATCCACTTCCACTTTGATATCGATGGGCCGATCATTTAGCGGGAAGAATTTGACGGTATGGCTCCATTTGTTTTCCAAGGGTAGAGGTAAGGTAAGATTATTGAAAGGGTCGAAGGTGATGCTAACTTTGAGACAAGTTGGGCAGACCAGGGTCGATTTGTACAAGCCGGTGAATAGATCTGCAATTACGGAATCATCGCGCTTTTTAGTGATGTCCCACACTTCTTCCGCCATTTTCCGAATCGCATCCGGGTCGTTGACCATCTCATCAGTGGAGTCTGGTTTCTCAATGTAAGGCTTCTTCCTTATGCGACTAAGGTCTTCTTGAAGACCGTCGAGCAAGAAACCGAGGAATTCTTGAGAATCTTGCTGTCCGTAGCCGGAAAACCCCGTTGAGTATCGACCGATGGTAGCCTTGAACTGCCGGGGCGAGACGGAACCGGGCGATGAGTCCTTGTATATCTCTTTTAGTAGATGTGCATACGCAGCAGCTACATCCCCATTGTGTGAGAGTGGGTTGTCCTTGTTGAGTTCCTTCTCCCACTCGCCTGAGAGGAAGTACTTCGTCAGTTCTTCAACACTCCTGACACACTGAAGGGCGGCATTCATATAGCAGGTATTGCCTAAATTTGCCAACCCAACGCATCCGAAAACCCGGCCAGACTTCTGTGACCTGCCACGCGTTAATGGGCCGTGTGATACAGGGCTGGTTCGCCCACTTCTCGCATTCCGATTCTGCACTGTCAAGTTGGTAGAACTATTTCTAGAAGGTAGCGATGTTCGGGTTTGAGAATATACTTGTGTAGTAGTCCAGTTGTTCCCGCTTTTGTGAGGATCCAGGACGATGGCTTGATCTTTCGTGATACCCAAGGAACCGAGTGTCTTCACCGATTTCGAGTGTTCTTGGTTGGTAAGATCACCAAAATCAATGAGTTCGCGTTCCGATTTGTTTTCTAGGGCTAAAAAGGAGTCAACAGCCAAATGGAGACGTTTCCAAGCTTGAGACGCCGATTCTTGATCGCCATTAGAGGCAGACACATCGTCGGGCGTGTTCGTAGGGGGTTGTAGAACGGCCCAGGCTCGAACTCTCTGTGATAGTTCTAACCCGGTTTCTCTCTTTGCCTGCTTTAGGAAGATCTGGAATTTCGTCGAGCGACTACGAACAAGGCGTGAAGGTACCGCATCCTTATCCCTCGGTAACTCGCTAACCGCAGACCAAACTCGATATATAGTGAGAACAGGAGGGTGCCACTCCCACATGATGTTCTTGCCATTGTCTCCTGTATCGTGAGCTTCGCGGAGAATAGGTATTTGGCCTTCTTTCAGCCCAGGCCATTTGGCTAGGAGCTCCCAAGCAGTTGGAGGGATAGGTTCAAACTGTTCCGAATCATAGCCCTGCTTCAACCGGACAAATTTTTTCTTGAGAATATCTTGAGTTGCACCGATACAAGGATCGTCAATGACCTCCCAAATTATGTCCGAGTTATCTACCGGCGGTACTGAGGACCAATCTTCCATGGTGTACTTCGGCGATGAGTGGTCCGGCACCTTTGCAAGCCAAGATTTCGAGACCAAGAAGCACTGCTGACCTTCTTTAAGCGGACTTGTGTTCTGCTCTTCAACTAACGTTCGAATCGTTTTCACATGAGCTTCTACGGATTCTGGTAGTTTACGGGCTTCAGCTTAGGGGTTAGCTTGTATCGCAGTTTAGTTTAGAATATACATACCTGGAGGTGTGCCGGCTGATTGCTCAGTATCTTCTGTTATTGCAGTTTCTTGGGTGTCCATAGTGAAACCTGAGCTGGCTGCGCCGGACTCGCGTGATTGTTCTGATTTCGTGTCCATAGTATCGGATGTGGGTGCTGTGATCATATCAACGTCTTCTGTTGCGTCTTGGTCCACAGCATCGGGCTCCATACTGGAAGCACGTCGTTTCAATGGCGATGAGGCTCTGTCTGGGAATTCTGCGGCGCCGCCCATGACTGCACGATGGTGGGTAGTCTTGGTAAATGGCGAACTACCTCTTCGGGGAGGATGTAAGGTGGAAGTTACAGAAGCAGTATCAGGCGCTGGTGTGTCTGCACCCCCGTCGCTATTAATAGTTAGATCAGCGTAGGCAGCTGACGGGGAACTGGCGGCGGATGAGGTGTATTCGACGTGGTTCAGGGAGCTAGTGTTGGTTTGTAGTCGAGGCGGAAGGCTCGAAGCTGGAGGAACGGAGTCGGTTCGGGGATATGCAGGTGAAGCGGCACCAGCAATATCGGACGAGGCGTAGAAGGAGAAGGTAGGATCGGTATCCTGCTCACAGGACTGTATAGGTGTGTCCGGGGAACTGCTGCTATCGAAGCTCTCGTCTGCAGTTGCAATGGCAGTGGTGGATTTGCGGGGGGAAATCTTCCTTTTCTTATTTGAGGAAGACGTCTTGGCGACGAGCTGCCTTGAGCAGCTCTGGAAGAATGAGTGGTAATTGTAAGTCTATTTATGGGCGAGAAGCCGTGTAGATTAGATGTGGAGGTAGAATCTCACACGAGACGGGCAAAAGAGAGTAGTTTCCAGTTCCAAGGTGTTCATTGGGTGGTACACCTTTTGGTGGAAAATCTGAGTTCCGTAAATGTCAGACAAGACTGGAGACAGACCGTACCCGAAGCGCTTGTATAGGGCTGGCTGGTAACTTTTTTGGTTCACTCTGTCGCTCAGCAACTGGAATATTCTGGGTGTTGTAGGAAAAGGCGAAAAAGATCCTAGACCGAGAGATTGATATACGCAAACTACGTTGTTGTTGTTACTGTGGTTGTGGTTGCGTCTTGTGTTGAGTGTGCTGTACTGTACTGTGCTGTGCTCCGTTATATGCAGTGGATTGGTTTAAGGTGTGGGTGATTTGGGGGTTCAATGTTCGCCGTAGGGAAGAAAAGGCCCTAGTGGAGAGAAGGCGGTAGGCACCTACGATTGAACGTAAGGTAAGGTGTGTGGCATGTGTGGCTCTACTGTACACTGCAGGCTCAATGTACAAGTAGGTACTACGTATCCAAACGCACGCGCACTCTAAGCATGTCAAAAGGAAAGTACGTTTTAAGTACCGTGCGTTTACCTAAGGCAATAAATAATTGGATGAAATTGTACAGTATCTACGATCCCTGATTGAGTACGCCGTATGGAATTTAGAGGTTTTAAACCTCGCTACCCTTACTGAAGGGCGACTTTGAAGGCCCTTAAGTAATCACTCCGACTTAATACTACGTATAAGCCTTCAAATCCAAATAACATTGATATTAGATAGTGACAAAGACAAGTAGTCATTGTTATTAGAACTGGACGAAAATTTCTTAGAAGAAAACCATACTAGAGAAATCAAAAGAGATAGATATGCCCTAAAATCCCACCAGCACGTTACCACTATTGTAGTTCAGCCCAAGTCGGCCCCTCGGCGGTTAGCATGAAAGAAAACTAGTGCCCAGGTGGATGTGGAGCAAAACGGAACGCAGCGTCGTATGGATGATGTATGATGCTACATATAAAACTAACTGCATGGAGGGGGAAGAGCATGTGTCCCTCTCCTCGTCGGCAGGATTGATGAAAAAAAAAACTTAAATAATTAGATCTCCCGAGGCGAGCTGTTCGCCTAACCAATTGGCACCTGGCAATTACCCCTTCCTGGACGAGCCAAGACCGCCTACCCGCATAGTCGGTGTATAAATGCATGGTAACCCTAAATAAAGTCATCTCCAACCTTCGACGGTCCTTCGTCCGATAAGATATTAGGTGAACTGACCTTATTACCTACATACATACATGTAGTAGTACATACATAGTAATATGTGATTCTGGTCACTTATACATAATATGTACCATATATGTAGGTCTCGGTCAGAGATTTACAGGTTTGCATGAGACCATGCTACCTCAGGTCGGTATGCCACATACATAGACCTGATTGTAGTTCATTATGTCCAGTTCAGCTCATACAATACAAACATACCGTTACACAGACATTTTCACCATATAGCCCAAACTACTACGCATAGCATGTCATTGTCAAGTGTGAAAAAGTAGCTTGTCCTGCCCCTAGGGTAATTCTCGATAAATTCGTAGACAGCATTTATCATGACACCTACTCACTCAACCACGTCGACCAGACATAAAACATCTTACCTGTGAATTCCTTTGATCTCCAGACATGGACCAGGCCAATCGACTGACTCTCGAAAGTCTAGGACCTGACAAGAGCGTCACAGAAATCAAAGGGAAATGTATTTATAAACTAGACCATTGCCACTAGACTGACTTATTATTCTAGTACGTAGTCTAGCTTAAAGATCACTATTTCACTTTATTTCACTGAAGAAGACAGCAATAGCCTTGTCGGCGATTGTCTAAAATCAACCGATTTATTGTACTACGTGGGTATAGGTCTTTGCGTTCTAATGTCTATCAAACGCATCCTGTCCTTCGGCAATGCGGGCGAATGTCTGTCTCATAGCTTGGAGTCTATCTCCTCAAACTCCGTGAGATCTCGAACCGGACGAGCTCCCGCCGTCGCCGACAGCCCTGCCTTGTAGTCGCGCACGTTGCGAATCAGCAGCGGCTCTGTGCCGTTCGACCAAGCCGTAGTGGTGTCTCCGTTGGTCGGCTGATCCTCCGCCTCCTTTGCCTTGGATCCGACTCCTTGCGCGATAAGCGCCACCACCAGCTTTGCTCGTGTCGGCGATGTGGGTTGAATGTACGTCGAGTAGAACTCCACCATCTCTGCCTTCGTCAACTGCTTAACCTGGGCTGCATCACGTTGGGCTGTACATCTGTTAGTTACCATAGTTTTACAAGTTGTATCACAATAGTCTCTTACCTGCTTCAAAGTCGTAGTATTCGTTATTTATCTGCGTCCAGTGGCGGCCCGTCTCCTGATCCAGATTCTTAACCTTCTCAAGGCGTCGGATGATCACGCTCCTCTTGTGGCTCTCAAAGTCTGCATCACTCATCTTCTCGAGGACGCTAGTATGGGCAACAAGGAAATTGTCAATACGAGATTCCAGATAGTCCGAGGTTCGTTCGCTCTGTATGATGAAACGGAATCCATAAGTAGTAGCAGAGCCTCTAAGGCCGCTGAAAACAACATAGCCGAGTTGCTCTTTCGTTCGTAATTGGTCGAAGGCCGGCTCGTGGATGATCTGATCAAGGAGTTGCGTCTTTGCGCGGATCAAGCGATCGCCTTTGTCACCGATATGGAGATAGTACTCAATGCAGTGATTGACGTTGGCGGGATCCTTCAAAACCTTCTGGAATAGGTAGTTAGATCCGGGAGGAAATTCCAGGGATCGGATGATCGGCCATTCCTCTTTCGGTAGGATTCGAGGCTGTAGTATTTTCTCGATCATGTCTGTCAACTTCAGCGCATCTTCCTTATACACATTTCCGTGCACATGGGCCTCGATATGCAGCTGTGACATGACCTGCAGGTGGAAGTGTCGGACATTGTCCGCTGTGATTCCAGGTAAGACAGCCACCAGTTGCTCCACGACGTAATCATGCTCCGCTGTGAGCCAGGAAACATAGTCGCCGATTTGGGTGAAAGGCTGCTGCAGCTCGCAGTTCTTGTAACCACGAGTCAATCGCTCTTTGATAATCTCGAATCGTTCATCCTTGACCTCAAGATCTCGCATAGTGACGAGAACCTGCTCCAATAGCACGGGCAGTTTGTCGTTGTAGCCTGAAAGCTCGATGTATAGTCCTCGTGAATCGAGACTAACATTGTACTGTAGTCCAGCAACCTCGGCATCATACGAGTATTCCTCCAAGGCGTCTCGCACTAGATCCGTGAAAAGCTTCGACTTGACCGAATTTTCTGCCGAAGCAAAGATAATCGGATTCTTGAAGCTCACAAGGAGATTAGCCTTGGGAACCCAGAACGTGTCATCCTTCTTGTACCAAGTTCGTGCGAATTCGTCGTTTCGAATAACCCTAGGTGCCAATGTCGGTCGCTCAACCTCCTTCTTCTCGACTTCAAGTCTCGTCGGAATGAACTGATTCTTGTGCGGAAGATGTAGAGCCGCAAGACGATCGGTGGAAGTGCAATCTAAAGCCTTGAAAATTTCGGCTAGAAAGTCCTCAGGAATCTTCTCGGACTTATACTCGGTACCGTACCACTTCTCTTTTTGGTCCCAATCACCGGGGAAGTCTCGGGACACTATAGTCATTCGGAAATTGTCGGGGCGTAGTAGCTGTATCTCTTTTGTAATGTTCTCTGGGTCGAATTTCCGTAGGCGGCTATTGCCACTAAGTAACCACTCTCGCGGTAACGGCCCTTGCATTACGGCACAGATTCTGCTTGTAAAACGGGTAGCTGGCGTCTTCTGCCTGAATTTGAAGTCGACATCGGCCAGCAACTTCTGCTCGTTGAATACCCACTCCTGGGGGCCCGTCTCTCTAAGAAGTGACACATACTGGAAGAATACCTTGACGACTTCCTTGTAATTCTTAAGACCCTATGCCGAAGTATTAGCAAATATTTTGTTAAACAGTCATGGCAATTTACCTCTTTAGTTAACCGAATCTGGCAGTCAAATGTGCCAGGTGTACCGGGACAAACTGAAAATGCACCGGCAGTTAACGAGTTAGCCCATCCCTTGGATTTAAGGTACGCCATAATGCTACCAGGTCCCTCGTGACCGATCAGATGACTAAGATATCGACTCGGATGGGCTTCGAAAAGAAACTCTTCGTCGATCAGCGGAAAGGAGAGGTTCAGCTCTCGTGAGTCCATGACCGGCTTGGCGAAACATTGCATCGCAAGTAGTTCTTTAGGAAACGGAACTTCAGTCTCCCAGCGGTTCTGTGGTAGATTCTTGTTTACCACATCAGAAAATAACTCGGCTACCCATTTCTGAAGAACATCAAGTGGCTCCCGACCGAGGACACAGAGTTTCATTCGGTTAGCAGAATAATGCTTTGCGTGAAAGTCAATAAACTTCTGTCGCACGTCTATGCCTTTAGACTCGGGAATCGTCTTGAGGACTTCAAAGTTGCCTGTCGAAAAGTGACAATAAGGGTGTTTAGGGTTAGATAAAGATTTCTCTAATTGGTTGAATCGCCACTGGTCGCTTTGCAGATTCTTCTTATTCTCTGAGTCGACGGCGCGTAGCTCGCGATCTAGGGTCGACGACAGGAATAGGGGTTCGATGAAGAACTGAGCAAACCTATCTAGGCCACCAAACAGAGGAGACAGATTCGTCTCGGACGGTTCCTCGCCATTGCTGGGCTTAGCTGCGATGTCGAAGAAGTAGTTGGTAGAAGTAGGTCCAGTAAAAGCATTCGAGCTTCCGGAGTGGGCAGAGAGGTATACATTGTATGCATTCTCTACTGGATACTTCTTAGTGCCCATGAATAGAAGCTACAGTATGTGTTGTTAGTTAAATAAATTACGGTTAGACCTTACCCGACGGTACTTACATGTTCCACAGCATGGGCCATGCCGGGCATATCATCTTCGTCACTGAAGTTGCCAACATTGACATCGAGAGCGGCGCTTGCCTTATCCGTTTCGGGATCGTGGACTAGCAACGCCTCTAGTTGATTAGATAAACGTATAACTCGGTACTTCCTGTCGTCCAATGAAGGAACCTCGAGCTGGTCGGTAACTAGCTCGACCGGCTGCTGAAGATGGTCACGCATCATGTCGGATGACGTTGTCGTGGGCGGTGATGTCGTGGAACTCATGGCGAAGAACCGGAGTCGGTCATAACAAGGCACGGGACTTGTGCGACGCGAGGACCGAAGGAGAAAAAAGCCAGATGTTCAACGGATCCGAGAAACACCAAGCCCAAAGGAACCCGAGCGGGAAGGGAAAAAAGGGCTCGAGTTGGTGGCGGATAAAGTTTACGACTTTTATTCGGAGACGTCGAAGATAGGACGGCTGACTCTATGTAGCGTCTGTGCGAACAGCTCGGGTGGGGACGCTAACGCGGGTCTAGAGACAAGGACCAGGTTCTTACCACAGAGTTGGAAGAAGTTTAATGTGGCCCGGGGAAGGAATTCGCCTCCCTCAGCCTAGTAAGGTCCAGTAAGTACCCAGGTGTGCACGTCTAGAACGACCGGCCGTGCCTGCCTATGTAGTTGCCAGCAGTTGTCAGTTCGTTACACAATGTTTTTGTTTGTTTCAAGTGTCACAAACTCGGCCCGGCAGTGTTAGGTGTCCACCGCACTTGCCGATATGCAACCGGTACCGTCTGCCGACTCCTAAGGTGCTTTCCTTTTATGCGAATTGCGGATTCGGTGTAAATTGTTGTAAATTGCAAATTGCGAATTGCAACTTGCGGATTGTGAATTGCGGAATACAAGGGATGCCTTGCGACCTGATCAGCGACTTTACCAAAGGAAAGCAAAGCAGTGGATCGGATGCAAAGTGATTTCTTAAATGAAGAGGTAGTGATGATTTCCCAGAAAGGATAGATTCATCCAGCGGTGAGGCTGTATGGGAGGATTAAGCGCTCTTCTTAAAAGTGCCAAGTTGTACACTTTAGAAAGAAGATATATGTATGCTTTGGCCGTTGGTTATACCTTGCAACCCCGGCAACTGCGTTGGTGACTAGGGATGGCAGGAATCAGGATGGGTATGTAGTTGTACGAAAGCACAACTTTGTGGCTCAGTATCAAGACCAATCCTGGACTGAAAAGGGCGGCAGGCTGGGTAGGGAGATGTGCAGTGGTGCAGTGGATGGGAAAGGAACTGACTCGGCCTGAGATCCGGTGGGCGAGACTTCAGTAGCGCGGCCCGCTATATGCCAATATTAACATGGATGGATAGATCCCAAGAGAAAACAGGCAAATAGTGGTATGGATCGACGATGGGACGTTGGGGTGTCATGGATGTTGATGTACGTTTTTTCTGACTGACGTGCCTAGTTGATTACTTACCTATTACTTTGACGCCGGGCTCGGAAACCGACTAAAGCACCTGAGTTTGTAATTTGTATGGCGGATTGAGGTTGAAAAGGTGGTTCAAATGTTAGGACCTTAGGACCCTACGATCGGGCCGCAATTCAAATAAAACTTTGGCTGACGAAATCTTGGAATCTTATAATAACATTGAATAATAATAGTACGGGCGGCGGAAAGTGCGTACTTCGTTGCTGCAGTTGCAAGTTTCCAGTTGCTGCAGATTGGACAGGTGACGTGGGAAACGGCCAGTAACAAAGGCTTGATATGGCAAGAAGCGGGACGTCGTTGGGGATCAATCGATATCAATGGTAACTAAGGCAGGCGCAAACGCCCTGGATAATAGACTTCTCTTTTTTTCTTCCCTTTTCACACAATTATTGACCAGCACTGAGTTGACCAGTTCAACGTTGACCCTAATATCATAGGGTACGTATGTAGGTACCCAACGCACACGCACCACGTACCTAGGTGAATTTGCGGTCTGGATCTGTAGGTAGGGACGGGTGATGATCTGAATCCGAAGCCGGTGACGTACGTCTTGCAGACGGCGGGTTGTTGTTGAATCAGCAAGGTTTCATCAATACCCAGACGATTATTTACGCCCGGCTTGGATATTGTAGGTATATCGGAGACGGATGGGAAAATTTTGAAGGTGCAGCAGCCGCCCGGAAGTGGAACACCGAATTAGAAAAGCATATAAAATGTGTGTGTGTGCGTGCCCATATGTATGTATATGTATATGTATGATACATGTGTGTGTATGTGTATGTGTATATCAATATAGGTATGTATGTACAACTAAATAAGCGGCTATTGTCTTACTACCTCAAGGTATGGCATGTACGTCTGCCTCTCCTATGTGTATTTGTACTTGGACTTGAGGGCTTTTCCGTAGACAACGACGGAGAGTAGACGAAAGGAAAAAGAATACAGGACAAATATGATCCATGTGAGGTATGTTTCAATCAAAAGCTAGACGTGATGTTTAGTGATTAGTTTAGTGATTAGCGGAGGGATTGTGTTGATGGTAGGAAAGGAATGTGGGGGAAATGGAGTCGGCTGTCCACACGGGTTGTATTTAATGTGGGTACGGACTGATAGGGGCTGCATGTACTCTGGTAGGCTATGTATATAAAGGATAACTTGATATCCCTAGTAATTAGGTATATATGCAGATATATCACATATATGTACTTATACTAGTTCATGTCTATATTCAGGTTTGTTCCATACTTACAAGCAAACTAGGGCTGGTACCATATAGATGAACCGAGCTCCGTCGCAATATGTAATACCATTGTATCCATAGATGTAAGGTAGGTAAGAAATTTTGCCGAGCTCCCTTGGATATGGTACCAGCTTAACCTGTTTATTAGTTATACCAGACATATCTTAAAGATGGCAATGCCTACCCTGGAACCAATCCGGACTTGAATATTGGATGTAACGAGCCCCATTCGATAATACCCCAAAGAGATGACTGACGGTACTCTACCCAACTACTATCTTAGAGAGAGATGTTAATTAGCTGGATGACGACCAGGGTCTCATCGGAAACGCGGTGAACATGAATTTATCTTGGAACAAGTCGTTCCGCTCTTGTCAAAAAACCACTCATTAAGGAGGTCTCGTTATTTCGTTGAACGTCATGTTCTAGAGCAACCTCGACGAATAGCAAGCGAGTGAGAATCAGATAATATGCTCGTCTCAAGGACCCTTGAGGCCAATGACCAAAGTCTGATGTGAGCTCAATGCGATTATTAATTAAGATATACCAATCAGGCCGAAGAAAGTTGCGGCATCTTTTTGCACTTCATTTTTCGTAATATCGTGAGGGACAAAAGGGTTTTACATAACTGCAAGTCAAGTTCAAGTCATGTCTCGTCGCAACGTATAGCGTGGGGGAATGAGATTGCACTTACAAGACATCAAGAACTAGCTGAGTTGGGCATGTATAATATTTACGATGATCTTTTCTCAGTCAAGGTAGGAGCGCGCAGTTGGGTTATGGACTATTGACTACCTTAGTCCAAATGCAACTCTCGTTTGATCGAGCTTTCCGGGTATCGCTTCTAATACACATCTCCTGTCGGCGAGCATAGACCAGACCTCGTTGGGTCCTAGGTATATACCCAAGTCTAGCACTTCATATTGCGTGACGCTAAGCCCTACTATGGTGTTTCAACTTGAAGACAGGACTAACGAGTAGGGCTTGAGACGAGTAGACAGACAAGGTTGACAACCTGGTTTCTATGTGGGTAATAAGTACGCAAAGTATGCCCATTCGCAAGTATCCGTGCCAGTAGCTGAAGCAAGGTTAAAGAATGGTTGAGGTATTTGTGGAACCTTGCAAAGACCTGCGGCACGCCGCCGAATCAGGGGAGCTTTCCCTCTAAGGTCTACAAGCTCCCTCCATATAACAGCAACTTCAAGAAGTAATTCGAAGAGGATGATATGCGCCAGAAAAGTGTATCCTGGTATTTCGGCCCCTAAACTGTGATACATATATTGGGCCCTACGCTACCTACGACCCTAAGTCTCTGGTTGTCTCATAGTTCTACTTCACTCACCAAAAGAAGTGCTTGGGGAATAGGGGATTTCATCCTTCGTACGGCAGTCCATTAAGAGACACGATGAAGAGCCAGGGACCAGGTTGTTATTAAGCTAAAGGGGTCTGCTTAGCTTCCGCTACCATGCAGTCTATCGTCGAAGGGAGCGAGCGCCTTTTGGAATAGGACGGCCGCCCAAGTAGGGTGGCATTGAAGATTAACCGTCCTCCACGTTTCTGCATGGATTGGCCGCAAATCAAGAGTCCCGGGTACAATTAAATATTTCCGGTTGGCCCAGGACCCTTCTTAGCCTCTCAGCCCAAGCTAAAAGTTTTTGGTAGGTGCAAGAAATACCGTCTGTCTCCAAAGTGTCTGTGAGATGCCCCATGCTGCCTCCAAGACCTCGCTATGAGTAGTTAGGACAAGCCTGTCTGGCATCCTAGAGGTAGGGCAATCTGAATATTGAAGAATGGCATAATATTGGTATTAGTGTTCCTACCCAGGTAAGCACGGTTATTGATGCTCACTATGTTCGAAATCGTTTTCAATAACTGACACTGAACGGTGTAGGCACCTATAAGGGAGCTGTTGGCTAGCCGCCGTACATCGCACGAGCCGCGCGGCCTCCACGGCGTCAAAATTGACATATACGCTAGACATCGGTCTATCCCGCTTCGGACTTGGACTGGCGTTGTTATCCTTCTCCCACTGCACTGCAGCCCTGGAATATATGTATGTGGGAAGCGGTAGCTGTGCATCATGAGCAGATTGGCGGGCACACAGACCGCTTGAACCCGGGCGTGCTCGCCTCGCTTCTCCACTGGACCGTTTCCTACCATGAATGGTTTGCTGATTTAGAAGGTACCCAATAGCGCTCTTTGATGCTCCAAGTGTATCGTTTTTGAGGTTGGTTAAGATGACACTTTGCAGGCATAGTACGTCCTCACCCCAAGCCATGAACCAAGGAACCGCCTGCGCTATCTTGTGCCCGGGACGCTGTACGGGCTTGGCCGGACTGTGGTTCTTATGATAAAAAAGCCGCATATACCTGGCCGGGCGGAGAGTTATCACGATGCTTATGGACTGGCCATCCCCAGATATGCAATCCTTACTATTTGGCAATCTTCTATGCTGTGTGACACGAGACCACATATGAAATAGCCATTCAAACCGGATGTATATCACTATTTTCAAGCATTCTTGCCCTTGCGGGAAGTCGCATGACACGATTCGAGATCCATGAACACGGAAGCATATATTGCATCTTCAGTGCTACGGCATATTGGTACGACGATGGTCGAGGTTGCACGGTTATCCATATGGTTCTACAATCGCCGCGAGAGAACGAATAGGAGGTAACTTATGACTAAATGTAAAACAGCGATTCGGGCTCGAACGGCTGTTCAGGTAATATTGGCCAGTCGATTTGGGCCCAAACGGAGGGGACCGGAATGGGCGCCGACGGCCTAGAATAAAATGACCGAGGTGTGATCATATGATGCACCGCAGTATCATATATACCGGCCGGCATGTTTCCGTCGTTATAGTGGGAAATAAGGGAATATCCCGATATCGCTTCGGCCTCGACAAGCATACTTACCTCCTCAAAGGTAGGTGTGAGCGGCTACATACGTAGAACTTCTTCGCCTACTGTAACATTCTATGCCCTAAGCACATTCTTCAAGTTAAAATGAAACATTGTGCTATATTCGAGGAAGTGAAATGGGTAGTGAGCACAGCGAATTCCCGTACTTGTATCTATTATTCCTAGCAGTTCTATTTAGGTATTTAAGTGCATAGACTGCACTTTGAAACGGTCCTATGGACTAAGCTCGAGTGTGTACAGTAAATGGATTCGTATGAACGAGGAAAATGGTAGCAGAGTGCTCCAATGGTGTACTTGCCTCGATTCTATGGTTGAGTTTACGGCTAGGAGTTATTGAGTCTTAGTACATCCAATATATATGGATACTGACTATCTTGCCGTATAGAGCTCGCGGATGGATGGTCTTTGCATATATTCAAGGTGCACCTCGTTTGGGCGTATTCTTGCATTCTACAGCTTTGTGACCAGGCCGATTGCAACGGTGACAGACCAATTTCATAGGTGGCCGATTCGGCGTGGCGCCTCCCGAAGAGATAGACGCCAAACCACCAGAAGATGATCTCTTTGCGCCGTTCAACTTGACCTCCTTTTTTCGACGCTTCTCGGCGAACTGTTTGGCTTTGGCCTGTTCGATACTTTTCTTGCTTTGGAAGGCTGCCCGGATCGAATCCGATCGCCGACCATAGGACTTTCGGCCTGACCCGCCATCTTCTGATGATACGTCAGATTTGGAGTCCGAGTCGCTACTAGAGTCATCACTATCGGACTCGACATTCTTTGTTGCCTGTGTTCATGTGAGTTGCATACGAAACAAAGAATAGTGAGAGATGGCGAGGCAGATTTGAAAGGGAAAGGGGGATGGAGGAAGCTTACCTTCTTACTGTCCATATTGTACCGTCTAACCGCTGGAGTTGTGGTGTCAGTTGATTCCAAACCATCAAGACTTGTAGGGTCGGAGGGATCAAATGGGGAATCAATCTGGGCAAAGCCAACTCGAACGACGTTCAAGGGTGTTTGGATGGCACTGGTAGAATCAATGGCTTTGTTCGGGATATCAAGCACCCAACGCGCATCTCCAAGCTCGGCAGCGTGCTGTAGTAAGGCCTCCTGGCGCTTTCTCTCCTCCTCGGCAATGGCAGCTTGCACCGCGGCCTGATCTATCTGCGCTACGGAGTCTGAATTGTCGCGCTTTGCAGGTTTATGCGCCACCTTGCGCCGTTTCGAAGCTTGCTCGTCGGAGTTCGGTGTGGCGGGTGTTGAAGGGGTTGAAGAGGGGGAAGCAGCTGCTCTTTGCATGAATTTCATAGTCAGTAGTCTCGAAGACATTGTCTTGGTGGGAGTTGGTGTCGCCATCTTGTATTAAGGCTCGCTGGCCTTAGTAGAGGATATTTCTGGTATAAGATATGGATTTGGTTCGGGTCAAATGGGAGTTGAAGAGGACAAAGTAGTTGGCGTTGCCTTCAAAGGCTACGTTGATGTTGAAGGATATTTGGTATGTCGCCGGGAAGTTATGAGCAAGTGAATGCCCAAAAATTCAACATTGAATGCCAAGCGTCGTACAAAAATTAATTGATTGGAAGGAATCTTGCAAGGAACCTAGGTACTTGTTCCTTAGATGGTTCGGCGGGCAGGCCCACCTTTGACGGAGGAGAAAGTAGGTACGTACTGTCCGGAAATTCTTTTTATCGGTGTTTCTATTTGGCCCTGGCGTGACCCAACTCAAGCTTCCACCGACCAATTATGTAGCACGTAATCACCAAGCTGCCCGTCGACCTTAGCGTTAATAACCTTCTTACCTCTCGGGTCGATTCCATCAATTGACCACAACAAGCCACGATGCTTTCACGATTGACCGTTCGGAAGTCGCTGCAGCTCTCTCAGAGGGCATGTGTCGCGCAGCGCACTTTCGTCACCTCTGCTCGTCTACTCGATACTACGAACCCTATCGCAGCCAAAGCCGAAACCACGCCCGAAACCAAGAGCGAAGAGGATTCTCTAGGAGTTGTAGAGAATGAAGAGAGGGGACTAAAGCAGGCACCGAACCGCAAGGAAATCTGGTCAAGGAGTCAACGTCCGAGGGCTGCTGCCATGACTGGCCCGAGATTCGAGCAAACCGATTTCGACCTCCAAGTAAGACACTACGGCTTCCATATATCGATATACGGTCCATGACTAACCATCATTAAGCCACAAGCGAAAGCGGCCATTGAGCTGATCCACAGACAACCGGTACGATGGACTCACAAGCGAATTGTAGCATGTGACGGTGGAGGAGGCCCGGCGGGACATCCCAGAATCTTCATCAACACAGACAAGCCCGAGATTGCTGTTTGTGGCTACTGCGGCTTGCCATATGTGAGTTATATCCAGCACAGGAAGCAATCCTTTCCGGGAAGGAATTCGCAGATCCGGTCGGTATGAGGCAATAACTAACCGACGTCACTAGGCCCATGAGCACAATCGCGAGCATCTGGAATCATTACCAGAAACCGCCTATCCCCTCGCATGAACAACGCTGCCTACTATGTGAACGGTGGTTATGGATTGGAACTGAATTGATAATTAGTAAATCGTTCAATTCCCAATTCCCAAGTTCTATCAGGGTACGGATAGTAGCCTGATTCAGCTATGTACATATTCTCTCAACTGCTTAGATACCTAGACATGGCTTCATAAATATAACGGTAAAGGTACAAAGCAAGCCTCTTACTCGTTCTAATATTTAACTGTTAGCTGAGTCCGTTAAGAGCTTCTCACTATATCTATTAACTAAGTCACCCCTTAAATCGAATGTGTATCGTCAGTATAATTGCATATCGATATATCGGTACATTAGGAATCCTTTATCAGTATACGGCGATATCAAGTCACCAAACCCACACTGGTGCAAGGGAACCCCACCAAAGCTGCAAGCACCGTAGACCTATGGCAAATTAATGTAACAAGATCGTTATGCCGTCATCCACATCTCCTACATCTTCACACGGTCCCATTACCATTCTCCTTCTCCTCGCTCTTCTCTTAGGGTTCTTCCCGGGCGCTTTCCACTACATATACACTCTTCCACTCGCATATTTCTATCCGGCGAGTCAAGCCTGCAACCCCACCACCGAAACCCCGCCAGCATCAACCATGTCTTGGTTTCAGAAGCAGTTCGCGCTCCCGCCGCGATCGCGTGGCTCCTATCTCATCACCGACCACATCGTCAGCTCCATCCCCGAGATCAGACAGTACAAGGTCGGCCTGCTCAATCTGTTCGTCCAACATACGAGCTGCGCCCTGAGCTTGAATGAGAATTGGGATGAGGATGTTCGCGCTGATATGAGCGATGCGCTTGATCGTATAGCGCCTGAAGCTGGGCCTAAGGGGGAGGATCTGTATAGACATAGCGCTGAGGGGAGTGACGATATGCCGGTAAGCCATCTAAATTATCTTTACAGCAACTGCGTCGGAAACTAACTGGTAGCAGGCACATATCAAATCAGCATTGATTGGTGCTAGCGTTACAATTCCCATCAAGGATGGAAAACTAGTAAGTCACATATTCCCCGGAAATCTAGAAGTTTACAAGAACATTACGGTTTACTAAATTCTTGCCAGGCAACGGGGACATGGCAAGGCATTTGGTACCTCGAGTTCCGAGACATGAAGCACACAAGACGGGTTGTGGCAACTATCCAGGGCGAGAAGGCGGCGTGACTGCAGAGAATAGAAGCAAAATACTGAATTCAAAGTTTTAATCCATTTTTATCTAGCCTACAATGGCCGGTTTGGACGACCCTACCGTCCAGGGCCATCATCTTCCACAAACGCCAAACTCCATCTGCTGCCTTGTCGTAAAGCGTGACTATGACAATCGATTTGAGTAACAGGTCGCGGGGATCCGAGCGAGCTCTTCGAGTACTCGCATGTGACCAACTCAGCGCAGATTTGACCATATATATGGCATCTTCGGAAGTGCGCACCCTTACTGTCCATCTTTAATCCTTCCATTTCCAGGACGTCGGGGGTTCGAATATAACAACCACAAGGGGTAGAACCGCGTCCAGGAATCAATGTTTGGAACACAACGTATACCTCCGACTTTTAGCTTCCTAGTTGGTGCCATTCTCCTCCTTGGCATCCTTCATATCCTCATCACCGCCAGCGAGAACTCGGGTCTTGAGATTGAAGGCCTCAGGGCCGGAGCCAGGTGTGGCGGCGACAACCTCACCACTCTCGTTGACGAACTCAAAGTTGTAGCGGCTGAGAAGGTGAGGAATTGCGGAGAGCTGGGGACCGTATCGGGCAGTGTTGTCGTAGAGTTCGAACAAGGGGACAGCAAGTAGCTTCATATTCTTAGGGACGCTCAGGACCTCTAATAAAAAATAGTTAGTAGTCTGCATGTGAAGGATGAGGGTAGGTTCTACGTACTGCTCTCGGGAAGCTGGATGAAGTACAACTTCTTGCACTCCTTGGGTCGGGTGACGTGGGCAGGGATAAAAGGGTACATAAACGTCTCGAAGTTGGGGCGCCACCACTGAGCGAGACAGTCACCGACTTGCCAAGTGCCGGGCTCCTCACCCTCACCAAGCTTGCCAACCGGTGCTAGACGCTCGTCAAGTCGAGACTTGAAGCCCTCGATCTCGTCATCCTCGGGTCGCAGATAATCGCCAGGAAGCTTGAAGAATGCGTTTGCGATTTGAAGCATGAGAATGTGGGGGTGGTTGTGCTCGTGACAAACTAGGATACCTTCGCAAGTGCGACGCATACCATGGGCGTTGTAGTGCTCCTCAAGGCGCTTGAGACGAGCAATGACTGATGGATCCTCCTCTGGTTGCGTCTCCTTCACGCCAAATGTGTAGTTGGACAGGGGATAGAGTCGGATGGTCTTCGGCTGGTTCGAGTTGAAGGATAGGGGAATGATGGGAGGGTAGATGCTCTGGAGAGCAGTTGCGGTGACCGTAGACATGATGCGCTAGTTGACGCCGAGGTAGTGATCGGGTAGATAAATCGGTGAAGACTATGAATCAGTAGAGAGAAGGTGGGTTGAATTTCGCGATCCAGTCTTCAAATACGAAATGCCGAAATACCATAGGTCTCGACGCCCTCCAGATATCGAGAATGGTGAGGTTGGATGGATTTCGTAGGTAAGGGTTGATAGGTAGAATGGGAACATAGAGGCAGAGCTTAAAAGTACGCTAGTCGAAAAGGGGTAGGCGGTGACTTGCATCTGGGTCTGCGCTCAATGGCTTCCGCACTGTGGGTACTGAATCAACGATCGGCGATAAGAAACCCATGAAATTTACCCAGGTTTAATTGGCAGGTCAAAAGCTGCGCTAGCCCACAAAGCGGTGCAAGCTAAACCCTAACTCATAAGGCTTCTAAGGTTACTAGATCTTGGTAATTCTATAGCAGTATTCAAACCTCAGCCATAGTCTTTACCAATATAATATCACAGCACTTCTCTCTTTAAGTTATTTGTTACTATGGTAATTTAGCTTCTATAAAACATCAATGAGTTCTTATTAGCACCTAGTCCTTGGAAACTAGGGCGACGTTCGTATAAGTGATAACTAATAAGTACTCGCTGTCCACCGTTAAAGCCATGAAGCTAGCAATTACATGCCCAGAGCTCTAAATAAACGTCGAACATACGCCGCACACTTACCAAGCAATTCATTTTCTCGGTCTTGGACAATCGTATTCATTAATTTCCCATATACTACCAGTCTAAGTCTAGGAATATGCATATCTTCCTAAGACCTGCTCAATAATCTCTTGTTATCCCTTATACTATCTAGTTTCGATTCACATCGACGCGAACTCAACACCTTTATATAAAGTTGAAATTCCTACCAGCGTGTCTACATATGTGGGTGGTCGATATATTGGGTGCTTTCATACATGAATGAATATAGAGATAGTTATCCAATCCAGCCCCTCGGGTCGACCATATACTAGGCCAATGCCACCAACCAAGAAAAGAAGCCAGTGATGCAGGGGGATTGGAGAAATCCTGAACAGGCGACACCAATTAAATATCGTCTACAGCGGAACTCACCCGCATAACGGTTTAGGTAGGTATTCTAGGCGCCTTGGCGGCAAATGTCCTAGGCTGAAGCAAAGGCTTCATGTAATTCGTCAGCAATTCTGAAACCGTCAACATAGTATCGAGGTCAACCACACTACGAATCTCTAGTAGGCATTTTCTATTTATAAGTGCGACATACCTCCTTTTATGTTTCCGTTAAACAACTCTCAACACACGTTCTAAAACGCTCTCTAAAGTACCTAATTACCCCGTCCCCTCGTGTTTGATCATGACCTGGGAATCAACTACATAGCAATAGGAAAGTGGACGCCACGGGAGACATGAAAAAGAAAACGACAGGTCGAGGCCGGGGGGCTATACCCCCTGTTCATATTAGACCCTTGGATCTGACAGGCCTCAATGCGTCGAGAGCTGAGCGTACCCCCGGGGCGCAGCAGCCTTTCCAGGGGAGAATACAACGCAGATGAATGCCATTTTATTTTTCTCTCCGGTGATCTTGTCTTTCTTCTTCACGTCGTGATGCCCATGATATTTTCTACCCCGCCATAGCTATATACCTAAACTTCGGGCACCTAGATCGACGATGACTTCCTTAGGGGACTCGACACTATTAGGGCCACTGACAACGACCTGGCCAGTGCCGCCTGCTTGCACAGTAGCTGTAGGAGCCTGTAGCACTTGTAATTTTGGCTGGCTAGGTCAGACTTGTGCGGGTTCCAACACAGTTCAAGATGCGACGACATGTTGGCCGCCGAGAACTTCGGGCGCCTTTACGCCATCGCAACCTCTCCTTGCATGGGGCGTATACTCTCCGGGAATTGCATGCCCAAGCGGATACAGAACTGCTTGTTCATACGACGGCGCGAAACAGACGGGGGACTTCAACTTCTTCTTCAGCCCGCGAGCGTCGGAAACAGCTATAGGTTGCTGTCCTACGTAGGTTCGGACCATCCTTATACAGTACTTGAAACTAATCATACCAAGGGGTTACACTTGTTCACTGGGTGAGATAGGACAGACGTGTTTCGCGGCCATGACCACAAGCTCGTTACCAACCGTGACGTGTGATGCCGGTACCAGCGCTCAATTCGAGTTCTTAACGATACCGTTCGCTGTGCCCGTCTCAGATTCTGCCAAGATTATATCGACCTTCACAGCCTTTGCGCCTCTATTCCAACTTAACCACCAAGCCTCTGATCTTCCGACGACCGGCCAAGGGGTAACCAGCACAGGCAGTAAGCCGACGTCAAGCTCAACTACGGGCGATATAGGATCTACTTCGTCGCTACAAACACCGCCAACTAGTTCCCCAGAGAGCCAGGGTCTATCAGCTGGAGCTTCAGCTGGAATAGGGGTTGGTGTCGCCCTCGGTGCTATTCTGCTAGGAGTTGGAGCTTTCCTCATGTACCGATCAAGGAAACGGAAGGCTGCCTACGAGCTCGGCGGAGCATTACCGCCGCCTAAGAAGGACGAAGCAATGAATATACCCGAGTTGCAATCAAACAATCTTCCTCCACAAGTGGTCGCGGAGCTCGAAGATCCCAATGGATACACTCATCGACCTTACTAATGACTTATTTTAATCTCATCTGAACGCCCGCGGCCTCGCGGCACAGTTTACCGAGGATGACGTTGGATGATTGGTTTGGCGGCGAAGTTGAATTCAACCTCAGCACGGCATACGTTACGTGTCAGGGCTGATTCTTCATTGATTTGGACAGCACGGTGTTGGTTGCATGACAAATTTGCTCATGACTGGGAAAGAGTTTCTGTGGTGGACTGGCGTTAATACATGGCATTATCCTATACCCCTTATACGGCTAACAACCATTCATTCATAAATGTCAATTGGCTTCTAGAGAGTGCAATTCCATCGAACAACGCTCTCCGGGATGGTTGATTGGTCTCTGTATTACGAATAGAATATTTAATTGGGCCACTATCAGTTGCGTTTCATTTGGTTCGCCATAATGGACTAATATGTACGTGTGGTTTTACATGAGACGGCAAGTCTACTTGGGTTTTGAAGCAAGGAGAGCGGGAACAATGACGAGCGCAGAGACCGTTTCAGAATTCTAATAGTATTGGTATACAATCCGTTGTAGGGAAAACTTTTCCCCTCCAAATGATACATTTCTGTCGATTCTATTCGAAGGTATACACAACTCTTTACGTCCATGGACGCATCTCACACGTATTGAAACCTGTAGCGGAGATCTGCTATGCACCCCTGACGAAACACATCGTTGGCATGACTCGCTATTTTGCCGCCGTTCCCTCCTATAGTGAGTGATGAATGCAGTACGCATTATAATCCCTTGAACAGAGATTTTCCATCAACAGAATCCTCATCTAAACATAAGAATTACTAGGAAATGAGCCGCATCTAATGGCTCATCCTCCCATAGTGGGAGGGTAAGCAGAGGCGCGTTCCGGTAGAACTTGTTATAGGCCGTACGTAATTTCATACCTACTTTGAGGCAACTCTTCTAGGCCTGCATAACAGTATTGAACACTACTGTCTAGATTCGGATACATACGAACTTGATATGATGTGGTTCTGATACCAAGCCACATCTCGGCTTTCTCCATGCGGCTACCTGTCTAGTGATGATATGATAACCCCCACGATCACAAGCGAACCGGAAGCCAGCCCGAAGCGAACCAGCATCTGATTAAGGAGGTGACAGGTATGATTTACGCGTCACCACGATGATCTCAGAAAGGGTGAGTACTCATATGCACCCCACAACCGGTCCCGAGAAAGATTCTATCGGTTCATGCAAGAATCCTGCACAATAGTCTTAAGGCTGAGGTTATACCGATTAGTATAGGCCAGGATATAACGACATCTCAGCAGTGCCTTAGTAAGCTATAATGACATTAATGTATATGAATATTGCAGATATTCTCAACTTATTCTTAGTAAACATCTACCTTCATGTTTTAATCCCTCACTTTAATGGCAAGGTTACTAGGACTCGAGCAACCCTAAACCCATAAGGATTAATATTACGCGGGACACGAGCTTACCTTAAGGAACCAACGAGAATAGCTAAAATATCGCCAGACCTGTCACTGGGTTAGAATTATAAGATATCCCAAAGATAGGCATCATGTATAACTTAGTATAGATGTAGTAAGATAGTCCTACACGCTGTATACCTCAAGGAAGGTTTGCGAGGACTAGTCTTTCCCCCTTGCTACGACGTTAGATATACCACCAACCAACTAAACATCTACCTACCCCGTTCAGTAGATCGTGCTTAACGTGGTGTGGCATACGTACTTTAGTCTGGGGGCTGGGATTTTTAATTATATACTCCCCTGATGGTAATAGGGCTTAATTTTAGAAATGGAGTGACCGTTTACCTCGTAGGTAATGCGTGAAAATACGTTAGTGACCACCATCTCAGCCCGTCGGGACCGATTCAGACTGCACTTTGCAGTCCTTAGGAGGCAGAAGGAGCAACAGCTTGAAAGAACAACCAGAAACTTCTAGGCCCACGGCCTTAAACATCCACCGACAGCCATGCACATAGTGAGAGTGAACCCCGTACCTTCATAATGCCGCCAAGCTATATTGCCCCTTAGGCTGAGTAGAATAGGGAAGGAGTTTCGGCGAGACAGAGCGAAAGTGTGTTGATTATCGCGTCCATCTAGGACTTGAACCAGAGATAGGTAGTAGCATTGACGAATATACCGGGGTCTACTAAACGGTTGTCGACTTGACATGAATTTGTATCACTGACATACGGCTGCCATGTAACTGGCATAACGATACGAATAGGGGACTCTTGACGGATCAAATCGGCCACTGCGGTGGGAATAGTCTACCTACCTGCGATAGCCCATTTTAGCTACCACGAAGATTCACATGAGAGGGGGGGACTTTAACTATGTAGACCGGCGCCGTCGCCGTCACCGTCCGCAAATGTACGCTGCGCCTAGATGAATAGCGGCGAAGGCGGGCGACCGAAGACTCTACATATGCCTTGCCATACATGAGCGTCGCCCTGATCCGTAGACCTCAGTCCTGCTACATTTTCATGACAATGAACCCGGCCGGAATCATTCACGTGCTACTACGGCGCCACCTGCTCCGCGCCGCCGAGTCGGGTCGGGTCGGTATGACTGGGCTTTTAAACCGCCCCTTCCAATTTCTGGTCCTTCAGCAGTCGAAGCTGGCGAAAAGGCTTGGAGCGAAAACCCCGTAGGTCGGCGTCGGAGGTCGAGGCCGATCCCGAAGAGGATCGCTCCTTCCCCTCCCTTGCTTATGGTGGAAATGCGTGATGAGCGCGTGAGGGGACCTCAGACAAACCGTTGTAATCGAAGTTGTAAACGGCAACTCCAGTGTCAAGCTAGCATCTCTAGTTACTAAATCCTAACCTCGCCATGCTATAGCATCGGATCGTGTGCAATACCCCGGCGGATGACTGCGGCTGGGTTCTGGTGATAGCCGAGTGCGTTTGCCGCTGTTGGATCGGGGAATCAGGTGATATGGTCTCCGGAACCTGAGCCCGGCGGCACAGCAGCTAGCAACAGGAGCTGCAAAGCGCAGCATCGTGACAAGAAGTAGAGCGTTGCTGAACGCCCTGCAGACGAAGGCTGCATTTGCCTTGATCTAAGGGATTCCTATTTCTACGCCGTGCAGCCGAGGATGTCACGATGTTGGTGGGGAACGGACCTTGGGCAAAAGTCGAGTTGCTATTTTTACGGCTACTGCCGGTTCCGTCGACTTGGGTTGGGCGTTTTGGTGCGCATGGCGCTAAAGTACCTAGAATCGGACTTGCCGCATTGGCTTGATTGCCCAGATCGTCGTAGTCTCACCGAGCTAAGCACATGCCATTACGTACACTGCCGGCAAACCCAGGATGGGTAAGCCGCTAATGAGGAAGGTAGCTCGGGTACCTAAGGTCCCTAGAGTCCTTAGCGGGTTGGCTAACTCGGTGCCAGGAAGAGCAGTCGAGACCTACGAAATTGGCAAACACATTAGAATACCTCGACACGAACAAGGAGGCGTCAGTGGTCCCGGAGTAAGTCGGTTAAAGTAGGGACGGCTGCGTATGTAACCTTATATCTCACCCAGAACGACGATGCTGCGTTCCAATGCTAAATTAAAATAAGGAAATCGTGACCAGAGTCAAGTCCGATTCATCTACTCGGTGTGAAACCTCCGTATATCGTGAACGCCGTGCAACCAACCCGGCCGAAGCGAAGGTTCGGCAAACGGTGGTGCGTATCCAGACTCCTCAAACACCAAGGGCCAAGCCATAAGCACGATCCCTTTCTCTATTGCTCATATGCACGCTTCCTAACCTATCCATCTATTACCAACCGGAACACCCCGTTCATCGTTCTACTGCTAAACGCAGTTTCGTAAACTGAGATACTCCCCCACCTTCATGCTAATCGTCCCCTCGCCCCCCTTAAGAAAAGTTGAAATCAGAATTAGTGCACTAAATTGGGTATCATAGCTGAAAAGGAAATCTGCGAATGATACCACCATGCTATGCATGAGACTCGTGCAGAATATGGGTCTTGCCCTATAGGTATCCAGTCTATCTCCGAGGAACGTCTAGTCTATATGGATGTTGTGTGTTCCATCGTCGCGGTGAGGGTTGCTGTCGTAATTAAATCCGGTGTCGTGTATCGTTATGAAATTAGGCTACTGTAACCATCTGAAAGATCGGCTTGGGCCTGATCTGCATAGATAGATACTAGTATCGATAAGGAGGAAGAGGCGCCGAGATGCTTCTAGTAATGAAAGATCCCGTGTGATGTTTCTCAAAAGGTGCTCCAATTCCAGTCTCGAGGAACACTCATGGCGATCTCTTGGTGTTGGCCATGCATGTTCTGGATGGCAGATGGTGCCGAAACAGCTGGGCTCGTCGGGGCCGTTTGTGATCCCCTATCGGTCGAGGCATCGCTGGAGGCCTGGCTGTTTGTCCGACTGCGCCAGGCTTTGAACTCTGAAAAACAATGCGAGCACGCTCGACTAGGAGTGCCTCTCGGATTATAGTTCGCATCCTGATCAAGAGGGACGTCGAACGCCGAGTGCGAGTCGCAGAAGATGTTGCCACATTTGCGGCAGTGGTGCCGGCGCGTCCAGTAGTTGAAGTGGCGCATACACGAGGGTTCGTCGCAAATGGTAGATTCTGGATCGGGCTGGATTTACACAAGTTAGCTAGGTCCCTTGTACTACCGCGAAGGCTATAATGAAGTCATGTGTCGAGGTACCGCCGCCGATAACGACAGGGCTGCATGTGTGAGAGACAAAGAGTGTAGATCCAAGGCTTACCTTCCAGTGCTGTCGCGTGGGTTGCGCCGTCGGTTTCGGAAATAAATCCAAATTCCATTCATCCTCTACCCACTTTCCGCTATCGCCAGTAGTGCGACGGCTCAGTCGACTAAGCGCGCCTAATCCACTCAAACTGATGAAGCTGTTGTTGGATGACAGTTGGCTATCGTCATCTTGCCCCTCTGATTTCCTCCCCGTCATATTCTTGGAGGGGTGCTCGGTCGGTCTTAGAACAGCGGGCATGTAAAGTGGCCGTAATCGCTGACGATGATACGGCTTAGGTGAGGTTGGTGAAGCATTATTTGAGGTGCTCAGCGGCGAAATCTGTTGGGAATTATAACCTTGCGACGGGTAGGTCGGAGATTGCGATGGCGCGGCGTGCGACTGCTGATATGGGTAGAAATGGGCCGGCGGCTGCTCAGGAAGCCTGGGCATGATGAAATCTGTCGCCATCCTCCTTTTGACGCAGCCGCGTATTGATTCAGGTTGGAGACAACAGGAGTCGAGAGAGTTTTTAGGAAATCAAGACCCGTTACTGTAAGGAGGATAAGTAGAGATTGGTGGCTGGCGAATGTCGGGCGAGCGATAAGCGGCGTCAGCCGTCGCGCGACCAAATTTATTGTGTAATGAGAATTGCTCGACCAAACAAATACCCTTAATACTAGGCAAACCCGGGAGCAACCAAAGCCCGGTCAATATAAATAATACAACTCTGCGGTTCAGGTTTGAACCTCGCCCGGTAAATTCGGTATGAATCGTAAAAATAAATTAGCGGACAGGCGAGGCTATTGTCGGAAAGCTAATGACTTGGTTTGGGAGGGTGAGAGAGGCTCGATCTCAACTCTAAAAGACGTCTAAGGCAAGTCGAAACCTTGGAGCTGAGATAAGTGATAAGGTAGTAAGCGGGTTTGAAAGGTATAGATAGAGGCTTATAGGCTTATGCTAAACTCGACTTATTACTCAGATCCGAGACAACTACCAGAAGGAATTAGGTATAAAGAGGAATACCTGTTGCATAAGGCAAATCGAGTAGGAGATAGGATGGGTATGTAAGGGAGGAATAGGGAACATGGAAATATTGGATACAGTAGAAGAAGAGCGGTAGGAGGGATGATAATAATAACCTTCTGTCAAATACCACACACAAGTGACAGACAGGACTGCAAGACCGCGCAGAAAGAGAGCACCAGCACTGGTCCCCGGACGCAATAGTCGACCGGGCCATGGTGGCACCGGGTGGCACTTGTGGACCGGGAACCCCTCGACACTAAGCGGTGTCCACTTGCGCACTAATTCACCGTATGCTGATTGGCTAACTCGATTCAGCTAAGTCTGTTAAGCCCAATTCGTACTGTGCTCCGCCTAATGCATGTCGAGATATTTTCATCAACCTTCTTTTTTTTTTAGGACGATTTCTCGATGTGACTTCCGGAACCTTTCCTACATGTACAAACGGGCTGCGCCTTTTTCTCTTCCTCTTTCGATGCTGGAGGGGTAATTAACCAATGCTTGCTATGAGTAGAAAGTATTGATCAAAGTACGGTGTCATCGATCGAACATCAATCCAACAGAGTTACATCAAGCTGGTTTTCCGTCCTGAAGCCCTACACAGTACAGCAATGTGAATGTTTCGCGCTGCTCGTCTGTCCTCTTGCCCAATTTGTTCAAGGTCGATGGACCGATCTTCGGCGTTTGAAAATCCGCATACTTACGTCAGGTTTTCCTCGGACCCTTCCAGCCCTTTTTCTCGTTGCAGTCTCATCAAGCATTTTGGGGATATTCCTCCGCTACTAATTACGGAGTACCAACAACCGTCATAAGTGACCGAACAGACGACAACTTGAGCGATCATTGTTATTATTTGTTGTAAATCGAGATTCAGGACCAAATTTCTTGAGCCCGATGTTTAGGACAGAAGTAGCTTCCTGTTGCAGTTGACGTACAGGAAATTATTCATGGAATCGTTC
Organism: Hypomontagnella monticulosa; assembly: GCA_902825475.1. NCBI lineage: Eukaryota > Fungi > Ascomycota > Sordariomycetes > Xylariales > Hypoxylaceae > Hypomontagnella > Hypomontagnella monticulosa. The sequence continues at coordinate 1,466,407 of CADEBF010000011.1, read as the reverse complement.
GTTGGCACGCCGGCGCGCCAGCCGGCCTTTATGGTGCATTCGACCAATGTGACGACTAGGAACGGAGTAATATATCATAATGTAACCAGCCTCACTTTACATGGGCAGGTATTGTACCCTACACCGTCGCAACAGTCCTAGGTACTTCTTGATATATCGACGACGAGCTAGACGGCCTGTTACGATAACTTCACAACTTGTCAATGCCTAGCCGTGCGTTGTTTTCTAAACATCCAGTCGGACAACCGCGATGCGGATCGACGTATGTAGGCCCTAGGGTCCTGGTGGCTCCACTGCGATCCGATCACCGCTTGCGCTGCCGTCACTACCCCCTCCATAGCAAAAGCCGTTCTTCGTCGCAAGCCGAATCGAAAGACCTATAATATTGGTAGAACACGAGCGAGCAAGCCGTCATCTTTGTAAGAATCTTACGGTGAGACGGCTTGAAATCTCACGATCCTGAGATGCCGATAGGTCCCGAGAAACCGATAGTATGAAGTTTGTGTGTCTAACGAACGTTATTCTCAATATTGGTTTCTTTAGCGCTGCGATGGGTGCGGCACAGTCTAACACAGTGTTTGCGATGCTGCAGGTTTATCTTTGAGTCTTACCTGATTGGAGGTTGGAAGTGCACTAATGCCGGTGCTTAGGATACTCGGCCTCGAGGTCGAGGCTCCTACCTAGCGCCTGTACAACAGTCCTTGACCGCCGGATTAATCAGTAGCTTTAGACAATTCAAGCGGCTGTCATTCTGACAACTAACGGCTCATGGTTAATCCTCACGTGTCACCCATACGGGAGCGTAGCACATTACTGGCATAGAAAATACCGACAACGGCAACGGAAACAGCAAACCTCATGGTTTGACATCATACCGGGTCATATCAATCAACGCTCGTGGCAGTAACCTAGGAGGTGTTTTCATCGAACTTGATCGAATACACACCAATACTCAGCGGAGAAATTTAAATATCCCGCCCGCCACCTAAGCCATTCATGTAATTATGCAAGATCTAAAAGATCAGGGCTTGTTTTTTTCAATTATCTTCCTTACCTAACACGACGCATGCATGTATTCTTGGGACATTGAAGATTGAACCAATCCCCATCTAGAGTTCCACACAGTGAGACGCCTAAGACACCAAATAAATATAGTAGGCCTAGGCGTACATAATATAGTGCGATTGCCCCGCGGGAACCTGGGAAAGGGGTCCTCAGAGTGGATCAGACTTTACTTTTGTTATCGCCGAGGCGTGATTGGCCTTCTTTTCGTGGTTAGCCAGGGAAGGGTTCCGACTCAAGAGATCCAGCATCATAGCGGGGCTACACATTAGCATAATTCTCCCATGTGGAATTCTCCGTTGGTGATTGTCAGAATTACGTAGTTGTGAGAGAGTTCCGGGTTACGGCCTTTCCATATTAGCATGAGAGCATTGCCAAATGAAGCTATCGTGGCCGACGTACGGTTAGTATCATAAGAGAGGAGTGCGTGTTTTTTACTCAATTGAAACGATCAAAAATTTTAACATCAAGTTTAGTTCCCACTAGCCACCTACTAGACGACTAAGCGTAAATATTTATTCTATATATCGCTGTCGCCCTGCCTTCTAGAATCGTACTATGAAATGCTAAATAGATCCACCTCGCCGATCAATATCGAACAGACATATGGATCGAAACGACTATCCTTACGGAGAGCGGGGAGACGCAAACAAACTAGCTGGCTAGGTGTCGTTTGCTTCCGCTTTGTTTCACACCTCGATTGTGTGCACAATCCTTTGAAAGACCTATCTACTACACATCTTGATCCTGGGGTTTTTAGTGAATAGGAACTAAGACATCTATGAATACTACAGCTAGAGGAAACCTTTGCAGGATTGAGTTCTTCTCGTTATAAAAAGTCCCAGGCATTGGTATATTCATCACTCCTCTGCTACGAGGAACGACCGTTCTTCGACCTTGATCCCTAGTCTGATACGTTCCGAGGTCATCTCGCCCCTTTCCGGGATAGAGTTTCAATTCATACGTTATTAGTACTCTGATCTAGCAGCTTGTATACCATGTTCAGACTCGATCAAACGGCGTGTATAGTGTAACTTCGGAATATCGGAAGTAAGGAAACGGCGTGCTCTCGTGCAACCGGCATAGGGGGGCCGGTATTAGCCCCGGGTCACCAAACCGGCAGCTCCAGGTAGGAAAGTTACTCGATATCGATCGATGATGAGAAAGCGGCGGTGTATTTCTCCGGTGACGTGATTGTTCCGGTATTTGGAACGGAGATGTACGGACGCGGTGTTCCGAACGCTATGGCTCGATACCTGAAGGCGACCCGGACCTTTTGCCAGGCAGCTGACGCCACAACTGGGTTTCGTAGCTACTGTACGGGACCTGGTAAGTATCCGTAGTTTTATTCTATCTTTGGGAGAGTGAAGAAATGGCGAGAGTTATTTAATTTTTCCCTGGTCGTGGTTTGATCAATATTAAAAACGAAGAAGGGGGTATCAGGGAGCAGTTTGATTATTTGCAGGGTAGTCTAGAAATCGCTAAATGTTGATTGAAGGGTGAAGAGAAGACATGCGTTTATTCCTGAACGCCATTGACCCATCGCCCACTCTTGCCGCCCTCCTTTAGGACGACCCTCAGATCTTGAATGCTCATCCCCTTGTCTACCGCCTTGCACATATCATACACGGTAAGCGCAGCCGTGGAAGCGGCCGTGAGGGCCTCCATCTCTACCCCAGTCTTGCCCTCGCAGGCTACGGTAGCCTCAATTTCAATCCGGCCTGTTCCATCATCGTTTTCATGCACGACTAGGTCGACGCTGACCTTGCTAATCGCAATGGGATGACATAGCGGAATGAGATCGGGGGTTCTTTTAGAGGCCATGATCCCAGCCACACGAGCAACGCCCAGAACATCGCCCTTCTTGACCTGGTTCTCTTTTATGAGCTTACAAGCCATGTTGTTGGTAAAATGGACACTGCAAGCTGCTTTGGCAACCCTCTTGCTAGGCGTTTTATCTGAGATTGAAACCATGTGCGCCGAGCCAGTCTCGGATACGTGTGTCAATCTAGCGGAGGTGCTCTTCTTATCGAAGCGTGCGCTAGTTTGCGAGAAAAGGCGTAGTTGTTTGCCATACATGAGGCTGTTTGGTTCGTCGTGTAGCCATGGGGTGGATTGGCTTAGACTTGAAGGGGTAGTAGCTAGAAGGTTTCTAGAAGAGGTTCTAGCTGGTATTCGAAACCGTCTATCCGGGATGAACTGTCCCGAATCTGCCAGATAGTAGTTCAGTTTGAGTCCCACCACATATCTCAAGCTAAGACATGTTTGCGCTTTGGTTGTATGGTTCCTCCCGGGTCTATTTGCCCCAGGGGCTGGGGGTTGTCACCCACCTATGAGTATCATGGGCCGGTTCTTCATGTGCTCCAATTCGCCAATGCCCGCATGTTTGGCCTTCTTCCTCTTAACGGCCATGCCGATGACGTCTAACAGCTTCCGCTCATTTGGCCCTGAGCCAATGGGTACTGTTTGGTTTGAAATATCATGTTCCCTGTCCAATTCTATCCTTCTCATAGCCTCGTAGGCTTCCTCATCAATTGGTTCCCCATTATTAGCTTCTCTCAGAATATCTCGCAGCGAAACTTCCGCATTTCCAAATAAGCAGACCTTCAGATTCCCATCGCTTGTGATGCGAAGGCGGTTGCAGGTGCCGCAGAAGTTATGTGTCATGCTAGTGATAAATCCAATTTTGCCCACAAAACCTGGGATCTTGTATGTCTTGCTCGTGTCGTTCTTGTGATCCTGTACCTTCTCCAGGCTAGGGAATTTCTCACGAATGCGGTCTAGCATCTCCTGATAGTTGAACATTTTACCCTCATTCCATTTATTGCCGTCAAACGGCATATATTCAATAAACCTAACCTCGATATCTTTCTCGCGGGTCATCTCAACGAAGGGGATGATCTCCCGGTCGTTGATTCCTCGCATAATGACCGCGTTGATCTTGAGCTTGATACCTGCTCCATGCTTATTAAGCTCCAAAACTTTCTCCATACTCTTCATGACGGCGTCGAATCCTTTCCGCCGCGTCATAATCTGGAACTGCCACGGATCTAGCGTATCCAGACTCAGATTGACGCCGGTTAACCCGGCCTCGACCATTCCGTCAAGCTTTCGGTGAAGGGATATCCCGTTGGTAGTGAGACATAGTTCCCGAAGACCACGTGGTCGAAGGGCTCCAATCTGTTGCATCAATGGCAGAATGTCTCTCCTAACAGTAGGCTCTCCGCCGGTAAGACGAATCTTGTTGACGCCCTGGGAAACGAATAAGGATGAAAGCATGACAATTTCAGGGGTTGTGAGCAGTTCTTTTGCGGGGGAGAGGGGAACCCCTTCTTCGGGCATACAGTAAACACATCGAAGATTGCATCGTTCTGTGAGAGAAATGCGTAGGTAGTCATGCTGCCGGTGGAAAGTGTCTGTAAGGAAATCTGAGAATGGTTTCGCATCTTTCAATAGCGCCCGGCGAAAATGCCGGGAGGGTGGCGCCTGGGCCGGTGTTTCCGGTTCCGGAACGCATTGAGCCGCTGCCGTTGCTGTCGCTGCAGTCGCAATGTACCGCGGAGGCCCAGCACAAGGGGTTTGGACCGGGGTTCTCGTAAGCCTCGGTGCGGCCCATGCCCGGCGAGTCGCCAACAAAGCCCTGTGTGACATATCGATGAGATGCTCCACCGAACTCGTAATTTCTTAAGGAATGCGGTGCATTATGAGTGAAAATATGCCCTTCTTGTCTATACTATATCTCCTAGTGACACACTATACAATATTCTTGAAGTGACTCATTGGATTGATGGTATTATTTCAAATGTTGATAAAGTAGGAATAGTTGCCACATGCCACAACGAGCGGAGTTCTGTATTACTGATAGAGTGATAGTAGAAGCTAAGATGAGTAAGCGACGGGTCTTTATTTGCTCAGGAGGCTAGTAATAGGTGCTACAGTGTAGGTTCAAATGTTGTCCTAGGGGTCCATCCTAGGGGTTTAAGCGGTTTAGAACGGACAAGCGCGGGGAGAGTGGGTCCTAGTACGGCGCTTGCCGAGAGTCGCGGTCGCTTCACCAGGGACCTGGAACCGATTTCAAGAAACAAGAAACATTTGAACATGTGGATTATTTTTTATGTCAACAATGTGATATCCCTTCTTCAAAGTCAACAAAAACCAATACAGTAAGGATGCCAACCCTATATCGATTCCGTTTTAAGGAGCTGAACGGCTTAAACGAACAGTTAACCAATAACAGAAGCCTATTAGCTCTTATTCTGTCACTTTTAAGCGCAGTACCCAGTTTACTTACGATAGCAGTGCGACTGATCGTCGGTTGCGACGGCTAGGTCCTGTTGACTGACGTGGTTATGACTAAAGCATCACGGAATCATTTAAACCGGTTTCATTGTTGAGCTGGATCAGTCCACGGCTCTATAATAATAACCTTGGAACCGCCACAAAATCTAGGACCATTCGTGCAATTATCGAAGCTGGGAGCATCGAATCAATTGTTTCACCATGCGCTTCTCGAAAGCCCTTCAGTGTAGGGAATTCGATTTGTTTTATAAGACAATGATACATCTGCTTCGCCCTTAACACACCACCATATTCCCGCCTAAATTGCGTAGTCCTGAGATAGGTCACTAACTCTACTTACTAGCATCACCTCACTCTCACCCGAGTCCGGATGGCCAACTCATTGCTACACTACTGCCGTCGAGTATCGTTGTACGCATGATCAAATCCCTGGACATCTTGCGAACCATCAGACTACCACCGGATCTCTCAAGCGGTGTGACAAGCTTCATTTGGTCGCCGTCCTCCTCGAGGCTTCTGGTTGCTGCCGTTGACCAGATACATATCTTCTCGGCTAGGGATGCCGATTTTCACGGGACGGCGAAGATCCCGTCTTCGCTCACAAAATCTGCTTTCGTCGACTTCGGAGCTATCGATAGCGAGGTCTGTATCTGGTCGCCTTTCGGCATCAAGCTCACCCTCATCAATTTCGCAACCTCTAAAGCTGTAGAAATCGCTAATCCCAAATTTTACAATGCTGCCTCGGCGACTAAGGGATACTCCTTTCGGTCTAGCACATATCATCTCGCCCTGCTCACAAGGTCTTCTGGCAAGGACATGGTTAGCATTCATTCCCCGGAGACGAGGGAGATTGACCGGTCCTGGTACCCGGACACCATCGATGCTCAAGGCCTAGTCTGGACTCCCGACGGGAAATGGTTGGTTGTGTGGGAATCATCTGCCCAACCCCCCAGGGTCCTCTTCTACACTTCTGACGGTCATCTCTTCAAGGATTGGAGAGGTCCCCTCCCATATGCACCTTTGGACATGGGTCTTGAACACGGCGCGGGCGTAAGAATAGTAACTCTTAGCCCAGACGGCCAACGCGCCGCCATTGCTAACGGCTCTACTTGCATATGCATTGTAAACACACCATCTATGGTAGAAGCCATGCGGCTCCATCACCCTCATGTCGCTGAGCCCAAAGACACATTGCAGGTAAGTCATTCTAATGTTCCTTCGGTGGGGTTGTGTGGAACTTACTGTGTACTTCGCTAATCACTAAGTACGACGAAGATTTGGCAAGAACAAAATACCTTTCCAAGAACTGGATCGTTTCCACTACCGGTGTTTGTCAAAGCTACCCAGCCAGTGACTCCACAATGGACAACGCTGAATAACCCCCAAGAGCCCACGTCTGGCTGTAATCTGGTCAAGTTCGACTGTTCCTCCTCTCTCTTGGCCACGAGGCTGGAGGATGCACCAGGTACGATCTGGATCTGGGATATCTCCAGTTCCGATCTTCGAGCAGTGCTCATGTACCATGCCAACGTGACAAAATTAGAATGGCACCCTGTGCAACCAGAACTTCTCCTCGTGAGGTGCGAGGGTGATAGTTATGGTAGTCTCGTGTTCGTCTGGGATCCTCTAAGCCATGGTCCGCGCTCGATCAATATGGCACCCCTACTTCCAGGAACCATCAATGGTAAGACGCATGCTACATGGATAAAAGCAACAACGGAGTCTGCAGCACTATTCTATAGTGACAACGCAACCTGCATTGTTGCTTCACTTGCAGAATCAGATCAAGAGATCCTCCCCTGGCAAGAAGACTCTGCGCCTACTAGTCCTAGCAGTCACCAGGGCGATATGAACCTGCAGTCATCACCAACGCCCGCGTTAGCTCTAGAAGACGTCGAGGATAGCATCTTCATCGATGTGGGCGATGACACGAGCGAGCCTGATGATACATTCCATTTCATTCGTTAGCCAATGGGGATCCGCAGATTCTGTCATATCTCAGGCGAATAAGATGTCAGATTAGCTACCCGGGGCCGTGGAATTATGATCGCTAGCTTAAATCCGGAGACACGGTTCAGCTCTTCCGAATGCATGGATGGCCTCTTGCTCGGCTGAGTCTTGCAAGGTACGTGCCGACCGCATATTGTTTGCGAAGCGATTAGCCCGATCTTCTACAAAAAGGAATCGGCCCATGACCTGCGGGACTAAGAAGCACGCCTAGTTCCCAACTCAGCAGGTGTGGCTATTTCGGTTGATAGAATTGCCGCTGGAAACATTTCGCGGAGTAGGTCCTACTATATGTGGGCGTGGAGGGCAGCCTGGTGTACTAGACGACGGCCAGCACCGGTCTGTGCTATATATCCTTGCATGCATGGAGATGCATGTTAACTTTCTGGGATATGTTTCAATCTCCTATGGGTTAATTGTTTGCCAACAAACCATCGACCCTAGGCATCTTCGGATTCTCAGAATCTATTCGTTACCTAGTACTCAGCTCTCTATACCGCAGCTTAACGTTAGTACGAAGCGCTATTACATCTCGGAGAATTTTACAGGCAGTAGTTCTCGTAAAGCTCAAGGATTATGAGGACTATGAGTCAAGCTCCAGGGCTGCCTCGAGACCCGGAACGCCACTTTCAGCACCATCCCCCCTTGTCCGCAGATCGCGCAGTTTGCCCACACACGATGATACTCGTACTAATAGTTTCGAAGTCAGACAAAGAAGCTCAACGAGAGACCATATTTGAGGGTCTGGAATATGTCCCCGCCCCCACAAGAGCCTCAGACACGCAGGCGGTCCTGCTATTAACTATTAATACCGAGTTGATGGATTTGGACAAGTGCCTGGAACCGATCCTTTACCCCACAATAGCTACATCGTCCTCTTCTAGGTACCAGTGGTGGTACATCAAGCCTCTCTCACCTTAGTCCTTACATCTCAGTTCTAATATCTCACCCGAGGCAGGTCTTCTCACCGATATGTATGGTGGCGAACTCGATCGTTCTTGGTACCAAATCACAGCGAGAATCATATGCCATGCCTTGCCCCGGTGAGATCAACTCCAGATCTAGCCCCCCTCCACTGCTCATCTGGGCAAGCAGGAGAATATATTCTGCAATACCACTACCTTCCATGATAAGCTCCCGACCTGTTGCTTTTCGCTCTGTCATGCATGCCACTTGAGACGGCAGTTCCCTATTGGATCACAGCACTCGAATAAAGCATGCCGGCCACCCAAGAATGTCCAGCTATGGGTATCTTCGTTATTGAGATCCCATCTCACCCAATCGCGGATCCACGTCATATTTTCGGCCAAAGAAATTACCCATTGGTCGTATCTGACGCGGCACGATCTATCTTGAAAGGTCTCCATGCATTGATCTTGAAGTACATCCCCCAATTCATAGGCTGCTAGCTGTCTTGTGTGTTACCAGTTACCAGTTAGGCATCATCCTCCTGGCAAAGAAATTGACTCTATGACATACTCGGGACTATACCTAGGCATCTTCGTGCAACATATAAAGAGCCCCATCGGGTCGTTAATACTGCTGTGCTCGTTTCACACGATTTTCTCGTCAAGGGTGCTCCCTGCCAAACATTTCCGAGTAGACTTTGAAACCTGCAGCTGTCCGTTCACGATGCCTTCGGAGGCCATGTCTCATCATCAAGTTCCCATCAACGGGACTATCCAGACCAAGGTTTTGCCGGGAAATCAGACGAACGTGTACTACATTTTGGTCTCGAATGTGAGCTCAACGTAAATTAGAATTACCTCGTGCGACCTTCCGCTTTGAATGGCTTCGTAGTGCTAACAATGATGTTTTTGGAAGTTGCCCTGGCAAACATCTTGGCAACAGCTGAAAGACCATGTACGGACCGTGTGTGCCGTCGAGCGGGTCGAAGTATTCAACGAGAGCACATCCGGATGGGTTTCAGTTCGAGGCCCAGATAATTACGATGCAGCTCTCCGTATGATAAATTCCCAGGATTTACCATGATATTGAAACTCTGACTAATATTCACTTACAGGCCTTCTCAATGGTGGTGTTTTCAACGGCCGAGCACTCCTCGCGGATGGCAAAAATGCCACGGATCCCATTATGATTAGAGAACCAGTAGCTGCGTCTGGGACAGGCAGTTCAGCGTCGAGAACCCCCCATACACCGAGATTTCAAACATCGAATTCGACACAATATCCGGCCAGCACAACACCATTGATGTCGCCACTTGCAACAGGTTGTGGGGAGGTAGGTCTCTTTAAAATGAAGCGGAACATGATCATATGTTATTAATAAGTACTAATTATATTGCAGTGGAGCTCTCCCGGGATGTCTCCATCATATGGAACATCTTCGACAATGGAATGCGCCGCTTATTCCATGCCAGTTGCCATACCGCTTGACTATAACGAGACACATAGCTGCTACTATGACACTTCAAATAGTGGCTACCTAGATCAATCCGCTATGGTTTCGTCTCCTACGATGGTGCAATATCCGTTCGAGACAGGTTATGCGCAACAATACCAGATGGAGGAGTATCAAACCACTGACTACAGCATGTATGGCAGCATACCTACCACAGAATCCATCGCGACGGGTCCAAATGATCCCTCCAATGGCATGGTTCCTACGAAGCAACGCAAAATTATTGTCAAACAGCTTCAACCATGGGTCACTTCCAACCAGGTACTAGACCTTATCCGAAAGAAAGCCGGATCCGATGCTGATAAAATTCAGCATATTGACCTACCACTAACGGATGGCCAAGAATCCAACAGAGGCTACGCCCTCGTCACGTTTCAGAGCGAAGAAGTTGCCAACAAACTAATTCGGCGGCTCAACGGGTACAAGTATGACGGCCGTGAACTGAGGGTTGACTATACTAAAGAGGGCGTATCCGAAAACGAAACAGCTCGCTCCCGGACATCCGGCCACAAGGAACGGCGGGAGGAGAGGGAGAAAAAGGAGAAAAAGGAAAACCTCCGAGGAGGGAGTTCCAGTGACAAGAAAGGTAAATCTCATAAGTCAGGCGTCGTAATCGCTCATGGTTCTTCGTCGTCTTCGAAAAAATCGGAGTCGAAGGAGAAGTCGAGTAAGCGGCATTAGGATCACCGAATCCCTAGCCTAAACTGCGAGGATCCGTACTCTGGAGGATGCGCCAATTTTGTGGCTATGGTTTCCCATGTTCCGGGGTGAAGATGATCTGGGGACGGTCGTTGATAGTTTTCCTTCCTTTACTCCCCCATAGCAAGGGCGGCCCGCTGGTTGGTTAGGATACACGGTGGCAATACTGTCGTTACCGCATGTATCTACGCAACTTGTAGACGTCCATATGAGCAGGCCATTTCTTGGCGGTACTAGATAGAAACGCTGAATGTTATTGTACGGTTAACGTGATTCTCCGCCTCCTATCAATCTTACGTGACGTACACGCTTTGTCGGATCTAGAAGGCGTCATCAATTATCGCGGTTAAGGCACGAATCGCTCACCTTCCGTCTTCCGCCGGGGCTCACGGCAACTCGACCAAGGCGCAAAACTAACCACGTCACACCACTGACGGAAAGGGGTTGGATGAACTGATGTCGATTTATTTTCTCCCCGGTGTAGCTACTGGTCTCATAAGATGAAAGATTAGAATATTTGCTCATGTCATGACACATGAGCTGTCATTTTGTAGTTTTTTTTCGTGGTCGAAGGTTATCTCGGTGTCGTCGGTCGTCATCCTGTGAGGTTACCGTACTTCAAACGTGCATCATGCAGGACATGCGGCGAGCAACATATATGTACGCACCTCTCAAACAGCCCCTTTTCCCTGTATACCCCTTCCATTCTTCCAATAGAATGGATTCCTCGCCCGTAGCATCCCTCTTTTACCCCGGTCTGACGTTCGTGGCCTACCGGCTAGCTGTTACACGGCATCTTCACCTGCAGCTGCCCATACCCGGTGCGCGGATCTATGCTCCCCAGCTTCCCCCCGACGAGACCCTTACACCCTCTCTAACCCCCACACAACCCCAATGTCTCGTTTATTGACTTGTCGTACGCGGGATGCAGCAGGTGCCATTGCTCCGTGTCATACACCAGCTGCAGGCTCGGTACGTAAGTTTAAGGCAGGGGTAGACGACTAGGCCGGCACGCAATCCGCCACGCTACATCCCGTCGCCCCAGGCTAAGTAGGTACCTCGTCTCGCTGATCTTTTTCGCGGATGCAAGTGATACATCTAGGATCTAAGGGCGAGAGCTGCCGGTCGATCGAAGTCTGTCTACCCCCGCGGGATAGGGCTAGAACACGTGGGGTCCCGTCTCGCTAGTACCGTACGGTAAGTATAAGGGGAGGTCGGAGGTATCGCACACCTTCCAGTGTGTGTACTGTTATCTCCATCAATCAGCACTATGTTCCAGGTGGGAAAATACATAAGAACCTCTGTACGACGCCGGTGAGACGAAGACAGCTGAAAGGGTAATATGTAAATACGAACGGGCGTATCTGCGTACCTTAATCATCCTGGGTTGTACTCCTGGGTCTCGGCAAATCTACCCTGACGAGGACTTTTGTCAGCCCGGAGTTACGGCCGCCGCGTTGTCATTGGCTGGTTCCTTGTCGCCGGTCTTCGCAAATCCCCCTGGAACTTTCGGGTTACCACAGGAGCGATACTGACGAAGTACGCCACGGCGTCGTCGTCCAGGTGCCGCCATCCAAGCCGCGGTCCTACTGCCGGATTAAGGAACGCGACGACGATAAGTATGCATCATAGTCCAATCCTTCTGCTTCTTCGTCTGTTTCTTTTTTTCGCTTTCGGTCCTGCTCGATTCACCGGCTTGTGACCCGGAGAAAGGGAGAGGAATCCAACTGGTCGGTAATGGACGTGGGCTAGATGCGCGCTCCCGCTCTCAAGGGTCAAAACGTCGAGTCGAAAAGACGCCTGTGGAATACCAGTCATAAGCCCGATTCAGTGGGGGATCAAGCCCGATTCAAGCTGCCGCGCAGGGTACTGTGTCACGCCAGCCTTATGAATCTCGCCGGTCTTAGTTATGAAGTACCAAGTTCTAAAAGCGGAGGGCCATACATGTGAGGTCCACATCGTGTACCGACGGGGTTGTAGATTGTATCTTTTGGTATTACATGCCTTTTTCAGGATTTCGCCGGTTGACTTTGGGTTGAAGGAGTCATATTAACTTCGAAAGATGGTTACATAGAGGGAAAATGACAAGTCATTTTTTTCTATGATGCGGAGAGGCAGACGTGCACATGTGTAGAGCAAGGCAGCGAATTAGTCAGCGGTCTGGGACGCCATGTTCGCATGCCATAACCGCCAACCAACCGGATCTCTCCCTACCTTGGTACCTATCAGACAAAACGCTGGTGCACAGACGTGCGTACGTTGTTGAAGAATTTCAACGCCTGCTCAAAAGCCTTCCGAGATATTGCCTTCCCACGGCTCGAGTTCCTCACCGGTCGAATCGGATAGCACGTAAGCTATGTAGGTACATATCCATTGTCCATCACCCGCTTTCTTCGCCCCCAACAGAGAGTACTCGAGGGAACGTGACGTCTTGCGAAGCTATCCGTAACCTCGTCAGGTCGACTAAAACACGCCATAGGAGTCCTGCGCCTCGATCCCATAAGAAGTATATACCTCGTGTTCTACGAAAGAAAAAGAACCTAAGGCGTTAGCAATTCATTATAATACACTGTACTTTGGCCCCCAAATCGCCCATCGGATGCGAATTGCGTTAGGAAGGCTTGCGACGTCCACCTGAAAAGCTATCGCAAACGAGAAAATCGAAAAAGAGAAATGACAGGTGATATTATAAGTGATTGTAGTACCAAGAGCCGAGGTTTGCTGTTGACCATTTATCTTTAGAAGACGAAAGATGTTGCTGTCGTTACAATATCCTGGCTCCGGAATGCCCGAAAGAGCGGGAGATGTCACCTTAAACGACGTTGCAATACCTATTCGAGTCGAATTAAAGTTCTGACACGTTCTGAGTTGACGCCAACAAGATCTCATTGGATAGATATGTGACAGAAACCCTTTGCGTACCAACCCAAGAGAATCCCCCTGTCACCATCGGTGGATAAATCTAGATATCTGGACATGGATAAATCTGCGTGCCCAGTCTTGCCTATTCTATGGTATGAGCGATCAACACCAGCAATTAATTGGTTAATATCTGCTAGCGGAGGCCTGTCAGTATTTGCCAACGAATGGCAAGGAGGTGCGGCCCTCATGTTGGTATTGTGATGGAACGACCTAATTAGCTGTGGCTCGGTGGCGATGGACGTTAGCTGAACTCCGTCTCTCTGATTTCCATGGCGGATAGAGTAGGAACAAGGGAGAAGAAGAGAAATCGCTGACGAAGATTCTAAGTTTATTCTCACCCCTACCTAATTAAAGATATCCATTTTGTATATAGGAAACAGGGTTCAAATCAAAGCAACTATGAAAACTGTTCTATTGCGCACAGCTCTCCTCATCCTCTCCCTCATTGAAGCTGCTCCGGCCTGGCTGCTATCGCCCCTCAGCGGCAATAGCACGGCGGAAGACGTCATCCTCGCCCCGCAAGCCGTATCCGGCAACACGGAGTGCGCCGAAGCTTCGGCTTCGACATCTCTCTTCCTCAGCTTTGTCAGCTACGGCAACTATACCGCGATCCCGGGCCAAGGAGGGGATGAGCTAGTTCCTCAGCAATTAATGTCGATGTCGTTCGCCGTGACCAATGAGGCGAATGGCATCTACACCATCTGCGCGTTCCCGCTCGGCCACTCCGCTCCGTCCTCCGGCGCCGGAAGCCCGGCCACGTGGATCGACGACGCCTCGTGGCAGGCGTGCGCGGACCGCCGCGACTCCGACGGCAAGCACCGCTTCACCATCGCTACGGGTGCCTCGTTCCGACGTGAGGACCGCTTCATCTCCGTCAACCAGACCTGGTTCTGCCACGACGATGCTGGACGCTTGTAAGTCGTGATCGTCTCCTGACGTCTGCCCCCCCTATCTTCTGGCCTTGGCATCGTCCCCTTCCACTCCACTCCAGCGCGGAAGGCAATACAATGGACAAGATACTCCCTTCTTATGTACTTATCACACACATACACTAGTTGGCTTGCATTACCCCCTTCCCCCGAGCCTCGTGTCCTCCTAACTTCTTTCCCAGGGTTGCGTATACGGGTATCGCAAATGGTTCTCTGAGTATGACCTGTGGTGATGGCGGCGAGCTGGGCGGCTACCACGTGGAGAACTGTACATCGCCCGACGTTGAGCTCCCAGTCACGCTGCTCTGAAGTCGCTCTCACTCCTAGGATGAGGCGAGTCACGGACTACTGTGATTGTCACTATGGGATCCTTGAAGGCGTTGTCTCCCATCTTTATTTCTGCGGTACATTAATGGTTATTAGTAATACTACAAGCGAGATATCATAGTAATAGTACGCAATATCGATTGAAAAAATATACAAAAATTCTGGATTGTATATTTGTAGGAGAGCCTTCGCTAGTGAGAGAGCCCAACCCTTCCACATTGGGGAAAAGGGATGCTATAAAATGAGGAATACCTCTAGCACCTTTACTACTGGACTCAGAGATAACATTGCGGATTAGATACAACCTCCGAGACGTGGTCATTGTATATAAGGATACAATAGGCCGTATATCTAGAGGCGGGACAGAGTCGAGCTTAAAATCGAGGCCTCACGCACGATAATATCAATACACATAGACTACACCTAACCCCAGAATGATACTTACATTATCAAGCCTCACTCCTAGGGAGTCTTAAGCTCAGTCTGAGTAGCCACTTACATTTGCCTAGATATACATTACCTACCTACTAAGTAGACATATATGACACATAGGGTATGAGGAACCAATCGCCGGAGCTACCTAGATGATAGGGAGCGAGACCTGCTGCTTTATACGGCTTTTCGAATATCTACAAGCTGTATGGACGAAAGTTAACGTTATAGATTTCTCTACATTAAGCATTAGGGCACCGGCCTGGTTCCTCGCAGATGGTAACCAGGTTTCCAAGAGCTTAATCTTTGCCAAATTATATAGGCTGGCAGGCAACATGCGTTTGTACAAGATTGAGAATCAACGCTGATCAAGCTATCTGGATACAGATATGTAGATACCCACGAATCGTTTACAGGACTACCGCAGATAGCATAATGAAAACAAACCGGAGAACACGTGCCTATACTCGGCTAGGCATATAGATTAATTCCTAAGTTCTATGCTGTACCTAGCTGGGCACGTGGGCAAGCAATGACAAACAATAGAAGCCTACGATAGAGAGGTCTGTAGTAACCAATAAGGGCAAACACGGACCTCCATGCGTAGGTAAGAACAGCAGGAACAACATAGGCCATTGAATTGACGGTTCCTGTTTGGTGCATATTCAACTTTGTTGCTGGTCTTTTCACCAATCGCAACCACCGTGCCAACCGCATCGCTACCTTCAACGTGTACTAGTCACGGGCTGGCAGTCACTCTCCTACGTAGCAAACATTAAACTCGTTCTGATCCTCAGGTTGACCTCGAGGCCGTTTGGTATTTAATGCTGCTCCCTCTTCTTCTATCACCCTACACTGTACTCTTCATTACTTACTCGTAACGAAGCGCGCAACAATAAACACTCCCACTTTCTACCTCCCCCAAACACACTTTCTCACCTAACAAAGGACAGTGGTTATTCAATTACTTGCCAATTACTTGTCAACTACTTTCCCACTACTTGCCTCCGATATTCCTACTCAATTTTTTCCCTCTAATAATTTCCTTCACCTTCTCTACACGTCAATACTCTTGCATCTACTCTAGGACTTAAGTCCTTCCGCCTTCTTCCGCTTTGTCAACGTAACATAGGTTGCCATCTGCACACTGAACACTACTTGCTCCTTGTCGCTTAGCCAGCTTCCACGTCGACATGGCTCTCCAACAGCGCTCCCCTTGGGGAAGAAACACCGCTGCACAACCCCCTCGTCAAGAAGAGACAAATCTGATGAGCTTTTCGTAAGTTTTAACTTGAACACGGCTTCTCGTTCTCCACTTCGAACTACCTAAACATATCATCGTTGTTCTTATATTTGTTATCGTCGAAACTATTTTCGCTGTCGCTGTTTACCTATGAACTCCCTATTTGCTGCTAAACACTCTGTTGCTATTGACTAACACCATACCAACTACAGTGATGATGAAGGAAAGCAACTCATACTGCACCCTGCTCCCCAGTCTTCTGACAGCCTGATCGGTAAGGTCAACGGACTCTGGAATAGGCACAGCGGCAACCACTCTAAGTTTCTCGATGCTATATTCGCCCTCGAGCACATGGGCGTCAAGATATCGCCTTTCAAAGGTCTGCCATCTTGGTCTGTCCCGGTTCCCGATGGCTTCGACAAAGATCTACACCTCGGTATGTAACTATTCCTTATTTCCAATCATTAAATGATCCCAGTTATACCTTGATTAACGTGCATGTCCTTTACCTCACATAATCCCCCATGGTTACACACTATTAATCTCACCACCCTTGCCATATTACCGTCACGCGTGTTTATATCAACATCCCGCTGGGATCTTGAATACTCTCGAAACTTTTATTAGCAAGATTAGAACTACCACTAACTCAAATGATGCAATCTACTAGGCAATGAAAAGCATTCCTACATCCTAAGCAAGCGAATTCGTGTTATCGCCGAGGTCAACAGCCCCTACAATCCTACCTATGTCACTATTTCCCTCGATGAGATGTTGACGGCCTGGCTCGAAGATGACAACAAGCGTTTTGATGCTATCGTCAAGCTATGGGACAGCTATCATTTCCTCTGCTACTGGGCCTTCGAGGCTAAAACTAGGAACAGCGGGCCCTTACCCATCCTGCGAGCTCTGGACTTGTACATGATGAAAAAGGCTGAGAGCAGTCGCATTGGTGTCTGGCAGCAGATAACGGGGCATCTAGTCAAGCAAAACCCGGTCCTGATCCGAGAGTTGCCGGCGCCGCCTCCGCCTGCGCCTGCGCCCACTCCCACTCGTGAGCCCAGTCCTGCACCCACATACCCGTCTGCCCCTAGCAGCCGAGACTACGACAGAGGCAGTGACCCAGCGCCAGCAGAGGATTCGATCGTCTTCAAGGGAAAGCGTATTACGACCGAAGCACAAGATTCCAGCGCCTCGGAGAGCTCGGATAGTGAAGACGACAACAGCAAGCTCTTGAAGCCCGTACCTAAGGTCCGACTGCCACCGCAGCAGACAGCCTTTGTGCGCAAGCCTAGCGCTAATCCTGGCGTCAAGGTGGAAAACGTCATACTTCCACCTGCCGCGCCTAGCTCCACAGTGTCGCGTCGGGGCGCTCCGCTTCATAGCCAGCAGCAGCGTTCAGTCACTTCACGTCCGAGCCAGTCACGCCTAGGTACACCCAGCGTGGCACCCAGCGTAGCACGGAGCGTGACACCCAGTGCAGAGCCCAAACGAGTGGCCGAGGCACGCAAGAAATACGGATCTATCCAATCTGGCGACCTAGTACCTGCTCAGCCTTGGCAGCACAACACTGTACAGTCCAACCCTCGACAGGCCAGTGCTATCCCCCCTCATATGCGGCAGGGTAGTACAAGCACTGTCAAGACGGCGACCCAAAATACACCTCAGAACACACCTCTAACAACACCTACTACCAGCACCCAGCGCCGCACGACCACGTCCGGCTACGGCACCCCCGGCGAAGCCATCGCGCGCGTGAAAGCCGCCGGTGCGAACGGGGAGCACAAGGACGACTTCCGGACGTGGTCGGTGTTCTTCGCGAAGCAGCTGGCGGCGCACGTAAGCGACGAGCCGCCCAGCCAGTGGGCGCCGATCGCCGACACGCACCTGCTGTTCGTGCGGATCCTGCACCAGAAGTTCTGTCCTCCGGGCGCCGCGGACGAGGCGAAGCAGAGGCTGCGCGAGTGGGCCGTCGCGATGGATGATCTGCTCAAAGCCGCTGCCAAGAGACGAATGGTTTCGCGTTCTGAGGATATCTTCATGCAGGCGCTTAAGTAAGGCCGTGACTTCGGATAACGACCGGTGATCGGTTATTAGGGAATGCATTACTATTGACGCTTTGGCACTGGGAGGGTGCTGTTTTCGTCTATTTCCTTTCGTTTTTTTCTTTCGAGTCAGGGCACTTGGGCCCATCGCCGACAACGCACCGTCGACAGAATGTCGCCGACATGGCATCGCCGACCATTCAGCAGAGGCGACCGTCGCCAGCATACGTCGTCCCTAATACCGCCATCAATTCACACGACAAGATTTCCTTTGAACAACCTTATGCGAAATGATTCATGAGATACGGCTTGGATGATACCCAGGAGTTGAACGGACAGGGCATTCAGGAATTGATACCACTTGGGGATATCATCAGGAAATGCATCCATGGACGGCGTTGCATTGATTGGAGTTGTTTTTTTCCCTCGCTTTTCACTTTATTTCCTTTATTTCCTTGAGTTTTTCTTTGATCGCCGACAAGAAAAAAAGGGGAAGTTCTGAGGTTGCACACTGCATACCGCACGTCGTACGGGGATCCATCCTAGGCGGCTAATAGATCTCTCGATTTCTTAAGTCCTTCACATTAGGTGATGTAGACATAGATCAATCAATTTCCTTGCCTGTACTAACCGGTCTTGCCGTGATATTGCTAAAGGTGTTGCTATATGTGATGAAATTGCCATCTGTGAGGCTGACGCACTACTGTTGTTCATTCATCACTGATATGAATATAGCCTCAGTGAGGTATCCAATATACGATCACTAACATGGCGTGGTAGACTTTTAACATTTGTTCATTACATTTCCTATCCTTTTCTTCCCCCTCCTCTTCCCGCGTCCTTATTTGGAGAGGGCTCTCTCCTTTTCTTTTCGCTTTTCGCGCTTTTCTTCATTATGATTATATATACAGTTCAAACAATGAGGCCCCCCACCATGTTTAGTATACATTGGATGTCGTCGACCGTACGTGCCATCTCGTCACTGTGAGTCAAACCTTGTCTTGTGCTTGATCTCATTATTTGTCTCTCATGCCCCTTATACCGACATGTTCGTCGTGGGTCCCCACTTTTCCGTCTCCTCAAACTCCTCATGACTGAATCGATTTAATGTCATCGATGGTACGTCGCAGTATGATGGTAGCATAGCCACTACATGCTTGAATGAGCTGGTAGACACCGGCTTACGTGGCATCTATTCTCCATTAAAAGTCTCCATGACGGCCGGTGCGTGTAACTATCCTATAGATAGCCGGTGTTGTTTGGTTGCGTTTATCTTAGTGCTTCGTGCCATTAGCTTTTCCATTAGCTCGTCCGTTCGCTTTGCCGTTAGCCTTTCCATTAGCCTTAACCCCATTAGCAGAGGAAGGATGAAGCTTGTCATTTCCGCTACCGCTGGATTCATCGCTGTCCTCAACAATGACGCCCTCCTTGCTCTCGCCATACACTTCTCGTTCAATACCCTTGGCAGCATCCCAGCTGGCCTTCTCCGCGATCGAGACGTTGCTCCTGCGTCGGTCGGGGTTGCTCTTAGCACGCACGACCTCGGCCTTGCTACGGCGCAGGTAGCTTGAGATGAAGAATGAAACGAAGAGGTAGGTCAGAGGAGCTAGGTAGATGACGTTAAGCCAGATGGCGAAGGTGGCACCGGATGTGGTGATACAGTCAACTTTCTCATATCGGGTTACATAGCTAGCGCCGTCGTTCTTAGAGTCGGCTCCGGAAGAGACAACGGCGGCTGCGCCTGCAGCTTCCGCGGCACCGAAAAGGGTTTGCTTAAGACTATCAAGCATGCCGGCGGCGCTGGGGTCGGCGTTTGCGGCAGCGGACGCAGCAGCAGCCTCGGATGGAGCAACCTTGACTTGGACGGGGGCCAGGTAGGAAATGAAAGAGTGAACCATGGCGCAAGATGCGCCGATGATGAACTGCGAAATCTGAAGCGAAGTGAGCGAGCGCTTGATCACTGTGGGTACGCGGACATTGAAAGCAGTGATAGTATAGTAGGTGTACTATTCGAGAATTAGCAGCTGTATATTGACGTGAAATAGGGGCAGTAAAAACGTACCATGAGAGCGTGGACGGCTGAGTTGAAGAACACGAAGATCCAGATAGGAGTCGCCATGTAACGCATCCCAGCCCACATAGCCATCATAGCGCCCGCATGGTGGTAGGTCTGGAGGGTAGAGCTGAGCTTGCCCTTGGCAAGGATGATGAGGGTATCAAGAACCTCGTAAAACTTGCTGATGTAGAAAATCCAGCCGTAGAACGCAAGACCCTCGTTCCATAATCGCCCATGTTCAGCTCTGCTGGGAGAGCCCTCGGCAGTGACACCTGTAGCACCCGATACCGCCTCCCAGGTTCCTAGGCTCGGGTTGTAGCTAAGCGCATTTCCTAGACCCGTAGGACCGTGGAACTTGCAGAAGCTGTCGACGGTAGCAGCCCAGCCATTGGGTCCCGACGGGCTCACGATCGTATTCCGAAGAGCATTCAACATGCCAATCCAGGTCCATGCAGAGTATACGGCAAGGAAGACATTGTGTAGGACGACGAAGGCGTGGAAGACCTTGGTTTTGCTTATGGCCCACGGTTTCTTGCCGGTAGACTTATTGTATACATTCAGCGCTTTGGCGGTGACTGCGTAGACCGCGGCGATCGTAATAGGAACCTTAGCATCTAGTGCGTTGACATATAGGCTGTCCGGTATCGTGAAGGGAAGGTTAAAGTGAGGAGGAGGAATGGTCTGCGGTTCCGGGTACGGCGGGAGCTGGAATAGGGAGGCCGGAGGAGGTGAGACGAAAACCATTGGCATGGCCATGGTTACAGTTTCGGAGGTTATAGATCAACGAGGAGCCTCTGAAATCTCAATATCGATCTTGGTCGCCGGGATCTGTGGTTAGGTATGGTGTTCAGGGAACACAAGAGTGCGCACGCGACAGGGTGTGGTATGTCCACGCAAATCTGCAGGGAAATGATATGTCGGAATCCAAAGGTCTGTGGAAGTAGTGAGCAGGCAAAAAGGACAGTTTTGGGCCTTGAGAATATTAAATAAAGCTTCACAGAAAAGTTCAAAAATGCAGAAGAGGCTGTATTGCTTGAGACCGTCAAATATTCATACTACCTCTGCAAATTCCCTGAGGAGGGTGAAAAAAATATAGCAAGGAATATTATGCGGTCAGGTTCCTGCAGCATTTGGACCGCGGTACATCTCTCGAACCCCTGAACACGCTAATAACTGGGTTGGGACTGTACTATGACAGGTACCTGAGTACGACCACGCTTTCTGTCCGCTATCCGGGTATGACAGGGGTCCACAAGCCCCAACAGTTGAAGGGCTGCCCAAGCCAGCTTCCACCTCATTGGTCCATCCAGGCGCGGCCCTGCCAAATCGGGTATAAAATATTGTCACCGAATTTGGGTTTTCTTCTCGAACTCGATTCTAGCGCAAGCTACATGGGTATTGACAGGGCTCAAGTGTTCCATTTGCGATACGGTGTAGCCCTTGAACTTTGAAGCATGTAGTTGGCAGTTCGGTCGTAGGGAGATAGATGTCTAATGCCTAACGTCTATCTCCCTTCCTCCATTTTGTTGGTGCGCCAAAGCAAGTTTCCTGTCAAACGTCAACTGAGACAGCGTCTTACATACCCGAATTATCCTTGCGGTGACAACGGTGTGACGTTGCTGCATGGCAATATCATGATAATAAAGTTCAAATGCTTCTCTCAGCCCACTCGAGCTGGCATGTGGTCATACTTCTGATATGCCGAAGAACATTCTAAGCCTCCGTTGGTGGATCTTCTTGCCATCTAGGGGCCGAGTGGACTTGCGAAATACGGCTTTTGCGCCGATATCTAGAAGCGAAGCGAAATGATAGAGGCTTAAGAACCCAATGCCAATGGACGTATCTGCCTCGGTAACGGGATTCAAATCCCATGATGAATACTGAAGCTTAAATTGCTTGTGATGTGATATGAACTTGAAGGATTTGGATTCAGCGATACGAGGCGTAGCCGTGAAGATCTCCTAGACCCTTACATCGTGGGTATGGCATGCTCTAGTAAGGCATGCTTCAAGTTTGTCAAAGCTGAGAAACTTTGTCTCTTGTTAGCTATCTAGTTTTGAGAAACGCCATCTATTATATCCTTTCACAATCACATGGGAACAGTAAGCAGTTCCCAGTGAATGAGCTCATTCTTAGGAATTGGTGGGAATTTCCAGGGCCGCGATTGCGAGGCTTGGAAGGTCGTCTTCGATATACGGAAGGTTGTTTTGCTATCATGGTTGTATGCTGCAGTATCGAGGAGGCGAAAATTCGATTTCCCAACAAAACAGTCCTCCCTCGTCCTCTTCCCCTCATTAGCCCCGCGTCGCGGCTTGTCAACCAATAGTTCTTTTGCCCTTTTTCGGGGACCAGTTAGTCGGTACCATGTGGGGTCACAAATTCCTCATGCAAGATCTCCAAATCCGGTACATATAGATACGAGATACGAGATTCCGAATCCGTAAGGGATGACGCGACATTGAAAATCGCGACTAGAATTTTAATAGATATGTACTTAGATACATAAATGGAAAAATATTCGACGTCAAAGTCACGAAAGTCACCCAGATGTACGAAGCATCATTTTATGATAATGATTTTGCATCGAGTCCAAAGTAATCGGTAGTACGATGCTTTAAATCTTGCAAGCGTGGCAAGTAGATAACGCATATCGGAATGCTCCATGTTGCCCCTCTCCCAACAAAATTGGAAACATGGAAGTAGAATTTTACACCAGTTACATAACAGAAGAACCATTACAAGTCGCGTGTGCCCTTCCTATAATATTCGTTCTTAGCCAAATACTTACGACCGGGCTTTCGAGACATTCTAGATTCTCCGACAACCCCCGGAAGCGGAATATTCTATCGGGTAGGATCGCGATAAGTACGATGTGATGGCGGTCTAGCAGGCTTCTCTGCTAAATATCCAAATGCGCTGGTTGGACGTTAACGGGTATGCTTGCACATGCATCCGGGCATTCCGATGCCCGCGTCTGACTATGCAGCACTCCCGGGTCGTCTTATATTCGAACTGCCGGATCTAAATCTAACCTCACCCACAATCTCCTCACGCCAACTAGATATATCAGATATTACGAATATCAGCCGCATACTAACAAGAGCTCTAGTAAGAAGACCTAGCTCTTTTGGCTCGTACTACCCCGCGATTAGGCTGCTTATAGCAGAGCTGAAAGACATTGGGATTGGCGATGATTGGCTCTTCATTTCCGGGGAGATGACTCAGCAAGGAACTTGCTTCAGGAGCCGAGGAATTTGAAGGGCACGGACCGTTTTGGGTTGTGGTATCCAATGAGATTCTCGGGTGTAACAGCAAGTTGAAGGACGATCGTGAGGAGAGATCTAGGGAGCAGAACCATCAAAGAGCTTCGTCACCTTATATGAGGTTTTCCAACATCTCTATACACTTCTAAATTCAATCCAGCAGATTCTCAATATCGGTTTCTCAAATTCCTTATTGCCCAAGTGTGACTACCCCTATATTAAACAGTGTTCTAAATGGCCGATCAGTCCCCGGCTCCTATTCCGACGCCACTTCCCGAACCGAAGCCCGAGACGTACTTCTCCGAGACACAATGGAAAGTCCTTCTCGCGTTGATTGACGCCACCGTCCCATCGATCATCGCTGAGCCGGTGGCGACGGACCGGAAGGGTCAACTATGGGTAACCCAGTCTCAATATGAAGAAGCATATGAGCAGCTCAAGAGGTCCATGAAATATCCCCCGGATCGTGAGAAATTCCAGCAATATCTTGGGTCGCGTCTTGCGGACAACCCACGATTTCTCAGCCTGCTTAGACGCTTCATGCAAGGCATACCTAATAGTAGTAAGAAACAGCTAGGTGGCATCCTAAATTTAATTGCGTAAGACATCCCTCTCATAGCGCCTCGTATTGCTCTAAGGTCCAATATAACTGACGGCTTGAAAAGTACTCGTCCCGGTAGTCTAGTTGCGACCGGGTACTGTACTCCGTTACACGAACAGCCAGTTCACGTAAGAGAGGAAATCATTCAAGCATGGTATAAGGCATGGGTTAGTGTCTGGCCCATGGTTGGCAAATCAATCACGAAGATAGCTAGGGCCGTATTCGCCCAGACAGACCCCTTATTGGCAGAAATAAGTGGCTTTAAGGGATATGACGATAACTACAAGCCTGGACCGTCTTTCGACTTTAATTTCATGCAATTTGATGCCGGATCCGAGGTAGAAACCATTGAGACCGATGTAGTGATTGTAGGTTCGGGTTGCGGAGGAGCCGTGTGTGCCAAGGTTCTATCTGAAGCCGGACACAGAGTCATCGTTGTTGACAAAGGCTACTACTTTCCTCCTGCGCAACTGCCCATGACTGCAGAGGCAGCAGGTCACTTTCTTTACGAAGGGAACGCTTCAATGCAGAGTGCGACTGGGACTTTAACCGTTCTTGCTGGCAGTTGCTGGGGAGGGGGTGGCACGGTAAGGAATTTTTAGCACCCCTTAACCCATTAACCCATTAACCCAGTCCCATCCCTGAAGTGTCTCGGAAGTTGGGACTTCGTGCATAACCGTATGGAAGATTTGTCACTCCCGAGACACTTTTAGACCCGTACTCCTTGCCTTGAGAAGCAATCACTAACTCGCTATCAAGGTAAATTGGAGCGTCAGCCTCCAACCTCAGGGGTATGTCCGGGAGGAATGGGCAGGGCAGGGCCTTGACTTCTTCATGACGCAAGAGTTCCAAAATTGCATTGATCGCGTCTGTGACTTTAGTGAGTTATCTCTTCATTCCCTTGCTTAATACTAGGACTTTCTATCGTGTCAGACACTGACTGCCACAATTACAGTGGGCGTCAGTGATGCCCATGTACGCCACAACCACGGAGCAAACGTCATTCTGAATGGAGCTAAGAAGCTTGGCTGGACTGCTAAGCCATGTCCTCAAAATACCGGCGGTGCCGAACACTACTGCGGCCATTGCACCATGGGTTGCGGTGCCGGCGAGAAGCAGGGCCCAACTGTGAGCTGGCTCCCGGCTGCCAGCAAAGCAGGCGCAAGGTTCATTGAAGGGTTCGAGGCCTCGAAGGTGCTCTTCGATGGGAAAGGCAAATCTAAACGAGCTGTTGGGATAGAAGGCACCTGGACGTCACGGGACCAAAATGGGAACGTTCACACGCCTGAATCAGATAGGATTCAAAGGCGGCTTCAAATAAAGGCGAAGAAAGTGGTTATATCATGTGGCACACTTAATAGCCCGATGCTATTGATGAGGAGCGGACTGAAGGTCAGTATCCATCAAGATTCAAAATGTCGCAACATGGAGCTCATCTAACCTCCTCGCCATTAGAATCCTCATATTGGAAAGAACCTCCATATGCATCCTGCTTGTCAAATCAACGCCACATTTGATAAGGATATTAAAGGTTGGGAAGGTGAGTACAGTCTAATTCTTATAGCAATGGTGGAAATTTGATGCTAACTGTGTCGCGTAGGCGCGATATTGACCAGTGTCTGCTCCAGCTTCGAAAACCTCGATGGCAAAGGTCATGGTGTCAAACTGGAGCCGACCAGCATGATTGTAAGATAACCCAACTTAACACTCGTTCGATACCATATAACTCACCTACGTTGTTCTAAATCCAGCCGCACATGTTACTCTACGAACATCCATGGAAAAACGCATTACAGTGGAAACTCGACGCACTCAAATCTCGGCAGATGAACAGCTTCATCGCCATAGCCCGCGACCGCGATACCGGCCGCGTGTATCCCGACCCGGACGATGGGCGGCCGATCGTCGATTACAACCCCTCGGCCTACGACCGCAAGCATTTGCTAGCCGGCTACGTCGCGCTGGCGAAACTATGCTACATCGAAGGGGCCACCGAGATATGGCCCTTCATTCAAAGTCTGCCGTCGTTTGTGCGGCGGTCGAAGCCGGCAAGCTCTTCCCCTGAAAAGGGGGACGACATCGATCAGGGCATCAACGACCCAGACTTCGTCGCCTGGATCAAGATGCTCGAGCGCACCGGCGTCAGTTTCCCCGACGCGGCCTTCGGTTCCGCTCACCAGATGGGCTCTTGCCGGATGAGCGCAAATCCGGCCCGGGGTGTCGTTGATCCCGAGGGCAGAGTGTGGGAGGCGCAGGACTTGTACGTGGCTGACGCGAGCGTCTTTCCGTCTGCGAGCGGCGTCAATCCTATGATTACGAATATGGCTATCGCGGACTGGATCGCTAGGGGCGTATCGCGCGATCTGAAGAAGGATAGTCAGTTACGTGCTTCGTTGTGAGATATACGGCGATTAGGGGAGAGGATCCTCGAGGCTTATCTAAGCGGGCTAGGTGACTGCAGGTTGTAAATTTTGGTGAATTAGTTACGGCGTATCTAACCCTTACCATCTGTTTGTATATTCGCACGCCTCTATATGATCCTTGAATACTATATTAAGTTGCATCGCAGTGTCTCATCAGAGTTCTTAGTCAGTTCCCTAGAACCATGATTCTGGAGTTAATTATAACCCCGGAGTTTCTAAGGATGTACGTCGTACGGGGTTATAGAGGAACGCTTTACGCATATTTTCGATTCTTACGTGCTGCAGTAGGATTTGGCTGATGCCATGGGGTCACGTCTGGATAAGCGGGCATCTTCAAAAGCCTATCTTCAAGATACGTGTAGGACTACGTTCGGTCGACCTTGTACGATCTCTGAAGGAGTAAAAAAAGAAAACTTCTAGCATTATAGATCATCAAGTTCATCGTATATGATGCCACACGAGAAGATTTCGCCACCGATGCAGATCAACGGGGATTTGCGCATAGACATAGGCCCCAAGCTGGTAGATATGCCGCGATACGGTATTATCTTTGACCCCAGCAACGTTGCACTTACGGGGGATCAAGCAGAGTAAGATTCTCGAACGCCATTACTGTGGTAATGCTTTTTCCTTCTTGCTGACTTATTAGAAGGGTGAGGGGTTTAATAGGAATTGGTTACGACGCGCGCGCGAGATCCCCAGCTAGGACTTTTTGTAATTGCAAAATAGGTTATCGAAGGGAGACGAGCTGAAGGGAGCTGGAACTCCTGAACGGCCCACGGTAGCGGGATCTCACGCCAGATTCTAGTCTAGGTGGTGCGCTATGCAAGCCGTACCTTATCAATCAATCACAACGTCATCAGGGGGCGAAATAATAGGCCTGCGGTGTCCCCTATATATGCGGTCCTACGCTCACGAAACCGGATGGCTTGAAACAAGCATCTGCTAATAAATAAGTGGTCAGACCGAGCCGGCTGCGGGGGGTACACAAGGGCTTCCCGCTGAGCACACATAGAAGCTGACATTGGTGCCACAGGGCGACCAATGTTATGCCAGGTCTCGGAGCAGATCCCTTTCTCGGTATTCTAGTAAGATTAAGTAGTAGATCTAGGCCGCTGACTCGAGCAAACGGCTACAATAATCGAAAATGACTAAGGCGACTGCTCATGTGGAAATTGAGCAGGCGCTTAGTTGAGTTGCCGATGGTAAATTTACTCCACATAGAATGTAACAGTCAGCGTGCGTCTCGGTAAGTAGGGCTGTAGGAATGAGTGCCAGTTAGATGGAAATGGGGTTAAATTACATGATCTGAATGATACACTCCGTGTCCACTTCGGCGGTTCATCCGGGAAGACCTGTTCGATGCCTTCGTGGTACGGAATTCTGGAATGGGCGGTGAATAGGTCACTTTATGTACTTCCGACGTTGATGAAGCAGGCTAGGCAGGTATCAAGATGTATGTACGTTGGAGATTTCTGCACGACGCTGCTGCGCCGTTCCAACGCGAAATCAAATAGTAACGGCGACGCCACCGCTCTGCGTTCTATAGAGTATCATCATCTGTAGGTAGCTTTGGCGACCCCACGGTCGCAAGATTCGTTCTTAGATGGAATGTTTTGACGGTAGCACGTGGGGGTTAGGTATTCCATGGCCCCCAAAGCGCTTCCCAACCTGGAATTCAGGGTATTTGTCAACTGAATCTATCAGGCACAGACATAGCCCTACGTATTACCACATGGCACACATGGCGAAACCTTCTAGCCCCCAATGCCCGAGACCACGGTTCACGGGGGTGGAAAAGGGGTACGAAACGAAACGACGTCGATTAAAGTTTACCGGAGGTCTGGTGCCAGGGGCGGCACAGTTGATTAGACTTTCGGGCGCTCCCGCGTTGCTATTTCGGGGTTATCTAATTCGCTCTATTGAACCTTGGTCCTTGGGACCCCTGATCTTTCTCTCTCGTAATACCCACAAGAATGTTCACCGTAGTATACTAAGCTCTCGTTATTTATTGCTGGTCTATTCGTACGCTGGCCAATGAGAATGGCTGACGCAATTCCTAGTGCGCTGCTGTGTACATATCACAGAACAAGGTCACCATGGGCGAAGGTCGGCATGGAACCTCGAGAAGGTAATATAGGTGACATGACGGAAAGCCAGGGGACTCAGCCGCACCAACCTTCAACCCTACCTAATTTACCAATTTTCCAGACTGAAGGGAAGGGAACAGAAATAATCAGATTCGTAGGGCTGTAATGATGCCTAGTAATATGCCTCATGCGCGGGGAACGCATCTTATTGTCAGCACTTTGAAGACGTAAAGGAGGATGGTAAGCGCGCATGCGGGAACAGCGCGAATATCATAAGATTTCTGATGATAAATCCGAACTCCTCTTACATGCATACGTCTATATACATATGATTTTATGCCTCATATAGAAAGACTGATAGGATCCTGCGATGCGCAGCAGCAAGTGAAATCGTAACCGAGATGGCTTTGACGACGCGCGGGTGTCTGCTATCCGATAAAGTAATTGCGCATCTGACGACACCATTGTCGCACCACACCACAGAGCAAGGTATCTGTATCTGCCCATCTCGAGAACCAACGGGTCCCTACCTCATGTGATTTAGGTTTATGTATGCACAGCGCGGGTCGACGTGTTGGTCGCTTCTTCGCCACAGCCCTACATCCGCATGCATATCCCGAACATGCACTTTATACAGGCCGTATTCGTGTCCTTTCGAAGGTTACAGTTGACTCGAGTCTGGCGTGTGCGCGAGAGTGTGTGGTGTGTATGTGCGTGCGTCTGTAGCTATTTTACCCCATACTCAGGCAACAATCAGCATGGCTGAAGCAACCTGCCAAGATATGGTCGTCTTCTCGTGTGGCGCAGTGCATAAGAGCTCTGCATATCTCATAAGCATAAGCACATGCTAAGTACCTCGCCCACCGCGCGCGCGCGCAGCCGAAGAAACGTGAGGGCCACGCAGCCGCCTGGGTAGGCTTATGTATGTATGTACAACATATGTAGGTCCTGAAGATCCCCCACATTTCCCTGGCGAAAAAGAAAAAGGGAATCGAAGGGATAGAGACTACCTACCTTTTCCGTACAAGACGATGACGCGATCAGCGCCATCTCGGACCTCACGGCAGATGTTTTTTCTTCTTCTTATTTTGCGCAACTTGATTCTCGGCAAGTATAAGATATTATTTCGTGTGTAAGGATGTCCATATCGACACCGTCATAGAGGTTGAGAGATAACGAAAAGAGGTACCTAGCAGTAGCGTAATAGTGTAATAGTACAATGCTACAATCCGTATGTAAGCGCGCGTAAGATCATACCAATTACCTAGTGGGTAAGTAGCGCCAACGTCAGGATATGAACATGACGATCTGCCGAGTTTCTATCGGCCCTGCCTGTCATCTGGGCGCTGTCCGTGTTACGCGAGATATGCGAATCGCATCTGCAACTCCGGATAACCAGCCTTCGTCTCTATGCGGCTTGTGCCCGCGCGTGATATATGTCGTGTACCATAGCAAAAATGAACTCAATTTTGTCGTTTCTTCTCCGCCTCGTTGCTGACACACATACCTGGATATGTTACAGATGAGAGTGGGCTTACTACGTAACCTGGTTCCGTATGTACTACGACGTGGGCTGGTGGCCGGAAGAGAAAGCCTAAAGCATTCCAACGGCCGATTGGGACGGCACGGCGCATGGAAGCTGAGTGTTACGTTTCTTTGTGATGCGGGTCTGGAGTCCGGATCCGAGGGTAAACGACAAAGACATATGACAATGATTGTTATGAACTTGATCATGTTCAATTAACTAGATACTATTCAAGCTAAAAAAAATGCAGGGGGGAGCTTTTGGGCGAATGTCGGCCGTGTTTGGTAATTGCCTCCAGGGCCACCGCCGACATAGCACCATAAATCCAGCATCTCATGCCTCCAGACTGATACGTGCGCGGCAACGTATCCCTGTGTGGCTCACCTTCACTTTGCCCGAGGGAACTTTCGTTCGCGCCGGGAGATCCGGATGTAGTGAGACGATGCTACAATTTGCCGCACATCATTCATAGCCTTCTACCTCATAAGATAACGGTCCACCTCCCTTCATCGGCTGCTGCGGCCGCCTGCATGTCTTACGACCGCACCACAAGTACAATATGGCTACCCTGAGATGGTAGAGCGGCCGCGCCACGTATCTAACTCGACGCGGCGCTTAGCTAAGCCTCTAGAAGAGGCCCGAATCCGAGGTCTGAACCGGCAGGTCTAGACATGTGCGAGCAAAAGAAACGGCGAGTAAAGGGCTCCGCATTTCCCTGCGCAGCAGGAATTTCTAAATTATGCCCAGCTTCTTTTTTGGTGATCGTGAGATCTTTCCCCTCTCGCTTTCAGTCCCAGTTATTGCGTTCCGGGTCGTCGCCGATCTTGCCACGGCTCAAACCACGGAATGTGCAATAATATGCCTTGGCATCTTGACAACCAGTGTCTGCCATTTGAGAGAAGTATCTCCGATACTTTACTTTCATGTCGGTTCCGATGCGAAACGTGTAGAATCGACCGCGTAAAGGTGCAATTATAGGACACGGTCCCTTGCACTCTTCCTTTCGAATCGTCCATTCTTGCTTGATGAGATGTCCCATAGAAGAGAAGATTCAACGTCGAGTTGAATATAATCCTTCCCGTCGGTCGAAGTCGTCATTAAGCTCGTCGGAGTATTCGTTATTAGGTCGTTCATACAATCGTGACACGTAAAACCGAGGCCTGGGAAAGGAAATAAAAAATAAAAGTCCTGCCTGAAAGCGAGTGCGCGGGCTCGAGGATCGTATAATATATATCGTCCGTGGTAAGTCGCGGTTGGCTGGTCGGGGGGTATATTTTTCTAAGAAAGCCGCTTTATGCCGTATAACGAGAGGAAAAGAAAAAACGTGGAAATCCAAAATCCACTTGTCCTGTCCTAATCTTTGTTGGACGATGATCGGGGTGCATTGCTGCGTGTACCTCTTATTTTAACGTAAAAAAAAAAGAAAACCCGGCCTCATAGATTTCGAGGTCCTGCCCTACTTTGTAAATGCGATCAGATAACCCACCCAAGTCCCAGACATGATGAGGTGAAAGGAATACAGCCTATGACCGAGCTGGCGGTTGTGAGGACAGGAAATTATTCCCATGATATAGAAAATCAAACGCTCGCCCGCTAAACATAAACAAGAACAACAAAAAAAGGAGATTATTATATATGCCAAACGGGTCGAGAGTTCGCTCCTGGTTGATGCAAAACGCCGGTATGCCTGGGGGGTGCGATGAGATCTATGCCGCGGGGTGCCTTTTTTTCGAATTAAGGAGGCTAGAGCTGAGACCACTGCTACGAGGTAGTTACCACTGGGTGGCTATCACTCGTGGTAGTAGGCGGTGGTTGTCATATGGTCGTCGTATACTCTTGGTATCGATCCCAGCCGAAGCCTCCATATCCAACACCCACACCACATTGCGATGCCAACATACTCGGAAGCGGTAGTGCCGGGATCGGGGACGTCACCATGGGCGCACTGTAAAACATGCCAGCCGAAGAGTAGGGTTGGCTGTACTGCATCGGCGGTGAAGGTACTTGAATTTCGTGCAAAGCCATGTTGGCCCATATCGGCGTGTTCGAGTCCACCGATGTAGATGTGACGCTAGGGCTAGAAGGCAGTACCCGCCACGGCTCGACCGGCGCTGGCAGCGCAGGCGACGGAGTAGACTGCGACCAAATATTGGGACCCACCGGCGAACTAGGCAATAAAGGGGGTTGGCGGACAACATCGACGATCTTCGGCGGCGGCGGGAGCAGGGGTTTATTCAACAATCCCACGATGTTGTTTTTGACTTCCTCACTCTTCCCACAAAGTAGCTCTCCAGCTCCCTCCTCTTCCAGTCCCTCAAGAGCAGAAACGTGAGTCCGGAAGACGAACTTGTTGATGGCCTGGACGAAATCATCGTGTAACTTTTTGGCGTGCTGTTCCTTCTCGGGCCAGTCGTACGTATCGGCCTTGGCGTTGACGCAGTAAATATCCTTGTGATACTCGATGAGCGATTCTATCGAGTCGGGTGTCAACTTGTAAGCAACCTCATTCCGTAATACCATGTCGACGTGGACGATGTATGCCTCGATGTGTATGAGCTGGTAGTTAAAGAGGGCCTCTATTAGCGGATTAGAATCCCTGCGCAGCTCCGATTCGGGAGCTTTGGGCAACATCAGCGACGTCAAGGTCCAGATAGCATTTGGCGACGACAACGTCTCGGTCAGACATCTTTGGTGTTGCGGTATACTGTTGAGCGGCCGTTTTACTTTGTTGATGCGCTTCAGAGTTTGTGTTAACCACGGCTCGACCTTGGAACCCAGCACAACGTTGACGGAGGAAGCTCGCGGCGCAAAGGCGGCGGCCGAAGCCGGTAGTAGCTGTGGGGGCATTGTACGGGTTGTGTGCTCTGGAGGATGATACTTGGAAAAGCGACAAGGAATATGTCAAGGCGGTGGAGAGCGCTTGTGAAGGGAGAGGGGGTCAGTCAGATGGGAAAGACGAATAGTAATAAAAATAAACGGTACTGGAACTAGGCGTTCCCAAGACAGGGAATTAGCGTACACGCCTACGACCGCAAATAGAAGAAGAGAAACGGTGGACGAGTATCTCGTGAAGAAGAAAGAGGAGGGTAGGAAGCTCGTGTTGCCGGGTGTGGGGGGAGTGTTATAGCAATCCGTCTCTCGGTGCTTTCTTCCCCCTCCTCTTCTGGCCCGTCCGGATACCATCGTAGACTATTTGTGCTGCTCAGTTTCTCCAATCCCTCGGAGCTTTCCTAGCTGGTAAAATGGATGGGCTTGGACCACGGGCATCTGTCTGGTTTCCCAACGACGGTCCACTATCGTGCATTAGGATACAGTACATACATGTACGCAGGTAGTATCCGCAGGCGAAGGGCAGCGCAGGGAACGTAGAGAGCCCTGTAGTCATGTAGCCATGTAGCCATGTAGGGCCTAAGCAAGCAGGCATCAGAATAAATCCACCGATACAACGACCGACCACACCCTAGTCATGCGCGGCAAAGAGGAGCCTTGAGAGATGGTAGCACCGCACCTCGCACCTGGGGGGTGGGCTGTGTCGCAACTTGCATATGCCCGAAGAAGCGTAGGCAAATGGGAGAAGCGGCACCGAACGACGTGAGCTGAAAAAAGCTGCAGTGTGGCCAGTGCAGCGCCACCCATCGTCCGTACCGGTACATTCCAGCCCCTGGAAAATGCCCACTTAAAGCTAACGTACCCTTGTAACTATCTTGACCTAGTACATGATCGACTTAATCAGGAAACATTTGCCATACCACAGTAGGTGTGCCCCTATTCTTTTTTTTTCTCTTTTCTTTCTATTCCGTCTTGATATGTAGGTGAGGTCAGGTATGTAGGTATGGATTTAGGTGGTTGTCGGCAATCCCATAACATCCATGTACGTACATGTGAGCAGGTTCCTCGTGACGAAGCAGTCAGCTCAACTTCCCAGGATTAGTTCTTCCATAAGGCTTCTTAACATATCGGTAATACCCCATAGTACCCGAGGGGGGGCCGAAAGGCAATACGTCGCGGCATCTAGCAAGTTATTGAATGTATATCGTATATACTTGCCTGGGTACCATGACAATTATTACAAAACCCACAAGACAAGACATCGAGATATCTTACCGATATCGCCGTTTTTCATCGGCCCATCTGCAATGAAACTAGTGCATGTCCCATATTGGATTTTGTAGTATATTAATCCCTTCTCTCGGTGATTCTTTTAAGATGTGATATTCATATATTAACGTCGCATTGCAACATAAGAGAAGCACACTGCTAAGTTCCGAGATGTGATATCGCTGCTAGTTCTAAATACTACCGATACGTTGCCAATAGCACATGTACATACCTGTCAGCTCTTTATCTCATACACCGTAAGGCTCACCAACGAACTATGGCACGGGGTCAGCCTCTATTTGCGCTTCTCATGCAGGCTGCAGCCATATGCAAATGAGAGTAGCAGCCCTATAGTAACCGCAGAAGGCTTGTTGTTGCACTTATGCATGCTACCAAGTGTAGTATGGTTAGAGACCCAGATGGGAGTTAGCCAGCCTGGGATATGCTTCATATGCTTCATTGTTGGCTCGTGTAAAGAGTCCAATTCGCTATTAGGAGATTGTTTGAAGCCTTCGGTCTCTGGAGATTAACATATTAATGCGGCCTACCACTCCTTATTCATTAGAAGGGAGCTGAAACTAGTTAACGGTAGCTAATAAACATTGCCTGATTTTGATCGTCTGATAGTATCCCTTTGGTTATATACGCATCCTTGTCGTCCGCCAGTAAGAACGTCCAATGCTCTAGAACTGTACTGCGATGGTGCTGTACGCCGGGGAGCTCCTGATGACTTGCATATGAGCGAGAAGGAATCACCTCAATGAATCGCGAACGCAGCATGAAATCTGAAACCCGGCAGGTGAGATATACATACGACCCAAGGAAAGTAACTAGCGCTTGGCCAAAGGACTTCTTCCCCTTTGAGCAAGATGCAGAGACGAAGCTCGCCTCGGGCTACTTACCGACTGGTATTGGTGAAAGAAATGGATCCTTCAAACGTCCTATTCCTGGGGTGCAGTATCCATAAGTCCAAGGACTGTAAGGGAGTACGGCAATCTCGCAGTCTCGTGGAGGCGCTTACAGCGTCAAGGAGCTAGTCGACGGGGACATAAAGATATGAGGCATCATAAGATGGAGCCCACTTTGCGCGCGTGTTTTACCGGATCAAGATGAGGACGAGAGTACGAGTCCGTCTGACAAAAACTAGAGCAATGATCGAGATTGAACGAGAGCCAGTGGATGGCATATGTCAAGGTTGGAACCCATGTTAGCGGCAGACGGTGAGTTGAGGTGTGTTGATGTAAAATGGCGATTCTGGATCATGATTGGCTCATCCTAGAGAGCCGGAAAAGTATTGAAGTGGAGCAGAATGGATTGAGGTCGAATTTCCATTGGCTCTAAAATCAACAGAATCAGGGAAGCACCAGGTCGATTTTCCCGGGGATCTGAGTCTAGACGTGAGCGAAATGAAGAAAATAAAAGTAAATAGACGAATGATAATTCAGAAGAGAAATCAAACTCGTGTTTTATCAAAAGAGGCTCAGGGGGGTCCGAATAAAGGGGGACGTGCTCCCGGCCTTTTGCCTAGTATCTATCTCATGTAGAAGACACTCAGCGCCCGTTACGGCACCGACCAGAAGACTAAACTTAGTTCCCGTTCCGGAACGTCGGGCTTGGGTTGCACTCGGAGTCTAGATCAATTAATTGATATAGACTGAACCTCTTCCTAGGTTGTTTGATCATGCTGTGACTCAGTCGACAAAGTCCTTGACCTACCGACTCCTATGAAACTCTACTAGGCCGATCTTTAGCGAGTTAAGCCTTCGTCACGTCAGGAGACGCGTCAAAAGAAAAACCGGTTGTTGGACCACGCGGTTCCTCTGAACGAGAGGATGTTATCTTTGGGATACGAGTATCATTACTATGGTACTCGGCCCATGTTACATGGCCAGAAGTAATGCCGAATCTAAGCTACTTCTGCTGAAGAATCAGTCATGTGGTCGAGACCTGAGGCGCTCACATCCTAGAGGAGGTAGGATCAACGCGTACATCTGAAATCCATTGGAAGATATTGCTCACCTGGCTACGGTCAGTAAAGGTCTAAGAGATGTCATATCATTGGCCGAAAAAGCGAAAATAATTGACTGGAATCAATAATTGGGGACGAGGCAAATGGCAATGCTGCAATGTCAGAATGGAGACACAATACTGGGGTAAGATGTCGAAAAGGAGGGACACAGATCTTGGTTGCCCAAAAGTCACTTGACTCTTGAGTCTTGATGGATGTGCCCGTCCTTGTCTTGGTCTGTGCTCCGAAGAGTGCCCATCCCGCATGTGCTTCTGTGGTTCATGACCCCGGGTACCGGTACTTATTTTACCCTGCCAGGGTCTATCCAAGGTCTACAGGTCTACTTACAGGTCTACTTCCCTCCACCAGGGCTACCACCTATGCACCTATGCACCTACACAGGCGAAGCACTACAGGGCACAACGGCAGGTTAGAAACGGTCTCTCCGTTGATCCACATATTCCGTGCTTTGCCGCCTCACTCTTTACTGCTTTTGATAGTAACAAGCCACGTCGCTTCTGGTTCTATGCGTTCCTACCCGTTGTATACTTTGTATACTCATGACGTTGAACAGGAACGAGCTCTATTGGGAGTACAGATAACAGGATTTTCTTCACCGCATCAACTCTCTCGTGAGTCAACGAACGCGAACGCCTAATTCGGGTACCCAACATCGCAACATCGGGAGCGCAAGCAGGAATCACTATACTCCGAACAAGAGGCAACCCAAGTTACCCAACGGTCAGTCTTCGTGGCCTGTTTTTCTTCCCACATGAAGTTGCATAATCAAGAAAATTTTAGTACATGCAGTTTAGGCGTCGTCTCATCTAGCGGTGGAGATTTTTTGGGCGTGAGAGCAGCCGCCAGAAAGATAAACGCGCCAGGCCGTAAATCAAGGGTTATGAGCGGCCACTTTAGCAGGGCGATATGCCCTCCATGAGAGGGATTCGACCTTGCAGTGGCGAGAGTTGAAGCACCCTTCCCGCTGATGGACGCGCAATATCTGCACAGAATTTCTCGTATGCGACGACGACTTGATGCATTCTAAGCGCAACAATCAGTCTATCAGAGAAACGATAGCCAATGAGACTTATCGCATTGAAATACTATATTGGATCCTTTAATGAGGGGGTCGGGTCAAACCTCAATATACGCCGCTATCTAATACGACAAGATACTAGAATTATGAGATGTCAGAATATACCTCCTTTTCGCGCCGCTCTTTACCGAGTATCCGGTTCCACGATTATGGCGGTTTCATCATGAAGCCTCATGTGAGCCTCTTGTACACCTGGTACATTGTTCAATGTTGAATGCTGTAGGGTTGTAGCGACTGTGGCTTGCCCACCCTCCCAATGCTCTAGAAGGGCGGCTCTGAAGGAGGGTACGTAAGGTAGGGAGCACTGAAACATTGACAGGCGACGAAAATTTTGCTCAATCAATCTATATGACTGTGGCGCAAGCTCGGCACTGAAGAGACCCTTGCGTTCAAGTAGAGAGACACTAGCATGGAAGTTGGCGTCAATTCTTCGCGGTACCTAGTAATACCGTCGTATTGATAGAATTGGGCTACTAGAACTAACCGGTTTGCCAACTCACTGGATCCCTCCCTCAACAGTGGAACAGGAGAAGATTTGACGTATGATTACGATCTGTGCCGCCAGACGCTAAAACAAACACAAAAGATGTATGTATGTATATGGCACATGAGCTTAATAGCGAATCTCGATAAAGCCGTCACTCTAAAATCCATGAGAAGCTGAATGCGAAGAGTCGATAAGGTACAATACCACCTAGAATATCTCAAATGTTGCATGCGGGGCTTGCCGATCATACAACTCTCCACCATACAAGCCTGGACCCTGGGGAAATGTGGCTGTGTAGGTGTATAGACTAGGTACCTCAAGTATGTACTGCTTCAAATGTTCTTGGAAAACTCCACGTTGCCAACGCATCGCTACCTAGTACACCACGTATTAGCCACATCTGCCACACCGATCCGACGACTCAACAACTCAAGATTTCTCGGTTACGGTCTCCACCGCGCTTAACAGGGTCGTTCTAGATACAGCGTCGATATATTATAAGCGAGGCGATGACCTCATAGAAGATCCGACCCATGAGGATGCGGAACGTCCGAATCCGCTGCTAGTACTGCAGGCAGGGTACACAGGATTCAACGGAAGAGTAACGTCCCGTAGAGAATACGAAAGGTCCACATAGCAAATACTACGGATTTGCCAGTTCACCTACTTACTTTAACACTCTATCCAAATGAACATCGCCTCTTCCTTGACTTACTGACATACTTAGTCGTTCGCCCAATACACGTCGTGTTCATGACCCACTGGCCTGACCTGGTCTACGGCGAGAACAGCGGGGAGGCCTCCGGGGAAGAAAGGCCACGGTCAACTATCAACAGAGAATTTCAGGCGGCAAAGAGCAAGGCGGTCGACGATCAGATGTTGCTCTACCTATGAATATCTCTCTAGAGCCTGGAATGATGGCCGTGGATGCGTTGATCACGCGTCTGCGCGGCTTCTGTACTATTTTGGACTATCGATTGGCCATCCCCAACGCATAGCACTATTGAGCTGCGTCATCTCGTGCTCATTATTATTAACGCCCTATGGGCGCATATACGGTACGCCAAAGGTAAGGTCGATATCTTGGATCATGCCTTCTCAAGGGTTGGTGGCGGCGTTCTCTGGCTTCGGTGGGACTCGGTAACTCCTACAGGCGCGCTCAAGAAATACCCAACGAGAAAACAGGGCTTTGGAGAGCAGCTCATCAAAATGATAGGCAGGTGAGCTGAAATGGACCGACTGGCAACGCGTCGTCGTCGCCCTCCGATATGTATTCTCAAATCGGCCAAAGCTTCGTCAGGATACCTACTAGGTAGGAATGAGTCACAAGAAAGACCTGGTGTGTAAGTATAACTATGTAGTATTGGTCGAATCAACTTCATCTATATATTATTACGTTGATTATAAGGAGCATTGAGAAGCGAGGGACTCAAGTTCATGTGAACGCCATAGGAGATCTGAGCCTATTCCCAGGTCCGATTACACGAAGTCTATAGAACGCCGCCTTCGCCGGTCTAGTAGCTTACGTCTTAATAGAAATATTTAAAGTAATACGGAAGGGAGGTAACCGGGTCAACGGCGTAAGACGCCCTAGATATAAAAAGGAGACTTTAAAGTCTCTCTAAGCCCTT
The DNA here is from genome assembly GCA_902825475.1 of Hypomontagnella monticulosa. NCBI lineage: Eukaryota > Fungi > Ascomycota > Sordariomycetes > Xylariales > Hypoxylaceae > Hypomontagnella > Hypomontagnella monticulosa. The sequence continues at coordinate 1,426,740 of CADEBF010000011.1, read as the reverse complement.
TGACTACCCGAAGGACACACTGAGGAAATACATTGCCCACGTAGACATTAATAGATATACACCGACGCCCTCTTACGATCATACTTAGGGATTTGAGTAGAGCCATCGAGCTAGTAATTTCGCGACCGAAGACGTCTAGTATCTACCTAAGGAGGACCACTAGCCAGTAGAGTACGGCGAAAGAGAAGCGGACTAAGGGGAAGACCGCTCGTCCCTTACCTGAGCCTTGACGTAGACAAGATCCATGGGGCTGGTATTTCGTATATTAACTAGCAACTAGCCCTCTCAGCTCATTCCATAAATATGCCAAATAAAGATAAGCCAAGAGGCAGCCATAGACAGCCACACATGATAGAAGGTAGACTCCTGGATTGTATCAGCATTGATCACCAGACTCACCTGGACCAGTTCACATGAACACCGGAGAAGCGTGAGATCCAGCCCCAAGTAAATACTCTCAGCTACAATCGAAACATGCCACAGTAGTGGCCGATGGGGATGATGCTGTCGCGACTAGCGGGCCGATCCCGTTACCTTTCACGGCGCTTCGACTAAAAGTGTGAAGAACAGCTGCCTCATGACCATTAAAGGGGTGTGTCTATCCTCGATTACATCGCGACACCAATAACCTAGGTATCAGCCGTAGCGCCTCGCGGCAAGAGCTAGTTGCTAATGGATACGTTCCATCGCATATGACGGGGCTGGGAGAGGTTGATATTGAATGATCGTCGAGCCATGTCAAAAGCCATACACTCACTGCTAGCATGTAAGAGGCGCGTCTTATCAAGGAAAGAGAAACCCAGGTAGACTACCTGGTAGTTGAGCGAATTACCGCGGAGACGCCCGTATCTCCAAACCTGGCATCGCCATATCTCCTTTATTCGCCCATACTCCCTATCACGCTGAAAAGTCCCCCAAGTCTTGGCCCCGAAGCTTCCGATTGACTAATCAGTAACCTCCTCTAGACGCCCTATGTTTCTTTCCCCATCTGCGTTGGAACTCCCCCTTTCATCTCCTCGCCAGGGGTCTACCCATGTATATCTACTGTGTTCGGACCCGCAGTGTGGTTGAACAACAGGTCAATAAGGGTTTATCGGCGATATTAAGCCGTTATATATAACAATATCCAATCAGACAACCTATATACCAGCTCAGGGTTCGCCCGGGTAAGCAGCCGTCCCTTGAGCTGAGGGCGGGAGCTGTCTCCGCCAAGAACGACTCCTAGAGGTACCAGTAGAAGTACCCAACACCAATAGGTATGTTTCTGGAGTAACTACTTGCTGCTGTCTTCGAAGAGTTCGCGGAGCTATTTAGTCGTTAGACCTCCGCAATCTTTTGTGAGCCTTACTTCCAAAGGGGAGGCTATTCTTAGTAGACGTAATTATATAGCCGCTATATACATGAGCGGAGAGAGAGTTCTCTAACCCTATGTTAATCAGCACCTAATCTGCCTTTACCAGATCTCCGCTCGTATCTCTCGCCTAGCCCTGAGAGATTAGTATTGGGTTTTCATATAAATATTGCAGCTTTTCTGGACAATAGTGTAGTCGATATAGAACGGAAAGGACATGTGAGAGGAACCCCCCTTAAGGTAAATGTGAACGATACCCCAATACCAGTTGTCTCCTCCCTCTTTCGAAATACATACAAGCCTCCATTCACAAACGTGGGCATGGCCAGGATGACAGTTGAGCCCTAACAGGAGTATTGAATACTCGACGATCCATAATTTGAATAGCACAACCCGTCCACCAGCGCCGGCCTTGGACGAACTCTGGGTATTCGAATTCGATAACACCGGCTGATATCAAACACACACACACACACATATATATATACAGTGCGTAACCTGTCAAACCATCAAAGTAGGAGGTGGAAATGGGCTAAATTGAGCATCGCGAAAGCGAAAGCGCGTATGGCCCACGCGGCTACATCCTTAGCTTCACAGTGTATCGACACTCGGCACATGATCGTGGAGTGATAGCATGTTATATTGATCATAACCGTCCTTTCCTACTAGAAGAGTTCTAAGCTGATATGACACGAATCAAAATTAGCCACTAGACGTATACATCGATATAATCACGGTGTTTGGGCTCCATTGATCCATATCAAGAGGGAAGATAATCTAATAGAATGAGATTAATATATGATGGCAGAAAGAGTAATATGCAGTGGGAAATGTCGCGAGGTAGGCCAAGAAGCCAGGGGCATAGGTACGTTATTGCCCGGGGAGCCTCAACACCTACCTAGCCAAGACTACGAACCTATATCCCATAGGAGTCCCTTATCCCCTGAAATCAGTAGGAGAGCTGTCTCGTACTATGCTAACGAGTTATGGAGTCAACTTTCTTGGTTGGTGATAACAAGCCCCCCCATATGGCCCTAGGTAATCTAGCATAACTTTAGGGGTAGCTCAAAGAGGAGGGCGAATATACGTCTAAAAGGATACTTGAGAGAAAATTCAATAAACCTGGCTGATTTTAATCTGTAGCTGAAATAAGTAGGGTGTATCAAGGCATGCTGCCTGGGTCGCAGGGGAGTAAACACGCATCCTGTTCATAACTGAAGGGGGCTAAGTTGTTTAAGACACAAATATAGCGAAAACAAGGGATAGGACGATTGAATTATAGGATGATATCAACTAGTCTATGTAGTTTCGAGATACTAACACTCGAAGGACATCATCGGTTGAAGTAGAGGAGATTGCCTTTACTGGATCTTGGTACCGGTACTAACCATAATGGTACTTAGCCTCCGTGTTGAGTTCACTGCGAATAGGTGTCATTTAATAAGTTCTTGCTCTGAAAGGTGGGAAACAAGAAGATATTTTCGAAGAATCGATATCGATGGATGACCAGCACATGATTGAGTCTACGTGCTCTCCAGGTCTAGGGGCTTCTACAACCCTGCGTAGTGCTGTATTACTTCTTAAGTTGACTTATTGTTCCGCTTGTATTGTGTGCGGAGGCTAGCCGATAGACGAGCCGTCTCCGGAGACAGCGTATAATCGGTAGGGAAGTTGTGACGGATGGAAGAAGTTGCGGAAGGAACGCGACCCTAGATGGTGTCGAATACTTGAATGTGATTGGTCCACCGGGGTAGATAAGTCCCAAACCGGAAATATATAGGCGGTCACGTGCTAATTGCGCTCTAGGTGCTGTCTCTCGTCTTTCGTATGTGGAAGAGTTAGGTCGCTAGTAACATTCAAGCGTGACTATAGATTTGGGGATTTGTATATACTGTTTGTTGTTTCATGGGCTGATATGTACTATGGTCGAGATGCCGGGACGAGAAGGAGAAGCCAGGCTGCCGCGATACCCGCTGATACTGCAGGTAAGAAGATGGAATGACAATGTGCATTAGTTATCACGAGGGTATCACTTAAGTGTATTGTGATATTCCACAAGCGTTGGATCAGGATAAGCTATATCTACCTCGAAGTACTATAATGATAGTTTTCAGTAGTCGAAGTGCCACATGGGCCAGTGACGTTATCTTGATGGGATTATTTACATAGGAACCGAAATTGGTGAATAAGAGGATTTTGATGCATTGAGATCTGATCTAGGTTAGAATTGTTATGCTAAAGTTGTCGTTATCAGGACTATAGGTCGTCTGGGTACGGACTGATGTGACATGGTGACAAAGTCAGACGATCTATTTCCGAGCACGGGAGAGATATAGTTGCTGCAGATCACCTTAAAAATGTAACCATGGGATCTTTATAAAGACTGAACCCCCTTTTTTCCTTTCCCTTTTTCGAGACCCGCGTTATCTTATCGATTTAAATGGCATCTAGGTTGGATTACTAGGTGTCTTTCTAAGACAATTCAATGGTATCACGGTTGAAACTCGGAATGGGTAAACAAGATAGTGGAGCGAATGACCCCTGTCTGGTCTCCCCTCTTAAGGGTGCGGGGAATCCTTGAATAGCGGCCCTAGGTCCGGTTGGGCGTACTGATAAGAAAGCCTTCATGTGAACTGTCCCGAAAAATCTCGATACAAATCGGGATATTAGAAGGCTGTCGACTCGGTGAGCTTTGGACGTAGTGATATATGTCTGTTTATATGGTAAGAATGAGAAGGGTGCCAAAGAGTAAGCCGATGACCTGTGTCACACGATGACCAGTAGCTATGGCGTTCTCGACGCGAGAAGATGGTGGGCACACTCTTGGCTGCAGATGTACGAAGGGACCACTGGCTTCTTTCTCGGCTGCAAGTTACTGCAGGCTAGCGACTGGTGGGATCAGCTATAAACAGCCCTGGGAAACCCGCACGCGAACACTAAGGTCTGGAACTACAGAGATGTCGGCGTTCTTATTAGTCTCGCTATGGCCAAATAATTCGTATGCTCGGAAAGACGGCGCGAATCCAGCTGGCTGGGCGTGTGGAGCCATGTGAATTTGTAGCTAGAAGACGACGAATAGAAAATATTTGTCGTATACGAAAAGCATAGCCATGAAATCCCGACTCCCTAGCTTTACCTCGCGTCCCGGGTTAGCTAGAGCTGACTCTAGACTAAGGTACCCCCGATGCTAGCACCTCATGCTTAGAGCACAGTTAGCAATCGGTAACATTCGCAAGCAAAGCGAATCACCGGAGTCGGAGAAGTCGCGCAGACAGTTTCAATGAAAAGTAAATAAATGGCTTTAGCATAGAGTCCGATGTGACACCGCCGCTTCTAGAGACGCTTGACAGTGTGCCACGAGGGCGCGATCGTCTTTCTTGCAAGCCAGTTTCGCCCAATAGGCTGACCACAGATAATACGTACATACGCCATTTTTTGATATATAGAAAATATCAAATGGGATGTGGTTGGGAGCGTCAGGGGTAATGGCGTTCTACTATTTAACAGAACCAGGTCTCTGGAGGGGTTCTAAAGTCAAAACTTGTTGAATTATTAGCGAGCAACAGTACTGAGGTTAATATAGAGGGTCCACGGGTCTTGTTTCCAGGTAGGAACAGGGCTAGCTAAGCCATCTCGGCCGGCCGGGTAGTAGTAAAAAAGAACGTTGAAAGATCACCCCACGTTTCTCTCTTTGTTATTGAGATCCTTGTACGGTAGTACGATAAGAACCCGGCCCTGATTTTATTGTGGAGTCTCACATGGGCAAGTCAGCTAAGACTTTGCGAGGGGTCAGCGCAACCCTCATTTTTCCCTCTTCCCCTCCATCTAGTCTAACAAAAGTAGGTCAACTGCTATGTTTGACATTTTGTTATCTTCCAAGGTTCACATCAACTATTTGATAGCTGTCTTTTCCTAGCCGCCTTTTCACCGGGGTTGGCGTACCTGTTCTTATTTTATATGTCTGGTAAACATTAAAGGAAGGGGGTTTGCTAAGTCGAGCTGGATTCGAGCCTCCTCTTCTTCATCCTCGGGTCTTTAGGTCTTAGGTCTTTGAAGATCAAGCCCGGTCAGATCAGCTAAGCACTACCTACTACATGTACATCACCTCGAAACAGCCGCATTAGGAAGTCCGACCGCCACTTCGAATATACCTCCTAGCTTATCCCGCTGAATGTTGGGGCGAACGTGGATGGGACTGGACCCTTTTACTTAATCCCGCTAAGCTGTATTTGTGCAAATTGGTCGTCCTGCTCCTCTATCTCCACTACCACCTCCAGCTTCTCTCACCTCTGCATAACTTTCTCTCTTTCTCTTAAGCCATTGCGGCACTATACGGCTGTGGGTGGTACTACACTCGTTTATCCATTGTTCCATTGTTCGACAGGGACGTGGTCGCATATGAGCGAAATAAAAGATATGTTTGTCATGTCCAGCGCTGTACTCTTCTGAGAGTTGTCGACAGGACGCAAACACCCCCTTGTCTTGTCTTGGGGTCTTGAACCCATGTGTTGCCATTTCTGGGCATCTTAATTGATCTACTAGTCACGATTTGAACTCGAAATCCCCGCATTCGCAACGACGTTTCTGGTAGCAAACCAACGGTACATACAGCTGTACGGTCGTGGAACACGGGCTTCGTCATTCTCGTTCTTAGACGATTGCTACTGTCATTCATTATCCGCGGAATCATTTTGTGCATGAAGGCTTCCTATTCCATTATAATAGATGCCAGGTCCCTAATTAGAGGTCCCCCATAATCAACATTGAGCCAACGCCCATCATGTCCGATATCACCCCACCTGATCCAATCGACGAGGAGTCGCCAGTGGTTACACCACTTGAAAGCCGCCCCAAGGAGAAGCGTCGGCAAAGATTGCTTCAAGGCATTCAGCGAATGTCCTCCTCTCCCTCGCTACAACAAATTGGTCGTTCTAGGTCTTCTAGCTCCCCGTACAGCACTCGAGGTAGTTTATCATGTGTTAGTCTCGCAGCAACGCCCTCGTTCGGACAATACCCCTCCGGAAGCGTCACGCCGGGCTACTTCTCGAATGGCCAATCTTCTGTCCCCGGTAGCCCGATCACCGAGCTACCCGCCTTCGAGGGAATTGAAACTCGCATAGCACGTAAGGTTGCCAATGTCTCTACGACGAATCCAAACCCGACCACCGCTTCTCTCCCGGTTGAGGTGGTGGCTACGAGATCCAGATCTGGCACCGTCCGAAAACTCCCTTTCGACTTCTGGGCTAAAATGCCCGACGAAATTCGAGTCCACATCTTATCGTACCTTCGACCGAAAGAACTCATTCGCGTCTCGCGAGTAAGCAGGGAATTTCACACTTTTTGCCTTGACGGCCAATTGTGGACTCATTTCGATGCTACTGAATTCTATATGGAAATACCTGCGGAGGCCTTGACCCGGATCATAGTCTCGGCAGGTCCTTTTGTGAAAGATCTCAACATTCGAGGGTGCCTCCAGATTGAACACTACAAGCGGGCTGAGGTCATCGTCACGGCTTGCAAAAATCTGATCAACGCAACCTTGGAAGGATGCCGGAACTTCCAGCGGAACACACTACACAACCTCATACGGTCGAATGAGAAATTAGCCAATCTCAATCTCACGAGTATGACCGCAGTGACGAACAGCACGTGCAAAATTATTTCGCAACACTGTCCGCAGCTCGAGACTCTGAACGTATCGTGGTGTAAGCATATGGATGCTCGAGGAGTGAAGATGGTAGTCCTCGGGTGCCCCAGACTACGCGAATTAAGGGCCGGAGAAGTGAAAGGATTTAATAATATCGCAGTGGCAGAAGCTATCTACACGACGAATAATCTGGAACGCCTAGTACTCAGCGGCTGTGTAGACCTCGACGATGAGGCCTTCAAGACTATGATCCACGGTCCCGAACCCGAGATCGATATCCTGACAGATCGGCCAATAGTCCCACCGAGAAAGCTTCGGCATCTGGACCTAAGCCGATGCTCACAATTAACGAGCCAAGCTGTAGGGACTTTAGGTTATCTTGTCCCTGACTTGCAAGGCTTGCAACTAAGCGGCTGCACCGCGTTGACCGATGCGGCCCTCCAGCCGATTCTTGCCTCTACCCCTCGTCTTACGCATTTGGAGTTGGAGGAGCTCTCGGAGCTAAGCAACGAGATTCTTTCCGAGCACCTAGCCAAGGCTCCGTGCGCGCCAAAGCTTGAGCATCTTTCTGTGAGCTACTGCGAACATCTCAGCGACGCTGGTATGTTACCTGTTATGAAGAACTGTGTCAGTCTCAAGAACGTGGATATGGACAACACGCGAATCGGCGACCTGGTTCTCACGGAGGCTGCAGCTATGGTACGGGCCCGATCATCTCGAGCGTTGCAGCGCGATTCACGTGCTCGTGTTGGACTTAGGCTCGTCGTATACGATTGTCAAAATGTAACGTGGACCGGTGTTCGAGAAATCATGTCCCGCAACGCCGAAGTGATCCGGCATTCAAGCGAGAAATCGGCAATGGAGATAATTAGCCTCAAGTGCTTCTATGGGTGGCAGCAGACGGTAGAACAGCACACGCAGCGAGTCTTGAAGAAAGATTTTGCTGCTGCTGTAAGACTGGAGAGGAAGTGGGCTGATTACATGCAAGCCGTTGAGGAAGCCGGGGCCGCCGGGGCTGGCTCTAGGCGACGGCGTCGGCGTGCTCGAGAAGCCCAGATGCTGCATGCAGACGAGGAAGGAGGGGCTGCCGGCGGTCGCCGCCGCGCGCGGACTGTAGCAGCTGCTTGTGCCGTCATGTGACGAGTTGTTCGTTTCCTCGGTACATCATACACATACATTTACAGACGGAGTTGGAGGCACTTATTCAGATCAGATTGGGCCCGGTCATCATTCTACAGGAGTTCACTTACAGTTCATGGCTTCGTGGCTTTACAGGGGTTTAGGTATTCATGGCGTTCCCGGCCGCTCTCAGAACAAGCATCGTTTTTTCGGTGGATTTATTGCGTCTTGTATTTGGAGAATTACGAGGATGGATCATGATGGGTATGTAGCTAACGGACTTATTTATCTCTATCCTCGTCATCATTGACGATCTGAAATTTTACGTTATACCATCAGGGCTCATGTATATTCCAGTACGTTGAGTATCAATACTATGAGTTGGTTAAATACACCTAATGCTTGGGGGTACGCGTAGGGGGGGGTTTCTGGGATTCCCTCTACCTCCTTATGCTTACGATATTCACAACTTCACTATACGGATCATCACGATGAAGTCTTTAGTTAGTTGACGTGTGTATTGTTTCCTATCTACCCTACCGCCCTCCATTACATTATCATTGAAGAGGCGGAAGGTGTACGTAAGTATTATCCCTCCCACCCATCCCATAGAGACCATTAAAAACTTATGCCATTAGCGTAAACACATTAAAGAGGAAGTTCGTCCAATAATTACAGATCAAAAAGATTGTGATCAGTAACCAGAGGACATTAACGTCGTTAACCCTTCCTCGTCTCTTAAGGAAACGTTGCCATCGAAGTAAGTGCTGACTGACATGCCAGTCCAGACACGAAACATCGATTTGAGGAGGGGCAACTTGTCGAAACGAAAAGAAGTGAAGAAAAAATCAAGTAACACACGTGCAGGTATGGTTCGTTCGTGGAAACAACATCACGACGAAAACAAGCAGCCGGGGTCCGGACGGGGGAGTCTGATGAAAGTTCCGAGTTCAGAGACAACAACCTAAGGGTGAACGATCCGACCGTGGGGTGTGAGAAGTTCCGGTGTCTACTCTTCACGGCACTGGTGGCGGAAGGTGGCGATATCGTACCACTTGGGGACACCCTCAGCGGTCAGCTCCTTGAGCGCCTTCTCCTCGTATCCGGCGAAGTACATCTGGAACTTGCCGACGAGGAACTTTCCGATCCACGAGAACTCGTCGCCGTCGGTGGTGACGTCGCGATGGCCGAGTCGCTTGATGACGACCTCGACGTCAATGGAGTCCCACTGACGAACGTTGAAGGGCGCCGGGACGTATCGCTGATCGTTGCCCGGGTTCGTGAACTCGTAGCCACGACGGGGAATGTACACGGTCGAGCAGAAACGCAGAACATTGTCAAGGAGTGCCGTGCAGATGTTCAGGCCGCGATACTGGATGTCGACCAGGACGGTGAGCTTACCGCGGTGGGCGCTACGAGTGATGAGCGAGCCGGCGATGCCTCGAGTCGCGATGTCCATGAGTGCGAAGCCAACGATTTGGTCCACGTCGCGATGTTTTCCGTCGTCGTAGACGGCAACGACGAAGGGAAGGTGGTTGATCTCCGCGGCGGAGAGCGCTTTCTGGAAGTTGACAATGCTAACGGGTGCCTTGTCCTTGAGCTTGTAGCTCATCTCAACCTCGGTGTTGTACATTCGAGTGATCTGGCCCAGGTCGCCGGACTGAGCCGGTCGGATGCTGACGGGCGTGTCGATGTAATCCTTAGCCTTGGGCTCAGGCGAGATGAGGCTGCAGGAAGCGGCCCAGAGACGGATTTCCTCCTCGGTGGCGGGCTCGCCAGATTTGGCGGAAGGCTGCGGAGAAGCGATTCCTTGCTCGCTCTCTGGCTCCTCGATCTCAGGGTAGAGGGTAACGCCTGCGACTACGGGATGGATGGATTGGTCATTCTGATGAGAACCGTCAGTGGACTCATCGTGATCACTTTCATGAAGCTGGAAACCAACCTCACGATCGGACGACTCATGCTGATCATTGCTACGATCCCCGCCGTAAGCAGATGAAGAGTGTGCCTGCGAGGGCGGGTCCGAGGGCGGGTCGTAGGACGAGTGCTTCGAGTTGGCATAGCCAGAGCTGACAGCCTCATGAGGCACGTTCCAGGAGTCGTGCGACATCTCGTCATTACCTTTGACGGGCGAGGATTGAGTGGCACGTCGAGCCTCGAACTTGGCAACCGCCTGCTCGAAAGTTGCGCTGACGCGTCGGTCGCGGACATCCTTCATCTCGCGGCGGATTCGCGCGGCTTTCTCGCTAGTCGTCTCATCGTGCTCATCATTCTTGTCGTGCTGCTCAATGCTGCGCATGGCAACAGGGCTAACGATATCAGCCGCCTCGAGGCGCTGACTGGTCTGCTGCTTAACAGGGGTCTGCTTAACGGGAGTCTTCTCCTGGGCCTTGGTCGGCGATTTGGTCTCGGAGCCTCCGGAAACCAGATGGCTGACGTACTGGCCAGTGGCCGGGTCATACTCATCCAACCATTTCTGACGCTTGACTGGAGCCATCTCGCTACAAAAATTCGGTTAGAAGTCCATCCAAGTTGTTTTCCGTCGATTCAGTTAAGTTGCGGCGTAATAAAGGGGGGCAGAAGAGCACTGATAGATATCATAATACGCAACAGCTCATGCGAGGAAAATGACGTTCAGGGATAATTCACTGATGAGGAATGTGTAAAGGTGTGAAGGGCTTGGGGAGTTGATGGCGTGTTCTGGGGAAGGGCTAACTTACTCAAGATGCGGTAGCTTCGCAAGAGTTAGTGGGAACGATGAGCGTCTGTTGTGATTTCGGTATGGTCGTCGTCGAAAGTGACTTTTGTTTACCTTGAGTTGAAAGGCGGGAACGCGGGAGGGTGTGTGAGGATAAACCTAAGGACGCAAGGTACACAAGGTACAGGTAGGTACTAGGTATGAAGTTAGCACCCGCCTGTTGATACACAGTGATCAAAGCTAGAAGGCATCTGCATGGAGAGGGTAGACGTGTAAGGAGCAGATTTTGTGATTCTGCTGAAGGGGGATGTGCTGATACTCTACTATGGGTGATGTGCCACGTGTGTGTAAGGTGTTAGGTGATGAGAAGAAGGATGTGCTTACTTGCAAGCACGTCTGGTGCTTTGATGTTCGATCTGTGGGAGGCTAATGCCAGGAGATCGAAAGGATGTGTCGAATCGATGTCGGGAAGTACGAGACAAGAAGGAAAGTTGTGTGCCTAGATGGTGATTTACTTTATTAGAGCTGATTGAAGCAGGTGTCAAAAGTTGTATGGGATGTTAAGAAGGGAGAAAAGTAGAAGGGGACACGTTAGGTTAGGTGTTTTGTTTTGGGGTGAAGGAGGAAGTAGAAGTAAACAAGGAGGGAGGGTATCTGGAACCTGACCTGTGCTCGATACCTGATGTGCGAGGAAGGTAGATTTGTTCGTGGCAGGTGCTTATGGGAATGACTAACCAGATCGAGGCGACAGCAACCTAGGTGATGTAGCTTATGCGGCGGCTATAGCTCAAGGGGGGAGTATAGCTTATGCGGCGAGTAGAGCCTTGGACGGCGGGCACTATTTGTATGGCGGTATGGTTTGTGCGGCGGTATTGCTGATACAACTCTGAAGACTGATGTCTGGAACTTCTAAGAGTATCTTGGTATCTTAGCTACCTACATTTGTTCCAGCTTCCATAGCATTGGGCTGAATCGGATATATGCATGGGTCTGATTAGAAATGTTTGCCTTGGAGGAATACCCCTATCACAGCTACCACAGGGACATATTCAATAATCCGATTTACGGAAAGGTATATCGATATCCCAACTCAAGGTATATGACGTAAAGCTCTCTAATGGTATTATATTTGGCATAATAAACCTCGATCATTTGACGTAATGGAGGTATGGCCATTTGCCAACGCTTCTAGGTTGATGTATAAGTATTTGACAGGGACAATTAGTGATCGGTTATATTCACCCCTGAAAACATATCAAAATAGATAGATGTGCTTCTTGCGTATCACAAAGTTAATGCTATACTCATAATAAGGGGCTTTTCTTTCTCTCTTTCCAATTATAGCCTTACCCCTGTTCGTAATATTCGAAGATTTGTACAAGACAAAGGTCATATGTAGTATATAGATATATGTCCACCCAAGGATAGAGGACCGTATATGCATATTTGTAGCAGAAAATCATGATACATATAGGAGGATATTGAAGAGTTGATACTCTAGCGAAAAGAATCGAGCTTTGTTACAATATCAGGATATGAAAGTGCTAAATAGTTTGTCTTTTATACATGTGATCTTATACCCCTTATTCTTCTATTGGTAGCTACATATGTAGCTTTATGATGTGAAAACGTCAAGTCAAAATGCAAATAGATGCCTTTTCCTGGAAATATTTAAGCTGCTATGCTAATGATACTAGAAACAATTTTGTCCGTCTTTAGACTCAGCTACATACATGTATGTGGGTGGTGCTGGTCCAAAGTAAAGGCCAGCAATACTGGACTCGTTCGTATAGTTCCGGAAATATGGCGGTATCTTTCCTACTTTAACCTCATAGGCTCAGTTCGCTTTGATCTAATATGGAAGTCTTCTTGAATAAGTTTGTGTGTCTGTCTACTGATCTAATTAAGTCTCTACCTAGTACTTATAGCATCTTCAACGTTAAGGACAAGAGCTTCCAGCTAACATATTTAACTACATATGTCCAGTAATCAGTGAACCTTATTATTATGAAATCACTCAACATAAGTAAACAGTTAATTGAGATACTATTGATGCGTTTTATAGACCATTTCCCCTCAAGCTAGGTTCTGCTAATAGCGCGCGGTTAATTTTCCGCCACTCAAACGTCAATTTAAGTACGAGGCTAATATCTGTTAAGGCATAACGTCTTTGCTAAGAATCCTACGTCCTTAGTTACATAGGCAAATGGCGAAGCAAATGTTACCATGCGCACCCTTAGTCAGGCCGCTGTGCCGCATTATATATATAGAAGCCCATTGTCAGAACATCGTTTTCTTTTCTCATTCTATCTACTATACTAAGTATAAGAGCATTGGGATTCTTGAGGCAGTTCTCCATATCTTGCACCTCATCGACGTGAGAAACGAGATTGACGATCCCCTATAAAATACTACAGAATTGACAACTTCCAACTTTTAGTAAACACCACAGCCTAATGTATCTCCGGCCTTATCAACTACTCTACGGAGCACTCATCAATAGTATCATCCGGATTCCCATAGCTATGGGTATGGAGCTTAATCTCCAATTCCATCCGGCATCCAACTCCAGTCGGACCGGTGTCCTCGTCCTCCCAGGCGGTGGATATGAGCACATATCGTCGGATAAGGAGGGCACGAAACCGGCGGAATGGCTCGTTTCACACGACATCAACGCATGGGTGCTCACATACACGGTCGCTGACGCAGCCCACCCTGCACCTATCTATCCCGTCCCCCAGAATGAGGCGCTTGAGGCGGTGCGGCAGATTCGTGAATCGAATAAGGTCGACAAGCTAGGAATTTGGGGCTTTAGCGCCGGCGGACACTTGGCAGCGGTAACGGCTACAGACCCCGATGCAGATTTGGACTTCGCCATCTTGGCATACCCCGTTATCAGCATGGTGCCAGGCATAACTCATCCGGGATCACGACATAATCTGATTGGCGACAACGCGACTGCGGATATCGAACACTCTATGTCTGCTGAGACCCGTGTTGACGAAAAGACACCACCGACGTTCCTGTTCCACACGGCAAACGACGGTACTGTGCCCGTACAGAACACTTTGGGCTTTACTGGAGCGTTGGCAAAGTACAAGGTACCATTCGAGGTCCTCATCCTGCCCGATGGTCCGCATGGAATAGGACTTGCGCTTGACAATGAACGACTAACCTGGACGGGGGAATTGGAGAGGTGGCTGGGAGGATTTGACTTCAATGTCACGAACATCAAATGACGCCCTTGGGCCAAAAACTAAATGATGAAAGGAGGGAATGTATAGACTTCTCAACGTTCAGCACAGTTAGGTAATCAATATGCTAGCCGGTAGACACGAGGTTCATCAATTAGGATAGTGGTCTATTGGTGTAGCCAGAGTCTAGGAAGCAGTGCGCCCAAGTCAGGCATACACTATCGTTGTGAGTTAATATAGTGAGCCTTAATACCATTTTGTTAACATTACAGAATAGCCCATTGAATCTAAATAATGTGAAATATTTTGTGACCAAGGTGTTAGAATTGGCTACCAGATGCGAGAGATACCTGGGCCATGCTTGAGACCAATATGAATTGTCGAACATACCAAAACGTCAAGTTATAAGTAAAACAGTGTGTTCCCTATTGCCTGCAAAGTCCCTATAGTGCATATATTCATTGCTATCTCGAAATCTTCCTATAAGTTATCAAGAACCCTTGTCGTGGTTTCTCGCCAAGCGCCTAAGCCCCGTCCTTCAAAAATTGACGCGCGTATAACTTCAAGGTTCGCGGATTATTAACATTAGCTCCAGATTTGTAAGTATTTCATGATACACTGATGCGATACCCGATTTGTTAAATACGTAGGCTAATTTGGAGGTGAGGTCTCTTTCTCTCCATAAAGGGATGGGTCCAGGACGACTACCTTCCTTATAGAGCGACCAGACGGAGTGCGGAGAGGTCTCGAAGCGTCTATGCTCATTCCTCCCGGCCCTCCCCGTGCCAAGCATACGGAGAAACGCCGCAGTTCATCGTCGAAGCTCCATTCTTCGGATCGTGCTATTATATTCGTCTCGTTGTAAGACTTGGCAGTATCATGGGTCGTGTCATATAAGTTCTCAGCGTAGAACGGTTAGTAATATGTTCCGACTTCAGTGCCTATTGGTAGCCCTTAGCGATACTAGCAGTAGCTTGTGCGAATTAATACTCGCTGACGATGCGCTTACTTCTATTTCCTTTGCTCTGGGTTTCGCATGCCGTCGGCGGAAGCTTGGAGAATCATCAATACCGACTTAAGGAAGCAACCGCATATAACAACGCCGGCAGCGTCGTCGCGAATCAAGCACTGAAGTTGCTAAGGAGGGCCGATTATATCGAAACGGCAACTGAGCTGGTGAGGAGTATCGCTCCCAATACTACATTCCGAGTTGTGGATGACCACTATGTCGGGTCGAATGGATTAGGCCACGTGCGGTTTAGGCAAACCGCCAATGGATTAGACATTTATAATGCCGACTTCAATGTGAACGTCAGTAATGATCGGTTTATAGATGAAGGGGATTCCGAGTGTTGAGAAACTAACTTGCTCGCAGATCGGACGCGACGGCACCATATTCTCTTTCGGCAACTCCTTCTTCACGGGAGATATACCAATGGAAAACCCTCTCCTCAAGCGGTCTCTCTTAGATCCCTTAGAAGCACTAGATGTTGCAAGCAATGCGCTCCAGCTTACGGTCTATGCGGATACTTCAGCAGAAGCAGTTAAAGAAACGGAGTCTTACAAAATCAAAGGGGTTTCCGGTATAACTCAAGATCCCGAAGCAACTCTGGTATACTTCGTAAAATCGGACGATAGTCTGGCTCTCACGTGGAGGGTGGAAACAAAGACATCCGAGGACTGGGTTGTTTCCTACGTGGATGCGGAGGCGGAGGCGGAGTCAAAAGTAGTTGGGGTGGTCAACTACATTTCTCATGCTACCTACGAAGTATAGTGAGTTCTATTGATAGTACGCGAGCTGCCGGCTGGTCTAACACGGCTGTGCTAGCCCATGGGGACTAAATGACCCTTCCGAAGGCCAGCGCACAGTCGTCTCGGACCCCTGGGATCCGGTCGCGTCCAAAGACACATGGCATGATCAGAGAAACGACACACAAGGTAACAATGCAGATGCCGGCTCCGTTCCTGTCGCCCAAATATACTTCCCCTACAGCGAGGATTTGACTTTCGAATACCCATACATACCGGACACTGCCACGGGGCTGACCTATCGGGACGCCGCCGTGGCGCAAATCTTCTACACGGTTAATATGTATCACGATTTGCTGTACATTCTCGGTTTTACTCCAGCGGCGGGAAATTTCCAGGTCAATAACCACGGTGAAGGAGGTAGAGGGAACGATCCTGTTCGTGTTTTGATACACCATTACAACGGGAAAAACAACGGGTAAGGACTGAGGGGTTTATGATTTTTGCACTTTCACTAAGCAGCCACATGGCTGTGATTTTCTCATGGATCTAAAACTGTTTCTGACAGCCCAAAAAGCAATTTTCAGCGAACCCGAGACGGAACTTCGCCCCAACTGGTTATGTACCTCTTTAATTTTACCGATCCGGAAAGGGACGTTGCATTCGACAACGGCTTTGTCATTCACGAATATACCCATGGCCGTAAGTTCCCTCCAAGGCTGATAAGGGAATAGATTAGTTGCTAACCGCCATATCTGAGACAAGTGTCTGGCAGACTCACAGGAGGCCCCCAGAACGCCAATTGCTTAGACGCATTTGAGGCCGACGGGATGGCGGAGGGCTGGGGTGATTTCTACGCCGCTGCCGTCATGCTCAAACCGAACGACACCAGGGAGAACGCAACCTACGGTTTTGCGGCATGGCCGACAAACAGCACGAACCCGCCCACCGCGCGCAAAGTCATGTATTCAACGGATATGAACGTTAATCCTTGGACATACTCGACTGTAAATGGGCTGACGAAAGTCCACGAAATAGGCTCGGTGTGGGCTTCAATGCTGTATGAAGTCCTATGGAACCTAATAGACAAGCATGGTAAGAACGATGCCGAGCGGCCCGAGATGGTCGATGGCGTGCCGACTGACGGCAAGTACCTTGCAATGAAGGTGGTGCTGGACGCTATGGAGTTGTAAGTCACCCCTGATGAGACACTCCCTTGTTAACCACCTTGGAATTAACCATGATCACAACCCTACACAGACAACCTTGTAATCCGACTTTTGTCCAAGCTCGTGATGCCATTTTGGATGCCGATTTGGCTTTAACTAATGGCCAAAATGCGTGCGAGATATGGAAAGGGTTCGCGAAGCGTGGCCTCGGACGCGATGCTGTGTTTCACAACACCGACCGGGTGGATGATTTTACCCTTCCTGATGGTATCTGTTAAGCGCCGTAGGCGATGTTAGCCGTAAGGTTGAGCCGAAATGAAACGGGAAATATGCCATCAAGGTCTATAACTCTTCGCTTAGCTCGGATTTCTTTCCAGGCTCTTCCATAGAAGATTGGGTGACATTCCCGGAATCTTTTAAGAATATTCGGAGGATTCAAACCTGGACACATGGGTATTATCATGGTTCAAATAGGGGTTGGGGTCATCTCGAGCCTCACCACAATCGGCCATGTTGAGCAAGGATCATGAAATGTGATAGCCAATACCATTGACTGCCGAGTTGATGGGAGAGCTTCTGATTGGTTAGTTACAACCAACAGCGTTTTGAATGCTGTAACCACTTTAAGGCTTTTTACAAATGACTTTAGTTCGTGAGATGAGAAGTTTGGTTCACGAGGGGAAACTCGAGGTCTCAATTGTAACACAACCTGGTGAATGCAACCCATGTTATCGATGGTATTGGTCATAGCATACTGTAGGTCTCCCCAAAGGTTTTCTGAGCCCGGAGTCCCAGGGGTAAGTAAGAGAGACATACATTGTGGCTTTGGGGCTTAGAGGCTACGCCTTGTAACTCTTTGGGTAGGGCTATGCATCACCATTGCATTGGAATTCCTAGCTATCCTGGTGCTTTTTTCTTCAGCCAATTCCAGGAATAGTGACGAGGGTCGGTTACCCTCTGGTACGTTGTATTTTGTTTTATGCGTGGTAGTATGCAGGTCGCAGTGAAGGACACCCGCCGACGTGGGATGGCTTGAATGGATCGTGAGGGAGCCAATTACTCGAACGAATATATAAACGCAGAATTCTGTAGAACATCTGAGTGTGATAGGAGCCAACAACACCACCAAGCTAACATTAAAGTCCAATACCAATCCTCAATCCTACATTTGTTAACTCTCGAAAAACATAGCTAACTCCCTAGCTATGTCCTATTCCAGCAGATCTTCGTCTACACTATACGCCTCATCTGCGGCTAATGTGTGGGATCCCGAGGTCGTGCTGAACCTTACCAACAATGCCACCTACAGCTTAAGTTGCATTGGGTACGCGAAATCATGCTCACGACGATGCCAGAGGTATATCGCCCAGCACAAAACCGCACATGGGCGAGGAATTATTAATCGGTTGGCACGTGGAAGTGCCTCCGAAGCCGCGGAATCGCCAGATCTTCCCCGTGCGATCGATACATTGTTATGTTGGCAGCATGCCGGCCAGTCGGCAAGCATATACAGACAATGGAGAAACAAGCTTGAGGACTGGGCTGCCGACAATGAAGATGATGACTCTTCTGCAACATTAAGTGACTGGGGGAGCGGCTGGCGTGGCAGCTCGAGCAGTGATTCCGACAGCGACCCGGACACTGATCCAGATATCGATGACTGGACTCCCAAGAAAGAACCCAGTGTCAAGAAGGAATCAACCAGAGAGCTCTCACCCCAGGACCTGAGAAAGATGATGAAGAAAATGCAGGAGAACATGGAACGCCTTGAAGCACAATTGCAACGGGAGAGAGAAGCACGTCGGGCACGAGAGGAAGGAAAACGCAGAGCAGAGGAGGAGAGACGGCGAAGAGAGGAACAGAGGCGAGAAGAGGAGCGAAGAATTAGTGAGGCTCGGGAGAAACGAGAGCAGAAAGCTCGCGAGGAAGCGTTCCGCGAGCGAGTACGCCTTGAAAAGGAGAAACGGCTGCGAGAAGCTAAAGTGAAAGCGGAAAAGGAAACAGAAAGTTGGCAGGCTTCCTGGAAGCGCTATAACAATGCATGGCACACCAACACGGAGCTCTCAGCAGCGGACATTCCTTGGCCCGTGAAATCAGGATCGCGATCAGATGTCAATGAAGCCAACATAAAGCTCTTCTTCGCCAAGGCGCCGCCGGAGGAATTGAGGAAGTCGGGCGAGAATTTCTTCAAGTTCATCAACAAAGAGACGAAGAAATGGCACACAGACAAGGTTATGCAACGATTTGGTCGGGATGTAGCAATCGGTGATTCGAAGAGCGCGTTAGACACCGTTGCGAAGGTCTTAATTGAGTTGAGGGCAGACGCCAAGCTGAAGAGGTTCGCATAGGGGAGATGAGCACAGTGTCGAACGGCGGCGACATGAAGCCCCCTTCAACCATGTCACTTTCATGAGTTAGGACGCCTTCCTTTACTATATTTGTTATTATGTTAGCCTGATTCGGAGGAGGGACTTGATTAAGGCGTTTCAGGAGCAACAATCGATGTTCTATTGAATTTGCTTACAATGGCTGAATCTACGAGATTGGTATTTGCTCTTATGGCGCTCATCGGGTTGTTCTTGGCTTGCTGCATGGATTTAGATTGCGAATATGACGAGATGAACTCCGAATAGGGAACATATGCTTAAGGGGTACAATTCGGGAACCGTTTGAAGTATCCGAGACAAGGCATCAGGGCTATTTCATGTATACGGGAGGACATAAACAGTCATGTACGCGAGTAGATAGTGATTCAAATAGCAAATTAGATGAGATTCCCATAGTATATATCTGAATGCAGGAGGTTTCAAGGTGAACACACAACATTGAAAATATTTGTAGATATTGAAGCCATTGGGCTGGGTAATTTTAGACTTATCAGTTAAGGGGTAGATGTTTATGTATTTAACCCATCTAGCTATCTATATATATGCACCTATCAGAATAGTCATGAGCCCCTCTGGAGGTCTAATTCCAATTCTACGATCCCAAAGGAAGAGGCATCAAGCTCCGCCATCACAAGTTTCGCTTCCAAGCGCTTCGAATGGGATATATATAGTGACCTCCAACATAATACGAACTTAGAATCTAGTTCAATATGTGCCAACAAACATAATTTGCGACGTTTGATCTAACATCCATTACATGTTATCACCTGTTAGTCGCTTAAGTGTAGTTAGGCCCTAATATCGAGCGCGAGGGAATCCGGATTCGGTCTCACACACCAATGGCATATGTGTAGGGCGATGACTGCACACATCCGCGGATACTAATTACGCGAAACGTCTATGCTGTGGCACTATGAATATTGCTTATCATCGTCCTCAATCGGTCAAGTGGCACAATATTACAGAACATTACGGAACAAATTCATTTGTCGACGCGGTGCGACCGTGCCTCCCGACCAGAAAGAAGACCAGCTAATTAAACACTACCGCCTGAGACAATCCGCCACAACTTTAGCTTTATCCACGGATCCCATCATTACTGTTACAAGGTAGCTCGTTGCCCGGCCTCGTGGTCTTAAGTGTTACTGTTACCGTACTACGGTTGAGAGCGTGGAAAACCAGACTACCGGTAACCTGCCGCAAAAGAGGCTATTATATGGCCCATAGTTAAGTCGGTAATTGACTTCATACATAGTAGTTGTTGTACCAGAACACAGGCCATGCCTAAAACAGTATGAACCTCTATGCAGCTAGCTTGGTCCAGGGGGAACGGCAAGGCGGCCGTGCTAGCCAACGGGCGAGTCCCAGCATGAATGTGGAGAGACAATCGTCTGACTGCAAAATACATTGGATACTGCAAAAACAAAACCAAGTTTTACTGATTCCACCGCGAGAGCGCACGCCGTCACAACTTGTCTTGTCACCTTACTGGATGCCTACGAACCCAGCACCGCAGATCACTCTGTGCTAGCTAGCCTAGTTGCTCCGGACACGAGCTTACTTGCTGGCTCTAATTGCTGGCTGGTGCAGCTAAAAACCTCGGCAAACCGTTCGATGACGGCCATACACTTCATCGCCTATCAATCCACAATCTCGATCCCTCAAGCTGGGATTATGGAAATATTCCGGGCATCACCGCAGCGTCTCGTACCTGTAGACCGCCCACATCACAAACAATTTTGAATGAATGAATGGATTAATGGGCTCAGTGGGCCGGCTACCATTCCGACTCTCGCGGACGCAGAGTATCTGTGGGTGTTGCCTGATACACAAAACCACATTTAATAAAGACTGCAGTGTGCGATATAAAAAAGCAGCACTGGTTGGCGACTGTCTAACAGGCACCGTCAGCCACCTCATATCGGAATAAAATAGAGGCGAATAACTCAAAGTCTTGTGCAACACAGTTGTCCTGTCTGGGTGCTTTGCGTGTTCATCGTTATGCGGCGTAGGCTGTAGCGGTGTCATCCTTCTGCATGCACCACATGTTACTGATGAGGGGTTGGTGTGTTGGCGAGCCAGTGCGGTTTCAAGATCCCAGCCTCGACTACATCATTGTTACCTGCAGACATGGATGGCCCCCTGGGAACAGATCGAGCTGTAAACATCCTGGCAGAGCAACCGGCCTCTCCCTTGCGTCTGCAACATCGTCTTGGCTTGCATATCCGGCAGACTAGACCGTACGCCGTTCACACCTGGCTTTGAACCTCTGGGCTACTGAACAT
Organism: Hypomontagnella monticulosa; assembly: GCA_902825475.1. Taxonomy (NCBI): domain Eukaryota; kingdom Fungi; phylum Ascomycota; class Sordariomycetes; order Xylariales; family Hypoxylaceae; genus Hypomontagnella; species Hypomontagnella monticulosa. The sequence goes on along the minus strand of CADEBF010000011.1, from coordinate 1,405,141 downwards.
CCACCACTGTCAATAGACCTCGACTGATTACATACGTATTGAGCGACTTTCACCATCACGAACCAGTTGATCGACGAGACGCCCACTTGATCGCCCGCTTCCTTCCAAGTCGAGTTGTCTCTAGTAACACTAGTCTGCGTTTTCGGCCGCATTTTCTTCCATGTCTTCCATTAGCACCACTTCTGCCCAATATGACGGCCTCGTAACATGGAGGCTTGGTCCACTTGTATTTCCGTTTTACAAGGAGGGCTTTTAGCAAGCCCTCTGTTGTGTTTGTAATTTGGTGGCCGCTCGGGCCGCAGGAAGATGTCATGATAGCCCACTAGCGACCTTCTGCAGGTCTCTTGCATGTATGGTAAGACGAGGATATAAGAGACCTGCCATCCCGTGTTTGTTCTCTCACCACCAACCTCCCCAGCCCGCCGCTTTCTCAAGGTCTCGCTATCAAGTAACTCGTTCGTTAAGGTTACTTAAGACTCTCGTTGAGCTGTCTCACTTCGTAGCTCCTCCAGCATACACTCGCTATCAGCGCCATTCGCTCCGCCGATATAAACAACTTCAAAATGAAGGCAGGTGTTGCTATCTTGGCCTTGGCCGCTTCGGTCATGGCCCACAAGAAGGACCATGACTCTACCGTCACCGCCACGACCTATGAGACAACCACTGTTTGCCCCATCACGAACACAGTGACCTACGGAGGATCGTAAGTTATTATACAGATATCAGTACTCACGACAAACTGCTTACAATAACTTAGGACTTACCTTGAGACTGCTTACACTACCTCAACTATCACTGTTACTTCTTGCCCCGGAGGTAACTGTGGAGGTGAGGCTACTGTAACTGCTCCTGATACCACCGTCGGCACCACCACTGCCGTCCAGGTGACCTACACAACGACGTGCCCCGTCACGGAAACTGTCACTGCTCCTGGCAAGACCTACGTTACGACCTATACGACAACCAGTGTAGCCGTTACATATGTTGATACGACATTCGTTGAGACCGTGACGGGACCGGGCGCCACCAAGACTGCGGAGGATGTGGAGTACACTACTCTCACTTCGCTCTGCCCCGTAACCGAGACCAAGACGCTGGAGGGTTCTACCGTCGTAGTCACCTGGACTTCGACTTCGACCATCAAGACCGCGGTGCCTACCACCGCCACTGTGTACACCTCATATGCCGTGACCGAGCACGTTTCCACGGAGGTCTACGAGACTGTCACCTGCCCGGAGACAGTCCACACCACCGTCTCCGAGGGTAGTACTATTTACGTTACCGAGACCGGTACCGAGACTGTCTACAAGACCAAGGAGTACACCGTCGTTGAGACTATCCCCGTCACGAAGACCAAGGAGGTGGACGTGACTGTCACCTCGGAAGCCACTGCGGGCGAGACCATCGTCACTAGCCCGACTGTCTGGGTTACCTACAGCGACACCACCATCGTTACCAAGTCAAAGCCTCCCACCACCGTGCCTTATCCCACCACCATTTCTGTGCCCGCCTCTGTCTCTACCCCCAGCTCGGTCGGCACGACCTACATCCCTTCCCCTCCTCCCGCTTCAACTACCGGTATCCCTCAGGTTCCTACCGGCATGGCACCCCGCGCTACTCCGGCCGCTGCCGTTCTGGCTTTGGCTGGTATGGCTCTGCTGCTATAAATATACAAGCTTTGAAATATAGGCTCGTAGGTTTATAGACACATCTTTAACACGAGAACGACATGAGACGGCATAATTCACGATATGGAAACTACGGCACCCCCATTTCATTCACTCACTCGGGCATAGGGAGGGGGATTCGGCGGCATACATCTGGGTACTCCTACGGGAGTTTACATCTGGGGAAAGCGGACGCATGATTTTACGGACAACGGCCACTGCCACTTTACTAACTAATGGTTGGCGTGGTTCGGAAAAGGGACGACGAGGATTGGGTAATCGCTTGATTGCATGTAGTCGGTAGTCTTTACACCCTTATTTCTTGTACATAGATTTTGATGCCTGTCACCGAGGCGAATTAATTCTAAGAATACCACATTTTTACCCAACAATAACCTCAATTCTCGCTCTCGTTTGTTACGCCAAGTAATGTGAGTAACACGACATCACCATTTTACTACCAGCCAACTCACTGCTGCATATTCCCCCGTCAGTCATCCCTCATCCACACGTTTTTTCTTCTTCGACTGGTCCAACCAACACAGGCACTGGACGAAAGCAATACGAGCGGGACTGTCTTCCTATCGAACTCGATTGAACCCCTGACTTAGACGTTCGATCGGCTCTGCTAGCGGCTCTTAGCGTCCTGCAGTATGTCTCAAGCCCGACAAGACGCGATGCGCCACGCACACTAGCCCTACCTCTCGTTCAGTCAGCTGCGAAGCCGGTTTCCCACACCCCTTGTTACCTGCTCTAGTTATATTCCGCAACTGCTATAGCAACCAATTCCTCTACACTGAAATACGTCATTGACGGGTTCGATCGCCTTCTGGTGCGTTTAGATACGAGAAATTGTTAGTTAGCTGGCTAACTACTTATTAATATCGCAATTATAGACTAACGGTTATTACATCTTCTCGCTTTAAGTCGGGTCTTTTCACACCCTCTCTCCGAAGGGCCTTTCGCTTCTAGCGAGTAACAAGGTCTCGCCGAGATACATAACTCACCCTCCCTCCCTATGACAAGGAATACATATTCGTGTAACTAGACTTGCTGACAGGCCCTTATACAGCAACAATTTTCGATATGTTCGACGCATTCATCCCTTCCGAACCCCATGGTATCGGAGAGTTCTGCCTGAAATTGGATGGGCGTTAGGGCTGATGTATGTCCCAGCGCCACGTACACTTTCAGCGGTTCCCCCTTTCTCTCCCTGGATAGTCCTAGCAAAAGGGGGAAGACAAGACACAAAAAGGAAGAAAAAAAGCAAAATAAGGGTTGTGTGCCGACTTTCCTCAGGGCCCTTCCTTGTCGCCGTCTGTCTCTGTTTCCTATCTACATTCGTACCGAGGTAGGTTTCTGTCCGTAGCCTTTGATTCAGGTGCGCCACATCTTAATTACGACCGACAGCACTAGCGACGGTTATCAGGCCCTCGTGGCGTGCGGGATCTACGGGGCTAGGGATTCGGTAGCGCGCCCAGCCGGCTACCGGTTTCTGTGCGGGCAGCACTAAAGTACCTACCTAGAAACTAGTTCGTGCTGTTTCCTTAGCAAAACGGCCGTTACTTAGGTGCGTTGCGCGGAGGCTCTTACGTCAGACCTGCATGTTCTCTGTGCGACGGACCGGATGCCGATGGCTGGCCAACCGGAAGGTTGTTGTTGTTTCGATTATTCACGGAAATTACTCCAAAACATTGAGGCGAATGAGGGGATTCTTGATCTTGATCTTATGTGCATGAATATAAGCCATCCGGTTCTGCGACTGTGATTATGATCGCGGCTTTTGTAGAAGTGAGCAGCTATATAGGAAAGCCATCTCATCTCCACATCGAACCAATATTAAGCTGTCTCAGATCGAATATCAGATGAATATTAGTATCGTTCATTGCGAATGCTAATATAGGTATTGTCTTCGAGGAACTTGTGGCAGTAGGAACAGTTCACTTTAGCATCCATAGGCTCCTAAATAACAAGGCTGCATATTGTCCTGCATAAATATCAACTTAGATGCATGCCGGTACTAGTAGCCCAGACCGAGAAGCTGACATGCAGGTTTACCAGCCCCCTACGTAACCAGTAATATGGGGAAAAGTGCATATTGTCGATAGTTGGCTAGGCACCCGTCGAGATTCTGTATATCCTGCAGTAGTCTGTGGCGATAGCCTTCTTCATGCGGGTGAATGGCTGGGCCATACATCTACGAATCATACATATACAAGAGGGTGTAAGAGTTAGCGGTTGGCCAATAAGCCGCCAATGGTGTGTTATTCGCGAAGAGGCTCTATTATAGATACTTGTTTGGGCTAGGGCAAGTAAGAGAACGGATGCTATCATATGTTCGTTTCGGATGCTTCTCACCATCCATTTTCAAGATTCCCATGTCATGTATTCTTAATGTAGGTAAGCTGTATCGTGCAGCTTCAGGGAAAGGGCCTGGTGGCGTTGAGTTCACATTATTCTACCGAACCCTCTCGCCAACTATTACCTTACATTTACTCAGGTTATTATGTTCCAGGCAGAGATGAGGCTCTACATTAGGCAGGTAAGCTTGGAGACATAAGCCCGCCACAGACCAACCCTATCACGGTCATCTTACAGCTTCTAAGCAGAATATAAGCAACGCGACATATGCCTCACGAAGCACCTAAAGCCCAGCGCCAACGGAGTCCGAGATTCATGAAGTTGAGTGACGTAGTATTTTCTCGACATCAATCTTGCTCATTCAGTCGTGAGATCTAAAAACGCGCCAACGGCGTAGAACAGGCTTTCTTTCTTTCTGTGGCGACAGCAAGACCCATTTACGCCTCCGAATATGCATGCCCACACTTGCCATCCCCTGATACCGTTCCCCATCTGTGACCCGACATGTACACCCCTATTTAATACACGAATTAAAAGATGCTTGTACGTAGCGGGTACATGCAGCACACGAATCCCCCCAAGTGAGGGTCTTGCTACCAAGGCCAAGGCTATTTGTAAACAGTACGACATCTCGCCAAAACTTCCAAAGGCTCCGAATCAAGACTGAGACGACTCCTAATCGCTCAGAGCTTGCAGGGCCTGGTTTAGAGGCACGACTCGGAGACTACGCCCTCGCTTCAAACCGGTAGCTACGTTCGTAACCGTTGGGCTGTCAGCATCACGCCATTTGCGGAAGACGCTCTTCATATCTCGAGGGATACCCTCTAGGACTACTGTTGAGAATGGGACAAACGGCCTATCCTCCATTCCAGCAGCAAGGATGGCGTACTCCTGGGCGAAGTCCAATGCGTTATGGAACGATGAATACTGCGGCTGAGCCCGGGATCCTACGATGATGTACAACTCGAAGAAAGCATCGAGTACGTAAATCCCCGTGGGTCGTAGATCTTGTTGTGAGAAGGGAGATATCTCAACGATCTGCAAACGCATCATGCGTTAGTAAATGTGCATAATGAGAATACCGGTATGAGCAACGTACCTGCTGCTTAGAGGCTGCATCCGAGCAGAACAGCCTGGTGCAGTATTTATCGTAATTTGGCTTGAGGCGCCAGTGATCGGCTGATACGACCTTGGATTTGGTGTCAAAGAGGTCCCAGAAACTTGCTGGCTCGTGACCTTCCTCCATTTCTTCCATCTCGCCCGATAGTGCGTAGTCCATTCCTATTAGACGTGCGCAGCTTAACTCGTCAACACCGCTACCCTTGCCTTTCCACAGATAGCACTTGCCAGCTGTCGTCACAACATATGGGAACCCAGAACACAAAGATGTAGGAGTAAAGTCCAGTTCATCGAAGACTACATGACCGTGATACCGTCGTCCACATAGTAGGTGCGGAGCCAAGGAGTCGAACTTATTGCCTGAGCCGCGCTGGACAATCACTATACCGCCCAGTGCTTGGAGGAACTCAGGCGTCTCCTTTCCCTGCTGAAGTTTGACTAACTTGCCGCCTAAAGCTCTGGCTTCCCGCGAGATGAATATCGATGCATCCTCGACTACTGAGGTGGGAACTTCGTCACCAGCCCAGAAGTACACCTCCGTGGATTTTCTGTTTGATTCGTCCTTGAATGTATGAGAGCAGATGTACATCTCACGCTCGAATAGTGTTCGCTCGTGATGAGCTGGAACCGGTAATTTCTTGCCGTCTGCCGAGAATTGGAATAGTTGGGCATTCAGTGTCTGAATCCTTGTTGGTGTTACATCTGGCCGACGCATCAGTAAATCAGCGGCATCCACTTTGTAAGCCCTTCGACTACGTTCTGGGCCGAAAAAGTCACCCAGTAGGTTAGAGGCGTCGTGCGATTGCTTAGAAGGTGAACGAGTAGGCGATGATGTCTCCGGAGGTGATTTAGACTCGGGAGTTGGTAACGGTTTTGAAGTGTGTTTAGGCTCCGCTGGCAATGGGCGGCTAGACAATGATGTGGCGACCGCTGGAATAGCGGGCAAGGGTCGTCCACCCGTAAGAGCAGTCTCCGGAACCACTGAAGAAATAGGAGAAGTACCTACAGCTTCAGAGGGTTGCTTCTTGGGCCCCAGAGAGATCGGATCCGGTAACGGCTTCTTGGGTTTGTTCAAAGGAGGCGATTGAGGCAAAGACTTTTGTAGATCCGGAGTAGTGGGCTTGTCAAAGCTTGGCTTTGGCTTCGCGATAGGAGGCATTTCAACCTCCTTTTTAATATCCTTTGCCGGCTCAAAGTCAGCGGTTTTTTCAGCAGGTTGGCTGGAATCGTCAAGGAAGCGTGACATACGCTTCATATCCAGCTTCCTCGGGGATGGTGGCTGCGAAGTGGTTTCATTAGGTTCAACAATTGCTTTAGTTGGAGACGATGGTTGTCTCCTATGGGCCGCAAATGCCGCTACTTGCTCATGAATTTTACCAGAATTTGGAGCCTTCTTGGAGGTCTCTGGAATGGGGTCGGGTGACGTGGCGCCGGGGCTAACGAGAGAAATAGGTTGTGGTTTGGGTCTCGGGGGTTCGTGGCGCTCAATCTTCGAAGAATCAACTAATGAAATCACTTCAGGTTTTGGTACGGAAACGGTACCAAGTTTATCTGACTGGGCGGGAGAAACCACACGCTCATCTGGGGTTATAGCAGTTGATTTTTTCTCTGGTTCACTCGGAGTCGTAGCTGGTGCCGAAGTAGGTGCTTTTCTCTTTGGACCCCGGGCGCGATTCTTAGTCATGTGTGTCAACTTGGGCCCTGAACCAGCTTCATTATCGGTTGCTTCGGAAGCGGCATTACGTGAGTTTGGTGTTGAGGCGCCAGCCGCCGATGATCCGGGCGGTCCCCTTGCAAGTAGGCCAGCGAGGGCGGGGTTGAATCGATTCGCTAAAGCACTGCCCCCAATCTTTCCTGGCAGCCGGCCGGGAATACTCGTCTCTTTCTGAGCTGTAGATGGTTGATCGGTCGACTTGGAAGTAGTGTCCGTTTGAGACGAGCCTCGTCTGGGAATTGGGAGATCCGCCCTAGAAGTTATCGGCCTTGGAGTAGGATCTTGGTTCCCAGAGCCACCGAATCGCTGGAACTTGCTAGATGATGCGTCTTGAACAGCGTCATTTTTGGATGCTGTGCCTGATTTTTGGGATTCCGCTACCGATGTGTCCGAGCCTGTAGGATCTCGCTTTATTGTGTTAGATCGTCCCAGCTCATTTCGTTTCGCTAGGCCTTCAGGAATTGGCCTCTCGCTCGCCGTGCTATCCTTTCGTGTAATACCGCGGCCTTCTGACTGGGCTTTTTGAAAGTCTTTCCTCTTCGATAGAATAGCTTCCTTGAACTCATCAACACGCTCCGTTTTCTTGGGACCCCCAGTGAGATTGAGGGCCGCTTTTCCTCTAAGGATATTTCCCTTGAGCTCATCCGGGGCGACATAGTTTTGAGTAGTTGTCTTTCGAAGATTGCCGAAAACATTCTTGAATTCATTATCCTGGCTACCACTTGAAGTTGTAGGTACCTGCCTTGGCTTTAAATTCGCTCGGAAATCCTTCTTTGGAGGTGTATCAGGTTTGGGCTTGCTAGTAGGTGGAGGTAAGCCCGAAGAGATGCGGTCTGAATCCGGACTCTTCACATCTGGCGTAGTTGGGCTTTGTAGGTCCTTTGAGGCATTGCTACTGTCAAGGCGAGCACCGACGTTTGTTGCAATACTCGGGCTCTGAAGACCTAGACCGACCGGCTTCGTACTGATACCAGGGGCAGAAGACCTCATAAGTCCACCAATGCTGACTTGGTGCTTATGCGAAACGGTTGGGGATCTACTCCTCTCCGAGCTGGGATGAGCTGCTTTCTCGGCTTTCGCTTTCTGGAGCTCGGCCATCCAAGCCGGTTGCGTGCTTGTAGGGTTAAGTTTCGGTTTTGGAGATTCGGGCTTATTCAAAGCAGATTCAAGCCAGCTGGATTTGGTAGGACTCCATCTCCTAGGATCCATGGTCTTGGAAGGGCTGACAGGTGGCGTGGTCCTGCCCGACTCTTGCTCTTGTGGTTCTGGCGATGGTTTGGTATCGAGCTTAAGTGAATCACCTAGTTTCTCTAAACCAGGCGTTTCTCTCGTTTGTTGTTCTCCCTCTTGATTTTGTGAGAGTTTCGGTGAGACTTCCGAGGAAGCATCACGAATTACACTCGCTGGCCTTGACCTTGACCTACCACCGGTGCGGCTTGGGACAAGCGGATCCGTACGTTGCGCCCCCCCAGGTGACTGGACACTCCACCTCTTAATACTATCTGAGCGTTTCATCATGGCACTTTGTACAAACCCGCCCATTCCCTTCGTTGGCGAACCTGACCTATCCATTCTTGACGGAGAGGTTCGCCCCGAGGGAGGTGACATGATCTGTGATCGATCTTGACCGATCTCTACTTCCGATTGGCTATCACTGGCGGGAGGATCTAGTCTCTGAGAACCCGAAAGAGACAGAGGCGAAGCTAACCTATTGAGAAGGTCTGGAGAGGTTGGTTGAGAGCCATTGTCTCTGGGAACCTCTGCAGATGGTGAGCGTGACATGCCCGGAAGCTGAGCCGGCATTAAAGAAATATCAGCCGGTTGGCCTTCCTCGACTTGGTTCCGTCTATAAGCGGCGGAACTGGCACCCCTGTCTGCAGTCTGACGAAACCAGGCCGGGTCTTTGGAGGACAACGCCGAAGCAATTTGGTCCCTAGAGATAGTTTCGGTTGCCGAAGTAGGTTCAGAAGGGGTATTTCGTGCCGCATTTTCAGCGGCAACTACGGACAGTGGTCGACTTCGTGAGCGCTCGGAGGTCTGGGAATTGGGTCGTCTCTGCCATGACAAGCCCCTAGATCGGGTAGGAGATGTCTGACCGGACGGCTTGTGTTCTAGATCAAGCGGCAATTCGTTCTCTTTCGAGGCCGAGGTGGAGAATGCTCCGGGGGCCGCCATTTCCTCGGCATCGGGAGTCGGATTCGTGTGAGAATTGGCAGGAGGCTCGAGGATGGGAGATGAGTCAAAGTTGAGACGACTAGACGAACCCTGAGTGTCGAGACGGCGGTGGGACGGTGGAGTATTTGCTGGTGAAGATTTTTGAGGTGAAATGGACCTGGCGCGTTCTGAGAGAAAATTATGTTAATTAAAATCGCAATAAGTACAAATACAAGAACGGGCCCTACACCCAGAAAATTGAAAAGGGGGAAAGGAAAAGAACCAATTGCACTGTAACAGGATATAATTATTTCCCATACCTGCGCGGCGAGCTTCCCGTTCTTTTCTTTCTCGTAATATTCTCTCCTCCAGTTCTCGTGAACGGGCCTCGTCCTCCTCGATTCGTCGATCGCCCAATTCTTTAACCTGAAGGAGAAATTTGGATACGTCTTCGGACATTTTTACTCTTTACCGATAGACCCAAGAATACCTAAGTAGGTGAGGACGTAGATAGCTTACGACACAGTAACGCGCAGGGGACTGAATTAATAAATAGGCATTTGTTTACACCGTCCTCTCGCCGAGTGCACAGAATCGGGTAGAGATAGAAGAGAAGAGAAAAAAAGCCTGTTTTCTTCTTGCTAGCGTTTGCGACGATGGGCTTAATTAGAAGCCAAGCCAAATGAAATTCTAGGTAGACAATCTAATTCGTGTTTAGAGAATGCCAAACAAGATCCGATATAGAAGTTCGGTCTAAACTTGAGGTAAACAAAAAGGCAAAACTAGAAAGAGAGGCAGTCCATGCGGGCTCCTATTTTGTTCGGCAGTCATCGTCTGAATCCCTGCAGGTTGTTGTCTCCTTGTCAGCTTGTGTGATCACTGATCAGTCAATTATTTACTCCACGGCCAATGACGAAGCTGTCTGGGCAGCCCCAAGACCCCCCAGTAGGAAGCCTAGGCTGCCTAGCGCCTGAAACTGACCTGGAAAGCTTAAGCGTTTCCTTTCTTGGTTAGCTTGACGCTTAGGCCACCATCAATATCAAGTGTCAACACTGTCAACGCCCAATCCCGTAGGACTCAGCAGTGCCTAATTCTTAGGGGATTCCTGCCCGTCCATACATCAGACTTCGTATGATGCTTATGCCATTGCGTACAGTATCAAACCGTCATGTGCTGTAGATTTCCTTTCCCTTCGCAATGACTGGACAGATACACTTATACAGCGGTCAATACAAGAATAATCTCGCCTTAGCATCCTCCACTACCCACGCCAGTCCCTCCTTCAGATTCTCCCCCGTCATAGCACTACACCGTAGGATATGCCACTGATGCGTCCGGATCGCCTCAAGCTGCAGTCCCTCGAGGATCTCAGCCTCATCCATGCATCCTTGCACGTCGGTCTTATTCGCAAACACCAGTAAACTTGCTCCCGAAAGACGCTACGTACCGTATTAATTATTGGTCATTCCATCCCATTAAAGAGGGGAGTAAACAAACCTCTTCCTGCAGTAGCCCGTGGAGCTCTTCTCGGCAGTCATCAATTCTCAACCGGTCCGTAGCGTCAACAACCCATATGAGGGCGTCTGTCTTCTCGAAGTAGTTACGCCAATACGATCGTAGCGTCTTCTGGCCGCCAACATCCCCTATTTCCATCCAATACTCAGGTCATTAGCCTCCGCTTTTCTTACCGCCAATCGCCGTGTATGTAGTTGATCGACAAGCTAGTTCAACTCACAGATATTCAATTTATATCTATGGAAAGATTAGTAAGTAAACCAAAAGCACGGGCGAAATAGATTCTCGAGGAAACGGTCATGGCTCACCCCTCATATTCAATCGTCTTGATAATGAAGCCCAATGTCGGACTAACCGTATTGACATCTTCGTTCATTACTTTCTTGACGATCGTAGTCTTACCCGCATTATCCAAGCCCCTATTTTACTAGTAGTCAGCAAAACTGTGAGGGGCTAACAGCAGCCAAACCTACAGCATCAATATTCTCATCTCCTTATCCTTCAGCCGCGCCTTTCGGAGAATTGATAGCATCTTTACTCGACCGACTTTGGCAACGTCGCACGACAAGATGTACGAAGAACGAACGGTTTCGCTAGCAAAATAACAATTAATGGGAAGAAGTGATGTTAGTGAAATTCAATGGCCAGCCACCGGCGAAATATCTAGAGATATATTGGGCTCGAAATTTTATTTAATCTGTTGCCTATTTTCACGTGATGCACCCGACATCATAACCCCCTTTTCTTTGGTGTATCAATTCTTAAACGGGCGATGGTTGTCAACCTTTCAAATCTACAAATCCATTTATTCACATTAGTAGTAAGCAGCATCTCATCGTCGTCGAGATAAGTACCAACAGGTACTATTTAAAAGAGCTACCGACTTATCAATACTAAAGTAATCCATGGATGCGATTTGAACAACACGGTCTCACCCCCTTTCCTATTCATCTTTCCATTTATGGGCTTGATTTGCTCCTCTTCGACCTTGCCTTCGAAGCCTTTGTCAGGACTTTGCTAGCAAACGCCTTGAACTTGCTGACTTCCTGGTTCATTGCATACTCGCACACATGCACCTTACCGGCGGATAGTTCCAGCAGACGCTTCTCCCATGGCCCCATGGTTTCTTCCACTAACGTCCGAACGTATGGAGCACTTCCTTCGGGGCCAACATACTCCCAGACCCAGCGCAAGCCATGTGAAGAGTCGTTTTCCTGTGTTGCTGCACCCACTCCGCTACCGCCCGCGTCATCAGAAACGCCGACAGAGGAAATACCGGCACCATCCAGAGTCCTGTTCGTAATATCACCCAGCACTTGTCTATCGCTTGACTCAGGATGAGGTCCCCAGGCAGCGTCATTTGGCACAGGGTCATCGAATTCCTGAGCTACACGACGGGGATGCCACATCTTTAACAAGGCAGGGCAGTCCCAGACATTCGAATCGTTGACGCCCAACCCTTCGCAGGCCAAGCGAACGCGCACTGAACTATGGATCCGCTCGTTCGTATCCTTAAGAAAGGTCCGTAAATGACGACGGTCTTCAGGGTTGATCTTCTTATACAGACCCGGCGAACGAGTAACGCTCCCAATGATATCATACAAAGGGCTGGTGACTGCCCGGATACTATGCAATGACCACGGACGAACAGGGTTCTCCGGGTCGAATATTGGTGGCGCTGCCCAAGGCAGAGGGATTTTAAGCGAAATGGCGCCATAGCCACAGCATTTAGCGTCCCCCCCAGGTTCCGGCCCCTTCGACTTCAGACTATGGTAGTACTGCACATTGCGATGGTAGAGTATTTCGGGAGCGTCGTGTACGAACTCGCAGCCGACAGAAGACAGTTGATCCATCATCCCTGAGTATTAACATGAGCATGATCCCAAGACACGGCGAAAGGGGAAACGAACAGGCAAGCGTGATCTAATGTAGCAAAGCGCTCTAGTAAGTAACTTATGCTTTATTATTGAAATTGAGTAAATGATTAAGGTGTAAAACTACTTCACGTACTATGGAAATATTTAGTGAGCCATAAGAGCGAGAGTTAAGATAGACATGTTTGTACGCACCGTTAGCAATACCTTGATCCGCCCAACCGCCTCCCACATTCCCGTGAGTCCCGGGAAACCAAACTTGTCGGAGATCTGATGCATCCTGGTCCTCAGGCTGCCGCTCCCACAACGTTGGACTGAACGGGCCGCGAGTCTCATCTAGCTGCTCGTCTTTAGTATTACCTGGGAAGAAATGTGAATGGGGTGAATATTCTTACTGCAAGAGCATGGAAACCATGTTTGATCCGGTTGGACAGCCTAGTATTGTAGAACCCATATGTAGACCACCATCAGCATATCATGTCATAGGAAAGGGGCTGGCGAACTTATTCTTGATTGCGAACACTAATCCCAATGCGTCCAAGAAACTCTCTCAATTTCCCCTGAGGGATACCAAGAGAACCGACAGTATCCCATACGCCTGTCGAGAAGGTTAGTGTCTGCGACCGGCCCATGTATCGTTCGATATCTACCAATAGCTTTCACACTGATGAGATCTCCCTGGCCATTCTTTTCATGAACACGGGTGTATCCTTTCTACTTCTAGTTAGCAACCAGCAAGCCGTACAAGAATAACACTGACGACATACTTCATGAAGCTTCCTCCGATAATTCTCTGGAGCGTGGAGCCCTTTCGGCTTTTCAGGGAACGGAAGGTTAGGGAACTGGTCCTTGTAATCTGGGTTCATCCAGTTCTGCATGTCCTTGAAGACTGGGTAGAAGAACTCCATTCCTTCGCGGGTGAGTAGACCCAAGTCAGATATCATTCCGCCGACAGATCTCGCAGTGAAGGCGCCTCGGCTAAACCCAATAAGAATGATTTCGTCGCCATCGACATAGTTCGCACAAATAAAGGAATATGCTTCGCGAATATTCTAACCCTGCGTTAGCTCCATGCTACTATACGGTCACCATATGCTCAAACCTCTGCTATACCAATTCCAAATGCGCCACCAAGGAGTTTTACAAGGGGACCCGGTCCAGTGCCAACCCCGGAGTGGTAGTAGACGATTTGAAAAGTGCCATCGGAGCAATGCCTCTTGAAAGCTCTCGAGATGCGGGTTACGTTCGATGGAATCTGGAGGGTCGGGATGGGGTTGGAGGACGTGGGCTTGACATAACTATTGTCCCTGGGAGCTATCAATCCCTGAACAGCCACATGGACGGTGTATCACTTACGAATTCTGCCACGTACCATCGCAGCACACAATGATGCGTTTTTTCATTGTTAATAGAGAGTCGTCAAGAGAGAGCAAGACTTCATCAATACATCAAGTTTGAGGATTTACGAGCGAACGGGAATGAGGGGAAAAAGAATACTTGTCACAACTGGAGTTATGGGTAGAACGAAGTTCGTGTTCTCATCAGAACGTTGCCTAGTGTGAGGCCATGTACAAATTTGTTTTCTCTAGATAGAGTTATACATAGATGTGTACATCGTACAGAGGCCAACATCGAACGCGGCAGATATCAATGATGAAATGAGGAAGCACATGAACCTGTACCATGCCCCTTCCATCTTATTAAACATATCCTACGTAGTAGTGAACAACAGAAGGTCCGAGCTATTCAGTAGAGCCATCGCCAGATTCACACAATAATCCATCGTGGCAATTGGAGCCGGGGATCGTCCTTGCCAGTGAACCATAAGCCTACCTAGTAAGAAGGTACGCAAAGTCAGTGAAGCTGTACAACAGTACCAGTTGACTCTAGTGCTGGTAGGTAACTTTGAAGGAGCGTTGAAAATGAAGGTCGGTCGGTTTGCAATTTTAGATTAACTTCGAAGTTATTAGTCTAAACAGATATAAGCCGAATATAAGCATATTTAGTTTGAAATATGCACTAATCCGACAGTTCTAATATCAGAGAGAGCTTGGCTCAGACCTCCCTCCTCTTAACTTAACTTTTTGTTATCATCCAACCCATTTTGAATCATCTCAGCTCAGCTCATTTTCAGCTTGCAGCCCTATCCTAAAGGCAAAATACCGATACATAATCTTGGAAGCTTAATTATTCGACTAATAAGTCCTAGTCATAATATCCATTAACATATATGCACACGTTAATCCTTACCTTCCATGGAAGATAGAATTAGCTACCTCGGGGAACATCGGTGGAGAGAGCATATGCAGTGTTTCGCAGATGTAGAACCAACGGCCCGTGTTCCAATGTGCATAACCGCCGTGGTATGCATTCGATATTAATAACTCGGCCAATTGACCGGAGCCTCACACCATATGAACCCCGGGCCATAGCTTGATCCTTCGGTATGCCATGCAGATACGGCACGTGGGGGAGCAGTCGGTTTGATGAGTATCTCCAACACTTTACATAATGGTCACAAGGTAAGGGTCTGCGTGGCCTGGTGGCTTGATCAAACGAGCTTATCAGCTAACCCAGACTCAACTCACTTTGGGTATTATCAATACATTTGATACACGTCCATACATACACTTTACCCCTCATCCACTTATTCTTCCACATGGCCACCGTTCCAACTCTGAGCTAGCCAGCTACCTACCTACATGGGTATCTAAACATTCCACCTAGCTACGTAGGTAGCTTTGCAGTATATAAGTCCGAGCTGAGGCATATTTATCCCCCCAACCTCTTGCTTATAGTCGGTTGCAGTATGTCGATGCCTCCATAATGACAACTCTAGCCCATGGACAACACCATGGCCAATGAACCAAAAGACTCAGGCGTATCGTTCGCGCAATTCTTTGATCGTTGTAAGCTACCCACAAATGTCAAGGATGATTGCGATGCGTTTGCGAGATCAAGATACTCCGAGCCGGTCCGTTCCGCCCCCTTCCAAGGCTACTGTTCCTACACGGTCTTCGTCGGAGAGGAGAGAGTCATCCAGTTTCGGCCGCTGGCTCATAAACTTGATATTGGGATCACAGATGCAGCCTGCGAAGTTTTCGGTTCATTAGCCCCCGAGACCGAGGATCTTGGGGAGCTGGAAGGTACTGGTCTCTATGTTTTCTCCATGAGGAAGATACCAGGTGTCTCACTCGCCGATCTTCGCGCCGATACCAACCCTTTACAGGCTGGGTCACAGCGAGAACGAGTTGTGCGAGATTTCGCCCGTATACAAGCAATGAGTTGGGTTCACGCGAAAAGTAATGAGAACGCCCAGAAGAAGAGGCTGGTGGGCTCTACGCTCCGTTGGCGATTAGAGATTATGGCGGATAAGCTCCCTCCTCGCTTTCGCGGCATTGCGAAGTCTATCCTCCATGACTTAGCCGAAATCGAGGACTTACCATGGACGTTGAGTCATGGCGATTTCCTGCCCTCCAATATAATGGTATGCCCCAAATCTGGAAAGATGCTGGGGCTGCTCGACTGGGCCGAGGCCGAATTTCTTCCCTTTGGTATTGGTATGTACGGTCTGCAGGAGCTCCTCGGAGAAGACAGAGACGGGCATTTCGTCTACTATCCCGAAGCGAAACACCTTCGCGATTTGTTCTGGATCGAGCTCCTTTCACGCCTTCCAGGCCTCTCCTGGGATACCAGGAGTATAGCGCTTGTTCGAAAAGCCCAAATTCTAGGGATATTACTATGGCATGGCATAGCGTTCGACAACGGCAAACTAGACCGAGCCGTTGAAGAAGGAAAGGATGACGGGGAAATCGAAAGACTAGACGCTTTCCTCTTGCACCGTACGAGATTAAAGTCGCAAAAGCCATCAACATTTCATCTTTTGGGTACACCTTGGACATTTATATACGGATTTCTCTTCGGTAAATCATAACGACATCGACTATCCTGATCCCACCCCACTAGCTGGACAATACGTGTACACATATAAATCTAAGACATGGTACTATATAGCGTCTATATACTATAAGTGAGTTTTCTGTACGGAAGCATTCGTTCCAGATAACGGCCTATATTGGTGAATATGTTGATTATATTCCATTTACATAGATTCAGACGACATAGATTGAATACATAGAAAAATATCCATAAGTATAATATACGCAATCATATAGTTGTAATATCTTCTCTCTAGTCTTCGATATCGACTACAGTTCGTAAATATCGGTATTATGTACGAAAGACCCCCATTGCTATCCGCCAAATGATTTACAGTCCTTTCATGAAGACCCATTCGCTCCATTCGCCCCATGGCCATTTGTGTGGCCATTCTGCTGGCTCCCACTGCCATTTGCGAAAGCCTTCTGCCAGGGCAATGGTTCCTTCGCCGGTAGGACAGGGCCTAATTCACCCGCCCTACGCTCTTGCCAAGCCTCAATATCCCTATGGTCGACGAAGTTACCGTGCAATCCGAGTTTCATTCTCAGGGGCAAATGCAACGTCGCTAGCGGACCCTTTGCAAGGTTCAACGCGTCCCAAATAACCACATCATTGCGCAGCTCGTCGAGGTTATTCTTCAGCGCGGCCAGGTAACCCTCTCCCTCCTTTCCGCCATCCTTAGGGATGAACACTGGCTCCTGGTAGGTTGCTGTCGGTCCCGCGAACCATACGTCCTGCGTGCCGATCTTGCCCTCATCCTCCGAGTCCCAGGTATAATGCGCCATACAGTTGAAGAGGCCACCGGCGGGCGGGCCACACCGCTGGAAGTCGTACGGCTGCGTGGGGTCCACGCGCAGCTGCCAGAAGTGCTTGTACTTCTTGGTCACCCAGCGGTCGTCGATGCGCGAGAATTCGCCATTTGTAGTCCACTCTATCGAGGGCTTGTACCGCGTACCATCCTTAGCCTTCGGGTCGAATACCCACCGACACGTCGGGCTGCTCAGACGCCCGCGGCTGGCCAGATCCGGCCGCTCGCCGTCGGGCGGGAACCAGAAGAATACGTTGCCGTCTGCTACCGTCAGATCGAAGATGATCTGGCCCTCCTCGTTCTCGTAGCACCCTGCGACGTGGCCGTGGAACCCTGTGCTTCTCTGTCAACGATATTACGACACGGCACGACGGCTGTGCTCGCTACGAAGGCCGATTCGATGAGTTGGTGCTAGGGCTGCTTACCGTTATCGGCTCTGAACCACTTCACATCCTCAGGCTTGCCACCGCGTCGCGGTACAATTCCGTAGACTTGATCCTCATTGGGATCCCAAGCGAACTTGTTACCACCTGCCTTAAGACGCTCAAGCGACATCTTGAGCGGGGTCAACGGGAGCACCAGGTAGTTCTTCGAGATACCGCAGTCGTGGATCATGCCCGCAAAGGGGGCCTTGAACCAGAGCTCCTCAGTCTTGCGGCCGTCCTTATCGAAAGTCCAAGACACGACATCAACACCACAATCATGGCCATCGCTACCAGCCTCATACGCAAAGCATATCATCTCGCCAGTCTCAGGGTCGAACTTGGGGTGGGCGGTGAACGTCGGGGCCGTGATCTGGCCCTCGAAGTCGTAGCGCCCGATGGTCTCCAGCGTAACCGGGTCCATGGCGAACGGCGGGCCGTCCTCCTTGCTCGCCAGCAGCATGCCCCGCCAGAACGTGATGTTGGTGTTGCTGACGGTGCGGATCACGCCCCGGACGCTCTCGTTGTCCGTGTATGGATTCCGGTACCGCCCGAATAAAGCTTGCTTTGCCTCGTCCTCCTTCAGGTACTTGTCTGTCTTCACGTACCGCTGCTTGAAGTCTGCGTGTCCGTTTTTGATGCTAATTGCCGTGATTACACCTATTTATATCCCAGCTTGTCAGTGGAAAGTTCCCACCCCTATTGGAAAGCCTAAATAGGGGCGTAGAATGTTGAATACAACATACCATCTCCGTTCTATCAGCACAGAAATTAGTAACTGGTCGCGAGTGTCAAACGACGTCCATTCAAGACTTACAAAGTGAATATCATCTTCAAACATAGGCGGAAACCGATGATCCTAATTCCCTGTTAGCGAATTGTTCATCTGATCGTCTGTCTCACTTACCGGCTGCACTCGGTAAAATGTTCCATTGATGTCGGTGGGGATTTCGCCAGTAACTTCAAGATCGACTATATCACCCTCGAAGCGTGCAGGCTTGTTCATCCCGGCGAAAGCGACGGTATCCGGGAACTTGACCCGGCTGCCCGTTCTCTTCCCATTGCTATAAGGGTACGACGTCACCTCCGGGACGAGAGCTTCGAGATGCGCCATGGTGTTGATTGTCTATGTAGTTAGTAATTATGAAGATGCTATTGGGTTGCGAAAACTCTCGGGGGCACTACGGTTCTCATGTGAAATACAACATGGGGCCATGCTCCTGTGGACTAACAGACGGAGCCGATTCACGATCCCGGCCGTGATCAATGACCCGACTACCGCATAGTATCTAATAGTTCAAGCTAACTAGAGCTACTTAAGGTGTGTGGAGTAGTTGACACGCTCTTCGCTCAGTCGGCAGTTATGGCACGCCGGGGGGGAGCAAGGCATATGAACGTACGACGTGATAGATCACTTTGCGTGTTATACTACTACTATAGGCTTGCGTCTACCATGGCGAGTTAAGTGGCCAAACATCTCGGCGTTGGAGAAGTGGGGTCGAGTTGCCATGCTGACGCTACGTACTAGCTACTTCAACCCCAGATTCCAGAACGTCCCCCTATCCCCCTTTAGGCTATATCTATGCAACCCACCGCTACGGGTTCTGAACTAGATCAGGCAGAACCCTAACGGAGCCCTCGCTCTCCCACGTCTTCCCCGCTCCAGGTCGGCTCTGCCCCTCCGGCAGTGCCAGAGTGAGCGGTGCGTCGCCGGTGCTGGCGTCGTGGCCGTAGTGCGGCGCGCGCAGGTCGTCGCCGTCGGCCTGCTTGCCCGTGACGGGGTGCGGGTAGTGGAAGGGCACGACGCGGGTGTCGGGCCAGAGCATCTTCTGCTCGATGATCTCGTCGGGGCCCAGGGGGTCCTCGGGGAAGGTCTTGGTCGGCCACGGGATGTAGTTCTCCTTGGTCAGCGACCAGCCCTTCTCGTGCTCCGCGTGCCAGAACGGGAAGTACCGGTACCGGAACAGCTTCCACACCCCGTTCTCCTTGATGTACTCGTTCTCGTACAGCCCGCCTTCCCACCACTGCACGTGGCCCCGCGGGTGCGTGTCCTTGACCGACTGGTGCACGCCCGCTTGCATCAGCGCCCGCATCCGGCACCACGCGTGCGTCCCGCTCGGGTCGACGTCCACGATGTCTTGCATCATGATGTGGTCGAGTAGGAAACCACGAACGGGCCCGTTGCGTCCCTTGACGAAGGACTGCTGGAAACGGCCATTGTAAAGTCGCTTTACGCCCTCCTTTCCTCGGTATCGTGATCCAAGAAACTCTACGTAGGTATCCGGGTGGTCTGCATACATATCTACAACCTATATTCACGCCGGTTAGTATAAATATATATATATATATGAGTTGAATAGGGGTTGTTCTTCACTCGCCTCGTTGTACATGCACTTGTCGAGATAGTAGCCATATTTGAAGTGGACTTTCCGCACTTCAGCCTCGTCCGAGACACGCGAGACCTCCTTGCGTAGTTGGGAGACTTGCTCCTTCAATTCTTTCAACTCGGCTTCCATGGTGTTTAGAGATGTGTCGATAGCAATTCCAATTAGAATGTACGCTTCCAAAGATCAATGATTATATCTCCAATAGCTAGCGAAGTATATATGCTTTCCCCGGGTTGGAGATCGCGAATCAATCTGCCCCATATGCCATGTTGGTAACGGCTATGTCATGAGCACTAGGATCTAGCTAGTCTCGAAAGCGTGGTTCGGCAGATATTCCCAGACCCTCCAATACCAAAAGGAGCAATCGTTTAGATGCGGGGAGCTTGGTACGCTGCGGGGATAGAGTTGGGATGGACCTCCCGTCTCTCCATATGGTTTGGGGAACTGTAAATGAAGCAATTAATGCTGGTGTGGGTACACCATGTGAAGATAACGACGTGAGACTGTTATGCAGGTCCTTACCTAGGGATGTGACCTTTCGTAGCTACATTTCTCCGGAACAGCCTTAACGAGCGGGAGAGGTCGTATTGCAGCAGGGAGCGTTCCCCTCACATCTTTTTACTTGGGCATGTTTAGGGATGCCATCGCCGAGGTGAAATGTTTCTGTCGAGAGCTCAACCTAGTGTAAACAGCGGTAGGTAAATTGTTACATAAGGTCTTGGAGCCATGGCGTTTTTACCCCTGACGTGATTTGGTCATAAAACTCCGAAATGAGAATGCGTAAACGAATATCTAAAGCCCCCTACATGCATGTTTATGCTTTTATATCGTTATCTATGTAGGCTATCCTTCAACGCTTTCTCCCTACAACATCGTCGGATGCAGCTATTATGGAGTGTTCTCGCTCCCTAATAGAGCATATTCGAAGATAGTAATCTTAAAATCGCGCCTACACGATGAGATAACCGGTATTATCGCAAGAAACCGAACTGTGACCTATTTCTATGGGTTCGTGATATGTAAGGGGGTGATCAACGACTCTTGACATATCGCTCTTAACAGTTTTCGGGAAAGTCACAGAGCAAGGAGAACTTCGAACGCAAATCTACTCTTATTTATCAGGAAGCGACGCTTGGAAATGACAACGCAATCCTCTCCTAGTAGATTCCTTGCCTCTCTAATGACGTTCTCTATTTTTTGTGATCAAATGGAAGGACCTTCAAGTAGTGCTGGGGTTGATAAATGGAATCCGCTAATAGCTCAAAGTAAATACGGGATGCCCACTATCGTCACAAACCTGCTTATTATAAGTCTTTAAATGCCTAAGTTAGTACTCATTCCGCCAGCCAAGATCAGGCGCAGTATTATCTTGTGAATCTATTACCGGAGAGCCTATCGTTTACACTCGTTTGAGCAGAGCCCCCTCTCGTCAATATGGGATTAGGAGATCTCTTATATATATTCCTCGCCGCTTCTTTTCTGGAGGCCCTACCCAAAGGCCAATCCCTTGTAGATGACTGTCGTCGGATGCTTGTGTCAGATGTGCGATCCCAGTTCATTTATAGTTGACGTAGAGCTAACGCGAGAATCCAGACTCTCCCTGTCCTCATCGAACCGGGACACCTTCTTGAACACCTCCAGACGATACAAGACATTGCCGACAGCAGCCACGGGGATCGACGGGCGGGCTCTCATGGCCATAACCAAACGATCAACGTACGCAACGCAGAACCTACATTGATGAGAGGTGCTAATGGTCGGTCTCGTAACTTAGTACATCCACGACTATCTCGCATCCCAAGGCTATTATATGGAGGTTGAACCCTTCCACGACACAGTGCCGTCAGAGGGTCAGGCCTTGCTAGTTGTGAATGATGCCATCATCGATGCCGAACCGATAAATTGGTCTCCTGACTGCAACTTTTCTTCCCGTCCCATCGTACCTGTTGATGGGCAAGGTTGTAGAGCAGTAAGTATAATAATAATTCGGTTTAATCGCCATAGCTAATAAAACCAGGTTGACTACCCCCAAGAAGCGCTCGGATCGATCGTATTGGTTTCTGGAGGTGGTTGCTCTCTTTCCGACAAGTCAATATCTGCAGGCATAGCCGGAGCTGACGGCCTTCTGTTGTACGAAACCGCACAGCTAACTCCAAGCTTTGGCGGGTGGAATGACTATCATATACCGTCGGCGAAGATATCGAATCGGAACGACGCGCAAAAACTATTGCACAGCAACTATCCGCTATGGATCGATCGGTTTGAAGTATCGACGGATTACGAACGGATCGACAGGTTAGTAACCCGAAGTATTGAGGTTTCTCGAAGCTAACATCAAAAGCTACAATGTGTTTGCAACCTAGGAATATGGCAACGAGGACAACACATTGTTGGTTGGTACGCATACCGATTCCGTCGCTTCAAGTGCAGGTATCAACGACAACGCCAGCGGTATAGCCAGTCTCCTGGAGATAGCCACCCAACTCGCAAGATTTGGAACAAATTCAAGAGTCAAGTTTGCGTTTTGGACAGCTGGTGAGCCAGGCTTGATAGGTTCGAAGCACTGGATGGACACTATATACAAACAGGAACTCCAGAAGATCCGCCTTTACCTAGATGTCAATATGCTCGGCTCCCCCAACGGAGCTCTCAAAATGTACGATGTCAGTGGCAATTCCTTCGGAGTAGTTGCACCCCGTGGCTCGAGAGATGCTGAACTGGTCTTGGAACGGGGGTTCCATACTTAGGAAGTTCAAGTGGAAAAGACGCAGCTGAGCAACCGCAGCGATTATGCCCCATTCTTCGAGCACGGAATCCCCTTCGCGGGTTTGTTCAGTGGTGCCGATGGGCTCAAGACACAGCACGAGGTAGACCTATTCGGAGGCACGGCCGGGCTCCCATACGACGGTTATTATCACCAGCCAGAAGACGACATGGACAATATCAATATGACAACGCTGTTCTTGAATACCAAGGCGTTGGCGTACGCCGTCGGGGTATACGGGAGGAGCTTCGACAGCATCTCCTCGCTATCAGCATCAGCAGCGCGATCGGGATCCTCGAAATCGATGGACCCAGCGTGCCACCTGATTTTTCTATGTATTGGCTGGCTCTTTCTATTGTTTCTTCAGCAGATCCTCGCGGGACTGTCGGATGCCTTAAACAACTGCGGCGCTTAGGAGAGGACATCAATAATGCTACTCGAAATACTTACGCAAACCGTGTAATTAGCTTTATTCGCTACACCCCTAAAAGATACTGCTTAATGAATTATGTTGCCAGCTTAGGTGTCGAGAGAAGGGTGTATAAAATTACCTAAAGACCATTGCCCACGAGATTTTTTCTCAACTGTCAGATAAAAACGCACCCAGCTCAGAATTCCCTACTTCGATATTCCCCGGCCCCAAAGTCTAGATAGAATTACGTCTCTTCCAAGCCGAGTCGGCATCAGCATGAATAGGGGGTGCTTCGATTCCTTCCCGTAACTGCATCTTATGCTTCCAATCTGTACCAAATCTTCTATCGCGGTCTCCCACAACCTTCTCAAAATCGAACTGTCCATCAGCGGTAAAGCTAGTCATGAGCTTAGGCTCGCCAAGAGGCAACTCGTCGCCACGATCCGTCTGCCACAAGTGGTAGACCTTGCCGTACAAGCCTATGACGTGCTTCATCTCCTGCGTCTCGGCGGTCTCCCAGACTTGCTTGGCGGGCGGCGTCGTGAGGCCCGGCATGATCAGCATCCCTGACTTGACTTCGTACACGTGCGAGTGCCATAGCTTCCGCTCTTCTGGAGGAAGCGTCTCGTAGACCTTCGGCGTGATCATGTACTCGATCCCTATGAGCTTGGCTTTGGGGCCATCGCCGTCGTAGAGTATGCACTGGCGGAAGTCTGTGGTATGTCAGTGAGAGGTGACTAAAGGAAAGTTGCTAGAGAACAACGCTTACCGTCAGTGAGGTGGGCGCAGTAGTGGTTCGCTTCGACGAACCGCCCGGGCTCGTCGGCGTAGGTGTGGAATGCATTCAGGTGGGCGCATATGTTCTTCACCGGCTTGAATTCCTGTAACATAGCGGCGCCCGTCTCGAGGACCGTGTCCTCTGTTGAAAGAGATCCTCCGGGGATGTTTGAGTGAGTCGACGCCGACATAGTGAAACGAGCCTAGATAGTTTTCAAGTAATTGACTTCGGAATATGAATTATACAAATCACTTTGAATGCGGATATCGTACCCCTTTAATGGACGTGTAGGTATTGAAGGGTATAGACTGGTGGCGATTATACGTCGACATGACATGACTACGCATATCAACAGGTATTCTATAGGACACTCACTTACAAGTTATATATTCAGCTTCTATTTGACCGTAGTGAGTGAACTGCATGATACCTGACGACAATACTGACGCTAGATCATGTAACAATTGTTTAACTACATATAGAACTCGGCTTGAAAATGAGGGAATTGGTTACCTGAACAGTGAATGGGTAATTATTTCCATAATGATAACTAGGTACCATAGCCTGTAGTTGACATGTAAGTTCAGGTTGATAGAAACTTCTAGGACTATTCGTCCCCTATTCGTGGTAATAGGGGGGCTGTTGTTAGATACGGTCGCCCCTGAATGGTTGCGTAGCGGGGTGGGCGGGCTTTTAGTGCCGGTAGTGATTCAAATTTAAATAGCTGGAGGTACCTACCCAATAATCTCAATTGCTAAATATAGTGCAGTCAACGTGGAAAATCTACCTTGATCATTAAATATCTCCACGAATTTAACTCTTAAACTGATAGAAAAATTCGATTTGTAATCTCGTTATCAAGCGCATTCTTCTCATGCCAATTACGAATTGATTTATATAACTTTAGGGATTCTCATATAAGGAGAGGCGCGACCATATGCGCTATAAATTTGGCCATTACAGTGGCCTTCAGTGCTAGCGCCTCAATAGCTTTAGGGAGATACATGGGCTCGCTGAAACACGCTATAAGCACGGCAACCTTAGCGGTAGAGACCACTATAATCATAGCAGCCTGTTAGGCATGGAATTAGAAGGTAGCGAAAACGTAGGCAGCATTTACAGCGCACATTTGGCCTTTATCGCCGAAGGACTCGGCTATATTAGTGATTTACTGTATAAAAATCATATTTCTGTTGTCGCTTAATTGACCCCATTCTATTGATACCAGTTTAAATCTATAGAAATAGCAGATAATAAAGTTGCGAGTTCGAAATAGCATGATGAGATGCGCTATAACCAGCGATTATTGCAGCGGCCTTTAGCGCTAAGAACCCCCTAATGAACATTTACAGCGTACCCGGGAATACAGTCAGCACTAATCCATATCGTGGGTGAATTATCCACACTATGGAGGCACTGTATATACCCCACGAGATCTTGGCCATAGCGTCATCCTCGGGGGCTCGTCCCATTAATCAACCCACTAATGGCCCGAGTTGTTACACGTTACCTCACATTAGAGCTACGTTCACCAACAGCGCGACGACACGGTTTCATCTCACCGCGACACCCAATTGCATACCGTGAATTGCAACGCAAATACGTATTCAGGCCATATAACGACAATCATAATCCCGAGCGCTCCAGGGGCTTCCCCCTAATCCAACGATGGCGGCATCCCGCCGCGGCCAGCCGGAGCTGCAAGTTCGGCTTCCTTCGAACCCGAATATCGCAACCGCCCTACCCGACTTACCTCCTATCCACGCCTTGTTCCTGATCAACTTTGATGTAAAGGCCGGTTATACTATTTCGTGGAAGGCGTCGAAACCCGGCGTCGAGCTCGAGGGCGTCGTCGAGTACAAGTCCCTGCCCTCAGGATTGCATACCGTGTCTGAGGACCTGATCTACTTCGTGCACGATGGATTCGCTGGGCTGAGTGCCTTCGTCAATGCACCTGTTGACGACAGTGAGGCCCGGAATGCGCGAATGCTCGCCGTGGGTGTGCTAGTGCCGCTAAGCTATGGGCGATTAGGAAGAGCATGGAGGCACGCCGAAGGATTGAAGACGATGGCGTCGGCACTCGCCGCAAAGATGAAGGAGACGGATATATTGGAAGAGTATTGGCAAGCAAACCAAGCGAAGGATGAATCAGCCATGGCGGAAGAGGCTGTCGAGTCGCCATCGCTCACTTTCCAACCTTCAAGACCGTCCCAGGGCCACGTTAGGAATCGTTCGGCCTCTGATGGAGCGGCCTTGTTACCCCCTGGTCACAGACTATCTCCATACCATCCTGCCTGGAGCTTGTCCAAGTTGTTGGACACGTTTGGACCGCTAATCTTTCCCATACATCGTGCTGCGTTGTTACGCAAGCGTATTCTAATATCATGTCACGCACCCGTGCAGGAGGCTTGTAATTTCGGTCAGTCTTGATGACCTGCCACTCTCATGAAGAATAGTCTACTAACAGCGACCATAGTCTACAACATCTCTATTCTATCTAATATTCCTCAGTCGACATTCGAACTCCTATCCGCCGGCTCGCCTCCGCATCGTTTACGACCATTATTCTCCATCGGCGTGCACGACATCCCCTTCCTAGTCGAGGACTCGAAGAAGCCGCGGCGGAACAGCAGCACCGAAGCAACAGCCTCCGAAGGCGAAGCCGGAACGGGCTGGATAGCCTGCACGACGGACAGCATCCTCGCGAAGAAGGACACGCTGTGGGACCTACTAATCACGATGCCGCCCCCGCACGCGAGCAACGCAAAGCAGCACCTCTGGCCGAAAATCGAGCGTCCGG
The DNA here is from genome assembly GCA_902825475.1 of Hypomontagnella monticulosa. NCBI lineage: Eukaryota > Fungi > Ascomycota > Sordariomycetes > Xylariales > Hypoxylaceae > Hypomontagnella > Hypomontagnella monticulosa. The sequence goes on along the minus strand of CADEBF010000011.1, from coordinate 1,378,427 downwards.
GCAACGTCCCCGTGAGAGCGACGCAGCGCGATCTACGCCGCTTCCGCTCCCTCAAAGCCGGGCTCGCGCGCCTGGCCCCTAGCTCTAGTGGTGATTCCCCCACCACCCCGCGCAGCAGCACTCTAATAAACCCCTACAACAACACGGACTTCCTCGACGAAGCCGCCGAAAAGGAAATCGTCGAGCCCCTCTCCTGGACCGCCCTCGCGTACAACGGCTTCATGTGGTGGGCGTCGGCCGGCGAGCAGGCGCGCGCCGAGCAGTCCGAGGAGGCGGCGCGCGACGCGGAATTGCTCGCGGACCTCACGGCCGAGCCCGCCGTGCGCATGGAGGGCCCGCTCTCCACGTCCATCGCTTCGCTCGCGCCGCGGCGGTCGACGGCCCCTGCGGACTTGGATGAGGCGCGCGCGGAGCTGGCGACGATCGCGTATTTCCACCGCCTCACGACGCTGGTCCTGGGGACCCTGGCCGATGTGGTCGAGAGCTCGAGTAGTGACGAAGACGAAGAGGAGCCGGATGATGAGGATGAGGGGGACGACGATAATGGGGCCGCGGCACTGCTAGGTAGTCGCAGGGGTTCGGCGGAGAGCGAGCAGGATGGACGCGGGATCCGGATTGGTAGTGAAGCCGTTTCCCAGATGGGCCTCGATGTGTGGAGTGCCAGCGATGCCGAGTTCGTGGCTGCGGTTGCGGCGGCGTATTTTGGCCGCAGGGTCCGTGTTGAGGGGAAGGGCGTCGAGGTTTGTGGTGTTCGGGTCTGCTGATCTGGTGGGTGAGGTACTGCCTGCGGGCGTGCGGTGCAACATGTTGTTGCGAACTGCGTAGTATCTCAGACGACGATTCGCACTATGAGCAGAGACGAAGGATAAGGGGTGCTCTTCATTTTACTGTATAAATACGTACTTCATCGTGCGTGAGGGAGAGAAGGATGAGGTAGGATAAACCTACCATCGCGAGGTTAATCAAGACATAGCGGCCGGAATAGGGGGAAGGGAGGCGTTCCCATTCTGCTTATTTGTGTATATCATAATTCGCTTCATAGCAAGGCCAGAGATACAAATGAATTCATTAAAGCAGGCAGGACTTCGTGGTCATTCTGTTAAATGGATGCATGAAGTCGACTCCGAATAGTGATGTGCTACACTTGGATTCGTAGTCGTTTCTAGATACTAATTAATGTATGTCTGACCTCGACGAGTACTCGTATCTCGAGTTCTCTTTAGCCTTCAGCTTCACGTTACATACGATATGAACCATATCAAGCATTACCATTACGAACAGACAGCGATATCAAGTGAACATCAGAATTATGTTTTATCTGCGTAGCGTATGGACTTGGTCTAGTTTGTACGCCTATAGCAAATCCCTTCCCCCAACGCCACGACGCCAATCCTATGCTGCTGCCGTAGCGTACGCATCTTTTCCGCACAAGACTATCTTTACACAGGCGCCATGCTCGTAGACGCCCGACCTAAAGTCAGGCCAACACTCAAGTCTGCAAGCTGCGATGCCATCGACCACTATATTTTGATCAAGGGGAAATACGCGCAATTATTTAAATCATTGGTCCCGGATAGGATAATCCACCATGGGATTGGTATCCTATGACTCGGGTTCGGTATCGGTGTTAGTCTCGCTGGTGCTATCCTCTTCCTCCTCGGTGCCACTCTCGTCATCCGAGTCCTCTTCGTCTTTCCGCCTCTTCGGCTTCGTTGCGACACTACCTCCTTTAAGCGCGCTCATCTGGCCGGCGAGAGAGTCTATAGGACAATGTTAGAACGGGTACGTTATACAATTCAGGGAACAGGAAACTTACCCTCTTCGGGCTCACTGATCTCGTCCTCTGCAGCCATTGCGGCCGCCTTGCTGGCATCCTCGACATTAAGGGTTACCTCCATCTTCGTATCGAATCCAACGTAACTGTCGCACACGACATGCATAGCAAAGCTGTAGGCATTAGCTTGCGGCGGAGCAGCAAACTGCGCCTTCAGGGTCTGCATGTGGTATGTCGGCTTTCCATCATCAGTGAATATAGGCTTGTCGAAGGTAGTGAAAGGGAATGGTTGTACGGCCATCTTTCCCTGTTTGCTGTCCGAGAGGAAGATATGCCATTTCGGCGAATGATCACGCGAGAAGTAAGGCGCGAAAGTGAGTGGTGGTGATACGGGCTTGCTTTCCTTCTCCACGACAATGTTACCATTTGCGTCCTTCACTGTCTTCTTGCGCCCCATGAGAGCATCCAAGTCATCCTCGGCGGGGTCGATATCCTCCAAGTCGAGCTCATCAACCTCCGGAACGTCTGTGCTTCCAGGGGGGATGAATCGGCCTTTGACAACTAGCGTAACCAGAGATGACGGGATAATGAAGCGCTCGCCAGCAACCTTGAAAAATGCCTTCTCGACTCTGAAGTAGGGGAGCTGTTGCGCAACACTGACGGCTGTCTTGTATTCCTCTTCACTCAAAAGGCCCTTTCCAACGGCAAGACTCCTGCGTCGATCATCAGGTAGATCCATGAACTCCTGAACGGTTAGGTGTAGCCTCGAGTCACCTTCGATGGCCTTCACAACAGCGGGTGTAAAGTGAGGAAGTTGGAAGAGCGGAGAGGCCTTTGGCGGGATTGCTTGGATGAGACGCTGGCTGGTATAAAATGAGGAAAGGATGGGGGCCACGTTGCCAAATGCAAGTGAGATAGCCCTGAAGGAGCCGCAGAGACTTTGCGCAATAGGTGCAACCATGTACTTGGCACTGTTCAGGGCCGGGTCGTCGAGTTCCACGCGACCAAGGTATGCCCAGAGAAGAGCAAGAACCTTTCTCCTAACGCCACTCTCGAGATCTTCCAGCTTTTCCTTGTCTTGGACTAATAGTCCGCCAGCAAACGGGGCAGCTTGGCCCTCAGCCAGTATCCTAGATTCGATTTTCGAGAGACCAGACTCGGCTTTATCCCCCTTTAACGCCTCTTGGAACTCCTTGCCGCCGCTGAGGGCAGTCACAAGGTCTCCCTCGTCCATATCCTCAGTGTACTCGCGGAATAGGTTGTTTGCGCTTTCGACGAGAACCCCCTCCTTGGTCATGCGCTGGGTACCGTACCACCACGATCCGACATAGTAAGGCAACATGACTCCCAGAAGCACAGCGTAGACAAGCACAACGTATTTACCGTTGCCCTCGGACACGATAAACTTAGGGAGCGCGATTCCGATACTGAAGCTTTGCTTGCCGTCGGGGTGTCCATATTGGATGTAGTTGTTGCGGACTTCCTCGTCGGTAAGTGCCTGGTAGGCCTTCGTAAGCTCGACCCATTTGTCGTTCAGCATCTCGGCGGTTTCGTTCTTAGCGGGGTCTGGTCTGGCCTTGTCTGGGTGATATTTAAGGCCAAGCTTCCTGTAATGAGATTTGATCTGTTTCTCGGATGACGACTATGAAAAATTCTGTTAGCTCAGTCGCGGAACCGTATATGAAATAGGAGAAATTACTTCGGATACGCCTAGGATATCATAGGGATTCCATAGCTTAGCTGTTGTTCGTTGGGTAGTGACGATAAGATACATCATAGCGGCCATCATGGCCCAACCCAGCACGACAGCAATGCCGCGTTTGAGCTTGCGCTGCTTTCGCTTCTGGGCAGCCCGAAGCGATTGTACGAGGTCGGCATGTTCAGGTTGGTATGAAGACTTTATTCGTGGTGCGAGAGCGGTAGCGTCGGTACTCGGCGAGAGCAGACTGTAAGTAAGTGGGAGCGTGACGATGCTTGTTAGAGTGAAGACGAAGAAGGGGTAGAATTGACCCTGCTCGTCGTAAGAGTACTCGGAACTCATGGTGTAGACGAGCCCTATAGCAGGGTCTTTGAAATTAGCTACGTCGAGAACCTCAAAATATGTTAGATTTTAAATTGTTGGTGGTGAAGAAAGAGGAACTCGTGCTGCGTTGGACTAGATTTGGTTAAATTTAGAAGCGCGGTCGAGCAAGCTGTCCAAAGGAATCCAATGTACCGTCTTGAATCGTGGCCTTCTAAATTTCGAGTGGCTACGTACTAGTGGGTCTCTAATCTCTTATCGATAAGTTATTCCTCTACCTTCAGAGTGGCGTGTTCACTATATTCCATCATAGGTGTGCCTGACTAGAGAGGTTGGGGTTAGTTAATATATTATTAGTATATAATTATAATTATGTTTCCAAGTTTCTGTAAAAAAGGCCGTTAGATCAAGCGCTTTAATGTTATAAGCAACTCCTCTTGGTATGGATAAAAGGAAGAGAGAAGTGTATAAGTTTACTATTTAAGACAGTCATTGGGTTTACTCTGTATTCGAAGGTCTCATTTGGTCTCAGTATTCAGTCTCGAGGTCATTGACTAGTGTCAATCACATCTCATAAAGAATCACATCCTCGCATATTACATGACGAAGCCTTTATAAGTATTCGCATTGTTTGCTCTTATCGAATATCTAGCAATGAGTAAACCTAGATCTTTGAATTTGGGGTATTACGACTCTACCCAGAGTCCCTGACCATAACGCCATTATCTCGTACCGATCCCCGTAGCACCCTCCTTAATTACCCAACAAACGGTATCAACGTCCCAACTTTCTGCTTGTAGTGGATGTAATCGTCCCCGAAGAAGCGGACAAGCAGCGCTTCCTCGTGTCTGACTCTGCTCGAGAAGAACTTCCATAGGACGATAGTGTAACCCACGAAACAGAAGGGATTCCCAAGAACCATTTGCGTGCCAATTCCCCAGTAGAAGAACCCAAAGTACGCCGGATGGCGCAGGTACGAATAAAGACCCGTAGTAACTAGGGCGTGGGTATCCTTCTTGCGATGCTGGATAGTATGATTGAACGACTGGCCAGCCTGGACCATAGCCGCGCTGCGAACAAACTGCCCGCCAAGCACCATGATGAACCCCAGCAGCAGTATGATATGGCCACTATAGAGAGGTGCCCAGGATCGATCTGGGAACAGCAGCTTAGTGAAGAAGCACTCCAGCGAGGCCGTGACGTGGGCAATCGCATACGCGGGCCAGTTCGCCGTCAAGAGGAACGAGCCAATATTCGCAACGGGGGTATTGTACTTCGCCGTAGTCCAGAACTCGAGGAAGTGGAACGTCGACAGCGCGGCGATGAAGAACGGCAGGCGCCACAACGGCGACGAGGTAAAGACGAGGACCAAAGCCATGGCCACTACGGACAACGCAAGCGCGATTCCGAGGAAGAAGGAGCGGATCGCGATCCCTTCGAGAGACTTCGGCTGGCCGGGGAAGTAGGCCTTTTCAGGCGACATCTGGGCGTTTTGCGCACCGGGACTGAGGAGTGGCAGCAGGTTAGCACATCCGTTGTTTGAGCGCGTGTTGATAGCAGCTAGTTTAGCTAGAGATCGTCGGCGCGTGTTGAAGCCCGTCGCCCAAGACACATCCTCCTCCTCGTGCTCATTTAGAGGAGTCAGCATGGTAAGAGTAGGCGTGGTAGGTGTCGGCGATGGCGTCGGCGTAGACATCGCCGTCGAGATAGATGGTAGAGCAGCAGTCGACATACTGGCGCGTTGGAACTTGGATGGATTGTTGAAACTAGCTATAGCTTGTAGAGGCGAACGTGGTCGTAGATGAAGGAAAACGCCCAGGCAGTGCCCAAGCAGCGTTTGCTCAGGTTGAAGGTTCGATAGCACCAAGATGAAAATAGAAAGGAAGCTTACCTATCCGGTTGTGAGTCCATTGTGGTCCTGAGGAGCTCTTTCTCCCTCTTGAGTGTCTAGAACTCTTCTCGCTTGGTCTCAAGGACAAAGGCGAGCTGATCGAAGATCTAAGCCATAACTTGTAGGTGTGGTGTTTAGAGCGCGACAAGTAACGAACGGTTTTGTTACCTCCGCGGTTGAGAAATAGCTTTACGGCCTTTGATCCGGTTAATGCTATAATTTTGTGGGGCTGTTACTGTACTGCCCACCTATTTTAAGTCTTCATGTGAAGGCATCAATATCAATACCTGCGTGAAGTAAGATATACAAACTGAAATATTATGATCTAGGGTTCACGGCAAGTAAGATGGATTAATTTTCATGTTTTCTTATTCATCTATAAATCAAAGGGTATCATAACTTTTCCCTGTATCCTCATTACTATAGGTCGTTCAACGCCGGGTCAATCAAGCCCTCCAACTCCTGACGCTGGATAAGCCGTCTCATCTCGGCTTCGTCACGAAGCCATTCCTCGTCAAGTCCCTGTGTACCGGGGGTGCCCATACCAGAATCCTGAGCTCCTATCCAGAATTCCCCATTGGCGTTGTGTTCCTCCCAATTCGTCATATCCTGCATCATGTTGTCAAACGCCATGGGCTCTTGTGACAACATTGGATCTGGGTTTCTTCCAAGTTCCTGAATGAGCGCTTGTTCGATGACATGCTGGCTCTCCAAATGAGCCTGTAGTTCGCCATTGTGAGTGAACTTGGCGTTACATCCGGCAATCGTGCAGGGGAGCGTCTGTCTGGACTTCTCTCCGAGCCCCGTAAGCTCTTCCAGAAGGTTAGATGAGGGCTCCTGCTTAGCTCCAGATGTGCCTTGAGTCTGCTCTGGTCGTTCATATTTCAGATGGACATAACGAACGTGATTCTCCAGGTTGGCCTTGGTAGCAAAACTTTCACCGCAGCCAACAGTGTGTGACCAAGCAGCTAGGTCTTCCGTTCCACTTAGATCAACCTGTCCGCAAACAAATCGCAGCCCTTCGTGGAAGCTCCGAATATGAACGTTAAGGTTCGATTTCTTAGTGAACATCTTAGTGCAGCCGGGCCAGGTACAAGCAACGGTCTTTCGCTCCTCCAACGTCTTAGGGGTGGTATGCTGCGATTCGATATGTTGTTCGAGATCGGGTCTTCCGTTGCATTGCAGTCCACAGAACATACAAGTTATGTGGGCTTGCTTCATGTGAGCCTGCAATTGAACCATAGTGGTGAATCCAACTCTCTTTCGCTGGCTGCCATCGCCATCATCCTGCTGACTACTGCATTCCTCACACCAAAAGCGGATCTCGCCATGTTCTCGTTCTTGATGGCGCCGGAGGGCTCCAGCACTGTCAAATCCCTCTCCACAGGCTGTTCCTGACACACCGTCTGTATGGTCGCAGGGGAACGCGGATACGTGGAGATGCTCAGCACGGATGTGGCGCTGTAGAGTCTGATGTTTGCGGAACGACTGGTTGCAAGGCGGGAAATCACGGCACCGGAATCTCTCCTGGCCTTCGTGAACAGCCTGGTGTCGGCGAAGACGAGTAGCAGTCATGAAACTCTTGCCGCACCCCTCGTGGGCGCAGACATGCGCTCGCTCATTGGTGTGGGATCCTTTGATATGCTGCCGTAGGTGCTTCTCCTCAATGTAGTCTTTATCGCAGCCTGCATACGTGCATTTGTAAGGCCTCTCCTTATTGTGGGATCGCAGGTGGGCAGCAAGTCGAGCCGGGCGGTTGAATGTCTTGTCGCAATTGGGAAAGGTACACTTTATTGTCTTGAGATCGGAAGGGAACTTGCGCGCCGGAGAAAGCGGAGTCAATGGAGTATCATTGGCACGATTGGTAGATGACGTGCCAGCATAATGCGATTCGTCATCAGTAACAACGTCGTCGGCATTATATTGGTATTCAGGGTCTACTAGAGTACGACGCAGATTAGTTCATGAATCGCAAAGACGAGGTGAGCAGCCTACCATCGTCAGGATCGTCAAGCCGTGGTCGTTGAGGCTCAGGAAAGGTGAGTTCCCCTGCCTCCGCTGCCTTCCGCTTCATTTTGAAGGCAGTTGTCATTGACCATGACTCGAGATGGAGTTGTGTACTAGCATATGTAAGGTATGCTCATGAGCAACCTAGAATTACTTACCTGTATCTTAGCAATTGAGGAAAATATTGTGCCGAATTGCTTATCGGTATCGATATCGATATCGGTATTCGATCAAGTGTGCACGTAGACATACACCCCTGTGGAGTCGGTGAAGGGCGCTAACCCACAAAGAGATATTCAGTGAACAGTAAAGGTCAAAGCGTTTTTTCTAGCCACACGTTGGACGTGTAGTCATTGATTAATCCTTGTCCTTGATTCTTTCAGCCTTCCCAAATTTCTAAAATTTCTACGTTAGCATCGCATTCCACCACTCAGCGTCCTAGTCTGTGGTTTGTCAATCAACATATCGGCTGAACGGACCCTCTGACAGGCAAAGCTTTCGCTTCCGAATCTTTCGAATAATCAAGCTCGGCCAAAGATGTCTGACTATGGTGATGATGGTGATGTTGGTGGAGGGTAAGTTAGGCCTTCTGCGCATCCCACGCGCCCGGTCTTCTAACACATCCCAGAGATGAGCCCATGTACGAGGATGAGGAGCCTCTCGACGATGAGCTCGACCCGGAAGTCCCCGACATTGATGATGAAGAGGCAAACAACAGAGGCGTCGAGGAGGAGGGTAACATAATCATCTCAGGCGATCCATCTGCTGCCGCGAATCAGACCAAGTCCACTACGAAGTCGATCAAGGACAAGAAGATTCCCAATGAAGAGCGAAGTACAACTCCGTATATGACGAAGTACGAACGAGCTCGCGTCTTGGGAACTAGGGCACTACAGATCAGGTAGGCAATACTAGTAGGAAAGCCAGGATTCAGTAGATGCTGATGATTTGTCGCACAGTATGAACGCCCCTGTTCTTGTCGACTTGGAGGGAGAATCAGATCCGCTTCAGATCGCTATTAAGGAACTCCGCGAGAAGAAGATTCCCCTTATTGTCCGCCGCTACCTTCCTGATGGATAGTACGTCCCTAGTCTACCTTCCTATTAACATAGCAGCTAATGCTAATCATTGCGCAGCTATGAGGACTGGTCATGCGAGGAGCTGCTCCAGTGAATGGACTCAGGTATCTATAATATCTCGGTCATTTACAGCCTGAACATGAGACTTCTCCTAGGACGACCTTGAAGGATCCTCATTTTCGTCACGGACAAAAGGTTAATATATAAGACTGCGCGACAAGAAACCATCAGAAGGTATTGGGGATGTGTGCATGAGCGCGGAGTTAGTGGTTGCTTTTCGGAATATACCGGATTTTTCCCTAAGCATACGCTTCTTAATAACCCGCATTTTGGAGCCGGCATTTGTTCTGCTGACCGTGTGGCATCTATATGCCCAACTGGGTAGCTATGGGCGATGTTATCATGTCTTCATTCAACGTTGGCGATCTTGTCAGCTGCACCTAGAAGGGGGTGATGGTCCCATGATAGTGATTGGGCGGTGGACAACGAAAGATGTCGCCGGATGCGGCGGAGTCCTCTCACCGAGTTCACCGCTAAAAGCTTTGCATTGGTTGGTCGCCTTACCGTTGCAGCTGATTGACAGCAGAAGAGGAAACAATACTAAGTATATTGAACTTCGCGTTAGTCAAAATTAGGCTTATAAAGGTCGTGACAGTCCATTTTTGAGGCGTTTTAGTGAACAGGCTATCGCGCTTGTATTGAGAAAAAAATCACTCCTGAACCTATTTATTCCGGCTCATCGAACGACTTGCCAGCACATGCGTATTATTGAATGCTAAGGTAGGCCTAAAATAGCGGTAGCCACTTCGTATTGAGAGGATGAGTTCCGTGTATATGTGCATATTATCCAATGCGGTGTGACCACTTCATGTAAGGTTATCGAGTGAAGTCCTACTCTATTCCCGCCAAGACCCCAAACCAATCAATATTCCTTAGGCGACGCGTTGGGGGAAGCGGCTTACCAGCTGTATGGACCCATGACGTCGTCTGACAGCCGGAGGATCCATGTCAGCTCCTGCAGCCGCATTTCCTCTTTGCATTCGGACAGCTCGTAATAAACGTAGGTAGCGATTCAAAGTAGATACAACTCAGCTTTCGGATACCAAGCCGAGTTAATGCAGCTCCGAAAACTGTAGGTGTACTAGTAGGATTATACGACAGAAACTCGAAATGAAACCTTGAATATAACACGCCTTATACTTTACATGTTGAAGTCTGATAGTCCAGATGTCTAAGCTCATGAAGTATTAAAAGGGTATAATACTATAGCATTCAATATTGTGTTCTAGACATTTATAAGGTTGGAAGCAACACTGCTTAGCTACCAATACAACACGTAGTTTCTGATACGGTTTTAATCTGCCGTTGGACGAGTATCGAATGTTCTGATCGTGGACTCGAGCGTTGCTATTTCCGTAGCACTCTCAACATTAAATAACCATGTTGTTTGCTGTTGGCAAACGTAAATATATCACACAGGACTCATCAACCCAGTAATGATCTATTGAATGCTCGCAAGATGACTTAAGGATTCGAACAATTGCGTGTAACTGCATATGTAAGTATCTCCCTTGTCGGGTACAAACCAAACGCAGGACTCCAGATCTCCTACTAGGGTCAGCAAAAGCACGAGCTGTATTGTCGATCAATATTAGCTATATAATCCTTCTCGTCCACTTTTCCTTCTACATTTTTCTGTGATAGCCAGGCACGACTCGACAATTAGGAAACTAGGGAACCTCCATTTGGTGCTCCCTTCCAAGTTCCCTTGTGTACCGGCGCTATATTCTTTGTTCCTGACTAGACAACGAGAGATCAGCAACCTTTCCTTCTCCCTCTCTCCTTCATCCGAAAAGGCTCCTTACCAGGATACATCAACACAATACAGCCTCCACCACAGCCATGCAGTTCTTTGCGCTTATTACCAGCCTAATCGTGGCTGCGACCTGCGTCTCTGCTCTCCCAGCAGCCCTGTTAGCTAAGAGAGAGATTGGAGGTGTAAGTTCTAGTTCAAAGCCTGAGCTTCCCTTATTCAAGACCCCCTACTCCTGGTTGGCAGATAACTAACTTCTTGCGAATTTCCAGATCTTGATCTGTAACGGCGCCAACGCCACGGGTCCCTGTCACTACGAGGTCTATTCCATGAACGACTGCCACGATATGCCCGAAGGCTTTTCTGCCAAGACCAAGACTTTTGCTCCTGACGGTGATCGCTTTTTCTGCTTCCCTAAAGTGTAAGTTACTCATTACTTTTGAAGATATTTTTCTCTGTTTACTGCGCAGGTTAGCTAATATAGCGCTTGATACTATACAGAGGCCGATGCGATGAGATCTGCACATCTCCCACTGGTTGTACATTTGGTTCTGTCGATTTCAACAGCCCCGTCAAGTACGACCTATCCAAGATACAGTGGGACCACCTCATCGAATCGTTCAGATGCAACTTGAACACTACTGCAGCATAGCCGACACCACAGCGTTGACGAAGATAGTAACGAGAATCTAAAATGGTCTAGATAAAAGAAGCGATTTGCGGTGATTTTTCCCAAACCCGGTGTCTATCAAATATTTTATCCCTTCAAGATGCAAACGGATCAGTTTATTAGCGGGCCAGTTATCAGCGACATCACGGAGTCTAATCGGTATTCGGCGTCTTGATGGTGCTAAAATTGCTAATGACGTCGGTCTAGATGCTTGGGATGTGGGGTCAGGGATAGATAAAGAAAAGAAAATGGTTACTTCTACGAATGATGGCGGGGTCAGCTCCCCTCTTCGTCTCGAGCGTTGAAAACTGCCGGGAGGAGCTTGAGGGGCGGGACGCGGTTGATGCAGCTCTCACATCATTGATCGTTATTATTACAATATTTTAACTGCCTTGTACATATTGAAACACATATTCGTATTGTTTTAGACTTAATCAACATCAGTCGAGATCTAATTTTCCCTTCATCTTGAAATATACCTAGGTCTATCTAACTAACAGCTTGGGCTAGTGTTGTGTCTCACTTTAGTTCAACCCGCCAGGAAACCTTCAAATCATCCATCTACAAAGTTACACAAGAATTACACATAGGCAGTCGCAATAGTAATAGTAACAAGATGACCTTCGAGACCAAAGCCACAATCACCACCTTCGGTGGCAAGCTGCTGAAGTTGCAGCACCAATCCACCAGCACCGGGACGCCCATGAACGTGAACCTCTACCTCCCGCCGGCCGCCGTCTCCGGGTCCAAGGTCCCCGTCCTCATCTACCTATCAGGGCTAACCTGCACGCCGGAGAACTGCACGGAGAAGGGGTTCTTCCAAGCGCACGCGAGCCGGCGTGGTATCGCGCTCATCTGGCCAGACACGTCTCCACGAGGCGCCAACATCGCGGGCGAGACCGACAGCTGGGACTTCGGGGCAGGCGCGGGGTTCTACGTGGACGCGACGGCGGAGCCGTGGAGCAAGCACTACCGGATGGAGACGTACATCACGACGGAACTCCCGGACGCGCTGTTCGCGGCGTACCCGGAGGTGCTGGACTCCGCGCGCGTCAGCATCACGGGACACAGCATGGGCGGCCACGGCGCGCTGACGCTGTACCTCAAGAACCCGGGCAAGTACCGCAGCGTCAGCGCGTTCGCGCCCATCAGCAACCCGAGCCGGTGCCCCTGGGGCGAGAAGGCGTTTACGGGGTACCTGGGGACGGATAAGGAGGAGTGGAAGAAGCACGATGCTACGGAGCTTGTGAAGGCGTGGAAGGGAGGAGATTTGAAGGCGTTGGTTGATGTTGGAACGGGCGATAACTTCTATAAGCAGGGCCAGCTGCTGCCTGAGAATTTTGAGGCCGTGGTTAAGGAGGCGGGGATTAAGGGTTTGGAGCTGAGGTACCAGCCGGTAAGTCCCCCTTTTTGGTGTCTACGAAAAGATGACCCTTCAATGGGAGGATTGGCTCTAACCGGCTTACAGGACTATGACCACTCATACTATTTCATGTCGACATTCTCTGGAGACCATGTCGAGCACGCCGCCAAATACCTGTTCGCTTAGGGGTAGTGTCGACAAAGTGAAGGTAACTGGGTGGCTAGTACTCATGACACCAAAAACGCCACAAGCTTGGTTTGCGTTACAGTCCGAGACGAATAAAAATAATGGCAATTATGACAAGGTGGTAACTTGTACGAGCTAAGCAGTAGGGACGTTACGTCACTTATGAAAAGCCAGATATGTAGAGGGCATTCAAACGTGGTTCTTTGTTCAAATTACGTGGTATATATTAACAATCGAAGGCACGGATATCTTCAAGCAAGAAAAAGACAACAGCAACGCCGCCCCTAATCGGAATCGTTAGGTGTGGACCTTCCTACTCTTCGTCTCTTCGTTTCATTTCCTCTCCTCTTAGCTATTCCTCTTCTCCACGTCGGGACTGAACCCTTCCTTCTCGAGCTTGCTCTTCGTTTCCGCCTCCGCTTCTCTTCGAATACGGTGGAACGCGAGCTTCTCGAACCGGCTCATCCCCTTCCACCAGTGCTGGCCGCCGTCGTGTTCGCTGATCCGCTCGATGAGCTCCGACGTCTTGATCCGGACGTCCTTGTCCTTGTGAAATAGCCCCAGGGCTATGTAGAAGAGTCCTGCGTGGGACTCGGGCGCTACTGACAGCAGCAGCGATATCTCGTCGTAGGAATGAATGTACTTGGAGAATGCTAGGTAGATTTCCCGACTTTGCGCCGGAGTAAGACGCTGTGACCGAAGACGGTCATGCATGTGATGTAAATCGAGACCCTTCAGGGGTCGAATGGTGTATAGCTTTGCGAGATCCTAGAAATGGTTAGTTGACCGCTGTGGCTTGATAAATCATTTGAGATTGCTCCTCACCTGGATGTAGCTATAGTAGCTTCGGGTATTCCTCCAGCCCTCGATCCTGCACACGTTGCCAGCGAGCTCTTTCTGCTTGGCATTGTCGTCCGCCCAGACATATCCATGTCCGCCCGTGAGAGTCTCGTACTCGTCGCCGCCGATGTACAAAGCACTGGCGCCATAGACGGTTTCTTCGAAAGCTGCGGCTATTCGCGTAAACCTAACGACCCAATCCCGCCATTTAGCTCGAATAACTCGTTCACCACGTCTTGCCGTTATGCTCTTGAGAATATCGTTCATAAAGACCACGTCGCCCGTAAGGTCCGCGTTCGAATTGGACGAACCACTGAGCATGTTCGCAAAAGACGGGTTCTGCTGCTGGAAGTATACAAGCCCCTCCGTAATCGGCGCCGGCTCGATTTTCTCGCTGATCTTCATCCGTCCGGTCTGGAGATCACATAGAAGATCCCACCACTCCGGGTGCAGCTCGAAAGTCGGGTTTGTAACCCCGGCGATGAATCCGGGGACTTTCAACAGATCGTCAACCTTGGTTAGATCCGTGTATGGGAATGCGTGTCTCGTGAACCCTCGTAGGAGGCCGCCAGATACAAGAGCGCATGCAGCTAACACTGCCTCTGCGACTTCGCCTGACGGCATATTATGTCCCAGAAATATCACCCTCTTCTGGGTCAGGAGGGCATTAGCAAGTACTATTATGGGATGGGTCCCGGGGCCATTAGTGGTTAGGTGAGTATGTATAGAGAATTGTTGAGCCGACTTTGTATGGGGGTCCGAAAAAGTCTGGATCAACTTGATAAGAGAGAAATCCCCAACTGTTTCTGGCATGATTGCCGTTGGGATTTTGACGGGAATTGGGATGCCCTTGTACATGACTTTGCTTTCGAATTCGTGCGTGTCTCGCGGGACTGAATAGGCAGATTGGCCTTCGAGATGAGCTTTCGTTCCTGCTCGAGATATGCCCTGTAATTTAGGAGGGCTTCTGCTTGCGTCGAATGGTTCCCCAACACCATCGCTTTTGTCCGCCGCGATTCGCATCTGTATCATCTGTTCGAACTTTTCCACGAAGAGATCTTGATTATTGCTAGATTGCAATAAATATCTCTCCAGTAGGTTGAGCTTTGGCATTAGGGAAAGGTCCATATTATTGACGGCTTCGTATAATAATGCCAATGTCTCTGGGACTGGAGACTTGTAATATTCTTCTAACGCAAGTAATAGGAGAGGCTGTGATATCAACATTAGAAGTTTGAATGCGGCTATCTAGACGATTCTATAACTCACCTTGTAGATATGTAAAAAGGGATGGCGCGTGCATATAGCCATGGCCTTGACTACGGCGCCTCTTTTGACTGTTTTGTCGTGTCTGGTGTAGACTAAATTCAATACGTATATTAAAGGAGGTCCTTCTCCTCCTTCGGGTTCTGATTCGGCTGAAGAGGAATCGTCGTCCCAGTCGTCATCGTCATCATCGTCCTCGTCGTTGTCATCGTTATTATCGTCTTCGTTAATGATCCCAGCGGCCTTATCCCTTCTACGTTTCCTCCGCCTTCTTCGTTCCTCCTTCTCCTTCAATGCTTCCTCATCCTCTTCCTGGCTCGTATCCTTGTGAAGAAAGAAAATCGTCCAATCCTGGTTGCGCGAATGAACCTGATCCGGTAACATGAGTTCCGCCAACATATGCTCATCCCCTGTTATTGCGACAGGATATTGATGCTCCATGACCGGGCCCCGGTCTATGTCAAAGGAGGCGACCAAGATATACTCGACATGATTCTCGGAGGATTCTCGAGGGTACTGCGAGCGTAGTTTCCTGGGCGATTGGCCATTGGGATTGGGTCGCTTCGGCGCAGAGAGAGAAGAATGTTGCGAAGATGATGCGGCGGTCTGGCTCCCTAGCGACGAAGTTTTCGATTTCGAGCTAGGATCCGACGTGCGATCGTTGTTTAACATGGGAGGTTGAGGCGATCGCGGGGGACGTGAAGTATGAGACATCTGGGACGGGGATCGCGAAGATAGAAAGGAGGAGAGAGATGCGCGATGGGTACCAGTGGTGGCGCCATTGGAAGTAGACTGGCTGGTATTTGTCCGCGAAAGATAGGGGAACGCCATTTGAACCGATGCCATTAGTAGTCGATTACTCTGATTCGGTATGATCGTCGCGGTTGACGGGTCCGCCGCGCGGATAGACTCGTCGGGGCGTTAATCCCCACGACCGGATCTCCCTAGTTCCTTGACTGGCAAGACACGAGGCTAAAACCTCGAAATATTGCCGATATAAGTATAACTTCGACTTGCGCCTATATCCAAGTATCCCTTAAAATAAATTGAAAGGCGATTGAAGTTCTCTGGCCCGTTTCGGGGAATTCGATTCAGCGCTGCTTTGCCATTCGCAAACTTCGAACTCAGGGGTTGTCGCGTATATCTAGAGATCTCGATGTCTCGGTACTCGCGATAGTACTACCGACCGAACCCAGAAATCAGACCAGAAGATGAGAAATAATTACGACAACGAAATTGGGAGATTGGAGTCAGACAGAGCACTGGACGAGACATGATCTGCTACATGGCCATCTCTTCGGTAATGTTTGAACTTAAAAGGTGGCACTTCACCCTGAGCAGGGGGGTGTGAGGTGTGAGGATTGGCGGAGTGGGAAAAAAGGTACGAGACAAAAGCGAAAGAGGTTTCGTATCAAATCAGACCCTTGAACTTTGGGATTTAGAAGACCCCTGTTGCCGTCATATGGCCAATGATTTAGCTCGGCTAGAGCCTTAGGGGCGTTGGAGACGCTAGGGGGTAGGGGCCTAAGGGGGGCTAGTTCATGTCTCTCCCCTTTTAGCGGTTTTTTAGCGCCATTGCACACTCTAACAGTTCTCTATGTGTACCTCATAGGTGTGGGATACCCTTGTGGCGCTTCACTCCACCCCACCATCTGCGACCAGTTCTACCACCATAAGTCCAATCAGGTATTCAAATCATCAGAGCTCAACTGACTCTTACATATAAGGTGAGGTCCCTTACAAAGGGAGGAATGGCTCATGGTCCATGGATCTATGTACCCGGTAGTTCGTGCCTAGCTAACGGATCTGTACGACATCAATGGCTTATTTTGCATCTTGTTTCCCACATGGCATAAGCCACATATGGTCACAACCTTATCTAAGTCTACCAAACTCTCAAGGGTTATCCGTGCAGTTTGTCTTCTAAATAACTCTATTCCAAGGTTCGTGTGCATCAATCCCTTCAATGTTCGTGGTCTTGTTGAACCCGGTCCGCAATTTTACAAACTGACTTGCGCCTCTATTTGACTTGACTCAAGCCAGACGGACATGTTAATATTCAATACTTACCTAGGGTAGCGTTGATAAACCTATGTACATAGGTAAAGCCACATTGTTTGAAACAAACATCGCCACAGGTTTTTGCTCTTATGCTTATTGATTTCCTATTGTTAGAATATCAAAGTTTCAGACTATGACCTATGAGTGTTTATTTGACGATCTTGCAACCATGTCAGATGGTACTACTTCGGTGGTGACCATTGAAAATTCTTAGAATCCAAGGGCAGCCAGTATCACATACATTCTTTCTGCTATACAGAAACACCTAAAGGGAACGATTCCTTGGGAAGTATGTGCTCATGCTCACTTCAATTATCAATACTCCTCGCGGCTTTACTAATAGATACTCATACCACGTTTATTCGAAAGCACTTAAGCACACAAGTAAGTGTTAGTTGATAGACGTGTGCTACGAAGTCCTGCAGTTACTATGTAGTTCATACATACAATGGGGTAAAAAAAATATGTGTGCATCCATACAAACTACACCAAAACTTAAGGTTTTCAAAGCTGAATTAAAAATCGAAGAAAAATTGCGAAATTGCCGAACTTGCTTATAATAAGTAACGGCTAATAGAGATCATATAAAAAGTAATTATGGCTATCAACGGTCAACGTAGCCAAAAGAGTCGCTCGATAAAGCGGCGGGAAGGTTGAAAATTCAAGGTGTATGTACCCCGCCATAGAATAATATATGGAGCAGTACATGAATAAGGGTAAAATCTCATACCCACCGTTTGACTGGCCTCCCATTTCTTCCACATAGGTAGAAAACAATATATGACACTTTTATATGATAGCTTTACTTTTATTATTTACGCTTATATATTTAAAATATTTTTACGAATTTCCTTCGATTTTTAATCGGGCTTTGAAAACGTTGAGTTTTGGTGTAATTTGTATGGATGCACACATATTTTTTTTACCCCATTGTATTTAGATCATTATCCTAAATTTGGAATAATCTTGCATGTCCAAAGGGTACATACCGTATCGATAATCGAAGATATAGACCTGTTCCTCGTGCAGGATCTAAGTCCTTCCACAATTACTTTCATAAGGCTAGTAGCTTATGGTGAAGTCTACGGGCTGGCTTTCTGGTAGGTAATCTAATACCTATGCATCTACTTAGGAGGTAAAGTTAAAGCCAACAGATATTGTATTAGTGATATTAACACCAATGTATGTTCAATTACCAGTCGAGTCTTAGAAGTAAGCTGTACAACAAAGGACTGTGGCTTAAATATAAAACATGAAACGTGAATACTTGCCCCTTCAGGATTGCATCACTTCGAGGTCTCTCTATAAGCAAGTTTAGGACCCAAGTAACCGATCGACAACATTAAAGCCTAGATCTCATATAAGTCAAATTAAATTTGATTGCTTGATGTTGTACTGACTTGAAATTGGCCAATGAGTCGCCAAAAGAAAGTTCCTCTGCTTTTTATTGTGAAAGAATGATTCGCGATGCTTCTTCGGTGTTGTTAAACGGCCCTTATCGATACATACATATGTGTATGTATACCGAATCTAGTAGGTGGGGTTAGTGGTTGCTCCGCAACAGCCCTATGCGCTAAGACCACGATGATACCCAGACTTCGAGATGGAACATCCCGCTACGTCCATACCTAGACGAATTTGGATTCGACCCTTCAAACTATCATATGTCAGTCAAGACGATTATTACGATACTCTGACAGTGATTTGAAGATTGAATTGACTTTTGGGAAAGCTTACATCGCTGATTCCTAAGAAGTGTACCTTTGAAGAAGCACATTCCACTTTGTTTACTTTAAGATCTGTACCACGGTCCTGGGAATTTAGTCGCGACAATGGTGAGTAATGAAACCCACTTGACAGCGGAGCTCCCTGCATTGATCGTCTCTCCCGATAGACGGCTGCTTGAAACCAAATTCTTACACCATATAGGCCATGCCAGCGGGATATAAGCCATCACCACTTGGTTACGGATCGCCTCGAAGCTCTCCTTTTCGTAGACCGGAGTCTCCTGCATCGCCGTCCGCACCTAGATACACGACGCCAACGCCGTCGCCGACGAAACCTGGCGCCGCCCATACCCCTTCTAGATTCGTTACTACGGTGGAATCACCAACGAGCAGCTCGGAGAGTCAGACACCCCGTAGATACGGTCAACCCAACGACATGCCACCCTTCCAACCTCTTGCTTCTCCGGTGCACATATCCTCGTCACGGACTCAGCCGCCGTTACAGTCTGCAGCCCAAGGGAATGCGCTCTCGCAATTGCAGCCGGCGCAACTCCGAATCCTCAGAGATGGATTCCAGATCCTGGATAGAGACAGCGATGGAATCGTAAATAGGGAGGACGTGGCGGATATGCTCAACCAACTAGGTATGGCCCATACTCGAAGCCGTTAAATATCAATTCTAATACATATGAAAATGTAGGACTACCGGCTGGCCCATCTGATGTATCACAATTCTTCCCACCAGCAGGTCCCCAAACGACGACTCTCGCCGTATTCCTGAACTCAATAGCCACAACGCTCGCCGCAATGTCGCCAAGCGCAGAACTCCTATCGGCATTTTCCGCCTTCGACGATGATGACAGCGGCCAGGTAGATCTCGCTGAACTACGCGATGCGCTACTACACACCGCCCCGGAACCCGGGGAGAGAGCGCTGACGCCGGCTGAGGTCGACAAGATCATGAGCGGGTTCAGCGGACGAAGAGCCTTCAGCAAGAGTATGGCTGGTGGCCTAGGCAAGCGTGGTGAAGTCTTCAAGTACCAAGAGTTTGTGAATTCTATCGTGGGTGGGAATGGGTCGTCAGAGCCGAATTCTCATGACGCCTCTGAAGGATGAGGTTATTGAAGGATCCAGATGGCAGGATCCCATTACTGTGTGTATGGATTACTTGATGGCTCATGGTATCGGTCGAGCTTTCATGAATGAGCATTGTCTTGCTGCTTGGGAGTTAAGGTTGGCCTGGTATGGTTATGGGAGACATGGCCAATATGTCACGGCTTGAGTGTAAAGTCCTTAATTTTGCTAGGACTTGCTAGATGTCTACTACATCTCATAAATACAGGTAATTCTTAGTATGATTGGAATACCTGATCAAATAAACACACTTACGCTTTGAAATGTTATAAGGGCCTGCAGTGCCTTAGCTACTAGTCATGATTTACTATCAATGATTACTAGGTTTATCCTCGCTATAAACTACGAGTAGTATAACCTCATTGATACCAGATGGGTTGGAATAGCCTCTGGACGTGGGAGGAATAGTGTTACAGAATGGCAGAGTGGTGATTACACGAGAGTAACTTTCTTCATCAAATTATACCAATTGACAATCAAGTAGCCATACGCGTACATCAAAGAATAGCCCACTCATAGTATCAATTGTAAACCAGTCAGGGAAAGTATATTAGGAAGTCTTACAGAGACGGGGCATAGGGTGTGTGATAACCAAACTTATTGCTTGATATAGATGACCGATGCCGCAAAGACTTTCCCGTACGGGATAACAAACAAAATAGAGCCAACTTTGCTGATGATGGGTTACGTTTTGATTGGCTTGTGCCCGTTCGTCAATTGCCTCCTATCCTATCCAGCCATTCAGAATGTGTGAGTATCCTGTTTACCACTGATCAAACGGATATTAACAGCATGATTGAATACCTAGCTGGACAACACTGTGGCATGTGCTCGATAACCATAATCTGATTGTTATTATAGCGTCAAAGAGCTTCAGTTGAAACAAACCCACAGTGGGAACAGTAGACGTAGACTCGGTTACAATCACAACTTGGCGGCTTGGCAAATCAATTCGTGGCAGTCAGCAATGGGCATCAGTGATTTGATCTCTGTTGCTGGTCCAAGCGTCTTGATTTCTTCAAACTCTTACATCAGATATGTACTTTCCCCATAGAAGGTTCGAGAATGTATTGAGGAGAAAAGGGGGTCCATTGGCTGGAGAGAGCGGGATTGTGTTTGGTTTACAGGGACCTGATGCCGCCCTCGGAACGATCCTTGCGACCCCTGTCTATCTTCTCATCTCGGCTTGCTAGGGTGGGCGACTCCGCGCACAGTATCCTATGTAAACGAGCCGCTAATGATGATATCAATTTGGGGTTTGATGAGATTCATATGAGAAGGAGGCAGCCGGAGTCTGGCGAGAGGAAAGCAAAGGTGCCCGGAACAACAGAGACATGGTCGAGATAGATTTAGAGGAGGGGTCTCACTTGGGCAGTCTGTTGCCGGTCAGAATGCTTCAAACACAACGTGTTGTTCAGCCTCTCGAATTGCGAGCGTGGCAACGGGATTGGCCTGGTAGAATGCTACGTGAACAGTCGTTACGGGAATATATAACCATTCAGAATACCGCCCTTACGTTGTAGACGCTGAAGACTTGTAAACAAACCCAGGCTCATACCCTGGCCCATTGGTTAACCGAACTTGGGTTCTCTTGAGTCTGTCAACACGAACAGATATTGGACAGATTATAGTGGTTTTGAGGTGATGATGGTAGCATCCCATAGTATTCATGTAGTAATGATAGATAGATGGTAGGTCGAGTTGGTGTTGAGAAACCTTGAATCCAGGTAGCGGAGAGGGAGTAGTACGTACCATAAGGTAGCATGCAGTAGCGGGGGGCTGGACCCGTACCTACCGCCGCTGTGTAGTACAGTCAATCGACTAAGCGTGGCCCTGCAACGGCGACAGGCAACGGCCACTGACAGGTAAGTACTGGAAACCTCTGGTCATAGCTTGGACCCGCCGTGGGACCAAGTATTCGGGACTTGTATTTCCTGGGGGTTTTTTTCTCAATTCTCCAAATTTCACAAAATTTCAAATCCCAGCCTGACGAATTTGCTCTTAGTATTTCCTGGGCACTTGCTTAGGAGGTATTCAACAGAGCAGCATACCACTATCTGCTTTTGTGCATGTTGGCTGTGCACGGTTCCGTGCCTGATGTGCAAAGTCTCGACGGGCTGATAAATCGTATCTATTCTCTTGTCATCTTTCACAATTCTCAACACTAAAAACCATTTTTAGTTCGTCCGTCCCTCCGTCACCCATATCCTCTTCACTTACTTTTTGCTACCACCGCGCTTCGTTGCAACGGCCTCCCTAGTGCCACCTCGAGCCTCCCTGGGGCCGTTCTAGTCGCCGTTCTTCAGTGCTGTCTTCCTAGGTTCAGGCCACTTCAGCTCTGGCCTCGCTGGAAGATATTTTGAAAAAAGAGAGGGGAATAGTTAGAACCCTTTTCTCTTACCTGCAACTGAACCGAAGTTGTCGGTATCGGTATCTAAAGACGGGGCCAACTTGGTAGTCTGCCCACCTGTCTTACTTTAAAGCTGGAATCGCCGTGTAAGTGATCCCTCCACTAAACAGCGTCCATAGCCTATTTGTCGAGTCGGAATAACCAAAAGTGTACACCACCAAAGAAGGAGAAAAAAACCACAATAGTGACAGTTTCTTTTTTCTTTCTTTCAAGAGTGAATTTAATTGTTCACATTGTTTCAGTTTTTGTCATAATATTTAAACTGCTATATGATCATTGTTATTCTCGGCGGTACAAACTAATTTTTTTTTTATTCACTATAGTTGACTAGGATCTGGCATCGAGCAGAAGGCTGTCGAAGGCATTTGAGTTAGAAGGATCGATCTATCTATTATTGCCTGTCTTAGGTAATAGTAGAGGTGTGGAAACCTTTTTTTATCTACGTACCGCCGCTTAACTAAAGCCAAAAACTTCCATTCCAAATGAAGGGCCTCTTCCCCAAAAAGTCCTCTAAGAAGCAGACTCCCGGCGACGGTAGCGAATCTCACCACACCCCCCACCACCAAGAGAAATTACAGCCGCAAACCCCTCGTTCCGAGCCTTCTTCGCCTGTGAAGTCTTCGTCCGGTACACCTAACAAATCTCCTACTAAGAAGCCCACACGCCCTGCATCGCCCGCTCAACGGGAGCAGCCTAAATCCCGAAGCTCTCGCTCCTTTGCGAGACACTCGACCGATCAGGGCTCGTCTTCGTCACGCCGTAGTAAAATCGATCACAATACACACCCCTTAAACCTACCACCGGACGAGCTTAAGCGACTGTCTGCTCAGTATTCTATGAGCAGTAGAAGCTCCTTGGACAAGATGGATGTGGACAAAGAAACCCCGGCCGTACCTCCGTCCTCGCCACCTCCTGTACAGCAGCAATCTTCATTTACTGTACCCGTCACTTCCCCGCCGACTAATGGGGTAAAGACCAACACCGATGAAGAGGCGGAGGGTCCGGCTCCTCCGCCTCATAGATCGAACCCTTCCAGTCCGGTTCCTACTGATGCTGAAGCTGCTGAGGCCCATAAGGCCGACGGCAATAAGTTCTTCAAACAGAAGGACTTTTCTCGAGCAATTGCCGAATATACCAGTGGTAAGTTACCTATTATAAAATTTGTCTCAATTTGAGGCTTTCATTGCTAACAACGGTACTAGCTATCCAACTTATGCCCGATGAACCTACTTATCTCAGCAATCGCGCTGCAGCTTACATGTCTAATTACCAGTACGATGCTGCATTGGAGGATTGCGTTCGAGCCGTTGATCTAGACGCCCAGAACCCTAAATACCTTCTCCGTCTAGCTCGCATTTACACTAACCTAGGACGTCCCGACGAAGCAATGACGACTTTTGGACGGATCCAACCCCCCACTTCCGCCAAGGATATGCTTACTGCGAAGGAGATGCAACGACATGTCAAAGCGGCTCAGGACGCTCTTGATGGTGGTACCAGTGGCTCTATGGTTCTACATGCATTGGACCAGGCAGAAAAGTTCCTTGGGGCTGGCGCAGGCAAGCCGCGCAAGTGGCAACTGATGCGAGGTTACGCTTATCTCAAGATGGGCGGCGCTAATTCTTTTGGCGAAGCACAGAACGTAGCTATGGGTCTCTTAAGGCAGAATAACCAGGATCCGGAGGCCTTAGTACTACGCGGACGCGCACTCTACGCTCAGGGAGAAAACGACAAAGCTATTCAGCATTTTAGAAAGGCGTTGAGCTGCGATCCTGACTTCAGGGATGCGGTAAAATGGCTAAGAACCGTCCAGAAGCTAGAGAGGATGAAAGAAGAAGGTAACACTGATTATAAAGCCGGAAAATGGCAGGCTGCATTCGACAAGTACTCGGCTGCGTTGGAGGTGGATCCTACTAATCGTGGTACAAACTCCAAGCTTTACAACAACAGAGCCATGTGCAGAATTAAGCTCAAGCAGTATGAAGAAGCAATCGATGATTGCGATCGAGCAGTCAGCTTGGATGCTTCTTATTTGAAAGCTCGAAAGACGAAGGCCAATGCATTAGGGCTAGCTGAGAAATGGGAGGATGCCGTTCGCGAGTGGAAGTCTATCCAGGAGCTGGACCCCGAGGACCGGAACATTGTAAGAGAAATTCGGAAAGCAGAGCTAGAACTCAAGAAGAGCCAACGCAAGGACTATTACAAGATACTTAAGGTCGCCAAGGATGCAGATGAGAGCACTATCAAGAAGGCCTACCGGAAGCTTGCTATTATTCACCACCCAGACAAGAACCCCAACGATGAGGAGGCTGCTGAACGGTTTAAGGATATTGGTGAGGCCTATGAGACATTGAGTGATCCTCAGTAAGTATTAACACAAGACGCATAAGTCTACTTGGATGCTAATAAGTTTACAGGAAGCGTGCTCGCTACGATGGTGGGGACGATTTGATAGACCCCTCTGATATGTTCAATGGTGGCATGGGAGGCGGTATGGCCGGAGGTATCGACCCTGAGATCCTCTTCAGCATGATGAATGGCGGCGCATCCTTCGGCGGTGGTCAAAGCTTCGGTGGCGGCGGCTTTGGTGGTGGCCGTCAACGAGCACAAGGATTCCCACAAGGATTCCACTTTGGTTGACAATCCAAGACCGATGAGGAGGATTTCCATGGCGGCTCCGATTATGACAGAGACGCTGGCTCTGAAGATGAGCGAGTACCTCGGGGGCGATTCGAGCGCGGGTCTTCCCGCAATGCGGATTTAGACGAGAGGATTACCCAGTTCCGCTGGTCCTTAATGGCCATAGCCAGCGCTTTCGTGTTCCTCCCGCTTGAGGTGGCCACGTCATTGCTTGTGTTGTATATCTGTGCTCTTTTGGCGAGATCATCGGGCATCACACGCGGGATCCTGTAGAAACTAGGGATTTAAGGATAGACGCTTCATCATCGCCGGCGTTTAGGGATCATTCAAAGTCATACGCGTGGTGGTCTATCCACCTTAGAACATGACGATTCAAGGACAATCGCATAAGGGCAAGCAAGAATCTGCTCATGGGAAAAAGAACTTAATGTTAGATATTTCAATGACAGGCATGAACCCCATTCACTTTGTTTAGGTTATTCTGTATGTGTATCCATTGTTGCCTCCCCTGACTGTATATAAGCTCCAAATGTCAGCGTAACTATAACTTCAAGCCTTTTAATTGGAACATAGTGTCTGTGATTATCGCGTATAGTGATACCCCCACGAGCCGCATAGAGATAGCAACCATAGGAAGCTATTACTGTTTGACGGCTTATCGTAGAGTACCTGGATGCACGTGGTACATGTGATATCATCGTTAACTTAAGCATGGCATACCCCTGCGGCCGGTAACCGAGCCAAGGTTTCGAGGAAGGTCCGGCTACCGGGACTTAAAATAGGATAATTGCCCTTTTAAGACTGCGTACATTCTTATGTAACCCAGGTAGCTCGAGTTATCGCCCTAGCTTGAGCGACCACGGGCAGCTACTGACTTAACCTCAACCAATTCACTCCGAAGCTAGAGCTCTTCGGTTTCATCTTTCCATTACTTACATCTTCGAAAGATGTAACCTCACTCGTTTTACTATATAGAATAGTAATAGCATACCGACCCAAACCATCCCGTCCGACCATTCCGAGTCCTCTTTCGCATTCGTATGCGCATCGAATAAGCTCCTCCAACCGACCCCTCCGACATCCCTGGTGCGCCACCAATATCATCCCAACATCCTTGCCGACAGCATGGCGCGCGCTCATTTCTCACGTTTCCTCCCCTTCAGTCCGACAGCGACCCCATTGCATGCCGCTACGTACCTCCTCGGCATCGCATTGTTCAGCATTTCATTCCTCGTCTTCCTCAACTCCGCTGTCTCCTTCGTGATTACCGACCTGCTGGGCGTCAAGACGGGCGTGGGCGACATCGTCGGAACCCTCGGCTTCGTCGACGAGATCGTCGCGCTCGTCGCCTGCCCGGCCTGGGGCTTGATTAGCGATCGCCTGGGCGTGCGCTGGGTCGCCGTGCTGGGCTATGCGATTATCGCCGTCAGCTTGTTCTGCTTCGTCCAGGCCCGCGATGTGTATCCCAGCCTGGTCATTGCGCGCATCGCGTTCGCGCTCGGCGCTACGGCTGCTGCCACTATGGTCACGGCTATCCTACCCGTGCTTACCGATGACGATGGAGAGGTGGCAGAGGGAATTGATGAGGATGAGGTCGTTGCGGTGGAGGATGGAGGAGATATTAGGGAAACTCTCAGCCCTGCCAGTCAGAGCTCGAGCCGGAAGTCGGGCCATAATCCCAGGGATAGCGTGGCCATGAGCCTCGAGAGCGATGCTACGATCACCCCGGAGCGATTCACCCGACAGTCCCGCAGCCAAGGTACATCGGATGCCAACTACGGTCCGAACAACTCTTCCGACGCATACGGTACCGCCGAAGGTAAAGCTGGCAGACCCTCCGCTCTAGCCGGGTACGTGGGTCTATTCACGGGATGCGGAGCCCTGGTCTCTCTGATCCTCTTCCTACCGCTACCGGCACAGTTCTCCAAGAAGGAAGGCGTCACTCCTGCGCAGGCTATCACGGATAGCTTTTACGTCGTGGGCGCCGTCGCGCTTGTCGTAGCTATCTTCGTGTTCTTCGGTCTGCGCGGCTTGAGAGGCGAAGACGAGAAGGGTTGGCGCATGCTCCTCGGGTTGCGCAAGCAGCAGAGTGGGCCGGGATCCAATGGAGGGACTTCGTCATCCGCTAGAGGACCGCTCCCATACCACAAGCTTCTCCTCTCATCCCTCCGTCTCGGTGCAACAGATCCGCATATCGCACTCGGATACCTCGGGGGGTTCGTCGCGCGCGCGAGCACGGTTGCCATCTCGCTCTTTATCCCGCTCTACGTGAACGCTTTCTTCATCGGCAACGGGTTCTGCCGCGGCTCGCCTAACGATCCCTCACCTGAGCTGAAGAAAGAGTGCCGTGCCGCCTACGTCCTAGCCTCGATCCTAACCGGCGTTGCGCAACTGGCCGCGTTACTATGCGCGCCTATCTTCGGGTACACCAGCAGACGCAGCACCGGCGTCAACGTGCCGCTAGTCATTGGCGCACTTCTCGGCGTCGTGGGCTGGATCGCCTTCCCCAAACTCCAGAGCCCCGAGTTCAAGGACGTGGACGGCCGAGGCGGAAGCCCAGCTGTTTTCCTAGTCGTGGTACTCGTCGGCATCAGCCAGATCGGCGCCATCGTCTGCAGTCTCGGATCACTAGGCCGCGGCGTCCTAACCGCTGACGTGCCCAGCGGATCCGTCGACGAAGAGGGGAACGGAGTGCGCGAGACCGACGCCCTGCTGGGACAGGATGCTAGCGGTCATGAGAGTAGGGGTAATGCTATCTCAGCAGGGAAGAAGCAATCGACGTCACGTGTACAACTCAAGGGCTCCATTGCGGGTGTCTACTCGTGGTGTGGTGGCGCTGCTATTCTCCTGTTGACGAAGCTCGGTGGCTACCTGTTTGACGTAGCGTCTACCGGCGCCCCTTTCTACATGATGGCGGCTTTTAATGCTGCTCTTCTCGTCGCTACCCTGGCGATTGGGCTGGGAGGCCGTGTGAAAGTCTGGGCTAGGAGTAGGAGAGGGTAGGCTGGGTTATGTATTATAATTAAAGAATAGTGGCGGGACGAGGGAAAATTCAATGGGAAGGAGTTAAAACTAAAACTACTCGAGGGTAATGCTACTTGCTATATGCGCTATATGTAGCGAAATAAGATGAATTGGAACGAAATAATAAAAGGTACGCGTCTTTTACGGCCTACGTTAGATATCACTTTGCCCGCTTCGGTCTTCCGTCATGTCTCGGGATAGAAGCCGTGAGAAGGGACCAACACGTCTCACAAGTCCACACACGAGTGTAAGTGTCTTCGGAAATTTTGATTATTATCGAGCGATCTAGTAAGCGTATACCTAAGATCACCTATCTATACTCTAATATCTTATATCCTGGTCCTAATCGCTCCGTTTATGGTACTTGACATTAAGAACATGACACAAAAACACCATTCCCTGTTCTCCCCTTTTCTAATCCACATAACTCGTGGCCCGTTCGCCAGAGCGTCGCCTAGCCCAGCACGGGCGCTTGATTTGATGCCAGTCTCTTGGAGACGGAACCGTACTTTGCCTGCCATGCGTAAAAGTAGACGAGAGCTGCGAAGGGCTGCCCTAGGATTGTGAACGAAACCCAGAAAATGCAGTTCCCAATGAGCCTGCCATTGGGGCCTTTCATTTTCTCGAAGATTCGAGTGAAGTAGATCAGCGGGATCTGGATAATCATGCCCATAAACGCGACACCTTATATCGGATGAGCTCTTGCTATATCTATAAATATATGGATAGGAGAAGGACATACCTATGATATTCTTGGTAGGGATACCGACGAGCAGTTCGTGGAGCACGGCCGAGACGAAGAATACCGCAATACTAGCGAATGGCATACTCCAGCCCCTACTTATCATAGGCGAAAAGATGTGCCTCTTCATAAATTGATAGACGGGTTTATTCCATAGTCTCCAGTAGTCACCTAGACCAGCTGAGTTCCACCAGTCGTCATAGAAGGCGCGGTCGCCGAACCGCATAACCTCGGCCAACGCATTGAGCGCTGACTGGAATAGAGCGAAAAAGCCGGCCAACCAGATAATGAGCGAGATCGTGGATAGTTTGAGTAATCGCTCGGTAATAGATACGATGTCCAGGTGGTCAATCTTGTCTAGCGAGTTCCATAGGACCGGGGCAGCGTATTGTGCGCTGCAAAACCAGATGAAGACACTCAGACAAACTACCTCACCAAGCCGCTTCAAGACGAAAATCCATCTGACATTCTCTGATCGGGGATAGACCGGCTGGTAGACAAGTGTCGGTGCCCACCAGAAATAGCATAGGTTTTTCATCGTAATATTTTGGGGATATGGACACTGCGCATATAGTTCGGGTAAAACAGCTAACTCGCCTTTGACGGGGTGAAGATAAGCGTGGCGCAAGTCCCTATTCGTGAGCGCATACGATACAACTTTCATATACACAATGATAACGTGAAGCTCCGTTATGGTACCGATCAAGGGATGAAATATATGGAAATAGACGACCCAGCTGTGGAAGGCTAGAGCCAGGGTTGCATTGAAGAGATGAGCCGTACGGATGCTCCTCCATGTCGATTCGAACTTGGCTTGCTGGTCTTCCGTGGGGCTCGTAGATCCTCCCCTACTGACGGATTGCGCTCGCGATATTCGAGCTTGTTTGGCGGCATACCACTCAAAGGAGTAAGCGATGAATAGATGGAGGGGGACTAGGAAGTAGAGGCAAAACCCAACAATAACGTCCTTCTGACGGAAGTCGTGGCACGTTATACATATCAGGTTCCCGTACTACCTGCAGTGTAAGTGTATGTCCAATCGGTTGACGATCTCCAGATAGAAACCAACCTTTTGCATATTCTCTATGACCAATCGCAAATTTCCCACCACTGGAAAGCATCAGCGCATCCTGTAATCGTTTGCCGAAATAGCTGCGGAGCCGTACCTAGCACGATAACCATGAGGTTCCTGAACCCTATGAAACTCGGAGGAGCGGTCGCGTCATGGCTTAACGTAGAAGGTCTCGACTGGGAGTGAACCGCGGTAACATGTCTATACCTCTTAAAAGCGTAGGTCTTCTCTCCGTTCGCATGGCCGTTAGGGATGGTGACGGCGGTTGTAGTCTCTTTCGTGCCGTCGGGTCGTCGAAGTGAGGCCGTCCCCATAGGTGCCTCGACACTCGTAGTGGTGGCCGAATCCATTATAAATCTCGTACAGGTGAATTGATCACTTCGATAATAGCAATTGCTTATATAGTTGCCAGACTACATTGAGGTTTCTCGGGTGAAGGCTAGGAAGTAGTTGGCGGAACACCGGAGGCTAGCAGCTACACATATATCAGTCCATGTCTCACCAAGCTATCGTCTTCTTCTACAGCCTCGAGCCCACAAGTGCCACCTAGGTACAAACATGATCCTTCGGTTGTCGAGGAAGAAGGGCGGCTAAGACATTTGGATTCGGCTGAGGCTCGTATTGCGAAATTCGGCGTAATATACCCAAGAAGAGGCCTGGAAACATACCTGCGCGGAGCCAATAAATATCTGTAGCTTAAATGAGAAGAAATCGTTCCGTCATATATACGTATTCTAGATATCCAAGAGAGGGGTGGACGGCATCCTCTGCCTTGCCTATGCGGCGGCTAGAAACGACGTGATAAGATTGGGTGTTGTCGATTGGCTCAATTGGAATGTTGCCGCAAATACAACTCGGAAGTAAATAACATGAAGATAGGAAGATGGAAGTCTGATTAAGGACGTGGCATGGTTCCAAGGTTAATATGTAGAAAGGCAAACCCGCGGGTCTCCACGGGCTTCCCTGACCAAGTGCTAACCTTAAGCCTATTTTAGTTGTCCAAGATAAAAATGCAGCACTTGAGCAGTTAGTATCGCCATTATTGCATCAGAGACCCTGGCGATCGAGTACGGTGGAGACAAGGGGAGCTTTCCTCCCCTCGCTCCCCTCAGTCGCATTGGAACATTCGAGGAACCATTGATTGATTAGTGGGGCGGGAGAGAAGCTCGAGTCGGTTCCTCTTTGACGACGCAGAGTTTTATCTTTCTCCTATGTACATATCTTTCCTGTTACACGCATTGTTTGGTGTCCCGATCTTGGTTGAGTGACTTGAGGGAATATCAACCACTTCTTTGTTTACTGAATAATCTCTTTGTATGATTCACTGCTATACGAGAAATTCTGAGAGATACACAATCTTCGGATACGTAAACGAGACAAGGACGGGAACATGTATAATTAAAATCAAGAAACCGGCCGAGCGCATAGAAGCAGTAGGTATCAATGTAACGTCAATTTACATGTGAAGAATCGCTTGGCTACGAGAAGTACGAGAATTTCGTTTGTCAGGCAAGCAAAACGGGTCGACCGGCCGAATCGATTGAACGTTGTAGTTCCCGTGTCGTACGCCCCACTTAATACAAGTGGCTGCTTCTAAAGCCCCACCCAGTACCAGACGCCAGATCTGTGGCTCAACCTCAGGTTGGGTACTTCAGCCGCAGCTTACCATTGTGGCTGCAAGCTTCCCTTGTCCAAATTACTTGCAGCAATTAATCCTTTGAATTGTTCGCGTCTTGATCTTCCTCATTCCAAGCTCATCCAATCACTGATAAATCAACCAAAGAACCACACTTTCTTTCGAACGACGAACTCATCAAAGTCATCTACGGATTCTATTTCATGCGGATGTAGTTATAGCCCATCATGGCATACGACCCGCGTGGCGACCATGGCGGTCCAGGCGGAGGCCATGACGCTGGCGGCTATGTCAGGGCTAGGGGTCGACGTAAGTATTTCTATACATCTCACCATTCTTCCCGTGCTTTTAGGTCCTCCTATCTATCATTTTCGATATTCGACAGCATATGGAACATGTGAGAGGGAGAGTTGACTTGTTACCCGACATTTCATATGACCTGTCTCATTTATTTTTATATACGCGTTCTCCTGTACTAATATATCTGCCGTAGGCCCTGTCACCGATTATGGCTCTACTATTGCCCACTGGATGCGCAATCGTCAATCGCGATCTAAGGGGGCCTTTAGGGGTGAAGTTGAGCGCCCAAGTGCCAGCTACATTGTTGATGTAAGCTCATCCCTCATATTTTGGCAAAGTCAACTAACATATTCTAGATGTTGCCGCCACTCGCAAGAGTCACTAACCCTGTAGACTCTGTTCCTACAAAACATCTTCATTCATCTTTAAACAAGATCAAGCATCCTGTTAATGTGGTTCGATGGACTCCGGAAGGACGTCGACTATTGACAGCATCAAGCAGTGGTGAATTTACATTATGGAACGGTACTGGCTTCAACTTTGAGACTATTATGCAAGCCCACGATGTTGCTATTCGAGCCTTAGCATATTCCCACAGCGACGACTGGTTAATATCAGCTGACCACGATGGAATTATCAAATATTGGCAGCCCAACTTCAACAATGTCCAAGTGATTCAAGGTCATCACGACCCTATCCGAGATCTCGCTTTCAGCCCTAACGACTCCAAATTTGTCACAGCATCCGATGATTCTTCCCTCAAGATCTTCGACTTTGCTGCGGGTAATGCCGAATCAACGTTACAAGGCCACGGCTGGGATGCCAAAAGCTGCGATTGGCATCCTACGAAAGGGCTTATAGTCTCTGGATCGAAGGATCATCTAGTCAAACTTTGGGACCCTAGAACCCAGCGATGTCTAACCACGCTACATGGCCACAAAAACACCATTACCAAAACATCATTTGAGCGCGTCATGGGCTGGTGTCTTGCAACATCAGCGCGAGACCAAACCGCGAGGGTATTCGACATCCGAATGATGCGAGACATCTGTCTTTTAAGGGGACACGAAAAAGATATCTCGACCCTCTCGTGGCACCCGATCCACTCTAATCTGCTTAGCACTGGAGGAAGTGAAGGATCCCTATTTCACTATCTATTAGACGAACCAAACACGCCACCTGGTCAGGCTATCAGCACGGCTGTCTACGAAAGTCCGGATCCCGCAACAGCGCCAGCACAATCCATATATCCAACGCACAAGCTTCCCTTCGCTCATGACTTTGCGATCTGGTCACTGGACTGGCATCCTCTCGGTCATATCTTAGCTTCGGGCTCTAACGATCGTATCACTAGATTCTGGTCCCGTGGCCGACCTGGTGAGACGGATATCTTCCAAGATAGGTACCATATTGGCGAACTAGCCGCTGAAGCTCAAGGCACTTGGGATCGGCGCGGTGGTCGTCGTCAACGTATAGAGGAGGAAGAACAGGAACTTGAAGATGAGATGGAAGGCTTGGTGGACCAGAAAATGCCGCTTAAGCAGCAGCCCGCACCTGCGTTCCCAGGCCTCGTTGGCCTTCCTGGCTTGTCGTTAGGAGCTAACGTACCACACCCTCATATTCCCGGGGTTGGGGCTGGAGGCACAGTACCGCCTCCTCCACCATTCCTGATGCCTGGCGCAGCTGGGAACCCACCCCAATTACCCGCCGGCCTGGACCCCACCAACCCGGCCGACTTTGCTAGGCTATCAGAGATAATGCAGAAGGCTGGCCTTCCTCCCCCGCCGCCCCCTCCCAACATGGCTCCATCGAGTTTCATGCCGACAAACTTCCCTATACCGCCGCCGGGCATGCCACCAACCGGCTTTCCTCCTCCCCCACCCTTTGCACAAGGAGGTGCCGACGCGCAGGCAAATGATATCAACGGTAATCGGAGAAGAGCCCCTCTTCCTAGTCAAGAGGAGAGTTTACGAATGGAGCAGAAGAAAGGGAATTACACCCGAGTGCGCTAGGATCCTCCGGGCTCGGTTACCCCTCCGCTCCAATCTCCGAACCGACCATCCTCTTTAGGCCGAATTCTCGCTCCTAGAGACTCGGTAATTCCCGGCCTGCAGAGCTCAGGAATTCCTGGTCTAGGTATATCGGCCATTGCTTCAGTTGATGGAGGACAAGACCGTCCTAATGGGCATGAACACTTCGGCCCCAGGCCCCCGGCTCAAGCAGGGGCAGGACGGCCTTCGACCACTAACGGGAAGAAGCGTAGAAATTCGGGTTCCTCATACCATCATCACCCCTACCATCGAACGTGAATGATATAAAGGGTTCGATTCAGGAAACCATAGCTGATCGGGCAGTTATCTGCTTGGATCCAGGTTCAGATGTATTAGTGTACAATTATGCTTTCGTCGCATAGTTCAGGGGGGCAGGCAGATCGTGTACTATGGATGAGCATGGATGATGCTCTTTGGCCAAATGGGCAGATACCCAGGGCGTTGGCGGCGTTGGAGAGAATTTAGTGTTAATTCTAAGATTCGTCCTGGTTTCCTACGAATATGTACTGGTCATAAGGTCCGCGATGCATACGTGATGCTTACTAGTCTCGTTGACGCGCCTATACATGCTCGCGTTCTTCGTTTAGGTGATACTCTAGGTCCATTCTCTACTACGTCATGGTCGTATCGTACTAAGGCAATAATGCATTCTAAAAACACCATTCCTACAGCTACTTGTTAGGCAAGACCAATCGATGTGAAGATCGAATGGAAACGCCAAAAGGTAGGCAGGTCACGTCTAAGAAGCAAGACTTTTAGTAATAGACTAGTACGGCCACTCTACGTAAAACAAGACACGAATACGCAATCTAAGGTTGAATGTTATGCTAGTGCTATGCTATGATGCCGTACTTTGCTATGCCCCAATCTGATATGCGCGCGCCGTATGCCGGTCGATAGTGTACATGACTTCGTAGTAGTTGGATGTGAGCTTGGTGTATGTATGTATGTGTACGTGTGGGTAGGTAGGCAGGTATATACGTTTAAATCAACGTGGACGTGGATGCTAAATCAACCCCCGAAACGCCGTGAACTCCCCCTATTCCGTAAGAGAAAAAGGGGAAGGCAATGCAATGACCTGTATCCCAATAAAGTTACATATATTACTCATGTGTAGTTACCCCTGCCCCGCG
The DNA here is from genome assembly GCA_902825475.1 of Hypomontagnella monticulosa. Classification (NCBI taxonomy): domain Eukaryota; kingdom Fungi; phylum Ascomycota; class Sordariomycetes; order Xylariales; family Hypoxylaceae; genus Hypomontagnella; species Hypomontagnella monticulosa. The sequence continues at coordinate 1,343,588 of CADEBF010000011.1, read as the reverse complement.
TCCTATTCTAGTATTGGTGCCTAGTCTTCTAACCGTGATCATAAACTGGGTACTGCGACGCTGGCTAACTATCGCTTCGCAACCTCGGTAGAAGATGAAGGAGACGGACTCCGCGACTTCGAAAACGCCTTTTGCCGGTCGGCGTAGTCCTTGATGATAATCGCACACTGGGTATCCGCACAGAGGCGGCGGCGACGCTGCGGCGGTAGCTTCGATGCAAACTCCAGGCCAGACGCACGCTCCACAGCCTCGACAGGGACCTCGAAGTCCGCGAGCGGCTTCTCGTTCGGGATCGGCGCGTTAGGCAGCACAAAAGCGCCGATCGCCACGTTTCCGCCGACGGCCCCGTCCTCCGCGAAGATAACCTTGTAGAAGTGCGTGGGCACGGCGACGTTGGGCGGGTTGCCGATGACCTCGTAGCGGACGTACCACTTATTATCGGCGGGGTCACGTTTCGGGAGATACAGGGGACCCGTGACGATGCGGACGCTGGGATACTTGACGGTGAGCCGGCGGCAGAAGTCCTCGAAGTGCGCCCAGTAGTCGCGGTTGAAGCCCTCGCCCACCTGCGGCGACATATTCGTCAGGAAGAAGGTCTCGTCCATCGCGCTCTGGCTCCACTTGGCGTCCGCCGCGGGCACCTGGTGGCCCCGGTCGTACCCCGATCGGAAGTAGTCCTTCAGACGCGCCCGGAACTTCTCTGGTACCCCCTCGTCTTCGATGAATACGCTGTGCTTCCGGTCGCCGTCGCGCATTGCTAGGGACGCTGGCGTGATGTGCTCGACTACCCAGTGCGGGTTCCGCAGTCGTCGGTCGAAGGAAGAGATCAGCGCTTGTCGTGTTGCGATGTCGGCTATGGGGCCGGGGAAGCCATATTGGAAGAGTCCAGAGGGGTCGACAGGAGCGCCTCCCAAGGCAGCGGGGGCTGAGGTTGAGAGGATCGACTGTGCAGTTTGTTGTTCGATCGGGGTTGTGAAGATTTCTTTAGCTGGTATGGGTATCGGGGCCGACGCTGCCGTGCCCGTGGATACGGTCGTTGTTGTTGTGGATATAGTCTTGGTTTCGAGCTTGCGTTCGGAATTCGATCGTAGCGAGTACATGGTTGCTGTTATGGCGGCACCGGCTCCTGCGCTTGCCGCTGCGATGACTGCTAACGTAGTTTTTGACATGGTAGGCAAACGGGGGCTCCCTATGGGGAGCTACTGGCAGTCTACCGGTTTTATAGGAACAGGAAAATAGGCAGAAGAAAAAGAGGGAGAACGGGCAGTGAGAGAGTCAGGCGCAGGTGTATGAGCAATATGCGGCTCACGAGGAAGGTGTTCCGGGCTCCCTCGTGGTGGTGAGGCGTGCAGCAGATGTCTTGAATAAGATCTTGGATTTTTTAAGATTTTCAGCCTCGAGGTGGTGCTGGGAGACAGGGGTTCCTATCGATAGACAACCTAGTAGTCACCTAATGGTTGAATCTGATTGGATTAGATCATGAAGGGGGGGCTTAGCATCTGTAAGGTACCAGGTGCGCACCTACCAATTTCCCTTATTTTGGTGCAACTAGTCATCCCGTCCTCGTGGTTCGCGACGCACCTGTCAACTTTAATGGTTCCTAGTTCATCTCCCTCAGTTCTAAAACTAAAAATGAGATCTCCCTATATCACATGGCAACATATATCGAATCCGATGGATATGTTTTCACTTTGAGACTATCCGAAATGACTACTCATATATAAGCTCGCTTTCGGTCATAAGTCCCCAGGCAACTCAGGTTCGGAGTTATGACGTCAACCGACTCGAATACTTACTTACCTCCCATCCGCGTGTTGGCGAGTCAGATGATCTTTTTTGAGGTATACGACCGATGTAAATGACTTCTACTCTAGAGACGTGTTGCGACTTTGGTCCGGATCGAAATAGAGGCATAGAAATGAGCAGACCAAGCTCAGGCATCTTAATGTGTTTGTCTCAAGAATCCCAAAATATATATTCGCCCAAATATCCGAACTTGATATTCTATGCCGCCGCTACCGTCTAAAATAGCCGTACCCGAATCTATTATCTTGAATGCGACATGTGGAATCGTTCATTTCTCGTTCAGCCATTCTTAGCCGTCCCCCTGGCCTTCAATTTGATGGTTATCCTCGACGGGAGCGTCAGCGGTGTTATACCATCAACCGATTTGGCCATGACTTCAATATGCTATTTCTACCAAGAGCTAGTCAATTAAGTCCTAGTCTGGGGGCGACTTATTAACTCATGGCTCTCCCCGTGTTGTTCCTCATGTTGTTCGACCTCGGTAGCGACATTAAGGCGAGAGTTGCTCGCGCTTTTCTTCAGTTCGCGGGCGTTTCTAAACCCCTCTTCCACAAAGGAGTAGAATCCATCGTCTTTCTCCGATTCCGATAAAGCGACCTCTGCCCCGAACTTTTTCAAGCGGCGCTCGAACTTGACGTATTCGATTGCCTGGTGCACGAGTTGGCCAATAGCAAGGCCAAGCAGTATCGTGGCTGTCGTCTGTCCAAAATCCCACTCGTTCTCATTCTCTTTGCCTTCAAGGGCGTCTTGGTTGGCGGTTCGCAACGCAATCATCATGTATAGATGCACGGGGAACTGCAAGGCGCTGAGGAGTAGCAATGGTTTCCGAAATTTAACTGAGCTGAACAGCGCCCCGAACATGACTATGAGCAACCACGCCGCCGTAACCGCAACATACACTTGATCGGACCATGGGTGAGCCGCCCCTTCGTACGTGGTAGAGGTCGTTACGTAGCAGTAGCCGGCCTTCTCAAGCGACCATTCGCCGAGTCGAACCTCGAGAAGGATTGTGAGCGCTAGGAACAGGATAGCGAAGGCGTACGAAACACGGAAACGAGGTGTCCAGTGAGCTGGCATCAGTTTTTTGTGTCGTCGCGTTTTCGCCTCTGTGGCTCTCATGAAGGTCCAGCAAACAAGCGCCGCCGAGTTGGAAATTCTATATAATCGACGCCGAGTCAGCAAATATGCTTGATGCAAGCTACTGCGAACGATGGCCTGCTAAAGTTCTTACCCGACAAAGCTGGCGGTGTCGAAAACTAAATGCAGATGGTATAAGTCGAGGACCTCGCCTTGCGAGAGCGCCGTAATGATGAGTGCAATTCCTTTAAACAGAGCGTGAGCTTAAAATTCGCCTCTAAAAGTAATACAGAAGAGGTTCGAAAAGAATACCTGTAACCATCTGCAAGTCATTTCCAACCATCAAAATTTCGGACACGAAACTGAGCCTCTTCTTCTCGGTCGCATGCTCGGGGGTGCCCTCCGGGCTTTGGGTTTCGAGTCGACCGAATTTCGTCAGGAAGAACGCCCAGAATGATAGGGTCAGCGAGATGAAAGCCTGAACACTAAGACCTAGTAAAATCTACGCGCATCGGCGAATGTTAGAATCGGTGAGATTTTAGGAGCGGCGGTAAACTCACGCCCACGCCAGCGATATCGGGCATGGCCTCGCCGGCGCTCTCGCAATGTGTTGGCTCTGCATGTAATTCGGGCGCCTCCGCCGTTTCCATCTTTATTAAAGGCATGATTAGGGGATTTGAAGTCAAAATACTTGGCGAATGCAGTTCATAGGGCTGAGGAACCAAGCCGCCAAGTTGCTTGGTGGGAGCTTGATTGGTGATATATAAAAAGCCAAGAGAGTATAGAGACCCCAAGACGTAAGCACCCTACTTGTATCCGTCCTGTCGGGCTATGTCTTGCTGAGACATAGCCGGTAGTTATATGGCTTCAGCTATATGAACGATGGATGAGCTGGCAGGGTCTAACGGCGCAGCGACGCACAGATACGCGGGACTTCGACGAGTTTTGGACGAATGAAGACGCTTGGCGGTGTATCAATTTCCTCGAACCATTGCAAAGGTACACAGGCTAAGCAGGGGATGCTCAAAGCCATAGGGCTAGCTGAGATAAGTCCGTTGATCTGGCCGCTTTCCAATCTTACATGATTTGCTCTCCTATGGTATTTTTATCTGCCAGCTCCGTTTCAGGAATTATTGGGTGCCGTTGCGTGTGGGATCCCTACGCGGTACTTCGTGGAAGCCAGCTCCAGATACCACTCTCCACGCTGCAGATCCGTCTCAATTAGGTTATTAATCTCGAAATCAAAATATTACAATCCAAACCGCCACCGGTTAGTGTGCCAAAATACATCCGAAGCTGCGCCAATGCTCGTTTTCTCAAGTGCGTAGGACTTTGAAGGAATTCAGTAGCATTAGCGAAGTCGTACGACAGTTGTGTTACCTATAATATGCATAAATGGGACCCCTTTTTTCGCTCAGTTAATCGACTTGTTAGAGAATGCGAAGCCCATCTCTCCCCCTAGATGATTCTCCGGGCAAGATCCGGTCTCCGGAGGATCGGAGATAAGCGGGCATGATGTTGACTGTCCTTGCCTACTAGGACTCCCACGCTGAGAGATGCGGCTTTGATCGACTCGCTGCCCGAGGCCTCATAAAAGATAAGCTGAGCCGCTCTGCATGGACTTGGCAATGTAGCAGTTATCCAGTTATCCGACCCCCCGAGGCCGACATAGACATGTTGACGAGAATCGTGACAATACACGGTGTATAAGCGATTTTCGAGACTTACTACGGAGTTAGAGGAGTCATCCTGTTTCTATTATGCTTATGGTAGTCGTAGAAAGTCTAGGAACATATAGAACAGATATAAATTGATTCCAAGTGGTCTGAATGATAGGTATTATATTCATTATGCTTGAATCCGAATCCCTAACAGATCATGTAAGAGCGCTTTCTACATGTCATGGATTATATAGCATCTATGTCGGGGATTCATCAATGATAATGGCAAATAGTGGGAGACCAGAGTTTCTTATTTGTACGACGAGTATATTACGTTAGGTAATCAGCTCTTCTACCAGTTGACGATAGTTACCGGAGAATGACTAAGACTCTTCCAGGGCTCTTACTAAAGTAGTATTCACCTATTGCATTGATGCAATGACATCCACTTCGTTACCTAGATATGCAAAGCCACAAGGACGACTACGACCCGTTGAAGTGAGGCGCTTATCCCGATAATTGTCCAATGTTCTCAACCTACCTAGTTAGTACCTATGTATTGTATGTACATCAATTGCTATGGCCCATTGACTTACTAGGAATTTCAAATGTGAGCCCTTCCCGGAGGTAACCAAACAGGTACCCAGGGCCACCGGTAAGCTAGCGATCGGCAACGGGTAGCACAGCATAGTACGTCGTAGCACTGCGTTTATCTACGTAAGACAGAGCGGCGCTGATGGAACGACAACAACCTCTTCCGCTATGTGCTGGATGGGACGGCCCGCGCATGAAGCAAGCCGGACTGAGCAAAGTAGAGTAGAGCGGAACTGTCCGACTGTGATTATTCAGGGAGCCGCTATACGGGACGGCACTCCTAGGCAAACCGAACGGAGCGGGAAAACAGTCAACGAGGTATCTTTATACTTAATATAGTAGAGGCTAATAGTTAAGGTGGGCGATCTACAGGTTGCTACCGAAGGTTTGATTAGACGTCTTCCTCACTTACCGAAAAAGCCGAGAACTAATGCTTCTAGAAAGCAGCCTAACTTCTTATATTGAATTTATTTAAAGCTTCGAAGGCCTAGTCTAGGTGAAGGGAGGCTGTAGAACACACCGCCCAATACAACTTGTCACATGTTCCATATGTCCATCAAGGTCCTCAAGTAGCCCAGGCTGTCTCAACTAACCCGCCCGTTGCAGCCTCAACCCGAACAACTTAACCAATAGACATTCTTAGATCGCTAGTCATATACTTTCTTTTGGTCATTCGGGCGAGGAAAAGCAAAGTCAAACTGAGCGATTCCCACAAGGTGCCCTCTAAAAGGTCGGTGAACTACGGCTCAGCCGCGTAGCATGACCATCTGTCTGTGCCCGGATTAAACCTCCATGTTCAAATGTTGCCAACAGGGTACCAAGTATAAAATATTTCTTCAACGATGAAGAGGGTTACAAGGTTATATCCATTATCCGATGTCGAAGTCCCGAAACATCAGTGCAACTTTGGAGAAGCCCGTGCAAAGCCCGTGGGTATCATCTGTAGCTCTCTTCGGAGTCCACAGCGGGAACCAACATTAGTTTGGAGGGGGGCCACACTACAATGTAAGGAAGAGATCCCAACAACAGATCCCTACTTTGAGTGGAGATGATGAAGATATTGACAATCTTACGTGTGTACCTACATATGTGTAGGTATGTATGTAACTATAGTGTTACACGTATGAATGGGGCTGCGTACATGTAGTATTGTCAATGAGCCGCAAACATGAACAAACCTTGGAACCTTCAGATTTTTGGACGAACTAAATTCAATACGGAATGACGTGGTAGGAATATCCGGCACTTGATAAATTGAAAAGACCCCTAATAAAGATAAGGTAGAGTCTCGAATCTCAGCCTCAAAGCCTCACCTCGGATAGACTAACAAAGAAGTATTCGAGGGGTGGTTGAGCACCTTGATGGCCATCAATTGATAGAGAACAAACATATAAATGTGGACATTGAATTCCTTTATTAGTAAGTACGTTAGCAAGATTGGCCATCAAGGTACCCGTTCAACCCCGTCAGCGCATATCTTGGCGAAAGCTTGGCATAGCATCATAGTTGTTTGATCCAATCAGAGGCCTAGTATATAGCAGAAAGCTGCCTCCTACCCGCACTGCTACATAGGCAAGTAGTTGTAGTCACCTACTAGGTAGGAGATCCACGTCAAGCTAAATAGAACCCTCCGTCCTACATGCCTACCGTGCCTACTAATCTAAAACTACCTACCTCTGATAACAAACTCCATGTCATTGTTGCCGTCATTTTCCTTCTTCCTGTATTTTCTCTCATTCTTCTAAAAATTTCCCTATAAATAACAACCTCAGAAGCCTCGCCGGCACTCTTTGTTCATTCGCTATATTTATATCCTAATCGGGACTTATCAAACTGCCGAAAGCGTCTAACCCAGATCTGTCATTCCACGTGTTGGGACTTGCAGCAACATTTCCAGATTGCCGGAACCCAGACCACATTTATTTCCATGGTGCCCTAACCCACTCCCTTTGAGCGTTCGAGAGGGAGGACGGCCTACTGCAGGCACAAGGCGACGACGTGCTGCAAGATTCAAGTCAATCGGGCCCACCATGGAGGCAGCCGAGATCGACAATGACACGAGGGGCTGGATCATGTGCCTCGTGAGCGGTATTGGTGGGTGACCTCGACCACATGGGCTGTGTTGTATTAGCCTTACCCGATATACGTACTTTTTTTACTGACTGATTCTGTTGAGGACAATAGCATGTGTGATAGGATCCAGCATCATTTGCGTCGATGTATTCGTACGGCTCTTCCCCGGTAAAGGGAACTTTCGAATAGAAGATAGCAATACATTTCTTGCTTGCTCGCTAAGCCTGAGCTTCGGCGTCATGGTATGCCAAAATCCTTATTCACTTTTGATAAAAACAGGCTAATACGGTATGTCGTAGATATTTATGTCGTTATATAGCATGCTACCCGAATCGAAGGACTACCTTAAGAAAGGGGGCTTCTCAGATCAGACGGCCGGCTTCATCCTGATGGCGTCTTTCGTCGGTGGATTCGTCGGTATACAAATTCTTTCGAGACTATTTCACCAACTCATACCATCACATGTCGTCGATTGTGATCACAGCCACGGCGATCATGCCATAGATAGCCACTCGCATGTAAATGGATTCAGCCGGAGGCAGTCATCTCATGCTCGGAGCATCGATCGACCCCACCACTCTATCCATAGCCATATGAATGGCCCGAAGCCCCATATGAATGAAAACGGGTATGTCAGTGAGACTTCGCCGCTACTTCCCACGGACATTTCGAACGAGACCCGCCGCTCTCGGCCGCTCAGGAGAGCAGAGACTACCGGCCCCGAAAATATTCCGTCACCTACTTCCGTACGCGCTCCCCGCAGCCGGGCTGTGACATCAGACAGGCGGCCTTCGATGTTGCAGAGGCGAGTTATGTCTTTCGTCAAAGACACGAAACCGAATTGTGACGAGGCTGGCCCGTGCTTTGGATATTCGGATCCATGCGGCCAAGAGTGCTTCAAGCATCTATCCAACCGGACCGGGCTCCTATCCCGGGTTACAACCTCTCTACTTCGTAACCCCATCACAGGCCATAGTGAACCGTGCATTGATACGATAGAGGACGACCACGACCACGACACTTCCTCCTTAGTAAGTCCTTCATATCGAACGAGCCGCGCGCATTCCCACGACGTCCACCACGAGCACGAAGACGCAGCCCTATCCGAGACTTCGGAAGACCTGGAGGCTCAACATCACCACCATGTGGCCGAAAACGCCTTCTTATCTATCGGCCTGCAGACCTCCATCGCCATTACATTACACAAGCTTCCCGAAGGATTCATCACATACGCCACGAACCACGCAAACCCATCGCTTGGCTTCAACGTGTTCATGGCGTTGTTCGTGCACAACATAACGGAAGGATTCGCCCTTGCATTACCGCTATACATGGCCCTGCACAGCAAAGCACGCGCCATGCTATGGTCCTCCATGCTGGGTGGCCTAAGCCAGCCCTTGGGCGCCGGTATTGCCGTGCTATGGTTCAAGCTGGCCCAGCACACGAACATAACGCCCGACGCCGTGGCGTACGGGTGTCTGTTCGCCATCACGGCCGGCATCATGGCCAGCGTGGCCCTGCAGCTGTTCGTCGAGAGCCTGAGTCTGAATCACAACCAGAACTTGAGCATCCTGTTTGCGTTCCTCGGCATGACGCTGCTGGGCATCAGCAATGCTTTCACGGCCCACTCGCATTGACTTTGTTTTTTTTTCTGGAATGGAAAGGAAAACTGGACGTTTGTTTCATGCATTTCTAATGTTTATCCTTACTATTGGGACAACCATCGGATGGAGCTAGGCTAGGCTAGGCATGTTTTTTTTTTGTTTCTTACCAACAGCAGTAGCAGCATCATGGTCGGCGTCCTTGGTGCATTCTTCTCTTGTTTCACGGACGCATGGAATAAATAAATACATAAACATTGGGTACGAAACTGGGTAGTTTGGCTGCGCCGGAAAGGTAACGAACGCAGGTAGGCATTAGGCGGAGTACTGCATATCACCTCGCCTCGTGCTTATAATCAATGACTCTCTACTATACTATAGATTAGCTGGCTTGCGATGGATGAAAAGGGGGATGGATTCTTGGGTCCCTCTATCCTAGCGGACATGTATTACGTAGCAGAATTGATGCATCATTATCACGATAGAACAAGCGAAGCACCTTCTCGATGACCAGAAACAGGAAACTGTAGAAATTCTAGTTGTGATTAATATATTAACCCCTATTTACTATCTGGTCTTCCTAGCCTGGGGTATTTACTAGAACCAAACCAAAATCGTCTCTCATCTCTCGCATCCGTATATCGACAAAAGCATATTATACCTACCATATTCCATATTCCAAGCACCCAGACCTAACCCTTTTCGCAGCCGATTATTTTGGGGGAAGGACGTCGTGTACTACTCCAACGCCCACGCCCATCCCTTTTATCTCCCCAGTACTCAAATGCTGTCCACAGTCAAATTATAGCTTGCTCCCTCCTTCCGCCGCATTACCTCCCGCTAGCGCCCCGCTCATCATGAACGCTTCACCCCCATTTCCATTTCCATGCCCATTCCCCGCGTCCCCCGCTCCTCCGCGGCGTGGATAAGGATTCGGGTTCGGGTGTCCGAACATGACCATTTCCCGACCACCGCCGGTGCCCCACCAAGTAACGCACAAAGCGCCACGCTCGACGTCCATCTCCCCGCTGACGAGGATATCCCAGAAATGCGCGCGGACGATTTCGCGCAGGCGCGGGTCCGCGATGGTGTTCATTGCCTCGGCGGTACGCGCGAGCCACTCTTCTAGTACGCCGAGCGGGAGGTATGGGAGGGCATCCACAAGAGACAGGACGAGGGCTGTCTGTTCTGAGATGGTCTCTTGTTGCTGAGCGGGTGCTAGGCCCGGTATGGTGGGTTTGGCGGCGGCGGTAGTGGCTTGCTCGCTCAGTGGCAATACAGGAGCTGTAGAGGCCCCGGACACGGCGCGGAAGCGGAGCATTTCGAGTAATCCCTCGGAAAGGTCCGGATGGGAGGCGGAGACGGGGAAGGGTGGGCTGGTGATCTGCATGATGGTTCGGAAGGCGACGCGGAATTGGCGGGGTGAGATGCGGGAGGGGAAGGATGAGAGGAGGGCATCGATATAGAAGGGGATAAGTGCGGCGGCGAGGACGCCGTGCTGTGGGCACGAAAGCACTGCGAGTACGGCCGAGTGGGCTGATTCAAAGAGCTCTAGCGTCAGTGATGACGCTGGGTTATTGGCCGGGCCGGTTAGCCAGGAGGTCGTCGGAGATAGATACGCCGTTGCGGGTGTGATGATCAGATTTTCACACACGGGCGTAGGTAAGGCGAGTGGGAAATGCTCGGCCGTATTCAAGTAGAAGAGAACCAGAGCCTGGACTACTGGTGAGGGTACCACATTAGGTGTCTGCGGTAGTGGCGGTTGCGTGCTTTGTAAGAATTGTGTACAAGCATCGGGATAACGTGTGATAATATCTAGTGAAGTATTGTAAGTGAACGTATACACCTGGAATGAGCTTGCGCCCTGACGTGAAGATATAAATGAGAGGTTGCGTAGGGCATGTAATGTCCCTGAAGCAATAGCCGGAGCCATTTTGTCGGCCTTGAAATTAGGATCCAATAGGGATCGTCCAGCCATTGGCTGGAGTGTTGCAACCACAGTGTACATGATCTTCTTCAATAGCTGCCATAGTATTTGGTAGGGACCTTGGAGTACCTGTGGTGGGAGAGCAGCGCTTTCAACCGAAAGGTCAATATTGGAAAGTGGGCATTGGGTCCATTTATCCAATAGTGCTGCTGTGAAGCCGATCAGTAGCCTCTGGGCTTGAAGAACTACCTCAGAGTGTATGGCATGTTGAACGGCGAATGCTGCAAGCCGTGACAAAGGGCCCATGTTCTGTGCTAAGGGCCGAGACTCCAGCGCTTGAAGTCTAGCAACAGAAGGTGAATGGGGATCCCATACTATGTTCTGACCCGGTGGGATATCGTTGGTAATCGACAAAATGAAGTCGCTGTGCTGGAAACCTTCATCTCCAAGCATAGCTTCGATGATGGGTGGCAGGAGAATATTCCCGTCAAGCTGCCGCTTGGTATGTTCTGATAAGAGAGGGAATGCATACGTCAGGGCCAAAATGACAGCACCACGTCCCAACGGCGGTGTTCGTCCCTGATTCCCTAGCTCTAAATTCGCAGCTGTGACAACAGCTTGTTCGAGCTTGTGCCGCAAGCTCCGAGATAAGGATCTTCTGTCGTCACCCTCCATGCCCATCAGGACACCTGCCAGAACGAGTATATGAAGCCATCTACTCGATCTCTCATCTGCACCTTTTACCACTGCGTGTACCCAATCTTCGCTACTGACTCCACTCCCGACAACTGGCCGGCCAGTTAAAATATTCGCGTTTTCTAGCTCATTTTTTCGTACGTAGATAGCAGCAGTGTTATACACGCTCATGACCCGGAGACAGGTCTGCAGGCCATCGGGCGAGCTCCATATTGCACGAGCAGTAAGGAAGTGTGTGGTGAGTAAAGAGAGGTTGAGAGGGTTATTGAGGTTGGTCAGAAGCGTAGTGGTCGTTCCGAGAATCTTGTCGGTCAGGGCTGGATTAGGTGCTTCCTGGTAAGCTTGGAGGGCCGTCGTCAGCAATCGATCTGCTGGCATCTTGTTTTCGCTTTCCTATTATCTCACTTCATCACTATTTTAAGGTGAAGTATCGGCTGTTGTTTCGGTGGAAGGATTTGAGATTCATTCGCTATCAGAGTTTGAGTGGGAGGTCCAGACGTGATGTGATCAGTCAATTGATTGCTGCCCTTCGGTTGTACCCATTCATTCGACACGTACCCGGTCCGGTACCCTTGTAGAACGCCAAAGTTTTACCGAGGCACGACGTCAACTCAATTGATTTAGTACCTGCACGGCTGGCTGCAGCAAGCCCTGACGCGGGAGCTTCCCGCCGCGTCAAACCCCTGTCATCCTATCATTTCCTACCCCTTCACCTTTGAGCTCCACCACATCTACTTATCGTTTCGTGCCTTTATCCATACCTGCGTACATATATCTGCTTCGGGTACCTGCAATTACATGACAATTCCCAACTTCGGGTTTGGGGGACAAAAACAGGAAGGCCAGATGGCCACAACACCGTAAGCTTTCATCAATTGACCGCATTGATTATCTACAACATAGCTAACTTCAGTCTACAGACCCGACTGCCAGAACTACCCTCCCGAAGGCTATCAAAGTCTCCCGTTCCCATCTCTCTGCTGGCCTCCCCAAAACAACTACTGCGCTTTGTATACAATATGGGACTCGTGGCGATACACCCTCCTTTGGACTCTGATCCTCTATGCCTTATTTCATCTCGGCGCTGCAGGAATCGCCTTGTCCATGCAGATTGGCAAACCGCGACTGGTATGGAAATACTTGCTGGGAGTTCCGCTTATCTATGCCCTGGTAGCAGGGGCTGAAGCTCTTTTTACGGGGAGCATCGTCGGTTTAGTGTACGCTGTCTGCTCTTATATCGTTTTCACAACCTCAAGATTGATCTAACACCTGAGCACCTAGTCTCGGTGCTGTCTATATTTCCGGTTGCTACGAGATGCCTACGTGGATACCGTTCATCTGGGGGTGGATAAATGTCTTGGTCTTGATAGTCTCTTCCTTCACCATCCAAGGCGGTCTATAAGGTCTATCAGCATCTTACAGTCTGTCTAAGACTACGGGTCTTAAGAAACCGACATAGAGAGATCCCCACTCCGAAAGTGAAGAACACTGGAGGTAGAATAAGGAGAGTAGGATACCCAAATCGGGACCCGGTTAACTCACTGTACTCAATTGGCAACTGTGACAGCTGCTACTGAGTGGAACTCGACATAGATATCGCTTCAGGGGTGGTCGTGGACGATGGTAATTGTTATTCTCAAAATCATAAGTGCGATAGAAGCTAACGATGAATAGCAGGAGATTGTCAAACATCCTATCCGCTGTTATTCTATACGGGCAGTCCCACCACGTCTTGATTCATCTCGGGCACTCGCATTGGGGGAGGCGATATGACAGGTCACTTCGCATCCCATAAACCGCGATGCGGAATAATTTAGTCTGATAAACACATCTGATTGAGTTTTATACATTGGGCGTGAAAGGTCTTGATATTATCCTATTTAAGCCTGACTATAACAAGTTTCAAGCACGGCACAACTTACGTCTCCGTTTACGCTAACGGTCTAGACATCAGTCACATTTAAAACAAGGCACAACTACTCCAGTACGGTATTAGGCACTTAAGGGATTATAAATGATGACAATTCCTGACTTACGACTCGACACAGATAACACTACGGTACTTTAACGTTAAGGGTAGACATATATTCATTTGAGTAGCTACCCATCTGAAGGCTTTTCTTCTATTTATTCATCTGGGAAAGAGCACGAGGGACGTATAATTCCAGCATCTACACTACTAGGCAGAAGGCCTCGGAACTTACCTATAGAACACCAGTGTTCTACATTCTAGTGTCCGATCAACCTACCTAGTAAGTATCGCCGGGGCGGGAATATTTGGGGTATACTAGAGACTCTAGTCCACGGTGTCCAAATCGTCCGCGGACTTGTCCTCGGACTTGTCCTCAGCCTTGTCTTCGGAGGACTCCGCCGTCTCACCTTCCTTATCCTCGGCCTTTTGCGGCACGCCGAGGAGCGTAGAAGCAGGTGGCGCACCAGCCAGGCCGCGAGCAGCTCTGAGACCAGGATGCAACCCCCGTTCTTTCAGCTCCGCTAATTTCGCGTCTATCAGGAGGAGCTCCTCCTCGAGGGAGCGCACCGACGTGTTATTATCCACCAGGTCCCCATACCCGGCCAGGAACCCGCCTGTTCCCCTATTCACAAAGGCCTCGAGCCACCTGAAGTAGCTGTCGTCGTCGTCGTCGAAGCCTTTTTGGGTGGGGTCATGGTTCATCAGGTCCTCATACTTGGCTAGGAATCTGTCTGTTTCTCGGTGTGTAAAGTCTATGAGCCACTCGAGGTCGTCGACATCGTCATCGTCATCGTCGTCGTCGTCGTCGTCGTCGTCGTCGTCGTATTCGATGGCGTTATAGTTCCCCAGGTCGGGGTCTACCAGCATGTCGCGATGTGCGTCAAACGCATCTTCGTTGAGCACGATCTCAACGACGCCGTCTTCGCCCTTCCGGAAAATAAGAGACCCATTGCGCAATTTCTCGGCTTGCTCTGGACTGATGATGTCAGGATAGAGCTCCTCAAAGGTATCCCCGAGGGTGATTTTCTCCAAGCCAAGGGTATCGTCCTTGCTAAGGGTATCATGCTCATGGTCAGGGTTGGTGGGGTTGTTGCCGTCCTGCTTGGGAGTGTTAGAATCGTTTGAGGCCATTTTGATCGCAAACTAATTTAATAGTTAAATGCGAGATTTGTGGTGGTTGGGATGTCTCGGAATGTCAAGTTTAGGATATATTGATAGTGATATATTGAGAGATAGAGCAAGATTCAAGAGCTATAATCATCAGAATCGAGTGTACTTATATATACATCATCCACCCAGCGAACAACCAAATTGTTTTATGAACAACCATACATTATCATAGAATATATTCTCCCTTGCAACACAGCTATATTGTATCATAAAAAGGTTTCTTGATATCTAAATTTGTACGAACCTGTAGGTAGATGAAAGGTATTCAGACAAAGAGACTAGAGATATTTAAGTAGACCGGTAGGTCTAAAACTAAATTTAATCAATTAAGCCTCTTAACTGCAATTTCCACGACAGCTGCGATTACTAGGTGCCGTTTACCGACAAAAGCTGATTATAACAAGTTCTAAGCATTACATAAAACTCATATCTTTATTTATGTCAATGGTTTAGATATCGGATATGTCTATAAGGCACTTAAGGTATTTTATAAATGCAGATAATTTCTCATCACTTACAACTTGACACAGAAGACATGACACCACGATACTTTATTAAAAGCTGATATTATATATTTTTATCTATCTAGCTACCTTTGTCTTGAACTCTTTTTTCTTCATATATTCGTCAGAGAAGGTAATAGATCATGTGAAATTCCCACATTCAAACTACTAGTTAAAGGCCTCGAAACTCACCTATAGAACACTAGTGTTCGGCATTCTAGTATCTGACCAACCTACCGACTAGAAGATCGCCGGAGCGGGAATATTCAAGTATATCTATGGAGAACCTAGTGTAAGTCCTCCTTGGCGTCTGTGGACACCTTGGTGTCCTCCTCGGAAGCCACCGTCCCGATTTCACTATTCATCGCGTCTTGTAGCAAGGACAGCTCGGGCTCCGAGATGTTCGGGGCGTCTGCAGACTCGTCCTCGGCCTTATTTTCCGAGGACTTCGCTGTCTCACCTTCCTTGTCCTTGTCCTCAGTCTTCTGAGGCACACCAAGAGACGCAGAAGCAGGCGCTGCGCCAGCCTCAGTGAGACCAGGAGCCAACGCCGCTCTATCATTCGCTTCTTTGATCGCCCTCAGCCCCTGCACCAACAGCTCCTCCTCGGGCAAGAGCACCGACGGGCTCTTCTCCAGCATGTACCCCCACGCGTCGAGAAACGTGTTCGCCTCTAGGTTCGACAGGGAGTCGATCCACTGTTTAAAGGCCTCTGTGTAGCGCCCGGCGATGACCCAGCTCTCCAGGTCGGGATCGTTCCACATCTCTTCATGTGCCTCCAAGGAATCTAAGTTGAGCGCGATATCGACGAAGCCATCTGCGGCCTTTCGGAAAACAAAGGGGCAACGGCGCTCATTCCGGGCCTCCTCCGAACTAATACCTGGAGAGGGGACCTCGTTGTCATTGAGGCTTATTTCCTCGAAGGTATCGTCTGTGTGGTCATCCTTGGCGGTGTTGCCGTCTTGCTTAGGGGTCTTAGGATCGTTTGAGGCCATCTTGACTGCTGATAAGTTTAATGAGACTTTTCTTCAAAAGTAGTTTAGATGAGGTTTGATAATATTGAGCTTGTGGTTTCTTAGATATTACGAAATGTACGCATTAAAGATGATATAGAGTAAGAATTAATAGCTATAATCGTTAAAATCGAACATATTTATACACATCATCCACCTGGCAAGCAGTCAAGCAGTTCATGAACAACCATATATGGTCATAGAATATATTCTCCATTACGATACAGCTGTGCTATATGTGAATTGAGGGAGGTAATACAACAAGTCATTTCACATTCTATAAACCATGATGCTAAACAATTTAATTTGATAAATACATTTGGTTAAATTTTACACCTTAATCATAAAAGGTTTCATCAACATATGAATTTGTACGAACCTATAGGCAGATGAGACTCTTCATGGTAGTTAAAGCGGTTTTGAGGGTTTTCAGACAAAGAGACTAGAGATATTTAGGTAGACCGGTAGGTCTGAAGCTAGATTTAGTCAATCAAGCCTCTTGACTGCGGTTTCTACGGTAGCTGCCAACAAAACCTGATTATAATAAGTTCCAAGCATTACATAAAACTTATCCATGGATATCTTGCGCAGTAGAATGCTGCCCGTACTTTTTCGGCTATTTGTGTTAATGGTTTAGATATCAGATATTTTTTAAAATACGTCAGAACTACTTAGATACTCTATTAAGCACCAAGGGATATATAAGTACAGATAACTTCTCATAGCTTACAACTTGATAAGGAAGACATCACATTGCACTGCTTCAATATTAAGTGCGGATATGATATATTTACTTAGCTACCCCATCTTAAAGCCTTTCTAATTATCTGTTCTTATACAAAGAAAGGCAATGAAGCATGGACAACTCCCGCGTCTAGACTACTAGGCAAAAGGCCTTAGAACTTACCAGAGAACACCGGTGTTCTACGGTCTGGTGTCTAACTAACCTATCAACTCAAGAATCTTAAAGGCAGGAATATTTCATATCAAGGAATCTAATCTGCGGTCTCCTGGGCATCCACAGACTCGTCCTTGGCCTCCCCCTCCTCTGAGGAGTTCTTCGTCTTCTCGTCTTTATCCTCGACCTTCGTCGGCATGTCGATGATGGTATGAGTAGGCCGCGCCCGAGCCAGGCCGCGAGCGATCAGGGGATCGGTAGCCACCGTCCCGATTTCGCTGTTCATGGCATCTTGCAGCAGGAACATCTCTAACTCCGAGACCTTGGGCGCAAAGTCGCGTGTCGTCGTCAACGCGTCGTTCAGCCTGGCAGCTAGTTTTTCGAGGTGTCGGTTGAGCTGGACCTTCGCTTCCCGTCGCTCTTTCATCCAACTGTCGAAGAGCTCGTCGTCGAGGTTGAAATAGTCTGGCAGAACCGGATCGGCCTCGTCCTTCGCGTCTGGGTTCTCATCGAACACGAACTCGACGAAATTGCCGTCATTGTCTCTTCGGACAGTAAACTCCCTTGTCAGCAATTTCTCCCATACCTCCTTAGTGAGTTTGGATTGGCGGATTTTGGGGCCGTCGGCGAGACTAATTTCTTCAAGTCCAAGAGTGTCGTCCTTAGGGTCAGGTTTAACGATGTTCTTACCGTCCTGCTTCGGCGTGTTGGAGTCGTTCGAAGACATTTTCAACGTAGTAGTTTAGTAAAGTGGGATTCAAAGTATACAATGTTTAGGCTATTCAAGAACGTCAAGTTTAGAATCCTTTAAATATGATGATAGAGATGTATCAGGAGATTATAGGGCAAGATTCAGGAACTACAATCATCAGAATCAAGCATACTTATATACACATCATCCACCTGGCAAGCAAGCAGTCAAGTTGTTCACGAACAACCGTATAGTATCATAGAATATATTGTCCATTGGAACACAGCTGTATTGTATGTTAATCACTACAAAGGTATTGTCATATAGGGGCAGGCCTTAAAGGAAAGGAGTCCTACCTAATTCAATGTACCCCATTCGACTCAACTTTAGACGGCTGATATGAGTGTAAGTGCTAAAGCAGCAGGGTAAGCAGTCATAGAAGAAGAATAAAGGGGATATTCCTCAAATCAATGAGTAGCCAAGGCACATAGTTACTACTAGTCATCAACGTATTATATTAATCATAGAAATCGAGACATTCACACCCAATGATCGCTTATTTTGCATGCCACACACGAATATGAAAGAAACTTTTGTTGATTCGGAATAACGAGAAATTCATGTGCTTCTCAGGATATTCGTAGCCAGAAGAACACTCTCTGACTAAAAGGCCTTATGGGCCCATACCGAATCCCCTGAGAATATCTAGACCATCGAAAACCTAACCTGCGTAACAAGACATAATGTACCTTCCGGTGCTAGTCTCAGGAAGCATGCTGTCAATTTAGGCGCCCAGGCTGGGGAAGGCGTCCGAGTTGAGGGCGAACGAGGCGTTCTCATTGCCACGGGGACCACCACGTCCACCTCGGAAGTCACCACGGGGTTCGCGGGGCTCGCCTCGGCCACGACCGCCGCGGCCACGACCCTGACCCTCGCCCCTAGGAGCGCCGCCACGACCTCCACCACGTCCACCGCGTCCGCCTCGAGTACGCTCGGGTTCAACGTATCGGTTGTCGATTTCGACGAGTTGCTTGGCCTTGCGCTCACGCTCGCGCTTGACTTTGCCGCCAACGCCAGGAACGTACGCCTCATCGTCTTCCTTGGTAATGGCCTTAGCATTGGCCCACTTCTTGTCGATCTTGCTGCCTTCGTTAGGCTTGCGGATCTCGAGCGACTCGCCAAGAGCAAGCTTCTTCTCGGCCTGTTGCGCGAGATAGTCAGCGTAAGACACGTGCTTGTCCTCGGGCTCGGCGGGAGTGGCCGGAGCCTCCTGGCCCTCCTCGGCGGTCGTCTCCTTCAATTCTGTCTGAGCGATCTCCTCGCCAGCCTGTTCGTCTTTTGCCTCGGCGTCGCCCTCAGTAGCGCCCCAAGATTGGGCAGCCTGCTTCTCGGAGCCACTGGACACGAGGTTAATGGATGCGAACGAGTAGATATTTGCCAGGCAGTTTAACTTACGTTGCGGCACCCTTAGTATGTCGGTCATCTCGATCACGGGGAAATCGACCACCGCGACCTATTGTACTCAGTTAGCGTGTGATCATTACAAATGAGTATCAGACATCAAGGTCTCACCTCCTCGTACGCGGGCATCACGGCCACCTCGGGGGCCGGATCGGGGAGCCTCATCGGTAGGCTTGCGGTGGTTGTTAGCGGTACCGGCGTTGCGGTCGCGGAAGGCTGAGTTGAAATTAGTAAAATGGATTTGAATATAGCGAATAGGAAAAATGAGAGTTCAGATCCGGGGCAGTGGAATCTAAAATCTCATCAAATCCATGTAATACTCACCTCCCTCGTTGCCTCCAGGACCAGCACGACGAGCTCCGGTGTTAGCGGCGGGCTTAGCGGCGGGTGCTTGGGGCTCGACGTTGCGCTTGGTGCTGCGCATTGTGGTCTTGTCAACCGTCTTCACAGGGCCGGACGGCGCTTCATCTCCTTCGACATCGTTACCTGTACGGGTGGATTGACATTAGCAAACAGAAGTTCGGACACTGTAAAATTTTCACCGCCGGCGGGTATTCGAGATGGGGTCGTACCGAGGAGGTCGAACAGGTTCTAACGGTCTACTAGTTAGCATTACAGTCGTCAAGTAGAAAAACTCAATTGAAACACAACGGCAGAGGTATGCGCAATGAGTGATAGCAGCACGAGAGAAGAAGGATAGGACGAGGAATGTGGTATGGTGGTTCGGAATTACGACATGATATGACATGACTTGACATACCTTTGAGGCGACCGACATGGTGTCGCCAATTGATTCGCCTTTCAGCAAGGCGGAGCTTTGAGAACGACAGTCGGATCAATAGGAGAGAATTGCAACGAGGGGGAAAAGGATATGGCCTAGCAGGACATATCCTCAAGCAAAATGTCTCGTCAGTGTCCTTGGTCGTTGGTGACTGAAGGTTAGGTAGGTTAGGTTTAGAATCAGTGCGGTGCTTTGCAAATTGCAAGGCAATAAGGCAATGGGTAATGGGATTGTGTGAGAGGAAGATGGGTCTTTGGGTCTTGTGTGTGGGCTTTTGCCTGTGGGACCTCTCTATTTTTTTTGCTCTGCTTTTTTGCTCTGCGAGGTGGACAAAGTTCCTTGGCCTTGGCTCAAAACCACCTAACTCTCTTTTTTTTACTGTTTTCTGACGCCTAGACTCGCTTAGGCGGAACGGGAAAATTAATGATTCTCTGGATTTTTGTGGTTTTTATTTGTTTTGCAACTGCCACCTCTTTTAGTGCGCCGCTGAATAAGCGACCTTCCCACAGAGATAGGGTTCACTCTCTTCCAAGCACAGGTTGTTAGTGCCGACACCTGTACATCATATATGCGTTTAGGCGGTATTTGTGGTACCTACTCGCAAACTCGTAATATTGATGTATTCAATGTTCCTACACCTTTCCAAACATTCACATGGAAGCTACTACTAAATTCACTTATATAGAAAGAAATAAAAAAATCTTGTCTTACTTTTCAAGTTGTCAAACTTCTTTAATCAACGCAGAATGTAAATGAAAACCCCATTATCTACTTGTTGAAGACAGGTCATTGAAGCTACATCGCGGTCAGCAAATATTATGTACATTACCGTGCCAGGGTTTCCCCAGATTCCGCAGTTGCATCACCTGCATAGTTACTCAGATAGGCAGGCCTGTCCTTACGCTTTGACTCTCAATGGACAATATCCTTTATCGTGAGTTTATCTCAGCTATCGATGTCTAATCTGCGTAGATCCCTTTATCACATATTTCCATACCATTTATCACTGTCTTACCCCAAAGTAATGCTATCTCCATCATGTCATCACTCTCTAACAATCACCATAATATGAATGAGCCTATCTACTCAGGCAGATATGAACATCTGTTTCGTTCTCTTACCAGGAGAAATGAGACATACATCCAATATGCGCTGGTTGAGGTAGATCATTACAATCCGTGATACGGATTTAGTAGGCATATGACGTCAGAGTACACAAGAGGATTCCCGATAGAAGATCTACAACTCCTTGTACATGTACGACCTCAACCGGGAAGTAATTGCTACTATATTGGGTTTCAACGGACTTCTAGCTGAATAGGAACCGGAAACAGACACTACCTACGGTTTGGCCCTTCATCCTTTCAAGTCGTGTCGTTACTGTGTTGACGCTATCTTCATTCCTCTTAGAACGTGTAGGATAGATACACTAGCGTATTTCCTAAGAGCTTCATTGTGGAAAAAAACTCAAATGCCATAGTCCAGTTATCTTATACCGAAGTTGATATGCCGCTCTCCTCGGAGATAGTCCCGTTCCCCTTCTTTGACTTGAGCTGAGCCAGACCTGGTGTTGATTGGGTAGTGGCCCAGTATTATAGCTTACCTAGGTACTAGGTATGAATGATAGACAATATTGAAGCTCTTGTTAAGCTCTCCCAATCCTGGGTCTAAGTCCTTTAGGCCATTGCTTAATGCATGAGTGCGTTATCAAGCGAATGCGAGATCGACGTTGATCAGAAGTCCCCTCGTCTTATCTCTATATCATGTACCTATCGGATATAACACAACTTCGTCAACGTAGACCAGTCGCCACCTACGCATACGAATAAAGTTGACATTTATCATATAAGGGAATAACGTAACCGCAGTTAGAGTGAGGTATGAGAGAAATGAAGTCCTGCCTTCGTTGATAGGAATATGTCGTGGAATAGTCGAAGGAAACATAGAAGAGGATGGAACGCCTAGCTGTCTCTCCGCTGGGCCACGGAGTTCTACTAGCGAAAATCGGTGGCCGATGTTAAAGAAACATACATATGCATAGCTGAGCGGTGAAAGGATGTGGTGCTTTGGAGGGCCTATGAAGGGAAAGATATCGACGCCGAAGACGCACCTCATAGAGTACCTAGATCTAGTGTTGGAAGGAGTAGAACTCCGACGAAAAAGGCCCTGCCGTGGCAGTGTTCTGCTATTGCGGCTCTGGATATCTATTATAGGTTTCCTGTCTTAGGCGTCCATACCATACCTCTCACACGTATTAATAGAGATCATTCAAGTACGCAACTTCGCGTCGATTTGTCGTGATCTAGGTCCTAGGAGATGTACATCGCAATCCCTGTCGAAAATCATTGGGAAACCCATACAAGTCCACCGGTCCGAGGGCGAGGGATCACACTCATGAAAGACAAGTCTTAACGAAGGGCAATCTGATAGGCCCAGAGGGAAGGGAGAGAGACGGGGGATCGCATATCCCAGGGACAAGGGACCGAAAAAAAGCTATATCTTGTTACTTAACCTTTAGGTAACTGCTTTTCTCCTGATCCACGGCATTCGGTAGCGGGATGACGTTATGGGCCAAACGGGGCGCCGGGAAGGGGGCGTCGCTACACCTGTAAATCGAAGGGAAGAGAGATACGTCGTAACCCGTTTAGATCGTGGGGTATTTTCGTGGGAGGGATTTTGATTCTGTTAATAATGGCTTCCTTATCTCTGGTTCGCCTATCATACCGACACAAAGATACATGGACACCAGAGATAAGCCAGCCACAGGGTCACCACCACCCATGGTCCAAATAAATACTCTGCGACGGAATCCCAGAGAATTTAGCAATGTTTTCTCTATTTATCAGTCCGCTGCCCATTGCTTTGGAAAGCTCTCGCGCCGACTTCCCCCCTTCGAAAGGGAGGCATGCTGAAGGAATCCCCCGTTGCTTTGTTGCCATCAGTTGGCCTGGCTTGATCGAGTCACGTATCATCATCTCGCAGCAAGGGGAGAGAAATTAATGATTCAGTTTTCTCCGCTCCATTTTGTTTTTCATTTCGTGATCGGGACAAGTGTTCCTTCGATAATCATTATACTATCTATTACTGGCCCTCTCCTTGATTATGCTTAGTCGTCGACAAACGACAGGATGTTATGTGTGGCGTTCTGAGCTACTCTAGGGCCAAAGTGGTCTCGTGCCTCGAGCGAGGTGTTTATTGTCACACCTCTGGTCCCCCCCCTATGTCTGTCTGACTTGGAGAACTCGACTATTCTATTAGGTAAACTCCCACCACAAACAAAGGACTTCGGCCAACCGAATGGAACTCATAACTTAATACGGGCCGGGATGAGGCTTACACCGTGTCACGAAGTTAGGAGCTATCGGGTTTAGTTGGGAGCTGGGTAAAGAGTCGGATGAGAGCCGCGCATCTCAAATGACGAGATGGAAGAGAGTTTGTCGAAGGATGTGTCGCGCAGGATGAGGAGGGGACCCGGATACAAGTCCGCAAACCCAGACTGACTGGGGTCCCCGTGACCATGAAGATATGGTAGTACTCTGCGACCGCCACTTCAGAGGAGAGCTACCAAACGGAATGAAAGGACGTCTTCCCGATAGATGATGACCTTCGACTCGACGATCTCTAGGAGTTGTTAGCGCACCATATATGCGCATGGTCCTTTTGGTTCTGTCACGGCTAGCGAAGGCCGTATGTATAGTCTGGGACCGGACTTGGGACTTAGGACCTTGAACCTAGGCCACCGCTTTTCGTGTTTAGAAATCACTTTCAAGAGGGGGGTTTTGCTTGTTGTTGGAATCACGCGGCATATACGACTTGCAGTGTAGGATCCTCTCCCGGAACCACTTGGCGGGTAATGCCTTTCATGCGAGCGCTTGACCGAGGATATCGACGTACTCTGCCTGCGCAGAGCAACCGGCCATTGAATGCTGACTGCTCTATTGATGGGATAGGGGGCTGGCTGGGCATGTCTTGGACTCTTCTGCTGATGGGATGGTGGGATAAGCCGTGAATATCGACTCCACCTGCAACGACTTATGAGCTCCGCATCCATACGCGGTGCAACAGCATTGAGACCACCCAAGACCAACCGACCTTACCAGCCACCGCCCTGCACCGAATCACCAACCCCCCACCGAGGATCTTCTTGTCTTGGAACATTGAAGCGTTGTTTGAATCCACCGGACCAAATTTTGGTTTTCTCTTCCATATGGCCGAGGTCTCGTCAAAACGAGGCAGGATGATCGAGGTTCACTCAACCCACAACCCACTTGGACTTGGTGATAATTCCCCCTAGCTGAGCTAAAGAGGCGACGAACCCTACGACGACCCCCCACGACAACTAGTACCGACCCACGAGAGACCGCTCTAGGCCAAGGGAGGAAATGATGGGAGCTGACTACGGCATTTGGTAGACCAATGGTACGATCTAATCTGATCTGGATCCCCGAAGTGGTTGACCGAAGTTCGGTCGGGAAGAGCGGCACCAAATAGCGGAATCGACTTTTTGGTCCTGGGTTCAAATGATTCCCTTCAATCATCGAATGGATCCAGTCCTTAATTCATTATTGATCCTGGGTACTCTGCTTTCCCTAATGCACTACGATGCACGCGGGACGAGCTTCCTGGTTTGGCAGTCCCAAGCGTTCAAGTGGACCGATCATACAGCAACCCCTCCTTCCCCTCTTGAGCACCTGAGGTGGTTCTCTACAGTACTCTTTACAGTACATCATGTATTGAAAAGTACGGACGTACACCTACCTACCTACATTGCCTACATGCTTCATGCGAAAGGACCCATCAAGAAACAGTAATTCCAGGTTCTCGCTAGAGTGTACCTATCAGGGTTCCCACTCGATTCTACCGTAATAAAAAAGAGAACAACCGTCTCAAACGGAAAAAGGACATTAGGCAGAGAATAAAAAAACCAGAACAAGAAAAAGGACTTAAGTATTCTCTCTTCATGTCCTTGGAACCTCCGATTACGGATACCCCTCGGGGTTTGTCCGGGATTGGCCAGCTGCACGTTCGACAGAAGCCATCGATTGATCCAAACGGACATACATCATGTACCTTTTTTTTTGGCCAACAGATTTTCCATCTATCGTTTCTCAAGACTCCGCCGACGTTTCTAGGCCGAGAAACGAAGAGGGGAAAGAAAGGATGCCTAGAAAATAATATGCTGGGGATCTGTCGTGAAACTTGGATGGACTCGCATGTAACAGCATGTACGTTCGAATCCATGTTGCTTGGTCAATCCAACGTCACAGTAACGTCCAGTCCAACAAACCAAACTGCCTTGTACGACAACCGAGTCCGAGGAAATGTCTGTTTCGTAATTTCCCTCCGGAGGGCGTCAATATACCAGCTCAACCGTACACATGCATCTACCGTAAGACATGAGCAAATACATTCATTCAAGGTAGATCATCAAGTGCCATCTCGATTTTGTTTGTTATACACCAGTACTCCTTCGCTCCAATGTTTTCTTCCCATTTCTCTTGGGTAAATACGGGATCGATAGAAGCTCTTGGTATCAACACATACAGAGCCCACAATGGCCACTGCTTTGCAGCAGCCGAAATGCGCGATTCTAGGTGGCGCGTTCCAAAATCAACGGTATATACACAGACAACCTTCTCGCTATGGCATACTCGCAATTGGTGTATGTTCTAAAGCGAAAAGGGAACGAAGTCGGCTTTTTGAAGGTAATTGAACAGCGCTTCCCAGGCTTGAGTGCTATTTCAGCCCCATAGACCAAAATATCAAGACTTTTGAACTCCATTGAACTCCTGCTATCGTGGTATCGGGATCCCGTGCACTTTTGTAGTATAATCATCGTCATTTGTATGAACCGTTGTACCAACTCGAAACTTTTTTTCCGCCCGCCGAAATACTGTAGTTGCCGTAATAATTTGATGTTTCAGGGTCGTCGAGACCGGAAGTCGACCGCCTGCTGCAGGCATATTGTCGGTTACCCTCCCATCTGTTGCCTCGATATAACTCTTTTCGAAGAGAATATAACGACCGCCCTCTCTGCCGAACGCGACCGCCTTACGCGAAGATTTGTGCCTCTCAGCGTTCATGGTCGCTAGGCAAAATATTCAGGGCTCGGCCGACGCTCGTTTTATTCCCCCTTCGCAATCGTCTCGATCCAAATCGCCGGCTCGCCGATATTTCTTCCCCTTGCGACTCTCGTCCTCCTTTCGGCGATCCGCGAAGCCCCAACCCTACTACTTTAGGCTCTGTTGTTACCTCATGTTGCTCGTATCGAATGAGAACTGCGTTGGGAAGGCCATCGATGCACTAAGACCAAACGGATCCCAATCTAAAGCCGGATCGAGGAGTTGCGTCATGCTTGGATAGCCCTGGCCCTGCGTCTGGCTCTGTGCTTGGTTACCTTGTCCCCCAGAAGTCATAGACGGTTGTCCTGGAGGGCCAGTGGTCGTCGGCTGCACAGCCATGCCATGCTGTTGGGGAACTTGGAACGTCGAAGGATAAGGACCCGGGCCTGGCGTATCCGGTTCGGGTTCGTCCATCATATCGGTCGGGGCGTCGTACTCTTGTTCTGTACTCACGTATTAATCATAGGACGACAGAGTTCTATTAAAACAAAAGAAACGGGTCAGCTTGCCGAGCTGTTGGAAATGGTTCTGGAACGATGACGTCGGGTAGAACGCCGTCGGCCGAGGACCGGCAGCATGTTGCTGCATCATCTGCTGGCGCGCTGCGACTGCCATTCCAGGCATCGGTGCCAACTGCGGCTTCATGGGTGGGGCGATCGTCGTACGCATGCTCGTAGGATCTGAAGGCGCGGGAGAAGCTGTTGCTTGGCTACCAAACGACGGTGTAGGGTTAGTTGGAGAAGCGGCGTGGGAAGGGGGTGTCGGCCGAGTCTTAGGTGATGCTAAAGACTGCTGCACGCTCGTGGGCTGGACTAAAGAAGGTATACCAGGCTCCAGCTTGGGTGCAATGCTGGAACCGGACCTGCGCGAGTGGTGATGTCTGTTGAGGATTGCCCGCGGCATCGGTGGTGGTTGCACCATATTCTGGGGCATATGAGTTGGACCAAGGTTTGGACTGCCGGTCTTGGCATGAAGCTCAGCTTGGACGTCAATACCTGAACATTGTAAGTCAGTGTTCTTTACGGGTTAGGTAGCAATATTAGAGTTTACCTTTTTCAAGGAGGATTCGTTCGAGAAGGGAGTTCTTGTATCGGAGCATTAAGCACTCATCTGCGGCGCTTCGGTGAGCAGCTTGCAAACTAGCCAAGTTTGATTCATGGGCCTTGATGGTTTCTTCGAGTTGCTTGATATATTCCGTTCGACGCTCTCTAAACGCGGCCTGCGCCTGGCGGTTTCTCTGCTTCCGCTCCTCCGAAGTTGCATATATCTTTGCTCTCCGTTAGCTTGAAAACCCAACTCCCACATCCACCGCAATGTCAAAAGAATAACATGAACTTACTGGTTTTCTTCCTCCTTTGCGTTTTGCCGGTTGGTTTTCCGGCGGGACGGATGGGCCAGGCTCATTTTCGGGACTAGAGCCGATGGACTCATCCGACTCGTCTTTTGTGTGGTCTTTCTTGTCGATGGACATCTTGTCTGACATGACAATATTGAAAGCAGGAGACGATTGCCGCTCGGCGGCAAACGCCTCTCAAACTAAGTCGTAGTAGACGAATAAGATACTGTTCCAAGGGTAGTTGCCGGTCTTCCCTAGGAGGCTTGTCCGGTGTAAGTGCCTGTGGCGTAGGTAGAAGAAATGTTCTCCAATTTGTGTGGTCCCTGAATATTGCCGACCTCGGGAACGATTCAGTTGGAAAAGTGAAAAGAAAAACTAATAAGAAGTCGTTCGGCAATGAAGCGCGCGCATGCAGCGCTAATCAGTACATAATCTGGGGAAACGGGATCCGACAGATGGGGACAGGCACTGGGAATATCTGATCAAGATTCAACAGATAAGGTTGATCCAGGCGGCTCTAGGGGAAGTAGTCAGGGCAGTCAGGGTAGAGTAACAATGAAGATACAAGAGAGATAACAAGTAGTATAGAGGGGTGACAGGTTGTGGTGAAGTAAGAGGTAAGGATTTCTGAAAAGTGTCGCTTGGTTTTATGTAATTGAAATCGGAAGACAGCTAGGATGGCTGACTTGGGGTGGCTTGCCGAATTAGAGGAGATTCAGCTAGATGGCAAAAACAGACACCAAAACTCTTGGAAGGTGGGAAGACTTTTTTTTTCCTCGTTTCCCCCTTCTTTCCTTTCCTGTATAGGAATTGGCGGTGCGGAATCCGGTCTTACTACTAGCAAAGTGGCTAGTCGTCCGGTGGTTCTGGTGGTTCTGGTGGTTTTGGTTGATGGAAGACTTCTCTTATTACCGTCTCTCGGATGGCCCAATTGTCGCCGACTTCTACCTAGGTAGCTGGGTCAGCTCCTATTTTGTCCTTGTGCGTTCCGGGTCGGTACTGTTAAACTCAATGTACTACCCACGCCGTCCCCTTGTCGAGAAACACGACAGGACCTTTTAGATTAGTGAAGCCAGCGTTGGATTGGGACGTTTAGGTCGCCTCCGGGGTATATGCTCTAGGCGAATTATGGAAAGGAAGCTTGTGCTGCCTTGAGTATAGCACACCAGTCCGGTACGACACCAATACCACCTAATAAAGGTCCGTAGTAGGGTATTATGCAGTAGGCAGCTGCGGGACACAGCGCAAGCGTCCAGAGGATAGTATGATGAATAGTGTGCGGCTAGCAAATCCACTGTATTAGACTGTGTGAAGAGAAAACGGTTCAATGGATGTTCAGGATGTTGTAGCCTTTAGATGGACCATTCGTCCAGGTCGTTCAGCCAGGGGTCCCTTGGTGGATCACGGCGATTAAACTGCGGCAAAGCAGGCAATAGAATAAGAACAGAATATATGTAATGTAAGATTCCCCGACTCTTTTTAGAGGCAGAGAGAGAGAGTTCAGAGTTGCCGGCTCATTGAAGAGGGAACGGAAAAGATGATCCAAGTGGAGTCCTATAAGGTAGTATGGATAACCTTGGAACTAGTTGAGGTATGTAGGCAGGCAATGAATGGCAATGGGAAAGAGTCGTAGCGGACAACGGTAGCTTTTCATTCCTCAAGAGCAAGGTCAAGGTCTCCGCCCTGGTGCAGTTCTAAGGTTGCAGGTGGTCTGGTGTTCCCACGAGAGTACGAAGTTACATGGAAGTCAAGTAGGAGGAGGTGAGCTTTAGCAGGTTCAACTGGCATGGATCTCCAGCTATGGGGATGCTGGATGTTAGATGCTTGTCATTTAAGTACCTTGTACTTAGTACCAGCTAGCGACGCACATACCTGTAGGTACTTTCGGTCAAGTCACATCATACGAACGTCGAACCTCTAAACAAATATTATACCGGCCTGCCCACACGCACCTGAACAGTTTCACGGTTTCAAAAACGGGATGAAAAAAGACATAAGCGTAATCTTGACCGGACTCTTCCGAACATCGACCCGGTCCGTAACTCAATATCCGACATGTTTGATTGGTTTTGCCCATACATAGTACACATATTGCTTTTCCAATGTGTTATTCTATTTGCTCGACCCTTTTAGTGACCGGGCTCATCTTTATAGCCTTTAAAGTGTTACTTGTCTTTCTCCTCGGAAAGCTGCTCTATAGGGTGGCTCATCCTACGGAATTGGCGAGATGAATCATAGAGACGCCCAGCAAAGCCCGAAGCTGTTCTGAGGCGGCTCTGGCGAGCTCGGGTTGCATCAAAAATGTCTCCAATTAGTAGTGCTGACTTATTATGACGCGCTTACGTGCGTGTGCATATAAAAGCCAATCTCATAGCGAAAAGGGTTAAGGTATCGGGAAACTCCTAAAGATGGCAAACAGAAGCTACCAGTTGAACAAGAAACTAATGATTTATACACTACAGTAAGTTTATTGTAGTAAGGTAGGAATAAATGATCTATATTTCACTTATGATGTTTTTCAGCCTCTAGGTTACTCAAATATCCAGGTCAACCATCGTCAGCTTATATGAGAGCACTCAGAGTAATTAGGCACCTATCCAGCGTGCCACAATCGCGAATACCTCACACAGTGTCTGATGTTTGAAACAACTCAGAATGCTCAAGGTTTTGAGTTGTTTCGAACGGCGTCAGCCAGATTCAAGCATCGCCCATGGGGCAGAATTTTGATCAAATCTGCCCACTCGTAATTATATGCATAACTTCGCTCAAATTTTTTCGACTGAAAAGAGTCACCGAACCGTGACCATAGCTTCGAAAAAACGCCAGGGATGTAGTAATGATTGCTGCGCCCCTTACCACTTGCATGAGGTATTTGGAAATCCGGGGAAGGACCTGCAATGCTACACCATGACGGAGGAAAACGAGCTGACGAGTTCAGCAAGGGGTATTCTAAGGAAGTCAGCTTGGCGATAGATGATATAAAGGAGTTCTGATAGGCTTCGCCGGACGCTAGGCTTCGATAACTTATCCACTTACACGTCAGTAAAACCAGCAACCAAAGAGATTTAGAGATTGAGTACTAATTGTGCGAACAAGTATGAAAAATCCATCGATGACAGATGGTGACGACAAGTCTCAGTAGCCACTGTAAACATTAAAATCAGTGTTAAAAGTCGGTGACCCCGGTGGAGGGGTCCAAAGGATGTCGTTCTAGAGGCCGAGAACGGCCTGTCGCCCAGAGATCTTAGGCACCTTAGTTGGCTCCGACAAGTGGCACTAGAGTTCGCTCCATCGTATCAAATACAGGAGAACTAGGCTACTAATAGCCAGCCCTACGGATTTTCCTTCTTAATTTCCTGGCAGAGCTTGTGGTGGCTCCGCTCGAAGAAGAATTTTCTTCTTGGTCACCTGAGTGTAGAAATAAACGGATTGATATTTCTCGTCTGATTCCCCTCATTGACTCGTCATCGGACAACTCATCCTCCCCCCTCCGATATCAAATGGCAAGGAGGCTGAAAATTTGGTAGGTAACTCACACCTTAACGTGGCTAATATGAATATCCTAGAAGAGATCCAGCCTTATACTAGAATGCAGAATGGCACACCACCCTACCTGTTTCTATCATCCGTGGCAAAGTTCATCTGTATCCCAAGACGGCATTGAGAGGGACGGATGGCGGTCTCGTTCCTGCTTCTGCATGCATAACCAACGAAGCCGATCGCCCGGTCTTGCTGTGGTTTTGTACATGCATGGTGTTGTGATTTCGTGACCACGGAGAAACACATAGCACTGCGTGGTGAGGCGTTGAAGTTTGATACTTGGGGTGCAAGTACACAACCACGAACTACACGGTAGGTAGTACTGCATATAGGCCGGCAGACATTTTAGGATGCGAACCCTAGCGAATCCTGCCGGCCACCACAGTAGATCTTTTGACTTTTCCTTTCTAGAGCAGACGGAAAAGAAAAAGACGGTCGAAAATGTGGGGAAGAGAAGATCGATGATTTGGCCATCGCATCTCCGAGGAGGACATGGAGCCTAGAAGCTAAATGGAAGAAAAGTGGAAGGACGGTTAGCCCGGGTAGGTACAGGCGAGATGCGGTCCAATCAGAACCCCTTCCAAGAAGGCGGCCAGTTCCGCATTAGGAATTTTTCTCAAGTGGAGCTAAAGGCAGGGGGAAGCATATGGATGTGCACGTACCACCCTACACAGCTTAATTTTTCATCAGGGCATCTCCAGGGCATCTACCAGTCTACCAACCAATAATACCTTTGATTTTTAAGTAACACAAGTCCGTAACTTTCAAAAGAACATCCTTGATTTGTACCTCCGTCCTCCGTTCAACACTCTAACTGAGTAACACAATTTGCCTATTATCCCAAGAAGTTTGAGCCTCTTCTATAAAAATCCAGATTCAACTATTAAACATTCCGCATACTGGAGACTTCTCTCCGCGCTTCACGCGGCTCTTGTTTCCACCGATGCTGTAAGAAACCGCATGCGTCTGCTGGATCCTAGGATCAGGATGACCTCTTACCACCATGTGTAACGTCAGATGCATTCCATTGGACATCCGCCGGTGCGGTTCAGCCAACGCAATTTTGAGGCGTTAGACTGACACCTTCTAGAAGGATTCTAGTGCGTTTCCAAATCTTCACTTTGGTCTGCCAAGCTCGAAGCTTCCAAGCCCATGTCACCCACACACTCTCTTATTAATCGCCGATTTCGCTGCTCTGCCCAGCCTTACGAACTTTTTCTGCGTTTCTGCAGGCTGAGACATCAAACCCTGAACATTACCACCACCATTGTCGTATCGCCTCACTGACGTCGCTGGATGGAATAGTGGCGCTTGTACTAGTTACTCCCACTTTCGAGAAAGCCTTTTTCCCCCATGCCTTTTTCTCCATGTGAAAAGCTTGACCGGCGAAGGGCGCATCGTCATTTCGGAGATCTTCTAGTTTGATGCTGAAGCCCTAGTAATTCGCGCATCCAGCATAGTGCCATAACGGACCTCTACCCAATACTGATACTGTACAGTGCGCTAGCCCCAGACGGAGTGGGCCGATGAATAGATCTAGAAATCTTCAAAAAGTTGGAATTAGTTCAACCAGATCCTATAACTCAGTGTTTATCAGATTGTCAGCTCGTGCTGCTAGTGAATACTACCCCCACGCATAGAAAGTTGGTACAGGGCGATCAAATGAACCCTGACCAGGGAGATCCTCAGGTCTTCACAATGGTTATATTCCCGTGATCATCAATGTGTGTAATAGCAACGCTTACATAGCACAATCCTACCTTGCAGTTCGGCTCTTTGCTCCCGGTGTTTCGGTTTCCATGTAAGACATTGCATGTCGTTGTTGTGTACTGGGTATACAAGTCTTGGTAGAATCTCATGTACAGGAGATCTTATGGTTCAGTATAGCGTTTGTGAAATGTAGTACAGTATAGGCTTTTGAACAGCTTTAATCAGTAGATCCATTTCCCCTTCCGAAGAACCCGTATCGACTTCCGACGATACTCAGATCTTAGGGTTCCTGTTGTATATCAAACTAATGAAGGGGGTTTGAAGAACAGGTAGTAGTTTGCGAAGAAGGACAGACAATGGTACAACATGGCATCCTACATTCAAATCTTTCACCGACCATACATCCCATTGACATATGTGCTCAGATATAGATTTCAGCTCACTCCAAACCCCTTTTCCTTTCCTAATTTGCGCATCGCCTCATCATCATGTGAGAAAGTCAGGGGTGTCGGTCAGTCAAGGGTGACCGAAAGAGAGTATCTGGTAGTTTTCAAAGAATTTGATCATTATTAATGCTAACTCAACCGATATCTAATCGTTTGATACGACACTTCATAAGTATAGTAGTCCTGATTAGAAAAAGCCTTTTGGGCATTGGATGAAACCCATACCTCCTAAAGCAGGAAATTACGAAGTGTATCCTGTGACACCTCTCACAACGCCAAAGGCGCCACCACCCTTCCCAAACATCTCCCTAACATCAGCGACAATATCATCCGGGCGCTCCCAGGCCGCGAAGTGGCCTCCACTACCGTGTTCCTTCTCGAACACGACGTTTCCTAGCGTACGCACCCAGGTGCTCGGACGGACGGCTAGGTCCATGGGGAAGTGGCTAAAGCCCAGCTTGACACCGGGCGACCACGATCGCATCTTCTCGCGGCCGATCTTGTCCTTTCGGCCGTCGACGTTGTGCGCCGTCTCGTAGTAGATCCTGACGCTGGCGGCTGGGCCCGCCGTGCTGAACCAGTAGATGCTCACCCACGTACAGATCTCGTCGTCCGTCCAGGCGTACGCGTCGCTCCAGTCGTGGAGCTTCTCGTAGATCCAGGCTAGGCAAGCCACCGGGCTGTCCGCCAGCGCGTATCCTAGAGTCTGTGGCTTGGTCGATTGCTCTAAGTTGTACCCCCTACCCTCCTGGTCGAACCACTTAGAGCGCGTCACACCATGCTTCTCTCGCGAGTTGTAGGGCTTGATGGTGTGCTCTAGAGCAAGAATCGGATTCTTGAAGAATGCAGGCGGGTCTGCTGAGTCGTAGTTGAGGTGTGTTGCTTTGCAGTACTTCGGATATCGGAAAGCGAGGGCCCTGCTGATGTGGCACCCCCAATCGCCTATACTTTAGGTTAACAAGGTTGACTTGATTTACACTTCCTGTAATGATGCGTATCTCACCTCCTTGCGTGACATATTCGTTGTAGCCCAGCTTTAGCATGAGCTTATTCATAGTTTCAGCATATTGCTCCATCGCAAACCCGCGCTTCTTGGGTCCGTCGGAGAACCCGAAATTCGGCAATGATGGCGCAACGACATCGAACGCGGGATATTTCACACCATCACCGCCTTCGGTTAGGGGCTTTATTATCTTCAGGACCTCTTCAAAGTGACCCGGCCAGCCGTGGATGAAGAGCAATGGAATAGCACCTTTAACCTTGCTACGGACGTGAACGAAGTGGATTGCTAGAGGCTCGAATCCTTCGCACTGAATGTCCGTGACGAATTGCGGTACTTGATTCAGTTCCTTTTCTGCTTTCTTCCAGTCGTATGACCCTTGCCAATACTTCGCTAGTCTCTTGACATCTGCAAGAGGAGCTCCCACTACAATTATCAGAGTTAGTCGTCTTAGATGATACTCATCGCGATCGAATGACAGAAACCGCTACCGAAGTCTAGGGTATGACCAAGTTTATCGATTTATATTTATAAGTGATAATTATAATCGACCAGGTAACTGATTGAAGATTTACTCACTATCCCACCCAGCTTCGTCAAGCTCATCGGGGAACTTGGCCAGAGACAGCCTCGTTTTCAAATCTTCCAGACGTTGATCCTCAACCGCAATGGTATATGGCCGGATATCTGCCATGGTAGAAAGCTTGGGTGAAGTTAATAGATTTAGATTGTGTTGGTCAGTTGTTGTGTGATGTGATCTAGCTCAATTGTATAGTGTGCGGTTTCAACCGGCTTGACTTAAACCCAGTGGAGGAATATAAGTGTAATACAAGATCGTTGGACTATAAGACATATATTGTTATACGTGATCCGGAAGCCATATTTATATTGTGCGACTACTTGGGGACTCATCGTTAGGATAGTAGGTCGAGACGTTCACAATGAAGCGATAAGTAATCAGGGCGCATATATGACGTTGCAAAGGGCGTGGAAGACAGGCTCGACTGTAACCTAGAACTCATGAGCTACATGCATGATGCATACCAGTTGACCCTCACCGGGGTAACCAGTAAAATGATAATCGCAAAATATAGGTAAAATGTTTACACCCAATTTAGGGAGTTTATATATATCTGGGTGTCCATTGGTTACTAGATAAGGTGAACAGTACGTACGGGACCTAGGTAAAGCTGTAGATCGATGTCGGATGCATGTCATGCCACTGGATTTTATTGGTCTTCCGTACCGAGGGAAAAATGAACTAGATCTACATAGTATGCGGAAAGGTATAGAACTTCGGAGCTAAACACTAGCACAAAACCACATAGGTAGTACTACTTGACAATCATATTGATAGATGAAGAAATGAAGTCTTCGTATATGGTGAGATAAAATTGAAGAAACATGCCATTAAAGATCTACAGTACGAATGTAAACTGATAGTTATGTCATTAGAATTCTGGTTACCTAGGTAGGTTGATATGTAGGTGCACGGATCCCAAAAGGGCCAGACCGCCTTCTTCATGGGTCTATAGGCTGGCCAGTGCGCACACTTATTTTTAACAGGTCAAACAATTGTTGACTTTCGCCCAAGTAAACAATTCTGATGTCAGTCCCTTCTTTCCCCCACAGCTCCCTTTTAATTTCATCATCCCATTAACACGCTGGCATATTGGCTCCATATTCCAGCCTGATTGATGACCGAAGTTCTTCTCTTCATTAAACTCATCTAAATCTACTGAAGTCACTACCATTGAATCATGGCGCGTCGTTCAGCTCGCCTCGCGAGCGCTTCCACTGTAAGTAAACACCAGGCTGACCTACATTTCCACACCGCCTTAAGCATCATGCTGCGCAACAAAGATGAACCCAGCTCGAGACACCAGGCTGACGTCCTCTCGATAATAGAGGGTTACCGCTTCGCCGGCACCCCGCTTAGGATCCGTTATAGAAGGCGACGAAGATTTCTTGACGCCCCCAGAACACGCTACTCGAAGCCTTGACACCATCGCATCTTCGCCAGTGCCTCAGCCAGCTACACCGGCTTTGGCCACACCAATTAAGCTACCTATGTCTGAAATGCATCCCAGCAAGGTTCACCCTACTACAGCGGCGCCTTCATCCGGTCTTAAGCTCGGATTCGTTGATATTGATTACACTAAGAACCCCAACGAGCACGCGTTCGGTGTAGTTCAGTCTACCCCTTCTAAAACGCCACTGCCTTCGACAGACTTTACTTTCCGCTATACCACACTCGGTCGCAATGGCGACGAAGGATTGAGTCCCGCAGCTAAACAACTAATGAAAGACATCCGTGGAAACATTGTCCCGGGCATTAAGGCCGAGCTTGTCGCTAAGCGTGAGCAAGAGAAGCTGGAGGAAGCCGAGTCTAACGACCCTCGCAAGATTCGCCAGGCCAAAGGCAAGGCTGGTCGCTACAGCGCCGCCCACATGGCTGAATTCAAAAAGATGGATTCTATCGAAAATCATCCTTCAGCATTCCGCGCCGCGCCTGGACGTTCCACTCCGGTTAAAGGAGGCCTTAAACGTACGCAATCGAAGGCGAACCTTGACGAACCCGATTCAGTGCCATCTAAGAAGGCATCTTCTTCCCGCCCAGTGCCAGCCCCCGAGAAACGACAGGAGCAACCGGAGTCGCCCGTCAAACGCGTTAAGCAGAAATTCGAGGATGATGTATCTACCCTCCGCCCCGTTTCGCGAGATGGTAGCTTTATTCCTCGACCCAAGAGCAGCGGCAATGATTCGGTCCAAAGTGGCATTCCTCGCAGCCAGACTCTTTCTCATCTCATGACCCCGACCAAGTCGTCTCTTGCGCGCGCAAGCAGTATCAAGGCACCTACTGTGTCGCTGGTTAAATCTTCCAGCAAACCTGACCTCGCTAGCCTCGCTCGAACCTCCAGTAAGAAGGGTTTTGGAGGCTTGAAGTCTATAACTATGGGTAACCTACATGCGGGCATTGCTCCCACTCATGTCCAGACTCCTGGTCGATTTGATAGAGTCAAGTCGATCTTGAAAAGACAAATCAGTGGATCTAAGTCCAAATCTAGCATCCCTAAGCTTACATCCCCGTCGAAGGTATCTTTTCGCCAGAGCATCGACGAGGAATTCCCCCAAGCGCCTCTTACTACTCCAGCACGAAAACACGAACGACGTGTGAACTTTACCCCCACGGCTAAGCGCGCCACGATGCTCTTAGATTCCCCATCACCAGTCAAGTCGAGTATACCGCGCTCAAAGGCCATGCCGCGCCTTCAATTCACCGGTGCCGTTGATAAGTCTAAGACCGAGAAGACCGGTGATGAGGTTGCGTATCCCGATCTCTCAGCTTATTGCCGAGACGTCAACGAAGACACCGAGAAATCGGACAAGGATCAGGCCCCCACATCCGTCCCCGGTACATTTACCTTCCGTAGCGATCACACAATTCGCTTTGACAGCACCTCACCTAAGGGCTTCGGTGGTGCTGCCGGCCAAGCTAGCCTTCGTCAAGTTCGAAACTCGGTGCTGCCCACAAGCCATATGCCTGGTAGTTTCCCTCGCCCGTCCGACGTATCTCCCAACAAAGAGAACAAAGATCCGGTTGTTGGACCCGGTATCCCCCACGGCATGTCTAACAAGAAGCGACACAGAGCTAGTTGGGATGAAGAGGAAGAGGAGGCTACAAAGCGCGTTACGAAGAAGTTGAGAAAGGACCCGCCGGTAGCTGAGGGAGACGCTCTGGTTGCGCCCCGTCTAGTAGCTCAAGAATCACCAGTCAAAAAGACCAGCGGATTTCCCCACACGCCAAGTCCCCAGAAGAAGAAGAGAGCCGGTATCAGCCTCAGCAGATTGAATATGCTCTCCCGGCCCAAGGTTCGTAAGTAAATGATGGCATACCAGACAGTTGTCGACAGTTTGTCACATTGGCATGAGGAAATGAATTACGACACCGCGCGCAATGCAATACCCTGGGTTATCCGCCATTGCTTGGAGCATTTGCATTTAGATTGTTGACAGAAGCATAACGGCGTCAAAAGGCTCCATCTCAAAAGCTTGGGATTTGTGTAAATTACACCCGGTAGCGCTCACTATATCTCTTCGAGGGACTGTCAGGGTATACCTCACCCAGGTTGTTCTGATTTATATCGCATAAGGAGTTTCAGACGGCTTTGTAGGACTACGGAAACTCGGAGGCTTTTCATGACTGGACTAGTGGTTCTATCGGAGTAACACGGCGTCAGGACATGACATGTTGATAGGATCGGAAAGTCCATAGGTTAGGGTTAAATAATGATGATTACGAATATCTGCAACCGCAATCGCAACCGTAAACGCAAAATCTTGAACACGAGCAACTCACTTAACTAAGCTATATCTATGGATATGGCTTACGGCTATTTTCGTATCTAAGTTTAATCTAAGTTGGATCTTAGGAACAGCTTCCCCCTTTCCTTGCTCGTATTAGAGCCCACCTGAGTCTCGATATATCGCACTTAGGCCAAATCCCTATGTCTCTGCCTCGAAATCCCTTACCACTACAAGTGTCTACGGAACAAGTACTTACATTGATTTTATGATTTACTTCTATTAAAGTCATTCGTTTAGTTTAACTATTTTCGCTAGAATACTACCAACTTCCGACAATATCTAAGCCGCTCAACCCTTAGCCGCCCGGCCATTCCCCCAAAAGTTGAAATGTCCTTTTCGAACCCGTCGCCGGTTCCATACCTCTTCACCTGTACCTTCTGCTGGCATCTATCCCACGGCCCTCCGCACGTCCTGGGCCACTCAGAGCGACTGGCCTGCGAGTCATGCTACCGCAGCATCATCGACCTGGCCATCTGCTAGGTGTGCGGCGAGGTCATATGTCGCGGCCAGGAAAGTGTAAGCTTGGGGTGGTGCTTCTGGCACCGCGCGTGCTACGGCTGTCTGCTATGTGGTAGCAAGCGTGTCGTGACCGCACCGACACTGGCCGATCTGTTCGCCGACGATGATGACAGGGTTGCAACTGGGAGCAGAGAAAGTAGACATGGCGACGACGTTGAGTTTGGACTAGGAGCCGGACGGGAAATTGCCGAGGTGCCGACTTGTGCCAATTGTCTAGTAGGTTGCGAGCCGGGCTCCACGGACCAGAAGACTATTGTCCATAATGCGCTGCGCAGAGTGGATAGAGCAGATGGAGGGCTGGCCCGGAAGAGATGGGAGAAGAAAGAGGGACAGGTCAGTAAGCGAGCTGTGGGAAAGATCGAGAGGGTACCGACCGTGGCACTACAGCCCGCCCAGGTAAATCCCCTTGATATGGACAGTGTGCGGTAGAGGCTTACACGCACAGAGTCAACCGACTTCAAGCCGACCACGGTTGTTAGCTCGGGCACATACATCACGTCCTTCTCGTCTACAAGGGGATGGTGCTTTAAGCAGTTCGGGTGAGTCAGGCGATCATGACGGAGACTGTGTCGTTCCTTTGGACTCCGTCATCTACGTCTCGATTCTCGACCCTATCGGAGCGCCCGCTTTCAAGCCTAGCCCTACGAAGCCTATCCCTAGATGGATGCAATGGCTCCCAGGCCAACGAGACCGCGATCAACGAAAAGACACTCGGCCGCCTTCTATCCTAGATGATCACTTCTCTGCTACCCCTACCATATCGATCAACGACCATACTCCCAAACCACAAGTCGTCTGTCCGACGGTTCCTGACCCAGGTCCCCCTTACGCAGCAACCACATCGCATCGCCACAGCCGGCATCCCACATCTCACGACTCAGCTCCAGAACTCGGCAACCTAGCCGAATCGACCATCAAAGCGCTCAAAGTATCCTCCTTCATCCTAGACGAGCCCCTCCAACGCCCGTCATCCCGCATCGCCGCCTCAGCCGGAAGTAGCAGCTCCAGCAAGTCCGCGACGACGACGACCAGCATCCCCCCACCACCACCACCTCGCACCCGGTCCCCGTATGCGCCGCGCCACCCCTCCCCTCTAGGCACCCACGAAGAGAGCCTCAATGCCGGCGGAGCGTCGTGGCGGGACCGCCTCCACCGCCCCTCCTCCCCGCTCGCCGACCAGGTCGCCGCGCACCTGCAGCGGTACGTGCGGCGGACGCCGCCGGCGCAGTCGCGGGAGTTTCTGAACTTGTACCGCCCGCATAGCCCGCATACTCCCTATACTACTCATACCCCGAGTGTTGCGGTCCCAGGGCGCAAGGGGGAGAAGGCGGTTAGGGACGGGCGCCAGATCCGGGGGTTGCTTGCGCGGGAGCGGAGCCCGTCGCCGCTTGGGGGAAGTGCTGGAGGGGCGAAGCAGGTCGTTACGGGTATGGGGGAGGTGGTTGATGTTAGGGCTGTGCGGAAGAGGGGGAGTCTGCAGAGTGAGATTAAGAGGATGTTTGGTGGGAAGGAGAAAGAAAGGGGGAGGGAGGGGTAGAGATCTCGGATTGGTGGTTAGGGTGTGTAGAGATAGAGCTAAAGATGTATGGGTAGGAGTAGATTGTTGAATATTCTTAGAATGGAATACCTAGGAGTAAAGATCGGTTGGCTTTCTTGGTGTTTGGTGAGTTAATTATGAAATCTATGAGGTGCATGTATCTCCTTAATCCCCCATAAGTGTTATAGCCTGGCTATAAATGAGAAGGAAGAGAAGTTGCTCAGGAATCTAGACAAGAACAACATTGAAGCTGTCATCTCTAGACTCTTCAGAGTAACTCAATGGGACCTGTATATTTCCTCAGTCCGATCCATGTCCCTATCCCTGGAGAGCTGGTCAACTTCACTTGGGTATCTGCAGAGCATAAGTACTGTCACAACCGATCCAGTCCATCGACATATCGTAATTTGACATTTGAACGATTCAATCTGTTATCGTAACGCTTACTATCTACACCTCTCGTTATATATCGCTAGATCTCTATACATTCTTCTAAGGCGCTATGTCGGAGTGGTAATTGCGTACAACAAGAAATCGTATTCCTTCAGGAACGTCTGTTTCTATGGGCTCGGCATCATTTTTTCTTCTGTTATTCTTAGTTACCTATTTCCCTCGTTATCCTGTTTCCGTATCGTTCTCGGAAGAGTGGTTGGTTGGCACGATGCCATTCAAAAGCTCCGGAGGGTGTTCTTAAGCAATAGAACCAACTTATTCTGTCATATATATCGGAATAATCTCGCAACAACTTCAGTCAACTTGTATTAACGATACAGCTAAAGACGTCGAGTACGGGTGCACCTAGACTCAAGGCTCACTTCGTAGAGAGATAGGAGCTGAGCTGGTCTCTGTAACTTCCTAATCAGGAATGTGAGGCTTTGTTTGATTGGCTAATTCTTTTCTCACCAAAGCCCTTGGTGTAGACTGCACCCGCAAGTCAGAGTCCCACCTAACCCAATCCAAGCTATGTACTATGCAAAGTAGAATGACTATAACGAGCGCACGATGAGATCTATGACTTTTTCTTGTGGCTAAGAGGTATCTAGAAGAATCATCAACTACCCCAAGCCCCTAATACGCTAATCGGAACCCTGGGAAAATTTGAGGAGTTCGGTTGCGCTATATTGGAATTTCTATCTATACCTCATTTGCTCTAAGAAACACGATATTTTCTAATCGAGATTTAGGTTTACTTTGAATAATTCCTGATGAAGAGATAAGCGAGATGACCGCATACGCTTATGAGACCTGGAGTGACAAGCCCCTTCTGATATACCGTATACTAACTACAGCAGACTAGTATCAACTATACACGATTAGCGGCTCTGCTTTCAAGCTAACATCCCGCCTATTGTCCTATTTCTTAAAATATACAATACGTGCCTATAATTTTCAATCGCAGTGATATTTGAGCATGTTTAGTGAAGCATGGAGGAGCAATTGAGAGAATGAGACGGCGGGACATACGATGAACAATGACTTCCTAAACATCATCGTGTGTAGTGCCTCAAAGCCTTTAAATAAAGCATTACTAAGTAAGTACTTCCAAGGTTGGTAATTCAGTGTCGGGTGAGGAAGGAATTTCTCCGGATGCATACTTGACTACATAACTTAGATCTGCTGGAAGGAACGTGAGAAACCCGGCTCTCGTATAGCTACACAGGCAGGTATATTGCATTCAAATGCTAAATAAACGTAGAGTAGAATTGCTTATTAGTTGATACCAATAGCCAGACCAATTGCAAGAGAAACCTAAAATGATAGGCATAAGCTTATGTGGTTATGCATTTGTTTATTCAACTACTTGACTCACATGGTAGTTCTACGTTGTACATACTTAAACTTAACAATATTAGAGC
Source organism: Hypomontagnella monticulosa (assembly GCA_902825475.1). Lineage (NCBI taxonomy): Eukaryota > Fungi > Ascomycota > Sordariomycetes > Xylariales > Hypoxylaceae > Hypomontagnella > Hypomontagnella monticulosa. Next base: position 1,301,230 of record CADEBF010000011.1, on the reverse strand, counting down.
CTGTCACTTTCACTCAAAAGCTCATTCAATTCGAACTCTAACTTTCTTATACTACCTATGAACACCTGGGCAGTTTAAACTTTATGACTTGGCATGTCCTCTATTCGTCTGACTATTTGAACTGCTTGCTCGCCAGGTGAACTCGACACTTTTACCATACTATTCTAATTACCCTAATATCCATACTCTCGAATTTACTGCGAACTGAAGGCCCACACGACTTGCTCATAATACCTGCAATATGGCTGCACCTATTATTACTCAATGGCCAAATATCGTTCTTACAACACTCTATTCATACATAAACTAACCAGAAGGAAGCAGAAGACATTCCTCAACAACCCATCTCCTGTCAACCCTATTTTGATGTAGATCGAGATGGCGGGATTGATTTATCCCGGAATCATCATCATTTTTCCGGGGAATTATCGTGTGAGAACTATCCCTAATAGCCCCAGTACCCTAGCATTAGGGACCTGCACAATACAACTACAGAAATCATCATAACCATTGCGTGGCTACAATTGGTAGAACCTCTTCAGGCCCGTCGCAGGACCTCCGGGTTATAAGTTTATCAAAAACAATTGAAAGAATGAACGAGAATAAGATGGCCTGGCAAGCAACGAACGAGCTATCACCTATCGACTCAGAGCGTCAGGATTATGTCTTCTAGATATTAATATTACCGGAAGCCTTCCCTGAGCTGCCTAGACGACAACGACTACGGTGTTGCGGTAGATCGCCTTGCTCTTGGGGAACCTATGTTCTTTCTATATATGGATCCAGGAGACGATGATGACGACGTTCCCATGGAGGATAAGAGCTCTCTGGCTAGCACCGTGGGTATTGATTGGGAAGATGGGGGAGGCCTCAACCGTGTCGCGAGGGGTAAGAGGCTCTGACAGAAGACCTTCTTAGTGGCTTATGCTTAAGGAGTTACTTCGCCTCACGACAGGCTCTTTCTCTACGACTTCGACGAGGTTCTCGTACCCGAAACGGACGTGGAGAAACCATCTAGATCCTCTCCAAAGAAAGACTGGCAATCATATCATGGAACAGTCTGGTCATCTCGGCTAGGAAATGTCTGGTAGGAATTCGGGATGGACTTGTTTCTTATTAGATGTATATATACGCGAATATCAGTTGCTTGTATCATTTTGTTTCCTATGAATATCTTTAGGGCGAGTTGGCTGTACACGATTCTAATCATGATCGCGCCAACTACTTTCTGTTAGCTATGATCCTACACAAAGCATGGGATGATTTCTCTGGAGGTCCTCCGATCGAAACGGAAAGGCGCTACTATGTAATAAGGCAGAGTCAGCCAGACATGGATGTTCATTCTTAATGTAAGCTAAGGTAGCTATAAATTTATAAGATAATCCTCCCTGGTCACGTTTGATCATTGTCGGTATCGAGCCAAAGCCGGCAACCGTGTTGCCTAAGATCCGCATCGCCTCTAACTGTTCCGGCTTCGAGCCCCAGTCCTTAGGCTGTCATATATGACAAATCTACCTGCTTATTGACTGGAGGGTTAGGAGAGCACATCGTATACTTGACGATACGATCGAGTCAGAACTGGAGAAATACATACGTTGCTTCATGGGCAATAGCATCCGTGAAATGATCGACCTGCACTCTCGCACTCTACTATTCAGAGAAGAGGTGCTCCTGAATGATTTAAGACTAAGCGTCATGCTAGCTATACGGGCATTAAAAAGGGCCAGAACTTGGTTATGGCTAAAAGTATAAATGAAGTTTGTTTTTCCAGGCCTTGTGTATTTTGACTAGCGGTTGTTCATTAATATCAACTTGAAGTAACATAAGAATAATTAAATTACACTCGCAGCACTTGTTAATGTTTATGATTAATTGATACTTTAGAAAATAAATCAGTCTTAGGTTATTAGGTATGGATGTTAATGTAGGTTGACACCTAGCACTTGAGGTCGCTCCCTGCAGGTACCTACACAGTAGGCAAAAACGGAAATCTGGGGTAAAGACATGGGCCGTTGATTGGCTACTAGTCACGGACTGTAAGCCCCACTCGTAAATTCCGTGCATTAGCCTCAAGCAAGTCCTCACCTCCATTGTCACATCAATTCTAGAACTACGATTAACCATCATAGCAACATCTACACGTATCTCATGCGTAACGTCTAATTTCTCTTCCATAATATCCATTTTCATAGGCAATTTCGACGATATATAACACCATGGCCCCCATACCACCGGTAGACCACGACGGTCTCGAGCGTAAGCTTCCCTCATCTCTCTCCCTAGCACCCAACGCCGCGACATTGAATTCACACTAACCCATACCCCAACCTTCTAGAGATGCTCAAGGACACGATCCAGACCCTCAACAACATCATGGTGCAAGTAAGCAACTACGACAACGCGAGCAGCGGGCCGTCGACGGGCACACCAGGCGGCAGCAGCACGCGGTCCTCCCGGGACGTAATCGCGCACGAACTACGCACCCTCTCGTCGAACCTGCAAGCGATCCACGCGCAATCGACCGCCACACCCTCCTCCTCCTCCCAACAACAGGCACTCCCACACATCCCCCCAGAACTCATTCAATACGTAGATAATGGCCGCAACCCGGACATCTACACGCGGGAGTTCGTGGAGCTGGTGCGGCGCGGCAACCAGCTGCTGCGCGGGAAGCAGGGCGCGTTTGCGGCGTTCCGTGATGTCCTCGCTGCGGAGATGGACTCCGCTATGCCGGAGCTGAGGGAGGATACGGCGAGGGTTTTGGCGCATACGGCTGCGAAGACGCGGCGGTGAGGGGGCTTCTGGGGGAATGAGTTTAGAAGGGAAGAGTAAGTTGGGAGGACAAGATAGGGCTCGTTACGGAAAATGTCATGCATGATATCGGAAGTAGGGGCGCCGTAAGAACCGCAGAGGTTGGTCGGTGGAGAGGGTCATTGCATGCATAGATTGGGCGTCTTGGTTGCATTTTGCATTTCTGGTGATCTTTTTTCGACTTAGCACGCAGAGAAGCGAAGGCAAAAGGACGGGAGCATTGCGCATCATGGACTTGGTTATACCCAGGGGAAGCTACTAATGAAGCCAAATAAACAGACATGACTACCTACAGGCTAGGCCTACTATCAACACGAAATCAAATCACGAGCTTTTACTATTCGATATGGAACTTGATACTATTTGGGACCCGGCGTTTGGTTTAACTTGGATTCATCGCATTATTGCGAAATGTGTCATTAACTACATACATAGTAGCAGAGCTCACTGATACCTATGGTGCCTATTCGCCAACCAGGATTTTGTTTTTGTACCTATGTACCCAACCGATACCTACCGCCCCGAATGCAGCCAAATGCCCGCCCCCGGATTCTTTTATGTTATCCATAGATATGAGACAAGCCGTTTGTTTAGCTCTTGAGGATCTTGGTCAGCTCCGCTACGATAGCGTCGCCCACTTCCTTAGTACCGGCGGATCCGCCAAGGTCCTTTGTCCGGACGCCGCTGTCGATGACGTTCTTGACTGCCGCCTCGACGGCATCGGCCTCCTTGGGTAGCGCGAGCGAGTAGCGGAACATCATGGCGACGGAGAGGATGGTGCCGATGGGGTTGACGATGCCCTTGCCTGAGATATCCGGTGCTGAGCCTGAAGCGCAAATATAATCAGTTTCCGATCCTCAAAAACCAACCAAATAAGAGAAAGGGGGGAGGGGACATACCGTGGATAGGCTCATAGATACCATTACACCTAGACTTGCCATCGGGGATCCCGCTGAGACTCGCACTAGGGCTCAAGCCGATGCTGCCCGGGATAACACTCGCCTCGTCACTAATAATATCACCGAACAGGTTGCTCGTGACCACGACGCCGTTCAGCCCCCGCGGGTTCTTGACCATGATCATGGCCGCGCTGTCGATCAGTTGGTGCTGCAGCTTCAGCTGCGGGAACTCGCGCGCCATCGTGTCGGTGATAACGCGGCGCCAGAGGCGGCTCGTCGCGAGGACATTCGCCTTATCCAGACTCCAGACGGGCGCGGGCGGGTTGCTCGCGAGCGCGAGGTTCGCGGCCAGGCGCGTGATGCGCTCGATCTCCGCCTTGGTGTACAGCTCCGTATCCCAAGCCTCATCGCCGTCCGCGCCCGCCTCCTTGCGCTCCCCAAAATAAATGCCGCCGGTCAGCTCGCGGACGACGGTGAAGTTGGTGCCCCGACACACTTCCGCTTTCAGCGGCGAGAACTCGACGAGTGACTCGGACGGGAAGAAGCACGGCCGCAGGTTCCCGTACGTCTGCATCTCCTTGCGCAGCTTCAGGATGCCCTGTTCCGGGCGCACGGCGCCGGTGCCCCATTCGGGGCCGCCGATGGCGCCGAGCAGGACGGCGTCGGCGGATTTGGCGGCGGCGAGGGCGGCGTCTGTTAGGGGTGTGCCGTGTGCGTTGATGGAGCACTGTTATGGGGGGTAAGTATCCATGTGTTAGCCAACGGTTGTTCTCTCTTCTCGGAATGGAATGGGAAGTTTGGGTAGGAGGATTGGAGGTGAGATTATAGTGTGCATGGGGAAAGAGCAAGAGAAGGAGCTATAGGAAGGATCTTGCAGCTCCGGGGGGGAGACGTACGCCGCCTAATAGGTGTTCCTGCAGGTTGAACTTGCCGGTGGAGGGGCTGGCGGATTCGACTGCCTTGATAACCTAGTCGTAACAATAAACGTTAGCATAGCACTTGAAATTGAAGCTGTTGTTGTCCCGTAGCTGTTCCGGTTCGGATATTGATTTGGAACGTACCTTGACAGCTTCAGCAACGACCTCGGGACCGCAGTGGTCTCCGCCGAAGACCACGATATTGTGAGTTGCCATTGTGCAGGAGAATCAATTGGTTAAAAATATGTATTAGATAAGTAAATTGTAAAATTGTATTGCAAGCTGATTGCAGAGGCGACCGAGTTTATTTAAATATACATCAATGACAGGTAGAAGAGTTAGTTAAGTTATGTATGGTGTTAGTTTTCCTAGCTATAACAACGAAAAAAGTCGTCGGGAGCTGCCCCGCGTTCAATTGCTCTACCTCCGAAGTCCACCCCGCGATTTCCGAGATCGGCGTCCTGCGCGCTACCGCTTCCCTTTGTCTCCTCGGTCCCTTGCATATGTACGTCGATATTTTCGTCCAGTTTCGCTGTAATTAAGCCGACTTGCCGACTTTCTCTACTTCCTCAATGTTGCTACTACCGGTCGCGTTCGGCTATCCGTGTATATTTGTACTTTTCCCCAGAAAGTTCGCCGTAGCCAAGATAACAAACCTACTACTGATTATGTGCTAGGTAGCTGTCCGTGTAGCCTTTTCTATATATACGCGATAGTTGTCTGCTCGCTTAGACCTCTATTTAGTCTAATGACAGCTATACTTCGCCGACTGTCGGCTTGTACTAACGGTGCTTAGCTTTTACGAGGCTTAGGTAGATATATCATACCCCTTACTTACCACACCGCATAGTTTCAAGACTCATCTTACCCCTTTAAGGACCGAACAACTTCACCGTCCAAAACATTCACTGGACGTCCCATATAGCACGTAGATGATGGATCACAAAATAGATTTACAGTTAAGTAGATTGGGATACTAGCCCCTCCATTTTATAAATTAGCGTTTCTCATTGCCACTCATTATCCGACAAGTATATGTAGATCAGGGTATCGGGTTGCACGAAGATGTCCCTAGCTTGGAGCCTTGCAGAAGTGATCTATCCCCCGTCTATATCCAGTGAAGCGCCATTCGCATGTCCCTATTACGAAGGATCCAGGTATTACACAACACGTCTGTCTGTTTCCGCCATGCGTATTATACTCATACTCATACTCGTACTCATCGTCATCATCTGAATGACTTAAATGACTTGTTGGCCAGTGGAGACGTAATGGCCATTCGCGGGTTCGTTCCTCCCGTGCTTCTCCGTACTTCTCGGCCTCGCATGCCATGGGCATTCGGCGTATTGGCGCAGAACGCACAGATGTAGACGCGAGGATGGGTTTGGCGAGTGATATTAATGCATTTACCATGAAGCCACATTTCACATGATTCACTAGGACAGAGTTAGTCAAAAGTTTCCATAATATCACATGATTCGCCCATCTGGAGAAGAAAGGAGACGACTAGCGTACCATTGAACCAAATACGCATTACTATTGACGTGGCTGTTGCAAACGCATCGAATTTGTTGGCCTCGCTGGGTCGATGGGGTATTTAAATTGCTGGTCTTCCGAGAGATGGGAGTCACTGTCGAGCTTGAGCCAAATGTTGACCTTGAGCTAAAGCTCTCATTCATGTTCGATGTCCTCTTTTGGCGGCTCTCAACAACCTTCCGTAGCTCGCTCGTTGCATCGCCGCGGTTACCAGCATCAGTTATGTTCATCACTGTCTCGGCCTCGCTCTCGGCACCGTTATCTATGGGTTCAGGATCATTATAGTAGATTCCGAGGCTACTTGTGCTCTGATCGCTAACACTGCGCTGGGAAGAATGAAAGGATAGGGAGGGCGGCTTTCGTGGATCTGGCATCGCAAACGATGTATTTCGACTAGGAATGATAATGGGCTCGTCGTCCGTAGACGAGTCGCTATCCTCGGATGATGTCCAGCTTTTGCCATTGCCGCCCTGCTCCTTCCGGTGTCGTACTACCGTTGGCGTCGGATCATCGCCATCCAGGACTACAGTTGTAGTTTCCGCTCGAGCTCGACCCTTTGAATCGATTGTAAACCTGACGGACGTCTGCGTTCGCGGAGCTGGTGTTTCCGGAATAGAGCTCAAACTAGGGAGTCGGCGGTGGTTCTTTAGCGGCGATACTCTTCCATTGGCTCTGCCTCCTTGAGACACCGACCTTCCAATATTCTGTGGTGCAGTCCGTGTAGCTGGTGCGAGGTTGGGCAGATTGGATGTCTTGCCGACGGGTTTTCGACTTAACTTCTCACTGAAACTGCGCGACAGCCCAGGGCGATCCGATGGTTTGATCGGTGAGCTCGCGGACGCTCGATTTATCCTCTTTCCGGGGTTGATATCCTTAGTGCTTACCGAACGGCGAACTGCTCCGCGCTTCGGTTGTTTTGCGGGGATTACCATAGGTTCCGTCTCCGGAAAGGTTTGTAACAAGGGAGGTTGCGACAAAGGGTCGAAGGTAGCTGGTTCCATGCCCGAGGATGGCGGTCTTGTAAACAACAGGCCGGGATTCACGCCGCCACTTTGATCCATCATGGCAAATGAATTGTCAGCCGAAGTAGGGAAAGATGCGCTGAACATGGAGGAATCCGTAGTATTCACTTCCAGATTTGGTGCTGGGGGTTTCGGCGCAAGTGCTCGTTCCTTCTTCGCCGGCGGATTATTGTTATCCTGGCTTTGCTGTGGAATATTATGGGTTTCTTGGAAAATCTCATTTGACTTGCCCCAGTCTAGAGAGTTCATGGGCCGGTGACTGGGTGTCTGAAATACGTTTCCGCTCGCGGCGAAGTCGAGATCCATCGTACTCATATCTGTATCCCAGAACATGCGCGAATCTGCAAAGTTGGAGGCTCCAGCCGGTGCTGACATGGGGTACCCGAACATATCGGTAGGTGTTGACATAAAGTCCGGCATGTGGTGCTGTTGCTGCGGCGTGCCGGCCACGAACTCCTGTTCGAACCCATCGTTTTGCATGGTGCCGGTCTGCAGCTTCGGGGCAAGTCGCCGCTTCCCCTTATGAGTAGACGGCGGCGGTGTAGCCGTCTGGGTTTCGATCTCTTGCGCGGCGTCTCGGCAGACCTTTTTGGACAATTGCTGCGAACTAGGCCGGAAGCCCGGGTCGGTGGGGCTTTGACCTGTCACTAGGGAACCCGGAGACGACGATAGCCGCCTGGACGGGTCAACGGGCGGTAGAGGTAGGTTGGGGTTCGGGGAGAAGTGAGTAACATGAGTTGCAATCTCGATCGCAATGTTCTCAGTAGATAGAGGTCGCTTGTGGGTTGAAGATTGGTAGGACGTAGAAAGGGGGTAGTCGACAAAAGGACCGTTGGAACCCTTCAAGTTACCAGGGGTGGAATTGAAGACGGAGTATTCTTCGGCAAACTGAGGAGTCCAAGAAGAAGATTCGCCGAATGAGGCCCGAGTATTCTTGGGAGTTTCGAAAATAGGAGTTGGGAAACTAGTAGAGGTCGGGGTCTGCTTTGGTGTAGGAGGCTGAGCGTTTGGATCACCAAAGCTACAGACCAGATATCAGCACCGAGACAAGATATAGAAGGGAGAACAAGAGTGTCTTGCCTGGAGATAGATTGGTCTCCACTCATAGCAGGAGTATTGTGTTCTCGGAAAAGATGCTTCCCTTGGATAGGTGCTGTTGTTCAGGTTTGTATGTCATGACACATTATCATATCTACAATTCGTTCGTTCGTTCGTTGGAGGTTTGATTTGGCAGTTTGGAGTTTCTGGAGGCTTAAAGGCTTGGAGAATAGAGGTAGATAAGTCGTCGTTTGTCAGGTTTAGGCACAATTACGGACTAGGACGTCTATCGTTAGCCGAGTCTCTTCATAAATTTCTGTCTCGGTATATACAACACGGACCAATAAGAAAAACGTGGCTCATAATAGGTAATGTATCATTAGTCGCTGGTCTATATGGCAAACATATGAGGAAAAAATGGCATACGCCAATGGTTGTCGTGGTGAAGAAAGTAGGTGGATAAGTTCCAATTGCTATGCAATATGTTTAGATATAAGTATAGGCAGGTATCTATCAATTATGGACGTAGTGGATGTAGGCAGGAGTTAGAGAGCGGGTGTCATATTAAGTTTAGAATGGTGTTAGGCTGTCGGGTAAATTTTTGAAGTAATGTACAATGTACTCATTAAGCTGCTCATCAAGCTGGATTTCTTAGACTACGACTCCATAAGGTAAGGTCTGTGCTGCGCGACTTGGCTAAACCTGGTAATACTTTTTTTATGTCTTCACTTTAATAATCGCCGGTGAGAAGGAATATCTCCTTGCTACACAATGTACTACCTCCAGGGCTACTGAGGTGTAACGAGGGGCGGACGGCAAAGGGTGCTCGGGTCTAAGGTACTATGGAGGCTAGGAGCAATGGCGATCGCATTCAGGGGATCATACTTGATGAACCGTTCCATCTTCCAGTGGTCTTCCCAACAGCCAAGAGAAATATTCAGGTATTCTGCTCAGAAAATGACCGTGTAATGACATATAATAGGGAAGAAGATATGATCAATTGGCTGTGAGCTTTTGGGCGAGGAGACTAGCTAAGGTACAGAAGCGGCGCGTAGGACTCCTTGCAGGACGAAATACATAGTACGGTCTCACTAGGTAAGTCAAGGGTCACCCCCGCAGTAACTATAATTCTTACTTCCGGGTAGCTAGCTGTCTGTAGCTGTAGCTGTAGAGGCTAACCTTTGAACTCGACCGAAACTAGTAGGATGAACGGACAAGAGCGATTTAAAATGTTGACTTATACATAATGCACATCAAATGTAGATCAGACTTCAACTGACATCCATCTCAAAATCATATGTATGCTTCAATAAATAGGTCATCATCATACATACCGATATACTACGGTAGCTTCCAGCTCCAAAGGGATCCGGACCTGCAGAAATGCGCATACTCCATCGCATGCTCCATTTTCCATCTCCGCCAAGCGAACGAATTATTGTGCTTACTGCGTAACAAAGCTCGGGGGTATCTCCCAATATTTCCAACGGATGCCGCTCAGGCAGTGAGTTGTCAATTCGTTTTTATGCAGGAGCAAATTAGATGGCTGAATATGTCCTGGTAGCATGGCGATTGCGACGAGACATAATAGTCCCGTATTATACATTATACATGGTATTCTAGACTCCGCATGTTCAGCCGAGTCACAGTGGATCGCACCAGGTGGACGCTGCTAGGTTGACGAGTTGGTTGGCCTATAGAAAAAGACGAGCAAAATTCCATGCGGAAGGTCCCAAGTAATTGGTCGTACTATGGCACTTTTGAGATTTAGGACCTGCATTAGCTGCTACGAGAATGACTCAACAGACGACGAGCCATCTCCACATGACAGTTTATACCAGTATGCTGCCTATGTTGGTTGGTCTCTACATGTAGGTATAGATGTAAGCTACCTTGGTATGCAGCTCGGCATGTTGGTAGGTATCATGGTTGACAGCATACAGAATAATGATAGCTAACCTACATGTACCTAAGTAGATAGACCGGCAGACTGAGTGAGATATCTATAAGATTAAATGGTTAGACAAGATCAGGAACAGCTTGGCTATCAGTTAGTCTGTACGAGGTTATCTGGATCTAACTTATTTTGAGAAAAGCCTCGATCTGATGCGATCCAGTTGCCTGTCAATCAGATCATACTATGTAGGTACGGCACCTCCACCCGTGCGACGAATGTTACGATCCGGCAACACAATCGTCATCCCACATCCCACGAAAGCTGAAGTCCCGACCCACCGAGATAATGTAGTCGAGATAATTAGATATATAACAGTATAAGCCACTGATAGGCTAGAGCGTTGAAGGAACACATACTCGTTTGCATAAACTCCCTAATGGCTGATGGTTGCAGCAGACGACGCAGAAGCCAGCCGCCAGCCCTGAGCAGCCCTCTGCTTGGACCTGTTGGCGCCACCATGCCGCCTGTTGCCTCAACAGGCGCCTTGACTCACCATTGCTAAAGAGTCTCAATCTTAAACGCCGTCAAGCCTTCTTCTATTCGTAGAAATGTTAAGAATTCAATTGCAAGATGACATCAATCTAACCGCAGATGTAGGATTAAACGCCATGCGACTTCATAGATATAAATAACGCCGTGACACGGCAGTTTTGAACATTCGGAAAGGGGTTGTCTGTCTAGGTAATATTTTTTTATTCATCGCCCGAAAGTCCCGGGTCGCTCTGTTGAAGCGCGTATCCCCCCGTATTCACCAAGCCCATCTAGACGGTACCGATACTCGGTCGCAAACGACTTGTTTCCTAATCTGGTTCAGCGCTGGTGACGTCGCATCTACACCCTAGCTTGCATAGCCCTATGGCTAAGAACCCCTTGCACCATACTATTTTCTCGTGTCTTATTGGCTCGTCGTCGTGATACATAATGAAATATCAACTCCATGTGTTCCTGTGTTACTCGGACATTTTTAATCGAAATAATTGAGATTTGACTTAAGTAGAGATCCCCTCGTGCGCCAGCGCCATCAATTACGGAATCGTATGAAAGGCGGGGGCGGGGGGCTAGGACTTAGGGGGTTGCGTCAAGGCAGTCCTGAGGAGGTCTTCTACGGCGGCCCGTGATAGGTCCAGTTTGTACACGAGTTCGTAGAGCTGGCTGTTCGTTACCTTGAACTTCCAAGTATCCTGATAGTCGAACTTCAGTTTGCGCTGGGGTTCGACCGTGGCGTTTACCGACAGAGACACACTAATATCGAAAGTCCATTCGCGGATCAAGCGTGGCTTTCCTCCTATTCCTGGAATCACCTATCAGTTTTTGCATACTGGACATCGCAACAGAAATAACTACAATATAGTCGACTTACCATGCTTATAGAAGCTACACAAGTTCTGCTGCCCATAGTACGCACAGTTTGCACATGCTCCACGCATATTCGATACCCACGGCGTAGTAACACACGAGTCCCAAGCCCCCTTGCCGGTTCGGCAACGATTACATTGAGCATCTGCATCCTGACGAATTCCGATTACTTGGAGTAGAGCGGATCTGCGATGACTGAAAAATGCAGGGTCGAAGGGTCCTAGGTGAGAAGGATTTGCCCTGAGGTTGTTTCGAGCGCGCATTATAGCCAAGTCTTGCAATTTCTTCTCTTTGAAATCGAATTGTATATGCGAATATTTGGCTTGAACTACTTGTGCAGCCGTCGGTATTCCCATATCGTCGATATCTCTAGGGGTCGTGCTCGTACTGCGTGTACGATGGGAAGAAGCGCTAGGTAAAGGCGTACGAGCTGATATCGGTGCCTGATTGGTTTCAGGAAGGTGCATTCCCGAAGATTCGTCCCCTTTGAGCAAGACACTGGGGTTTATGGTGTCCGCAATTAAAGCGGCAACTTTAAGGGCGTCAACTCTAGCAGAAGTGTCGGCGACGTTGTCAATATCGGGTTCCGGAATCAAAGACGAAGAAGTATCTGAACGCGTGAGGCCAGAGAAGTCGGTCGAAGAGGGTAAAGGGTGGATTGTTGCCGATACCTCATAAATCGTATTATACTTTATTGGCATTCCCGTCGTCACCTTATCCACCAGAAAGATGACCGCAAGGTAGTAGATATTAGAGCGAATCCCTATAATCCGACTGTCACCTTCGGCGGGAGCAAATTCTTCACTGCATCTAATTGTGTAAGCCGGTTCATACGGCACCTGTTCCCATAGCGACATCGTGAGCAAGAAATGTCAAGGTTTCGAAAGGATTAACGATCGAAAAAAGATAGACCTGTTACGACGATGGCTAATAAGATATAAGGGTTGGTGTTCAGGCAAACGGCAATAAATAGTCACACGACTGAGGTTACTTGCATGAGATTCTATAAGCACTGTACGTATTCGAAGTAGCTTACATGGTAACAGGCCAGACAAGAGATTCTCCTCCTATCGTTGCGTGTATACTCAACGGTGGCGTTTTTATAGGTATTACGCCCACTCAGTTCAATGCCAACCATTTCTGCATTGACATCGACATGGAGTTGTTTACTCCCTGGTTCGTTCTGCGGTTGTTTATTTTGTCTAACCGGTCTCATTCATCTTCGTCGCTGTACGGACGACTCGATCTAAAAGGATCAAGAGGTACATCCATGATATGATCTATCACATTTGCTGTTTCCCCTAAAAAGTGCATATTGTACCTCCACTCTTGAGGACGTACTAGGTAGGCAGCCATACAGTGCCTACACTATTGTTCTGTTAGCAAATACTGGCTGAAAGGGGCCAAACTCATACTGCCACGCCACGCTTGCTTCGACCGCAAGCAATAGCACAGCGGACTATTTGGACTCTACCTTCGAAGACTTCATACAAGTTATTTTCTCTATCTAGGAAGCTCGGCTGAGCTCGACATTGTATAGTCCGCAAATGTGTTTCAGCTTTCGGAAACTCAGGTCGGGGAGTAACTTCTTCAGTAGGTGGGAACAACCAGTGGTGCCTTGTTAGACAAGGATTTTGATCATGGTAGAGTAGCCCACAAGGCATGCCCGCGGACGAGATCGATACGAAGGAGTTCTTGAGCCGCGTCTCTTTCTAGGAGCGACAGTCCTATGTCTAGGGCCGCTGATGTATCCGAACATCCCAACGCCGAGACACTAATATCAGGAGCTCTCAGTTTTCGTGCCTAGACAAGGCTTACATTAGCAGTTCTCATATAAAAAACCACCATCCTACCTCTCCTCTCCTTGCGTATCTCACCCGCGCTATCGAAGTCCAATAACTAGCGTATTAGACCCTAGTAGTTCACTAGAGTCCCGTCGGTCGCTCCGAATACTGGTTCCCGAGTACCAAGATTGCGCGGAATAGGCATCATAGGCACGGTGGGCTTAGGCCCTTGCGAGTACCGAGACGGCGCTGTAGTCACATCAATGATATTAGCTAGGCTAGCTAAGAACGCTATTGAAAGGGTGACAAACCATGAGATGGAGGCTGCTCCCCTTAGAAACTCCGTAATGGAATTGGCTACTACACGTTGAATAAGCTAGCAAGTCTACTCATACGTTCTAAAACGGCGACTTAGTTTGAGCCATGAGTGTAGAATGGCATGTCCAGGGGTCGAGGCTCATTCCGTGATTAGCCCCCTTTCTCATCCATGGTAGCAGCGGTAGCTGTTACGCACCCACTCCTCCTGGAAAATCCGCGATATCCAAGGCTTCGATACCGACTCTGGTAGAAGCAGTAGCTATAACCTCCTTGCTTATATTCCTAGTTTGGTGCTGAAGTATCGCCCCTTGCTCCGTTCATCTGGCTCGTGTACTCCAAACGTTTAGGATCTTATGGCTATTCGCAGTGGCGTCCCAGGAGCCGTCCACGGCACCGAACAGCCTTCAGTGAGTTAGGTTAATATCTGCTGACAGAGTATAGCTGAGACGGTTGAACGATAAAGACGGAAATCCAACGACGGCTAAATCGCCGGCTGCCATCGTTATTAAATAGGGGCCGCTAAATTTTCCCGCGCTATATATAGGAGACGAGACGTGGAGCGTGTCGATGATAAACAGCCCGGTAGTTAAAAGACGGCTCGAACATCGGTCCTCCGACGTCTTAATATCGGGGTCAATATGGAACTAAGGGCTAGGCGATAGGGATACGAGGACTGCGGAGGCGACAATATATGACGAGGATACGGATAGAGGACGATGAGGTCGATTCGTATAGCCGCTTCTAGTTGTTGAAAATGCCAAGCGGAGTTCCTCTAGGTCCTCGTGTAAACCTTGGTAGCTATTATGATCCTTGGGAGAGTTGGAACTAATGACGAAAGGGAGTGGGATTACTTACCAGCCACGACGATGAAGTACGCAGATAATGATTATGCGATCTTACTCCTAACCAGCTGGAGATTGAATGAGAAGAACGTCTTGGGAGTAGAGCTCAATAAATAGATACCAGAGCACTTGTATGACATACCTATTGCATTGACGCCGGGTTGACCGTCTCTAGCTCAACAGCTAGAACGCATGACAACCCAAATAGACGACACCGCCAACGGCATACCGGTGGGCTAACTTTACAGCGGTATACCCAGCGTCCTCCGGATCCCCATGATCTGATTGCTCGAACACGTAAGGATGTCGGCGTCGATGACAAGCCGGACTGTCTACCCGGTATGCACCCCCTTTCTACGCCACCGTCGCTGAGTAATGGCACGGATCAGCAGGAGACGGGACGCCACACAAGAAAATCAGGAAATACTCTTCGAGCAGGGCTTCGTTGGAGCATGTATCCCGGCCTAACGATCGACACTAGATAGCGGGCACATCACTCCTCCCCCTCCTTGCTTCACCTCCTGTCAGCCACCGTAGCACATGTCGTAATCAGGAACGCGCCAGAGTCGTGGTACCTGACCCTAGCAGATAACCGAAGCCACCTATAGGTCTTCTGGATGAAGATCGATCCCAGTTCTTATGTTGTCTTGTATACACCCACGATATACAGCAGGTAGGTATGTATAGGTGTACGGTACCTTCTCCAAGAACGTCCCGCCATCAATGTAAAACTTGGGGCTTTCTTGACCCCAGGGGAAGAAGCCACATGCTTTGCCAGATTAACTGATATGGACATCGTGACGGATGCCCAACAGGGCAGGTCCTAGGCCGCGAATCATATAGCGGCCCGGCATATAACGCCTGGCGGGACGATCGCTCTTGATGTTTGTCCTTACCTGTGGAGGGGCTGGCCGCCGAATGGAAACTATGGATCGAGTAGTTCTCTATCCTTGGGGGCTAAGACCGGCTCTACGGTCCTTCGGAGTCAGTATAGTTATATGTTTTGTGTAAAGTAAGGGCTCTTAAGTCTTCTCTTATACGTATCCGCATCTCCTCATATCCTAGTAAGCTAATAAGGATAAAGAATAAGTGTAAATTGCATCTTATAACCAAGGTCTAGTATAAGTATTCTATACACTCTTTGGCTCACGATAATAGGTGGCGCTGTACGATCACTGAAAACCTCTATAGGTGTGGCGATACTATCTACTCCCTTGTGTGTTCACCTGGAGGAAGAGGACCGTGTAATCCCACGCGCCAGGCTGCCCGCATCCTATCAAACCGAGGTAACAGCAACGGCGTGGGGAATGACAGATACCACGCCTCTCCCATAGGGCCACACGGGAGATCCGGTTCTTGGCCTTATTTCCTGGGCGGTGCGAGGGTAATAAGTCGTAGCCCAGGCGAGCCGAGACCCCCGGACGGGGAGGATTGGCCGAATTTCCGAGGCAGTAGGAAGCTGCTCCACGATAGGTTGGGGTTTGACAAATATGTCAGGTATATGTAATACTGCTGCTTATATGTGTGTAGGTATCTATGGTACGCGAGTCCCGATTCCAGAGGACGGAGACTAAGACCGAGTAGTTGCAGGGATGGATCCAGGCAGGAAAAAAGGGAGGGTATACGTGTGCACATACAACCAAGTTTCCCTCAGGGGTCGTTCGGTCTGTGTTTACGTGCCTCCGAGTGGAGGCCCGAGGAAACCGGATAATGGCCGCCTAAACATATCATGGCGGAAATTGCCCGATCCTATTCATAGAACGGGGAAGAGCCCAGCAGCAACGTCGGGCTGGGGAAAGACAAAAAGATCTGCTCATGGGTTAGACAAAACAGATAATACCAGAATATCGGAGTCCTGCATATGGATAGTTATAGATACAGACGGACATGAATCGATCAGTCAGCATTTTATTAGAATAGCAGCCCTCTGAGACTGAAGAAACGGTCCACAGGGGTTTATTGTGTGTTTAGTACGTAAGTCATCTTTATGCGTTTCGTTTCCGTTCCAGCTTGAGCTAGGAACCCACCACCCGACTCTGTGGCTCGGAGGAGCACACGTCGGGAAGATGCCCAGGACGGTGTGTCTCCAGTAAACGAACGATCCTCCAATGAGACGTGGCATCCGAAAAACGCCCTAGTTGCCGAAAAAGCCCCCCTTGGGGATCTTATTATACTGTCTAATCTGATGATCTATCGAGATGTTGTAACCGTAGGTTGGTGTGCGTGGGGGCTATCAGTCAAGCTGGTAATATTGACCAACCATTTTTAGCTGACACTTCGACGTCTCTTTCAAGCTGATCTTGGCTTGAAGGTGGTGGTTTCCGTAAGTCCTACTCTGAAGAATCATCCTGGTGGTGTTTCGGCTCCGAATCGTCGATAATTAGTAAACAGTCGCAATGCGCATAGCTGAAACGGGTGGTATGAGAAATAAGAAATCATTTCATAGTCATCTAGCTAAGTCTACGAATATCGCAATGGGAAACCATCCCGTGGTATCATACGTTCTCCTAAATTCTACCGCTGCCCAGCAGGGCTGTAAACCGAGAGAACCAACACAATTCCTGAGCGGAAGCCTCCCACCTCTTTTTACCCCCCCTATTCACCCTCCCAGTTTTGTCGAGGGTATCACCTTAGTTAGCTATCTACATTAATTAGCAAGGAAAGAAAAATTTTGTATGGCGCATATGGACAGAGAATGTGGAAAGCAGCTAGACAACTGTAGGATCGACGGCCGTGTATGTAAACGCGTATGTGAGAAAATAGCGCACAACGAAGCGAAGCAATCTTTTTTGTTCTGTCGTAACCGCCACGATATACCCCCCCGGTTCCAGTCTATCCCGCCCGTCATAAACCAAGTTAGTGCCCCGAATCATCATAGCACCTTCGTTTGATAGGAAATTTTGTTCGTATTTGGGTATTGTGTTAGAGTGAATGAAATCAGATTCGATGACTGATGAAAAAGAGAGGAGATAAGCGAGTAAGAATGATGACGCCAAGATGCGCCGTGTGGCCAGCTGAATGTCCGCTGTCCGTCTATATAGCCTGTCCCAATACTGACAGGAGGAAAAAAGAAAAGGCTCATTTCTCGTCCAAGATTCTACCTAGACATAGGAAGAAATGATGGGTTGATAAGGATACGACGTGGGTAAGGTAGCGAATTTTAAATCATGTTGGTGAATCCATCAAGAGGAGGGAACGTCTTTTTTGGTTGAGGTTGTTCTGGACGGATAACCTGTTGATGGGATATAGATGTAGATGTCGGTATGGGAGTTGGTGTCCCGGCCACGGCCATTGTCAAAGTCTTTTGTTGAGGAGTAATAGGCTGTTGAGGCTCAATCTTTGGTTTTGTGATTTGAGATGCCGCGACAGCTCTCGAGTTACTACTTTCACGTCGTCTTTTAGGCGCATCCTTGATCTTGGGATGTGTATGACACTACAATCAATTAGTACTTGCGCCGGTTTTGATTTTCCTATAACTCTTACCTTGTACGCATGTCTGAACCAAGTTGTACCCTTCTTCTTGCTGCTCACTAGGGCAATCCAGTCGTTACAGCTTCCACAGAGACCCTCCCAGACATCCGGGTTACCATCCATACGCCTGGTTTCTTTGGGCTCTTGGAACGGATTGCCGGTAGCTGCGCTGATGCCATGGGTGAAGCTCTTATCATACCAGAAAGCCGAGTTCTTCAATACTAGCCATCGACCAGGCTTGCAAATTCCACACCATCCTTCGCGTTTGTTACCATGACCGCGGACCCATCTGGGGGTGTAAAGATCACCCTCGAATCGCAGTTCCTGCTCATGAGGGACAAGGTCCGGATCGGAAGGGTTCATATCCTCAGGTGGCGGCGGTACCTGCTCTTCTTGTAAAGAAGCATATAGATCCGGCGGGTCAGATAGATCGGTGTAATGGCCGTGTAGTGAGTGCGGGTCGGCATTGCTTTGCAGCATTCTGAATAATCCATGTGACAATAGAGGCGGAGGATTTTCGAAATGGTGATGCACCTCAGGGTGGAAAGCCTGCGATGGAAGTTGGGAAGGTAGCTGTGTCGGGAGAAGCATGCTGTTGCGGAAAGCTGGCGGATGCGACACAAGGAATGGATGCTGTTGCACGGCTTGAAGGTTACCAAAATTCAACGGAAGCGGGTGATTAGGCATCGTAGGTGACGAGTGTCTTGACGACATCCGAGGCCCAAAAACATCGTGCGTATGGTGGTAAACAAAAGGCGATGGCCTGCGGTTGTTAGTGCCATAAGACCCAGTGGACCACCTCTTATTTCTTGCGCTGCTGTCGACGTTGTAGGGAGCAGCCCTCATCCCTGGCCGAGGAGAAGGCGAAGCGCCGCGACCACGGCTTTGAGTCCGGACAAGGTCAGAGCGACTCTGTGGTGTCATGCGAGGAGATGCCACTGGTGATAGTTGCGTTGAAGACATGAGCGAGTTTCGGTTCGAAGGCGGGGGATAGTCTGAAGTGAAAGATGGCGCCTCAGATAGTGCGGCAGAAAAATCTTCGTATGAAGGCATATCAGAAAGGCCGCCTGTAGTTGATACAGTGAACGATGAACCCGACATGCGACGGTGGTTTAGTCCCGACTCAAATCCCATCGGCTCGTTATCCATCTGAGGGCCGGAATACCTCAAGTCGATGATAGGAATCGCTTCATCCGTCGTATAAGCTTGGCCAATGCTCATATCTACGTCGAGGCCGGGCATCTCAAGATGATCTTCACACGGTTTGGGTCCCCATGGGCCTACACTAAAGGTCAGCGGTGATCTTAGTTCGACTTCGCGTAAAACCCACTGCTGTCCATCGTCGTAACGGGGTAGAAATCTTGATGCATCGAGACGGGTCGCGACATTGTGTCGCTCGGCGTGTGAATTGTCAAGCCGGATGGAGTTTCCCATGAAGCTATCGTTCCGAATTCGTCCGCAGCACAGAATGAGAAGCCCTCGTGGATAGTGGCAGGTCTCGGCCGCGGCTCTTGGGACGTTGGCGTCGTCCATACCCCCGCCGGTACCACTTGATTTTCAGTCTTAGGAGGCATTTCGGTCCTATTCATTGTTGCTAGAGGGGGCGGACGCGGCGGCGGGACCTCCCTAACGAACTTATCGTTGGAATTGAGCGTAAAAGTAGGCGCCTGGATTTGCTGCCTCCTATGGTTTTGTGAGCCCCTATCAGATAATATCGGTTCGAATGGTTCATACAGTTGAGCCTGAGTTGAGTCCATGGCTATGTGGTTGTTAAAGAAGTGAAAATGGTTGATATATTATAGGTTGTATGCTAAGCACCGGGTATGCATGTTAGTCGACGACGGTATGACAGTTACATGCCCGTTGACATGGAGGAATATGGTGTGTCGACAGGGTCTACGTATTCGAGGATGTCATGGAGCGGCGAAGCGACCCCCATGGTGACTTACATGACAATAGTAGTATGGACTATAGCTGTTCTCACGACTACTTGAGTTCCAGTAACGTTGGTAAGAAGGAATGCGGAGAATCTAGATCTCTTGAAACAGCGAAGGAAGCGAGTGTGTATAAATCGTAAGCAGCGTTGAGCTAAAGTTGAGTATGCAGGTTGGTAAGGAATGTGATGAGCCGTCTGGGGAACAGAACGACTCGTTTGATAAGCTAGGTTGGTTGCTTGCTTGCTCACATAGACGGGATGTGTCCAGGTGGGAAGAGAGCCAGCTCCCAGTGTTATAGACCAGAGTGGCAATAATAATAGAGTATGTTAAGAGCTGGAAAAAAAAGGAGCGACTAGTAGTGGAATACCTTTGGTCAACGGTGTGTGAGGAACAGCGGCGAGGCGAGAAGAGGAGTAAAAGAGCAGGTCAATGGAGGGGCGGTGCAGAATACCGAGAGATATAAAGAAGCCCTTGGGGGGTAGCAGGCACTACATAGGCACATGGACAGTTCGAGTATAATTCAACACGGCCAGGGCTGGGCCAGGCTCGGGTCATCGGTAGGAGGTAAGCCGGGACCTCTTGATACAAACCTGGCCACGTCTGTGAACTCAACAGGAGAGACTGGTGTGCGAAGTTCTGCTTGGCTTGCCTAGAAAGAGACAGGCAAGACAGGGCAGACAGGGACCGGCGGGCAGGCTCTGCAAGGATTTACAATACAGGGTTCAGAGGGTTACATCTGGCTGTCGATGATGTGTTGCGAGGAATAGTCAAGCCTTTGCGGCAGGGTAGAGTGGTGAGCGTATGGGGGAGCGGCGGAGAGCTGGATGGGTCTCGGGTACATAGCACGTATGAAGTAGCCAGAAAGCGATTAGACCAATGACTAGGGATTGCCCCAGTGAGAAAGATCCATGGAACCCCCCGACTCTTTTGGAATAGTTGAGCAGGGGTTCGTGATATAACAGGACGGACGTAATTTTGATATTGAGAGAGAAAAGGGTAATTCATCAGACCAAGTGAAATAAGTCTGTTTGGCAAGACGAGATTAAGAGGAGAAAACTCTGGATATCACTCACTATTTTTAGCCTGTTCAGTTGAGCCTCATATTATTGTTGCGCCGGGCCATGTGGGAAAAAAGCGAAAACATTCTTCAGGCCCAGACGGGGCCTTGCGGGTCGAGAAAAAGGCTGACGCGACGGGACGACTCACGAACTACAAGAGCCGCCAAAACAAGCCTCGGAGGAATATTCCTCGCCTATGTACGTGGGCTCAGAATGGCGCAGACCCGATTCTAGTGCCGTACAGTCGTATGACACAACCATGATACTTTGGTCGACCGGATACGTCGATCTGGAGAAGACAGGTTTCTGAAAACTGCAATACTCCGTCACGAACCAGGGGGTGTAGGGTTGGAAACGCCTTCTGGGGTCTCGTGGAGCAGCCGGGGCTGGCAACACCGGCACGCGATTACCTCTCGCGGCCAAACATATCCTAGGTATGTAGGCGTTCACCGCAGGCGGTCTGTACGACAAGGAAATACATAATAGTGCCATCCACTTCTTGTTGAGATGGTCTGCAGAACATATCTCATGTGTTCGACAGCACATACGCGCAGCATCGCCATCTGATTCGATTGACAAAGTCAGGCTAGGCGATATTGCTCATAGCGCCAGGAGATATGCATATGAACAATCAAAGCCGGACACTCGTCGATTTCACAAGCTATAGCCAGTAGGACTCACCAGTTTAGCCGAACTGGATGCGTTACTTTGGGGGTTGGAGATCGAGGCAGTGAGACGATGGCTCGATAAAAAAAAAAGTGTAGACGGTAAGTGAGCTCATCTGAAGACGGGATGGCCAAGGCCTACGGTACTCAGAAGCCACGATATAGATGGCTCCAGAAAAGGACGGCAACCAATTGCGACAGAGATGACGAATGGATGAGGAGGCGGAGCGACGTGGTATAGTGGAGGGTTGGATGATACTTGGACATTCGGTATGGTTGAATGGAGCAACCAGGGCCCTCAGATAAAACTATGGCGCGATCGAGGAGGGTATATTGGAGATAGTAGTGCCATACGGAGCGAATTTGCGGGCTCTAGTCCGCGAGAACTATTCTGCAAGTGTTATTCGGCGATTGTGTCTCGTTGGCTCAGCGACTGAAGTGGAATGGAGAAACTAGCACAAAACTGAAAACCACAAGCTCTGGGACTGGACTGGGAGTCTGGGACTCAGACGATGCCGACCAAGATTAGGAGTGTGTCCACGGGTGTGTGTGTGTGTGTGTCGTCTCGTTCGTCAGCGGAGCGCGTTTGATGTTGAATTTCAGTTGCTTTGGGCAGTCTCGTGATTGGTCTACGGAAAATAGTATGCAAGGCAGGGGGTGTAGGGGTCAGGGGTTATTACCCCTGACGCGTCTCAGGATCTGTAACAGAACGGCTAGCCCCGGTCAGCCCCACTTGCCTCAGTCCCGAGAGTCAAAAAGACGCCGTACTACCAGACTACCAGTAAGTACCATGTATTATGGTCCACTCTCGAGGTAAAGAGGTTCCAGGCCCTATCACCGACTGCGCCCGCGCTTTGCATCCGATTCCTCTCTTCCAACCATTTGGGACAACGGGACAAGGAACAACGAGTGGAAGAGTGGAAGCATTCCTCGATGGATCAACGGGGTAAAAATTGGCGGCTTGCGGGAGTGCGCCATCTAACGATATAGCCGCGCCGTTTCCACGGAGCTGAACGCCAATGGTAGAAGCGGCTGATGGAGAAGCTATGGTAATACGGTAATACATAAAGCACCAACCTGCACATATTAAACCTCCGAGTAAGGTATCTAAGTACATAGGTAATGTTACTGATTATAATTCATTTTTAGAAACGCTTCACCGGGGTCTCTGGGGTACTGTAGTACATTGCTACGTGCTACCTAGCTACATACATGGCAGACATGGCACCTAGTAACATTGAACATCCATGATGCTACCCTCTAGATTACCTAAGGACCGGGAAAGTGGCCTTAGAACGGGAATCGGCCGGGCTGCCTCTCGACCCTGTCTTTCCATCCCTCCTTAATCCTTCTAACGTTGCTTTTGACCCCTCCTTGTTTCGACGGAGCTTCGAGAAACATGGTCCTATCCTGTATGGTGCCGTATGCATGTACAAGCTATTATGTGTTGGTACCGTATTTTCTCCGGGGAACTTTCATCTTATCACCGTTGTTTTGCTTTCTTAAACAATAAACGACGGAGGTTGATGGCCCCACGGTTCCAAGTTTTGTAATAAAACATCCCATGATGAATGTGCAATTATTGTTTTGATTCATGATTTGATTTTTCTATTGTTATCGATACATCGGACCAAATATGATTACCTGTGTAATATTGCCTGGCTTCAGTTTCCGCTGTGGGTAGCCTCATCAGTTAGGGTGGTATGTTGAACCTTTCTCCTCGAGGGGGAGTTACTCAATGAGGTGGCAGTCCCTCAGACTTGCCTTGGCACTGACTAGGCCTACCCTCTTCCTTCCAGGGCATCGTTTAACCTGCTTCATAAGAATCCGGCTCTCCGACCTTGCCGGATTGTAATAACAATCGTCATATTATTGCGCGCGGGGGGATCTTCAGATCCTTGATCGAGTACCAACAGGGTCTTCCTAAGAATCTTATCGATATAGCCAATTGCCCTTGCATCTTCGCCGTATCGTATACATGGTACCAAGACGCGTAGGCACCCCATCGAGGTATGTATGGAGTTTATAGTGCTTACATGCCAGGTGCGTAGGTAAGTACCTGTATACTAGGTACCAGGGCATAAACGCTGTGCGCTGCAGTTGTCCTTTTACCTGATCTCATGCATCTTTTATGTATGTATATGGAGAAGTCACTTGCGCCTTGCAGCAATTAGTTATCTCGGTTGTGGTCACAGCCCCAGCTGTGGATGAGAGCACTTGCGGCTTAATGGCCAAGGACAAGCTACCGTGAGATGTACCTGCATCTCGCTCAGCTTATCGTAAGCATTAATCGAGCCCTATGTGTGGGATACCTAGATGTCGGCTAACTGCTTTGACCCTCGGAAGGACCGGGCGTATTGGAAGAGGGCTTACCGCTTACACGGTATGGTACCGCACGACTTTACAAATGCTATCCATAGATGCTTCCAAGTTCCTTTATCCAGCTAGGGGAGGTGGGGTGCCACGTCTACCTCTTGGATCTCTGTACGCTTGTATACCTAGTATCCATCTGTCTATAGGTACAATAGGTACGATATGTGCGAGCGGAGCTATATCCGTATCGACTATTGAATAGAATAGGGAAAGTTGCCCCAATCTCTCATCCAGGGATTCATGGTAGTTGTCATATGATGCGTACCTACCTGCTAGGTACTTACTATGTAGAGAGTCAAGGCGGGGAATAGCACCGAGAATCTGACCTCGGACGATGCTGGCGGCTGGTAATCGCTATGCCGTATCTGTAGAGCGTCATTTTAATTACTTCCTGCCAGATCGCGCGCGTCGTGTAAAGTGGAAAAGGTGGGCAGGAGACTGCCAGGAGTGGGCTTCTAGTCTTTCCACATGTTCTATCAATCGTTCTATGGGGTCCGCTTGGGGGATCCACCCCGGCCTCCGAAGCTAGGCTGCCGGGATGGGCCCGGTCCTTCGCATAACATTGGCGGCTTCTTTGGGAAATTATTCAATGCTCTCTTTTTACCCGCAGCCCACTGCCTTTAAATTTAGCAACTGCTGCCTCTGATCATGAAGATCGCGGGCTAACGATGACGAGATCACTTCCCCAGATGCCTAGCTTATACCCGTTGGAAGATCATGTCATGCGTCCCAACAAGGAAACGGGAAGTCGATGGCGAAAAGCCTGGCTGAGCTCGGTTTTTGAGGTCCGTGTGCTTCGAACACGACTTGATTAACATCATCACGCCTCGTGATATTGATAGACTAAAACTTATCATTCAAATTTTTTCTCTTCTAACTTGCTTCTTTTACCTACTATCGCTCGCTATATCCGCATTAGGACGAAGCTTCGGAAAAAGTTTTCCTGAGACCGGGGAGAAGCATTAACATAGCGAAAGTCCTTGGATCCCTTCGTATCCTAGAGTGTCCTAGAAGCATACTTCTTAGATCTTAGTGGTTGATTCTTACGTTAGATCCTTAACCGTGACGTACCAGTTCCGAAAGTAGACTATTGCGAACGTTGGCGTACTTCTGTGGCGGCATTATTCCTTGTTAATCTTTTTCCAGACCTCGTTTTCAGCTGCGGCGAGCTTTTCTCCTGTCTGCTGGGCCCATTTCTTCGCTGTTTCCCAAACTCCGCCGGAATCATCTGTCCGATTTTCTTCTAACTCACTCTGTTGAATAGCTGATCTCTGGTACCTATCTAGCTCAGAAGCATTGGCGTTCTGGTGGTATCCTGGAGGATGCTCTAAGCTGTGGATCCGTGAGCCGCTTAGAGTCGTGGGACCTTGGCCACTATTTGCCGGAGTAGGTGCTGAGGCCGCGGCTGTGCCACGCTGCTGAGACGGATAGGGCGCAGTTGGCGGAGGAATCGACATCTGCTGAGGGTATGGCATCGGAGGCTGATTTTCCGGCGCCTGTTGGAATAATTGAAGCTTCTCACCCGCCTTTGGCGGCGGTGGTAAGTTCGCTCCAGTTGGCCGTGACGGACTAGGAACAGCTCCTGGTTGGGGTGCCGGAGGATCGTTCTGGTTTGGTGGGTGAGGCGGAACATACGATTGAGATGAAGCCGTGGTGGGAGTTGGCAGCGAGGGTGCAGCACCTGGTTGCGCAGGTGGATAAGAAGCCTGGCTGGGTGAGGTAGGCGATGCAGTGGTCGCTGTTGGCTTTGAAGCAGATGATGGTTGGGCAGTCTGAGGCGTTACTCCCGATGCCTTCGCGGCGGCAATGGGGCTATCGGTATAGACTTGAATGGGAGCCATGGTGGAACCGCGCTAGACTAGACCTGTAGAGGAGGAAAAGCAGAACAGAGGACACTTAGGAAGTCTAAAGTAAATTGCTTCTCGGTGTTGGAGGCAAGTCAAGTTAAGACTCTACTTCTTATTATGAATTGTCTTCCCTAGGCATCTATGTTAAAGTTAGATGGTGGGAGGTGACAAACGCGAGTTTGTACTACACACAAAGGGAGATATGTGGCTTGGGAGATAGAGGATACGTATGAGAATTGCAAGGAAAGATGAGTACGTAGGCAGCTAGGCACGTAAATTGAAACCGACGTCATAGGCGTCGAGTCGTCAGGTGACTATGGAAAGACTTTAGCCTTTGAATGTCTTAAACCAGAGATGGAAAAAGAAGACAGTCCTTTCATTTACAAGCTTAACTTACCTACGTACATATGAAGGTAGTACAGATATAGTAGTGCTTGCAGATTCTCTTCCTCTATCTTCGCGAAGTTCTTCGACCAATTCTATACATACGTCATTTTGTATTATATTTCGGCTAACTAGAGTCAACAGCACCGAAATAAGTTGCTAGTTAATGTTGAACAGAAATCGAGTTGTAAGAAACAAACAGAAACGTATCCCGAACTGTACTTTATTGAATAAGTACTATGTAGGTAAGCTTCGCGGGGAACGAATTTAATGCCTGACCTCTACCTGACAATTCATGAGCAAACAAGGTTCCAAAGCTTCTATCTTGATATTCTCAGTGTTCTTATCATTGTTCTTATCCGATTGAGGATAAAGAATTGCGCTACAGGGCTCGGATATGCTAGTTCGAATGAGGCTTAGCGGGATGGTTCCAGAGCAGTAGCTAGCTGAGTAAAACTGTAATCCGGCGTGGTGGTAGTTGCGATTGATTGATTTGATATGGGCCAGCCGCAGGCGCAGGGCAGGGAGATGAGGAAAGCTCGAAGACGGAATTCACTGCACGCGAAAAAAATTAAATCCAAAACCTAACAAACATATTCATTAGCTAGGCACCTAACCATCTCACAAAAATGCATCCGTAATATTTCTTCTTTCCATCTCCATCTCCATCATCATTGCGAACGTCACCACGAGAATCGATCTGGATGCAAACTTCATAACAACCCGCCCATCTAGGTATCTAAGCTGCAACCATGGTTGGTAAAGTCAGCGAAAAGGTCCTCCTACGGGAAGGTCAGTACTTCATTATCCTACGCGCATTAATGAGGCTATTCCGCTGACATGTAACCACCAAAGGACTCGAACGAACCGACAATGGCATGAAGCAGACCAGCTGGCCCGACGTCACCCCAATTAACCAGAAGAACTACTACACGTATGCAACACCTCGAAATCTTCGTCGTACGGTACACGGTATCGAATCGCAAGGCTGACTGACCTATTTTAACTTCGCAGTGATTACATGAAACGGGATGATCAGGTATTGGCGCTCCGACTGCAGGCCGAGGCGAATAGAGAGAGACTCGTCCAAAGTGCAAAAGATCGCGATCGAGCCCTTGCGCGCAACGGCAACGCCGAAGTACCACTTCCAGTCACAGATATTCAGCAAGAAGAGGGTACCTCAGTCCCCAACGATGGCCTGGACCCTTCCAAGGTCATTGTCATACATCCAGGCAGCCAGAACCTCCGAATAGGTTTTGCCAGCGACGCCCTACCTAAAACCATACCCATGACGATCGCTACCAAGTTCCCTCAGACCGAGTCCGAGATGTACGAGGCCATCCCCCGCCGCCAGTTTGAAGCCAAGACAACGGACCAACAATACGGCGAGGAATGGTCTAAGAAGTACCAGAAGATGTGCAACGACCTCAAGGTGGAAATGCGCGCTAAAAAATTGAAGGTGCTTCCTAATTCGAAAGAGTTGGTTGTTAACTACAATCGACGACGCGAGTCCGAGGAGATTGCCTTACATAACGACCCCTTGCAAATCGATTGGACCGACGTGAAGACTCTAGAGGATCCCGACTCCATGGCATCGTGCTTCATCGGTCAGGCTGCCCAGCGTATCCCTGACAACTCGACCCCTAAGTTCAAGCTGTGGTGGCCTATGCAGAATGGCTGGCTCAACGAGGATGACTACACAACCGCCGAGCATCTGTACGACGACTTCGAGACCCTGCTCGACAAAGCTATTCGAAAAGAACTCGGGTTAACCAGGAATAGCGCATGGAAGAACTACAGTTGCGTATTCGTAATTCCGGACCTTTATGACAAGAAGTATGTAGAGCAGGTTCTCAGGTCATGCATGAACTGGTTCGAATTCAGCAGGATATGCTTTATACAAGAGAGTATGGCGGCGACATTCGGTGCTGGGTATACACAGGCGTGCGTAGTCGATATCGGAGCCCAGAAGACATCTATCGCGTGTGTTGAAGATGGCTTATGTGTGGAGGACTCCCGCGTCAACCTCAAGTACGGCGGCTACGACGTTACAGAGACGTTCATAAAGATGATGCTTTATGACAACTTTCCTTACCAGGAGATCAACCTCAGGCGACGGTACGACTTCCTGCTCGCCGAGGAACTCAAGATTAAGCACTGTACATCGGATGCGAAGATGATTGCCGGGACAGTCGCTGAGTTCCACTTACGCGCTCCGAGTCAGCCAACCCATAAGTACTCCTTTAAGATGTACGATGAGCCCTACCTTGCCTCGATGGGCTTCTACGACCCCGCCATCTTCGATAACTCAGCGAAAGTACGCAGTCGGCGGAAACTAATCGATCGATCGTACAACGCGTACGACGTTGATGTACCCGATGATCCAGTATCCGCGGCGCAAACCGCGATCCTCGCCCTTATCAAGCCTTCCGTTGTCTCCAACGCCAACGGTTTCCAGCCCTTGCCCTCCGACCCGAATGTCGCTACACCCGTTAAGGAGAAATCCCAACCCTTCTCTAACTTCCTGAGAGGCGACCTCAATAATGGCACCCCCGGTGGTTCAGCCGCCGCCTCGCCCGCTCCTGAGGGGGCGGCGACTCCTGTCCCGCCGGCCTTCCAATTCGGTGCTAATGGCACAGTAACGGGCACCGGCAGCCCGGCCCCCAACGGCGCCGCACGCAACGGGGTATCCCCCGCGCCACCACCAGGCATGTTCGTGGACTCAGCAGCGCGCACAGCAAAGGCGCTAGCCGCCGAGCGCGACGCCGTGCTCCCGGTGGTACCCCTCGACATCGCGATCCTAACCAGCATCCAGAACGCCGCTAAGGGCGACGACAAGAAGTTGCGCGACTACCTAGGAAGCATCATGGTGCTCGGCGGCGGGTCCAAGACCCCCAATTTCACGCAGGCGCTCGAGGAGAAGCTCAAGATCCGCCGCCCTGAGCTCGCTGACCGTGTTATGATCACCCGCTCCGCGCGCGACATGGACGAGCAGGTGGTTGTGTGGAAAGGCGCTAGTGTCTTTGCTAAGCTCCCTGCGAACGACTCTTGGATCTCGCCGTTCGAGTACGAGAGGCTGGGTGCTAGGGTCTTGCACCATAGGGTTATCTGGGCTTGGTAGTCCCTGGGAGAAAGGGGGCGTTGACGTGCGCCAGGCGACGAATGATTAGATCGCTAGACCGTCAGAGGTGGTAAAGGGCGCGCTACATTAGGGAACTAGGAAGTTCTCGACACGCCTACGTAATGTGCATGTTTTTATATCGCGAGATAGGACCAGAGGCGAAGGCAGAGGCAAGAGCCTATCGATCTATCTAGGTATCTGGGTATCTAGATATCCGTTAGATAAGCCATAGGAGAATCTCTGGCGGCACTAAGCCGAGGAATCGTCGTGTTATGTTTCACGGAGTATTCAGTATACTTCTAAGGGTCGGCCGGTCTGTAAGGCGTTGGGGGCGGCTTCGGATTCTTAGGTAGGACGACGAAATTAAGCACAAATAAAAGCACGATATGACTCCTATGTACGATGTATTGAAATGTGAATGCCCCAAAACTATTGTAGAAGACAACCGCTATTGATTTCTTGACTTGCCTTGGGTCGTTGGTAGCAATGTACGGATATACAGCATTTCCACACGCATGTCATACCTACCTTCTGTAGCTAAGTATCTACTTACATCTACTTATCATCTACGTAAACCTTACCGGCATGTTATCCATGGATTAAGGGTATGGGTTAATTCACATAGCTAGAAGGTAAGTAGGTAGGGAGATGGGCAAGCGTTAGGTGTGGAGAGCAATGACTACAGCGCAGGGGCATTATTCACGTAGCAGTCACCAAGGGACCACTCATGAGAAAGCAACGATTATTTTCATTATCGATCGAGTAGAACGACATCTCCTATAAGCAGCCGTGTATTTCCGGTAGACTATCGATCGAGTGCATGCCTTTTATACCGTCCTCTTACAGTTCCAGCGTTATTCCCACCCAGATCAACACAAAAAGCACACACATAGCAAACCTCCCTGAGGGGTATCTTTCCTTCCGAATTCAAGACCGCCCCCTAAACGCCGCCGCAGAGAATTCGCCGAGAAAAAGGAGATTGAGAGGGTATATCTGGAGTTGTCGTGGAATTGTGTCTTAAATTAGTTATGGAGACTCACTTGAAGGGTGTTTTCGCAGAGACGTGAGGCCGGGATGTAGATGTAGAGCGCGCAACTGTGGGTGTTGGTGTCATTGAAGTACGTCCGTGAGTCCGCCCATCCACCGCGTCAACGGCCCAGCGAGGCAGACGAGGACTGGCATGAGAATTCTTCTTTGCGTCCCTATTCTGCATGACGGCTTCCAATGCCTTGATATCGTCCAATTTGTGTGGTTTACGCTGCCCATTCGCGGATGTTGGGGTCGACGAAAGCTTCTGCAGGACGTAATCCAAGTGCTGCAATACATTAGTTGGATTGTTCTTGTTGTGTGAGAAGATGCGTGTTGAGTAAATGAGGATCTCCTACTTGGGGGTCTGCTTTGGACTGGTCTCGTCCAGTCCTTTTAAACGTTTCCCACTTGCTGTTCTCCATCTCGTTCCACGCCTGTTGCTGAACTATAATGGATTCTGTGCCTTTGGAGATCAAGTCGTTTATTGGGACGAGACTCAAGCGCAAGCCCTCTGCAAACCGCGGGTTTTTCGCCGCCTCCAATAGCGCCGATTCTAACTGGTCATGCGGGTGCTCGTTCTGGCTGCTTATTGCTGTTGTGATATCTTGAGCGGCACGTTTCCCTCTTTCCTGTCTGTCCGAGTCACCTCCATTCAAGAGGAGTCGAGTTAGTTGTCCCTGAAAAGCTTCTTGGCCCAAGGCCAGCGGATGTCCTCCGATATATGTAGTGTTGCTAGGGATGGGTTGTAAAGACACATCTTGTGTGCGAGAGGAGCTAGAGCCTTCTAAGAAAGAAGAGTTACCCGGAGGATATTTTGTAGTCTGTGATGAGTGTACGGCATGGCCCCCATTAGATGGTAGGGTAGCACCCTGGATGAGAGGCGGAATAGGGTTCTGAATGATAAACGGAGGAATACCTAGAGCAGGAGATGAAGCAGTGCCCTGAGCGAAAGACGCTCGACCTCCGGTAAAGCCAATAGCATTTGAGACGGGCTTACCGAGCCTCCGAGCCTCCTCGTCAGCTATTCGCCGTTGGACTTCAGCTCGGTCCTCCATTGTCAATATACCATCTCCGGTTGGCTCTTCTTCCTCAAATGTGTCCATCATTAAAATAGATCTAATGCCGGGCCGATGAGCCTCGACAACTTTATCGAGGACGCTATCTTTGCCGAGATGTGTAGTGATGTCCTTCTGTTCAGGTATTGTTGGCATCTCTAATTGCTGGCCGAAATTCTTGGATTTAGGAATAGGGTTCTTTTTATCGACAACCCGTGAGGCTAGCTGCATCTTCCATATACCCAAATTGAGCGTCTTGTCCTCGACGGTGCCGCCGCAAACTAGGCGGTAAACAAAAACAGCTTTCTTCTGGCCAAGTCGGTATGCGCGTCCAACCGCCTGCATCTCTTGCTGTGGGTTGAATTTGGCGTCGAAAACAACGACTCGGTTAGCCGCAATCATGTTCAACCCTAGACCGCCAGCTTTAGTCGAGATAAGGAATACGTCGACTTGTCCTTGATTGAACTCCTTAACTATCGACTGCCGCTGGTTTGGAGCAGTTTTGCCGTCCAGCCGCTTGGACGAAAACTTTTCCACCTGGAGAACACGCTCTAGATAATCAAGTATCGGGATAGAATGGCTGAAGAGGAGAACTGTGTCCCCTAAACGCTTGCACTCCCGAAGGATGGAAACAAGAATTTGCACCTTCCACGACAGCGAATACGCACTCAAATCCCCCTTCTTATGGAGGAGTCTAATTTCATTGTTGATGAGTTCATCTGGTAGTGACGGCATTTGCTCGCCACGTTCCGTACGTTCTCGAGATTTTAATTTACTCATGAAGATCGTAGGATGAGCACAGATGGCGCCCAGCGAATCCATACACGCCAAAGAGCTCAACCCTGACCCTGACCCGGTGTGTTCACGTTGGTAACGGACAAATGTTTCGTACGCCTCCCACTGAACGTCAGTGAGGGGTACAGTGAGGACAAACTCTCGTTTGGGCGGCATCTCGTGTTTTAGGACCGCGATAGTTATTCGCTGTACTTTTGGCGCAACTTGTTCCCTAAGGGCCGCCAAACTCTTCAATGCTTCGCGCCGTTGATAATGGGAGCTGTCCTCCCTGAAGCCATCTTTTATTGGAGTAGCATACGTCTGTCTGAATTCTGCAATATCAGACAGATAATTGGGAGCAGCCCAATTAATCATGGCATGATATTCCTCGACGTTGTTGGCTAAAGGAGAGCCGGTCAAGGCGAGTCGGCTCGTAGTCCTGAATGACATACAGGCTTGATGCACTTTTGTCTTTGGATTTTTCAGCATATGAGCCTCATCGGTTACCACAACGTTCGGCCCCTGGCGCAAAACTTCACAGAGGTCATTATCTTCGTCGGCGTACCCCTTGAAGAGGGTATAGCCTAGAATAAGCACTCCGCCGCGTTGATTCCAAGTGAGAATGATCCTTTCGCGCTCACGAAGGCTAGTTGCAGAGTCCACTTTGAAGAACTCTCCGAGATAGTGCCCCTGAGGTGCCCACATGAGAAACTCATCCATCCAGTTGTCGACGAGTGAGGCAGGGACAAGCACAAGGGTCTTGGACTGCTTCAGATGATCAGGTATCTGAGAGGAGATTGAATTATCCTCGGATTTCGCAGCTTCGGAGATGGCCACTAAGAGCGTGACGACCTGCATGCTCTTCCCGAGGCCCATGGTGTGTGCAAGTAAGCAACCTTGTGGCTTAAGCTGGCCATCCTGCCCCTTCGAGCCGACTATCTTGTCCCACATGAACCTAACCCCTTCCACCTGGTGCTCTTTGATGCGCTGGGCAATCTCGGGGTTGACGTAGACGAATCCTTGATGATCATATTTACTTTCGTTAATTATGATCTTGGGCTGGCCGCTAAGACCTGCGGCACCTGAGGTCCCGAGCTGCTTGAGTCTTGCACGCAAAACCTCTTTACGACGAATTTGCTCCGCCATCCGTATCTTATCAGCCTCTCGAAGGTCTTCGGCATCCTGGTTACGAATTATCTTCTTCCGTCGTTTGTGCTTAACAGGCTCAGTATCAGATTCATCGAGTGTTTCCAAGTCCCCGGCCGTTGTATCTTCCAGCTCACCAGTATTCCCTATTGGTTCCGATGATTTACCCCGTTGTTTAAGTGGCTGCTCACCCCCCGCCTTGCTCGCCCCCAAAACATTGCCACACGTCGTATTCTGATGGTTGCTTGGTGTCGGATGAGGCTTCTCGGGAGTGATAAGATCTATGACACAAGGCTCTTTGGATTTAGTTGGCGTCTTAGGATTGCCTATGCTAATACCCTTCTGTGTTCGTAACAAGTCAGTGGCGTCCGCCTCCTTGGGGTTCATGGAAATCTCGTCCTGGCGATTTCCATTAGGATATTGTTGTGCGCGCGGAACATCCGTAGGAAGTTTGAGGGAGTCATCCTCAGAACCTAAAGGTTCGTCGTCGACAACAAATCCATCAAGCTCTGCCTCCGAACCGCTAGTCAGAATCTCTTCGGCGTCTTCAGCCACCGACTTCCGGGACCTTCGAGGTTTGCTGGCGGATGCACGAGGTAAAGGTGGAAACCTCTTGGGTTCGGTTAGGGAAGTAATAACATCAAGAGACCATGCGGCGCGTTCTCTGTTCTCGACACTTCCTTCCAGGGCAGCAGCACACCCATTCAACTGCTTCTCGGTAGACCAAGGCTGGAGATACAGGTCTTCACATATCTTAGCAATGCGATATTCGCAATTTTCATAATCCTGGCGGTGCTGTTCAATAGACTTCTTTAATCCCGGACCCCGGCTGTTAGTCCAGATCTGGTAAGCCTGGCGCGCCAACTTCGAATGTTTGCGTTCTTTCCAGTCGGATGCAAATTTTCGGATAGCGTCCTCGAGTATAGCTTCAACTTTGTCATGACTTAGGCGGGGTTGATCGCCTATCTTCGTTTGCTCCTCTTTTTCAGCTTCAATCTCTTTCCAGGTCTCCGAATCATACTCTTCGTCCGAATCCGAATCACCATACACAGGAAGGATCTTGTCTTGCTCCGGATCTTTTGCTCCGACGTCAAGCATATCTAGCTTGGCGCGATGGTATGTTGGGAGCAGGTCTTGATGAGGCCGGGATAACTTCCATTTCATAAGTCTGTGAACTTGTTCTCGCTGTCCACGACGTATCTCGCTACGAGTATCCGAGGTGAACGCTGCTTGCTGGATTTGATCATCTTCTGCGGAGTCTGAGGGAAAATCATAAAGGATTGAAACTCTGTGGAGTGCTTTTTCTTCGAGAACACTGAATTTCGGATCGCTCTTAATCTCGCTCGAGTCCTCGCCCGAATCCTCGCCCGAATCCTCACTCGGAGCCTCACTCGGAGCCTCGCTCCTTCGGCTTGGCTTCCTGGGCTTCGGAGCGGGCGCCGTAATTACATCGGCTTCGCTTGGAATGTTTCGTATCACACTTGCATTGATTTTTGACGATATAAAATCAGGCGCAACTCGTCGTTTCTTTGCAGCAGGTGGTTCGGAAACAGGAGTCTCAGGGGCAGAGCGAGGGATATTCTCCTCCAAAATGGACGAACCCGGGAGTTCCAAAGCGGGCGTGGGCGGTGACGGTTTCTTTCCGATATCCTCATTAACACGGCTTCCACTGTTGTCTGCCTCATCAGTCTCACAAAAAACGCGTTTTCTGTGCAGTCTGTACTGGTCACTGTGAGGTCGAAACTGGTCGATTGCGTTTTTCAGTGTAGCTTTTTGCTTAAGAGTCTTGATCCCAAGCTCTTTGCATAGCTCAGCGTGGCTATATGTGAGTAGCGTATAGCCATCGACCTCTTGCTCCCTTAACGAATCCTTAAGTGAGTCGTGGAAATATAACTTGGGCTCCGAGGAAGGAGGAGGTTCCCAAGATCGCTCCAACGAGCAGAGTTCTTGAACCACCCTTTCAACACCCCAATTCCACGGGTCATCCATGATGACTTAGGCCATATTATATTGAAGAATGCTCATGGGGATGTGAGGAAGTCTACTAGTTTAAAATAGTAATTAGTATAAGCGGCTTCAAACAGTAGCTGATGATGTGGAGTAGGATCAGATAAAGAGCTGAATAATCGAAGGAAGAAGAAAGAAAAGAGTTGCCTACCAGATAGTGCTATCTTATATATGTAGATAAGGTTGGGATGAGAGCCTGGAGTGATGCCGACGTAAGTTCCGTCTGAAGAGAAAGACCGGTGTAACCGCCAACTAAACGTTCGGCAGGCGCAGACCGCGATTGAAAGATGAGATCAAGTGCTTGTCGTAACCTTGGAAGTGTTACCTACATGATCAATAAGTTTAGTGTGAATGCCAATCCAAAAATGAGACGATCGCGGCTACCAGTTCAAGAGTCAAATCATCGTAGACGTTACTTACTACTACGTTTAGAGAGCAATCAGCGCAAGCACCAGTTGAAGGGTGAGGGAGCGAATGTTGGTTGAAGAGAAGGGTCAACGTGAATGTTGCTTGAGGAGTAAGGATGAAAAGAGTGCTGGCCACCGCGGGTTTATATTGATTTCCGATCGAGGATGGAGGCCGTTGTAGATGCTGATTCGAGAGTAACCAGCGTGAGTAAAACCAGTTGACTCGAAAGAACAAAGTTGACTTGAACGTCAGGTTGAAGGTAAAGTTTACATTGAATGCCAACTAAAGAGTGAGGTCAAGACAGATCCTAGTTGGAGAGAGAGATTAGTGAAAGTACCAGGTAAAGAAAGAGTATCAATATTGTAGTAGGTAGGTAGGTGCTAGTTGAAGGGCAGAGTCAGCTGGTAGGCGGGTCCGCGGGTCAGTGTAAACCTTAGAACACCAGTCAGGAAAAGGTCGACGGGTTTGCTGGTTGAATAGGAAGTTGTGACAGCATGAATGCCACTATTAGTACGTAGGTAGGTATCTCAAGGGGAGAGACCTGGTGACAAGCCTACATGGTATGAAACAGTGTTGGTTCAGGGTAACATTGAAGCTCTAGGAAGAGTTGTGAAAAGGCAACTACCACACCGATGATAAACGAAAAGCAGCAAACGGCGAAGTAGTGACCAGCTGAAGTATTGTGTATAGCAAGGAGCGGGGTGGCAAGCACCTGAGATGAAACGGAAAGTAGTGAGTTTCGAAAGGTGTCTCCTCTTCGCCAGTTGTTCAAGTGAACGATGAATCCTACCAGATAATGAACGACAGGCGTCCTAGCACTCGGCAGCGACAATACAAGGACAGTCTGTAAAGGGTAGATGAAGGGCATAATAAACAAGCAGGTAAACAATGAAAGGTGTGTGTATACGTACTAGAAAGTTCTGTTCAAAGTATGGCTGCGAGCTAGGTAGCCAAACTAGACACTATTCGCAGACAGTTAGGATGTGAAAACCCCGTTTCCTCGGGTGAGGAACACTTCAACCAAAGACTTGAAAATTGGTGATCCAGCGATCGAAGATCAGGGACTTAGGACATCAAGGAGAATAGTTAAAAGTAGGAAGTAGAAGTAGTTCAGGAAGTGAGGTAGGGAAGGGAGCTCATGTGTTGTTGGAAAGAATAATAACAGACGGGTCAAGGCCAATCGCCATGGCGATTTTCTTATTTTTTCACGGACGCCGAATCTACAAGGAGTCTACACTTGTATCTTGATAATTCACGTCGTTAGGATAAAACAAGACAGTACCTACCTACCTAGGTACATACACATTTAGGTATATAGCAATCGAGGTAGGGTAGGCACTCTGAGCCTCAGAATCATTAGCAAATGAATCAGTAATTATATATCGTGAGAT
Source organism: Hypomontagnella monticulosa (assembly GCA_902825475.1). Taxonomy (NCBI): domain Eukaryota; kingdom Fungi; phylum Ascomycota; class Sordariomycetes; order Xylariales; family Hypoxylaceae; genus Hypomontagnella; species Hypomontagnella monticulosa. Next base: position 1,264,084 of record CADEBF010000011.1, on the reverse strand, counting down.
TCGGTCTTATAGAACAACAGCTTAGCTATGATTCAACGTTGATGGTTTTACGCGTATCATTTTGCCCTCTATCCCGCACTTCAGAGTGAACCGCGCGACACGGAGCAAGCCCCCCTGTCATCCTCCGACAGTACCACGTGACCCTTAAGGGTCTGTATATCCCCACTAGAAGAATTTGAACGTTATAGAGTACTATATATAGAATGTTCTAGACTGAAACACAGACCTCAGGAGCCAGCAGTGGGTGCGCAAGTATAAGTGTCGCATATGAATATCTCTTTTGAGTCAATACGTTGGTATAGTTATAAAGATAAACTGACTCTCATGTGATCCATGCCTATAAGTATGTTATATGTATGTAAGACACTATTAAACCCTTACATACTACGTATCTAGGTACTTAAAAGATGCCTATATCGATGACATGTAGGTAACATGTCTCCGCAGTCACGTCACCTCTCTGTGGGCTAAATCGGCAAATCGGGGTACATGCAGTATGTACCTACTATGGCAAATGCGCCGCTTATACCTACACTGTAGTCAGTGAGCTAGTACCGAAGACCCACGATGGGGAGGAGTTGGTCGTATTTCTAAGCCATGATAGTCGTACATACATAGCAAGGTCCTTACATAAATACCTCTACTTGCGCCAACACTGTCTGCGAGGGGGAAGTTTGAATTTGTCCCAGGTAACTATAACCTCAGAAATGGACAGGAAGGCCCTTGATTAAAGTATTTCATCAGCTAATCAAGCCTAGCAAGACGGCTTCAACGTTTAGAGTGTGAGACATGTTTAAGTAATACAAATTCATCCCGTATATACACAGCTTTCCACCCAGACAGTTTTAGACGATACAGAACGTTACTTATTATTGGGCCTTCCCCTATTGATCTGGAGTTTCAATATATCATCAGCAATCATCATCACCAAGATATGTCCGATTATCCATCTGAGATCTCGCCCAAGGAAGGCGAAAGGTTGGTTGAAGTCATCAAGGATTGGGCATTAGCCAATGGCTTAACCGTCCGACCACCCCCTACCATCATCGCCGCCGAAGCCGATCCCGCTGGTATCCTTGCGACCCCGGTTCCCGTTACTCTATTCCCAAGCCCCTTTCCTCAAGTGTGCTTCGACCAAGCAACTTCAGTCCAAAAAGCCTATAATGAGCTGTATGCTTCTATCAGCCAGGACGAAGAATTTCTCGCCCGTATCGTGAAAGAGTAAGTACACTACCTCCAGTGCTTCATATAAGCCAACACGGACTTGGCGTTAACAGGATATAGAATCGGTGATAGTGATGACTTCATAACTGAACTATGGAAAGTTCACTTAAGAGTAAAGGAAGAGGGCTATGTCCAAGTAAGTGGATGTGGTGTTAGCCTCTATCTTACTACGATGATGTCGCTCATACTTTTCCCTTCAGCACAAAAGTCTAGGCCTCTTCAGGTCCGACTATATGGTTCATCAAGATGGAACCGGATCTACTCCACAGATTAAACAGGTAGAGTTTAATACAATCGCGTCGTCATTCGGAGGTCTCTCGTCTCAAACCTCACTTCTGCACAAGTCAGTCCTCACCACTCATCATTCATCATAGAGAGGACACTAAGAATACCCTAGATATCTATCCTCGACAGAATACCAATTTCTTGAGAACACTATAAAGATAGAGAACTTAAATCTGCCTGAGAACGGAAGCGCTGCGGGATTAGCTGGAGGCATACGGCACGCCTTTATTGAATACGGACCTTCATCCACTGGTCACCAAAAGTGTGTCATCTTTCTCATCCAAGGAGGCGAAAGGAATATCTTCGATCAACGTCACCTCGAATACGAACTACAGAAATCTCAAGAGCCGACAATCCCCGTCTTCCGACTTCCATTCTCGGAGATTTTACAACACACAGCTCTTGCCGAAGGTACAGGGCGACAGCTTTTGTATCGATCTCCCCAGCTACCTTCTCATACATTTGAGGTTGCTGTCGTATATTTCCGGTCGGGCTATGGACCAGGAGACTACCCGGATCAGTCTGCTTGGGAGGCTCGTTATCATCTAGAGAGATCAGCCGCCATTAAGTGCCCGACAGTATTGACTCAGGTTGCTGGCACGAAGAAGGTTCAGCAAGTCTTAGCAACCCCTGAGACTCCTTCAAACCCATCGATATTACCCCGTTATATATCCAGCGACACGGCATCCATATCCAATCTAGCAGACACGTTTACCAATATCTACCCTCTGGACGAATCAGAAGCCGGACTCAAAGCCCGGAAGATCGCCGTCGATCCCGAGCTATGCAAGGGCTACGTGCTCAAGCCTCAAAGGGAAGGCGGCGGTAACAATATCTATCGCTCTTCGATTCCACCGTTCTTGAAAACCGTTCCTGAATCCCATTGGCCATCATACATCCTCATGGAACTCATCACTCCACCCCCGGTGAAGAATACGATCTTGCGCAATGGCAAGCTAGAGCACGGTGGCGTTATTTGCGAACTCGGTATATACGGAACATGTATTTGGGACCAACAGTCCAAAACCATATCACACAACGAACGCGCGGGCTACCTTTTACGTACAAAGGGGGATCAGAGCGAGGAAGGTGGCGTTGCTGCTGGATTTGGGTGCATGGATAGTTGCAATTTGGTTTGATGTAGAGGCATGGTTGGAAGGTGACCAGAGAAGCCACGACATAGACTTTGCATACCTTGTTTAGAGTTCTTTACCTTGGAACCTTACTCTCCGCCAAAGCACTCGGGTCAGCCAGTCATCACAGTCTCGACTTCAACCCATCTAGATATTACATAGGAAGAACGGAGCCCAAATATTCAGTTGCTATGAAAGGTAGTTCAGTTGAGAAACGTCACATAAACGCGAAATATCGTTCATCGTTTATTCTAAAATCCAATGTCACAGCCCGGATGTTCCCCATACACAACATCCAACCCCATATAGACAGACCTAGGAGCAGGGTGAAAATCCCCAGTGCAAATCATTTGGAAGAGAAATTGATGGTGGCATTATCACATTTGGTATCAAGTCCTAGCACAATATAATACATTAACGTCCCCCGAGGGTAGTCTTATCATCAGACATAAGAAAGTCGCAGTAGTGGAGATCTTCCTAAGAGCATGCGCACATTAGCCATACCAAGGCTACTTCCTCATTTGCTATTGCTTCCGCATACGCACGCGTGTACGCTATCCAATTATTCGGTTTGAGTCGGAGCTGGTCGGCGGAGGACCTCGATGTTTTCTATTTGGAACTTGTTAGAGCAATTATTTGGTGACATAGCGGTGAATGGTTGAACCTACTTTGGTAGATGCTGAGAGATGATCTCGTCTTGCCCTCGGCGTCGTTGAATGTGTTCATGATAGCGTCGCCCTCGACGTACACGGTAGCACTACAAACCGTCTTGTTAGCCCCGTTGCTTGCATCCTGTACTGTAAGAGCCATAGAATTCGCAATAAATCCCAATTCAAGAAGTAACAACTGCAGATAGCATCTTCGACATCCAGAGCTCCTCCTAAAGGACAATTCGTAAATCTCAGGTTAAAACATACCCCTTAGGCAGGCTGGTCAAAAAGTCCCGGCGGGGTCCTTCCTCGATGAAAGCGGCAACCCTGAACCAGCTCGTGGTACGGTTGTCGCGGGGTCCGCTGTTGCTGGCGACAGCATACTCGACGAGTTCGCGACCCGTGCTGGTAGCCTTGACCTCGGGGGTCGCAGCCAGGTTGCCAACGAGGGTGATCTTGGCGATGTCGCGGCGGGCGGAGGCGCTGAAAGCGCGGGCCAGGCTGGGGGCAGCGGCGGTCGCACGGCGGGTGAGGAAGGACATGTCTTCGTATTTTTGGGCGGTGTCTGAGTGAGGTTCGAAAGGGTATTCAGGGCTATCAGCAATTGGACTACTGGACCGCGGCAGGATCGTTGGGGATGCTGGGGTTGTGTGTGCGTCGGTGAGGGTCTGATAGTGATAACGAATTCGCGATTGCATGGACTCGATTTGACGCGACGGAAATTAAATCATCTTTCGTGCGCGCCAATTGGCTGGTTAAACGTGGGGTTCGACTTTTCCGATTGTGGAATATCCCCGGTATTATGAGCAATTCCTCCAAAATGGTCCTTAAACGCATTTTGAGGCTATCAACCCCTATTCCCCCTGAATTTTCGTAGAAAATACCACCTAGGCACCTACCTACCTTCTTAGATGCTCAGATACTGGCTTTAACTGTGTCTATCATAAGAAACTCAATGTTCTGCGTGGTTTTTAGTGCAGGGGTTTAAAGCAGATCCAGTAGGTGTCTCTTATGCGCTTCTCTGTACCTTACTATGCGTCGTTGTACCACCAGTTATACATGGTATTATTTTCTTGATCTATTTAACAATGCTACTGTATATTCTTGTTGTCTTAATGTATAGCCGAGCGATATTTGGGCTTCGAATGACTTATATTCCACTGGTGCATCATAACTTGGAGGTGATGAGTTGACCTTCATTTGACTTTAGCGAATAAAGAAATAGATAGTGGTAAATGGTAACCGCTATCTTATTGGACTTATATCAATTGATACTTAGGCATGTGTCTCGAGTAACAAAACCAGATGAATAGAATTCATGGATCATCAGGGGTTCATATCAAGCAAGTCCACGTAGGAAAGTAAACAACAGTTAATATCGAGTTTAGGAGATAACCGTCGAAGTGAGAATCAATCCGCTTTTGCTTGTCCATAAGTGAATCCACGTCACATGAAGCCAAATATTAAACCATAGGCAAAAAGAATATTTACCTAGTTAAATATTAATGAACTTATCAGATTACTCTTCGAGCTGGAACGCTTCGAGTTCGTCCATGATAATTAGTGACATGCCTTGTTGTAGCTTACTGCTACGTAGCAGACCCCAGTCTCTGTATTGACTATGGATAATGTTATTCATGAAGGCTATACCATCGGTCACTTAAAGAATGTAGCATCATTTCTAACGCTTGTGTGGCTTGTCTACAAGTGTCTCACAATCATCACCCGTTATTTTCCACGTTTTAATCTAAGACAACAAGCCGCCGCAGTGAACGACATTTAGCATATCCGTAGGGAGCCACAATAGTAACATGATATGAGTGGCGCTTATAGGCGTTTTATGCCATGCGTGTGGCGATCTATCCTAGATATACCCATTACTATGTCTTAGGGGCTATATATACCTTGTCGATCGTGGTTCTTGATGACTAGGCTTTCATTGTTGTAGCCGCTAACAATCATCCTGAAGGCGTAAATTCCTGGAAAGAATCTTTGTGCTATTATTAGTAGGGGGTACGGGTAGACCTCTAGAAGAGCCCATTGTTCATAAGCCGTTCTAGTAACCTATAAGGCAAACTTAATGACGTTTTTGGAATATGTGAATTATTGCACGTTGAGCGAACAGCTTAGACATGAGTGTAGTTGGTATGATGGGCTCTACACGTCGAACTGTTTTGTAACATACTAGATCACGTCGTCTATACTTGACGACTTCTAATCCTTATTTCAACTTACTTTTATCTAAACATAACGACGATTTAGTCATTCTAGATTGATATCTCTATGGAATAAACTTGACCCGCTCTTCTTGTTGCGTAACCGCATCGACTATGCCGAGAATAGGGTCCCGAAAGGTCGTCCGCGAGACCAAGTTCCTTCCCCGGCCGACATACCCTCGCACATATCTAGCAAAACAAAAACATATGCGATTATCTAAACCCTCAGGCAGTCCTAGTGTTTCCTGACCATCGCCCTGGCGTTGAGGTCAAATCCCCAGGTAACCTTTGGGCTCCTACCAAAACATAAACGCTCTCCTGGTCTTATTTCTTCTACCACCCACAAATCAAGATCCAACACTCAACCACAAACCCTGCGTTTCATCCAATATCAATATTCGAATCTTGTAATCAACCAGATTCGAAGACCACGAGACCCTATTTCATATCGTTGAGGCTGTACGCATACGATACCACAGCATCAACCTCAGGTAACGCGCGGGTTCCGCATTGTGACACCGCAGCGTCACCCACGGCTTCGCTCTTTTCTCATTGCTTCCCGTTCTCACAGCTCGCGGCTTTAAGCTGCCCCTATCTATGCAATGGCCACTGTAGTCGATGTCGTGGCCTCCGCCACCACGATGGCTATCGTGGCCACAGCTTTCCCTATCCACGAGACCTCGGTGGCTGTAGACCGAAAAACTCAACCAAACCCGGGTCTGATGGCAAACATGATATTCCGAGTACTTCTGGCGATCATCGGCACATCACTCTGCTGGGTGCCTTTCCGACTTCTACGACGCAACGGTGACTTCGCAGCGGTAGTCCTGATAGCGGTTGTAGCTATCATGAATCTATTCACCGTGATCAACTCGCTAATCTGGCGCAACGACGACTGGGACCACTGGTGGGATGGTGTCGGTCTCTGCGACGTCGAAGTTTATCTTATGACGCCACTGGAGACAGTTTACGCGGCAGCTATCTTTTCCATTGTCCGTCAGGTCTCGAATCATCTCAAGCTAGAGAGCGTGGCACCACCAGACCGCAAAAAGAGGGCAATAGCACAGGCAGGCGTCATTTTTACCTTTCCCATCGTCCAGTTGGGTTTCACGTGGTTCGACCTCTCATCGCGATACGCCATTGGCACTCTCGTCGGCTGCGTGGTCACGTTCGACAACAGCTGGCCTAAGTTCCTGTTTTATGATTCCCCTGCTCCGCTCTTCGTTTTGGGATGCGTGCCCTATGCTGGTAAGTATACGAAACTCGACTTAACTTCTGCGACTGTCTATGACACGTGACACTGATATCTCTTGTAGTACTCACCTGTCACCGCTACCGAAAGATCGCTAAGGCCACACACGAAGCGCTTCGGGATAATAGGATCGCATCGGCGCGCGCAAACCGAACTCGTATTCGACTGTATAACATGTCGTTGTCTATCCTGACTGCTTACTTTCCCGTATCCATATATCTGTTTGTGTGGAACATACAGACCACACTGAAGCAGGAGTACAGACCCTACAGTTATCATCGTATCCACTCGGAGGCCGAACCCTATCCCTGGAGCGCCATCCTATTCATGCCGTCGTGGTATATGTCGACATTATTGATGAACCAACCATGGATCGCAATTGCAACCACAGTGCCCATCATCGGTTTCTTCGGCACGACGAAGGATGCACGTGCCATGTACCGTCGACATGCGTTGGCACTAGGCTTGGGATGGTGTTTCACAAGACTCCGTGGCCCCGGTGGATCTGATGGCGGACGTGGTCGACTCGGCCCCCGTGATGACTCACATCATACCTGGATTGAGTTAGAATCCCGCGGCAATAGAGACAGAGAGAGGATTATGAATACCGGACGGTAAGTACCCAGCCCTATCCTTCACCCATCTCTCGCCATTCATCTACCACTCACCATTCACTCATCACTCAAAATCTGGCCATGGAAACTAACTCCCAATCTCGCGTTTTTAGACACGCAGATCCGTACCCGATCCCTCATTCTGCGGGCACCACCAACTTCGACCCAGAGGCCCTCCTACCAATAGGCCGAATCCGCTCACCAGAACCCCAACCATCACGCCGTCTCGGATCCCCACCAATCCGCTTCCCCCCCTTCGAGCCGATCCCGCGGACTCTCAGCACAATCGCCAACGTAAGCGGAGCGAGCAGTCCGCTCGAGCGCGCCGTCATCTCGTCCGTGATCCCGGAGCGCAACTCGTCGCTGCAGCACCTAGCGCACGTGACGGCTCTACGCGCGCCCGCCAGCACGCTTCCGCGCGTGTCCGTCATGCCATTCCCGACGCTGCGCGTCGCCATCAACCGCCGCTTCAGCCGCGCCGGGGACAGCGTTCGTGCTTCGATCTCCGGCGCTACGAACACGAACACCGCCGGCCCGTCGACGTCTCACTCCCACTCGCACGCGCGCACGCCCTCGCAAGCGTCGGACGCAGCACTGACCGCCACACTTCGCACACCAGAGCGCGCCGTGCTGCGGGGGGACTCATCGCCGGTGGAAGCGACGCCAGAATCCCAGTTCTCGCGCGGCGGGATCCAGCCGCGCTCCTGGCTCGCGCCGTCGGAATGGAGTGTCGCCTCCGTGGAGGGCAGTCCGGCGAACTGGCCGTTCCTGGCGGGCACAGCGCTCACGACCTCGACTGCATCAGCAGTCCGTCCAGATGAGCCGGTCAACACGATACCCCCGGCGGACAGCCCGGTGCGATCGACGGCTGCGGGATACGTGCGGGTGCCGATTGTGGGGGGAGGCGAGCGAGCGTTTGGGTCGCCGGGGGCGGGAATGTCGTCGGGACCGTCGGGAGACGTGGAGGCGCAGCGAGAGGGTCGACGGGTGCCGCGGAGTGTGGTTGCGCGGATGCAGCGCGCGGGTGTGCGACGGGTTACTGAGTAAGGGACTCGTTTACGGGATGAGATGAAATAAGAAGAGAACAGAAGAAAAGAAAAAGAGGGTAGAGAAATATGAGAATTGCGAAAGGAGGATGGATGAGGATTGAATTCTCTTTGCATAGGTTTGCATTATGATACCCCGTCGATGAGCACTAGCATAGAAAATAGGGAAAATACGTGGCAATCGGACGGAGAGAGGCTACTCTCAACCTACATTTGTGTGGATAGACCTATCAAGGTTATTGTAAGATCAAAGTTGTAAATAGGACTATGAATGTTGAACTACGATACATCACCTTTGCTTGTTGGGATATTGTTCGCCGAGCACTACGCTGGGACGTGACTATACACCATCCTATAGAGCAGTAAGACGTAGATCTACACGAAATCCAAAAACGAGAATTCTGGGGTACGACTATTATTGACAACTGACAACAGATCTATCTCGGTACCTCTACCACTCATCAAAGCCCTTGCGGGCGGGATGTCTGCGTGCCAGTCTCTGCAAGTTGCAATGTACAAATGATGCTTCGGCTGTCATCCTCGAGTCCCTTGGGACCATGTCTCGGCTATTTTTCGAGCCAACATTTGAGAGAAAGGGCACAAATCAACCACATCGGTACTCCTGAAACGCCACGCCATGCCACAGTATTAAGCTAGCGAGTCCGAAAAAGGTCGACGGCCGAAGAAAAGAAAAGAGACACAGCTCTAGTAGTAGATACAGGTAATTAGGACAAGTAGCGACAGTGTAGTAAGTGAGTATGCTTGGGGTATCTTCGTAATTCGTACAGTCCGCGGTGACGGTCGAGTCCGATTAAAATAAAGTATGAAGTGAAGAGATCAACGAATTTGTATGGCAGGCGAATAGAAGATTGCGTGAAGGAGCATTGGACCACTATATGCTATGCTATTCGGGTAACACAGCTGGCTTGGGTTCGACTGGGAAATTCGGACCCGATCGGGACCCTGAGGGTTCGGTAGCAGGAGCTATTTCGGGATCTGGAATTTGGAAATCGAGCTGGAGGGTGGTTGGTTAGAACGCCTAAGGACGTCACACAACGGCCGAGGGATCAAACTCACATTCATATAACCTGTGCGTCTCAATGAAACGATCCTGGGTGCGATGGTACCCTCGTCTGAGCCCACGGTTTTCTCCATCTCTGCGTTCCATTTATCAATCCAGTTCTCTAAGGCGCGTAGTCTAGTTTTGGCATATGTCAAGCCTATATCATCCCATATCCATCCCGTAAGGAGGCCTAATACGCCATCAAGGATATTCCTCCAGTTATATGGGTTGAAGATCGGTATTAACTCTCCGTTTAGTTTTTCGATAACTCGACGGAACTCCTGCTCTGATACACCCGCCGGATCCAGAATTTCTGGGTAGAGGTTAGAAAAGGTAGGTGCCAAGTCTCCTTCTATTAACCAATCTCTTCGTATCCGTATAATCCGCGTATTTGTGTATTCAGGAGAATTGATAGGTACGTGGGGATTTAGATGCGGGTAACACGGGTGTTGGGGACCCCATTCCTCACCAAGGTCTGGCTGGTCGGGATCGCCCATAATGGATGAGTTGCTCGAGGATATGGCCGAGCCAATGCCGGCAGGGAGTGACACGTTCGATCCATTGTGTCGGTGACTTAGAACAGACGGTCCTCTTTCAAGGTCTTTGGAAAATGATCTCGGTTGATCATCGCTCCCCATGGGCGACATGACGGCTTTCCCTTTCCCTTTATCAAGTTTCTTGGGCGAACTTTCGGAAGTATCAGGCCTAACAAGGCCGAAGCTGATTGCGCGCGCCCGTTTGGTAACGCTTTGACCACGCTTCCTCAGCCCCGTACTTCTCAGCCTCTCAAGCTTAGGTTTTGGTTCAGAGGGGCCAGCTTCGGTCTCTTCTGGATGCGGAGGGTTGGATGCGCGTTTGCCGTCGTATGAATGCCGTAGGGAGGCAGGGAGACTAACTCTCTTATCTCCACTTGCCCTTCCTTCGAGATGTAGACTGGCTCGTTTTGACTGGTCGGGGAGCGGAAGGAGTGGATAATCGCCTGCTCCGAAGCCGATGGGTTCGGTCGGGTCTGACGAGACTTCGATGGCGGGATGGTTGACGGGGACAGATGGAGGTGGAGGAGTCGATGGGCGACGTCTGCGAGATGGACGAGACGATCGGGATGTTTGAGACGGTGGTGGTCTTGGAGTTGAATTAGTAGGATTCCAAAGACGGCCAGGGCCGAATCGGCGTGGTAGACGATAAAGGGAGGTAGAGGTGGTAGCGGTATGATTGCGGAAAGGCGATTGAGGGATGCGGTCGTGGGATCCAGGGGCCCCTGTTGCCAATAGATTTCTTCGGGGGCCAGGTGGTTGTCGTCGTTGAGCAGGAGCTACTATAGGCCGTGGAGTTTCGACAGTGGGATTGGGATACTCAGGCTGCTGAGACGGCGAATTAACTGGGGCGTTCGCTTGTTGTGCATCTAGGGCGGCCGGTGACAAGTTCTCAGGGCGATTGTCAGCGTGCGAAGCCGTTTGAGATGGAAGTCTGAAATGGCCGCCTGGACGGCCGGACGGGCAATTGGAGAAACTCGAGACGGCCGACTAAAAATTAATATGGTTTCCTCCCCTTCTCCCTCCGCTTTAGTTCTAACTTTAATGGACGGGACCTCGGATGGCGATCTCTGCAACGGAGGTTGACGATGCGGTCGGGTAGGACAAAGATGGACGCGACGAAGTTGAATTGGGTACGGGGTGATTGAGGATTCTGATGGAGAAACGGCTGTTACAAGTGGCTGGTGCTGGTGCAGCAGCAGGTCCTGGTTTAGGTCTTGGTGCAGGTACGGGTGGGCTCCTAGCGCTAATGAGGAAAACCACAGTGGGATGTTCATGCTGGCCTTGGCTTGGCCCAAGCCTAAGGAATGTCCGCCAGCTGGTAGACTGTTCCTTGGCGGGTGTCGTGAGGTGTCGTGTCCAAGTTTCCCTTATGTCCCTCTATGTCCCGTATATAGTACCAAATGTTGGAATGCCGTATTATTGCATGGATTGTCCAATATTGGATGTATTGAAAAGGTGGTATGCAACAACTTCACTCACTCTTTTTCTCTCCACTGTCGAGGTTTGGAGTCGTCAAAAATAAATACCATTCTTTCTCTTCTTTTGAATCTTTGATCCAATCTCACGGTCCTCCTCCGACTTATATAATTGACAGATGTGCTGCTGCCTCTCGTGGGGGCTGTTGTCTTGGTTGCGTACTCTATTCTTTTAATATCTTCGAAAGGGTGTCATCTTCTGACCATGATGTTAATTTTGGCCGTCGAAACGCCTAATCGTCGTCAACGCCGCTTTGGATCGTTTGCCTCAATGAATGGGTACAGCTGAAAAATCTGCCTCGAGGTTGGAATCATGCGTCTGGCATAAATTGACAGTAAGGAAATGCGTGTTGATGAGCGCAAATCTCAGGTAAATTATTAATAGCAGAGGGAGAGTCCGGGCAAACTTCACAAAACATATATACGAGAGATGGTGTTTCTTTTCGTTGTTCGCCCTCTCATATTGTCCTTGCGTAGGCCCCCGAATACCAGCGAGTCAGCTGCTAAGAAAAGAACAAGGCTTTAAATTGCATTATTTTGCGGAACATTATTTTTTCTTCTAACCTGTCAATACCTATCAAAGCCCAGCTCAGCTAGAGTACCATGCTTGGAAGTTATTCAGGGGCATCCTCGTCACTCATCGTCCCACCCACGCTCTGTCGGCGTGTCACGGATTTTTGCTGGACCTTGGCCTAGCCGGGTTGCTTGGGACCCGACGGAGTGGAATGGATGGGTCAACTTTTTCATCTACAGCCTTGTCTTCGAAGCATATATAGTACGCATTGCAGCCCTTGCATCTGCGGCTCCGATAACATCGTTAACAGGCAAAAACTGTCGATATTAAAACAGTAGTATAGTATATCATGACGTGGCGATGAGCAATCACACTTCGTTAAGATGGTTAAGCATGTAATTTTACCTAGGTGTGTTCTGCTACGGGATACGTCGGGATTGCCGCACTGTCGTTACATCTAGTGCATTGGATGTCTGTGACCATTGCTCGCAGCGCTGCCGCTGCCCCGGGAACACAAAATAAAAAAATGAATAGCATGACGGTCAAATCTCCACTGGCCCCAGTGAGGCAACCATTTCGGCATAGTGGATAGGCGACTGACCCTTGGCACTACCTTGGAATAGCATTAACACGAGAGTAATAATGCATTTTTTATAAGTGCCCAGACATTACGAATGTCTATGATATCCGGGGATGGTTTTCTAGAAGAAGTCAATCATCACTGTTCAACCCCTACGCAACCGCTTTGACCCGTCCTTGCGGTTCGCTTTTTATGCCGTTTTCTTCGATTTTCATTCTAGCCTCTAGGTTAGAAGCTCGGATCACGTATGAATAATTATATTAGTTTAGAAGCCAATGGAATGTCCCCCACGCCGCCCTTCGACTCCCTTGGATTAGATGGTTGCTGCCAAGATAATTTGGACTAGAATTCTGAACTCCCTCGTGGGTGCCGGAGTAATAGAATTCCAAGGCTTAAGTCTCCCCAGCTGAGGAACGGAGGGAGGATGATCGTTGCTCTAGACTGCTGCCTCTTACTAGGTGGCTTTTTCCCCCGGATTCGCGAGTCCTAGAGCTAAAATCTACGCTGACCGGGAAAGAAACTGAGATGTGGACTGACTGGATGAATCTAGAAGCAAAAGTAGATGTTTTGGGGACTCAACTTGTCCATCTCATCCTCATACGGAGTTAAGTATTCATCACTATGCCTAGGACTCCTCAAGGCGTATCATGCATGCATCGAGTGGGCGTGTGATACGGGATGGTCTCGGATCTCAGAGACTTTTGTCGCATAAATTAAGTATCTACTAAAACCACAGGCTCATGCCATCACCCACTGAACCCAGACCTTGCATGCCCGAGCCAGAGATAGATACTATATATTTATCGACCTATTATCTATACTCAAAAGTCGTACTTGTTTCCTTGTCTCGGACTTTCTCATTATTAAAAGCAACTGTAGATGTGTGATACGGAGATGATATGTACATTGGCGAGATGGTAGAAGAAGGGGTCCCTGCAAATACACAGATATATCGACCGAGACCCAATCTTGTACCAATGGATGCGATTGGTGACGTAATCTTCATGATGCAGGTAAGTGGAGAGCTGAGCCAGCTGGTACAATAGAGTTTAAATGCTGCCCATTGACATTGAGTCCGTGCACGACTTTCTTGCCTCAAACGGAAAGAGGCTCCATAAAAGGTGACCTCATCTGCCAACCTGGGCGTCTGTCCATCAAGATATCCCTGCCCTCGCATCGCATGCCATAATGCCATATGGCTTCATGCTACCCTTCACCTCAACCTTGGCTCTCCTCCCATCATCAAGACATCCGTGGCATGGCCCTATGGGCGGCGGATTCGTTTAATTCCATTTCACCTAGGTTTGAAACAACTCTGTTAAGACCTACTGGGACTCGTCCCATGTAGCCACACACGTTCTTTGAACCGCGTCATGGCTGACGAGAGCTTCGCGTCCGGCTCGGCGACAGCGGCCACCACGACCGGCCGTCAATCGCCCGGCACCGGCAACGCGCCTCCGGGTTTCGGCCTACGTCGAGCTGCCACCGTCGGTCAACCCGCTCCTCCACGTCGCCGGCCCACCCTCAATGTTAGCCCGACATCCGGCGAGAACGGCTTCGCAGATATTCGACGGCGTAGCTCCACATACTCCGACTTTAGTCTGAACGATGCGAGGAGGGACCTGGAGACAAGCGCAGACGAGCTGTTCAACCCGAGCCGATCTGGTTCAAAAGCAGCGCAGAAATCTCCGTTCGTCTACGTCCCGCTTACGCTGGCCCTGCTCCCGGCCTTGGCTGGCATATTCTTCGAAAATGGAAGCGCCTTCTTCACCGATCTCATACTACTCAGCATAGCCGCTGTCTTCCTCCACTGGTCGGTTACACAACCATGGGACTGGTACCACTCTGCGCAAGAAGTCCGAGTCGTGCGGGAAGAAATCATGACCGAGTCTGTCTTCGAGTCGGATAGTGACATCGAACCTCAGACAACGGCCCTTGAAGATGTCCCGGAGGAGCAAAAGTCGGATAAACCTGAAGTAGCAACTGAGGGGCCGTCTGACCGGCGGAATCGGCAGAGTCGGCAGTGGACGGAGCGACAGGCCGCAGCGCTCAAGGAGCTCTATTTACACGAGATGGCTGCATTGGCATGGTGTTTTATCTTCCCCATGCTCGGCGCCTATCTCTTACATACGATCCGCGGACAGTTGACAAGACCCTCGGAGGGTCTGGTATCGGATTACAACCTCACTATTTTCCTTTGTGCCGCTGAGATTCGTCCCGTTTCACATCTAATCAAAATGCTCCAAAATCGAACTCTGCGCGTCCAGCAGATTGTGGCTAAGAACCCTTACGAGAAGCAGGCCATCACGATAGAGCAGTTTCAGGCACTTTCTAGCAGGCTAGATGAGCTGGAAACACGGGGGGTTTCTGGCGATGCTGCTTCGAGTAGCAATGCGCGGCCGGATGTGCCACAACCAAAAATGATCGAGACGGCAGTGGCTCAAGAAGTTCGTAGCAGCATACAACCGGAGCTAGACGCTCTGAACCGCGCCATGCGCCGCTACGAAAAGAAGCTTACTCTACTGGCCTGTCAAACGGATAACAGGATCGAGTACGTGGATTACAGGCTCAACGACGCCATTGCGCTTGCTGCTGTCGCTGCTAAGAATAGCAACTCGCAATGGAGCTTAGGAGGCTGGTTTTTCGAGGGGGTTGTTGCAACGGTCATGTTACCGATTCAAACAGTGATGGCGGTCTTAACCTTTCCATTCCGGACGGCCTCGTCGTTGCTTAGTCGGAAGAGTAATAGGACATCACCAGAAAAGACTCAGAAGAGCGTACGAAACGGAAAAGTCCCCGTCCAGAACAGAAATGGCAGTGATCGTGTACCTACACGCGTGTCGAGAAGATAGAGATGT
Organism: Hypomontagnella monticulosa; assembly: GCA_902825475.1. Classification (NCBI taxonomy): domain Eukaryota; kingdom Fungi; phylum Ascomycota; class Sordariomycetes; order Xylariales; family Hypoxylaceae; genus Hypomontagnella; species Hypomontagnella monticulosa. The sequence goes on along the minus strand of CADEBF010000011.1, from coordinate 1,248,638 downwards.
GTTATGAGGCTACGAGTATCGGTCGAATTATATGTAATGACTACGGGCTTGGTAGGGAAAGGTCCGAAAGGATAATAGGCGGTGACTACGGGAGGCGGGTTTCAATGGAGTTCGGTCGGTCACCGCTTACAAGTTTTGAACTTGGTTCAGCAGGGAGTAGGAATAGGTACCTGGAAAATACCTTACTTAACGATTTGCTAAATTGGTCAAGAGATGCAATCATTCTCTGTGAAAATCAATAAATATTTACTAACAGCTCAACCCGCATTTGTGGAGTTATTCTATGGGTTTGAATCGTCGTTGATATGCATGCGTACAAGTTAATAAACCAAAGCTGACAAAAGCTATCGAATGGAATAGTAGAATACTACTCCACGATGTAGGTTTGCTTGCCTGGACATTTCAATGAATTTCACCTCGCAGCTACGGCTGAAATATTGTAGAACCACGACGAGCGCTTCGGCCAACAGTATGACGCGGGGCGTTTCCCATGAACCGCAAGTGGTGGTAAGAAAGGTTGGCGAGGTTGGCATGCGGCGCGCCCATCACAATTTTCCCCATCTTTGCGATGTGGATATAGCCAAGCAATGGAGCCTCCGCCGACCGGAACTACTGTCTGCTAATGTAGGCCTTACGCACGCAGTACCGACATTTTATAGTACATACATCAGCGATGGTGGTTGGAGGGTGTGTTGGGTCCACTGGTTCCTGGCGGAATCCGGATGCTGATGGATGGACGGATCGATGGATTCGGCAGGCCGGCAGACCGGATATAGGCTTGGTTCTGGATTCCATTGGCTTTTCGCATTTTCTTGCTTGCCAAGTTGCCATGTCGCTGCCGTGTCGCTGCTATGCAAACACATATATTGCAATCTGCACTTAGTATGATAATCTATCTGTGGACCTACCCACGCACATACATGAGAAGTCACCATCTCTAGTCCCGTACGAAAGATGGGTATATGATCTGGTTTTCTGGCAAAAATCAAACGGACCTTGGAAGTATGACTTAGATCGTGATCCCGCTTCAACTTTGCAAGGATAACTTGACGAAGGGCGGGTATTTGAATGTAGTCTACTTATCGTCCTCTTCTCGCACGTGCAATTCGTGTACGAGTGTATCTCACAACACTACCGGACGTTGAGATTATCGATGCGCGTTTCCGGCGTCGTACCAGGACGCACCACGTTCTAAGCAATCGGCGTAAAGACGAGAACATGAGTGCTATACTACTGCGTATGTAATTAATCTCGTGATGGTGGTCGACAAACGTGCCGTCCACGCAGGTCGCAAGATACATAGTATGAGAAGAGATGAGCAAGATCCCGCCGTTGCCACCCTCCATTACGACACGGAACGAATCGCCAAGGCGGGCGAGGCGTCTCGCTACTGCAAGGTTGGACTCTCAGTAACCCTAAGGGCTGACGGTGAATGGTGATGGTAGTGGGGGATCCTTGAGTGTAATTTAACTATTTCAGACCGATTCTGAGCTACGCGTCATTGCAATATCTCGTTCGTCTCAAGCGCGTTGCTTACGTTCACCCAACTTCTGGTAGGTAGCTTACAAACGAACGAAGATTTCCAGCCATGATCATATTCATACCATACCGCCAATTCTTCAACATAGACACGCCGTATTAGAGTCGGTGAGTTAGTAGTGATCGCCAGTTGGGCGATCAATTCGCCCTAGCCCGAAATACGCGTTCGGTCGTGTTCAATGTATGACTTGTCCTGCTGTGCTGGTTCCTGTTGAGAATGCGTTGTACTGTTCTTATCCTTGCTATTGCAGCGTCGTACGCGGCGTTGGCTGGACGCGGGATCAGCAGCCAATGCTAGATGAGCGATCGTGAGCAAGGCAGTAGGGGTGGAATCAGTGGACCGCCGAACTTCTCCCAAATGTTTGGTTTGGAGTACCGGGAACAAGTCGTTTTGTTCTTTCTTTTTTTATTCCCTCGTTTTCCGCCTATCGTCTAACATGGAACTACTGATCTGATACCTCATCTAGACTAAGATATGGCTTAGGATTTGACAAATCTGAACCAGACTATTGAACTGCACGTGCTGAAATTTTCGTAAGACATCCGGGGTTGAAAGAGAGGCTCTATGCATGTTCCACCGTCTCCTATTTGTGGTACTATAAATGTAGGTAGGCAACGAACAGAGTAAAATCACTAGTATACTACAGTACGACCTACTTATCTTGGTATGCAATTGATTGATACCATCGCGAAGCGGTTTCCTCTTAGCCTCGTGCCTAAAAAGATGGTCCTTGTTTGAAATTTGAAGGACGCTAGGAACTTTCAGAAGTCTGAAAACAGCCCTAACTTCTAGGTACCTGCATCAAGTGGGTAGGAAAGGAGAGTGGGAATTCACCAAGCTTTCCGGTAGCCAGGGGTTAACAGGGCTGGGTTGCCAATCACATTACATGTCATCCAATCGGCGGCTCGTCCAGAGCTTCACTTACCCGATTTGGACCAAGCTCCCGTCCCGTTCCTGGTTGACTGGGGCCTACTAGGTTGACTGGGGCCTACTAGGTTGACTGGGGCCTACTAGGTCGACTGGGTCTGGCCTGTCAGTCTCGACTGGCTACTGCTTACTCGAATGTTAAGTGGAAGTTGCAGTTCATTTGCTCATTTTCTCTTCCGGAGTCCGAGCGAAAGAGCTGCTTCAAACTCGACTGGCCTCATATCCACTCGCTTCTGTTAATCTCCCAGTCTTCCAGTCCATCTTCTAAGGGCCACGGGCCACAGCTTGTTCCCTGCGTAATGTACATTCGTCAATACGCACCATTGGAAGTCATGTCATCGTCATACACGCATCAATCACACAGCATGGCCCCCAGCAGCCCAACCTTTTCTCATGAGGAGCTTCCGGGAAAGCTATGCCGCCAAGACGCGTTCTGCTGGGCGCGAAAAGTAATTTCGAAGACATGACCGCTCAGCTGGACCGGTCGGTTGAGATGTGACCAAAGGTGCTGCTCGATAGCCTGGTGGGTAGGTAGATCCTAAAGTAGTATCTAATAACCTGACAAATTTCTCAACTTTTTCTTTCTTGTTCCTCTCCGTCGGATCGCTAGACCCCCCAATAGTTCCTTCTAACGGTTCATGCCGAATACCGTTGCATGAACGGGAAAAGAGGCTCAGAGGCTATTGATGACACTGGTTTGAAGCGTGGCTCCTTGATCGGTTTGATCGACTGGGACGTGCCCCTCTACTGGGACGCATGCGGCTTGACCCTAGTCTATCAGTTGCCCTCATTCCAGAACTCAGCCCAGCTGGTTACCCACTATCGTTCACGGCCTGATGTGCCAATTACTTTAGGCATTGCGATTTGGGACGTTAATTTTTTTTTCTTTCCGTTGATTGTCGTCGTTGGTGATCTTATTCTCGTTTCCCTCTTTTTGGAATCCGAGTTTAGTCTCTTGTCTCAAAGACAAGCATCGCTTAAACCATCGCCAACTACAGTCATGCCTCTTAGCAGACAGTAAGACAACGGATAAGTGCTTTCTGAGAGCGCTACATGGTTGATACATAGTTGGAAGATCTGGACGCCTTGGGAAACCGTCACGATGTTGTCAAGGAGGTCGAGCATCTACACCTTGCTCTTCCTCGTAGTCTGCTTCAACTTGGTAGCCGCAGGTAGATTAGGAGCCTATCCAAGACAAGATTCGACCCCGGTGACGACTGAGGCCCCGACAACGACGCAAGATGGAGGCCGGGAGACGACGACAGCAGTATCGTCGGATGCCTCCGGATCTCGCTCTACTTCGCTAGAGGACACGACCTCTATTGAAGTGCCTACTAGCACATCTAGTAGCATGGCGATTACTGCTATCCCCTCAGCTATTAATGGGAATAACCCAAGCAACGATAGCTTCACTGAAGACCGTAAGTAACCTATTATCCTATTACCCGGGGCTTGTTTTAACATCACCTTTATAGCAATCATTGCGGAGGGAGAATTACCCTTGCAACCACGGCTCACTCCCGGATGGGGCGTTTCTGGTGCTATTATGCTGATTAGTGGCGTTGTGTACGCATTAATCGGCATTAAGAATGCATGGTTGCATACGTTCTTCTCTTCGGCATATCTCGCTAGTCTCTGCGTAACGGTCCTGATTGTTTACGTCATGAGTCTTCCTGTATCAGATGCCATCCAAGGAGCCTATGTGGTTGCGGGCGTATGTACTGGTGTCATCCTCGGGGGTGCTGCGACAGCTTTTCGGGAACTTACTGAAGGCCTTGGGTGTCTCCTTGGTGGGTTCTGCTTTTCCATGTGGCTCCTAACCTTACACGAGGGTGGCTTGCTTCCTACTACCACCGGCAAAGTGATATTCATCACGGCCTTTACTCTCGCAGGTTTTGCGTTTTACTTTAGCCACTATACTAGACCGTATGCTCTGATTGTATTAATGTCCTTCGCTGGCGCAACGGTTGCTGTTTTGGGCATCGACTGTTTTAGCAGAGCTGGCCTGAAGGAGTTCTGGGCTTACATCTGGGACCTCAACGACAACCTTTTCCCTCTCAGTGCTACTACCTATCCGTTAACCAAAGGCATTAAGGTGGAAATTGCCATAATTATCGTGTTTACCGTTTTGGGTTTAATATCGCAGCTAAAACTATGGCGTGTCATCCAAGAACACCGATCAAGACGAGCGGAGGAGCGAGCGCAGTTCCAACGGATGCGAGATGAAGAGGAAGCGCATGTTGGGAGGCGGATTGAAGAAGACAATGAACGGGAAAGGAGACAGTGGGAGACGACTTACGGAGACCCACCGCCTCCAATGAGTTCGTCTAACTCTCGAGACTCGGGTGTTGGGGAGATGGATAATGAGAAAAAGGGCCGGCTCAGCCAGACCACGGTTCAACCGATGTCGCCAAGCGAAACCGAGAATGAGAATGGGATCGAATTGGCGGAACTCCCAGCTTCAGAAGACACCGCGTATTCTGAAGCGGCAAAATACGGAGATAATGGTCATGGTATCGCCAAGGAAGATGAAGATAACCGTGTAACGATTAGAGTCTCGCGGGACAACCATCCCGACAGTGCTGATTCATCCACCCTACCCGAACCCGATGAAAAGGCTTGGATGGCTGGTGTTGATGACAAAACACACCCCTCATCTCCGATATCGAGTCGCAATTCGAAAAGGGTTTCGAATCTCGCTGGCCCCGAAATCGTACCGTTGCCTTTCAAGATTCCGGAGCCGCATGGGGAGGATATAGATGATGGGGACCGATCCTCATTTGCGACATTTGCGGATGAGGATGGGCGATCCATCACGCTAAGTAAGCGAGCCTCGAGGGCATCCCTATCACACAGGCTATCGGTTGGTTCTGGCAACTTATTGCGGAGTTTATCTCAACGTTCTCAAAAATCCAAGCGTCAGACGGGAGAGTTCGAGTCGCCACAACCGTCACCTAGATTTGGAGAAAGTGGCGAGGATCTGGTCACTGGGAATCCAAGGCCTGATGATACTGGTTCCATTGCCGCTACCGTCGATGGCATGAGCGATAATGATGAGGAAGATGTAGAATTAGCTAGAGGGGGAGAATCGGGGCGAACGGTGGAGATCAAAGCAGAATTGGCGGACAAGTTACCAGAAGGCGAGCCGACACCTGCAGCAGAATCACGACTAAGCGACTCCAAGGCACATCTCGATGTTCGACCCTACTCAACAGTAGAGACCATCGCCACGGACATTCTAAACCCTTCGTTTATAGGAGAACCTATTGGAACCAGGTCGAAACGAAGTAGTGCAACCAATGCAGGGAAAATGGATGCGACGGACGAAGTCAACAAGACTATTAACGCAACAGGAGCGAAAGCTCCCTCTGAAACTTCGAAGGCTACTAAATCTGCGCCGCCGTCAGCCTCATCCTCAGCGAGCCTCACGAAGGAACGTCTCCCTTCTAGCTTGTCCCGTGTCGCACTCTCATATCGCACAAACGAGTGGGCGAAACATCTAAGCCAAGCAGAGAAACCTGAGCTTGAGACTCTACAATTGAATGAATACCCGGAACAAAATGAAACTCGGGAACAGCAGGAAGAAGCCGCCCCTGTTAAGATTGACGAACTCCAACAAACGCCCGAGAGTGGTATTCCAGCGACCTCTATAGTGAGGTCTCCCTCCTCCATCTCGAATGCTCAGCCGAATACCCCGGTCTACCGATCCCCATCAAGAGTATCAGCAGCAGGGACAGATTTTACGCATACCACTCCGCCTTCAATTAGCCAGACACAGGAGGCGAACGACAGGTTGAGCCTCACAAAGGGCCCGCAACCACATGCTCTACATAGCACCCAGAGCGTCCGAATGACAAGCCGTCGGCAGTCGGGCGATGTTATCATTCAGCCGATCTTAGAAGAGAATATCGACGAGCAAAGCGTTCGCGCCACTATTCCCCAGGAAGAGGTAGATGGGTCTCTGAGACAGACTCCCCCTTCTCCCAGTGATCCCGGGTCACAGGGCATAAATCGTTCATCTTCTGTTCCTGGTGTCGTTTCATACGCCAGCCCGCAGACCCTCATTGGACAACGAGAGATGTTCATGCGTAGCAAGTCTCAATCAACGTTATTGCTCTCACCGCCAATCCCTGAGACTACACAATACGCTCCTAGACCAGCAAGTCAGATGGAACATCCGTATAATTACTCAACACCTTCTCCTTTCCCTGGCCAAGATGCAGACGATCTTCCGCTCAGCCAGCGGAAAGAATTGATTCGCCAAAGCAGCATTCTTTCCAGTCGCTCAGTTCCTAGACCAAATAGCACCATGAGAATGGTTCACACACCTGGTCCGGAGCCAGCCGCTGTCGACAACTCACAGTTCGACTCCCATCAACCTCAACGACGGCCCCTATTACCATCCCAAGCGCACCGAGAAGCTCAGCTAGCTAATTTCCGGCAGTCCGTGGCCGCAGAACTACGCGCTGGTACTCCCGTTTCGCCCTCCGGCAAGAACGGCGTAGAGAATCCTCTTGTTAATTCTACCTCTTCAGCCACTCTACTCGGGAACATGGGTCCGCGGAATGGAATCAATGATGTACAGCAAAACATCGACCAGCAACGAAACATGCTCCTTTCCCAACGAGCACATGAAGCTCAGAGGAAAGAGCTAGAGCGTCGACAAAAAGAGCAAAATGACCATACGTTTGAAGAGATGATGCGCCGTGGCGATCTAATGGATGCCCACCGCGAAGCCATGAGGAGGATGCAAGGCAGTGTTAAAAACCGGTGATGGAAAAGGTACCTTGGAAGAGCTACTGAGCTATGAGCATATACGGGTAAACATAGATACGGTAACGGATATAGGGGTATTTTCCTTTTCATGGCGGGTCGGGTTGGGTCGGGGCCGGAGAAGCTTGATACCCTTTCTTTCCCTCGTTTTCACAGGCAGCACCGAGACATGTCGATGCTGCACTGAATACCTCTGCAACCATAAGTGTCACATTTATCATATCATACAGGCGAATCTTTCGGCCTCGATTAAACCTCACATTTATTTTCTAATATGTAATGGCTAAAACTAAAATTGGTGTTGTTCAGAGCGGAGTAGGCGAGTGGACTGGTCACTGTGGATGGGCGCATATAATGGAGCCACGAAATACTAGACACCGACACGAACCTACGATCAGAGACTACAGTGTTGGCGAGGGAATAAGGTACACCGGCGTACTGTATTATATCTAGTACATGAGTAAATACAATATAAAAGCCTTCCCCGCGTCCCCCTACTGTGCATAGTTCACGTCGTACATAATTGAGTTATGTAAATATATGCGGATATCATTTGATCATGTTGTCAGTTGTTTGATGTGATTTACGATGCATTACTAAATATTTGGCAACTGTATCCATATCAGGGCAACCTTCGCTTCTACTGTGGGTAGAAATATAAAGCTCCGTGTAAACAACCTTAATTCGAGTGCTATTCACATAGTCTACTGTGAATATCCTAGACTTATCATAATTGAGGTTCTTGGTGTTATATTGATGTTGATTCACTGTGTCCACGGTGGCACAAGAGTGTTAAAGTTATAGGGCTGATAGCTTGGATACAAGGTTCAAACGTTGTTGGCTGAGTTTAACAGTGTTTGTGCTCTGGTAGGAACGACGAGCTCTAAAAAGAAAAAGTCAATGCATTAACCTCCACCTCTGTGCGCTGTAGGCAGCCGCGCCGTTTGAACTGAGGAGGCACTGTCCAAGATAGGACAGTGACTCGGCGAGGCAGCAGTAGCAAACGGAGATAGACAAGAAATCTATATATATCAGGCAGGATACCGCAATTCTCAAGACAGATTTCACCTTCCAACTTCACGACTGAAAGGACCAAACAAATACTTTGATCCCCAAATCCTTTTGCCACTTCCTTTCTTCACCATCTGATCCTCTTCATTCTACCACAACCTTCTACCAAAAAAACACAATAAGGTAAGTAAACAACCATCATTTACAGGTCATTGCCTTTCAATGCTATGTTTCAAAAAATCGGAAGTTACACACCGTTATCTACTCGTCGCTTCCATTTACTACGTCGATTTTGTTGCCCAGGTGTTTGCCTAGAGATTTAAGGTTTTCCGGCGCTGCTTATTTAATCCACTGCTACTGCCCCTCCACCCAATCCTCACCTCCATCCATTCCATTCATCAATCAACATCTATTTCTACTACGTACCCATCTGTGCAAAACCAAACCCCAAACCCACACGCTTCTACATATTTCCGAAACATCTACAGCTTCTTCACTCTTGCAAACCTTGCGACCGGCATCTTTGCATCAACATACTCACCTTCGCCACAGACCGATTCCGGCAAATTTGACATCTGACATCATGGGTGAGACTGAGGCACCTCCCGCTGCGGACTACATCCGCCTGCTGTCCAACGACAACATCAAGATTGATGTTGGTAAGTTTATATCGTTGCCTTTCGATGTGAGCAGCTACTAACATCCTTCCAGAGAAGGCGGTCGCTGAGCGTTCGCTCCTCATCAAGAACATGCTTGAGGATCTGGGCCCCAACAGTGAGGGTCAGACCATCCCCATCCCCAACGTAAGTCACATATTTCTTCACAGGGCGGCGTTGCCTCCAACCTTTATTTTTACACAATACTAATTTCATCTACTATAGGTGACCGAGCCTGTCCTCCGCAAGGTCATCGAGTGGTGCGAGCACCACCGCAACGACCCCCCGGCCACGAATGAAGATGAGTCCGACAACCGCAAGAAGACCACAGACATCGACGAGTGGGACCAGAAATTCATGCAGGTGGACCAGGAGATGCTCTTCGAGATTATTCTCGTATGTTCAATCCATCATATGCACACCCTCGTTCCCACGTTATCATTGCTAACTTCTGTTTACTACGTAGGCATCGAACTATCTCGACATCAAAGCCCTATTGGACGTCGGCTGCAAAACCGTTGCGAACATGATTAAGGGCAAGTCGCCCGAGGAGATCCGCAAGACGTTCAACATCACGAACGACTTCACCCCTGAGGAGGAGGAGCAGATTCGTCGTGAGAACGAGTGGGCTGAGGATCGATAATTGCATCGCCCACTACCATACTCGTCTCGGTTTCTTTTTAGTTGCTTTTGCCGACCGTGTCACCCTGGCTTATGTTCATTGAGGTCCTTGGCTGAGGTATCCAACACTGCATGATCGAAGACTGCGGTGGACTGGGGATACCTCCCGGTAGCTGGCTATGCATGGCGTTTATATGAAAGATGGATCAACAGTTGGACCAGGGTCACTGATCAATGGCCTCTTCCGTCTGAGCCTGCATTTGCTCAGTTCCTTTACACTAGACTTCATGGGGCACATAGTTTTTTCCTTCAGGAGTTAATGGACTCTGCATTTTTCGTAGTAATAAGACTACATTACACCACAAAACTACTAACGTAATAATGCGTGTTCTATGGCCTTGAATGCTAAGTAATCATATTGCCAGATCTATCTGGTTGTAGCAAGTAACCAAAGCGACCTAGTTCCTCACATAGTGTAGACAGGTTCACGGATGCTCATAATCAAAATGTGAACTGCAGCGACAAGATCTATAGGACATCCTCAGTTGCGTACGTCCCTACATTATTAAATGTCCTTACTCAGTCAGCTCAAGTTCAATACATGTAGTACCGTTCCTGACTAGTTGTTACCAGTATAATGCTTGCCTCGTGATACTCATCGCCGCTTCCAAAGGCAATAGTGTTAATACTTACATGTAGTTAATACCGGTATCAAGGAGCCTTCAAGTCTGTCCCCGGGGTTATTCTAGGTATACTCAGCGACGAGACTGCCTTAGATATTATAATTCTCATCGTTACTTCTAGAGTTAATCGGCACCTGACCCTCCTCATTATTTAAGATTGTTAGTCCACAGTCGTGTACAAAGTTTATCACCACCGAGTGCTTTTTAAGGGCAGTTGGCGACTGCCTTATATAATGATCGCCGCTTCCAAACCCAACGCATATACGAAATCCTCGATTTTCATCAATTGCTAGTTGTGAATTTGCAGTTTGTCTTGCCCACTCCCAAAAATCATCGACGTCGAGTATATTTATCCCTCAGTAATATCATTAATACCGACGTCTTCATGTTTACAAATCGTCGACTGGTGTGTTGCTCCTGATTACCTACACAACCACATACACAACGGCGGTTGCTATCAACTTTGTATCGACTACCCAACTGCAAACGGCGTGCAAAATCAAAAATTTTAATAGCAAAAGCAACAGCAATAGCAACAGCAATAGCAGTAGCAACAACAGCAGCAGTAACAGCAGCAGTAGCAGTAACAACAGCAATAGCACAATCACTACCGAACGTTGGTAACCTTCGAATCGCCGACTGGTCTGTTCAATCCGCTCTCTTTGAATCCCCAACTTCAACACACACCGTTCGCGTCGACCTTCACCTTTCTGTTCAATCGCCGAGCCCATCGTCGCCCATCGAAGATATACCCTGCCCTACAACTCGCCGTGCCCGCCAAAATGTTTGGACTCGTCGCTTTCCTCTGGAGCCTTCTCGTCTTTCTCCTCGTCCTCGTCTTTGGCGCCGGTATCTATGCATATTTTTTCACCGAGATCTATGGAATCTATTGCCTGACGCGTGGCTGTTACAGCTCCCGCCAGCGGGCACCGCCGCCCCCGCCGCTGCAGCTGAATCACCATGGGTTCCAGGGATATCAGGGATTTATGGTGCGACGACAGCGACGACGATTTCGACGCAGACCGCGGTGTATTCCCCCCGAGCGCGCCGCCTTGCTAGACTCGTCGTCAGACTCGTCTGATTGAAACTTGAATCTTATACCAAGCACAAGAACACGTGCGCAAATAGCTACGCATGTTGGGCCAGGGGAGACGGTCTTCCAACGAGTGTTTCCTGGAATAGAGGCAACGGGCCTCATCTACTAAGGGAGAGACAAAGTGAAGCTTGGAATTATCGCAACTTACAAGCCAGCCAACTTGAAGCAGAGGATAAATATTGCCAGCACCGTTTCACCACAAAATTTAGAAAGCTTCGCCCTCATGCGACTCTTTGCAACTACTCTTCCACAGTATCTGTGTATTTGCCTCGACCTGTCGCCGACACAGGTAAGCCTATCTAGCTTGATATTTCTAACCATCTCTATACTTAAGAGTTAGCTAACGACAATTAGGCCATGGCATTCTCCTATTTGATACACACCTAGGAAGACGGAATAGGATTAGAGGATTGTGATATTGGGAGGTAAAAAGATGGGGGATACGGAAACGGAATGGATAGTTCTACTCGCCTCATAGCTGAGCTAGAATACGTATAAATTGATCACCTTCGTTGGTAAAGTGCCCTGAATTCGTTACTAGGAGGTGTTCTTCAGGGCTATAGTATCAGTCAAGTCTGTATGTGGTCACCTGTAGAATATGATGCGCAAATCACAACATGTAGGCCTGCCCGTGGCATTCATGGTTACTCATTTGTTCGCAAACGTGTTGTTCATTCCCTATTGACCGGTACCATGCAAATCTGAATGATGAGCCCTGACTGAAAGAAACCGAATCGCCCCATAGCATCATGCTTCCCCTTCTAACATGGATACAATTCTGTCCAGAAGAGAGTCCACTGAGACAATGCCAATCTTTGTTCATCCACTGCTATATTGCATCCCCTGAGCACCGCCCAATCGCCAATTCCGTGATGATGACATGTCTTGTTCGGTGGGGTCCTCGAGGACAGATGTAATCGATGTAGAGGAGAATGTGGTGAGGCATCTAGATACCGAGACGAGTCTTGCGCCAGTGCCTTCGCTTGGCGTTGTACCTATGGGTCCAGTCAGCTCCCTGATAATTCTCGTGTGCTATCTCTAGTTGCTCGTCGCCTTCGACTATCTGCCTTGCAATCGACACGTCTCGTGCAGGCGGTTCGCGGGAGAATTTATTCGTACCTGATGGTGTTACCAGTACGGAGACGGATCCATTGCGGGATCGGGCGGTTCTGCTTCTGCGCCTTGGCGAGCTTCTGCTTCGTTCGGAAAGACTTGTGGCTCTGGCGATGGGAATTTAGGTTAGCTGTGGGCGGTTCTCGAAAGTGTACACATTTTAACGACAACACGTCAAATCGTCGCATTCGTCATTCAGACGAGTAATTAATACGACGTTGCTGTGAAATACAATGGCATCATTGAAAGAGACGAGTATTACATACCGGCATTTTGATTGCTTGTGCTAATCCGAATGTCGAGGTTGTTCGTGATTGTCTTCTTGGTTGAAGAAGGGTGGATCGGTGGTAAGTCGACGAAATTTTGGGTTGATGGAGGGTTTTGCAGCCCCAATCCAAATTGTGCGTGCGGTGGAGTCTTGGCAGTTCGGAAATTCTTTGTACCTTTGTACTGTTTTGCATTCACGTGATTTTTACTGTGAGTCTGGTTTTGCTTGAACTGTAATTTCGATAAGATAAGCTTTTGCCAGGTTGGACCCACGGCCGGCAGGCCAGTCGTCTGCCAGTTGCTATCGAAGACGGGCGCCAAGCCGATTGGCGTATGCTTGTGGCGGCCTCCCTAAACCTTGCGAGATGGGACCCTTGCTAAGGCTTGCTTATTAGAAAGCCAATCTCAGGTCCAACCCATGTGCCCTGCGCAAGATTTCAAAGCGAGCCTGAAGCTAAACACGACTGATACTTGTACAAAAAAACAACAACCGAGCTCCTATCGACAAATATTCTGTTCCTCCACGCTTTTACGAACTTCTTCCCTTTTGACGACTTGAGATACCAACTAGACGCACCCATTAATCCCGCTTTATTAAATACGTATCCACTCGACAGCTAACTGGTAACCAACATACGGATCGCGTGGCCGTTCTACCACTTCGAAGGGAAATCGAGGAGCTGTGCGGACAAGATATACATACATACACAAGATGGGTCAGAGTGTATCGTGGCTGTCCGGCCTGCTTTGGGCAAAGAAGGAGATAAGAATTTTAATCCTGGGTCTTGTACGAGCTGATAGCCGCCCCCTGTTCGAGCTTGTCGGTGGCGTGACGGTAGTAGGCTAACTCTTGATCTTGCGCAGGATAACGCGGGAAAGACGACATTATTATACAGACTCAAGGTTCGTCGACTAATAGTTACCTTTCCCTCTTCCTCACTACTGGGAAATCTCATCTCCCTTGATAGGATAGCTTTTAGACTTTGAGATCAAGCACTAACGGCTAAGTTTTCAGATTGGCGAGGTAGTAACGACGATTCCCACGATCGGATTCAACGTCGAATCGGTAACCTACAAGAATCTAAACTTTAACGTATGGGATTTGGGTGGGCAAACCTCGATCCGACCCTACTGGCGGTGCTACTACGCGAACACGGCGGCTGTCATCTTCGTTGTCGACAGCACAGATATCGAGCGTCTCCAGACAGCGGCCGAAGAACTAGGTGCCATGCTTAACGAAGAGGAACTGAGGGACGCGGCACTGCTAGTATTCGCCAACAAGCAAGATCAACCTGGCGCTAAGGGAGCAGGCGAAATATCCGAGGCGCTACGGCTGGGCGAGCTGAGGGATCGCAACTGGAGCATCGTTGCTTGTTCCGCAGTAGACGGAAGCGGTGTCAATGAAGGCATGGATTGGTTGGTGGTGAGTTATCCTCCGATCCCTACTTTACGTCACGGTCTCGGAATTCGACCTACGTTGATTAAATTGCTGTTTTACACGAGCTTCAGGGGTAGAAGTCTTGCTAACACATTACACAGCAAACCGTGTCACAGGACTAAATAAATCTCTTCATTCGTCACGCAGCATTTTTCTGTACAACACTCGCCAGCCATACCGGCATGAACGTCACCGACAGGACCCATATCAGCATATTCACCATTTTTCATTGATCTCGCATCCGTACGGTCTTGGGTAGACGGCTCCGGTAGGCAGGTTGATAGGACCACTCGGTGTTGTGGCCGCTATGATTGGGAGCATACGGCGTTCCGCAGGGCTTTTTTGATAGGGGTCCAAGAACGGGGACGGTAGCAGGCGAGAACGATGAATATCAAGTTCGATGAAGAATTTCCCAGACACGTGCATGGATCCAGGCGTCTATTAATGATGCGGACCCCTGGCCTGGTATGCCAGGTCATATATATACAATGAACCCCCTCCCAAACTCTTTAATATGCTGTCTCGCAGACGATAGAAGATCGTGTGGATCTTCCGATCCGGCAGCCCGGATCACTTAATACAAGCTAAGGGTCGGCCCTATCCAGTCGTTACGTTAGATATATTGTAATTACCATAGATACGCGTTACTCGAGTTCAATGAACGGAGTTGTTGCTATTATAATCTCTTCAAAACCATGATCCTTCTCCACATAGCCGATATAATTAAGTGCCCAAGTGGTCCACGATACTCCGAAGAAGTTCTAGGAACAAGCCGGAGCTAGAACAGGAACCAAACGTCTAGCCCCTATAGCGCCGAGTCATAAAAAACAACGACCGTTCCGATCCTTCATGTTGTGTCCCGATACATACATGCGTAGATAGGTACGAGATACCAAAATCAACCCACCTAACTCCTTGTGGTCAGGCACCCCCAATTATACGACTCATAACATGCAAGGAACTCCGGGCTATATTTGGAAGCTGCAAAGCACATCGGACATAAACGGTTCGGGCTAGATGAACAGATGCAAATCGATGAACGTGCCGATATAGGAGCTTCTCGTCTTTCACTAACAGCCTTGGAGAAGCTCGTATATACGAGGAAACAACCCCCAATTTATCACGTGGGCGCCACGAATCAAGGAGAACGCGGGATCTAACTTTTTCCCAGCAATAGCAGATGACTGTTCGGGATATGAGTCAACTGGTGGTATGGAAAGGATATCCATGCCAACTAATTAGAGAGTATAGACATTGACGTCGATGCTACTGCGAATAGTTCCCTATCTAGCCCCCAATTTGATTTTCGACCGAGCTTACCGTGCCTTTTAACGCGCTCAAGTGTGCTGCCGCAGGTTGCTCGGCCCCGCTTATATTGATTGGACCGAACCACGTAGCCACGAGACCCCGCGACAACCCGGTGCCCAGGTGCGGTGGGGAACATGGCGAAATACACCATGTAGCGCGAAATGGGCCAAGTGGGTGACGCGTGTGACCCGGGAGGTTTAAAAAAGATTCTGGGCGTTCTTCCAAGTTGCACTATCAAAATTAGTACGATTGGATTTGGCGATTTTCTCCGTACGGAACCGGTATTTGGAATCTGGCGATCGGCTGTTTTTTTAGTATTATTATCTAGTACTATGTATGGTATAGCTGCGGCAGGCCGAGGCGACCGGGACATGGATGAGTAAGTTGGATAGGAGGTAGGCAGGTAGCTACAGCCTTAGATAATTCACCCTCCTTTTCCGGAGAGCGAAAGTCCACTATACCATACACTATACTCTACCTGTATCTATTCGCATTGGTTTCAAGCTAGTTCCATTGCGCGATCCTTAATTATCATGACAGTTGGACCGATACGAATACGCTACATGACGTCATGGACTTGTCCGGTTTATAATTGATAGTATCCATAGATGAATATGATACTGACAATCGCTCGGACTGCGCCGTTTGTTGCCTCCTATGTAGAATGTAAAATGTAGCTATAGTAAGCGATACATGTACATACCTACAGAATCCAGAGACGGCTGTGGTAGTAGGATTGCCGAGGATTTCCATATGGCACTTACTAGTGGCATGCCTTGTCTGCTACATAATGGAGGGGTCGTGCTGGAATATACATATGTAGGATCGATGGTTCGATCAAAAAAGACGGGTGATTGCTGGCTCACTACCTATTATCTGCCGGCAAAATACCCTGAGCGTTTTTTTTCTAGCGGTAAATGTTCTTGTTTCTGATATAACTCGACGTTCGAGGGACTTCGAGAATTGCCACCAGGGTCCCTCTCTCTCTCTCCCTTTCTTTGACTTCTAGAAGAGATGGGTCACCGTTTGGATCCCTTGCTGAATGGGAAGGCCCCGGTTACTAATACGTGAGCGACCATCTGACAAGCAGATTCTTTGTGCGTCCTCCACTAGGATGGTGGCGTTGGGATGGATTTCTCCGCATAACTAAACGTACATGGCAGCAGGCAATGGTTCCCGTACGCGTCGCGTAGCAAGATCTACGATACTCGTTTCTAGCGCTAGGTAAAGATGGAAAAAATACGTAGAAATTGCGAGAAACCGAACTAGACCGAACCACTCGTAGGCTTCATTGCTTTTTTAGTAGATATTAGTTTGTTCAGAAAATGGGTATCATTGGAGATATTGTATAGGTTATAACTTGAGCGACGAGGGTATTGTACTTGTCTGCTTGTTGAGGTCTACATATAAAGTGGATTGGCAGTATGTAATAGAGGTCGGATTAGGAAGGGTCGGAGAGATGCCGGCAAATGGCGGGGGCAGCTTTGGGCGGCCAAGCTCACAATTAGGAATTGTCTAATTGGTCAGTGCGCCCCAGAAGTTTACCCCACCTTCTGCAGTTACGTAGTGCCTTACCAAACTTGAAGCATCTCCCGTCACTTCTCGACTTTCTTCTCCACCCGAGCCCTGGCTCTTTTTGGTCTTCTCTGGGCTTTCTGGGCTTCTTGGACTACTCCCCCCTGCTCTATTTCAAACCCCATTTGCAGCCCATCCCATACAACGAGCACGACAGCTCATGTAGCTGCTATGTAAGTGGTCAGACGGGTAGTTGGAGTCGTGCGAACCGCGAGTGCGAAGGAGGGGTTTGGCGGGCGAGCGAGCGAACGTTGAAACCTTTTGAGGCAAGAAAAGGAGGTCGGGTACCTCATGTAGGTATCTCATGTAGCTCACTTAACAAAGCCCACGTCTCACAAGGTCAACTGCTCGGTCGGTCAGGTAGGTCAGATAGGTCCAGTAGCTTGGAGGGTATTTATATCTCCTCATTCTCCCCCCCTTTCCCCTTCCCATTGAAATCTCCCGTTTCCTCCGGTTGCACCAGCTTAGCTATCTATACGTCCCCATACCTAGGTGGAAGCTCAATCGTTTTCGAAAGAGCTTCGTCGTCTAGGTACTTATTTATCTCAGAGCTTAGGTAGCCCCTGAGCCTAGATAGTCCGTTTTATAAGATACCCAAATCCAATTGCTATTATACATTCAATCCAAACCGCCATCATGGTTGCCAACGATAAGCCCGCCTCTACCTTTAGGTACAATGAGAAGCCGGTGTATACCACCTCCAATGGTTTCCCCATCGAGCACCCCTCTAAGTGGCAGCGTGTCGGCACACACGGCCCCCTCCTACTTCAGGACTTCCACTTGATTGATCTCCTCGCCCACTTTGACCGCGAGCGAATTCCCGAGCGTGTTGTCCACGCTAAGGGAGCCGGCGCCTATGGCGAGTTCGAGCTCACCGACGACATCAGCGATATCAGCGCCATTGATATGTTGACTGGTGTTGGCAAGAAGACTCCCTGCGTAGTCCGCTTCTCTACCGTCGGTGGCGAGAAGGGCTCGGCCGATAGTGCTCGAGATCCTCGAGGTATGAGACTTCATATTTGGAATAACCATGTGCAAGATTTTGACTAGATATCGTAGGATTTGCCATGAAGTTTTATACGGAACAGGGTAACTGGGACTGGGTCTACAACAACACCCCCGTTTTCTTCCTCCGAGATCCCTCCAACTTCCCACTGTTCATCCACACTCAGAAGCGTAACCCTCAGACCAACCTGAAGGATGCCACCATGTTCTGGGACTACCTTGTAAGTATCTTAGACTCTTTCTCGGCTCATTTCACCCGCCTATTCATTCGGGCTATGAGAACTTGTAACATACATTCCATAATATCAAATAATTCCATACGAGAACATAGAGTTAACACACGTGTGCTATAGTCCACCCACCAAGAGTCCGTCCATCAGGTAATGCAGCTCTTCTCAGACCGAGGGACTCCTTACTCCTACCGGTTCATGAACGGCTACTCCGGACACACCCACAAGTTCACAAAGCCTGACGGCTCTTATGTCTATGTCCAAATACACCTGAAGACCGACCAAGGGATCAAGACCTTTAACAATGCTGAGGCCGGTAAGATGGCTTCTGACAACCCCGATTTCGCCACCCAAGATCTGTTCGAGGCTATCCAAAAGGGCGAGTTCCCCAGCTGGACAGTCTACGTGCAGACCTTGACGCCGGAGCAAGCCGAGAAGTTTAAGTGGAACATCTTCGACCTGACTAAGGTCTGGCCGCAAGCCGAGGTTCCTCTCCGACGCTTCGGCAAGTTGACTCTCAACAAGAACGTAGAGAACTACTTCGCCGAGATTGAGCAAGTTGCCTTCTCCCCGTCCCACCTCGTCCCCGGTGTTGAGCCGTCAGCGGACCCGGTACTCCAGTCACGTCTGTTCTCCTACCCCGATACCCACAGGCACCGACTCGGCGTCAACTACCAACAAATCCCGGTCAACGCGCCGCTGCACGCCTTCAACCCCTTCCAGCGCGACGGCTCCATGTCCGTCAATGGCAACTACGGCGCCAACCCCAACTACCCCAGCAGCTACCGGCCCCTGACGTACCAGAACATCAAGCCCACCAACCCGCACGAGAAGTGGACGGGCATCGCCGTCAGCGAAATGTTCGACGACGTCCAGCCCCACGACTACGAGCAGGCCAACGGCCTCTGGAAGGTCCTCGGCCGCACCCCCGGCCAGCAGGACAACTTCGTCGGCAACGTCGCCGGCCACCTCTGCGACGCCCACCCGGACACCCGCGCCCGCACCTACGACATGTTCAGCAAGGTCAACCCCGAGCTCGGCGCCGCTATCAAGGCTGCGACCGAGAAGAATGTCAAGCTATGAGTGCGGTGGTTTGTGGCTGTGGATGGATAGATGGATTGATGTGCTCATGTATCGAGAATGAAAAAGTTCTATACGTATAATACAAGATTCCTCTACTTAGTGTTACACTGTGTTGTCGATGTGACTTCAGGTTGAATAGGTAGGAAACTGATTCGGTCCATTCGTGCACCAGTGCGAAGCCCCGTGTTCGCGTCCGGTAGTGATCTATACTTCCTATACAAGGCTGTCCGCATTCGCCGGCCCATATGCACTACGCGTAATTAATACTCCTACTCAGCGGGGTCTCGCTGGTTCTGTTTTTCTGGGTGGCGGTAATGGGGACGCGGCTTGGTGATGCACTCATCTGTTCGAGGGGATACCTACATACATATGTAGGTAAAGTAGTATTATATATTGCAGATGAACCGCAGCACGGTGGCTGAGTATGCCGTGACACGTCGGATATATCACCCCAATGTGGAAAGGAAACGAGTACCTCAGTAGGTATAGGCTCACCTAAGGCAGCCCATGAGAACGGGTAGGGCGTCGACGTACGTATTTCCACTTCATCTGGTTAGGATTCTCGGATGTGATCTTCAACTAGGTAATTGACAATCACATGCACCATCCCCACCACAATCATGAAGCGCGTAGAAACCCTACAGGTCCTTACTGGTCTTTCCCCATCTACCATTTATATGAGATGACCGCTGCTAAGCTTGAGCTTGAGATTCGTATTGGCAACTTCCCGGTGCAAATAATCGATTTCACTATCGATCATAAACCTTAAAATTGGACTATGGACTGTGCTCGCTGCCAGATCTTCACTCGACTAAGGTTAGGCCATAAAAAGAAGCTTCACCGAAACATCGCGGAGTTGGTGGACGGCGTTCGGGGCGAATGCTGGTGGTGTATCAGGATATTAACGCATCTGCAGGACTCTTACAAATCGCTGCCCCATTTTCTTCAGGGACATCCTTCCGACATTACTTATACGGCCGAACCCGAAGGTTCAGTCCCGTTTCGAAGTTTCGTAACTCTGACACATATGCTTGACAATTATGTTTGTTGGTCAGTCGACTTTGAATCCGCCGACTTGCACCTCATAATAAGGAGTATGTCGTTCAATGGCGATACCACCAAGAATCAGATATATCTGAACTCCGTGGACGCACCCGGAAATAACACCGACTCTCAGCAGACATGGGAGTATATTACTCGTTGCCTAGAAAACTGCGAGAACACACACGAACTATGCCGACCACATCCAGGCAGTCTACCTACAAGGCTATTAGAAATACGAGAAGACGACGAGAAGCTACGTTTTCGCCTTATCCTCACTTCTAGCAATGATACTCGAGTCAGATATATTACTTTGAGTCATAGATGGGGTTTGAAAATGCCGTTAAAACTCACGTCAGAGAACTACCAGAGCTTCCAGATAGACATTCCGCAACAGGAGATGCCTAGAAAATATATCGACGCCGCAGTTATTGCATTGAGGTTAAAGAATCGGTATTTATGGATAGACTCTCTGGTGAGAGGCCATTTCCTGGTTTAACTTTACGTTGGCATAGACCTAATTCTCTAGGACAGTGTATCATCCAAGATACCGATGATTGGGATCGAGAAAGTGGCACGATGGACTTAGTCTACCAACAAGCACACTGCAACCTTGCTGCCGCATCTTCGGTTGACCCCTCGGACGGAATCTTCTATCAACGACATCCATCACAAGTTCTTCCACATAAAATATGGTTGTCAGCATATAGGAATTTAGTGCTAGTGACTTGTTCCTCGACTCTTCGGGACCTCGACAAAGAACCGCTCTACCTTAGGGGTTGGGTGTGCCAAGAGCGCCTATTGTCAAACCGGAATATCAGCTTTGGCCGACGGCTCGTGTACTTCGAATGTGCTGAAGAATTTAGTTGCGAAAGTATGGATCGCACCAAACCCTCGGGAGGATCTTCGCTCACAACTGACTACGGGTCGATGAGGGCGACCAGTACTATAAAAAATATAAAGAATATGTCGGCGAAGAACGCTCAAAAGCTCTGGTATAGCATAGTCAGATTCTATGCAACGACTCAAGTTACAAAACCAAGCGACAGGTTAGTCGCAATCTCAGGTATTGCGCGGTATTGTCAGCCTGCATTTAAGTCGGAGTATTTGGCTGGCTTATGGAGATCCAATCTCATACGGAACTTATGCTGGTTTGTCGATAGGGAAGGTAAACCGGCCCTAGATTATCGTGCCCCTTCCTGGTCATGGGCCTCCGTGGACGGGCCTGTCAATTTCTACTACAATTTTGAATACCCCCATGAGCTTGTAAAGCTTACAGACTCAAAAATTGTACCGGTCATTGAAGGCAACCCATATGGAGCAGTTCAGAATGCATGGCTTCGACTTATCGGATGGATCTTTCCGGTATTCCATGGGGGTTGCGGCTCGCGTGGGCCTCGGCGGGCGCAAACGACCGGATATAGCACAATGAATGATAATATTAAAGAATCAATCCGCGATACACTAAATTATAGCCCAGTAATTATCGACATCGGCTGGGATAATGTCAAAGACTGGTACGGCAAAGTAAGTATTTCCCGTGTATCGATGTCAGTGGACTGCTTCTTGCTCCCAATTATCGGTAGCACGAATGTGATAGGCGAGCTTCTCATAACGTGCTGTCTTATATTGGAAGCTATGACGCCTAGTCGTGGCATCTATCAGCGGGTCGGGATAATGTGGTTCATTGTATCCGTCGAGGAATGGAAAACCTCTAGCTTCTGTCCAAAGGAGGATGAGTGGAACGAGGAAAAACTGCAGGAGTCCTTCCTTCTATTCCTAATAGAGAGGTTTCGGCATTGCAAGGTTCCTTCATATGAAGGTGACACGCTCGAGAAGCACGAAATAACTCTCATTTAGGATATACGTTCAATGTGTATGACAACACGTTTACTTAGATGCTACTAGGGAGTTAAACTAATTAAAATGATGGCTTTCTGTGTTACCTCGAAGATAGCTATTTAATGCTTCGTAGTTGGCTTGTCTATGGGGGAGTGGAAGGGGCCCCGGACTCTCTGATACTACTGGTAGTACCTGGGTTAATCACAATATTTATTGGAAGCAGTTGATGCTGTCAACCTGAACCGTTTGATCTTCTCTTGAAAGGGGGTTAACCGTTCACTCGTTGGAACTGCGACTCAATATCTTCCGGTGTATACTCTTTCTCAGTAGCCCTGGAGCTACTCTGCTGAGTCGATGTGCCGAAAGCACATACACCTATAGTAGTAGCCCTAGAAGTATCTAACATCGGTAAACTCCGCTATTCGACCGAAGCAAATCACTATCAAGACGAGGAACCAGTCACGAACATAGCACAAAACACCTGTAATAATCAACCGCGCATTCAATCATCTCAGCAGAACGCTGTCTAAACAACCCACACCGTGATATCTCAAGTCTACAGTACGGAGGGTGATAATGCCAGGCGCAACCACAGAAAAAAACACATCGACGCTGTCTTTGGAAAAACAAAGCACAATTATCCTGACTCCGCAGTTCCGGAATTCAAGTGATGATCATAACAACAACAACAACGAACCCCCCCACCGGAAGTAATTAGACCAAGCGTAACGCCGTAACCTAGTAGTAAGTAAGCGTCGACCCATTACCGCCGAGGCCATGGCTGCGGCGGTTGCGGTTGTGGTGGTGGTAGATCCCACCCGTGGCCGTATCCCTCGCCGTTCCGTAACCCTCTATAGAATGCCCTTCGCTCCGAGGCCCCGGACCACTAGTCCTGCCTTGGCATCTGATTGGCCAGATTCATGTGCATCAGCGCGTCGCGCTGCCACTCGTCCTCCTCTATAGCACCGGCTCCGCCCACGGAAGGGCGACCTATACCTCGCTCGGGGCTCCACATGCTCTCGTTCGGCATCTCGCGGCCGTCGACGCTGGGTAGGCGGATTTGCGGGGGTAGAGGCTGTTGCTGCCTCAATGTGGCTTCGTCGCCGTAGCGGTTAGGGCCGCCCATATTGGGAGGCATACCGGCGAACTTTTCGTTGCCGGTGGCTAGCTCGGCTGGTTGGGGCAAAGCGGACATCTTGTTCATCTGGTGGTCTAGCTCTTCCTGCTCTAATATCTGCGGCGCGTGTTCCATGTTTCTCAGGGAGCTGGCGCCGGGCGCATTGCTACTGCGTACGCTACCCACACTAGCGCGGTGGTTCTCCGGTGCGCCTTCGCCGCCCTCCACACTACCGGAGTCCGGGTCGCGAATGGCGAACTGGGCGACCGTGCGCATCTTTCGAGTAACCCAGCTAGCTAAAATCTTGCCGCGTTGCTTCTCGCCAAGACGGCTACGAGGGAAATCGCCTCTGTTGACAAAGGCGACTATATCAACGACGATCTGGTGGTCATTGAGGATAGCGTTTACGATGACCGGGACAATGGAGGCGAGATATGCCTTCCGTGACACTTCGACAAGGACCACTACGAGACCACCTGCCTGGAATACGGCACTACCTCTGATGTTAGCTATCGTCTCATCTCCGAAACAGATTTAAACTTACCAGCCACCAGGTACGATGTTTCGGTGGGATCTCTCAACCGAGGCTTCTATGTCCATCGGGAAATGGTTTAAACCATTAATTTCGAAAGTCTCGCCAACGTTGCCCAATACGAAGAGGACTTGCATATCCACTTGCGCGCCGCCAGGCCCGATAGGCCGGCTGACGCTGTGAAGAAAGCCGAGATCACCAGTCCGCACGTAACTAATATTAGGGTCGCCATCAATGGTACGCCCATCGAATCGTTCGGCGTCAAAGGGATCCCTGGACCCATAGAACGCCTTAACGCATGCTTCCGAGTCAACCCAAATCTCACCGTACTCCCCATCCGTGCAGAGCAGCCGGCTCTCGGGATTGACAATGGCTATTTGAGTCGAGACCGGGACCATGCCAGAGTCTTGAATCAGCAGGGCCTTCGGGTCCGCGTCGGGGTCAACGGGGACAATTAGGCCTCTGCGAAGTGCCCGTTGATCGAGCCAAAGCTCAATTGGTTCGATACACATGTAGGACCGTGATGCAATCATCGGATTTAGCACATGTGAATATACCGTGTTTATGGCCGTCCTGTCCAGCCCAGTAGCCGCAAAATGTAACCTTACTTTTTGGAATACATCGACACGTGGTCTAGAATCGGCTGAAATCATCATGTTCTTTAACTCGTGCATCGTGAAGCCCTTCCCAGGCATTGTGTTCATCGCGTGGTCCAGCATCTGGGGCGTTGCGTACGTGTCCTTTATCTTATAACGGCTGAGAGTCAAGAAGAGCGAGATAGGATTCTGTGCGAATTCTACTGGCGAAAGTAGGTAAGTGGGTGTACCGATATAGATACCCATTAGACACGAATGAATAAAACCTAAGCCCGTGGTGCTTCGGACGCAGCCAAGGACTGGTCGAGAACTCGTCATCTGACAAGTCTCCTTTTGGACCTTGCACATCCCTAAGATAGTATCGTGGCCGAGCTGTACCGAAATTCTGCGTTGATCCGGGGTCCAGTACGCCCATATAATAACCGGATACCCGGACTGTATCCACGCAGGGTCTATAGTGACACCGAGGTCACGAAGACCGCTGTTCTGTTTCGGAGGTTTGGAGGTATTGAATACACTGGGAACACTGATTTTAAGGAACTGAGCAGACTGCTTGATATGTTGAGAGACAGCCTTAGACTTGAGAAGGTGATCCACCTCGTTATTGACCAGGACAGCTTTAACGCCATAATCGTTAATAAGGTGGAGAAAAGCAGGAACATCCTCGTTTAGTCGCCGCTCATCCATCGGCGCGGTAGGGATGATGACAGCACCGAGATTGATGCATGCGTGGACAGCGAAGACATAGTCTTCAGAGTGCGTATACATGAGCATGACGTGGTCGCGCGGCCGTATCTTAGCCTTGTTACGGAGATACAGGGCCACCGCGGCAACTCTAGTGTCGAACTTCTTCCACGTAATGCCTTTGCCTTCCTTGCCTCGGCCATCGATGGTGCAATAAGCAAGTTCTTCGGGCTGGCGTGCTACTCGCCATTGGATGAGATCCGTAATGCTAGAAAAGTTGTTTAATGGGGTGGATGTACGATCATCAATGACGACCTCGCGTCTATCAATTCCGGAATACTGCTTGTCGGCAGCTCCAAGGAAATCGGCTCGAGCGTCCGACGCAGTGTGCGACCAAATCCCGCCCATGGGGTCCACACCGATAGGTAGATTCAACACGGCATGCTCGACGCCAAACTTGACGTGAACGCAGGGTAGATTTCCGAGGTCAAACTCTCTACGGCACAACATGTTTCCTATTTCTCGTCGGCCGTTTTTCGTTACACGAGGTAGAGAGTTTGGAGCGGTGATCATAACGCAGTATACTCTTAGATGATGTTCTTGCATAAGAACCTCCATACATCTTTCGGAGAGGGTGTCCAACAACGCGGTGTCTAGCTGCCTAGGCGGAGCACCCGATGTTGCTGGAGCCGTTGAAGCTGCCGATGACTCTAGCACCACTATCGGCAGATGCTCGTCGTTGACAAATACATCAAATGCGGAACAGTCAAATACCTGCTTATTCAAATTCCGAAGGATGCTGACAACGATATGTTGGACGAAGAAATATCGATGCTCGGCAATCTCATGGCCGTGCTCAACCCACTCGACCTTTTGTCGAATTCGGTCTTCGTAGAGCCCAAGCACGAAGATTTTGCCTTCAATAATAGTTCCAAGGAGACCGGTCCTGAGAAATTCCGGCTCTACCGGGGTTGGTGACGGATCTCCCGGTTCGAACTTGTAGGGTCTGGCGTGGAAAATCTGCTCTGTATGCTTAGGCAGGGCCCAAAATCCTCCGGATAAAGATGGCGAGTCCACCCAGATTTCCCCTATGGAATGTGGCGAGGACAACAACCCCGTTTCGGGATCAACAACAGCCAGAGTGGCGTCTGGGATCGGATATCCGAAGGCGCCGACCCGGACAGTGCCCGGCTCGGTGGCTGCTCTCTTCCGTGCATCTTCTCCTATCGCTAGCACAACCACCTCATTCGTCTTCAGCGCCTCGCGGTCCAACAAGACTTCGCTAAGATCGTTCTTAACGTCATGCTCTTTCGTAGTCGTTGTACCGCCGCCGAGGAGGCTTCCAAAGCCATTTGATGGTGCTGGCTTTTCCTTATCCTTGTCTTTCCCCTTTTCTTCTTCCTTGTCGGTCTCCGACCCTGAGTCGGCATCAATATCTAACTTAAGCGGGCATCCCATACGTTCTTCACCACCTAACCAATCCCGGACGCTGATCACCATGCCTCCGTGTTCAGGCAAGCAAAGCATCGGGGCGACGACTTCTCTTGCCCTAGGGTTTCGTAGAGGTCGTAACCATCGATCAGCCAATACTTCGTGAAATTCACTATCCACCGTTAATGTATCGATTAGACAGAGCTTGACATGTTGAAAATTCGGCTCCATTCCCTTTTTGAAGTTTCGAGTGGTCATGGGATCTTGTTGGTAGTTAAAGGCGGCAGTTTTTAAACCGGGGTAATCGGCGACCATAAGCGTAGCCTTATATTTAGTTATAAGATGGGCGTAGAGACCAGGTGAGTTTACGGCCTTGTTCTCTACCCACACGGTTGTATGTCCGCTATAGACGTTGAGAAGGACGCCCAGGATCATTCCGATGCCTTGGCGAGGGTCGAGGTATGACAGAAGAATCTCGCTACTTGCTCCTCCCCCTATTAGACGTCCATTCTTATCTCGAAGGGTACGGTTGAAGGTGTCGCCAGATCCGTTAGGAACGGCTTGAATTATGGCGCTGAGACAAGCCATCTGATGCATTATCGTCCGGTGGCTGAGCACCACGCCTCGAACATCTCCCGTCGGAGCCCTAGAGAATTCTATATACGCTAAGTCCGGGACGGACAAGGGAGGGACGTCATCTTTCTTCTTAGGATGATAACTTCCAAATTCGTTGGTTTTCCACCATTCGACTCCCTTGGGCCAATTTAACTTCTGCGTGGTAATATCTCGCTGAAAGGACTTCAAATTGTTGTCTGTAGTCAGAGCTAAGTGCGCTTGTGTGGAAGTTAATATGAGGTTCAGCTTCGCGTAGTCTTGCAAGTCGTTAATAGGGACTGCCACGACACCAGCAATGAAGCAGCCTAGGAGTGCTATAGCGAAATCGATGATCTCCGAGTCCCTATAAATAAGAGCAACTCGGTCGCCGCGATAAAGGGAGCTCTTGTCTCGGATAACTTGGGCTACTTTCTCAGCCCGGGATGCTAGCTTGTCCCAGGTAATAGATGCTATCTCCTTCCCTTTACTATCAAGCACCCAATAGGCCGGGAGTTTTCCTGTTGTACGTCCCCTATGTCTCAGTACTGCGGCAATATTGTCAAATGTAGACATAGCCGTGTTTTCATCGTGGGGATCGTAGATCGCAAATGGAACCTCGCGTGGTTCCAGGGGCATCTGATACTCTAATGCTTCTGGAGGAGGCAAGTCGTTCGCAGTAAGCATAGGCGGAGCCATAGCTGCGGTGGGCGAAAAGGCATCACTAGATGAGTACCTATGAGCAACTCCACCATATTCATTACTAGGCCCTTGATCGTAAGACTGCTGACCAGCAAAATCGGAGAAATAGCCCTGAGAGTCTAGCATAGTTCCAGTCCGGCCATCGTAAGCGTTTGGTGGCTGCGGACCGTATCCCGCCTGATGCTCTGGTTTGAAAGCATAGTCCCCCGATACCATCGTTCCCGACCGTGTAGGGGGGTCTGATCCCATAGTTTGCGCATAATTGGCCGTGGGATTCAGGAATAAGGAATCTCGTTGGCTTAGTGCCGGGCGCTGCTCTGCTAAGGGACCACCTGGCCGTAACAGACCAGCGGGGTGTTCGGTGGCATGAGAGGGGCCGGAAGTCGGAAAACCGGATGATTGCGGTCGCCAATCGACGGGAGATCTGATAGTGGAGGGAGAGTACGTGTCATCGGGATCGGGATTGGTGGTGCTCAGGGCGGCGTATGCCGCATCTCTGTGCCCACTACTCGTATTGGGAATGTCATCGTCGGGTGGCACGTGTATACGTAAACCTCCAGTCGCATCAGTCAAGGTTTCAGGGCCGAGGTATTGCGAGAGTAGCTGGGTCCGTCGTTTTTGAAAGCTGTGAGCGAAACAACGTGCGTCAGCGGGTGTCAAGTACGGGTGTCAGTGGGGTGTGAGGTTAAGGTCAAGGTTAAGGTCTCGAGTAGGTCTTAGAATATCGCAAAACTTACCCTTTTTCTGTAATATCGCCTTCCTGCATTAAGACTTAGTTATCTTTTTCACAATGAACCGATTTGTTGACAAACTGGGTCGTATACCCCGCCACCGCTGGTGGGCGGCAAGGGGCATCGCGAACCGAACGAGGGGAGGGGGACGTGAAGGGATGATAACTTACCTCCAACTCCCTCTCTAATTCGCTCAGCTTCTCCTGTAGATCCGAGCTCAATTGCGCCATGTCGACTTCTTGTGGTTTGACCACGAGAGGGAAGAAGTACGGCAAGACTGACAACCGACCGTCCACCGGATCGCCCGACTCAAAAACAAGAGAGACAAACCCGTGACGTCAAATGGTTTGGGGGGGAATTAATGGTGATAATTCGTCTACTCGGGCCTATCGCAACGGCGAGATAGGCCAACCAATAATAGTTTGGTTGGATATGTATAAAGAATAAGGTATCATGGCAATGCAGTGCGGTTGGTGACTGCAAGCCGGGTAGATATGTCAACGTATGCCAACGGGTATCTTAGAAAAGACTCATTAAGAAGGTTAAATAGGAACATAGGGCGTTTCGATTCCCATCCGTGAACCCTGACGCCAGGATTGAGACGTACCTACTGGACTATTAGGTGCCGCTGTGGCTTCGAAGTACCTTCGTACCTACTCTATTTCTACACTCCAACCAGGGTCTTTCAAAGATGACGACGATTGGTTAAAATCGGGAATAGCGAGCAAGCATGGGGGCAATACGAACTTTCCTCCCTTTCAACCCAAGCTTCAGCAATGTGGGACAGGCCCTGATTGTAAGTAACGGTAGCCGATCAATTGTCCATCCAATGATATCTAATATCTAACCTCCAACCTATGCAGGCTGTCTGTCAGGTCTGGTCGCACCCCTTCGACCTCAGGACTTCGGAACCTCCATCAAACACAGATTCAACATTCAACCCCTGACCCTGTTTGAACGGAACACGGTGAAACTGATTTAGCGATATCGATTGCAAAATAAGTGGATCCAAAACCAGTGGACTCAAACTCGAGTTAGATCAATTTCTTTTACCAGGAACGAAAAACTTTTCGTTTTTCTTCCCTTTCAAACTCACAACTACCTACATTTATACACAACCTCCAAGATTCACAGTAGTTGGCGCTCAGGAAGGGTTCTCATGGTCTACTCATAGATTCCGGGCGTCATCGCCGGGGCGTGTCCGCCTTAGGAATTCTACCGGAGCATTCTCATATTGAAACTTCCTGCCCTCTCGACCTCTGGCTACGTACGCTCTGAGCGGCCAGCCACTGGGAGTTTGTTCTACTAACAATACCATTGGATTTGAACTATGTTACAGAGATCGATTACTATAGCCTTTGTCTTCTTTGCCGGTCTCGATTATTTATTTCCCCGGCCCCAGATCTGTCAACTGCCGACACAGCAACTTGACACCTCGGATACCATCCCGTAAGTTCACACTATTCCATCTACATATTCCAGACTTCCCCTACCTGATGAAATCAACGCATTCACAGACCTGTTCTGAAACCTCTTGTTGAGAAAATGCATTGAGCTCTACTGATTATAATATCACTTACCATCGATACTTTGATTTCATTATATACCAGCTGCTAACCAGCAATCAGAAAATTTCCAGCTCCCTAGTAGTTATGGGGGCCATCAAGCCGACCAGGCTAGACCCCCGGATCCTTTGATAGACTTCAGTAAATTGCATCGTTTAACAGTCGCATTGTCTCTTTGTGATAGACAATGCTCTTGTTATAAGCGCCTGTTCCAGAAAATAAACATAGTTATTGTAGCCGAACAATGTCCCCTTTAAAGGAAAATAATAAAAGATCAAGGCCCCACTGTGTATATAGATCGTAGTCATCCGCCCACAGCAGCGATGTTATTTCTGAATAGCCTCTTGGTTTGGTAAATATCCCGTACTGAATAATTTGCCGGGTAGCTTAGCAGAGCTATCACCTACCCTCCTAATTTCATACATATTCAAAACGTAAGTCTTGCATTGTTCAGTAGTGACGGATCCACCGAAACCAAGGTTCGGAATGGTTGAAGAGGAATGGTCGGGTCAAAATCTAGAGCCCGAGCAATCGATATTCGATGGAGAGGACTTCCTGGAAGATATCAACTTCGATCCCGACTCGTTGGACGAGGCGTGGTCTAAAGCATTTGATGCCCACCACACCTTTGAGCAACCTCCCCTGACTCCTGATGACGCCAACGCCAACGCCGTTTCTCATGGCCTAACCCTACCAACACCGGGAGCGTCGAGTGAACCCCCGCAGGTCATAAACCCGAGCCTGCTAAACAACAACGCGGCTAATACAGATATCAACCTCCAACTTGGGAGTATTGACTGGAACAATGCTGGAAATGGCAGTATGGATCAAGCTGCATACAATAGTATAAACCACCAGGCTGTAGCTAGCAATATGCTACAAGTTATGCCCAATGGTATGAATCAAGCTATGCAGAACGGTGGTCCGTATAACCATAGTCCGATGGATATGAATTTTCTACAATCCAACGTTCCTATGATGCCTGCCCCGTACCAGTACCAGCAGTACCCGTACCAGTATCCACCGCCACCGCAGTTCTCACCGTCGGCACCACCAATGAACGTCGGATATCCTCCTCCTCCGCAACTTATGGCAGGCCCGCAATACCCGGTACCGCTCAGGATGGGCAGCTCGTCTTCCGGGCAATTCCCGTTAGACCCGAACCAGTCGCAGGCGCCGAAATGTAGGTTCCCATCTCCTATAGTCATAGACGACGTGCCGCTCGTGAAGCGGCCGGCGACGGGCCCAGACGGGCAGAAGTTGCGGAACGACAGGATCCAGCGCGTCACTCGGAAGCGCGAACACAGACCGGACCCGCGAGAATGGTACGGGCCTTCGCCAGCCCCGCCTACGCCGTGGGGCCCGGCCAGAAAGGACGGCCGCCCCTTGTTCCGGTATACGGAACAAGGCGAGCTCGAGAGGGGCAAGTTCTACACCGTCTCGGAGATGCGGCGGTACCTGTATGGTCCGAAGAAGGACGAAACAAATTTTACGGCCCCGACAAGGCTGCCGGGGGTCCGAACCGTGCACGGTAAGATTCGTCAGGGTCTCACGCTCTGGATCGGCTGGGTGCCGCCTCAAGCCAACGAACGGTATCCGCATGGGACGCAGTCCCAGAAATGCCGGTTCGCGGACTGCGGCGACCAAAACCACACGATTCGGACGGGGTTTCCACGTATAACCTTCGACGAGCGGATGAACGTGGACGGCGAAGCCGTGGACGTGTACCACAATGCCGGATACGCTCACATGTACTGTTTTGAGAGGCATTTTGATCTCGTCGAAGTTATACAGCATCTCGACGTCCGCCTCGACGAAAGAGAGTTTAAGCGTGACGAGAACCTCGGCAAGTTATCAAGGAACTTTCCGGAAATCCGTTCTGCGGTGGATTCTTGGTGGCAGAAGGAATACCCCAAGTGGCAGCACGCCCGTAGGAACGGTCAGAAAAGGAATAGACATGAATACAGTGAGTCTCTAGGCCGTTCGATCATAGCTCATACAGTCCGCAACAGCGGCCAAACCCGTTGTAAAATGCGCGAAGAAAGAGGTGGTGCCGACATATCAAAGCATTTGGGGGATCTTAGCTACCAAAGGTTCCTGAAGGATTGCATGGCACAGGATTTAGTAGATGATAAAGGTGACCCTCTCCCCGGTGCTAAGCAGCGGCTAGAAGAGATCAAAGGGAGGAAACGTGGGAAAATGACGAGAAAGCGTAGACCAGCCAGTATCTCAATACCAGAAGCATCAGGATGGAACTATCAGCCGCTCAATAATAATGGTTTTACTGGTAGTCTTACTGGTAGTCCAATGGATTGCTCGCCGCAGGCGATACCGATGCCAACTCAGCAGTCATCAGGTCAGCCATACGGCTACGGCTACGAATCGATGCTATCGCCGAGTCTCGTTTCGCCAACGAGTACCCTCTCAGACCAATCGTGGGTGACAACAACACCTTCGGTGGCCCCGTCCAGCAAGCGGAGCATAGATGAAGTAATGACGGACGGGGAAGAAGAAGAAGGGCAAGGGAGCCCGCCCAAGAAGCAACGATCGGAATCACCAATACCAATAGACCCAGCACTCATGGCTGAACGTGGCCAAGTCCCAGATCAGACCAATCAACAGGTACAGGGTGTCGGCGGCCCCGAGAAACCGTTATCGGAAGATACCGAAGAGGGCAGCTTATCATATTCTTATACATCACCAAGCATGGATGAAGATATAAGTGACCTCGACATCAATGACGACGACGTGTTCGAGATCATCGATCGTGAGATACCGGAAATCCCCATACGTAGTGTACCCAAGACCATCAACGATGAGTCAACTAGTGGTGAGTCTTCTAATAATAACGTTAATGGAACCACTATGCCTACTATCGGATTGGAGGAAGACGACAAGCAGCAGCAAGCCGAGATTCCGAGCAATATGGAACTCGGAGAAGGTGGCGATATGGGTGATCTTTTTGGCGACTCCTCAATCGATGAGGCTGGGAATACCGAACAGCTCACTTCCCTAGATATGTCCTCAAAAGAGGGGACCGCCCCGGAGGCAGAGACGACAGGGGGAGCTGGAGATAGTTGACCAGTGTTTATATACCCCTAAATTAATTCAACTGCTATGTTCTGACAGATGGCGGTAAGTGTTCGAGGTGAGTTGGGTGTTAGTGATACCCAGGTTTAGGCTGACGCGGAGGATACAAATAGGGATGCGTCTGGCGTATGGCGAATGATTCTGTTTATATCTCGGGGTTTGTTTATTTTACCCGCCTTCAGCGTCTCACCATTGAACATTCTAGCAATCGAATCTGTTTATATCGAATGATTCGTATGTGTCTGTAAATAATGATACTCGTGAAGTGTGTCTGACCTATTCGGAATATCTCATGAAACGGTCAGTTCAAGGTCTAAGTGATATGTACCTACCTCATATGCATCTATAGCGATAGCCATGCGGCTGACGGGACCCTTGTAGCTTCCAAATTTGACGAATAAATCCAAGAGTCCGTAATGACAATCATCCAACGTGAGATGACCACGAGGTTAGACAATGACATGAAGGAGCCGATTATCGTAGGGGTGGATAAGTAGTACTGTGTAGTATCAGCCAAAGGAATGCGAGACACGGCACCGAAAACGGGGTAGGATCGTAGTAGGAAGACGGGGAATTGAAAGTTCAAGCCAAGGGGTTGTGGCTAGCGAGGAAAGCCGGAATGAATAATTTGATACCGTGTATGGTATAGAAGTGTAGCACCGGCATGCCCGAGAGGAATATAGGACGGACCCGCAGAGGTCCAATGTTATCAGCTGCCTTGCATCCTTAGCTAGAGACTAAGAACCCCCAGGATTGGATGCCCTTTTGCCTGTCAATAGCAGTGTTCGGCTTGCCTCTTAGTGGCTCAGTGGGGACTCCGATTAGCTGCGCCCGCGAAATGTCCCACAGAACGCTAGAACTAAACCGGAAAGCTGCGACCTAGGGGCCAAGGACAGCATCGAGTTATTCCTGGTTTGCGTTAATAGGTACTTCTGTAGGTAGGTTGGTACTTACTAGGTAGCACACAGACCCCATACCTTTTTGGTAGTTCATGTCTGCGATCAACCTTAAAGCCAGAGATCCCCCAGAACCAAGTGATCGGCGATAGGTCTCGAATTATTTCCATCCATCTTTCCTTTTCCCTTTATTCGGCCACGAAGCATCCAGTAGAGAACTGCGAAGAGGTCAGAGAATATCAGGAGAGGGTAAAGGCGCCAGGGACTAGGGAGGGAACCGGAGCCCATGTCACGTGTGCGATACGGAATGACATGAGGTAGATAAACCAGCAACTGAACCGTGGAATTGGCAGTGACAAGAAACGCTGGAGGTCGATGCTATAGTGCGTACCCTTTAGGCTTTAGGGTCAAAATAACGACCTCAGCACTGTGTGCATCGCCCCCCCGAAACGCCTCCCAAATTCCCTTTTATACGATTTGAAGGAGCCATTGATTTCAGAGCTCTTTCTATCCGACGACCTCGAAATATACCTTCAATTGATTGCGCTCGGTAGAACGAAAGCGCATACGTCGCATCTTATTACGTCTTGTCGCAGAACATGGCCAAGCAAGACGGCACCAAGAATGCAAGTCAGCCTGCTTTGCAGGTTATTGTGTTGGTAAGTAAACTTGTTTCATCTCGAATGTTCGTTTCATCAGATGCAACACGCTCGGCGACGACTTATGATTCGCCCCCTCAAATCGAGTCAGCTCCGCTGGGAAATCTCGACCACGCACGCACGGGAAATCTCCGATCTGAAGCCCCGGCATTCCTGAAGTTTGAGTGGTCGAATAGGATGAATTGGGACCGGTGCTGAGATGGTACGGTTGGGGTGATCGATGCATCAATGCGACATTATTGGTTCGACTCCCGCAATTCAAGTCGGCAGAAGACGTCTTACCGCGTAACAAATTGACGTTTCTCCAATTGCAGTAATGCCAATTGGCTGAGGCTCGTCTTATGCATCATTCCGCTATCAGAACAATTTGAGGAAGACAATGCCGGCTGTTTATTCCTAGAAGTCAATGTTGAGGAACAGGCGACATGGTTGCAGAGAGCGCAAGCGGGCAAGCAAAGCCATTACTGGAAATCGATACGAAACTCGCTGTCTGATGTGAGAAAGAAGACAGGTCACGTGTGTTGCTTGTCGATAACCCCTTTGTTTGGTTCTTTCCAACCCTTCCGGAAGTGGTGACGTCACCGAAGTCGTGGCTATCCGTTCTGCAGGCGCATCAGAATCGGACCTTCGATCTTGAGTGTGGAGTTGACACCTGACTCGGAATACTCGGAGTATTCGACCCGGCACTCGTCTTCCGGGACTCCTCCCATTGAAAGTGCCAGTTCGGGACCTCAGCCAGACTATTTTCGAATTATTTCAAGACTTGATTAAGATGTAAATGCTAATTGATTCTGAATTTTTAGGGCTCGGGTGGTGGTCCACAAGAAAATAATGTCACCGCTCTCCTTGTAAGGTCGGTCAAATCTGGTTGGGCTCGAGGCTCGATCGTCGCCCTCGATGCCGGTGTCCACCTTTCTGCTATTACTCGCATACTCGAGGAAACACAACCAAAAGGACTTGGTACCGATGTGACCTTACCGCATGTATTAAAGTCGGGTCCCTTTGCTGGTATGGAAATTAGCTCAGAGTCTGCCGCGACAAATGCAGCTTATGTTACTCAACACCTCATTGATGCGTACTTGATTACCCATCCCCATCTCGACCACATCAGTGGATTCGTCATCAATACTGCCGGTCTTCCGGGTGCGAGACCCAAACGGATTGCCGGGTTACCCTCCACTATCGCCGCGTTCAAGACGCATATTTTCAACAACATCATTTGGCCCAATCTGTCGGACGAGAACAACGGGGCCGGACTAGTAACCTACACCCGTCTAGTCGAAGGTGGTAGCCCCGCGCTCGGCGACGGCGAAGGTAGAGGCTATTTAGAAATCAGTGACGATCTCACGGTTAAGGTCTTCAGTGTTAGCCACGGTCATTGCATGGAAAAACACGTCCACCGTGGTTCTACATCGTCTTCTCGCTTTGGAAGTGTGGATATCTCGTCCCTAGCATCACCAAGAGGAGCACCAGGTACTAATGTTACCCCGGGGCAACCACCTGGTTTCAGGCCGCCCGTTACTGGGCATCCGTCGGTGGCGCAGGAACGAGAAACCGTATGTGTCTATGACTCAAGCGCATACTTCATCCGAGATGCTGTCAGCGGCCGCGAAGTTTTGATGTTTGGTGACGTGGAACCCGACAGCATATCGCTTTCGCCAAGGAACCTCGGGGTCTGGCAAGAAGCGGCCCCGAGAATCGCAAATGGGAGTCTGGCAGCAATCTTCATTGAATGCTCATATGACGACAGCCGGACCGACGACAGACTTTTCGGTCATCTGACCCCACGCTATATCATCCAGGAGATGAAGGCGCTCGCCGCCGAAGTCGACATAGTCCGCCAGACACCAGCCAAACTCGAACCGAATAAGAAGCGCAAGAGAGAACTGGAAGAAGCAAACCGAAGAGCCAACCGTACTATTGCCAGGTCTACCGGGGACGACGGGCCCGTGTCACCGAAATCCATGCGTCCGCAGAAGGGTTCAGGTTCACCCCTAGTGCAGGGTAGGAACGGCACTAGTTCTCCGCATCTCGTGACCCCGACGGCGGAAATGAGTCTCGAGGAGCTGGAATCTAGCATGGTTCCGCCTAGTGTCCCCCGCCATCATACACCTAATTCCCTAAAGGGACTCAAAGTCGTCATCATCCATGTCAAAGAGACTCTTACCGACGCCGATGCCGGAAGCACGATATTACACGAGTTACGAGAACACGAGAAAGAAGCCAGGCTGGGTTGCGAGTTCATCATATCCAAATCGGGGCAGAGCCTCATATTCTAATTCCCCCCCCTTTCCATATACAGCTAGAAGCTGTTAAAAGATATAGGACAACATGTGGTGTGCGGCGTGTGGTGTGTATAGGTCTGTGGCTTATTTAGAATACGGGGTATGTGCTCTTCTATCCAGTTTTCTCTTCTCTGGCTAGATGTACATGTATGTGGCGGCGTTATAAGGGTCGGTCGGTCGTCTCCAAAGACATTACCGATCTGGTGCTTTTGGCAGGCGTAGGGGGGAAAATACCCAGCACACATGAATTGATGCTCAGAGCATAATCGTAATCTGAGAATACGTACCGATGAATATAAATGGAATGATGAACAAAGGCTCGGCTTGAATTGATCCGTCGTTCTGTTACAATGTAACAGCGCATACGTGCTTTCATTATGTTACCCGCGACCTACCCTATTGTTTGACTAACGAACAGGAGCCCTTCCTTTGCTGGACTCGAAAACATACCTCGGTAACCCCCCTATACTGTTCGTAACTCGCTAGCTACATTGTTTTCTTTCAACTGGCTAACCTTTCCCCCCCTATCGTTAAACTTACTCATAGTTCGTGAAACGATTCGGTAGCGACCACCCAATGCATCGACAGAATGGCCAACTTCCTCACAATTCGTAGGCTAAGGGGAATGGTGTCATCTATCGTAGTTGAGAGTAGGACGGTAGTATTGGCTGGTTCTAATTAGGTAGGTATAACAAGGCTGTCGAGAAAAACCCTTGTTATGGAACACTTCGGAAACCGGCAAGATGATGCGAGCCTGCTGGTAATCTACGAGGAATTATTGGGTTTGGGTCTCTTGATTTGCTAGTCGCGGCGGCACTTCGTACAGGCCAACGATTGCTGGTAGTTATTCAGCGACTACGTGGAGTATCGGTGATTTAAGATGGATCGGTGTTAATATGTGGTCCTAGGTCTATCTGCGATTCGACGAAACCTTTGTTGAGGTAACATCTCAATGTCGAATCGGCACGATATCAATGAGATTAATCAGCTGCCAACAAATTTGTAAGGGCGGAAGGGTTGTTGCGCCGACTAGGTACCTAGCCTCCTTGTGTGATAGCGTAGCTTGTTGATCTACGTCGACTATGGAAAAGGGGCACCGAAGTATAGCTATAATCTCACTCTGAAGTCTACTTGAACTAGATATCACATTAAACAGTTTCTCCAACCAAGATGGCCATAGTAGTAGTTTCCATATATCTAAATTAACAGCGCTGAGACAGAGTACACGTAGAATCGGTGAAAATCTCCTAATATGGGCAAAATGAAGTCTCTGAATTGGAAAGGGGTAAATCGGAGCTTAGTTAGGTAACGGCAATAGTCCGGAGAACTAACGTAGCACTGCTAGTTATTACGTCACTGCTCAATGAAACCGCAACCGGGTTTGATACAATTTTCTCAAGACTCCAATTGTAAGACATTATATCCAGTTAACAAGCGATAGAAAAGTGGAAAGCTGAGAGCCTATCTCTGTAAACCCGCGACGGGCGCGGTAATCGGTTTTCAATCAGCCAAAGCCGCCAGGCAAGATTGCGCGGCATGTTACAACCTTAGAAGTCTCTCTGCGATAGTTGGTGTAACGGCGGCACGGCCTTATAATGGGCTATCATGTCCTTTCCAAAGTTCTTCGGACGGCCTCGAGTGTTTCAGTTCGAGCATTGGGAAACAAACACAGCGCTTTAATATCTAATACTCTTTCAAAATACCCTAGAATGTCAACTACGGCCAAGCTAGAAGCAGCTAAGCGGAGCCCGCACGGCGTCCACCCAGATTTCAAGAAGATCGAAGCATCGCGACCAGACTGGGACAAGGACGCGCGCCTGCGCGTCACCAAAGCCCCAAATCCATCCTGGTCTCTGGGCGACGGCGCCAACAGGCTGTACGAGCCCTCAGACGCGGAGAAAAACCACATTTGTCTAGACCCGCACGAGCCCGGGCGGCCTTCACTGTTCAACTACAAGCTGCTCATCAGCGGCATCATACCGCGGCCCATCGGCTTCGTCTCAACGCAATCGGGCGACGGGCGCACGCGGAACCTCGCGCCCTTCTCCGACTTCAACCTCGTGAACCACGACCCGCCGCTTTTCGTCATCGGCATCTCGGCGCCCCTCGCCAAGCCCAACGACACGCTGCGTAACCTCGTCGGGAGTCGCGAGTGCGTCGTTAATATCATCAGCGAGCACTTCATCGAAGCCGCCAACGCGGCGAGCGTCGATGCGCCTTACGGCGTCTCCGAGTGGGCTATCAGCGGGCTCACGCCGGCGCACGATTGTGTAGATGTGCGGCCCCCGCGCGTTCGTGAGGCCGTGTTCAGCGTCGAATGCAAGCTCGAGAGCGTTCGCGAGTTCGAGAGCCGGGCAAGGCCCGGCACTATGTCTGGATGTTTAGTTGTGTTAGAGGGCACGCGCTTTTGGGTCCGTGAGGACGCGCTTAATGAGGATCAGAATATGATTGATCCCGATGTGCTTAGGCCTATGGCTCGTCTAGGCGGTATCTCTTATGCGCGTGTTAGGGACGTTATGGAGGTCCCAAGACCTAGGTTTGAGGAGAATGTCGGCGGGATTGCGGGTTATGAGAAGTTGAAGGGGAAGAAGAACGGGGATGGGAATGGGTCTACATAACGCCCAAGATCCTCCTATCTAACATACATGTAGCATCTAGGCTACTGGCGGCTCATGGATGGCCACCAGATGACGACCTGCCAAGAGTTATCAACTACATTGTAGAATCCATAGACAAGCATCTAAAGCATTGATAAGGCGAAACAACGAGGCCACGAGTTATGATGTAAACCTATAAGACATATATTCAGAGTCAAACATTAATGGTAGAACTCACAATATATTACGCAAAAACCGTACCTTTGAAACACGAAGCAGCTTCATACCTCTCCCCGTTAACGATACCCAGTCGGAGCTTAGCTAGAACACAATCACCCGAGTGCGAATCGGTTAGGTCGGCTAGAGAAAATCAATTGATGGCTTATCATCCCGTCACAACTCTAGAAGTGAGTTCGATAACCAGTATGTTCATAGAGATCATGTAAGCCGACAGTTAGTCTCAACAAGGGTTATATTAGACTCATAAGCCAAGACTACCCCAGCTATTCCTCCCCAGCTCATGCGAGGAATTGTCCAGGGGTAAATAGTAACCATGTATTGGGGCCGCGAATTAGAGCTTCTTGGAACCCGACTTTATCTCACAATAAAGCTTGTCGATGTATGTCATTACGGGACCCATCCCATGATGCCAAGTAAGAACTATTTCTACATCTGGGGGATTTGATCGAGACTACTAAGCGAAGCAATTGAAACCGCGATGATATTAACCGACTCGACCGAGATCCCCAAGATCCTATAGCAAACCCCACAGATCATCCACCTATAGGCAATCGCTGTGATATGCATTCCCAGCACCTTGGGTTAGCTCTCTTGGCTTCGTGCTGTTCTCAACCCGAACTCTGTAATATCTCCAACTTTGGCGACGAGCTCCTTTTGGAAAACATGTAAATATCACCAGGTCCGTCTCCATCGACTGTCTACTAGACAGATGCAGCAACTCGAGCTATCGAGCCTAGGTCAAATATCTAGTTTAAAGCCAAAGCCTTAGTATAGTCTATCTTAGAATATCATAAGGATGCGGCTAAACTCGGTGGGCTCGCTCGTGGTAGCTCTTGGCCTTCTGTCACCAGCACTCGCGACGGGTCACAACAAGATCCCATCCCGTCCCGATGTCGTACCCGGCCCCTATAACTTCGGCAGGCCTATGCCACACTCGCCGCCGCGTCATAAAGGACGTTATTGTCATGTAAAGCAAGGATGCGATAAGGACCGCGACGACGGTCCGAATATCGTACGAGCTTTACACCAATGTAATAACGGCGGCACGGTGGTCTTCGACAAGTCGTACGTAATCGGTTCGCCCCTAGACCTCACTTTCCTCAAGCACATCGATATCGTCATCACCGGTAACATCGCCTTCGACGACTCAGATGTATACTACTGGGCAAACAACAGCTTCAAGTACGAGTTCCAAAACCAGAGCGTGTATTGGAAGCTTGGTGGAGAGGATGTGAACATATACGGCGACTTAACCCTGGAAGAGGGCAAGAGTGTCATCGATGGCAAGGGCCAGGCATTCTGGGAAGAGATGGCAATAAACAAAGCTGTGAGTGAATCCTACGTAGTAATTATAGACTATACTCTGAAATCTACGGGCTACCGATTTATACTAACTTGATGGGATTAATAGCTGTTTAGACCCATGCTCTTCGCCTTCGATGGCATGAAGGGAGCTACTATGTCGAACCTACGAATGCGCAACCCGCCAAACGTAAGTAAAATCTTCCTCATCGACAGCAGTTCCCCATATAAACGAATGCTGACCCTATACGATAGTGGTTCAACATCATTGCAAATAGTTCCGACATCATCGTCAGCAATATGGACCTTCGTGCGGAGGTAAGCGTCTCTATCCCAGTAATATACACAGCCATTAACACCTTTAGTCACTCAACGGTGTAAAAATTGCCAACTCGGATGGCTGGGACACTTATCGTTCAGATCGAGTGGTCATACAGGATTCATTCATCCGAAATACTGATGGTACGTCAAGTTGACCCATAGTTACAGGTTCTATAATGCCTAACTTCCTGAAAGATTGCGTATCCTTCAAGCCGAACAGCACGAATGTCGTTATCCAAAACCTGGAATGCATCGGTTCGCATGGTATTAGTATCGGTTCTATCGGCCAATACGTAAACCAAACGGACATCGTCGAGAACCTACACATCTACAATATCTCCATGACCAATGCTAGCGACTTCGCGCGAATAAAGGTTTGGCCCGGCGTTCAGACGAACTTCCAGTGAGTTTCCTCATCATATCTGAGATTTAAAGATAAATCACTAAGTATCGCCTCAGAACACACCTCGTCGGCGGTGGAGGATCTGGCTATGTCCGAAATGTCACGTACGATCTCCTCCACAGTATCAACAATGATAGAGCCATTACCATCACCCAATGTTATGGACAGAGTAACAAGACATTGTGCAACGAGTTCCCCGTACGTACTGCAGCAGCTATGTTATTAAGACGCATCCTATGGTAGCATTTCTAACACTAACGGTTAAACGCAGGCCAACTTGACTATCGAAGACGTTACTATGAAGAATATCTGGGGGACGACTTCTGAGAAGCTAGACCCACAAGCAGGAACGCTCGTATGCAGTGCGCCAGACGTAAGTATCTAAGATCTAGAGTATTTGAGAGGTCTTCATGCTAATGGCAACCTTGAATCAGCGATGTAACAATATCCGAGTCGAGAATATCACCGTCACAGTCCCCAGCGGAAAGCCCCCTGTCTATGAGTGTAGGAATATGGACAACAGCTTGCTCCAACTCACTTGCATTGAAGAGTCTGACGGCGACCGAGATACTTCGCAGGGTTAAGGAGAGGTCGAGATATTTCAGGGCTGCCAAGACAGATACTTGTCGTAGGTGACCGAAGGGCACAATACACTTCGTCAACATAATAAGAGTACATAAGTTAATAAGCCAATTGATATAAGATAGTTTCAGCTGATTCATTTGTACTCTTGTGATGTTAAACGCCTTACTGATTAAGACTCTTGGCCTATTTTCACATGCATTGAAGCAGTTTAGGATCGACAAGTTTATGGATATGAACGATGTTGACTCAGGATACGAAGTCTTCAGTAGAATGTCGTTGTATTATTCCTTGGTGGAATATTAAGTGGACTTGAATCCACCAAAGGCAATGCTTATATAGTAACCCCAGCTACACCAATACGACGTTGGATGTGCGGGTTGAGGCGGGCCTACATAGCATTGCCGATCAAGGGTCTTACGTACGGCAACCATATTGATAAAATACGACTTGAATATGGGGACCACGAGTCCCGTAGTCGTATTGGGTGGCACTATAATGCTACATATGCTTAACTTGATCAAGGAGTTCAATAGGGGATTTAGCCGGATGAATGTTAGCTGCGGCTATACTACCCCAGATATGTACGCAACGAGGGCAAACCTAGCTGCTTGGATGCTCAGTCAGTAATTGTCTTGAGAGCCATTTTAATTTGGAGAAGTAGGTGTGTTTTAGGGTCTAGAATTGGCAGAAGAGGTATTTAAGCTAGAGTCTGCCCACAGCTCCGGCCACAACAACCTGGGTTGGATGGGCTCCATATTCTCTCTCTATCCACAATCATGCATTTCCTGAGAACTGGTTCACTGCTGCTGGCCGCGGCGGCTTGCGCTGAAGCAGTCAGGACGATGATCCCCAAGACGAGCTTCGACTCCCAGGCAAACTTTGATGCCGATTGGAACTACAACTATCCATGGGGAACCGACCATAACGGCGGTGCGCGCATGGACAAGGGCCAAGTCAAATTCGGCAACGGGATGGTGACCTTGACGGCTAAAAAAGTCAGCGGCCAGAAAGACGCTACCCACGGCGGCAAGCAGATTAAGATCAACTACCTATCCGGTGCCATCGCCGCCAAGGAGCATTTCAACGTCTCGCGTGGCGGGGGATACGACTTCTCGGGCGAATTCAGGGCAACGACAACGAAAGGAACTTGGCCGG
Organism: Hypomontagnella monticulosa; assembly: GCA_902825475.1. Taxonomy (NCBI): domain Eukaryota; kingdom Fungi; phylum Ascomycota; class Sordariomycetes; order Xylariales; family Hypoxylaceae; genus Hypomontagnella; species Hypomontagnella monticulosa. Next base: position 1,204,947 of record CADEBF010000011.1, on the reverse strand, counting down.
CTTTCTGGCTCACCGCAGTGAACGGCTGGCCGCCGGAGATCGATATGGCGGAATGGAAGGGCTCTGGCAAGATCAGCTTCAACACGTTCAACACGTCGTCAGTGCTTTCGTGGAAAGACGTGACATATTCCAGCCCGGACCAGTTTCACTCGATCAAATGCGAGATCCGTGACATCAACCAACGAGATGTATCCGTAAAGTTCTACATGGATGGCTCGCTTGTTACGACACAAGTAGGAGGCAATTTCTTCGGGAAACCTATGTACCTGTGAGTTACTCTGTGCTCAAACTCTAGGCAATGTAGAATACTGTTGCTGACGAACTCAACTCGCAGTATCATCAATTTGCAGATGGAGGGCTCGTCGGGGTCTCCAGGTCCCAGCAGCGGTAAGCAGAAATCTATAGATGTGAGGTTCATAGCTGATAATCTGTGCATTAGATACGCTGTACCAGGTACGAAACCTCGAAGTCTTGAGCTATAATCCTTAGGAGGGGGTTACACGAGTCAAGACCTGAAGATAGAGGTTTCAAGGAACAAGATTATTTAGTAAAGAAAGCTATAGCTGCTAGCTACCACATATTTATAAAGACAGCAAAGTCACTCTGAAATACGGCAACCCATGTTTATCGGTGAGCTATTACTTACGATTCCTAGATTGAGGTCTCGTGTGACGTGAGGCGGTTGTTATGAAGTGACGGGTCCCTACCTACTAGGTAGGTAGTTAATGGCATGTATTCTATTTGGATCCAGCGAGTTTTTTCTGGACTGATGCTCGTAGCACAAACGGAAGAGATGTGTGGCTTGAGATACGAAAAGTTCTCTAGCATTACAGACCACCGGATATGAGTAAGTGGCGTAAATTCGTACCGAGAGCAGCATCTGAAATCTATGGCACGGACTTTGAGTAGAGGGCCGTTGTATTAGATTTGGCGCTGATATATGACTACTGACGAATGTAGAGCTGCCTTTTGGCCTTGCTTCTCGCTGTTATTATTAAGGAATAATAGTAGGATGTTGTATTAAGAAAGGTTCATTGACAGTTTTTCCCTCTACATCAAAGTCAATACCCGGTAGTGAATAGGCCTATCAGCGATCAAAGAGACCGGCCAATGAGAGGATGGGGGAGGCAAACGGGCACCTAGGATACCTACCGCCTGAGCAAACACGGCATTTCGTTGCTTCAATGCTCATCCATGGATGTCGCTTTAGCGTAACATCGTTTGTGGATGTTACCCGCCAAAACTAACCCAAACCGACCAATACCAACGAGAACTTCGGCCGTCATCATGGCGCTAACTGTAGCGCAGTCGATGCCGACCTTCGAGAAAAACAAAATCCAATGGCCTCTTTCGTTCTCCTTGAGTCCTTCTCCGATCGGTGCTCCGCAACGCCGTTGGTGGAGCCATGAGTACTACCACGGCCCCGAGGATGAACCCGTCGAAGTCCTGTATAGTCAAACCGTGTCGGACTCCGAGCTCCTAGCACAGCTCTTCCTCAACGAGCCGGTGCTAGGTTTCGACATGGAATGGCCCTGGGACCCGGCTAGACCCAATGCTATTGGCGGAAGAGTTGCACTTATACAGCTTGCTTGCGAGGACAAGATCGCTCTGTTCCATATTGCACTCCACGATGGACAGACCAACCAGGAACTTATTGCACCCTCTTTGCGCCATATTATCGAGTCTCCTAACATCATCAAGACGGGCGTGTCTATCATGAATGCGGATTTCAAAAGATTGAAATTGCAGTTTCAGTTGCAACCTCGAGCCGCCTTCGAGCTGAGCCACCTGCACCGTCTAGTTGCCTTCGGACCGCAACGAGCCTATGAAATCACTACCAGACTCGTTGCACTGGCAACTCAGACCGAATACCATCTTGGCTTACCCCTTCGTAAGGACGTACGACAGACATGCGACTGGAGCGAGCCCTTGAATGATGAACAGATGTCTTATGCTGCCAACGACGCCTATGCTAGCTTCATGCTATTTCATGTAAGTCACACCAATGATCCTCTTATCGATGTCGGGAAATATTTTGAATACCTGCATGCTTATGCCACCCAATAATTCTATCCCCCGAAATTTAGAGATCTCGGACTCATCTATTCGATTGATTAAGTATTAACTTGGTATTAGTGTATGAATGCGAAGCGCCTGAAGATGAAGCCGGTTCTTCCGATTCCGAGACTAGCCGATACATATCTTCCCTTCGACCTATCGCCGCCCGTTCCCGTTCAACTTGAGGTAGATGTAACTGAGAACAAGACTACAGTCATGACGGTCCAGCAATTCCTCACCGGTCAACCCAAGCGGGAGAGATTTCTGGATGCTCGGAATGCCTCGCAGAACGTTGCACGCCCGATCCGTAAACTAACTAGAATGTTGCAATCATTTGGGTTGTCTGATCTTGAGAAGGACGTCGCATCGGCGATGGACCCTAAACCTACTGAGCCGCTCATTTCGTCAGATACTATAGACCGACTCATTGACGCGCAGCCTCAGACGCGTGATGAACTACAACAAGTGCCGGGTATCCAGGGATTCATCCAAGCTTGTAGAAGCGTAGATCTGGACCTATGGGAGAGCTGGGCAAAATTGGCGCGGATCAAGCAGAACGTGCGAGAGCAGTGAACGAGGCGAAGGATTGATAGGGGTTTTCACGACATTTCTATTGCGCAGCAGGTATTCATCAGTACGTTACCCCTCCAAAATGGTGATATTGACGCAATTTCGATACACGGCAAATCTCCACTCTGAATTTCCAGGGAACGGTGGCGTTCCAGGTAGGTACCTACGCATCAGCAGGATAGGCACTATTCGTAATGGCTAGAGGAACAGCTGGTAATTTAGACAAAAGAATAGGTACCATGGCTGTCGTGCCATCGGTTTAGTGCGTAGGTAGAGATAATAATGAAATTATTGACGCATCTGACTGGCTATTTCATCGGTGTGGTCAGTATCCCGTAGATCCCCGCCCACTTCGCCGACTCTAGCCTCCATCCTTACATATTATCATAGTATTTAGTTGCTGCCGTAGCGAGGTGCATGTATAATCGTAACAACCCCTTAGAGTCGTTGCGGCGTCCTTGAATTACAGGAGGACTCTGAAAAGTGCAGCCTAGAAATATCTAGCAGCGATTCGTGGATGCGCTTCGGCTTGCTGTACCTCGCCTCAGATCGTGCGATATCGTATATAGAAAGGAATCGATCTCGGCCTCGGACGTGATGCGGCACTTGGTAAACCCGACGGTTTTGAAGTAGGATTCCTTTTGCCGGGTCGAAAACTGGTATACCTCCTTGGCGGATTTGCGGCCCAGTGGACCAAAAGAGCAGGAGTCCGGGGAAGGATCCCCTCGCTAATAATAGAGCGTACCTAGCATACCTAGGTACATATACCATTCCGCGGGATGTGCTAAACTCCCTTGAGGCGTGCTAGGATTATAGCGTGCTGCATCGAGCATCAATCACATGAACCATACCGATTCTGGGACTTTTTAGCACGGGTTTGCGTAGTAATTCGATGGGTAGCAACGCAGCGTGCCATTACAGTATACTCAAAACTTGCTAGCTGTCATGGTTTCAGAGTCCAGATGGCGTAGATGACGCTACATGACTGCATGGGTTGCTAATTATGTATCGTCACCAATCTCAACACTCTTTCGACCGTGGCCAGACCAATGAGGTGGAAATAAAGGATGGTCCGATCTTTAGCTATTTCAAAGGGGGTATGATATATGGTTTATAATTAAGGTTCGACCCGGCAACACGGGGGAAGTATGCAGTGCATATGTAGAGAATACCTAGTATGTAGTGTGGGTAGTATCGCAGGAGATGATGATAATAAGGAATATATTGAGTAGATCGTATTTGATCGTACAAATATATGGTTCTGGTGCCTTATCCCTTCGATTCCTTGGCTGATCGGTCAACTATCAAAAGATGCACTCGACGATAGAGACCGCGCCGTCGACCGAGCCGGAAGTCGCCCCAGATCCAGTTGCTCCCGAGGTCTACCATGCACCGCCTTACCCTTATAAAGGGTATGACCTCACATCATACACACAGAACTCGGAAACGCCCCGTAAGAACGAAATAGCTGGGCTGCGGAAACCCACGTTTTGGTTATTGGTTGCTCTGTTCTCTGTGGTGGCGCTGTCGCTTGGGTTGGGCACGGGGTTAGGTCTTGGGTTGAAGAATAATAATGTTAATAACACAGGTTAGACCATCGAGAACGAACCTCATAGAAGATGTGATTCTGATGCTTCGTCTAGGTGCTTCGACATCTGAAAGCGATAATATGACCTCATCACCACACGCCACCACGACGTCCTCATCCACATCCAGCGAATCAACTAGTACAAGTACAAGCACAAGCAGCACCAGCGCAGTATCGACAGCGGCGGCGCCAACGTCAACGGGCGTACAAGACTCAGGATGCCCCAACCGAAATGGCAACACAATCTCAAAAACAACTCTGACCTACAAGATCTCTTGCAATAGCGACCTGACGGGAAGCGACCTTGCGTCGTTGGTCGTCAACTCCTTAGAAGAGTGTATCTCGATGTGCGATTCACTAAATTGGACTCAAAAACGCAAAGATGTCGGGTCTGTATGGAACGAAGAAGGGGTAATCGGACAGACGGCAGGGACATGCTGGTGCAAAGGAGGTGACAAGATTCAAGTCACCTCGAAGCCGGGAATTGTAGTCGCAAGTCCTCTGCCGCAATCATAGGGTTGGACGAAGCGGAGGGATGATGATTTGGGTGTCATTAGCGCCTCTAATGGGGATGCGTCGATGCCTATGAAGGCTATTCGACCTTCTTATTTCAACCAACGATTACCTTGAGATACATTCTTCTCAAGCCTCTAAATGCCCGATCGGCGGAACGAATTCGACCTGCTCTCGACCCCAAAATTGTAACATACTGGAGTTTAGCAGAAGTACTTCGAGCGCCATGAGTACTAGGTAGTGCTGAGAGGTGATGGCTTATATAGTCAAATCCTAGGAATAGCCAGCACTGAGGCTCTAATCCAATGTACAGATACACATGTACTTATTTATGCGGGCTGCTGGGTTATGGTAGCGTGTAGTGTATACCATACTATTATTTTGAAGGATTGATGATAGCAATGTTCAATAAAATAGGATTATTGCGAAGAGAACAAAACAAACCTCAAAATAGAACTCAGTCGGGCGTGCTTCATGGTATCACTCGTATGAGAATAGGTTATGCCAGCCGCCAACTGAGACTGGCGGCTAGTAACTAAAGCAGATATATCAATTGATGGCGACAGAAAAGTTCCCCCATCAATGATATTTACTATACAATCCATCGAAATATAAGTCTAAAATGATAGGAAATAAGATACGTAAGGCAAGAGAAGATAACTTTCTAACATACATGAAAGTAATTCCATAACGAAGGATATCACATAAACGATTTAAAGAATATCAATTGTTAAGCCGTTGAGGTACGGCGGCGGGGGAGGTGGGGGAGGGCGGCGAGAATTTAAGTTGAACGATAACCTTAGATAAGAAAAATAAATTATTGAGTTTGCGATACTTCATGTGCCTCTATTCTCAGTTTCAGTTCTCAGTTGCCTGCATTGGTACCAACAAGAGTCACCCGGCCAACTCTTGCGAGGACCGAATTTAAAGTCTGATGAGAAGATATAAGGCTCTTGTCGATGCTTCCGGCGGGTTTTCTTCCTTGTTAAGAAACAATCCACATCTCATCATCGCCGGCCATCGTAAGAACCCCCGAATCAGCAAATCCGTCTTCGACAAGGCGCCACTCCCAACTGCGCTTTTCAAAGACGAAGCTCTCTCCGTACTACGAGCCACTCCTAAAGACCGCCGATTCGACGCGCGATATCTACTTCTCCGGGCTACTAAGCCTCCTAAGCCTCCTAAACCTATCCCTACATTTGGCGTCAGAATGTTGAACTGGGTTCAGGTTATTACCACCCCTACGGCCGATACGAACGGCACCTGCTTGCTACTACACTTCGATAATAAGCGCTACCTCTTTGGAAATGTTACCGAAGGAACCCAACGCGCCATAGTGCAGCGAAACATCCCAATACAAAAAATCGAAGACATCTTCTTGGCCGGTTTGGTCAACTGGCAGAATGCTGGTGGCCTCCTCGGGACTATTCTCGTCCTTGCCGATACCCTTGCTGGAAAGCTGGAGTCTATCCGCGCCGACAATGAAGAGCGCAGAAAGAAGGGCAAAGCCCCTCGTGCTGGGTCCGATCTCGTAATGCCGACGCTGAGAATCCATGGAGCCGAGAACATGACTCATCTGCTAGCAACCGCTCGTCGATTCATCTTCCGAAAAGGACTTCCCCTAAGTCCCCATGAGGTTCGCAATGATCCCCGCTCGAAAGAACAACCCACCTCCCAGCCGGATTGGCAAGATAACAATATCAATGTATGGTATATGCCCGTTCACTCGACGGCAAGCCGCTCCACTACGCCCCGGAAACGAACCCACGACGAGTTTGTAGAGTCAACCAATGGGGATAAACAACGCAATCCATCACCGACTTATTCGTCAGATAATGAGGAGGATAGGAAGCTGGTCGATACCGTTGTTACCCAAATGTTTAATTCCGATTGGAACATGGACGCGTTGATAGAGACAACTTTACATGAGGCGAAGCTACCCGCGAAGCTATTCGTGCGCAACGAAAAGGGTCATATCCAGGAGTATACCGGCCCCTTGCCCGAAAGCGGACAAGAGGTGCCCGATATACCTGTATTAGTGCGACAACCTTGGCCCGGAGCGATGGTCCAGTCGTTGCCACGCACGAAACCATCACACCAATCCATGTGCTATATAGTCAAAAGCCATGATATGCGTGGGAAGTTCAACTCCAAAGCTGCCGACGAGCTTGGTGTAGACAAGAAAGAAAGAAAGCTTCTTGTAGCCGGACAAAATGTTGTGGGTAAAGAAGGGGCCGTGGTGACTCCAGAGATGGTTCTAGGAGAGACAATCCCTGGAAGCGGTTTTGCCCTCGTCGATCTGCCAGACGCTTCCTACATTGACGCGATTGTAGACCGTACAGAGTGGTCAAACGCCGAAATCATGAAAGGTGTCCACGTAATATTCTGGAATTTGGGCCCTGGCGTCGTTGCAGATCCACGATTACAAGACTTCATGCAGAAGTTGTCTACAGTTAAACATGTCGTGTCCTCGACGGACAACTGCCCAAACAGGCTCATGCTAGAGTCCGTCGCGGCACAGTCCTTCAAGCTACGGTGCATAGATCGTGACCGCTTCCCTCTACCGACCTACAATAACGAAGTCTCCCTTTCCAACGTTCCGACGACAGATGTCTCTCCTATTTACGAAAGCAGCCGAATTGGGAAAACGGTGCAGTTCGCGCCCAGTTACTTACATCAGGATGACAAAATAGTTCCATTCCCAGATATAGAAAAGATGGCCCGGGAGGGCCTGGATGAAAATGTGTTAGAAATGGCCCAACAAGCAAGAGCGAAAATTTCCGACCCCGAATTTCTTGCCAAAGTTGAGAAGGTGGAATCGGACATCCCAAATCGAGATGCGGAGATCATCACCCTGGGGACGGGTTCCGCTCTGCCGTCAAAGTACCGCAACGTCTCTTCTACACTAGTCCGCGTCCCGGGATACGGGAACTATCTGTTCGACTGCGGCGAGAATACTCTTGGCCAATTGCGCCGAGTCTTCGGTAACGACTTGCCTGAAATCCTGCGAGATCTCAAAGGTATATGGATTAGTCACCTCCATGCAGATCACCACCTGGGAACGGCCTCCGTCATTCGAGCCTGGCACGAAGAAACGAGCCAGTCAAATCCTTCCGCCAAGCTCCTCGTCGCGTCTCACGTTCATATGATCGACTGGCTACGAGAGTACGCGGATATAGAGAATTACGGATTCGAACGTCTGGTGACTACTGTTTTTCACAGATACAAACCAGAGCAGCCCAGGCTGAAAATCTGCGACCCACGGGTATTTACAGAAGAAGAGACGGAAGCCTTCGGGCTAAAGCAGATCGATGCCTGCTTCGTGCAACACTGTTTCGGGGCACTGGCGACGGTCTTTACCTTCTCATCCGGCCTCAAGATCGCCTACTCAGGTGATTGCAGACCCAGCGATGGGTTCATCGAGATCGGAAAAGGCGCAACGGTTTTAATACACGAAAGCACATTCGATGACGAGTTACGGGGCGACGCCGTCGCGAAGAAACACTCTACGATGTCGGAAGCCATCGACGTTGGCCGAAAAATGGGCGCGAGAAGGATCATGCTGACGCATTTCTCTCAGCGGTATCAGAAAGTGCCTATAATGGAGGAGAATTTCGAGGTACGAGCCGATGCCGAAGGCAGCGAGAAAGCGCACCTAGATGAGGTCATATTGGTAGCGTTTGACTACATGCGCGTCAAGCTGGGAGATTTCAGAAAGGCCCAAGCTTTCCTGCCTGCTTTACAGAAGCTGTTTGAGGATGTGCAGGATGAATCATCTAATTAAAGCAATAGATAAGAGGGATCTACGGTGCTCTAAAGTGAGCAATAACCTCTCAGTTACGACCAAATATCTGATCTAGGTGGAAATTGGGTAATCTTTCACTCTAATAGTGGCAAGCTCACCCATCACATAAGCTCACTAAAACCGTCAGATGTGGTCAGACACATGTACATAGCCGAAGCCTCACCAATGTGGAAATAGAACCCGATATATAAGTAGCCGTTGGCCACCCGGGCGCAAGCAGCGCAGGCGACAAAATAAAGGCCACCTAAATATTCTCTCTATTCTCGTGATGTCAATCCTCGGAACGAACCGAATTGCCAAGTGGCCTATGCAAGATTGACCCGTCCAAAATGTGCGAACTACAACGCCTCTCGATCGGCGTATAACACATGATTCACACAAGATAATCGTCTCACGTCATCTCCGATTAGTCGGACCCGGAGGAATGGGACGGCCGAATGACAGCGAGTCTGGGCCGAGAGTCTAGATCTGGTAACGAGACAAACAAGCAAATGCGTACCGAGTATGCGCACACCACGCCAAGAGAACTACGGTGACACAATCCAGCAATACGAATCTGCAAGGCTGTGGTAACAGCCTATGTTACTTGGGCACGTACATAAGTGTGTATCTAAAGCATCTAAACCGTACGATGCGAGCTGCAATGGAACTGTCGCTAAGAGACGAGCCGGCTCGCTATTGCTCGGCTTCATGCGCCCTTTTTGTGATATACAGGTACTGCAAATCCCGGTCAGCAAGCTGAACTGCATAGCCTATCCTACGCATCGTGTTCGTCTTAGCTTAACTCAGATTTCCGGAATAGTCTATATCATAATAACGCCAAATATGGCCTTAGCCTGAGTAGTTAGTTGTCCCTATCCGTCCAAACCTTCGTTTTTCACAATTTCAAAAGGTTCGGTAAGACGCTTGCTCTTTGTTCTCGCGGCGTTGCTCGTGTAGGCGCAAAAGAACCTTCGTCTAGGGATGTCTCCGATTGGATACTTCATTGCTAATTGCTTTAGTCTTGGGGGACACACTCTATTGTAAGCACTGAAGATGAGGTTAGATAGAGTTACAACTATGGAAGTATCGTAATGTAACCTCCTACTAGTATTAGAACACGAGATGCTGCAGTCAGCGCCGTGGGGATACTGTAAGCGATGATGAAGGGCCCTGCTCCGGGTGTCTATGCAGACGCCACGACTCGTGATATAGCCTGTCTGTTCCCTTTATTTCGCTATATTTTGACACATGGTACACTAACCTAAGAGGAGAGAAGCTTCCGGGGTGTCAAACTTACTGTCGTATATCAAATCATACATGCGCCCTCGACTTACTAGTAACTCGGCCCTAATAGGAGATGGTTCTTGCCCCCCTTCGATTCCGTATTGTTGGAAAGAAACAGTAGAAATAAATATTAGAGTATATCTACCCGGGTGCCATAGCGCATAGGTTAAAGATGGGGGCTACACACGAACAAGAATCCTCGAGGCACTTACTCGAACATCACGATAGCTCGTCGGACAACATGAGCGACGGAGAGCCTCCACGGTCCCCGGCCGCTTGGTCGTCTTGGGAGAAACGAACATCGATCATCACGTCCTTCGGCCGCCGGTTAACGCGAAAACACTACTTCATCGGCCTCGCTGTGCTGCTAGTCACCACGATATTCTTAGCAAACCCATACCATACCTTCGTGAAGTCTCACGAACCCCACGCTGCTACGGTCCCACGACCAGACGCCATCTCCACATCCATAGCAGTAACACCGACCCCGTCCCCTCCGGCACCGGTCCTGGTAGAAAAGCCCGTGGAGGTCGCCAGCCCACCCAAGGAGCCCGAGCCGAAACCAGCAGAGGAACCCAAACCAAAGCCCGAGGAAAAGAAACCAGAGCCACCAGTAAGCGAAGAGATGGAGAAGCCCGCTCCCGAAGACGAGGATGGCCCGGAGGAGCCCGTCGACCCGGAGTTCTGCACCACGTGGCCGGTAGGCCCGAAGGGAAAATACACGCCGAAAACGCAGCCGGGGGGATCAAACCAGCAGCAGCTCGCCAGCTTTGCGCCGGCGGGCGGGTGGAAGAAGCCGCAGGGGGTGCGGGTGGTGGCTATGGTTTTCTACGGGCGGCGGCGCAACGTGGATATTCTCGACTGCTACCTACGGCAGAACTTAGCAGTGAACGGTGGGTATGTCGATGAGGTGTGGTTCATGGTGCACACCGAGAAGAAGGAGGATGTCGACTGGTTGCGGGAGTTCGTCCGTGATGTTCCTGGGTACACGTTCATGGACCTCGGCGCTTGTACCAAGCAGGGCTATGGCTGTATGTGGGAGTATGCTGTCGAGGATGATACGATTTATATCAAGATCGATGACGATATCGTGAGTTGCCCGGCTTGCCCTTACTTCTCTCTTATCCCTTAGACGTGTTCTTCTTTGGATTTGTATCCCCGTGCACAGTACTCTCACTAACCATCCCCCAGTTATACATCCACCACGACACCATCCCGCAGCTCATCCACACACGCCTCGCACAGCCACACCCGTACGCCATCTCCGCGCAACTCGTCAACAGCCCGGTAACAGGAATGCAGCAGTACCACTACGGGGCGATCCACGCGTTCCTCCCCGACCCGAAAGACCGGCCGTACCGCGCAGCAGCCGAGACCTGGCGGCCGTCGGAAATGGGTCTATACCCGCGCGGCACGCGGCCCCTCGAAGGAAACCCGCTCGACGTGAAGCCCTCGTACCGCGGACACCCGTGGCTCCTGCTGTCGAACACCTCGCACAACACGGCGGACCTCAAGCGCACGCCGCTCGGCGCCTGGAACCACGACCGCGGCGAGGCGAACATTGCGTTCGGGCCGGGGTGGACGTCGTGGGGCGCTGCCGCGCAGCAGCTGTACTCGCTGCTGTATAACCTGGAGCGCAACGAGATGCACCGGTACCACTTCGGGCGACGGCTCGACTACGAAGACGGCGATGGTAATGGGACGGACTACGACGGCCCCGGCGGCGAAAACCTCTACGACATGCAGTACGAGCGGTACAACCTGAACTTCGTGGCGATCTGGGGCGCGGACGTGCGGGCCGCTCTACCGATCCATGATGATGAGGCCGAGGTCACGGCGGAGATCCCGGCGCGGCTTGGTCGGCCCTTCGTCATTGATACTCGTGCCGTCGTGGGCCACTACTCGTTTTTCACCCAGTACGAGGGGATCCGGCAGACGGACTTGTTAGATCGGTTTCGCGCGTTCGCGAATGAGCATGTGTGTACCGCGGCGAATCGGAAGAAGCCGTGGGATAGGCGGTGCGAGGGTTTCTGAGTTGGGTGTTAATGCTGATGCAGGACTAGGGTTAGGATGATGTGGTAGGATGGGAGGGTAACTACCGATTTTCTTTGAGGAAGGGTGGTCGTTTGGTTCTCTTGATACCAATTCTTTATACAGGAAGCGAGGCGCTTTTCGGGTAAGACATGATCAGCATGTTTGTATTAAGATTACTGGTTTGGTTGTTCGGATTCAGCTGTTGAGTTACGTTTAGAGTTTCGAACCCGATGCTTTGGGTCTGGGTCTTACAGGAACGGTTCCTTTGTGCAAAGGGGGAGAAGAGTGGGTTCGGGGAAGGCGTGTCCTTTGTCTATACTGACGCCAATGAACAAGTGGAAATAGGGGGAAAAGATAAATATACCTAATAGAGACAAAGCCTACCTACTATTCGGAGACCGCTAGGAGTGATAAGCACGAATAACTAGCTACCGAAAAATATCCTAACTCCGGAACCGCCGACGGAAGTAAATAGGCATCGATACGCCGCGGCTAGTTGGATATACTATCTCGATGTATACGTTAGTGCTATTCATGGATGGGTATGAGATAATAATACTCGCGGAATCGAAGCAATGAGGCTATCACCAACAACACGCCTCCCTAACATAAGGATATCCGTGGGAATAAGGGTCTACCAAAACACACTCCGCTACATTGATCCATCTCTCATCACCACATAACAAATCACATCAGCCCCGAAACAAGACAAGACTAAAGTTGAAACACAGTATTTATTGAGATATTTAAACAGAAAACACCAAACAGGTTCCCATGCTACTGCGGCTATACTATAGGAATGTAAGTATCAAGTACAAGGTCTTCACTCACCTGATCCAAATAGCCACCATAACGCCCCCATCCCCATCCTTATCCCATCCTCATCCTATCCTTAGTCGCAGTACATCACCTCTTCGACTTCCCCTTCTTCTTCTTCTTCGCAAAACTCGGCCAAGGCGTCGCGCTGGTAGCGGCATCATTCAAATTGACAACCTCGTGCTCGTCGTCGCTACTCCCATAATTATACTCACGCGAAGGCCGGTTTCTCGACGGAGCCCGGCTCGCCGAGTCGTTCGGGTGCAGCGTCCCCATATCGTCGAGCCCTATATTCCGCATGCGGGAGGAGATGGTGGACGAGGCGGTGCTGCCGCGCGGCGACGTGGCTGGCGTCAGGTCGATGTGGTGATGGTGGTGGTGATGATTGCGGTACCGGCTCTGCGAACTGTGCGAGCGCGGCGGGAGCGACGTCCCTGACGACTCGGCCTCGGACTCCATGAACAGGAACCGGTTCGCGGGGCGTCGCGCGGGCGAGTGTGCGCGGCGGGGCGGGATGCTATGCGTGATGCTCCCCGACGCGGGTGTACGTTGGTCGGTTGAGTACACGGATGAGGCTACTCTCGAGCGAGGATCGGGCTTTGCAGGGTGAGAGGATGAGGGCCTGCTGCTGCTGCCGCTGCCGCCGGCCCTGTCTCCCTGCCGGTACTTCTCGGGCACCTTGGGCACTGGCGGCACGGCGTCCCGGCTGCGAGTGCCGCTGCCGCTGGCTTGGCTGTAGTTAGGATCGTAGGTGTATACCGTAGCGTTGGTCCACCCACCGCTGCTGGCACGACTACGGCTTGGGTTAGACCTGCGATCGCGATCTTTTCTGATCTCGAGCGGTGAGGGGGCGGCTGATGCGTGGCTGTACTTGTCTTGTTGGAACGCCGGGTGAGCCATGGACAAGACCGACTTGGCGTCGTCTGCTGAGAGAACCGACTGCCTGACTTTCGTGGTGTACCAGTCTGTGACTTTCTTGCGGCTCCATTCTTCCTCTTGGTAGTCTCGCTCGGCATCTCTAGGCCCCCCTTCTTCGTATTCTTCGTCATCGTAGTCGTCATACGGATCGATCTCGTAGGCGCCTAGCTGTTCATTTGTTGGATCGTAGGCGGGTGCCCGCGTGTTGCCGAGTTGTGAGTGGCTATTCAAGCTATCGGGTCTGAAGATACTCCTCCCCTCTTCGGTCATGCTGAACATCGCGGCTCTTCTTTGGTCTTCTGCACCTGCTAGATCAACCTCAGCTACTGGAATACCGTGTCTTGATCTTGATCTCGATCTCCCGGATGGAGTTGTTCGATATCTACGTTCTCTTCGCCATAGTTTCAGCTGTGCCCGTCTAGCCCTAAGTTCTACGAGTACGTTCTCACTCATGGCTCTACACCGTGCCGCTCTATCAGTCCCGAGGTGATCAATCCATGCTTCGATATAACGAAGGAGTCTCGGATCCCTACTTCGGCGCCCGTCGGGGCGAGGCTGGCGCCGCTCTACTCGATCGACAAGAATCGATCGTATATCCGCGAGCGCGCGGGCATTGGCACCTAACGCGCTCAAGATGCAGGCTTCACAGCCAGATCTAACAAATAACATGTGCCCCTCGAAAGGCGGTGTTCCGTAGCACTCTCGATACAAATTCGGCTCGGTCCAAAGAGCGGCGATGGCGTCAATACGTCCGATGAAAGCGGAAAAGATTTGGTAATTTGACCTGTCTTTCCACGTGCGTAATGAGTCAGTATGCAACGTGACTTCGTAAGCGAGGACCAAGAACAGGCGACGGATGAGCCAGGGGTTTAGCTTTTGGTGGACTTTACAGAGGACGGCTCTCGGGTCTGCTAATGATGGGTCGAGACGGTCAATAACCCTAAGGACGAAACGTTTCAGTAGACTTTTCGGACGCAGGCATTCATTCGGCATGTCCTTAAACTTCTCCTCTTGTCTATTTAGCCATCTCCTCGAAGGGATCCCGATGCCGTACTCCGGTCGACGGGAAAGAAGCCTCGTAAGGTGTTCCACCCCGTCTCCCGACAGGTCTCGGACATCCATCGCCATACTGGCGTAATATCCCCTAAGTGTACAAGTATTATATTGTTCGTTCTCCTATTTAGAACTGATGAAGCCAAGGTGACCGCAAGTAACAATAATTACGTACAAGAATGTACGACTAAATTCAATAACTACGACTGCAACAAGAGAGAGCTTGTGGCGGCATCCACGCTCTATGTATGTCTTCGTAATTCGAGCATTGTTCCGAATGATGCGAAACGAGTAGCGCATGCATGATCTCTCGATGGATTCGCCCAAGGTCGATCAGCAGCCATGGTTAAAGAGCTTCTTTGTTCCAGCTGGCTTTGTATTCTTCAAGGTCGTTCGTTCTTGCGACAAAGCCATTGTTCTCGATGCTGCTCGACTTTGGCCTAAACAACTCCCAAAGGAATATATGACGTCTTCCTATCCTTTTCTATGTTAACGGTACCATCTAAGAACATTGAATGAAGGGACTTACATATAGTTTCTATTCCCGACTTATAAACGACCACAGCGGGCTGCTGATCTTTTAGATACCTATAGAAATGCTCACATTAGGTGACTATGTGCAAAAAGTTAGGGTTTCCACCGGCACGAAATGTCACCCAAAGTAAAGGGTTCTAAATTGGGAAAACGTTGTAGGTCGTCCCGTCTACGATGGCGTAGAGGCTGTAGACACTTGGAAGTAACGTATGCTCAATGCCATGAAAACTATCTCGCATGAAATGCTGGCCAGAACGCCCGAATTTCCCCTAATCAGCGCCTAGACCCGAGAGTATTTGCAAGTCATAATTGCAATCTCTGTATGCTAGGTCTCTCGAAGTCATTCCAAATATACAGGTTCGTTTTGGTATCATTGCTGTCATTGATATCTGCGAAGTCGTTATTCCATTAACCTACCGCGAGACCGCGGCCAGGGTTGTAATCCTGATCCCTCATACGCTCCAACCGAATCTTCGCCGCCTCAGTGCCATCATCAGGGATGGCTGGCTCTCGGAACCATTCATGTTCTAGAGCCTGTCGGGCCGTGATACGTTTGGCGGGATCATACACAAAAATTTTCTGTAGCAGGTCTAAGAAGGACCTGAGAAAAGGACTCGAAGCGGGAATGATGTCCTATATTCAAATTAATAATCAGCGTCGACTGACTTCGATTCATAAAGACTTACGCTCAGCCGCTTCATATTCTTAACGAAACGCCTTGACGCGCGTGTCGTTTCTGCAGTAGGATAATCCAATCTCAATCGCTTGAAGTATCTGCAACTTTGGTTAGTGATAGGGTGTGTGGATGCAAGAAGGATATCGTACTTGGATGCAGCGTTGCCTGTACTTCTCGTCGCCATCTTGTTAACAGACTGGACAAGATGGGTGTCTATTCGACTATCACAGACATTCTCCATCATGGCCAGATGCTCAAGATTATCGTGCGTTTGGAAGAGAGCGTCCCCAGTGAAGAACTCGACCAATATACATCCTATACTCCAGATGTCACATGGGAAAGACCAGCCTAACCCAAGTATGATTTCTGGAGCGCGGTAGTGTCGGGTGGACACAACCGAGGAGTGATATTCGTCCTGGAATGTGGCAGAACCGAAATCGATAAGCCTGATCTCAGTATCTAGGAGAACTTTACGTTGAGTAGCCTGTCGGTTCACACCAGTAGAGGAAGAAGGTATCCGACGGTTGTAAGTAAAGGTCTGGTAAGCGCTGTCGCACAGCAGGATGTTTTCCGGTTTTAAATCGGTGTGGATAAGATTCAGGTCATGAAGAACTTGGGCATATTAGTACAAGTAATGGTCGGTGGACGACGAAGAAGAGACTTACAGGCTACGCTCGTGAATAGTTGGCGAGCAAAACTCTGAATCTGGCTATTCGGGAAGGGGACAAAATTGTTGCTTTTGAGAAAATCAAAAACACTAGATCCGAGAAGATCCATGACGATACAGATATGTCCGCGGAAGTCAAAGCAGTCCCTAAGATGTATACATCTGTTTCGATTTTCCTCGTCGTTGGCTTTCAGTGTTTGCAGAACACGCAATTCGATTCGGGAAGCGTCACGGTATTTTTGGACGGCACGGATGATTTTAATTGCAACCAACTTATTTCTCTTGCGGTCGCGGGCTTGGACAACTTTACCAAACGTGCCTTGGCCGAGAAGCTTGATCATTTGGTCTGTCTGCTTGTTAGATATGGGAAAGTACGAGAGACGCAAGTCGGAGAACTTACATTGATTTGTGAGGTCAGCATCGGGAACAACAATGTAGTGTCCGTCGTCGTCGTCCACTCGCCCACCACTCGGGTGAGAACGCTAATATACTGTCAATAACTCACTTAAATCGATGTCAGTCAAATTACTTACATCATTGACGACCCGAACAGATACATCGCCGGCTTTCTTCACGGGTTTCTGGGGTGGACGATAGGTGGCGAAAGTCTCGCCGTAAACTTCAACTTCACGCCTTTTCGCTTCTTGGGCAATTTGTTGCCTGGTTCTTTTCCTCTTCTGGCCAGTATGTGAAGCTTCGTAATCATATTGGCTGCCAGACGACAAGGAACCTAGCGAAGTAGCGGCGGTTGTGTTGTGCGCTGACGTCGTTCGGTCGGTAGAAGCAGAACTACTGTTGGAGGTATTTTGGTAGGAGGCATTCGTTCGAGTTTCATATAATTCATCGTGATGAACACCATCGTCCTTTCTTCGTCGTTTGGCGGCAGGGCGAGAAGATTCACTCCCCGGACCATTTGGATACGGCCTTGACGAAGCTGTGGCTGAATATTTCTCCTCGGGTTCTGGTGTGTCGTGAATTACGATAACCTCTTTGGGTAGACCATTCTTGTAAAAAGTCTTCCAATCCGGCTCTTTAGACCTCCGACGTTTTCTCGGTTGGGTGTCACTATACGCCTGAGTGGCGGAGGCGGCCGAAGCAGGCATGTTGGCGTGATTTGAGTCTAACCGAGGCGTTGAATTGGTTCTCGATGAGTCTTTGGTTGGTCTCGCGGTAGCCACAGACGCGGCTACTCCATTTGAAGAAGATTGAATTGTTTGACTCGAGGCGGTATAGGCTTGATTGGCAGTATATGAAGATGACGAAGCAGTGTGATGTCGATTGGAGACCGTTGCTGTCGAGGCGGTCGAAGTTGAGGTGGGGAGGATAGGGTTGGTAGCGGTGGCACTGGCACTGGCACCAGCGACCGATCGATAGGCGGAAGTACCAGTCTGCAGAGTTGGATAATGCGAGTAATGGTGGGCCGGATGATGATGGTGACGATAATGAGGAGGAAGTGTAGCAGTGGCAGTAGTCGGTGTTGACATCTTACTACAATGTCAAGAAGTTAAGGAAGAGAAGGGTAAGAGGGTAGGAAGAAGCGAAAGATGGTCGTGAAGCCCAGAGCACTGAGAGTTTTGGAATTGGGGATGGTCGGAATTGTTTCGTGCACTTTCCCAGCGTAAATTGGACACTATTGCCCCAGCAAAGGTCCCTGAAGCCAGTCCAGGTACTTTTAACCGCCCGTCGCAGTAGCAGTAGCAGCACCGGGTGTACCTAGGCGCAGCGGTGGTTGGTACTTTCCCAGAGGGATCCTTTAGGCTTTAGCGTCTTATATACGCTGTAAGCAATGCTAATTTAGTGGTTGTTTGGGCTGTTCGACCAAAAACTGTTTTTGGTTTTCGGTTTTTGGTCTGGGAGTCTTTTAGTACCCTGGAAACCAGTACCGAATAAGGAACAGTGCTAGTGGCTGGCAGCCGGGGGGATTGGGGTTTGAAATCGTAGCCCTGATAGGTCGGTTCCGATGATTATGGTAATGGTCCACGGGTAAGTAGTGAAGTAAAAATGTTGCAATACAACCACTGTAGTCATTTGCATTCACAGTACAGAGAATGATTGGTTTCTTCTGTACTGTTTTGTGTAGTTCCGAGTATTCTCTCCTTTTTTCTTCTCTTCTATTTCCTCCTTAGCAGGTTCGTCTGACTCGTAGCATGGAGGGAATAGCCGGCACTCCAATAATCAAACTGTGGTTTAGTTGTTTCAATCCGTCCAGGCAAGCGGAGGTCGGTATGGAGGTACACAATGTAGGAACTAGTCAAGCCAGGAACGATAATTAAATTGGTCGAAACGAATAATACCCGGCCGACAAGTAGAAGCCTAGATAATTTTCAATATCGTTTATATCGTGTATACTAAGTTACTGCAGCGTTGGTGTTCGGGAGAGTCGCTCGATCGATGTTGTCTGTTGTGGCGTTCTTGATGCTCCAATGATATAATGTACCTATAACGAAGGCACTTGTTACAGGCAGGAGAAACGGGTCATCGTTATCGTATCAACAACGTCAAGGGTGAGAGTAAAAAGGGCGACCTTACTTGCTTGTCTCCGGAAAAGAAGAACAAGCAAATAGCTATGTTGGTTACTTCGAGGTAATTCAGGTCGAAAAATAGTAGAGAGAGGTTCAGGCCGAGGAGCGTGAATGAACTCTGAATTCAGAACTCTTACGTTGCCGCAAATGCAGGATGAGGTGGTGGTTCGCTCCCACAACCCACAATCCGCAACCCGCACTGCACGTACGCACTGGGCTCAGGCTGGGCTGTGTGTGTGATGACACTGACAGCTGTAGACAGGACAGGCAGGGACAGGCATGGGCATAGGCATAGGCATACACACAGGCATACAGCATCTAATGTCTGTAGGTAGGTAATAAGTACATCGTAGCCCTGGAGGTAGGTAATTAGGTACGTAGTGCATCACTGATTCACGGGTCTACCGCCTGTTTCGGACTTCGCCCACGCTGTTTGGTTGTGTGGTGAGAATGAAGTAATCGGTGGGCCAATTCGTCTGCCAATTCGCCCCAGGAATTACCTATTATCACTTAGTACGGAAAGGTAATATCTACAAGTACGTTGTGTTATGTATTTATTATGCCTACTTTAGTAACTAGAAATGATAATAATAATATTAATAATAATCAGATCGAATATGCTGGGATTAATAACCTCCCCGCACCGTATGGAGAAAGAACACCGGCAGCACGGGTTCATGTTCTTAATCCATTCGATTACTATGTACGGAATACAATTATAATACAGTATGCTTTTAATAGGTTTCACGGACCATGGTTCCAAACTCTTTTCGTCCTTCCGACTCCTGAAGCTCCAACTTACCTAAGAAGGTACTAAACACCAATTTCACGTCACGGGTACTGGGGTGTATCATGGCAACCGATATTATCTCCAGGGTATCAGCTATCGGCTATCACTGAATATATGGGGTTTGTCGATAGGACAAGTGCTTCTCCCCTTTTCTCACATATTTACAAAGTCAAAAATACGCATACATCGATTTATTATTTTACACGACCTTCCTATTCCACTACTTTAGTACCCAAAGCTGGGCAGCCATCCCGTCGTCCCATCCAGATGTCCATCATATGTCTTATATATTCAATCTGAATACATGTATCTACTGACCTGCTTAAAGGCTGCTTTAGCTCTGTAATACCCTAGGCCTTATATAAATTCATTACACCACCATGCTTTTTCTTGATTCGAAAACCGCTTGTATCCGAGCATCGTCACTCTCCTCGGATTCCGATTTCTTCTCTTATATCCAGTATGTGAACCCTTTCCCACATGGAAAGGGATGGTGCTGGAACAGTTGATTGGTCGGTCAGTGGACCCTTCAGGAATACTACATTGCGTACAATCCCATCAAGACCCATCTAAGGACCCCTAAACTTTTTTTGCCAGCGACGCTATCGTCGAACACACTCCCGAGGCGCAGACGGCAAATATCGCCACACTACTATTGGCACTGGACCACTGGACCACTGGACCACTGGACCACTGGACCACTCGGTTCACTCGAGCCTGTCTGCTTCCTAAAGTTCGCCTATGCATCTCGTGCAGCATTAGCTTTTCCCCTCATCTTTCAGTACAACACCAACAACGGTTGACCCAGTATAGCTTGCCGCATAGTTTTCACCAATTTTTCTTATATTTACGTTTATTTGCAGCCTTATCGTATTCAATGGGTCAGGCCCTTGTTCCGCTGACTACCAGAAGGAAGAGAGACCTCGTCAGTACCCATTATTGAAGGGTATTAAAAAACTTCGTAAGCGAGGGGATTCCATGCCTGCGTGGCAGCCCACGATCCTCGACAGCTACCGTACATATGTGGTCATTCTTACAAATTCCATCATTTTTAGGACGCCTCGGACCCTACTAGCTAACGCAACCCGAGTTCTCCAATCGCCAACAGCTAAGACATGTGCAAATGCACGCCCTCGTATTTGCATAGGAATGGCTGGGCTTGTGTCGACAATGAGAGGTTCTGAATATTCTGACCTAGACAGGTTTGGTATACAAGTCAGGCTCAATATTTGCCCACACTCCGTACCACAGACGTATTAGCTATAAATTCCTTCAGCCGGCTGGACTTATCGGCCGCACTTCCCGGTCATCATGCTGCAATTAAGGGAGTCGGGACAACGGATCCAGCGTCCATCTGACAAAGAAACCAGAAAAAAAACCACCTAAATTAACCTGTTACTCGTCTGCGTACTTTGCACTGTATTGTACCTGTATAACGGGAACCCACACACCCCTTACTGCGGTAGCTGACCTCATAGCCATCCAAATCCTTTTAGGCAGAGAGGTATGTCGCCTTGTCTTTTGACGAAACGAGCAGTCTTACCGTGCCTGTCAATTCCCACTAAGGCCACTTCGGACGACGGATCTACCATAGTAAATCATTCAGAGTATATAGTTAGCATAGCGCCCCGCGAACTTAGATCCGTACCGTGGTTCAAAGCATTATACTCTCGAGGTTCTTAATACCTGAAACCATTTACGTCGTAATAAGACAGTTACTCTTCCGCTGAAGATTTGCTGGCTTTCTCGGAGACGTGTGATTCGAGACAGTTTTCCTCTCGTGTGGTATTGCCATTCGAGAAATATGTCGTTTTCGTTAAAGGCAAGGACATATATACCTGGTGTGTATATACGTATCCAAAGTACGTACATAAGTGTGTCGTGAGGATAGCAAAACATAAAGGCCTCCCTCGCCTAGTTAATAAGCCATAGAAGGCCGAACCAACTTTGGAGTCCCTTGGACCGGCTCACTTCAACAAAATTGGCTCTCGGTGTAATACATGTATGTGCTTTGGGATATGTAAGTAAGGGAGGGCTATATACATAAGTGATGTAGAATTAGATAGGATTACATTTTGACTGCACGCAGGGCAATCAAATATACTTAACTTCCGAATAGCATCCTAGAATATTAAAACCCCCTGGGAAGATGACTATTACGATAGTACCCAGCTAGATGAAGATTAATTAGCAGTGCCGCCCGTCAGCCCGCGCCGATCTAATCCTTCCTTCGCGAATTTCTCGCGAAGTTTTCTCGTTTTCCTTTTCCTGTAATCCACTCTACATCCACTAACGTATTCAAAGTCCCATAGGTATCGAAGTTAGGTATGATATAAATTACCTGCATATACATATACATACACGTACATGGCACTTGAGCAGCAGCAGCAGCAGCAGCAGAAACCAGAAATCCCCGTCTCCACAAGCTTCCCGGTCGTTTATCTTGTCCATTCCCATCAATAAGGCCAGTTGGATTACGACTCGTCGTGTCCCACTCCCAAGAAAAAAAAAACCGTTCAACCGAATGAGATCTTAATAAGGATCTCAAGTAAGACGTACGTACCTCCCGTCCGTGTGGGCAGCAACTCATCAAAAAATCTTCCCATAGTATGTATGGCGTGGATACCCTACATATTTAGATCACTACGACTATTAGGCACCACGTCAGAGATGTCGCCCCAGGTAATTACTAAGTACGTAGAATATGTACGTAGAATATGTGCCCCTCGGTTCGAACAACGCACATATTGATGGTTGGTTTCCCCTCCTGAGCAAATTCGCAACTCCTACCGGATCGTCACAGCAAGGACCTATGCCCCAGACAAGCATGAGGCAGCACGTTCAGACGGTTTGGGGCCAGCAAAGCTGAGACCCGGAAGCCGGGGCATCATCTTGCGTCTCAACCAAGAGAGATAGACAGACGATGATTGCTCGAAGGTATAATAGGGTCCAATATTTCTTTTTAAGTACAGATTCCGCACCCGCACAAGCCCTCGCTTCTTCGGGCGCATGAGACTGAGATAGCGATCTAGGGAATTGGCCTTGGCCGATAGGCACGGAGCACTGTACTGCAACAGCCTACCTATCTAGTAGGTACAAGGACCGGGCAATGATAATCAAAACCATTTGAGACTTGTTTGATGCCTTCGCTAATATAACATCCCCCTTTGCCTCAAAACCAAACCGCCAAGACCATTTGATTGCGTGGCTATGAATCTTCGCGATTTCGCTACAGAAACTTCTAACGCAACAACGTACGGGTATGTATCTATAGAAGCTCCGTAACCAACGCCGCCAGACGATGCCTCATCCCCCCATAAGTTATATCCCACGATTAAAGACAACCATGCCGCCCTCGCCTCCACGGCCGTGAAACTCCTTCTCGAGGCTCTCCGCACTGATCCTCTGTCGCTGCGGGAACGCCGCGAGGGCGAACGGCAGCGCTAGGTAACTCATACCGAGAATCAAGCCGAGGTTGATAGGCATAGTGAAGCGCGGGTTCCGCTTCAACCACTCGGTGCGCTGCAGACGCACGAGGATGAGCGGCGGCACAACCATGATGGGCGTGCTGTTGAAGACGCGGCTCAGCGCCGTCTCGCTAACCGCCAACGTCGCCGCCTTCCGGCTCTTCCCCAGGCTCGCCACCTCGCTCTCCGCCTTCCCCTCCTGCGCCAGCTGCGCCTTGTCCGCTTCCGACAGTACTGGGAACACGTCGATGCCCGTGCGCATCTCCTCGCCGCGCATCAGGAACACGTTCAGCACGCCGGCGGACGCGACGGCGGCGAAGGGGACGAGGCGTCCGAGGACGAGCTTCGTGGATGGCGAGAGTCGCTTCAGGCGCGGGACGATGGAGTTCAGGCCCACGGCCACGGAGCAGGAGGCGCTGACGGCGAGGAGGTAGGATTGTGCGATTTTCGAGTAGGACAGGGGCGAGGATTTATTCGCGTTCGCGTAGTTGATGGCGACGTTGAGGGATTGGTTGGTGATTTGCCAGAGCACGGTCCCGGTAGTCTGTAATCAAGAAGGGTTGTGTAAGTCATGTCTCCGTACTGATTCGTCCAAGGTGTAGCACAGAGAGGGTTGTGTATACCATACCTTCAGGCCTGGCGTAAGCATTCCAACCGTGACTACGAGATTCGACAGCGCGAAGCAGGACATTCGGAAGGGTAGGAGGACAGGCTCTCCGGTATCTAAGGAACTCAATTAGCTTGAGCGCCTAAAGCTACTACGCAGCCCAGGCTCGTCAGGTTACCATACCCGGATGTAATGTAGAGTCGACGATCTTCTTAGCCTTCCATAGCTCTGGTGTCATCTCCTTGATCTCGCCTTGCTTGTACGCCACCACCAACTTTTTGGCTTGTTCGAGACCATGCTTTCCGGCAAGGAGGGTCCTATCGTTGACGGATACGTTTTAGCGAAGCTCATACAGCGATCACAGACATATCACGAACGACGCAAATTAGAATCTAGTAATGCCTCTTCATACCTCGGGTCTGTAATTGTGGCTGTCTGCTTGACACGGCCCCAGTACGTGCTCAAGTCATATTGCGACTCGGGCAGCTCTCGGTTCCCAGGTAGAGAGGCGGACATGATTGAGGACACAGCTTCTTCTTAATAATTAGTCTGTCCGGACGTGATGCTTAAAAAGGAATGGACAGCTGGTGCTACGAGTCCAGCCCAGATGGCAGACTACCGGACGGGAAAGCGGCAGAAGGATACCGACGAGACTAACGCCGAATCTCTAAAGTACCTCACCTTGCTTATCCTCCGCCGTGATGCGTCACTCCCAGTGGTGAGTCGGATTACACTTCCTTACTCGGTGTGCAATCGTGACCCGCGTTCCCTAGGACGAGGCATGCGAGAGACATGACTAGACATTAAGCGCACGCACAAAGGAAATTTTAGTGGACCGATCTCGGTCATTGTACATATCTTGATAGATAATAGATAACACAAAGCGGGGCACCCGGGTGGTCAAGAAAGGAAGGAACTCGCGGCCGGGTGTGACGAAAAGAATCGAGCCCTAATAAGAGAGGAGACTGTGTGTTGAAATATATTGAAATAGCCTCAAATAATAGAATAGTAGTAAAATGGGCTATCAACAAAACGCTGGGAATATAGGATCCAGGATACGCTTGCTTGTACTTCATTCAAAGTTCGTCCCAAGATATCAAAAAGTAAATCGAATTGGCAAAAGGTAATTATATCGAGCACAGCAGGGATCGAACCTGCAATCTTTAGAGGTCGACATGGGAACCGAAATCTAACGCCTTACCATTAGGCCATGCGCCCTATGAAATTTCGTGATTTATGCCAGTATATATGGGTTACGCTAATGTCCACATCAGTGTAAACACCATGGGCTATCATCCAATCAGTAATTCCGTATCGCAGTCTAGAGGATGTTTGTGGGTGTCGTCAATCGACTGATTTCTTAGCGTATGGCTGTCAAACCTAGGGCAATTCCTATCGAGTTTATCTTTCGGTTGAGCCCCTTGGCCACAGGAGAAATTCAATATAAGGCACGACACACGAAATATTAATCATAACTGTTGTATCTCTATTCAGTGCTTATACTTTTCATCCAGTATCATGATTGGGCTAATTTTCGTGTGTATATGTGTAAATGTGGGATATGAGTCGGAAGTTATGGAAGATGCGTGACCAGACATACACGATATTGCCATACAATCGAGGAATGGGTAAACTATGCCCTAGGTGATCATTAAAAGCATAATCGTCGTTCATTAAGCTACGGAGTGGAAGATAGTATTAGGGACACTCGCTGGTTTGTATGCTGCCCCTTACCAGACAGACACTTCTATCTTTAGGAGTTGTCATGAGCCTCGCGACGGAGTCAGTGAACCTAGTTCCATATGACTTCCATACAACTCTCTGCAGGTGAGGTTCCGGTTCTCGCTATCTTATTTTTTGCCTTTTCTCATGTCTTCTAGCGACAATTATGGCTTGAGGCAGCCATGCCACTCGCCCACACCACCCCCTATTTCAATGCCGACCACTCTCTCGATAATGGTCCTATGACAGAGAGGTGGCCTCATAGCGGGTTCCTACCACGCTGCAAGCGACATATGCCGGCCGGCAAGTGTATAGTTTTAAGCATGCTTGAACCAGGAGAGTAGGCAGACAATATCTTATGACGCGAACCTAATATAGAAAAAACAAGCTCCACGCGACAACGTAAAGTCTAAGTAACGAACAACTAAAAAGATAACTTGTACCGGAGGTCATTCAAGGCTATAAGGCTACTTCCACGAGCAACGTTATTTATTTAATCTTATAAAATATATACACTGAATGTGATATGTATCGCGTAGAGCGGACAGCCTCTAATGTTAAAGTTACTCCGGGGCCATTAGGTAAGAGATACTCCGGGGTTCTAAGCGTAGCTCTCCGCCCAATTATACCTAGGGCTTCTTCGACTTCTTCCAGTCAGCGAAGTTCCTAAGCCACTTCTTCACCGTCTTAATCTCCCACAAATGGGCTTCCCGGATGAACTGCGGCTCTGCCTCCACATCCAAGATGCCGTACGAATCCCAGTGATGTCCCGCGCCCGTGATCAGCAGCTCGGGATGTAGATCCGTCGACACCGTTCGCGGGGGCGCGAAGTTGGAGTGGTAGCACAGGTCATTCCACACGTCCTGGTCTCCGTCGATGAACGCCAGTCGATCGGCACTGAAGTTGAACCCGCCAAACGCGTTATACGCGTCGACATCCGGACTCGACGGAATGGAGTTAGAAGTACCGGGTGGGAATGCCCAGGTACACCATTGCTGTTCGTAGCTGGTATCCACGACCCGGGATAGCAGAGTTGGGCCTTCCTTTGGCGCATCAATATACGCTCCCTTGATGAGTATTAGTTGAGCTCGCCTTCAACCACCGCGGGATACTTTGGGGCGCTCTTACCTGCTCTATACAACTTGTGTAGAGATACGAGCGTGTAACGCTGTTTGCTACATCAGCCCAAGCCGATGCGTTCTGGGTTCCCTGAGGTTGATATGTCAATTTTGATGGCCAGTATACGGGACAAACCAGTTGCTACTTACCCAGCATTCATTACTATTATAGTCTCCCGAAGGACATAGTTGACGAGTATATTTCTTGATATAGTTGGCATAGCTACCGAGGCCTCTATAAGGAAAGGTTGTGTCAGCTTTTAAGGATATATAAAACAATAGGAGGTATAAGAGCTAATTCATTCGCTCTTATCCGCTGTAAACTCCAAGCTCTCATCTAGACCGCAGAGACTTTGAGGTGGCAATGGATTAACTTACGTCCAAGGTTCCCCACGAGTGTACTTAGCCAATGCATAATCCACCTGGGTGATGTCCTCCGGGGCGTCAATGTCAGAGACGTTGCCGCAGAAGTAGAAAAAGTCTCTCGGTCCATAGGTAGAATTCCAGTTTAATTCTTGCCATGTATTTGATTTATAAAATCCTGGGTTGCCGATCGGGTCCTACAGAGTCGTCAGCTGCTGAACAAGAGTTACAAGTGATCTAACGACAACGTCAAGAGGGTGGCCTACGGCAATGGCCGCTGCAAAGTCGCGGTGGTCCGTCAGAGCTTCGAAGCCAAAGAGAGTCTTGAATTCTTGGATTGCTTTAGTCTGGTTTTTGGCGATGAGCAGGTCGAAATTATCAATGATGTTGTTGATCCGTGTCTAGTACATTGGATTATGTTAGTAAGTTAATCCAGCTGAATATCCCTAAAAACATTGTAATTCTCTTGACAGGGCTTAAGCTTCAATAAAAGAGCTCAATAAAGTCTTCTCACATACTACAGATACAGATATGTTAGTATACTACACTTGAGAAAGAAGACATGAGATGTAGGGCACCGTATGATTACATACCAACGCAGTCTTGAGGGGCGTATTTCTGAATAGGATTATACCATTCAGGATAGCCCACAGGAACATTGATCGGAGCCGATGCAGCAATGCCGCCGTAGAGCACATCACCGTACACCTTGATCGTCAGAGCAGTCTGAAGGCCGGCCAAACTGCCGCCGTATACTATCCACGGGGTATTAGGCGCCGTAAGGCTGCCGTTAATCCCAGGAAACACAGCGTTCTTGGCAAAGTAGGCATTATCAGCTATGGTTTGATTGGTGGTGAGAAACAGTAGCTCATCCGTTGTGCTGGTTTTGAACGGGTAAGACTCTCCATAATAGCGGTTCTCGAGGATGACGCCTTTTCAAATCTATTAGCTCCAGTTCCAGAGTTCTGTGGCTTTTCCCCTATGTCATGTAGATTGGGGGAATCCGTGTTGCTAGGTGTCATACCTAGACCGTTTGTGGCTTGCATCAAAATTTGGATGATTCCCGTCTGTAGATTGGAGAACCTGCTAGGCCCGCTGGTTTCTCCTGAGATGTAAAGGTACACCGGTCCGCCTGTCTGGAGGTTAGACTTGCTCGTTCAAGTACGCGTAGTGAAAACTTACCGGGCTTGTAATAGGAGCTGTCAAAGTAGTATCGCTGTTTAAAAGTGCCATTGCTCAACTTTGACTTTGTGAAAAGCTCCTCGTTGGGGAAATGATTAATTTTCTGTTCGAAATAGTGGGCGTCGTATTGGAGCTCATCTCGGGGTGTATCCCGTCTCACTTGCAGGGCATTGATATCCTGAGAGAGAGCGGCCAAGAGGCCAATTGATAACCAACGCATCTTTATATCTTCAAGGTTGGGAAGGAACTATAAGAAGTAAAAAGCCAAGAAGCCAAGGAACCAAGAATCCAGGGCCGTTATTAAGAGATATGAAGACCCGGAGACTCGGAAGCTGATGCCAGCTGAGGTAGTAGCTGGGTAGGCTCACAGGACAAAGAGCATCATGTAGCTAGGTAAGCAAGTCAAGGGTATCATCCAAATAAGCATTACACCACCAGGACTCCATTGCACGATATCAAAATATGGAAAAAAGCAACGCAGAAAACATCCCGTCTAGGAAGGTAGCCCGCGTAGCACTGCATGCTGACTGATGGCATCCCGTTTTGTTATTGGAGAATTACACATGAGTGACGCGCAACTGTGATGATATGCGGTCAGATTCCAGGCAACTACTGCAACTCATAACCTGGAATTCTCTCGCTTCTCTCTGCGGGGTTTCCGTTTTCTGCTTTGTTCCGAATGGCGGGGTATTGCCATCATAGATGACTTAAGGTATAAGAGCCGCAATTGATATTTGTCTTTCAGACTCTCTTAGAAACTTCAAATATTAATAGAAGATATGGCTGGACGATTGCATATATGTAACTAGCAGTTCGTTAAAAGTAGTAAGGAATCTAGTGCTGATATTAATTAGTAAGAAACTCGCATTAGTTTCCCCCGCCCCCGCACTTAATCTCAGTTGTTTGGTTCTTTTGTTCTGGCGCAACTGTTGTTTTAGACACATAACTTAAGTTGATAATGGCATACCTACCTAGGTACCCTTCAATACTCTTTACTGTTGCTTTCTTTCTTCCTTGGAGATGATGTAAGCCATCATGGGTGGTATCAAATAAAAGGGGGCGGTCTTCGTTATGGTAGTGAAAGGCAGCTAAAAGCTTCGATTGATGAGACTTTCATAAGCGGAGACGACATATGCGGACATTAGACTCTTTTCCTCAACATGCAATTGGACTAAGTTGCAACTTTCCTCCGGACCTTGGATGCTGAAACGTTGTTGGATCATAGGGCTGAACTTAATTAAATCTCTTTTGGAAGATGGGCAACGGACATCGATTACGAAAGTATTTGATAAAGCCTAGTTGGTTCAAGCCGATTAAACCAGATATCGTTAAGGCTTTAAGTTAAGGTCTCCGAAACGCCAGCTGACAACCTACGCCAATCAGAATGAGGGCTCTGATGTAGTTATTCTAACACTAACTAGATTAATTTTGTGCGTAACACAAGGGGACAACACCATATTATACGTGTAACCTGCTTATTCATACTGTTATTCGAGAATGCCCTTCTCTCCGAGAATGTAATCTACTTGATTCTTTACACATATTGACGACGAACTGTTCAGTACTCCCATTGCCTTTCACTTCGCGTTACAACAATCGGGTTACAAATACTCGTTAATATATTATCAGGTCTAACTTGAGAGTAATTTGTGTCACCTCGTCGTTTGATCATCAAAACGCGTGTACTTCATTTCACTCTTTTAGAATATCTCCTCTTATACCATCTATCTTAGAAGTTTTCGCCGCCGACTGGCCAGAATACGGACTCAACAGGCTTTAAGCAGATCAAGGGTTAATATTATCCCCCATGAGCCCGCATACAGGATATGAATTATTAACCTCCGATGAGCATCGGAGTTCCAAGGCTGACTTATTATTACTTAAGTCGGGATAAACCTCTTATGTCCGCCTAACTACGAAGCAGGGAGAGAGCTACGACAAGAATGGGGGTGAAGACCAATTAAACGCCGAGTCACGCTATCCCGTAATTTAATACATCACCTATATCCATCCCAACCTTAAACTTCTTAGATGGGGTGTGTGACGGTTAAGCGATCGACGTGCTGATATTACCTAATGTAACGTTCCAAAGGGTGACAGACCGCCCTGTTTGGCTCAGGGATCTCGGTATCAAGATGGTGAATCGCGATTTCTCACGGCTCTAAAGGCTGACATGAGTTTACCCCTGGAGGTTTGGTATACCTAGTATATGGACGTATGATATCATTGGATTGCTGAATAAACACTATTTGAAGCGGCACAGTCGCGCCCTTTTGAAGTCAGAGTTTGAAATGACGACCCTCGTGGCAGTGGGTCGATACTAATACTATATACCTCGTGTTGAAGCTGAGAGGTGAAATACGAACGATGTGACATTATTGCTCGGTACTTGTCGAACTCCCCTCCAATGAGAAACCAGATATCCCGAGGTGCGCGCCCAGGATTATGGTACGAGGCGCAGGACCGCACAGCCATCCCTAATTACTGGGTCGCCGGGTGGTCTTGGTATGCATAAATTTCCCATGAGCTTCAATCTCAAGCGCACGAGGGACGAACTGAGTCGGCTATATCTGGCAACGGCGTGGACTTTTTCTACGCTAGCTCGCCATGGGATCCAGGCGGTAAGGCTGGCGCGGATCCAAGTTGCCGCGTCCGCGCTTAATGCATGGAAGATTAACTTTGAAGATTGGTATGGGGTGATTTGTCATCTGTATAAGATGATATCAATGTCGTCGGCATCCCGTCGGAGGTCTGTTCGTCAGTATAGAAGCATAGAACTTTGCCCCTAAGGGTATAGCATCTTCCATCGCTGCCGAGAGCATAGATTGTGTAAATTATCCCATCCTCCCATCCAAGCATGACTGCCCCATCTGTCCCTCGCAGACGAGCTCGCAAGCCCAAAGTTCGCTCTGGTACGCCCTACTTCATAGAATACACCACTTCATTGTTCGCAGTTGTTAACTGTTGGTCAAGGTTGCGTTACGTGTAAAGCACGAAGGATAAAATGCGATGAAGCCCAGCCAATCTGTGGCCGTTGCGCGAAGAGCCGGCTCTCATGCGAGTACAGCTCTTCTGAGCCAACCCAGACTCAACAACGAAGTCAACGGGGCTATTTGCCCATACTCCAAGCCAAGGCTAGGGAGGATGTTGCCATGCGGTTGCTACTAGGGGTGCAACGCCATGAATTCAAGGCCCCGGAGGTACTCTACTTCGACTTATTTCGATACACCATCGTGAGCAGTCTATCCCTAAACGGGTACGCGAAGCTCTGGTCTCATAGTATGCTTCGCGAGAGCAAGAGAGACGACTGCGTACGCGATTGCATACTTGGGATCGGCGCACTGTGCCGCGCAATCATGGACCAAGTGTACCACACAAAGTTCCTTGGGCCCGCGCTCTGGACGGTGCCAGCGGTTGCTTCTACCGTCCGGAATACACGATACTACCGAGATGCCCTGCAGTACTACACCAAAGCAATATCAAAGCTTCGACATCGGATGTCGCTCGAGGGCCCGCCCACGCAGCGGCGATCTATCCTAGTCATCAGCATCCTGATTATCATATTCGAGGCGATGCAGGGCAACGTCGGGAACATCGACCAGATCATGCACTCCGCGCTGATTATGTTAAAAGACTACCTCTCGAGCCTGAACGGAAAGCAACAAGCCTCCGCCTCGCTAGACGACGAGGGAATTCAGGAAGCAGATTTCTTCCTGACACGCCTATTCGCTTTTAGCTCCTTACTATCCCCTACCTACACCTCTCTCATCGGGAGTTCCGCGTTCCAGAAACACTGGCTCGTGCGAGACCCGATCCCGGACTGGGACGACGACCCGCGGAAGATAGAGATCGAGTTCGAGCGGTACACGACGTCGACCATCATCTGGTGTTTCCGCCAGACGCAGACGAGTTCCGTTGCCCGGGCCCTGGACCTGGTGGAATGCATAGACGAGCATCGGATGGTGTCGAATCGCGCAGACGCTTGGTGCGATTTTATTGAGAGGAAGATAAACCAGGAGACGGACCCCGCGCAGCGCCGCACCTGGAGGACGATACTGGTCCAGGCTAAGATGTTCAGCGTGTACACGACGCACTTTCATGGCCTGGAAGACCAGGAGCGCGTGTGGGACTCGCGGCTCGAGGATTTGCGGGACGCTGTTGACCTAGCTGAGGTGGTCTTGAACGACACGAATTCGTCGGCCTCGTCAACGCGGCTCGTTGAGGATAAGTTGCTTCCGGTCATGCGTTGCTTCATATGCAGGTGTTACGACTACAAGATCCGGATGAAGGCGTTGGCGCTTTGCTCGAAAATCACGCCTCCTTGGTTTGAAAAAGAGGCTATCATGGTCGGATTGAAGGTCAAGATAGAGTTTGAGGAACGCGCGAGGGATGCGTCTGGGTTCATCCCCTATCGGTCCCGGTATAGATGGGACTATTTATCGTGGAATGAGGACCGGACGGAACTGCGCATGGGACTGATTGGAACTATCACTGGCGATACCAAGGAGATTGTAATTCATCGGGATGCGAAAATCGATGATATAATGAAAAATCTGGTCGCTTCATAGTATAGATACCAGACAATAAAAATATGACAATTTTTGAAAAAGGGGGTAAATGCAGTAATAAGCGTTCTTTTTACGTTAGTAAGAGGCAGGCAAGCATCATAACCCTCTTAAGGACACTCGAGGACCTGTATTCTTCTAATTGATTAATTGATGAGTTTTATTTGTTTATTGACTATCTTATAGCTGTGCGGTATACCGTTGTAGAGAAGACAAAAGAGACTAGTTGATAGAAGAAAGGAGGGATAGGGCAACTGCCCAACGACTAAGACCAGAGGATACTATGTCCTATATATGCCTGCTACCTTCAATATTAATCAATAGTATGATGCAATGAACAGGAGGTAAATATATACATATGTACGTATGTGCCTTCCCACTGGGGAGCCGATGTTGGGGTATTGGTAAGTACTTCTCACCCTCTTAGTAGAGTCTTAATAAAAAGGTGCTTGCTTACACTTAAGCACTGTCGTCAAGCATCACCTCAACCTCCTCATCGTCTTGTTTCGCGTTGCCCTCCCGTTCAGCTTTCTCCTTAGCCCTAAAGATATCGATTAAGTTCGCGCCTCTGCGCCGCCTAACCTCTTCCAAGTACTCAGTCCGCGACTTAGTGCTCTGGGGAACCGTCTCTCCTGTTTCCAAGTTTCGCGCGATGGCATCAAAAGCCACAGCCATATTCGTTTCCTTATCTGCCGTTGTTGTTGATGTTGCTGGTGGTGACGCCGTCTTCTCGTCCCAGGAGTTCTGCTTGAGGATGCTTTTGGGGCGGCCCAACTTGGGGCGCGTATTTTCCGAGGAATCACGTCTCTCGTCCATGTCGTCGTCTTCGGATGTGGTGCTGTGGCTTGGTGTTTAGTATTCGCACTAAGGAAGTTACTTTTGTACATACAACTCAATCATATACGCTGACTCCTATGTTGGGAGAGCTAGAAGGTCGGGAGACGACTACTTATTTCTGTGGGTGATGAAAGAATCTGATGTGTTTCGTAGTTGAACTATCCCCTTGTTTATCTCCTTGTTGTGTTTTGTGAAAGAGACAATCTTGTTAAGACAATCGCAAAGGGGGAAGCCTACTATATATAGTATTGTCTTCAGTCCGTCACCTCAGTAACAATGAATTGTCACTACCTTGTTCGTTATATACTCTGAACATGGTGTCGGTTTGTCATCGTTATACTCGTCGCTATACAATGCTTTCACAGAGTTCATGTACTAAGTGCTTAGTATGCTCACTGTACGCGGTAGATTATCACACTGGTTGGTCTTCATACTTGTTTTAATGGTTACATTGCATGCTTCGTGACACATGTCAATGCTATTGTTATGTACAGACCACTCATTTTACATACAGTCTCTACCCTTCCTGTGGAATCCCCCTCGTCTCGAGACCGTAGAGTAGCAAGCGCCAACGCCTTTTTACAATGGGCGAGACGCAAGAAAACAATCCCTGCAGTACCCATCTGAAAAGTGGTATTCGTTTCCTACCGGAAGCGAACCGAAAAGAAATCTTCAGAGTACACGAATTAGAGGGTGATACAACAATATGTATAGGCTCCCTAGGAAGCCATCTAAGACTTATGGAATGGGGAACAATTACAGAATTGTTGCTGAAATGAAAAGGGGTCGTCAGACTGTATGAATCCGAGAGTACAAAAGGAAAAGCGGGGGATGCGTTTTGTTGACACAATGATGAAAGGAGGCTTGGGTATCTGTCGTAATCAAGGAAACATGCGGCGTCTAGAAGCGAGCCAATGTAGTAGTTGAGGAGACCTCAAAAGTCTATTGCCTGAAGGAGCTGTGGTTTTGGTGCGCATCTTGTAGAGCTGTAGTTACTATTAGTGAATGATCTATGAGTTGAATGGGGAGAAACATAATGGATTCTGCATTACTTACTGTGTAGAACGTTGAGCTGGCCTGCTCGGTCTTCGCAAGCAATTTGCAGACAAGAGCCTTCTACTAAATCCAACACGACGCTGTTGGGTAGTTCCTGGACTTCGACATCGGGGATATAGGGAGCGCGGAAGTCACTTAGATGATAACGCTTGATGCCCGTCTTATCCTTCACGTTTGTTGCAACGCCCTGAATGGCGCTTAAGAACAGGAATCCCTGAGTATCTAAGCACATACTGCGGCGCTTCCATAGTAGATTGTCTGGGAACTGTACGTTTACGTCTCCCATATAAGCTACAACAGCTGGCTGAGAAGATACAGAGACGTCTGTCATGGAAGCGGCGGCTAATTGGTCCGCATCCTCTTCCGCGACGGTTGGCGATATATGCGGGCTTGCATTCTTGCGGTTCCCGCCGAGAGAGTTCGACAGACGTCTGATAAAACGAGACGCTCGTTTCTTGGATTTCTTATCACTCGCGCTTCTGTCATCCTCTCCAGAACCGCTGTCACTAAAAACGGCAGGCGATGCAATAGACGTTGACGAGTTGTCCCTCTCACGGTTGAACGACGAGCGACGGCTGGAGATTGACAATCGTCGAACCAAACCGCCAGAATTCTGGTGTGCCGAGGGTGGCCTATTTGGGGACTTCGCTCCATTCGGGGACATTAATGACAAGTTATCAGTCGACTTGCTGGCAATTGATGCCCGGCGATCTTTAATGAAATCTTTGACGATGCTCAAGGAAGATCGCCGCCGCTTCTTTTCACCATCATCTGATATTGACTTCCTGTCACGTCTCTCCTGGATTGTCTCCTTCGAACTCTTAGCTAGTGAGGCCTGCTCTGGTTCGTAGACTGGTTCGGACAGTTCTGCCCTTTGTAGGTCAACAACTAGTGGTGACTGCTTCAATTCAAGTTGAGGATAGTCGCCAACGCCCGGGGCTACTTCAGGTTTCCTGGGCAGGCTCTGACTAGGGTCACGAATAATCCTCGCAGTTACCTGGATTGATTCAGGGCGTCCGCGTGTCGGATTTTGCGACTGGCTTTCAAACATAGTCAATCTGCTGGCTACCGAGAGAGATCTCTCTCTGCGCAGCGTGTTAGGTGTTTCAGGAGTGCCTTCTCTAGAACGTTCGGGTGTAGGTGTATGGCGTGTTAGGGAATCCGCACGCTCTGCTACAGACGGAGACCTCGACGGTTCTCTGATGCTCTGCTTACGAACACTAAAGAAAGTCGAAGAGGGCGCTGCTGTTCTCGGACGAAGATCTTCTGTGCTGGTACTGCTAGAGAGTTTCTCTAGGGCCTTGATTCTCTGTGAAATACTCGACCCTAGGTTGCCCTTCTTAGATTGCAAACCAGCATTCGACGTTTGCCGTGTAATTGTGTGGAGGAAAGCCGCGCCGCCCGCAGAGACACTCCTGGCGCTGCTTTGCGACACGTCGCCAGGTACTAGAAGAGGCCCACGCATCGGGTTTGACACTGTACGAGATAGTTGTGGGGCCTGTTTAAGAGGACTAGAATTCGGGAAAACGGGTGTAATTGGGGATTTCGAGACCAGCATAGGCTTAGCTTCCTGCAATGTTGCCGATTGGAGCTCATCCATTAAATCATCGTCAAGGAGAGGGTCAGAAGTTTCGGAGTGAGGCGTGGTCTTCGACAAATCAGTTTGGATGGGTCTAACGGCGCCTTTACGTTTGGCGGACTTAGGACCAGGATGTATATCCTCTGGGCTCGTTTTCGGGGACAAGTCGGCTCTGTTTCGTTCGCGGTCTTCCTTGGAAAGGGTTATGGATGTGCTTGGTAGAGCAGGAACAGGTTCCGTAGGAATCGCGATGTCTGGTATGGAGAACTTTGACTTTAGGCGCGGAGTCGTTGGCGAGGTTGGAGTCTTGGGCTCATTTGATGAAAACTTCGAGACAGGTAAACCCCAAGGCGATTTGGGTGTGTCGTCTTCGTTTTCATCCACGGGTTCCTCGGTGTCCTGTGCACGAGTCGGTAGGGCAATATCGATCGGATCGTCTACCTCAATAGATTCACGGATTGTTGGCTCTGTTGTTTGTGGGGAATGATCAGGCTCTGGAATTCCGTGGGATTCTCCAATGGCTGTAGTATTGTCCCTTTCTAAGACATCGGTATCCTGTGTCTCAGTCTGTGGCTTTACATCGCGTTCTGGCTTGCCCCCCAAGATGGTTCCCTCCGTATCCAGTCGTAGACTCTCTTTTTCCGAAAGGTCTCCCGGGCTGTCCTGGGACATCATTTCTTCACCATCCTCGCCTAAGTCTTTTGTGGCCTGGACAGTCTCATCTGTTGATTCAGACAAAGACGATGCTTTTGTAGATACTCCAATTTCTGATATTGTCGCGGCTGTCGGAGAATTCGGGTGAGAATCTGATGTATCCTCGGTATTCATTGTCATGGGTGTAGGCGGGTCGATCGCAATACCGGAATCCGCGTGTGATACAGAACGGTGGTTAATGTCCCCCTCGATGGGAAGAGAATCTTTGGATTTATTGTCGACCTCTTCCCCCTCTCCGTTTGCTAGTGGGCTTTCTGTAGTCTGCTCCGGTGCTGCTGAACTTATCATCTTTTTCTTCTCCCTTAGCTTCATCGCCTTCATGAGCCGTGCCTTTTCGGGTGTCATCTTGGCTTCCTTTGTTGGTGGAGGAACTAGTGGTTGGGTGGTTGATTTCATAGAAGCCCCTGAGCTCGTTGCGGGTCGTGGCGGGAGTTGAAGTTCGGCGCCTTGTGGGGTCTCGGGGATAACTATAGATTTTGCGAGAGCAACATCCAGAGTGTTCTGTTCGGTTTCTTCTGCCTTTTCGGTTTGTTCCGAATCGTGAGGGTGTCCTTTTTTACCACCCTTGGAGAATAACTTGAATCCTGCTGGCAAAGCGGCGATAGGGCGGAAATTCCCCGCTGTGGAAGGTCTCTTGTTAACGTCTAGAGATGGTCGCGGGCCGAGCTTCACTTTTGGTTTGCCATATGTATATGTTGCATAACTATATAAATCGGGACGCGTGGACTGGGAAGAAAGGCGTGGAGCCGCCTCGGATTTTGAAGGCGACGATGGCCGGCTGGCTCCTGTGAATTCTGGAATGTTGGCCGTCGAAGCGAAGTTAGTGGTATGTGAGGTAGAAATATGTTGACGATCGAGGACTGCAGGACGTTCCGATGACGATGTCGGGCGAGGTACCGAATACACAGATGACGCACGCCTATCTTCTTCATTAACCGTTGACTGCCTTTTTCTCTCTCTTTCCTCTTCTTCCTCTTCCTCGGCGATTTCATTCAGTCTCCGCCGGCGCAACGAACTCGAGGATGATGACGCGGAACCTGAAGCAGCATGCAGCGAACAAGCTGCAGAAAGCTTACTATCCTTTAGATCTTTGGCTACTGATATTTCGAAGGTAGTATCGTAAGGCGCAAACCGTTCGCAAAATGCATTGAAATGTACTGCTGCACGAGCTGCGCAAATATTTGAGTTAGATTAGCGATGCTCTCCACCGCCTTCACGAATTGCACAATATAATCATAGAAATCAAATAAATGCAGAGATGAGGCAAACATTGAAATAGTCCAATATGGCCAAGCAAAGTTACTCACCTTGGACAAGCCTTGAGCAGTCCTCAGGTTGATATTTCAAGATAACATTTCTCCGTCGATACCTTAGAAAACCGTAGAGAGGCGATATCTCTTCGTATTTTGCGATTGCGCCGCGGATATCGACAATGCCGCCATTCCCACGACTATACAACTCAACTTCATCGCGATTGGCGTATTTGAGAAGAAACCTATGTTGACCCAAGATTTCAGTTAGCGGTAGACGCACAATGGCGAACAAACAAAACAGGACAAGAGATTTTAGACGATATTATGACAATTAACTGTTGAGTAAACAGTAACGCCTCCATCATGAAACGTAGATATAAGCTAGCGAGAAAGGGCGCATCGTACCATCCTCCGGGTTCAGTGGCAGCGGCTTCGTATGCTTCTACAACCTTCACATCCTCTAGCCCATTCAGCGACATTCTTCTAGAAAATTGTCGTCCTAGGCGACGGCAAACCTAGCGGGATCTGGAGGGTCGCGCTGGGAAAGTTTCTGTTTTTCTTATTTTTCGTATGCGTCGAGAGACCTTGGTAAGTTACAAGGAGCCTAGTGGCAGTCGGGATACGCGAAGGATCGGGATGGTTGTCCGGAACCAGAACCAGAGCCAATTCAAAGGACCGGCAGCCTGGTTCGACATTGAGACAACACCATTCGCAGACGATCTAGCAGTTACAATGCGTCGGCGAGAAGATGGTGTCGAGGACGACGCATACAACACGAAACAAGTTCAGTGCATAGATGAAGGAGAGTTTTGAGGCGGCCGAAACGAAAAAAGGCGGGATAATAGTATGGGGTTCGAACAGGGGGTGGGAAATTTCGATAGGGGTTGAAGGATAATAAGACTGTTAGCAGTCTAGGCAAGTAACCACCTAACTACCCTGACATCCCATACTAAACGCAAGTAGATAGACCAGGACCAGGGGGTGATGTCCGGTGCAGAAGCCCGAGCACTAGCAGAATATATACAGTTAGACTGCTTTTTCGTAGTAGGGAAAGTGGTAGAAGGCTAGAATTTATTGACGACGACAGTGCTACGTTGAAATATAAGGGTAGCAATTAATCAATAGAGACGAGAAAAAAAGAATGAGGAGCCTTTGCAATCTCAGAGCTCGTACATAGGTATGGATACTAAGAGCAATTAAAGGAGGGACAATAACACGTGGAACAGAAGACAGCTCTACCTCTCCACCGTTAGAAATGTAAATTACGAAATATACTAACAAGGAGGTATGGGGGTTGACAAGAATCAAAAGAGAGACAGGTAGAATATGGCTGGCTGGTTTGAACAGACGAAAGGATTCGAAGAACTAGAAAATTGATGGTGGTAAGCTTAAACATCAATTGATGGGCGCAATAGCCAATAGCGGTGGCCGGGGAAAGAAAAAAGGGATATCGGAAATTCTTACTCGGTACTGTACTTTCCTACTTAACCCAGTGGGGAGATTAGCCTGTCCAAACTGCGCCCCGTATGGTCGAGACTAGGAGGAGCTCTTAGAATTAACTTGTTAGGTGCATATGTACCATTACATCGCCATACTTTTACCAAACAGTTCGAATATTCCTAACATTGAAAGTATCGTAGGGAAAAGCTAAATGGACCTATTATGTACCTACCTAGCTCAATTATATGTGCTTGACCTTGAAGAACCAATCAAGCCGGCTTGCATATGGTGAAGAAAAGCTATGAGATGCATGCATGGAGGTGTATGTACCTTACTTCACGGTTTAAATGGTCGGCTTCGGTCAACACAACTTCTGTAACAGCGGAGAGACGCTAATCTCGACCACCTTGCATTAGTAGATTGCAGTGCAGCTAAACCCTCCTAATTCTGAGCGACGGAATTGGATATCGACATGCATACCGCAGACGCTAGGAGCCCCGCATCGAATAGCACAGACCATACGCAATCTTCGAGGCCAATCCATTCTCCAGAATACACTTCATTTTCAGGGGCAGGAGAAGATGCCTTTTACTGATCTGCTAGTCAACATATTCCCTCAGCCTTTTTCTCTCTCTTCCATCTCGATCGATCGACAACATGAATCAAGCATTTACGAAACATACCAATACTAGTAGTGGATGTATAAGGATATCTCTGATATAAGACACTAATACGCAGTTCAAACTTCACGTGTCCGTAGGCATAACTTGGTACCAGTTACGGCAGATCATAACCTTAAGGATATATCCATATCCAAAGTAACATCGTCGCGACCCGGAACACCCCCGGCATCTTACATAATCATTCATCTCGACAGATGAGATGTCTTGCATAACCGAATTCGGACGGCCGAAAACTCTTATGTGTCTGCAAGTCATCTATATCTTTTGATCATATAAGTCTACCGACAATGTTGAGAACTCGAGTTATCAAGGCCTCTAGCATCCCACTTGAATGATAGGCCTTAAGAACTAGGTAGTGAGTGATTAGGAGGAATTTTCCTAATTTTCCTAGCCAAGCCTTCAAACAGTGAAAAACACAGAAGACTTAAGGCTATATGCTCCGTTCGTACTACAATTGGCAACCCCCCTTCCTGCATGCAGCACATGCATGCCCGGCACACAGGTTGTAACCCTCCCATGTGCCCGGGAACATGTGTGGGCAGAATATTCATATACTTCGGAGACGATTGGAAAACGGCACCTAATATAGGAAATTAAGAAAAAGAAGCGAAGAAGCAAGTTCAATCTATTATTGTTTCAGGTCGAGATATTTCAACCCAGAAATATCATCAGCCTATCTAATATCCTATCAGCGATTCGATAGCCAGTCCTATACTTCGTCAGTATGCAGGTACAAAGTCATGTTCTACGAGGATCTCTAAACTGTAGCTTGCGTCTGGTCAGACTTCGAAGTGTTCTGCGCTTTGACCCACCACATGCATCCTCTCCCACGATCAGATTCGTCATGTTGTTCCTGGTTCTGCTATATATCTACATATAAGTCCGAGCGTTATGCCAAGTCTATTAACATGACCTCTTTAAGTCTACAATAGGTATCCGTCCTTCTATTCCCATTAGTGCAACGTTCTGCGAGCTCGTGGCACGGGGATTTCTTTAGGGAATCCCGGCGCTGTCGTGCAGAGTACTAGGAACGAGGCCAAACAAGAAACAACACTATAGCTATATCGTTAGTAGTAACTGGGAAGGATAACATCCCTCCCAGCGATCCTTCTAGACAAACAGCTAGTTTTCCATAAGTCTTAGCTTAGTCATCTACGTGGCTTCATAGCCCAACCAACAGATGAACCTTATAGTGTTGCTTTTTAATAGAATACATCGACGACCC
The DNA here is from genome assembly GCA_902825475.1 of Hypomontagnella monticulosa. NCBI lineage: Eukaryota > Fungi > Ascomycota > Sordariomycetes > Xylariales > Hypoxylaceae > Hypomontagnella > Hypomontagnella monticulosa. The sequence continues at coordinate 1,163,326 of CADEBF010000011.1, read as the reverse complement.
CGAGATATTTTTATTCAAGAGAATCCATGGATCTCCCTAAGCTTGTCTGCCAAATCGCACGGTTTTATTATCTTTCTATATCTCCATGAACAAGACAGGCCTGTATATACGTATTCTTATACTCTCCTCTCTACCTAATACGTAACTACAGATCTTCAATCAGAGAATGGGAGTTGCTCATCCGGTAACATCCCATCCCTCTCAAGCGGCTCCCAGGTTAACCTTACTTCGGGCACACAAACTACATGGTTATAATAACATTCAACGTCCCCACGTAGGACAACAAGGTTCCGCTGTTAAAAATAACGGACCGAGTAGATCGGACGCCGGGATATACCCTTCAACACTAACAATACCGGTTGACCTATCAGTTCTAGAGGTACGCAGTCAGGAACACAAGGCGATCCCATAATTCGATACCCGTGGACTGGGAAGATGGATGGATACGTGGACATGTCGGATTTTACTTTCACAACACATTCACTCTCCAATAGGTACCGAAACTTTCATGTTGCCGAGAATTCATTCATTGCTGTAGCCACTAGCGTAGTAACTTCATACACACCTATCTCGTAAGTCCATGCATACATACGTAACTTACTCACCAGTCAGTCAAGTCAGCAAGTGCAAGTAGGTATGGCTTTGCAGTCCCATCCGTCTGTCTCCCACTTTCTCCCAAATGGCCAGGTATTTGTTTGTTCATTTGTTCGTCTACTCCCTAGTAGTGGTATGTCTCTCTCCTGAATAGAAACATGAAAATGACAAGACAAACCAAGCCAGCCAATTTTTTTTGCGGGTTGATTGTCCCCCGTTGCCCCGGCCTCGTTACCGTGTATGGACCAAGCTTCGCCCTCTGGAAATATGTACGCCGTGCCGGAAACTCGCCGTGAAAGTATCACTGCCTGCTGCCATCTGAACGATGGGATGCCAATACAATTGTGTGATTGAGCTTGGGCAGCAGATTCAGGTAGCGGAATATAAACAGGGCAGGTGGCAGGTGGTGGAATGAAGGCGAGGGCGGTGCATTCACTCCTTAGCAAAGGAGCTATGCTTAGGATTTCGACGGAGGAGGTCCGCCAGTGTTCGGAGACGTCGCCTCCGGAGTGACTAGACCGCCGGGATTGGGTATCGCGTCGGGGGTGACCTCTGGTGCATCGCTGTCCTCTAAAGACGGGGGCTCCTCCTCAACCGGTCCTTGGATGATAGTCGGCTTGAAGGTGTCCCCATCGTCGATAGGTATCAGGTCATGGCCTCGGCCACTGTTGCTAGCTGATACACCAATGGCTGGAGTGTCGCCTTCGGCAATCTTCTGTTTAGTAGAACTCACGATCCTATCGGCCTCGCTAACCTTGCCACCTGCGCTGGTGCTATCACCTTCCACGCCGATTGGGTTGTCCTTGTTGTTTTGGTTCTCTAGCAAGGCGGCCTTGTCGAACCGAACAATCATACATGATAGGTTGTCTGTACTAAAGCGAGCTAGGGCGTGGTCGACAAGCTTCTTTGAAGCAGCAACCGGGTCTTGTTCGTCGCGAACGAGGTCGACGGCATCTTGGTCATTACAGACATCCCAAAGCTAAGCAGCTGTTAGCAATTTTATCCAATTGTCATATTACGGATTTTAGGAACTTACCCCATCGCAAGCAATGATGATGAACTCATCTACTTCGGGTTGGATAACGGTTTCGGTGGTGTACGGATGACCTGTTACGAGGTCCTTCATATAGGTGTCTCCGAGAGCTCGGGTGACGGCCAATACGCCGTTTACACGGTTATTAAGGATCAAACCTCCAGCATTGGCAATACGTTTTCCCTCGTTCTCATCGCTACCCTTGTGGTCGTATGAAAGACGCAAGGCTTTACCGGCTCTGCAGAGAATGATGCGGGCATCACCAACATTTGCGGTGTACAAAACCCGTTGCCGTACCGCAGCGCCTTTCAGCTTTGCGTGAGCCGATTCTGGGATTGCGTTAGTAGCAGCGTCGCTTTCGGGCTTGGCCTCTTTAGATTTCGATGCGTCCGTTGCTTTTGAAGCGGCGGCGGCAGCCGGGGCGATGGCTTGGGAACCGGTGGCAGAGCTTGAACTCGGCACTCGGTCTTCCCAGCGCAAGACAGCGATTGCTGCCGTACAGCCGCTGTTCTTAAGAGGCAGCTTTTCTAGCTGCGCGTCCACATTGGTGAAGGTCTGGTCAAGAAGTTCGGGTATGGGGACGTTAGGGTTTCTTCGTATAGTATCTTCAAGAATGAGATGTAGCTTCTTGCCACACCAATCGGCAGCGAAGGTGCCGGCATGTCCATCGAAGATTGCAAAGTAGCCATTGTCGGTCTCGATCATGTCCTGCGTACCCGGCTCAGAATGAGGGTCGCCGTCTTCTGACGTGGACTTTTGAGACTTCAGGCTCTTGCTGCCCGAGTCCGGGGCGAGGAGAGGTGCCGGAGTATGTAGGAAGTTGTAAAGGAACGCATGTGTATCTTCCATCGTACGACGGCATTTCTTGTTCCTATCTTCCCAAACACCGACACGAAAGGTAGATCGCGGGCCAGGGACGGAGTCGCCGGCCGAGTTGTTATGTTGGCCTTGAGGTACCGCAAGCGATTGATCCTGTTTGCCCAACTTCTGCAGAGGTGTTTGACTGCTTGCATCGCTATTCGTTCTGCCAACTTGACCAAAATTCAAGGATTGCTTGGCACTAGCTATGAGGCTACTTGCTTTGCTTCCAACGCCAGAACTTCTGCGCTTCTTCTCGGAATTGCCCGTGTCGGGGTTCTGGCGCCCGGGAGGACTGCCATTCCCACTGCGCTTCTCGCCACTAGCGGCCTGGTCGGGAGATTTCGAAGGAGTACTACTTGAAGGAGAGTCGTGCTTTCGGTCTGGCGATGGAGACTTCTTGTCTGATTTGGACTCGGCGACCGCGGGATCAGATTTCGCCGCAGCAGAACTGGAGCCGCCTCCAAACATTCTATTAAGCAGCCCTCCCTGGGAAGAGAGACTGCGACGCTTGTTTCCTGCCAGGTTTTCGAAGGTTGGGATCGCGGCCAGGTGGAAAAGGTGGTAATGGGGTTAATTGGTGAGGATGCGCCGAAGTTGTTATGGGATGCGGAGAAGGGTGCAGATCTCCCAATTTCCGATACGACGATAGAAGGTGTGGTTGTCCGCGACGGGCGAAATTCTTCTCGGAAGTTTGTATGGAATACCGTCAACAAATTGAGCAAAGTAAACGCTCAAGCAGGTATGCACAGAGCTGTCGTCATATATGAAGTGTGCGACTGGAGGTCTTGTGACGGAGGTGGGACGCTAAGAGCGACTAGGTTAGGCACTTTAGTTAGATACTGTCTATAGGAATCTGTTCGGCTCGAGGCATAAAAGTCTTTAGCCGTAAGGGAGTAGATGAAACGGAGAGAAAGAGAGAATTTACAGCACTATCAGGATAGATAGTACTAGAGATTAAATAAGGGTAGGAGACGAGTGAAGGTCGAAGGCGAAAGGCAAAGGGAGACAATAGGACAATGGGAAATGATTGGGCTGTGTAAACACAACCTTAGAACCACAGGCCAAAAAAGATACGTCAGGTAGGGCGGAAGGTAAGGTAGAGGACTCGGGATGTAGGGGTAGATCAGGTAGAGGCAGTGAAGCAGGGATTAAGAAAGCGATGAACCAGAACGCAACACGCTCTCATATCTATTCTTTAGGAGTCATTTAGTGAATTTCTACTTACCGATTGATCAAGATAGTCAGTTTGGCCAAAGACGGTATTCGAGATGCCCATGAACCGAGCAAGACAAGACGATACAAGAGTCGTGGCGCAAACTTGGACTGTGACTTAAAGTGGTGGTGCGTTGTAGTAAAGTAACGGGCTGATAAATCGTGGGGTGTGATGTAACAGAGTTGAGAACGAGGGGAGAATCTACCAGTCTACTTGCACAAGTGCCAGGCGGGACCCTGAAAGCGCTAGAGCGATTATTGGTCTGTGCGTCACCTAACTCGCGCCTGTGTCACTTTAGGTCGTGGGCACAGTGGGCGTAGTGGGCTGTATTAAGTGGAAGAATACAAACTGGAAGCGGCAAGCCGGCGCTTCGGAGCTACAATAGGGTCCGGGACGTTCAATCTGGTTGCACACCTACACGCCTAAAGTACCAAGTTCGTAGGTACCTCTCCACAGTCATACATGCACCAGTTGACATGCGTAGATATCTACTTATATTCAATGTTCTCCAATTGACGCGAAAAATGATCAATCATTTTTGTGTTAAATTGAATTATATACCTTTCACTTAGTTAACCTGCCTGCCTTCAGATAAGATAGAGTATAAGACGCCTATCCTTATAGTTGTTAAACCTCATGTGGCTTGCTGCCACGCACTACACCTAGACACCCACACGCCTATATACTAATCCTAAGCACGTACACGAATATAACGATATACCAAATCATTCAAATACATAGCATTCTGGCAGTTGGCAAAGAGTGTAATCGACACCCACATGTGTAAGACGTGAAGGTGCATAGTTATCAAAGTAGTTTTCGAATAGCCCCTTGTTCGATAATGACACCTTATACCCTTAATGCAGAATCCTCATCACCCAATTTGGCACAAGCTATACTGTGCTATAGTAAGTTCCGAATCATCCACGAATGGCTAGCTTAAAACTACCTACTTACTGTAGGTAGGTAGCTATGACGGTCGTGTCAACTTAGAGCCGTCAGCTGTGGATACAGACCAGAGCAGCGATTTGCCGTTTCTATAACCGGAAGCATGCTACTGATGGATGCTCTAGTACGTGAGATAATTGGCATCCATGGATTAATAATGATACCACTCAACGAATACATTTGTAATGTCTAGCTAGAACTATCATATAAGTGCCCTTGAAGGTGACATTAATTTAGTATATAGATATAAGCATTTATCCACCGTAGAGTCTGGTCCATACTAGCCTATGTCGACCTACCTATCTATTTGACGTGTTGCTAGCTAATTGTATCTATATCATCTGGAATTGGTTTATACTATCTCCGATATGCCAGAAACTTTCGAACCGGCTTTCCCGGATCGGGATCGGCCGCTTATAAGCTTCGGGTTATCCTTTGTCGAATCACTCCTAAAACACGCGGACGATACCTTCGGCGCATCTAGGATATATGTCATATGCTCAAGGTCCCTTGCGGGAAACACGACGTATCTCGATGGACTTAAAAAGGCACTTGGTGATAAGATCGTTGGCGTTCGCGTTGGCATGAAACCGCATTCTCTCTGGTCTGAAATACTAGAAGTTGTAGCCGATACAAAGCAGTATGACGTAGACCTTATCGTCACGCTAGGGGCGGGTAGCCTTACGGACGCAGCCAAGATAGTATCATATGTATGAGTGTTCTAACGGAAGCAGGTCCTTAGGTGTCTCTAGTGCTAATTGTGGACTAGGCTTTAGCAAACGATGTCTCAACATATGCCGGGCTAGATAGCCTCTGCCCAACAAGCTCACAGAAGCGTGAACATATTAAATCGTCGAAAGTACCCGTTGTTTGCATCCCGACCTCGTTGTCGGGAGGCGAATACTCGGCCTTCGCCGGCGCAACAAACGACAAGACCGGCCAGAAGCACTCGTTCTCGGGGGCATTGCAAAGTCCTGCGTTGGTGATCCTTGACCCGGAGCTTACCACGGCAACCCCTGATAGGATCTGGCTGAGTACCGGCATCAAGGCTGTTGACCACTGCGTGGAGACTCTTTGCTCCCTGCAGAGTGATACCGCATCGGACCGAGACGCCAGGCATGGGTTAGCTAAGCTCATACCGGGCCTAATAAAAAGCAAACAAAATCCTAAAGATCTCGAAGCACGACTGGAGTGTCAACTTGGTGCTAGAGATGCAATGAGTGCCTCTTCTCGAGGGGTGCCCCTAGGAGCAAGTCGTAAGTTAATCTGGGTGTCGTCTATTACCCCTTAAAATTTCCCTCCCGACGACCACAAGTCTGCATGACTACCATAATCTGAAAATTACAAGAAATAAAATGGTATGAGCAATGGTAGCCGCTAACTTAAGATGTTGTAGATGGCATTGGCCATCAACTAGGTCCGGCAGGTGTAGGTCATGGTGAGACCAGCTGCATTCTCAATCCCGCCGTATGCAAATACAATTACGCAAAGCGTGCCAATGTCGAGCGACAGGACGCCATCATCGAACTCCTTTGGGAGGATGCTAAAGCCCAAGAGATCTTCAATCAAAGAGGATTAGAAAGGGGGAAGGCCGATCTTGGTGATCTGATGGATGCTATTATCCGCTTCCTCGGGATGCCTCGTACGCTCAGCGAGTTTGGTATTGGGGAAGATAAACTGGAAGAAATTGCTGAACACAGCTTACACGACCGTTGGGTTAAGACTAACCCGGCTCCTCTTGACAAGGAGGGTGTACTTGAGATCTTGAAGATGGTGCTCCATTGAGCTATGTTCGTAAATCTGTATCGTTCCGCATGAAATAGGATAAAATGCATAAAGAAAAGCGCCAAATTCAGACGCTCTATGCTTGAAACCACACACATTAATCCTGCAATAAGCTTGGCCTTGATGAACCCCTAGTTGCCGCAAGTATAACTCTACTCCTAATTCCAGACCTACTTTCTCAGGCTATCGAGGCGAGCTTGAAGATCATCGTCGCCGGGATCGCCCCCACCACCACTGGGACCGCCAATGGCCTGGGCGATCCGACCTTCGGGGACCTTCTCTGTCTGAAGGCCTGTCGGGGTCTCTCCGAACTGTCTACGGTTAGATATGGGGGCCCGTAACGTACGCTTAGTTGGTCACTTACTGCTTGGTTGAGGTCGACTCCAATTTCTTCTAGAACTTGCTCTACGACTTCGTCGCCCTCTTCCTCTATACCAACATCCATGGCATCGTCAATCGCGTCATCCATCATTTCCTGTCTCTCGTCCATAATCGCAGTCTCTCGTTCGAATTCCATAGCGATACGTTGCAACGCGGGTAAGTTCATCGACCGGTTCATGCTTCCGAGTGCCACTGTAGCTCCTTTCATGGCTTGCATCATCTGTTCGTTGGTTCGATGGGTCTACAGCGCGTTCCCGTTAGTATGTTGCTACCAATGGATCGGTGATTATGAGCAACTAACCTGGAGTCGTAGGGATATCTTCTGTAGCTGGCTCCTCATGCCGTAGAACTTCTCGACATATCTACAGAAGTATCACTAAGTCAGCCAAGTCCTTGATCTAGCCGGTTGTAGCTGTAAGAGAGTCCTAACCTTCTCGTTCGTACGAGATCCTTTGCCTGTATTTTAGCTGCTCCCATCTGCCCCTTCTGGGCGCTTTGCTTGATCTGGCCGACGAGGGTCTTCTCTTGTTTCTCTAGTTTTACTCGTACTTGGTCTAGTTCTCGGATTGCCTTGTCGATCATGCGCTGGTTCTTGCGCAGACGCTCCGCGGGCGTCATACGCTTTCCGAAAGCCCATTCAAGGATCTAGTTATGGCCACTCAGCGTTCCATTACAGTGAGACCATTCGGAGATTGAGGTAATTTGGTAGCTTACATTCATCGTCGCGGCTATCGGGATAGTTTCCACCAAATGAACGACTGCTGTCTACGGGTAGAAGGGGGTGGAATATGTTGAGTTTGTAGAGTGCGAATCGTGGTTTTCTAGGAATCCTAATGCGCCTTTACGGAGGAACTGTATTTTTCTGTTATGCTGGTGAAGGTCTTGCGAGTGCCGGTTTCTTCTGCTTCGTACTTGTTCTCGGCGATACGTAGGTAATTCGTAAGTTGGCTGGCAGATACCGATTGATGGGAACCTAGAGTAGATCGACATAGGCCGTGACGATAAAGGGGTACGTACCGCGTTATCGGTGGCTTGGGAGTTTAGTGCACCTGCTTCTCCAGGGCTTGCTTGCACCAGTTGACCTGATCAATTAAGCGGGTGGGGATTTGCTTCATATCTGCATATGCGTATAACGAAAATGACATCGAGCTGGATCCATTGGAAAAGCGTAGCCAATCACATGTCCCCGGGAGTATCAATCATACCGTAATTTCGCCTCAATATAAAAAGTATCACCACCTACCCACTTACCTAGGGTATCCATCATTCAACCAACTAACGATTTGACGCGTGCGTCAATCGATCGAGTCACGCTAACGAATTATCGAAGAACTTCTACCATTGACGATACCCATGAGTCCGGGACTCTAACGATAGCGATGAGCCAAGATTATTTCGCCTCTAAGGGCTCGAAGGGCAAGGCGCCTAATGGCCGAAATCATGACGAAGAAGACGCACCGCCTCCGTCTACTCCCGGAAGGCCTGGTTATATGACTGTCGGCAATGGATCGACATCGCAGCATGCCTCGCGGCTACAGTCACTCATAGACCACGATTCCGGCTACGGAGGTAGCGTTATGGGAGACGATATCGGCTCATCAAAGCGAACCTTTGGCTCCCCCCGAACCGATCCGTCCTTGTCGGGGGACATGCCGTTGCAACGCCAATCTACTGGTAACCTTGCCGCCGAACACCGAAACCAAGCAACGACAGTTCACCAGATGCTATATAACCAGCATAGATCGACTCTAAGTCGCTCTATTACTAAAGCAGTCGAACTCCTACGAGCCCTACAGGAGATGAACGTAACCTGGCCTGCACATTATCCTTCAGTCCAGCGAGCAGAGAGGGCCTCTCCCGAACGACGTCATTCCCGGCCAGGCCTACAACATACCTTCTCCATGGCCGGGGAATCAGCCTCTCCGCACCACAACCGACCATTGCGACGATCAATGACGACAGTTGAAGACCACGAAGCTGCGGAATCCAGTAGGAATGCCGAGAATAATGACACAGCTGAAATACCCAGGCTGGTCTCGCCACAGATTGCCCAGGAGTTCTCGGTTCTAAAGCTAGACCTCAAGTTAGGCGCGCTGCATCAGACGGAACTCGTTCATTCTCTCGAGAAGGGATCTATCGCTGCGTTGCTCGATGGGAAGATTAGCTCCAGCATTAAGCACCTAATCTTACTTCGTGAAAGGATAGAAGATACTGCCAGCAAGGTTCTGGTGACTGGTGATCTGAATGCTGGAAAGTCTACGTTCTGCAATGCACTATTGCGCCGTAAGGTCCTCCCAGAAGATCAGCAACCCTGTACGAGCATATTCTGCGAGGTTCTGGACGCGCGAGAGAACGCTGGTGTCGAAGAAGTCCATGCGGTCCACAAGGATGCAATTTACAATCGGCACGACGAATCTACTTATGATGTATTTCCCTTGCGGGATTTAGAGAAGATCGTCATTGACAACGCTACCTATATGCAATGCAAAGTCTACATTAAAGACGTACGAACAATCGACGAGTCATTGCTTAACAACGGCGTAGTCGATATCGCTCTAATTGATGCCCCCGGACTCAATTCCGACACTACGAAGACGACGGCCGTATTCGCGAGACAGGAAGAGATCGATGTAGTCGTCTTTGTGGTTTCTGCCGCGAACCACTTTACGCAGTCTGCGAAGGAGTTCATCTGGGCTGCTGCGGCGGAGAAAGCGTACATCTTCATGGTTGTCAACGGCTATGACATGATCAGAGATAAAGAACGATGCCAGAAGATGATATTAGAACAGGTCTACGGCCTAAGCCCCCGGACCTTCAAAGAATCTTCAGAGCTGGTACATTTCGTATCCAGTAATGCCATTCCGACAAATCCGTCGCCTCCGGGTGGTCCGGACGGAGGCGGTAGTGGCAGCTCGAGTGGCGGTGGAGACGACCCCAGCGATGACCCTAAAGGAAAGGGCAAGGAAAAGGAAAAGGAGAAGGTTCGGGACTTCGAGAAGCTAGAGCAGTCCTTGAGACGATTCGTCTTGGAAAAGCGAGCACGATCTAAGCTTGCTCCTGCTAAGACTTACCTCCTGAACATCCTAAACGATGTTAACGTACTAGCTACCGTCAATTCCGAGGTTGCCCAATCCGAACTTGAGCGAGTGACGAAAGACTTGGAAGAGATTGAGCCTATGCTCGAATCTTCCATGAAGGCAAAGAGTGAAGTCGGCGACAAGGCAGATCAGGTCATCGATGACACCTGCAAGGAAATCTATGATCACACCCGAAACGCTCTTAATTCGGCGATCGTTCATGCTGGCGATGGCAATCTTGGTATCCCCTATCCAGGCTTATTCCATGTCTTCGAGTATGCCGAAGAATTAAAAGAGGCAATGTTGTCCCAGATTTCAGCATCCGTCACATCGTGTGAAGAGTACGCAAGAAACCGAACCGTCGGTGGCGTGAACATGATCAAGCAGCTCGGCATCATGCATCTCGGCAACGAATATCACGACCTCAATTTCCGCCCCGACGTCATGTTCCGAAGGAGGCGTGATGTGCTCGCAAAACAGATTGACGTATCTACCGAATTGCTGGATTTTGTCGACTGGTCTACAATTTTGCAACGCCAAGAGAAGGTTGCTGGCACTGGTATGGCGTTGACTGTCGCTACTGCCGTCGGCGGACGGCTGATTGGCAACATGGGATGGATGGATCACACAATGACCGCAGTGAAGATCGTTGGAAACGATAACCTCCGAAAGCTAATTGTCCCTGGCCTAATTCTAGCAGGTATGTATTGCTATAGTACACTAATCTTAAAACCTGATGCTAATGGTGGTCATAGTCATCTCAGCTGCAGCTTATGTTGTTCAGCAAATACCGCATTCACTACCTCACCGTTTGTCTAACAAAATCTCAACGCAGCTACAAGCAATTGAGTACGTCCACGCCAACAGCCACCGCATTTCAGGTGCTGTGGGCAAGGTGCTCCGCTTTCCTGCCGACAATCTCCGAGTCGCCCTGACGCGTTCTGTAGAACAGCTTGGCAAACGTCGAGAGGAGACGGTCAAGGTCCGAGGGGAAAGCGAGGTGGCGCTCAAGTACTTCGGCAACCTCGTACGAGAGAGTGCCCACCAACGCAGCTTGGTTGAGGACATAGACCTTGATGCGCACCCGCCAGGATCTGTCGGTATGAATATTGCATGAATCAAAAGAAACTCGTCTATGTTGGCATAAGGTGGCGTTCGGGGGATACATTTGAATTAACAGCAGGCCATCATCATGTCTATTCCGGAGCTCGCCCTCCTCGTATTACTTTGTTCTCTGGTGGTTCTGGTGAATGATGGGGGGAAAAGGGATGAGTGACGTAGATGGCGGGCGGTTTTCCGGCGTCTCTAGAAATGATTGAAGGCTGAACAGTTCGAAGAACTCTACTCTCCTATTCGGTCCATCTCTTCCCACCTCGATTCTTGTGTACGTACTCAAAAGCCGTGCCAAATTGCCGGATCCACCGGCCCTTTACGAATTCAGCTTTGTTTAGACAAAAGATCATCTCGCAATATGACCCGCCATACCAGTACTACTCTCATGTTACAGCCTGGAAACATGGGCCTGGCGTGTGACAGTCAAGCATACAGTAGTCTTGAACTAGGAGGGGCATCTCGTCGTCAAGCTATAGAAGCTGCCTTTTCGATTAGGGCGATACGTGATTGGGAAACCCGTCCGTGGGCGCTAGATTGGCATGCTCCTGTCACATGCCTACCTACTCTACACAGGGGTTAAGGCCGCCAAGACAAGCGAAAATGCAGAAAATTAGATCATCATAGAATACGTCTACCCCAATTTGCCCCGAGGAAATCCATCAGTGATCAGTCCGTGAGCTCCTTTTAGAGATCTATGATACACTACTCCTCCCATGAATATCCCGCGCAATCATACTAAGAATATCTCGCTTACTTCCGTCAGGGATAACAATGCTACATAAAATACGGATTACAGTAGGTACAGACATTAGAGAATGTCACTGCCACGTGGGAGATATCAGCAGTACCACTTAGCACCTGGGCATGGGCAAAGACATTAGCTCCGTCTCGTCTGTGCTCTACATAATAGTACGGACTCCACTATCAACCTGAGAAGATCCTTGTTTAAGACGGGTATAATAACCAAAGAACCAATGTGAAACCCCTCTTTTCATTATCCCCTTCTAGTCAGCGATACATCCTCGTGTCCACAATATTGGACATAGTCTACCGTTCCATTCAGCGCAACGTCCAGAAGAGGAAGATGACTAACTAATCGGGTATCGCCTCATCCAAACATTCAAGCACTTGAGCCGTATCTAACATAAGCACCAAAATTTCCCAGCATGTCGGTTACATTTGTAAGCTATAGTGACACCGGATAGTCCCATCGTGCTAAGTAGCATGAATACCAAGAAAGCGCTGCACTAACACGTAACCATTCCTTGAATCAAGTGGCTCGACTGCATACTCGTACATGTACATAATAGGCTCGTACTAGCGCCTCTCTCTCGCGTCCCATATGCCTGTCAGCTGGGTCCAAACGTGTTGGACGAATCCGGCTCGGGCCGCCCCCAACTGACCTGGATATCGGACTACAACATCGACGACTGTGCGCTCGCCGATTGGCATGTCAGCATGTAAGCATTAGCTGTGCCACCTTGAGCCCTTGAGCCTCCAGGGGCTCAAAGAGAACCTCATGGTTCGTATGTACACCCCATTTTCGTACCGTTCGTACCCTATTTGATGAGACCGGTCAAGACGATCCTGCGATCCTGGTGTATATTACCACTTTAATACCAGCTAGGAGTATCGAATCATCATATTCGATTGCATTTCCTTTCCCTCACTTCCTTCCGTCCGTCCCCGGCCGATCCGACAAGGCCTCCTCTATCTGGGGTAAGTAGCGAAATAATGTCGACCCAGAGCTGAGGAAAACAACCCTGCTTATATGACACGGATATGCACCAAGGGACGAAAACGTGCTAATGTCCGGCATGGGGTGTAAAATGGCGTCAACTTCGGCTACATGCTTAAACGATAACAACGGGCGCGAGCGTATCGTATCGTTCGTTTCTCCCGTACCGGGGGTGCCTGGTTGACGCGTCTCATGCTGACCATATGGAGATCATGGGGTGGCCACCTGGGGTATCAAAAAACACCGAGCAGAGGCAGGCTGGCGTACTACCTGAACAGCCCGGTCATCGATCGCATTCTATATCCGCCACAGGTAACGTAATCATGATCTCAGTCGTACAACTATCGAATTAATTAATGCAATGCGTATAAGATCTTCATTACTAGTGATTGGACTAACGCCCTACGTAGAATCATGACTATAGACAAAATATGCCGGAAATATCGTAAGCTTATGTATGCATGTGTGTATGTACGTTCGTTCGCTCTCTCATAGCACTATGCTAAGTGAGCCGTCCTCGTGTAAGCAGTCAGCCATGCCGTATCTCCCAGACTCCAAACTCCATTGTAGCACCCCCGTGATGAAGTAACGACACCATTTAACAAAAGATTTCACCTCCTCGTTTAATCGTGCATCCGAAGATGTCATCTCACCGAGAGACGCAGCCGCGTCTTCGAAGCCCCTCATGGAATCGCGTAGAGCCGTTTCGATCTCATGGGTTACCGTGTCGAGGCTCTGCTTTTCAGGCTTGCAGTTCTTGAATATGACCGGGACGAGGTTGAAGAGCGACCCTTGCGCCTATAAGAGCGTTGTTAGTATCGACATCTGTAGATTTAGTGGGTATATCGTAGATCGGCTTACGATTTCCTTCTGCACGGAGTATATATCATTAAGAATAAGACATATAACAACTGTTTCCTTCCAAAGCGCCTTCATAGCTTCACACTCCATTATGGACTCAGGAAGCCTGATTTTGAGCATGCAACTAGATAGAGTGTAAGCGGGGCATCTTAATAGAGGCTTTATATGGCATGACTTACTCGGTAATCGCGATCTGGGGCGCACAGCCGACAGACCCGGAGCGTATTTCCAGGTATTTTGAGACTGACGGGATAGAACCCCGCATACGATGGCCGTGCTCAACGCCCACTTGAATCATGAAGTTCTCCAACTCATTGTAGAAACGTTCTCGCTGGATTCTGTCAGTCGCACTCCGCATACCACGACCAACGTCCGCAAACAAGGCCATATTAGGATGCAATGACTGCGGTTCCTCGAAGGCCTCGTCTGATTCCTCACGATCAAGGCCTAGGAGGTAGTGGACAGTGCTGAGGGATTTCCGGTAATAGGCACGGGCAAGTTCCTCATCATTTGAAACTTCGGTGTCTCCCGCATCAACCTCATCATCCCACACGAAGATCCACACAGAATAAGCCGTAGCTATCTCGAGCTCGGGCCATTCTGCGTCCGGGTACCAACTAATATAGTACGATCAAAAGTCAGATGAGATCTCTGGGCTGAGTTTCAGACTAGGCTGGGGGGCTAGATAGACACCAACTTACAGTGAGATAAGACGGGCAAAATCAGCTTTCTTCAACGCCTTCAGCTTGCGCTCATTGGTGATAATACGCTCTAGCAGCGAGTCGACAAGCGCCTCAAGCCGCTTTGCGTGTGGGTTGGCGGCCATAGGCCACTCTGCAAAGACCTTCCATAAGTCTGGGAGGTGAAGTGTCTTCCCGTCAAGTTGGGAGGCTAATACTAAGGCGTCACTACGAAGACCTTGTTGGACTTCGGGTTGGACCCGTTGGGGTTCCTCATAAGTATATTTGATAGTAGCCCTGGGTAAGGGGCAGGGGAAAAGTATAGAGAATAACTTGGAGCGTGTCTGCTGCGCGAGACGGAGTAGAGTAGTCATCCTTCTGGACTTCATGTTTCTTTGGCTTTTCGATTTGGATATGTCTTTGGTTCTCAAGCTTCTAAGTCTTAGAGGGGAACTGTCGATGAGTGTCTGCCAGACATGATGATGGGTATCTCGGGATCCACGTTCTCTATATATGAGAGTGTCGAATGGGGCTCTCCGCTTAGCTGAGACTTGTGGAAAGTAGTTTGAGACTCAGCCGGCTAGTTCGAAGGTAGTGACAGACGGTTGGGACGCAACCAGGTCTAGAGGCCAATAGTTTCCCTATCTCGCAAACCCGAGTAACGAAAGGTTACCTATCACCACAACCTAATGCGGCGTGACGTCCGGAAAGGGCAAGATGGTGTGCTGCTCTCGAATCTTAGGAGTTGGAGAGACCCGGTCGACGGTATATAACGGCATCTAAGGAGGGATGTAAGGAGAGCAAGATCCCGCGAGTCTGGGTTGGATGCGGGCTTGTCGTGTAACCGTCGACCCACGCTGGCAGGTGTTCCCACTCTTGTTGTCTAGTTGCAGAATATACCGAACGGCGCCGTATTTGGACGTTCCTGATAGGTAGGTGAAGATGGCAAAGGTCTAATGACATGCGGCTTCTCTATACATAAATGTAACGGGACACACATAGGATTGGTCTAACCTACTGGCTAGAGCCGGGCGATGGAGATAAGAGACACCTCAGCAGTTCTAACTCTATATGATATAGGACACCAATATTAGACTTATTTTTCTGCGTACTATGGTATAGTCTTCCATGGCGGAATCTACTTAAGCACGAAGGCGACGAAAAGCACTCCATACCCATTGTTCTAGTGGTATCGCCCCCCAGGGTCCTGGGTCCGCTAGGCGGCTAAGCCATCCTCAAGAAGGAAATGAGGAATGGGCTAACTACTCTGGTAGTAGGTGTCGAGCCGGCTAAGACTTTAGACCGGTCGACTATATGATACCTGGGCTAGTAGCGTTGTGCAATACGACTAATATACAGAGTACCATGGAATATCGTACGGCAAAGTAAAGTGAGACGTGTTAGTTCCATCCAGAAGTCCAACGCAACTCTAATCAAGTTTGATAGAGGATAGTCTAGGGTGGTTGTCTCTCATTGGTGGACAGCAATGGACAGGAACAGATCGGGAAAAAGCGTTTCCAGAAACGATCCTGACCTATACTTCACCTTATACTTACCGGGCTTACCTAACATACCTAGGTAATACACGCCACGATGTATACAACCGGAGCATGACATCTTCCTTGTTGATACACTAGCAACTTTCGATGTGCTAGGTTCCCTTCCGCAACTGTGGAGGTTTGTCTGGTTTTAGCAAACCCCCCTTGCCAACGAGTTTGATGATAAACGGGGCGCCAACAGGGGGGTTGAGGACCTCCTCCTCCCGAGGTCCACTCCACACCGAGAATCTCGCGTGGGGTATACCTTAGCAGAGTATAAGAAATAGTGCAATCGTCTACAGTGTTATGAAAGCGCCTTACTGTATGAGGATAATAGGAACACCTTACGTAACGTTGTAATTATATCTCCCGTATCTGGCTACGATATTCTTTTCTTTTTTAGGGGCATTTTCAATAGTAGACGGCAGAGAAATTAAGCATATTTACCGACGAGGCTCCCAGGCTCCATATAGGTAAAAGGGGGTTATTAGATATTTATCATATTTGTATAAGACCTGCTCTGTTGAGTCTGTTCATATATCTCATGCACGTGTGAGACGCATGGCGGTCCGTTGCGGGACTACCGGCGTGGGTGGTCAGGTGACAAGGTCGGATGGTTGGCATCCGATGAATGTCACGGAGCAATTTGTTGTGCAACCGGAGAGAAGCTCCTACTTAGGCATTTGGTTGGCATATGGCCGTTTATGTAAACATAGACTATCATATACCCTAACATATACCCATGTCTTCTTGTGATGCAATCGAACCCGCGATATCCTAGTGTAAGACAATCATTTTTGCCCTTTTCTGCATCAAGAAGTATGTTAGGAGCCTAAGGCATGGACAACTGTAAATTCCCCACCGACTTATGGCTGCTGATAGGGGAGATGGTCGAGGCAGAAAAAAAAGAGGGCGGTCCAAACTCCGACTTTCTTACGTTAGATCAATATTCATACGTCGTGGCAATCCCCCCCATTCCAAATCATGTATCTCACGCCGACGATCTTCACACGACCCTTTTCTTTGGGTAGAGTTGGGAAACATAAGTTATATGTTAATTTATATAGTTCGACGCATAGAACATGTTGCGCATTCTGCTGTTATGTGGCGCGTTCGAACGGAAGCCCTAACAGAATCCTCAGAGCCAAGCCTCTAGAAGCAGGGCTCGACTTACGGACAGGGATTTTTAGGAACCTAGGACCTCGTGTGTCGGTATCACTTTTTTCACAGCTCCGCAGGGCCACGAATCCCAGCGAATACCCTAGCGGGCGCCACTCCCTTGCTTGCATATCTACTCTCAAGCAGGCAGGTTATTAGTTCGACGGCTCCAACGGCAAGCTTCCGGTAGCTGTTAATGGACTCGGCACGGGTCGTGGTCATCCACCCCCTAGTCAGCATCCGTGGGTAAAAAAGTCTAGTGTTTCAAAACACCAAAATTTCAGAAAAAGTCTTTTTGCCCAAAGTCCATTGCTTCGTTTTCTTTTCCCTTCCTATTACCTGCTGCTGCGCCTTTTTGATATCATCTCTTGGCCATGGTGAAAGAGGGGGATTGACGTCGATGAACCATGAATAGGATCAAGGAGACGCTTGCTAGAATAGCCCGTGCCGCTCGTGGGACGCGGGACCCATCCACCTCTTCTAGCTTGCGTCTGGACCGCGTTGGTCGGTCGAGCAGCTCCACGCTAGACTCCCGAGAAAAGGTCTTGTTACGCCCAGATGGTCGAGGACCTCTCGTCCTCTTTGACGGAACTCCGAATAGCGATGAAGGCATCGACATCGTTTTCGTCCACGGCCTGTTCGGCTCCCGCGCCGGCACATGGACCAAAGCTGGTGTATGTTTCCCGCGTGATTTTCTCGGGCAGGATATCCCGGGCGTCAGAATTATTGCTTGGGGATGGACCGGTGCTCTAAGCAGCAGTGGCACTTTTACGGATCAGGCTGAGAGCCTTTTATCGGACATCGCTCGAGTCCGCAGTGGGACGACACGTCCCATCATCTTTGTGAGCCATGGATTGGGTGGGCTTGTTGTCAAGGAGGCCTTAAACACGGCGGCATTGTCGCGAATCTACGGTTCACATGTCGAGTTAGGCAACGTATATCCTCGGACTATTGGGTGCGTCTTCCTGGGTACGCCTCATGTAAGGAGCGGAAAACGTCCTCTGGGAGAATGCATTGCCTTGACTGCGCTTTTATCGCCTTCTATGCCGACCCCCCAACTATTGAGGGCGTTGAAAGATAATGAGAAAGCATTCGAAAATCAGCACAGCACGTTTCTCATGATTTCGAGAGACATAAGGGTCGTATGTGTTAGAGAAAAATTGCCATCAACGATAACCGCCTCGGCTGAGCTCGCGAGGGATATTGGTGGAATGGAATTAGGGAGGGGAACGATACAGCTGATGCTCCCGAGAGACTGTGCAGCTTACGAGAGCTTCAATGTGGGAAGAATCGACGTACTAGTCACGCACCAAGACCTCGCGAAGGCCAAAAGTCGAGACGACCCAGGTTACGCTCAGATGGTCGCATACCTTACAAAAGCGGCGATGGGACCAACAGCAGCAGAGATCGAGGCAAGGGAGCCCCGAAATCAAGGTACACCATGCTTCGCAACATTTCCATCTCATATACCCCGTTGTGCTGTCGCTAATGTTTGACGTTTAGAGATTCTCAATGCCCTTTATTTCGATACTATGACGGAGCGCGAATCGCGGATAGATCGTGCTTACGGTGAGACATGTGACTGGGTGCTGACGCCTAGTCTGTCATATCTCCCCAAATTCTTCAAATCTGACGAACCTGTGTTGGTGAGTGTTTTAACGTTATTTATTACTCCTCAACATTCGCGTTGGACGTAAAGTATTTCTCGCTGGCGTCTGGGGTTATGAGGCGGACGGGAACTGTACTTCATAAGATCAATGTTCCTATGGGAGCAATTGTTAACGATGTCTTAGTGGATTAGCGGCAATGCCGGATCTGGTAAATCAACGCTCATGAAGCACATCTGGCGATCCGAGAAAGTAAAACAGCAACTTTTCGAGGGCTGGGCCAGTGAAGGAGATTTGCACATGGCTTGCTTTTTCATGTTCGAAGGCGGCAACCGAATCCAGAAGTCTTACGAGGGGTTCCTGCGGAGCGTTTTATATCAGATCCTTTCAGCAAGACGAGATCTCATTAGGATCGCCTTCGCAAGTTTCTTCGATGCTCCGTGGCCACCGCCCGTATTATTTACGAGCATTAGCAACCTTAACCAGGCCTTCTATTCTATCTTCGCCCACATGTCTGATACCCTACGCCTCTTCGTTTTTATCGACGGATTAGACGAATATCGCATTATGGAACGCAAGGATCACTACGAGCCTAGGGAGTTTGACGTGACTTATGATGACAAAGATACTGGCGACGAGACCTGGGGCCAAAGTAAATGGGCTATGGACTCTCACGCGGAGATCGCTAAACTCGTTGGTAGCATGGCCAACAAGGACAACATCAAGTTTGTTGTTACGTCCCGCGAATTACCCGTGTTTGAGGAAGCCTTCGCCGAATTCCCTAGAATCAAACTCCAGGAGCATACCGAGCGATCGATTACGCAGTACGTGGCCGGCAGACTAGAAGATGAAGCTCCCGGACTACCTGACAGCAAGAACCTGTGTAGGGAGGTGGCACAGAAAAGCCGCGGCGACATACTCTGGGCTAGGTTAGCAATCGATATGGTGGTCGGTTGTAGTTTGCGTACGCTAAGGAGCACATTGGATTCCTTACCCACCCATCTTGGAGGACCCGACGGCTTGTATATGCGTATGATGGAAAACCTAAGCATGGAAGAACAGCAGAGTGCTTCCAGGATATTCCATCTTGTTCTCAGAGCGCAACAACCACCTAGTCTGATCACCCTCGCGTTCGCTGAGGAAGGTCATCTACACCCCGCATCTAGCGAACTGAGAATCGCCCACGACAATGAACATCCTTACAATAACGTATCTGTCCAGAAATTGTCCGACCAAATGCAACGTCGCCTATACACCTGTTGCGCCGGTCTCCTGGTTGCTGAAACGGGACCATCTACTAACTCCAACACTGTCGAGACGGGACAACGGGTAGTCTTTGTGCACCAAACCGCCAAGGAATGGGTGCGACGTGCGGATATATGGCAAAGGCTCCCAGGTTGCACACCACATGATGACGTTGAACTCGACTTCTCGCTACTCAGTGGATGTGCAAGGCATATGAAGGCCTTTGGAGTCCTTCGTCCCCCAATATTAGCCTGGCCTAGCTGGCGATTCCGACCCGACGCTTGGTTGCTAATTTCAAACGCGTTGCGGTACGCCGAGAGGATCGATGGCAAAGTTTCTGACTTAGAGAAATACTGCCGGTTGTTGGATGAGCTGGACAGTACATGCCAACAGGCTTGGGTGGCGGCGCTGAAGAACCACAAGCCGCTCCATGAGGATCCGGATTGGTACGACATCAGACTCCCCAATTTCTGCAAGAAACACTGGGCGAGTTACGAACCGATGGATGCCGGCAAGCCACCCAAGCGAAAAGACTTCCTAGCGCTCGCAATCCAGGCTAATCTAGTTCGGTACACGGCCACGAAGCTAGCCAAGTTAGATACAGAAGCAAAACGGAAGAAGGCCCAGGAGCTACTGCCCTACGTGGTCAGCCCCAAGGCTGACGGCTTCAGTGCCTGCGCGGGTCTCGGTGGAGATTATTGGGATTTCCACCACGATATGCCGGACTCTCGTTTCCTGGACATGCTGTTTGAGGCGGGAGCCACCCCACGGGATGACGACAAGATGTGGTCGCGGGCGTTAAAAGCGGGGCGGCATTACTTCTCAAGAGGCAGTGTAACCATGACACATCTGCTGGAGACATCATCAAGCACGCGGTTGATGGAGAACCGGGAGCGGTGGGTTGCGGCTATCAAGGCCTTGCTGCAGCACGGCGCCGATCCACACACCGACATCCAGGTGACGACCGGATCGGGGGAAAACCAGTCCACGACAACTATAGCGGCCGTGGACCTAATACGAGAAACTCTAGAAGGGGAACCCGAGTATGCCTTCGAGCTGATTGAGATGGAGATGCTAATGGGTAGGAGAGGGAGTGTCGGGATCGCAAGATGAGACTGGCGGTGAGTGACGAGTCACGATTTGCTCCTAGTTCAGGAACAGGAAGCAGCAGAGCATAGGGCGGTGTTAGGGGGGGAGAAGAGTCGGGATTGAGGGGTGGTGGTTGTTATTAGCATCGGATTCCAACGCGGCGGAGAATCATGGGGCGATATACCAGGACCAACAGCATCTATCATCTGTTGTCGCATCGGCGGAACCTTGATTAGAGCGATCAATTTTTCGATTGTTTACCTACCGTGCCCCCACACGGCGCATCGCATGACGGCAAGCAAGCAGCATGAGAACCTCATTCTCACAATTGGCATAGACCCCAAAATAAGAGCGACGGCGCAAATCATATAGAATCGGGTATCGGGATTAGAGTATATATTGCGCATTCTTTGCTGTTCGAAGCCACATATTACGATCACTTGCTTTAATACCCTTTCGTTAGATATGTACCCAAAGAATATATCATATATATTTAGAGCATGAACATCTATCTTCGAGATCATGTGTGAACATGGGAATGAAAATGAATTTGTTACATCTATGGATATCCGTAGATTTAATTGCTCTTCCTAACCACCGTGCTCTATTGTACACGTTTTCAACCACGATAACATAGGTTGGATCTCCGGTTGGACGTAGTATTCCAGGTACACGAGCTTGAGAACGCGAGAACGATTCACGATATCTATCCCCGTAGAGTAGATTGGGTCTTGAAATCGTATGTTCTTACGTCTTCGACAACACACGGATCTACACCATGTGGACTGTGTATATTGAAGGAAAAGTGGTAAGACGTAAGGAAATTGGCAATCATCAGGGCTCTCTTTGATCCGCATGCAACCCGCAAGGGGTCAACTCAGGACGCATTCTGACATGAGTCGAGCCACGGTTATTACTGGAGACTAGCAAAAACGCTGTGACTCGACCCGTGCCGTGCGCTTAAGGCTTCGTCATCTGATTGCCAAGTTGGATAGAATCGTACGATCGAGAGAAAGGATAACTTACCGTTGCAAGCGCTTCGTTTCACTCGTAGCTTTGGGATTAGCTGAGACTCTGGCTTGGTCATACTGTTGTCAATACACATAGCAACACCACGGAGCGCTGGTAATTATTTTTTCATTCAGGTTTGGTCCGATACCTAGGTATCTACTTATTCTTTCGGGAACTAGTAGCTACAAGGCGTTTCTTGATATGTTTCGGCATCTTCTCTTTTCGCTTCTCCGCCTTCGCCTCTTTGACGGCGTGTTTGCGTTGCTATACATTGTTGTTAGTATATATAACTGTGAACTAGACGGAATAGGATGGGGAGTGAGTGAGTAGGTAGGAGACTCGAGTAGGTGAACATCTTGCCCATCATTAAGAAATAGCTTACCTTCTTCTCATCCTTATCTTCGAAACGCTTGCCCCGAGGGGGTCCCTTTTCGAATCTGCTTTCATCATCCTCACCACTCTCCTCGTCACTATCAAGGGCAGCTCCCTCATCCAATTCGTCATCGGAGCTGGGGTTTTCTGCACGTGGTTTCGACACTACCTGGTCTGCGAGAAGGTTCCGGTAGACAAGTCTATCTCCCTCGCCTTCTCCGATTACCTGCGCGTCCTTCTCAATATCGTAGACCTGCTCTAGTGTTTGAGGGATGTATTGGTTTCGGAAGACCTCGTTATCAACTTCCAGCTGGGCTGCGTCTGTTTCGTCATTAGTAGACGACGGCCTCGATGCATACAGCTGCTCAATTGCTTCTGATAGGCCGGGTTCCTCCACCGCGCCCTCGGGGTTCGTGATAAAATCGAAGGTAGTACGATCAGACAACGTGTCGACTCCTTCCCGACGGAAGAAATCGCCCGTGTTCTTGATATCCATCCGGAGGAATTCGAGTGACCGAGGATGATCGGGCTCGACACTCTGGGATACATCGATGATATAAATCTGTCTGTCGTTGTACAGGATGTTATATTCGCTCAGATCGGCATGTACAAGCCTGCATACCTGGTACATGCGTCGCATGATACCGATGAGTTGGATGTAAAGCTGTCTCCATAGTTGGTCAGAGCCCTCGCCCTCGATTGGGGCATCTCGTAATCGGGGGTAAGCATATCCTTTTTTATTCCCAAGGAATCCCATAACAAGAACGTGAAGCTTAAGCTGTATGGGTTCAGGGCAAGGTATTGCTGCAGCGTGGATCCTACGTAGATTGCGAAATTCCTTTTCCGCCCACAGCTTGACCATCTTTCGGTTGTTGCCCTTGTCAGCACCGGATTTGAACCTGTGCTCTCCAGTGATGTACTTCTCCCGGTCCTTGAAGCTCAATATTGCCGTCTTGTAGACCTTGACAGCTCGCTGAACGGGCGGCCCGTCGGTATCCGAATATGCAACAGCACCATACACATTAGCCTCTTTGCCTGTACTAATTGCGCCGTGTATCTCGTCGACTACGCCACGATTGATCATCTGGTAGAGAATCATACGGGTCCTTTTGTCAAGGACCTGCTCGCTAGTAGCTCGATCGGACTTATCCTTCTCACGATCTTGACCCTCCTTAACATCGTCTAGTCGGATCTTAGCAGCATGCTTCGAGAGAGCCGCGATCTGATCATCGACGCTGGCAAAGGTGTTGGCGGCAGGTTTCTGCTGATTCGAATGTAAGGGCCGTTGCCGGTTGAAGTTTCTTGTGATATCCGAGGTTCCATCTAACCCAAGTTCGCCACCAGCATCATCGTCCTCACCGAAAATGGAGTCTAAGTCGGAGTCCTCGTGCTCAGCGTCCTCGGTCCTCGGGGCAGTATGGGATATCTCTCGAGCCGATTCTTGAATTGTTGACTCGCCATTCCCGTTACCGCCTGAAGATTGATGTGGGATTTCGGAGGGTATCGTGGTAGGCGTGTCGGCCGCCATGATATATGTGTTGTCGGAGTTTATTTACTTATACTATCGTTGCTCGGGAAGAGTAGGTGGGTTGCTTCGATTTTCGTTATGCAGATACAGTATGCTTAGATTCGTGAAAAAACTTCATAAAATACTGGGGTAAAGTAATAGTTTTTCTTAACGCTGCGTCAACCAGGTTAAATTGAAGGATGTATGCACTGTATATCATGAAGTCATTTACAAATTGAAATAAGATTGAAAGCTATACGGCGACTCAACTTTTGGTAGGCAACACCCCGCCTAATTCTGAGAGCTTATCTTATCAGAAAACAAAAATTTAGGGCATAACGCCACAAACATTCACACGTTACAGCCATTTGTGTTACGTGTGGCTTGCACATCGATATGTGGGATTAGATCATCGATGATACATCAGGGGTATGCACTTTATTAACCTCAACCTCAAAAGCAAGTTTAGCAATTTGGGCAATAGATAGACATCAATGCTACCCTACCTCCTCTTCCACGGGTCGATAATAGTCGACATACTGCGACTTCAAGAAGGTCTTATCAGCCCCGCTCTCTGAGGTTACATGGACGTCCAAGTAAATGTTGAACCAGGGTAGCTTCAACAGCTTGACGGCGAGATGATTCGCTCATTATCCGGCATGGAGAGGTCAAGAGAGACAGATCTGCCTGCATGTTGTATATACTGCAGATCCGGATCATAGATAGATATAATGACGAGCCCATCGCCATACGGGCCCCTCTGGGCGGCGCCCGTTTTACCTTATACAACACCTACGAGACCTCATTCTATATGTATTTCGTTAGGGTTATAATCACAGGTGACATTTAGCCGACGCGATTATGTTTCACTACTCATGCTTTCTGTGGCTTGCCACATTGCTTAACGGTACGTCTCTATTGTGACCAGTCTAAGCCGTCCAAAGAACTGACCTCTTCGAAGCCGTCCTCGTGACCTCGAGGCTCGTTGGAGTACCTACAGTCCCCTTTACCGTGTCCAGTAACCAAACCTATTCAATCACGGCCATAAAGGGGCTAGTAGTGGACTCGAAATTTGCCGACAGTCGGGATGAGACTGGCCAGACTCTGATCCCACCGAGTCTACAAGAGTTCGCCGAAACGTTTCTAGATGACTTATATGACACCCTGGATCTCGATATCGACATCTCTACTGCCGATGAGCCTACGCCAGATACCATATTCCTAACTCTAGGGGACCCTAGTAAGTATACTACCGCAAGCGGCGCCCAGACGTCTGAAGGATACACGCTCTCGATCAACTCTTCGGGTATCGTCATATCCGGAGCCAGTCCCTTAGGGGTCTGGTGGGGGACACGAACCGTACTGCAGCAAGCAATTCTCTCCAACGGTTCCTTATCGTTGGGGGAGGCAGACGATGCACCTGGATGGAAGACTCGGGGTATGATGCTCGACGCTGCTCGGCATTACTACCCGCCAGATGTAGGCTACCATATTTTTGGTTAACGGCAATTCTCCATATCGGTATATTCGAGCGACTCTATTCGGTGCTAACTGCTGAACAGTTCCTTATTGAATTATGTTCTTATATGAGCTTCTTCAAGCAGAACACTTTTCAGCTACATCTAAGCGATAATCTATATAACAACAAAATCTACACGAGAGAGCAATCTTTGGAACTATATGCTCGATTCCGCTTATGGTCTGACTCTGAAGAACTGGATGGCTTGAATCAACATAAAAATGAATCTTACACAAAAGAGCAGTTTGAAGACATCCAGTCGGCCTGTGCTTCTCGAGGAGTGACCATCATTCCAGAGATAGAAGCTCCGGGGCACGCATTGGTTATAGTACAATGGAAGCCGGAGTTGGCACTTGGTACCGATCTCTCGTTATTGAATATCTCACATCCGGAGACGATACCCACGATGAAAACCATCTGGGGTACGTTTCTAGATTGGTTTCATTCGAAAACCGTTCATATCGGTGCCGATGAATACACCGGCGACCCTAATGAATATAATCGATTCGTCAACGAAATGGCAGATTATATTTATGAAGAGTCCGGCAAGTCCATTCGAATCTGGGGAACGTTCCCTCCCAAGTCAGAATACCAAAATGTCGACCGAAATGTCTCGATCCAGCACTGGGCTTTTTTCGAAGACAACCCGTACCATGACTATATCTTGAATAACTACTCCGTCTTAAATTCTGACGATACCTATTATGTCGTGACCAAATATTCTGCAAGCTATCCACAGGTAGTAAACGTCGCTCGGACATTTAACGGAAACCCAGCAACGGGCGGGATGTGGCAGCCCTACATTTTCGACACGAAGATTGCGTCCAACAACCCAGAGAAGTCGAACAGCCTGGTCCTTGGAGCGATAACGCCGCAGTGGAACGACTACGGCGCGAACGCATCCGTATTCTCCGAAGCCTATTATGCTTGGAAAGACGGGATCCCGGCGTTGGGGGACAAGCAGTGGGGAGGCGATTTGTCAGAGTCGGAGTTTCCCTCCGCGTTTTCGGCTTTGCTCTCTTTTATACCGGGGCAGAACCTGGATCGAGCTATCCCGTCTGTGTCTACGAGTATTTCCTCGACGATACTCAATTACACCTCGGGATCTACGTTTGAGAAGAGTCATTATGCGGCTTTGGCTACTTGGAGGGACGTCGGCGTGATCGACCACTCCCTCAATGGCTACGACGCCTCGACGGACTGCCCGCTCACGGCAGATTCTACCTTCAACATCAGTTCCTCCTGCTCTTTCAGAACGCCTTTTGCTTCTAAGGGTCGTGATTACACACTCTCGCTTAAGATCCTAGTCGATGAGATAGGCAAGGACGCGACTATCATCACGGGCGGGGACTCGAAGCTAATGCTGACCCCGAACCTCACGCTATTCGCATCGGGCAACTACTACCGGCTGGATTCGGGCATACCGGTTGGGAAATGGATCAACCTGAGCCTCATAGGACGTGGCAACCAGACGTTCGCTAGTGTGCAAGAGACCACTCTTGATGAGCCACTACCGAAGCCCGGGAGTATATCTGCCACAGAAGAGGAGTTCCTTGCTATCTTGGGAATTAATGGAGTGTCCTTGTTACCGGCGCGAATCGCTATCGAGGCGCCGCTTCAGCAGATCGGCGGTGAGGATTCTGGGTGGACGGGACAGCTTGCTGCGATGGAGTTGAGCTCCGTAGCTTGATTATGAGGTACTACATGCTACGTACATACCTTGATGTTTGATCTAGGTCAATCACCTATGCTCAATATACATTTCTGTTGGGACTTCAGATCATTACATGTGAATCTTGCTAGAAAGAGTGTACTCTGAGGGGTTTAAACAAACCAGCGATCATCGCATCTCGTAGAGATGATAATCGTCCAACTGAGTCGATTTTACTTGTAGCCTAGCACTCCAGAGTCGAGCGAGCAACGGGTCCGATGAAGTGATGAATAAGTCTACTTAACTCAGCCATGCTTCTAGTCGACATAGCATACAGTTAGTATGTAGAAAAAGCAATTCATTAGCATCTTTCACAGCATAAGCTACGTCGTACAATAAAAAACTGACGGAGACGACGCCAGTTTCCTCGGAATCATCCCGAATCCCCGTGGTATACAACGCATGATGACTGAACGGTAGAACTCCCTCCCCGGAAGACAGACCTTATACACACGAATCCCACCAGACCACTCCTTCCCCAACCATTGTTGCTGTTGACGCGATGGAGAGAGCAACTGAGAGTAACTGAGATTATCTTGGGGCCTGGCCCTCGACGAAATCCAACGCCTGCTCCGTGCTCACGCAGTTGATGGTACTGTTCTTGTTTCTAAAAAGAACGCCGTAGCATCGGTCAGCGACGTGGACGATTTCGGGTCGGAACGTCGTGCAGATGAACTGCGTGCCGGCCTCGGTGGAGATGGACTGCAGGAGCCCCGCGACGGCGGTTCGGTACTGCGCGTCCAGGTTGGCGTCGACTTCGTCGAAGATCACCATGGGACTGGATTCTGTCTGCTGGAGGGCGAAGATGAGGCATAGAGCGCACAAACCTGGTCACTACTGTTAGTCTGAGTTCAAGAAATAAAAATGGAGGCTTAACTGACTCTTTTGGCCACCTGATAGCTGTTGGATACGCTGTTGCTCGTCCGCGGTCTTAGAGTTGAAAGAGACGCTGATACCAACGCCGGTGTAATTCTCCACGCTGCTGCGCTGTTCCTCATCAGAGTCGTCTGGATCGACTCGTCGGTCGGCTCTGCGTTGGATCACTAGGCGACCGTGACCGGCAGGTACTAATCGCTGGAAAATCGTGGCGAATTCCTTGGATACCTGTTTGAATGTTCGCTCAATCGCCTCATCTTTACGTTGGTCGAGGTGAGCAACCAGCTCCTCGATGGACGCTTGTGATTGGTCCAGTTCCTTGCGTCGCTTAAGAAGCTGGTCTTGCTGGTTGGTGAAGCTGTTGTACTGCTCGAAAGCCTTCTTGTTAACGTGCTTGTATTTCTTCAAGGCATCGTTGACTTTCTTCAGTCGTGAAACAACCTGGACACATGATTAGTTAGCAAAGGATTTAGTTATCTAACGATGTAGAGCTGGACTTACGGTCTTATGATCAAGCCTCTCGTACTTCTCGAATGCCTCTTCCGGCAAGACACCGAGATCTCGGATATTCTTGGCCAACTCTGTTGCTTTTGCTGTCAACAAGGCCTTCATCTGCCTATTCTTATCCATCCTCTTTTCCTGCTTCTTGATGTCTCTTGCAATCTCTTGTTGCTGAGTCTCCTTTTCGGCTTTCTGCTTTTCCAGACTCGCAATCTTAGTTTCGGCGGACTCTCTCTGTTGATCGTTCGCTTGTATCTTGTTGTGAACTGAAGCGGCAGTTGTTTGCGCTTTCTTAAGCTCTCGTTTAGCTTCTTTCAAATTACCGCTGCCGCTAGAAGCAGTTTCGAATGCCTGACTGGTGAGCTGGTCGAGCTTGAGCTGGAGGTTCGTTCGCAAGTCTAGTTCTAGCTTTCGTTTGCGGCTCTCGAGCTCTCTTCGCTTGTTGCTGATTTCGTTCCACTCCTTCTGCAGCTCTTGCACACTGGCGCCGAGAGCCTCAAGCTGTTTCTCCTCATTAGCCGTCAAGACTTTCTTAAAGTCTGATGCTAATTCGGCTTGATGTGCGCTTAAGTTGTCTTGGAACTGCTTCATGTTCCTTTCGACGATGTCTCGTCGCTTGATTGCGGCTTCTAGTCGGTCTCTTTCGCGATCCGTCTGGTTATTCTTAGCATTTAGCTCGGCTCGAAGCGGCCCATAGCCATCCTCCATCTGTCGGAGTTTCTGGGCTAATCTACGCTCCTCGCCTAACGCTTTCGTTATCTCCTGGTCTTTCTGCTCTATTTGCTTTCGGATGTCGACTGACTGAGACTTCAGCTGTTCGTATTCTTCCCTCCACTTGTTCACAGCTCGAACGGCTTCTAAACGTGATCTTCGGGTATCGATGTATCCACCTGTCAATGCACCACGCTTATTACTGCTATCTCCATCCGGAGTGACGCCGTGGACGCCGTGGCTTCGAGCATATTGTCCAGCAACAGTTAGGTTCGGGCAAATAATCGTATTGCCGAAGACTTGTTGAAATGCTTTCTCGTACTCAGGATTATAGCGGATCTTGCTAAGTAGAGGGACTGCGTCGTTGGCTCTAGGAAGGTTTGCATTTCGCGGTTTCAATCTTGAGAGCGGCATGAATGTGATTCTACCTCCGAAATTCTTCTGCAGTGAATTGGCTAGATATGTCGCAGTGTCGTCGTTATCAACGACGTAGTGGAATAAACTAGCACCAGCAACCTGCTCAACGGGTAACCGATAGGCCTCGTTAACCTCTAGAAGTTCAGCTAGCGTACCGTATGCGCCGGGTATATCTCTTTCGCGCTTCAATCGCTGTATGGTTGCTAAACCTCGGGATGTGACTCGATCCATAGTGTGGGATAACTCTCGTTCGGCATTGCTCAGTTCGCCTTGAGCGTTTGCAATGATGGTTTCTAGCTTGTCGTCTTCTCGACGGAGTAGTTTTCGCTCCTCATTGAGCTTCTCAAGGACGTCTTTCGCACTTGTGACTTCTTCGGCAAGAGCAAGCCGCTCGTCACCAAATCCCTCGTTCTTCTGCCGTAAGACGGCAATTTCGTTCTCAAGCTGCTGGATACCGGCCTGGATGGCCTTGACTTCCTCGTCAGCGTCGAGACGATTTGCCCTTTGCTGGCTCAATGTCACATTTAGTTCCTCTATCTCCTTCCTTAGCCACGCGTCTCGCTCCCCTTTACTTTTGAATTGACTCCCTCTGGTCTGCTTTGTAAAGAGGCGCTGCCGGCTGGCTTCCGCTGAATCAAGGGCTTGCTTGATCTCTGCCTCCTTTCGCTTTGCCTTGTCAAATTCGGGGGTGAGTTTCTTGAGCTCGGCTTCCTTCTTGGCTATCGCGGTCCTGACCTCGTCCAGCTCCGCTTCGTGCTGTTGCTTGGTTTGCTCCTGAACTGACATGCTGTCTGATAAACTTTTCACTATTAACTCAGCGTTCGCAATCGCCTTGGCGCTTTCTCGGCGGTCTTCGTCGAGCTGTCGACGGTCTATGCGGAGGAGTTCCATCTGTTGCTGGAGTTTGTGTATCTCGGCATCTAGTGTGGCAATGACTTTCACGCCCGCATTGTAAGCTTCGCGATTCTCGTCCGTATCCTCGATGCCACCCTGACGTGATTCTTCTAGTTCTTCTAGGGCTTCTTGTGTAGCAACTTGATCCTTGTGATAATACGCGTATTCTAAACATCGGCGTTCGCGGTCCTTATCTTGGTAACCGCGTAGTTCTTCCTTCTCTTCTTCTAATTCGCTTAGACGCTCTTTGATGTAATCAAGTAGCTCATCGATCTTCTCTCTCTTATTATTCGTTTCCGTCATGATCTTGAGCGACTCCGCCCTACGAGATTCATAGACCTGAGTTCCGGCGACTTCCTTGAGTAGGTTTAACCGGTCTGATTCTTTCATGTTGGTAAGGGCCGTAACACGACCCTGTGGGACAATATAGTAGGGGTTCGACCTTGAGAATCCAGCGGCCTCGAGAAGATTTGATACGTCCGCTTTCGTGGAGACCTTCTTATCCACCGAATATTCATCCTTCTTCAGGCCAATTGTACGTCGCAGCACAACTTCCTTGTTTCCGGTCGGAAATCGGTCGTCGCTATTGTCGAATATGACTTCAACGTAGGCAGACATGACAGCAGAGCCTGATCCCTCATGAAGAAGTGCTTGGCGTTCCTCGCGATTCATCTGGGTATAGGCATCGCTCAGGACGAATCGTATCGCAGCGAAAAAGTTACTCTTCCCGGAACCATTGCGACCAACAATAACGTTCGTACCGGGCGAAAAGGGCTCCATGACCGTTTGGTCTTTGTAGCTATTTGAGTGTTAGCATCGTAGGGCCAGATTTCTCCAGGGGGTTAGACAGCTCGCGAGCGCGCACCTCTTAAAGCCTTGGATGATGATCTGTTTGATGTACATCGTCGCGGTAGGCGCTGCCGATCGGGCAGCTCGATTTCAGGGTCAATATAATTTGTCGCGCAATGGTCATGAACTCGCAAATGGAACTTGAAGCACGCTGAGATGAATGTGGAGTAACGAGGGACGGGTTAAATCTGGAAATCGTCACGTAAATGTTCGGCCGACGCGTTTTCAGGCGCGATGATTTTGGGGGTGGGGGAGTGAATCTAGGTGAGATCCTTGCGCAGATGCAACTTGGACGGTTTAGAACAGCTAGCGCGATTGGCCCAGTTAGTAATTTAGCTCAGCCTCAATGGACATGGATAAGTCCCACACGATCCACCAAACCTGATTCTAATTTGTGGCTTGTCCGACTGTCTGCTCCCCGGGTCATCCGTGTAAGGCTTCAATCTTCAATGTTCACCTCACCAACTCGTATCAATTTGATGGCTGAAGAATCTACTGGGTAGCTCCCTTCAAACCGGAAAACAAACCGATGAAATCAGTGATGCAGATTCTATATGAGTATCTGTTTGGTAACCATTCCTGTATCCGGAGTAACCACTTGCGACGCGCTCTGGCATACATCTAATGCCCTGCATGTTTAACAGGTCAAGATGGATCATGAAGATCATCAAATGCACCTATCACTGTAGCTCTTCATAGATAGATTGCTCTCAAAACAGGCATAATAAGACACATGCAATAAATAATCTCTACTCTATCTAATAGAGCTTAGACCTCGCAAAACAAGATATAGAGGTAAATTTGCTGCAATCCATGGTTGGATGACAAACATTTTAAATATTGTTGGTCAAGAAAAGAAGCCAACAACCCTTGCAGCGTTAAAGAATATAAAAATCACATATCGATCATCCTGGAAGCTTCGTCAATAGTAAAATTGATGGTCTCCGAGACATTTTAGTATTACCTTCCGATATCATGCTTGTATCAAAGGTATATACCATCTAATTATGCACTCTGATCACTCGAAGTCTGCTTGCTCATGGTTGTGATAGTAGGTTGTTAACAACAAAATAATAACAAAGTATGTCCTTGTGATAAAAAAGCCTTATACACGGGAACATGCATTAAGGTAGAAGCCTGAGAAGAAAAAAGAAGCAGAAAACTCCGACGAGAGTTCTGGAGAAATATACGTACACATAGGAGTCTCATATGCCTTACCGCTTCCAATACACAACATTTGAACCAGTGCTCACGCCCACAGATCAAATGTTTCATCTAGCCGTAACGACCCTCACGCTGGTAATATGTATATCACGATGGGCGGATTACTAGCTCCAAAATATGCAGGTCGACGTCCGTATTGGTATCTTGATCGGCCCCGTTACTGACCCCCAGGCAACTTTGGTCGATCGCACCAAGTTTGCAGCAAGTACCGGGCGAGCTTTTCAACCAACTGCAATGTCCCCGAGAATTAAAGACAACCTTGGAAGGGAGGAACGTGTACTTGTTGATGATAATGATGCATACCTACGTATACAAGAATAATGCCTCTACTATGATCATTGATGCCTGCTATATCTGCGATAAAATAGAATATATATCCAGGCTAACACATCTTGTTTTGACGATGAATGTATTCCATTTGATAATATGCAGGACTTCGTGAAAGCCAAGAAACTCGTCATTCCAACAAGCCACCATATTTTTTCATGAGTGTGGGTCTTGCCGGCTTTAGCCTCTAGGATGCAGCGCAGGCTGGTTACACCAGCAAATTAAGCGAGAAAGCACGTACTCGGACGGGCAAGAGTATGGGGTACAAGGTACGGGAG
The DNA here is from genome assembly GCA_902825475.1 of Hypomontagnella monticulosa. Lineage (NCBI taxonomy): Eukaryota > Fungi > Ascomycota > Sordariomycetes > Xylariales > Hypoxylaceae > Hypomontagnella > Hypomontagnella monticulosa. Next base: position 1,130,208 of record CADEBF010000011.1, on the reverse strand, counting down.
AAGAACATTGTAGAAGACCAGGGTCATCAGTTATCAGCTACCTACTGCATAGGTGGCAGCCTTCACGTTTCTACCGTGCTTTCATGACTATAGATGTTTATCTAGTACTTAAGTGAGTAATGCAATGACTTGGTGCTGAAATGGGTCCTCCTAGAAGGCCACACCGGAAGAATGGCAAGGCTTGTAGCCATCATTATGTGGTAATACAAAGCAACGTTTAGTAGAGCAACAAGTCTTCCCCGAACAAAAGCAGTTGATCCGTCTTCAAACGCGTGGACCTGAGCTTATTCAAGGCTGACGGGCCTGACTCAAACTCTCGCAGCCGTGGTCAGCTGGTAAAGACTTCCTGATTAGGAATGGTCATTTCTCAGGGTTGGAGCTCAGGCCAACAGGAGCCCCCAAGGCGGATCCAAACGTGTATAAAAGTATCCATAGGTACAGGAATATTAAGGAAGCCGGTGCCCTCATCTGCGACTGCGACGACTTGCTGCTGCACATCCCGCCATATTTTTCTGACAGGCACGACAGCCCCCCGGCCCCCAAACTTGCCACAACTTGCCAACCTAAGCAATCCAGGTCAATCAACCGTGTGCACGCGCCACCTTAAAAACCAACGGCCACAACTGCCAAAAAAATTAAAGGGTGATATTTCTGGCATCCACCCTTTTTCGCCTTTTTAGGCAATCGCCTATTGATCTTATTGATCTCATTGCTCGACTGAATTGAACCTATTTTAAAACGGTTCGCGTACGTACTGTGCCATTGGCTTTAGCTCAACAATACCGTGGACATACACCAGCAACTCTTACAACTCTTGAAACAAAATCTTTTGGGCCAGTTTCTTAGGGTGTTGATGTGTGCAAGCATTTCCTGAGTTTACTTTTCTTAAATTCCTCTCTCACCAGCTGTTTCGCCTTAGTACGGCAAACAAGTTTGGTTGCGCCATCGCGAATCGATATCATCGCGATATCACATATAGGGTATGTATGCTCTTGTTCTACTATTGACCCCATCTCATTCTATTATACATATGCGTCCTTTCGTATATTATTACTTCAACTTCACCTTTGCCTCTTATTTCCTCTACACGTATCCTAATCAATCCTCATTCACTATGCGATAATTGTGGTTGTGGTTGTAAATGGAAAAGAAGCCCGCTTCTAGCCAATAAGACCATCCTCTCGATGTTCTCGAACAAGCGAACAAGCGCATGGGATGTCCTTGGGAACCCTGGAAACTTAGTCACACGTAGGACAGCTGAGCTATACAAATAGCGAGGTCCAATCATACAATAGTTTCTCTGCCTGTACCCGACTCACATCAGACGTGTCTATTTGAGAGCGCACAGATCTACATCCAAGACTTCCTATCTTAGATATTACACGTCTATTACCCTACATATCAGTGGAATACATTCTAATATACCCCGAGAGACATGCAATACTGATCCACGTCTATAGACCGTTATTATGAAATGATTTCCTGCCAGGCATTGGCCCCGTAGCCTCGGCGTGACTAGTGGAAATGGCGTCTAGGTGAGTTCTACTACCCTCTTACAAAAATTGTAGACTTATATGGACTAACTTGTGACAGGCTGGATCGTCTCGTTACGTAAGTACTTATTCATCGCTTCTCCTCCCTGCTGCCGCCCCTTTGCTGGTGGATGGCTACTGTATCGAGGCCAACTTGGCATCTTATCATTACTCGTCCATTGGAACCCCGGTGGCTTTGTTCCTCGATGATTTGGATTTTCCAATTTCCCTGAGTCACCAAGGGTGTCACTGATCAACGAATATTTCTCGGCTCACATCTTGATTCGGTACTGACTATTTGGCAGGATCCTCGAGACTGGCAGTACAAAGTTGATAAAAGATACTGCTGTCAACCAATTGGCGGATTGGCAGAAGCAGCAACCCGAGGAGCTGTTCAACTTACTCTCTAGAGTTGTCCCTTACCTTCGTCACAAGGATTGGGATACCCGCGCAACCGCAGCCAAGGCCCTTGGCAAGATCATTGAGAATGCAGCCTTTTACGACCCTAATGAAGATGAAGATCCCGCAATAACAAAAAAGGAGGAGCCCAGTATAGACACTAGCTTCATTAAGCAGGAAGACGACGATTCATCGCCTTCTTCAGATGAGTACTTTAAACCTGCCTCGCTGGATGTTTCGACGATCCTCCGACATGGCCGGGAATTGTTAAGAACCGGCAATGTAGACTACGGTCTTGCAAGCCTTGAGCCTCAAGCGCGGCTTGCTCACCAAAAGAAGACTCTTCCCGGCCGACTCGGGTTACTAGGTAGACGGTTTGAAGATGAAGAGATACCAATTGCTATCGAGAAATCAGCCAGCCCCTTCACATCCCAAGATCCCAATGCTACTAATGGTACAGCTCGTCAGGACGGCGTCCCTAACGCTGCGTCAGGCCAACCAGCCGAAGAGTCCCAACTGAGCGCCCGTCAGCTTAATGTTCTGAAACGTAAGAGGAAGCGAGATGCGCAAAAAGCTGCCCAGGGCAAGAGCGGGTTCGGAGACCTATCTATTCGTAGGTCTTACACCGCGGGATCAGATGGATTCGACGACACCCCAATGCCGGATGCAGATACTAAGAAGACTGGAAAATCCGACTATTTTAATCTTGAGAGGCCGGCCGACGTTGACGAAGATACAAAAGTTGTCTCTGAGTTCAAAGGCCCGGTCGTTCCCATAAAGTCCGAAATCGAAGCAGAAAATGAACTTCAAGGATCGGAGTGGCCATTTGAACGTCTATGCGAATTTCTCAAAATCGACATATTCGACTCACAGTGGGAGACTCGCCATGGGGCAGCATTGGGTCTACGAGAAATACTTAGAGTTCATGGCGCCGGAGCTGGTCGGTTAAGAGGAAAGTCAAGAGCGGAGAACGACGCGCTCAATAGGAAATGGCTTGACGACATGGCCTGCCGGCTTTGTTGCGTACTTATGCTAGACAGATTCACTGACTATGCCTCCGACACATCGGTCGCGCCTATTCGCGAGACTGTCGGTCAAACCTTGGGATCGTTCTTAAAACATCTGCCGCCGCAATCCGTTTATGGCATTTACCGCATCTTACTTAGAATGGTGATGCAACAAGACCTCGAATTGGATAGGCCCATTTGGGCTGTGTGTCACGGTGGTATGGTAGGCCTGCGGTACGTCGTTGCCGTGAGGAAGGATCTATTACTGCAGCACAACGACATGATCGATGGAATAGTCCAAGCCGTAATGAAGGGACTTGGTGATAACGACGACGACGTCCGATCTGTTAGTGCCGCTACGCTAATCCCTATGGCCCGAGAGTTTGTACAGCTGCGACCGGCAGCGCTTGATGAACTGATTGGGATCGTGTGGGAAAGTCTTTCAAGCTTGGGCGACGATCTGAGTGCTAGTACCGGCAAGATAATGGACCTCCTCGCGACTCTCTGTGGCTTCCCCGAGGTCCTAGAGGCAATGAAGAAGTCCGCTGAACAAGACGAAGAGAGATCTTTCACACTCTTAGTACCGCGACTCTATCCATTCCTTCGACACACCATTACGTCCGTTCGCCTTGCTGTTTTGAAAGCTCTGATGACTTTCGTCAATCTTGGCGTGGAGTCCCAAGGTTGGCTCGACGGCAAGATTCTTCGATTAATATTCCAGAACATCCTTGTGGAACGTGACCAGGAGACCCTTAGCATGTCCATGGAGTTATGGAAGGCCCTTGTGCGCTGTTTAGCAAAGGATCCAGACAATCTTGCGCGCGAGTTCGCCCCCAGCATCGATGCTCTCATGCAACTTACTCTCCATCCCGTAGGAGTATCTCGGTATCCTTTACCAATGAACGGTGCATTATTCATAAAACCCTCCGGCGGTACATACTCAGTGCCTGGCTTCACACAATCAGTACCCCGCAAAGGCTCCGAGCCGGATGGTGAACGAGCCACGAAGAGACGGAAGAAATCTACCAAAGCCGACGACCCGCTTCCTGCAAGTCATTTGCATGACCTTGACGGCCATATGATGCAAGGAGACGTTGATTTAGTTGGGATGGATACCCTCATTCGCTCTCGTGTCTCGGCTGCGACAGCGATGGGATTAATCATGTCAAGTGTCCCAGCGCAGTATCTGGAGTCTTTCGACGCTACACTTGTTCCGGGGCTCACATCATCGTACTCATCTACTCAACTCGCCGCGTGTGTTGTAATCGATGAATACGCCCGGAACTGTGTGTCCTCTCCGGCCGAGGCATCAAGATACACAGATGAGCTGCAAAAGATCATCGATTGCGATCGACCTGGACACTACCGTGATTTAGTTAGCTACGTTCAGCGGGTCCGATCACAATGCCAGACACTCATGCACCTCTTCAGAGACCACGGAAAAGTGCCCCAACATAAGCTGCCGGCTCTTCCCGTTGTTGTCCAAGGCGAGGCGGAAGCGGGCCCCGGAGCTTTCTCTCTTGCTACAGCTGATAAGTGCATCAACGACGATTACGAACGCCTTAAGAAAGCTATGGCCCCGGCACAACGCTTAATTGCCAGCACGAACCTCGCCGAAGCCCGAGTAGCTACAGTTACAGCGATCGATGAAGCAAAGTCTATCAAAGAGACCCGCGATGTTCGCATCAAGGCCGCGGCTGCCTGCGCTCTGATCGCAATGAAAGTACTCCCCAAGAAGCCAAGCCCTCTCATCAAAGCCATCATGGACAGTATCAAGCTCGAGGAAAACCAGCAACTTCAAACTCGCTCAGCCGACACAATCGGTCGATTGGTTCAATTATTCACCGAGAAAGGCCGCCGTGGCCCTGCGGATAAGGTCGTTTCTAACCTTGTCAAATTCTCGTGTGTCGAGGTCGCTGAAACACCCGAATTCCCGGTTCACGCGTTGAAGACCAATGTAATATTGTCCATGCAGAAAGAAGAAGATAGAGTAGACCACGGCTCCGACGCTGCCAAGTTCGCACGTGAAGCCAAGGGTGCCCGCATAACCCGGCGGGGTGCTAAAGAAGCTCTCGAGATACTGTCCCGTACGTTTGGCGCTGACCTCTTCACCATAGTGCCGAGTTTGAGGGCTTTCATGGAGGAACCCTTGATAAAAGCTTTCGCGGGTGACTTGCCTGCCGAAGCGAAGGACGCCGAGAGTACTTTCGGCCAGGAAGTCGTCGACGCTATGTCAGTGATCCGAACCATGACACCTACATTGGACAAGGCTCTTCACCCGTTCGTTATGCAGCAAGTTCCGCTTATCATCAAGTCGTTACATTCGGAATTGTCTGTGTTCCGATACATGGCCGCCAAATGTTTAGCCACCATCTGCAGTGTCATTACTGTCGAGGCCATGACGGCTCTCGTAGAAAAGGTCCTACCTTCTATCAACAACCCTATTGATTTACATCTCCGCCAGGGTACAATAGAGGTCATCTACCATTTAATTGCTGTCATGGGCGATGGTATCCTCCCTTACGTCATATTCCTTATAGTACCCGTGTTGGGTCGCATGAGCGATTCGGACAACGACATCCGCCTGATTGCAACTACGTCCTTTGCTACCCTAGTTAAATTAGTGCCTCTCGAGGCTGGCATCCCAGACCCGCCCGGTCTTTCCGAGGAGCTACTAAAAGGTAGGGACCGTGAACGGACATTCATGGCCCAGCTTCTCGATCCCAAGAAAGTCGAGCCCTTCAAAATCCCTGTCGCGATCAACGCTGAATTGCGTTCGTATCAACAAGATGGTGTCAACTGGCTTCATTTCCTCAACAAATATCATCTGCATGGTATTCTTTGCGATGACATGGGCCTCGGAAAGACGCTCCAGACCCTATGCATTGTCGCCAGCGACCATTACAACAGAGAAGAAGAATTCAAGAGGACTGGTTCTCCAGACGTGCGCAAACTACCATCTCTTATTGTCTGTCCACCGACTCTCTCGGGACATTGGCAGCAAGAGTTGAAGACATTCGCCCCGTTCTTGAGTGTCACGGCTTTCGTCGGACCCCCGGCCGAGAGAAAGGCCAAAGCCGCCCAGTTCTCATCAACCGATGTAGTGATAACTTCCTACGAGGTCTGCCGTAACGATACCGACGTCCTCGAAAAGCAAAACTGGAATTATGTTGTTCTTGATGAGGGTCACTTAATCAAAAATCCCAAAGCGAAGATTACCCTCGCCGTCAAGAGGCTTGCCAGTAACCATCGATTGATTCTAACTGGCACGCCAATCCAGAACAACGTTTTGGAGCTCTGGTCGCTCTTCGACTTTTTAATGCCGGGTTTCCTCGGAGCCGAGAAGGTGTTCTTGGACAGATTTGCTAAACCAATTGCCGCCAGCCGCTTCAGTAAAGCTTCATCCAAGGAGCAAGAAGCCGGCGCCTTAGCGATCGAGGCCCTGCACAAACAGGTTCTACCGTTCCTGCTTCGTCGTCTGAAGGAAGAAGTCCTCGACGACCTTCCTCCTAAGATCCTCCAGAATTATTACTGCGACCTTAGCGATCTACAGAGGAAGCTATTCGAGGATTTCAGTAAGAGACAGGGTAAGAAGCTTACAGAGGAAGCTGGCCGAGATGACAAAGAAGCTAAACAGCATATCTTCCAAGCTCTACAGTATATGCGGAAGTTATGTAACTCTCCAGCACTCGTTATGACACCCAAAAACAAGCTCTATGAGGATACTCAAACCTTCCTTCACAAGCAAGGAACCAGTATCGAGGACCCAGTCCATGCCCCCAAGTTAACGGCGCTGAAGGACCTATTGGTCGATTGTGGCATTGGAGTCGAGGGTACTGACTCTAATGATCCTCTCTACCAACCCATCAAGCCTCACCGCGCACTCATATTCTGCCAAATGAAAGAGATGCTTGACATGGTTCAGAATACGGTATTGAAACGCATGCTTCCTTCAGTTTCATTCCTACGTCTCGATGGTTCGGTTGAGGCAAACAAGAGGCAGGACATTGTGAACAAGTTCAACAAGGATCCCTCTTACGATTGTCTACTCCTCACTACTAGTGTTGGTGGACTGGGTCTCAATCTTACGGGAGCCGATACTGTCATCTTCGTTGAACATGACTGGAATCCGCAGCGAGACTTGCAAGCTATGGATCGTGCTCATCGGATCGGGCAGAAGAAGGTTGTCAATGTGTACCGACTCATCACCAGGGGTACTCTGGAAGAGAAGATCCTAAGGTCAGTACATATCATTGTGTCCATCCAACTCATACTAACATGTGGTTACAGTCTCCAAGCCTTCAAGATTGATGTCGCGTCTACCGTAGTAAACCAGCAGAACGCCGGCCTGGTAAGTAATTGCCTTGTCTTGTCACATTAAACTACTTACTAATTCTTCGCTATAGGGAACTATGGACACGGACCAAATACTGGATCTCTTCAATCTGGGTGATTCGGGTCCCAACTTAATATCGGATAAGCCTCAGAATAATATCGAAGGGCGAGAAGAGGACATGGTGGACGTCGAGACGGGCGACGTGCGGGCTCCAGGCAAGAAGGCTTGGGCGGACGATCTAGGAGAGCTTTGGGACGACCGCCAGTACGAAGAGAGCTTCGACCTGGACGGTTTCCTTAAGACGATGCAATGATGACCAGGGAGAAGGAAGAGAAGCCAGACTCATGAGAGTCAGTCACTACGAAGATAATGCATTATTAAGAGAGGCGTCGACCCTAACGGCGCGCCATGAGCAGGACACATTCGTCCTGCATTGTGTATAATTGTATTATAGGGGATCGGAGCCGGTGATTTGATGCATCCATAGTCCGATCAGCTGGACTTGGCTAAATATATTGATACTCCCCCATCAAGGTCCTGTCGTTTTTACGTGATCTAGTGAGTGTTATCTATTACTCGGATTCGAGCAACGGATTTTTATAGATAGATTTTTACCACAGAGAACAAGATGCTATCATACATCCTTATATGGTAAGCACCCTATCAGTCACCTTGGAAGTCAGTGAAGACTTCAAAGTCGGCAAGTATCCGGAGACTGGTTGATATCTCGAAATTGGGAGACATCTCGCCATCGGCGAGTCTCTTTCAGATGGTAAATCGCTTGAAATCGGCGATTACCTCAACTTGCTAGATACTTCAGCATCAGTGGGCATCTAGAAGATTGTAAACTGTTCAAGGTCGGCGAACATTCTGAAGTCAGTGATTACCTTTGAAATCTCGACATTCGTGAAGATTAATTATAATGATGACTTAATGTACGGAGGACGCCTTCAAAAGTTTTTTCCATACAAAGCTCCTGTCAGACCCACCGGTCAGCTGTCAGTAGCTCTCCCAGCTGCTAGTATGCTTACCAGCTATCAGCCCCCGGTGCTTTTTAGTACTACCTAGGCTGAAAATAGCGGATGGATAGGGGGTAGTTAGGTAATATAAAGATCAGGGCAGCAGCTGGCACTTATAGCTGGCAGCATTAAGCGGCTACTAGGTGGGTCCGCCAGGTGTTTCCTATGGAAAAAACTTTTGAAGGCGTCCTCCGTAGCACACCACATCCTCCCCGTTAACCCACCCCCCACCATAGACTTGGATATGCACGCCGAACAACATCCAACTTCCTCCACGGCGAGAAAATAGACCACTAACACGCCAAGGTCTACCAATGCCTAGAGGTCGCCGAGCACCTTGAGATCAACAATTCCATAACTTTAACCACCGAGCATCCCGAAAGAAACGAGTACCTTAGAATCAGGGAATACGCCAAACCCAGTAATTGCTTGAAAATCAGTAATCACTCTAGATCAAGGACCATTTTCAAAATCAGAAGATACATGGGTACCATATAATCAATAAAACCAGACATTCAAATCACTTGACTGAGTAGGAGTCACCTTCATTCGTCCCAATCAGGTGTAATGAATAAGCCAGGTACTAATATACATGCATGTGTATCCCGTCCAAAAGGGTTATTAAAAATGGTACTGGGGAAGTTACCTTGGTGTGAGCTCTGAAATACCTCGGAATAAGGAGATAATTATAGTGCAAGACCATACTGATTTGAAATGGATGTAACTATGCATTGTTTCTTAATGTGATGCCAAAATAAAAGGATTTTTTTGGATTGGCTGAGAAAAACACAGACCGGACACCCACTTTCCTCGGCCCACGCCTTAGTGCCGGCCCGTTCCGGCCACCATTTCCTAATCCGGTAGAATTTTCGGGGGTGTGACCCGGTGCCTGCCCCGTGTCTCCCTATTCACCAACCTCCTGCTCCGGGAAGCACCCGCCTTCTCATGATATGTCTTGGTACCCCGGTATTTCGGATTTTGGTATGACTTGCATGTGCAGTATTGTACAAGAGTACTTCTGATTTCAGGCATCAATGATCCATTCAGGTACTCGATTAGTCCGGGACATTCGCCGATTCGGAATGCTCACTGACTTTAAGAGACTCGCCGACTTCAGAGTGCTCGCCGAAATTAAGATACCTACCAAGATGTACACATTCCCCGTTTATTTCAAAGCACACTGGCACTCAGCAACCTCAGGATCAAAACAAGTAATAAATCAACGTTTATTGTTATTGTGACACGTAAACATTTGTAAAGTAAACGTAAACGCATCGAATTCTACCTAAGGTGCAAATCCCACTCCCTAGGAACTGCTGATTCTGTCCCCTCTGCCCCATCACTTGACCTTGATCTCTCGCAGCCCAGCTTCATCTGATTCTTATCCGCAAATGAAGCGATCTAGCATCAGTCAGATGTTGAGCGGCCCATGTACATCGCCCACTGCGTAGACAGCGACTCGCATCCAGTCGAACCCGAGGCGCGTGTTCATATCCTGTGTATATAGTTCTGCTACGTAGACGGCCTCAGGTGCCTTAGCCGCCTTCTGCGCCTCTAGATGAATAGGAACCGCGTTGTTTGCCCACCAGAAGTCATCTAGCGATATGCGAATAGCCTCATTGACCGCGGAGTGACGTAGGAACAATTTGCCAGCGTGATCGTTAGCCAGTCCCCTATCCGTGAATGTAGCCAGCGGCAATCTCTCCAGCTCGATGTCGCCAGTGTAGGCGCCTACAACTTCATGAGGCACGACGCGATCGCCATTATCATCATCATCGCTGTCGCAATCCCCATCTACGCGTTCCTGTGGTGTCTCTGTGGCTCTACGTGTCATGAATTCGCACTCTACGATGTAATGAGGCAGCTTGGGACGGATCCCAGACCACTTCTTGAGGCGGCGCTCGCGTTTACTGAGGTCGTTCTGCAGATCTACGAGGCGGCGCTCCACCCACACTACGCGTTCTTCACCAGTCGCGAAGGTCAGTTCTACTTTCAGCAGTTTCAATGGGCAATCTTTGTGTACTATCTTTCTGGTTACAGCCGCCGTGGCATTTCCTTTCGCGTCATTCTCGTAGTCGTCGATCGATCTGAGAAGCGCGGTGTTTGCCTCCGCCCTGGTTGAATACCGCCCGGTATTCACAATGTCAAAATCAAATGCAGAACTCGTGAAAATATGATACGCCCATGTAAAGGAATCTCGTGTTTGAGGGATGTGCGATGTGTTTCTGGTTCTGTTAGTATGTTGATCGTCGTGTTTCGCTGCGAGTTTGGGAGTCTTACAGGAAGCAGTGGCTTCACCGTCCTCGGGAGCCTCGTCGTCGTTAGACTCAGAACCCTTGGCAGCAGTCTCGGCAGAGATATCTTTGGTAGTCTCTCCCTGCTTAGCTGCAGTAGCCTTAGCCTCGGAAGTCTGATCGTCGGCAGTCTCATCGTCGGCAGCATGACCAGTGGGGGTCTGGGGTGCATCGACAAGGACATGCTTATAGCCCCAACGTCCACGTTTGATCTCATGAGTGGCGGTGAAATCAGATTTGTTGACTTCAGCAACCTTCTGAGTGATGTCGGCTTGGAAGCTTGCTGTAACGGTTTCCTGGAACTTCTTGTGAAGGTCCGGATGGTCGGCGAGGACAGTGGACACGGCATCGTCCATAGCCTTGAGGTAGAACTTGCCCACCCAAGTATTGTAGCGGTCACGGGAATTGTGCGTAGTGCCATCGTCCTGGCATACAATGTTAGAAATATGACAACCACTATGATACGTTTCGCGAGATGTCTGGCGAGTTGCGTGGGGCGAATGGTCGCATACCTTCTTGGGCTTGGGCTCCTTCTCCTTGGCGGCACGAGGTTTCTTGGTGCCGGCTGTCTTCGCTAAAAATTCCCTGAGTAAGCTTATGTTCACGTAAAGTAAGATCAATAGCAATGTTTATATAGGAACTACTTACCCTTCTTAGAAGGCGAGGAAGCCTCTGCCTCCTCGGAGGCGGCGCGCTTAGTAGCCTGCTCGGCTTTCTTCTCTTGCTTCTTCGGAGACATATTGAACTTCACGGGAGCGTAGTTCTGGATTTTGTTAATTACTCTGAGGCAGGATTCGCTGTTGGTATTCTTTTTGGCTCTTACCGACTCGAGAGGATGATCACTGTCAATACAGAGAGCGGAATTCGCGCTCCTGATGTTTAGTCGTGGAGGAAGGATTGATGACAAATTGTCGTGTTGATTCGATTTCGCGCAAGTAGAATCTGAGGAACAGATCTGCTGGCGGATTGTAAGAGTTGCAGAAGTGGAAAAAACAGAGGATGAGTTGATTTCAGGTGGGTTGTGTGAGTTAGAAGACAGGTCCGAGAAAGTGGGTGGTGGATGGATGGATTTAAAAAGTAAACCCGGGAAGTTGTCCTGAGGGATGGATGATCTGGAAGACGTGTCGAGGAAGTTACTCTGAGTTGGGGAGGGCAGCCTCCCGCCTGAGTCCCGAATGCGGCTGGGCCCCCTCGAGGGTGGTACTCGGGTACCGGACTGCGGCTGAGGTGGTTCGGACGCGGCTTGTCTCCGTGTACCTTGTACGCATGAGCATGGACCGCCCGCATCTCGTCGAGCCATCGGCGGCACTCCTCCGGGGCGACAATGACCTCCTGAATCGCCGTGCTCGTCAAAGCCATGACCCGCCTTGGTTCTTTCACCGGCCTTGCTCCCGGCACCCGCCTCTCCTTTACCAGCCATGTTGCTAGAGTGTGCGGCTCCTTCACAAGCTGGATTCGGAGGACTATGGCCATAGTACTTCCCCAGTTCGAGCTCTTGCTCGGCAGACTGATTTGCCCCCATTGTGTCTTTGCTCAAGTCGGACCCATGGACTGTCATGCTCAGATCAACGAGAGACATCCTACGTATGCTGAGTCAGGAAACTGCCTGTATTTCCTAGAAGCTAAAGCCTTACAATCTGAGTCGAGAAGGAGAGCTGTGATGAGAGGCACGCCGTTTACCTCCTTTACTAGAAACAGCTATTAGCATGAGATATATGGATAGGGAGAACACCGATGAAGCCGGAAGAATCAGATGTGAGTAACGGGAAGGGCATAAGATTAGAAGGAACCATAGAACACAGATGAGGAGAGAATATATATTGTATGTAGGGGAAACTAACCGATAGCAGACGCCTCCTCGTAGTCGAATACATATGATGTTCGACTGGCTGGTTCGTGATCAATCCAGTGCTTAGGCACGAGCGGGATACCAAAGCCTTGTCGCAGGGGTGGTATTGCTAGACGGTAGGTGTTAGAGAATCTTGCTACTTCAACAAGTAGAGGTGTTGAAGCTAGGCGGATGGGACACTACTGGAAGGGATGTCGCCTAGGCCTAATCAGACAAAATGAACGATTGAGGATTGGAAGTTGCTCGGAGGGGGTGGCAGGCGGTGGTTATATATCAACTTACACGTGTAAAAGAAGCTGGGTTGTGACGAGGAAAGAAATACGTGATAGGCTGCGGACCCGATCAAGATAATACAGGCGCCTCATGCGTCTGAATTCGAGTGAGGCTGGTATTCACTCGAGTGTAGTGTAGATAAGGAGTTGTTATGGAGGAGGGAAAGCCTTTAGGGACAGTAGGAGGGTTTACGGAACCATGATTGAGGACTGACCTAAACGTTACTGAAAGCTGAAGGGACATTCTAGGATCTACGAGTGACTTGATGCTGTATCGTTTTGGGTGGGTAAAGTACGGTTCGCACTTAGGGCTCAGTTGATACAGAAAGAGTAGCTTTTGGTTCACTGCCGGATATCAGATATATGGCAAGTGGACGTAGCGCGAGTCGTTGCCGTATATCGTGTGAATCGAGCTCGCTACAGTTGAACCCCTCGAGTGGAAGAGCCCAGTTTGTACCAAGTATGGTGAACTAAGATCGTGGTAGGATTGGGACCTTCCTAGCCGCGAGAACTTGTTGAAGATAAGTGAGTTGTATGGATTCGACTTACTCGAGGCGACAGTCTGAAATATGAACTTGAAAGGGGAGAGCTTTATTGTTGCTCAACTTGTAGGAATGACTTAGCTTGCCATCCCTTTATGGGAGTGGTGGTAGATGGACTACGTCTAGATGGCTAATCTACGAGGAGACATGCTCAAGTAGGATATACGACAGGAAGATTAATCAAACGAGTGAATATAATAACCTTAAAGGTAAGCACGTAGAATTGATATTGGTAGAAGTTTGCCTGAATTATGGGTATCTATGACTGTGAGACTACCTCCACCTGAGAAGAGACAAGGCTAGAATCGGGGGATCTCCCTGGGCGCCGACTAACGGCAGTTTACTTGGCCTTGGATCTTGCTTTAAATGACTTCAAGGGGTCACTCTTACGGCCGCCCACTCTCCTGCCCCTTCCTTTAGAGATTCTGCTTTTTCTACCCTTCCCATCAAGTACCTTTTTGAACGGTACAAATCCAACCTCATTTGGAGTAATTGCCTTCTTCCCATCCTTCGGTAGTAAATAGTCGGGAACGTGCTTGAGATGAGGCTGGCTTCTTGTAGTTCGAAGCTCGACGTCGTGACGGAGATGGCGGACTTCCAACGGATTTTCCTCAAAATGCCGCTTCAAGCTTTCGCTCTTGAGTAGTTCTTGCTTTAATTCCCGTAGTCGGGCTTCTCGAACGGCAACCTTTGTGACGGCTCTTAAAGCATCGTTCATTCGGTAGCGGAAGGCCTCAACTGCCTTCATATCGAAATTATAAGGCTTGACTTCGTTACCCTTTTTGGCTTGCTGTTTGACGATCCTCGCTAACACTTTCTCATCATTTTCCGCCGTTTCAACGCTGGTGGGCACGTGCTTCCGAAACTTTTCTTTTGGGACAACAAAAGACAAAGCCATGCCCGTTTGCCCGGCGCGCGCAGTCCGCCCAATTCTGTGTAGGTATGAGCGAGAAGATAGCGGGAGGTCGAAATTGATGACCACTGCAACATTTTTGAAGTCGATTCCTCGGGATACGCCGTAGTTCTTATCACGCCGTGAAGACCTGCGTTTCTTCGCTGTTGGGGCGACGAGTTGTTTTTGATCGTTACTTTCCGCAGCTTCGCCAGTGGCATCGTCATGAGCGCTGCTTGTGTTTGCTTTATCGCTCGAGTCGGGCTGATCTGTCTCGTCACCTATTACTTCGTTTTCATCCGAGGCGATAATGATATTGTAGATCCCTCTGTTGAACTCCTCCACAGCATGAATGCGACAGTTGACTGGCAATTCGGAATTGAGAAGACAGCTCCGTATTCCAAATTGCTCAAAGAATAACTTCAGCCGATAGCATCGGTCAACATCGCTAACAAAAATGATGGCTTTCCCTTTAACTAATTCGAGTTTTATCATGCAATATATAAGGAGGAATTTTTCATCCTCACCACACCTATCGATATATTAGCATCATGCCTAGGATTGTGGGACGGGTCGTTATACTTTACTACGAATTGCGATACGCCTCCACCATCGTCGTCAGGTTCTTCCAGATCCAAGACTGTGGGATTTCGGCAAAAGAGACCCTTCAGAGTGTCGACTTCAGGAGTCAGCGTCGCACTAACGAGAGTCGTCTGCAGGCCCTTAGGCAGCGACGAGGCCACATTCTGCAGATCTTCGTCGTAACCATATGATAGCACGAGGTCTGCCTCGTCAAGAACCAAGTGCGTAATTTTCTCCAATGACAAGGCAGAGTTCTTTATATTATGGCATGCCCTTGCGGGCGTCGCGACTACGACATCGGGCGAATCTGAGAGGACAGCACGTTGCGCAGGATCGGAGAGCTTGTCTGATAGCTTGGAGACCTTAACCTCCCTGGAACAGAATGAAGTGAGGGATTCGAGCACACTGGCAACCTGGGTTACCAGCTCGTTCGTCGGTACTAGAATGAGAGCGGCCGTATATGAGTCTGGTGATGTCTAACCGGGGATCAGCATTAGTCCTAGTGCGTTCGAATACCATAAGACAGGACTCGGTCATACCTGTTTTCGTTTGAGGATGGCTTGGAGGATGGGTAGGGCATATGCGGCAGTTTTTCCGGAGCCGGTTTTCGCTTTTGCTAACACATCGTGGCCATCAATAGCTAGCGGTATGGCCTTACTCTGGACCAAAGTTGGTGTTTGCCAATTCTGGCGAGCAGTGGCTTGAAGGAGTCTGCTGTCAAGACCGAGCTGTGCGAAGGTGGTGGGTGTCGCTCCCGAGCCCGGAGCTTCTTCCTTGGAAATAGGCATTGGCTCGTTATTCTCATCTAATTTACGTTTCATCGTATGTGAGGAGTAGTGCGCCGCTCGATTTTTGCAGATTCAGAGATGTAAGTAAAGTCGCCGCCTACTACCCTATCAGGACGCCGAAGACAGCGAAGGTGAAAGTGGGCGGTTTAGAAAAATAATTTGTTATCTTATCGCACAGTATACGGAACAACTATTTCACCTTAGTCCGTTAGTGCGGACGGATCCATGGATACTTCCAAGGTTATCTGAACACTCAGGGGTGAACCGATTGAATCCCACGTCCGTGAACGACCCATAATTGATGGCTACATGATAGGCTTTACTACCCCTTCGTGTCTTCGTGTGCGTAAGCGACTATTAAGAACCGGCAGTTGACATTGATGAGGTTCAAATGATCTACGATCATTGGTTGTCCCCCACAGTCGATTCCTAGAATCCTAGACTTCACCCCTAATTCTGCGCATACGTCGAGTCGAGTAGATTAGCCAAGCTTTTCTCATTGAGGCTGTCGCCCACTCCTGGTAGTCTTGGCTCCGGCACGGCAGCTAGTCCTGCCTATTGGTCAACACCGTGGACGCCGCACCACCAAGGCCAAGAGTTTGGGCCAAGAACACCCCCTACTACGTACAACTTCTACTTCAATATAACTGGCGCGACGATCTTTTTCATCCTTCCCTGAACCTCTCTTTTCTCTCGTAGCACATACACCTGCGCGTTAGTAGAATCGAATATTAACATGTTTCTTATCTCTCTGTACGAGACGAGGTTGCAGAATAGCCAGCCATTTGATATCCACGAGTTTCATCAACCCAGCCGAAGGAACCTATCAATCCGTGAGGTATCCACTTCGCTCCGGGTCCGGGTCACTGTCGCTATTTCCAAGTTAGTTAGCCTGATATGATAACTTACAATAGATATCTCCTCGCTTTATCGTACCCCGACTTTGATATCTACGGCGTCTTCGTCGTGGAGCCCTAATTTCGAGTTAATGCGCTTTGATCTTCCTAATAGATACGACTGTCCCTTCATAGTCGAGTGTGCTGCATATCAGTTTTTGAGCTACTATGTAGCTGGACGATATGGGCTGCCGCCCGGCTCTCCTATGAGTTCTCTATGGTCTCGATTCATTCTAGTTGTTCTGGAATAACAATGGAACATTGTTAGCTGGGCGGATATCATAACATATCCTCGCATTTCAGGTAGGCTATAGGCTGTAAGCTGTAACGGATGGGCAACCTTGAAGCATGGCTCTCTACTTTGGCGACCGAAGACTTGAGCTCTACCAAACTTCTTACTGAAACCTGATATAATGGATAACGAAACATCGCAAGAATGGAGGAGCATATACGACAATCGCCAAGCCATGTTATTAATAGCATATTCGATTGTTGTTTCTGTCTTGTCTTACCTATTTCCAGAGGCGATGATCGCTCATCGAAGCACTCTTGGCAATCGCGTATCACTCCCAAGCCGAGACAGTCAACTCAAGCTTTATGCTGCCCTCAAGAACGTCCCCGGAATAGCTTGGCTACAGATCGTTTCCGTTTCGATGCTTTTTTCTTTTTGTTTGTTTCTTCAATACATGCTAGGGTTGTAAATAGTGCAATTCGGCACGTGCTACATTTCCGAGTCCAACGAGCGGCGGTTTCATCTTTTATCAGTGCTGAAACCCACGTCCAGGGCCTACGTAGGTATGTACGCCTCTGTGATATTATCCTAGACCTTCGCGTATGAGACTGGTCGACTTCAAAAAACCGCACCCGGTGAGGCATTTTCATACCCGCGGTTTTTAGACGTGTCTTGGCTAAATACTACCACCAGGATATCTTGAAGTAGCCGCAATGGTCATCTCGAAACGGATCGACATTATATCACGGGCCTTTTTGTCGGAAAGACCCCTACCAGCAATACAACATCTTCTCGGCTTCTGATTGGCCAATCCGTCCAATATCAGAGCTTCAACGTGGGAGAAAATCTTAGTAGCTACTTTCAGAGCCCTAGGTTTCCGCCTTGGACCAAAGAAGATAACTCTGGTATCCATAACTTGTTTGTGGAGCACGTTTCCTTGTAAGATCGCTTCTCCCGAAGCGCCTCAGGGCAATTAGCCAAGAGTTTCGCGATGGACAGCGTCGCTTCTCGCTTTTTCGCCTACGGGCATTCTGTATAAGTAGGGACTACGTCCTCTAGACTTCACAATGTGAGTTTACGTTGGTCCTCACTCCCGCCATCCCACCCTCCTCCCTCGTCTTCCGCACGTCTCTTTTTCTTTTTCCCTTTCTTCCTTTCTCTGTCTTCTCTTCTTATACAGCTGGCTGTATCCAAGGGTCATCATGGCACCCAATTTTAAAAAGATCAAGGTGTTTAGCAGCCACCAGAGAGACATCACTCCGCCTGGTTACATCGACACTACGTTGGAAGGGTCGTCGACTGACCAAGATCTCGAGGCGGGTAGTTTCTTGACGGAGAACCAAAGGAATAATACCGTCGACAATAACAATCATGGCGATAACCCGTACCTGGACGAATATAGAGCGTAAGTACCACGAGTACATATACACATTAGTATCTAGTACCGGCTAACCTATACACTAGCTTGATTCGTTATGTCGATACCTACAGAGACCCTAATGCGGAAGTGGGGGAGGAGGACTTCTCACAACAGGACGAGAAGAGACCGTGGTGGGCATTCTGGCGCGGTGGCAAAAGCGGCTACTCCCGCGCTTCTCTGAGTGACTTTGAGACGCCTAGCGACTGGTTGGACACGGACATCAGAGATGGTCTCTCGTCGATGGAAGTCGAGCGGAGGCGGAAGTTTTCCGGATGGAATGAGTTATCAACTGAGAAGGAGAACATGTTTCTCAAGTTCATCGGCTTTTTCCGGGGCCCCGTTCTATATGGTAAGTCTCATGTCACTTGGTACCAATCTATGCCTCCATATACTGACGCAACCCATAGTCATGGAAGTTGCCGTCATCATCGCCCTAGGTATGCAAGATTGGCTGGATGCCGGCATTATCATCGGTATTCTGCTTCTCAATGCTATTGTCGGTTGGTACCAGGAGAAGCAGGCTGCGGACGTTGTCGCTAGCTTAAAAGGAGATATCGCCATGAAAGCACGTGTCGTTCGAGATGGTCAAGAAACGGACATCAAGGCTAGGGAGCTCGTCCCCGGAGATATTGTGAGTCTTATTCTGCAGTCCATGATACCCACCGGGTTACTAATTATGCTAGATTGTCATCGAAGAAGGCCACGTCGTTGCAGGTGACGCCCGTCTTATTTGCGAATATGACAACCCCAACGGACAAGCTCAGTACCAGGCAGAACTCACGGCTCAAGATGTCACGTCACCACGCCGGGAGAAATTCGACGAAGGCGACGACGAGGGAACACCCCATATTGGACATGCTATTGTCGCTATCGACCAGAGCGCCATCACTGGCGAGTCCCTTGCTGTTGACAAGTACATGACGGATACCGTTTACTACACGACCGGCTGCAAGCGTGGCAAGGCCTATGCCGTAGTCACTTCTGGTGCGCAAGCTTCCTTCGTGGGCAAGACCGCTAGTCTCGTCCAAGGAGCCAAGGACTCGGGACACTTCAAGGCCATCATGGATTCTATCGGTACCACTCTCTTAGTTCTAGTCGTTTTCTGGATCCTCACTGCCTGGATCGGCGGTTTCTATCGCAACCTTCACATCGTGTTCCCTGAGGAAAGCTCAAACAATCTTTTGACTTACGCATTGATCCTGCTCATTATCGGTGTACCTGTTGGCTTGCCGGTAGTTACCACCACCACTTTGGCTGTTGGTGCCGCGTATCTGGCGAAGGAGAAAGCTATCGTTCAGAAGCTTACTGCTATTGAGTCCCTCGCTGGTGTTGATATCCTCTGTTCGGACAAGACTGGAACTCTCACGGCCAATCAACTTTCCGTTCGTGAGCCGTTCGTTCTCGAAGGCGTCGATATCAACTGGATGATTGCGTACGTATTCATTCAACCCAGATTTCGGTTTATTAGGATTTACTAACTTTTATCAGAGTGGCGGCCTTGGCCTCATCTCACAACATCAAGGCCCTGGACCCCATCGACAAAATCACCATTCTCACCCTTAAGCGATATCCCAAGGCCAAGGATATGATCAGCGAAGGTTGGAAGACCGAGAAGTTTACCCCCTTCGACCCTGTCTCTAAACGAATCACCGCCATTTGCACCCACCAGGGTGTAAAATACACCTGTGCCAAGGGAGCGCCTAAGGCCATTTTGGCATTGACGGAATGCAGTGAACAGCAAACCGCGCTCTTCAAGGAGAAGGCTACGGAATTTGCGCGCCGTGGCTTCCGTTCTCTTGCTGTTGCTGTCAAAGAGGAAGATGGCCCTTGGGAAATGCTTGGCATGATCTCGCTTTTCGACCCTCCTCGCTCCGATACTGCTCAGACCATCGCTGAGGCCCAGGCGCTTGGTCTTTCTGTCAAGATGTTGACTGGTGATGCCATTGCCATTGCTAAGGAGACGTGCCGTATGCTGGCATTGGGAACTAAGGTACGTTATACTCGTTGTATTGCTTATGTTCCATTTCGAGTGGATGGGAGCTAACACAGGTGAAATAGGTCTATAACTCTGACAAACTACTCCATAGCGACATGGCTGGCACTGCTATCCACGACCTCTGCGAGAGGGCCGATGGATTCGCGGAAGTATTCCCAGAACACAAGTACCAGGTGGTTGAGATGCTTCAGCAGCGCGGTCATCTGACAGCTATGACTGGCGATGGTGTCAACGACGCGCCGTCACTGAAGAAATCCGACTGTGGTATTGCCGTCGAAGGCGCTACTGAAGCTGCCCAAGCCGCCGCCGATATCGTCTTCCTTGCGCCAGGTCTCAGCACCATCGTCTCCGCCATCAAGATCTCGCGCCAGATTTTCCAGCGCATGAAGGCTTACATTCAATATCGTATTGCCCTCTGCCTGCACTTGGAAATCTACCTGTATGTATCACCCGTTTCTTCCCTAACGGAATAATTACTAACCCATTCTACTTTAGTGTCACTTCCATGATTATCATCAACGAGACGATCCGCGCGGATCTGATCGTGTTCCTTGCACTATTCGCTGATTTAGCCACCATTGCTGTTGCTTACGACACCGCACACTATGAGAAGCGACCAGTCGAGTGGCAACTCCCCAAGATCTGGATCATCTCGATTGTCCTCGGCGCTCTGCTTGCCGTCGGTACCTGGGTCCTCCGAGGCACACTCTGGCTGCCTGGTGGCGGTGTGATCCAAGACTACGGATCTGTCCAGGAGATCATTTTCCTCCAGGTATCGCTCACAGAGAACTGGCTCATCTTCGTCACGCGTGGCTTCGAGACGCTGCCCTCTTGGCAACTAGTCAGCGCCATCTTCGGTGTTGATATTCTCGCTTCCCTGTTCGCCGGCTTCGGCTGGTTCTCTGGAGGAGCGGGTGAACCGTCGAGTCCCGCCTCGCTCTCCTCAAAGCTCTCTCAAAACGGCGCTACGGATATCCTTACCATTGTCGTGGTCTGGGTCTACTCGGTTGCTTGCGTCATTGTCATTGCTATCATATACCAAATGATGACGCGCATGAGCGTCCTCAACGACCTCGGACGTAAGAAGCGCTCCGCGCAGGATACGATGATGGAGAATATCCTTACGCACCTGAGCAAAGTCGCGCTGGAGCACGAGCGCGACGAGAAAGGTGGTGAGCGGTATTACCTGGCTCAGAAGCAGGTCGTTGAGGAAGAGGAGTAAAAGTTGGGGGTTTGGATTTGATATAGAAAAACTATGGCTGGGTGTTTGGATATATAATAAGTTGGATATTGTTCTTTTTACTACTATTACATATTATGGCGTCTCTGCGGGTGCATCTGATACCAACCAGTCCTTACAGGATGGGGAATACAAATTGACTTCTTTTGTTTCATGCTGTCTATCTTATAACTTGATCGTGATTACGTACTATGTAGAGCTCATCATGACTGGGGCAGTGATGCTTAATGTGAGAGGCCCCAGGCTATGAACAACATCATGTAAGCTGGTAACAGCTGCTGGGATCAGGGCTTGAGCAAGTTGTGATGGTGGAATCACTATTCTGAAACCTCCATTTACCTATGGATAATACTGATGCCCATTGCCTGTGGATTTCAAATACCTTCGAGTCTGATTGAGCAGAATATATGTGGCATCAGCTGCTTACTGTGTAGGTTGAAAAGCCTTCGAGAATATTAGAATTTCAAGCATTTAATAGGGTCGTTCACAATGGATTAATTGACGTAGAAATCGATACTGTGGCATAAAGATGCACAAGTACCCTAGTACTTTAGTAATTCAACCTGAGACATCTGGATAATTGAACAATGGGTCCTGGGCTGCTAAATGGCTTGTGCACATCCCGTTGGCTAGGTAACGGCGACAGGGGACAGCCTGGAAAGAAGGACCTGGATCAGCTGGGATTTAGTGGCGGGCACTTGTAACTTTGGCGGCGTTCCGGTGGGCTATTGGTGGGCGATTGGTGGGGGAGTCGAGGTTAGCTGATATCCCCCACTCCCCACTCCTCCCATGTCTGTTTACATCTCTCGCCGTCCAAATAGGAAACCTCCTGCAACCTGCGATAGAAGGCAGACTACTGTTATCATCCTCATCCTCATCTTCACCATCACCATTCCTATTCATCTTTCTTCTTTGCCAAAAAGAAGTTAGAGGCATAATAACTCTTGATGGGTTGTGATTGATACTACTAGTAGTATTCTTTCTGTTTAACTTTCGAAACGAACCAGACAGTGTTTTTTTTACTTTACGATCGTGGCGCACAGTTTCCAGCCGTGTGTAAACATTGCTGTTATCTCGTCGCCAATTGACTCGTAACCTACCGTACCAACCCTATTTTTCTGCGAAAGCATTCGTCGAAAATTGCATTCTTCTATTTTCACCACATCGCCATCGCGGTATTTGAATATATCTTCTGTGTACACTTCTCTTCCCTCCCATAGGGGAGACATGAGTTGGCGATAATCAGAATACCACCTGAAATATATATTCGCCCACATGGCTTCCTCTGAGAACACAGTGAGTCCACCTGAAACATTGGAGAATCGAAGGAATGAAGCTCAAGGAATTTGAATAGGTCGATCCTCAGGTGACGCAGCCTCTGCGCATCTCTAAGAACAGCACGCCGGCCGCATCGCCAATTAAGAGTGGCATTCCCCGGCCGTTGTCTGAGATCTCAGCCACTGAGCAGCGACGAAACTCGCCTAGCTGGAATCAGTCTCCTACAAAGGTAATTCTTACCTATATCTATTCAAGTCTATGGCAACC
This sequence comes from Hypomontagnella monticulosa, assembly GCA_902825475.1. NCBI lineage: Eukaryota > Fungi > Ascomycota > Sordariomycetes > Xylariales > Hypoxylaceae > Hypomontagnella > Hypomontagnella monticulosa. The sequence continues at coordinate 1,107,367 of CADEBF010000011.1, read as the reverse complement.
TCGACTAACCCTTGGGGTGTAGAAGATGGCTCTTAATACCGACTCGTCTCCATTCCAGTCGTCTCCCTTAGATGGTACTACGTCACCACGCCTATTCTGGCAGAACCGTAATGTCAAAGGTAATCGCTCGGAGAACGAATTGTATGGCGCTCGTACCGGTTCCCCGTCGCCTAATAGGCGATCCTCCATCGAGCGCTTGCAGAAGGCGTCGCGCGTGAAGAATAGTACGATGTTCGCTCGGGAACAAAAGCATGAATACGACCCGACGCGTGTTCCTACAATCGAGCGCCCCCTTGCTAAGGTCCAAGGCAACGCTTATAGCAGCACTGGCGCCTCTGGCTTCCGATCAAGTCACAACCGCTCAGAAAGTCAGACTAGTATCCCACTATACACTCCTACCAAGGGTAGCACTCGTCCAGTCTTAACTCCTGGTGGCCCCCAAACCCCAAGCAGGGACCAAGCATCTCCTATCAAATCGTCACTATCTTCAGCAGCTCGCTTTAAGAGTAGCCAAGACTCCCAGGATGCCGACATTTTCTCGGATCCGCCATACGAGGACCATGAACTCCCGAGCGGCAAATCTCTCCATCGCCATGCTAAATCTGTAACATTCGATGCTGCTCCGCCTCAAATCAACGAATACGAGATGGCAACCCCCGACCTGTCTTCTATTGGTACGAATTCCCGAGAAGGGAGCTTCGAGGATGAGGAAGATGATGATAGTTACATCTATGGCCACTATCCCGGAGAAGATGGCGAGGGACAGGATGATAGCTTCGATGCGACACTAGAAGATACGGACAAGACACCAGTGGTTGGACCTGACGATTGGCGTCAAGATCGAGACTCGCGCTTCGATAGCAGCCCTATGCCCGATGGCCATCCATCCCAGGCTGCTGCTTCTCGACCCCAACATGGCCGTACCGACTCATCCACCTCTAGCAACGACCACAGACCACTTCCTCCCCTTCCCGGCATGGGCCATGCCCGATCTCAGTCTGCGTCGTCCAATGGACTGTCTGCAACAGCGGAGCGTATGCTTGGCTCACCTCGAAGCCTTCCTTCGCCTCCTCCTGCTTCGGTTAGCAAGTCGGAGATTCATAATATCGGCAATGGCAAAATGTCACTGGAGGAGCGATTAAAGCTCATGATGCTTTCCGACGAGACTAGCCCTAAGGCAGCTGACAACTCTGCGAAGACTTTCGCGGAACAGCAACGAGAGCGTCGCATGCGACGGGCAGGCGCTCGTGATAGAGTCACAAGCCCTACCCCGGAGCGTGAAGACCCGGATGCTGCGGCTCATGAAGAGGAAGACGACACCGTTGGTGATCTCTCAGGGCTTGACATGGATTATCAACTGCCTAGCATTTCTCGGCAATCTATCCTTCGTCGTGTTAATGGCAACAAGGCACTTGACCGAGAATCTGACTTTGCATTCAACTCCCCCGGTCCGGATTTGGGAGCATCTCGTGGCATTTCTTACGATCCTGATGTTCCCATCGCTAGTATCGAGGACTCAATTCTTGACAATGTCACAGAACAGGATGAAGACAGTGTCCTCATTCACGAGAGTGAGGATGATAAGGGTGATGTCTATGATCTATACCAGCGCTCTGAAGATGAAGATACCGCGTCACAAAAGGACGGGCACGATACCGATACGGATAGCCATTACTCCGATGAAGTCGAGAAGGCTCACCCTGGAGATGGACAGCCTGAGGAAGAGTCAATCACCACTCCTAGGGCGACAAGCCCTGCCGCGGAAGACGCTGTTACAAATTTCAGCGCTACTCTTCCCCAAGTAAACAGCCCGTCCAAAGATGCGGAGTTCACTCGTAGTTTGCAATCACATATGCTTCCGAAACCCAAAGAGGCTGGTGCTCTTACCCATTCGGAGAGCCACAAAATGTCTGACGCACAGGCTTTCTTACAACGACCGTACACTCCGGAGAAGATGTCAAAACCGGAGTACGACGGCTCTGGCTGGGGCGAGCCAGAAGAGGAAGAGGAAGAGGAAGAGGAGCCTGGTACGCCAGAATCAGTTATCCACCATCCTGTTTCGGATGATGAGGAAGAAGAAGAGGAGTATGAGGAGCTCGAGGAGCCCGAGGAGATCCTCATTGAATCCCCAGCAATCCCGGAACGTGAGGCAACTATCAAAGCGTCTGGATCTAAGCTAAAGACTCGCGCTTCTGCGACACCTTCTGACATTGTAGCCATGCGTGAGGCCCGTAGGCAGGTAAGCCGAGAGGTGGCCCCCGATGTCCCGCCGATTCCTGAGCGACATCGAAACCGCCTTTCCCGCGATATGGCGCCCGAGACACTTGACGTGCCCACTGGCGACGATTTCTTGGAGCGCCACCCGAGCTTCAAGCAGCGCAGTCTAACATTGGATCTTGACTTGGGCCTTAGTCTTGATCAGGATTTTGAGCGAGTAATTGAGGCACAAAAGGTCGAATTCCCCAGCTCTCTCTACTCTTATCAACTCCCTGCACCAAATAACGAACCTACAAGACAAGCGTCTAACTCCAATTCACAAAATCCTGCCACTAAAATTGACGTTTCCCAAGCAACATCCATGGCTAACATCAGTACCCGAAAACAGCGCGGCTACCTTATGCGTCAAAACACTAAGCTTGTGACCGCCAGTGACAAAGAGGCAGAAGACATCCGAACGGGGACCCGCTCCGCTGGAAATTCACCCGTCAAACAGCAACGCCCGCAGTCCTGGACTGTCGAGCCTTGGAACGGTAAGCATAGGAGAAGTGTCAGAAAACGTCACGGTCCAAACATGGGTGCCCAGGCACCACCTCTACCAGGCCGAGAAAGCAACGCTACGGCAATGAGTTCTCTACCCGAGGAGGATGGCCCCGAACTCGCGACTGAAGAGTGTGGCGAGAGAGGACGACTATTCGTGAAGGTGATGGGAGTGAAGGACTTAGACCTTCCCCTACCTAAGAGTAAGTATTTCATTTACACATTTGCACCAATATCCTTTATACCAATACTAACTGTTATTTAGATGAACGATCATGGTTTAGTCTCACTCTCGACAATGGTGTACACTGCGTGACTACGTCTTGGCTTGAATTGGCCCGCAATGCGCCGGTCGGCCAAGAGTTTGAGCTTGTCGTCCCCAAGGAGTTGGAATTCCAACTTACTCTCACAGTGAAGCTGGATCGACCCGAGCCTCAGGTCATACCAATTTCACCGACCAAGGTGTCAAAGCCTAAGACTTCCACTTTTTCGCGTGTTTTCGCCAGCCCGAAGAAACGAAAGGAGATGGAGGCTCGTCAACGAGCAGAGGAAGAGGCATTTGCCCTTGCTCAGCGAGAGGCAGCAGCCTCAAAACAGAGGAACGCTGCACCTACCGCGTGGGACTTACTATCACCCCTCTCAGCCGATGACGGTACATTCGCGCGAGCATATGTGTGCCTCAAGGAGCACGAATCTCGCTGCTATGGCCGACCGTACATGGTAGAAGTTGCCGCCTTCAATGAATGGGCAGTCGAGGAACCCAGCTTTGCCAGCAGCGTCAAGAGCAAGCGCTCCGGAGTTCCCAGCAACTCGAAGGTTCGTCGCGCACCTTACAAGATTGGAAAGCTTGAGGTACAGCTGCTTTTCGTCCCGCGACCTAAGGGTAGCACGGATGACGATATGCCCAAGAGCATGAGCTCATGTATCCGAGAGCTCAAGGCCGCCGAAGAGAGGCTGAGCAGGAATTGGGAGGGCCATTTAAGCCAGCAAGGCGGTGACTGCCCTGTAAGTCTTTTATCCTAACACAACACCCAAGAAATTCAGAGTCTAATCCTAGGAAAATAGTACTGGCGTCGTCGCTACTTCAAGCTAGTCGGCACCAAGCTCACCGCGTATCACGAAACAACGCGCCAACCCCGCGCCACAATCAACCTCTCCAACGCCAAGCGCCTCATCGACGACCGGCGCCAACTGACGGACCCGGAGACCATGGGCCGCAACGGCAAGCGCCGCCGGTCCGCCTTCGCCGAAGAGGAAGAGGGCTACATGTTCGTCGAGGAAGGCTTCCGCATCCGCTTCAACAACGGCGAGATCATCGACTTCTACGCCGACACCCGCGAGGACAAGCAGGGCTGGATGACGGTCCTCGGGGACGTCATCGGTCGAACCCGCGGCGATGATGATGATGGCAGTGGTAGTAATCCTGGTGGTCGCCGCAAGTGGTGCGAACTCGTCCTTAAGAGGGAGGAGGTCCTCCGCAAGCGCGCCGCGGAAACTCGAAGGGTTCATTCTCGGACTAAGAGTATGATCATTTGAGAGCGTTAGTTGGCTGCGCCACAGAAAAGAATATGCCATTGATTGATGGTTTCGTGATTGATTGGTATCTGGCAACACAGAGAGAAAAATGAGGAAATGACAATGACACCTAATGCCCGATAACGAAAAACGATCTTGGATCTACCCGATCTTGCTTCACGAGTTTCATGACCGGCATCGCGGGGTTTTTTACTCCCTCTAACCCTTTTCTCTTCGTTACCGCTACTCGCTGGTCCTGTCTACTTGGTGGATCTTGATGAATATGAATACCGGGCGTCAGTTTAGGTTCTTCTTCCTCTACTACTACCGCGCTCTCTCTTCCTTGTTGTCAGGATATTTGTCTATTGGGGGAATGGCGATCAGGAAGGCAGGCAGGATAGGACGGGGCTGGGCTTCTTTGTTTCATATACGTAGTTCGTTCCATCCGTGTACAAGCTCTATTAATACCTTCCTACCTTACCTCACCTACCAGCAGCGCTTGGTCGCCGGCGCAAATCACAAGATGAAATCGAGGTTGGGGGTGAGATTGAAGGAGAGAGACCAAGTTGAGAGAGAAATCGCCCTACCCCTTCCTCCCAAGTGAAAAGAAAGAAGAAAGCCTGGAGCTCTGAAGAAGTAAGTCTGGTCTGCCACGGAGTGATAGGGGGGCATAACAGCATCGGTCCGGGTCAAGGGGGAGTTTTTACTGGGAAACTTGCTTGCTTCTTTTTTTTACTACAAGATTTGTTAAGTTAGGCATTGCGCAATGCTGTTGTATCGAGTATAATAAATTCGCTGCTAATCATTCCATCATGGCTTGAGAGGTTGAGAGTTCGGCCTCGCTTTAGTGCTAATTGTCTCACCTGGGGTACTTATATGTAGCTTACCTCGTAAAGCGGAAGTAAACACTACGTAAGGGGCGGAAAGCCCGGAGGTTTTTTTAAGCATTATATGTAGTATTCAGGCGGGATCGATTGATTCACTAGAAGAGCATGCTTTTTTTTTTTCATTCCATGCAACGCACCCGTCATCATCATTCATCTAATCATCGCTCACGCTACCTACGCAGTCGATCGATCCCCTCTAGATTTAGGGTATATCGACTAGGTATACACTGTAGAGCTCCTCCCCTGCGCCCTCGCGCGCCTTCACATCTACCTAACCTGACCTAACCTCCCTGAGGCGATATTTTATCGTTAAAACTTTCATCAAACGAGAAAAAGGAGAAATAATTAGATATCTTATCCTTGAATCTCCATCTCTCCTTCCTCCCTCTCATCATGCCATGCCGTTTCAACCCAACGTCCAAACAGGAGCCTTCATCAAGACCTGCCGCCCTCTCACCTCGACTGCTACGAAGCCTGCGAACCGAATTTTGGTAGGGTCTTTAGGGGGTGGTGGTGCTGTCGTTGCTGCCGATGTCGTTGTGTCAGTAAGGACCGAAGCCGCACTCCCCTTTCTACTTCCGGGATATGGTGTCCCGCTAAGCATGTTCAACATACCGCTCTTTGGCTTATCTCGTTTGGCCGACGCAGCGGCGACGGCCTTCTCGCTATCCTTGTCGTTGCTATCGTCAGTATCCTCTGCTGGGTCCGGCAACGGAGGAAGTGGTGTCTTTTCTGGTTCCATGATGTCGGGTTGTACGGGATCACCAGGTAGGGGGTAAGTAATGGCAACATCTCGGCTTTCTAAGGGTAGGTTGGCAGCAATGCCCACCGCCAATTCAACAATCATCGACGCACTGCCGTCTACACCGGCTGGCGGTGGATCCGATAAGTACTGGAATAACGTCTGCGTGAGGCTACCAGTCGCCATTTTCGTGAACTCTGCTCGGTATTCGGCACTCTCAGGTGCTTGCAGCATATGCTGGAGACCTTCTAAGGTAGCCATCCGCCAGTTTACGACCTTCGCCGTCAACGCATCGTACTCCTCCTGGCTATTCAGCGTATACGAAAATCTGCGGATGTTGTGCTCTATTTGTTTTAGGTGAGAGCTTAGATGGACGTCCAGAGCTGGGTGAAAGCACTTGTTGAATACTTCTTCCACTATCCAGCGGACAATTACGGCGCGGCCAACAGCAGTCATTTCCTGCTTGCCTGTCTTGATCGCTTCCGGGCTTACATACCTCTCAATCCAGCCAGGGAGTGTCCGCCAATCCTTACGAATGTTGAAGGACAGGTTGTTTATCGCACCATTGAGTCGGTTGAATCGGGTGGAATATTCATTGTCGTCGAGCGCTGTCCGAGATTGCGACATCCTCTGGTTCGCAACGGCATTTTGTAGCTGCTCGACTTGAGAGGTCAATTGCTCTATCTGAGCCTTGCCGTCAAAGTACAGCCTCTTGACGTTCTTGTATTTGGTTACTAGGATGCGAAATCAGTGCTTGCTAGATAGTTGTTAAGGGTTTCTCCTACATAGGTCCTTGAACTGCTTCTCCGGGTCGGCATTCTGCTCCGCATTTGCGGAGGGCTGAGGGGTATTTCGACCCTCCGGGTCGGCCCCATCAAACTGCGCCCGGTCTTGTACGCCACTCGTACGGTAGTTCGGCGGTACACCAGTTACGCCTGGTGTAGGTGGAAGAGGATTCATCGCGCTCATAGGCCCTTGGCTATGTCTATAACCGGGTGGTGGTCCGGGGGGAGGTTCAACAGAACGCATTTGCTTGTCATGATCCCCCGATCGGCGGCTTTGCCCAGGTCCTCCTGGAGGCGGTGGCGGCATAGTCCCGGATTGTCCTGCTGACACCGAGGTCTGCTGCTGGTTTTGTGGTTGCGAGTCTTGCTGCGCGAAGCTCACGGCGGGTGAATCCTGTGCAGATTGTGCGTTGGTTGATGGCGGTGGCTGTTGGTGCTGCTGCTGCTCTGAATCAGAGTCAGGCGATTCATGTGACACCTGCGAGATGGTCTCGGGGTTGGGCGGCTGCGAGCTCGTCGTGCTAAGATGTCCAACGAAGAGGGACGGCCGACGACTTCCTGCCTGATATTGCTCGTATGAAGGGGGGTATGGGTATTGGTTCTGCGCGGGGTCGACGATGATCTGACCGCTGTAGAGTTGCTCTGTTTGGGCCTGAGCTTGTGCGTGTGCGTGGGCTTGGGCTTGGGCCTGAATTTGCGCTTGAGCCTGCAGCTGAGCTTGATGTTGGGCGATAGCCTGTTGTTGGTGGAATGCCAGGTCTTCACGATTGTATGGCGAAGTATCGACGTCGGCGTCGGCGTCGGGAGGAACTTGTCTAATGGTGGTCTGGGAAAGGTCCGGATGATTCTGTGAAAGCATTTCTTGGTTAGAAGGGGCGGTAAAGCGGGAATCGTCAAGGTCGCGTACAGGTTGAATTGGCGAGTGATGGCTACGCGAGCCGGTGCCTTGTGGTGCGACCCAGTCGGGATGATCGATAGGTCGGGATAACAAAGGATTCCCTCTACCGATAGGTGTATTACTCGCCCGCTTTGACGGTCGGCGATTCAGACCAGATCCGTTATCGTAAGAGGGGTCCTGGTAATGATCTGAAGTAGGCCTGCTAGAGGCAGAGGAGCCGGACAGGATGTTCTTGATCAGCTTCCGAGTTGATCGCTTAGGCTCGGTGGGGGCGGTTTGGGGATGTTGTATGGATGGCTGGTTAGGAGGAATAGTGGGAGAAGAGACGGTTTGAGGTAGGTTATCGACGGAGCTGGAAGCGAGGCCAAATGGCTGCTGCGTCTGAAGTGGGTTTAATTGGGAATACCTTGCAGACTGAGAGCGCGAAACTAATTCGGCGAAATTGTCGTGGGGCTGCTGTCGCGCGGTGTAAGCAGCAGCAGTGGCTTGGTGGTTGAGGGGTATGGAATTAGTGGGTAAATTATTTGTGCTTCCGAACGCTTCGAGAGGCTGGGTAGGCTGGCCTGGCTGCTGGCCACCTAATTGGTGGTGTGGATGCGGGTGCTGATGCTGGTGCGGTGAAGTATGTGGAGTCTGCTGCTGTGATTGTGCTTGAGCTTGAACAGCCCTATTATCGATTTGAGGGTGTTGTTGCGACGGTGGTGGTGTTTGTTGCTGAAAAGACTCACTAGAGCCGAGGCCGATTGACGAGGCTGAAGGAGGCGTGTTATTAGATTCGGGAACAGACGCTGGCACAGTCACTGGTACAGGGCTGGTCACTGCTACACCAGCAGCGGACACTCGACGACCTCCCGCGTTTAGAGGGTTAGGTCCAGGTCCAGATCCGGGGCCGGGTGAGGCAGAGATAGAAGTAGTACCAGCTTGTTGTTGATGCGGATGATGGGGCGGCGCAGTAGCTCCACTGCCCGCCACCTGCTGTTGATGGGATGAAAGCTGTTGCTGTCTTTGTTGTTGCTGCTGCTGTTGTTGTTGTTGAATGAAAAGCTGTTGTTGCTCGACCAGATTATGCTGGGAACGATTGCTGTGCTTGCCAATACGACCGAACGAGGGCATAATGGTATTATTATTATGTCAGTCTTCACCTGAACCTGACGGGATTGGTCTCTGTATCTGGCTCTTTTCTCTCTGCCGCAGCCGCAAAAGTCCAGGTGCAGAGCAGAGCAGGCGAGGAGCCAGAAGCGAGGCAAAGCACAGGACAGGACAGGGCAGGACGGGGCCAAGGTTAACCGCTTCGCACAGGAACAGGAGAGGGAATTTGATAGATTGAAACAATCTGGCTTATTCTGCTCGAAGTGTGCCGTCCGATTGAACTACTGCGCGCCTTCGGGGCATTGGGATTCCCACATGCACCCCTCTGACCTACAGGGGTTCCCGTTCTTGTTCTTGTGGGGGGGCTGTGCTGAAGATGTTTCCTTTCCCGCTCTGCTTGTATCAAGAGTACGAGTCCAGTATGTATGTATATATGAGTAAACCGGCTTTGCTCCGAGGCGTCTAGGTAAGCACGGTGTGATTGCGATTGTATTCGTAGAACAATAGGCAAGGACAAGTTTCATAAAAAAGGATACTCGAATTCATACGACGTATCTTGCCTCTATTCTCTCTTTCCAAGTACGGCGCAGACAACGCAGCTATCCCAATAGGCTGTGCGATTCGCGATCGGCGTCAAATGGCGCGTGGAGAAAATTAACCCAGGTCCGGACTAAACGATAGAGCTCCAATGTCGAGGACAAGGTAGGGCGACAAAGGAAGGGTGACACGCATACACAAAGCGAGCGCCAGAATGAAGCTAGAAAAAAGGAAGAACCTAGTGGCCAAGGAATTATGTTTGAATGAAAGATTCGAGAGGAGAAAAATATTCGGAAGGCGTCGTTCAGGTTCAGGTTCAGCCCAGTCCCCTGCCTACATACAAATCCACAGCCCAGTCAGTCAGTCCTTTCCCATTTCCTCACAGTTCAGTCAAACACAATAGGGACACATACAAGAATAAGGAAGGGGAAAGTAGATTGCGACAGGGCTTTCCGCAATAGGCAGTTTCCACTCCTTAGTGTGGGTCCGGTACAGTGCGGTTGCCCAGTGGATTCTAGAAGGTACTGTACCTTAAGCATTATACCTTAGGATTTTATAATCTTAAATTACTATTATTTTAATCGTAGATTTAAATTTAAATTTAAATTTTAATCATATAATAAAACTTAATATTATAATAATTAATTTATTTAAATTCTTTTTATAATTAAATTATTAAAAAAGCCTTAAATTTTATTATAATTTAATTTAATTAAAAAACATAAATAATTATTTATGTAAATAAAATATTAATATAATTTAAATATACTACGTAATTATATATATATATTTATATTAATAATATGTAATAATAAATTATAATAATAATTATATAAAAAAATAATAACGAGATAAATGCAACGGTAATTTTAAAATAAATAAATAATAAAATAATTAATATTACCGGTAATTATAATAATTATAATTAAATTAAAATAATTAAAATATATAATCATATAAACTTATTTATAATAAACATTATAATAAAATTAAAGATTATAAAATTAAAAAATAATATTAAATTTAATAAATTAAAAAACTTAATAATTATATTAATTAATAAATTCGATATAAATAAAAATAAAAAAATAATAAAAATACCATTAAATATATTAATATTAATTAAATTAAACTTATTTAAATAAAATGTTACTTAATAAAATATTATTAATACTTTAAAATTAATTAACTTAAATTTAATATCATTTATAAATCTTTTAATTAATAAAATAAATAATAAATAATTAATAAATGATACATTTAACTTATAATAATTTTAAAAACTAATTAAAAAATAAATTAAATAAAAAAAACATGTTAAAAAAATATAGCTTAAAATTATATTATAATTAAAAGCATATTATTTTTTTAAATATAAAATAAAAAATAAAATAATATTTTTAAAAAAATTAAAAATTATATAAGTAAATAATATAATTATAAATAAATTTAAAAAAATTTAAATTAAATTAAAACATATATTAATATTTTATAAATTTTAATTAATTAAAATAACGATAAAGTTATTAAAAGATTTTTAATAAGTAATTAAATATACTTTTAATTAATTATTATTTTAAATTATTTTATTAAAAATAATAATATAAATATTAAATTAACATCATACGTTATATAAATCATATATAATTTTTATGATATTATTATTATATTATAATAAAAACTTAATTAATTTTACGCGATAAATGCGAGAAACATTTTATAAATTATTAATATATATAAAAATTATTTATTAAACTTATAAAATATTAATTAACTTATTATATATTCATATGCTTAAAATATAATTATTATTAAATAACCACATAAAACTATTAAATAATAATTAAATTATTAAAAAAATAATACGATGTATAATAATTATTAAGTATATAATTATTAAAAAAAAATATATAATAAATTAATGATTATAATATAATTATAAAATGTTATTACACCATTTTATAATTTAAAAATATTTAAAATAATAATAACTACATTAAGTTTAATTTAAATAAAACTTTAAGATATATTAAAAATAATACCAGTGATGATATAATAATTAATCATAAAAAACTTTTATAATAATAATTAATAAATTAATAAAACAAATAAAAAAATAAGGTTTTATAATAAAAACTATAAATAATAAATGTTTTAATTATAATAAAAAAAGTTATTAAGTTAAAAATTATAATTAAAAGCTTAAATTTTTATATTAATAATAAATTAATAACAATTAAAAAGTTATTATTAAAAGAATATTATTTAATAAAAATAATAATAAAATTAAATTTAATAATAAAATTAAGTTAATTTATAATAAATAAAAAAATAAATTAAAATGATAAGCTCATTTTATAAATGATAATAAAAAAGACAACGGTAATAAAAAAATCGAATGTAATTTTATTAAGATATTTAAAGAATTTAATATTAATAAAAAATTTAAAAAACTATTTAAAAGTTTTAAAAAAGAAAATTAAAATGATTATATTTATTTAATTAAAGTGAATAATAGTAATAAATTATAATTATATTAAAATAACTTTTTAAAAAAAAGTTATGGTAATTAATATAATTTATTTAATATAAAGTTATTAAATAATAAAAATATTATAATATTTTTTAATTATAAGTATATCACATGCTACATTTTTTAAATTTTAATAAATAAACTATTAAAATATAAAATAAAATAATTAATAATAATAAAAAATATAAAAAATAAAAGATTATAAATAACTTATAATATAATTATATAAGTGAGATTTAATATATTAATAAGCTTTAACATGGTATTTATAATATTAATAAAAGTTATATTAAATAAAACATTTTTAAAAGACTTAACGATTAATAAAAACATATTTTATAAATAAAAAATATAATATTTAAACATTTTAAACTCATTTAATAACTTAATATTAAATAATTTTAAAAGTAAACTTACGTTAAAACTAATTAATTTAAATATTATTAATCATGTTAAAAAATTAATATATAATATAATAATATTAATAATAAAAATAAAATGGCATAAAATAATATTAATAAATGATAAAACCATTAATTTTTATTTAATTAATTATCTTATAAATTTCCTTAAATTTTTTAATAAATTTAAAAAATATAAAAATATTAAAATAAAAACGAAATATTATATAAATATAAAAAACCATAAATTTATTAAACTATTATTAAGATAATATAACTTTTAATAAAAATAAATATTAAAAAAATTTATTAAAATCCATAAAAAAATTATTTTATAAAAAAACATTAATTTTTAAAAATCGTTAATATTACTTACATCTCGAAAACAACTTAATTAAATAATAAAACTTAATAAAATAAATTTTAAAATTATTTAATAAATTTATTATAATTATTAAAAATTAAATAAACATATAAAAAAAACACACACTTATTATTTAACATTATAAATGAAATTTAATAAACATTAAAACATAAGTGGATGACGTTTATCGATTAAAAAAACGGCTTTTAAATAATATTAATTTATAAAAAAAATCATAAAAAAATAACATTTATAACTTCATTTAAAATATATAAATAATTAATTATAACTTTTAAATTAATTAACACATTAATAACATTTTAAACATTTATAAAAAAAATCTTAAAGTTTTTTTATAAATAAATAATTAAATTATTAAATAATATAATAATTTAAATAAATATAAAAAAACAACTTCACGAATATATTATTATATTATTTAAATGTTTAATAAAATATAAAATCATATTAAACCTTAAAAAAACTTAATTATTTATTAAAAAAAATATTTTTAAATTTTATAATCTTTAAAAATAATATTAAAATAAACTTAAAAAAAATTATAACCATTAAAAATAAATTAAAATTAAAAATAATCATATAAATTAAAGTTTTTATTAATGTTATAAAATATTTTAAATATTTAATAAAAAACTATTTTTTATTATTAAAATTACTTATAATATTAATTAATAAATTTAAAAATATACTTATAAAATTAAATAAAAAAGTTAATAAATTATAAAATAAAATTTATAATTTAATTATTATGATACTTATAATATAAAAGTTTAATTAAAAGTGATTATTAATAATTGATTTTAATGTTAATTAAACTCATGTTAAAATAATTATTTTATAATTTTATTTATATAAAAATCAATAAATATTATATTTAATAACATATTTTTTAAAGAAATTAATGCTTATATAAATATAATATTTAACATAAAAAAAAAGTTTTTAAAAATCATATTAATCTTTTAATATTAATAACATTAAATAAAAAAAATGACATGATTATTATTATTAATTATAAGTTATTAAAAATAATTAATATTAAAGTAAAATAATTTATAAAAATCATTTATTTTTTAAATATAATAAAACATTATAACATAAAAATCATTTATTATAATAATAAAACTAACATTTTAATTAATTATTTATTTAAACTTTTAAATAATAAACTTATTAATAAAACTTATTTTATAAATAATAATAATATATTAATTAAACTTATTAAATATTTTTATAAATTATTATAAATAAACTTATAAGTAATATTTAAACACTTATAATTAAAAGCCCCACTTTTATAAGTTATATAAAAAAATAAATAAAAAAATATTTTATAATATATTAAACGAAGTTATATAAAATAATAAAACATATTAAAACTTTAAAAGATTTTTTATACATGGTAAAAATAATTAATAATGTCATTAATATATAACTTATACTTAAATATAATAATTTAATAATAAAATTAAAAAATATACATTATAATAAAAGTCATATAATAATTAAAATTATATTTAAAAAAATAATAAAATTAATATAACATTTAAAAATTACATTAATAACACATTAAATAATAATTAAATACTTAACTTATTAATTAATAATTAAATTAAATAAATTATTATTTAATTTATACTTTTTTTTATTAATATTATTATTTATTTATTAAGAAATTAATTATATTTTCATTTAAAAAAAACTAATAATAATAATAATAAAATATGTTATAAATTAAATTAAAATATAAATAATCTTTAAATTAAACTTTAAAAATATTATATTATTTATAAAATAAATAAAAAAGATTTTCGGTTATTTTAAAAAATAAATAAATAATAATATAAAAGTTTTTATTAAGTTTAAATTATTTAAATAATATTATAAATATAATTTTATAATAAAGTTGTTAAATAAGGTTAAATTTAATAGAATTTAAGCTTTATTTTAAATATAACAACTAGTAATTTAAACTAGAATTAAAGGAGTTATATCCCATAATAACCACCTTGTAACTATTTTATAGCTACCTTATAACTACCTTACAACTCTGGAAATAAATAAAAAAACCACGAAAATGATGATATTACATTCTTATATAAATATCATTAACGTTATCACTCTTTTATTTAATAAACGAAATTAAATATTACCCGTTTTTATATAAAATGAATATTATTAACGTTATCACTCCTTTATTTAATAAATGAAATTAAATATTACTTGTTTTTATATAAGTATAAAAAAATAAAGAATATTTCTTTATTAAGAAGGTTTTATATAAGGAAAGATAAATTTACTTATTATAATTTTTATGTAAAACCAATTAATATAATCTTTATTTACCTTATAAATATTTAAACTTCTTAAGTGATTATTATCTTAAGTATTTATTATAAATATATATATAATATATATATATTTATTTTATTATAAACTAGTATTATTCTTAGCTTTTACGCTTTTATAAACACTTTATATATAAAGCTTTTATGTTTTATTTATATATAACTTTTTATAACTTTAATAAGTTATAAGCTTAGCTTATTACTTTTAATAATACTTGGTTTATTATTATTTATATATATAAATAATTTACTTTTATCTGGTAAAATGAAACTAAAATTCGATAATTCTCCACTTTTAAGTCCTTTTAAAACCTTATAAAGTAAAATCAATTACTTAAAATTAATTATAAAAGTTATAACTAAATTTAATAATAGATTTAACCTTATATAACCAGTTGTATAAAGTAGTTTAATCGGAAAAACGATTAAATTAAATCTTAAATTTTAACAGTTTATCGTACTTATGATTTAATTACTTACCTTTATAATTATAAGTAGTTTAAGCCGAGAAATAATTAAAAGGATTCACTTTTTCCTTAAAGCTTAACGGCTAAAAAAACCTGAAAATTTCGAATAATAATTATAAGGTATTTTTATAATTTTTAAAATTATAAGTATATCTAAATTTATCGAAGACCTTATTATGTTATAAGCGTATCCTAACGTTAATTAAGTTATTATCTTATTATTAATAAAAGATAGTTTATATATAAACTTATAAGCTACCATTATTTATATGTAAGATCTTATTATAATTTTTAAATATTTATTAAAAATATTTAAACCGGAAAAAACGTAAATAAAAAATAAATTATATAATAAATTTCATTCGTTAAAATATATTAAAATAAAGCTATTAACTAAATTTAACGTTAAATTTAATACTTTAACAACTCGTTTAATAATTATAAAAGTTAAAATCGATAAAATCAACCAAGTTAATACTTATTTTAAAGCATTAATTAATAAATGTCTTATGTAAGTAAATTAAATCCGTTATATAATAAGGGTTTTAATAATAAATAATATAACCGTTAATATATAATATCTAATAAAAAATGTTTTATAAGATTTTAGAAATTCTTATTTTAAAGGATTTAAAAATTCGAAAAACGATTTAAAAAATAATTTAAAAAATGATTTTAAAATTAAATTTAATTAAGATTTAAAAAACGATAATAAATCATTAAATCATTTTAATTCTTTTAATTATAATTTTAAGAATTATAAAAAGAATAATAAAAATAATAAAAATTATAAAAATAATTTTAAAAATTCGAATTAAAACGATATTTTATTTTATATTTCTCGAAAGCTACTTAAAAGCTACCTTAAAATATAAGGTAGCTACTTTAAAATGAAAATTTAACACTTTTTTATGGTTTCTCTCGAAGAAATAAATGATTTTAAAGAATTCAGCAAATTAAAATCCATGAATTTAACGTATATTTATAATAATAAAAATATATAAAAAAACCGATGGATTTATAATATTAAATTAACTAATTATATAATTAATAATCTTAAATGGTTTAATGATTATAAACTTAAAAATAATATAGGACTAGTGTATATAACCGGTGGAAATTTAAAATCATAAGGCTTAAGCATTATTAATTTAATTGTATATAAATATTTAAATAAAATAATAGTTATTACCTTATAAAACATTTTATATATTTTTAAATTTTTTATAAACCTTATATTAAAAATTAAATATTATAAAATTAAAAGATTTTTAAAAGGTTTAAAATTATATAATTTTAAAAATTAACCTTTTATTTTATTAAAATTAAAAAATTTAACTTTTAAAATATTAATAAAAAATATTATTAATATTATTATTATAATAAATTATATAATAAATTTAAACTAAAATTAAAATATATCCTTATAAAGTAACTAAGCCTCTACTAATCAAACCATTAAAAATTAATAAAACGAGTTAATATAAAATAGTCATTTTATAAGAAAAACTTTATAAAATAACCATTTTATAAAAGATTATTCAGTTTTATTAAAATTAACTTACTTATATCATAATAAATTAAGTTATATAAAGCTTAATTTATTAAAGAAAATAAGTAAAATAAACATTAAAATACCTGATTTTTCAGTTATAAAACTAAGCGATTTTTATTATAAAAACTGCTAAATTTTAAAAGTTATACGACAGTTTATCCCTTCTAAAATAAATGATTTAACTAAAGCCTTAAATATAATAAAAAAGGACTTATTTACTTTAAAGTCATTATCTTATAATAAAAATAAATATAAGCTTATATTAATCAATAAAAAAACTAAATATTAATGGATTATTCTTTTAAAAAATAAATTAATTAAAAACGTTTTAACCGTTTTAAAATAACTTTTTAAATCCTTTAAAAATAAATATAACCGCTACTTTAAAAGATTTCACTTTAATAATAAATTAAAAGCTTATAATAAATTAATAAAAACCTGACTTTTAAATAAAAAAATAAAATTTATTACTTTTAACCTTTATATTTATAAATAAAACAGCTTATTTAAATGATTTATAAGAGTCTTATTAAACCATTTAAAAGCTACCTTAAAAACCATAAATTTATCATTATATTTATAAAATTTCATTATAAATTTTATATTAAATATAATAAATTTTATAACTATATCCATTTATGATATCACTTCTTATCAAGCCTTTTTCGATAAATTAAAACCTAAAAAATCATCTTATATACCTGATTTATTTAAATATAAAATAATAAGCTTTTAAGCTTTAATTACTATCCTTAAAAAAAATCGATAAAAAGGTTATAAATTAACCGATAAAATTATAAAAAGATAAGTTTTAACTATTTTAAGTACTAATATATACTTAATTTATATACCTTATATTAAAAAAATAATAAAAATAATTATAATAATAATATAAAAAATAAAAAACAGCTACCTTATATCTCGAATAATATAAGGTAGTTACCTTACACTTTTAAAAAAGCTTAAAAATCATAATATTCAGCTGAGATTTAAGTTTAAAAAGAATGAACTAATTGTCGAATTACTTAAATTATTTAAAGATTATTTAAATAAATTTAAAAAAATCGAAAATATAATTTATTCATTTAATAAAACTAAGGTTAATAAAGTTACCCACGTTTTAAAAGGGGAAAAACATATAAATAAGCTTATACATAAGCTTATATAAAGTAATATAACTTTTAAAATATTTAAAAATATTTTAAAAAACATAATTGTAAAAAAAAAAGCTGAAAAACAACTAAAAAAACTAAAAAACTAGTAAAATGATACATTATAAAATAGTTACTTTATAGTCGATAATTTAAATAAAAAAGGAAAAGTTATAAATCAACTTAAAAAGCTAAAAAACAATTAAGAAAACTTAATATAAGGTAGTTACTTTATAAAAGAATCTTTATAAAATAATCATTTTAAACTTAATATTTAATAAAAAATCTAAGATTTAATATACTTAACTATTATTAATTTAAAACTTTTAATGATTAATTAAGTGTTAAAGTTAATTAAAAAAGACCATTGGTTTAAAGCTATAAAATCTAAATTTTTTTAATTACTATGTATTAACACATTTAAATTTTTAGATTATTTTAAGGATTTAAAATGACTTATTAATATTAAATAAGTATTTAAAAAAAAAATAAATTTAAAAAGTAAAATCGAAAAATATAAGGCTTAATTTATAATATGTGGTTTTAAATAAAAGCTTAAAATTAATTATAATAAAACTTTTACATTAATTAACATACCATTTACCTAGCAAATTTTACTAGCTTAAGCTACCTTATACAACTAAAAAATCGAATAAATCGATTTTATAAGTGCTTTTTTTAATAGCTTCTTAAAGGAAATAATATATATTTTATTTCTAAACGGTATTAACGAATTATTTTAAGATCTTAAAATATTAAGCCTTTTTAAAAGTCATAGATATAATCTTAAAAATAAATAAATAATTTAAGTAATTACTATTTTATATAGCTTAAAATAAGTATTTCGATAATGGTAGTTAAAACTTATAAACTTATTAAATTCCTTGAAATTTACAACTTTAACCAGTAATCCATTAATATTTTTTAATATTAAAACCATTATGTTTATAATGATGTATGTGGATGATTGTTTAATAATAAGTTTAAATAAAGCTTATATTTAAAATTTAAAAGTTAAAATTAATAAGGTTTATTTTATAAAAGATAAAAGACCTGTTATTTAGTTTTTAAAAGTAGAAATTAACCGAAATTAAATTAAAAATACTTTATTATTATATTAAAAATAATATATTAAACAAACTTTAATTAAATTTAATTTAACTAAGTATAAACCTAATAAAGTTTTATTATAACTTAAAATTATAGCTTTAAAAGATTATAATCCATTATTAAATTAAGTTAAATCCTATTTATATTTAATAATAATAAAAATTATAATTTATTTAATAAATATGATTAAACTTGATATAACTTTTTTTATTTAATAGTTATTTAAATATTTATAAGCATTTTATAAAAACCATTTAATTGTAGTTAAATCCCTTTTAAGATACTTAAAAAAATACGATAATTTAAGGATTTTATATAAAAAACCATTTGAAATTAATAAAAAATAATTATTATAAAGTAGCCACCTTGTAATATATAATGATAGTGACTACATAAGCTGTAAAATAACTATAAAATCGATTTAAGGTTATGTGGCTTTAATAATTAACGGGGCTATAAGTTAGAAATATAAAAAAAGTAATATCGTAGCGTTATTTATTTTAAAAGTTAAATATATAATTATTATAAAAGTTATTTAAAAAGTTTAATGGTTTTAAGCTTTATATATTAAATTACTATGATTTATAAAAAAACTTATAACCTTATAATGTGATAATATAAGTGTTATAATCATCGTTAAAAACCTTATTTATTATAATCGTATAAAACATATTTTAATAAAATTTTAATATATTAAAATGGCTTAAAAATCAAAGGAAGTGGATATTAAATATATATTTATTATTAATATGACTGTAAATGGCTTAACTAAGCTTTTAAACATAATTAAATAATAATAATTTTAGTAATTATTAAGTTTAAATTTATAATAAACTTATATAATAATTAATTAAAAAAAAGTGTTAAATAAAACTAAATTTAATAAAATTTAAGCTTTATTTTAAATATAATAACTAACAATTTAAACTAAAATTAAAAAAGTTATATCCTATAATAACCACCTTATAACTATTTTATAACTACCTTATAACTACCTTATAACTCCGGAAACGAATAAAAAAACCATAAAAACGGTGATATTACATTTTTACATAAATATTATTAATATCATCACTCTTTTATTTAATAAATGAAATTAAATATTACTTATTTTCGTATAAAATGAATATTATTAATGTTATTACTTTTTTATTTAATAAACGAAACTAAATATTACCCATTTTCGTATAAACATAAAAAAATAAAAAATATTTCTTTATTAAAAAAGTTTTATATAAAAAAAGATAAATCCACTCATTATAACTTTTATGTAAAACCAACTAATATAATTTTTACCTACCTTATAAACACTTAAACTTTTTAAGTGATTATTATCTTAAATATTTATTATAAATATATATATAATATATATATATTTATTTTATTATAAACTAATATTATTTTTAACTTTTATGCTTTCATAAGCACCTTATATATAAAACTTTTATGTTTTATTTATATATAACCTTCCATAACTTTAATAAAAGTTAATTACATTTTATTAATTTTAAAATAATAATAAAATAAAAAAAATTAATAATAAATTAAAAAACATTATATTACATAAAAAAAAAAACGTTATTATTAAAAAAAAATTTATATAACTTATTTAAATTATTTAAATAAATAATAATTATTAAAAATTACATTTTTAAATTAAATAATTATAATAATTATTTTTTAATATTTAAAACGTAATTATTATAAAAATAATAACTTATAAAATTTAATAAATACACTTATAAATTAATTAAAAAAAAAAAATTTAAAAAAATTTTAATTATTTAACACGAAACACTTACGGTTAAAACATATTATAATAAAAAGCCACTTACGATAATTATAAAAGCCCGAGTTTACGAGAGTTTTAACGTTTAATATTTAAATACTTAAATAACGAGGTAAAGCCTCGTTATCCGAGAATATAAAGCTATCCGCATGACTTATTTATTAATTTAAAAATTTATCGTTAAAAAAAAATGGCCTCACTCTTCGATTAATTAAAAAAACTTTTTCTTATTCGAGTTAAATATTTTTAAAAGTAAAATAATAACCCTCGTAAACTCGGGCATAATTTTAAAACTTTAAAAAATAAAATATAAACATATTTATAAAAAAATAAAAACATAATATAAACATACACGTTAAAAAATTAAATATTATAAATAAAAAATAAAAAAATAAAACATAAACCACATTTTAATAAATTTTAAGTTATAATAAATTATTATATAAATAATATATATCACATAAAAAATCTTAAAAAAATACTTTTAAATTATAAATATAATAAAATAAAATTATTTTTAACATATATAAATAATAATCATTTAATAAAAAACTTATAATATATAAATTAAAATTTATTATAAAAAATTAATAACATTTATTATAATAATTAAAATTATCATAATAATTAAAAAATCATTTAAAAAAAATGATATAAGTTTAATATAATATAATTACTTAATAAATTTTAAAAAACATTATATTTTAAATATTATATTTTAAAATTTTATAATTTTAAATTATTATTATTTTAATTATAAATTTAAATTTAAACTTAAATTTTAATTATATAATAAAACTTAATATTATAATAATTAATTCGCTTAAATTTTTTTTATAATTAAATCATTAAAAAAAACTTTAAATTTTATTATAATTTAATTTAATTAAAAAACACATTAATTAACTTTTTTTTTAATAATATTTTTTAATAAAATCATTTAAATCGTATTAATATAAAAGTTATTTAAGTGCTTACGTTTTTTTAATTTAATTATAAATGATAATACTCGGTTATTTAATTTTAAACTTAAAAGTACATTATAATACTTTTAAGATTAATCTTTTAAATGTGGTTTAATATTTAAAGTTTATTTTTTTATCTCTTTAAAATCGTAAAAAAAAAAAGTTTAACTTTTTAAAAGATTATCCTTAACTAATCAGATATCAAATATTTAAACTTTAAAAGTTTCTTATATCAACTTCGGACTCTGACTACACTGAAATAGCAAGGTCGCTACAACAGACCTTTATTAGACAAAACGGCTAGGGTTTAATGTTAGGTAGGTACCTACCGTTTACCCCTCTGTCGATCCGACCAATGTGAGAAAAGGCCGCATGCAGAGGAAAATATCATCAGCCCCAATGTCAATGTCGTCCCTGCTCTTTTGATACAGTACAAGCACGCGTAAGATGAGAGGAGACAGAGCCTACAAGCAGGTAATTGGCGCTTCGGGGCATATAATTTTTCTCACATCAGACTGTGTCCGCAGATCTCCTTTTGTTTACAGGTTGATACCCCACTTCAGAGCTTTACTGGAGTTAAGGTCATGTTGTAATAGGTTGGATATACGTAGTCGCCAAAGTCACACATCAAAGACCGATACATTGAAGCTTCAACCCATCAACTTGAAGCTATGTCAACCTCCCCTTATCTACCAAACCGGGTTCCACAGCTTATTCTTTGCATATGGCCCCCAAATTACGTTACTGCCAAAAACAAGCAATTGTCAAGTTGAGCTAACCTATACAACTGATGACATAAAGTCTAAAATTTTTGACAATCTGGCAATCCAGCTACAAGCCGGGGATCCAGATGTCCTTCATGACAGCCTTTGGTTCGTACATATTACCTAGATATAGGACAGACAACTTGAATGTGAGCAATGCAAGTGGGGTGTCGGTCGGTTAGGCGCTACTGTGGTGTAATCTTCTGCATTGTGCTATTTATAGATTTCTATGTATGTAAGACTTGGCTACTGGGCCAGCGTTACATAGTAAACTCTTGTTCTCAGTCCAAAAAAGATACGTCATTGGTTCCCATTCATATTGTATCATAGAAAGCCGGTGGCCCAATGTCTTAAACTCCCCAACATTTGCTTTACCTTCGGGCCGTTTTAGGCCCGCCGACGGCAAGATAGGGGTGAGATAGGGGCAAGACTTAACGTTACTTGTGTAGTTGGTGCAGGCTAGACTTCATCTCCTCTAATTATTATAAGCATCACCCAAAAAGAACAGCCTCGGTGAAGAATCTCCTAAGTTGTATACCGATCATTCAGCCGCAAACTCTTAACACGGGTGTTGGCAGATGCATGTCGGCGGATTAATATAGTCTATGGTGGGAATTTTAACCATTTTCCAGAGTTGACGACAGTCTTCAACCCATCATATTGACGCATCACGACGATACCCCCAACATACTTTAAATTAACGTCTAGTGGCTGGATGCTTACGAGGCTATTCGGACCGCTTTTTCAACGGTCCTTTTCTAATAAGAATCCTCCTAGAATAATGTTATGTCTCGGGCTAAAGCATAAGCTCAGCATCTACGAGTAGGATATTCTTGTAAAATTCCCCAAAACGTGGGGCCTAGAAGATACTATAGCGAGGATAATGTCCCAAATAAATGACGATATAGACATCGCCGCTCAGTGAGCGTTAAGTGGTATAACCAACATTAACATGAATCGCCAAGTTTAAGGCTAGGACGATTTGTCTGTCTATTATAGGATTCGAGATACGAAAAATCATTATGTTAAGGAAGGGTAAAATGTTATTTGAAGGTGACTTTTAAGCAGTAACTTATTAGTTGCTCATATTCATCAGCATTGCCCGCCTCTCTATACTTGGGACGCAAATAGACAGCCTTTACTAACCCTCTAATGGTTCATTTGGAATAATTCGACGACATAGAGCCATTTACTAAGCGTACTCGAGACACATGAAAAGGGCTTGAGTTACTGTAGATAAGTGGCGCCTTACGTATGCAAATACAGTAATCATAGTCGCAACATTATCAACCATTCTCGCCGTGCCAACCCTAATACAGCCTCCAGTAAGGTTAGCAAATCGGAATCAATCGAGCCGAAACAAATCTCATGATATTATCGGTCACCTCAACCGCCACTAGCGATTCCATTGCGCAGCCTTATCCCCCAGCATAAAAGGTTACGTTTACAAGACGTAGGTTATAGATCATCCTACAATAGACAGGAGTAAAAGTCCAATAATTGCTTTAGGATCTCCCCGGTCAGTATTTCATCAGTTTACTTATTAAGAGGGCATGTTAGAGGGAGATGGAGAAATATTGAAGATAATAGATGTTTGGTAGCCAGCAAAGCCTCTTATTGACAAGAGATTTAAAGTTGTACAGCTCCTATAATGGAGCAAGGTACCTCACCAATGTACCAGGTATATAAAATAAGTCCGTAGTGACAAGGCTGTACGGTAAGTACCACTGTTAAAAAGGCGTGCTTATATATGTGCAAGGCATATGCTGGGGATGAAAATGAGACAACTTATCACATGATTCCGTCGTATGCTAAGTGGGCAATTTAAACGTGTATCATAAACATTATGCCTATTTCACTATAAATATAACATTATAGTTGCCAGTCACCAACTGAAGAGACCTCTAAGCCGATCCTAGGCTTGTTCTGTTGATACTGCTATATCATCGAGGTATCTCGCAAAGTTTTATAAACTTATCTATCGAATTGCCTATCGTGCTACTAGGTAAGACATAGACACGTGATTGTTCTTGGTATATGGTGATAAGGCTCGCTCGCCCTACATCTTGTTGTGTAGCACAACTGCGGGGATAGACGTCTGTTCCTCGTCTGCCTGATATGTAACTCTCCCAATACATATAAGAAAATTTCCATTCGATATATATTCTTATCTCTACTACTCTACTTTCTAAGAGTAACTTAGTAAAATCAAGATATCAAGTTATTATTGCGGATTTTGTCTTATTATAGTAGGCTATGGCCACCGACTCGCCCGATGAAGCAGTGGGTGACGTCTCAAAGCTGGGCCCGGCGGATGACACATCCGAATCGAGAGGTGGAAACATACCTGTGGTAGATCGATCCTTCGATAGTATGCAAACCATCAGGAATATTTTGGCCCAGGATGAACACATTGAGCCCAGCTCTGTCAGCCCAGAGGATATCAGCACCATACGAACAGTGCGAAGCTTAGGGCAAGTCTACCTAGAGCGCGGGGACTATCATACAGCCGAACCTCTTCTTCGGACGGCATTGTCGGAATTTGATCGTATTGCTGGAAGATTAAGCAAAGACTCGCTGGGCACACTATGTTCACTAGCCACTGTGCTGGTGCAGTTGGGAAATTTCGATGAGTCCGAATCGCTGTTCCGACGAGCGGTTCTGGGATATTTGAACGTCAAACCACCTGAATCCCGTAGTTCAGACCTTGCAGTTCAACAGCTCTGTCGGGCCTACGTGGAGCATTGTTATCAACTGATACAAGATATACGTCTTGACTCCGTACAGAAGTCAAAGGTTTTCGAGCTTCTGCGGAGTTGTGTCTCCGCTTGTAGGGTACTTCCGAACTCTCGGGTAGCGTCGATCCTCGGAGACTTGGGGAGAATACTTGCATGGAACGGCGATATCACAAATGCGAGCTCTGCGATTCGATGGAAATACGCCCCTGACATAGAAAATTCTAGTACTTGGCGCGCCTGCAACGGCTGTGGGCACATCATATCGTCGCTACCCTTGAGCTTTTGCCGCACTTGTCGAGATGTCGAGCTTTGCTCGGCGTGTTACAAGTCGTTCGAAGATCAGTTTCCAAGTTGCGCAACGCACCAATTTCTCGTGGTCGAGGAAGAATCCCCTGAACCCGATCCCGATTCGTTCAAAGATTGGCTTCAGATAGTGGCAGAAGCGATTCACGACGTTAGATTGGGCTCGTTGCAGCCTCAAATTGCTCTTAGTGTTATAAGAGACAAAGTCGATAACATGCTCTCCGCTACTGGTAAAAATGATGACACAATTCCGGGCTCGGTGTCCATAGGGGGGAGCCGATTGTCCAAGAAAGCGCAAGCCATGGACACCGTCCTAAGAATACAAACTCTGATGGACCATGTATTTTCGGTTGATGGTAGGTCTAGCGTATATGATGTATGACTTGACAGTTGGTTTCGTGTTTCTAATGTTCATTCTCAGGTTTCAATATTCGAGACCTTCCGCAGTTGGTGGTCACCCCTCAGATGACTGACGAAGAGCTGGACATAGAATATCTTGAGTATGTTAAACGTGTTATCGTTACCGGCAGCGAACCGCAACCGAGCGATGCAATATCAAATTCCTCGATCCAAAACAGCTTAAAAATAAATCCACTATCTCCCAATTCGATATACACGCCGATTCCACTAGATGCTGCTGGACTACTCTTTCGTCTTCTACAATTACTTCCTGGCGACACAGAGCCTCTCCAATGCAACCTCGCTGTCCACACCACGTCTGCAGCCCCCGTCTATGAGGCCCTGTCATACGTATGGGGCGCGGGGGCTTCTCAAGATGCTCGTGCTATCAAAGTTAATGGTGTAGACATTTGCATCTCGCCAAATCTTCACGCAGCCCTCACTAGTCTTCGAGACTGTACATCATCTAGAACACTGTGGGTCGATGCAATTTGCATCAACCAGGAAGATAACCAAGAAAAAGGCATTCAGGTTTCAAGGATGGTGGATATTTATAAGAACGCATCCAATGTCGTGGTATATATCGGAGAAGATAATGGAAGCTATACTGGCTTGTTTAACTTCTTTAATCGAGACAGAAAGGATGAGTCTTTCAACGAAGCTACGGCAAGGCTAGGCATAGAGAAGATACCCATGATGGATACATTTCTAGCATTTTGTCGCAAGGAATGGTGGACTCGAGTATGGATCCAACAAGAGTATGCTCTCTCATTAGAGGAGCCAACGTTTCAGCTTGGAAAGCTGCAGACCAAAGGGTCATGTATCATTGCTGATTTGGAGGAGAAACTTATCGATGAATATGCCGCCATTCTTGAGTCCGACGATAATACGCTCCTTTATCCTAATACGAACCCCTCGCTGTGTTATAACACTATTGGTCATGTCTCCCAAATTCTTGCACTACGGTATTCCGTTAGTAAGCCACACCGAACGTGTAGCTTTGGCAAGATCCTTTGGCAGACGCCGTGGTCCTGTTGCTCAGATCCACGAGACATCATCTTCGGCCGTCAGGCTTTTTTGGAGAAACATATACAAAATCTCTTCAGGCCAGACTATTCGATGTCCAAGGAACACCTATTCCAACAAGTGGCTATATGGCTTCTTGTATATGAGCATGATCTTGACATTTTCCAGCGCTATCCACACCGTTTGTCCCACCAGCTCCCCTCTTGGGTTCCCGACTTCTTGAAAATAAGAGAGGAAATAGAACTAGGTTCCGTGTCAGATCGTATTGCAAACAACTCCATTGGCGCAGTGATATACAAAGGTGTTTTTGCGGTTTATGGACGCCATCTCGACATCATTTCCCAAGTTTTCAGTGTGGATGACGAAGATGTCTTTGGGTTGCTTCGTAAACTCTGGTTCTTGGTCAATGCTTTTAGCGCACTTGGAAGAGAGGCTCGCTTAAGACGTCTTCACCCTCTCTCATCAGCATTGCCCCGGTTGTATGAACAGCATATTTCGAGTGGTCTACTTCTGGAAATTGACAGTATCGAAACATTTTTTCGTCTTTATCCACCCAACACGTCCGAGCACGAGGCTTTGAGGATCATAAACGAGGTTATTGACCCCGTTATCTCTCAATTCGAACAATTGCGCAACCAAATCAATGACTTTTTGGATGACATTCATACTCATACAAGGAAAGATGAAGTTCAAGAAATCGGAAGCGAATTGTCCCGTGTGCAAAATTCTCTGGCCAAGTTGCATCTAATTACAGACCTTTTATGTGCTTCTATCTTCGACTATGAAAATCTTTCCGCACAAATAAAAGATCTAAGAGTTCCAAAGAACGCCAAGCCAGCCGGATTCCAGGCCCAAGTTATCAATTCTCTGCTCAAAACAATTAACATCCCTGATGTTCCATCCCAGGGGATTATCCCCAACGTAGTGGACAGGTCACCATTTCCATGGTTGCCAAAGCCGTCCTACGATGATCTACAGGACATGGTTTGTGAATGTTCCTACGAGGAGGAGGTCCGGCTCCTCGCACAACTAGTGCTGCAAGTGGTCTGGAGATTAAAATCAGCCATGAACAGCAAAATGAGAGGGCCCAACCCTTCACAACAGCAACAACAGACTGAAAGCCAAGAAGAAACATACCATAATTTTCTTATGGACCAATTATACTTTCCTGAACTCATTAGATTGGCAAGCCACAAAACCTTTTTCATCACGGAGTGCGGGCTTATCGGAGTCGGAGAATCAGGCGTCAGGGACATCAAGGTTGGAGATCATCTGATCATGCTGGAGAACTACAAGCTGCCAATGGTTGCTAGGCCCGAGGACGATCCAAAGTATCACAGCATTGTTGGCTATTCAAAAGTATGCGGTATAATCGGCGAAGAGTTTCATGGGCTTGAAGAAGACAAGAAGCCGGGCGGGAGATTCTACAAATTTAAGTAGAAGTAGAAGTTGTTTTACGACGTGATAGTATAGATAGATGAACACCTCGGTCGAGTTCTTTTGATTGATAATACACCTAGCGTATTTACTATTACTTCCATCCCAGACACCGCCACCAAAGCCCGAGGACGCGAGAATACCAAGAACTAAGAATCCATAGAGAAATAGGGGGCAGGTAACATTAGACCTACATTAGACCCTCCCAAATCAAAAATACAAAATTTTGTGCAAAAACAAGCCTGATAAATTCTAGTTACTCTTGATGAAAAGGGGGTACCGAAAATCCGGATGAATACCTATACTATGAGGAATAGGGGGGCTAGTTCTCAGCACCAAGCTTCAAGTCTTACTACCACAGAGTAGTCAGCCCCAAAATGAAGAAGACCTTAGATTGTCATGCCCGTGATGTTCGCCTGTATCGGACAATCGCATGTTGATGAGTAGGTCATCTTTGTATCCGATTTCTCTGTTAGCTGGAGAGTGATATTCGGCTGTGAAAACATATTCGTCCTGGTGGGCGTTGGGAAATTCCTAATATTAGAAGATGTTAGCTTGCCTTCATATAGATATCAATTGGACATCTTGCCGTACTTAGTATCCTTATACATGTGCGCTAGCGAGAGGCTGAAATTCGACAAGTCGAAAATGTCTACAAATTTGAATTGGAAAACCTCGGTTTTATCGGTCTTACAGACCAAGTACTCGTTCGTGTAGTTGTTCATAGGCCCCTGAGTTTGGGTCACCCCGTCCCACTGCCAGTGATCCTCGCAAGCACAGGACTGGTCAGCGTTAGGATCGTCCCAACCAACTAGCGACAATATGTTAAATCTTGGAAGATGCGATCATATTGAATCACTTACACTGTATAGAGCACCCAAACAGTAGGGACTCCTTATTGTCCTTGCTGCAGCTGATACGCATGTCTGTCAGATTGAAAGGAGCCAGGTTAAACTGAGCCAATTCCCACGCGGTATAAACTTTGCCTCCGATCCAATGGTTGACATCGTCTTCTAGGGACAGAGGGTGAGTGGCTGCTAAACTAAAGAGCAGAGTGGTGTGGAGTATTAGTTTCATCGTGGGTAGTCCAAGGTGCCGGCTTTTCGGTATTCTCGTTGATGATGTGCAAGAAATAAGGGAATGAGTTGGAAGGCTTGCGTGTTCTATCCATTAGTCTACCTAAATGATCACTTCAAATTCATGATATTTAACTACGCTTTGGACCCCTTTCCACGCGTGTGATACTCAGACTTCCCGCGTGATTGTGATCCTCGTACGAGCCGTTTGGCCTTAAGGGACCACGAGATTGATATGCAGGCAACCGAAATCTTGCCTTGGTGATCCAGCCCGGATACCCATAACGCACAGGTCCCAGGACCCTGTGAAACGAGGACGCGTTTTGTCAGCTTAGATTTCTATTCATGTGCTAGTACACACATATCTCGATCACGGCAGTTTAAAAATTTGGCTGGATCTGGAAATATTCATTCATTGTTGTTACGAATTGTCTATACTAAGTATCTTCCGTTGCACTAATTATGATACTTCCGAGGTCATTATCAAAGACAATGATAACGGTATCTCCGGTAGATCGAATGCTTAATTTAGATACACGAAAATACCTTCTTGACCTGTGAATGCCCCTAGCTCGAGGCTGCTTCGACTAGTACTCTAACAATACCTACCTAGGTCCTGAGTGGGTAGATAGGAGAACTTGGACGTAGATTTTAGTATAGAGCTTGTTAGGTTCGATTTCTATATATTGAATCCGTTCGAGGTTCCTGTGGCGTACGAAGTGGGAAATATTGGATAGAAACTCTCGGCGGATGCACGTTGGCGCCTCGTTTGTGTGTCTAGTAATACAGTGATTCGGCTACCTGCTGCGGAACGTTGCTCACTGTAACCTGAGATCTTCAATACCACTAAAGCGGTTAGGTATCTCTTTGCCTCGTACCCATTTAGTTACGAAAACAAGCCACCCGTTCTATTCCGTGTCCCCTTTGGGTCTGCGGCCATACTATATATCACACGGGATCGATGCAGTTAGCCCTTAGGCCCGGGCTTCGTTCACTCTGAGGTGGACGTGGAAGAGCACACACACGGATTATTCAGGCGTGAGTTCATGAGAAACTAGGTCTATTTTATCGTACGAATGTGTTTCATGCTTGCTAGGTACTGATAGGGTAGTCCTCTTTACTTAGAGGCCATTGTAGTTATAATAGGCGGTTTACAAGGAGGGTCCTTATACGTCAAGTCTACGCAGGATGTTACAGATATAGTTAGCTGCTAGGTACTCATGTCGAATCGTACGCCGTAATGCTCATAATAGCCAAACGACTCGAGCAAGTAGACCTGGCCTTGCGATCTGTAGAGACATTATGGCCGGCGGGTAACCTGCGTCTTCGGTACGGGCAGGGTGCGGCTCGCAATCGAGCCTGCATACTTTATCATACGATACGGCTTTCTGTTATTCTGCTAATAAATACTCTCGATCTGAATATACATGTAGTTTATTACCAATGAGCTGTCAGAGCTGGTTATAATATCGCTAGGGTAAACAGGACAAATAGGTAATTATCACATAACTCTACAATTTGCATGAACCAGATTGTCAGATCCTCCTCAAGCTAGACAGCGACCGCGAGCTGGCGCGTCTTTAGCCTGGGATATAATTAGCAGTTGTGACGTTAGAAGTACATAAGTACCCGGCGTTGAGATCAATCGATAGCAGAAACGTTTTGTGTTGTACATATGTTTCACCTGGTATGTTCTTGAAAAAGGCAAATCGCTGTTTCGAGTAAATGAGGAGCACTAGAAATCCCGGTAGACGTTTTTCTTCCCCGGGACGTCGCAGCGGCGACGTTGAAGACCTGTGGTCTGCATGCTGGAATACAACGCTGCGTGTTCCGTACCAGACCCGGACTCCAGCACCACTAGGCGCGGTTACGGGCCTGCGCATGTCCTACCAAGTGTATGGGACCGCGCAAAAGTTGTAAAAGAGACCCGTCGGATAGCTTAACGGGCGCGATGCACGGCAGGGCGGCTCGCGATAGCGCTAACGGCCGAACTGTAAAAATTGCCAAAAGAGGAAAAATCTGCTCGGATGAGGTTGAACTTGTATTTGTACGGTCAACGATGATCCGGTGGCTGGTATGGCCTGACTTGTAGTAGATGCGAACGGAGGCGGTGAAGATTTGTGGCGTAGATCCGGGAGGAATCCGGGATAATACATAACAGGAAACGTTAATAGAGCTGATAATGTTGCAACTAGAGGCTGAGTGGCATCCAAAAGAAGGAAAGACTTCGTAAAACGATAAGCCTCTAAACAATAGCCGCAGAGATAAAATGATACCTGCGGAAATAGGAGCGGAACCGGGATGCGCTTCCTCTTAATCGGGAGTCGAGAACCCGGCGCCAGAGACCTGCATGATCGGATCTCTACCGGCCATGAAAAACTAACTCAAACATGGTGTAGGGATTGCGCCGGCGTCCAATCGAACGTCTGTTTCTCCGACAACTTCAATAACATAGGCGTTATTGAACAGACTCCATTCCGGATCGAGGGCTCGGAGACTCAGAACCTGGCGATCCTCACTTCTGATTGTCGCTTCACACTTACTTATAGCGCCAGATTTGCGATATAACGGAACCTGTACGTCAGAGTTTGTTCTTTAGACCCTTCTTGCAAGCATTGCGAGGCATCTACATAGCATGATAGTTAAGCGGCTAGGGTATGCAGGTACATAGACGCGACAGAAACCAGAGGGCCGCGAGACGACGGGACGACCAAGGCGACGGCCCGGTACTAGCGGCCATGAGGTGCTTCCGATTAAAAGCAACGAATATAGGTTACAATGGCGAAATCCTCTCCGATGACAGGTAAACAGAATGCCATGCGGCTTGGCGGTGGAGCGGTCTTCGATGACGGAATCGGGGATAAGGGGTAACCCAATGGGAATAACCTCAGCGGGCCGTCGGGAATAAGAACCTCAGATGTGCGATATAGGAACAAATCTATCGGAATTTGTCAATAGCTTCTTTGGTGATCGCACTGAGTGTTCTAAGTTCATTCCGTCTCCAAATTCGATGATATTATTTGAGAAAGTTATTATTATCCAGTGTTCAACTAATTTTTAGTGGCCATGATACTCCCTTAAGATAATGGGCGAGTCTGTTGGAGGACCCGGCCACGCTGAGGCCAAAGAGCGCTTGATGGGATATCGGGCGCTCAAACGGACCCTGAGTTTCGTATGGAACAACTGGCTGGTATTTGGATTCGGCCTGGCTTGTGTCCTGGGATATTTCTTTCCTCGTACGTTAATGGAGGCATCATTTCTTGGTTGTTGCATTATGTCACTAATTTATCCTTAAGATGTCGCGGCCCGCGGTGGCATCATTCGATCAGAGTACTCGATCCTATACGGAGCTATTGGCCTGATCTTCTTCATCAATGGGATGCAACTTAGCCCGGCGAAGCTCAAGGAGCACCTAGCAAATTGGCGGTTGCATATTGTTGTGCAAGGAATAAGCCTTGTATTGATACCTATAATCCAACTTAGTACGCGACTTGAGATTCCGTCCTCGTACTACTGAGTCGAAGTGTTTTGCTGATCTTGCCTTAGTCATAGTTCATATAGTGATCGCCGCAGGGGGAGTGAGTTCAGGAACGGTTAATGCTAGCATTCTTGTTGGAATGGTTGTAGTCGGCTGTATCCCGACCACCATCGCGTCTAATGTGGTAATGACGAGAAACGCGGGCGGCGATGAGGCTGCAGCTATTATTGAGGTTGTGATTGGTAATGTGGCTGGGTCCTTTCTCTCGCCATGGCTGATTTACGCATTCCTCCCGAGTGGTGGGGAGTTCGATGCGATCAAACCAGCAAATGCAAATACCTTGGGGCCAATGTATGCCAACGTGATGCAGCAGCTTGGCCTCAGCGTGCTGGTTCCGCTTGTTGTTGGCCAGGGCTTAAGATGGACGTACCCGGAACAAGTTTCATGGACATTAAGGACATTCTACTTGGCACAATTTTGCTCTATACTGCTGATGCTAGTGGCCTGGTAAGTAGATGTGTACGAAGAACATTACCGCATGAGACTGGAGCTGACTTACTGTGTAAGGTCTACTTTCTCCGGAGCTTTCCAAACAGGGGCACTCACGGCTCTACCAAAGTCGTCCGTGATATTCAACGTATTCATGAATGTGGCGGAATACATCTTGTTCACTGCCATTTGCTATTGGATAGCATCGCCACCAGAGACCCTGGCTAGGCTAATTAATGGTTATGTTGCTGATTCCAGGGCTGGCCTGTATCTACCCAGGATCATAAGGAGGGTGGTAACGGTTAAAAGGATGCCAAAAGAGCTTGTTGTTGCTGTTTGCTTCTGTGGAGCTGCAAAGACCACGAGCGTGGGAATTCCGTTGGCCGCCTCCATGTGGGCACAACTTGATAACTTTACCATATCATCGATCCAGGTTCCAGTACTCTTATATACGGTAGAGCAGGTGTTTGTAGCACAGTTCTTTACCATATTCTTCAAGTGGTGGCTTCATCGAACCAAAAAGGGGGTGTCGGATGCCGAATCCACGGGGACCAGAGAACAAGAGCACGCGACACATGAGCAGGAAGGCAACGTCCGCCCGAGCGAGAGTATTACGAACCACGAGCCTCTAGCTGAGGTAATGGGTGGGAGCACCTCGCGTGAGAAACCTGTATTATAAATTTTGACCATAGGATTTCTAAGGGCGAGTTCCGTGGTCTCCAAAGCCAGTTAATGAATGACCAGACGATCTTATGCCTCCCTTGCGATCATGAAATTGAATAATATGGCTGATACAGATGATATTTATTGTAATTACATCCTTCCTCTTTGCATAGGCTGTTTAGGAATATATGTGTATGAGGTAAGGTAAATTACATGTGCTCGTTTTTTCGATATTGCATATAACCGTCATAATAACTTGAGCTTGTGTAACGCAACTTGGAGGTACTTAGGTAATCGCAATCCATGGATAACGTAGGTACCTACCCCAACGTGTACCCGGCATTACCGAACCTGGATTAGTGAGATTCTGGAAGGTACGGGACACCCATCTAGGTACAGCAAGCACCGGGCCTGGGCACTTTGGGGTTCTAGCAAGAGCGAGAACCTTACCTAGAACCCTACCTAGAAGGCAAGTACCTCACAGTACGCGGGGCAGGTGCTAGGTACGATGCACCAGTCCACTTTATGACGCGCCTACCTACAACACGGATCCATCTGAATGCATTTCTACTCCCATTACATAGCAGCACTTGAGATCTTCTGTAATGATCGTCGCATTTGACAATTTTCGACGGCAAGCCCTCAAATTGGTCTTAAATTAGAACTGAGCCTATAGTTGCAAAGCTTTCAATTCGTTTTCAGCTCTTTACCGAACTCCCCTGACTAGGAAATACGGCCGTTGTCTTCTCGATTTCATTCGCCTAGAGCATTTCAAAGCTCCATTTACCTTCAATTACAACTCCACCCGTGAAATCTAGATCTTCAGCATGGCTCAAGAGCTTAAGACGAGCTCTGGTAGAGCATTGAGGGGAAGCTGCCACTGTGGTAGAAATCAGTACGTAGTCGAGATTCCTAGTGGTGCGTCCGAATATGCACAGGTGCTCTTCGACTCTACTGCAAGTCATAGTAAGCCGGTTCACACTTGAAATTCACATACTTGATTGCAGGTAACTAATCTGCATCTATCTAGGGATTGCATCCGCCACACCTCTCTCTGCTTTCCTCAGAGTTCCGCTCTCCTGGTACCATAGCCGAATATTCCCATTCTTTCCCGACGAATCTCGAGCTACCATTCGACGAGTCTATTCTCACCTCGCTGAGCAGCGACGCTTTTGCGGCTTCTGCGGCACCCCTCTGTCGTATTGGTCCGAGGATCCTAAGAGCGAGGCCGACTATATCCAATTAACCCTTGGTAGCCTCTTGACGGAGGATCTCCGCGATCTGGAAGAGTTGGGCCTGCTTCCAGACGAATCCGAACCGGATCCCATGGATATTACACCAACCCATGCTTCTAACCAAGAATCGTTCCTGATCGGACGAGACATAACTGGCATCCCATGGTTCGAGAGCATGATACTAGGTAGTCGCTTAGGTACTATACACACTACGAGAGGCTCGGAGGAGAGCCGAGACGGCAG
The DNA here is from genome assembly GCA_902825475.1 of Hypomontagnella monticulosa. NCBI lineage: Eukaryota > Fungi > Ascomycota > Sordariomycetes > Xylariales > Hypoxylaceae > Hypomontagnella > Hypomontagnella monticulosa. The sequence goes on along the minus strand of CADEBF010000011.1, from coordinate 1,071,602 downwards.
GATTCGCGTCGAGTATGAAATCACAGAGTGGACGGAAGATGACGCGGCAGAAGACAGGACGGGGGAGGCGGTTGAGTCGACTACGACGGGTAAGAGGAAACGCGCAGAGGCTGATGACGGAGATGGCGGCAATACTGCCTAGAGTGCTACCTGATTCATTCGGCCACGGTTCATGCGGCCGGTCGTCTAAACGCGTCTTTGCGATACAACTATGAGGCATTAGCGAGATATGAAGAATCGGCTGAGGAAGAAGATAAGTGCTTCATCCGTCGGAATCAAAATCGCGCGCACTCCCTGCTGTGTTCTCTCGCTGGCGGTAGGTCGTTCCTTTTATTCCTGCAGCGCAATGAACGGGCCCCGTAGAATCTACATCGGAGCCTCACAGTTGCAAGGATACACCCAGTCGTCAGTCAATGAGACCCGTGTTTCCGTCAAGGAGAACAGTGTGCATCGAATAGGAAGTTGACCTAGGCAGGAAAAAATGGGTAGGCCAAATACAGGTAAATATCAAACCATCGAGTAATTCTCGCCGAGATATTTCTGCAGCGACCAAGATGGCAACCGGTCAATGGACGTAGGAAGTCCATTCCGCAAGGACAGCGTATAAAATAGGTCGCTAAGTATATGCCCGGGAACCGGCATACGCCTACCGGTCTCCGAAGCTGAATTGATGCTGTGGATGTTGTGTGACGGAATTCTCCAGGGTCCAATCCCCGAAAAGATGCTAATGATGCTATTGATCTTATTATTACTATTATGACAAAATTCTCGCAAGTCGGAAGGCTCGCCGCTCGTGGCATTTTCCTCCGCTCCCGAAGTTGCAACCCTTTTTTTTCATGTGAGGAACGTTGCGCCGCATCGTCCAACAATAGCAGGTGGCCAAGATCGATCTTTTGAATCCTTAGCGCCACCACTCATCAATTCGTGACCATCCCGAATCCAGGGAACAACGTTGTTCGAAAAGATGGAACTATGGCGTCTACCCACTCGGCTGTATCGCCGAGGTTTTTACGAGACCCCTGGTCTGCATGAAGGGCCCTCAAGGCGGGCATGAAGTGGGAAACAAGACTTAGGTCTGTCGTGCTGGGAAAGACATGTGCCTTCTGGCGTCCGGAGACACGGGCCGTCGCTGAGATCTAATATGATTCCGGCACATGACAAGTTCGTTCGCGTGTGGGGGACGAGGGGATACACCCAGAACGAAAACTGGACCCTGTCTCCCTATGTCCTGTACATACATACATAAGTACAATATGCTTACAAGCTCCAATTACCCCGCGGCGGAGATGGTTGCTATGGCCTATGTGGGTATGTATGGCTATGAATGGTTTGGAGATACAGCCATCATCGTACAAGCCTGTTGTTCTCGGTCGTCACGGTCCGACACGGGAGAAAGGGGAAAGTACCGGCCATACACTATACCTTATACCTTCGAAACGCAGACAAGCTTGAAACTGTGAAGCTTCGTAGCAAGGGTATAAGAAGATGCCGGCCTCCATCTCAACGTCGAGCGGTCTTTCTGCTCGGCCTGACTCGACTAGTTGCTCATCGCCTTCTGCTACCTTTGTCGCCTTCGCGAGATCGTCTGCGGTCTTGGCTGAGTCTCAGAACAAATATCCGTTTTCCCGGACGAGATCGAAACGCTAGTGGGCAGCCTCGAATAGCCTAGATATATCCATTTCTATCGCCTTTTGCGCCTCTGAGCTCCTCATATCCAATATGTCGTTGCCCTCAGATTTTCTCTGGGGCTTCGCTACGGCTGCGTGAGTACTAAGCGAGCCCTATTTCATACAGCTATCCGTTAGATATAACAGCCGTACCCACATTCTCAGGGGAAAAGAACTTTGCCACTAATTCGGGCCTTTCTCCGCATATAGCTACCAGGTCGAAGGCGCCACCCAACAAGACGGTCGCGGCCCGACTATCTGGGATACCTTCTGCGCTATTCCGGGGAAGATTGCTGATGGAACCGACGGGTCCGTTGCCTGCGATTCATACAACAGGACTGCCGAGGACATCGCACTTCTGAAGAGACTAGGCGCTACCTGCTACCGTTTCTCCCTGTCATGGGCAAGAATTATTCCTCTCGGCGGCCGAAATGACCCCGTCAACCAAGCTGGAATAGACCACTATGTCAAGTTTGTTGACGACTTGCTTGAGGCTGGCATTACGCCTTTCATCACATTGCTGCACTGGGATGTCCCGGATGAGCTTGACAAGCGATACGGCGGCCTGCTAAACAGGGAAGAGTTCCCCCTCGACTTTGAGAACTATGCTCGCGTCGTTTACAAGGCACTCCCCAAGTGCAAGAACTGGATCACATTCAACGAGCCCTGGTGCAGCTCCATCTTAGGATACAGCACCGGATTCTTCGCGCCTGGTCGCACCTCTAACCGAGCTAAGTCTGCCGTTGGCGACTCCAGCCGAGAACCTTGGATCGTCGGCCACAACTTACTCGTTGCACATGGCAGAGCTGTCAAGGTGTACCGCGAGGAGTTCAAGCCCACCGACAAGGGTCAAATCGGCATTACCCTGAACGGAGACTACACATACCCGTGGGACCCTGAGGACCCCAGAGATGTCGAAGCTGCCAACCGAAAGATTGAGTTTGCTATCTCATGGTTCGCGGACCCCATCTACTTAGGCGAATACCCTAAGTCGATGCGAAAGCAACTTGGCGACCGGCTACCGGAGTTCACCCCCGAGGAGCTAGCCCTAGTCAAGGGATCCAACGACTTCTACGGTATGAACCACTACACAGCCGACTACGTCAAGCACGGCGACGGCAACCCTCCTCCGGAAGACTTCCTCGGTGACCTGTCGACCCACCCCTATAGCAAGAGTGGCGAGTGCATCGGCCCCGAGACCCAGTCATTCTGGCTGCGCCCAAACCCGGAAGGGTTCCGCGGCCTACTGAACTGGCTCAGCAAGCGCTACGGCTACCCTCCCATCTACGTTACCGAGAACGGCACCAGCATCAAGGGCGAGAACGACCTGCAGGAGCCCGAGATCCTCAACGACGTGTTCCGGTATAACTACTTCCGGGACTACGTCAACGCGATGGCGAAGGCCGTCAGCGAGGACGGCTGCAACGTCAGGGGCTACATGGCCTGGTCGCTCATGGACAACTTCGAGTGGGCCGAGGGCTACGAGACCCGCTTCGGTGTTACGTACGTCAACTACGAGGACGGCCAGCAACGGAAAGAGAAGTACAGCGCCAAGAAGATGAAGGAGATCTTCGACGCGGTCATCGAGAAGAAATAGATAGGCTGGTGGTACTGAGTTCTCTTTGTTGTTGTGGTTAATCTCCTGTGTGTTATGAGTCCTCGATACCTCAGGTAATTGGAGTATAATTAGGGTCATTATGGGATTTTTTTTCTTCTTCTTGGTTCTTTAATCTCTCGTTCAATATCATGACATGTGTCTCGACCTTGAAAAATGAGGCTACTCGACTTGCTATCATGATTGCCCGCTTAGTACATATCCGTTGGATCTATCAAATCGCGTGTTTACGATGTACTACATGGTAAAAGGCACTATTACCGTAACTAACCGATGCTTGTATATTTATGCCGGGGATTTTACCATAAACGCTGGTGCCCGGTTTCGAAGCGATGAAACGATCATATATATATCACTTCCAGCTTACTGTTGTGGTCGTCAGGGGTGTGGTTATGTGGCATATCTTATACGCCGTAACCCTTTAGGAGGACGTTGAGAGGAAGGGATTCGTCGAAGACTAACTAGGGTCTTCTGAATCACATTGGTTTCCATCGTGGACATAAATTAGTGTTACCTCGGTATGCGTTGTTCGAAACACTTCACGGGACTAGCACGGGATACCAAGTCACGACCTCTAGGTATACCATATATGTTGGTCTTATTATTACAATATGCTTATCATCTTATGGCGGAGTTACTTTAGCAACGGACCATCGTAGTCCACTTTCTAGGATAGGACGAAATCGAGATCTGGGTATGGACACGTTGTCACCTCACAAACCCGGGGTCTATACGAAGATGTACTACGGCGGTTTCCAACTCATAGATAAGGAGTGAACCAATGATAGAATTGGAGGTCTGTTATATCCCGAGTATCTATATATTAGTCAGAAGCCTGAACCCCCACGAACTAGCCACTGTTGTCTCTTTTAGATGTGCAGCCGCCCCAAGCTTAACTTCTGCTATTCTTCCCCACGACCCCCTTTCTCTCCCTAAGTGAAACGCACAACCCATCTATATCATAACACAACTATGAAGGTAGACGATCTGTACGAGAGTAATGGGATGCCGTTCCGCCAGTCGGCCGTAAAGGAATAAGTGCTTCCTCTCCTCTAGTCGACGACCAGAAATGCAAAGCAACTCAGTGCATCCAGAGCCAAGCCAGGAGTCACACGTCCTAAGCCAATACGATGCTAAACCCTGCTGAGTCGACTCGCAAATAACGGTTGAACTCTTATAAGTGCTTCTCGTAGTGCAAGGATCAGCTACAATCCAGGTATATCGACTCTAAACTGATTATAGCCTCGCATCTACGACTAGGGAGAAGACCCGTTCTTAACAAAGAAACCGATCGCTATCACGAATACCGCCATTTGGGATCCAAGTCTATGGATATTCACTTGTGACTCTCAAATATACCATATATATCACTGACGTAAAAAGAAGCTAACCGTATCATATTCACAATATCTCACTTAACCATAGCTCGTACCAATTTACCAGCTTACCCAATTCCAATATACCCAACGTCCCTTCCTACCTACTCATACATATACAAACATTTTTACTTTCCCACATTCCAGCCAGCCGGTCTCCTTATGACTGCCTCCTCGCAGCAAGATCATGCAAGTCGCCCGTCTCAGCGACCTGCACCCTGCCGCCCGAGTGTTCGTCAGCTTTCTTCGGCCCGCTCCGCACCGCGCCATCGACTTTATCCTTAAGCGCTTCGTCGTGCAAGTCTATGTTGGCGCCGACGTCGGACTGGGTGGTGGTGCCGCGGTTGGATGTTGTTTCTTCGATGATGTTCCTATTATGAGGGAGTTAGCGGTTGTACTCTAGCCAGAATCGATATTCGCTAGGGTAAAGATGAACGATGAATACACCTTAGTTGGCTGGCTGGGGGGGTCGGGGTATAGGTGGGTGCGTGTGGGGTGGGGGGGGCGGCTTGGGCTTACTGGGCCTGGCCGTGCTGGTGCGAGTCGAGCGGTGTCTGCTCGACTCCGGACGAGTGGCCGCTTCGCGAATCGGTCATGTTGGTTTAGTTGCTAGGTATCTAGTCTGATGCTATCATACAGCGTGTAGCGCAAGGCTGAGCCTGGGTGAATTGGATATGGAATAGTAGCGACGGGTAAGTTGTAAGGGAGTATGGATCAAGAGCAGGCTGTGGGCGTTGTCGTGTATGTGGGGGATGATCTAAACGCACCCGATGACGTATGCTGAGGTCATATCTGTGTACCTGCATTTTGAGGATACTGACAGGGATATACTGGACTTAGTCGTACATATATCTCGAACAAAACGTGCGCATGTCACGCGATGAGGAACTGAGGACTCTGTCCTAAGAGTCGTGGTAATACGATACCTCACAATGGTGCGAAACGATACGTCTACATCGATAAGTGGCATCGTGAGTATAAGGAGGCCTCCTTACTAGTATCTCAGGGTATGCTGGTCCTGATATTACACAGTCATGGATTAGTCTAATAGGTAAATGTCTGATAAAGCTGGGCACGATCAGAATATAGATAAATCTTTCACTTGTTGAATACATGGTACATGGTATCTGGCTTGGTTGGCATTTCATCCGGGTGCCGGTTTGGGGCGGCCTGCATGATAGGTGCCGCCAGCCTTGAAGCTATCACCCAATTCCCTGGCTACAAACTCCGTGTCTCGCACATGGAGTTATGGTAACCTTTGTGTTACCGAATTGCCCAAATTAGAATCCCGACATATCCGCTTAATGTATCCTTTTATTAAAGAGCCGCGCGTATTTCTACGCGCCAGCAACCACTTCCTTGTCATTAATGATATTATGGACTGAAGTAAGCCTGCGCTTGGAAAGGCGTATATGGATAGTTGTTGAGGATCGGTAACATCTCACATTCTGCGTACGCACGCAATTCTTCAGGTGAGTGTGTGTACAGTGCGTGGATGGGTGATAGCCGCGGTCGACTGGTCTGTTCAGACGCCCGGAGTCCGTATTAGTGTCTTTGGTTGGTAGAGCTTGTCGATTTATGATATAAGCTCTAGTAGATCACGACTTTCGTGATGTCTCGTTTTTCTCATCTGACTTAGCGGATTCGCTAATTGCTCGGAGGGAGGCAATGTTCTCATCGATGATGGATATCTCGGCATCGATACGGAGAATTTTCTCTTCGAGCTTTTCTTCGTACTCCTTATCCGTTAATCGCTTCAACGGGACCCATTTTGAATCAAGCCAGCTCGACTTGGAGTCGTCCTGGGATTTGCTCTTGAAGCGCTGAGACACATATTGGCCGGTAGCTCCGACAGTGCCGAAGAATAGAATCCCTGGTATGATATTTCTAGGTCCTCCTACACAACTGTCAATAGTGCCCAATATCTGGATTGTAGCTATCAGGAGACTCACGGAACATGCCACCGACCATTCCGGATACGCCGCCGGCGACACCGCTCGCCTTCACATAGTCTGAAGGGGTAAGGTTTTCTTCACCGCCCCATGCATGACAGAGGAGGCTCCTTGAAGCTATATGTAGATAATGAGCAACCGAAAGCGAGAGGTTCGGCGTTGACAAAACTTACCCATGTAACTGGATCCAAGGGCAAACCATTGAAGGCCAGCAACTAACGCAAACAATGCGGGTGGTGCTGACCGAACAATTCCTGAACCAGCCCCGATCACCAAGCCAATACCACCTGGACGAAGTCAGCGACAATATCCTTGGCTTTATATGGGTTGGTATAAGTCAAGATATCATTTTACCAGTTACGGCCCCTGTCTGTAATGATTTGCTGGCGATTTTCATGAGTTCATTGGCGGAAGGCATTTCATCATCACGTTTCCTGTCCGGCCGGGGCGGCGTTGGCTGCTGGGACGAAGAAGCCATATCTGAATATCTGAATGCACCTCAAAGAATTACAATATAAAATGAGCGAGGGAATATGACAACCGAACTGATGGCACTAGTGTACAATAAGGGCGCCCCTTAGATTCATACACATTAGTCTATAATATACTATGGGTCACAAAATGTTAGGTAGGCGGGTAGATCTAATGATAATACAAGATGGTTGGGAATGTTGTTTGAATGTTGATTGGCGGCTTAGCTGTGCCTGGGCTGAGCCTTCACAATTTTGATTATACTCAACCTTGGAAGTGGTTTGTTCTCGCCTATTGGCGGTAATAAATCCCTGCGCGCCTTGATTTCGATCTGTCTAAATGTCATGTTTGGTGCTACTGTAGGTCAACTGGTACCTAGGAGGTAGGTACCGGGCTAGAAGACCCAATCAAAATTAACCAATAACTGACGAGGGCAGCTACGGCATACCGCAAGAGCTTGTCCAGTCTGCAGATGGCAATTATTATTCCCACTCAGCGCATACGCATCAATGATACGGTTGAGGAGGGGTGGCAGACAAGCCCCTCGAGGCGTCTAAAGTCTTCAAGAAGGAAAAGCACTATGTAATTTAAGACAAGTTCGACTACCATCGCGACTTCGGGAAATTTAATGATTATAGATTCGTCTTAGCTTATTTATAATAAATGTAAATATTGATAGTTGACCCCTTGAATTCAATGTTTAACTGTTTAGGTACCATCTAGTTTACACTTAAGCGTACCTAGTAGTGTTCAACTCTCCCGTTGAAGTCAGCCTACTGTGCCTTCGGGGCGATAGTGTTTGAAAACGGTGCCTTTCACCCCTCAGTACATGTGTTAGGTATCAATAGTACATAGAAACACGTGGGCTGTTGCAGCTACATATAAGTACCGTTGATAAAGTTTGACACTACCAGAGCTTTAGCTACTAGACTACAATGCACACTGGCCTGGGGCATTCATCGAAGATTTAATTCAATGAACCCCGCCTTTACACAAAAATACCAGTTGACGGTACTTAGCATATTTGTACTGCAGTCTCAATTGTCTCCCCCAGCGTTTCCTCATACGTTTGTGAAAAATTAAGCTAGCCCTCCCGGCCTTTTTTTTCACAGCATCCATTTTTTTCTTCTGATCGAGGAAACTTTTCGGTCTCCTCCCAATCCCGCAAAGTTTCGGCAACCAACTATATCGTATCAATCGACTTGTCGGATTGGCATCGGTGAAAAATCACTGTTGCCTTTACCGTCTACTCATCCAAATTTCTCATCCCTCACCGAAGAACTAGCCCCTAGTTTCTTCGGCGATTCGTATTCTGCCTGCGCGCGACGACTTTGAAGATCGTTGCGCGTGGTTAAAACACCGCAATCATGGGTATGTCGTCGCTTACCTGCCTTGCCCTGCCCCCTGGTGTCTCATACTAACAATTGATCTTCTATAGCGCCTAAGAAGAAGGAACAGCAGAAGATGTCCCTCGGGGCCTTCTTGCAGGAAGAAAGTCAGTCTACCCTTACTGCCCCTTTCATCCTGTCTTTATACCGTCTGCGTCGACATAATTCCATTATCAGTTCGACGACGACGGCGAAACAAGCGACCCACTTTGCTAACATGAGATAGAATACGGCGGATCATGGGCTGACGAAGTTGAGGACTCGTTCGGTAAGTTGAAGCTCGTGTTTATTGGATTCCACACATATAAATCCCTGCTAACATGTCGTTATTCAGGTTCTCAGCCTTTGCCTCCCCCATCTACCGAGCGCCGAACTGGCTATTCCAGCTACAGAGACTCTGGTGGCAATCAAGGTATGTCAACGCAACACCCCATTAATCATTACACTGAATACTAATTTTATTCGACAAGGCTACTCTATTCGTGATTCCTACTCCAGCCAGCCCCCGGCCCAACTCCCTACCAAACCCCCGTACACCGCCCATCTGGGAAATCTCTCTTACGAAGCCACGAACGAGTCCGTGACCGACTTCTTTGAAGGCTGTGATATTACTAGCGTTCGAATCATCGAGGATCGAATCGAACAACGCCCAAAAGGATTCGCCTATGCCGAGTTTGCGAATGTCGAGGGTTTGAAGAAGGCTTTGACCCTTGACGGAACTAGCTTCCAAGGCCGAACCATTAAGATCAAGATCGCCGATCCCCGTGAGTTTAACTCCGAGTTCTATTTTTATCAACTGTTATACTGACAACCCTCTAGCTAAGGAACGACAAGATCGTGGCGAGTCGGCCCGTGACTTGAGCAGCTGGGAACGAAAGGGTCCTCTAGCCGATCTCCCGTCTCGTAGTAACGATCGACGTCCTGCTGAGTTCGGGGAGCGCCGGGGTCCTGGCTTCCGAGATGCGCCTTCTGATGATGGCAGAGTTCGTGATTTTGGCAACTGGGAGCGCAAGGGACCTCTATCACCTCTTCCCCAAACCGAACGCCCCGCAGGATCGCGAGATAATAGTCGCCCTCGAAGCAACGATGCTAACCGAGGAGGTGATTCGTTCCGAAAGGACCGCCGCACATCCCCTGCTACCTGGGGTGAGGGTCGCCAGGAGGGCTCTCGACCGCCCAGAGAATTCAAGGAAAGACCCGAGCGCCCCGAACGCGTTCCGACTGCCGCGGAGCTAGATAACCAGTGGCGCAACAACATGAAGCCTGACCGTCAGGTCAAGTCCCCCTCCCAGTCCCGTGACGGAAGCGAGGCGCCACCGTCACCGGCTACTGGTTCGGCCGCCCCTGCTCCCGCAGGCCGTCCCCGACTCAACCTCCAGAAGCGAACTGTATCCGAGTCCCCGGATGTAGCATCTCCCGGATTACCATCTGCTGGCGCTGACTCGAAAGCGAGTCCCTTCGGCGCCGCTCGTCCTATTGATACGGCGGCAAAGGAGCGTGAGATCGCAGAGAAGCGAGAACAGCAACTGAAGGAGAAGAAAGAGGCTGATGAGAAGGCCAAGGAGGAGCGTCGCATCGCTAAGGAGGCTGCGGCAAAAGAGGCTGCAGATAAGGCCGCTGCCGACGCAGAGAAGGCGAAGGCCGAGCCGATCGAGGAGAAACCAGAGGTCGCAACAGAATCGAAGGAGGAGCCGAAGGATGGTGCTGCCCAGAACGGCGGAGCCTCAGAGCAGAAGGTGCCGCTCAGACCCAAGGAACCAGCCCAAAACGTCAAGTCCAGGGCAACTGAGAGCGGCAATTGGAGATCAGCATCGGGAGAGCAACGACAGGGTCGTGGTGGATACGTCAATGCTCCTCGAGGCCGTGGCGACGCTCGAGGACGTGGTGCACCACGAGGCCCGCGAGGCAACTACGAGGGAAGACCCCCTCGAGCAAACGGTAACTCCGCGGCGTCGGCTCCGCAGCAGCCTGCACAAGCCGCATCGCCTGCCCCAGAGGCTGAGGCCACCCCGACGCAGGATCCCGATGGCTGGACGACTGTACCAGCCAAAAAGCAACGCGGCCGCGCTTGAACAAGTCGTTGGCACTGTATAAAAACCAGATCTTCCTGCTCAGGCTCGTGGGGGGCGGAGTTCATTGGCACCGTAATACTATGAACTTGCAATACGAACACATTTTGATCTTTTACCCTCTACTACCCCTTCTCGTTGTGACGACTGCTTTATTGCGACTATGAGGTTGATCTGCTATGACGTTCCTATTCTGTCGTATATACCACCAATAGCCGTCCGAGACACTGCCACTAGTACTACACCGTACATCGGCGCCGCGTACGACTCTTTCCGATAGATGGAGGGCTCGGGTCCATGCTGTGTCACCGCTCTCCCCTCGTTCTCGTCGCCTTGATAAGCTCTACCCACGACTTCATTTCCACGCAGGACGACGTATCCCCCACGAATTCTGATTACGAGAGTATGAGATATGGATTCGTCATTTCGGTCTGGTTTTTACTATGCATCTGTTTCGTCCTAGGCAGCTAATCTAGGAGAAACGGGGATGGTAAGGAGGCAAAGGAGGAAAGGTTTTTCATTTGAGCAAGAGAGAGGCTGGCTTAAGGAAAAAGGATGTGCTACGAACGGCCTGATTTTTTCTTTTTCTTTTCCCGGATGCTAAACAAAAGTCCAGTCAGGAGTTCGTGGACGGGGTTAGGAACTTCCTTTTCTTCTCTTCTTCCTTTTTTTCTTCTTTCCGTGCGCTCCTCCTCTTCCTCTCTTTCGGTCTGCTGGATGAGGGGGCGTCCCGTCCCGGTCCCAGCTGTGTCCTAAAGATGGATATGCTGCGAGTCCATTCCTCCTCCCCTCAAGTAGCCTGTCAACCTCCCGTTGACTTAGATATCGGCATAGAAATGCAGAAACGTTTCCCTAATTAAATGTCACCGTAGAAGCTCTCATACGTGCTACATTGTCACTAATGGTGATTTATATCTTGATGGTTTACAAAAATATTATTCGGGGACGATTATCTCGGTCTACTACGGCTGACTCCCGCGCCGCCAAGCCGACGTTCTTACTATAACAAATCTACTTCTTGAACACTTGCGCTCCTACCCGTTCAATCTCTCGTCCTTCCGGCGTTCCTTTGCCAGCAGCCTCAAGCAACCGCGTCCACGCGTCGGCATCCCGGGCCTTGACGGCCTCCTCCGCGGCCTTAACGCGCATGCCGCACTTCTCGTACATCGTGATCGCGGCCCCCGGCTCGAGGTTCGTACACTTGGGGATGAAGATAGCGGCCAGGCGGGCGTTCCCCGCTTGTAGGATCTGGTTGAAAAACGGCTAGATGTTGTGGGTGGTTAGCATGAGATAGATGGTTGGGGGGATGGGTTGGGAGGATATTTGGTAGGTAAGAGAAGAACATAGGGGAACAGACGTACCTCCCAGCCAATCGGACTCTTTCTGCTCTTAGCAATGTCTTCGATTTCGTTCCAGTCCCGTTTCGCGACGAGCGCGCGTAACCTAGAGCGAGAACCCCGTTAGTAACTATCTTCAATCCAATAGCAATATCAATAACAGTACGTAGTAGAACCTACCGGATCCACCAAGCTACCTTCTCCGGGACCTTGAACTCGCTCTGGACCTTCTTCGCTTTATTCTGGTACCCTAGACGAATCAGTTTGAACAGCGTCTCGTTGACACTCAAGCCCGTGAACGTGTCCGTCAAGTCGCGATCCAAAGCCTCCTGCATGCGCAGGAGCGTCGCCGCCTCCTTCAGCGCCGTCAGCTCGAAGTGGTTCTCCCGTGAATCCGACAGCAGTTTCGCAGCAAGCGCTAGCTTATCACCTGCCGTGCGCGCGTCCGGCTGGTTTAACGCTTCGCGAATGAACACACCCGCGCCGTCGACCCGGCGGTCGTCCTGGTAGTACAGGTCCTTGAGCAGCGCATTATCGTTCTCGAGTTCCGCCGACGACTCCACGAGGGCGGTGGCGGTGGGGCGCGCGTTGATGACGCGGAAGAAGGAGGCGAGCGGCAGCTTTTTCTTCAGCTGCAGGAGCACAAACAGGATCAGGTCCGAGTCCCCGCTCTCGATCGCTTTGTCCAGCGCGATTTCGTCTTCCTCCATGCTCAGGAGCAGCGGCACTTGGCGGCCCGCGCGCGGCTCGTGGTTGAGCAGCTCGGTGGCTAGCCGGCCGCGCCCTTCGTCGTAGGCTGCGCGGGCGATGGCCTCGAAGGAGATGCCCGGCTTCCCGGAGAGTTTCTCCACGACTTGCCGGCAGATCGAGTCATCGTCTTCTGTCCCGACTCGCACTTTTGCGGATGCCCAGTGCACGTATATGCGGTCGGTAGGTAGACGTAGGTACCCAGCGATGCGGATTGCAAGAAGGTATTCGTGGCGGTTGATGAGCCTCTGGATTAGTCCTTCTGGCGTAAGGCGTTGGTACTGCTCGTAGGATACGGGCAGGCCGATTTCGTAGTACCGTACGGCATTAATTACCCGTAGTGTTTCACACATGTCGACGAAGTCGTCGCTGCTGTATATATCTAGAACTGATTTGCCGAAAGAAGCGGCCTTGAGCAGTTGCTTCTGCCAGTGCACGTTGAACTCGTGTCCGGCGGCGGCAACGCACGTGTCAACTGCCTCGACAAGATTCGGTCTTATAAGCTGGATGTTGTCGTCGGCCTTTGGAGACTGGTTCTCCAGCTGTTCGACGGCGTCGAGCAAGACGGAAGCAGGCGACTCGCTTCCTAGTCTAAACACTTCGTCTGTAACATCTGGGACCTTCTGGAGAAAGTCGCAGACATCATTTGTGATAAGCCGTACGCCATCGTGGTCTACTAGATTAGCAACGCTCAAAACAGGGTAAAGCTTCGTGTCTTACCGGCTATTACATGGACGCGACCTTCGTAGACAAAGCTTGCTGTAGCATTATTAGGTCCAACGACATTCACCTCGTCCTCCCATGCGATGACAACCGCATCGTTCCCACACCACTCCAGATATTTAGGTGTGAGTTGAGACCGGGAGTCGTGCTCACTCAACCGGCTTTGGAAGTCCGCGGTGATTACGTGGGCTTTCCCATCTGTTGAATAGAGCGCTGCGAACTTCCCATTCGGCGATACACTGATATGCGAAAAGGGCCCAATGTCGAGGAATCGGTCCTCACAGTCCGTCTTATCGATAACATGAACCGTCTTACCGATGCTCACGAGCACTTCCACCGACCTCGACAACGTGAAGCTCGGGGAGATGATAGCCCAGGCGTGAACCTCTCCTTCCGGAGGCGTTGCGAGCGGCTTCGGCCGTGGCTCATCATACGAGGATACAGCTATGAGCGCGTTGTTGGTAAGCAGGGCAACCATTCCATGGTCGTAGAACCGGCACGAGTGAACACCGAAATCTTCGGCCTCGCTGCCGAGAGAGAATTGGGTGAAATCTCCCTGCAGGTTGTAGTAGCACCTCACGGTGCCATCGTAGCTGACGACTAGGAGCTTCTCGTCTTCAGACCAGCCGAGACCTTTGATGGACCCTTTGTCCCAGCCGATGCTCTTTAATAGCTTGCCGGCGGAACTGTATATATCGATGCTGGGTTTTGATGACTTGTGAGGCTGGTAAGACACTATTTTCGTGTCGTCTCGACATATTGCTGTGTTAAGTTAGTAAAGCTAGAGATTCCATGAGATACATCTAAGTGGACCGAGTAGTCATCTACGGTGTGATAACTAGCACATATGATCGTACTCCAGCTATCATCGAAGATGCGATAGTATATAGAAGCATTTCTCAAACTTAAGACTATAGAAGAAGAGGGTGTGGAATGACTGAGATGCGGCTTACCTACAGCGCCGCCATAGGGAGCACCAGCAACAATATAATTATCCAGGTCCAGATCCTGGTCGAATATCGCGGTATACAGCTGGGTCTTGCGGTAAAACTTGTCTCCCACTCGCTCCCACCCAGCAGTAGGATGCGTTGCCTCCATCTTCACTTCACTTCATCATACTCGTACCATCAGGTAGTCGAGTAATTAATAGACACGTTTCTAGGCTCAAAGTGGTGGCATCGTTGTTAGGCAGATAGATGAATGATGGAACATGGAAGCTCTAAGGCCAAGCTTAGAGCTTGGGAGCTACGCAACATCGGATAAAGTCCGGGTTGCTAGGTACCCATGTACTTACTCGCCCAGCTGGCCCAACCTCGATCGCCGATATTACATTTGAAGTGTACATTATCTCTTAACGTTATACAATAAGTTACGCATAGATGAAAGCTGCCCTATACTGACATAAGGAAGATTTGAGTCATCTGTTTCGGCGTCTATATATGCGTGCTACAACCTACCAAACCGGTTCACAAATGCCTACGAAAGGCATGTTTAGATAGGCGAGGAATATGTAATATGGAACAGCATCACTAAACCGCCTATCTATATTATGGAAGCGGATGAGTTGAAAACGCAGGGACGTCTTGGATGTAATTTATTGATATTCTTCTCTACTTAGCGTAGAAGACTGAGACTCGTGGGCCTCTTCTGTTGCACCACGGTACTAAAAGCTGCCCGGCTTCAGCGTAGCTAGCTATCGTGTCCTAAGTATTGGCCCGACTTGGACGATTTGGCATCGCCCGTCGGGTCAAGACGGGCGGCATGCGGCCAGCTTTTGCAGGACGTTCCCATCTTTGGTAGTCTTGACATAAAACCGGCAAGTATCCATCCTTGGTACCGCTATGAGAGGGCAACTTACTTGTTTGCGTTCTCTGAGCAAAATTGGCCTAGAGTGCAAACATGGCTGGCTTTCTGGCTGTAGGTAGCCGTTGCGATGCCATGGCGCCCGAACACGAGCATGTCTACGGATATTTGAAATATGTGGCGTTGGGCGCATGATATGCGATGCGTAGTAGAAATCCCAATCCACCACCTTCAACCCTTGCGACCATATCGTTTCTCCATCATCTTCTTATAGTGACCCTTTTTGCCGCTTGTCTTCGTAGCTTGGATCTCACCATATTTGCTCTTGAACTTGCGAGTAGAGTCCTCGGTCTCCAGAACTTCTTCCAGGAGGGTACGCTTCCTCTCCTTCTTGGTTAATCTAGCATTGAAGAAGTCGGTCGGGCCTTCTACAATAGTTCCAACCGATGAGAACTCGGGTACTAGAGCTCTCGAACTGTCTTTGCGGTAGAATCGCTTGGAGTCTAACACATCGCGCATACGTAGCAATTGTAAATCTTTCTTGAGTTGAGGTGTGAGATCAGTCCGGGGGAGATTAAACCATGATGGACCGGCATCTGCCTTAGCAGTCTAAAAGCTGGTTAGTCAATGACTTCCCTATCAAGCCAATGAAGAGGAATGAGGTAAAATATAAAGTCAGAGTAACTATGATATTGATCTATCATTATGGCGTAGCAACCGTACCCATAACGGGAGTAGTTGCTACTTCAATTATATTGGGATATAAATTTCATCAGAAGGAAGTGCCAGGAGCAAGCTGTTTAGAGTAGAAAATTCGGGTGCCACATACCATTTCTGCTTTAGATCGCCGGACCTCTGGTATCCTTACCGACAAATCTTCCGATTTCGTATTATCCTTTGAGGGGGCTAACGGTTTGGTGTTTTGTTTTGAGGCCACTGACTTAGAAGACGTCTTTGCTACCTCGGACTTCGAGGGGACAATAACTGCCTTGTCATCTTGCCCTTGGTGTTTCGCTTGCAATCTTATTTCAGCTTCTTTAAGTAGCTGTTCAATCTGGTCATCCGACAGACTGTCCATGGTCATTGAGTCCGCCATAGCGGGCAGTAACGCGACCGTTGGTAAAGTTGTCAAACTTGAAAAAGATTGAGGAAGAAAGATAGAAAATAAAAATTTGGAGCTCTCAATGGGCAAAATTTCTGTCAGGGATACGTTAAGCTAGTACTGTGGCCGTGCACGAGTCTTGGCTCAAGGCTACGTGCATGTGTGGCTAAGACATTGAAAAACGGGACAAAGTCATTCAATGTTGATGTACCTACCAATTCTGCAGCGGGGTTCAAGGTTCCAAGTTGGTTGGCGGAGGAGCAACAGTACCCTATCGATAAGGCAACACTAGAGCACTTGAGGCATCGTATGGGACAACGGCAACGAGCAGGCTTGCCAGTCAGGGTGTTCCGAGCAAAATCGTATGTACACGCCATGCATCGTCAAGGGATCCCTGTAAAGCTTGCAACCACCCCCCAACCTGGTCCCCGGCCTGGAACCTTAGAACCTGCTGTACGAAGCTGCTCTCTTCTGATGTCCGGCGGTCGCTGATGCCCAACCAGATTGCCAGCGCATTGATTCCTATCGAGGCTGCCCAGTTTTCGGTTTTCGCGGCCAGCCCTACAACGTAAAAGCGCATCGAAGATCTGTTAAGGCACTTCTAGAAAAACCATTCAACGTCATTGCCCAATCCCGACCAACGCATACATAGAGCTAATTAATTAGCTTTTGTGTTGTTGATCAGATCATTGACACTCATTGACACTTTGAATGCATACATAACAATACATAACATGCACTTTATGAGTTTGCCATCATAAACATCTCCAAGTTCCATCCAAGTTCATCCTTCGCAGCTGTCAGCAGCTATTTTTACTTCGTCGCCTTTTATACCGGTATTCTCCAGTTCTTTTTAAAGTAAGGTATCGTTGATTCGGCTCAGCTGAGGTCCACTCGGAGAGAAGCTTGAAACGAATAGCAAAACAAAAGAGACAAGAAGACTGGACCAGACTTAGAGGACGGATACCTCAAGTCCTCAAGGTTGAACACAGACAAGGTAAGTAAAGGTGGTGAACAAGTGGTGAACAGTGGACACTGGCAGTGGACAATCTCGGAGCGAGCCGCAACGTGTGAGCAAACTTCTGACTAAAAACAGCACATCGCACATCGGGAGCGAATAATAATCTCTTACCGACAAAGAGCGAAAAGGAAAAAGGGCAAAAAATCGCCGCGCGTGATAAGATCCAATTCCTCGACCCAAATCACACAAACACCCATTTGAGACCTAAGACATCGCCCAATCAAACCCTCGCCGCCTACTAAGCTGGTTACCTGCTCCCCGTCCCCATCTCAAGCACCCGTCCAATCAATCTCGCCAATCCGAGCTCAACTTGGTTATACCTATACCTACTGCTAGGTACGCTAAGAAGCTTATTTGTTACATCACCACGCGCACCCGACACTTCGACCTGCGCCTGTGTAAACAATACAAACAAGTGCTCTATTTTTTCTCCGCCGTCGGGAAATCTACCTGTACACACAGTGATACTTGCGAGCATTCTCGGCAGCCGAAAAAAGACGGAGCATTGGGTAATTAAATTCGCTAGCAACTTGGTGTCGTGCGCGTGCATTGCAATACCATCGCGCAAGAGTCTAGTTTGCCCGTCAGCCCCGGTCAAGTCTGTGTTTATTTTCGCGCAGCTTCTGAAATACTCGGCGCTTCTTCTGCTTGCGTAGTTAAGCTTGTAGAACTGGTGCGCAATTCTTCCCAAGCAAAAAGCAAATCGGATACCATGGATCAGTCCTCGTCGAATCACCCGCAGTCGTCGCGAGCGGGAGGCGGAGGAGCTGCAGCAGGAGCCGGTGTCTATGATACAGCACACGGAGGCCACTATGGTAAGTACCTCTTGATTGCATCTCCTCTGTTGCGAGTTGCCTTCTCTCGTGCGACGTCGCTAATCATCTCTCCTTCCAGGCGCCAGTGCAGCAGTGAGTCCCACCGCCCTCCCCTCTCTACTATCCCCCTGCTCGTCTTGCCTCTCTTCGTCACCTCGCTTCCGTTCCGTCTCTCCATTCCTCCTTCGTCTACCCTCCTACAGTCAAACACTTTACCTCCTTCCATCTCATTCATCAACTAACGCATCCTATCTAGCTTGCTAATTCTGGCTTCGCACCTGCCGAGCTCTACACCGGTCCTTGGGCCAACGTACACCAGGGTCTACACGGCCAGTACAAGGACATCCTGACGACTTACTGGCAAAACACCATCAACCACCTTGAGTCAGATCAACATGACTACAAACTACACCAGCTACCTCTCGCACGAATCAAGAAAGTTATGAAGGCCGACCCCGAAGTTAAGATGATCTCCGCCGAAGCGCCTATCTTGTTCGCGAAGGGATGCGACATATTCATCACCGAGCTTACCATGCGAGCATGGATCCATGCAGAGGAGAATAAGCGTCGAACACTGCAGCGATCTGATATCGCATCTGCTCTTGCTAAGAGCGATATGTTCGACTTCCTTATCGACATTGTTCCGCGAGAGGAGGCAAGTCATGCCAAACGCGCTAATCCCGCCCAGGCACAAGCACCTCAAGGCGGTGTCCCCCCCGCTGCCCCGGGAAATCAAATGCCTGGCCAACATGGTATGCCCGGAGCGACAAACCACATGGCACCAGGCGACTACAGTATGGGCAGCCATGCCATGGGCTCCGATCAGGAATATCGCGGCCCGAATATGTACAACCAAGTACAAACAGGTCCCGGTGGATACAACCAGCAGCCTCCCCAAAGTATATACGGAGATATGGACAATATGTACGGTTATCCAGGTATGCCTCAGCAACAGTAGGGTGATGCTGAGCACTCAAGTGACCGTCGCCTTCCATACCCCCAACCAGGACAACAACCGGGAGATAGCCCGGACCATCATAGCGACAACCGCCCGAGCCTCGAACAACCACAGCAGCAAGCCAATTCGATGCAGCCCACTTATCCCCCGGTTTTAGGCCAGGCACAAGTACTAGAAGGTGGCTGGAGGCACTCGTATCCCCATGACTTTGCTAAGCGTGAGAACGGGGGAGCTAATTAGGCGGGTTATAGCTATTCTCGTCTAAGTACGGTTTACTTGAGGAAATAAATTCGCCCAGAGAGCAGAAATCACTGGAGGAGACGGTTGGAAAGAACAAAAAGTAAAGGTCCACTTCTTAGGGGTCTGGACGAACAGTATATTGCAGAAACGACTTCAGTGAATACTATGGGGGCGACAAACGTTCTTCTTTTTTACAGTACGGCGTAGGGGATATAAGTCACAGGGTCCTACCACCGCAGTAGTTGCGGCATATGTTTAGTACAAGAAATGCAATTGATTTTTCCTCGTCTGCTCTGCCTACGTGTACATACTCCTCGTGATATGAGAGGGATGTGCCGGCCTGCCGAGCTCACTTCGTCCCGAAGCGAGACGAGAGATTCGATGAGAAATTCGCGAATCGTTGTGCAGTCTGGCCTGGGCTCGAGATCTGCTGGGTAAGTCTAATAACATCAACATATTAGCCACGCCTTCCAGGCAGCATACGCAGATCCGGAGATCAAGACGCATCAACTTACTTTTCTAGTAGTATAGGGCCGTTCATAGCGTCCACACGTCCATACTTCTTATTCCTCGTCGAAATATCGAAGAACTCCTCCGTGCTATCCGACTGCAGAAGTTGGATCGTCTGTTCCAGCTCGTCTAAGTTCGATCGAAGCATGAAGCCGTTTTCAAGGCCGTCGACGAATGTGGTTAGGTGTTGGACGTCCATTGCGAGTGCTGCGACGCCATTCGGGTTGATTTTCTTTACGTCTGGGGAAAGAGGGAGAGCCTGTAGTATCTTATTAGAATTGGATTCTTAGACAATTAGGAAAAGCTGGGGATACGAACGAGAATCTTATTTGCCGCGTGGCTGAGGGCATCAAAGTAGATTAATTCCTTGATCTCCCTCGGCAAACCCAGTAGGGACGAATTCATGTTATCGGAGAGGTAGTCAGTCAGAGTCTTGACGTAACTGCTCGGCTCCGTGGGACGGTTGTACGCGGTCCAGTCGTATTCCGCCGTCTCCACTAGATCGTCGATCTTGGAGTTGACGAGCTCGAATATGCGCTTCTCGGCCGTCTTTTTGTTCTCCCTGAATTGCTCGGTGGCTCCTAAGGTTAGAGGGCCTCCAGCAGAGGCCGAGGATCGCGCTCGAATTAGGAGCTGCTCTAGCTCCTGGCAGGCGATCTCGAAATGCTCCAAGTTGATCAAAATTTGCACGATCTGGCCCGGGTATTGCGAACTCAGTCTCTCTACCAGGGACTGGCACACCTTCTCCGTGAGGAGCTCATCCAGTGACTAGCAAGTAACGTGAGGTTAGCACCATGCGAACGATGTGGGCGTGTTTTAGAATTACCTTTCGTAAAGTATCGTCGATTTTGTTTGGATGCTGGAAATGGTCGTCCGAGAAGAAATAGAACTGGTTTAGGAAGTTCCTAATATCGATACAGCATAGTGGATACATTTGAGAGAAAGGCAAAACACATGGGAATCTGTTATTGTTAGATACGTATCGAAGAGGGTATGGGTATGTTAAGAACTTACGTGAGCTCATCCAGGGGTTTCTCTGGAGTAAACCAACTGACGTTGGCCACCTTCTCGTACTCTTCCTTGGTATTGATAGCCATTGGCATGTAGTCATCAGTTGATACGATCTTGTAGAATAGTCAGATAAGTTAGAGTCTCTTGTATTAGTGATCTCCCGTACCTCTTGAAAGTCATCGCTAAACCTTTTCTTGAGCAACTCGGCATATCTATCGAATAGGTCGACTACGAATTCGTCCAATCTAGATACGGAGTATCCCCATCCCTGCAGCGAGGATTAGAGAGTAGTGCAGTAAAAGATATCAAATTACTTGCCTCCATTGTCAGGATGAATAAATCAACTCGTCCCTTAATATTCAGGAGAAGCTGAGCATCGTTGATATCGCTCAGCGCTTTCGATGTCAGGGAAATCGCCGCAGAACACATTGAGTCCCACAGTTCCTCAACCTATAAATGTTAGCTGTATACATGGTAAACTACCAGCATGTCTCACATCAATAGCTGTACGTAGCTGCGGAACTTGTCGCATTGTCGCCTTTTCAATGATGGCAAATCCGGCAATGCCTTCCAGCAAGCTACTCAGCGAGGACTCATCATCAGTCGTCAAGCTCACAGAGCTTGGTATCAGCAATTCCTTTTGCCGCCTTCTTGTAGCGGCATACTCAGATCGGAACTTATCACTCTGCCCCAACGCCTCATGGATATGGAGAGCTTCAAAAAGTGGTGTGAAATCAACCTAGAACCTCAACTTAGCAAAAGGGAGATCTAAGAAGATACCAAAATTAGGTAACCCTACCTTCAGTTCTTCATTATCGAGTACATCAAATTCCTCGCTCTCGTCAAAAACCAGCTCGATGGCGGAATTGAGCTTGAAATGGTTCAAGAATTCATCTTTCTCTGACCTTTCTCGTTGTCGCGTGCGCCGCATCTCAGTATGATAGAAGGCAACTTCCCCAAGAAACTGCGAGGTTTCTCTAATACGGAACAACCAAGTATTGAGATCTGTCATAACCGCCTCGGAGATCGTCTTCTGGGATGCAGGAATCGACTTCTGTATTAAATTCGCAAGCTGGTGCTGCGTGGCATAGTTGTTCTGTATTATCGGTATGAGGAACTCGTTTTGAAGATCATCCAGCGACTTGAGTGCGGCATAGTATTTCTTTTTGCGAATTAAGTCGTGGGCATTATTGACCGCGTGTAAGATCTTCAAGGATTCCTTCAGCGCATCCGATACGTCCGAAATATTCTCTCGAACAGCTCTTGTATTGACCAAGGCCTGCTTCTGCTCCGCCAGCTTCTCCGTACTAGCTTGAATGGACTGATTCAACTCGAGGATATCCGCGGTCAGAGCAACGGTGCGCTCTCGAACGTTCTGAAGGTGGTTGACGGAGCCCAGAAATTCTTCGTGCTTCGTCAAGCCTATCCTTTCAATCTCAGCCTCCCGATCCTCGGCATATTGCGATAGGTTCTGCGTAAGGGCTGTCGCTCGACTGGTAGCTGTCGCATCTTTCAGGACTGGTATCAATTGGTCGAGGAATTCGGCATCTGAGGTAGACAGAATAATCTGCTGAACAGCAGAGCCGTAATCATCGTAGTTCTGAACTCTTCGTGGCATGGTTGTGAGAGGGCCAGCCGGGTCGCATCGCAATGCGACCAGATGTGCTATATAGATTCGTTTAACAGGAGGGAAGGCCTGTTGGATGAGGCCAATCCGCGACAGGGCAAGCCTTCATCGTCTCGCTCTGGATTTCGGGACCCAGACTAGCTAGCTCGTTGCGCAAACCGTAGGTATCTGTGCAGGTTGTTAGGGAAATAAATATCTACAAATGAGAGGGCAGCATTACGTTGCTGCCTTCGTCAATGATGATCCCGTTACGGGAAAGCGAAACAAGGGTGCACCGTGCACGTACTGTACATGTAACGTACATGTGACAATTGAGCCTCACGTGGTCACGGACCTTGAACCCGGACGTCTGGGACGGAAATGTGGCGGTGATGCGCACGGGCGTGGCGCACGTGGCGCAGAACCTCCTATTTCCAGTCCGGATCATCTCCTATTTGGCCGTTCCGACTACATCTCTAGAGGCTTCCGAAGCCCCTATCTAGTAGAGCGAGCAATCCTTAATATTTCACGCCAACTAAGGGGGATCCTAGCGCTGGTAATGTCAAGATATTTCTTATATATCAAAATGAACGGATGCTCGTATCCAAACCTGGTTTGTGCAACTCTTCGAGAAGCCCCTTTATTGTACGACTACTAACAGCATGCCTAGCATATATATCCTTTGGTGAATAACCATATATGACATCCACGAACGGGACAATGCAGACAACATGAATTCTCTATCCCACAAAGAGAAGAATATGATGTGTGGTTGCAAATATATCATGCCAATGATGCCGGTGTCTTTCGGTCTGATGCCAGCAAAAGCTTAGCTACTCTTCGCTCTCGGGATCCCGCCAGTTTCCATTTAATGTCAAATGGTCAATGGATAAGAACCGCAAGGAAATTCCTGATCATAGCAAGACACACGGCCTAGGTGAGATTGTGAGAGATAAGCGTCTGGTTATTCGGCTAGTAGGCACTGAAAAGGCTAAAATTCGAACAGGACACAAGTGTGTATCGATCAGCACTTAATATAATGGAGATAGGCCTTCCCCTATCTGGTATTCTACCACACAGCCCTGGAGCCCATATGTCTGTCCCTACAGGTTCCTCATATGAGAATGACTGTGACCATACAGTATTTCCTCCCCTTACGAGGTGCCCACAGCCAATGCTTCCACACTGGTTAGAATGCTCCTCACCGGCGGATCGCCGTCGTTTTAACCGAGCTCGCCGCACACATCATCTCGCGGTTATGGTCCATGAAGGAATACAGCCCACCATACAAAGCCATCATTTCAGCAAATTCTCTAAACGCAAATCGAAATATTCTTCCTCTAGGGTTTTCAGTTGTACCGCACACTCGCCATGGCTATGGTGTATTTTCAACGCAAGACAGCACCTGGATGGACACATGAGTTATTGAATAGTCCCCTACATCTCAAGTGGTCAGGAACCAGGGGATAAGCAGAAGAAAATTCATCTAAGTAGATGACAGTACGACGGTCTCGTGCTATTCTTTGAGTCATCCTCGACTTCAAACTGCGGAAAGGGCAATGGTTCAAGGAACTGTCTATGCGTTTCACATATATCCTATCCCGCGGCGCTTGATTACCTACTCTTCGATATGTGTAGTTCGGATGATTGCTAGCTTTAGGCATTGAGACCTACTCCAAGGGTTCAATACTAATACATGGATAGCCATTGGCCGTTTCCCTAAAAACTCATTTCTAGGGCCTGATTGCAATTACCACCAATCTAGGACGAGTAGAATGATTCATCTGATGCCATACCAATCCCGTTTGAGCCCTATTCGCACTTAGCTAAGCCTTGACCAGCTTAGACCGCCACAGTAGGTAGTCACCAGGCAAACATCAGTGAATGGGTCCAATAGTAGGGCGGTACTGTCCATAGTATGCGCAGGTACGTACGCGCTCTTTAGGAAATCATCTCATATCTGAAACGAGCGCCTTCTACGCAACTACCAGATGCACTTACCCCCTCTCCCACAGAAAAATTTATATGTACTGAGCTTGTCCAGGTCACAGAAATCCTAAATTCTTAAATCTTTCGTCGACAGTCCCCATCTTCATCCACTTCTTGTTCCTCATCCACCTTTTTCACTTGATCACTTACCCACCTTCTATCTCCTACTCACTCCACCGTTCCCTCACCTTGGTCCATTGTCTCTCACGTCTTGGTCCGGTCTTGATTTTATCAATACCGCACTGCCATTCCCTAAGTTATTGTCCTTTGAGGAAGAATTTGCCCTTGGAACGTCACTTAATGCGTCACGAAGCACCGTTCTTGCGACATCAAGATATTCCTGGAGCCCGGAGCCTGGTATCTTGATCCTGGCACGTACCATACACGTTTTATTCACGTCTAACACGCTCCGGACACGTTCCGGACACGTTCCGATCAAGTTTCTCGGTAGGTCCGACTGCCGTCCAGTGAAGCTGGACCCGAATTAACACTCTGATCCTCGCAGGCGCACTCTTTGGGTGTTTTATTCTCAATCCAAGCAACAAATCCATCTTCCGATCCTAACCTTAGGTCAATCCCATATTCTTCACCCGAGACAAACGCAGGAATAGATTACTCTGTTCCTTACACTCTATCCTAACTTTCCGCACACATTCTCCAAGTTTCTTAGGAACAATACACTCACATAGTAAGTAAGATCTCCATCACCTTATAGTGTTCACCCCTTCCTATCATCTCATCATGCGGCACTGCGCTCTACATCCTCCGTCCCCTTTTGAATGCAAATGATGATCTATTGATGAGGACTATGCTGCGTCCCTACTCTTACACCATCCCGATTCCCCAGATCCGCATTGATTGTCCAAGTCGGTTCATTACCGCCAGCCTAACCTAGCACTGTGAAAATATTCTCAATATATTTCAGCAGTCAACGGATCACTCTAACCTTCTGTAAAGCAGACATACACGTATCACCTTGGACTCGCCATCTCCGGACACTCAATTTCCATTTGCGTCAACGACAACTGCCAACCATATCGTTGCCGGGATTGCCCTTGATCATAAAACCCTCAAAGCTGACTGCAGAATTGTCACGGAAGGAGAGACGATATCTCACCGGTACTCGCACTTAGTAAGTTTAACTCTTTCTTTCATGCTCCCCTTATATCAAATAAGGCGATTGCAGAACACATAAAAATCCACAAGGGATCCTCGGATATGGATACCTTGTATGACCCCATCCCCTACAACCCTACACTTACCAAGGGCTTGGAGAGAGACCCCTTGTATCTTGGACTTCTTGTAACCAGCCCTCTGAATTGTACCCATATGAACCTTGAGGAGTCGGCGACACTTCCCTCAACATCTTCCCCACTACTTCTGCCCGTTGCTTCCCAGGAACACTCACTTCTTACTCAATCGCATTGAGTTCATCCCAATATCTCGTTGTTCCTTCTCCCAAACCCACATCATCCCCCTGTATCAGTCTATCTAAGAAAGTCTATCTGCTGGTTTAGACTCTCAATCTAGTACTGTTAGTCGACCCTACCTCAGACCAGAGAGAACAGAAATCGAATGCCCACTATCCACTACCCACTACTCACTGCCTGCCCACATTGTTTGATGACAGATGTTGAATTATCCATAATCATCTTTCAACAGAACTGACAATCAAGATAGGATCCTACACTCAGTCACCCCCATACGAGGGTCACTGATTCGACGTTTAGTTGTTCAATTTGAACATACTTCCGTGTATCTCAGTACACACAATTAATATCATCAGGTAAGCCAGACTTTAATATAATCGCATTCGCTACAAGACCCACGACTAACTTGAATCCCTCAGTACTACCACGGATGTCATACGACTATCCAGGCAAGATGAGTATGCAACAAGCCCGAGAGGGCCACTTCAATCCGGCCTCCCCTCATTCTTCGAGCGGAGTTGCCGATTCCCTCAAGGGAACTCCTGACACTCGACTCACTACCTTCTCTCCTGAGGATGGCTCTGCCCGATCCGCAAAGCCTCTGGGATCCATCAATGCCGGCGCTCGCGAGGCCGGTCCCATCAAGTATGAGATGAACGCATCGCAAACCATGGAGCGACCGGGCGGTTTCTTCCATAACACTCTCGGCCTCGACAAGGACCCCTTTGTCACTGGGAACTCTAACTTCAAGTCAGCACAGAAGCTATCTCCCACCGCATCGGAGTTTTCGCCCTTGCCGACTACCTCGACTATCCGTGGTTCGACCTCTGAGCTTACAGGAGCAGATCTTCTCCTAGAGGGCCCCATCCAGAGTTACAGTCAAGCCTCTGGTCAAGCCTCTGGCCAACCCTCGGCACCGTTTGGTGGCACGTACATTCCCTACGTTCATGAGAAGATGAGTACCGAGACTGGTGTCTCAAGATTCTTGATCCTCTCCTCCGGTATGGGCGGTAGAGTGATTGGTATTGAGGTGGAGCTCTACTTATCTGTGAGTATTGTCTTCGCTGGTTGTGGAAAATTGAGCTAACCTTGCACAGGAACTGGCCCAGACCGGAATTCCATTCCAGGGAACCAGATACATCTTCGAGAGCAATGACCAAGTGTTTGTTCGCTTTACTAACATTCGTAGCGCCTGCACCGTCTTCTCGAACATTTCTTTGGGAGCTCGTCCCTGGAATGTTCGTGCTATTACCGCTCGAGAGTTCTTCGCCACCGTAGAGCCTAACACACGCCACATCACCGATCACGAGGGCCAGATTTACGTGAGCCTGTTCCCGCATTCGTACGTAGGCAGGCCTAGGTCCGCTCATGATCTCGAGGATCTACTGAAGGGAATCTTGAAGGCTGAGGGTGACCTGTTCGCCTTCAAGCCCCGAGGCGGCGGTGCCGAGACTAGTGTGGTGAGTGCTCTAGCCGAGTACTGTGATAACGACGTAGCCGTACGCGCGGTGTCGAAGTTGAACAACATCATCGTCGAGGTAAGCATGGCTCGCTGGCTGGTAGTTTTGAATCATCCACTAACGCTTCCATACCAGGGTTTCCAAATTTGCACCACGCCTTATCGACCTGATGTGCTACCGATGGTGCCCGGCACCTTCGGTGGAGTTGGCGGTTCTATCCGACCTGTAGCTACCCCGACGGACCTGGCTACTAGCCTTCGACGACTGTCCATTGGGCGACCCCCGTCGGTTATGCCATCTGCAACATCCGTGACCGGCTCCCTGATGGGTGCTATGCCTCCATCAACTGTCTCGGGCGGACTTCCCTTGGGATCGCCTTATGGCATGATGCCTATGGTATACCCCAGCCTGCCCCTCAGCTCGCAGTACATGTACGACCCGCCGTCATCCAGAACCCCCAGCAGCCTATTGCAATCGAGCAATTATTCCTTGACGAGCCCAGCCATGTCGCAGCAGAGCTCACTCATGTCCACGGATCTCATCACACCGCGACAGTTCCAGCACTATGGCCGTCCAGACAATCGCCGACAGAACGCCATGCGCATTTCTCGATCGCCGTACTACAACGCCGCCAACCATCATAACCACGTCGACGTTGGCCGTATTCGAGACGGAATTGATGTGCGCACAACCGTGAGTTACTTGAAGCATACCCATTGTTTGAATAGGAGCTAACCCTACAGATCATGTTGCGTAACATTCCCAACAAGGTCGACCAAGCTCTATTGAAGAGAATTGTCGACGAGTCTAGCTGGGGAAAGTATGATTTCATGTACCTGCGCATCGATTTCATCAATGATTGCAAGTAAGGGCTTTCTCCACGACCTAGAAGAGGCAGCTGCTGATTGAGTTACTATAGCGTCGGTTATGCGTTCATCAACTTTGTCGATGTAAGTTTCATCCTCCTATCATGCATTACTGCCTACATCATGCTAACCAATTGTCTAGCCCCTGGATATTGTGGATGTAAGACTCTGCTGCCAAAGACAATTCTCATATGTGCTGACGTCGTCCCAGTTCGTGCATGCCAGAGCCAACCAGCGCTGGAACTGCTTCAAGAGCGACAAAGTCGCCGAGATCTCCTACGCAAGTAAGTCAACGAAATAACCAACTCATTGCAGTCGGGCAGGTGCTAAACAAAAGTCTAGCTATCCAAGGCAAGGACTGCTTGGTTCAGAAGTTCCGCAACAGCTCGGTCATGCTTGAACTTCCGCATTATCGACCCAAGGTAAGTCATATCATGTACTGGATTTTCAGATTGTAGCTGACTATCTCCTAGTTGTTCTTCACCATGAATGGACCGTGCCCCGAGCTGGCCGGCCAGGAGGAGCCATTCCCTGAGCCCGACAACCAGTCTAAGATGAAGAGAAGCTGCGAGAATGCAGAGCATGTCGGTGTGTATTAACTTATCCGCCTATTCTAAGTGCATCATAGAGCTGACCGTACTTTACTAGGCCTCTTTACACCCAATGCCGGTCAACACTTCCGTGATGAGCAGCGACGCCGCCGTTCTCAATTCGACCGCGGCAACCCCCGACTTGAGGAGCCTGACTACAATGCCCCTCTTTCCAACCAGTCTTACTATCCCTTGAAGTAAGGCCTCTGGGGGATCTACAACTATCTTCCGAAATATCTGGAAGAGTTTTCGATTGTGTCCCTATTAGCAGGTTCATATTGCCTGCGCTCATTTCCTATGTTTTCATTGACATCCGACTATTACAACAATCAACTCATCACGATATGCTTGCTAGTAGGTATCCTTTAGATTCTGGTTAGAAACCAGGTTGTTGACTAACATGAATACAGGTTGGAAGTGCCTTTAATTATTTGACATTATTCTTCGAGGAGTGTCCTGGCTCTATGCGTTGCAGCCGGTAGAACGAATTCCTCAAACACGCATATGTCAGGAGTCCTCGATCACATACCCAAGAAAACACGTCAGAAAAAAATAAATAAAAAAAAAAGGAAAAAAATCACAAGTGGCCATTTCGGAACTATAATGGATTTAATTTCAACTCACTGTTGAATTTTGTCGGCGGAGAACTCTCAATATTTCCCTTTCTCACGACACACTACACCTCGCCATATAGGACCAAAAATTGCGAATCATGTGTGGCCTTCGCGAATGATCTATAAGGGGCATCACTGTCTTTGTTTCGGGGATTTGATCAAGGCTCCTCGAACTTGTCAACAAATGGTTTAATTACCCCGAATAATCGACCCGAACATACACCAACTCCCCCCCGGCATACCCCCCGATTTTGGTCCCTGTTTTACAGCCGCCATGGAATTGCAACACCAAAGGGAAGTGGCTGGGCACATATTCTGGCCTCATCTTTGTGCCCAATTTCTTTCTAGTGGTTTTTTCGCGATGCGATTTCTCTTAATGGTATAGGATGGTGGATGCGTATCGGTTATTCTAGCAACGGCAAACATAATCGCCCGGAACATCGATGCCTCCATAATTTAGAGTTGTGGTGGCAGCTTGATTCTCTGCAGAATTGGTTGTCAGTTGGTGGATAGAGGCGAGCACATCGCCTTTGGCAAGACAAGACACTGTTGACCGGAACTGGACTTGTGGCAGGGGAACGGGGAAAACTTGCGTAGCTTTACTTACATCACCCAATTACGATTGCTTTATAATCATGCTTGGCCTTACATCTTCGTGTGTGTGACATGTCACGGTTGCCCGGCTCTCGTAAACATACGTGCTCCTAATTATGTACGCGTACTTTTCGATCGTGATCTCATTATTCATACCCAGAAGTCATCAAGCTCGCTAAAAGGTAAGTGGCTATATACATCAATCGGGGTCCTCCGGCAGAGCAGGCAGAGGCTTCCGCGCCGACGTAGAGTGCGTCAAAGGTGGCCTGCTCGATAGCCCTATATACTCTATACCATCAGCCTCAGATGATGGCGTCAACTGCCTCTCCGACTTCCTAGCCAGCGTCTCCGCATAACTTGATCCGCCATTCCTCCCACTATCATGGCCATCTCCCGTGTCCCTAGTAGTGCTATCGTAGTAATCGGCCCCGTCTCCCTCCCTAGTAGGCGTCAAAGCAGGCTCCGAGTCATACCCTATCTCCATGCTCGACGGCGTAGAGGCTCGGAAGAACCCTGCCGCTGCCGCCGCGGGATCCGTCAAGGCTCTACCTGGCGATGGCCGACGCTGATGACGACGAAGGGCGGATTCCGGGGTCTGGGTTTCATCGCCTGCTACTGG
This sequence comes from Hypomontagnella monticulosa, assembly GCA_902825475.1. Classification (NCBI taxonomy): domain Eukaryota; kingdom Fungi; phylum Ascomycota; class Sordariomycetes; order Xylariales; family Hypoxylaceae; genus Hypomontagnella; species Hypomontagnella monticulosa. The sequence continues at coordinate 1,041,029 of CADEBF010000011.1, read as the reverse complement.
TCCCCTGGAACTCCCTCTCGGCTGTTGCCGTGCCGAATCTGGCGTCTGGCCGGGACTGGGAGTGCGGCGCAGCCGCCCCTGGGGACTCGCGTCCGCGACGGAGAGGAGCGATGGGTCATCTCCCCGATTCCCCGGATGGTGCTGGGCTCTAGGCGTAGAGGGGAACATAGGGGACGCAAGCCTCGACGACGAGATCCCAGCCCCGGCGCCTCCGAGGAACTGCGCAGCATAGTACGAAGAATCGGCGAAGCCGCCGCGGGAACTGAAGATGACGAGGACGAGGCAGCCGAGGAGCAGCAGGCTCTGCAGGATCGCCATGCGCTTCTGGAAGGCGACCTCGTCGGCGAGAAACCCCAGGCGCGCGGATAGCGCGACGATCTCCCGCTCCGCTTGCTCGCGCTGCGTTTCCAGCGCGATTACGGTCGACTGCCAGATCTGGTCGTATTGTACCCGTACTTCGCGCAGCTCCCCGAGCACGGTTTTGTTAAGCGTGTCGAGGAACAGATCTACTTTGGCGACTTGGCGCCGCTCGAGCTTCGCGAGCGCTTCCCGTAGGAAGAGGGACTGCGATTCGATGTACTGTAGTGACAGCGTCGTGTTGGACTCGAGTGCTTGAATGCGCTTGTTAAGCGCCTTGAAGAATGAGTCCTGCACTGTCGGGGCAGCGGCGGCTGACGATGTTGTAGTGGAGGTCTTGTTGCGTGGTGTTGTGGGGGAGCCTGAGGGTTTTTCCTTCGAGGCGGCTGATCTTGAGGATGGTGGCTTTACGGATGTGGAGGCGGCAGATTTGGTTTTAGAGGGAGGCTTCATGCTAGCGGTTTTTGAGAGGCTTGGAGGTGTGATTGTGGTAGATGCTGCTGGTGTTGTGCTAGCTGATTTTGGATCCGAGGGGGATGTCGCTATGGATATAGATTCTGTTGAATTTGCTGTGGCCGGACTTGTCGATGTCTCGCTGGAACCGCTAGAAGCCGCGGGACGCCCAGACTCAGTAGCTGCCTGAGTGACGGACTGCGCCGCCGAAGACTCCGAAGACGGGCCTGAGCTAGTTGATTCTGTTTGTTCGGCAGCCCCTACGGATTGAGGTTGAGCGGCTAGCGGGTCTTCGTTGTGCTCCTCATTGTCCTGAGATGTAAACTCTTCCGAATCGGCGGGTACGCAAGTCGAGTTACAAGGGTAGATATAATAGAAATAAGACTCGTCCCAGTAGGGCACGAAGTCGCTCTGCTCCAAGGCTATTAATTGATTATTAGGCTCGGGGGACTCGACCACCTCAACCTCTTCGGGTTGGTCCTCGGCCACTTCAGTGCTTTCGGAGCTTTCAGCAACCGCCTTGTCGTCCTCAACTTCGAGGTCGGCGGGATCGGCTTCCTTCCACGAGTCGAGCATACGCGTACCATGAACTCGTAATAAGGATACGGGGCAATAGTACTCGTTTCCATAATGGGTGAGAAATTCGATCCGTACATACTTGGCCCAAATTTGAGGATTCTCGACTAAAAAGGGCTGGATGTCTCTGGAGTTTCGCGCCTCGAAGGTGCCTAAAACCCTCCATTTCTCTGATTTGACGGGATAGCGATCGCTCACACTGACCCGGAAGTGGCGTATCATGCTGGAGAAAAACTCGAAATTGGCGAGCACGATGGTGTCGACTAAGATATCGTCGGTTAGTTCCACGATGACGAACTTGTTTTCCATGGCACACTCCAAGAGCATATACGAGTCCTTGTTCTCGACGAGAATGGACTTGGAATTCTTTGCGCCACGGCTTTCCTTCTTGATGGTTGCGCCGGCGTCGAACGAGGCATACGAAAACCTCTCCTTACTCGTCTTCCCGGCATCTTTGCTTCGGTAACCTTGGGTTAGCCCTTCATCATAGGTTACCTTCTCTACTTGCTCTTCCTTGTCCTTCTCTTTCTGCGACGGCTTCGTAGACGAAGTGATCTCCGAGATCTTGTCCGAATACGCGTCGAAGTCTAGCGATACCTCGCCCTCGTCACCGAGACTGTCGAAGTCTTCTCCGGGGTACGCGTCGCCGTTGGTGTCTTTGGTCTTGCGGTTCTTCGGTTCTAGAGCTTCCTGGCCGGACTTCTCGAGCATCATAGCTTTCCACTCCTCGAACGACATGAAGGCGCCGGTGCTGAGGTCGTTCCCATCTGCGTCAAGCTCGTCATGGTTAATGGTGCTGCCATCGTCGGTAGTGGCAGTTGCTGTTGGTTCGGCTGGGGTGGTAGAGGAAGAGGTGGCGGACTCGGAAGTCGTATATGCAGAGGGCGAAGAGGTGAGACATTGTTGAGGTAGAGTATGAGTGATGTAGTTTACTGTCCTCGACTCACACGTTGGTTCAACCGAGGCCGTACTGGAGGCAGGTTTTGCGACATCTTGGGTGGTCGAGACGGTCGAATCCGGTTGGCCTAGCGCATGACTTACTATGAGAAGCAGATGTGAGGATATGGTGATTAAACGTCGTCTCTCGAGTACGAGCCACATTGCAGATGTGGTGGGCACTCCCGTTGAGCACGAAGACGGTCCATAAGTTTGTATGTGGAGTTCGGGTGGTACTGCATGTATGGCTGTTAGATTTGGTGCGAGACAAGCTTGACTGACGATGATGATAATGATGTATTAATATCTGAAGCTACCTCATATGGTATCTAAACTTAGAAATTACAAGTGGCATTACTTTTCGACACTGTTTAATTATTACCTAAAATGGTCTAGTCAGGCCGACGTATGCCGTCCACGGGTATATACGCGCCTATCATGTTGTCGTAGTTACTCAAAGTGGCTCGTGCTTTGTTAACAATCCTGTGTGTATCCCTTTACCATTACTAAGGAGTTGGCTGTAGTGCTATCTCAAATATATGGACTTTGGTGTAGATATAAGTTTCAATATTCTAGATTTTGGTGACACTCCCTAGACTTCGAACTTCCACTTCTCAATTAGGGTCTGTTCAACCTAGATTATATAGGCTAGATAAGTACTAGGACTATATTCACCTAGTACATACTTAGTCTGGTCTGCTTCTCGCCCATTTTTCCTCCTCTTTTCTCTAGATGGCTACCGGGTAACTCAAGCCTTCTTATCCTGGAAATTTCGGGGAATTTGTGCGGAAACCGGAAAGCAACCGATACCGTACATTGGTCCAAAATGCCTGTATGGGTATCTGTCTGTGCTCTGCGGAACCAGGTCGTATGCCCAACGCAACTTGGGATGACGGGCCCATTTCGCATCTTAGATCTACCGGCAGACCTTTTTTGGTATATACTATCCTTCCTAGGCTTCGAAGAGGTTGTCCTATTCTCCTTGACTTGCAAAGACGTCTACCACCTTGTCCGTAGGGCAAAGGTAGGAAGATCGTGCTTCGCCACTCTTCGTCGTCCTCTGAATGTTCGCCCAGGGCTGGAATTCGCGCTCGAGAGGGTCAATTTCTTGCACCTTCTTGAAGACGACTACCCGGGTCTTTTTGTGTGTGCCTGTTGCTTCAAACTGCACCCGAGTCTCACTGGTGAGGGTGAGGGTGAGGGCCGGCTTACTAGACACTATTCTGGCTTTGCCCATGGCTATATCGACAGGGAATACAGAGGGATGCTGATGTTCGGAGCACTCTGGCCCCAGTATGTCATTGGCCGTGACCCAACTTTCGGGATCGGAGCAGGTAAAATTGATGTACAAGGACCTAGCTTCCTAAACCCCGAATTCTCTTCTATATCTACCGACTGGGAATTTGCTAAGCTAGGGACGCTCTGTAACAACCCTTACCTCCTACACGGGTACGTGAAGCTGGACACCGAAACAGTCGTTGCAAATGGCTCCCTGTTCTTCCATAAGATCCAGCGAATCCTACTCCTACCCGAGAAAACTAAGGCGTTCATCCGGACACTGGACACGTCCTTCATGGAACAAGTCTATTCGACTTGTTGCCACGACTATGGATTCAAGGATGTTTTTCAGCCTTCCCTGCGTATGATAAATTGGAGGGATTTCGAGAATATGAGCGTCCGTGATACTATATCTAAATTTATCAAGATGGCACAGGATAAACTATCACTCCCCACACCGGCCGGACTGGAAGGTTGGGATTTGGAAGCATTTGAACTGCGTCCGTACTCGCTCGCCGGCTGCGCGCGGTGCACGACTGATTATGCCATCACTATTCACAACCACGGCTCTGGCGGGGTTGAGATCGTCCTAGACGTCTTCCAGGATCTCGGTGACAACGTTAATAAGAAATGGGAACATTGCTGGTCCGATGCTTATATAAGGGAGATGTTTGACACCGCATTGCGGAGGCGGCTGGATCCTAGATATCCTGCGGTCGATCCTCGTATCTTCCCTACTCCGCCCGGCAAGAGTGCGATGGGGCACCCGTCTACACCAACAACCCGGGATATACAGGACTTGCACGAGCATGAGCGCAAAATGATGTTGCAGCTGCCCAGAGATGTACTTAGGAAAATCAGGAGAAGACAGTATGAGCAGGGGCTGACATAACATCCGCCATCCGCACGACGTACTTAGTATTGATATGGTGTTCGATTTTAATAAATTTAAGGGGTCGAAGCTATCCAGGAAAATGAATTGCAAATGATATCACCACATTACCGAATTTAAGAATTCAGTACTACGCTACTTCAGATTTTAAGACACGAAAGCCTAATTACTAAGAAGAGTCAGGATGTAAATGTTACTTTATGCATTATCAAGGGGTGGGTGAGAGTATGTTATGTCCAGAGGTGTAGCTGGGCTGGTTGACGATAAAGCCATTTTTATTGATTCACAACAAAAAAATCCTACAATAGAGGAATCGAACCCCCGTGTTAAAGACCAACAAAAATCGCGTGCGAATCGGCACAAGCGCATCACGAATTTTTACCCGGGCAACACGCCGAACCACATGACCAAACGCCCAATCAGTACGCACACACATTACGCACATGCCACAATTAACATGGACAAGAAGGATTTATGAAGAAACAGCAGCAGAGGAGGAGGAGCTGGGGGTATTGCTTCTGCCTCTCTCTCGCCAAATAACTACTAGTTTAGTTTGTGATTGTTGTTGATTCTTGTTGTGGTACACGTGCCGTTTCGTTTCCTCTCCTCTCTTTGCCTTGTCTGTTGTGCCCCTGTAGAAATGACCTGGACGCCTGAATCTCTCTCTCCGCGCGACTGCGCAAAAAAAAATCTTTACTCGCAAACAATGTTGTTGATGATGAAGCCCACCACGAAACATAAGAATTATAGCCATCCATGGCCGAGCTTACTCACGATCCCACCTGGTCCCCCTATCTCAAAGCGACTTTTACTACTGTTCGCCATCGCTTTGGATGCCGCTGGGACCTGCTTGATTGACCCCGTTGGTCACCAGCTTTATCCTAGTTGTGTTCGCGGCCGACTGAGGTGTTCCAGCTCTAGTGGTAGGTGCGACGGAGCTTCCCCTTCCAGACGGGTCTTCAAGGTCGACAAGTTCTGGATGTCTCGTCATCTCCTCTTGCGCCTTGTCGTTGAAGTATTTCTACGTTATATATTAGTATACTATGTAAGAAAATTTTGTGGCAACGGATTGATTAGACTTACCTCCATCACAATTGCATCCGAGTAAAGAAGACTGCCGTCTTCATTGTAGGTTCTGCAATTGTTGCACATCAAGACGATGTCCTTACGCATATCGTTGATGCTGTTATACTCCTCCCGCTTGATCTTGGCCTGTATTTGATTCATACAGATTGGATTCTGGATGAGAAGGTAGTAGTCGCCGTAATCTCGTTTCGAAGGCAATTTGACGAAGGGTCCTATGATTAATCGCTTGGCGATTTCCTCGTCATCATCGTCCTCTTCGGGTGCAATGTCGGCCTCGAGCTCCATCAAGCCTTTGTAGATGTTACGCAGGCTACCTTGCAGAACTTCTCGCACTTCTGGGCTGATACGCGAATCACTTCCGTTATCCGCTATCGCGCGAGGGCGCCCCTGAGGCCCACGGCGCTTCTTAGCGGGCGGCTCGCCATCATCATCCTCAGCCTTGCGCTTCTCATTCTTACTGCCTGGCTTACGGCCGCGCTTCTTAGGTGGAGTCTCGATCTCCTCGGTGCTCGCGCGGCTTGCGCTTGGAGAATTGGCACTTGATGCATTAAGCACCGCTAACCTCTTTAGCTTATTAGATTCCCGCTTGTCTTTTCGGGCTTGCTTCCGCGCCGCCGCAGCTTCCGGCGAGTCTTCGTCATCGTCCACGGCCATCAGCCACTGCTCTTCCGTAAGACCGTCGTCGTACTTAACTCGGGTACGCTCACGAGCACCACGGCCTAGAACCTCTTCCTGCTCTTCCCCAACCGGGTTGCCATCTGACAGGTAGATCTCCGGGAGTTCATCTTCAGCCATAAGTCGTGGGACACGTTTTGAACCTGGCATATTACCGTACAGGGGATCTCTTAGGCGCTCCTCGTCAAGTTTTTGGAACACGGTAATCTCATCTTCGCTTCGCGCCAGAATCATGTTCAGTTCTTCGTCGTCCATCTCTTCTTGTTCGCCGGACTCGGCCATATCTGCGGACTCTAGCAACGTTCGAAGCATGGCATCTCGGTCCGTCTCTGAAGATTTGTTATCGAATCGACCGGCCTGGATGACTTTGCCGTCCATATCAAGCTTATAGCGAGCTCGTTCCAAGATCTTCTCTTCAACCGAGTTGGAGCTGATGAGTCGCAGAATACGCACTTCGTTCTTCTGACCGATACGATGGGCACGATCTTGAGCTTGCAAATCTTGATGGGGATTCCAATCCGAATCGTAAATGATAACGGTGTCGGCAGTTTGCAAGTTCAGACCTAGACCACCTGCACGAGTAGAGAGCAAGAACATGAAATAGGGTGAGTCAGGAGCATTGAACGTCTTCAGAAGGTCGGATCGGTCCTCAGACTTCGTCGTACCGTCCAATCGCAGATACTGGATCCCACGGAACCTCAGGAAATCCTCCATGATATCCATGATCGCTGTCATCTGGAAGAACATTAAAACACGATGTCCGGTTGCTTTGTACTTCGGTAGAATTCTGTCGAGGAGCTCAAATTTGCCTGCCGTTCGCCAAAGAAGGTCATTACTGGTGTTGGTAGGATTCATCTGGTTCTCTACCTCGTCGAACACGAAAGGATGGTTGCAGAGTTTACGAAGCTGCATGATCATGTTGCTCAGACCACGAGTACCGGCCTTGCCACCCTTTCCGTCACTAACGGCGATCTTCTGATGGGTGACCATCTGTTTGTAGAGACGAGTTTGGAGCGCCGAGAATTTACATTTGATGACCTTCTCAGTTTTGTCTGGTAGATCTTTCTCCACATCTTTCTTGAGACGACGAAGTAGGAATGGTCGTAACACCTTGTGAAGACGACGGATGACAAGAATTTGCTCTTCTTCGTTTAGCTCCATCTTGTCTTGCCCGCCAGTATTTGCAAACGGGGTGTTAAACCATTCATCGAATGTCTTGACCGACTTGAAAATGTTCGGAAGAACAAAGTTGAGCATTGCCCACAGTTCACCCAAGTTATTTTGGAGGGGCGTACCCGTAAGGATAAGACGGAATCTGGTACTGTAGTACTGAGAGATGGTAGCACTAAGCTTGGAGTTGGTATTTTTCATACGATGACCCTCGTCGATGATCATATGGAACCACTTGATTTTGCTCAAAATCGGGCGGTCCTTAATGATATATTCGTAGGTCGTCAGCAGAACTTGGAATTTTCCTTGGCGAATCTTTTCCTGTTGCTGTTTGCGCGCGTTCGGCGGCCCCTTGTAGACGACGCGGCTAACAGAAGGAGCCCACTTCTCGAATTCCAGGTTCCAGTTCGTAAGAGTACTCAATGGCACGATCACAAGATACGGACCTTGTTGAAGCTTTCGCTCAATAAGGTATGTGATCAAACTAATGGTCTGGATTGTCTTACCGAGACCCATTTCGTCGGCAAGGATACCGTTAAGGTTGTTGTTATACAGAGAAAGCATCCATTGGAGACCCTTAAGCTGGTACTCCTTGAGAGTACCGCCAACAAGGATATGAGCTTGCTCCGTGACTTCTTCCTTGATGCGGTGGGCCACAGCGTAGTAGTCAATCTTGCGATTGGCCTCTTCATCTTCTTCCTCAATTTCACTCTCTTCTTCCTGTACAAACTCTCCGGCTTCGTCACCGTAGCGCTCGGCAGCTTGCCGTTGCTGCGCCTTAACAGAAGAGGCAAGCTGGTGCAAGAAACCATCAGTTTGTTTAAGAAGGTGCGTGATACGGGTATCCTTCGCTTGGTCGAGCAGTTTGAGGTAGGCCTCCTCATCGTTGGCTTTAAGGGCCTGGAGACGCTGTTTGGCAGTACGCTCGATACGCTTCTGTTCTTCCTTCTCGATGTTGAAGTGATGCAAGTGCATGGCTCTGCCCATCCTCGCCATCTTGCCCTTGGCAGCGTGAGCCGAGTTGCTGATCTCAGACTTGTGGTGTTGCACGGATTGGAGGAAGTCAGTATGCTTCTTCTTCTCGCGACTTTCACGAGCATCGCGCTGCTGTTTCTCGAGTTTCTCGGTGATACGAGCCTCGCGCACGCTCTGCTTCTTGGTCCGTCGGTACTGGCTGCGATTCGTTGTCATTGCTAGGTTGTCGTAATGCATCATTTGACGACCGATTTTCTCACGGAGAGCACGCTGTTTAGCGTACAGACCGAGGGACTTTAGCTCAATGATTGCCTTCCGCTTCAACGAGTCGTCAGCATCGAGAGTTTCCTTAGTTGTGTCCCAATGCGCAATGTTTCCCGGCAGTGCCTTGAGTTCAGCGTATCTAGCCTTCATGCGATTAAAAATGATGATTTCTCGTTCATGTCTTAACTGCTCAAAATCAACGCCGGTAGGGAAGATGCTTGGGATGATCAGGCGCTGTTTACGTTGTCCATGATCATAATAACTAATATCCTTGCGAACAAGGGTACCTTCGTATGGCGACTTTATCGTCTTGAAAGTCCGTCCCTTTGGTATTGAGGCTTCAGGTTCGACTTCTCCATCAGGTGGAGCAGAATCAGCCTTCGTTACCTCGGGCGCTGGAGTTGCGGCAGATATGACAGAAGCAGGGGGCTGGGTTGATTGCTCAGCAACTGCTTGCCTTCGCTGGCGCTGCGCATTCAGCGCCTGCTGCATCTGATATGGCACGCCAGCATTCTTACCAAGTAACTTAAAGGCTTGGATTTGCTGTCTGAGGAGACCGAGTTGTTGGGGAGAGAAATGAGCCATGGGAGAAGAGGTCGAAGGTGAAGATGTGGTCGGCTGGGCAGCAGGGCCAGAGCTGGCAGGACCAGAAGTAGCAGGTAACGAAGACGTGTTCAAAGCAGTCGAAGACGGCGGCTGCGTGGTATGAGGAGCGGACTGCTGAGGCCGTGGGCCGGGTTGGGTCCCGTTTACACTACCAGTAGGAGTATTATGTGACATCTGCTGCGCAGCCTGCATTGCCATATAATTCTGCTTCCGCATCTGCTGCTGTTGCTGGACGGTCATCAAGAACTGGCTCATCTTGATAAACTCGGGATCTGTCTGGGGAACGCCTTGATTTTTCATCTGTTGGTACTTCTATATCGTAGTTAGTATATATATGCAAGGCTCTAACTCAATGGATCTGGCATATGTCAACTGCATCAATAGAGAAACGAACCATATAGATTTCCTGCACCTGCGCCTGGTTCAACTGCACTGGCATACCCCCCGATCCGGGGTGATGGACGGCTGGAGGCGCCTGTACGGATGCCATCTTTACTAAGTCTAATACAACTCCGTAAGAATCCCTATTTAATTCTGGTATTCACCTAACCGCTTTATGGGACGTTCATATCTAAGGTACGGCGGTAGCGACGGTAAGGTTATACACGGGGCGCCGACAATTAGTATCAACCGTAATTAAAGAGAGACTAGGTTCGGTTCGGTTGATAATAAGGAGCGGCGACGAAAGGGATGATGTTGATTGATGGGAAGACGTTGCAAACCAAAGCCCGAAATGAATGGGTGGTATTGCGCCGAAGAAGAATTGGTCGGAAAAGGGGAATTACGTTGAGAATAACGGAGGTCGTCAGGATGCGCGTGGTAATCGGGGCGCGGTGCGCGGTGTTGTCCTCCGGACTATCAAAAGAATCGCGGTGGGGATTGGTAATAGGTAGGGGGAGTGTGGATTATGGATAGGAATGTGCCTTTTTTTTCGACTTCGCGGTCGCGGGGGGGAACGTGAGTCTGAAAGGCTTTGGAGGCCAACGGGGTGGGAAAGACAGGTGGTTGGCTGAGGGCGCGTAAAAAGTCGGTAGGGAGGGGCGGTTTTCCGCGAGAAAATCGCGTAAAATAAAAGTTGGAGGTGACTCCGGATAGTTGGTGATGAATTTAGACGGGGATGGGTGATGCGGCTCGCTTTTTTTGATGCGCGATTGATGGCGTGGAAAGAGATGGTTTGATGTGAAAGGCGCACAACCGCACAACAAGACCATCTCCGTTTTGCCTGTCACCTGAGGGAAAAATGCACTAGCCACCAAGTGGATCCCAGCCGAGACGCTAGTGGCCCGGTTTTACAATATCCCGGGATTTATCCCTGCAGAAGGGCAGTGCATTTCGTGACTAATCATTTAAATCTTATATTTCTGACTGTGTACAAAGCTGGCCAATGCGTCATTGAGTTGTAGTTTCAACTGTACATAGTGGTAGGTTACCTGTAATTATACCTAGTATCCTGAAAGGTGCATCTATCCGCAATGCATCTAAGATTTATGACCTAGCACTTTGTTGGTCCCTTTTTTATAGGCGCCAAGCAGTTTTCCTACTCTAAATCAAGCCCATAGACTGCGTAGGCGCATGGATCTAGCACATTTCTGACAATGCGGCTCTCCCAAAGAGCATCTTTATCTGTTAGTGGAACCTAGCACGTAGATCTATGGGCCTACCTTTTGTACTGTGATGTACATAGTAAGCTTCCATAGTGCCATGTATAGAGCGCTAGGATCTTCCCCAGGTCCAAAGATTAGGAATAAGCATTGTGCGGCGCATCCATACTTTAGCAGAAATTCGAATATGCGGTACCTTATTGGGGGGCACGGAAGAACAAGACTTCCAAGAGGGGTTTAGCATAACCATAACCATCTCCTGGGAAAGCACCTGTATAGTTAGGTCTTTCATCTCTTAACCTTTTTCTTTTCTGGCCCATCCTCCTCCTCATCACTCACATCCGCGTATTGTGTCACCGGCTGCGTGCTCTTCCAAGCCTTTGTAAAAACCGGATCCTTCTTTGCCAGATCTGCATACTTCAAGAGCGCTTCTCTGGGATCTTCGTGTAGCATACGACTGAGCGGAATGTTTTCACTAATATGCTTTTCATCAGGTTGGCTCCGCATGAACGGCGTTTGCTGGGGAACGTGCGGTCTCCTAGGATCCTTCGATTTTCCGGACGCCGTAATACCTGTCTTCTTCGAGCCTGGTAGAGCACCCGGGGTGATGATAGACTCTCCAGAAAGCCCAAGGGATAGGTCAGTGGTTAATTCTGGATTATCATCAATGTGTCGTCTCTTAGGTGCGCGTGACATAACATCCACTGCACCCCTCGTAGACATCGTGGGGTTGTATAGAATATGCGTCTCCGCATTCGCAGAGCCTGTAATGATTTGATTGATTTTTGGATGCCAATCCACCGTGATCACAGGCGACCCGGGCGTAATCGGTGTAGTGTATTCGGAGCGCAGATTCCCTGGATTCAAAATGTGGAGGTGGCCGGTCGCCGATCCAGTAATAATGCTCGTGGAATTTGGCGCATATTTGATGTTGGTCGTCGGGTAATGGTCCGAAGTAGATGGGTGTTCAACGGAGACGAGAGGTTCCTTGAATTTCCGCGTATCCCATAGTTTAATCAGGTTGTCGCCGCCTCTCGTTACCACCATTCGCCCATCAGAGCTAATGTCTATGCCACCGGTCCAGGTATTTGGTGTATGGGCGTTTCTGATTTCTCCAGCCGGCCTCGTGAACGGACCATTCCCACTCCACATGACAAGGGTGCCATCTAGAGCCGCAGAAACGAGAACGTTGTTGCCGCCCTGGGCAGGTGTACCCCAGGCCACGGCGGTCATCCGCGTCCTGCCTGCAGCGCCAGCGGCTTTTGACTTGAAGACTATCACCTCCTTTTGACTGCGCTTATTGTTGATATCCCATATGCGTAGCGTACTGTCCGTCCCAGCCGTGACACATAAATTCTTGTCCGTGGGGTGCCAAGTACCTGTTGTAACCTCGGAAACGTGACCCTTCGTATTGTTCATGTCACGGAGATACATGTCACCTTTGACAAACTCGGTAATTATATCGCCATCTCGGGATAGAATTTTGGCCTGAGGGTGGGCTGATATGCATAAGAAGACGCTCCCGGCGAGAGGATTGAACTGCACATGGTGTATCGGATGCGATTCCGCATTTGCCGCTGATGATTTGGTTTCGTAAGGGTCAACGCTCCTGAAAGCGCGTATAGTTGACGGCGTCAGGGAAGAGAAGTCATGAAGTTTGACGGTACAGTCGATAGATCCTGATATTAACCGGCCGCCAGCCGGATCTAGTGAAATCGAGGTGATAGCGCGGTCGTGAGTCTTTATAACCATTTCATGAGAGGTGGGGTATTCATCTTCGTCATCAGAGTCTTCCGAGTCATCGTCGCTATCGGTCGCATCGTTCGAGTCCGATTCGTTGGGCTTAGGTTTGCTTACTACCGGTCCGTCGATAGTCCTCTTGCTTCGGTCGATTTGCGTAGCGATGTCAGCCTCCCTAGATTTTTTGCCAAACGAAGTAGGTAAGAATGCGCGCATAGGATCATCGTCAGCTAGAATTGGTCCCTCGACCTGAACATCCTCGTCGTCACTCATTGTTGTTAGGATTTGCGTCGTGGAGCAACGAAGTTGGGGATTATAGAGTTAAAATGTGTTGCGGGAACACAAGGCTGACTTATATAGCAAAGTATTAATTAGGTACAACCATCTATATATTTTAGAGTTAGTTCAGTACAAGTGGAGTTCGTCCTTAGCGGGCTGCATGATGACGGAAGCCTTGGGCTTGTCCAAACAATCAATACCTAGGTATATGTAGTGACAATAATACAATAGATTAGATTCGATGTCAATAGGTACTATCACGTTACATACATAAATAGGGGATATGTCATAGGTGAGGCAGGTATTCCGACGTACCCAATCGATCCCAATTGCACTTGGCCAGACTATTAACGTTCCGTCGCTTCCATGGGTTCATTTTGCGTTATACTATCATTACTCTGTAGTTCCCGGTTGATTCGCGTGTATCTACCAATTTAATAAATTCTCTTTTTGGTCATTATCTACATGCTGTCGTCTATTTGAGAAATTCGACAGTTATTCTATTTTGTTTGCCAAACCATAGGCCATAGATATATTGTCTTATTTGTTGGATCTGTGGAAGTACTCCCGTCTTTCCAACACTACCTACCTACCAGGTAACAGTTGGAGTTCCCGCACTCCACCTCAGATTTATGTCGATCAACGAACAAGTTCTTACAACTCGCCTCTCTGTTGACCAAACTCCCTTTTGCATCGTAAGGCGTACCCATGAGCCTGTTTCGAACGAAGTCCGATGAATCCATTCGCGACCGGTGCTTACGACGGACGGACTGGCCATAATAGGCGCAATATAATTGTAGGCCGATCGACGACGTCCCTTTGGTAATCAACCAACACTCTAGTATCGCGATACCATTACCGTAATCTGGTCCGCTGCGGCACGCCCGAGCGCGAACGCCAGTCCTGCCGACCAGTAGAACCGATATCAATATGGGTTGGACCATGGAGAACGGGATAGAAGACCACAAAGATGGATCGAAACTGGGCAACTGGAGCTCGCTGATTGGTATTACTACGGCAATATCAGGCAACGTCCTAATTGCTCTAGCGCTTAACGTTCAGAGATACTCGCATATTCAGCTCCATCGGCGGCAGATCGAGACGCGGAAACGTGCGAAGGAGGCTTTGAAACGGGCGCGGGATGGCCACCGTAATGGCTATGGAACAGCCGACACACCTGACGGCGAGGCGCACAATAACGGCGACGAAGCTGTCGATTCGGCCGATACACATCCACTTTCCCAGTCAGTCCAATCAGTAGATTCGAATTTGACCGAACGATCATATGATGATTCCAAGGTTGCCTCAACATATTTGAAGTCTCCATCATGGTGGTTGGGTCAAGTTTTGATGACTGTTGGAGAGATGGGCAATTTTTTGGCATACGGCTTTGCGCCAGCCTCGATTGTGTCCCCGCTCGGCGTCGTAGCCCTCATCTCGAACTGTGTTATCGCACCTATGTTCTTCGGCGAGGCATTCCGGAAGCGTGATTTCTGGGGCGTCGTCATCGCCGTCGCTGGTGCTGTCACGGTCGTACTGAGTGCCAACCAAGAAGAGACTAAGCTAGACCCTCACGATGTTTGGGATGCCATCACGACAATGGAATTCGAGATTTATATGGGTGTTTCTATCTTATTCATCGTCATCTTAATGTGGGCGAGTCCTCGATATGGCAACCGGACAATCCTAATCGACCTAGGACTCGTCGGGCTCTTCGGTAAGTTTCGTGCATTTTCACCATTCAAGCAATCCAAGTACTAACGAATAGTCAGGAGGGTACACTGCTCTAACGACCAAGGGCGTGTCTTCGATGCTTTCTTCCACGCTTTTTAGGGCGTTTACCACACCAGTGACGTACGGCCTGATAATTGTTTTGCTTGTGACTGCTGTTATGCAAGTCCGATACGTAAATAAGGCGCTACAACGATTCGATTCAACACAAGTTATACCTATCCAATTTGTATTATTTACCCTATCAGTAATTATCGGTAGCGCTATCTTGTATCGGGACTTTGAACGCACGACAGCACAACAGGCCGCCAAATTTGTTGGTGGCTGCCTTCTAACGTTTTTCGGCGTCTTTCTTATTACTAGCGGGAGGCCACGACACGACGACGAAGATCAGCTGTCAGACGACGAAAATGTGGAAGAGACTATTGGTCTCCGGGACCAAGAAGCGTCTGGCCCTTACCCTAATCAACCCGAACAAACCAGGCCAGATCAGCAGCCACGAACTTCGGCTGAGTTATCAAGGCGCTCGTCGCGTGCCTCACGGGTTAGTTTTACAAATGGAGGCGTCAAACCCTTGGCACATCCACAGGGCAGCAGGACCCCTTCGGCCCGCAAACCCGAGGCGTCTGCTTCTCGGACGTCTCTTCCAACACCGGCAGAGTCGTCGCCACTTCTTGATAATCCATGGAGGAATTCCATGGATGATCCGTCTTCACATCCAGGACTGCCACCAAGGGCATCGGCAGATAGTGTCCCTACGATATTCTCAGTGACCTCCGCTGCCGTATCAGATCCACTCCAATCCAATATGAGCCTCCCACAACCGCTCGTTCCTCCCTCATCACCAGACCGACCTACGACACCGCGTGCTCAAACATCCAGACCGCACAGCCATCATTTTTCTAATCCTTTCATTTCTCCATCCCCATTGTCATCAACCGTCAGCGCCGTAGTAGCAGATGCTCTCCTACGTGGAGAAGAAAGTCCGGCCGGCCGGAGAAGATCTATCAGACGGACAAGACCTAGTATCAGGTCAAGTCTATTCGTCCCGCAGAGTGAGGATGATATAATTTCAGCCGCTGAGCCGCTTCTCCAAAGTGGCCCAAACAACGATGAACCTCCCTACGAAGACGATCCCTTGCCAACCGACCATAAGACAATACGAGGGCGAGCGCGCAGCCTCAGTAGCGCGTTAGGGGATTTCTTCAGACCAAAGAGACGAAGGACCTCGGACCCAGAGGCAGGCATAGAAAACGAAAATCAAGACAACGACACGTCTAGGCCTGACCAACCGCCCAACAACTGAAATAGGGGCGGACTGACGTACTAGAAACGTCGAAAGTAACGCATTTCCAAAAGCGCTAGAAGGCAATCCCTCTTCCGGGTGAAGTGGAGTGGCATTGCATTGGATAGGAGTTTTCTGATATTTGTCTTTCGGTGTGCTGCCAGATGCGCGGCTTCGTTCATCATACCCGGCTCGTATAGGATTCGGTGGTTTCGTAAAGCCACATAGATATGTATTGAATATATTAATTGAGATATCCGTTCTAAGTACTTGAGTCGTTTATCGTATCTCGGATCGTTAGGTTCGATTCGCGTATTCTCAGAATAGCTACCTACCTACATGTAGACTACATGTACTCTTCAAATACTATGTATACAGTATCCCTACCATTTAAGAATCACAAGCGGCACTATAACTTACGGAGACACCGAATACTCGACATTACGATTTTCAGGGGTCAAGGCGTTGAGCAAACAGTAAGACGCACACAGACTAGCATAGTCGATCATATCAGGCAACATAACTCTAGATTTCGGATCTTAAACTGAGACCGCTATCAAGTATGTAAAACCCCCACCGCTCCTCTTCGCATCATCTCGGCAGCTCCCTAAATAGACGAGGCCCTTCTAGCTAGGGAAGGTAACCACCATTCCATACTCTCGGGTCTATTCGCCCAAGCAGAAGGTAAGTAGTTAACATGAATGAACTTTGTCCGCTGCAAATAGATACAATCCAGCCACAAACTAACTGTATGTCCGTCCGTCGTGATCCTCAAAAAGGCATACGGTATGATACACCACATACAGCACGTATAATATATGTACGCGTCCATCTCAATCTCGACGTAATCTCCCCACACGCGTATGTATATATGTATACCTTCAACGCGGTCATAACCCGATCCATCGTCGAAGCAGAATAAGTCGGACCACGCTCGTACATAGAAACTCCCGAAAGCACGTCAGTACTCCACGCAACCGATCCGATAAAGTTTTTGTGACCGTTCAAGTCCAGTCCCCCTTTGCTTTTTTCTATAAGGAAGTTGGGAACGCGCAAGGCAATAATAACAAAGGGAAGAAAACCCAGTTGCCCGTCACCGGCTCTATGGATGAAAACCTCGATAATAAAAAGCACTCAAGTGTGCTCGCGGAAACGACAGATGCGAAAAGTATGGCGATGATGATGATGCTCCGTAAACCAAGCCCATGTCTATAAGTCGCAAAACGCAGAAGCGCAGAAAGCAAAGTTATGTCCAAGAAAACGCCCGGCTTGTAGGCCGTGATGATTGATAGTCTATGTCCGGATCCGAAAAAAGCTGGCAGGTGTAGAAAATAGTAAGAGGATAGATAGTGTAGCGAGTGTGGCCTTAACAGGTGTAGCTGTGGTAGGTACGATAAGTACATATAGGTATAATAGGTAGATAGATGTCAACGGCTTTTTTAGCCGATCCTTTAGATGCGGCCTCCGGGAGGAAGAGCAACACTGGGGAAGAGAGCAAATTGGGGAGACGCGTGGCTGCGGCTCGTAGTTCGAGCGCGTCTTCGAGTCTTCGGTAGCTCCTTCATGAGGAGGTCGGCATGCGACTGTGTCCTCGAGTGTTTCTCGCGGTTCAGATCCTGTCTTAGGTCCATCCCCTCGTCCTGTTGAACAGGCGTTGCCACCGTAGTGGGTGAAACGAGTAACGGGTACCCATCAGCGCAGGAAGGCTTCAGAGAAGCAGGCTGCGTAGAATCGCGTGCCTGCCAGCTGGAAGTGCTGCTACCAGTCCAACGGGTATAGGCTGTAGAGTTCGACGTTGTCGACTTGTGGCGGCTGGAGGTAATAGATTGCTCCGAGTAAGCGGAATCAGTAGTCGAGGCACTGGAACGAGCATGTGACGGCTTCAGTGAGGTGCCGAACTTCATAATAGGCTCGTCGTTAAGAGTGGCCCCCTGGATAAGGAAGTCCTCGTCATCGCTGTCATCTAGTAGCTCCTCCCTCTCCTGCTGAAGCATCTGCTGGTGGTAATCATTTGGTATTAGGAGAGATGGTGATAGGCTGAAGCCTTGCGACTCCTTGAAGTTGCGTTCGGGCGATTGATTACGCGTATGGACGCGAAGAAGCTGCGCCGAACTATCCCGTCGCGGGAGAGAGAAGTTAGACGTCACTGGAATGGCCGGGTTTGTTGGTGTAATGGCTTCGTGCGATGTCACATGAGATACCTGGCTGGCGGGGCTCAGCGCAGGGACATCGGCGATTCCAGTAGATAATAGCCCAGCTGAAAGACCACCCAAGGTAATCACGGTCTCGGTTTCATCCGCGGTAGTTTGACTTCCTTCATCTTCCTCTTCTCGTGACATATCACAAGATGGACGTTCCCAGGCATAGTCGCAGTCCGCTTCAGCTTCGTGTTCGTAGCAATAATCGATATCATCTTCCCAGTTGTCCGGGGATTCATCGTCGGTTTGGCGCTCATCGCGAGCGACTACGTCGGCCACGCGCCTAGAAGTAAACAAATCGAACCTACCCAAAGTATCTGAGGCATTGCTAGGTGGTCTTTGGGGTGATTGACTCAGAGATAACTGGCGAAGTAATGGGACCGATACGCTACCCCGAAGGGAAGAATGGTTACTGGCAACGCTCATACGCGATGGTCGAGTCACCGCATGGTGTTCTTCCTCCTCTGGAACATCAGGTAGAGGACTTATGTTGTTAGGTAGGGGCCAAGCAGCGTCATCCGTAGAGGCGACGGCACGAGGAGGACTATGCGGCTCCTCACTTATTTCTTGGTCTAGTTCCGCTACAGGTAGAATATGCGACGTGGACGTAGGTGTAAGTCGCAACCCTTGTGGCGATGTGGGCGTAAATGGTTGTGGCTTTCGGAAGCCAGTAACAGTGGCTGGGCGCTCTATAGTCATACCAGACAACGAGCCAAACCTGTCGTGTCGTACTGAGACCCGACTAGATGTCCTTGGGGGTGGCGGTATTGGCGAAGTAAAGCCACTCTCAACTGGGGACCTGGGTGGGCGGGGAGGTGGAACGCGTATCTTGTCCTGTGACTGGGACCGCTTCGCAAACCGCATGGGCGGCGGTGGCGGTGGTGGTGGCAGAGTGTCCCGTTGCGATTGGGTCGCATTGGCGTTCAGGCCCGCCGAGGGATCCTCCTGGTGGTAAAAGGTCTCAGAAGCCATGCTCGCGAATTGTGGACTAATTAGAGACGCGTCGGTTGGGCGTCTTGGTCGCATACTTGAGAATTCTGATACGAGCTCCATGCGATTTGTCTGATTTAGATTAGGTACGCTATCCTTGGGCGTATGCGTGAGATGCTGGAAGTTATAAGGTCCTGAGATCTGCAGTTTCTTTTGGGCTGGCGCCACAGCTTCTCCTCTCAACGCCCTCCGGCGCGCAAACACTGATTGGATAAAGGGTTGGTCCTTGAGCGTTGCCGCCGCACCATCAACCGGAGCCTCGGAGACATCTAGTGAACTATTTGAGCCGCTATGATCACTACCTTCTCTGCGCAGTTTGCCTTTGCGGTTAAAAATCGCCTTCCCGAAAAATTGTACGCTATCAGGTCGCTCGCGCGACGGGACACCACTTGAGGCCGACCTTTGGGATGGGTTCCTTGACAAGCTAAGACTCTCTAAACTCTGGTTCCAAGACGGCTTATCCGATGTTGTTGACAGACGTGATGATGATCCCGACGATGTTGTCAACTCGCTTCGGTGTTTATCAGCAATCGAACCGCGCTTCATCATATTGCTAAGCGCTCGGATGCGCTCCGGCGACGGTGGGCCCTCAATCGCGGGTTCGAGAAGGTCGTCAATGCCGTGTTGGATTTGGTAAACTGACGCAGTCGGAGAGGAAACCGTTGAAGGGTGTCCAACTTCAGGGGTAAGTGACACACTGTTGTTGGCGGCTTTCGGCCGCGACTCCTTAGTGTAGGAGTATATAGGCATTGGCGAATACATGTCGAATTATTCTAATGTATGGGCCGTAATTAATATATTCCCACGTTTCGGTAAATCGAAAACTGAACCCGGGACTGAGGTTCCCGGGTCGTTGTTGATTCGAAGTCGAAATCGATTATCGTGAGAGGCTCTGCGAGAACGCAGATTGACCACGGGAGGAAAACTGTGGGGGCGGGTGTGGCAGGCCACCTCTGTTTCCGTTAGGGAGATTGGTTATGGATATAAAGAATCCTAACCTAGCGTGGATACTGACGCGATGGGGGTATAGTGGAGAGGCCTGCCTATATGTAGCTTCGAATTATCATGCAACTCTGTCTTGGAGGGTAGGATTCGATGCAACAGGGTATATATACAGGGGTAAAAGGTCTTTGGTCGGGAAAAGTAAGGTCTTGTTACGGTTCTGTTGGATCCCTTGGCTGTGCCTCAGGTGAATTTCCGAATGTCAACAGAAGGTAGTTATCGTAGTGCCGGCTCAATGGGTGAATGAAAGAAAGTAGCCATCAACTTCAACTAGAGCAGAAGAGGTTATGAACTGCTTCAACGATCGCGGCTCTTATTCATAGCCTGTGTTCGTCCGGGACTTGGACAGGTACAATTCCCGCTCGAGGAATACGAAGCACTATGAAATTTGCTTCGATATCCTGGCATAGGGGGAAAGATGACCGTTCTCGAGCTGCGTCGTGTGAGTTACCTAGATAGGTACGTAGAAGGTGAAGTCGAGATTCGGAGGTAATACCACGACCCAAATCTCACTGCCTCCACCGGTATAGGCAATTGGACCTAGAAGGAAATTCGAAGCCGATAAATTGGTTGTAGAATATGCAGGTACAGTCGGGGGCGTCCAGTTGGGCCAGGAACCTAGCGGGATGGAAGATGGTGTGAGGGACTCGGGTACGTCACTGGCGAATCAGAGGTTCGTCGTCTTTCTTGTCATCCACAAGCTCTATTATTGCTCGAAAACCATCAGCATCAGTGGTCCGTAATATTCGAAGGCCACCCGGCAACCACCAGAGTTCAGCGATAAGATGAGAGAGATGTCGTATATTCCCGCGTAATCTTGTATGTCCAATCCATCCAAGTCCTTCTACTACATGTAAGATGTAAGCGGGATCGACAACACGGTCAAGTTGTATAGATAGAACAGAATGTCGTCTTCGGGATCGATCTAGTCAGCACCTTCAGATGTCGTGATGTGGGCTAGCGAGATTCGGATCAGCATCCAAAGGCTTAGGGAGACAAGACAAGACACGATCTATGAAATAATCTGTAATCTGACAAGGTGGAGAAGCTCCTTGTGCACAACATCGTGACGGGTAAGCTCACGCCATTGGACTCTCTTGACTTCAAGTAGGTACTGTAGGATGCGGCCTTCGTTCGATATGTTCCCCGATGATCAGCATCTCCTGCTTCCCGCCCAAATTTACCAGCATTCAGGGCCTTTCCCCCCTGCACCCCTGGTCTCCCCACTGAGGATGAATCCTTGTTACACTGCAGATTCGCTACAGCCACATGTTATTCACCGGTGTAGTACGAAGCTAGAGAATCCACATCTTTAGCCCGTCTCAGACCCGTTCGAACACTTATTCGACGACGGATAAAAGAAAAGAACATATAGCAGACTCTCTTATACACCAGGTTTTGTATGGACAAGCTCTCTCTCTCGCCGTTGTGACAAACTCGCGGGGCAAAATTCTCCTAGTAAATCTGACTAGCGAAACGTACCTTAAAGTGAGTGTAAGTTGTGATGACCTCGAAAATAAAATTGCAGCAACGTAGTTGGATATGGTAGAAGCGTCCTCAAGCACTCTTCCCTGCCCTTGACGCGTCCTCCGAAGGCTTGAGTGTGTTGAATCAAAGAATGTGGTCCTAGGTCGGATATCATTGATGGGAGTCAAGTTCACAGGCCAGCCCGTTCAGATCCCAGTTTCTCTTCGACTTCGTTCTACCGGGTTGACCTTGTGCCGTAGTCCTTACCGTGGACTCGGTTTCTTTTCGAAGGTAAGGCGACTGAAATTATAGCCAACACGACAATTTCGCAAAGCACGTGCCGGCGCCAATCACACTCGCAGGAAGCTCGGTTGTTATTGTTGCCGCCGCCGTCGTCTCGCTCGATAATACCAAGTATCAAATCAATAATCCAGCTTCAAAAATCATAAAGAGATGCTCATCGCCCGCCAGGAGACCCCGGGTTATAGAACTGAGAAGTGGGAAATATCAAAAGAAACAAGGACAGTAACGGGGCCACGAATGGTATCCATCCAAGTCGAAACAACAAGTTCGATTGTCTTCTTGAGGCCCATCATGGTTCAATTGCCGTGGGCCGTGGGTCTCATTAGGGGTAGTCTCTACTAGTCAAGATAGAGCTGTCTCCCAAAGCTAGCTTGACAGCACTATACTCATACTTGTGACGCACCAAACACGTCCTAAGAGCTTCCCCGAGGACCCTGGGATCATTCTACAAGCTCCCGGTCCTAATAATAACTTGCAACAGGGCTACACATATATCAGAGATTACTATCGTGAGGCGACCGAGCCATATCGCCTGATCGAGCAGCCGATATATGGCCAGCCTCGAGCTGTATACGTCGCATCTTCACTATAGATCTACTTGGGATGAGGTCCAGATAGAGGTCTAACAGGTCGAGGATATGGGCGACGACAAGGATGTACGTTCTCTCGGTACCACGATCTTCATGTAAGGTACCTTCACTTGGCTACTGTACGCTCCTATGTGCAGAAATTGGTAAATCTTAGCTCCTTGTTTTCTCCGCATGCCAATATTTACTTTTTTAATGAAGCCAACTATCCAAGCGGGATCCAGTGAGAGGGTCGGCGGTCGTAAGCTTGATTAGCATGACGGCATGAAACTCTTCGACTCTCCACTTCCAGGCAAACTTGCTTCCCCCATTTCGTATTGCCATCTTGTTCTCGCAAGTATTGCAGTAGTAGTAGAGCTCTCGTTGATACTCTACTATGTAGGCTATCGCCAACAATTATCAACTTGAGGGCAAGACTAAGCTGCTTGAGTACTTGGCGAGAACTGAGGCTCACGGAGATATATCGATAGTTGATGCAAGCTGCATACGTATGCTTCCCAATTGGCCAATTACAGCCTAAGATGTAACTGAAGTCCCCAGCATCGGGTTGGCTTGCCTTGTTTCTCGACCGCGGAACCTGCCATCGCTAAATGAGAAAAACGAGGCATTTATCTGGGGTATACCTTGCATCTCCGTACGCAGGCACAAGCAACAACTTGGAACCGACGAAGTTGATGGATGATGAGTGTAGAAGACCCAAGGGCTTGGGACGAGTTTAACAAATGTCTCAATGGGGAAGCCGACCTGTCGATTCCAGTTACTCAACTGCATTACAAGACGTAATCTCGGTAGTGAAAGCGATTTCTTCTAGCTTGCTTCCTAATATGCTGAGTAACTCTGGGTATCCCTACCAAAGATATCACACTAATCCAGCCCAACACGATGGACTGTACGACGATGTATCCGAGCCCAATCGGGAGCTTACAAGTCCAACAACTAAGCTCGTTCTTTTTTTACTTTTGTTTCCTTAACTGTCGCGTCCCTAGACGGGAAGAAAAAAACACACAATCTCCACGGCGTTGTTTTCTTCAAGGATATTGTTGACACTGTCCAGATGGATAGGATAGCATGAAAGATGGCTTGGAAGTAGGGTCTATTATTGGGCCGCGGGAAAAGATTGCGACAAGCCGCCGAGCTCACAGACTAGCACAGTCTAGGCGTCCCAGAAAATACCCCTGGTTGCTGTACGTATCCGGAATCCCTACCTTCTCAGGCAAGTTCTCCAGATGCGCTCCACGCTTATTGTACTACACAACCACAGTAAGTTGGGAGCAATCTTAGTCTCATCACTTAGCATCGATATGGCAATGATTTGCATCTTGATCCCCTTATTAACATTGGAGGCATTTGAATGTGCAATTCTTGCGTGTGGAGGAATGGCTCGTGTAACTTAGTGCTCAAACACGTCTAGACCAGATGAGGGCTCGACTCTATCCTACCCACAATTGACAGCCCACCGGGTCCAAAGCTAGGCCAAAGCGCCGGCCGTTTAGAATATTATTAACGGTCGTTAATGACAGGGAAGAGGATGACTTGCCGGTCTCGCGTAGGAGATTCGGAATCGGCCGCCGCTGGAGAGGCAGAATTCAAGCAAATCATCGGCGAGACGGCTCGTGGAAGACCTCTTAGAACAACTCCATATAGCTGCTATACAATATACAATACCTACCGAGTGTATTTATCTAGCCTAGCGAGGAGTTGCATTGCAGCAAACTTGCCGCTGTTAGGTTTGCTAATGGGTGAATTGCAATGCAGAACTGGTGGCTATTACTGCAGCCCCTTACTGCGTACATATGCTGCCATCGAAGATCGCTTGGAACCGAGTGGCTTTTAGCCCCGAAAATCGACTCGCTTGAAAATGTCCCAAGCCGTCGGGATCATGACAGACCGACCTTGCCACCACACCTGTGCCAAACAGGAGCAACAGGAGCAAACGACAGTGAATAGCAAGCAGTATATACACGATAATTATGGTGAACATATTCCAGGCATTGCTATAATCGAACGCCCAAAAATAAGTTGAATCCTTCAGCTACGATCTACCCAGGCAACCTTTAACAAAATATCCCTGAAAAATAACACCGAAAGCAGAGAGTAGGTTCAGCAATGGGTATAATTAACAAACGCAATATAGCTCTAAGGAGTTTGATGAATCCTTCTTAAGCTTACTTGCAGCACTATGATCTTCTGCGAGTAATACTATTCTGCCGGTCGTCACTATTAAAGAGTCAACAAACATCTATTAACTAATAATAATTATAAAATGACGAAGGATCTTTACCTCACACATAGAAGGTAACCATATTGACATTGAGCCAAAAGTCCACCGATCAGATCTACATACAACGTTTCTTTCTGAACCGCTATACAACTGCATGCATATAGTAGTTACGACGACGCAAGTAGACAGGCTAAGTAGCTAGTTAGGGTTACGCATACGATCCCCGTATTCTCTCTTAGCTTTCTCTTTCAAAGTCCTAACTACTCGAACACAAGGCTATTCTACTATAGTATCTCGGCTTCCCGGCAAAAGCCTTCTAGGGTTAAACCGATGTAGCCAAGTTGCATGTAATACACGCCAGCATGGCTCAATCTATAGCTGTAGTAGGCTATGCCAACCTCAGTTAAAGATCCGAAAGACATCGAAGTGGATCTGTACTGACTGGAATACTAGCCACACATCTAAGGAGCTCCACGATCTGATTGACGAGCCATCTTTTCATATACCGGAATCGATCCGCTGTAAAGAGTAAGTAGTAAGCCGACTTCACATATTGCCTATTGAAGGAAATACCTACCTAGGCAGCCGGATAACAGCATCAACAAAGCAAAAAAGCAAAAGGCCATCTCAGTTTTCGTATCTACAGGGAGGTTATGCAGTCAGGGTCCCCGATAATCCCGATACAGCGCCCTGTACGTAAATTACTTCCAATCTTATCGAGGAGCATGTACCAGCCACGCCATTCGGTAGTATGAACCACACGAACGGGGAGGTCGGTACAGTGGAGAAGAAGAAGAGGGTGAAAGCGAGCGAGAAGACCAACCGACGATGGCACGATGTGAGCCGCGATAGTACGACGTATAATACTTGCTGGTTTCAATATGCCGTTTCCAGGGCATTTTGTTACTTGATACGATTCTTTGCAGCTAACCGCATACTGTGTATGGTAATAACAGCGAACTTATATCCATATATCAAGCGGTCATATAGAAGGCCCTTCCTCCACAACACCTCCTACCGTTGCGTCGGCCTACACGTGCACCGGTCGCAGTGTTGCAAGCCATCAATCCCCACACAGGCCTTCTTTTCTTTTTCCCCTAGCTTTCTTTAAATCCCGGATCCAGGCTTCTCTAGGCTGGCGGGAGACTTCCTAAACTCCCGCGGGTTGCAAGTGTCGACCTTATTTTTGTTTTGTTCTCGTTTCTTTTTCAGCCTCATGGCACGCTCTAGGGAGGGGGAGAGATTCCGAGAGGTTGTCGATCTGGCCCGGGGAGTGTCTTCCTTTATCGGGCAATAGAACACATTAGAATCTTGGTGGTATGTGGCTGGAACCAGGCCAGCGTTTGGATTCCCTGCCAATTATAACGCTTCCTGCATATCGGATCCCACGAGACTAGGAAGCTTCCGTGCAGTAGCGAGCTTCTGTCGATTTGCAGATCAGGGGGAAAATCTGATATGGTAGTTGCTTATCCTGAGCGCCCACAGCACCCAGTCCACTGAGATCAGCAGCTCGCCGATGCGTCTGTATCGATCATCGGCACCCCCAGATGCCCATCATCTTTGCTACATCATATCAAAGTAAATCATATTCCATTGGCTCGCAGTTGGGCAGTGACTCTGGACAATCCGACTTAAGCCCATTCGTTAGGTGTGTTTCGCATGTATCCGTGATGTAGAAGGCTTTCGTAAAAAAAGAAAAAATTTGGACGCCAAGGGTCCTCCGCCCGGACGTAAGCGGTGTGAAACCGAGCTGCTCCCTCGCATCTTCACGCTCTAATCAGACTTCTTGTCACATTCCAACATGACTGCAGGCTCCCTCTTCCACGCAATGCCATTCACCCTCCGGGCTGCTAGTGAGACATCGGTGCCACGCGGTCCCGATCACAGAGCTTCCTCACCGGCACACGGCAGCCGGACCCTAGGTCGTCATGGCTTGGCCATGTTTTTTCCCGCGCGTCGTTAGCCGAATGTGGCGGTTACAGATCTGAGGCTGGTCACGACGGGGCAATTACTGACGACCATCCATCGTCAGAAGCCAAACACATCTGCTTCCCTTTTCCCTCTTCGGCCTTCGGTATTTCGCGCTCGCTGCAGTGTCGTAATTATACCTCGCTGTTTTCAATTCACGTAAATTTACCAACGTTTGTATTGTATTGGGTATGATCCCTGGATGAGTGCATGATTGCTTCTTGATCCTCATCGCTCGAAGCCGGGATACGTTGGACGGCGTTCACTCTGCCGCTAGCATGCCAGATTGCCGACCAACCACGCGGCATGTGGTAACCCTGTGACGGGAAGGTGACATACGTAAAGGACGGAAAGCTGAGGGCACTTGGGCGGAATAATGTACACCCAGGCTCCCCCCACGCTTGCCGCATAATGATGAAGGCGGCGATCGCAGCGCATTCGTTCGCAGCTGGTGTGCGAGCCAAGTCTGTTTGGGATTCAGCTGCTATACACACCTGCCCTTTGAGGAACCGCAATGCTGTGCGTTTGCCTGCGCAGTGCTTTCGAAAGAAAAAAAAAACCACAGTTGACCCCCCCTTTCCGGCAGTAAGGCACCAGTGGCTCGGTTCCTTCGCTCGTTTTGGAACCTGCGATGTTACCAGAATGCCGGCGACGACGAGCAGCTGACGAAAGTACCCATTCTTGGAGAGCGCAGATTGTATAGTAAGAGCATTGCGATCCCGACCAAAACGAACTGCGTCTGCATGGAAGGATCAAATTGCTTCTCCCACGCTACAATCCTAATGATCCTACAACGCTACCTTTCGGCGTGCTGTCCCCGACTGCGTGGTGCCCGACAGAGCGAGGACTACCGGCGGCACAGCACGGGTGCATATGCGAACTACATCATAGGCGTGATGTCGGATTAATTTCTCTACGGTTCTCGTGTATCCTCGAGTCAGAATAAGGGCTAGGGGACGTGCTTATGACAGATGCGTATATCAACTACCGTTACATATATAGTGCAACCGAGTTGCGATTGGATATTCGTCTAAGGTCTCATCTAGATATGGAACGGCTGAAAATTAGTTGCTTTCGGAACCTACCTCCTATGAAGACTAGTTTTTCTTCATAGCTTATACATTAAACACTAGTATACATATGTAGGTATGTACATAATATACTGTATGTAGACTTGGACTACGATGAAAAGACGAGGACCGATAGATATATGTTGATATTCTAGTTGTAAGCCTTATTGATCTTCATGCTCATTAAGTCTGTACCTTTCGTCATTCATCTAAATTTGTGCAGTCAGCGCCATCAGCAGGAGGTAGCACTATTCGCCAAATGCGCTGCTTACTTTATGACATCGGTAGCCAACCGCATAATCCTCTCAAGCCTATGGCGGAACCTGATACCTTATAATTAATTTCGACGATCGTATAAATCTCGGCATTCTTATTCATCAGTGTCGCGCGGAAGACCTGAGAGTATCGGACCCGGCTTGAAATATATGGCCTAATGTATGCCTAGGCGGCCCCGAAACGTAGAATACTTGCTCGCGCTAAATCCTTTATATCTAATTTGCGGGAGCTTTCTAGGTATCTATCTGGTTGCTCGTATTATCTAACTGCGCTTATATTTAGCATCAATAAGTGTATTAAGTATAGTGTAAAGACAGTGAAGTCAAAAAGGGGCTCAGCGGTAGCCAACACTAGCATTCTAACCGATTTTCTCCCTAGAAGGGATATATTGAGAGTATTCCATAATTGTGATAACTTTAGTCTATTTTATTAGTGATAAGATGGCTTATATAGAACGAGCTCCTGCGGTAGAGGGTCGCCTAGTGAGTCCGTGGGTAATCTAGCCTTACGGGCAACGCATATAATTATGTCCGATTCCATTCTCGTTCTATGTAAACAAATATCGTAGAGTAAAAACGCCCTATGTAACGATACCAGGGCGTTATGTGTTCGTATACATCCCGAGGTCTTGACAGACGACGTGTTCTTAAGCAGAAATAGCTAAACTCTATGGCCGGGCAACCTCCATATATAACGCCCGGGTAGTACAGGAGACACTGCTAGAGTATTTGTCAGGGTGCGACTGGTACGTTGTTACCAAGGGCTACTTGAACAAGTTATCTTCCAGGGCGTCGAATTACATACCGGTGTCGCCACCAACGTGTATCTAGTAGTTAACTCTGTCAATGTGGTAGCTATCGATATGCTCGCTTGATTCGACGAAGCAATGTGTCGTGGCTACCATCTCCCCGGCAAAGGATTGCCGTTCCGTCGCGGATGCCTGGATTTCATCGGCAGTCTTGAGACCAAGCCGAGATCTACCAGCCAATGCTTTAGCCGTACCTTCAACAGTTGACTTGGAGACACCACGGTATTATTAGTGCGATATCAACCAGCAGTCCTACATATGTCGTGTTTGAAGAGACGTAAACTCTATATAAGAAATTGCGTTTGATTCGCCGGAAGGATCGTCATTGTAGCCATCGCATACCGCTTCTGGTGTTCCCATCATATGACTCATGACGAATATCGGCAATAGGACTTGAGTATCGCAGGACGTAGGATCACGGATGCCCAAATAGGGTCATATTGAGGTATGAGTAGACCTTTAATCGCTCACACCCAGAAACTCCTGGAAATTATCAGTTCCTTGATTCCTAATGCGATGTCCCCCTCAAGTCCTCGAAATGGTGACCTCCAGGGCACACTCGGTCTAAACGGGCGTTGACCAATATAGTTTATGCTCCCTTCCCGGAAACCGCCGAGTCCTCTGGTCGACCAGAAACATGATTTGGGTTACGATAGCTTAGGCTTTAACGAGTAGCATATGACCTGTAAAATCCCTAGTTAGTTTACGCACACCCAGCACCAGTAGCAGCTGTAGGAAAGGGGCATCCCAAGAGTAATACAATACTTCAACCTACCAGTTCTACGTATGCCCCGAAAAGAACTCGGGGCAGTTTGAGGTATAGGGGTCCGGCTAAGAAGAAATCCAAGCGATTCAAGTCGCGGATTAAGTGATAGTAGCAGGATCAGCCAGTGTAGAATGCCGAGACCCATGCAGCTGTCCGCAAGGCAGGCTCCCGATGGTGCCTATCAGTGGCAAGCAAATTCAATGCTGCATCATCACATTTACGTGGCGCCCCTTTGACTGTATAGCAACCTGTCATATAACCAGGGCGTTATGAGTCAACAGCACAAGCATAGTTGATAGGAGAGCACATCACCGGTGCGTGAAGGCCAAGGCTATTCGCTAAGTGGCTGCGATATTCGTATAGGATAGGCTGTATGGGTTGAAGAATGACTTCTGGGACATAGCCTAACAGCATTAATTTTTCTGAGGATATCTTCTGACATACGCATGGCACTTTCTTGTGAAGCAACCTCAGCCGCCTTCTGCACATGAGTAAGTGACGACAGCGATACATAGCATCAATGCTAACACGCTGCGGTGTGAAGCACTCGAGATCCTAGTTTGTAAGAGATGTCGCTACCGTATAGGGCAACATGCTTTCGATGGTGAAAAAAGATGTGGTTACCTCCCCCCCTATTTTAACCCCTATTCATAAAAATAGTTAAATAGGTCGGTGAAAGCGATGATGCCATGAAATTAATACATAGCACAGCAGCAAATTGCAAAGTTGTATACTGCATAATTAGTCAGCTTTGCTTCTTATTTCATCACAGCCCTACATATTCGCCCCAATGAAACCGAATTGGAGAATCCTACGTCTGGCCTAGAATAGGATAGATCCGCTGGCTACTCTTAGAAACTACGCCTCCTTTAACGGCATTGAGATTCCTACCTGCTGAAACTCCTTCGCATTTTTTTCAAGGTAGTGCTGACTACACGGTTTGTAACGGGAAGGATGCGCATTCCCATGGGGGTGGGAGATCCAGTAAGGGTAGTTTATTGGGTAAGAAACATTGTAAGATCTACGGCGCAACACTTACGGGGCCGAACAAGATCACAATAAACACCAAAACTAATCATTTAAGTGGCACCGTAGTTATTCAGACAGGGTTTCCATCTTCAGTCTTAAGCTTATATGAACGTAATTGTCGAATTGATCCTGAAGTCTTCTACATGCACATCCAAGGGTTCGGCTTACTTAGGGCGTGGTCGCCATATACGTCGCCATACATACTGCATATACATCAACCCCAGACTCGACTAGGATTCTCACGATTTTTTAATAGTAATGAAGGGAATTGTGTAACATCCTGCCCCCTAATATCTTGTAAACATTTAAGTCCAATCTAGGAATCTTCTTTCCCCACACTTCGTGAATTCTGATGCTACCGATTAAATAAGTCGTATTCGATGTTTGAATGAGCCGCTAATTATATCATCGATCCGTATCAACTGCGATCTATCGCTTATGCTTGAACACTCGGGACCGCCGGTGGGTCTAAGGGATCTAGGGCTACGTACGTGATTCAACGGTAGGGCCGAAGTGACAACCTCCCACGGCATGGCCCAGAGATAACTAGCCAATAGGCACGCTACGCCACGTGCGTATAAATAAAATATATCTATAGAATAAAGGAACTGTTACAGAAAGGGTTGGTGTTAAGCCTCTGGTAAAAAAAAATCGCGGGTGTCTACTTACTATCTAGGCATTGACGAATTCTGCTGACAACAATAGATAACAATAGATTCACTATCTATGGGTTAAACCGAGCCATCTAAACGGTAAGTTATCACTTCGATGCATTGAAAAGCAAGGGTTTATTGTCGTACAAGAGCATTCGAATAAAGTATGCTGGGTCAAAGCCCTCACTGCCCGGGCGTTTCGAGAGCCTCAGGGGGATCTCCATAAAACATTTTCCCACCGGGGACTAGATTCCCGGCTCCCCTATATAGAAACAGTCACCTCTAATACCACATCAAACGACACCCAAGCTCTAATAGACCGCGATCCGAACCGCAACAGGAAACGGTTTGTTTGTCGGGCGCATGCATTCGTACCAAATATTTCTTGTTCTTGGCTCTGGCCTAGCCCTATGAAAACTATGGTCGAATAACATGTCCTCGGGATATCAGAACCTCCATGCTGTGGTGCTATCCTGGGAGTGCACGCCCTACGTATGGGCACGTGGCATATCACCCCCAAATCGAGGTCACTTGAACGTTCAGGAGCCGGAAGCCAGCCGCTTAATGCCTGCTTGCGCGTCTTCAAAATCTAACTGGGTTCATCGACTACTAAGCACCTTATATGCGCACTGATTAACCATAGTTACCTAACAAGCAACAGACATTAATTCAATAATAGTAGTCTCTGCTTACCAGAAGTTTATCGAGAGTGAAAAGTCTTTCATCCCATCTGGGTGTAGCTATAGGTACATATCTACCTACTCATCGTCATTTCCTACAAACACCGCCTCGGGTTCCATCCTCTACTCTTCCTTCCTCCAAATTTCTATTTAGGCGTAGCATGAACTCGAGCCAGGCCCCTCCGAGGGACATGTCCCACGCAACTCGAGGCTATGGCAACTCAGTTAACTAAGGGACAACTTTATGTATAAGTTGGTTGGTCGATCTAAGATCCCCCTAACCATCGATACTTTATGCCCGAACTGCCCGAAGTATGGTACCTGTCACATATCTATATTTACTTTCTGGTGTGTGTATTAGCCTTGTTGACTTCAAAGCTTCTCGGTTCCTACCGACTACATAGCCCTATGGCCGGTAAATAAAACCAGTCTCCCCAGACCCGATCTTATTGCATCGATGACTGACATACCCATGACCCATAGCAGCGTGACTTTTGAAAAGTTTATCCTGACCTAACAATAACAACATATCAAGATGGTATCTTCAAATCAGCTGCAGTCGACGTTCGTCACTGACGACGCTTATTACGGGGACGAGCATACATCCTCTGAGGGTCACAGCATCTCATACGCTTCATACCCAACGATGACATCCAACAGGACGTCGGAGAACATGATGAGCTACCATAGCCAGTCCATGCCCCCTGCTCCGGTCCCGAGCATCACGCATTACGGTGTAGGCGGACACAATCCAACAAATGTGAATATGGGATCCTCTAGTGGGACGTCTTTCGGCACACAACCGTCAGATCCCTTCATTCATCCTTTCTATCAGCACGTAGCGTCCGGGCCTATGCCAACTGACACTGCCGATACATATCACCATACTTACCCGCAAGGGTACGGATCGGGGGCGAGTGCAGGAACAAGACCGGGGACAGCCATGACAAGTCCACCTTTATCATCAGGGTCGCCGGGGTCTAGTCATAAGAAACAGAAGCAGGCGTCGCGGCCAAGGAAGTCGAAACAACAGGTCCTTTCACCAGCTAGCACCTCCTCGGCGTCGAACTCGGGCAGATCCAGACTCCGCAGTGCGTCCCGAACTAGTAAGAACACGCACCATAACCCCCCAGCATCGGCCGAGGAGCAGAAGAGCCGCGAGACACATAACCAGGTGGAGAAGCAGTACCGCAACAGGCTGAACGCCCACTTCGAGAGTCTGCTCGAGGCGCTTCCGGAGACCATGCAGGCCGGCGAAGGCGACGACGATGGCGAGGCGCTGGACCTGACGGACCGCAGAGTGAGCAAAGCAGAAGTTTTGGATATGGCGAGGCGGCACATCCAAGCCTTGGAACACGAATGCGCCGTACTGGAAGGGGAAAGAGACGAGCTCCGGAACAACATGGAGAGGTTAAGGTGGCTGTGCGGACGTTGTGAGAATACGATCGCTTTCAACGAGCAGCTAAATTACCAAGGCTCGGGAGGAGTACCGTGATCATCACATCGAGAGAGAAGAAGAAGAAGGCAAAAAAAAGGAGTTGTTAAGTTTGGATTTATGTGGAATTCGTGCCGACCATACCCATTCGTTTCGCAAAATTGTATGAATATTAGACCGGTTACGGCGTTTAAGAGCTGCTATACCGGAACGTTGACAGTCTGGAGTCTGGAACTTCAACCAGATACCTATATTATGAATTTGTTCCAACTATCGCCGGCTCGGCTCGGCTTGGCTTCTCTTAGCTGTGGAACATACTACTGGGCTTGACTAATTTACAATAACTGTAAGCGGCTGTGTGCAAAGTTAAGCTGAAATTGTGTTACCTCCTTGTAGGAGCACTTGAGGCACCAGGTATGTAGATATGGATCTGATGTCATACAATTAATGGCTGACTACGTGATGTTTAATAAAATAGGGGAGAGGTTGTTTGCGATTTTACGGACGTTGTACTGAGAATTAGACACCGATAAGTGGACGGATGATGACACGGGACCCACCCCTCAAACTATTAGGTACTAAAGTTAGAGCTACCTACTTAGAACTCGAAAAAAGAGGACCGAATCTCGCGCAGCGCAGTCACAGAAACATTGAAGTTCGTAAGTTCATAT
Organism: Hypomontagnella monticulosa; assembly: GCA_902825475.1. Taxonomy (NCBI): domain Eukaryota; kingdom Fungi; phylum Ascomycota; class Sordariomycetes; order Xylariales; family Hypoxylaceae; genus Hypomontagnella; species Hypomontagnella monticulosa. The sequence goes on along the minus strand of CADEBF010000011.1, from coordinate 1,007,001 downwards.
TTATCTCCTGAATCTCCTATGAGAAAAAGGGACTTCCATACATATGAGTCTTTAGCTTAATCTAGGTAGCTTCTAGGAACGTCCATACACAATCACTATCATGGCTAATCGGAGAATTCTGGTTATCGCGGGGAGTGATTCAAGCGGTGGTGCGTAAGTTCACTATATTCTCTCATTCTAGTTTTACACTTCTAAACTAACAACTATGCTTAATTCAAACAATCAGCGGCCTCGAGGCGGACCAGAAAGTAATTGCAGCTCATGGCTGCTATGCCATGACTGCTACGACAGCATTGACAGCTCAGAATACTACAGGTGTTAATGACATACACCATGTCCCTCCTGAGTTTGTCAGGAAGCAGATCGATGCTGTTTTTAGTGATATCGAACCTGGTGTTGTAAAGACTGGTGAGTGACCAGGTCGTGTAATATTACTACACTTAGAAGCTCATCGGGATGTAATTAAGGGATGCTTGCGTCTGCACGCACAATCGAGATAGTCTCACAAGCATTGAAGGACTACAAAGTCGAAACACTAGTGTTGGACCCTGTGAGTCCTCCTCCTTCAAAAGGCGATATCCCCCGAGGTCTATAAGCGTCTTACCTCTAGATAGGTAATGGTTGCGACCACTGGTGCGAAACTGCTACCATCGCAAGCTGTGAATGAGTTGCGAACCCTCCTGCTCCCGCAGACATTCATCCTTACTCCAAATATACCCGAGGCAAAACTATTGCTGTCCGATAGTGGGAAGGAGCCTGTTGATATCCAGCGTGTTGAGGATTTAGAAGTGATTGCTCGAAAAGTGGTGGAATTAGGACCGAAGTGGGTTCTGATCAAAGGTGGTCATGTCCCCTTCAAGAAGGACGGTTCGATCGCTACGAAACCCGAGGAAAGGGAGTTGGTCGTTGACCTTTTATTCGGAGAAGGGCATGCTACGAGAATCGAGAGCCCATATATCGATTCAAGAAACACGCATGGAACGGGCTGTTCGCTGGCGTCTGCGATCGCGTCCAATCTTTCTCGGGGGCTAAAACCCGTGGAAGCTGTTAGGGCTGCCTGTCGGTATGTTGAGGCAGGCATCAGATCCGCCCCTGGATATGGGAAAGGAAACGGCCCGCTGAACCATTTCCACTCAATCGTGGCCCTTCCCTTTTCTCCGTGAGTGTATCCCTTTCAGCCCAATGTGTGTTTGTCCTAACAAAATAAAGGGACTACTTCATAGAATATCTTCTCCAACGACCCGATGTATCGCCCGTATGGCACCAATTCGTCAATCATCCATTCGTTCTCGGCCTCGGCAATGGGCAACTGCCTCTTGAATCGTTCAAGGGCTATCTGATACAGGATTACCTATACTTAGTCCACTTTGCGAGGGCAAATGCACTCGCGTCGTATAAGGCTAAGAACATGGAGGATATTGCAGCGGTAAGACTACCTGCTAGGTAGGAGGCACCGGCCGTATACTGATCTCTCCGTAGGGCGCCAAGATAGTGTCACATATTCATACCGAGATGCAACTCCACCTTGACTATTGCAAAGAATTCGGTATATCGAAAGAGGAGATAGAGGCAACTGAGGAGCACCAAGGTATGTAATACCTAGCTTCCTGACTAGTTTGTGTTGTTGTATCTTAGTTGCTGACTGGTGTCCTAGCATGCACTGCGTACACGAGATATGTCCTCGACATCGGACAGTCGGAAGATTGGCTCGGTTTACAGGTTGCCCTCGCTCCATGCCTCCTCGGATACGGAGCTATCGCGAAGCTGCTTCATGGTGACCCGAGAACAAAGACGGATGGTAACACGTACTGGCGATGGATCTTGAACTACGTTGCAGAGGACTATGTACAGGCGGTACAGACGGGATCTGGTGAGACCCTTACTCAAATCCTGCCGGGACACTCTCTCGAAATACTAATGCGCTCTGTGTTATATTAGCTCTTATGGAGAAGAATGCTGTTCTGCAGTCCCCCTCAAGAATAGAAGAACTCGTCAAAATCTTTATTCACGCTACCAAAGTGAGATATCTTGAATAATACCTACCTATCTATCTAGAGTATTTCGCATGCTGACACGAGCACAGATGGAGATTGGTTTCTGGGAAATGTTCCCATCCGCTTAGAGGAAGCTAGCTAGGTAATTGGATGCTTGTTAGATCGGGTTATAGAGGGCGAGCACGAGCTCTTAACAAAGGTAGATGCCCAGATGGGTAGTAGGAGCTACCGGTACTTGATATATCTAGATAGGTAAAACCAATAAGATCAGAGGCTCTAAACAAAGGGAAATTCAGAATATCCTCAGGAGGACCAGATAACCTTCGAAGTTCGTACTGTACAACCAGTCGGAGCTGGCCTTGAGTCCTGTCCGAAAACAGTACACCGTGAGTGGAAATTGCACGTGTCATACAATACTCACCAGTTTTGCCAGTGACATTATCTAATGCTAGCTATCAGTGACAGCTGTCATTGCCAGCTGGGAGAAAATTCAGATACGTATTGTATTGAATTGCATGTGTTACTAATCAATGCACAGAGAGGCGAAATCAGGAAAGCACGGACCATATGACCGGACTTGTTGGGTCTAGACTGTAGCGTTACTTCCCAGACTAAGAAGAAAAAAAAATATTCAAGTCCTTGACTTTTTAAGGGTCACTGGTGTTTCTTCTTGCCTTCTAATACTTCATCACCGCGCCCTTCCTCGCTTCCCTTCCATCAACCCAACTTCGTAGAATCTTCAGCCATTCTACATCCCACGCACTTTTCTCATTTTCGCTCCTTTTTTGCAGGTCGCGCACTGCATCCTCAAGAAAAACAAAGTAATTGTTGTACGATCTCGTACACATACATAATAATACCTTACTTTGTTTGCTCTAAGCACTCCTTGTACTAATAATCTACCTACCTACCAACCAACCACATACCCGAAGGCATAGTACTTCTCTACGAAATACGCACGCGCAACATGTCTTACGGTGGTGGCTACGGCTCCCGCAACGGCGGTCACGGTGGTGGCTATTCCAATGGTCATGATCATAAATATGGTGGTGGTCATGGAGGTGGTCGCCAGGACTATGGTCACAGGTAAGAATGGCACATCTGACGCGTACCATTGTCTTGTTTCATCCCAACTTCCAAAATATCTAGTCGCTAACCTATTTATCTTTCTAGCAATGGCTATGGAGGCGGTGGTGGCTACGGCGGCGGTAGTTATGGCGGTGGAGGTGGTGGTGACAGAATGTCTAACCTTGGAGCTGGTCTACACAAGCAGGATTGGGGTATGTGATTTGAAGATATCCAGACTATTTTCTCATTGGCTAACTTTCTTTCTCGACAGACCTTAACAGCCTCCCTAAGTTCGAGAAATCCTTCTACAAAGAGGATGACGCTGTCGCCCGACGACCCGCTAGCGAAGTCGAGCGATTCCGCAGAGATCACCAGATCACTATTGCCGGCCGCGACGTTCCCAAGCCTGTTGAGACCTTCGACGAGGCTGGATTTCCCCGATATGTGATGGACGAGGTCAAGGCCCAAGGCTTTCCCGCCCCTACTGCTATTCAATCTCAAGGATGGCCCATGGCTCTCTCTGGTCGCGACGTCGTCGGTATTGCCGAGACGGGCTCCGGTAAGACCCTGACGTACTGCCTTCCTGCAATCGTTCACATCAACGCCCAGCCTCTCCTGGCTCCTGGCGATGGTCCTATTGTGCTTGTTCTCGCACCTACGCGAGAGTTGGCTGTACAAATTCAACAGGAGATTACCAAGTTTGGTAAATCATCTCGCATCCGCAACACCTGCGTTTACGGTGGAGTTCCGCGTGGTCCTCAGATTCGCGACCTTACTAAGGGTGTCGAGGTCTGCATCGCGACTCCTGGTCGTCTTATTGACATGCTTGAAGCCGGCAAGACTAACCTTCGTCGTGTTACTTACTTGGTTCTTGACGAGGCTGATCGAATGCTTGACATGGGTTTCGAGCCCCAGATCCGCAAGATCATCAGCCAGATTCGACCTGACCGTCAGACTCTCATGTGGTCTGCCACTTGGCCTAAGGAAGTTCGTGCTTTGGCTGCCGAGTTCCAGACCGATTTCATCCAGGTCAACATCGGTTCCATGGATCTGTCTGCTAACCATCGTATCACTCAAATCGTGGAGGTTGTGTCCGAAGGCGAGAAACGTGATCGTATGATCAAGCATCTTGAGAAGATCATGGATAACAAAGAGAACAAGGCACTCCTCTTCGTAGGTACCAAGCGAGTCGCAGACGACATTACGCGATTCCTCCGCCAAGATGGCTGGCCCGCACTTTGTAAGTTTATATAAATACCTCACTTCTGATGGAGCTTGGAACTAACGGTTTGACAGCTATTCACGGCGACAAGCAGCAAAACGAACGTGACTGGGTTCTCGACCAGTTCAAGACGGGCAAAAGCCCTATCATGGTGGCCACAGACGTTGCTTCGCGTGGTATTGGTATGATTGCATTCCCCCTCCCCCAATCCCTCCCCGTAGCAATTTCCAGCAGAGTTGTATCCGCTGTGCTTTTATTCTCACGTCTAGGGGCTCTCTTAATTGCGCGCATTTGCCTGATCTCCCATTGTGTCTTGTGGTTCTCATCTATCCAGGAATTCTGGGGTCCGTGGTATAGCGGAAGTTCTATACCCATGTTCCGCTGTTGTACCTTATTGTTCCTGTGGTACAATTACGGAGCTGGCATCACTTGATCCTTTTCAAGCTGTCTCAAGACTCTCAGATCCGAGGACCCAGACCGGATTGTTGGAATCCCTCCAAACTGGCATGTTGATGCAACAGACAGCCCCAATTCTCCAAGGAGAAGAGCACGGAAAATATACTTAAGGCACCGTCCATCCGACGCTGGGACTTGTTACACAACCCCTTATTTCGCTTTGGCTAACATTAGATTGTAATCAAGATGTGCGCAACATCACGCATGTGATCAACTATGACTACCCCAACAACTCGGAGGACTACATCCACCGTATTGGCCGAACTGGGCGTGCTGGCGCCAAGGGCACTGCCATCACCTTCTTTACCACTGACAGTAAGTTGACCCATTACGAAGTTGTCTTCACTACCACTAACAACACTCTAGATTCTAAGCAGGCACGTGACTTGGTATCAGTTCTTCAAGAAGCTAAGCAGCAAATTGACCCTCGACTCCATGAGATGACTCGTTATGGAGGCGGTGGTGGAGGTCGCTATGGAGGACGAGGCTACGGCCGTGGCGGTCACCGAGGTACGTTTTAGTCTCAGCTTGGATCTAACGAGTGCTAACATAGCCCTTCTCTAGGTGGTGGCGGCGGTGGCGGTGGTGCCAACTCTATGCCCATCAACAACCGACGATGGTGATCTAGGAATCTTCCATGGTGGTGTAAAGTTCCCGCCAGATTTCCTCCCATCCTCGCTGTCTCTTTCATTTCATTTTTAAAGAACACATGCACAAACGGCGTTGCGTCTAGAGGTACGGGTGTTTAGATGTCGATAGTGTGGCTCATTGAGTCCATTTTCATACGTGGCCCAGTAAGATAAGGATCGAGACGGTCCCAAATCCACGGCGGCAATAGTTACAGATTTGCGGATATGCGTATGAGAGATGGTGGGCCGACTTGATTTCGCAGGGACACTTCTAATCTTGAGATCAGTTGACTCTCCAGACCTTGACTCCTGTGAGTCAAAAGAGGTATGTTACTTGCTGACTCATACAGATTGAAGATGCCTCATAAGACCCACGCCTAGATCATATGGTTAGGTAGATTCATGCCTCGTTCTCACTAGGAGACGATGCGAATGACTACATAGCACAAATCAAAGTTTACATAAATAAGACCATTCTAAATGACAGTGATATGTTGCTCTCTGAGTTTTACTCGATACTTACATGACCTCTGGAAGAGTGTCGCTTCAGGAGGGGGTAGGCACCTCCATGCTCGCTAACGCCGCGCTCTATTCTTAGGCAAGTGCGTCATTCAAATATTTTATTCGGTAGTAATGCCGACGAGATTTGTAAAAAAGAGGACGAAATGGGGCCGTCTTGAACACTTCTAAGTGGCCAGCCAATATACCCGGGAATGACTTCTTTTTATCCGCAAATACAGGGGGTGGCTTCCCCATACCCGGAAAACGCAACGACATATTCCGTCTCGGTTTAGGCCAGCGTGCTTCCTCCTTGGCGGCAGTCTGTGCTATAAGATGCTGTCTTTCCTCGATCTGGCATGGGTTTGTCGTGGTTCTGTCCCTGTAGGAACTCGTGCTGTATCCGTCCTCCCCCTGAGCGACCTTGTTGTTGTTGCTTGCTGTTCAGTAGTTATATCAACTCACTCCAGGAGATCATCTCGTTAGCAACCATGAAGGCCGTCACAGCTCTCGCGCTTCTCGTGGCCGGCGCCCAGGCCGCTCCGCATTGTACGTAAACCGACTTCGTTCACCTGCTACCTTATCCGCCATAGATACGATCATCACGCCCACTTTTTACTTTGTTATAGAAGTTACTCTAACCCGGCGCCTCTAGACACCTTCCCCAAGCTCGCGGGCACCTCGGACTGGTCCTCGGTCCGCCAGACCGCCAACTTCCAGTCCAACGGCCCCGTCACCGACGTCAACTCCGAGGCTATCCGCTGCTACCAGCGCGCCCCTGGCGGCGCCCCCGAGACCACCCAGGTCAAGGCTGGTGGCCAGATCACTTGGGTTGCTGCCCCGAACATCTACCACCCTGGCGGGTACGTATCCTGAATTTGAAACTGATCTATGCCGGGACCTACAGTACGTCCCGTGTACTTGGGTCGTGGGATCTCCGGGTGTAGATGGTGTTGTTTCCTTAGATACTGCTTTGTTTAGAATCGGCGCTGACATGGTGATCGACAGTATGTGACTACTCCAATAGAGAGCCCGCTTTGCTTGGTGCTTATGAGCAGTATGGTGGGATGGCATCAAATAAGTTACTAATGTGATACCATAGCTCTCTCTGCCTACATGGCCAAGGTCCCATCCGGTCAGACGGCCGCCAACTGGGACGGCAGCGGCAAGGTGTGGTTCAAGGTCTTCCAGGTAAGGGCTCACATTACATATATCGCCAATATCGACAATATTGCGTGACGGAATGAGCTGACTCTGAGAATAGGATATGCCCACGGCCTCCGGAGGCCAATACAACTGGCCCTCGAACGGTATGATAGAGCCCCTATCCCTCGTTGGCCTAGTACATGTGTTTTGTGTTTTGGGTCTCCTTTCAACTCCGGTCTCGCTAACGCGACAGTTCCACGACAGGCAAGGCGCAGGTCAGCTTCACGGTCCCGCAGTGCCTCGCGGAGGGCGACTACCTGTTCAGAATCGAGCACGTAGCGCTACACAGCGCCTCGGCGGCTGGCGGTGCACAGTTTGTGAGTCCCCCATCCCCACCCTTACCTTTCAAACTTACATATATATACACGCATAATACTAACATCTCGGTGCTTCTAGTATGTAAGCGATCCCAAGTCCATATAACATAGAGATAACTCGCGACCCTCCTAAGGTACTAGGTGTCGAGAGATGTGAGATATACTAACATATGAAACACCAGATCTCCTGTGCGCAGGTCCACGTCAGCGGCGGCTCGGGCTCTGCGCAGCCCAGCAACCTCGTCTCCTTCCCAGGCGCGTACAAGGCCACGGACCCCGGCCTGATGATCAACATCTACAACAACGGCGGCAAGGCGTACCAGCCCGCCGGCCCGTCCGTATTCACCTGCTAGATGGAGAAGGAGAGGTTGATGTTGATGATGATGTGAGGGATTATGTGGTTTCGGAGCATACAAACGGATATGAAGTATGATAGCTCAGAAAGGGGCGGTCGGGGGTTAATCGTGGCTTGATCGCCCCCCGGATGTCGTCCCGATGGGATAGGTAACCCCAAGCCCCGAGTCGGATATCGGTCCATAGGTAGTTAGCCAGCGCGGATATATATATCTATATAATGATACCTCAAAAGCCTCGTGGTTTCAGGTCTCCGCAGTGTAGTTATGAAGATGATATTGCCTACGTTGGAAAGATATACCGAGACTATCGACTTAGCTGTTTGTCCGTAGTGCTTTTTATTTTTCCGCTTCCGCCGCGCCATCTATGGCACGCAGGGCGGCTACACTACCGAAGGAGAGCTAGTGCTATGCGTAGCAAGGATGGCAGCTATGTGTTAGCTTTGGCTGTGGTCATCCATGGCGTTTGGAGCGATAGCTTGTCATGCTAATGGCTTATCAAATTGACATGTCTGATATTACACTTCCCAGTGCTATAAAAGCATGATTCCTAAGCATAGCTACCTATCGGTCTATACTCACTCGTTGAATGCAGTCATGACCGGTCAAAGTTCTATCGGTTCCGAATATCTCTCGAAACTCAAGACCGGTTCTCGGCAAGGGGGTTATTGTAACCCAAACGCAATCGAAGTACTCATGTATACGGTATATCAATGCAGTATCGTCGGACCTTAAGTCGCTCGTCGAGAGCTCTGAAAGGGGACAACGCATCGACGATCGTGTGACCATTGGTCGAAAGTCCAGCGCGTGTGTGTAGATATACGGTGAGCTTAACTTCGTTTGCTCGCTGGTCATAGGGGGGAGACGACGCCACATGCTGACGCATCCAATTTATAACACAGAACCGAGTCCACTATCATCCGACGACTGGCGATGGAGACCGTAAGCCCACGCCGTGAGTAATACGAATCGTAAGTACGTGTGCTATTTGCTACACATGCAATGCAGATTTGCCCACACGGAGTAAAGTCGCCCACAGATCTTGATTTGTCTATAGAATCGGTATGACAGTCATATGCTACCGCCGTCGTATATGAAATTATTATCATATGTTATTACTAAGGAGAGTAGTCATCGATATGCGGACTACCTGAATGCCCAGTACCGAGCCGAAGCCCCTCCCTACCTAGGATAGCTGGGTCTAGATTCGGGCCGGGGAGCCTCAATCCTCAGGAGTAGGATTACTGATGATATGTATCCGACTTTTATTTGGACACGCCTAAGAGCCGTCGCCGTGGAAAGCAGTGTCGGAGTTTGCTCTTCAATGAAAGCCTCTTTAACGATATCAACACTCCTTCCTTTCACGTTGTACGAACCCCTGTCTCAGGGGTAAATCCATTCAACAGAGTAGATAGAGGGTACCCGTAATCCTGGGCAGTAGTAGATACCTAGTAGCTAACAAGTAAAGGATATATCATCTCAACGCTTCCATAGCTCGCCAGCTTTGGGTATAGCACTCGATTATTATAGCAACTTACAGGAGGTCTTGGCGAGTGAATGCTACGGCCTACAGAACAAGGCTGAAATATGGGATTGAAGGACTAGTCTTTCAAGAAGGTGCCTTATTCGACGAGTATGTGTAAAATGATATGGCCCTCTAACACGTGGCACTCCCTCTGCTTACCCGAGATTGGGCTCGTGTCGGGGCGAAATTGAAGCTTCCTATGTACCTACGTGGGTAGCTTTTGCCAAAGCAAATGTGTGATTCGGATCAAAAGAAGAAAAGGAGGGCTCACTAATTCAGCCATCAACCATATCCTCGGGTAAGACTAGTTGTCTCTTGTCTCTCAGCGCTCATCACATTGATCTGCTGAGTGTTCTACATACTGCTACTCCCGTGCCAGCGAGAAGTCGTACACCAAGCCCGTTTCGTACGGGTATGTCATCACCCCCAAATTCAACTACAGCCTCTTTCTTACTCCATTACCCAATACAGGCGTGACTGTCACACGAGATATTATACCCCGAATGGTCGGGCTTACTGACTGCAACGCAGGTATGCTGGCAAACTGCAGGAATGAGACCTTTTTCTCCTCGGGAAATTCTAAGGGGGGTTGATAACCAGATTGAGTAATCCGGAGTACGTGATGGCAAAGAACATTGCTTGCAAACTTAGGTACAGTTGAGCAAATTTCGCCGACGAGGCACCTACTTGTAAAAAGGGGGGGAAGGAAAATGTCAATAATAATAATTATAAAAAGGAAGTTATTCGTACCGAAGAGTTGATAAATGATATAAAGTCATTATTTCCTGTCTAAGCGACTCGTGCCTGTTGGCCAGAACAAGGCCGGGGGACGTGTCATGCAAGCCACAATCCATCCATTCACTCCTTTGGATTCTTCTACGATTGGCTACCGCCTCAATAGGATCTAGACAGCATTGCTTCACATCTTTGAAACATTGACCGACATTTGTGGGTTAGGAACTGGTATAGTAACACAGCATAGATGAGCTGACAATTTGGTATGCGGTTGGACGCACGACCTACCTACACCCCGAGAAAAGACATGTAACCTCAGATGATGCCCATGATACATACATACGATGGCGCTCGCCCTTGGTAAGTCAGGGAGAACGAATTGAGAGCTCTTTGGCCGTAGAAACCTACGGTATGATGGAAATACGGCAAAAAACTCGCCCCTTTGCTTCTTTGTTATTGTCTTTTCCCGGTAATCCGGCGTTCGGAATGCCCGTTCAGGAACGACCGTCACATCCAAACAGCTGCTGGCATTCTTCTGTGGCCACGGCCGAAATATGGGTCTGAAAATAGACAAGAAAAAAAAATTCATGGCGTTCTGGGCTGGAGAGTCACAAAGAGAAGGTGGTTACTGTTGAAACAAGCTGAAATGGTGTGTCTAGCCTATATACGACCTATTAGTTATGGCAAATATCTGACTCTTTCTGGCCACTTACAAAACTCCGATTAGTACGCGACTCAGTCCCTTGTCACTCTTAGCGGTGCTCGATGTCATTGAGATGGGATAAGCTTCCGCCATGACCTCGTGTACATGAGGATCGGGAGTAAGGTATGAAGAAGGCAGAAAAAAGCAAAAGTTGCGCCTGCATATGCGAGATTCAAGTTGTTTGGCCGAATGGAACTAGGGATGCCGGGAGGGAATTTTGATGGGAGAGAAGCTATGCTATGCGGCAGTTTGGCTTCCGTGTTCATCCCGTACTTAACAGCACGACGTCAGACCAAACGGTAGACCTAATCATGAGAGTACAGATAGGTAGATATGTGATTGACATGTTGATACTGATTTCAAGCCCCTGCCCTGAACGGGGAGGATCGACTAGCTTATCACAAACGGCGCGTATATGTCCAACCTCCCTCTTGTTCGACGAAAGTATATAATATCTAAGGACGGATTTCGAGATGCTATCTCTTACGAACAATGGGCCGATTTTTACGCAACCATTAAAGAATCGCATCTCATCGTAGAACACGAATGCGTAGAAACTTGGTGATTTTGAAGGAAATGAGTGTCATTGACGTCAATGGCGTTCCGAGGACGTCTATGTGCTCTCGACGACTCGTCGCTATCCTTGCAAGGCGCTCTGGTTTCATTTCCTGCTTTCCTTGAATTTGGACTACCCACTGTGGGTTTGCCTACATGATGCTGCTGTAGCTGTTGTAGTAGGTTGGTAGAGACTGGGATTGGGATTATCCGTGGAATTCACTGGTCCCAGCAGTCCAAGTTGTCAGCGACGCCGCTGCAGCTGAAAAGGTTCATGGTTAAGAGTGATCGGCACTGCAGCGCTTGGCGACAGGGTTTGCTAGAGATCTGCTTTCCGCATCGGTCAATCTGATATTCCCAATAGATTTGTTCGCTTGAAGGAGTGGAACGCATCATGTAACTGGGCAACAGCAACAGCATAGTCCTTTTCACAGAACCGCTCGTCCGACCAGATGGATATCTATTCAAGTTTCCGATGCAGCCGGGGCGGAGGGCCGTCTTCAATATATATCCATTATTCTATCTAACTTGTAGCTTTATTTATTATCAATATAATGTCCGTATTTACATGTACTAGTAACAGGACGAGTGGGCTGGTTGTTGAATTAGGCGGTGTTTTGAGAATGTTGTTGGCGCTTTGATCGCCGCCTTATTTGGCTTGGTTCGGGGACTTTTGGGTTTCCATTTTTTTAATGAGTCGTGGGCATAATTTCGTAAATAGCTTTGAAGGGTTCCTCGTGCGGATCTTGATACTCGGGCGACCTTGACGGCGGGGAGCTGATTGAGAAAGCATCATGGCTAGTAGTAACAAGTCTGGTAGCCAAGAACAGGTTGCTACAGCTGAAACGATGCTACGCAGGAGAATCTGAAGAGCCCTTGACAAGTCTCGGTTCTCTCGATGGGGGTAAGCAGGGCACAGCTCTAGATTACGCCCACGCTAAGTCACAGCATTAACGTAACTGGGCCATGTACAAGTACATATACATCCATACATGTCAATACATGCAGAATCAACGCAGGACCCTGAGACTCGCCTGGGCTCGATACAAAGTCTGCCGACAACGATACGCCCTCACTGATAGCGACGCCCGTCCCTCGTATTCGCTGGGTTGCTGCAGGTGATGGAAATTGAATTATGTAACAACATGATCACTTCAGTAAGCGCGGCTAGGTCATCCGAAATCATACGTATGCGCGGCAACATCATTCCCCTCGAACCGGGGACTGGAACGCGTCGTGGGAATCAACATGAGCGGCTGGCCCATGCACCTCGGGCAGACCGTTCAGAGTCAAGAGGCGTGGCGTGCCGCTAGGCGCCGGTGGGCTTGACTGTCGTCGAATTTGAAGCCTTCATCTCTTTCGCTACCATAGTGACGGGTGAGACTAATCAACTTGGCCCTGTGGGGAATGAAATAGCCGAAGAGATAGATCCCAAAGTGATGTGACCCGATGCACGGGCTCGAGCAAAATGATTGGTACTGGGGAAAATAGCGTCTACGGAGTACATGGCGCCCAGTGGTAAGATCAATGGTTTGGATGGATCTGAGATCTCCTAACCCAGCTTGGGGGGCTTGGATTTGTGCTGCACTCCTGATCGAGACCTGGTAGGGGGGATATTGTCTGCCCCAATCATCTTCACTGGTGGGCTCAGTAATATCATGATGCATCTTCACAAGCACCCAAGTCCAATGCGCATTCTTCTACGGCAAAATAGCAAGCTCGTCGGAACCGATACCGAAGAGACCTTACCATCTGAAGGAAATGAACGCCTAAAAGGCTCAATGGCATAAACAGCTATATCATAAAGAAGGACCAAATAATGTGGTGGGCACCAATAGGAGTCAAACCACAATGGCGTATGCACGTAAGAATTGACTGCCCAGACTTGTTAGGTCATCTGTGGGCAATGTATCGTACATACGGCTGGTACAGAGCACCGGCGTGTTAGAGCAGCATGGTGGATGGAGAGGAGAGGAGAGTGGACTGGCGATTTTTAGAAAAAGGGAAGGTTGTGTCGATTTGGGGTGGAATGGAAATCGGCTCGTCTGACCGGGATTCTGACGGGGATGCTGCTTGGTCATTTTGGTAAATGCGGAAATATGACCGAGAGCGTCATAGTCCCCGACCGAGGTCAGTCGGATATCAACGACGGAAAATTGCGACAAGACGTAATGTAGGTAAGGATGAGATGGCCTAGGCTCTGGGACTTCAGGAACTATCCGATATCCATGTACCGTATGGGATGGGGACTGGGACACCGATACCATGATACCATGATACCATGCCGGCACGGACGGAGATGAAGGTGAAGAGCGTGCTTAGTTTTGGATGGAACATAATAGTCGAATTAACCGCGAGACCTGACACTCGACTGGGTTCCCGTGCGGCTACCCAAGACAGATAACTGCCAGAGCCTAGAGCTCTACCCAGGTCCGGGATGGGATACCTTGCAGGCTCGAGGTTCGAGGCCCTGTTCTCGGCATGTACCATATGTACATAATATGATAATATGTACGTAGCTGTCTACATGTAATGTAAGTACTATATGTCTGTATAGTATTATGCGTATTTCTCTTCGGGCTCCTCGCCTGGTCCTTTTGGATTGTCACACTGCGACTCTGCAGCTTGGACATGCCCACTTGGCGATCTTGGCAAGTCTGGGGACCACCGTGGCGGTGGCCAGGGTTCGAATTATCCACGTGAACAATGGCTGAGGTGGCTCTGCAGATGAGTGTGGATGGCCCAGGATGGGTTTACTGGTGTGTTGATGCATGTGCATTTTCGAGCAAGAGACCCTGTTCTTCGCTTGCTTGTCTAATAGATGATTCGGCCGACGGTGGCCGCAACTCCATTTCGGGGGACCGCTTCGGGGGGAGTCGCCAGAATACATCGATAGGAGCTCGCCGATATCGTGAGAAGGACAAAGGATGAGCAGCACGAGATTTATGCTGACAAGGCCAGTTGGTGGGCTGCTGATGTACTTACCAATCCTCTCCTAATCCCAGTCGATCCCCATCGTCTTTTTCATACTCGAAAGGCGATATAGTACGAGGTAGCAACCACTCGTCGTGAATGTCAATTGATCAAAATAGATTTTGCGGTCAAAATACAATAAGGTGGCTGAGTTCAGCATGACATATTGGCATATCTCCTCACACGGGTCAGGATGGATCAATTGATGTTGTTGCTCGGATGTCACATGCCTTTTTAATGACATCTGATTGTGCATACAGCTGATGGTGTTGTACCCACAGGCTTGGAGAAGGATGGCGGTGTGCAGGATAGTGGAGAGTAATATAGGAAGGATGCTCGACAAAAATAATATTATGTATTGTATTATGTATTATGTATCATGGTCGGATAAAGCACAAAAGTTGCTCGACGTCTCTTTCTCAAGGGTGGGTTAAGAGAGGGGATGGGGGATGCAGAGTCGACGGTAGGTTGGCGATATATGTAAAGGATCGAAATATGACGACTGATTGATACCCGACACGTAAATATATATATCCATCTCCTTATAGAATATATATAACCAAATAACCTTGAAATAATAGCAATCGTGGTAAATTGATCGCATGTCGTTGAAATACAACTACGCCGTCGCGTCTGGGCATGAATGATCTCTGTCTAGCCTCGATCCAAATGCGAAACATGGGAGGAATTGGATTCAACGCTTGTTTAGTCTATCCCAGAGTCTCGGGTCGCCAAAGATCTGTCGATGCCCGGCGCCATTAAAAAACTCCTGACATATCACCTTAGCGGGAAATCTTTCTGGGGAACCATGCCGGGGGGGTGTTCGGCGCGAGGTGCTTTTTTATCACTGTACATAAGTGAGTGAGATATAGGGAGAATAGACGCAGGGTAGCACGAAGTTTCTCTTTAGGCGATTAGGCTACAGCCCAATAAACACCGCCGTCTTTGCATATGGGGAAGAAGAAGGGGGGAGGGGGTGTACTGTGTATATGTCGTCTGGTGTCTGTGTGTGTGTCACATACCTACCGTGCTTTTACCTCTACTTGCCTGCCTACATAAACACCAAATACATGGGCACGTAGTACCGTACTTTGCCTGTCTATCTACCTACCTGCCTACCTACTTTACTTATCGCCTGTACCTACCGATGTAAATGCATTCATTATTCGCCGTTGGCGGCAAGTACCGTCGCCGGAGCTGAACTGCTAGACTTTCCTTTTCTTCTCCCTTTTCCGCCGGGTCATCAACTGCCCCTTCTCCTACCTACTCTACACCAACCACGGCTCGTAATGTCCGAATACCGATGCGCGGAAACAGCGCGCTTTGGTCGTCCGGCTCGAAGCGAGCAAGTCTGGTACGGTACTGCTACCTACTTACGTATATGTATGTAACGTGACCGGGTTTACTAGTTACGGGAACATTGGAAGGTACCAAAGGCGTGGGAAATTGTTTAACAATTCCCATTCTGGGCAATGTAAGGTATATGCGCATGTAACTCGAGAATCTCACGTAGTACTATTAGGTACGTAATAAACCTGTTTAAGAAATGTAATAAATCCTCAATGGACGCCGGAATGATCATTCCTATAAGCGCCAGGGACTTGAGTAGTAATAAAAGTCGTCAACATTGTCATATACAGACATAAACAGCGGTCTTTCTCGTAACCACTCGGTCTTCTGTACGTAATGTTGGCGGCATCACGAGTCAAGGAGCTAAGATAATAACATCTGCAATCTCGCCAGCACACAGCCATGTGGATCATCCACTCTCCACGTCGGGATTTGGGAACGGCTTCTGGACGCCTTCGCCCACATGCGAGCTGAAAAAAAAAAATTACTGCCACAAAGAAATCTCTTCGCGAAGAAAACAATTTTTTCTCTTAGCAGTCAGGTGGTCGTTCCACAATGGAGAAGCTAGGCGTTTTCCAAGCGTGGAGTATCATCATATCTTTGCCTCCTCCTTCCCTTTTTCCGCGGTGGAATTACACGTTCGGATCCTCTATGGAGACATGTTACGACTGAATTAGACGCTAATTATCTAAAATTCTATGTCATTGTGGTGGTTTTCTAAAAACAGCTCATGTAGAAGGCTGAATCTCGAAATCATTAAGCGAGGCGCGTTCCTCACGCGCGTGCCAGCCACGATCCGGAGAATGCGGTTCGAGAGAGAGACTCCAAGTCGGTACGTATCGTGTACTATAGCAAGGAGAATGATAGGGTTGCCAACCCAAAGGTCCAGGTTCCAGAACGGTCGCAAGGCCTGTACCTCGGCACAGTCTCTAGCGAGAGATTGGCACGGTTCTATTGTTATTACAGGGGCCTCTTCTTTACATGGTTCCATGCACCATTCCATTTCTCCTATCCCTGTCGACGTTGACATGGGGGTGAGAATGGCACGCATTATCACCGCTTAATGCCACGCGAGCCCGTTCATGCTCAATAGCTTCACCCTCACGGCGTCTTTACTAGTATTGTAAGACGAACTAAGTACGATGATATATCCAGTGTTTCCCGAGATTGAAAGGCTACCAACTAAGGATGCTCCCGTTGATAGCATTGTCGTGGTATTACTATAATCGCATAATTATTGCAGCTATGAATAGAAAAACCGTAGAGAACCGGGGTAGAGTTTTAACGAACGATTGATCCACGGGCTGAGTGGGCGCAAAAGAATATTGTATTGTGCCACGGGCAATTGCGGTTGTGTAATAAGGGACCTTCGGTTTGCCATCCTGCCGAAGGAGTATACCGCTGTTCGATCATTCGGAAAATTCAAACCTGGAATCAGGACGTATGGGTCAAACAAATTGTGTGTCTCTCACACAGGTCAAGTTGGCCCTGCGAATCAGAGGTGCAGAGACCGACCGCTCGGATCCGAACATATGTTTATTGGTGCTGTAATCCGTACCAAGATTCCTTTTTGCTGCCCACTCTGATGATCCCCGCTACCTTCATCATCACCAGCGCGGAATAGCTCGAAGCCCGAGCTCGTACTGTGGTCCCAGCATCTGTCCACAAAAGTGGTCCCCCAGTCGAGCTTCTCTCAATCTAGACGTACCAGTTGACATTCATTTCTTTTCTGGCGCCCCGCAGTTGGTTCCATTACGCAGTTCGTACCGTCGCGATGCTATCGTAATGACGAAGCCCACGGGTCTCCCCTGTCCCAGCTTTCGGTTTTGCTGCTCCTAGACCCCAATATTGTGCTATGTACTATGTATATATGTAGCGACCGAGGCTCAATACATAGTAGTGAAGTCAACATGCTTGTAACATTCGAACCATTCAGTACGTACCTTTGTGGATATACTTGCATCACGTATGACAGGGAACGGACACGAGTCAGTGCTCGTAGAAAATCCCATTAATAAGTCATGGGAGAAAACTTGACTTGCGGCATCGGCCTAGGCTGACCCGGCAAGGAAGTTCATCTCTGGGCAGGCAATGATAACTGACCGAACAGAAGACTGGTAGTATCTCCTCACCTACATGTATGAACCGGACCGGATATAGACGATCCCATGTCGGCGACCAGGTGGGTAGTCGCTCGAGTTACTATGTATAGGTGTACCGTAGATACTCCGTCAAGGAGGAGAGGGAAGATTCCGACTATAACTCGGCGACAGCCATTTATCTTGGTCACATGCGTTTAACGGTCCCCTCAGACCGAAACGGAACGTCCATGGTAGGTTACATAATGATAGTATAATGTCAACTGGTACGAGAGGGCAATTGCGGATCTCAATGGCAGTAGGACATACAGGACATACTGCCATAGGGACAATTCAATTTCGCCATTGCTTAACCATGACTCCTGCTGCTTGCTAGATGGAGACTCTCGAGGGTGGAGTAGAGTTCTGCAATGCAATCCGATTGCATGTTATGCGTCGTAGCATGCGTGTTCGCATCGACTCTTGACCTTGACAGGCCTGACTTGACTCTTGAGAACGCAGGGATTCCCACGCTGAGATTGAGAGCTGTTGTTGATGTGGGTTTTTCTTCTTCTTTCTTCTGATGGAAACCTGGTGAGCATTGGGTCCTGCGGCTAGGGCAGGAAAAGGCCGTGGTCCGTGGTTTGTGGATCCCTTTCCTCACCTTGCTCCGCCAAAGCTTCAACCTTGAACCTTGCGTCGCACAAAAGATACTATGGTACTATGTACGTATAGTACAGCGTACGTTGTACCTACGCTTACTTAAAAACAACTTCCCAAGTATCCACCCTGGATGCCTGGGCTTGCATAAGATGCAGAGATACATCATCCATGGTCCACGAGTACTTGGGTTTTCCCTTTCCCAGTTGTTAAAAGATTGTTGACTAATGAGGATGACCAGGGATTAGCGCCGCGACTGGCTTTATCAGGGATGCTGGGTCTTTTGTGGATGGTTCCGCCGCCTCCCACTATACCATAGTACGTTCGATTGGGCGGAGCGTAGGTATCGTACGGTACCCAATAGGTACCTACACCGCTTTAGCCTTCCAACATCAACGCCATCCAACTGAACTGAACTTGGTTGGTACTTTGAATGTTGTCGCCTCTAGTATATACGAAGTTTGAATATGATGGCGTTCTTAATATTTCGTCTGTGCAAATTTGTTTCTTCTAAGAGATATTCTGATGCAAGTATCTATGGTTTGTAGGTTTCACTTCGAATGTTAGGAGGAACGGAACGAACGTATATGTACAATTCTGAGTAAACGGTCGCGGATCGCGGGTTGCGGGTCAGTCAGAAGAGAGGAGGCAAGAGAGTTGAGAGAGAAGAGAGGGGGTCGGGTCGATGGACAGGGAGAGGGGGGTTTCGAAATTCAGCTCTCTATCCTGCCTGTCAAGCAAGGAAATCCACCAAGCTGTGAAAAATTCGCGGTAAATGGCAAGGAGAATCTTGTCAGTTGTGGATTCTATTTGACTTGATTTGACTTGGACGTGGCGGCTCAAGACGGATGATAAGGTTTGGTGGTAAGTTCGGATTCTTTCATCCACCTATTATTATGATGGAAATTCAACTCGAAAACTTGCAGACCTCTAAAATCCAATCTTTTTGATTTTGAAAGAGGCGAGAGAAAAAAGGAAAGGGTTCAGATGCAAGATATATGACGAGGAAAAAAAGGAAAGCCAATGCCATGTAGCGTAAAAAAGAAACATTCAGCAGACTGGACGAAATTCGAGTTACCATAACTTACCAATTACCAATTGAACTTAGTAGACTAGATTGAACATTCAATCAATTGATGTTGAACTTACTGTATGTGGTACAAACTGTACCAGACTACCCAGTATCCCACATCCCTCCTTCTTTGCACTCTTGTTCGTTTGCCCCTGCTGGTAAAGTACAAATGGGGGTCCCATTGGCTAGAGGACCCGGCCCTTCCAAAAAAAAAAAATACAAAAAATACTATGTACATAGCAGCAGGTACACACATGCAATAGAAATAATAATCAAATAAATCGAACACACAGAGAAAATCTCCCCGAATCTTCCATTCTTCCCCAACCTTTTAACAGATTACCAAACCAGCCATTCAATCGTACATGCATTCCTTTATGCTGGTTCGGCAATCAAGTAGCACACATTCAATAACCCCTCCACGCGTGTTCGAGGAAGCACTGCAGCGTTGCGCCTCGACTGTGCATTCCTTCTGCATATAAAAATTCACCATCTCCCATCCCCTCGGCACTAATTCCTCACTAAGCCCAATCTAAACTTGCTTGAGTCTGGACGCGAATCGCTCGGGTCGAGACTAAAGTTTATGATTTGGCGCACCAGCACGCAAATTCTGTCGTCACCGTGCCCCTAAACCGTGACGGTCACTAGTTCCGATCAAGTCCATTTCCTCTGGCCCTTTGGCGAGGCGAGGCCACTGTCCGGCTACACACCTAAACTTGACCTGACCTGACCTGACCTGACCCGACTGACCTGAACTACCTCGGGCTGGGCTACCTCAGGCTACTACAACCACTACTACTACTACATACCACTACTCACTCAGGCTACTCAGGCTACTCAAGACTACCCGGTCTACTTGGACCTACCTTACCTGCCCTAAACACCACACTGCACGTCACTGCCTTAGGCTGGCGATCGCGGGTGTGCTGTGCGCTTGGTGCAAGTGACTTCTGTCCTGGTATTCCTTAGGAACTAAGTGCGACCATTATTACTGCCGTTACTAATTCCCTGGTTCAATACGTTCCCCAATACACAATACATACACACCTGGACCCGGGAGGCGCGAACCAAACCCAGCAGCACGGTACACATTTTACACACTACACACACCTCCTTCTCTCACTCGCTCGCTTTTTTTCACTTGCCTTGCGCACTACTCCCTCACACATATACATATACAACCGCATTTTACTTACATGGATTCCGCCCGCACCTCCAAATAATAAATCCATCCATCCATAATAAGTCAGGCCAAGTCAAGTCAAGTCAAGTCAGTACAAGACGTCGAACATCTTCCAGCTCGACGTAAGGAATCAGTAATAAGAGCTAGTCTAGCCGAACGCGGGTTCTTCTAGCGGCTCTGTAATTCGACATTCCGAAATATTTAGCATCGCGCCGGTCCAAACTCTCTCTTAGGCCCCTGCCACCAATCGCAACCCTTGATATCTGACAAGACACGCTAAGTCTCGCGGTCTAGACGACTTCGGGGATCGCTTGACCATCTAGCTCTCCCCCATTTTTACTTCCAACTATTTTAGTGAAGTATCTTCCCACTCCACCTCCAAGTTGGGCCATCCGAGTCTCCATCAGCCACTAGGTCCGCACGCACGCGTTCATACTATCCTACTAGTATTAGTACCATAGTACGCAGGCGACACAAGGGGGCTTTTTTTCGAGGGAACCCAGATCGTACCCTGCACCAGATCGTGCGCTGCGCAGTGCTTGCCTGACAACTCCCGCTCTCTTAAGCGCAACCTTTTTCCTTGCCTTGCAGCGACGGCAGCTGGGTGCAGGTAATCTGTTGTGCAATACACACTACTCGTTGGCGCCCGCGATCTAAAAGCAGAACATTGAACTCAAAAACACACTGGCCCCCTCCTGACCCTCTTCGCGACCCATCTGCGGCGGCACTACCATTATTTTTGAAGTAGCGCCGCTCCAAACTTCCTAGGCCTTATTTTCTCCAGCGCAACCTGGTGGCTGATATCGGCTTGTGGGCTAGTGGAGCTTGGTCAACAGACTATTTCATCTATAGAGGCTGGCAAGGTCTGAACGATCTACGCTATCTTTCTCTGGATCAGTATTCCGTTGATGACCAAATAGCCACCAACAAATACACCAGTCCGTCCAGCCGCAGCTTGTCCCTCTTGGTCGATCCAACTCTATCTTTCCTCAACCTCTTACCGGATAGTACTATATCGACCTAAGACACCGTCCCCCTCCTACCCTGCTCTGAAAGCGAACTGGCTCGAGGACTAAAATTTCCCGGCCCGTTCACCTTTCCCATCGTGCCTGGCGAGCAGTAGTGTATCTTTTAAGGTGTCAGCGCATCAGCCTCACAAGCGTTGGCTGACAACCGTGTATCACTATTGCATACCTTCGAGCACCGACTTGGGATTCAGAGTCCGGGAGCGACTATCCTCGTAGAACCAGCCTAAACCTCCCCCGCGTCGACAGCTCTATGGAACGGAGCATCCCCGAATACTCGCAGTCAGGTTTGCCTTCGCCCTATCCAAGCAACTACGGCGACAATCAGTCTGAAGCTTCCTCTGCAGATCACGCGTCTGCTGCACAATATCCCAGTAACCAGGAAGCACGGGGGACTAGTTATCCCTCGTCTGCGACGCCGAACTCAGAGTACGGGGCCTATCCGCAGTCTGCGAGGTCAACAGGTTCTTTCCCAGAACACAGTCTTCGCCAATACCATCCAGCAAGCAACCACAGCGGCAGCAGCGGAGGTATGGCGCAAACACCAACAAGTCCGTCCATGCCTATGCAAGATGGACGCAACCATCAACCCCAGCAGGTCAAGTCTGACAGCGATGTACCCATAGATCCCTCCATCGCGGCACCTAGCCCTACGTACGCCCAAACCCCCCAATACGCGCCGTACGCGCCGCCTCCTCAAGACATGTCGCACAACTACCCGCAGAGCGGCAGCCTATACGCGCAACCCCGACCTGACTGGGGCAACTATGGGCACCCGGGAGCAGCAGCCGGTCAGATGCCTCATCCCCATCCCGTTTACCCTCATACGCCATCAACAGCCCCTCCGGGCCGACCAGCTCAGGTAGGTAATCGTGTTTTTCGTTCCCCCCATTTTTTGGGTATGGCCCCTATGCGTTGTTATTAGGCTTGGTTCATTGTGTGGAGGACGAGAAATCATGTGGGGGGATACCAAAATATCGAGGTTGCGGGTGAATTTCCAAAATTGTCCCCCTGGATTTGCTAATCATGACGAGTGGATGCTGATCCTTCTGTCCTATACTATTTACGTTGAGGTAACTGATTTCATTGACAGTATGGTGCGCAGCAGGTCTACTCCTTTGTACCGATCCCTGGAGCACAGCAGCACAAGCGCCCTCGAAGACGATATGAAGAAATCGAACGTATGTACAAATGTGGATGGAACGGGTGCGAAAAGGCTTATGGAACGCTCAACCATCTGAACGCACATGTGACGATGCAGAGTCACGGACAGAAAAGAACCCCCGAAGGTAAGAACATCATTAAATATTCTTTTGCCTTTCCCTCTATTTATATCAATCAATGCGCGGGACCCAATGCAAATAAAGCCTAAAAAGCAACATCCCGTTGTCCTTGCGTTGCCCCGGACATGACACTAAAGTGTATATTGCTTCCCACTTTGCTGGTCAGTGGTGGGGGACGGAACGCTACCGTCTAGGCATTAGCCGGACTCTTGCCGGTCGGCCACCTAGCCTGGGCTAGACAAGGACCAGTATAATCCTTGCATCGCCAAACAAGACATATAGTTAAATTTATGCGTGGGCACTCCGCTAACCGCACTGATTACAGAATTCAAGGAAATTCGAAAGGAGTGGAAAGCCAGGAAGAAGGAGGAGGAGCAACAACGAAAGGCTGCCGAGGAGCAAGAGCGCCAGCGCCATGTTGCTGCTGCCGCTCAGGCCCAAAATGGAGGAGCTGACCCTCAAGCTGGTGATGCAGGCCAGGCACCGTCATCATATACTGCTGGCCGACAAGTACAGCTACCACCTATCGGGTACCAGCCAACTCAATATCCTGCGCCCCCATCAGCGACAGTACCGCAGCAACCACTTCCCGAATACAGCCCTACGAGCCACATGTACTCTGGCTATCAACAACCGGCATCGCCATATGGCCCGCAAAACCAGAATATGTACAGCCAGCGCGAATGAGGGACAGTACTCCGTCAAGATGATCCCGCTCATGGGCGGTATTTTAGGCCGCTAGTAGGTAGCAAAGTCGTACCTTAGCGGTGCTTGCCGGAATAGCTCGCTCACCTTCGCGTTTTCCTTTTTATTTCTAAAGAATGGAATTTCAAAAAGCCTATAAAGTTTCAGCACCGTTTGTCTGGTGTACGATACGCAACGCAGTGATTCCCCCGCAACAAAACTTGAGTTCTTCTGATTCGATACGATAGTAGAGACATGGTTCGATGGAACAACTTTCTACGACAGCATTTACTTCGGAGTCTTTTTTTCCCGGTTCGGATCAGAGTGGATGATTCGAAGCGCACGCATTCTGATGACCAACATTATCACCATTGATTTCTAGCATACAGCATGGGGCTTGCGGATGGGGAGGGCGCGTGATGAGCCTTGCATGGGTTGGGTGTCTAGGCTGGCAGGTATGAAACAATGATTGGAGCTTCTAGGCTCCCCCTACATAATTGGTCATGGTGCGGCTTTGTTTTTTAAGGTCTGGTCCGGTCCGGTCTGGCCTGTTAACGTGGAGAGTCCGAACCTCTCTATGGTTTTTTTAAGGATTCCGACATGACTTCTCTTCTCTCACATACTTAGCTGGGCGTATGTACTTGCGGTCAGGGAGGTAGTTTATTATTTTCCCTCCCCTTTTTTATTGTGGAAAGGAAACATTTTCGGCCCGTCTGGTCTACTATTGTATGTAGGCCAGCAAGCAATTCCACGGGGCCAAAAAGAGATGGGATGGCTGGATGGAATTATCCTTCGTTCTGCCTTAGATATACGGATAATAATCGACTTGAGTTCCGCAATTGAAATGATTTCCGAGGATCTGGTTCCTACGTGCATAGTATGTATCCATGTGTCTATCGTAGTACATGCATCTTATGTGAAGTTCGGTAAGGCATTTGCGTAAAATAATACATCATAGTAAAAAAAGACGCAGTCTAAATTAGAAGGATTTTAGCCCATTTTCCTTGTGCCACCGTAGCCACGAGGCATCCATGTGTCAGGCGTCCTGTTGACAAGAAGGGCTGGGCTGGCTTGTTTTCTTAGGGCTGCTAGGTTCGATAGGCAGGTCGGGGGTTTTCTTTTATTTTGGTGTGGTTACACGAAACATCATGTATCTACTCTGCTAGTTAGACGCACAGCCGATCCCACCGGCCCATTTTCACTTTAGCTAAACCATGGATGTAGTTACATCCCATTCTCTTGGGGGCCTATTCATATTAGGTATGTACCTCCCGTCTTCCTCTCTCGCTCTCTCGTGACACCGAGCGTCTGCACTACTAATGCCTCTCCCGGTGCTACCCAGATCCATCGGTAGGTATGTAAATTAGTATGGGTGATGGACATTACCTACATATACATACGCATATACGGCCAACGCATAGCGATCCTTAAACGGACATAATAAAATGTCTGCCACTCGGCCGAGTGCCGCCTGCCAGAGCTTTCGGTCGGCCGGTCGCCATGTCAGAAAGCTGCATATCAATCTCGCCGATGCCTTCGCGGGAATTGTATAGGGGCGATAGTGGGAGATTGGCTGTGCTGACCGGTCGAAGAATTGAAGCGAAGCACGCCCGCCTAGCTTGCTAGGACAGCGAAATATCCTATGCACCGCATCTTATAGCTGGAACAGGTGAAGTCGGTTTAGAGTCGTTCTAGAAGACTTCCTCGAAGACTCAGCCACCTGTGGGACCGACCCTTCGAGGCTCCCCCCTAGCGATGATGATGATGGGTGCAGGTGGAGGGAAGTTCCCTATTCCGGACATTTCGATCGGATCTGCTTGCGGGAATGTTAGGTGACAATCTGCTAGATCTGGGGGCAGTGCGCTGCTGCTGCTGGGTCGGTACGGTACCTGTACTTTGCTGGAAATACACTACATATAGCTACAGGGCTGACATGGTTCTCTGGCACTGGGGACAGACGCACGCCCTGTTCATGCGCAGAAGAAGAAGGGACGAAGGACAGACGACTGTAAGCGAGAGAGCCGAACCGTACTTTCGCACCCATGTCTGCCTAGCTAGCTCCGTCCTGGACTGTCGGGACGCCCTAAAACTAGTGAGGTTACAAGTGTCGAACCCTAGTAGTAGTTTGGTGACCCCGGGCGGGAAAATGTTAAAAAAAGAAGAAGAAGGGCGATTAGACGCAGCGATTTAGGTAGGTTTAGGTAGGTTTGGGGATGTGAAGCGGTTCGGATTGTGTGGTGTGGAAGACGTCGACCGGACTAGACAAGGGGGTTTAGTGTTGTTGTGCCATGCGAGCGCCGTTGGGACGTAACCCCCGGGCCTGGTCGCGCAGCGGGCCGCTAGAGAGAACCACAGGACCGTTCAGGATGTCAACGTGCGTGCGTCCACCTACCTAGGGTTCGTCGCTCTTTTTTAGAGGTGGCCCGTATGCGGCCCGGGGATGGGATTAAACTCGTTCGATGTAACCCTAGATAGCCCTTAGATAGCGCGCGGTGAGTAGTGATGATACTAAGGATTTTGGGAACAGTGAGACCAGACTATTTTAATTCTGATTCTTTTATTTTAGTGTAATAGATCTAAACCACGATCAGGTTAAGTTGGTAGCCATGTAAGACATCTTGGTGACTTGCTCTTTTGATTCTAGCGCCTCCTTTAAAAATGTTGGTTCGCGAGTTTTTTATATTATACCTAGTACTATAATATAATTGCTGTACCTTCCTGATTGTATTGGACTACTTATACTCCGAGTTGAGCCTAATGCGTTCACCGTTCAAGTTACACTACTATCATATTCGAGGAAGTTGTATACATAGTGAGTCTTATTCGATCTATATGCCTGCATTTCTTCATACATCTGTATGTTAGGTAAGCAGTGCCTGTTCACCTATGTTTCCGCATTCAGCCAATATAAGCTAGTATCAAGGATGAATGATATCGACTATCACATCATACTACTCGATCGATACCATCTCAAAATAGCACCAACATCTCTTCATCAGGGGGCGTAATCACGCATTCTGGGTCTCTCATGAGCTTCGTATACGATGTCAACGTCATCTTCATGTTTGCGGCTCACCAACATACCTTGACGGAAAGCCCACAAACTCGTACAAATCACCAACAGTTTCAATACGAATGGACCATATTACTTACGATCTCACAGAGGCCAAGAAAGGCAATCGCTTGGCACGCCCTTCGGGTGTTGCGGTGGCCCCGGCGTATTTCCATACTGAGATTGAATAACTTAGATAGGCTATCCAGTATCATCGAGATGGCCTCTAAGTTGAATTCTATCTTCTATCTTACTGAAGCGTGATATCGGGAGGCGAAGAGGACGATCCTTTTACACTGCAATCTGTTGTGAGATATAATGGAGGATACTTTTTTTACAGCCGCTACAGCCACGCCAAGAGTTGCATCCATATTATACATATATGTAAGTGTATATGTATGCATATCTCGCCTGCATATACGTCAGAGGTGAACAATACGAAGCAAATAATGTTTTATGCTAATCTATATCGTGGCAGAGAAATACTGGAAGAATGCTTATCGTTATTATGCGCATTTATCCCCGATCCGCCGTGTTTTTCTCTTATGATCTATGATAATGAAGTAGGTAGGGTAGATGTAAGTCAGGCGGCTATCTCTAGCATTGAGTCGTATGCACCAACCCGCGACCTATGACGTAGCTAGCATACATGTTTCTTTTTTATCTCCCGAGACTTCTCCTTTGGTCCTACCCTCAACGTCACTCTGCTTAAGGAAGGACCCTGAAAATCCCTTGCTCCTAGAAAATTCCCTCCCTTTCTTCCCTTAAAGACTGATGTAGATAGTGTAGATATCTTCTTCTTAAACGGCTGCTTCATAGTCTTCGAAGCATTCTCGCCGCTAGATAGGACAGTATGTGCTTCTCTTTAAGATACTAACTTAGTGACTAAAATTTGAATTCTTACCACTCGTTTCTTACTAACGTTCGACTTGCGACTTGTTACACGTTTCTATATTGCAGAAGAGAGAAGATTAAACTTCCCAGATCATGCCGGCTGCCGAAGTCCCCTCACGCACTCCAACTTCAATACCGGATCTAGACCCACCGGGCGTCAAGTCAAGATCGGATAATTGTGGGGTGACGGTCGAAATCTATCCACCTTCAACACCCGATGCTGTCGGCCGTTTGCCTTCAAACACAATATCGGCTGCCAATTCACCAGGTGTCCGCTCGCTGAAGTCATCGAAATCCGTCGAGTCTTTACCTGCCATTGGTGCCATTCCACTCGGCGCTCTTCGGATCACGGAGCCTAGCGAGGAACCAGGACTAGAACCAGATACGCCACTCACCTCACCTGATGAAGCGATGGAGCCGTCGTCAAATTCTGGACACGCCTTCCCCACGGGTGGCGATGTCCTCATCCTGGACGACCTACCCGCTGATTTCACGGTCGGTTGCGACGCAATGTCCTTCTCGACAAAAGAGCCCTTCCCGGGCTTCCGCGATATTCCACCCGGAGCGCACCTCGTCTGGGTTGCGCCTTCCGCGTTGACATCGTCGCGGAGTGCATACTGGATCACCACCCCCGAGCGGAAAGAAGGGGAGCCCGGAGAGGTGTACGTCAAGCAGTGGGACAATTTCAACGAAATCTTAAACGACCCCGCGAGTCAGGCTGAGGAGAGATTCCAGAAGGAGAAGCTAGAGCAGATTTTTCACAGCCTCTCACCGTACCAGCTCCGAGCCACATCCGGAGTCCTCTTACCGCCGCCCAGTCAGGAAGCTGACCACTTACCGTCTTTCCTAAGAAACGACACTATCTGGTCCCAGTTAACATCGGCGATCAACGCAGATCTCCTTAATAGAATCACAGGGAAGACGCAGAGGAGCTGGCAAGTCACTACTCAGGATAGCGTTGATGGACAGGTGACTATGGCCGAAGAAGCGCGCCTCTACGCCAGGGGCAAATCCCAACTAAAATTTCTATTCCCCATCGACGCACCGCTCATCAGCCCAACAGTATCAGGGGAAGAACGAACACGACAAGCACTAGACCCAACCACCTTCGTACTCTCGGTCCTCGAGAACGACCCAGCCACCCAGCGTCCCGAGGACCTCGTCGGCGAGCTCTCCTTCGCCTTCCTAACAGGCATGCACCTAGGGAACTACTCCTGCCTAGAGCAATGGTGGTTCTACGCCAGCAAGCTCATCTTCCGAAGCTTCAGCCTCGCCGTGGTACGGCCAGACCTCACACACAGCCTCCTGCGCACCTTCCACGCACAGCTCGTCTTCAACGACCGGTTCCTGGAGGGCGACGTGCTAGAGATGATGCCTTCGCACGCGCGCTTACTCCAAAAAGCCCTCGTCACGTACAAGGCACGCCTCGACGAGCAGCTGCTCGCGCTCGGGGACCGCATCTCGCCCGCGCAGCACGCCGTCGGCGCCGCGTTCTCGGACCTCGAGGCTTGGCTCTGGAGGCTGGGCTGGGATCTTAGGGGCGAGTATGTCCGCGCGGGAAACCTGATGCTGGAGGATGGCGAGGTCGTGCAGGCGGAGCTGTCGGATTTCGAGGATGAGGATGAGAGGGGCGAGTTTGCGCCGGTCGTTGTGCAGTTGGATGGTGGTGGCAGGGAGGCTGGGCTTGTGTCGTGGGATCGGTGAACGGTCGTATCGGTATCTGGCTTCACCTTAAATTACGATATCCCACATACCCCTTCGTGCTTGCATTTATTGGCGTTGTTTTCAGGTGGAGTGTTGCTATTACTTCATCATAATCATGGGTCTTATAGATCTCCTTGGCCGTGGAGGGAACGGTGGTACATCAGCATTGGACTTGGTTCTGGCTCCGGATGATATCTAATTTGCCTTCGTGTATCTATGATTTTCAGCGATTCGATGGTTTAATGCTATGAGAACATGAATATGCTCTACGGATTACAAGGGAATGCAAAGTTCAGTACATCGCAAGATCTGTAGCATCACAACTCATTCTGTTTAATGATATTGAGGTTGAAGTAGTAAAAGACCAACATGCCTATAATCTAGACTGAAGATATCATGTCCGAGGCTAGGGTCCTCAATGATGGGAGAGCCTAATCCTCTGAGCAGTTGCTCATTTATACATCTCACTTGTGTTACGTCACGAGATTCTCAACTGGCACATACACACAACATTAGAAAATTTGTCGTTTCATTCGCCTAATCCCTTTACAACCAGGCCATGCAAATGCATTGAGATAACAGAGAGCGGGCACCCGTAGGGATAGCCCTCGCAAAGGATTCCCTTTTCTTAAGACTCCAGAGGTCCGACCACCGCCATAGCCGTTCCCGATTTCGTTGCGTTAAAAAAAGGAGAAGAACACCAGGCCAAAGACCAGCTTGTCTCGGTTGACCGTAATTTTGGCTTCTTTTTCTTTTTTCTTCTCCCCCTCCACAATCTGTCTGTCCTCTGGTTCTTTCCTTTCCGTGCAAGATCCCAGCGAACATCCATCCATTCCGTCCACCTCCCAAGCCGATGAGCGGCAGACCGCTTAACGGTAGGACTTCTGGAATCTGGAACGGGCACCCGGACCACCGAACTTCTTGGGCTCGCATCGTCGGTTGTCAGCGACGAGCAGGGTGCGGTCGTACGCGACGAGGGCTGCCTTCAGCGTGTTCTTGCTGTGCTCGTCGACGAACTTCTGGTAGTAGGCGATGAGGGCCTTGGCGATGGCCTGGCGGACGGCGTAGACCTGCGAGGTGTGGCCACCACCGGAGACTCGGACGCGGATGTCGACCTGGGCGAACTTGTCGAGGCCGATGATGAGAAGAGGCTCGTAGACCTGGTTTTCGAGTTAGTTCATTGCTCTTTTTTAATAAATTTTTGGCTAATCGAAATTTTCTGGGGTTGGAGACTCGTTGGGGTGTAATATGGGAGCTCGTATGGGTGTGGTTTATCAAATCGAGGGTTATTCGCTTCGTACCTTGAATCGGAGAACCTCAGGCTGGACGAGGGATAACGGTCGGCCGTTAACCTTGATGAGACCGGAGCCGGTCTAAAATTGGAAATAATGTCAGTATATGCTTGATACTTTATGTCCTTCAATTCCTATCTCATGCGACAACGCCGACGTCGATGTCCCTTCATCAAGTCCTACTCGTATTGGAATCAAAACTGACCTTGCAGTGGGCGACAGCAGTAGCCGTCTTCTTCTTGCCGAAGCACTGTACGCTTTGGGAAGACATGGTTGCGGATGTGTCTGAATGTGGGTGTCGAAGGGATTCGCAACCGAAAAATGCCTAGACTTCAACGTGAGGGTCAATCGAATTGGTGATGGAGGAGACAACAATTTTCGCGTTGGATTTGCCGAAATGTCGAAAAAGGGTTTGTGCCCTGAAAATGCGCTAGGACTGATTTGGGACAAAGGTGTGAAAAGGTGAATGAGCTAGGTCCGAAGAAATCCCGGCGGGGCACTGTCTACAGTGGTACGTACCTATGCCCATATCGATAGAGCTCCTGCTCCATGAGAGAACATCATCATATGACTGGCTTCGAGATTCCTATTCTTATTATCTTTCTATCTACTGGGCAGTTATTTTCTCCTTTCTACTTTAATCATAATCATAATCCCTAGTATCCACTTCCACCCTACAATATACCAGCTCCCCGGACAGTACGGCTGGCTATTCGAACACATACCCCGAGTTCACGTGCTCAACTCCGGGACACCTACTCCCGTGACCACTTCCGAACCGGGATAGGACCATCATATTGATTTCCCATCTCTAATAAACTAGCCTCACACTCCTAAGCCTAGACATAGAATACCAGAGGAAGCCAGCAGCAGAAGAGCCATGTCACGCAAAGGCGTGGGCCTCGCAGCCTTCGACCGGTCACGGCTAACCTCGGCGCAATTCGCATCCCACGGGAACTCACTCCGGTCCAACGACGCGCAAGCTCTAGAGACCCAACTCTCCGTCTTCCGCTCTCTGCTGCAGCAGTTCGCGCAGACGCACGCCAAGGACATCCGCTCGGACCCGTCGTTCCGCGCGCAGTTCGCGCGCATGTGCACGGCGATCGGCGTAGACCCTCTCGCCTCCTCTAGCGCCAGCGGCGGCAGCAGCGGCAGTGGGAGCAGCAGTCTCTGGGCGCAGCTGCTGGGCCGCAGCGTCAACGACTTCTACTTCGAGCTCGCGGTGCGCGTAGTCGAGGTCTGCGGCGCCACGCGCGGCGAGAACGGCGGGCTCATCGGCGTGCGCGAGCTGCGCGAGCGGCTGGTGCGTGGGCGCATGGAGGGCGCGCCGGAGATCGCGGATGATGATGTATTGCGCGCAGTGGGGACTCTGAAGCCGCTGGGGAGCAGTTACTCGGTGATCCGTGTGGGTAATCGTCCGTACATCCGCTCCGTGCCCAAGGAGCTCAACACGGACCAGAGCGCTGTGCTGGAGGCTGTGCAGGTCCTGGGGTATGTTACGGTTTCCATGCTCATGGTTAATATACGCTGGGCGAGGGCGCGTGCCCAGACTGCGGTTGATGATCTCCTCGGCGAGGGCATGCTTTGGGTTGATAAGCAGGCCCCGGAGTGGGAGTACTGGAGTCCGGGTTTCATGCTGGATGTTGATAATGCCGCCGCGACGGGAGGATGAGAGCTGTGCTTGGCAAACTGCATTTGCCAGCACTTATATGGCGATGACTATGAGATATGCCTAATGGCCCTTAAAATGATCTACCGTGGTCTGCCTGTTTTGGTTACCCGAGTCTATGGGAAGAAGTCTCATGTGAGCCTCGGTGTTATTTTGGGCCAAAGTTGTATTGGAGAGCAAGTACTGGTCAAGTTGAAGTCATTTGTTCTTGGCTCGAGAAAGAAGAAGCCATCCGTATCGCGCCATGGCCATCGTCGATCGTATAGCCGAGATGCGAATTAGAAAAAGGGGCGCCGGTCTCTCGATACTTAATACTACGTACCCTCCAAAAGTATTTGTTTGGGTAACAGGATTCGAAGAGCAAAATATCTACAACTTACGGATGGGACTAGTTGGTTAGTCTCCAGCACCGCGGCACTTCGAGAGAAGCCATTCGGCCTGAGGGTGGATAGAGCAGCGTGAGGTATTCTAAGTAAACAAAGAATCGCAACTAAGTTTAAGCTCATCACTTCACCTCCGATCGTGAATTTCAAATCCCGCCCAAAGCTCGCACTTAGATCTCACTCTTATTCAACATCCGAAGACAACTTAGAATACTAGCAGGTGTGTAGAATAGGTATTCTTATTCTTATTCAACTATCGGGAATCCATTATATACCTCTTTTCTTCGCTCGTGTTATGCATATATTTCTCCCCACCCATCGCTTTCCCGAAGGTGATTGTTTTATTTACCAAGAGCTATGCGCCTATTAGGGAGTCCGAAGAGCTCTCTATCATTTCTACCTGCCATGAGGATTGCTGCCTGCCCTGCTGCCTAGATACATGTAGGTAGCTAAACCTCCTCGCCCCTAACTCCGCAAGACGCAAGAAAATAAAACATATAGTAGTACTACTCGTTACAAAATTCGAAAGTGTAGCGACCGTGCCCGACGCAGGTACCCAAGACGGGTTAGGTACTAGGTAAGTAACCTGCTGGGTTGAAATCCAACTATTTATACAACTCATCCCGCTCTTCTAATGAACCTCCTGGTCATGGTTCTATTATATGTATGATAGCGCGTATCCGCTTGCTCGCTGGGAAGAAAAATTATCGATTAGTTTATTCGATGATGTCAAGTGGCTCAGTTGAGCTAAATCAGCTTTCGTCTCATCGGGACCATTCATCTCTCCCGTCATGCTCGTCCTCGTAGGCGTTCTTGGCATCGTTGTTATCCCGGTCTCGTATTCGGCTTGTGAAAGCAGTGAATTTGCCCTTCAGGAAGCCGGGACCAGCTGACTTCCGCCTTCCCCGCTCGTCAATCGGGCCGCTGATAGTGGTGACTGTTCGGAATGGGCTCAGGCTCAGGGCATTTGTGCTTGCGCTGGTTTTTGGTCGCGCCATATCAATTCCCAAACCAGTAGGCGTCCGATCCACGGGAGTCGGCGGTGTCATCTTCACGAAGGAGGGCAAGGGCGGTGTGCCTCGATGGCTGTTCTCTCCGCTATTCTGCGCCGAGCGAGTGTATGAGCGAGACGAAGCGACACTAGAGCTCCGACTATTAGATCGTTGTGGCACTGGGATGTGCGAATGCGAACTCTTCAAACTCCTGGGCGGGGACCGTGAGTAATCAATCGGGCTCGTTCCGTATAAACTAGATGAATCGTCACTGTTATCGCCGCTATTGGATATGGTAGGCGTCGCAAGGAGCACGCTGCTAGTAGCCAGTTCGCGTAGCTTGCTTTGCTGTGCCGTGTTGGGTCGATGCTTGCTGAACTTATTGCTAATGATGGCGCCTGTGTGGGAGACGAGAGCTTTCACTATACGAGATTTAAGCGCCAGTGTTAGGTCAAGGTTGGACCAAGTCTTGTTGCGGTACTCGATTGTTGGCAGCCGAAACACGAAGTCATGAACATCTTCGATATTCCGGTCACCTTTGCCTTTATAGCTGAGACAAAGGACGACTGATGGCATCTTGATATACGCAAAGGTCACATAATTCGATGCGCGTGCTATCATTTTCGTCAGGTCGTCTGAAGGCTTATCTTCAGAATTAGCGGATTTCCGAGAGAGCCCGAATCGTCCGCCTTTCTTTTCGCTGCTGACCGAGACCATCGTCGAGGATCGACCAATTCCCATCTTCTGTTGTGAGGCACTAGCAGATTGAAGAGACTCATATGATGGCTTCTTGCTTGCCGTCCTGGAGCCCAAGAACCGAAACACGCTGCCGCCATCGCCTGAGTGGACGCTGATGGCCTTAGACTTTTGGTAGTTGTCCTCGTTCGGGCGTGAATCTAGAGTCAAGGTAGGTCGTAGGCGTAGCTCTAAGGACCCTGGCCGTGTCGAGAATGAGGGTTCCTTGTCAGAGACGGCGGAACCGAGTCTACTGGAAGCGGAGGCGGATTCATCCTGCATATCATCATCCTCTGCTTCACCAGGGAAGGTCGATCTCAGTATAAATGGTGAGTCGGTGTGCTGTCCCGTCTTGTCACCATCCATCCCTGGGAATATATACTCGAAGAGTTTCTTCCCTACTTCACGTTCTAGCTGGATCCGCATTGGGAACAGGTTGACTTCGAAATGGTCCATAACCGGTATACCTGCGATAGCTTCCAACATGTGCCAGTAGACGCGAATCATTTGTTTGCCCTCTAGGCCGGCCAGTGCTGCCTGCTCGTCCTGGAAGTAAGGCGCTATCATTTCCGGGTAGATGGCATCCGGCATAAGGTTCAACCCAAGCACTTTACCTACTTGCATTAGGTTGATATGGGATCCGTCCGAGTTGTCGGTTCGGTCGTATTCGACATCGCGTAGCTGCATTTCAACAAGAGGTTCGTTGTTGTCCCGGATAAGGTGCCAAACGATCTCTTTTGCGGAAATGGTCCATCGCAGCAAAGCATTGCTCTGGGACGCGTTATCGTATTTTCGCTGTGAGGTAGTGATAGCCTTCATCATAAAAAATAGCTCATCCTCGCAGGCCGCAAGATCACGCTCTAGTAGGAGCCTATCCTGCCATCCCTTCTTGTCCAGGTATTTCGAATGGATTTGGAAATGTGCTTTGATATCTTCCAGTTGCCGAATGCGCTCCTGCAATCTGATGACCATTTCCGGTGTGCCTCGAAGGTCGCTGAAGTCTGACGCCAATATAATCTTCTCCAGTCTTTCGCTTCTTGTCTTCTCCAAAGGTTCGTTATACATGAGAAGGTCCAGCACAATGACGTACATCGCATAGTACTGCGACGAATTGCAAAGCGCCCTAGCCTGGGGGAATTCTACCCAGAGATTGTCCATTCTGCTTTCGGTGCTCTCTACCGTCAGAGGGTTGGCTTCGGTGTTGACTTCGTCGTTATACTTCAAACGGAGAGTATTGAACTTGTCGTATCTGAGCATAGCAGATGTCTTCTGCACAACTCGTTTGAATCCGAAAGGATCCGACTGGAAATCGTACATGACTTCCATCGGGACCCAAGGTGGCCATGACGAGCCGGAAGGCGTTCCATACGTATTGCCAGAATACATAGACAGAAGCTGACCAGTGAACCACTTCTGATGCGTCACAAAAAACTGGGCACTATCCATCCCAAGCAAGAAACGCCGTTGGACTAACCCGCTGACCGTGTCAGATAATCTTGCCTTTTCCATGACCTCAACTACTTTAAGTTCCATGCCTTTTCCTGTGATAAGAACGGCATGTTTCTTGTTTTTATCGCTCTGGAGCTGGATCTGCGGTGCGATTAAGCGGACATGGTAAGAATTCTGAGGAGCGAATTCCTCTGCAATACCACTCGTAATGTCTTCCATGTTTGTGTTGGTTGGTCCTTCGGTTGTGGCGTATCCGTCGGCATCGACATATTTCCGGCCATCTCTCAAGATCTGCTTTATGCGGTATTCAATATCAGGATCAGTGTCGCTAGACTGTCTACTGCTATTGGCCGCCGAAGAATGATGCGTATCATTGCCAGGCACATTGGCAGATTTATTATTCTGCTTAGCTCTGGTCTGTTCTTCGACGATATCCAGGATGAACTTAACAGCAGGCCGAGATAGGTAGTAGACAAAACCGCGACGCTGACTCACTTGATGGCTATACCGGAGAATGATATTTCGCAGCAGATTGTTCCACTTTAGCTGCATGTTGTGAACAACGAACCTGTTTTTGAAGTCGCTCGCGAATTCTGTTCCTGATGGTACCCTTACTTTCCCTTCTCCTGTGTCGATCCACTCTTTGGATTCATGGCTTGTAGTCTCGGAATCTTCTGCGCTCCCCTGACCATTCATGGAAGTCTTGATGGCTACTTGTTGCAGCATATTCTGCATAAACGCACGCTTTTCTTTCAAGACGACAGCGTGCCTGCTCAGCCTCTCGAAATCAGCTTTGATTTCGGGATCGTTGCCGTTGTCTCGGATCATGCGCAGCTCGGCATCGCCGACATTACGTGCGTTGGTAACGATCTGCGTCTGTATCTGTTCCAGGCGGGACTGAATGAGTTGGAATTGAACCCTCCTAGGGTCATCATCCTGACTCATTATACACAAGTGTGTAGGCTCTTTCCCGAATGGACTCGTGCGGTCTGGGTCTCCATCTATGGTACCGCCAATATCAGTCTGCCTAAAGTAGGTGACGCGAGGAGCGTATGCTAGCGGTAAAATTTTGGTATCCGGGTTCGGCTCAGAGGGTAGGATCCAGTCGAGCTCAACGAAGTCATCCATGTCAATCCAACTGAAGTCATTGTCTGGGATTGTGAAATGGGATAGATCCGTAGCATCGTCATCCTGTTGCGTCATTAGAGTCGAGACAGAATTCTTCTTGATCGCTTCGGTAGTCGTGCCTTTGATACTAGCAGAAACGGCACGAACATCCGCCGATACAAGGTCAAGCTGGGCTGCATGAATTTTCATGCCTGTTGTCCGACCGTTAGTCTTGCGGCCTCGATCTCGGGTGTTGAACTCCTCCCGACGCTGATGGATGTCGAGCATAAAGCTATCAAATCTGACTTTGATACCGGTGGCTGAGACAGTATTTTCAGACGAGTCTTCCACGTCTTTGTGTTTATAAATATGGCTGAGGAACAAGGGCGCCAATAGGAGGTTATACTTGATGGTACCCAGGTGCCTTCCAAATTTCTTGCTATTCTTTTCTCTCCCAGGCCAGAGGGAACCCTGGCGAATAGGAAGTGACATGGGGCCACTGAACAGAGACCACCAAGCAAAGAAATGAGTGAAGAATCGAGGCGTTAAATGTACAGTGTTATAGCTCTTCGATGGCTGGATTTCGGATGATTTCCAATCGCGGTCGACGGGTGCTCTTACCGCAATCGAGAGGTGTATATGCTGGCTCCTGAAACCGCGGAATGCATCATATGGGAGAGACCCATCCTGCGATTTGGCATGCTGAGGTGACTTCAAGACGACCTCGTAGTGAGGTTTGAACTCGAAACTCCGTGTCCCCTTTTCAATCGCCCGCTCGAAAACGAGTCCAGCCATCCATTGGACATTGCCAGACACTTTCATGACAACTTTCTTGAATGCCGCACCGGACTTGAAACTGTTCTCACTTGTCATACTGTCCTCCTCGCCGGTACGACGTGACGCTTCTCTGACTTGGTGGCTGTAGTCCGGCACCGCAAGAACATATTCACCGCTATCGACCGTCATGAATGTCTTAGGGTCGTCTTCTGTGTGGACGTTCCATTTTACATCATTGCGCCAGCACATAAGGAACCCAGCACCGTTGCCAGTGACATTGTACGGATCTCTAGTGCCCTTGAGAGCAAGGTGAACATCGCCATCTCCTTTCCACGAAACTCGGACTCGGGAATGGAAATTGAGTCTGATCTTGTCCCAGAATCCTACGCGGTCCGAAGGATCTAGTTGTGGTTTCGTGAACGACTCGATGACCATCATCATATCCTGGATCGCTGGCTGATACGATGGGCCCCAGGTGATTCTAGTAGGGTATGCGGTATTGATATCGATATGCATATCTGAGTAGGACTTTACTGGACCAATAGTGCGGCGAACGTCGATCGCAAAACTTCCATTCGGCATTCCTAGCTCTGGATTATTCGGTGGCGTGATTTGGACTTTGATCCTACGGGTCGATTCATTGCCACGAAATTCTTCTGCAATGACAAAGTCCGTCTTTAGAGACAATGCTGCAAGCCTCGATGACTGGCCAGGCTTAATAGCGGGAACATGGAGTAAGGGTAGAGGATAGTCCCGAAGGCTAACTCTCGCTTCGCCCATGCTGATTTGGACGTTCATAGGGACGAGAAGCGAATACTTCATGTCCTTGGGCATGCCTTTGCCGACGTTATGTAAGAAATCCGGTAGCTTCTGAATTGGGAACGATGGCTTGTCAATTACGACGTGCAATTCATTTATGACTGTGCTCATCAATGCTGGCCGTTGCGGCACCTCAAGAATCTTTTCGCTATCCTCAATGTCGTCGGGTATATTATCCGGGCCCCAGAATAAGCCTCGTAACTCCTTCATGCCGTTTCTGGCCATGAGATAGTGTCGATCGATGCGCTTCTTCCAGCTTTGAGCATTATGTTCATGGAGCTTAGTCCTGGCTTCCTGAATCGATATGTGTGCTCTACCACTCATACCACGGATAGCTTCTGGGTCATACCGGGGGTTCCTACCCCGAGGGGCCTCGCTGTACGAACGCTCATCGCGGCCCATTTGTGTGAGGCCATCTTCACTCCTGCTACGGCCATAGGAGGTGTTTGAAGTTGCCGTTCTTCCCCTTGCCATCAACGATCGATTGCGAAGCCTGTTCGATTCTTTCCTCATTTCCTCTTCATGGATCTTTTTTACCTTAACTCGATAAGCCTCCTCACGAGCTAACCGTTGCAATTGTTCGACACGTCCGGCTCTATATATCATTCCTAGTTTCCATTCAAAAGCGCCGTCTTCAAGTTCAAATAAGAGCGTGCGGGCTCTTAAAGAAATTTTCGGGACGTTTTTAGGTCCTTCAGCTGTCTTCTCCAAGATATATTCATTTGTACCAGTCTTGAAGCGATGGTGCAGCTGCTGGGTTGCCTTGAAAACATTAATGATGTTGTCAGAGATCTTGTTGATAATAAGCTCGTGAGGTACCGCTAGTCGCATAGCATCCGTCACTATGTCAAACATCTTGTCGTCATGAAAGCCTCCGGTAGACATCTTTCTGCGTGACTGGCGATAATCTAGGCGGACTGTCTTAATACTTGCAATACGTGCCCAAACCCCTCGCATGCGAGGTGCGCCGGCATAGAGGCGCACTAGTTTTGCGAAAAAGAATGGAGGTGACCATCTATGCCGACCAGCTTCCATATCGTAGATCTGCACCATTAAAGGGGGATCAGCCGGCATCTCAGCCTTGATCTGAATTAAGGAGGTCTTGATATCGAACGAGACAAGTTCTCTAGAATTCCGATTGAAATTGTCCATTTGATCCGTGACGGGGGAGTCTGGTGATATCAATGGAGGGCTTAGGTGTCCAGTCTTTGGACTCATTGGTGGCGGACGTTGCGACCCTGGTCCTCTCATAAACGCCTTACGCAAGACCATGATAGCTACACCTAATGAATAATGCCGGTAAAGCGAATAACGGATGAGGAGAGACCTCATATGAGAGTGAACGTGTAAGACTGGACCCTGAGAATCACTGTGTGTTGAGAGGGCCACCTCGAAGCGAGGCATTGAAATAAAGGGCTCAACCTCCCACTTCTCGGGCGCTTCAACCACGAAAGCTTCTAGGCCACGTGTATGAACTGTAAGCCTTCGTCCATCCCCATCATTCTGCTGCTGCTTTTTTCGGGGCGATGGTGGAACGGAAATAGAACTCAAGAACTCCGCATCAGGCATGAAAGATCTACTCGCTGCTCGTCTTCTAGAAGTTGGCCGGTTCCGTAGACTATCTAGTCTTTGAGCCCGATACTCGGCTGTCCATGAGTCTATCTGCAGCACAACTCCCCGAGTATTCCCGGGGAAATCATCGTCGATTCCGGTTACCTCGACACTAGAATCTTCGACCTGCACCGTAAAGTGAAGAAGCCACTGCGGCAGAGCGCGAACGATGTTATGCGACTTTTGTGATTTTGATCCTACACGTTTATCGGGTTCAACATCTAGCTTAAGCTGGCGGACTATTTGCCGTAATCCTTTTGTTATCTCAGGCCTAGTCATGCGGATCGCAAAAGTCTGAAGATGGCCGTTGGCAATAACATGGACGTCAGGGGTAGCTGAGAGCTGAATCTTTAGATCAAAAGACTCCGTATCAATCAGGTCAAAACGGCTTCCTTGGCTAG
Organism: Hypomontagnella monticulosa; assembly: GCA_902825475.1. Classification (NCBI taxonomy): domain Eukaryota; kingdom Fungi; phylum Ascomycota; class Sordariomycetes; order Xylariales; family Hypoxylaceae; genus Hypomontagnella; species Hypomontagnella monticulosa. Next base: position 966,547 of record CADEBF010000011.1, on the reverse strand, counting down.
TCTGATAATAAAGATGATGGGTTTGAAGCCGCACGGATGACACCAAAGAATAGTGTAGATCCTCAACTGCTGAGTGGAATGACTCGAGATCAAGTGAGATGGAAGAGATGGAGGAAATTATCAAGTCAAAATCATCCGGGTCGTTGGTCTTCTGAACTGGAGGTAGAGCTATTCTTATGACAGGCTCATGCATAGAGAATTTGATATTAGCCTTTGGCAGCAGGCGAGAAATGAGCATGTGTCTCTGTTGTGCGTGGGCTTTAGGTGCTTTCGGTCGAGGCTGGAGGAGAGCAAGGATTACCGGAAGATGTTTCGGGTCTAGGTCAACGGAAGGTGATGTAACGACCGAGTTCGCGAAGAGAATATTGGCGTTCCTCTCTTCAGCACTGCCAACCTCGGAGAGCTGTACCGTCTTTGAGGGTAGAGTAGTCTTGACCGTCGTAGTGGCCATAGGGATATATACCACTCTTTCCGGTTTGCCACTCCCATCATCGAGTCCCACAGAGATCGATAGTGCTGCAGCCAGAGCCTCATGCGCGATATCCTTTGAGGGAAAGTACATGCGATGTGCTGGAGATTTAGGATCTAAGCGATGAAGGTCAATGCCGACCTCCTTCATCGAAGCATTCAGAAGTAACGGCGAGCCAGCCGATTTTACAGCATTCACCCTCTTCGTAAGGCTGACAAAGCTAACTGCAAATTGCACTTCCTTGATTCCTCGGAGGATAGAGCTCACGAATTCCTTAGAATCGGAGACTGTTTGCATAAGTTCATGATCGGTACTACCAGGCTTATCCATTTCTTGAATAACCTTATCGACCGACACTTCGATCGTTTCGGCCTGTGTGTAGACATCCGAATATTGGCGCTTAGATTTCTGATAACGCTCAACGCAGTTCCGGACGTCATCGTAGGGGACATGTACGCGGCCTAATTTTAGAGCAATAGCCGCATCCCTAAGCCCGTCCAGCTTCTCATAGAGGAACCCATGAATGTTAAGTGTAGCAGTATCCAGAACCTCGATAGCCTCGCCCCCTTTGGCTGTAAATAAGACACTTCGTAGGGTGACAATCCATTCGGCGGATTGTTGTTGACGGTTCTTGTCGGACCTGGGCTGGAAGAAGAAACGAGCGCGATCAACCATACGATTCCTGGTATCCAAGGCTATAGTGAAGCTCCCGAACTGAATCTTCCCTGCGTCCACAATATTGACTGTCGAGTCAGTGGCTACGACATCGACTAGACGAAGCCAGCGAACACTTCGATGGAGTCGCTTGATTCGCTCCTTTATTTTTGTGAGCTGTTTCCAAGTAGCGCTTCGAGCGACCTCGAAGGTAGCCCGCCTGGAAAGTTGTGGTTTCCTAGCCGGGCCCTTCGTCTTGTCAGGCAGTAATAGTCCCTGCTCGGTCTCATCTTCATTCTCGCTCTCACCGGAGTCGGGTCCCGGCTGCTTCTGTCCCTCAAGCTCTTTAATGTCTACAGTTACAGCCAATTCACTGACAACTATACTAAGCCATGTGGGTTGGGAGAAAGTCGGACGGTGGAGATTAAGGCCGAGGCCCCTGATCTCGATCTTGATGCCATCTCTAGGAGTATAGGCTAGTCGTCGTAGGGAGAAATATCCTATTCGTTGTATGGATACACCGGTAAGTATTCGGATGACAGCAAATACAACGAAGGACGAGAGGTAGCAGAGGACGATGAGGCCGAAGATGAAGGTCGGGTTAAAGAGTGCCATAGCGACGGCGGCTCAAGCAAGGCGCGTCCCGCGTCGCTGGCTAGCAAATAACATAAGATTAGCATATACGAGTAGCTACAGACTCGAACACCTTGTTCTCATTCTTACATTGTCGCGTCGAGTGCTTGTGCTCCCTGCATCATCCGAATCTTCGGCAGGGGCACTTGTCCATTTCGCTGTGTACAAAATACGTATAATGGACCAGATACGAATAGCTTTATCCCTCCAATTGGCCCTTATAATTATTATCCCTCTATCCTCGGACACGTGCGTAGGTGAGGCTCTAGGTCGGTAGCTATTGGGGGAAATCAAGCAATAGCTCTAGTGGGCTAGGACTAAGGATTCGGCCGTATCGCTGTCTGTTGGGAGGGATCGCAAATGGTGACAAATGAGAACCTGAGAAGTAATGAGAAAAGGCTGTGCGATATGGAAGAATGGGTACCACTATGCACGTCACAATGCAGCCGCATTGGCACAAATCAGACCCAGTACGCTAAAGAAGGGGTTGTACCTCCTGTATTAATAAGGTTAATTCCGCTATGTAACTCGCACTGCGCATGGGAAGTTTCGCTACAGGGCTACTAACGTGGTAAGTAACCCCTCGAGATTGACGTGATTCAGCGAAGGTACTTCGGAGATAACATCAAAATTCACAAAGAATACTAACACATAACTACATAGTAACTTCAATATGAACAGTAAGAAAAGCAATGATTTTATGATGAGAATAGAATCAAGACTATTCCCCTGAGGTTTAAAAAGCATATTGTCATTACCGGCTGCCTCTTACCGAGAAATTACAATGTAAAATGAGCAATCCTGGAAACTTCGGTTACTCCCGCTATGTAACCTCCGTCCGAGTGCTCCGTCCATTCATTCAATCGGTGGGGCCGTCCATCCCAATATCTAATCAAGATCTGCTCTATTACATGTAATGTAAGTGCTCATTTCAGTCCGAGTCCCAAGCATCTCCCAGATGTATGCATGTGAGTACGATGGATATGTACCGCCAGCTTAATTATAATACAAACCAATCCACATAATACATTCTTGCCTATTCCTCGTTATTTCCGAGAGGATATTCCCCGCGGTTCCCCGAAACAAATCCTTAGAACTCCGCATATGCTTCCGATAGTCATCCATAACCCAACCGGTAAAAAAATTCGGAGTCGCTAGGTTAATATCACGCTATTATCGATTTTACAGTTTGGACCGAACCGCCTCTAGTCTATACTTGACGTCTTTGAGCGCCTTCGTCGTAGGGGACCAATCATCAAACTGTTTCAGCAACTCGGTTGTCTCCGAGTATAATTCCGTCTTGACAAACTCCTCCTCTAGTAACCCACGCATGATCCAAGGTAATAAGAAGGGGTTAGGGTTTGCCAGTCTCTCTTGCTTCTGGATTCGACAAGGCACGCCAGAAACGTTGCTAGTCTCGAGAGTGTGCGATATCGCCAAGCTATAGCACGTTAGCGGCGTTCCGACTCGTACTTCGTACGCGGATATCTCGGCAAGACTTACTCGTAAACTTGGTCGTCATCGTAGAGCCTTGAGTGGCCCTCTCCCGAGTAGAGACTTCCAGCAAGTGCCATGGACAGTTCACGTATAAGCCCATGGTCAGATATGCCTAAGTTTCGAAGTTTTAATGCGAAGCCCACTAAATGGGCGATGAAATCAGGGGCATGAACGCGCCCGTCTATAAAGACAGCACGATAAATGTAAGGATGTGATGCCGGTGCGTAAATGGCAGATTCCATAGGAACCAATTGGTCGTCGATGCTACCGATGTACTGTGATATTCAGTATTTATAATATCAAGAGTAGAAATCGAAACTCACTGTGACACGGGCACCATAACCAACGACAACTTCGAGTGCATGTTGGTATCTCTTGGATATTCCACTGTCAGGGTCCGCAAATTGCCACAGCTCTGCGGCAGAACCCATCAACACTATAGCGCCTGGGGTTAGCAATCGTTATTGAGAAGATGCCACGAAAGAGCAGTTACTTACTTCCCATTCCGGATTTGTAATCGGGGAAAGGCCCAAGAGAAACCCCAGCTGATAGTTCGCGTCAGTAACAAATTTCATAATGCCTGCCGCCGATATTTACTCACCCATAGCGCAAACACCAATTCTAGAGCGGGTGACGATTCCCAAATCTATTAATTTCTCGAGGAGCATCAGGCCGACAGGAACTCCTTGGGAATGGCAGGCTAGAACAACAAGGTCCGCGTCGCGAATATGTTCAATCCAATTCAAGAGGAGTTTCCATAAATTGTCGACTCTGTCCGCAATCTTCCCCTCGCCCTCGAGAGCAATCTTTTCGATTTCGCAGTCGCCACAGCCATTACGTTCAGCCCATCTCCGTATCCCCTCAGCGCAATGATTCGCGAAACGGATTGAGGTCCCTGTTGGTTGGCCTATCATCGGTCGAAGATATGCGGCTGGAAAAAGGCCATGTATTCCAATGGCGACAGCCTTCTTTATTTTCGGCATTTCTTTGACGAGATATACGTGGTTTGGTGGGGGTTGCTGCGTGCGTAGAAGTAGCTGTGCGATCTGCCTGATGATTGATGGGTTATCCTTCATACGATAGGTATTACGGAACGACGGTAGAAGTAAATTCGGCGCGGAAGATTTGCTTGAACTTGGTGTGGACGGTTTTGCCGGCGCCGTCCTTGTAGATATATCCGATTGTGGAGTTCCCGGCCTCGGTAATGCTTCATCAATATCCATGGATTGAGGCCGCACCCTCTTGTTCCTTTTAGATAAATCTGCCCTACTAGGCGCCTCCTTCAGAACTTTAACCGGAGGTTCCTTCACAGGCGAGGAACTCTTATCAACCTCAATACTGGTTGAGTGTCTTGGTTTCGTCTCTGAGCCATCACCGATTATAGCCAGTTCGCCGGGCTCTGAGGTGGAAGCCGCTTTCGTGCTATTCTTCCTACTTGTATCTCTCGACCAGAACGCCCACGTCGAACCACTAGACGGCTGGTTTGTTTCTGTTGTGTTTGACGGCGGAGCATCTTCCATAACTACATCCTCATTCTCCTTCGAAGCTGGCTCCTGGGTCGTCGACGTATCAGTCGTCGGTTGCGCCGTATCCGGAATCGTGGGGGGCGCTTGTGAGTACCAAAGTCCAAACCAAGAACCAGTGGGCTTATTAGGTTTAACGGGTTCCGGCGCGACGTCTTCCGGAGTGGATACAGGTTCTTGGTGTGTATCCGACTGTGCTTCGGGCTCTTTTGGTGTTTCCGTTTCCACGTCTTCGCCATTCGATATGACCGGCGCTGGTGCTGGCGATTTGCCAAACCATCCTAACCAACCAGAAGAGGTCTGCGGTCGTTGGATTGTTTCTGGCGAAAATTGAGATTGATTATTGCTATTACTCGCAGCCGCATTAGGGGCCGCTTGGTCCTTTGATGCATCATCTCCACCATCTCTTTGAGTCCCTTCAGCAACGTCGGCGTTATCAACCTTATTGGCCTCCTCAGGCTTCATGAGTTTGCCATCGGCTTGTTCAGGCGGCGTGCTTGTTTCCGAGATCTTAGGCAATGTTCCAATAGATTGAGCATCGGCCTCGCCAGAATTACTATCTTTCTTGGGTTCGAATCGGCTGAAGTCGGGGGAGACGTCGGGACGTGAAGTGCCACCCATGATTGTCTGATGTGAGACTTGGGTTGAGGCAGACGACTTGGGCGCTCGTGGCCAGGACCCGTACCAACTCCGCGACTTACGTACCTATGGCATATAGATGCTTTAGTTAGTGAAAGGCCAAGATATATAATTGAATATTCGGTATATGGCAAACCTTCTTTAAATCGTCAAGTTTTGTAGATTTGGGCGTATCTGAATCATCTCGTTTTACAAGTGGCATTGAGTGATTCGGAGCCGTGGACGATGATGCTTGTGACGCAACACTGCTACTGGCCTGTGAGGGTAAAGTTGCAGGCAAGCTGGTGTTACTATTCTCCTTCGCGGAAGGGTTTGGTCTTGCGCGCTTTCTAGGGCTCATCATGATCCGACGTGTGAAGCTTTGAACTCCATGGAATGTGTTTTTTTGTTGCCTAAGTTGATGCTGGCTATTACTCGTCGCGCTCACTACTAATACATACACTTTGGCTACAATGCACGTAGCTACCTAAACCTCGGGGCGACCCCCTGCTGCTCTGATAACCAAGACAACCAAGACAACCCACCAATAAAGTGGAGTGCATTAAGACCCTCGCCCCTCCATACATGTGCTGATGCACTAAGATAAGTACCCACACTAGCTCGCCGAGTACTATGTAACCTTAATCGCCGTGGCACCGATCTGCACGGTTCCAAGTTGTTATCAGGCTTATCGATAATCGATAGTCTACCTACGGCGAAAAAAAAGTTGTCCGGGTGGACAATTAGAAACGAAAAGTTGCAAGTGGGATTGATACTATAGGAAAATATTTATTCGGATCAGAAGCTTGCAGAGCATGCGCAAAACCCACAGTTGATTACTATGAGATAGATGATGAGTTCCCTCAAGAGGAAAGATGCCCCAGGGGTATCGTCGACTTCTAAAGCATCTAAAGCGCAGAACGACTCGCGTCCATCGAAACGATCCAAGTCCGACAAGGCGTCCGACAAGAAAGATGCAAAGCCGAGCTCCAATTCAAAGCATACCAGCGCACCCATTATCTCGCGCTTGAAGGAAGAGGAGCCCATATTTCCTCGTGGGGGAGGCAGTGTTCTCACTCCCCTAGAACAAAAACAAATCTCAATCCAGGCCAAGCAGGACGTCCTCTTCGAGCAAGAGTCGGGGCAGAGTGGGAAGAAGGCAGACCGGCCATCCAAGAAGAAGAGATCTAAATCGTCGGCGGGCGATAAACTTGGAAAATCCCACAAGGATGAAGAAGGTACAAAAGTCGAGAGTCTCAATTACAAGGTTAGTTCTGAATTGAGATCGCCTGTTCGAACCGCCTTTAATAACTATTGTAGCGACTTGTAAAGGGTTCTTTAGTCCTCGGGCAGGTTGCCGAAATCAACCCTTTGGAAATTGTCCTTGCTCTACCAAACAACCTCTCAGGCCATGTACCTATAACCGCAATCTCCGACACCCTGAACGACAAGATAGCAGCTGAAGCAGCTGATGAGGAGGAGGAAGATGACGCTGAGGACGACGGTGTTGACCTTAAGGCCATGTTTCAAATTGGCCAGTATCTCCGTGCCTATGTCACATCTACTACCGAAGAATCGACGGGCGGTTCGACCAAACCCAGGAGACGCATTGAGCTATCATTGCGCCCAGCTCTAGCTAACACAGGCTTATCTAGTCAAGATGTTGTTACAAACTGCACAGTCATGGCAACGGTCATCAGTGCTGAAGATCACGGTTTTGTTATGGAGCTTGGGCTGCCTGATTCAGATATTCGAGGATTCCTACCTCGCAAGGAATTGGCTGAAGATATACCCGACTCCCAGATGCAACCGGGAAGCGTCATTATGTGTCTTGTAACCGGGAAGGGTACCAACGGCAAGGTCGCACAGTTGACTACCCTTCCAAGCAAGATTGGAAAAGTTCAGAACTTCGCGTCAGAAGCAACCACAATTAACACGTTCTTACCAGGGGCTGCGGTGGAATTTATGGTATCCGATATCACGAAACGTGGAATAGTGGGCAAGGTTATGGGCTCATTGGATGTTACAGCTGATTTAATCCATTCAGGCCTCGGTCCTAAGGCTTTAGACCTCGAATCTAAGTACAAAATTGGGAAGAAGTACAAGGCTCGCGTCATATGTAACTTCCCAGCTGCCAAAGACCCGAAGCTAGGCATTTCTTTGCTGGACCACGTTGTATCCCTCACATCAAAGCTGGCGTCTTCGAAAAAGCTACCTTCCGAAGCTCTTCCCATATCATCAGTGGTAGAACAATGCACGGTCACCAAAGTCGACCCCGAAATCGGCTTGTTTGTCGATGTGGGCGTTGAAGGAGTCCCCGGATTTGTGCACATTTCTAGAGTTAAGGATGGCAAGGTCGATATGCTATCCGAATCATCTGGTCCCTATAAAACGGGTTCTATACATCGCGGCCGGGTAGTAGGCTACAACGCAGTCGATGGCATGTTCCATTTATCATTCGAGAAGCAAGTTCTGGAACAACCATTCCTACGTATCGAAGACATCCCCATCGGTGGGGTGGTCAACGGGGAAGTCGAGAAGCTGACGATAAACCAAGATGGTGTCAGTGGTCTGCTCGTTAAGCTGGCTGAAGGTATTGTTGGGTTTGTGCCCGAAATGCATCTGGCGGACGTCCGACTACAACATCCAGAGAAGAAATTCCGAGAAGGTCTCAAAGTCAAAGGCCGAGTTCTTTCAACTGACCCAGTCAAAAGACAGGTCAAGCTTACATTAAAGAAGACACTCGTAAATTCTGAAGCCATTCCCCTGAAGTCGTTTGAAGAGGTTACCGTTGGAATGCAAGTACCAGGTACTATTGTCAAGGTCCTTTCTAACGGCGCCATTGTGCAATTCTATGGTACACTCAGGGGCTTCTTACCAGTCTCAGAAATGAGCGAGGCTTACATCCAGGATCCGAAGGAACATTTCCGAGTTGGCCAAGTAGTCAGCGTCCACGTCTTGAATTTTGACGCCGATGCGCGAAAACTCTTCGTTTCCTGCAAAGACCCATCTGCCTTCGGCCTCGATAAACAAACTGCGCTTAAGAAACTCAATCTCGGGGATGTGGTCTCCGCTAAGGTTGTGCAAAAGACAGAAGACGACGTGCTTGTTGAATTAGTTGACGGTTCATTAAAGGCGATGCTGTCAGTATGGCAGCTCGCGGATCGACCTAGCAAGTGCCAATCCGCCTTGAAGCATATCCACGTCGGACAGACACTCAACGACCTGGTCGTACTGGACAAGAATGAAGGTCGCCGATACATAGCACTATCGCGGAAGCCCAGTTTCCTCAAGGCTAGTCAGGATGACAAGCTTCTCATGTCTTTGGATGGGGCTAAAGTTGGCGAGCTTCGACAAGGATTCGTACGAAATATTACGCCCACAGCTGCCTTTATTCAGTTCTGCGGCCAGCTCACTGCTTTATTACCCAAGTCTAAATTCCCGCAAGAAGACCAGAAGAAGGTGGACTTTGGGCTTGAAAAGTACCAATCCGTACTCGTTAAAATTGATTCTATCGACAGAGATCATGGCAGAATTGTTGCTGCGTCATCTTCATTTGAGGAAGTCAAAGTCTCGAAAAAGGACACAGCCTCTACACCATCAGCCAAAATGGAAAACCCAGTAGACGAGAATATTTCGTCATTGGATGACATATTCATTGGCAAAGTCACTAAGGCTAAGATCACATCAGTCAAAAGTACACAGCTTAACGTTAAGCTCTCCGATAATGTGTATGGTCGAGTCGACGTCTCTCAGGCTTTTGACAGTTGGGATAAGATTTCGAAACCGAAGTCACCATTAAGCACTTTCCGCACAAACAACATCATCACAGTTCGAGTTCTGGGTATCCACGATGCGAAAAACCATCGATTCCTACCTATATCGCACCGATCGACTCACTCGGTCCTCGAGTTATCCGCCAAACCAAGCGATGTGAAGAAAGACAACACGCAGGTCTTGTCGTTTGATAAATTGGAACTAGGCTCTACCCACCTTGGCTTTGTCAATAACATCGAAAAGAATTATCTCTGGGTGACCCTTTCACCTAACGTCCGAGGCAGAGTTAGCACATTAGAAATATCGGACGATGTATCTCAACTCGAAAATCTCGCTTCGAACTTCCCTATCGGGTCCGCCCTACGGGTTCGTGTTCTGGCTGTCAACCCAGCTGAAGGCCGTCTAGACCTCTCAGCGCGTTCTCCAGGCTCCTCCGCGAATCTCACGTGGGAAACCGTGAAGCAAAACATGGTTCTTCCTGGTCGGATCACCAAGGTCAATGAACGACAAATCATCGTGCAACTCAGCGACATCGTCTCCGGTCCGGTCCATGTCATAGACATTAACGATGATTATGGCGAGGCAAACACGCTTGCTTATAGCAAAAACGACATCGTCCGAGTTTCAGTCGTCGAGGTTGATAAGAGCAATAAGAAGATCCGGCTCTCAACTCGTGCTTCGAGGGTTCTCAACTCCTCTCTCCCTGTAAAGGACCGTGAGGTTACTCAAGTATCCCAAGTTAGCGCAGGCGACGTGCTTCGAGGTTTTGTGAAGAACGTATCGGATAAAGGGCTATTCGTGGGTCTCGGCGGAAATGTGACAGCGATGGTCAAGATATCCGATCTTTCGGATAGGTTCCTCAAGGAGTGGAAAGACGAGTACCAAGTTGACCAGCTTGTCAAGGGCCGCATAATCTCCGTTGATACCGCCACAGGCCAGATTCAGATGAGTCTTAAAGCTTCGGTCATCAGCAAGGAATTCGTTCCGCTCATCAATTATTCGGACCTTCAAGAGGGCCAAATCGTTACAGGCAAGGTCCGCAAGGTTGAGGAGTTCGGCGCTTTCATCGTCATCGAAGGCTCTGCAAACGTCAGCGGGTTGTGTCACCGCAGCGAGATGGCCGAGAAGCCTGTTGAAGATGCACGAAAGCTCTTTAGTGAAGGTGATATTGTCAAGGCCATTATTCTGAAGCTTGATAAACAGAAGAAGCGAATAAATTTCGGTCTGAAACCATCATACTTTGAAGATATCGAAGATATGGATGTCGACGACACCGACGATGATGATGCCGGCGTGACATTATTAGATGACGAGGACGGTGAAGACGAAGATGAAGACGAGGATGATGAGGACGACGATATGGAAGATGCCGGTGCCTCCGTACTTATTCGGGGAACCGATAACGATTCAGATGCGGCAACAGACGACGAGGACAGCGAAATGGCAGATGACGGTGTCGCCCCTCTCGACGCTGGCGGTTTTGATTGGTCTACTAATGCACTGGACAAAACCGACGCAATGGATGACGATGCCGACGGAGATGCGGATGCAACTCAAAAGAAGAAGAAGCGGCGAAAGCCTCAAATCGAAGTGGATAAGAGCGGTGACTTGGACGCATTTGGCCCGAGGACAGCCGTCGACTTCGAGCAACTTCTCAACCGCCAACCCAACTCATCCGCGTTATGGATCGAGTACATGGCCCACCAGATGCAAGTAAGCGAGCTCACAAAGGCTCGCGAAGTAGCGGAACGTGCCATTACGACTATTAGCAGCACCGAAGAGACGGAGAAGCTGAACGCTTGGATCGCTTATCTCAACCTCGAGGTCCGGTTCGGAAACGAAGACAGCGTTGAGGACGTCTTCAAGCGTGCCTGCCAGGTCAACGATCAGCAAGAGGTCCACCAGCGCTTGGCCAGCATCTACATTCAGGAGGACAAGGTCGGGGTAAGTTAAACCATAATTCTCCATCTCATAGAACAAAACTAACAATCATATAGAAAGCAGACGACCTCTTCCAAGCTCTAGTCAAGAAATTCGGCGCCAGCTCGCCGGAAGTCTGGTATAACTACGCGCACTGGCTACACGCAGTGCGGAACCAACCGGAGCGCGCACGCGCCCTCCTCCCGCGCGCCACACAAGCGCTCCCGAACCACGCGCGCTTCCCGCTCATGGTCAAGTTCGCAGCGCTCGAGTTCAACTCGCCGCACCGCAACCCAGAGCTCGGGCGCACCATGTTCGAGGGCCTGCTCGCGACCTTCCCCAAGCGCTTCGACCTCTGGAACCAGCTGCTCGACCACGAGGACGTGCCGGGCGCCGACAAGGCCGCTATCCGCGACGTGTTTGAGCGCGCTACTAAAGTGAAAGGATTGAAGGCTAGGGCAGCCAAGAAGTGGTTCAAGCGCTGGGCGGACTGGGAGGAGAAGAATGGTGATGCGAAGAGTCGGGAGAAGGTCAGTGCTAAGGCCGCGGAGTGGGTGAGGGCCAGGGCTGAGGCTAAGGCGTCGAAGGGTGAAGAGGACGAGGAAGATGACGAGTAAGAAAGAAAGTAACATAACATTGATGTGTTAACTCGTTAGGTGTAGTTCTGGTCAAGGGCCGAGTGACTGGTTCATCGTATAGATATCATCACAAGCTGATGATATGGGTTCGGCGGCAATTGCATTTACAAATCGGTCTATCTATATCAATGTCCATAATATGAATATTTAGGCCAGGCGTATAAAAATACTTATGTTACTCAAATCCAACTATTTCGAAAAGATCACCCTGCAGATTTGACAAGCTTCTTGGAGAAGCTTATCTCTGCGAGCCACGTATAAAATATAGCATAGACATTCACATCAAACCAAGATTCAAGATTTGCCGACTTCTCTTCGCTATTTTGTTCATACGTACTACCTACGTACACACATGCTTTTGGTATTGCCTCTCTCTAGCACTCACTCACTTCCTCTTCTTCACTTCATCTCATAACTCGATCAAACAAAATCCTAAAAACGCCTCAGTACCTACTAGGCACCCAGTCACGCGGAGAAAACGCAATCATGAATCTGACCGTCCCCCTTAGGCGCCCCCTAGTACTCCCCAACCGAAGTCTGCTTTTATGTATGTCAAGAGGAGGGCGAAAGGAAAACTAGGTGATGGTGGTGGTGATGGTGATGGTACATTCATTCAGATCAAGGCCGTGACGTGACGTGCCATCCGCCTATCCTAGCCGAATATGCAAGAGACCCCTTCCGTCCCTCTTCCACCCCATCTCTCCAATGCTGCTGTAAATAAACGAGTTCAAGTAACTGTCATGTCGCGTCTATACTTTTACATGTTATCGATCGTCGTGTCGAAAAGGGGAAAACATAAAACCAAGGGAGTAAGTCGACCGTAGCATAGCAAAGGTACCTAGGTAGTTTGCCGCTGTCCAAATTCAATTATCGCTTCCCGATAACCCCCTTTTCTTTTCTTTTCCTTTCCTTTCCTCCGCAGAACTAGCTGGCTAAATCGACGACTTCTGGGCCCGCGCTATCATCATCTCCATCTCAGATGGATCGCTCACGCTCCGCTGGCGCTCCGTTCTCTGCTCGTCCCCGGAGCTACCCCCGGACTCGTCGCCGCTATCTTCGCCGTATACGATGTGCCTAAGGACGCTCTTGTCGAATAACTCGATCACCAGATGGCGGTCCTGCAGTCTGTAGTGATGGCACTCGAGGAGCGACAGGACTTTACGGAATAGAGCAGGCTGCCGGAATCCCGGGACTTTCTTGTGCCGTAATTGGAAAAGCTCCGCCTTGGCTTTCTTATAGAGCACCATGTTACCCAGCTCAGTCATGAGTTCTAGAATTCGCCGGTTCGTCTCGTCTTGCTCCTGGATTTCGACGGGTGGCGGTTCTAAAATTGTCTTCTGGGTATCTAACAGCGCGATATTGGCTGGGATCTCGTGCTTCCAGGGTTTAAACGAGAAGAACTTGGAAAGATTCGTGGGGACACAGAGTCCCAATGACATTCCGAGGGGAGTCGTATTTGACTCCCAGCCATGTTCCGAAAGTATTTCCAGCCCATGCGTGGACCTTGATATCAGCCCCAAGACGAAGAAGGCGGTGCCTCGAAGGCTCATTACATCGTGAGACTCGGCGATCTTGACAATATGTCCTACAACATCGGTTGATTCCAAGAACGGGGCACCAAGCTCCATGGAACCAACATTCCCTACAGCCCACAAGCATCCCTTAACTTTCGTGATGAGTTCAGGGTCTTCCGACTGCATCCCATACTCTCTAATGGTTGACGCGAACTCCTCGAAATGGCCTTTATCCTCGAGCAGTTTGCAACCTTCTTTCGTGCGTGATAGCTCGCGGTAAAAATGAGGCGGTACGTGATTGTCTTGGTCCGTGTCTAGATCGTCTTCATAGATGCTCAGTCGATGTGGTTGGTCTTCTTGGGTATCGATAAAAGAGCGTGCCAGACTAGCTTCTATCAGGCTGACGTAGTTATCGTTACGTCCAAGGAACCAGTCATCCATCTCGTTGCTTATATAGTCCAAACCATCCAGATAATGATATCCGATTGACGTAGACAGGAATCGGAGCAATAAAGGAGCTCCAATTTCGCCAAGGTGGTCCAACGCAGGGCGGCATTCTACTATGTACTCCAGCAAGGCTTTGCTATTGCAGGCCTTCTCAAGAATCTTAACGGCTGTGGCACATACCTCGACCTCTGGATCATACAACTGCGTGACAAGCAGTTGGATTGCCCACTTGGAGTCCGAGATGATCTGACCTGTAGGTGTAACCCGCTGTCTCGTCGCATACTTCCTGAGCATGTTGGTAGCATGTATTCGCATCTCTTTCGTGCCAGCTGTTAAAGCTTTCGACAAAAGCACACGCGGGTGACCTTGAAGACTGTAGTCCAGGTTACCAAGCAGCAACTTGATGAGATCCGGTCTTTGCTTGAAATCAACAATATGATAGATCATGTTAAAAATTCGCCACCTCTCTAGCATCTGGAGTCCTTTTGGGTCGCTACTTAAGACGCCAAGCATGGGAAAATAACCACCACACAACGTATCAGTGAGGCGGTCTCTTGAGAACATCGGATACTGCGCGGTCAAACCACTCGTCTGTAATTCACCATTAGCACATATATATTCAAGGAATTGAGAATGAGTATATCCTTACCGGATCGCATTGAGCCAAGCACTCAGCGATTTGCCTGAGCAGCTTGTTATCCGCGAGGTATTTTATCCCCTCTGCCGTCTGGAGCAGCGTATGCATCAGAGCACACCCAACCCTCACATATTTCTGAGTATTTCGCGTAGCTTTGATCTCCGCAAATTTAAACTTGAAGGGCCGATAAAAGCCTACTAATCTCTTCGCGAATTTTGATGCCTTGATGGCTTCTTCCACACGCTTGCCGTTCATCAATGGCCCCTCGATGATCTTAAGAACGACATCCCAGTTCCATTTGGAAGGGTTTGAGTGACCAAGAACACCTGAGTCTATCAACAACTGACGGAAGGTGGCGTCATCCGTGTTGATCAGAACATTGGCTTTGGGTGCCTCTTCTGCATGACCCATATTCTCTAGCATACTACTAGAAGGCAGATAGCCGGCAGCGTAGCCAGATGGAGATGACCGATATAGTGTGCGACTCACACTGCTGATCTGGTAAACGATCCCAGTCGCGTTAAAATGTGCCTCATCATCAAAGTGCGAGGCAGCCGCGAATAGTTCGGGGAGCAACTGAAGTTCGCTACTCCAAGAGGAGGGGAGAATCCTACTCGCAAGTTTGAGGGTTTCGCCAATGAGTAAAGTGGTTTTTCGCTTCAACGTTGGATCATCGGTATCCTGAGCGACTTGAAGCAGGCTGGGCATCATTCCCGCCTTGATAAAAATCGCCAGAAGCAATGCGGTATAATGCTCTACGAAATTTTGCTCCGCGCCGTCATCCTCGTAGACGGTTTCTTCCTTGCTTGGCGTCGACGTTTTCAGTGTCGTTACTCTTCCATACGTTGTCAAACGCCGCCCGGCAAGATATGATGTGGCCCACGCAGGAGGCTTGATGCGAAGAAGTGAATAGAGAAGATCTATCACAGTATCCCGGAGAGTTGGGCTAGGTAGCATTAAACTCGATATTAAGGAGCCGATTGCTCTGAAGTTATACATGGACAGAGTCATGAGCCCGGACCAACTCTTCAGAGCAGAAGCGATCGCCTTGGAATTCTGTTTGACGACCCCTTCATACGTGAACAAAGCATCGGTGAAGGCCGTAAACAACACCTCCAATTCATATCCTGCACGTAGATACTTTCGCGTGTGCGGCGCATCTAGTAGGTAGAGAAAAGCTGAAGACAATGAATCGGGGGATTTGTAGGTACCTTCAGCGAGTGCTTCCGACAGCGGTACCAGGCCGCCAGACGCTACAAGCAACGCGGGATCTCGTAAAAGAACCTCAGCCAGGGTCTCGATGCAGATTGGTCGTAATCGGTCTTCAACTTGCTCGGCGACCGCGGCGATAGTCCTGACTACCGCTCTAGACACCTCACGAACACCATCCTTCACATCCAGAAAAGCACGGACGAACTTGAGGGCCTGCTCACGTTCCACATCGGCCTTGCGATCCTTGGCGAGAGACACAACCACCATAAAATCCGTGTTTAAGGCGCGTATTTTCTTGAGGGATGCGATGTCGGAAATGGCATAACGCAGCATTCGGTATCCCGCCGCCACAACTTCTCTGCTACCGCTGAGCAGCATGACCTGCATCCTGTCTCCAAATACAGACCACACCAAATCATATTTTAGTGTCGGGTGTCTCTTAAACAGATCCACGAGATTGTTGGCACCTCCAACATAGTACTCTGGTGTCATGCCCTCCACCTCCAGAGCTTGTAATATCTCCGCAAGCGCAAAGGTCGGGGATTCTGTCGCCTCGTCGACATCGGACCCAGCACCACTCCTGGATGCGCTTGGAGGTGAGCGCAGACCGCTATTAGATAACAGGCCCTCGTTTCGAGTCCTCGTCGGCGTACTAGGCACGGCTTTGGACCGTTGCGCATCGGTAATCCTCTGCTTCAACTCCTTTATTCTCGTATTGGAAGCCGTGAGCTCGGCTTCCACTCTCTGGCGTTGCTCTTTGGTCTGTTTCGCCTTCTTTGCATTTAGAGCTTCCAGCATGTTCTCGCTTCCCTCCTTGATCTTCAACTCTCGTACCAGAGAGTCTTTCAGCGCATTAAGAGTATTCTCGGCAATAGACGTCTCATCGTCCTCGTCAATCTTTTCGTGGATGTAAAGGTCGGCTCTGGAACCTGCCCTTGACTGCATAGTCTGACTTCGTAGGTCTGAACTAAAACTGCCCGGGGGTTGAGAAGGGTTCAATGATAAACCTCTCGGGGCGAGGGAGGAAGCCGCGGAGGCCATGTTTCGAGGACCACCTGCCGGGGCATTGGGTGGTTGGAGACTGCCATCTCGGTCGAGACTGGGGCGCGAAGCGGCAACTGGAGAACTAAGTGAGTGTGAAGGTTGGTTCGCTAACGACTTCTGAGTCGGGGTCGCGGAGGTGCTCAGCATGGTGGCAGACCCGACCAAATTCCCACCGTCTGGGACAAGGCCGTGGCGCCACTCATGGAGAGGAGCGAAGATGTGGTCGGGCGAGGGATGTACGTGTTGGACTGTAACGAGCGACCGATTTCAACCTCAGGAATCAAGTTGACGCGAAAAGGCGAGGATCTGGTTTAGATAGGAAAATAGACAAAATCGCAAAAAGGGACTAGGGACGACTAAGAAGGCACAAACAGCCCAAGTCGTTATCATGTCTCATACAATGTCTCTCTTGTTAGATCAGTTGGGTATATGTTAGGTAAGGAAAGAAGCTCGAAGATATTATTTGTGGTTGTCTGGTATCCATGGATCCATTCGTACTTGCAGTTCTACTATTCTAGCCTTCCATGGTTCTAGGTACGACGGCGGGTCGGATTGCGACCGACTGCGCCAAGCGCCAAGGAACGAACAGGGAACATTGGGACGAAGGTGGAGCAGTTAAGTCAATGTAAGTGGAGGAATATATTCGGTACGTACCGAATCTTTGGATTTCCCCAACTCCAGATTAATCAATTGATGCCCTGTCAACCTTATACAGTGTTTTGATATCACAAGCTTCAACTTCTCTTTTCAATAGGTTAATAGAGAATATAAGTTGAATCCATGATGTTTTCTAAGAACTCATTGCTGCCTACTAGGTTTCATAGTAGTATTCAGAATGTGACCATTCCACTTGATGAACACTGAATAATGCCGTTGAGCTAAGGCAAAATTCCATATACATGTATCAATATTATTCATGTTATCGCGTCACCCAATAGATGTCTACTATGAAATTATCATGTATGTCTCGGGTTCTTAGATTAATAACTGCCTAGTACATATTGCTTTAATCATTGCGAAGGTCTATGTGTACTCAGGTAAGCGTAAACAACACTCTTCCTTATCTTACTACAAGTTCTCATACCAATACACTTACATGCAGTTGAGTTTCGAGCCCCATAGGCATCTTCTAATAAGACCTCAAGATCTCAGGACAAGTAACAATTAAAGGCTTTGATATAATATCAAGAAACTAGATGAAGCGCTCATCCGAGAAATGAACATCCCAGCTACCCCAAAACAGAACAACCATATCACTTCGCTCCCGGATCCGCCTCCTCGTACGTGTTTCCGAACCCGACCTCATCAATCCAGAGTTGCCTAGTACCCTGAGTCCCTTCCATATGCTTATCATCGTGCCAGCTATTCGCATACAAGCCGGCGCTGAACTGGAACCCGTACTTCTTCTGGGCGTCCCTGTAGGTCGTGATGATATTGGACTGCTCTAGTGCCTCCTCTCCATCAAACCACACCTTGTAGTAACCCGTACTATCGCTCCTCCACTTAGCCTGGAGCACGACGCGGTGCCAGGTACCCGGCTTGACGGACCCGATCGTGAACTTCTTCAGTGTGCTCTTGCACATGT
Source organism: Hypomontagnella monticulosa (assembly GCA_902825475.1). Taxonomy (NCBI): domain Eukaryota; kingdom Fungi; phylum Ascomycota; class Sordariomycetes; order Xylariales; family Hypoxylaceae; genus Hypomontagnella; species Hypomontagnella monticulosa. The sequence continues at coordinate 948,379 of CADEBF010000011.1, read as the reverse complement.
TGCCGCCCTTGCTGCGGATCATGAGCTGGTTCCCCTCCACCCACATCATCATCGAGGGGATGAAGTCGTCGCCGCACGTGTTGTCGGGGTTGTCTTTCAGGTTCGAGATGAACTGCGCGATGTTGTAGGATTGGCTCCCCGAGGTGTCCCATTCCGAGTGCAGCCTAAAGGCGAAGCCGTAGAACCCCTCGTCGCCGACCCTGTAGATGTCCCGCTTGAACACTTCCGAGTGGTATCTTCCGGTGTAGCTCGGGTCGTACACCTGGATGACTTTAATCGAAGTATCCGGCTCATATGACACGTTGTCGACTTGGTTCACGGTGCCTTTGTTCTCGTGGTTAGTCCCGTCCCATTCGGCTACCGTCCCGTGGTTTTTGAAGACCGGCGTGGCGGAGACCAGTATGGAGGGCACTAGAAGAGCTAGTGCTGCGATCTTTGACGTGAACATGGTGAAAAGAACGTATTTGGCTCTCTAACTATGCGGTGAGATAGAGAGCAAGTTGGACACCTATGGTTCGGACTGGGTAGCTGTGTTCTGGTCGGGATGTACCTACACTTATATACATAGCTAGGTATTCGGAGCGACGCGCTGATGCTGCTTCTCCAAATACGACCTTCCATATCAGATCTACGAGCAATGCAAGGTATGTTACGGTTTTAGCCACGGGGTATTCACGGAACGTAGTACAAAGGCAGCCCCTGAATCAGCTAAAGCCGTAATTTTACAGAGCGTCGAGTGAAGAGCTCCCAATGTGCAAAGGCCTACGGGGTGAGGAATATGGCCTGCCATATTTAGGAAGCCAGCCCCTTGGGGATGACATCACATACAATCCGTGATAGGAAATTGCGCGAGGCTGCCCGTACATAATCAGGAGCTCGATGATGGGCGTTGACGAAGGCCGTCAGCTTGTGTTACGGAATCTCATGCAGATCATCTAACTGAGATCAATTAGCCGCAGCTAAAAGGGCTGGTGGGATTCATAAACAATACCATATAGGAAAGAGTGAAGATGTGGTTTATTAGGTTGGAGTCGTGTTGGCGTCAGCAAGTCGATATAATGCCGAGCTTTCGTCGAACGCCCATTTCTAGGTGCTACATATCTTCAGCCTCCACAAGTCTAATTTTAGCTCTCATATAATGAATATATTTCAATGAGATTTTGACATTGATATCTGTCAAAGTGTAGGTCTAGAATGTGATGTCTTTTGGTTAAATCATTCTCGCTAGGGGCCAGTTTGGACGTCATGGTTTCTATATTGGTAGGTTGCAAATTGGGGAATCGCCATGATGAGTGCCAGTTTTCCCATCGGGAAAATGAGTAGCGAGTCAGCATGGCCCCGGAGAAGTACCATTATGCTGTCGTTCAACGGACACGGGGCAATTGGTTCTCCTTATGGGGAATTCGACGCAAGCATTGTTGTCGTGGCATCACACCCGATCGCCGCCGTTATCTCCCTCGCTGCTAAGTGGACGTACCAGCTCCGAGCTCTCTTTTTGCATGTTTGGATAGGACATTGTGGTCTGATTATGGATGTTGATGTTAGCTAGAGCGGTCTAGCTCTCTTACTCACGAAAATTTGCCCGCCAACGAGATATGACTCGTCTATTCGCCGGCTACTACATGTGTGGTTTTCTCCCCTCCTGACGAGGGCTCAGTTAGCGAGAGCACTCAGCAGACCGGCAGAATGCGTGTGTTCGTAATCGGCTTATTGTGGTTGTCCTCAATGGACAGAATAACCGTGACCTACATGAGCTGAGCGAATACATACGCCATACACGGTCATATGTAGGAACACGGGGTCTTGGTGCTCTTCAATCTCTGGTCGTGCCCGTTAAGATGACATCAATTCGCCCCTATCTAGATCGCAATATCTGAATCGTACGCTGTTTATCTCAACATCCAACTACTATAGTAGATTAGTAAAGGACTGTGGGTAAAGGCCGAGAAGATGAAGGGGAAGGATTGGTGGTAACTCGGTCAATTAGCCCCGGTGAGATAAGAAGCTTGGATGTTCTTATCGCCGGCCGAAGGAAGAGCTCTGACAAGGAGGGGCTGGAGGTAGGTTCGCTTCGCAGGTAGGATAACCATACCCATGGACCCGATTACGGTAGGAGACGGCCATAATTTGTAGGGGAATCGGCGGGCTCCGTGAAAGAGGACCAGGTACGGCAAGGTACGGGAATGATGAACTATGGTGTATAGAGCCGCTAAAATTGCCATTAAGGAAGCTTGCGGCGCTTTAGACTCTTTAGACCCGTCCGGAACTCTTTAACTGGGTCCATTTTTATCATTTTTGACTAGGAGCTCCCCTCCTTTCCCTCCTTTCTCTATACCCGCCGCCCGCTTCTTGTAGCTCTTGTGGCTCCTGTGCCACCACCTACCTCATACACTACGTACATTACATAGTACCTTACCTTACTGGGTACGGGCATCTGGGTACAATGTAGGTCTATAGGTCTACTGGTAGCTCCCAAGCTTCCTTCCTATCGGTAACCGGCGGGCATTGGGGACTTTTCCCTTCATTTTCATCTTCAATGTCGTATGCACCCGCACCAGGCGCTTTCCGATCTGCAGTAGAGCCAAGCTGCCATTGCTCCTCTGCCATATTGTCTAGGACCCGAATTTGGGTCTACTACGCCCCTACGAACGCCCCTTTGCCCCTACGCCCCTGCATCCCCAATTCCACATTCCCCATACTTAAACTCCCTGGTTTTACGTATGCAAGCTGGATTTGTGGATGGAGGGTCGGTAGTAGCTTTGTTGGTGAACTTTGGGAAGCTAGCTATCTCTTACGTTAGAGAGGTCCGAGGCAAATATACATACATGTAGGTAGGTACGTATATACATATATACAGTCATGTAGGTACTTGCAAGGTGTGGAGGTAACTCCAGCTCCATCTGAGGTGTATATAAGGACGCAGGCATGATTGTATCTTGACTAAATGCGCCCTTTTCTCTCCTTCGTAGACTGGTCCATCCATTGCTTCTCGGTTTCCTGTTTTTATTTCTTCTTCTTGCTACTGTTGCTCCATCTCAGATCATCTTGTTTCATTGTGACTATACGAGATCGATTCACCTCTAAACTTTTTGCATCACGTTGCACCAAGCCATCCCCTTATCAAACAGGGTTCTCGGAACTTCAGGTCTCGGACGTCGAATTTTTTTTTCACGAATTTCCTATCTTCCCAAGAAGTGAAAAACAGGGGCAAGGGAAAGAAGAACAAGAAAGGAGAACGAGAATTCTAAGATTCAAACATATAATTCAGATTCGAGATGCCCGTGGTTTCAGCAGCTCGCTACGGAAAGGACAATGTCCGCGTGTACAAGGTCCATAGGGACGAGGCGTCGGGCACGCAATCCGTGACAGAGATGACCGTGTGCTGTCTGCTCGAGGGCGAGATTGAGCGGTCGTACACGGTGGCGGACAACAGCGTTGTCGTAGCTACCGACTCTATCAAGAACACCATCTACATTAAAGCCAAGGAGCACCCCGTAAACCCACCGGAGCTGTATGCTAGCTACCTTGGTCAACACTTCCTAGACACATACGGCCATATTAATGTTGCCAATGTCAAAATCGTGGTCAAGCGGTGGACCCGTATGGTCATCGACGGAAAGGAGCACCCCCACAGCTTCTACCGCGACGGCGAGGAGACTCGTAACGTCGAGGCCCGTATTACCCGTCAAGGGATTGAAATCACGAGCGGCATCGCGGGACTCCTGGTCTTAAAGAGCACGGGGTCAGCCTTCCATGGATTCGTCCGTGACGAGTTCACAACTCTCCCTGAAACTTGGGACCGCATCCTGTCCACCGATGTCGACGCCACCTGGAGGTGGAATACCCTACCAAATGTGGCGGCGGTCCAGCAGAAGGTAGCCCAGTTCGACAAGGCCTGGGAAGACGCCCGTAAGATCACCATGAAGACCTTTGCCGAAGAGAACAGTCCTTCCGTCCAGAACACCATGTACAAGATGAGCGAACAAATCCTCGAAGCCGCACCCGAAACCGCCTCCGTTACTTACACCCTACCGAACAAACACTACTTCGAGATCGGTGAGTTTGCTCGTTTATCATTCGGAGTAACTATAAAAGTAGTGCTAACCATATCAATTTTGTAGACTTATCGTGGCACAAGGGTCTTAAGAACACTGGCAAGGACGCGGAAGTGTATGCGCCTCAGTCCGGACCCAACGGTCTCATCAAGGTCGAGGTTTCACGATCCTAAATGCTCATCATTATGGATATGATATGTACTATGTCCCCGGCGTTAGCGTGGGTCTCCCTTTGCTTTTCGGTCGTAATTCTAGGAGGCAGTTAATCTTGACTGGACGACGAAATCGTCACTGCATTAATATCTAAGCGGTTGCGGTATGTTCGTTAGGATTTAGATCCCATCTAAATAAAGACCAAATCATATCTTATGAACTCATGTCTGTAGTATGCTCTCTTTACATACCTGTTGTGAACACGAGTCGTGCTTATATCGACTAAATGTTGAGTGTTCTCTCATCCGTCCTAGCCACCCAGTGCTACTCTCTCTCATATGCTCGCCGTGTCGATTGTCATGAGATGTTTTCATTATATGTATATACAACGTAATACATAGCGGATATATCGAGCCAAGCCTTCTTGGCAGTTACCGCTCTTAGATTTTCAAGCCGTCTAAGCCAGCTTCAATGTCCTATAGGCCCTTATCAATTCATAGTGGCTCACTATAACCTTTCCACATCTGCCTGTCTAATAGCCTTGACCGCCTCACTCCAGCCCTCCTTCCCAACCTCCACACCGCCAAACCGCAGCAGGTTCTGCTTATAGGGGTGGGCATCGCCCTCAAAGGCCTTCAGCCTCGCGAGCCTCTTATCCCGTAGCCTGTTCTTCGGGAGCATGCCACTAACAGCCTTCCGCAAGACCTCCGCGCCGCCGTGCTTCGCCATAAGCACATCCATAGTAACAGAACGCAAAGAACCGGGTCGAGTGTTATGGCGGTAGTAGGTCTTCTGCCACATCTTGCGGCCGGTAACGTGCAGCGCGGCGCAGTTGGTCACGACGACGTAGTCGCCGCAGTCTGTCGACGGGTCCCAGATCGGCTTGTGCTTGCCCATGAGGATCACGGCGATGCGCGACGCCAGGCGCCCGAGCGACGGCGGCGTTACGTTCGGTTGTGTGGAGAGTGTTGGGTGCGGTGCTGAGGCCGAGATGTGGTGCCATGCGCGTGAGTACGCTAGCTTCGTCTGTTTTCCAGTAGTTTGTCTATTAGTTTCCTAATTTGCTATGCGGTATCGACGGATGCCGTTTGAAATTGAGCTGAAAAAGGCAGTGGAAAGCTTACCAGCCCAATAGTCTGTGACATGACGACGGCTCTCGAGGAGCTTTAGCCCCTCGTCGTCAATTATGTGGGTCTATATGTGCAAAAATATTCAATGGGAACACATATAGAACCCAAAGGGATCTCCTTGGTGGTGCAATGGCACGTTTGTCGTCGAATTCGTGATATTGCTGAGTATCTAACGCCGATGTAGATAATTAGGAGCGATAGCAGAATTCGATATTTGGAACATCACGTGCCCGGCAGCTACCGAGCTCATGGATACGAAACTTATCGATAAGATGATTGGTCAGGCTAACTTAGAATGGAAACGTGGTGGGTTGTGTTATGACGCTATAAGCTCCGAGGACCGAGTTCGCAGATACAGCAAAAAGAAATGCGATTTCAAAGCAGCTTTTTGGCTTATTACATTGTAGAAAAAGGTGGGTTTCTATCGTGTAAGTGAACGGCTTCTAGTCTGTTCTATGATAGGTTCGATATTTCTATATCATGAAGTCCTCTACTTCCCCTCTTAGATCTCTTTACGATATACGATGCTGAGATATTTACACGGTATCTCATTCCGCTCTTTTGCTACAGGTACTGGCTTCGTTTGTCTTGGTTACGCTACCGAGTCATATTTCCATCGTAACAAGCGAGAAACATCGGTTTATCTAAATATATACCCCGTCGCCACCGACAAGATGGCAGTTCAGAACCAAATCAAGACTCCTTTCCAGGTTCGTCTATCTACGTTCACCTCTTATACTCTCAACTCAATATGGTCCATCTATCGAAATAGTGAGGGCGGGGTATAAATAGCATCGGAAAGAAGAGAATACTATCGAGTTTCGCAAGCAAGACATGATAGGCTGATGACAACGTAACCATATCATATAGACCCTATTCGCTGTGCCGATGACATGTGATCACTGTGTTAAATCGATTTCGGACGCGTTATATAGTCTCGAGGGTATCACCAAAGTCGATGCCAATTTGAAGGACCAGTTAGTAGCAGTCGAGGGGACTGGTAAGTTGTTTTTACCCCTTCACGTATAGCACTATTCTGAGACTGACAGGATTTGGTCCCTAAATAGCTGCGCCGTCTGCGATTGTTAGCGCCATTGAAGCAACAGGCCGGGACGCCATTCTACGAGGGTCCGGCACCTCAAACAGTAAGTTTCAACAATCATGTTTCCTTCCGTAATAACTAGCCCCTACCAATTCAGGTTGGTTCATGCGAATACCGGTCGTTATTTTTGGACCGCATTGTTTCCGAGGCATGCTGTCCATATTTCCCCCACGTGGAGGGCTCTCCCAGATCTGGAAAGATATCTAGCTTCCTTATTCAGCTGGCTGATGCGCATCCTTTCAGGTGCGGCTGTGTGCATTCTCGAGACGTATCACCGCAACGAAAAGGGTGGTGAGGCACTGGTGCCGGCCTCCGCTCCCGAGGCAGCCACCGAAGGATCGGGAGAGAGTGACAGGGAAGTTAGGGGCTTAGCTCGCATGGTCCAGGTCTCGCCCACAACAACCTTAGTGGACTTGACTGTTCGCGGTGTTGCGCCTGGCACCTACGCCGCTAGCATAAGAGAATATGGTGATCTCAAATTCGGCGCTACGTCTACGGGCCCGGTATGGGCGGGCGGCAGCGGAACTACTCAACCTCGCGGAATCCTCGGCACTGTCCAGGTTGGTAGTGATGGCCGGGCTGCGGTATTCTTAGATCATCCCTTCCAAGTCTGGGAAGTCATCGGACACGCCATGGTCGTTTCGAAGCAACAAGACGGGGTGGCGGAAGCGGAGTTGAAGAACGACGAAAACACCGTCGTCGGAGTTATTGCGAGAAGTGCCGGCATGTGGGATAACGATAAGACAGTATGTTCATGTACCGGGAAGACGCTTTGGGAGGAAAGAAAAGACGAAGTAAAGAAGGGTATGATCTGATGTTCGAATCGGATCGGTACTAGCCTCCGGATCGTCAACACATACATATTGAATATGTATGTAGGGTCGCTCTCGAAAGGTCTTAGCACCTGCAAGCGTTTGATAGAAAACAACTAACCGTGAAAAATCACCCGATGTCAGTTAGGCCATCGAATCAGGATTCTCGAGCACGTCAGCCTTGCTTAATGGTTCCGTTCCTTCCCACACGGTTGGAGACTGGCGATGTCTATGTAAAGACCCTGCTGCTTGTCATGCAGCTATTCAGGGACCAACTCCTGGGTATTCATTTTGACAACGATTTTAGCAGCTCATCACGTCGCCATTCGCTGTGACATTGCTGTCATTGGCGGCAGTTCATCTTAACGCACGCTGTAGTTCGGCACTCTTGTTATAGAAATAGAGTACATTGGACGACATTGCAGTAAATCAGATGACAGATCTGCTCTGCTCATGTCATTCGATATGCTCAAACAATTAAGCGATCCGTAGCAATAAACCCATATCTAGGGGCTTCGGGATTAGAATGCCGAGCACCTTGCCTAGAAGAGCTCCCAACGGAATCGTGCGATATTGTTTAGGTGATGGCACCACGGACCGGCCCACGGTGGCACCACCTCCCATACATCGGTATACATGCAATCTCGTGATAAAAGACCGCCAAGACTCGCCTCGCTAAGAGCCCATTACTACATTGATCGCTGACATCCATTAAACCAAACGAAACATTGTTGGGATGAAGTTTCGATAGTCAATTCACTCTTGCGCGTCTCGCTCTTATCTACGGAACTAATGAGGAGACTGCAAAAGGGGCGCGAATAGTTCCAAATCTACGAATAGGAGAGAGCATATCTCTAAGTTATCCCTTCCTCTCCCGTTTAGAGAGAAAGAATTCATGGGTAGGGGTTCCTTCAGAAGCCAAGTCTCCGTCCGATATACGTAGTAATATCGAGAGCTTGGCCTCGCCGTCAACTTTCGGGTCCTGGCCGCCGCCGGCTTACGTACGTCTAGAACCTACATGCGAGACTGGCATATCCGGGGTGAGAGTTAGGCAGTTCGTGCCGCAATTCTCATACCCTATCTTATCTCGGGGAAAAGTAATTGACCGCACTTTGACCCGGATCTTCACCGTAGATAACCTTATTAAGGACAACTTGGTCCAATGCGCGTACCATAGGACGGATTCTGTAGCTGGATCCTCTCAATGCAAACCCTGTCACAAAAGCGCCGAGAGTCCCACTTAGCGGTGACCGGAAACACGTGGAATGAGACGAGTAAGATCAGTTCAAACAGAAGAATATTCTCAGAGAACCCAACAACGGTACCTGCCGGAGCATGTCGTTATGCAAGCAAGGATAGCAGGGATCCCACATAGAGTCTACATATGCGCCCGACTTCGCCGTGACCCGTTAGCAATGTCTAACATAAAGAAGTGGGATAACCTAGGAGAAAAAATGCAGCCACTTTAGCCCATCATCACCCGCAGACGAAGGATCAACAAGCCTCAAGATCTAAGCGATAAAGTCTAACTACAGTCGCTACCTCAACAGAGAAAAATAAATAACCTTCGCTGTAAGTAGGGTCTAAAGGATCGATGAAGGATCAGTCTAGTTTCGATTTCCAAAACGTTTAACCACAACACTGTTGCCTTCAAGCCATGGTTTGTTGAGGCTCTGAAGATCCGATCCGCTAGAGAGGGTTAGATCACAGATGCCGTGGGTCAGGGGCTTCGATAAAGTAACACAGACTCTGAGATTTGAGGGTAATCAAACAAGCACCCTGTCGTTTCTGCCGAGTTGGAATAGACTTTCCGTCATGCATCGCTCTTCGGTTTAACATGGCCTCCCTAGTCAATAGCGGGTTCAGATCTAAGCGTCGACGGTAGGGTAGGAAGACCGCCTCAAACGCACTGAAGAGAAGCGAGTTTCGCAACCGACCGCCATGTCAGCTCCATTATCTTTGAATACACGCTTTCGAGGGTTTTGATACAAAATGACGTGTACATTCATGGTGTAGAAACAACCAAGCAAGCACTTCGAATCCATCACGATGAGGTAAGTATTCTAGAAGTCACAGGGTTAACAGGTGACATCGCGAACGAGCCTCTAATAAGGCCGGGATCCTGCACGTCGTCCAGTGGCACGGGACATATGGAGAGATACCCGGCGGGCATCAAGCAAGCCGCCGGCAGCAACTTCCATATGTATAACACTTTATATACATAGTATAGCTTATTCAATAGTGTCTTGAGCTTATTTAGGTAGGTCATTTCCCATCCGAGTTATCGAATTCATCACATTGCATTACTGCGAGTGATAGAGTGTGCTGACAGGAACTAGAGAGCTTGTCGGCGCGTAGGGAAAATGCTACGAAGCCCATTGGGGTAAAAGAGAGGAACGACGATGTGCGCAGATTGCCTATTCCGGCTTCGAGATGGGATGACACCTGGGCACATGAGTCTCTTACCTGCTCTATCTGGGCTCTAGGCACCTTAAAGACAAGGGGAGATATCGAGTTCATTCGTCAATAGGAAAGTTCTCGAAGGTGTCGTAATAAGAATAGTTAGCAAGTAATTACAAGGGAAGATATCCAAAAGAGAATAGGAAATAAAATAAGACGAAATAAAACATGTATCCCAAGAAAATCTAGAGCACTGACTGGCTCGATTTAGATTTAGGCGCCCTTGGAAACGCCTGGTGTCCGAGACTGTGGGGCCGCCCCGAATCCCGTCAACCAATCATTCCCCCTTAGACTCAACTTTGGAACACTTAGTGCATGAGCAGCGACAGGGCCCGTTACAAGTTGCAACCCCACGAGCCAATTCTTACCATTATTCTGACTTAGTACCACTTGTACCTACAATTCTCGCTTCAAATGTTCTACGTACGTGTAGTAATTTAGTGCTATCACGCTTCTAATATCTACTATTTTTCAATATATGCACTACCTAAATTATACATACATATCGATGACGACGTAGTACATGTATCACTGCTTTTGGGCATACGGAGTCGTGGAATTACGAACACTTGTTCCCCTAATATACTACTACTTTACGCAGATGAAGCGTATGCCCGTATTTTATTTAGTCTTATCCATATATTTACCTACATTTAATGTTAAGGGGTAACAGTTACGAAGGTCCTCCGTGCTTGAGGGATTCATAGATTGAGATCGAGAACTAGTAGCAATAGGCGACCAGTTGTCTGGGAAGGAATCATTAAACGAATCGACGACCAGGTGGTCTCAGTTCCGGGCAGTGCTGCCTCCTGGCCTTCTCATCCGCCATCCTCCTGTTCTATAAACAACTTAGACATCGTGCGATACCTTCAAAATATCTGCCTTGGGTCTTGAGCCTTGGTTGCGTCAGTTGTTACTAGCCAATGGTTTAGTGTGAAGTCATCTGGCGTACTTGTTCACGGAGCTGTACTACTGCTGTAAACGCCCTCGCCCGATGTTCAATAAGGAGAGCCGATCCAACCCATTGGTCTTGACGTTTTGACGTTCCTCATTTGATCATGATCAGTCGAACGACAGGTTGAGGAATATCGACATATTTTTGAATTACACCCTCCTGACTTTTACTTGAGGAAAAGAGGAATAAAAGGTACGAACAGCCGGTGCTCAGTGCGCCGACGCCCCTCACACTTCTCTCTCCAAGCCCGAGTCCCAGTCCAAGCCCTCGGCTGAGCGAACCCCTGCCCCTGTTTCTCCCTACGTCTGGACCCTGGTTAGCATCATCGTCGTTTTGACTGCCCGCAAAGAGGTACTCCGTATCCACAGCATCACAATCGCAAAGTGGACGGGGGGTACGCACAAATACATACTGCATAATTCCCATCGAGTAGACCAAGCTCCGGCTCTGACCCAGATTTACCAGTCTTTTCCCGTCCAGTGTCTTGCTTGGCACAAGGTCTCGTCCTTGCCTGTTACTGTCTTTTCCGTTTTCACCCACTCTCAGTCCTTCTGTACGCGCTGGCTTCGTTGTCTTCCATCCACTCATTACTACTCATTGCTTCTCCTCAACTGCAAGTCCTCCATTCTCATCACCGACCTAATCCATTCCTTGCAGTGCGAAGATACCTACCTAGTCCATCTAATACTAAATCTTATCTAATTTCGAAAGCGAGTCTTTTTCACTGTCGTTTTTCCCGATATCCAGTCCCACCTCGCTGGCTCGTGGCCCTCGTGCATCCCGTACCTACATATCCCACCTCCACCCCCGACCTCTTTTTTTCCTGCTTGCCACAAGGAGCTGCAAGATTCGATTCCTGCACCAACAAACTCCCAGGAACCAGACGCCATCCAATACGAGCTGTCTAATAGACCGTAGCTAAGCATAATCAGTGACTTCAATTGCGAAGGATCAAGCGTCGACTGCTAAAAACAATCGACTGGCGTTCGCTATTAGCCAAGACATTTTTAGCACAACATCAGGAGGATATCCGTTTGCCGAGAAAAGGGTTATTAGGGCACAGCGGTCTGGTGGTACAAAGTGTTATTAAAATCAAACGCTCCAGCCTCAGCCGAAAAGCAAAACCAACAGTCCGGGTTCAGCTGGTTATTGATCTAAAAACGACTCGACAACCCCCTCGGCATTAGCACTGCCGTGAGGAGTAGCCTTCACCTTTGCTTTCTGGATAGAGCAATTGGTATTAATTTGAGGCTAATCCTAGCGACACAATGTCTTTGAAGCAGGTAGGTTTATGAGTGGAAGTAGGGAGTTGTAGTAGTTCTGAGTATGGAGTGCTAACTCCTTGTCAAGGAAATAGAAACGTGGGTCTCGGCCCTGAGCCGATACGACAACAATGAGTTCGAGGAGGCGTTGAAGGAATTCGATGGCATTTCGGATACGTCGAAGATTCTATTCAACATGGGTGTTATACATGCTACGCTAGGAGAGCACGAGAAAGCTGTGAGCAGACACATCTCCAAGTAACCCAAAGCTCTGAGACGCTAAACAATTCTGTGTGATTAGGTTGAATGCTACCAGAGGGCAATCCGATTAGACCAATACCTTGCGGTGGCCTACTTCCAGCAAGGCGTCTCAAACTTCCTACTAGGTGATTTCGAGGAGGCACTAGCGAATTTCAACGATACTCTACTATATCTCCGAGGCAATACCATGATCGACTATGCGCAATTGGGTCTACTGTTTAAGCTGTACTCTTGCGAGGTACTATTCAACCGAGGTCTCTGCTATATCTATCTGCAACAGAAGGAAGCTGGTTTACAGGATCTGAATTATGCAGTGAAGGAGAAGGTTGTTGAGGATCACAACGTCATTGACGAAGCCATCAGGGAAGAGGCTGAGGTAGGACTCATCTATTTTGCCAATAAGTGGTGGGAAGATTTTAACACGTTTAATAGGGCTATACCGTCTTTTCCATCCCTGTTGGCGTTGTGTATCGACCCAATGAGGCCAAGGTTCGAAATCTGAAGACCAAGGATTACTTAGGCAAGGCTCGTCTGGTTGCCGCCTCCGACAGGGCCAATGCTTTTACGGGCTTCGCTGGATCGGAGATCAAGAATGCTGGAAGGGCTACTGAGAAGGACGACCGTCCGACGGACAACATCTCGTTTGCTGCAACGAATCTAGTCAAACCCGGACTATCTAGCAGGAGACAACAATCGGAGCCTCCGGCTTCCCGCAACGCATTCCCTCCGACCCCGCCTCCTGAGAACGACAAGCCGTCAGCGCCGACAATGAGCCGTGGCGCTTCGGTTCGCAATGGACCCAAGCCAATGCCCGCTAGGTTGAACATCCCGGATAACCAGAAGAGCAGCCGCTACGATAAAACGAGTTCACCACAGAGCGAACGCAAGGCACCTTCCCGAGCTGCATCCGAAGCTAGGTCACCACCTCAACGAAGCTATTCGAGAGCCCAAGGATCCCGCCGCTCAAGGAATGAGGAGGAAGGATATCCGGATGATGTCTATGACATGTACAATGGTGGTGGAGGGGTAAGCAAGTCGCAAAGCCGCCGGAACCCAAGGTACATCGAGGAGGAAGAGGAAGCGAGCGACTACGATTCCTTTGACGAGGGTGACTTCGAAATGGTCTCAAATAGGCGACCCGGAACTTCCGTGACTGGCTCATCGCGAGGTGGATCGAGAAGACCCGATATCCGCAAGGTCCGAATTAAGGTGCACTCGGAAGACGTCCGATATGTCATGGTCAGCACAACGGTGGAGTTCACTGAGCTGGTGGACCGAATCCGCGACAAGTTCGGCCTGCGACGGCGTTTCAAGCTGAAGGTGAAGGATGAGGATGCGCCACAATCAGGCGACATGATCACGATGGGCGACCAGGACGATCTCGAAATGGTCATGATGAGCGCGAAACAACAGGCGCGGAAACAAAGGTTGGATATTGGTAAACTGGAGGTAAGTCCAATACATTACTACCGTCATGGCAAAAGTCTACGGTCCAATCAATTACTGCTACAGCTTAGCTAACAAAATATCACAGATATGGGTCCAAGAAATCTAGACGTTCTCTTTCCTTCGTGTGCGGCATTACGATTACAGACGATACCCAGCATTGCGATCTGACTTCATACGATGTAATGAAGAAGTCTCCTCGGCTTCGCTCTTCATCATTTTGCTCTTACTTGCACTATATGCGCTACTACTACCACTACTTATTACTACTACCTTATTTTGGGCATCCAATATACCTCCTTTTAGTCCTATTCAGCCTTTCTGGCACAGCTCATCGAGCGATCGTGGGCTGATTTGAAAGCTTCGCCATAATGCGTTATGAAACGAGAAGCGCGACGGTTTCATCCTTGACTCACTCACTCCTCCACAGGGGGGAGGGAGGGGGGTGGCCTCAGCGGCTACGCGCCGAATCAATCAGCCTCGCGCCGTTCACCTCAACGCCTTTTTGCCAATCTTGGATCCCTTCAATTACACCTACCTACCTACCTATACAATGCATCTAGCACCGCGCCTTCATTTTTTTTTTTTTATCGTCATACAATAGCATATATCCCTAGCTTAGATTTGGATAACCGGCGAATGGAATTTCACGGCCGATCGGGTGGTGGACGGGAGGATCATAGTGAATTTATTATATTTATTTATTTATCGTTCTTCCATTTTTGTCTCTTGCTTTTTTCCCGGGTGCCCGTTGTCTTTGCTGTTGACGCCGTCTCGTTGGGTTATGGTAATGGATTACAGCTAGTAAAGCTACTGATACCTAAGGAGAGGGAGCGATGGAGATGTGTCTTTTCTTTATTCGATGGAGCATTGGAGTTTAGTTGGCTGGCCAGAATCGAGAGAGTAGCAAGGAAAGGGGAGCGGATATATATCTGGATTGTAGGTAGACAAAAACCCACCGAGGGCTAGCAACTCATACACAGCAGTTCACACTCAACTTAGACGTCAATTCGCGTATTAAACTTAAGTGACATTTATCTACGCTGGTCGATATAACCTAACCTAACCTTAGATACTCTTATGCGTGGGATGAGGAACCAAGTAGCAAATCAACTTGGTCGATTAAGTAATCGAATTACTCGATATAGTGAGGGATAATATTGAGAGAACATATCAATCTATTATAATAGCAAGGACGAGTATGCCAAGAGACAAGCCATCTAGCCATCTGTTCGTAGTTTAAATCCAGCAGCCCAATCTAATATCATGCGATGAGGCTAAAAGCCAGGAACATCAATGTTGGAAAGTAGACAACTGCCGACGTGGAATTGGCATATAGACCAACAAGTGGCTAGAATCTTCGGTAATCAAGAAATAAAGAGACGCCTCTCTCTGCCAGCTCTTATTACCTCCTCGCTGCGTGGTGAAGCCGAATTTTGCATCCTAAACCAACCCAGCAGCGTCGTATACGCGGTGGTATACGTTAGGTAATAATCACTAGGTAGAGAACGACGGCAATGGCTTCTTCTCCTATTGATCGTTGTCAGCAGCGTTCGGCGGTGATAGCACACCCCACGAATTCCCGTTCGTTCGCAAGTTTTTCATATAACGACCCCCTTCGCTCCCCCTTTTTTGAAAATAGATATTAAATATTCTTTAAATGCCGGTTATTTTAGTATCTTTTTCTGCGAAATCTAGATTACAATGCACGCTTTTTCCCTTTCCCCTCAGACATGTCTATTCACGTCTCTCAGTAAAGACAGTACAGTAAATGCTAACCTGGCTAACTCTCTTGCGTCGGTTCGGCGGTTTGGGCGGCTTCGGCCATGTCGTCCTTCGTCTTGGTCTTGGTGTGTGATGTGGAATGACTGGTTGAGTGACTAGTCGAGTGAGACGTCGAGTGGCTGGTCGAATGGCTGGTTGAATGAGACGTTGAATGAGAAGTCGAGTGGGAGGTGGAATGGGATGTTGAGTGAGATGTCGAATGTGACGTGGAGGTGGACTTTTTCGTTGTTGACTTGCTAGTTGATTTCGAGGTCGATTTCGAAGTTGATTTCTTCGTGGTGCTACTACTACTGGTCGTCTTCGTCTTAGTTGTTGTTGTTGGTGGTGGTATAGGTGTGGTTGTCGGGGGAGGAACGACAGAGGTTGATGACTGAGTGGTGGAGGAAGTGGAAGAAACGCTAGTGCTGGTAGGCGGTAGTGTGGTAGTTACAGGAGGGGATGGTGGTTCTGGGTTGCTTGCCTGGCATCCTGATCCAAACGCTGACTGGCAGCCGTCGCCGCAATAGTCTATCGTCGCTCCGCACCAACCGTGTCTACAGTCAGGTCATGTTAGTATGGGACTACTCAAGAACGATCGACTTTTAATATTCATATCTCATAGTCGTATATACTGGGATATGTTCCCGGAACCGCCACGATACAACATGGTCTAAAGTCTAATAGAGAAAAAGAAGGCATCGTAATGAGATCTAAACTGACTCTGAGCAGCAAGTCCCAAACTCTGAGCCGTCACACGTGATACCATTACCACAGTCCCCCTCTATCGAAGGTGTAAGTGTGTTGGTAGGAGTGGGGCCAGTCCTTGTAGTGGTAATAGGATCGTCAGGAGTGGCAGTTCCTGGTCCGTTCGGAAGGGGTTGGTTCGTTGGGATCTGGGAGTCCGGGGGCGAGCAGATGCCGAATTCCGGACGGCAGTTGGAGCCGCAATAATCGATCGAGGCACCGCACCAGTTATTAAGAGAGCAGCCTAAAGTTATGGGTTAAGCTTATAGTTAGGAAAAATGCCAAGGTATACATACAGTTTCCGTATGCTGATCCAGCGCAAGTTATACCTGAACCACATTTTCCGTCGGGGCTGACCTTCAACGTGCTAGTCGGCTTGCTTGGCCCGGTTGTGGTAGTCGTCGGGGCGGTTGTGGGCTTTAAGCAGGACCAAGTTCCGGTTGGGGCACGAATAGAGAAGTTATACTCGGGAACTTTGCCAGTACCGGCACGGTACCAGTTCTCAGGGGGGTCACCTAAACATTGTCCCACGGTAACGGACCTATAGCCATGGTCGAAGAGCGACTCAAGGATATAATCTGTGAGATTGTAGACGGTTTGGTAGTGGATGTCGTGCTCGATCTCGAGGTAGCTATCCTCACACGGGCTAGAGCCATCAACCGCCTCGTCCCAGATGTCCTTGCTGGTTTGAATTTGCTTCGCGTCGTCATGCAGATACCCCTCTGTGTCCAAGTCAAAGTAAACGACATGGTAACCAAGGTTAGCTAGTTGTGTCTGACAAGAAGCGGGACAGATGGAATAAGGTGGCCGCATATAAGTAGGGAAGTAACCAAGGATGTCGTTCAGGGCGATCTCGTTCCATATCATCTGGTTTTTGAACTGGGTCGTAGTCAATTGGCTGAAGTTCTCGTGTGACCATGTGTGGCTGGCAATCTGATGGCCCTCGGCAGCCATTCGCTATCATTCGTTAACTATTACCTTGCGTCTTCCAGGTTAAGTGTATACATACTTGAATAACCGTAGCCCAAGGATATTCGGGGTCATTGATTGGTCCTTTCCCTATATTATTGCCGGTAATGAAGAACGTGGCCTTGGCGTCGTATTTCTTCATTCATATTAGCCTTGCTTAGAACAGAGAACAGCCAGAGTAAATACCTTGAGCTTGTCGAGAAGATCGTTGGTATACTCGTACGGGCCGTCATCAAAAGTTACGGCGATATCACCATTGTTCACGCAGTCGTAGATGCCAACGCCACCATACTGTACCTTGCCTAATTTCGGGCGTGAGATACTCGACGTATCCTTACCAGTAGGTTTCTGGTTGCCGTCGCATGCTGGTCCGTAGTTTATCTGGCAATCCGGCGAAGTGCAGTAATCCGTTCCCTTCCCACAGTAACTTCATGGTGTCAGCGTATCATCGACGGATGAGAAACGAGGCACTAACCCTTCAGCAGAGCAACAGTAGCCAGAGGCACAGCTGCCACGGCTCCCGCCGCACCTTGCATTCTTCTGGCGTGCCTCCAGTTCACCCCGTTCCTCGAGTTCCTGTTCATCTCGTGCCTCAACTACCTCCGTGGTCCGCGAGGCCGGCATCCGGCCTTCCCATCTCCTCCTCCCCTGAAATTCAGACAAGAACCTTCGGGCTCCAGCAAGCTTCGGCACACCACGAATCTCATTGGGATCCGCGTGGGCAGCTGCCTGGCTCGCGCAGGCGGCGAGAAGTACGGCGTTCCACCAGCGCATCGTGATTGAGTGAAGTACAATCCCGATATATGAAGCGAATGTCAGAGCTAGGCGTAACGAACCCTTAAGCCACGAAAATTGGCAGAGCACGGACGGCTGGACGAAGCGACCAAGAACCCAGTTATCCTAACAGATCTCTGGTCAGAGGGTTAGATGCTTGGTATATAATGAAAGCCACGCGTACTCTAGGGCCGTTTAGAGGCGATCGACCAGAAAAAATCTCTAAAACAAACACATGGTCCCCGGATCGGAGCTTGGATGACCCTATGAGGAACGCTCTATATATACCCGGATACTACCTTGGCAGCAGACTACCTGCACTGACGGGCCACTCATGGAAGAGGTACAGCGAGCGTACCCATAGCCAGTTGCAGCTGCAGTCGTCATGGCGTTTTTGAAAAGGCTGGACTGGCCAGATGTGGATTCCCGTTGCGTGATCAGGAACATTGAACACGAGGTTGAAAAGCTTCCCCTACTACCTGCATTATTGACACTTCATGTTCAATCGCATTACGAGTACGCAATACATTAATACCCCTGTTGAAAATTTCGAAATAGCTTATTTCCCGCTCTTAGACGTGAACTCTAAGTTTTCGGGAAGAAACGAGGTTCCGCCGCCTGAGAGTTGTGCTCAGACGTGAGGCTCATTAACCTTTACCAAGGAGGCTCTAGATAGTGCAAAGCCTCGCCCTCGCCAAGGTGAAAATGCTCGCTTTCCGGAGCGAACCAGTTGAGGACATGATCTCCACGATCAGCCACCTCCTAGTCTGAGAGAATGAAGATGACTCGTCATCTTTTCCCCAGATAGTCGGCAGAGCAGGAGACGGCCGTGCCAGAGTCAGAGCGAGAGAACATGGCGAGGGTACGAGGAGGCAATGTGCAATGTGACAATGCAGCAAATAGTTTGTGGGGTCACGGACGCGTCCCTGGATTGCAAACGACATTAGGATCGAGTTCCTTCGGCCCGCCAAGGCTCGCCTTATTTGTCCAGCCCTTCATCCACGCTACGGTTGAAGTGAAGGGGGGTCCGGATTGGAGATGGCTATATTATATTAATTTGAAAATATCCTAAAAGCAACCTACCATCTACCCTGCATTGCATGACCGCTGCCCCCAAAGCTACCCTCCCGTTTCCTGGTACTACTAGCCGCAAAAATTTTAACCGATCGTTGGCATTGTAAAGGTAAGAGGAAAGGAAAAATATATTAATTGGGATGGATCGTTACGTTTTTGTAGCTTTATGAGACCATCGATCGTCTCCACGCGTTGACATGCTCTCCTCCATAGCCGGAATCGCGTAACTTAAGATACTAGGCTAGCAGGCAGATCATTCAAAAAGATGACGAGTCTCGGTAAAGTCATTCCGTAGAGTTGGAAATGCAACAAGATTCATGATGGTCCTCAGGGTATGCGTAGGCTTTTTCGAATTTGTAACGTGGAAGAGGAACGTACCATCACTTGTTGTAGAAGGATATCATTAATGAATTGTAAGTTGCTCAGTCGATGAAAGAAGAGAGTTGAGCTTTTTTATTCCCGTCTTATTTTTAGCTGTCAGAGCCCAGATATTAGGTAGTACCTACCGCTAAACGCACCCACTAATCACGTGGCTTCAGGGGAACCATCGTATTCCCTAGCCGCCCCATACCAAGCGCATGTAAACCGTCCGTTCTCTCATCTTGTATTGGGAAGGTATTCTAATCGACATCTGGACCACAACATCGTACCTACTACTCCATACTGCTTCTAAGTACATATTCAAGTGGCGCTTAATCCCGCAATCCCTTAGCTGCCATTGATCCTTCGATAGCGCGATCTCCATCAGTCGAGGTACGGCATCGCTGAAGCTATTACTCAAACACAAGTATCCGAAGACTACAACTAAAAAATAAAATTAAGAAATGCATCATTTTATTAGCTAGACGCCACAATGATACTCTAACCACCTACCTAGTAGTCAGCCGTTAAACGCATAGTTAACCAATCACCGGCTTGGTTCTGTTTGTAATGATTGCAACATCGAATACGCTGCCTCTTTGGAGCGGACTTCTTTAACAAACACCTCTAGTCGCATCCTGTAGGCCGAGACAGAAATAGCATAGAACACCCGATACAGAGAGACTCCCATGACTAGTATCGTGTAAGGCTCCTAGGCGTAATAGCTGTTACAACCTCGTTTAAAGATATCAAGTAGGTTTGTATGTGGTTACGAGTCTGGTTCATCCTACGTTACTGCTCGTCAGGCTCATATATGAAGATAAGAAGCATCTGGCCTCGGAAACGTTGTGAGGATACGAAGGACAAGTTCGCGACGTAACACGATTTTAATAACTAGAGAGTGAAATGGCCTTACCCTCATCTATTCGACCTAGCTTCCGACCAACGCGATTCTAACCTGCTTGCAAGAGGGTGGTCAAACAAGAAATAGTTGGTTGAAAGAACTTCTCACAACGTGATCTATCCAACTCATTCAAGACAAGAGGAGATCGTTGGTCTAGAGCTCTAAGCCAGCTTATCCCTTGATTAATCGAGTAGAATAACTATAATCAATCCAAGATCTCTCGTCTAGATACGGGTATTGCCACCATTTGCAGCGGGTATCATCAAGATCCCGCGTCATGCCAGAAACCCGCAAGACACAACCCAGGGCAGAAGTGAAAAAATCCATACCCCCTATATCATGTCTCGCGGCAATTTGAGAAGCCTAGAGAGTGACTACGTATACTGTTGTGGCGTGAAGAGCCTCAACTCCGGCTACCCGAAACTGCCCAGCCACATAGCTCAGAAGGTCTCGTCTCCTATTAACGCCCCTATTTCAGGAGTAGAGTTCTCTCTTACAAGACCAAGGGGCTAGGGGGGCCAGGTCCTCTACGAATAACACGAGATTCGGCCCCTTGGTACGCTACATCCCTCTACATTATCTTATACAAAGCCAAATGGAGTTGGATGTATTCCTATTCCCCATAACCAATGAAGCTTCCTGCCTGAGACTGCCTTAATCAAGTCAATTTCCCTGCGAATTGTCTTTATCTTGAGCAGACTGGGATCAGACGCTACCTGATAGTCAGGCATACGCCTTAAAGAGAGATCGGCTTACCCAGAGGCCCAACTATCTTCAATCCCATCATCCAGCATCAGGGGTGGTCTACCTACTAGTAAGCTAGGCATTGAATAATACAGCATCCCTCTAGTTTATTACAGGTAGCTTCATCGTAGTTGAACTCGAGCGTAAGATGAAAATTTAATGCCGGGTATGAATCAGAGGGCGAAGGAGGCGCATGATAAGAATAACATGAGAGGGAATAATGGAATCCTTCCCCATCCGCAGCACATTTTTCCTAGTCTTTTCGCGTGTAACGTCGTCATTTAGATGGAAGTCTTGACAGTATAACATACACCACATACCTACCTAATCAAATAAGTTTATGTTGTATCTTGATATCCCGTAACTATGCTAGAGTCTCTCAACATGTGTCTTGATCTCAAGACATTGACCCTTCCTAAACCGCATTATCTATGGCTCACATACCGCGTTCAAGCAACTTACCGCAACCAACCTATCTTTCAGCAGTTGTTCCATTCTACGAATATTAAAACAAACAACAAGTAAATAGGGTGTATATTGTCGATATTATAGACTAGGTGGCTGGTATGAGGGTTATATTGTTTTAGAGATGGTTTTTAGGGGTGAAGGTAAAGGGGGTCTCCACTAACACCATAGCATGCATAACTGACGATCTAAGAGCCCCTTCCCACCCAGGCAAAGCATTTTTAAAACCCAGACAGTACCGATTCACCAAACCATTCATTAGTATCTTTGGATATCTGAGTATGTAGTTTGTGATTTCTTATTCTGTCATAATCCAACCATCAACCATAGGGCTCAGGCCAATCACCACCTCTATAGGGACACTAGGATCAAGAGAAATCGACTCCTAGGTAGGCAGACGTAGAATATTGCGTACAAATGGCCATGAAGTACTATGAAGGAAGTATAATTACAAGCTAAATTGCTACATACTATAAGCTATCTGGGCATCCATTCGTAGTTCTACCAACATAAGACTTATATACAATAGGGGCTAGCAAAAGATAGTATTATTCCCAGGCACAACATAGTATTGTAAGAAGCTGTTGTTAATGATGAATCCTATAATTTTGGTGCCCATGCTCAAAGTCGGCGTTTCATAAGTGAAGTTATGATTACCAACCTTCCATGCTTAGCCCCTTTTCAAGGCGTTTGCCAGTGTCTGCGATTGCTTCTTCGTCAGAGGTCCCTTTTCATTAGCAAACTCCGTTACGCCGAATTCCCGTCTTTAGTCAATGATATCAATGTAGCTAGTACTACTAGCTCACCATTCTTCCCTTGCTAGTGATTGTCTTGTGCGTAGTTCACTTACATCTGTGAATGCTACCTAGTCCCAAGACAACATACCCGCCCTACGAACAGCTCCAGGGCTCACATCTAGCTAGCAACATCTAGAGGCATGACTTCCGTTTGTTCTGTTTCTAAGGGAGATGACCAACTGGTTATGTAACCTAGTAGCAGAGTAAGCTGCTAACAAACGCATAAGACCCGCCTTGATCCGCATATAGTCACACCTAATGAGTGTTTCCTGGCGGGCACCTACCCTCGGAATCAAGTCATCACCCCCTGCGGAGATGGCACAGACCCGTATGACACGTTTGGCTCACAGAAAGAGCATGCTGTGAATCGTAGGGGCCTTCCCTTTCTTGTCACTAGGCACACAGTGAACGCACTCAAGTGGAATAACGCGCTGTCATAAGCTTTCTTGTCATCAGACACACGGCAGGGGGGACTGCTCTCTGTTTTCTATTTAACCCAGCCCTCCCCTCCCACAATTCCTAGGATTCTTTCTACACCACACCACACTACACCATCCTCTATTACACCATTCTTTACACAACTCTCTACCGCAATCCTTCGATATAATTATACATAAACAACCCAATATATCATAACCCCCAGGCTCTTAGGCAATATTTCCTGTAAGAAGAACGCAAGAGACCAGAACCTAATACCTACCTTCTCTGAACTGGGAACGGTGCGTATATTTGGATTATCACACATACGACGACGAGTTGATGACCTTCGGAAGTATCGAGTCATGCTCAATACTTCCGGAGGCCATCTTCCGGAGCAGACATGGTGGTGATCAACCAGGTGCTATGGGAGATTACCGACACACCAACACTCTAAAGCTTATTCCTCCTGAAGGCTATTGGTGAGACGTAGACCGACAAGACACCTTTATACAGAGGAAAAGAGGATGACCCTGGATCATACCCGGAAGGAAGTCATGCATCGTAAGTCTATCCCATTCAAGTAAATACCATCCCCTAACGTTTTAATGTCTCAAGGCCCCCTATATTATTTTCTCTACCGATAATTTCAACAATGGCGCATCGCTGAACATCACCGTCTAATACGAACATATAAGCGTCGATACAGAGGCGATTTACGACCTACGATTTTCGATAAAACGCACTGTGCTGGCGCCATGAGAAGAAAAAGCAGTAGCATTTTGAACGATGGGACCAAGATGTATGTATATGAGACCTAACATATCATTCTAACCCGCCGCCATAATTGACTAACATCACCCGGGTATAGCCCGAGACACTCGTTGGTCCCGTCCTGGGTGCGCCATCTACCAGAACAAGGGTGGCGAACCTCCCATTTCTACTACGGGGTAGAGAATTAGTAGCCGCTCCATCTCCTCGAACATAGATGTATGAATCGACTGCCCCATCTAGCCTAGGGTCGTCCTAGTCTCTACATCAAAGAATAACGAGACCTGCCACGCCACTTCAATGATACGCTCACTCATGCGCAATACTTTAAGACATACCTAGGCATCCTCGAAAAGACGATGCTAGGAGCGATCTCGAAGAGAAGCAAGCTCTTACAACCGTTTCAAATATGAACAGTGACGACGAGATGAGATCCTGGTCGTCCCAAAACAACTGCATAAGATGCCTAGAGATTACATCAGACGATCCGTGTACGACTAAACCCATCTATCCAAGCTGCCGTATCAGCTGGGTAGGAAGAGAAAAGGGAAGAGAAAGAGGGAGCGCAATCGTGGCGGTGGCAATATGCAGATAGAAGAACACTTATTCTCCTACGTTCCCTGACTAGGACGGCAACGAAGAATAATCTCGCGACGACCGATAGCTCGACTGCCATCCTGGCGTCCCACGATTCGAGCACATAAAGCATGGAACATGCTGCGACTAGGCCAACGACGCCTTGCTCTTCGGAGAAAACGACAGCACCAGTTCGGATGGAAATTCGTCACCGACGAACATAATAAAGCCTATCCACACTCTAAGAGCGGGTCGTACGATCGAGCTGTCAGAGTACGAGGAATAATAATGGAACAACGACTCGCCGAACCACCCAAAAGGACAGATCGAAAATGGTCCTTGGCTGGAGAAGGTCAAGTTCAATAATGGACGGGTGGTCCGGGGGAATAAGCTAGTGGGGCATCCCCCCTAAAAGAAGCCCCTGAATATCGTTGACGACGGCAACATTGTCTACATTCTCATATATTATCAATTCTCTAAACAGTTAAACAAATGGTAACGACCTGGAGGAATAGGAATGGGAGGAACAAGATCGAGGCACCTGGGTAGACCAAGTTCCTCCCATTCCTCTTCCTCCAGGTCGTTACCATTTGATTCCCTGTTCACTACGTGGTTCGGAAAGTCTCCTCATCTTCCATTTCCTGTTTTCAAGCCGGTGGCGAAAAGAGCTAAGATTACCGCTCGGTCCGCGGTTGAAGATGCCATTCAGGATGTCCTTGATGAGGATGCGCGGATCGCCGACGAGATCGCCAAAGGGATCGACAGAAGGGTCGCCAACATGATCGCCGACAGAAAAGCTCTGTTTGTCTGGATCTTGCTCTTGACTCACCTCAGCCAGAGTCGCATCCTCTCTCTATTCATATCCCAACCCGGCTGCCCAGAAAGGCTCAGCCAAATTCGTCAAATTTCACGGATTTGGAGACACGATATATCGATGCTATGGTCGGCTGACCTGAGATAGCTTGGGGATTCTATTTGGTCGTTCATTTCTACAAACAGTACGCCTCAGTCTTTACAAACGTCGCTACGAGGACACGAATCCGACCCTATCCTCGATGAGGGAGACCTGGGCATACATTCATCACACAAAACTCTAGAGGGAACCTTGAATACGGCGCTATCCTAACTTCTTCTCGTCTGGTGATAGTGGCTCTTGAAGACTACTATTATTCCCGGCGGCAGTATTGTCGCGAACGCAGAAACCTTTCTCTACAGCAATTCTATATACAGCACGCTTACATGGTCAACGCAATACTATGGAAAAGTTGAGAATATGCATATTTACTCATAGAACATCGAGGTCGCAACCGTTCTTTCGGCACATAAACTCTACAGCTCTACATTGGTTCATCGAGAACCTGGACGAGCCCGATTCCAGCACCAGTATGACGGAGGGACCGTGGCCATGGAAATGGGCAGAAGATTAAGGCCACCACTCCAGGCCAACTCATCCACGCTAAACCAACCTAACGTTCCGGCTTCCAGTACCAACCTCTTAAGGAGCCACCATCAAAATACTCTAGGGTCCGCCGGGCATAAACGGTGAGATGGCGAGACGCGAGCTGGATATGCTACGACCCAATGCTCATCGTCTTCCTTCTACCCCTACCACTATGGTAGCCGATGAAAACTGGCCGCTCCGTGAAGAACTTTGGTGCGTCGGATGTGTCGATGGCGACACATACCTAAGATCTGTCGACGGGAACCTATCGCTCCGAATCCCAAATATCGACCATATTTTGTTGTGAACTGGCCGCGCGAGTTTGACACCTCCTCTAGCCAAAAGAGCGCCCCCTAATCCCATCGGGAAACAAGTATATATATTCTCACAATTCTCTACATAATGAATACTGCTGTGAGTATAACCCTATTCCCATAAACTGTTATTTCTAGCTCTTCCCCCAATATTTATGTGCTAATATTGTGTTTCGAATAGCGATCATATAGACGAGCCAGATTCGAAGCCATGTTAGACCAGAAACCGGCGGCTGATTTGCAGTCGATGTGGGAGGGTATGTCAAGATCATCTGCAATATTAATGGGGTTTTGATAACTAACGCATACATAGGGACTGTAAACCTCCCACCGATTCGCAATAGCTTGCCGTGGATCACCGGACCTCGACTGTCAAAGCAGTTCAGCGGTCGACAACATCCGAAGGAGTTACCTTCGGCGCCAACACTATATGTTCCTCACTATGGTGGGCTTCGGGTACCCTCATTTTCTTGCCCATCACATATTCTCAGTGATTAATTCCTCACATACTCAACTATCCTTCCTAACAACCGACTCTAAAAATTCTCTTCTACCAACTATACTTTAAACTATCACATATTCACCATGGCTTCTTCGGTAAGAGACCGGCGCTTCGCCAGAAGGACTCCCCCTTCTGGCAAAAGGAGGATACGAAACATGAAGCGCACCATGCATACCACAAATCATAATAATATAAAGGGACTAAGACCGTCGGGGCGACCGATCACGAAGCCCTCAAATTCGTGGAAGCCACTTAGCCCGGCATCCACACATTAATAAAACGGAGTTGGCGGAATTTGCGAGATGGGCGGCGAATGAACCAACCAGCCATACAATCCTGGAAGCCGTCCCGACGCACTCACTCATGTCCTTAATATGGCCTGGCCGTACCAGTACTACTATTATGCAACTCTCTATACGCCCACCCACTCTATTCTTCGCGTACCGGAATAAGCACGCTATACCCAATTCACCAGCATCAGAGGTGATGAATATCGCCGACGTGATGGACCGCTGTATTTTCAAACACTCTATCACCATACATAACAATCGAGCCAAGGCTGCCCAACGACTAGCCGCTAGAGAAGAGAGGAAGAAGAACAAGGGCAAGAAGGGCAAAGGCAAGCGAAAGACCAACGAAGACAACGACGACGAGGACGAGGATGCTGGTCCGATAGCTAAGCGGTTACGAAGCTCTCGAAAGGCCAAGTGTAAATTACTGGGAAGAGGCAAAGCTCTACATAATACAGCATATGGTCAATGACGGCAACAATCTCTAAAGGGTTCCCCTATGTTCGTAGGGTGGGTGCCGTAAAATCCCTACCAACTCAGGGTGGGCTGTCGGCCTAGGTGAAGCTGCAAAGGCAGTTTTCGCCGATTGCGGCAAACTCTTCCAGCGCGGCTGGTCCGGCTGGCCCGGGACACAATGGTTCTCCGACGTATGCCATCGGGCTGGGGCTCGCGGCCCTTACCATACTCTAATCGTTGTAGCTAAGAAATCTCGCAACGATATGGGTGGCCCTTGTCTCAATACAAGTTTTCTCGTCATTGGACAATAAGTCGTGACGATAGCGGTCCCCTTGCATATGCTGGCTCTTCTACATACATATATACTTATTCTCTCGCCTCATAGTATACGCCAAGTCCGGACTCTAAAAACACGATACTCCCACTATCAGTGACAAGGGAGTTTAAGACTATCGAGCCAATAGATATTGGCAAACCCTGGATCGAAGCTAGTCACTGACGGACCGCGGAAATGCAGCCGGCTTCGAAAACAATCCTCTAAGAATAAGGCGAACCGAAATGAACTCGAGAGGGGTGAGTAACCCATTCCAGTTTTGAATATGATACTTACGACTGACTCGAGACGATAGCTCTGTATTAACTACTTAGAGCTCACCCAAGGTCACTACCGCCGCTTCATATTGGGCTTCACGCTATGTGGTCCTATCATGCGCCTGTGGATATTTGACCGCGTCGGTGCCATTACCTTAGCTGGCCTGGAGAGTCATCTTCGGATAACTTCGGAAGGTTTCTAATGTATGAAAAATAACGAAGAGATTCGCTAGAGCGGTCAACAAACCGATCCGACCATTACAGGTCGTTGGCTGCTCCAAAAAGTTTATCCGGGGCGACTTCGAGACGCCGTACATCTATGGACGTATACACCTGTTCTGCAGCCTCAAGCGGAACCTATAGAACGCATCTGCCTACAGTCGAACACTCTACTCACCTCCTTATTCACGTTGTTGTGGCTATGGCACCGGAATGTATGGCAGCTATGGGGGTATGGGAGGCATGGGAGGTTATGGCGGCTATGTCCAAGCGCGAACCCGCCGAATTCGCCCTTCCCACAACCATACTCTACTCCGACCTCGAGATTCCGAATGGCTTCGGTCGGCCTGAGATTTGCAAAGCAAATATTGATGGCTTTTCGGGACACATCCGTTCTCGCGACGACGCCCTTCCACATAGGAGATGGTGTGGTTCTCACTACATACGCATCCCTCTACAGCAATTCTCTAATCACACATCTCTAAGAGAGATTCGTCTGAAGATTTACGAATCCCCGCCAGGCGAGGCTTCTACCTAGAGACGGGGTCTTGGGAAAACATGATGAAGCAGAAGCAGCAGCAGAAGCGGAAGCAGCAGAAGCGGATGCAGCAGAAGCGGATGCAGCAGCAGAAGCGGATTAAGAGGCTATCGTAAAGCCCACCCCTTTTCTTCCCTGATAATATCTTGGTCAACAGTCCCTACATCCTATGCGCGGCGCGCGAGAGCCCCCTGAGGGATGGGGACCTCTCTAAAGTGGTAAACCATTTCTTAGAGATGCACACGGAGCATGGATGGCCACGACATTCTTCTTACGTATCTCGAAGACGTTCATTCAGTCTCACTAGACACGAAGCACCTAGGGTTACTATACATAATTCTCGCTATACGCGATATATACAATCCTCTAAACCGGTATTCTCACTACACACGCAACAAGACTTTAAACGAAATTAAGTCGATAGTTATATAACTCTTGTAGCTGAGTGTAATTTAATTTATACAGCGCACATCATACAGCCTACTTGCATTCCATGCTTCCTTCGTGAGATGATCATCCTTACTTAATGTTCAGTTCAAGACTTGTGTGACCTCTTCCCCCTTTCCATTCCATATATTCGTAGCCACGGCGTAATCCATCCTCCTTTTACAAAGCCTCACCGACAATATTCCCAATGGCGCCGCCTATCTCGCCGAAAAGCACGCCCTGGAAAATACTCTCGCCCATGCCCTCGACCCAGTGCCCGGCCTTCTTCAGCCGCTCCTTCCAGAGATGCTGATCCTTCGGGTCTAGGTTCTCCCACGACGTCGCCGGGCCGTGCACCTCCTCGTCGTGGATGCCCACGTGGACGGGCGGTAAACCGTGAGCGTCGATTTCCCCGGCCTCGTCGTGGCGGATGACGAGGGGCTGGGTATGGTGTGTGTTAGCATTCGCTAGCAGGTCCATGATGGACTTCTCGTTAGTCCTGGGGACCTTCCGAATCGGCGTCGTCCAGGAGGTCGGGAGGTACGGCCGGATGCCGAAGACAGGCTTGCCGATATCTTTCGCCTCGACGAAGACCTGGCCGATGATCGCGAGGAGAAGGATCACGATGGTAAATAGAGTTATGACGGTTACGGGCGACTCGCCCTTGGATTTCAGCGCAACCACATAGCGCGATTGTCGCGGGGGCCCGCCTTTTCGCTCCGGGAGAGATTTGTCGATGTGTTTCTTGAGCGGGATGCTGTGCACGACTGTGGTGAAACCGACGGCGACACTAGCGAGTTTGACTGAGAGCTCCGAGGACTTGGATGATGACTTCGGCGGGGTGAACGAGGAGAAGGAGAGGCCGGTGATATTCGAAGGATGCACTCCCTTGAGGACTTGGAAGGGTGCTAGGTCTGTCAGTAGGTCTATGCTGTGCGCTGATTTATGTTCTAAGGTGAAGAGCGATATCGAGGAGTCATTCCCCGCGACAGCGACGACGAATTGGGTTTCGCCTTGCTTGTCCGATGGAGACGAGGCCGGCGACAAATTCCTCACGGCAAGGCCAGTGGCTTTAGAGACACCCTTGGGCAGTCTTGCCTGGACGGCTAGGCGCGCATTGTCTTGATCTTTGGCGGGGAGGCGATAGCCGTGCAGGGCGACTCCCTGGGAGTTGGGCCTGTTGACCACGGTGATCAGGAAGCCCGATGTCAGGTAACGCAAAGATTTGAATTGCGCCTTGGCTGTGGCGCCCTCATCTGGGGTAATGGTATATACGCATTTCGGGTCCGAAATCTCGGTCTTGGACACTTCCACTGTGAAGATCTCGTGGTCGTCACAGTATGCCAATTGGTATGTGTCGGGGCCCGTCTGAACGACGTCCAGGTCCATCGCTTCCTTCGGGATATCCAGCCTACCCCTCGATTTCCACCGCCCGCCTCCTGAACATGGTACATCGAAAAGCGCAATTTCGGGTTCTCTGGACAGGCCGGTGGCGGTAGCGCCGAGTTGTGCAAGATTTTCGTACGGGTGGGACAGTCGGAGGAGTCTCTGGTAGGCGCTTGCGTCCTTATGCACGAACAGCGCATCGCGCGCGACCTCGGAAATCCTTACACCGCTACTCTTGGCCGATTTCCCGGGCTGATGGATGCCGAAAACGCGAAAATGGTCATTCTTCCCCTTCTTTATCTCGTCCGGGCTTGAGTTGACGCCGGCGAACACGGTAAGGTTTCGATCTTTTCGGGGTCCGATGGCGAGGGTGGTAACGTTATCTTCGTTGGGGCTAAGTTCGAGCTCGGCTACTTCTGAAAGCTCGTTTGGGTTGGAGGTATCTAGAACGGTCTACGGTGTATGGGGGTTAGCCCATCTACACTACAGAAGAGGGTATCATTAGGTATTTCGTACGATTTTATTTCCCACTCCATTCCGTCCCGGGCCGCCGCCTCCTGCGACAACAAGCTGGTTGGGATCTACCGGATCGAAAGCGCATGAATAAAGAGGATAGGAGAGGGTGATCTTCGCGGTAGGAATTTGGTTCGCCATTGTCGCAATTGAAGTTGCCAGCGATGGACTGGGTACAAGCGAAAATATTCCCGTTAGCTTTGCGAACTGGACAACATGTTTCTTTAAATCGATATTAATTATTACAATATTTGAAAATAGTTTGTTTTTAAGTTGGCGATGATGACGAAAGGAGTCTCGAGTGGTGCAAACCAAAAGCAAGACAAGCTTGGAGGCCACACTTGCATCTTCTGATCGGGGCCTCGGTGCTTGTAGCTTCCCTGGCGTAGGTACAATTTTGGGTTAATTTTTGGGTTACGTTTACGGCAAAGACCGCCACACAGCTGCAGCCCTGTTCTGAAGCTGCCACGTTTGCCCCCTGTTGTCTACCACTATAATGCCTGTTGTAAGGTTCCTTCGTACCCACCTATCATTTTCAACTTCACTTTTGAAACCAATCTCATGGCCAACAAGACAGTATGATTTGAAAAGATCATATCCTTCACTTTTAATTCATTCAAGTAACGATCTGTTTCATAGCGAGTTATTCAACTTCCTACGATGTTCTATTGGTACGTTGGTGACTACGATCGAATCACTAAAAGCTACTAAGTAGCTACGACTTAGTACTATGTTAGTTCATTAATGATGGTGACAATAGCTTCATCGTGATGAACCAACCTTATACAGTATCTACACTATGACACATGAGTGTTTTAAATACCTACAACTAGTCTAGTGAAGTACACATATCAAAAGGTCTCTAAACAAATATTCGAGACATCTGGATGGAAGAAGGGTATCGAGCATCTCGACGCTTGCTGTCATAGCGTCTACACTAAATGGTGGTAGTCGATGGCTTAAGCGATCCAAGATTAGGTCAGTACCTAAGTAGGTACTAATCCATCATACACCACCTGGTAAAGGAAGCAAGGTATAACAGATAACTTTAAAGAATGCTGAGTTTATTGGTATAATATACATAATAATCACCGCCCATACTAATACAAACTTCGCCGTCGGAGCGATCTTGGGTCATATGAGTACATAACTCAGTTCCCTCATAACCCCAGGCGAATAGGTATATGTGGCCGCTCTCACACCTCACGCAGCACAAAATCATACTCCAGCGTCCAGTGAGCCTTCTTATCGCCTTCACGGGGCTTAAACGTGACCTTGAGATCATCCTTGACCGCAAAGACCGTATCATTCGCAATATACGCATCCTCAACGTCGAACACCTGCGTGACCAAGGTGCGGAAGCCGGGGGCTCCCACGATGAAGTGGATATGCGCGGGCCGGTACGGATGTCGATCCAGCAGCTGAAGTAGACGGCCTGCAGGTCCGTCGAACGGTATCGGGTATGGCGTTGGCCTCAAGCAATATAGCGCGTAGCGGCCCTCGGCATCGGTCTGGAACCGCCCTCGCAGGTTCATGTCTGGTTGTGTCTCGTCCTGCTGCTCGTATAGCCCGTTCGGGCCCGCGAGCCATACATCGACCACCGCGTTAGGAATCGGTTTCCCGGAGGACGTCGAGACCACACGTCCGGATACGTGGGCCAGGAGCGGCTCTGCTTCCTTATACCACTCCGAGTCTGGCGATGCGTAGATGATGCTGCTCTCATTGGGTAGCATTGGTGCGTTGGCACGGTAGAAAGGACCTAGGACGGCTGAGGGTGTGGCGCTGGAGCTACTGTCCGCGAGGATTTTAGATGTGATCTCGTCGACGAGCGACTCCAGGCCGAGGACATCGCATACGAGACCCGTCTCATTGCGTTGGTCGGTGGACATGCGGCCTGCCTCGTTTATCTAGGCATGACCCATGTCAGCCACTTCTCAGAGTTTATGGTGGGCATGAGCTAGCTGTATGAAACAAGCTTGATCAGACTCCAGGTCGACCTACAAATTCGATTCCAGCCATCCACTCCGTAACGGTCAAGTCCACCTCTCGAGCAAAGTCGTGTAGGTGCCGTACTAAGCTCGGCATGATTTTCTTCAAGCGGGGGTGTGCTTTAGGGCCTGTGGCAGCAATGACCCTGGAAGTGAACTCCGGGTCATACTTGTGGTTGATGCCGTTTCCCTCCTTGCCCTTTTCTTTCTTTTCCGTCTCCATCTTATGCCCACGATCAGCTTCACCTGACGGGTAGGTTTCGATTATCTAGTAGACACGAGAGCTATCAAGGAGGTAGGCCAATAGTAATGTTGCTCAGAATCTTGAAGTATACTTAGGTTTGCGCTCTACTTACACAAGGTACCTGTAGGGGACGGCTAGGTCCGAGGCGAGATATATCTATATATGAAAGGAGACTTGAGGACACTTAGGATGGGTTCCCTCACCAGCGTGCCGTGTGGATCCGCCGATGGAAAGCTTTTCACTTGCAAACTGGTGATCGCGCACTTTAAAAGCAAGAAAGAAGCTGGGAGGCCTATATAACATCTAGTACGTCAGATCCGCCACCCACGACATCCCGCCTTCCTCCTCATATCAAACCTTGATAGATCAATCTTGCTCACGCTACAGCACATTTCGTGTTTCATCATTCTCAAGAGCTAGTTCGCTCTTCCTTACCGGAAGTCCGACCTTGGACACAGATGTGCTGCCTTCCGCGTTCTACAACTACGTATCTACGTGAGTATATAACCTATCAACAACAACCACCAACCCACGAAATACACAACTAACCAGCCGGGTTCCTTGTCTACACATCTAATTTCGATCTCGGTTGACTACCTACCGGCGGGGCCCAGCATAACCGGATCCGAGCGCACCACGGCCGTACTAGCGGGTACGATGACTGGCTGAGAATCTACGAACGTACGTACGGGACGGGAGACCAGGGTTTGGGGCCCCAGTCTTCGGGAGCCGAGCCGCATACACGTATCCCCAGAAATCGGCTATATCCCAAACAACCGTGTCACGGCTCGGAAAGAAACCTGCGTCTGGGGACTGGGGTATGTGCTTATTGGGCGGACGACGCGAATTTTGCTACCATGATGCCCCTAGGAAACTCCGGTTGTACGCCTTGTACTAGTGTGAATGTGCGGATGCTGTGGGACGGCGTCGTGGCTCGTGGCATGGCTTGGTCTGGTGTCGACGAAAATCGAAGGACTTGGTAGAACCCGGGGAGATATCGATCTGGGTTGCGGAAGCGTCTCTGTAATATGGCCTCGTCACACTTGATAAGTAGTACCTCGGAAAGAAATGAGCGTGAAAGGTGTAGATATCATCATTAAGTATTACTAAGCTAATAGACCTTCATCGTCTTAATAGAGTCACTGAGAGCTCTCAAAGTTTGGCTACTGGGTAGGATCTATATTTATATTTATTGTATCTATGGAGGTCTTAAAACCATAGCAATAGCCACGTAGAACTAAGTAACTATTCCGCTCCAACACCAACACCAAACCCAGGGGAATCATATCAAAAGACGCAATGCACACTCAAGTCAAGCCCGAGCCTAAGTCCAAGCCTAAACCGAAGAGGGCAGTATCATTCAGGCCCCCCTAATCCCGCTTGATATTCTCCACCGCATCCTCAAAATCGCCGTCCTCAATAACCTCCTCATCAATCTCCATCTCCATGTCCTCGGCCTCCGTAGTCTCCTCGTCGGTAGTCCCACCACTCCCCCTTAGCAGGCCCTGTAAATCCTCCTCGTCGATAATACTCTCGATACTGCCCCTGCGCACACCCGCCAGCGTCTCGCGGCGGCCCTGCTCGATCAGCCGCTCGATTTTGAGGCGGTTGGCGATGAACTTGAGTTTCGGGAACATGCTCTGCTGGCCCTCGTGGATCATGCGCGCGAGGCGGTCCGCATCGGGGTCCGAGAGGATGTTGAGGAAGTCGCTGGGCCGCGACTGCGGCCAGATGGTGATGGTGCCCGTGAACTGCTGCAGCCACAGCTGCGACCAGTCCTGGCCGAGGGCGCGGGGGAGGAGTTCCAAGTGCTTCAGCACTTTAAGCCATTTCGTTAGGTCCAGCTTGATGTACTGCTCCGTGGCGGACCCGAGGTAGCCGCCCCGCCAGCCGCGGCCCTTGCGGTGCGTCACGGGGGATCCGACCGTGCCCCGGGACGAGAAGAAGAAGAGGGAGATGTGCGGGTTGACCTGGCTGACGATTGTGAAGTTGACGTTGAAATGTAGGTTAAGCGCCTTGAGCGGTATGTCGGTTCGTAAGCTGCCGTCTTTCCATTTGTGACCAAATGAGTAGGGGCTTAAGGACCCATCTGGGTTTTTCATCATGAGAACCACCGGATTCTGTATCCCGGGGACCGCAGCGGACGCCAATACGGCTGACCATATAACGCAGTCCGGAGATGTGAGGTAGTTGCAAAGAATCGTCGGCGAATGAGGGTCGGCCGGGACACAGGAAACATTGAGGATCCGTCCTGTTCGTTGGTACGCCTCCCTGAATGTCATGGAGCCGCGAGACCACCAACTAGATTGGCGAGCCCAGTCAACCGAGTCAAATCTAGCGCCCGTTTTCAACCATCTAGGTAACCAAGTGCTAATAGGCTCAGAGCAAGCCTTGATTTTATGCGCCAAGGCTGGTATCAATAGCTGTTTCAACTCATCGTTAGTTCGTGTTGCAACGAGAGATGCTACCAAGGCGCCGCCGCTGGTGCCAGTGATGACATCCGGAACTAGATCCGCCTCAAGTAATGCTTTCACAACTCCAAAATGATAATACGCGAAGGCGGCACCTCCAGATAGGCAAAGTGCTGTACGTCCATAATTCGCGTGCATTCGTTTGAATAGCGCTCGCTTCTCGTCGAACGAGAGCTGTCTGGTATTTACTAGGAAGCGGGTGCTCTTTTCCACTAACGAGTGAGACTGTTAGCTCTGTCATATGGTGCTATTTGTAGTCATCCAATGAGAAGAGGCAAAGGGGGAAGAATTACCTTCGTTTATAAAATTCTGAACGAGATTTTTCGTTCCGTAGTACGTCTGGCTGTACAGCCTCGCGTTCTCAACGCCGACAAAGTTATTCTTCACGCAGGCCTCCGTTAGAGCTTTCAACTCCTCAACAGCCTTCCGGCCTTCGCCCCCGCCCGATTCCTCTCCATTCTCATAGCCAGGCGCGCCCGAGTCCTTAGCTTCCAGCGCCTCGGCAGCGACCCGATGCTTGCGGAGTTGGTCGTAGACGCGGCGGACCGTCTTCCAATCGTAGTAGGCGAACTCGTTTTCCTCCTTCCAGTGTGTGTTTCCCAGAAACGCATCCATCTCCTTCGCCGCCTTCACCCAGTCGCGATAGCTACTCGTAGCGCGCATGTTCCGGCGGAGCTTCTCCCTCTCTCCTCGCCACGCGATGAAGTGTTCGTATAGGAAGATGTAGATTCTCGTCCATAGGTACGATACGAACAGTCCGAGTATCCACATAATCACGAAGAGGAAGAACGGCCATTTGAGCAGCCCGTATAGGTAGCCCTCCCGCGTCTCGTCTACCGTGCGAAACCCAAGAGCCGTCTTCTTCCTCCTCTTCCGTCGTAGGTGCTTGGGTATCCTCTGATTCACCGGTGCCCAGTCGTTCTGCGCCGTAATGAACATATCGCTTTGGGAGCCATGCTGGCCTGTGGCGCCCTCAGGAACCCCTGAGGTGTCTGCAGATGCCACGGAAGCCGATCGAGTTAGCTCAGGGCTGCCTCTACCCGAAATTTTAGTTGGGCTTTTCAACGATATGGTTTCATCGGATGGGCTAAGTATCGGGTCAGGGGCGGTCAGTGCAGAGGCGAAGGCGGCGAGGTGTTCGGGAGGAAGAAATTCGCGGTTCCAATCGGGCAATCTCGTGTAATCGAACGCTTCGGGAGGAAACCCGTAGTTATGATGGGGCCTACCGGTGAAGAAGGTAACCCGGGGCTTTTTCGATGAAGATTCAGCTGCCATGCTGGCTTCTTTGAACTTCCTAGATTGCTAGAACATTATGAAGTTTCACAAAAACCGAGGATAGATGCTGGCTGGCGGGGTTTGGAAGAAAAAAAGAATCTAGTTGTATCTAGAATTCATGGGACGTCTTTTACAACAAAAAGCCAATATAACATGATTATCTCGCTAGTCTATTCGGCGCGAACCCGAAGATAGAAGACATAAGAATGAATAATATGGTATAACTAAGTATAGATAGCCTTTCGGGGTGGAATGACTTATGGTAGCTAGAATGACGTCGAGGCTACCCCCGGCGCCACATTATAACCTTGTCCGCTAGCTCAATTAGGTATTCGATTAGTCCTTTCCCAAGCGGCAACAGCTGCCCCCGGTGCATATCTTATAGGTACGAAGGTACATTGAAATATTGTTGAGTACGGAGACATCCGGGTGCGATATCGTGACATTAATTCTAGAAGAGTCCTCACGGAACCGTGGCTTTTTTTCTCTCTCATAGACAAGCCCGCTTACAATTCATATCGATTCCGCCCCTGATGTAGTATTTGAAATTAGACAAGTCTTTGGTTGGTTTGGTCGAGCGCTGTGGAATGATTAGGATAGGTGCTTCACTTCCGCTTATTAGTCGTACAACAATATCATAATATCAAATATCAGAGATTTGAAGTATAAATATTGTAATGCTCAATTCATTATTGCGATCTGGCAAATGCCTCTAGCCATTGACTCCAAAGAAAATTCCCGGAAAACATCGACTGCGGTATGGTGGTAGTAGTAGTAAGCTGTCAAAGAACTCCGTGTTTCCCAGGCGGCATCGCATCATCGTTTCATCCGCATGCTCGTCACCAATCTGTACACTGCGACGCCCTACTCCCCCTGTGGCTACCTTTAAACTGTAGCTTTAGACGTACTGGGACAGCCATCTTATGCCCTCGCCGTATCCTGGTCGATGTTAGTTTCTCTCCTAGGCTACCACGAAATAGTATCGCAAGACGCACCTTGTCTCATAACTACGGAACACATGAAGACTTCGATAGGTCGGATGCCCTCTAGTGGGACCTTGCCCTTGCCGGTCGTTTGGTACAAGCCGAGCTCATGACGGAGCTGGTCCTCGGACACGGCGTCGGGGTGGTCGATCTTGTTTCCAAGGATGACGAAGGGGACCTTAGCCAGCTCCTCCATGGACAGCAGAGCGTCGAGTTCGGCCTTGGACTCGGAGAGACGGTCGTGGTCTTTGGCGTCAACGAGGAAAACGATTCCGTTCACTTCCGGGAAGTAGTCCTTCCACAATCGACGAGCTAGAGGCAGAAAACTCGTTAGTCGGAGTCTGATAGGTAAATAACGGGATCGGGAACTGTACCCTGCTGGTGACCACCCAGGTCGAAGGTGGTGAAGCGCACATTGCCAATAGCAAGCTCTTCGGATGCTACGCGGTGTTAGTAGATCGACACGTGCTCTCGACTATAGGATGATCTGCGTATGCGACGTACTGGGATGAAGAGTGGGCTGTAGGATGGCAACTCGATCGTTCTGCAATTGACTCCGTTAGCTTGACCATTTCCAATAGCTTGTATAAGCTTCAACAGCTGTAGAGGAGACCTGTTGACTCCAACACTAGTAATCTATAGACACAGATATGGAGGGCGGGGAGAACGGAACTAGCCACGAACCTTCAACATGTGTAGTAGAGTGGTCTTTCCGGCGTTGTCGAGGCCAAGGAACAGAAGCTTGGCATGCTTGTTCATCAAGCCAAGCGACGAGAGGACATCGTAAACTATTTGACCCGAAGGGCAGCAATGTCAGCTACTATCTAGGAGTACCATCACATGGATAAGACGAGCAGGCAGGTAGGGAAACTAACACCACTGGACAATCCACATCTTGACCGTAATATGTGGGTTCTAGTAGGGCAAGATAGTTGAATTTTCGTAGGCGATAGAGCGCAAGCTTGGATTTAGTGTAGCTGTTTTGCTAGGTTGCTCGCGGAGAGAGGGTGGACGATGGGCAGTGATATATGTAGTCCGGCGCCGTCCCAAGAAAATTGCTAGCATTCAACTTAAGGACAACCTGGAACACTGGTACCACCAAGCCACCGTTACTTATTGATCTAGCTAGTTGTGGCTTGATAGCACGCCACACGCACGGCTTCACGGGTATTTATCGGTGACTCAGTGTGTTGGACGGACAAAGGACCCACATGGATGCCGGACATCTGGATTACAGCAACATCAAAGCACTGTCATGTTCCATTCCAAGTTTCTAACAGCATCATCTGATATCTGATAGTACCACCAAAATAACGTGAGATGAGCCTGATTAGGTGCCTACACAATTCGTAACTGTCTATCGTTTACGCGCATCTCCCTTGCGCTGTAGATTTAGTGTAGAATAAGTTTAGATACTGGGTAACCTTATCGGGGATCTACATGCACATAGATTGACTCTACGTCTACAGCATTCTTGCTTCGGTGTCCTTTCAAATAACCTCTTATCTCTACAGTTATCGAAACGTCGGAAGTTGGGAAGTATCCATGGATAATACCAACTGAGATAAATAGAAACAGAGAGTGTCAGGTTAATAGCCACTTCATCAGGAACCAATTAATCATTTCACAGACTCAAATGTAAACGTAAAGTAATTCATGAATCAATATATGTTCAATTTCAATATATCACCGGATCGCCTGCCTATGCTGATCTGCCGTTCCCAGTGGTATCGTAAATGATGAATGCAACCCGCCAGATGCCGTAAATGGGAAGTATGCTTTCTCTCTTCTGAGAATATATCATGGCGCCGAAATCCATAAACAGCGAAGAAAAAGTAAATATGTACAACGACAAGACCCAAACAAATTCGAGGATCTGTCTTGAAAAATAGTATAAAGTAAATGCAACGAAAGATCATAAATAAACAATGCTCGGGTTATTCTTCAACGGTTACGTGGCAAAAAGGCATCCATCATCTAAATGGATAGGACGAATTGGTCCGGACCAAGTTTGCCAGCCATGAGAAGTCCGATTTCTCGCATCCTTTCGGCTCCTTGGCCAGGTTGAGGCTTCTTCTCAGCAATACCTTTTCGCGCTTTATTGCAATGCTTCTGAAGGTACTTCTCCTTGAACTTCTCTTTACGGCGCTGGCGTTTCTGCTCTAGGCCCTTGACGATATCAATAGCGCCTCGAATGTGGCCGTTGGCGGTCATGTTTGAAGGCTTGCTAGCCCGACGGTGAGCTTTGAGGTGATATGGAAACATTGCCGGGGCCCGTGGGAGAGATTTTGTGTGAGTCAATCCGGGTCGGAATGCAAGACTCTTGAACTCATGTTCTCCACGGTTTGCGTCGTACACTAACGATGATGGAGGAGATCGTACGATGGGTCCTGGAGCCGGCGACGCGAGCCGACAGGGTGATCGCCCATCGAAGAGGCGTCTAGGCGACCGACCCCGCGGCTTAGGAGGAGAGTGGTGACGTTTAGGCGGTGGAGAATGGTATCGTCTCGGGGAGATTTGGTCATTCCTCTTCTTTCGACGTTCTCCATCTCTACTTTCATAATGCAAATCTTCGGCCGGGTGGTCATCGTTATCGCGAACAAGATTAGATGGCTCAATATCCTCGTCTTCCGGCTCAGACGTAGGAAAGCTTGGGTCAATGTCTTGGGGAATTGGGTGGAGCTTCTCTCGACGCCTGGCGGCAATGCATGAGATGTAGGCATCCTCCAGAGCACGATCTTCGTCCAACGTACCACAGACAAAATCAGTGCTGTCAGGTAGCTCAGGTGTACCAGGTCGCATTTTAGGTCGTCGACGTGCTGCCCTACTCAGGGGTCCGGGTACATCGGAAGACGATGAGTCGGACCGGTTCCCCGTCATAGACGGTCGGCGATAGATGGGAGTATCTCCAGAAAGTCGAAGCACCGGACCGCGACTAGGGGTCCATAGGTCCAGATTTCCACCGTCATCATCATCGTCCGAGTCAGCAAATCCAATTTCGTTGTCGGTATTATAGCCATCCGAGATATCATCACCGGACCCATAGCCTGACTCGTTATCGATCTCGTAGCCATCCTCGACTTCATCTTCCAAGTTATCCAGAAGATCCATTTCCTCTTCTTCCCCTTCTTCGTCAAGTTGTTCCTCTTCTTCTTCCTCTTCAAGTTCTTCCTCTTCAGCCTCTTTACCTAACCGGCGGATCTCATTTTCCTTTCGAAGGGTGTCGTTGATGGTCAATCGCCGGCCAGGTGCGGGGAGATTCAGACGGATCCAATCCTCCTCCTGCGGCTCATCACTAGCGAACTCATGGAAGCGAGATGATTCGCTGATAAGGTCGTTTGGATTGGCAGTCAGGTACTTGGAGGAACGAACAGGTATCGGGCTTCGCACTCGCGAGGATGGCCGCGGGGTCAAAGATCGCTGCGATCGCCCTCGGCCTGTTGAAGGTGACCGAAGTTTACGAATAGTGGCGGGCGAGCCGTCACTTTCCTTCGAGGAACCGTTGGTTTGAGGGATTACCAGCTGCGGCACATCAAGCTTCGGAGGTGTCCGGTGAGCCGGCTTCGCAGGGCAAGCGAATTTTATACATGACTTTCTTTGTGGCTTCGCATCAACTGCCGGCTTTGACTCGACTGACTGCTGAGGAGGCGCAGGCTTCCGCGCCTCAGTCTTTGGTCCACATGCAAACGAAATGCATCGCTTCTTAGCAAGAGCGTCGATTATAGGATCTCTCGTTTCGGTGCTCCTTATCGACACGGGTGTTGATTGTTGTGTGCCGTGATGTTGACCGAATTTCGATTTTGTGTCGAAATAAAAGCCAGAATCTAGCTGCGCAAGTGATATAACGGGAGGTGGCGGACTAGGGGTATTCGTATGCGCGGGGCTTGTAAAGCCTGTGTCGCTGGTAAGGTCAGCAGTAGATGCGAGGCTGGCGCTACTATTCATTGAACGGCGTCTCGACGATGCATCGAAGTTCAAATGGAAGGTTTCTTCTTCGGAATGGTGAAGGGCCTTTGTTAGGAGAGATTCGGAATGATCCGCTAACTTCGGGATAGCGCTTCTCTTGAATTGGTTATCCGCGCGGCGTAATCGATAATTATCGGGGGGTTCGTCAACTTCAGCCGCAGCCTCATCCTCGGGCGCATGTTGCATGTGTGCCCCGTGCGCTGACAAGGCCAACGCATTCGCATTGGCCGAGTCGTGTATCGGATCGTTCATCATATTGATGGCGGCAAGTATTTACCTGCACTCTCAAATACACGACAATAGGTTCGCGATTTAAAATAGTTTATGTGTGAAGGTGGTTTCAGTGTGTTTCCAATGCACGCGTTCGTCGCCTCCATATAACGTGCTGCTACCTCAATTTCGCAAGTTCGTAATTCCGCAACGTCGATATCGAAAATAGAAAGTTGGCTGGTGTGAGAGAAGTATGAATATGAATTTTGTCAAATTTGCTTCAGAGGCTACACAGAGTGCAGGCCTGGTCCCCAAGATGGAGATCTATGGTATTGTCCCTAGGGACCGTTTCGCTATAATTGACGACCCATAATGTATGAACAATGTTCAGTGAATTTGGGTGGTGGACTTTTAAAATAATGTGTCTTCGTAACTGTCCTACCACTGACGAAGACAAGAAAAAAAACAGTGGTAATCGGTGAAGGCGAAGCCCTGCTTGTGTGGTGGTGGCGGATTTGTGCTGAGTTGAGAGATATTCTGACTGTACGGCAAGCTGGAAGTTTGCTGCACAGTGATGGGTTGTCGTAAGCAATAAACGACAACTACCCTCTCAGGGAACTGCGAATTAAAAGCGCTCAGTTAAGCACGGAGGCGTAGGGGTCCCGGGAAATCCTTGGCCTTAACTAAAATATGACGTCGAGGCGGTGGACGATCAAAGAGGAATACAAATGAATTCTGGATGAATGAAGTACCCAAGTATTGATTCGCAAACGTCCAAAGGACGAACCGGTCCTCAGACCAGTGACCACAAGGACTCAACAACAACAACGTGGGAACAATAGATTCAACGGAAGGTGGGAGAAAGAGGCGATAGAAATCATAAATGGGAAAAATGGGAACGAAATTTAATAGGGAATCCGGCACGGGAGAGGGGACCCTATGAAAATGAACCAAAGGCTACGGGATCTGGTTCTGTCTTCTTGATGGTCTTGGTTTTTTTGTTTGCATGTGGATACTTCTAGGATGGAATAGAACTAGCAAAGATTTGATCATCGCACTGGTTACTGGCATTGGCACTGGCACTGGCGCTGGTATTGGCACTGGTACTGGTACTGGTTCGACTGGCCCTGCTTCTCTGTTCCTGCTGGGGCGACCGGGCGGTGGGAAAAAGGGCACTGGGACGAGTTGGGAAACATACCAGGGCGATATGCGGCAGCTTAACTGGTTCAGGTTCTAGTTGAATACGTGAAATACGTACTAATTTGTATTGGTGTCACTGGTATAGGCAAGTACAATCCATATCCATAATTAAAATAAGGTAAATAAGCTAAAATGGCGACGTTCTCACTCACGAAACATCCATATGTGCCGCAGATGCACTTAGAGAACTTTACCAGGTCAAGGTAGTACTACAATAGTAGAAAGCAAGGACTCATCCGAGACCAGGTCAAAGGTCAAAGGAGGAGGCAACACATGTAGGGAGTGACTAAATCCTGTACTCCGTATATCCCGATGGTACAACTACTGTGGAAGGGTGGGAGATGGGCGGTAGGTAATTGCTGGCAGCGGATAATGAAGGCTTGGAAGGCTTGGGAGGGCTTGGGATCTTGGCTCTTGAACGTGGGTTGCTAACAATCGAGCGGGGGTTCCTCGAACGACGAGGACAAGGGGTGGCACTGGGATCTCTTCTTTCGTCTTTGTTTAATCGATGCGGCAATCATCAGCCAGTCATCACCGAGAAACGCCCGGTCAAAAAACAGACCCCTTCGTTACGT
Organism: Hypomontagnella monticulosa; assembly: GCA_902825475.1. Taxonomy (NCBI): domain Eukaryota; kingdom Fungi; phylum Ascomycota; class Sordariomycetes; order Xylariales; family Hypoxylaceae; genus Hypomontagnella; species Hypomontagnella monticulosa. The sequence continues at coordinate 904,796 of CADEBF010000011.1, read as the reverse complement.
GGACGGTGTTCACTTGGCAACTTACACTTACTCGTACTCATATTCTGGATTGTCTATATTATATATGCCAATACTGCTAATACCAATGCCAACACCAATGTCTAACATCAATTAACTATAGCCGCTGGAGATGATGGACCAGATGGATCATTTCAGTCATCGTCAATAAATGAATAAAAGACATCTAGACCTAATGGAGACCCATAGTTGTTAGACCGGATGAGTAGGCGACTGCTTCCTGATGCTCCACGGTAACATTCCACTTCCCAGCACAATGGGAATAACAAGCCGATTTCGCTACTTCTCATCTACATGTAGTGTTTATCTGCATTGCGACATGAAAAGAGCATGGGCGGGCTAGCACTAAACATGGCATTGTAGCGGCGGTGCGGGTAGGGTAGTACAAGATACCTACCTATATGTAGAAGCAGTAGCACTGTGGTACAGCTCGTACAGGTAGTACAGATAGTGATTACAGGGGGAACACAGAACCATTTCCTGCAAAAATATGTCCGGGCGATGGGCGCAAGGACCCATCTGGACCTGCAAGTAATCTCTCATATTTTGTTAAGTTGTACATGAGCATTGAGCACTGGGCTGAAAGTCAGCAGACCCGCATGTCATGCTCAAGCTTGATCGCCAATGAGCCACTTTTTGGACTAATCACTTTTTTTTTCTCCTAATTTCGCGCATTTTGTCGCTTCCATTCGACGGTCAAATATTAATCGGCTACATACTTGCATTTATTAGCTGATCTAGACAACTAAAGCCCGTGCAAAATTTATTCTCTGCAGCCAAAGAAAACTTTTTTTCTTTCTTTCTTATCGGCGCGTTTACTGGCGCATTGCTTGTTGGGAGGTTGAGAGCCGAAACTATCCCCCTGAGTCCACAGTGTCCGTAATAAAGCGCATACATAGTGGAAGCCATCTGTCAACACAATATAATTGTATTGTCCGTCCGAGGTCATCGCCTAATTACCGAGTATCTAGACATGTAATTGGTGTAATAAGCCTGTAATATTTCCCGCGACTCAATTACCAAATCCTTACAGCAACCTTGGAACTCTTCCTAATGCGCTCCAAACTAAGCTAGAAGGCTCTTTAATTCAAGATTTTCCAGATATAGACGCAGATGAAAGAAACCGGATGCAACCGTACATAGCGCATGTCGTCTCACCCTCCATCAACTCGCCTTTCCCGAGCGTTGTGTAATGATGCATCCGTACCCGTGGACTCAGCAACCATTCTCAGAAACATCTAGTCTGACTACTAGCCAGCTGCCGAGGTCGATTCTATCCACATAGTAATGTATGTGTGCGGAAACCTAAACGCTTATGTCTATACACTTATTAGACTAGACTACCTTACCATCGTATTCCTAAGAAAGCTTGGCTTGTTTGAACAAAGGCGGTGAACTTTCATTGCTACTTTACGGAGTCCTAAGGTTTCTGTAAGTCCCGTCCGGAGCGTTTCTGACGAAAGCAACACCTCCTTATTAGCAGCAATGGGTGTAGGCTATCCTTCCCCCCAGCATGGACCCCTACGAGAGACAAACCCGCCTAATGGCGCGAGAGAAGACGATGCTCTACAGTACAATACAGTATAGCATATACCTAATCCTTTACCCCGGCGCCTCCCGCCGATGTGATTCGCTCCGTATCGAATCAAAATGCCCTCCTGCGTCCAGCATAACATTTGGTAACTGTTACGCAGCTCCCTGCAGGCTCCGATCCACAATCTACCTATGTAGTTCGGGCCACACGCGGGTACTCGGGATAATTAAAGCATCTTTCTCTGTGGCATGTGGGCTCATCGCTTGCCTCATATGCAACTCTAGTCTCTATCACTCACACCCTTATGCCCTCTGACATCAGAAACACGAGCGAAAGCCACTAGGATCTCGCCCTATTACGTTCTCGTCAGTATCCGAGAAATAAAAGCGCAGCTCCCTCAGAACACGTGTTGGGTTTGCACTGCTGGGACATGTGAGACTTCTCGGATAGTCGACCTGACGAGGAGTGGCAATCCTTGCGTATGCCGCCCCCAATCCCGTCGACGCTCGATAGTCGAAGGGATTGTGCTGCGGCACCAAATGACGAATGAGGGCGGGATATGGGCTCCAAAACCCATCCTATGAAAGAGGCAAGGAGGTTGATCTGCTTTGGCACATGGTGCGGGACGCCGCTCTTCATCGGCTTGAGGGGCTTTGAGGGGTAACCTGACTGTGCCCTACGTATTTCATTCGCCCTCTCCAACTCTAGCTCATAAGATGAGCATCACCCAACTCTCCACCGGTCTGTCCATCGTTGCTATTCTCGCCTTGGGCACTTGGTGATCAAACAACCGCGCGCGGTGCGGGACGCTCAGGTCTACATCATTTTCTCATGACCGTAGCGCCCATTTGACCGTGGTGTAGCTGCGTAGGATAATAGAATCCCCTCTGCTAACCTCCATCCCAGCATGTTAGATCTTCGTAGTAATTAGCATCTGCATCTAGAGATGCTAGTTTCAAGGACCCCGCATTCCCATCTGCTCATCAATGCTTATTATCGTTCCTAGGCGGTATCAGCGCGTGGTTGAAAAATACTAAACCCTAGCTTAGCCAGTTCTCCGTTGTCGATTCGCACCTTGAATCCTGTTGCGCACATGGAAGCAGCATGGCAGGGTCCAAATCCCTGTCGACATATACCCCTCTCGTGATAACTGGCGTTGTACGACATGGTATGTAATGTACGATGCTTTGGGGGTTCAGTCGCGCCCGCAATTTGACCGTCATTGTCACAAGATTCAAGAGCTCCAACAAATGTAGCCATTTCAGACCAATATTGGTTTGGTATTAGAAGTAGACTCAGGACTAGATTTAGCTGAACAGAGAAACGATGCTACGGTGAGACAGACTTACACCGATCTAATTGAGTATCCGGAGCCTTCTCCATAGTAGACCTACATAGTATGCACCAATCACCGTATAGCCATCAGTTTAACACGAGCGGGATCATCCATATACGTCCGTCGAACCGTGCGATTACCATTGGTAGAATCGTTTACTTACAATTCCATATTAGGTAGGACAACACTAGCACACGACTCGCTCACCCTGTCTTGGCAGGGCTAAGTTCACTCTAACGGACACCTACATTTGAAGTCCAGGCCGACCTGTTTTCTGACAGCTATGTCACTGAGTCACGAGGCTTCTAGAGCGCCGGATACGTGCCTATACACCAGACGCTAGGTCGTCAATTAGGTATTTGGTCACACGCCACGATTTCTTTCTGGAATCTCAAGAACGGGAAACCCGAATAGGGACGTGGGAGATAGAAGGGAACTATTATCGGATTGACACTAGGAAGCATTCATTTATTCATCAGTAGGCATTGCATCTAAAAGAATGAACTAGACAACAATAGCCCTAAGTGAAACTCTCAAGTCAGACATCTGATTCTAAACAAGACAAAACAAAACAAGAGACTGAAGAAACATTGAATGTTTCGATGTCTCGATGGATTTATTCAGCTCGTCTTGTCCCAAGCTGGCGGAATGCTGACTAAGGTAGGTTGTTTAGTCACGTGATATTCGGGATCCATAGCTAGAAACTGGATTCCAAAATGAGTATGATAGGATCACGTGTTAGAGCCATGCCCAATCAGGCTAAGCCTGTTTCTGCCGAAAGCCCGGACAACTTCGAAATTGATTCGAGGTCAACGTCCATCGTGAGCTTGCTCGGTCTTCCCGCGTATTCTTCAATTGACATCACCAGTCATCATGAACACTCTCCGCGTCGCTCGCGCCGCCCTCAGGGCCCGTCCTGCTGCTATGCGGGTTCCCGTTCAGGCCCTTCAGCGAAGGACCTACGCTGATGCCGCACCCGATAAGGTTCGTCTCCTCAATAATTTTGTTCCGATGTTGCCTCGGTCATTATCGCTAACTTTTGCTTCAGATCAAGCTGAGCTTGGCTCTTCCCCACCAGGTATGACAATTTGCCTCGCCTTACCCTACACTCCCGACGAATTCCGCATCGAGAACGCTCCGTCCTAAATTTGCGCAAATCGCGACAAACATCCGAATGTCCAGCTAGCTAATTCCCGCAACAGTCCATATACAAATCCCAGGATGTCGTCCAGGTCAACATCCCCGCCGAATCGGGTGAGATGGGTGTCCTCGCCAACCACGTCCCGTCGATCGAGCAATTGAGGCCGGGTCTGATCGAGGTGGTTGAGGAGAGCGGCAGCAGCAAGCAGTTCTTCCGTACGTGACAAGAGAGGATACAGCTTTAGAATGCAACACTAAATATTGGACAATTGTAGTCTCTGGTGGCTTTGCCGTTGTGCAGCCCAACTCGGTTCTCAGCATCAACGCCGTCGAAGGCTACGCCCTGGAGGATTTCAGCGCCGACGCCGTCCGAGCCCAGATCGCTGAGGCACAGAAGGTCGCAAACGGCAGTGGAAGTGAGCAGGATATTGCGGAAGCCAAGATTGAGCTAGAGGTATATTCAAGCTACCTATCTAATTACTTCACTACGGAGCGGCTAACATTTTCACAGGTCCTAGAGAGCTTGCAAGCGGTTCTCAAATAAATGATAGCTTAGAGGTAGAGGAAAGGAGAGGGCTATAATGGCAACCTGTACATCATACAATTGTCCCTTACTACAAAACCGCCTAATAGCACAAATAGAGAATGCTTAGGGTCCGTCTAGACTTGCCGGCGCTTTCCATGATCCGTATCATATCTGCAATGGTGCCTACGTTACTTCCCCATCCTTAACATACGACTTCCGTAGCTCTTCAATGTTATATAAGCTCCAGAGTTAAATTCTTATGTACGAAAATAGCCTACAAGGAATTTCTCTTCCGTCATAACCTACACGGCCTACCCCTATCGCCGAGTAGACAGGTCGAATTATCCCCTATACGTAACTACGAAGACGTCAAGTATCGATTATTATATATTGCGATAGTTTATCCTAACCAACATTGAAAGGATCGACCGGCTTGAAGCCAGCTCGTCAGCCATCCATCATGTCGACGTGCTCATGGGGCGATACCCCGACAAACACGAGCACACCCATGGCATCTACGCCAGCGCCTTTAGCCCAGAGAACCATCCCCAAAGGAACCGTCTCCTCGCGAATAAATCGCCTTCACCGCCTAACTCATTCCCATCATGGAATACCAGAGGATCGCGCCTATGCTGCTCGAGAAAGGAAATATGTACTGGTTGGTTAGGGGCGACGCTCTGGTTCATATTTCGATGCCGCTAAACCATGGCTCACCCCTCTCGGGCATTCGTTCATCGGTCTGAAAGGCGGCCGGAACGCGCATCACCAGGAACATGGCTTCACTACCGGCTCCTCATATCTTAGTGATTACCTCCCACGACCTGCATCATCGAGACAGCAAGTCCGTCGAAATCGCTCAAGAGGCTCCGTCGGAAAACCAAAGCGCGATATATCAAGTTCAGCGGCTAATCCGTATGCCCTTTCAGCAGTTGACAACTTCAATACAAGCCGAACTTCCATTCGCTCTCCATTGACGGTCAACCCGCTCAAAATCACAAAATCCGATTCAATAACATCCAGCAGACCAAGAGCATCAAAAGCTTCAGGAGTCTCGTCTCCGGCCACGGTAGCCAAACAGCGCGAGTCCGCGCGCTCCTTGTACGAGCAGCACGGCATCAGGAGGCCATCTGGGTGGTTTTCCGACGAGGAGGACCTGTCTCTTTCAGGCGATAGAACTGCCGGTCCCCGAAGATTCTGCAGAATCTGCCACGTCTGTTCGGCGCGGACTTGGTCCCAGACCCATTGCCCGGCTTGTAAGCATCGCTTGTGTGCGAAATGTGTCTGCGAGGTTCCTGAGGGCTCTGAAAGAGCGCATACTAGCTTTTTACATCACCAGAGCCATGTTGCGAGATCCGGTGAGGCGCGGCTCGCTAAGCCGACCTCAGCAACTGCGGCTGCTAGTCCTTCGGCAGGACGGCCTAGCCCATCACGAGGTTCATCGGCTCTACCAGCGAAACAGCGTCCCCAAATAGTTATAAACGATGAACCAACGGAAACTACTGTCAGGTCTCCTTCGGTAACGCAATCAGTTATTAGGCAATCTCAGGATCGCAAATCCTCCCAATGGCATATAGGTGATTCAGATCTCGAGATATCCAGTACCAAGGTCGAATGCGACAATCCGATGTGTCGGGCAACTCATGCCGGCCATTACCCATACCGGCATAGCATTACTTGTGCTCTGGACCGGAGCGAAGAGGCTGAGAAAGCTAAAGCTTCGCCAGACAATGCTTCTGTGGCTCATTTGCCGAACCCGTTGGCGACTTGGGGCGTATCACGATACACAGATAAGAATATTCATCAGCGTCGTCCCCAAAAGCCAGATGAGCCGGTATCCTGTGCCTGTTCCTGCCACATCCAAGAAGCAGTCCCTTCTGATCGTTCCTATCATCATGGGCATCACCAGGCAGTGAAGCATCCCGGATCCGCAGGCCAAGAAGAGATAAGTCATAAAAACCAGGGAAAATCAGACGAAGCAAATACTACTTTAAGTCAAAACCGGGAGCTTCAGTCTAGAGAAAGCAGACATCGCCATGAGACTACGAGTCATCATACCACACGCAGAAGCGAAACTACCAACAAAGCAATCAGTCCGGCTACCGGGAGAGGGATTAGAAAGGATTCAGACAGCAGGAGGCCTATACCTAAAGGCCGTGTGTTCAGCCCTCCATCGTGGTTAAGGGCACCAAGCAAAGAGGCAGGCGATGCCAAGTTCGGGTTGCGCCATGTTGATGCCAAAAGTTATGGGCAAGCACAAAGGACAAGCGCAAGAGGGGATCATTCCAAATCCCCAAGGGATTTATCTCATAGTCCTAGGTTTGCAAGCGAGTCATCCAATAACTTAACCACTCCGAGTCATGATTTTCTGCGAAGCTCTGCGCCTTCTCCGCCGACAGCTTTGCACGTAACGCAACATCAACGACCAGAGTATCTACTAAATCACCCATCTAAACACGTGCATCCCGGGGAACGTCTTCATCACATGATAAGATCAGTTTCTAGCTCGCCTCACGAGAGTTTACCGGTAGTGAATCATCAGACAACTCCCCGTCATAAACATCTCGGACCATACCTTCGGGTCGAAGACGCTCGGCCTTCGCGAAGCGGGTCCTCGAGTTCTCTATCTGCTCAGTCTGGCGCTCATAGTTCCCAGAAAACCTTAAAGGGATCCAGATATGCTGACCATAACGTACTTGAGCATTCCTGGGATAAGACGGACCGGTCTGAAGCTGGGTCCTCTAGTGGGCGGACCGACACGCATACAATACGCGAAGCTGAATACCACCCCTCGAGTGCACTGAGTCGTATCACCCATTCACCTCCACAGCCACAGCATATTGTAGCTGAGACCGATGAAAGTACCGTATCTGAAAGAAACACATGGGCATCGGAATCCAATGATAGAAGCTACCCCCGGACTCCCGACTTCGAGATCCACCGACCAAGCCCCATCGCGCCTCCAAACCACGACTGCATCTGGAAAGACCGGTACATGGCCGTGACAGCCGAAATCCGGATGCTGAAAGCCGAGCTCTCCACACGGGCTTCGCTCCGGGGAACAGATATCATCGAGCAGACAGCAGTCCAAGGCGAAGAAACCACCACGCACGAAGACGAAGACCTGGGGCTCCAGGGGGTGACGATCATCATGCACCTGAGGGGGCGAGACGACTTAGTCATCAACACGGACCTGACGCAAGATGAATGACACGGCTGAGGCGGTGGTCTTGATTGGTGCGGCTTGGAAAAATACATGGACCGGGAGATGATGGATTCATCCGGCGCTTTTCCCCGTGAGACAACGTAAAGCCATAATGTCACTACGGTTACTGCGGTGGATAGAGGGCGTGTAATAGGTTACAGACGTCATTGTTAGACTAGTATCCAACATTCATGCAATTAATTATAAAGTCATAACTTCATGGAATAAGGGTTTCAGATGATGCCCTACTTGGGAGACTACGCCTACTCAATTATGTTGAAGTTAACACGCGTTCGTGCTAAGACTTGAAACGGGTCTGCTTAACAGCGAGCTCTTGTACGGCCTTCTGTGACCGGAGTTCCATGTTGTTGTGTCCGTCCTACCACCTTGAACGATCGATTAAAGTGAGATATGCGATATATCCACCTAAGTCCTCATTATTTCTACTGCTATGGATATTAGGCGGCTTTGCCATACTCAGCGGATAGAAGAGCAATAGGCTATTACTTGTAGCTGTGGGAGGTATATATTCTATCGAATAATGGTTGTGATTATGGGAGTGCGTATTAGGTACAGGCGAGTTACCATCTAGTCATGTTCACGTCGAAGTCCCCGGGCATCAACTAGAAGTAGTGATAGGAGCACGTCACCTAAGACACTCCGAATGCGTGGCAGAGCGAAGGAAATAGTGGAAGCTGGTGGCTCTATCACCGTAACTTATTACCGTTTCATGTCCAAAGAGTAGGTAGACATGCTTAATTGTCGCCTACTGGCTCCCCTTCTATGCCCTGGTTCGGTTTCGCCTGAGACGTTACTGTTATCATGTGACGATTCATTATTACCGTATTATATCGCTTGTTGAGCTTTTCTATACCTCTTAGATAGTATGGGAGTGATTCAGGGTTACGGAGTCTCAACAACTACTTCCAAAGGTGGCTAGCTATCTAGTGTGTAATATTCTATATGATATTGTGATGATAGTTGAACTGAGCTAAAGAGATACAGATTAAGGTGCTATTTCCTCTCTTCCAGCTACTTGATGTGAAGCTACATACGTCTAGTACTTGGAATACGCGATATACATGATATAAAGCCACAGTGAACAGCTTAGAGTAGACCAACTCTAGCGCTCTGTAGTGACGTCTCTAGGTATTGAATTGAAAATTAGTATATGAATAACTTACCAGACTAGCTACCTACATTACGGCTTGAACTGGCAGCTCTAAGCCTGCCCCGTGGGGAAGCAAAACCTTTCAATTTCCGATAAATTGTTTTTGCTATCTGATGGGCATCGTGCTCCCAGGGGCGCATCGGGGGTGTGGTCTAGAGCAAACCTGTGTACGACAACAACACTACTAGGGTTATCCCTGACAGCTGCACGCGAATGGATATGGCATCGTGTCTCACCGCATCGGTTGTCCGGTTCCATGGACGTATCCGCCGGGCTGCTCTAGTCGATGCCGGGAGTGCTGAGAATGGGTCCAAATAAGTGGCATCCTCGGACTCCCGATGTGATGTACTGTACCACCACTATTTGAATGGTGTACTTGCCTGGTACATAACATAGCTATGTATGTGACTTGCCGTGATCATTCGCGTGGCTGTAGCGAGCAAATTAGAACCCCTGGTGTGATGAACACTGCCTCCGCTCGCCGGTCGAAAATGCCACCCACGAGTAGAGAAAGAAGTACGTTCTAGAAGGTTAGGACGACTTTATGCGGGCGTAGTGTTTATCATCACGGTCCCTAGCCTGATGGACGGCAGGATGTTGCGAAACCAACTTATACGGTAGGGTCACATCGAGACAAGGAGATTGTCTCAGCAATCATGCAGGGCCTTTTGTTTCCGAATGCCTGCGTTTTCAAGTTGCAGATCAGCCGTATCCGAGGCAGGTAGGCATCTCATAGACTTAATTGATTGGAAAGTCGGAACGTTGCTCAAGTCGGAATCGTCTAGAAGACTTTGTTGTTGTTCCGATCTCGCATGAGTCGGGATACACAAAGCGAAGTTGTGATCGCTAGGCGGACCTGACGGTTGGCTACCGGGATCTTTGAAATAAGCATTTTCGCCAAGTGGATATGAATATTGTCGGATACAGAGCAGAATGAGACCACAGATAGTCTGCCAACGCGGGAGAGGTGATGTGGTCTGTCAAAGCTGTACAGAAGATGATCTTTGATAATGCCAAGGCAACGGCCACGAGCAATAAGCTTTGCCAAGTTGCCAAGAGCATGTCTATCAGAGGCGGGCGGGCTGGGGAAGCAGGTCATTCTTGGGATCCTTGGCGATGGACGAAGATCGCGGGGTATCTTGTCGGACTTGAGAGATGAGATCTGCCACTCATGATTAGGTACAGCCTTATACATAAGGGACGCTTGGTATAACTGGCGATATATTTTAGGCTCTTGTTTTGTTGTGTAATATACTATCTCGACGAATCGTTTGCGGGTGAATTTTCAGAACTTATAGGTGGGCCTCATGGGCCTCATCCCAAGATAAATATACCATTTATCTCCATTTTCAGTGCTTCCTAGACCCTCTTAAGAATCCGAATGGATTCCGAGGCGGAGGACAGTCTCCGACATGAGTGTGTGTGTGTTTGTCGCAAGCGATCCTGCTATCCACCATTAATAAAAAGCAGCATTGAGTATTTGACCGTCGCGCATCTGCACTCCACGTCGTGGACCAACATATATGATATATGTTATATATTTTATAAATCTTCTTCCAATCATTGAGAAATCGTTGATGCGTTCCGTGTCCCAGTACCACCCTACACACGATCTCGGCTGAAGAGGTCTTTGGAAGAGTCACCCCCTTAATTGCCGTTCCGGGTAGAGACCTCGGTGATCAAATCAATCGATGTGGCTGTCTGTCTCTCTCTCTCACCCGTCCAGGTGACTCGGAACTGCAGATGCAGGTTCTCGTGTCAAACATTCATGTAGCAGGAGTTATTGTAACTGGTGAGAGGGCGAGCACTTTGGATATTGGCCGAGTCTGCGGAACGTAGTCCACGGCAATTGCTTCTCAGGCTTCTCTGGACGTCATGGTGTTTAAATTTGATTGAATTCTTTCCGGGAACAACCGGATCGTTGCATTGATGGGATTACTAAAATACTAAAATACCAATCATATACTAGCATGGAAACCTTTACGTATTTATAGGTAAGGTAGGCGAGGTAGACTAGGTAGGCAAAGGCAAGTCGCACCCGTGGACCACACACGATGGCTTTCGGTGGTTTATTTTGTGACCGTTATCTGTTCATGAATTGCCATGTGTGGAAGAAGTAAGAAGTATGTAACCGGTGGCGGCAGCACCGTGTCGGGAACTTGTTCAATGTTCCTCAGTCCTGTAGGCTGTAGTCCGGAGCCTAGCCAGTTTTAGTATGTCGTACAGTGTGTAAAGACCTCCTTTTTAGGGGAAATAAGGGAAAAAAGGGAATTGATGACTCCCTATGGCTAACTTCCTAAACACCTTCTGAGACGGTACACCTCTTTTTAAGGGAGGCAAGTCCACTAATTTGATTAAGTTTTTGCCCGCCCCAATCCATTTCAGTCCATTTCAGTCCAATCCAGTCCAATCTAACCAATCTAACCCCGGCTTCCCACAGGGTTACCCATCTTAAGTACGCTTCCCCACTTGAACAGGGGTCATATTTGCGATGGGCGTTCAAGCAAGCGAGGTCTGACCTCTCTGTGTTCTCTTGTCTTCCCAGTGTTCCCACCCGACGAACCGCTGTGGCTTCCCATCTCCCGTTTCCTTTCCACCCAAGACTTCTGGGCGCCCAGACTTCAACATCGAATCTCAAGACAATCCAAATCCTCCCCGCCAGCGAATCCGAAGTACCCTGTTGTATAACGTCTTTGTCCAATTTTTTGGATGTCGACAGAAAAATAATTGATTGATTGGTAATAGTGGAAAAGGTTGATTGGAAGGCCGACTATCATTGCGCGAGATCTGTCAGCTTGGACGACGAATATTGCGCGTAATCCGGACCCGATCGACCGAACCGACCACGTAACACGACCTGTCGCGTTTTTGTAGCCTTTCGTAGGCTTTTCTCATTCCATGGCGAGTGTCTCGCGATAGCCTCGCAAGTGCCTGAACGTCGTCGCCTAGCGACTGGCTGCTTTTCCTGTCCATCCGAGATGGACTCGTTCCAAGGCCTGCAGCCCAGGGTGGCTGCTACTCCGACTCTGAATCTAGGCGCTTCTTGCAAGCCTTATACGCTTCCATCGAATGCCGTCTTACAGCTTCCAGGCGCAGATCCGATTACTTTGACGGCCGAAGCCATCTATTCGCCCCTCTGTACCGCTACTCCCCTTGCTCAACCGGCTATCATTGCGAATGGGGGCTTCGATTTGGACCAAACATCATCAACTTCCAATCCCCAATTCTCCGACTTCCTCGACCCTTTCTATGCCTCAATTTTCCCGCAATGCTACGCTCTAGCGGCTACGACTGTTCTGGCTTATATGCTTCTGATCATGCTGGTTATCGCGCCTCGATCATTCCTTGATGGTGGGGTTGTCGTTTTGGGCCGGCGTGGATTTACGAATGGTCCATCGAATGGCATCAGCATCGGCGGTCGTCCATGGCTACAGAAGGTCGCGGCTCTAACCGTCGCTATCTCACTAACCATTGCTACAGTAGATACTTTCCGTGTCGCTGAAGAACAGTACGGCTGGGGAGTTCAGAATGCGCAGCAGCTTCAGGAAGATGTACTAGGAGGCACTCAGTTGAAAGTCATTCAACTTATCTCCGATACTTTCCTATGGTTGGCCCAAGCCCAGACACTCATACGTCTATTCCCCCGACAGCGTGAGAAAGTTATTATAAAATGGACGGCCTTCTCGCTCATTACGCTGGACGTCATCTTTGGTGCTCTCAACAGCTTCCATTATACTAAGGCTGGCAACACCAGGCCACGGAATTTCACAGATGCCGTGCCTGCTCTTAGCTATCTCTTCCAGTTATCACTCGGGCTATTATATGCTGCCTGGGTGCTTTATTATTCGCTCATGAAGAAGCGATACGCCTTTTACCACCCACTTATGAAGAATATTTGCCTGATGGCAACACTTTCTATTATATCAATACTCGTCCCTGTAATCTTCTTTATCCTCGACATCGCAAAACCCGAGTTCATTGGTTGGGGTGATTACGTTAGATGGGTCGGTGCCGCCGCCGCGAGTGTTGTAGTATGGGAATGGGTTGAACGAATTGAAGCATTAGAACGTGAAGAGAAGAAGGATGGAGTTCTCGGTAGAGAAGTCTTTGATGGCGATGAGATGATGGAAGTGTTCCCTACGGATTTGTCATGGTCTCGGAGACGAAAGAATAAGAGAAAGAGCGACGAAGATGATGACGACGAGGGAGAGAGTGGCAATAGTAACAACTCGTCTGGTGGTCGGAGCAATATGTGGCCTGCCATGTCTTCTATTGCTAGCCGGTACAGATCGAAACCGGATAACAGCCCTGATGGGAGGCAGCAGGCTGTGTCGACAGGCAGGTCGGCCGCAGCGCGATTTCTACAGCCCCCTCTGTGGCCTTCTCGCCCACCTCCGGCAGTCACACCAGTGAGTAGAACAGACACCGCAAGTGCCGATAGCACCGTCTATGCGGTTCGATATCAACCCCTTACGGAGACAACCACAAGGACTACGGATGACAGGCACGGACGGCCTTTGTCCAGGAGCAACAGTGCTACATCGTCAGCATCAGGTCCAGCATCAGGTCCAATATCAGAGCCAAATGACCACGCTGTGAGTATACCTCTGCCGCGGCAACACTCATCCGCGCCCACAATGGATAGAATCGAGGAGGAGGGTACCCCAGGCCGTTGGCACCATTTGAACCCATTCCATCGTTCTGTGAGAGGACCTCCTGCGGAAGTTCTTCCTCACACGATGCCCAAGACACCTAAACCAAGGCGCGACTACGAAAATGTTGGTAGATGGGACCTTAGGGGACGAATGGAGATATTTGCTGCTACACAGGCGGAAAGAATTCTGGAAAGGGTCCGACCAACCCCCGATACAGAGAGCCTACCGGTTACTGTCATACCTGCCCCTCCACGACGTGGCGCGGCCCTAGCTCAGCTTCTAGAGGACGAGGAATTACAGATCCAATCCCATGAGCAGTCCGTTTCCGCCTCGCACTCATCGCCACGCACGCCGATAGATCCGAATACTACAACAAGGTCAAGGTCGCCCTCGCATCATGGCATTAGAAGCAATAGTACGGCATCGACCGCGCCTAGACTAGTCGGAAGCCCGGTGGAGAGAAATGAGATGCCTCTCTTCAGAGCGCCTAACCCACGCGATAGCAATTCTGTGACGACCTCAGCTCACAGGAGCGGGGATCAGCGAGACAGACCGGCCTATGAGAGACGGCCGGTGGATGATATCTTACGGGACGAACAACATCCTGGATCATCACCGGTTTAAGCATTTCCGACTCTGATCTATTCAATCTTGTGATCTAATGATAGCGTGGCGCTTTGGGTTGTATTCGGGCTAATAGGGTTCTTCGATGGCATTGTACGGCGCATGGTTATTCAAAATAGGGGCATGTTATACCCTTTCGATATGGGCGACTAAGGGTGCCGAATTCTGATATGTTTGCATGGACGGGGTTATCTGGTGGCGTACCTATCTATATATTACGTTGGCAGGATACAGCTGTCACTATATATATGAACATCTTTAGCATTATCGTTTGGTCTCATCTGGGAGCACTGACGGCGCTGGTTGACTACTTTTGGACTGGGGCACCTTATTATCCCCCTTAAAGCTAGTTTTAGCATGGGCCGAGGTTGCTTATAAGCATTGGGCCGACTAGTTGTGTAGGTCATGAACTAGACAGATATCTAGCTCGTAACCATCTACCAATTATAAACTCGCATTTGCACAGACGACTTTGTTGTACGAAAGAAGTTCCAAGTCCAAGTCCTATGGTTTACATTGGTATTACACACATGATGGCATGGTGACCTAATCTCAGCCACTCGCAGTAGTTCAAGTACTTTCGCTAATGCGATACGCCTACTTTGGGCACTTGAATATGCTTATATGATATGATAGTTCCATAAGCATAAATGCGAACCCCTATCAAAGATTGGCTTGCCTCAGTAAGCCAAGCCAGAACTTGCGGTAATTGTAATTGGCACGTGCTTTGAGGTTTATGTGAGGCTTATTATGAAGGGACAAATGCTATTGGTAACAAAAACGAGTGTCAACATGATCGATAGAGATCTTCGGATTTAACTCTGAAGATTGACCCTACGCCGCGGACCTCGATAGATCTTGACTTCAAAGCTCTATTTAGTTGAGTCTGATTAAATAAGCTCGTCGCCCGCGGGAAGGGAATTCACGATGGTATCGTCGGTATAGGGATAGAAATGGGTCCTATCAGCGGAAGTAACCAATGGGAGGGTGCGAAATCCGAGCTGGATCCTAGGGCTAATTAAAGTTAGTGACTACTGGCCCGCTACCGAAATCATATGCTTGTGGAGCGCAAGCCGCGGAGCGCATGGGAACGCATAGGAGCGCATAGGGTCCAACTTTAAAAAGACTAAAAACTTTTACTGCTCATTTTACCTTCCTCCCTTACCTCTTATAATGGTAATCTTATGCATTTAAAGGGGCACCACCCAGCCTATCAGTGATTAGTATCCGCTATCACAAATCCTCGTCCAACGCCAGAGCAACTTTTACTCCTCTTCCTCATTCTCCAAACTCAACTTGCTCATCTCGTGCCTATAAGAGAACCTGGGATTGCTTCCACTCCTTAAGCATTCCGGGACTTTCTAGGTAGGAGGATTTGTCATACCAGACAACAGTCACACCACTTAGCTATACCAATTCGTCGAAATCCTAAAGTCATCTGACCTCAGATTTCTTCCATCCTTCCATCCGATCCGACTATATCTACCCAGATACGTGGTGTTGTCTATCTACGATAAAAATCGACTTCGAATTCGCGACAATGGCACCATCCGAGCCTTTCCCAATTCTCAACAGTTCAGCCGAACAATTTCACGCGGCTGTCGATGGAACTTCGCGTCGACGTAGGAAGTCGAGCGGACTAGGCGCCGACATTAGGGTTGGAGATACGGGCGCACCCAGTCTGCAGTCGAGTCTCGCGACCTTACAGGGCACTTCGCCTTCATCTCCCCTGAGCCCGGCGCCAAAGTCGTCCCCGTTTGACAGTAAAGATGTCTCCAAGAAGGGCTACAAACGTCGCAAGGCTCGCTCCTTTTTGCGTCGCTGCAAGCACTATGCTTTTAAGCACACCTGGGTCATCCCCTTAGTCATCCTGACTATCTTCCTGTCTCTATTCGCCGTTAACCCCACCGAATCGAATCCTATCTACCACTTTATCTTCCTCTCCTACGAGATTGCTCGCGAGCCCGGCAGCGATCCTGATACCCCTATTCACTATGGCAAGGGACCGTGGGATTTCGCCTTGGTGTCTTTCTACACCGTCGTCCTCTCCTTTACGCGCGAATTTATCATGCAAGAAGTCCTCCGACCTCTCGCCAGATACGCCGGATTGAAGTCGCGTGCGAAACAAGCTCGTTTCATGGAGCAGATGTACACCGCCATTTATTTCGGCTGCTTGGGGCCGGCCGGTATGTACGTCATGAGCCGGACGCCGATTTGGTACTTCAACACCCGCGCCATGTACGAGAACTTCCCCCACAAGACGCACGAGGCCGACTTCAAGTTCTACTACCTCTTTCAGGCCGCCTACTGGGCTCAACAAGCAATTGTGCTTCTGCTTGGTATGGAGAAGCCGCGCAAGGATTTCAAGGAGCTCGTTGGCCACCACATCGTTAGTTTGGCGCTTATCGGACTGAGCTACCGCTTCCACTTCACGTATATGGGACTTGCTGTGTATATTACTCACGATATCAGCGACTTCTTCCTTGCGGTAAGTTGGACCCTTGTGTGATTTGGTGTCCTGGATTGTTGTGCTTAGTACAAATGCTAATTATGCTTGACAGACATCCAAGAGTCTCAACTATATCGACCACCCCCTCGTAGGACCCTACTTCTTCGTTTTCATGTGCTCCTGGACCTATCTGCGCCACTACCTCAACCTTCGCATCCTGTACTCTCTATTCACCGAGTTTAAGACCGTCGGACCATATGAGCTAAACTGGGAAACCGGGCAGTACAAATGCGACATCTCCTTTTACATCACTCTCACCCTTCTCTCGCTGCTGCAGGCTCTCAATATGTTCTGGTTTTTCTTCATCGCGAGAATTGCCTACCGCTTTATCGTCTACAACGAAGCGGATGATGACCGATCCGAGGCCGAGGAATCTGATATTGAGGAGCCAGAGCACGAAAACGCGGAGAAGTCAAAGGCGATTGCTGGCAAGAGCACCGAGGCGATACCATTGCTCAATGGTAGTGCCGACGTGAATGGAAACGCGAACGGTACTCTCAAGGCCCGCTCAAACGGGGCGGCCGCCAAAGCGAAATCAACTCGATAGGTTGATTCCAAACTACAGTCTTCAATACTTCACAACATTCGTTTGTAAATTTTTATATTGCTACTTTAGGGGCTCTCATGTATAGTACGATACAGGATTTCAGCATTTGCAGCAGGCGCAGACATGACCACGGCTACCCGCATCTACAGGAACCTCTAATACGATTCTCTGCAAGAATGGATATCAGTGCGTCATGGAACCGCTTTGCCAAACGATCATGGGCCTAGGCGTTCAGGAAATGGGTTAGCATCCCCAGCCATTCGCTTGCATGTCACGGAGACGGCGTTTTCAGGAGTCTTTTTGGTCGATGGGGTATGACGGCCACAGATGAGTGGAATGAGTACTTGTTGGTCTGACTCGGACGCGACAGCCCTGCGTTGGAGCAGGCTAGCCCGGTGTTCAGCCCTGCGGAGCTTGCTCCGGTTGTTGCTAGAAGAAGTGTTCAAGTGATCCAATTGCTAACGATGGGGGGAGTGTCCGAGACATTGACGGACGACGATCAAAGCAAAGCACCATGAGAAGAGAAGAACATTATGCGCTGTTTCCCTTTCTACGTACAATAGTTAGCCTAGCCCCCCTTATATAATTCTTAATGAAGGGATCCGGTGGACCTCTTTTTGCGGAGGGGTCTGCCGGATCCGTACCGAGATCCCTAGTACATCCCATCGGCTTGTTCCTTTCCAGCGTACGGATTCATATATTCCCGTTTAGTGAGTCCTAGAAGTGATATGTGACCAAGCACCAGCAGCACCAGCGCTTCGACCCCCGAAAGAAGACCCCTACGCTGCCAGATACGACCGTGCCATGGGGTCGAGAAAAAAAAAAGCGACACTGCGGGTATCCGTTCCCCGTGGTCTAGCTGATATAGGCTAAGAGCAGACAGCGAACCTCCGTAGCGTTCAGCAGGCATCGCTGCTCATTTCCCAGGATGACGCCGAGACTGGTTCGCTCTAAGCATGGGGGGAGCCCACGAAATGTTCGCTCCGGCACACCGGTAGGTTGGGCTAGTCGGTATGTAGGTCTGTCTACCCCTCGGAAGCAATCACCATCATCGTCGTCATCTTTTTCTTTGACTATGTTACTCCATCACGGCGCAGCAGCAGCAGCCACATTCCACAAACAGCAGCTGGAAGGTCGACAGGACGGGACGGGCTGATACCCAAGAGAACCGTATTATACATTTGTATGTATATGTATATCCTACACTATCCTACTATACGCACGCATACACGCGGGCACGCAGCGAAATGTACGAACACGTACGTACGTGGTATTCTGCTCACACGAGAATCCCACCACGGCTCGCTCGTCACCGTACATCACACATATACATACATACCTAGGTAGGTAGGTAGGTAGGTATATATTACATAGAGCTACATATACATATACATCATGTAGGTCTTTGGGGCTGGCCCCCCCGGAGGCACGAGACCAAGCGCGGCCGCGGGACGAATGAGAGCGCGCAGCTGCCGGTGCCTCGCTTGCGCCAATCTCACCTTAAGTGCTTACTTACGCCGGCGCTGTAGCGTCGCTTGCCTGCTTTGCCTTGCCTCGCACACCTTGTGTAGCCCATCTTCGGCGGTCTTGGCCAATGTCGGTTCATCCACCATTATACTCCATGTAAGGTATCTGCCATTCATCTCAACCCCCGGCTCCAAACCAAGCACACACACTACGGCTGTCCTACCTAGCCTACCGAAAACCCAACCCAACCTAGCCCGCACCCCTGGCCATATATATACTATAGTATACATAGTTCATATACATAGTATTTTGTGTTATTTAATATATTTCCAATTCGGCGCAAGCAACGTTGCAAGGACCCAGAGAAGCGTTTCTGCAGGTACGCACTTTACTTAAAAACTCCTGCTCCATTCCCTCCATCCATCCCTCCTTTTCCACCCTTCCAACCCCCCCCCCCCCCCCCCCCAGTCATACTCTCTACCAGGTACCCAGGAATGCGACACTGCCGGGGAAGAGACCAGGGGCCGGGGGGGGAGGGAGGGGAGGGAAAGGAAGGGTGTGGTTCGAAATTTATATTAGCCATGATGGCTGATCGGGAGGCTTGCCGCCGCATGGAGAGCCGCATCGTGACCGCCTCGGAAAGGAATGGTGGATGATTTGGAATGGAAGGAAGGAAGAAGGAAGAAAAAATCTAGACGTTGCAACGTCATCATATTGTCCGCGTAGGCTAAGAGGGGAGCTTCAGCCTCACTTTTTTTTTCCTTTCTTCGACTCCCAGACTTGAGTCGGGTATGGAATTCCAATCAAGTAGATACAGGCATAGGCACAATTGTTCAGTACGACATAGGTAGTTATAGAAGAATAATAGGGGGTTTTCCGGTTATTAACAGTCGGTCCATTGTGGATGGTACTGAGCCACCGCACCTATAGGGTCTAGTCATTTGCAAATACACTGTCTGTCTGTTTGTCTTGCGCGCAAATCTCATCTCGTCTCGTCTCATCTCATCTCATCTCTCATCACACGCCTTTGCTCGCCCGCTAAAATGCTGCCAGTCATTTCGTCTCATCATTATAGGGTGGTACTGCCGCCCACCGTGTCGAAAAAACAGTCATAGCAACCTTTCCCCGACTGACTTAACCGGACCAGGAAAAGGGATGATATGCGTGTGTATGTGTGTGTAATAGCAAATGCCTTCCTTCGCTCCTCCGCCCCTAGCATGGGTGTAAATTTCCTTTCCCATCCCTTTCCCTTCCCAGTGTTCCATCCCGCCCTTTGCCGGAACTTGTTCACGTAAAAAGGCCATGACTGATCGGTTGTTTTGCAAACAACGATGGTGAATTAATAAGACAGAACGTCAGAAGTCTTTTGGTATCGTTGCGAAGAATCATGAGAGAAACCAGAAATGCAAAGCCACCGACGTCCTCTCGTCATCGTAAGAGGTGTCTTTTTCTTTATATGCCACCACCAACGCCGTCTTGAATGCAAATGGCCCCATCTTGCGGGGTTTGTGAGAAGCATCATTAGCAATAGTAAATATATATCGCGTAAAATAGGAATATAGACATGAATCGAGCCCAGATCAGATGTGGACATTAATATTAGTGGGTCGATCGAGGGGATCCCTCAGCCGGTGTTGTGATGGACTCATCAGATGAACTACTCGAATCGTCGTTGCCGTTCGAATGCTCACTTTGGCCGTGATGGTTACTGGAAGGAGAAGGGATGTTAGCCTTCCGCAAAAGCTTCTCTGCCTTGCGCGTCGCATTACGAGCATCCTCGGCTGCTTTTTCGGCTTTTGCTTGGCGATTCCACATAGATGCGTAACGGCCGTTTAGCTCCAGTAGTTTTTCGTGAGTGCCTTTCTCAATGATAGTTCCTTGGTGAAGTACAAGGATTTGGTCCGCGTGAGTAATAGTTGAAAGACGATGTCTAGATAGGGTCAGTTCTATTGATCATCATATACCATGTAGAAGTCGAGACTTACGCAATAATGAGCAAAGTACGCCCACGACCAATGTTAGCGAGTCGGGACTGGATCTGTTGCTCTGTGTGACTATCGAGCGCAGAAGTAGCCTCATCCAACATGATGATCTTTGGGTTCTTCAGTAAGGTCCGCGCAATAGCAACCCTTTGCTTCTCACCGCCGCTCAAGCGGAGGCCTCGCTCGCCAACCTTGGTGTTATAACCATCGGGGAAAGACATGATCCTGTCATGAATGCTGGCGGCTTGGCATGCGGCGATAATATCGTCATCAGTGGCGTTTTGATTAGCGTATCGCAGGTTGTACATGAGGGTATCGTTGAACAAGATCGTATCCTGTGGCACTACTCCTATGTAGCGTCGAATAGAATCAATCGTAACATCCTTAATATCGCGACCGTCAATCTTGATGTTGCCCTCCTGACAATTGAAGTAGCGGTACATCAGACGGAAGAGGGTCGATTTGCCACCACCTGATTCGCCAACCAGTGCCGTGGTAGTACCGGGCTCACACGTGAAGGTTAGATTCCTCAATGCGGGCTTTCTCTTGTCATATGCGAATTTGACCTTAGAGAATTCAACACGACCATCGCAGGTGGTAACATTGACGGCACCGGGACGATCGACAACAGTGGGGCGTTGTTTGAAGAGCTCCAATAGGCGCTCACCCGAGATCATGGCCTGTTGGACGGTACGGTAGAACGTGCCGAAGAAGTTGAGCGGTCCCTGAAGCTGACCTAGATAAGTCATTAGGGTGACAAAATCTCCCACTTTTCGGTTCCCCATCGTAACTTGGTATGCGCCAAGCATCATAGCGACCAGCATCCCAATCATGAAGACCAATGACTGGCAGATGTTCATGGTGCTAATGCTCCACGTAACCTTGGCCTCGGCGACTTGGAAATTTTGTATCGCCTCCCTATACCGGTTGAATTCAAAGTCCTCGGCATTGAAGTACTTGACTGTCTCGTATGAGATAATCGAATCGTTCTTGACGGCTTCCTCTTCCCTGTCTGCGTTGGACATCGCTCGTCGCTGGTCGGCAGTTTTTGATGCCATGCGGATGGTCAAGAACAAATAGTAAAATGTAATTGAACAAACAATGACAGCATAGACAGCGTCAAATCTGACGTAAAAGTAGCTGATAGCCACAAACAAGTCGATGAGCATTGGGAAAACCTGGAACGTCACTTGCTCGAGGAAAGAGTTGACCGAGGAACCTTTATTCAATGCCGATAGAACCTCTCCAGTCCTCTTACCCAGGTGGAAATCAAGGCTCAGAGAATGGACATGTTCGAAGGCCGACGTAGTGAGGGCTCGATATGTGTGCTGAGAGACAGGGATCCATAGTAGTGATCTCAACGATCCCAGCAATCCGGACGGACCTTGGAGTAGCTTATACAGAATGAGCAGACCAAGTGGCAGCCACGGCATCACTTGTTTCTCTCCCTCTTTGAGATCATCGCCAGAGAGCTGGTTCGTGACAATACCAATCTGGTAGGGGACCATGATATTGACCCATCGCTGTAGGGCCAGTAGGACAAAGCAGATTACAACGATGATCTGCAATCGTAGCTGCTTGTTAGGCCACATGTATGGGAAGAAAACGGAATAACCACGGAGATACTCGAACCAGGTGGTGTGAGGCAGCTTTTCCGGTCGGTAAAACCCGGCGTCTTCGTCCACCATAGGATGACCCGCATCGGCAGAACCATTAGCATTGCCATTAGCGGTACCGTTGGCAGCAGGATGAGGAGAATGCCCATTCGTTGTTCGATAGCCATTGGCGCCGCCATTGAGGAGTGGGGTGGCTTCGTCAGCTTCGTATTCATAAATGTGTCCATGTTCATACTTCTCTGGCTTGGGCCGGTTTCTGAGAAGTATCAAGGTAGAATAAAGTAGGACCATGCCTGTCAAGAGTGCAACTCTCGCGGCGGACAAGCTGAGATCAATGATGTCCCACTTGTTGAGTTCATTCACAATCACATACTTATCGCGATTGAGATTAGTCATAACTTTGTGGGGGCGGGATAGAATGAACGCGTCGCAAACGAAGATGATGATCTCTCCACACAACGCAAAACTCCAAGTCAAGATGTGGACCAAGCTCGGGCTGCTCTTCCAGTCGAACATCGTCAGAGTCAAGTACACATAAAGAAAGGCCGAACCGAGCACGAAAACCTTCAAGTGAAGTGTTAGTAAACCCATACTACATAGTATACATACATACATATATGTATGTATACGGAATATCAGTAGAATATGAAGGTGTATGTGCTTACGGTCTTGGGCTCGCCGCACCACCATCCGTGTTCGCCATCTGCGGTTCTGTGGATCAGAGCACGAGCTGCAATCGCAGCACCAGTACCGAAAAATGTCAAGGTTACCAGAACCATGGAACATTGGAAAAACCTCTTGGCATGTCGACTGAACTCCTCAGGTTCGGATGTATCGTCGTCCGACCTTCTCCTCTTAGTCACGGGAAGCGGCTTGCCGCCGGGTCCCTTCACTGTCGGCACGACTACATCCTCCTTACGCATAGCGTTGTAGACCGAATGGGTGGCTCCTATGGCGATGAAGGCCAGCAGGAGGAGGTCCGGGTAGAGATACTGAGTAACGTCTCGAACCCTCTCCGCCAGGGAGTCGGGAGGGTTGATGATGACTTCCGCCATCTTTGTCTGTGAAACGAGTAGGTTAGCATAGGCATTTCGTGGATGCGAATACATAAAAACGAGCTGTACAAATCGGACGAGGACATTGCACTGCATGCTGCAAGGCGTGCTTGACGTACATATTATTGACGGCAGTGCGGTTACTGGATCATTGCCGCAGATGCACGAGATCACGACCCCCCAATTGCTTCAAGCAGCAGAGCCCAGAACTTGCCCGACTGCTTATGCTTTCCGACGATGACGATGATTCCAGGCAAGGCAAGGAAATCAACAAGAATTGGCACACACACAAGTCAAATGTGTATTCTTCGGTCTGCAATGCTCGGCTCAAGTTAGTGTGGAATCCCGAGTCCATGTCCTTGGTGGGGCAGGTCACCAGACGGTGTTAGTGGCGAAAGCCACACTCTGGAGCAGACTGACTCGAGACTAGCGTACCTAATAGGTCTAATAAGATAGATAATAGGGAAAAAATACGGCAGGCACTCCGTGTGAACTGTCAATGAACAAACAAGTGACGAGGCACTGTTCGGTCTAGCCAGGATCCGCGCCAGGGGGAAGAGACTGGTGCAGTGCTGGCAGCGGGGACCCTTTGATGTCAGAGCTCGTAACAAGCAATGATTCCAAGTATAGCAAGTATACAATGGACCTCAAGCTGACCTGAGCTTTCTCGTCTATAGAATTATAGACGGGGCCACGGGGCACGGGACACAACACAGGACACACAGGACAGGGAAGTGGGTAACAAACACTCTTATGCCCTCACGGGGGGTGGTGAGTAGAAGACAATTGCAAGCGAGCGTACTGTTTCGACTGGGGGGAATCCAATATTCAATAATAAAAATAAGAGGTCGTTAAAGGGAGGCAGGTGTTGTTGTAGAAAGGTTGGAGGATCTCAAAGTTGCAGGCCTGTCGCACAAAAAATATCGACGAAGGAAGTATGTATGTAAGTAAAAAGTAAAGTAGACAAGGGGATCTGTAAGGACGGGCAGGGTGGTATGGTAACCAGGGACTTGAAAAAGGTGGGATGTGCCTGTGCCTGTCCTTGTCTTGGTCTCTCAGTCCCAATTGTGCCAATTTCAGATCAGGTAACCCGAACCCAGCGTAATAGATCCCTGGTTCGACTCAAGGTTATAAAAGTCGGTAGAGACTGACTGGAGCTGGTTGGGATGGAGTTGTTACTGTAAGTAGAAACTAGTAATGGGCTAACCTGGATAGTGCTTCAAGCTTGTCCGAGAAAAAAAAAGAGACGGTGCTGGCCGGCCCGTATGTTGTAGAGACGACACGACAGGAAAAACGTGACGAGAAGTGGAAATGGGCGTATGAGACAAGTCGTGATAATCGTAACAAGAGATACAAAGAGGTATGTAGTAGGTGGTGTTGATGGCAGTTGGCAGTTAGTTGGGAAAAGGTGGTGCGAGTGCGAAGCAAGATGTGTGGGAGGACAGGATGGCAAGCCGCGGGCTTCTAGACCCGAGTTTTCGACGCACGTTGATGGGGAAAAAAGGGCTCGACAGACACAATGTCGGTAGTCGCGGTGGGAGTCGCCGTTACGGGAGTGATGGGTGATGGGTGACGGGTGATAGGATTAGGATTTTAGTTGTATTGTGACCTAAAGGAGCGGCGTATCTTGGAAGTTCTTTCCAGGTTCCGTCCGTCTTAGTCGATGTACCAGGTACCGAACCTATACCAGAATGCTCTAGGGGCTCTAGGGCTGCTAGGGCTGTCTAGCGGGCAATAGAGCTATCCTAGGACGACCAAGCTGTTAGAGCACTGGCAGAAACAACTAACACATGCGTGTGTTGACATAAAACTGGACCAGCAGAGGACAATAGATGAATTAGATGCATTCATTCATCCCCCCTTAGCTTATGGGTGCCAGTGCCAGTTGCCAGTGCTAATGCGTATTGGCAATACCCAAATACCAATAGCAATGGCAAATGGCCAACGTCGAATAGGGAGATGTGGTTTGTCAGAGAGGCTTACAACAAAGTTAACCAAACGGCTTGTAGCCTTTCTCACCGCCTTGCATCTAGCTCTATTCCTAAGTGAGGGTCGAGGTTGTGATTGCAGCGGCCTGCATGCATAAAAAGTCTTGGACTTTATTGACAAGGGTTGTTGGCGGTGCGGTGCTCTAGACGCCTCTGGTCTAGCCTAATAAATAAATAATAATAAAGCTGTTCCTTGAGGGTGGGCTCTTTTGGAAAAGAAGGTGTGGTGGGGTTGTGCTCTCTCAAGTTCAATGCTTGTACTTGTGCTTGTGTGGTGCCTCTTGGTGCTTGTGGTAATTGTGTATTGTGTATTGTGGTATAGTGGTAGGTATAATGCAATGTCAAGTGGTCCGTGTTTAATCTTCCGTCTTCCGTATTCCGTACCTAGGTAGCGTCCTAAGGTCGTTCAATGTTGCCAGCAAAGGCGCGTGTTGTGGCTGTGGAATGGAGCACTTGAGATTTGGAGAATGGGGAATGGTCCGAGTTATGGGGAAAAGAGAAAAAAGGGTGTATCAAAATATTATAACTTTGTGGTTGTACAAGGCCAACACACAAACACTTTGATAGATTGATATAGAGCTCTAGAGCTTTTGGCTTTTGACAGGGTAGGCAAAGCTCCAGATAGATAACAACTTAGTAATGTATCAACCACACAGAGCTTCGAAGAGGGTAATAGCTGTTCCAGATAGACGCTTCGCCTGTGGGAGATGACGATAATAGCCTTTTTGACAACTGCAACCCTGTGTGAGCCGACGGACCATGGGCAATTGTGGATATGGGAGATGGGATGATCCCTAATATATACATGTAGATTAGCAACGCGTCACTAGGTTATAGGAGAGCTTAAGAGCTCCTATATCCATGGATGACTTGTGCACACCTATGACGAGTATTTTCCTCTTCTTCGTCTAGTGTAACTGATAGTTTTCACCCCCAAGCAGCCGCAAGTATACCAAGATACCAAGGACTAAGTAGACCCGTACCAGCAGTACCATTTGGCTGGACACCTTTTTTTGTGCATGGTTCCAAGGGTTGCTTCTGCAGCCGAAGCATATCTGCGGTTGCGGATTTGTGTGACATCCCTCGAAGGTACGTCTGGTAGAACAATACCTATAAGGCAAGTATATGGGTGGTATCTGCCTCAAATGCTTGTAATGCTTCCCAATGCTTGTTTCGAAACTTCCCACTACCCAAGGGCACGGAGCACGAGAGTACGTGGAGCACCATGAGGTACATATCGTACATGCCTCGAGTAACCCCCCCCCTCCTCCTATTCCACGGGACATCATAGGGTCGTAACTACCAGAGCAGAAGAGAGCTGATCAGCTAGATCATCTGATACTCCGCGGCCAGTAAAGCTTAACGCGATGGATGCGAGCCAACTGGCAACTGTCGCGGCTTAATTCGGATAGAACCGCAACTCTTTGTACAATTGTATTGTACGTAAAAAAGCACTTGCCAGACGCACATACGCAGGTCCTCCCCTTCAAGAGACCGGAGGGGCATTGGTATCTTCTTGGTACCTTCGTACTGTTGAAATGCTTAGTCTCTAACCCTTCCGGTACTTTATAAGGTACGAAGGAACCGCGATGGGCAGAAAGAAGGAAGCAGATAGATTCCTCCCCTGAGAAAAAGCCCGCACGGGGACAACTCTTTTGGGAGCACTCGCTCTCCCTCTCCTTCCCGAAGAGACCTCTTCTCCCACTCCCCCTCCGACATTCTGAGGAATGTGCTCAAGTATTCCAATTTGGAAAAGGGAAGGGGATGGGGGAAATAGGAAATAAGAGATAAAGAGAAAATGTGAGAGGATACACAAGCCGGGACGGCAGATGGACCGTGTGGCCCTCGCCGACCGCTTTTCTCCATTCTCCAAACTTCGGCATCACTTTGTCCATGGACCATGCTGACCCCCAGATCACCAATCCCGTCTTTCTCCTCATCGCTTTTTGACTTTTCACGAGCCTAGACAATCGATTTCAACCGGACGGGAGGGCACACATCCCACCAGAAGCTTTTTTTTTCTCCTGCACCTCAGCTTCCCTGCATCTCGCTTGTCTGTCCCGAAGTATGTCGAGGCTGGTTCAGAAGTCTTGGCGCCCGCGTCTATTCGTCGCTGCTCCTGACCGACTTATTCGATAAGGTACGATAAGGTACAATAAGATCCCAACCTGGCGACCGGTCTGGGTGTGGATACCCCATCTCATGCAGTGAGATTCTGGCAATCGACAACAATGCCTGCCGAAAAGAATCCCATGTTCATCATGCCCCATCATCGCCATCAGCTTTCCCTTTGCGGAGTTCGGCTCCGAGTCCGTGTAATAATAAGTGTGGTATCCGTCCGCCGAGGCAGTTAGAACCTTCAGGACGTCCTGGGTCCTGATTCCTGAATTCTGCAGTTCCGCACTCTCATCTCCGCAATGCATTCCAACTTCGCAACGTGTCATACAGCAGCCTACAGCAAGCCGCCGGCAAATGGCAGCAGAGCATTGGGAAACTTGGGATGACATGAATGACAGTAACGCCCCCCACCCCCAGCTTGGTGCCCATGCTATCATAAACGAATTGGCGGGTATATAGCGTCCCTCACCATTGAGCACTAGCTATTCCCCGCCGAGTAATGAGAGAGATGGACGTTGGTTGGGTACAGATGCAGTCTCGGTTGGGATGCCGCTTGCTGACTTGTACCTTCGGATTACGGCTGCAGCGGCCGTGTGATAGCTCACGGGGGGTGCCTCCAGCATGGGCGTGGCCATCCACACCGAGGATAAAAAGGGCCGTTGGATAGTTCTGCCGCGCGGGTTGGACGGGCATTACTTGCAGCTTGGGAGATGACAAGGCACGGTCCGCTTCATGGGCCACCTCGGCTAGGCTTCTCGATCAGGCTGCTGCTGCTACGGCGATATGTTCTGCAGCTGGAGCGCAGATTCGTCTTCTTAGCGCCCTTGTCAGACATCCCTGCATGTTCAGGTGTACAGAGAACAGCAGCCGATAATGTCTCACAAGGCTGAGACCGTCTGGGGCAACTTGGCACAAGTCTATTGCAGCTCCGGATCATCGTGGAGCTCTTTGCGGGGAAGGCTACCCTGGTCTCCTATTGACGACGGCTGAAGTCTCGAGGCGCCATAAAGTTCAACATCAAGGAAAATTGGAGTCGGTTTACCAAATTGAGGTGGTACTGCTGTCCACGTCACTCGACGGTAATGCTGCCCAGCAACTCATACAGGAGAACCTCTCCAACCCTTGACAACTTCGCCAAATTGAAATGACGTCTGAAGACATGAAGACATCTGTCTTCGGGTGGTAACGCAGTAACTACTGCAAGTTCCACCGCAGGTGGTTTGGATTCCATGCAGAAAGCTGCAAGCCTTCAAGCGAAGGGGGGAGAGAAGAAGACTCTATCCGCCATTTGACAAAAGGAGGCAGGCAGGTCCTTGCCAACCAGGTTTTGGTTCATGCCTCTAAGAATAGCGACCACTAGTCTCCAGATGCAAAACATCAAACGGATCTGCAGGTAATACAGACCCTGCCAATGGTTTTCTCCTGGTGCGAATGGTCGTGTCCCCGGGTCCAGGATTTCTATGGCTTAAAGCACAGGTGCAGACGCCAACGTCCTGTGCTTACGCCTCAGCGCCGCCATTCCATTTCTTTCTTGGTCTGCCTGATGGCGGTGATGCCCTGCAGCAGTGAAGGCGACCTTATTCGAGACATCGATCCACGTGTATTGGAGGGGATAGACATATAAATCTGGGCATCACGATGGCCCGCTTTGTCGAAGATTGTCAGATTTTAGGTCTGCGTATGAGTCTGCGTATGAATGGCGAGGGCGGAACGGAGACCGCGTATCCATGGTGTTTGTTGAACGGCGACCAGATCTCGTGTGCTGTGGTTGGGCTCACAAGCAGGGAGCATGGGAGAAGACGTGGCAGCAAGCAGCGTTGACGTGCCATGGACACGGGACGGCTCTTGCGTTCAAAGCTGAACATGGATGGATGAACTGCATGATGTCTCTCGGCATATTATCGTTATAGGAAATGATTGAATGAGGAGATGCCGTCCCACAACCCGAGTGGATCTGTAGGAAGAAGAGGTGAGATGGGATGGATAGGATAGGATTGGATTGGGCATGAGAAGAAAAAAAAGGCGCCGCGTGCCTTCTGCGTTGGGATATTTCATCCAAGAGGCTCGCTTGCCTAAGGTACCTTAGGTTTCAGCCATCAGTACTCAGCCAGTACTTGCATCAAATAGGCATGGCCCGGATCTTTGGGGGTGTCTGCAGTGGGCTTCGAATGTTTTCTCTTATTCTCTTAGATGGGGGTCAATCAATGAAGCAACAGCAGCAGTTTCTTCAGACTTCTAAGATCTAGGACTAAACCTCGATTGCAGGTTCCCCAGAGCATCAGCTGTTTACATAGTACCTTCTCCAAATGACTTTCAGGGGTGCAGTTGCTGGCCGGCTAACTTGCTCACCACCTGTGGTCTTGTGCGCCCTTCCTCAATTTAGGTGCCGCCACTTCTACGTGATAGGTACAATAATATAGGCTATGCTCGTCTGGCTGCTGAATGATAGATCTACTCCTGTTTGATATGATTCGTCACTTATAAATTCAGTTGCGGGTGGCTGCCGCCTATCATGCGTGGCTCCCCGTTTTAGTCGCAAGAGGTACCTTATCCACTAGGGCGAGAGTTTACCTCCCCCCTATTTGTGGGCTATCAATACATGTATTATTTAAGGCTGAGCCCTACTAGCACTTGAGGGCTTCAAGGTCCAGCACATCTGTCCCAACCAGGAAGGAGTTGAACCCGGTTCTCTGACCAGCATTGATGGCAGTCGGTTGGGTTACTCATTGGATGATGCTTGTAATATGCGAACCTAGGTATGTAGGTAGACATATAAAGAAGGAAAGCCCCCCCCACTTGGGTT
The DNA here is from genome assembly GCA_902825475.1 of Hypomontagnella monticulosa. Lineage (NCBI taxonomy): Eukaryota > Fungi > Ascomycota > Sordariomycetes > Xylariales > Hypoxylaceae > Hypomontagnella > Hypomontagnella monticulosa. The sequence goes on along the minus strand of CADEBF010000011.1, from coordinate 874,505 downwards.
AACTCCTATAGCCAATGTCTCGGCACATGTATGTCCACAGATATCAATTTAAAGTACCTATTTCTGTACCTTCCCTCAGAAATCAACCTGGAAGCACTTGAACCAATTTAAACAACAGATATCTTATAGATGAGACCATCTCTGCTTCCGTGTCATGAGAAAGTCCAGGCAACAGGGAAGCTTAAAGCTATCAGTGGGTCCAGTTGTAAATCAATATCTATCCTTGAAACTTTCTGTCAAATATTTCAATCTTGTTGATCCTTCTATTCCATCTTTCTAGAATCTACATGCCCAATACGTACGTACCTATAAAGAGTGCATGTGCCCATCATTGTTATTTTTATCCTCAACATGTCCGTGGCCTCATCTTAGCCACATGGCAAGGCGAGTACTCGAGGGGGATGGACTAACCACATTCTCTTAAAGCCAACGATGGATGGCCTCGCCCTTCCCCTCTCCCTCCCTCCCTCACTTAAGGTATGGGTATCATCAAGTAGACACACAGCTGAACTAGTTCCTTGCCACGTTCTAGCTGCTCTGACGTCTCTACTTCCTCATTGAGCTTCCTGCAGATGCGGGCCGCCCTACCTGGTCTTGCTCTAGATTTCCAGCAACCCGGTAGCCCCCTATGCGGCCATGTATCATCATGTTTCTTGTATAGTGCTTGTGGGTGGCTGACCCCCAAATCTATTTTCCTGCAACCCGGGACCAGCCGGTGCCACCTTCATACCGACTATGCATATTGCAACCCCCCAGATCTTGGGTATGACCCTGGGACATGCGTTTTGCATCTGCCCCAGTCCATTCACGAGCTCAGAAGACGAGAACCCGACGCGGGGGCATCTGCCAGGCTAAGATCGGGTAATATCGCCGTGGGGGCCACAACTTCTGGTGTCTCGGCCTAGCCAGTACTTCAATGCCCAAGGGCGAATAGCGGCTTTGGAAGGAAGCGGGAAACGATACCCCTATCCGATAGTGCTGACTACTGGAAGCTAGATGTGCCACCTCCTCGTATGACTGGTCGCACGCCCTGAATGGCCAATCGTGGCTTGGAAGCTAGATTCGAGGACGGCTGCGCGTGATAGATCGGAACTCCCCCCTGCTCTAGGTTAGTTGTGCCACTTAAGGGTATAATGTTCTAGCTAAGCCCGATATCATATGCTATAACCGACCATCCGACATGACCTTTGGCCGTCACCCAGATGACCATGTATTATGCGGAGTTTGCCTAGAACAACAGCTTGTCGAGGAGAGAGGATCACCCGGGGATAGCCTTTCAGACCTAGACTACTTCAACGAGCTAGATCCTCACTCAAGTCCACGCAGCTACCCGAGCTGCGTTTGCGTTCAACGAGAATGACAAGGCCGGTGTACGATAATGTCGAAAATCACTAGCACCTGTGTATCGGTCGTCCAAGCGTCAAATCCCGGTGGATGACAACAATAGGTATACCCAAAGTTGGTACATAGAGGATACTTTGCATTCTGTTCACAGCTACCTCCGAATACTAAGCTGTCCTAGGACGGAATCCCGAGGTCAACGTGGAGCGGAGATTATGTTGTTACTGCACGTCGTTAGCCGGGGCCTCCTAATCCGTGGGCAGCCTTTTAAAACAGACGTCAGTCAGCTATATGAACTACCGGATCTCTTTTCAGGTATACTTCGGAACGTGTTCCAAAAGAGAAGAGCCCCCATGCAGGGCGGAGGGCGAGGCAAAACGGTCCATAAGCCTCTCATCGTCGAGATTAAGCGACCCCAGTCAAATGGAACGCCGGAATTGATGTGCGTACGTCGAGTTTCTCAGCCCATGCGTGTCTTAGATTGGAAGGCTATCATGATTGCTAACGCTTGTCGTGACAGGCAGCAGGACGGATACACCAGCGAATTAGTGTAAATCACGGCAAGCGACGGGGCTGCGAGAAGCCTATCTGTATGGCCAATCGTCTTCGAGATATCCTCCGGAAGGCCGTCTATTGTAACCGCCTTCACTCAAAAGTCTCATCTAGACCGACTTTTCTGAACTTCGAAGCTGTCATCTGCCCGATTTCCATTGATGCCCGCACGACAAAGTCGTCATCGAAACAAAATAATGGGGTAAGGTAGTTACTAGATGATATATCACATTACGGTATGGGGAAAGAGCCCAACGCTGCAAAGAATCCGTCATTTGGAGCGGCCATGGAAATGGACCCCTTAGCGCGACCACTGTAAGAGACCAGAGGCAAGATTAGCGAATGGCATCGAAGTCGCGGCTGATCCGGTTAAGTTTGATTCGCCAACTACAGACCGAGGCACCATGCAAGGATCTTTCCACTGCAGCATATAGTAGAAAAAGGCAGTAATAGTCGGTGTAGGATTATTTCAATCCCAACTCCAAATAGGTATTGTGCCCGACGACATCTCAACTTCTACTCAAGCAAGACTGCGGTAGTCTCGAGTGATGCGCCATGTTTATTGGGACTCGGCTTGGATGCCGCCCCAATCTAATTAGAGTCCGGGATCCGAAATAGATCTCGGTACAAGTTTCTGATGTAGGGAAAAAGAGCTATTGATTTCAACCGGCGAAACCGGGCAAACCGGGCAGGTCGGGCAGGTCGGTGGAGTCAGCATCTCGACAACCTGTCGAGTTCGCATCACGATGCCCTTTACAACGTTGCACTACCGCCAAGGTATTTCGAGAGGGTTGGCCCCGTGTCCATTTACAGCCTGCCGAGATGTCCTCGAGATACACCACTAGCAAGGTTGAGAGAGTTTTGACAACCGGTTCTTTGTATTAATCATTTCTTGTGCTCCCTTTGTTATTATACTGCCAATCTCATCTTGAATACCTTTATCCGACGATCGCTCCAAGCCTTGGCCGCAGAGCTATTGATATTCTAATTACGTTTAAAGAATGCTAAACAACTATCGTAGCCTTATACAATTAGGATTTGTCATTGCGAAGAGTAGCAATCAATCTATTCAGGCTTGGAGAGATATTTCATCGAGATCCGTTGGCCTTGAGGCTGAGTGGATTGGTGCGGGATTCGATAGTAAGGAATGAGTGACTGCGAGTATAGGTTCACCCGCCCAGTTATTTCTACTATTCCATATGAGTTCTACGAGAAGCAATTTACTCCCTCTCCCAGGCCTAGAACATCAACCTGCGTACAAGAACACGACTATGATGGGAGCAAAGCTTAGTATAATAGTTACCAGTACCGTAGGTTGCGACCTAAGTAGACCTATAAGAATCATAAAACTAGAGTACTCGAACTATCAATTCGGAGCTGTGAGATATTTAGTATAGGTGAAATTTACTTGGGATACTTCCACATCAACTGGAAATACAAAGACAACGCATACATGGTGTCATGAACTAGATAATAGCTGAATACGTTAATTCGGCTGGACCAACCCGTATAGATACTACGTTCTCCTAGGTGAACTGTCAGTCTGTCACGCTACTAAATGTTCGCTGTCTGTATTCATACCACGGCATAATTTGTGAACATGAATATACCTTTGTACTGGTTCAGAGTTGTTTGTGGAGGTTTTTAACAAAAGAAGAAGAAAACGGCTGAGTTGATGAGCAAGTGATGGAATAAAAAGGGATAGCTGAGAGCGCCTCAAGCCCCTATTTCAACATCGAACCTGCATTAGGTAATCTGCACACGAGCCACATCTCTTGAATTGGCCAACCTCCAAAACTTTAGTCAAGAGGGCTTAAACCTATCTAGGTAAAGCGTAGTACCGAGACGCTTAAAGTGGTAGAGCCCCACACCGCCTTGCCTTAAGCTAGTCAGTATCCACTTATTACGAAGCTATTTCAGCCTTGCCCTGGCAAACTTTCCGGATAATTGTCAGCCTCGCCATCGAACCGTGCATTCCAACTGCTAGTGCTGCTCGACGAATTGCCTTGCATTCCTCTCCGTTATCCAGAGCTATGGTTTCGGAAATAGTACTGTAGTGGCGTTATCTAAAAAGGAATACAGCTTATCACTGCGAACATCGCCCTGCACTGTGACGGCTCGGAAGCGAAATCCTGTCGAAACCGCCACCAGTTTCGGCTGCCGTCCTGTATTACTAGGTACCTTTGGCTTCGAACGGTCCAAGCTCCGGTCCGCAAATAACCCAGAAGAGCTTCTTCTCTAGCGGAGGAGGACAGTCCTCCATCCTACAGCCAACCACTCCTACCTACCAGATACCCGCACGCCCATACACACCATGTCGTCGACGCCCGCCAAGGTGCCCGCGTCGGCCGCCGCCTACACGCCCGCGACGCAGGACCCGGACCTGCGGTCGCAGATCAACATGCTCCTGATACGAGAGGGCTATGTGGCGAAGTACGTTCATTACTCTGCGACGACAATCCCATGCTTTCTATTTCTCAAAAAAAAAAAAAGGGTTGGCTCGAGTCTTGAGGCTTTGAGCCTCTTACCTACCTACTTACTACGTATACACAAGCAAGCAAGCAAGCAGACGAAGCTAACCACCCACCAACAACCCACAGAATCCAAGAACAGCTCCTGCACTCGCTAAACGCGCACCCCTCGAACTGGCCTTCCGCCGTACAATCGCACGCCCTCACCTTACTACGCAGCGGCGACGTAACCACATTCCCGGCGCTCGTGCGGCGGGTCCTCGAAGACGTGCGGCACGAGTCCGCAGCCGCGAACGCCAACGCGGTCTCCTCCAGCAATTCATCCTCCGACAACAGCAACACGAACGGGACGAGCGGCGAAGTGAACGGGTCCGCGAACGGCAATAGCAACGGGACGAGCAAAAACGGCACCGCGGACGCGAACGGCAACGCGAGCCTGGCGATCCCGCAGGCGGTCGTAGACGCCGTGCTCAAGGTGACGCGGGAGTGTCTGGAGTCCGTGTGCGAGGTGGACGACGGCGGCGCGACGGCCGGCTAGGAGGGGCGGTGCGGCGCCGGCGTTGACGACACCGATAGCAACAGCAACAGGAGTAGCAACAGCAGAAGCAGGAGCGGGAGCAGGAGCGGTAGTGAGACCGTGGTGGATGAGATCGATACGGAGACGGATAGCGATGTTGTTGCGCGCTATGTTTCCGGTGTGGACAGGAAGCAGGAAAATACCTAAATAAAGTCAAGCAAAACAGACAGACAGGCAGACCGGCAGGGTTGGTCGATTGTATACATACATGAACGGGCGGGCGCGAGAATTAGACGGGAGACGGAAGAAGAAGGGGAGGAAGAAATGGCCAGGGCACGATTACTATTCTGATTGTATGTATGTATGATACACAGCTGCTGCGAATTTCAGAATGGCACGTAAGGGGGCAATGGGGGGAGCATTGGCGTTAGCAACTCGGATTTGGTTTTCATGAAGATAGGCGAGAAGGGATCTACGGCGCGTTTTTGGTTTCTGCTATGGTCTGTAGTGACGACAATACTATTCGACCACATTGACTGAGCCTATCTATGTTATCGCCTGGTGCCTTGTTGACGGTCACATGTGTATATCGTGAATATCGGGCTTGTCGACACAATCATCGGCTGCGGATGATCTACGTCTGGCATCGAGGCTTGGACCTCTGCGGGATGGGAAGCTGTCTACGATAATCCAATCGGGGGAATTGACTTCAAGTTAATAATAGCTTACGAGACGTATCTATTTGCATTTCATAATAGCAGCTAGGAATCATACACGATCACGAAGACAAGTAATTTTACAAAGCAATTCAATTTGTGGGATCTATCGTAACCTATCTGTTCACCGCAGCGCGATACTTGTATGACGGCTACATCTCATCCCAAGTAGGATGACGGCACCTCTTGCGAGTTCGCCTGAGTAGGTAGTCATAATTCATCGCGAAAGGAAAACCGGCCACATTATCCCCAGCAATATGACGGTATTGAGTCTATCATAAATGTAAATCCCTTTCGTGAATCACAACGGAGGACGTTGAGATCAAATCGGCATCCCTAGTGGTGTGTTGTATTGCCAATTATGCTGAGACGTACGGCAAGCAAAGGAATTAAAGTACAGGGATGGGTGTCGTCTAGCTGGTGGGCTTGATAAGGAGTTGGGTCTTAGTCATAGAGACCATCGTCATCACCTGCCTGGCCGAAGTTGTTGTCACCAGAGCCTGCACCACCACTAGCGCCAGCAGACGGGAACTGGAAGAAGGCACCAGGGCCAGCATTCTTCATTTGCTGGGCGAAGGCCTCGTACCGGCGGATCTCCACATCGTTGACGGATCTTCGGGCCATTTGCATAGCCTCCTCGAAGTGGCGTTTGGTCAATTCGGGGACAGGGTCTTCAACATCCTCATCGATGTCCATGTCACCGCCACCCTCAGCCTCGCGAGCACGCTGTCGCTCAATCTCAAGAGTGATGGATTCCTTGATGGCAATCTTGACAGCTCGCTGCGTGATGAATCCGAGATCGGCACCGGAGAAGCCGTGCGTCTTGGATGCAATGTAGTTAAGGTCGACGTCACCAGCAACGGGCGTCTTGCGGAGCTGAGCCTTCAGGATGCTGAGACGACCAGCCTCGTCGGGTAGGGGTACATAGATTAGCGAGTCGAGACGGCCGGGACGGCATAGAGCCGGATCTAACTGCTCAGGTCTGTTTGTGGCACCGATAACGAAGACGTTCTTCTTTGATGTCATGCCGTCCATTTCTGTAGACAATGTTAGAAAACGGGAAAGAAAGGTGACTCTAGGGAAAACTTACCAGTCAAAAGCTGGTTGACGACACGATCCGAGGCACCACCGGCATCACCAACGGATCCACCACGAGCCTTGGCGATTGAATCCAACTCATCCAGGAAGACCACGCAAGGAGCAGCCGCACGAGCCTTGTCGAAGATATCTCGAATGTTGCTCTCGGATTCACCAAACCACATACTCAGCAACTCGGGACCCTTGACGGAGATGAAGTTGGCTGCGCACTCGTTTGCAACGGCCTTGGCCAACATTGTTTTACCGGTACCAGGGGGACCGTAGAACAGAACACCACGGGACGGAGAAAGACCAAACTTGAGGAACTTTTCGGGATGGTCGACCGGATATTGGACGCTCTCCTTGAGATCTTGCTTGACTTCTTCCAGACCTCCAATATCTTCCCAGCGGACATTGGGGACCTCGACAACGGCGACTTCACGGAGCGCGGACGGGTTGGAGACGCCCAGGGCGAATCGGAAGTTCTCCATGGTGACACCCAGGGAGTCCAGCACTTCAGCGTCGATGGTATCCTCATCAAGGTCGATGAGGTCCATCTTCTCGCGAATTTGTTGCATAGCAGCCTCCGAGCAGAGGGCAGCAATATCAGAACCGACGTAACCGTGGGTTTCGGCGGCAATTTGTTCGAGATCGACATCGTCACCAAGCTTCATGTTCTTGGTGTGAATCTGAAGAATCTCGAGACGGCCGGTGGGATCAGGAATGCCAATATCAACTTCACGATCGAAACGGCCGAAACGTCGCAAAGCGGGATCGATGGAGTTGGGACGGTTGGTGGCGGCCATCACAACAACGTTGGATCGAGCCTTCATGCCGTCCATGAGAGTAAGAAGCTGAGAGACAACACGTCGCTCGACCTCACCGTTTGTCTTCTCTCGCTTGGGAGCAATGGAATCGATTTCATCGATAAAGATAATGGCGGGAGAGTTCTTCTCAGCCTCTTCGAATGCCTTTCGGAGGTTCGACTCGGATTCACCTGCCATCTTGGACATGATCTCGGGGCCATTGATCAAGAAGAAAAAGGCGCCAGTCTCGTTAGCCACGGCACGAGCCATCAGTGTCTTACCCGTACCAGGAGGACCGTAGAGCAATACACCACGGGGAGGCTTGATACCGATGGACTTGAAGAGTTGAGGATGGCGTAATGGCAGTTCAACCATTTCTCGGATCTGAGCCATCTGCTTGCGGCAGCCACCGATATCATCGTAGCCAACCTCATTAAGGTTGTTCTCCTCCTCCTCACGCTGGATGGGTTCGCCCTCACAGTGAATCACGGTGTCTTGGGCAACAATACCGAACTCGGGGGGATCAACCTCGACGACCTTGAACTCAACTTGTCTCATACCACCTCGGACAATGAATAGATCGCCTTGACGGACGGGTCGGTATGCCTCTCGGAAATACGGCGCGAGGAAGACGTCGAAGAGGGAACCGGTGAGGCCCTCGACCGTGTCGGCAATAGGGAGGACCGCGATACGCTTGGCCTATTGTTGAGGTTAACAATTAGCCACCAAATCCTGTGATTAACCGATGAAGGAAGACTACTTACGTATTTGATGTCCGGGCAGGGGTGGATGGTGACAATATCACCATGCTTTACCCGCAAGTTGTGACGAACAACTCGGTTGAGTCGGGCACTTCCGTCATCGAGGTCGTCGTCGGCAAGGACAATCAAGACAGTGTCCTTCCTCTTCTTGCCTCGTACAAGGACGGTGTCACCACGGAACAGCTGGAGCTGCTCCATGGTGTTGTTGGATAGGGCGATAATGGAGTTGTCATCATTGACGGCATCGGTAACCCTGCGCAAGTTGGTTAGTGGATGCCAGCTAAAGCACTTCCGATTAGTCCACATACATTAGCTGGTTGGGCTTCTTCTTCTTCTTGAGGATAGCCGTTGAGGTGTCATTCTCCTAAAAGTAATTATTAGATTGTGTATGCTGAATTAGCTTTCTCGTAATTATCGTACCTCTTTAGGCTCGGCGCCGGAGACGTCGCTAGAATTCCAGTATTAGCTTCAGATTCAGACAGCAGTAAAATGATTCTGTAGAAGTCCAATACTTACGCCAAGTTGACCTTCTTCTTATGCTCGTGCTCGGGTGCCATGGCGTTCGCTAGGCAAATGAATGTGTTTGTAGAAGAAAAGGTATGATGGGGTAGAAGTTGTGCGAGCAACGACAGGGGAAAAGAAGGTGGGCGGTGGGGTGATTTATCGAGTTATTTCGCACAGGAAGCTTGCTCCTTTGCGAGAATGACTGAAAAATCTATGATGGGTATGGGTGAAAGAGATTTATGGATGATAAGGTTAGGTGGAAGTGGGAGAAGTGAGTAATGTAATGTAGATTCGGAGTTTGTGGTGGTTGCCGTTTGAGAGCTGCTGATGACGAGAGGTACTGTCCACTAGGTATGGAAGGAGCTCGGACCAAGTGGCCCAACAGGCCGCCACACCTTCCAATAGCTTCCACAGCCTGACACAGTGACCAGCACTGAGTGAACAAGCCAGATTTCGGGCTTACTAACTGATAGCTTATCGACAGGCAGACAAACCACTACGCAATCAAATCAGGCACTGTACCTGCATACGTGGGCTACCTTGAGGTCTTCAAGTGCTACTGAAGTAAGTGACTATGTTTCACAGTTTTTATATCCATAGATTCATTTGAATTCCCATTGTCCCATTCACTGCCTCGTTACTCAAATGCTTTATGTAAGGCTCTAGCTTTAGAATATTCCAGCGTGAATTTTGGTTTACCTGCATAGTAGGTACTAGGTGCCTAGGTATGTACTGTACTGACTTCAAATGTTCTCAGACAGAGTAGTTGCGAAGTTCAGTCTCGGGCGGCAGCTACCAATACTGTCAGAAACAATTTGAAGTGAAGCTACACACGGATGGATATGTCTGGTATGGGATGCCACTATGTGTCTTCCATTCAGATACCGTACCACGGTACAAATTCAATGTCTACATACATAGTAGTCAACGGTACCTATATCTACCAGTGACAGTGGTACTTTCCCCGACGCGTAAGAGCCTCATGGTTTTAGCGGCAGAGCCTGATTGTTCTGACCTATCAGCCTCATAAAATGCCTGTCGCAAGGCTCCATTGATGGATTTCTTACAAAGCCTCCGTTGTGAAACCCGAGTAGCCCTCGAAATCAAGACATCCAATATCAACTACCTGGCTGCCACATATCATCCGGATAGATATTTTATTTTCCCCCTTTAATCTCCAGAGATGTCAACCGCGTTCAAGAACAAACAGGCTGCATACACTCCCTACACGTAGTGACATGTAGGCACGTACGGAGGTGTCGTGGTCTTGCAGTTTGGTATTTATCAATACCCTTTATTCACGCCTACCAAGGTATTTTGGGAACTGAGTGGGGGCATGGAAGAACTCAATGATAGATGATCCCTGAAATATTTATAATAGCCCCAGATAGGGTGTTATGTCTTCAAGTTAAGACCTGATTCAAATTCCCCTTGCGTCGTAGTTATCCCAAACATATCATATATCGTTTTATGAGTTTTTGTGACACCGACCGGCATCGGGAATCTTTAAAGCTTTTTATACGAAATTGATGCATCGCAAATTTCGAGTCCTGGCAAGGAGTTGTTCTTAATAATACCGAACCAACAGACTTGACTTCGATGATCGATCTTAGGTTACAGTAGCGAACAATCGGCCAATCACAGCACCGCCGCTATAAGCGGTAGCGGTTCGGGCAAAGGTTTGCGGCGCATGACTTCGCTTGCAGACGGGGACTTGCCGACATTTCCATTATTACCCCATATGGTAGCAATGACATCACTCACTTTTACAATCTTATCTCTCAAGGCTGTCTAGCAGTAACAATCTACCCCAGACAAGAGTCCATAAAAAGTGCCGTACAGTTACGGTTACGTTGCGTGCAGTCCGCGCGAAATTTCCAGCATCTACTGCTAGATTCCGACAATAACAACATTCGATGTTGATGTTGAAATTTTTGCTTCTGCAACTTAGGCCGACGAGAAGCGATGTCAAACGAAAGCCGTTACTTGCCATGCCGAAGTATAGGAGTTGCAGTGTAAAATTAATAACCGCCACCAGGACGAAAGAATTTTTTTACGAACCAGAATGCAGGTAGGTATGTAATATGTGTGACACTATCAGCCTTGTTCATCAGTTGCTATAAAAATGGATGGTCAACATTCCCCACATCCGGGTCCATTGCCCAATGAACAGGCATGCCGTAAGTGTAATGATAAGTCGGCGGCGACATCCTAGAGGTCTAGATGAAAGTTACAAGTGAGTTACAAAGTTAGCACAGATAATTGTCTAACCCAGGCAAGCGCCAGAAGCCAAATCATGGGACCATTCTCCACGCCGGCAAAGTACTCCTTAGCAAGCCAAGCACTGAAGCTTGCGCTTGTGCGGTACTAGTGTGGTCTAATAATCTACCTTCAACACCATGTCCAAGCATCGCCGTGCATACCAGCTCCACCATTATCAAGCAAGGTAAGGGTAAGATAGCTGCATGGCCAGGGTTGTATAGGCATGATTGCGTCTATCCGTTTCTAAATATCACCTGTCAAGACCTTCCTCAAGCTTGCTACTTTTTATTTCGACTTGCTCCTCAGTCTTTCAAAATTTTCGTATCCATTTATCTGGTCTCATGCCAAACCAATTCCATACCTATCTCGGGCCATTCTTAGCAAGGTGCTACCGACGACACCTCGTCAAGAATCTGGTATAACTTTGAAGGCCTATATACGCTTGCTCAACGGGTATACAGGTGCTTCTTTGCTTAGACTTGCAAAATTTGATCTCCGAGACATCAAAATTAGCAATGGCTGGGAGGCACCCCACTACGTGGGACGAGTACGACCGGGGAGCGTCACCAGGACGAAGCGATAGTGTATCGTCAATCGGCAACCAAAGTATCGTCTCCGAAGACCAGGCCCTACTAAGTGGACAGAGCGTTAATGAGCACGATGACGGCCGACCACATCGGACAGGGCGAAGGTGCGCAGCTATCGCCACCGGTTCGTTTCTATGTAGACTAACCAATCCTATCTCCACAGGCCATCCATGACAAACCATCTTACAGCACTGGCCGATATTGGCGGTGTTAACAGTATAAGATCTTTCAGTAGAAGTTGGCAACGAGCCGCCGTCTTCCCGGAAATTATTCCTCAGCAACCAGCATTTGTATTTGCTCCCGATCAAGAGCCAGTTCAGACAGCGGACCCTAGTCCGTATAGCAGGCGCGATATCGAAGCAGGTCCTAGAACATCTCTTCTGAGGCGGGATATAGAGGAGGCTCCCTCGTCCGACTACGCTAGGTACGATGAGCAGGGGCCTGCCGGGACGCCCTCCCCTCGAGCCGAAGGTCAAGAGGCCGAGCGGAAACGCCTTGGGAGCGAGCTTTACAGGGTGCCATCACCCTCCGGCTCCATCCGCAGCACGATATTCTCGTCACCACCGCATCTAGCTATTGGCCCCCTGGTCGGCAGCTACGGGTCAGTCCGAAGTTACGGCACCGTTGAATCTGCTGCGACTCATTCTTCCATGGTACATGCCGCAGATCTATGGCGACAGCAACGAGAAACGGGTGCCAATGTGCCCGATGGAGAGCGCCCGTCCATTCTAGTAAAAGAAGTTGAACAGGAAGGGAAAATCGTGCTACAGGTGTCTGGACAGTCAACTCTTCCGCAAACAGTTGTTAACTCTACCAAGTAAGCCGCTCTCTACGTTAATTTCGGAATCCATTGCTAAATACACACCTAGCGTTCTGATCGGTGTTGGCTTGCTGAGTCTACCTATGGGCCTCAAGTATGCTGGCTGGATCTGTGGGCTTATTGCACTTTCCCTGTGCGCCGCGGTGACAAGCTGGACAGCAAGATTATTAGCCAAATGCATGGATCTAGACCCGACTATTATCACCTTTTCCGACATAGCGTACATCTCCTTCGGTAGGAAGGCGCGCATCATGACGGCAGTCCTGTTCACCCTCGAATTACTTGCGGCATGTGTAGCCCTTATCGTGCTTTTTGCCGACTCGTTGGCCCTGCTATTCCCAGGAACATTGAGTGTAACGGAGTGGAAAGTTATCTGTACTCTCATCTTAATCCCCCTACAGTTTGCCCCGTTGTCTATTCTATCGTTCACTAGTTTTGTGGGCGTGGTCTCGTGCATAAGTAGTGAGTCTCCACTGGAACACTTTGAATGAAACGAAAGTACTTATAACGTTGTCTAGTTGCTATTATCGTCATATTAGATGGTTTGCTAAAGCCACACGCGCCCGGTTCTCTCATAGAGCCCGCCACGACTTACCTATTTCCTGCCAACTGGCTGACCCTCCCCTTATCCTTCGGGCTGCTCATGTCTCCATGGGGCGGACACAGTGTGTTTCCAAATGTGAGTTCTCGGTTTTCGGGGTGGCGGCATAAGCTAACCAGGTTTCAGATCTACCGAGATATGCGACATCCATATCGTTACAAAGAGGCTGTTGGATATACGTTCAGCTTCACAGTGAGTACCGTGGATCTTGAACCGATTAATATAGACAGTGAGACTAACAACTCGTAGTTAGTCTTTGATGCTGCAGTAGCTATTGTGGGGTTGATTATGTTCGGGGATGATGTTCGCGACGAGATCACAGGGAATATTCTCGAGACCACGGGCTACCCTAATGTTCTGAACGTCCTTCTCGTTGTCTTCATCGCCATCATCCCCTTGACCAAAATCCCGCTCAATTCCCAACCGATTGTGACGACGTTAGAGGTCGTGTTCGGTCTCCGGCAACAAGCTGTTGCCGAGGAGACGCCCTTGGTCGGGCTCTCTAGTTCTTCCAGAGGCTTGCTGAAAGCTCTTGTCCGCATACTAACACTCCTGGTATTCTTGGCGATTGCCATTCTCTTCCCGGCGTTTGATACTATTATGGCGTTCATGGGAAGTGCTCTCTGCTTCACCATATGTGTGACGTAAGTGTTTTGATGTCCCCCTATCAAGTATTCAGCACCTAACGTCATTTCCAGACTTCCTTTGGCCTTCTACTTGAGGCTATTTTGGCACGAGATCAGTGTGCTAAACCGCATATTCACATGGACTGTCATGCTCATATCTTTTACCATCTCTGTTGTCGGTACGGTATGGGCTTTCCTCCCTAGGGATCTCATCGGAGCATAGTAGCAAGCGAGTTCATGGCCCCTTTGATTTAACATAGGCTTCCATCATTAGTATAGTGTGCATTTACGGCGATGCGATAGTTCTAGCATGGACAGGTTCATACGCATACGCATCAGCAACAAAATGACGTCAATGAAGAAGAATATTATGATATTCTGTCTATTTGATATTATGAGCATTGGGGAATAGGGTCTTAGCATTAATCATATGCGTATATGTCTCTAATATACCCAATTCGAATCTACAAGTCAGTAGTCTTTTCTACGTGTTTTCATAGACTGCCTCATACAACCTAAAGGGTGACAACGATCATGCATCACTCTAGGCACTAGTAATAGAATCATGATTTCTAATACATGTCTCTGTTCAAAACGAATGCAGCACTGGCACTATCCCTCCCTATAATGCTTAACGCCTCGCACAGAGACGGCCCATCCGCGAGTTCCGCTGACACTCGGCGCGGTTCCTTACTGTAACCGAATCTCGGATACGAACTTTCCCCCTGACACCCTCACATACTAGGTACATACGGCTTCGTCGCACCGCCTACCACGGGAAGATAATCTTGAGTAACACACCGCCGATGACGAGGGGTTCCCACCAGTACCACTACAACAAGGCGAGTCAGCAACGATGTATTAGAGTAGGCATTACAAGGGTACTAGATATACCTCCTGGACATAAGGAAGCCCGAGCGTCTTAACCAGCGAAAGAGGCTTTTGAAACGAAGACGATTAGAAACAGAAAGGAAGAGAAAAGAGAAGAAAGGAGAGGAAAGGGGGAGATGGCTAGCAACACTTACACTACGACTGCTCTCGACATAGTACCACACTAGGAACATGAACGCCGCGATCTGGCCGGGGATTATGGAGCGTCCGCTGTACCATCTTTCCCAATTGTTAGAAACATGGTCTCAATTCTTTCGTGATATGGTTAGGGTGGAGTAAGGGGGAGATAGAGAGTGCTTACTGGCGAGGCATGACGAAGGTCTGCCACCACTGCAACGAAAGCAACAGCGCGAAGCGCAGCTGCGCCCAATTATGCGTGTACAGCGCCATGTTCAGCAGCGTCAAGGCACTCAACGACGACAGCGCCTCGAAGGCCGCGAATATGAGCAGCAGCGTGCGTGAATGGATGAACCAGCAGCACGGGGTACCGCAGTGCGGGGGTTTTCTCGGGTCAAGTCTATCGTCATTTTCCCAGTATTCTCCGGGATATGGCGATGAAGGTGGCGGCGAGGAGGGTGATACATGTATATGGGCTGGGGCTGGCTGTGTGATGGGCAGGCTGTCGGAGAGGTCGATTTCTTCGGGTTTTGGATCACGCCCACATTGAATGGCCCCGAGGCAGATGGCACAGCAGTTGAAGTAACTCAGTAGCAGCGTGTTCCGGCAGACGACGCAAGACTTGGTAGATGATGCGTACGTGGGCTCGCGGTTCCCCAGGGTATTCAGTGTCGTACTTGATGAGAGGCTCTGTGAGGACTGGTTGTATGCCTCCTTTCCGAATACTAAGTTGATCACGTAGTCCTTGTCCATGGTGACGATGGCGGGGATGCGTGGATCTATTTCTAACTGAATTGCTTCTCGTCTACTCCAGAGCAGTAATGGAAATGGGCGTAGTCAAGATTCTGTTCGTTTTAGTTCGTTTTATTACTCCAGTCGACAAAATATTGTAAACTGACATTCAATAAGACGGAATGATCTGAGGGATAGAAGATAAACGGGCGTATCTCGGGCTGTGGAAGAAGTACCTACAATAAAGAAGCTGAGAATGGAATATGCCCGCCTGTGTACGGATACTATTATATGTCGATTCAAATCACTGCCTTGATACATCACAGTCGCTACCTGACACATTGAGGGGCGTTACTTCGATGACTTCATTCGAATATATACGCCGACAAGAGCTATCTGTCTATCTAATTGCTACCTGCCTCTACCTTTAGTGCTCTCCTGGGGAAAGCGTAACACAAACGACCGCCTCTATGATAAGTGCTTCTCTTTTACTCAACATTCTAGTAGTATATATCTACAATATAGCCATTAAATTCTAATTTATGCGAATACCATAAGTAGGCGAGGAAGGACAATCAAAGCTAGATGCTGTATTTACATCAAGCCATATGGGAGAAGAACGTTTAATACATGGCAACTTGGTAAATCATCCACATAGAAATCTTAACAGACGTGACCCCTTACCAACACATGAATTCTCCTCGGTGTATAGAAAACATACTACTGCTAATGCACTACTCGCTAAAACCTCATTCTACGTGATTTTATAGAGCTCACTCAATATACTAATTCCAGGCCTCTTCATATGCTGCGTTCCTCAGAGCGTCTAATTCGCGGACAGAGCTGGTAGTTATAATCGTATACAAGACTAGTCACGCGATACGGGGGACTTGAAGTTATGTGTTATGATTCTTTGTGACCATATGGACTTTAGTGTTTGAAGCCTCCAAGCAGCTAACATGAACCGAGCAAGTATTCTACCATCCACTTACGCTGAACGGATTATGAGATATCTCTTACCTGGCCATTATGATATATTAGTCAAGTATATCGAATACTAGATTGATATATAATAAAGCTATCAAGTCGATTCCTTAATACGCACGTATACTTGACAGGGGTCTATACCAAGGTATCACCAACACAGAGCCCAAACCATCTTATTTAGCCGATTACTCACTCAACTCATTGGTAACTTTAACCTGCCGAATGACCTGAGGCTCCCGTGGCCCAACAAATCAGATATTCCCTCTAACGAGGCTCCAGCAGGGGACCACGTGTCAGCATCTTACGTGAGCACCTCTTTAGACCATCAACAGTCAAGGGATCTGGTTAAGTCCTATGACATTCCACAAATATGAAAGAGTATAACCTCCTTCTATGAACCATAGTAAAGTCAACTATGGATATTATACAAGTGTCTACCGTCTGATTAAGGGGGCGTGACCTTAGAGGTGATTCACGCTCTTGACGTATGTATGCGTGTATGTATATCCGAGACGAAGACACCACGTAAAATAAGAAAGGGGGTTATGTAACCAGTAGGATAGAACATTCCAGCTTCTAATAAGGATTCGCGAATCTCCCTTATATACGTGTCTGCATGTCGACCGCCGAGCTAACTGCCCAAGTAGGCAGGCGAAGGCCGGAGGAAGCTTGCGCAAATCTTCCGTAAATCCTCCTTGCCAGCGCATTATCCACATACGGACGGTACCCGAGCTGAAAGCCCTGGCTCTTTACTAATCACATACTATCCAGGTGGTTATGCATGTGGTGAACCTCGCTTAAGCACAACCTAGGTACCTACAAACGATTTCTCACCTACTCACCTATGTATCCAGTGCCAACGTCATGCGATCCCAGAATTACCTAATCCACCGTGCCCCTGCGTCATGTCTGGTGTACATATTCGGATTTCTTATTTCCTTTCTCAGCCTCACCTGATACTCAGCTGCGCTGCTCCTATTTATAACCTAACCGCCTCTATCCGCTTTCGGGGCACAGCGCTTAGGATGGCCCGCCGCCGGCCTCTCCGGATACGCCATCCGTTGATACGGGCACTATCGTCGTTAACCGGTGGGAATGAAAGCTGCGATGTATTTATTAGAGATTGTCACGAGACATGGATATTTAATAGGAGAGAATATAGTGGAAAGGATGCTTACGGCAGCAGCCCTGTTAGATTGACGATAGTTTGATGGCTAAAATCGAAATGTGTGAATGCTGTCGCTGCGAAAATATGTTAGCTAGGTATCTTCAAGTTTACAGTTGGTGTTGGAACCAAGTTCATGAGTTAGACCTGCAGTCTCGTTAGCAGTAATCGTAGATGCCTGAGTACCACATAGCTTAATCTCCTATATTGGTAAATATATCAAGGTCACAATACTCATCAAGTCACATCAAGCCATTCAAGTGAGTCAAGGCATAATAGTTGAGTGGGTAACTTCTGGTATTCTTCGAATAATCTGGAGATATCTAATACCTAGAGAGCGAGTTGAAGCTAGATCAATCCACCGGGTTAATGTGTATGTAATGTAATGGGGGATGTGTGTGTGTGTGTACTGCTGTTGCTGCTGCTGCTGCCGCCAATTTTTGCCCAAACTGTAAAAACAATCCAAACCCGAAACCCCCAAGAACCAAATTCATTCAATCCGTCCCATCCCATGCGTAATAGTGTTGTGACTTTTCGACATGAGTGTTGTATGGGTGTTGTAAGTATGTGTAAGTGCGTAAGTGTTTTTTGTGATGAAGTCCACCTCATCATTTCTTGTTCACGACCGACAGCCCAAATTAACCAAGAACAAGAAACAAGTTCGGCGGAAACCAACCCAACGAAAGAAGAAAAGCAAAGCAGCAGCAACATCAGACAGACAGACAGGTAGGTAGGCAATCCCCCAAGACAGTAACAAACAGAAAAAAAGAACCCCGTACGGTTTGTGGAGAGATGAGCACAACTACAAGTGGCGACACCGGCAAGAGTGGTGTGTGTAAACAAAATAAAAAAGAACAGCTCTAATGAGCCTCTTGCCAATGGCCAACCCACTCGAGATCGAACTCGTGGCGTCTCTCCTTACGCCAGTTCCAGTCTCGACCTTTATTCCACGGGCACTCGCGCGACGACGGCGTCGTGCGATCCCGATTCTGATTCCACTTAGAATGGTTGGTAGTGTTGCTATGATGATGATAAGTAGTAGCAGTAGTAGTAGTAGAAGTGGCGTGATCCCAAATTCCCGGTTTGACTCCATGCAAATTATTAAAATCGAATCCAAACTGCTGTTGCCGGCGCGACTTGGCAGACGCGAAATCCGGCGACTTGGGCTCCGAAGCGCCCGTGTACGCCCGGCGGCGCTCCCCCAAGGCGGCCCACTTGTCGAGGTAGCTACGCTTCGACGGGGGCGAGTAACGTGGGGGAGAAAATTGCTGCTGATGGGCGGGCTCGGTGACGGCAACGGGCTCCTGAAAGAAAAATCCATCCACGACCAGGTCCCCGTCAATGTCGTTCGAAATAGTGCTATCGTCGTTCACAGGCGAAGCCGCTGGCTTCTCATCATCAGACGCTGGCGCCTGGAGCAAGGATGCCGGATCCTGCTGCTGGTTCTGGGGCGTGCGGGTCGCCTCCTTGCTCTCCTGACTCCAGGTCCTCGAGTTCAGCTCCTTGAGCGCCTGTATTTGACGGGTGCGCTCTTCCTCATCCTCCTCGACGTCCTCGTCCCACATGTCGCTCCAGCTCTTAGACACGGCATCCTTCTGGCGACCAAAGACCATAGACATGGCGCTCATGGTGGGCCTGGGCTTGGACATGGTGATTGGCAGAGATCCAGCCATCGGAGACACCTTGGCGCCGGTACGTGCGGGCATGTCCACAGGTCGCGTCGCATTGAGGGACTTCATAGACGCCGCGAGGTTGGAGGTCAGGACAGACGAGATCGAAGGGGTCTGAGCCGATCCCGAGAACCAATCCGCAGTATCTTCGGACTTGGAGAACAAATCCTCCGTGTAGCTCTCGTCATCGGGAATGGCGCTGAGCTGGCGGATAGCTTGCGGGGGACTTGCGTGCAAAGCCTTTGCCCATGGGAAGGCACCCTGGTCCATCTGGGGGCTCTGGATCGACGGGGTCCGAAGAGGTTCACGGTTGGCAGTAGCGACGGCCGAGCGCTCAGTAGTGCAGAAATCATCGAGGACTTCATCCAGGGTGGTGAAGCTAATGACACGACGGAGAGCGCTCTTAGCACCGACCAGAGACCTCTTCTTAGGATCCAAATTCATGCACTGAACAATGACCTCGTAGGTGTCTTGAGACATGGTTGGGAAGACATCGAAGAGTGATTGCTTGTCACGTGAGAAATCTAGGAATAGGGGATCGGCCTCGGTTGGGGTGGTGAACGGGTTTCGCGAGAAAAGAATGTTCAGGAGGCAGATACCAATTGCCCAAATGTCTGCCTGGGCCGGCGAGTATCCGGCTCCGGCCGAGTCATACTGCTCAGGTGACATGTATCTGTCGCTCCCAACAGTCGTTTCGTAGCTCCACTTGTCCGTAGTAGCAAGCCCGAAGTCACCCAATTTCATCGCTCCCGAATCCGTGAGGAAGATGTTCTCAGGCTTGATGTCTCGGTGGTAGATACCCTTCGAGTGCATGTACGAGACGGCATCAACTAGCTCGAGCATGAATTGGCGGACGTGTTCGGTCTCCAACGGGCCATAGCCGGTACGAATCGCCTCGTAGAGATCTCCGCGAGAACAGTACTCCAAGACGAGGTACACGTGAGCATCCGTCTCGAACGAGTGAACCAAGTTGACGATATTGGGATGGTCTCCTAGGAGGCGGTGGCAGAGCAGCTCCTCGGATCGCTCGTCCACCGCAAATTCAATCCCAAGATCGTTAGCAGCAGCTTTCTTGGTCAAACACTTGATGGCCACCAGCTCATTGGTTTTTAAGTCCTTGGCCATAAAGACCATTCCGAAAGACCCATGGTTAAGAGGGGAGATGGTTTGGAACCTCCCGTCGAGCACAACGCCATTTTGAAACTTGTTTCTCAAGCATTCCATGACGTTGTCTCGAAGTGAGACAAGCAACTTAGATGGGAAAGAAAGTAAACCGGCCGTAACCACGGGTGATCGTACAGTTGTATCGCGTCTTTTTTTCCCCTTGCCGAAGTCTATTTGGAAAGGGGGAACGGGGTATCCAAAAACTGTTGAAAATAGGAAACTTTTTTGTCGAGTTCTTGTACAGAGCTAGGATGCCAGGAGCGAGGAGGGAAGTAATTGGTATGGATGAAGGCGATAACCCTCAACGAGAAGAATGAGTTCGAAGCGGCGAGTAGCAAGAGATATACAGGATGCCGATGTGGTAGCAAAGAAAAAAGCAAATAATAAACTCCAGGTCGTTCAAGTTCAGAGGCTCATCCAGGGTATGTTAGGTTCTTGAAACAAATGAAAGCGGCGAATAATCGTGAATAGTTGCTGGACCTAGGGTCCTGAAAGAGTGAAAGGAAATGGTCGTTATAAGGACATGGATACGATAATATGAAGTTGAAAGAGTGTCCGTGATTTGGATGGGTTGTCACAAGCTGTAGGTAGCGGTGGAGCTTGAAGACGGTTAATGTGTAGTCGAGTTGCTGCGCGGTTGTTGTGTACTAGTAATAGTAAGGAGGCGGTGAGTCAACAATCGGTCGATGCAACGGTGTCCGGAGACGGCGTGTGGTCCTGGGTATATCCAACACGTAACTACTTTCCAGCCCCAAGTAGCATCAGAGAAGATGATATTCGAGTGAAGAGGATCGTGGTGAATACGGGAAGGACGGAGGAGGTTGCGGGTGTGGCTCTTTTAAGACCTAGCCGTTTGATGACTGGTCGGCCACGAGACCGGAGCTTGCAGACGGGATGTTGGCGGTTATCTAGGTCGTACCAAATAGGAGCTTCACAATAAGTCGACTCCCGCAACTCGGCTCGATACTTATAGTCTGCGAGCGAGGTATGACTCCTCGTGGGGCCCGTTCAACGCAACGGAGAGTGGATTGGCAGTGGGCGTCGGTACAAGGCGTTCCTGGAACGGAGCGGGTCCAGGCAATCAAATTACGAGTCAAGGCGGGTGTGACGTGGTGAAAGCGCTATTTCAAGTCTAGTATCCGGACTTGGTCGTTGTTTATAGTGTGCGGCAAAAAGGTGTTGTTACAATTCGTTCGTTTGTCAATGGTTATGAACTAGTTGGACAGACAAAGAGACCGCTGGCTGGTTGAATGGATTCAGGTATGGCGGAGACGTCGTGACCGTATTAGGGGGGCGATCGAGTGGAAGGAGGCAAGGTGAAAGAGACTCCACGGTCGGTCACTCAAAGGAAGGCAGGAGAGATGGCTCGCTATTAATTATGATAATTGGGATAGGATATGGGAAGCTAAGATCCTGATTCCCTTTCTCTCTCTTGTTGATGATTAGGTTGTAGTTGAATTGATTGACTTTGGTACTAATACTGGCACGGACACTGAAGAATAGAAGCACGAAATCAGCAGCGTGGTGGATCGAGAGAAAAGGAACAGAGAGCGACGGGACGAAGATTAAGATAGGTAAGTAGAGGTTGAGGATGGTCGGTAAAGAAGAAGCGGTAGGAAATGGATGGATGGACAGGTAGATGGATTGAGAGAAGAGAGAACAGACGAAAAGAGGTGATAGTAATGACCCGAAGGGGATATGAACCAAGTTGGGTGTGTGTGGAGGTGGGCTGGCTCGATGAACTTGCTTGGGCAGGCTGTTACTGGCTGCTACTGGCCAGCATGGGTGGGACGACCATGGAGCGATGGAGACAGTCAATGGATGGCGTGAATGGATAACGAAGTGAAGGCTGCTG
Organism: Hypomontagnella monticulosa; assembly: GCA_902825475.1. Taxonomy (NCBI): domain Eukaryota; kingdom Fungi; phylum Ascomycota; class Sordariomycetes; order Xylariales; family Hypoxylaceae; genus Hypomontagnella; species Hypomontagnella monticulosa. Next base: position 852,283 of record CADEBF010000011.1, on the reverse strand, counting down.
CGCCAGGGTGGAGCCTGTACGTAGTTCGTGACTGGGGGAGGACAAGGGACTCAAGGGACTAAGGGGGGGAACACAAGGACAGAAGCAGCGAGAACAACAAGCGCCGATTTGATCAGTCTGATCAGTCATCCAAGTACCTATCAAAGTACCTACGTAGAAATTGGTTCTGGCTAGGTCCTTTGTCTAAGCTAAGGGAGGCTTGGGGGAGCTAATAGTTTAGAAGAAGACAGTATTCGATACGGTAGATGGTGTAAGCAATGGTGGATAATGACGATAGAAGGACTAGATAATATTAACAACATGCCACGCAATCAGATAGTAAAGTACGTTGCTTTGGGACGGTCATGTCGTGGCAATCTTCTATAGTCACTATGTACTATAGTAGCTTCTCTAGTAGATACGATGTTGAGATTGACTCCATCGTAAACTCATGACAGTATAGACCCATCGAATAGGCACTGGGGATTGGCCAGCAGCTCTGATTTGAAGTATTCTAGGCCTTACAAACAGCAGAGCTGGTACCTATAGCTGGAAACTTGTCGAATCATGACCCCTGACCACGAGGACTGGCACGGACTGCAGCAGATGCAGTAGGAATGCCGCTAGTCTATCAGTCTATGCACCGTATACAATAGTCTTGGTGGCACTAGGCCTGTTAGACTAGGATCGCCACACCGCCATGTACCTGATTGAGGAGTACCCGATAACAGATTCCGGTGCCAGTTCAGCTAGAAGCAGGGGGGGCGAGAAACCAACGGCACATGTAGTCCTCCTGCCTAGTTGGAGGGATCTACATGTATACTCTATCCTCGACAAGGTATCGCATTGAAAAGCCTGTTGGCCATTTCCAGGCACAAAGGGAGACTTGGACACGTTGCTACGACCCCACGATCATCTCTGTCATCTCTGGCAGCAGCCAATAATGAACGTCTCGACTCTTCCAGCAGCTTCGGTTTCACTTGAGAAATAGTCACGTCGCTTATTGGTCCATCGTCATGCACTCCTTTCTACCTGCATCTTCGTTCCCCAAAGTCTTTTTTGGTCTTTAAGGCAGGTAGCTAGGTACTATGGCTTGACTACCTCCCTAGCTAACCTAGCTGGTAATAATATTGTTTGGATGGGATTTTTGGTCGTCGCTGACCGCCTTTGTGTAATTTCAATTGATGCAGGACACCATTTTCGCGGCCGGTCGGGTCGGCGCATTCAAGGGAGTCCAACCAACTTAGAGCAATTCAGAATGCCGGCGCTCCCAAGTTGGTCGTAGCGTCGCACTTGTGAAAGATTACAACGGCTCTGTTCTTATTAAAAGAACAGCACCAGTACAATGTCCAGTCCAAAGTTTGCATAGGGTTTGACCAGCGCTCAAAGCTTCAGCGTATCGACGACCTTCACTGGTAAATCAGGGGTCCACTGCTTTAGATGCTGCATGTATACATCAATGTTATTGTTTAGAGAATACTAAGGATTGCGAATTTAAAGAACCGGACATTGGATGGCACCCTACGGCGTATCGCAACCCCCGAATTGTTGGGTCCTTGGTATTTGCCGGACTCTGGGGCAATCCTAGTCGGCCTTAGATTGATACATTTTGATGCGGGTTGGCATCATATTCGTCTGAAGCCGACCGAGATAATCCTACGCGAGTAGCAGATCTCACGATGGGGTAAAGAAAGGGTAATTGAGCATGATGCAATACCTTGGGAAGGATGACTGATCATCTCGCCCCCTTTTCGGCAGAGCTGGAAGAATACATTCCATACATTCCACAGTGGTGTGTGGTTGTCTGACAATTGTTATCCTAACGAATTGAGACGGCTCTTTTTTCTTTCTGTCGTGTGACCTTAAAACGGCAGTGTATGAGAGTATGAGTATCGGCCAACGCATTCCAGTATGGAGCTATACAATACGTACTATGTATTCATAGTACGAAATACATAATAATAGACCAGTGACGGAAACAGTGGCGTTGTCCTGTTTCCGACTTGGCCGATATGCCGTCGTCATGCATGACTGATATAATGCAAATACGCGTTCAACGGTTTCAAGACCAAAATATTTGGTTCTCGTCCAGAGCAACCCAGAGCAACAGGTGCGAGTCAGTTCTCCCGCAAACAGCTCATCGGTCCAATTGTATCGAACGGTCGAAAGATCTGTGAGGGGACCCCACGTAGGCGCATATCGAAATACATAGTAGCTAGGTAGCGACACGCTTCCCGAAACGCTTTAATATGTTACAAGATCGATACATGGTTAAATTAGCAGAAACACCCATACGTATGGATATATTCTAGCGGTGAACTCCGCCATAAGATTGTAGATATGACCATGAAACTAAACAATTGATGTAGACAACATTGAACCGGGGAATCTATTTTGTATGTAGGGTATGCTGTGACTTTATCATTTCTTTGTTGTTTATATTAATGTTGGTGTCGAGTCGATGAACACTCGACAGCGAAACGGCTTCAAGTGCTAAGCAAGCAGTGATGCCACGATCCATCGCTAACAAACTAAAGAACCATGGAACATCTCGAGGTGGACCGTGCCAACGTGGTGGCTGATAATCGCAGAAAATGGCTGATGAGATGGCTGAAGTGCATCGCGTGTTGTAAGGTTCTCCAAATGCGTCTCGGAGTGCCCTTCATGCATGCATGAAGATGGTATGCAGCAGGAATAAGCTAAGGTATCAATACTAGTAAGTCCACTAGGAGTGGATATTCGTATAGGTCAGTCAACTGGTGGTTGTATAGGTTAGGCACTTTCGGCAGTATACCATTGGGTTCTTATTAATGAGCGTCGTAATATGTAACAGAAGAAACAAGACGAATGACTTATAATTATTACTATACATACTACACAAATGCCGTGGGACCTACCTAATCGCCTACCTATCCCATCCAACCGATCCAGTTAGCCGGATGTACGTCGTATCGTAACCTTCCACGATACCAATAGATTGTTGCTATTGTTATTGTTTACTAGTATACCCAGTCTGGTAGTCTGGTATTATTTCTTGAGGTTGGGCTGGAATAGGTTTGGATAGGCTGTAAGGTTAGATGGGTCGCATAATGCGATATGTTGCTTGCTGCTTCGGCTATGTAGAAGTGAAGATGCAAAAGATGCAGCTGATGCAGAAGATGCAGTAGTGTCGAGATGTCTGAATGGTCTATTCTGTTTTTGGTTTCTTCCATTCGTTTTTCTCAGACCCGCTGACCCACAGACATTTCCATTTTTGAACATTTGAACCACCTTAATCGAATTAATCCACCCTATATTTGACATTTCTTATCGATATCCATTGGGATCCGCTGTCGCCCGTCGAATTGGCGAATTTTTGTCTAGCGCTTCCGTAGCGGCCCCTCTCTCTCCAGCCTTCCGACTCCATCTCGACTCCAGTTCCAACTCTCCAGCAACCATTAACAGGTAATTATTTTTCCCCAACTTGGATGCGTGTCACTGTCAACCAGAAAAGTAAGGAAAGGACCCGCCAACCTCGTCTTAAGAAGGAAATCTTGGGGGCTGCCAACTTCGCTGCATGAATATTTCTGCCGAGTCCTTGCTTGCTGATGCAGTAGTGCCTCCGGATTGCGTTCCTGAACCAAACTAAGCGACTAAGGGGGGTTCTTTTCCTCCTTCTACCTTGCCATTTACGGACAATTTGATCTCTTGCGTCTCTTGACCGCCTTCTCGACGACACGCATCAAGACGCGGTGTGCCGTATTATAACTTTTTTTTCTCTTCCTCTCTTCCTTCCAAGTTCCAACCGTCGTATTATCTGATTCGGTCGTATCCTCGGTCGGAAGCCGAACCGCAGAAACAGCAGAGGAAAAATTTTTCTGCCCGTGAAATTATCTTTTCACGATCCGGTCCTTTGCGACTTCTACCTTCACCGCTCTCTCGCCTCGACGCGTAGGCTGGCCTCTGGCATTAGTTTCCGTGATCCCCCAGGTCGCAAGGTTCTACAGAGATCCAAGATCCGGAGGACGGGAGAGACCCACGATCCCAGTCGCTGTCATGGCTGCATCTCAAGCTACGTCCGTCAAAGTGGTGCTACTAGACATTGGTAAGGACACAGCTCTGAGCTTGCCCTTGCTTCATATCATTTCATATCGTTTCGTTTTTCCTAGTAAAACTACCTAGCTTAGACGTCTCTGGGCGCATTAGCCTGGATATTGCTGGCTAATACATACATATCCCTAGAGGGCACGGTTTGTCCAATCTCATTTGTCAAAGATGTCCTGGTAAGACATCCCACTGGTCACTTTGTTTCTCCAAATCCCATATACCAGAGACCTGCCCCAATGTAGCATGGTCCCGTACCATGGTAGAACGATCTACAGCTCCGGTAGCGACCGTGATGCGCCGCTCGTCTGTCGTGTTCTAGGGGCACTAGATCACTATGTAACATTGAGTCAAGACGTTCTAAACAATCCTGCGCGGTTGATAATTCAGCGTCTATAGCATAGTTACTATGCTAGGCAAATTTCACGAACCGGCTAGATTCATGATTCGAGAGCTTGTATTAACTAATACGTGACTTAGTTCCCCTACGCGCTGAAAGTTCTCCCGGAGACATTGAAAACCCAATGGGACAGTCCAGCCTTTGCAAAGTATAGGGATGCGTTCCCAGCGGAGTATTCCTCGTCCAGGGATGCATTAGAAGCGCACGTCAGGGACCTGATGCAGAAGGATGTGAAAATCTCCTATCTGAAAAGTCTCCAGGGATACCTGTGGGAGGCAGGCTACGCCTCAGGTGATCTGAAGGCGCCCCTATTCCCAGACGTAGCCGCGAAGCTATCGGAATGGCGACACAAGGGTGTCACGGTTATGATCTACTCGTCTGGGTCCGTCGCGGCGCAGAAGCTGTTCTTCGCGCACACAGACGCGTCCCCGTCATCAGATCTGACACCGCACATCGCAGATTGGTTTGACACCGTCAATGCCGGTCTCAAGACGGATGCAAGCAGCTACGAGACAATCGCTATTAAACACCCCGAGTTTCCGCCCGCGGAGTGGCTATTCCTGAGCGACAACGTCAAGGAAGTGGACGCTGCCATCCAGGCTGGCATGCGGAGTGTGGTTGTCCAGCGTCCTGGGAATGCGCCTCTGCCGCCCGATGTACCACAACGGCTACGAGTGATAGAGACGTTCGATGCTCTCGATGATATCTAGCGTTAGCTCGCATGAAATTGGATAGATGGGGAAGAGGCTAGCACAGCCGAGTTTGGGTAGCTCGTGAGGAGAAGGAACCATCATTTTCGGTTCCTTGAGGCGGAGCTGCTTACGACGAGTCGATAAAAGGGGAGCGCGAGCAAATCGGACTAGAAGGAAAGTATTAAGTGTAACGGAGCTAGTCACGGCGAGCCAATCCGAGGCGGCACTTCCGGCTGAGGGTGTCGAGAGCTTGTAAATCGAGTGCCGGTCGATTCAACGTGGGGGAAAAGAGTCCGTGACTCGCAGACCACCTAGTCAGCAAAGAGACCGATTGTTACCTAGAGATATCTACTGCCCCTATTTTTAAAGTGTGATCAAGTTGGAGGATCTTGTAGCTTGTCCTAGGTCGTAAATTGCGCAAGTATATTCCTCCGGAGCCAACCCGCGCTTGGGAATATCTAAATGATCCAGAAAGCCTTATGGCCTAGAAATCGACATTTATCTTGCCAATCTTGGAGTGGAAGGATTAATTTATCGCGCTCTCCAGATAGATGAAGGATAGGTACGCTTCATCTGCGGATTGCCTATTTCATGGCTGTAAATGTCTCGGATCGTAAGCCAGATGTCCTATGACGAATATCGCCGGTGATCTATTACAATGATATTATGAAGTCTTCAATATTCTCGGACGGCTCGCTTATCGTATTGATGAACGAATGACGTTGGATGTAACTTCTAGAACATTACCTCCGGCAATAGTACGCAGGTCTACATGAAGTTCGTATTAACCCCATGAGGTTGGGAGCTCGTCAACCCCGCAACACCTCACTGATCCCAATTTCCCCAAAGCCTACGTGATAATCAGCTACGAAGTAAGCTTCACGATAACCCCGGCTAGTCTGAATCAATTAGGTCGGCGATCGGGACCGGGCGTCAGCTCCTTAACCCAAGGGGTAGAATCCGGGGTAATAAACGAGTAATATGTACATGACTCGTCATCCCTCCAGAAAAGAGTCCGTTCCTATCCGCCAAGGTGCTTCTTCCCATAATATGGGCTAAGGTATTTGATTGCTGGATCGGCCATCCGTCATCTGACCAAAGCGGGGTCTTGATCCTCTATCACTGGAGCCAAGCCATTCTCCAAAGGTGAAAACCACCCGCGCTCGCCGTTGCCGTGAGACCGCCCCCGGTCTATGAATCGTGGCATCGTGACTAGACGCCTAGTTTGGAGTGACGCTGGCTCGATGTCTATGCAAGGGCCATTTCCCCAACGCGATGGCTCAAATAGCAGTTGATCTACCGGGCCAGAACGCATGTCAGAGGAGCATCGCCTTGTACTGGTGGGATAATCGGCTGGTTCATTGGACGTTTGAATGGATTGGTGTTGAGGTGGCTAAGAAAGTAGTAATGGTTCTCGATGCCAACGAGTTCAAGTTCTGTCGCAACTCATATTGGTCCAATGCTGACGATTTGCCTCCCCTTTGGTAATCGGACCCGAGGCTGTCGATGCGACGAGTCAAGAGGGTAGCATTCTATCGATGCTCTAGCAACGGTCGCGTGCTATTCCGGACTGACATCGTGGTCGTGGCATTCCCGTGCGCGTCGCCGGCGGTTATTACTTCAGGGGCCAAGCACAGAGATGACGGACCGCGGATATATTTGCCGAGCGGAGTAGGGATTGGGTGGGAATTAGTGGTACGGCTCGAGCAATACGGCCAATCTCTTTTACAATGTCACATTAATTGATAGGCAGCATCCAGTAGGAGAATCTTTGTGGTTGATCCTCGCAGTAAGACTCCCCCCATCACCACTCATATTAGGTAATTGATCGCTCGATCATCTTCGAGTGCCCAGGCCGTCTTCTAAAAGGCTATTAAAAGCCGAGACCCCCAAGCACCTTAGAATCAATGCCCCGATGAATGGCGTAGATGTCGCATGACAAAAGCTGCGCAGCGCCGTTGGTTCAGCTTTTGATCCAAGCCTATCAGATACATATATCGACGATTGCGGGGTAGAGTTGGGACCATACGAATCCATCGACGATCCTGATTGATGGAGGTGTGCTGCAATAAAACAATTGTTAGGAATCGCTTCCGGCCGGGCGCGGCGGATGAATTGGGACACAGAAAGTAATAGAGTAAGATAGAAGAACGGACCTTTAGCATTAGACCCTACGAGTCGGAGCTATAGCACCATGATACTCGAGAGTAATGCTCAGCAATATTGTTCCGTGGCTCAAATCCATCGGGCGGCTATACACCCCATTAATGAGGCTTATTATGTTGATAGCATGTTTCAAGTTGATCTGCGAAACAGCTCACGTAGACGAGCCGTGAAGCACGACAGCGAAGTTATTTCGGGAATGGCCAGACCGAATTTCCGTTTTCCTAAACGACCCTACGGGCGACTGGAGGGAGGATTTTCTGACCCAGAGGTAATATACAAGTTTCTGAGTGATCTTGCTTTGAGCCTTCACGTATCCCAATGCGCTCATAATAGACTCCATATGGGCTTCGTCCATGTACCTTGAGTTGGTAACGCACTGTGATACTCACCAATTAGCAATGTCCGTATTGGTTGGGTAGCATATTGGCGTATGACAACTATCGTCATAGCCCTCATAGGACTTGATCTGATAAGGTCTAGAGTGGCGGGCAGAGAAAGGGTGTGTATGACAGAAGGCGTGTTGGGGACTTCACTTACTGGTGCTGGTAAGACCATGAACAAGCTTGGGAAGAATTCATGCAGCTTAGATGAGGACTGTGTACCAGGCTGTTTCAGGAAATCCAAAGTCCTAAGAAGCATTTCACCTCGCCCCGTAGCATCGGGGACGAAATTTAGGACTAAAGAAAGGCTAATTATATCGAATCGTTCGGGATCGTCTCTTGGAAGAGGTCTCTTCATGAAGTCTTGCTGTAAGATACCGTCACTCTGACTGTTCAAATCTATCCTTTCCATATCGAATATGCCACTCCTTGAACATGCGTTCGTAGTACTCAGAGCCCCAACTTCAAGCATTCTCAGGCGAGGCTCCATAGTAGAAAGGGGGCTTGGGTCCAGCGGATGAAGCCATTCCATGAGTATACGTGAGCTATCGCCCCCACGGTCGAGGCGCTGGCCCTGGAGGCTGGCTTGCTGGTACTTCTCAATACCTCCTAAAGCGGCGATCTCAGCATCGATTGCAGCCTCAGCGGCTCGGTCCCCCTTAGCGATAGCCTGGGCCTTTTTCTTCTCGAGAACATGGTGGGAATTAATCAGAGTCTTGGTAGCTTTCCTGGAGATTGACTTCGGTTTTCGGACTGTGGGAGGCCGCCCAGCGGCCAAACTCTTCGGACGTCCCCTCTTCTTTTCCCTCATCCTGATGGCTACCATTAACGGAGACGATATAACAACATGAGTGATGTTGACCGTGAATTTTGTGCACGATACACCAAAGTTGATACGAAAAGTTACGATAAGCTAGACAGTTATTATCGCCGAGGCGTACTGTATGTCTATTCAGGTCACGTGCAAATGTTGTGCTACACTAATGGCCTGTGCGCGAACTCTATGTCAAGAGTTGATATTCATAACTTCAATCTTTTACATCAATGATGGGACAAATGCTGAACAGCAAAAATAAGAGGAATTGGTCTACGGATTGGATGTAAAGATGACCTCAAGTTTACCGCCTGATGTTACCTGGTAGCCTTGTGGCACTGGAAAACTAGCTGACAAACCTACACGGTCGTTCAGTATCACGTCCGTAATATGGATATCAAAAGCCACAGTTGATTTCGCGTGGTTTGTATTCGTTCGAGTTCTATAGTACAAGATAGTTCCTCTCCAGAGAACCTATTTGCAATACTCATCGCCTAGACTACAGATCTCTTCCCAGATCTTAGATAGTAGACCTCCTCTTATGGTCCAACGAGCCGTACTAGAAGGTCCACTGACGTGACTATCGCCCCAGTCATCGGAGCTCTCAGAATCATACTCAACTTCATCAGTCTTGTCGCAGCCGCCGCTAAGCCAGACACGATATCCGGTAAAATCCTCGATGCTGTCCTTGACAAGATCGAATGAGGTGACATGACTAATGTCGCACTGATCATATAAGTTTCCCTCAGCACTTCGACAGCCAGCGACTAGGAAGCCGAGAGCGCCTACCACGAGCTGCTCTGTGGACTGAACGCCGTCAATCGATGAGGATTGTTGGGTAGAAGTAGCAGCAACGGAAGCTGGGAGTACGGCGAAAACGACAGACCCACTGTCACCTCTCTGACTGAAAGAGTATCGCCGACTCTCATCCAGCACGCAATACTGCCACTTCAAGTCATGCTTTCCTGTCCAGTGGTAGGAATATACCTGATTTAGTATGCCATGCGTCGTACTGCTCATGGCGCCGGACATGTAGACGTCAATCGGCTTCTTCACAGCAGATATAGCGCGTCTAGTGAAGTAGTTTGTGATTTCTATAAATTCGAGACCCGAGTCTGGGGAGTCATTCGTGTCGTCAGAGGCTTGAGTAATGCATCCCTTGCTTCGTAGCGTACTAAGACTTGCTGGGGACAAACCGGCGACGCATACGCGGTTGGGAGGGGCGGTGGAACCAAACATGCGTTTGCTTAGCCCTATGGCAGCCCAGTCGCGACCGGTCCCCCAAAAGCTCCCGAGAGAGGGTGAAGCAACAACAGTACCAATAACGCGATCACGAGTGTATTGGTGACGTATGCAGTGGTGCAGAAAATCATCGGCCTTGATGGTCTCGCGCCACGCCTCTTGGTATTGAAGCTTTTCCTCATAAGTGAGAGGCCTTTCGGTTTCTACTTCCTTCAAGCCGCGGATGACAGAACCTAGTGTCTTCACATCTCGTCGTAAAACTGTCTTTATCATTCCTATATAATCGCTGTCCATCTGTATCACCTGTGTCGGTGTCTTGTCGCCGCCTGAAGGAGTAAGCAGGTTGACAACCTCTTTATCGTCATCAAAGAAGACATGGCGGGCTGTAATCATAATATTAATAGGCCGCTTGTTGCTCGCCGCCTTGGGAATAAGACGTGCGTAGAGACCTGACGAGCCAGTGCCTATCGAGGATATATTGGAGATCCGTCGACCCAAGTAAGGGGTGAAATTAAGTAGACATTGGCGGTATTTTGAAAGTGTCTTTGAGTTCCATTCGCTCATTGCAACAGGCTGGAAAAAGGGGCCATCAGAGGGAGGCTTGACTAATAACCTTGTTAGCTTATAAGTCAATTAATATGATACTTGAATAATAATGCACTTACAAGTTTGCGGCTGCGAATCATCATCTGAAGTAGTTGGTTCCTCGCCATCTGATTCCTCATCATCGGATGCATCATCATCAGATTCCTCGTTACTGGAAGCCTCTGAGGTGTCGGTATCGTCGGTATCTGGATGCATGATTTCCGAGCTCGAAAAGACTTCACATTTGATATCTCGAATGCCGAAAAAAATTAAAAGCTTAAGCATATTGTGGGCTAGAGAATTGCCTTGCTCCCACGATATACCCCTTTCTGTAGTAGTGTCGATAATTAAGGTGATGGGCATTTCTCCTTCGGTTGGGTATCCCACGCGTAGAACATGAAATCCAACAGTTCCCTCACCAAATACGGTTGCTACTCGGTGAATGGCGTAAGCAAGACGCGTGATTGCATGCTCTTGACTGTTTAACAAGCCTACGATGGGGTGATCCCCAACTAGGTCGAAGGATTTTCGTGCTGTAAAACCCTCAATAATCGGTGGTTTCTAACCCGCCGGATCACTGAGAAATTTCTCATCCGTAGTACCTCGAAGACTGGCGAAGGGCAGCCCATAACAATAAGACTCGAGTACTGATTCTTCAGGAGAAGGACCACCGACCATTAGGTCATGTATCCGTTGCAGGTTGTCAGAATCCATAGTGTCATCGGCGTGGCTCATTCACTGGTTCAATTGTTGTCGGCGGGTTATGGGTGGTACTAGGTAAGCGGCGAGGGTTGACAATTTGTAGTCATCTATTTACCTTTTACATAAGGTACAGCTGGGTGGTCGACGATTGGATGTGGGGTGTTCAGTAGGCGGTATGCGCCGCCCGGGAGACGGGTGCAATGCCGCACGGAAGGTGCACAGACCAACCGGAGTGTGCCCCATTATTTAGGTCCTGGAATCCGGGGAACCCACATTAAAAAAATTCCGGAAGAATATCGGATAAACTTGTTTTCCTTCCCGGAACAACTTCGGATTAACCCAAAATTCTCCTCCCGAAGTCGGAATAACTTCGGAATTCCAGCACAGTAATGAGAGTTCTACCGAACTTTTTCCCCCCTAGCGCTATGCCAGGCCCCACTAGAGTTGCCCTACCCTCGCTTGGCGACATTTATTTTCTTACTTGTTGTGAACCCGACCCCAACTTTGACGACCAAGTTTCGGAAAACCGCACTCGCTGGAAGTTTGATTATTACTTCTTCCAACTTGAGCGCAATTACGCCTTAGAGGTCACCGCTGATATCAATTCTCCTCACAACAAATTCGGCTACCTCACTTATCGCGATGGCACCGAAAGCTTCTGTGAAGAAGGGTACGACATTCCCATGAGCCTCGTGCTTCTTCCATATCTGCAAAATTTATTATTATATATATTATGATCGTTTGTCGAAATTGGCGCTGCTCCCTCGCGCGCCTTCCCGGCCGACGCATCGAGCAGAGCAGATTTTGCGAGTTCTAATTAAGAGCGATTGCTGATGCTTTTTCTTCTATGTAGGGGGCGCCTCCAAGGCCCCGAAGGGTCTGAAGCAGGCCAACGCCGCCGCTAAGGCAGCCCTTAAGGGCGTAAGTCAACATTGATGCGAACGTGCTGCTACTCGTATTTGCGATGCTAATTTTGCTCTAGGACAACTCGCACAAGAAGCGCAAGGTCCGCACCTCGACGACCTTCCACCGCCCCAAGACTCTCCAGCTCTCGCGATCGCCCAAGTACCACCGCAAGTCTTTCCCCCACGAGCCTCGCCTGGACGAGCATAAGATCATCGTTCACCCCCTCAACACGGAGAGCGCCATGAAGAAGATCGAGGAGAACAACACTCTGGTCTTCATCGTCGACCCTAAGTCCAACAAGGCCCAGATCAAGCAGGCTCTGAAGAAGCTGTACGACATCGACACTGTCAAGATCAACACCCTCATCCGGTACGTTTGCAATCCTACAGTATTTCGATTTTATTTCGCGGCACTCATACTAATTACATATTGTAGCCCCAATGGATCCAAGAAGGCTTACTGCCGTCTGACCGCTGACGTTGACGCTCTGGACATTGCCGCCACCAAGCTTGCTCTCGTCTAACTTGGCAATTGCGAGGGAGGATCGTTGATTTGGGTGATGGTATTACGGACTGGCAAATGGGGTTACAGCAGATGGTGCTGATTAGATGGACATCCTGCGTCGGATGGACATTTGCATTAAGGCCGGCGTTACGTTGCCTACGGATTGGCTCATGAACCCAATGGAAAAGAATTGATTTCCCCAGGCATGAATTGAGATACCTTAAGTGATTTGATTTTTTACACCCTGATTCCATGTTCCTTAAGTGGTGATTCTATGACTGTGCCCGGCGATTTCTAAAGTACTATCCGTCCTTATTGCTATTAATCCCAGACTTGCGTAGCACCTTAGACCTGTAGTTCCCCATGGTTCCCTGTATTTCCGGGTGTCTATTCGTACAGTTCCTATATGTATCGTAAAACCCGTCGTGAATGCTATGAACTTGCTAGTTCCTAACTCCGCATGCTCTGCAAATGCTTCACCGTCAAATGGCTAACGTCGATAAACCGGTTCGCGCAGTTCGTCATACACCCCTCCTCGGTCTTATCTAGCTTGCCGTTGCGGATCGTGCTCGTGATGCATTTCCTGAAGCACATATCCGTTAGGGTGTGGATAGCTGCAGAGAGAAATATCGTGTTAGCAATTGTATATATATGGATCCTGAATTTCTTCCCCTCCTCTCGCTTCTTTGCATGTAGGACTTGTGGTACATATAGGACGGATACAAGGACACTCCGAACGAGCGCTAAGCTACGGTACGGTATATACATCCAATCTGCCGGAAGGGATAGAGGGAGGAATAGGGTCTACGTACTAGCCTGGATACGGGCTTTCTGCTCCTCATTCGTCATGAATTGGCGCAGCTCCGACTTGTCCTTTTCGCTCAGCTGGCTGAGGTTCTCGTTTTCGATCTTGATTTCGGACGACATTTTGCTAGGTGTGCTTTTCGACCTTGGCTGATTCTCGAGGAAGATTCGAAATGAGACAGATATTTGGGTAGAAACTGAAGAAAAGGGGCGTAGATTGCGTTAATGTCGGCGGGGTGTATAATGACGATGTATATATTTTCTGAATGTTGAAGTAAATTTCTAGGAGCTTGATGTCGTATCCACTGGAGCATATCGCTTATCGATAAGCAGCGCTTTAACATCGAACACATGCATGTACATATAGTAATATCTAGTATTTTATGTGGGAAAATTCTAGATGTGAATATATGGGTATTCACCAGAGGAATGAGAACGATAGAGGTATGGAAGATTTTGTTCATTCATATAGCAAAGCTATGTTCTCTTATAGTCTAGGTTCATTCTACCGTTCTAACTAGATAGTCCTTACGTTTGACATGCTCCTATAGCTTTCTCTTCCAAAGTATCAAGTCCATGTTCGTATAGACATAGACTAGCCTGGGATAGAAGGGACTCAGGTTCATCTGTTGAAGAATTTGAACGTTCGACATGAGTATAGAGTCGTATCTATATATACTTGTAGGGGTTCATGATGCCATTCTAGAGGTAACGTCAGTATATAATCGAAAGCGGAAAGTTGAAGGTAAATATACTGACCGGGTCATAAAGGTTCTTGATCTGCTTCATCAATCCTACTGTGGTCTCGTTTCGGCTATAGCCAATATACTTCTTCTTGGCGATGCCGAGGCCGTGTTCAGCACTGATGCTACCGTTCTTACCCGCGATCCATTCATATACATATGGTTCGAGGGCCTCTTCCACTTTCTTGTCGTATCTTCGTACCGCGATATTGAGATGTAAGTTGGCATCACCCATGTGACCATACCCAACGACGTCTACAACGGGATACTCGTCGGTTTCACCCTTTAGCCCTGCGTCCTCCATCCTTTTCCTAACATCAACCACAAGTTGGTACATATCCTTGATAGGGATGGATAGGTCGTATTTATAAACTCCTCCCCAGTGTCCGAGCGTCTCCGTTATGCCTTCTCTTTGACTCCATAGGGATCTGAATTGAGTTTCATCTTGTGCCACAACGCCGTCGGTAACGATCTCCTTGGACATGATGTCTTCGAGGAAGCTCTGTAACTTCTCGCTGTCGTGATCGGCATTTGAACCACTGGTTTCTATGAGGCAGTAAAACGGATGTTCCCCTTCCAGTGGTCGTTTGTTCCCCTTAACCTTGTGGAATATATCTTGGCTCTGGGAATCCATCAACTCAAAGGCAGATAGAATCTCGCCAAGTTGTGTCTTAGCCTCCCTAAAAGCCTGCTGGAGTTTCTCGTAGGATTCAACACCGAGGAATGCAACGTTGACGGCTTTGGACCGTTGAGGGCAGTGTATCGATACCGCTGTGATCAAGCCGATGGTTCCCTCTGCGCCGACGAAGAGTTGTTTTAAGTCGTACCCTGTGTTGTTCTTTCGTAACCTGCTTAAGTCATCCAAGATTGTCCCATCGGGTAGGACAGCCTCGATGCCGAGGACCGTACCATGCAAACTTCCATACCGTAGTAGTCGAAGACCACCGGCGTTGGTTGAGACGTTGCCACCAATTTGACATGAGCCTTTAGCGCCCAGGTCTAGTGGGAAGATATAACCCTTCTCGGCGAGGAACTGATCGGCCACCTCTAGCACGACACCGGCATCCACAACTAGGACACCGCTGACTTCATCAAAGAATCGAATTTGGTTCATTCGACTAGTGCTAACAACGATCTCATCGAATACAGGTACAGAGCCGCCGACGAGACCGGTATTGCCTCCTTGTGGGACAACGGCCAGCATATTTTCGTTACAGTATTTTAGGATCTTGCTGACTTCCTCGGTCGATCCCGGCCTCAATACTAGCTTGCAGTGGCCCTTATATTTCCGCATCCAATCGAGATTGAACGGTTCTACTTCGTCCTCCGCATTTTCGCTGGTCAACCCATCAATGACGGCCGAGTCCTTGCCGAGAAGCCCCTTGAAATAGTCAACGTGCTCTTTTGTTAACTCAGCAAAGCGGCTGTCTCGTTTAATTTCGGGGTATGAATCCGTTGTGAATTTAAAGTCTTTTATACTAGACTCCCGGAATCGCCTGGGGGTCGTACTTGAAATACATCGCGTAGCATTGTGTACCGCGGGACGGATAGCTGTGACAGATCTCCTCAAACCGGGTGCTGCAACCCTCCTCAGGACGGGAGTCAGCCTTGACCTGCAAGCCATCATGAAGGGTCGTCAAGCTTTGTAGTCATAGGCAACGGGCCACTTAGAAGAGGAAGATTTATCAGAAACTTTTCAAAATGACGCCGGTATTAGGCAATTCTCTACCAGATATTACTAGGTCATCCCCGGCAATAACGGCCCTATCGATAATAAAATAAACTCGTCCGATTAAATTGATCGGATTTGATCTCACGAGGGTCTGTTAACCCACTTCCGATTCGGGCATTAGTCAAGCAAGGTCTGGACCCAGGAACCCAGCCCCTCGTATGTTATCGCTTTATCGATACTGGATACGACCCGGCAGGGGTCCCGTGGTGGGTAAGTGTCTAGGTGGGGTGGCGGGAAATAGGGGATCCCCTGGGCAACCAATTGTGGACGTCTTCAAGGTACACAATCGCCGAAGCATTTCTAGCTTTGGGTAACCAACCCAATGCAACCTTGGCCGACGCCAGCCTCCAGCATATGCATATGAAGACGTAGACAATACTATGCTTCCTGCGAGTTTCTTTGCATCATCGACTTCCTCTCCGAACTTGCAATTGTCACCCAAGTTGCGGCACAAGATAGAGTCTTTGTCCCAAGCCCACGCCGCACTGTGCTAGACCCTTTATTGAAGTACGGCGAGATCAATAAAGTTGCTAAGCACATTGTCTACCCAACCGATCCCAACCCGAACCCTTTGCGATCCACGTTTACTACACTTTTCTTGTATCTCGCCTTCGACTGCTTTAGCAAAATCGTACTAGTCGAAGGCGAAAATATCACGGAAACAATCATAATTATTATATACTCTTTGCCGACTTCGACCTAAGCTGCCCCTGAGCAGCTGAGGGGCTTCGTCAAGATGGCTCACCAATGGATCAACGTCCAGCAGAAGACATTTACAAAATGGTTAGCAAGTAACCCGGAAACTAAACCCGTCAGCAATGAGACATTGTTTCGAGGGCTAACATGATTGGAATGTTAGGATGAATACCAAGATTGCGCCGAGGGGCTTAGTAGTGAAGGACCTCGTGTCCGACCTAAGTGACGCTGTACGTCATCCCACCGAGTCTTTATACCGACTTTAACTGATTTTCCGTCTGAATCTAGGTGCTGCTTATACACTTACTCGAATGTCTATCAAGTGAATCACTTGGACGATATGCGGCGAAACCGAAACTGCGAGTCCAGAAGTTCGAGAATGCCAACACGGCCCTCAACTTCATCAAATCGAGGGGGATACAGATGACCAATATCGGCGCGGAAGATGTAGTCGACGGCAACCGCAAGATCATTCTGGGCTTAATCTGGACCCTCATTCTGAGGTTTACCATCAGTGATATCAACGAGGAGGGCATGACGGCCAAGGAGGGTCTCTTGCTATGGTGTCAGCGCAAGACGGCATGTTACGACGAGGTGGACGTTCGAGACTTCAGTACGAGCTGGAACGATGGGCTCGCTTTCTGTGCGCTGTTAGACATTCACCGACCCGATCTCATCGACTACGATGCCTTAGACAAGTCAGACCACCGGGGTAACATGCAGCTGGCATTCGATATCGCTCATAAGGAGATTGGAATCCCAGACCTGCTGGATGTTGAAGATGTTTGTGATGTCGCTAAACCGGATGAGAGGAGTTTGATGACGTATATTGCCTACTGGTTCCATGCCTTCTCACAAATGGAAAAAGTCGAGAATGCTGGCCGACGAGTGGAGAAATTCGTCAATAATATGCAAGGGGCCTGGGAGATGCAAAGCGCCTACGAGCGACGGATGGCTGAATTGTTGAAGCAGATCAGAGAACAAATAGAACAGTGGCAACAAGCAACGTTTGAAGGAACTTACGTCGACGCAAAGAAGCAGGCAGCTGAATTTGCATCGTATAAACGAGGCAAGAAGAGGGAATGGGTCGCGGAGAAGAGTGACCTAGCGACATTATTAGGGAACATCAAGACGAAGCTGGGCACGTATCGACTTAGAGCCTACGAGCCACCGCCTGAGTTATCGTTGGAGACCACAGACAGGGAGTGGGCTAGGTTAACTGAGGCCGAGATGATGCGCGCCCAGCTCATCAACGAGACCATTCGAGAGTAAGCCGTTGTATTTCTATGGAATTATCAGCTGTGACATTGACTAACCATTACTTTAGTATCAAGAACGCCCTCCGTAAATCGTTCGCCGACAAGGCCAACGATTTCGCTTTAGCTCTTAACACAATGCAAATCGCCATCTCAGGGCTCGAAGGCGATGTAGAAGACCAATTATTACACGTACGGCGGCTAAGCGACAACTTACCGCCATTAGACGCGTACCTGGAGAAGATCGCGGCCGTCGACGCCAAGTGCCAGGAGGCCAACATCGAAGAGAACGACTTCACTACATACACGTACGACGAGCTGTTATACGAACTAGGGCTCGTGAAGTCCTCGGTGCAGAAGAAACTGGCGTTCCTGGAGAACCAGATGGTAGCGCGCAGCATGACGAACCTGACGCCGATCCAGCTGGAGGAATTCGAGTCGGTGTTCCGGCACTTCGACCGGGACGACACGAACTCGCTGAGCGAGCTGGAGTTCTCGGCGGCGCTCGCGTCGCTGGGGCTGGTGTTCAGCGAGGACGAGATGCACGAGTACTTCGTGGACACGTCGCACGGGCGCGACCGCGTGACGTTCGAGCAGTTCATCCGCTTCATGGTCGACGTGACCGAGGACCAGAACACCGCCGAGCAGGTGTTCCAGAGCTTCCGCGAGGTCGCCGACGGCAAGCCCTACGTCACCGAGATGGACCTCCGCCACTCCCTCGTCCCCGACGAGGTCATCGAGAAGCTCTGCGAGATCGTGCCCCCCCACCGCGGCCCCGACATGGCCCAGGACCGCGGCGTCCCCCAGTTCGACTACATCAGCTTCATGGAGAAGCTCATCTCCGGCCCCTCGCGCGACGGTAGCGGGAATGGGAGTAGGAGTGGTAGCCCCGGCACCGGCGCCGGAAGCGGAGGGGGCCCGCTCCAGGATATAACGAACGGGCGGGTCAGCCCTACGAAGAAGGCGAACGGGTACCACTGACCCAATCTAATCTAACCTGACCTGACCTGACCTGTCTTCTCTCATTTCATTCGATTGAGGGTAACTACCCAGGTTGGGCTGGCTATTTTTTTAATATAAGTGACGCGAGGGAGGGCGGACGAACGAACGGACGGGGCACGGGCTAGAAGCAAACTGCTGCATTAGACTGCATTTTATACTTTACGTTTCGCGGGCTGGTGCCGGACGGTTGGCGGTAACGGACTTTAAAAAAACACCTTAGCAGGCGATGACGGCGGTGCCCTGTGCTACGTAATAAAAGAGGGGACGAGGGAGAAGACTCGATGCTAGCTACCTACGTAGCTGGGAAGAGCAGGGAGCGAGGGAGGAGCTTAGAGCTAGTGAATACTTATAGGGACAGCATCGATTGGGGTGTTCTGTTTGAGATGGACTGACTGACTGGCTGATTAACTGAGAGCTGCTGCGTGGCTACCGGCTTGCTTTGTTTCGAAATTGGCGTTGCGAATCAAGGTCTTGTCCATAGTATATCCCCCTTGATTTATAAATACGAAGACATATTTCCACACCACTATAATTCATATCTTGTCGTGACTATTTAAGAATCGCAGGTATTTTCATTGCTATCTCGTGTAAATAAATCTCCATTTGGCCCAAACGCTCTGAGCCCCTATATCCTCTATGTATATCAAAGCAAGCAAATCCCATCTCAGCCATGAATGAGGCTCCGTTATGAACTCCAGACCATGCAAAATGCGCCGTGGATGGATCCTACGTATATTCTAGCAACACGCCGTAGCAATAGACTAGTATGAAAGAATGCAAAGGATTCATTCTTTGAAAGCATCCATATCCTTCAGAGCACCGGCAAGCCGGCGGTAATCCCGCAATAATTCCAAGACGTCGCCGAGTCGTAAGTCTGCAGGATTCTGGAGCTCCATGAATTTCTTCTTGGGTGGATCGATTTTCGGAGTGTCTTTCGGCGGTAATGCCGCAGCAATATCTGGGAATGCCTATGTAGGTACCAAGTCAGTATATTTAAACTCGTAAGTATGATCATGTGGCTCTTACCGTGGCCAAATCCCCGCCGTCTGTCGTCTTAGCTGTAGCATCCTTAGGGGGAGGTGTAGGAGTTGTCGCCGCGCGCCCAAACCCACGCATCATGCTCATCCCCGCAAAGCGATTTATAGGGTTCAAAGAATTACCAAGATTTCGCATCGATTCAACTAATGCCGGGTTGGAGGATGCAGGCGACGACGTTGCGGCGGGGGTAGCGGGCTTTTCCTTATTCTCTTCCGCGAAGACCACTTTCTTGGAGCTACTCGCACTTCGAGCGCTCCTCGTGCTATCTGTACTTCGGTCCCTCGACACCTTTCGACCATCAACTAGGGATAGTAATTTATCATTTGGCGTCGTTGTGGGGTGGTTGGTATCCTCGCCTCCCTGCATAGAGCTATTATCATCAACGGAAGCGGTATCCTCTGGAGGCGGTGTGCCTATAAGTTTCCGCGCCTCATCCAGTGTTCTTGGGACCACTAATTCCCGGCCGCTAGCAGAAGTGTCTCGAAGTTTGCCGAGCAAGAACTTGTAGCTATCGCCTAAGCTAGTCCCAATGGTCTTGAAGCTTTGATCGGCAGTGGTAAACAGCGAGTCACTTGCGGTTCCGAAGGCTTGTGCCGGCGTTTGGATAAGATCGCTTAACCTTCGGCGTTGAACAGCAGCTCGCAAGCTTGCTGACTGGGGTACCGATTTTGCGCCTAGAGCATTTTCGGGCGTCGTAACAGCTGGGCTTGCCGCCGCAGCGGACAGACCGGCAGTATAAGCAGGTGGGAAAGTTTCCGTCTTTGGAGTACCGGGCTGACTGTCAGGTTTCAGAGGACCTGATGATGCTTCATCCGCTCTGAGGCTGGCAAGATCCACCGTTTGTAGGAAAGTGATTGCGGCCTCCAGGTTCGTTAAGCAATAGGCAGCTTCCCCCTCGAGCTTCTCTTCACATCGGAATCTTTGTATAAAATTTGAATCACTGATCACATGAAGCTTCTCCGGCGGCATAGTTATCAATGTGTAGATAAGCATCGGCATAATCTCGTCAGCTGATGAAGAAGGGTGAAAATGTGATAATGTGTCCACGATGCTCTTGTGAGCAGCCTTGAGATGGTTAAGCTTCCCCAGAGGATACCTCTTTTCATGCATCAACATAAGATCCCTCCGGGCCTGGGCTAAGAATTCCCGAATTTCCTCTTGCTGCTTCCCACGGGCTTCGGGAGTCTCTTCGGAAGACTCTCCGAGGTCAACGCCCAAGTCCGCAGGCCCGATACCGACGAGAGCTAGCGCGGCAGTCTTGGATCTGAGTTTGTCATCTTGCGCCTCATCTTGTGTAGTCCTGTGCCGGTATATGCGATCATATATACCCTCGCAAAGTCGTCTTTCTACCGCTTCCTCAAGTAGAATCCTCTTTTGCTCCAGCGCCTTTTTAGCTCGTTTCCTATCGGCAAATTCCTCGGCTGTGAGCATTTGCTGTTCTTCTTTGGTTGGTACCCCTTTTGCCCCACCCTTGCCGCTGAAGGAAGCCGCTTTAGCTCGTAGAAGGCTGGCTGTAGAAGCTCTAGAGTAACTCGAGGGTGTTGGAGAAATTTCTCGCATTTGTCGAGTTGCAAGGCTGTCTATATGCGTTCGAATATGCGAAGCGGCAACATGATAGAAGTCTTGAAATAGCTTGGAAAGATTCTCAATATTAGGGGGTGTTGGGTGGACCTTGGCGGAGAGCGAGTCGATGAAGCTAATCAAGCATATGTGTTAGTCGTGTCCAGCGCAAACCATAGATTGCTTCAACTTAACTTGTCTGTCTTGCTCACTAGCTCAATTGGAATCTCATCCATATCCACAGAAGCGCGGGGTGCTTCGACCACATCGTCGGTAGTCTCCGACTCGAACGTGTCAAGCTTTTCTTTTTGCCGGTCTTTCGGAGGGGATTCTTGTATAATGGTGACAGGCGGAGTGGCGCTATTCTCTGCGGTGTTTGCGCGTTGTACACGAGCTCCAGTCTCATTCGTTTCTGAAGTGTGACGGCGAGGAAAAGTGTTGGAAGCTGAAAGTGACCCAGGCTTAGGCTCAGAGCCTTTAGAGGGGGTAGTTGGCGCCATGAAGACGCGGGGGATTCTAAAGATCGTGTTAGCTAGCAATAACCAAACAACAACTTTAGCTTCAAGTGAAATCAGCAGCTAATAGAGCCATATGGAGGAACACGAAGTATTTAACGAAGAGGTGAAACTATTACAGGGACGCCGTACCTCTCTCTCCACTATCGGTACAGGGGACGCAGGACGCAAGACACTTCGAGGTTAGGTGTACCAAAAGATGAGAATATGTACTATTATTATGCCTTCTATCGGACAATGATAGACAAAAGAGGAGCCATTAAGGCTGGGCAGGGGAGAACATGGGTATGTTGCGTGTTGCGCATAAACGTCTGACGCAGTTAGGATGGTTGATATGGTCAGAAACCTAAGTGAAGATGTATTCTGATGAATGTTCCGATAGCTTTCTCCATGTTCCATGTACAAGTAACCTTAACCTTAACTGACTGCTTTAGCTAAGGTGACGGAAGCTGGTCCCCACACAAGTACATGATAACGGTCTAATAATATAAGGGTACCTAAATGTACTGCTGCTTGATGCAGTAGTAGTGCATGTTTAGCTTGGCCGTTGTGTCAGGGGTAGAAATGCGCTAACCGCGGACTTACACCTTAATGCTGTGAAGACCTCAATTAACAAGTGATGGAATTGAACTCTTCCGATCTATCAAGCTGTCGGTCAGTTATATATTATCATTAACTGGACTTCAAAGAAGTTATATGCGAAAACCTATTCTTATATTCCCTTCCATTAGAATATAATAGCACGGTAAACTCATAATTCTAATGGCGTAGACATCAGTTCATAGCTTATTTTTGCATCCTCCACCTGTACTACACAAGACTAAACCTGCCTATGTAGGCACCGACATTCATGCGAACGAATATCCTGTTAGATACGTATGAGTGCAGCCTGCGATGGCAATCAACTGAGCAATCGATACTTCCATCAAATGCCACATATAATCTCCATCTGTTCTTTTGGGACGATTATAACAGATCTCAAGTTATTGATAATCGGTTGCTACGGTACCTTCGTCATATACAATATGCAATTAGGCTTATACAGTAATCAGCACAGTATACACTAATATAGGCCTAAAATCAACCGGTTGGGGTAAGAACCGGCAACCGGAGCTTTCAAGCCTACAAATCTAGGTTATGTAATACATAAGGCCAATTCCGGATCCAATGTTGTCATAGGCAGGTACCTAAGCAGATAGGCAGCGCCACTGTCCACGCGATAGCCCGCTGCAGGTGCATGTGGGGATTCCAGCGGTCCACGGGTGCCGTGACCAGTTGCACTCTCTCTATCTACCTTTATCCCATCAACTCAACACTTTGTATCTCACCTCCTATCAAGCTTGTGTTTCCTTCTTCCATCTATTTGTCATTATATTACTTATCTATTAGAGTTGATCCAGGGATCTCTCATTTGTTTCTTCATCGTTCCAACTACCACCCATCCCAAGCTACTATGGGTTCGAGACGGAAACGACCAGCCTCTTATTGTGATTCTGCCGGCAAAGTCACAGCCCAACTACTCTTATCATTCCTCGCCATATCCGCCTCCCCGGCTGTTGCCAGCATCCAAAACACCGAGGTGATCCTCCCGAACTCACCATTACTAACGCCATTAATACCCGAGCCACCACAGCCGGCCGAGCACACATTTACCTTACGTCACATATTCCACCACGGAACGTATAGGCATCCCGGGCTTCATCGGAGGAAGGACATACTCGAGCCAAGTGCTGAGGTGTGGTTGGCTGGCGAGGATGGCCATGATGCAGAGCAAATACCGCCTTTGAAGGCAAAGAGCCAACCCCGGAAGATCGAGCGTCTCGTCGACCGAAGACCGAGCACTGTAGACCCGTTAGTTGCCGAGGCTCGCGAACGAGGCTACGTTATTGCTAGTGGAGCTTCAGCATGGACCATCGATGAAGTCCTAGGTCCCAATGTCGCCGATAAAGAAACCGTATTAACTATGGCGCTGGTAGCATCGGATGCCTATGTGCAGAAACCTGACATGCCAGATTGGGACGAAGTTGGCGAGCCATTCAACCGAAGTGCTGACTTTGGCTGGGAGAGTGACGGGCTCAGGGGTCATATTTGGGGAGATGAGACGAATTCCACTATTATCATTGGTCTCAAGGGAACGTCTCCAGCCGTCTTCGACGGAGAAGGCACTACTACTAACGATAAGATCAACGATAATCTATTCTTCAGCTGCTGCTGTGCGCAGCAGGGTCAGTGGTCATGGCATCAGGTCTGCGATTGCGCAACAAGCACCTATAGTTGCAATAACACTTGCGTGAAGAAGGCTTTGCGCAACGAGAATCGCTACTATCAGGCTGCTAGGGAGCTTTATGCAAACGTTACTGAGCTTTATCCGGACTCAAATATCTGGGTTGCCGGTCATTCGCTAGGCGGAGCGGTTAGCTCTCTTCTCGGTCTGACTTACGGACTCCCTGTTGTGACTTTCGAGGCCGTCCCCGAAGCACTTGCTGCCGGGAGACTCGGCCTTCCAGTCCCTCCGCACGCAGACCCTGAGTTTCCCCAAACTCGGGAATACACTGGAGCATACCACTTCGGTCACACCGCCGATCCTATTTATATTGGGACTTGCAATGGCGCAACTGCGTCGTGTTCCTTTGCGGGCTACGCACTGGAAACGGCATGTCATACCGGCTATGAGTGTGTGTATGACACAGTAGGGGACCATGGCTGGCGGGTAGGTATTGGAACTCATAAGATCCGCTCTGTGATCAACGATGTCATCCGAAAGTATGACACCGTCCCCGAGTGCAAGTTTACACCGGAATGCCGCGATTGCGCGAGCTGGAAGATGTACGAGAGTAACAGTACAGATGGGACAACAACCACGAGCAGCTCAACTACTAGCAAGACACGCACCCGGACGGCCACTTGCCAGACTCCTGGATGGTAAGCAAATCTGTATCACCACTTGTAATGATTATATGGCTAACAACTTATAGGTGGGGTTGCCTTGATGAGACGACGACGACAACAGAAGCCACTAGCACTTCGACTACAATCACCTCGACGTCGACGTGCAAAACCCCTGGTTGGTTTGGATGCAAAGACGAGACCACTACAACCACCAGTACCACTACCACTACCACTTCGCCGACCACCACAACTCCAACTACTAGTTGTGAGACACCGGGTTGGTGGGGTTGTAAAGATAAGACGACTACGGCCACCAGCACTACGACACCAGCACCGCAAACTCGGCCTCATATGATTACCTCTCCACCTACACCACCGCCTACCGTCCATCCGACACCCACGCCCACACAGGCGCCGAAATCCCACTGCGTTCACCGTAACTGGATCGGAAGGTGTAAGGAATGGGAAGAGTTCGACGGTGCTGACTCACAAGCTGCGTGGGCCAACGACGAAATGTAAATAGGCATATCGCAGCTTACGTTGCGCTTAGAAGAACACGATTGTATTAAGCTGGATTAGATTGGGATACATTCACGGGCTCGCCGGCGTTTTTCTTGGATCGCATCCCGTTGACGACGGACTTGGGGCGCACATTTGGACTTACTTAAATATCCATCCATCACTATGATACAAACATTGAGCATATATATATATATATATCTTTCTCCATGTTGTTACGCATTCAGATATAACCGAATCAAAGCTATTCACAAATATCAATAAGGATCATAGCTAGCGAAGATCAATCCCTACCTCCCACCAGCCACTGGAACACTGTTTGGCCCATCCTAGCTTCCCCATGTGCCCCCTTTTTGTCTAACCTTACCTACCTAACCACCAGCTTAACTTATTTCCAGGATTCCAAGCTCTTCAGCACACATCCCGCACCTCCTTCTGCCCTCGGCGCCAGCTTGCCGATCGTATACACCGTCTCACCCGACTCGCTCAACTGCTTCGCAACAGCCTCCGCATCCGCCGGGGCCACAACCGCCACCATACCAACACCATTGTTAAACGTCCGCGCCATCTCGGCGGGCTCGACAT
The DNA here is from genome assembly GCA_902825475.1 of Hypomontagnella monticulosa. NCBI lineage: Eukaryota > Fungi > Ascomycota > Sordariomycetes > Xylariales > Hypoxylaceae > Hypomontagnella > Hypomontagnella monticulosa. The sequence goes on along the minus strand of CADEBF010000011.1, from coordinate 826,491 downwards.
TCCCCGCGTTCTTCAACCAGCGGAACACAGGCGGCAGTTCCCAGGCCCCGACGTCGACTTCGGCCGCGAGACCGGCAGGCAACATGCGCGGGATGTTCTCCACGAGCCCGCCGCCCGTGATGTGCGCGAGCCCCTTGATGCGTGGCAGCGCTGCTAGTAATGATCGCACGTAGATACGCGTGGGCGTGAGCAGGGCCTCGCCGACGGATTTTTGACTGTTCCAGGGGGCCGGGGCGTCGTAGGTGAGGCGCTCGCGCGCGAGGATGCGGCGTACGAGGGAGAAGCCGTTGGAGTGGACGCCGGAGGAAGCCAAGCCTAAGAGGACATCGCCGGCAGCCATGGCGTTGAGGCGGGGGAGCCGGTTTGCCGGACGCATGACGCCGATGGCGGCGCCAGCGGCGTCGTAGTCGTCCTCTTTGTACATACCCGGCATCTCAGCCGTCTCGCCGCCGACAAGCGCGCACCCCGCGTCCCGGCAGCCGGCCGCGACGCTCTCGACGAAGACGGCGGCGACTTCCGGGTCGAGCTTGCTGCATCCGAAGTAGTCGAGGAACATGAGCGGCTCCGCGCCTTGCACGACTAGGTCGTTCACGTTCATGGCGACCAGGTCGATGCCCACTGTGCTGTGGTTGCGCGTCGCTTGCGCAATCATCAGTTTTGTGCCTACGCCATCGATGGCGCCGACCATGATCGGCGCGTCGCTCGAGAAGCCGGCTTTAGACAGGTCGACCTCACCGCCGAAGCCGCCGATTTCGGCGTCTGCGCCGGCGCGCCTCGTTGATCGGACGGCGGCTCGGATTCGCTCGACGAGTTGGTTGCCGGCGTCGATGCTCACGCCGGCCTGCGCGTATGTTAGGGCCTCCTTGGTATCGGCGGTGGGCTTGAAGGCGCGGTGCGCGATATCCCTGCGGTAGTACATCTTATTGAACTGGATTAGCTTCACGCCCTCGTAGGCCTTGTCAACAGCAGCGCGCAAGCTCTCCGCAGCGGTAGCGCTGGCCGCTATTACGCGGCCACCCGCCGTCAGCAATTTTCCATCTGATAGTTTCGTGCCGGCGTGGAAAATGTTGATATCCTGAGGTGGTGCCTGCACATTCATCAGGTCGCCCTTGGCGTAGGACTCGGGGTAACCACCAGCGGCAACGACAACAGTGGCGCTAAATTTCGGCTCGATGTTGATTAAGACGCTGTCTAGATAGCGCTCTGAGCAGGCAACCATGATCTTAGCTAGATCCGTGTCTTGTGATAGTAGCGGTAGCACCGTCTGCGTTTCAGGATCGCCAAATCGTACGTTGTACTCGAGGACCTTCGGGCCGCTCGAGGTAATCATCAACCCCGTGAATAGCACGCCAACAAACGGCATCTCGTCCTTGCGCATACCGTCGATTGTTGGTTGGATGATATCGCGGTCGATCTGTGCTACGAGGTCCGGGGTAGCGATGTTTGTCGGCGCGTAGCATCCCATACCCCCTGTGTTCAGACCTGTGTCTCCTTCTCCTATCCGCTTGTGGTCTTGTGCCGGGGGTAAGGATTTTATTGTGTAACCATCACTGAAAGTCAAGATGCTCAACTCATCGCCCGTCAGAAACTCCTCGATAACGACCTCATCTCCCGCGGATCCAAACTCCTTGTTCTGCATGATATCCTTCAAGGCCTTGTGCGCTTCCTCCTTGGAGGTGGGTATGATAACACCCTTGCCAGCGGCCAATCCGTCTGCCTTGATCACCACATCATGTTGGACGCGATCGAGATACTCCCGCGCCTTGTCGTAGTCGGAGAAGTTCTCGTAGGCAGCGGTGGGGATACCATGCTTCTTCATAAAGTCCTTAGAGAAGGTCTTGCTGCCCTCCATCTGCGCGGCCTTCTTCGAGGGCCCGAAGCTCTTAATACCCGCATTCTCAAAGAAGTCGACCGCGCCAGCGACGAGGGGAGCTTCGGGGCCGGGGACGACGTAGTTGACGTTGTTCTTTCGAGCGAGTTCGAGTAAAGCAGGGAAATCTTCAGCGGATACGGAGCTGTTGTTGGTGGTCTTGGGGCAAATCGCTGTGCCTCCGTTTCCTGGGACTGCTATTATCGACTCGACTAGAGGCGATTGGCTGAGCTTCCATGCGATTGCATGTTCTCGCCCCCCATTGCCTATGAGAAGAATACGGAGCGGGTATTCTATTCCCATGGCTGCAGTGTACAGTGACCCAGAATATTATATTTACTTGTAAGTCAGATATTATATACCTCCGGTATACAAGTGAAATAGTCTTGGGTCTAGGAAGAAAAGCTGTATAGATTGATCTAGGGTTGCTCCTAAAATTTTCTGGCTTGTAAAAAAAATGCCCCTCATCTTAGAGGTTACCCCTCCCCCGCAATCTAGCGGGTCCTGCAAAGCTGCATCCTACCAGGTAGCCCGCCTAGTATGCAGCCCTGAGGATTTATACAAGGGTATCTCCTACGTACATAAGGATCACGTGTAGGTAAATAATCGAGAGCAGATACAGTGCCTTATTTTGAATTATTTCATAATTGGAATGTCGATATCATGATCCTCTATTATTGAGGTTCAGGGTTGAGACAACGCTATACTACGGAGACACTATGAGCAACAGAGGAAAAAAAAGGAACAAGTAGTATAAGTCGAGAAGCTATTTAGATATATGTATAAGAATAGATTGACCATGATATACGGAAATCATCATTCCTCTTTCCCTTAGATTGTCTATGACTTCCTCGCTTGAGCGAGAGTCTCATGTTTCGTTCATCCCTAAGTCCTTAAGTCTTTGCGGCGCTTCAGCAAATTTCCCGAACGGGTAGTCGATTCTATCGAGCATTAGCGTACATTAGGTAAGGCACGCTTAGCCTAGACGAGTTGGCACTATGCGGCTAATATGGGGCCACCCCTGTCAAACTGTATCAGAACATCAAGTTCATCCTCGGAGGGATGAACACCAAGACGCCGACGTCAAGCCTTTCACTTCAGTTGAATACCTCTTACGACACCACCTCAATTTCCACTTGACTTGATACAAAACTGTGGCATTATATCTTATATCAACAACAAGAAATCATGTTGTTCATAGGCTTGACCGGGTCTATAGCGACGGGCAAGTCAACGGTGTCCTCCATCCTTGCTTCACCCCCTCACTCATTGCCAATCATTGATGCCGATATCCTCGCACGTAAGGTCGTGGAACCCGGAAGTGGCGGATACAATGCTATTGTGAAGTACTTTGGCCCTACCACGCCAGATCTACTGGTTCCTATCTCTGAATCTATGCCGGCCGACGGTCCAGATGGCAAAGGCAGACCATTAAACCGGCCAGCACTGGGAAGGCGTGTTTTCGGCAACAGCGATGAGCGTGTGAAAGACCGAGGTGTCCTTAACGGCATTGTGCATCCGGCCGTAAGGAGGGAGGTGTACAAAGCCATATTTTGGAATTACATAACCGGCAACTGGGCTGTCGTTTTGGACGTCCCGTTGCTCTTCGAAAGTGGCTGGGATAAACTGTCCGGTGTGGTAATGGTTGTGGCCGTCAGGGACCCCGAAATACAGATGCAGAGACTCATGAAACGGGACCGTCACTTAACTCAAGAAGACGCACAGAATCGAGTTCAGAGTCAGACGGATGTGAGATTGAAAGCGAAGAGATGCGAGGCGCGAGGCAAAGGAAAGGGGGTCGTTATATGGAATGATGGATCGCAAGAGGAGCTAAGAGCAAACATCGATGCGGCACTCAGTGACATCAGGAAGAGCAGTCCTCCATGGTGGAATTGGATATGCCTCCTCTGTCCTCCAATAGGCGTTGCGGCGGGTACATGGGTGTACTGGCAAAATATCAACATCAATAAGAGATGGAGAGAGATGGAATTGGAAGAGAAGGCGAAGCTATGAATGTATTGTTGAACAACGATATGAATACGACGGCGTCATGAGGTCGGTATGCATCGTGGCCTTCTGGTGGTACTTGCTCCTGCCACCACGAAGAACCAGTCATGTTCCATGTAATGAATATATCGAAGACGATTGCAACAAATAAAAACGAACGAAAAGAAATCACCATCCACGTGAAAAGGATTAATTGATTCTTCAGGAAACTACAGACCACTCTTCTCTTACCCACTGGGTAACGTCTATCGATTGATGCCACCAATTCAATTCACTATCTACTGTGTACCCCTTTCCTGTTGCTGGACTCTACACGTGCTTGAAATCCCAGGCAACTTTCAATCAAGTGCAAGATTTATTTCTCTGGCCATCTTTGTCAATTGTCCCCTTCGCCACAATATTCGGTCCTCCGGGTGAGCCAATTCTGATTTCTTTTCGTTTACTCTCACCAATCCCTAAAATCCCCTACTATATTTCAGACCCATTTCAGTGACAGACTGCACGTTCACCCACCCACCCATGGTACCAATTGACCAATATATTTAGGCATTTGATGCTATTTGCTGCCTCTTGCGACTCTGGTCATCGACCTTCCCCGTTGCGCTTCATCGCAACGACTCAATTAGACTCGGCACCATGCCTCCCCACTCGTTCTCTGAGTGGGTGATAGGCCAGAATGTAATACGCAAAACGCAGCAGAGGAACTCTACTCCCACACGCCGTTCGGTACTTGCCTTGGAGCTAGAGACTGACGATGAGTCGGGAGCGGATACCATAAGGCTTACCTACCCGAGGACCGGACAGACAAGACGAAGACAGAGACCGGCCAAAAGCAAGAAGGTTCGTTTCGAGGACGTTCCCGAAAAGGAGGTCAAGAAGTCACCCGCACCCGCGCCACCTACTGATGACTCGGAAACGGCCGTCGAAGATACCACAGAGGTTGAAACTAGTGCAGAAGAATCAGCCACGGAAGACAATGTGCACGTAGACTGTCCCTGCGCTAAATGCATTGATGAACGGAAGAAGCTGAAGAAAGCGGCCGATAAGGCCAAGGCGAAGAGTAGTAAGCAGGATGCTGAGTCGTCGGCAGACGATAGTGAGAACGCAGCCGCAGTCCACGCCAAACACAAGGCCAAAAAAGCCAAAAAGGCCAAGAAGTCCAAGAAGTCGAAAGGCAAAGGAGCATCCAAGTCAAAGGGAGATAACAGCAAGCAGAAAGACAAGAAGAAGTCCAAGAAGAGCAAGAAGTCTGAGAGTGAAACTGAGACAACCACTACTACCGAGACCGAAACCGAGACTGACAGTAGTACCACTTCCAGCGAGAGTGAGGAGGTAGAAGTCAAGTCGAAGAAGACCTCCAAGAAGGAGAAGAAAAAGGACGATGCTGATAAGGACAAGAAGGACGATGAGACTGAAAAGGTTGACCAAAACAAGAAAGGCAAGCAGAAACACCAGAGTAAACAGGCTAACCAAGGCAAAAAGGACAAGCAGGAAGACAAACCTAAGGACGATCAGAAAGAGGAGAGCAAGAAGGATGAGGAAGGATCTAAAGAGAAAGACGCAGCTAAGGAGCAAGAATCTTCTGCGAAAGAGGCCCAGGTATGTCCCGAAAAGGAGCAAGCGCAAAAGGAGGCGGGGACGGTGCCTCTGTTCTACAATGCTCCACCCCAGACTCAACGAAGTCACTTCCTCTTACCAGGTCAGCCTCGTATGGTACAGGTCGAACACACTGTCGAAATTCCTCACGATCCACGACCCAATGCTTTCTTCGACAATGCAAACGGCATTATGCGCGTATACCACGGTCCTTTCTACGGCAACCAGACCGGGGCACTGTATCCTGACAGATACTATGGTGGCCAGAGCCAGCCTGCTGGAAACCCCTATCCAAACCCCTATCCAAATCCATACCCGAACCAGTACCCGAACCAGCACCCAAATCAGTATCCTAACCAGTATCCCAACCAGCATCCCAACCAGTATCCGACACCAAATCCATGGTATAATGGATTCCCGACCAATCCTGGTGGACAACCTATGGCCCCTCAAGCGCCATATCCACAACCTTACCAGCAGCACCCTGCTCAGGCTCCCGTTCCTGGTGGGCCCCCGGGAAACCAATGGTATCAGGGCTATGGCAATGTGGTCGTAGGTCAACCTCCTGATGAAGCCCCGATCGCCGAGTTCGCACCGGGCTTTGACATGAAGAAGTACGAGGAGATGATGCAAAACGTCACACCAGCAGGCACACCACATCAGCCCGCCGCAGCGGCAGTGAAGAACAGTGACCGAGGCGGTCAATCTAATGTTGCTCCAGGCAACGCTACTAAGAACAATCAAGGTGGTGAAGGAGCTGGAAGTAAGTCTAAGGACACTCAGAATGCCCGTGGCTCACGGAAGGAATCTCAGAACGGATCTAATAAGAAGAGTAACAAAGGTGGCAAGGAGACTGCCGGAAAGGACAGACGATCGAAAGTGCAGATCCTCAAAGACACAATGGAGGCCGACGAGGCACGGCAGAAGAGCGTCTCAGATAAACGCAGCGGCAGCGGTTGGGGAAGCAAGGAACACAGCCCGACGCCCCCGAAGAGCAGATCCCATCGCAACAATGGAAGTAAGCATATTACTAGTACCGATGGATGATAATATGTATGAATGGAACGCTAAACTAAAGATTTTGCAGGTGATCGCGGTAGCGATACTTCCCGCAGGCGTCACCAACCTAGCGTCGACAATGTTGGGAACAACGGTTCGAACGGAAATGGTAGCAACCGTACCCACGGTTCTCGCGGCTCCCGATACGAAGATCCGACTAACGGCAATATCCCAGGTGGTTTTCCAGCCAGTCCAAGGTCAGTACCCTCCGCCGCCACACGACCACGTCACACGAGTCCCGACAACGTCGGCTGGGGATGGGGTGGATCCTACCAAGGCTCCGGGGCGAATGGTCCCTCCGTGGCCGACAACGTCCGCCTTAATGACAATGACAATGACTATGACGAGTGGGGTGATTCTGCTGGGAACAACGGTTATTCTAATCAGGGTGATAATAATAGGGTTAACACGGGTTGGGGAGACACGGGTGTGGCCCAGACTTCCGGCGGCGCGTTCGACGACGATAACGATGGCAATGGCAATGGCGGTAACATTCCCCTCTTCAACAATCTCGGAGGAGGCAGCGAACCGGTATGGTAGAACACTCTCTGGTTTACTTTTCAAAGCTCTATTCTCTGGTTTTTCGTTTCGGTTTTCGGGGGGAAAGGAACGATGCTCTCTACCGGGACACACTTTCGAGAAAGCATCGTTCTCGTCACATGATTTTTACACTTTTGACTTTAACCCCCTTTTTTCTCCTTTCACTCCTTCGTTGGCGTTGTTGTTGCTGCGGTTGTTGTTGTTGTTGTTCCTGTATATATCTAGCCAGTTGCTGGAAGCTCGGTGAATGTTCGAACTTACTGATTGGGTGGAGTAGAGAGGGAAGAAGTACTATAGGTAGCCTGATGCGGCGGAGCAGGTGTCGGCGATAGCGCAGGTGTCGGCGACGGCGCAGTTCCTGTAAAAAGGGGGCGGGTGCGTGTTACCTATCGGCGAACGAACGAACGAACGAACGAACGGGAGAAGTAAGGCGGATCGATTCGGGAGAGGTACCTATGAAGCGACACGACTACGACTCGGAGATCGCCTCGGATTGATGGATGGACGTGTGTATATGTACATATATACAGTATACGTACATACCACTGGGCAGTTGATACACACTGCAGTGCAGCTGCGGCTGCGCATAATACATACATAATCTGCCCTTTAATCTGTCTGTCTGCCTTTGTGCTACGTTCCGCAGTGAGCGAGTGTGTGAGTGGTGAGCTGTCAGTGGCACATCGGCTGGGCGGTGAAACCATCGGTGATATGATATGATGTATCTGAACCTATGAATTGATACATAGCATCATGCTAGAGACCAATAGTAGGCATGCGGTGCAACCATGGAACTAATCTACACCATACACTGTAATCCTTACTGGGTAAGGTCGATAGGGGCTGGGAAACGTATTGGAAACCTGTTGAGGGCTACACCTGTGGCACCCTATGGATACTATCAGGGCTTAGAGAGCTGGTTAACGGCTTAAGGACACATTTGATATCCATCTTCCATTGAAACTAGTTCCTAGTCGATTTACATGTCACAGTAGACACCCAGTAGTAATACTGAATACACATTCATGGATCCATAGCAGGTTAGGTACGACTTGTCATAGCAATAATGGATAAGAGTGGAATTGTTGCTATTAATTCAGCGAAGCAGACAGACTAAAATAACCGCAGCAAAGGAGTCGAAAGCAAACTGATTAGCCAGCCACTGTTTTCCTGTTTTGATAACTCTTCTTTTTTCCAGGGGTAGGAAAAAGTTAGGTAATTCGCACCGGTGCGAAAACTTTTGGCAAGGCGGAAGAAAAGGAGCGACGAGTAAGAGGTGAAATGAAAAAGGCTCATGCGGGATAAAACCAACACACACTAGGAATGCCCACGGAACCAACTAGGGATTCAGAATGATAACCTTAGATAGACCATCTCCTACTCTTCGTCAGACGAAGCCTCCTCGGCCTCTGCAAGCCACGTGATGAACGGCTGGGCGGCCTTCCTGATCTTCTTAGAAGTCGCCAAATCAACGTACTTCTTGCTAGCCTTGCCGCCCCACTTCTCGATCAATTCCTCACTAGCAAGATCCTCGTCGTAAAGCTGCTTGAGGATCTTAACAACCTTGTCGGTAAGCGCTGGCTCGGGAGCGTCCTTGGGGCCCATAGCAGCGAGCAGTTCCTTGTTCTGGGAGGCGAAAAGACGTTCAATGCCACCCAGAAGAGCCTTCTCGTGGCGCTCCGAGGTAATCAACTAGAAGGAGTTAGCGCTACGTCTCTAAGAAGAAGACCAGAGGTCTCGTGATATACATACCTGCTTAAGCATCGCGGCGCGCTTAGGGATCTGAGCGACGATGTTATCATCGAAGAGAGTCTGGACCAGAACCAAGACGGTCTTGTGCTTGGTCTCGATTCCGAGCTCTTTAGCTTTTTTGTAAACTTGGATGTCATCAACCTTGTCAATGCCACCTTCCTTGGCAGCCTCCTCCTGGATCCAGTCACCCAGGGTATCATAAACAGTGTGGCCACCTCCCTCTCCATCCTCGTCGTCGTCGTCGGCACCACCGAGAACGAGCTTCTGGCGGAACTCGCTGGGCAGCTGGCTTTGACGAGCCTTGACAGCTTTCTCGGACATATCAACAGCCCAGTCATCATCTTTGACTGTCGGAGCGTCAATCACCTGGGCGTCAGCGTTGATCTTGCGAGTAAACTCGTCATCGCTACCAGCGTCGTCATCGTCGCCGTTCTTGTCTCCGTTCTCATTGGATCCGTTCTCGGAATTCTCACCACTGCTTCCTTGGCCGTTCTCTTTGTTGCCGTTCTGGAGAGCCTGTTGCTTGGCCTTACGAGCGGCCTTGCGTTCGGCCTTGTCTTTCTTGCCGCCTTTCTTGGGCTGGTTCTTCAGAATGAAGCCGCTGAGCTTCAGACGAAGATCAACATCGGTGCGCTGACCGCAAGCCTTGCAGTCCAGAACGATGCGACCATCCTTGATGACAACATCTGTCTCGGGGTTCTTGCATTTCTTGCACAAGACAAATTTGTTGATGAAGCCATCGAGGTGGTCCTGTAGCTTAGAAGCCTCATGGGCACCGTTGATAATCCAGCGGTCATCAGGAGGATCAATATTGGTTTGAGCACCGAGCTCAAAGCCAAAATACTTGATGACGTAGGAGCCGGGGCGGGCTAGAGAAGCGGCAACGCTACTCAAGTTGACGACGACGGTCTTGATGCCGTTACCTTTGCCTTCAATCTTGGTTTGCAGTCTTTCCATCTTGTAGCGATAGAAGACGTCGGTGACATCGCGACGAACGTTGACGAGCGCCATTTTTGCGGTAGTTAATTTATTGAGGCTTTCGAAGCAGAGACTCGGTTATTGGCGGGGTGGGTGGAATTCCTTGAATATGGAGACGAGAGGACTAGATAGTCATTCGTAAATGATGGCGAGCGAAGCGGGAGAGAATCGGGCGGGCCAGGATCTCAGTAGAGGGGACTGTTCCTAGTGGACATAGGGAAGACTGGATGATAGTTGCCAGCGTTGGAAGGCATTAACTCAGGCGATTTGATGACAGACCGGTTCAACCGACGGAGCTGATATTAGGACTACAAGGTTTCGGCGGTATGCGAAACGATTGCAGCGTGAGAGGAGGTAGGTGTCTAAACACAGCGGGCTTGTCGTGCTGATACATAAACAACAGTGTGTCCTGTATCTTCTTATGTGAGAGTATTCTGGTCAAGGACTCGGGATTGTAGGAAGCGAGAAGCAGGCCTGGAAATCCGAAGGACTGCTGTCAAGATTTTGTCTATTCGACCGTAGCACAGAAGCGTCTAGGTGGGCGGTTTAGGGAGGAAGCAAGAGAGTATATGTAAGATTCGTTTGAGGTTGACGAGATTATTGTGAAATTGGGTTGTTCAAAGAACAGGGCAAGGCAGCGACCGCCGCAAATTTAATCCTGTTATCAGGTAAACAATCAGAGTTGCGAGTGCCGTATGTGGCTGACAATGTGTTTGAAAGTCAGACGGTCTTGATGGTGATTGTTGTTGTAGATTGAGGTTGGTGGGAAGAAAAAAAGAGGGATGTTTCTGGGAAAGTGGGAAGAAAAGAAGTGAGAAACCGAAAGGGGAGAAAAGATGTGGGCTGTCAAAGAAATGGTCCTGAGGAAATCGCGGCGTAGGGCGTAGTGGGTAGCGAGCAGTGGATGATTAATGAAAACTGTGCAAGCACTGCCCGCTAAATTTGTACCGTTTAGCCCGTCTTACGGGACATAATGGAGCACATCCCACCTATAGTAGGTACTTAGGGACTTAGGTAACTGTTAATTAACGTGGTGCAAACTTTTTGGCAGTTTTTGGCGCAGAGAAGCGCCACATGTGGGCCATGAATCGCCTAGAGAAAACTAGAATTTATTTCAAATTCTCTTAGCGTTCTATCAAATCTACTTAGCGCCTTTTGATGGCTCCCGGAAAGCTAAAGAAGTAGAAGACGGAGTACATCCAATGGATATGATATATGCAAGTCTGTTCCAATTGCATTTGAATTGACCTATATACATATGTACTGATGCCTAGTCATTACTTGAGTTTTGTACATCCAATGTTCATCTTATTAGGCACTGACGAGCGGAAAGCGACAAAAAATTGAAGGCAGTGGAAGCCGAGAGAGGAATGCCCGAGAGAACCTCGGAGCTAAATACAAGTTCCTAGTGCGGTTCAACGGCGTTATTAGTTTAGATCCGTAGGAGCGAGGCAGTCCCTTGGGCATCTTTTAAAGTTAAGGCTTCAGCCGATGTAAAGTATAGTATTTATACCCAATGCATGTGCTACTTAAGTGTTATATGTAAGTTTTATATGATGCATCGGCTGGACGCGGTTACAGCCTTGGACTGTAAATCCGAGAGTTTACTCAACCGTATGGTGTATTGCTAATCCCTATTGATATATCATTATCATCGTCAGTATCAAGGTATATAGGAGAGATTCCAGAATATCTGTCATCTTTGCTAGTAGGTATTAGGGGGAAGTAGATCGAACGTCACCGTGACACTATGCAATATCATTCCACAGCTGGTGTTGATGATAGCTCACTTTTCAAGTACCAACGACACCGGGTGCATACAAGCTATGATACCCGACCTAGGACGCCGGACCTAACTGTTGTAACCCGTGATTTATTGCCCTTTTTCTCTCTAGATTCAGTAGGTTTGCTACCTTGCAGAGCCACTCGCGGGATCTGTAATGCCTCACTCATACCGGCATCTATCTCCGAAGCATATAATACCTAAGTAGTCTGCAGTGGCCTTGCATTATTCTTGCACATCTGGCACATTTGGCACCAATCGTCCACACGTGCCCTGCCAACTGCGGTTGATTAGATTACTTTTTGCCTGCGTCTTCTTTTTTTGGTGGACCGGGCTGCAGCATGGTCCCAAGATTCTGCCCCAGGTCTCTTGGCGGAAACCGGAAGCATAGGTCTCCAGCAATGCAGACGAATCGGTAAATTGACCTGAAGCTGTGTAGGCGAGTATGGAAACTCGACGAATTCGCAGGCTTCGTAAGCAGGTACCCGTTGTGATCTCCGTAGGGATATATGACTGGATGACCTCTCGCCGACTTTGTCCGCTTGCTCTCACCTCGTGTGGACCTGTAGCATTATGAGGCGTTCGTGAGTAGCCGCTTTCCTCCGCTATCCGCAGAGGAAATCCATGGCGACCTGCATATGCACAATGCAACGTAGCGATGCACGATATAAACTTGCCAAGCTGTCAGCCATTGTAATTCAGCTCACTTAAAGACGCAAAAATATATTTCACATTTGCCCAAGGCTTGTATTCTTGAGAAGTTCCCTCTAGCTCACTATCTGTGGTAGGGGTGAAAAAAAAGGGAGCCTCCACCGAACGCCGATGCCCTTATAAGTCTCCGTCCCCCTTGAGAGTTACTAACCGAACCCTCATAGCCTCACTCCGCCTGATGAATGAGGTGACAGAAAACATGCATGATCCTGATCGCCGCCAGGTTTAAATGAGCCAATGGACCCAACGCGGCCAACGCGGGGCGCAACTGTTCAATAGTACAATCGTGGTGCCGGTATCTTAGAAGATTCGATGCCGAAAAAGAAGAGAAATTGAGAGGGTATAGAAGGGTGGAGGGGTTAAACACCAGGTATGAAGAGCATCGAGTCTATCTACGGCCGAGCCGGGCTTATGAAGATGCCTCTTCCTTGGATTGGGGAAGCTGGAGGCCAGCATTCTGAGCAAGTTGCTTCCACATCGATAGTTCGCGATACACTCGTTCACATTCCGTCTTGAGCTTGTCATTCGAGGCGCTGAGCTCTTGGATTGCTTGCTCCGTAAGCAATTTCTCCAACGTCCACTTCTCGATATTCTGGGCTTCATTCTCCTTTAACTGGGTGATGAAGATAACGGCGCGTTGTAGGATGGAACCTTTGTTTTTCTCACATCCCGGCACAATCTTTGCGAGCTCGTTAATGCCTTCATTAATGGTCTCACGACGGCGACGCTCAACTGCATTGAAATTAGCACTGTGCTTCATTGGTAATGTACTAGAACTGCAACTGACCCTCTTTGTGGTTATCCTTCCGCATCTTATGCCACTCCTCAGAGCCTACGGCTGGCTTCGAGCTGGAAGTTGGGGTTGCGCCGTAAGACGGCTGGGTAGTTCGGACACCATTCTGAGGTGAGGAATCAGGGAGACCGTCTGGATGATGCATCAACTCGGGATGGCTGAACGCATGCTCTTGATGGTGCTCCACATCTCCGGTAGTCTGAGCTGCGAAAGTCTCCTCTGTCGGCTGTGGAACGTGAATAGTAGGATACATGGTACCTAGAGCAGCAGCGGCAGTGCTCGAGGCGTTCGCGTGATCCGACGGATCGTGGTGGTTAGCGGTGGCTTGTTGGAGGGCTGTGAAATCAGCGTTGGTTGCTGCCTGCGCGGCAGCCTGTGCAGCCTCTACAGCACTCTCGACGTAAGCCGCATCGGGGGTATCTGATATAGTTGCGGGAGGAGCGACACGCTTAGTACGTCGCATTTCAGGTGAAGAGTCAGGACCACCACGCTTTCGTTTCTGACCAGGGCTGGAGGGGGACGACTGGTGGTAATCGTGTTGATCTGCGACAGCGGCGTCGGCCATGGCAGCTAGATGTTCTCGATTGATGTGGGCCAGAGGCTCAAGCAACGACTCCGAATGAGCGTAGCCGTTGGACTCCATAGTCACTTAGCTCTCAGAAGCGCGCTGGTCAATAGGCGGCACCTACTGCAGAGCCCAGCACCGATGCGACGCAAACACGTTGAGGTGCGTTGTTCGACTTCGTGTTTTTTCAGGCTTCTATCAAGGTTAGTATTTGATAGTAACGATATTCAGCGTAAAGAAAGTCTGGAACTGCATCGCCGCCATTATTTAAAGGTTGTCTAGTCAAATGAAGTGAATTGACAAGCAGTTTACAGTAGCTTTTACGAGTAACATCATCTAGGCATTCTAGCAAATAAATGGGTAAGTGCGCAATGAGGTCTACTGGAATATTGTCGTGATACAGGTGACGAGGGAGAATGAAAAAGAAGATAGCGCCTCTTGTGGCGGAATCAGATGCTTCTCCTCAGAGTCGGCTTGGCTGCAGATGAATGAGGACGCATCGGGGGTCTTTGGCTTAGATGGATGGACCTCACGTCATTTGCAGGTGCTGAATCTGCAGGGAATATGGGAATGCGATATGATGCGATGCGGCGATGCTTTTGTTTTCGCGTCTGAATAGACGATCGAATGAGAGCGGCGACGACATCAACAAGTAAAAAGTTTCGCATCAATCTGCTGGAGCAAATGCGACGATTGCGCGGTCGCGAAAACACTCTAATCGCGTAGTAGATTGAGTGGTGATGGGCGGCGATGACTATTCCGACTCGACAAAATGAACAAAATGGACTTACTCTTACTAGGAGATCATGTGCCCAGTCTCGTGCAGTGCGGTGCTATGCTATGCTGGAGGCTGGGAGGGAGGCTGCTGGAGCTCTGCTTGGATCTTCCGTCTCGTCAAGTGACTTTTCTTCACGTGCTTTCGAGAAGAATAGCCTCGAATAGGCGTGATTTTGTGGGAATATCAAGGAACGGGCCAGGTTGGATCGCCGAATCAACACCAGGGAATCGCGACGATGTGAAAAAAAGAAGGCGGCGTCGAGTCCTATGTGGTCGATATGGTGCAGTTAGGACTTTAGATCAAAGAAGTATAATGAGTCAATAATTTTCTATGCTTCATAGAGAAATTAAGAAGAGATGCACGGTCGAGGAGAGAGAAGTAGAGAATTGAAGGTGGCATGCTCAGACCATATGACCCCCCGGCGTGCACGGTCCACGCGTGCTCTGCGTCGTTGCTGCCCTCCCAATCTGTACCTACTGTACCTACTTAGCGTACCTACCTCAAGTACTAGATATTGTAGGTACCTAAGTACTCCTCCATCACCAGGCACTGACTGACTGGGGCGTGCTTGCTGCTCCTTGCTCCTCCTCCTCTTCCAAGTTCCCTCCCCCCATCCCATCCCGTCGTCCCTGCCACTTCCTCGGCGGATGGGTCTTGTCTACCTTCCCACCCCCGCGCCGGCAGCCCTTCCTGACTTTCCAGCTCGCATTTCTGCCTTGACTCTTTTTGGGGGGTAGCTAGGGAACTAAAGTCTTAAGAGCTGCTGATTATCAGCCAATCATAGTTACATACGCCCCCACACGGTACACCTGCCACCCACGCCGGCCCGTGCAAGGTTCTTTCAGTCTTGTCTCCTCAACTCGAAAGTAGTTGACCCTGATGTACCTGGGCTGTCTGGGTATTCTACATAGGTAGTTGTTCTCCTCTCCTCACTCCATTTATAAATAAGTAGTCCAATAGTTTGACCCATCATGCTACCTACCTTATACAATACTTACATAGTATGTAGATGTACACATCCATTTGTACGGCTGGCTCAAAAGTAGAAAAAAGAAAGGTGACCTTTGGCATAACTTAGCATAACTCGACTCTTTATATATGAAACTTCGTAGGGCTTGAAACGATCCAAAATGGTATTGTTGCCAAGTTACATAGCGCCCACGACGTAGGAATAACAGGAGAAGCACCGATTTGATAGTAATTCTAGGTAAGGTGGTGGTAAGGTAGTAAGGTAAGATTGTCACAAGCCGGAGGACGGGTCTTAGAGCGATATTCGTTTCATCACGTCTGATTTAGCGGCAGAATCTGCAACTGCATATTTGACGGGATGGGTTCAATTGTTCTATTTGGTTTGTTGCCGTGGATCTCCTCCAATACCTGCAGATAGGTAAACTGTTTTCGGGTTCGGCAAATGATTTCGTTCAACATATGCTACATCCCTCCTATCTGCCTACATGTAACCAACCAGTCTTTGATTTAATCTTGTAGCAAGCAAGCCAACTGAGATATGAAGTCTCAGAAACCAAAGTCAAGTGACCTTTGCCAAGCTTGACCTACCCCTTTCTCTCCTTTGTAAGATGCAGTTGGCCAACAGCTACCGTGATCATTTACGTATTAGTCTGAAAGTCCCGTGAGCGTCTACCTCTGCTACCTGTTCCTCGTGACCAACCCCAGATGTGTGTGACTGCATAAGTTGCACTAGGCAATTTGTGAGCATCGAAGAGACCACTCGGGAGTATCCGCCACAGCACCAACATAGAGGGAGACAGACGCCACAATTATACGGGAATCGGGCGTAAACGTGACCGGGGAATAATCCTATACTTAGATGGCATCGCTTGCTGCTCAGATCATGGAAATATATTTATAGGATCAATGATAACTGCCTAGTTTACTTATAGTAAGCGGGGCTAGGAGTTGAGAGGATGTTCAGCTTATTCATCTGTATAGTGCTACTGGGGGATCAGCTGACGTGCCGGGAGATTTCATCGATGCAGACATGGAACTATCAAGTTGATCCATTATTATATTTACATCTGGTTAAAATCGCGTAACTTAAACACGTGAGTTCACCGTGGTTTATAAGTGTGTCTTTGGTGTAGTAACATTGAACCGGGATCATAAGGTAAATGAGACTACGATATATATCCAAGATATTGAAACGATGCTGGTGAAATATGATACGTGAACAAATTACGTAGTAACGTAGATCTTGTATATAGTCAGTTTTCTGATGAAATTAATAGATGCCATTCAGATCACACTTTCTGTTACCACATAATCATTCGATTTTGGAATGTCAATGCGAGAATACCTGATTTGAATCCTCATCCTTTTGGGTTTCTACAGTTGTAGAGAGCAAGAAAAGAACAACTATTGGTGAGGTTTGCGATGGAAAGAGACAACGTATGGTCCACTGCTAGGAGCACCAATAATAGTGTGCCCTACTGATCCATTTTGGGTTATGGGGAAGCCGGCCCGCTGTGGGGTCGTGCCACCCCCACTAACCTACACCGGTGGAATATCGATCAGCAATCCGATTCCTCCAATTCCTCCACATCCATTGCCCAACCTTACGCCGAAAGCTTCATGACACAACCCAACCTACAACATCCATCCCGGAAGAATCACACATGGTAGTTCGAAACTGAGTGCTACTACACATACGTACACACCCCCTCTCATCGAAGTGCCATATCTTGAAGATGGGGGATACTAGCAAGCTAGACCACGAGAACCATCTTCTCCTGGTAAGCTTACCTCCTGTGTACCCCTAATTAACCAGTGCCGGGCACGATGTACAGATGTATCCAACTACATCATAGGTAGCCTCGCGAGCCGGGCCGAGCCAAGCTAACACAAGCCCCCTCTCTAGGACCAACCGCTCCTCCGCCTACCTATCGAGCTACTGCGGAAGAACTTCCGGTCGGCACACTTCGAAGTCGAGAAGGATGGCACGTACGTGAAGAACACGCTGAAAGAGACGGCTACGGGATGCGTGAACGGGAAGGCGTCGCAGGCGGACGTGCTCAAGAACCTCGATGCCATGATCACGCGTATGCGCGGCGTCAAGCGCAAACTGACGGCCTTCGCCGACGAGGAAACCCGGCTACACCGCCACGAGCAGGCTCGGGTCCGCCACCTCGCCGACTTGTACGCCATGTACAGCGTCGACGACGTCAAGTACGACGCCTGGAGCCGCACCCGGCTCGACCGCCTGCTCGTCGATTACCTGCTGCGCCAGGGATACAACGAGAGTGCCCGCGCGCTTGCTAAGGACAAGAACATCGAACTCCTCGTCGACCTCGACACCTTCGAGCAGATGAGCCACATCCGCAAGTGCATTCTGAACCACAGCGTCGCCGAGGCTCTACAATGGTGTACTGCGGGCGACATAAAGAAGGAGTTGCGGAAGATTGGTGTAAGTTCCGTCACTGCTACGATCCTGGAAGAGTGTAGTTTACTATGTAGCTCCTTACTAACTTATTGTACCAGAGCAATCTCGAGTTCATGCTCCGCTTCCAGCAATACATCGAGCTAGTGCGGGACAAAAAATCCGTGAACCCGAACGAATTCCTCACCTTCGCGCGGAAGCACCTCGCGCCGTCGTGGGGAACCTACAACGCCGAAATCCTGCGCGCATGCGGGATGATCGCTTTAGGACCAGAGCACGTGGGGGAAATCGAAGCGTACGCCGAACTCTACTCACCGGCACGGTGGGAGGTTCTCGCGGACCTGTTCACGAAGACGCACAACGAGCTACTCGCGCTGCCGCCGATCCCGCTCCTGCACATCGCGCTGTCGTCGGGGCTCTCCGCGCTGAAGACGCCCGCGTGCCACTCCTCGTCGCACGCGGCGTCGACTGCGGGACCCCCCTCCCACTCTACGAGCCTGTCGCTCGCCGCCAGCGTCTGCCCCATCTGCAGCACGGAGCTCAACGAGCTGGCGCGCGGCGTGCCCTACGCGTTTCACAGCAAGAGCCACGTCGAGCCTGACTTACTCATGCTGCCCAACGGCCGGGCGTACGGCCGCGCGCGGCTCGAGGAGTACGCGCGCAAGGCGGGGTTGCTGGAGGGGCAGGTCAAGGATCTGAGGACGGGGGAGATCTACGGTATGGATCGCTTGAAGAAGGTGTATATCACCTAAGTTGGAGAAGTTCGAACACGACACGACATAGCATAACACTCGGCCGACAACTGGGACAGGATGGCTGGGGAAAAGGACTACGGGATTAGCCAGCCAGCCACCCTAGCATCCGTGTATTTTTATCGACGTTGCCATTTTATCAACGGCTAAGGGCTTAACGGACGCAACTCCTACCTGCATTCACTCATAGATCGATCTTTCACGAACGCCACCCATTACGATTCACGAACGGGAGTTGCCGGGACTGGTGCTCGTCATCATATTGGGATTATGGGATTATACTGGGGTTTTGGGCACAGGCATGGCAGGGCGTTAGCGGGTTATTATTACATCCATGGTTCTCGCCCTCGGATTGGGAGTGCGAGGGTATGTGTATATGTGATAGGCATTGCATGCTAATACAACTTATTTATCTTCTTAAACGTGTGTGATTAGACTACTTATTTTCGGCAGTCTCTATAAGTTCTCTATAAGTTTATTAAAGATACCCGAAGTTGTCCACTACGGGTTTCAAAGGGGTATCGAAGCTGAGGAATATTGATTCCGAAATGTGGTTTCGCTAGGGATTCGAGGGAATGACCAATCCCTAGAATCGTTTCAAAGCTCCCAAGAAGCTCACAGGCACTCAATCACACATGTCACAATCATCAATCCAGTCAACAAAATGCATGAAAAGCCTCAGCGGAATCAACGAACGTGTGACCCGGACTGAGCATATGTATTCGAGATGGCCGGAGTTCCTCTCCGAACCGTCCAAGCTCCCTATTTCCCCCCCTCCTTATCACTAGAAGTACACACATAGAAATCAAACGCCCCGACAGTTATGAAAATGGATTTCGTGTCCTGCCCTTCACATGACTGCCTCCGGCCCGCGCCTAGAATAGAGAAGGAAATTCAAGTGAACCTCGCCGCGAGCAGATGAATGTCGACTAGCCCATAATCCGGACCTCCAAGCATACAAGCCTGCCCGAGAAGCTAACCGTCCATGGCGAAAAGAGGTAAGCGGGAAAGATATATCGATGTTGGAGTTGTCGTCGCAACGCAGGAACTCCGGCCGTTTGTAAAAGGAGAGATGCGCGACTTGAACAAGTCACGAAACAAAATGGTCCTCTCTTCTTCTCTAGAGTCGTTCCTTAAATGGGAGTCGAGGAAGGTCTAGAGTATCCCCCTGGCTGATACGACCAAGGAGTCGGAGTTTGCGGCACAGTTCTCGAGGTGCTCGGACGAGAATTTTGTATTTCGGGGTTTGGGGTCGGGGTAAACTCCCGCGCGACTGGGTTAAGAAGAGACGGGGTAGCAGGTCGTCTGAATCTGTGCCTACGCCTTGGAGTGCTCCGTTTCCTGTTCGTAACTCCATGAGGCGGCGAGATAGGTAGAGGATGCGGTGGTGGAGTAGATAAAGGATGCAACGGGCGGCTAGGTAAGGGGCGAAAGCATGCTGTTTGAAAAGCAGTACGTAGATGAACTCCAAAATGACCTTCCCAAATCGGGTGATTCTATCTGGGATTCGTCGGAAAGTTAAAGGACCCAAAGACGCCCCCACCGCCGCCGGGAGTCATCGGTCCCATACCCATCCCGTTGGTGTTGTGGGCTTGCGCAGCCGGGGTGCTAGCGAGTCCGACGCTCACGGTGCTCGGCGTGCTAGGCCCACCGTTGACGTTACCATTCGTATTGCCTGGCGAGGCGTTCTCCACGTTGTTCGTCTGGTTTTGGGTCGTAATAGGCATCTCCATCCCAGAAAATCCAAGACCCCAGACTTTACCGATGTGATCGTCCGAAATCTCGCCGTTATATATCTTTTCGCGTAACTGGAAGAACACTTTGCCAGTCAGGAGACTGTCTGAACCGGCTTGGTGAGCAGCACCGACACGCTTGATTTTCAAGGCGTCTGCAATACTCTCTAAGCCTGACTTCTGCTCGAACTTCTGTAAGATCTCGGTTGAACCAGGATCTTGAGGAGAGAGAAGACCCGTAGTGTGAAGCTTTACGGCGTACTTCATTAAGTGCTTGACATCATACGTCGTAGGGAACCATTTCTTCATGATCTTATCGAACTCGCTCTCGTCGTTGGCTAGCTTCTGGTCCGCGAGGAGCTTGGTCAAGTAACCGAAGTCATAACCGCCGTGGAACGATATCCATTTCACGTTATCGTAGCAAACGAATCCAGATACGATGAAGAGGGAGGCAAACTTCTTGGGGTCGATACCGTCACGTTCGAGTAGGTTAAAGTCAATCCCGGCCTGTTGCAAGGACTCGATCGAGGCTTGGTTGTACATATCTTCCTTCAGGGAAAACTTAAAATTAAATTGCCAGGCGAGGGGAACTTGCGCTTGGGTGGGATGACGTCGGGAATTGGGACCGACTTCATTCGACGCCGCCGCTCGGTCGGACGGGGTCTCGCCCTTTTCATTGAATAAGCTTATTCCTATTTGGATTACTTTAAGGAGGTCGACGTTGACTCGTAGACACTGGTAGTGATAATCGCTCTTGCCTCGAAAGTTGCCCATAGGACGACCAACGATGCCGGGAAATTCAGTATCCTGTTAGTTTCTATAGTTAGCAAGTTTGACATTGAATTTTCGCCATGAGAAGCTCTAGTAGGGCAAAGAACAAACCATAGCTACGTAAGGAAACTCTTCAACCAAGTCCATTAGTGCGATCATCTCTTCCTCGAAGTTGTGCTTCCACACCTCGCGTATACGAACTCTACCCGTACCACCAGATCGCGTCTGCCGCTCGCCGCCCATGTTGTGGGCCTGATGTGAGTGCTGCTGTTGAAGCTGCACGGCATGCTGGAAACCTGACCTAGCAGCATGACTAGCGAAGCCCGTCTGATCTCCAAAGCCAGCACCGGCACTAATACCACCACCCAGTCCTAACCCATTCGCAGCGAAGGGACTCATCTGCGCATTGCCTAGGTAGGCCGAGTTTGCTAGGGTGGGGGGTTGGTGGGCGGTCGCATGGCCTTGTGAAGGGTGAGATGGAAACTGATGTTGATATGGCGCGAGTGCGGGAGGGCCACCCCCGAATCGCGAGGGTGGAGCCATTGAATGTCAAATCTAGGATCGCGTGTGTATTCAGATTCTTTTTCTCGTCTTCGGTATGAAAGGGCGAGGAGATTCGGTCGGCATTAGGGGAACTCGCAAGGACGAGAAGGCCTCAGCCAGAGGTGCCAGAGGTACGTGTTATAGCACCTGTGACACAGTCTAAACTTTGTGGGGGCGCTTCGTCCGTTCAGTTTGGGCGATGGATGTCGATGATAGCTTGGCGCTGAAGTTATATGTTTGGTATGTAGATGTGTAGATATTGTATGAGGTGGAGGTTAGCTGAAGTCGGCTAGGATTATCAAAAGCAAAAGGTCGGGCGCGGTTGGTTGGTCTGAACCTTAGAGAGAAGCATGGACTCTGAAAATCGGAAGGTGCATACAATAGGTAGATCGACGTGGAGTGCAGGTTGCCTTAGATAAGCACTATACGTATCAAAATATGGAGGTAGTCTCACTCGTTGTTCTTGCCGCCCCCTTTATAGAATTATTAGGTGTGAATACTGAAGTTGATCCACATATACTATCCACTTAGAAGAATTATTACATATTCAGTGCGATAACTGTGGCTGTTTCAAGGCTCCATTCACCATATGCACTTTAGACAGTACGTACTGTGTACCTCACATCGCTCCAATTGACGACTGGTCCATTGATCGAGCTTTGATTGTCAGCACTCATCGAGAGCTCTCCGAAATCTACCTCATACACCAACCAATCCACACACAATCACAATGTATCCCACACGGTTCGTTCAATTGCTCCTCACTATCGCTTCAAAATGGAATCGGCAAGCAATTGCTAACAATGGACAATAGGATACTACGAGCGCAACACGGCGAGAAGCCTAACATCACCGGCTTCGATATCCGGAAATTCGCACATTCGGCCGGACAGCCACGATACGATCCCTGGGAGCGAGCGTTAGTTTCCTCTTCTCCTCCTCTACACCTATTCTAGTGTCGTCACCTAGCTCCGGGGCATTCTGGGGCAATTTGCTTCAGGCACCTTTTCTCCAGGGACCCCGCTAACATAGATATTTCTATACAGGGAAGCATGGCGATACACAGGTCAATTCTCGCGATGGAACCGATTTAAGGGTGCCTTCCCCGGCCTAGGCATCGCAACCGTGGCCTTCGCTGGCTACCTTGCGTACGAGCAATTATTCCTGAAGGAGGAGCACCACGGAGAGAGTCACGGCGAGGGACACCATTGATAGAAACAAGCAGACAGTGAAGAGGAGATGTCCAGAAATCAGACATTGTACATACATACCCATCCGACCTATCCGCGATATAAGGATTAGACGGGAGAAGTAACTACAAATGCTACTTCATGTTCAACAAAACGGCTGCTTGAGATACATAGGCCCCATCATGTTACACATGGGCAAGTGACAAGCCGATTACTGTCCATGATATATCACTATGAAAGTCAACTATCAGTTCTAGCCAGGTTAAGAGGGGTGAACCTGAAAATTAAAAATTTCAAGATTTCACACATCGCAATTTATATACCAGGGTTTTATAAGTGTGTTATGATGTTATGTACGATATCCGTAAGTTCGTCCGATATCTCTCTATGTCCCTCACGACGGACTCAACAAATAAGCCAGCCGAATATGCAGAACCCCGTGCCGGATGATGCTCCTATGATACCTAGTATGCCTAGATCCCGCGCCCAGTCTATCGATCACACATACCTACTCCGAAGATACACCACACAGAAGAAACCCATGATTCTTAGTCATACCCTAGTCGTAACCTTGAACTGATCACGGCAATCCAATACCGTTAACCACATCCAGAGCCCCTTCCACAACAACCTCCAGCTGCGCGACGCGGTGCTTCAGGCTCTTATTCTCGTCACGCAGGAGACTCACCGTGTCCCAGGCCACACTCGAGTCCTGGCCGCGGCAATTACTGCACCCGTCAACACCACCCTCCACACCCGAGATCCCCTTAACCAGCTTCTGAAACGCCGTCAGTTGCGGCGCCGGCTTTAGTTTCGGCGTGCCACCACTCCCATTTCCTCCTGCTCCTCCTGGGGGCGTCTTAACCGCCGTAGCAGGAGTCAAGAACTCCACATTCTCACTCTCCGTCGCACTCGTCAGCGCCGTCGGACTGCGGCTGCGCGAGAAGATACTCTCGGACTCCGCGCTCTCGCCGTCGGTTGTCGTCGTGTCGAGACTCAGATCCGAGCGGACCGTGGCATTACTCTTGCGCCACCGCTTGCGGCTTGCTTCGTCTTCATCCACACATAGGTCCTCCGTAATCAACGGGCCCTCTCCCTCCATACCATCCTCACTCCCCACACCGGCCGTAGCAGCAGCGGTAAGCATCATCTTCTCACGCGCCCGCCTCTCCGCCCGTAACTCCGCAACCAGCCTCTGCATCGCCGCCTCCTGCTCCGCGGCCTTGGCCGCCATGCTCTCGAGCTGGTTCTTGAAATGGCGCACCCGCAGCTCCGTTTCTTCTGCTTCCTCCTTCTGCGCCGCGCGCTCGGCTTCGATCTCCCGCAGCGCGAGCGTCCGCGCCCGGTACGCGGTTTGCATCTTGTGCAGAAGCCCTGCCGCGTTGAGTTGCAGGTTTTTGTACGCGGCCGGCGAGAAGGTGTCCCGGTCGCTGGGAGTGTTCGGGAGGTTGGGCGTGCTGGGGGACGAGGAGGAGGGATACAGCGCTGCTTCGATGTCTAGGTTGCACAGCTCGTCGTCGAGGTCCCGCGGGCTGGGGGCGGTGGTGGTGGTGGGTGTCTGTGGGTTCGTGAGGCGGGTGGTGAATGCGGAGACGGAAGATGCGAGGAAGCCGAAGCGGGATGGCGTTGCGCTCTTCGGTGTTGTGTTGTCCATAGCGATGCTTCGTTTAGACTTAGGTGTCGTGTTGGGAGAGCCGGATTCGTCGACCGATGACGCTGATGTGCCGCTTAGCCAGCCGCCGAAGCGTCCTGGCGAGTTCTCTGGCCGTCGACCGCCGCGCCCGTCCCCGGTGAATGGCATTCCTTGGGACTGGTGTCTGGTGTGTCCTCGGCCGGATGATCTTGGCCGTGTATCAGCGTACTGCGAGACTGCTAGGTTCGGAGCGGACTGCTGCCGTTGGTGTTGCAGATTCGACAGCAAGATGTTGCTGCTATCAATCACGGGCGTGAGACTAGGTGGCTTTATCGGAGTGGTGGAGGATTCATAGGATTCGAAGGTCATTATCGGTTCGTCATACTGGACCATTCCCCCAGGTTCGCTGTACGCCGCGTATGCGTCGGTGTTCATCCTTGCAGCGGGCGCTGAAGATCTCGCAGAGGCAGTACCACCCCTTAGCATTGACGAGTATTGTTTCGGGGTGTGGCCACACAAGAAAGCTCGGGAGTAGACCCCTTTCTAAGCCAGGAGCGGAGCCTAAGTTTATGCTACCAGGGGTCTGAAGGAGTTCAGCTTTTGGAGGAACTGCCCTTTTAAGGATTTGTTTCAAGCAACCGTCGTAACTTTGCTGAAGTAGTAAGTAAGATCTAGAAACTTATCTCATCGCACCCCGAAACTCTTTCAAGTCTTTGAAATGAAAACGGTGAAAGGAAGAAAAAGAAGAAGAAATGTTGTCTAGGAACCGATCCACGAAGCCCAGTCAACAAAACAATAACACAAATTACACAGCAAAACCGGTCTTTCGCTGCTGATGCTGCAAGATGTAGGGACTAACGTAGTTAGTGGGCCGTCCGGTACTCCGGGATTCCAGATTTAGGTGTAAGACGATGGTTGGCAAGGGTGATGAAGAATGCCAGGACCAATCATATCAACACCTCTGCTGAATACGGTATGTAATACAGTATTTGAGCACGGTGCCACACCCGAGCTCCACTAGCCTTGGCTGATCGAACTTTGGATGACCAGGAGTCCACGGGAGATCGCCTTGATCAGACGGAGGCTAGAATAGCAGACACTATGTTCTCGTTTTAAGTTGATTAGCCTCTAGTCCGATGTATGACGGTAATGTCTTGATGTTTCGAGTGTGAGAATCGAGAAAATAGTTAAAATGAAAAATCGAGTCCAGAGATAGTAGCCCTGACTACGCGAACCAGCCATCGCCCATTACTATGTATGTGGGCGTGGGTCCCCTACGTCTTCAAGGCCTCCGGCTTGTGATAGGTAATGGATAAGAAACCTGCTATAACTGGAGCTTTTCGAGCTGCGGTTATGTAGTACTATCCACGAATACTATCGGCTCTGGTCTTTTGCTCCTAGGAACTTGACCACTGACGTCGAGCCAGCTGGAACGCCGTACCGTTCATCTAGCTCGTGTTACGCCCATGATGGCCCTGTCTTGGACCAATTCGGTATGAATCAAGACTCATCTCGCCATAAATTTCTGGCCACCTCAGACATGACTGGATTTCCACATTCTCGAGCGAGGTAAAGCGACAGCCGTCCCAATACCTATCATCCGAGAAGCCGTGATATGTGGATAGCAAGCCGCTCAACCTTGAGCTTACGCGGTAACCGCCGCATTTAGTTTGACAGGTGCTGATTTTTGCCTTGCAGGGCAACACGATGTCGAATGCCTTAACCTTACGCTCCTTAGAGTCTTCGAAATATCAAGGTAGGACTCAACCTAGATATATTATTCAGAAGGGGTTTTGAGGGAATAGTATCAGGTCGAAAAGATGTGTTCGTCATGGATTTCATGTTCCACTAGGGCTTATGCAGGTTTCAAGCCCGGACTGCATGGTAACCTTCGTATGTGAGACTCCCTTGATCGTAACCTACGTGCTCGATGGTCGTCTCTTTGAAAGATATAAGAAAATAGTAGCGAACTTCTATTTGAAATGAACCGTAGCACGCGGGAATTAAGTTGGCATTTTGACAGAGGCCGCGGCTACCATAATCACCCCGATTGGATGGTAAGTTTGCTACAAATTCGGTGATACATATCGGAATGGCGCAAAGACATGCCTCACAACCTTAGAAGCGTTTAAGAATAGTAGATTTCCGCCAGTAGACTAAATTAACGTATATATGTGGTCTGGTCAGAATGCCTTAATTTATTTCATGTTGGTAGTTTACTGAATATGATCTACGCCGGTCATATTTCATCTTCGATGATAGCACGATGGCCGGAATGCTTCGTTTAATAACTAACTATCATGCTCTTGTTTTTGGTATAACGACCGTAATGCCGATACGCAGCTGTCCATCATACCAATACGAGCGGCTATTGTAGCCACCCCGAAACCACATGGCAAGCGGTGCTCATTAGTGGCCCGAGGTCATAGTCCTTAATGCCAGTTTAAAATCGAATCTCATCCGTGGATATAACCACGAGTTCGCTTTCTGGCTTAGTAGAAGCTTTCCACCATCGTGTCCTTCAGGTTACCGCCAATATTTCCTGGCGCCGCACCCTCACCCAGCCTAAAGACACTCTCGATGACGCTGAGTTCCGTCGCCGTGGTGTCCAATCCCGTCACAGCCAGCCAATCGTTGACGACCATGCCAGCTCCAACTACATTGCTACCCCGGTTCACGCTGCCCGCAACCAACGGTACTTGCAGCAGACTGCTCAGCTCGTCTTGGTCCTGGATACTGGTCTTGGGGTGTACCAGACCGCCCTGATTACTTAAGGACATATAGCTTCCGACAAGCACGTTGTCTGCGACTGTCTGCCGGAAGACCTCAACACCTAGGACGTCTGCGATAATCTCCTCCGTCTCGCGCTCCAGATCCGGATGAACCAGCGCTATGTGGTCGTTCGTCACGATGACGTTTCCTAAGGCGGACAGGCGTTCCTCTATCCGTTGGATTTTGATCTTGTCGGGTAACGAATTCCGTAAATGTTGTAACTCTTGGTCGGTTGTGGAGGTAGGTACAAGGAGGCCATTTTTGTTTCTAATTGGGAAAACTGTTAGAACGTATAAAAATATCGAGGCTGGCACAGAATCGTCTTCCTTACCCTGCTGTTAACCGGCCGATGATGCGCGTGCCGGCGATAGTTGTGCGGCAGATGGGAATGACATCTTGGAGTTCAGCCTCGAAGACACTGTAGAAGTTTTCGCTTGCGCCGACGGCGGTCAAGGCGTAGGAATTGGTGAGTGTCGCGAAGACGCCGACCCTACACGAAATCGCATCATTAGCTGATCTGATCCGATCGGATTTCCCACACAAATTTGATCCGCGGGGTCGTGGAATCGGAAACGGAACTAATGGCGGGGCTTACTCGTTGGAGTTCTCGAATTGTGCGCGGACAGCCATGGTGTTGCAGCAAGTAGTATCGCCTGACACCAGAAAAGCTGTAATTTTGACGGAGTGTAAGAGAGGAATATGTAAATTCAAAAGTCGCGTGAGCGTTGTTGAGAGAGTTAAGTTTGTAGTAGAATGGATAGCAGCTATACTGATTGACCGAAGATATGCTAAGAGTACCTCTTTTGGTGGGATAGCTCCGCATATTAATAAATCTAAAAGACTTAGCACTTGAGGTGGGGCTGTAACTATGTCCTTGTAGCTGCCCATACGACTCCAATGAGATTTTAGCCAGTTGTGACTCAATCTTGAACTTGGCATCGCCACAAAAACATGGTGCATATGCACCTAGCCACGATGATTCATTTTCAATCATTGCGACTAGGTACATAGCAGTTCTATCTCATTTCCCTTTCCTTTTCTACCAGTCCTTAACCGTAATAGGCACATATGTAGCAGTACCTAGTCGATACCGTGTGACTCAGCACGTGTTATTACATGCACGTGTAGAAGAGCCGTTTTCATAAGACCCAGCCTTAAAATTACGAGACGTGAAAGGCTACAGTACTCCGTCATACGTTTTAAGTGTAGGTAATCAACTCATAACCATGTATTGTAGCTACAACTATTTCAGTAATACCATAGCTAACCCGGTTATCTAATGGACTGCCTCCCCTGGGACAGACAACCTTGAAACTGTCATGATTTCCCTAATAACCCATTACCATTACCGTACATCCACGGCTGGGAAATATCTCGGCCCAGCAAACCCCTTCGCAATAACCGCTTGAATATCAATGTTCGAACCTGGGTCACGATGGGGACTCCACATCTTCAACAGGATGAAACGCCCAGATACCGGGGGATCAAACTTGATGGTACACTTGCTCTTGTTCCTCTCAATGAAGAACCGTGCGTGGGGGACCATGAGTTCCCCCTCTCTAGCACGGACAGCCTCCGGCGTAGGGCCCTGGGCGGCTTCCACCTCTGCTAGGCCGATGCTCGATCGATTGCGTCTCCGGCGAACTCTATGGTAAGCCTCGCTAAATGAATAATCGTTCAGGTTGTTGTCGTCGTCGCTTGAATCACTTTCAAATGGTAAGATCCCAATCCTATTTGGTGCCCGCCAATCCCCCCTCGGGATCGGATCATCTGACTCGTCATCGCTACATTCAGTGGTGACGCGGAAAGGAGGTGGTGATGCGTTGAATTCCGGGGGGATCTGCGCAACTTGCGCATTAATATCTTCATCGTCCATACCAATATTATACAGGCGTCTCGCGCGGATTTGCGCGTGTGTCATAGTGCTCCCATCCTCGTTATGTCTAATAGACACAATGGGTGTCAGGGGTTCCGTCCGTCTAGGCGAACTCCTAGAGGTTGGGTATTGTATTTGGTACTGGGCTGTCCTCGTCAAAAGATTGTCTGATGTCATGGAGACAAAAACCATGCCCTCTTGTACACTATAAACCATGTTAGGAAGAAAGTAGCTTGAAGAGGGTAGAAGCGCTTACGGGGAGGTAAAGTTCGACCTAGGCGCCTTTATGATCAGTTCCTTGAGCGTGAAGACGGTGTTGCCCTGATGCCTCAGGATTATGTTACACCTAGGTCCTTCGGTGCAGTAGACCGTAGAATCATTTTTCAGGATATTTTCAGCCACGTATCTCTGATTATCATCTGAATAGATGCCACCATCACAGCTGACCAGTTCCATAGTCAGCTGACCTGGCTCCACCTGCCCGTACTTCCCGTATCGGAAGCCTTGGAATCCGCTGGACAGACGGTCCGAGTCTAATTTGCGCCTCTTGACTCGTCGGTTTTCCTCTGCAGGATCCTGCGGCGGCGGTGGAGGCGGTGGGGGAGGTGGTGACGATAATCCGAGGTTAGGAAATCCATTACCAGGGTGAGTGAAGTCTAAGAGCATCTGTAATCGCGAATCGGTATCTTCCCATAAGCGCTCCTCATCCAAAGTCAAACTTGACTGTGCATCAGTTATGGCTGCGGCGGAACGCCGTGTGCCGCGCGAACTTCGGAAAGCACGTTGCCAGAACTCTCCCCCTTCATCATTTGCGTCGCTCCGATTCTCGTGCGGCTCGCGGTGCCTAATAGGTGCATAGCGGTCCGCTCCGCGTGGTCGCGGATGCCGCCCACTCGATGTACCGGAACCGGACATAGCTGATGATCGCCGGGTACTCATCAATGAGCGCAGTGGTGGTAGGTAAGGAGCAGAGGGTGGTAGATTATACAGGGGTGATGCGTCAGAACTTTGCGGCTCCCTGGAGAATCTTCGCTGGCCCTCCGAGCCGGACTCAACTGGCATACTGTTCCGCGGTGACGAACGTTGACCCAAGCGGGTTAAATGATTCCGGACGAGGTCCGGCCGCGAGTTACCAAGAGACCGAGGTTGCGGATAATACCTCTCTATAGCCCGATATAGCTCACCAGAGGGACTGATGTCGGAGGGTGAAGCATCACCATCGAGTATCGAACGTACTATTTCGTCGGCTGTGCGAAAAGGTCCTGGGCTGGAGGGGGACTGCTCGGAATAATCGCCCGACTATCGGATGATACTAGAATTAGTACGACGACCGCAGTTTGCCTCAAAGGATAGATTGAATCATGAAATTGATGTTGTCGCTCGGACTTGTGGTAGAGTCGGATTACGAATAATACATCGTAATCGTAGAAGACGAGGTTGACACTTACCATTAAGAGACAATGAGCTGAGACGTATATGCCAAGAGAAGTAGGCCACACGCCAGTAGGCCAGATAACAGTGGATGTGTTTTTCGTATGGGCAGCAAGATGGTATCTAAGCAATGATGGATTGCGCGGTTAAGAGGTTTTGACAGGTATATGCTAAGATAGCTAGATAATCGAGTAGATGGGTTTGGGATAGCGGGAGAAAGATCAATGAGATGTAGTTGGAAGTTGGAATGGGAAATCCCGTGGGAATAGGAATGGAAATGCGGCGTAGGTGTAGGCGCAGGCGTAAGATATGGTTTGTGAAAGGGCATTGGCAGTTCGAGCGGGTAGACCAGTTCTTTAAGTTCAGATAGGCGGGGTCAGCGTTCAGGCTCGTTGGACAGACATAACGATGAAGTAAATGCTAACTTCTACAAGGATCTGAGTGTGTCATGACATGTAATTCTAGGTACCACTTTAACATCTGCTACTACTCCCTGTTTACAGCCCACCGCAACATGAGCAAGCACTTGCGCCCACATGATGTATATATAGAGCGAGAGCTAGGTACATACTGTACATAATCATTTGAAAGGCAAGGGTTGGGTTGGCTACCCATACATATCCATACATGTAGTGCATCTTTGTACTTCAGCTGTATTGATTCGAACCTGTCACACCTTCTTGTGTAGCCTTCCAATCTTGTTGGAGCAAGGGTACCAATCATAATGTGAGGTAGCTCAAAAAAAATCGGGTTTCCGACGGCATGCTGCCTTTTCTGCTTTTCAAAAGTTCCCAGCTTACTGCCGTTTATTATGTCTTACTTAAGAATAGTTTCCCTTATTGAGGTTGCGTTGCTTTTATGCATATAGCAAGGATATAGCAGCCTTCAGTCAGCCTCAGACCCACTAAGAACGGGGCTTATTCTATTATCCAGACTTAGCCATATAGATTGACGCGTTACGTAGTTAGTTATGTACCTGGGTACCCAAAAGAGTTGGCGAGGCTGGCTCTTAACATCTACATTGATCTCATCTATGTTTACCGTTTACGTCAAACAAAAACAGCTTTGAATCTTACAATCATCGGGTATAGCATCAGGCGTCGTATAGGCGAGAGTGAGGTGATTATATCACTTAGACGCCTTTTGCATCTTCTTGATATCCGATTCCCAGATCGGAAAAGAGACACATCTGCACATCTACAAATGAGCATCTAGAAGCCTCGCGCCACGCATATACCTGCATACATCCGTCTCATTTCACGCATCTCATTTGGTCATTCGGTCATTCACCTTCGCAGCCGCTGGTGTCGACCGGAATAATATACCTTTCTTCTCTTTCCCTCAGTTCGACTTAAACCATCCGTCTCTTTCACCTACTTTCCCCCATACCCTTGTTTTTGTTCGTTCACAAGTTCATTTTCCAAACCATCAAGATGGAGACTCAAGATCAATCTGCTGCCGCACCCTCGAACCAGCAGCCTCAAGGTGAAACACAAGCTACTGAGACGAGTCAAGTTCAACCAGCTCAAGATGGAAATATTGCCGGACAAGAAACACAATCGTTGATACCTCCCAGCATGCCTCTACCATCTGATAACTCCATTCCGGGTAACGGTCTTCCAACATTTCCTAACCCAGATGATACCTTCGCCGCATTACAACAATCCGCCTTCAACAATGGTGCTTTTCCCAACCCAAACATGATAATACCTACGAATCAACAAATCATGGATTTCAACAACTCGGCCATCAGCCAGCCAACGAACGGTAACAGTTTAAGTGCTGGTAAGCAACTCTTCATTAGATTTCATGAGTCCTTTTCTCACCATAGTTCTAGATGATATCGCACTTTATGACCGTCAACTACGGCTTTGGGGTATGGAGGCGCAACAGAAGATACAGAGTGCCAATATTGTCATCATCACAATGAAGGCCCTGGCGAATGAGATTGCCAAGAATCTAGTCCTAGCCGGAATTGGTTCCTTAACCGTTGTTGACGACCAGATAGTCACCGAAGCCGATCTTGGAGCCCAATTCTTCCTCTCGAAGGAAAACATCGGCCAGAACCGCGCGGAGGCCGCTGTTGGTCAAATTCAAAAACTGAATCCTCGAGTTAAGGTCATCGCCGACTCGGGAAGCATCATGGCTAAGGGCGCATCCTTCTTCGGCAATTTCGACATAGTGATTGCAACTGATCTTAGTCCTATGCACCTAGCGTTCATCAATACCGCCACGCGCCTTTACAACCGCCAATTTTACGCTGCTGGTACCTATGGTTTCTACGGCTATATCTTCTGCGATCTGATTGAGCATGACTACGTCCTACAGCGTGACAAGCCCAATGTACCAACAGCAATCGGCCCAGAGACACGGACACGCAGCGTTATCAAGGTAGAAAATCAAAAAGAGGGTGGTAAAACTCTTGAGAAAGTCCAGAAACGGGAGCTCTACTCTACTTGGGATCTCGCTTCTGAGACCAGTCTACTACCTCCTGAGTACCTCAGATCTAAGCGTCGTCTAAAGGCAGTTACACCAGCCCTATCTTGCTTGCGCGCACTCTGGGCCTTCCAGCAAACTCACAATGACCGCTTCCCCGGCCCTATCAAACAGGACCTAGAGGCCTTTACCAGATCGGCGACGCACAACCACCAATTGCTCTCCCTACCAGCCGAGACGTTACGATCGGAATTTTTGCGTAGTTTCCTACAGAATATTGGTAGCGAAATCGCGCCTGTGACCGCAATACTTGGCGGGCAGCTCGCCCAAGACGTCATCAATGTACGTGGTCAGCGTCAGCAGCCGATCCAGAACATGGTCATCTTCGACGGCGATAAGATGGAAGCCGAAATATACCCCCTTCATCCCGAAGGAAACCTCGGCAGAGCCCAACTAGAGCTATCAACTCCCATGATGCCTATGGACCCCACGCAAATGCTCCCAATGGACCATACCGGCATGATGATGGGACCCACGATGTAATAATAGTAGTATACATGCGTAGCTAATCCAAGAGGCGGCATTTCATTTACAATTGGACATTCGTCTATCTAAGGGACTCGGCGTTTCCAGCGCGCGTCTGTAATCTCGAGCTAGGCATAGCAAATTTCGAGTGGTATTGCGATGAGATTAAAAAGAAGGGAGGTTCACTAGGAAAAATACCCTCGCCGCGCAAGTGGACAACTTCAATTTTGCATTCGGTTTCTTTCCTCGATTTCTAGCTTTCTCTATTTCATTGACGACCTTTATGAAACGATCTAGACGAGAGGGAAGATCAGGAGGAGAAAAGGAGAGAAAAAGGAAGTGATTACATCTGTACACTACTACAATACGACTCATGAGCTCATTGTTGAATCATATCGCTATGATCCTGTAGTGACATTCTCTAAATCAAGAGACATCTTTGCCTCGTCACCTCCGGCGATAATGTGTCGCCATTAATAGGACTGTTGAGTCCACACCGAAAAGGGAAACGCTTTAACGAGGTCGTTGGCGGGATGTAGTCGGGGGGATATCTTTATGACCGACGATGACAGGCGTAAGGCAGCGCTGCCATAAATCCTTCAGGTCCCATGGTCATATGTACATAATTGTTTAAAATCAGTACAGTAGCTCTCTCGGGGGCGATCGAAAGGCGTCGATATTGCACGTCTGCTTGAATATGGCCTTATCTTTCAGGGCCAACTTCTTCATCCCATATACCACAGCCATAGTACCAGCCCCCTTGGCTGCCCTAAAACCCTTAGGAACCTTAACTTTAATCCCCGAAGCACCAGTCTGTCCAGACGGATACTGGGACTGATAGACGACGTCCGACAACTAGAATGAGGACTTATGAAGAATAGGACGATAGGACGGCGTCTAATTAGGTCCCCTTAAATTACCACCTTCTTCCAACAGGTCTTTTAGTGATAGGGGCCGCTTGAACGAGAAATAGCCAAGCAGAGCTTTTATTCGGCCTTTTGAATCTTCATGGCCTTGTGTGTGAATCTACATATAGTCCATCCTCGTTCGCCTCACTATGCTGCCACTTTCGCTTCATCACATATGGTGTACCTTCCATGGAAAATAGAACAGGAAGTCTTGCATTCACGTTCGGGTTTGTAGGTTTATGAGGATGGTACTGTATGTGGTACTGGGAACTCTCGAAAGCTCATCTGTCAACCGTGAAACGGAGGTCCTGCATTAACAGCTAAAGTTCTTTAATATCCTTATCCCTCCCTGAGTCATCATCCTCTCACCGAAGAAATAGAGCATGTGCTTTGTCATGGTTTCCTCCATTATCATTATTCCGAGGGTACGAAGCTTTCGGGGCCCGTGAAATATCTCAGACGAACCTTTCTGGATCTTGACGTGGGGGGATTGAGACAAGATGGATATTTTGCTGAGATCGGATGGTGCTTGCACAGATTTTCGTAGTAATCATCACCTTCCTCTTCGTTGACCGCTATAAGAGACGAGGGTGAGCAATAAAACAATGATAAAGTAGTCAAGTTCACTTACCAGTACTTTCAGAAGTACATGTATAAGACTTGAATCATGGTCCAGCTTCGTCACACCAGGGGATTGAGACAGGATAGCAAGGGATTCATATAGTATTGCTATATCTTGCGCTCTCTGGCTACCCTCCTTTACTACCAACTCGACCCCTCATAAGCCAAGGGTCTAGGGCCTGATCTACACATGATTCACTATCGGGCAAGATGATGAATAGTTCTAGTAGAGTGGTCCTAGGGCTACAGGTCACCTATAAAGGCAGGATTGCCGGGATTTCGAGCAGTATCAGTAAACTACATCGATATTCGAGTTCCGCTGTATAGATATCTTTCTGCATATATACAAGCTTGTCTGAAATCTTTGCACCGATTCCTGTAGGATCCCCAAACCCCAAGGACCTAACCACCAAAACCGACAATGGAGAACACAGAACGGCTCGATCGTGTATACACGAGATTGATGAGGAACCATGAAGGCCGGGCACTCTGGCACAAAGTCGACCCATTTGACATGGAGCCTGGCTCCGTTGGATACTTTGACGCAGACGGTACCTGGAAACTAATCGTTCATCTACTCGACGACAACTTCCCTTGCGGGTGTTGGGCTCACCTGGAGAGAGCAGTCGAGGAGCCCAATAGCGACGAGATTGTTTGGGGTCCTAAGCATTCTCCTCACGTATGGGTATCACCGTACGTATACTCCCCGGACTATCGATCCTTCAATAAGACAGTCACTGGCCATCAACATACTTAAAGCTGACTCTTGCGTCTAGTAGGACACCGTCTGCACTGGGTCTCGAGACCTCTGTGAATATACGACTCGATGAAGGCCACGAGAGAGGAGCAGTTCTCCTCACGGAGCCCCCCATTACCCGCAAGGCAGTTACCGACGACAAGCCTCTCGTGCACTGGTTCGCACAGAACGCAGACAAGATCCTGAAGAACTGGGGCAAGCAACTAAACGATCATGGCCTATGGATCGTGACCAAGACATACGCCACTCGCCGATGCATCATATCACTGCTTCAGTCCCAGGACTCGGAGTTTGCCATTGCGCTTAGGGTTGACGAGTCCGGCTGCTTGACCTTGACTCGCCACCCCGAATGGTCAAGAACCAATGGACAAGTAACACAAGTCATGTACCAAGACGAGGACGGCGTGGTAGTTTTTATGGGCGGAGTATACATCACAAAAGAGACTTTGAGTGAGAGGCTCGAGGCCGAGGAAAGAAGAGAGAAGCAGAAAATGTTTCGCGGGGAGGGGGGAGTTGGTGATGGGGAGGACGAACAACACTTTACGATTCGCGCTACTGATGTAGATGGCTCGGAGGTGTTGCTGTCGATTAAGCGATTCGATTCCCCGTGATACTAAACCATCCCAGAACCATCTGATGCGGCTAATGTCGCATTTTATAATATCATTCTACGACTTACTACCTACCTACCTATGCTTGTCTTAAATACTCAGTCATATTGATAATTTACTAGGTACTTCATAGTCACTATACGAACTCCATCACTAAGGTTAAGGAACGATAAAATTATACGCAATATTGGTTGATTGATGTCTATGTAGTCACTGTACCTCGTCACTACCAAGCGACCATCAACCACGTCTCTCATGACTCCTCTCCTCCCCTATCTTCTCTCTGGCTCACCTCCTCCTCTACTCTCTCGCAACTCAAGGGGGAATCAATCGCATCAACCAGCCGAACGGACAGACTCTAAGTGCCTAACGCAAACCATCTCTCATCCGTTTCTCGGCACGAGGTCGTCTCAGTGCATAAAATCATATAGCCTGTGTGCTAGATATGGTACACAAGACGAGAAGAGTATAAACAACGTAGAATTCTTTTCTTTTTCCTGAACGCCAATGACCATTCCATGCAAATCTGGGTTGGTGGGGGGTATGCGGTGAAGACCCGGTCCCCCGATGATGATGATGTAAAAAACACATGTACCTGTCCAATGCTGCCTGCTATGCTAGGGTACTGAAGGGGATGTGGTAATAAAAACACAAGTATGTAGATGAAGATGAAAAAGGCAAGATCGGGTAATATGGGGGGTTTGCTGGGTGGTAGAAGACGGGTTGCGTTTTGGAATGATTATTCCTTCGTACGCGTAGACGTCCTTTCGTATGTATGAGTGATGATCCACCCGTTCGTCGATATGTAGGTAATTATTCGAATAACAGCCACCTCAATTCTTCCCAGACGCGTTCCACTTGCTGATGTACGGCGAAATCATGCTGTGAAGTGACGATGGTCAACACGACTGTCACGGAGAGCCGCCTTGGTTCAAGACCTACTTGGGAGAATCCTTCTCCTCGGAGTCCTCCTTCTTGACGCTCTTGTTTCGCCCCTTGGAGACGTTGTTAACGTTCCAGCCTCTAATCGTCGTGGGCCCGCTTCGCGGCGGCGGCTCGTCCGCGCTGTAGTCCTTGATAGCCTCCCTGAAGTCGTAATGAGCTAGGCGGAGCTCAGTACCACCGTTAGAATGCCACGAGCGGTTATGGGGAATAGGCGCCGCTGCAATCCTGCGGTACTTCCCTGATCCAGCGCCATTTGAAGATCCCGAGCCTCTGCCACGAGGTGTATGAGCAGGTGGCGAAGGCGCCATCATGGGTGGGGCGGGCGGCGATGTCGACGGTGTAGGAATTTCCATCGGAGCAGGCATTGGAGCCAGGTGTGGTTGGCCACGCAAGAGAGGAGACATTCCCGGGTGATACATAGGAATGGCCCCGGGCATCGGACTCTGATTTAGTAACATGCCAGATGCGGCAATGGGTTGACCATGATCCATCAAGGACGGCTCATGGAGCGAGATGCTCTGGTGATAAGGCCGCGACGGCGTAGACATGTAGAAAGGCCCAGTGTTGCTAAGGACTAGGCCGTGTGGAGAGCTATAGTCCTGGGGTCGATGCGCGGGTGGCAGTAAGGAGGGTTGCGCCTGTGGGAAGTTGGATCCATTCCCCAGACTATCCGGTCTATTAGGACGCAACGGCGGAAGAACAGGGCTACCCCTAACGCTTCCCTGGTTCGCGAAGGGATTTCTTGAAGATGATGTTGGCGGCGTAACTTCCATCACGGAAGCGGGAGCTGGCGCAATATGCGCGAAGGGAGAGGCGGGATTTAGCGCGGTCTGCAGAAACGCGTTAGGTGGCTGCGAGAGCTGGCTAGATGGGCCAAGGAGGCGGGGGTCTATCATAGACGAATCACCCATAGCTGCCGCATCCATCTCTTGTTGATGAGATACTTCTCCAGCCATATCCGCAAGGATGGACAGTGCATTGGTGACACCCTCGGAGTGTTGCGCTAGCTGTCGGGGGGCCGGCTCTGCACCAGTAAACACGTCTCTCACGGCATCATAAGGGCGGGACGGGCGTTTGCTGGGAGATGGAAGCGTCGGTTTGTTAGCTTCCTCGGCAGCTTGCAATAGAAGGCCTAGAGAGTCCATGAGGATAGAGTCGCTCGGTTCTGCCGACTGAGAATGCTCCGACTCATCCATGCGAGTTTCGTCATCATCTGAAGCAACAGCTAGTCTCTCCGATATCTGTCGCTCGCGCTCACGCATCTCGTCGCTGATAACATCCTCGGGGTCGATATCTTCCTTGGCGCAGAAGCTTTGGAGCATAGTCGCCATGGTACCCTTTGTACCGTCCTCCTTGAGCATCAGGTCCATCTTCATAGGCCTAACCGAGCGGGATGCGTGGTGTGTAATCGTCGGCCTCGGCACAACGACGATGGGCCGGGTTCCGTCGACGCGCTCGGCTGGTGATTCAGCGTCGTTAGAAGAAGTAGGTAGAAACATGCCGTATAGTGGATGCAATCCGTGCTTCTTCACGGTCTCGGGATCAAGTGTGTCGTCCTTGTAGTCACGACAATCATAATCTTTGACCGTGTGATCCCAGTGCCAAGTATTGGAATTTGGTGTGTCGAGGAACTTGCCTCGTGTTGATCGAGTAGCTTTTCTGGTTGAATCATTTGTCGAATCTCGAAAGCCTATCTCGTCCTCATCAAATTGGAAAAGCGGAGGGACGACAAAGCGATTGTATGGGCTCTTCGCTCTTCGGTTGACCGAACGAACGCCACAATCGTCAGGCTCAGATACGCCACTGGGAAGATCCGGGAGGTCCTTGCCGGACACGGGCGCAAGTTCCTGCTCATCGAGAGGTGTCGGTGACGGAGCATTAGATTCGGGTACGCCATCCGGCTGCATCTCCGAAGCCAGTAAGCCACCGGTATGACGAAGCTTCTTAGAATCAGTTTCGCCATCGGGCAGATCATCTGCCTTGCGCTTAGTAGCAGGTTTCGTCTTGCGGCGTTGCAAGACAGTTGCCTCGGATCCGTCCGAAGGACCAAGGAAAGAGATATAAGGTATCTCTTTAACGTATGTGTACGTAAGGTCGGGGGTCTATAGATGATTATTAGACTCGATTATTGGAAGGAAAGAAGATGGGTGGATAATTGACTTACATCAGTGGGATGACCCTCACGACGGAGTTCGGCTAAGATGTTCGCGCGATTCTCGGCGCCATCGTAAATCTCTTCGGTGAGATAGTCAAATGAATCCTGGTAGGAATATGAGTACTCAAAGTTGCGACAATGGAAGAACGAATTGAAATATGATAAAAACGGAAAATGGGAGTAATATGTGAAGAGAGGATGATGAGATGGAAGGGAAGGTAACATACTGCGAATGTCTTCTTGGCGCAGTCAGTACGGGATTGCAACTTATCTTCTGCAACCTGGACTCGCGTGTCGTATTCTTGGTTGGCACGTTGAATGGCTTGTTCCAGGTGGCCATCTAACATCTGTTGCAGCATCAAGTATTCGGGCACTTCCTTGTAGGCGAAGTTGTCCTCTATCAGCTTCTTCAGAGATTGATCAGCAATCTCATCGAGCGCCGGCTTCACCGCTAGGGCGACCTGAGAGTAAAGGTCTCTAAGCTCCCGTTGTCGTTCATATGCTGCTTGTGTGCGTGGATCGTTGTAGACCTTCTTCTGGCCTCTTCCTTTGCCGCGATTACCACCCTTCTTGGTAACAGGTTTGCGTCCAGTCCGCTTAGAAACACCTTTGCCGGAGGGTTTCTTAGCAGCTGTCGCCTTTCCCTTTGCAGGACTCGCTGCTGGGGATTGGGCAGCTTTGGGGGTGCTAGCCATTGCGGCGAATGGGATACAGGAACAGATAGAAGATTAGACAATTTGGAAGATGGTTGACGTTGTTTAGGAATGGAGAGATGAGAGGGTTGTATGTAAAGGTGCGTCAAATTCGTTAGGATCAGAATGAGACGGAAAACTAGAAGTAAAGCGATTTGAAGAAGTGAAAATAAAGTAGACTAGCGTAAGGTATGTTGCCGGTGGCGTTGTATATATGGGTATCAAAAAGATTTCTTGAGAAGAAAAAGGCGATGGGCAGTGGACAGTAAGGTTGTTACAAGTGAGTTGTATTGGTATTGGGTAATGTCTACTGTGTATTGTGTAGGTGGTAGAAGAAAGACGGGGAAAAGGCGAGTGAGCAGTGAGTCTAAGGAGGAAACAATTAATTAAGAGGTGGGTGGTTAGAAAAAAAAGAATGAGGCAGAGAATCAAGAGTAGAATTTGATGAACCATGAAACCGGCCCGTACGATATCAGAGTCGTCCTCTAAAGGTGCAAGAGTCGTGGCAATCCAGACAATGCGAAGGCTCACTCTCTCTCATATCGCCCATGAGATTTTCTCGGCCAGCACAATTAAACAGCGAAACACCCTGGACTTCCCGATATAGTCAAGTCCTCACTGGTCTAGCTGCGCTTGGCCCTCTGTGTTAGCTTATTTGGATTTTGATTGGTTCGGAGAAACCTCTTATCCGAATCCGCTCCAGTTAACTTTGGGTACGTACCTTAATTTTGTACCTATCAAACTTTAGTGGAACCAACAACTTACACCATCGACACTCTGCTTGGATATCAGCCTTCCAATAATAAAATAGGCGAATCTAATACCTCAATTTGCTACGTTGGAATTGCTTTTGCTTTTGTTAAATATCAATATACTTATACTACTAGGCTAAAGAAGACCTAAATAAAGCGGTTAGATATGTACCAATTAGGTGTACATACATACCGTTACTATCACTTGTAATAACATGAATACTGCTTCACTGCAACACCCTTACACTGGAAGATATTTACACGTCGGTAAACCATCAATAAAGAAACGTGCCTAGGTATGGATAGTATATCCATATACTAGCTGTCTGTAGGGTATTATACGATGACATTCATGGATGATATTTATTGCTTCAAATTTACTAGTCGTGTTTGGACAAGATGATATGTATGTTCTAGAAACTACCCTCCAGATAGGCAAGGCAAGCGAACATATAATAAGCCACCCGGGTATCTCACACTACCTTAGACTAAGACGGAACACCTCAGGTAGCTAATGCTCTATGTACATCATACAATCATTGATACTAGAGTCAAACGAAATAAGGATAAAATAAATCTTCACCGCATTGACATGAAATATTAGGATGACGCCGGGAAACTTTACAGGTGACGGGGAGGCTCTCAGACACGAATATCGGGTTTGCCTTTTTCATATGCTTAGGCTCGCCTATAGCATGAACTGTATTCAATGGTTAGATGGATGTCATCTTCGTAAATCATTCATGGATGTGCTGACGTGTGAGCTATCGGTATGATGCAACGCCCGAGACGATGATACCTTACCTTCATAAGAATACTTAGTATATTCATATGTATATATCGGATTCATAGACTTAATGACTGAGTAAAAAGCAATTATATCCTTATTCCAGAGAGAATCGAGTGCTATTGAAGCCATACATTGATATACATGGGCCGTGTATGGTAGGTTGATGCCCCTGCACGTGTCACTGAAGTTTGCAACATTGAACACGGATGTACTGTATGTACCTCAGGCACTCGCAACAGTACCTCAGGTACCGAGCTATTTGTAACCGACACACCTCATTGGCCACGAAGACCCCCGTACGCCTTAGCACCCCGGAATTGCTATTTTAAGTCTAGCTCATGACATGCCTGGTCCCGCAGTGCTCCAGCCGCAAGAAGGTGGGATGTCCCGCGGTTACGGAGGCCTGTGAACCACTAATTTTTTTTTTCCTCTTTCGGGGCTACCGCACAACCGACATCACCTCACCCGCCGTCAGCTCCGGCGCCTTCCCGAATACCTACCATATACACGATAAACCAATTCGAACCCCTCAACCAAAAATCCCGCTACGGTACACACCGCCATCGCAGAAGCCTCGCTTCTCTACGATCAACACTATGCGCGGCTAGCAACACCGCGCAGCAGCTAGGGACCATGGGGAAGCGGCGGAAGATTGGCGCCGGGAACCAGAAACCACAGAAGGGGGCGCAACCCAAACCCCAGAAACAGAAGAAACCACAACAAGCGCGGCAACAGCACGACGAGCCCACGATACCGTTCGCGCCCGAGGAGAAAATCCTACTCATCGGCGATGGCGACCTCAGCTTCGCGGCCTCGCTCGTCGAGCACCACTACTGCGCAGACGTGACCGCCACCGTCCTCGAGAAGAACCTGGAGGAGCTCGTGGAGAAGTATCCGCACGTTTCAGCGAACATCGCCAAAATCGAAGCCGAGGGCAGCAAAGTGCTCTACAACATAGACGCGACGAAGATGGCGCCGTTCGCGGACAAAAAGGGCAAGGACAGCAGCGGCGCGGGGGTCATGGACCGCGTCATCTTCAACTTCCCGCACGTCGGCGGCAAGAGCACCGACGTCAACCGCCAGGTCCGGTATAACCAGGAGCTGCTGGTCGAGTTCTTCAAGCGCGCCATGCCGTCGCTCGCGCCGGGGGGTTCGATTATCGTTACCCTGTTCGAGGGCGAGCCGTATACGCTTTGGAATATCCGCGATCTGGGGAGACACTGCGGCTTGCAAGTTGAGCGCAGCTTTAAGTTCCAGGCGAGCGCATACCCCGGCTACCACCACGCGAGGACCCTCGGAGTGGTGAAGAGCAAAAGCGGAGAAGTTGGTGGCGGTTGGAAGGGCGAGGATCGGCCTGCGAGGAGCTACGTTTTCGTGCGGAAGGACGAAGAGAGCCGCCCGGCTCCGAGGAGCGGTAAAAAGCGCTCGAGGGCCGCCGATGATGAGTCTTCGGACGACGATTGACAGCGCATCGTACATGCTCTTCCAACACACTCCGGCTCATCGCTCTTTATCACTCGCCCCCGACGTTCTAACCTACCTATTCTTGGTGCCGCGTTATATATAGGCTTACAGCGATGCCGACCCCCATTATATAGGGGGATAATACTAATTAGAAGCGGCTCCGGCAATGGAATGTTTTATAAAGCATGGGTAGACAATACTATTCAATGAACAACTTAGGTCTTATATGGCGTTGGGGCGCTGGTCGCAGCACCGGTATCAACAAGGGGTCGGTTCACCAACGTATTCTGACTGATGTGTTTTCGCCAAAGCAGGACTGGCATATATGACAGCCGACCCGAACGAAGCCAACTTTCTCTAGTTGGTCAATCGGCTTCAAGTTCGGGTCATTGGATTTTAAAGCTTAATTGACTCGACAAGAACCATGATAATTCAAGCTCCTCATAACATTCGGGTAACCTGGAGCTATCATTATTTTGTTCACTTGTGCTTAATACCGTAGCCTTCCCTTGAATGATGAAATATACAGTATTTTACTATCAGCTTCTATCATGGCATCCATGGATATGACCCATGGCCGCCCGCAGTCCACATAGAAGGTTCATCGACTTATGTATTACAAACAAGAAGGTATAGGGAACCGGCCGTTTATAACAAAAGACTATGGAATTACTAGGAAATCATTTTCTCTGAAGACAGTACGGTACATCTACGTTTACTGTTAATATTCGCAATGCTTACCACGACGAAGCGAGCTATACAAGCCTCCGAGAACGGCTAACCGTCTAAACACGTCCTCTATCATTCTTCCTTTACTCGACATACTTTAGACAAGTATTACATAAGTAATGAAATTTTGTGGTAGCTCAGTCAGTCCACCGCGTCGGAGGTCTCAACAAGTGGGAGTGCGCTTACTCAATGGCTTGTGCCATGTAGACCATTTGTTTATCCTGGCTAAGACAACCCGGCGGATCCGGGATATACGTGTATGTATATCTAGGATCTCTAGCTCTAGTGTTAAATGGCCTCGTAAACTCTGTCTACATAAGCCGATGTTCCGGATGAGATGGCCTTGTTTTATCTTCATCTCGACCGAATGCTCGTGGGATAGATACCATTCCATAAGCAGTATATCCCGGTAACCATATCGCGCAACCCAAGTAGCTCTAGATACGACTTACC
This sequence comes from Hypomontagnella monticulosa, assembly GCA_902825475.1. Lineage (NCBI taxonomy): Eukaryota > Fungi > Ascomycota > Sordariomycetes > Xylariales > Hypoxylaceae > Hypomontagnella > Hypomontagnella monticulosa. The sequence goes on along the minus strand of CADEBF010000011.1, from coordinate 782,126 downwards.
GCACGCTAGACCCAGAGGCAGGATAGTTAGCCCATCGTAGCAACCAAGTCATGCCAATCTCGGAAATTTAGCAGGTGTTTCTTAATAAGCTGACCATAGTGGCCACTCGCTGTGTGTATGTATTATGTGTGTGTGTTCATATTAATCCTACTAGGTCGTATTGAGTATAAGTAAATGAGGTCGAGTGCCGACCTATCATAGCGTTTCAATCGAGTCTGGCGTCTTGGGCGCCCGGGGCTGTCTCATTGGCTAGCTGTATAACCCCCTATTATAAGTCTTACTGCGTATGACCGGCTCGTGACCTACGGTGTTATAATACCGCAGATTTAAAGGTGTCGATGATATGATATTGCTGATTACATAGTACGTAAAGCAAAGGCTGCCATAGGATATGTCTCAGGTCGTGGTAACATTTGTGGACTATAACGGTAATATTATGAACGACGATAGACTTTAGTGTTGACTTAACCAAATCGCAACCTCTTCCGAAAGGTCCATAGACGTGTTTATGCGTTATTTTACATGGAAGCACCTTATACAAGACATCCTATGGAATCGTAGATAGCCAGCTAATATTGACAAAAAATGGGGGACTGAATCTACCTAGAAATTTGTCTGTTCCAAACATTGAAATTGTGAGCGCATTTCGATGTACAACTTCGAATGCCATAAAAAAGTACACCTTCAGTACATGTTTAAGTAGTAGTAGAATCCCTACCACCAGTGGTATTTTCCCGTAGAAACCTTGAAAACTTACACTTGATCGGCCGTGCCTATAGATCCGTAATGATGTATCGTCACCACCTTACCCTCCGTAATAACCCCCCTATGTAACCAGAAAACGCCTCTGAGAATCGTACACGAATATAAAAATTAGCATTTGCCAACCGCCGAGAGCGTGAAATCGTGATCCTGTGCCGCCGGCAACAGAATTGCGCCAGTAAATGCTGTAACAAAAGGGCCGATCGTATCCCGATTGCTCCTGCGCCTAGACGCCGTTGGGATGGAGGAAAATATCGAGATGGTATCGACCGACCGAATTCGCTCCTTCACTAGTCGTAAACGGGGGAAAATGCAACCGAGGAGAAAGTGTTGAAAAAATCGCCAGAGACAAGCCGCCGTCCCGCAGTAGATGTAAAAGAGAAGCCGTATAGGTACTCCGTAATCTAATCCTATCCTATTCCTCTCCAAGACACAAAGCGCCCAGAATGAATTGGAAATTCCTACAAAACGCCCAATCGTTGGGGAAAAGGAAAGGGGGAAAAGTCCATTGAAACCTTCCTCTAAGAGCCCGAGACACCAGTAATAAGCTATTATATCGTATAGTCATATTGGTTATCTAATATGCTACACTCTTCTCTCTAAGTGCGATCCGCTCCCGTGGTTACAGGAGGAGGAACGTCCTTTAGCTGATCCGAAATGTTTCGCGTCCTGTCTCTATTGGGGAATATAGGATCAACAGTCCGGTGAGGCTCGTACACTTGCGGAGTTCGTGGAGATGGCGGGAATGGAGGCGGATGTTGCCCTCGAGGTTGTAGATGAGCGAGTCCTTGCGTTGGGTCTTGTTGCTGCAGATGTGGGAGAAGCGGGGGCGATCGTGAATCCATCGTAACTGGTCCTCGATCACGAGGCGATAAGGTAGCTCTTTCTACCTGTTCGAGGGGTTCCGGCAAAGCGCGAGGCGTATCTGTAGTCGACGCTGGCGAGGTTAAGGGGAACGAACTGCCTGCTTGTTGGGGGCTGTCGATCGGCCCGAAGCCCCCGCGCTTCTTAGCCTTCTGGTCGCCGCCTAGATTGCTTGAAATTTCGTAGCCAGGAGACGATGCGTATTCGCGTTGAGGTTGAACTGCGATTGGGGCCAAAGGGGGAGCCGGTGTGATGGGCGTATATTCCGTTAGCCGTGAGTAGACCGCGCGAGCCTGAGCTTCTTTGTCTGCTTTGGAAGGCCGACCACGTTTCTTTCCCGTCGAGGTCACAGGCGGACTTATACTGACGGGAACAGCAGGTGGATAACCATTCGGAGGCGGCCTTGGCTGGATGATGCGCGCCGGAGGAGCTACAGGAGGCTCGATGGGACCCATCATTGCTTGCCTCTTCGCGGGGTGGTCGACTAGATCGCTTAACGATTTGCGCTTGAAGCTAGTCAAGTTCGGTGGCGGGAATTTAATTTGGAACATGTTGTCGACTGTATTAATGCACTGGTTCATATTACGGCCTGTCATCATTAGGGGGAGATACTCGTAAAGGCGGTCCCCGAATACATACCACCGGGAAGTTGCATCAGCATCCAGTTAGGCTCGACCTGATGGTTTCTGATGAAGTCGACGAGGGTGGCAACATCTATGGTGCTGACCTTGATCATTTCACCCAAGACGAACCGCTGTAGCAGGTAGGTATTAGTTAGGAAGCATCGGGGTGACCACACGCAAGTTGTATTACCTTCTCGTCGTCCGAAAACGTAGTATCCATGGCGAGCGACTAAGTCTGACAGCGGCAAAGACTGGGAGGGGAGGGGAAGGGAAGACAAGGGGTATGCCAGCAGAGCTGCGAGTAAGTCATTTGAAGGCAGAAATAATGGGAAACGATACTTGAAGGCAGACAGCTAACTGGTCGTGTAAGGTGAAGGCAGATCAGATGCTGAGACGACGTGGAGTGAATCGCAACAGAGGCCTGTTGTGCCCGAAGTTCTAGGCCATCAGGTGGCAGCGATGAGCTAGGTAAACTTCAGATGGCAGACAGGGTGGTGTACTGCGCCGGGATGCCAGAGGGTAAGGGGGGGTGTGCAAGTCTCCCAAGAGGGCAGAGAGACGCGCGCAAAAAAAAATGTACGACCCAAGCGCGCGTCTTCAACGAGAGTGAACCGAGGAGTAAAGCGAGCGTGTCTCAGTTGAGTAAGTTAAGTTGTACAAACGAGGGAGTATGAGCCGTGGTCGTTGACAATGTGCGCGGCGATCTCCTAGGTTGCGTTGCGTCTATGTACAAGGGTAGCGCGGTGGAACAGTGCGGTTTTCTGTTGCCAGGGCCTCCTTGGTATTGGTACTCCGTACCTCTGGGACTTTGGAGCGAGATAATAATAATAATTAATAAATTGTTAAGACGGACGGGACTGACTGGGCCTTTTCCCCCCCTAGTCTGCCTTTGTCGAAGGAGCCCCAAACAACTCTTCCACGCCCAGCAAGCGAGCGAGCGCCCTCTTGCAGAAAACCAACCACCTATGTAATAAGCCAAATCGGGAAAGCGAGAAAAAAAAAGAGGAAACCTTTTGATTATCAACGAAGCGCTGGTGCCGACTTTTTCTCTTCCTCTTCCGTGTCTCTCTGCGTCTGATACCGATATAATTATATGATTCCAGACGAATCTATTCTGCGTCGCGCATGAGTCGTGAAGTGCGTGAAGTGCGGCGCTAGATCGAGATGGAACGAGAGATCGGTAAAATTGCTGGCTCTAGAGCTGGCCGCCCATCCCCCGGATCTGGGTTCGGAGGCTTTTCTGGTTCACCTTAGCCCATGCAAGAGCACGAGCAGCAAAGACGTGAGCTCGCGAGACGCGCAGGTTTGGTGCAGTGCGGCCGCTACTAGCCAGCAGGTCATATGCTGAAAATATATGCCATTAGGAAGTATCGTGCATGGCCATTGCAACCATCACGATTTCGGCGTGCGAGTTGACTGGACTGTCGATATGCAGTTTTTTCCCTCTTGCAGATGCGCAATACATCCATGCCGTTGGCTGTAAGCCAATCCCGCTGACCACTTAGACAAATCGGGTCGCCTGACTAGGCTCTCTTGCATTGGGCTGGTAAGAATTGAGAAACAATGAATCTCGCCCTTCTTCCTAGAGGGCAATTCCCACACCACCCTCATCGCAAGTCTCTGCTAGCAGTGTCCTACACCGCCAAAGGATAACAGTAAGACGCCAACGAGATCAACGATGAGGCATGTAATGTGATCGAAATGGCAACGAAATGGCATAAGCAATAAGCAATAGCACTGGGAATCCCATTAGCATTAGCTCCCGTACAACCAAGCCATTGTCTGAGAGGAGGGAATTAAATCTCATTGGTTCTCATTGGTCATCCTTCGTGGTGGACATTGTGCGCGCATCAATCATCTCTCGAGGTCATGGTCGCTCGATAGCGGGCCTCTTCGGGGGCCGCTTGAGTGGCCGAGAGTCACTGAAATCTCGCCAATAGCAGGGCTGGGGACGGGACTCCCAGCGCATTCACACGCTTAGCGACGAGCACAGATCATGAGTTCGTCACATATGACGAGCCGCGAGCCGCAGGATGGGTCCCAACTATAAAAGATGGTCTTTTTTGGGCATATAAAATGATTCCTCGATCCGAACGAAATCGCGAAATGCACCCATTCTGCGGAGCTGTAATAGATTTTACAACATGGGATTGCGTAGCTTGCGTAGCCTAGGACGCCAACCCTTATATATATGTATGTATATCGCACCAGCGGCCATACCGCCTTTTTCCTGCCTCAACTTCAGGCTCTGTTCTATGCATAATGAGTTGGCAATTCCTCATAGGGGACCCACCCACTCAGGGAGAACCCGTTCATTGCTCGCATGGCAAAGATCCTAGACGGAGATCTTGACACGACGCGAGACATCGATAACGACGATGGCATTCTGCTAGTGTGCTTTGCTGGCTAGTCTTCTCGATCTGAGCGAGTATCGAGGGTCATTACGTATGTACGAAGGCGATTGAGAACGGACCATCCTTGAATGCCCGTGTTTTCTGCAACCATCATGGCAGCTTCAAGGACCGGGTATTAGTGCTTGTACCACCTTTCGTGCCGATTAGGCCGATTCTAGACTTAGGTCTAGAGAGTTCAAATGTTTGAATCTGCACAATACATATGATGAGAGTATGGCCCAGTGATTCGAGTCCCATGTTCGCTGAATTGTCTAGGTAGCTCTCGACGACCATCTCATCGGTATCAGATATCCATAGATGCTAGCGCTTGCGATTCGCCCTTCCTTGGCTTGGCCCAATACCGCCGAAGCATTTAGCGAACATCTCTTTATTGATGAGAAGAACAAAGGATGGATACTAGTTTGCTCTTTATTATCGACTTTGCGAAACGTTACTGAAAATTCGAAAGTCCCTGGGACCCCTAATTATTGAATTGGGTCGATCTCTAATATCACACTGACTACTGGCCTACGTCTGTGCCAATGGATGTCAATGCCACTTTTTACAAGATGGAATGAATGAATGACAGCTGGAGGTGGGCAAGACGGGAGGGATCTGGAGGGACCTGGATTGGCGATCGACCGGCATGCTTTTTTAGGTTTGCGAAGATCATGGACTTTCCAATTGTTTGAGGGTTCTAAGGTTAAAAACAAAAAAGGGTACATACATATGGCTGGTCTAATATCGAGATTGGCAGGTACCTACCATGTTTGCAGTTCACTCCCGCATGTGTGCACTCATTTTGCATTTGGGGACGCAACCTTAATCACACATATCCCACACTCTCCCGCATATGGACATATCCATGGACATATGGCATTCGTTCGATGTTCAATCCAGATGTCTTTCCAATCTTCAATGTAAGAGTTTCCAATACAGGGCAATGTTGTACAAGGTACCGAGCTAAGCAGCACTGTGATGATCGGGGACCAATGGATATCGCCGCTGTTGGTTATTCTGGCAGTCTGGTCAGGGTCATGGTGGGGCAACCTTGAAAGCACCTATAGAATATCGGCTTCGGATAATTGAATTCTGTCCCCGAATTTGCAAAAGACAGCCCTGGGGCCCTGGAAGCGCGCCATGCCTGCCTGCCTCCATACCTCCACGTATTGACTTAATGAAGTAGGTACCGGCTTACTTGCGCTCGCCCCCCATGCATTGGGCCAAAGTCTAGTTGTAATAGCGTGCGATGTAGTGCCTAGCGGCACTGAGTTTAATGTTCGATGTTCAATGTTCTAGGTACACTAGGTACAATGAATAATACATATAGTACATACGAAGAGGCATGTACCTCCAACATCCAGTCTCATTTGACAGGATCCATTGCACCAAAGCAACCTGCAACCTGCGCCTGCAACTCTTTTTTTCGGTCATGACCACGCCGTCACGATATTTTCACTTCTCAACAGCAACCTGCCCCATTCCAGCCCCCTTGGACAAAGGACAGGGTAAACTGTGCGCGTCTTGCGCAAGTTCAAATCCTCTTCATCCAAGGGTAATTGGCCATTTATCTACTTGCAATGTTACAGGCGCCGTCCACCAGATAGCACCGTATCGTCCGTCGTCCGCCCTCTTCTTCTCTTCTCTTTTTAGTTTCCTCTCATCTCCCGCGCCAATCTTCCCTTCTTCTCCTTGTTAGCATACCCTGTCCTCTCTCATGTCCACAAACACGGGTCTTCGGTCGCATGAGCTGTATTTCCTGCATAATTTGACAAGCTTAATCAACCTCTCCCTTTCGCAACCAAAACCCACCAATTCCATCTTATATCAACCTACTTTCATCCGCATCCATCCATTACCGAGACTAGTGCGATAATAGGAAGAGAAGGCCTTGGCCGCTGTCGCCATCATGGAGGATGAGGATCGTCTTAAAGATGGCTTAGAGGGTCTCGCCGTCGATACAACACCCGCGTCGCAGCAAACTATCCCGAAGAAGGAGGGCGAGAGCACTGCTTCGTCTCCGAATGTGAGCAAGGACTCCCGATCGGCAAGCCTATCACCCGACGACCAAAAACCGCGTAGCGATAGCGCCTCTACGCCCGATGGCCACCCCCCTAAACTGACGCGAAAGGCATCAAGCAAACCCGCCGCTCGATCTGTTCAACTTTATAACGATCTACCCGACGTCACGTCACACTCTTGCAGTCATTTTCAACTAATCCCAGATTGCCTCTACGGCTCCAAGTCCCTCGGGTCCACAGATCACGATGCGCTGGACTGCGACTGCAGCGAAGAGTGGCGTATGTATTGTGTTCTATGTTTCTACCTTCTACTATTTGGTAAGGTCTATAGTGCGCTAACCAGCGTCTTTCAGGGGATGGCATGAACCATGCCTGCGGAGACGATTCCGATTGTATTAATCGAGCGACTAAAATGGAGTGTGTTGATGGCGACTGCAACTGCGGCGATGGATGCCAGAATCAACGATTCCAGCGCAAACAATACGCTAATGTTTCAGTCATCCAAACCGACAAGAAGGGTTTCGGTCTCCGAGCGAACACGTTTCTAGAAGCTAATGACTTCATTTTCGAGTACATCGGAGAAGTAATCAACGAGCCCACTTTCCGAAGACGAATGATCCAGTACGACAAGGAGGGCATTCGTCATTTCTATTTTATGTCTCTGACTAAAAACGAATTTGTAGATGCGACTAAGAAGGGCAATCTCGGTCGCTTTTGCAATCACTCCTGTAACCCAAATTGTTACGTAGACAAATGGGTGGTTGGTAGCAAGCTTCGTATGGGCATTTTTGCCGGCAGGAAAATCCAACCTGGTGAAGAATTGGTCTTCAACTACAATGTGGACAGGTATGGTGCAGACCCTCAACCTTGCTACTGCGGGGAATCGAACTGCATTGGCTTCATTGGAGGCAAAACCCAAACCGAGCGCGCCACAAAATTGTCCGATGCAACAATCGAAGCCTTGGGAATTGACGACAGCGACGGTTGGGATACTACTGTTGCCAAGAAACCCCGCAAGAAGAAGATCACTGAAGACGACGAGGAGTACGTTAATAGCGTACAAGCTCGTGGGTTGGATGAGAAGGATGTCACCAAGGTCATGGCCACCCTAATGCAGTGCAAGGAGAAATGGATTGCCGTCAAATTACTTCAGCGTATACAGCAGTGCGACGATGACCGAGTGCGCAACCGAGTTGTTCAGATGCACGGATACCAAATTCTCAAAACGGCGCTTAATACATTCATGGACGACAATAACGTTGTACTCCAGATCCTGGACATCCTCTACAAGTTTCCTCGTTTGACCAAGAACAAGATCTCCGACTCCAAAATCGAGTCGTCTATCGAGCTTCTGACAAAATCAGAGCATGAAGACGTGTCCGCGGAAGCTATACGACTGTTGGAAGAATGGAGCAAGCTGGAGGTTGCGTATCGGATCCCCCGAAAGAAACTGGACCCCAATGCCCAATCAGCAGCGAGCGCCCAGTCTCTCAATTCTTTCGAAGAACGCCGCGCCAATCGTCCGGAGGAACCACTCATTAAGACCGTCTTCACACTTCCTGATAATACCCCTAAAGGACCGAAGAGCAACGTTCCTCAACGAAATCATAATTATTTCAATAATCAACGTTTTCGACGTCCTCCCGTTCAAAACCTTCCTCCCGGTTGGTTTTCTGCTCACGACAAGCGTGGGAATTTGTATTATTACACCCGAACAGGCACCACAACATGGCAAAAGCCAACCGCACCACCCGAAGCGACACAGTCGCAGCCGAAGGTACCGTCTAAAGCAGCTCAGGAACAGAAGACACTACAGGACATCATCGATTCTCTCACCAAGCCAGATAGTGCTCCCAGAAGATCTGCGTCGCAAACTCCACAAACCGCCACACCCACTCAGGAGCCTAAGAAGGAAAAATGGCGATCTCTACCGATCGAAAAACAGATGAAGATATATGAGAATACGGTACGTATGAAGCTGCTCAAGAATATTTTTAGATCACTAACTGTTGCCAGCTATTCCCGCACGTGAAATACGTCGTGGACAAATTCCGCCAGAAGCTCCCGAAGGATGATTTGAAAAAGTTTGCCAAGGAGATTAATAAGAAGCTTGTCGCGTCTGATTACAAAAACAAGCGCGTTGATGACCCAACTTCGATCACTGAGAAACAGGAGAAAAAGGTCAAGAAATACGTCAAGGATTTCTTCGACCGAGCAGTTGAGAAGTTTAAGGAACATGAGAAGAAGAAGGCTGAGAAAGCCACCGATAAGCACGGTGGACCCCAGCCAGGTCATGATGCCAAGTCTATTACGGTGCCGGTTATGAATCACGACGAGGACATCGAGATGACAGACGACGAAGCGACTTCAACCACCCCTAACAGCACAGACCGAAAACGAAAGCGTGAGGACGATACGATAGATTCGCCTAGCTTAACCCCATCTGAGACCCCATCCGTGAAGCGTCTCAAGGAAGATGAAGGCGATGTTCCGAGCCCTCCGCCACCTCCACCTCCCCCTCTGGATGGTGAGAATGTGCTGGATATGGTAACGGAGCAGTATAAGGCTCTCAGAGAAGAGGACGTTGCGTTATTGCATGAGAAGGAAGCGGAACAAGAAAGGCTACGAGAACAAGAAGCCGCTCTTGAACGTGAGAACGAGCTTAATATGCTTGACTTCGAACGAGAGCAGCAAGACAAACTGGTCAATGGCAATAGCCACGTCAATCCCCAACAGCTTCCCGGGACACAGGAGGATATAAGTAATGAGTTAGCCCCGGCTGAAGATGGTAGTACAGCGATTCAGCACGGCGCCAGGAAGCATGAGGTTATGAGCCACTAGGCGGCGGCCCGAAGACCCCTAATGTAAAATCGACATTACTTGGCCAGGAGGATATCAAGAGTTACCGTTAGTCTACACTTTAGAGGCGGTCCCTACACCTGACAGAGATAACGTCTCTGTCTATGGATTTACCTAAGCCCCCAACCGAAGCCATCTCCAACACCATCCATACTACCTACCCTCCTCTCATCTCATCAACCCTTCTTGTTCATTATATTCCCATCCAACGTATCAACGCTTAATCCATCACACAGGGAAGGTTCATGGCTGCGATTGTGTTCTTTGATTTGCGAATTTATTATCATTTTTCTTCTTCCCTTTTACGCTATACAGGCCCGGTTCTGATTGCATTTTCCCGGATAAAAGGGGACACGTGGGTTCAAGGGTTCGCGTTTTTATTTTCTTCTTTCTTCATCACAGCGGCGTTTCGGTACAGGGGAAGGGGGATTATAGTGTTTGCCTTTGCATCCATCCATCGAAACCATTCATCATCACCTGGCACCGGAACATCCACGAAACAAGGGGATTTAGTTTTAAGAGACAGGGAGAGCAGCATACTACGCGTGGCTGAATAATAGGAGCATATCCCCAAAGCTAGGAAGAGAGGCGAGGAACATCGTGATCTGTGATATGCGACGCAACGGGTGCTAGGTGCTAGGTGCCGCACTAATATCCATCAATGCGGGCCTCGACACTCTAAAGACGCTGTCAGGCGTGCATGCGCGCGAGAGAACGATGTGTGGGCTGAGCGAAGGACAGACGACACAGCTGCTGGGTTTTGTGTGCCATAACAAAGGGGAAACCAGCTTCATGTGTCGAGTATATAACTTGCGGTGATTAACCAACCCATCCTGTCAATATGAGAGACAACCGAACGAGCTTTCTATAAAGAAGCCTCGTTCGGACTGCGATATCTTTTGCCTGCAAGTCTTCAAAGAGGGTTTATGTGATTTGTGTTTACGTGCATGTTCTAAGTCGTGATATCCATCGCATTACTATAATGATCCATTCATCGACTGGGTGTCTTAATGGGAGGACCCATTAAATTCTCTTTACATCATTGATCATTGATGTTTGGAATCCTGACGAGTACTTGACTTAATAATAATAATCGTGACCAATTGCTTTCATTCTTGTCGTGGTAATATACGTATAATTCCAAAGGCCTCCAGTGTTCCACCCATCATGAGATAATCGGATAATTAAGAACGAACCAGATAGCCAGCCAGCCAACCCGTTACTTTGGAAAGTAAGCTGGGTTACGTTACGTAGGTAGTATCCCGGATCAATGTAGCCGCCCATACCTATCACCATCTGCATGAAGCGCAGGATGAGATAATCCATCCCATCAAATTCATCCCATATCATCCGTGCTTTGCTTTCTTTTCCCCTCCTTCCATCTTGTCATACCATCCTCCTCCTCCTCTCCTACTCCTCCGTATTACCTACCACCTACATGTATCTTTCATCCATGTCATCAATTGCAAAAACATCCTCCCCAAGAAAATCCCGATTCGATAGATAGCTCAAAGGAAAACGAGTAAAATCTAAACAGACTAAACTCAGCTCTTAGCGACCTTCTCGAGGGCATCGAGCAAGATATCCGCATGCCCCTTCTCGAAGATCAGCATCGGCCTAAGCCGCACGGCGCTCTCGCCGCTACCGCCGATGTTGATGCCAAAGCGCTTAGCCCTGCGCAGGAACGCGTCGCGGTCGGGGTTGTCGAAGGCGATGAAGGTGCCGCGGTGCTTGCCGCGCAGGTTGTCGAACTGGCCGGGGAATTTCCTCGCGAGCCCCTCGAGCTCCCCGAATAGGTAGTCGCCGACGCGCGCCGTGTTGGAGACGAGATCGTGCCGCTGGATCTCTTGGATGATGGCGCGGAAGAGCAGCGCGCGCGCTGGGTCCCCCATCCAGGTGTTGAACTGCCGGTACGGCTTGTTGGGTCGTAGTGACGGGTCCCCGTAGTAGTAGCCGGCTGTCTGCGCCTTCTTGCTAAACGTCACCATGTCCGGCGGGTCTTGCAGGTTCCAGTGGTCGTGGGCCCAGAACTTTCCGGTGGCGCCGACACCCGTTTGAACTTCGTCGACGATTAGCAGGATGCCGTGCTTCTTCGTAATAGCGCGCAGGCCTTGGAAGAAGGCTGGTGAGGCGTGGTTATCGCCACCCTCGGATTGGATGGGCTCGACGACGACGGCGCACGGAGGAATGTGGTAGTTCTTGATGAGATGCTCCACTTCGGCGAGGGAGTCGGCTTCGGCCTTAGCGTTTTCTTCAGCATGTTCCTCGAGAGGGTACTTGAGTTGAGGGAAAGTGGCTTGCGGCCAGTCAAAGGCTGGGATATCCAGCTTGTGGATGGGCTTGGATCTAGTTGTGGAAAGGGTACCGAACAGGCGGCCGTGGAAAGCGGTCTTGAACGAGAGGATGGAGAGTTCCGAAGCACCAGGTGACTGGTTCAACATGGACGACTCCAACTCCTCCTGGGTAAATTCAACAGCAGGGCCACCCCGATCCCGTTGGCGCCGCCACATGAAGGCTGCTTTGTACGCCGTTTCGTTCGCGTCGGATCCAGCCATACCTGTGAAGACTTGGTTGAGTCCTTTAGGCGCTACCTGAAGGATACCCGTCTCTAAGATGTCGGCCCAGGTATGGGAGGGGAAGTTGCCCAACGCGGGCCGGTTGATTAGTGCCGAGACCATCTCGGGACTCTCAGCTGCCTTCTTCAGAGTCGGGTTATTGTAGCCGACGGGTATCGAGGCAATTTGGGCATAACTTAGTGAGACACGGTCAGTTTACACCAGGTAGGCAGAGCGCAATGGCCTAAATAGCAACAGACTTACACATCGAGTAGAGCATTGCCATCCGGGTCGACGATGTAGTTCCCAACGCTCTTTGTGTAGTCTGCAAGCATGTTCAAGCTTCGGGTATCGAATACTTGGTCCAATTTGGCGATGTACTCCTTAGACGCCGGCCCAGGAATCTCCGTCTTTACCACAGGAGCCTCGGGCTCACCACTAAAGTAACTGTTCATTCTGACGCCGGATACTGCAAGCTGACGCTTTGCTGTCCGAGAGAATGTTGACGCCACAGGAGAAGACCTCGAGACGGCGGAAAGAGACCGCAAAGCGGCTCCATGGCGAAGGGCAGCCATGATTGTCTAATTCCCGACCAAGCTGTTGGCCACTGAGTCTCACTAAGCCTAGGTCACCAGAGAGCTAAGCAAATGAAATGGCCAATTGGCTCTAAATAAATAAAAACTTCTATTCCTCCTCTATAGGGATTTCTACAAAGACCCTGACTCGACAGGAGAGAAAAAGAGAAAGTTGAGAGACTTAATAACAAGTCAGGTCTCAATGGAATAATAAACGATAAAGCAACAGTTATCGCCCTTATCATTCCTTAGCGGGGTGGCCGGACATAGCAAACCAAGCTTTTGCGGGGTCCCGAGTCAGTCTTCTGATTGGAGAATGCGGCAACGTGACGAGCTATTTGGGCTACGTCAGCGATATTCGGGCGATAGCTCTTTACGTAACGGGTCACTACTGGACACTACTAGACACTAAATGGGGCACTACCCGCCCTATCGTGACCCTATCGTGATGCCTGCCCCGCAATTTAGTAGTACTTACAAGAGTCTAAAGCAGTTGGTCGCAGTTGGACAAGCCTCGGGTCCCTGAACGAGCGCCATTGCCCCGGCTCCAGGCGACGGGCTAGAATTAGAAATTGCAGTATACGGAAGGTCTATGCGATATCGTCTCTTCGCCTCATGATCCGTATCCACTCATCAAGCTCGCCGAGTTCCCGACATCGCTCTTTGATATCGTGATGAAGCCAGACGAATACCACGGCTACGGCCGTACATCGATACAGTTCTCGCCCAAAAGGACGAGTGGGTTATCAGGGTGGTAGAAATGTGAACATGCATATTACTCGTCTAAGATGACCCAATGCAACGTCTATCTTATGGTATAGCAATCAATATAATTTAAGTTGCATACTCGTGGCCGTAGGTGGCATCCAGCAGATGCGGAAGCGGTTATGCATGCAACCTCTTTAGCGAACTCAGCGCGTTGGTTATGAAGTCTAGACCAGCTGATTTCATAGGGGAGAAAAAGACGCCATACACCATACTTATTGGAAGTTTGTCAGCCACTGAAGCTTAAAGGCTTATAGGTTAAACATTCGTCTTATACGATAAGAAGCGTAACGAGGGCAAAACGATAAATTTCACAAATGATATATAATATATTGTATCCATAGATACTCCTATTGTCAAACCCTCGGTTCATAAGACACACTATCCAAACATTGCTATAGAAAATACATTGTTCTCATATCTTGGTTACTAACGCGAGTCGAATACCATAATACGTTCCACTCTTCTCATAATACCACAGCACGATACTCATCTTCACCAGTAGTAAGTCAAAATGTTTACTTCATTGTTATATGATATAAATTGCATATCAGAGGATAGGCCCTTTCGGTAAGGAAATTAGCCCCTGATCTCATATGGAAGGGTTCTCATTTCATGATAGGGGTATTTATAGCAGACAAGTGGCCTTTATAGTATAGGTAGGATTTGGGACTCCTCGCGTAACGACCCGGTTGTCATTCTAGGCCTCTAGGTTCGCCTCGTAGCATTATATATATGACCCTTGACCACTTTGTTTCCGAGCTGGATACACGATAACCCGAGTTGGTTTAATATCAGCGGACATTAGGTAAATTAAAGAGCCTCCTTATATTTAAACTGTGACTCCATGGCCAGTTGAATATAAACTTAAATATCGTTATGCTCAAGCTCTTGTTTCACTCATAGGAATTGAGGTAAGGGCACAGAATATGTAGACTTGCGCGTAGTTACGTCTAAGACTCGTTAGGGAACTAATCAGTATTCTTAACGATCCGAGATAAATGATGAAGAAGAACTTGTTTGCGTCTAAGGCACTTTCAAGAATAACTACGATCCAGGACGGAATTGTAATATTGAAATGTCTCACGTATATATGCTTATAAACCCGACTGAGGAACTTGCTATACTGAAAAGATCTGCAAATATTTATAGCTATATGCTCGAATGATGGGCTTAACGCAGATATTATTCTTACCGAAATATCGCAATGATACGCAACCTGTTAGCACATCCTATTTACATAAATCTCTATCAAGAATACCTAGAGTATCATACCAGCGAGCGCCACGGTTACTAAAGAATGGCGTACGAGGAATTCTCAGGGACGTCAAGCTTCATTCGGCCCTCAAACTAAAGACACATACACACAGCTGGCCCTGAACGATCCCAGTGACACATAACAACGTTGAATTGGTACTTGGTATACTGGGACTTATCACAATGCGGATCAAGAAGCTTAAGCAGCAACTACGTTGTTGCAACTGGAGCCTCAATTGTTACTTAACTCAAAACACGAATTTATGTATAGTAGGGACTCTTTATGCCATGAGAAATCCCCTGGCTTAAGGAGATAATCCCCCCTTATGGGACCAAGGGGGACAACCGGTCAACTCTTCTACTCAGGGGTACAGAGCCTACCCTTCTGATAAAGCCTTGCTTCACATAGAGCTGCCTCATTCCAAGTTAAAAAGCGCGAGAGCGACTGCGATGTTACGCGAGGAGCCTCAAACGTCATTGGCTAAGACCACCACCAATTTGTGTACCGTAGGGTCTCTTGTATCCTGTGAAACCCCTTATTCCGGGAAGAGTATTGGGCAACGTCTTGTCGCTTAGGAATAAGGGGCTGGAGTGGCTGGCTCCCCTTATTAGTACGGCAGGCAAAGGGTCTCGTCTCAGGACAAGAATGAAGAAGGTGGGTGGGAGTGGTTTAAGTTAATGAGAAAACATCCGTATGCAAGCCGACGGCGTATCTAACTAGGCGAGCACAAATTAAGAGTCAAAAAGCGAATAGGTACTTGTCGCTATGGAAGAGGTGGATAGTAGCCAACATCATAGTGAATGAAACTTGTCTATCACAATAGACTTACCTGAGGTTAGGAAAGGCGTAACTATAGGCTACTCAGAGTCTCTTGGCCTGTCTATGAAGGCTAAGGGGGTTTGTCTTATATTTCGAATCCGTCACAAATTCTCACCCCTTTTCGAATGAACCACGAGAATTAGTAAACAAATATCCGTATATATCCATTCTATGTCATCATGCGTAGTAAGAAGTCTGGGCGTATGCATGTAAGATACCTGAGTATATTATAGCCTTTCCAATTTCCGATGATCCGGGGATGCTGTGCGAACGCCCGTGCCGACTCCAGGCGGCATACCTGCATATCAGAAATGTCACCGTATCATTACTTGCTGCCGGTAGCACGGGAGAGGCTATTTCCGGAGCTAGTCAACGCGGCTGGTCAAGATGTACATTCATACGCCTCCCCCGGATGAGAAATTGCGTTGGGGTAGGTATGCGCCTCATAGATGATGTGAGCCTGTGGTACCGTACGTAAACGGATATGAACCAAGTTGAGACCAACACTAATTTCGTGGTCAAAGGTTCGCGTATTCTTGCACATATAGTCAACTCGGCTGAAACATGAGGCAGTCCAGCCTAGATGTAGGGCTGAAGAACATCTAAAGAGAACTCATTTCGCTGATATATCCTACTTCAGGTATAATCGCGAGCCACGAGACGCGCCACAAACATACCTACATGTATCGTTTGGTAGGTATCAACACTGCACCGGTACCTACCCATATACGCTACATGAAACAGGCACTCTGCAGTCGAGCTCCTTCTGCAAGGAACCATTGCGTGATCTGATGAGATCTGTCATATTTCGGTTCTTTCTTTTCTTTTCCCTCCTCCTTTTTCTCGGGTCGCACGACATGAGATTTGTTGCGGCGGGAACAACCCGGGGCGGGCGTCCTAGCTGATACCTAAGTACACAATAAGTAATTAGGAATCGTGCAGCCGAACGCAGTGGCGCGACGGCCAATCAGCACGCACGCATTTCGTCTACCTGGCCGAAGGATTTCGGTGGAGGAATCGCTGAGGCTCGACGGTGTGGGCTTAACCGTAATTCGACTAGGTGCGAGGGCCACTTCGGAAATTTGATGGCAAATTCGATGAAGAAAACGTGGCCGCGTACGCTGACCCGTGGCTCCGGGGCTTGTGTGGTTCGGTACGGAAAAAGAAACCCTGGGTGAATGCTTACCAACTTACTCGGTACCGGTTGCTATTTACCTACTCTCTACTATGTATGGTTCGGGACCGATGTGTGGTCACGGAATACTGCGATGCTTGTTTCTATATACTCTTGGAAAGAGATGGTCTCAATGGGTCGCCTTCAAGACCTAATGCCTATGCCAACTCACCGACGGCGCCCCTTGCAGAAAGCGCCAGCCTACCTGCAAAGAACACCGGTGGAATTTCACCTTACTGCAGGTCTAGTGTATCAAAACCCTTAGCGCTGCGGGTAAGATAGGAAAGCGAAATTGCTGTGGATCTAGTAGGGCTGCCGCTACCTAGCTCGCCCGGCTTAAGCACGAAGGCTCGTGTTCAACTCGTCGCCAGCGCTCAGTGACGTACCATAGCTTCAGGTCGAAGGTCGGATCGTAGATCTTGAAGTGATTCAGATTCCGGATGGCAAGTCCGGACTTCCATGGCCTGCCAGTCGCGATGGATCGCGTACTAAGCAGCTAAGCATTGCTTGTCAACCTTGGCTGGGATAGTTGGCACAGCCGGCACTTGGTGCGGATATCTCCAGCGAGTCGTGGGAGGGGCATGTGAGTCCCAAGGCATGTTGAGCGTATCTCATGAGCTCGACGTTGTGAGGAGAGGCCCGTGGCATGTTCAAGACCGTGGGGAGCCCGATGGCACTCGCCGATGTGGAACGATCGCGGCTCTTTTGCCCCTCGGGCTCGCGATATGATCCCGAGGCTCTCTGGGTCTCCCTTGATAGAGTATATGGTCAGGTCGGACGATGTCGTCATTCGCGATATGATTTGGACTCGAACAACCACGGATTTACGAACCAACGCACAAGAGGTCGAGGTTTACTGGCCACTGGGGGAGGTGGGATTACGTCTCCTTTTGATAGCGGTCCTTGGTGTCTTGGATTATACGAGCTGGCCACGTTGGATATGCGCGATATCGCGCGTGTCTCGGCCCTAGATAGATAGATGTTCTCACTGGCGGACTTCATATATAGGTGTGCTGTGGCTAGTTCAGCATCACGAGAAGACGGGATGTCGGCATGCCGACACAATGAAGAACTGGAGGGCGATGCTGAGTTCCGCATGGATGATCCTTGATTTCTTTATACCGGTAGTACTAATTCTTAGGAAGGGGTTACAAGACTATTCGAGGTGCGTAGACTCCCTTACCCAATGAGCCTCATCATGAGTTGTGAGATGTGAGCTCGTAATCATGTCAGCCAGTAGGTTAACGACGTCCTGTTGAGATAGTTGGTCAAGGTCAAGATATCGGGTTACTGTAGACAAGATTCAGCAGTCGAATTCTAGGCAAGCCAAGCTGAGCGGGCCCTGTCTTCGATACGAAGAATCTAGAAGCTCATTGGTGCAATGATTTGCATCGGAGATTATTATTGTCTTTTCCTTGCTGGGCTAAGGTGGTAATTGCTGATCGTCAGGACTCTCAGACCCTCAGCTTGCCTTGCATAAATACGTGGATATACGTACTCCCTATCGCTGTATATACCTATTATTGTCGTGTTGAGTCTGCCGTCTGCGTCGTTTTGTGGCGATGATGCGGTAGCAATTGAGTTTTAGTGCCTGCGTCTAGTTAAGATATGGACTGATTGGAACATTGAAGGGATGGAGAACTCCCGTTTTCTCAACTCATATCATATGTTTGTTCAACGCTATGATAAAATCGACAAGACCGTTTCACCTGCACATGTAAAACAACTGTCGATGAATTTTTTATCCCTCTTACCGGGGTGGGATGGTGGTGGATAGACTCCATATTCTTAGATGATATTTCTGATAATTATTTCTACTGTGTTGTATTCCGGAGGATCTGAGGAACCTGAGCGTCATATCATAGAGTCTGGGTATGACAAGCTTGATTTGTTGAGCCTGTTCCTGTTACAAATTCGCTAGAATGGCTATGAAAAGAGGGAAAAATTGGCCTTCTGCGTGAGGCTAGTGAGCCACGACGCCATAGCAAACATCGATAGCCCTGACATGCCGTCAGTATATGCAGGTACGTACTAGTGCTATGTAGGCCAGCCATGGCAAACGACACCGAGTGGGATGTGTTCTAATTACTGCAGATACGTAAAAACGCGGAGAATGCCGCATCTTAAAAGAAGCTGCCGGCTTTCAAAGTTGGAGAATATTGAGCCTCGAAGCCGCTTAGACCACTCAGAGGGACAGATTCCTAACGACGGCGCCGGCGGGTGGGTTTCTCACAGACCCATATCATTAAACTTGATGCTACCGGGGCTTTCCCTAGCGAAGTTGAAGAGACAGCGACCTTGTTCGCGGTGGGCTATAGCAACGATGATAACAATAATAATACAAATAATAACAAAAATAATAAGACGAAAGTATACCCGCTCAGTAATATTGCTGAATAAAAGTCTCATTTCAAATTTTTTTTCGTTAAAATTCTAGGAGAAGGTCTGACAAGCTTACTTTTTTCATCTTCTTTTCGCTTCGATTCTTACATCCTTCCGTTTCGAGCAAAGGAGGCTGACCTTCACTTCTCACATTCATTCGTTCCCGGATACGCCAATATTGCGCCTTCTTTCGTTGGCAATATTATTATTAACCAATGCACAGAAATCCTAGATAATTTGCCCGCTCGATTTTCCGCTTAGCAATCCTCCCTAATCATGAACTAAAGGCTAGAGGCGAAGGAGGTGTAGTTGAACCTGTTATAGCGACGCTTAGATCCAAGGGGGAATTAAGGCTCGAGGTTAAAATCAGCGAAAGGGAAAAAAATAAGTCGAAGCAAAATCAGGAAATGGTTCACCTGGGGGCGGAATAGAGACAGGGACTACGAGATCGATTTACGCCAGGGCACACCTAGCAAGCTACGAAGCTGCAAATCATATTGGACAATTCAAGCTTAGCCAGCAAGCCGTGTCCAATCCTGTCATCCTATCCGCCGTCTTGTCCAACGGTAGAGATCCTACCGCTGAACGGCATCAACCATTGGGGAGGAGGGGCTCGACAGGCTTGACGGGGTCGCTCCCGGGTGCATCGCGTCGGTGATAGGCTGCTGTACCTGCATACCCCTGCTCGCCTTGTAAAGGCTGCAAGAAAAAAAGATCCCAAAAGGACGGGAGCAAGGGTCGTGTCCATGTATAGTCCATGTATGTTGTGTGAGCATCCATCCGATACCACCTACACCAACATACACGCGACAACCCTCAGGACGCGTCCAACCGTCTCTCCTCTTTTATCCTGACTGGTCCGCCGAATAGCAAACAAGCTACTTCACCTCCGACCCATTTTCTCGACCCTCTATTTTCTCTATCCTCTTGTCCTGCCCTATCTTTCACCTCGTACCTGGGGAACCTACTACTAAATTATTTTCTACTTTCGTTTTTCTCGTCAAATCCAGGATTAGGTGGTCCGCATAAACGGCCTATACCTGTCTGTCAATATCTGTCAATATCCATTCTTTCCTGTTTATTCTCTCGCTTATACCTACATATCACGGCCCCAGGCCCGTCATTCGTTTGCTCCATCTAGCTTTTAGCTCTTGGTCATTGCTTTGCTTTAACTAGCCCGGCAATTGACCTCTACGGACATATCCTGCACACCTCGGGAACCTATCGCCTCATGTATATCCCGGTTGGCCAGGTGCATATAGTATATACCGACATCTTGCGGACGCGGTAATCGACCGCCCAGACCGCTAATTCTTTTGTATCGGAACATTTTCGCTATTCATCCCGCGGCGGATCGGTTCATTGACCTTTCCTCAAGTGTCTAACTTGAGGGAGTCGACTGCCGGGGTATTTGTTCGGCCCCGTGTTCTAGACACGCCGAAGAGACAGAGTTTCAACTTTGGTCTCTGATCTCGCGCCCCTCCAGCTTCGTTGAGGGGAGCGGTAATAAGAAACTAACCGAACCGGTGGTCTCTTTGACCACTACTGGAATCGCCCGACGGTGGTGGGCCTTGCTGCCCCTAACCGACACACCGACCTTTGGTGTTTCTGCACGCAATTCCAACTAATTTGAAGCGATTGGGACTGTCCAACGGCGGTTGGGCTACATCGCTTCAGTGAAGACATATGTGGTGGCCTTCGCTTAATTATATTGATAATACCATTTTCAACATGGCTAGGTACCGCATTCTCGGCATGGCGCTGGGTACTATTGCCTTGCTCGCGACAGCAGCGATTCTGGCGCTCGAATCGATCATAGCGCAGGGACTGTGGATGTTGGCGTCTCCGGTTAAAATCGCTGCGGTTATCGCATTAGCATGGCAGGCATTAATGCTTATAATATTGATCATCCTTCTCGCCGGATGTTTCGAACGGACCACGGAGTATGGTAAAGGGAAAAGCAATGGTATCTGGTTTGCATTGAGTCTCCTCGCCAGTGTGCTGGCGTCTGCTGCATCTGTTGTGATGCTGGTTATGATGGGAAAATCTGAAGACATGCCCGGAACCCTACTTCAACTTCCATCGGGTAACTTTCTGGTTGGGGCTTCCGTGGCACTCGTATGTGCTTTCGTGGGGCAACTCACCTTCATCGTCGTCTACTTCGTTGCACATCGGTTGCCCGACTCGGAGCAGGCGCTATCCCTCCACACTAACGAAGACAGCTCCCGTATGCCGGCGATACACGTAAAGTCTATTCCTTATGCTCGAACAACGCCCGCTACGAGCCAAACAAATATCAAAACACGAGCGATGACGGATTATTCAAGTCGACCAGGCTCAAGTGGTGGCCGTTCAATGGCCGAGACTATGAGCTCTATTCGCACTTCCCTTTCCCAAGTCGTGCGCCCTACGGGATCCAGCAGTAGAGCACAATCGATGAGCTCAAGGACCGGCCGTCGCCCTCCTTCGCTTGAGTCGCTTGGTTATCGGGAGCGCTCAAGCGTGACGGAGGATGGTTTTGACTCTTGGGACACCTCTTCGGTTGACCCCCAAAACCGACAAATAGTTGTGGATACTAGTCCCCCCATCCGTGCCCGCTTCTTGGAAACAATTCCGGCAAGCCCGACAACGAGTAGAAGTCCGAGCCCAGGGTGTCCGTTGGATCTCGAACCTCCCAAGCGCAATCGTAGGAGTCGGAGCTATAGCCCTCTTCCCAAGGCACAGTACGAACGCAGCGTGACGCCACAGTCGGCATCGGGTGAGCTACATATTCACCCACTCTTCCGATCTGATTCACCGGCTCCTCCGGCGGCTACTCCCGGAACGGTGGTCATTGCGGCGCCCAACGCGGGACAAGTAATATCAGAGAAATCCCTCACGAGAATGCGGAGCGGTAGTCTGCCTACGGGGCCAGGTAACTTGAGCCGTCAAGGAAGTTACGATAGCTTCCGCAAGACACCGAGTCCTAATGCCGATCGCCTTCGGCCCGAAGAACTGGGCGGCGAGAGGAAAATGACACCTCCGATTCCCGAGTGGATTTTGAGTGCCGGATCGAGAACGAGTCTGACGGAGTATCAAACCAAACGATTGCGGGATCGTGAGTCCGCAGAGGAAATCGCAAGCGTCTCCTCCTAATGGGGACGGTACGACTGATGATGTGTATGACTCGTGATTGATTTCTGTTCTTGAAAAAGCCTGGGAAAGGGGAATCGGATTTTTGGGGGGACTTGGAAGATACCACTGTCATTTAGCGCGGCGTTGAACTACATTCTACACCTCGGAAGAGGGTCCTATCATTCTTTCCCGGTAGGTACTAGGTATTGGCACCTAGTATATGGGAGGTAGAAGGTAGATATTCCAGTGAGAAATGAAATAAATAAACTAATAAATCCAACCGAACCTGGTTTGATACGTGATAGAGCAATGCATTCGAGGTTGATGCGACTTCGAACAGCTGACTGACCTGATAGGTATTGGAGCACTGGGCCTTTCCAAGGCTCGGCGAGGGAGTAGCTGAGCTCAATTTGTGTGGCCGGCTCGAAACTTGGGGACCTCGTGCTTCGAATGAATGGGGTCTGTATGTGAGGTCTTGGGTGGTATCAATGATACGCGTTGTATATACACTTACATGTCTAGGACTTTTGTGTCGATTTGGTGGTGATTGGTATTCTATGTAGTAACCCACTCAATCCCAATCAAAAGCTTCAACTTTGAATGTTCATTGTTGTCTCTTGACGTAAGTAAACAATGCATGTGTAATACATACAGTATATAATACACGAATATTATATACTACATAGCATGACGGGTAGGATGTTTCAGACTTTTTTCTTGTGTATTCAGCAACATTATAGATCATTATAGAAGTGAGAGGCAACTGATAGCCTCATCGCCTTCCTTGACGCCTAAGTAAAGATCCAGTCATATGCCTACCTTTTCATAGAAGGTACCCACTAATAGACCCCGCATCTTCAATGTTCTGGTGAGTGCGACGTTGAAGAAGTAACTGCCCGAATACAGTATCCCATGGTCATTACCTAAAATTATAGTGCGGTAAGCAGGACCTCGGTGGTACATCCAGTAGCACTGAGGCAAGTAGGCAAGTAGCAACATTTGAAGTACCAACGTACAGTAGCAAGTAGCGCTAGCCGCCGCCACTGCCCGTCGGCGACACATCATAAACTGCTACCTGAAATTCAAAGCCTCTGATCAGACTTTCCACACCCGTCGCTTTCCACCATCTCCCATAAACCATAAACATAATTCTTTCTGTTTCTGGTCGGAGCTCAGAGCACACAAAAGCTGCCAACTCTCACAACAATTTCTATCTCTTTGACTCCGACTGAAGTTGCCGGCTCTACTTTTCCAAGCCGACTATATCAATTTGTGACCCCTCCGCAATTCCTACATCCCACATTGTCCAACAACTCCAGCTATTTTGAAGCTGCCCGCCGCCAAGATGAAGGTCACTTTCAAGGTATGCATTCCCGATTGACTGCATAGGTCTTTTGTTGCCTCGACCTTAATTACTACCTACCGCGCCTTTTGCTCTACTTGGACCAACTGACATTTTCAACTCGTCTACAGGAGCTGTCGAACCAGAAGTTCACGCTCGATATCGAGCCTACCGATCTTGTATGTCGTCATCCTATCATCGTCAACTATCACTACCTCCGAGCCCAACTCCGTAGCCGCCCCATATACGAACTTTCTTATTCTGACTGAACTACAGGTTTCTACCTTGAAGCAAAGAGTCGCCGAGGAGAAGGGATGGGATGCCAAAGCTTTGAAGCTCATCTACTCCGGTATGCCTTTCCTCTCTTGTTATATCTGTCTGATGCTATATGGATACTAAACTACGCGCAGGCAAGATCCTCAAAGATGAAGAGACAGTGGCAGCCCACAAGATCGAGGAGAAGGGCTATGTTGTTTGCATGGTGAGCAAGGTATGTATCACATATAAGCTGGCTTAACTCCGTAGATTATTGCTAACGTCTAGTAGCCTAAGCCTACTCCCGCCACTGCTGCCGCCTCGTCAAGCGCGGCCCCCGAGACACCTGTTCGATCCGCCGTCGCTACTCCTGCTGCCCCGGTCGCGCCTTCTCAGCCACCAGCTGCCGCCGCGGCACCTCCGGCTACGCCCTCTCCCGCCTCCGCTAGTACCGGCCTCGGTGATAATTCTATGGCAATGGGTGAGGCTCGAGCCGGTGTTATCGCTAACATGGAGGCCATGGGTTTTGAGCGATCCCAGATCGAGGCTGCTTTGCGCGCAGCTTTCTACAACCCGGATCGCGCTGTCGAATATCTTCTAAACGTAAGTCTAGTAGCTAAACCATTCAAGTTATCTCCACTTTTAACACTTTCTATAGGGCATTCCAGAGAATGCTCGTCAACAAGAGACGCAGCGAGAAGCACCCCCGGCCCAACCTACAGGAGGCGCTGCCGCTGCCGCCGGTGCGGCTACTCAGCCAGCCGAGGCCGAAGCTGAGGGAGGCCCCGTCAACCTCTTTGATCTGGCTGCGCAACAGGGTCGAGGAGGAAGCCGCGGAGGAGCAAGTGGTACTGCCCAGGCAGCAGCAGCCGCAGCCGCCGCCGCTGGTGGTCAGACCCTTGGCAACCTAGACTGGCTGCGCAACAACGCGCAGTTCCAGCAGCTCCGACAGGTGGTCCAACAGCAACCTCAGATGCTTGAGCCGATTCTGCAGCAGCTGGGCGCCGGCAACCCCCAACTTGCGCAAGTGATCTCCCAAAACCCCGAGCAGTTCTTGAACCTGTTAGGCGAGGCTGGTGATGACGACGCGCCTCTTCCCCCTGGAGCTCAGACCATTGCTGTGACAGAAGAGGAACGTGATGCCATCGAGCGAGTAAGTCTTGTTCCTAGAAAAGTTTCTTTTTGACTATGCGCAAAGCTAACTGATATATAGCTGTGCCGACTAGGTTTCGACCGAGACGCGGCGATCCAGGCCTACTTCGCCTGTGATAAGAACGAAGAGCTAGCCGCAAATTTCTTGTTCGATCAACCGGAGGACGACGAGCCGCCTCAGAACTGATTTGCGCGGCGTAAAATAACCATATTATCTCTCCATCACTCACGATCTCCGATCCATACAAGCCAGCCTCATTACGATATCCGATGTGGCGCCTCACTCTCGCGCTAATATCCCCTCTGTTAATGGCTATTATTTGCTCTGCATAATGCTTCGTTCTGTCGGGGGGCGGAAAATTCCCTTTGAGCTTTTGATAGGGTAGCCCCTCTCTC
Organism: Hypomontagnella monticulosa; assembly: GCA_902825475.1. Classification (NCBI taxonomy): domain Eukaryota; kingdom Fungi; phylum Ascomycota; class Sordariomycetes; order Xylariales; family Hypoxylaceae; genus Hypomontagnella; species Hypomontagnella monticulosa. Next base: position 756,817 of record CADEBF010000011.1, on the reverse strand, counting down.
TCCCTTCCTCCAACTCGATACGCACACAAATACAGCAAGGGTCTCCCGATTTCCCCCTTCTGGCCTTTTCCCGAAAAATACACGTACGTATACGTACATACGTACTTTTTATTTTCGGAATGAGGCCTCCTGCTGGTTCGGTTCGCGGGTTTTCTGTCCCGTGGAGAAAAAGAAAGAGGAAGACAGGAAAGGAAGTTGAAGGAAGGCTAGATGAACCAAGTCCGTAGCTTAGTTCTGAATTCTACACGCTGATTTCCCCGTATTGCCTTCTCTTCCTAAATGCTTACCTAGTACTTAATAAGTAATGACTCTTTCGGTGTATGTGTGAAGTAATCATATCGACATGTATAATACGTAGATTACCAATATAAGGAGATCGGTCAGTATTGGTTAACATTGTATTTTTGGCCTGCTATTTTCTTTGTAAATGCAGCATCCCAGCTGAAGAGAAGAAAGCCACCGTAAGCTCTCGTTGATGCATAGTAAGTAAGGCCAACAACCCCCCTTTCTCCTTTTTAGTCCTCCATGCTAGGAATTTGTAAGTACCTCCCACAGCATCCATCTAGCTCCAAAGCAACCGTGCAAGCTAAGGAAATGGGGTATCATAAAACAAGCTTGCAGGCGTTGCTTCTGCCACCTGTACTACGACACGACTACGCTGCTGTTGCAGGTATAGCAGCGGCGTCTTCCTCGATAACCTCCCCGATAGTCTCCATAGCAGCTTCAGCTCCACCAGCCTGGCCCTTCTGGCCACCGGCCGGCTGCTCGTCGTCCTCATCGTCCATAAGACCCGCAGCACGTCTCTCCTCCTTGAGACGACGGATATCCTCGTTATGCTCCTTGACTAGCTCGGCGTGCTCGGCCATGATCTTATCACTCTCCTGCCACCCGCTCTGGTGCGCCTTGTACTCCTCGATGTCGATGTTGACTTTCTTCTCGCCGCGCACCATGACCGTAGCATTAATGCGGCGCGGCCGCAGGTTCTCCTCCCGGTTGAACTTCAGCTTCACCGCCCGCCGCGTCTTCTCTGGGAACATGGCGGAGATCGTCTCGAAGTCTGTCCCGAACATGCCGAGGAGACGGTAGAATTTTTCCTGGGCTCGTGTTAGCATATCATGTATATATATCCTCTTGATCCTTGGTAAGGCGGTGCTTACGGTTTCCTCGTCAGTCCAGTGATTAGGCCCAGTTTTGCGGCTCTCTCGCCTATATGAAGACGAGGTAGTCAGATGGGAGAATTCGTCCTCTTCAACGGTCTCGAGAGACGACATATCCCGATGAGCCGCGTGCCGATCCACCACGAGCGACTGCTGGTTGATAATAATCTGACCATCCACAACCTCGTAGCCAACGGACTGCTGTCCACCTGCACTGACCGAAGCGCCCAAATTCCTGGCCCGGGCAATAGCCGACTCTCTTCCGTTTTCCTCGCCTTCTGCCGGAGTACCTGCCCGCGAGCCCGACTCATCATCATCATCATCAGGAATACCTAGGGCTCGCTTCTGCTTTGCGAGCTTCTTCTGCCGGAATCTCTCCCGCGCTTCTCGCGCACGCTCCTCGATGGCATCCGCGTGCTTGAATCTTTTCCCGATGCCCAGATCCTTGGTCAGCTCGGCCATCTTCATCGTGGTGTGGTCCACCGTCTGGTTCTCGGGATCCTCTTCGGGAGCCTCTTCGGGAGAAGGCGAATTCCTGCGCCGTCTATATACCCTCTTGGGTGGGGGAGCTGCCTCCTCGCCTTCTGGAGCACCCTCTGCAGGGCCCTGTTCACTGGCCTCAGGCGCGGCCCGCTTGCGTGGTCGCTTCTGCTTCGGCCTAGCAGCGCCTTCTGTTCCGGCATCACTGGTTGCGGGGGGTTGGCGCTTGCGATATGTCCTCTTCTTCTTCGGAGCTGGGGTACTGGATTCATCAACCGGAGTAGAGACCGCAATCGTATCGGGGACCGGGGCCGGAGATGGAGGAGCGGTGGGTGGCGCGATTCTAGCTTGTACAGGAGCGGACGAGGGCGGCGTCGGAGCGTTTGCGGTAATTGCGGGTTGGGAGGTGGCAGCAGCTGGTGCGGCTGAAGTAGTGGGCGTGGGTTTCTCTGGTTGCGTAGCCGGCGGGGTACCTAATGCCGCAACCTCTGGCGCCGGCGTCTGTTGTGTAGGTCTTCCAACTGGAGGCGATATAGACACCGAGGGGGATGGGCGGAGTGGCTCGTTTGCAGTTGATGTCGGCTCGGGAACACTTTCAGCAGGTGCTGGAGTTGATGCTGATGGAGCTGATGATGTTTCGGTAGCTATGGAGGGAGTCGTTGCAGGCGCCTTTGGCTTAGACGCTTGAGGTACCTCTGCTTCTACCTGCGGCGTTTGCCTAGGGGTCTCTTTCGGGGTTGCTCGTATTTCATGGCTGGATGACTCAACCTGGGGGGCAGGAGGAGGAATAGCGGCAGCAGCAGGTGTGGGAGTCGACGTTTGGGACGCCGGCGCCTCAGCGGTAGGAGCTCGGGTAGTGCTGCTGGATGCAGGCACAGAAGGGGCTTGTGACGATGAGGCAGCGGCGCCTGGTCGACGGGGAGCGACCTTTGGCTTGAAGGACAAGCCCCCGGTCTTTTTCAGCATAGAACTCATGGCTACTAATGCCTATAAGTGCTATATCTGAGAATGTGTGGTGTGCATTGCCTCTCTAAGGATTGTTCAACCTTGAGCTCTCAACAATGCAATTGACAAATTTTGATGAATAGGTATCTGCCTGGTTAATATGTAGTGATTAAGAGCATGCCTGGGCGTGCACTTGAGTGAAAGAGATGAATGATTAGGTGGGGTGGTGGGATAATCTGCCAGGATTGTCGATTGGTTTTTTTAGATATGAAAATGAGAAAAAAGTCCAGGTTCCAAATCCATTGCTTAACGCTAATTCACGCCCACATAACCGGAAGATACAGAACGTATGTACCCACCTAGACACCTACCCGTTAGCCTATCACCATAATTCTAGTTACAAGTAATTACTATGTAGGCACAGGGGAGAATCTATTCATTGAGTGTTCACATAAAGTAGAAGGCACGGACCACACCGATTCTTGTCACGGACGGCGCAGGGCAGACGCTGGCCATTGCGAAGGCAATCCAGACAACTAATATTCTGCCCCATCCAAAATTGGATTAGCGCGCCTTTTCTCGATTTCAACTTCGATTTTTCGTTCTACAACTGCAGCCCAGTCTTCACCCTTCTCCTCCCATTACTTTCACACCCGTTTCCTTGACGGCAATTGTATTCATCGGCGCGAAGGCACTCCTTTCCCTTGATCCCTTCCGGATCAGCGTACGGATTCTTTAGCCAGGAAGGCGCTTTTACATTCTATTTTTTCCTGAATCCTCTTCGCCTACCATTTCATTACGCTACACGCTCCTCCTTTTCGCCGATCCCATTCGCTTTCCCGCCTTTCGTTTGTTCCCTAACCAACGTCTACGTATCCCTTTACAAAAAATCTATTCTCCTCTCATGCCTCTGTCCACTTCACCTACAACTGCGCCTCTATCGACTCGCGTCAAGATGGAGGACCGTAAGCGTCCTGCTATCAGCAGCACCGACGATATCGCCCCTCCAAGCAAGCGCCAGGCTGTGAATGGTAGCAGTAAATCTAAAGACGACACTGACGTGAAGGAAGAAGCATGGATCGAGGTAAGTGTAATCGTCACGACCTATACCCCTCGAATCAACGTTATCGGCCGAAATGTGGTCTCCAACGCGTTGTCGTCATCAACACCAGACGATTTCACCCTAGCACGAGACCTTCGTAGCCTTTGTTTCAAGTTGTCATCGGGACATTCTACTCACCATCTCAGTACTGATGCGCGGCTCTGCTGTCATCAGCGTACCATTCCACCACCTTCCCTGCTCTGATACCCTCCCGCGCTTGACTGTATAGCCTGATCCGAGTTGCCTCGTTATTACGTATATTTACGCCCAGCCAACATGATATTATACAAAAGGAAATGGAGTCGCTGACAGATATGGATTGGTTAGGACTATCAAAAGGATGCTATCTACCGACAGATGCTCGAGTACAAGCGAGAGAAGGCTACGCTAGAAGCCCAGCTAGACGAAGTACAAAGACAGTCGGTACACCATGACGATCACATTCGAATCGTCGATAACTGGTGGCTCCAGGTGCGTCTTAGTTAGCCGAATTGGAAAACAACAGGAGGGTGCTAACCTAACTCATAACAGCTACTACAAGAAATCGAATTGCTCCTTGAAGGCACAATACCCTTCCAGCAAGAATCTGACGGTAAGGACGTTCAATGTTAGTAAGAGTGTGCAGCTTACTGAGACAATGCTTAGACCAGCTTTTCCCCACACGCACCGGTTTCGAGGATCTAGAAGAATTCGAGTCCCATATGAGCAAAAACGCCTCGACTATCAAGAAAATGGTCGAGACAATACTTGGCCGCCTTAGTGGGGCTCGCAGCAAAGTTGCCCCCGATATTTCAAACCTAGAGAAACAGGTCAACTCTCTGCTAGCCCAGCAAAAAGAATTCCTTGTCAAACTCGATCGCCTTACCTCTGACAAGAATAGCCTCTCTGACCAGCTGAATAAAGCTACACTCCGATATATGAAAGCAGAAAGAAGACTGGATCGAGCTAAGAGCGCCCAAGTTCAGAAACTTGAGCAGCAAGCTTTGAATCATGTATCGACTCGACCTGTTGCCACCGAGCAAGAAAATGGCATGGTGGTAGACGAAAGCAATACAAATAACGAAGCATTGCAGTTGGCTCTCCGCGAAGCTAACGCCGTCGCAGAACGGCAAAGAGAGCAGCTAGAATCTGCGCTATCACAAAACAAGACCTTGCAGGAAGAACTCACATCCGTACAAACTCGATTGACCAACCTAACCGACGAGGACTACTCCCGTACAGAAGTCTTCAAGCTATTCAAGACTCAGATGGAGGAGCTCGTCCGAAAGATTAACAGCTTAGAAGCAGACAATAAGAACCTAAGAGCGGCAGCCGAGAAACTGGAGGCCGAGCGAGAGTCGAGCCGTAGGAAGGTTGAGAGTGAAGCCCAAGCGCTTATTGCAGAACTGGAAGACCAACTTCAACAAGCAGACACCACCCTCGCACGAGTAAGATCCGCGAGAGATGAGCTACATGCTGATGTCACGATGCTCCGAGCGAGCAAAGAGCAGGAGAGGGCAGCTCTGGAACACATGAAGGACCTCGTGAGCGCCAAAGAAGAGCGGATCACTGTTCTAGAGTCGGAGGTTCAGCGACTCCAACCCAGCGAGGATGTTGACATGACGCCTCGACCGGAAATAGACGCCCTTCCTTTGGAAGAACTCCGGGAAAAGTACAAGAAGTTGACCAAGGATTACCATTCGATCGAGAGCGAGTTACCTGGCATGACGACTGCAATGAAGAAATTCCAGGCGCTAGCACATAAAAAGATTATGGATCAAGCGGCCATGGAAGAGCGCGTCGCACTGGCTATTGCCGAGAAAAGCAAGGCCGATCAGAAGTACTTCACGGCACGCAAGGATGGTGATCAGAAGGGAGAGGTAATACAAAAGCTGCGCACTCAGAATAGCAAGAGCTCGGAGATCATTTCACAGCTGAAGGAGGTTGAGGCCCATAATCGAACACTCGTCACCAATCTGGACAAGCAACTCGCCGATTTGAAGACGACAAATGCATCCGTTATGACCGAGAACAAGAAACTCGAAGCATCTAGTAACGAAATGTCCCGACGTTTCGACGCGCTGAAGCAGCAAGTTACGGAGCTGACGAATTTGGCTAGGTCGAAAGATTCGACCACTGCCGTAGCCAAGGAGCGAGCTGTCACGTTGGAAGCCGACGTGGAGAAGCTCAAAGCACGCTTAGATTCCGTCTCAAAGGATCGCGACAAGTGGAGGGTCAAGTGCCTAAGCAACTCTTCCGAAGAAGAGGAGATGCTACGAGTAAGTACAATGTCTAGTTATTCTATTTCTGTTCAGCTTCTAACAATTTTACTAGAGTATGGCAACGTGTTCTATCTGCAAAAAGGACTTCAAGAACACGGTTTTACGAACATGCGGTCACATCTTCTGCAGAGGATGTATTGACGATAGGATCTCTAACCGTATGCGAAAGTGTCCCGCATGCAGTAAAGCCTTTGACAAGTCAGACGCAATGACTGTTCACCTATAGTGAGGTACCTAAGATCAACCGAATGACGACGCGTTGTATATTACGATATAATGGAGAGGGTTGGCGTCGTCATATGTAACAGTCGATGTACATATTATTGATTCGTGAATGGAGGGCTGACTTGAGAGCCGGAGATATGCGGTTCATTTTTCGCATTCCCTAGAGGGGGGTATGCTGTACGTTTTGAGGACGATTCCGAACTTGTTTTGCTAGTTAAGACTGGGGTGGTGTCCAATTTGAGTCTGCAATAGGGGTCGATAACCTCTTGACTGGGTGTATATACAATGCATGCATTTGCGGTCGTCTACGGCATAGGATAGCAAGTGCAAACAATGCAAAGCTTCTTAAGTCCCTCAATGATTGTCAATCATTATATTACGTGGCTGTGAAAACAACTACTATTTGGTTTAGCGTCGGCTCGTCGATCCGAAGCCGGTGCTTTCGTATCTCGCGGAGGACGTTGATCGTGAACTTGACCTGCTCGGGAACGACGAAGTAGATGGCCCTGCTCCCCAGCCGTAGCCATCATCACGCTCCCGTCGGTTATTGCCTCGATTTCCCGCCATGTAGCCAGCGGCAGCACCACCAGCCACTCCAGACCAGAACCCAGGCCGCCAACCCTCACCCTGGGTCGAAGAAGACTTCCAGTCACCCCAGCCGCCTCCTCCACCACCTCCGGGACCAAACCCAGGGTCAAATCCACCGCCCCCTCCCCAGAACGTCCTCCTAGGCCTCCGTCCAACATTGAGCCGAAGATTGGTGCGTCCACCCGCTGCACAGGCGTTGTACAGAATCCAGAAGCAGACACCTGCGAAAACAAGGAAGAACACGGCCCCCGCGGTACCCGAACCCTTCCCACCCCCATTCCCACCATAACTATTCCGACCCCAACCCCCTCCTCCATTCGCGATCTCAGGAAACTTCCTTTCCCCCACATCCGTCAGCGCGAGCCGGTACTCCACCCCGCAGCTGCCCTTCAGGATATACGGGTCCTCGCTGCTCGCGTACCCCTCGCACATCACCTCCGTGCTGCCGAGTTTGAGTTCGGGAGGTAGCGACGCGGAACATGACCACTGCACGTCCTCGCTGTCGTACCCTGACCCTTGGTTCACGCACCGCATCACGTCGATCGCGTGCAGGCGGCAGATGGAGGGCGAGGATACGCAGCGGAGCTGGGGGATCGCGGACACCCGCCGGTGGGCGGTTTTCGCGCCGTTGCCACGCAGGGTTAGGGTCTGTACGTCGGAGAGGAGGATGGCGTTTTTGGGTTTTGAAGCGGCGGTTGGGCGGATGGGGGAGAGGAGGAGGAGGGAGGCTAGGAGGGTTGGGAGGGTGAGATGCATCGTGGCGGTGTTGTGAGGATGCTCTCTCTCTGGCGTGATGTTGGTTGACTCGCCGGCTTGATCACTACGTAGCTATAGCTACAGCTACCTTGGTAGTGTCTAAGTTTGAAGCTACTAGGTACGACGCGTAGCAGTTAAGCATGCGATAGCGTTTGGTTTTGATAACGATTACCGGGTGATATCGCACGTGGCGGAGCGCCGAATTAATGCATGCTAGGTATTCCCAGAAATTTCCAGTAGCCACCAGATAGTCGAACGTTAGGTAAGCCTAGAATTTGTGGATGTTATGGATACAAGACTTAAAACAAAACAATTAAACTGTATTTGACTGTATTTTATTGTTTATCGAAGATGTGCAGAATACAGTTTCTACTGACGTGCAATTCTTTAACCTTTGAATTGTCGAGTTGTAAAAGGACACTTGGCAGGTTGACAAGGCATCCTTCTGATTGTCGAACCCACGTCATTGGGAAGTGGCGGCGGCAAGGCTGTAGGTAGGTGACGGAAGCGGGCCGCCTAACGATTTCCAGTCTTGTGGATTGTGGATTTTCCAAGGTTAGGTAAGTTGATCAATCGATACTATACATAGCAGTATAGCTAAAGTACCTAATTATTTAGCTTGACAATCGCCTCATTCTCCTTACCTAATTCTCAGCCGCACTTTATGCAAATGCAACTTAGTTTGGAATATGTATGGATACGTATAGCTCTTGCATTAGGTAACGTTTTAATATATTGAACAATTCGAAATGTGTCTGCCTGGATTAGATAAGATTTGCCTTGCCTATTCAGAGTCATTTGTCCGGACTATTAGTTTTCGGTTCACTCCTCGCTTCCAAGGAGATGAGATTAAGTCCGTGTCAGGCAACCGTATTTCATTACATTTAGAAACTGATTGACGCGTCAGACAGCCAGGATGAACGAACTTTGCAGTTGTAACATAACATAACCATGAAAAGTCTGTTGTTGAAGTCCGGTCGTTGAGTGTCCCGATGCCGACTGCCTGCATTGTTGAGGCTCTCTTGCGTAATACGGTTATTTCATTCCAGCACATAGGCTTTTACCCCTGAGTATTGAGCTTCTCGAAACACCACCATGTCGTCAGCTCTTAGATGGTACGATGCGCGAACTGTTGGCGCCAACATGGGAAAAGATGGACGAGGCGAATTCGAGGTCGGGAATCGGGTCTCAATGCAAATATAAAAGCCACTGCTACACAGATAGGATCCAGAGCTTCGGGCAAGTCTAGATTCTCTCCGTACACTAAACCTACCTCAGTAATTCATAACAGCAGCCACTATTCCGCCCCGAGTTGTAAGTACCGAGATAAGCACTAAGGCCTGCAATTCGGTACCGGGGTCCTCATAGCACCCGAGCTCCGAGGTTGCACTTTCTCCCGTACATACCCCCCCTATCGCCTATACCTTATCGATCCTAGATCCTGCCATCGCATTCGGTACCGTATTCTTATATTCAATCTTCCTATTAGAGAGCGGGGCTCTTCCGAGACTACTATGGTAGGTATTTAGGTAATAGCCCCTATTACATCTATTTCAACTGCAGTTTGTGTTTGTCAGTCAGCTTGTAGTCAACGTTGAAGGAATGGATGCTAGAGGTAATATTTCTAGACATATGGATGACTCCTGTAGGCAGACAATTATCGGCGGTGTGTGCGGTTATGATGACTCTTCGGTGTGACTGCACCGACATGCAGCAAGCATCCGTTTCCGCTTCCGATTAGATACGCTGATGCGTACAATATGACTATGTAGGTGTGGAAGGAGACCAGGGACCGCCTTTCTAAGATATGCATAATCGTCAAAAGTGCGCCTGTCATATAAACCAGGTTCTGTCAATCTTCGTCATTCCGGAACTGCAGCGCGTAGGGCCGAAATATAATGGGAGGGAATAATGGACCAGGTCTCGTTTTAAATTATCTGATTGGTTCATTTGGTTTGAGAGAGTCTGTCCGATAAACTTTTTCCCAGGTTAATTATTGTCAGATTGTAGAAAATTGGCGGCGCCACGTCCGTGCCGTCATTTCGAGTGTAACGACGGACGAGACGCGGACCGGACAATTCTCCTAACTCCTGAAATCCTGAGATGAGAAACATGACTGTTCTCATTTACTTGGTTTCATATCCTGATCCCTTCATGAGAAGTTATTATGGATCTGATAATTAGACGAGGCGTAAGATACGTAAGACTCATACGGCGGATAAAGGAGATAATACCAGCTGTATGCAACTAAACACCGCTAACACCATAGTAGCATTCTAGCCCAATGTGCTACTTTTACGACTAGCCGAAAGCAGCAATCAAGCGAGTCATCGAGAGTTTCCATTCATTGGAGAACTAACGGGGTAATCACGCTAACACGATTCAAATGGCCTTCAAATGGAGCTATCATGGTAGGACTAGGTTTAGTGTGGCGTGTATATTAAAATTTTTATAGTTGGCAGGTGAGAGTAGGCGAGAGTCAAGCTTGAGTCTCTAGTGCCTAGTAGTTTAGAGGCACTGGGTTGTATACGCCGCGGACTAAAATCCATGATGGGTTCGCCTACTCTTACATACCACTCTTACATACTACCCACGTACGTACATTATTTCTCAGCATCCATGGGATTGATTGATGTATCGTAGATACTTCGTACTTCGTATTCCAGCTTCTAATTCCGAGTGGGTTCCGTGCCATCTCGGTAACATCGTCTACTTTGAGTAATGGTACCTCCGGTTGCGAAGCTAGTGATAACGTTGTGCTCGGAATCCCAGCATTCCGCGCCCTGTATAATTCGATCAATTAGGATACCTCTAGGTCCTTCTCTACCCTTTTCTACCTACCCAAGTAGGTATTTACTTGCACATCGGGCGATCGCATCTGCCTAGGCCTATTACCTATTACTAGGTTGTTAGGTTGACTTTTTATTTAAATTCTTATTCACGTTTCTTCACCCTTCGAAAATAATATAGAAGGGGTCCATGTTCCAGGTTGCCTTCGGAGTTCGCTTTTTAATCCCGTACGAATTTTTTTTCTCTTCCTGTCTTGATATAACCTTGGAACATATAAAAGAATTGGACCCGTCTCCGTCCGTGTTTACATATGTTGGATCTGATCTTCTAGGATCTACGGAATAGTTCAAAAGTTAGGATCAACAGCTGCATACATGTAGTTAAGAGGCGGTCGTCAATATCTATCTTATACACAACTTATCGATTGACGTTGCATGTGCGTTTGAGAGAAGCGCCGAAACAATCGAAAGGGGAAAATCAATAAACTTAAAGAATAGGTCAGGGCGCACACCGTAACGGGTTCTTGCGGTCTTGTACCGTTCTATCGAATCCCCCGTAAATACCTGGTCCGGCGCGAATCCTCACCTCGTCGATTCTCGTCTCCTTCGCCAGAGACATAGCAATGGCCGACGAGATAGAGAAGCCTCAGCTTACGGCTGCTGAAGGCCCGTCAAGCCGTACTTCGAGTCATAACGACTCGAGTGCAGACCCCCCGGAGAAGGAGAGAATATCTACTGGCTCCGGAACGGCCCTGGAGAAAGCGGATTCGAAGGTGGTGAAGCCCAAGGACTTGAACAATGATCCCTTCAAGCATCTTCCCGCCAACGAGGCTGAGATCCTCAAGAAGCAAGTTATCACCCCCGAGGTGAAAACCGGTATCGCCACGCTCTACCGCTACTCCTCGAGAAATGATATCCTCATCATGATCGTGAGCGCTATATGCGCCATCGCAGGTGGCGCCGCCTTGCCGCTCATGACCGTCATCTTTGGTAACCTCCAGAACACGTTCCAGGGTTACTTCCTACGCACCGTATCCTACGATGACTTTTTGGATAAAATGGCTGAGCTTGTCTTGTACTTCGTGTACCTGGCCATCGGCGAGTTCATAACCATCTATATAGCAACTGTTGGTTTCATCTACACTGGCGAGCACATCAGTGCCAAGATTCGCGAACATTATCTAGAGAGCTGTATGCGTCAGAACATTGGTTTCTTCGACAAGCTTGGTGCCGGCGAGGTCACCACTCGCATTACCGCCGACACGAATTTGATCCAGGAAGGTATCTCGGAGAAAATCGGGCTGTCGATCACGGCTTTCGCAACATTCATATCCGCGTTCGTCATCGGCTTCGTGTTCTACTGGAAGCTGACGCTAATTCTGTGCTCCGCCGTCGTTGCTCTGATTTTGGACATGGGAATCGGATCCAGCTTCGTCGTCAAATTCACCAAAGACTCGATCCAGGCCTATGCGACAGGAGGTAGCGTCGCCGAAGAAGTCATCAGCTCCATTCGCAATGCAGTCGCTTTCGGCACCCAGGATCATCTAGCGAAGCAGTACGACGCCCATTTGATTCGAGCTGAGTATTTCGGCTTCAGAAAAGCTGCTTCGGTCGCCTGTATGGTTGCTGGTATGATGTGGATCATCTATTTGAACTACGGTCTGAGTTTCTGGATGGGCAGCCAATACCTCGTTGACGGTACCATCCCACTTTCAAGTGTTCTCATCATTATGATGTCCATCATCGTCGGTGCGTTCAACTTGGGTAATGTCGCTCCTAACCTCCAAGCATTCGGAAACGCACTTGCGGCCGCGGCCAAGATCTTCAATACTATCGACCGTATGTCCCCGTTAGACCCCACGACCGACGATGGCGAGAAGCTTGAGAAAGTAGTTGGTACTATTCGACTGGAGAATGTTAAGCACATATATCCTTCGAGACCCGAGGTCGTCGTTATGAGGGACGTGTCACTAGAAATCCCCGCAGGCAAGACGACGGCATTGGTTGGAACATCCGGATCCGGAAAGAGCACAATCGTGGGGTTGGTCGAACGATTCTACGATCCTGTGGGGGGCAAGGTATTACTAGATGGTCACGACATTAGCACCCTGAATCTCCGTTGGCTGCGTCAGCAAATGTCCCTGGTTAGCCAAGAGCCAACCCTGTTCGGCACTACGATCTTCAACAACATCAAGCATGGTCTTATTGGCACGGCCCTTGAGAACGAAAGCGAGGATAAACAAAAAGAATTGATTGTCGAGGCAGCCAAGAAAGCAAACGCTCATGACTTCATCTCATCTCTCCCGGAAGGATACGAGACCAACGTTGGCGAGCGTGGTTTCTTACTGTCTGGTGGTCAAAAGCAACGTATTGCTATCGCGCGAGCCATTGTATCGGACCCTAAGAGTAAGTTACACTTATATAAGAGTAGGGCGATAGTATTCTAACATTCATTCCAGTTCTCTTACTCGATGAAGCTACAAGCGCACTGGATACGAAGTCGGAGGGTGTCGTCCAAGCAGCGTTGGAGGCTGCCGCGGAGGGCCGAACAACAATCACTATCGCCCACCGTCTTTCTACTATCAAGGATGCCCACAATATCGTAGTCATGTCGCAAGGCACCATCGTCGAGCAGGGCACCCACGATCAGCTGCTCGAGCTTAACGGCGCGTATGCTAAATTGGTTACCGCACAGAACATTGCCGCCGTGAACGATTTGACCGTAGAAGAGCAAGAGAAAATCGATGACCAGGACGAGAAACTCATTCGAAAAGCTTCCAGGGCAGGTGAGGCTGGTTACGTCGAAGACCCCGATGACAACATCCGCGATAAACTTAATCGATCGGCGACTCAGGGATCTGCATCTAGCAAGGCTCTCCAAGGCCGCAAGCCCGAAGAGGAGCCCAAATACGGACTATGGACCTTGATCAAGCTAATTGCATCGTTCAACAAGGAGGAGTGGAAGCTAATGATTTGGGGTCTGTTCTGGTCCATCATCTGTGGAGGTGGCAACCCTACTCAGGCTTTCTTCTTCGCCAAGCAAATTCTGGTACGTAATATCGACATCGAGAATCCTTTCCCCTATCATGGACGTCAGCTAACTCAGCCTAGACATTGGGCGTCCAAATTACCCCTGCGAATAGCGCGCAAGTTAAGAAAGATAGCGATTTCTGGAGTGCTATGTTCCTGATGTTGGCATTTGTTATGCTCATCGCTCAAATGTCTCAGGGAGTTGCCTTTGCCAAATGTTCTGAGCGACTCATCCACCGTGTCAGAGATAGAGCTTTCCGTACCATGCTCCGCCAAGATGTTGCCTTCTTCGACAAGGACGAGAACACCGCCGGCGCCCTCACATCATTCCTGTCTACCGAGACTACCCATGTCGCTGGTCTGAGTGGTGTTACCCTCGGAACATTGCTCATGGTCACCACAACACTTATATCCGCCATGGCCCTTGCTTTGGCATTCGGTTGGAAATTGGCCCTTGTCTGTATCGCTACAGTCCCCATCCTGCTTAGTTGCGGATTCTTCCGCTTCTATATGCTCGCCCATTTCCAACGCCGCTCGAAGAAGGCTTACGAGCAGAGTGCCTCGTATGCCTCCGAGGCTATATCGGCAATTCGCACCGTGGCCTCTCTTACGCGAGAGCAAGACGTCCTAGCGCACTACAAGGCTTCCCTCGCCGCTCAGCAGAGAGCCAGTTTGATTTCTGTGTTGAAGTCCTCGCTCCTCTACGCCGCCGCTCAATCGCTTCTTTTCCTAGTCTTCGCTCTCGGCTTCTGGTACGGTGGTACTCTTATCGCCAAGTTCGAGTACGATCTCTTCAAGTTCTTCGTCTGCTTTATGTCCGTCATCTTTGGCGCACAATCGGCCGGTGTCGTCTTCTCATTCGCTCCCGATATGGGTAAGGCCCACCAAGCCGCCGGAGAACTTAAGACACTCTTCGACCGAAAACCCCAAATCGACACATGGTCTCAAGACGGTGCTCCGGTTGAGGCGGTTGAAGGTACCATTGAATTCCGAGACGTCCATTTCCGATACCCTACACGACCCGAGCAGCCAGTGCTACGCGGCCTGAACTTGACGATTCGCCCGGGCCAGTACGTCGCTTTGGTCGGCGCCTCGGGTTGTGGAAAGAGTACCACAATCGCTCTATTGGAACGATTCTATGATCCTCTCGTTGGCGGCGTCTTTGTCGACGGAAAAGAGGTCAGCACCCTCAACGTGAACCAATACCGATCGTTCATCGCTCTCGTGTCCCAGGAACCGACATTGTACCAAGGAACAATCAAGGAGAATATTCTCCTCGGCTCGCCTTTGGACAACGTCACAGACGAGGCAATCGAGTTCGCATGCAAGGAGGCCAATATTTACGACTTCATCATGTCCCTGCCGGACGGCTTCAACACGATCGTGGGTAGCAAGGGCACCCTACTATCGGGTGGTCAGAAACAACGTATCGCCATCGCACGAGCGTTGATCCGCGACCCCAAGATCCTGCTCCTGGACGAGGCGACCAGCGCCCTGGACTCGGAGTCCGAGCACGTCGTCCAGGCCGCTCTGGACAAGGCTGCTAAGGGCCGCACCACGATCGCTGTCGCGCATCGTCTCAGTACGATCCAGAAGGCCGACATCATCTATGTGTTCGACCAGGGCCGTGTTGTGGAGGAGGGCACGCATTCCGAGCTCATGCGGAAGAATGGACGATATGCTGAGCTGGTTAACCTGCAGAGTCTGGAGAAGAACCGATAGTACTCCGATCCGGTTATGGTTGACAGTCGGTAATATCGGGTGCGTGCGTAGGTATATAAAAGCAAGCAAGCCGTGCGCTCAGGAGAGGCGGCAGCGGCGGTGGCGGCTATATTTTGTCGGATTTAGGTGCATTTTGGTTATCACATCAGAGATTCCCCCCATCGGTATACATTGTATGGCATCGGTAGTTGTTGCAAAGTCGCGGATTGGTGGTGTACACCCAACACACACAGGCATCCGCATTGTATGGCGTTCTAGACAGATAGGCCTGGACAAACAAACGCTTCTCACGGGACGTAGCTGTATTGAGACAGATTAAAAAATATAATGTTCCTGTAATGAGGCCACTCAGTGTTGTCAAGGTCGTGCGTGCGTGACAATGTACGGTCTAGGGAGGTCTGAGCCTTGCTTGGGTTGTAGGTGGTATGTTCTTGGATGGGTTTAGCAATCTATTCGGTCCCTAAGTAGTAATATAGTAGGTAGGAAATTAAGGCCGATGATATTATCTTCATTATATTATCATGTTGTTCAACATAACTCACATACTTCTATAAATTAATACGTGGGGCCATCCCCCTATGTCGGACGACATCCACAATACCCGGCCCGACCCCGAGTTGGATCGGCCCCCGAGATCGTCGGAGAATCGAGCAGCCAATAGCCACCCGTCCTATAGAATTAAAGAGGCGTATCGGGAAGCATATCGTGAAATTATGAGCCCATATATCTCATCTAGTATCTGCGTAAAAATCCAAACCAGGAGGTAAAGATGGTGAAGCGTACCATCCAGTGCTACCCATCAGAGGCCCCATACCGCCGCTGAAGCGGGATTTGACTCACGGAGACATAGGCGAATCACTCCATAAGCCATGAAACAAACAGACAACCCGAAATATAGATGACTGAGACTCGTAGCTAGTTCTCAATTGCCACAAGACTCGCGGCTGAGAGCCGTGCGACCACATATCTCCCTCCCGAGTCCCGACAAGCACATATGTAAGGAGGTAAGTACATTAAACATCAATGCAGGTACGTAATGCAATTCCATATGTCTTACATCGGTAGTCTCGAGCGGGTACAAACAGAAATCAAAATACTGTCTCACATTTGCCACGAGGCACACGGTAGACAAGTGTCTCTGTCCGAGACCTCGTGTCGCACACGTGCTCTCTGTTACCCCGTACCTACATATAGTCTATACAGATGTTAAACGACGGCACGTATCAACCCTCGGGTCGAGAGTGTACCTGAGGTATTACACGGAGGAATACGTAGGTAGGCATTGGCTCGCACGGGTTCCGTGGGAGCAGGACGTATGTGACGGCTGAGGTTAGACCTCAGACTTCTTGCTCTTACGATACGATGTTGCTTTGCTATTCCTACCTGAAACGACATGCGCGCCTGTGGGACCGAGCACCGGGGAGTAAGGGAAGGTAGGTTAGGTAGGCAAGGAAAGCTTGCTATGGAATAAGGGATGTGGTCTGGTTAGAGTAGATCGCCGTTTTTTTTTTCTTTTGAGAAACGGCCACGAGGCCACGTAAGGAGTAATAGAGTTTGTATCCCGTAAGGCTGGACATCCAGACTCGAGGGCGATGATCTTTGCCGATCTTCTGGCTAGCAGGGGTTATGAGGGGTGATGGTTGATGGTCGATTTGTTCACGATAACTTCTGACATGGCGATTTCTTTTTTTTTCTCCTCTCATTACGGTTTCGGCTTCGTGGGAAGGGGATCATGCCCGATGTCAAACTACTTGCAATTACGAGTTATGAGCTGTGAAACCTGTCGGTAACGACATAAATGAAAAAAAAAGCAAGGCGCTGCGTCGGAATGCCGCGTGCCTGCAGCCAGCGCCTGTATGACTTATATTAAGCTTATATAAGCCAGTCATCCGTGACAATGGTTTGAGCACTTGAAGTTTTACTTGGCACAGCGTCGTATTCTGATGCCTAAGTGAGAATCGAGAGTTCCAAAAAGCGATATGTTGACCGAGAATTCAACAACAGGTTACAACCTTAGGTTCAGTAGTTCAAGATGTCTTGCATGCTTAGATCAATAAGACCTCGTAGAGGCCTCATTAATATAGAGATCATATAGGGCAGAAAGTGCCAAGGTAAGCCGGACCCGAAGCCTCATTGGCGAGGGTAACCCGAGCTCCTGGATTGCTAATATGTGAGAAATAAAAATATGAATTACCTGGTAACTGAACTAAATCGACGGGCTGTCTTGGCTCGCAGCAGCAAGGGAAAACCTGCGTATGTAGGTGCGTACATGTATGTACGCACAGATTGGGTCTAGGATATTTCGACCCGATGTTACTTTGACTATGCTACCTTACACTGCTGAGGGCGATGACCCGGGCGGGTAGCCGGAGCTGGAAAGGCTGTGGTTTGCGGCGCCAGTATATGATATGTGATCTTGAAGGCATGTGTGTATATTAATTGCTACTATCGTATATGAATTCTGCACGTCATATGGAATGACGAATGGAGACTGAATTTATGCATACATAGGTATCGTTTGTAGGCTCGGTGGTCGAAGCCGGATTAGTTGGTGGAGTGAGGACTATTCTCGATCCTCGATAGCCTGACTCGGTATGCTAGTCCAGACTTGGTATTATCGTACTTGTACGCGTCTTCTACGCTTCTATTACTAGTAACAGCAGGTACCCGTCGCGCTACACATAGGAGAATAGCCCTAGTGGCTGCTAACGAATAGGTACGACCTTGGAGAGCCTTGGATACAAGGAGGACACGAGGAGCTGCGGCTGTGCCTGGCATTAGCGTCAAAATGATGCGATACTAGCACGTTTTAAGTAGAATTCGAAGAGCAACGACTCATGTTAGGTTGTGATTGGTTCGAATGTAATGACTAACGACGGAAAGCGAGAGATTCTTGAGCGAATTTGCTGAAAATTTCGCTTATGCAAATCCATACTTTTATACGATCCTTCTACCAAATCCCCCAGCTCTTACTATCCTGGCTCCCATAAAGATTGGTTCCAAATCGGGATCGAGTCAAATCGAATCGGAGAAAAGGTTCTAGATTACTGCCCTGCTGTACTATGCAAGGCCAAGCCCCCGAGCTCTGCTCGCGATGTTACCACCACTTATCGGCCCAGAAGAAGCTATCGAGTAAGTTACAATGTAGACAACAAGAAAGCTCTTGTTGGAAATTGGGCCTGCTACAACTTTCGATGAGATTGGATTTCCCGATCTAACAGATTGCGGTCTGTCTTCTACAGAAAATGACAAGTCGTCTTTGCCGCGTGTTGGTACAATACATTGGCCAGCAGCCCGTTGGAGCAGGCAAGGGGCCAGGCGGCACATAATCAATAGCCATTGGAGCCAACTCTTTCATTTACCAAGAAGCATATGTGCCCTTTTATTACATACCTAGCTTACCTGTAAGTATGTAGGCAGTACATTCGGACCCCAATTGTGATATATCGTCTATGGGACTTTCTCTGGGACTCTGTCGCATTCATGACAGGCGCCCGGCCTAGACTAGCGTCTTGTCGTCTCTTGGGACACAATGGGGTGGACTGGATAGGCCAACCGGCTTCAGCACCTAATATGGGAACGCTCGGAGCCGCTCATGCCACCAGCACTCCCTGACCATTATGTAGGTATCTATCGGCTTTTTTTCTCTTCTGCAGAATTTCATTGAAAAGCCTGGGGGTTGCTGATGCCTATGGGCCTACAAATGTGATCCTTCTCCTTCTTCCGCCGTGACCCATGCCTTTGGGGGTTCCCATAGCATCCATCATCTATTCCCAACAGGTTTTTGGATAGCCATCACCGTCGCCATTAGCCATAGGAATTGTCTCTCCAGCTTCAACA
This sequence comes from Hypomontagnella monticulosa, assembly GCA_902825475.1. Taxonomy (NCBI): domain Eukaryota; kingdom Fungi; phylum Ascomycota; class Sordariomycetes; order Xylariales; family Hypoxylaceae; genus Hypomontagnella; species Hypomontagnella monticulosa. The sequence continues at coordinate 737,922 of CADEBF010000011.1, read as the reverse complement.
CTATCCCCGCACGCTGTCTGTATACAATTCCATTGTCTCATTGGTCTTGCGCTCACTCACACGGGACATACTCATTTACCCGCCGGGTCCGCTATATTGACTAATTCATCCCGAACGGAACTACATCTCTTCGCTGACCGAAGGACAACACCGCGTCCGGGGCCTAACTAAGTCTGCTAAGTATAATTAAGGCGAATGGTCTAATTAAAATCGACTGCAGCTTTCCCCCCTGGTCGCATCTCCAACTTGCATCTTCGAATCGCAACATTGAAATAGTTATATCGTAGTGTATACCCCGGATCGCTGCGGACCGGAGGCTCTTGCATCACAAAAGTGATGTATGAACAAGCTGCTGATCGGTTACCTGCTTCGGTGATATAAATTATTACAATGGTTACCACAAGCTGTTCCTTCGGGCGCCAGCCGCTGCGCCGCGGGTGTGGCCCGTCTCACCCTGCTGCCGTTTCACCATACCACAAACAATGGATATATACGGCAGTGATCATCCTGATCATTTCCTGTTGGATCCCCCTAGGCGCTGCTATTTCACTGGACGACACCCCGCGATCGACTGAGACAGCACTGTTAATTGATACGCGGATACCGGTTTTCGTCGATGGTCACTGGCAGATCATGTCCGAAGACGAGCATCGCCAACTCGTTCGTAGACAGTCAGGTACGGAGACCTTTACGATCGATGTCTCGTCTGCTACGGCCACGGCCTCTTCTTCTTCATCGGCGCAGCCATCGCCCACGGTCGCAACAGGTCCCCTTCCTACCCCTTTCGACGGCGCGCTCGCATCGAACTTTTCTGGCGACGATGGAGGTGGAACCTGTCTTGCTTTTCTCACCAGCGTTCTGGCGGACCCGGAATTCCAAAAGTGCTATCCCATTTCCATGCTCCTGGAGGTGAGTCTCAAAATTCGATCAACCTGTCGGGCTACAATTAACAAGCCCTGTAGGGGTCCGTTGCGTTCTTCCAGGCTATGAAAAACATAGTCCAATTAACACAAGTTCTCGAAACGGGATGCGCCGCCAACAAGACGACGTGCACTCCTTATCTCAAGGACCTGTCGGAAAAGCTCAAATCCAACGACAATTGCGGCGAGGACTTCCAGAAGCAGAATACGGTCGTCATCCAAGCGTACAAGGGGATGATCGCGTACGAAGAAATCTACGGCGCGACGTGCTTAACAGACCCGGAGACATCCGCATATTGCTTCGTGAACGCGGTCACGAACCAGACCACGGCGTCTAACGTCTACCTCTACAAACTCCCTCTAAACTCTTCCTTGCCCAACACAGCCCTCCCCGATTGCGACTTCTGCACCCAGGAGACCATGAAGATCTACCAGTCCGCGTCCGCCGATCGCTCCAAGTTCATCCCGAATACGTACGTCAAGGCCGCCGAGCAGATCGACCAGGAGTGCGGCCCGACGTTCGTTAGTGCTACGCTCCCTGATCCCTTACCAGGCAGTGCTGCGGCGTCCATGGCGCAAGCGCCGTCGCTGCTGTTGCTATCGCTATTATTCGTCACGATCTCGCGATGGTTGATTCGGTAACACTTCCTATCTACGGGCGCGATCGCGGTCAGTAATTTCGCATCAACCGCGCGTGCGATACTTCATTACTCAATTTACGGGCGTCTTCGGTATGGGACTGGACGTATAATACACATATACACAAGCTCGTTTCCCGGTTTACAGGATACGTGTGCGGGCTTCGGATAGGTTACCGGATGGGCATCGATGACTTCTTTGTTTTACGAATCGGCAATACATTACAACGGCGCGCGCTTTCTTTTTGATACCCAGTCAACTTTTTTCAATTTACACAGGTCTCTCGGCCTTATTTTCTACGGCATCCAATACACTACACCATACACTTTTTTTCTTCGTTTATTCGCTTCTTCGGTTTATATTAATCGCCACCTATTACCTTATTACCTTACTATCTCGCCATCGTTATCGTCATGGGATGCTACTAGAAGGGGAGGGGAACATAAAACAGGAACTACCGCATAATTAATCGTATGCGAAGCCATCGAACAGCGAGGCTTGAGACAGGAGACCAGGGGAGACATTGGACGTTAGAGTTGTGAAGGTGAGGAGGAGGCGATCGTGTGATTGTTCAGATGAAATAATACATTAATTTGTATGTATCTGAGACATCGGGGGCGGAGCAGCAGTAGCAGCTCACGCAAAACATTGATCCAGCCAGCCATCCTCCACAGATTTTAAAATAGGATTCATGTACATAGTTTACAGCCTGCCTGCCTAGTTGTATGTACCTCTTTACGAGGAACTTGGTAGACAGGTACCTGATACGGGCGGGATCAATTGAAAATATTGTCTGTCCACTTATTGTCTGAGGATACGAATAAGTATCAGTATCATACCCTTCCAGGCACTCGTGCACATTTGCTTACTCACTAATCGTCGTATATTCCCTCGCTAACACTTCCTACGCTGTTAGAAACACAGGTAGGGCTAGAAACGACGAAATCCCTCAGGTAGTTAGGTCGTAGCTTAGGAGTATCACGTCCGTTACGATGGGTATGACCCCGTACACTCACCTACTCTCATTCAAATGTATCCAATACACACTTGAAGCCCGGGGCCCTCTAATAATCGCACGCACCCGAGGGCTGAGCTGCAAGAATCACGTTTCCTGCCCACTGCCGTGCGATCGGCAGCGGGCGGCGGGAAGCGGCATACAGCCCCGTGTCTTGACGCCTCGGGGTAGGTACCAACCAGACATAAATGCGGCAGCTTATTTTAGACTGGCAGTGCTTCTAACAATAGACCAGTAATATGCAGATATCTAAGTATCTAAACAGAGCAATTGAGTAGATCAGAGGTAATACTTAGCGATCGGCTGCGTACTAGTAGATACATGATGCGTTTCGACGTTTCGCGTCACATTATATATACTCCGATGTCCGCGAGCAGCTACCTAGTAAACTACGTGCTAACCTGCAGGTGATAGATAACATCGGTTGAGGGAGGTATGCATACCTACCTAGGTACTATAGTATCCATGCGGCGTACTAGCTACCTGGAACTGGACGAGCTCGTAGGATTGGCCTACCAACACCATGACCGTCAAGGCCTTATACGAAATTCGGTGTATATTTTGATTCTTTATCCACTCGCCTTCATTTTTTCTTCGATTCTACGTATATACAAAAGATCCCTTAACCAATCCCGTGCTTACTACCTCATGATAATAGCATCTACCATGACGCACTTTAGGGTCCTCCACGACCCTGTCCCTTAATCCGCAAACCCAAACACCTCACCAATCGCAAGCGTATTCACGCGCACGCCCAACAGCGCAACCAGCACGCCCACAAGATCCACGACCAACAAAACCGCGGCAGCCATCATGAAGCGCGGGCTAAAGACGCGGTACAGCATGAGATGGCGGCGGAGATAGCCCGCCCAAGCCATGGTCGCCAGACTTTCGACAGCGTAATACGCGACGAAAGCAGCGAGGGCGCGGCTGGCACTCTCGAGGACGCCCTTGCGCTTAGGCGAGGTCTTCCAGAGGACGAGCAGCGGAACGGCGGCGCAGGCCAGGATCTGGCCCGCGAACGTGTTGAGGGCGACGGCGAGCGGGCTCCAGGGGTAGCGGATGGTGAAGAGCGGGACGAAAGCGCTGTCCCACTGGATGGACGCGAGGGTGGCCTGGTGGCCCGTCTTGAAGTAGTGGAAGTTGCCGAGCAGGGCCAGCGTCACGGGCCCGATGGTTTCGGCCGAGATGTCGTTGAGGTCCAGGATCTCGACGAGTGAGAGGATCTGCCAGAGCATGATGGCGATGGCGCCGCCGCCCATCGGTTTGGAGAGGAGGATGCAGGCTGCTGCGATGTTGATGGGAAGGAGGAGATAGCGGGCACCGTTCGCGTTGCCGAAGCCGAGAACGGTGATCTGGGCCGTCCGGCTGTTAGATGCCGTCGTAAGGATAGAAACGCAGGGTGGAGCCCATATAAAAGCCGTGGTGCCGGCTACAAATGCCAAGGCGAGGACCAGTTGGGCTATGGAGACCTGTGTGGTCTTCAGCATCTGTGCTGGAAGCGAAGGGAACCATTGGCCGTTATCAGCGGCGTCAAGTGTCCAGTAAGTAGCGGCGAGGAAGAGACCCGCTCGGAATACATAACCGATCCATGCAGGAGCCAGGCCTTCGTATGATCGTGATATGTTCATATATGATTTGATTATGGACGGAAGAATGAGGAACACAATGAATGGTATGACCAGTTGCCAAGGGGCCGAGGTCGACGAGTTAGCAGAAGCATAGTATGTCGAGGTACAGTAGGGCATCTGTTCGTCTCTGCAAAGCTTCGAGAATGAAGCCAGTCGTCCAAGAAGGACGAATACGATAGAGTGGTATACTCCCAAAGTTCGATCACGAACTGAGGGCCGTTGAAGCGCAGAAACTGCGCTCGCAAAGCCAAACGTTGAAAGAAAGAAGAGCGAAATGGTATCTTCCCAGATAGTATATGAATTGGAAGCGAAGCCGATCGATTGACTCAATGTAAAGACAACAGCCAGCCATCCCCATAACGTATTTGGTAAGAAACTCAGTATGTGAGTCCCGCGTATTTGAAGGAGAACGGCGGCCACGGTAATTATACTCACCATAGCTGTTGCGGCCGCTGCTAATAGGAAGTCATCCGATTCCGTGAAGACAATAAGCGCAGAGCTGACAAGTCCTACTAGCCCACCACTCAAGAACCCTGCTTTCACAAGCGACTTGCTGAGGTTTTTGTAAGATGCAACCTCAGGTTCCGTCGAACCCTGTAACTCCAGGCTCTTCTCGGCGAAGTCCAACTCAGCGTCATCCAAAACCGCAAAGTCTTCATCTTCATCTCTCGAGACATAGAGAAATAAGATGATGATACTAGATGCCATGACCACAATACCCAGCACCATCTTGGGGATGTCGAACGTAGTCCAGAGCTCCTTGCAGATTCGTAAGGTTTCCTCCTGGTAATTCGTGTAGGCATCGTGAATAGTTTTCCATGGTCTGTACTTGGCTCCTGGCTCGACAATGGATTCGGCATTGTTCCATAGCGAAGCAGGAGACCCAGGTTTAGTGCTCTGCTCGATACCCCGCGCCTTGAAGTAGGATGCCTGGTATTTTCTAATTCCCGCGGCCGTTGTTCTAGAAGCGGCGGCAAGATTTTCCCATGCAGTACCTTTAGGGCCAATGAATGCTTCGTCAATCGGCCGGCCGAGATTGTTGTATGGTATAGGAATGCCTAGGAGAAGGGCTAGAGTTGGAACCAAGTCAATCTGGTTTACAGGGCGAATCTTCGCCGTCGGCGGTGGTTCCCTAAATTGAGGCCGCGTACGGCCGAATACTGGCCTTTTCGAGTACATCCACAGCGCAGCCTCGACCTCGTCGTCACTCTCCCCACCGTGATCACCCTTGCTATCCATTCCATGATCGCCCATGACAACCAAAAGTGTATCGTCGTCAATCTCTTGTACAAGGTCCCGAATGAAACCATTCATCTGCTCGAGCTTCGCAGCCATAGCAGGATGATTGGGTCCATATCTGTGACCAGCATGGTCTACCCCAAGAAGATGTCCTATAAGAATATCCCATTTCTTCGATTGATCGGGTTTGAGTAATGGGAATATATGCTCTATAACGCCGTTATCGACCGTATGGAGATCCCAGACATTGAAGCTGTCGTAGGCTCTGCTAATATTTGGTTGAAAGTAGTCGGGGAACAAGGCGGTCCAAGTGTCATCTCCCAAATGGACAATTCGCTTTCCTTGGTCCCTCCAGTGCATCAACAGGTTATCCTCGTCTATACTCGTTCCAGCAAAACTAGACCCTATATCAGCCAATGTGGGCAAAGTCCCTGTCGTGAGACCCTTTAATCTTTGGAGAGTACTAGTAGGGGGGTCTGCGATGAATGGTCGTAAAAAGGCATTCGTCGGCGCCTGGATCGAAGCTTCGTAGAGAAATGGGAAGGCATTCTGGTATATTTCCGCATTCGTCCTGTCCAAAGTTGGAACTGTGAAGTCGTATCGCAAAGCATCGATCAAGACAACAACGGCTTTATTGAACGTCTTAGGGTGCCAGCAACCACCATCTACAGTGCCTCTCCCCTTCCATTCCAATAACGGCTCAATAGGCGGGCTGTCGCATTCTGACCGCTCGTCCAAAACAAATCTGGCCAAAAGGAACCCACTAGTGAAGAGCAATATGCCGACAATATGCGTACATATAAGCCAAATCCAAAACCCTATAGTCCAATAGCTGCGACGCTCAAGAGCTGTCTTCCGACGAGCCTCAAGGGCTAGGCGCTGGGTGTCATCGGCCGAGGAAGGGCCATTTTTCTTTCCTGAGGCACTCTCCAGTTCCTTTAACCGTTTCGCGCGAGCCCATTCCGCCGCAATAGACTTGTAGTCGGTCGGGGAGGGTTTCGGTCGCGCATTACGGGAGGGCATATTTCGTAGGGCAAGAAGACAAATTAGCGCGTCGCGTAGGATCCAGTTACAGCCATTGGCTTCTATATCCAGTGTCCACCAGAGAAACGAAGGAACGTGGGGTAAGCAGTAATGAGTGAGCCCTAAATATCAAGGTCGTATAGTCATAGTGTATAAAATGTAGTAATTTAGAAAGGAAGAAAACTTGAACAATGATCTATGAAGAAGAAAATTGAAGAGCTTACTTTATGAGGTGGGAACCTTGAGAGTCTAATTGTCTAATTGACACCTAAGTACATCAGGGGGGTCCGCAGATTTGACATGGATGTCCCTCTCTCCCCACTGTATAGGGTGTATCTGTGTAACCACCAAGACATATCTACCATACAGTATGTAATGCCCGAGTTTACAAGTGGTTATTGTATGACTTTTTTTTAAGGGATGTGCGTGTAGAATCTTTTCTTTTGATTGGTCCGTAAAGTCTTTTATTTTAATTAGTTTAAACCTTATATTTTAATTAGTTTATTTTTTTAATCATATGATATTTTAAAATGGTAAGGGGATGAGTGGGTTATTAAGTAAGTTATTAATAAAAATTATATATAAGATTAATTATAAGTTGTAAAAAAAAATGTATTTTATTAATTTAAATAAACGATTAATAAAGAAATTTTATGTTTTATTTATTATATTATAAATATTATAAAATGTTAAATTAATTATAAAAAAGTTATTATTATTAATAAAAATAATATTATATAATTTTAATTTTATAAATAAATAATTATATTATAATTAAATAATAATTAAATAAAATTTATAAATAATATTTATAATTAATTTTTACTTATTTAATATGTTTATATAACTTAAAACTTTTAATATTTATTTAAAATATCTTTTATTAATTTATTCATTTTATTAATTTTTAATTTTATAACATTTAATAATTTTAATTTTTTTTATTAATTAAAATTAATATGGTTTAATAAATGTAAGTTATTTAAGTTAATTATATAAGATAATTAAATGTATGTGTTTATAAATTTATTTTTAAATCTTATAAAATTAATGTATGCTTTTAAGTATGTTTAGCCTTACGTTTTATAATTAATTATAATAAATATAAAAGTAAGGTTTAATTTTATTTAATGGTAAAGTTATTAATAATTGTTATTTATTTTTAATGGGGATATATTAATTTTTTTATAAAAAATTAATAATATTTTTAATGGTAATCTTTTAAATTTAAAATCTTATGTGTTTTTAAATGATAAAAGTATAATTAAAAGCGGTTGTGTAATTATATAAATAATAATATTATTGATTTAATATATAAAAGATCTTAAGTTAAATATAAAATTTATTATAATATATTTAACACCATTTATAATTTTAAAACCTTATAAATCATTATCGATAATATTTATAATTATGTTTTTATTAAATGATAAAAAAGTTAAAATCTTTAAAAAAGAATTATTTATGGTAATAAATGTTTAATTAAAAATATTTATAATATATTTAAGTGAGATAAAAGCGTTTAATTTTTTATTAAAAAAGGATATTATAATATACTTAAATAAAAATATATAAACGGGTTGTTTTTTTATTTTATTAAAAGTAAAATAAATTTAAAGATTTATATAATGTTTAATTTTATTAACTAGTGTAATAACCTTCACATGACTACTTAAAATAATATCGTAAAAGATTATAAACTTAAAATTAAACGTTATATTATCTTTTTAAATTTATGTCTTATAACGAAGATGGTTTAATAAAATAATAAAATTTAAGTTAATAATTTTTATTTATTAAATTAATATGATTATTAATTTAAATTTTAATTATAAGCTATGTTTATGATTATAAAGATTATTTAAGTTAAATTTTTTAAAATATAATAATAATAAACTTTATATAAGTTTAAATTAATAAAAATTATTAATAAAAATAATAATAAGTATATTTTTAAAATTATCTTTTTATTTTTAAGTATCTCGTAGTTTATTATTAATCTTACCGAGGTTTATAAGAAATATTATATTATATTTATTAATAATTAATATATTTATAACTTATAATAATATTATTTTCTTAAGTTTTATAAACATTCTTTTATTATTAAAGAAAATGTTAAAAATAAAATGATAAATAATGTCTTTTATATGTAATTTTATGTATTTAAATATAATAATAATCATAATTTTTTAATGTTTTTTATAGTTTTTTATTATTTAAATTAAAGTTTTAATTATAATGTTTTTTCTAGTATTACTTTTATTATTTAAGTAATAAAAAAGTTAAAAGTAAGTATTATTAAATGAGGAGGTTTTTTTAATAATTTTAAATTTAATTATATCGATTTTTTTCAAGTAATATAAAATGATATTTAAGTAAATCACTTGCTTTTCATTTAAATATTATTTTATAATTATTTAAAAATTAATAACGGTTTAATTATTATTAAAGTAGCTTTTAATAATTAAGATTATAAAATGATTAATTAAAGATATTATAAAAAAAAAAAAGGGTTTTAACTTTATCCCGTTAATATTCCTTTTAATATTAATATTAATACGAGAGGCTTTATTAATAAGTATATTATTATTTATAATGCTTGTTATTTCCTTAAACTTCTTTAAATTTAATAGTTATAATAATTATTTTTAATTTAAAATGTATTTATTTAAATACTTTTTAATGTTATTAACATATATAATTATATTAAAAATCTTATATTTAAAATTAATAATAACTTACTAGTAATATTTTACTTTTAAGCTATTTAAAAACATAAATAATTTAATTATATTATTAACGTTAATAAAATGCTTAAAACTTATTATATTATTTTTAAAAATAAATGTAGTTTTAAGTGATATTTATTATATAATATTATAAATAACGTTATTAAAAGCTTTAAGTTATATTTATTTGATTTTTTCTTTAGTTTTTTTATTTTCGATAATATTATCGAAATCTTAATCTTTTTTATTATAATTATTAATATCATGTTATTTTTTATTAATATGATTATTTTTATCGTATATTTTAAAATTTTAAATTTTATTATTTTAAATCGTATTTTTTTTACTTTTTTATAATAAGTTTAAATTAACGTTGTGAAATTATAATTATAATGATAAAATAAGCTTAAACTCCTATTATATTTTAATAAAAGTCCTTATATTTTTTAAAAGGAACTTTTTTTATAGTATAAAAAATATAAGGTGAAATATTATAATACATTTATAAGATTTATCTTTAAAAAAATCGAAAGGATATAAGTTAATTAAAAAAAATGTTATTATGAAATTAATATAATTAATATGTTAATAAAACTTATCATTTATTAAAAACTTATTAAATAAAATATTATATGATTTTATTTTAATAAGTTTTTATATAATATTAATAATAAAATAGTAATTATATGTATATATTTTTTAAAATATATCTTTTTAATGTTTATAATTTATAATAAAATTAAGTTTAATATTATTTTTTTTAATAATTAACATATTTTTTTTATTATGTAGTTTTTAATTTTTAAATAAAACTTAAAATGTAAGATTTTAAAAGTAATGTTATTAATATTAAATTATATAATATAATATATTTAAATAAAGTTATCGGAAGTTTAATTTTAATAAATAATATATATCATACCTTAAAATATAATTGTAAATCTTAATGGATGAGAGTTTATATTTTATAAAAAAATGGTTGAATATTTTTATTAAAAAGTTTTATGTTGTTTTATTTTAATTATTTTTATTAATAAAATTAAAGAGATCTTTTAATATATTATGATTTAATATTAAGTTAATAAGTTTAAAATTAATTTATTTCGTAACTTTTATTATATAATCGGTGTAATAAAAAATTAAAGATTATATATAAATTTAAATGCTAATAAAATAAAAGTTATAATTATATTATAATGCCGTAATAATAACTTTATTTTACTTAATATAATTCATCACATTATGTTTAATTTATAAAATTTTATTCTTATTAATATATATATATAATATTTTATTATAAAAGAATTTAAATTAATAAAAATAAAATGTTTTCTTATTATTCCCCCCTCATATATATTTAAAATAAGTGGTGTTATATTTATAAGCTTAATAATAATTAATAATAAAATAATCTTTTAATTTTTATTTTATTTTAAGTTTATTAAAATTTATAATAAGGTTTTTTAAGGGTTAAAAATAAGTATTAATAAAACTTTTTTATTTTATTATATTATAATCGAAATTATATTAAAAATATTCATTAATTTATTTTAAAAAAGCTTTTTTTTCTTCTTTATTATTAGCTTTAATTAAATCTTTTATTAAAGATTTAATATTAATATTAAAAAAAAGTTATATGAATTTATAAAAATAAAAGATGTTATGTTAATTAATTTTTATAATTATAAAATATTAATTAACTAATTTAAAAGTATCATCCTTAATCCTTATATAAATGATCTTTTTAAAAAAAGTTATTATATATATATAAAATTAAATTATAATTATAATTAAGTTTTAATTAACTTTTTTTATATAAGCTTCTTTTTTATTAATAAAGTATTTTTTTATTTATCATATTAATTTTTAAAGATATTTATTATTTTATTATTTTTATCTTAAATAAAAGCAAAAAAAAACTATTAAATCATTAAAGTTTATTATAAATCATATAATAAAATATTTATATTTTATAATTAAATTTTTGATTTTATTTTATTAATAAATTTATTCTTTATTAAATAATGATTATTACTTATTAAATAATAAGATTCATTATAAAATTAATTTAATATTAAAATTATTAATTAATTAATAATTATCAGTTTTTTAATTTACTTAAAAGAAATTTTTTTTTATAATGGATTTATAAGCTTTTTAAATTTAAGGAAAATTACTTTTATTTATTTAAACATGATTAATTTTAACATTATTATTTTTAATTAAATAATTAAATATAAAGAAGAAAAATATGAAATAAGTTATAATTATAATGTTATAATAATATAAAAAAATTAAAACTCACTTATACATTTTTTATTAATTTAATATCTTATAAGTATAATAAATTTATAATTTATGTTTTTATGTTAAAATTATATTTTTAATATTCTTTTAATTTTTATTTTTATTTTTTATTAATAACTATTAGTTTATTATAATTATAAGATAATATTTTAATAAAAATAAATAGGAAGTAATAAAGATTTTAAATGTTTAATATGTATATATTAAATGTAATATAAATGAATATTTAATTACTTATTTTTTTAATAAAAAAAGTGTTAAAATAATTTTTAATAATGTCATATTTAAATTTAACTTTTATAATTTATTAAATAAATTCTATTTTATTTATTATATTTATTAAATTATTATTAAAATTAAAAAAAGTAAATGATGTAATAATAATTAAGTGATTAATATTTAAAAAAAATATATTATTATTTAAAAGTAAAAGATTATTATTATTTTTTAATAAAGTTATAATATTTATTTTATTTATAATATTAATTTAATCGTATTATAATGTTTTTTTATTATTATTTATAATATTTTTATTATTTTTAAAAAAGATATTATTTAAGGGACTTTTAATAAAAAATAAATAGTCATGGTTAAAAAAAGAAAAAGTTAATGAAAAATTTATTACTTTTATAAAAGCTTTATTATTAGTATTTTAATTATTAACATCATATAAAATTATTTAATTAATTTTTATTAGAATGTAAATGGTTTAATTAACAGTTTCTTTTTTTATGTTTTTTAAATAAATAATATAAGCTAAGATCTTAATTAATAAGATTTTATTTTCGTTTTTATTAATTTAATTATTTTAAAATATATCATTAAAAAAGATATTATAATAAAGGTAATTATTATATTTAAATTATAATAAAGTGTTTTTTATAATAGATTTTTATAATTTAAAAAAAGGTAATAGGTTTTTATTCATAAGGGTATTAATGTTATATTATATTATATGTATTTTTTTAAATATGGTTTTAATTAATTAAAGTAATACCTTAATGATAAAAAAGAAATTATTAATAAACATTATAATATGACTTTTAATTTTTTTATATATATAATTAATGGGATAATTTATTAAAAAGTTTAAAAAAAATTTTAAAATATTATTATAAATAATATTAAAAGCTAAAAATTTCTTTTTTAATAAATGTAAAGCTTTTATAATAAAAGGAAATAAATGTTTATAAAGGATTTATAATATTAATAACTTGTATTTTAATAGTAATTTATCGTTTTTAATTTTTAAAAAGTATAATTTATAAATATAAATAAGCTTAAAATTAAAAAGGAAGTAATTTAAATAATTAAATTAAAATAAAGTTTTATTTATATTTTTATTTTTTATATTTATATTCTTTTTAAATAATCGTTTTAATTTTATTATAAGATAATTAAGAAATAATTTTTATAATTTAAAAATTATATCTTTAAAAAAAGTTTAAATTAAACATAAATAACATTAATTTATAAGTAGTTTATTATAATCATATATGTATTTTTAAAAATTCGAGATATATTTAATTTTATAATAATTATTTATAAGTTTTAAAAATAATTACGTCTTAAATTTAAATATTTTTTTTTAGAAATTATTATTAAGATTTATGATTATATTTTTAAAGATTTTTATAATATTTAAACTATTAGTTAATTTAGTAAGAATAAGTTATTAATATTAAGTATTTATAATATAAGTTATATTTTAATTTAATTAATCGAAATAAAATCTACTTTTAAATATAATAAGTATATTTTTTAATTTTAAATTTATTACTTATAAATAAATATTTATTACTTAAAAGCATAAAGGTTTTAGTTAATAAATAACTTTATCATAATATATAAAATATAAATATATTAATTTTAAGTTTATTTAATTTAATTATAATTATATTAATAAAAATTACCTCATTTTTATATGTGCTAGCTTTAATAAAATAAAAATAAATTAATAACTTAAATTAATTATTTAAAACATTATAAAAGCTTTTAAAAGTATAAGCTTTAATAAAATAAAAATGAATTAATAATTTAAGTTAATCTTTTAACATATTATAAAAGTTCCGAAAAAAATAATAATTATATTTATTTAAAATTACTTAAATAAGCTTTTATTAATATTTATTTAAGTATAAGCATTATAATTAAAATAACTTGAAATTTAAAAAAAGTTATAATTATGATTTATTATGATATAAAATAATAATAAATGAAGGTAAAAAATATATTAATAAAACATAAAATATAAGATTATTTTTTATTAATAAGTTTTAAATAAAAATGGTTATTTATTAATAAATAATAAATTCGTAATTAAATTTATTTATAAGTTTAAAAAAAATAATAATAAACATATTTATTTAAAAATAATTATATTAACTTATAATAACTGTTAATTATAAACATTTTTAAAAGATTACATGATATATAATAAACATATATAATAATTAAAAAATAAACTTAAGGATTTTTAAAACATCGTTAAATAAAAACTTATATTTTAAAGTTATTACATAATCATTTATTATTAATAAACAGTTAATAACTTTATTTTCAACAAATAAATTATATTTAAAAAATTATAAAAACTTATAAATAAAAAATATATAAATAAAATAAGATTTTATTTTAATTAAACTTTATTTAATATGTTTTTTTAAACATAAACACTTATATTTATATTAATTTATAATATTAAATCATTTATTTAATTTTAAAAATTTAAATTAAATCTTTTTATATTAACGTGATAATTAACTTAAATATATTATAGATATTAAATATATTAAACATGTTAAAATAAAACTAATAATTAAAATATTTTAATTTTAATTTAAATATAATTTTATTAATGATTATGTTAATAATAAAATACTTTTAATAAAATTAAAAATTTATTAATTATAATAATTTTATAATTATATTTAAAGCTAATATAAAACTTTTTAATTTTAATATAATTAAAATTTAATTACATTAATATTTTAAAATTAACACATTAATTATTAACACTTATATATACATTAAAACAAGTTATTTTTTTAAATTAATTAAATTATTAAAATTATTAAGATGTTAAAAGTAATAAAGTTTTAAATAATTTAAAAAGATAATTAATTATATAAAACACTACTTTTTATAAATGTTAATAACATTTAATAATAAATATAATAAAAATATTATAATAATAAGTAATATTAATAAAAATAATAAATAATATAATAAATTTAAGTATTAATAATGTTAATAATCTGTTAATCTAATAATAATATATAATATATGTATTTTTTAAAAGAATATATAAGTTTTTTAAAATGGTTAAGTTATTTTTTTATAAAAATCTTATAAAGCTTTTAATTAAAAATGGCGTTTTTATTTACTTTTAATTTTTTTTAAATTATTTCATTAAAAATATAAGATTTTTAAAAAAGTAAATTTATTTTATATAAGTATATTATTTTTTTATTAAAAAATTCTAGAGATGAAACTTATATCATTTTAATAGGGGGTAAGTAAAAATTAAATAAGATGTATACATTTTTATAATAAATCGAATCATTAAGTAGTTTTAAAAGTGTTTAATCGAGTGGGTTAATTATAAAAATAACATACTTTTAAATAAATGTCTTATTTTTATTATAATTATAAATAAAAGCTTTTAAATGATTAATAATATAAATAAAATAGCTACATTTAAATTAAATTAAGTTAAATTTTTAATGTGTGTGGTATTTAAAAAAAAAGTTGTTAAATTAATTAAGTATTAAATAAATAAAAGATTATTATTAAAATAAACCACTTTTACCGTAAGACTTTTTATTTTAATAAAAAATTATAATAAATTAAATAACATTTTTAAAGATTTTAATAATAAAATGTTTAATCATAAAAAATTTAATGATAATAAATTTAAAAAAAATAAAAAACTAGTTAAAACTATTATGTTTTTAAAAAAGTGTGTTTATAAAATTTAATAAAATGAAATTAATTTATTATTAAATAAATATAAAGTTAATAATAATATAAAAAGTAAATAAAAGTAATATATCGTAGACTCTCGTAGGATTTAACGTTATAAAAGTTTTATTTAATATCATAATATAAAAAGTAAATTAATTAAAATAAAATAAAAAAACAAGTTTAAAAAAAAAAGTTGTATAAACGATATTATAAATATATTAATATAATAAGCTCGGTAATATAAAAATTAAAAAAAAAGTATTTAAATTTAATAATTATATATTTTAATTTTCTATTAATAATTAAATAAAAGATATAATATATTAATAACTTTTTTAATATATAAATGATTTAAAAATAAATATAAAAAGTAAAGAAATTAAAATAATATAAATTTATTTTAAATCCGTTGTTTTAATATCATATCATAGATTTAATTTAATATTAAAACTTATTAATAGTAGCCGGGTTATAATGTTAATTTATATTTAATTATATTTATAATTGTGATTATATTTATAATTATAAATGTTTATAACTTTAATTTAATATGTTAAAAAATGATGATTTAAATTAATATATATATAATGTAACATTATAAATATTAGTTTTTAAAAGAAAAAAAAAATAATAAAAAAGCTAAGGATGTTATATTATATGTCTTATATTTAAGTGGGTTTATTTTTTCATGATTAAATCATAGTTTAATTAATATAATGCCGGTTTTAATTAAAAAATAAAGCTTATAATTATAAGTTTTAAGTATAAATTAAATTTATTATTATTATTATTATTAATCTTATTTTTATCATTTTTAATAATTTTATTATTATTAAATAATAATTTAAATTATTTGTTTTAATAATTATAATTATTATCGAAATCGAAATTAATTTTAAATTTAATATAAGTATTAATATTATTTAAAAGCTTTTATAATATATTAAATGTATTTAAAAGGATTATCTTTTTTTTTAAATGGAATATAAAAGCTTTATTATTAAATCTTCCTTTTTTTTATTTTTATTATTATTTATATTTTTTTATTATTTAATAAAATAAGTATTAAAATAATAAGATTTATTTTAATTATAATTATATTTATTAATTATAAAATCGAAAAGTTTTATAAGATTTTTTATTTTATTTATAATAATTATTTTCTTTTTATAAAATAAATATATATGTTTAATATTTTATTTATTTATTAAGTTTATATCTTATTTATTAAGCTTATTTAAAACTTTTTTTAATATTTATGGTTAAAGTTTTAAATAATAATAATTATAATATTATTTTATTTATAATAATAAAATAATAGTGGTTTTTTTTATTATTTAATATAAATATATAAAATATATGGTTTAAAGTTATGTTAATGTAAATTAATATAATAAAGTTTATAAAAAAAAATTAAACGAAGTAAGTAAAGAAATATTTAATTAAAACTTTATAAAAAAGGAGATATATATAATTATAATAAAAAGTAAGTATTTTTATGTGTTAAATGTTATTTATGTTATTAAAAAGTATTAAAATATAAAAAATAAGTTTATATTTATTATTATTATTAACGTTTTATTTAAAAAAAAAATAAAATTATTATAATTAAATAAGTGATAAAAATCTTTTTAAATGGTGGTTTTATTAATTTAATTATAAATGGCGTAGTTATTTATATAATATGATGGATATTTTAATATTATATTTATTATAAACCATTTTATTATTATTTTTAAAAAAATATGATAAGTTTTATTATTATTATATATGATTATTATTTAATATAAATTAATTAAAATATTATAATATAATTTAAAATTAATTATATTAAAAAAAAAGTATAAAAATGCTTATAATTTAAAAATATAATTTAAAAATATTTAATTTAAAAAGTTAAGGATAAAAAAATATAACTTTTTTAATAAATAAATATTAATATTTATAAGTTAAAATAAAATGGATTAATTTTATTAATATTTAAATCTTTTATATAAAAAAAATATTACTTTAATAATATTATATTATTTTAAAAAAATATATGAAAATCTTATTATAAGTGATTTTTTAATAAAAATAGTTTATATAAATTACTTAAGTTTTATTTTTTATTTAAAAAATAAATATTATTAATTAAAATGTAAATGATATAATATATTAAATTATAATATATGTTAATAAAATTAAAAATAATAAAAGTAAAAAAATGATTATAAATAAATAAATGTAGGTGGTAGATATTTATATAAAAATAATATAATAAATGGATAAAATTAAAAAGTAAAAAAAAATAATTAATAATAAAAAATAAATTTATAATAAAATAATATATATAAAATGTTTAAAAAATTAAATTAAAATAATTAATGATAATTTATAATGGTGATTAAATGGATAAATATAAATAAAAATGAAATGAAGAAAAAGAAAAAAATAAAGTGATAATGTAAAATAAATTAATAAATTATATATTTTCTTTTTAAAAGTAAAAAAAAATCTATGGGTATAATTCATATATTATTTAATTTTTAATTATAAACCTTATATTATTTTATATTTATTATAAAGTGGTTACAGATTTAATTGGTTTAAATTAATGTTTATTAAGATTTTTACTTATAAAATCAAATATATTTAATTAGGATAAGCGTAGATCCTAAGCGCGGAAACTTGGGCTTCTTGTGGTCCCTAATAGGGGCCCTCCAGTACTATGTAGCATTATATAAGGTGGCTTCAAGGCTCTATCATAATTCGCTACATCTTAAACTGCAGTTGTCAATCTAAACTTCAACAGATCACCCTCGACGATCTCGTTCTTCTTCGCCTCAAGCTCCTGCAAGTCCCACTTCACGTTGATGAACCTTCCACTCAACCACGGGCGATGCTCAGCTCCTAACCACACCATGCTGTGTGCTGGGAGTTGAGGCTCGTCTACTAAAACCTGGTGCATTGCAAGAGGCATATTGACCGCCAGCTCTGTCTTTACACCACCAGGATGGATCGCATAGGAGACTAGTCCCTGGTCTTTGTACTCGGTGGCCATGAATTCCGCGAGTCGGCACACTACAAACTTGGTGGATTGATAGGCAGAAGCTCCATGCGAAACATTGATAGCACCCGCGCTCGTAAGAAGCAAGTTAGTTTTGATGTCGCTTTTGAGAAGTAACGGGATGAAGTATTTGCTGCAAAGATAGGTTCCCTTAACGTTAACTTCGTATGTTGTCCACCACTCGTCTGGCCTTGATTCGGCAACGGGCAGCCATTCCGGTAGGTACCCGGCGTTGTTGATCAAGACGTCTAACTTTCCTCCGAATTCCTTGGAGATGGTTTCCGCGGCCGCCTTAACGTCATCCTCCGATGTCACATCAAGCTTCAAACTGACAACCTTGGGCTCCTTACGGCCTGCCTTTCTTGCGGCCTCCTTAATCTCAGCGGCGAAGCGCGATAGATCAGATCGAGCCCCAACTCCGATCATCGAAGCGCCGGCTGCAGCGAAGCTAAGTGCTGTTTCTCTCCCGATGCCCTTCGATGCCCCGGTGATGAAAACTGACTTTCCCCCGAGGTCGAGTCGTTTTGGAGATATGTATTCGTACGTGTCATTGTGTAGGGTGGGGGTAAACTTGAACACAGCTTGTCTGTTCGCTTCTAGTGTCGCCATGATGAGACTATTGACCTTTTTTCCGATCTGATGCTAACACTTTCCCAGTGCGTGTTCGTGCGAAGGACACTCAGGTCGATATTATAACAATCGATAATCGCGCATTTATAAACTGCTATTCGTTTACCCACTCACTAGATGATCAGCAGGTAGCAAACATATATATATATTAATTCAACAAGAGGCGCGCCTGCATGGTTCGGTGCCTTCCTGCTAAGCATCAACTCCCAGGGAAGCGGGGAGATAGCGGCGCTAATCGGATCTATTGAACCATGCCACATACATACACTATATATGGGCTCGTACTTTAAGCGTTTTACTCGATAGGGGCATCATTAACGCCGCTCCGCGCCTGGAAGCAGCCAACGATGTCGTAATCCACCCACGCCGGAAAGTATATCTTGAGACTTGCCGCCTTAGCCTCTACCGTGTACGGACGGAATAAACGCGAGTTGCGCTATCTCCTGCGGATCGCTCTTCGGGTGCACGCCATTTCGGCTTTTGAAGTCCGGATTTTAAATAGTCAAGGGCTGGTATCCACCAGCGCTCAATGTCTCTATTGTTCGATCTAGCAATGATTTTAGCATTACAATGGAGACCCACTTCTTAGAACAATGAGAAGACTCAATTGATGCTGCAATATCCGTATAAGAACCAGACCCATGGATACAGCTCGAGGAATTACAAATCTCAATGGACCACTGTTCGTGTCTAGGCCAGCTTGATTTCGTCTTGAATGCTTTACAACATTAAGCCAGAAAATTTGAGTAAGACTTCCTGTCACGCCTCATACGTAGTGGCTGACTAGTATGGCTTGTGTTTCTCTTTAGTATAATGCTGTCTCACTCTGTTGGTTATAGAACTTCAGCCTTTAACTTGCAAGAGCTAACGCCATACATATGTCGATCTTCTCATGTCCGTAGACACAGACTAGACACGGACAGATCCATAGACTATCTTATGTAAGTCCTTGGACATAATCCTGTCATAAGTCGTATAAGCAATAAGATATAACGGATATAACGGGTTATAACTTCGATAAGTCCTCCCCGACGGTAGCGAACGACCCTTCGAAACGACTTATATCTCTCAATTTTAACATACCCTTTTAGTTATACGAGTCGGTGTGACATGCCGCCGTCTCAGCCGTATGTATTATGTCATATTGTGTCCCTACTAATAGCTAAGTACGGATGCCGTTTAGATGCGCGGGGATATATAAGTCATCCATGGATGTTACACTATAACGGTGCGTGAGACGGTAGTTATAGCTTCACATCTCCCGATTCATACAGTACATCACGAAGTCGTAAAAGTCCTATTACGTTACGGTCACAGTTCCCATGCTTGGCTTTTCTTCTCTTCGACTCTAACGGCAACAAATGTGAACTTCTTACACATTACCCCCCAGCCATGAATAGGTGACACCGACTTATTTTGTTGAGTAATTTTTATGCGTCAGTGAATCAACATTGTCAATGAGTCAGAGTCTATGCACAAACCAGCACTCCACAGGTAGGTGCCGGTTAGATATGCGCGTCCAAGATACAACTCCCAGATACCTTACTAAGGTTCTTATAACCAATATAGCTTCTAAGCAATGTGAAGGATACCTACCTAGGTAAGCGTCTGAGTTGCGCCTCCAATTCTATAGAGGCAAAACTAATGCATAACATCTTCTAAATACCTAACAGAACCGGTAAAATACTATGCAGTCTCAGCTCAGAACCTCGCGATCGTAATAAGCCTCGTCCGTCTTATGGTGGTCCTATATGGGTTGCCATTGGACCGACCGATTCCGTGGAACGGCAACCTGCTGTGTGCATACTTATCGGTCTAGGCTTCCTTCCCCGAGTAATTAAATTCGTGGAGCCTGTGTGACGGATGCATATATGATACAGTCGTCTCTCATAAGCTATCCTGCCTAACATGTGAGCGTATAGATAGAATACTGTGATAGACTGGAGGCTGGATAGTGAACGTCAAAAATAACATATAGGTAAAAACTGATAAGCGTCCGACTGCTTCGTTCTGGGTTCTGAGATTCACTGCCAAGAATCTTACATCACAAAACTACAGTAAACTTCCATTATAACGATACGGCGCAGTAACGATATTCGCGGAATAACGATAAAATTTCTTGTACACGTCGTTTTCAGTATGGGGATAACGATATTTCTCGCTTATGCGATATATCGTAAAAATTTCCCGCTCTCACTGAAAATATCGTTATTTCGAGAACATTTTTATGGATATTATGGAGTAAATTCCTAAGAATTCTCTTATATAAGACAATTCAATTAAGAATATAGAAATCAGACCCACATATTACCAGACTTAGCTAAAGGTGGGATGTTCGCAATAACGATTTCCTCAGCATAACGATATAAAGTCAGTGGCCGCCCCACATCGTTGTAACGGAAGTTATCTGTATTAAACTGAATGCCGATGTGCGGGATCTCAGACCCCGTGTCTCGGGTATCTTCTAATTGCGTGCAGATATCCCCTCACCGCCGATGCATGAGTATCTCACACCCATACGATCGGTCCGTGCCATGCACCTCCACTACCCGTAGACTCTTCCCAAGTGCACCTCATCGCCCGGCCAAGCCGTATCTAGATCTTGGCATCTCCATCAGATCTACACGGCATGATTGATGACGTTTACACAGCTTACGTACCTGTGTGGTGATACTAACTGTGTAGGGCTGCGTGGCGCCTCTAGTGGCTGCCGGAGAGCTGCAATATCTCGTCAATGGCGACCAGCCCCTCGTTTTTGTTTCTTCTGTTCGATACAGTACTGTTCTTCGTATACCCGAGGCTTCTAGAAAGAAACTCAGCCAGTTGCGTCAACTAAAGCGCCACCGCCTAACGTAGGCATCAACATTCACCGGTTATGTATCGGTTGCCTTGTCTTTCTTTCTACTACGTATAGAAAGTGGTTTTGGTACATGTGTAAGCTAGGCAGAGACAGATCGAGGGGCAGGCATACGTTACACCACATACCTAGATATGCACCAGCTCGATTCGCCGTGCTCGGCCACGGAGTAAGTATTCATAAGCATAGGCAGATACTCATACGTTTTCCGACTCCGATCGATTCACTCTGCTTGATACGGAGGTTACTCTCAGAATATGGTGATGAGTTCTGAGATTAGAATTGGGAGAAGCCTTCGAACAGCCTTGGAACGGATTGAGACGTAGAATACACGCCGTGTAACCAGACTCTTAGATCAAGGCCAAGGCTCAAGTGAGACAGTCATGGAAGCTTAAGTCTCATAGAGCGAAGGTAACGTTGCGGTATAAAAGATGGATTGTCGGGGGTTGAATTTGGCTTATGTGATGGAATTAATTTAGCTATACACCATAGAATATATACCGTGACCGAGGGCCTTGCTTATGTCCTTCGCACCAGAAGGCGAAGAGATCTGCGCCCTCAGAAATGGGAAGACAGAAAGCAAGGGGGTATCGTTATTTACAGGACCTTATACCCAGAGCCTTGAATAACCCAGAAACGACCATCCAAGCTCTTCACCGCGGTCCGTCCTCCAACTTCCTTGCCTTTTGTCCGAGAGGCGCCTAGAAGGAAGAAGTAGTAAAATTTGCCTTGTATAGGTACAACATTATTCATGCATATGTATATATATCGTCCATACTCCTCCATCATGTATTTTGTATAAGTCGGTTAGCAGCGAATTGGCGGGTGTTGATCTCCGTAGGATCTGGTGAGAAGATCATGCTGGAAGTGAGTAATCTTAGGAGAACTGAGACCGATCTTTCTCTTTCAGTCCACCGATTTGATCCATATCAATCGAGTAGAAACCAGTGCTGCTCTCCTTTGAGTATGCGGGTAATTGCTCCTCTCTCACAGGCTCGAGACCGACAGTGGTCTCACCGACTCGAACAACCAAAACACGGCCACTCTTGTTGCGGCCACTCTCATCCTGCTCATCGGGGAAAGTGATGTGAATCTCGGGGACGTTGTTAGGTGAGTAAGGCGGGGAGCTGGGGTCGGCCAACATCGGTCGGCCATTTACCACCAAAATACTTGATCGGCCGTCAGCGGTCTGGATGGTAAGACGGCGGGTGTTGTGGTCGTGCTTGATGTCGTTGTACTGCGGAAGGGTGTCCTTCTGCAGTTGCTGCTCCCGCCTCGCTCGTCGTAGCATAACGAGCAGGGCCACCATAACAAGGGCGAAGAAAGCGATGCCAAGGAAAGCAATCATGAGGTTGATGACGGTATCCGACTCGCCCCCCATAGAAAGGTCCCGCCTGGAAAGGATGTCATTGCCACGGGCAATAAGATTGCTGAAAGTAGACATGATGATGAAAGGTGCTGCTGATCTGACGATACAAAGATTGTCGTTGGTTGATGTCAAGTGTCAGGGGATCTCGTCGGTTCAGTCGAATAAGCAATGAGTGGCTCTGCTATATTGAAACACAGGTCAGA
The DNA here is from genome assembly GCA_902825475.1 of Hypomontagnella monticulosa. Classification (NCBI taxonomy): domain Eukaryota; kingdom Fungi; phylum Ascomycota; class Sordariomycetes; order Xylariales; family Hypoxylaceae; genus Hypomontagnella; species Hypomontagnella monticulosa. The sequence goes on along the minus strand of CADEBF010000011.1, from coordinate 714,342 downwards.
TATTTGACTCAATACCAAGAACGATCGAATCAAGACATCGATAGACGTACGTAAGGGAGGGTAGGGTCTTCGAGACTTTGGAGAACTCCAGAAGAAAAAAAGACCGGACGGAATCAACTAAAAAGAGTGAAGTTGAAACCAAGTAATGAGCGAATGAGAGAGAGTGAGTGTAGCGAGTAAGCCAAATGAATGGACTCTCTGAACCGACAAAGCAACAACGACAACGACAGCAACGACGATGAAGATCGTGAAGAGAGAAGAAAAGAAGGGGGACTGGAGGAGTTGAAGAGAAGTGAGCGAGATCAACGTGCGGTGGGACCACTGATGTGGGTGGATACGGATGGATACAGGTGGGGTTCAACTTAGGCGAGCGGTAAAAGGGGATTGGTCATCGACAAATCTCATTTGCAGGGAAGCTGGTGTTGGACAGGCTGTAGCGAACAGGGTATCGACAGGCACCGCTCTCTGATTCGATACAGCTGTTGATAAGCCCCAACTTAACGCTGCTTAATTTCGAGATCGACCAATTGTTTATCGGACGATGCAGGCAAAAGCGGGTAGCTATACACAAAAACGGTCATGACCCCATGTCGCTAACCACCCAAAACAGAGCGGAATAATTACCTTAAAAGCTTCTGGACTTCGTTTTGAAGATTGAACCAATTACAATAAACCTGTCTGCTTCGTTTCGAGTCCTATGCACTGTAGTAAGTAAAATACGTACCCACAGCTCCCATTTAACGCTTCAATGCGACTTCGATCGAAGGGCATTTTCTGATTGGGATCTATGGATCTCATGTCGTCGGATGGCTATGATGGAACAACTTCACAAGTTCAAGTTCCAGCCTCAGTAATTATTTACTATGTTTCATACATATTTATTCTCTACATTATGTCAGTGGCGTGATGAGCCCGGGCAAAGCTGTGCCTTAACGAAATAATTTAGCTTTAAATAGTTCTATTCTTGGGAACTAAGAAAAGGGGGCTTTGTTGAGTGGTCAAAGCTCCTCAACTTCCTTCCCAAGACTTTCTACACCACTATTGCTTATTTGAAGTCACGATTCTGGCTTGCCAAGCCAGAGCTGTACTATGTACGATGTATGTACGTACGTAATGCGAGAAAGCTGGGGAAGATGCAAGAGATTCGCCGAAGGGGATTCCCGAAAATCATTCCTGTCCTTGATCACCTAGATAGGCGCCAAAGTCTTCAACTACTTACGAATAAGGTACGGCGTAAAAAACACGTCACAGCAAGGCATCCGATCCCCAAATTGATGCTCAAGTGTTCCCATTCCGTAGATCACAGTGCCTTATGTTTGCTGAAAATACACATTTGGCCTAGCTCTAACAATATCAACGGAGCACATGTGGGACGAGGCTGGAAATCTAATAGTACATCGGCCGTCTCAAAGCTGTATGGAGACTCCTCGCAGAAGCTCCTCGCAGAGCCTTGCAGAGAAGATAATCATCTCATTAATTATACGTATATGAATGTTGGCAAAGCCTAGAGACTGTATTGGCTAAGACCGTCCTCCGCAAGGATATCGGTACTTGGTGGGAACCAAGACATGACAGCCGATTCATATGCCGGCGACATCGTTTTCTTCGAGCGAACCATCAATTCCCCGGCCGTGGCAAGGTATACTCCGCAGACTGCCCACTGGTTCCAGCTATGGTCACGAAGCTTGTTGTGTCACTTGGAGGCGCTCGCCCGAATGGTCAGGTTTGCTGGTCAATCCTCTCGAGTTCCTCCCGGGCCCGGGAAGCAACCCCGTGCATTACCAGGCCACCCCACATCGATGTCTCACAAAAATCGGTTGAAGACGCTATCTCTATGGCTCGATAGCCTGCAACTATCCGTGGAGAGGATCTTCTTCCACGCTTGTGCCAGCATGTCTCATTCCTAGGTACGAGGTAGTGCACGAGAATCGAAAGCAACAAACAAGGTGCCCGAGCTGTTGATACAAATCCCATGCAGCGTTATACCTCGGATCTTCGATCGGGACACTGCATCCAAACCAGCTACGTTTGTATCTTGCTGGAAGCGCGCATCTTTCTCGACGCCGTATGTCCGCCTCACCATGAGCATGAAGGGACGGAGCAAGGCAACCGTGGTTGCAAATAGGATGACATAGTCGTCTCGAACGATTTGATATATGTTTCAGGAGTAATATGTACTCTCGAAAATTTTGATATGTATACCAAACATGCCTCAGAATCTCCTGGCCACAGGGCACCAGCGCCCTTTGACCTAACCATCACAAGGGACGAACTAGACACCTAGGATTGCGCGGCGTGGGACTTGCGCGACATTAGGAAAAAACGTGAAGCAAGACTGCCAGGTCCTTACCGTCAGTAGTAGTCGAAGACGTATCTGTAATAGGCGTATGTCATTAGATGTACGATAGCGAGCCAACGAATTCACTCGTCGAGGCGAGTTCCAGCTGTAGTGTGACCATTTGAGCGCGTCAATGAAGTTGACAACAGCTCGACATACCGAAACTAACGGGCGATACGGTACCACGAGCGGCGGCGAAGGATACTCTAGGTGAGACCGCGACATATCGTTCCATAACGGGAGATTGGCATCGGCTTGCATTCCCCAGGATAGCCACCTTCGTTCCTGTAGCAGTCGATGAAGATTATAGCATTCCCGAACCCATGGCGTTTTTGGACTGGCGCGGGACCTGCATCTGGTCTCCCTTTGGCCCCAAAGTAGTAGCTAGGAGAATAATATGACCTGTCCTTGAGCGGAACCACAAACTGGAGCACCTGGTATACATGCCACAGGACTGACCTTCTGGGTCCTTTTATCTGACCATATATACGTCGAAACGTGTACACACGCTGGGCGTCTAACTACATGTACGTTCAGGTTACCTACCAACAAGCAAGGAAGAGGGACAATGTGGGCAGAAACTGCTATAGAATCCGTCAACCGGTTGATTTTTTGGCTGTTATTACGTGATATCTCCAGCAAGCTTCAAGCCAGGCACCAGGCGTCATCCTTGGTACGAGGATTAGGAGATAAAGCGCCCACCAATCCATTACCATGTATCGTCCTAGAGAGAATGCCTTTTGTCCAAACTATCGGGCTCATCTATTCGGTCCAATTGGATAGGCAACGGGCAAGCGGTTGTCTCCAAGACATGTAGGGGAGCCACATAAGTGATCTGCCCCCGTACATCCGCAATCGCCCCTGTACCACGAGAGCTTTTATTATACATGCTTTGCTGGTAACTGCGGCAATAGTGCATCTTGGCCACAACAACTAGGAGATGCTAGATAGAATATTAGTATCGTGGATCATCTTCGTCTTCCCATCTCGTCTCTCCTCCCCTCCCTTCATGTTGAATATATCTCTTTTTTCTTTCGCCCTTGGCCAGTCAAATCTTCAATCCAAGGGAGCAGCTCGAGGACGGTAAAGCTCAAGTGTCGATAAGGCCTCATTCGTATCGTATAAAACAACTTGTCTGTCACATTCCACATTCCTTATAATAAAAGTTCATTTGCTCTGATAGCCTTTCTGCCTTTCCTCTTACACGACCACGACCATTACCATTTTTCTGTTGTATCAAATTGAGGCCGTGTCAATGTAAAACACCCGGAGACATATCTATACCTAAAGAAAGAAGGAAAGAAAATCCCACGGCCCCCAAACGCATATACCTCGGACGGCGCAGCAGCATACTTCTGCACGTTGTTCTTCACGCATACATAACCACTACATATTACCGTTACGATAACACACGAAGATCGATCGTTTTTTTGACGGGTAACAAGCCGGCACCGCCACCAACATACAACAGCCCCCGATTCCAATTCTGTAGACAGGTCGCAGATTATACCCAAGCATTCGCATTTGCAGTCAGGCAGACTATTATTATACATGTTGGTACTTCCACGCCCAAATATGACATAGAGTCGTATAGAAGTAAGTGAATAGGCAGTTTACTCATTTTTAACTATTGTAATAGTTTGGAGGTCTACCGATTTGGCTCCAGATCCCACTCCCACATTTGAGTTAAGACATAGCGGCATAGTTGATCGGCACCAGGGGCTTGGCCTGCAGCAATACGTCGCCAACCAGATTCCAGCTTGACGGCCGTAGCAAGAAGAAAGGTCCCGCAACGACCCTGAACGAATCATATGTCCGTTTCGAGCGAAAATATCCCAAAATACTTATTAGAGTCGGACCTGGTGGACGGTACCGAAGCACACCTGCTTAACTTAAGACGTCGAAAATCATACCAAGGGTTATTCCGAGCGTAAGAAAGATTCGCATCGTTCCAGTTTCTCACGGTTCGCATCAGTCTCCATCGAATAATATAATAAGACCACCAATCGTAATTGGTTGGGTATCGCGCGACGCTACTATCGGACACCAGAGCACTTGAGGCTTGTTAAATAGGTACTTACGCCACTAAAAAAGATTAGGTAGAGAAACGGCAAGAGGACGGGAACGGGAGTCCCATCCAAAAGGGACCCATCGCCCCATCTACATCCACTCCCCAGCATTTGAGCACTTGAGCATTGAGGCGAGTGCTCGTCTTGTACTCGCAAGTTACCAGTTGACACACGCACTTCAACCTGCAATTGCTTGCACTTGCATTTGCTACCCCTCGAAAAAACGACGAGAGGGAGAGAAGAGGAAGGAGAAAAAAAAAAGAAATAACCTTATTGCATTCAAGCTCTTTCTTCACGGGGACAAGAAAAAAAAGCACAAACATTTACATACTCCAACCGAATCCATTTTCAACTTTGCCTATTTACTCACTTATACATCAGTTAAACCTAACACTCTTCTTCTCATCCTTTCTATCCAAGCCCAAGCTCAAGCTCAAGCTTGCTAGTTGGTCCCCTCCATTCCACCAGCGGCAAATTGCACAAGAGCTGCCACGGCATTTACCAAGGCGCTGGAGAACCTTGGTTAGCACACTAACTACCAACTACCTGCACGTCGGAAACACTAAACCTTTTAGCGACTCTAGGGATATCTAGATCTTACCATTATCTTGGTCGTGTGCCTCAGTTTATACTGCTTATCCTGCTTACAGCACGCATAGACGCTTTGTCAGGCACTTATATGCACTGATAGATAAGGTACTCGACTTACATAACTCGGAGCAATTTTTAGAATCCTCACGCAACATCTTTACTCTTTCGACTCACCTAGGGTCGTGGTCAAATCCCTGAACGCTTGACCTGGACTGGACCCGACCTAGTGCTGCTGGTGGGCTGCTGTACAAAGTACCCCGTGAAGAATACAAACGGTACGAATCTCGGTACATCCCATACACCCCGTACATCCATACGGTCAAGAGAAAACTTGCGGTCGAGTTGCTTGCCCATCACTGGAACTCACTGGACTGCACATGTACCCCCGGTGGTACATGACTAGGCTGTCGCACAAGCACGAGCAGAGCGCATTGGGGACCCGTAACTGATAACACCTTACAGCCCAGCCTGAACCTCTACTGCTTGCATTTGCATTGGCATTGCCCGCGTTGCCTGCTACCATACTGGTAACTGGGTAGTATAGGTCCAGGTAAAAAAGCACAGGTACGTATGCTTAGGTACCTCCTGTTTTAAATCTCTTTTTTTGCCCTGCCCTGCCTTGTCCTGCTGCCCTGCCTTGCCATTTTCAGTCGAGCTGGTTGCAACCCCCGACCATCTTTTCCCCAAGATCTATCAGATTCACACGCTGCCAAACTCGTGAATCGTCCTTACTTGGGGTCCACGGCCCACGGTCCACCCCTCCCCCTACCACCTAAACCGGCTTACATCGACACTCGACCGACCTTACTATTCTAAGTTTGGCCCTAGCCTGGACTCGACCGTCTCCCTCTACGACTCTCGGCGCTGTTGGTCTGGGATTGATTTCTTTTTTGGGGCTGGAGATACCCCTGCCTAGCTCCTTGACCGCACGGTACTGGTTAGTACTTGGTTTAGTTACTGGCAAGACTGTGACTCGAGCACTCTCCAGGGCTCTTGACATTTACGAAAAGAGTCCAACTCCATTTCTTAATCCAGCCAATCCAACCAATCTAAACCACCAAATCCGCCTCCCGGTTTGCGCAAGACACGCCCCGAGAGGGTTCTTACCGCGGGGCCCATTCAAATAAGGCTCTCTCACGATCAAGTTGGAATTATACACATTTGGTACCATAGCCCAACCTGCACGCTACTCGTTCTTACTCTGTTGAGGCCAGCCCTCACGGGGTACCCAACTATCCTTAGGCCGTACAGTTACTTGGGTCTTACAGCATCCAAGGCCTTGCGAACAAGACCCTGCCGCATCTGCAACCTTATTAACCCTACGGTACTTGCTCCGCCAACCTCGAACCTCTCTCCCGCAACCATTCTGCGCTCGTAGCCGAAAAAAACATCTCTCGCCATCTCTACCCGACCAATCCACGACCGCGCACAAACCTACATACGTACGAACCGTACATACATACATATATACATCACCTCTTCCTTCGACTGCCTGCCTGCCTGCCTGCCTACTCACATATTCGACCCTTTATCTTCCTGCCGACTATCTCGCTTCACATCTTTCATCTTACTCCTAATTTCATTGCCATCTCTTTTTTTAACTGATGACGATAGCGGATCTGCACGTATGCTTACCGAAACTCCAGTACAATAGAATTTACTTCCAGGTACGATTACCTGCGAATCATCTTTCGGCGAGACCAAGTAGAAAGCAATAGTAGAGAAACTTAGGTAAGTTATCGCTCCTACGTAGCCTTACCCGTTCACGGCTTTGGTTCCAATCCTTGAACGGGCAAACGCTTCTTCTACAATATAGTCAGCCTCCGGCATGGCCCTTGATACTCCTCTCCCTTACACCATTAACTTTTGAGCTAGTGGCCTAATCTGTCCTTTGTCTTATAGTCTCATATACCTAGAAGAAATTTCTCGCATACATATAGCGTATATAATAGAATCCGCCTACTTCCTTCATCACGACGTTTGGAGACGCCTGCCGCCTACCACGATCATTCCACCGCGAGTACAAAGCTTCGAGCACAGAGAGGCATAACGGAGACGGGGTGGCGCGCAACACGGCATCTCCTTGCACATACACAGTGTTTCCATTCCGCAGAATACTTGAAGCAGCGGTCTTGGGCAGAGTTGTGAGCTATGGCTACAGCAGTGAGTACATCTTACTTTACCTATGATTATCCTCTAGGATACAACTAGGAGGTTGTAACTGCTTCTGCGTCCTCTTGATCTCTAGGGTCTCTAGCAGGGCTAGGAAACAGTCTCTTGGATGGGGTTTTGTCTTGGCTATCTAGTGGATACATGCGATCTATGCTATCCAAATTAAACGACCATAGAATTTCCTGCGGGGGCTGACACATTTTCTACGAATAGACACGGTCCAACGGCTTCCCTAACCTCGCCATGGGAAACCCTTCAAACGACAAGGCCTCGCAGCCTATCGGATCAAGCTTCGGCCATTCGACTTGGCAGTCTGGCGGCATTTGGGGGAATGGTATTGGCGGGTCTTTGAATTCACGACGAGAGGTAGCAGGATCAAGAGGTACGCCATGCAGTATCGCAAAAAAGCCAGGCACATTTTAGGGATAAAGCTAACGAGAAATCTAGAATCAGATGAACACTCGCCCAGTGCTCCCTCGGGTTCTGCACAGCTAAATTCACATTCCCAAGCATGGGGTTCTCGAGGTGGTATATGGAACCAGTCGAATGCGCATCAGACCTCATCATCTGGAGGTACTTCACCGACACGCACGAGGGACGGATATCAACACAACTTCCCAGAGGTTCCGAGCGACTCCCGTCTTTTCCAATTACGGACGTCGGCAGTCCAAAATGGATCAGTATCCGCGAGCAGAACGCTGCCGCCTGGACCTCTCGATCCCTCGACATCAGCATTCAAGTATCCGGGTAGCTTTGGGGATTCGGTTGGCGAGGAGCGCAGCAACTCTAATATATATGCATCGAACAATAACTCGCAGCTAGATCTCGAGGCTTCTAGTCTCTACCGACGCAACTCGAACGACCCCGCGTTCCTCAACATCGGGCATGGTCGACAGGGCACTCTTGGCCCTCGGCAGTCCGAACCAGATATACAAGCTCCCTCTCATCGTTACGGCGATAATTCGCAATATCCGTTCACCAAGTTGGGTAGCCACCCAAAACCAGCTCAGCGTCCTTCCATCTCTGGCGCCACGGTCACATTACCGTCAGACTCGGGCCGTTCCAATAGCTTCTTTGGCACGACTGAGGCTTCTGGGCACGATCTTGAAGATTCCTTCAAAGGTCTCACGTTTGACGATAATGCTGAGTCCGTTGCCGCCACGTATGCAAGTGATGGGCACTTCATTCCTACCAGCCAACCCTTCCAATTTAATCCCGGCTCCCAACCTTGGCAACACGACCTGGGAAGTAACTCGAGGACGATCGGCCAGACCATGCAGGAGACCTGGACGGACCCCCTCGCCCCTTCCTTCTATACTGCTAGGAGAGGCCCGGGCGAGAGATCATCGCCTGCTGGAAGTTCATACCGTCCTAGCGTTAGCAGCCCGAGGGCCTTCGCGGGCACGCCAAACCCAAGGGCCGATCCATGGAGCCGACCAGGTTCACGAGACCCGAGGATGCTTCAAGAACTGGATCGTGCGTCGCATGGCTCTCAATACTTGCAGCAGCAGTCCAGCTTCTACCCCCAGACCTATTACAACACGAACCTCTCCCAGTTCTCCACACCATATGAACAATATGTACAGAATCCGAACTTCCGCTCTCAGATGCAACTCCAAGGATATAACCTGCCCATGAATTATATCCCGGGCCTTCAGGTCCCCGTGCGACCTAGCCGAGATCAAGATCCCGGCAAGGGTGTTCGCAGCGTGCTTCTCGAAGAATTTCGAGGTAATGCTAAATCCACCAAGCGCTACGAACTTAAGGTAGGTGTCTAGTACCGGAAAGTTATGGCATGAACGATACTAATAGTAATCTAGGATATCTACAATCATATCGTAGAATTTAGCGGCGATCAACATGGTTCGCGATTCATCCAGGAAAAGCTTCAGACGGCCAACAGCGACGAGAAAGATCAGGTCTTCCGGGAAATCGAGCCCAATACGCTCCAGCTCATGAAAGACGTCTTCGGCAACTATGTCATACAGAAGTTCTTTGAGCATGGCAATCAAGTCCAGAAGAAGATCATTGCTGGGCAAATGAAGGGGAAGGTTGCAGAACTCTCGACGCAGATGTATGCGTGTCGCGTTGTGCAAAAGGTAAGGCTGATACTAGGGATCTCACTTCGAAAATAGGTTGCTAACGCCAGTATTTTAGGCCCTTGAACACGTCCTAGTCGAACAGCAAATCGAGATCGTGGAAGAGTTGAAACCCGACATCATGCGTATCGTAAAGGACCAGAATGGAAACCACGTCATTCAAAAGATCATCCAGATGGTGCCGCGGCTCTGTATCCCCTTCATTATGGATGCCTTCCAAAGCCAAATCGAATCACTGGCGTCTCACAACTATGGCTGCAGAGTCATCCAGCGGATCCTAGAGCACGGAACGGAGCCGGAGAGGAAGAGTCTGATGACTGATCTCCATGCCTGCGCGGCCAGATTAATCACGGACCAGTACGGAAACTATGTTACTCAGCATATCATCGCACAGGGCGAACCGGATGATCGGCAGCAGGTGATCCAGCTTGTCCTCCAGAAGTTGCTCTTCTTTTCTAAGCACAAGTTCGCATCGAACGTGGTTGAGAAGTCGATTGAGTATGGATCGAACGAGGACCGACGAGCTATCCGGATCCAACTCACGGCTCTCAACAGCGATGGCACCAGCCCGCTCCAGCTTATGATGAAAGATCAATTCGGAAACTATGTAATACGTAAGTCGAGCGTTCCATTTCAAACATCATTAATGCATCATGACTAACCGATGTACAGAGAAATTGATGCAGCATCTTGAGGGCCCGGATCGCGAGTCCTTCATAGAAGAGATGAGACCCCACTTCGCGGCACTGAAGAAATATAGCACTGGAAGGCAGATCACGGCTCTGGATAGACTGATGTCTGCCAGTTCTACCCCTCTCGGTCCCGCTACTAGCCCTACCACGCCGAATCTCCTCGTCGAAGTCAACTCTGCTGCTCAAACCCCGTCGCTCACCATGGAGCAGAACAGCCCGCAGAGCAGCAGCCCGCCAAGCACCAACGCTAGCGTAGAGGAGTCTGTCGACGAGAAAACCATCAAGCCGTCTCCTGATGGCCAATCTTGTCGAACGATCGAGGTCAATGAAGCCTAAGGTCATGAAAATACCACCACCATCCACGTATAGAATGAGTCTATAATCTACACCTTTCACCCCGGACAGCCTTATCTAGCTGTGTCGGGGCCGGACACTAAATTCTTGTTTGCAAATTCTTTTATTTATTCTTTTCAGCGAGCTGCAAATGACTCTAGTGCGCAAGACACATAACACTGCAAATAACAGATAAAAGAGGATATTCAGCCGGTTAACATGACACCATACGACATACAACATTCTACATAATATCGGATTTTTAATGGTCTGTTCCGCATTAACGGTTCCATTCTGATGTGTCTTTTTCCAAATTGGTTTATTTGGTGCTCGCCGCTGGCCAAGGAGAAGGGTCAACCGCAATCATCAGGGTAGGCGTAACGGGCGTACAAAGGATTATCAAGGGTTGGGAAACGCGGGATAAGGGCATCAAGGCATTTGGCGTGGGGCTTAGGGAAGAAATAAAGAGTTGTTGGCCGCTTTATAGGGGAACAAACTCGGCGGCCAGACGATTATACACACACACACAAACAAAAAGGCGAGAAATCACGGAGAACAGCGTTTGTATTTCTATCTACTCGACGGCAATGTATTTTTCCCTGCCGGTGTTGATGGGTAGATCCTCGGCCTAGATATGACACATAGAATCGAACCTCATTCAGTGGGTACCGTACTCTAGGAACTTGATAACACTTGACTTTTTTTTTTTCATTTGTTTTGAACACTATGTCTATCCGTTGGGAGGTAGCTATGATACTCCTCTAAGTGACGATGTCGATGTCGCATTTGTAGATTGTAGATGGACCGCCTGGCCGACCCGAAGGATTTCGGTGAAACAGACGTCTGCGGTTACAACCGCGTATCCTCTTGTCAGAGGATGAATAGGGTATCATTTTATTTCGCTACGGCTTTGGAACAAGCCGATTGGAGAGGTGAGGTCGTGTGCGTCGAAGAACGCCTATCCCGCGCGGTTGGCTCCGATGATTTATTATATACGTATTTGGTATTATAATAGGTATCTATAGCACTGATACGGGTAGTACATGTACCGACATCGATACACACATGTGTATCTACGTATAGCATATAGAACGGGTACCTACCACCAGACTGTCGAAGGGCCAGAATCTTCTACACGGGCGTGTATACCTTTCGTTTGCGTCGATATATGCATATGCCATGCATGTACATCAAGCAACAGACACACTTCAACGTTCGACTCCAGGAACCGAAAATAGAAACGCGATTGTATGTACCGCTGAATTGACATGGGATGGGGGGAAAATAGGGGTATCATGCCCTAAAAAACTCAAGTGCTACTACCTCCAGGGCTATCACTGCTAATTATGTACTGTATGTTGTAACGAACGGGTAGGGCTAGTGCTAATGTATGCAACCCTACCGACCCTACGTCCCGGATCCTTTTTTAGGGGGGAGGAGGAGGGGGGTTGCTAGGTACAAACTTTTTGGGCAGCATTGTTTTCCGATATCCGATACTATGTGTATGTACATCCCATCCATCCATCCCACCTTTTTGGGGCAAAGTTCTCCAACGGTCTGGGTGTGAGTGTTTTGAGTTCGGTGAGTGGGAGGGGGGGACCTTGTACTATAGGTACAGTCTATAGCCATGTAGGGCTGAAAACGTAGTAGACTAATTTGCTCCAGTTTGTATACTACCGCGGCTATCTAGACGCTGCAATACGTAGCAGAGCTTGCGTGGCTAGGGGGTATTGCGTCTTCGCCTCTGTATCGCATTGATGAACGTTACTTACCTACTTACTAAGTCACCGTTTGACATTCCAATAATCTTGGGAGGCAGTGAGGGCTGGTTGGTCGTGTGCGCGCTGAAAGAGTATCGGAATACGGACGCTGAATTTCAGCTGGGCTTTCCTAGTAGACAGCCGATCGTCTTAAAGTAGTGACCGGCCGGTCCCCTGACTTCTCCAGATTTATAACACTCAGTGAAACGGATTTTAGTTGTGTAGGAGAGTGCTTAGTCGCTAGGTTGTTAGGCGTGGCGAATGATATATGCTGGAAGGTTGAACATAATATATCCGCAAGCTATAGCACCAACCCTACGCTGGTCTAACAAAGCTCATCATTAAGTATAGTGGGCCGCTGCGCAATGATCTTCGTTCAACCTTCTTTTCTAACTGGATGTAAATACTAGACGGGAAGATACGCGATGTCGATCTGTGAGATCGGGAGGTGCGGGCTGGATGGTTGGATGTTTTCCGTCACGTATAGGCTATAACGATAACTAGGTGGATAGCTGGTCAAGCGGGTGTAGTAATGCGGTGTATGCGTCATACCGACGTCCATCGTACCACTGATCGTCTAGTTATCCTTAGGGCCGTGTAAGATAGGTAGCTATTGAATGAGAAATGATGTCCTCCTAGACGAGATACGCATTGATCGTCAGACAAGTTAAACGACAGGTACGCTCACGCGAACGAACATACACGTGCGCTTAGGAGAAGGACCTTGCGGTTTTCGTACTCGCCTATTAGGTAACATAGTTAGAATAAGCCCCCGACCTCAACTCAGAGTCCATAGATCAGGCCCATCAGTTAGAGGCCACGCTGTTCAGACGATACTCACGAAACAATAACCATGCGGAGTTTCGGCTGAAAATAGGAAGACGAAGCTATAAATGTCTCCGAGCCCGAGCCTGAGATATGAGTCAGTTCGCCGGCGGTGGGGAGGATTGTCAATGCGACCGTAGCGGATCCCAGCCAATAATCAGCGACTCCTCCCCGGACTGCGGATGGACTGCAACAGCGAGGCGCCCAGCCGAGACCCACGAGTCCCCGGACGCCAAGACCCCCTATTTCGTATCGTACGGCGCAGTCAAGCGTCCGGCATTCGTCGTCAACACCGATTTACCTGTAATGCGTTCCTTCGAGGCTAACCAGGTGACGAATCAGCTATTAGGTATGTAGAGGAGCTGAGAGGCGGAGGGATTCCAATGACGACTACCGAGCTTGGAGATCGCGTGCTTCGGGGTGAGCTCGGGGTACGGCACGATCTGCCATACGATGTATGCGGCATCGTCGCATCCTGAAGTAATGAAAATGAACTTGTGTATATAGGTAGATATTACTATATAAATGCCAACGTCTCTCTTCATTCTATCTCGGTTCTCGTATCTCCATCTAAGCACTTATTCAGACGCATATCTCAGCAGTAACTAACACACACCCACGGTAACATCAGACACCAGCAAAATGGTCAAAGTCCTCGTCCTCTCCGCAACCGGAAAACAAGGCGGCGCCACCGCGCGCGCCCTTCTTTCCTCCACCGCGCAGAAACACAGCGTGCGCGTACTAGTGCGGGACGCCTCATCCGAGAAAGCGAAAGCGCTCGCCGCGGCCGGGGCCGAGGTGCTGCAAGGCGGGTCTTACGAATCAGACGTGGAGGCGCTGGACCGCGCGATGGCGGGCGTCGAGGCGGTGTTCTTCGTGTCGCTCCCGTCGTTCAAGGACGACACGGCCGAGGTGCGCGGCGCGACCAACATCGTCGAGGCGGCGAAGCGCGCGGGTACTGTGCGCCACGTCGTGTATAGCACCGTTGCCGGCCAGGACTACTATGAGGAGCTCGAGGGCTGGGATAAGAATGAGTTCCTCCCGAAGTACTTCGCTTGGAAAGGTACGTGCGCTGTCTGTTTGCTGTGTTCTATACCCTATTTATCATGTCTCGAGACGAGTATGAGAGAGAGGAGGAAGGAGGTGAAGAATAGGGGATAAGAACATCAACTAACACCCTGCAGCAAAGGGCGAAGAGCTCGTCAAAACCGGCGGCTTCGACCACTACACGATCCTGCGGCCGACGGAATTCATGTCGAACTACACGACGCTCGCTAGCGTGTCGATGCAGTACCCCACGTTCATCAAAACCGGGGTTTTGAGCACGGCGCTCCCCGAAACCTTTCCCATGTGCGCCATCGACGACGACGACATCGGTCGCACAGCAGCCGCGTCCATCGAAGCACCAGACACATTCGCAGGGGGCAAGAACCGGGAGCTGATGCTGATCGGGGAGGTAGTGATCCTGAAGGACCTAGTGGCCCAGCTGGGCGAGGCCATCGGCAAGAAGCTCAGCATCCACACGTACCCGCGCGAGGAGGCCCTGGAACTCGCCAAGACGAACTCGATGATTGGCGGCCAGCTGGTGCGCGTCAACTGGAAGTACAGGGTCGAGGAAGCAAATGATTTCGGCATCGGGTTTCGGTCCTGGAGGGACCATGTGCAGGCCAATCTCGAGAGGGTTAAGGAGCTGTATAAGGACGTGCCGCAGTGATTTACATTATGTAAGTCGGGTATGTGACTCTGACTCAAGAAGGGAGTGATGAGAGAGAGTTCTGGATATGTGGAAACTGGTTTCTTGGTAAAGGGGGTTGAGGCGATGAGTTTATTTCTTTGAGATTGGATATATTGAACTACTTGTGCTGGCTTCGCTGTCGTATACTAAGGGACGCTGCGCTTTAACTAGCAAAACAAGCAGGACTAACAGACCAACCAAGACTGCTCATTTTCTTACTATACTCTCCATATAAGATTTCCGATGGTTCTCTGTTTTACTAGAGAATGTCGTTTACTAAGAATTTCTCGTCTTACCTGTTTTGCTAGTTAAGGCGCAGCTCTCCTTGGGATGCGACGGCGTTGTACCTAGGGATATATATTCATTCCCTGTGAAGCCGATGAAAGGTTAGAGTCATTCGTGTGCCTAGTTTGTGAGTGGCTCTCGTTGATATTACAGAAGATATTATCTTGATAGCTGGAATCTTCTATTTTATTGATATCTATGTTCATACAGCGAAATATACGAGAAACCTCATCACATAGGTAGATAAATCACATCAATAGAAAGCCATGGCATACAGGGCCAACTTGAAGACCCCGAAAACTCAGATTTATCATTTTATATGTATGTCCCTCATATCCCGTGTGACACGAGAAACCAAATAAACGCCGGTGGTATCAAAACGCCCGCTAGTTCGCAGATGATGATCACGGCTCCCTTCGTTTACTGCCTGCCTGCCTGCCTCCTTAGCCTAGCCATTGTTCACCTCTACGTAGAGTACCCCCTTGCTACGCCTTGCTTTTCCCCGAAGCAGGAGCGAAGAACACGACCTGGACCGTGATATCATCCCGTATATCCCGCGAATTCGGATATCGGAACGTCAACGCGCCCTTGACCATCTGCTCGTCGGCACCGCCAAGTGCGTTGCGCACTAAGTGAACCGCCACGTTGTCGTCCTGTAGCGTGATCTTTGTCTCCTCATACTTGCACTGCTGCTTCCTACCCAGCACCGTGGTGCCGAAGTCCGCCGTCGGCGGGTTCACGGGTTCGCTGCTGCCCCCTTTCTTCTGCCACTCGAACCACTTCCCCACCAGATCAACGGCCTGCGCGCTCGTCATCGCGTCCCACAAACCATCAGTAGCCAGGATCAGAAACGACGGCTCAGAGGCCGGGATCTGCGTCGTGGTTACGAGCGGTTCGGCCGTGAGGTACGGGCCATCTTTATACCCACGGTAGCGCACGGCCGACGGCAGGCTGAGCCCGTTATACTGATCGCGCAGGCGGTCCTTGAGCTGCGCCGTCCACTTCCACATGCCGTCGCCGAACGTGCGCGACGGCTGCATGCCCCAGATGCGGCCGCCCTGGACTACATCCGGTTCGTCGGGGAACTGGGCTTTGATGCGTGCGATCTCGCTGGGCGTCGCGCCTGTGCAGTCGGTTGAGAGCTCCGTGGCGGTCCACTTCCCGTCTGCGGACTTCTGGCCGAGAACCGCCCGGCAGTCGCCTGTGGATGCTACCGTGAGTTTTCGGCTTACTGGGTCGAGAATGGTTAGGAGGGCACATGCCCCTGCGTACGCTGCCTCAAGGCGTCTGGCCTTCTCGGGAAAGGGCAGGTCGCTCTCGATCGTCTGCAGCGCAGTCTTAACCACGGCGTCATCGAGCGTCGTGAAAGCTGATTTCAGCGCTGTCTGAACAGCCTCGTCACTGAGTTGGCCGTCCTGGGGCTTTGCATTATCGAGAGAACGTCGGACGAAGGGTATTAGTTGCTTGGTGAGGAGATTGGATAGCTGCCACCCGCAATGTCCGTCGAAGACGCCCCAGGTTAGCCAGTCCCCCCTTTTCTTGTCGAGGGGGTCGGAGAAGGAGCCGTGGATGAAGGCATCCTCACAGGGATTGTTGGACCCTAGTTGTGTGCCGTCGTACCTCGACACTAGGTTTCCCCCTCCGCTAGAGAGCGAGAAGGCGTGCTCATTGAGCTGGCGCGTGACTCCCTCTGAGGTGGGAACCGGGGCATAGGCGATCTGATCGGACAGGCCCAGCTTATTCAGATCTGGAATTCCCGAACCGACGCTCTTCTCATCCGGAATGCTCAAGGATTTAGTTAGAGCTGAGTTCGGGGTTGGGGCCTGCCGGCTAGGAGATGTGTACCAATACACAAGTGCAGCCGAGGCAAGGCCCGCGGCGAAGGAAACAGCAGCTGTGGCGGTGGGAAAGGGTTTGCCCTGTGCGTCGGAGCTCGCGAAACGCACCATTGGTCTCTGCGTAGGACGAGACAGGCGCGTTACCGGAGCGGGACGCAAACGTTGACGAAGGAGTTGGCGGGCGAGCATGTTTGCGGATGATGCATGTAGCAAAGCTGGGCTGATATTTGGCGGTGGACACAGCGGAATTTGAGTTTGACTGTTTACGAGAATGAGCTGTTATTTATCTACCTCTTTGCTGGTCACTAGGCGGGCTTTAGGTTACGTTGTTCGGGCGATTTATAGCAAACAGATGGGATTGGCGGTGGTGGTGAGGATCTGCGAATTGGTGAATAGTATGAAGTGCATACCGCCCTAGTTGATACAGCGCTTGCGCCCTGATGTGATGGAGACTTCCGCCTCGATTTAATAGAGGCTGGGAAGTGCTCGATATGAATTATATTCCGACGCCGGAATCCCGATTCGGAACACGTCCGCGTTCCTTGTGTGCCCGTTAACTTGTCAGCTTACCCACTAGTTTTCAGTGCTCTCAATATGACTTCTCAGATTTGAAGTAAACGACGTGACTGAATTCGTTTGAAGTATCATTATATCAACGTACAATGTATGAAATGTATAGGTCGCAAGCTGGTGCCTCACCTCATTCGATCTTGGCATAGAGCTATCCACTCTTTCGATCTTCACTACCTACATATGTACCAATGAAATGATCCTCAAGTGCTCTACCGGTACATGTAGGGTCCCGGTTGGAGAAAGTAGAACGTATTTTGGTGACACGAAACCCACACACGGATAGCCTTAACAAGCTAACTGAAACTGAACTAGTGATAGTTCGGATTGAAGCTAGAAGTAGGATGTTAGGATGTACGAACAAAAGCACTCTGAGAAAAGGGAACCAACAATGCCTGCAATGCGCTTAACTAAGTAGAGTCTGGAGTAAAATCGTGGGGAACTGTTGGTAAGCGACAAGTAAAAACCCTGGAGCTTCATTACTATGGTAGGTACTATTTTCGAGCCGAGGTACCCGCTTCAGAGTGTTGGTGGATGAGTGTGGGCAAGTGGGGCGCAGTTCCCGAGGGAAAGCCAGTGCTGGCTCTTACACCGGTCCAACAGCAGCAACAGCCAGGCAATAATAAGAAAGGATTCGATCCATTGATATCCCGACTAAAAGCTTATAATAAGCCACTATCACTATCCGATTCCTTGGTCATGGGCCTTGCTGTCCCGTGTCAAGTTGTACAAATATTAAGTGCTTAGTTAGATTCATGTAGCACCATAACCTTTTTGTATTCTGCGTTCTGTTAATAGACTATCGAATATCGAAGAACGAGGCGACAACATGGCCGATGAAATCAAGGTCGAATACTCCGGTCGCATCGCCACAATCACCATCGACAACGACAAGAAACTGAACGCTCTCGGCTTCAAGGGCTACTATGCGATATCCAAAGCTCTAAGGGAGATCGCCGAGCGCGACGATATCTACATTACGGTGCTGACGGGGAAAGGACGCTACTTCTCCGCGTAAGTCTCTTTCTCTCAACTCGCATCTATAAATAATGTATCTTTTCTACCGCTTCTATACCCGCCCGCTCTCTCTCTCTCGTCATATCGCAAGCGAGACTTACCATTACAGCGGTGCCGACGTCTCCCTCGGAGAAAAACGGGAGGTCGAGTCTGACCCGTACTTCCAATGGCTACGGGACTTCACATTGAACAACTTGAATATAACGCGGGCCTTCTATAACCACCCCAAGATCCTAATCGCTGCGCTCAACGGGCCTGCCATCGGGCTCTCAGCAGCGTTGACCGCCTTCGCAGACTTCATATACTGCACCCCGGACACCTTTCTGCTGATGCCGTTTGCATCCCTGGGTCTGGTAGCTGAGGGTGGCGCATCGCACGCCATGGTCCAGCGTCTGGGTATCAGCAAAGCCAAGGAGGCGCTTCTACAATCGAAGCGCATCTCATGCGAAGAGCTCGTCCAGACCGGCTTCGTGAACAAGGTCTTTGAGTGTGCCAAGGGGGATAGTGACGGCTTCCTGAAGCAGGTTATGGCGGAGATTGATGACAGCCTAGGGAGTCATTTGAACAACGACAGTTTAATCGGTATCAAGGCGCTGATCCACAAGCCCGACAAGAACATCCTGGACCAACAAAATGTGGCCGAGGTCTTCGCGGGTCTGGACAGGTTCGTCAAGGGGATTCCGCAGGAGGAGTTTGCGAAATTTGCGACGGGTAAGAGGAGACACAAGTTATGAGATTTCGAGACGGATTTGTTTCTGCGGTTTAAATAGCCAGTTCCCATTCATTTGCATATGTTTCGAGGCTCATCATGCAAGGAGCCCAAATAGAAGACTTGTCCTCTTCCAATAATCCTGTGATGCCTTCGCCAGCCTGTCCTTGGCGTCACTTTCCAGCTCAGTCTTGTTGAATACCTCCTCCACAAATGATTTGAATGACTCCTCCGAGCATACGTCGGGGCCGAGACACTGTTGGAGAAGGTGGATATCGTAAAGCCACTGGATAAAAATGTCTTTGTTTTTCTCCGATTTCTCCGATTTCTTCTCGGCAATCCCTTCGTACGTTGATGGTGTCTCATCTGTATCTGTGGGATTGCTTTCCTGTGACGCCGGTTCCTCTTTACTTGTCTCATTAGCCACTGGGCTGTCTGCTACCTCGGAGTTGAGTTCCTTGCGCCACACTTCCACAAGTTGCTTGCAGAAGATTTGCTTAAGAACCTTCACAGCAGTAGGTGTCCAGAGATCTAGACCCGCATCTCCCATGGATGTTACGAGGTTGCGTAGAAGCTTGAACGTGCCAGGTGATGGTTGTGTTGGCAAAGCAGGTTCGCCCTCCCATAACGCTCGACCGGCTACTCGTTTCCGGGTCAAAGCCGTAGAAGCGAAGTCCTCAAGAGGCGAAATCGACACGTGAGTTGCGAGCTTCTCGTGCAATGAGGGTACGTTCTCTAAGCCGAATGATTTGATCTCTTCTAGCTTAGGCAGCCGGCTGCGAATATCTCTGAGAACCCGTAGAAGATACATAGAAATAAGGCCTGTATCTATGGAATCTGATTTAGATTTCCAAGTACTCGTGAGATGGCCGTTTAGGTCTTTGAAGGCAGCTGTAATGGTATCGTTTAGCCTCTTCTGAAGCAATTCGGGATCATCTTTGCTTAATAACTGCTGTCGAGTTGCAATAACGTCTTCATCCTCTATTTCCTCGATATCGTCGTCCCAACGCTGGCGCTTGAGCTGGCCAATCAAGTCGCCAACGCTGTCTATGAGATGATGCCACGATTCGTAGCTCGTGACCACCCGTGCCACCGCGTCATTTCTTCCGTATAAGCGTGAGACGACCTCGTGAGTGACGTGACTGGCCCCCACGGAGACATCCATATCTAGCATGTCCTCGTCCCACAAACCGTGGTGTTGATCTGTTGAACCAGGCTGCCACGCTTCAAGCGTCGCGCTCACCTCGGATCCGACTAGCTTGAGTTTGGCGACCTTAGCCTCCAGAATGCGTAGAAGACGGCCATTAACAGCTTCTCGCAGTCCGTCAAGCATCACAGATGGGTCAAAGCCTCTAGCCTTTCCACCATCCTTGATCCAGTGGTGAAGAATATTTGTCCGAAGATCCACAACAGTCTTGAATTCGGAGACGTGCCCGAGCGTTCCTTGCAGACCTTGGAGTAGGATCTCGCCGCCTTTCGTTGCCCAATTTGTGAGCATTTCTCTAGCCTGTTTGCCGTCTAGGTCATCGTGTCGGATGAAAGGGGTGAAGTACTGTATCTCGTCCCCACACCACTTTTCAAATATGTCGAGTCGAAGGCCCTCTAACTCCTGAAGAGACTCGTCTGCCAACAGGTGTTGCTTCTTTAACTGAAGAAGTGCGTCCGAGAGCTTGCTGGGAACCAGTGCTTGTACATCTAACAGAGTCCTAGTATATAAATCGAGGCCCTTCAAGACATTTTCAGCGCCTCGGTCCTTCTCGTGTTCCTTGAGGTCGAACTCGTATGTTATAGCTTCCGCCCTGACACTCAGGAAATGTCGTAGAACATCCCTCGCCCCGGAGCTTGAAGCCAGACTGTACGCAGTCAAGGCCTTGAGAATATCGCCTCGGTCCGCGGCGTCACTACTCTTCTCCAGCACTTTCTCCACCGCTCTGAGCAGTCTCCTCCGGAGGCTACTCAAATTCTTCCTCGCCGCCTCGGCCTCAGCCCGAATTCCCTCGTCTAGGGTATCAACAGCGCCAAAACTCGAGACCAGCAACCTCTTGAGCACGAGCACCTTGGCCGCAAGCACCAACCTGTCCCCCCTCCCCTCCGCACTTGCATTCCCCTTCCCCCTTAACAACCGACTTATAGCCAGTCCACACGCCCCCACCAACCTAACCCGTGCCACCCACCCCATCACCTTCTCCTCTCCCATCTTCTCCCCTTCCTCCCTCCCACAAAACCGCCCCAACCCCCCAACCTTCCCCCCAACGGCAGCACGTCCACACATGCCCCCCATCCGCGCCAGCACGTCCTGCGCGGCGGCCATGTCGTCGCGCATGCGCACGATCGCGTCTGCCGTCCCCAGCAGCTCGCGGTAGCTGTTGCCGACTTGCGTGCGCAGGCGCGCGGCCTTCTCGTCGATTTGTATGTGGAGATTCTTGTGGATGGCCCGGATTTGCGGGAGGGTGTGCGTGGTGAAGATTTGGGAGGAGGTTGTTAGGGTGCTGATGTCGGGGGCCGCCATTTTCGGTTTCGGTATAGAGTTGAGGTTGAGGTATGGGGTTGATGCGGTGGGATGGGAGGTGAGTAGGTGGGCGGCTCAGCCGGGTGGATAGGTAGGTACGGAGTTGGTGATTATCGTATTGGTTGTATGTACAATTGCTGGCTCGATGGGCTTCGGTCGTGGATTTGGTTTTACGGTTTATACATATTACATGTCAAGTATCCATGTGGTTTGCATGTAGTTTGCGTTGAAGCTTGAGATTTGACATTTGACATTTGTGGGGCTGACGGCGGAAGAGCTGAACTGGCCGATACTTGGGTACATGCTGTAAGGACCTCCAAGGCTGCTGGCATGGCCCCGGGACGTCAGCTGTTGGCTTTATCTACAGCACTAAATAAATCAAACTCATGATTCAAATAAGTTACGAATTGTGTAACAGTGGCTATCATTTCAAGAGAGTCGGATTTATTAGCACGAAATATTATGATTAAATTAATGATAAGTTTATCTTAAAACTTGTGATGAAATTCAACCATATCATCATTAAACCTATACCCAAATTCCACGTGAGACGAACTCATAATTAGTGAGAAGACAAGAAGGAAGTGAGTTACTAGTGTTGGCGAATTCAATAATTACCCCTAACTCTCAGGAATTTTCAAATTCTTAATATTATTGTCGTCGCGTGCCCGGTGCGAGCTTTGTGGTGAAAATGCATGATATTTCCACACCTACCGTTGAGCAACTCACTACTACATAGTTATCTGAATAATGCCCTGATAAGTTTACCAAGTCATACGAAAAATATTGTGTCAAATGCGGGCAAGGCAAGGCAAGATCTTGCGATAACGGCGTTCGGAATGGCTTGATTTAACGTATCGTTCCCTGGTTATTCATATAGTAGGTATCCAGCGATTTGGAAATACCGGGCCTGGAATCAGACTCGCCAAGTGTCCTCGTATGCCGTGCTACCAGTAGCACCGAGCGTTGGACGATCATGGTATTAAGATGTAGTGTAGGTATAACAATATTCTAAATTGCCTATCTGTGTTACACGCGCGGTCGAGGCCATTCTCTCCCAAAATTCAGCTTGTGATCTACAGGGCGAATGCTTCATGAGGGCGGAATACTACAATTGGTTTCTGTTGTGTGTCCGGAAGCCCTGTGTCGCCCCGGTATACGGAGTATACTGTGTAAATCTACTCTATGTAGGTATCTAGCGTCCCGCGGAGAAGCACCCGTACTAGCTACAAGCTAGAAACGTCATCTCGTACCTTGGACCGCCTCCTGACTTGGTAATGCGCCTGTACTGGTGCGTCACTGGCCAAAGCCATTCCTGAGGCTCGTGACGGTCCCGGGGGCATCGTGAACAATATAGTGTTCTTAGCAATAGAAGCTAAAGATCGATCGTGATGAATCCCGGGGTCCCCAGATCACCAGCTTCGCTTTTAAGTAGCAGCTACGCTCATCAGTCCATTCGCAATCTCTTCCCCGCACTCGTAAAAGGATGCTAGAGACGAAGATCATAGGTCGAATCGAAAAAAAGGTCTAAGGACATTTTTGGCGACCGACGCTATATTTCGCGAAGGAGGCCCACCACGCGACTATGGAGTAAGTAGGTGTAGATGGTGCGCGTGTACGGAAATGGTGGTTTGCTAAGATGCGGGGGGAACGAATCAGGGCTCCGTGATAAGAAAATGGCTTAACGGCAATGAATACTATGCAGTATGAGGTTGAGGATGCATGAAACTATATCTTTAGTCCGTAATTATGTTTGGCAGCCCTTACCTGTCCGTTGTCGTTTTGATGTAGAATTATGTAGAATGATGATCGCGGTGCTGGGCCTAATCTCCTATCCACGGGAAGGGGACAAAGGGTCGAAGCAGAGTGCGGGTATCCATTGATGCGAGATACAGTTGAGAGTTAAAATTTCAAACTCTAGTCTAGATCTCTCAAACGGAGGAAAAGGCTCGAATCAGAGCTTACTGCGCTTAGGGAAGCGGTGGTTCGGAATGTCCTGTTTAAGCATTCCATATTGGACGGGACGGGTCAATGGATGGATGAGTTGGCAAGATAGGGAAGACTCATAGCCTTTGGTATCAATTACCAATTGTAAAATTCAACTCCATGGCGAGAAGTACCTATTGAGAACATCGAATATGTTAGATATGTTGGATTAGGAAGGCTCTTATTCACAACGTCGCAATCCATTATTGCCGGAAGATGAATTTGTTACGTAGATATACTATTTACCAATCTACAACGACTCGTGATAGTGGTTTCTGAGCCCAACATTCTACAAGCATGATACCCATGTGAGAATGTCAGGGTTCCCCACAGAGAGTCTTGTTTGATAGATTAACTTGTAAGTAATGGATGCATGGATTGGACGCTCATTACTACTGAAAAGGGTAGCAGAGCTGGAGAGACTTACTAACCCAGGGGTTAGCGTAGCCTTGACTAAA
Source organism: Hypomontagnella monticulosa (assembly GCA_902825475.1). Lineage (NCBI taxonomy): Eukaryota > Fungi > Ascomycota > Sordariomycetes > Xylariales > Hypoxylaceae > Hypomontagnella > Hypomontagnella monticulosa. The sequence continues at coordinate 690,356 of CADEBF010000011.1, read as the reverse complement.
TATTCGATACTACAGGCTGATTCCCATGTTCCTTTTGATGGAAATATCAATGGTTATCGACATTGAGCTATACAAATTGGACGAGCAAAGCCCGGGCTTTGATTCCGGTTGCAACTTGGCGGTCTCTTAACTTGACACATTGTAATCTCCATTTCTGGAAATAACCTCAATATTGCGGTGTGGTCTGGGAGGAACGTGCTTGTAGATTTTCAGGGTCCAGCCCCCAACAAACCCCAATCGCCTTGTGCTGCAAGGGCGAGAGTACTGCCAGATATGCTGAATGTACCTCACGAGGTTCGGGAGGGTGGATTGCAATACGATGAAGTTGATTTGTGGAGTTTCGGATCAAGAGCCACGCCTGGGCAATCCCACAAGGCAAAGGACTATTAACTTAGGGGGTTATCGGATCAGCCGATCAATTACAAACACACCCATTCTTCAGCTACGTAAGTTGTGACAACGCATCCATGGATACTGTAGGTATGTATGTATGTATGTACGTACGTACGTATGTAGACGAATACCGGCATAGTATTCGTGGGATACTTAACACATCCTAGATCACGCCTCATCCTGTCAGATTGCCTTACTTTTTCGTTACGTACAAATGTCGACGTTAAGGGGTAAAGACTTCTGACAACTACGAGTTGAGTGTTACAAGGCTTCGTGATGTTCTTACTAGTGGTATGAGAAGTGACGCATATCGAAGAAATTGGAAGACTAGATCGACCTGAAGCCACCTCCTGGTTATTAATAAAACCTCCGCAGGTACCCTCTCGGTGGCTACGATGTCGCATGTCAAAGCTTATCAGTAGCATCTGCAATTGTGGTTGCAGTGCCTGAGCTATGCTGAGCGTCCCCAATCGATCCCACCATCTTTGGGTACATCCCGCCGTGGAAAAGGTACGGAACGCCTCCTATACAGCTACCAATGCACCATACAGGGGATACAAGGTACAATACATGACGCGGGTGTGTGCCTAAAACAGGCACTAACCGTTACCTGACTCGTCGACTAAAAAAGGGACTATCTTGCTTGTTCTTCTCTATCTTCCCCGAATCAGGCAGGCCACATACCGAGCGCACTCACTCAATAAGTCAAGGTTGAGGGTCAATCGGGAATCCTGCTGGACAAGTCAGAAACACTGTAGATACGATACTTCCCCGTGCCCTCTGCTTGGTCCGCTTGAGTCCGCCTGTTAGATAGGCTGGGTCTTGGCTGTCATCAACATCCGCTGTTCCCGTCCTGTTTAGTTTGTTTTATTATTTAGCTGTTGGGCATCGAAATGGATGTATAATATGTTCACCCTGCCTTGAATCCCTTCTGCATTATTTCCTTACTACGTTCTCTTTGTTCGTACCTGTTAAGCTCATTGCATACAAAGCGGCGGTTATAGTGCATTTCCTGGAATTAAGAGCTATGGTCCATTGAAGCGCCTCGCCCTCGTCAACATCAACGTCATCGCTTTTTATCTAATCGATCATATCCGCGGGAGTTCGTATTGCGTCGCTATCTACATGTTCGTACTGTGATGCCTCACCATTCTCACCAAACCCAGCTACTGAGAGAGCTGTTACGCCCACGTCAGGACGGGTTGTAATTAGCTGTTTTTAGAGATTCCAAAGGCCGAAATATCGTGAGCTGCAAAGATCTGCACAGGCGACATCATCATTATTATATATCGACTTTCCACGTCTCTGGGACTTCTGTCGTGCATCTGAGCTGCATCCCACGCTCAGCGACACGCTACGTTGTTACGTACAAGAATCGCGAACCCCTGGTGGAGGGCTGCACACGACCACCAATCCAATACCTCACTTGGCGTACGATTCCAGTTACGGCATTTGGCTTCCGATTCGGTGGCCACCACGGGAAAAGGAAATAGTGAATTTATAGTATTGGCACTTACAGGCACTTACGTCCACGTTCCTTGCGGCGCGCGGACCCGCCAGCCCGATTAATTGCAGCAATAGGGTGACGAATTATTCCTGTTACTAACGGGAACCGTTTAAAAAGCCGGGTCTGGTTTTCGAGGTTCGAGTGATCATGATGGTTCCGAGGTCTTTTTTCTACTCTCGCAGACAGCCAACACCGCCAACCTCTGCACCGACTACAACGTCCAAGGTATCTTCTTCGCCCAAGAGAAAGGATGACACATATACCAAGAAGGACGCTGCCTCTCCTACCAACGCCAGAACAACACCAAAAGAGCGGATCATGACTAAGCGGAAAGGTCTACAGTCGGATAGGTTGTCTCCACCAAGCGGGAGTCCGCCCAGTACCACCATGGCGAACGCTGTCGCGCGACCAAATACTCCTTCGAGCGCCGTACAGATTCCCATAAAATCGAAGCAAGATCCTCTAAATGCCCATAGGCTCCGGCATCATGCGCAAACTCACCGGAAGCACTCCTCTCCAAAACGAAATCCTCGAGATGTGCACTCGCCCGATGCCATCCCTCCATCGGTGGCGGCCTTACTGGCCATTACCAGCATTCCTCCGCCAAATAAACGTGGGAGGTCACAGCAAAGGCATTCCAGGGACTCGTCTAGGGATTCGCGAATGACGGTGGATTCCATAGTGCCTCGGTCACAGGTCTCGGAGAAGGAATTGAGCCAGGAATTAACGGAGGAATTTGCTCAAGATTTGAGTGACCTAAGCCTTACACCCTATGACCGAAGTCCAATGGACATATTACTTAGTCCGCCTGACGAGCTCGACGAAGATGAAGCTTCCATAAACAGTGATAGCGCATTTACGTCGGCTCTATCAACTCGCGCGGCGTCGTTTGAGAGCATACCGTCTTTGGGTGATTCATTTGGGACTAGTTTGGTTACTTCTGTCGACTCGCCCGTGACACCACGAAGTAGGAGAATACGACCACCAAGACGGTCACTAGAGCCAGTCTCTTCGCCTCCCGGTCAACACCCGGATCATCCGCTTTCTACGAAGAGCAATTTACAGGTTGATGAACTTGACTTTCGAGTTTTTGACTCCAAACCAAGTCCGGCGGAGCAGAAACAAACCGGACTGGCCCCCCTTAAATCCGTGTTTAAGTCGAACCTAACAGCGTCACTCCGCGCATTACGCTCTGCTGCCCGGTCCTTATCTAACTTTACCGCTTCGTCAATACCCCCCGATGACTTTCTTACTAGATCTATACTCACAATCGACCCGCGAGTCCCATTTACCGATGAGCGGATGCCACCTGTTTTAGGCGAGGAACCGAGTGAGGCTATGCGTCGCTATTTAAACCCGACTACGAGTCTACGTCCAGAGTCACGCATCCGATCTTCAATCCGGAGCTACACTGCTTCTATCCAAATGCAGACCTACAAAATCCAGCGGTCGAGGAGCGCCCCGGCAGCCAGCCGTTCGACTAACCAGGCGGGCAGTCCTAACAAACCACCTACCGCGTTCGTCTTCCCACCGGGGCCTCGCCAGCGGGAGATTCGTGAGAACTCGGATTTCATCCGTATTGCGGTTCTGGAACATCTGATGCGCAAGCGTGGTAAATTGGATGATCAACGCGAAGGACACGCGCGCTGGCTTCTGCCCCCTAGGAAGTCCGCCTCGAAACCTTATGAGATTGGTCCCGACGGTATTCCTGCTAGGTGGGTTGCAATCTCACAGGATGTCGCTTGAATTGGGGGTCGGCACTTCTCCTACCAAAGAGGGTGGGTGCACTACGACCATGAGGACTACCATGTCGATGACACCACTTACGGGTCGTGGAGCAATTTTGGACAGCGGGCATTTGTGCGCTATGCTTAACGAGGGATCTCGAATCGACGGGCATTCGAATGGTGGATCAAGAAAAGAGTCCCTGATTCTTTCTATACGCTACGCTACGTCAACGGCGAATACCGGTGGAGTGGGATTAGCGCACCCGACGAATCCTGGGCTTTCTATTACTCTACGCCGCCGACATCGCCAGTCGAGCTGGCTCCACAATACCGTTCTCGAATACTCGAAGCACAACGAAGCTATCATGGTTCAAGGATCCTAAGGACATCGCCCCTGGTCTCGTTTTGGATTAGCAGACCTAGTCAGGGTCCTGTCAGAATAACTTAGACGCGCAAGTCTTCAAATATTCGGAATGTCCAGCGACCGAGTTCGGATTCTACTGCGCTTAGCAAGGATAACCCCAAGACGGGAGGAGGGTTCTATGCTGTCGCTGTCGACCATGGAAAAATTCGACCTCCACTCTTTTTTTTGCACGCAGGTCTTCGCGTGAGCCTAAAGTGCAGATGTGCATTATCTCGCAGCAAGCACTCTGCAATTAAAACCCGACGGCCTCAACCCTACCTACCCAGCCATTTCAATATAGTGGGTGCGAGATGCGAGATATAATTCTCGCACACGCGGGTGTGTCTGTCCTCTGCGTGCGGGATCCACGGAGTATGCAACGTTCCTGAATTTGGGTATTGGCGGTCAGGAAGAGAACTGCGCTTCTCCCGGTGGCATCCATCCCACGCCACTACCTCAATATCTGCTTTCGCGCTGCGTTAGATTGGGGGGTGTGCATACAGCGAGTTTGGCTTCGATTGATGTTGCGTTTCTTATGTTCTCGTGTATCATCATCGTCCGCAAAATACCCCCTGCCGGTTTACTTCTTTCCCGCGTTGTTTGTACGGTTTAATATCCCCAGACTCATTTTTTGTTTCTCTCTTCTACACAGCGCTTCTTCGTCCTTACTAGCGGTATTTTCAGTGCGCGTTAGTATGGAGTTGGAGGGAGCCTCTTCTACTATTACCTACCTATTCCTGCGTGGGAGGTATTCGGCTAAGTTGATTGATTGCACTGCATTGCCCGGCGTTGAGACTTGGGAGAAACCATATACTACTGTACATTGGGGGACAGGGCGATAGGCATGTGATAAATTGGGGTGTCGATTCATAAAAATTCGTATCGCGCGAAGACTTGGGACGGCATATTCTTGTGCGTGCACCGCGGAAGTCTAGATCCGCGATGGAAGCAAGAAAGGCAGACACACAGACGCAGGGACTTCGGGAGCCTGGGTCTGTCTCTTGGTTTGGAGAATTCGGGACGGGAGAAGAAACCCGACAGTTCATCCTGCAGGTTCCGAGGTTCTGCATGAATGCCCAACTAGGCAGCCCGGCGAACTTTACCACCCGCGATTCACTACCAGCGAAAGGACATATGGAAATCTTCTATTGTTTAGAGTCGGGAAGAGTGTTATATGGATGCCGACATGAGCCTGGCGAGCAAGCGATTTGCATTATGGGATGATACATAACTCGGATTATGAGGTTGCTGCCAATGTGGCTATCTAGAGATGGATGGTGTATATGGACCCGAGTAGGCTGTTGAGTCACATAGACAGACGTACATTTCATAGCCAGCGGACTCATATAAACTTGGAGTAAATATAAAAAAAAAACAATAATTCACTTGATATTCTAAATATGGTTCTGCGTGAATAAGTAATAGAGCGCCATTTCTTGAGACCGGTACTAATTTGGTTGTGGTTCGCTCTCCTGTGGCTGTGACACGTTAGAGTCGTTAGTAGACGACCCTATTTCCCACACTCAAGTCCTATCTCTTTTACTAAGACTTAGCCATCGTCTAAATAAGCGTCGTCGCATACGCCCCTTTACTCCGCCTCTACCTTATAATAGCCATGTACTCCTACTGCTTACTCTTTAAATCCATATGGATACTTGAGGGATTGGAGTGCACGACAGGATAGCAAGCAGGACGACTAATGATGGCACGAATTGATACCCACGGTGTCGACACTGACAGAGAACCAAGATCATAACTTGGTCAAATGTGTTTTCATTTAGGTAAGTATGTGAATAATACTATAAGATGTGAACCTATACACCTAGGTAGGTAAGATTCAACGGGCGCAAATACGTCCCGCAACGCTAGGATATCATGAACAGACATAAATAGACCCACTAATAACGCCCCAACAATATAAAATACGCATCAAATGAATCGTTAACTCATGAGATACCTCACGCGATGTAATGCCTGTACACCCTCTTAGCCTCGCGACGCACCCGCCGTCCCACCTTCCTAATGCCTCTCCACACAGCCTCCGTAGCGGGGATCTCGCGCTTCTCGGCGGAGGTGACAGCAGCAGAGCGCACGTGCTCAGCCATCCACGCGGCCCACTGCCAGGGCGAAGCGGTGCCGCCGGGATTCGAGTTAAAGTACTCCCAGCCAGCGACGCCGCCGAAAGTGGGGTTCTCGCTGGTGAGCTCCTGGAGCACGGGGGCCTCGCGGTCGAGGTCGATGTAACCGCCGCCGTTAGAGGGGTTCGTCACCATGCCCATGACCACCTTATTCGCGGGGAAGCCGTCGTCGAGGATGGCCTCGTAGTCCGACGCGCTGCCCGCGTTGCCCCAGCCGAAGTAGAACTGCCCGTTGTAGAAGGCGATGGAGCTGCCGCGCTGCTTCTCCAGGTCGAAGTAGTTGAAGCCGCTGAGGTTGCCGCCGCCTTCTGTGAGCGCTGAGGCGACGGGCGCCAGCGAGATGATGAAGCCGTCGCCGAAGTCCTTCTTCAGGCGGTCGATCAGCCGGATGATGCCGTTCAGCGAGAAGCTCTCCTCGACGTCGAGGTCCAGGCCTTGCAGGTTGTACGTGCCGACCATGTCGTGCAGGGGCTTGTAGAATTTCTCGAACGAGGCGTCATCGCCGTCTAAGCGTCGGAATGAACCTTGGGCAGCGCCGCCGACCATGCCCATGACGGTGACGCCGGCTGCTTGTAGCTGGGCGGTGTCGGTCCATACTTGGTCGAAGAAGGGGTCTTCGGGCGGGTAGTCGTTGAGGTGGACGCCGCCGTCCTCGTTAATGTGAATGGCAGCAACCAAGACGTGAGTGACGGAGATCTGGGGCGCGCTGTTGATGAGCGGCAGCAGCGAGATATGCGAGGAAGCGCTGTTATTGGAGTTGGTGGTCTGGTAGTAGAGCACAACACGGTGGTCATCGACAGCTGCTTCAGCACATGCCGCCGGGATGAGGAAAGGCATAAGCCTCGTCATCCAGTTGGTCGCGTCGCACACCAGCATCTTGGACGGGTGGTATTATGATTATTCGTTTAGAATTCCTGGTTGAAGACAGAAACAGATCTTCTTGCCCCAAGCTATCGGGGGGTTGCTTCACTAAGTACTCAAGGAGGTTCAGACTGCAGCTCGAATGAGCTCACACCTCGATCCTTAGTAACCTAGATAGCTATAGGGCTATGCGACGCGGAGGCGTAGTCCGTTCATTTAAGTAATTGAAGTGAGGAGGTTCTATTTCCATCCCAAGGGATCTGCACAGCACTATATCATAAGCAAGCATGTCTGCTCTCATATGGGTAAGGGCGATGTCGACGGTAGTTAGTTGAAACGTTTCGCCAACAAGGGGTCGCCAGGGGTCCCGGTATAGTATGCATGTACCTTTATCACCGTGGGATAGCCAACATATACTTGCCAGGAAGGTCCACATAGTTGCCAGAAACGACCAAGATGGCCAATGATGTAAACCGCCTCGCCCTCAGCTAACAGGAACGGCGTTTATCATTGTGTCACTCCAATCTCGCGTGATGAGGTCATCCAGGGTTCGCACCCTTCGCGCCCGGGACAGCTCTGGACTAGGCAGGTGGACCATGGTGCGCGATCGATCGACTCCATTGTTCGTCCCATCCGCAGCTAAGCTCCTCCCGCGAAAGGAAAAAACTGAGGGGAAAATAGTTCGGATGATAATGAATAACTTGACAAGGCGGCCGGGGACCAGAGCGACGGTGGCATTTCTGGTATGCCGTAGCATTCATAGGCGACCGAGTCGGGCCTTTCTAACCTTGTTCCAACTGAACTTGTTCACCGGTGCCTGCACCGCAATTGAGGGGCAGACGGGGTTGCTCTCCCGGATGCGTTGAAGATTTCGGGGATAGAGTATACCTACATAGACCTACCTAAGCTAGACATATGCATTCACGACCGAGCAGGCTTTATACGGCTATAACGCGCTCACCGCATGCTACGGTGTTGGTCGCATCACCGAGATATCGCGATGGGCGTGAGGAGTATGAGCTTGGCAGAGGTGACGTAGCATTCAAGGTAATATCCCGACTGGCATTGAAAATGGTTCAGTTATGGACGTGTTATTCATCGCTATGAGTAGCATAAAACTGAATCAGGAACGGGAGAGGCGGAATAAGGAAGTAAAGGGCTTAGGCATGAAATGGAATTCAAATATGAGTTCTATTATCGGAATTAAGCTCAGCCAATGTGGAATCCCTCGCACTCGCATCTTTTAAACCTCGGACTGACCCATCCATGTGTAAGCGCGGCATCCTAATAAACTGCTACGATAGGATTAAAGTGGCTTTGGCAATTTCTTACTTTATGCCTATATTTATGGTAGTTACTAGGCCAAAAATTGAAATCTATCTCGAGATTTATCATTGATAAGTTGAAATTGAATCCGCCTCATTCATTCTTAAAAATTGGAAGCTGACATGCTGGTTCGTACTCATCTCCGTGTTAATTTGTTCATATTCAACTAAGGCGAGATGATATGACTGACCGATTTGGGGCCACCTACATGTAAAGTTCTCTCCATGAAGACAAATCTCAATCTGTCAATAGGAAATCAGAAGAATGTTGGGTTAATTATCCTAGCAATGCCGATGTATCAAATCAGACGTTATCTAGCAGCATTGGCTTACAAATGAGTATCGTGGGCAAACTTTCGATGAGTCACTCTAACTTTGGTTTCAACTCGGAAATGATACTACCGAAACTGTTAAACTGTATACATAAGGGTATATAGGTATATGAATAATTATTATGAATAAAAGCTACATTGTCCTTGAGTACATATCTATACTCTGTAAATCCATGGATTCGATGCTCATCACAAATATCGGAGAAATATGATGTAGATATTTTTCCTACGGGAACCTGAGGTAGATCAATGGAAACCTGAGATAGCTTAAGATCTTGCATTATCGATAACAGATAATAACCTCTACTAGCCTATCTAGGCCAATCAGTAGCAAGGTTCGATGCGTCATTCGGGATTTATCTTTTAATCTTCGACGCACCTTCCTGCATATTTGACCCGAATGAGGCAGTGGCGTCGGACAATCAGAGTTACAAAGAGCCTCAACCCACCACCTGGGCACTGTCAAAGTTCTACCTAATTCATCTGCGCTGGTGCCTACAATTTACTAAAGGTGCACTCTATTCTTCCGCTCTCTACACAACCTTCCCTTTCTCTATTGTATTCTTCTTTCTCCCCGCGCTTTGTGCCTCCCGAGTCTCCCTTTCACGGATATCATCCCATTGTGTCTACTTTCACATTGATATCTGCGCGGGCTGCCAACGACCACCTCCTTCGCCTTAGTTCGTTTGAGTCTGCGCTGGTTCGCGACAACGTTCTATTACCACCAATAATCTACCTAATCCTCAAGGTCCGGGGTCACTTTTCTATGGCCCTCGGACTATACTACCCTTCACGATGACGTCCAATTCTGGAATTGAGGATGCCTCGAAGGCAGACTCGAACAGCACCGAGCAACTCAACACGCCAGCGACCGAACAAGTAGATACGGTCGCGGCAGAAGAGTCTACTATAGACCTCGATGTCGAAAACGACATCGCCGATATCACGGACGAAGCCTCCGCCCTGAAGAATCTTACCGCAGATGTGCGCGACCAAGACGACCTCGAGCGTGATATCACCCACCAAGCGAACCTCGCACTAATTGACGCCGAAGACAAGAAAGATGAGAAGCGCATTGAAAAAGTGCAGGCTAGCATACAGAAGCTCGAAGCTCAGAAGAAGACCCAAGAGGAACAGTTTCGCAAGGCTATTGGTAGACCCCAGCTGAAGCAAACCATTCGGGAAAAGATCGCGCGGATAGACGCGGATATTGAATATGCGAAGAAGGACATGGTTGATCTCCGTGCTCGCATCGAGAAGCGACATCAAGATGGCGAACTTGCAGAACAAGTCCAGAGCGGCAACAAAAAGTTACCCAACGAGACTCACCGTGAATTCCTACTCCGCACGGGGAAGATCACGCCGTTCGCGAATATTGGAGGTCCCCGACCTCAAGGTGTTGAAGGAGGGCTAGCTGATGCTTTAGTCGATGCGGAGGACGAGGCTGCAGCGGAACAGTTAGAAGAGGAAGCCAATTACGAGCCACAATCTCACCAAAATCTACGCGCACCTGGATTTGATGAAGAGCCAGATCTAGCTGCGGCGGCGGTAGAGAGCGAGTTTGGTTTGCGCTCGCGAAAGAAGCGCAAAGTGCAGCGCAGTGTTGCGTCGTCAGACGAGTTCACACCGCAAGCTTCTTCGCCCGAAGCGAATTCTATTGTCGATCAGGAGTCAGAAGAGGACGACGCTCGACGACCTCGAAAGAAACCTAAGAAGGCGGCCAACGACGATGAAAAAGACGATCTTAGTAAGATTGACGATGGAAACGAGGCTGGCTACCAGGAACGACTTGCGGATTGGGTCGGTAGACGAAGTAGAGCTCGACGTCGAAGACGACAGGAGAAAAAGGAAGAGAATCCCGACGAGGCCGACAGCGAGAGCGACAATGAGGAAGAGGAGTGGTTCAAGCCCTCTCCAGACCACGCTAGCCATCGCTTTGATAATGGTCTCCAAGTACCTGGCGACATATACCCTGCTCTGTTTGCTTATCAGAAGACTGGAGTTCAGTGGCTATCCGAGCTTTACTTCCAAAAGGCCGGAGGTATTATCGGTGATGAGATGGGTCTTGGCAAAACAATTCAACTCATTTCTTTCATTGCTACTCTCCATCACAGCAAGAAGCTCGACAAGCCCGTCATTGTTGTTGCACCAGCCACCGTCTTAAGACAATGGGTGAATGAGTTCCATCGTTGGTGGCCTCCCCTACGCGTATCGATACTCCATTCGTCAGGCAGTGGTATGCTCAACGTAAGAGCCGAGGGTCGGATTGAAGACGACGAGAAGAGATGGGACGAGACGGGCGGTCAGAAGAAGGTTAGCAAAGCCGCAAAGAGAATCGTAGACCGAGTCGTCAAGCATGGTCACGTCCTAGTCACCACTTACGCAGGCCTCCAGACATACGAAGAGGTCTTGACTCCCGTAGAATGGGGTTACGCTGTCCTAGACGAAGGTCATAAGATTCGCAATCCAAACAGCGCAGTAACAGTGTACTGCAAAGAATTACGTACACCACACCGGGTCATCCTTTCTGGCACTCCGATGCAGAACAATCTCACGGAATTGTGGTCGCTATTTGATTTCATCTTCCCGATGCGACTAGGCACCCTTGTGGATTTCCGCAACCAATTTGAGATCCCCATCAAACAAGGAGGCTACGCCAATGCTAGCAATCTTCAAATTATGACAGCGCAAAAGTGCGCCGAGGTTCTGAAAGACACAATCAGCCCGTTCCTAATCCAGCGACTAAAAGTCGACGTTGCAGCGGATCTTCCACAGAAGAAGGAACAGGTGCTCTTCTGCAAGCTCACACAAACACAACGTGAGGAGTACCAGCGTTTCCTCGACTCTAAGGAGATGGGTGCCATCCTTACCGGATCGAGGAACTCGCTCTATGGGATTGACTACCTTCGTAAGATTTGTAACCACCCTGATCTGATCAATGTCAGTTTGAAGACGAACAAAGATTACAATTGGGGAATGTCTACAGGGTCGGGCAAGATGCAGATTGTGAAAGCGCTACTGCAGATGTGGAAACGTTTCGGACATAAGACGCTCCTCTTCAGTCAAGGTACACAGATGCTCGATATCCTCGAGGTATTTGTAAAGCGCTTAGGCTACATCAAGTACCTGCGAATGGATGGCGGCACCGCTATCAAAGATAGGCAGAGCCTTGTGGACCAATTCAACAACACCCCTGACATCGACCTTTTCTTGTTAACTACAAGAGTTGGTGGATTAGGTGTTAATTTGACCGGCGCGAGTCGTGTCATTATTTTCGACCCCGATTGGAATCCCTCCAACGATATTCAGGCCCGAGAACGAGCGTGGCGCCTTGGACAGAAGAAGGAGGTCACAATATATCGACTTATGACAGCGGGTACAATCGAAGAGAAAATGTATCATCGCCAAATCTTCAAGCAGTTTTTGAGCAATAAGGTACTGAAGGATCCGAAGCAGGTCACTACCTTCCAACTCAAAGACTTACATGATCTTTTCACGCTGGGATCTTCTGGGGATGAGGTGACAGAAACTGGGAAGTTATTCGAGGGCTCGGAGGTCACGTTCCCCAATGCTGCAACCGGAGACGACCCTCCCGCTTTAGACCAGAAGGCTGCTGAGCCGACAGAGGCCGCAGGCAAACAAAATCAGCAAGTCAACGATGGCGGTGACCGAGATATCCGCACCATCGAAGGTGTAGCTAGCCTTGAGGATCTCGAGCCTGACACTGACACAACAAAGCCAGCACCGACGGAGGAAGACCGAATCATGGAAGGTCTCTTTGCCCGATCTGCTTTACACTCGGCGCTTGAGCATGACAAGATCGTCAACGGCAAGAAACAGCTCAGAGCTGACCCTCGAATGTTGCAGCGAGAGGCAGATCGCGTAGCAGCTGAAGCTGCCGCCTCCCTTCGACGTGCGAGCGAGCGGATGCGCTCGGTACCGATCGGCACGGTCACTTGGACGGGCGAGGTAGGCGAGGCCGGCGGACCTTCTAACATACGTCGCGGCCGAGGCGGACCTGGCTCAGCTAGTGTCCTCGCAGGGCTAGCGGACAGACAGGGACTGAACGAATCAGGAGAGAGTTCTCGTTCGGCATCACCAAGACCTAGAGGCTCGAGAGTAGGTATGAAAGACTTCATGAAGATGATCCCAGAATTCATCAAACGACACGGCGGGCAGGTCCACACCGGAACGATAGTCGCCCACTTCAACGCGTTCTGCGTCACGAGTAAGCAATCTGAGGAGTTCAAGACCGCGCTAGGACGGGTCGCGGTGCTGGAGAAGAAAGGATCGAGCATGAGAGGTATCTGGGCTCTTAAGCCAGGCTACTGATCGATCTGTAGCGGCGGAATGAATAATTTGGAATTGGGAGGCGTCGCATTTACAAAGGAGGCTTTTTAAGGGACAAGACTTCACAGTCGGTTTGGCAAGGTGTTCCGGTCAGACCATATCTAAGCATAGCACAGGCGTTTTGAGAAGGCCTTCTCTATGCATATTCGCGCTATTTCTTCGTGTAGCGATATTATGAATCGCCTTCATCTCCAATAGTAGAGAATTGAAACACGGTTCTCAGTACTGTAAAAGATTGGTACTACTTAGCATAAACATATCACACTGAGATACGAATAGGAATTTTTCGTTGATCAACGTTTTCTCATTTCTGTAGCCGTGCCAAAGGCATCATGTGACAATAAGCAAAGCTACCCTAAGTATCATGGAGACCAGGCATGCTCTATAGATGATGATTCTCTCTAGACGCACGCCGTTCTCCTCGTAATTGTCAACGCCACAGAGATGAAGAAGCCCAGATGCAACCCTTGATTCCGCGAATCATGCCGCGACCGGCCAAAACCACCACACCACCATAAATGATAATAATGGGGGGTAATGATATGGCGCGATCACAGACGACGACCACGGCGACCGCCCTTTCTGCGGGTGCTGTCGGAGGGGGTGGGGGTGACGTCCTCGATGCGGCCGATCTTCATGCCGGAACGGGCGAGGGCGCGGAGCGCGGACTGGGCGCCGGGGCCGGGGGTCTTGGTGCCGTTGCCGCCGGTGGCGCGGATCTTGATGTGCAGGGCGTTGATGCCCAGCTCCTTGCAGCGGGCGGCGACGTCCTGCGCGGCCAACATGGCGGCGTAGGGCGACGACTCGTCGCGGTCCGCCTTCACCTTCATGCCGCCCGTCACGCGGGTGATGGTCTCCCGGCCACTGGAATCACCCAGGATGTTAGCCTCTTGAACCATACACACGTTGGATGTCTATATATCTATCTATCTTGTATCACATGTAATATATATTACATATATATGTAGGTGTAGCGAGAGAAGGTCGGTAGAATTCGATTCCCCCTCATTCACTTGAACCCGATATATATAGTGGGATGGATTGTAATTCGAATGGGAGTTTACTTAGACGAACCTGAGATCGGTGACATGGACGAAGGTGTCGTTGAAGGAAGCGAAGATACGGGCAACGCCAAAGACGAGCTCGCCTGTGTGGTGGGCGCGGGGCACTCGTTAGCAGATGATCTTCATTTTTTACGAAATAGACAGATGGGAACTCACCTTCACGGACTTGAGGTCCGAGGGAGATGTTCTCCTGGGGAGCACGGGGGGCTTTCTTCGGAGGCATGGTGGATGGATCTTGTGTGTTGTCTCTGGGTGTAGACTTCTTTTCTGTTGACGGTGGTTGATCTGAAGCTTGACCGCGAATTCTTTTCAAAGGAAAGTCGGTCGGTAGCAAAATTGTGAGTGTGAATTTTGTGTGGAGAATGGGAGACGGGCGGTGAGTGATGGCAGAAGAACAATTACAGTGGATTAGCCCTAAGACCATTCCATTTCTCGCTTGGAGGCGGTGTGCACACTGGGTTTTAATTGACCGAGCTAGTACCAATTAGGTTAGGTCTTGAGAGGACCCTCCACCGAAACTTTATCCAATTTTCTCTTGTGCGCTGCTCTCAAATTTCTCGAACTTCTTTTCTATCCATCAACACCAGTCGACAACCCACGATCACGGCCATCGCCCAATTCGACAAATCCGACAACAATGGCTGCCTCCACGTATGATACTCCTCCCTAGTTTTCTGTCTTCTTTTATGAAAGAGTGTATCGATATCCGGTCCCGTGGGTTTTGCAGATTGTCGTGGTCCTCTCAGCTGGGTCTATTGCTTCTCGTGAACACCTGAAAATGGTGTCAAGAGACATAGCAAGCCAGCTCGATCTATCCTAGACTTCTCCCTCAGCATTTCAGGCTTGGAACATAGCTTGGATGTTGAGAGATGTTGCTCTGGGGCGTTGGAGATGAAGGCGTTGTCCTTCTCTCTTAAAATCATTTGCCGCTTTCACTTTCAGTCGACAGTCTAGAAATAGCTGTTGTATTAGCGCTGATACAGAGCGAGCATTTCTCTTGGATTAATCTCCAAGGCGTTGTCGGATGAGAGGGAATGCTATAGAAGTCGTCACTCCTCTATTGAGGTAGCGAGACTCGAAGCATCTCACCGATTAAAATTTTCCCTCCGAGTCAGCCACCGCTGAGAATGTCGCGCTACAGTCGGCAATTCTCCAACCGGCGCTCTATTCATGCACTTGTGTATGATTGTGGACTACGTACTAATCTAACGTTGACTATAGTACCATCCCCACCAAGGACCAGGTCCTCGTCCCCGAGACCCTTCTCAAGAAGCGCAAGAGCCAGGAGAAGGCTCGCGCTGAGAAGACTGCCGAGCTTGAGCAGCGCAAGAAGGTTAGTGATTTCCATGTGGTTGAGAAGGAGATAGCGATGTGATGCATAAACACCCTTTGCGACTAGACCAAGGTCAATGCTGTTGCAAAATACCATCTTTCGGGTCTGATCGACGATAATGATATATGCATTTATCATATGTAATTCCACATGGAGACAGCAAGCTAATAGTGCTGTCTAGCTCAACAAGGAGAAGCGCGGTGTCATCTTCAAGCGTGCTGAGAAGTACGTCAAGGAGTACCGTGATGCCGAGCGCGAGAAGGTTCGCCTCAACCGTATCGCCAAGCAGGAGGGCAGCTTCCACGTCCCTGCTGAGGAGAAGTTGATCTTCGTCATCCGAATCAAGGGGTATGTTGACATGATCTATCATATTTGATTCGACATTTGCTAATGAAGTACTAGTATCAACAAGATTGCCCCCAAACCCCGCAAGATCCTCCAGCTGCTCCGTCTTCTCCAGATCAACAACGGTGTCTTCGTCCGTATCACCAAGGCCACCGCTGAGATGATCAAGATTGTCGAGCCCTGGGTTGCCTACGGTTACCCTAACCTCAAGAGCGTCAAGGAGCTCATCTACAAGCGTGGATATGGCAAGATCAACAAGCAGCGCATCCCCCTGACTGACAACGCCATCATTGAGGAGAACCTCGGCAAGTACGGTATTGTCTGTATGGAAGATCTCGTCCACGAGATCTACACCGTTGGCCCCAACTTCAAGCAGGCCTCCAACTTCCTGTGGCCCTTCAAGCTCAGCAACCCCAACGGTGGCTTCCGACCCCGCAAGTTCAAGCACTTCATCGAGGGTGGTGACCTGGGTAACCGGGAGGAGAAGATCAACGCCCTCATCCGACAGATGAACTAAGCTTAAGGTAGCGGTCAAGGGTTAATGGGTCTGGTTTTATGGGGTTTGCTTGTATGCATGGGTCATGGCGTTCCTAAAAGCTTCGGATGCTAGCAATGAATTGAGACTTTTATGATCATGGCAACCCCATACTTTGAATTTACCTTACTGTTCATTTTGTGATCGATCATCAGACTATGTCGTGATCTTCGTGCAATACTTCTCATGTGTCATATCGTATATGTCCGTCACTCAGCAGACTATTAAATAAGTGGCGAAACTTCATCTATATTCATGACGACAAACGTTGATGCTTGTCCCACTGAAGAATATATACGCGAATTTTGTCTAACTTCTCGGACCATTCTCCCTATGAAGTGTACAGTATTTTCATGGTCTTAACTGTAGAGGGCATCGCAGATGGGTACCCTGGACTCCGATACCCCAACACAATATGTTGCATGCCTTCAAAGCAAAGCGTAGAAGGCCGCCCTCGCCATGTATCGCCATGCCGAAATATACAGTTGTCGTCTAATTAACACTTAATGCCGTGCCATGCCATGAATAATACCCTAGAATAGGACGGCCATATTGGGGCACTGATCCTATTTGGCCAGCCCTCTTCTTTCCTTTTCTTTCTCTCTATAGAAGTCTCGAGACCGATCCAGTATGTATAAACAGAACAGAGCCGTTTACTAGGTAAGCGGCGCTGCTTGAACCTAATCCCCACGTACCCTTTATGCATGTAATTAGAGAACCCAAGTAGGTATGCAGGTACACAGCTACGCACACCAAAATCATATCTTGATGTCGAAGCTAGTCCCGCACCCGCAGCTGCTCGTCGCCAGCGGGTTGTCAACGATCTTGAACTGGCTGCCGATCAGCTCCATCGTGAAGTCCACTTTGCTGCCCTTGAGTAACTCTAGGCTCGGCGCGTCGAGGATCACTTTCGGGACCCCAGGGGCTAGGAGCTCGGGCTGCGCTGTTGCGGTGGGATCGGGGGTGGAGGCTGCGGCGTCGTCGTCTTTCACCCATGAGAATATGACGTCGTCCTCGTCGATACTGGGTTCCGAAGGCTCGGCGCTGGTTGTGGTCGAGGGTGCTACTTCGGCTGCGGTCTTCTCTGCCTCTGCGCTTGATAGGCTCGGTGGGTTGGGGGATGTTTCGGGTGGATGCGAGGTGTCGGATGAGGAGGCGGATGAGGGGGCAGAAGATTGTAAGGGCGGCAATGAGGTCAGTGACATGAGGTACTGGAACCCGTGGCAGCCGCCGGACTCGACCGTGATGCGCAGCGCGAGGTGCGGGTTCTTATCTTTGGTCATGATCTGGGAGAGGCGCTGTTTCGAGAGTGTTTAGTTAGCTATTTGCCCTTCTTGTAGCTAGGTTGCAGATTTGTAAGCTGCAAGACTTACATTCGCGGCGCGCGGTGTGATCTCCAGCAGCATGTCCTTCCCATCCTCATCTTTCTGGGGGTTGTATGCGACCTCAGTCTTGCGCCATGGTGCTGTGACGCTGAAAGGTCGTCGTGCAGCAATATCGCTGCTGTGCTTCCGGTTCCGGGTGTTTCGGGGTCGATTGCCGAGGTCCCGGGTGCTGGCGGCGTGGAAGGCTCGGGCGCTCGGCGGCAGCAGCACGTCCAGGATGGAGCTGCTGCTACCTATAGGCGTTGGTGATGATGCGCATAGTAGTCGTACGAACAGGCCAGCGGCCGAGGATGACGAATATGCGCTGGTGCAGCGCATGGGTAGAGGAGGCGGCATTTTCGGCGGGCTGCAGACTGGTGTGAAGATCGCCGAAAGAAGGAGAGAATAATTTTTAGGAACGTGGGATGATGTCAAGGGTGAGTCTAACTCGGCGCAACATGGGGCCGGTGAACGGTGGCAGAACTTTGGAACCGGCACCGTTGGGGCAGGTACGCCGCTGTAAAGAAGGTACGATATTAGTAATGGCCAATTAAGTAACCGTGATTGACAATGCCTGGTTACCGGTTTAACATTGGCTACCTAAGCAACTCCAATGCTCTTATTTGAAGATACAGCAGCCAATGAGCTCCAAGCGATCTAGGTTCAAGTAACTGTGAATGGTTACCTATTCAGTTACACAGCTAACCTTGGAACATTTCAGTTAGAAAAGAAATGCAATCACCAAGCCTGTGTCACGATTCACTTTCTCTGACCTCGAGGCTAATTACCGTTTACCTTCGTTATCATACTTAGAGCATTCAAGAATGCAACAAAAGTGATAGCCGGAGAACAACTCCGGGTGACACAGATGGACAAAGCTTCGTCTAAACCATCGTCAATACCGCAGAATCTACCTCCGCGGAGACCTCTCATCGAATACAGCTCGGCAACATGAAGAGACAATATCCATCAAGATAAGGCCCTCGTTGATCAGATGGCAAAATCAACCGGGGAATATGATGCTTTATTCCAAATTCCCATCCTCATGTAGAGGAAATGGATACCTTTTTGTCTAGCCCATCGGAAATTATTGAGACACTACTATTGTTAGGTCTTGTCTCAGTGCTTCTAGAATGAGAAATCTTCTTCTCCTTGCAGCTGGACCCTGAAGAAACAACTCTCAAACGGGTATCCCGCTATGGTTATCATCGGTTCCAAGAAATGTCGAAAGTCTTGAGTTTCATTTATATACTATATGATGCAGAGAGAAGTGTTCGCAACTGATTCGGCGATATGCGCGTCGGCGATTATTACGTGCTATCGTCTATCGAAGACGAAGCTCGCCAGAAGAGATCTCTTACCCAAGACGTATAATGACGATTAATGAAGGGTTCCAGGGCTAGGAATGTTGTCCTGCTTTATTGGGTCCCGGAGCCTGACTTTGTCTTGCCTGGATCAAAACTCCCGCCGGAAACAGGTCGTTCCGAGGAAGAACTCATCCCTATGCAGGGACGGTCTGCTCGATGGGTACCCATACGTGCCGAATTTAAATGAATGTGGGAATCTGGATTTACTCGCGCGCATCGTTGTCTTTAACCGCGCTCCAGTACGATGATCCTATCATTTTTGCCGGCAATATGGGAGCTCCATCGCGCTCCACGGTCAAGCCCCCCCCACGAGCAGGGTCGCCCTCGAATATATTGTCTTGCGGGCAAAAAAATAGTTCCTCAACCTTAATTTTTGATTAATCGCTTCTTGGGAAACAGGGTTCTAGACGGAGTATTTGGAATCAGGGGCAACAACAAAGGGGTTACATAAGAGCGCGCTGATCCAGTCTAGCTGTCACAGATCAAAGACACGATCTAGATACAGGTGCTCTGAAAAATCTCATCCCTTGCGACTACAGCTTACTCCAGACAATAAACATCTCCAGCTCAAACCCAATACCGTCAAGATGCTTCCCCAGCTAGTCACCCTCACGGCCCTCGCCGCCACCGTCTCCGCGCACGGCCTCATCTCGAAGCCGACTCCCCGCGGCCCCGGCGACGCCTCGGTCGCAGCGTGCGGCAAGTCCGTCGTGGACAACATCAAGGGGGACAAGACGTCGCACGTGGAAGGGCTGCCGGAGCTGGCGGCCAAGGACACGGGGTACCACGGGGAGCTGTGCAACCTGTGGCTATGCCGCGGGCTGCAGTACGCAGACAACGCGGCCAACGTGCAGAAGTACACCCCCGGCCAGAAGGTCACTATCGAGGTGCAGCTGACGATCCCGCACGCCGGCGCCGCCAACGTGTCTATCGTTGACACCAAGACCAACACGATCATTGGCGCGCCGCTCTTGAACTGGCCCTCTGGTTACGCTGATGAGCGCCAGTTCTACGGCCACACGACCCCCGCCAACCAGACTAAGTTCGACGTTACTATTCCTGAGGACATTGGCTCCCAGTGCTCTACCGCCGGCGCCTGCGTAAGTTTCTTACTCACCCTCCCCGGCTCTGCTGCGAGTTCTGAAAGGGCTAACCGACCTATGCGTACAGGTCATCCAGTGGTGGTGGTACGGCACCGGAGCCAAGCAGACCTACGAGAGCTGCATCGACTTCACTGCCTAGATGCAGTCGACGGCACCGGATAGGACGTGGCGTTTTGGGGGACAAGGAAACGAGTATCAGATTAGACGTCGATAGATATTAGGAGTTTTGAATATTACGGTCTATCTTATATTCGTATACTCTTATTAAATACATATATATATGCGTACATGTGTATACATGGATGTAACGTTCATACGTGATGTAACAGAAAACGTATAGTATATATATATAGAAAGTATTTATATTTTGTTTATGGGCTAGCTCGAGGAAATATTTTACTACTGTGGAAAACAGGACGAAAGCAAATTATATAAGCGCGGATACTCCTGAACACATCACGGATCGTCCCAAGATAACCCCCAAATCCACCCTGTTTTCCCTCGTTAACTTTGTATACGACGTTATAATGTGAAAATTGCGCGTTTTCCCGATGATGTACAGTAAGTAACATCGGGTAAGCCGCCTCCTAAAAAATCCATCCACAATAGCTTAGATGTTTTTCACATTTCCCGCCAACACACAACACGATACACACCCCGTCCCCCTTCCCATCTCCAAAGTATAATTTCACAGGTTAGTATGGTGGGTTAGGTCCGCCCATTTGAGGAGGGGGAGGATAGTCGGACTCGGGAGGAATAGGCCGGCCGCCGGGGCCCGCCATGGAGCCTGATCGGCCGTCACCGAAGTGCTTCTTGCGCAGAGCGGCGAGACGCTTCTGCTTGGTAACGGTGTTGATATATGTACCGATGATAAAGGCAACAACGTTAAAGAAGGGGACCCAGGCGGCCTCGGGGAGGAACGCTTGAGCAAAAGCGAGGCACAGCGGCGAGGTGATCCAGGAGACCTTCATCACCTTCATGAAGCTGACGCGCACCGTGGCACGGATCTGGTGGAAGGTTCGGGCACCGGCAATCAGAGCCATGGCGACGAGGTAGACCGAGTTTTGGATCGGGGCAATCTACGGAACACACACATGCACGTCAGTCGTCCTGCAGGATGTTAGACAGCGGGATGGGGTAAAAAGAAACGTACAATAAGGTTGCTAATGATGATCTGGATGATCTTGGCGCGGAGACTCGTGCGGCCCTTGAAGGCCTTTTGGAGGCACCAGATCAGGAAGTGGCCTAAGGGTGCGCTGATCAGGGCGCCATACGCCGCCATCTTCGGCACTCGAGCAGTGAAATAGTTTCCGTGCTTGTTACGATCCTTAGCCAGCCACGACGCGAGAAGCTCCTGCAGACCGGCGAGGGTTCCGGCCGTGAGCATCTTCGTTCGCAGCGGGTTCTTTTCCAGTTCGGTGATGTAGGCCTACGAGAACCGAGGTTAGTTTAGTTGATTAGGTACGGGACCATTGGGTCTTGTAATTGAACGGAGCAGAAAGAACATACCATCAAATAACCTTTTGTTCCAGCATTTCGTTTGCCTCCAGTAATCGCGGTACCGATAGCTTCGGCAATAGGATGCTTTCCACTCGTGCCGGGTAGAGGACCGTCACGACCTATGTTCGCGAGACTGGCGCCAACGCCAGCGCCGCCGACGGACTCGGTCGCATGGCGAATCGTCTCCCTCTCGACCTTGAGCGACATGATAATCCCCTACTACTTAATCGATAACAGATGGTCTAGTCCGAAAAGTCTACGCAGGAGTGGTGTTAGTGATGCACGTGCGGGCGGAGGAGGGTATTTTCGAGCATGGACGGCGGGTACGAGGGTTGCTGTTCACGGGTGGTAGGAGTTGAATTGATTTGTTTACCTCGCCTGTTCTTCGCTGAGCAGGGGGGCCGAGGTAACGGGATCAGGTAATTTAGGGGTTGAAATTGCAGTGTGTATCAAGCTGGAATAATTTTCAAGCAAATGAAAAGAGATGGTATCTTACATTCTCGATGAGGACAAAGTCACCGGAAGCAATTGCGGGTCTCTCGATGCTCATCCGTGTAGGTCAGTTGAAGATGGACAGTAGATGTGGAGGAGGTTGGTGAGGACGAGGTTGGACAACAGTCGGGCTGTCTGGGGACGCCAGCAAGTCGCAGCAGCTTTCATTTGCTCGTTCAGTCGTTGTCGCGACTAGGTCTGTGGGTCCAATGTTTTTTTTTAGGGGCCAGGGGCGTGACAGGGGTCGTGTATGGTCTCGTTGCTTGGCCTGCTGCGTTGCTGCACGACAGCTGCGGCCCACAAAACACTCAAGCTCGATCGTATCGTATCTTCGAACATCCCCTTTTCTTCATTGGCTCGATGAATCGGCCAATTCGTTCTTCCGCCATCCACTACCACTTCCTGTTCTGTATGGATGCGTATGTAGCTGTGCATCTAGCGAGAGCCACAAGGGCCACAGGAACCACAAGAACCACAAGAACCAGAATATGTTTTACTTGCACACCTAGGAGAAGAATATTTAATTGGTAGTTATAAGCATATGGAGACCTTTCGGGTACTAGCACAGGCTTTTATCATGCCACTAATGCATCCCGTTTACGCAAAGGAGTGGACTTGAAAAGACGGTATGAAATGTCAGAAAATGTACTGATATGGATTCGAACATACATAATACGGGTGGCAACATCACCTACCTCAGGGCTACCCACCAGACAGCTCAGAATCCAAGAAGAAATTCGAAAGGGAAACGACATCGTTGGGAATAGCTTCAAGCTGTGGAATGGCTTGCGGATACAATGTGTTGTTAACTGTGGATGGATGTAAGAGATGGAAATTTTGTCTAAAATTATCTAAACTCCTACTTAGAGGAAGGCAAAATGGATTTGGATATTTGAAATATTGGGTAAATGGGTAAGTTACAATCACTCCCCGGACCTGAGGTGTCGCCTGCCTCCCTTACCTCCGTGACTTCTCTGCCTAACCTCAAAATCGACCTGAAAGGTACCTTCCTGATCTATTCCAAGTTTCTTTACGTATCTCGTGCTAGCCCAATGCGACTTCTCCCCGAGTCAGGTACCAGACCTTACTGACATCATGCCAGTTCAACCCATAGAATCTAGAATATTCAATACAAGACAGACTATTCGTCCTCATGTCCTTGAATATTCAATATTGTGTTTTCATCCAAACATCCATGCATCCATCGTTTATGGGCTAAGGTGCGAATACTTAAAATCACAAGTTTTGGCTACTGGGACTTTGACAAATCACTTGATTTGGATTACAATTAACACAGTACCCAATCCTTCATATCACCTTCGCTCAACCAATATCACTAGGCAACTGGCCAAGTTCTAGTCCAAATCCGTGGTCATAGCTCGTCGTCACCGGGCTACCAATTTTTCGCGACTGGATCCCCTAGACTGTTTTTGTTCGCCACAGCGAGTAACGTACTCTTCCAGTAAGGAAAAAACATAACATAAAGTACCGAGCAAGCCCAGAACTTCCTACGCGGTATTCTTATTACAGTATCAACATGGCGTCGCACATTGCCCGTCAACTGGCGGACAAGAAGACGCAAGGAGCCAGCACGCAAACCTCGACGGCGCCGACGTCCTTGCCCGTGTCGAAGTATTATACCATTGTCAGCCCTACTCGACAGACGAAGCGCTCTCCGAACTTCCAGCCCTCATGTACTCACTTAACCATGACGCGCATGTACACTCTCGATATGGCGTGCTCGATCTGCGGTCAGCGAGGCCAGTAGGGATGGCTCTGGCGATGTACCGAAGATCGAGAATTGATCATCGAGGATGCCTTAAAGAAGGGTAAACCGGTAAGTAACTTCTATAGTCATCATCTCTAGGCAAAATCTAGTAGCTTACTGAATTTTCGCTAGGTGTGCTTCGATATGGAGGGTCTCGTGTCTGTCACTGAGATGGGGGCGGGGCCTCGACCTCGTAGCCCTGAAGCCAGATCAACCAAGTTCAACCTCTTCAAGGAGATCAACGCAGAACAATATCAACAGTACACCCCTGACCAGGTGTACACCATATTGGAGCAGAGAGAAGAGGTATGCTGGATATACACGCACGATGCCATCATATCTTGCTCGTGCTAATAAAGAGTATAGGTCCTCAAAGCTGCGAATCAGGGGAAAACTACGGTCTCGCCTCCGCCGGGCTTCCAGCACATGAAGAGCACACCTCCCTGGGTTCCCAGTGAGTCTAATGAATGCCAGTTTAGGTGCTGTCAGAGGTGTCGTCCTTCAGCCGCGCTCAGGTCCTACCTGAGTCTAGACGGTATCGTAAATGGCGATATACCCCCGTCTGCCGCTGTCGGCTTTGGCTTCCACGAAGTTGGCGCTCGACCGGTATTCCATCCCGACAGATTCAAGAACCTCGGCTTGCGACCTGTGCCTTGGGTAAGACCACCTCAAGCTCACTGTTCTACGTACATGTACACCACTAACTCTAGAAATAGCCAAAGGCAACTGCTACTCCGACTCAATCGTCCCTATCTTCACTGAACAGTTCAGACCTTGAGTATCTTAACCGTTTGGCAGCGGGGGCGGATAGCGAATCCGCAACCCTGGTCTCCGACGACCATTCCGGCGAAACATTGCCGCCCTGGACTCCTACCCCTACCCTGACCGCGGACGTCATTGAATCTAAGCTGCTCGCCGCCCATCTCACTCCTCTTCCTCCCCCTACGTCGGAAGAGCAGACAAGTCTCCGCGCACGCGCCAGTCAGATGATGAGGGAGGAATTGGAGGAAGGCCGATTCCACAAGGAGCCCCTCGAAGTTGACGATGGTGTGGCGGTCTCGGAGGAGAACGTCGAGTTAGGACTGCCTAACGTCGTTACCCAAGTGTAACCAGAGATGATACCCCGTCTAGAACGCCGGGAATCCTAAGGTTACAGGTTACAGGGGATTACGGGCGTCTCGCTGGAATTGTCCACGATTAGCATCGGACTCGGGTGCGGAAGCCCGGACTTCTATAGGTAGTTAGATGGCAGTTCTAGTATATGCGCAGGTCCTAGGAGTTGTTCGCAACGGGCAACACGTGATGGTCTTCGGAGGCTTACATAGGTGATTACCCAAGTAAGTAAAGCGTGCACTTATTTCCTGAGACGCTAGGCCGTTTCACGAGCATCTCCGAATCGGACCAAGGGGAGAGCTGCTGATTGGCGGCGAGCAGTGGGGACCGCATCGCTTTTCTCCAAGGAGCTTACAAGGAAAAACAAGGATATATAAGCTTCAAACTTGTTTACGGCGTCTATTCTGTGGGCATTCGGTGTTAGTGTATCATGGAAGATTTAGGCCTAGGTACGCGTGCCTAATGTAATGTAAGGTACGAGGCCTACCATGATTCCTGTCTCATGGATCAGGACCAGCATCGGAGCAGCGAGCTTTAGACCCCTCATGCCGATACGAGCGTACTCCACGGGCTCGCGGCAAGTTCCGGCGGAATGGCTACGGCGAGTCGTGGAGGACCGCTCGGAGCCGCCGAAGTTGTATGCTTGGACGCTGGCGAACCTCCCGGATAGTGCAAATTCCAAGTATAGCCCGCCAGCAGAAGACGTAGCAAAGCCAGATGATGAACGCCGCCGTATCTACGTACTAGGCGTAGGCAACATCGGGCGTCTCTACGCAAGCTTCCTAGCCAAGCAAACTCCCCGGCCCCCTATCACCCTAGTCGTCCACCGGCAGGACCTGCTGGAGCACTGGCGTTCACAACCAGGTATCGAGCTCGTGCGCGACGGCAAAGCCGAGCGAAGCACTGCGTTCGACATCGAATGGTGGACGGATACCCAGCCGGTGCAAGGTCCCGTCAAGGAACCGGGCGGTGGTACTGGCGCTAAGGTCTCCAATCTCATCGTTGCGACCAAAGCATCCGATGCCCTGCCCCAGGTCGACCGCCTGCGTGGGTACCTGGGCACGGACTCGACGGTCGCGTTTACCCAGAACGGCATGTGCAAGCTATGGCCGCCGCTCGGCTCCGCATACGTCAACGCCCGGTTCCCC
Organism: Hypomontagnella monticulosa; assembly: GCA_902825475.1. Taxonomy (NCBI): domain Eukaryota; kingdom Fungi; phylum Ascomycota; class Sordariomycetes; order Xylariales; family Hypoxylaceae; genus Hypomontagnella; species Hypomontagnella monticulosa. The sequence goes on along the minus strand of CADEBF010000011.1, from coordinate 664,188 downwards.
GCCGGCGGCCCGATGTGGCTTGCGTGCGTGACGACGCACGGCGTCACGTCGCTGGGGTCGTTCCGCAGCGTGCACGCGTCGCCCGCCAACGTGCTAGTCGGAAGCGTGAATGTGGGCCTCCCGCAGCCCCGGACCGACGGCGTGAATTACCTAACCGAGCAGATTGTCGGGGCCCCTGGGCTAGCTGCGCGTCGGGTCTCGACCCGGGAGCTGTGGGTGTCGCAGCTGGAGAAGCTGGTTGTGAACTCGGTTATTAATCCGCTGACTGCGGTGTTGAGGTGTAAGAATGGTGAAGTCTTCGTGGAAAGGGGGGATGGCTTGACAGCTGTTATTGATGGGCTCCTAGAGGAGGCGAGTCGGACTCTGACAGCGCTAGTAAGACACCCGAGTAGTGATGGTATTCTTGCGGAGGCGGGAGACGCCCCGGAAGAGAACCTCCAGGTAATCCGGGAGGAGCTTGTAGAAAGGTTCTCCTTCGCCCGGTTACGGGGGATGCTCTACGACGTCGGAGCCAAGGTGGCGGAGAATACGAGCTCCATGTTGCAGGACGTCCGGGCCGGCAAGAAGACTGAGGTCGGGGATTTCAATGGTTGGCTCATCGAGACCGCGAGGTATCTCGATGGTGAGAGTAAGCTACCGGCACATGAGAAGTTGATGGCCCTAGTTGAAGATGAGGCGTCACTCACGAGGAGTGAACTGAGTCAACGTCTTCTCGAGGCTTGATTCATGTTCTCAAAAGCAACACACATCTTGGTATTGGTATCTCTAGATGAGAGCTTGTTGCACCAATGTTGCCAGTTAATGGATGATGGCTTCCACAAAGCTCTCCAATTATTATCTCCATACATATGATGCATTGATGTTCAGGATATTACAAATAAAACAATATAGATTACGATCTAGAAACTCTCAATAGTGTACCTACGTATCGTGTGGCTAGAGGCCGCAGTCCAGTATCCCCCCTCCCCCCTCTCCTTTTCGCCACCTGCTCGTATTAGATCTAAAGCCTATTATTGTTCTTTGATAGCCCTTTTCTGACATGCCAACTATGGATTCAAAAGGCACTTTTGTAGTTACTCATCGCAAGCTATGGTATCAAGTACGGTAAGAAATCTTCCTAATATAGTTGATACTAGTATATTACTCCTCAAGAAATGTGATGACAAAATCTAGCACATTCCCAAAGAGAATCACCACTACGGTCTATTTCGTAGGAGATCTCGAGCGGGAATATATGTTGGTATTGCTATTAGCGGCCGAACTATAATAGTTTGAACGTGTCGCGAGCCTTGGGAAGTGTCCCGAGAGGATTCACAACCAACGCGTTTGGTATTATTAGTTTCACCTGGTAGGCAATTCGTTTACGGAGATTACTAACTGATGATAACAAAACATATCTGCTACTCAGCACTGATGACCCAGGTGCCACGCAAGTTTGTTGTTCGTCAAATCCTGCAATGGGAAAAGGAGGTTAACTTAGAAACTAATGATGCGTAATGATTCCCCGAATTTCCGCAATGTCTACTGATATAGAATCATCCTATTATTCCGTTCTCTCCAGTATAATAATGAATCTTGAAATTTCTACTGCCTGTTTTCATCCGATAAATCCCTAGCTACACCTCTGAATAACCAATGATAGTTGTATCAACTACTATATCATGTATACTTTCAGTATCTAGATTAATGATACCGCTTATTTCCCCCTGAATTATATTAAGGGGCCAAGTATGAGAAGATTCATAGAATTAAGGTTTTACATATACATTATATTGGCATGGCACTGTCAGTCAGAGCACTTACGAATAGGCGGCTCAATAACATTGTTAATATCGGCGGAGATACTAAGTTGAGACCCGAATTGCCAATTTATACCATGTAACTCTACTATGAGAGATGTAATATGATACAAAGCCGCTGACGAGTGTATTAATATATGCGCTTCTTTCCAACGGGGATCTATTTTAACTTGTTCCCTAACACCGTATGATTCGCCGAACGACCGGGGGACTTAGGAGTTGAACTGTAGATTAAGAAAGTACACGTATATAAGCAACTTTCTTCTTGCGCAGGAAGGCCTAAATTATGCCTTGTTAGATATTATCGTGGAATGGCCGACTATAAGAATTCTTTGTCTTCCTGCAAACCTCCCATTTAAGGCTACAGACCTCGTAAACCCAACTGGGTATAGAAGGTCGCACTTGTTACACTTACTAGGAGCTTATAAAGCGAGCTTCTCCTTGTTGTCTTCATTGTCTTTGGTGCCAAATATAAGGGTGTCTTGAAACAGGGAAGAGACATCTATAGGCTGAAAGTGAGGACTATAGCCTCTTCTATTGTGTCGGAATGGTAATACAAGAATCTTGGTAAGCTATATGAGAGTTAGCTTAATATAATGTCTACTATAACTACAACCATCTGGAGATCTAATCGAGATCTTTTAATACCGCCAATGCTATAATAATTGGTATTCTAGTGATAGTAACTAATAATGTTACGGGTATAGCTCTCGGTAACAAACGTGATATCTGCTGGTATAACCTAGTAATTAAGACTTGTTTTAACATAGTATAATATGCTAATGGCATATATCCGATATATCTATACTACTAGTTACTCGCGCGACGGCGGGTCAAGCGTAAATTCTAAAGCCGGTATTATAGATTCGATTAGAAAAGTTGGATTTATCCATCTTGTATTAACTAAACTGATTGATATATTAAGCCGTTTCAGATAACTACATGTGACCACGCCAACCTAATCTCACTGAGATCTATCCGTCCTGCGATCGTATAATGGAATTACAACTGTCGGTATCTCCTACAAGTGTAAGGGTTACGACCGATGCATTTATTGCATATACCTAGGTCTACCCCTTAAAACATACAAAAACAAGCCCCCAAAAGGAGACCCACAACTTGCTTGAAATTTGGCCGGTTCTCTAACCGAGCAAGCTGGCACAATAGAGCTAGATACGGTAGGTAGGTAAGAGGTCGGTAGGAAGTCGGTTGGAAGTCGGTAAGAGGATGGCAGTCATGTTTCTTACTCCAACACGGAGCCGATGGCATTGGAAATCGTGGCCTGGGACCCATCCGAGGTGGTATACTACTAAAATGTCTCTGTGTGCTGAAACTTATTCTTATTCGTCCTACGTACGTTTCTCCATCCTCCATCAATGCGCCTAAACTTATGTCTCATCCGCCAACTTGCTCTTTTCGGCGACCGACGGACTCGTTACCTGATTATCTGACGAGATAGACAACATTACCCTCACCGCAAATGAGGATCACATTGGTTTAAGAGTACGCATTCGTTCTGCTGCAGCTGCAAAGACCCCCTCCTCCTTAGGGATGACAATATCTGAGTCGCTGGGAATTATCTCACCATCTGCAGGCTGTTCAGGCAAGCAAGGTTCCGTGAGCTTTTCGTGGAGCCGGCTGAGCTGGCCCGGCTGCATGCTGCTGTGCTAAACTTGCCTTCTATTTGGCGAGGCGTGGAGGTTTCATTAATACGAGATCAATATAGGCCATCGACGACAGGGTCGAGTAATCCCTTAACACCCGTACTATTACCCCCCTTCGCCCCTAGCACCGTTCATTTCGAGCGCTCTCAACCTATCTAGGACTTTTCAAACCCGTTGTCTTGGAGCAGGTACAAGTACTTAGACTAACTGAACAAACCCTGTGCTTGCTTGTCTTACTTACCACACCATTCATCAACCCCCGTCACCGTTAGGCCACAAGAGTCAAGACGGGGATTTGCAGCCTGACGAACACTAGGGCGCGCGTTCGTCAGGGTAGTCAGCCCCATCACATCTTCATGGCGTTCGATTTCAAGCCTCATTTAAAGGATGCGCGAACACCTTCGCCTACTATCAGTTCGAGCTAAACACCCCTGGATGCGTACAAGGCATGCAGCTGTAACGGTTCGAGGTCTAGATGAACACAGGCTAGACTACAATAATCTCTTGAGTGGAAGCGATGGCCTATATCTACAAGGTAATGCACGATAGCCTCAGGAAAGTCTAGACCAATCTACGCTGAGCCATTAAAGGAGCTGTTAAGTAAATGAGAAGCTTGGGCGTATCTATTTGTCTCTCGAACTACCTTTGGAATCCGGATTACCTTCTAGGGTAATTAAAGATACTATTTCGCTATATCTACGTGACGGGCGGAACGAATACTCCAGTCAAAATGCCTAGCGCTATGTATTACTAGGTGCTTTCGTTACTGTGCAATTGCAATTCGCGGCCTCTAGTTGTACTTCCTAACTAATGCGTGTAATAAGAAACCTTCATATGATTCTTATATCGCAATTACTTGTAGTAGATTCTAATCAAGTTGTTGAACTGTGAAGGTTCACGATGACACGGAGAATCAGACATCGGCGCCACAACGACGATACTAAGACTTGCATACTACGAAGTCGAATGAAAATTTCCGATTGGTCCCGCAGATCGGAATTGATACATCAAGAAAAATCACGTTTAACGTTCTACTTCATCTTACCGGAACAGTAATTACCTTCTCCGAAGAAGCCATTCAGGTTTAGCGAGGCAAAACCTTTCAAACTTGGTGGGCTTGTGTGTGCTATAGAACAGCTTCCCTATAGCCGACGAACTATCACTGGCATTCATTGGCAAATCACCCTCCAATCAGATACAACGGGCTTCTTCAGATAAGGAGATCCTACTTTCAGCCTCAACTCGCTTGGACACTTGCAGCGACCCTAGGTAGGCAAGGAACCGCGAGGGAGTCGAGTTCGCAAGACCACCGTGTATAGGTCGCGTTTGCTTTTTGAGCCTCACCCCCTCACTCTCTTGAGTCAGGAATTACTATCCGCGCTTAGACGATATTGTCAAAGTGCGAGATGATGCATTGCGCATATAAGTCACTACCTACATAGCATAGAGCGCTTTGAGAAGGGCTCGGTCTTTAGACGTAGGGCGATAATGGGCACATCACTCAGCCTCTCAAACTCGAATGCCGTGGATGGAACCCACGGACAGGTCAATCTAAGGCGTTTCCGTGTTCCACCATTTTTTGGAGATTGAAAGATCCGGATCGATCGGAATCTTCTGTGCGCACCGCTACCCGTGGACCACGCTGCCCATCATCAAATCGGAATCTGTCATATTGGATCAAAAGAGATCCGAGCTTCCAACTCTAATCTAACCTGCTGGTGGACAAGACGATGTGATGCCGGGAATAATAACGAAGCACAACCTTGGAACACATAGGTACTGTAGGTAAGTATGTACTATTATACCTAGGTACTACGGTATAAGGACCCTAAGTATGATGCTCAATTGGCGCTGCGGGAATGCGTTGCATGCTGCTGCATTGCCGAGGACGGGCTGACCGGTTGGCTTGATGGCTGGACCTGGCCATCATCCATGTTCGCTTTTTCACCTTGCAGCAAGCAGATGGCTTTCGTGCAGCAGAAATTTCCCTAATGTGCAAACGATTCTCTCATTTTTTTCACTTTCACTTCCACACACACACATACATACACACAGACAGCTATGGATAGGCTGCAGCAAACAGGGGCGCTCTCTTGGACTAGACCCCTCACTGTAAGGCCGGCGGCAGTTGAAACGAGATCCCACACCGCTGGAATATCTTGGTTCTTGCTAGCACGCCGTGTGCAGTGCAGCAAGAAAAAAAAACCACGTCAGCAGCATTCCGCATTCCCAGCGCGAGCGGGACGGTACGGTACGCGACGGGTAAATCAACCCAGCAGCCCATCCCATCCCCATCTTGCTTTGCAAACTTGGACTTGGAGATCTCGCAACGATAGATATTATTGACAGGGATTTATTCCATGGACCCTTCGCGCGAAGCCTGTTTACACACGGTTCCATCGTGTCTCTCTGTAGCCTCTTAAGCCCTTTCCACTACTACTAATTATGCGCTATATTGCTTACTGTCATTAATAAATTAAGCGGACAGCCAACTACCGACCGAGTGGTCGACGATAAATTACAACACATGGCTTTTGTTAGGGATTTCATTCCAAAAGTACCCATTACTACCTACCTACCGTCCCTCATTTGCGCCCCCTTCACACGAGACGGGCCTGACTCGTTCGTTTTTCTGGTCTATTGATTCGAGCATGATGTTATCATAATCTTATAATGATTCCTTTTCCCGAGATGGCGTTTCCCCGGGCATGGGGGGGCTATTTATCCCAAATGAATGGTGGGCTGATGCTACGGAAATCTCGAGGCCAAATCTACCTAATCGATAGCTTTACTACCTATGTATGGGAGGGATTCCAACCATACCACGTGTGTTGTATCAGCAGCGAAGCATTGACATGGAAGAAGCACATGTATGAGATTTTGCTATTCGGCATGACAAGCCCCACGGACGAATGAGACGTCCACGTCCAAGCCAACAGACAGGAAGGCGGCGCGCCATATATGCAAAAGGACCACTCTATCTTCTCACCGCAAGACCCTCGTCTGGCTGCTGCTGCTTGCTGCTACTGCTGTCACTGTTGCTGAAGCAGGCAAGCAAGCAACCAAGCACGCAAGCAAAGCAATATGTAGTATAGACTTGTCAGCACGTAACTAGCTCTGCCGCCGGGATCCTAGATCAGGACGTGCCGGCCGAGTCTAGCTGATGGAACAGGAACTCCCTTAGGTTAAGGCTAAGAAGGCACAGCAGCCTAACAGCAGCGGCGGAATGATATATTGCCGCGTTTGTTGTCCATGCTTGTTTATTATCCTTCGAAAGAAAATGCTGTCAGAGTAGCACCGCCAACGGAAAAAGAGACAGGCCCCTAGGAAATCACTCTCTGCTTGCTTGCTTGCTTGTTTGTTTGCTTTATGAGGGAAAGGGCGCGAGAACTGAGGTCGAATGGCGTCTCATCGGTAATGTATGGGTGAGAGGAGTCTTCCGCGATGCGTGGTTGTGCCTAGGTAGGTAGTCAAATCTATATGAGACCAACCGCACATATACAGACAGACCAGACAGACAGTAGTACTATCCAACAAGCATGCATTTAATCCAGCCTCGGACTCCCCACGGTCTCCGCATCGTTGTGTGCCAGGGGCAAAGAGTTCAAGCCAGACCGGATCGATTGGAGGGGAAGCAGCAGAGCAGAAGCTCGCAAGGAACTAAAGAAAGTGGATTTGGGGGTTATATCGCAGCCGTGTTATATGTGACAATGACAGCGCACACACCACACCAGCACAGCAGCAGCATCAAGCAGAAGCAGCAGTAGCAGCACACAGACACACTACATAATTAACAACCATGTCAGGCCAATCCAGTACTTCGGTGGCGAACCTCGGAACCAAAAACAGCCCAGAAGCACAAGAGCCGGCGTGATTAGCGTGCAGCTTGAAGGGTACTGTAGATCGAAGTTCCCAGATCAGGGAACGTGGTACCTAGCGCCTTTTTGCACGTTTCTGTTCCCTGCTGTCCCTGCTCTATTATGCCGTTTGTTGCGCTTGTTACTTGGCTACTTTGCTTGCTGGTGCTGGTTTGATGTAGGTGCGCGTAGGTAGGTATGTACTTACATACTGTACATACATACACACATACGACTGACACTCGATGATACTGGACTTTTGAGCGACTACGCGTATATGCCGGAAGCGAAGCGGTGAATGCGGGATCAGGCCATATGCCCGTTCTAAGGAGTCGTCGTCCCTCGAATTCGAAACTCGAGGCTGTTGTATCTCCGCGGTTTTGCCAGGCCAACGGGAGTGCCGCGCCACGCCACCTCTCGCCTTATCCCGCTCCGCTCTCGTAGATATGTTTGTACATACCCAGGTATACACAGTACAAATAATATAAAACTTCCCTGGAGAGGGATAAACGCATCTACTTACCTTGTAGGTAATACTAGGTAATATGTTAGGCATCTATCAGCCGTTGTAAGGGTGTTGTGTGTTTAGTCTGTGGAGTTATGTAGGAGTGCTGGAGAAAGAGGAGGAGCCACAACACGTTAGATGTTTCACGCCCGAAGTTCCAGGGGGGGACCCCGTGCACACAAATAAGTGGCTGGTATTATACACAACAATTCATCATCTGGAACTTGTTATCGGTACGGGATTTGAGGGACAGCTCCGCAGTAAGCTTGTCGCAATGTAACGCGAGATGGCACAAATTGCTACCGCCTTGTCGAGATTAAGATATGGTCCAGATGCGAGCTCGCTTCAACGCCACCATACACACATTTACGTTGGCGAAGTGTTCGGAGAACGAACGTGACCTCTTCGCGACAAGAGAAAAAAAAATATCGTAACATTGTAACCAGATTGGCAATTATTAGTAAGATAGTAAGTAGATCAAAGGATAGCTAAGTCATGAAATATCGTATACGTATGCTTTCCTTTGGGAATACGGTTTCGCCCTTGAACACCCCCCAGTTCTTCCCCAGTACTCGAACGTCCTCTCGCAACCCCATGCCCAGAAAGTCAACGCCTTCATGGAAGCTTTGAAATCTGATTCGCCCCCAATGCTTCCTGCCTCATGCCTTTCTATCCGCTTGAACGGGGCCAAAAAATTCCTTTGGCCGAAACGTATTGCCTAGCAGAGCTAGACTTGGCTCTCGAAAGTACGGTGAAACGCAATTCTCTTGCGTCTCTAGCGTACTTCGTCCGGGGTATCTCTGCTAAATCCTTCTCCGTCTTGAGCCTCCTTTCGGATCCTCATTCCCAATCTACCTGAACACTCCCGCTAAGTTGCGGTCAACGTAAAAAATTGGTTGCGCCTTCTTTCCGTACACTCTTATACCCCCCCTTTTCTTCGGTAGAGGACTATCATCGTAGTCATATGGTAATAGAAAACGATAGGAGAGGATAGTAGACGCGTTCTTCGTCTTGAACGCATGCGTAAATGTATTGACTTGAGTATTCTGGGAACCAAAAGAAGTTTCAAAGCATTGCCCCCCATCGCCTTCCCCGTCCCCTTTCCCCCCATGACCTCTAAGATTTTTGTCGTCAAAAAAGCCGATATTACGAGTAAGTAAAAGGCATGCCCGTCGTGGTTTGGTATCTCTAGTATTAAGTAATTACCCGCTCTGGAGATAAAAAGCAGGAAAGTCGGACCCCGCCCATTACGATTTGTTGTACAGTATTTGAATGGTGATAGTAAAAAAAGGTAGTGAATGCATATTTGCTTGGTGTGTTGCGCGTTATTGGTCGGCGATTCTGTAAGGGAGATAGATACTCGTATGGGGATTGCGTAATTCCCTCTAATTCGTTATTTTCAAGTCGATAATATTCATGATCAACTTCCAATTCGTAGTTACAGGTACTTGGAAAGTACTTGGTTCGTAGAATTCGACGGCGGTGCTGAGGAGTGTTCGTCTCGCGCTACTCTCGTCTTGATGAGTCTGGTGATGGCGGTGCGCACCAGCTTGTTAGCTCCTTAACCTTGGAGCTGTTGTGGATAGATGGTGTCCCCAGACCCAGGAGCTGACACTCCTGGCGGGGACGCTGATTGCTATAAGTTTTCCTCCCCAACTTCTCCGACCTCTCCTCCCATAAGTTGCGCAGCCCGCTCTCGGCATGCTTGGGGAGTGAAGCCGGGGCCAACTTTGTTGGAAACGAATCGCCACTTCTCGTTCTCGTAATCTTGAAGCGCTGTTCGAAGCTTTTGATCCTGTAGGCCCTCGAATTAATATTTGCGTCCCGGAACGTCGGATTACACGTGCGCCTCGGATAAGGCAAACTTACTGTCTCGTCTGTCCATTGAGTCGTCTTTGCCTTAAGCTTCGTACAATAGCGAACTTGGAGAGTACCCGATGAACGTCCGGGGAAGAAGTCGGCGATCTGTTTCCACGTCAAGCTTTTATTTTCCTTTAGGTCTATGAGTAATGCGTCGTCCTCCGGCGTAAACTTCAGTTTGGGCCCCCTAGGTCGCGGGGCTGGCGCTGGCATTCCAGCTTGTCCTACCACGCTCGGGGCGCCACCTCCGGGAGCCCCCATGCTTCCGTCGCCTTCGCGTCTCATCATCTTTGAGGGTGGCCCTTGATCTGGTAGGCGGTGATGGTGGTGAGTGGGGTTTGCGTTGGCAGCCTGCGCGTATGCGGCGCCCATGGACTGCATATCGTCGAGATCGCCTTGATCGAGGTTAGACATACCAGGAACTGACAACTCGATATCGTCTTGGCGACTACGTTTCGACCCGGCGCTGTGACTTTGAGCGGCCGCCATCGCCGGATATAGTGGCGGACCAACAACAGCGTGAGGCGACTGCGTTGGACCATAATGAGAGGGCTGATGAGCCATGTGGCGAGCGGCCGGATGGCCGCCCATGTGCGCCGGATCCATTAGGATCTGGTGATGATGGGCGGGGTGATGCTGCGACATGGCGTGGTGAGAGTGCGATTGCGCCGGCTCATGTAAGCTCCCGTGTCCCGTGTGCTGCATTGGATTTCCTCGGTGGTGATGCGTGTCGTATGCGTGTGGAGTCTGGTTCTGCTCGCCCGGATGCGACTCTTGTGGGGAGTACTCGACATTGTAGTCCGGCCCTACTCGATAGTTGCCCGCCAGTGTGCCTTCGATACATGGGTTCCGCCAGAGCGAACCGCTCTGGACGGTCGCCGGAGTCTGTATAGAAAGAATTTGATGGACTGGAGCCCCTCGGGGCTGCTGATGCGCGGGAGGTTGTGTGGTGGAAGTGCGTGTCTCGCGCGTAGTATCGATGATGACGCCCGTCCTGTCGGATTGAGGTTGGTAAATTAGTAGGCTGAGCACTTACTTGCCCAGCAGCCGGGTACATATGCTGGTTGCAGCGGTAGTCGTGGTGCGGGACGTTGTAGGATTGTGCGGTGTCAAGGTAAGATCGTCTCTTGCAGGCGGCGAATTCCCGTAAGCCAGAGGAATTAAAAATCAAGTTCGGGGCAGCCCGCGCGGACTACTTAACAGCTCATTGCCACCTAGGCCCGTAGATATGGGGATCGGTCCCTTTTTCTTGGATTTCTTAGCTGGGTCTATTATATGGTGCCAAAACGTCAAGATGGAAAGTGAGTGAGAGCGGGCAAGGGATGCATTATATCGTCTGATCTTCTTTTCTCGTTTCTGTACAGGCAGGGACGAGCTTGGGAACCGACCCGCAAGTACCTAGACAACCTGGACTACCTCTCTTTTCATCCACTGGTTAAAGCACTTGACCTGATTTGCCATGTGCGAGACAAGTATCGTTCCTGAACGGGTGTGGAGATTCGGTTACCACGCCCGGCGATGACGGTAGCATAATTTGATGATCTTATGCCATGGCAGCATGGTCAGCTTGCCGGATATAGAAGATACCCCAGCCGGAGGTTATGATGCAACTGGGGGCAACGACAAACCCACAACGGGCGAGGTACTCAAGTCACTGACAGGGTGAGAGGAAGTAGTGTACAGCTCGACTTTTGTAAAACCCTGGACGAGCTATTCCCCAAACAAGATTACCAAAAGTCGAGGTAATCCAAAGAGAGGAACGTCTGGAAAACGCATAGAAGAATACAAAACAAGACAGCCGAATGGAGAAATAAAAAAGCTGAAACGGGCCCTACCAACCACGCAGTTGGGCAGTGTCTGCTGTAGAGCATGACAAGCGAATAATCGAGTGTGGGCCACAGCCAGAACTCACGACAGAAAGGCCCCTGCTCAACCTCTTTTTCACCCAGGGCAGCCAAGGCAATGGCAATCCCCGGAGGGTGAGCATGCCGCTTGACTGGATGTACTGTATGTACGTGTATGTGCGAGTGGCGCGCCATGCTTCGGCTGCTAGGGCAGTTAGAAGGGAATGGACCACTCTGTCTCCCTCGCCCGCTTGGAGGGGGATATATTAGAACTGGGGTAAGCTATAATAAGGAATTAAAAGAGCTCGGATCCCTGACACGCCATAGGGCGAGTGGAATTGGTAAGGTTGCAAGTAGCCACAGGACACGCTGGATAGATTGCCGAGCAAAAACAAGGGAAATATGACACTAGGGGCCGCTAACGGTATATCCAGGCATATCTGGCAGCGCAGCCGCGACTATTCAGTCACACAACCCATGCTCACGCCCCGTAACCTGGTTTCTATGTCAGCAGAATGGTCAAACAAATGCCAGGTACGTGTAGGGATATTACGTATGTGCGGTAGCAACGTAGGGGGGGCTTAAGGAGAGGGAAGGGATATGAGATGGAGAAGGGCCACCAACGTGTCCAACGAAATAGAGATTTTTGGTAGAACTCACGTTTCGGGAGACATGACGATGAGATGCTTGAATGACCCGACCCAAGCGGGAGTGATCACTGATGGGGGCTGGAGAGGAGACACTTGGCGGGATGACCGGACAGGGCATGCCATGCTGGACTCGAGCGGAGATGCTTGCTGGGCTTGCTAGACTTGCTGGCATTCTCTCTCAGGTCCGAAATGTCTATGTACATGTCAAGTGACTAAAATCGTCATCGTATCGTTAATCTCATATGGTACCTGGTTAGTATGGCTAGTATGTCCAGGGAAAAGGACCAGAGATGGGGGATGAGTGGTCCCCATTCTCTGGATCCCGGCCCTAGGGCATCGTAATATTGCGCGATTCAATGCGATAGAAGTGGGAGCGTCTGGGAGGACCAATAGAGGGTGGAACCTTGAGGCTGGTCAAGCTAGTCCATGACAGTGGGTGTAGAGCTGAAGGACAGGAAGGGACAGGAGCTTCGCGGATGGAGCTCTCGCATGAACGAAACACGTTTCAATGCTTCCAAGCAATTAAAAGATCAATTATGCAATTTGACCATGATCTCGGCTTCTAGAAGAATGGAAATTGCTTCTAGGGCGTGACCAGGGGTGTTTCAGACGCCTGAGCCACCAGTCCCTGTGCTAGTCCTTTTCGAATGACGTTGTGTCCCGAAGCTGTCAAGCTAGAAGGTCGCATAGAAGATGTTGCGAAAGAATGAACAAAAGTAGAAATTGAAGCCAAGAAAAGCGACTAAAAAGACGTTCTAGAAAAATAGCTGCAAGATCGGAAATTACGAGCGATCTACATCTACTCTACATCCATAGTAGTACTAGGCTACATACATAAAGGTTTTAGTTACTTGACCTACCCAGGCCCGTTTCCGAGACCCAGATGCGCGTGAGTGCATACTGACCTGCCTTAACCTTGACCTACCTTCCACCTGGGCAGGCTATTCTTCACCTGGCTTGGGGCTATTATTAGAAAACCGCTACCATAGCTCAGCTCCCGTCGACAGCTACCCACTATAATAGCCTGGAGGTACTATCGGAATGCATTGTACCTGCTTCTCGTGTGCATGGATTAGAAGGATGGAAGGTTTAGCGATGTCTGTCATACCTGTCAGTCCCGATATTCTGGTTTCCTCACCTCTCGAAGGCGGGAAAGAGGAGAGTGAGATGGGGGTGAATGTACCTTCTAGTCCTCTAGAATTGATACTCCCGAGGTCTTCTCGTCACTACGATTGATTTAGAATTTCATCTTCTACATAATATTTTCTCTCTCTCTCTCTTTTCATTACAGCTACATAACCGACATGCATATCGCCGAGCATAATAAAGCATTTATCTCGGGTAAAGATATTAATTGCATTGGTTTAATGTTAATTCAATCAATTATGGTCCTTTCGGCTTTTCTCCTTCTAGAAGGCTTCTATTTAAACCACAGCCCTGTCATATTACTATGTATCGTTGCTGTCCCTGCTGTCCCTGCATCCGACCGCTTGGGTGGACCGCTGCAGGCCCATGACACCATGACACCGCGGCACACACACACATACATACCATAGTACATACCTACACACACATACAATCTAGTACGCCCGGTTCGGCGTATAGACCGCTGCATGCGCGCAAGGGACAATGCAGCCAATTTAAAGCTGTCTTTCACCTGCTGTGTAGCGTTGCGTGGCTGGTGACAACGGGGAGGACCGTGGTGCCAATCCGCGGCTTACCGATTCTTTACGAATACACGTCTACGTCTTGGTGTATGCATCGCCTATTTATTAGTTCAGCGCAGCACTTGCTCTGTTCGTCTAGGCGCTCGGCCTAATAACAAGAGCATTGTCCGTGAAAGAAATGGGCGTTTGTTCATCAATGCTCTCTACCCTCTAACGCTCGCAGTTTGCTGCCGCAAGCATCCGAGTCCCCTGATCTGCGTAGCCGAGTGTACACCTACCCAGCCTACCCATCAGATGACCAGTTGGCTGTCCTTTTGCGGATGCCTGCAACCTGGGAACTCTGGACGCCGACCTCAATTCATATGCATCAAATCAATGAAGTTATTTCGTTTCTGCAGCAAGCCATTTTACGGATATTGTGGATTTCTATGCTTGAGACGTGAGATGGACACTTGTTCTCCTTCTCCTTCTCCTGAATGTTTGGGACGTTTCAAGCTCCACTGCCACATGGGACTATGCCCATCTCAAGCCCCACCGTCCTATACCGCTGGTTTAACCGGCATAGGTCAGGATCTGAAGATTCGGTTACGGTCCAAGTACTGTAGCTTGCGCGTGACCGCGTTGGCCGCTTCTTGGTGACATACTTGCTTGATGTCTCCTTGGCATGTCCATACGAGTTGCGCGCGACTCCGCTAATGCCTACATAGGTATGCTTATCGCCCGATCTTAAACAAGAACAGCGACCTCTATCCTGCGGTATGAAACATAAGCTGGCAAAGCTGTCGCTTGATGCGGTTCATCGCTTCCCGTTGAGGTAGAGTCCTGGCGCGCTGAATGGTGGCTTTTGCGACAATCAAGAAAACTTCATACAATATGCAGATATGCTACCTGTTGTGGTGAATGACAAATGCAGCGTGAGGTCAGGTCAGCCTCACTCCTGGAGTTCAATGTTGCGTACCGAGCTACCCTGTCGGTAATGCACATCCCACTGGGGAAAGCTCCTTGACAGGTGCAGGTGGGGGGACTGCAAACCAGAGAGAGTCGAGGTACGTACAGCCCTGGAGAGAGTACCACGGCCTGCCGCCTGGCCTGCAGAGCGCTATATCTAGCCCTGGTCCAAGAAAATCTCCGCAACATTCGCAGGACCCTCGCTCGCCCAGAGATCCGGGCAAGATGTACTGTACGAAGCTCGCAATCGTAGCCCTGGACGACTCGAGGGTTGCGGACACAAAGTGGGCTACCCACCACCGCTAACCTGAGCTGGCAATGGATCACAAATGTCTAATAAGATCCCCAAGAGAATCTAACCTGATCTACGGGCGAACCCACGTATGCGCGCATGAACGCATAAAAAAGAGCAATTTGCTTTCTTATACTCTCTGCACCGCATTCAGCCCGCCCATTTCGGCGCCGCCATTACTTCGGCTCTATACAGGTGCCCCAAGCTCCTTCCTCAAATCGGTAGCTTTCATCTCAACTCTTCATCTCAAGTCCGCGCTTGGGGGGAGGACGTGCAATTCCAATCATCCATGCATGATTACCATCCCGACATAACATGACATCTCCAATCTTCACTTTTGTTTCCCCCAGTCTGTCAAGTCCAGACCCTGTAAACCCATCCAGCGCCAACCTTCCCCCCGTCGCCCACCCCTCCCTTCCCGTTGATTATCAAGCCACTAATCTATACATAGTCTACACGCATAGACGGCGGCGTACGTGCTCATCCCGCGCTAGGAAGACGCGTGAGCCAGTCCAGGCTCAGCGTTGCTACTACTACTTACTAGTAAACTAGTTACTGCCTAGCAGCGGAGGATTACGGTCCCAGGATTACGGTCAGTTGGGAGGGGATCAGCGCATCTATTCCGCTTTTCGTTTGGTTGGACACCGAATGGAGCATGTGTAGGATTTAGGTACATACATCATGACGGGATTGGGCAGCGATCGAGACCCTTTCTTTTTTTGCTTTTTAATGGCGTTTCCGCTGCTGAATTTCTAAGTAGGTACTTACTTACTTACTTCCTAGCTACCCTACCGGCAATATGTGTTTTTCTAAAATAATTATATAATAAAAAAATCGTTTTTATTATAATTATTATTTTTAATATTAAAACCTTTATTATAAAATATATATTTTTATATTATATTTATATAATAAAATATAAATAAAAAATCATTTTATTTATATAATCATTTTTTATTTTTAAATTATTCTTTTATTTATTAATAAGTAATATTTAATTATTTATTATTTTATAATTTTATTTTAATTAATTAAAAGCTTTTTAATTTTAAAGTTTATAATTATTTTATTTTTAAAATTATTATATTTAAAATTTATAATTTTATATTATTAAATAAGTTTTATATTATGTATATGTAATATTTAATTAAAATAAGTTATTAAAAAAATGATGTTTATAAATTTATTATATTAAATTTTAAAAATGTATATCATAAATATTTTATTAATTAATAATAATTTATATAATTTTAAACATATATTTAAAAATTTTTAATTTTATAATTAAAAATAATTATTATAAATATCTTTAATAATTAAATTTATGATTTATATATAAAAAATTAAAACTAATATTAACTATTTTAAATATATAAAAAAAATATTTAAATATTTTAAATTAATCTTATTTATTTATTTTTTACTTTTAATTTTTTATTTTATAATATTTTTATTTTAAAAGTTTTATTATAATTTATTTATATGTTATAAAAAAGATTTAATTATTAAAAGTTTATGTAAAAAAAAGATTATTAATATTTAAATTATAATTGTTTAAATTAAGTTAAAAAGTAAGGTCTAAGATTTTTATTTTTATTAAAATTTATAAGAGAGGATACATTATAAAAAGATGCATTATAAAAGATAAAATAAATTCTTTTTTTTTTATTATAATTAATATAAAAAAAGATTTAAAAGTAAATAAAAGTCTTATAACATTACACTTAACATAAAAACGTTTTTTTTTATAATCATCCGCGTCGTTATTAATAAATAACAACTTAAAATATTTATTTAAAAACTATTTAAATTTATTTTTAAAAAAGATATTTAAATTTAAAAAAAATGTTTTTTTATTATTAAAGTATCGGTTATTTAATTTTATTTTATTATTAAATATATATTCTTTAAATAATTAAATATCTTTTTTAATATTAATTATTTTATTTATATAAAAATGCTTGTTATTTTTATTAATTTATTTATTTTTAATTATTAATACATAAAATTTAAAAAAGTTTTTAATAAGGATTATGTTATTAATAATATAAGTAAACTTTTTATTTTTATTTATTTTTATTATATAAATAATAAACTTTTAAGCTTTAACCTTAATAAAATGTATAAAAGTTTTATTTATAAAAATTACTTAAATAAATTAAGTAAAAAAAAATTTAATTTTAATAGTAAAAATAAATATAAGTTTATAATTATAATATAATACATATAATTTTAAATTAATATTAATAGATATTTTAAAAAAAATAAAAAGTTAATTAATTAATTAATATTTATTATTAATAATATTATTATATTTTAAGATAAAAATAATTTAATTATAATTAAATAATGTGTGAATATATTTAATAAATCATATTTAATTATTTAATGTTTTATAAGTGATAATAAGTTAATTAATAAATATATATTTATATATATGATTTAATTTATATTAATCCTTAATGTTAATAAGTATCATATAATTTTTATTTAATAAAATCGTAAGATTTATAATGGTATAACATTAAGATTTTAAATTATATTAATATTATAGTTAATTTAATAAAAATAGGTTTTTTAATTATTTAAAACCTTTTAATTCCTTTTATAAAGTTAATATATTATTATAAAGGAATTATTAATGTAAAAAATAAAATATGATAAGGTAAAAGCTTATAATTATATTAATAATAAAATATAAATTAAAATATTAATAAATTTTATTATTAATATATTTAAAAATATAAAAATAATATTTTCTTACTAATATAATATTTTTATTATTTATTAATAAAAATTAAGCTGTGATAAAGTTATAAAATAATAAAATAAATGGTAATATTATATTTATTTAAATATGATCCTTATTAATTTCTTAAATATTATTAATGATAATATAATAAATATAATAAACAATAAAATAACATAAATCCTTATTATTTAAAATAGAGAATATTAAGAGTTAAGTTTTAATATTTTAATGTATATACTTAAAATAATAAATTTTAATAATATTTTTAATATTTATAACATTATTATAATTAATAATAATTTAAATGATATTACATAAATTTATAACAATTAAATTTATGATAATTAATATAAGATTTAATAAAAAAATGATAAAATAAAAAATAAAATGATAAAAAAAAAGATTATAATAAATATTTATAAGAGGGTATAATGGCTTTTATAATTTAAACCATATATATAAATTAAAAACAAATAATTTTATTAATTTAAATTAATAAATCAGTTATTAAAATGATTATAATGTGAAGCTTAAGATTTATTATAAAAATGTTTCTTTTATTTTAACTTATTTTAATTAATTAACCATTTTATATTATTTTATAAGTTAAAAATTCATAATTTACTTTATTTTTATTTAATTATTATATAACTCATTTAAGTAAAAAATATTAATCACTTTTTTTAATAATATCATATATATATAAAAATAATTAAAATTAAAAAAAAAACCTTCTTAAAAATCCCTCCATTTATTTTTATTATTTTATTAAGTTTTTATAAAAATAAAAAATATAATAAGATTTAAATAAAATCATATAATCTTTATAATCATTTATTTTATATAATGCTTTATTAATTAAGCATTATTTAACATAAAACCTTAAAGTTTTTATATATTATATATAATAAATATTTATTTTTATCTTTTTTATTTAATTTACTAATAAATAACAACTTATTTTTTATATAAAACAAATATATTTAATTATAAAAAAAAAATCTAATAAAATATAAGGAATTAATTAATAAGTAATATAATATATTTTAAAAATATCATTATTATTATATAATTAATTTAACACCATTTAATTTTTTTAAAATATAAGATAATAAATATCATTAGTTTTATATAATACTTTTATGATTCTTATATTTATTAAAATTATTTTTAATGTAAGTATATTATAAGTATTTTTAATTAATATTAAACTTATATAAATATTCTTTTTTTTTATAATAACTTTTTAATAAGTACATGGATCATTTTTATTTAAACATGTTTAATAAAATTAAAAATTAAATTTATTTATTATTATAATATTTTATTATTTATTTATTTAATTAATTAAATTAATGCTTTAAATAATAAAATTAAAATTAAAACTTGTTTTATGTTTATTATAAGTTTAATGTAATAAAAGTGTGGCTGATTTACTTATATTAAATCCTTTTATAATAATTTTTTTATTTAATAATTTAATATTAATCATTTATTAATTTTTTTTATCTTAATTAACTTATTATTATATTTTCCATTTATTAAAGTCATTTATATCTGGTAATTAATTATATTTTATTTAATTAAAATTAAACTTTAAAAGTGTGATAAAAGCTATTAAAAAGTCATCCTTATTACGAAAAGCTTTTAAAATAAATGTTATTATAATTAATTCGGATAAAAAAAATAAATCATCATTATTATTATTATTAAAAAACCCATGAATTTAAAAAAAAGTATTTATTTCTAAAATATGTTTTTTTATATGGTTTAAATTTTAAATTATAAATCTTTTATATTACTTTTAAAAAAAACAATTAAATTTAATATATTTAAATTTATTAATTATAATAAATTTATTAAAATTTTTATATAAATCCTTCCATATATTTTTATTTATACATTAACTAACATAAGTTAATCTTAACTTTTAATTTTATTTTTTATTAAAAATTATTTTTAATTAAATAAAATTAATTAAAATGATCTTAATATAAATAAAAATATACTATAAATATTAAAAAAATGATTAAGTTTTATTAATAAAAATCTGCTTATAATAAATTATATTTATTATTTTAAAACCATAAATATATTAAAACATAATAAAATTAAATCATTTTTTAAATTAATAATAAAAAGTGTTAAAATCCATTTTTTATTATCTTATCTTTTCGGGATAATTTTTAAAAAAGTTTTAAATATAACTTTTTATTTATTAATTATTTTTTATTAACATTATTATCATTATTAAGTTAATTAATTTATATAAAATAATTTAAATAAGAAATTATATTTAAAATTATAAGTGAGGTTTATTAAGTAATTATAAAACTTTTTAAATTACTTTAATAAATAATCTATTTTAAAATAAATGTGGATAATAATTTAATAAATGGTAAGGTTATTATAAAATGTTATAAAATGTTTATGTATTTTATGATTATATTTAATTTTAATATATTTAATATCAACTTATGCATATAAAGGATCATTATTTATCAACTTTTTTTAAAGATATTATAAGTTAATAAATATATGTAATAATTTAATTATATTAACTTATGTTAATTTAAAGAACTTATTAAAAAAAACACATTTAATATTTATTTCCTTTTTATTTATTATAATTAAATATAATATTTTAAAAGAGATGATGCTTTTTATTTTTAATTATTAAGATAAAATAAAAGATTTAAATATAATAAGTTTTATTATAAGATTTTTAATAGTATTAAATTTTTTATTTTAAATTATAGTTTAATTAATAAAAAATGATTAAATGAATATTAAAATGTTATATATGATAGGAGGCATTTTATAAATTATTAAATTAACTTATTCTTTAATAATAATCTATTAACTTACTTAAAAATAAAGATAAAAATAAATACTTTATTTATAATTAATTAAAATAAAAGGGTTAAATTATATAAATGTCATTTTAAAAGGTTTATTATATGTCATTATTAATTAAATATATTATAAAACTGTAATAATATTTAAAATTAATTAATATAATAAATTAAAATTTAAAAAATTTTAAAACTTAATATATTAATTTAATTTAAAATAAATATATATAAATAAAAAAATGATATAAAATAATTTTTATAAACTTTATTTATACTTACTTTTAAAAATAAAACTAGATTTATTTTAATATTTATTTAAAGTTTATATTATTAAGAATTTAAAATCATTAATATATTATTAACATTTTTTTTTTATAAAAATAAATTAATTATTAAATCTTATTATTAATTAAAAAAAATAAATTAAATATAATATCGATTTTAATCAGTTATATACTTATTAATTAAAAAAGAAATTTTATTTTTATTTTTATTTAAATAAATCTTTTTTATTTTATGGTTTATTTACCGGTTTTTATTATTAAATTTTTTAACATAAAATCTTAATTATTTTTTTTTTTTATTAAATATACATAATTTTTTTAAATAAATATTTAAAATCAATTAAAATGTCTTCATTTAAAACGGTTAATTTTCGATTTTAAAATCCTTAAAAAGTTTTAAAAAACAACTTATAATATCCTTTCATTAATCAACTGCATTTTTAAGTTAATAATACGATTATATAAGCTTTTAAAATATATAACCATGGTGATATTATAATAAAAATGAAAGGATTAAAGATTAATAATGATGGAGATAAAGATTTTTAAGTTATTAAAAATGATAATAAAACTTAAAACAACTTTAATAATAATTATAAATCTTTATTAATATTATAAAAAACGATATTTAATTATTAATAAATATTATTAATTTTAATATATTACATATTAGTAACATAAATGATATTATTAATTAAATTAACCATTTTATTTTAAACTTAAAAAAAATTAATAATATAATTATATATAATAAAATTGTTTTTAATTATAAGTTTAACAACATAAAAACAACCTTTTTATTATTTAATAATGATAATAATAATAATAACAATAATATCAACTTAAAAATCTTAACTTAAATTAATAAAACATTATTAAATTCTTTTATATTATTATTTAAGTTTAATTTAACTCTTATTATAAAGTCTACTTTAACTTTAAAAAAGTTTTTATTTTAAGATTTAAATATAAATAAATTAAATTTTAATAAGATTAATTATTTTAACACTTTTTAACTATTAAAAATATATTAAAATAAAAAGATATAAATATTTAAGTTTAAAAAAATATTTATTACTTTTATAAAACTTATTAATATAAATTATTTATAATGGATATTATTTTATAAAATTTTATTTTTCTTATAAGATTAATAAAAAAATTCAATAAATGATATAATAAATCTTTTAAGTTAATTATTAATATTAATTAATTGATTTTATAAATATTTATCCTTATTAAACATATAATAAGTAAAGATCTTTTTAAATATAAAAAAAATGCTAATTAAATTATATATTTATAAAATTAAGATATTAAAAAAATTAAAACTTTATGCTTAAAATGAATAACTTATTAAATAAATAATAATTACTTTTAATTAAAATGAGGCTTATATTATTATAATTAAACTTACCTTTTTTAATTTATTTTTATTATTTAAAATGTATTTTAAATCTGATTTTAATTAAAATATTTATTTTAAATTAATTATTTTTATTAATTATCTTATAAAGTTTTATCATATATATTATTAATTTAATTTAATTTATACATTTAATAGTTGTTATTTTTATATAAAGTCTTTAAACATTATAATATTCTTTAATAATTAAGTTTATTATTATTATATTATTATTAATTATTATTACCATGAGATTAAAAATAATATAAAAGAAGTTATAAATTTATATATTAAATATATTTATGATTTTAATTAAAATATACATGATAAATCTTATATTTAATAAAATTAAAATGTTTTAATATTATAAATTTAAAAAGTTTTATTATTTAATAATAATGATTTATAATTAAATAATATTATTATAAATCTATTATAAGATTATAATAAGTTTATGTTAATATTTATTATGTTATATATTTTTAAAATGAGTGTATATGTTGTTTTAAATATATATTATAATTATAAATTTAATAAAATATTTAAAAACTTTTATCCTTTTTAATTATAAAATAATCAAAATAAACCATAATAACTTAAATATATAAACTTAATATTTTATAAATAAAATCATAAAATCGAGCCATTTTTTATATATCATATGATGGTTATAAGTTAAAAAACAAAAAAAATTAATGGTAAATTTATTATAAATAATATTAAAACAATTATTACCTTATGTTATACCTATTTTATTTATATGAAATTAAAACTTAATATATATAATCATTTTATTTTTAAATTTAAATAAAATTAAAAATAAGTTAAAATAAAGCTTTTTTAAATGTTATTATATATTAATTTTATTAATGGATTTAATGTTTTTTTTAACTTATATTAAATGTTAATAAGTGATTACATTACTTTAATTAGTTTAAATACTATTTTTCACTTAAAATTTAAATATATTTTTTTTTTAATAATTAGTTTTTATGGTTTTAACTTTAATAATATAATAAAAGTTTTAAATATATTTTATTAACTTAATTAAGGTTTAAATATATTAATTTATAATATTAATATATTAATTTATGCTTTTATGTTATGTTATATAAAAGATATGTTATAATAAATGAAAAATTTAAGTTTTAAAAAGCTTTATAATAATAAATTTTATCGTTATTATTATATTATAATTAATAAAAAAATAAATATTTATATAATTATAATGTTAGATTTTAATATTATTAATTATAATTGTTTTTATTATTAAATAAAATAAATATAATATTTTTTAATTATTTAATTTTTTATTAAAATCGCGAAAAATGTATGATATATGTAATAAAATATATTAATAATTATATTAATATTATAATTTATTTCCTTAATATTAAATATTATTTTTTCTTATCTTTTTAATCTTATATATTTAAAATATAATAAGTTAATAAACTTAATATATTTTTTATTTTATAATAATATTTTAATAAAATAAATAAAATTTTTATATATTTTTAATTTAAAATACTAGTCATTTCCCTTTAATATTTAACAATTATAATCATTAAAACATTATTTAAAAAGTTATAAGATATTATTTTATGTTTTTTAATTTATTATTATATTAATATTCTTTTATAATTAATTAAAAGTAAAACATATTAAGCTTAATTTTTATAAAATAATAAAATGTGATTATAATTTAATTAAAATTATAATTAAAATTTATATTATTATTATAAAAAATAACTAACTTTTAAATAATATTAAAACTCTTTTAATAAATTATTAAAACATAAAAGTTATTATAAAAAAAGTTAAAAAATTATTTAATAAACTTTATATTTACATAATTAAGTCATTTAATAAATTATATGTAAATTCTATTATTTTAATATAAGCTGTTAATGATAATTATGTTAATATTAATAGTAATAAAAAAGTAAAACATTTTTTATAATATAATAATAATATATTATAATTAAATATTTATATTATTATATATTATTTAAAATTTATAAAAAAGTTTAAATTATTTATAAATTATAATATATTAATTAAAAAAGATTTATATAAATATGCTTATTTTATAATTTATAATATATATTAATTTAAATAAGTATTTTAAAAAATATATTTAAAAAATTAATTTTTTTAATATTAAATATATATTATTTATAAAAATAAATATCTTTTTTATAATTTATTTTATTTTTTATAATATTTATCATTTAAAAGATTTAAAGTTTATTAATAAGATTTTATTTTATTTAAATAAAATTTAATTTATAAAAATAATTAAGTTAAAAGATATAAAATTAAACATTATAATATCTACCGATAAAATATATATTAATTTAATTATCATTAATTATATTTTAATAAAAAAGTTTAAATATATAACTTATTTTATTATTAATAATTTACATTTATTTTTTAAAGTTAAAAAGTTACTTGTTTTATTTTTCTTTAACTTCTAATTAATTTATTATTATAATTATAAGTTTTTTATATATTATTTTAAAGTTAAAAATATTAATATTAAGATTTAATAAGTTTAAAAGCTTAGATTTTATAAATAATAATAACTTTTTTAAAATATTTAAACACATTATATATTAACTAATAAATTATATAAGGTTATTAAAATTTAATTTATTTTTATTAAAAGTGATTATATTTAATATTAAAGTTTTAATAATTTTATATATATAAATTATATCTTTTTTTTTAATTATTTTAATAAATGATATATTTTTATTATTATTATTTTATGTTATTATTTTAATACTTAAAATAAACTTTTAAACTTAAAAATTATAAATAAAATTAATAAAAAACCTTTTATTATTAATCTTATAATAATTAAATTAATTAAATTATACTTAATTTTTTTAAATAATAATGAGATGGTTTATGTAAATTAAAATTTTAAATAGTTTTAAAATAATTAAATTATAATATAAATAAATACTTTTAATTAAAATGTGATTGTATTAATTAATGTAATTTAAAATAAATGTGTATTTATTAATATTTAATATTAATAATAATTATTAATTTTTATATATTTAATGTTTATTAATTAAATAAATATAATAAATTAATAATGAAATTATAAGGGATAATAATATGTTAAAAATAATATATATTATAATCTTAATTATTTAAGTAAAATGATTTTATTAAAATAAAATGATTTTTATAAAAAAAATAAAGTTATAATAATAAAATGATTTTATAAAATAAAATGATTTCGTAAAATAAAATGATTTTATTAATTAAAATGGTTTTTTAATTAAAATGGTTTTTTAATTATAAATGATTATATAATCAAAATCCTAGTTTTATAATTAAATAATATGTATAGAAAAAATGGTTCTACATTTTTAAACCGTTTTCTAAGCATAGCCACTCGCGTTTTGGTAGCCATGTCGTCGGCGCAGATGGGGAAAGATGACTAGATGACAGCCATCTCTTATGCAAAGTGCCTGCGTAGAGTCGTAGCATGTACGTCGTTGGTAGGTTATCGGCCGACCATGCGACCTGCCTACCTACCTACCTACCTCCGCCAAGGGACGGCCTTCTATGCGACCTATTTTTTATCTTGCTTGCATACCTACCTTTTCTTTTTCTTATTTTTGCGCCGCATCTACATTCCCCATCTGGTTTTCCTAGCCTGGCTTGCTAACTAGTTAGCTGCCTAGAGGGTAAAGAGTTCGTCGCGTCCTATCTATCTATATGCATAGTAGTACATATTACCTAGACCTTGGAAAATCTACACCTGACTAGTCAGTTGGTGGCCACCCTGTTCCTCCACCTTGGAGCATGGTATATAGGTACATAGTAATGTACAATCCAGATCTTCGTTCGCTCCAACCTGTCAAAATCGTGCAGACCATCAGCCTTGGATCTCCACATTCGCCTCAATTTGATAATTGACGTACGTGTGTGGTACTAGGTAGAGATTTACATAGTATCTAAGCAGGTACATACATGTAGTAGGTAGCATTGGAATGGGAAACCTTGAAAAAAAATCTTGGGGAGGGTCCAAGCTTTCCATTTCCATTTAGACGACATACATGTATTATTATATCGCAATGCGGAATATGGTGATCATAAAAAAAGTCACGCAGGTTCTCGGTTCCGAGTCCATGGTTGTGGGGGTATTATCACATTCTCGTATACATAACTAGTAGGTAGCTGATGTTACAGTACAACAGTGAGATGGAGAGGTACGTACCGGCTGGCACGGCATTCAA
Organism: Hypomontagnella monticulosa; assembly: GCA_902825475.1. NCBI lineage: Eukaryota > Fungi > Ascomycota > Sordariomycetes > Xylariales > Hypoxylaceae > Hypomontagnella > Hypomontagnella monticulosa. The sequence goes on along the minus strand of CADEBF010000011.1, from coordinate 637,541 downwards.
TATGTAGGGTAATAAGTCCATAGTAATATGAAATATGAAAAGTACAAGGCACACGCACAAGGCAGCCCCGGCCGGACCCTTTCAGGGCTGAAGAGATGAGCCTCTATCCCCTGAACTTCGCAATTCAATCCCATTTTCCGGAACGCCTGTAGGTAGCAGAGGGGAAGAAATAAAAAAAAGTCCTGGAAAGTACATGTACATATACCCCGTCTGACCGATTTTTGGAAATGCCATTGTAATGCATCATTTCGCCCCCAACTGATTATCTTTTTCATTTGTAGCATGTAATTCGGCCTTGCTGTGGCTTTATTATTGGAACTTTAAGCGAAGTTGTCGCTCCTGTCCACGCCAACGTCCTCCATCTCCGTGAAGTCATGGAAGTGCTCAGGGCGGTGCTTATCGCTGTAGAATGGTAAAGGCGTATCCAATTTGACGTGCACCGGCTTCTTCTCCAAGCCGATGAAGTTGCTGCCCATGAAGTTGTAATTCCATTTGCCGTCTTCCGGCACTAGGAAGAAACCCCTGTATCGGGGGCTGAGCAGAAGCTTGCGTTTGAGTCCCATACTTGTCGTGAATCCTGAAGGAGAGTCGTTGCTTAGGTCTTTATTCTCGGCACCCCATCGGTAGCCAGCAGGGGTTAAGGCCCAAGCGGATAGGGAAACTGATCCAGGAGTGAAGGATACGTCAACCGTTACGGTCTTCTCCTTATCCCACTTCGGATGACGATCGAGAAGCTGAGCGTGCATGGTAACATCAACCGCAGACATGTAAGGAAGTTCGTTTCCGGCCATAGTGTGAATCACACCAAGGGGCTCCATCTCTGAGAGGTATTCGTGTTGTGGCAGTTGGAGAGGAGCTTGGGTATAGCGCAGGTTACCAATTTGAGGTACCATGACGATGCAGCGAATCTCCTTGACCTGGTCATTGTCTGGAGCGGATATGCCGTATAGGTATCCGGCGATCTGTACGCGAAGATCGGCGATGGTGATGAACTTCTTCAGGATGTTGTTTGGCATGACGTAAGTGATGTCGTCTAGATCGTTATCCACGGACGAGACGTAGATATTGTTCGACCGAGTTCGCAGGTTTGACGTAGCAATTGCCCTGGTGCGCCATTCTGTTTTAGAGGCGAATTTCTCTTGTTCGAATCTTGATGTCGTGGTAACAATAAGCTCTTCACCGTGGACGTTTTGGGTCTTGGTAGTAACAGCAGTTATTTGTTGTTGCTCTTGCTGTTGCTTCTCGATCTCTGCGGCTTGCTGTCGCTGCATCGAAGGCGCTGAGATTTCCATACCCAAGATAATGTCTCGGACTTCACTGCTTGTCAAGCTGGAAACGTTGACATTGTTCTTCTTTCCGTAGTCGTGGAGAATTAGATCTCGTAACTGCGTTTCAACCTTAATCCAATCTTCATCTGAGAGCGTGGGCCAAATGTGATGCATCTGGGTTATGACGGTCTTGTCAGGCCGAAGAATGAGTTTTGTCTTGTCAGGATTGACGTGAAGAGCTCGGAGTATGAGAACTAGACGCGAAAACGCCGTGTACGAAGAGATGCTCTTGAGCCATTCGTCATAAAGGTTGAAGAGAACCATTTGCGGTTCTGTAGCACGGAGAATCATGTCTCCTAGCTTTTCGACCTTCATTGCTGCTTGGAAGGGCAATTGCAGTTCAGAGGCTCGGATGGAAATATTGGGGAAATCCAACAGATGCACCTCGAGGGGATCCAGTAGACCCTTACGAGTGACGATGAGTTCCTTCGGTTGTTCTTCTACAGGCAAGGATCGGATTAGAGCCGCAACTTCTTCGGCCGTCTTCCATTTGGCTAATTGACCAAGACGCTTCTGTCCGGCCCAGACACTGGTGTGAATGATCTTCAGGAACAGTTGGCCGGTTCGGGGGTTGAAAATGAAAATGGCTCCGTTGATCGGTTTCGTGGTTAAATTGCCCTCAAAGGTCTTATGAATGGTAACACGATACACGTTAGTGTCATCAATGAAGAGCTTTGTCTGATTACTGAACAATTCGGAGTAATTTTGAGAGTTCAAGAACTCCTGGTTGCTCTCTGAGGCGTATAGTTGGAGGCCCTTCCTGATACGTTCCCGAAGGACGTAAAGTGCCGGGTTAGCTTTCATAATCTTAGCCATAGCCTGTTGCACAAGGACCTTCAGACCGGGGAAGTACTGTCCGTAGGCGGAGTAGAGGTTGTAAGCGAGATCGATACCAATCATGAGACCAGTGGCCGAGGGGTAGATACTCATGCTATCCTGCGTGTAATCCAGGTACTTCGCACGAGTATAACGTTCAATATCGTGGGAGTCGTAGTCGCCATATCGGAGCTGGATGTCAAGCCAGAATTTGTTAGTAGTTGTTGGCTCAATTGTGTCTTTGGTGTCGTGGAGAAGCGACGGCCGAGTTACGTTCCATTTATTGCTGGCGAAAAGTAGGATATCAGCGCAGGAGCTGTTCATCTTGTACGACTTTCGAGGATGGATGGTTTCTTTCTGCACAGTCTCGATTCCGAGGGACTCAAGCTCCTGATCAAACACCTGACAGAAGTCCATGACGACAGATTCGTGAATCTTTTGCCACAAATGCGCACGGAAAATCTGGATGAGGGAGATCTTGAGAGTAGGAATCTTGCCGTGCAAGAAGATGCCCGTAAGATCAAGCTGCACTTGGAAACCAACGTAAACGTTAGCTCTGTTAATGGTCGGAGACCACCAAAGTGTGAATCGGCGATTGGGGATCTGGTTTAGACCTGATCTTTGGGCGTTGGTCAATTTCTTGAATTTCATCGACTCCTCGAAACCGGAAGCCTTCTCCCAGAAGAGACCTTCCCAAGAGGGGAAACCCGTTGCCTTGAACAGGGTATGCTCAAGGATCGTTTCTACACCACCGAGCGCCTGGATGACATCAGATCGGTAGGCGTTCAGATTCCAAAGCTTTCCATCGTGACGTTGACTTGTCCACCAGAAAGGATTGCTCTTCATAAGTTGGTAGATCTTGAATTCGCTTCTCGTTCGGAATCCCTTGTCAAAGCTGAGTGTGCTTCGATCTTTCTGGAACAGTGTATTAATACGGGGCAATCCACGATCCCAGCTGTCTTCCAAATCTTCCAAGGTTAGACGTCTGTTCTGTTGATTCGCCTCCAATCGTTTCTGGGAGTACTCAGTCCATACTCGCTGTGAATCAATGAACTCGGCTTCCCAGGGGATGATATATCGGAAGATGTTGGGGATAAGCGTTTCCTCATCATGTGTCATACCAACTCTGAAATGGCTGACACCGACATCGGTCTGTTGTGAATAACGTTTATCACTGGCTGGAATAAGAATATGGGAACCGGAAATCATTCCGAGACCACCCAGCTCCTTCGGCGTGTAGAACACAGCAGGGGGGAAACGTGAGGGCATCTTCGAGTTCAACCCAATCTTGACTCGGGTCTGGATCTTTGTCTCGCATTTTACGATAGTATCTAGTAGATTCACTGTCGATACGGCGGCCTCGCGGTAATAGGTGAAGAGCGCAATAAGAGCTGTATTCCATTTGTTGGCGATCTTGGTGAAAGTTGTAGATCCCGACGACATAAGAATCTGGCGGATCCTGTTATTGAATTTTTGGATGTCCTCCTCTGTAACCTGTAGGAAAGCATGCGCCGTCCTTTCCTTGGTGGTGTTGTCGACGAGGGACCATACACTGTCTTTGATGGGAAACTCATCGTTCTGATTCCTGATCTTCGGGAGAATGCGAACCTCGAATCCGCACATAGAGAAGAGCAGGTTCGGGTTGTCACGGCTGTAGACACTAGCAAAGGTGTCATCCCATTCGATTGTGGTGACCGATCGGGGAAGGCGATTCTTCAAGTCCCAGAAGACAGCTCGTCCTAGATTGACATCGTGTCTCATCAGCCGCATCCGAGAGTCCCTTGGCCAGCATTTCTTGCTCTTGTAGCCGATGACATTCTCGAAATTTGGATCGGGTTGCTCCGTCAGGAATCGCTGAATAAGATCTCGTGATTCTTCGGCGCTGAAACGCAAGAACACCCAAATTTTGTCTATGTATCGAGTGTAGAGGCGAATGGGATGCTTAGTCTCTGTCTCCCGGTCGCGGAACTGAAGGAAGTCATTCGGGCTTGACGGTGGACCAGCAATCTCGCTAGCACGGTTCAGACCGAGGAGGAGGAGGTCAAGAACAAGACCATAGTACTGGAAGACGAAGCCCGAGAACTGAAGACCGCGAATCATACCGTAACTGTTGACATGGTTCATATCCTTGTAAGTTAACTGGACGTTGTTCTTAGAGCTGATGTAGTCCGCGAGATTGTGATCCATAATTAAGCGTAGAAGTCTGTTGAGGAGGGTGAGGTCAATCTTTTCATAGACCTTGGATAGTTCTGTCTCGATCATGACATTGCATTCCCCATCAGCGGTCTCCCACACTTTTTCTAAGTTGTTGATACCCTGGGCCCATTTGTATACTAGAAGAGGTGGCACCTCCGAGTCTGACGGCTTGATCCAGGCTGGGAAGAGATGCCGTTGGTCGGCCTGGTACCACAGATACTGGTCAAGATAGGCATCGCTAATTTTCTCAATGGGCTCAATATCGTAGACAGGATTGATAGTGCTGTAGTTGTCGTTCATGTCAATCTGCACTTCTTTGAAGGCTCGCTGCGTGAGGAGGAATCGTTTGATTCTTTCCAAGGTGGTGCCAGGGCTGTCATAAGCCTGCTCGATGAGAGCCAATTCTTCTCGCTGACTTTGATTAAGACGACCCTTTACAGAGTAAGCCTCTCGTAGTCGCTCGAGAGCAAGGATTAAGATTTTGGTATCATGTTTATATGATACACTGGGAAAGGGTATCGGGGTAAACTTCCGTGATTCGAGCCAGTGCACCGTGGTGGTGTAAATCGCTACGGCTTCTTCGGACGACACATAGGGGCCGTCCTTCATGTAGTTGTGTTGGCGCTCCTGCTCGGCTTTGAGCCAGAGACGTGTTAACCGACCTACGTTCTTCTTAGCGACCGTCTTGTCGACAGTAGCGCCTCGACGGATACGTTCACGGTTGTAGTGAGCGACCGAAATCCACCAGTCCGCCTTTGATTTGACATAGCGAAGAATGATATTTTCGATGGGCGCTGGCAAACCGGGGACCTTCCACGGGATGTTGCTCTTCCAGCACCTCCAGGCTTCCGACAGGTGTTGAAGAACGGTATTGACCTTGTTCTGCTTGATGCCTTCGGGCATCATATCCATTAGGTCGGCCATCACAGAAGCTCGTAGTTCAAGATCGAAATGCGACTCCACGCGCTGCTTGGTCACTGTCTTAGCTACGCCTTTGCTGTGCCGTCCCTCGAACTGACGAGAAAGTAGATTTCCAAGCCATCGTTCAAGTAGGGGAATTATGCCTCGCATGAAGAAAAGCCACACTCGCCAGGCTGGTGCCCAGAAACCGCAACCAGGACCCTTACCAACAGGGCCGCTATTGAATCGGTAGTAGATAAGATGCTTCAGATCTTTGCACGACCGGATCTGATGCATAAGCTTGTACTTGTACCGGTACATACCAGTTAGCTGGCCAACATGGTTGAAAGCATACAGGATACCGTCCGCCAATTGGAAAGCATCGATGTTACCCAAGCGATACTGTACTTGAGCGTCGACGATGAGCTTCGTTAGGCGCAAAATCTCACGCATTAGGTGGAATGCATTACCGAACCGTGACTTTTTCCGTTCCTTTGTTGTCAGGGTTTTTACTGGCTTGAGGTTGAAATTGTAATCTAGATGGAGATACGTAAGATTCTTTCGGTGGATTAAGAGGTTCAACATGTTGAATCCCTGTCGACAGACCTGAAGACCAGCTTCAACCCAGTCAATAGTCGTCTGCTGAAAGAACTTGGTCTGCTTCAAGCTCCTCAGTAAACTTTGTCGATTGAGGGCCTTTGGCTTCTTTTTATGCAGCTCATTGAGGACGTATGTCTTAAGAAGCTTTTGGTATGACACTCGAACCTTGACCGGTTGCTTGGGGGGGCAATGCTCCAGATACCACTGTTTCACGAGCGGGACATCCTGGGCGCGGACCATTCGACCAGATCTCCGATCAAATGGGAAAGGAGCCCACCAGAGCGCAATAGCAGATGAAGTATCTTCGGTGTAAAGCTCCTCATCGGCTAAGAAGGGCTCAACGCCAGCGGGTAATTCGAAGGCTTCGTCTTCAGGCTCCTCTACGTTTCCTACACCAAAAATCTCGTCCTCATGGCTAACGGTAATATTCTTCGGCGCAACTGAACGGGATGAAATGGGGTTGATCATAGGATCAAAATGGAACGCAGGTAGATTAGGGTCTTCCGATTTGGTATAAACGATTTGTGGATGGGAGTACCAGTTGAACTGTACACTCCGAGGAAGCGAGTTATAGAGGTAGGGGTACGCGACGCGGTACTCGGTTCGAATCGGGAAACGGAAAATGATTCTATCGATGGCGTTGAACTCCCCGAAATCCTCATCGTTCGGATCGATGTCCTTGTACAGCGGTTCGAATCGAGGACCACCTGGTAGTGCAACGTTAAGTGCCTTTGCAGTAAGGAAGCTCTTTAGATCAAAGAGGTAGAAGTAATTTTGGTCGACTATCTCGCTCAGTAATGGGCGGCTGAGTCGGTGGAGCGCAGCCATCTGCGGTAATGAGAGATTCCACTGCTTGTAGCTTGGCCCGTTGACATGCTCGGTATCTACTAAGGGCCGATGATCGTAAAACCATTCATACACAGCACCATCTTCCTCTTCATCAAGCTCCATCTGAATTGGCTCCAGGGGCTCTACGTCTTCGATATTCTCCGACCAAGACAGCGGGGGCTCCTCGTCATCAAACGGCGGAAATCTCATCCTCTTGAACAGTCTTCGGTCACTCTTCTCCTTCCTCATAGTCAACCACATCGTTGCCCATTGCGCGTGGAATACCGGCGGGATGACTCGAGGGATCTCGTTTACGAGCGTAAGGCATCCATTCACATGGTATAGAACTTTGACTTCCCTTGACGATTCCCAAGGCATAGGCATGTTCTCCAGCAGCTTCATCACCGCATGTGGCATGAACTTCAGAGCACCAAGGTAACTTCGCTTGTCACTCGTGTATTTTTTCTGAGAAACATCGCCAATATCCTTCACAATCTTGCGCAAATGCTCAGGGGGCATATCGGCCTTCTGTGTTTCCACGAAACCGCCCTTGCGCTTTTCGCCAAACCGATTTCGCTGGTTTCGAAGCCATTCCTTCTTCTTTTGCGCGAACTTGGCGATCTGCGGATCGGTAGGAGGCCGGTATCCAGGGGGAGGAGGAGCTGGAGCTCCCGGTGGCGGAGGGAGAAAGTCTGATGGGGGACCTGGGGGAGGAGGAGGTGGCGGCGGTGGTCCCCAGCCAGGAGGGGGTGGAGGAGGCGGAAAGGATGACATCTTCACGTCGACGGGGACCGAAAGGTCGCGACTTTTTGATGCTGTCGCTATCGCGGCGCGATCTGTCGCGCGAGGATGCTACGGACGCCTAATACAGCCTAGATGAAGGCGTCGGCTCCTAGCAATCCCAAAACAGATAAAAAGTTATATCCGCAGCTAGACGCGACGTCCCCAGATTGACCGACGCGAAAATTTTGTTGAAGAGGTCAAAGTTAGATGAAGTGATGTTGTTGAAATGGTTTACATCGTCGACTGGGGCAATTTTTCCTTACCTCTATCTAGGCTAGCTGACCTAGTTCAAAGGCCCCACTTATAGAATCTTGGCGGCTCAATGCACAGGGGGTACATCAATCGATAGTTAGTCACGTGTAAATTAGATAAGCTTAATTTGCTACTGTGGCTCATGAGGCTGGATCAAATATTCGTGGCTCGAGTGCTTAAAGGTTGTCTCCACAGTACGATTCCCAATTGGCTCAAATCACTAAGCGGGTTCAAGATCCATCCCACACATTCCTTCTCTAAAAACACCAAAATTCATCCCTCACAAAAAAGTTGCAAAGGAACAAGTCAATCCCATTCCACCAGCAACAACCATCACAATGGCGAACAACCGAGTTACCTACCGCCGTCGCAACCCGTACGTTCCTCTACCCGATACGAATACTCCTCGATTTCGATTTTTCCCTGCTATTGAAGATACGCGAAGTTACTAACATGCTGCTTAAAGGTACAACACCACCTCTAACAAGACCCGTGTCGTCAAGACCCCGGGTGGTGAGCTACGAGCCCTTCACATTAAGAAGCGAGGAACTGCCCCGAAATGTGGTGACTGCGGCGTCAAGCTCCCTGGTGTAAGTAATTTGGTTTTTTTTTCTCAGATCGCGCGTCGGAAAGGAGGGAGAGACCGAGACGAATAGTTCGAATTGATTCCAACTTGCGCAAATTCGCCTGCACATTCAACATTCGATCGATCATATCCGATACGGTGCTCACATGTGGTCATCAAATGATTAAGTCTCTATGGCTCTCGTCTTGGTTCGGAAACATAGGGTTTCAGTACTCAACGAAAGATTCTCTACAAATACAAGAATTGGGTCGATCATACTATTTCTCGAGCCGTTGCTAACAGTCTCATCCAATAGATCCCCGCTCTCCGACCCCGCGAATACTCTCAGATCTCCCACCCCAAGAAGACCGTTCAGCGAGCGTATGGCGGTTCAAGATGCGGCAGCTGCGTACGAGACCGTATCGTACGAGCATTCCTGATCGAGGAGCAAAAGATCGTCAAGAAGGTGCTGAAGGAGCAGAGCGAAGGCTCCAAGAAGAAATAAACCCACTGATTGACTCTGGGATGGAATGGTTCGGCCGTCATTGATTTGGTGTTCAGAGGGACAGGGCTGCATGTCAAACGGCTTCTGAAAAGCTGTTTCTGTTTCTAGGGCTTCTTCTCATGTCTAGATGATCGGAATGGTATAAACGACATCAGGACTACCAATATGCTTGCGTTGCTCCTTACTCTCTAATTTCGCCGTGATATGAACGTGTGGTACAACCTAATAGCTTCGAAAGACCACGCTTGAGGACATCCTCATCCGGCTTAGGGATGCTGGTAGAGCACCAATTTCAGAAGGCACAGGAAATACTAAGCTGCATGGGTATTCCCCTTAGAAGAATACTCTAAGTTGAAAGACGAAGCTACCAAGTCTACATAATTCCTCTATAGTGAGACGGGAGCCTAGGAAATCACCAATGATGTGGCAGACCTTAGCTACACGGCTACTTGCACATCATCTTACGGCAATTGTATTAACGAAATTATTTCGTCGTCCTAGAATCCAAATGAAGGTTTATATAGCACTTGAGGCCGTATATAAAACCACTCCGAAGTAATTAGAGGAGGCACACCCAATACTATCAACATTCTTAACGCCAAGCGAAGGACTCTAGATATATAGACAAAATTACAATATGTAAATCCCTTAAATAGCTTGCATTTCCATCTGGTTAAACTCATAACATTTTATCTCATTATTGGACGTGTTGTGAAAATGTATTGAAATCAGTACGAAATTACAGTGTTAAGATATACACAGTATACTGTACAAATCCCCCAAAATTATGACGTTTTACTGACTTTTCGCTACGCAAGCTCCAGCCTCCAAGATAGAGACAACGCCGAACTCGAGCAAACACAATGCCATTCACGGCCAAAAGCTAATACATAATAATCGCGCTCATGGCTTCCTCAGCGCGCGCCTGTCGGCCTTTCAGCCAACTCGCCACGGTTCTGCGACAAGGATCCCGAAGCCACCGGCCACTATCTACTCCAGCAAAACTATTTCCAGCTTGCACCACGATAAGCTTCAGGGCTTCACCCCACGCCGCATCGCCCTTCCATACAACCACACCACATCAATCGAGTGGCCAAGTCCCTCCTACCGACTTCGAAGCCTTAGATGTGTTAGGCGGCGCGCCCGTACCTTCCACCTCCGTCGATGTCTGCATGTCGGATGGCTTCCAGCTCAACAGCGGCGTGAAGATCCTTGACGGCTCCGGCGTCTTACTAGTTGGCGGCGAAGCCTTTACCTGGCGGCCTTGGCTCGCCCGGGGAGAGAAGCGGTTGTTGAATAAGAAGGGGCAATGGGAGGTACCCAACGAGACATTTGGTCTTCTTGGATTACTTTGGCCGCGACCAGGTTCGTCTAAACAGATCTAAAAACTTCCCTATATCCTCAAAATGGAAGAGTCGGCTGACTAGAATTGTACAGATCTATTGATACTAGGCCTCGGCCCGGAGATTCGTCCCATCAGCCCGGAATTAAGGAGACATATTAGCAGCCTAGGTATGCGGGTTGAGATTTTGGACACGCGGAACGCGGCTGCGCAGTTCAACTTGCTCGCTACGGAGAGAGGAGTCAACGATGTCGCCGCCGCGCTGATACCGATCGGTTGGAAGGAAGGCGTTGGGGCAAGTTGGTGAACGATTTGCGTGTAGCAGATAATACTCCAGCATCGCCGACCTCGCCGACCAGGGTTTCATGGATTGCACACAGACCAGCGCTAGAGAAGACAAAATGCAGAATGCCATGATCGAAAAAGCCGGTGGCTGTGTGGCGACATCGTCATCTTATTATGGCCATGTATTGACCCAGGCAATCTATCCCCGGCAAATATATCACTCATATCCTCAGATGGGCAAGGACTTCAGAACGTCCACTGAAGCCCTAATACCTACGAGAGACGAAGTGTATTATATCACATTATAAAGCACATAATTCCTCTCAATGAATATACATAAATGCTACTCCGGTCGGAGTCGGGATGAGGTCGACTGAGTCAGTGTTACACAGCTACTAAGACCTTTCGTCGATGAACTCCGAAGTCTTTTAAGGTGTGGCATATAGTCGATTCTACTTCTGATATTGTGATCTATCAAAGACCAAACCAACAAAAACGTTGAATTCAGCTGCCCCTCATAGACGATATTAAGAGTGTCCCAGCCTACTCTGGCCTTATCATTAGTCTCTTCGGAGATAATTCTAACCCCCTCCTTCTTAAGTGACTCGTCGTTCTTCAGAATCAAAACTACCCTGTATATATATAAGGTAACAATGTTACCCACACAGCCAATATGGGCGGGAATTTAATGCTCATTCGATGGGCTTCTATTCTCAGTGCTTTATCTATTAAAGCACGAAATAATTACTTGCACCGCCTGAATTGAGACCTCGGGAAAGCCAACGCCCTAAAAGAATCCTCCTCATGTCTCAGCACAGCCCAGCCTTGCATATTGTGGCTGAAAGAAGATCTTTGATTGGACAATGGCATCAATCCAATGGCAGCCTCCTTGGGCAACACGTTGAAGCGCTATGACGATTCAGTGGCTGAATGCAGGCTAAGGTATGACATCTTTTCCCTATCATCTCTCCCAATCCGATATTATCAACCCTTGGCTGCGGTGTTCGCCAAGGTGAAAGTATTCCGTACCATATGGTCCATATCTGATAAATGAATCGCTTCCATTAAATTGATCAACTTACAGTCCCATTGATTGATACGCGTGGGCTGTACGACGCAACCAAGCGGGCGGTATTATTATCTTATTCTTATTATTAGATCAATCTCTTGCTGCAGCATCTGACAGCTAAATAGTTTTCTTTTGTTGCGCATCGCACCACCATATATATTTTCAGAAGGGGGCTCATCGCATCATTCTTTTATCCCATTGTTCCAAGGTTCGCTCCACGGTTTGCTTGGTGGCTGTTGAGACCCAACGACAATCTGAGTCATTGAAATAAATTTGCGATCGTGGACATTTCCCACTAGAGTCGCATTCGACTTCCAAGAAGAATTTCTGACTTAGAAGGGACTCATTAATTGAGTAGCTACCCGGATCGTTACTCAAGAATTATTTGCTGCATGCCTAACCTACCTACCTTGGGCGTTACCGCGTCGTGACTGACTATATTTAAATTCGGGAACTTGCGCCTCTCGTCGTCTCTTCGGCCGCAATCAGCTCTTTCAGCGGTAAGTGCGTGTAATTTATTTACCATTTCATCAAGAAGGTCGACGCTTGCCTGCCAACTTCAATATTGGAGTTATTAGAGCGGTGCATGACAGTGGATATCGGTTGCCTTGAGCTCGGTCAAGACCAACTGGTATTGCCATTACCATTTCGAGCACACCACATCGTCTCTTGACGATGTCTTTGTCACTATTTCATAAACTCTTCTCTTCGTCGCTTCAAGATCCATTATTCACAATGTCTTCTTCTATAGCCTTCCCCCCTTTCAGGGCCGGGCATATCGCCTTCGGCGTCACTATTGCCTTGGGGACTGCATGGTATCTGCGTCGAGATAAACGAATGGCCCAGACCCGACCCAACGGGTCCGAGTCGCAAGATGCGGACACCACCGACCCCCCGCTTCTTCGGAAGAACTCCGAGGTAGTATCTTGCACTGCGAGCCGGTCTGGTATCACCTATCCCGGCATTCGAGTTTTCTACCGTCGCCATCCCAAAGCGGATGAATTGCCCCGGGATCCCGCTCCGTTGCCTTTGCTGGTCTTCATCCATGGTCTTGGAGGCTCCGTCGCGCAATTCCATCCTCTTCTCACTAGTCTCAGTAATTCCGCGTCTTGCCTCGCTATTGACTTTCCTGGATGTGGTCTCTCCCAGTTTGCGCCAAAGTCGTGGGATGCATACACCACGGATGCTCTAACTGACTTGCTAGAGACTATCATTGAAAGTTATCGCGAGAAAGGCCAAGGCCTGGTCCTCATTGCCCATAGCATGGGAACGGTGATTGCGGCTCGCATCGCAAATAGGCAGTCAAAATACTATTTGCGACCTCCTTCCCATGTTATGGGTCTAGTCGCAATTTGCCCCGTATCCGGGCCGCTACCACCACCGGCGGTTCGTAATGTCCGTATGCTCCTCTGGCTACCGGATTTCATCTTCAACCTCTGGCGTGCGTGGGATAGATGGGGCGGTCCTAAGAGCGCTAGTGTCAAGCGCTTTGTTGGTCCTGGTGCAGACCTCGAGGCCCGACAGCTTCAAGACAAGTTTAATAACCAAAGTCGAACGCCGGTTTTCCGTAGAATGGCGTGGGGATCCCTCCCGATTAACTCTAGTGATGGAAAGCAAGTCGGGGGGCTATTCGGTGAGCCGACTTGGACCGGTCTCAACATTCCCGTCTACCTCATCGGCGGTGAGCACGACACAGTCACGCCACCGAAAGAAATAGACAAAATCAAGGACCTTCTTGAATCGGCAGCAAAACCAGTTACGGTATCCGGTGGTGTTACCTCCGATAAAACCGATTCGGCATCCTCCCAGACATCGACTAATGGAAAATCCCATGTCCATCCTCCTGATACCACCACCGAAAGGAGCGCAATCGTAGATGCCGCGGCGCCAGTAAATACTACAGCAAACCCACGAGACCATATACCCCAATCTATCGACACCATTACAGATGAGGATTTCACACGAAAACAGCAGCGGACAAACGCAGAGGAGCACTATGAAGACCCGACTACGCCTCGGGATCAAGACTCCATCGGCGGTATCCCTCCACAGCCTCGACATCCGGCCAAGATTGTCAAGACAGAATTACTGCCCGCCGGACATGCCATGCTTTATATGCCGACTACGGTTCGCACTCTGGCGGGTTTAATAGGGGACTTTATGAACGACCACGTCACCGGCCGATTTTCTCTGTAAGTTTTTTCCCACATGAATACGAGTATTAATAGCTAACATATTCCAATTAGTGGCTGGCAACTGCAGCATCTCTCGCGCGACGGCAAATGGGACGTCAAAAATCTTGCCAAGTGGAAGGGCGTCCAGCCCGTATCCAGGCCCATCGGCGGTGTATTCCGCGCGATGAAAACTCTCCGCGAAGTTGACGAAGAGCACTCCCCGAAAGTGTTCACAGCCAACTGGTAAGCCTTCCCTATCCCCAAAACCACCACTTCCAACCCCCTTACTAATAATTCCATCAGGGGACACATCATCAAAGACATCATCGATATAAGCCACGACGACCCCGTGTACGACCCGAAGAGCTTCGGCGAAGGTATAAAGTACCACAAGTTCCCGACGGTCTCCAAGATCCCACCAACGGACACCGAAGTGGCCAACTTCATCAAACTCGTGGACCGCATCCGCGAGGACCAGAAGACACGTGCCGCTAGCGAGCCCGGCTGGAGCTCCGACCACGTCGTCGGCGTCCACTGCCACTACGGCTTCAACCGCACCGGCTACTTCGTCGTGTGCTACCTCGTCGAGCGCTGCGGGTTTGGTGTTCAGGAGGCTATCGATGCGTTTGCGACGGCCCGCCCTAATGGCATTCGCCATTCCCATTTTCTTGATCGTCTGTTCGTTCGCTATGCGCACTTGCGCTCCCACCAATGATAGTGTGTGTGCGAGAATCCACCGGGAACCACTAAGTGTTCCCTACGAAGCTCACAGGCTACCATGTAGTGTATCCGGAGCTTCGTCATAGGGATCGAGATCGAGGACCGCGGGTTCGAAATCGTGTTACCGGCCGCATGGACGTAACATTACAACGATGATGATATCGCATCACGTCACTGCCCTTTTATTTTTCGCCCGTTTCCGTTCTTCTGTATGACTAACTAACTATCGGAGCGTTTGCATTTCTGCAGTATAGGCGTTTGTGTGCAAATAGAGGTACCACTGATTTAAGGTTACGGTTCTGCATGTTGTCGCTTGGTACGTCTTCGATCAAATTACGATTACGATTCTTAATGACTCAATCTGGGTGTTGTCCGTACACATTGTGACAAGCTTACTACGAGTGATTGGTGGATGTTTCCACGACGTGCTATTCAAATTCCATAGTGTTCAACAATATTCGCGAAGTCTGTTAACTTATCAAAGGAAACAATTTCTTGATTCTCTATGGTCTCATAACGAACTGAATTCCATCCCGCGACTAAAACCAAATGGGTATCGCGCCAAGGCATGCAATGCAAATCGACACATCGCAACGCCGCGAGATGCGGGAAATCGTCGCATCCCTATCCGTATCCGAGACACCTTACGCCTTTTCCTAGGCCAGACAATCAATCCCGCGCGTAAACTCCCGTAGCCAACCTATCGATGCATGCTCTCTCTTCCTTTCGCTGTTACTGAGTACTGTGGCTGTTGAATATGAAGATCAAGAGCCCAATCTTCCGTATCTCATACGCGTGATCGTAACCTCTTCCTTCCCCTAGCCTCCCCTCTCACCAATCAATATCGTAATGGAAAGGGTAGAGTTCCGCATAGGTTGGCCCCTCTTTCTGTTTCTGTTTTTCTTTCTCTTTCTCTTTCTCCTCCGCCTCCGCGCGAGCCCGCACTCCATCCATGTACTTCTTAACGGCCACACCGAAGATGATACCGGGACACACGCCGCCCTCCTTAAGAGCGAACGCGAGGTGCTGCGCCTCGCAGCGCTCCAGCGTCTCCAGCAGCTCCGGCTGCAGCGCGCACTCTCGGTCCGGTCCTCCGTTCTTGTGGACGGTGCGCAGCTTGCGGGTGCGGATACGCGGTTGCTGTGGACGTGTGGGGGCTTCGCCAGGCCAGGTGGCGGTCACGCCCGGGATGCAGATGAGCGTTGTTGGGAGGGCGAATGTGATGCGAGGATAGGTTTGCATGGACCGCGTCTGCGAGTACGGCGCCCGGCTGCTTCCTGCTTGGATTGATGACGGGACTGTCTTGCCGGATGTGGACACTTCCTGGATTCCCCCTGCGACTACCGTGGTTGCTGGAGCGGTGACGGACTCGCCAACGTCTCGCGTATCTTGGGATTTGCTGGCTGCCCCCTGGGTCTCGTTGGTGGGCGGTCCATGAGGTGGCGGTGCGTAGATCGCTGGGTTTGGCTGTTCCCAGGCGATCCACGAAGTAGATCGGGGGTGACTTGGCTTAATAGCCTGGAAAATAGTTAATTACGATGTCCATAAATAAATAGGGACGTGAGATTTTACCTGATAAGCAGCCGAGATTCGAAAGCCGTATCGGCGAGCATGTCTGAGGGAGTAGGTGCTCATGATGCTATGATTTTTCTTTTGGTTCGTATTATCGATGGATGGATGAATGAATGTTGAATACGAATCAGAAAGAACAAAGATGGATTCGTCTAACGTCGAGGGAGATATGACAATAAATAGAATCAACTGGCCCTAGGAGAAATAGAGTTTTTGTGGCTGTTAAACAGCAAGACGCGTGTAGAAAGCACCAGATCAGACGTGTTTGCTTTCATGTGCGCAGTGAGTAGGAACGATCAATGCATTAGGTTACCTTCCACATTATTGGACTACGCGTCGTCAATCTTCAGAAGCGCAAACCTTAAACTGTTACTGGGGACAGTGATTGATCAGACTGTATTATCAGTCTTGAACATCAGATGACTGATGGCAGGCACGGGAACGAGGCCCGTTCACTTGCTACTCACCAGGGAAGTTTAAACCGTACTTCTTTCAGAACTATCGTAGGACAATACCGACGTTATACTCGCTAATAAAAGTTGTAAATTCAAACGTAGAAAACAATAATATATGCCATACCTCAAGGGTAGACCAGTTTGTGGCAACGCAAACTCCATACACATCAAAGAAAACACTCCTAACTTAGATCACTCTATTACCACATTTATTAATGCCTTTGACCACATAATACTGAGTTGATACAGCTTAATACTAAAAATTCTACGTCAGCTGGTTTAAGTTGTAAAATCTAACAAGAGAAATGGTGCTAAATAACATATAAGGTTGAAATATTACTTAGCTTTAAGCATAACTATATTTAATAGTTACCCTACCTCTATAATTATAATTGAACTGTTTTTTTAATAAAAAACACAGCGTTGGCTTTATTGTTAGGTCGAATATTCTGCTATATCTCGAATAGGGGTAGTGGCCGGCTTTGATTACGCAGTCATTCCTAAGCCCAAAATATCTACTACAAAGCTTATTTAAATAAGCTCATATATAATAAAGTGATACGCAATTTGCTAAAAGATCGTTTCAATATCGTCCCACTGTTTATTGTCTAATAGAGGTCATCTTGCAGTAAAGTAGCCGCGAACTCAGCAAGCGCGTATACCGGGGCCTGTAAGTGACAAGTGGGTAACCGCGGAACCGCGCTCGAATCAACCACCCTTAAATTTTGCGTGCCCTTCACCCTAAACCTTTCATCCAGGACCTTCCCGAGGGAGCATGTACCTGCGGGGTGGCGGAACGACCGTGCAGCTTTCATGAGCGCATCTTTGATATCCGTGTCACTGGTCACATTGGATCCGGGGTATATCTCATTGACGATAACCGGCCGCATGGTTTCCGAGCGCATCATGGATAGTAAGTGCTTATAGCCGTAGATTGCAATAGCCATATCGGATTCGGAACTGAAGTAAGCAGTATCTAGAAGAGGTTCGTCCCGCCAATTCGAGCTCCGTACGCGTACGGATCCCGAAGCCTCGGGTTGTACAAGGGCCGAGAATACCGAGATTGTGTTAGAATTCTCGGGGGCTGGAAGAATAGCGGCTGAGCCATATTGATACAATAAATGTGGTCTATCCTTAGGTAAGCCCTTAGGAAAGGAGACGTTGACACCTAGACTCTCAAGCAACTCATCTGACAATCTCTCCGTGAAGAACGATGCGCCACCTGGAGTGGAGAGTGGGCCCGTAGCGTTCTCCCTATATTCGGCTAGGAAAGGGGCGAGTAGCGTCGGGTCTTCTAGCTGTGTATCTGTGACTATGTCTGGAGTGGCGTTGAACATCATGACCACATAGTGATGGTCGAAGAAATTCCACCCAACCTCGGGATTATCAGCGACAACAGGAATACCAAGTTCCTCCAAGTGATCTCTAGGGCCGACCCCTGAGAGAAGGAGTAGCCGTGGAGAATTGACAGCCCCTGCGCTAAGAATTGTCTCCTTCGACCTTATAGTATAAGTTGTGTTATCTGCGAGGTCTACGTAATCGATGCCAACGGCTTGGGTCCCTTTGAAGTTTATCTTGACGACTCTGCGTTCGTGTAGAATCTGGATGTTTGGGCGTGCGGCTAGTTGGAATCCGTATGCTGGCAGAGCGTAGGATCTTGTCGCGTTAATTGGGTTGATCGAATGAGGGCCACCAACCATCATGCCGATGCCTTCCCCCGACGTCAGATCAACATCATGTGCACCGTGAGATATCCACGTGTTGACAAATGCGCTATCGATCGGAACACGCTGTCTAGTTGATTCATAGCTGACGTTGACATGGTCGTTACCAAAAAGTTCGGTGTCGATTTCCTGCTCATAATCGCGATCCGGGGGCACAAATAGATTGGTACTCTTCTCAAAGTATTTCACTAGATTCTGCCATCGTAATCCTCTAATGCCCGAAAGATCCGCCCATTCGTCAAACACTGAGCTAGCACCGCGACAGTAAGCCATGATGTTGATTGCGGTTCCTCCGCCAAGCCCGTTCCCTTGGTATAGTGGCGGTGTGAGACCGTTGAGAGTGGCCTGCGGGGTCGACGTGAAGTTCCAAGAAAACCGACTTTCCTGAAGCCGGCGCGCATACCGCGGCGTTGTTATATTCTCATTCGTATATGTATCCGGCCCATTCTCTATCAGCAAGACCTTGAAGTTCGGGTTCTCCGAGAGCCGCGAGGCGAGGACGAAACCTGCTGGGCCACCCCCGACAATGACTGCATCGTAAAGCTCAGCATCAATGGCCGTAGCTGCTACAAATAGAAAGGAAGATAATAAGATAAATATTGCTTTCATGGTTTCGGAGTAAAGAGGGTAGATAGGTGAAGATCAGTTCACCTTCTCAAAATGAGGTACAGTCAGCAGTCTTATACGTATCACGAAAATTTCAATCATGGGGAATAAGCTGACGTAGGTAACATCACTATGGTTCTAAAGAAGCAATAAGAAGCGATATGTTGACTGCATGCATGGCCATCAATAAGCACTTTGCGTTCACCCTCATTGCCAAGTGCTTCCTCAGAGCTTTTAAAGGGAAGTTAGATATCATATATTTGTATCATGAGGTTGACGGATCATTAATCTTAGCTCCCATATAATTTTGAAGACACTAAGGAAAGACGTCGGAGCTGGCAACGCCTAACCTTGAGGAAACTGGCACTAGCTAGGAAGCCTACGCTATTAGCTGTGATGGCGAAGAAGATTTTGATGGAAAGTGCCTTTGATGGAGATGATATTGATGAAGACAACCCCTTTTCGTCGAAGGGGGTATGTATCGACTGGCTACAAGATACTTGGTGACGGCAGGGATAATTCATCAACGACAAAGCCTTATATCACCACTTCTTAATGATCACCTAGTCTTCGTGATATCACTTGGTCGGCTTTGGCCGAGCGGTGGGATGGGTACGTATGAGGCGTTGCGGTGTCTCAACCGTGGACCTAGGTACCTAGGTGCTTATCCCTTATACAGAGCAATCAAGACGCCATACCATCATAGCCAAAGGTATCGGACCAGGCAGCTGGTGCTTAAAGCGTACTCCGCGCTATTGTCGCTGTCGTCGGAAATGCGACCTCTATACTGCCATTGTCGCAATACTAGAGTTTCAGCTCTTTTCCTCGGGCGTTAAGGGCCCGGGCGTTAAGAGCCCGTCGTTGTCCTCTGGCCGTGTTTGAATGAACTCCCATGACGGTGGTTGCGCTGGGGAGTCTGGGATAATATCTTTATATCGAGATTCAGGTGAAGCCTTTGAAACCCTTTTAAAATTTCTTTTTAAAGTTTCCATGAGGCCTCTTCTTGGTGATTCGGTTTTTTCAGTTTTTGAGGGTAATAGGAGGTCCTCAATAGCGCGTTCTTGCCTCGAGCGTTCAGCCGCAGACATATCCTCCCCAGGATCGTCTGACACATCCGTATCCTTATTGAAGCGATTTACGAGCCATGCCATAGGACCTCGTTCCGTCCGGCGCCGCCTACGACGCTCAGCCGCGGCTAAGTCGCTTCCATCACTAGGCGATCCCAATACTAGCGGTGGATGCATTTCGTCTAAGAGGTTAGCTGTTGCGCCCAGATAAGTGGCGTACAGGTATGATGCCTCGGGTGTTTGACCAAGAATATCTTCGAAGCAACTCTCCATAGTTTTCCGTGAAAATTTTCGCAGTGCCTGGGCCCTTTCACACTGGCGCAGAATCGATCCCGGCTCTGCGGTATCTACCTGCTCGGGATTCGACGATGGTATGCTCCAGAATGATTCCATGCTGGATACTGATTTTAGATTTGAGGCTGAGACAATGCTCGAGGTTGAGAAGCTCCTTTCTTTGACGCTGAGCGAGTCTAGCTCTAAACCCTCGTGGAAATAATCGTTCCTCTCAAAGTATGTATTCGCGGCCGTAGTACCTCCTGAATGGATAATGTCGAATCCCGATAACTGCAGCCCCGTCGAATCATCACTAGACACGCTGTCCAGCCACTGGAACATGTCTTGGTTCTTAGCTGATTCTGGGTTGAATGTCCCGATAGCCTTTGGGTCTAGATCCGGTTGGTCGGCCCAAGGTAGTGACGTTAGTGAGAAGTTATGAATGCATTCCAAGACATGGGATATGAATTCAGGGGATGATTCCGGTCCGGTTGAATCGCACAAGGGGCAGTGATCCGTCCCGATCGTAACGACACTAGAGGATGATAATAAAGTTGCGAGGAAGCCATCTGAAGCCGTTTCTGGGTGTTCTTGTCTGATGTGGTCCATAAAATCCCCTACGCTTAGATAAATAATAGGGGTATCTTCGCACAAGGGACACACGCGCCGAGGTGAATGCTCTGACTTAACGTGCTCTTCCCAATCGTGTTTGGTAATGTACATTGTGGATGGCTTTGGACAATCTTCCACGATACACGTGTATGGATGCAAGTCTTCCGAGAGATGCTTCCTATGTGAGAACCTATTAGCAATTCTCGAACTAAAGCATCAGCACTCTTGGGTTTCATACTTCCAGAGCGTCGTCTCGCTTGCAACATCCATAGGGAGAGATTGGCAGCAGCATGGACATTTAAACAGCTGGTGGTCCGGGCGAGGTTTGGGTGGGTTTGGGTACTGTATGGCACTTGTAAGAATAGTGATGGCGGTCATGGCTGGCCGCGCGGCCATCTTTTCACGGGGGTGAATACGGAAGGCACTCTCAGGCACCGACGCTGACGTGCCGGAAATCGTCGGAGCATCCCGAGGAACACTTCTCTGTGGTGCCTTTCCTTTATCTACGGGGGTCCTCTTCGACTCCAACTGAGCTGTACTAGGACCAATCGCGAGTTGCGAAACGGCATCATCGAGGAAGATATTTCCGGTTCGCAGTAGTTCGGAGTACTTTTGCGCTTGAATAAATCTATTCCTCCGCCGTAAGTTTGCTTCTATGAGTCGTCTTTGAGGTGGAGATAATGTAGGACCTCCGAGGGCGTCCTCGCAAGCCTCGAAGGATGATCCCTTCCGAAACCGCCGATATAATATCATGAATCTTAAGAATGTCTCTAGCTCTGTGTGGTCGTCGGGTTTAAATTTACTATCGGCTTTTTGAAGCCGTGACCTTTTCCCAGTTCGCCGGATCGCCACTGCTATCAATGCCAGGTTTCCTAGAGCCGAGTCGACATTTTCAATAGCTTCGTCGGTAGACTCGCTGGTCTTCGCACAGTGGGCACATTTCTCAAGGAAGTCATTTAGCATTACTAAAAGACTCTTGACCAATGTAAGCTCCATCGGTTTAGATTCAAACCGGTAGTCGAGCGATGCTCGTGATGCCGCTAAAGCGCCAACACCATCTACCCATAGGTTGAAATCAGCGAATCGGTTCTCCGCCCATCGATCAATCATCAATCCCGGTAACGTGAGGCATATCTTGAACACCTTGACGCATTTCTGCGTGAGGCTAGCGATAGACGTGTCACTTAAATTCATTTCGAAGCAACCGACGTGGGGCCCAAATACACAATGGAGATTGGCGATTGGAACCTCTTATACTTCCATTTTTCCTATTCTCTCATCTTGGCTGATTGGTATACCATCGTTAGCGAGTCTTCACTCTTGGATAGCTTGGATCCATGAACCAAAATCATACTGTATAACTCATTCCCTCTCCATGCTATCAGATAGGTCTTCGATCAGATAAGGTTGTATAAGATGAAGCCAGATATTGGGTACAAATATTCATCTGAGGACTAGACCAGAGGAGATCCGCGTCGGTACGGCCGGCTTGTTACAGGAGCAGTGCCATACTAAGTACCTAACTTCCAGGGATGGGCGCCACGCGATAGATAAGTTACAGAGGGCTGGGTGCCTGGGTAGGAAATCATAAATCATCTAGCATGGGACTTAGTACTTCCGCGTTTCCAAAAAGATACGACTCGGAGCAGTTGGATACATGTAGGTATTGAACAGGGTCAAGATGAGCGTGCTGAGGGGTTTCGTCTTTGAGGAGCTGAGCCCTAGAAAAATTGAGGCATGGGTTCTCAGGTTGCTTTCATAAGTACGCGCACTGTGCAATCCAGGTAGTACCTCATCTAATATGCACATCACCGTCTAGCACAATAGGTTCTACTAGGTACCATTCTCCAGAGCTTTCACTCTAGACGGGTATCTCTCCCATTAAGGAAATTTGTATTAGAATGCTACCTTTTTCTAACCAGAATATAATCATCAAGGCCATAATCTCTCGTGCATATAACCTCGAGCAAATTCTATATGTCGAGTCCGGGTATATCTACCTAGGTACTTAGGAAGGTAGAGATAGGTACATAATCCATTGGGGGTTACATTGTGGCGCATTCTGAATTGTCATTCCTCCGCAAGCTGCCCTCAATAGAACAGGCGGCGAGCTAAAAATTGCTTCACACTATGCATCATATTCCCCCCCAAGCTGCTTGTCATACTCAAAATCCCGATAGAAAACCGGTCTATAGTTCAAGAGCACTCATCCTTTCCACTCCTTAACCGTACGAAACGCCTAATGTCTATGCATATCACTAAATCTAACATTAGGCCCGGCTATCTAAGATGAGATGTATCGCTTCTTTCGCGAGGCTAGTACAACTGCTGTGGTATGTGGTTGCACTAATGGCAAAGGGGACGGCGGTAAGATAGGAGCGCTGTTATGGGTTATTGCGGAATATCTTGAGACAGACCCAAATGCTTTCGTGGCCGACAAAAGTTTGGAACTCATCGGAGTGATCCACGAGCTACAATCGATATGCAAGGTAATTGATGAGAAGTTGAAAAAGATATGATCTATCTATGGAGAGTTGGTGTAAGCTAACACACTGTGCTTGGAAGTGCAAGTCTTGGCCAGAAACGAAGGGCGACGTTGCCCGTGCACGGCAGAATATCCAGACTTTCATCCTTGATCCAAAGAATTATCGCAGGCGGGAATTTATCGCCAAGTGTGAAAAGCTCTGCGCGAGACTTCAGGCGCGCGAGAGCCAACCGCATTTACCTTCAACCCCCTCAAAGGCTATGGGTACTGAATATCCAGAGCACGTCAAACGGAACCTCATCCGTGGCCTACATTTCCAGTGTTTTTGTAGAAGATGCCAAAGCAGCCAGGTTCAAGCGACGCGTTGGCACCCAACACGAATACATCTAAAGAGCGGAAAGGCTCTCGAAGAGAATAGCATATTATTTGATGTTATTGTAGCTTCTATGTCATTGGACTACTGGCAGGATATAGGTTTGAACGTACCCTTGTATGAGTACCCCCCCCTTTATCGGCGCGTTCGCTAATGATATGATAGGGGTGCAAGGCGAATACGATTTGAGGGTGAGAATACTCCCGCAGATACATATACCGTCGAGTGTGACCCAGACAGGTTCTGTTCTCTGGCATCTGTTCGAGGCCGTGCTCGTATTTGCTTTGATTTTAAGGACTACCACTTGATGGAACATTACGACGGCTACCCACTTGAACAGGACCTTTGCCCAGGTTTCGGTCTCACTCTGGAAACGGTCTTAGAACAATATGATCTTAAACCAAAAGATAAGGTCACTTTGGCGTATGCCATTACCCAGGCATTTTGGCAGTTCTACGATACGCAGTTGCTCTACGGGAAATGGACGAGAGATTGTATCTTATTCATGCCAGAGGATTCGTCGTATGCTGCACGGCTCCCTAGCAAGGCTTACCTATCCGTCCGATTCGATTTACTCGATGACCAGCCGGAATATTTAGGCGAACGATCATTGATCCACCGATATCCCCGTATACTCTCATTAGCGATACTATTATTGGAGATCGGTCTAGGCCGCCCGCTACATTTAGGCACGCATACTACTATATTGACTCAAGTGAACTCTGATTATGAGGCAGCTAGGCGAGGCTTGAGCGAACTACGAGAAATGACATGGAAAAATTTTGCCAATAAGGATACATACGTACAAGCCATAGAAGACAGTTTAAAGAACACGAACTATAGGGTGGACGAAGTAACGTATAAGAACAACAAAGCTACAAACTCAGAAACGAATACACTGGAGATGGCAAGACTACAAGCTAGAGAAACGGAAGAAATTCGTAAGAGAAGGAAGATCATCTATGACAAGGTGGTCTGGCCTCTTCAGTGGCTCGCGGAAACTGGGTTTGGAGTTGATTCCTATACTCATAACTACCTTGAACGAAAGTCAACTCCAGAATCAGATCCTACCCAACAACTGAAGGTGGCTTCAATTATCAATACCCCTACATTTCACGCCGGAAAGCGTATTGACCCACATCGTTGGCTCGAATCCCTGAAGGAAATAAACACACATATTAAGAAGCTGCAAATACAGTACAGGGACAAGGCCAAGGGTAGCGGCAGTAAAGCCGTTCGAGTCGCGGTCCTGGATACTGGATATGATACATCTGCCCCAATATTTGAAAGCAGTAATAGATCCAGTCGAGTTAAGGGGTGGGGAGACTTTGTATCCTCTTCAAAAGACCCCACGGACTCGTACGGTCACGGTACGTTTATGACATCGCTTCTTGTCGAGGCCGCACCAGTAGCCGACATTTACGTCGCTCGGGTTGCCGAAAGTACAGAGGCTCTACGGACAAGGCATTCTGAAGTAGCTAAGGTATACTACCCCTGAATATTGGGAAATTATCTGCTGATAATTCTTTGGCGTAGGCTATCCGGTGGGCTGGCATGGACCACCGTGTAGACATCATTTCCATGTCTTTCGGATTCCCTTATCGCAGCAAGGAGATTTCCGACGCCATCGACCAAGTCCTCCAGGATCGTAAAGGGGAAGTCGTCATTTTTGCAAGCTCCGGAAATTTTGGACCTTATCAAAACGAGGTCTTCCCGGCATGCCACCCATCAGTTATCTCTATCCGAGCTACCAATTGCTTAGGCACCTTTTTGGAAACGAACCCCGGAAACGATAGGGACGAGTCCGTTGTTCTAGGTGCGATAGGGGATGATATACCTGAATATCTTCGAAGTTACCGACCCACGATTTGCGATCCTGGAAGTTCAGCTGCTACCGCCATTGCCGCTGGAATCGCGGCTATGATGTTAGCGTATGCTTCAACACTGCCAAAAGTCGTAAAAATAGAGGACAGTGCCAATATTCTCAGACGGCTCCATACTTATGAGGGTATGCAGAAGATGTTCATCAAGATGGCTGACGATATGGGAAGACGCATGCGCTTCGTCAATCCTGTCAAGTTCTTTCTAGATAAACCCACCGATTTAGACAGATACGCTGCTATATATGACTGTATGCAAAGCATTAGACGGACGGTTATGTCAGACTAGCCTACCAAATATACCATACTTCAAAGCCTAAGATTTACGGAAGATGTTAATTTCAGGCTGTGATTATGCAGTCGAAACGTTAGTCCGATTTGAAGAATTGACAATGTCTTGATCATAGACCACCATCCTAACAGTGTATTGGAGCAGCCGCCATCTTCCAACGCGCGCCAGCGGGTACCTAACAGACCTCAGCCCAGCTGAATGATGCAAGAGATGGCCAATGAGATCCCAACTATCCGCAGAAATCCTGCATAGGCTAGAGCTGAACAATCCCCACCCACCTCCTAACGCCCACCCAGAATTAGGGACTATTTTATCGCGATGGTACCCCTGAAGAAGTGTGGCGACAGCTCCCCATGCCCAGATTTTGAAGACGCCTTAACTCACTTGGCATCCCATAAACTACAGAATCCACTCTCACTCGCGGAGGCTATCTAACAGCAATTTTCCCCTGTAATATCAAAATGTCCACGACGAAAACATGGTTCTTACCGCCAGATTTCACCTTCAAGGAGGACAGCTTGCAATTAGGAACAGTGCTACCGCACCCCGCGCACCCGACCAAAGTCCTACTGGAGCCATCGGAAGTACCAGAGCTCGTACTGCCACCAGTCCAGAGCCTGGTTGAGACAGGCCACAACCACACAAGGAGCAGCAACTCATCCATAGGCGGCGAGATCACAGCAAGTATCTCGGAGCTCGCCTCGCTCGGCACAAATTTGAATCTCCAGGGGCGCGACGTCATACAGTACGGGACTGTGAGCCATGAGATCCGTTCATTTTCGCGTGCGCTCTCTAAGGCTACGCTTGAGCTCATTACCGCGCAACCTGCTGTGCGCCGACAAATTGACTCGGGGCTTTTCGGCAAGCGGCCCGTGTATGTTATCTCCGGACTAAGGATCACTGTCGACGCCATGGAGGTCACGAAGGAGAAGAGCCGTACCCGAGGCGGAGGCGGCAATGCTTCAGGGCCCGCCACAGTGGCCCCGATGGAACTAGGGGCTGAAGTACACGGCGAGCGCGGGAAGGATGTCTTAGACTCGTACGAGACAGCACCTGGGATTGTGTTCGCCTACCGAGTGACCGTGATCCGGCAGAAGAGAGATGGATCTGTGGAGTCTGAGATATTCTCTCACAAGACGGCGTTTATGACCGGGACAGGTGAAGATGAAAATGAGCAGATTGAGATGGAAGCCGTTGAGGTTACGAAGGGGATCCTGGACGATGATATAGAGGAAGAGGTTGATGCTAATGAACATCAGCTAAGTAACGGAGATACATATATCTCGTTTAGCCTATGAGTACAGAGCGCTTGGTTAATGTTTCGTTCTACGAGAAACGTATAACAGAATAACGAGATTTGGAAGTCAGATTGGCAACTAGAAGAAGATCTAGATGAAGGTTAAGGCACTAACCACGTGAAGGCAATTCATACGAGCAAACTCTCCTGTACAGTGATGTTGCACGCTCAAGCAATTGTTCCAGCAATTCTCCCAACTTGAATACATAACGCAATCCCTGAGTAAGTAGATACGTCGTTAGCAAAGCAACTTCAAAGGAGATTCGCTTTTCAAGGCTCGTATAAGGTGTAAACTTACGTGCGCCTGTCCAATTCAGAAGGAGTTGGAGTCGCGGTGACCGTATAGGCCAGAAACTCGTTCAAACATTGCCAGTTTGCATACAAATGATGCCTACACGACATAGACACTTTCAAGACTGGAAGTTTTGGGATCTGAAAATGGCATCCCCTATGCCACATGCGACCCACAGAATGGACTATTGCCCCTTTTAACTAAGTGATGAATATATTTTAACTAGTGAAACCGTGTTGTATTTCCTCATAGGGTAGTTATCGTAGCCTCCAACCCCTTGAACTCAGCGCTCGGCATTGAAACATGATAATCATGAACAAATGCCACATCGCTCGCCTCAGTCTTCCATAGTTTCATATCAAAGCTCTGAACCAGGGCTGCAGTCACCAGATACATCTCGGCACGTGCCAGCTCGATGCCAAGGCACTTTCTGCTGCCTTTGCCAAAGGACATCTGGTATTTCTGGAGCTTGCGGCCCTCATCACCGAGCCAGCGTTCCGGATCGAAGACGAACGGGTCGGGGAAAACACTCTGTGCGGTATGGGCGCTCAAGGTAGTTGTGCTCATGGGAGTACCGGCGGGAATCTTGAAGGACTTTCCCATGTTCGAAGAGGAAGCCGCATAAGATGTAGGGGTGTATATAAGTGTTTCCCGAGCGATACGTGCTGTTCTGGCCGTGACACCGAAGGAGAGACGGTGAGCTTCCTCGATAACCGTGGTGAGATATGGCAGTCGCTCAAGTTGGGTCCACGACGCTGGTTGTGGGACGGTGCTGAGTTCTTCCCGTAGCTTGCTCATGATCTGTGTATTGGCCAGCAGGTGGTAGAATATCATGTTGAGGGATTTGGCTGGTGATTCCGTTCCTGCGAGAACCAGAAGTGCACCTTCTTGCTCTAGCCGGAGCAAGGCCTTCTCTGATGCGGGCAAAATAGGATTGTCGAGCACATTATAATATACAGATTTTGCACTCGACGAATCGCTACCGGCCCCAGAAGCTTTCGCTTTGATGATGCCTACTAATTCGGCTCGGACTCGCTGCCTCTCTCGTATTAGAACACCATGCCAATACTTTTCGGGGCAACGCATACATCAAATAGGTCCAGCATATCAATCAATCCAGGCGGCATGATAGGCCTGCTGATGGATTCCGGGAGAGATTCTAAAAAGTCGGGAATGAACGGGAAGTGCTTGTTGAGATGACTTCCCATCATGAGCTGGTAGCTGTTATGGCGTAATGTGGCGGCTTTCTGTTCATCCGAAAGCGTGTCTGTCCTCTGAGAGAACAAGAAGTTATTGACAACACTAGCCTCTGTTAGGACCCTTCTTCGTCCCGTCCGGATTTGAAGGGATCTTACTCATTGGAGAAGGCGAAGAAGAGATCTGAAAGATTGACTGGCGTCTGTTCGGAGGCATGCTTCGAAAGCAATTGACAAAGTTGCTGAACTTTGTCGGTAATCGTCGGCTCAAGGAAGACCACATTGCGTTTGCTGAAGAATGGAGACAGAGCTTCACGTCGTTTGCGATGGACTTCAAGACTGGGAGTAGTGCCAACTCCACCGGGAACCCGCAAGGATCTCAGTTGGTACTCATACTTGTCTCTCGGGGACGACGAAGGGGCATAGATGGTTTCGAGGAATCCAACATCGGAGATGTGAATCTCGTCCGGGGTGACCCGGATGATTGGTCCTGCGAGGTAGATAGATTATCATAGATCAGCAAATGCTGCGCTGTGAACTGCACGTGCGCACCTATCGGGCTTACCGTATCGTTTGTGCAGCTCCTGGATTTTGAAGACATATCGGCCGGGTTGAATGGTGTCGAAATAGAATTCATACCACCAGGTGAGAGCCGCCAGTCTCGGCCCAGGGATATGAGCCAAGGGATGAAAGAACAGACGGCGTATGGCACCTCCGATCGTCAGCAGTGCGGCCAAAAGCACTGTCGTCAGAAAGATTTGAAGGACAGCCATGGCAAGTTCTACGCGACATGGATGGGACGGGAGAGAAGACGAGAGGGTAAGAAGATGCGGAGTAGATGTTGACAATGAAAGTCGAAGTAAGGAGTTAGGGACGTTAGGGAGACGCAAGCGGGGCTTTGTTTGCGTTGGTTGCTTTTCGCATTCAGCCCCCAACGCAGGAGCGAACGCCGCTTCATTGATCTAAAGGGTACAGAATGACTCGCAAGTACAATTATGCTAGCAGGTGATCCTATGCGTGGATGTATAGGACGCCTGACTGGTTGGAGTGTTCCTGTACTCAGATCTGAAGAATCTGTATGTTGGATACTCTAGCTGAATTGAATGCTTCTTGCAGTAAGCTTAAATGAAGGAATATACCATGTAGATCCCCCGTCGATCTAGTCTTGGTTCGATATTACATACAGAATCTCAGACGTAACTTTGAGCAACATCTCATTGGATTGGGGAGGCATCTTGTTTGTGCGTAATCGTAGCAAGCTTCGTATACCCAGGACATATTGCCCTGATTAGGGGGAATATGAATCCAACCACTCCTGATCTAAATCGCTAATGTCGTCGCCTATTTCTCTCCGATAGCCATCCAGATCGTTTTCCTCAAGGAAGTCTTCTAAAAGTCCGGCGACCTTCTCATTATCCATATCCGCGAACGCGCTATGTGTGCTCCCATTGAGACCCGCCTCTTTGGCTAGGAAGAAGAGTTTTGCATTTCCGCCGTACTGGTTGATGAGTTTGGCGGCTTGTCTTGCCTGCTTAATGAATGGGAAGGTCTCATCCCTATGATCTCCCCACACATACTGAATAGCTTTAAGCTTCGCCAGCTTCTTGAAGTCTTCGAGAGGAACAGTTATAGGTCCGAACGGGCCCCCTCCTGTGATATTGAAGGTGTCTGGGAACACGTAACCGTAGCCCTCGTAAGCAACGATGGCTTTAATGTTCGTTGTATTACTCTTGACAGCTGCCATCTGAGCGCGCAGGCCGCTGGCCGAGTTGCCAAGGTACACGATGCTGTCTCCAAGCTTGCCGGAGTCGGCGGCGACGGCAGCTGCCTGCGACTCCAGGTGTACGTTTTTGACCGTGTCAAATTCGATATAGCGAGAACTAGTTGCTTGTTGCCACGCCTCCTCATCCTCAGTCGGGAATTGCACGCCCGGCCAAAAGTTGGGGAATGAGGGACCGAAGTTCCAGGCTACGAAATTGCCCTGATCTCGGTAAAACGGGACGTATGTATATGGTTCGCAAGCCCAGTTAGCTCGACCGATGCGAGGACCATCCCACAGATAGACGGGATAGCGACGACGTAGAAACTTGTCCTTGTAACCTTCGCCGCCGTCCCAACGGTTCTGCCACACCTGCGTGCTGGAGCTGTGCCACATGACGATACTTGTCTTCCGTGGCTTCCAGGGGATGAAGTATTCCATATATCCATGATCGCACGAGAGGGTTTGGCCAGGGAACGTAGGACTGCTGATGATATTACCCCCAACTGTGAACCCTCCGGATTTGTCTAAGAGGATTGGACGCCTCCTAGATTCCTGTCCTTCGGGGTCTTTGGCCCCTGCCAGTGACAGAAACAGCGTGAGCACGGCGATAGGTCGCATCTTGGATGGTCACTCAAAGCCCACAAGTTACAAATACACCAGTATGACAGGTAATAACACCAACCTAAGATATGGGCTAATCCCAATATTTTAACATTTCACGGCTCTTGGGCTCACAACCCGTCGATAACTGCCGGATATTCATGGTATGATGCAGTTGGAGTTCGCATCCTGAGTGGTTAATAGGGGTAAGAACTGGAAAGGATTTAAGGAACACTCGCAGCGGCGGTCATTCAGCCGCCGGGATGTTCGACCCCAGTTTATTAGAATCTGGGGAATTTATGGCTTGGTGTAGGGGTTGCATGGAGGAGGCGTTCCTGAAATGCGAGACATCATATTTTATTAATAGGGGATGATATTGTGAATACGTAATGATAATTTAGAATGGTCGCTGGTACAATGTACTCGACTTTTCTTTCTTTCTCTCCCCACGTGTTCTTTCTTCAATCGCACTTGAGAATCGCTCTTACAATTGAAGATAGCATCGAATGCTACAAATATTAGGGAGGAGTTGAATCCTAGCCACGATTTGATTGAGCATCGAAGATGACTACATAATAGCTGGGTTAGGTGAATACATACCCAAATAGAAAAGGGTTTAGCACACTTGTTTGTTACATAAATTTCCCAGGGTTATCCTGATTCATGGGAAACCTCGCCTCATACCGTATGTACCCGAGGTTTTACCGCTATCCACCCAACCTGGGCCAACCATATGGAACATTTGAAGCTGCACAGTGCCTACTGTACCTAAGCATTCCAAGCTGCTTACCCCACATGGCCCGAGCAACTAAAAAGTTAAGGACCAATGCCAAGCAAGAACTCTTGAAGCTTGGACCCCAAAACCTTGACGCGACGACTAGTCATCACCACTACAGCCACTGCAGCAACCATCGCGTCGCAATTCTACTACAAACCTCATCGCATCGCGTTCGCCAATAATCATCAACCAGCATCACAGATATCTCATCAAGTACCGCAGGTTGTGTCTTTTCAATGGTTGTAACACAGTATATTCCATAATTCTTTAATACTCTCCACTGCCGTTATGGCAACCACAGTGGAAGCAAACGGCGATAAAGGTGGGGAGCTCAGTGACAATATGTCTTCGAGGAACAAGGACACCGGCGCCATGACACAGTCTCTTGCGCCGCTAGATCCTCCGAACAATGGTCTCGGGTCACTAAACATGCGCGCCGATCCCGATGCTCAAGCCACTGTCACCGACTATCTCGACTTTACCGAATATCTACCCTCCGATATGATGCGATCCTTGACCCTGATCGGGAAGCTCGACCAAGTTTACATCGATGCTTCAACAACTGTGCATGAACTCACTACTGCATGGGGAAAGCTGCCGACCCTACCGGCCGACCAACGTCCCGCGCCCACCCAACTGCGTAAGGAGATATCCGAAAACCTGAATCGCGCTGTTAGCTCGCGCGTCTTCTCCCACGCCGAGGCCGTCCGTATTCATGAAAATGTAATTAGACACTATAATAGGGCCAAGACCATACATGCGAAGCTTCAAGCTATGCGCGATAACTATCCCACCGCAGACGAACAGAAGAGTCCGTCCCACGTTAAATCACCGCAGATGGTTCGCACCCCTAAGATCACGCTCCGGCTTGACAACAATGGTCAGAAAATCCAGAGACCTCCAAGGATTACTGTTCCGGGCGAAGTGTTAGCACCTTACGAGATAGATTTCAATGCGTATAGTTCTTTAAGCGACGAAAGTTCTGACGAGGGGGAGGAGGAAGAAGAGGAAGAAGAGATACCCGTGTCCCCACCTAGGCGAGTTACAACAACTCCCTCGGCGACTCGTATTAAAGTGGTTAAACCCCCTAAATCCCCCAAGCCCCCTAAGCAGAAGCTCCCCAAAACACCGCGTCCACCTCGCGCATCCACCAATAGGTCGGAGAATGCAACCCCTATGATGTCTACCAGCTCCGCCTTGGCGCAGCTGAAACCACCGCCTGAGAATGCGGTTGCCGGCAGCTCTGACGCTCCGTGGCTTCAACTAACACCTTATGAACTCGCCAAGCTACGCAAGCGCATGAAGAAAAATGCTGTGTGGAATCCGAGCGATACCATGATTGCTCGAGAGCTTAAAAATTTGGGTCGTGGAGTTGAGGCGTATAGGGCAGCCCAGAAACAAGCGGAGGAAGAGGGGAAACCATTTGATGCGGCTCTTCCTACCCCGGTTGTCGATGCAGAATCCGGAGCTAAGCATCCCCCCGAAGGCGCCATTAGTGCCGAGGCTTTGACTGCAGACGAGGTACAGTTGAGCAACCGCGGCATGAAATTAAATGAGGCCAAAAAGCTGAAACGTGAATCGATGGCAAGGATTGCCGCCGAGGAAGCAGAAGAATCAGCTAGGAGAATGATGGAAGCCGCTCGCATGTTTCTCAGTCACGAAGCCTCCCCGTCCGCAACAGGTAGCACCCAAGATAAACCCCCTGAAGCTAGCCAGAGCCAGGGAAAGGCGAGCAAGTCCAAGGCAAAAAAGCGAAAGCGCAACTCCATGTCGGAGACGCCCGTCGCCGAGAAGCCTGAAGTAGCCCAGAGCGCGCCGGCAACCCAACCGCCTACCCAACCTGAGAGACCTCCGCTGAAACGAACCAAGACTGAGACACCGGTTCCGTTGCCGCAGCTCACTCCACGACCGCCGTCTGTTCCGCCTCTACACCCTACGCCCGCTCCGCCTTCGGCACCTACTGAAACTCCTGTCCCCGTTCCGCATCTAGGAAAGATTTCCACCACATCCAAGACACCGGTTCCAGTCCCGGTTCCAGTTTCTTCGGATACTTCTATGGTAACGACTAGATCTGCCGCTTCGTCGGGGCAAACGAGTCCGGTACCACCATCCAGCGTCACTATAACAGTGCCAGTGAAACCACCTGCGGAGACCCCCATCCTTCCTCCCATCAAGACCTCAACCACACCTATCCCCCCTCCAATTCGGGAGATGCCAAAGCGGGAAACTAGACAGAACTTCCACCAACAAACACCTGCCCCCGCCCCAGCTAACCCTAAACAGTCAAGCTCTCGCGGTAACACACCAACAGCGGCTCCTGCGCCCGAACCCCAACCAGTTCCCATTCGTCGGCCTACCTCACGAGGTAAAGCTGCAAGTCAAGAGCCACCCCCGACCCTTGCGGCCGAACGGCCTCGACGTGCCAGCACAGCTAGGAACACGCCCGCCCCCGAGCCACGCCAACCTAGCAAACGGACGAAGCGACCTGCACCGGGTGTTGTGACTACAAATTCGGGCGGCACTAGCGCTATAGGAAAGCGTAAGGCAGCGCCACGCAAGAAGGCTCGCGGAAATCCTAAAAAGGAGAGAGGCGGAAGCCAGCAGGCCGAGCAGGAAGTTGAGGTGGAGGTAGATGACGACGGCAATGTCATCGACCCTGATGAGCCGAGATATTGCGTGTGCAACAGAGTCAGCTTCGGCACGATGATACAGTGTGATAACGTTGATGTGAGCGCAACAAAGACTACTGCAACCCCAGCACAAGATGACAAGAAAGCACGCGGCAAGAAACTAACCACTCCCCACGTACAGAACTGCAAGCAAGAATGGTTCCATCTCGAATGTGTGGGACTATCCGAGATACCAGCGCGCACCACTAAGTGGTATTGTCCCGATTGCCGTATCTTGTTGAACATAGGGGGTAGAGGAGAGGTGACTTCACGTGGCGTCAAGATGTAATGCTTGGCAGCTATCATTTATCCGTCACCACCCACAAAACCACACGGCGACCACCCCAACACCCACTCTCACGTTTTTCACGATCTCTACGCACCTATCTCACATCTCATTGCGACATACTCGTCTTTTGGTAACGTCCGGGACTATCCGTCCATATCACAGTCTAATCGTTAGTCATCACTCGGTGCTATTGCTGAATCGTTGGCCTTTGACATCTCTAGGCACTCATTCACCAGGTCCAAATCCGGCACTGAAATATTTTCGCGAAAGGCGCAAAGATATTACGGAATAATGGGGTTTAGGATGTCTAGGAGTGCCCGTGAAATAATACGGCGCATTCCATACTCAGGTCAAGTGGAGTTCATATACCAAATTCCCTTCTGCTTTTGCTCGTCGCTATCAACAATCGCCGACACGATTCCAACACCATACTCAGCTTTTGCACGCCCTTGCAGTACCATCTACGCGATGCGTTCTAGGGATATCAAGTTCCAAGAGTCGAAGCCAACTTCTTCGTATCCCAAATTCCTCCAGTTTACACTGGCCATATAGCAGCATACACACCTTCCATTTTTCGCGTGTTTCGACCGCCTCTATTTGCGCTATGGGAGTATGGGACGGCGGTAGGAACCCTCTTCGATTCCACTAAATACTCAACAACTGGCCTCCCTATAGGAGCCACTATCTTTACCTTCTATAGTGGTATCTCATGGGAGTTCGAACATACCCGACGGAGGGTCCAATAGGAGTTTTCGGGCGCCGGAAATCACATTGTATGCAATTTGTAAATACCCAATGTTAGTTTATAGAAGTCTTCGGCGAGTTCTAAGAGATGAGCCTGCTTCTATTTTGTACGGTTGTTCCAACAATTTGCTTTTGCCAACAGAGGCAATATTGTACGAGTCACTCAATCAAATGCAATCGATATGCTTTATATTCAAGTCTGTAGTCCGTCGTGATGGTTACTACCCGCTGCTATTCCGTGAATGAGTAGCTAAAATCCTGGTAATGCTGTGAAAACAATAGGGTTATAGGGTTGGCTTTCAATGTTAGTACTACCGCCCCTCTACAGATGGTTGGTGGTAGGCCAAATATTAGTATGGCGACGAGGTAAGTATAATTTGTTGATTTCTGTATGCAGTGGCGCCCTTGATTATTAAGGGTCATCGATGCAAACTGAAGTTAAATCCGAGGGCTGCACTACTATATGTATCCCACTAGTAGTTGTAGAATAATCTCAATTGCTACACATTTTATCTATTAAACATCTATTGGACATACACATTAAACCCCCCAAGCCTTCGCAGCGATGGCCTCGCCCCATAGCTACACGCCGGCATTCCCGTCCGATCATACGCTGTACTGGAAGATCGAATACTTCATAGCGAAATTCTACGCCGTATCCGACGACCCGTCGAAAAACGAAGAATGGGTAGATTACTTCTTACCTAACGCTACGGTTATTATAGGGGATAAGCTGGCGAAAGGAACCGAAGGTATCGTAGACTTGTGTATCAATTAGCGATTTAAATACCTATTCTACCTGGTGGTTACTTGCGCTAACTTCGGCGCGTTTTATTAGAGATCCGTCGACTCCGCCAGGGCATGTGGGAGCATGTAGAGACGCGCAGACACAAGCCTGAGAAGGTATATCCGGCTTCCTTTGGGACTGGCGATAGCGATGAGGATGTTATTGAATACATGCTTCACGGGTCGCTCGATTTAGGTACGAAGAATGGGGAACAGCAAGCCGTTTCGTGGGCGGGATGCGCGGTCTTGAAGGAGGTTGATGGACAGCTGAAGTATAAGCTCTATCAGGTCTACTTACACCGGTGAGTTTCGTAAGCACATATTTCGTATATACTCTCCTATTCACATAGTATTCTATTTGTTTCTATTATAGTCTATCTATGAACGATAACGGATACAGCTCAAAGTTCGAAATTTGCTAATAAGCCTGTGTAGGAAACCTATTTGACCCATCCACTATCAAGCGCTGAGATGCGAGATGGTGCAATAATATGGCTTTTGTCATGATGGAACTCTGAGCTTATTTCTCATGTCTCAGCCTACCATGTACCGCCTGCTATGCAATTAAAGCTAGTACAATAAGTACCTACCTATACACCTTGACTTTACCGAGGAGTTATCGCTAGAAATAGCAGATATTTGCTCTCGTGGTTTTGGTATTCGGCTAGCATCAGCTGACCCTGTAACCCCTCCATCTCAGACAATACGGCGTTCTGATCACGATGGCCAAGTGAAAAATGACCGCGGGGAGCTTCTGGCCAGGTGGCGGGCAGGGTGTGACGGCTAGTAGATTGATTACAATGATGACGAGGAATCCCGTGATGAAATCATTCGGAGTAATGTGGATTTTTCTGGTATTATTAGGATGCCCCTCTGTGACCTCAAAGCCACTTTGCTCTTGAGTTTCTTTGATTTCTGTCCTATTTGTTCCTTTTACGTCGGTAAAAAAGAGAGGATTGATCAGTTCGGAGTTTACGTGGTATGTTATGTAGAGCCGATGACGTCGTGTCGTAATTGTTACTAAGGCTGTTCACATGTATGTATCGTCATCGCTTTCCCTTTCCCCTGGTTATTTGTTCATAAGACGAAGATGAGCAAGCTAAGCTCTCTTGTCAACTAAGGATTCCAGCTCAGCTCAGCACCGGCACCAGCAACAAACTCAGCGCTTGTCTTACACGGTCCACTTGGGCATTCCCAGGCTACCTAGGTAGGCATAGTGAGGGGCTCCAGCTGATTGTGCATGTGCATCGTTCGCATAATGGGGATTTTGGTCGGTTGCGTTTCCGGCTTATCGCTCATGTACCTCATTCGTGGCCCTGAGTTATGTATTTCATTGTACACTTGGTACGATATGACCGATACAACATAAAGGGTAAGGCACCGGCTGGATCTTGTCAGTCCATGTGTATCGTTTCCCTTGGAATGTGATGTTGGCTGCACAAAGTGTCTTTTGACAAGTCCGATAATTATGCAGTCTTAAGCATAACTCAATAAGACATTAGAAGACGCATTCGATTTGATGCATCTCATAGAGGGAGAGAGTATGGTTTTGATTGGTATTGGATATGAATCTATGAATAACATATATACCTACACATCAATATGAAGCTGTATATGTAGGTAGTGTAAATAGGAAATATGCAGATCAGGTACATGTCACGTAGAAGTCCCTTGTCCTCAAAACCCCATGGCGACCTTCACCCCTCCACATGGTGCCTATCGCGCCTATCTACAGGCCAGAATCGGCCAGATTAGTGACTTACACGTAGACCTACCCCTGTCTTCATTGGTCCCACGGCGACCTATCCCACTAAAGTCCCCCTCTCTTCTCTCCTAACCCCCATTCCCCCATATCGATACTTGCATGTACCTTGATGTACCGTAGCTGCCCCGCCTTTGCATCTGCCAGGTGGGCTCCAGGATGTCCTGAGGGAAAGAGGGACGTGCCTGCTGCTCCGGACGAGTCATACATTGTTATCCGGTATCCTGTACTATCCTGTATCTTGCATCCTGGTTCCTGACCTTCTCTCCCGTATCCCCCCTCGGTCCCTTCTAATCCTACTATCTTATCCTCACTCTCTCATTAACAACAAGCGAAACAAGCAAAAACTCTCATAGATTCGATACCCTTCTGTGAATACTATACGGCAGTGCTGGCATGACCACTCCTTGACCTCTTTTCATGAAAGGTCCTACAAATCCGTAATATACCCTTGCCGTTCCATTCGGCTGCCTGCGTCTTTCTCTCCTTTGTATCTCCCCCCTCCCCAAATAACCTATACCACTACGTAGCTTCGGCACCCCATTTCCCAACAGTCGATCGCGTACAACGCGCTTGTGTTTCTTTGTCCTTCTGTCTGTGTCTGTCTATCGAATCAAACCATCTTCGACGTAATACCTAGAGACTTAACAATCACCTTATCTGCGAGACCGTCTATCTATCTTACCTCCCTATTCCGAACCTGTTTGCGATACCTGTTGCGACCCTTGCGTTTGTGAGTTGAGCTCTTCATCGAGCTCCTCCGCTGGCGAGCAGGAAACTGCCCCAGCCGTCTGCTAGCAACCACCATATGCCCGGTTCGTCCACCCGCGATACCTCTCCGAACTCATCCTCCTCTGCGGGGAAAAAGAGTCGTAATAAACGAAAGGAAAAGAAGCTTACTGGAAGTGATGCGCCAGGTTCAAAGAAGAAGGAAAAGAATGCTAGAGATAGCGGCGGGGTTGTCGCAGCGGTGACGAAGCATGGGGCTAAGTTCACGTACGTTCCTCCTACCCTCATCTAGTCATTGTTGAATTGTTATCTCGTTGGCTGCTTGCTTGTTTTCTTTCTATGGCCGTCCGTGGGCAGACCCAACGTTAACTGTAACCTAGTAATGGCAACATTGCCAAAGACGTAACTCCGCCCTCTGATTCCCCTCTGGTTCAGTCTCCCGAGCTGAAACCCGCGATTCCCGCATCGATTCCTACGAACGGTAACGTGGCAGTATCCCCGTTGTTAGATGCAGTTTCCACGACGTCTGTATCTGCCAGCACGGCGCCGAGTGCTAATGACTGGGCGCGAGCGATGGGTCCATTGGCTGGTTCACCTTCGAACCTGATAAGTATCATGGGTGACTCTCCACCGACACAGCCATCTTCATACGAAGACCAGCGAACATTGCCATATGCTTGGAGTGTGCAGCAGCAGCGACAAAACTTTGTTAATAACAACGCTTACTCTGCCTCCCCTCCAAACAGCATTAGGCGACCTTTAAGCTTCCAGTTGGACTCACACTATCCTGCGAATGACATCCGGTCTCAAGCATCATCGCCTCCCGGGATACGGAGAAGTTCGATGCATTCTCCGTTCCCCCCACCACGGGTCGGATCTCATCCGCCGCTGCCTCACCAACCACAGGCCCATTTCTATGGAGCTCCGGATATAGACTTCGATATGAGTCCAAAAGCCGGCATGAAGCCAGGTGAGAGGGGCTTTTATTTCGGCTTTGACACTCTTCCGAACCCCAACGGAACACACGCACCCGGTAGCGATAATGTTGTCCTTGCGGGTTACGAAGGTGGTATCGACATTTACAGTGTGACAAAGCATACTGTAGAGCCACTTACTAGTCTGAAAGGGCTACGAGGCGGCGTTTACAATGCAAAGATTCTACCATGGAATGGCGCACCGGACCCACACGGCATCTTTCCCCTGATTGCTCTTGTTGTTCATGGGCCAGTGGTGCCTCCGAGTACGCCCGAGTTAGCTGTGGATCCTCATTCCGATACGACATCGAGTCCACGGCTAGACGGCATTCACACACCTCAATCGGACAGCAACCAGCGACAAATCAATGTTGGAAAATCATTACCGATAATTGACGCTTATCAAACCACTGTCGAAGTGTACTCTTTGACAAACAACAAGCTCATTGATGTGCTCTTGCAAGCGCCCAAGATTCCCATCAAGACTTTGGTAACGAATCCAATATTCAGGAGTCCGCCACCGACTGGTGCCTTTCAGATTCGCGCCGATGCAGGCAATATTGTGGTATCTTCCGGGACTACGGGCGAGTGCTGGATTTATCGGGAGATAAAAACCGATCAGGAACCCGGGACTCGATTTTGCTGTGTAGGTAAATTGTGGACGAGTTTGAATGGCGATATCAATCCTGAAAAGGAAAGGAGCCAAAGCTCGCTTCCTACCGTCAAACGCGGGCAAATACCCATCATTGCGCTTAATGGTAGATGGCTAGCATATTGTCCACCAGCACCGTCACCTCAAAAGTCTCTCAACCCATTTATCCCGGTGCCTCTGGAAGGTAAAACGCCTGGCTTGGCAACACTCGCCCCTCCTATTTTACCAAATGAGAGTGCCGATGTCGATCAGCCCAATCCCGATGGTGTTATGAACCGCATCATGAGGGAGACTACTCAAGATTTCATACAAGGAGCTCGATGGGTCACAAAGCAGTCAGCCCAACTATGGAAGAATTACTGGTCTAAACCTGGCCAGCAACCACAGTCTCAACAACCTCAGATGGGATCACCGCCTTGGAATGGAGGGTATGGTGGAAGAGCGGATGGCTCTCAATTTCCTCCGACTTATGGCATACCTGGTCAGGCGGTAACTAAGGAACCAGGTCTTGTATCGATCCTGGACATACAAAGCTTATCAAGCTCTTCGACTATTCATCACGTCACCACCTTCAAAACGCCACTTGGTTGCAGCTTTCTGTCCTTCTCTCCAACCGGATTTTCTCTCTTCACAGCCAGTACCAAGGGAGACGTGCAGACAGTATGGGATTTATTGCGTATCCAACATACGAAGTCATCTGCTCTGCAGAATTCGCAGCCAAACAACGGTCATACGACCAGAGTGAGGCAGATTGCTCAATTTTCCCGGATGACCGTTGCCCGGATCGTTGATGTTGCATGGGCAAAGCCAAACGGAGAACGGGTGGCGATGGTGACCGAGAGGGGCACTGTGCATTTGCTGGATATGCCGCCGAGCGCGTACGCATGGCCACCACCGCGCCGCCGGGTTAGAGTCCAGGAT
This sequence comes from Hypomontagnella monticulosa, assembly GCA_902825475.1. Classification (NCBI taxonomy): domain Eukaryota; kingdom Fungi; phylum Ascomycota; class Sordariomycetes; order Xylariales; family Hypoxylaceae; genus Hypomontagnella; species Hypomontagnella monticulosa. Next base: position 596,388 of record CADEBF010000011.1, on the reverse strand, counting down.
GGATCGCCTAAGGGTTCCGAAAATGCACAGTCGGCGGTCTCGATGGCATCGAATGCCTTGACTTCTGCGTACGATGTAACTCGAACTCTTGCTTCTCGACAGCGACGTAGCAGTTCAAACGCCCAGACAACGCCTACAATTATGAACCACGCTAGCTATGGGGGCAAAGTACTTGCCGCTGGAATTACCCATTCTCTGGGTAATGCTGGGACTGCAATCAACCAGTTACGCCATACTGGTGAGAACCGAGTCAGTTTACCGCCTGGAAATATGTCTCCGGGCCAATTCTGTGCCGCATGGATCACTGGAAAAAAGTATCATTCCTTGTTCGTCTTGGGAGACGGCCTAGTGAGAACATTTCCAAGCAAAAGCAGACGACCGGGTGGAGGATATGATAAGCCCCGCTCGCACCATGGCAATAAGTACAAGGACTTCAAACTGAAGAATTTGCCAGATGACTTAATCGCTCCATCTATAAAGCAAATCATCGATCCTATCGAGGAGCTCGATATTACCAACCAAGAATACGAGGCTGGTAACCCTCTGGCTTTGAATACCAGAGTCCAAGCTGTGGACTTCGATTATACTCCGGAAGCTTCTATCCCGCAGGCTGAGATAGAGTCTAGTGCGCCTTACCAGCCGTTTCATACCGACAGGCGAGTAGGACTATACGTTTACAATGATGGGTCTGCTAGTGAAATTGCAACTGCGTCTCACCTTCTCAGCACCATGTCACTGGAGAATATGCCAACAAGCAGCAAATCTCGTCAAGTCGAAGCTTCGTCAGACCAGCCCTGGGCTTTTGGTCAACTCCTGGCTCTAGATAAGGTAAATGTAGGACCGGTGGCTTTGGTTGATGAGGACATCTCTAATAGTGTGGACGATCACCGAGCGCTGCCCGCTTCGGCGATGGAGCGAGTGCTGCAAGTTGGCGAGAACGATGAGCAGATAGTTGTCACGACGCGACGGCGCAGAGGCGGCAACCGATCGCCGGACGCCGAAGACGACGGATTCTTCGAGGATGATTGCGAAGTTCTTGATTTTGCGGACCAGAGAGTTTGAAACGCATATGCCGAATTCTGTGAAAGATCTCTAGGTTGTCTGGTTATGGGCGTCTCGGTTCAACACACACGGAGTTGGATGCTCAGACTGCGCAAACATTGTTAAGAGACTGCTATTCAGTGACATCTCTTGCGAATACATCCTTGTCGGACCCTCGCTTTGTTTGATCTGGTTTGGTACTTATGTTTTGGGTTCGGACGGACGGACGGATGGACTGGCGGAACTGGAGTCATTGCATAAATCATACTGCATTATCCGACATACGGGAGACATATAGAGAATCCCCGTTGTCAAATCGGACATTGAACACAACTCGATTAGATACCATCAAGTCACCTTGGCATTTACTTTTCTTTTTTTCCTGTTGTTTCCCAACGTAGACTGTTTTGACATGTGATTGTTTTACATTAATTAAGCTCGGTGTAAATCCAGCAGCGTACATGGGCCACATGCTTTCTCGTAGTGCTTTCGACGAAGCTGCTGGCAGCCGCGATTCTTGTGACCAATTCCATTCGGCGTCTACCAATTATTACCGCATATGCCCCCCCAAAACACATTCCTACCCCCTCCAAAGCGAACCGTCTACGCCTTCTTCTTCGCGGCGGCAGCCTTGGCCTTGGCGGCCTTCTTCCGGTTGCTGCTGATCATGACGACGCTGAGGAAGGAGCCGACGACGGCGATGCCGAGGAGGATCAGGATGACGGGTATGCGGATGGCCCAGACGCGCGGCGGGAAGAAGTTGTGCAGCGGGTGGTCTGAGTCCACGAAGGGCTGTGTGGCGGTTACTGTGTTAGAATTGAAGACTAGGATACTTGGCCGTACGGAAAGGGGAAAGGGGAAGGGGAGAATAGGGGGGACGTACCATAGCCAGTGTCCAGAGGGAGTAGTACAGGAAGACGACGGAGGCAGCCACGAGCATGGCGAGGCCGACGAGAGTCCCGAGCTGTTATAAGTAAGGGGGTTCGAGTTAGCAGCTGGCAGTACAATGCGCAAGTAATAGGAGGGGGACTGTTGCGATGAGCTTGAGCTTGAGCGTACGTACCATTGTCGATTAAAAGGGGGTGTTAATTAAATACGTCTTTGGTCTTTTGTAAAGAATATAACGAGTGGATGTGAAATAAAGACGATTGAAATAACTTCGTGGGAAACTTAGAAGTATGTGCCCGCTTCTCCGTAGATTTTTTGGTTCTGGTTACCGGCGAGGTGGGTGTATATGTATGACCTGGCTAGAACTTTAGAATTCGACTGGAGCTTTGGAAACGTGACGCGACACGAATTGTGCAATTATTAGAGTTGAACTATAATAGACCGTGGCTTTTCTTATGCTTCTGTGGCTTGCATAATCGTCCCTGCTAATGCAAATACCGGGGATACTGTAGTATCTGGGCCAATCATATCAAATTCATACTTTAGTTAGATCCACTTTATTTACAAAGCCGCCAGCCTCGTCCAAACTTTCATCAAGCAACTTCGCCTTGCCAATCATCTTCAACTTTTCATCATTCAATTCAGAATCCATCAAAATTAAATTGTATCAAGGAAGGGGGCGACTATCTCCGTAGTGTATGATCCGGCACTACCGAACCTTAACTCCCTATTCTGTGCACATTGTTGCTCGATAGTGGTAGTGAATTTCAGATAATGGCGGAAGTCGAGACGCGCCACCTAGGCGACCGCTCGCCGAACGACGTTCCCATCCCTCGTTCTCCGCGCCGCGGCCACGATCGCGGCCGACCTCGCGATGGCGGCGATAGCTATAGACCCTCGCGCGACCGCGACCATGATCGCCGCTCACCACCTCCCCGCCAACGGTCGCCACCTCGTCAGCGCACGCCGCCGAAGATGCCTACCGAGGAGGAGAAGCAGGCAGCCGCGAAGGCCGAGTACCAGAAACTCCTGAACATGCGATCCGGAGGAACCTACATCCCACCCGCGCGATTACGGGCGCTGCAGGCCCAGATCACAGATAAGACGAGCAAGGAGTACCAGCGTATGGCTTGGGAGGCGTTGAAGAAGAGTATCAACGGTCTCATCAACAAGGTCAACGTCTCCAATATCAAACACATCGTCCCGGAATTGTTCCAAGAGAATCTGATCAGAGGACGCGGTCTATTTTGTAGAAGTATAATGAAGGCGCAGGCCGCCAGTTTGCCTTTCACTCCGGTCTTGGCGGCTATGGCAGCAATCGTCAACACGAAGCTGCCGCAGGTTGGCGAACTGTTGGTCAAGAGATTGGTCATGCAGTTCAGGAAGGCGTTCAAGCGGAATGACAAGTCGGTCTGCCTGTCATCGACTATGTTCATTGCGCATCTAGTGAATCAACAGGTGGTCCACGAGATGTTAGCAGCCCAGATGTTGATCCTTCTACTCCAAAAACCGACAGACGACAGCGTGGAAATCGCGGTGGGTTTGACGAAGGAGGTGGGACAACATCTAGAAGATATGAACCCAGCTATCGCCAATATTGTCTTCGACCAGTTCAGGAACATCCTGCACGAGGCGGATATAGATAAGCGTGTGCAATTCATGATCGAGGTTTTATTTCAGGTTCGGAAAGACAAGTTCAAGGATAATCCGGCCATCAAAGAGGAATTAGACTTGATTGAGGAAGAGGACCAAATCACACATCGGGTCGAGCTTAGCGCCGAACTTGATGTCCAAGACGGGCTCAATATCTTTAAATTCGACCCGGACTGGGAGGAAAATGAGGCAGCCTATAAAAGGTTACGGGCTGAGATCTTGGGAGAAGGAAGCGATGATGAGGAAGATGACGATGACGACGAGGATGAGAGCTCCGAAGAAGAGAATGAAGAGGAGAAAGCTATGGAAATTAAGGACCAATCTAATACCGACCTGGTGAACCTCCGCAAAACCATCTATCTCACTATTATGAGTAGTATGGACCCGGAAGAATGCGTTCACAAGCTCATGAAGATCAATCTCCCAGCCGGCCAAGAACCCGAATTACCATCCATGGTAGTAGAATGCTGCAGCCAAGAGAAGACATATTCCAAGTTTTTCGGCTTGATCGGAGAACGATTCGCAAAAATCAATCGCCTATGGTGTGATCTGTTCACAGAGAGCTTCCAGAAGTACTACGAGACGATTCACCGTTACGAAACGAACCGGTTACGAAATATTGCCCGATTCTTCGGCCATATGTTCGGTTCAGATGCTATCGGTTGGCATGCTATGTCTATCATTCACCTAAATGAAGAAGAGACGACATCCGCGAGCCGTATCTTTATCAAGATTCTATTCCAGGAAATCTCCGAGGAGCTTGGCATGCCGAAACTAAAGGGACGAATGCAGGATGAAACGCTGCAGGAAAGCTTCACGGGTCTCTTCCCTCGCGACAATGCTCGTAATGTGCGATTTTCGATCAACTACTTTACCAGTATCGGCATGGGTGCTTTGACTGAGGATATGAGAGAGTACTTGGCGAATATGCCGAAGCCAGCTCTACCCGCACCGCCTGCGGCTGATGAGTCAGACTCGGAATCCGTATCTAGCTATTCTTCCTACACCGGCTCGTCTTACTCATCCCGTTCCCGATCCGGATCCCGTACACCACCACGAAGAGCGCTCGATAGAGGCCGTTCTTTATCACGAACACCACCGCGACGTGGCAGATCGCCGTCATATAGCAGGAGCAGAAGTCCGTCCCGGTCCCGTTCCTACTCTTCCAGTTCGTCACGGAGCCGTTCTCCTCGGCGAACGAACAAGAGATACTCCGACTCCCCTAGTCCAGCACGTGGTCGCCGGGACTCCAGCTATTCACGGTATAGGTCGGTGACTCCACCGCCCGCTCGAGGAGCCGCTAGGCCTCGTTCATACAGCCGTAGCCGCAGCCCTATACGGGGCCGTTCATATACCCCTTCGCGGAGTCGCAGTCCACCACCGCGTAGAGCACAGGCACTAGCAAGGCGAGATCCACACGAGCGCAGCCCTCTCCGCCGGCCGCGCCGCGGCTCCAGCTATTCTCGCTCCCGATCTCCGCCCCCACAGCGAGGCCGCCTCTCGCAGAGATCGCCATCCCCGCCTCCGAGGCGAGCTAGAAACACAAGTTCCATTAGCAGCGCGCCCCGCAAGAGACCCAGATATGATAGCCGCTCGCCTACCCCGGTGGATACGAAGAGGAGGCGGTATAGCTACAGCTCGAGCAGGTCGAGATCGCGGTCTCCGCCCCCTCGCGCCGTGCGGGATGGTAGGGATAGGAATTAGGAAACATCCTCGTCCCCACGGAGGTCGAGGAAGCGGTCTAGGGATAGAGAAAAGAGATAAGGATGTACGAGATGAGCGCATCGAGGTGTTTTGGCCATTGAATAGGTGCTATTTTTTGCACTTGCGTTTACATCCACACCAGCAAGGGCTAGTTAATAGTGTAGATTATACCACAGACTGCTTAAGATGGAGTCACTGCGGTAGTAGATAGTGCTAGACCGCAAAGGTACAATAACAAAGCATTGATTCTCATGTTACGTTTTTGATGTTAGTGCCCCCATGAATATGGTAGGCTTCGTACTCGGCATCGAAGTGGAACTTTTGTCGGGAAGTGGACCCATTTATACCTAGACCGCGTAGCCAAGAAATGGCTCCTGGTCACTTGGCTGCTTGGGCGTCTTCATCTCCGTTCTTCAATCGGTCATAATCCAATTCTCGGCCATTACAAATCCTCGGCTCCCATTTCTCGACTTTATACGAACTCCACGGCGCCGGATACATGTATTGTGCATATGAACGTCTGGGTATCGGGGTATACTGTAACCAGGCGGCAGCTAATGCATCATCGGGGAACCACAATGTAACCGTGATCGACACTGCGGATGGGTTTCCGCTACATCCGATCACGAATGCGACGTGCGTGTGTCTGAATTATCGATATATATATATAGCTGTCCCTACCTAGTTGGTCAATTGGGCGCCCTGTGAGGAGTCTGTTCCAGTGCGGAACTGTGGCACGGAAGGCAGACTCGCTTCTGGCATCGACCGGCATTGGATCGATTGAATCCCGCTCGAATCTGCAAACGGATACCCTATAATTATTGGTGTACGAAAACACCAATCGCCTAAGGAAAGGGTGTAATTGGATCCTAACGACGCGGTCACGTACTTGGTTAATCTATAAGGTACTTAAGTATAGATAGGCGAACTGCAGGCTCCCGCGATGAGTACCACCAGTGACGCAATCGAGCCGTACCAAATCGCGGTGCCGGACTCGGCGCTCGAGAAATTGAAAGCGAAGCTCGCTCTGGCCACATTCCCGGAGGAGGTCGAATTTTCGAATAACCGCGAGTACGGCGCGCCGCTCGACGACATCAAACGGCTCGCAACCGCGTGGAAGGATACGTTTGATTGGCGGCGCGCCGAGGCCGACCTCAATGAGAAGCTCCCGCAATTCACGACGAAAATTGGTGTTGATGGGCATGAGAGCGATTTGAAGATTCATTTCGTTCATAAGAAGAGCGATAGGGAAGGGGCTATACCGCTGCTATTCTGTCATGGCTGTGAGTTTAAACATTGACACTTCTCACCCTCCCGTTCTCTGCCACCTATAATGGATTACTAACAGTACCGGAAGGGCCCGGGAGTTTCCTCGAGGTAGCCAAGATCCTACCGCTGCTCACAACCGGGGACGCCAAGGCCGATGAGCCGTCATTCCACGTCGTAGCGCCGTCGCTACCGAACTTCGGCTTCTCAGCCCGCACCTCCAAACCCGGGTTCGCTGTGCGACAGCACGCCGAGGTATGCCATAAGCTCATGCTGCGGCTAGGTTACGACAAGTACGTGACGCAGGGCGGCGACTGGGGGTATATGATCACACGAACCAGTACGTAACCTAAATCATCACGAAGCACTCCTTCTCCCTAATCCTAACCTCCCGTCACAGTGGGGAAACATTACCCAGAGCACGTACTAGCCTCCCACATCAACTTCCTCATGACGCGTCCGCCGTCCCCGCTCTCCTCCCCGCTGCTGTGCCTGCAATACCTACTAGGGTGGTACACGGCGGCGGAAAAAGCGGGGCTCGAGCGCACGCGGTGGTACCGCGGGCCCGGCAGCGGGTACTCGCAGATACAGATGACGAAGCCGCACACGCTGGGGTACTCGCTGGCGGACAGTCCGGTGGGGCTGCTGGCGTGGATCTACGAGAAGCTGCGCGACTGGACCGATGACTACCCGTGGACCGACGACGAGGTGCTCACGTGGGTTAGCGTGTACGCGTTCAGCGACGCCGGCCCCGATGCGAGTGTAAGGATTTACTACGAGGCGACGCAGAAGACGGAGGATTTCCGCGCGGTTATGGGATATAATGCTAAGGTGCCCCTTGGTATTGCGTATTTTCCTAGGGATCTGATCGTTGTGCCGAGTTCATGGGGCCGAACGTGTGAGTCTTCCCTACCCCCTTTTCGTTTCTCCGGGGAGGATTGCGGTTTCATCTCGGTGTATTTTTGGCTATGCGAGAAACTTGTTGCTAACGTCGTGGTAGTGGGACGGGTGGTGTATGAGAAGCGGCACGAAAAGGGAGGACACTTTGCTTCGGTTGAGACTCCCGAATTGCTGGTCGCTGACCTTAGGACGATGCTTGGGAAGAAGAGCGGTATTGGTGCGAAGTTGCCTTTTTGAATCATTCAATACTCCAATCCGCGTGAGAAGAGAAAATGTCGAATATTGTGGCCCCCTTTCTCATGGTGGTACAAACTGGACATCTCTATGTTCACTGGTTCGAGGAGTCTGTTTATGAGTCTGTATGAAGAGATTAGTTGGGAATGATAGGATGAGGTTTTGTATTTAACCATATACTCATTCGAGAAACATCCCGCTACTTTTCTTCGTCAGACTCGATAATTTTTAGCCAAACAACATAAAGTAGTTCGATCTTTAGGATTCACCCGATGAAGAGGGTCATACTTGTTACTCGCAAACCGGAAGATGGATTATAGAAGTAAGACACTAAACGACTGAACTAAACCCCTAACATCATTAAAAGTTCCCTTCCGACTCCCATCAAGAATCAAGAAGCCATGGCGTTACACTGCATCAGCACTTTGCACACCACCAAAAGTTGTTAGCAAAAAAGCTTTCACAAGGCATTATTTATGAGTAAACCGAACCCTCTCGTCGGCACCTATATCATCATAGGAGCGGTAAGAGCGTCATCCCCTTCCACTTCAAATTGTCCCGAAATGGGGGGATAATGAAGCTATTACCTACTCGCCCACCAATTAGTAACCAAAGGAGCATTGGCCTCAAAACAAACGCCTTCTTCAAAGTCCAAATCGAGAGATTTATCCGACTTCAGACTAGCTATTTCAGCATCAGTAGGCGCCCCGTTTCTTTTCAGGTTGCGATCTATGAGCAGCTGAAGTGTTCGTATGCGATCTGGATGACAGAAACACGTAATCCAATCGCGGAGTGGCAATCTCCAACCGTTCTTCTTACACATATCAACAATAGACTTTAAGGGTTCGGATTTCCCATTTTCTAGTTTAGCTAACATATGCTTGCTGCATTGCATGTGCCTCCCTTCTAATTCAAGAGTTACATCAAAATTTAACTGCCCGTAATTCTGATCCGGTTGCCACGGTTGGAGACATAGAAACATATCTGCTTCAGCGCCATATAAGAGTAATAATCGAATTATGGGTTCCACCTTGTTATCCACGGTAGAATCACAAAAACAAGACATCGAATGCATCCAAATGGAGACATCTTGATTCTGCAGACAAACGTTTGGCGACGCCCCATTCTTGAGTATATGGGCTAATGCCGGAAGCATTTTTTGCATAGCAACTGCATTATCATCATCAAAGCGGGATGTAGGTTGGGTCACGCTTTGGAGGATAGCAGCTAGTGTCTCGGCCGGATCAAGCTTTGGCATCCACGACAGAGCGTCGATAGGTATTATTGCTGGGTTCAGTTCATAAATACCTAGCATGGTAGCGACAAGGATTACCGCCTCAGGGAGAGGCTTTTTCGGGAATATGCCTATACCGTGGTTGAATGGTACGCCAATCACCAAGTCGCTGTGTTTGGAGTAGTTGATGGCATGCTCCAGGACCTGGAGACTCATTTTCCCTCCAGCTCGAACTACATTTTCCAAAAGAACGTCTTGTATGTGTTGGGCACAGTATTTCTGTACGTCTGGAAATAGAGCTAGTGTTGCGAAGAAACACTCCAGAACGAAAGTGCAGGTATCAAAGCCTTCACAGGCCACATGGCGCAGTGGTTTAGCGCCTGGCTTCACTCTGCTTTAGGGCAAGCAGTTGTGCGTAGGTTCGAATCCTACTGTGGCCGAAGAAACCGTCCCTAGGGTCCACCTATTCAGGGGTTTTCATCCCGCCGACATCGCAGTAGCTGGCGCCACTGCGGTGGGTACTGGGCCAAGGCCAACAGTACTACTGGTAGGGTTTTTTCCCCTAATGAATAGGCATGGTGGCCTGGCTAGCCCGGCGGCTAGTGTAATGTTATAGACCTGGAGACTACGTACGGATCAGGCTGGGAAGGTCCCGTAGACCGGCCAGGCTATAGACAGGTGAAGGGGTATGCACCGGCAGGATCGGAGGATTTCCTAGAGTCAGACGAAACTCTAGCTCTGGCCTTTGGCTACTCTAGACATCTCATGCGTCACAGTTACGCGCTGGGCTAGGAGAGGAGGACGTTGTATAACATACCATACATGCTGTAGATACTCTGACGCCCCCAAAGACGTAAATAAATTCATCATCATCAAAGCCTTCACATTCTTTTTGTACAATTGACAGAATTCTTTCTTTGGAGAGGAACTCGAGGACGGAGCGATGGATAGATTTGATTTTCTCTGGGAATGGGTAAAATCGCCGGCGCGGGCTAATATAAGGCACAACTTCGAATAAACCAAAGCATCTATGCCGTAGCTGCTTCTTTGTTCGGCGTAATCTTTGTTCTATATCGCCTTCCGGAATACACTTAATTGTGCTGAAGTCGAAATCAAGCTTGTCAAAGCCTTCTAGAAAAGAGTAATACATCAAGAACAGAGGGTGGCGTCTATTATCAGAGGACATTGTAGCCACTAGAAGTAGCGTTCTCATTGCTCTGGTTCGATCCGGTTCCTTATGGCCCAGCATTTTATCGAAAAAGTCGTTGTAGAGACCCTCCAGCTCCGGAGGAAGTCCATTGACCTTTTGCTCTAGGTCCTCAAGCCGGTCTTCGGCGAGAAGTCCCTCAAGAAGTCCCCGGATGACTACCTCTACCCATAGGAACACCCCCTCTGCCTTATGGATAATTGTATCTGCTATCTGGAGAATCTTATCCTGGTTTTTTGACGACTTAAAGTCATCGTTAACAGATAGTTTGGCCATAACATATGCTTCGATGTCGCGGTGGGTTATTTTATGCATTTGTAGTTTCTTGCAGCTCTTAAATCGCTCCTGGAACACTAACAGTTCCCTGCTAGACACACACATCTTGACACCTTGAGGATTTATTTTAACCCAGTGGAAGAGTTGTCCCACCATTTCGTTGCTGTCGCCTTCATACTCATCTAATCCATCGATAAAAAATACTAGTCTATATCTTTTAAACTGACCGGAGCTCTTGACAAGGGAATCAAAAGCCGTTGCAATATTGGAATCAGTGATTTGCAATGGCCCACATTCTTTCGCTGAGCCCCACTGATCTGGAAAAAGCTCATAGACTAGTTCTGGTATATTACGAAGGGTAGCATGAAGCAAAGACCGTTTCAACCCAACCATGGAGCGTTGTATTGGAGTACCAAGGGTTCGAAAAAAGAAATGAGTTGGAACCGCAGTTTTGTCACCTGCCCAGCCTTTTAAGTGGTTGGTGGTAGTTGGGTGTTCGCAAAGAAATCTCATTAGGGTTGATTTTCCGGAACCCGGCTTGCCCGAGATATGAAGAATGCCATCACCATGGCAAAGCCAATTGACTAAAGTCTCTCTAGCATTTGTCTCCTCCGGGCTTTCGGGTCTCTGTCTCTGATGGTCTGGATTGAGAAGCCACGTAAACGTTTCAGCATGTGCTTTTTCAACGCCACTAAATTCTGGCACGTCCTTGACTTCGATCTTTTCCAGGATATCGCGTCTACATTTGCTTGCTGAAGCCTGGTTGGAAAGCTCTATGAGCGACTTGACTTGGTCTAGTGCTTCTGGACTCAGTCCCACGGCTTTCACACCCGAACCTAGTTTCTCGGTAACACGTAGAAGAGATCGAAGTTGCTGATCAGTGGAACGACCCTGCTCGAATAGATCATGGAAGTAGGCCTCGTTTTCGGATCTAGCATTGTTGTTAGAAATCCTCTACCTAGATGAACGTACTACGAAAAAGCCAAATCCCCCCTCTGTGACGCCATGAGCTTGTAAATGTTTCGAGACGTACCTAGATAGCTGTGCTAACTCGATGTTTACTTGGTGCCTGTACTGATCTAGCCTACTTGCAAGCTGGGTCTTCTTCCGGTAGTATCTTATATTATTCCAAGTTGCCTTCGTCAAAGCAAAATTTGACTTGAGTTTCGTCCGTTCGAGCTTCTTGAGAAGATCTAATAATTCTTGTGACAACTTCTCCCCCTGGTCGGAAAGTTCTCCAAGTCTAATAGCCGCAGGCCTAGCGGGGCTTTGAGGGCTGAGACCAGCGATTAATTCTCTTGTTGCTTGTGTTCGCAGCCTTAGCTGCTCATTCTCTTCGGTCGCTCCGGATGTCGAACCACGAATATCGTTGATTATGCCGTAAGCGTGAGCTCCGAACTCGAGGAAGGTGATGATGTTACCCACTAGTCCAACGACTACTAACGCTTCCATCTTGAGATATGACTCGAGGGTTGGTCGTGAGTAGAGGGTAGCCCACGAGATGGCGGGAGGTGAAGAGCCTTCTAGGAGGATTATGAGCACTTGGGGCTGAGGGAGCTGAGGGGGCCAACCTTAGCGATGGTGATTGGAGAATGTAGGCGAGTGGCTGGCTAATCGAGCTGATCACATCCAATAAAAGCGAACTTCGGATTTATAATTTTACGAGGTATTGTCGACCGAGCATATTAAGAAACCAACATGATAGCATGTAGCTTCTGTCTAGGAGTACTATATATAGTGTCCTCAGACATGGAGTTACGTATGTTAACCGCCCTCCCCCCCTCCTTTAAGGAGACACATTATTTCATAACTTGACTTATCTTCCAATTTAGACGTTCGTATCAACCGAGTTACGCCCAAAATTCGGTATAACGGTTCTAAAGCGAATCGCGGCAGATTACCCCTTAGGATGTTGATAGGTTAAAGATGCCGCATATACTCGCACATGTGGATTGACAACCACGACGACAGGGCTGAACCTAGCGGCCTCGCTAAACAGCGCCCGGAACAAGCCCCCCAATGTTTTGGAAAATCCAATTCGGAGGTTTTGCAAGAAAAGCTGTGCCGGTTTCGAGGAGGGACACGATCGTGGTGATAGGTGTTAGTTTCCACGCTGTTCAACATATGCCCCGGGGTTTACTAGGTACGTAGGGTTATTATATCGACGGTGAGATGTACTTAACATTATGCTTTTAAGTTTGATCTGTTTTCCCTTTTTTCCTTTTCATGGCCATGTCAATCCTCGCGCTTGCCGCTGCAAATTCCCTTTTCGCATTTGCGAACGTTGGTCCGACTCGCGGCTGACCTCTCCGATGATACACTGGTTGCCTTCTTCTAGCAAATACAACCTGACTCTGATCGGTTGTAGACCAATAGCCAGTCCCTCCGGCACGTGCAACTCTTTTCCTAGCCCTCCACGAGGCTTCAAAATCGTCATCTACCTCGTGCTCCTCGGAAACATATCGCGGCGGGCGGAATGGCTCTCTAAAAAGCGAGATCTCTTCGAGCCTGGCCCTGTCCCAGAAGACATAGCCCCATCTACGCAGGCCAGTACGATCGAGTCTGTAAGCCTGGACTCTCGGGGCGCAATTCATGTGCGCCCACTCCCACGCGGCTTGCGGCCCGCCGCCGCGATCCTGGCCCGCTGTGAACAGTGCTTTTGACGATCCTTGCCTCATGTTTACCTCGCTATAGCGTTTCAGAGCCCGGTATAGGAACTTATCACTTCGATCCGGACCATTCCTCTGGTAGAGAAGTTTGTGGCGTTCTGCATACGTCTTTGCGGTCGCGATCTTGTAGATAGAAGCAAGCCCCGAGGACATGATGGCCTGTACTTCCGGGGATGCATAGTTGAGTGCCGGCTCTACTTCAATGCTACCCCATACGACATCGTGTGACGCGATATCATCGTAAGCTATATAAAACGGTTAGCGTAGTTGATCTAAGCTTTTAAGTTGGGGTATTAACCTGGTTGTATCTGATGGAAGAGAAAGTCGTGTATCGAGCCGAGCTGCTCCACCTCCCAGGGCGCAAGGGTAGCGAAGAAAAAATCTGTATTCTTTTCAAACGCGGGCGGATCGCCATACAGAACTCTAAAATAATTTCGGAGAGTCTCGAAGCGGTAGAGCGTGCGCTCGATGCGGGCAAGCTCGCTCTTGCTCGGGATGGGGGACCAGCTCTGGATCTCGGGTTGGATGCTGATGGCGGACTGGATAAAGAGCTTGGATAATTTATTTACCACTGCGCTGAGCCTCGCAATAGAATAAACTTGGTCCGTGGTAAGCAAATCGGGGACTCGGGCAGGCTCAGCGAGAAATGCACCACAGTCTTCATGAGTCGTAGGTATACTCTCAACCGCCGCAAGCGCATGCGGTGTCATATCGACGCCTACTTGATTTACCAGGACCTTTGATAGAATAGAACATCTTGCGTTGATGAAAGCATTGTAGAGGGCCCGTGAGGCTAAGGTGGCTGAGGAGAGGGATGTGAGGTTGTCGATCACGGAGAGGATTTCGTAGAGTAGCTCGACAGGCAACTGTTCAAGCTTCGTTGAATGAGGCTTGCGCGCTACAGAAGTATGGGATACTTCCATTATAGGCGATATAAGTAAATAATATGAATAGATAAAGAGACGAGGATAGTGATGAAAATAGAAGAAGTTAATGAAGGGTTAGTTTGATACCTCGTCCAAGAATCCTAGGTGTGTCACATTATGAGGCTACAGCGCTCCGCTAGGATCTTGCGGGGGTGGAGTTAAGCGGATGACTTAAAATTAGGTACCTAATGCCCCAGGGACCAGGGCTGACAGCGGTATGTGGACCCAACTAGAATTGACGTTCTTGGCACTCAATCAGCTAAAACATGGAGGGGCTCATCGTAGGTACTCATCCGGATACCATCCCTTACACCTTTCCATCATCCCTGATCTCTCCCACGCGATCCGAAAAATCGCTTCTGGGCTTATCATCCCTCTTTTACTTTTTCTTTTCTTTTTTCCACATTTCTAACAATGCTATGATACCTCTCATTCAGTGCGAGAAGGGTACCTCACCATTCCTCCCCATCCGGATGCCGACAGCTGTAGCCTCATCCAAGTCCTCCACAGGCAGGCCGAGTATATCATTGTGGAGGCCCATCTTGGACTCATAATCACCACCACCATTTGGAAAGAATGTTCGACTGTATAGCATCTGCGTATAGAGTTTCCAATCGCCCTGCTGCAACCCCGCCACGCCGTCTTTCCAACGTTGCTCAGAAGAGTCGCGTGTGATAGTCCAATCGGCATCGGTGGTACCCGTGACGCGTTTCACGCTCTCGAACATGTCGCGCTGGGTAAGGCGGAAGCTCGATACGTAAACGCAACTGTTGCGGAATTGAGACAGCGTGGGTGACTGGTCCTTCTCGTCCTCGGGGAGTTCCTTCAGACTGAATAGGTTGGCAACCGCTCGGCCGCATTGCGGCCATGTGCTCGTGTTGATCGGTACATCGCCGTCGTCGAATTGGACGAATGTCCGTTTGTTGAAGTCGAAGCCGTAACGATTCGGGCCACCTCCGAGACTGAACTCATACCACTAGGAGTGATCGTCAATGTCGGTTCAACCAGAGTTATGGAGCGGCTTTTCATTACTTACGAAGCTGCATACTAGAAACACGTATGAGCTAACGCCCAGACTCTTGATCTCCGCAATGATGCTATCGCGTCTGGCACTCAACATGGTATCCTCGCACAGCTTATCATTTGCGCCGTCATGGCCCCACCAGTTGGGTAGAACATATCGCACGCCAGCCTTTGCGGCCGCCCGAACGAGCTTGCTAATGCTGTCCTGAGGTGCAAAGACTGACATCGAGACAATCAACGCCTGCTGGCCCTTAAGAGCCTCAACCAGTGCGGTATCATCGTCGCCACTATAGTCGACTCTAACTACCTGAACGCCGTCTGGAAGTTTATTCGTGCTGTCAGGTCGTGTGATCGCCGTCACGACGTGCTTACCGGTCTTGAGAAGGTGCTCGGTCAGGAACTTCCCAACTTGGCCGCCGGCCTATTCCAGATTAGTAGGGGGGGGGGGGGGATTATGAGTGATTCAGACTACAGAAGAACTTATACGTACTCCGACAACAGCTACTTTCTCAATGTGGTTAGTGAAGCCCCGAGGCTGATCCCTAGCGTATCCTGTAGCCATGGCTACCTTTGTGATGACACGGATGAGTATTGGAAACAAGAGAAACTTGGTATACCCAGAACAGCCAGGTACAAAGGGGACCCCGCGTTACACATTAAATATACAACTTCTAGAAGACATCAAGCCGGCCGGAGGTCCCTAACGACGGTAGTTACCCGCCGGTACCCAGTTGTTTGCCCTGGAGTTTAGTAGACCGATATTCGGCCCGGATTTATCGGGCTTCTTGGCCTCGGTCCTACTAGATCTGGAGGCTTATTAATACACGTACCCGGTAATATGGGGAAAATGGAGATACCGGAAACGCAACCGTCAATTATTATTGTTTATTAAAAAGTTTCTACTCGAAGCAGTCATTAACTCCGATTTGGTTACATTGCCTGGAACTACAGTCTCTTATTGCATTAATAATGGTGAAGGATGAGCTTGATGACAACGACAAAGTTTGACTAATTATTTTTCCAAGACAGACTACTAGGTACGGAAATGGTTCGTCAGACCGAAATACGATCTTTCTAACAACGGTAGTACCTTGGCACAGTTATTTACTCCTTCCCACTCCAGACTTCTCCGAGGAAATCCTCAATCGAGGTGAACTTATAACCTGGGAGAAGTTGATTCCACTCATCTGAGATATCCCATGCACCTTTTGTACTGCTTAGTAAGATACCGATGGACACTGCCTTGAGGAGGGCCGATGCCTGATCCGCGGAGACCGCCTTGTGGACCGCTTCCAGACCCCATGATGTCTTGAGCTCACCGGCTTCGAGATCCTCGACCTTTACCTTATCCACAGCGAAAGACCCTATGGAATCATGTTAATAAGGCAGAGTCCTATAAGAACCTAGATTCTCAAAAGCTACTCGTACCTCGAACTCTACGGCCAATCTCAACAATCTGCGAAAACGTGACTTGGTTGCCTCGAATGCCACCTATTTTAGGCCATGCACCTTCGTAGTCCACCGCCTTGGCCACAACGGCTGCGAGATCGGCAACACTGGTCAAGGTTATGATGGCGTCCTCGTGACCATCCACAACGATGGCGCGCTTATGCTCGAAATCGAAGACACTCTGTAGCGGGTCTACATATTTGGCCGTTTTACGAGGATAGGCTAGATAGTTCAAAAACAGCCCCGGCTGGAATAAAGTGTACTCGAGGACCTGATTAAGAAGTGAGTCCAGTCTGTCTTAATTATTAAAGTCTCTCTTTCTGGAAATATTACCTTCCCGTTTGCATTCACCTCTTCCAGGTACTCTCTGACTTTCTCCTTTCCATACCACCAAGCCATATCGACTGTCCCTTTGCTTTTTAAACGGTAAGTGGCTGAGTTTATGTATAAAATTGTATGTGCAATAGTTACCTGCCATATTCGCTCGGCGCAAAACGCTTCACACCGGCAGCAATAGCGGCGTCGATGAGGTTTCTCTGCGACTTCTGGTCGGGGTCCGATAGAATTTGAACGAAAGACAAGAGCGTGTGAGTCCCCCGGAGTGCTTCGATCAAGGATTTCTTATCATCATAATCTACCACCTGCCAGTGGATTTCAGGGGCAAAGGTGGTAGTCGTCGAAACTTCCTACCTAGGATATTAGCATTAATGCCCCAATTTGAGTTGGGTAATGCTGGAAATATCCTCACCCTTCTACTTAGGATAGTGATGCGATGTTTCTTTGCAGCCAGTAAGGCATCAATAATCTCGCGGGAGACCTCTAAGATGAATTAGTTGCGATACGCAGCCACATCAGATCTCAGAGTATAACTCACGCCCGGAGCCACCAGCTATAGTTACATTGACCATTTTCAGAGAATCTATGATATTGCTCGCTTTTATTGTGTTCGAATACCGAAAGACCAGAAACTCGTGCTGAAAGATAGATTCATACAGAAGATGAAGCGCTTTCTACCATTTCCGCATTCCGTCTTCGCACTTCGTATTTATAAATATATGATAAGTTAGAACGACTCCCATCTTGAACTTGACAAATGCCATCCTCTCGTACTTCGACCGCGGAGGAGTCACTCATACTATAGAAGTACCTAGGTACTCCGATAGAAAGTGGGTAATGACTTAAAAGGTATAGTCTGTAGCTAACGGGCCAGTAGAATGTCGTGAAATTCCGAAAATGGTATCTAGTGGAGACCGTTTCCTGCACGTGAGTCTGTGCGCGACTTTTCTCCGCCGCGGCGGAAAGAAAGGGGTATCCTCCGTATAAACCAGTTTAGGGGTAGAGACGAATTAACCTGTCATCGGAACTTCATCAACAATTTCGCCTTTACAAGATCGGAAGGCGAGAGAATAACCTAACCACGAGATGCTAGGGCTGCGCCCGAGCGAAAGCTCTTCCGCGGCGGGGGAGACCTCGTCTACGCCTAAGAGACGAAAAATCCGCAAAGGCACTCAAAGTTGCTGGGAGTGTAAGCGGCGCAAAATCCGATGCACTTTTGCGACACCATCGGACACCACTTGTGATGGATGCAGGAGCCGTCGAACGAGATGCATTGGCCAGGAATTTCAGAATAATGCACCGCCAACAACCAGAAAAGTTGATAGACTTAGCCGAATGGAATCACTAGTCAAACAATTGGTCAAGCAGACTGGTGTCGAAATGCCGGATACGCCACGGCGGGATCAGCTGGACCGAGTCGAGAACACAGACGTTACGGCCACAAACTCGAGTCGTGATCTAGAGGGTCAGCTTAAGGTAACAAACGATTTTGATAGGATATCCCGCGCCCTCCTAGAGGTATGGCCTGACCAGGGTGATCTCGATCTAATACTAAGCATCCCGGTCGGTATTTCGGTACTACTTCACGGCGTGGTCTGCAGGCCATACTCTGGTCTTTTCTCCAAGCAACTCGTATCGCCGCAATGCATGTTTCAGCCACTCCCACGAGAATGCCATCCGGTTTTAATAGCACGAAGGCTACTGCTATTAGCGACTCTGTTACAGGGCGTTTCGCCATCCTCGGTCGATAAACTCACCGGCTTAAGTTTAGATTACCGTACTATCATGTCACGCGTATTCAATGCTGCTACCAAGCTAGTAACGAGTAACGACGAGCTCATCGACTCACTCGAGGGCATTGAGTGCGTTATGATTGAGAGTATGTACTTGAATAACGCCGGGAATCTCCGCCGCGCCTGGCTCGCTAATCGTAGGGCCATGGCCACGGCCCAGGTGATGGGGTTACACACAGGCAATAGCCAGTCGAGCATGATTCTCGAGGAGGAAACGCGGGATCGCATCAGCCCCAACTACATGTGGTTTCGCCTGGTTGTGTCAGACTGCTACCTATCTTTGATGCTAGGGCTTCCCCAGGGCTCCCCCGAAAGTGTCTTCGCAAGTCCAGAAGTCCTAGATAGCTTCTCAGCCGTAGAGCGCATGGAGCGGATTATCTCAGTTGCGGGTGGACTCATTATTCAACGTAATAGTGTTGAACGAACTGACCTTGAAGCAACATACAAGATCGATAGGATGCTCAAAGAGGCTGCAGCTTTAATGCCGCCACAGTGGTGGATGATGTCTCCCAACCTTGCTGTCATTGCTGGCAACGACGAGAAAGCATTCGAAGAATCAATCCGCCTCACGAATCAGTTTGCATATCATCATACCCTAGTTCAGTTACACTTACCATATATGATGCTACCTTCCTTGACTGAGCCGAGCTACGATTATAGCAAGATGACAGCTGCGAGTGCTAGTCGTACCATCATTTCACAATTCTTATCCTTTCGCAACTCCTTTTTGGCTAATGCATACTGTCGCGGAATCGACTTTCTTACGTTCATCGCGAGCACAACCCTGTGTCTCGCCCATATCGAGGCCCGTCGGCAGCAGGAAGCCAATAACGGAAAAGGGGTTACTGTTTTCCAATCTCTCCAACACCAGCGATTGAGTGACCGTGGACTACTCGAGAGCACTCTTGAGGTAATGGAGTCAATGGCTCAAAAAGCGCACGATGTCGTCGCCCGAAAGATCTCTAGTATCCTTCGACCACTCCTCGCCATTGAAGATAATTCTTTTAGAGGGGGTTGTTATCATATCTGTGCCTCTCCAGACACCGATAGGCAGGAGTCTCAATGTGTCGGTGATCCAAACGAGGCTTTCCACGCTCTCCATATACAGATTCCGTACTTCGGAACTATTCAGATTGAGCACCGCTCTGCTCTATCAGACACCATTACACCCGCGCAAAGGCCCACCGATGAGTGGCTGCAAAACCCTTCCGTATCACTTCTCCGCAATACAACTTCCCCAACCAACACAGTCGGTGAAGAATTGGCCTCTATATCTCACCCATCTGGCTACGAGATCAGCACTTCCCAACCTGCCAACAATGACTGGCAAACGGCACCATCTTATTTCAACCCAATAAATCCGGCTGGGAAATCCAGAGCAGAAAACCAGGACTGTGTGGCACCGTCTTTTACTACGAGTGATGCGCAAGAACAATATCTTTTAGTGCCAGGCTTGACAGCAGATGTGGATGATTGGGCGTTACAAGGCGTCGATATGGCTCTGTTCAGTAATCTCACAGGGGGACCATCAGATTCAGTCGAGTCTAGGTATCCTTAATCAAGTATACCGTTATTACATATGACTGTCGAGAATTTAGTAGCTCAAGTCAAGCAAGTCTATTGTCCAATATACCCCCTTTATTCCTCATAAGACTCTAGGTTAGAATAGGCGAATCATCGGGCCTACACCACGAATAGTACTAGGTATGCTTAGATTCCATAAGCCTAACGTTAGGCTTCTGTATTAAACTGGCAAATTTAGGCATAGCTCGAGTATAGAAATACTATAGAATGTAGAGGCTAATTAAGTATGAACGATATAACCACTAGCTTCGTAAGAAAGAAAAGGAAATTTGATTATCATTAGTATCAACATGTCGTACTTGTTTGCTGCTTAGACTGTTTTCAAATCCCCCTAGTGTTGGCTGACTGACTCCCCGAAGAGCCGCAGAGTGGAAAAGAAGAGGAAATCATATGTTCGCAAGCCCCCATTCGTTCCCATCCGAGTAGATATATGTGTCCCGTACAGTTTTAATCCCATAGCCATTTTACCGGTGCCTTATTATGTGTTGAATCAATAATACAGAGTAGTTGATAAATCGGTTCCGTCTCTCAACCTTAGGAAAATAAATAGGGGTGTCTCAATAATTAAACAGAGGGACCGCTGATCAGCCTAGGGGGCCTTCACTAGACCCAAGATTCGAATGCCAGCTCGAATACAGCCATTGACTGACCCGACTGATCACGACGCATACTTCAATCCAAAATTACCATATCCTTGTTGATTTCGCAGCACTCAGGCTCCACGGAAAGTACACTTCTCTTAAAGATCCTGTCGCCAATCTCCGTTTGCACCTTGGCATAACCGAACCGGAAGAATTCCCGCATAAGTCCGTCCGTCTCCACAAGGTCGTTATCGTCAACCCCAACAGTGATTCTCTCCGGTATATTCCCGGCGAGGTACCGTAAGATCGGGGTAAGCCAGGTGACCCATATCCGAATCTCTTTTTCCAGACTAGATATCCCGTGGTAGCCACGAGCCTGTAGTGGCTGCTGGACGATGAGGGAAAACTGGATTAGGTCTGCAAGAAGTGAGTCCCAAACGAGCGAGTCGAACTTTATAGGGACCGGATAGCAAACTCCCATAGGCTGCGCGACGAGCTTCAAGAAGCGAATGCGCTGTATATTGGTAGCCCCAAACTTGTGGAGCTTGTCGTGAGCGCCGCCATGGACGCGTATGATAAATGTGTTGAATCCGTATAGTATATTCAGGGCCTCCTCGCTGATCTGCTGAGAGGCGCAGAGGATGCCGGTCTTCTTTGGCATGACATATTCCGTGCTACCATGGAGAGCTTGCTGCTTGTAGTCCCGCCAATTCGGCATCATCCTCCCTTCCGCCTTGAACTTGAGAAATTGGACATCAACATCATCGTGGAAGAGTAGTAACCGGAAGTAGATCTCTTCACGGAGCTCTAGCGGGAGTCCGAGGAACCCGCGAGGTCGGCTGCTGGATTGGGACGAGAACTCAGACATGTCCGGCACGTAAAGATTCGAATACAATAATACAAACGACATTCAGCCCGGTAGATTTTGGTGGCGTGCGGGGCATATATATCCTTTGACGATATTGGCCTTAGTCGGCGCCAGCTCACGTGCCACAGAGAGGTGTTGTACAAGCTAGTACATCAAGCGTCATAATTTCCGCGCCAGCCACCACCCCCTGTCACGATTTGCATCTTCGGTATAGGGGCATTTCAGAATTGGGGATGGTCTAGAAGCCATGGCACTTCCCGTTATTGAAGTGCAATGCTGGATAATTAGGGACCTTTGTAATATTTCGCTTCTTTTCCTGTTGTTCTTTTCCTAGTAAAGGCCCTCAATGTCTACATGGTATTCTTCTACATAGTGTAATTATGTCAGAGGACACATAAGTACCTGGTCAACACCCACCATATTGACAGGATAAATCGACGAATAAATACCGGATGGCGGCACTACCTCATTCCTTCGTGTAACGCAAATTCCATTTGCTTTTCTTTCGTCCAATCCCAAATGCTACCATCCTGCTATGATTATTGGTTCTGGGGAGACGCATGCACCCGATTCATACATAACCATCGAAGAGACGATGGATCTTGCATGGTTCCACATGCATCCAATTGGCACGATGGTTGACATTCAAAGCAGCTGCGACTTCACAAAAAGCCACATCTGCACCATCACCACCGTCACTGGCATCCCCTCCAATTATGCCTACAGCTAGAAGTTTCGTGTCGTGTCGGTACTACGCATGACTTACAACGCCAATATTTCTACCTTGGCATATATCCCGGTGTAGGAACGCACGTTCCTAGTCACTGACTTTGGCATACAGTACGCATCTACACGCCTACTAGGGTAATCGCACAGTCGCGTTACGCGACTTGGGGGGAATCGCTAATATTTCGTCGCGCGGATTCCGAAAACCCCGAGATCGACCAAAGCTTTAAGATATCTTAATGCCTAGGTAGGTAACATTACTCATCCGGTACACTGCTGAGGTTAAATTACACTTTCTCAATAATGTTGAGCTCTGGTCCTTCGATCTTCTTCACCTTTCGTCCCTCCCACCAAGACATGAGACCGGCGAGGGCAGAAACGCCGCAGCCAAGCCCAATAAAAGTTCCGGTAGCCCACCCCTAGTGACCCGAGTCAATTCACCGCATCTTCCATAACTGACCGCTAAGAGGAAAAGGTAGGGGGAATACAACGTACGGGTCGGTCAAGTCGATTGTACGCCCACATGAAATACGATAATACGACTTGGAATAATGTGTTCAAGACCATCATGCATATGGTGAATGCTAGCTTCCAAAGTGCCGTAGGCGGGGCTACGTCTCCAGTAAATGTCGCTACCGGCTTCTCCGGAGGCCTAGCGCTATCGCCTGTGCCCCTCTGCCCCAGGTCATTCGAGCTATCTTCACCGTCGTCGACCCAAACAGGTGGACGAAACCACGCTTTATTCTGCGTCGCCAACTTTCGCATGGCAATCTTATCATGAACCGCTATCGCGCGGATAAAGTAGTAAAGGTCGCGGAAGCGCCACGGTGCCAACCCGAATCCCGTCACGCAAAATAAGGCATTGAGGATCTGACTATCGATCTCTAGCCACTTCTTCCTTGGGGAGTTATCGTCGTCGGCGGTCGGATAATTCATAGCCGGTGCTGCTTTGAGAAGAAGGAAGAAAAGCATGGCCTAGTAAGTTAGTCAGATGAGAATTCCGAGAGATAGTCCAAGAGAATCGGATCAGCAACTGATGCAATGGCTAGAACTTACTCCCCATGCCTATCATCTTGTCAGGACTCGTATCGACGGTTTTGGATTGACGTATGCATACGTACCACGATGTTGAGGAAGTATATGATGATGCAAAACCCTGACAACGTGCAGAAGAATTTCCAAAACGCTTTCAGACCATTCACTATGGTCGGACCCCATGGTTCTCTCGGCTCATCACTATACTTCTCAGCGAGTGGGCGCCAGCGCCTCCTATGAGCTACAATGCGTCCCTGGGCCTCAGATATAACACTTGCGCCCGATTCTTCCTGATTCTTCAGCGACGTGGCCGTCCGGACCGGGACAAGGTCGCCGTCGGGTTCCCGCACTGCCGTGTGCGCTGTATATCCTTTGGAATTGAACTCGATACCCTCACTAAGCTCCGACACACGCAATTCCGTGAGATTAGGGGCTTGTGCGATGACCGTGCCAGTCGCCTGCCACATGGATTGCTGTGGGTTGGTATTTATGAGGCTTAGGGAGGCGCTCCGTACGCGCCCCCCTAAGCTTTTGCTATTCGATAGTATATTAGCCATGGCCATATACCATCCAAAACATCGAATCGTAAACCACTCGGGGCAAGTCTTATTTTATTGATTAGGTAGGTTTTATATCGTCAAAGCGGCATATGGTGCCGTCGAGCGGGTCAAAAATCATTGAATTAGGTCAAGTACTTCATCAAGAGAATATCGGGGTGAAAGCGGAAACCGAAAGTTATACTAGAGGTTTCTCACATCATGAGCTGAGTACCTGGTAGCTCATTAGAAGGCCATACCCTGCTAGAGCTAATGGTGAAGATAGATTGTTGAAACCAAACAATTTTTTCATAACTTCTTTGTCGGCATTCCTTTCTCCGTAATACTTTCGCAGCTATTGCGCGCAGATGAGTGCCACGTGCAACACTTATGAAATGAATCCATAAATTACACACCACTTCCTTGTTTATCGGAGGGTCGGATTGATCATCCTAATTCCTCACTATTTTTCGTCCTACGCGGTAAATATTCTCATATCTAGCGGCAGGGGATATGGATCGGCCTAGGCTAACAATCACCTAGCCAGGATCTAGAATCCCGCCGAGGTTGATCAAGTCCGTTCCCGAGGCCCCGTAGTGCGATAGTAGACGTCATAAAATGAGAATTTATGAACCTTCGTGACTCGCAATCTTGGCAAAAGGTCCGAAGCGTCTTCCGAAAATTCATCCAGCCAATGCGACTTGGTGTAACCCATATGTCAAACAACGCCGCGTTATCCCGGCCGACAGTCATACATAACTTCAGCCCGAGTCTCACTCTTCACCATCGCTACTATTCTTATATATAGCGAAACGATCAGCTGCGGTATTTTTAAAGGAAGAACAGGATACATCTTCATACCCCTGGGTTTTCAGCAAGCTATCGCTTTATAGCGCGAACTCCAAAAGCTTGTAGCCTAGTGGGTGCTAGTGACGATCTATAAACGGTAACGAAAATTGTCTAGGTACATTAAGATCAACATCAGCTTAGGTAAGTGTCTACTCAATCACAGCGAAACTCTTTCATTCTCTACATTCATCCAATCTTGTTATCTTTACCATCCGGCTGAGGCCTGATTGGTGTGGATTCCATTTTGAACTCGTTCGTGATAATCCGGTAAAAATTGTTGCACCGCGTGGTCCCTGACTTGACTCATAGCAAACATGGCATAAACGGCCGTAAGCCACTACCTTGGCCCTCAACCAACAGCTGATGTAATAGCACACGCGCGCTCGCACTCCCGGAGATTATCTTTTTCGAAACCAGCACATTCAAAGAGCTGTCTTCAGAAGTGAACGCCACCATGCCGTTCCATAAGCTAAAGTCCGAGGCCCCGGGGAACCTCACCATCGGTCATGGGATTACCCAGACAACAAGTCGAGTCAACAGCGATGGGCAGATGAGCGTCCGGTTCCACCGGAACCCCCGGGAACTGGCGGCGTGGTTTAACCGATTCCACGACAATTTTATTGAGCATCCGGAGAGGAAGGTTTATGTGCCAAGGAAAGGCAGCAGTGCATCTCACGGCGAAAAAACATGCGCGACTGGTCCACGGCTCAATATTGCGATCCATATCGTCGGATCCCGGGGAGACGTCCAGCCGTTTATTCCTATAGCGCAGATACTGAGCAGTCCTCCATTCTGCCACCGGGTACGCATATGTACGCATCCTGTGTTCAAGGATTTCGTCGAGAGCAAAGGTCTTGAGTTCTTCAGCATAGGAGGCGACCCCGAGGCACTAATGGCTTATATGGTGAAGAACCCCGGTCTACTACCGAGTAGGGAAAGTTTCAAAGCAGGAGATATCCGGAAGAGGAGAAATGAGATGGAAGAGATTATGCACGGAGCTTGGCGAAGCTGTATCGAGGCGGGCGACGGGATGGGAGAAAGGATACCGGCATCTGAGCCAGTCTCGGCAAGCGAGCTATTTATCGCTGACGCTATAATTGCTAACCCTCCATCTATGGCACATATCCATTGCGCGGAAAAGCTCAACATACCTCTACACCTGGTTTTCACTATGCCATGGTCGCCGACGCATACGTTTCACCACCCACTGGCTTCCATGCAATACGGCCAGACCGAGATTGGCGTTGCGAACTATCTCTCCTTTATGATGATGGAACTTTTAACTTGGCAAGGGTTCGTAACCTCATACCATCCATGCTTTACCGACTAAGTGAATTATAGTCTCGGCGATGTGATCAATAAATTTCGAACGCGGACATTAAGGTTGGATCCTATCAGCCCCCTCTGGGGCCATCAACTTTTATCAAGACTTCGAGTGCCATTTACATACCTATGGTCCGAGTCACTAATCCCTAAACCACAAGACTGGGGTCCTCATATCAGGATCGCTGGTTTCTCTTTCTTATCTCAAGCCGCTTCATATACACCGCCCCCTGACCTAGCTGGATTCCTCAATAAGGAGCCTCCCCCTATTTACATCGGTTTTGGATCCATCGTTGTGGATGACCCCAAAGCTCTAACAGAACTTATCTTCAAAGCCGTGACCCTATCCAAAGTCCGTGCAATTATGTCTAAGGGTTGGGGAGGTATTGGTGCAGGTGACGTGCCTGAAAACGTCTACTTAATCGGGGATTGTCCGCACGATTGGCTCTTCCAACATGTCTCATGCGTTATTCATCATGGTGGGGCGGGAACGACCGCCGCCGGACTATCGGCGGGTTGTCCCACGATCGTAGTCCCCTTTTTTGGAGACCAGCCATTCTGGGGTCAGATGATCGCCCGTGCTGGCGCGGGCCCGAACCCTATTCCTTACAAGAAGTTAACCGCAGAAGCTCTAGCAGAAAGTATCGCATTCGCACTGCGACCCGAGGCCCGGGAGGCCGCCAAGGAGGTAGCAAGGAAGATGGCTGAAGAGGACGGAGCTGATAGTGCTGCGAGAGATATACAAGAGAGGTTGCATATTGAAAGCTTGAGATGCGATATATGTCCCAACCAGCTCGCAGTATGGAAGCACAAGAAGACGGGCGCACACCTCAGCACCCTGGCGGCATTCTATCTTGCACATCAGGGGATAATCAAAATCCGACATCTGAGGACGCTCCGTCATAGGAGATGGTATGTAGACGAGGGCGCAGAAAGTGTCACTGTCGGTATCATTGCCACATTCAGCGCCTTCTTCACAGATGTCAGCATAGCGACAACGAATTACGCCCGAAGCTTAAAAACGGGTCCTCCCCCAAGGACGCGGCGGAAATCCTCCACAATGGGACCGGTGAGAAACTCACAGGACGGACTACAAGACTCCACGAACCCGAATTCAGAGGAAACCGCCCGAGAAATTCCTTTTGAACCCGTCTTCACTCCTAAACAACTCGAGAAGATCGCCCGGAGAATGGCCAAAAAGCCTTTCAAGACCGCCAAGGGGACGCCGGAACAGCTGTGCCTAGAACAGGAAATCCAGGACTTCGAATCTATCACGAGGCAGGTAACTCTCGAGAGGGCAGAAAAAAGTCGTACACGCCACGTATTTAGCGCGTCTGGAGAGTATGCCTCAGAGCTTACGCGGGCGGGGCTTAAGGCACCGGTCGCGTTCTTCTATAACGTTGCGAATGGGCTGCGTAATTTCCCTTCGTATGCTTTTGGAGCAGAAGAAGACATGCGACGAAGAGACGAGATCACCGGCATCAAAAGTGGCTTCAAGGTTGCCGGTAAAGAGTTCGCGCTCGGTTTCTACGACGCGTTTGGCGGGCTTGTCCTAAGACCGTACAGGGGTGCAAAGAGAGCTGGGGCAAAGGGGCTGGGAAAGGGAATTCTGGGAGCATTCTACGGTTTCGGCGGTGGAATAGGTTCAGGTTAGTCTGCTCACGGCATCCCATGCATTTACTTAGCAACTATCCACCCCAGGTACATATAAATGGAGGATACTAACCCGTGTACAGGAGTTTTCGGCTTACCAGGGTACTCGCTTAAGGGCATCGAGAAAGAATTATCGAAGCACCGGCTTACAGAACTCAGAGCGGAGATTCTGCTGATTCGGTTCAGGCAGGGCATGGAGGATTTCAGACACGTCTCGGATGCAGAGAAACGTGAAATTATAGAACGGTGGAAAACACTGCATGGGGCGCAACAAGAGGATTAAACTCTATTCACAGGATACCCCTTTTTTCAGGGGTAAAAGGGGTTGGACTATGAACCTACCATCCATCCTTACTAACAATTATACCCTAATATTTGATATGTACATATGTACTTATAATTTGTAGAAATACACATCTTCCTATAATCGTATTAGAGACTATTCAATGACAATTTAAGTCAATGTTAACGACATTCGAGCGGCTAATCCGATAGACTGACTACTTGAGTGTTACTACTATTCACTTTCTTATGGGAATATACTGGTCAGAACATCGCCATATGCCGTATACGAGAGCCCCATTTTCTCGATATCGTAGTCGTTCCAGTAGCCTCCACCGGCCACAGGACTCCGCGAGTTCCAGCTAGTAAACCTCGACCGCGCCTGTGCAGCCGTTATGCCTTGCGACGGCTTCGAGTCATTCGTCACCCAAACGAGCGGCACGACCTTCATGCCGAGGGTGGTCTGCCAGCTTCCAGGATCATTTCCTGCGCCACCGTCATAGCATTGGAGATACGCCCTATCCAGAAGCAAGTTCGGCTCTGAAAGACCGCTGTTGACCTGTGTCTTCACACTCGTCCAGAAACGCGTGTTGGTGTACGGCGCGATAGTGTACTTCAAACCCACATTGCCAAGCATCTTCGCGAAGGTAACGGTGCTTGCGACATCGTAAATAGACTCATCGTCATTGTTCACGGCGTCCAGTTTCCACGCCTCCTTGAGCGCCGCGAAGTTGCGGTACACCCTCGTCTCGGGGCCGGGTCCCGGGTTTTGCATGAGGTCGCGCACGTGCTGTGCATTCATCGAGATCTCAATCCGGTTAATCCCCGTGCTGCCAGTTTTGAACGAGCTGACCTTGTCGGCGAGCGCTGCGCCGCCGATGTAGCTTCCGTTAGATGCGACGAGCGTGTCTACGCTGCCTGGCGTGTTGGAGTAATACATGATATCGCCATTGTCGATGATGCCGATACCGAAGATGATAACGCTGTTGAATCCGGACGACTTCAGGGATGCCGTGTTTGATTTCAAGACGTCTTTGAATAGGTATATAGCCCTTATGCTCGATGCGGTCGCACCGAAGGCGGCGGATACATGCTGAAGAAGGAGCTCGAATAAGAGAGCTCGTATCAGTAGGTAATACCTCATCTTATTGGGTGTAGTAACTCTTCCAGTTACTAGAAGCTTTAGGTTATGTGAGAGTCGAAAGACTAGTCAACCGACTGACACTGGTCCGCTTTTATAGCTATGGGACCACGACGTTGAAATAGTCTCAGAAATGGTCGAGACTATGGAAGGCCATGCATGCAATATGCTTCCTTGATATATGGTAACATTTCCGGTAAAAAGGAGGAGTGGGTTCGCTATAATATTGCCACTACTAGGAACGTTTCCCAATTCCGCCAGCGGCTAAAGCACGTACTTCGTATGGCCGGTCCATCACAAATACTACCGCCAAGATACTTTGGCCTGAGCCGATGTTGCTACCAGCATACCCAGTTAGGAAGGTTCCCCTGGTAGGTCCGCTACTAGGCATTATAAGACGATAAACTTACCTTGCTATCCTTTTGAGCACTTTAAATACGAGGAATAATTGCACCTATCCTAAAGCTAGCAGGTCATTTCACAATTATAACGACCTAATAATACGTTCTTAACCTACGTGAAGTCGATACATATAGTACGACATATTATACTTATAACAAATCCCCAACCTTATGTAATTATCGTCTATTAATCTAGTATATTTCGATATCAGAAAGATAACACATCCAGCTTCCCATCATATGGCTAGGGCCAACGCAACAGCACCCAACAAACTCATAGGAATAGGGGGTTCGGGTGCTATGTTTGTCTTGCCTGAGCTGAGGCATCTCTCGAAGAACTAGGCCAGCTCTCAACCTATCTCTACTAACATCGCCTGTCGAGGCCGTTAGCCTCGCGCTACTAATGAATATACTATCCCCTGTACGTATACTTGAGAACCCTATACCGATACTACTATTCGACATATTTGGCTTGCTGTCGTAATTTGGGATACCAACAAATATGCAACGACACGTCGCTTCCAGACGTTCTATATTCAGTGAGACGGCTTGGTCTTCGCGCCGGGAATACCGTAGTATTTCCCGAAGTTTAGCCACCCGTACACCGTCGGGGAAAACATCGGTGGTAGATGCTTTTTGAGCACGCCTGAAAGTTTCCGTGGGAATAAATGCGGACACCGCACTTGTCACGCTCCCCTCGATCCAGCTCAAACTGAACCCGTACATGTAACTATGTCGACGTTCGATAGCCTCGACAGCTCCTACAAGGAAATCCAATAACCTCTCATTTTCGCCACGCACCACTACACTGGCGACGGTAAGTGGTGCTTTATCTCTTTCTAAAGTCGCCGGGTTTTGAAGGTGGTTCATATTAGTCAAAATATGGGAGGAGCTATTCGAAGATTTCCGAATGAGCTGGCCAACTACAGGGCGTAGCTCAAAGGGGAGTCTCCCAACCGGGGGAATTCTCCAGTCTGGAATCCAGGATGGCAATCCGCCGCCATTGTTACCATTGTGTCGAGTGGTCCTCTCAGCTAGTATCCAGAAGAGCAAATTTCTGGTCCTGCTCTTAGCGTTGGAATAAGCCTCCGCAAAGTTAATGAAGACGTCTTCGGTCGAATAAGCGTAGTTTATGTCAATACTAAATTGATCTTTCTGTAACCCAAATATTGAATAGATAAGATCTCGTGGGTCTGAACAATCGAAGCCGCTAAAAGCGTGAAGAAGGGTTGCCATGCTGGCGAAACCAGCCTCTGTTTCAGGGGATGATTGGGCTGGTTCCAGTGCAGTTTCTATTCGAGGAAGCGACCATTCTATCCATAGGCGCCATAGCGAAATTGCAGAATCGACGGATGGTACAGGTGGAAGCATAACTTTGGCCATATACACAACCTCGGAGAATCTCTGCCACGATAACTCTACAGAGCCACAGTGGAAAGATACAGTAGGGTTCAAAGTGATCTCTTGGATGATCCAGCGACGAGTGAACCACGGAAGCTGGGTAATATATGTTACGTGGGGTAGTACTTCCTGGCTGAATGTTCGTAGATCTTGACGGTTCCCAGGAACCCTAGAGGCAGCAGCCCGTACGGCCTTCATTGACTGAATACTTTGGCTCTGGTTTCCAAGCCATACCATGACGTACGACGCATCGTGGTATATTTTCCCCATAAGCGGAATCTGTAAGCTCTTCTCTTCGTCATCTTCCTGATTTATGCATATGGCGTCTGCCCATATCCATCTGATATGACCCACAGATCGGAAACGATATAGAGCATCGGCTAGATTCGGCGTAATAAACTTAATAGTATCGTCGAGTAGCAGCTCTTCCGAAAACTCAGGCTGGCCCCATGTATATGATAGAGCCGCATAAGGAATACGTGCATCATCATGTAGGTCAATAGTTCGCAGCCTTCCCTTTAGGGGGCTATTCTCATTGATATCATGCTGTATTTCAAGGACCCGAATATGAGTGTTAGAGGGGAGGGCTGTATAGCAATATGGTGGTCGCGACGACGTTTCCATTAGAACTATTTAGGCCATTCCATAGGGTATTCGAGACAGGAGGTCAGGGGGGGGGGGGGGGGGGAAAGAGGGAAAAAGAAAGAAACTCACGTAGGCTGACTATCACCTTGCAGCGCTCTGTATCCACCGGGCCTATCAACGATCCAGAACTTATTCCCCCCCCCCCCCCAGCCACAGCTTTCATTAGAACCCAAGACTGCCTGAAGATGCAGTTCATCGGTTCTAAACTCATCTATACCTTCTCCGCAATAAGAACACAGCCTACTCAGATTGTACGGAATCTCTTTAGACTGGAACTATTAACTTCCGAAGGGCTTTCAATTCTTCATTTTTCGGTTTTTATTAGCTTTTAGAATTGGCCTATGGGAGTGTAGGATTATTTCGCCGATGGCGTCTAGGACAAGCATGGGTATGTACTTTTAAGTAGCATATACCTAGTGTCAATCCGACTACTTAAAGGCTTATGTTGTGGAACGTTCATCTTCGTATAAGATCCCCAACTAACGTAAATACATACTTAAGTAAGTAAAGAGCTTATAAGATAACCGCACTTAAGAAGTCCGTTTCTTTTATCCTACGTGTATTTTTCTTAGCCTCGAAGTTACGTAGTATTTTTAATTAAATCGAGGGTTTGAGAAAAGTTATAATTAAATAAAAAGCCATTTACGGTAGTTATAAAAACCCGAGTTTACGAGGACATGTACATTATGTAATATAATAACATTATAAACGCTGTTAAATTTATAAAGTTTTATAATTTTAATGATTTATTATTTTATATTATTATCACGATAAGTTAAACGGTATAAAAATTAAATATAAAATTAATACGATTTAATATTAATAAAAAGTTAACACAATAAAAAAAAACTTATTATAAATAAAATACGTTTATAAATATTAATTTATATTTTTATATTCTCGTAGTTTTAATTAAACCATGTTTTTTTTAACTTTTTAACTTTATTATTTAATAATTTTATAATTAATAATTTAAATAAATAAAACGAAATAAATTAAAAAATAATTAAAAACTATTACCACCGTATTAAATAATATAATCGAAGATTAATAAGTAAATAATAATTAAAAAAACCTCTTTCATTTAATTTTAAAAATGTTCGTAAACTTCATTTAAAAATTAATAAATTAAAAACTTTTAATATGTCATAAGTTATATTTTAATAATCTGATTTAAAAGTAATATAAAAAGTTATTCTTTTTAAATTAAAATATATAAACGCTTTTAAAAACATAATATTTTTATACTTATAATATTTTATTAATGTTATAAATATATAAAGTTAATTTTATAAGGGTTTAATTATAATATACTTTTTTATAAAGTTAAAGTTATTTATAATTAAATATATCATATATTTTTAAATTATTTAACATAATTATTTTATATAAAAAATAATAATTTTTAAATAAATATTTTATTTTTTTATAAGTTTTTAATGTTTATAATTATTTTAAATAATATAAATTAATAATTATATTTATATATAATAACTTAAAATGATTTATATATTTTTACTTTAAATGCAACGTTAACTTATATATATTTATAACCACTTAACATTTTTTAAAATCTTATTTTTTTTTTAATTATTTATTTTTTTAAAATTTAAAGATAGCATTATGATATTTAAATTTAAACATACTTTTAAAGCTTTAAAATAAACTTATGCCGAGCATGTTCGTAACATTTATCAAGTTAATTGTTATAAAAATGATCTTAATAACCTTTTATTTATTATTTTTTTTATTATTATAATACCGGTAACATTTTTAATGTTTTTTATATTAATTATATTAATATTAACATATATGATTATACTACTACCAGCTTTTTTTAATTAAATAAAAGTTTAAATCCTTAAACATCGCTTAAGCTTTTAAACTTTACTTTTAAAAGCTTAGCCCTCCACCCGTTTTAATAATCATACGTTATCGGCTTTTATCATTACTTATAAATACTTTTATTATAAATATCTTTATAATACTTTAATTAATCATTTTAATGGTAAATATTTTAATCATACCGGCATAAAAAACCGTTACATATACTATTAACATAATTATAATTATATGATTATATAAATCCTTTAAGTTTTAATAATAAAGCATTAAATTTTAACAGTTAATAATATTATAATAAAGATCTTATTTTTTAAAACATTATTTATAACTTAATATAACTTTTATACTTACTTAAACTTACTTATAATAAAATTAAATAAGTAAATATTTTTTATACTTTTTAAATACTTATATATTAATATTACCATTAATTTAATAAATTTATCGTAAATATACTTTTTTTAAAAATATATTAAACTCTTTTTATAAAATAAAAATTTTAATAAATAAAACCTCTTAACATAATAATTTAACTACTTATAAATCCTTTAACTTTAACTTTAATAATAATGGTTCTTTTAAAAATAATTTTAATAATAAATTTTATAATACCATCCTCACTTATAATTCCTTTACTCTTAAAATTAAAAACTTAAATAATATCATTATTATATTAAATAATAATAATAACTTAAAAAAATAAAAGAATAATACTAAAAATAATAATAATAATAAAAAGATTAAAAAAAAATAAAACGCCCTACCACTTATTATTAATACATTTCCGACATACCATTTATCATAAAAAACTATAAAAGCTAACTTACAACAACACTCCCAACTTATAAAAATTAATCGAGAACATTTACAATTAAAAACTAAAATTTAAAAATTTAAAGATCATTAAAACACCACCTATATTACTTATTAAATTAAACATTAACTTTTTATTAAATATTATAAAAATTAACATTATTATATTAAAACATTAAAACATAATTTAATCTCTTAAAATTCTTAAGTAAATTTATTATTAATATACTTAATAAAATCTAAAAATATTAATATAAAATATTCTTTAAAATAAGTAATAAATTAATTAATATTTTTTTACTTTTTCTATTAATAATTCCCACATATATCTTATAAGTTAAACAACATTTTAAAATACTTAAATAATTACTTAATTAGATTTTTAATTAATCCATTAGTAAGCATTTAATCCATTAATAAATAAAACACTTTAAAACTCCTTATAAAATACTTTTAATATAACCATATATTATAAATATTAATATGTTTAAACTTAATATTAATATACTTTTAATCTTTTATTATTAACTTAATAACTTATTAATTATCATTATATATCACTTAAACATTTTTTAAATCTAAGATAATATTTTTAAAGAATTATTTTAATACCATAATCTTATATATTATTTCATTTATTACAATAATTTTAACTTTTATAATAAATATTATTATAATAAATTATCTAATAACTTTTTAAGCTATTATTCTACTAAAAAATAAAATAATATAGCCATAAAATAAGCATTTAATTTTTATATCATTTATAAATAAAACATCACCCATTATTTATAAACCTTACATATTATTACTTACATTTTTATTTTTATATTTAAAATATAAATATTTAATAACATATAAGTAATAAATTATTTAATTTATTATTACCATATATACCAGTAATAAATTAATTAAGTAATATGATAATTAAATTATTATAAAAGTTATATCTAAGTAGATTATTATAATAATATATAAAATAAAGTTAATATACTTTTAAAAAGCTTTAATTTTAGTTTTTAATATTTATCTTTTATTTTTAAGAAATATTTTAAATGGTAATAACATATTAAATATTTAATTATTATTATTTAAATTAAATTTAATAATTATTTTCTTAATATAAACGTTATATATTAAATTTATAATATTTTTTAAATAGTTCTTAATAATTTTAATATTTAAGTATTAGTTAATTTTAAACTTTTTTTTTAAGATATAAGTTTTTTTAATGTTTTATATCATCTTATCCACCATTACCTTATACCTTTTTAAATTTAATATTAATATATTATTAATATATATTAATATAAATATTTAATAATCTTTTATATAAAATAAATAAAGCTTTTTAAAGGCATTTTAAAACCTTAATATTTTTAATATATTAAAGATCTCCTTATATTATAATATAAGGGAGTCTTTTAAATTATATAACATTTTTAATAATTAAACACACTTATTTTCTTATTTAAACTTATCTAATAATTCTATTACTATAAGGTTTTACTCATTTTATAACACATTAATAAAAGTATTTTTAATATTAAATTAATAAATATTAAAGTTAAATTTAATAATAATAACTATTATAATCTTAAAACTTTTAATTACTAAAATAATAATATAAATGTTTTATAAGATCTCCACTTAAAAATTATCTTATATTATTAAATAAAATTTATAAATATCTAAATAATTTATTTTATTAAATTTATAATTAAATATTTATTTAAAAAAAAGCAAGAGATTTTTTATTTTAAAATGATTAATAATTTTTTATATCTCATTTTTAATAAATATTTTTATTTTATTTTTAATATTTTTTTTAAAACGAGTACTTAATAAATGATTTTAAAAATCCTTTTATTTTTTAAATAATAATTTCATTAAATTATTTTAATAAATCTATTTAATAAGAATAATATTTAAATGATTTATATATTTCTGCTTTATTATTATAATTATTATAACATATAAGGTATAATATTTTTAATTATCTTTATAAATAATTTTTAATTAATTAAGAAAGAAGGTTTTTAAAAAAAATACCCATTATTAATTATTAAATATAATAATCTTTTTATCCTTATTATATATAAAAATGATAAATATAAAATTACTACTTATTTTTAACTTATCTTTTTAACTTTTAAACTACTTACCTGATATTATATCTTATAAATATTTATTATATCTTCTAAAAGTAGGTTTAATTATAATAATAAGATAATTTTTAAATCCTTTAAACCTTCCCTTACCATATCACTGAATTAATATATTTTTAAAATGCTCCTTTTAAAACTTATAATTTTTAAGATTATCTTACTCATTTATAAATATTTTAAAACCATTAGCAATAAGTTTAAAAATATATATTCTTTATAGCCTATTTACTTAATCTTCCTTAACGCTTTTATTAAAAGCTTTATTAATTAATTATTTTAATATTTATTCTTATATAAACATTTTATTTTAATTATTACCAAGCTTTAATTCATTTTTAAAATCCTTATTAAAAGTCTCCTAAGATATAATTAAATTAATTAATAATAAATTTAATAATATATTATAAGATTCTTTTAATACCTCCCCCACCCTTAACTTTAAGCTCTTAAGTAACTATTCCCCCATGCTTAAATCTTAAAACATACCCTTTAATTAAACTAAAACACTAATCTAGTTATTATTACTAAGTTTATCTTTTTCTTATAAGTTTAAAAAATCTAAAATAACCATTTTTTTAAACTTTAATTTATTAATTTCTAAAATTATAAACTTTTTAACTTTTTTATAAGTAATTTTTAATATTATATATTTAATATCCTCGTTATAAAACATCTCTTTATTAAATTTAATATCTTTAATCAATATAATTTTTTTTAATTTAAATATCTATATATAATATAAGTTATTAGCATAATACTTTATTAAATACCTTATATAAGCTTTAAATATTATTTTAAACATTATTTAATTATTTTTTATATTTATATAATATTTAAATTTTAAAAGATAAATTTTATAATTATAAATATAAATATTATCTTAATTAAAGTATAAGTTACTTGTTAATACTTTAATTATCTTAAGGATATAATATTTAAAATATTATTTAAACTATAATTATAACACTTTTATAAGGTTATACATATAATTTTTTTAATAAGGGTTTATATTTATCAGGTAAGTTATTACTTAAGTGCTTTTTAATTATAACTTTAATAATAAGTTAACTTTTAATAGCATTTTTAAGTTTTTATTTATAAATTTTTATCTTATGTATTTGATAATATCTATAAACTTTTTTATAACATTAAGTAAAAACTTATAATTTATATTTATATTTATAATTTATAACTTATATTTAATATAATCCTTTTATTATTAATGGACTATTATTATATTATTATTATTATAAATTTTATAAATATAAAACTAAAATTACTTATATACTTATATTTTAAAATCTTATAGAATTTTTAATAAAATAAAGCTTAATTTATTTTTAATAAAATAAATAAAAAATATCTTATTATATTTATCTTTAATCATTAATAAATATTTTATTTCATTATAACTTATTTTATAAAAAAATATATCTTAAATTATCTTTTAAAATAGATGTAATAATTATTATTTAAATAAATATTTTAAAATAATTTATTTAACATATATAATTATATAATCCTTATACTTAATTCTTAATATTCTCTTGATCCTTATATTTTTAATATAATACGTTAGAACCTTAAACATTTTAAAACTTAAATACCTTAAGTATAAATATTATAAAAACTTTATATTCTTTTTAAACATTATTAAATCTTTAATTAATTATTTAAGTCTTTTTTTTAAATATTCTACCTTTTTTATACATTAAGGTAATTACTATGCTTATTATATTCTTAAATATATCATCTAAAAATATTATTAGAAATTTAAATAACATTTTAAAATAAATAAAAAATAATTTATATTATAAAAATATTAGGTTAAACTTTCTAATAAATTTATATAATAACTTATTTTTCTTTATAATTTTTATTTTTAAAGAATAATCCAACTTATTATACCATATTCTTTTCTTTTTAAACTTAACTTCTAATATTATATTAATATAAAAACCTTTTATAATCATTATATTAATAAGTTTTAAATCTTTAATATTAAAGTTATTTTTACTTATTAATATATTTTTTAATAATCTTTTACTTATACCACTAATAAAAAATAAGCTAGTTTTAATTTTTACATATTTATAATCCATTATAAGCTTATAAATACTTAAGATAAAAAGTTTTTAATTATTAATTAAATTAAATAAACTATAATTATTAAAAATAATAAAATTAATTAATATATACTTATTTAAAATAAATAAGATATAAACTTCTAAGATAATATCCTATTTTAAGAAGGTATTAAATAGCTTAACACCCCTTAAAAGTTTTAAACTAATCATTATAACTATTATTTTTCCTGGATAAAAACCACTTAAATTATTTTTACTTTATTTATTTCCACTTTATAATTTATTTTTATTACATAAATTATTTAAACATATATTCCAGCCTTTAATATTAACTTTAACTTTAAATATTTTTTATTTAACATTATTATAATATAATTTAATAACTTTAACTTTATTTTTAATAAATATCTTAAAATAAAATTTATAATTAATAACTTTAATAATTATATATTAAAAAAAAACGTAAATATATAATATTTAAAGATAAATAAAATCTTTTAAATAAGGACATTTATATCCTTTATATTTATCCTACCCATATAAACTATTACTTTCATCATTAAGATTTAACATAATCCCATTAATTATAAATATCCTTCCTTTTAATCCTTACATACTCACTATTTTCACTTAAATCTTAAATACCTTAATAATTTTAAAAAATATAAATATAAAACATTTTAAAAATTAATCTTTTAAGAATTTTAACTACATTTACTTAAATTAATTTAAAACAAATCTTACACCCACAACTTTAAAAAATGCCATAATTAATAAACCTTTAACAATAAAATCTATCATCCTTTTAAATTTAATAAGCTTATAAAACCTTAACCATTTAACATACTATTACTTAAAAGCTTCCCATCCACTTTCGACATGTTTTAACACCACTTCATATTTTATTTTTAAATTATATTTTATAATAAATAATATAATATACTAATCCCTCCATATGCATATTAAAAACTAATAAACCATATATAAGTAACATTTATCGATTAATTTAATAAATATAAGATATAAAATTACCCCATCCATTATCTTAAAAATTTAACCATAAATATCTAAAATAAATTTCTTATCCACGAATATAAATAATTTACAAGCTTTATATTTAAATATTACCTACTTTAAGAACTTTATTACTTTTTTTTTTATAAATAAAATAAATATTTAAGGTTTAAATAAACCTTTTTTAAATATATCCTGCTTTAAAACGTTAAGAACGTTAAAAATAACGTTATTCCTTAATATATTAATCTATTATTTTAATTATCCCTCAACAATAAAGATAAAAACTTTATCCATAAACTTATCTTAAATTATAAATACTTCCTTTAAAATAATAATTATTATAACACATTATTACACAACAACGCTTACTTATTTACTTATTAAATTAAAAGATATTATTAACTTATAATTTAAAATACTATCATCTTAAGCTTTCCCATTAATAAGCTTTTAATAATACTTTAAACATCTTATAAATTTAGCTTCCTTTATAAATTTTAAGATAAAAGCTTCTTTTAAATTAAACTCCTTATATTTATTAAAATTAATAAATCACCATATACCCTGCTTTTTAATAAATACTTTAAATAAAAAAAATCATTAAATATAATTTTTTAATTTAATTATAAAGCATATATTAATAAATATATTTTCAATAATACCACTTATCATGTTTATTAAAGAATAATTATTAAGATTATTTATTAAAAATCTTTTAAAGAAAAAAAAAAGTAATATTTATTAAAATATAAAAGATATTAAAACAAAAAATTACACTTATATAAATCATAAATATACCGATTTTAAAATTATTTACTAAGCTTATAATTATCATAAGTTATATTCTAACGATTTAATTTAAAAATAATATAAAGAATTGCTTTTTTTAAATTAAAGCGCGTAAACGCTCCCGGGAACGTAGTGCTTTTATACCCGTAATGCTCTACTAACGCTGCAGGTACATAAAGCTAACCCCGTAAGGGTTTAACTGTGACATAATGAGATTTAATTTTTATTTCGGTGGAGGAAACATTTTATAAAATTATAACATATAAATTATAGAATTTTTTCGTTTCGAAGGAGGATATAAGTCATGGAATTTTTTTTCGGGTCACGGAATAATAAAAACATTACTTTTTTTTTTATAAAAAAAGTATTAATACGGTTTAATATTAATAAAAAGCTAATACGATAAAAAAATAACTTATTATAAATAAAATATACTTATAAATACTAGTTTATATTTTTATATTTTCGTAATTTTAATTAAACCATGCTTTTTTTAACTTTTTAATTTTATTAAAAACGTTTAAATTTAATAATTATATACTTTAATTTTATATTATAAATTACTTAAAATATAAATGATTTAATAATAAAAAAAATAAAAAAAAAGTAAATAACTTAAAAAAAATTAATTTATTTAAAACTATTATTTTAATATTATATTATAAAATTTAATATTAAAACTTATTATATTAATTAATAAGTTATAATTTTAATTTATAATTAAACTTATAATTTAATTTTTAATTAAAATTATATTTATATTTATAATTATAATTTATAATGTTAAATTATATTATTATTATTAATTTTTAAAAGATAATAAAAATAATAAAAAAGTCATAAATGTTATATCTTATATTTTAAGTTTTTATAAGCTTTTTTTTTAAGTTAAGTTATGATTTAATAAATTAAATGTTAGTTTTAATTAAAAAAAAAAGCTTATAACTTTAAACTTTAAATATAAAGTAGATTTATTATTATTATCATTATTAATTTTATTTTTATTATGTTTAATAGACTTATTATTATTAAACAACAACTTAAATTACTTGTTTTAATAATTATAATTATTATTATAATTAAAATTAACTTTAAATTTATAATAAACATTGATTTTATTTAAAAGCTTTAATAACTTATTAAAAGCATTTAATTATATTATTTTTTTTTTATAAATAAAATAAATAAGTTTTAACTTAAAATCTTTTACTTTTTTTTCTTTTTTTTTATTCGGCATCTTTTTTTTTATTTTATTTTTATTTAATAAAATAAAAGTTAAAACGATTAAATTTATTTTAATTACTATTATATTTATTAATTATAAGATTAAAAAGTTTTATAAAATCATTAACTTTATTAATATTAAATACCTTCTTTTTATAAAATAAATATATATGCTCGATATTATTTTTAATTATCGAACTTTTTTTTTATTTTATAAGATTAAATAAGCCTTTTTTAATACTTATAACTAGGGATTAAAAAGTTAATAAATTTTTAATTATTTTATTTTTAATAATAAAAAAATGCTAGTTATTTTTTTAATCGATACGAATATATAAAACATATAAATAACGGTTACGTTTATATAAATTAATATAATATAATTTATAAATAAAAATTAAATAAAATAAATAAAAAGAAATTTAATTATAATATAATAAAAAAAATAAATATAATTTTAATAAAAAATAAACATTTTTATATGTTAATTACTGTTTATACTTTTAAAAAGTATTAAGATATAATAAATAAACTTATGTTTATTATAATTATTAACATCTCGTTTAAAAAAAAATAATATAATTATAATTAAAAAAGTAATAAATATTTTTTTAAATAATAATTTTATTAAATTAATTATAAATGGCATTAATATTTATTATATATGTTATTATGGGCTAAAAGGTTTAGGCTTATTAACGTAAGCGTTTTAAGAGCGTTAAGCATTCCGTAACCAGCTGTTAATAGATAGTTTACATTTTTAATAAGTAACTTTTAATTATATAAGATAAGCTTTTTCTAAAAGCTTATTTATTAAATAAAAAAAGATATTATTAGATTTGATATTACATTATGATTAAATATTTTATCTTATAAAATATAATAATTATAAACTTAGTTTACATTTAAAGCTAATACTTCTAAAGATTTATATAAATATTATTTTTTTTTAACTTATTCATTTTTAAAACCTTAATTTTTTATTTTATAAAATA
The DNA here is from genome assembly GCA_902825475.1 of Hypomontagnella monticulosa. Taxonomy (NCBI): domain Eukaryota; kingdom Fungi; phylum Ascomycota; class Sordariomycetes; order Xylariales; family Hypoxylaceae; genus Hypomontagnella; species Hypomontagnella monticulosa. The sequence continues at coordinate 553,826 of CADEBF010000011.1, read as the reverse complement.
TTATTTTAAATTTTATAACTATTAAATATCTTTTATTTATTATTTAATATAATAATTAATCTTAAAAAATTTAAAATTTTTAATATTAATCTTTTGATTAATTTAAGTTTTAATAACTTTAAGATTTTTTTTAAATGTAAGGATTATTCTACTTAATTTAAATCATTTAAATTTAATATATTTAGTTTAAATATTTAAAATAAGATTAATTTTAAGAAATATTAAGTTACTTTTAATATAAATAACCTATCCTTATTTAATTTAAAAAAAACTTAAACTTACTTATAAAAACGATATTTTTAGGAATATATTATTAAGGTTTTTAAATATAAAACCTTAATTAATATAAAGAAAAATAAAAAAAAAAACTTAAGAAAAAGGAAATTATAAATTAAATTATTTAGAAAACTTTAAATATTAAGTTTAAGATTTATAAAATAACTTACTTATATTGTTGTAATACTTAGTATAAATATTTAAAACTTATAAATTAAATTTAAAAATTAATTTCCCTTATCTTATTAGGAATAACTAAAGACACTTACTTTAAAAAAAAGTTAAATGGTATAAAATATATTATCTTTTAACTTAAAGAATATTATGCTTTCTTAAATACCATATTTAATATAATAATAAAAAATTAATATATTAAACATTTAAAAAAGGCTAAATTAATTTTTATTAACCTTTAAGATTAGTTTAATAAATAATAATAAATCTATAAAGTAAAAATTATTAATAAAATCTTTAAAATTTAAAAAATTAACAATACTATTAATTTTTTACAAGTTATTAAAATTAAAATAACACCATTATAAGCTTAAATTAAAATCAATAAATTTATCACCAAATAATATTTAAGGATTTTAATTAGATCTTTTAAGGATTATACTATCATATTTAAAATAATTATGGTTAATTAAGCCACATATTATAATAAACAAAGACTTAAAATATTTACAATTAAGAATATTAAAGTATCATTTAATATTAATTTTTAATTTAATAGCTTACCATCTTAAAAAGGATATATTTATCTATATTATAAGAATAATAAAAATATTTATTTTTAGAAACTTAAATAATACGCTAAGCTTAAATACATTATTATTAATAAATTAAACCAAAAATTAAGATAACCTCTTAATAAAAATAAACTAGTTAATATATATTTAAGATATAAATATAATTAATAAAAAAAGTTAAAAATTATTATTACCTTTAAAAAATAAAATAATTCTAGATTTAAATCTAAAAATGGAATTAAGAAATTAAGAAAATCAATTAATAAAAGGGATTACCTTAAAAATATTGTAGTAGTTTTATTTTTATTTAAACCCCACTCATTAAACTTTAAAAGTGATAATATAAGGGTTTATTTTATTATAAATTTAAATAAATATTTATTTTTAACTTTTATAATTTATAATAATTACATGATAATCTATTTAATTAATGATTAAACATTATTAATCCCAAATTCTTTTATCCTGGTGGTATTAAGAAAAATAATAAAAATAAATATTATCATATTTCTTATAATAAATAAAAATATTTACATCCTAAAAGGTATATTTAATAAACTTATAGGTTTTAATATTTAAGATTTTATTTTAAAAAATATAATATATATAAAAGGGTTTTATTTAAATATAATATTTAAAATCTTATTATTTTAATATAATATCTGGTATTATAATATAGATTATAGTTTTAAATATAAATTTATCCTTAAGAATATAATATTGAAAAACCTTATCTGGAAGGAGAATTTAATATTTTTTAAATATAAACCTTTATTTATTTATTTTTAAATATTAAAGATAATTATGATAATTTTATTTCTTAATATTTTATAAAATATAATAAATATTATATATATGTTTATTATTTAAAAAGGGGTAAGGAAACCATTTTATAATCCCTTTTTAAATAAAAAAAATATAAAAAAGATATAATATTAACATTTAAATTATTTAAGATTTAAATTAAATTAATATTTAGTTTAAAATATTAGGGGAGTTAAGATAAAAAATATTAAATAAATAGAATGTAAAATATATGCTTTAATTTATATTAAAAAAGTAATATTTTAAAAGATTTTAAAATATAAGGTTTTAAAGTTTTTTTAAAAGATAATTTAAAACTTATTTGATTATTTATTAACTTATAATAAGTATAATTAGTTTTTAATTATTAAAAAAGAATATAATAATTATTTAATTACTTATTTATTTAATAAAAAGATAATAAATAATATATAAGTTATAATAATAAATTATAATAAATAAATAAAAAAATAATTTAAATTTATTATTTATAAAATATAATAAGATAATAATTAATTTATTTTTAATATTAAAACTCTTTTAATATTTATTAAATAAATTATAAATAAAGGTATTAAGTTTAAGATTTTACTTGTATATATTAAAAAGTTAATTAATAAGGATGAAAAAGCTGATTAAAAAGTGATTATTAGATTAATTAAAATGGTTTATGGTATAAATTTACTTAAAAACCTATGGTTAAAGAACATTATTACAACTATCTACTTAATTAATAAATATCTTAATCATGTTTATAATAAAAAGGCTTTTATTAAAATATTAGAAAGTTAATTTTTTTAATATTTTAAATGGTATAATTTTAAGATAGTTAGGGATTTTATAAGTAATTTAAGATTTAATTGGGGTGGTATTTATACTTATAGGTATAAAGTTTACCTTTTTATTAAAAAATGGTAATAAAATATTAAATAATAAGAATATAAGATTTAATTAAAAGCTTATATAAGGTATTTAATAAGTTATAAAATTTTTAATTTATATTATATATGGATTTTATAAAGGAATAAGGTTATTTTAATTAGGGATATGATATTTAATAAAATTACATTTTATACCTTTAATAAGAAAAAAGTTTTATTATAAATAGTTTAATATAAGATTATAAAACTAACTATTAATTTAAAAGAATGGGAATTAAATAAAATTATTTAATTATTAAATTTATAAAATAATTAAACTTAAGTTAATTAAGAGTTTATTATTAATATTATTTTAATAAATAAGGTATTTATTTTAGAGAATAAAAAATTAAAAAATTAATTAAAGAATTATAATTTAGGGATAAATATATTTAAAATTATTAATAAAGAAATATTAATAATAATAAAAAACTTAATTAACTTATTTAATATAAAAGAAAGTTTATTTGAGAGTTTTTTAAAAATCAAAAATTTATTAATTTTGGTTAAACTTAATAAAAATAGTTTTGGAAATTAATATTAAGGATTTATAATTCCTTGTAAGATTTTAAAATTATGGTAAATAATTTTTAAAATAAGGAATATTTAAGGAGGTATATTAAAAGATAAAATATTAAAATTTATTTTAAAAGAATATATTAAAAAGATAACCTTAACCTCATTAAGGAATTAAAAAAGTACTTTACTAGTGGAATTAGTTTATTGTAAATATATTAAAAAGGTTTATTTATTAATTTTTAAGATAAGTAAAAAGATAAGAAAAGAGGATTTAAATAATAGCTTTAAGAATGTTAATAAGGTGGTAACTTTTATTATTTTAAAATATGGTAAGTATGAGATAATTTTATTGTTTAGTTTAAGTTTTAATTTATTTTTTAATATTTATTTAATTAATTATCAGGAAGTTATTAATAAGAGGGATAAAGTTTATAAGATATTTTATGTTATAATAATAACAATTATTTATTGATTAAAATTATTAATTTATAAGAATGATCTTATAAAACCTTTATTTAAGAGATAAAAAAACCTAGAATATTATTTATTAAGGAAAAAATTTAAAAAAAATGTTAAATTAAAAATTTAAATTATAAAAGATAAAAACATTTAGAAAATAATTAATATTAAAGAAGTTAAAAACTTATCTCTACTTATTATATGGATATTTGATTATAAGTTTAATATTTTTAATTATTTAATTATTTATAAATTATATTTAGTTGTTTATAAAGATTTTTAAACTAAAAATATTTTTTAAGATATATATATTTTTATTTTTATTACAAGGTTATTTAGGATAATGATAATAATTATTACTTAATATAACTTAAAAATAAAGTAATATGATATTAAAAATATATTTTTAAATGTTTTTAAAGTAGGAAAAATATTAATAATTATAAAATTATCTAATGGTTTTAAAGAATTAAATAAATATATTTTATTTTTAAAAACTTTTTATAAATTTAAAGATTTATTATTTATATAATATAAAGAGGTTGAAAAAACCTTATTAAGGATAAGGTTTATAATTTTATTTAAAAAATTATATCTTTTTTATATATTTAATAAATTAATATATATTTTATTATATATAAATGATTTTTTAATTATAAATTATAAATAGTATTAATTAAAAGTTAATTGGATAATTAAGTTAATATATAATATATGAGATATTAAAAAGCTTAGTGAAATTAATTAATATTTAAGGATATAAGTTATAAAGAATTATAAATAAAAGATAGTTATTTTAAGTTATATGAATTATATTAAAAAGATAGTTTAAAAGTTTAATTTAATTAATAATAATTAGGTTTTTATTATTTTTTTTAATATGGAAGAGTTATTTAAATATATTAGGATAATCATTAAATAAAAAATTAAGGGTTATTAAAAAAGGATAGGTTTTATATTATATATGGTGATAATGTTATGTTTTAATATAATTTATGTAGTATTTATGTTGTCCCAGTTTTTTATTAATTTTAGATTAAAATATATTAAGGTGGTGAATTAATTAATTAAGTATTTATATGTTATTTGTCATTTAAATATTAAGTATAAAGGTGATATATTTGAAATTTAAGTTTTTATTATAATTAAAGATGTTTTATTTATAGATGATAAGGAGTCTTAGCGTTTATTATATGATTATATTATATTTATGTTTGATGGGGTGGTTATTTAAAAATTAAAATGTTAAGTTATGATATTTATATTAATTATTAAAATTAAATTAATAATTTTAAATTATGTAGTTAAAAAAATAATAATTTTATAATATTTATTTTAAGATATTTAATTTAAATTAAATGAATGGTAAATATATAATAATAATTAATAAATTATATGTTTAATTACTAATAAATAAAAGTGGGTAAATATTAAGTTTTATCATATTAATATTATAAATATGTGGTTATGTTAAGAATATATAAAAAAAGTGTTTAAAATGGTTTATTTATTTATTAATTAAATGTTAATTAATAATTTAATTAAAAATCTTATTAAATAATAATTTAAATATTTTAAAAAATTCTTAAATTTATAAAACATAAAAAATGAAAATAAAATTATTAATTTAAGATAAATAATTTAAAAGATATTATTATTATAAAATTAACTTATATAACTATTTCTATTAAAAATATTAAAATTATTATAATCATATTAATATTAAAAATAATTAGCTTTTCATATCTAATAAATGGCGTATTAAAAAAATTTAAAAGGATAAGTTATAATATTTAAAAATAATTTTTTAAGTGGCGTTTTATTTTTATTATTATTCTTATCGTTGTGATAATGTTTTAAATTAAGTTTATTATCAGGAGGAATGATAAGTAGGATATTATCCTTATTTTTATCTTTTTTATTACTAAAGGATTATTAAAAGTTTTATTAAGTGGGATATTTAAATTTATGTTTAAAGTTTAAATATGATAATTTAATTTATATTTAAAAGATATATTTACGTAATTAAAGTTAAATATATATTAATATTTATTATTTATATTAATAAATAAGATAATTTATAATAAGAATGTTTTTTTTTTATTATTTTAAAAATTTTAAAATTATAAGGATAAGATTATTAAATTTATAATATATTAATTTTAAAAAAAAATAGATATTAAGGATAAATTATATTTATAAAGGAAAGTATTAGTGGTTATGAGTGTATTTAATGTAATGTGAGGTTTATCTTAATGTATTATAATAATCACTTATGGATTTATTAAATATGGCATTTTTAAAATAATATTAATAAGATATTAAATATAAGGATTTTTATTAAAATTAAGATTTTATTTATAAATAATAATTAAGAATAGATTTAATAAATTTAATAAAATTAAAATATTCTTGTTTAAGTTAGATAAATAAATTAAGAGATTAATTATTATTAATATTATTAATGATTTTATTAGCGTTAATAAGTTTATTAATAATTTTATTATTATTATTTAATTTATTAAGATTAAAGCTTTAATAAATTATTTTATTTTTAAGTTTTTTAAAATAAATTAATTTAAAATAAGATAAATTAAAAGGTAAATATATAATTTTTAATTTTTTTTTTATAATTAAATAAGTAATGATTAAATTTAAGGATTAAAATCTTATTCTTTTTATAATTATTTTTTAAAGAGATATATTTAGCTTAATGGGTTATTATTAAGTTGGTTTAATAAGCTTTTAAAGTTTTATAAAATAACTTTTTAATATATATGGTATAATTATTAAATGAAAATAAATTATAAGTTAAAATTAAGATGTTAAAATGAAAATTATAAAGAAAAGATTATTATAAGGAATGATTAAAGGGATAAAAGATATATATATTTATTTATTTTATATATAAACTTATAGTTTATACATTTAATTAATAAATAATGTAAGATATATAAAGTTATTATAATAAATCTTATGTTTAAGAATTTATAAAATTTTTATTATTTTGATAGAAATATAAGGATTCTATATGAATCCTATGATTTATAAAAGATAAAATATAATTAGAATTATTTTATTTATTAAATTAAATTAAATAACTTAATTATTTTTTTTTATATAATATTATAATAATAAATAAGAGATTTTAATTTTTATAAAATAATTTTATTAATAATTAATTAACTTGATTAGGAGGTATATTATAAGCTAAGAGGTTTAAGCTTATTAATGTAAATGTTTTAAGAATGTTAAGCGTTTTATAACCAGCTGTTAATAAATAATTTATATCTTTAATAAGTAGCTTTTAATTATATAAGGTGAGCTTTTTTTAAGAGTTTATTTATTAAATAAAAAAAGATATTATTAGATCTGGTATTATATTATAATTAAACATTCTACCTTATAAAACATGATATATATAAAATAATTTAATATTTTATTTATTATATATTATTTTCTTATATTTTATAAAATAATATAATAAAATTTAAGATTATTATATATTATTATCATTTAATATAAGTTATTTAACTTATTATAAAAAAGTTTAAGATTTAATATATTAAAAAAAAACATAAAAATACTTAATTAAAAAAGTTAAAAATAAAAAGATATAAATTTTTTATTAAATATTAAACATTAATAATCATAAATATAAATAATATAATATAAATTTATTTTATTATTATTAAAATCTTTTATAAAAAAATAATATTTTTTAAGTAATATCATACCATTTTTAAAACATAAATAAAAATCTTTTTATAAATAATTTCTCGAAAAAAATAACTTATTTATATTACTTTTATTTAACTTTTTATTTAAATAATAAATATTTATTACAATTAAACCCTTACGGGGTTAACCTCACGTACTTACAACGTTAATAAAACGTTGCGGGTATAAAAGCATTATGCTTTTAAAAGTGTTTATATACCTTAATTTAAAAAAAACAACTCCTTATATTACTTTTAAATTAAATTATTAAAATATAACTTATAATAATTATAAGCTTAATAAATAATTTTAAAATTAATATACCTACAATTTATATAAATATAATTTTTTATTTTAATATCTTTTATATTTTAATAAATATTATCTTTTTTTTTAAAAAAAAATCTTTAATAAATAATCTTAATAATCATTCCTTAATAAACACAATAAGTAACATTATTAAAAGCATACTTACTAATATATACTTTATAATTAAATTAAAAAATTATATTTAATAATTTTTTTTACTTAAAACATTTATTAAAAAATAAGGTATATAACGATTTATTAACTTTAACAGGTATAAAAAATTTAATTTAAAAAAAGTTCTTATTTTAAAATTTATAAAAAAAGCTAAATTTATAAAACGCTTAAAACATTATTAAAAACTTATTAATTAAAAAACCTAAAATAATAACGCTTTAAATTATAAATCGATAATATCCTTTAATTTAACAGATAAATAAGCAGATGTTATTACATAATAACATATTATAACAATCATTATTTTAAAGGAAGTATTTATAACTTAAAATAAATTTATAAATAAACCTTTTATTTTTATTATTAAAAAATAACTAAAATAATAAACTAATACATTAAAAAATAACATTATTTCTAATATTTTTAATACTTTAAAATAAAATATATTTAAAAAAAGTCTACTTAAACCTTAAATATTTACTTTACTTATAAAAAAAAAAGTAACGGAGCTCTTAAAACAAACAACATTTAAATATAAAGCTTATAAACCACTTATATTTATAAATAAAAAATTTATTTTAAATATTTATAATTAAATTTTTAAGATAATAAATAAAGTAATTTTATATCTTATATTTATTAAATTAATTAATAAATACCATCCATATATAATTTACCAGCTCTTAATATACATATAAAAAAACTAACATATCGTATCATTTATTATAAAATATAATTTAAAAATGAAATATAAAATAATATTAAAACATATTAAAAGTAAATAAAAAGTTCTCGAGTAATGATATGTTAAATAATTAAAGTTTTATAAGTTTATTAAATTTAAAAAGATGATAAATCTTATTATTAAAAGTTTATTAATTATAACATTCCTTAAAACCATAAATATAAAATTTATTTTAAACTAGTTTAAGTAAATATAATTAAAATTTTTAAAAAATTAATCTTTAAAATATCTTATATTTATGTTCCTCGAAATTATTAAGGTATTTAAAATTTAAATAAAAATGGTGAGTATATAAAGACTAAAGGGAAGGGTATTTATAATTAATAAAATCATATTAAACTTTAATAATAAAAATAATAATTTATATAAGTAGGATGAACGTAAAAAATATAAATACCTTTACTTAAAAAATTTTATTTATCCTTAAATACTACATATTTATATTTTTTTTTAATATGTGATTATTAAAGTTATTAATTATAAATTTTACTTTAAAATATCTATTAAGGATAAAGTTAAAACCATTAAATTATGTTATAATAATATTAAGTAAAAAATATTTAAGGTTAAAGTTGATGTTAAAAATTAAAATGTATGTTTAAGTAATTTATATAATAAAAATAAGCTATAAGATGGAAATAAGTGGGGTAAAAGTGATTTAAGTGGTTTTTATTTAAAAAAAATAATGGTTATAATAATTAATTTAAAGCTTTTAAAAGATATCAAGCTATTTAATATTTTTTTAAAATAAAATATTATATTAAGAATTTATATCTTATTTATTTTAAGTAAGTATATATTAATTAACTTTATTATTTTTAATAATTATAATTTATTTAATTTAATTAATAATTAAAAGTTTTTTATTTTAAGCATTTATAAGCTTATAATAGATTATAAATATATAAAAACTAAAACCAATTTATTTTTTATTAATAATATAAGTAAAAAATTATTAAAAAATGTATTAATAAGTAAAAATAACTTTAATATTAAAAACTTAAAGCTTATTAATATAATAGTTATAAAAGGTTTTTATGTTAATATAATATTAAAAGTTAAGTTTAAAAAGAAAAGAGTATGATATAATAAGTTAAATTATTTTTTAAGGATGAGGATTATAAAAAAAAATAAGTTATTATATAAATTTATTAAAAAGTTTAACCTAGTATTTTTATAATATAAGTTATTTTTTATTTATTTTAAAATGTCATTTAAATTTCTAATAATATTTTTAAATGATATATTTAAAAGCGTGGTGGGTATAGTAATTACCTTAATGCGTAGGAGGGGTAAAGTATTTAAAAAAAAAGGATTTAAGTGATTGATTAAAAATTTAATAATACTTAAAAAAAATACAAAACTCTTATGGTATTTATGTTTAAAGTATTTAAGCTTTAAAGCGTTTAAAACTTTAATGTATTATGCTAAAAATGTAAGAATTAAAAGAATATTAAAAATTAAATAAAAAAATTACATAATTATATATGTTAAATAAGTTATTTCAAAATGTTTATCCGAATGATGATTATTATATCCATTTTAAAAGATAACTTAAAATATATTTTTTTATAAAATAAATTATAATAAAATAAAATATCTATTAATAATTAAAAATAAATATAATAAGATGTTTTTTATTTATTTTATTAAAAATTTTATAAGATTTTAAAGTATAAATATATAAGTAATTTTAATTTTATATTTATAAAATTTATAACGATAATGATATAATAATGATTTATTAATAATAAAAAGATTATATTAAATATAAGTTATGAATTATAAATATAAGTATAAACCATAAACTCTTACTTAATATTATAAAAAAGCTTATAAACATTATTAAACATATAAAATAAAAACTTATAAATAAAAGCTTAAAGATGTTATTAAAAGTTAATTTATTATTAAAATTATAATTAAAAAATATTTAAATAATAATTTATTTAATAAATATAAGCCCTTATTAAAAAAATTATATATATAATCTTATAAAAATGTTATAATTATAATTTAAGTAATATTTTAAATATTATATCCTTAAAATAATTAAGGTATTAATAAGTAATTTATGCCTTAATTAAAATAATATTTATATTTATGATTATAAAGTTTATCTTTTAAAATTTAAATGTCATACAAGTATAAAAAATAACCGAATAATATTTAAAATAACGTTTAAGGTTTATATAAAGTATTTAATAAAATATTATATTAATAACTTATATTATATATGGGTATTTAAGTTAAGGAGAGTTATATTAATTAAAGATATTAAATTTAATAAAAAGATATTTTATAATAAAAATATTAAATATATAACGTTAAGGATTACTTATAAAAAAATTAAAAAGTTTATAATTTTAAAAATTAATTAATTAAAGCTTAAAAAAATGGTTATTTTAAACCTTTTAAACTTATAAAAGGAAAATAAATCTAATAATAATAATTAAACTAATGTTTTAATTTAATTAAAAGATATATTTTAAAACTTAAATATAAGGGAATAATTACTTAAAAGCTTAAAGTTAAAAATAAAAAAAGTATTAAAAAAACCTTATAATATACCATTAAATCCACCATTTATTAATTTAATTATACCTTAAAAAACCCTTAATAAAAACTTTAAAAATAAATTAAAGCTTAGTAATAACTAAAATAAAATACTTATTTAAAAATAAACATTAAAATAATTAATTAATAAAGCTTTTAATAAAAACATTAAAAAAGATTAAATAAATAAGTTATAAAAAATATACATTCTTAAACTTAATATTAATAATCTTAAAACACTTATAAACAAATAAAATAACCTTAAAAATCATAAATCTTAAAAAAAATACTTTAAAAATGCATTAATTTAATAATATAATAAGGGAAGACCTAAAAGATTTAAAAACCACCTTATTATTATAATTAAACCTACCTTTAAAAAATATAACAAATATTTATAAGACATAATACCAAATAAATAACTTAAAAACTAAAAAAATAAACTAAAAACAAATAATAACTTCGCATTTACCACTTTTATATATAATAAGGATAAAAAGATTATTATATTTAATAATTAATAATAAGCATCTTTTTTAAAAACTTTCTTTCTTAATTAATTAAAAACTATCCATAAAAATAACCAAAAATACCATATCTTACACATTATAATAATTATAATAATAAAATAAAAACATATAAACCATTTAAACACTACTTTTATTAAACGGATTTATTAAAACAATTTAATAAAACCACCATTTAAAAAATAAAAGGACCTTTAAAATTACTTATTAAATACTTATTTTAAAAAAAATATTAAAAATAAAATAAAAGCTTTTATTAAAAATAAGATATAAAAAATTATTAACTATTTTAAAATAAAAAATCTCCTGCTCTTTCTTAAATAAATATTTAACTATAAATTTAATAAAATAAGTTATTTAAATACTTATAAATCCCATTTAATAATATAAAATAATTTTTAAATAAAAACCTTATAAAATATTTATGTTATTATTTTAATAATTAAAAATTTTAAGATCATAATAATTATTATTATTAAATTTAACTTTAATATCTATTAATTTAATATTAAAAACGCTTTTATTAATATATTATAAAATAAATAAAATCTTATAATAATAAAACTACCAGATGGGTTTAAATAAAAGGATAAATATACTTAATTATTAAAGACATTATATAACTTAAAAAATTCTTTTATATTATAATATAAGAAAATTTTTAATATATTAAAAACATTAAGACTTTAAAACACCTTTAAAAAACCTTATTTATTTTATATAAAAAATTATTAAATATTTATATTAATATATATTAATAATATATTAATATTAAATTTAAAAGAATATAAGGTAATAATAAATAAAATAATATAAAACATTAAAAAAAACTTATACCTTAAAAAATAAACTTAAAATTAATTAATATTTAAACATTAAAATTATTAAAGATTATTTAAAAAACATTATAAATTTAATATACAACGTTTATATTAAAAAAATAACCATTAAATTTAACTTAAATAATAATAATTAAATGCTTAACATGTTATTACCGCTTAAAACATTCCTTAAAAATAAAAAATAAACATTAAAAGCTAAAATTAAGACTTTTTAAAAACATATTAATTTAATCTTATATATTATTATAATAATTTACTTAAATATAACTTTTATAATAATTTAATTATTACACCATTTAATTAACCCATCACTAACATATATAATAATAATAAATTAAATAATCTATTATTTATATACTATTAAATATTTATATTTTAAATATAAAAGTGAGGGTGTAAGTGATGATATGTAAGGTTTATAAATAATAAATAATATTTTATTTATAAATAATATAAAAATTAGATGCTTATTTTATAGTTATATTATTTCATTTTTTAATAAAATAATAGCTTAAAAAGCTATTAAATAATCCATTATAATAACATTTATTATAAAAATTAAAATCACCATAATAAACGAAATAACATGTGAAATTATAACATTAAAATAATTTTTTAAGAATATTACTTTAAATTTAAAAAATACTTAAATAATATATAATAATAATTAATAAATTATTAAGTTAATAATAAAAAACTAAAAACATATTAACATTAAACTTAAACACATTAATATTTATAATATATAACTACATTAAAAACATTTTATAAAGAATTTTAAAGTATTTTATTTATTAATAAATTAAATGCTTATTAATAAATTAATTAAAAACTTAACTAAATAATTATTTAAATATTTTAAAACATTGCTTAACTTATAAAACACATATAAAAATCATTAATAAAAAAAGCAAAAAAATGCCAATTAACTTACCATTTACTTTAAAAAACATCTTATATTAATACCTTTAAATTCCATTAAACATATTAATAATAAATTTATTTAAGAGCTTTAAGGGATTAAGTTATACTTTAACATTTTAATATAATAATATTAATTTTTATAATATTTAATAAAAAACTAACATTTAACTTAATAAGTAATATAAGTAATATTTTAATAATCCTCGAATTTTTAAATCTTAATTTTTAATCATAAATGCTTTTAATTAACTTTTATAAATTAAAAATATCGTTATAAGTTAACTTTTATAACTTTTTATAATAAATAATATATTAAAAATACGTTAATAACGAATGATAAAACACCTCACTCCTTTTTAACCTTTTTATTATTATTATTATTTTTAATATCACTCCCTCACTTTTTTAAGTTACTATTATCGCTTAATATTATAATAATATCATTTAAGTTTTTAACTTTAAAAATAAAAAAACCATAAGTAAAGATAACATCATAAAACCTACTATTAAAATTATCTTTAAAAAAACCATTATCATTAAAGTTAAAATTAAAAGACTTACAAGTAGTTAAACTATTATGTTAAAAGGTCTCACTTATTAAAACTTTTATTTTATAAAAAAAATTTAATATACTTTTAAAAAAAATACGCTTATAATAAATTTATTAAATTAACGATAACATTAACACATAAATACTTAAAAAACATAAAAAATACTCACTTATTTAACTTTATTATAAATAAATTTAAGTAAGTATAAGAGTTGTATTAAACCATAAACAACATCTTAAAAAATAAGATTTTTATTATAATATTATTAATTATTAAAATTTAACACCTTATTATTAAAACTTAAAAGACTTACATAATCATATAATTATAACCATGTTAATAATGTATGTAATAATTTTTTATATTAATATAATTAAAACATTTATTATTAAAATGACCGGTTAAAACATTATAAAAATATTTATAATAAAAGTATTTATAAGTAATAATAAAAGCCGGCGATGCATAATTATTAAAACAAATAAAGGGCTGAGTTTTTAAAAATAAAATCTAAGAGTTTAAATAACATTTAAAAATTTAAACTTTTACTTAATTAAAAGGAATTAATGGTAATATAATTATACACGTTAACATTAATATAATCGATATAAGAAATATCAAAGATACTACTAACATTATAATAATAAAAGTAAAAGAATTAACTATTAACAACGTAATAAAAAAAACAATAAGTATAAAGTTATTAAAATCATCCTCGCAGCGATTAACTTAATAAACATTACGGGCATACTCGGCATAAGCCCGTTTTAAAACCTTAAAAATACATTTAAAAATCTTAAATAACATAATATTATCTTTAAATTTTAAAAAATAAATAATTAAAAAAAAAGATAAGATTTTAAGAAATATTAAGTAATTATAAATATATATAAACTAACATTACATTCGAGATAAAAATATATAAATCATTTTAAATTATTATATATAAATATAATTATTAATTTATATTATTTAAAGTAATTATAAGCGTTAAAAACTTACGAAAAAATAAAGTATTCATTTAAAAATTATTATTTTTTATATAAAATAATTATATTAAATAATTTAAAAATATGTAATATATTTAATTATAAATAGCCTTAACCTTATAAAAGGATATATTATAATTAAATCCTTATAAAATTAACTTTATATACTTGTAATGTTAATAAAATGTTATAAGTATAAAAGCATTATATTTTTAAGAATGCTTATATATTTTAATTTAAAACAAATAGCTTTTTATATTACTTTTAAATTAAATTATTAAAATATAACTCATGATAATATTATTAACGATAATATAAGTAATATAATAAATTAAATTATAATATATGTTATTATAATTAATAATAATAAAATTAAATAAATGATTATAAATAAGTAAGTGTAAGTATAAGATATTTATATGATAGTAATATAAAAAGTAATTAAAATTAAAAGGAAAAAAAAATAATCAGTTAAAAAAAACAGATTTATAATAAAAAAATATATATAAAATGTTAAAAAAATTAAGTTAAAATAATTAATAATAGTTTATAATAATAATTAAATGGATAAATATAAATAAAAATAAAATGAAAAAAAAAATAAAATAATAATAAAAAGTAAATTATCTTAACCGGAGGTTATTTTAATCGAAAGTTATTTTAATCGGAGGTTATTTTAACCGGAGGTTATTTTAACCGAAGGTTATTTTAACCGGAGGTTATTTTAACCGAAGGTTATTTTAACCGGAGGTTATTTTAACCGAAGGTTATTATTACGGCCTCATTCGCGAAAAACCCCCCTTCTTTTATAACTTCGAGAAAATTAATAAAAAATTAAATAAAAAATGTTAATTTTTAATTAATCGAAAGCTTTTACATTAAATTAAATTTAATTAATTTTTTTTATAAAAGTAATTAAAAAAATTAAATTATTTAAGACTTTATTTTTATTTAATTAATTATTATTCGTAATACGCTTTTATATTATAAAAAAGTCATTATTATAATGTTTAATTACTTTTTAACTACTTTAAATTTCTTACATTTTTTTTGATATTAAGTTTTTAAAAATTCCTTACTTTATAAATTTAAAATTTTAACTTTTCGATTTTATAAGATTTATTATTTATTAATAATTTATTTCGTTAAATTATTTTATTTCGAATTTTATTATTAATTAAATTTAATTATTTTCGATCTTTATAACTATCATTATAATTATAACTTTTTATTATTTTTTAATTTTATTTATTTATTTATTATAATTTTTCTTTTAATTTTTTTTTTAAATTTATTATAAGTTAAATTTTTAAGATATCGATATAAAAGATAATTGTTAAGGTTATATAAGGTTATATATAAATAAAACATAAAAGCTTTATATATAAAATGCTTATGGAAGCGTAAAAGTTAAGAATAATATTAGTTTATAATAAAATAAATATATATATATTATATATATATTTATAATAAATACTTAAGATAATAATCACTTAAAAAGTTTGAATATTTATAAAGTAAATAAAAATTATATTAATTAATTTTATATAAAAGTTATAATAAGTAGATTTATCTTTTTTTATATAAAACCTTTTTAATAAAGAAATATTTTTTATTTTTTTATGCTTATACGAAAACAAGTAATATTTAGTTTCATTTATTAAATAAAAGAGTAATAACATTAATAATATTTATTTTATACGAAAACAAGTAATATCCGGTTTCGTTTATTAAATAAAGGAGTAATAATGTTAATAATATTCATGTAAGAATGTAATATTACTATTTTCGTGGTTATTTTATCCGTTTCTGGAGTTATAAGGTAGTTATAAAGTAGTTATAAGGTAGCTATAAGGTGGTTATTATGGGATATAACTCTTTTAGTTTTAATCTAAATTATTAGTTATTATATTTAAAATAAAGCTTAAATTCCATTAAATTTAACCTTATTTAACACCCTTTCTTAATTAATTATTATATGGATTTATTATAGATTTAAATTTAATAATTATTAAAATTATTATTATTTAATTATGTTTAAAAGCTTAATTAAGCCATTTATAATTATATTAGTGGTGGATATATATTTAATATTCATTTCTTTTAATTTTTAAACCATTTTAATATATTAAAATTTTATTAAAGTGTGTTTTATATGATTATAATAAATAAGGTTTTTAACGATAATTATAACACTTATATTATCACATCATAAGGTTATAAATCTTTTTATAAATTATAATAATTTAATATATAAAACTTAAAGCCATTAAACTTTTTAAATAACTTTTATAATAGTTATATATTCGGCTTTTAAAGTAAATAACGCTACGATATTACTTTTTTTACATTTTTAACTTATAACCCCACCAATTATTAAAGCCACATAACCTTAAATTAATTTTACAATTATTTTACAACTTACATAATCACTATCGTTATATATTATAAAATAACTACCTTATAATAATTATTTTTCGTTAATTTTAAGTAATTTTTTATATAAAATCTTTAAATTATCATACTTTTTTAAGTATTTTAAAAGGGATTTAACTACAATTAAATGACTTTTATAAAATACTTATAAATACCTGGATAACTATTAAATAAAAAAAACTATATTAAGTTTAATTATATTTATTAAATAAATTATAATTTTTATTATTATTAAATATAAATAAGATTTAATTTAATTTAATAATAAATTATAATTTTTTAAAACTATAATTTTAAATTATAACGAGATTTTATTAAGCTTACACTTAATTAAATTAAATTTAATTAAGGCTTGCTTAATATACTATTTTTAATATAATAATAAAATATTTTCAGTTTAATTTTAGTTAATTTTTACTTTTAAAAATTAAATAATAAATCCTTTATTTTTTATAAGGTAAACTTTATTAATTTTAACTTTTAAATCCTTAATATAAACCTTATTTAAACTTATTATCAAATAATTATCCACATACGTTATTATAAACATAATAATTTTAATATTAAAAAATATTAATAGATCATTAATTAAAGCCATAAATTCTAAAGAATTTAATAAATTTATAAGCTTTAACTACCACTGTTAAAATGCTTATTTTAAATCATATAAAATAGTAATTACTTAAATTATCTATTTATTTTTAAGATTATATCTATAACTTTTAAAAAAGCTTAATATTTTAAGATCTTAAAATAATTCATTAATACCATTTAGAAATAAAATATATATTATTTCCTTTAAAAAACTATTAAAAAAAACACCTATAAAATTGATTTATTTGATTTCTTAATTGTATAAGATAACTTAAACCAATAAAATTTATTAAGTAAGTAGTATATTAATTAATATAAAAGTCTTATTATAATCGATTCCAAGCTTTTATTTAAAACCACATATTATAAATTAAGCCTTATATTTTTCGATTTTACTTTCTAAATTTATCTTTTTCTTAAATATCCATTTAATACTAATAAATTATTTTAAATCCTTAAAATAATTTAAAAATTTAAACATGTTAATATATAGTAATTAAAGAAATTTAAATTTCATAACTTTAAGCTAATGGTCTTTTTTAATTGACTTTAACATTTAATTAATTGTTAAAAGTTTTGAATTAGTAGTAGTTAAGTATATTAAATCTTAAATTTTTTATTGAATATTAAATATAAAATAATTATTTTATAAAGATTCTCTTATAAGATAACTACTTTATACTAAGTTTTCCTGGTTATTTTTTAGCTTTTTAAGTTAATTTATAACTTTTCCTTTTTTATTTAAATTATTAATTATAAGATAATTACCTTATAATATATTATTTTATTAATTTTTTAACTTTTTTAATTATTTTTCAACTTTTTTTTTACAACTATATTTTCTAAAATATTTTTAAATATTTTAAAAACCATATTATTTTACATAAACTTATATATAAGCTTATTTATATATTTTTCCCCTTTTAAAACATGGGTAATTTTATTAACTTTAGTTTTATTAAATAAATAAGTTATATCTTCGATTTTTTCGAATTTATTTAAATAATCCTTAAATAATTTAGGTAATTTAATGATTAATTCATTTCTTTTAAATTTAAATCTCAGCTAAATATTATAATTTTCAGGTTTTTTTAAAGATATAAGGTCATTACTTTATATTATTCGAGATATAAAATAACTACTTTCTATTTTTTATATTATTACTATGACTATTTTTATTACTTTTTTAATATAAAGTATATAAATTAAATATATATTAATACTTAAAACAATTAAAACTCATCCTTTTATAACTTTATCAGTTAATTTATAACTTTTTTATTAATTTTTTTTAAGGATAATAATTAAAACTTAAGATTTTATTACCTTATACTTAAATAAGTCAGGTATATAAGGTGATTTTTTAAATTTTAATTTGTTAAAAAAGGCTTAATAAGGAGTGATATTATAAATGAATATAGCTATAAAATTTATTATATTTAATATAAAATTTATAATAAAATTTTATAAATATAATAATAAATTCATAGCTTTTAAGGTAGCTTTTAAACAATTTAATAAAACTTTTATAGATTATTTAAATAAACCATTTTATTTATAAATATAAAAGTTAAAAATAATAAATTTTATTTTTTTATTTAAAAGTTAAGTTTTTATTAATTTGTTATAAGTTTTTAATCCATTATTAAAATAAAACCTTTTAAGGTAGTGGTCATATTTATTTTTAAAGGATTTAAAAAGTTGTTTTAAAATGGTTAAAATGTTTTTAGTTGATTTATCTTTTAAAAGAATAATTTATTGATATTTGGTTTTTTTATCGATTAATATAAGCTTATATTTATTTTTATTATAAGATAATGGTTTTAAGATAAATAAGTTTCCTTTTATTATATTTAAGGCTTTAATTAAATCATTTATTTTAAAAGGGATAAATCGTTGTATAACTTTTAAAATCTGGTAATTTTTATAGTAAAAATCGTTTAATTTTATAACTAAAAAATCAGATATTTTAATGTTTATTTTACTTATTTTCTTTAATAAATTAAACTTTATATGGTTTAATCTATTATGATATAAGTAGGTTAATTTTAATAAAATTAAATAATCTTTTATAAGATGGTTATCTTATAAAGTTTTTTTTATAAGATAATTATTTTATACTGACTTATTTTATTGATTTTTAACGGTTTGATTAGTAAAAGCTTAGTTACTTTATAAGGATATATCTTGATTTTAGTCCAAATTTATTACATAATTTATTATAATAATAATATCAATGGTATTTTTCATTAATACTTTAAAAATTAAATTTTTTAATTTTAATAAAATAAAAAGCTGATTTTTAAAATTATATAATTTTAAATTTTTTAAAAATCTTTTAATTTTATAATGTTTAACTTTTAATATAAAGTTTATAAAGAATTTAAAAATATATAAAACATTTTATAAGATAATAACTATTATTTTATTTAAATATTCATATATAATTAAGTTAATAATACTTAAACCTTATAATTTTAAATTTCCATTAATTATATACATTAATCTTATATTATTTTTAAGTTTATAATTATTAAACCATTTAAGATTATTAATTATATGATTAATTAATCTAATATTATAAATTTACTGGTCTTTTTATATATTTTTATTATTATTATAAATATATATTAAATTTATAAATTTTAATTTATTAAATTTTTTAGAATCATTTATTTTTTTAAAAGAAACCATAAAAAAATGTTAAATTTTCATTTTAAGATAACTACCTTATACTTTAAAGTGGCTCCCGGGTAACTTTCAAGAGGTATAAAACAAAATATTATTCGAATTTTTAAAATTATTTTTATAATTCTTATTATTTTTATTATTCTTTTTATAACTCTTAGAATTATAATTAGAAGAATTAAAATGATTTAACGATTTATTATCGTTTTTTAAATCTTAATTAAATTCAGTTTTAAAATCGTTTTTTAAATCGTTTTTTAAATCATTTTTCGAATCATTTTTTGAATCATTTTTTAAATTTTTAAATCCTTTAAAATAAGAATTTTTAGGATTTTATAAGGTATTTCCTATTAAATGTTGTATATTAACGGTTATATTATTTACCATTAAAGCTTTTATTATATGACGGGTTTAATTTACCTACATAAAGCATTTATTAATTAATGCTTTAAAATAAGTATTAACTTAATTAATTTCATCGATTTTAGCTTTTATAACTGTTAAACAAGCTGTTAAAGCGTTAAATTTAGCATTAAATTCAGCTAATAGCTTCATTTTAATATATTTTAATAAATAAAATTTATTATATAACTTATTTTTTATTTACGTTTTTTTCGATTTAAATATTTTTAATAAATATTTAAAAACCATAATAAGATCTTATATATAAGTAATGGCAGCTTATAAATTTATATATAAATTATTTTTTATTAATAATAAAATAATAGCTTAATTAATGTTAAGATATAATTATAACATAATGGGTTTTTCGATGAATTTAAGTATACTTATAACTTTAAAAACTATAAAAATACCTTATAATTATTATTCGAAATTTTTAAATCTTTTTAACCATTAAGCTTTAAAAAAAAAATAAATCCTTTTAACTACTTTTCGGCTTAAGCTACTTATAATTATAAAAGCAAATAATTAAACTATAAGTAAGGTAGACTATTAAAATTCGGGATTTAATTTAATCATTTTTCCGGTTAAACTACTTTATACAATTAATTATATAAGATTAAATCCATTATTAAATTCAGTTATAACTTTTATAATTAATTTTAAATAATTAATTTTACTTTATAAGGCTTTAAGGAGACTTAAAAGTAAAAGATTATTAAATTCCGATTTCATTTTACTAAATAAAAGTAAATTATTTATATATAAATAATAATAAACTAGATATTATTAAAAGTAATAAACTAAGCTTATAACTTATTAAGATTATATAGGATTATATATAAATAAAACATAAAAGCTTTATATATAAAATGCTTATAAAAACATAAAAACTAAAAATAATACTAATTTATAATAAAATAAATATATATATATTATATATATATTTATAATAAATACTTAAAATAATAATCACTTAAAAAATTTAAATATTTATAAAATAAATAAAAATTATATTAATTAGTTCTACATAAAAACTATAATAAATAGATTTATCCTTCCTTATATAAAACCTTTTTAATAAAAAAATATTCCTTATTTCTTTATACTTATATAAAAACAAGTAATATCCGGTTTCATTTATTAAATAAAAGAATAATAATGTTAATAATATTTATTTTATATAAAAACAGGTAATATTTAATTTCATTTATTAAATAAAAGAATAATAACGTTAATAATATTCATATAAAAATATAATATCACCATTTTCGTGATTACTTTATCCATTTCCAAAGTTATAGGATAGTTATAAAGTAGTTATAAAGTAGTTATAAGATGGTTATTATAAGACATAACTCTTTTAATTCTAGTTTAAATTGTTAGTTATTATATTCAAAATAAAACTTAAATTCCATTGAATTTAACCTTATTTAACAATAATAAAAGGTAATAAATCTACTCGAGGTATAATATAAAATAAAATATTAATTAATTTTAATATATTCGTAATAACACTTATATTATAATAATTTATCTTATATATTATATTTAAATAAAATAAAATATATATTATTTTTATTATTTATTTATTAAATTAATTAATTAAATATAATTTAATAAATCTAATACTTTTACCATTATTTTATATTTTATTATAATTAATAATAATAATATTAACTTTTTATTTTTTATATATTTTATTAAAAGTAAAAATTTAATGTATTAACTTTTTTTTAACTTATATTACCCCGGTAAGTATATAAAAACGGATATATTTACCTTCGTTATTACTTATAAATAATAAAATGTAATTTAATATGATTATAAAACCACTTATTATTATAATAAAAAACTTTTTAAACTTTTAATTTTAATATGTTAATTATTAAATAAAAAGATTTAAACTTTTTATTTATTTCATTTATATAAAGCGATTTTAATTATTAATGACGTTTTAATCCACGCAGATAACTTTTTAATCTACTTTAAATATAATTACTTTTAAATGATATCCTTTTAAAATTAATTTAATGATAAAATTAACTCTTACTACCATGCTTTTTTATTTAACGTTTAAGTTACTTATAAGGATTAAAAACTACCCGTTAAAATATTAATGTTATTTAAAATATTAAAACCATTCGAAATACTTGATTTATTTTTTATAAATTTAAATAATTTTATTAAATTAAATTAATCCTTCGATTTTTTGATAAACCTTTTATAAAATATCGCGGTAATAATTATAAATTTTTTTTAATAAAAAAAATAAAAAAATAAAGTAAATATTTAATAAAATAATAATTATTATAAAAATATAATTTTATTTTTAATATAAAAAGAAATGGTTCGATATTAAATTAAAAAATAATAATATATGTTATCACTGCCATTTAAAAGATAATAAAAAAAAACTTAATAACTTATTCTTATACTTAAACGCCAACTATTTTTATTTTAACATTATATTTAAAGATTTTGTATAATTTAAACTTTTAAAAAAGCTATTTATTATAAAAATACATGTGGTGGTAAATATATTTATCGTAAATATAATTATTTATTTATTATTAATGTTGTTAACATTTTTTTTTTAAGTTTACGATTAATAATATAAATATAATAAGTATATTATATACTTCTTTTAAAACATAAATAAAATATATAATTAATTTTTTTTAATCTTAAAAAATTTAAACATCATCATTTTTTACTTACTTAATAAAAAAAATATTATAAAAATAAAATGTTAATTTTACCATTAATTTTATATTTAAAAGCATTATATTAAAATATAATTAAAATTCTTAACGGTAAACCACTTTAATTATTACGAATTTACTTAAAATAAAGTGGTTATATTTTAATTTTTTAAAAACAACATTATTTTTAACGATATTATTATTTATAAAATTAAAAATCTTACATTTATCATTTATAAGATTAACTTAATAGATAAAAATAAAAGTAAAAAGGAAAAACCGATATTTAAAAAAGTAATAATATTAATTATTATTATAAAATAATCGGAAATTAATTAATTAAAAAGTTAAATTTAATTAAAAGATCATTTAATTAATAATTTACTTTAAGTGTATTATTATAACTTTTATAAGATGCATTAAATTTAAATGTCTTTAATAAAAAATACATTTATCGATAAGTTTAATAATAGCATCACCTTTTTATCTCTTAATTTTTTTATTTTTTATTTTTATAAAAAAGCTAATTTTATTAAACTTTAATAACGAAATATCACATATAAAAAATATATATCACACGTTATAAAATAAAAAAATAAATGTTTTATTTATTACTTTAACTTTTAATATATTACCTTAAATATTTTAATATACTATTTTACCACGTAAAAAAACACATATTTTATCGGTAAAACTTACGGCTTTTTAATCATAAAAGATTAACTTATAATTACTTTAATAGACTTTAAAACACTTAAAACACAAGCTTTTTTAAACTTTATCTTTCGATATATTAACATATTAAAAAAATAAAGTTATTTTAATATCATCATTATTAAAAATATAAAACCTTCGTTTATAATCTTAGTTTATTTTTAATTTTTATTATTTTAAGCCCGGTAAACTTATATTAATAAGATTTATATCGTTATATGCTTAACTTTAAATAATAAAAAACTTTTAATAAATTAATTAAGATGGTTATATTTTAAAAATTACTTTACGAGAATCCACATATAACCACTTATATATTTTATATTAAAAATAAAAATTTTCATGAAATTTTATTAAAATAAAAGTTTAATATAAAAAACCATTAAAATTAATTTAAATGATAAAATCATAAAAATCCTCATACATATAATTTATATTAATTTAAGAATTCTTTAAAATAAATTAATTAAAATAAAAAAACGATATAACATTTTATTAAAATTTAAAGATATCATATCACCACCATGAATTTTAAGTTAAATAAAATCAGTTAAAATGATTTTAAAAATCCTTTTTATTTAAATCCTTTAAAAATAAATTTAACTTAAAGTTAATTAACTAATATTATTAATTAATATTAATAATATTATTATTTAACTTTATATTATTTACATATAAATAAAAAAAAATTAAAAAAGTTAATATAAAAAACGAGTTAATGCCGGAGCTAAAATATAAGTTTATATTTCCCCATAATAATTAAAAGACAACGGTTATAATTCGATTACTTAAAAAGTTTTATTAAACATTCGTTACATAAAAAAACGATAAACTTATAAATTAATATAACTTATTAATAATTATAATTTAATTAATTAATACGAATATCTCGTTTTATTTAAACATTAAAACTATTATTAATTATATTAATAAATACTACATAAAAAAAAAGGTTTTATTAATAATATATATTAAGATTATTAAAAGTATTTTACCATATATATTTAATTAACAACTTATATTATCATTTATATTTAAAATCATAAATTAACTTATTAAAAAAAAGGATTATTTTACATAAAAAATCTATCATCACTTATTAAACTTCTTTTTACATAAAAATAACCACGTCATACGTTTTATAAATTATTAATATTTAAAACGGTAATCGTAACTTTTAAATTTTAACGAAAATAATATTAAAAAAAACTTAAATTAATATAATAAATATTTTATTAAGTTAATCGAATTAAAAGATTAAAGTTATCATTAATTCTTATCGATAATAAATTTTAAAAGTATAAATTTAAAAATGTGACACGTTTATTAACACCCGGCATGCTCTTATATTTTTTATTACTTTTTATGATATAAAGAAAAATGTTTCGATCCGGTAAAATTTAAAAATTTTTATAAGATTAAATTAATATTTAACCATTTACATTAATTTTTTAACGAATTATTATAAAATAAAAATAAGCTTTTCGTTTTTTATATTAAAACTTTTAATTAATACTTAAGATATTATAAACATAAAAACAATTACTACGGTAATATAAATGAAAAAAAAATATTTTTAAAAGATAAGAAATTTAAATAAAAGGTTACCGAAAAAGACATTATAATTAAAGATTAATAAAAGTTAATTCATTTAATACTTAATAAAAATCTTAATTAAAAACCCGTTAAGCTTTTTAATTATTATAATATTAACATTAACGTTAATTAAAAGTCATACATTAATTATTATTAATATAAACTTTTTAACTCCACGAATTATTAATAATAGTTTTAATAAAAAAACCTTAAAAATTACGATATTAAATCCATTTTATTAAAAGCTTATAATATTTTAAATAAATAATAACGCGTTATATATAATATCATTTTAAAGTATTATAAAAAAAAATTATAAAATAAAAAAATGCCTTCTTCGTTACATATTTAAATCGATGGTAGCGGAAGCATCGGTAAATCATATATGATTAAAATATTATCTTTTCACTTATAAGATGTTACTTTACTTAAGCATAAAAGTCTCATCTTAAAAATTATTTTTATTAATATAATTAATAATTAAATTTAAGATTAAACGCTACACTCGCTACTTTATCTTCTTATTAAAAAAAAATATATTTTATTAATAAAAAGCCCAGCTTAATTAAACGCCATTTAATAACAATTCGATAACATTTATTACTTAGTTATTAACGAAAAGAATATAATAAGTTTAAAATTTTTAAAGTGAATAAATATACGTTTTTAAAAAAATCTTTTTATAACATAAAAATAAAATATTCGAAAATATTAACATTATTTTCGTTAATAATTTTTTTTAACTCCCTTCGGTTTTAAATAAACTTTTATATAACATAAATAATAACTTTAAAAATAATAAAATTATTAATTATAATATGTATTATTTTTTTTTTAATTTTATTTTTTTAAAAATAATTTAACGATAAACCGGTAAAAAATAAACACGGTTTAAGTAAGCTTTTTTAAAAATACGGGTAATTAAAATAATAATACCGTTATAAAAGTTATTCGTATTAAGATGTTTTTTAAAATTTATAAATGATAAGTATATAAAATTTATCGGCATATCTCGTATCTTTTTAAAAAAAAAGTAAATAACCGCTTATAATATAAAATACATACTTAAATTAAACATACTTATCATTTATATTAACGTATTTAATAAAAAAATAAAAGTTAATAAAATCGATTTTTTTATAATTAATAACTTTTTTAAATCATTTTTTATATATATTAATTATAAGGTAATATTAACTTATAATATTTAAGTAAATATAAGTTTTATAAATGGTATTTAAGATATTATATATAACATTTCATAGGCTTTCGGTGCGAATGTTTTTAAAAATCCTTTTTAAATTATTATAATCTTTTAAGATTATTATATGAGACCATCATTTATTTTATCATCGGATAAAAAATTACGGGATAAGTAAAGTTAATTTATGATATTAATAAAACATGTATGATAAGATTTCGCATTATATAATTAAACATACCATTAAAAATAATCCTTATTTATTATTAACTACGTAATTATAATTTATAAGTCTTAAAACGTCATTTTAAGTTAAATAATTTATAATATTTTAAAATTTAAATTTACTTTTAATTTATTATATATAACGATCTTTTATATAAACACACTCGAAGGCTTAATATTTTAATCACTTTTTAATCATAATTAATTTTATTATGACTTATTTATAAAAATAATGTAATAAAAAATAAATAATTTTAATGTTAAAAAATAAATGTTATTAAATTCGACGTTTTTTAATTTTAATAAAAGTTAAAATTTATAATTAATATATAATATTAAAAAGCCGGGTTAATTAATGTAATATTTATTATTTTTTTTATTATAATTTAAGATTATAATTAATTAAATCGAATTATTAATTAATTTTAAGATTTTATTTTAGTTTTTTATAATAATTTAATGTGATTTAAGGAATTTTATTTTTATAATAATAAAAATATCATACTATAAATTATAGTTTTTTTTTATATGTTAATTATTATTTTTATTCATTTTTTATATTTTAATATGCCGATTTAAATTAAATTAAAATTAAATCGGTTTATTTTTTTATAACGTTTATTTTAATTTTATAATTAACGTTAACATATATTATCCGGGTTACATAAATATATAACTTATATTATTTTATTTTTTTATTATTAATAATAAAAACGTAAATTATAACATGATATATTATGTATATTATATATTAATAGGGAATGATTAACTTTTTCCGCGTATAACGCGAAAGTAATTTAAATCATTTATTTTTATGCTTATATGTTTAATCTTATTAAATTTTAATAAGTTTTTTTTTCTTTTAATATCGGTAAGTTTAAATAATAATAACAGTAAGATTAAAAATATAATAAACATTATTTATGATTCGATAATTTATTTACACGTACCGAAATATATTAATAATATGTAATATAATGTTTTTTTATTTATGTATGTTAATATTAATAATTTAATAATTAATTAAATAATTTATATTTTATTACGCCGAATTTTTTATATTAAGTTTTCTTATATGATAATTTACCGCTTTTATAACGTAAGATTTTCCTTTTTTTTTATCGAACTTAATATATAAAATAAGTTATTTAATATTCCTCGTGAGGTTATTTTTATTCGAGATAACTACTATTAAATAACGTAATTTTATTATGGTTTAAAAATGGCTCATTTTATACTTAAAAAGTTTAAAAGTTAATTTTTAAATAATAAAATAAATTTATATCGTTACAATTAATTTTTACGCTTAATGATCAACGATATAATTAACTTATTATTTTTTTATTTTAACGTGCATATAATAATAGATTAAAAAAAACTCCTCGTAATGTTTAAATAAGTTTAATAAAAAAAAAATTATTAATATAAATTAATTACTTATTTATTTTATTTTAAAATATATTATTTATATAATAAATTTATTTTATTTTATAATTTTAAATTTTAACCTTTTAATGATATTAAAGTTAAGTACTTTTTTAATCATTTTACTTAAGTTATTTTTAATAAAATTATAATATTATTTTTTAAAATAATATTTAAACATATTATTATTTTAATTTATGTTTTCGGTCTTATTAAATTAAATTTATTAATTATTATTAAAATGGTTATAATAATAACTTAAATCCCTTTTCTTTTATTTAAAATAATTATATTTAATAATAAGAAATATAAAAACATTAATGATAATAATAATAATTTAAGTAATTTAAATAATAATTATAATAAAAACTACCCCCGGTATTATTTTATAAAAATGGAGGATATATTATATCCGATTTATAATAAAAAGTTAAATGAAAGTAACGAGTTAAATTAAGGCTGGCATAAAAATATTATGTTAAAATAAAAAAAGCTTAATATTTTAAGCTTATTTTTTAAGTTTAACGATAATATTTTAAAGGATAAAAGTAATGTTAAATTAAATTCTATTATTAATAAAACTATTAATAAAGTTATTTTAAAAAAAAAAGATATTTTAATATATTAATATATATAATAAATAATAAATATAATTATCGATAATAAAATAAACACTCGGTTAAAAGTTAAATATTACTTTTTTTTTCACCGCTTACATTCATCTATTATTTTACTTTTATCCTCATGTAAATCAACCTCCCGTAAGGAAAATTTTTTTCGAACTTTTTTTTTTTGTTTTTATCCAAGTAATGTAAAGCATAAAAATAAAAAAAAAAGTTTAAAAAAATTTTTAAATTATATATATTTTTTTTTTAAAAATAAAAAATGGTATGACTTATTTTTTAATTTATTATTAATTTATTATTTTAATTAATGAGATCGCTTTCATTTATACATTATATATTATTTATTATAAGCTTATATAATTTAATATCATTAAATATATAAATATACATTTACATGTTTATAAAATCTCATTTAATTTTTAAATATATTAATATAAAATAAAATTATATATATAATCTTTTAAATAAATATATGTAAATAATATATTAAATTATTATTAATTAAATTTATTTTTACTTATGTTAATTTATTTATCTTATAAGATTATTTATATAATTAATATATATTAACACTTTTTTTATATTTTTTTATAAACGTAATTTTATAATAAAAATAATATCTCTTACATCATTTAATTTTTATTTATCATTAATATTTTATTTATTTTAATTATTATTTTTTATAATATCATTTTAATTAGTCTCCTCGGTAATTTTAATAGTTTTAATAGCTTTAATAACTTATATAATAGCTTGTATAACATGGTTAAAAGCTTTTTAAAAAAATATATTTATCACACCACCGTTTTTATCACCATTTTTATTTATGTAAAAATATTTAATAAAAATCTTATCCTTTTTATAATTTAAATAATCATCATTAAAAACATTATGCTTTTCGATAAGATTTTTACATTATTTTAAATTTAAGTTTAACACACCATCCTCGCTTTTTACTTTTAATAACACAATTATCTTTCACTTTTTCTTTAATATTTTTATTATAAACAAAGCAAAGGAATTTATTTTTATTTCTTATATCGTAAAGTTATAAATGTAAAAGATATTATTAAATATAACAACTTAAACAAGCATTTAAACCACGGAGATATTAACTTTTTAACCCACTTTTTTAATTATTACATCCTTAAATTTACTAATTATAAAACTTTTATAATAAATTTAATCTTTATTTTTAAAAGATTAAGTAACTAATTAATTATGTTATTTTATAATATTTTAATTAATATTTAATTAAATATAAAACTTATATAAATCTTTACGTAATAAATCTTATAAAACGTTATTAATTAAGTTTTAATACCATTTTAATTTAATAAAATATCTGCATTTTTTAAATTTACTTATAATAGTGGTTTTAAAATTTAAAACAAATTTATTAAGCTTTACATAAATCTTACTTAAAAAAAAGTAATTTATTCATTTTAATTAAAAGATTATTTTAACATCTTCATTTTATTTAAAGCTTTTAAAACTACATATATTAAGTTAATATTTTTAAATTTTTATCTTATATATATTTTAATATACATATATATATATAAAATTTATCATGGTTAATATAATTATTTTTTATAACTTTTTAATATTATTTTTTATGATAATATAAATACCTTATAAGTAAAAAAAATCATACATTATTATATTATTAAACTATTTAATATTAAATTTAACTTACTTATTATCTATGTAAATATATGTAATAATTATAATTTTTATAAGTTCGATATATTAATAAATTAAAATAATGGATTTAAAATTTAAATTAATTATAAATATATTAAAATTAAAGCTTAAAAAATGTTTTTAAATTTAATGACTTATTTTATAATTTAATAATATTAAATCTTATTAATTTTAATTATAAAAACAACATTTAAATTAAAATTAAAAAAAAACATATAATTAACTATTTTTAATAAAGTTTTAAAAATAAATACCATCATAATTAAATATTATTAATAAGTTACATAAAAATTATTAATATTAATATTAAAAGCCTTCATACATATTATTATTTTATAAGTTATATAAATGGAAAAATCAAGTTTAAATTTCCATATAAAAAGTTTATAATTATATATTTTTTTTACCTTATAATATAATTACTTTTAATTAATAACTTAATAATTAAAAGTAATAATTAATAATAATAATGGAAAGATTAAGTTTAAATTTTTATAAAAAAAGTTTAAAATTATATAGTTTTTTTACCACATATTATATTTACTTATAATTAATAACTTAATAATTAAATATAATAAATAATAAGTGATGATTTTATTGTTTTTATAATAAAAAAATTATAATATCTTTTATAACTACCCGGTTAAATAAACTTAATTTTATTTACATTATTATAACTGGCTTTATATTTTTTTAATTTATTTAAACTTAAATTAAAGTTTATAAATATACCGTATATTATTAAATATGATGTTATTTTTTAATTAATTTATGTTATTACTTTAATTATTTATTAAACTCATGGTAGTATATAAAAATTTTTAAATTATAACTTATGCCATTTAATTTTCTCTTATTTAATTATTTTATATCATATAATATTTTATTAACATCGATTTTATTTCGTTTTTTAACATTTACTTTTAAACGTATTTTTTTTTATATATGTTTTATTAAATTTAATGATATCTTTTAAAACTATAACTTTTTAAGTAATCTTAAATTATATATTAATTTAATTATATCTTACATCATATAAATTTATTAATAATAAACATAATACATATTTATAAATGTTTAATTAAATATTAAAAAATAAATCTTTTATTATAATATATTTTATAATCTTTACATTTAAATAAGTTTAAGTTAATATAAACTTAAATATTAATAATACATGTAATTATTTTTATTAAAAGCATTTATAATTATTTTATTAACAATCTTAAAAACGGTCCTTTTAATAATTTTTTTAATAATTTTTTTAATAATTTTTTTAATAATTTTTTTAATAATTTTTTTAACGGTTTTATTAATAGTTTTATTAGTAATAACGTCAGCATTTAAATAGTTTAGATTTTAAAGATTTCGTAACATATAATGACATGGTTTCTTATTTTATTACTTAAATATTATATGATATTACTATTAATTTTAAAAATAAATTATGTAAATCTTAAGCTTATTCATTTATAAAACTTATTAATAAATATTATAAAATAACTTTTATTTTTAAGTTTTAAAAATAAATAATAAATAAAATTAACTTCTTTTTAAAGTGGTGTTATTTATATTTTACTTAATGTTTTAATAAAAACATTTATTATATAACTTTTAAGACATTTCTTATATGCTTTTAAAATATTTTAAAAAAACCTTTTAAAAAAAATATAAATCCATTATCTTTTAATTTATAAAAATATTTTTATCATATAAGTTATTTCGAATATTTTTTAAATAAAATATCTTTTATGTTTATTTATATTTCCTGTTTTAATAATTTAAATTAAAAGCATATGTTTATAAGCTGTTAATTTAATATGTTATATATGTTTTATAAACACTTATTTTCATTTATAATCGAGAAGTTATATCCTTTTAAAAAGAAGTTTTTTACTATTAATTACGCATTTAACTTTATGACGAAATTCTTTTTTAATCTTTTATTTAATTAACTTATTAATTATACTTATAAAAAGTTTATTAATTATATTATTATATTCGTTAATAACTTAAAACATATCATATAAGTTTTATTTTACTTAATTAAAGATATTTTTAATAATATTTATATTATTTAATATAATTCATTTTAATTAAAAAAAAAGATTTATTTCCATTTATAAGTTTTTATAAATTTATAATAATAAAAACTTTAATATAATTAAAAAGTTATAATTATTTATATTTTAAGATTAATATTAATAATAATTTTTAAAACATATAATTAAATAAAAATAATATTTTATTATTTAATATATTAAATAATCTTACATATATTAAAGATATAAAATATAAAATTATTTAAAAAGTTATATATATTTTAACATAAAATAATCTTATCCTTATAAAAAAAATAATAAATAATTCCATTAATTAAAAGATTTATAATAATCTCATTTTATAAAATAATAAGATTTTTAATTTAATTAAAATTAAAAATCTGGATCTTATTAAATTAAATTAATTAAATATTTTTTTAAAAATTAAAAGTATAATTTTTTTAAATAATATAAAAAAAACGAATGTACTTAATGATCCATGTATTTCATTAATTAATAATAATATAAATATCGAAATTTTTATAAAAACCATATTATTTAACTTTTTTACTTTTAACAGTTATAAAGCCGATAATACATAAAAGACGGCATTTATTTATAAAATAATATAAGTTAAACTTAAAAACGAGAACATTATTAAAGATATTATTAAAAATATCATGGAAAAATGTTATAATAAGTAATTATATTTTAAGATCTTTTTAAAAATAAATTTTTTAAATATTCGAAATTTTAACTTTTTTATAATTATACTTTTTATAATTTTCTTTTACGGTTTAAATAAACTGGTGGCTATCGATAAAAATAAATAATAAAAGTTAAACATGTATCACGAAATGAATTTTAATTTAAAAATATAAATCTTATCGTAATGTTAAATATGCTTTTTATTAACCATTTAAAATAAATAAGCCGTATTAAAATTTCGATAATATAATGCTTTAATTATAATATATTTTATATTTTTATTTTTCATTTTTAATTATTTATTTAAAAATATTAACAATTAGATTAATAAGGTTTAAATGAAAAAATCATCATTTTTTTTATTAAAAACATTTATTAAAAGATAATAAAAAAGTAATTTTTAAAAGCCAATAAGGAGCTTAACTCCGGCCATATTTTTAATAATTTAAATATAATTATTTTAAATAAAATGATTATTATATTTAAATGTTAATAGCTTTTATTAAATAAAAAAAAATATAAGTTTATGATAAAATTAAAAGTATAATAATAAAATATAAATTACCATTTATTTAATTTATAATTAATTTAAATAACTTATCCTCTTCGATATAACTTTATATAAAATATAAATTTTATAATATTAAATATAAAAAAAAGTTAAAATAATATATTAATATTAAATTATTAAATAAAACTTATGTTAAATATAAAAAGATTAATTAAAATCTCATTTTATTTATTTATTAATTTCATTTTCATATAACCGCTTTTTTAAAAAAGCTTATATAATATAATATATAAAATAAAACTTTCGGTTTAATAAATTATTATTTTAAAATAATTAAAATTAATGGATGTAAAGTTTTTTATTTATATAGCTTTTTATAATATTATAAAAATATTTACTTAAAGTACATATTTTAAAATATATTAAATAATAATAACTTATAAGATATAATTAATTTCTTTTATTTCGTTAATAAACATTTTAAAAAAAGCTATTTTAATTTCGAGATTAAAACTTAAAATTAAATGTTTAAAGTTTTTAAACCATTTAATACCTTTTATAAAAATTTTAATATTTTATTAATTAAATAAAAGGATAAAACTAATTTTATCATTTTCATTTATTAATATTATAAGTGTATATATATTTATTATAAATATTTAAAAAACTTACATGGTAAATATAAAAGTAAAAAGGATTTTTATCATTTTAAAGCTTATTAACTTTTTATTTTAATAATTTATATTAATAAAAATGATATACTTTATATTAAATGTTAAAACTTTAATTATGTTTATTAAAATAAAATTATTATTATAACTTACCGGCATAATTATAATTTTATTTTAATAATTATAATTATATAATTATTAATATTATTTTATTATATCACCGATTATTACATAAAATTTAATTATTTAATATATTAATAATTTATTATTTTAATCATATAATTAAAAGTTTTAAAAAAAATCTAATATTTATTAATAACATAAATAAAAATAAGCTTAAGTAAAAGTTTATAATATATATTATTAATTATATTTTTTTTAATAAAAATTATCATTTATAAAAATATATAATCACATTTTAAGTTATAAAAAACTTTATTATTTTAAAT
Source organism: Hypomontagnella monticulosa (assembly GCA_902825475.1). Classification (NCBI taxonomy): domain Eukaryota; kingdom Fungi; phylum Ascomycota; class Sordariomycetes; order Xylariales; family Hypoxylaceae; genus Hypomontagnella; species Hypomontagnella monticulosa. The sequence goes on along the minus strand of CADEBF010000011.1, from coordinate 518,062 downwards.
CATGATAGTAATAATTATATTATAATATTATTTATTTTATAATTTAATAATTATAAATATATTTTTAAAATATAATTATTAACGTTATTATTAATGATAATATTTTTAATATAAAACTTATAATATTATTTTTTATTATTAACGTAAAACTTAACATTTTTAAGGTATACTTAAATAAAAATCTTATTTTTTAAGACTTTTATTTATACGTTTATATTATATTAATTAATATTATTTTTTAACCGTTAAAAAAATAATAAAAGCTTATATTTAATTCGAAAACTTATTAAACGAAAGCTATTTTTATTAACGCATTTTACTTAAAAATAAGTTATTTATTTCGTTATTAAATAATGTTTATCCGTTAAATTTTATTAAAAATAAGTTTTATTTTTATTTTATTATTAATTAATTAACATTTTTTATATTATAAAAATAATTTTTATTAAAAGATTTCGATTTTATTATAAAAATATAAAAAGAGTTAATTAATAAGTTGTTTGCTTATATTTACTTTTATAATGATAATTTTATATTTTTAAAAAAAAGTTAAAAAAATGTTACGCGTGATCAGAAAATTTAAATAATATGTATAAATTAAAATGTTAAAAATAATAATCATAATAAAAAATTTAACGTAAAAGATTTAATAGATTTAAATAAAAAAAAAATAAAAAAACCTACCATTTTTATAAAATTAAAAAGATACATGCTTTTATTAATAACGTTATAAATTATTTAAAAAGAAACATTCGAGATAATATGAATTTATTTTAATTTTTTATCGTTAAATTTTAATTATTATAAAATATAAAAGCTTTAAAAGATGTTATCGCTTTACTTTTAATGCTTAAGTTAATTTATTATTAAAATTTCATAAAAAAAGTAAGTTTTAATAACGTTATTAATGTTTGTGATCATTATATAATAATTTATGTTAAAAATAATATTTTTTATTAAAAGTTTAAGCTTAAAATTTTTAATGTAACTTATTTATACGAAATCGTAAAAGAAATAAATAAAATGTTATAATTAATTAATTCGATAAATCCTTTTATAATTAAAATAAATAATAACTTAATCGTTGAACTTAAAAAAATAAATTTTTTTATTTTAAGTTATTATTAAATTATTATTATTATAAAATATTATTTAAATTAAAATTAAATTAATATTAATGTAACTTTAATTTAAATAAAAAATTTAAATAAAAAATAAGTTATATTATTAAATATTATATTTTACCACTTAAATTATATGAATAATTTTAAAGCTTAATTTAATAAAATTAATATAAAATTTATATTATAATTATTATATTATCTCGGCGGTGAAAACGGGATCGGTAAAAATATAATATTTTATATATTAATAAAAGCTTTAAAAAATAAAAATACTTATAAATATTTATATATTATAATTTTATTAAATAATATTATAACTTATATTAATAATTATCATAGCTAAACCCCTACGGGGTTAACCCCGCGCACTTGCAGCGTTAATAAAACGCTGTAGGTATAAAAACACTACGTTCCCGGGAGCGCTTACGCGCCCCGACTTAAAAAAAGCAGCTCTTTATATTACTTTTAAATCAAACCGTTAAAACATAACTCGTGACAATAATACTATCATTTATTTTATTATTTTATTTTAAAAAAATAAAAGAAAAAGTATTAATACCGTAAAAACATTAATATAAAAAGAAATAAATATTTTTATTATTAATAAATGCTTGATAATATTTAAAAAATTATTAATTAATATTTATATATAATTATAAAAAACTCGAAAATAATATAAACTTAATTTTAAAAGCTTTTTTATTATTATTTTATTTAATAATTTTTATTAATTCGAATTAATATTAAAAAACTTTTTATTATATTTTAATTTTTTAACATTATTTATTATATAATAATAAATTAATAAAAAATTTATGATAAAAATATTAAATAATTAATTTATCGGTTATATATTATGATTTAAGTTTAAATTTATAATCATTTTAAATTAATAAATAAAAATAATTAACTTTTTATTAAATTTATTATTTACTTATTTATAATAAAATATATAAATTAAAATTAATGTTATTTTTTTTAATTTTTACTTAATAAAACTATTAAATATTAAGTTTAATTAATATATTAAAACCATATATTTTTTAAATATATTATATTATTTAATTAATCTTTAAGTTATATTTACTTTTACGAGAAAATAAAATTAAAAAATGTAGATTTTTTTAAGTATATTTTAATTAATATATCTTATATAAAAATTATAAAAATTATATATAAATAAATAAATAATTTAAAAATTAAAGTTTTTATATATTTAACTTTTATTAAAAATATGCTTATTAATATTATTAAAAATACATATTAAAGTTTAAAAATTATAAATAAAATATAATATATTACTTAAAAATTTATATTTAATTTTAATAATAATCTCTTTTATATTATTCGCGATATTATAATAATTATGCATTTATTAAATACCATTTTACTTATATTTAAAACCATAAAAAATTTTTAATTTATTAATTTAAATTATAAATTACTTCTTATATTTTTTAATTCGATATTATAATAAAATTAATATTTTAATTATTTTAATTTTATATTTATTTTTATTTTTTATATTATTAATTATAAATCGTAAAACTTAATATTAAAAAAACTTTTTTAAGTTTTATTAATACGAGAAATCTTATTAAAAAATTAAATTTCATTTCGACATATGTATAATTATTTTAAGTCATTAATTTTAATAATTTATATTTATTATTAATAATTAATTTTAAATATTAAATAAGTTTTAAGTTTTTTTTTAAGCTTATTAAAAGATTTAAATGTATATTTTAATTATATTAAAACATTATAAAAAAATATAAAAAAACATTAAATCATATATTATAATTTAATCTCGGTTATAATAATTAAAAAATTATTAATAAAAAAAGTTATTTTTTTATGTTATAATATTTTTTATATAATAATATTATAACCGAGATTTAATTTATTTAATATTATCTTATTATTTATTTAAAATGCTTATTAAATAAAATTTTAAGTTATAATAAATCGAGTTAAATTATTTTTATATTTATATAAAAATACGTTATATAAATTAATTAATATATATATATATATTAAAACATAAAAAGTCCACTTTTTAATTAATTAAAAAAGAATTTAATTAACTAAAAGAAAAAGTTACTTATTAAAACTGAATTTCGCGGGGCTTAAAGCTATAAAAAAAACTGCCCCATAATAACCCTCGTAAACTCGGGCATTATTTAAGTGAAGAGCTAAAACACAAACAACAATGATCCGCTAAGTGAACAGCTTATTCTTGCGGGCTCTCACGTGACATTTCAGAGTCACCTGATTCATACATTTGAATAATGCATGGTTATCTACTACCCGCCACGATGAGTCAGCAAGCACATTCGTGCCGCAGGTCTGACATCTAGATGTTGCCTTATCGACAATTCATCTTCACCTAATTCGCATTCGCGTAATCATGCCTCATCGCAAACGCGCAGAGCTCCTCGACGCCGCCACGACCTTCTGCTCGAGCTTCGCACAGAAGAAATCTCCCGACGAGATTCTGAGCCACTTCTCGACCGATGACGGCATCTTGGCATATGAGCACGGCCTCAAGGAATTGGCTCCGTTCCTAGGCCGCGAGTTCCGGGGGCGGCAGGGCGTGCAGGAATACTTCGAGATCATCTCGTCGTGTCTAAGCTACGAGGATATGCGGTTCGCAGACTATATCGTAGATGCAGCAGAGAACCGCGTCGCAATGCGCGGCATGGCAAGGTTCACGTGGACGGCGACAGGCGACAGCTGGGATGAGACGTTTGCTTACGCGCTGAAGTTTGATGACGAGCGGAAGGTCACTAGTTATGAGATCTGGGCAGATTCAGGCGCTGCATATCTCGCCAGTAAGGGTCGACTAGAGGAGTTGCGGGTAGAATGAGCATCCAGCCTACCCATAACTACTACTAGGTGCCTAATAACCCTGGAGGTTTATAAATTTAACATCATGTAGCTCTCACCAGAATCAATTGAGACTTGGACGACGACGATTAACGAGAGCGTTAAGATTATTATTTTTGGTAAGGTAGGCAAAGCCTAACTCAATATCAAGGGGTGACAGCAATGTTGGTCGCTGATCGGTTCATCACTAGCCACTGTCGCGGTTGGTAGATTTACATCATAAATACAAGATATCTTATCATGTGCCTCTAGGAATCATCCAGAGGCATCGTCTCATATACAATACTTGATTCTAACCTAAGTTCATCTGCATCACGCCTTTCGCTAGCTATCTCGGCTTTCAACTATACGAGCAACTCACAGTCCAACCCTACATTTTTAACTTCTCATGATGAATCCTCTCATACTAAGTAGTAGAGGACAAGTCCGTACCCTCAGACAATGGGTGGCATTTAACTCTCCTAGATTCCCTTTCCTCTCTTACTTGTAGCTTCTTATTTCCTCTTCGCCTCGGTCTCACCTTCCGTGACGACCTGGTCGCGGTCCCAAAGCAGCGCCAAGGCACCAGCAGTCTGACCACCGAGGATAGTCCAGATGGCAGCCTTACGCGCCGCATCCCACGTCGAGGTTCCGGTAGCCTTGACGTTCAGGTACAGGGCCCATAGAAGCATGGGCGTGTTACCCGCGTACAAGTCGTATTGGTAGAAGTCGGCAACCAAGGGAGAAAGGTCGCCGGGACTGTAATTCGCCGAGTCCGCAATCGGCTGCTTGAAGATGGGATAGGGCACAAATGTGCGCGTGAAGGTGACCTGCTCGAGGAAGGGGGCAATGCTGGGGAATGCGGAGGCAAGGGCGGAGCGGATGGGGCTTGGCAACAGGGAGACGAAGACGAACGGTGCGTGTGTCACGACGGCGGCCGTTAAAGCGAATTGGTAGACACCCGATACGGCTGCCATATAACCCTTACCGGGTGTAGTAGCCTTGCCATTGGCATCCTGAGGGGTAAGACTCCCAAGCCCGTAGTAGCAGGCGTTGTGGAGGATGTCTTGGATAACAATTGTCCACTACGGAGATCGGTTAGTCTTGGATAAACAGCACTTGAGGATAAAGTGGGGAATGATTGTAAGGGTTAGAGGGGTTGGCCAATTCCATCTCTCAAGTCCGATGACATCTCCAAGAATTGTGTAAAATCCAAGCAAAAATAGAAATAAATAAAGAGGAACTCGAGTCCACCTACCAGGGGAAATGGCACCCAGAATGCGATCCAGCTGTAGTGGGTGGCAGGGCTGAAGAGCGACGGCAGACTCATGAAGATAGTGGGGATGACGAGTGACAAGGTTATAGATACGGGTATCAACGCCAAGTCCCAGAGGTACACGAAAAGGTTCTGACGTGCGACTTCACCCTTGATCTTGCCGCCGTTGCCATCCAGCTTCGAGACGGGTGACGTTAGCAAGTGCAACGCGAAGTATACCGGCACGGCCAAGGCCCACGACACCTTCTGGTAGATCAGGCCAAGCGTCGCAATCCAGCTCACAGCACGGCCACGGTTTCCGGTTCGTCGGCCTTCAAGCACGAGTAAAGTCCATCCAGCGACGAATTGGCCCATAGAATCAATGTAGAAGGCCCAGGTGCTGTAGCTGGCACCCGGGTCATCGACCAATGACGCGACAAAGACCACTAGGGGTCCCAACTGGCCATCAATTAAGCTGATACCGGTAAATGAGCGTTTGAACGGCGCCGGGGCGTGGAGTAAGTCCGGCGGCGACTCCTTGCCGCTCACACCCGAGACATCCATCAGCACCTCACCCAGCCCATTAGTAGGAATCTGGCCAATGGTGGCCATGAAGCCAAAAAGGCCGAGCGCAGTAAAGAGCGCGGCCAGCGCATATCTCCCTTGGGACGCCTTATCGTGCAGGTTAGCTTGGGTTACATGTTTACTTCACATCCAGACGCGTAACTGCAGATAACGCAATCGCGCTGGAATTAGGAATTACGGTGTAGCCTTACCATGACTGGTCAAATAATCAGGCTGTATTGCAGCTGGGCAGTTGGAATAGGGGAGGAGGTTTTTATTCGAGTTTTAGGAAGGAGAGGTTCTTTAAGAGATAATCAGTTTGGCAATCGCGACCCTCCCCAGTAAAGGATTAGCTCCACTCCCCGGCCGCCGCTCACCGCTAACGGGGATGTAAGAACGGGTGGAAGGTCCGTCCCGGGCCGATTAATCCCGCAGGTTAGGTACTCGCCCGTATCAAAGAGGCCGGTAGATACTTTCTATCTCGCTTCCTTCAGGATCAGGCCGTAGCTGCATGGTAGATAGATATACATGCGAAGCTGATTGTCGAGCGCGGAAATGTGATCAACCAGGGCAGTACTGCTTGCTTGGCAGCATCAATTGATACTATCACGAAAATTTAAGTTGAAGCAAACGCAACCTTCGAAGTTACTCGAACGAGCCACCATAAGTTAAAGCTATAAAGCTTCCTAGAAATATAAGTCAATTGAATTATGCTCACTTAACATGACGTATATTTTTCAGGGTCCTAAGAACAGAGAGATATTGGTATACTGCCTGAACTCAGTGCTAGCGCTTGAGTACGGAGGATTGCGGGGTTAGCCCTAGAGTCGATTAGCGGGATAAAGACAAGCAGGGGTGGATTTTAGTGGATGGGATTGCAGTAAGGTTCGAAATAAGCTTCCTGCAGTGGAGGTTCAAGGGACCTCAGGAGACATGGAGAGCTAGCGCTAATTCTAATGGACTAGATTAATTCTTCTTTCTACAACTACAACAATAATCCACGGATACCCAAAACGCAGGGTGAGTAGACGCAATATAGCTTCGTCGACAGGCTATTGTGAGGGATTGAAGCCCCGTATGTGCCAGGCCCTTACGACCAAAAGTCATCTCTATCCACATAGACATCTCCATTCCGGACCCTTGAGGAGCCGCCTGCTCTTATATAACTGAAGGTCATAGCTGGCCCGACTGGCAGGGAAGCAGATGTTTCTCTCCAAGCCTTGGTAAACGTATTCCCATTGTGGATCCGCGCGTCACCCTCCGCGAGTTGGTCTTCATACTTGTGACCGCACGTCACGAGAGAGTCAATTGCCTTCTTGAAGTTACCGTCGATACCTTCCACTACTCGTTCGAGGTTCCGTATGGTAGATTGCTGATCGGTGAAGTCTGAGATAAGCTGGTTTAATTCTTCCCTCGCTAGCGCTAGCTCTTTTTCAGGCATCGGGAATAGCTGCTGCAGCGAGTTGATTAACGACGTAATGTCTTCGATTAATTGCAGACCATGTTCTCTGCCATAGAGTACCCAACGTGCAATCTTCATCCCACCCACTTTCTTTTCTTTCCGTTGAGCAATAATGTCCTGGATTCTTTTATCTAAGGTGACAATATCTCCACCAGGACTTGCCAAACGATCCTCCTTCTGACCGCGCGATGGTTGGAATTTCTGGGACAAGCTGTGCGATTTCTGGAGAAGCTCAAGGATCTGGACAAGAGTATCTTTCGCGGCTGTAGTTTCATCAGCAGTTGCCAAGGGGCTGCTAAGTTGCGGATCCTCGTAGACTCGCAAAGCTTCTCCCCAGCGTGCAAGCCGTAACTCCAGCATTCTCAGGCGTAGTTGGAAGGTCTGGAAATCAGACCCGAAGTGACGCCCAACCTGAATACTTCCAATTCCATCAACACACGCACCCAAGACCGAGGCTATCCCCACAGCGCCCGCTACGACACCGAAGACTTCGGCCATGTCCTCGTATGTTTAGGTAGGTAGGAATAAGGTAGGAATATGCATTGGGGACCCCAGCCTAAATAGACTAAACTAACCGAAAATTTCTAGGATCGAATCTGCCTTACACTATTGCCTCACGGCTCTGGTGCGCCTACATGCGTCTTCAGTAGTAGAACGACTGGCCAGCCTACCGCCATATAACATCCAATGAAATAGCAATCCCCCCTCCTCACAGTACATGACAAGCAGGCTGAGTTGCACTAGTAAGCAAGACAATTTCCAAGTGGAAAATTGGCTAGGCGCCCCCATCTCCTCATATATTTCCCTTCCACTACTCAGCACAAAACCAATTTTCAATAGTCACGACTGCAGTTCGATAAAAGCCATGCGTGCTACCTGGCCTAGATGCCTGAGCAAACAAGTCCACCGGTCTATTATCAATTCATATCTGGCAACAGCCGTGTTCACAATGGTCATACATACGCCCAGCCATCCACCGGACAACAATCTCCAGAACACGAATACGAATTACGTCAGCAAATCAAGAAGAATAATGAGCGCATGTGGAAGACCTTATCATTTGATCAGCTCGGTACTCGTCGGCAGAATCTTCGACAACCGAGCCCAGACACACGTTGCTGGATTCTAGAGACAAAAGAGTACAGAGTTTGGATTAACCCAGACGAGCTCGACGCCCATCATGGATTTTTCTGGATTAAAGGAAAGCCGGGTGTCGGGAAGTCAATTCTCATGAACTATCTAACCACCGTATCGGCCGATAATGTGAAGGCGATTTCATTCTTCTTCAATGCGCGAGGTCATGAACTGGAGCGAACGGCGCTGGGGCTTTATCGTGCCCTTCTATACCAGCTCATGACCCAGTATGAAGATCTCAAGTGTGTCTTCGCCGAGCTAGACTTTGTAGACCCGGACCTAATCAAACGGAACGGCTGGCAAGAACAGAGCTTGAAGAATTTATTTTCGCGTGCCATTAGCAAACTGCAACGCCGGCGCCTCACGTGCTATATTGATGCGCTAGACGAATGCCCCGAAGACCAAGTGCGAGGCATGGTCGAGTTCTTCCAAGAAATTGGGGTCCTAGCTAGTAAGGGAGGTAGCCGCCTGAATATATGCTTTTCGAGTCGACACTACCCCAGAATTACATTCAAAAAGGGACTAAGTCTAACGATCGAGGGCCAATTCGGCCACTCAATTGATATCGAACGATTTATAGATTCTACGCTAACAGTCGATTCCCCGGAGTTCAGCCAAAATATCAAGTCCCAGATCCTTCAGAAAGCTAATGGGGTTTTCCTCTGGGTCGTCCTGGTGGTCCCGATGTTGAATAAGACATTTGATTCAGGGAGGACGACCGCCTTGAACGAAAAGCTTCAGAGGCTGCCGTCTAAACTGGGTCTCCTATTCCACGACATGCTAACCCGAGATGCGGAGGATGGAGAGGCCATGCTCCTTTGTATCCAGTTGGTACTATTTGCGCGTCGGCCGCTTACTTTGAGGGAACTTTACTTCGCCATTAATGTTGGCCTTGACCGTCACGTCCCGAGAGATACATCCATATCAGAAGACGAAATGTACCGCTACATTCTCAGCTCATCAAAAGGCTTAGTCGAGCAGGTCCGAACTTACTCTCGAAATTATATGCAGTTCATTCATGAATCTGTCCGAGATTTCTTCTTACATCAGGAAGATGGGCTCCAGCATGTACTTCAACAACTTTGGCCTCACTTGGGCACCGATTTCATTGGGCAAAGTCAAGATGCTATAAAGGAAGTATGTCTCAGGCAGATATGCGCCGCTACTGATCCGCAAGGAAGATACCCAGACCGGAATTCCATCCCAGAGGATGAATGGAACAGATTAGCTCCATTCTACAAAATAGAGAATGTGTTGACTAGATTACACCCATTCCTTATTTATGCCGTTATTAACGTCTTGCCTCATTCCAACGAAGCGCAGTCGTATGGGATTCAACAATGGGACTGGTTGCAGAAATTTCCGCTGATTTGCTGGAAGGATTTTTACAACAAACTTGTACGCGAGCGATTCCCCATGTACCGGCATGTAAATGGGAGCCTGTTATATGTGGTCGCAAGTCAAAACCTAATCCATCTCGTTCGTCACTCTCCAGATAGAATGCGTCACTTAGATATAAAAGGGGGCTCTTATGGCACACCTCTAGTTGCGGCGTTAGTAGAAGGCCATCGCGAAGTTGCCCAAGATCTCGCCCTTCAAGTCTTCCTTGATCAGGGACTTGATATTGCAATTGACCAGCAAGACGAGAGATTCTTTGCCCAGCTAAGACGCCGCGAATGGATCTGGCCCTTACAGGAAAATACGTTCATTAATTTATCGATGTTAGGCTGTGCGTCAGCTATGAAAGCGATGTGGCTGCGAGGAGAAGATGTTAATCAGTTAGATGTTAACGGACGTTCACCGCTATTCCATGCCGCCACGCACGGTTCTGTCAATGTGGTGCACTGGCTCTGCTCGCTTGAGGGTGTTGACCCGAACATTACAGATTCTAAGGGTAGTACGATATTGACTTCCTTATGCCAAGTCAGATCGGGACTCTATATGCCCCAAAATATGGAGGTTTGCCATATTCTCCTCTCACACCCGAAAATCCGACCCGACCAACCAGATGGGATTGGGAGAACACCTTTTTCATACGCAGCCAAGAACGGCCATCTGGATATTGCACAGATTCTCTGGTCAACCGGATCTGTTGACCCTAATTCTAGGTGCTCCTACGGAAGAACCCCGCTAACCTACGCGGTATTGGGGGATGAAGAGATAATGGTCGGCTGGCTTCTGACGCTGGACGGCATCGAACTTAATAACGAGGACACCTCGCGCTGCAAAACACCAACAACCATCCAGAGTGTGTTCGTGTTTGACTTCATCTATTCGCGAGAGATTATTAAAGATAGTAGGGACATTGACGGCCGAACCCCTCTCTCGCATGCGGCCGAGGTTGGTGGGCCGATGGTTATAAGGAAGCTGCTTGGAACTAATGAAGTTGACGTTAACTCGAAAGACGCTTCAGGCCGTACGCCCCTTTCATATGCAGCAGAGTCTTGCCGTTGGATAAATGTTGAGGCATTGCTTGCTTCAAGAGAAACCGACACGGACTTGCAAGATATCGAGGGATGGAGTCCACTCCGATGGGCCTTCTCACGTAGAAAGTTACACAAACCGTATCATCTACTAACCGTTTTGAAACTCTTACAGAAAAGGCAAGCGAATGTGGACTTGGAGGCAATTGATGGGCTTACGCCGTTAACTAATGCTAGGCTCCTATTGAAAGATCAGGGCGGATGGTGGACCGGGTTCCAGAAGCTCGAAATAAAAAACTGTATTGAAGCAATGGAACGATACAAACGAGGTGAGAACCTGGAGGTCCTTCTAATTGGATTTTAGATGCACAAACTATTGGCGTAGTCAACATTCATGAATATCAAGATATTGGCAGGAGATGGCCTCGGCATGTGAGGACTGGCAACATCATCGATCAGATTAGGTTATGTCGTAACACTGCAGTGTCGTTGGGGGTCAACCTAGGCGTATAAGTGAATCATGGATAAAGTCTTAGCAATCATTAACTCTAGCTTACTTTTCTATACGCGCACATATACCCGTAAATACTAAGTGGACTTAACTACATATATTATAGGCTGTCAACCCCTTTTCAATGGCTCGCGACAGAAAAGCGGAAAGCGAACAAATAGGTGGAGTCCGTACATAAGACGATGGATTCCACACTACTTAAGAAGCAAGGTTATATTGCGCTATATCAAACGCTGTCGTCTGCCCCTATACCACGAACACCTACCCACAGACCAGCTCATCTGTCGCAAGCGTCGGTCTCTTCGCATCCAAGGTAGGCTCCCTGACACCGTCCACACTATCTGTTTTCGGTAGCTCCGCCTCCACCGTTTGACTTCCCTCTTTATTAATACCATTCGCACCCCCTTCCGCCGCAGCCAGCGCCGCCAGCTCCTGCTTTTTCTTCTCCTTCTTACTCAGACTAATGCTCCCGTTCGCCAGGGCCTCCTTGGGCAGCGGGCGGACGATCGGCTGCGCGATCCACCACGGCCGCTTGCATTTCTTAACTGTTGCGACCGAGCTCTCCGGATCGTATTCCGCATCCTCTACGTCCTCTGGTTTCGACGACCCTTCGGCAGGGGTCTTACTTTCCCCGACTTTGGGTACCGGTTCCGGCTCTTCTATGCTCTTACCCCCCGACTTCTTGTATTCGATCAGACCCTCCGCTATACGGAGCTCCACCATATCGAGGATCTTCTCCACCGCTGGGATATCCCCGGCGTGGCAACGCGCAAGCGCGTCCCGCACGTCTGTGTGCTTCGCTATGAAATGCCGTAGTAGGTGAAATAAGTGAGGGCGAATCGCGACAAGATTCGGTGAGGTACACTTCTCGTTCTTACCACCGCCGCCGCCGTCCTTCTTCCGCTTCTTGCGCGCTGGTCCCTCTTCTTCCTGTTCTGACTCTTTCGCCCTCGCCTCGGCGACCCAACTCTCGTCATCACCAATGACGAATAAAGGTCTCCGTGTTGGCGGTTCCTGTTGTAGCACATGCTTGTGTATGATATCCATATAACGCCTAAACACGGCGTCTATCCGGTAACCGCCCTTGCCATCTTTACCTCGCCAATATTCTCGCCCTTCTTGCCCTGGCGGCGGCGGTTGTGCGAAGATAGCTGGGTCGCTCAGATTGCCCTCGGCGCTCATGACAGCGTCGGCACCGGTGGCCTCAAGACATTGCTCCAGATCGCCATGTTGGAGTATATTGCCATTAGCGAAAATGACAGTCTCTTTGGGTAGGCTTTCTCTTAGGTATCTTATGTATTCCCAATCCGCAGCGCCCGTCAAATGGCCCTTCTGTTCTCGTCTCCGGCCGTGAACCGTAATGATGCTTGCACCAGCAGCCAACACATTCTTAGCATACGCCAAAGTGTCTTCCTTAGTCTCCAATATCCGTATCTTAGCTGTTACGGGTACCGGGAGATTCTCGTGGAGTGTGTTTATTAATTTGTATATGAGCTCTTGATCCTCTTGTAGGAATGCGCCGTAGTGGCCTCGACGCGCAATCCCCTGGGGACAGCCCAAATTTAGATCGACGGCGTCGCAATAAGGCGCGGCAAGCTTCGCCGCGCCTAGGAGGTGTTCTGGGTCGTTTGCGCAGAACTGTACGAAAAGAGGACGGTCAAATGTCGGGTTGCCGTCAAGGAATGGTACCGGCGGGGGGAGCTGTTCAGAATCTGCCGGCGCAGGAGTGGGGGTCGGTGTAGCAGTCTTGGAGCTAGACGGGAGAGACTGTGTCGCCTCAAAATGAGAGTCTCTGTACTTAGGGGTCTCCTCGAATAATCGGGCATGGAACATGGGCGTATAAGCTAAGAGTTTCGCATTTTCGGCCGGACTGAGGAACGATCGAGTGAGCATGCGCCAGGCCTGAAATTGAGCAGTTGTCAGCATTCAAAAGCCCGTAGACAGCACTACACATCTCATAATGATATCCATATAGAAGACGTACGAACTCAGACTGGTCGACCATAGGCGCAACCACAAATTTAGGACTTCCTATACTTTCATAGAAAGCTCGCCCATGCAGCTTAGCCCTGGTCGTAGGCCCCTCCCCGTTTGCCGTGCTCGAAGCCATTGCGACGTATTTCCTGGACAATGATTTCCAGCTAAAGACAGAAGTAATCCAGCGTATACGTGCCCTCCCCAAGACCTCCAGGATGGCGATTTCAAGCAATTAATTATCACTGTAAAAGCGTATCACAAAGTGAAGTTCTCACAGTGGCGTTCATCCACTAAGAAATTCTACGATAATTTTGGTGGGGCACACCCATCGTGCAGGTAAATTATTATGTAATGCTGCATATGGAACCTGCGTTTGCAAACTCTATGGGAAACCTAGAATCCCCTAATCAACCTTAATATTCTTTAAATAGAACGTCTTCAACCTCCACCACCAAATAGGGGTTCACAACGAAGCAATGTCTAGGAAAACTCTCGAAATAGTTATATACTTGTCCCCTGCCCAGACACGTCATACTAACACGCCTTTCGTAGTCCAACGCGACCCCTAAAAATCTTCAGATGAATCTCCTTCAGCCTTGCATGACACCCCCCGCCAGGCTGGGAGCTTCTACCTCGATGGGGGTGGATGCCGGAGAGTCTTGGCATCCAGAAATGAGCCTATGTCATGCCCCAAGAGCGCTGCGCCTCAATTTGTACCCTCTACTTCTCGTATAAAACATCCGAGTACCAGTACATTTTGGAGATCGCGCTTGGCCGCTGCAACCTCTTGGCAAGCCCGCTTAACGCCCTCCGGTTAGATCCAGAACTTCGCTAAGGAAGAAAGAGACCCTGGAGAGCAGGCATTAACTACTACTATGGTACATACAGTACAATAGCATATGTAGGGTAGCACATAATATTAGCATGAGGGATATGCCTTTCCCATGCTCCAATCGGTATGGATTGTAGCGAGAGGGAAACCAGTTTTCACAAATTACAAAAAAACCTGGCAGAATTGGTTAACTTGGATATTGATATTGATTGATATTCACTCTTGTCCCGTCCGAAATACCTAGTGCTCAAATCTCTCACTAATAGTACATTACTTCCATCCGCTAGAGCAAACATCATCATCATCTTGAGTGCCGTGAACGACGATAAGACAAAATGTATTGTTCCTTTCTCGTTCAAACTTTCAAATGGTAACTCCTTCGTGTCCCTGGTCTAGAAAATTAGGATGATGCAACACCCCCTAGATACATACATCTATGCTTGGTTCCAAAATCCAACCTTGCTCAGCTGTATCGTCGAGGGCGAGGTTAGGGATAGGACACTAGACAGATAAAGGGTGAGATGTGCTGTGTGGATAATCCGCCAATGGGACTATAATGACCTTCCCGACCAAGTCGGGCCTCTGCCTGCACGTGCCGACCTAGTGCTATCGTAGTCCCTCCATCGCGAGGGGATACGGGTTGGATTGGTTGCAGGCTCAATTACATCCCCGCCTAACTAAGGCGCCCTCTCCCGGTGCATCGGATGGTGGTGCACTGCTGTATGCTTCCCACACCAGGTATGCTCCTATCAACATGACCCTAAGCCATAGTTTGGGTTTAGGGCGGATTAAGTCCAGACAAAGGATGAGTGCCTATTGCGACTATGCTTCGACAAAGTGACGTCTGCGGTAAAGTCATAAGGATCCCCGCCGTTACAAGTACCGGTGGATATTATAGCAACGAACAGCTTCTTTTCAAGCTCAGAAATAGCACGATAGTGTAAATTCGAAAACGCCGCGACACCATACTATGCTGACCATGTGCAAACGCCGTGGACTCTGAACACTGACAAATACATGATCGCAGGTCTAAGGGCCTTCAATCGAGAATGGAATCATTTTTACTGAGATTTCGTAGTGTACCCCGCTTGTCATCATTAGAAAAAGTGCGTATAAATCTTGGACGTTTCGTGGACTTCCATCTCCTGCAGTTAATGTGTTAGTAGGCGACAGATAGCCGACTTGTTTATATTACTTCAGACTTACCATCTTGAAGCTGTTTAATTCTTCCTTGATCTGCTGAGCAAGCATTGGCGTGAGACGGTTGCAAGTTGCGATCTCACCGCGGCGATCATACTCCCCACTTGGCCATGTGTCGTAGAAGACGATTCGTGGGCTGAAGGTGGCGGATCGTTTGCCAGACGTGCCCTGAGGCGTTGTCGGGGCGCTCTTCGTATCTTGGCGAAGTCGGAGAGCGGACACGAAATAGTCCTCATTGCCGATCGCAACAGATTCGGTCCGCTTGTGGCCCTGGACTTCTTCATTCGGAGTGCTGGGAGCTGTGGAGCTAGGAGAGTTGGAGACGTTAGGGATTATCGGGAGGTCGAAAGTAGGACCTCTGGCTTCGGGTGCTCGGGGTGACGGGCTCGGAGAGTTGCTGCGAGCTAAAGGCACCGTTAGAGACATATAATTAATAGACATGGGTATATCACTCACTTTTCAGAATTCCTTTCCGGATTGTTGCCAGGACTTCAGCTCTCTCC
This sequence comes from Hypomontagnella monticulosa, assembly GCA_902825475.1. Lineage (NCBI taxonomy): Eukaryota > Fungi > Ascomycota > Sordariomycetes > Xylariales > Hypoxylaceae > Hypomontagnella > Hypomontagnella monticulosa. The sequence continues at coordinate 502,209 of CADEBF010000011.1, read as the reverse complement.
TTTTCGCCGCCGACAATACTCTTTCTTGCACCTGAGTTGTCCGTACTCAAGCTTCCCAGGCGATCGGATGATAAGCTCTCTGTTGCATTCGAAGTATCCATCGAATTGTTCTCCAAGTGAGGGAAACCAGTACCACCAGCTGGTTGGGAGTGAGGATCGGCATTTACATTAACCCTTTCACGTTCAGCTTCAACCGTCACCATAGATACGGCGGCTTGGGACGCTTCAGGAAGTTTGACCTCCTCGTTAGGTGCCCCGATGATGGACTTAGGCCGGAATAAACCGACCAACGATCTACCACCTTTCTTCATCCCCCGTCCCATCTTGCGAAGCATAATCGACGCAGATGACGCCGTCGACGAAATGGACAGGTTATCAGTCGATCCGGCGAAGAGCTTAGTACCGGAGTAGATACTGCTGCCAATTCCACCCTCTTCCTGCTTCTGCGCAATTCGTGCTTGCTCCTCCTCATAGAGGTCTTCGGGCCTCGGGTCCTTGTGCAACCTTTGGGGCTCATTTTGCGAGGTCTTGGCTGCGTCAGAGACATCCTGCCCGGTCACTTTCCTCAGTTCGGCGGCGCTACCAAACGAGAACGCTCGTCGTAGTCGCGACGTCTTGCTCTTCGATCTCGCCCCTTTTTCATTTATCGCAGCTAATTGTTTAGCTGCGGGGCTATCCGCCAAACTAGAAGAGGGAGTTACAGGCTTGGCTTGTGACGCCTCCGGTACGTTAGCGGGCGCTGCCGAGTCATCGGATGAAGACCCGGGACCCATGGTTACCGGCTTCGATAAGGGAGATGGGTTGATAGTTCGTTTGCCGACATCAGTTGACGAGCCACGAGGCGGTATGCTGACCAGCTTAGATTGGTCCTGGCCAGGCTTCTTGTCTGCAGAAGTGGAGGAGGTCGAGGCGGGGCTGGCCGTGGGGGGAGATGCATTGGTGTTTCGATTGGCAGACTGTAACAGAAGATCAGTTAGTGATGTTACGGAGGCAAATATTCTCTTGCTGTCCTCTGATTGGACAATCCACAGGGGGGAACTCCCTCATTTTTCTCAGGGTTCGGAAACTTACCGAAGATGGCCTAGAATTACTGCTTCCACTCGAAACAAGACTCTCAGAACTACCGTTGACGGCATGCATTGTATTCCGCTCGGCAGGTACGGTGGTAGAAAGACCAGAGCCACCTCGTGCAGCAGTTTTCTGGTCCTTATCTGAACCACCCTGCTTCCTCGAAGCTGCTAGTGCTTCTAACCGGAATGATTCCTCCGCTTGCTTGAAATCCTGCGGGGTCAGGGGGGTTGGATAATCGGTAGAATTGATTGAGTGTATGCTACGTCGCCGAAATCTTTTAGCTTCCTCTTCGGTGGGATGTCGGTATAGTTGCATATCATCCATCGCTACACCGGCCATAGAACTGTAGGCGCTATGTGGTCGGCTGTTGTTAAGAGCCGCAGAATTTCTGGGCGTTCCAGCCTTCCGATCCGGCACAGCTCGGGGGTTGTAAAGATGAACAACGGTAGCCATGCCAGATCCTGATGGCATCGCCGAACCCTGCGGTTGCGGCGTCTGCATCACACTCGGGGATGAATCTGTATACCTTGGAGATGGCCGCCTATATCGTTCAGGAGATGCTTTTGCAGCAGCAACCTGTGCAAATGTTGGTTGGCCAGACGAGATGTTTAGAGGAGCTAACTGAGGTCGTGATGCGGAAGCAGACGCGGTCCGAGAATCATCTTGGGACATTCCTACAGCCATTGTTGACTGAGTAGAACTATTATTCCCTGGAATACTCGACGAATTTGCGGGATACCGAGAGCGTGCGGCGGCGTTCGGATCCATCATCTGCACGTTAGGTACGTTTGATGAAGAACGGTAAGCACCGTATTGTTGCCATTGCCCACCATTAGCCAGGCTTGGCGTAGTCGTGAACGCATATGGCTGGATCGGGGCGGATGTGTTGCCACGATAAACAGTCGATCCTCCTCCAATACTACCGGATAAGCCATGATAACTATTCCTCTGCTGGTTGCCCATATATGCCTGGTTAGGCTGAGTTCCTGACGGTGCCGGCATGATGCCCGACGATGAGCTGGGTCTGGTCTGAAGCAACGTTACTGTTCCACTTTGCTGAGGGTAGGTTTGGACCAACGCAGCCATATTCACAAAGGTTTATGGCCCAGGCTCGTTGGCAGGACGGGTCCGCGAGCGAAGAAATTCGATCCGACTAGGCAAACGATCGAGTATCGGGTGAGAAACTTAAGCGAGAGAAGACGATCTCTGTTGATGAGGTGAGGCGTCCCCTAAGAAATGCTGTTAGTATGTGATGATCTTCAGATAATTTTCAACTTAGTATGTAAGCCATGGAAGTACCACAGGTAGAATTGTAACTCGCAGGGCTTCGCTTATCTAGGAAATTACACGTACGAGAAAACTGCACACCTTGATATAATACCGACTCCTGTAATTAATACGCTCGACGACGTAGGAATATCGGCCGAGTGATGACAAGAGGAGCTAGTTGGGATGACTAACGATGGAAACTGGTGAAAATTGTACGGGCGCCTGCGACCAAAAGGGAAACGAGTGATGATCTCCAGAGAAGCCTACTATTACCGTAGGCAACCTAACCGAAATGCCGAGTATCTCACGACAAATAGTTCTGGAGAGCGGCTGATTCGAGATCGATAGATATTCAGTGCCACGATTGACACGAAAAGGGACAGACGGTACTCTAGTAGGCGGACATGGAAGAGGCAGTCACAGGGGTCCTACTCGTGTCGTCGGCCGAGAACGAAGGAGAATAATGGTGTTTTTGGATTTTTCTGATGTTTAATAGATGCGAATGCCTCTTAACGGGATGGCGCTGGATAGTCCGAGACAGGCACCAAAGGGGAGGGCTCGAAAGGAGACGTGGGCAATGCTAGATATGGGAAAGGGATGTCAATAGAAAAAAGGGTCCTGGGCGAAAGGGGAACCGTGTGATAATCACAACAAAAAAGAGATAACAGAGTGCAATTTCTGAATAACGCTATGTACTATGGAGGTAAGTAAATAGGGAATATGACTGGGGGGTAGGAAGAAGGAGAGAGATGGGTGTAAAGGGGGGAAAGAGAGTTGATGTTATTCAGAAGTGCATCGGGATGGAAAGGGAAAGAAGATTGGAAGTTGAGGTTTGAATTCTGTCTTTCTTTCTTAGCAGTAGGCAGTTTCCCAAAAATCCCCAAAATCCCTAAAAGCTAGGAGAGATATGGATAGCGCAGCATAGTGTTGGATCCAATTCAGGTACTACCCAGTAGTACCTAGTAGCACTCAGTACTACTAACTTGGGCGATGGAGACAGGTGGACCATTAGCCCAAGCTAGAACCCCGTGTAATCGCCGCCGGTTGTGCTCAGGTGCTAGCTAGATGCAGGTAGATTGTACGAGGGAAATACCCACTGTAAGTACCAGTTTCCCTCGTGGAGTAGGTACCTGTACGGAGCAGACATGGACGCCTGTGGTATTTTAGTGGATCTGGATCACGAAAAAGGGGTACAACATGAATGTATTTAACCCACGTAAGGTACGGTGCATGCCTTACATTGATTACCTACTATGTAGTATCCTACCCGTTGACCTGCCTATATTGACATTAAATTTCATTAATAAAACAACAATACCTTTCTCCTTTTTTTTAGTTGACCATCTAGCCACTTAACTGAAAAAAGTGACACACGCAGATGCTAATAGCATAGAAGCATAATATATCACCGAGAAGGAGGCAAGATTATCAACAGCCAAAAATCACACGCATATATTCCCACCCATAGCACGATCCAACATAGATGTAGATATGGGCTGATGTATGTATGTAGGTGACTTAACTGCATGACATCCATGGATATTACAACTATTTTCGACACCGCCTATTCAATACGCTGATATCCCCTAATCACTTATCTAGCAATTCCATTACAGTTCAGCATAATTATTATTCACCGAGCAGGTAGATAATAGGGGGTACGCTAACAAGCGTTGAAGAGCCTGGAGAGTGGCGTTGTTGTTGTGTTTGTAGCAGTTACATGTACATGTTTTTCTCATGGGGTCAAGTACCGCGACAGCGCTATCTCAGATTACAGGGCTCTCCTGTAGACACGATGCTAAACTGCATTCATCCAAGCCCGTATGCCAATTGGCCTCCACCCTGGCGGGATTGTTGATGAGACAGGGAGCGCTACCGGATGGCGATTGGTTCTGTCCAGTCGCGCTAGACAAGCACGACAGGGGACCGGAGGGAACGCTTTACATGCTAAGCATGACGCGGCAGCCGTACACAGTACAGTACATATAAGCAACTTGAACCCGGAGAGATTTCGCCGCACATCATTCTGCACCCATGGTTCGATTGCCCTCGTCCAAGAATCCTAACAATGCGAGCGCTATGCTCGTAGGTGGGGAGTGGGTTCTCTAGCGAGCTTCGAGAATACCTAAGTATCTGGAAGTTCGGACATAATGAACAAGCAATCATCGTCGTCGTACAACAAGAGCCGAACCTCGGTGGACATGCTGAATCCACGTAGCATACTTTCGTTGTGTTAATCCAGGGAAATGACGTGACCGTCGTACGCAGAGGTTCAGGCTGACTTATACACCACATATGTGTGAATTCAGACGATGCATCACCTCCCTCATAGCGCGCAGGTAAAGATCCTAGCTAGGGACTAGTATGTAAACTGTGGCACCATGTATCGTCTTTTGTCTCTAGCCAATCTCGATAAGACTCAATGTCTTTAGACTACAAAGTCTCCCCGCCAATGCCTCTATACTGGCACTTGAGATATTCATAAGTTGGGGCGTCTCCTAGATGAAACCGAAGAGCAGCCAGGTGAGAGATCTAGGTGTAGTATAGGTATGTCGTCAAGCCCATCCCAGCCCTCCGAAGGGAAAAAAACACAGATCTATAATCTAAGCAGATCAACCGGCAGCGCACGAGAGAAATATATTTGATAGATCAAGACCAGATAAATAGGTAATGAGTCCAATGCCCAGTCTTCTTGTCTTGGGCGTTTTCTAGTTCTCTCCAAGTACCGAGGTCTATATGATGTACCCGTCGCACCGTGCGTATTACGCAGGAGTCGGAGCATCAGCGGCGATCATTCATTTCAAGGAGTCCAAAAGGAGCATCTCGTAGGCCATAATGCCAACTCTCACTGGAGATCAACACTACCTTCTACCCAAAGTATTCATTTCAGCCATTATTGGTAATTATGCAGACGGAATTGTGTGAAAGTAACACACATTAGCGCATCCAGCCTCACCTCCCTGTATGAGAAAAGCAGCAACGTGCTAGAGACCAGTCGTAAGCCGTCGTAAAACCATGACGACTCATACACATAGTATGAATACTCAACCATTTGTAGATATTTGGTATAAGTTCGGGTGGAGACTATGAGTATACAAACGTCGAAATGTATTTCATCAACAGCTGGAGTTCCCGCACGGTAGTCTGAATTCCGACTATGCAATTAACCGACCGCGGGCCGGGATTCATTTTTGGCTGAGAGACGCTAGGTACAGCCCGAAGCCAAGTGGTGTCAATACTACAAAAAGCGGCGGTGTTTCTCTCAATAGGGATTCCCCTACCTTAACACCTCTCATGTTCGGTGTTTTTCATATTCATCATCTAGTGCCCACTATCGTCAAGCCAGATCCACAGCAATTCGATCATCGATCCTACGATCTGTTAAGAGAAGCTGAGGCCAACAGGTTCCCAAGCGTTATGACGAATCGGTTAGGTGCAAATCACCATCGCGCCAGCACAAACGGACCAGTTACCATTCCGATGTCCTTTTACCAGCAGGTCAAAGATCCATCAGTGGAGAGCCCCCCTTTTTTCCCCACGCGCATCAATTGATCTTAGTATTTCTATTATTTTTAGTTGAACCCGTATTAAGCCCCTATGTTTCTATTTTTTTTGTCTTGTTCGGAGCAAGATCTACATAATCATTCATACTTCGTATCAAGCACTTGAGTGGCCTTGTCTCTTGAGTTATTACGTATCTCGAAGTTGATTACATCATGCCCGATCGTACTAGTGTTCCTTGAAGGCAATGTTATGTAAATTTCCACCAGAAAATCCATCCTAGCTTTCGTGACCTAGACGCCTCCAAGCAAGCCCATACATACGGAGATAAAAAGGCTTGCAAGGGTGTGTAAACCGGCCACCAGGCGAGTGGGAGTGAGAGTTTGCTTCAACCGTTAATATCTAAGTTTCAAGACGGCTAAGTCCCTGGCTACATGTACATGTAGGCGGGCTGTAAATAAGATTCCGCCTTAGGGACAAGCCTATGAACAACGAGTCGAAACGCCACTCGGCGTCCGGCAGGGAAGTTCTACCTGCAATTTTAGGTTTGGCGATATGCGGCAACAATTATTGTTGTAACAGTAATGGTAGTTTCAGGCGGCTATTCACGATATATGTCCTATAAATTCGAGAAGCTCTTCACCGCTTTACATTACTAAGGCGTCACAGCAGGGGTCAATATATGCTGTGGTGCTTCCATGCAAAAAAACCAATGGTCTTCGGATGACTGAATATCAAGGTCTTCATTACACCACAGACAACTCTAGTGTACCGCCGCCACGGCATGGTTGAAGGATAAAACAATCCTGGAACTGACGCGGATAACTCGCCTTTTATTCAGTACGTAAATGACCAGCTTGACACGAACAGAGAGTGTGTCAATGCCTCCCCATATAGGTCCATTATACAGCTTTCGACTCACATCCCAGACAGTTCCCCTCAATATAGACATGGCAATCAAGGAATTATTCAATACTAAGCATATGATAATAGCCCTGTTCGTATCATAGAATGCTACATATCTCCCGAGACTCCATTCCATAGGCCACCAAGGTTTACAGTATTGCTAACTCTTTGCTTTTTCAAGCCCATTTTTAGTGTGGATATCCCGGTAACATTGGTAATACATATGAGACCGCGACGGCAGAAAACAAGGAGTTGTGTTTTTTTCCCTAGATCCACGATACCCGATGTAATGGCCATGGTCCCTGGATGCACCTAGATGTATTGCAGTCCCATTGGTCATGTGTGTGTGGTTTGAAGGCACATCCATGCGAGATCCCATTATCATCAAAATAGTTGCACTCGTTACTCCTCAGTCAGCAAACAAATACATATATACATGAGGAGTTCACCGCTATCTCGTCGACGCGTCTGGGACATATGGACCCATAGCACCTCGAGCCACAGAAGTGCCAACTAGTCGTTCTCCAGATTTCGAGTTGTGCGGGAGACAATGTGTCACTATTTATTGCGCGGCCCAAGAGAGATCGTCTCAACGCCATCTCCACAGCCCGGAGTTCGATCCAGGAACCCACCTACCCAGATCTCGTCCCAGAAGTCGGGATCCTAATTTATCTCGAAACATAAAGCTGCTTGGCCCATCCCCTCGCTCGCGTAACTAAAGCCAAGAAGGCAAGTTCGCACCTGACCTCGGGGTCGTCAAGACCCCTCAAGTCAAACGGCGTATCCCAGCCACTCGGGCGCCCAAATGGCGTTCCACGAGTGAAGTGTCACGGCTCGACCCCGGTGGCCCGGACCTGAAAAAAGCTTGTCGCTCCACGGGTGTCGGCGTCCCGTGTCCTGAGGCACCACATACCCAGCACAACATGACTGATCCGACATTCCTTCCTCGGTCAGGTTGAGAAGCGTTCTATTGGGGTTTCCTCGCCAGTTACGCGTAATTGGTGTTAGTCTTGTGCCTCTTAGTCCCAGTTATGCCCAGCTTCTTGGAGCCGACGTACAGTGCTCCCCTCCTTCCACGTGTCGCGATTCCTGAATTTGGGGATTCGAAGGCACAGCTCGGCGATCACACCTAGGGAACCTGCTCTCGTCCTCTCAAGACACGCTCCGAAACTTGGGTTCCCGTACCTAGCCCGCGCCGTGCCTGTGTATCGTGTTTAGGACTGGAGTCGCGGCTAGCGGCTTCCAAGTAGCGTTGCTTGCCGCGGGTACATCGGTGATACGATGGCTGGCATCTGCTACCGACGGCTGGAAACGCACTATGCCGAGTCAATCGGAGATAAATGTACGGTAACAATGCACTATTACTTACTGATGCGAGATGCCGGTACGCGGGGAAGCAGACCAGCAGTGTATGGAAGGAAAAATCACCGATTCATCGCAGCCGATCGCAATCTGATACCCTGGGTAGCTTTCTGTTACTCAGTAGTGACTGGTCGAAGATCGCCTCAGGAAAACGCTGCCGCTGATTCCTGCTTATGCTCAAGTTATATAGAAAAGCTACTAGGAAGGTAGGCGCCATCGACGCAACAAAATTACATGCATACGTAACCGTTATAAATAAACATATATGCGCATTCACAATCTGCCTGATAAGTTAGGAGCTAGAGTCAATATTTGGGAATGGCTCAATTGAAGCGAACGCGGCTAACCGCTACTCACCGTGTTTCTCAGTACCGAGTGTAACACGGGAATTGCTGGTATCCGAGTTCTGGGACCGGGGGTGTCTTACAAAGACACGCAGGATGGCGCCTTCGTTTAAAATAATCCACGTAATCTACTGCCTATTGATCTAACATAACTGTGGAATATATCAAAAATATAATTCTTTCCCACCCCGCGCACTCCTGATCGGGGCCCCGGATGGGAAGGGTTCCTACTCTTAAAGTTAGGGGCCAATGCGAATCAAACCAGGTTCTCTTTCTGTCAAACCCCATAGGCTTACTTTACTTCTATATAAGACATCCCTAAACTTGTAAGCCATTAGACTATGTAACATCTTAGAACCTATATCTAGTTTCTTCTAGGCATCGATGGCGGGTGTAGCGAGGCGGATTAAATGCAATGGCCATCACCTAGAGAGAGCGTCCCTCATACGAAATCAAGCTATCAAAATAATATACACATTTACCATATAAAGAAAAGCCCAATGATAGTATAGCATGATTGTTCTTTTCTACTTGACTCTATGAGAAACTCTAAATAGAGGCCTCGCGCAAACTCGAGTATAGCTACGCATGGTAGCTATGGCTTGAAGTTCAATAAGCTGGCAACGTTTATATGACTCCGGACAATGTCTTTCGGTCATTATTTAGGTCGCTACCTACGATTCACTTGCGTGTAGCTCCTTTTCAGGAAGGTTTGTTGTGGGATATTTTGTAAGCTCTTACTATGTAGTATATGTTAACAGAAACGCTTCTTTATAGGGGTCCATTTCAACGCAAACATACAAGACAGGAATCGATAGGAGCAATTGAAACAGCTTTAGGTGTCGGGTACCATAGTCTCACAGGCCAAGCGCCAAGGGTACATACCTACCAGCAAGCCACTACCATCCGGTTAGCTCTCTCTAAACTGTATATGCAAGATGCCCTACGCACGTAGGGATCGAGGGGTATAGGTCTCAGTAGAAATCAGGGTGGTTATGTACTCCTTGTCTACACCAAGGAGCAAATCGCTATGGGGTAACCACTCTTATGGCATAATGAAGTCTATACATGATCCTTAATGCATGAAGAGGAAAGTATCCTTCGTTACCTGCTAATTGTTGATAAGCTCTCCGGCAATGGTTCCACTAGGGTACTCCAGCCACTAGACTCCGGGAGATAGAGTAGGTGCATCTTGAGGTATTCCGTCTGTATAGATCGAGTATGCACACTCCCTTCGTCTCGTACGTGGTAAGCCGATCGGTTATACCGCCATCTAGGTACCGGGGATATTAGTCTGGCTGATCGGTATCTTTAGCATCAGAGCCTCTCATGGAATGATGAAGAACGGAGTGGGTTACTGGTAAATGTGCAATAAGTATCAACTCGGGAAAATGTAGTGACAAGAGTTTCCGGTTCCATTAATTATCAATCCGTATCGCGTATCTCATCAAATTACAGCATCAATACATGAGGTAGGTAGACATAGAGTTTTGATCATAAGTCATCCCGCGCGTGCCATCTAAGTGCGCCGTCGCAATCCATTAATTCCATCTCGCAATTGCAAAAGTGCAAAGTGAAGATAAGTCTGTGTCAAACAGAAAAAACTGCAATCGTAGCTTGAAGGTCAACTTCGAAGTGAGAAGGTCCAGTCTAGTCCTTCTTGAAGGCAGATTTGATATTAGACCACCCGCTGAACAAGTATTGGTCGCTGTGCCGTCCGCAATAGGTGTAACCGTTCACGGTAGGTGAATGCGGCTTCGACGAACCGGATGACTTGCGGTTCTGCGAAGAGTGGTTGCTCAATAGCTTGCGGCAGTCCTCAAAATGGCTACTCCTAGGAGAATCCTGCGGATGGTTAGACTTTAGAGCGGCACGAAGTAACGAGCAGTGAGCGTTTCCACGAACCTTCTCCTTCTCCGAGTAGTACGAGGAAGCATAGCTGTCTTGGCGACGGTGTGAAGTGTCGCTGGGACCTCCAATGTTAAGAGGGGCGGGACGAGGCATATTGATTTGGGGTAGTTCGATATCGACGATGTGTATGGATGGCGGGGTCGATGATAGAGCTCCAATTGGATGAAGGGACGGACTCGTAATGCCAGACGGACACGGATCTATCAAGATAAAAAGTATCTCTTGAATGGCTGTAGTATGTCGATTGGCTAGAGTCCAATTAAGTATGATGCAATTTTCGTTGTAAGCTTCAAGCTTGGGTATATAGGTAGCTATCGAGGGACAACTAGGTCAAAGATAGATACTGGAATGAATGCCCTCCAGGGTTGCTAGTCTGGCACGCCTGGTGCAGTTATTTATGACTGTGGGATAAATATAAGGAGTCAAGGAGACTTAGATCTTGAGGATGGGAAAGCTAAATTCGCTGCCTGGAACTGGGAGCTTATATACATGTATTCCGTCGACAGGGAAGCTTGGCGGCTCAAATGATGGGCGACTTGGCCCGACGTAACTAGAGTGCTGATTAGCATGCGTACGAGGGGCACGAAAACAAGGGTGCCTGGTTGGACGGCCCTGTGTAAGGCAATTGATGCATGTGTTATCTATCCTCATGGCCAATGGGTCGGCGGGACGAAGGAGCCTCTAATGCAGGAAGATGAGAAAGAGACGGTGTATGACTGAGGCCAGAAGCGATGCTGTTAGTCACCCCCCGCAAGTGATCTTCTCTTGAAAGTGGACCGAATATAGTCAGCCCTATTAAAACTGGCCGTGCCGTGATACCCAGCCAAGACACCCTATGTACGTATTCTGATCGAGTCGGTATCCATCCTGGTTAGATGGAAGTCGGCTCGGGTAGTCGGCGTTGGGTATGCTTGTTTGTTCCTATGTTCGCTGCCCGAAGAAGATGCTTGACGGAATGACTGCATTGGTACTTGTTCATGATGGTTTTTTTTTTTCTTTACCTGAAACTGAAACAATAACTTGAGGGAGCCATACGTACGTATGGAGCGCTTTCTTTCGAGGGCCAACTTATACTTCGACGTCTTTACTTAGAGATAGCAATGAAGGTAGTCAATGCTATAGGTAAGGTACTACAAAGAAAGTGTCATGCTGGTTGAAATGTTGAATTTTATTAGACGGCGGAGATACAAAATTCTGGATATGTTCGGATCATGGATGCCATTTCCATTGGCAAAACAGCGCATATGTTGTGTCGGAGCATATGATCAAGAATCAATAGACTCAAGCGCAGCCTGCATCACGGATAAATGGCACATAGTGCTTGCTTCTAAGGTTCGAGGTGCGCGAACCACCAACCACAGCTGTTCCCAATGATTGGAGCGTGGGGAAGTGGAGAGGAACCACTGTAGCCACTAGGATCATTGCAGATAGGCTGAGATAGCTGTCTTGTTGCCTTACGACAAACTGAGTCAAAGCTGATACTGGCGAACCAACCCGAGGCGCATGATCATAATTGTGTAAGGTAGCGTCGGTAGCAAACTGGGATTAGTCAGATGAAATAATCTTGGAAGTGAGGCTCTATGGATTTGGAATTGGGAATGCTGGTCAATTGATCCGATTCCCATCTTTCCAATGTTGTTGTCAACCTCGACACTCAATCGATTCAACGTTGAAGCTAGTCGGTATTGCTTCATACTTGTGGATAGAATCTTACTGAGTACTTTAGAGTAAGCAACTTTGGAATTGGTTATTCCTAATTCTTAACACAGAGTTAGAATGGTGGTCTTTCTTTAAAACTACATACTGCTTGGTGAGGCATGTGTGAGCTTAAGCGTGCGAGACATTGTTGGCACTGTATTCGTTACTAATACGAATGACTCCATTGATGCCTCAGGATCAAAATTGTTCGTCATCCAAAGCTAGACATCGGAAAATCGGCAAGGCATCCATGTGGACTAGAAAAAAACACTGGGTCAACACGTAATCAATCTGTCCCTCGTGTCAACTGGTACATTCATATTTGTACCCACGCAACCACGTCCCTGACCCTTCCCGGCGGCTCATAGGGCTGATCTTGAGTTTTGAGCCGCATTCGTAGCGGCAGCGACATGATGCAAATCTGGGGATGGTCCCTCAAATATATTCGCATCGAAGATGATCAACTTAAATTTCACATTTAGCCCTATGCGCATCGGTTACTTGCCGTGGGGACATCCAAAATATGTCAATTAGATACTAAATTTACAGGCGACCTAAGTATAGGCCATAAATGATGTGTTTTGGCACTGGTACTGGAGTATGTGTGGAATCTCGAAGATGTTGAGTTTCGATGTCGAGAAATGGGAGTGAAGATGGACGGATTGTCGGAGTCGTTAGGGTGGGAGTTGTTTTGACAATTTTTGGTATGACACGCCAGATAAATTCTTGGCATGTATGATTTATATCATTTGATTGGCTGAGACGGAGCTAGGCCGTGGGACAATTGTGTTTTGCAGTGGCCCGTGCTCCACCTGCCTCTGCAGAGGCGCAAGAAACGCGCGACAAGTGACTACCTAAACCTTACTAAACCCCCAAAGCTCCTTCACTCGCTCAGCTTTGCGCCTTTCACGCTTTTCGATTTTCACGCATCGCCGCTTTCTTCGCATTTTCATCCCATCAACATCTTTGTCCTGGTCGAAACCACGTCTTACGTCGCCGCGTCACATTGATCTTTTACGCCGATCACGCGTCTGCCAATGTCCGACGTTAATTTCTATGCCCTTGTTCATTGTTTGATAGGCCATTTTGCATATAGCATCTAAGGGAACCCCCCCAAGTCTTAACAGTTGTTATGTCCAATCGAGATTCAATCAAGACCCTGTATTCGTCGTAACAATCAACTTTATACTCCTTGTCGAACTTGACACTGGATGTCCCACCATTCCGGCTTTGTCGCGTCGTAGTGCCATCCATCGAGTCTCCCTCTCGATTTTATTAAAACCCGCGAGACCCTCGACAAGTCGTCCGTCTATCATCGAATTCGATATAATACTCTCCAAGATAAGCCACGATAGCGACGGAGACGATCCAAACAATTGAAATATCCTCCTATAAATGCCTGTCTATTATCGCATCACCGCCGTATGACTTGGCTTGGGTACTGGGGGGCTGTCGTCGTTGTCTTGAGCTTTGGGCGCATTCTGGTGTGAATGGTGGTGGTCCTGTGTGATTACCCTTATTCTGCCCCTTGCGAGTTGTTCCTGGGTACGTCCGCTCCGTCATTATTATATCCGGGCAGTCACACTGACAAGTTTCTGTTAGGTGTGCCCGCTCTGGCACGGGTCTGTCTTTGGCAGTCACATCTATAGTACATCATCCTGAGAGGTTGTTTCCAGGTACGCTCGCTCCGTCATAGATTTGCTGTTGTGGCAGCTACATCTTTGAAGCTGCCTTCGGGTGCTCCCGCTCAGACACCAACCTGTGTTCTGTTTCTATAACAGTTATCATCATAGACCCTTACCAACCATTCTCAGGGTCCTGCACATAGCCATAAGACTGCCTCTGCAGTAGGCACATTTACAAGTACTTCTCGGGCGTGTTCACCCTGTCGCCGACTTTCTTCGCCACAGCCACATCCATAGCTCCATATGAGCTACTCCCGGGTGTGCCCACTCCGTCACAGAGTTCACCTTGGTGGCAGCCATACTGATAAATCCTCCCAAGTTTCGGCTAGGTATGTTTACCCCATCACAAATTCGGGCTGTGGTAGTCCTGCTTGCAACTCTTACCCGCAGCCCCTGCATGCTGCTCCCGGGTGCTCTCGCTCCGCCATGAGAAATTATTTCTCGGGCAGTTACACTTATATTCCCCTGCTATCTGCTCCTCAATGCACTCGCCTGCTACAGATTCATCCTAGTGGGAACGACTTGCGACCTCAAGCAGGGCACTTTTCCATGCACCTGTTCCATCACCAATTCGTTTTTGGTAGATCTCCTCACAACCCTTCCCTAGGTGTGCTCCCTCTGCCATGTATTTGTTCCTGGCAGTCACATTTAGAACACCATACAAATCTGCCCTAAGCACAACCTCTTCCTTTTCAGATGCATCACTGGTAGCCCTGCTTTTAGCCTCATACACACTGCTTCTTGTTCAAGCTTCTCAACTAATCTATTCTTCTAATAGTCTACCAGCTACTTGCAGTCCCTTGCAAACTACTCCTGAGCGTATTTGCTCTATCACCAAACCGTTTCTGAGGTAATCACCCGGCTTCACTAATTCATGTAAGTATTCTCGAATTCGTCGACATACTCAACCTTGTTGATGTCCTCAGTCTCATTGTCGTTTTCAACTTCATTGATACCCTCAACGTTGTTGATGCCCTTAGTCTCGTTGCTGTCCGAAACCTTGTCAATGTCTTCTGTCCCGGAGGGTATGCGATTTTGTTGATGTTTCCAACCTCATCAATTTCATTGTCCTCGTTAATATCTCTGGCCTCATTCATTTTCTTGACTTCGACGAGATCCCCGGCCTCGCTGATTTAGTTCACTTTATTAACTATTCCATTTTTATAGTCCTCTGCTTGCTTCTTCGGGACGCCGACTTTCAATATGGCTGGGAAACGGAAGAGGGATTTACTCGATTTCGACCCGAATAAATCTGATTCGGACGATGAGAATTTCGAGCCCGACGTCGATCGTCCACGTCCGAGAAAGTCGCGCCCACACAAAGCTAGCAGGCCTACTATTCGCAAAAAGGGCAAATACCGGGGCTCTGATATTGATGACGATGAGATCGATGAGAGTGAGCAAGAGAACTCATTTGCCGAAGATGATGAAGAAGACGTTGAGGAGCCCGACCCTCCGATTAATGAGAACACCGGCCGTCGTATGCGAAAGGCTGCGACTAAGCACCAGAATTATAGAGAGAGTTCCGATAATGAAGACGAGGATTTGGTTCTAGACTCCGAGGATGATGATAAGGCCGAAATCCTTAAGGAGCCGCCTAAGGAGTCACCTCGCAAGCGCAAACTCATAACGCTTAAGGTTCCACCTAAGGCGCGAAAGACGCGCACGGCCTCTAACGCAAGCATTCCGATTGGAATTCGGCGATCTACTCGAGCACACACGGTCGATGAAGAGGATGCTGAACTGGTGGAATTGTCCAATTCTGGTAGACATGCACGGCCTGCCCGAGCATCCAAGAGTAAGAGCCCGGAGGCTTTAGCACGAGGAGGCCGACCAACTCGTAGTGGTAAGGGCATTAAAAAACCGGTGTCTCCTGTGGCAGAGGCAGAAAGCCAGGAAGAAGAAGGCAAACTACCACAGGCCGAAATTGCCCAGGATGTTCCTCCCGAAGAGGCTAATGTAGCCGAGGAGGATGCAGAGGGTCAAGTGGAGGACCCAGGCGAAGGCGCTGCCCAAGGTCAGGAGGAGCCCATGCAAACAGTTGAGATCAACGACCAGATGGACATAGACGAGGATGATGATGATATTCCCGTCACGCGTAAGACACGTGCCGCAAGAGCTAATCAGTCTACGGCTGCTGATGATGCCCCTGTCGATGATAATCCCTCTAGAAGAACCCGTGGCCGCCTAACTCGAAACTCTCGACTGCGAAAATCAGCTCAGGAACCTAGCAGTGACTTTGAGCCCGGAAATGAGTCCGCAGAAGAGAATGAATCCGGTTCTGAGGCTAATGAGGACGTGGCCGGTGGTGATGATGACGAAGAATCCAGCCCTAGTTCCCGTGGACGAAGATCATCCAGAGGGAAGGGACCAAGATCCACGAGGAGATCGCAACGACGTCAGGAATCAGGAGACGAAGATGAAGTTGATGAGAATGAAGTGGCGGAAGAACTCAAGGATCTTCGACGAGACTCTCGCTCGCGAAGAGAGCGCCGTTCACCTGAAATCCTCCTCGAAAAAAGAGAAAAAACGAGACGTCGCAGAACCCAGCCTGTCAACTATACGATACCGCCTCTTGTTCCGTATCAAGCTGAACAGGAAGAAGACGAAGACCCAGCTCCAACTCCGGCTCGCCGTCGTGGGCGTGCAAACGGGGGCGGTGGCTGGGTCCACAATCTTCATACCGCGGCGGGTGCCATGGGAGGTATCGGTCTTAATGGTGCATTGCTTGGCGGCCCCTGGGGTACAGGTGCCGCAGGTGGAGCTGATTCTGACAGTAGTGACGATGAAGCCAATATGCGCTTTCCAGGGGGCGGTGGTTTACTAGCAAACACGCCTACTTCAGCACTCCCTCCACTTGCACATCCACCTTTGGAAGCCGCCGGTGGTAGTGGTGGTTTGCATGCACCTGCTCCACCGAATGTTGGCAAGATTAAGAATCATAAAGCTCTTGCTGATGCTGACCCCTTAGGCGTGGATCTTAACGTAGATTTTAGCCATGTTGGCGGCTTGAAGGGCCATATCGACCAGCTTAAGGAAATGGTGCAGTTGCCGTTACTTTACCCAGAACTGTACAGCGAATTTCATGTCACCCCGCCAAGAGGTGTCCTATTTCACGGTCCTCCTGGAACGGGAAAGACTCTGGTTGCTCGAGCTCTTGCAAACGCCGTTGGTATCAATGGTCAAAAGATTACCTTCTACATGCGCAAAGGTGCCGATGCTCTTAGTAAATGGGTTGGCGAAGCTGAGAAGCAACTGCGAATCCTCTTCGAAGAGGCTAGAAAGACACAACCTAGCATTATTTTCTTTGACGAAATTGACGGCCTTGCACCTGTCCGATCCAGTAAACAGGAACAGATTCACGCATCTATTGTCTCTACTTTACTCGCGCTAATGGATGGCATGGACGGACGCGGCCAGGTTATCGTGATTGGTGCTACCAATCGGCCTGACAATATCGATCCTGCTCTCCGTCGACCCGGCCGCTTTGACAGGGAATTTTACTTCCCACTACCTGACGCAGACGGTCGAAAGTCGATTATTGACATTCACACCAAAGACTGGGGCGTATCTGAAGGGTTCAAAGTGGCTCTAGCTAAAGACACTAAGGGATACGGTGGTGCTGACTTGCGCGCCATGTGTACTGAGGCAGTACTAAATGCTATTCAGCGAACATACCCACAAATCTATATGTCCGACGAAAAGCTCGTTGTTGATCCGAAGAAGGTTAAGATACATATGACCGACTTCATGATTTCCAAGAACAAAATGGTACCTTCTTCAGAAAGATCTGCAACAGCCGGGCCTTCACCTATTCCGGGACCTGTTGAGCCGCTCCTTCGGGACCAATTTAAGGCTATCACTACCATCTTTGACAACGTTTTGCCACGCAGCAAAAAAGTGACAGCACTAGATGAGGCGATGTTTGAGCCGTATGATGATGAGGACTTTGGCTTTGGTCGCGAATCTTTGCAGCAGGAATTCCAGAAATTCCGTGTCTATCGGCCGCGACTTCTAGTATGCGGTTCACCAGGAATGGGGCAAGTATATATCGGTGCAGCCATCCAACATTACCTCGAGGGCGTTCACATACAAAATTTCGACATAGCAAATATCCTCGGTGATCCTATGGTAAGTAATACTAATTGTTTTCTACTATACCTCCCGCTTCCCTGAAGCAACTGCTAACCAGTGTATATAGCCTGCCGAACAAGCGATGTACCAATTCTTCGCGGAGGCGAAGCGCCGAAAGCCAAGCATCATTTTCATCCCCAACGTCGATCTTTGGTATCAGGCAATGCAGGGAGTGGGTTTAGTGGCCTTCATGTCTATGATGAAGACAATACAGCCTACCGACTCTATCATGATCGTGGGAACCGCCGAAACCGAATTGGAGCATATTAGTCCCGATCTCAAGCGCGACCTCTTTGGATTGTCCAACACCAATATTGTGGAGATAGCCCGCCCGGGGAAGGTGAGTCCGCCTCGTGTGCCAAATAGGTAGAGAGCACTAGCTAACGGTATATAGGAAAATCGTCGGGAGTACTTCAGTCGAATACTATCGCATATAAGGAGACTCCCTAAAGACTTTCCCGATCCCCCTAATCGAAAGAGGAGAGTTCTGGAAGTTCTTCCGGTTGCTCCACCGCCTCCACCTAAAGTATTGACTCTGGAAGAGATCCAAGCAGAAAATCTAGAGTATCGACGATCACTCAACGTGCTCAAGGTGTACTTGCAGCCTATAATGGAACAGATTAAGCGTAGATACAAGGTGTTCCGCAATCCCGTTATACCGCTTACCCAGTTGCAATACTTGTTCAACGAGGCGGATCCGAACCACGTTCGACCGGACGTCGCGGATGCGCAGCCGCGTCCTTTTGAGCTTGCTAAGGACAAGGACGGATTCCCGGGAATTCGTGAAACATCGACCAATAAGTTCTGCTACAACCTGGATACAGTGACGATCGAAGAGAGACTCGCCAACTGTTTCTATACTCATCCGTTCTTATTCCTAAAAGACTTAGAATTTCTTGAGCACGATGCGAAGAACTTCAACGACAAAGCGGCGTGGCTCAAGGCCAGTGAACTCGTTAGTAATGCTAAGGTGGACGTTCACGATATCCATGATAAACTTAGGAGCCGAATTGATTGGGATCGGGAGTGGAACAGAGAATTATTCCGACAGAAGGAATTGAAACGATTACGGAAGGCTAGTAAGAAGGACGCGCCGCCGGTTGATGGCCAGGCACAGCCCAGTACTCCCCACAATCGAGGTTCTAAGGTCGGCCCCCAACCGGCCGCTACACAACAGCTACACACCACGTCGGCCCACTTCCAAGTCATTAATGATGACGCTCCTAGGAATGGTTCCGGCTTACTTCCCCCTGGCCCTGCCAATGCCCATACTAATGGGTCATCCATACCGACACGAGCCGCACATGAGGAGGATACTCCTATGACGGAGGCCGATAGCCAGGTACTTAGCGGTCCGAATGTAGCCATGCAACCACCTTCCCAGTGGCCCCGCATGGAAGTCCAATCCACTCATACATCCATGCGAGCCACGGCGGGAGGAACAAATCAGATTTCGCAGGTCTCAGCTGTGCAGTCTCTTCCTCCGGGGGTTTCACCATCGGCATTGCTGAATGACGCGTCCACTACTAAGACGTCAGATCCATCTAACCGATCCTCTAACTTCAGCACTCAGGTGACTAACGGTGTACACCACGAACAGTCCAGCCCCGTTGATAATATTCCGGATACTCAGCCATATCCCGGTACGAGCCAGGCCACATCCAGCGACGAGCAATGGCCTCATTCACAAGCTCACGGACTTTTGCGAGGATTTATTCCGCAACCCGGATCGTTCCAAGGATCGCGTGCTCAGGTCTCGCCGGCAGGCGGCAAGTCCTCTCATGCTCCTAGCATGGCGAACCTTCTGAACGATCCTTCTCCTGAAGAGCAATCACAATCACAGCGCCAATCAGGCTCCTCTGCTTCACAACAGGTCGAGCTAGATGAGACTCAGGCTCAATACTTCTTAGAGCTGTTAACCGAGCGTACCTCAGGCACTACTGTTGAGCAGTTGCAGCAGATCTATCGAGAGATGATGGCCGAACTCTGGAATACCCGAGGCGAGCACAACCGTATGAAAGTGCTGAACTCAGTTACGCAGGTTTTCAACCAAACGATTAATGATATCAAATCGGTCCAGGGAATGCTTAATATGAGCTCTTGAGCTCCGACCTTAGCATACGATTCTCATGAAAAACAATGAGTCCTCCTCACATGCCAGGCGGGGACAACAGGAAGGAGGAAGGGTGTGTATTGTAACCATAAAAAAGGGAAAAACAAAAAATCTAGAGACGGAAAAACTTCAGGGAGTTGCGCGATGATATCCAGAACGTTGAGTTTTTTTTTCGGCAGGGCGCAACCCGGTATGCCTGGATACGGGGAGGGAAATCTCTGCCATTTCCCTAAACGCTTGCTACTAGATGCAGTTTCGGCGCTGCTTTTTCAGTTTTTTCGACATACACCCGCGCTGAATGCCCCGGGCAGGCTTCAGCCTGATAGTGGAAACACTCGAAATGGTGGGTTAAGGACGACCCAATGTTTGTAGATGTTTTTAGTTAAATCGACGTTTTCCACAAGCCGGTTTGTGCCTTAGCTCGTGACTTTCGTACTAGGTCGATCAGTCATCATAAGAGGAATCGTAGGCGTTCATATATCACGTTCTCAAAAAACGTTTGCTTGCTTGACTTCTTTCGGCTCCGGACACGCTGTTTGTGCGGCTCATCCCGAATGCATCACGGGGCCTACTACTAGCTATATATAGTGGATATGACTTAGGACGTGGCATTGAAAACATCTGCTCATAATTCCAACCCTACCCATCCCTCATGTTGAAAGTAGTCATCGCCGAGGTCACGTCACGATACTGTTTCACCACAGTCAAGAGCTAGAGAGCGCGTAAGAATTACTAACTATATCTACTAGGTACATATACGTGCTCCAATCCCTCAACGCCAAGCCAAGCCATCATATTACACTGGATTTTAAGGCTTGGACTGGATAACCGTACCCGGCTCTGGCAGCGTCAAGTTGAGGAGATACGCGTTCATGACAGCCGTCGTCTCGCCGCCCTGGAGGTAACTCGTGTGGCCGGAGCCGTTGCGCACCAGCAGCACGGAGCGGTCCTCGCCGATCTCGGCGTGCAGTCCCAGGCCCCAGACATAGCTCGTGGACGGGTCGAAGGTGGACTGCACCATCAGGATCTTGGTGTCGCCCTTGTACGACACGCGGCGCGGCGGGTTGCTCAGCGGCGCCGGCCACCCGATGCAGAATGTCTGGATCCGGTAGCTCTGGCACGCGCCTTTCGTCAGCGGGCTGAATGTCGCGCCTAGCATCGCCTTCGCTTGTAGGTCTGCGAGCGTCGTTGATGAGTGCGCCCAGTCTTGGCACGCGATTGCTTGTCCTGCCGTTAGGTACGAGTCCTCGTACGCGTCGCCGATCGCGAGGGGTTGTTGCCGCGAGATCAGCGTCGCGTTGCCCGCGTCGGCCTCGATGAGCGCTTGTCCGAGAGACGGCCACGACGCCGTCGAGATCAGGTACCCCTGCACGTTGAAGCGGATGTCCTCCTCCGTCTGGTCCGAGCGGCACGAACCATCGCCGCAGCCGGGGGCCGGAATGGGCGCCTTGGTTGCTTTAGCGAGCACGCTCTCGAACTTAGCTTGGACATCCTGGCCGGCGAGCGGGCAAACATCCTTGGTGGCGCCGGCGCACCACTCGAAGAAGTGCTTGAGCGTGGCCTCGTATGTGGAGCTCTCGATCAACATGTTGGACGACTCGCCCTGGGAATGCTGCAGATTCCCGTCGAGGATAACCGCGCGGAGGTTGTCCGGGTACAGCTCGGCGTACTGGCTGAAGAGCTGCGTGCCGTACGACAGGCCCAGCAGCGATACCTTCTCGTCGCCGAGCGCCTTGCGCACGGCCTCGTGGTCCTTGACGGCGCTGATCGTGTCGACGAAGTCGATCAGCCGGCCCGTCTTGGCGCGGCAGCTCTCGGCTATCGCCTTGTTGAACGACACCAGCTCGTCGAACTCGGTCTGCGTCTTCGGGAAGTAGGACACGCGCCCGTTGAGGGTGACCGTGTCGCACTCCACGGGCGTGCTGAGGCCGACGCCTCGCGGGTCTAGGCCGATGATATCGAAATGGTCGCGAATCTGGGCGTCTATGGCGGTGGGCGAGAGGGCGAGCGAGGTGAGGAAGCTGGTGGCTTGCCCGCCCGGTCCGCCGGGATTCATGAATAAATTCCCGATCCGTTTGGCCGGGTCGAGCGCCGCGATGCGCACCATGCCAAGCTCGATTGTCTCATTACTGTCTGGGTGCTCCCAGTCTAGAGGCACCACGTATGTGGCGCATGTGACGCTGGTAGGGTATGATTCTGGACAAGGACCCCACGAAATGCTGTCTGTGGAATTGCCCGAGGCGACCCTCTTGAACGAAATGCCCCTGGGGATAGCGACAGGAACGGCCGCGCTCAGAGTCACGAGCGAGACGAGCGCCTGCGTAAGCGCGATTGAGCGACCCATCGTGAATTAATGTTGCCTTAGAGGATGGTTGACGTGAGAGAAGCTTGGAATGAGGAGAGCAGGTTCGCGTATATAAATACTGTAAGCCCTTGCCGTGGCTCAAGCCGGGGACGATAGCTATTAGCTAATTGCGTCTTACTAGGAGGCTTAGGATAAGCGACAAGCCTTGGCCTGAGGAGCAAGGGCAGACGTTGAGGCGGCTCTCTGCATAATAGGCTCTCTGCATAATAGGCTCTCTACATATTAGGCTCACTACATAATAGGCTCACTGCATAATAGTCCCACTACATAAAAGGCTCTCTGCATAATCGGCTCTCTGCATAGTAGGCTTCTCCAGCTATTGTATTTAGCTGCCAGGTACCTTGCATTGTAGATCCCCACCGGAACAGCAGCCATGAGCCGAACACGACACCTCACCCACCCGCTCCATTGATTGGACGACGCGTTAATCGATAGCAACGGCCACTGGAATTTTGGTCAGCTTTAGAGCTGAGAGATCTGACACGTTCCCGAACGGTCCGCTGTAGGAACAGCTAATTTCATTAACCCTGCTCCATCACTGTTGTGCTATAACGATCTTTTAGCACCGCCGCAATCCATACATAGTAGCGCGGCAGGGGTTATTTGTCTCTTTTCCCAAAATGGTCCTACAGGGCGACCCGGTGATTGAATGTCAATTAAATCGTGGAGTTCTCCTCGGAAGCACACGGGCGACCCGTTTGTTGACGTACTGGTATAAATCAAGCCGCTATGATGGATGTCTTCGGTTGTTTACTTTCTCGAGCGACCTTGGAAGTGCCCGCCTCGGGTAATTTTGCGAAGTTCAAGTTAAACCCAGGTCGCTCATTAGCTACTCAAAGACAACCATAATCGGATGAGGACCGCGGGATTCTGAATATGCCTCGATTCCAAAATTGCCTACAGAGACCGTCAGCAGCGCCCCGTTGGCGTTCTGTTGATGACCTAAGCTAGCCTCCAAAGTCTTAAGTACCCACCCCCAGGCTGATATCCTTTAGCTCATTACCTAACCATTCCAACACCAACACCATCCATCACGAGCATTAACATACATCCAGCCACTATCGTCCGATGTCTCCATGAGACAATTAAAAGCAACATGTAGGCGGCCCGGGCCTATCCTCTTTCATCTACCCCTTAGGGACCGTCGAGTCACACACAGCGAGTTGGGCGCTACCAAGCTCAAGTACGAGACATCTACGCCGCAGGTAACTTATTTATCTATGGCCGGGCCTGCATATCAATGATAGATGAACCAATCGTTTCTTAGCTAGAACCTTTTAATGTATTACTGCGACGGACTCGATACATAGGGACGTGTTTGGGGTGGTTGTATTCTTCCCTTTGCCCCCATCCAGCATATGTTGAATCGAAATAAAAGACAGGAGAAAGATCACTTATATTAGCTAGTATTCTTAATCTTCAATCGCTACTCTAAGTCTCCTATCCAGCTATTTCTTCCCCTATCTCTCTCTCTCTCTCTCTCTATTCACTTCTCACGTCCCAGCCAACATGAACAGTAACAGTCAATTCTCTCGCTACAGCTCCTGCTACAGTCAGTCCTTATTGCGCTTTGAATAGCCTACCGTGGACATTACCTATGATAAGCAATGTGTAAGTTCCGGTTGCGACCGTTTAAATATAGTACTTACTATACTATAGCCGGGTATCCCCTCGATATAAATGTCACTACCCAGGCAGATGTCGACAATTTGCCATGCATCAATGGTAGCGGCCTTCCGATGAGCATCAGCATTCAAAACGCGACAGGAGTGCTCAATTTTACGACGCTCACAACTGCATCTTATATCACAGCCGCGCATAATCCACAGTTGGAAGGATTGTTCTTTCCTTTGCTTAACTTTTCGAGGAGTATGAATATCAGCGGTGCAGAATCTCTCAAGAGACTCTCATTACCGCGCTTGCTGTGGAATAATGGTACTCTACCGTCCCTTTACATCTCTGACGTATCATCATCCGTTGAACTGGATATACACACTGTGACCGATGTTTATGATCTGGGCGTCATTCGTAGCGAGGGCTTCGATGTTTCCGGTTTCCGTAATGTCCAAAGAGCACAACATATCAATGCTGACGAATGCATCGGCCTCTGGAGCTTAGCTCGCGTCCGCTCAATATCGATATCAGCCAGGTCTACTTGCTCCGTCATCCTTCCCGCCCTCGAATCAGTTGAAGATATCTACCTGGGTAATATTTCCGGCATTTGGTTGGGTTTACAGACACCTACTAATGCAATCAGCGGTTCCCTGACACTAGAAAATAGCACACTAACAGACCCAGATTGGCAACTACAACCATCAGCGATTGGATCAGATGCGAATATCACCTCAAATTGGAGTTCAGACTTGGATTTCAGTTCCCTTGTTAGTGTTGGCCGCAGTCTCTTCTTTGCCAACAACACTAATTGCACCATCAGCTTCGATCATCTGACCGAAGTTGCGGGTTCGCTCTCTATGATTGACAATGTCAACACTACATTGCCGATACTCCCTCGTCTAGAGAGAGTGGGAAGCATCCACCTCCGCGGATATATCGATACGTATGTACCCCAAATATGAGTCTTCTTGAGGTATAGGAACGGGAAATTAACGTTGGAGTAGATCGCATGAATCAAATATTTTCCCAGCCTTGAAATTCGCCTCCGGTAGCATAACAATCGAGCCATGGAACGATTTTAACTGCTCAAAACTACTCTCACAACAACGCGATGGTATTATTCATTCTGTGTATTGCAACGGAACGGACAACGACACGGGGAATACAACAACACCTGAACGGCCAGACGCTGCCCCTATGCCTACATTAAACCCAGAGGGCTCGACGGGGCTATCTCAGGGAGCCTGGACTGGAATTGGCGTAAGCATCGGGGTCGTTGTAATCGGCGGAATATGTGTTGCCGCTTGGTTTATACTCCGTTTCAAGCGCCTACTGAACGATGCCTACGAACGAGCCAAAGTACCAGCGACAGAACACGACCCCACGGCCGAAATGGCGCCACAGGTAGATGTGCAAGACTTCCACGAAGTTACAGGACAGGGCATTATACGAGAGAAGCCCGATGACCACTTACATGAAATGCTTGTGCTGCCGGCTGAGAAGCTCAGCGAGCACGTCCATGAAATGTCTTCATCGCCACTCGAGCGACCCAGTAACTCTCAGACGCTAGAGGAGCTCCATGAAGCAACGCCTGGGGACCCCAATCCAACCCCTATTCACAGACCACCGGTGCCACACGACCACACATAGTGGAGGATAGTCCTAATCTATATATATATAAGGCGAGCCTAGTAGAGACTTTTCGAGGCTAGCGTATAGCGACACGCATACCTATTTCACCGAAATCTATGTTTTGGCGTCGGAGCAGAGTTGGGACAAGCTATTTCCTAAGCAGACACTATAGATCTCATCGACACATCTTTGCAGGATTCTTGGTTGTCCCAGTGATTAGCCGGGGTTAGTTTCCTTTCACCTCGTTAGCACAGAATCGTTCGCTCACGTCAATGCAGTCATTAAACCCGATAACTCATTCTCAACATCGGGCATCTTCTCCTTTAAGCCTTCACTGCTTACATCCCATAGCACTCTTGTCGTCTTTCTGACGACTAAACTCGTACGGGTGGTTCTTATTGGTTGATAGTTCATACGCAGCCGGCCTAAGCATTTTCCCCAGCTAATTTTGGTCTCCTCCTGCTTCTGAATGGTGTGAATCGGTATGATTATGAGAAGGACGAGGATCACTGAGCTGGAAAGGACGTTTAAAGCCAAGAAACGATTACATGTACCTATTACGGCTATAAAATAAAGATTTCAAGTTATAAGCGACACACCAAATCCATTCCATCATGAGGCCTAACAGGGTGGAGTTGTAGTTATACGGAGACCCGACTAACGGGTTCTCGGATCTTGGCCGAACCACTCTAATTCTATTCTTGGAAAATCCCCAGTAGCCAAGCATTGGGGGCTAGAAGTTAGATCCCATCCCACGCCAGGACCTTATCTGCCTGGGAAGGATTCGCTAGCTGCCTAGGTTCTACCATCATATCTTGCTTGTGCCGTTAACTGATATACGGAATACCAAGACCAGAGTTCAATTCGAAGAAAGCTTAGAGACGCTCCTATAAGCAATCTCACCATTTATACGCGGTAGGACTATTGTAGTTATTGTATAGATAAAGGTAAGAAGACGCTAGAATGTTGTCTTAGAATATAGAGATCGACAACATCCTTCTGTTGAAGGGAACCCACCAAGCACATTAGTAACTCCGTCTAATCCATCATGACGTAAGGGTAGCTTGTCGCATTTTCAAGGTATGGTAAGAATATATCGAAGAACATCAATATAAAGGTGAGATGAAATACGATTTAACGATGAGGATAATTCCGGTAACAGTCTAAAAACTCAATCTGAAAATGAAGTTCCTATCTTTCTTAACCTTCGCTGCCGGCGCATCTGCCGCAGCGCTGCAGCAACCAAGCGAAGCGCGCGACGAAACCGAGATAACTCCCAGGGCCGTCAATAAACCCTATGTGTTCGCTACGTTTACCTCGAAGAACGAGCAGAAGTCTAATGAAGAGTCGTGGCTACATATATACACCTCGGATGACGGCAAGCAGTTCGCGCAGTACGCGATGAACGCGTATAAGCCGAAGGAGGGTGTTATTCGCGATCCTAGCATCATTAAAGACGGCGATACATATTATGTTGCGCACACTACCGGCTGGAAAAACGACTGGTTCGCCGTTATTAAGAGTAACGACTTGAAGAAATGGGAGCACGTAACAGATGTGCATACTGGTGTGAAGGATACAGAGGCGACGTGGGCACCAGTACGTAGCCCAATTTTGGGCCTTGTGTTCACCCCTATTCCCCATTATACAAGTCTACAACTAGTTCAAACCCCAAATCAAGATGCAGTACTCACACAGGATTATAGGAGTGGTTCAAGGATCCGAAAGATGGTAAAGTCTATGTTATAGTATCGGTCAAGACGAAGTCAGATGCATTCGCGCCGTACATCTTCACCACCAACAACGGGCTCGGAAACTTTGGCGGCGCAGAGAAGCTAGATGTATATAACTATGGGAATGGTGTTGGCCAGCCTCATATTGACATGTTCATCGTCCACAAGCCCGACGACAAGGATACCCCTTACCATGCGTTCATGAAGAACGAAGACGAGAAGCACATTGAGCATCTAACCTCTAAGAGTGTCAAAGGAACGTGGAAATATGGTATGTCTGATGATATTTCAAGGGTATAGGGCTCGGTAACTAATGGAAGGTAGTTCAAACAAACGACGACCTGGGTTTCGGCAAGAGGGAAGGACCGGCGCTGACAAAGCTCCCTGACGGAAAATGGATCATGTGAGTAAAACGACGTCATCCGAGGGATCTATTTTTGTTAACTTCATTAGGTGGATGGATAACTACCACGGAAACTTCCTCTATGCGACGAGCGATGACTTATGGCATTGGTCTAAGCAGACGGATATGCCATCTCACAACAAGCAATTCCGACATGGAACGGTCATCAAGCAGTGATGTCTATGACTTAATATCCCGTCTTCAGCTTCTTATTGCACTATATTGTTTTATTGTTGTATATTGTTATGGCGTCCTCTGGATGCCGCCAATCGTTCTAGTCATTTTAGCCTAGCCACCCCAATGAATAGGAGTTACCCCTTTTGCAAAAGTTTCGCCGAGTACATACGTGAAGTCATTATCATAAATACTCCGACCTAGTATGTGAGGGCTATGGCTTGACTTTGGATGTACAGAGTAACCTACAATCTTGAGAGTCCACTCCAACTACTACTCAATACGCGACTTGCATATTAAGTCCAGCCAGCTCTCTCTCAAAGTTCCTATGCTGCGAAATTTGATACCAGAACTTCTCCAAGAACCCGGCACCCTCCTTTGCGATGGTGACCGATTCTTTCAAGCTGTCAGGGAACACCCTACCCATTGTTACGATGCCGTACGACTCGACGGCGTGTTCATTAGTAGAGACCTGGATCCCAGGTAAGGCGAATGCGACTTTGAACAGCTCGACGGCTTCGCCGGTACCTCCGATAGGCTTCAAATGTCCGAACGCCTCCCGAATCCAGTGCAGAGCACGACCATTCTTACTTAGGGTTTTGATGGATTTGACACCGCCAGGAACGAATACCGCGTCAAACATAGTGGACCGCATCCCTTCAAGATGGTGGTCGGGCTGGACACCGCTACCGGGTGTCTTCGATACGCCGGCTGGGAACACCTCAGACCGGCGGGGACCGATAGTGAATGGTAAGGCGCTAGAAGTCTTGATTGCTGCTTTTACAGCACTGTATGCTGTATTGTCAAAACCGTCCGCGATGATGATGGCGATCCGTCGACTGGCTATGGTCGGCTTGACGGGAGGGAATTCAAGCTGGCTGAGCTTGCTAGCTTTCTTGCCGTGATTTGGCCTGGCCTGCTTTTCGGGCTTGGTACCTCCAACAAGCTCGGCGACGGTCCGAGAAAGCCCTAAATCAATTTCTGCTAATCGTTGGGACATGCGCTCGTATACGATGGGGTCCTCGCAATGGTCTAATTCGAACGAGAAGGCGGCAGCTAAATGACTTTTCTCTGGCTCGGACAAGCTGTTATAGAATAACTGAGCCTGGTTATAATGTTCCCTGAACTTGGCGGACTTAGTTCGTGCCTTCACACCTTGCACGTTGAAAGGCGGTTCTGGATAAGCGCCTTCTTGTGTGGTTGCAGGCGGTCGCGACTCGAATCTATTAGGCCAGTAGTTGACAGTTCCCTTGGTTATGGTGTGTCTTCCTTGGCCGTCGCGGTTGAAGTTCATGACGGGGCAGACGGGTTTGTTGATGGGTAACTCTTGCCAATTAATTCCAAGACGAGATAGCTGTGTGTCGAAGTAGCTGAAGCTGCGCCCTTGGAGAAGAGGGTCGTCTGAATGAGCGATGCCAGGAACCATGTGCGATGTGCAGAACGCCACCTGTTCAGTTTGGGTGAAATACTCGTCCACGTTCTTGTTGAGTTCAAGTTCACCGATATATCGGACGGGTACTTGATCCTCTGGCCACAATTTTGTAGCATCAAGAATGTCAAATTCGAACTCGTGCTCCTGGGATTCGGGAATCGTCTGAATGCCGAATTTCCACTTTGGATAAGCACCATTTTCTATCGCTTCGTACAGATCTTTGCGATGGAAATCGGGGTCCTGTCCTGCCAACTTCAAAGCCTCATCCCACACGAGTGAGTGAACGCCAAGTTCAGGCGTGAAGTGGAATTTCACGAAGTGACGCTCGCCTTTCTTGTTGACGAGAACGAAAGTGTTTACACCAAATCCTTGCATCATCCGGTATGACCGTGGGATCGCTCGATCGGACATCGTCCACATATACATATGAGTAGCCTCGGTATGCATAAACACAAAGTCCCAAAAGTTATTGTGAGCCGATTGACCTTGTGGGACCTCGTTATGAGGTTCGGGCTTCACAGCATGTACGATGTCGGGGAATTTGATGGCATCCTGGATGAAGAAGACGGGAATGTTGTTTCCAACAATGTCCCAATTGCCTTCTTGCGTGTAGAATTTGACGGCGAAACCACGTACATCCCGGACGGTATCAGCGCTACCGCGTGAACCCTGTACGGTAGAGAATCGGACGAAAACGGGCGTTTCGCGGGATGTGTCTGTGAGAACTCCGGCAGTTGTCAAATCTTCTGCGCTCTCAAACAGCCTGAAGTTACCAAATGCGCCAGCTCCTCGTGCATGAACAACCCGTTCGGGGATGCGCTCGTGATCGAATCGATGAATCTGTAAATGACGATAAGTATGTGATAAAACTAGGAAGGTTGACGCTACCAACCCTCTCTCTGGCAAACGAGTCCTCTAGTAGCATAGGACCCGTTTTGTCCTCGCTGGCTACCCGCAGCCATTCATCAACATTACCCATCTTCACGCCAAAATCTGATGTGATTCGGTCATCAGGGGAAACTGTCTGAGAGACAGTCTCAAGGTCTGCGACCTTTCGACCTTTCTCGCCGCCAACCATATTTTTCACTCTTTGTGCCGTTTCTGAGATAATACCTGATGACATGAGGGGTTGATTCGTTGGGGATGGATATGAATTGAAAGGGAGACGGAATGATCATAGGGAAGGGGGGTACAGGCGTTGAGTGCGTTTAATAGTCCTTCTTTTATTGAAGGAGAAGGTAACCCCCTTCTCGCACTCGTTCGCTCTCGCCATCGAATCACGACATATATCAAGGTCATATGTAGTGGCGCCACATATCGTTGACGTCAAGGAACCGTCACGGCGACAGGAGTGGCAGGGCTGGGAATGAAATGCTGGGCTAGGCTGCGGAGTGTCAGGTAATATAGTGGACTTGGTTTCTAATTCTCATTCGAATGGCGAGTTCGTCGTAGAATTGTTCAAGTGTTGATGTAATGCCTTGTACTCGAATATCGTCATATCCCTGTAATTCTTAGTTAGGTGTTAGTTGAACGAGCCAATCATGGGGCTCATATTGGAGCACAACCACCCGATTAAGGAAGTACAGCGGAATAAATGAGCCGCCATCAGGGGTAGCGTCGACTTGAAGTTGTCAAGTCCCGAGGTCGCCACCTGGCGTTTGAATCGACTACTGTCTTTTGGCGTGACGAGACAACCCTGGATGCGAATAGACGGAGACTTATCTCCGTACGGGTCGCACTTAAAATTGCTGAGGTTGGGCCCATAGATTGCTCGACGTCGAAAGAATACTATCCATCCGTTTCGGCTGTACTTGTTAGTAGCGTAGATACAATATGGACAAAGCTCAAAAATCTTATTGTGGTGGACATTGCAAGGGAAATAATGGCCGATTGAATTCGTGTTATTTTTCTGGGACTAATTACAATTGGGGACTGCTCAATAGAACTGAGCCCAACTGATATAGTACGAGTGATAATGGGATGCGATTTCATAAGTTAGGATGATCATTCTGGGTTGGTATGCGCTGTGTTGTTGGGGTAGTCAAAGGGGGTTTTAGGCGGTCTGGGGGAGTATGTGAATTGAGTCTGGGGCTTGTGTTCCAGGTGCAGTTGGGGGTCTGGCCTGGCCTAGCTCAGCTGGCGACGGGCAGAAAGAGAGAAGTGGGAAGGTTGCGCTTGACGCGTCGAACCATGTTTGGGAATAGTCACAATTGCATCAGCATCAAAGTAGGTTTAGGGGATGGTTCAGAGGGTTGTTCTCGGACATCTCTTCAGGAGTCTCGATGTGTCTTGGGGGAGTAATGTCAATCATGCATGCAGACTGTAGGAGCGGGAATTGAGTGTTGATTCGAGGAAGTTGAAAAATGACGGTCGGGATCTGTCCAAATTTATTAGCTAACTAGCCGAACGTGCCCAGTTGAAAACGGTGCTCTAGATGACTAACCATACCCCCGCACGTGCAATTCACGTGATAATCCCACAACGTCAGTTCTTGGGCCTACAGATTTTTCATTCTAGACATATCATAATTATTACTTTCTTCATCGAGACGACGCGTTTTGCGGGCATAAACGACTATTATCTATTATATACCTACCTAGGTATATATAGGTAGGTATCTATGATTGTCATTAAGTTTATATGCGTGAACGAAAAGAAAGAATGACCGACTCAATGAAAATACCATCGTCCCCCCCACCCCATAACTCCTACTCCCTCTCCCTATACCCCTACGCAATGGAACCAATGGAACCGTGACCAATGGGACCGCCTTGATCTGTCCAGAAATACCGGTGGCCTTCGTGCTGAAAGGGCGGAGTGCTGACCGTTGTTGTTCCGTTGCTTATTAAATATTAGGTGTATCTAGGACAGCGAGTCCCCGAATACCATGAAAGAAATTCTCTATAGTTTATACACACTCCAGAGAGCAAGGCGTCGCTAGCCTAGTCGTAGCATATTATGTGCTTCATGTGCTTGAATCTCCGGACGCCAGGAAGGCAACTGGGCTATTGGTCGTCGCCGGATTATTCTTCTTCGTTCCAATAAGAACCAAAGCCGCCGTACTCGTCATCGAACCTCATGCCGCCATAGATGTCGTTCTCGTCGTCATTGTTCATCATGGGACTTCCCATCATAGGATTCCCTAACAATGGAGAGCTCTGCTGTGTTCCCACCGAGGAACTATAAGGATCGACTCCTTGCTGGCTGGTTCCTGCCAAGAACTGACTGGGTTGGCTTTGCAGGTTGGACGGAGCAGCGGCGGGAGCCGGGCTAGGAGCAAGGCTAGGAGCAAGGCTAGGAGCAAGGCTAGGAGCAAGGCTAGGAGCAAGGCTAGGAGCAGCAGGGTAAGGATCAGGGTAAGGAGCAGGGCGGGGAGCAAGGTGAGGAGCGGCGCGAGTATAAGTGCGAGGCGCCGGACGCAGGGGAGGGTATGGGACCGGGGCGGGCGCAATCGGGATTCCCAACTGGTAATTGGCTTGGTTGGGTCCATAGATCGGTTGTTGAGCTACCGGGCCGCTCTCTGGCACGTTGCTTCGGCGTCGCTTATTATTCTGGACGAACACCGTGTTGTCGGCGACGGTAGGCTCCCTAATGCCCTCGTTCTCGTTGCTGGAATCGGCTGAATTCTGTGGCCGATGGACTCTCCTCACCTCCCGCTCGCGGTTCAACTTTCGGTTCGCTTGTTTTTGCTTTTTTGTTCATGTTAACACAGACATCTATTTGCAACCTAGGGTCGGCGATGGGCTTACCTTGAGCTCTGCCTGTGGACGCCACGCGAGACGGCCCGCAAAAGTCCCGTCTCGGAAAACTGATACGACTATGTCTTTTGATTTCTTGGATGGTCAGCCTTGCGAAAAAACATGGATCAGGAAGATATAGCATACCCTAAGTGCATTCTCTACAGCGGCGAGCCTTTCCTCGAACGTATTGTACTTGTTGTACGCCGGCTGCTTCTTGTGGTCGAGGTACCCCGGTAGCGGGCAGTGGCCTTTCTGCGCCTCGACAATGTACCGCTAGGACGTGTTAGTCTCATATTTCCCCGAGCATATGGAAACATACAAGCAAAGGCCAGAGTACCAGCTCGTACTCTATGTCCGAGTAATTTGTTTCTCGGATCCGATTTACATTCTGAGAATCTTGGGGTTCGACGGTGTTGGTCAAATCTTGCATAGCATCAAACAAACGTTTGATGCATACACGGTATTCTGCATCCGTGACTGGGATGTCGCTGTGGTCTCCTGGTTCACAATTGAGAATAGTGAGGTATTCTTTCATGGAGGCTTCATGATCCGCTGGGCTCTGAATCCAGCCCTGGTAAACCCCGGTTTTGGCCGTGGCTAAGTCCTTGATGGGTGGTCGCCCACCCTGGGCTGTCGCGGTTAGTTGGGGCTGTGGTCCCCGAAAGGTTGCCGTGCTGGGACCGCCCTGCTGAGTTGCCATTAAGTTGCCATGGCTCTGCATAAGCGGATAAGTATTGGTTGCGTTGGGCATAGGCCCAGAATTCGTGGCATTCTGTCCCGGGACGGGAGGGCCCTGCCACTGAGGCGTGAAAGGATAGTTGTTTTGCCTGTTAAAATTGTTCATTGTTTCCTGTGTTGAGTATATTAATATAGGACAATGATTACTTGAAGGTCTTGATGAAGATGAGATCGATGAATGAGGAATGGGGAATGAGGGTGTCGGCGAGGAGTATTGTGTTTCTGAGTATGCAAGGCTGAGGAAGGGAGGGCAGCGGTGGGCTGAGTTATATAGTAAAACTTTGGGGCCCCTCGAGAGTCACCTGCGGGTTTCTGTGTTTGTTCAATTCGTTCACATGGTGTACGGTATCTAGTTACTGCATAGCGGTAAACTGTGAGTACCGGCAAACTTACCTACTCGGTCGGCGGGTTGAGTCAAATTGAGTATCTCGTCCAATCCCTATACTCGGGGGTCACGATGCGGGACGTGGTGTATAACGGGTCGGGAGAGCACAGTGTACACTGTACCGAGTACTGATCTTCAAGGCCGGAATAGGTAGATGATGACTTGAGTATGGTGACTTGAATGTCGTGACTTCCAGTTTGTCTTCTTGACGCTGAAGAAAGAGAAGTACGGAGGCGATCAAATTGAGTCCAGAGAAGTTGGGCACGCGTGGACGAGTTTCTAAGGTAACAACGGTCATGGACTCGCTGGTAGCAATCAAATCCAATTACAAGGGTCGAGTCAAAGGTAAACCAGGAGAGGCCGTAAAACACACTGCTCGGTCAAATGTCTATGATCCTAGGTACCCAATTCAACGAGGCCATGCACTTGACCCATCCGATTATCAGATGGCACATAAGTCGCAAACAATGACTTCATCGGATGTAAATTAGTCTGTACCTATCACTGCATCAGTCATAAGGACTCTTCCCCTGTCTTTGAAAGAATAGGGATTAAATATTTCTTGGAATTCCACTAGACCATGCGCAAACTATCAATAAGTACCTCTTGAATGGGAAAAATAATAAACAACGAAATATATGTGTCCATCGCCGACCCTTAACTACGAACCGTTCGTAGATCCCTTAACGCCAACCAAAACAAGAATCAGCTAGTAGGTTATTCGGATCTCCCACTTGCTGCCACCGTACCTGCCTTCAACCTAGGCATTGTTACCCCCGAAGTTCCAATTGCCGTTGCTCAGAAGCTCGTCCAAGTCAGGGTACTGCGACTGCCCTTCCACGGGCGGCTGGTTCGGCGCAGTGAGGTTCGTCTGAGGAGAAGGGCCGAACGAATTCATCTGACCAACAGGCACGAACTGGCTGGCCTGGTTCAAGGGCAGTCCGGCACCGCTAAAGTCGAAGGGACCCTGAACTCCCTGGAATTGGCTGATTTGACTATAGTTTCCCTGGGGCTGAGGCATGTTGAACCCCATATTGAATCCCATGTCGCCGAAATTCATGGGAGGCGCCGGATCGAACGTCGCGTTCAGCGGCGTAGGAGGCATCGACGACCCATCGTCGAACACAGAACCGAACGAGCCAGACGACCCCGTGAGAGGTGCACGTTCGTGGTCATTGAACAGACCTTCCATTCCGAATAACGTATCTCCAAATGGAGATACGGCTGTGCTCTGCGCACTTCCAAGAGGGGCTTCCGGGTGCGCCTGGTTTGCTGGGAGCGGCGCCAGGGGGGCCGGTCGCTTCTTCAGGCCAGGACGACCAACGGGGAGAGCAGCGGCATTGATAGCCTCTTGGCTAACCACACGATTCGCAAAGTCGGACCGCTTCGTTACTCGGGGACGCTTCGCCGTCTTCGAGATCTTGTTCTCGAAGGCGGCGGTCTGCTTCTTGACGGTCCCGTATTTCTGGCCGTCGTCGCCGACAAGCTCACCGTTCTGGTTCTTTCGGATGCCGTGCCGTTCGGTGGCTTGGATACCAATGGAATTCTGGATGTCACGCTCGCCATTCAGCTTTCGGTTCGTCGCCTTTTGCTGTGAGGGTGTTAGCATGGACACTGTCCAAACTTTTTTCTGGCTTATACGTACGTTTAGCTCGGCCTTTGGTCTCCAAGCCAGACGGTGCTTGAACGTCGCGTCCTTGAAGAGCGACGCAACGATATCCTTTGAGGACTAAATCTGTTAGCACTTATAGCAAGATCTCCATGCTTTTGCGCATACCTTAAGCGCCTCGCACACTGCCTCGAATCTCTCTGTGAACGTGCCGTACGAGTTATACTGGCACGACAGGTAGTTGGGGATTCGGCACTTCCCCTCTTGCGCATCACGAGCTGAGAACTATACCAGCGTCAGTCAGCTCTAAAGATTTCCTATGGTCTTAATATACGCACCAGCAAAGGCCACAAGACCAGCTCGAACTCAAGGCCCTTCCACTTTCCCTCCGTTATCCTTTTGAGGCTTTGGGAATTCTTGGGTTCGTATGTCTCGCTGCAATCTTGTGCGGCGACGAACATTTCTTTCACAAGCTCCTTTTGCTTGTCCTTCTCAGAGGGGAAGCCCAAACACTCCGGGACCTCCTTGTCGTGTATCCGGAGATACTCTTCTTTGACGCTGCGAAAGTCGTCCATGTCCTGGATCCAACCCTGGAACTCTCTAGTATCCGACTCCATCATCTGTTCCATGGTTGGTCTGGGGGGCGAGGGAGCTGGCTGTCGTTGTGCCGGAGGCAAGACCGCATTCGCAGAGGCTACTCGCTGTGTACCGCCGGTAGCCTGGCGCGTGTTCGGGACTGAACCCATGGTGGACCCAGACGGAAACATGGGACCAGCGTACTGGGCCTGGGTGAATCTGGCAGGACCGCTGCTCGTTCGGTAATCCATTGTAAGGAAAGGAAAGGAAATTCTGGTGAGTAAAGAGACTGAGATAGTATCAGTATAGTAGATGGAAAGAGACGAAGCAAGTTGGGGTGAATAAGGGCAGGGTAAAGACCTATACTGGTATAGGTGTTTGGGTTGAGGAGGGAATGGGAGATGGTATGCCAAGTAGGCAGATCAAATATCATAACAGGTCACGGCATATAGTTCACTATAGGTGTAACTCAGGGAAGTGGTATAGTAGATGTTGTGATGTAGGCGCACGTTGTGGTATGTGTAAATGTATGTTGTAGAATAGGTGAAGGTAGTGTGGGCATTGAGTGATGCTTTGGGTGTGAAGGGAGTGTTTCCCTCTTACCTTTGTGGTAACTTGCTTCAGAGATGTAGATGTTTAAAAGTAAAGAGAACACTCGAAGTCTGAATCTGGATCTGGAGGCACACAAGATTTCTCTGATGGATGGAAGGGAAGAAAAGACTTGGACGATCTCTAGGCTTGGTTTATATAGAAATTCTACAGGATACGTACCGTGGGTAGAATCGTCGGTCGACGATTACAAGATACGACTCCAGCTTCATCATAGGAAGGCGTGGCCGATGAGTTGGGCTGAACTTCCAATGGGAGGAAGTGAATTGACCATTCGGGGTGGGAATTCGGATGTTTGCTCATGACGAAGGCTTGGGTCGTTGACTTAGTGCAAATATATATGGTAGTGACTTAGAAAATGTCAGTGAGAAGGATGTATGGGTTGAGTCCGACGATAGAAGTAAACCTCGAAGAACCCAAGTGCAGTCGATATGAGTGGGTACAAGACCCAAGCTGTGATTCACTCCCCAGATTTTCTTAAGATCAATGGGTGCAGGAACAGGTACGTAGCCTGGTTCTGGTGGAGTCAAGAAGACTAGTACAACTTGCTAAGACGACCCAGGGAGAAGACTCAGAGATCTTGATCTCTTAATGGATGGAGTACATAGACCGTGTAAAGAGCGCCTTCCTAAAAAACAGTATCTTCATGTCTCGAGGACCATCAAAGAAGGTACCCATTTCTTCATTGGCCCCTAGGAATGGGTCTCTGGGAATTGGCTAATAGAGCTGGCTTCCACAAATGGCTCCAGTAATTTGATTAGGAATAAGGACCAATTAAGAGGGTAATAAATAGAGAAAAAGGCATATCGGTACTAGCTAGAGGAGAAATAATCATCTTGGCACTGTGGTTCCTAAGAATTAATCTATCATATGCTTCTCGATACGTTATAGCTTCTACTACGCGATCACATTGGGGGGCCTTTTCTACTTCAATATACGATTTCTTAAGGGTAAAAAATGGCAATTATGTTATATTTATGTGGTATTGAGGAATGTGTAACCATTTTACTCAAGTAGGACACTGTTTAAAGATTTAAGGATAGGAGTGGGGGATCACAGCATCCATCATCAACGCAAAAATAATGGTAGTATATATCCGTGTCTATATCGGCAATTTAGGGAGCGCGTGGGGAGTTTTCTCGATTGCAGAGGAAAAGAATGAACACTTATGGAGGTGAAATAACGATTGCAAGGGGTTTGTGGTTAGCTATCTGCCATTTACCTAGCCAAAGCCCTAGGTCTATATATACGTACTATTTAGTACAATACCGTGCAAATAATAAGTAGCGATCTGATCTAAGGAAACGAGTTGCTCTAAATTGTGTTTGAAGCACTCTATAGACGATGTTTGACTGATTGTAGATATGGATATATCAATAAGAAAGCTTTGAACGCCTCATGTACAAGTTCTGAACGATGACTACGCTAATATCGATATCCCATTTTCGGTACTTTCTGCTAAATATGGGTTTTAAGTAGGTGTATAGGTGCCCAGTACGTAACTTAAGCAAACTGAGCAATTGCTGATGAATTACAGGTGCACCCCTTCGCGACATTCTAGCTAGGAGAGAACGCGAACGACGCGACATATTATATGGGAGCAATATGTTGCCATCTTTCTATGTATTCCAAACAAGGCTAAAAAATACTAAATATCATTGTATCAAGCAGTAGTACCTTATTTGTCGCAATATTTGCGTATTGGACTTCTATATTTTCTGCTTCTAACAATTACTATCAGAATTTGGATTTTTCAGGTAGGATAACACCTAGGAGATTGCTTACTTAGTCATATGCTACAGTCTCAACATCTTCAGGCGGAGGCACCTAAACTTCGGACGAGATCCGCCGCGTACTCCGCTACAGCATACACAGTAGCTTGGGTATGCGCAGCAGGAAGTATCGGCATCACACTAGCATCTACCACCCATAACCCCTTAACTCCGTATACGCGAAGCCGACTATCCACCACGCCCCCCAATTCCCGCGGCATCATAGCGGCCGTCCCAGCCGGGTGATCGAAACTAGGGTTGAGCTGTGATTCTCTCATGATCGTCTCAACTTCAACATCGGACGAAACGGTCGGACTAGGAGATAGTTCTACTGGCTTGAGCGACGCGACACTCTCTGTAGCCATGAATTGACGAACTTTTCGAAAAGCGCTCAAGATTATACGCATATCTATCGGGTTCGACATAGCATTGAAATCAATAAGAGGCGGAATAGATGGGTCTGGGTCTGTGCTATTGATAAATATGGTACCTCTGGAAAGGGGCTTCTGGAGAGCAACAGGGATCTTCGTGGATCCCCCGAAGGCTATTTCGACGACACCAGCCCTTGAGCTAAGAAATTGAGATTGCATTACACGACATTGCCCAAGGAAACCCTCGAGGAGCGCCGGATTCTCCGCATAGATCGCCGGTAGATATGCCAATTGGTCCTGGGCACAAAGCTCGTCGACAATAGACTTATAGTCACAATCCAAATCCTTAAGAGAAAGAAAGACAATACGGTTACCCCAAGCGTGCGATAATGGTCCAGTTTTGTTCCAAACATATTCCTCCCAAGCTTCCTCATAGAACCCGGTACTATTCATGGAATCTGGGTTGATCACGGTATCGTTATCGACTTGGACGATGGGAGCCGTCTCGAATTAGCCTAATAGCCCACAATCCGGGGATATTGCGGAGCGCAAACGTACATTGGTAAATCATATAGAACGATGGGTGATCCTGAAAATTGGCGCCAACCCCGGGGTTATCCACAACAACATCAATGCCGAATTTTTCTAAGAGACTTGCCGGCCCAATTCCACTGAGCTGTAGCAGCCGGGGAGTATTCACTGCCCCTGCGGCTAGGACGACGTTTTCAGACGAGACGAACCGAGAATCCCCCCTATCACGAGATATGATCTGGACGCCTGTAGTAACATTCCCTTGGAACTCCACATTTGCGCCGTAGTGTCGAACGAGTAAGTGGAGGTTCGGCCGACTACTGGCTGGAGAATAGTATGCAGTTTCGGAAGTGGAGCGAGTCGCCTCCACGCCATCCGAGTTCTGTGGAAGCCATGCTATACCGACGTTATCGCCGTCAGCACCGTCGATCAATACACTTGCGTTTAAATCGTCGACCCAAGCTCGTGCTTGAAGTGCTGCAAGTTGGTAGTTAGTAATCACAGCAAATTAAGTACTTGACTACCTAGTAGATTACGGTAGGGCTGATTTGAAGCGTAACTCACCAGTGGCAGGCCATTGCCAGGATGGGTAACCAACATGTATTGGCCCGTCTCCGTATGCATCTCGGCTCCATTCAAATCCGTACTGCTCGACGTACTTCGCTGCCGGGGGACCAAATCTAGAGGATTTACGGAAGTATCTAAAAAGAGTATTCCATCCCCATCCAGGGTTACCGAGATCCTCCCAGGAGTCGTAGTCTATAGCAGACCCACGGACCCAAGCCATGCCGTTGACGGTTCCACTTCCTCCTACGACGTTGCCTATTCTCAAGTTGCTTACACGACCAGCTAGGTTTACCTGGGGAATGGACGGCATATGGTAGAGTCGCGGCGTCTGATCCCCGGTTGTGAAGTACGGAACGGTCACATTGATCGTGTTGGCAAAATCGCCATGTTCGACAACCAAGACTGTTTCTGTGAATATACTATTAGTGTTCGCGACTCTACTTTGAATTAGAACTATATTAGAATAAAGGTCATACTGGTCGGATCTTCACTCAGTCTGGTGGCGACTACAAGGCCACTTGTGCCGCCACCAATGACGATGTAGTCATATCTGTCTATGATAGAGTCTAGCTTCCGTTTCACGTTATATGCTGATCGATCTAGGCATAATACTAGCCCTAGTAAAGGCATAAGTCGGGTAACGATTCTTAGAAATAAATACGAATACATTATGATTAAGTAGAAATATTGTATCAACTCCGTTGATGTATGTAGCGGGGAAGGGGAAGTGGCGTATTGTTGTAGAATGAAATATTACCTGGGATATGCGCTGCCCGCCGTCCATTGGGGTTAGTTAGCATCTGTTCATCTTATAATATCATTCGTGTGAAACCCCGCAGACAGCTCACTGGTTAGAACCCCCTTTATCCGTATCTGTATCATCTTGGCACCACTCTGGGTAAGTGTATTAAATTGTGGCTGGAAGTGCGATTGGGGTATTATAGACGTAGTCATGATGTAGGTGTCGCTATCGTGCGTCGTAAGATCTGGGTGGCGCGCGCTAGCAAAGGCAGGTTTATAGCGTGAGGAAAAAGAAAGATGCTTACATGTATACGTATGTACATGCATGCATGTAGATAACCCTCCCATATAGAATTGAAAGGAACAGGAGCTGTAGATGTATTGCGGAATCACAAGGTGGACTTCGGGAACGGTAGCTGGAGTTGATATTAAGGGATGTCGTTCTAGATTCTTAGAGTAGTCGACAACTAGGAGCTTGGCATCAGGGGAAGTGGACCTGGGTCATTCAGCCTCAACTTGGAATAGCACAGTCGTCGCATGTTTAATTACACAAAAGGTGGGCACTCACACATGCGGATATGATATTCATGTGCTTATGTATAAAGTTACATGTGAGTATCTCCAATGGGGTTGGTTTCATATAGATTGTAACGGTTGTATTCGTTTGTCAATGTGACAACCGGGGATTCGGTACGCTCGAACCCCTGAATATAGGTGCTATTCTAGGTCTATGGAAGCGTGGTATATCCAAAAGATCTAAATCTAGGTAGATCCAAAATCTACAATCAAAATAAATTGAGACAAGAGAACTCTAGCTCTTGAAGCTCTAATTGCTCGAATAATTATGTCAAGTTCATGTGGCTAAGGGGTATATCATGACCGGACATTATTACTCGTAGCAATTGGTATTGGAGAGGGTTGATGAATGTTTAATTCTCAACCTCTTCGCGACTACCGCCCTCCTCGCTCTTTTCGCTTAGAGCCTTCTCGTGCGGTACACCGGCCGGACCCCTAGCATGAACGGCACCTCTCGCGGCAGTATCAATGAGTCCGTACTTGAGGGCCTCCTGCTCAACCTGCTCGTCGGTGAGCAACGGTAGCTCTTCAGCAGCGCGGACGTAAGAGATCTTCTCCACGTATCCCTTGGCAAAGATGATATCGATCTCCTCGAGCGATCGCTTAGCGGTTTCAGGATAGAAGAACCAGATTATGGGTAGGAAGCAAGCGTTGACGACAGCGAAGAATAGGTATGTGCCCCAGCCAATATTGGCGATCATGACTGGTGTTACCATAACGATAAGGACTGTAGCATTGGGTTAGCTACTGCGATATGTGAGTGTAGATATAAGATCCAAGGCCGAGACATCTGTGGAATGGCATCTGGCCTCAAGGTAGAAAGGGGACGGAAGGACTAGATATACATACAGTTGAATAACCAATTGGTGCAAGTCGAGGTGGCATTAGCCTTCGCACGAGTCTTGATGGGGTTAATCTCAGCAGGATACAGCCAGGGGAGCGGCAACCACGTCGCTCCGAATGAGGCGATATAAGTCTGTCCTAAAGTTAGCAAATCCCTGGTTATGAGCGCATGCCTAGTGTTAGGACACTTACGAAGAGGCCGACTGCGGCACCTTTGGCGGAGGACTGGCCCCCATCGATAAGGCAAGAGAACGTGATAACCATAGACAGACATTGTCCAATAGTTCCGTACAGGAATAGCTTGCGCCGACCAACGCGCTCGATAATGAACCAGGAAGTGGTAGCGAAGATGGCATAGACAATCATGTTTACACCGCCCATAAGGAGAGCCATGTTCGAGTCGCCAGGGGTAATACTCTTCTCAAATAGAATAGGGAAATAGTAAATGACAGCGTTGCATCCACCGACTTGCTGCATCAACTGGCTGCTAGCACCCAACAACATGCGTCGGAAATGCTGAGTCTTGCCACCAGTGAGGAGAGCCTTGACGGGCGTGCTCTTCTGGCCGGAGAAACCACTGGCGCGAATGGAGTCTAAGATGATATCTCGCTCAATCTGAGTCTCCTCGCTACCCAGATCATAACCTCGGAGAGCCGAGATGACTCGCTCAGCATCCTCATAACGTTCATGGGTGAGAAGCCAACGGGGACTCTCAGGTAGGTAGATCATGGAAACGCATACGACGAGGCCGAAAATGCTTTGGAAGGCAATGGGGAAGCGCCAAGACAGATCCTGGCTACCGAAGCTGCAGCCGTAGTCTATCCAGTATGCGATCACAGTGCCAAACGCAATAATACCACCTTCGATGCAGATAAGGAGACCTCGGTTAGACGTCTTACTACATTCGGCTGCGGGGAATTAGACGGAAGCGATCATAGTATATGGGATTTACGGTACGCACCTTGATAAGTCGGGATAGTTGATGTGTTAATACCGTTACCGACACCAGTGACCACCCTACCAATTATGAATTGGGCCAAGGGTGCATGGCCTGGGAACGCGGTAACTTGGATTGTAGCCCCAATGATCATGATCAATCCTCCTAGAATCATAGCTTTTCTCCTGCCTAGCAAGTCACCGACACCAAGAATAAACATGGCGCCCATGAGACATCCGATCTCGTAGATTGCGGTGACCAGCCCTTGCATAGTAGCATCGTCTCTCACTTCTTCGAATATGTTGGCAAAATGATTCGAACCGATAATCCCGCTCATTCTTTTGATTAATTAGCATTTTCTCAATTGTAAAGTTGACAGTCTGTTGATTTCTTCGTCTAACGCTAGACACGTGCTATGCGATGAAACCTGGGATGGGGGAATGACAGCACTTACACTCCTTGATCGTATCCGAATAGCAAGAAACCGGTGGTCGCGACCGTGCTGACAGCTAGTGAAAGCGGCCGGCCCCGAAGGCCCAGATATGTCGGCGCCTCCGTTGTGGCCGCCATTTTGCAACTATTTTTCGGAAGTAATAAACGGAACCAATTTGATGCGATTTTCGAACAGCCACACTGTGCGCTTCCAATTTAGAAACCCAAAAACGACCTCGGCGGAATGACAGACAGGAATTTGGCCGACTCCAGATCTTCAATCTAGCACCAGACTGAAGTGACGGATGGTGTTGTGGGAGAAAGGACCTGGAGTCTGGAGAAGGCGGGACTGACCCTCATATAAGGATGGAGAAATCTCCATCCGGTGCTGACACAGGACAAAGGAGG
Source organism: Hypomontagnella monticulosa (assembly GCA_902825475.1). NCBI lineage: Eukaryota > Fungi > Ascomycota > Sordariomycetes > Xylariales > Hypoxylaceae > Hypomontagnella > Hypomontagnella monticulosa. Next base: position 458,027 of record CADEBF010000011.1, on the reverse strand, counting down.
GCTCGCGAGAAATGGAGAAAGACTCCCAGACTCCATACAAATTTTGCATGTGCATGCTGCGCTGTAGATAACTACGGCAATACGTCCGGCTCTCATGCTCCACGAACGCTCCATCCTGGGATCTTCGAACCAAGCTTTCCCCCCGGTGTGACAGGTGCAACTGCAACTCTGTAGGTCTGCAAGACCCTGCACGCCTAGAGGGCCCTGTTGGCCAAGACCGGACCGTACGCTGATCGTGCCGATCCTTAAAAACTTCCATTCGTTGGCATGCCTGTTGGCGGGGTACTGTCTACGCGCTACGTACCATGTCAGGCATGTTCTACAATTCTTATGGTATGACGATTGAGGCAAGATGAAGTCATATGCCAGTAGTTCCTCGGCTCGGCCAAGGGGAGGTTATAGTAAGACCCGGATTGGGTTGATCTAACTGGCTGGCCTCATGGGTCTAGCGGTACTTTACATGCAAGGTAACGGGATGGCTTGCCTATACCGTACGCTAGTGAACCCAAGGATCTTAGCTTTGCTACCAAGCCGTCAATTGAGTCAAATTCGCCGATAGAACTGGACTCGAAAGATGCTGCCATCACGGGTTGCGCCGCACTAAGTTGGCATAAGTTGGCAGGAGTTGTTGCAGTTACACGGACAAATATTCATCAAATTGGGAGGAGGATTGCGGTAATATAAGATTATAAAGGAAGGGTTGGATTCATGATAATATACCCAAGAAGCAAACTAATCTCAGACATAACCGTTGGTTCTACGAAACAGATCCTATATTAATATGTAAATCTGTACGACGTCCCGGCTTCGGCTTTCCCAGCTGGGTAGCGCCGGCTATCTAGTGTCTCATTCGTCTCCGACTTTTCTACCAATCTACGCCGGGGTCAGGAACAGTTCCCTGGAGTTCAGCTCCCCCAAGGATGTCCCAAGCTTCCTGAGCTCGCCTCGAGCCGTCAGTCTCCGTAGCCCCGCTGTAACGGCAGGCCGTTGGGGCTCTAAAGTGGATGCTTTAGTGGAGGTTTATTTCCACTACCTGCACGATCCTTCGCTGAGGTCCGCTGAGGTCCACTGCCAGTCCACTATCATCATTAAATAGCCCTATTGCCCGGTCACAGTTCGGTGAGATATTCCAAGGTCTTACCTCGTTTGAAAATGCATGGCCTGAAAGATTTTCAACTTGTCACAGACTAATCAATGCGCATCACATGAGAACTGACGAGACCGCCTTTGCAAACTTCTGGTTCGCAATCACGCGTCCCAACGCGCGCCAATAATCGCACATTCCGAGTCAGAAAGGATGAGGAAGATCGACAGTGATGCCCGTCCGGTCGCGGAAATATCTGCCAAACTTTTGACGCCAGGATAGCGCAAACCAGCACATGGCAACTAGGAGTCTATATATGTATTGAAGGAGTCGCTCTTAGGGCCATTCCAAGTCTACGGTTGAGCTTGAACAGGTTGTCCCGGCCGATATCTCGCATCGAATTGCGGACCCGAGCTAAAGTTGCGTGCCGATCAATATCTACCCTACCTGACGACGCCTACTCGAGATAACTGGGTCATCAATTCAGTCAGAATGGCATTCCGTCATAATTCAGCCTCCGACGAGGGAACAAAAGAATTGTAGACAAAGCGACGACATCCACGTGGATTATAATCGCTTTGACATGAATCGGAACCTCCGTATTCCTAAGTCAAAGAACTTCATGATATTCAACAAAAGGATACATGGAAAATCTTGCCTCACAGGGAAATGAGCTATCACTCGCTCGGGTCGCCCTGAATAGTAAGCCGGGGAATAACGACGCGAAGGGGTAAACATAGAAATATGTAAGATGGGCTCTGGCAATACGACGAAAGCTGAGGGTTCCGCGGTGAGTTTTTACTGCATCTGTACGCCATTTCCGCGTACCATGAATTCTTCAGTTTCATCCATGGTTATCATTACGTATCTACATCGTATTAACTAGGGAGTGTATGTACGAATGCTATGTCGATAAGGACATGCATGCTATGGACAGATATAGACATTACAAATGCACTTGGTGGTGCGGCTGCTGGGCTGCTACTACGCCCTAACGTCCTTATGGTGTGTAGCGGCCCACAAGACTTCCCCACGACCCTGTGAAGTCCGGCGAAGTGACGATGTTAGTACCATCCGCCAGGCGGAGCGCCGCCCAAGTAGACTTGGAGCATAAACCGTAGGCTTTGAGGTTCGCAGGCGTCTTGGAAATATAGTGCATATAATCTGTGAAATGGTAAGCAGACATTCAGAGAGGAACTTGATCGTTTTCAACGTACTCTGACAATCTCCCGAACAATCCTGGTTTGGAGGTGGGCCTGCGAAGAACGCCCACGATGCGGACGCGTAAGTATAAATATCCGATCCACCTTGGATGTAGTTGGCGAAGCCCATGCGACACCTAGTATCATCGCCTCTACACCATGAGAAATCGGGATCTCCCCAGTTCGTCACATCAGCCACCCAAGGAGCTGGTGGTGTCTGCAGGACGTGGTCGCCTTGGTCATAGTTGGTTTCCGACTGAAGCAAGCTGACCATAACGTTCTTCGCGTTCCTCAAGTTGAGCTGATACAGCCACCAATGCTCGCTTCCCAGAGCATGGAGCCAGGTTCCTTTCGTAGCTTCGACGAGCGCGCCGCCCTTCGCTGCTATATTACATCCACCACTACCTTCGGTGAAGTGGTCAGCAACCCAATTCCAGACATTCTCGACGTAGACGGATGAGCTGGGTGTGAAATGCATTCCGAGGAAAGCCGCCTTGCATTCATTGCTCGCGGAACCGCAAGCGTTGGCGAGCGCAGACGCGCCAAGTGTGCCACCGACGGTGACCAGGGAGTTCCATAGCGCAACATCGCCTGGCGACGAGCCCGCAATATTGAATTGCAAAATAATAGCACCGGGTAGGACATCGGAAACGGTGAATCGCATGTCTTGGATTTGGGCAACACCGACATCGCCATTCTTGCCGACGGCTACCACGGGCTTGGGATTAGCAGAGTCCTTGAACTTGGCGCCGTTGCCGGTGATGGTCGCCCAGGCCTCGCCAACGATACGCGAGCCTTTAGGAATGACTAGGGTATCGTCGACCCTGTACTTTCCGAATGGGAAGTAAGCAATCTTGTTGTTATTCGCCGCAAATTGCAGCACTTGGTTGAGCACGCCGGACTCGTCTATGGTATGATCGCCCAGGACGGTGTGACCGCCGTTCTGAGCCGGATCCTTGACGTTGATGAAGTCGGAGACGGGGTTGTTGGCATAATTGGGAGCGGGAACCACAGGATATCTACCATTGGGCGCTAAGGCAGCAGGCCTGTTCAACGACGACGACACGTCACCGTATACGGGGTTTCTGCCCACGGTATTTCCGAAAGAATAGTTATCCACATGGCTCATGGCACCAAGCTTAGTGTCGCCTCGAATTTGAAGGACGTCTGAGTTAGTGTCCTTGTTCAGATTCTCGATGAGAAGTGATGGGAAGCCTATTGACCTATGTTAGCATCATCATCCTTCTACGTTTCCTTAGCTGCCCAAATGCGAGAGCAGACGAGGGACATGTGTCGCGACCGTCTCGTATGTGGATTGGCCGAGATTGAGCTTGGTAGGAATATCAGAAAGAACACTTTACTGACCCGTTGTTATAAAGGTCACGCCGGAATTCTTGGATGTTGCATCAATCAGCGCAATCCAGGGTGCACCGCCTTCGTGTCGAACTCCGGTGCCACAGGTATCGAATGTTGCTCCAATGATGCTGATGGTATTCCCACCATTTATCAGCATACCGACAGTGTTTTGAAAGAAGTATATACTCTTATAGAGGGCTTGCTGATGGCCGTCATGCCAGATACCGTTCTACATCTTTCTTAGCAAGCTCGTCAATATGGTGGGGGAGGGGGCATTGAGATAGTTACCTGTCCACGTTCAACTCGGACGTCGGCGAGGCCAAGTGTAGAACCCCTTCCAAGATGGATACCTGTGTGTCCAGTCCCGGCGCTAATGCTAGACGATGCCATAACGATTCGAACATTTTGAAGTTGGGCGGCTTGGGCAACACCCCAATCAAGCGCAGTGAATGCATTGCCTATCTAAATCAGAACTATCCTGCATCACCATATTCCCATAGTCGACTCACCTCCTGGGATATTGGTAGTATCAAGAATCAAGTTCTTTAGTCCAACCGCGAACGAAAGTTCCCCCCTTTCCCCGACTCCAGGATCCCGGGCTAGTGTACACTGTTAGGTAGTGATGTATACAGCATGATGGGCGAAACTAACCATTTATAAGAATCTGGTCACCTGAGAATCCAGCGGCAGCTTTAATTGTAGGTGGCTAATAGAGGTTAGCATACATTAACCCGATATGATAGCTACACTGACATTTGTAGGGTCGCCCATAAGGATGGTGTCCGTGTTCATTTTGATACTCTGGCTGACTTCGTATGTTCCAGGGGGAATGTAGACAACCTGATCGCGTCTTAGCCAATGTTAAGGAAGATACAATTGCGCATCATTTACTCTTGGTTGGGATGCCAACCATTGACTATGACGCGTGTTGCCATTGCCTGCGTCGGTGATGGCATTATTGATGCCAGCTCCATCGCCGGGATTCACGGCCATGAACACTGGGTAAGTGAAGTCATTACCCAGATCCGGCGCAAACCCGCGATACTGGCCGGTGTGGTCCATGTTGGCGTACCAGAAGCTAGTAGCCCGTTTGACGAGGTCATTGTCGGTTTCGTTGACTCTTGGGATTATTGAGCCCAAGGCTCTCCCGAGTAGAACGGCGACGAGAAGATGAAGTTTCGCCATTGTCAAAAAACCGATACTGCATTAGCGTATACCGAAATCTTCCACCTAGAAATGCTGGGAGATGAAGCTATATATTTGTGAAGTAACATTGAAAAGGAGGCCGGTGACATTTCTAATTTAGGTAACTTATAAGTCTAGGTGCCGGTTTCGTGCGATTTGGACCCGCGGAGCTACCTATGATGACGCCAGCAACACCAATGGGCGACGATGAACGGTGAAGGCACCTAGGCGGGTATGCGATCTGACCATTCCCAATTTCGCCGAAAGATGAGGCTCACGAGCTAGATGTCAGCAATATCCCGTCGCAAGTCGATTTCATGCACTAGAAATCACTAATTCAGAGTTGTGGTGGTAGTGAAAGCTGATATTCTTTGTAATATTAGTGGATATTTGCTGTAACATTCTTCGCCAAGAATCTCACTGGCCTCTTCTTCCGGGGCTTGTCGGTGGTTAGGTACAATACAGCTTCCCCAGCATAGCTGCATATCCAGCGCACTTACCATACCCAGTAGGTCAGTGAGGCAGGGGTATGATGACCCATGTTACGCTGTCAGCTTATAATAAGTCATACTTCCCAATAAATGAATGCCGCCGCAGTACTCATTCATTGTTTTGATTTTATAAGACTTGTTAGTATCGTGTAACTCAGAGAATAGCCTACTTTCCCGTCATAGATGTTGGCATGTCCTACGAGTAAACGAAATTTGATCGGCCAAATCGCAAGTCGCCAGAAAGTTGGAGAAAGCTGGAGTTGATGGCTACGTTACTTGCATTTCGGTCCAGAACATCGAAGCTACCCCAACCTAGCAGCCCTAGGATTTTAAAAGGGCCGTAGTAGCTGCTACCATCGCATGCGCATTGCAGCTCTCCAGTTACCCGATATAGAACCATAAGTGTAGCTGCCTCTTTAGGGCTGGACCGACTGGCTGGTTTGGAGTAGCATCTGCTAAACATGTAGGGTAGCTTCCGATTAGAATCTGACGACCGACTAAATACATGCACGTCTTTCGGTAAGTATTAAATATTCGGGGTTATTAACATTAAATACCTACCGATATACGAGAACTACTTTAGCATCATACAATACAATAAAAACTTGAGTGTAGTGGTGAGATCTTCCATACATACATGTAGCATGCCAGCAGGTAGGTAGTTTTTCTTATATCACACGAATATATCTTCTTAAAGAGCATTAATACCCTTATAAACGCATACTAATATACTTTGAATGCATAATTGGTTACTGCACTTGGAATTTATTCTTCTCTTAAAGAGTCTTTCAATGTCGCTCTACAATGTTAATACAATCAAACTTTGAGGTTCGCATCGTATTGTTTCTGATTTTTGGGGCCTGTCGTTTCAAGAGAATCAACTGGGCTTGTTGAAATAGAGCGCTTAACGTATCCCATAGTCCCTAAACTTACGTGATCATGAGCCCATTAATCAGTTGATCAGGGTTCTAATTTCGGCGGACCACCCATTCGCACTCATCTCTATGACAAATTCTGCGAGTTTGAAATTACTACGGTAGGCAATTCAGCTATGTTCCGTTCATTAAAGAAGCTAGCAAAATTATCAACAGATTATTGACAATTTTCTCATAAGGCCCAGGCTGCTCTGAGTTTCTGACTCAGACGCTTTGCGCACATGATGTAGAACGACTCGGCTTCGGACGCCATGCCCAAGGACAGTTACGATCGGACCAACAGAGATGAAGGGATTATAAGTGTTACACATCGTTTGCTAGGACTCAAGGCTTGTGATATTCGGTGTAACTATCGTAAGAGCAATATTACACCGAAAGTCATAAGACAACACACTTGCCAAGTACTACTAAAGCTGAAGCTACTTCAATAGACCCTCATAAGCGAGCTTCATGTCATCAAATCTTACTCTCCTCAAACTGCATAAAATCCTAGTTAAATCACTATGTCTTCTATATGAAATATTGGTTATTATGCACATCTATAACTATGATTAAGAGGATGTGGTAAATTCCTCACGAATACGAATACAAAATTGATCACGTCAAGAGGCTACGAATAACTGGTAGAGAGAGAACTTACAGATTCCCAATGGCATTTAGAATCGCAAAGTCTTCCTTTTTAACGCACATTTAATCCTATCACTCTTATAGTCTCACCTTGGCACAGGCTCCTTATAAGCCAATAAACAGCTCTGGACACCTTCTATTATACATGTACGACCATGGTAACAAACAACGCGATAATATTAGCTGTAGCCGCCTGTGAGATACGCTAATGGCGGCATGGTTTTGACCAGGTTAGCGGGCTCGGCAGATCTACCGAACCCGCTAGGCCCTAAACCCCTGAGATCCACCACGCTGTTGGCGCCATAGTGATCAGCGATCTCGAAGTTGGAGCTCCAACACTCATTGCCATCCGCCTTACCACAGCATTCTTGCTATTTGCGTTATCGTATCGCCCTTATATGTCCTTGTCTCCTGAGATACCCATAGCACCCAAGAATATCCCCAGCATTGTCCTTACTCTCATCTAGAAATCACTAATTGCTCTAGTCGCAGTCGGCGAGTCGCACTCACTCATTAAGTACCCGAGTCTTGTGGACAAGGCCATGGCATATTCCCCAGTTGACAGAGAGCCTTGAGTTCGAGGCGTAACAGTTACCGCTAATCAGTTAAAGGTATTAATTATACTAACTAATTTAGCATTACTGGCATCGTGGTCGTAAACTCTCGCAACGTCCCATAAGAGCGATGGATGGCTCTACAGCAGGACATACCATACCAGGTCTAACTACGATAATGGCCCCATAATGGCGGCGCTCGGCTGGGACGAACCAAACTATACGACTCACAAACTATTCTTCGCACTACCTTAGATAATGGTTTCCTTACGCGGCCCCTTTCCCATATACAACACGCCCGCACCTTCAATAGTCAAATCCCTCGAGGGCATACTACTTTATTCTATTCGTATCATAGTCTATTCATACCTCAGACTTCTAGGCACGGCACTGAGATTCCAGTTGTCCCACAAAGCGATGATAAGAGCGCGCTGCGTAGACGGGTATCCCGTAATTAATCAGCAGGCCGGATAATGAGACATCTTTTTTCATTCTACGCTATAGAGGTCCGGATATATGCGTTTCTTGACTAGCTGAGTGACATCCATCCCGAGAATACTATGGAAAATCTAATAGTGGCCATGCAGGTACGCATGTGCAAGATTCAAGGGATAGTCATTGGAGTTCGACTAGCAGCAGCGGTTAATTAAACGCCACGAACCACGTTGCCCAGTGCCAATGGCTATTGTGTTGTGTAACAATGACAAGTGCGCTGGGCTGCGAGTCCTGGTATCAGCTCATCGCCGAAAGAATGCGAAGCGCATCAAGAATGGCATCCACGCCCGAATATTCGAGAAAGCCAATATGCGATGAACTATAGGCAGACAAAAGCGGCTGGGGTTAATTATGTCTAACGACCTAGCATCGCGCCATATGACGATTTGGCGATTGAAGTTCTCAATCGAAAAGGGGCTCGCCCCACCAGAAATGGTGGTAAAACGACAATCGAGATGTTAAGGGGTTGATGCGTGGAATGTAACGACTGAATCGACTAGAATTTCCTAGAACTTCACGATTCCTTCGATCACCATTTCGTTTGCCACCTTTGCAGTTGCGTTTTCCAGGGTTTGAAAGCTGTTACGGCTCAAAAATGAATTATATACAGCGCCGCATAGCTGCATGAAAATACCTTCTTAGAAGATTCTTTACGCTAAATCAAACAGGTATCCCCTTTTTTTTCCTCCCCTCAATTCGCTACGTAATTATTAAGCTAGTCTTCTCCGATAGACTATTTTGTGTTGGTTTCGGGTCCGGTCTTGGCGCCGACTTAGCCGGATATGTATCGTCACTATAATTTGGCTTATAAATTCACAACTCCGTAGAGAAGTGATGTCTATTTGTCAGCTCTCGTTGAGTATAAAGCTGAAGCCATCCTCGCGAAGTAGAGTAGATCCCATTCCGTAGCAGACGTAGTAAAAATCTAAGCCCCTATTCCAATTCAGCGTTTCACGTAATAGTAGATTCATCATGGCGGCACGAACACACGATGCACTAGTCATAGTTGCGCCTCGGAAGCCCTACGAGATTCACCGGTATCCCACTATTTCGCCGGAGGGCGATGAGGTTATGGTGCACGTCAAGTGGACGGCATCAACACCCCTCGACCTTCACCAAGCAGACGGCGGGCTGCTGATCGAAACTCCTCACATAACTGGGGCCTCAGCGGCCGGCGTCGTCGTCGAGGTCGGGCCTGATGTAAAGCACTTAAAAGTTGGCGACAGGGTCTTCGGCTTTGCTCATCAACAGCCGAAGTGGAAAGCCCATCAGGAGTTCGCAACCGCTCCTGAATGGGTATTCGGTAAAGTGTGTAACCCCTTTAATGAGTCACTGTCGTTTTGTCGGCCATCGCGCACCAGCTAACCGTTATACAGATTCCCGATGGATTCTCTATGGAGCAGGCCATCACTGTGCCTGAAAACCTAGTGACTGCATTTAATACCATCTCAACCGATCTTGAGTTACCTACTCCGTGGCCGAAGCCTGAAGGCTACGTCCCACCCAGAGCTGACGAACGGATTTTGATATGGGGAGGCGCGTCGTCGGTAGGACAACTCACCATACAAGTTCTGAAGTTCTACGGATATCGCCACTTGATCGCGACGGCATCACCACGCCACCACGAATTCCTAAAGCAGCTGGGTGCTGAGGAATGCTTCGACTACAGGAACCCGACAATCGTCGAGGACCTGTTGAAGACGTACCAGCGTGGCGACGCGCCAGCTTTCCCGATGGTTGTTGACTGCATCGGTTCACAAGCTGGCTCGGTCGGCCCGATCTCCAAGATTGCCCGGAACGGTACAACGGTTGCGATCATGATGCCAGTCATATTGAAGCACGCGACCGACGAGGAAACCCCCGAGTACTCAATGGATGCCAGTACCAGCGCTCAGTGGACTGAAGGAGTTACTGTACGCGGGGTGCGAACATATTTCTACTATAGGGTAAGCACTCAATTCGTCGTCTTGTGGAACATCGAGTTATGAACCGAAACTTACCTTAAACTAGAATGAGCTCTTCAAAGAGAAATTACAGCTAGAGATCATGCCAGCATTGTTAGCTTCAGGTGATATAACTCCAAACCGTTTTCGCGTTATTGAGGGGCGTGACTTATTGGAAAGGGCGACTAAAGCGTTATACTTACTCCGAAAAGGGGTGAGTGGTGAGAAGCTTGTCTGGAGAGTTTCGGAGGAATGAAGGATAACAGCCAATCCTATCGGTAACAAAGAGTCTATAACTATAATCTATAATATAGTAATAATAACTTGCTACATTATATGACAAGGCTTAAACACCTGGGGGTTAAACTATCGTCACCCACACCCTGCGGCCATCCTTCGTGATCGGTCCCCACGATCCATCCCCTGAGACATGTAGGATCTTGTCTAGTGTCAGCTTGCCATGCTTCGCCTCGTCCCAGACCTCTGGCTCCTTCTCTTCCTCCACGGGATTATCTTTATTCTCTTTAGCTGCTTTCACAAATATGCCAACGCCGATACGGACGACTTCGAAAATAGCTTGGAACGCAAAGGCCTTCATGTCAGGGTTCTCCGCTACGTTGCGATTGATATCAATTGTAGTAAGGACCTCTTTCGAGACCATTACGTTCGGATCCTCTAGACTATGTTCGTCGCTTTTAGGTTCTAATTCCTTCGTGCGTAGGATTAAAGCTTTTGAAGGATCGAGAAATAACGCATAGCATGGGTAGGAGATTGGCTCGTCTGGGACATCCAGATGCACCGCTCCGATTGATATCCCACGATCGTCTTCTAAATTAAAGTCACCTTTTTCCCTCCCATTTCCACGACACGATACAATAACATTTCGTAAACTCAATGAATTCATAAAACCCATGACAATAAGGTCTGTCGAACTAAGATGAAAAAAAGCTCGGCCTTAACAAAGGCGCGAGCTGAATAAGGTGTCGTGAGACCAAATCCCACCAATACCGTGGCTTACAAATGAACCTACCCACTATCTTACCCCTGAGGCGTCGAGAGGTAGGACGTAGGCCCCCTATTCCATCACCAGAGAATCTTCAAGAAAGACGCTGAGCCATCACCTTCCTCGATGCTATTCGGACTAGTAGCTTTTACTAACTAAGCATTCGAATAAAAAAGGCGCGCCTATAAACTGAGTGTCTTCAGGAATAGGTTGCGTAACGCCAGTATCCCCCCGCGAAACTAGCTAAGTCATTACTTCAAGACAGGTTGTATCCAACGACATTGGAGGTGCTACATCTGTCAAGCTCTTACCTTATTCTACATATGAACGTCATCCCGTAAGAGTATCTGCCTAAACTACCAGCGCGAGCCATCAGGTACCTAACCATTACTAGGTACAGCAGAGGTCGACCCGCGGCAAAGGTCGACAGCGCTCTCTGTCTTCTCCTCATAATACACTCGATTTGGGAAACCTGGTTCTTCGCATAGTAACCGAGCATCGTGAAAGTTTTCGGACGCTTTGTCGTATTGCCCCACTGCTATAAATTCCTTACCACTTGTCATCAAATCTTCCCAGGTACGCGTAAGCTCTACCACTCTTATAAGCTGTCTTGGAGTGATCCCGACTGCAGCTTTCATTGTTGTTGACGACTCTCTGTCTTTCGGGCCTAATACTGTTGCATCTTTGTTCGCTCCACGATAGGCGTCAAAAAAGAATAGTGTTGCAAAAACGGCTTCCGATGCAACTTCAGAACTATGCCATTCCCTATGCGACACAGCATAGGTCATATCCCTTTTCTCTTTTTCAGCACTCAAATGCGTCACCTTCAAGTAGTTGTACGTATTTGTAACTGTAGCCGAGACCTGATGCGTTTTGTAACTATTATCACACTTCTTGCCGTCATTCCACGCCAGACGGTATTTGGAATGAGTTGCTGTTTTCTCATCAGTGGGCTCGACGAACCAACGATGGTTGGTGCCTTCTCCGGTGAGGACCCAAGACTGTCCGTATGCATTATGGTCGTGTATCTTGAAGTCTGTACTCCCGCGGATCCCGTCAGGAAGCCACACATGTAGTCGCCACAACTCGTCGATAGCCCCGTCCTTGATTAAGCTACACAGCGGGACAAAAACAAAGCCTCCAGCACTACGGGATACCTTAAACACGGTGGTACGTAGCAGCGCTTTGTGGACCAAAGACCATATAAACTTGAGGCTGCGGGGATCCTTAGACGCATTCAAGTGCCGGCCGCGCGCACGCATGTACGCAATCCCAATGATCAAATCCAATAATGCGTTGGATTCCAGGTCCCCTGAAAACTGAGCAGCCGCTGAATTAAGCCACTCATTTGTGAAGAGTCTTTTTGATACAGGTTGCTGTTGAGATAGCCATTCTTTCAGGGGCTTTTGTCGCTCGTCATCAAGCTTAGTAGCCACGATGACACCTTGAAGGGTCCTCTCGAGAGCCTCACGTGGTATCAAATACTGGTCAAGCTCTCCTAGGCTCTCAGTACTTGGCTCTGGAGATACGATCTGCCTAGGCATCGTATTAGGCATCATGGCAAAGATGTATAAAGGTGTAGGAATTCATGGGTATCAGTAAGTAGGTACCCGAAAATTTCAAATGACCCTGGCAATTAAGTGCCTAGATTCTAGATGCAATGAGAACTATAAAGTTCATAAAAGTAAGTACGTAACGCGGCTTTCGTCCCTCATAGGGTGATAGGAGTCAGCAGCATACACGTATAGGTGACAAGGGCTAATATTTAGAGCTTGGAGTGAGGAATTCAAATCAATCCAATAATTCTCTTGCGCCGCAAGGCCTTTACATATTTTCTCTCGAGAAGAGATGGCGATAACAGCCTGATTTATGCCCAGAGGTTAGGCACCTAATGATGGCCAGTTGGTCTCCTTGCAGCTCAGCCTAATCCTCAACCTCCTCACAATAGTCAATAGTTACTTAATCAAATGCCGGTTAATCTGTTTTTCAGTAAGCACCCCTTAGATGTATGGTCAGGGAGCCTCCAACAGAGCTTGGCTTGAATGCTGTGTGAGAGTAAATCCTAGGCAAAGTTCGGTGAACAAGAGGAAGGCTTCCAATAGAATCTCACGATACAAAATACCCCTCACAGTTTTGCACTTGCTTTTACATCCCTTCCATTTTGAGCAACTTTGGGGGTAACTTTGCGTCTCATCGAAGCCTTATATGATCGCAAAGTTGTTCCACATTTCAATATTGCACTTTTGCAATACACAGCCAGAGTTACAACTACTACCACTCGTTGTATCATGTGTCCGTTTGTCATACAAGATCTGCGATCCCTGATCTCCTCCTAGCATTTCAAATCTGATTTCTATAGTGCTGTACCCCACCACGAAGATGCTTTCCTCTTCTTAGTCGCGACGGTTCATACCTTCTACTTTATGTAGTCACTTTTCATAACGCCGCAACAAAATTCATTTATGGCTACGGCAAATGCGAAGGCCCCTTCGGGTCTAATGTACAGCCCTCTAGATCTCGATACTACTTCTATTCGACTGATTGACTTGCTACCAACAGAGGAGGAGACTGATATCGTCCAGGTCCGTCTCTATACCGTTGAGCGGACACCCAATTTACAGTTTGCGGCACTTTCATACGTCTGGGGTGACGAAAGGGAAAGTGCGGAAATCACAGTCAACAGCAGGCTGGTCCGAGTTAGGCAAAATCTGAAAGCGGCTCTCTGGCGTCTTCGAAAGCAGGATCTGCTAGCATTTGAGGGCCACAGCTTGCCGCTATGGGTCGATGCCTTATGTATTAATCAAGATGACACCTCCGAACGCAACCATCAAGTCGCACAAATGGGTAGCATATACCGGGATGCGACAATTGTGTTGTCGTGGTTGGGAACTGGTGACGATGACATGAAGGGTGCACTCAGGGCTGTTAAGGCTATTGGCAAGGCAGTAATGGGGGGCGTGGAGAATGAGAATCTAGGCCCTGGCATGGGGAAAGCCAATGGTCTCGACGTACAGAAAGGTTTAGCATGGGTTGCAAGCCAACGCGACTTTTGGCAGCTTTCATCCAGTACAAGCAAGCATGCGCCTTGGTACATGATTGCTGAGATACCTTCACTGGCATATTGGACACGAACGTGGATCGTGCAGGAGATAGTCCTGGCCAACGAAGAGTCGCATGTATTCGTATACGACGATGAGGCGTTTACTTACGCGGAATTCTTGGGTTTCTACAAGTTCTACAGCAACTTGTGTCAGACACAACCACCCCGGCCGGGTACCGACAACTTGGTTGTTACTGAAGAATGTTGGGAAAGTTTCAAGAATCCGCACTTTTTACAGTTCGATTTCTTCGAGACGATTCAAAACCTCAAGCATGGCTGTATGTCAGCACATGATATCCTGCGCCTAGCCCAATACGCCAGGTCAAGCGACCCCCGAGACATGGTGTTTGGCTTAGCAGGAGTTATAAACAGAACCCAACCTGATTACACCAAGAATGTCAAAGAGATATACATTAACTGGTTCCAGGAATGTTTCGACGCCTCTCCAAAAACAGCCATGACGCACCTATTGCTAAGCGGATCAGGAATTTTCATTACTCCTGCCCAAGATTTCGGCGTCGGATCACTTGGCCTACCTTCATGGATGCCTCGACTATTCTCGTTGAAAACTTCGAGACCCATGGGAAAAGGTTCCACTGGAGGTCATCTTAACTTGGACGGCCTCTTCGACCAATCTCCTCCAAGCTTGAATTACAATGTGCTTGCTGTATGCGGTATAAAATATGATCAAGTGGTCGCAACCTTAGCAACTAACACAGGGCCGATCCCATACGATAGCGCTCCGCACGATCCATCACAAGTACTATGCGAATTCTTTAGGGAGTTTCTACACTGGGTTGAGCAGCACAAGCTTCTAAGTACGCCACATCCTTTGTACAATCTTTTTGTGGTATTGTTCAGGGGATGGGACTTCCTGCTTCGTCAGCATATTCCTCAAGGGGTTAGGCATGAACGTGGCGTTGCTCGACTGTTCCAATCTGTTCTGCAGCAGGGTAGCCAAGTAGTTGATGGTACGGTGGACTATGGGGGTGATAGTGACAGCGTATCGATACCCCAAGGTATTATGACAAGTCCGCGACGTACCAGCGCTGGGCTGTATAGTCGCGGGTATGGCAAATTTGCGCGATTAGAACCATACTTCTCGGACAATTCAGTAAGCGGCCAAGGTGGATTTGGTACATCAGCCTTCAAGCTTCCGGCTCCTTCTGAATGGGAAGCAAAGATATTGAGGAGGAGATGGCGCTCAATGTGTGAACAGCGTCTATTCGTCACAAAGAGTGGGAACTTAGGTGTAGGCCCATTAGGTATGACTCCTGATGATTACGTGCATGTTATCGGTGGATGTGAGCTACCTTTCATATTAAGAGACCATGGGGGCCGATGGGAGCTTATAGGAGCTTGTTGGGTCCTTGGAATAATGAATGGAGAATTGCGCGACAAAGTTGAAAGGGGAGAGTTTAGCGTTGAGGAATTAAAATTAAGATAAAATTTTGTATATAAATATTTACATTATTTAAATTTTGACTTCAAGTCGTACGATGTCGTTCGCGCAAAATACGGAATCATGCTTCATTTCCCATCTTCATTGAGGTCTTCATTGAGGTAGCCCCTCAAAATACGTTACACAAGATGATCAGAAGCCCCTTCGAAGCACTAAAGCAGTTCTTGCTTTTTGTCACATGCAGGTCCATCCCTTACCAGAGAGATACCTTACAACAACAGACACACAAGTAGATTTATGTTCCACGTTTTCCTACCTACAGTCTCTCAAATTTATTCCACCACAGATGCTTCTCGCATCTCCAGCTGACAGCCTGCTTGGAAGTCCAGAACGCTACCACCATGAATAGCAGCAACCTTTACCAGCCATCGGCGTACCCGCCGTCCAAAACGGCGCTTTTGCTCCTCGACTACCAGAACATACTGGTCAACATGATCCCAAGCCCAGGAAAAGAGAAGCTAATCAATGCGGTCGAAACTCTTCTAGCGACAGCACGTAAGAATAACATCGCCATCATCCACTGCATCATGGACACGACAGAGGATCCCGCCGCCACTAATAAGGTCACCGAAACTTGGGCATCTCAATACAAGCCAGTCTTCTCTGCTGATCCTCAATTGGGGGCTGAATTCGGCGGGTTCGCCCCAAACAACCGCAGTACCGATCGCGAGACGGTGTTTAAGAGAGCCCCAGGCATCCGGTCTGGTCTGGAAAGCGAAGGCATAGTGTCGTACCTGCGGGACAAGCTTGGCGCGGTCCATCTCATTCTTGGCGGCATTGCGACTAGTGGGGCAATTTTAGGAACCATGTCCCAGGGCACCGATGTAAACTTCGTCGTCTCAGTTGTTGCGGACGCATGCTGGGACCCGAATGACCAGGTACATCGTGACCTTATCGAGACGGTCATTCCCACACTGGCTTGGGTTTCATCTGTTGAAGAGGCTGTGGGTTATATGACAGCTTAGATTATGGCATATCCACATTGCTTAGCTCGCCGGCTCGCTACCGAATGGTTGTTTTAGTATCTTGGCCATTCGTCCTTTCGGGTAGAACGCGTTCGTAGTAAATTTCTCACCTATTTAAGACAGTACTTCAATCCGCCGGAGCGCTCTTACGATGGCCTCATCAGTTGCTTCAGATGTCGGGACCGTTGACTCACATATTGAAGAGAATGCCTTCACCATATCGACACCTAATACGTTTCCAGACTAGACCTTTTAGAAGCATGACCAGTGTAACCGTTTTGTTGGCTACATCGTCGCCCATGAGCTAAAGCAGGAGAGGAAGTGGTGATGGTACCTACATATGTATGTAAAATTAATAAGACCATCATATGTCTTAAACAGTCACACTACAAGTCAAAGCATTCATATTTATATAGGACATAGATGTGGAATAGAGACACCAATGGTGAATATTCTAGAACTATCCACTCTACGAGGTCCTCCTCCAACTATGGCGTGGTTCCTTGAGTCCACAAGATTCCAGAACTCGTCGAGGTTTCTATACATAAACTCGACGTTTATGTGTAGCTAAACGAAGTCTTCGCCAACTGCTTGGATATTTGCTAAGATCTTGTGTTTATATTGGACTGAACGATAAGTCACTATCCATATAGTCGTCCGTTTGGTCGGCTTCAAAGTTGACGTCGGCCCTTATTGCTTTATGCATGTCCTTAGCCTCTTCCCTGTTCTCTTGATGTTGTTTATGCTTTTTTGCATAGTATCGTTCTCTAGCCTTCCGTTCCATCTCTTCTAGTTCATCTAGAGCAGCTAGCCACTCCGGGTTGGTCCTTACTCGCTTGGGTAAGTAGACCTTAGAGGCCTTGTTGTCCTCTTCCTGTTTCCTCCTTACCGCATAAGTTACGTTTCGGGCAAAGTGAGCCTTTTTGGCGCCTCATCCTTAAATATCCTTTTGCTTCTTGGCATGCTACTCTTTAGTGTGGTGGTGATTCCAGTAAGTTCATGGGCCAATATGTGCAAATATTGTCGCCGGTCGAGTTAGATGTGGCGGTAAGTGGTATTTAGGCAAACCAAATAATACAGAGCCGGGCCGGAATGGCTCATTCTGTTTCCCATATATATATGAATCAAATATCTTTGGATCGTGTTCTGCTACTAGTTTTCTGCGCCGCTCCTCCGGGTTCAATCGCTTCCATTGCCCCTGCGGTACCGTGGGCATGGGATCGAGGATAAGAGCAGTCATGTCGGTGGGTAATTCCACCTGGTCATTATGGTCGGTTTTATAAGATGAATAGATAGGGGCCTGTGATAGTCTCTGTGGAGGTGGTTGAGGTAGTGTTGGAGGGATTTGTAGACAAGCTGTCTGCCGTTTTGGCATTTGAGGCTTTAGGGGGCCCGATTCCCCCCCCCCCCCCCCCCAAGCCGATAACTGAGATACCAGAGCGACCGCTGTCTTAGAGCCTGCTGGATGCACGGAGCTACGCAAACTTTCCGCGTTGATAACTTGGCTCTTATTCGAAGTGCTACTCGTCTTCGCCTTACCGGCTTCCATCGGAGTATTACCTGTCTTCATGCTAGAGGTCTGGTGTAACATTGGAATTGGCCACGTCTATAAGCGAGATCTCTCACGATACGAATTACATTAGTACTATAACGGTGGAGATATTATAAGTCCATACACATCAATCGATGATACTAGGTATAATAATCCACTGGCGGTAATTATTGTCTCTTAAGACATCGAGCATTCTCAACAACTTGCTTACTTCATCGCGCATTCGTGGGCTACTACTATAGTAGTGTCGATAGCAAATCTAGACCCATACGAAGGAGTCATCTCACCGAAGTGGAGTATCGCAGACAAGTGCCGTATCAATAGAGGCGCATATTAAATACATTGGCAGCTGACACGGTAGTTGCTAAAGTTAACGACTTGGCAAGTATGGTTTTCTGGTACTTAGTCTCATCCGTATAGTCTTGTCAATGAGTCTCGTAACCGATCAACTAACTTCTAGTGCTTCTTCATTAGAGACACAAGGTGTCAAAGGTACGTATAGTGAGTCAGTATAATAGAGTATATTATACTCGCCCGAAAAACTTACTGGTCCTTCTGATAGCGCGCAAAGTAAATGGCACCACCACCGTCAACGAAACAGCTGACTGTCCGACTAGCTTGTCTACTAGACCACGAGATGGCGTGATGCTATAAACTCGATCCTTTGACGGCTTTCTATTCAATTCTACCTCTTGCTAGATTGCTAGAGAGGCGA
Organism: Hypomontagnella monticulosa; assembly: GCA_902825475.1. Lineage (NCBI taxonomy): Eukaryota > Fungi > Ascomycota > Sordariomycetes > Xylariales > Hypoxylaceae > Hypomontagnella > Hypomontagnella monticulosa. The sequence continues at coordinate 439,358 of CADEBF010000011.1, read as the reverse complement.
AAGTTGATCGGTATAACGGTAGATTGACAGATCTTCGGCGAGGGTATGTAACGTATGCACGGTGATGGCCTGCGTGACTCGACGCGGACGCATGTCTCAGAGGCACCACAGGACGGCTACACCCACAGAAGAAGCTCAAGTTCGACATCCCCACATCCCCGCATGGAGGCCGGGTGCTCGCCTGATCGCGTGGTCCAGATCTCCCACTACCTATGTCTACCCGTATGTGTGGGTGTGTGTCGCGGTATACTATAGTACACCCCCATGGGCGACCGCGCAAGGTTGTATACCCTAGGTGTGCTGCAGATAGCCATGCGTCACAGCCCCGGATGCCGAGCCGAGACCGGCAGCAGCAACGGTCGATTCGTCTCTCGCCGAGCATGCGCCACCATGGCCCCGCTACGAATGCGTGTGTGTGGGAATATCAAGCCACGGGACCCCTTCAAGTCCTATATGGCGTCCGGGCGTGGGTTGGGTGTGGTGTCTATGGTGGAGGGAGGGGGAGGGGGAAAAAACTTATCTGCCTGCATGTCAATCGCTGTGCAGGATCACGAACTCGACAATCCCATGTCATCATTCTCATCGAATTCCCGATTTTTGCCAAGGGTAGTGGGTGCAACATGGGATCGACCACTTGGAATGCCGCCGGTGACTATGATAAAAGGCGACAGTATACGCTTTAATAGTTGTAGTTTAATATTTTCTTTAGGACAAAGCGAGCTATGCGAAAGATCGCCTTAGTTTCGGCTTCGAAACCTATTAGCTGATACACCCTGTCGAGCTGGAAGATCGTTATATAATCATTTTCGCCACCTCATGCTGCCTGGCTGTTGGTGAGATCGATGGATGGAAGCCTATGACAATCCAATATGCCAATGATGGCGTCTAGACCAGAGGAAGGCATTCGCCAACAGGATCGACAAGCGGAATGCGACGCGGGGATATCCCTACAACACTATCATGTGTTTTGCCTGCCTTGCCAGGCTATCTACCCACCTTACTACGAGCACTAGAGCAGGTAGTTCGCGCTCCATATAAAGGTATTGCGCATAGGAGCATGATGTAGGACTTCATAGGCTCATGCGGATCAGTAGATATGACTCCTACCTGATACCATGCCAAGATAGCTTCCCAAGATAGGCGATAGGTCGGTCTCCCGCCTACAAGAGTCCTATATCTGCCTAATCTAGCACAATGTAGGTAGGCGGTGGACGAGCCAATAGGCGATCAGAATGCGTATTATCTAAATGATTGACGGGGATCCAAATTGAGGGACAAATTGAGGGGCACGTTGGGGAAGAAGAGAAGAAAAAAACCAGGGAGAGCACTATTCCGAACCAAGCCTTAGGTGAGTAGAGGTACGGAAGATGGGGGAGCCGATAGTCACCAAGGTATGTAGACTGCGGCCTTATGTACGATGATGTTAAAACAATGTGATGAATGATAGATCGCTAAGACGGACTAGACCGGAACAGAGGGTCAGGGAGGGGCCAATCAGGCAGCAATCGGTCGTGAGTAATATAATTGGAGTTGGGTTGAAAAGAGGAACGGAGGGGTTGGATAGGGGATAGGGGGGAAATGGGGAATGGGAGTGTCCCGCGATCTGGAGGGGTCCCTTTTTTTCATCTGTCATTCAATGCTCATGTCTTGGAGGGGTAGTTCGTTGCCTAGTCAGTCAGTCATTGGCAAATGCCATGCCGTCGATTTGTTTGTCGCACAGAAATCACCAATAACATGTCCGCGGTGAGTGGCCGAGGATCATGCATAGGTAGTGTGCAAGTCTATTGGATGCTTTAAGTCACCTAGGTGGCTACTAATTCATCTAGTTCTAGCTACGGCGAGCTATCTGCAGCTAAGGGTATCAAGTCTGATGAAGCTATCTACAAGTAACTACATACATATGTACATATCTGGACACTGATCAAATGGTAGTCAAGACGGTAGAACAGGTAAAGTTGACAGATTAGAAACAGGAAGGAGGAAATTCTCCATTCGTTTTTGTATTGCATGGCAATTCTCTTGTCTAAAAAGTCAAACCAAAGGCAGTGTGCCGCATGTGTAAGAGCAATCCATATGAATACAGGCTTGACAATAATACAAAATAACTATCATCGAAACATGAACATGTCAAACCCAGTAATCATCGCAGTATCCGAATGCCCTCAATCCAACGCCGTATTATATCCTTTTACATGCAAGACATTACACTGCCTTCCCGAATTGTTTTTTAAGTTCTTTTTTTAGTTTTTGTTTGTTGTTGTTTACTCCCAGTAGTATCTTCCATCATCGTAGACGACCTTCTGTCGCGCGCGCCCGTGGGTTAGGCTGTCAGTGGGGCGTCTAGGTGCCATTCGCTCCTTTAGTCGCTGTCTTTGCGCCTCTTCTTCCTCAAGTTCGCGTTCGCGCTGCGCCGCCGCAAGCTTTTCGCGGCGCCGTTGCTCGCGCTCCTGCTGCTTACGCTCCAGCTTGAGTTGGTCCATGGCGGTAATCAATGACGTTTCGCTGGGGTCGACGACAACAGAGCCACGGCGGTATCGCGCAGGGGCGCGCGAAGTGTTCGGCGAAGGCGGGACAGCAGGTCGGTTGGCGATGTCCTCATTTGCGCGATCAATCGCAGACTGTAGCTTCTTTTGCTTTTCGTCGTCCTCGAATCGGACGTGGCTGTTGCGCCGGCGTCGGCGACGTTGCTCCTCGTCCTCGCCATCTTGTGAGCTCGACTTGTTGGATCCGTGTCGACGGTGTCCATTTACTATTTTGACTTCGATCGATGGTCGGCGGCGCGACGAAGAACGCTCACGCTCCTCTGGGCTGTCCCGGCGTCGCGATTCGCGGGATTGGAAGGTTTCGTCACGAGGGCTGGAAAGAATGCTGCGAGGGGTATCGTATTTGCGAGGTGGTGTGCGAGATAGTGGTGAGCTCTCAACATAGACTGTACGGTCGCTCTTGTCACGGCGCGATGAGCGTCTGTTTAGGTCGATAACTTTGTCGCCGTGGACGTAAGTGCCCGACCGCTCCTTAGAAGAGTGTTCCGAGTCGGAGGCAGATGCTGAGTGAGATGACAGTGGTGGTGTAGGTGGGAATTGGCCGAATCCATATGCCGGTGTGCTCAATTGGCCTCCTCGGACGTACTCTACCGGGTGTTGAAATGTCTTGGTAAGCTTGCATGGTTGGCCATTGCGCGAATGCTCGCAGGGGTCGTATTTGACCTGCTCTATCCTGTGCCCGTCAGGGTAGACGTAGGCGAAGATGTTCTTATGGCACATTGTGTCTGGTCGTAACGTATCGGTGCGACTACTGCGCGGTGGTGGGTTAGGTTGGATAACCTGTGGTCTCGGTCGATGCCTTCGGGAATTGCTGCTGAGATGCGACCCGGGTGCGGCAGTAGGTTCAGTCGAAAGTATTTCAGTCGAAGATAGTTCGCGCAGACGTCTATTAGTGTAGACGGTGTTGTTTATTATAACTCTTGGAGGGGATGCCACAGCGACGTAGTCAGTCGGCGGTGTCAGAGACGGAACAATCGATAGGGAATTCAGCTTCTGGGCCTAGAGACATGAGGACATCTGAATCAGAGTCCGGGAGGTGGGATGAGAAGGGGAAGTCGAGGGATTTGTACGCGTCGCGAAGTGACTGGTGCCTAGTGACTAAGGCCTCCTTGAATTCAGGAAGATGGTTCAAGATGGGGTGATCTGGTAAGATAGTTATGTTATGGAGGTTATGTAGAGGTGAGCTCGACAGGAATGTGATAGGGTGTAGGGTCGGTGCCTTAAGTACGAGCATCGAAAGGTGATCTGTCAAGGACTTTTTTGTATTTTTTCCCTCTGGTGTAATAAGAATTCGAGCAGGGGTTCAACGTTCCCTCCCTTTACCCATGTCGGTTCCGTCCTGGGTGCCTGCGTACCAGGGCCGATGAATCATTCTTCCGCAGTAGGAGCACACCAGAAGGGAATGGTATGTTTCCTGACGGGGCCAATAGCATTCACAGCCAGGAGGCGGAGTTTAACTAGCAAGACGGGTGACCGTACTAGGGGTACAAGGTGAGTGCGCTGCGAGTGTGTGGGAGGGTGTGTACGTCTAGCTGAGCATCGTAGCTTCACACCCCCCTGTACAATCGCTGCAGAGATCAACCCGCGTGGGCTCATCCCAGAGGGAACCCAGCTCGATCGACCATCTCAGCCACCGACCCAATCGCTGTTAAACTAGAGAAGAGGAATCGTAGAGAGGCAACCGGCAAGGGGCTACCAACGCGCGATCCTTCGACGTTTCCCCGTAAGGCTGGACGGGAGATGAGAACTAACATTTGTACGAAATACACGCGAAAGCATTGCTACAAATAGTAAGAAAATAGGCTAAGCAAATAGGATGGCGACTTGGAGAACCACAGCGCGAAGTGAGACAGGTCGCGGGGAGTGGTCGTAAGAAAAGACGCAAGGAGAGTGTACTGTCGGAGAGAAATAACAGAATGCGCAAAGCGCAAAGGGCTTAGCACGCGAAAACGGGAGAGTCCCATTTGCTACCTTTTCATTCCACGTAATGCAGTGTGCGGTAATGGATGGCTACCTAGTAGGTATAGTTGGTAGATGGGATAGCTAGCAATGCGAACAGAAGATGACTTGCAGCAGTTTCCACCCGGTCTGATGCATCTCGTCGACCAAATGGATTGCGGCGACTGATCGGTCTCGACGTGATTTGGTGACACAATGTGGAGGACATAGCCTTCCCGCACATCGATGCAAGGCCCCAAAGACCCAGGGTAGCTTTCTAGCTTTCTCGGATCGTGGCATGAGAATGCGGTGGGGTACGATACCCAGGTAGGGTGCCATACCTGATACCTGGCCAGCTTACTTTTGCTTGCCGGGTACAGTAATGGATGGAGAAGCTCTTCTCCCACCACGCACCACGCACCATCACAGCCTCAGCCACTACACCGCATCGGCGAGCAGATAAACAACCAACTTGGTTGCATCTAGAACCTTACCTTTTCCCCGTGAATGAACACATGAGCTTGTGCGAGAAAATCGGAATGAGGGGTGAGGAGTAAACGGTAAGTAGTACTACCGCGATTTGCTCCATTTGGAAAGACGAAAAGTCTAGAGATGAAGTGTAAAAACTTAAGAGTCATCGTTTGCGAAATATCGAGAGACCTGCAGGAGACTAGCCCCTCATTCTTCCATGGCCGTTGAGCCAAAGGCGCCTGTCCCATCACGTGCTCTATGGCAATTCTAGGCTACATGACCAAAACTGCCCTATAATTGTGTACATGTACTTACCTACCTACCTACTGTCTAGGGTTAGACTGCATCAAACCTGTTCCCAAAATCCGTCCGAATGACAAATTCTAGGCAACAAAATGCAATGTTATGTTATACCGTCGATGATACTACGGTACTACCTATGAGGTAGCTTAAAAAATTAAGAGGAAAAAAAAGTGAGTGTGGTAATCCTCAGGCACATGGAATGAGATGAAAGGGGGAAAAGCATGGGACAATTCAGTTGCAGCTCAACTCAGCTCGAAACCTTCAACACCTCGGTTGCATAATGAAGGATTTTCCATTTTTCAACACCATGTCGCTTGTCGATGCCCAATCCTCGCTTCCGGACTTTTGCGAGATTTACCGCACCCAACCTATTAATACATATACTTATTTCCGATACATACATCCATACAATTACATTTAATATTGCGCGCACGGGTCTAACTCAACTCACCGAAAAAATTTTACTACTACGTTTCGCTCATACATGTAAGATTTTCCTCTTTTCCCACGCGCAGCAAACTCGGGTGTTCGGATCTGTCAAGTTTTAAGGTCTATAAGAAGCAAAAAAAACAAGTATGGTTAACACGCCATGTCATTGGTATCACTTTCCTCGGCGACACACCGCGTCAGCATGCCCACATTGAGACCTCAAAATCCATTAAAGCCATCATCTGGCAATACAAGTGCCACCTTACTCGGGACGCGAAAGTGCTGACGGCATCTGTGCCACGGCCTGGGTCCCAACCTTCGCGCCTATCTGTGACATCCATCATCATCCTAGCAAGCAAAACGAGTCAAGGAAGGATTCGTGGCCCCCAAATGAATCGAGTATGAGAGAAGCTATCTGTAAAATGTCCGAGAGGCAACCCGTCGTAGCTGAAAGTACAAAACTGGGTTCTCTCGTCTTTTTGAATATTTCACGATGACGAAGGAGAAAAAAGATCATGTCTTCCCACCTGGGGTAAAGCCCACTAAACAGTGTGAATATTAGAATTCCGCGCGAATTTTCCACATCGCGAGATTCAGCCCTACACTAGGCAGATTTCGCCATGGATCAATTGAGCCAAGCATTGGCCTGTCAGAAGCTTCGGGAGAAACCTCCATAGCTTGAAACGCCCATTTGGGTTTAATTGATGAGGCTGAGCATACTCAGCGCTTCAGGTGGCTGTGTACGCGATTCTGGCCACCCACTACGGTTACTTGCCTATTCCGTGGAGTCTCCACAAATCCCCGTACCGGCCAATGTGCCGGCCTGCCGGTTAGAATTAGTAAGAAAGAGCGATCCGGACGGCTCCGGCATTGCCGTTAACGTCTCTTCAGACAAACTATTCGCAAGAGGCTTACTTGTAACACCATGAAATAATGAGATGGTGTTACGAATTGATACGAGACGATTAGAGCATACTCCATACTGTTATCAGTCTACTGCAGACGCCACTAAATCCCAGGTTGGCTAGGGAAATGCAATATTTTGTCCCATAAGGCTTTGGCCCCCAACCTCTCTTAGCACCCAGTCTTAACCCCCTTTAGCCAACAGAGTAACGTAGGAGGCCTTCGTCATAGAACGAAGATCAGTCGCGGTCGCTTGCGTCCGCTAAAGCTCTTATTCCCTATTGTCCACACGGTGCAGATAAGAGGAAGCAGAGTGACGGCCACATCGCTCATCGAATTATGCCACCACGCGCCATCTAAAGTCTCACGACATATATAATAGCGGTGAGAGTATTTATATCATGATAGATTCAATTGACAACGCATGCATACAAACATGTATGTTGTAATAATGTCGTGGTAAGAAAGGATATCGACGGACTTCGCGGAGGAGGGGAACACTCGGCAGTGGCGTTATTCAAGGCAGACAACAAGGCTTTCCTTGTACGGTCAAGCCGATCACTTAATACTTGCGTAATGAAACCCCGTATGAGCTATTGTAAGGGGGTCTACCAACTTTTTTTTCAATTAACTGCCGGCCACTTCTGGTTCTCTCAGCCTGCATGATATGCCATCGATCCAAAGCCCGAAGGCCAGAACTCATACAGTCAAGATAGTTGGTCCCGCGACTAATCATCTGCCAGTAACACCGCTCCCTGCAGCGTCGATAGCATTCATGCTGGAACGCGTCCGCGCAATCCGATCCTGTACGAAATTGCATATGTACCTGAGCACGTTGAAATACGTAGATCAACTCGTCAATTACACGACATTTCCCGTTTTCTTTCACCTGTAACGGCTAACCACCTCTGTTAAATTTATTATCATATAAACAATGAAAGCCTGGAACATAGCAGCTCTTGCGTATGCAAAATACACCATAATGAGAGGATACTATGCATATGCAGTTGCTATAGTAGTAGTAGTAGGATTCTGATCATTCATTAATCGAGAATCTTCTAGTTGCTGCGAGCAAATAGCTGGTTCCTAGCTAATTCGCTAACGAAACCCCCCATCCTCCCTTTATCCCCAGAATTGCATATGGCTTGACGAATATTTCTCGGCAAACCTGCCTCCTATCAGGAAACACTCTGCTGAAAGGAACTACTCGATATTGGTATCAGTATATTTACGTAAAGGTAGGTGCCTAGGTATCATACTAGGTACATATGTATGTAGGTATGCACTCTTAAGAGTTCGTGCATTTACAGTGTCACAACGCCTCCATGATGACTTGTCAAGGTGCTTATGATTGACATTGTCCTGCATAAATACGATACGATGAACTGATCTTACCGCTCTTATTTTTGCACTTTCTTGATTAAACATCGAAGCGTCAGTAAATCACAATCGCCGATCTGCGAGTGATGAGGTGTACTAGATTGATCCAAAGGATCTGACGAGAACTACACTACTAAGGAACTAGGCAGACGCTTGAGCATTGGAGACCTCTAACTGTGATAGCTAAATGAGCGAGACCTCATCTCAGAGCGTATTCGTACCCGTTTTGGTTCCAGGGACAGAAACCCGCTGTAACTCCGGACTAGGCCGAAGGCGCCACATGGCTGAGGTTCTCGTGAGGGGTACAGGTTTTCGGCGTTACGGAGCTATATCCCCTTTTAACCTCACGTACAACCCTTTCAAGGCTGAGAATGTTGACGTATACATGGTGCATATTTCAGCAAGACTTCAAGAGCAGTTCCATCCGAGATGGTCTTGTAGCTTATGGTAACCATCCCACTGCCGTGAAAATATCAACATGTATATTCTAGGGGGGTTAATCTCTCGCTATTTTGAGAATGATTTATCGTTTTTAATCATATTTCAACCAAGCCATACTCAAGTCAAGGGAAGGAGAGGCTGAAATTCTGAAGCTTATGGAGTTACGAATACTTAGATCCATCCTGTCATGCTACAACGGGTCCTCCGCATGCCAATCTACTACATCTCTCAAAATGTCGGAGTAACAATACTCGCTGCTCTATCCCATATTCTAACTCCTGGATATTCCCAACACTAGGATAAATTAATCTAGCGAATACGATAAAAGGCCCATCCAAAAACCTTTTCTCTATGTTGACTCGCGGTAGACGTCTCTCTTCGCACCGCCCGCCGTCGTCTCGCTCTCTAAGGAGGAATCTTGGCACCTCTACGTAGTCCTAACTGCACCTTGATTTCGACGGGTTCGTTTAGGGGAACGTTTACATAGAATAGGTGTGCTTTACGTGATAAGGGTTGCATTCCGAATTGTATCATACCCCTATTAAAGGGGTTCAGTTAAGGTTAATTTATTAGATATCTGACCTGTGTAGTTGAAGGGTGCAGCAAATTGGTAATTGATATTTGGTATCTGAGAATTTAGTCCACATCGACGAACCCATGGTCATTCAAAGTCCTGGCATTTGCTCCGGGATGAAACAAGATGAATAGGAGTACTAGGAAGAGTCCATAGACCAACTACACGCATGTGATCATACAAATGTTAAGGTGCCTGGGGGAAGCTGTAAGTTTATCTGCTGTGTCCCTAATTTATGTCTATATCTATGGGCTAAAATATCTTTAAGTGATATCGAAAACTTTCATCTAGATTGCTAATTATAATACGCCCGAGTACGTTAAAACGACTACGAATACCTAGACAAGAACTCACTTTTAGTAAGTATAAGGGCCTCTTGATACTAAGTTTTCTGTATGATGGCTTGATGGCATGAGGAGGCTCAATAATTAACCGTTGACCCAGTAATAACTTTGTAGTATGTAGTTGGCAGTACACCTCCAAGAAATTGGTAACGATCTATGACTGCCAAGTATTATCTCACGATGGAAGTATACTATAATATCTTCAACGACTGCTTAGTAACAATAAGCAGAGACAGTCCTGTATTGTACGACCACACCTCTCTTCGGATGTAACCCCCTAAATGGTTATCATGGTAACCCATTATGTGCTCAAGGCATCTCCGATTGGATAACTCTTCGCGTAGGTGCTGTCTCGTCGTACGCCGTAGACCCGTGTTTATCCTGAATCCTAAGCCTCCCACGATATCTCGTCTCGACATGTGAGTATAATTTCACCATAATCCCAATAATTCCAGGTATCTTTGATATATGAATCGAAAATAAACCAAAATTTGAACGCCGTGCTAATGCAATACTTAGAAAAGAACCGTATCTAGTCGATTGGTTCCCGGGTTAGTGCAACATAGCCATGTGACGAGGGAGGCTCTTTGGCTTTCCATGCGAATGTAGCTGTTTGGTTGCACGTGATATATTCAGTGCGGTGGTATTTGACTTGGATTTCCGGGGAGTTCCGCCGGCGGCCCATTCAGATATACTTGCGTGTTGGGTGCCTCACTGTTAAATTGTTAGTTACCACTATGCTAAGATGTGAGCGATGAAATGTTTCATCTTACTGTATATATTGCTCTTGTCCGGGGATGGGCAAATGGCTGGGACTATATGGGGGTATCCCAGGACTCGGCTGTCCCATGTATGAGTTGTGTGGGCTCCCCATCTGCGAATTCCAGGCTCCTGGACTCGGTGTTCTGTACGGATCCGTATACGTCGCAGAATAAGGGGAACCCATAGGAGGGCTCTTAGGTCCGTCGTTGTAACCGACTTCGACGATCTGAGGCGGAGGGGCATCTGTTATCCTGCTTCGTCGGTAACCCTTTTCGATGCCACCTTTCCTCCCGCAGAGGTAGACTAGAGCGACGATAATGGCGACGACCGCAACCCCGCCTATAGCAATTCCTGCGATAGCTCCACCTGATAACGGTGCCTGTCCACTTTCACCTCCTGCGGCTGGTGTTTCTGTTGGCGATGGCGATGGCGAGGCTTCGTCTGGGAATGATTCGCCGGGACTGAGTTGAAAAGTCGAGTTCGCGACAAACTCCTTTTGGATATCTAACGTGAATGTTTTGTTCTAAACTCGAGTTAGAGGCTCCGCTCGTAAGATTGATCAAACTGCACTTACCGGATTAATGACACCGACCATCTTATAATCGATACAGGAACCGGGCGCAGAGCTTTCCTCATGTTAATACCGTTACTGGAAACCAGACAGTCTATGTTTGCTTACCAATAGAAGAAAACCGGGTTCGTGTGGTTGACTTTAAGGTCCCAGGTGGGAATTGGCGTTTGCAATGTGTCTTGCTGTATCGGGCCGCTGAAGAAGCTCTGAGCAGGGTCGTTGGTTAGCTCCCATGGTATACATGGCTTCTTGAAGTCGGCTCGAACGACGGAGTGATTCTTCGGGTAGAAATTGAAGCCTGAGAAGTTATTAACATGGCGACAATTCACCACAACTTTTCCGACTTACGAATCGTGTCGCCGGGATTCGCCACTATTGTGTCTGGCTGGAAGTCGTGTTGTAATCCGACCTGAACTGTATGTGTGACTGCCGTAGTCGACTCAGTCACCGTCTCACCGTCTCCTGTAGCTGGCGTCTGGGCAAAAACAGGCAAGATCGTGGCCGCGGCGGCTACCAATAGCAACAGTGATTTCATGGCGACAGTACTGTATGCACCCTTAGGCTCCTATCATGGACCCGATAACTCGTAGGTAGTGATAAAGAAGTTGTGGGCAAAATAATTCTAGAAAAGGGGAAAGAAGAAAAACTTGGAGGGACCCAGGGTACCGAGTGAGCGGATGATACCAAGCATGGGTGGCAGATAGTTGCATTTACGCATGCTTGCCGTGTGGAGTCTTATAGGTATTCTCGTCATCCCGAGCCGACCAATACTAAGTCCAAGGAAACGATCCTTAATAGACGATACCTACCGCTTTTTTTTGTAAATTTAGACTTTTAATTTAACCACTTTTTTTTTACGCTTTACTTAATAAGATTAGGCTAAACTAAGGTTTATTAAACCTTATTTAATTTTAATATTAAAATTTATTTAATTATTTTTATTATATATATATTATTTTATTTTAAAAAACTATTTATTAATTTAAAAAAATGTTTATACGTAAAAAAATAAAACTTATATGTAAGTTTTAAAAGTTTTATTTATTAATATATATAACTTTTATTTAATATTTATATTTAAAATATTACGTTTAATTTTAAAAATAACTTTTATTTTAAATTAAATATCATGTATACTTTTAATTTTTATTAATCATTAATATTTAATAAAAATTAAAGTATAATATTATATAATAAAAGTAATAAATATTATAGTTAATTAAAATGATAAAATGATTTATTTAATAAATGGATGGTATTAAAAATTTAATTTTAATTAAAAGTTAAAATAACTTATATTATTACCCGATTAAATTAATATTAAAAAAAATGAAATAATAAAATAAACGTGTATAAAAATTATTATAAAAGTTATGTAAATATTTTTTATTAATTATAAATTCATTTTAATTTAAATTAATTATTTATATTTAATTTATTTTTATCGTTACGTAATAATCTTTTTATTAATTTAATTTTATTATTAAATATTTTTAAATTTTATAATTTAAATATACTTTTTAACTTTTTATTTAATAAATTAAAGTAGTGGTTTTATATAATATTATTTAATTTTTTTATAATTTTATATTTATTTATATCCCTTTTTTTTTTTTTAATAGTAAACGAATTAATTATTATAATAAAATTAACTACGTTAACGATATTAATTTAATTTTTAAATGCTTTTTATAATTTTTAATATTATTTATTAATTAAATTTTTAATTTTAATTAAATTATCCTACGATCCATCGGGTCGTACAACCACGTTAATTTAAATAAAATTTAATTAAATTAACTTTTAATATTTAAAATATTATAACGCTTATATGATTTAACTTATAATTAACATGATTTTAATACGTTAATCTCGAGTAAATAAATTAAATAAAACCTCTTTTATAATAACGTAGTAATCTTTACGATTTTAAATTTATATATTATAATAATCGCGTAATAATTATTTTACTACTTTATTTAAATAAATATTTAATATTTAAAAATAATTAATCATACCACTTAATATCATAATTAATAAGATTCGTAATTTATAAAAGATTTTTTTTATTTTTTTAATATTATAAAATTTAACCACATTTAAAATAAATAAAATACAATCACTTTTAATATAATAAATTAATTTATTAATTATTTAATTTATAAATATAATTTTATTATTATAAGCTTTTTTATTAAAACGTACTAATACATCTTTTACATAATAAACTTATTTTTTTTTATATTTATCATCACTTTTACCATAAAATATAATTAAAAGCTTATATATACAACTATTAACATTTATATATAATAATAAAATAACTTATCGTTTATTTCATCCACTACGGTTAATTTTAACTACCATCATATAAGCTTTTATAATTTTATATATATAATTATTTAAAAATTCGAATAATATAAAAGTTTCATTTAAATTTAAAACTTATTAAATAAAAAATTAATAAATAAGTAATATATATTAATCGGTTATATGATTTCGCGTTACATTATTAATAAATTTAAAAAAACTGTTAAAAAAGTTATTAAAATTAATAATAAAGTCCGGTGATAGTGGTAAACTTTATAATTAATTAATTAATATAAGATTTCATCGTGGTTTATCGTTTAAAAGTAAAAAATGTTTTTATATAAATAAATAAAATTTAATATAAGTTTTTTTTATTTTATCCGGTATTTTATTAACATATTTCGTAACTCGTCATCGATTTAAGTAATGTTTTTTTAAAAATTAAATAAACCATTTAATATTAAATATAAATATTAATTTTAATTCGTAAGGATACTATTAATTAAATAAATAATTTACATTTATTTTAAATTATATTTTAATAATAACATAACGTTAAACCCGTTATTTTAAAAACGTAACATATAAATTAGTTTTTAACTCCGGTTATTATAAATATATTAAATTATATTTTTTATAATCGTTTTTTAATATACGGACTCGTTAAAATTACTATTATTTTATAATAATTATTAAAATATTAAAAAACATTAAAACTTTAAATATAATAAAACAACGATAATTTAACTTTAAAAACAAAAATTTAAATATTAAAATTTAATTAATTAATTTAATTAATTTAATAATAAAAATAAATTCTTATAAAAGGATTTTTATTTAAATTAATTAAGTAAAAACCTTTTTTTTTTTAAAATTAAAATAATAAAAACGGTTATTTTTATAAAAAATAAATCGGCGAATTAAATAATTTAATAATAATTTAAATTTACGATTAACTTTTTTAATAATAAATTTAAATAATTTAAAATTATTTATATTAAAATATAATATATTATTAATAAACTTATAATTAAAATTATTTAAAGTTTTTAATACTAAAAAATTTAAGCTATACCTTAAGCTTAACCTTATTAAGTAAAGTATAAAAAAAAGTGGTTAAATTAAAAGTTTAAATTTATGAAAAAAGGTGGTACGTCGAATTGACATTAAATGAAAGCAAGCCTCCATCTGCAATTAGTCGTGCTATGTAAGCCGGTGATGCATCCTTAAAGTCCACAGTGAACTCAATTTAAACTAGAAACCAGCCCAATTAAATCAGAAAGGAACTAGTAAAGCGGCTGAGAGCCCCATCGTGCCATGGGTTCTGTCTAAATTCAATTTCAACTATCTTTAAATAGACGGGATAGGCTACCCAAGCCTTGTATTATGGACCTGCCAAGGACACTTGTAAGCGCTAAAGCAACTAGGATAGCCACGAACTACACGATGACATGGCTCAACGAACGAGAGAGTGATGATTTCTTCTAAAATATAAACCAGAATACGCCGTTACATTTCTAAAGTTTAGTTTTACCTTACTCAAGCATATCAGAGCCTCACTAGATCACTACTAACAGTTCTATATCGGTGCCTTGCTATGGGGCTCATAATCACTCATTACCTCCAAAATTATGTACTCTAGATATAAAGTTGTATGTAGAGTTTCGGTCCATAGCATATCCGGGAGTTTACAAGATTTAGGCCTGATTCAGAGAACCCGGTTTCAATTGCGGTGCCTGCGAAAGCGTTAAGCGTGACAAGTGCTGATTACGAGGGCTTTAAACGTAGTTCATTTCAACTAAGAACCCTCTTGGGTCCCAAGGCCCATACCGGTATTATCCCTCGCTTGGAGATAGGAGACCTGACTTCCCGTGTCTAGCGTTTTAGCGGCTCGCCATACAGGTGGCTGCAGCTATATTGAATACCTTCTAACCAATAGGATATCTCCTTGCTTAATACCGTGCGTATTGTTTCAGATGCTATCGAAACCGGCCGAGCACCTATTACCCCATTTGATATGAGAGATGGGTGGAAATATCTGGTATTACCTTGGTGTGAGATGGTTTCTTGAAATCCTTAGATTCCTGATTTTTGGGCTACGCATATACTAGGCCTTGCTTTATACTGCTTTGGCGTAGACCCCTATCTATATACCGTTCCCTTAATTTCCAGCACTTACCAGGTATTCGTTAGACTAGGAAAGATCTTGTATGGAATGGTGCGCCAATCTAGATATCCACATAAAACCGATATAAAGAACTCATTGCTTTTCGGGACAAGAAACATATCAGATATGATATGCATTTACAATATTGAATATTAAGACTTCCTTTTGGTTTAGCGGTATATCCGATAAAACACGTCCCACATGTAGCAGCATGATAGGGGGAAGTTACAATCAGGTAGGGTAAAATCCCGCATATGCGGAATATAAAAGGAATACATTACACAATCTAAGTCATATTCACTGACGTAGTGCAAGTCCTACGGGAAAATGGCAACAATTCTCCTACATTAACTATGGTCCATGGTCTCGGTATACTCCCTCGTGTGATACTTGGCTCCTCAAGAAACACGATAAGCGGACCTTTACAAACGGTCTTTGACATACTTTTACCTATCTATGGTGCCTGGTCGAGATGTAAGACCCCTCTCCCTTCTCCCAGTATCCCTCGCAAAGGATAAGGTGAGGAAGCGGGACGGGCACTAGCCTTCCATAGTTCATCTAATTCCCCATTAATTAGTATAACTAAGAGATCCCTTCCGTTTCCATTTGTGTGTCTATCCACTCAAGCCAAAGAAAGCGAGTCCCATCTATTCTCTCTTTATCCCAGAAGACGTATCCGTTGGCCCTTGAACGTATATGGATCCAGTTACCTGCACCCCAGGTGTCCTCCAAATCGTGCGCCCATCGATAAACGATTTCGGGGCTGGGGTCTGAATCATTATAGAATGGCGGGTATTGCTGTCGGAAAGTCTCGTAATCAGTCGCCAAAGAAATCAGTTTCATCTGGGGTGAATGATATCTTCGAAAAGCTTCATGTAAGAACTCGCCTCTGGGGCCTGGGAAGTCTGGGAAGTCGGGACCTAGAACTTTACGGCGTTCTGTCAATGTCTTGGCACGGCTAATATTGTAAATACCACGTAATCCGCGAGACAGAATGCATTCGATGTCCTTATTTCCGAGCTGGCCAGGGTAGGAATACTTGAATGAGGTTCGCCCCAAGTCATGGAATGATATGTCATTGAAAGCTAAGAAAAATCAGTCCTTATATATCATGGACAAGACCCAAAGAACGAAATCGGAGTTCATTGAGGCATACCTGGAACGACCTGCCGCCACAGAGATTCATATACGCTGTAAAGCTGTTCTCTCTCCCAAAGCGAGAGAGATGAAATGAAGGATGTTTGTGCTGCGCGGAAGTCTGGATCTGTCGATCTGCTCTTGTCGGACATGCGTAGCTTGAAATGGAGGTTTTCATGTGGGATCTTACAATCATCAACGGGCGGGAATAGCCTGCAGAAAACCTCGAATCTATACAGAGCACGTTTGATGCGGGCCAGCTCCGTCGTTGAAGGCGGACCTTCCCGTTCTTGACAAGAGTTCTGCTGTAGATAGATGAGATAGTCGAACGCTAATTCGGAAGCGAATCTGTCAATGATGGAGTGAAGTCGGATTGCTGCAATTCCGTCGGCGAGACTCCATCGGTCCTTTACTAATGCTCCCCTGCCCTCGCCAAATAGCTCTGATACAGCTAGAGGTAGCGCCGAGAATGAAGGACCACGACGGTAGATCTCAGCTGCCTTGGATGCTTGGACTGCTTCTGGTAGGACAGCAGGATCGATTTCACGAGAGATGAAGGTATGCATGATCGAGATTTGATAGGTGTGGAAGACGGAATAGAGGTAGCGGCATGACGCTATCAAGGATAGTAAACTATCCAAATCATGGCAACATTCGAGGATGTTGGCGGCGACTTCGCGAGGAACGGTCGTCAAAGTCGGCTTTTCTTTTCCACCAGAAGACATCGGCATGTTGGGCACGGTAGGTAACCAGGTCGGGGAATGTGTGGTTTGGGGTTTTGCTCCTAGGAGTTGGTGTAAAGGACTCGAAATTTACGCAGCCAACTTTACCTCTTTAACTCGCAATCGGGTGTTAAAACGTGACTTATAGTCACTACCTACATACACCATTGGTCTCATTCACCTGGACAGTCCCGGGATAAGTGGATACGCCGAAGTTCCAGTCCGTGCGCCGTGTGCACGTGTGTGTGTCTAAGAGGAATCCGGGCAGGAACTGGGGCCGTCGTTGGGAAGGCACTCGTCTCCACCTATCTGGTACGTAGAATGAGGCAAAGTGTGAGAAAAATACACACGATTGATTATGATTTTATATGAATCTATTTAATGAATCTAAGAAGCCAAGCTTCCAAACGCCGGGGTTCAGGGGGGTTTCTAAGTAGACCCAGTATTCCGTCAAGCTATCACGTGATCACATAGAATCACATGATTTGGATAAAAATAATGGGGTTATGGGATTAGATGGCATAAAGTTATGTACATCGATATAATCAGTCACAAAAGCGTACCCTATGTAAATGACTTCGTGGCTATAAATTTATTAAGATGATAGGCAACGTATTGATATCGTTAGGGATGCCCACGCCTAGACTTGAACCGATTCCATTCCAACTCTTAGGCTAGTTTCCCCTCAACCTCCACATCGGATATGGGGCACGTTGTGGAGTCACCGACTTGGGACGGCTCCACAAGACAAGCTCCTGGAGAAGTGTCCCTCTTCAGATTCGTCGATCCGGTTGCCGTGTATGTCACCGCCGCATCATCGCAAGACCAAGTGCTTCGCAGAGTCAGCAGCAGAGTCTCCATGTCGAGCTGAACAGTGGTGTTCAAGGAGCTTGCGCCGAAGTTCATGCATTCGTGCGTGCTGGTCGGATCGTAGTCGATGATTTGCCCGTCCGCGCTCATACGGTACTCGACGTCGCAAGCAGCCATGACACCGGTGGGAATATGGCGGGAGAATAGCTCAACGCGACCTCCACCACCCCCCGGCCAGTCCGAAGAAGCTGCGTTCGATAGCTGCCAGTTGGGTGTCGCCGTCGATAGTTCTGCGCAGGAGGCTTGCTGGACGATCGGACTCGCTAGTGCCGTCTGTCCCATAAGGGATACGCAGAGCGCAACATGTCCAGCTTGTAGATAGCGCATGTTGCCTTTTTTCTGCCCTGGGTCGAGCTCGTAGTGGATAGAGATGGTGTCGCCTTGGGAAACGTAGAAATTTACATTTAAGAGAGGTGTTGAAGATATTAATAGTTCTGATCGTCTCCAAGATACCAATTTGACACATGTGCATCTACATTTAGCCTTTACTTTTACCAGGCTTACACAAGCCACTTAACCGCAGGCTATATATACCTCCTAGAATTACCGTAACATTTTAAGAGGGGACAACGCGACTTGTAAAGATAAGCTACCAAGTTGAAAGAGAGCTGGTGGCGTCCCTATTGGTCGCAATATCGAAGATACGGCACAAATACATCAGATAACTCATCATGGAGGTATACAAAGCTACTTGATTCCTTTTTTTGATATTCTGGTCGAACACTTAATGGGTCTATCAGGAGGCTAGACTCATATCCCAGGTAGGGGGTATCGGCCGTCGAGCCTTATAATTCATAAGGAAGGGCCAGACCCCTGTGGCGAGGCGTCCCGAGGAGACAGACGAAAAAGACCCCTGCGGCATACGCATAGGTAGTCAGTAGGTATCATCTGGTTGGGATTTGGAGTAGGGCAAGTGCATCTTTTGGCCGGAATGAACGTCGGAAACAGGCCATCGAGGCTTAATGGAAGCAGAACAAGTCGTCACACCATATATGATTAAAGGAGTCACCAAAAATGCGTAATATTCGTTCCGACCCTAACAAACGGTAGAATAATTATATAACTTCCGGCGTCCAAAATATAACATAATTAAAGACAAATAACCCCACTAGGACGACGTCGGTTACTGCTACTGCTGCTGAGGACGGCGGCTCCTCAGCCACTGGAGCTGGGCCTTGACGGCCTCCAACTCTACCCTCACTTTGCCAGCCGCGAAGCCTCTCTCTCAAAGCCTGCGCGAAAGCCTCGCGCATATCCGCACCAGAAGCCAAGCCGCGAGCCCACAACAAAAGACGCCGGAACGACCACCAGAGCGACCACCAGAAGCAAGACGGAGACTTCCTCCTCCATATGAGTGGCGGCAGCCATCTTCCGAGGAGGGGCAGGGGTCGGGAGGATAGGAGTGGTGGTGATGGCGGTGGTGGTGGAGTAAACGTCGATAGAATCGCACTCGTCGTCTCGTTCGATAACGTGGCCGCGGATTGGTCGTCGTCCTATGCTATTTGTCAGTGAGAGGCGTGGTAAAAGGGGAAAGAAAACCAGAATATTGGAAATATTCCGAGTCCTGGAAGTATTTAGATTTAGGCAGTTTGAGATCATGATTGTTGATTTCTCCTGCCTTTCTTCAAAATGTTTTACGTAACATAGCATAGGAAGTAGCTAGACATCATCGAAAGATACCAAATATATGGAAGGCATAATTGAGAGATTGCCTTATGGAGAAGCCTCTCTAAGGCAGTGAATATAGACTGTGGCAACAAGCATCAGTGCAGGAAGACTGCCTCCATTCGACGCCATTACGTATTATTGAGCCCACATTCGTAATCGAAATAGGATAACCTCTGTCATTGAGTCACCATTTGACGGACCAATCCGTTGAAAGGTAGGTACGTACTGTATGTAGGCATTTATTTTAACGGCTGGCTGGAAGCCCCGTTGAACAATGGATATGTATATTGCCTCGGGTTGCAAAGTTTCAACGACCACAAAAAGTCATCATACTATAACCCAATCGAGATGCTTTACTATTGCCCTAGAACGCTGCTGGAATCGGTCTTGTTTACCCATTTGACCGCAAGACCTATCGGCTTCTCTTCTATACTGATGTTCTAAACGGCTATGCCTCAGCCAGTCTTCAATATTCCCCAACGATGACCAGTGGGCCTCCGTACCGAACCAAACACCATGATGCGGCACTCCCCGATCTCTCTCGCAGCGGCGTAACTTCATGCTAGAAACGGACAACGGAGTTCAGGACAATCGTCTAGAGACTGGAGCACTGAATACTATTACATCACGCCGGTTGTAGCTAGAACGCTTCCCCGACTCACCTCGTCGCTATTCTGCCACCATGGGGATCGATCTACTCCACCCCAGGTGCCTTACCGCCCGTTCTCTTGTGTTGTGGATCATGGAACCATCATCGAAGTCTAAGTAAGCAGGGATCCTAATGTTTTCCAAATATTGAAGCTTACCTAAGGTAAAAGAGATTTGAATACTCGATACGGGCCTGCATCAAGCATTAGGGGGGTTGGATGTCTGTGGGTAGCAACAATTGATCCCGCTGCTAGCTTCGTCAAGCGCCGAATGTTCGAGGGATGGCTCTGGGCGGTACAGAAGAGACCTAGAAATTGATGGAATTCGGAAAACCGCCTATTCATACACTGCACTGTCGGTTCTGTGCAACACCTGAGGCCAATCCCCGAATCGCAATATCAATAGTATGTCTTCCTCCCCCCCTACTTGCTATCTGTCAGTGAGAGCGCGCATGAAATACCTCAATTATCTTCGCTTTTATCTTTTTTATTGTGGATCATTCTCTTCTATTCAATTTGTCGCCTACGATGACCTTCTTATACTCGATCCTCGGCGGCTCGCAATACGGCACGTAACTTTAAGCGGGATTCCATCTCCGGTTCTGGTATGTAGAGGGCTCCTCAGCAAGTTGTGTGTGACCGACACTGACACTAATGGTAATTTAGAGCTTCAACCGGTGCTCGAATCGTTAAGGGCTGTCTATAACCCTATTTCTACTGGCCAGTTGTGTCAGATGTACAGTTACGGAATAGCAACAGCTTGCATCGGAGATCCTCATGAAAATGGATAAGCTATCGGCATGCTGTTGGATTGGACGTTTAGCGAAGATATAACTGTGATATCATACCACCACTAGTTGTCTAATCTGTGGTCCCAGCAGAAATGGCGGCATCGTTCAATGACGAACTTCGGGGGTAATCAGACGTTGAGCTTGTCCGGGCGCGGACCAAGAAGCCAGGGAGTATATACGTTGTTGTGCAAGGAGCCCGAAACATTCCTTCCAGAATTTGGTATTTAAGAGACGATACTCTCCGACTCTGGGGTACAGGTCAAGTCTCATGATAGATCTTAAGTACGGCCCCTGAATCTACTTGACGATCAAGCCAGGCGTGCCCAGAATGCCGGTTATTTATAACTAAGTAATAGGCGGGCAGACGGGGAAATCTTGGGTTGAAATAGGGGAAAAGGGGGTAGTTCATCCTTATTATCTTCGTCCTCCAGGTCTCTATCGTTGTAGTCTACGGCGGTGGTGTCTTGGAGTCTTGGCCCGTTAATGACAAGAAAGGTCAAGAAGGACATAAACACAAGATTAATTAACAGAATATGGCCTTGACTTAAGGTTCGTCATTTATCCTAACCACCTCCTATCCTGCCTCCACGTCTAGGGACCCAATAATAACTGCATTAAAGAGAATGCTTGTTGTGTTCTCGTACAGTTCCAACCACCGGTAGCTCCGTCCGACCACCACAATGACCGGTGGGGTTAATGGGTATGCCATTTGGTGTTCTTTCTGACTCTTATCTCTTCTAGAGTGTGCATCAACCATTCGATAAGATGCGTACTGCAAGACGTAAGTTAGCAACCATGTACCATTTCAAACAGAGAATAAGGGGGGACACTGTAAAAGAAGTCTGTATCTACGTTGGGGGCGGAGCATGTAGATACTTACAATCTTTCGGTCATATATGCAGCCCAGAACCACCATAGAAGGCCACGGAACCATGTAAGTTGTGAGGTCAGAGGCTGGCAATGAATAAATGCACCCATAGCAAGAATACCAGCCAATCTAGGTTCCGTAAAGATGAACCAACCGCCATCATGTGCAAAAGGGTCTTTAGTCTCGGAGTATTCGTTGTCGCAAATTAGGTATATAAAAGAGATGATAACGAAGACGACTAGCCATAATAGAACTCTGTCATCGTCACCCGACAGGAGGGGATCGAGATTTTGCATAAGATGGAGCATCGAAAACAGGACAACTGTCATAGCGACGGGCCTGCAAAACGGGCTTGCCGATTTTTGGGGGGTCTTTTCGGTGTTTTGGTCGTGGTGAATTCCACCAGAATAGTATGATTTCCCCATTGTACGATTATCAAAAATGAGTTGTAGTTGTTCTCTTAGTATTTCGTATTGGATATCTAAGACCTGGATAATAAGTATGGATGAGGTTTAGTAAGGAGTCTCCCGAGGTCTCTTTTATATGGAACCGAACAGCTAAGACCTTGAACTAAATAGATTTCATGTACGTTTATCACTTATAAGATTTGAACTATTTTTTAGAACTAATAGGCACATATCTACTAGGTACCAATGGAGATGTCGAGCCCTGGAGGTGCCAAATCCGGGGCGCTAGAATGGCTTTAAGGTTTTCGATAGCCCGAAGACTGTAATTCTAATCTTACTTTCTCTCAGAAGATTATATTTTATTCAAAATACAAAGTTCAGCCACAGTACATACCCGTGCGTCTCCGAGTCTTCGGATTCTGACTACACCCGTGGACGAGGCCCTGAGAACCTCTTTTTGCGAAGCATTATCGGTGGAAAATCCCATCTCCGTCATCTGATTACTATATCCATCATCCATTGAGTAGGCCAGTAAGTAACGCTTTTCGAAGTCCTTGGGCTTCGAAGAATTCCAATACGCCTGAATATGTAGCTGTACGTATACTTGTCCTCATCTCCGTACTCAAGTCCGGCCCATCGACTAGACGATTGGAGCGCTATCTGGAGCCTTTTAGCTCTCCCTAGTTTAATGTATTTCTCTTCTTGGAGGACAAGGTGAATACCGCAAGTAATAGGAAGTAAAAAGAGAGGCGTGCCCTCGGGAATCCAGCCCGGCCCCTCTAAGCAGAGTATATAGTCGGGATAGAATTCTAGCGGTAGGTGGCCGTTTACAAACGTGAGGCCATAACGGAATATGTTATGAACTTGAAGGTTTTCATTGTTTGGATCAGGTAAATATCGATGTTCCAGATTCGCACGGGCTATCCAACCGTCCACTTGCAGCTCCGCAGCGCGTATCGTTGCGACCAGATTTTGGCCGTCATGGTCTACTCGAGCATGACGAATTTTGCAAGGAGTGAGGAAATCTCTTCGGACATCTTGATCGACAGAAGGAGGAATATGCTGGAAATCGTGCCAGAACTTGACATTGGCATGGGCGGATACCCATGACCATGATGGTTCCGGGGCGGTACCGCTTGCTTGGACCCCTTCTCCATATGACTGACATAATTCTTGTATCGAAGTTACGGCATCCCCCGATCCACAACATAAAGCTGAGGCCCCGAATTTGGATGTGTAGGAAACCCCGGCCTCTAGTTTCTCATATTGACAGAACTTCCGCTGCTGAAAACACTGCATCGAACACGCTGCCGAGTAAGAATAGTGGCACCTCTTATTCGTGTCTTCCATTGAAATTAAATCAAAGCACCGGCATAGGAGAGTGGGTTGAGACTCTCGTTCCAAAGGCGGCGAAGCAACCCTCCAGAGCAGATCTGTATGTAGGGATGTTTCCCACAGTCCAGCCAAATACCCCTTATGCATCGATACACCAATCGCCGATCGAGCATAGAAATTAGCAAATCCAAGGAACGCAGGCAACCTATCCTGTTCCCGTGTCAGCCGTAATGAGGTGAACAATTCAACAGCGAGCCTCCAAGAATTCTCGCCTGCCCAGTTGTCACGTTTTGGATTCGACAAGGGGTTGTAACCCCCACACTGGCAGTCCCCTAATTGTGTACACTCCCAAACCAGTTCATTCTTAGAGAAATGTAATACTCTTGGTGATAACAGGCGTTCTTGAAAGACCCATGCTCTTGTAAGCAATGGGAATATTCGCTCTGAGTTTGACGTCCATAGCCTTTCCCAATGTTTAATTGTCCTCCTGACAGTAAACGGGCCTATGTTCGGAGGGAGTCGTCTCTCATAAGATATCTCAGAATCCCAAAAGCAGCCAGATTCGTTATTATCAGAAGCTGTTGCAGCAAATGTGATGTAGGAGTGTTCGTAAATATCGGACATGCATTCGGAATGCTTTTGCCAGTCCTGTGCATCATCCTGGATAATACACAGCGAGTCGATCCAGATATAATTGATACCCATCGATAGCGCGAATTGCATCACATCTTGGTAGGTGCGCGGGATAGCCTCCCAAGGAATGCCTCCTAGCAGCTTTGCATATGTTTCGCGAGTCGCAATGGCCGATTTTGATCCACCCCAACGGTGACTCAGACACGTGTACACGCCCTTCACACCATTTGCTTCTTTAAGTGTGACATTGATATCACCTGTTTCCGTCTTTGAGAGCCGCAAAACACGAGGTGGTAAAGCGGTCTCTACCGTGTTGGGACACTTGAAGTGGCTCTTCAAGCATTCATTAACATGCGACGTGGCCCATAACAGACTTTCTTTTGACAGGGTTTCTTTTGGTTGAAATGCCGCGTTTGCAAGTTGGATTACCCCTTTACTCACATTACACGCTATATCAATTATCAGTGTAACTGTCTAGAAGCTTAGAGAACCTGGGTAGTTAAATATCATAGAAATATTGGAGAATTTAAGTTCCTGGAGCAGAATATAACGATCTGTTATACATACCATCGTCATTTAGGGAGTGTAGCTCAAGCTCAAGTTTTGGGCGCAATTGTGGAAGCGAGTCTTTGAAGTAGACCTCAAGAGACAGTGTATGAGGCGGATTATTGGCGGGCCCGCGAGCATATATCCAAGCGACAGAATCTTGAAGGCTCCCTGGTTCGAATTTTTGAATTGCTGCCAAGACGATGGAACAATAAGGGCAGCTTATCGCCGATATTTCAAGCTCAGTCGGTCCAAAGTCAAAAGCAACACGACTCTGTGGGATACCATCAATGGTTTTGGATTCGAAGTTGTTGCATAATTTACAGCGCGCAGTCGCCCGGAGTAGTTCCAAATACTCGCTAGAGTCACCTGTAGCAGCGGTTGGTGGCGCTTGCTGGCCCTGGTCCTTATATGGGGTATCCATCCCGGCTAGTGCCATGGGCCATGCCATCGGAAGGACATGGCAGAAGCTGAAATCGAAGTGCAGCACTTATAGGACTCCTTGAGGGACATGCTGTATAATATATTGGGTAGCATATGCCCATGAAGGACTTGTCTAGCTTTGCCAAGGCTGACATATCTGGTATGTTATAGGCTTAGATGTGCTGGATGCCAAGACTAGAATGTAATGATTACGGATAAGGCATTATTCTCCTATCTACGAGGCATTCTCGGTACGAATACGTGATGTTATCTGCCAGTGTGAAGACGAGGTTAGGATGCCCATATAGTATAATCATAGCAGTGAAGAAAGAGTCCAATGTTATTAGAATTATAATAAATCGTTATGTTAGTGATCTCCTGCATATTTACTGGGGTCTCTTATTATTATGCTGGGTGAGATTCGCAGTTAGCCATTTCTTCCTCAATTGCATGCAGCCCCTCCTTACCCCTTGGCGGTATCGACAATTGAGCCTTGACGTGGTGAGTCTGTTCAGCCACTTGCAATTGACTCTTCTGGCGTTGCTGAAGTTCTTTAGACCGTTCTGCGCTCATAAGAGCCTGTAGAATCTCCAGTCCCCTTTCTCGGTCAACCTCTCTTGTGATGTGGAAGCCCCAGGCCTTGAGGAATGTAGCTTCACCCCTGTAGTTCTGATGTAACCACAATATCTGCTCGAGAGTAAATCGCCCATTCTCCCCAAAATGTTTTTCTAGCTTCGGAGACTCAGCTAGCCGAGTACATTTGCCCATATTCCCATCATTTGTGGTTATTTGCTGCTTGGAGTCTTTCTTTAGCGTTTTGTCTTTGGCTTGCTCCTTGTCCTCGGCCGCCGGGGTGGGCCCCTTTTGGAGACCCGTTAAGGTTCGGAATGCTTTCAGGCCGTTTGTGCTGGCCACGGGAACTTTCGACTCTTTGGCGCCGCCCGCTTGTACCGGCTGATGAGAGCTCTGTTTTTCCTTCAAACCCCCCTCTTTCCCTTTGCTCTTAATAACTAATGGCCTGGCCGGTAGTGGTTTCCACTGTGCAACGTTCCGAATGTCGGTAGCAGACTGGGTACGCCGGATGGCGCGAACAGGTGTCTGTACGGTTCCGCCAGTATCATGCTTGGGATCCGTTTTCTTTGAAGGGGGCGTGGACGGAGCTAGTGAAGAGTAAGGCGGTGGGAGAGGCGAACGCAGCCTCGTAGATTGGGTTTGGGGATCAATTGGCATTGTCGGCGGTAGTGGAAATGAGTATTCAGATGCAATCTCCATGGATATGTTTCGGTCCGCCGTCATTATTAAACCTGATGACTTGTCTGATGGAACTCTTAACGGCGCTGGGCCTAGTCGTGATAAGTCTACCCACCCAACGTGATTTTCCGACATAGCTTATCCTGTACGTGCATGGAATTTCGAGTTACGGCGTTGATCATCGTTGTCGAGACATGCCGTATTGATGTGGGATGGTCGCTTAAACTTAAACATCACTTACTTAGAGTTGATATGTAGTCCCTTTGTCACTGTGTTTGTTAGTTGAAATGAAAGTATAACAATCACTATTGAAATGACGACTGATCAATTGGAGACAGAGGCATTGTTGATAACAACCTAGCTTGTTAGAGATATATAGCAGTACATATACGCCTCGCCACCCGATAATATGGTCCCATTATTCGGTATCGTTGCTATTAGATGAGTGAAATGGTGACTAGTCACTTAGTCATGTGAATCAACTCCTCCCTTAATGTTTTGGGATGCCTACCTCAATATACACCAAACCAACCTAGCGTCTTCGAGGGAGTTCTCGTATATATGGAACTAGAAGGGACACGCGTAATATTGCGAATCCGCAGTACTAGTACAATAATAGGCAGATCTCAGACCTTACAGGTATGTGGCACTACCTCCCTGATATCGTGTTATTCTATGCGAAAGGATATCATTGTAGAAAATTGTAGCTCAATTGGAGGTTATCTAAATACTCAATCAGCTTGGAAAACTATAATAACTTAAATGGGACCTAAGGGGAAAGGCTAGGGCCTCAAGTAATAACAACGACCATTGACCCGAGCGGCTGGGTCGAGAGATGTTGATTACACATAACACTTATATGTGTATGTATGCCGAGGTAGACGGCACGAAATGAAAAATAAAAAGAACTTTATGATGAAATAATGCGAACTATGGCCCCGAGCTATCCTCGAATAAAGTTTGATATAATAATTACGCACGAGTTCGGTCGAGTTATGCGAATAAGTCGTTGATAATAAACTCCGAGGATATGATCTCGCCATATTCCCACTTGCAGAAGTATCATTCGCGTTGATCTACACACCCGAGGATCAGTATGGCTATATTTATTTTCATTCTTATGTAGGCCCAACGTCGTGAATAAGAGGGATTTTATAAGTGTACGAAACGTAGGGCAATATTTGCGAAATGATCGACTTTTATTGACGTCAAGGGATGGCTCAAAGAGCTCAGCTGAGAACCCATACCTTCAGAAGTCCTTAGATGCTTCAGCCGCATGCATGATCACTAAGTATTGGGACTCGTAATTGGCTAGAACGTAACGGATGTACAAGGTAGATTGTAACCTGGGGGCTAGGGAGCCGACGGTGAAGCTTACGGATACTTCTATGATTAGATTGGTACCGTTCGCAAGCTCGAACGGTTCTCACACCGAAGCTAATTGATAATATATCGAAGACGTGAGTTGCGACTGTCATAGCTCGCAAGCTTGTACGAGGGTATTTGTGTCTAAAAAGGGGGATATCTAGCGCTCGAAGACTGAGTCTTCAGGATGTTCTGTTTACATAAGGGGAAGAGGCGGAGGCGGAGGAGATGTCTTTGGTATGAAGATCTATGAGATTAATTGATCTGCGTGTAACTATATTTAGGACTTTCCGGATGAGGAGGTACACACTCAACTCAGTTGCCTATCTTGAAATGTCGTGGTTTTCTATTGAGTACTTTGGCAAGACGTCTGTTGATGCTGTGATTAAACCACATCCCGATTCAGCTTGATAGTGCGAAATTGCTCATCTTCCTCTCCACTATCCCCAGATTTACCGGAAAAGTTGGAACAAGCTTAGCACAGCCCCGTCGCGTACATATTCCCCCTATTCCGGGGCAAGTATCTACTTAGGTAAGTAAATATATTGAATGTAAGAGCCTCACTCGCTTGTTAGCCGCTTCTCAAACGGCCCCATAAAGAAGAGAACTATTCAGGTTCATGCTGCGATGTGAAACGGTTTAGATCAAAACGGGGGTGACGTCGGCTTACCACCTTCTGTCCATAGGGCTGCGATCTATGCCCAATACGAACGACCCGGCTAACACAGGCAAGCCTTTACTACCAAGAGGTTTGTATAAATATCTACCTTCGACTTCCCTCCGTGTTCCTACATTCATCGCCAAGCCAGTCAGCTCAGTTTCATTACAGTCATCGCCTATTAGACAGGCAGAACGTGATAAAATCAGTCAGAATGAAGGCCTCACTCCTTTTCGGCCTTGGCGCCATCGCGCTTCCAAGCGTATTCGCCACGCCCCTGAACTCGAATGAAGCGAGACAATCGGGATCTAAGTCGTTCATGGGCACCAACTTGTATTTCCTCCCCGGTATGTCAGATCAGGACCAAGACACGTACATCAACGACCTCGCTCAGTACGGCGCGAAATTCGTACGTGTCTGGGTCAACCAGCAATCCGGTGGCGGCCACTGCGAAAAGGGCAGCAAGCTCTCTGTGAGCGTGCCGCCGCTCGAGACTACCCTCGGCAAATTCAACAACCAGACGCTCGACGCCGTTGACAAGGTCGTGAACAAATTGTCTAAGAAGGGCATCAAGTCCATTATTTCACCCCATGACGCAAACTCGCTGCTCGGAGACTACAGGAAGTAAGGATACGTTTGAATGCCTGGTGTCGTGGTCAAGAAATTAACGAATATATAGAGATGTATACTCCGCAAAATGGAGCAAGACCAACTTCTACAGCTCTAAGGACGCCTCCGACGCGTACGACAAGCGCATTGAGTACATCTTGAACTACAAGGGAGCGACCTCGGGCAAGGTGTGGAAGGAGTGGAGCGACGCCATCATGGCTTTTGACCTCCAGGTAAGCGAAAACGCCGTGAATTCATCATTCAAACCCACCTCGAGCGGCAGCGCTAACGGAAATCCAGAATGAGCCCATGTCGCCCGACACCTCGGTATGCAAGAACAACGACAAGAGCGGCTGGCTATGCGGGCGAGCAAAGAAGTTCCGACAGGTGCTAGGCGCAGACAACAAGATCCAGATCGCGACGGGGGGCATCGGGGGGGACATCTCGCACGAGTGCACGTTCATCAAAGCAGCAACATCGTGCGCGGAGATCGACCTGATGGCGGTGCACCGGTACGGGGGCAGCGAGGGGTCGAACCCGAACCAGTGGGCCAACTCGGCGAAGGGGTGGCTGCAGCAGTCGGGCGGCAAGCTCGTCTTCGTCGAGGAGTGGGGCGTCAATACCGGCTCCAGCAACCCCAAGACGGAGCTCCCGGCGCAGGCTAACGATCTCAATAAGGCCGGTGTTCCGAGCCTCTACTGGCAGTTCCTCCCCAAGAAGACTTGCAGCTACGACCCTAGCAAGGACAGCGGCGATAAGTTCGGCATTTTCGTCGAGGGCGATACGGATATCGCCGCTGTTATGAAGGGTGCTTCGAACGCTAAGGCTGCGCAGGACTGGTCTAAGGTCATGGGCTAGATCATCGCAGCTGAGTTTTAGAGTGGTGTACTATAGGATTGTCAGAGGCTTGTTCATTCCATTCGTTCCGGAAGGTTTCTGATGGCGTGTGTTGGGATACATAAGTGTACATACTTTCTGTTTTTACTTCAATGTCTTTCGTTTACTGAATATTATATGGATTTGAACTAAGACGTATTCTTGATTTATCTACCTCGTATATTAATCAGTATCGTGACCTTCATATGTGTATCGAGCTATGAGATAGAACGTACAACTTGCAACAGTATCCGGATGTCCTAGAGATTTTCGTCGTAAGTGGGACGGAATGAGCTGATAGGCCGTGTTGTGAAAGCCCTTAAGCTATGAAGTCCTGTAGGTAGTCCTGTAGGTACATCGGGTTTCGCAATGGGAGACTGACTTGGTCATGGTTACCATAAATCTTATTCAACAACCGCTTCGCTATTCATAAGCAAGTCCGCATACCCGTCTATGGATACTTAGCCGAGGCGTATAGCCTAGGCGCTTTGAACATGGCAAATTAGAAATACTATACAATCTAAAGTCATCCATCGTAGCCCTGACTCCTGAGTAGCAGTGACGCGCCACGGCATAAGAAGTCCCAAGGGATATTCATTAGCGCACCAATTCATTCGTGGACTCCAGTGACCCCGAGTCCTGTCACTATATAAATCCACTTTATACCTCATCGCCAGCCACCGTCTCATATCCATCTCTTCTTCGTCCACTCGTCACGCCGGTGAGTCCCAAGCTCATCGCGGCCGGGCTTTCGTAAATATCGGTATAGTTGATCCTCTCGCCGTCGAGCATAGCGTCTCCCGTCTCCCTGCGCCCGAAGATGGGAGCTGGATCGCACCAGAAATCACGGCAGTTCTGCACCACGCCCTTGTTGTATGGATTGCGCTTCTTGCGCATCTTCTTTCCCGTGGCGGCGCCACGGCCCGTTATCGTCTCGATGAAGGGGTCGACGCCCAGGAGCCGACCCCACTGCTTGAGGAAGCCCTTATGTTTATGCGCGTGCCCACCTTGGGTTCCGAGCGGGTCGGCGGCGGCGGACGGGGGTGTGACAGCGTCGGGATGGTTGGGATCTAGAGGCGCTCCGGTACTTGTGAAAGCCGACCCCATTGATGCCCCCGAGCCGTCCTGGATTCCATACATGTTCTCGTAGGTAGTCATCGCGCGTGCAACTTGCACGAATTGTACGAAGATGAGCATGCCGACCCACGTGAGTTGCAAGGTGGTCCATAATCCGAGTACTACCGTGTAAGAATCGATACTAACGATTTTGCAGACGGATTCGGACAGGAAAATACAGTCTGTCGAATCCGATTTAGGAAGTTCGGAAAAGTAATAATACAGCAGCCAGTCGAAAAATACGATGCCGAAAACGAGGTTGGCCAGGTAGAGAAAAAAGTGTCGGTGATTGTTGACACCAACACAGTTGTTTACCCAGGGGCAATGGCTACTCGATGTCAGTCGAAGCCAAATAAGCATTGCTTCAGGTGATTCATTATTGAACTTACTGGTCATGTTTGGCAACGCAGCGTTGGCACCTCCTACAGTGCTTGCTCCTCAAAGGAGTCCGAATCATACAGGTGACACAGAAGTTGGATTCGTCGAACTTCCACAAACTCAACAACTCATCGATTACAGCTTTCTGTTCCGCAATCCCGTTGAGTTTCGGAACGAATCCTGGATCGAAGACCATGCACGCCGCATAAAAGTAGCTAGTTAGGCCGAAAAAGAAGAGGAAACCAAAGTTGAGTAGCGGGTGAGTTGAAAATGTTTCTAGAAACGATTAGACAGTCCGAACTAAGATGTCGCCTGGAAACTTACGGGGAAGTATGACTAGAAGCCAGCGTGTTCCAACCAAAAAGAGCGAAGCCGCGAAGATGCCGGCTAGCCAAGGCTATAACGAATTAGTATTGTATTCATATCTCTTAACGGAAATAGGACCCATACCGTTCTATGAAGATGTCTCATATCCGAAGGCGCAAATTCGAGTATCTGATTCGTGATCCACTGAAACCCGAATCCTACCGCAGCTGCTATCGGGACGGACAAAAATATAGGCAGGTGGCCCATAACCATCATTTCAATCCATAGTAGCGGGATTGGCAAGAGAAACAAGAACTTGTTCATAAATCCTTTCTTGTCCTTGAGGAAAAAGGACGCTCCGGGCCACCAAGGCGTGACGGCATGGCCGTCCTCGTCGTAACCGCATTCTTTCAGCGCCCTACGCCAAGCATTAACGGTGTTTAGGTCTTGTGCGGTAATCGCAGGCGTCTTTCCCGTCTCGGTCTTAGCGAAGCGATCGGAGCCGTATTCTAGGAGCTTCAATATACACAGCGGTGACCCCTTTACTAAAGCCCAATGCAACGCCGTAAAGCCCTGCTCATCGGTAGCATGTACACTTGCGCCCCATCGTAAGAAAAGGTCGACACATTGTGGGAAGCCCTTATATGCAGCCCACATCAGACACGTATGACCGTAAGCGTCGGCGACATCGACGGGGATGCCCTGATGTAATAATAACACCACTAACAAAACGTTTCCACTAAAGGTCGAGATGTGTAGAGTATTATAGCCTTGCGCGTCGGTAATAAGCGGATCGGCGCCGTGCTGGAGGAGCAGATTGACAGTGTAGTAGTTGGACCGTTGGGCCGCCCACTGCAGCGGTGTCGCGATGCTCTCGCCTCCTTTCTTATTTATATCGGCTCCGTTCTCGAGGAGGAATTTACACATGGCATATTGGTTATTGATAGAAGCCCACTGAGGATCGTTAGTAAGTAAGTTTTCAAGGTAGGCAGATGGGTTTAACGCGGCGCATACGTGTAACGGAGTGATGCCTTCGTCATCTGTGTAGGTCGCGTCGTATTCTGATGACTCAAAGAGCTTCTGCATTGCCGGTATATCTCCTACTCTTGCAATTTGCATAATATCCGGCTCGGACGGGGGCGCATCCCCCGTGGGGAGGCTGCCCATCTCCATATCTTGAGAGTTCAGCTTCGGAGCGGCGGCAGCGCCTTTAGAGGACGGCTGTATCGGGGCGCCGGCGGAATTTGCGTTGGTTAACGTGCTTTGAGACATAAGCTCCAGGCCGTTATACGGAATTGATTAGAGCTTGGACAGTTAAGGAGGAACGGCGGAAGTTTCGGGAGATCAAAGTTGGGGTCGGTCAGAGACTAGAGGCTATCACAGAAGGCTGACAAGGGGAATGAACATGCTTAAATGGGAGCTAGAACAAGACAATTAGGGGGGATTCGAACTGATTGGAAATGAAACCCCAATATCTACAACTGTGGGACGCGCTTCAGATGAAAAGAAACGCGACTCCAGCGCTGGAACAGAACAATCACTTGAGAAACAATGATTCCCAACTCAAAGAGTCGTTAAAAATTGCTGTTGCTTAATGGGTATCAGATCAGATCAGGCAGTCAGCAGCTAAGGTAAGTCACTATTAGAAACATTTAGGGTCATGGCTCAGTACTGCTGCGTCGTCAGGTGCTGAGCCACCTAACCCTTGCTCAGTGTTAGGACCCTAATAGACACAGCCACTGCTTCTATGATCTTGATTGGCCAAGAATTCAATGTTCCCCGAATTCCTGGGTACGTATTAATCTCTACCGGTACGACGGCACATGCATAGACTCCCGCGCTAATAAATTACCGTCGACACTTGGCATCGAATGATGACACTGTAACCCAACTAAAGCTAAACCGTAATTTCTACTTCATACGATAGAATCGATAATTTAAGATATGGCATGATTTCAACTCGTCGCCTTTAACCTCCTTTCTCTTCTTGCAGTCCTCTCCTCCTCAAACCATCGGCACACATTCTAGCAAAATGGAGGCCCCTAAACAACTCCTCGAGTACATCCTGACGCCCTCCTTTGAGATCTTTGTCGTCGGGGCTATCATCGTACTTCTACTTCCCATCCTCGTGCACCTGTACATCGCCCGTAGCACACCGTACACAACCCTCCCCACGATCCTACTCGTGGGTCCTCCCGGCGGCGGCAAGACCTCTCTCCTCACTCTCCTCGAGCGCGGCGACTCCGCCTCCGCAACACATACCTCGCAGATCCCGCAATCCGTCGAGCTCACCGTATCCAATGACCGCGGCGCCACCACCTTCCGCGAAGCCGCGCAGATCGACGCTCCAGGCTCGCACCGCAAGTTCCTGCTCGTCGACACCCCGGGCCACGGCAAGCTACGGAACCAGCACGCCATGACCCAGCTCGCCGCTAGTACGCTCCGCGGCGTCGTATACATACTTGACGCTGCCAGCTTGGAGGACTCCCTCGCCGACGCCGCCGCGTACCTCTACGATGTGCTCCTCGCGCTGCAGAAACGCACGGGTGCTGGCAAGACATCTAAAACGCCCAACGCCATCCACGTGCTGATCGCGGCCAACAAGCTAGACCTATTCACAGCCCTCCCCGCCTCCCTCGTCAAAAGCAACCTCGAGGCCGAGCTCGGCCGGATACGGCAGTCCCGTAGCAAGGGGCTGCTGGACTCGGGCGTCGGAGTGGACGAAGTTGGGTCTGAGGAGCAGGACGGCTGGCTAGGCGAGTACGGCTCGGAGAAGTTCTCGTTTGGGCAGATGCGGGAGTTCGATATCGAGGTGGACATCGTCGGTGGAAGCGTGCTCGAGGGTAACGTGGATAAATGGTGGGATTGGATTTCGAACCGGATCTAAAGATGATACCCTAATAATTCACGATGCCGGGTTGTTCGGTTTGTACGATTGCGTCTTTCGTTGGTGGTGGTTTGTCGCTCGCTTCGCGGCGCCTTTCTGCCATATCCTACGACGAATATCATACCAGTATGCTGAATGCATCCTGCTCGAATTAGAAAAGTTGGGATGCAGTAAATACTGGGTGCCTATTGGGTACGTAGACATCTACAAGTTTGGCCCGCCCAAGGAGCTTCAAATAATGTAATGGTACGTCGATAATACATATACGTCACAATATTAAGCCACTATGGCGGATGTAGATTATTATCTATCCAGATCAAGTTCGTAACATCATCGCTGTGCCATTATGATACCGCACCATTTAGAGTGCTTCTATGGAAGATCTTCATAACAATACCCGATTCGCTCTATGCAACTGTAGACGTTGAGTCTATCATATATAACCTGATCCACCGGGTCTAATTCAGTGTATTGGTTCCCTCTCGCGACGTGAATATAATCCCTACCAAACGCCACGCCGATTCCTCGGTCTTCAATCTTCTAGTCAACGTATCTCGGAACAAATCAAGCTGTAGTTTTAACCTGCTTCACCATCCACGTTAACAAATCAACCTTAGTGACGACAGCGATTGGCTTGCTAAGCGCCTTAGCTTTGCCTTCGCTAGGTTCAGTGACGACAGCAGCGCTGTTCCACTCGAAGAATTTGCTGAGCTCCGTAATAGGCGTGTCTAACGTGATCTCGACGAACTTGCGATCATTGCTTCCCTTGCCCTTCCTAGGGTCGGTGACCACTTCATCTATCTTACTGAAATCGAACATGACGTCCTTAACATGGCTTTGTCCGCTAGCTCGCCCGCTTGATAGATAGCTTAGTAGATTGCCGAGGGTGACCAGACCTACGAGCTTGCCTCCCGCGCTAGCAAGAACCGGAAGCTGGTCAAAACCCTTATCGCGCATAGTCTCGATGGCTTCAGAGCACGGGCTGTTGGCAAGGACGGAGATAACAGGTTTCAACCTCAGCGAACGAACAGTTGCTCCGGCGTATGGGTCCTCGGATGCCTTCGCAGACTTTCTATCAGCTGCGGCTGCTTCCTTCGCCGCCGCATCGGTGGTCTGCAGGAGGTCATTGGCGGCTAACCAGTCGTCATCCGCAAACTTGGTCAGATAGCTTCGGATGCTATCCGGCAGGATAACAACAACGACGTCACTCTTGCCCAATTTCAAATCCTTGGCTGCTTTCAACGTAGCGCTTAAGGCACTTCCAGAGCTTCCACCTACAAGGAGGCCCTCTTCCGCAATCAGACGCCGCGCAAGCTTGAAGGATTCCTTGTCGTCCGTCTTGTACCATTTATCGACCTTCTCCCGATCCAGCACTTCTGGTATGAAGTCATAGCCAATTCCCTCAACCTTGTATGGTTCGTCGCGATGTTCGTCGTTGAGTACTTCGGGAAGAGCTAGTATACTTCCCTGCGGATCAGCAGCTACGACTTTGATGTCCTCATTGTGCTTTTTCAACCCCTTCGCTAGTCCCGTAATCGTGCCACCCGTTCCAGCGCCCGCTACTACGCAGGTGATTTTGCCAGCGGTCTGCTCCCAAATCTCCTCTGCGGTCCCAAATTCGTGGGCGAGCGGGTTGTTCTCGTTGGAGTACTGGTCCAGTATATGTGCGTTGGGGATTTCTTTGACCAGTCTTCTAGCGACACCAATGTGGCTCTCAGGGCTATCCCACGCCGCTTGCGTCGGGGTACGGATGATAGTAGCACCCAGCGCCTTCAAGACCGAAACCTTCTCAGCAGACATCTTCTCGGGTAACGTAATGATAGTCTTATACCCCTTGATAGCACCAACCAGCGCTAAACCGATACCCGTGTTTCCGCTCGTCGGCTCGATCAACGTGTCGCCAGGCTTGATACGTCCGCTACGTTCGGCCTCCTCGATCATGCGCAACGCAATGCGATCTTTGACGGAACCACCAGCATTGAAAAGTTCAACCTTCGCATAGACTTCGCACTCGAGGCCGAAGGACCGCGGGATCTTGTTCAGACGTACTAGGGGAGTGTTGCCGATCAACTCGGTCGCGGATAGGGCCGTCGCCGCATGTGGCGGGTTATGCGGGACGGTGCCGTTCGTGATAGCCATGACAGGAAGAATACTTAAAAAGTAAATAGGAGCTCTAGATTAATAAGTATTACTCGGAAAAATAACAGTATGATAGCGCTTGGGACTCTTTTGGGGAATATGAAAGAAGTAGAAGTCTATTCAGGTACGGCAAAGAGGAAAAGGTGAGAAGAGAGAATTTAAAAATTGGCGCCAGTCAGATCAGAATCTCGTCATGGTTGTTCGGCATGAGGCGAGAAGCCGAGAATGTACGAGAAAATATCCACTCAATTACACTCATACACCCCGCCAACGAGCCGACGATAGGCGCTGCAGGAACAGGGAGCTCCCTATAAGACGCTGCGGCTGAGTCAGATAGCAGGCAAATCCCGACTTTTCGCAAACGGAATCCACTAATTTTCGGCAGCTAAAATCCTACAGCTATGAATCCAGACCCTTCCAAAGTCCTCTCCGAGCTTCATAAATTGTGAACACTCTCAATCTTAGATTCTGCCAATTCTACAAGATCAACTAATAGACACGTTGTTCTAATGACCCATCATAGGAATCCTTGGGTCTCACCGTGTCGATGAGTAACAGCTCTTCCCATCAGTCTTGGCGAAGAGGATCGCGCCCATATGTTGTCGCATGTCAAGTTGACAGACTACTATCAACAGTCTATCGATACCTACTCCTTAGGTTGCGATATATCTCAACGACCACCCTCGAAAACTGATCCGATCGGATTGCGCATTGTTTTAACCCTCCGATTTTAGAGACCATGATGGATTCGTAATTTACCTGC
The DNA here is from genome assembly GCA_902825475.1 of Hypomontagnella monticulosa. NCBI lineage: Eukaryota > Fungi > Ascomycota > Sordariomycetes > Xylariales > Hypoxylaceae > Hypomontagnella > Hypomontagnella monticulosa. The sequence goes on along the minus strand of CADEBF010000011.1, from coordinate 401,827 downwards.
TATTGTTCTCACAACTAAAGCTATCGTACCTAGCTACGAATGGATTGAACACGATAAATGTAGGTTTAAAAAAGGAGCAAAGCGGCTTATTAGCGAGATCGTCTTACACTCTGCTGTAACCCCTTCAGCAAACTGACGCGAAATAACACAACGCGGCTTATTCTACGTCGCTTTAAGAGGTACCAGAAACAGGTGAGGATACACGCAGTATATTCCGAACCTCACGGCCCAGTATCCACTACAAGTCAATTAATTGATGATAGTTTCAAGCTTGAAGAGATTCCAACTTGAGCTATCTATCCAGGCATCCAGCCCCCTTTTTCTTGGAGGACACGGATGCCACCTCAACTAACCAGTTCTTAGTCCTACATGGGAGTGATATCAGTGTTGTCAATCCGCTAGATGAATTATTCTAATAAATTGGGTTGACAATTTCCATCTATCATATCGCATCACCCCTTGAGCTCTCGACGATGTGCTACCTAAAACTAATTCTAGCCATTCTCCTCTCCGCCCGAAGTCAAGCCGCCCCGATCAACTAGATCACCTATGCGTCTATAACTAGAAACCAATTCTATATACACCAGGATCCTTGCAACTCTTCAGTTAGCATAGACGTCAAACCTATTTCAATACCCAATCCTAGTGGCGGCAAGAGCCCAATTGCGCTCGGCGCTGTTCCTGTCCATAATGAGGGCTATAACATATTCGGTATTGAGCATATGCCCAACAGAGGGATTCCCTTCTTCGTCGATGAGGATATCCTCTCTCGGATAATCATGTCCAATGCCGCGAAAATGTATTTTCAAGACCCTTCTTCAACATCGCCTATGGCTTTAGCAACAATCTCGCTAGCTGCCACCATGACGGACTTGGTAACTATAAGGGTATCTTAATATCATGAGACACTCTATCTCTTACTACACCATCTCGATCTATACTATAAACAACAGTAAGAGAACGAAACCATCCTCAAGATATAATATTTTCCTTCATAACAAGCAAACAGCGTACATGGAATTATAGTGGATCTTAATACTTGGCCCAACTCCCAAGTCTACCCCTATCCCGCAGACCCACTATAGGCATCTACATACTAGACATCTCTTCATGAGAACACATAACTCGTTCTATTTCCTCAGTTACTTATTATACATTAATAATATAGGAAATCTCGATTTAATGCTCCAAAAATGGGTTTAAAAGACGCCGTCACTCGTGAATCGGAGCTACTGAGCGGCCCAGCCCCTGCCTCCATCGCAGCGCATGTGATCGACTTCAGCAAGACTGAAGTGGAGGAATATGCGGGTTATTTTGCAATGTCTATCGACAACGTCCTAACACGCGCGGAATGCATCAATCTCTTGGAACTCATCAGCCCAGCCAACAACACCGCCTGGCCTCCTGCCACGGTGACCGCGTACAACGGGACTCAGATCACGGATCTGAAGTCCCGCTTCTGCGATCGCATCTTCTACACGTCACAGACTATCGCAGGTCGTCTTCTGGAGCGTATACTTCCACTCATACCGCCTGAGGTTGTTACTCTGAAAGATGCGCCCGACATCACGGGGCAGTTCCCTGTCATCCGCAAGGAGACTTGGCGGATATGTCGGTTGAGAGACGAGTTGCGGTTCCTGAAATATAGGCCTGGGCAGTACTTCCGGCCACACTGTGATGGGCAATTTGAGGATAAAGATGGTGCGAAGAGCTTCCTGACTTTGCATTTATACTTAAATGGTGGCGAAGACGATGAGGAGGAAGTGGAAGGAGGGGCCACGAGGTTTGCGGTAGACTTCGAGGATCCCCAGGCTGGCAAACTAGATGTCAACCCGAAGGCGGGCAGTTTGGTGATATTTCAGCAGAGGGATATGTATCACGAGGGGGCAGAGGTGACTAAGGGAATTAAGTATACTATGAGAGCAGATGTTATGTATGAGAGGGTATAAAGCGCTTGCAAGTATTTCCGGGAATCAAGGCAGCGAATATGATATTGACATAGCATCTAGGAGCCAGTACACCGCCCGATATACCGATCCTAGATAAAGGTTACGACGCTACCAGAATCAAATCACACGGGTATATAAACGAAAAATCAATACGGATACATACAGATATGTATCTAGAGCTTCGGCCATAGCTACCATGTTGTAGATCCAAGCTGGCACTCAATTTTACCACTCCGAACTACACAGCCTACCGATGTACCTAATCGTCAATATATATTGTGACGTTTCATCTTTCCTTCACTCGCAATTGTTCCTTTATGTGCTGTGTGTATTCTTATATTATTGCTCTTTCTCCCCCTTTGAAGGCCTCGCGACGACAATGCAAGCAATTCTTTGAGGTCTCCAGACTCGTGCACAGCTTCTCCATCCATTGTCCGCAGCTTATAGACATAACAATGGCAATTATCATATAAGACGCGGTCAATGTGGAAGACGATGGACGATGGCCTGTGAGTATTGCCTTTTACTCCCTCAAAATGGATAATCAGCCTGATGGCCAGGATCAGGGGCCGGCCCCCGAGCAGCCTGCACCGAATTTCGGATTCCAAGAAGACGATGACCAATGGCAGGCGGCATGGGAATTACTCGTCCACCGGGGGGTGAATATCATTGAACCCCCACCGCCAAATTATCCCGAGGGATCATGGACTCTGGATCATAAAGAACCCGCGTTTCCATTCAATCTCGAGGCAACATGGTACTGCGCCACGCTGGTGGGACTTCTACTTGCCATACACCTCGAGCTGGACATGTTTTGGTTGTGGGAGCATGGATTTTTTCACTATGCGTTTCGGCTATTCTCCACAGTCATGCTCACCGTCCTGATCTCTTTCGCCAGCACGGTGGCATTCGAAGTAGTCGCTAACCTGATCGATTTATTCAGGGAAATACTCGTCGAGAGTATAACAATCCATGTAGAAACCTGGGTTGTTAGGGTAGAAACCCATTTCGATTTGCTTAACCGTTTCCCGCCATATGAGCATCTTCTTCGGCCTGTTCACTTATTGTTTGTCAATAGTGCGCTAGCTGTTTACAATTTCTCATTTGTGATATCAACATCTTTTCTTTCTTTATATTTTATTTCTTGGCTGACTCCGTACACGCTTACGGCATGGATTACGAGGATCAGTCTACCTACACCCGACATAAATAACAAACCAAGTTTGCGGTTCATTATCTTGGCATACGTCTTCCCTATACAAATCCAGATATGGATTGCATCGTTCCTTTACTTATCGGTATTTGTATGCATGTCGATCTCGGAAAAGAGACTGATGCTTGGAGGCCCCCGCCTGGACGGTTTCTGGAAGCTTGCAGCCGAAGTTATGCGTGCTACCACTATGCATTTGTTATCGTATACGGCATACCAAGTCGTCTGCGTTTGCATCGCTGCTGGGCTTCCATACACCGGGCAGGTGGACAGCTATTGCGGGGACTTGTTCAAGAAGTACATTTCCCGATGGTATGTGCTAGAAATTTCTCCTGCAGCTGGCTTACTAGTTCTAGTTGCCCACTGGGTGGTCAAAGGACTCTGTACACTTTACATTAAGCTTTTCTGGCCGCTTTGCGTTGAATATATCTTGTGGCTATCGTTCAAGACTAGGGCGTATGCTGGGCGGAACTGGATTGCATATGGTCCGTTCTTAGACCTGGACATGGATGTACTTGATCCAGCTAACAGGGTACAAATGAAAGTAGCAATGACCACTTTATTTGGGTTAAAGAGTTCATGGCCAGTAAGATTGAGGTTTAGTGCATTCGAAGACGAAGAAGAGGACTTGAGGCATTGGCTCTGGGGTTATGCATTCTTCTTTTTCCTTCTTTCTATAGATCTTCTCGCACGAAGATATATGTAGGCATCCAACTCATTAACTTATTTAATAAACTCATCTTCGTCTACGCCCTACTTGCGCGTCTAAAACCCTTGGCTCCAGGGCATATGGAGCAGTATAGGAAGGCTCAAAATCTCCCGTTATAGAATAATGTCTTGTATGAACTTCAGCTACGCACGCGATCCTTACATAATGGGATTTTAGGATGATCTGGGCATACTTCATTAAAATGTTACCATCGTTGACGGCTCTATGTTGGGAGGCAGAAGCGCGGATCTCAACCTTATCCGATCCAGGCCAGCCGATCCCTCAGAGTGGCACAGCAACCTTTGACCGGCTCTCATTGCGCTGTTCATCCATTGATGTTCTTTTATGAAGCGACTATTAGGACTTATAAGAAGTAAGTGAGTGTCTTGGCTGCGCTAGTTACGATACTACCATATTGGTATCTAACATTTATATATGACGTAGCTCTCGAAGCACACATTGCCCCCTTAAATGTGCGTAGTGTGAGGCACAGCCTAGCTAGTCCGGTTTCACCGCCTACTTGAAGCGTATTTAACACTTCTCACCGCCCTGCTGGTTTCGTGTGGAGGATAACTGGAAAAGGAGCGTGCTGACTGAGCTTCAAACAGAGGTAATTTACAAGCATAAGGCACCTAAGTAGCAAGACTACAAGACGACCGCTGGCATCCAATTCTATGAAATGAGGCTTAGTAGAAAGGTAAGTCAGTTAAACTTCTGGCAAATTTGACTGCGTTCCTCTCTATTGAGTACCTAAATAACTGGGCGCTAGCAACCGGAGGGTGGTTTTGTACGTATGTAAGTATGAACGTTTCACGTAAAAAAAACGGATGCTAGGCCAACTTCATCTATACTTTAAGCAATTTGGTCCTCGCTTCGTTTCCGTTTCCCAAATGTTTAGTCCTGCCTCCGCGGATAGTCGTGGGCTTAGTCGGAGTAATAATAGTGATAATCGCAATCGTCGATGATATCCCTACAACTGGTTGGACCGTCGTCGTAGTAATCATCATACTGATCATAGTCCCCTAGCATTTCCCGTTCACGATCCTCTATCGCTTGGTCTTCCAACGCGTCACAGAATTCGTCCAACGTCATGAGCCCCTTCGGGGCCCCTGACCCCCAGGGACCCAGCGCCTTACTAGCGGATTGAGGCACGTAGGCGGGAGAGTGTGCTTCCTCTACCCGGCGTGAACTCTGCTCCTTAGCCTTAGCAAGCCAGTCGCGACTGATACGCCTCAGGTATAAGGCATGCAGCTCCGGCAGATGGATGACATCATTCGCACAGTACTGGAGGGTCTTAGCTTCAACCGGTCGGGCGCTGAAGATATTGGAGGACATGAGACTCTTGGTCTCTTTCTTAGAGCGGATCCAAAGATTGCGTTCCATAAAGCCGAGGCTTAGGTCGAACTGGACGGCCTTGTCTAGCCCACGGAGATAGGTCTTCTCGCCGGCACGAGACGCGTTTTCCAGAAGTTGGATGTCGACAACGCCAGCGAGACCGACTTTGTAATGAGCCCAAAGCGCATCGGCGTCGTTTCTCACGTCCCAGAGACATTTGGGGATGTCCGGGTCTTCGAAAATCGATTTGAGGGACTTGCAATCCTTCGATGTCGTAGTGAAGGACGCTTCCCCGAGAGAGATAACATCGATGACTCTCACAATTTTCTGTGGGTGGAGTAGGATGGTGATGAGGGAGATAGTTCCATGTCGGCAGAGATTATTTCCTTCTAGATCTATATAGAGTTTGCTAGATGTCGAGATGCTAGAAATGAATGCCTCCAGTTCCGCCGTAGACGAGATGAGGGTTGCAATCGTTGCAGTCGATGTCGAGGTAGCCATGGATATGCTATCGCTAACTCAAGTGGGGCTCACGGTATTGCTTTACACCAAGTATATTATGATTATATTCGAAGCGCACAATGGCGCAAGGTTGTTATATCCTAGAGTTAGTCGGCGTGCCAGCGGTATGCGACAGCTCTCATATCTCTAATGCTATCTTCGTACCTTACGTTGAGGCCTAACTTCGAGTGCGGGGTTTGGTAACTGGTAAACTATGCCCCTATTCGCCCACGAAATGGGAGGTAATATATCCTCCTGTACTACCAGCAACTCAAGTGGCCCTTTCTAGTCCAATTGAGTCCGCTGCGGATAGGCACGCTGACAGACTTCTCGCTGTCTACGAAATTCCCCCGCAGCGTCATCGAGATGGGCGTCTTCCGCTTCCAGTCGGCTGATTCTTCATCTACTTCGGGGTCCCATGCCCGCCAACCATCCGCCTGCGATACTCTCCACTGCAGGAAGACAGGCGGGCTGGCTTGAGAAGGTGTGGCGAGTGTGTTAGTTTTGTTATCCGTAGGAGGTGGGCTTGGCGGGGAAAACGCGCCGAGGGCAAGGTAAATATAGTCATCTTTACCCTCCGAGCTTTGTTTGAATAGCAAGCGAGCATCTCGCCGCGGTGTGGAGGCCGGGAAGTATATTTGCTTCTCTAGTGTCCTAATAGGGGTCGAATCCGCACCACTCGGTGTCTCAGCACCTTTAGGCAGGTTGATTGCTAAGATCTTAGGGTCGCACGTCAGAGGAGGGAGCGCAATAAGTAGGCAGTCGTCATCCCAATGCGTGAGGGTGAGCTTGGGTGCCAGGTCTATCAACCTGTCTGCAAATTTGTATGTGCATTGAATAGGCTGCCGTTCTCGTAAAAACGTCTCATCGCTGTCGCCCTCATAGTTGATATTGTAGGTCGATAGGATTACGTAGCAATCAGTGCCTACCGGTTTGTTTATGAAGGAGACTGATAGGCCGTAGAGATAGTTTCCACACGCCGAGAAATGGAGCTCTAGTTTCATGTCAGTCATCAAATCAAGATCTAACAGCTATGGGATGTTATAACAAACCTCTTGTAATTGCTAAAGGCTCTGCATGGAAACCTACAGGCTCAGGTAAGTGCTTGGTGCTCTGAATTCCCTTCTCCAGATCAATTAATTCTAGCTGGAGCGCGGTGTTTGTAAAGGCTAGAAGTGGTCGTTTTGGGTGTGCAGCCCAGCCAATCTTTTCTACTCGCCCATGGGGATTTGTCCAAGGTCTACTCCAAAAGGGCTGGCCATCCGGTCTCAAAAAGATCAAACAATGGTGACTGCCGTTCTCGGAGTTTTTGGATTCAAAATCGGTGACAGATGTTGTCGCCGATTCATCTTCTTCGTCGGAATCCGTTGATTCATGATCGTCACTAGACTCGGACTCGGACTCGGATTCGGACCATTCCGAGTCATTGTCGCTGTCGGCATCGTCCTTCTCCTGTTCGCTACACGCCGAGGGGATGACTGCCTTTTCTCTCCAGCTAGCGTGGATGATGCGAACCGATGTACCCATGACAGAGATTGGCGTCGTGTCGGCCCCCCAGATCCACCATCGTCCCTCTCCTTTCTCTTTCGTGTGTTCGTGGACGTACGGTGGCGCTTTAAACGGCTTGCTTGGTTCCGCCGATTTCCGGCTCATATCCAAGGTGTGTGGGTCCACATTCCACGTCTCTACAACATCTTGGTCCCAAGTAAGCACACATCCTTCGGATGGCTCACTGTTGCTGGGTAGGTGCACGACTGATATGCTAGGAGTTTTACTCGGAAGCACCATAGCTCGTAACCTGTGCATCTCACCAGGCTTGCTATTCCGTCTTCCATAAAGCACATCCACTGACAACCTTTTCCCTACTAGTGCTGTGCTGAGCAGACGCACGTGGGATAAGTCATCCATATCGGGAAGGCCTTTGAGATGCTCGGCTCGCATTGCTTTAGACTTTGATAGGGACTTGAGTTGACAGCTATGGGCGGAGGACCTAAGCGCTGTGCATAGATCTACGCCGTCCGGACAGGTAATGATGACTTCGCGCCACTCTTCAGCGAAGTGGCACAATGTTTGGTCTAGCATCATACATTCACTCGACTGTCCACTGAACCATGTCGGCAACGGAATACCAAAAGAATCCTCACCATTCCACTGTGCTCCCCGGAAGCCCATCACAAATTTGTTCGTCTTGGTATGAGTATACCTGCCAAAGAGGTACGGCGCGATGCGACTCTGCACACAGAGACAGTTCCAGAACGCTCGGCTTTTGAGGAACTCGGCGACTTGCGCTATCATATCAGGAGTTGGGACCACCTCCTCTAGATGCTTCCACCAGAAAGCAGCGGCGTATCGCAAGAAGGCGTGCTCCTTTGGGGTATCGGCTAACAACAAGGGAATATCGATGTATTCCGTATATCGATCGTACTTCAGATACGTCACGCATTGCAGGCCGAGCTCTCTGTCGGCATCACGGGTGGTGATGAAGTACTTCCGTATGGGTTCGCCGATGTTCTTTATCGTGTCGGGATTCTGCAATAAGAAATCCTTGACGGTTTTGTGATAGAACTTGACTTTGGGGTCGAGGCTAGAGCTTTTACGTTCGAAAGCTAGAATTGGACCGCAGAGCCGTCCTATGAGCTCATCATCCAACACTCGATTATTCTTATCGTAGTCTCTAGCACCGGGTTCGATGGAAAGTGCATCAACGAGTTCTCGAAGTGAAATGGACTGAGCAGCTCCTATGAGGATAACGAAGACGCGCCTTGAATGTTACGTTAGCCGGGATTTGCAGGCATTGGGAATGTGTAACTAGACGAACCTGACGAGTTCCTGTTCTACCTCAGTATATTCCGCGATTTTCTCAAGTGACCGTACGTAGTAACTATCGAGATCTTTCGGAAAAGTGCTAAGCACTCGCTCGATATCCGCGACGCGGGTGAGGCCCTCGTACCGAAGCGTTTCGCACACAAATCTCGCGTAGAGGAAATTGACTTCGTTCTCATCGGCCCAATCTGCGAAGCAGCCAGGGCAGGTCATTGTCGCGGCGACGTACTTTTGTATGTCGCTCGATATGACGTCTGATCCGGGCCGGATCTCTATAGCACCCATATTTTCCATAGTCTTGCGTATCGAAGGTGGGTGGTCGCGGCTGGTAATGAACCATTTAACGGTAGCATAGACTTTGGCCTGGACCAAGCTCCGCAGCACTGCTAATAACAGTGCCTCATCAGCGGATTCGTCCAGGCCATCGATAACAAGATATACCTCATCCATGGGGGTGAGAAGCTGATGTATAAGGTTTCTAGCAACATCATATGAGTCGAGTGTCGGTGAGAAAAGCTTCCTCTGTTCGTAGGTCTCGGTGAATCTGTCAGGCAGCAGCTCGGTCATAGCAAGGAGCTGGAGAGCTAGAGATCGAAGACCGTTTATTCCACATCGCCGTGTCAGACTATTGAAGGAAAAGAAATACATAGCGATGTTTGCGCGCCTATCCTTTAGATGTTGGATTACGGATGAAGCCAACACGCTTTTACCTGATCCGGGAGGAGCATTGTACCACATCGTGGCTGAAGTGTTGGCGTCGCGCCAGTCTTTGAAACGTTGGTCCTCCAATATCCAGCTGCAGGTGCCATCTTGTCGACGTTGGAGCTGATCTTCCAAGTCGGGATTCGCGTCAAGGTTCTCCTGGCCTCTAATCCACGTTGCTATGTCGTCCCTCCGCTTCTTCTCGGATTCTGTACTCCTTTGATCTCTATCATTTTGCGACTGTACGTTCTCTATTGCCTGGGCTAGATGGTGAACTGCCCTGCTATCCTCTGATAAGGCGTCGCAGGCTTGCTTAATGACAGCGTGCAATGGTGTTGTCAAAGCCCTTGTTAACTGTTTTAATGGGCCTTGTGATAAAGTCTGAGATGCTTTGAGCCAGAACTGGATAATGTTCTTGTAAGAGCTAACTAAGACGCGCTCTAATTCAGGGGAGGTGTTGTGTTGTGCTAGCAGTCGATAACACTCTAAGTTCGCGCCGATCCTCTCTAGGGCCTCGAGGACGGTCTCAAATTGACTGTGGACATCGAAGGCAAGTTGAAGCACGATCCGTGCCCCCGAGAAAGCGATACCGACCCCAAAAGGGGCTTCTTGAGTGGCGCTCTCGCATATCTTCATCAAATTGTGGAGGCTTTCGAGAAAGGGGCTCAAACGATGTAATATTTGATAGCCTCGGCTGGCTTTCTTCTGGGTCTCAAGCTGTTGAATAAATTCGCGTAGCTTTTCTAGTGAAGTATCGCTCCCTAGGTCGTCGTCATCCGTCTTTGCTGCCTTGTAGCGGTCGCCAGCTTTAATTAGTTCCGCCAAGAATGGGTTCTTCTCTTTATCTTTTGAGCTCCATTTCGAATTTTCAATCACGTCAAGAACCGCCCTTTCAAAAAGGCCGATCTGCGAAGAACTTTTGAAAGATTCGTCGGCCACAGTGCTACTAGACCATGACGTCTCTATCAGCGGCGCCATTTTGTTTATGCAGCCACTCAGCAATAGAAAGTAGGCAGGTAAAGGGGAAGAGAAATAAGAAAGAGAAGGCTTGCTCCCGACCCGCGCACCGGAACCAAGTGCCGGCAAGGGTACTCGATACCTAGTAGAGTCCTGTCGGGAGTGGTGCGTGTCAGCCCACTTTTGCAGGCCAGCTGAGAATATCCACGATGCCGCATGCAGCAGCTTGATGCCCGAATTACCATTGATATAAGCAGGACTTCTGCTTACATATCGGTATGCATACGCCTCGGACCAATCAATTTTCATCATTATGTTGTGGCCCCCAAAAATGCCGGGGTATCATCCGGGGTCCTTGGCTTAGCTCCATACTGACTGCATCAGGAGGTTGCCCAGAGCCTCGCCTAAATGTCCACCGAAATGTTAATATAATGGCCGTATTGCTCTAAACTCCGGACGACGGGTTATGAACCTCATATCGTAGCTCGTGATCATCAATTATGGCTGATATAGAGACGACCTCAACTAGCCGTGTTGGTTCCCGAGGTGAATTTAAAACCTACCACACCACAAAGAAAAAAGATGGCAAGGAGGTCACAGAGAATATACTGGAGCCGTTTGGCAAGTTGAAGTCCAGGAGTGATGATGACGACGCCTATGCGCTTGTTATCCACCGGGACTATGCTTCTGAGCCTGTAGGAGGGGTCAATACCACCAAGTTGCAAGTGAACTCGCCGTTCATTATAAGGGCCATCCGAGAGGTAGTGGGATCGTACCCTACGGTTCCTTCGGACTTCAACAGCCCCTTTGAACTTGCCAGCCCATTTCAGATGCTGGTACACTACTGGGATGAGCTAGAGGTGTATCGGCAGGAAACGACAGACAAAGTCATGCGCCGCGATCTGAACTTGCTGTTTGACTTCATGGAGCACGAAATTGGCCCCGCTAGGAGAAATATCCTTTCCATGCTCAGAAAGGAGCAAATCACTTATCTGACCGCTTGGGTAATATACCGCCCAGGCGATATGTTGTACCTGGAACACATGGGGCATGGATGGCTCCTGCGATGTATTAAAACAGTGTACGAAGAGAGCACCAAGACCGGCCCATACCTAGAGGTGCATTGTGCTTTTACCGATCATGATGGAACCTCCCCCTGCCAATCTAGGCGGAAAATTACCATCTACCAAAAGCGACAATTCGGTCAAGAAAATTCTGCGGTGATAACTGATCTTCCAGTATATCCACGGAGATTCGTGAGAGATGATGACCTTGAAGAGAGGCTTGAGGAGCGCGGGCGCAAATTCCTCCGGTCCCAGGGAAAGGAGGTCAAGGCGTATGATGGGGTGGCGGAATACCTCAAGGAGCCGCCATACAATTTCTACGATCCCGACATGGCGGAGTGGGACGCAGTTTGGCTGCCATATACGGTAATTAGTCATAGCCTCTCCTTGCCCGTCATCAGCTAACAAACATCATTCAGGAAACCGGCCGCATCATGCTGGACAAGAAAACATATCTTGAGGACAATTACAAAGAACATGTCCGGCTCAAGTTGACTGATCCAGAACTCTCGCTCTGTCCGCCATATGCGATGGGATACTCACTGACGAAGAAGCAATGGTGCCGCTTCCTCCTCGACAACCTGGGTGAAGTCCAGTGGAAGGAAAACGCGTGGGACTCACTAATACTTGATGAGGACCAAAAAGACGTAGTCCAAGCAGTAGTGTCGTCACATAGATATCCAGAAGCTGCCCGTAACGTCCCAAATCTAAAAGGCAAGGGACTCGTCATACTTCTTCACGGATCGCCAGGCTCGGGTAAAACCCTCACCGCAGAAGCATCGGCAGAAGAAACACGCAAAGCGCTGCTATCAGCGTCCCTCGGGGATCTGAACAGATTTGATGTGTAAGATGTCGTCCCAACAAAGCTGAGACAAACGCGCTAACTCGATCCTATAGCCCTTGGCTGTTCGAAATGGAGCTTAAAAAGGTGCTGCAATATGCCACCGCGTGGAAAGCAGTTGTGCTTCTGGACGAAGCAGATGTTTTCCTTGAAGCGCGCCAGGAAGAGGCCAGCGACACGAAGCGTAATGCACTCGTGGCCGTGTTCTTAAAAGAGCTCGAATATTTCGGCGGCGTCGTGTTCCTTACTACCAACCGCCTTAAGTCGTTCGACCTAGCTATGAAGTCACGTGTACACCTTGCCCTCGAGTACATGCCGCCCGGCGACGATGTGCGCCGACAGATCTGGACGCAGTATCTGGAGGGCGTGCCTGTGGAGGAGAGGGACGTGGAAGACGTGGATGACCTAGCAGAGACATTGGCGATGATCAAGCTTAACGGGCGGGAGATCGCTAACGCCATCAATACGGCGCGTACGATTGCTCGGCACAAGAAATCGAGGCTGCAGGCGTCACATATTGAGAGCGTGCTAAAGTTTAAGACGGCATTCGACAAGAAACTGCAGAAGGACGCTAGGACCCTATCCAAGGTAGAGAGGGTAGATACACACCAGAGAGGAATAGTGCGGCAGAACTCGATCCTATCAGAGGAACCTGGGGAATTCTAAGGCGACTAGGAGACCGCGTTTGCGTCCATGTTTTTATATATGGATATGGAACTCGAGAAGTGCTAACCGTGCTTTAAGAGGACGGGGATTTTATTGAACGATATAGAACAGGCTAGAATGTCTCAAATAAGGGCTGATAATTGTCATATTCAACGCGATATGTACACGAGGATGTTCACAGCAAACGCCACTGCGGGCAGTTATTTTGACACCGTGTTTCGAGGTTTAATAACCGGCAGAAAAAAAGAATACGTACTAGGTATCATGGCAGAAAAGATACGTACCTCAACTCCGAGCTATCGCCAAGAACACGGACTCACAGACGACGACAAGGGTGCTTGCTATTTCTAGAAACGCAAATCGATCTCTCAATAGGCTTCATACAGAGGCAAGAAACTTGAAAAGAAACTAGTGTATAAGGAAGTGTAGTATTCATAGGGTATAACTATGAGGTTCCTCCTCGAATACTGCCTCTCCTTCTCTTAGCCTACCATTATCAAAGTAGTCGATCTAATCTAAAATGAATATCTCTTCGCGCTTCGCTTTGCTCACGATCTTCACATGCGCAGCCTTTGGATGGGACCCATCACAGAGAGACTGCGATAACCACCCGCTATGTCTCACTTCGTTCAAGTGGTGCGATGTGAACGGCAAGGGTTGTTATTTTCCAGACGGAGCTTACCCTACCACTACTAACCCAGCCCATGATGAGTCGTTATACGCTCTTCTACTTGAAAACAAGAAATTCACTATTTCCTGGAAGACACGCCCTCAGAAGAAAGATGTACCTGTGCGTGTTCAATGGGCTATAGATGGAGGTGCCACTTGGGAGAAGAGTAGGCGCTGTAAGATATCTCCCATGCTAAACCAGATAGCTAACCATTATGGAAGACACAACAGATTCTCAGGTCGCATTCCACCCTAGCGAAATCCTTGCGAGCCTACCCTGGCCCTCAGCACCTGATTTAACGACATCAAAAGCCACATTCGATGTCATGAATGATATAACCAATGTCATTACCATTAGCCAGCCCTGGCCTGAGGATGAATCTCAATCTCTCAATCCAAAGGTCAACCAGTTCATGGACACGTCGGATCGATTCATCATTGGGGTCGATTTGATGGAAAGGTTCCTAACAGCTCAGAACGACATCGGTCATCGGGATGAATACAATAGGTGGAAGGTTGGTGTTGGCATCGGCGTCGGGGTGGGGGTTCCTTTCCTTATGACTATAATGGCCCTAATCATCTGGGAGATTGCGAAGAGGGCGGCGAGAGAGCCAAGCAGGCGCTACAAGCATAGGTATTAAGACGTAAGCTGAAAGTCAACAATCTTGTATATTATGTACAGAAAATTCATAAATATATACTCATTAGACCAAGTTTCTCGTGACAAGTCTGCGGGTTTTGCTACAGAAGAGAGGATAGCGCTTCCACTGTGAGTGCCTAGTGAGTACGTGTACCTACCTAGGAGGTTATAGGTGGGTAGGGAACAGGAAACCTGCTATCAAACCATCCAATCACGTCGGACTGAACGTCGCTATAAAACGTATTGCTATACATTTCATGAAGCCTATTTACACTGATTATAAGTTGGTAATCTCTAGTTCTAGTGTATAAATGTGAGTTTGTTACCATAAGAGTCCGCTGTCGCGATTGTTCGATGTTATAGACACAACATAGGATGAACTATTACAACTAGAATCCTTCGTCTTGCCAATCGGCGCGTAACTAATCCCTCGATAATCATCCATTCTTGGCCCAACTTTTTCTTACCACGTTATGCGAATCCGGACCACCATCGTCTTTCTTCTGCCCGCCGTGCGCGCCTGGTACGACTGTCCGTTTCCAAAATGCGAAACATGTCTTCCAGTAAGCGTCCATGATGCTCCAGGAATCGGGTTCGCGATTGAGTTCTCCTACGGCACTGTCGCAGCCCACTTCTACAATGGCACGGTCGTCAATATCGCCAAAGTGCCCTCTACGCCGGAGTACGCTGAGCTCATAGCCCGCCTGTCTAGCCTACCCCACCCGCCTCCAGAAACAGTTCCGGGTCGATGGCGGCGCTCTATTAACAAGATGCTGGGCCGACCTGCGACGCCTGAAGTTGACACCCTAGCCTCCATGTTCGCGGCTTTGCGCGATGCTACTAGCACCGCACTAGCCATCCCGATTGACCATGTTGTCGTCACTCACCCCGTCTTACCTGGACTCGCCGTTGCCGACTTTGCCGATGCCTTGGACTACGCCGGTCTGCGCCCTTGGCTAGGCGCTGGTCCGGCTGAGCCGCCCGCTTATGCGGGTCTGTATCCTTCCAAGCTTACCGAGGGAAGCACTGTATTCGCCGCGCACGGATTCGGCCTATGTGATGATTTCAGAGACCTATTTGAATGCGGGGAGGAAGAGGAGAGCATGCCCCTCCATACGATATTATTGGCGGGGTTAACGCGACGAGATCTCCGCGCTGAGGTAGTGAGATTACGCGCGCCATTCAATGCGGACCAGCGCTCGCTTGCCCACTTTGTAGACCTAGGCGCTGGGATAGATGCGATGGAGCGATATGTATCATCCGATGCATTCTGGGTACATGTACAGAAGCAGTTGGAGGCGAGTGTGAGGCAAAGTCCTGCGCCGTTGACTAAGGTTATGCTTACTGGAGAAAATGCAACGCATCCAAGCTTCCTTGCTACGCTGAAAGACGCGCTAACGAGATGTGGATACCACGCTGGGGACGGAGGGATACAGTTAGAAGTCGACGAGCAGGTTGGGGATCCAACGTTCGCCAGCGCTAGGGGGGCGGCACAGTACGCACGATGGAGACAAGAAGCTCCTATCGGCTGCAGAGAGCGGCACAGCTGCGAGGAAGAGCGGGAGAAGATTAGACGGGGTGACAACCCACAAGAATCAAAACCCGAAAGGGTGGAATTAAAGTAACCTGTCACTCGAGACGCATATTATCTTCACGACCTCGGATATAAACTCATAAGCTGGTCACCTACCCAGCGCTTCAACCCGGTACGTACTTAGCAAATACGCCGTTTTTCGCTTCCAAGTGCATAGAGCATAATCAAGGAGACACCAGAGCAGGGGTAAATACGGACCGGTAAAACTCCCAGCTGAACATAATATGAAGATCATCGAACATCGACAGCACGATGCGGTTTACCTAATCGAAATCCGGGGCATTATATTTTAGAGCTGCTGTCAGCCCGTGAAATCCTTCGTAGACGACGACGTCATTTGGATATGCACTAAGACTAGCACGTCTATTTATAATTCATACGAATACTGTAAGTTACTCAGGCATATTCCCCAGATCAGATAATAGATGAGTATTATCTCACTACGGTGTTATGCATCTTATATCGTGATGTACTGAACTTATAGCCCTCGGGTCGAACTTTGAGTACTTAGTATGAGGTTCTACAATTTAGCGGTCCGGATTAGGGACCGCAGACTGCAATGTAGCCCTATAATTCAGCCCACTATGTTGGTACCAATCACAGGCAGGTTGGCGCCTAGTTTGGTGTTTCATTGCCTTGCTAGGCAGGTCAGATCTTTAAATTTACCTTAAAGCCCTGGCGCCGAGCCCTGAAGATCTTCAACTAACGGAGACAGTAAGGCTAACCAGCTGGTAAGCAAATTGACGTAGTAGGATCCCGAACGTGAGCAACATACAGCTATGGACCGATCATGATGTTAATCTTCGCAAATCTCATAATACAGCTATCAACTATGTTGGCTAACAAATGCAGTTCTATTATAATCCGCGTGGCTTAGGAAGTCCTAGAGTCCTAGACAGCGATCTCTGAGTTCGGAGTCGTCTAATGTGGAAGCTGGTAGGTGTATATAATTGCAAGTTGCGCCAGCATATTCTGGAGATCTTGATCATGCAACGCGCGCTATCGTTACACTTGGCGATTTGAATTCATTCATACCAGATATATATTCTCTTTATCGAACCAGACTATGGCGACTTCGTTCCGCCAAAGTGCTATTGGAGCGTTTTTGCTCTTAGCGTGCACCAATGCCTCTCCTACCCTCTTCTCCCGGGACCCCCCTAAGATGCTCCCATCAAGGGCAACGGCCAGTGACCTTAAATGGCAACCAGCGATGGACTTCGACAAAGACTCATGTTATAACACCCCAGCTATTGACGCTCAAGGAAATATAAGCCCAGGGCTTACAACTAATCACGCTGCGGGAGGTGCAGGCTGCAGAGACCGAAGTGATCTCGAGAACAACAACGTGTACTCGCGTCAACGCTGCAACAATGGATGGTGCGCCTACCTTTATGACTACTACATGGAGAAGGACACGACATGTGAGAATTGCCCTCATGGGGGAGGACATAGACACGAGTGGGAGCACGTCGTGATATGGGTCAAGGATAACGATATCAAGTACGTCGCCGCAGGTAGGCATGCTGGCTTTACAGTGAAGCCTAAAGACGATCCCGCGGTTCAGATTGTTGATGGGACCCACGCCAAAATCGTTTATCACAAAGACGGCGGCAGCACCCATGCCTTCCGATTCCCCAAAAATGACGGCACGGACGAGCCCCCTGAGAATCATCTCGGCAAATGGTATATCTCGCCAGGTCTAGTGTCCTACAATGGCTATCCGAGTACAGAAATCCGTGATAAACTCCTCAACTACGATTTCGGCAGGGCGACTATTGCTTTCAAAGACTCAGAGTTTGCCAATAACTTGAAGAAGGCCGCCCCTAAGGACATTGACTTCGACTTTGGTCATGACGAGAATTCCCCAGGCACTCCCTAAATCTTCGCTATATGAGCAACACATCTACATACATACATTTCCCTTATGTATCAAATCAAGTATATAGCACCTTTATACATGTATATACCCCTGCTATGGTCTTATTTCTCCGTGCTAAAGTGATAGCCAAAATATTTATAGTAGATGACGTGGACCCGCTTCGGGTTCTCGGATTCGGTGCCATTCTCTATAGGAATTGAAGGATCCTCGTTTATAACCTCCTTACCGCTACCTAGATAGAAGGCAAGTGTCGAGGAAACGGTGACCAAACTATTCTCTCATACTCCGAACGGCTTCTTCAACCCCAGCAAAGGAGAACTCGTCCATAGTCTCCTTCCACAGTAGTTTAGTAACATATTCTCCTTCGGTAGTATACACAATGGGTGCCATCCTATACCCCAATCGATTAGCAATGTTGTCAGGAGGTTTTAGGTACATACTTACGGTGTAATCTTCCCGTCTTGCAGGTATTGCCCATGTGCTTCTTCCCCATGTCTGACGACAGCGTCTACTACCACACTAGCACCTTCGGAGGTGGAACGACCAAGTAACCACTGAAGTGTCTTGAAAAAGTAGCCGAAGATGGTACCAACGGTATCACGACCCAGTTGTGAGCCTCGACAGAACCCGGGAGTGACACAGCTGACGACGACGGCGGAAGGAGGAACGCGTTGCGCTAACTCTTTCAAGAATATTTGGCCGAGTAGTTTCGACACCGCGTAACGCTCGTGAGGATCAAACTGTTTCGTTCGCATATCGAAGGCTGGTAGCAATGGGATCGAGTGTCTTTCTTTGAAGGTACACCACGCGGCTACATCGGATGTCACGACGACTAGTCGACCAGGCCGAGTTCCCAATTTTTTGGCCTTAAGTATGGGGAGGAGTAACATGGCAAGGAGCATAGTGGATAAGTAGTTCACCTTGATATCCTCTTCGTGGCCAGCCGATAGACCAAATTCGAACCGATATACGCCAGCATTTAGCACAACGATATCCAAGTTTGTAAGATCGTCCGTACGCTTGACGAAATTGGTGACGGAGTCGTATGATAGGTAGTCAAGCTTCCAGACCTCGACAGCACTAGGTTTAAGGTCCCTGCCGTATAGTAAATTCGCGCGGGCCGCCTCTCCTTTCGATTCGTCACGTACCGCCAAGATCAACCTGCTGAGGCCGAGGTCTAGCAGTTGCCGCGCAGATTCCAGTCCAATGCCAGAGTTAGACCCAGTGATAATGGCAGTCTTCCCTCTAAGATTAACCTCCTGACGAGAAACAGCAGGAGTGTGGACAAAGAGTTGCCGGTAAAGGTATTGTGTTATTCTGGCCTCCTTTTCAGGAGATGTATCAAATTCGTCTGTCATGTTCGGATGTAAATGTATAAATGTGTCTATGGGTGGAGGTCTTGAATTAAATCATATTAAGAGAATAAGGCTCAAGGTGCCGATTCATCTCACGGGATTCTTAGGAAGTGATTTATATCTAGGAATCTATAGCTGCCATGTCCTATTTATTTGTAAAATAGAGACCTCCCATCACATAATCCCATTGAAAATGCCTCTGTACATGGTTCTCGGTATCTACACCCTCTCGACTGATCACCAAATAACCGACTCCCCCTACACCACCCGGGCCAACATGCATGAAGGTAGATAGGATCTGAGGGCTGTGAGTTATCACATTAAACCCACCATCCCGCTCTTAGTAGAAACTTGGTTCCCTAAATGGACTATGGGGCTTACTCACCGGTGACTGTGACGGTGGTGACGAGGTTGATCGAGACCAATATCTAGGTAACCAACTTTCCTCTAAATTTAGATGTTTCCATATCAGCTAGGCAGGACACAGGTGTACCTGAATATGAGCTGAGTTGAATTATGCCTGGTTAACTTGAAGTTTATCTGCCTGGTTATGACGTTAGTGGATCGAGACGTTGAATTCGTAGTCACCTGGCCATCAGTCATAGTTACAATTCCAACTCCAGGGGGTGGGAACTATTAGAATCTTCAGCGCCAAACGGATGCGCCGGGGTGGCACCAACTACATATATCTATGTAGGGTACCCATAGGAAGTATGGGGCGAAAACGTGGTATGGTTTCACGACGCAGCGTTCCAACGGATGCGCTGCTGCGCCGCTAGGGCGTTCGTCAGGTGAGAAACCAACAAGAATTGAACCCTTACTAATCTACAACTGTATAGATACTCTCTAACATGCACAAGGGTAGTATTCATCCCATCTCTACCGCTGTATAATTCCTATTCTTGTTTCTTTATGTAACTTTGCGCCTGAAACATGCTTAACGGGTGTCTGATATCTGGGCTCGATGGATATTTCCGTCGCCGCAGGCGTGGAGACGACCGTGACATCCGCTTCCTTTGTGGTCACAGGCATATGCAGAGACGGGAAGACAAGCTAAGTTTTCACATATATTATATTTATCCGGATCCCGTGTGGGGATTTTAACGATATTGTAACTCTATAGACCGTTTTCGAATGCGAAAGTGCTATATTTGTCTTGTGGCTGGCCTTGAAATATGTTAGGATAGCTAGAATAGGGGCCTCCAGTGACGTTATCACGTTGTGGAACGGCCTTATATTTTCTCTAGTTAAACTCCACTCTAGTAGATCAAGTAGGAAATATCTGCGGAGGTTCGTAAGCGGTTTTACATGTATCACTAAATGAAGGGCCGTCGATATCAACGTCAAGCACTTGCAACTAGTGTCTGACCACCATCAGTTCGTAAAGAGGTCTGATCGACATTGTAACAAGATAATGGCGTCTAGAAACCATTATATCTTACTCATGTGTACCCAATAAGGTAATGTCATAATAATGGCAACCTTGATGGACCTCCGGGGAAAGCGGACCCTCCCCCGCACCGGTGTCGTCCGCCGGTATCCACCACGCCGTGGAGCCAAACACCGGACAAATCATTGTACTTTAGATGAGACGAGGGCTGCACTCCGCATAATAACTACAATTCTTGTTGGTGCCACCATATACTCCACCTTGGTTGTTATATCACATAACTCTAGGAAACTGGGTAGAACTGGTCGGTTTAGGAGACATGGAAAGAGACTCTATCACATCCGCGATGGGATAAGATAGTTCGTCAGTAATTCCTCTTAGCATGAGGCATTATGAGTATGCAGGACTAGAGAGGAGGCCTCTGGACGCACAAGGGTTCATGATGTCCGGTGGTGGCTGGTGAGTTCGCCCAAATGATTAAGTATTACGGATACCCACTCCGTTTTGAGCCCTATGGACGATGAAGTGGTGCCTCTAGAATTAGCGTCTGGGGGCCTAGAATGGCATATGTCTACTTCAAGGAAATATCAACCTAAGAATCGACGCTACTTAAGCGCGATGCGCAGCCGTTAAGGGTTCATCTCGTTGGTCCCACACACATGTAGTCGGTCAATGAGTTAGATATTCAATAATCATTCCATAAGTTGAAGTAAGACGGCTAATATATTTCCAAAAGCATGCGGTCGGAAAATCTAGAGCGCGCGTGAGCAATACCAAGGATCGCGCATATGTCCGCATTCAGCTTACTAGGTCGCCACGCCTACAGCGTCGCACGGAAATCTCAGCTTAAGCCTCAGCGTACCACCACCGAAATTTTTTTGAGACAGAGGCAACACTTCATAGGGCACTAGCACTGCCGCATCTGTGGTATTAGAGCCTCCATCATGAAAAGAAGTGCCCAGACGCTTTCGTATCTTATGAAATTCCGCCCTGCCAAGACGCCTCTTGAGTCCAGCGAAGTCTTAGACACATTAGCGCCACGGTTCGCTTGAAGATGCTGCGTGAGTGGCTGGCGAGCTGAATCGGCGCTCAATTGGGGATGGGCTGATCGATAGTTTATTACGCTCAAGCAGCGCGCAGGGGACCATCCCGTACCAATGAGACGCCAGTGGTCGACGTCGTGCGGCTGAAAGGGTCCTGCAGATGCGAAAGGCCCCCTAATTTCTTGCGACAATACAATTCGCCCTCATTTGCAACCCAAGCCTGGATAGGGGTCGTAGAGATTGACGGTAAAACTTGGTACTTAGGCATGAATGCGGGTCTGGCAGTTGATTAAAAAGATCGCTAGTACATCGGAGGGCTGACCGGTGCCATGAAGGAGCGGGGAGAGGCGATCGTACAAATATCGGACTTGCGCCCCCTCGGGGAGGAGGTGCTGACTATGTACTGGAGATCTTAGGGGTCCTGTAGCCTACAAAGAGTGCCTTCTTGTACGACTTGCACCGATTGCCTGGAGTGGCTACGCCCAAGTAGAGACGACTTCGAACGAGGACATCACTGCACGGTTACATAATCGGAGATAGAGGGAAGAGAGACTTGAATTGACTATCAAGATGGAAGCAGCCGACGCAAACAAGAGAGGGGAAGTCATCATCCCGACCCCAAAATGGTTCATCGCCGTACGAGTCCTCCAAATCGTCCTCGCCCTCGTCGCCGTGGCCATGACGGGTTGGTGGATCCACGGGTTATACTATGACGCGCTTGGCTTCGTTATCGTCTGCGTATGTTCTAGTCCCTTATCCCTAGTCTCACCAAGGCCTTTTACCTCTGGTCACCCTACCTACTACATGTCCCTTCCATCAATGTGAACTCCCTACTAACCCCAATCCTTTATTAACAGGGACTCTTCACTTGGATTATCGCTGTATATGCCCTCCTAGCAGAGAGGGTGGCATCCTGCCGACGCGCTTACAACACATGGGCCATCCTGGTGCTGGATGGACTCATGATCATCTTCTGGCTAGCAGCCATGGGCGCCACCGCGAACCTACGTAGCAAGTTCACCGTCCCCGTCAACGCTAGCTGCGTGAGCGACGGTAGCGCGGTTAACAGCGGCCACTGTACCGTGTGGAAGCGTGCCGGTGTCGCCAGCAACGGGGCTCTTGGCGTTTTAAGTGGTATTGCGGCTGTCTGCGCCCTCGACATGCTTCTTTTCGTGCCGACCTTTGCCTACGTCTGCCACTACTTCCGCCTCTCTTTCGCGGGATCTTCGTCTAATGACCCGGAAAAGGCTTCCGCCGCCGCCGCAGCCGGTGGTGTCACCCAGGGTGGCGTTCCCGGCGCGACGGAGATGCAAGCGGGTATGCCGCCGCAGAACTTCGCGGCGCAGCAGTCGCAGCCGCTCCTTAACCAGCAAGGAAATCAGCAGTGGGCCCAGCGGACGGGATACCCTCAACAGCCCGTCGGTCAGCCGCAGTACCAGCAAGGTCAAGCTTATGACCCGTATGCACAGCAAAACACCGGGTATGCCGGTGCAGCAGGTGTCTATCCCCAGCAAACAGTCCAGCCAGAGCAGCAGTATAACCCGCATGGAACGCCGGCTCCTGGACAGCCATACAGCCCTCAGGGTACGCCTGCTCCGGCGCAACCCTATCAACCGCCTTACCAACAGCCCGGACAGTAATTTCCCATCAGGACGCTTCCTAATTTTAATCGATGAGGCGTGCGAGCGACGTGGCGTTATTGGGTTGTTTCATTGGGGTACGCATGAGCGGATTGGTATATACTGCATTCAGCATGACAGGTATGAGCCTGAAGAGTTGGGCCACGGCATTGTCTCCAAGGCGGCTTGTATGGTACCGTTAGCGCTGCACATATTTCTGTTAAAAATTGATATCCCTACCTGCACTTCTCCGAAGCCTTCTCGCCCTGTCCGAGTGTCATGGCCCGTAGTGTAATGTCCCGCATGCTATATTCCTAGGCGACAGTAATGTCTCATAGCTCAGAAGAGCTAAGTGAAAATGTCTATAGAGCTCGACACTTTCGTCAGATATCTTAGGCGACTATCTCGCAATCCTGGACGACTGGGTCGAGAGCGGGTTTTGTCACGTAGTAGCGGAAGCCGACCACACTTGCGCCGTTCTTGCCATATCCTGCTGTGACAGCATTTGAGTCTACCATACTGTCGATCCACCTCTGGCATTCTGGATTGGCATCTAGTACAGTGCGAGCCATTCCTAACGGGAATAGGTACATGCAGGTCTGGTCACTGAAGGCCGCATGCCGTTCGTGGTTTCGGCATTGCCAGTCGTAAATGCGGCAAATTTCCATTGCCGGATCTCGAATAGAGAAGGAAGCACCCGGTGGACTAAGAGGCTCGAAGGAAACGATACGCATTGATGGTGATGACCTGGGAGGTAAGGATGATGCACTTGCAGCACGTCGCGCACATCCGCGTATAAGAGATGCCGCTCGAGATGGCTCTAACTTCCATATGAGAGACATCAACCACATTAGCGCGGCATTGTATAGCGCGATGTCGTCGGCATACACGGGACGGTCGAATTGCAGGAAGCCAGGTTCCCTAGGGCTACTGCTGCCTGGGTCCTCGGCTTTCGGCGAAGGAGTGTTTGAGTCCCACCTATATGCACCCTTCGTAACATGTTGGCCATATCTGCGCTGCCAATCCCATCGCCACGTGTAGAGTCTCTCTAGTTGGGCGGTGACGCGTCCGCATAGATCGTTGCGATAATTCGAGAGTTCGTTCGAGATGAAGTAAGGACCGAAGAGCTCTCCCGATACATCGAGAGCCATATCATCTATACGGTCGTACTCCTCTAGCAAGCCTGGTATCATGACGAAGATATCTAGGAGGCGGGATTGCTGTGGCTTTGCTGCAGGATCAAGGGCATATGGTACATCCTGCCAGCACGGTTCTTCGAGGAACGTTCGCTGTCTAGAGTGTAACGAGGCAACTAGCTACAGGTTGTCAACGATTGTGTTGAGACATGGAAGACAAGGTTACACACCAGTGTAGCTCTAGCTGCTTCGAAGGCGTTCCTCAAGGGCTGCTGTTGAAAAGCCCCAGGACCACATATCATCAGGACTTTTCCGATCGCCTTTAAGTGAAACACCGCGGCGGTTCTATCTGATTGGATTGCCTACGAGTTGTTAGTCTATATGTAGGACTTGGGGTGGGGGCTGGGGGGTGTATCCAATAGGGGGCTTACCGATACCATCATGAGCACCAGAATTGGTACCACGAGCCTTCGACTATCGTGAACTGCCGCGTCATCGCGACCAAGCTCGTCCGCTAGGACTCGTAGACATTTGCCATACTGAGCCGCCCCTTTGAGCTGGAGATCTTGCACCCTGTTTTTGAGTCCGAAACTCGATTGAGCAAGAGCCTTCACAGCATCAAGAGAGAGGTTTCCGAGCCTTCCCTCGGCGGCTTGGTCTAGCCAAAGAGTCCCGTAAGTTTTCCACACGAAGTTGCTGAACATGTGAGCGGTGTAGATGTCTCCTTCAAAGGCGACTAGACTCAGTTCTTGCGCTGGTGCAAAGCCTATAGACATCGGCTGTGCATAATCCATATACTCCGACATCTGCAGCCGAGATTCTTGAAGGGGCGCCAGGGAGGTATGTCGCCACTGTACGGCCCTCTCATATCCTAAACATTCGAAGCCCGCCTTGACGCAGCGATAGCATTGTGGTTTTGCTTCATCTATCTCGTAGGTCAATAATGAGTGCTTATTAATAGTAGCCGATTAGGCAAGGAAGAGTGCTCATACCGCATTTGACTCTCCTCCTTCGACACGTGTTGCAGCCCTTACTTCTACCAGCCACGCCAACCATGATGCGTCACGGCACGATTCAACTTGGGATGCCGCAAAAAGATACCGGAACGGGATTCAATAGCTCTCGCGAACCAGGCTGGGAACGCGTGGGTGATTTTAATAAAGACGCTGGCTTGCGGCTCTGAAACGGGTATATGTCAATCCATAGAGGTGTCTCACCGTAGCTGTAACATATCATCAGTAAGCGTAGTTCATAAAAGCCATCGATCTCGGGGTTGTCAAAGATCGGACGTTGAACCAGAGAGGCGGTTGCGCGTGCCTGGCCAGACATACATATTTCAGGAGATACCTATTCGCTATTCGGACTTCAAGGCCAATTCCGGCCGAGCGACCGACAGACAAAAATAGTCGTGCGGGACAAGCCAATAGACGTGTTTTCGTTAATTACCTAGTAGGCACGCCAATTGCTACTGCGTCACGAGTACGCTAGGTCCGCAGCAAAGAGGTTGCATGCAACGCTAGCCCCCCCTGCTTCCAAGTCGAGGGTTCACGATACGTCGATACCGATACCGCTACATAGCATACATCCTGCCGAGGCCGCGGGGCCGGCTTACTACGGTACGGGGGGAACCGTGGCTAGTTGGGTCGCCAGTCAACCTTACCATCGACATGGGGATTGGTATTATATCAGACCTCAATCGTCGTCTGTTTAGGCTTTTCAGGGATAGCTACCGGTTTGTCATCTTGACGATATACTCTTGTCTATAAAGGAAGTTTCGTGTCCTCTCCTCATTTTGAGGCTATGTATGCACAAGCACGATATAACAGTCAATTCAGTACATAAAACGCGAGCGTAGGATCACTCGTTTGCGTATATGCGGAGGTAGAAACGAATATGAGGGGCGACTAGTTGAAGCTTTCATGTCTATCGCACGATGGGACCCAGGCCCCAAGATTTCACCGCGGTCGAACTATTGTAGGTATATCTTGCAGATGAATTGGGGGGTAATATATATGGAACTTGACGCACATCGAGAGCGTGGCTTATCCAGTACGTGGTATTGGGTTCACCCGAATGCACATTGTATGCATGGAATAGCGACTGAATGTTCTAATGGCCTAGAAACTGTACATGAAGTAAAAAAAGTTCCTGTTGGAGGCAAATGACTAAGGGAGACGAACCATGGATAGACATCGAGCCGGGTAGGGCTGGACCCCCAAACCCCTGAGTCGGGTGCCAGTAGGCACATATCCCCCTTCCACCCCCCACACTTCGGCACTAAACTGTCGACATAAAGGCGAAGGCCACGCTATCTACGTTAAGTACCCAGCGCATAGAAGGTTGCCTTTGCAGTACGGCGCAGCAGTTATGTGTGCTGTATTTTCCATCCCGAGATGATAGGGAGACTGGAGATCGCGTGATTCTAGATTCATCTTGTATAGTGCGGTCCATTTGTATATCCTAGCAACCTCGTGCCACCTCCTCTTTCCGGGACCCTTCATTTACATATATAATACATGTGTAATACATATTGTGCTCAGGGGCGATTCCTACAACCGTCCCGGATAGAAACGTGCAAAATGGTAAGGCATATCACATATCACTAGAAATTCTCTATGATGTATGGTAGATTCCCTGGTTGAGTTATTATTGAATTGATTATAATTACTTTGAATGCTGTACCTCCTACGTCGATTTCATATAGAGTATGTTTCATTACTCTTCATAAACGTATCCTCAATGAATACGCCGTTGTACACGTAGGCAGCAACAATAGCACATGGCCGCCGTATCTGCATGTTGAGAACGTGGTGCCAAGCTCATTGTGCATGCATACGCATACAGAGGAAGTAGGTTGCGATATGTAGGTAGGTAACCTAGGTCTGTAGTGCTCTTCCGACGGCTGCTCTGGAAGCTTCCGAGCTGAATCGGTTATCCTGAAACCAAGGAGGCAAATGGAACCACCTACGAAAGGACAAATACCACCCCCCGGCGCTGCAATGACGGCATTCTACCACCCAAACCTGCAATTCTATATCGCCGTGGCTAGCGTGGGCGTACTGGCAGGAATCCTTCGATATTGATCCGCTTCGAACAACGCCCTAGCATCGGATATAATTGCAAAACTAATTAGACCCGGCTAAGAGTGGTTTAATAACACTGGTTCAGTGGATGGCTTCACGGGCTTCGCCACAGAGCCTGGTTGCTATTTTAGGGACAAATGGTTTGTGTATGTTCGGATTATTTGTTGATCTGTGCACGACCTCGTTGCCGTGTCGCCCAATCGCCCCCAGCCAGCTAGCCAATCGACATTGGAGACGGCCAAGTTTGATCTCCTCTTCCAAAGTCGGATACGAGATGGAGAAACAGAGGCTTGTTTATTAGTTCAAACAAAGCTCAGCCCACTAACAATAGTCAATGCTAGACATAATTAAATAGAAAACAATAATAAAAGCAACTTTGACAAGTCTATTACTTCCATCCAGTTAATAGCAACTCATTCTTACCTACATCCCCTCTCCTTGAAATCCTACACACGCAGACAACCCTCTCACCGGGAGATTACGTAGCAATTGCAACCATAGCAAACACACATAACGCGCGCCGACTCCTTCTCCAACTGCGACTCCAAATAACCATAGGTTGAAAACCAAATAAACCAACCCCCAAAAAGCAACAATGTCCTCCACATCGGTGACCTCCGCGGCTACCGCAGTCCCCTCGTCGTGCGGGTCGACGACGTACGTGATCCCGGTGCAGGACGCGGCGTGCGCGGTGCCGTCGAAGGGCAACTACACCGAGGTGATGGGGGCATGCTGCGGGGCGTCCGACGTGGTGTCTTACTACGACGGCTGCGGGCTGTACTGTCTGGCCGCGGGCCAGACCGCGGGCGACCTGACCAAGTGCCTGCACGAGCACGGCGCAAGCGACGCGGACGTCTTCTGCAACGTCGGCGTCAACGCTACGGCCACCGTCACTAATGCACCCCTGCCCACCTCCGCTTCTGTCGTCGTCACGCACAGTGGTGGCTCCAGCCCGACACAGAGCAGCGGTGCTTCCGGCAGCGACGGTAGCTCCAACCCGACGGATTCCCCCGGCGCTGCTGCCGCTCTCCGGCCGCAGCTCGGCAGCTTGAGTACTCTTGGCCTGACGATCGGTGCGCTGCTCTTTTCGGCGACCGCGTTTGGAGCATTCCAGCTATAGATGATGGATCCCAGGACAGCAGACAAGAGAAGGGGGCGTAATACAGCGAAGCATTATCTGTAGGGAGTCTGCGATATTTTGGACGATTGCGGTCCGGCATATTATACCACTTAGGAGTTAAGGCAGCAAAAACCATCATGTCGGAGTAATCATGGCATGTGAAAAAGGGGGGATAGCTAAGCTACATGTACCTTAGCACCTACTTACATAAGTAATACATAATAACATGATAATAGCACATTCCTGCATGCATCCTACACAGATATATGTTATATGTCCATTAGTGAACTTACTATTAACAAGAGACTTACCTTTCTCTCATACTAAAATCCTTATCCAAGTCACTATGCTGCCATGTAATACTCCGCATAAAATAGATTTCTCGAAGCTCCGCACACCGATATGGCCGTCTTATTATTTTAGCTTGATGTATTGTGTACAGTATCGTATAGGTTCCCTTTACCTCCTGCGCCATTCCGAATCAACCTCCCAGCGCGATATCCTATCCGAGCTGAGCCACCTGGTACTTCCGAGTGTGTACCAGCGGCTGCAAAGCTCAGGTCCTCCCTTAAAGTAGTGTAATAATACAGCGACACTGGGGACATCAGTCCACCCAAGCATCTTAGGGTATGTTCGCACAACTCCAGCTCGATCTAAGCCAGAACGAAACGTCGGGGGGCTATTATTGAAAGAGGTCGGTTTATACGTTGCTGTGTCGGGCTCGCTTGCGTCCGCTTCCCGTTCCTGGGTGCAGTTTTTCGTTGCGCTCTCGCTTGAGCTTCTCGTCCAACACACGAGCTAAAAGCAGTTGATATTAATATCGCAATCTTCCCGCAGTACCAGACAGAAAACTTACTGAGCACATCGTAACCAAATTGAGGGAATTCCAAGCACAGCGAGCGGAATTCTTCCTCTGCTTCCGCGCGCAAGGTGTGGCTGCGAGTGGCCCAGAAGTTGGCCACAGGTGCGCGAACCGTCGTGTCGTCCTTGCTGGTGTATTGGTAGATGTAGCGGGCATAGGCGATCTCGCCCTTAGCTGTCGAGTTGACGCAGTGGATCTTGCTGCTTGCTAAGCTTTTCAGCTTGTCTATGCCGAACTTCTCGGCTAGGGTATAGACGCGCGCATGCTTAAGTAGTTGATCGCCGGTCTCGTCAACATTGGGTATCGAAGGGTCTTGTTCCAGGAGTCGCTGGCCAGCCAGCTTTCTGGGGAAATAGTCGCCAGTGTATAGGTACTCGAGGAAACAGCCGACTGCGTCTAACTCTTCGGTGGCAAGTTCTATCTGTCGCGGCTACAAGATCAAAGAAGTTAGAAGATCGCAATCACTTGAAGATTAAGCAGGACGTACGCTTCCATCATCGGTAAAAGCCGCGCAGGCGTCCGAGAAGAATGGACTCTGAGCGAGGAGAGCTTGATGCGCAGTGAGGATAGTCTCGGTATCGCCATTGCCTACGAGGAGGGTCACGACTGGACTAGTAAGATAGCTAATAAAACTAGTGCGCGGTTCAGTATCACCCCCCTCGGCGAAGGGAAGCTCTCCACCATTTCTGGCAGTTGATCCCTCAGCCTCATCGCCCTCGCCCATCTCTACATCGGCGCCGGGATTTACTTGCTCCTCAACAACGTCCTCATTGAACTCTTCCGCCATCTTGATAACAAAGGATTAAGCTCGATCTAGTGCGTAGTGATAGGCTGGGCGTCAAACGGATCCCAAAGAGTAGAAAACTAGTGGGAAAATGTAGGTGGGTTACTACACAGTAACCTAAGAATTATTCGTTGAAGGATCGGGAGAAATGAAATTTGCTGGTATGTCAAACGAGGGAATGCGACAGAGCGGTTTGATCTCAAGCGCACAAGACGTAGAGACGAGAACGGTGTCGCAATTACGAATGGCGCAAATCGCAACTTGACGACACAGTCGAACTAGAGTGGGATGTATGAAGGACGCACGAATCAGGATAGATTGACAGCTAGGACAGCTAGGAATTTACCTTACGGATGGGGTCTGATCCAAACTCCCACTTCTGGTTGCCCCGGCAAAAAATTCAGGAGGCTGGGTCACGCTCTAATTGGCCAAGAAGCTTGCTAAACTTTACACCACGCGGTAGGTTCCCTTGCGCCTAGCTACGTCTAGCTACACCTATCCACTACCCTAGACCTTGTAGGGCGATCACTAATTGAGTTACGGTTCACAACATCCCGCATGCGTCTATTGTACAACTGAACCCAAACGAGGAACTCATGTTGGATATCAACCTTGTCCAAAGATTCCTCAAGCTTCATATTGAAGGGATAATAATGAAGCCCAACTCGGCGCGACCACCTTCGGATTATCATTATTAATATCGTACAACGTAACCATTGCTACATGGTCAATGGATGCTCTTACCCGCTTAAACCAATAGGTAAGACTCAACTCAACGGAATAAGTAAGCTTATGTAATAATTATCGAAACGACGTCTACATCTGAATCGCATTCCCTCATCCAGTCTATACAATACCTACAAATAATTACATGTTGGTAAATATACAATATGCAATGCAAGTCCGAATCTAAATATGATTTGGATATATATCTTAAAATCTCCTAGCTAAGAGATGTTTTACTTTGTTGATTCGTTAGGAGATGAAAATGGAGTTCGAGACAGTGAGGATTAGGAAATGTAAAGTACACCGAGTTAACGAGAAAGAAGATAAAATTGAGAGTTGGCATAGTAAGAATAACCCCGAATATGTGGAAGTTAGGACATATTACACTCGCTATCAAGTCTATCATAAGACTTTAGTCGTATAAGGATAGCTAAGTTACCTTATTAAATATACTATTACAACAATCCAACAAGACTAAAGTGATGAATGCTAAGTTGAGAACTAGGCTAGGTAAATGACATGTAGCCAGTTGCCAACCATTGATAGACATTTCTGTTTCCAATCCGCTGTTACAAATTAGTTAGCTAGCCTCTGAGTATACGGAAGAGGTTGATAAATTTAGAAGAAGCTACGAGAGGATAATAGAAACCACAATGCCTAATTACAAAGCGTTTGTTTCATTAGCATACTTCGACTCCTGTCACAAAGTAGCTAAGTTTTGGGTTTGTTCAGCGGTCAAGCTTTGAAATTTTCAAGCCTTCAAGCCTTCAAGCCTTCAAGCCTTCAAGCTTTCAATGTTAGAAATTCTCTTTGAACAATACCTTAGTGCACGTACCGAGATATAATAGTTGTAAGTAAACGTGAAGTCATATTATATTAACAACATATACAACCAATTTTAGATCCGTTCCACTAAAGAAACAATACAGTCACAAAGATACTGCTTACTCGTTAGTCTTTTATGATTTGTGAGGTCAGGTCCTGCTTTGTGTGGAAAGTCCCAAAGGGAGAGTCGCTTACCATTAGATAAGTCCTTGTATCAGATTCCATGTTCTGCGGTTTTTTATCTTTAAGAAGATTATAGTAGAAGACGAGCCTGCCCAGCTTACGCGCGTCTTCCTTTCTCTAGAAAGTTGGATTAGCCCATTGTAAATTTCGTAAACGACTGGTTTCGTTCCCATCATAATATCCATTCGAAAAAAATGTCATGGCACTTCGAACTTAGGTTCGAGGAAGTCCTAAGAATCGAACGAGATCTGAAAGCGCACTTCTCTCGAGGGCCGGTATGGAGATTCGGGAATCTTGTAGGGTGCGGTCTGGCTGGAGCTGTAGTTAGGATCGACGCTACCCGCTCGGTATGGCTATACGACGACGACAAAGCGTTCGACACCAGCCGAAAATGGTTCCAAAACTATAAGAAGATATGTCTTAAGCGAGCTATAAGCTGGAAAGGTCGAGAGGAACTAAGCAACGAGATTCGTTGGCTAGAGGTCTGATATACCCGCATAACCTGTTACTAATGTTTGCCTTGCTAATGTGAAGCTAGAGGACGAGGGGCGCAGAACACATCGTCAACATGATTGCCGGTAGAGACGACAGGAAGCCCCGGCCCTTGCGTCCACAACGTCCCCCTGGACCAGTAAAGGCGGCGATACGTCGGGGCATGCGTCGAATACGTCAGTATCAGACACGCTTACTTCGTGAAGTTCCAGGGTGGGGCATCCTCGTGGATTATTTTATGGCACCTGTAGGCTCGGTGATCTGGGATTGGGTTATAGACGCTATGAGTCATGTGGCCGTAGGTCTAGCTCTCGACGACCCTCTCTCGATCGATGAGGAGTTGCGACTCGACCTTTTGGCTGGCCAACCCGTCTTGGTGACGGAATATCTCGAAAATGGGACGGTTGCCAAATTGATCGAGAGAATAGCCGACACGAACGAATATGTCCCCGACCGCCTTTTGTGGAGTTTTATGCTTTGCTGTAAGTTGGACTGTAATGCCTAATGTTTTGACTTCTGGGGTCTTTGTCGCTGACTTGAGAAGTGGTGAGAGCATGCATAGGATTAGCCTACCCGATACACCTAGAAGCCGGCGACCCAACAGAGCTGGAGACACTCCCCACGGATATGGACCTGTATCCACCAGGAGACCTACGCCACGGCGATATCAACACTCGTAATATAGGAATTGGGCAAGCTGGGGGTAGATACTTTGAACATATCCACACGCCCGTGGTGAAACTTCTTGACTTAGGGAACGCAACTGAACAGGGTAAAGGGAACGCCGTCGCCGAGAATTTGGAAGGCATCGCAAAGGTAATAAAGCGCCTCTCAACGATTCTATTTAAGCTTAAATGCTAACCTTTTTTTCCTTCTCTCCAGGCAATGATTCTCCTCCACGAGAAAAAGAAGCACCACTTGTTTACGGGAGTGGACTATAATGGCGTCAAGTGCGACACAGGAAAAATAACTTCCGGCTATGAACTAAACGAGGAGTTGATATATTGTTTTGCAAGCTGCGTAACCGCCGACCCGAACCTTCGTCCAAGTCTGCAAGATATGCTCATGAGGGTCCAAGCGACCGTTCTCGAGACGACCCCCGCGGAATGGAGTCGATCGCCTTGGGAGACAGACGAGAGTCTGCAACGTTTTTGCCAGAGGTATCTGTATGACGCAGACACGGAGCGCGGCGACTGGGACGATCCAATTCAGTACGGCACGACGAACAAAACCGCCTCGAGAAATTTATTTTCACCATCGGGCGGAAGCATGTTCCACTAAAGGTCTTCCTTGATAGAAGACTACAAGATACAGAGTGCCATTGTGAACTTACCTAATGGAGATATATGCCATCCTTGTAATCATCTTTACGAGCAGTCTTCGTAGGATGACTGTTCCCCCCTCGCGTGGGGTGATTCGTATTGGAATACATATCGACTCTTTGTATAAGAGCTCATCATATAGGGGACCTGGTGATTTAGGCATAGGGTAAAACCGTGTATATAGTGTTAGCTTGAAGGGCAAATTACCTTCACTTGTTTTCAAGGCGTTATGTTTAAATAGCTCGTCTAGATGCTATTAAGGCATGACCGTTGTACGTAGATATTGATATACCGGTGTTTCAAAACAGACCATTTTTATCCAGGGGTTGGTGCGGATAGTGTAGGTAGTTACCTAACATGCACTTGGTATATAATTATGCTGGCTGTACGTAGACGTATGCACGTATGGACAGACCGGGTATATATCTGCAATACACAACTGCGTCTATTCGACTCTAAACCCGGATCTCCATCTCTTGTCCGAGTTATGGGAAAGACTCCGCACTTAATTGTGACTGCACATTGTTCCCTACCCTTGGTGGACGATCTAATCTTCGCTGCTCTTCCGCTCATGCGTATTCTTGTCGTCTTCCATGAACTAAGGCTGCCAAAGCAGGGCTCTTCAGGTGATACCTAACATCTAGGCCCCCGTAATTGGGCATATGATATCTTCGGAGACGGCTCCATAAGGCTTCAAACTCCAATCTCTTCAGTCAGAAATAAACTTAGCAGACCTATCACAAATCCATGTGTCTAATCGATTTAGCCAAGGAGATGTTCTTTCCCTTGCTCACGAAGAACCCGCTGTACCGTATCGAGTACCTTAGCATGCATGGCCCTAGGCGCCGCCACGAAGCCATGGTTAGCCGTCATCTTCCTGCCGACGCCTAGATCGATAGGCTTCCCATCAACGTCGGTTATCTTCCCACCAACCTCCTCGAAGAGGAGCATAGCGCCGGCGTGGTCCCAGATCTTTCCCGTCCGGCTTCGTTTCTTGTACACCCAAACTGTCATATTTGCGAGTCCTATGCCGAGGGTGACCCAGCGAAGGACCCACGCTAATAAATCGCAACCCGGATTTTCGATGTTGAGCTTCTCATTGACTAGTTGGTGGACATCGTCCACGCCAGAATCCAGCATATTATAGCAGGACACCGGTCGCAATTCCTGGGTTGACTCAGATTCTGCGTGCGGTTCAATCCTGCGCGGTTGTACCTCTTGGTGTGATGTCGCCAACGGACGAACATACGTGCCATAACCTTTGGCAGCAAATGCAATGAATCCCTGGCCTGTTGGATCCGTCGAAGTATTCGTAATAGGGGCTTTAGCATCAACGGAAATCGTTGGACAACCCACAATGCTGAGGACTTGCTTGCTCCCCTGTAGGAGCGCAACATTGATAGCGTATGCCTCACGCCGGACGAAGGTTTTCGTGCCGTCAATCGGATCAAACACCCACACGCGGCCTGCGGTCTCGCCTCCGGGTTCGCCAAAGCCGCACCAATCTATTATTTCGCACATCTCCTCGGGCGTCTTGGGTAATTTACAGAGCGATTCTGCTTCATCCGGCTTGAGTCGCTGAAGCAATTCCCATACGCGGTCTAGTAGAGCATGATTATTCCTCAAGTCCGCTGCCGACTCCTCCCCAACGAATTTGTCATCGGGGAACGCATGGTGGATGGTGGCGGTTAGTAGCGCTTGGATGGCGAAGTCGGCTACGGTGACAGGGCTGAGATCGTCCTTTTCGATGACTCCTTTGTCGTCAATTGAGATGACAGCTTGGCTGAGTTTGGCTGCTGATTGGATAGCCCCGATCGCGACTTGCAGCTCTTTGGAATACGGGCTGTCCATTTCGATCCTTCCCTTCTGATTTTGCTGAAGGGCGGCAAGAATATGTGAGGCAGTCAATAGTCTTTTGTGTGTGTGAGCCGGGGATAGAGTCGCGATCTATTTCTTAGTGGAGGTCGGAGGCTGCTCGGACCGGAATTCAAGATTTCGGCTCCACTAGGTACCTACATGCAGGTATATAGGTAGCGCTCCGGGGCTACCTAATGGCAATTTCGGCACCTAAGATCCACTACGATATGCATACGGCCGCAGTTCTTCGGCTCCAAAGAAGGATGGATCGACTTCGATTCTCAAAACCTCTAAATGTTCTCAGGAATATCGCTTACATAGTATGTACGGGTACGTACTAGGAAGGTGTGTCTCTGTGGCCATTGGTTGCATAAAGCAAAGTTTCAGAGTCTTCAAATAGCAATGTTGATTCAGTACCATAGAAATGAAACCATTACGGAAACGTGCATTCATGAGCTAATATGATCGGCAACTACTGTGGTCTGTGGGTGAGGTTTATGAACGCTAAAGAATCGATTGGCTATATGATACGAAGCATCGTGTAATACTCACAGGCCCTTGCTATAGGGATTTATACGTAAGTAGAGCAGGTTGTTCTCCTTGTTTAGCCTCGAGGTAAGGGCGTCTTCGATATTTCCATCAATCTCAAACATATATATGAGGCTTTTATGCAAGGGCGGCTAACAGTGGACTTAATAAAGCACCAACCTACGACTTTCCAATATCCGTGTTGGCCGCGGCAATAGCGACGGGCATAATAGCGACGAGATGGCACATTGATAACATATCTGATGCGCTGTTGGTTGCCTTGATCAATGTCATTAAGTTATGAGTTGATGCGGATAGCCGATGTCTTGTTTCCACTTGTGCTGGCTGCGATCTCCATATTAAAATTTCCTTCTCTTCCGGAACATTGAAACTATAAGGCTTGGGGGCGCGCTTGACTGCCACTTATCTGCTAGGCAGGTGGGTAGTTAAATTCTTAAATGCATCCATGGAGGGGTGCAGAGTGACTCTTCGAGATTGTTTGGGTCTAAGAATCCTCATAACCCTTGTTGCACAGTTCAATATGTTCAGCTAGATTTTGGTTATAGAGGTTATAGAATATGCTATAAATCTGTATTATAGCTTCTTATAGAAGCAATGCGGCTCCTTCAGAAGTTTGCGTTGCTTACTATGTGTGCTGGCAGGCTGGTATGGTAGAAGGCTGGATGTGGGGATTTATGAATCGCATCCGTTGAAGATCACTTTCTTCTATAAGCTTCCAAGAAGGGCGTATGTAAGCCCAAGCCCGGATCCGTATCATCCTACAACAACCTTGAGCTATATATGGAACCAATGCCGTGACGGCTTCGAGCTAGTGTGGCGTCCTGACTCGGTGGGTTGACCAATCACAGCTGCAGTGGCTGTCTTAGAATGGATGCACAAGAAGCGCAATCCCGAGCATTCCGAAGCTGCCCACCGCTCTCAGCTTCTCTCGCAGCCTTCGGGCTCCAGGCAGCTCCGCGAGCCGAGTTCTTGTGAACGTGACACGATGTCAGGTTAGCACACCTGTATACTTGATTCTTTGTCCATTGTCTCCCCAATCCCCGCTCAGCCCTACAATTTCTTCCGTATTTCACACTCGTATTTCACTCACCTCTTCCTCGCGAAGGCTTACTTGGACATCCAATTTTGGTCATAATATGCGATAAAAGCTTCCCGTGTGAGCTCTAAGACATCGGAGATGGCTGTTAACGCTAAAGTCAAACGCCGGGTATCTTCATTCCGCCGTTCTATCATCGGCATACTCCAGGCGGTATTTGCGATCGCTATATTCGCTATCTTCGTCATCGCCTGGCTGGTACAAGGCGGCTCAATCCCGCTTCCCCAGTGGGCAAAAGCTTGGAACGGTGTTTCGCCTGAGCTGCAAGCGACCTATGCGGCGGCGCTGATTCCGGCAGTTTGCGTCCTGGCCGTACTTTTCATCGGGTCCGGAGTGATTCTGATGGTGAGAGAGCAAAGGGCGGGGAGAAACAACAACAGCTCCGTCTAAGCCGGATGATCCGGTCGCGAATTAGCTGTGACGAATATGCGACGAGGGGAAACGACGGGATTCTCAAGGATATTTTCAACGAACCGGGAAGCCTGAAACGACGCTTCGGGATGACATTCAACATCGTATTCGTCTCTGTTCCTACGACACGGATTGCCGTCATGCTCAAACGGAGTTGAGCCCTTATCTCCGAGTTGATTTTCGGGTTTAATTTTTCATCACCAACAGGTTACAACATAGTGAACACACTACCTGAGTAGCGCGAAATATCCCATGTGCCGATTCCAACTAAGACTGCGACCTTGGCGCGACTCGGCTTCTCTCTCATTAGAACTAGACAGGTACTAAGCGCGTTGGAATTTTCAAAACTGGAATCTCGCGAATGAGGCGGACTATGGTGTCCGGACTCCGGAGGCACGACACTTTGTTTCCTATTACACGAAAGCGTGTATCGCGGAGAATTAGCTTGGGGCGTGGTCCAACCGTCGGACTGGGTGGTTGATGACTCGCATATTTATCGCACAACTTTATCTTCCCTTTCACTACTCAGTCGCACGGCGGTGTTGACCCCGCATCTTCCACACGACAGCTCAAGATCGAGAGTATTGGCGGAGCATATAGCATACGGGTTTATGCCTCGCTATCGGAACACACCCGCAAAAATGGACGACGGTTAGCATTGATTTTCTGATTAGGTGGTGGATGTCATGAAGCATACATACCAATACGGAGTTACTTGGCGAATGACGGTTGATCTTGATTTTCATTCAGGATAAAAAGGTCGGGGACAGACACATTTTACTGGCGGTTTGGTTGATGATTTACGTTTGATATACCCAGTAGAATTGGTCATCTTTTCAATCACTCATATCCTTAGATTTTGGAAAGGGTTGTTGGCATGAAGCTTCAATAACGTGGAGGAAGAGAAAGCATCTGCAGGGGTTTATAACTACCCTAACCCTCCTGTCCTTTAGGTGGAACATGTACCTATCTATTTGGGGACATCAGAGAGCGTACCCACTATGGTACCAGTACGTCACCGTACGACACATCAATTGTACGAGTCTACAATATCAGTCAGTTGGTGAAGCAAATTCAACGAAATATTATCGAATTGTGATCACATTTTCCAAGTATTAAGCCTAACGATATAAAATGTGAATGTTTCATATATTTGTCTGTTTCGTTGTCGGTATTCTAGCATTTGAACTAGAAAAACTCTTCGTCTACACGTCTATATTGCGACTGGAGCGCAATACGAGTATGTAAGTCACGACGCCACAGCGATGACCTCTTATACGCAGGTGCAACCCCTTTGCCCTGGACTAGGACTTATAGTGAGTCTGATTTCCCATGGGAGCCGAAAGCTGCTACCGTAATGTGATTTCTGACCTGTAGGCAAACGAAACTCTCACAATTTGCTACGTAGGTGTGGAGCAGAGAGGAAGTCAAACGGATTGTCTGAGACAGCAAGAACTGTCACATCCAACATATGTATCGGCTCTGACTGCGTCTTCGATAGTACTTAAATCGAGCTAGTCAGTGGTGAGCTTCCCTTGCCTCTCTCTTTCTTTCTCTCCTCACGCTCATCTATCCATCTCAATACCGTCCTCTATCGTAAATACCTACCATTCAGCTTCATAAGATCATAATCAAAGATATCTCGAGACCATGGCAAACTATACTTCCTCCGAACCCCCATACACCCCCTCTGAGAAGCAATGGCTGAACCAGCATTGGGGTGGCGAATTCCGATTTCTGTTGGCATATCAGTTGAGCATCCACAAGGAGGAGGATCGCGAGGAAGGACGTGCGATTGCCCGTGCGATGATAAAGGCAGACAACGAGCAACGAGCTCAGTCTCAGTCACAGCGCCAATTCTGAGGGACGTATTGCCGGTTGCGACCCTACCGACAAGAAATCCTGCCACCCTAGAGAGTTTCGCAAATAGTGAGGACGGACTGAGCAACCAATATGACAACCACCGGTGTTTGTGTGCTTGGCAACGGCAACAACAATTAAACTTCGTCAGTACCGTCGTCACGAAATGCCATTTTCCTTCTCTAGCTCTATTAAGAATACCTTCCGCATTCTTTTTCGGTGTCCCTCTTTTCAACTAGGGTATTCATTACGAGGCTTGAAGTTATGGGGGATGGAAAGAAGTTGTCGTAGGGTGGATGCTGTTGCATCATGGGCGGCGGTGGTTGGTACCAACAATCATGTAAATCTGTCTTTCTTGGAGCTAAGCTCCCGTCCATTTTAATTCGTACTTGGTGAATATGATATCGTTGATGCTTCACTTCATTGCCTCAATAACCATTGAACATGCCACAGCCCAGTTGGGTTTATAGGGTGAATGATTTATCATAACGCTTGTTGTAGATGGTGAGTACAGCTAATACCAGCTACATCGGGCGGGGGCAGCGAGGTGTAGGGACACACCAAGAATTCTCCTCGCTCTATATTAGAACGAACAAGTCGCCAGGAGCGTCGAATTATCGCAGGTTGTTCGCAAAGACCGAGACAAGACTGCGGGGGACGTTGGAATCCGGGGTAGATTGGGGCAAAGTGGATCGAGCGGTGAATTTTTCCACCCATAGAACAAGCGCATCTCACATGGAAATGCTGACGACCTCCACAAACGACAGCATGGCGAGGTACTATATTGTTGGGGTAGACGGCTTAGCAACTTGGCGAATGCTACCCTCCTCTTAATGAGGCTGGACACACACTCCGGTGGACAACTCGTCTGCGATCTAGACATGGGATCGCTTTAATATTTCCAACTTGGCAATCGGATTAGGACATCCTACAACGAAATATAAAATATGAGGGGAATCCCAGTGAGCCACTTAGGTGACACTCGCCTCGATATCCTACAACCCGGCTTGTCAAGATGAGACTCTTCCTAGCTTTCGCTACAGGAGCGGCTGCTTCAACGTCGTACCTAACGTGGACGGCGGACTCCTTCATCCAGCGTGGCGTGAAGGCGACCAAAGGATACGGAGAAGCGACGATATACGAAGGATATGAGGCAGCGTACGCGCTGACGAAAAACGAGACGTACGCAGAGTGGTACCGCGGGCAAATCGACGACGCAGTGGTACTCGAGAACGGGACGATCCGCGACTGGAAGTACGACTACTACTCTTTGGACGACTACCGCATCGGCAACAACATCCTGTGGTGGTACGAGCACACGCACGAAGCCAAGTACAAGCAGGCCGCGGACATTATCCGCGCGCAGCTGGACCGGCACCCGCGGACGACCACCGGCGGGTTCTGGCACCGGCAGCCCGTCTACCCGAACCAGATGTGGCTGGACGGCATCTTCATGGCGGACAGCTTCTACGCGCGGTGGACGCGGCTGTTCGAGCCGCACAACAAGACGGCCTGGGACGATATCGCGCGCCAGTTCGACAATATCGACGCGCACACGCGCAACCGCACCACGGGGCTCCTCGTCCATGGCTACGACGAGAGTAAGACCGCCGTGTGGGCCGACCCTGTCACCGGCGCGGCGCCCCTCGTGTGGAGTCGCGCTGTCGGATGGTACTTCATGAGTCTGCTCGAGGTGATCCCACAATTCCCGCCGTTGCACCCCGGCCGCGCCCGACTGGTTAAGTACTTCACAACCCTCGCGGCAGGTCTCAAGAAAGCGCAGGATGAGAAGTCCGGCGGCTGGTGGCTCATCATGAGCGAGCCGTACCCCGGAGCCCCCGGGAACTATATCGAGAGCAGCGCGTCGGCCATGTTCACCTTCGGGTGGCTGAAAGGTATGAGGCTGGGGCTGCTCTCCGAACGCGAGTATTTGAAACCGGCGCGAAAGGCATACCGCGGCTTGGTAGATCAGTTCGTCAAGGAAAATGACGATGGGACGCTTAATTGGGAGGGGACTGTGAAAGTTGGCTCTCTTGGCAGTAACGGAACCTATGAGGTAAGTGACTTATGATGCTCTTTAGAAAATAGTGCGTTTATTAACTGATATTTCCGTCGCAGTATTACATCTCAATACCCATGGTTGAGAACGATCATAGAGGAGCAGGGCCTTTTATGCTCGCGGCTTATGAAATGGAGAGGCGCGAGGGATAGTGGTGATCCAACTTATTGACGAGACGGACACGGTCCCATATAAACAAAGTAATGGCTATTATCATGTCAATCATACACGATAATCTTAAGCTCATAAATTTAAGGGTACTTCTAATTCTATCAATATGGAATGAATTCATAGTCACTCAACCAGTAGGTTTGAGCGAATCCGAAATTCTAAATAGGAGTGAAGGCCCTAATGGTTAATGGTCAAAAAGATGGATGAGTACCCGGGATGTTTCGCAGCGTCCTAGAGCGCTAAAAGCTAAGGTATTAGGTAAGGTAAGCGCTGTATCACCGGTTATAGTAGGGGATAGTGTCGATCACAATGCCTCACAAACCCCTCCTTAGGGCTTCTGCTAAGCTGAAATTGTTGCAAATTATTATTTCATTAACTTCCCGACTATGTACTGATTCATTAGGTATATTTAGACTATTCTCCTCGCAGGAGCAGTCGCCGTCGGGACGGCAGTAGATGATGTAGAACTGCCCCCGCTGCCGTTGCCCTTCACCACGACGGCCTGAACCACTTGCCCGAGAGAGTTGAATATGATATTGACGAGCGCGTTAAGAGGATCGTACTTGAACGTCTTCTGTATGAACCCGCCGTCTAGCACTTCCTGCGCCCCCGTGAACGTCATGTTCTGTTCGAAGTTGCCCACGATCGAGCTCAATAAATTGCCTGCCGCGCCCTCGACCTCTTGAACGATGTTTCCGAGGTTGTCGATGAGGAAATTGATCTTCGAATCGCCGTTGACGATCGAACCGAGTAATCCGTCTACCGCGCCCACAACCACATCCACGAGATCCCCGACTTCGTTGAGAATATTGATGAGCAGCGGGTTGAGGTTAAGTGACTCGAGCGTCCGGTTCACGATGTCGACTAGATTGCCCAGTCTGATAACGAGGTCGAGTTGGGCGTCCACATCGGCAATCGTAATGTTGACCTTCTTGATGCCTACTTGAACACCAGCATTGAGTTCGACCAAGTTCGCTACTTGTGCCGCCAGGTTTATTTCCGCATTCAAGTTGTCGACGTCAAGCTCGATTCGACCCACATGGAGTTCGGGGACTTTCAAGAGAACATCCGGAGGTGTATCATCGTAGGATGGAGCGCTAGTTGGCGTACCACTCCCGCCGCTACTGCCACCGGTTGAAGTGCCGGTTGGGGAAGATTCCGTGCCGGTATTGGTTCCCGTGGCTGTGATAGTGTCCGTCGCTGTCGGCTGCGATTGCGACGAAGTTCCCTCCGATGGTGTCTCTGTCGGACCTGCATCTGATGTTGATGAAGCCGTCTGTGCTAGACCAAATGCCAGTAGCAAGAAGCTACAGA
Organism: Hypomontagnella monticulosa; assembly: GCA_902825475.1. Classification (NCBI taxonomy): domain Eukaryota; kingdom Fungi; phylum Ascomycota; class Sordariomycetes; order Xylariales; family Hypoxylaceae; genus Hypomontagnella; species Hypomontagnella monticulosa. The sequence goes on along the minus strand of CADEBF010000011.1, from coordinate 359,031 downwards.
GTAGCGAGAGTAATAAGTGATTACGCATCTTTACTACCTAAGTAGCAGGTAGTGAGTGAGTGAACGAATGAATGGCGAAACGGCAGCACACTACGGAGCCTTGCAGACGCTGAGGTCTACTGGCGTATAGATCTCATATAAGTCCGGCCACGATCGTGGGCGTTACAATCACCAAGGCCTCGGGTATCTATGGCCCCTTGACATCCAACACGTCCCGCTCCGTCATATATACCGCATTACGTCCGATGACATCTCCAGCCAACTCCAAACAACATTTTACCCCTGCTTAGATCACGTCGATATGCTTCATTCAGGCGGTAAGATGTGCCTGGAGGTGCCGAAAGATCCCAAAAACCTGAAATTTCCAAGTTAAGGAAATTGCACATAATGCAGTGGTACCTTAAAGTCCCGGGTTTCAAACTGACAGGGCGAGCTGGTGGAAGTTCTGGCCACTAGGAAGCTATTCAACCCCCAGTCAACCCACGGGGAATTTCCTAAAACGGTTCCCATAGCAAGCATCTCGAGCTACCGTCTCACCTCTTAATGCGTGCTACTATACCTACATCTCTCACTAGGGTAATTCAAGTTGATGAAGGTCAAGGCAGCCCCCCTGACAATGATGCGTTGTAAGTTTGTAAATGCCGTGAATGTAACTCGCGGGACTTCTTTTCATTTCAAAATGACGCCCCTCCCACATCGTCGGTTGCCGGTTTAACCCTCGTAGAGTGGTACGCTGGTTTGAATCAGACCTTTAGATACCTAGTCCTACCCTCCCAGCTAGACGATAGGCAGTTGCCTTGGGCTTCTGTCTCAACTCATTGTCGTCTTCACAGCTCTACAATATGAATTCATTCGTTTCGAAGGCACTTGCCTTCCTCCTACTTTCGCTCTTTTCAATCGTTTTAGCGCAAGGAGATGGCTATATCGGCTACGAACTCAATAAGCGTGGAGATCCCGAAGCCGTCAATTACGAGACGGCGGATACGCCTGGCGTCGAGCTTCCCGAGACGCCAGATGTATACCTCAATGCCTCTGTGTCTGTCGGCGAGATCGATATCGAAGTCGACAACCTTACTGCTAAGATTAATCTCGACGCCAAAGTGTTAAATCTGCTGCATTTCACAGCTGGCGTAGATGCTTCTGTCGATAGAGTATCTCTCAAGATTCAGAACGTGAGCGCGAAGGTGGAGCTTGAAGCGCGGCTCGGAAATGTCGTGCAGATGGTGGGAGATGTGCTGAATACAATCGACTTGAACCCCATCGTCGCGACTCTGGGGAACACTGTCGGGAACATCGTCGGGAATGTCACAGACGAGCTTGGGAACGGCTCATCAGGTTCATCATCAGCGAGTACGGCCACCAAGCGCGACCTTGATTACAATCTGGCCTTCAACATCCTCTACTCTGTCAACGATTACTCGGGACAGGCGCATACTAACCGAGTTCTGGCACAGAACGGGAGCATATATGATTCCTTCCTTGACAATAATGGCGACGAGCACGGTCGCCAAGTCGTAGGCTATTACAGCCGCGACATGACCTTTACAGGTCACAATCGGACCATCACCATCGATGGAAAGACGGAATACGAACTACAATACGAATACAAACCCTTCCCGGGGCTAGATGCTGTAGCAAACATCTATGTCACTACCGAAGGACAAGTGGTCAGGACGCAAGTCATCGCAGAGGCGGAAGGTGGCGGTACTAGTACTATTAGCGACGACGCAGCCGACGAGCAGGGTCTGTGATAGATGGGTATAATAATCGAAGTTAATAAACGTAATATCCAACAGGCTTTTCTATACACTATGAGTGAAGAAGTAGTTGCAAAGTTGTAGGATGTGCAATTTAATGTGTTCAAGCGACGTCTACCATTGCGATGCTACCATTCTCCACGCTGATCCATCAAATTTTGACGTGTCTCCTCTTCCCCGCAGTTACCCGTGCCCGAGCGCTTGATCAATGATTCATGATCGGATCTGTCCGTCTCCATCCGCATTCTCCATCAAAAGTTTCGAAACTGCCATCAACTTAGGCGTCGTATGTAATTTCAGACTTCATGCTTCAAAACCAAGGCTCAGAAGCTCAGAATCGGTTTCCCTTCTTCAGCAACAGACAACTTCTAACACACCGCTATCATAGGCTAGATTATATTACCGTTCGGTAGTAAGGCATTCATAAGCTGACTTCATAGTGCATAGCCTAGCCCAACCAGCGTAACATCGGCCCAGAGATCCTCTAGGATCGGCGCACAGGCCTAGTGCCCAGTTTTTATTCCTAGTCGTTTTAGGACGTCGGTTAGACTAGCTCACTACACTAGTGCTTTAGATCTAAGTCATATCGTCATTTATCTCGGCGCTGGAGATTGGCTGACAACATCGTGAAACACGCGTTCTAATTACTACGGAGAGTTTTTTCCGGCGAATTGGCAATTTGCTTGCTATTTGATTCAAAGGCAACTTATGATAGCGAGAGATATCGATACCAGCCACCAGCCCATCCATAAACATAGCGAATAACTAAGCCACAGACCATTTCATAAAGGGGCGCTCGGAAGAGTTGTGCGGCTAAGGTAACCCGACGGTATTGTCTTCCCTAACAACGACCCCACTTGTAGCTTAGCTTCATCAATACACCACAAGACTCAACACTGGTGAATATAACTCAGAGAATTGCAAGCGAGTCACAATAAGTGAGCCTGTCCTCATGTTGGTGGAGTACTATCCGGCTCTCTTATTCCAATTTGCCTTCAGCCCTGCCCTACCTCCCTGACCTGTCTCGCGTCGCTGTGAGTCACCTAGCACCCCTCCAGTGAGTTGTGACCAAGTTGGACTGAACGGTTGTCTACGGACCCGGGGCGCATTCTCAACCATACCCCCCACACCAAGCTGCCGGCTACCACTACCTGCTGCGTGCCGAGGATGCCGGCGCGTTTCCTCGCGAATTGGGTTCCTGGTTGGAGACTCTGGTGGCTCAAACGAGGACCTTTTCCTCTTAACTCTAGTCGCTAGATTGTCCGGGGGAATGTCACTTTCCTCGAGCCGATGCTTCGGCAAGGATCCTTCGGCTATCTCATATAAAGCACCGTCCAGCTTCGGGACCGCGCGTTCGCCGTCTTCTAAATGCGCTGTTTTCATGTTGTTCACATAGTGATTTGAGGCTACAGTAGACGGTGGAGGATATTGGGTATCGTCATAAGGTGGGACCTGATAATACTGCCCTTCAACATCTATCTCGTCAATGGCTTCAAGTTCAGATCCCTGGTCCATGCTCTTGCGATTCGCGATACTTGTTGACTGCCTGTGCCCCCCTTCACCGTAATAAGCATCCGCGTTCGGTTGGGGATAGGGACGAGGCGGCGAGCGAGTCGGATGAGTCTTGAATAAAATAACATAGATGTAAAGCACGGAGCCAGTAGCCAATACGACCATAAAGAAGATTATATAGGTGCTGGCACACACCATGATAGCTGTAGTATATTGTGACACTACGAGGAGGCTCATGATCAACGTAAAACTTATGACAGCGTTGAGAACAAGACAAATAAATGTGAACCTTTTCAGAAGCCTTTCGATGGTATCCGGTTGGCTCCCCGAGTTAATTATGGTACGAATAGGCTCGTATGAAGGCATTTTTATCCAATGACTCCGACAGAGGTTTGAATCCAACCGTGCTAATAGCCCCTGACACTAAGCTGACTTTAATAACACTAGAAGAAGTAGATTTCATCTATGATCTCTAGACTAGTCCAACTTCTTATGTGTTTAAATTGGGTTCCTATATATATTAGAGATGTAATATGCCGCTATATGTTTCTTTGTTCCTATCGTCAGTATCACCGCAGCCCAAATGAGTCGCCAAATAAACCAATCCAACAGATGTCTTAGGGTTGCATTAATTGGTACACCCGATATATCATCTATATGATGTCCATGCCATTCTACGGTCGGGTATATGCATTCTTGGCCTATGAGTTGGCTCGAAATGCTATCAACAACCAAAATAGAATAAAGGGTGCGGCCTTGTCCCGTCTTCGGATACTCGCGTGTACACATTTGAAACTTCCACTGCATATCCTTGCTTAGTTGGATATTGGTTATTAGGTGCTAAGAGAGTATACCGTGAAAAGTCAATGAAGAGGGTTGCCAATAATCTTCATCAACACATATGCGAGTTGCTTTACATGCTCCGATGACATAGTGGCTGTCTACATACCTACACAGTAATCGCCGAGAAATTTCTTTTTACGTAGTTACATCCGGGTGAACCAACCCCCTTAACAAGAAATCATACGTTTGACTGAAAGGTGTTCCAGGTGATAGTCTGACTCGTCACCTTTTCCGCAACCTCTAAAGCCCGTCCCATGTCTAAGTCACCGCAATCACTGACGGACTGCATTCCAGAAGGAAATATATATACGATTGCTGCATCTGACTCACTGGATAGGATGGACCGGAGAATAATATTGAGCCAGGACGGAGCGGTCGTAAACGGGGTTGCGCGGGCATAGACGGGAATCGGCGGGGATAATGAACGGCCTCGGGCAATTTGACGGGCGTGAATATACGTGGTATTATAACTCATATTCGGCGATAGCTGTGTAGATATGTATGTTTTGCTTTTTATATAATGCTCATGTGCTCACGGAATATTCGGTTTTGGCTTGGACCAGACCTTTCCATCTTAGACATCTTAAGCAACTCGTTATTCGCTAGCCGGGACACAGCATGAGACACATCTTGCAGAAACCCTTCTCGGTCTTACTTAGGGGCCAAAGAAACACACATCTATTCCATTCTAGCTTCAGTTTCAATCAACGTTCTCTGGTAAAACCAGCTAGCCGATCATTCGCTACTACCACATCAAGGGCAAATCGGACTTACAATCATCCCAAGACCCTACAATCATCATTAGGGATGCCTCTCAACGTTCTCATAGTAGGAGCAGGCGTGTGTGGTCCAGCCCTCGCAATGCTCCTACAGGGTTCCAACCCTGATCACAATATCACTGTCGTAGAGCGGTTCCCCGAGCTACGCACCGCAGGGCAGCAGATTGATCTGAAGGGTGGAGCCGTCGATGTTCTCAAGAAGATGGGCCTCCTGAGCGATATGAAGTCACGTTGCGTCAATGAACTTGGCCTTGAAATCGTGGATTCGAATGGAAAGCAGTTGGCAACCTTCGGCATCAGTCCGGCAGGCGAACGGCGGATGACTTTAACATCTGAGTACGAAATCATGCGTGGAGACGTGGTCAGCGCGCTATACGAAGCCAGCCTGAAACAAAACGCGAAGCTGGAAGCAGAGCGCGGGAAACCCACAGGTCTCACATACGAGTTCGGCAAGACTCTCACGGACCTCACCCAAAGTGACAATGGAGTGGATGTTACCTTCTCTGATGGGCAAAGGCGTCGATATGATCTCGTCGTTGCCGCAGATGGGCAGGGCTCGCGTACTAGACGGCTTGCCTTCGGAAAAGAAGCTAACGACGAAGCACTCAAGTCAATTGGAGTTCACGCCGCTTATTACAGCATCCCTCGGGTTGAAGATGAAGGGGAACTCGCGAGAGCCTATAACGCCCCTGGGAAGAAGATGGTTCTAACAAGGACTAGTGGTCGTCCAGTGACCCAAGTTTTGCTCTTTAGTATGGGCGATGGCGAGAAGCTAAAGGACATATATAAGGAACCGATTGAAAAGCAGAAGGAAGCATTTGCGGAGGTATTCAAGGACGCTGGATGGCAGTCTGACCGATTGATGGGTGGTCTGAGCAAATGTACTGACTTCTACGCCCACGAGTTAGGGCAAATCAAGATGAAGCAGCTCTACAATGGCCGGGTCGTGCTTCTTGGAGACGCGGGTTACTGTCCGAGCCCCTTTACTGGAATGGGCACAGCGGGCTGTCTTGTCGGCGCATATGTGCTTGCAGGAGAGCTAGCTCGACACGGCAACAACGTGCCCGGAGCTCTTCAAGCATACGAGGAGACAGCGCGACCCGCCATCAACGAGATACAGGAGTTACCTATCAAATCGCTCGGTATATTCTTCCCGTCTTCGCAGCTTGGTATTTGGATGCTGCGCAACGTTATGTGGGCCGTCTCCAAAATCGAACCGCTCACCCGCCGGTCGCAAAAGGAGAGCCAGGGATGGAAGCTTCCGGAGTACCCCGAGCTTAACTTGACGTCGTGATGCGAGCCCCTCAAAAGGGGACTTTTTGATGGAATGCTAAATCAAGATTGTATTCATATTGTAGACTGTATGTTAGCTAGGCAGATAGTTCCCCTCAGCGATTACGTATTTAAGAATTGTGAGAAAACCTTTAGATTTCCGAAGCCGTATGTATCCTCAGTGCTTTATCAAATGGCCGAAGAATTCCCTCAAGAAGTAAGCAGATCGCTTCGCATATCGCGTCTTGTTAGGGTTGGCGAAGTCAACCCAGGTCACGCCAAACCGATCAGTAAAGCCCGCAGCCCATTCCCAATTATCTGTGAAGGTCCATCCAAAGTAGGATTTGATAATGACGCCCTCCTGAGATGCCGTCGCAATTTCGGTTAGGTAGCCTCTGAAGAAATCGATCCGATGGGGATCCTCGAGAATGTCGTCCGGGCTATTTGGTTTGAAGTCATGTTCTCCCTTAGCTGTAGTCCCATTCTCCGTGATATAAATAGGCACATGGTACCGATCCCATATCCATCTCAAAAGCTTGCCCCATCCCCATGGCGAAGTCCGTAACCATGGAGTGTCACTTTCGATCCCCCTTTCCACACCTTTCTTGTTTCGGTCGAACACTTCGACATTCCCCTTGTGGTCATTGATATCCGGTTCAGCATCTCGGTGCTTAACGAAGAATGCCGTGTATGAGTTCATACCATACGCCTCAGAGCTACCAAGCACCAGCTTGCTCTCCTCCGGGGTAAATCTTGGCAGTCTATCACCTAATTGAGCCCTCATCGACGCAGGGTAGTCTCCGGTCTTATACAACGGATCCGCAAACCACGCGATCTCAAATTCTCTAGCTCTTTCCGCTGCCTCTACGTCCTTCGGGTCTTCATCGTCCCATGGTTCTGACCAATTTCCGTGAAGGGTGATCATAATTGTTCCTTGCTGAGTGGGTTTAAATTCCTTCTTGTAGATATCCGCCACGTACGCATGAGATAACAGTTCTGTGTGTGCAACGATGAATGGCTCGGTACTGGAGTCGCCCTCTTCATTCCGTTCACGGAAACTGGAGCGTCCAGGGGCATGAACACCGGCGGCGTATCCTGCTAATGTATAGACGCCAGGCTCATTATACGTGATCCAGTTCTTGACTCTATCGCCGAACCGCTCAAAGCAGACCCTAGCGTACCTACTGAAATCCGGGATATATCTTTCCTTGTTCAGCATGCCACCGTACCTATCTTCTAATGCCTGAGGTGTATCCCAATGGAATAGCGTCACAAAAGGGGTGATTCCATTCGCGAGGAGCTCATCGACGACGTTATTATAGAACTTGATGCCTTTCTCGTTGACTGGGTCATCTTGGCCGCCCAAGGGGATAATTCTTGACCATGATAGCGAGAAGCGATAACCGGTTACTCCGTAGGCCTTCATTCGCGCGATATCTTCTTTATAGAGATCGTAAAACTTAGTTGTGTCATCAGCAGTACTGCCATCCTTAATCTTGCCAGGCGTATGTCCAAAGGTGTCCCATATTGAAAGACCCTTGCCGTCAGTGTTCCACGCTCCTTCAATCTGTGGTGCTGCGGTTGCATATCCCCACTGGAAGTCGGATGCCAATGCCCCCTTTAGCACAGGGTCAAACTCAAACGTCGACATTTTCTAGGAGATTTGCGGATGGTAGCTCCTGAGTATTAGGAGGCGTTCGCGTTGAGTAAAACGCTTTATGCGATCTTGAAGAAGCCTAAAATTCGAGACTAAGTGGTTCCTTTTGGCCCATTCGTGGGATTTCGGTCGCAGCTTTGCCGAACACCCCCCACAACATCTTTGAGCTGATTTGAGGTTGAAACCTCGAGCTTCATGATAGCAATGAGGTACCTAGACTGTCAAGTTATAGCAAGTTTCGCCAGTGCTTTACAAAGCCAAGTATGATGAATCTTAAATATGTCATTTGAAATGAAGATTTATAACAATTCAAGCTGATATGAACCACTTTTCCCACCCCACAAAGTTTCCAGACCACGAACACATGAAGGAGATCCTTAGAAGAGGGAGATAGGTAGTGAATTTTCAGGAGTCTAAAAGCGCACCAAGTCTTTGGACCCGCCCACACGGCATTTCGCTCCGGATATCCGCTGATGGTGCTGAATCCTGCATCATGGCAAAGGCGGGCGTGGGGAGCTATCCACAGATTACCCCTAAGATATCCTCGCACGAGTGAATACATAGTACTATCATTTACTATCCAGTTAATTATAATAGTTAGTCGATTTAATCGAATTCAGATCAGCTGACTTATACAACCCTCTTAACGCCAGACTTGCTCAGGGTATTACTATAGCAACCAGTTCGTAGTATATGCGACGTAGATATATTTAATAGATAAATGTCTATCAAACACTATATAATATACCGTGAATTTGCTAGTACATCATGTATGACCCTGCATATATCAAGAAAAGGCGGAATCGAGGCTCTAGCAGTCATATGTGTCGATCAACCGATCTCTCGGGGTTTCCTTGGCACTGGTAGATATCAAAGTGTAACCATTTTTTCATTGTAGAGATTCCATATATAGGTTTGCTACCGTGCCTCCGGTTACGGTTCTCTAGTGTCTTGGAATATGCACACGAAACGAGATGCATACATGTGCTCTGCTGGCATACTAGAGCCTAGCTAGACCTTAGGTTATGGGCTGACCCTCGACTTTAACCGGTTCCTCGCACCACAAACATTCTTTTCACATTGCAGATACCAGAATAGAACGCGGTTCTCTCTGGATAGTACAACGTTGTAGTTCAACGTTACGAGGTAACATTATGTCTGCCACTCCTTCAATTTCGTATTGGACTCACTTCTATAAAACCTAGTACCTCCGGCTGCGTTGAGTCTCATAGGCTAGTTGGTGATATTTTAATTCTCAACCACACCTTACTAGCCTACTTCCGAATTACCTTTGAGAGAAAGCTTATACTTTCACCAGAATGCTTTTACGAAACCTAATCGTTTCTTTGAGTGTGGCCCTCTTACAAGTCAAGGCCACGACTTCACTCGAGCTCGTGCCGCCGCCTGCGCCGATATATGAGCCATGGCAAGTGACCTCGCTTTATTATAAAAGTGACGGTTCCAATAAGATCATATCGGCCACTATCTATAATCCGAACAATTACATAGCAGGTGGTGCGGGCCAAGGCAGACAAGTTGGTTTCTCTAAAACCACCGCCAACTGCACAGCCCAATGGAACGGAGCTTCACCACTAGCGTTCCCTCAGGGTACCGTCCAAAACTGTACACTTGTAGGGGAGGCTTCGTTTGCAAGTTGGACTTTCGAGGCGTTACAGGCACGCTCATGGATGGAATCCGTGGACATGGTATTCACGCTCACACAATATGTCACTGCGTATGGAGGGTATTGGAAGGTCCTCACTGGGGCAATACATCTTGAGGAAGGGATACATTTTGACCAAACCTGCAACGAAAATGAAGATTGCACTTGGAGTTTGAGGAGTGAAAGCACGCCGGTCTTAGTCAACACGACGATGATCTCGTGTAAAGGCTATTGTGAAACTCTATAGTAACCTTGAAACTATAGTTCTTTCTGACGAGGCCGAGACTCAATTTACTTTACGCACAGATGGCACCGATTCGTTCTGTTACCGAGACCGAAAATACCGATGCTCTGAGGGCTAGGAGTGTTTAGTGATTCGTCCGCATAGCGTCCATTGAGTCCTGTCACGGAGCTTTTGAGGGCACAACATCCAAGTAGCACGACCGACGCCCCGTTGTGACGATCCGTATCCTCCTTGCTATAATCTGTACCCTTTTAAAACACGAAGTAACCAATAATCTACGCCTAATAAGCCGCAGTACAAGAACCAGCAACGCGTCATGTCTAGCCCCGAGGAACCAAAACCCCTCCTTACCTCCAGCGAAATCCCGTGTCCGAACGAAAGCCTGAACATAGAGGCAGGATTACAAGAAAATCAGCCGCAAGGGCAACTTGGATGGGATGGCGATGATGACCCTGATAATCCACTGAACTGGAGTCGCCCGAAGAAAGCAGTTAATATCAGTATTGTTTTCTTCCTCGCATTCATCACGTACGTAACACCACCGTCCTCTCAACTAAGGGTCTCCTCGGTGTTAAGACTTCTACAGGCCTCTAGCATCATCCATGGTCGGGCCCGCCCTTGCGCTCGTAGCCAAGGACTTGGGCGAGACCCGTGAGCCTGTCGTCGCTCTTATTATTTCTATATTCGTGCTCGGTTTCGCATTTGGTCCTCTTGTATTAGCGCCGCTTTCGGAACTGTATGGCCGTCGAGCGATCTACAATTTTTCCAACATTGCCCACCTAGGCTTTAGCGTCGGCTGTGCCTTGTCGCCGAACATGGCGTCGCTTATAGCCTTCCGCTTTTTGGCTGGCCTCTTCGGGGCCGCACCGATGAATGTCGCCGGTGGCAGCATTGCGGACTTGGTCCCACTCGCCAATAGAGGCATGATACTGGCTGGCTTATTCGCTGTTATATTCCTTGGGCCAGTGATTGGGTAATTGCGACTCTCCTTTCTCCCCTATGTGTAACTAATATCTGTTACCAGGCCAGTTATCGGAGGGTTCATCGCTCAGGAAATTGGTTGGAGATGGATATTCTGGCTAGTAGTCATTGTGGTAAGTTGTCTACCAGGCCGTTCGTAAGCTCCTCTAATCCGTGGCGTATCCCACATAGAGCATTGTCGCGACGATCTTGACGTTGTGTTTCTTAACCGAAAGCCACCCCGAAACTATCCTACGAGAAAGGGCTGGACTTAGCAAAGAGCAGCCCCAGGCAGATGGCAAGCGTTCGGCCAAGCTTCGAGCTGTCTTGCTTCAATCCGTACTAAGGCCTATGCGAATGTTGATTCGAAGCCCGATTATCACCGGTCTCTCCCTATACCTGGCTCTTATATATGGGTATCTTTATCTTCTCTTTACCACATTCTCAACCGTATTCCCCAAACAGTATGGCTTCGGCCCAGGCATCCTCGGCCTCGCGTTTCTCGGGCTCGGCGTGGGTATGACTATTGCCTTGGCGATACTATCATGGTTTAGCGATTGGGCACAGGAGAAGCTTACGAAGAAATATGGACGATCCAAACCGGAGTAAGAGATGATACCACATCCGCATAGGAGGCCACTAATTGACGTCCTCGTCCGCAGATACCGGCTTCTTCCGCTTATCTTCGGTATCCCGTTCCTGCCGATTGGCCTCTTCGGCTACGGATGGACTACGCAGTATCAAGTGCACTGGATTGTGCCCATCATATTCACCAGTTTCGCGGGTATTGGCCTCATATTCTCATTCGTATGCTCCCCCTTGCCAGCCCCTATTATCAGCATTCTCTTAACTCATATGCCACCTAGGTTCCAACGCAGATATACATGGTCGACGCATTCACGAAGTATGCGGCAAGTGCACTCGCCGCCGCTAGTGTCGTTCGAAGTATTTTCGGTGGCTGCATGCCCATTGCTGGACTACCTATGTATTCCGCGTTGGGATATGGTTGGGTAGGGACCCGAGTCTACGCTTTCGATTTAATGTGTTGTGCTGTGCTGACGATGTTAACCATAGGGAAATTCACTACTTGGATTCGTAGCTCTCGTAGCATCCGTAGCTCCGTTCGTATTTTGGCGATATGGCGAGACCTTGAGAACCAAGTACGAAGTCTCTTTCGACTAGATAAGTAACCGTCAACGTAGCGACGGCCTTGCGAACTGTGTAGGGTAGTTGGACTCCGACAAGGCCTATGTTGTTACGTTGGGCAGTACATAACTAGGTATTTCTTGCTTAGGAATTTGAGAGGAATGGAGATGTGTCCTATCCATATGTACCTAATGAGATCAGAGCTGAAAAAGCTGAATGGTAAGGCTGACAGGGAATGCGGGTACCATATGACTTACCCCTGAATATCCCTGAAAGCTGAAACCAAAATCAAAAGAAGATATTCCAAGGATAGGAGCAAAACGAATATTGCTGCAACCCAAATATCCTACCATACGTATCTTCGTTGCTACTATGTTGCCTACCTGCATGTGTAAATAGCATCGAATATTGAGTCTTAATTATGGTTGGCCGTCGTATAAATGCATCCGCATATGATATCCCTGCAGCGGAAGGACACTAAAAAGGCCACCTAACCATGCCGGACTCGCCGACGGATCGCCCATACCACTCCACTTCTAGGCATCTATCCGCCCGGTTATTGCGCTATTAGTAGTGGGGGTGGGTGCCTCTATGTCCAACTTCATCTTCACCATCATCAATGATCTTGTCGACCTTGTGCTACAACACCTTGTAATCATCGTCTTGGGCAACATTTCAATAATGGTAATACCTACCAGGCTTTAGATGGAAATCGTAGCTAATTGCTGAAAGGCTCCTATTCCCCATAAGAAATTACAGACAACGCCGCTTGCGGTCGAGCTTCTGCAGCGTGCCGACTCAATTAACCCTCAGTCGGCGAGTCGATTTGCGAACCTCCCCAGAGAGCTGCGCGAGCTGATTTGGCGCTTTGCGTTAACGCGGTACGAGGACATCGATAATCTCTACGACCTCGATAAGCGCTTCGCTCGACCCGGACAAGCTGGCCCCCTGCGCGTTGCCGTTCAGTTGCTCGCCACATGTCGAGCTATCTACATTGAGGCATTCCTGATCCCTTTCCAAGTCAACCCTCTAGTCATTTTCGATGGAGACTTCAGGGATATACCGCCCAACAACCCCCTCACACGTTCGCCCGCGGAATTCGGCCGGTGTGACAGGTTGAAGTGGTGGCAATTTGGGAATATATCATCTGTTGAGTTAACCTTACAACAGTTTAATCTGGAAGGGGGTATGTCACATTTCGACTTCCAATTTCCCTAGAATATTCTCATCATACCACATCTACTGACGCAAAAGATCAGGCGCACTTGAGCGGGTGGCGCGTATAGCTGGGACATCTGGACGCAATAAGGGATTAGAACACAGAGGATATGCGGCTGTTGGTGTTGCGATATTTAAACCCTCTGACGATAAGGGCCCCATCAACGACACGTCATCTCTTCTAGAGAATCCATGCATCAGCCGAAAGATCACTCATCTGAGCATCCGCATGTCCCGCACAGACTGGTGGGGATGGGAAAGCCCGCCTGAATATGCCGAGAGGTTTCCTTCGGAAAAGCTGCGGCTGGAGCCCATGATCAATGTGACGTCGCTGGCAGCGAAACCGGAGCACAGCTTGGCCATGACCAGAGGCTACGAAGCACGAAAAGCCGGGAAAGAGCCGGACTTCGGGTTAGACGATTTCGAGAAGCCGGGGCGCTGGGGCCCCATGATCGAGGAGCATTGGCCCGACCTAGAGACGCTAGACCTCGTGCTAGAAACGTTCGCGTGCAAGCGGGACCAGCTTGACTACGTAGTGGAGTGCGCCAAGCTGTGGAAATTTCCCCTGCGGGACGGATTTTACCTGGCGTGGAGAGGCAAAGAGGAGACAGTTAGATGGCGAGGGGCTCAGTCGTACGCCTACGAATATAGTACGGCATGGTTCCAAGAGCAGAATAAAGCTAGAAATACCGAAGGTCAGGGTCCAGCAACGATTAGGTGGAGACCGTCTACACCGTCGGACGGCGATCCGGAAGAGGCGCAACTGTTCGTCATCCGAACTTTAACCTTCGAACGGATGAAGGATGACGATCGTTTCGATCTGCGTGACTTACACGGCGCATCGGGGAGCCGGGCCTAAACATAGGACCGAGAAGACGATGCTATACCAAATCTCTTTTCAGAATGTGGGATTTTGGCCATTGAAAGAGGTTACGTCCTAGCATTTGGGTATATGTTTGGGGGGTTTGACGATTTACGTATCTTAGAATGATCCGCGGTCATAGTTGAATAACACATTCCCCTGTTTGCTGAAAGCTACATCTAATTGTGAGAGCTTTCTAGCAGGATGTCTGATATGTTCGAGATATGTATTTAAATTTCGAATATGAGTTATCAGTGTCTTGTCATGCCCATATAGCAGAGGGCTTAACTTGCTGTTTACTCGCCGATATTTACCCTTTAAGGATGTAAGGTAGCGGGACTGACCCGGAGCCTTCGTTCTCTCAAATCGAAGAATCAGTAACTATGCACATGGTGCACACGTGGTTTACGGAGTAGATCCTCTCGAATACAGCCCACTATCTCACACTAATAACACCTCGTCATATTAGTTCTGTCATCTATCGGCCCGTCCATGACCCCGTCTAGGTCATACAAACAAGGAATTGAAAGTCTCCCCACTAAGATCTAGAAGCTATCTCTAGCATTCACCGAAGAGCTGCAGACTCATAAGTCCCCGCCTTGTTTGCAGACAGCGCTATAACCCCACATGACCCCGCATCAGCTCAGGATACCCCTTGTCCTCTACCTACCCGATTAGGCATCTTGGGCAATATCCCCGCACGAAGCCTCGAGTTCCTCGAGCTCCCCCAAGTGGAAGACAACGTTACCCACAGACGAAGACGGTCTTTGATTCGTCTCGGTAACTCCCCGAGGCTCAGTTCCCGTTCTCTGGGTGCCTATGTACTTCTCTGAAATCTTCGGAAATCAGCTGAGACTAGAGACGGCCCGATTAAACATCGAAGCAGAAAGCTAATGCCAATGAGCTATCTTCAAAGTCGTAAAGAAACGGGTGATGTCAGGCTTGGATGCGCTCTTGATAGGTGGATTTTCTTGCCATAAACGGTAATTTCTTGCAATGATAATGTCGTGTCCATTGAGTATTCTGTAAGCTGAGATAGAGATGTTCGCCGCCGTCGATTTGGCATGTGGGGTTCGGTACATATGAGTAGCTCTACGGTTAGCCTCAACGCTTAGTGTACGGTATTTGGAGATCCTGGCGAGGTACATTCAAATATTCTGTACAGCTCGATAAAACTGGTATTTGTATAGTGAGACATTATGTGGTTCAATTAGAGCCGGTGCAACTTGGACACTAAGGCCAATGAGTAATACTGCGATCTTTGCCTAGGAGATTAATCCTGTGTTATACCTACGATGTTAATTGTTTCTTTTTCCAACTTGATATTTCATGTTTACATGTACCTACTCCGGTACCTAGCTGGAAGAGCCGGAGTTAAGTGGAGTAGCGTTGCAAGCTATTCCAGCTCCTTGGCGCCGGGACTACTCTAAATTACCTTGCACATCTCTATCTTTTACTTGATGTAATGAGTGATGTAGAATGGATTCGCGTACGTAAAATAGAGAGTACGAAAACTAGCTCTAAAGGCGTTCGAATATGTAGTACCTAGTAAATATTCTATACGGCCGTGTGGAAGAGATCAAGGTACAGGTCTCCGATTGCAAGCCATTGAAGGATCACAAATCATCACAAATCTTATGGATCTAATTTCCCCTGAAGATCTTCCCACTTAGGCTTTTGTGGCATTATTGACAAATTATAGCCTCATTTTTAATTACTTATGCGAGATCTACTCACCAAAGGAATGAAAAAGACGCGTCTAAATACACGTATAATCCTTCACAAAATGGGGCTTCTCTAAGCATCATTGATAGAAGAACTGTAGACTTATAGAAGCATGATCATCGCTTTCTAGAACATCAAGGTTATTTAGTCTGGATGTATTAAGCTGTGTTGGTACCTACTTCGTATAAATAGGTACATACGTAGGTACGTTAGTCGGCTTGTAGATACCCCTGACATTGCCGTATGTCGGACCCTTTAGGAAATCTCGACGACGTGATTGTTTTTCCTGTGTCCTTGCTTCTCTGCATCCAACCTGCAGGTTCGCGTTCAAATTTACGAGCAGTACGTATCTCCCTGACGCCAATTTCCCATAATCCTCATTCCAAACTCTGCCACATTTACATTCACATCGCTCCACGGCATTTCTCGTGGAATCGCGCCAACAACTTCTATAGATGTATATTATGATTGCAGTAAACACGAAATCTTGCCACTCACTGCCTCTATTCTTTCTAGCTTGCTTTACCAACTTGTTCTAATCTTGATTCGGAATCACTACCGCCCGAATCTAGTCAGAGCGGCGCAGTAGCATGAAGAGTCTTTCCCCCGAGCGGAGAACCCTGCTATAGGTGGGTTCGTTGTAACCTTGCAGCATGGAGAATTACGCTGACCAGGAATAGTGGAAGACTCCAATATCACTCACCTTGCTACCTTGCTGGAGGTAAGGTGCATGCAGCTTCTGCTGATCACCCGATCCGTCCAGTTTGCAAGGGAGGAGCTCCGAATCTAGACAGTTATTAATAGAGGTCCTTTGTTCTACTATAATATTTCCTTCTCTCTTCTCTTACTCTGATGGTTCATCCCTCTCGAACAATCACTTGTTCATTACGGCTCCAACCGTGGCCCGTTGACATAGGTCGAATCGAAGTCTCGTGAGCGAACACTCGAGCATCCTTCCGACACCGCAACGACAGTCACGATGCGTTCCACTCCGTGGGTCGCCTTATTGGCGGTGACGGGCAGCACAGCTGCCGATGTGGTTAGTCATGTTTGCCCATGCAGATTCCCGTGTTTCCCTTCCACATTCTCGCCTGTTTCTCTTCACAAGCGTCATCAATTGTAGGCAGAACATGATATCTTGATCCTCAATTTTCCGACAACGTTGTTGGATGCACAACTGGCCACCCCCTCGTACGATACGAGTGATCGGCACAGGGTCATACTCAATTCTTTTCATATTTCGTTTATGCGCTGATTTATTCACAATTCGCCCAATGCTCTTCAATAATGCAGCTCTACAACGCTCTGGCACAAATACTGCCCGCTACACAGGTGGTGATATCTGACAGCATTCAGGTTAATAAGCGGGACCTTGCTCACTCCGAGCCGCACTACCCTTCGCCATGGATGAACCCTACCGCCGATGGATGGGAGGATGCTTACTCCAAAGCTAAGGAGTTTGTCTCCAAGCTCACTCTGGCGGAGAAGGTCAACTTAACAACTGGTGTTGGGTGAGTAGCTGTATTCCGAGTGAATCCCGCGGCTCTTAGGACTAATAAAACCCAGCTGGATGGGTGAACAATGTGTCGGTCAAGTTGGTTCCATTCCCCGACTCGGCTTCCGTAGTCTCTGTATGCAGGACTCCCCCTTGGGCATCCGCTTCGCCGACTACGTTTCAGCTTTCAGTTCCGGTCAAACTGTCGCCGCCTCGTTCGACAGGAGCCTTATGTATCGACGAGGAAAGGCTATGGGTGAAGAGAATAAGGTCAAAGGTGTCGACGTGCTCCTAGGACCAGTCGCCGGTCCCATTGGTCGCGTGCCGGCCGGAGGACGAAACTGGGAAGGCTTCTCTCCTGATCCGTACCTAACTGGTGTTGGTATTGCCGAGACTATCAAGGGAATTCAGGATGCGGGTGTCATTGCTTGTGCCAAGCATTATATCGGTAATGAGCAAGGTAAGCTACCGAAACCTCAAGCAGCCCGGCCTTGATCATAATCACTCATGGAAATTTAGAGCATTTCAGGCAGGTCGGCGAATCGCAAGGCCGTGGCTTCAACATCTCGGATACTATTTCGAGCAACATTGACGACAAGGCAATGCATGAGTTGTACCTGTGGCCCTTCGTCGACGCAGTACGAGCTGGTGTGGGTTCAATTATGTGTTCGTACAACCAAGTCAACAACTCGTACGGCTGTCAGAAGTAAGTCTATGCTCAGTTTATGAAATAGGCACATATTACAGTGCCTTCCGAAGTATCTATTCCGAGTTCCACAATTACTAACACACGACGGTATAGTTCCAAGACATTAAACGGCCTCCTCAAGGGCGAGCTAGGATTCCAAGGATTTGTCATGAGTGATTGGCAAGCTCAGCACTCCGGCGCCGCCAGCGCCGCGGCTGGACTGGACATGACGATGCCTGGAGACACAGTCTTCAACTCAGGTTTCAGCTTCTGGGGTACGAATCTCACTCTAGCGGTTCTCAATGGCACGGTACCCCAGTACCGAGTTGACGATATGGCCATGAGAATTATGGCCGCCTATTTCAAGGTCGGCAAAACGTTAGACAACCAGATTCCCATCAACTTCGATTCGTGGTCTCGCGATACCTTTGGCCCCATACATTTTGCTGTTAATGAAGGCCAGCAACAGATCAATTGGCACGTCGATGCTCGAGCAGACCACGGCGATCTCATTCGCGAAATCGGCGCTAAATCAACTGTGCTACTGAAGAATGAGGGCGCTCTCCCTCTTAAGAAACCCAAGTTCCTTGCGGTAGTTGGAGAGGATGCCGGACCCAACCCGTTGGGACCGAACGGATGCGCCGATCGAGGTTGCAACATGGGCACTCTAGCAATGGGATGGGGTTCAGGAACTGCTGATTTCCCCTATCTCATCACCCCCATCGAAGCACTGCAACTACAAGCTATCGAGGACCATACCCGCATTGAGGCCATTCTAAACAATTCCGCTACGTCCCAGATTAATGCATTGGTCAAGCAAGAAGGCGCAACTGCTCTAGTCTTCGTCAATGCGGACTCTGGAGAGGGATACATCGAAGTCGACGGCAATGCAGGTGACCGCAAGAACCTAACTCTTTGGGGCAACGGCGATGAGCTTATCAAAAACGTTTCTTCGCTGTGCAATAACACCATTGTTGTCATTCACTCCGTTGGACCTACTCTTGTCACGGATTGGTATGACTCGCCCAACGTTACCGCCATCGTATGGGCCGGTTTACCCGGCCAAGAAAGCGGCCGCTCACTCGTAGATGTGCTCTACGGAAAGGTCAACCCGGCTGCCCGAACCCCCTTCACATGGGCAGCGAAGCGAGAAGACTATGGTGCTGATATCTTATACAAGCCCAACAATGGCGAAGGCGCTCCGCAACAGGATTTCACCGAAGGCATATTCATCGACTACCGAGCTCTAGATCACGCAGACATTGAGCCTATCTTTGAATTCGGATTCGGTCTATCATACACCACATTTGAGTACTCAGACCTCCAAGTCGAGAAGTCCAACGCCGGAGAGTACAAGCCAACTACCGGCAAAACCGCCGAAGCACCCACCTTCGGCAACTTCTCAACAGAGCTTGACGACTATCTGTTCCCGGAGTCGTCTTTCCCCCACATTTGGCAATATATTTATCCCTATGTCAACACCACCTCATCCCTGGCAGATGCGTCTGCGGACCCCGAATATGGTCGGACCGCAGAGGAATTTCTCCCGCCAGGCGCTATCGACTCGGATGCGCAGAGCTTAAACCCCGCCGGCCCAGGTCCCAAAGACCAACCCGGCGGTAACACCCAGCTGTTCGATGTGATATATACGGTCACTGCTAAGATCACGAACACGGGCGATATTGTAGGTGACGAGATCCCTCAGCTTTACGTCTCCCTCGGCGGAAAAGACGACCCACCAGTTGTCCTCCGAGGCTTCGATCGCATGAGGATTGACCCAGGTTGCTCGGCGACCTTCCGCGCGGACATCACGCGTCGCGATATCAGCAACTGGGACGTTGAAGCCCAGAACTGGGTTGTCACCGACTCGCCGAAGACCGTGCACGTCGGCCCAAGCAGCCGAAAGTTGCCGCTGAGCGCTAAGTTGTCTTAAGACAAGCCAGCTCTTATCCGATGAGACTTTATCACACAGTATTGATAAAGAGTATTTAATACACCAAGCAGTTAATAGCGGAAAACATACAACTTTCTTGTAGATAATTCAAGATAATGCTAATTCCCTAATTATTCATATCGTTCATTTGCTCTCTTCAAGCGACATGGCGTCCTTTAGCTATCACAAGTGTAGGGCCTTCATCCTAAGTCATAGCAGTGATACTACGAAGTACGACCTCTCACTCTATAAGCGAAAGCTCCAAATTTTTTAAAGAATCAGAATTCAAAGGATTATTAGGATCCGACTACACTGACGTGTTTACATGGATTGGTATTTGTATAAGCGACGAGATCAACAAGACATCGCGGGGGGGAAATTAACAGGTCAGTCTAACAGGCCCCTTTCTTTGAAGCTAACTAGCAGTTTAAGCACAAACACCGAGGTCCCAGCGAAGTTCAAGCCCTTATTCCCGAACCAACAACAATTCCTCCACCGACATACACAAGAACCGCGTCTACCAACCAGGGAGGGCGGTGAGCCCTAGATAGATAGAATAGTCAGTACCCGTCTTTCAAGAGTAGGGATATAAGGGACAAGTAGGGACCGGGAAAGCTTACATCCGTCGCCAATGTCCTCCTTGACGCTCTGCGACTTGATGCAGTCGATGGCGGCCTGGTCCGTCTGGCGCTTGAGCGGCGCGCAGCGGTCGCCGGAGCACTTGCCGTCCATGGCGCGCTGGAGGGCATCGCCTTGCCAGCCGAACAGGTAGTCGCCGTGCAGACCGTAGCCGGTGGTGTCGTTCATACTCCAGACGAAGGGCTGGGAGCCGTCGGCGGGCCACTCGGCCTTGTTGTTGAAGGCGCGCGTGTCGAACATGATCTCGTACATGATCTGGGGCATGCGGACGGGGTGGGTCGAGGGGCAGGCACCGCCGGTCTCGAAGGTGCCGGAGGCGGGGTACGCCATGTGCGCCTTGTGGTCGGGGGTGTCGAGGTTCTTGCCGTCCCAGCAGGTCGGGAAGTGCACCGTCACACGCCACCCTCCACCGCAGGCGGCCTTGGGGAAGGCCTGGGTGTCCTGGCCCGTGCAGGGCGCGCCACCGAAGGGGTTCTGCTGCATGTTGGCCTCGCAGCGGTAGCACAGACCCTTCTGCATGGTGCTGGCCTGGCGGTTCATCGGGTCACCGACGAGCATACGGAAACCCTAATACCGAGGGAAGAAAAGTCCCCAAATTAGAAAAATCTTTTCGCAAGAGCCTAGACACTTACCGGAGGGAAGGCCGTGACCTTGGCGTTGGGCTGGTAGCCACGGATGTAGTAGACGGTCATACCGGCCTTGACGTTGAGGCCCAGGTTGGCGAACTGGGGCACGCGCTTGTAGGTGCCGTTGCGGGCGCGGAAGTACAGGTTGGCGGTCCAGTAGTTGGAGAAATCCTCCGAGTACGTGCAGCTCGTGCAGGTAGAGACCGTCGGGGGGTCGTGGTCGACGGGCTTCATGGAGGCGTTGAGCGAGTTACCTCCGATGATCTGGTGCATGTGCGCCGAGGGCATGTTGCCGGGCTCCACCAGGGGGTCGATACGGTCGATGGTCAGCTGGGAGCATCCAAAACGCATCAGCTCCTGCGCAGCGGCCATTTGGAGGGCCGCCGCGGCGGGCAGAAGAGATTTCAACAGCATCTTCTCTTTTTTTCTTTGTCCCTTCACGAAACGGCTGAGACTTTTTTTCCTCTGTGCGGAGTTAAGAAAGAGTTGCTTGGAGAAAAGGAGAAGAACCAAGGCAGCCAGCCGGGGGGCTAAGCAGGCCGACCTGCCTTTATTCTCCTCGGAGGCGGCGCAGATCATGGTTCCCCCGGATAAAGCCAAGGCGGACGGAGTGGCCAGATACGGCGGCTATTGGTTGGATGGCATGGCGATGCAACTGCCGCTCAATGAAGCCTCGCCGGTTAATCTGAACCTAGGATCCGGGGGTAGGCCTGGGCAACAAATCTGGTGCGAAGTTGAAATTACCTATAACGGATGCATTCCTCTTTTGACATATTAAGCGGGGGTAAAGAGTTCGGTAGTGTGGCAACAGCCGAATCAAGCCTTCGTCTAGGCAACGCAACGTCATTCAACATGGCTTCTCCCTCGTGCGAAGCCCCCTTTCTGTCTACACCGGAGCAGGCATTCTTAGAACGTATGGATGTGACTGCATCTTTTCATATGCCGAGGAACCCTTCAAATTTATTTATATCCCTCCCACATGTCGCCCAAGGTGTAAGCAGCCGGCCCGAACATTCTTTGGGCAATGCTATAGAGTGGGAGGCGACTCGCGCACGTGTAGGCGCGTATACAATTTAATATCATCCACCACCTATAAGCAATTATAAATCGACTGGGTAGGGAAATTTATATATACCAGGATAGATAGGAGGTGCATTTGCGTCACTCCTTGCCTCCTTATTCCCCTATACCCCTGAAAGGGCCGAGAAGCATGTGCCTAGCCTGCCTCTGGTCTTCATTACAGCATGACAAATTCGCGTGGCGAATGGGAAGTGGTCTAGCCGCTGGCCTTATTAAGAGGTTACAGCCTAGGGATTAGCCCAATATCAGGGAAACGCGTGAAAGGCCTATGTGAAACAAAATTTGTTGATGTCAAGAGATCTCGGGATGATAGGCGGCAAGGTAGTTGAGTAGACCTCAAGACTCGCGCTCCTCAATCATGTCGCCCGTATCTAATCTTCGTGATTTTATGGCCTAGCATGATCACTTCATCGTTCCGATCATTTCAAATAATTCCTATTAGCAGGAAAAATCTCACCATTGGTGGTGTATATTGCTAGCCAAGGTCAGGATGCACTGTAGTTATCATAGCTGCTCCCTCCACAGGCAGAGACGGCAACTCGTCATCCGAAGTAATTATTAAGAGGAAGCTAAATAAGAATACATGGGACAAATCTGCGGAGCGAGACTTGATCTTGGTAAGAGATAATACGGAATAATTAGATACCGATATTCTATTCCAAATATCCTAGGATTTCTCCTATCACCTAGGCGCCTTTACTATTTATGAAAAGACGGCACTTTCTTTCGACTCACGCCATCACCTACGATCGGGGTAGCTCAGAATTAGCTGGATAAAGAAATCCTACTAGATCACGATAGCTATAATATGTATGCGGCTATGTCTACCGATACTATATCTTGAATAAGAGCTGATGAGTATCCGCCCAAGGGCTATCCACGAGTCAAGATACGTTGTCTTTTTTCTCTTGCTTCTCTAAGTTAATCTCGAGACCGATACAGGTACTATGTTCAAGCCACTTAAATCTCAGGTGCTTCTTGTCCTTTTAATGATGATATTAGGAGATCAAACTCAGTATAAAATCCCTAACACAAACCACACTGCTGTGTTTCTTAACTACTATCACATAATGAAGCTATAGAACCCACCTACTTAGCGTAGTATACGTCCAGAAATGCCTAGTACGACTAAGTTGTCTATCTACCTCCTAAGTAGGTGGCCTGGATCAACTCCGGCTATCTGGTTCGCATTCGCCTCAGTGAAGGCTAAAATCGAATATATTGGCTGATACAATCAAGTCGGGCGAGCAGGATGGAACTTTAAATATAAATTCATGAAATAGAGAACGACAGAGAAACTTATAGCCCCAGAATCCCCATAAAGGCTACAAGAAGACGCCACGGAAACAGGGGAAGCTGAAGTTAAAACAAGTGACACTCCCCTTTCGTTTAGCAGCACGCACGTATAACAAGTCGCCAACTATTTTTGTTCACCCGATTCTACCTCTATTTCCATCTCTGCACCTATTTCTACTCCTGGTATCATCATTGTTGTTATTGTACTGCTCTTATTTACTCCCGTTGCCGGGAAGCAAAAACTATTTTTCTACTACGCAACCCTTGAAAGATAATATCATCACTGAGTGGTCGCCGCCTCTGTGTTGTGAGTTGAGAAGTCGTGTTGAATGGACATTGCATGATACGACTTAGTTGCCGCCATTCACCCAAACTGATCGACGTATACTATTCTATCCATGTAACTATTATGTATGAACTGAGGGTACGTGGCTACAAAAACATACCATGAGTCGACTAGGAACACATCACCGATCTATGCCCGGTATGTCAATGGATTGAACGACTATCCGGCGTAAGCATACCTATATGTAGTCTAAGGGACTACAAATACATAGAAGCAAATCCCTTCAATCACAAAGCACAAATCGACCACGCAAAAGTATGCACCTAGTAGCAATTATAAATAAGTAATATTTTCATTGAGGTGTGGTATATCCGAGGGAATCCGACCAAGTGGTGGCAATCTCAACTCTACATGCAGTTCTGATGCTCCTGCTCCTATGCGAGAAGAAGTAAAGAAAAAAGGGATTGTTGCAATTGAGATTCTTCTTTTTTCTTGCAAAACCCCGACCGAACTTATTCACCGTACGCCACCGCGCATCGCCATGCAGGGATATAGAAAGAATGAACAATTATGTAACCGACCAAGGGGGGAAATACGAGTGGAGTGGGTATGTATGTGTAGCAGATTGGTGGTCGATGGAATGCGACGAGTGTGTCGGCATTCCAGTTACCCAACTGCATACATACCCGCCAAGTGATATCCCATAAATACCCGGGAGCCCGTGGATTGCTGTCTACAGTTACCATCCAAGCATGTCGAGTATGCCTTGGGCTTCGGTCTTCGCCATGCATTGGATCCCCAGCTGTCTATGCTGCGTGCCCTGAAAGAGCTTCGCCAAGCCCAGCGGAATCTTCCAACCTTCCTCTTCGTCGACCACAAACAGGTGCCTCCTGCCATCCTGGTCCCTAACCGTGGCGCGCAGTATGTGTAGGCCACGGCGTCTGTTGCTGCTCGCGTTGGATCCACCATCGTGCCTATGGGTAGCGGCGGCGCATTGGTCTCTGCAAGACTGCAGCATATCACGAATACAGGTCTCGGCGTCACTCCCCGTTAACGTTTTCGGCTCGCCTCGAATTGTCGATCGGAAGCGATGGCCCTTCGGCAGGACTTTGGGAGTCACATTAGTCTCGGCGACACAATGTGCTGGACACCACACCTCGATTGTCTTGAGCGTCCAGGCTTTGACATCCCAGTCTCGCTGAGGCTCGTTGCGCACGTCATCATCAATGAAGGTACCGGCAGATGAAATGCGAAGAATCAGGCCGTCCGTCACCGGTGCGAAGCCAGAAATCAACTGAGAGGCGGGTGTCTTAGAGAACTGGTTAAGAAAATTATAAACAGCCTTGATGACGATCTTGCTAGGATCGGTCGTCGTGTAGGGAGCACGCTCAGAGGGTGGGGGCGTTGTTCGCGATGTTGATTGTGACGGAGCGTACGATGACTCTGTGAAGGTGGTCTCATTCGACTTCTTTCGACTATGGCTCTTAGGCGTGTCGTATGGTCGGTACGAATGAGTTTCTTCGCTGACGCCACTGGGTGCCGTGGTACTTGGTGTTTTTACGCTCGATCCTGGGCGCCTGCTCGAGGATGCACTGGTGGCGCTTGGAGTCGGTCTGGCGGTGGAATGAGATGATGCAGATGGAGACGAAGGCGTAGGTGGTGGCTTTCCGTTCGGCCAGGGGTTCGTCTTCTCTCCAACAGATGAGAAGGCATATGTGCCCCCCCTCCTGCTACTCTCAGCTTCTCTCAGTCGGGCTATTTCTGCCTCCCTTATCCTGTCTTCCTCTTCCTCCTGGCGTCGTCGAGCTGCGTCAGCTGCCTTCTGTCTAGCAATCTCGGCTTCTCTTTGTCTAGCCGCTTCAGCCTCCCTTTGCCTGGCGGCTTCTAGCTCCCTCTGCCTCGCAGCCTCCGCTTCTCGTTGTTTAGCAAGCTCGGCCTCTCGTTGCTTGATGAGCTCTAACTCCCTTAGCCTAGCGGCTTCTGCCTTCAGCCTAGCAGCCTCGGCGGCCTCCTTAGCCCGAATTGCTTCCTTCTCCTTTACCTCCTTCTCGAGTGCCTCTCGAAGCGCTCTCTCTTGTTCGAGACGCTCACGGAGTAGTCGCTCCCTTGCCTCTCGGATCCTATTTTCCCTCTGTTCTCTTTCCCGCTGCTCCTTCTCCTTCTGCTCCCTCTCACGTTGCTCCTTCTCTCGTTGTTCCTTCTCGCGTGCCTCACGTTCTCTTCTCTCCTTGGCTTCTTGTTCGCGCCTGGCACGCTCGCGGGCTTCCTTCTCGCGCAACGCTTTCAGGCGCTTGGCTACCTCTTCCCTCCTACGTTGCTCAGCTTCCCTGGCCTTTTGCTCCTCCTCCTTAGCCTTCCGTTCTTCCTCTTTTCGTCGAGTTTCCTCTCTTGCTCTCTCCCATGCGCCTTTCGGTGCTTCCTTAGCAGGTTCCTTTGGAGGTTCTTTGGGTGGCTCCTTAGAAGGCTCTTTTGGAGGTTCTGTTGGCGGTTCCCTGTGAGGTTTCTTGGGCGATTCTCTAGGGTCCTCTTGAGGGGTTTCCTTCGGCTTCGGCTTCGATTTTGGCTTTGGTGGCTCATCGGGGGGTTCAGGAGACGCTTCTGGGGTCGGCTCCGGAGTTGGATCTGGAGTCGGTTCTTGGGATGGTTCCTTACGTGACTCTTTACGGTGCCGTCTAGGTTCACTGTCTTGTGGTTGCTGTTGCCATGACTGCCCGGACCTATCTCCACCCCGCGAACCAGAATTTTGTCCGGACCGAGGAGGCGGTGGTGAACCATGAGGTGGCGGCGGGGGAGGTGTATCGGCATGAGGGGGCGGTCCGGCATTCGGGTTAGGGCCACCGGAATAGCCTCCCGCTCCCGGACCATATCCACCATAGGTAAACGGGTTACCTCTCCCTGGTCCCGAGCCGCTGTCTTGTTGTGTTCTACCCAAAGACCATGCGCCGACACCAACACCGATCACTAATAGGACCATGCCCATATTCCCCATTCCTTGGAAACTACTCCACCAAACTCGAAAAGCAGGTGCCATGCTTTGACATAGGACAACGAGGACCAAAGCGCTGGCAAATCCCGCAGCGAAGCTGTTCAGGTTCGGCCGCATCGATGGCAGGTACAGGAAGCCTGAACCGGACGAGTGGGGTGGTATGATGAATATGTCATATTTGCCTGGAGGAAGATTGGGGTTTGTCGGCCGAGGATTACTGCCATGCGGCGGCGGCGGTGGAGGCTGGTCCATCGCGACGGTCTAGCCGCCTCGCGGCGAGGAGTATCGCAATTGCGACCAAGAAGTTGAGGTAAGTCGTCAAGTAGGAGAGAATGAAATGCTCGCAATTACGAGCAGCAATAGGTTCGTAATATTCGAGGGTATCTTGAAAAGGCCATGGAGAGTCGTAACGTCGTAAAGGAAAGCTGTCACTAGGAGCAGGTTAGGTCATCATCACATTGACTCGAGTTATTTTATTCTATTGTGTGGAATTGGATTGAGAGACAATGTCGAGTACAGACTGTGTACAGTAGATGAAAGAGAAGAAAAATTAAAAAGGTCAAAGAGTCATTTCATCGGACAGGGGACGGAAAATGACCGAAATAACATACCGTGCAAGAAGAGAAGAGAATTGACGAAGTAGTCGGAAGTCAGCAACAAACAGCACAACGCCGAATTACCATGCAAAAGCAACAAACAACAACAATGACGATGACCACTTTTATGTATCCCAATCGCAAAAATCAAGCTTCAAAACGACGAGATGTTCAATCACAGAAAGATTTGGTTATCATGATTTGAAAGAGAGGAGTCGGGCGGAGTGGCGGTCATGAATTTGATGAAGCATTTGTGCAATCTTTTTTTTCTGGTCCTTGGCGGCACCTATTACCACAGTGTTTACTTGTGAATCTGTTGATGCAGAGCTTGCTGTTCTCCATCCCGGTTGACAAGTCATAATTTGTGAAAATGGTTGCAGTACGCTAAAGCACGTTCTGCCCACAATTTTACCAATCAACGGTGAGCAATGGCAGGGGTAAGCCCAAGCGTGACGCTAAAACCGCTACAACAGGTATAGTTCCTGTCCAGAATCAGTATAGCGCAACCATGGCTATGCTGAAGCTGGTTCCCCACAAACGCACAACTCGACACACCCGCCCTCGCATAAGAGTTGTACTATGTACAACCTCGATAAACATGTTGAAATGACAATTGAGTTGTGTATTCTTTCATCATAATTCGGCTGCCTGATCCGACATGTAGGTTTAAGTTATTATTAATTGCATAGTATGCCTAATGAACTAGGTCATATTGATCTACATATAGTAATTCGAAAAAGTAATAATGGATATGGTTTTTACAGACCAGGTAGCAGATAAGCCCAGAGAGCCGGGGTTCAAGATAATTATCTGTCTTCCCCTCCAACGATTGTCTTCGGTGTCATTTCTAACTCCAAAAAGTCAACGAACCACTGCCACTGAGACTGCAGCTCAACGCATCGGTTGAAAACGCCATCAATTGGTTCGCGTCACACGATAACGGCCATTGATGCGCCTGATGAAATTGCCCAATCTCTTCAATTTGATAAGGTTGAAATTGACCTTGTCATCACAACAATATCCAAGAAGTCCCCACTCCCACCGCCAATCGTTAACGAATCGCGGATGTATTCCAAAATGACCCCCCTTGCATTGTCTTGAACCTTTCTTGCACTCGATGAATAGCGTCCCTCATCACCCTCGCCGAGTAAACGAGGAAACGCGTTCTTACATATCTGTGTCGCCTTATGTGTCATCTGTTCATTACCATCTCCCAATGAGAATTGTCTTGTCAATTGCAATCAATTCTTGAATGTCTATTTGATACTACTGTAGGTATTAAGCTTGTTTACTTTGTGCTGCCCAAAGAAAAGACTAGTTGACATTCATACGTAATGTTAGGTTGCGAGTGGTTGTAAGTTTATGCACTAAGGGCACTTACAACACGTCAGTTGATGATCTTCTAACCACTTAAGGATGTGCGCTGGTTGCTAGGCAACACCCTTGCAACTTAAACATATTGTTATAGAGCGGGGTTAATGAGTTGTCTCTGATGTACGCGTACGCATCGCGTTCATCTTATTGATCTCCCTACAATAGTAAGATCAACTCATTCAAGAGAAAACCTCGAAATTTAGTATAATATTTCACATTTGAACAGCCTCGTCTCAGATGTAAAAGTGCAAATAATTCATAGGTGGCGCACAGATATAAGCACTTGAGCTGCTGTCCACGTTGATCGACCACCCTTTAGGTTTCATTCTCGGGATCTTGCATTTAGGGGGACGCCACAAACCTGGGTTTTGGCCTGCATGAGGAGGAACGGTCCGCGTGATAAGCCTTACCGGGCTGGCTTCCAGAAGAAGACACGTGAAACCCTAACTCCTCCAAGGTCTTATAATAAGTGACCTAATAAGAATATGTTAATGAAAGTGAAAGGCACTTTCAAGCGAACAAGAGCGACCATCCACCCAACGTCGGTACCGCCATCAATTGATAACCTGGTGAGTCGAAGTGTGATACCTTTCGCGGGCACCGTCTCTAGCATGCGGAGTTCTATTTTTATATCGATCTCTCTTAGAAGGTGTTATAAGCTTATGTCGTGTACATCGTGTGCCACTTCATACTTCATGAGCGGCAGTATTCTCGGAGGAAATATTACTTGATTATCGTGTCATCTATATCATGACATATTTTAAATGAGAGCCATAAGCCACGTGAACATGCTTTTTCATTTTCCCTTCGATACGAGCAGTAACGTATCACTAGGAATCTTATACCGTCAAACCAGTCGCCTACCCGGGTATAGAATTAATTTAAGGAACATATTAGAATGACCTACACGCCCACTTGCCTCCCGCTGCATAGGCTTTATTATATCGAGCTATCGAAGGCTGACAGCGGGGATAGTCTTGACAGGCAAGTGAGGTTCTCACCGGGAATAAGGGCGCAGGCAGTGGTCAACTAGAATAAGGATAAGGCACCTAAATAAACGACGTCAGGCTCGACAATGGAGGTGGCTCAAACCTATGAAATTGCAATTGTGGGATCTCAAGTAAGAAGAAAGATGAAGAATTTCAGAGTCAAACGTTGCGCCCCTAAAGCTGCTCCCCTGTTCCTACAACTAGTGGATGAAGATGTTCGTGTAAGACCATTAACCCCTCCTATAGATTGGTCGGTAATCTCAGCTAATGAGATATGGTGATGGCATTGCTCGCGTCTATCAAACACGGTCTGGCTATCTCTTGTAGTCTATAGCCACCCTCCTTAACATGTGGCCACGACTAGCATAGGACGTTTAAAGAATATATTGCTAGACAGAGCTAGAGTTCCGCCCAACATTAAAAACCCCCCTATAAAAAACTAAGGCTACTCGTACAATAACTTTATCCCTCCTGGACTTATTAGTCCGTGTTACGATCAAGGAACTACCAAACCACCCTATGGGGATGAACTTCGGCGGTGCCATAATGCGGACTAAGAAGCCTAGGGAACAATTCTGCTGTTGCGCAAGAAGCTTCAACCCTTACCTGGTTAGAACTACGGGTCAATACATCTAAGCAGCCCTTTATCTCCTACGGACCCCCCTCTCTAGGAGAAAGAGCCTTCATGTAGGAGCCTAAGGGGCTAGCTCCCGGGTAGAGGGGACAGCTTCCTCCGCACGGGGCACCATTATATTCCTCTGGCAGACGGTGACTCGGTGACCGCCCCTTTAGAAATCGCTGCAAGCCGATGATAGTAGAGTCTAAGTAAGGATATGGGAGGATACGACGTGGAAACCAAAGGGAGAGTAAGGGGGACATGGGGAGACGGAGGGGGCGATTTGGAAGGTCGAAGGGTCGAGTAGCGGTTAACTGGAATATGGATACGGCACACAAGTAAACGATTAATGTCAAGATAGGCTTCGGCGATATACTACCACCATCTCTTGCTCTATAATCTAGTATCGATAGAGTGGCTTGCTTCGATTACTATTTTTTCCTGACTGCCTCTTACTAGGACTGCGATCTTGTTAGCTTGCCTATCATACTTCGGTCTACCGTAGAATAACAATAGTATAATAATTCCGTGTAAGCTACCTCACCTCATAGCCTAGCATTGAGAATTTGAGATCTGCATCATGTTAAACTCTCAACTTAGCTGGTCTGTCCTGGCTAAAGATTCGAAGTAGCCACCACCCCTATAATTGAGTCTCGCTTCGATGATGGATAAACTTTTTTGGTCTACTTTCGTTGATGCCATATCCGCTTTAGCCTTCAAGGATCCCCTATTACTCATGTTGAGCCACGCACCGATATCAAGGATTGTGTATGGGTAATAGTGTCGAGAAGTCTCACATAATGCATCTTATAAGATGCTATGTTATATCCTAAACGATGATAACTGTTACGAGGCGAATCAAGAAGCTTAAGGAGCAAAAACTTCTTTGCACGAGAAGATCCAAACTCTTATTTAGTTCAGATCGCCGGCTTATATACCGTAGTAATCCCTCGTCTCCTGTGAACGCCCTTGTCTTGAGAGGCAAGTCCTCCAGAATAGGACTGCGAGGTCAAAAGGTCAACTGCTCATCTCAGAATATAAGGTTGACACTTCTGATAACAAGATGAGACGCAAGGGGTTCCCTCGTGAATGCCGTCGACCAATAAATAGTATTCTCGGATCGTTTCGATAAGGTTCACCCAGTTGAGTTTGAGATGCCATAGCCTCTTTTCCAACTCTGGTCGGTGTACTCTTCACCCCCTTCGAAACCCTGTAGGCTCTGCATCTACCGCTCATAGGGATACTTAACCTATCAGTTACTGTCACGGTTTATAAGTGATTTAAGAGCGCAGGTGCCTGACCTGACAACGTTCTATCTTTTGGTGCAGTAGCGGTTTCGTACTGACATCCGAACCCTTACAGTTACGCGTTTTCAAGTCGAATCTCACGAATCAATCGAATATTCCTTTACGGGTTACTGTTGATAGAAACGGTATACGTTGACGGATTTCTCTTATCATGTTTAGTCGCGCTAGGTTTGAATGCAAGGGGTTGAAGCAAGAAGGCTTCGGCAAAAGAGGGAGCGAACATCGACCTTTTTGGTGACATTCAGCGTAAGTCGCACTTTCGGCCGACGCCGCCTAGGCAGTGTAGAGTTTTCGGAATGTGGACATTAACATTAAGCCTCAACATTGGCGTTTTCTTGGCTGCTAGTCTTTAGCGGACTCCTAGCCCTAGCTTGATATCGGACGATGGATGTACTGTGCGCTAAATACACGCGATCCCGAGATATCCGTTTCTAGTTCTAAGCCCGGCGCCAATGCTTCTCCACAAACATGCCATCAACTTCTCGACAAGGTGGTAAGCTGCGTATACGGTGGTCGGGCGTCCAAGTAGATAAACTCCTTCCTTCTTGGGTTGTGTCTAGATCTTTGGTACATGTACGTCCGAGAGGTATCGGACTTTATTATTACGAAAGAACGAGTCAACCCACTACGATTATCACTTCGGGCCAGCACCGGTAAGTAGTAACTTGGAACTGGACCTACAAATACTAAACTGTGAAAACTGTGATGCTGGAAACCACCAGGATCTGGACTTCTACGAACCTGATTCCGTCAAAATTGGATCCGGGGCCACTGAAAATAGTGTAATGGTTCTACTGCATCCTCTTATTGTTGTGTATCTCTATACGGCCTTTATGTCAAGACTCCACATTTCTCATCAAGTCTGCGTGCTTGGATAGCGATTGGATCGAAGATGGTGACAGGGCTGAAGATCGTGAAAGCTAACTTTAACTTTCGTTGCATCATATCCACGGCCTATGGAAAGGCCACTAGGGGAAATGTGAATTCCAACCAATTGAGAGTGCATGATCAATAACCGGTGCCGCGCTGTCGGGAAGGCGATATAAGATGCGAACCAACTAGGAACTCGGACCTTATCAGGACCCAGGGGAGGCGAGATAGAACCGGAATGCACATGTGCAATTGCAGATGAGAGAGGCTTCGCAAGCTGATATGTATGAGACTAGACAGCTCCCTTACGCCAGACAGATCGTGACAAATCGTGGCCACTGGCCATAGTCTAGCAGACAAGGAGTTCGAGGGTAAGTATCGAAAATCAATCATGATGGATCGATTAACTCTGATCTACTGGAACAGATCAGAGACCAATCTATGGCTTATCAATGATATGATGAATGGTGTGATGCAGGATATATGATATCTTTCATGACTTTAAACCGGAGTATGTGACGTTAGGATCTAGTTTCTGTTACGGTGGGTTACACAAGTTGACCAAGCATTCACAAATCCACTGTCGCGTCGCATCTTGTGTTCGGGACCATGATGCGATGCGCTTATTTAGCGTCTACGGGCGTACACAAGCGGTAACCATGTTGTAGATCTGAGATAGCGCTCGTGTTGATGTACTATGTATAGTCTCAAATTTTAGGGAGCTAGGAACACATATAAGTACTTCGAAGCCATTCTAGAGCCGTTCTAGCTCTGATCTAATGACTCTCGCGAGGCGGCTAACTGTAAGTATTTGCTATGTTGGTAGTTGGTTCTAGGGGCTCTTCTCGGCGCGTCATTGTTAGCCATAGCACTAACAAAAGGTCCTAGCTTCGGTAGGCTATTAGCTCTCGTATGGCTTGCCGAGCTTATCGGCTGCACATAATACATCGTTAGATGAAGTTATATGATGTCTTAATTGACCACCTGCCTAAGATGGATAGTCCTTCGTAAATCAATCATGTGGATAAAATATTGGAAATTCAGCACGGGTGTCAGCTACCTATAAGCGAAGGCTAGGGTAATGGTTTCGTATACCGGTAGTGTTTGTCTCGATGTTGCGCGAAATACACACATATGACGGGGGCTTGTCTCCCGAGAAGAATTCACCTGCGTATTTGTAATAAACGCCATTCAGCTACAGTACTGTACATGCAGGTTTGACCGATCTTATCAGTGGAGTGTCTGGGGAATTAGGTAATTTTACCTATTGCCGTTATTGGTAGGTGAGTGAGGAGGCTTCCAAGTTATTTACGCCAATAGCATGATGTTGTTCATGCTTCTAGCTGTCGTT
Source organism: Hypomontagnella monticulosa (assembly GCA_902825475.1). Lineage (NCBI taxonomy): Eukaryota > Fungi > Ascomycota > Sordariomycetes > Xylariales > Hypoxylaceae > Hypomontagnella > Hypomontagnella monticulosa. The sequence goes on along the minus strand of CADEBF010000011.1, from coordinate 325,261 downwards.
TGTCTCTTTCCGAGGTTGTACAATGCCCAAAGGGGATGGATGTCTTGGGAGCGGAACATCGGCGCCCCCTATTGATATCTTGATAAGCGACCTCAACCCATACCTGTGGACATGTATAACATTGAAAGCCGCTTCATCATATGTTATTCGAAATATCAAACCAGATCAGGAACATTTGAATACTATAGCATTAAATCGAGATCGCGTGCTCGAGAATTAGCCCCAGACCTTGAATATTACCCAAGGGGAAAGGATGATATACAGTATCCACCAGATCCCACATATCCAAGGTCTATCCACATACCAATTCGGAGTGGCTGCCGAATAGGTCATAGCACGAGACTCTAAAGCTTGGAGCTAGTTGATGCGGAAAGCCGCGGCGCGATTGGGATGTATGTAATCGTGGGTTGGTACCTTTCTGTCTAAATTCTGAGCATATTGTCTAGTCTGTCTAGTAAGTTTTGTGACACGGACTTGAGAGATTGCCGTAGCGCTGATTCATGGTGGTGTGGCGACGGAGAAAAAAAAGACAAGACAGGACTGCCGCAACGCCAATGCAAGATATGGAATTCTAGTGAAAAACAAGACTCGACTACGCAAGCCCTTGCCGGCTGGGCAGAAGCTTGATGATTCAGCGACAAGACACTTTTCAGCTTGGCTTGGAGGCTTGATCAGCTTGAACTGAACCAGATAACCACCAGAATGCCGACGAATAGCGTATCATTGCTTCCAAGAGTCCAAGACTTCAAAATTCGGCTCTGCTTCCTTGCAGCGACAACCCCTGCCGCTAGACCTGCCAAGCATACCTTATAGAAGCTTTAGACCCTTCGGTGACCCTTCTCTTGGGATTACGCGCAATCCTATTGGATGCTATACTCAAGGACCGCGATACAACGTAGTAGAAGAGCATGGGTCAGACGCAGACAGTGATCTTCCGGTTTTGGTAACGACGTTCCCTCCAGCACGAAATACGGGGACATCCCCTTGACTCCCCCCTTGGTCCTCCCCCAACCGTGCTCGACGGATGTACCTCGGCGAGGTGCGCTAGTGTTCGCCCTCCCGATGAGCTCTTCCTCAACTCGACTGGAGTAGGAGGTGAGAAACCGTTTGAAAGTGACTGGGGACAGGGTATGGCCCAAATACCCCCATTGAGCAGGACCCGCATGGGTGGCCGAAGTGGCACAAAAGATAACGACTATGCTCGTTCTGAGTGGTCACTTCGCTATGCTCGAGACCTAAAGGAATGCCACGGTCAGTCCGACGATACGGTCTGGTCTTCTCGCTAGTCAATGATACCTGGGCTCTCTGAGTTCATCTCATTTTGCCTCCTACCCAGGTCTGCCGCGTGCCGAGGGCCATCCCATCTCAGCCATGCATATTAAAGTCCACCATCCCCCGCTGTCACCCTTTCTCAATCCTACCTCTGCTCCGTCTTCTTAGCACCCCAACTGTCTCTCCAGCAGTAGAGTTGTCTGGACAGGGATTAGCAATGGGTAAGTTTGCGCCTCATGACATGATAGTTCACCGGACCTCAACTTACGCGCGCACAGGCAACTCAACGGAAGTCGATCTCGAACGCTCCTCGAGCACCAACTCGCCTATCGGCGATGAGGAGAAGGGGCATAAGACCCCTCCCGGGGATTCTCATGCCCCGTACCTCGACCCCTCCATAATGGAGGAAGACTACGACGGCAAGCCGACTGAAGAAGAGTTGAAGACTCTACGACGAGTCCCCGGTAACCTGCCCGCTGTCGCCTACCTCATCTGTATTGTGGAGTTCTGCGAACGAGCTTCATACTATGGTGTCCAGCCTTTAATCGCCAACTATGTCAACCGACCTCTCCCTGACGGTGGAAACGGTTACGGAGCACCCCCGGAAGGAACCCAGCAGACTGCCGGTGCCCTGGGCATGGGAACTGTCACGGCGAACGCCGTTACTCAATCTTTCAGTATGCTGGCGTATGCGTTACCTATGGTATTCGGTTGGCTTGCCGACGCGAAGACTGGTCGTTTCAGCCTCATCTGCTGGGGTGTTGGTGTCTTCGGTGTTGCCCACGTCTTGATGGTTGCCGCCGGTGCCAAGGACCTCCTCGCGGCCGGCACGGCCAAGGTTCCCTACTTCCTCTCCGTTTACATCCTCTCTGTTGGTGCCGGTAAGTTATCTTCACACGTTCGACGCGTTTATGTGAATTGACCTAAGCTAACTGAGATATTTCAAGCTATGTTCAAGCCCAACGTCTCCCCTCTTCTCCTTGACCAGATGACCACGACCGTCCCCAAAGTCATCACTCTGGGCAGCGGTGAACGTGTCATTCAGGACCCCGAGTCAACGACCGAGCGTGTCATGCTTTGGTTTTACCTCCTTATTAACGTTGGTGGTTTTATGGGTGTCGCCACCTCGTACTCGGAGAAGTACGTGGGCTGGTGGTTGGCCTTCCTGATCCCTCTCCTGCTCTACCTCCCCCTTCCCCTCCTTCTCTGGTTCCTGTACAAGCGCTTGATTCTCCACCCTCCGGGAGGAAGTGATCTCGGCAACGTCTTCCGAGTCCTTGGTATCTGCTTCCGACGTGGAGGCGTCAGCAAATTTGGCCGACACGGTTTCTGGGATCTGGCTAAGCCCTCCCACATCGCGGCCGCTGGTCTAAGCATCAAGACCGAATGGAACGATGAGTTCGTTGATGATGTCCGACGCACATTCCAGGCGACCGGTATCTTCTGCTTCTTCCCGCTCCAGTACATCAACGATAACGGTATCGGATCCGCCGCTAATTTCTTGTCGACCATGTTGACCACCAATGGCGTTCCTAACGACGTTATCAGCAACTTCAACTCTCTTAGCATTATCGCAATGGCCCCGGTCCTGAACTATGGCCTGTACCCGCTCCTACGTAAACTTAATGTCCACTACGGCCCAGTCGCCCGTATCACTACCGGCCTAGCAATGTCTTCGGTCGGCGGTGCAGGCTACGCTATTCTCAACTCCTACGCCTACGCGCAATCCCCCTGCGGCGAGTACGGCTCCACCGACTGTCAAATTGGCACTGGTGTTGCACCCATCAGCATTTGGTGGATGGCCATCCCCTTCGCCGTTGGTGGTATCTCGGAACTGTTCGTCAACGTCCCCGCCTACGGTATTGCCTACTCCCGCGCCCCGGTCAACATGAGGGGTCTTGTCTCCGCCATCAATCTGTTCACCACGGCCGTCGCCTACATCATCGGCCTGGCCTGCTCATCCGTCATCACGGACCCGTACCTAACATGGGACTTTGGCGGCCCGGCCATCGCCGGCGGCGTCTGCACCATCATCTTCTACTTCACCTTCCGCCACATCGACAAGGAGGAGTTCCAGCTGTCGCAGAACAAGGACTACCACCTCAAGATGGAGGGCACCGTCAACGTCGTCGGCGAGAACGAGCTCAACAAGAGCGCCAACCGCCCCGCGCCTATTGCCGAGAACGAAGAGATGATGATCTCCCAGAAGCAATAGTGTTGTGTGTTCGTTCTCTTGGCGCGCTCTGTATGTGTGTATGTGTATACGAGTTGGTGCATACTTAGCGGCGGGCGCCGCGGTTTGGAAAATGGGTCTTAATGTCAGCTGATAATATCTATACCTACAAATATAAATACCTATGAATACCTAGTATGCGACAGCGTCCACAGTAATCCGTGAGTCTGTGCTCGTAGTGTTCCTGTGGTCAGCAATATTATCAGAATATAACGTACTATTGATACCATACCTATTAGGTATCTCATGACCACCCAACACCTTGCCTCGCCGTAATGCGATTGACCCCGACTATGTTAGCGACTATGTCTATTATGCTTGCTGCCAAGGACGTTGAAATGGTCACGTTTCGAGGGGTAGGATTTGGTTGGTAAACGGCGTACCAAACAGAGCCTGGTTGGCCATTTTTACGACGAATCTGCGGAGTGTTACACGCGTGTTGGTGGAGTATATACAGGGTTTATAAGTAGGTACTATCAACAGTAACCTGGATATTTATGTATATATGATATCTTTACATGAAATGTATGGTGGTATATATATGAAACATATGATAACTACCTAGTACTCTCGAAGTATTGGCTTAAGAGTGCCTGTTTCTGTCGGCGGCAACGGCTCGCAACCTAAGTGCATGCGACGAAGTTGTTGCCACTTGCCCCAGTGTGTGTAATTGACCCCTGATAGTCGCCTGCGCTGTTGAAGACGACGCGGTCCGCGCCCGGGCTGCCACCGGTGTACGGCTTAAAGCTGCTGAGGATGGGGAACTCGAAGTACGGGGACGCGCCGGGGAAGTCGAATCCCTCGCGGTTGTTGTACTGGTGAGGGTAATCGTTTGAGCCTGTTATATGAGTCATTGGTTAATTATTATATCCAAATATATAGAATAGGAAAGGGCCGCGGAATGATTGAACTACACATACCAACAGTCTGTCCGGACTGGTAGTAACCGTATCCCTGTTTTACGGCCTCATCGATATCCTCTTGCCAATAGCATATTTTGCCGCACGTCGCAACGCAGGTTTGGTCTTGCCTCGGGGCAATCTGCTCGATGGCGAGAGCCGACACGGACGTGGCCGCTAGGAGGATAGCGGGGAGGATCTAATCAACGTTAGAGAATGCAAATGGGAAGAGCCCCCTTATGTGGTTTACGAGGGCTTTGAGTAACGATTCACTAGAAATGACATACCTTGAAGCCAAACATGATGGACAGAGACGGCGCGATTAGAGTTTCTAGTGAGAGATAGGGGATGGGGATGATCACGATATCGGCCTACAGAACAAGGAGCAAATGCTAGGTAGTAATGCCATGACGGCATCTATGCCGCTACTTATAACGCGGACCGAGAGAAGTGCATATAAGCGCAGGTCCGTCAGGTCAGCATGTGAATATCCAATCCAGGGTTTCCGACTGGATTCATGGGTCGAACGAGTGGACAGGAGTTCATGTGAGAGCTTCATGCAAGCCCTCGGCATTACTAACAACCTGCGTGCGCAACCTCGAACGAACAAACCCCATCCCGTTCGAGGAGCAATACAGGTTACGCAGCATAGATTCTGATAGATCGATCATCCTCGCGCCAGGGGTGTTGCACACCTTCCTTCCCGTTTCGGCATCGCACGTAACCCGCATCACGACACGATGCGCACAATACCGGCCGGCGAGCGAGTCTGTGCTCTCCGTCAGCCGCTGGCAGCGTCTGGTAATTTGCCGTAAGGGGGGCGCCGTCTGCTAGCGCGATGGGGACGCGGTGTAGGAAAGGGGCAAGCCGGAAGGACGGACGGTTGCGCTGGATGCGGCACGACAGCGGCCCTGGCGACGTGATTGGGCGGAGGCTTCAGCTTGTCGAACGGCAGATCGGCACTCGTTGCGCGGGAGTCACCTGCCTATCAGCGCAAGATCTACCGTTCTGGCCTCGTTATACGCGGGGGCTAGCGTCTCTCGTGGCTCGTAGCAGGTTAGCAGTGTGTCACTATCGTCTAGCGCATAGCATAACTCTGCTTATGACTTGTCGGACCGCGCGATTGGACATGGTCAAGGCCCGCTTCGTATTGATGAGGGTTGCAATGGATAAGTTTCATATGTATTTCTTCCAGTTTATAGGCGCGAATTGAACGACTTCAACCGCTGGCTAGTTTTATTCAGGGGCGGGATGTTATCAGCAATCGATAAAGCTTATTCCCGTCGCCAAGTGAGAAATAGTTTGCTCACATCCATGTTCTTCTTCTCATCCTTCCCCTAGTATTGGATACGAGAGACCATCGTGACTTCGAAAATCTCAGGTCATATTTTAGAGAGACGAGAATTCTCGGTCTCGTGAGTTATCACTAGAAAATTCATCCTAAGCAATGACGCGACTATTGCGATTCGCCAATTGCGCAATGTCGGGGGCATTCGGGGTTGATTACCTGCGCGCTGCCAGGTTGGATCTAGCCACCATGGAATTGGACAGCATCGTCGTCTGGATATGTATCTAGTAGGTAGGTATATACATATTAGCCATGAACACTTCAGTCCAAGACACAGAAACATAGTCCAATATTTTGACGAGAAGTTCATTAGGTAACGTGAAGGTCCTAGTAACCTACCTACCCACGAACTCAGCTAATTTATCGCCTATCAGGTAATTATGCCGAGTCTAGAACAGAGGATTCGGCCCGTGCTTCGAGGAAACTTCCTTCAGCAAAGAACATGACCCCCCAATCCCACATACAGATATTCGTGTAAGATGCATCAGTTAAAACTATAGGATGTAATAAAGTCTCCGCAGGGAACCTCCGCAAGACCTAGGACCTCTCAGGACCTATATGTTTGAGACCAACATAATCACTCCATGGAGCAATTCGGATGCTCAAGAGACAGTTTCGGCTGTGTTTCCGCACAGTTATGATTACGCCGAAGCTTGAGAGAATGACAACAACGGCTCATATTTTACGTTGTTAGACGCGACGTATCGGTGCTATATGTACGATGCACTTTTTGAATATTCCTAAAAGGACTTTGTTATTGCTTCTCGGCTCTACCTGTTGTTTCTAAGGCGATTGAGGAGAAGGTAATGACGCGTAAAATTTCCCCGCAATCCTGTCAATGACCGCTTCTTCTAGCTTTGAGGCTTTGCTAGTCGGGGTCAAGGCAGCGAATGATGTGCCATGGGGCGGAAAACACCCCAGGAATTGAGTTAGGTTATGCCCAAGAACAGTAATGGACATGCAGCAAATCGGGCCGCGAGAACGGGTTCTGTCTGACAGCAACGGCAGAACACGAATCCTAGCGCAGGTCTCACGATTGTGCCGTGCCATGGCATTCCCTCAAAATCTAAGAGTCTGCATTCGAGACGACCTGGCTTCGTCTTCTCATGAATATCTTCTACTCCGTGGAAGTTGACGGTTGGCAATGGAGCTGGTCATCTCTCTGGTGTTACTTGTGTTTGGCGTCGGAGCGAAAGGTGAGACGTTCGACTATGTGATCGCTGGCGCTGGAACCTCTGGGCTTGTGGTCGCAAACCGACTGTCTGAAGACCCGAATATTCAAGTTGCGGTTATTGAACCGGGCGGTGATGTCCGCAATAACCCCAACGTCACAGATGTCACAGCTTTCACGAGTGCCTTTAACACCGCGATTGATTGGCAATACAGCACAACACCACAACCTGGAGGCGACAACAAGTCGATCCCTTTTCACGCTGGTAAGGCGATTGGCGGAACTAGTACAATTAACGGTAGGGTTCGTGTAGTCTCGTTGCTGGATTCCAATGGGCTGATTGAACAGGTATGACCTATATCCGGGGCGACAAAGCCGAATTCGATGCTTGGGAATCTCTTGGGAACGATGGTTGGAACTGGGATACACTTTATTCCTACATGAAACGGGTCGAAAATTTCACTCCGCCTACTGAAGCTCAGTCTGCTGCTGGGGCAAGCTTCGATGCAGAATGTCATGGCGATAGCGGACCATTGAAAACGGGGTTCCCATTCCAACTTATCAACGGCAGTTTCCACGAAACGGCTCAACAGGCCTGGGAAAACTTGGGCTATCCATTGATTCCAGATGTGAACGGCGGAGAAACGCGTGGTTTCAGCATTTGGCCACAGACATTAGATCGAGACGCCAATATCCGGGAAGATGCGGCTAGGGCCTATTATTACCCCGTTGAGAAGAGATCTAATCTCAAGATTATCAAGGGAACTGTGACAAAATTGACGTGGGCCGATCCGACGACCAATAGCGATACGCTAACAGCAGATGGGATCGAATACCTGGACGCTAACGGCAAGACAGTGGCCATTACCGCAACGAAAGAGGTCATACTCTCGGCCGGGGCTGTGAGAAGCCCGCTAATACTCGAAGGCTCTGGCGTCGGAAATCCGGAGTAGGTTCACGCTCCATCTCATTATTCGTATATATTAACGCAATTAGCATTCTTGAGAAACTTGGTATAGAGGCGAAGATAGAACTCCCAGGGGTTGGAGAGCATTTGCAAGATCAACCGAACACAGTCATTGCGTATTCCTCGACGTTGAATATGGCAGGAACTGTTCCCTACGCGACTTTTGCTTCGGCCGAAGACATGTTCCGCGATCAGACTTCCACCATAGCGGCCGCAACAGAGGCGAAGTTGTCCGAATGGGCCCAGAAAGTCTCCGGCGCCAACAACGGAGCGATCAGTGCTGCTCAGCTGGAAAAGATATTCCGCATACAGCATGATCTGATTTTCAAATCCAACGTCACGGTCGCCGAGACTTTAACGGCGGCCGCTGGTGACGTCGTCCTCTCTGCTTTTTGGCTTCTTCTGCCTTTTTCTCGAGGTAGTGTCCACCTAAAGTCGGTCGACCAAATCAACGATCCCGCAATCGACCCGAAGTACTACCTCATTGATTTCGACCTCTCAGTCCAAATCGGGCTTGGGCAGCTTTCTCAGGGGCTCTGGTACACGAGCCCGATAAGCGACTTGGTGAATAGCAATCTGGTTCCAGGGGAGGAGGTATTACCTCGCAACGCTACAAACGCCCAGTGGGCGACTTACCTCGCGAGTTCTCGTAAGTCTACCATGCATATAGCGAACTAGTTGACGTCGGTGGCGCCAGACTAACCGCACCCGTAGTTGCACCGAATCACCATCCCATCGGGTCTGCTTCAATGATGGCCCGTGAGCTTGGAGGGGTCGTCGACTCCCAGCTTAAGGTCTACGGCACTTCGAATGTTCGGGTCGTTGACGCTTCTGTGCTGCCTATGCAGATGAGCGGCCATTTGACGGCCACACTTTACGCGGTAGCCGAGAGAGCAGCGGAATTTATTAGAGATTCGTAGATTATAACCTCTTTTAGGTTGGGGCACGATATATTTGGTTACACATTCTTACCTACATCTTGAAGCTTTATTTCCGGCCTATCACCACAGGACGTCCGCGTCGCACAGCTTGGAATGTATAAGCCACCACCGCACCGCATCTTTGCGAAACAAAGTATAATTAGCGACTGACCACTTATAATCATGCTGCATATTCCTCTACGCGCAACACTTGGCCCCCAGATATGTATGACATGAGCCTCCCGGTAATTACCAGGATTCTCCGACCGTGATAGGACCGTAGATGTCGTACAATCTAAAGTCCAGTGCTTCTGGTTGGCCTGAGAGTCGTGAAGTCCTAGGCACTCATAGGTATAAAGATTCATGCATATTCTGCTCATTGTGTGCCACGGCCCTTCCCGTACGATTTCATATAAGCCTTCTTTACCTTCTAACATCTCGACTAAGTATGTAGAGAGCGGTCATAGTTTCGCATACGACAATTATTAATGATAGCCCATCCCTTCGCGCCCCTCTATTATGGTTACGGTAACGTCCTAAAGGGCTAAAAATTATTTCAACAGAGATTGTCAAGATGGAGGTCAATGATCCTGGAGATGTCCGTAGATCGTCATCTACTCGATCAACGGCCAGTGCTTGGACGGAGAGGACTCTTGCGGGGATGGGGATAAGCAATGGTAATACACGAGTACCCACGAAAAGAAAATTGGTAAAGTTGGTATTGCATCAGATCCGCCTTGACTAACATGAGAAGTAGGACAAGCAGACTCGAGTAGCACTATATCTAACACGAAAAGCAATATAGAATTTATTCCCTTACAGGAATGGCAGGCCATAGACCAGGGGTCTTATATATGTCCAAATAACTCCGTGCCCAACGGTATGCAACAAAATAACCAAGGCCAAGAAGGTCTAGGTAGCCACGACGGAAGCCCACCAACCAGGAGGTCGCACTTGATAAGGATATGGTGGCTTGAGATCGTCAGATGTCTTCTCGTGGCTGTGATGATCGCCGCCCTTGTAGGCACGATCTTCCCCTATCGGGGCCAGCCGCTCTCCCGATGGCCGTACAGCCTGCCTATCAACACCATAGTTGCCTTCTACGCTGAGGTGATGAGAGCAGCGATGATACTTGTACTCGGTGGATGTAAGTAGCGAATAAAGTCCTATCCAATTGGAAAACTAGCAGTATCTAAGCATTTTCTTCAACTCTTAGGTCTGAGCCAGTTGAAGTGGAGCTGGTTCACGCAGCCGCGTCCTCTGAGCCATGTTGAACATTATGACAACGCATCCCGCGGACCGTGGGGATCTATAGAACTACTATGGGCTATACGTTTAAGGTATAATTCTACTAGATACCTAGTATGTCTATGATCGAGTGGCAATGATCTAATGGTCGGCTTCCCATAGGGCTCTACTGCCGTCTTTAGGTGGGATATTGATGATTCTATCACTGCTGATAGTCCCTCTTACGTGAGTCCAAGTTCGAGAGTATTAAGGCACTCGCTGACGGATCCCACAGGCAGCAAGTTGTCCAATTCTATTCCTGTACGGTTCTGGACGCCGGAGTCAAGGCCACAATCCCACAGACAAATTACGCATCTGCTGAATTGTCACAGCATATTGGTGCAGGCTTGAATAGCATTGGAATGGACGTCCAAGCCGTAATGAACGGTGCGGTATACGACAGCGAGCCGAAGCAGGTATCTTACGTCTGTCCGAGCGGTACCTGCACCTTTGAGGGAGTATACCATTCGATGGGGTGGTGTAGTCACTGCAAAGATATTTCAGATCAAGTTGAAATCCGTTCCTCACACACTAACATGGGTTCTAATATCAACTTCACTTTGCCTTCTTCGAACCTAACTGCAACAGTAGGGCCCCGCACATTCGTGATGGGACAGAGGAACCCAAACAACCCAGTACAAGTGATACTGGGATTGGGTTTAAGCAATGAGACTCATGGACTTCCACTGCCGGATACATCATGGGGTCATCGAGGTTACGGAGCTGCAGAATGCAGCATATCAGCGTGCGTTAGGAGCTTCAGCAGCACGGTCGAGAGCGGTAAGTTGACGGAGAATCTCGTGTCTACGTCGGAAACCTGGAATCAGGGTCAGTTATGGTTCAGCTCCATCGATGTCTCATGTCTGAATCCTACCGAGACACAGGCGCTACACAATGCTGGGTATGATTTCGATCCAAAAACGACGTCATGGATCGCATACAACTTGTCGGCGCTCGCCGAAGAGGCTTTCAACCCAACAGTTCTCAACGGGACAAAAACGACCATACGTCCAGAATGCATCTACCAGACGTATCAAGGAGAAGTGTACAGCTTATCTGCGTATATTGGAACCATGTTCACTGGTGCGGTCAGCTACGGACCAGGCGCTCTCTCCGGCCCGTCCATCCTTCAAACAATCTTTAAGGAAGGCAACGTCACTTTTTCCACGATTGATGACACATTCAATCGGCTTGCGCAAGCACTCACGGTATGGACTCGCGAGCAGGGCGGTAACGTGACGGGGCTGGTTTATAGGAGCGACACGTGTGTCGGCGCCCTGTGGGGCTGGCTAGCATACCCGCTCTCCGTTACGATCGGGACCATGGTCCTTCTGGCATGGACGATCGACCGCACAAGGAGGGAGGAGGGTAGCGCCCAGGACTACAAGTCTTCGCCTCTCGCATTGCTCTTTCACCGCCTCGGGGGTGTCGGCAGCGAGGGGCCAGCCACGGATATCGAGACTAGGGACAGACTGCAGAAGAAGGCGAAGACAATGAGAGTCGTGTTCCAGGGCACCAACAAGGTATGGCGCTTCATCGAAGTTGATTAGGTCTTGGTTACTAGTAGAGCCAGAATGATTCCATATCTTGGTAGATGGTACTCGTGGACATAGTTAGATTTCTCGTAATACATGTACGTAGAATCATACGCCGGAAGGGTTTTTATTGTGTAATAATTCGTTTATCGCGTGATTGGTCAGCCAAGGCACAAAACAGACCCAGCTTGATGCGCCGAGAGCCACCATAGCCAAACAAAGGTAATATGTTTCCATTCTGCATTTGATTACTTTGACGAAGCAGAGACCGAGAGATATATCCGCCGACGTTGACAAGGTGAAGAAACTTGAAAGTCATAGCTTCATGTACGTGCCCCCTTAACCCCGCGTTAGGTCCGTTGTAGGTGAGTTACTAAGCGCCTGTGGGGTAGCCTAGAAACTTTTACGTACTGGGAGCTGTTAGCGGTCATAGTGATTCCAAACAACTAACATTAGCGCAGCCCTACATCAACGTCAAAAGGGAATGTTAACTAGATGATTAACAAGATCTCATATTCATGGACCGCGAGATGTGGAATCATGGGATTATTAATGCATTGACACAGTTTCAATTGACACCTACATGTAGCTTAAGCCAAGAATTAGATAAATTGAGAATATTTATACGTTCCCAGCTTCCCGTACATGATCGAGTACCAGGGCTAACAACAGCAGCAGAGCTACCCTCGAAACATATTATTACCATGGCTGAAGAGAAAGTAAGTCCCGAAACATTGATACGAACTAGATACGCGAAAGCTAAAAGAAACTAGTTTACTCTTTACTCATTTGTCGGCGCCCAATGGGTTGGTGTTGCTCACCTCGGATTGGTAGAGAAGGGTTTCAAGCATGATGACTACGAGGTCAAGGAAGTCGATCTCCGTGGGCTCGTCAATTCACCTATGGGCCCTTAGCATATAGCTGACAACAAGCTACAGTGACGGCTGAGAACTTTGATCCTGAATATCTCGAGATTAATCCCAATGGCACAATCCCCTCTTTGACTTCGCCCTCTGTAGCTCAGCCACTCATCGAGAGTGTCGACATTTTACGGTTCCTCGACGAGGCAAGAGGCAAGTCGCTAGTCCCTAAGGACTTCGCATCCAAGGAAAGGATGCAAGAGATCATCGATCTCGTCCATTCTGACGAAGTCAGCACGAACTTGATCCTACTCCAAGCCCGTGACCACGAGGAGATGAACGCGAAGAGGTCTAGCATGTGGAATGACTTTGTGAGCGCCCGACAGGCGAAGTTGGAGAAAGGGAAGGCCGCCCATCCAAACCACCCGTTCTACGGACCGAAGAGTGCGGAGAATAGGGCTCTCTATAAACTCTACACCTCACCAAGCGAAGATGAGCTACGAAGCTTTTATGAAACAACGCATGATATGTATCGCAGGTTTGCGGCCGGCCTAGACAAGCTTGATTCGTTGCTTGTTCTTCCATACGCGGTTGGCGAACAGGTTACCGAAGCTGACATGCATGTCGTGCCGTGGCTTTCGCATGCGCTGTGGGGGGCTGGTACGGAACCAAGTGATATCCAGAATTTCGGAACTCTTCAGGCCCTGATCCAGAAGACTGTACCGGGCTTCCGTGTTGGACCAAAAATAAAGGAGTGGTGGTCTAACATTGCCAGAACACACCCGTTCAAGGAGGTATACCCGCGTCTACACTAACGGCATTGTGGTTGCTATTGGGATCGGTTTGGGAAGAGTAGGAGAGGTAGAAAAGATCAATAGAACCAGACTTGCCGCAAATTCTCTGAGAATAACAGTGCGTAGGTACCTAATTAATCCACTTACGTGCAGGTTCGCTGTGGCTTCGCCCGGTATCACTGCATGTGGCATTGCTTGAGGCGTGACGTACGGGTACAATAACACTCAGCCACACAGAATGCGCCTGGATCGAAGGCGAAGGATAGAATTACCTTTAAGAAAATATCGTCGACGCCCGAATTACTTCGACGCTCTACAATCCATCACAAGGTGCATCTCGAGGTAAAATGGTTACTACATTCGATCCGGCGCAAGTCGCTTTCGAAAGTGCCATTCGAGACTTCAAAGCAAGTTTAGATGACGAAAAGCTTTACAAATCAATTTTGGAATCGAAATCGATCAACGACGTTTATGATGCTACGGATAAGCTTCAGCAAGAACAGGCCAGAACGGGGCACCTTCGCCATCTGTCCAAAATCGAGCCATATTTGAAGAACCTTCGAGAATATTCTGCAAGCATTGAAGTGTTTATCCAAGTGAAACCCGACATCATGGCCCTGATCTGGGGGCCTATCAAGATTCTTCTCCAATGGGCTAGCGTGTTAAAAACCTCGTTCGATGCCATCGTCAATACGGTCGCAGAGATCGGTACCCTGCTACCAGAGTTTACGCGGGTAATCGGCATCTTCGGTGATAATAAACATATGAATGATGTCCTAGCTCTTTTCTTTAAAGATATTCTTGAGTTCTACTCCATAGCTTTGAGGTTCTTCAAGCTTCCCCGTAAGTGGTCATGGGCTCCTCATACACCGAGTAGAAAAGTTGACGCTGTTCATTTTCCGACTATATAGGATGGAGATATCTCTTTGAGTCCCTTTGGCCGAGATACCGTGAGAGGATAAAGCTAGTCATGACACACATTGAGAGTCATGTGCGCTTGATGAGGAATGAAGTTCAACTAGAACATATCCAACGAGAACATGAAGCTCGGTTACGACAGCTAGAGCACTTCGAGAAGATGGAAAGGGATAACTTGCGAGGGGAGTACGAGCGCATCAAGACTGGCATATCCCCAAAGTCTTTCGACGACACCTTTTATCGCCTGGGTTGCCAAACCTATGAGGGCACAGGAGCATGGCTCCTAGAAGATGCAGCCTTTATTAAATGGCTCGATATATCAGATAGCTCAAGTAGGGTTCTGTGGCTACAAGGAATTCCTGGTGCGGGTAGGTTTTCGATCCTCTGCCTACACTGATGAGATGTTCTCCGCCAATAACATCGCATGCATGTAGGCAAAACTTTTCTCTCCAGCACTGTAGCGACTAAAACGCAAGACCACGGGCGAACCGCATTTGCTTTTCTCAGCCACACCCTTAGCAGCAGCGCAACCGCGATATCGGTAATACATTCGATTATATTCCAACTGGCATCAATGGACCTAGATCTACAAGCAGTTATTTGCGAATCGAGCCGGGAAACCCTTAAGAGAGATATCAGCGATGCAAGAGATCTGTTGTCGAAAGTTATAGCATGTGCTGGCCCGTCTTATGTCATTATAGACGGATTGGATGAGATTAGCGAGTCCGAACGGGGGAGACTCCTAGACCATATTCTCTATGTATCCAAAACTTGCGATGATACTAATATTCTCATCAGCAGCCGGCCAGAATCAGACATCGATGCAAAACTAGCCAGCGAAGCTACCATAATTCGTATTGAACGACGAAATACTGGAAGTATTGAAGCATTTGTGAACCAGTGGGTTCAACTGTGGTTCCTAGAACATGGAATTTTGCCTGAGGCGCAAACCGAGATCCGTAGACATTTAGCTCCGCTAGCCTTCAACTCCAAAGGTAAGACAACCCTATATTCACATAATATCAGTAAAGCTTACCATCATAGGCATGTTTCTTTACGCAAAAGTCGTATTAAGCATTATAGAGTATATGGACGACATTATTGAAATTTGTAACGAGCTTGTAGTTCTCCCGGAGTCCCTCGATGATGCGTAAGATCTCTTAGGACATTATAATCGGCTCCTTCTGATCTTATATAATAGATATCGCAGAATTCTTGAGCGTGTCAATACGCTGAAGCATCCGTCTTTAAAGGAAAAGGCCCGCTATATTCTTGGGTGGGTTGCCTGTTCGCCAAAGCCGCTTACTGTTCAAGAAATTCAGCAAGCTTTAACAGTCACCCCAAACAACAAAAAAGGAAAAGCCAGAGTTATCGGCAACCTTCTCTTGGTGAAAATATGCGGACCTATATTGGAAATTGTCGACGATTACGTACAGTTCGTCCACTTCACCGTCAAGGAGTACGCCTCAACGCCTCCCCCTCATTGAATAATTATTGCTGAACTAGAAGCAGATACATACTAAGTCCGAGGATACCCGGTTCCATTGACACGGCTGAAGCAACTCTTAGCTTAGCAATGCGCTGTATTACGTATCTATTTCAGCAACATCATAACCCTGACTTGATGGAAGAGGAGATACGTGGTAATGTTCTCAGTGGAGTCTATGTACTTCATAACTATGCGACAACCACGTGGCTCGAGCTTGTCGAAAAGTACGTCGATTTGAATCGACCACAAACCCTACCATCCGACTTAGTTGATACTATTATGACTTTTCGGGAGGAGAGGGATAATCCAGGGTTCGAGGAAGCTATAGATAGTGCTAGCTGGCCAAATCTAGTTGCCTTGAAGGATGCACAGCCCGAGGTGTATAAGTTTCTAGCTCAGGCATCTCAGTTCCGCCAGATCTGTTCTGCCTCAGAACACCGTATGCAACAAGGTATGGTACGGGACACGTCCGTCGAACCCCTTATACTAATTCTAGAAAGGCGCTCCGTGGATCGACCTAGACCCAACAACAACATCACAGATATCCGTTCGTATTCATGAGAAAATCAATAGTCTTCTATTGGACATGCGGGAAACAGATAAAGCTTCTCACTACACGAAATTTCAAAAGTGGTACGGTCGGTGTCTATTCAAGTGCCGATTTCTCCACTGTCCGGACCATCGTCAAGGATTCGAGACAGAAAAGGAGCGTGAACACCACGAAAAGAATCACGATCGACCGTGGAAATGTAGCGTACCAGGCTGCGATTACGCAGAAGGTGGCTTCCTTTCACGTAAAATGCGGGATACCCACCTGGATCGCTTCCACCAGGATCAGGGGAAACAAAACCCCAACTACTCGACTTCCGATAACGACGAGGTTCAGTCGTTATTGCTCGACTTGGTCAAAGCTAACAAAGTAGATGCTGTTCGGACGCTGCTGCCAGAATTTGGCAAATTAGGACGTGAGGCTCGGTTTAATATCCTTGGTACCGGAGCATTTTCTGGATCCCCAGCAATGGTTGGGCAATTAATATATTCCTTAAAATACGAATATTCGCAAAAAGTCAAGGTTTTGGGAATTGCTATTCGCGGTAATAACCTAGAGGTACTAGAGTTATTCCTTCAACATAAAAAATTAGATATAGGGCATGGAGATATGGTCGATGTATTCCCCCTTGTCGTCGCGTCCGAATCCATCGAAATACGCGCTTGGTGGGGAAAATGGGCGGACACTTTCATTGAAACTATTAAGAGCAAGAGATACAGCACAAACCAACTTGCCAACTTTGCTTGCTTAAAGATGAAGCCAATATCATCAACCGCCTCGATCCCACACAGAGAACAATTTCTCCTCGACCATTGGAACAAATTAGATTTCCTCTATTTACTCCATCTCAAGGGGGATTTTCTGGGAAACGCATTAGCGGCAGTTGCTTCAACAACTCAGTCGATCAGGCTCGCAGAGTATCTGATTTTTCATGGGGCGAATATAGAATATCAAAGGAGCAAAAGATATCCGACACCGCTGCAATATGCTGCAAGAGTTGACTCTGCACAGGGTGCAGAAATGATGAAGTTCTTGCTCCTTCATGGGGCGAATCCACAACCAACTACGGATCGTGGAAGTATTATTGATGAAATAGGCGTCAAAGGGATATCACGATGGTTGAATATGACCTGGGATGAGCTTGTGGAACAAACAGCGAGGGAAAGAGATAGTATGAAATCTGGATCTAGCGCTACTTAAACAAACACAGGATGAGTACCGGAAAGTTATCCTCGTAGCCCTTGTGGACGGAGTCATCTCTTCTGCCGGGGAATTCGCCCTCTTCCTAGGCAGGATGGGCAACTAGAGACAAAGAGTTCCTCGGATATATAAACCTTTAGTTCTAACTCGATGGGATAAGGCCCCTTGCGCAACAGCATAATTATCTCCTGGATTTCTTGATCCGACTCATGACCATGAGTAGTGGCAGCAACCAGGATTTCAAATTGTCTATATATTGGAGCCCATACTGTGTATAATCCAGTTTATCTTTCATCTACTGAGCACCTAGTCCCCACAGGAATTTATCAAGCGTGCGACTTAAATAACTCTTGGAGTTTCTAATGTATAATTAGTACTTCACTAAGACCGTAAGAATAATAGTAACTTACTCTCCACCTCTGGGCATCGTGGTCTATCAATTCGCTCTTGGGGTCGATAGATCGAGCAATGAGCCTACGCTTGTCTTCTTGTATCCATTGGATATACTGCTCATTAGTCAGATAACTCGAAGTTCTACCAGAGCGAATATTAGGGCCCAGGTTATCCCTCACTAACCGTTTCGATAGACATGGGAACGATATATCTGGTTATTTTGACAGGTCTTTCTTGTCCTATACGATGCACTCGATCTATCGCTTGGGCTTCGACCATCGGATTCCAGTGCGGCTCCACCAAGTGAACATGGCTGGCAGCTGTGAAATCAATACTAGGAATAAGTTAGTGGAAAAGTATTTTGGCATGTGCAAGATGTTATCAAACCCTTCTCCAGCACTACCAATACTGGCTAGCATGATTCGACAATCATCCTCTTTATTAAATATCCGGATAGCCTCACTTCGGCGCCTTAGGCTTGTATGACCATCGATTCGTTGCCAACCAATACCACTAGAACGAATGGCTACTTCGATTAGGTCAAGCATCTTTGACCACGATGTAAACACAACGCTAAAAAGGGGTAAGTGAGTGTACCTGTATAATAGGGGAGATAATGGTACCTTTTGGCAGATTTCGTACAGTCTCGTGTTGACTGTTCTGTGTAGAGGTTTCTCAACAAAGCCTCAACCTTAGCTGACGGCGAAGTAGATCGAGTATGTAGCCATGGTATTATATTGGTTGGCTCCGGAGGTGGAGACGGCTGAGAACTTGGACTGTTGCTATCCCTTCTAGATTCATCCTCATATGAGAAAGAACACGAAGTACACACATATCGGTTACTAACGTCCTCTGTTGACCCCGGATCTAGAGACCCGGACTCCTCGAGGTCCTCTCCACAAGTACGGCACCCATTCTTGTAGCTCTGCATCATTCTCCAACTTTCGGAAGCATCTTCCGAGTTCTCGTAAACGTTTAGGGCTGACTGGGGAAGAAGACTCTTACCGTGGTTGCAAATAAGCCGGAGACAGGTTATCAATGATAAAATATTGTCCTTCTTGAACTCATCAGTTCCCCTTGGGTTTCTACTACTAGAGCAGCCAAGTAGAAAACTAGATATTCTTTTCTCAAAGAAATTGTAGAGCTTCTGATCTTCTGTATGTAGCGCCACAAATTCAATTCGCTCGATACGCTCTGGAAGATCAAGTGATATCGAAGACGTCTTCTTCGTGCGCCGAAGGCAGGTTGCGCTCACGAGATCCTTTAAATTCCGCATGCCGTTGGATTGGCCGCTCTTTACTGGTGATACAATCCAGTAGTTGAATAGAGATTTTTGGGTGAACGGATAGACACCCAAAAAGGTAAGCAACGCTCCAAAGTCATCTAGCGAGTTGTGGATTGGTGTCCCTGTCAGGCACCATCTATACCTAGTTCGAACTTTGCAAACGGCTGCAAAAACTTGGGATGCCCGGTTCCGAATGTGGTGAGCTATACAAAATCAGACGAGTCGCCATCAAATATCGACAGCACTGACCTTCATCCAGCACAAGCCGAAGCCATAATGTAGAGTAGAGGGGACTTTCTTTCATATTGGATTCGGATCTTAGGGTTTCATATGTAGTCAGTACGACATCGGCGTCTTGAAACCCTCCCAATAGACGTTCGCGATCATGACCGTGATATATCAATGGTTTGAGTTGGTCCTCATGTATATGTCTGCCAACCACAATTAATAACCAACTAGCTATGAGCTAAGGTTCATGCGCCGGGAATTACCCTACCTTTGAATCTGACCTTCCCATCCGGATATCGCTTGAGTCGGTTAGCCCATATGAGCAATCACAAAGTTTGTCTATGGTTAGACTATACTTGACTTTGGAGTTATAATCAGAGTTGCTTTAACTGCACCGTCTGTAAGGAGAGATTCCTTGCCATGAAGTGCATCCAAAGACGAGCAGATCAAAGCCAGCGTGCTCATTGTCTTCCCCAATCCCATATCCTACATTTAGAAGACAATTAGCAAATGAATGACGGAATAGTCAAATCCAAAAAGACATACATCTGCGAGTATACCGCCGTTTATAGGCTTAGGGCTGTACTGGGAGATGCCTGTAACAATGTGGCGATACCTATAGAATTATTTAGACCCACACCCTCAATGATTCAAAATAGGGGGCCCCACGAAGTAGCAGTCTTGCTATTAGATACTGGGACCCAAAGCGATGGGAATTTCGGGCAATCCACAATGCCATATTCCTTTTCCATCATCATCCCGAGGGCCTGTAACTGGTGTCTATTTTTGTTAGTAACTAGTTAGAGTACAATGTCACCGGTATTCTTACGCCATGAGACAAGAGCGTAGGCGAGGACTTTGGCTCATGTGAACAGAAGCCCCCAAGCCATCAGCAGAGTCGAATACCCTGAATATTTGACTCTTTGTTGTCTCGCGCAACATGCTTGATTGATCTCTAGCCGATATATTCCCATCCAGAGACAAATCTTCCAGTCTTGGCATTGATCCTCCAGGGCGAATAAGATAGTGTGGGTTGTGGTATTCCACACTTCGGTCATATTCCGTAGCAAAAGGATGCTGAAGGTACAGATCTGCGTCTGAGAGGATGTTTCCGATAGCGATTCTCTCGGTTTTCATACCATAAACAACAATGCGTACGGAGCGTTCACTGGTTAGATCTAACTGATCACCCTTCCGCTTGGCGGCATTCGACTTAGACTTGGGAACATGAAGGGTAGCATCTAACCGAACGCTGCTATTGGGGTCTTCAAGGAGCTTACACAAAGCAGGTATATTGAGGATCCCTGCATACTTATTCGAGTCGCGAAAATAGAGCTTGAGGATGTCTCCAAACGGCTTGATAACAACTGGAAAGTTCTTTGGTTCTTTTTCGCCATTCACAGAACTAATAGGCGTTGTTACGATCTATAATTCGTCAAGTAGTTTCTTAGTTAGGACCGAGGCATTTTACTTACGACTCCAAGGCATATTTCATATGAGGCATCCTCGACATTGTCCTTGGTACTGTCGTGCATGAAGCTGTCGTCATGATAATGCGTTCCTTCTTCCAACTTAGGAGTGAATACTGTCGGTACTGGACTCTTAGCCTCGATGTGATTGGCTATAGATTGATCTCCCAAGAACTCTATGAGAGGTCTTTTAGCGACCGAAGTCGATCCATCCCCTTCCAGCACAAGCTTCCTCTTCCCAGTGGTTCTCTCTATATCCATCTCGCATTAGATGAAATGTTCAAGGCCCCTTCCGGATGGTAGATGTAAGCGTTCAACATGAGTGAGGCTGTTGCAGCATTTACAAAATTCGCCCAATCTTGCGGACACTGCCTCCTGAATGCTCAGCCACAACGCCATCCCTACAATCGGTCTTTTAACAATCAATTGATATGATCATGTGATTTAAGGAGGCTGACTGCCTGGGTACATATCAGGACCAACGCCAATCATTTGTCGACCTGTGTTGGCACGATGCTTGTGGATGACCACCTATTTAAGTACATATACACTTTGGCTATACGCTTGGGTTCTCTGTATCTCTTATGAAATCGGTGATGAGATTACTGTATCTCGCGAACTCGGCTTCCATGAAGTCATCGCTCGACTATTTCGGCGATACCATCCTGTGATGTCTCTTGGTGCTTTAAGTGTCGGTACGTATCCAGTATGTAATTAAGAACTTTCTGTCCTTCTTCGCTCTAAGCCGATGCGGCGTACGAGGTAAAGACACAACGTTACGGTTTGTATCTTGCTAGAGGTAAAACTTCTAATGCTCCGAGCTCATGTCAGAGCCTGTGCGGGGACCGATATGGAGCCCCTCATGTAATAGGTATCATGTCCAGCTTAGTAAGCCAAGCGTTAGCTGTTCTGCTGTGGCTTGGAAATAACTACCTAGTTGACATATTCAAGTTCACAACTCAAGCGAATACCACCCGATGGCACGCAAGAGTAGCCTAATGCGAGGAAGCTGACCCTCTTAAGTATAATTCATAACATTCTCAATAGCAGCAGACTAAACTAAGACCCCGTAGCTAGTTCCTTCTCCGCCTCGCTAGCCTTTGCGACGATTGTGTCCCGCTCCTTAGCAGTATACACCTTAGCAGCGACAAACGCGTCCGCAGTTGCTGTAACAGCCTTAACGAACGCGGCGTGCGAGGCAAACGGCGCATGGTCCCAAACCAGATCGAGAAATGTCGGCCCATCTGTACCCGGTGATGGAATCCCCGTGACCGGTACATCGTACTTTGGCAAACCGTCATTACGCTTACGGTTCGGGACACCAGTATCGATAGCACCGAATACGATCGATGGTTCGACGCGTCGAAAATATGACGAGACCGCCTGCGTATCGCTGATATAATATGGCCGTACGGTCAAGCTACCACTCTTGCTAGTGAAGACTGGGTCACCAGATGCCGTGGTACGCGTCTTCGTGATCGCCGCGCGTGCGTAGTCGCCGTCTAGCTTCAGGTATCGATATAGCGACATCTCCCAGAAGCTACCGCTGCCACCGCGCGGGGTTCCGAGGATCTGCAGAAGCACTGGTCCCCACATGATTGACTGAGTGTCTGGGCGGTCGAGAGCACGCTCAGTTCGGATGGTGAACGGCATTTTCACTTCGATCACGTCGCCTGTCTTCCATGTGCGGCTCAATGTCAAATATGTGCCGGGCTGTGCTTCCTCGCTGGATTGAGCTTCCCCGTTGATGGTAACCTGGAAACCCTTGCGAACCCAACCTGGGACACGGAGTTTGATGTCTAATTGTCCCTCTCCTGTGATGGTGAACTTGGATGTGTCACCTCGAGGGAATGCTGTCTCTTGCTTGACCGCGAAGCCTTTCTCGGCCCAGTTCACTGTGGAAGGAACGTACAAATTGACCCAGAGTGCAGATCCGTCCGCTGAGCGCAAGTAGACAGTCTCCTGATACTTGGTATGGCTCTCCATCCCAGTACCACCGCAGCAAGTACCCGTATTGCCATAGTCGCGGTTGGCACCTGGCCCTAGTGGCTGGAAATAGGTGAGCTGGGGATCACTGGTGCTAGTCGTGTCTGCACGCGACCCCGAGATCATATTGAACAGGCCACGCTCGTAATTGTCCATGTATGTCGCATTGTGCTCGTGCATGAACAAGTTACGGGCCAGCTTGAGCAAGTTGTAAGTTGTACATGTCTCCGCGCCGCCCTGGGCAACAGCATTGGCGATGTTATCCCGGTTCTGGAATAGCTCCATGTTGTTGTTAGAGCCGGGATAGTTACCGCCGGTGCCACCCGTAGCAAACTCACGATGCGGCACCACCCAGCCATAGAAATTCTTCGCTGCGTCGAAATACTCCTGATCTCCGCTGTGTTCGAAGATTCTCATGTAGCCGATGAATTGAGGGACATGCGTGTTGGCGTGTAGCCGCTCTGGCCGGCGCCTACCTGGTATTTTGTCCTTCGGTACAACTAGGATATCCCGATCCTCTACAGCCGCGCCAAAAAGAGACTCTCGGTTGTCAAACGCCTTAGCAGTTTGCAGGTGACAGGCGTCTCCTGTCAACTCGTAGATTTCCGGGAAGACCTCGTTGGCCCCGCCGAACTCGCCGGCGATGTAGAGATCCCACATATAGTTGAGATCGTCTCTTGTCAGATTTCCCTTATATCCGGGTTGGTTTTTGTCGCCAATGGTCAGCGCGAGGTATGCCCAATCGGCCATCTTCACTACAACGTCAAGGGCCTGCGAGTTGTTGGTGTTATAATATGCGTCCAGCAGACCCCGCATGATCTTGTGCTGCGTGTACCAAGGCGCCCAGGTGTTGGTATCGGCATTCCCCCCGTAAACTGCCCAGCGCGGCGGGCCAAGCCGCAGAACTGTGTCTTCGGGAAGCGCGCCTAAGTAGCCAGGATGCGTAGGGATCCAACCAGCACCAGAGCCGCTCTGGCCTACTACCCCGGCATCCCGACCATTAGATGAAGAGTCTTTCAAGGTGGTGCCGTTTTCCTCGTCAAACTTGTACCAAGCAATATTCCCTCCGCCGGTTGAGCCGGCTGCCGAGGTTTGCATTGACTGGATCTCAGCGTCGCTTAGCGCCCGATCAAAGATATGGAATTCGTCGACGGTGGCGTTTAGGAGCGCATCGGCATACTGGGAGCGGCCAATCCACCGGTTTCCTGGGTTGTCGAGGTTGCTTGGGTTTAGTGTCATGGCCGTGTTCGTACCGACCACCTTGCCGTCAACATATAGGGTACCAGTACTGCCGGCGAGAGTAACTGCGATATGTGTCCATTTGCCAATAGCTATCGCCGTCTTGCCGTTTATCTGCTGTTCCTGGTCTGGGCCACCGACAGTGATGGCAAATCGCGGCGCGCTACCGGAAGACGGAGTGAGGAACATGTTGATCGTGGAGTCGTGGCCAAAGTCAAACAAGCGGCTCCAGGTTTGGGCGGAGGCCAGGTTTACCCAAGTTGCGATTGTGAAGTCGCGTAGCTGGTTAATTGTCTCCTGAGGTAGAGTCACATACTGGGTCGGGTTGACGCCGTCTAACCGTAATGCACTCCCGAATTTCCCCGGTACACGGCCAACCTGCGCGTCTCCTGGCTGATTTCCACCCGTACTATTGCCACCCATCCGAGCAGTGATAGCATCCTGACAAGCGGCGAGTTCTTTGACCATCCAGTCGAGCTTGGTCTTGAAAACCTCCTCGCCCTGGTCGGCGTATGCTTGGGAAAGAGCCGTCATAAAATGACCCGTCCAGTGTCCGCTAAGGAGCCCACCGTCTTCCCACCCGCCAGGAGGAGTGACACCTGCGGGGTTGGATCGGCCGGCCTGATTGTTAAAGAGGACCAGGAATTTCCGCTCATCATACTGCCGTAAGAAGTTCTTGATCCGGTCGCGCTTTTCCTGTAGTAAGCCGTTGCCAAGTCGTACCTGGTCGAGGCGGAACGGCCGCACTGGCGCAGTGCCGCCCGGGCCTGGGTCTGCAGGCACGTCCGCTAAAACGTCTAGCACAATGGCGCCACTGCCCACGATCGCGCCGGCTCCCAGCGCTAAGATCTGGAGAATCCGGCGTGGGTTCAGCGGACTATCCCTTAGCCAAGCCATAGAGACACTACTCTTAGAGCAACTGTATCAATTTCTTTCTCTAGGTGGAATTCTGAGAGTCGCGAAGGCGATACGGCAACACCACGTGTGGACATTTCGACTCCATGGCGGCTATAGTACTCGCGATCTTCTTATATAATCTTCCGTATATCGTACTATTTAAACCGAGCGAGGGGGTCTGATAAGGAGTTCTCCTCCGCCGACTGGTGCGGATGATAACATCCCCCATCCTCTTCCGTACCCCTCTCCACAGCCCACTCTTAATACAACATCATTTCTCCAAGTTCTCATCCTTGTACGACATTTAGTTCTTCCAAAGCAATCAATGATCCCATTGACTATAAGCGACTTGTCGATCGCTCGAATAACAAAGGCTTAGTTCCTGGTTATCGGGATCACATATCCACACCAATACAGGTCCACTCTTACCTGTACCTTTCTACTTATACACGAGTCTCATCACGAGATGACCTAAACATACATGCTTTCCTGGGGTATCATCGCTGCACATACCCCAGATATGAGGGTAGTAGTCGCCCTTGTCGGTTATTTCAGGAATAGATGATTAAACCCTGGTAACTTGAGAACTACCCAATCAGCCACATTTACTAGCTGGCCATTGCCCGGAACAGGTAATGGACGGCCTTCGCGAGCTACGAAATAGGGACTTATAAGGCAAAGCCTCCAGGTCGTCTATAGCCGATGTGAAGCGCTTCGAATAGAGGTTAAGTATTGAAACCGCCTTTACATACGAAGCTACAAGTGCAGTCATTATTCGCCTAAGCAGAAAGAGCATACAATGACTCAGAGTTCATTAACGTCGTGGCTCTAAGTTTACAATAGTAAACCCGAACATAATACTATTTTTAACCCAATGAGGGCCAAAAAACAGCTGCTTATATCTCAACCACGTACTGATGAGCTTTCTGAGAATGTTCGCTCCGTACACCGATATCCAGTACGAATTTGCCACAAACGGAACTGAGATTGGAAATACGCCAACGGTATTAGATGGTATCCCGCATGGCTGTCCGGACAAACTAGGTCAAGCGTGGGTATCCGATTAGGCCACACAAAAGACCTCTCGAGTAAGGCTACCAGTCTGTGCGTGGACAACGGCGAAAGCTTCTCAGCCCCCTATTCACGTGGCTAGGGTGAACAAACTCAACTTGAAACATCGCTCCCATTATATACATTCTTAGAGGGCGGTATAGGAGAATTATCGTTTCCAAACACCCTCCTGGCTACTACAATTGCCCGGCTGGGTTAATTAACTCACCACTTTGAAACTCCCGATATCCTTGAATTGGGGATAAACCGGTGTGCGGGTACGACATCTACCTTTGCAGTTAGGTAAGCCCTATCTAAGCTACTTTGCATTACTAGCACATGGCTGTTCTACGTGACTCTAAGGTGTGCCGGTGATCAAGGGTGGTCCTTCACTACTTCGCCTAATTCTAGTGCGTACTCGCGTTCTCACTCGTTTATGGCACTTTTAGAGGCACGACTTCGCCCACGAGGACTAGGATGACGATGTCGACTCCTTGTGTGCAACCTATATCATACCCCTTTTACATTCGTGGTCGTGTTTCAGGGGCCCCGTCGGCCAAGTCAATAATGGCGTTCGCCATGTTAATGAGCAAGATGTGCCCACCCGTCGGCTTATTCGGCTACCTTAAGAACGACAATGTCACCAGAGAGCGTGCTCTCGCACCCTCCTCCCCCCTTAATCCCCAAATACCAGTACGGGTTGATGGCCAGATAACTTGAAGACCCCATGATAGAATCAGTAAGAGCCTGGTTCTTTCTCTCATGATTCTCCCCGGCTCCCCTCTCGGAAGACCAACACGATGAAGTTCTTCCGCGACATCTGCCTCATTCCCATCGCTACTTACGTAGCGGTGGTGCTCGCAGGTCGCCCGGGAGCCAATGGAATCGGTTCCAGCAACGCAAAAGGCCATTCGCTTGGTGGCTCTAACCGCAACGGAGCCGGTGGCACCCATAATAATGCGGCTTCTGGCAACAGGAATTCGAATCACAATGGCAATGGGAATGCAGGCAGCCATGGATCCGGTGCATCCCATAATCAGGGACAAAATAATGTCCAAAGTTCACAAGGGATCAATTCCATTGTGAATGCCATACGTTCAGCTGACCAACAGGTCAAGACAGTGAATGTCGCAATACGAAACACGAAAGCCGGCGGCACTATCGACCATCTCGACTTCACATTACAGTCCTTAACACACACGATAAGAGCGACCTCTGCAGCGATCACTGCGGCAGGATCATTAAACTCTGGAGACATTCAATCTCTCAAACTAGCCATTCAACCGTTTCATCAGTCCATCGGAGGACTTATCTCGCAGCTAGTAGGAAGACGTGAAACCATCGCTCAGCTTTGTGCGTGTCGGGCTATACAGGGTGCTCTTAACAATATACGGAGCTCAACCCGTGTCATGTTCGACGGTATCAAGAACCGCGTGGGTCAAGGTGGATCTCCTCGTGGCGCCGGTCATGGTGGTGGTCGCGGCGGCCACGGTTTTAGCGGCTTGAGCTCCTTCGACACTGGCATAGCCAGCTTCCTCAATCATGGGTATAATGCATTTGGCTTTGGTAATTGTATTGTGAGTGAACTTGAAACGTATTCTTAGGACTTTTCTGCCCCTCATAAGGCACCACGTCTTCCACCAAAGAATCGAATAACCCAGAAATCAAAATATACTGACTTCGGATATATATCAGGACATTCAAGCTTTCCCTACAGAAGTTAGTTCCTACTACACGTCCGAGACAAGCACTTGGCCGCTTTCGACTTGGACATCTTTCGCGACAGTAGTAAGTCTTCACCCCTAAGATTTCAGTCATAGCTCATATTCGTGACAAGTACTAACTTGATACCTCTGGCAGGTGGTTACTAATACGGTGTACGAAACGGTAATAAGCACTTCATGGGTATCTAATACGGTAAGCCTCTCCTGGCTAATATTCGGCAGCCACTGACTAACTGTTAATGCTAGTATACAATCTATAATAGCGAATATACGTCCGCCACTTGGGGGACTCTATCCGTATGTAGCACGAACCACCCCTTCTTGACCCTTCCTTCTGAGACTTCATCTAACATTTTAAAGACCCAAACCTACGGCGGTGGATATCAGGCGTCAAATGTGCCTTCGGGTTCCGGCTACGGAGGAAACAGCGGAGCGTCGAACACATACGGGTCAGTAACCACTAGTATTGGTACGGCTCCGTACTCTTCAAGTTTTACTAACACTGACATGAGCCGCGCCTCAGCCACCAGCACGTGGACAACTAATACTATTCCTTCTTCGAGCTATTCAACTTGGAGCTCGTATACATCTACATACTACACAAGTACTTACACTAGTTTCACTTATACCACATATACCAGCAATTCGTTTTCTTCGTATAGCCTTCCGAGCACATTTTCAACTACCTATACTTCGTATACTACGTATACCTCATTCTCCACATCATACCCATCAACTTTCAGCTACAGTATAACAACTACACTATCAGGTATGTCAATTTCGGTGTTTTCCGCCACCATTTAAAGTATGCATCCCAACTAGCTAAAACAATGTAGGACCATCTACGTATACATCAACCGTCACAAGTACCATAACAGACTATTCAGTTTTTAGCAGAACTATCGGACCGAGTACATACACATCAACGTTGACAACCACTTTGACTAGCTATAGCTTGTCTACTTATACTTCGACGCTCACCAGCACGGTGACAAGCCTTAGCACTGAAACATATACATCGACAATTACTAATACACTTACAAGTGTCGGGGCTGGAACGGGATTGAGCATAATTACATCGATCTCCCCCGGCACTTCGATATTCACTTTTACGATATCTGGATCGACTATTACGTTTGCCGGGCTAGTGACGAGTACCTATACGTCGACGTACACGAGCTCTGGCAGCACTTTTACGTCGACGTATACGAGAACGGCAATAGGGGCTTCTGGAGTCACAAGAAATAATGTTATTACTTCAACTGTTACGAGTACTGTGACGGAAGCAGTCACTGGCCTCTACACATCGACTTTTACAAGTACATATACCAACTCCGGTAGTACACTCACTTCTACCTTTACGACAACCGGGACGGCTACAATAGGGGAGCTTGGGGCGGGATCTGGAACCAGCACCTACACATCTACTATCACAACCACGTATACCAGTTCGGGGTCAACCATCACATCTACCTATACCACTACAGGAGTCGATACAGTCGGCGGCGCAGCATTTACATCTACCCTCACGAGCACGAGGACAAGTACCCTCAGCGGATCAGGATCCGGAACAAGAACCTTAACGTCAACTATCACGAGTACGCTTACATCTACTTTCCCCGGGGCGACGGCGGGTACAGTGGGTGGTTTTTCTGGGTCCAACTTCAACGGTGTAACATCTAGGTTAGGCACGGGGACTACTACCTATACGACTGTTATCACTAGGACTTCCAGTGGCGTGACCACCACGTTTACATCCACGGGCACGCGCACCGTGGTGGCAAGCCCGACCTCTCGTCCAAATACCTTCAACTTAAACACCAACGGCGGGACATTCACTTACACTCGGTCCGGTTCCGTTACTGTCATTACGGTCGATTCGACTGGAAGGGCAGTATCGGCAGTCAGTGGACGGACTGCAGGCCCCACAAGAGGGAGCGGGGTGTCAAGTAGGACTGCGAGATTCAATACTCGGAGTAATTCAAGTTTTGGAGGCGTCACGGTCACTGTCACCAGGGACCCAACCACTGTAAGACTCACTCGCGTTTCCTTTCCTATAGTATCCCTCCTAGGCATTCGGTAGTCCCTGCGTACTTCTAAAGCGTGAAAAACTAACGAGCAACCATAGACTTCCACACCCTCAGCGTCTCGGACAACTACAACGACCACCATAGCCACTAGGTCAAGGGGAGGTAGTCTACCCGTGCCTAAGTCCAGCGCGTTACTTCTGGCATGGGCACTATTTGTCGGCGTTATAGAAATC
This sequence comes from Hypomontagnella monticulosa, assembly GCA_902825475.1. NCBI lineage: Eukaryota > Fungi > Ascomycota > Sordariomycetes > Xylariales > Hypoxylaceae > Hypomontagnella > Hypomontagnella monticulosa. The sequence continues at coordinate 295,284 of CADEBF010000011.1, read as the reverse complement.
TTGCTATGATGCAATCGGACTTTCGAGGGTATATAGGGACAAGAGTACCTCGACTCTGGTGTCTGTGTACCTTGGCTATCCCGTCCCTATTCGCAGAACAATGCGGAGAATGAGGAAGGCATCGCTCCCCTCTTATGTATGAAGCAGTCTGGCGGCACCGTGGCGTATAGCAGAGAAAAAAACCTTGGTAAGATTCTCTCAAGGGACGAGGTTTGCTGGATGAAGTAATGACCCCTGATTCTAGGGACTTGGATGAACTCGCAATGAACGTTGGTATCTCAATTTCTTGGCATGGTTAGATAGATGATGGTAGTCTAGGAGTTTAGTATGCATTTTTAGGTAGATTGGTAATGAGGAACTTGTAAATTCAATGTCAAGTATCGCAATTGCGTGACCGCTCTCCCTCGGTTGAGGGAAGGATATGTGATGCAAATAGTCGGAATATCGCTATATGAGGGATAAGCTTGTGTACACCACCAGGGGTAGGCAATAAATCCGAAAGGATCATACATCTCATTTCATGCATATGAGCCATGCTGACATGTAGATATCGCATATTAACCCCACGAGAGTCATTTAGCATAAACTTGCCGAGAATTATTCCATGATAAAGTTCTTTCGTAAATCATAGCATCAGCGTGCGAGCTATTTAAGAAGTTAATGAGCCGAAAAATGCATAAATCACACACATGAAAAGAATGTAACTCTACACACGTACCTACTCCAAGACAACAACAATAAGAAGCAATGGAATATCGTACTTCTTCAAGAAACCCCCGCACGATATCGGTGCAGATAAGTAATCACATACCTATTCCAGCCTAGGCGGTCCTACACTATGCAGGCGACATGACACCGCAGATAGGATATCTTTCTCGCTGCCAATGGCGTCAGCCTCTTATGACAGCTCATTACCGTTTACGGCCATAGCTAGCGGGAGCAAGCTTTGGCCCGGTAAGATTAATCCATGCCAGGTACCCGGGGGCGATTATGATGACTCCGCTTGAGCTATCTTATAAGACGCGACGCAGCGGCCGATTTATTGCATTCTTTCCTCGCTCGTCACGCGCCGTCCCTCAATTGCGCTCATCATGTCTTCCTTCGTGCGACCACTGCTTCTCGTGGCTGCTGCCTGCCATGGGTTAGCCCAATTCGTTCCGGCGCCGACCACGCTCAAAGAAACCATTGGCTATGCTGGGGTTCCCGTTCGGTACAAGGAAGTGCCCGCTGGGACATGCGAGCTGGACCCCAATGTGAAGAGCTACTCGGGATATGCGGATGTGGCGGAGGATGAACACGTATTCTTCTGGTTTTTCGAAGCCCGCAACCAAGACCCCAAAGAAGCGCCGCTGACGGTCTGGATCAATGGTGGACCAGGCTCCAGCTCGATGATCGGCCTTTTTGAGGAATTGGGGCCGTGCCGTGTTGATTACTTCGGCAATGTTATCAACAACCCATATTCCTGGTCCAATGCGAGCAATATGCTCTTCATTGACCAGCCCACCCAAGTCGGCTTCTCGTACTCCAAGCCGTTCAACGCGTGGAGCTTTGAGGGGACTCTCGTGGCTTTGCCGGATGCTATGTGCCCGGATTATGCGGATCCTAGCACCTGCGGCACTTATTCTTATCCGAACATCACACTGACGGCGAATTCGACCACCAATGCCGCGCCTAACTTCTGGAAGACCCTGCAAGGCTTCATGGGTGCATTCCCGCAATATTCGCGAAATGGTTTCCACTTCGCAACGGAAAGCTACGGCGGGCACTACGGACCAGTCTTTAATGCGTATATCGAGCAACAGAACGCCAAGCACATTCCTGGCGCAAAGAAGATCGAGCTGGAGTCGGTGTTGATTGGGAATGGGTGGTTTGATCCGTACCTCCAGTACCAGGCTTATTACAACTTCACTGTCTTCCCCGGAAACACCTACGACTACGCCCCTTTCAACGGGTCTATGGAGTCTATGTTCTACAACAATTTGTACGGGCCCGGAAATTGTATGGACAAAATGAACGACTGCATTGCTACCGGCCTAAACCAGGTTTGCAAGAACGCAGACAACTTCTGCGCGAACTTGGTTGAGTTCGTGTATGACTATGTGCTTGGCCGAGACGAGTGTACGTAGACTTTAATCTGGAATACCCTAACGGTAACTTAAAGAAACATACTGACATAATATTGCAGACGACATGAGGGAATTAGTACCGGATCCGTTCCCATACAGCTTCTACAGAGACTACCTAAATACGCCGGAGCTACAAGCCGCCATCGGCGCATTCATCAACTTCACCAGCAACAACGTCGTAGGCGAAGCATTCGACAACACGGGCGACGACGCCCGCGAAATGGGCACGATCGAAGACATCCGGTACCTGCTCTCCAAGGGCGTCACCGTAGCCGTCTACGCCGGTGACGCAGACTACAACTGCAACTGGCTCGGCAACGAAGCGGCAATGGAGCGTGTAAACGCACCTGGGTTCGACGAAGCCGGGTACGTGGACATGGTCACGAGCGACAACGTGACGCACGGCCAGGTGAAGCAGGCGGGCAAGTTCAGCTTCACGCGCATCTACGAGAGCGGGCACGAGGTGCCGTTCTACCAGCCGCTAGCCTCGCTCGAGTTCTTCGAGCGCGTGATTAAGGGCCGCGATGTCCAGACTGGGAAGTCGGATGTGCACGCGAAATACCTTACCCACGGCCCGAAGAAGAGCACGTACCGTGAGGGTAACGCTACGATGCAGTTTGAGGTTCTACCTGCGAACGCGACGTATGATCCTATCACGAATAAGCCTGGTGGCCCTTGGCAGCAGTCCGTCCTCATGAAGAGAGGCTTCCAGGGCTTGAAGTCGCGGCCCGGACGCAGAGGCAGGTAGATGGATATACGTCTTATGAACATTTGGGAAGGGCTATAGCGAAATCTAGCGTTTATATAACTCGTTATAGCTATCTTAATGTCTTGAATATTTAATGATATTACCCTCACCCCCAGTAATGGGCTTTTCCTATCATGGATGTGATATCTAATAACTAACTTCTAAGTCCCGCATCGGTGACCCGATGAATATCAGTCCAGCAAATCCTCCCACAACCCTTTCAACCCCCTCCCCTCTATTCCTATATCTTCCTTACACCTTCCTCCTCCCCAACCACTCCCCCGCCGCCCTCCAGACACCTCTAGTCCCCTTCGCTATCTCCCGCCGCCCATCATATAGCGGGTACACAGCGACGGCGAAAAAGGAGAAGAACTGCCAAGCAATCGCAACACTCGTCCATCCCGCGAAAAACGGCCGCGTGAAGATGTAGTCCCGGTACAGCGGCATCGGCCACGCGATGAAGGTCACTAGTACGATGAAGATGAAGAAGGCCCATGCGATCCGGTACCAGCGTCGGAGTTGTTTGAGAGTGGCTTCGCTGAAGGGGTGCTGGATCTCGTCGAGGGGTATTGTGGCGGTGTTGAGTTTGTTGGTGGGGGAAAGTGTGGGAGTTGCTGTGTTCTTCTCAGTATCGGAGGCGGTGCTTAGTTGGGCGTCGATGTGTGGCTGTTTGCTTATTCCTTCCTCGTCCGATGTGGGAGCTTCGCGAGATAGATGAGCTGGTTCGGGGGTGACGAGGAGGTTACTGCTGCCCTCCTTACGCTCGAGCTCTTTCTTCTCGTCGCTGATAGATGATTGCTCTGATTCTTCCGCCGAAGATGCACCAATAGGGTCCACTCGATACTCGTCAGCAAGCTCGATACGGAGAAACTCACGCCAATCGAACTTATAAGGCCGATATCTAGAAATCAAAACCGAGTATATAGCCGGCGAGAAGAAGGATCCACACGCGCCATACAGCGCCGGCAATCCGGCCTCGGTAGTCTGCAGATTAATCACGCCGTAGAGCGCGTACGCTGTGCCCAGCCATATTGCGAGGCCCGTCAAGAACCCAAGGATCGGGGACAATATCAGCGCAAGCCGGGTCTGTCCGGACCAGCACAGCGTGAGCGCCAGGGGTATAATCCCCGGACACGACAAGATCGGGCGAAAGTAGCCGATCCAAGTCATATCAGCACCGCCATAATTCAGCGCCAGCGAAACGCCCGTGATGAAGACGGCGTGCACGACGACCGCGATGTGGCTCACGCGCATGAGCCGCTTATCGCTAGCTTTCGGGTTGATGTAGTTCTTGTACACGTCGAACGATAGGATGCTGCTCACGGCGATCATGGACGAGCTGACGGTCGAGGTCAGCGCCATAAAGAGCAGCACGAAGAAGGCCACGATTCCGTGGTCCCCGATCAGCGCTTTCACCGTGTATGGCATCACGAGCCCCGCGTTCACCTCCGCGCTTGTGAACGGCCCCGGGTACGATGGGAAGATGGGCGTGTTGTGGATCGCGCGGGCCGTTAGACCGATCACGGTGCCCAGCCCCCAGGGGATGCCGAAGATAGCAATGGCGGCAAGGTTGTAGCCCGGTACTGTGGCAGAGACTTCGCTGGCGAAAGACTTCTGCCAGAAAGCGGTATCCATAACGACGAGGGCCAGATTGCCAAATTTCAGGATCAGACCCCATATGATGGCGTCTTTAGACTTCATTGTTAGTAGTGAGCCCTCGAAGTTTCCCGGAATGTAATTTTCGGCCGCTGTTGCCATCACCTTGTCGTAGAGACCATACAACCCGCCCACGGCCTCGTGTGTCAGGATAGCGAGGGTGAAGTAGATGATGAGTATCAGAGCCACCACGGTGTGTAGATAATCGGTAAGGAAGGTAGCTTTAAGGCCTCCTACTGCAGTATATAGCACCACTAGCCGTAAATGTTAGTCAGTTTATACCCTTCAAGACTGGAGTCCGGTGATAAACTTACCGCCCAGAGGAATAAGAACAGTAGCAGCCACAAAGTGCATCCCTGAAATCCCAAAGATGAGCTGGGAGCCCGTAAGGATCATCGAGGCGCACCCAAACACGTTATTGGACAGGTTCAAAATGATGAATACAACATGCCCGATCTTTCCATATCGCATCTTGACGATCTCAAGCGACGTATGCGCGTATGGCACTCGGATTTTAGCTAGCACCCCCAAGGCGGCCATGAGCGCGATTTGAAAACACAGACCTGTCGCCCACCACTTACGGTCATCGTTAGCATCTCTCTTCCCGCATAACTCCCATTCCCACTCCTCTATAAACAACACTCAAACTCACCAGCGGCACCGCCAGCCCAAACCGATAGCACATCGCCGCCGCAAACACCGTCTCATTAATCCACATCCACGATGAAAACACCGCCGAAGCCGTAAGCCCGATACCGACGGAGCGGTTGGCCACCATGAACATCTCGGACGTGCCTGAGTCCTCGGCCAGGTACGCCTTTTGGATCTTGATGGCGACGAGGATCACGGCGCAGAATGCGATGCCGAGCCCGATCAGCAGCCCGTAGCCTGTGGACTGCGGGACTAGGGTTATCCCGTGGACGCCCAGTTGGAGTTGCGACATGGCGGCGGTTACTTCCTAGTGGTGGTAGGTATATGTTTGTGTTATGCGACTCCTAATGCTGTAGTTTGATAATTATCGAGTGGTTCACCCGGGTTACGTGCCACTACGTCTTACAACCTAGAAACCAAGGTCGCAAACAGACCAAAGCAACACCGGAGCAGATCATCTCTTATTAAGCTCCTCGCCTACGCACCTATCTATAATAGATATAAAACCTATCCCTCCGTTTTCGCCTCCGGATCGTCCCCGGGAGCATCTCTCCGATAGTATGTGCGACCCCATGCATCGCGTGTCACGCCGTGGGGGGAAGGAATTGCGTTATAGATAGTTCATTAACCGACCTACATACCTACATAAATACTACAGATCAAGAACCGGTTTACGCCGTGCGGGCGAGGAGAAATCCGAGTTTTCGGGAGCAGGCCACGGATAGGTAGGGGTCGGATGGCGTGCGAGGCGCATAAGATGACGGGACGAGCATGGCTGGTATGTTGTGTTGATGCGCCAACCACTCACAAATAGCGATTTATACGCACGTTCTATTATAGCACACAATTTTATATCCAGTTATTATATAAGAACTGGATCAAATGTAGCTAGATCTAGGTTAGAAGTAAAGGAGGAATAGTCAGGTTGATCATAATTCAACCTCCAAATACAATCATCAACTAGGTAGATGGCGTACAAGAGACTAGTATGGGAGAGGCGATGCTAGCAGTTATTAGTAAAGCTTCCCCCATTTAACTGCTTATTTTCATATATCCTTGAAATGCTTTGGGTATAGAGTTGATATGAAAGGACATTATACAATACCATCGGGCAAGGGCTCATAGAGCGATGAGGTAGGCGGTAAAGTCAGTGAAGTGAAAGCCAAAAGGTCGACATTAAGATCATTTATTCATTCGCAGTTCATCAAGCGCAAATAGTATCTAGCATCCCTTTAGATCCGATACCATGAGGCTCTCTTGCCATATGCACAACTAGGTAGTGGGTAATGGGTAACTGGTCTCTCTCACAAGTCCCATACCTCATTGAAATCTATGGGTGGTTCAGCTGCTAGAAATTATCTTCTCCAGCTCATCAGGGTCCTTGATCGCGTCTGTAAGGTTAAACGAGCCGTCCTTGTTAATGAGCAGGTTGTCCTCGATTCTATTCTTTCACGTTAGCAAGTCGTTCATTTCACTCGACATTCACCCAGTACCACAGGACTAGTTGAAAGATATCACATACCTGACACCACCGACATCCCAGTACTTATCCAGTACCTTCTCATCGATAAACTTCGAGTGCTTCGGATCCGTAAGGTAAGGTCGGATAATGAACTCGCAGAAGTAGATCTAAGCAGCCATTAGTCTTTCCCACATTAGTTAACAGCAGTGGTCATAGACAGCACTTACGCCCGGTTCGACAGTAATAATACTGTTAGCTGGTAAATTCTGCCTCACTCGCAAATACCTGAACATTGGGTCAGCATCCTCATAATTGGGGTGACCGCCGGTGTCGTGGGTGTCCATCCCGAGGTAATGCCCTAGACCGTGAGGCAGGAATGCAGTGCTGGTTCGGGCATCGAGGATCTCTTTCGGGTCGCCCTTGAGGATACCCAGGGACAGCAGGCCGCTAATAGCGACCTTATGGGCGAGAATGTGCACGTCCTCCCACGACACACCTTCCTTCAGCATGGCTATGCAGTCGTTCTGCATCTGGAGAACAATCTCGTAGATGGCGCGAGATTCTTCGGTGAATTTTCCGGAGATGGGAAATGTCCTCGTCTATAGTCTAATTAGCTCCGTACCCCTTTCCTAACAGGCCTCCAGACGTAATAAAATAGCATTAAATGCTACACCGAACTTACGATATCGGAAGCATAGCAATCCCACTCCGCGCCAGCATCTAGAAGTAACAGATCCTTGCCCGTCAAGTCCTTGTTATTGTGCACATAATGTAGAGTCGCAGCTGCTCGTCCACTAGCGACTATACTCGGGTATGCCTGCTTCTTGGCTCCCTGGCTCATACACGCGCCGATGAAAGCACCCTCCAATTCATATTCGTTCTTGGCGCTCTTTACCTTCTCAAGAATAGCCTTGTGCGCAACACCGCTGATCTCGTTGGCCTTCTTGATGAGGGCGATCTCGTACAGGTCTTTGACGACACGGCACTCCTCAATGGCTTCGCCAAGGAGAGTCATGTTCTTGTTCGTGAACTCTAGGAAAGACACGGAATCGGCCACACGATCGGCAATTGCGAAGACGGTAGACCCAGGCGCACCTCCGAGTCGGGCTAGTGTAGGGTTGAGCTCGGTTGAGGGGAGGACGGCATCGATATCGTACTTAGCCAGAGCCTCCTCGGGGGAAAGCGGTAGGCCAGACCAGATGACAGAATCGGGGTTCACGCGGGGGATGAAGAGGGTCGAGTGCTTGGTAGCGATATCGTAGACGAAGAAACAGTCGGCAATGTCAACGCCGGTCAAGTACATAAACGCTCTTCGTTGTCTACAATTGTCACAATGAGCAATGCTGGTCTTCATCAGGGACGCCGGGGGTATAATAGTCTTACCGAAAGGGAATCGGCTCATCACTATCTTCTAGCAGCGAATCCGAGCGCCCCTCCAGGTATAATACACCAGTAGCATCGGGGATCTTGGATCGGATATACTCGACTACGCGCTTCGCATGCGCCTTGGCCGGGTATTTCCTGCTCAGGATGGCCTCGACGTCAATGTTAGCCTTCGACATCGTGGATCTTGCTACGGTCGCTACGCCTCTCGTTGTATATCCGATTGTACCGGCGTGTAGGATGAGTTCGCGATATGAATGCGGGGTAGCTTTCGTATTCGAGGACAGCTTCGGCGCAACACGTGCCCCTCTAATACCCTTAGGAATCCCACCGGAACTGACTTTCGCGAAGGTCGAGCACGATAATGCTAACTCTGTTGAATTGAAATTCCTGGGCGCATAAGCTCTGAAGTTGCGAAAAGAGGTCGGTAGCATAGATTACGATATCGTCGAGAATTATGTAGATGGATAGTTTCTGACGTAGCGACGAGGGGTATAAGATAATGGCGGGTTGCTACGGCTAAAGAAGCAGGAACCTTGGTCTTGACAAATTATATCGACGATAAGGCAGGTATCGCCTGTATCGCCTTCCTCTTCAAGGCAAACGGCAGTTATAGCAACTGCGGGGCAGTAACAACGTTCCTTAAGTCACATACATCGACACCTAATTCATACTGTAGTACCTTGTAAAGAAGCAGAGATCTTATATATCTTCACTACGTCTTCAATTCAAAGAATCCACGCAAGTGTATTAGATATTTAAATATGACGACTATTATGCGACCACCATATTCATAACCCATACTTAGATTAAATATAAGCCATGGCAAACCGAATATCACAACCCTCAACCTGTTCAAAACAACTATGGATTAATGCTAGAGCCAAAAACAACCAGCAGTATATGCAGAGAATAAAACTCGGGTATCAAGTATAGATGAATGAATCCGTGCAGATAGATATGCTTCCCCTTGTCGATGATGCCATTCCATGAATGCTCTGAGAGAAACGTTTAGCACCTAGTTATTGCCGTATAATGCAAGCCCCAATCACGCCACCCCCTTCATGATAGGCAATATGCACATAAAATGGAAAAGGTCCAGTTAGACATTATCACACACATCCTCCTTAGCCCAGCATCGTGTCCTGTGGCTCTTGTCGACCGGCCTTAACATCCTCTAACTCTAGCGTCCGAGCGTCTGATTCGAACCAATTCGATTGAAATTGTGTGGCGTCTTCTCAGATTACACAACCTCCCTAGGATAAATTGCTCCACTGCTAGCGAAGACGCCCAAGGAATATCACCCAGATCCAGAATTCGTCCCTCATTTGGGCGGCGCGTCCAACTTCAGCGGTGGTATGGGCTCTTCTCCCGTCAGCGCGCTCTCGGCATCCGCTCGGCTATGGCCCTGTTTCAGCGTTTCCCAGTGATTTCTAAGGGTATCCTCTCCAATAACCAATTCAAACCCAGTCAAAAAGCAAAAGCTAATTTCGAGCCTCGCCAGTTCGATCTCGCTGACCCCGCCGACGCGGGCGATTTTCGCATGTGGGTAGCTCAAATCTTCAAGGGCCTTCATTGCGACCCTCAATCCGGCGAGAAGTAGACGGTGACAATTCCTCCGTGTAACCGGGATAGCTCGCTCTTCCACAGCAAGTCGGAAGATATAGAACGACGTAGCCAGGTACACGGCGGTGGACATGGGACAGAATCGGTGTATTCGCAGCAAGTAATCCTCGATGCTAATCGGCGGCGGTTGCTTGCTGAAGAATTTGCGCGTAATGGCACTATGTTGCAGGTTGAGGGGTTGCGAGTTGGCGCCAATGACTATGTAGGGTTCGGGAGTGTTCTTCGGCGGAGTTGGTGTTTTTCGAAGATGTACGCCGTCGATAGGCTGATTAGCTGCCGGCTGGGCTTGCACTTGAGCTTTGGCTTGAGCTTTAGATTGAGCTTCAGCCAATTCCCGCATCCGAGCCAAATTCTTCTCTGAATGGGACCGGACGATCTCTGCCTTCTCCCGCTGCATACCGCGCATATTAGGGATGGTAGGGCTGGTAGGAGGAGGGGTCGGAGGTATATCGCCTGTTGAGCGAACGAGGGCTTCGATACCAGCGCCTAGTAGTTTTAGGGCTGCAATTGGCGACAGCTTAAAAAGGTCATGGGAAGATGGACTCGGGGCGGCATGGAGTGGAGGCGGCGTTCGGGCCTGAGTTAGTAGTTTCGGGTCTGCTGAAGGAACGGGGGGTGGAGGAGGTGAGTTAGGTGTCGTGGTATCCTTCCCCTTTTCCTGCGTTCCCTGGGACGCTTGGGCGTCCGTCTGACCAGCGTCGTCTGCCATGGGACTTTCCTTTCTATCTTCTCTTTCTGTCCCACGAAACAAAGAGCTGACCTAGATCTATCTGGTGCCAGGCAATATCGCGACTGGTTATCTGGTCTTGAAAGGTTGGTTCAGGTTCTATCAAGCACTGTAAGTTGTTCGGCGAAGCCTGCTACCGTCTAGACCTTCAGTCAGCCCGCTATTAGGCAGTGTCGGGCAGCGTTTAGCCGAGGAAGCTTCGTGATGTTGAGCTTTGATCTTCGGCCCGTGTCTTGAATCATGGTCTCGCCCCAGGATTTAAAGATGTGGCAGCTTGGTACCAACTACCACGTGCTACAACGAGTGTTGTAGGTCGCCTGTTGGCCAATTCGAATTCTAGCTAGGAGCTGTATATTACCTAACTACCCGGGTAGCTAATTGCGGGAGCTCAACAGATCTATCCGATCCGCCTTGATAAGGACAGTGGAACCATGCTGATGATAGGTGCAGTAGCTATGAGATCGTCGATGTTGTGGTTTGCCACTCATCAGGCCGGGGGACCTAGAAGATCTAGAAGACGGGTATGGCCGGGGGGGCTCTGTACTAGTATTAGGAATAATAAGCCCGCGTGATGAGTGAGCCAGACAAGACTAGGTGGCGGTCGAAGCCAAGGCTATTCAAGAATGGAGGATGGGGAATGGAGAAATTAGGATAGGACAATAAGAAGAGGGACTAGAAAGAAAGAAGAAAACAGTAGCAGGTGCCCAGCAAGACGAAAGACTCGAAAAAAAAAATACAATGAGAGACCTCGGAAAAGTAGCAACCCGATTTAAGGTTTTCAATATTCTTAGGCCAGTCTTTGCCGCCCTTTGTACCCTTCTAGTCCTACTTGGCCGTTGTCTTGTACTGCAAAGTATTGCCTTAAGGTTCCATGTCTTGCATGTAATTATATAGCCCCTCTCGCGCTAAGAGATTCTAGCCTCGGGGCTATCTGGTGAAATATGGGGTTGTAATCGGCCCTGAACGTATGGCGAAGTATGGGCAATGTACGGGCGATGTACGGCGCAGTACTTGGTGATTTATGGCTAGAAGGCAAGAGGAACATCAATAGCTTTATCTAGTACTACAATCGGATATCTTGACATGAGATAGCAGAAACCTTGAACTTCGAAAGCTCAAATGTTCGTTGGACCCCTCAATATTTCAACTTCCCTCAAGTTCAAACTTATAGTGGGGTTTTTACCCAATCGTATTTTAAGGGTCCTTGAGCACTTGCAGCTCTATAGCTGTACGACAGGGGACCCTCCTGCAGCTTCGGAAGACCCGTGACCCTATTTAACGCCCTTGAAGGGAACACTGAAATCCGCAACACCCCACCATACTTACAGCTAGGTAGCTATCACATATTTGTTGTGCGATACCATGTGTGACAGAGATGCTGCCTACATCCTAAGCAAGAGTTGTGAGATCGAATGTTGTTTGGGAAGAGCTGAAAGCCGATAGGCGTTCAATGTTGGACCAAAATATTTCTACGAAACACCAGAAATTTATTCACGAATCATTAGTACATGGTAAATATAAAAGGGGTTATGTAAGACGAAATGAGATAATTCCGCATCATGTAAGTGGTCCAGCGCAGCCATCTCAATATGTTTCCTGTAATTCCCACTTTGTAGTCGAAAGATGTCTCCCTTCATACAATCGTCTCATTGTCATGCGGAGAGACATAATTATGAGTCGTTAAAACTACTAATACATCCCGACTTGGGGAGTATTCGGTTCTAATAGTGTAGGACTGTTATGTCCCAGATTGAATGAAAATCGGCATATATTGGTAGGCGAATACGGAGTTTTTGCCTTCTCCAAATGCTAAGATGTAGAGGGGTAAGAAGTAAATAAGATGAAGGTAGATCTTCTACTATCTAGGAAATATACTGACAGGGGCGGCGGCGACCTTTGCGTGGCAGGGTAGCATTTCACATGCAGTCTACGATTTTCGGTAGAAATAAATTCATCCACATCTGTAGCGAAGGTACAGAAGTAGAGCCTTAAGAGGCTTCAAATAACATGCAGACTCGGAGTCCAGAACTCGATAGGACGTCCGATATACCCACTCGCTCCCATTCTTGGTCAATTAGCCATTGCCAGGATTTTTGTGCCAGGAAGATATTAGAACGTGGCATCCGGAACGGCCCAGGGACGTCACACACGCAAACGGGGAATATTGTCGCTTGTATCGCTTTCATATAAAGAGCCGGCAGTACGAACCAGTGGGGTGAATAGTGCTTACCGTCAACCTCACGTATACGCTATGTATAGGTATGTATATTGGTAATTGAATATCTAGATACATCAAGGTAGATAACTAGAATGAGAAGATGGGGAAAACCACTTACACGTGTATCCAGCAGAGGCATTAGTTGCAGATTCTAATCTTCACTATCACCGATTTATGTGTACCACCCACACAAGTGGACCGGTCAACATGTACTCTACTATTCTTCTACTCATCGAGGCATGTAAGCCGATTGAGTGCGACTTTATAGCTGCTTCTGGTGGGTTTAACTGCATGAGTAGAGTGAATCACCTCCGTCATTATCAGAAGCAAAATCATCTAGATACCATATCGGTCGAAGGTCCTCTCGCCCCTCGAGCATTTTCTCCCTCGCCCAACAACTGAACGATAACGCCTAGATAGTCCCGATCCTAACCACGATAGTTGCCCGCTCGCTTAAGCATATAGATCCATCTTCTCGCTTGGCGCTACCCAGAGGCGCCAGTGATCGGCAATCTTGCCAACATAAGCCCCACGGCATCCTATATGCACGCTGCAGGACCTACATGTAGCCTATGGGGCTTGGAGCCTCTTGCTCGAGTCAGTCGCGCCCAGCACATCTGGGTCGCATCTCATAGGCGTGCTCGGAACCTACATGAGAACCGAGAGCACGCAAAAGGGCAGATCGCCCATCACGAGAGACGTGAATGTCCACGAAGAGGTTACCGCTTCCTAGACAGGAAGTAACGATTTCGCAACGTCTGCTTCCATATTCAGTACCTCTTGATCCTGTACGGACCCGAAGATATGCGTGAGATTCATCATTCATTCTTTACCCAGACTGACATCGCCGACTTCTAAAAGCCACGATCTTCGGTCATTCAATGCAGCCACAACGGCGGAAAATTTCCATATTCAGACCGTTCCTGCATAGCTCGAGTACCGAAGCACAAACTGCCGCCACGCAAACACCCACACACGCAGAAGATCGACAGCGTACCTCTTCGCTAAAACCCGGGGAGAACGGATTCAAGTCCGCGCCTGCCACGCCGGACGAACATCAGGGACGGTATTGCTACTCGAACGATCCCGTATTCCCCATTAGGAACTTCCAAATTGTGGCTCACTTGTCTCCTCCCCCATGGGGAAAGCTGTGCCGACCCGACCCGGTGAGCTGGGTCCGAATTCGTGACATCGAGATACTTATGACGAACGACGGTACTTGCCTGACTTATGCAAGCATAAAACTCCTTATAGCATGGTTAATAGATGACTTGGTCGTCGAACTTGACGTATACGAATATCACGTGGTTACCTAGGCAGACACGTAGGAGTTTGAAACAAACATGAGGTGCCCAATGGTTTGGGAGTGTAAGGGAAACTCAAACTAGCTCGAGCTCACCGAGCTGAGATTGGTTGGTTATTGGATAAGCCAGCGCGAGACCGCCATAAATCCGTGAAGGATCGGGTCCGAGATACTGGTCCGCAAATTGCACATCAGTAGATTATGTAACAATAAGCCATCCTGCACTTTTCAGCGTGAAATTCGCAACTAAACTGGCCATAAATCCCTCGTAATGACCATTTACCTTCCTAATATCTCTCTCCTTCCCCCTGGTGGGCTCACTCACGACGGAACAAACCATCAGTTAATCATGCCACAATATCCATACACAGATAAAATTCAGGGGCGAAAACACCATGTGGAAAATAATCGATATGGCTACCCCTATTCTAGCCACTAGCAACTCTACCTCTTAGGTAGGCAGGTCAAGTAGGTACATGAACCCAAATTCATGCCTCGCAGTCGATGTATATACTTATGTAGGTATACATTCCATCACCCCCTATCACATGCTCCCTTGAATTCAGCTTTATACGCAAGTCTTCGGATCGAGCAGGCGCTGAAACGAGAATCGCCTCCAACTAACAGCCAAGCGTAACCTTGCAGTCGAGAACAGCACTCTGTCCACCCTCGACAGCCTTAATAGCATCCTTGATGACGCGCTCCAGATCGCCAGCTTTATCCACCTTCGCAGCAAACAGATCACCTCCAGCAGCCGCTTTGGCGATTCCTGAGTAGTCTGGCACGGGGTCGAACGAGATGTTGATCTCCTCATTCGTGGCCTTAGAGCCCAGACCATCGGGGTGTACGAGGAGCATGGACTTCCTCGGCGCGTTCCAGCCTATAATTCCAATTAGCCTTCCCCTTTAATCTTCCACCGCATGATGTGAGTTCTTACCTTTGTTGTTGAGCACAATAGTCAAAACAGGGATCTTATAGCGCTTCGCGATCCAGTACACGCTACCGGGGACCGAGAACAGGAACGTTCCGTCGCCTACGATCTGGACCACAAATTTGCCCTTACCGCCGTTTTCAACGTCCGTCGCTAGCTTTACACCCAGCGCACCACCGCCAGACCATCCCAGACCGCCTCCGCCGCAGTTAATCCACGAGCCGGGGATCTCGGGTTGCAGGTTGTCGTGCACGAACGCTGTGTTAGTAACTGCTTCGATAGCCCAGATCGTGTCTTGCGGGCACAGAGAACGCAGGGTCTTGCACAGGTGTCCGGTACCGAAAGAACCGTCTTCAGCCGGGGTCGCCTTGGATGCGATGGTAGCTAGGCGCTCCTTGTACGCCGCTTGCAGGGCGTCCCATTTCTTGCTCACAGCCGCAGCATCAAGGCTCGAGGCCTGGGTTTTCGCTTCCGAAGTGATTTGCTCGACCGCGACCAGGGGATCAGCGCGGTATCGATGCTGCGCCGGAACGTAAAAAAGGGGCATAAGCTGCTTCAGCGGGTCGACGTCGATATGGAAGACCTTGATTCCATCTTTCGGCTTATTCAGCGTCGGGATCCAGGGGACATCGCAGTCCACGATCACAATCACGTCGGAGTTCTCTATCGAGGGGTCGATACCGAAGCGAAGGCCGAGCCAAGCCGGATGGGACGCCGGGAAACACATATCACTGCCGCCAGTATCCAGCACACGCAACCCCTTTACCGTGTTAGCGAGCTCCACGAGAGCACCGGGTATCTTCTGGTTTCGGCCTGCGTATCCGGTAATAAGCAGCGGGTTTTCGGCTCCGAGCAACGCCTCTGCGATCTCTTTGGTAGCTTTCGGCGTTAATCCACCTAGTTCAACCGGGTCCCATACGCCCTGTTCGAGGTGATAGGGATTAATCTCCTCCTCCATCACCTCTCTCGCGCCGACAAGATACACGGGTCCCTGAGGGTCGCTCGTGGCGAATTGCAGCGCGCGGTTGACCATCTGCTTGATATTCTTACCCGTCTTGATTTCCCCGGCATACCTGCAGTACTGGCCGACGATCTGGGTCTGGTCGGGCACATTCTGGATCCAATGGATGTACTCGGTTCGCGACCCGCGCATTTCTCCCTCGAGGGTGAACGGACTCAGGCCGGCGAAGACGAGAACCGGTGCACGTCCGGTGCTCGCGTTGTGAACGGCTGCTCCCAGGCCCTGGGTACCAACATCGACGTGCACAATAACACACTGCGGCTTGCCCGTCAAGCGCGCATAGCCGTCGGCCATGGACATTGCTACCATCTATTATTAGTGTGGCATTAGCGCGATTGTCTTTGTTAGCAGTCCGGCGGGTTAGCCGAAAGCCGGCTGCGGTCGCGTGGCAGCAAGTCGTCTACGAACATACCTCATTGGGACATGTGATGATTCGTGGGAAATTCCCCTTGGCTTCCCTTTGTCCCTTCACCATGGCCTCGATGATGCTGGGATGGTCCGAGCCGAGGTTGACGAAGCAGTGGGTGATGCCCGCCTCCCATATCGCCTCGAAAAAGGCGAACGACGCCGTGTACATGGTGGGCGTTGAAGTGGAGACGACGCGAGATTGTTGGTGTTTCGGTATGTCTAAGGTGGCAGGCTGCTGTCGGATACTCGCAGGGGCTGCTCTCGTCTTTGGAGAGGGATGCGTAAGTGCTCTAGTGCTGTATGACCTGGAGGTAGATGCTCGAATTCCTAAAAGGTTCGCTGCGGAAACGTATCCCTTATACAGACCCGGGATACGGTGATAGGCGATACTAGTACTAACAGTGGCTGGATGAACCGAGAAGCTATTGGCTGCACCATAACAAGTTACGTTCTTGCCGAAGCCAGCCCCTCCGTACCGAGTGCATGCGCTATTGATCAGAGCGGTTTCGGTCCTCGAGCACGGGAGAGACAGATGACTAAACGTGCGCCCGGCAAGTCTTGATACATAGTAACGTCGAACTGGGTGATCATCTGCCCGGTAAAGCCGTTGCGGGGAGGATGGCGGGGACAATAGTGTGTACGATAGTGAAGGTGGGGAAGACGAACAGTGTGGACAAGGTGGGGGAGGGGTTAGAGGCAGGGATAGAGGCTTGGAGATGGGGATTGGCCTCCTGGGTGTTCCTCGCCTAAGCATTTTTTTGGAGATGACCTAGAAGAAAAAAAAAGTAACTCTTCGCTGTACTCCCAGCTCGCCTATGGCTGCGGGGGAGGGTCAGTGGCTCGACTAGTAGGGCGTAAAAGGGGTCAAGGCTTGACAGGCTGCAGTTTATTTCCGTCCGAGGTTATTGTCTTGTTGGTGCCCAGTGAAGCCGAAAAGGAAACGGGGACAGGATACAATTGGTGAAAAAGAAGCAATCAACAAAGGTAACAAAGCAACATGTAGGATTCTATATTGACAATAGGGCTCACTTGTCAATAGTTGACGAAGTCTAGTTCCACTTGGAACCGACAATAGACGAGCTTATGCCGATGCTTGACTCGTCCTTTTAGGAAGAAGATTGGAACAATTGGTTCAATTGAGTTGGGACGATAGCTTATTCACCGGTTTAGAAAGATGGGAATTTAGGAGAAGTGCACATTCAAGGTGTTGTTGGTATGTATAAGTGAACTAACTCTATGGAATGCATATATACACGCTACCCACTAGGTATGTAAACGTATTCTAGGTACATTAAGGTGAAGGAACATTGAAGGTCACGATGGGGAATAAATCTGGGGAAGCAAAACCCGAACAAACCTCCAATTGCCTAGTTTATCTGGAGCTTTTCCGGTTTCTTCGACCAGCAGTATGCACCCATCCGCGGATACTCGCAGTATCAGGTCATGGGATGGAGACGAATTCTCCTCAGTGCTCCGACTCTTAGCTCAGAATCGTCTCTCTGACCCGAATACTTGGTTGCTAGTAAGAGGCTTTGTGTTACTAGGTTTAAATCGTGAATTGACACATTGTCTCCTAGCGTTAACAGTGGAAACCTATTAGGACAATATATAACATCTTCACCTGCTAGAAACGCTTTCCCAAAAGTCCCATGTAATTCGAGGTTCAAGGCTCCAAATACCTAGATTCGAGCATAAGTCACGAATCCCTCCGTATATAGCTCCGATGTATTGTGACTTACATGGATGATGTATCCTTATGCACCAGCAATCCAACTGCGCCGCTTATTGTCGGTAACTAAAATGAGTCGATGCTAAGTACTACATAGGTAGGTACCGTAGTATGTAAGTAGTACCAAGGCGCTCAACGCCGTTCTTACCTAATGATGGATTTTTATCGGTGAATAATAGGAGGCTGTGGACCGATGCTACCGATCTGAGTACAAATCTATCTGGTCGTCCTTAGGTAACCTGACATAATAGTAGAAGTGACACAACAACGGCATTGTCCGAGATTTCGTGAATCTCGAAATGCGGCTCTGCATGAACTACCTTGGCAAGCCACACAGATCGTGGAGGGTTGGTGCTATCAATCAATTGTTCGTCAGCGTCACCCACCTCCATTTTTGCATTTCTATTGGACGCGGCCCGTCGGCGACATCCAACATGCGCAGAAACACCGCTCTGTCGGTAGATTGAACAGAATCGACAGCATATGCACTTCGTCGCTGCGTACATATATGTCTCAGCGAATACGAGAATCTATAGTAAAATAAAAGGGGTAATACTCAGTAGAGGAGGATGTCCTCAATCCCGGACCGGCTCGTCAATCTGCAAGAACCCTGGAAAGGTCCAACGTTACGTTGAAGACAGTGAGGTCATCTCGCCGTGCGACGAATCAGAAGCGATCAACCCATCCCCAGAATACACCGGTGGCTCTTCGGAGCTTTGATTGGCCAA
Organism: Hypomontagnella monticulosa; assembly: GCA_902825475.1. NCBI lineage: Eukaryota > Fungi > Ascomycota > Sordariomycetes > Xylariales > Hypoxylaceae > Hypomontagnella > Hypomontagnella monticulosa. The sequence goes on along the minus strand of CADEBF010000011.1, from coordinate 276,567 downwards.
CCTAGCGCCGGGGATCGAGACCAGATTCTTCCAACATTGGTCTGTATCATGCGAGAGAAAGATCACTTACCTCATATTATATGATTACCAAATGTGAAACGATATTTCTGATAAATGTGAGCACATGTTGCCAGCCGAAAGGTGAGTCGATTTCAGAAGTTCGCCGGTGTGCATTGTTCACTCATATGACGCGGGACTGCAAGCCCCGGAGTCAACCAGACCAGTTAGAATTCACGATAATTAGATTGACGAAGCCGTGTGGCTTATCAGGATTTCCAGGTTAAGCTAAAAGCTCGCCAAGTTTATCGCCACTTACACCATCCACGCTGCCACGACAGCCGTAAATCGTCACTTTCCTAGATCCAGTGCTGGCGGCCTCCAGTAACTCCAACTAGGATTGGCTGAATCGCTACAAGAACAGCCAGAAACGATTTAGGGCCAAGACCACTTGACAGCGAATCCTCTTGAGCTGGAGTGGTCTCACTAAATATTGGCCCTGGTCGGGCATGAGCAAGACATAGCAATGACTGTGGATCAAGTAATTAACACCCGTGGACTTGGCTGGACTTGACCGAGGGGCACGACCCTTGTCTTGCCTCCCATGGATCCCTATTGGGCAAGTAGTATCTGGGGGTGGCATTAATCCTGGAAACAATCATTGCCAGGTTATGGGAACGTAAATATTAAAAAGAGCTTGCTTGCGACTTCTCACGGAATGGCACAAACACGCCTCTCTTTTGCTCGAACGGGAGTCACGGTTTCTCAAAGTTCCCGCGACAAACATCCTCCCAGAGAACTTCCTCCCAACCGGAGGTTTCTTGAGGATCGGACCCCTTTTGAGTCACGGAACCTCTTAACCTATAATACCAACCTACCTACCCGATAAAAACATATTTTAGGTTGCATTTTTCATCTTAAAATCAACATGGGGAATTCACCGAGTACTCCGTTGTCCGATTGTCTCAACGCAGTCTGCAATGGTCGCGACAACTGCGTTGCGTACCCCGATAATCCACTCTACCAAGTATCGTGGGTCAACCGATACAATCTCGATATTCCGGTAGAGCCGGTCGCCGTAACGAGGCCGGAGAACACCCAAGATGTATCGGAGTTCATCAAATGCGCTGCGGCGAACAACGTCAAAGTCCAAGCGAAGTCCGGCGGTCACTCTTATGCGTAAGCGCGTGCTACTCTCTATTTACAAATTGCTGGATTCGATCTAGTTTTACTAATTCTGAGACAGAAATTACGGTATGCGCAAGGGAGAAGACACTATGCGGGATAACATTAAACTGACGTGCAGACAATAGGTCTCGGCGGAGAAGATGGCGAACTTGTCATCGACCTCGTGAATTTCCAGAGCTTCTCCATGGACACCAATACCTGGAATGCGAAAATTGGTGGAGGTACTCGACTCTCTGACGTGACGGACAAGCTTCACGACAACGGAAAACGAGCAATTTCCCACGGAACTTGCCCAGGTGTTGGTATTGGCGGTCATGCGACCATCGTAAGTTGTGTCGCGCCTATGCGCGTTAGTATCTGCTAACGGAATCGTCGCTAGGGTGGTCTCGGTCCCTCATCCCGTATGTGGGGATCATGTCTCGACCACGTTATTGAAGTGGAAGTAGTCACCGCAGATGGCACTATCCAGCGAGCTAGCGAAACAGAGAATAGTGATCTCTTCTTCGTAAGCGCATCCAATGTTCGTTAAGTTGAACCCCAGTACTTACACATATGACAGGCATTGAAGGGTGCCGGCGCAGGATTCGGTGTCATCACCGAGTTCGTTGTTAAGACACATCCCGAACCCGGTAATGTTGTGCAATATTCGTTCTCTCTGTCTTTCGCCAAGCATAAGGATCTGGTACCAGTCTTCCAGCAGTGGCAAGAACTCGTCTCGGATCCCAATCTCGACCGGCGATTCGGTACTGAGTTTGTTATGCACGAGCTTGGCGTTATCATCACCGCCACCTTCTATGGCACTGAAGAGGAGTGGAAGGCCACTGGTATCCCTGAGAGGATTCCCACCGGGAAGGTCTCCATAGTTGTAGACGACTGGTTAGCTGTCATCGCTCAACAGGCTGAAGACGCCGCCCTGTGGCTTTCAGAACTTCGCGTTGCCTTCACTGCCAGGAGTTTGGCTTTCAGGGCGGACGAGACCCTATCCACCGATGCCATCACCAATCTCATGAATTATATCGACGGTGCGGACCGCGGTACACTTCTTTGGTTCCTGATCTTCGACGCTACGGGTGGCGCAATCAGTGATGTCCCTATGAATGCCACTGCGTACTCTCACCGAGACAAGATCATGTTCTGTCAGGGTTACGGCATAGGTATCCCGACCTTGACCCAACACACCAAGGACTTCATCGGCGGTATCATCGATACGATCCAGACCAACGAAGCGCAGTCCTTGACGACGTATCCAGGATATGTTGACCCGTACTTGACGAACCCCCAGTCGTCGTATTGGGGCCCGAACCTAAACACCCTAGGTCAGATTAAGTCGAAGTTTGATCCCAACGACATGTTCCACAACCCTCAGAGTGTGCGGCCGGCGAAGACTGAGTAGGAGTCAAAGGGAGAATGAGAGTTTGGCGTTGATACCCCCCTTCTGTGTTAATAATTCGATGATACATACCTACCTAGTAGATTAATATGCCATGATACTCTCGGTTGTCTCATACAGTATACGTGCCAAGTTGCGCATAAAGTGATTGTTTACAGCCGCCACCTTGCCGAAATACATGACCCGCCTTAGCATTACTCCCTTACGACGTCGTTATTGTTGCTTACCTCCTATCTTCACGATACTCCTCGTCGTTTTCCTCAACAGACCCGATCGTTCTTCATTGAGTGCTGCCGAACTATCCGTTGACTCCGTGATAACTGCATTTTGATGAGTCCCAACAAAATGAATTTGAGGTAACTCGCATGATATAATATGTGAGCGAACTTACCCGTCATATAGAGCAAACAGGATCATCACGCAATACCGCATTCTAAGTGATTCGGTATTTGAGCAATCCAACTCTCGATTGAACTACCGAATCGTCTCCAATTTAACTACCGCGCAAACAGGCACACGATACGTCCTCCACCAATCGTTTATTGTCCGAGATCCTACCTAAGCGACGCAGGGCTGATCCCTAGATATTGGTAGAGTCTTGTTCGGATCCATTTAAGAGAGTTCGGAGCCCACGACCTGCCGTCGCTACCGCCGGCGTCGGTGATGTTTTAGTGCAAGTTGCCTTGCTTCCGTGCCTTGCATCCGTGATTCAGGGGCCGGATGGTACACACACCTGCGTTATACCCGCGTTTGCCCGACTACGAAGTAGCAGCCAAGGTCTTGAGTCAATCACGGTTGACTATTCACAACCCGTTAGATAATCGTGGATGGTGGTATTGTGTGTATTGATCAGTTCATACGAGATTCGATTATTTGAAGAAGAGCTACAAACGAATTAAGCGAAGCAAAGTTTAAAAATTTACGGTATCATGAAATGTGATCAGCAACTAACGGAAATTTTACCAAGTTCTCGCCAAGCTACACACGTGGTTCAGCGTGGGATATGTGCAGCCGGCAAATGTACTTCCCGCGGGCCGCTGCATGCGTTCCCGGGTAGGCCACACACCAACCGATGCTACGGTATTAACTAAGGCATGCGGTACGAAGATCTGATACATCCCGTGTTTTGGCACTTAAGTATATCATGTATTGTTTAGAAAAAGGCAGTAGCTTAGGACTATACAATATTCTACCATGGTACTTTTTCTGTACCATACATACATGTACTCACTAATTCTAAATCATACATCTGAGAGTTTCTTAACTACACCCTTCGTACATTATATGTTACCGTAGATCATCGGGTAGTAGCATACTAAAAAAACCTACAAACGAGATCAAAACGAGTGGTCTTGGAGAGGTAACGTAACGTCTACCTACGAAGAGCGTGGCAATAAATAATATACAGATCAAGAACTTCAATTTCTGTGATACAGCCAAGCTTCAGTGTCAATACGTTTAGCTGTGAGAACGACTGATCAGCGTAGACGCAAAACTAAGAGACAGGCGAGTCGGGTAGTCACCTTGAAGATAGGTAATTCTACTGGGCAACACCAGGGATGATCGGTGGCGGCTCAACCATAATCTAGAAAATTTTGTCTCCTAATCAGCTGCGGGCCAAATAAGTGAAATTTGTGAGAGAAGAGAAAGTAGACTTGTGGACATTGGGCATCAAGAGTTCTTTCAACGCCATTTCCGGATAGTCGATAATGAGGCCAGGGCGTCTATACCATGCGTTGATATCATCACCATGCTTGTAAGATAGACACTCACTATTAGTCGAAGGGGTGTGTTTGTAATTATTACAGCTATAGGAGGAGAAAGCTATAGTGTCTTCAGCCCCTTTTCGTATCAGGGCCCTAGCATGGTAGAAGTGAAATTTGTTGGTATTAATAAGCTATACTATACGAAGGGTGCTGAAATAACGGAGCTTACACTCGAGCTATATGAAGTCACTCTCTATAGTGAAACCTTGTCTTCCCATTTCCCCGTCCCCTTGACTCCCACGCCTATGCGATTGGAAGGAGAATCTGAATCTATGTTCAATCTTCCCTATTCCATTATATCTTCTCTACAAGTAACGTTCCATGTGGGAGACTAGTCGGCGCGGCTTGGCTAGGATATCTGCGAGATCTAACATGTATATTGTCCACTTGGTAAATGCATTGTCCACAAAATACCTCGCTGGCGCGAAACGAGACGTTCGCGGAACACTGTTAAAGGGGCGTAGATAATGAGAATTTTCATAGCCCGGAATGCCACGGTATGCTCGGGCAATCTCCGACATCTATTTTTGTTCCGGACGTTGAATAGATGTTTCTCAACAGCATCTTATTCCTTGGCGGAGCAGGTCACGTCGATCTTATAGTAGAGGGTCTTTGGTATATCCCTAAACGGCTACCCGACGAAATGTTTTCGTCCGAGCCCAATGCACCCTTGCAATACGTTTTGAATCTTAAGATCGGAAACACCGCGTTGGGTCCGGCACAGGGGTTACCATTTCCAGAGACATCTGCCGCTCAAAATTTCATTTCTTTAACGCCCTTCAAGCATCGCGAGGGGGAAATTTCAAAAGAAACGTATTACAATTAATCATCTGCAATTGATTCTGTTGGTGGCATATGTGCATGTGTGATGTGCAGATCAGCGTTTCGAGCCAAGAAGCTATTCCGTTAATGTAAGTGTGGCTGATGCTTAGCCAGATCGCTGAAGATCGGTGCGCGCCCTTCTTGTCAACATACACCGATTCTACAACAGAAAGCAATAGCTGAAGAATTATTCTACCTTACAAATATCCCGCAACTCGTAGACCCGGGCACGGAGGGGTCCATTGAAAACCAAGACTCGTCATTGAAAGTGTTCTCCGAAAATAGATTAAGTCCGAAGCGACCTGGCGTCAAGATGACAGATATCGAAGCAACATACAGATCCCTCATCAATTGCATCAACGAGAAACGATGGGGGGATATGCCAAGATATATGCACTCCCACTTTGAAAAGGACGGCCAAGACTACACTCCCGAAAGTTACGCCGCTCAAATGGAGTCGAATGGCGAAACCGAGCTCACTGTCGACGCTTTCACGGTCGATCACGAATCTCAACAGTGTCTCGGTGCAACTGTACTCGTGAAGTTCAAACCTAAGGTAATTAATGAAGGACATGCCAAGCAGCAGGCCGGCAAGACGGTATTATTCATGGCGCAGCACTTCAATTGGTTCACAGAAGGGAAACTCTCCAAGACGTTGACGGTGGCAGATCGCGACGAGATGCATCGCCAATTTATCGATCCTGAAGCGAGCTTCACGCCGGATCTTATTAGCCATTGCCAGCCGCCGCCGAGAGCTTCCTCACACGCAGCGCTTTCCGCGCGCGAATTGGGGGACAAGTACAGACAGTACATCGGCTGTATCAACGCGCAAACAATGGAGGCAGAGCTGCATAGATTCTGTCACCCCCAAGTGGTCCACAACACCAAGGCCCTGACGATCGAGGAGTACCGACTTCTGATACAGGAAGCATTCACAGCGATCCCAGATATCACCTTCGGTCTCCACACAGTCGTCGTAGACGAGCGGGCGCAGCGCGTGGCCGTGAGGATAGAGTTCAGCGGCACACCCGTAGGCGTATTCGCAGGCGTGAAACCCAACGGCTGTAGCGTCAACTTCTGCGAACATGTCACCTACCACTTCGAAGAGGGCAAGATCGCAAGAGTCTGGAGCATAGTGGACTGGCCATCTTATCGGGCGCAATTGTCGGAGTCCCTAACAGTGGTAGGAGAGAGGCTTGAAAAAGTGGAAAAATAAAAGAATTGAAGGTCTGTGTCAAACATCTTGATAACATCTTCGGAGTAAACGAAAGATAAGGTAGCATGAAGCCCGTGAGGATAAAAATATCTGCTTCGTGTATCACCAAAGCGGCTCCCAGATCCATAACGCTCGTTTCGCATGTGACAGAGATAACTCCCCTGGCTAATGAACCTCACAAGGGTCCCGGTGACGACAATGGCGCCGGCTTTGACGTCTCGGCAAGGTCCACAACGCCACACTCCATTCTGCGCTGGCAGAGCTTGTCCAACATCTAAGCACGTATTGCAATGGGGCGTTTGCTTAATGGTATTAAATCCGATAGAGAGACTATTGAATTGTGACCCAAGACAAAAAGTCTTGGCTTGATCATCACTGATGTATTACGCGGCCCATTTCTCGACGTTTACCAGCTTTAGGCTGATTCAGACTCAGCAGAGTCCGTCGTTACGTTCGTTAATTCTCGACGAATTCATATGGAAATTTTAGTCAAAATACATTGGGAAACAAACCGTATGAAACATCTATTGAGCCCTTGATACGCTATGGTGGTCGATATTGCTGGCCGGGTGTTTTCGGATACTCTGTTTAATTCTTCAAAACTACATCCCCTTTTTTCCCCGTGGCCCCCACTGAGCATACACTAAGCATACCGCCAAGAGCATGCCAAGAACCTCTATCTATCAACGGTATGAGGCTCATGTTAGCCACTGTTCCACTGTAACAGCAAACGTAGGCTAGGGTAAGGCCGCGAGATCTAATTTGTCTGGGCAAGCTTGGGTCTGGCCCACCGGCCTCAATCAACTTCATGTTTGACGTTGTCCAGCGAGAAACATCGACAAGGATGACGTCTCTACCGGCCAATAGGGTCGATGCTTGGTACTATGAGGCTCCATGGCGATCTCCCATCTGCCAAGTACTCGCCTTGTCTTTGTAGACTCCCGATTGGGAACGAGATATCTGAATGGATAATTTTTTTCGGTTCTCCTTTTGACTTGGTTCCCCGTCCGTCGCAGACACAGATCTAGGCAGGGCATACTTCTATTTTCGACTTCATCGACGTTTTCAATGCGTGGAGTTAGACGGCCCTAATCTTAGTCATTCAACCCTTCGTCTAATCGTTGCGGAGCGCGTACCATAGTAAAGCTTCGAAGAGGATGTCAGTAGGCATCCGCGTGGGTCGAATTGATCTCAATCATGAACTAGGATTCTGGGAACTGCCGGTACTAAGACTGCTAAACAATTCTGCAGGACGGCTATGTATGCACATAGTAGAGTTGAAGTGTTTGTGGGCCCTTCCCATAGCAAATATGCCATGTTGGGCAGTGTTCTACTGAAGATCGCAATGGAAGCTCGGTCGTATGCGCCCAACCTTGGTTCGACAGGCTTCCTTATCAGGACCCTCTTGTTTGATTCGAGTCCTGGGAAAGCCCGTCGTCCTCCGTCATTAGTTGTTTCCTATTTCCAGATACCTTCGATTTCTTGGCTCGACCCAACGACGGAGGCTGTGGCGCTAATCTCTCATAAAGACTTCGTAATTGCCCAGTCTCTTTAGAGTTCATACCAAGACCTTGAATCTTCGGGTACGATTTCGATTTCATTTCATCTCGGAGGCAGGTACTCTATTATTTTGGGTCATTTTGCGTTTTTTTCTCCTATATTTCTTTGGCTTCCTTTCCGTTCCCCTAATTGAGTTTATCTGTTTCGTTTCTCTGTCCAGTTCTCCTTTTCTTTTCTCTAGTGTTACTTGTCTTAGACGTAACCGATAATATTCATTCTCGTGATAATGGAGCCCATTTCGGCCAACACTCCCTTTCCTCGGGAACCTATCTCATACCCAGGCTCATCGACGCCCTCGTTATCATTCTCGAGCTCAGAACCGACGGTATTACAATACCCTGTAGACGAGAAGAGGCATGATGAACAACCGCCGGGAACACGAGGCAGCTCGGCTGCTAGCTCGATATCTGGGGAGAAAGAAGGCCATAATAGAGACTTAGAGCATGGCGACGATGAGCACGAGAAGAGCGGCCACATCGATATGTACGATCCGAAGCGACCAAAGCTTGGAATACGCCAGAGGATGCACCATTTCACATGGGCGTGGTTCACTTTACCCATGAGCACAGGTGGCTTATCTCTTCTGATCTTCGCTCAACCACATCAGTTTCCTGGACTTCGGCAAATCGGCTTATTCGTATATATCGTCAACATTATCATCTTCACCGTACTGACCTTCGCTATGCTCTCGCGGTTCTTTCTTCACCATGGCGATTTCTATAAGTCGTTGTCACACCCTCGTGAAGGCTTCTTCTTTCCGACTTACTTCCTGTCCATCGCTACCTTGATCACTAGCACACAGCGATATGCCATTCCCGCGAATGACACAGCACTGGTATGGGCGATTCAGACTGCCTTCTGGGGATACGTCGTCGTTACGCTCATAGTGGCTGTCGGGCAATACAGCTTCGTGTTTGCGAACCATAACTTCGGATTGCAAACCATGATGCCGACTTGGATTCTACCGATCTTCCCCATCATGCTGTCCGGTACTATCGCCTCTGTGATCTCAGATACACAGCCAGAAATTTCGGCTATACCCATTGTGATCGCAGGTATGAGCTGCCAGGGCCTGGGGCTTTCAGTCGCTGTTATGATGTATGCCCACATGGTTGGACGTCTGATGTCAGCTGGTATGTATAAGCTTTTACCCGTCGACTTTAGACTAGTTGAAGCGTGGTGACTAACTAATAGAGTAGGCCTTCCGAACCGTGAGCATCGACCTGGCCTTTTCATGAACGTTGGGCCGCCGGCTTTCACTGCGCTTGCGTTCATTGGCATGGCAAATGGCATGCCCGACACATTTGACCGGGAACTAGACGGATTCATCGACGTACACATGATCAGGACATTCGCCATCATCGGTGCCATCTTCCTCTGGGCCTTGTCGCTTTGGTGGTTCGGCATCGCCGTCGTCGCTGTTTTGAGCTCGCCTCCTAAGTACTTCCACTTGGGGTGGTGGGCGATGGTCTTCCCTAACACCGGTTTCATATTGGCAACGATTTCACTCGCTAATGAGTTCAAGAACGAAGCGGTTCTATGGGTCACGACCGGAATGTCTATCTGCTTGTTAGCCACGTATTGCTTCGTCTTCTACAACCACGTTAGGGCTGTCATCATTCAGGATATCATGTACCCTGGGCGAGACGAGGACGTCGAAGATCATTAAAGAAGCGTTTTAAGATTTTTGAAAATTCTGGAGAGAGGAGGCTGGACAGATAACGTGCAATGCTCTTTTCCTTTTATGCATCTCATTCCTTTCGAAAAATAATCTCCTTTGCGTACGTATATAGAACGGTGTCCAGGCGGGCAATGCATGCCGGTCGGACCACCCTCAATCAATCGGCTGGTTTTCCTTTTGGTTCTCTTCATTCAAGATATCCCAAGCATATAGACGTGGGCGGTTTCTTGGTTGTCGCCTCAGAGACAGGGAGATGGGCAAGAACCGAACCTGCTCCCTAAGCATAATAGACATAGTGGCATAGATAAAATTGAATTATTATATTAGCGAAACTTCAATAGGTACTTACTCATATGGTGGTACATGCTTTAAAGCGTAGTGAAAATAGCTGGGTAGGTAATTTATGAGTCCCTAAGGCTATTGGATTTTAACCTGTGCTATGGCCTGTGGTATTCAGGCTTTCGCAGAGGAAAGTATTAGAAGTATTTTTTTTCGGAGAAAATTTCTTGTCCGCCTGGTTCGATCTTGGGCTCTTTAGCGGTGGTGGTTATTTTAAGCGATACATTGAGTATGCTTTCATATGAGTGTATATGCCGATAAGTTGCGAATATGGTCTATATAAGATAATATCGTGTGTTACACATCATCAGGCCCCAAGTTCTTGAAGGTTATGAACCCATATAGGCAAACTTTTAGTAAACATCGCCAGCTTGATGTTACTATTCTCAAGATGCTATCGCTTTTGTCGGGAGCGCAAGTGTATTGGCGCGGGTCGAGCAGAAACGAGGCTCGCCCGTAGAAGTCACGGGACAATTTCAAGACGCACCTTCCCTTTGTTGATGCCGGGGCCGGACTGCGCCGTCGTCTGTCCGGATTGCGCCGGGAGCGGCACTCCCGGCCTCGGAAGGTGCGACCAAAAGTAGATCATCACCCGATTGTTCTCGTCGATACCAGTCTAAATGACACTTTTGCGCATCGAGTTATATAAACCAGTGCCAGACCGTCGGTATCTTCCCGCTGTCGTGATACGCGGGTCCATGCGATTAGCTTGCTTTCATCACCGAGATGTCTGTTAATTGTTCCACTGCCGTGGCCACCACTAGGAAAAGGCCCGGCTTACCGCAGGAAGCTAAGCTCACACGATGCGACTAGAAAACGTGTTCTCGAAGTTTGTATTTCAGAACACTTGCATCTCGCGGAGTTATAATGGTTGTTGGGTGAACGACGTCGAGCTGTCGCACTACATTGCGTAGCTCGCTTCTGCGCGTTAGACAGACGAGGTCTCAGGGTGTTGCGGCACATCGCTACTGACGGCAGTACACCTGCAGATGTAGTCTAACGGCAGCTGGCAGGTTATTACTTGGCGCGGTAGAATTTCCTAGTCCCGCTAGGGCCAGAGCTAGCTTAGATGCTTAAACATGCCGCAGTAAATTAACATAGGGTAAGAAAACCAACACGCGACCAATCCCGCGCCTGGAATGTATTGCAGGATGACGCCCAGAACTTTGGGATTCGGAGCCCTACAGAGAGCTAGTATGGGGCTTACAAAAGGGGCCTAGTAGCACCTAGGTTAAATCCCACTGCCGGAGGAGCCAATGCGGCGAGAGCGTTTCCCGAACGGGGAGGTCTTGCGCCTGAAGCTCATAGGTTGATCGCGTGTCCCGATCCCACGTTTTCGACCTTATCTCTCGGTGAGAGCTTTTGAGAGCCGCAAGAGGCAAGCCGCTAGGCGTCGTCATACACGACGACATCTTGACGTCCAGACCCCGTTGTGTTAAACTCGAATATATTAGACAGGGACGGTTGTGTGCGATGTTGTCACGTCGGTGTCGTATCTACCTCGTGGGTGAAATGAATTGCCTGCCCAGTAGCCGTCAAGCCAAGCTCTTCCCCAAGGGTTGCCCACAGAAGCACGACATTGCTAGGGTGGCATTCGAATTCCGACTTTGCAGGATCCAGGTTATATCAGCTATGCGCTATACCACCAATCAACATTGCAGCCGCTAACCGGGACGCTTTGCCGCCGTCGAGTTCTGTTTACCTGGTAAAGCTCCAATTGCGTTTAGTCTCGTGTCATCAACATTTATATATCTTCTCCGTGTTAGGTAGCGTCCTGCTATTCATGCGCGCATTAAAGATTTACAACTGATTAGCTGCCCGCGTCCGTGCAACCGGTAAAGTCGTCGTTGGATTCGTCGCGTCTCGTCTTATCTCGCCTAATCCTACCTCTGTGCCGTGGCTAGAGACCCGGGGTCTTCTACCCCAAGTGGGCTTGTCTCCGCGGCTCTCTGCGTAGGAATAAATTGTGTGATAGGACCCTGGACCTAACAATGCTCGCCTTGCGCTACGATAAGAGTCGATGAGCAGGGAGGGTGGCGGGGTGTTCGCCACTAGGTGAAGAATGCCGTCGTCGATCCTTGCGACTCGCTCTGGAATGCTCGTGGGGTTTTTCGGTGGAATCTGCTCAAGCTTGACACTTTCGTCACATGTTTCTCAACCCCGGAGCATGCACCTCTAAATCCTCATCATGAAAGGATGAGGGCAATAGGTAATCTCGTCATGATAAAGTATTGCCTAATTAACGTCCCGGAAGTCAGGTCTACAATCGGTAAACCGTGTCCCCCCTGCCAAGCTTCTCCAGGTCGTAGAATCGCTGTAGCTATCCACCTTCCTCCCCTGTTCGCCCTGCAACTCTAATACGACAACGGAAGCTGGACTGATAATGGAGGAGCCAGTCAGCGGGCCAGCTTTGGTGATCTATCAACACCACGCCGTCACAATGCAACATGACTTCGCGGCGCGATGGTACATCTAATCTTGCATGCGCTGATCCGTAACTTGGCGGGTCATGGATGCCCGCCACTCCCCCGGATTCACCAGCAACTACAAATACTCATGGAAATTCCCAACCTCTCTTGGACCTTGAAGAAATAGGTTCCCACCTCCTTCTGGTCATTCTCCATCGAGTCGTTTGGTGCCCCTCCATCCTTCTTCCTCCCCCTCGCTTCTAAACACTCACTCGCCGGCTTCAGTCTGTTGCCGTGCTACTTATTGACCATGGTTCGAGGAAGCCTTCTGCTGCCGCTGCTTGCCAGCGCGGCGAGCATCTTCTCAGTCGAAGCCAAAGTAGCGGGGGAGACGAAGCACCTTGCTGGATCGTATATTGTGGAGTTTGAAGATTCCCAGGTATTTTAGCCTGAACGCGCGAATATACTCTGCGTGCCGTACTAACCGGGTGGATTTGGGGTTAGGACTCGACGGAATTCTTCAACCACATTGGTTCGAAGGCGAAGACGCGCATGAACCTGGACTACAAGTTGTTCAGGGGAGTGTCGATCCAATTCAGCGATCTAAAGACAGCCGAGGAAGAGGCATTCAATTTAAACTCTCTTCCGAGCGTCAAGCAAGTCTGGCCGAACAGAGTATATTCGCTACCAAAGGATGAAGTTGTCTGGTCGGGACGGAGCGGCGGGGAAGACTTCGTGAAGAATGTCAAGAGACAATTGGGGAATGACACGTTCACTCCCCACTTAATGACCCAAGTAGACAAGCTTCATGCAGAGGGTGTCACCGGAAAAGGTATCAAGATCGGTATCATCGACTCAGGTGTAGGTGTTCAATGGCCAGAGCTCTATGGAATGGTAACTCACGGTTATTAGGTCGACTACACACACCCTGCGCTGGGTGGCTGTTTTGGCCCTGACTGTCTATTCACTTATGGCGCCGATATCGTTGGTGACGACTATACTGGAGAGAATATACCGGTCCCGGATCCGGATCCGTACGACGGTTGTGGCGGCCACGGAACCCACGTCGCGGGAATTATCGCAGCTCAAGCAAATGAATTAGGCTTCACGGGAGCCGCTCCCGGTGTGACTCTTGGCATGTTCAGAGTCTTCGGTTGTGTTGGCAGTGCCGCTAATGACGTTTTGATTGACGCCTACATGCAAGCCTTCGAAGCTGGATCCAACATCATCACGGCATCGATCGGAGGTTCTTCAGGTTGGAGTGAGGACCCATGGGCCGTTGCCGTATCTCGAATCGTCGAGGCCGGTGTTCCATGCACTGTTTCGGCCGGTAACGATGGAGCAGTCGGTATGTTCTATGCCAGCACGGCATCCAATGGCAAGAAGGTGACATCTATCGCTTCCATTGATAACGAGGTTTCACCCTTGCTTCTCACCGATTCCAACTTCACCATCGACGGCGGCGAGCAAGAGCAGTTTGGCTACGCCCTTGGAGAACCCGGCGAGTGGGCAAACGTCAGTCTTCCGCTCTGGGCTCCTTCTTTCGACGTCACAGAGGCAGCTCAGGGTTGCACGGCGTACCCTGCGGATACCCCTGATTTGTCCAAGTACATCGTGCTGATTCGTCGTGGAACCTGTACTTTTGTCCAAAAGGCAACTAACGCGGCTCAGTTCGGGGCCAAGTATATCATATTTTATAACCATCTTCCGGTTGGAGCTCTAGGTCCCGCTACCTCCGAGGTTCCTAAGATTAAAGGAACGGGCATGGTGACAGCCAGTCAGGGCGAGTCTTGGGTTGCCGCATTGAAAGCTGGATCCGAAGTTGTCCTTCACATGCTCGACCCTACTACTGCGCCCGTTAGGTAAGAATCCGATAGCATTACTCAAAGTATACCACTAACAATTGATAGCTTGACTTACCAAGACAATACCCTTACTGGCGGATTTGCGAGCACTTTTACGACCTGGAACCCGACATTCGAGATGGATGTCAAGCCCCAGCTCGCCTCTCCCGGAGGTATGATTCTGTCGACATACCCAATCCCTCTAGGCACCTACGCCGTTCTATCTGGTACTTCAATGGCGTGCCCTCTAGTCGCTGCCATCTTTGCCCTCATCTCGAATGTCCGTGGCACACTAGACCCTGCCACTATTGAGAATCTGCTATCCGCTACGTCAAAACCGCAGTTCTTGAACGATGGTAACCAGACATTCCCCACACTGGCACCCGTTATGCAACTTGGATCTGGTATAGTTCAAGCGTACGATGCTGCGTACGCGACGACTTTGTTGAGCAAATCCAGCCTTGCCTACAATGACACGGACAACTTCGTCGATACGCTAAACTTCACGATCAAGAACCTAGGCAAGGAGGAAGTCACCTACAATCTAGGAAGTGTTGGTGCTTCTACTGGATACACCTTCTCCGATTCCATCTATCCGGATCCTTTCCCTGGCGTTGAGCTGACGGATGAGTACGCTACCGTTACGTTGAGCGAATCCAAGGTCACCGTCCCGGCTGGAGGGGAAACCACCATCTCCGTGACGGTGACTCCACCTAAACTAAATGCCGCTCGCTTACCGGTCTACTCCGGCTACATCACTCTAAACGCTACGAACGGCGAAAACTTGTCTCTACCGTACAACGGCGCAGTTGGTAGCTTACATAGCACGCGAGTCCTAGACGTGGGTTACCTCTCCGTCTCTTCTGACCCGGAGTTGAATCCAGTCAAGGGCAACTACTCGTTTTTGCTACCCAAGACTAACGGTACCGACGACGACACGTTACCCGTGGCTGTAGCGGCGTTAGCGTTCGGCTCGCCGCTAGTGAACATCAAGGCCGTCCCGCTAAATGGTAGCGCTGATTCTGCTAAACACATCTTCGGCTCCCCGCTCGAATACGCATCCCGAGACCCCTATGTCCGGGCCTGGGATGGTAGGTTCGCAGACGGCAGTTTGGCGGAGGCCGGCACCTACAAGCTTCGATTCGAAGCGTTGCACATCTTTGGTGATGCCTCTAACCCGGCTGAGTACGACACGGACGAATCGGTGGCATTTTCGGTTCGCTATGTTTAAGAGCGCGAAAAAGACATGAAAAGGCTTGTATAGTAGAGATATATAATGAGCGATGTACCTACAGCTTAGTTGCCTGGGAAATCAGGTACGGTAAATAGAAAACGAATTTTCTGAATCCAGTATTCCATTTGAAGTATTGCTATGAACTAGGATCAGGATCGACAGGGGTTTCAGCCGGCTTGTTGGAGTTGTCCCTGTACAACAGGCACCCTTACTCATCTCCAAGTAAAGCCCTGAGTTGAGTTCCATTATAGCGATAGTGGGATCGTTTCACAGCGAACGGGGCCCTTAAAGGTCCTATATCTGGGGCTATTTATACCTTCGGCTGCTAAGATGGTGGAGTTTCTAGAAGATCGAGGTGGACACTCATTTTTGGATGCCATGGTATATGATCAGCCAGATCGCTTTAATTCATATATGTCTCAATGGAATATTCCCGAATTATCTTCAGGTTCACCCGAAGCTATTCATGTAAACGGTCTATCCAATCAAAGACCTCCGGATGACAATTGGACTGCATTTGTGCGGTGCAGCTGTAGCCTGTACGTACCGGCGCTCCTGCCTTAGTAACGACGTTAAGTACCTGAGGTGGGTGCGCTGGTACGTCGGTACCTATTAGTTTTTAGCTCCCGCCGCCTCGGAGCTGTAGCTTTAGCAATTAATTTCTAATCGCCATCTCCATCACCACCAGATCGCATCCGAGTCTCATACCGCAAAACGAAAATATAGAGATCACCGCTCTATTCTACATCGTTCCGGTTAGCGATAGCGTTACCCGAATAGCTTACCAGGCACTAGGTGCTATTCACTTGTCAATATGTTGTGTCACCACTGCAGTCGCCTTGTTGCGACAGCGGTCCGACGAAGCACCACCACGTTGTCGCGACGTACCCAACTCCTTCCCACATCTTCTCTCACCCAGAATCGATCAATATCACAACTACAACGAACCATTGTTGGCTCTATGCGAGCTCAACACGTCATCGCGCGACCTTACTCTACCCCCTCCGATCCCACAGCAACACCCGATTCAACCGAATCCTCATCCGCAACGCAATCTGGTCCCGAGAAACCCGACTATCTCGATGAAGCCGAGTCGGCTATATGGGACAAGCTGATGGCCGAGTTCAACCCGACTGCGCTCCTAGTCCAAGACATATCGGGCGGCTGCGGATCCATGTACGGGATCGAGATCTCATCGGAGAAGTTTCGAGGCGTCAACATGCTGAAGCAGCAGAGAATGGTCAACGCTGTGCTGGGCGATCAGATGAAGGGCTGGCATGGCGTCCAACTACGAACTAAGGTACCTTGAGGGATGGAGAACTTGGGACGGGCGAGAGAGACAGTATCATGACGTATAATGTACTGTACGTACCGCGAGAAGGCTGGCCACGGGGCTTTGAAGGCGTACGACCCTTCAATTATTGGCTGTTTATGGAGGCTGCATTCTCAGAGATCTGAATCATGCGGCGTGTCTTACACAAGCATTACTGGCGCAACCTCACTCTAGCTGTATGTATCCGTTTGGAGCTCTGTACATATCTTGGCGCTAATACGCAGCCAATGAAGTCGGCTATCAAACCAAATTCTCTCATTATTGTGGCTTCCGTGACATGGCAACAAAGCAATCCGCCTATACTATGGTAGTTGACGTATACATACGAGCCGCATGTTATAAAAATACCGTATACGTTAAATGCCCAGCCTTTAGATGAGTCATCGCTAATTTTATACCTAGGTATGTAGCTGGCATAGTCGGACGGTAAGGCGATTCGGTTTATGGCCATGAATGGACCGGCTATGAATATGAGGCGACATTGATCTACGGGTTGGCAGGTGCTTAGCGTGAAGAACACACCCGCCTACGGCGCAGCCACATGCATGTCGATCCTCTCCGGATTGCAGTGCTAAGAGATCGCGGCGTCAGATCTTGTCCGACGTTGTAGAAGATAACTAAATTAGCCCTCAGCCTCTAGAGAAGAACGAAAAGGTTCTAGAATATCACATGTATCACGCCGCCGTCGATCCTAATGCGTCGAAATTTGCGACTGAATTAGGTAAGGTAATAAGTGGAAATATGGGAAATATTCAACGTCGTCCCCTTCCATCCCGTATTCCTCGCGTTCAATATAATACTATTTCATTTTCAGTTGCAGGCTTAGAGATACGGATAGAGGGCACCCGACGTCGTACCGCATTATTTGACATGAGCATGCCTTCCGCTCATCCGAGACCTTAGGGGGGCTTAGGTAGCTCTCATAGGCAGAAACACGGGGACAAAATCACTTGGCTTGCCAGCCGAATACCAAGTGGCTGACGGTACAGATGTATCCGAGGCCAATAGTTGTCAAAGAAACGAGCTTGGGGATTGCTTAAGAAAACCAGACAAGGGGGTTTGTTGGAACCTGCATTTAACTATTACAACGAATAGTATTGTCCATCCGAGTTATTGGCTCTTGATCGGATATCGTTACGAACGGGGACCACGTAAATATGGCAATTTTACTGTTTGATTCGACGAGCCTCGAATGGCAAATTTTCGAAGGCGAGATGGCAATATTAAGTTGAGTGGCAACTAACAGGTGGCATATTGATCTTGGACTTTTGAGAATAAACACGAGGTTAAGTGTTAGGAAGAGAGGGTGTCTTAGAGGTTATTTATGTGACATGTTTACTATCTTGAGGGTCTACCTACATACCTACTTACATGGAGACTGTGATCGGAGTTAACCACCAAGGCAAGATCAACAAGATCCTAATGATAGAGATTTGGCCCACAAGCACACCTCATATGTACAGAACAAACGGTGAAACTTCCAAACTCGCCGGGTTGACGTTGCCTTGTCTATACAACTCCATTCTGGCCCGTGATCAACGCGCCACGCAGCTCTACGAATTTGCAGGTATGGATACGCAAAGAAGATTCATCTACATTATTCGTGTCTATTCTAGGATAAAATTTTAGGAACAAACTGGTTTAGCCGAAAGTATTGAGTACCTGGAAAAGTCTGAAAACCCTGCACGTTGACTCCTACTCACTGCCGAAACCATTATGATAAGCCCAACATATTGACCCCAATTCTAATCCATACGCCCATTATCCGTAAATCCCCGAAAGTCTACAAAGAGTCTTTTGTAAAATCATCTTGGCGGTCTGGGAACGCCAAACCCTCCGGTTCGACGTAGTCTTCGTAAAAGTGATTGTTCGTCAGGGGCTATGAGCGTACGATATTAGTATTTAACCAGTTCGAAATTTTATTCATTTCATAACTACAGAATCTAGAGAATTTACAAACTTACACGGTATCTCTGCGGCCACACTTTGGTCATAGACAATAATTTGCGTTGTCATCGTCGAAGCAGCTATGACGGCCATTGCGCCATCGGGAGAGCTGTAATCCATGCGAATGGCGCTCACCTGAAGGGAATATGTGCCAGCATAGCTTATGATGAGATCCGGGAATGCGGAATACTCCGTGGACCGGGTACTTCGAGAGGCAGACCTTTCGTCCAGAGTCTTGCCTGATGTTGATAGTGTACCGTATAGCTGATCTTCGAGGACACGTCCGTAAGAATCGACAAGGGCAACTTGTACAAAGTCGTAGGCGTCGCTAATATCGGAACTCACGACGAGTGGCGGATACATTATTGCTCCGGCTTGGACTTGCGTCGGAGGCTGGACTTCAACGGTAACCATGGTGGTGATGTGTTTCGTATATGGTGTTTGATGTTCCCTACCCGACGAGCTGCAGCAAAACCAGCATCCGATCTTATATATGGAATCCTCCTCGGGCCTTTTAAATCTATTTAAGTGACACTGGCAAGCAAGCCTCCCGAATATCAAAAAATTCCTGGTCATGCTTTTCTTATGATATAATACCAACAAGGATTCGATTCGAGACGCCTGACTAGCTACCTACCGGATACTTCCGCGGGAGTAGGCTCCGAATAGATGTGATTTGTTACCAGCATAAGAGCCAGTTATTCTTGACAGATGATAGATTCATAATGCGGCTCTAAGAGACACCGACTCAGATAGTTGCAATATGCGTAGAAGTATGTTACGTAGACTCCCGGCCGAAGCTATAGAGACAAGATCTCACAACGAAATATTTGCTCGCTACTGACCACCTAGGACAAAATAACCAATCGTCCGTAGCTTATGATGATCATTATACACTTGAAGCGGCAGGAAGATGGATTCTCAACCCCATTCCAAGGGGGAGTTAATTTTATTATGTCCCCATGATTCTTTGTCCCTCTAATATTTTAACCTAGTATACACCTTGAAGTATCGTATGACCCTCTGCTATTAAAATTACAAGATATGATATTAAGGGATAAGTGATGTTCAAGTTGAGGTCAAAGCTATGATCTCAAAGCGAAGCCACTTGGATACCTAGCTACCTCGGTAAGTACTGAAGAACTTGATGGTGTGTAGCTAACAAAAACGTGATCAGTAATCATCCATTTAGATATTTAGATAAAATGAAACATGAAAAACTATGAGCTACTATAGTCTCTTGTATCCCGTCGCACACTCCCCACCATAAAATTCTAGAAAACATCTAAGTCAGTCCTTTTTACTTCTAAGGAGCTCTTGGGAAACATCAAGAAGTTGTTGACAAGGGGGTGGTGGCGCACAGACTAGTACAAGGGGGGTCATACAAGGGGTGCCAACCCCCTGGGCCACGATCGTGCGCGTCAGGGGTTATCTCCCCCCCTTTATCTAAGCCTCATGTCCACCCACTCGCCCACCCACACGTAATTAAATACAATCCCAGGAGGCATGTTGACCGAAGAAGTGCCCTAGTTGCCTTCAGAAAGTAAGCGAGCCCCCCGAAGTATGAGGTCCCTGTCACGTCGTTATGATAAAGTAAGCGAAGAGAGAACTCGGTAGCGAAACGAGGGAACAGTCAACCCGGGCGACGAAAGAAAACATACGCGATCTCACTACCCGACGTCCACGCAAGGAGATATTCAATTTCGGCTGTAACTGACGCATCACTGTATTGACTGTTACATGGCCCTCGTCTCAGATTAGATCTGCTCTGCACCTGGATCAACGGTTGGCGTGTGTGTGGCGACCCGAGTCGTAACAACGACTAGACGTATCGAGACATGGAATTCATGGACTTTCCCATGATGAAATATGGGATTTCGGGATGGTATCAGACGGTCGCGTGACTTCCCAATGGTGATCTACTTGACAGCGCCATAAATCGCCCCTTAAGCCTCGCCTCTACCTGGGCCGGAAATTTTACAATATTTGTCATCTTTCTAGAAGACCTAGCCTTGCAGTACCTTGTATGTTACTTGTTACTTAATATAGTAACTTGGATGCGCTGGTACTTGATGATCTATTCGTCCCGGCCTACAATCTAATGGCTAAAATCCTTTGAATCTGCAGTTTACAGATGCAAATATTGTATAGAGACGTCACCTTGCCGCTTATAAGGTATGTTTCAATACACACGGCTTCAAGTTTTCCGACAAATATATAGAGATATAATAGAGACAATGTGGTACACTAAGGAATTGCTACTAGCGATCCGTAAGAATGACAGTCCTGGCTTGACCTCACCATCTATACCTTTACCATCTGGGTGGCGCTTCATCATTAATGACATCTTTGCGGCCGTCCTCGCATTAGCGTGCTTTGCTTCTACTATGTAAATCTAAGGCGGAGCAAAGCCCGAAAGATTGTGAGCCAATGAAGCAGATCCCGAAGCCGGTTTGAGGCTGTCGATTGCCGATCTATCTACAGATCTTGGGGATCTGGCATGTACCGTCAGCCACATCGGCGCCATACAAGGGTCATCTGCTGGTAGGGCTGACGCCCCAAAAAGAAATAGGGCAAATAGGCGGATACGAGGTTTAATTACCTACAACTACACCGATTTCTTCAGCCTAGAAGTGACAGGAACTCCTGACAGGCCATTGGTTACCAAATAACCAGAAAATCCTTCAGCTAGTCATTACCCCCGTCCATTCCTATTATAACTGACTCCTGACCGCATCGGTCTTTTCTTCTGGTTACACAACAGGAGACCCTGAAAGTAGCCTCGCGCGTGGCTGAGACGCAGAGCCGAGCGGAGGTTTTATTCTGAGCTAACGGCGTTGCAACCACTAAACATTTTGACAGGATGAGCTATCACATCTCTCAACGGTTATTATAAGAACCTTCGATGCTGACATTCTTTGATATCGATATGAATCCAATGTACGTTGAAGGCGAATGTACCAACATACTGGGCGTTGTTTTAATCTCCAAATTATAGCCCAGGAACCTCTACACCGAGTTGACTCTCGGTTAACCGAGGGGACATAAGCTTCCGCTCCGTATGGAAACTAAGAATTAAAACCTACGTACATACACTATCGTAGAAGTTGTCCTTTTGGTACCGGAATCATTCCGTGTTGGACTTGAAAAAGTACACAACAAGGCCGGCGATCATAGCGAAGCTGTCATGTACAAAGACGGGATGGTGTCATTCGTAAGGCTAGGGCTAGAACTATGGATCAACCTACATTCCTCCTGTATAGATTTAGTGCGGGTGATAGGGCGCGGGAACTGAGGAGCCGCTCTTATCTCTCGCGCCCGCCAAGATATCTCTGCCGAGCTCGTGATTCCATGAACGCAGCTCATTAGTCCTTGATACACTGAACATAGCTCCGAGGAGATGCTTCGACTAGGTGCTACCAAATACCCAGGCATGCTGTCGCGTCTATAGTCTAGGATTGACATACGATGACACCATCCTCCTCAGGTTGAAAAATTCTCTGCCTATCCCTGGCATCATTATAGATACGATATGACGGAATGGAATCTAGTAGGTGTGTCAGAACCATAATTGTTGTCGCCGATTTCATTAGAAATGGTCTGGTAGGACGCGTTATTTCCCCGATATTGTATCTATCTAGCGAGAGTTTTCAGCTAGGAAAAAGAATAAGCTGCCATTAACTTAATACCTCCGATTCTAGCCGTAGAAGGATACTATCAACTATCAAGACCAGGCACCTTCATCGCAGCACAGTAACCCATTAAACCGACAGTCCCAGAAAACCCCTCTTCACTTAGACTTGGTCTATTCATGCAGAGACCGGGCAAATTGAGGTATACTGTAACTCTGATATCTCGGGCGAGTGATAAACTTCGATGCCAATTCTTTGGTGACACTCGTACGGATCCTTGTGGCAGCGTAACATCTTGTTTCAGAGATATGTTGTCTTAAACCCAGCTCTTATTATATTTCGGTCTAGTCCTAGTATGAGTCCCAACGGTCTAAGGGGTGCGACAAAAAAGCTACTTACCAGCAAGTGAATCACTGTTTCGGGCGATAAGTATTCAAGAGCTCTAGACTTGATGGTTATAGTAAGCTTTAACAACTCTCATCGGCCGACCCATACCACGCCCACTTAGTATGATATGACGATTTTGTAGTCCTAGGTTAAACATCAGTATGGATTATGACAGCTTTAAGATAGGCAATAAGGCATCTATCGAGACTATCAAGCTATCAGTTCTGGGAGGTTGAACTCGAAGTTATGCAGTCTATTTATCGAATGACGAGGCGGTACAATACATATTCAAACGATATTCTGTACCGTACTATATGTGTAGACCTTTCAGGGGAAGGTGCATGTAATTTGCTACTGAGGGTACATAACACATACAATAGTAGAATATATCAATTAGTACATATGGACTCGTATTTCTCACGCTATTCCGCTGCAGCAAGATGATATGGGAATCTAGTCCTTTAGCTAAATCTGTACGAGTTCTGATTCTCTCAGCGGTAAATGCCGGCACCAACACACTACCGACCGTACATGAAATCATCGCCTTGAAGACGAAGCCACTAAAGCTTGACTGACCTCAGTCCTTACTTTTACTAGATACCTAGATAGTAGCTTAGACTACAGACACCCAATATTCATCGTAAGGGGCTCACCCCCTATATGTGGACTGCCCGATCCCGGAGTCCTAACACGGGTCTAAGGGGCTAGAGATATCGACCCCCCTTTCCCCGTTACGGCGTTAAATATTAAAGGTGGTCCACTGTATGTATCTCCTAGTATTTCGTCTCTCGGCTTAGACATGATATCAATAGTAACTGGCTGCCTTGAGGGCTCAGTTCAAGTCCCCTGAATGATATCAGATGATTCTACTCCCATTTGACTATGTCTACCTACGAAGGCGTCTAATATCAATACCACTAAATATACAGAAAGTAGTACAGTAGGTTTTATAGGCTGCAGTGCCCCTCTGACTCCGTAGATATCGGTATGTATGTAGGCTGCGATTTAGACTTCGCTAATATCAGCTAAACATTTCTGATATGTCCTCATATTATAGAGGGATCCTCGGCACGTCGTCTGCAACCAAAAATGACCCAAAACGTCCTTCATTACCACCCTAGAATAACGTGAGACACTCCGGCAGTAGAATTTACTAATAGAATACGAGAAACACAGCACACTTGAAGAGTTTGTACCGATAACCCATATCCGAAATCGATATTCGATTCGAGGACATGGACATACATATGATAATACTTCATTAAGTGTATAACATTAACACCGCATTGCCGTTGAAGTATCACGACGAAGACCCCTCACTCCTCCTCTCCGCAATCTCCCTCTCTTTCTTTGCGCGACTAATCTTCAAACTCAACTTCACAGGGTTCACATCCTTAGTCTCGAAGATAGTATCGATCTCCTCGAGACTGAGCTTGCTGGTCTCGGGGAAGACGAAGTAGCTCGCGACTAGCTGCACCAAGTTGTACCCGATGTACACGGCCCAGATCTTGTACCCGAGCTTCGCGATCCCGAGGCTGATGGCGTACGTGTTGACCACGCCGGCCGCGCCCTGGAACATGGCGTACAGACCCATGCCCTTCGCTCGTAGGGTTAGACTCAGGATCTCTACGGGGTACAGGTTGTGCATGGTCGCGATGAAGGACGCCGATGCCACTTGGAAGCAGAAGATCCAGACCACGGTCAGCACGGCGGTGGCCCGAGATTCGGTTTCGACGTATTGCCAGCTTGTGATGGTAACTGCGGTCTGCGCGATAATGATGCTGATCAGGCCGGCGAAAATTAGCGTGCGGCGGCGGAAGATGTCGATGAGATACGATCCTAATGCGGTGAAGACGAAGTAGACCGCCGTCAAGCCCAAGTTGATGCCCAGCTGGTCCAAATTCCTAGTAATGCCGATCGTATCTAGGGCGGGCGAGAGATAGTTGCCGATGATGCCACCGCCATTCCATTGCTGGAAGACGGAGTAGAGTAGCAATACTCCAGTTCGGTAGGCAACCTCCTTGGTGAAGAATACGCGGTAATCCCATGCCGCACGGACGCCACTGTTGGATGTCTCGATCGACTCCTCGATCTGCGCCACCATCAGCGGAACAATAGGGGCATCGACATCGTCGTTTGTTGTCATGTACTTCGCGATGACTCGGCGGGCCTCTTCGCGCTTGCCTTTGAGCATGAGGTATCGGGGCGATTCCGGGCAGAAAAGGTATATGGTAGCGCAGACGATAAAGGGGAACAGACCCTCGAGAACTGGAAATCATTAATGCTATATCTAGGTTATGTAGTATAGGGGACACTTACTGAGAGGGGTTCGCCATTGCCAATCGCTGTCCCAAGCTGTAAAGCCCATCATCGCGGCGTTCATGACGATACTTCCGACTTGGAAACAGGCTCCGAAGATACCGACTACGTCAATGTCAGCTACTCGTTTTATGACTAGAGCGGCAGAGGTATGATAGGAGTAGACTAACCAAGTCGTCCTCTCAGGTGGATAGGGGCAATCTCAGCCATGTACTGCGGCGCCGTGCACAACGCCGTGCCGAAACCCAAAACTAATCGGCCAACAAAGAAGCACGGTAGGTTAGGTGCCAGCCCCTGGAGCAGAGCAGCTACAACGACCAAAGCGTTTCCAACAAAGTTGACTCCTCGACGTCCAAACGTATCACCTAGGGCTAGGAATGGGGCACCAACGAAAGTACCTATAGTCATAAGCGCGTTCATGGTACCGATGATAACACCCGTGTTACCAAACCCGTAGTAGTCGTGCCAACGGTCGAAGCTGTTGATGCCGCCAATGACAGCCCAGTCGATTCCGTATCCTGCCTGATTGCAGCCCATGACGAACATGATAAGGCAGATTCGTAGACCGGTCTTGGAACGGATGTTGAGAGATTGCCTGGAGTGCCGTAGCATGTCTTCTTCGGTGATGCGGGTTGCGATCACCTCGTCGACAGTGGTGCCTAGCTTTTCAGCTTCGACATTGGCGTCGACATGCAGCATCGCTGGCTTCGAGTCGTGGGCAGCCATGGTTGTTTGCCGATAATTAAGACTTGAAGGTTATTTCTCGAATAGACCTTAGACGGCCCCGACGGCAGAGGTACCTGTATGGACCGCTTGGAAACATCTGCGTGGAAAAGAGCCGAGGGCTGCTATACGCTTTATACATGTACCCCATGACTCCAGATTATAGTATCTTAATAAGATAGTCACATCGCTCCCATGATTCGGTGGTGCCCTAGGTTCTTCCCGTATATCATGGCGCTAGGATAGACGGGAGTTCCAAACTAGTCTAGTTGATAAGCACGCAGCCAAGAATGGGTTGTTCAGTCCTTGCTCTCACTCACCACCATTCCGATTTTCGCGGCGACTTGGTCTATCCCACGGCTCTGGAACGCCTTATGGGTCGGACTGACCCCGTGGGCCCCCGGGCCTCGAAGTGAGAGAAGGTTGGCAGGATGGTGGACCTCGGTGGGTATTATCCCGTCGTCATTGGTTTGAATAGTTTCCCCGGACAAAGCTAATGTGGTTTAGGGGTACCAAATCGCGTGGTTGGCGAACCCCCACAAGCGTCCAAATAGCCTCATCGACTTCCCACAATTGTTCCGTCCACTGGGCTAGGGTAGTAAGTGTCACGACCATTTAGTTTAAGAGACTATTCAGAAAAGTGATTGAATAGTCTAGCAAGTGAAACAGAAGATTGCTCGTAAGTAGACTAGTGTAGCCTTATAGACAGTAGACCGCTGCGGAATTTCGGGACGTCATTCCACTTGTACGACAGTCACTAATGCTGCGACTGACCGTCTGGTGCAATTATACTGCGTAAAGCCCCTGCTAAGTTCTTCGAATGGTCTCCTGATGACGAGGCCCGATCCTAACATGGAGTCGGAAACGCAGCACCTCTCGCTGCATTACACGGCCCCGGCCTCCACCTGGTCCGAAGCGCTGCCACTCGGCAATGGCCACCTCGGCTGCATGGTGTATGGCCGTACGTCAACTGAGCTGTTGCAGTTAAACGAGGATTCTGTGTGGTATGGAGGGGCTCAAGATCGAACACCACGAAATGCGGCGAAACACCTACCCAGACTTCGGAGTTTAATCCGAAGCGGCCAACACAAAGAAGCCGAGCAGCTTGTGCGAGAAGAATTCTTCTCTAGTCCAAGTAGTATGCGACACTATGAACCGCTTGGATCGGCCTTTCTCGAATTTGGTCATGACGAGATTGATATTAGCGATTACAAACGTTGGCTAGATATTGGCCGAGCCATAAGTACCGTCACATATAAAGTCCGGGGAGAAACGCAAGTACGGAGAGACTTGATCGCAAGTTATCCCGACGACGTCCTAGCTCTTCATATGACAGCTTCAAAGCCGATACGATTCGTGCTGCGTCTTAACCGACTTGGAGAGAACGAATGGGATACGAACGAGTTCCTCGATAGCGTCCAATCTCAGGATGATGGAGCTGGCATTGGCCAGATTACCATGCAGGCAACTCCGGGTGGGCGAGATAGTAATCGACTGTGTTGTGTACTCGGAGTTCGATGTAGACCTGGTCACGGGTCAGTAGAGACAGTTGGAAGCGGCCTCGTTGTAACGACGTCGCAATGTCTTATTGCAATTAGCGCCCACACAACCTACCGTCATACCGAACCGGAGATCGCTGCCTCAATATCTGTTTCGAAAGCACTGCAAAAGTCGTGGGAGGAGCTGCTAGATTGTCACATGCAAGATTATTCCAAGCTGTTCAATCGCACGAGTTTACGACTCTGGCCGGACGCGAGCGAAACCCCTACCAACAATCGAATTGCGACTGGGAGCAAGGATGACGCGGGTCTTGTTGCGTTATATCACAACTATGGTCGCTACCTATTGATATCCAGCAGCCGTGATGGTCCAAAACCGATACCAGCAAATCTGCAAGGAATATGGAATCCGAGCTTCTCGCCTGCTTGGGGAAGTAAGTTTACAATTAACATCAATCTGCAGATGAACTACTGGCCAGCAGCCCTAAGCAATCTCAACGAGTGTGCGGTGCCCGTCGTAGACCTGCTGGAAAGAATGGCCGTGAGAGGACGAAACACCGCAAGAATGATGTACGGTTGCTCGGGTTGGTGTGCTCACCATAACACGGATATTTGGGCAGATACCGACCCACAAGACACATGGATGCCTGCGACCCTATGGCCACTCGGCGGACTGTGGGTATGTATCGACGCCGTCCAAATGTTGCGATATCACTATGACAGGAAATTACATGAACGGCTACTCCCAACGCTCGAGGGGTGCATGGAATTCCTCCGAGACTTTTTAATGCCGTCATCTGATGGGAAATACCTGGTAACAAATCCTTCACTATCTCCCGAGAATACTTTCATCTCGGAAACGGGTCAAAGCGGCATCTTGTGCGAGGGATCCACCATTGACATGACAATTGTAAAAACTGCTTTTGAACTATATCTCTGGAGTCTCGAGGCGCTTGGTCATAAGAGTCCTTTGAAACAAAATGTCGAGGACATGTTGGCGCTGGTACCCGATCCCGTCATAAATCAAGACGGGTTGATCCAGGAATGGGGTCTAAAAGATTACAAGGAGCACGAGCCAGGACATCGACATGTATCTCATCTCTTCGGGTTATATCCTGGTAATTCCATTAATCCCATAGACTCACCAGAGCTTGCTCAGGCTGCGAGACGGGTCCTAGACCGACGAGCATCTCACGGCGGAGGCCATACCGGTTGGAGTCGAGCATGGCTGCTTAACATGCACGCTCGATTGTTTGATTCCGAGGGCTGTAGGAACCATATGGAGCTGTTGCTGAAGAACTCAACTTTACCGAACATGCTAGACAATCACCCCCCTTTCCAAATTGACGGTAACTTCGGAGGTTGCGCGGGAATCCTCGAATGCTTAATACAGTCAAGTGAAGTAACAAAACCTCCGTCCCGTCTACCATTCAAGGTCATCATCCGGCTTCTGCCAGCATGCCCCACCGAATGGTCGAAGGGACGGGTAACTGGCGTTTGCGTCAAAGGCGGCTTCGAGGTCTCGTTTGAATGGAACGGCGGGTTGGTGAGAGATCCTGTCGTCGTACAAGCAAAGCAACAAGGGATTACTCAAGCTCAGTTAGTGTACCCAGACGGAAAAGCAGTCGAGGTTCAAGGATTGGGAGAGCATCAAATCAATCATCCCTAGCCGTATTGATGAGGTCTTGGGGGTGCCTTTCTTTTTTACTAATAGATCGGTTTGCTCCCTTAGGCATCCAGCCCAGTGCAACCCAACATTTCAGGTCATGACTACAATGAGTTATAGATGAGAGAGGTGGGAACCCCAGAGCCAGATAGAGAATAGCCAGAGAGCCAGACCGGGATCAAAATCGGCGGTCAAGAGATCCTTAATTGATATTTGGCAATGCGCCCAATTTGCTATCGGAGAGGATCGGATCTGCCCCATAACGTTGGGCACTTTCATGAAACAGAAACACTAGAGAGAGCATAATTGACCGCTCTGGTTAATATGAAATTGTTTCAAGCTGCGGCAGCATATAATATCGAATGGCTGGTCGCATTGAACTGACTCCTATGGGCATTGCTTTACTTAAGTCATCAAGTGTTTGACGTTAGGGAGTAAAAAATTCTACTGGTCTTCACTTAGGTTTTGACACTGGCACACAGCCCTTCCTAAACTACCTACCTAATAATAGAATAGCCGTTGAACGAACCATAAAGCATTAACTTTAACTTGGATAGGGTTGACAGGTACCCACACGCACTTATGACAAACATTTGAGAGGTACCGTACCTGGATAGTTACCGCCGCTTTCTATATCCATAGATGGCTCTAATAAAACATGATAATTTGATGCGACTGACCTTCTCGAATACTTATATGTCCCGTAATATAGGTCGGCAGGTACGGTATCTAGTGGGGTCTCGAAATGGTTCGCATTTTAGAAGCAACAAGCCGAATCAAAACAGGTTGTCATGGTAGCGGGCAGCAACACATGTCCCGCGCTAAGCCCGATTTAGACTAGCACTCTGCGTTTGAAGGGGGGAGGCACTTGGAGAATGTTGACACTCGTGCAATTCCCATCTCTTATTCAATAACCATCGTCGACAACCCGAGTCCATCTTCGCCGGACACCACGACAAAAAACGACAAACGGTAAGTGAAACGACGAAATCGACAAACAGCGACAACGGAAATAACTTGCGACGGGGTATGACGAGCCTATAACGACTCGATAACTATACGACTCCCTTCCGTCTTGCGACCCAACACACCGTCAACACATCCCCCGACAGAGCAAAACACACATGTTAGTTGGTGACCCTCATATGTCTCTTGTCTTTTTGCGAGAAAGAGACGCGACGAACAAAGATGAATAGGTAGCGCTGACGTATAAGTGAAAGACGATCATAGCATTTACATCCTGTTACGTTCTTCACGACCGCTATACGCAGACCTTTGACTTCTACTACGACGCTCTTTCGACCTCGACATTTCTTTTGTCACTTACGATACTTTGTCCCTATTCACAAACATACAATATCCAATAAAACTCCGACACCGCCCAGACTACCGTCGCATACTAGCCTGGAGTATACCGGGTGATATCGCATTAAGCTAAATCACCCGTAAAAAATCCCCACACCGCCAATGCGACGACAACATTTCTAAGCGGGTTTGATTTGCGCCAACCGCATAGTATCGATATAAAAGAAATAAAAGCCATCCACTATGGCGGAACCTCCCTCCTCACCGCCGAATGAGTCTGCTACCCCAGAGGAATCTCTTGCTTGGTATAAGAGACAATATGAGTTGCTAGCCGATGAACTCGCCGAGTTTCGTGAATCCAGTCACGAACTCGAGGCTGAGCTTGAGAAGGATTTAGATGCCGCCGACAAGAGGCAGCGCGACCTACAGCAAAAAGCTGAAGAACTTCAATTTGAGGTCGACGAGTGGAAAGTAAGTAGATATCATTCCCGAGGCTATCTCATGAACCAAGCCAACAATGTGCTCTTAGGAAAAATGCAAGAAGGCAAAGGCCGAGGCCAACACAGCGCAAAATGCTTTGGAGAAGGAGATTACGACGCTCCGTGACACCAACCGTACTCTGCAGCTGAAATTACGCGATATGGAGGTAGCCAACGATGACTTCGAGCGACAAGCGCGGAATACCTCGTCTTCCCTTGAGGACATAGAGTCTAAGTACAATGTCGCGATCGAGAGATCAGTGATGATGGAGGAGGAAATCAAAATAGGCGAGCAGGAACGAGAGACGCTACGAATCGAAGCCCAACGATTGCGCGAGGAACTATCAGACCTCAAGGTCGAGGCCGAGATCATGCAAGACAAGATCAAGAAGGCAGAGAACAGACACTTGTCTGCCATCTCTACAGATGTTTCCATTCTTGAGTCTCCTACATTCGAGGACTCGCCCCGCTCTACGACAAGCTCTCCTCTTATCACCACGCCTCCCGATGAGGTCTCCTTACCTCCTCCAGGCAAAGGGGCACCTATGGTCAACGAGCCTCCATCACCGCCTATGTCCGATGCTTCGGCGCCTCTTCCAAGGCCCGCCTCTAAGATGAAGACGCCGGCCCCATCAGCACAGAAGAAATCCCGTCTTCCTTCCGCTGATCGTAGCATCACTCCGAAAGCGAAGACGGCCATTTCAACCAACATGCGGGCCCCTGGCTTGCGCTCTGCTACTTCCGCGCGCACGCCAGCGCCTACACGTACGACCACGGGCCGTGCAGCTTCGCACAAGATTCCACCCTCGACATCCCTTACTCATATCCGTACTCTCACTGCCCAAATGCAACGACTGGAGGCCAGAGTCCAGTCAGCGCGGTCTAAGTTACCGGCTCCCGTCAACACACCACCGCGCGCATCTCCCAGATCATCGCTCCTTGGTACAGGTCAAGTGCCGTCCACGGTTACGATGCGCTCGAGGAAGCGCACTGTTGGTTCTACTACTTCTTCCATGGCAGATGAGACTCCAACACAGTCCACAACGAGCAAGCACGTATCCAGACTTAGCACCTCTGGTGTGTCGAGATTGTCCTTTGGCCCGCTCCCCAACCGATCGAATAACTACGATCCCGATAGTTCCTCAGTTGGCATTTCGCGACCCAGCAGCCGAGCTAGTGTGACGAGCTACGCGAGGCCCGAAAGACCAGCAAGCCGCTCCGAGATCGCCCGCCCGATGTCCCGCACCAGCATGGCGGGAACGCGAACACCCCTAGGAGTGAGACCTAGAAGCTCCATGAGTGGTAGTTTGCACGGGCACTCTCAGAGTGTTAGTCGCATCGACCTAGACGAATTCGACGAACGTTTCGAGGAACGCACCCCTAGCCGTCGCGGTACCTACAGCAAGTACGATACCGATGGCTCAGCTAGCAGCATCCCGATGCCTAGGCGGCAGAGCGGCGGCATGCACTCGGCACGTCGAACTAGTGGTGGCGTGTCGAACGAGCCTGCTGCTGCCGGGAGACCGAGAAAACTAAGTGACCTGGGAGAGACATACTAGTCCAGACATTCCCTCAAACCGAATAATACGAATACGAATACCCAACCTTTCTCTTCTGTTGTATCTGCTTGAAGTGCTTACGTATAATCGCACTCTCGATCAAACGCGGTGCCGTTTCGAAAGAATGAATGAAAGACACCAGTATTATACCGGCGACCCGGCTTCCAGCCAGGCGCCAGTCACGAGTTACGGCCAAATTTGCATATCGAGATCTGCAGCCAGCATACGTGCTTGGCTTTTTCTTCATCATTACGGGGCGTAGGAGTAGTGGTGTTTTGGGCTTTGGCTTGGCTGGTCGGCGCGGTTGAACGAACGATAATTATATCTCTTCCAAGAGACTGGCGGGCAGATGGGTTCGGCGTTTACGGCTCCTGGACTGGATTCACTGGACTCACCGGACAGGGGCGGTTGTGTCGAACCTAGACCTGCCTTCAGACTGTGCTCATCAGTTGAATCTTCTCTTTTTTCTATTCGCCGTACTCCCCCTTTTTAAATACCCCAGGGGCGGCAAAGGCACCAGCTAAACTAAGCTGAGCTGATGATGATATTCCCTTGTGTGTGTGTGCGAGTATCGGGCGGTAATGGCGTGGTCGCCTTGTACATATTGACTCTGTATGTGTGCGGTGGCGGCGGCTCGAGATGATACAAGATTCGAAGACCGACGAAAGAAAGAAGATTGGAGACTGGGGACCGCAGTGTCGCCGGATCTATACCGTCTGTAGTAGTAGTAATACGTGCCTGACCGGCTGAATATATCTTTCCCTTTGTTAACTTTGCCGTATCGTGTCTATATTCTTGTGAAATTGTGAGGCTTAGCCTCGCGATGTATGAGTAGAAGATGTACGAGGAGAAGCGTATACGAAGGGGAAGGGAAGAGGGAGAGGAATTGTCGATTACAATAGTGAGTAGACTGCTAAGAATGACTGAGTTGTCACGTCCGCACTGGGTTAGTTTGAGTTGAAGGGATGAAAGAAATGTGATAGCCACATATCGTCTCATAGATCTACAGAGCGACCACGGCGTTATATACTCTAGTGATGCCTACAATATACGATCTATCATAAGTCACGACAGACTCATTAATAACTTAGGGCGGCTCCGGTTATAGTATTGTGATGAGTAGTAAATATATCCAAAGTCCCATTCTGTTCCTTGTTTTATTCATTTATGGAAGGGAAACAGGCCAGTTTATAGAAATGTTCAACAAGTAGCCTATTTACACGACGTGATTGGAACTGACAATTAGGTTTCTTATTAGAGCTAAGCGATAGATGGCGAGAAGGAATGATATATCCGTTCTTTCCTTCTTCATGCTACCCGTAGTCTTCGGATGACTCAATGAAAGGTCTATTGATAAGAGGGATAGGCCAATACGCTGGTCTCCATGCGGAAACGGCTACGTTTCCAATCCATATAGACTCAAGGGCGAGCAATATATCTTATTATAACTCGGGGGGAATATGTAATCTAACAAGAAGTAGACTAGGAGCTTGTTAGTAGCATCGAAGCGAATAGCGCATAACGAATAGTTAGCGGTTGAGTATGTAGATATATGAGATATGTAGTAGCTTGAGGGTATCTAGGTATAGCTGTAGACAACATAACGAGTAGCTAGGGGAATACATGCACTACTAATGAGTTTCATGAAGCAATTTAGTAGACAAGGAAGAGTACGTCACTCAAGAAAGAAGAACCTTCTAGGGAACGAGTGTTAACCTTCATTCCTCATGTTCGTATGATTTTGATGTAGCGAGTAAGGACCTTGAGTAAGCCGTCGCATCCACAAGAATCCGTAGTACGAGCTATACGCTTCAATCTAACCTAACTCTTGTCTTAGGGTCACCATATCTCCGCTCCCTTAAGTAATCAAGCTTTCTTAGAACTGGACGTTAGGCTGTATGGGATTGGAGGGCCTGCAAGGTAATCACTTATTACTGCGATGCTAGAGTCTTGAAAGGTTGCTTATGAGATATAATCCTACTAAGAGTAGCTAACCATGATTGACGTCTCTAGCTGAGGGTGCTGATTTGTCTTGTTCTAGAAGACTACCACGTGTCGGCAGAGCTCATCGATCACACTTCCCTGAACGGGATAGAATAAGGCTGCGGTTACTGTACTATTACTACTGCTATGATGGGACGATCTCCATCTGGCAGGCCAAGCACTTTTTGCATTCGTCATAGTTGCATCCGAGCTGAACCCAAGGCGGGTCTTTTCGCGTCTGCATTGCAGATTGACAGTCGCGTGCTAGCCACGAAGCTAGAAGCGGATATATATCCCGTCGAGACGTAGCAACGGTTGAGCTTGACAAATAGACTATATATGGAGCTCTAGCGTATTGACTTGGCCCACGACTGCTTCTAACTATTGAGCTTAGACAATAGCAACCCAGTTTTGGGTAGGGGCCGAGAGTCTAACGACAATTATTTAACACCTCATTCGTTGAGCGGGACACTGGTCTCACGACAGCTCACCGTGCTAGCCTTGGAAAGACTAGACCGATCTCCTCGCAGATTTGAGTATTTCGCCTACGAGAGTTATCGGGATGGGGCCGCTTTGCTTAAAGCTTCAATTGCTACCTATTCTCTACCGGGCTATCCATGATATCACCGGCGGATTGGATTTAATCTGATGACCGCATCCCGGAGAACAGTCTCACAACAATCGGACTCAGCAGCAAGGCAAAACGAAACGGGCTCACGATCGGGGAAAACACTCTAAGCAAACATTTGCTTACCCGAAGACTACAGGACCCGATTGTTTACTCCGTACCAATGAGTGGCAAGTGAGGAAGAGAGGTCGTCCGGTGGTGGTTCGGGGGAGCCTATAATCTCACGTGGATTCCAAGGCGACATCAGCTAAGTGTCCGAACTGTTCGATTCGGTGCATTTCGTTTGCTGACATGTATGACAAGGGGATCCTCCAGGAATTTCTTGGGCGTTCCTCAGCCAAGCTCTGAGATCCAACGGATATTCCCCAAGTGGCAGGCGGACTGCTGGATTGAGGGATTGCCGGCTCAAGGACGGACGGGGGCGATAAGATACGGATATGTGATTGCGGCGCAAACGGGCATTAGTTATTATGCAGGCTTACGCATTGTAACCAAATATTGGTTGCCCCGAATTAAATGTCGCCGGACATGAGCTTGGGGACCTGCGCTCTCATGGTGGAGATGAGAAGCTCATGGATTTGCTATCGGCAACATGACGAAGAAATGAGGAAATCAAACTAGAAGACAAATAGTTCGGAGTTGCTAGATGCCGGTCTATAGTGTTAATCGGCCTAACAATCTAGATGTGTGATGTCTGATGTATTTGAATCACTGGAAATGAGATCAAGAAAAAAGAAGTTGGAAGTTGGTTGCTAAACCTTGAAACTCACTTTAGCAACTAACTCGATAACTTGCTAACTCTTCTATTAGATAATTGGATAATTCAGGAACGGTAACTGAACCGGTTAGCTGGGCTGCTGGGTTGTCGGGTTGTCGCAGGAGAGTGGGTTCCCTTGTTTAGTGTCAAAGTTTACCCCAACAATTGAGTTCACTTTTTACAGATCTAAAACGGTGCGACGTTTTTCTTGGAGATTTAGTTTTTGCACTATGTGTCGGTACGTACATAAATATCAGAAACTAAAGCTGCAGGATGATATAATTTGCCGATGACTGGCACTTGAGTTGAGTTAAGATCGAGTAATAGGAGGTATGCCATCTGTATAGAAGCAGCGACAGCAAACTCAGGAATAGTACCGTTTAGGACTAATCTCTGAGGCATTTTATCGGTGTCCGAGTGCCGATCGAAAATACAACATGGAGAAGTAAGCAGCTTCCACCAAGATGACCAAGATGATTACGATGATGGCGCTGATAGCGTAGGGATGGATGGATCATGCACAGTAAGCATTCGAACGGAGATGGGTGTAAGCTATCGAGCGTGGCGGCCCGTCGCCGGCCGAAGGGGAAATAGAACAAAAGAAAAAATATAAAGGAAAAAAAAGATGAGATTCGATGTTCCCACCCAATCTCCTTCTTCCCTTCGACTTGAGTCTTACTGAATCGGGAAACATTTGTTGGGCGTCGGGTAATAAGTGGAGAGAGCCCACCGCGAAGTCATCAAAGAGAGATCTTCTTACTGTGTAATATGATATCGGCATCATGATGCGGATAGCCATGGTTATGGATAGAGCCAGCCACCGTCCCCTGCCATAGGTCCGTGAGATGGAAAAGATGTAAAGATGGAGAAATGAAGGGAAGAGATCTGTGGTCGTAGGCCGGATCTAATAAATAAAAATATTTAGACACAGAAACCCGATTGGGATGTGTTAACTAAGATGCTGATAGAGTCATTATAAGTCCGGACGATCTTTGGTACCAATCTGGAACTACGGTCTCGGCAGATGAGAACCGATTGAATTCAATATTAGAGTTATGCTGTTATGTCTGATTGATTAAGAGGCCAAGGATGGACTCTTATTCTCTTCTCTTGAAAGTGACTGCATATCATTTGGCTTCTACTACGTATAGTACATGTATATGACCTTGAGAATACCTAGTACATACCTGTGTCGTAATCTTTGAATCTCAAAATGCATGAACTGTAGGGCCGTAGATAAGACTCAATTCTCTTTATACGTCGGACGTAAGGAACGCCAAAAACATATTGAGAATGGTTCGCGCCTTTGATTCAAGACAGTTGAAATTCCTGTTCAGCCACATAGGAGGAGGTTTCGAAGACTAGACGGATGCCTGTACTTACTATGATGGTACCCGTCGGTACGCCACTGTAACTACATTTTGCTTGACAAGCGCACTTTAACCCATGTCAATTTATAGATGAGCTTGTATCTTCTTACTCATTCACACCCACTGAGATCACGTCCGTAGTAGCAGAGCAGTAGTTCCGACCCGAGACGTTGATTCTAACCTTGGTAGGCACTAGGATATCCCCAACACCCTGGAGGTAATTGTGATTGGCCGAATATTTACTAGAACGTCGATCAGTACAGTACCATTAGGTTCCATTTAACCATATCAGCCTCGCTGGTCCTGAGGTCCTTGCTGGACCCTGTTCAGCTTTTTAGTGCAAGTCTGGTCCTCTTTTTTTCCTTCTCCTACTAGGATCCCAGACATACATTACGATATCCCTTCCGTCCAAAAGTTTTGGGAGTTCCGTCTCATCCAGCTCCCTCATCTTTTCCTCTCTCCGCCGCATTGCTGCTTTGCTTGCGATTTATTGTAATCCTCTACTCTCTTTCCGCATAACCTACTCTGGTTCACTCTTTCAACTAATATATGGACATCTGAGAGGGTCAATCTGACTTGTGGTGCGTGTAAGTAGCATACCCATATAACCCTTGTATTTGCATATGTACATATGCACAGTTCACTGTTCGCGCCCGGCGGCCGAGCTCCCCGTTTCCACGATCGACGAGGTGACCTGGCTCAACAACGATATTTCTTTCTTAGCTGTGGATCATATTGATATTCAGCAAATTCCCAAGTGGTTGGACTTTGGAAATTGTTACTAACTTCATAATTTTTGCCACGAACTAGATGTTCTCTCATATTCAATAATCCTCGTGTCAGCCTCCTTCAGCTCTTCCTCCCACCATCTAAATTCCTGTGCCTCAAGTCCGAATCACGGGAGGTCAGACAAAATTCCTTTACGTCCGCTTACGCCTATCTTTCCTCCAGGGTCCAGAAATAAATAAAACACACCCTCATCGGAACCTCCCGCCGTCCGATTCTCCCCGCCTCCGCCTGTACATCCCTCGCTAAGCACAATTGCGAGCCTCTTGCGCTTTGTAGGAGCTCGACTCGGGCGTCCGTTGTACTTTGATGACCCCCTAACCATCCTATTCCGATTTTCTAGCCCGAGTATCCTCACCTCTACCGCCGAAACCTCCTACCTCTCCGTCTTGCCTACATACTCCACAGACATAATGGCCACAACAAACGGTGCCGGTGCCGTCAATGGCAACCGGACAGTCCCTGTTGCCAATGGCAAGCCCACCTACGCTGAGAAGCACAAGATACCCGAGCACTTCATTGGTGGCAATAGGCTGGAAAATGCTGTCCCGTCTAAAGTGAAGGAATTTGTCTCTTCTCACGATGGACACACCGTAATCACAAACGTAAGACTAGAGTTTGCGCGCCGTTAACCGTAGCCTGGGTTGTCTAACTCTAATTTTTAGATTCTAATCGCCAACAACGGTATTGCTGCTGTCAAAGAAATCCGGTCTGTGCGAAAATGGGCATACGAGACGTTCGGCGATGAGAGGGCGATCCAGTTCACGGTGATGGCGACACCGGAAGATTTGGCAGCTAACGCGGATTACATCCGAATGGCTGATCACTACGTGGAAGTTCCTGGTGGCACGAACAATCACAACTATGCCAACGTTGAGCTGATCGTGGATGTTGCTGAGCGTATGAACGTCCACGCTGTCTGGGCTGGATGGTGAGTTTCAAGATCACACTGTCTTTCGTACCTTTGACGACAGTTAGTGCTAATAAGTAATTTCCAGGGGACACGCTTCAGAAAACCCTAAACTTCCAGAGTCTCTGGCTGCGTCACCGAAGAAAATTGTCTTCATCGGTCCTCCAGGATCTGCAATGCGCTCCCTCGGTGACAAGATCTCTTCTACGATCGTCGCACAACACGCCCAAGTGCCTTGTATCCCGTGGTCGGGAACTGGTGTCGACCAGGTCGAGGTGGACGATAAGGGAATTGTCACGGTTGCGGACGACATATATATGAAGGGATGCGTTAACTCCTGGGAAGAAGGTCTTAAGAAGGCTCGGGAGATTGGCTTCCCCGTCATGATCAAGGCCTCCGAAGGTGGTGGTGGTAAGGGTATCCGAAAAGCTATGTCTGAGGACGGCTTCGAGCAACTATACAAGGCCGCGGCGAACGAAATCCCGGGTTCGCCTATTTTTATCATGAAGTTGGCAGGCAATGCCCGACATTTGGAGGTGCAATTGCTCGCTGACCAGTATGGTAACAATATCTCTCTGTTTGGCAGAGATTGTTCCGTACAGCGACGACACCAAAAGATTATCGAAGAAGCCCCCGTTACGATCGCCAAACCACCCACATTCAAGGGTATGGAAGAAGCCGCTGTGCGACTTGGTCGTTTGGTGGGTTACGTCTCTGCTGGTACGGTTGAATACCTCTACTCGCACGACGATGATGAGTTCTACTTCCTGGAGTTAAATCCCCGTCTCCAGGTCGAGCATCCTACGACAGAAATGGTCAGCGGTGTCAACTTGCCGGTCGCTCAGCTGCAAGTTGCTATGGGTATCCCCCTCCACCGAATTAGCGATATTCGTCTGCTCTACGGTGTTGATCCCAAATTAGCCACTGAGATCGACTTCGAGTTCAAGAGCCCAGAGAGTGACAAGACCCAACGGCGGCCGCAACCCCGCGGTCACTGCACAGCTTGCAGAATCACATCTGAAGATCCTGGTGAGGGCTTCAAGCCTTCTAACGGTGTGATGCACGACCTCAACTTCCGAAGTAGCGCCAATGTCTGGGGTTACTTCTCCGTCAGTACTGCGTCGAGTATTCACAGTTTCTCGGACAGTCAATTCGGTCACATTTTCGCTTATGGTGAGAACCGAGCTGCTTCGCGGAAGAACATGGTTGTTGCGTTGAAGGAGCTGAGCATTCGTGGTGACTTCAGAACAACCGTTGAGTACCTCATCAAGCTACTTGAGACGGAGGCGTTCGAAGACAACACTATTACAACTGGCTGGCTTGATGAACTTATTTCCAATAAGCTGACTGCCGAGCGGCCTGATCCTACTCTTGCCGTTGTTTGCGGAGCCACTACTAAAGCCCACATTGCTAGCGAGGCCTGCATCGCGGAGTACCGCTCTGGACTTGAGAGAGGTCAAGTGCCATCCAAGGATATCCTGAAGACGGTGTTCCCGATCGACTTCATCTACGAGGGTCATCGGTACAAGTTCACTGCCACTCGTGCTGCTGTTGACAGCTACCACCTATTCATTAATGGCTCTAAGTGTTCGGTCGGTGTTCGCGCTCTTAGTGACGGTGGTCTGCTCATCCTTCTTGATGGACGAAGTCACAGCGTCTACTGGAAGGAGGAGGTTGGTGCTACCCGTATCTCTGTGGATAGCAAGACCTGTCTCCTGGAGCAGGAGAATGACCCTACCCAGCTCCGTACACCCAGCCCTGGTAAGCTTGTCAAGTATACCGTGGAAAATGGCGAGCACGTCAGGGCTGGTCAGACTTTCGCCGAAGTTGAGGTCATGAAGATGTTCATGCCTCTGGTAGCCCAGGAGGATGGTATCGTTCAGTTGATTAAGCAGCCTGGCGTGACCATCGAAGCTGGTGATATCCTCGGTATTTTAGCTCTTGATGACCCTTCACGTGTCAAGCAAGCGCAGCCCTTCCTTGGGCAGCTTCCTCCGTTCGGACCTCCTCAGGTCGTGGGTAGCAAGCCCGCCCAGAGATTCAGCTTATCATACAACACACTCAAAAACATTCTCTCCGGTTACGACAACTCCGTCGTTATGCAACAAACGCTCAAGGAGATGATTGAGGTCTTGCGAGACCCCGAACTCCCATACAGTGAATGGCAGTCTCACCATTCCGCCCTTCACTCTAGAATGCCGCAGAAGCTTGATGCTCAGTTCACTCAGGTGTTTGACCGGGCCAAGGCTCGTGCGACGGAGTTCCCGGCTAAGACATTATCCAGAACCCTTACTAAATTTCTGGATGACAACACCTCGCCCAGTGAAGCTGACGCACTGCGATCAACCATCGCACCCCTTATCGAAGTCCTTGAAGAGTACGCCGATGGCCCGAAGGTCCGCGAGCTTAACATTGTCGCAAGCCTACTCAACATGTACGCTGAAATCGAGGGACGCTTCTCCGGACGCCGCAACCAGGACGAGGAAGTCATTCTAAAACTCCGTGAGGAGAACAGGGAAGACTACCTGAAGGTTATCCAGATTGTCTTGTCTCACAGCCGTGTGGGTTCCAAGAACCATCTGATCCTAGCTCTCCTTGAGGAGTACCGACCCAACAAACCTAACGTTGGCAATGTCGGAAAATACCTTAGGCCTGTGCTGCGAAAGCTTACTGAGCTTGAGTCGCGCCAGACCGCTAAAGTTTCCCTGAAGGCACGAGAGATCCTGATCCAGTGCGCTCTGCCGTCTCTTGAGGAGCGTACCGCGCAGATGGAACACATTCTCCGTTCTTCGGTAGTGGAGAACAAGTATGGTGAAACCGGCTGGGAACACAGGGAACCCAACCTGGACGTCATCAAGGAGGTTGTTGATTCCAAGTACACCGTATTCGATGTCTTGGCGTCATTCTTTGCTCACGAGGATCCTTGGGTCAACGCTGCTGCTCTTGAGGTGTACGTCCGCCGAGCATACCGTGCGTATAACTTCAAGAAGCTGGAGTACCACGACGATGAGACAGACTCCGCTCCTCTCTTCCTCTCTTGGGACTTCTCCTTCCGCAAGATTGGGCAAACTGAATTCTCAGTCCCTCTTCAGTCGGCTAACCCCTCGGTCCCCGGCACCCCCACCACAGAGATTGGCGGCTTCAACAGGATCAGCTCCGTTAGTGACATGACTTACCTGAACCGCCGCACTGAGGAGGAGCCTAGCCGTAAGGGTGTCGTCATTCCTTGCAGATATCTCGATGACGCGGAAGAGATGATCCAAAAGGCTCTTGAAGTTTTACCCAGCAAGAAGCGCGCTGGCCTTATTCCTGACCTCAGTGGCAAGCGTAAATCGTTCAACCAGAAGCTTCCTGACGAGGAATTGACCAACGTCGTCAACGTTGCAGTCCGCGACGTGGAGTCTTATGATGATGAAGACATCCTAAGCCGCATTCGTGTAATCATCGATTCATTCAAGCACGACCTTGTCGCCCACCGCGTCCGCCGTATCACTTTTGTGTGCGGTCACAATGATGGCTCCTACCCCGGTTACTACACCTTCCGCGCCCCTGAGTTCGTTGAAGACAACAGTATTCGTCACGTGGAACCCGCTTTGGCCTTCCAGCTGGAGCTTGCCCGCCTCGCGAAGTTCAAGATTTCCCCGGTCTTCACCGAGAACAAGAACATCCACGTCTACGAAGCCGTGGGTAAGGGCGTTGACACTGATAAGCGATACTTTACACGTGCTGTTATCCGACCGGGTCGCCTACGGGATGATATTCCAACTGCGGAATACCTCGTCTCCGAGGCTGATCGTGTGATTAACGATATCTTCGATGCTCTTGAGATCATTGGAAACAACAACTCCGACTTGAACCACATGTTCCTCAATTTCACGCCAGTCTTCCAGCTGAAACCTCAAGAGGTCGAGCAGTCTCTCCAAGGTTTCTTGGACCGATTCGGCCCTCGGGCCTGGCGCCTCCGTGTCTCTCAAGTCGAGATTCGTATCATCTGCACGGACGCGACAACGGGAATGCCTTATCCTCTACGTGTCATCATTACCAACACCTCCGGATATGTCATTCAAGTCGAGATCTACGTAGAGAAGAAGTCAGAGAAGGGTGAGATGGTCTTCTACTCTATCGGCGGTACTACTAAGATCGGATCGATGCACTTGTTGCCCGTCTGCTCTCCCTACCCTACTAAGAACTGGCTCCAGC
This sequence comes from Hypomontagnella monticulosa, assembly GCA_902825475.1. Classification (NCBI taxonomy): domain Eukaryota; kingdom Fungi; phylum Ascomycota; class Sordariomycetes; order Xylariales; family Hypoxylaceae; genus Hypomontagnella; species Hypomontagnella monticulosa. The sequence goes on along the minus strand of CADEBF010000011.1, from coordinate 233,639 downwards.
CTAAGCGTTACAAGGCTCATTTGATGGGTACCCAATATGTGTACGATTTCCCCGAGCTCTTCCGACAGGCCGTTGAGAATACCTGGACGAAAACCGCGAAGGCTATGCCAACCTTGGGCGAGAAGAAGCCTGCTCAAGGTGAATGCATTGATGTCAGTGAACTTGTCCTCGATGACCGTGATAGGCTGATCGAGGTCTCTCGTGAGCCTGGTACCAATTCATGTGGTATGGTCGGATGGATTATCAACGCTCGTACCCCTGAATACCCTGAGGGACGAAAGTTCGTCGTTGTTGCCAACGATATCACGTACAAGATCGGGTCGTTCGGACCTAAGGAGGACCACTTCTTCAATAAGTGCACAGAACTTGCTCGCAGCCTAGGTATCCCTCGTATCTACCTCTCGGCTAACTCCGGTGCTCGTCTTGGTGTTGCCGATGAGTTGATTCCACACTTCAAGGTTGCCTGGAATGATCCGGACCGACAAGAGTCTGGCTTCAAATACCTTTACCTCGATGCCGACGCTAAGAAGCGATTCGAGGACGGGGCTAAGCGCGACGTCATCACTGAGGAGATCACTGAGAACGGTGAGACCCGCTACAAGATTGTCGCTGTGGTTGGTGCCGAAGACGGTCTTGGTGTCGAGTGTTTGAGGGGCTCTGGTCTTATTGCTGGCGCTACTAGCCGTGCCTACAACGACATCTTCACGGTTACGCTCATCACTTGCCGATCCATTGGTAAGCTTATCCACTTTGTTTTGCTCATTCAATTACTAACTTCATTCTAGGTATTGGTGCTTACCTTGTCCGTCTTGGCCAACGTGCTGTCCAGATTGAGGGCCAGCCTATCATCCTTACGGGTGCTCAGGCCCTCAACAACCTGCTCGGCCGTGAAGTGTACACCTCCAACTTGCAGCTCGGTGGTACCCAGATCATGTACCGCAACGGTGTGTCCCATTTGACTGCTAACGACGATTTCGCTGGTGTCTGCAAGATCGTAGACTGGCTGTCTTTCGTTCCTGCTCAGCGCGATCTTCCCGTGCCCATCACTCCCAGCCTTGACCCATGGGACCGTGAGGTCATCTACTCCCCGCCTGGCAAGCAACCCCATGATGTCAGATGGCTCATCGGTGGTAAGGAAGACGAGGACGGATTCCAGCCCGGTCTCTTCGATAAGGACTCTTTCGTTGAGACTCTTGGTGGTTGGGCCCGCACTGTCGTTGTTGGTCGTGCTCGTCTTGGCGGTATCCCTATGGGTGTTATTGCCGTCGAAACCCGCACTGTGGAGAACGTCACCCCTGCCGATCCTGCCAACCCCGACTCCGTTGAGCAGGTCAGCAACGAAGCTGGTGGTGTTTGGTACCCCAACTCCGCATTCAAGACTGCCCAGGCCATCAACGACTTCAACTATGGTGAGCAGCTTCCTCTCATGATCCTTGCCAACTGGCGTGGTTTCTCTGGTGGCCAGCGAGATATGTACAACGAGGTCCTGAAATATGGATCGTACATTGTCGACGCTCTTGTCAAGTTCGAGCAACCCATCTTCGTTTATATTCCCCCCTTCGGCGAGTTGCGTGGTGGCTCATGGGTCGTCGTCGACCCCACCATCAACCCTCTGGCAATGGAGATGTACGCCGACGTTGAATCTCGTGCCGGTGTCCTAGAGCCCGAGGGTATCATCGGTATCAAGTACAGGAAAGAGAAGCAGCTCGAGACCATGGCTCGTCTCGACCCCACCTATGCCTCGCTTAAGAAGCAAGCCGCGGACGACAATCTGTCCAAGGAGGAGCAGCAAGAACTCAAGGAGCGCATGGCGGAGCGCGAGAAGCAACTTCTCCCCATCTACGCGCAGATCAGCATCCAGTTCGCGGACCTGCACGACCGTGCTGGCCGCATGAAGGCCAAGGGTACCATCCGCGAGATCCTCGAATGGAAGAACACTCGTCGCTTCTTCTACTGGCGTGTACGCCGCCGTCTCAACGAGGAGCACATCCTCAAGCGCATGGCCGCGGCTGCAACTTCTACCAAGGCTGCTGATTTCAACAGCGCCGAGGCCACCGAGAGCCGCAAGCACCATCTCCGCCTCCTTGCTGCTTGGTCTGGCGTGACGAACTTCGACCGCAACGACCGTGACGTGGTCACCTGGTACGAGGAGAACACTAGCACCATCGAGACCAAGATCGAGCAGATCCGCGCTGAGACCGTGGCCCGCGACATGGCGGGCTTGCTCAGAGCGGACAAGGGATCCGCTCTTAAGGGTCTCAAGGATATGCTGCACATGATGCCTGTGGAGGAGCGCGAGGAGATTATGAAGTTCTTGTCGTAGACTGGCGGGTCAACGATAGGATACGTATTGTCTGATGGTGTGATGAGGGATGTGTAGGTTATGATAGTGAGGGAGGTAGGGTGACATACAAGGTGGAGGCGGGTATAGATTCTTGTTTTTACCAAAAATTACCTCGTACAGGAACCTAAACTCAAGTGTGTATATCAAAGAGAAAGTTAGTTACTTACGGTCATGGATGGCGGCGTCTGCTTCTTTATGATGCTTTGGCGGCGCGGTTATTTAGTTATTTACTTTTTTACTTGTTCCATTTTATTGAAGTCTGTGGACTGTGGTATCCCGCGGTGTGCTATGCTGCGATGTGTTAAGTTGGCCTAATACTATGATGTGGCAATACGACTTCGCATTGGGATCTCGTAGTTGATGAAGCTACTCCTGTTTCTCACTGACTTCGTATACCTATCTACTGGTAGGCGTGCTTGTTGCTCGCAAGATCGCATGGGTACCTAGGCAATAATATAGCGCCCTTTCGTCTATAGAGTATCTCTATGATCTGGTATGATAGCTTACCTTAGTTTTGGCTTAAGGACTTACTTGGCCTCACTTTACTATATATGGGGGATATAAGTGCTGGGCTTTTTTTGTGGCTAGGTAGAAACACCCATCCCTTGTTTCTCAATTAAACGCTATATATACGCGTGTAGGGTAGTAGCTAGAATGGCTAAGAGTGTGGTTACGATCTAATGCTGGTTCGCATATCCCCCTGAGAGATGGCCACACTCATTCCCACTCAATAGTCAGCAAACGGAGAAAGGCATATATGGTACAATAGGAATTTTTATTTAGCGACCACCTAAGTAATAAGATATCGAGAGGCCTATATAATATTATGCCCTCGAGGTCATCATATAATCCGACCCTACCTTGCCACCTGATTCTTTCCCCCTGCCTGAAGTTCCCATAGCCCAAGCGCAGACCCACCTACCCATCCCGTCATTCAACGACACCAAATCGAGTCTTGGCATCTCGTATGTAGAGCAGCAAGGATTTAGTTTCTCTCTAAGATGTCAATAAGGGAGTTTAAAGTACACTCTCGAAGTGGGTCTCGAAGGTTGTCGCCCTTTTGAGCCCATCCTTCCTGAATTGCCTGTGACAGCTCGCCTGGGATAGGATCCATGAATCGAGGATATGCAATAGCTTTAGTCGAGTTCAGAGTTTTGTAGACGTTGTCGTGGTCGAGTTGGGGGTACTGGGAATTCTCCTCGTATTTCGTATCGAAGATAAAGTTACCGCTTTCGGTTCGGTTCTCTTTCGCTAGGATGGCGAAGTCATCTAGTGACTCCGCCATGCACCCTACGTCGAAGTTGTCTACCCATCCGAAGAATGGAGTGAACACCGGGCCTGCTGTGCAGCCGACACCCTCTACAACACGGTGGAACCGAAGCGGAATGCCCGAGCCCTGTCGCTCGTAGCAGCGAAGTATCCAGAGTGACTTCTTAGGTGTGGTGACGTCCATAAACACCCAGAAGTCGTTCACCGCATGTATGTACCCTGGTTGGTCTTGTGTTTCCCGTGTGCGTATGGTTATGGAACCCAGTGGCATGACGTATCGGGGTAGACGATGGCTGATGAATGGCTCTATTCTACCATAGGCGACTTCAATGATGTTGGCACGGCGGTAGAACCGGGCCAATGGCGACCGATCGATATCAACGGATTTGCTGTGGTAGTTGGGGAAACACTGGCGTCGTTCTAGCACCAAGGGCTGCGCCATTAGCCTTCGGGCCGTGTCATCGCTGCTCTTAAGCCAGCTCATATTCATGTAGTGCGCCCAGCGCTCGCCGTTGACACAAAGAGCATATCCCGGCACTTCCACGGGCCACTCTAGGAGGTTTTGAGGCCCCCAAGTGCGGAAGTCGATGTTCTTTAGGAAGGCCACGAAGTTGGCCTTGGTGACGGGGTCTCGGCACGGATAGTCCCAGGGCCCTTGGGGCGGTTGTGTGTCCTCACGGATTGTGAAGGAGGACGTGGAAGTCCGTGAGCTCGGGTTTGGTGGTGGGGTCGGGGTTCGTGGGGTTGGGGGAGGAGGGGATATCGAAAGCGGTAGTTGGTATTCCTGCCGCGGCAAAACGGGGACGGCGTTGCCGGGCTGGTGCTCTGCATCATTAACATGGCCATTAGTGTCGTTGAGTTGGGTCTGTAGATCGAAAATGGTGGCTTCTGCAACGCGAAGCCCCCTCTCCACCTCCGTGGTGCGGCGCTCTAGAGCAGCCATGACATCTAGTCGTCGTTCAATATCTTGGATACTTACAGCCAATAGGGAATCGGCTGTCTGGCGTGGTGTCTTATGGTCACTGCCGCGCATCGGGTGGATCGGATCGAATAACACACTCAGAGGCCCTGCTAGAAGATTAGTGCTACGCTTCCTTTACTCTGTATAATATTAACGCGCCACTTACCATTACGCAGCGGATTAGTTTGACGATGGTCACTATGGCGTAGGCGACCGGGCCGATAACCACCACGACGGTGAAGGCTAGACATTCTCTCAGGATTAGGAATACCAGCTCGACTGGTGATAGAGGAGTCGTCATCGCTGTCTCCGATGACTGAGGCAGTAGAAGAGGTATATCTGGGGATGGAGAAGGGTGACGTCTCTTGCGTTTTAGTCCTCTTGGTTCCGTAGACCTTCTCGGTGGCTTGGCCAGCCCCATGTCGTCGTTGGTTGAGCTCACGCTTGCGGCGCAATTGATGCAACATGACTATGTGAAGTAATTAGAGATGTAAACACGGTCATTCAGAAGAGAATACTACTAACTGTCGTCAGCGCAAATAGGGTCGAATGTGAGGTGTATGAAGGAAGATTAATGTGTGACGAGAGGTAGAGAGGGTCAACAATAGGTCTGAGGTTGGACGGATATTGCTCAGGTTTAGTTGATGATCAAGGTATCAGTACGAAAGTTTGTCAATGGTCGTGATCGAGTTCGGTCGAAAATCTTATTGAAAGAAAGATGGTGGGGAAGAGTTTGATAGTATCAGGTTCAGGCAAGTATTATATAGCTTTTCCTCAGAGGATGGACCATACTGTGCTGGACGTTGACAGGCCAGTATGAGACGGACAAACTTCATATGACCTTTCAGTAGCCGCCAATTCAACAGTGCGTCGTGGGAAAAGCCGAGGGGGAAACTGCGATTGGGGAGTTTGCTCAATGAATTCACAATGCGTGCGTACTGTATGAGGCACATGAATAGAAATTTCAGGTGCCCGCGACCTGCGAGCTAGATCATGGGAACAAAACCTATAGTGCAATGAGAGCAATCGCAGTGGTCAAAATACAGCTGACTGAAAATATTAGACATTAAGCATATGGAATAACGTACACGGGACGAAAAATTGGATAATGTAAATCGGAGTGTTCTCTTTGGCGCGTCCCCCTTTTGCTACGCGATACTGTACTAAACCATATTTACAGTCAACACGCGAACAGTGTCAATCTCTCCTTAGGCCACTCTACTTAGTAGATACCAGGTACAATCTTGTACTTCACAATGCTCTTGTACTTCTCCCAGTCTGCACCATACTTCTTCGCACACTTCTCGTCATCTCGACCGTCTCGGTGGACGAGAAGCACGGCAAAGTATACCACGTAGAAGTAAGTAAAGATCATGCCCCAGTACTTGGCAGGGCCCTGCACTACTTCCCTGCCATCGAGCATCTTGATTGCTCCTTCAGCATTGCTACCTGCAGACAAGATGACATAACCAGCAAAGCCAGTTGGGAGCGCATACGGCCAAGACTGTAACCAGTCTCCAAGGTAGTTGATGTGTCTTGCGATACCCCACCAGCCCGATGTCATCAATCGCGAGCCTGTCTTCGTCTCGATATAGGTAATATGAGCAACGCGCGGGTCGTTAGGGTTGGTGCGGAAGATATTCTTCTGGAGGTTGCTCAAGCGGAAGATGGAAAAGCCGGCAATGAGGATCACAGATACTCCGGTGATACCCAACCATCCAAGAGTTACTGGATGACTAGACAAATATCGTGTCTGCTGACTATAGATGAAGGGAACCCAGACAAGGTCACCGAATGACAACATGAAACCGAAGCCATCGTTGATGATATCGATCGTGGTGAGAATAGCAGGCTCCATGAATACTCCATCTAGGATATAGACGGCTTGGACAACGGTGATGAAGACGATGCTATCACTCACGAAGCCAAAGCTACGATACTGCTTAGCGATGAAGGCGCAGTTCAAAAGGAGCCAGCCGAGCATGCCGGGGCGTAGCTCCATCCACTCCTTGATATCAATCTCGCCGATGAAGGGAAGAGTTACACGAGGGTTGAGCTCACGCCCCATATAAAAGTCGTAGATGAGATTGCCAGTGCAACCGCCCATTGCAAGCTCACGGAATTGGGGGTTGCCCGGCTTCACGGAAAAGCTACGAACATAGACGAATGTTGCGAGAGCGTAAGCGATGAGGATGTTGGCTGTCAGAATTTGCACATAGTTGTCTGCAATGAAGGTCCACACAGGGAACTCAGCACCTTGCGCAATAGTGCCGGCAAGGCAGATGACAAGAGAGAATATGGCCGAGTTGAAAGCTTTTCATGGGTTAGCTGATCCCGACTCCCGAGGCTATATAGATGCGAGCTCATACCATTGAACCTATACTTTAGCCTTGCTCCTGAAGATAGAGGTGTGCCCTCAACCTCGGTAGCAGGGAGAATGCGATATAGAAGCGCACTGAAGAAGTAATACGCTATGGTCCAGCCGGTAGCTCTCCAGCTGGCCAGACCCCAGATTCCATCTTCAGGCCACCCCACTTCGGTTTTCAATTGGTCGAGGGACAGAGTTTTCGGGCTTAACAGGGACGGCGCAGGACATCCGGTGTTGTCATTGCAGGCGAAAGTGAAGACGTAGCATAGCACGGGAAGACCGAAGGTGATGGCAGCGGTACCGAATCTGAACAATTATGTCTTGTTAACTCTAACATCTTCTATTTTCTAGGGAGCACATAGCAAGACACTTACGGGCCACCAAACTCATAGCCGTGGGGGGCATGCGCGGGTGCGGGTTGTTTCGATTTCGGCGCCATTTTCGAGGCTATATCTAGAATACGATGCTGAAGAAATGCTCAGGAGAGACAATTGAAGATATTGATCCTCCGTTGGAGTAATCAATATGTTTTTATATACCAACCCCTGACCTATCAACCTACTTGTAGGTAATAGAGACAACGCGTGACGTCCGCTCCGGCTCAATCGTATTCGGTACGGCGTACTTGAAGTATGTAAGCCGGCTCTCTAGAGTCCCGTATGGTTCGATAGTAGGTAGAAGGTGGCTATGCCTCCTGCCGGTAAAGGTCTGTTCCGGGTGACACCATTTGTTGATATGAAGTCCCAAGCTTCCAATCGAAGCGTGCGTCGTCGAATTTCCCCCGATCTTAAAGTGGAGACGTCAGCTACTTAGATTATGGGGCCAGGTACGGATAGCAATGATATAATTGGTCTTGGAGGAATAGAAGTGGCTGATATTTCTTGCCCAGGCGAAGCTAAGATCATTGATCCCATTTGACCAATCAATTCGATCGAGATTCACTTTTTATGCATCCCGCAATTAAAAAGTCGATTATGAAGACATCCATTATGATCCATGTGGACTAGCGGCAACTAAAACGTGTACATACAGGTACGTACCTAACTCTTAGATCATCCAGGGGTCCGTGGATCAATGATGTGTGTGGTCCATGGTCCATGAAAAGGGACGCAGCTGTGACTAAGAATAACAACTGCTTACGCAAATCGACAACTTGACATTTTTGACAACTTTCAACATTAAACGAAAACGATAACTGAACATCTAAGTGGATACGAAAGTGGATGATATTAGATATCGTCACAACTGATACTACTACACCTACTATCCCGATTACGTCGATATTCGCAAGCCGATGATACAAGCCTTTCCGGTTTTTGCGTAGCGCAAACAGCGCATTTCCTGTCCCGAAAATACTACCGAGCTTCCGTTGCGACATAATATTGACGTAAAGACCAACATTGAACTCGAACCATGCGCTTCCCCTCAGATTCAGGGTCTGCCTACTGGGCGCTCTTTTCCCTACTCTCTCTTACCTCCGTATCGCTCGCCGCAGATGCCGATAAGACCACAACGTCCACAGCCTGTACGGCCTCTTCAACATCCGGGGCCTTCTTCGACTTACGTCCCGATACAGCCCTCAAGCCGAACCCCGATGGGTCGAAACCCGCGCATAGCAATGGGGCGCCCATATCAGACTATCATGCCAAGGGCTACGACTACGGGTCTAACTTCACGCTGAATATTTGCGGGGCGGTGGTAGAGCCGGTCGAGGATGTCATCGGGATAGAGGAGAACAAGTGGCGCAACATAAGCGCATACTACAAATCCAAGGGAGATATCTACAGTTTAGGTATGCAGTCGGGCGTCCTGATATCGAGGGGTAAGGAACTGGTACTGCAATACAGTGGTGGATCGCCGTGTGGGAAGAGTAAGAAGAGGGAGGAAGGTCTCGAGGCCAGGAGCGCTGTCCATGAAGGCGCGGCATATAAAGACTTGGATGACGATGAACGCGACGAGGATAAGTCGACAACTACGAAGACCGCCTCAGCTACTAAAGTTACGAAACCGACTAAGGAGACAGACGAGCCGAAACGCAGGAAGTCGGCTACTATATTCTTCAGCTGCGACCGAGATCCCGGGGCAAGTACGGCGCAGGTCTCGTTCATCGCGACGGACCCCGAAGAATGCCACTACGTCTTCAAGGCCAAGTCGCAGCATGCCTGCGCCGGCGCCGAGCCGCATAAGCCGGGTAGCGTAGGGCCGGGATCGGTGTTTTTGATTATATTCGCTATTGCGGTCCTAGTGTATCTACTCGGAGGTATCTTCTACCAACGCACGGTGGCGCACGCGAGAGGCTGGAAGCAACTGCCGAACTACTCGCTTTGGGCCGGGCTGTGGAGTTTCATATGCGTAAGTGCCACTTCTTTGCTCATGAGACGGACAACCTCGCGGCGTTGTTTGGTGCAAAACATGCCGAACCGAAACAAATAAATTAAACGAGACGTGAAAGGAGTGAAGCTAACTTGTTGCCAAAACGCAGGATTTCTTCGTCATCGCCACCTCCTCGTGTGCGCGGTTCCTCCCGAATCGGAGAGGCTACCACTACGTCTCGGGATCACCGGCCGGAAGGGGTCGAAGCAACCGCGACGACGAGAACCGGCTCATCGACCAGTACGATGAAGAATGGGAAGATTAACGATTCATTTGGTTTTATTCGGGTTGGTTACATATTGTTAGCTTTTTCTTTTGTCGCACCTTGCATATGCTATCATCACTAGCTAGAGCTAGACTTCTTAGCAATGGAAATTCATACGGACGTTCTAGAACTACATAGACACACAACATGAACCATATGCCGCACAACAGCGGCCGGCGTGGGCTTTCGTCATATCAATGATGCAGATGGGACGGACATGGGATGTTGTACGATGGAAACCTCGGATCTCTAGGCTGCATCCTATTGGCTGCTGACGCACCAGGGCGGCGTGGTTAGATGTCTTGGGAAGCTGTGAATTTTTAGCACGTTTCAAGGTCCGTCAACTTGTGAGCTAAGTCTGTACGATACGTGTGTATGTGTATGTAATATTTCGTAAACCTGTCTGTCATCTGATTGATTCTAGCAGTGTTACAAACGGTAGAACTGTACAAGATAGCGTCGTTTGCTTATGGAAGTTTGGATTCCTCAAGATCTAGCAGTGAGCAAGTAAAGATCCAAAAAAGATCATAATGACCATGCAATGGCAGACCCCTTTCGAAACTGATGTGGTTTGCGTCGTTGCACCAGCTAAATTGCAATTCTTACCGAGCCGCAGGACGTGCGATCTGGACTAGAGGGGTGTCATCATTGGCGGCGCGACCCATTGTGGTGGTGAGGGCTATGCCAAATCCGTTATCCTACAAATCTCGTTAGCCTATTTGGTCACAATTGTGAGGTTATTTGGGGCTGTCTTCGCTCTCAATGCGAGACGCCACGCGTTTGAACTTCCTCCTGAAATCCCACCCGCGAGCGCGACCATTGGTGTGGGCTCACAGTAGGCCCATTTTGCGAGCTTGTGGGCTTGCTGTCACCTAGGTTTCCTAATAAATGCCCGATGCGTGTGGTACCGAGCCGCCACCATGACTCTGATGGATCGTCGTCTGCATTTTGTATTTCCTTGAGCCTCACACTCAGCTCTCTTTCCTTCTTTCGTACTCATTTCTCTTTTCCGGTTTTTTCTTTTTTCCTTATGTTACGTTCGTTCGTCGGCAGGACCTTCACTCATTTTTATTTCACTTTCTAAGCCTTCTAACCCTCTTTTTCAATTCGTCGGCTCCTGTATTAAAAATGTATTTTTCTAAGATCTTTTTCCTGCTGGCAACAGCTCCTATCGTTTTCGCCAAGGTTCAATTTCTGGTATGTCTTAATTCGCAACTTCGCTATCATAGCACAAATGCTAACCTGATATTCTTAGGGGGTTGCTATTGCGGGAGGGGATTTCGGATGCCAGATTGATGTAAGGATTACTATCTCGATTTGAATAATAGGCAATCAAGGTCGTATATTAACATGAACTAGGGTTCATGTCCTACGGGCTCTACACAGCTCCCGTTGAACAACGATGGCGTCAGCCAAATGCAACACTTCGTCAAAGACGATGGACTCAACATGCTAAGATTACGTATAGTCACAATTATCCCAACCAACTCTAGCTGCATCAATTTCGAGGCAACTGACAAGTTTGTATAGCAATATCATGGCAATTCCTCGTCAACAACAAGCTAGGAGGAGACCTCGATGGTGGAAACCTTGCTAAGTATGATCAACTAGTGCAAGCTTGTCTCGCCACGGGCGCGCACTGCATGATCGACATCCACAACTTCGCACGCTGGAATGGTGGTATTATTGGACAGGGTGGACCGACGGACGACCAATTCGTTAGTCTCTGGACACAGCTGGCCACGAAGTACGCCAGTAACGAAAATGTCGTGTTCGAACTCATGAACGAGCCGCACGACCTCGACATCGGTATTTGGGCCCAGACTTGCCAGAAGGTTGTGACAGCTATCCGGAACGCGGGCGCCACGAAGCAGATGATCCTACTCCCCGGAACCAACTTCGATAGCGCAGCGACGCTACCTATGACGGGTGGCGGGCAGCAGTTGCTGGCTATTAAGAACCCGGACGGATCGACGGACAATCTGATCCTGGATATCCATAAGTATCTCGATACGGATAACTCTGGGACACACGCCGAGTGTACGACCAACAACTCCGGCGCGTTTACGGCTCTTGCGGATTTCTTGAGGAGGAACGGAAGGAAGGGTCTTATCAGCGAGACAGGGGCTTCGCAGGATGCTTCTGTAAGTCATACTAACCTCACTTCTTACCATTAATCGCCCAATTTGGCTGCTGATTCTAACAACATCGGAACTAGTGCCTCAACGCGTTCTGCGCTCAGAATACCCTGATCAACCAGAACTCCGATGTTTTCGTGGGCCTCGTTGCTTGGGGCGCCGGCAGCTTCGATACCTCTTACGTACTGAGCCTAACACCCTCGAAGCAGAACGGCCAACTCGTCGATAACAAGTTGATGTCCCAGTGTGTGATTGCGCCGTGGGTGAATTCTAAGGAGACGAACCCAAGGGATGGAGAGACATCGACGGTTGTAGTGACCCCTTCCACTCGATCTGCGACGACAATCACGCCCACGACTTTTGTGACCGCAAGTGCTGCGAAGTCGTCGAAATCCGATGAGCCGGTACTTACAGTCCACATCCTCTCTGATACCAGCTTAGTTCAAACGGCTTCGGTACCATCTAGCCTTACGGTTTTAATAACAGCACCCGGGGCTCCAAATGATAATACCTACAGCATCGCGCTAGCGACCCCGACTGATACTCCGGCCCCAGTTCAAACTAAACCGGCGACAACGACCTCACCGAGCCCCACACCGACGGGCGGTGCATCATTGATTCAAATCACGGCTCTAATCTGGGGTTGCATGTTGCTACCCTTTTTATTATGATGGAAATGAGATACTCTACGTGGGAAACGGCTTGTGGTATGTGTTTTATGAAAGGGATCGGATAGTGCACTTTGCTGTTGTGCTGAGCCTCTAACAATTTGAAGATGAAACCGCAACTGCAGACTCAAGCATCAAATTTGCCCGCCTCACTGGTCGCGTAGTGTTTGTGATTGATACCGATTCCGGGGCGGGATCTGTAACATTACGACTGGATGAATACGAGGGCATGTTGCTTGGGTCGCTTAACTGGACGGTCAGGTATGGATTGTACTGTACTTGAGTTTCTAGCTATGTAAATATTAAGGGTCACCCAAACAAGTAAATACAACAATATTGATCGTAAAATCGGACTTCGTATAATTATTGCCAATAAACCTTTCTTTTGCCGAGATGTGGACAGGTCGGCGTTGATATGCATTGAACCTCTTTGGTGTGTGTACCAAGAGAACCGTTCGGCTTCTCACATTTGGGCTCTCTATGGTTACTACTCGCTTCCCACGGTTTCGAAGATTTCGGGAGTATGGAATATGTATATACCCGATGACCTCTATCCACGTGAGGAAATAAAAAGTAGAAAAGGGGCAGCGAAAGAAAGAAGAGGTGGAAACTCAAGACTGACGATCTTTCAGAGTCGGATACCAAAGGTACATCCGGCCGCACTGTATTGGAAGCCGCGGAAGCAGGTACCACAGCGGCGGGTCCACTAATTCAAGGTCCCAAGGCTCCAAAAATAGACAAGATCGTCTTTATTGAACTGTGTACACTGTGCAAAGTACCGGTTTGCATCAACTCAATCAATTGATGTTGATTGTGTCCCCCCTCACCCACGTCATTCCAAGGCTAGCCGCAGCGCTCTCGAACCTTCAGACCATCAACTTCCATTCCATTCAACGGCGAGACCCAGTTATAGGCGTCCAAGTATCTACCTAGTATACTTGGCACTATAAACACGTTAAAAAGCACGTGTAATATTTCAGAATTACATAGTAGTATATGCAGGAGACTATCGTTACCAAGATGCCGGAACTGTCAGAATCGATTAAGGCCATACAGGACGCAGCTAAAGAGGACCGCTTCACCTATCTCACCATCCTCCAATATCATGTCACCTCTCCGGAAATCCTACCGACCTTGAACGAAGTTCTTCAAGATGCGGATCTCACCCAAGAAATCGGCTGGGATCTTGTACAGATGCTTCTCAAGCTCCAAGGGTCGGAAACATGTCTCGAGACGGTAGCCCGTTTAGGAAATCCCCGTGAGGTCGTCATCAAGGTGATGGAGGCTCTTGAGGGCCTTGCTATGGCATGGAACGACGAGGTTATCGTTGATGTCGATGAACCTGGAGTCATCCCCGACTCAAAAATCCCAGGGAAATTCATCACTCTACTTGGCATGCTTGCCATTCTTCACCGCCGCATCAAGACAAAGTATCCTTCCAGGTTTCTAGGGCCTTCACTAGTAAAGGTGTTTGAGGCGTATCAGCCAACACCAGAGATGACCGCCTCGGTTATCAACTTGGTATACTCGCTTTCAGGTCGTAAGAGGCCACCTTTACCCACCCGAACGTCTAGCATTAGCGTAGCCAACCCCGATCAGGATGGAGATGCATCTAAGAACGCGCCTGATCCGGAGGCTGAGCAGGAGGACCCCAAGGAGGAAGCCATGCAGCGGAAACTGCTACAGTCATTCGTCACCTGTATCCTACAGCGATACGTCAATGCACATGACATGTTATGGTCACCACGATTATTAGAAGTCTACAATCCGCGAAGGAATATTCCAGGTAAGAAGACAATTACCGAAGCATTTAGGGAGAATGAGGAGCTACAGAAACGGGATGCGGTCGTCGGGCAACTAGTTGTAAGTCTTTTTTATCATACTCAATGGTTTCTTTTACACTAACAATAGTTAGGCCTTACTCCGCGACCTTGGTTTAGATAAATGTGGACAGGAATTCATCAAGAGCGTCTTTGGAGGTCCAGTACATGTCGACCCTCTTTCTGCCTTCGATGACTTCTCTTCTGTCGATGACATCCACTTTTCCCCGGGTGGGACAGTGTGTCTCATCGCCTACTGGATCTTCTCAAATGATGTCTTTAGCTCGGATAGCCCGTACCCTGATATGTACATCTTCCCGGACCACGCTTCGATGCTAGCGCGTTTCCTCGGCAGGGAGATCCAGTCAGAGATCCTTTCCAGTCCAGGAATCGCGGATGCCCTGCTAGCTATTGGTATTGGACTCGAGCACCGCTACCTCATAAAAGAAGGAGAGGACACGGACCTCATGGCGTATCATCACAATCTCACACTCATCTCGGTATTCCACCCCGACATACAAGTTAGAAGCGCCGCCACGACCTTCGCCGGTTCCCTCCTACATGCCGAACCCGACGACCAGGCCCGACTAGACATCCTGGAAGATCTGTTGGAAAACTGCATGTTCGCGTCCCTCAAGGCATGCGCCATCACTTGGTTAAAAGAAGAGCTTATCACGGCCAAGCAGGAGAACCTCACAAACCGCTTCTCCTCATCCGACGTCATCGAGACCCTGCAGTACTCCCTCTTCCCCGACCTGCTGTCGCTCAAGGACATGGACACCGAAGCGTTGATAGAGTTCTGGGCCCAGAACCATCTTTTCCTCCTCCAGGTCGCCAACTTCGCCTACTTCCTATTCACCGGCTTCAAGGACCTGGTCCCTGTAGGTATGGGCGCCGCGGTGGGGCAGCGGTTTGTGGAACCCCTGGTTGCGGCCGCGGAGAAGCTGATGAAGGTCGATGGTGCGGGTGGTGAGGATCAGATGCAGCTTGGTATATTGACGGATCGGCTACGTAGCTTAGGCCTCCAATAGGGTCTGTAGGGTTCAGATCTGGTGGTCTTCTTGGGGCATGGGAAGGCGCGCTGTTTTAGCCGGCGAACGAAGACTGCGATGATGTACCGAAATGAATGACAGATAGGTACGGCGCCATGAATATGAATTAAGTAAATGCATGCCTTTGCTCGAATTAATCTAGTACCTATGTGCCTAAGGGGCCTGGTGTTGATTCCGGCATCCTAGCCTATCTCACACTATCCGGTTGACTCAACACCTCGTTACTTTCACTTTCGTGGTATTCATCTAATAAGAACAAGTTCCCTGAATCGAGTCACATTTAAACTACATAATATGGCTTGAAAAATTATTGCATGGGACCATTCTCCTTAGGAAACTTTCGGAAAATGTCAACAACTTTGTCGATAGGGGCTGTCAACAGTGCAGCCGCCGTCTTAAACGGCGGTGACCTAGGTGACGATGGATGGCTCCGAGTAGGTACTAGAAACTTCGTGCGCTCGAACAATTCGCTTAGTTCCGACAATGAATCGTGGTCGAGCTTTTCCTCAAGCTGGGGTAAGTCCCGCTCCTCTTCCTTCTTGATTTGTTGCTCTAGAGTAGAGAACAAGTTGCGAAACATTGATTCAAAATTTGGGTCCCCTGCCTTAAGGCCCTGGAATTGATACAACTGTTCCTTAATCTAATCGAAGAGGTAAATCATCGAGTTAGCACTATATTTCGTGGGGATGAGAAGCCTTCATACTTTCTGGTGCTGCTCGCGGTCTCCCCGCACCGCGTCCGGTTCCTCTTCTAGACGATCTTCTAAGACCGGATACACGATCATCTCCTTGGCTACGGAGTTGCGAGCCAGTTCCCATACAAAGAGGTTCTGGTATCTGACCCGCTCGTCGACACTCTTATTCTCAATGATATGAGGATAGTATGCCTCGAGCTCACGATGACCGTGCTTAATCGTATTCAAAAGGGGGCCTCGTACCCCACCTGTACCAATAAATGACCGAAAGAGCTGTAATCGCCACTCCGACCGTCGCGAGATAGAAGAGAGGGGTGGAATACGTAGCACTGGGTATTGAATCATCTTAAGATTTTCGCAAAGATGTGTGAAAGGCCTATGAATTTACCATAGGAAATGAATTTGTTTATAATCGCTTCGTATATATGAGCATTACCTAGCTGATCGATACTTAAGTCTACGAGTCTCATTGGTATTTATTACGGTTTGATTAGGCTAGACTTACGACAAGATGATGTAACGAATGTGCCCGTTGATTCATTATGATGGTGCGTGGGTCTATATTAAGCTTCAGTCCTCCGTTTTGCGGTGGAGCCCACGGAGCCGTTGAGGATCCGGATTGTCTCTACTCATTCATACGGCTCCGGATGGCACCCCGTGCCTTCCTGCCGACGCTTCCGACCGCCGACGGAGGCTAATGCGTTAAGCTAGCTGATCCATCCTGATGCATGGCTTCCATTCCTCGGCCTTAGCTGGCGTGACGTTTAAATATTACGAGATTCGCCCCTTTAGTTATCAAATAATACCCTTTTTCAAATTCTTCGTGGATATTTCCCATTGCAGCTAGGCTAGCTACGTCTGCATTGCGCCCTTAACGGGTAAAGAATCCATTGCTTTAAGGGATGACGGCGCTTAACTCATATGCGAAAATACTGGTTAGCTTTTATGAAGTATTTGGAGAAGAGTTAAGTATTAGTAACTCCGCGTGCTATTAATTCTTTGAGTGCCTCGTTTGTCCTTATTTCCTAGCGGGATTGTTTGGTTCATATGAGACCGTCCACACTTGGGGTTGCATAAAGGGATAGGACGTAGCCTAGTAACAATGCGATTGCCTTGCTGTGGTACGATATGCTGGCTTGATCGTAACGTGAATCAACGGAAGCCTACATGGCTCGTCTAGGTATCCTAGGTTGACCAGTCTTTACCTCTCACCGTAAGTCGGCACCTACGCTGACGCCTTGCCAGGGATGGAGTATGAGTTTGCCGGGAATTTCTAGGGTACCTGTGATTATCAAAATTACCCGAAATGACCCCTGGTTCATGCGCTAAAAATGTCAAATTGGAATAATACAGAGGGCAATCTTACCTAGTATTGTTCCCTTAAGAAACTTGTGCCTGGCTTTAGCCAATATTATAAGCCACATGGTTGAATCTACTGGATAACACTTTTAATGGTTGAGAACTTCGTTTGGCCATTCATTTAACTTTCCCTTGCGCTCTCGTGGCAATAGTTACACGAGCGGCACAGCTCAGCCCATCCTGTCAGCTAAGGTCTCCCGACGCGCTAAAGAAGAATTATGTGCTGGGTTAGTAGGCTATCGGTAGGGCGAATTGCGGTAGTTTACCCGGTTCGGTCCGGGCCTCGTTGGGCGGGGACGGTGTTCATCCTTTCAATCGAAAGCGGAATCAATTCACGACCTGATCCCGATCTCGTGACAAGGCAATACGAGAATTCTGGCTCGTATTTGCTGCGGACCAAAATGGGTATATCGGTATGGTAGGAATGTAATGAATGATGGTGCCGGCAATATGTGAAGCCTTAATGGGCGGTTTATCGAAAGTCACATATCGCACTTATACATATATAAGACAGAGCCAAGCTCAGCTCTCCCTAGCTAATTCTTAACACTTCGTCAGTGCCTCCTTTAAAAACCATCGCACAGATCTTGCATTCACTGGTAAAATTTACTGTAGATCTTCGTCATATATTTACGCAGTTCCAAAATGAAGTTCTCCACTATCATTATGGGCGCTGCCCTCGCCGCCACCAGCGCTTCTGCCCAAAAGGCCATCGTGAAGACCAACTGCCAGCACCCCGCTATATATGTGCAATCATTCCCTTACGACGGCAGTGCTCCCGGGCCATTGACCCTGTTGACGCCGGGAGATACTTTCCAGGAAGACTTCCACCCGTCTGGTTCAGTACGCTTCCCCGCAGTCTTCGCGTCGCCAGCAAACAGCAAGCTGACCATTTGCACAGACCATTAAGATCGACACTGACAAAACCCTTGCCCATCCGCTCTTCTTCGGCTACTCTTTCTCCTCAAACCCGGACTACGCCTACTGTGAGTACCTACAGTCCTAAATGCTGAATCCCGTGCTAACACATGTCTCTCTTAGACGAATTGAGCTCGTAAGTTTTGCTGGTCCTCAGTTGATGGTTTCTAGCCTACTAACGCCGCTACAGGGAATGGGGAAACCCCTTTGGCAAGCTGCACAACATCCTCACGCCGGGCCCTGGCTGCGAGGTTTTCGACTGCGCGGCATTCGACCCTTCTTGCTATAGCCGACCTGAGGCCAAGAAGGTGTACGGCTGTCCCCAGCCTGTCGATTTGTCATTAACCCTCTGTGCCTAAGGCAGGGAGGCAGTAATGATAGAAGAGACTACCTCGGTTGGAGACTAATCTCATAATAAGAGTATAATATTTGAGTGGCTTGATGAGCGCTGAACGAGCACTCATACTATTGTTTAAAGATATTAGATGAGCATGCTAAATATATTGTTAATTCTTAAATGGTGCAACTCAACGTTAATACTTGGCCCTGCGCATAAATGGATGGTGAGCTAATGTTCAATCTTGAATCCTAGCGGGCAGTTCACATCAGTTCTTAGCTCCGGCGCAGCGCCGTATCGAGAG
This sequence comes from Hypomontagnella monticulosa, assembly GCA_902825475.1. Taxonomy (NCBI): domain Eukaryota; kingdom Fungi; phylum Ascomycota; class Sordariomycetes; order Xylariales; family Hypoxylaceae; genus Hypomontagnella; species Hypomontagnella monticulosa. The sequence goes on along the minus strand of CADEBF010000011.1, from coordinate 214,769 downwards.
CGAGACGGAACTAAGTTTATGCTTACTTTAGATGTTCGAGTGAAGGAAGATATCATATCTTGGCTTGTAGGAAGTTCAAAAGAGTATTTCGGAATGTTCGTCGACTACCATGGAAAAGGGTTTTTTTTTTGGATGGGTCAAGCCATACACCAATAGGTAGGGACAGTGCCCCGCCCCCTGAATAAAGCCTATCCCACCTTCAGTCAATCTTATAAGAAAACCCCTGATAGGCCTATCTGGCAGCTGGATAATGCTTGGCGGCCGTGAAAACAGCTGCGAGACTAATCGCTATATTACCTAACTACGACTTGTCTAACCCCTATTTCAGCTGCAGTGGCACTGAAAAGCATTGGGTTCAACAGCTGGCGAAACCTACTGCCAGCTGGGTTTCGGCCCGACAAGGATTTCCTATGGAAAAATCTTTTGGAGGCGTTCTCCGTAGCAGACAAGAAATTCGACTAATAGGGGAAGGGAGACTGAAGATTACTGCTGTTGGAAAGACGAAAAAGTATCTTGGGACAAGTCACTGCTGGTTCATATGAGGCGAAGAGCAAGCGAAGGTAAGATTCGGAAATGTCGTCTTACTCTGATATATAGAGTCTAATGAACTTTCATTGCCGATGAACTCAGTAGAATGCATTGGTGTAATGTGCCCAGGTCCAGGGCGTCACCCAATCGCCGATAACCTTGAAGAAAGCTTATTCGACGTGGTCTGTATCCTTCTGCGTTAGAAACTCTCCAACGACCTTCAGAATCCTCTCTCGCAGTCCTGCGCTTTCTAAATGACACATATGACCACCACCCGAAAAAGTAATCCAGCGAACCCTTGGAATGAGCTCGAAAAACGGAACTTGGGCGATGTCATGCGAGGTGTCGTATTCGCCGTTATAGACGAGGGTCGGGGCAGTAATTTTCAGTAGACGAGGGATGACGGTCCAATCGTTCAGCGATCCGTCCGCTGTAAGAGGCGAGGGGCCGTTCCTAGATTTATGATAATCGAAATCAGGACTGATCAAATTTGGAAATAGGGGTATTTTCTGGGGGAATATTAAAGGAGGAAGGGGAAATAAGGGGAGGTGGGGCAAAATGATGGATGGTTGTCCTGAGCCTCGGATAACGCATAACTCACATTGTGCGGTACACCGTCGTGTCTTCACTCAGGTGCTTCAAAGCGGGCAGAAGTTCTGCCGGTGGGAACGGATCAACCCGGCAAACATGTTTCCTGTAGTAGAAGTCTAGCGCCTGTTTGTAGGCAGGACTCTCATACTCGCCCTTCTCCTCAGCATCATCAAGCGCCTGTCGCATATTTGGTGGCATTTGATCTCTCAACAGACGAGTACCGCGGAAGGCAAGCTCCTTGCTCGCAAGCGCGCTAGCGAGGACCAGCCTCCGAAGCCCCTGAGGTTGGCGCGCGGCAAAAGCCGCTCCAAGCATACCGCCCCAGCTTTGACCGAGAAGGTGGAAGCCGGGGTCGCGGCGAATCCCGAGATGATCTATCAAGTTATCTAGTTCATCTTGGAATAGCTGTTCCTGCCAGAACGTGCGGTCGCCTGCTTTTTGCGGGAGATGTGTGGATGAGGCACAGCCTATCTGGTCGTAGAAGACAACCGGAAGGCCATAGTCCTGCCATAGGGCTGCAAATGTGAGAAGGTACTCGTGTCCGGCGCCGGGTCCGCCATGAGCCACAATAACCGGAGGAACGCCGCCGGCAAGCTCGCCGATGATCTTATAATACGTGAAGCATGGTTCGTCAATTGATGGAATTTCGAAAGGCGCCTTGCCCTCTCTAACCTGTAGCTCGGACATGGTGCAGCACTTGGTTGATTAGAATGAAAAGATGGGGAGATATGAAGTGATGTACATGGATGATGGAGGAAGAGCTGAAAGCTAACTGCAGCAGAATTATATCTTGTACGACCCTTCAAAATAACAATTAAAAATGCAGATCTTGACCTAGTCCAGCGTATCAACCTGCATCTACATCGGCCCGTTTCTTAATTTTCAGGACGGCGCATAAGAGGCCATGTATCACAAGGTCAAGGTGGTGAGGTGGCGTATTGTTGCGAAAAAAGAGAGGTCGAGACTATAGAGCCTATTGCCGAGGCTTTTATCTCGATGGCTCTCCGAGCATACACCGGTGCCATTTCCATCTCCTCGAGCACCCGAGTTGTTTTGATATAGAATTCTAACACGATATTCCTATCACGATGCCCATTGACTACGTCCCAGTATCCCAGGTCGGAACTGAGGTGGAAGAGAAAGCATTCTTCTCCCCATTCCGGAGGACCCAGTTCTCGTTATGGCAGAGGTGCGGCTTGCTCTTTCTCTGCACTGCACTTATAAGCTCCGTATGCATCAATATCCTTTTCATCTACGAGCATTTCGTGAGACCATGGGAACTTCTTGACGAATTACCCACCCAGTTCGGTAAGATTACATGCTGTTTGATATACTCAAGTACTGATCCATATTTCCAGCGGCCCTCCGTCGAAACAAACCAACAGAGATTATCTCCAGTAGTGAGTTCGACAGTATGAATCGGACAGTTCAAGATGCAGCATGGTCACATGTCGACGTGGAGCCTTGGAATGGGTTTGTAGCCCTCGATGAAGACTATGCTATGACTCAAGGACTACCGCACTCTCAGCGTTGGCCGTGGGACTTGTCGAAAGGTGTCTATATCATGACCAGTTCACATGAACTCCATTGCGTCGTGAGTAGCACCTTATTTAACCCAGACCAGCCTCAAGAAAGTTAGTATTAATATCCCCTCCTTTGAAGCATGTCCTTCGAGCCTTTGTCAATGAAGACTACGATGGAGTCCCTGAGGCAGAGCGGACATGGCACTATCCGCACTTAATGCACTGCCTGAACGTACTAAGGGAGTCCGTGATGTGCAATGCCGACGACACGCCGTTATACATCGGGCGATTGCATAAGAATGTCCACGAAAAGTCTCCCCGCGCTGGCACCGGGATGGTGAAGATGTGCCGTGATTGGAACAAATTATTGGCTTGGTCCCGTTCTCGAAGTGCGTGTTATCGCCCAGTGCATTGGAATAAGGGGGGATTTAGCGAGATTGATCGGTATAAGTCCTGTCCGGACGGCGCGAAGCCGTGGGAGCAGGCATAACGTTGCACGGAGCATCTAGGGCAACACGCGCGATATCGAGTGAGTGGAGTGGAGGTCCTGTTGGTCGGAAAGAGTTCAGTATAGTCGCAACTACCCCCACGATGAGCTGCTCCGCCTCTGAATATGGAAAGTCGGGCTCGAAGATGTGTAGTACTTATTCTTCATGTTGGTAGCAAAATATGCAATGCAGACGGTAGAAAGCTATGAGGGACATCCTATTGGTAGAAAGGGATTATGATCCAATGCGTACCTATGCAGGAAGAACCAACATATCAGTTGGGTGGGATACGGGCTGACTACCTAGTAGATGGGTATGAATAGGCTATTGAATTTTTTTGAGGGATGGAGAGAAACTATAGACCTTGAGACCTACAAGATTCATTAATTGGAATGGGATAATTTCTAGGCCCTTAAATTAGGCCTTTGTCACAGTCGACAAATCCCCATCTAAAAGTGAGGGATAGTACGGACCGTGGGACATAAAAGAATTATTGGTTCGAATTTACTGCGTGCTAAGCTGCCATAACTACTGATACTAGGTAGCCTTTATGAACATAAACTCGTGCTGCGGGAGACTGAGAATCTAGGTATATACCTACAATGTTGGATTATCGCTCTAAGATTCCATGGGAAGCTGGATTGGCGTAAGAATATTGTTGAGCCACACTATTGAAAACCAAGGCCAAGTGAAAAGACATTATCTTTAAAAAGAAGTTGCTATATTTCTCAAAGTTGAAGCCAATCTCTCCAGCGGTAGTACCCTGAAATACTTGAACTAATCCACTATATCATTATTCTACCGACGCCATACATCCTCAGAAGTCGCAAGCAATGATGAGTGCCGGACTATCATCGCCTAGAGCATCTTCATCTTCCATCACGACCGCGTCCCGTATATGCTTCGCACCTGCGGCTTCCTCAGAAGCGGTAGGGCAAGGGGTTCTCTTAGTAGGCTTAACACGAGGCGTGACCTCTACTATGTGGGTGGTTAGTTTTGACTAATTTAACAGAGAAAATACTCACAGTTATCTCGGATGGGAACAGGTATAGCACCAGTCATAATAACCAGCGACGCCAAAACAGCGAGCGTAGATGTATGGAATTGCATGTTGACGATGTGTTATGGAGATTAGTGTTCGATATAATTCTGATTACATACATAACATAGCAGCTAAGGCAACAAGCCTGACTTATATACTTCATAGACGCTCTCGACTTCTTCTCAGGGGTTAAAACTTTTTCGTTGGAGGTCCTCGAGATGGGCTGACTAGGACTTGCAATTTATGCATGTTAGAAAACCATGTAATGTTTTATAACACCTCCGTAGAACATTGCGTTAGCGGTGAGGATTGGGTGGGTTGCATTGAATAATTCCAATATCGGTCTGTTATAACATATATGATGTTTGCTGCTTGCTTGCTAAACCTTGACAAATTTGTGCACTCTATTGATCCTCTAAACCTGCTTTGGCAGGTGGTGCAATGAAGCATCTTCGCCGAATACAAGTAGAGCAGGAAGACCTTAGCTACCGCCCAACAAACCAACCATGCATTGCATTCCTCCAGGCACATTGAAGACAGTTTATTCGTTTCTTCTCTCACCATTTAGACGACACCGTCGGGTGACCTTAAGCACTCCGCGCGTCAAGGTCTGTTTGAGCGATTCCTTCCTCTGGATAACCCAATTTCCTACCAGGAGCTCTACAACTCCTCCTTGCCATGTCTGATACGTCGAAAGACGGCATATTGGCCGCATCTGGCTCACTGATGGGTCTGTCGACAATCGCCGTCGGCCTCCGGTTCTGGGTGCGACGGCGACAGAAATTACGATTAATGGCCGATGACTGGATTGCTGGCCTCGGTCTGGTAAATAACTCTTAGAATGAACTGGTGGCTAGTGGCATTGGAAATTGGCTTTCGCTAAGAATTCATGGTGGGTTCAGATTTCATACATCGGAGCATCGATCTGTGTGTTCGTCAGTAAGTTATATTTCCGCCCTTGTACTTCAAGGTCGTCCGCTACCCAACAGAGAAACGCGACTAAGCGGCGGATACACATAGTGGTACACAACAAGGTGTTAGGCTACTCGACACACGATTTTACGCCGGAGCAGTTACTAGCGATGGGAAGAACAAATAACGTGGTGAGCATCAAGCCCCCCTTTGCGTCTCTTGATAACGTAACTCGGTTAATAATGACAACGTCTACTCAGTCTCAAATTGCTCTCGATGTCCTGACGAACAATACACTTGCCTGTGTTAAACTCAGTGCGCTGTTTTTCTATCGGCGCATATTCTGCGACGGCGAAAAGCAGACCACATTTGGGATGGTGACTAAGATTACAATTGTTGTTGTGGTCTTGTGGCTTCTTATTTTCCAATTCCTCACAGGTTTTCAATGCGGTACGCACTTCTCGGCGCTTTGGGACGGCTCCTATCTCCAGTATTGCACTATATCATTCCCATTCTTGTATGGGCTTGTCATCTCCGACTTCCTCCTGGACGTATGGATTTTGGTTCTGCCGATACCTGGCGTACGTCAGACCTAAGTCTTGGAGAGCTCTATGAGCTCGTCTTCTCCCCGCTAACCGACCGGTCCAGATCTTACGACTTCATGTAACCATGCAGAGGAAACTATTTATCATAGGCATTTTCCTTTTAGCCTTGGTGTATGTATTTTGAACTTATGGTTCTTGCTTAGCTTAGACTAACTTAGGGTCTAGGGGTCTCGGTGCGTCAATCGCTCGCATGGTGCAGTACATCAAAGTTGAACTAGGAGGCCCGGATTATCTCCTCTATACTGACCACGAGCGTGAGTTCATTGCTGATTACCAGTGGTAGACCCCTGATTCGCGTTGCTAACTCGGCTTTTTGCGCTTATTATAGGCCTCGTCACCCAATCGTTCTTCTACACCATGCTTGAGGCCGGAATAGCGCTTATTGCAGTAAACCTTCCGTCGCTGAAGGTATTCTCCATTTCGCTCAAAACTGGAGAGATAATACGCAGTGTGAGGAGCCTCCTTGAGCTATCTTTCTTGCGGAGTACCAGCACCGACATTGGGCGGAACGCCTCATTAGGCACTAGAGAGGCCAATGAACAAGGCAAAGAAGAGTCTGTAGGTGCTCGCTATAGTGAGAGCTCAAATATTTTACATCGAGACCTCTCGTAGGTATAGCAGAGCATTTTACACGACCTAACGACACTAGCTCCTTTTCTCATGACAGATAATGACCGATTATCCCATGAGACGCCGAAATAAGTGTCTTGCCGGTACTTAGTGTGACTAAAGCTCGAAGAGTAGGGTCTTTGGGTAGTTTCCTTGGGCACCTAGTATATAACATGAATGTACCTAGTATATTAAGTCTTCATACGTAGCCGAGACTAGAGCGTTTGTCTGGTTACAAATAACCATGACTAATCTCATGACATCAAGTAAGGCACAAATGCACATGTACTGACAATCTGTACCTGGTATGGGCGTGGAAAAAACCTTGGAAGGTACCCGTGGATTTATTTTATAGTTTCTTGGTGGTCAATTTTTTGAGTCCATAGCAGCGACGGTATGTTTAAGAATAGGGGGTTCGGTGAGAACACATATGCTTGTATCGATGTGCATAATGTTATGCAATCTTATCCAACCCCACTGCTTTTATCCAAATCATGTGATACTCTATGGTCACGTGATAACCCAACGGAATACCGGGTTTACTTGGAAATTTTCCTGAATCTCCTTCTTGGATATACTGAATAGGTTCATATGAAATCATAATTTTATCCTGTCAATCATATCTGCTTCGTGGCAAGTTTTATATGCGTTAATGTTATTTTCGGTTATGCGCGGTTAATTTCGTCTAATAAAATTAGATGCAAATAAATTTTGACTTCAGCCTCGGAAATCGTCTCAATTCATAATCTATATCATTCGAAGCCCTCAATTTACCTAGTTATTCTAATGATACCCGGACTTGTCTTAAAGTGTTGCGTCATCAAGCTAGTATAGCTTTTTCAGATTGAACTCTGCGCTGGTTGGTACTCCCACTTCCCCCCTCGTGTTTTCTAAACTTGCGGGCTTAAAATATTTTCAGCGGCCTGATCTGTCGCTCCTGTATCACTAGGTCTATCTGGCTCTCTATTGATCGCACCAGGGTTCTCGATGGATTGACTTCCAGCTGCACCCGGCAAAGCCGGCCAACCGATTGCTACAGGCGGGCATATATTCAACGCGTAGCAATCGCTGCTCGCCTTGCCGACAACGCACCTAGTCCCGTCGAATAATGTTCTATCTTCGCACTTGGGCTGGCTCTTCGAGACACAATCGTTGTTCGAGTCAAGGATGAGCCCAGCCCCACACTGTGGTTTTCTGGTCGAAATGCACTTGGAGCCTTTCTGAACAGTATTGGGAGGACATGTAGGCTTGACGTTCGATATACAGACGTTGCCATTGAATTCTGTGCCTTCGGGACACGTTGGCCGAGTCTTCGTCACACAGCCTCCGTCGTCGAATTCGGTCCCAAGTGGGCAGTTAGGTTTCACGTTACCGACGCACTTTGTGCCGTCGAAAACGGTACCGTCGTCGCACCTGGGACGACTGGGAGACACACAGGCCTTGCCGTCAAACACGGTGCCCTTGTCGCATGAGGGGCCTTTCTTGGTCGCACACTGCATGCCATCGAAGTAGCTATCAGGAGGACAGCTCGGGCGGGTTTGAGAGACGCAGGTCTTGCCGTTGAATGTCATGCCTTTGCCACATACAGGTGTCTCGGGTACGACGCAGCCATAGTTGTTGAAGGTCGAACCGCGCGGGCAAACGGGGCGGATTTCGGAGACACAATAGTGTGTGCCGTCAAACAAGGTGCCAGGAGGGCAGCTAGGGGTCTCCGGGGACGCGCAGCGGCCCTTATTGACGCCAGAGTTGCCAGGACATTTAGGCGGGGTGGGGTAGACGCAGACATTCATAACTAGTATTGACCCGGGGGGGCAGTCTGGAGGCTTTTGGGAAACACACTGGTCGCCAGTAAAGACTGACCCTGGAGGACACTTAGGTGGCTCCTCAGCGGTGCAGCCATCACCGTTGAAGATAGATCCGGTTGGACATCTAGGACCGCGCTCCACAATGCACTTAGACCCATCAAAGGTTGAGCCTTTAGGACACTCGGGGGACTCGTTGAACACGCAAACACCGTCGCGGTAGACACCCCCTGTGGGGCAAGATGGGTCAGAGGTGGTGATGCACATCTCGCCGTTGAAGTGGCTGTCGCCGGGGCAGATGGGCTCGACTTCGCGACGAGTACGACAATAGCCGTCGTCGTGGTCGCATCCCTCGGGGCATTCAGAGGGATTATCTGTTCGCTTCAAGCACTCATCCCCGTCATACTCCATACCATCAGGGCAACAAGCGGTCCTGCCCGAACCCCCATCCCTAGAGAGGTGCTTCCCAGGTTTGCAGCCCGCCTCACTCTGGGAGACGCAAGAGGATCCCTGGAGCTGAAAACCGGATGGGCAAGTGGGCTTCTGGTCCGATACGCATATCCTTCCATTGAAAGTTCCCGCGCGGCACTTGGGTGACTCCTTCGAGAGACAGGTCGAGCCATCAAAACTAGACCCGGGGGGACACCCGGGTGGTTGGACTGAAAGACACTTCCCGTCCTTAAACTGGAAGCTACGAGGGCATACCGGGGATTCCGCGATGCACATTCCCTCCGTCAAGGCTGTACCAGAAGGGCACTTTGGGGGTGCCGAACCGACGCAGTTCTCCCCCTCAAGCCTGAGGCCAGTAGGGCACTCTGGGGGGGCGTTTAAGATACAGAGGCGGTCTTCGAACTTATAGCCCGGGGGACATCCGACAGGGGTATCGGATATGCAGCTCCTACCATTAAAATGGGTTCCTCGAGGGCAAACTGCTTCCGATTCTGTCTCACAAAGACGTCCTTTGAACATAGATCCAGGGGGACATTTCGGCGGCTCCACGGAAATGCAAGCCCGGCCGTCAAAGGCAAGACCATCGGGACAGGTGGGTTGGAAGTCAGCAATACAGAGACTGCCGATAAGCTTACTTCCCTTAGGGCAGACACTGGACTCGGGGAAGACGCAGCCCGTTCCATCGTTGATGGTACCAACTGGGCAGCAACGAAGGTTGCCACCAATATCCGGAATGGGCCGGATGTCATCGATAGAGATTTCCTTGGCAGGGGAAAAGGGAATCCTAGGAACCAGGTTGGTGGAGTTATTCGGTACGAGGTAAGGTATAGGAAGATAGTTAACGGTGCCAACGAGGGGGCCTGGGTCGGCGTAAACACCGATAGCACCTAGGCCGAGGAAGGTCTTCCAGGTCTTCCCCATGGTGACAATTGAGCTGGGGAAAATGGCAACAAGATACGTGTGTGAATGATGGCGGTTTTTGGTATGATTGTAAAAGATTTCTCATATCTGGGGTGGCGAGTATTTGTACATGCTGCTCATTGCTGTACTCATTGAGCCTCCTTTCTCGTATTTCTCTATTCTCCAGTCAGTGAGCTCTTTTTTCTAGGAGTTTCTTTAGCCACTCAAAACATTAAACCCATCACCATGCACACCGACACTTCTGGTTATCTACCTTCTTCGGCCAATAAATTTACCACCATGCACTATGCCCAATGCAGATCCAGCCGACCGTTACGCTCGACCGCAGCCTTCTCTTCGTGGCTAGCTATCAGCCAAACGACCGATCATTTTCTGATATAATATTTAGGTGCCCGCCTTGGCAGAGGCCCAAAGCTGATGTGGGTGATATTTGACGACCAAAGCTCATTCACGGATCTACGCGGAGATGCGGGATGTCGGCATCGTATACCGCGAAGAGTAAGATAAGTGACTCTAAACAGGCCCAACTACCGAATGCCTTTCGGGTATTTAGCAACGTACTATTCTCAGATCCCAAAGTCACTAAAGTCACTACATCCTACGACGGCGGCAAATCAACTTATTCCCGCTACACAAGCAAAATGGTTTTCTATGCCTTTGTCAAATCCGCAAGTCTCTTTCTTTTGCCTTGCTACCTACCTAGGTATTATCTAGGAATATACTGACTAATAGTTAGGCGTTGACCGATTCGGCCTATCGGTACATCGTCGTTGCCCCCAATGCGGATACTATGGACGAGTGGTGGCGCAAGGTCTCCGAAACGCAACTCGACTACAAGCGTCACTCCCCCGACTTCTTTACCTATGCGAAGGTCAAACCTCACCTGGTGGTCCCGGATATGAAGAACATGATGTTCACGCTCCTCCATGATCGCGACTCGCGAGTCTTCTCCACCTTCAGTCAGCAGCACCGCACCGACCATATCAGTGGCAAGACGTGAAGACACCCATTTCACTTGCTTCCTCTTGACATTTTATGTTGACTATACCAGATATTATATCCGCGCCAAGGGAAACCCCAAGGTATACTGGAGCCAATATACTGATGGATATATCCACGCATCCAAGACTTGTCGTACCCGGTTCCGCATCCAAATCGACGGAGATGACAAGAATAAGGTCATGATCGGGGAAGACTTCGTGACCGTCTCGAGCGCTACGGACCCAAGCAGCAGGCTAGATGTTGAGAGCACGAATGCATTGTGTATGAGCAGCCGCGGTTGCCGAATCCGCTTTAGCGATTTCAAGAACAATTTCCTGGCAGAGGTTAATGGAACAGTTGAACCTTTTGTCGTTAAAATTGACCGTGCTGGCGAGGTTTGGGAGCTTGTGGACTGAGCATTTAGGGTTGCGCCTACTGGGATTTACGAGAGACTGCGTTATCCCGATACGAGGGATATCCCTTCTGGTGGACCTATATATGATGTGCTCAAATCGTGGCATCACTGTTTCTAGAGATGGAATCGCCCCAAGAAATAAGTACACGTATTAGAATAGTCTCATCCGAGGACGCATCCTAGTTCAGTTTCTTGTAATCGATTGAGAATCAAACACTTTGTCCGAGTGCCTCAGCGGTGATGGTGGTGGTGGTGGTAGCGATTCTATCGCCCTGGCAGGGCCCCTTTTGGGGGGACAACGCGCATCATTCCCTCCTCTGATTGGTCTATAGATTTCTTCTCTTTGATTGGCTGAGGTTATTAGAACATTCTATTTTGATTGGCTTTAAAAAGCCAAGATTACGTACGTGCTGGAAGTGCATCGAACCCTGGAACTAAATGAGGCTCTGGGGAGATTAATCGGTATAAGTCCCGTCTAGCTAAGGCCATCCATGGATGGGAACAGACATAATATTACATGGGATAATAGGTGCCCAACAGACCTCCGATAGAATCTGTGACAATACGCGCGGTATCGAGTGAGAAGAGATCCCATTGGCTAGAAGGAACTCAGTAGCTGGAGGCACCCACACGATGAGCTGCTCTGGCTCTGAATAGGAGGTCAGGCTCTGAAGATACGTATGTCCCTACCCTACAGTAAGAGGAACTTACTCAATAGTACAGCCATTAGGACGTGAGGGAAATATCAGTCCAAGTTGACTCCGTTCTAAGCCCTCTCAACTGGCCTTTGTAACACGTAAACTGTGGGAGACTAAGAATTTAAATATACACATAGTATGTGTATATATATGTACTTATATAAACATGTAATGTTAAATCGTAGCTTGAGATTTTAAGAGAATAAGTTTCCTATCAGTTGGGCTGGCCTGAGCATGATTTTAAGCTACACTATTACGGCGGAATGAAAGGATATTTTCTTTAAGAGAAAAGCTATCGAATTCAAGTCAGCCTCACCCCTTTTCCACGATCAATTATCCCACGGAGATGTCCGAAAAAGTATCCTACTAGTACATACGTGTACCAATGTACTTATTTTTCAATTCCCCTTTCGCTAAATGTAACAGTCCGTAGGTGCTGTACTTAAGAGCAAAGGGTAAGTGACATATCAACTTACAGGATTATCCATTCGTAAGTGGAAACTTCAACAATGTAGACAAGTATAGTTCTCTTATAACGTTACATGAACAGATCATAAACTTAAGGCGAGGCTTTAGTCTTATAACCGTACATGCGGTAGCCTCTTCGTATTATAAGGCGATGGGCCGCTCCTTGCCCATGAATATTCAAATGGCAAATCGATGTACTGGTTGAATCGCGGGACGACCGCTGGCCTATCAGAATCAATCGGTAGAATTATGAATGACGGTAAGGTTATATTATAAAATAAGCAACGGGAAAATAGCTCCCTGTTATTTGGTGTGCTACTCTTTAGGCGGCCATAAAAGTGAGGACACCAGGGATGTGTATACCACCTGGATGACTGGGTAACCCGCAGGTTGATTGGTTTCGGTTATAGAGTCCCATGACTCGTGGTCCCAAGTCGCCGCAGACCCCCACTACGGTTGGATGAGCACTCACTAATTGGGTTGAGTGACCCGCCTCCTACCTAAGGGTATAGAGTGGTTGTGGGAGGCAGGAGGTGGGAATGGCGCACTACGGAACGGAACGATGGGTTCGATCCCGTCTGGAGCACTACATAAAGGGATGGGTTTTTGCAGCTCGCATTTTATATGGAACATTTACAACAACTGTAAGCGTATGCTCTGTCTATGTAAACACTCTTATTAACTCCCGGTTTTCGTTTAATTACATACACACTACTGAGTTATGATTAATGGTTCATGTAATTTTCATATAACATGAAACGCTCGACTATACCTACATCATGATACTATATGAATCGGGTCGTAACTGTGTCTCTGTCCACATAATACGCATGCCGTTTGCCCTACAAGGAAGGGGTAATGTAAAAACACTTACACACAAACTGTGATTATCTGAGATCACTATTGGGGATACTAATTCCCGCTTGCTTAAGCTTGATCAACAGAAGTAATTTCATTGCACGGTTACGCCTGCGACTAGATCTTCTCCATTTCCTTCGGCAAGCTAGGTCGGTGTATTCAAACAACAAATTTGCCTAGCTAACCTGCCGTTTTTCAGCTGTCGGGTTTATATTTGAACAGCGCGGTCAAACATTCGTCCCCATAACGTGCAGTCAATTCTCGTGTGGGTTTTGATGCAGATAAGATCGTGAGTCCTGTCGGTGATAGGTCAATTTCCCGTATTAGCTAGAATGACCTAGACGCGGAAATGATCTTCGCTGGAATTATCTAATACGACGTACGCTAGGAAGCTCTTGACTTCCTGTTTCTGCAATCGGTTCAGTAATACCTGCATAGCATTAGCGAATCCCGAGTAATCATCACAAATGGTGACTTAAGCTCCCTGCATCACTAAGCGACTTGCAGAAGCGAAAGCATGTCTCGAACCTTACTAGCGCTGATTGGTTGTCGCCGGCCGCTTACGGCATTTCCATGCGCCAAGATATGCAAGGGTCGATGGCCACCCCGGAATCTGGAGCGGCAAGGTCCTTAGTCATTGTCTGTAATGATGACTACTCAGCCAAACTCGAGCCTAGCATAGGGCTGGACGGTAATGTTGCACGGGAAAGGGGCAGCATCTTAGACCCGCATCCATCGTCTTGGTAGCGAATCAATGCGACTGCTACTCCTTTGAGGAGCCGCAAATTCCAATATCATGGGTATTCTCAACCCCGTGCCAAGACCCGCCTTCCGGCGGCATCTATCAGCGAAAATGTAAAGTCCGACGGCCTCTTCTAATGATGATGATATTGGGCCGCGATGATGACAAAGGGGGTCTGGAGGTCGAGATGTGCCCATCGAGACTAGGATGATAATATATTGTTTTTCTCTATATAAATATGGCGATGTTTCTTGTAAGAAGTCAAAATATCTCATCAAGCTTACCAGTGGTCTCTCAAGCCTGTCAATCTCGATATAAGTCAAGCCCGCCTGAACTAACCTCCTCATCACAATTCTTAAGTCAGAATGAAGTTCAATATGATGTCTATGGTGCCGCTGGTTCTTTCGAGTCTGACTAGCGGCTTCACTTACGAGAGGTTGGACAAAAACGACACTGTAAGCTCATCTTTTCCTAGCCGTCTCACCAACCATAATCTAACAATCTCAAGCTTCTCTTGATCCTGGATATGCAGGAGGGCCTCTTCAGCTTGGCTCGAGACTTCGACGCTACAGCCTATCGCGATAATATGCTTGCCCACGCATCACTTGCCAAGGTTTTCGACCTGCCCGTAATCATGTCGACTTCGTCTCAAACCGGTCCGAATGGGCCCCTGCCCGACGAGATCCTCAAGATGTACCCTGATGCGCCACTTATACAGCGCCCTGGCCAAGTCAACGCGTGGGATAACCCGGATTTCAGAGACGCGGTTATCGCGGCCAATAAGTCGCAGATCATTATTGCGGGTATTGTTACGGATGTCTGTAGGTTGACCTCTATCTTTGCCTTTCTTTGTATCCCCCTTTTTGCCTGTCCTGGATGAGAAATTTTCTGCTTCTTGCGAAGTTTCGTAAGATCAGTGGCAATACTAACCCACTACGATTAGGCACGACCTTCCTTGCCTTGTCGCTGCGTGAGGCTGGATACAGCGTCTGGGCAAACCACGAAGCGTCGGGCACTACGACTACATACATCCGTGACATGGCAAACGATCGCATGAGGGCTGCTGGAGTTAACGTTGTATCGTACTTCGCCATCGTGTGCGAACTAATGCGCGACTGGCGAAACGTGCCCGGAGCAAAGGAGATCTTCCCCCTTCTTGACCAGTACTTGCCTGCCTACGGTATGGTCGCTCGCGCTCACCGCGCAGCAATCCAGAACGGAACTATACTCCCTGGTGAGGACATACTGCCTTAAGCAGCTACCGAGACTAGGCCAAGACAAAGAATGATCTAGGTTTGCTATCGGGGTTGCGTCTGCTGTGGAGTGCTGTTAGCGAAGGAAGCTTGGTATGAAGCGGTATACTGGGAGCTGAGATGAGGCGCGGAAGGGCGGAGAGTGGAAGAGGGCTACCGGTTTTGTTTCGATTCTTAAGCTATTCGTAGTTTACCCTTCGCTTAGCTTCTATATTCAATCTATACCGTTTCCGTAGTGAAGATAATGGAGACTCTTTACTTAGATTCGCCCTGCTGAGCTTCGAAATCATCTCTGATCATAGCATATATAAGAATGTCCTGAACCTTTTCCTTCTTGATAACAGCCTTCCTCCTCACACCCTCTAGGATATAGCCCACGCGTTCCAAGACCTTGGGACTCCCCTTATTGTCCGAGAACACAGTCGCCTCGATCCTGAGGAGCTCGGGGAACTGCTTGAAAGCCCAGGCCGTGAAGCCTTTTAGCGCGCTAGTTGCATAACCTTTGCCGTGATGCTCCGGAACGATCCAGTAGCCGACCTCATTGGTGCGGCGCTCGACGTCTGCGAGAGGCTTTAACCCGATGCCACCCACGAAGGTGCCTTCGAGATTGAAGATGGCAAAGTTGACCATGGGGTCGGCTTTCATGCAGGAGTCAATCCAGAAGTTGGCGTTGTCTATCGTGTAAGGGAAGGGGAAGGTGTCGCGCATGAATTGCACAACCTCCCAATGGTTCGCTCCCGCCGCTGAGGCTTCAGCATCGCTGAGCGCATACGAGCGGATGATGCATTTGTCGGTTGTTACGATGGGTGCAGGTCTTGATGGTGTCGTAGTGTCGGCCATGATGAAACGAAGCCCCTGAATTGAGTTTTGAGATATAGTTACAATAAGCAAGACAAGCCTTTGACGTGTAGATTTATACACTTAATTCAATTACGGTTGTGGTGGGAAATCGAAGTAATTGACTGTGCTAGCGACAGGTGATGTTGAAGCAAATAAATACTATCATGACTGGTGTTGCTCTAGGTCAGCTTTTTTTTTTCAACGAGCGCTCAACTGTGTCTACACGTTGGGTGAAACTCCCCCCTGTACCAAAGCTGAACAGCCTAACCCAATAGGGAAAGGGAATAATGCCAGTTGATTGGCTCATGCTAGGCTCCACTTGATTATCTTACCTTTCAAGTCAGTACGTACTGCACAGCCTCTTTTTCAATTAGCCACATTTCCCTGTTGTGGCTATCTATTATATGCATATTACCTAATAAGTCATTAATGACCCATTAATAACCATTCAATGAGCATTGAATAAGCATTAAATGACTCATTAATGAAATATCTAATAGATTATCCCTAAGTTCTCTCCTTATACCTACATATATGCATATAGAAAGCTCATTAATGACCCATTAATGAATAATTGAATGCTCATTAATGAGTCATTCAATGCTTATTCAATATTCATTGAATGATTATTAATGACCTATTAGCCCTTGCCGCAGACTTCAAACTGGAATAGCCACATCAATATGGCGATGCACAGCTTGAAACATATATCATTAGAATCCTAAAGATAAGCGCTTTCTAATGATATAGATTATCAACTGATTTGACTACTAAAACTGAAGTTATTCGTAGTTTTGTTGAAAATCGCTGTTGAATTGATTTTAATGATGGTGGCGCTCGGTAAAAACGCCGACCGCCTACCGTTTTTAGTAAAAAAGGTGACCTAGAGATAACCTAAACAGCGAATTAGGTTAGCGCATCTTTTTTCGTCTTTTTTTAGCAAAATTACCCGAAGTGGTGTAGGCTGTTTAGGTTATGACTGACTCGGTTGTTTAGCTTGCCTGATTCCTCGCTCAACTCCGGCCTGACTCATTCCTAATTCGGTACGCCGAAGCCCTTGTTAGCGAATTTTACGACAATAACCCCCCAATTGTCGACATATGCAAAGATACGAGGAAAACTGCAGCCAATTGGACTGCAGAATTGGCTATTATGCATGCTGAGCCACAGGAATTTGCACCAGCTGAAAGTTGTTGCGCCTATGATAATGTCATTGATGCTTGGGTATATGTGCAGAATAGTGGTAAATGTCAGATAATGTGTTGTTCGTTTGCACTTTTATATACCCTATTAAGCTGTGTCATCTAATCGATTGGAATGGATCCTTCATTCGCTTTTCCTAATGTCCTGCATGATTCATAGCACCTGATTTTTAAGGCTCAAATATTATGTAGAAATGCTAGGCGACGTTATTGATAGATGCTGGCATCAATTGATGTGTGATGCAAAACATGAAAACGAATAATCCAAGGAGCGATTGATAAGAGCTTTACGGGGTGGCGCGGAACCCTGGAGGTGGCTCAGAATCAGGTCAATTGATCCTCCGTTTCATGTGGCTGAGTTAAAGAACAGTCTAGACCGTATTTGTACGCGCTAATGACGCTTGGTACCTACTAGTCGGAAGGTTTCACAGGGGTCTGGGGTAGCTCTTTTGATTGGACGCCTAGGTGGGACGTGCCTGACATTGGCGTAGGCTCTGGTGATGTCATTGCGCCAGCTAATGTCCCACTAATGCCGGTATCAAGATTCTAGCTCATCTACTTTTCTTTTCTTATTAGACACTGAGCATGCTTAACTTCTAATTATTTCTTGATCGTTGATGTTGATACACGTGTTTCTTTGCTAAACATCAGCATTTAAGCTTCACTATGTATTCGAATTGTCTCGACAGGATAAAGGCGGCAGTATTTGACTCTGAGCCGAAGTCTACATCTTCGCGCACGTAAACAACCTTAACCTTATTCGAAATTAATACGAATCGCGATCAGATACTTGTTTACCATCATCCCACTCGTCTCTCTCGTCCTTGCGCTTTTCCTGCCGACGTATCTGGGACCCGAGTTATTCTCCATTTAATATGTCAGTTCTTCTCCTTCGGAGTGAAACTTTGTGTGGATATGATTATGGGCGGATGGAATTAATATGAGCCCTTGAGTCGTAGCTGTGTTAGTAGCATTGTCTACCGCGAATACTATAGCTTGAGGTCCATCCGCGCGCCTTCTAGAGTATCTAGTGTGGCAATGTCCCCCATCGAGCTAGATAAGCCGTCTAAGGCTCCGATTAAGGATGAATCGCCCGAAGGTGGCCGGCTCCGGGTACGGGATGTTGAGAGAGATGGACATCACGCGACCATTGTCCAAGACCAGCAGGGCAACCTAGCCTATCCTAGCTACGTCCCCCCGAATGTTGAACAGCCTACTACGCGAGAGAGAGCTGCCTCCGAAGGGATACCACAAAGCGTGAAACCTCCCGATCGCTCTGAGGGTCCCAGGAAGACCAACTCAGAACCTCTAGAATCGACACGACCGAAGATAAAGGTGTCTTCCTCTTATACTCCTCGCCGAACCCGACGTCGAACATCAACCTTATCTGCGTTTCCTTTTGTAGAACGCGCTAGAACTAATGTCTCGATGCTTGACATGGCGCCTCGAGGTGCCTATGACGGTGCTCACGATGATGATATATCTAGCTCGTCGTCTGATACGGAGGACGGCGGAGATCAGGAAGAAGAAGAAGAAGACGGCGATGATCGACTAAAAGGAGAGCCGAAACGAAGAAGGTCCGACGAAAAGTATCGACGTTTTCGAATAGCGAACCAACTTTATCGTACGAGGGGAAAGGTGTCAAAGAGGGATGGTCGATTGAATATTACCGTGAATGATACGAGTAATACCGGATACCTCGCAAAAGCCATTGGCACGGCGGTCAAGAAAGTGGTCAGTAAGAAAGGCGACGGGAGCAAAATAGCTCACCGACCGACTTCCTCACGGCTTTCCTCGGCAACCACTGCGACGTCGAGGGAAGGCAAGTGGCCAAAATTGAATATAGTCATTATGGTCATCGGCTCGAGGGGTGATGTGCAACCATTCTTGAAGATAGGCAAGGTGCTTAAAGAAGAATACGGCCATCGTGTGCGCATCGCCACTCATCCCGCCTTCCGTGATTTTGTCGAGAAGGACTCGGGTTTGGAGTTCTTTTCCGTCGGTGGGGATCCGTCAGAATTAATGGCCTTCATGGTCAAGAACCCCGGCATGATACCCACACTTGAGTCGGTGAAGGCTGGCGACGTTGGTAGGAGACGTGCTTCAATGGCCGAGATGTTTGAAGGTTTCTGGCGAGCCTGTATCAATGCCACAGACAACGAGAAGGATATCAACAACATCAAAATGATGGGTGAGAAGGACCCGTTCGTTGCAGACGCCATCATCGCCAACCCGCCTAGCTTTGCTCACATGCACTGTGCAGAAGCGTTAGGAATCCCTTTACACCTTATGTTTACCTTCCCTTATACACCGACGCAAGCGTTTCCTCACCCGCTGGCAATCATTAAGAAGTCTAACGTGGACCCGGGCTATGCTAATTTCATTTCCTATCCCCTCGTGGAATTGATGGTTTGGCAGGGGCTTGGGGATCTTGTCAACGATTTCAGGGTGAAGACTTTGGGGTTAGATCCCGTGTCTACTCTCTGGGCTCCTGGAGCGACTTACCGTCTCCATGTGCCATTTACATATTTGTGGAGCCCCGGGCTCGTACCAAAACCAGAAGATTGGGGCGATGAGGTTGATATATCGGGCTTCGTCTTTCTAGATCTGGCATCTTCTTTTAAGCCGCCAGATGATCTTGTCAAATTTCTCGACGCTGGCGAGATGCCGATTTACATCGGTTTTGGGTCTATTGTAGTCGATGATGCTGACCGTTTTACCGAAATGATCTTTGAAGCTGTGAGGATGGCTGGAGTTCGCGCCCTGGTTTCGAAAGGTTGGGGCGGTCTTGGCCAGGACAATGTTCCCGAGAATATTTACATGCTGGACAATACCCCACATGATTGGCTCTTCCCCAAGGTTCGCGCGTGTGTCATTCATGGTGGCGCCGGGACCACCGCTATTGCACTCAAGTGTGGTAAACCTACTATGGTTGTGCCTTTCTTCGGGG
Organism: Hypomontagnella monticulosa; assembly: GCA_902825475.1. Classification (NCBI taxonomy): domain Eukaryota; kingdom Fungi; phylum Ascomycota; class Sordariomycetes; order Xylariales; family Hypoxylaceae; genus Hypomontagnella; species Hypomontagnella monticulosa. Next base: position 194,891 of record CADEBF010000011.1, on the reverse strand, counting down.
ACCAGTACTTTTGGGGTTCTATGATCGGTAATGTGGGTGCTGGTCCGACACCCGTCCCGTACAAGAAGTTAAGTGCCGAAAACCTGGCAGATGGCATTAGGTATTGCTTGACAGATGAAGCACTTGAAGGGGCGCAGAAAATTGCTAGGGATATCGAACTCGAAGGCGATGGCGCGAAAAATGCTGTAAGAGCATTCCACCGGGATCTTGATCTGTCTGGCAACAATTCCATGCGATGTTCGATCCTTGACGACCGGGTTGCAGTCTGGCGCGTGAAGCGAACGAACCTTAGACTCAGCGCGTTGGCCGCTGATATTGCTACTAGCCAGGGCTTGATATCCTGGCGTAGACTACGACCCCTCCGCCACAAAGAGTGGAATGATTTTGAGGGGCCCGGCGAGCCCATCTCAGGAATTCTTGGCTCGGTGATTGGAACGGTTGGTGATCTTTTTAGTGGAATAGGTAGTCTTCCCTACAGGTTAGCGAAGACATCAAATAAGAGAGCCGACCAAAGGAAAAAGAGAAGGACGAAGCAGCAGAGACGAGCCGCTAGGATTGAACACCTAGGCGGAGTTCCATGTCGTGGCCAAAGAGACGAAAATGTGGGACCCGACGTCGACGGGATCGATACCGCCTCAATAACGACGCCTGGAACCGCCCCTCTTGAACCCGCTCAGGAAGTGTATCTTAATGAGATAGAACAAGGGATGGGAAAAACAGGCCGGGCCCTAGCCCATGCTCCCGTCGACCTGTCCCTCGCTCTCGCTCAAGGTTTCCATAATGCACCTCGTCTATATGGTGATGAGACTGTCAGGCGTCCAATCCGTGTCACTGGAATGCAATCAGGTCTGAAGGCTGCGGGCCATGAATTCGTATACGGCATCTATGATGGATGGACTGGGCTTGTGCGGTTACCAGTTCGCGGCGCTAGAGAAGATGGCTTCAAAGGCGCTCTCGCCGGCGTTGGCATGGGACTCACAGGATTTGTGCTGAAGGATATATCAGCTATAATTGGACCCATAGGGTATACCCTCAAAGGCCTTGCTAAACAGTTCGAGCGCGAAAAGCTGCCTGTCAAGTATCTTCGTCGCGCACGTATCACTCAGGCTCAGCGGGAACTTCACGCCCTAAGTGAAGAAGAGGCCGATGGTGTCATTAAGGCTGTTCTGAAGGGATGGAAAGTCATGCGACAGTTGGCAGCTATCATTGCGGAGGAAAAGGGAAAGCAACACTGTTCCATGGCACATTTCAGGAGCCAGCATAGTAAGAATGCGAAGGTCATACCTTTCGGCAAATACATCAAAGGTCCCGCATTCGAAAACGTTGCAACTGCGGAAAAGGCTATCGAAGCTATCCGGCGGGGCGAGAATATTGACGCGGTGCTTGGTAAGCCAAGGAAGAGTTTCGATCTGAGGCGGAGTACGGAGAAAGGGACCAGTCGATCGAACTCGATGCACAAAGGAAAACAGAGCGAGGATACCGGCCCACTTGAGAATGAAAGGGGATAGATGAGCCCTAGTCGAGGGACGAGTACTGGGAAGGAAAGTCAACCATGGCCGATGATTGGCCTCCGTATGTAGCGGATCAACGACTACACGCGGGGAAAACCCCATAACCTTGATGGCCCCTTTTGTTCAAAATCGGGCGCCTGCTGGACAACTATTGGCTCACTCATTTAGAGGGCATTTGGAGTACACGGCTTACCAGCTTCCGGAGATTCATGCATCGGTTGAATAGTGGATCCATAGAAAGGGGCGTCTTAATCGGTTGGAGTAGGGCACGGCGTTCTTTCGGATCGGAGACCGAGGTTACATATACCCATTACACGACATTCGATTACTTTGACAGCACTACAACTTATTAAATGGAGATGGGAGTTGGGTAGTATATAGCGGTATAGGTAATAGGTAGAGAATTATACCATAATCCATGGATCGTATTCAGTCTCCACCCCCCTTTTCCCCTTAGAGCTCTCCATTGTCCGGAGTTTATGTGCGAGAATGCTGACACGCACACACTTGGTAATTCTTAGAGTTACTCCCGTTCAATCTCTAATAGACTTGTTCTTCGCCTTATGACGAAGCGTAATTAACTTTGTATGGGTAGGTCTTGGTTTGCCACCGAGTCTCATTTACGAAAACATACGTGCATACGAAATGAAGGAATGGTTCTATAGCGACGAGGAAGTAGGTTGCAGCATGTATCTTAGATATATACCATCATCGCCTCCTACTCATTACTACACTAATCGCTAGGTAACTTTCATTCACGACAACTTCACGACGGCCCAATCAATCCACTGGCCAGCGAACCAATTGAACTTGCCATCCGTCTTGGCCACATCAGTCGCCACGGATGTCTGCCCGAGGAGGAACTTATTGAAGAAAGCAGCCACCTCCGGGTTCTGTGAGCTCGGCATCGAGCAGTGCGAGTTGCCGTGCGACGCCTGCGAGACGCCCATCGCATCCTTGGCACCTAGACCTTCGTACACCATGCGCGCAGCCACCGAGCACCCATACGTGCTGATCGGGCCTAGATAGTCGATTCCCGAGTTCTCGATCACCAGGAGTCCACGCGGCGCCACCAACGCCATCAACATGTGGTGGTCGTACGGCAGCACAGTCGTGTCGGGTGCATATTTCGTGAATGAAGTAGCGAACCAAGAATCGCCGTTGATGATTTGTGTTGCATCTTCCGTCTTGGTGCCATTCTTCTTGATATCCGCGACTATGCGCCAGCATCCTGGTCCACCGCTACCGCCTTCCTGGGGCAGGACGAGCGCGATGCGGTCGTCGAAGGCGCCGGCGATTAGAGCACCTTTGCTGTAACACATAGTTAGTAATAGATAAAATAAAAGAAGGGGTGCAATTTCACGTACCCGTTACGCGAGCATCCCGTCACGGCAAGCTTCTTGGTGTCGATCTTCGTCGCCTCGGGTCCTAGCTGTTCTAGTGCGTCTACCACACGGCTTACACCCCAGGCCCAAGCGATAAGGCCACCAGCAGTGTGCGAGGATCCGTACAAGTCGTAAAATTTGCCCTTTCCGCGCGGATCATCGGCAGCGACTTCGTGGTTGGGGAATGTCACAGTAGCCACTCCGGCGGGAACCGGGATGGAGGTCCCTTCAAAGGCGATGACGGCCGGGAACGGACCCGCTCCGGTGGGCAGCTTCAAGGTTACAGCGAACGACATGGACTTGCCACCTTGGGAATTGGTGATGGTGATCTTATTGCCGGAGGCCGTAGCGGAGACCGTGGGCTTCGGGGGCTTCGGGCCTAGCTCATAACTTTGGATTTGCTCCCGGATTTCAGCGCGCTTGCAGGCCCACTCGTCCTTCGTGCCCAGGCGCTTGCCGTCGGCGAGGAGGAAAGGGTCGGGAAGTTTGGCGGACTTGGGATACGTCGCGTTGCCGTTCACGGTGCATGATGTCGGCAGCGGCGATACCTCCTGCGCGGGAACGAGACTAGCAAGACCTAGTGCCGCAGCAAACAAGAACTTCATCGTGAATGTCGTTTCAAGGTGATACTCTTCAGGAATAGTCAACAACAAGCGAGTGCTTGCTAAGGTCTGAGTAGCGCTTCAAATCCCATTATAGGAACTCTTATACCTGGGTTTTTGCGGAAACCGCCACATCCTCTATGGTAAACACCGCGCAGAGTCTAAAGCTCATTCGAGGAAGAATCGTATATAATCATTCCATCAATCATCTTACACGAATGAGCATGTAATCAATCGAAGAAGCGCGACGGAGGTTCGTAGTCCACCAATGTGATTCAGGCAGAAGCGCAAACTATAGGCGCACCCGAGAAATCTATATGGCGTCAACTATCACAAGACACGAGCACTTATTTGAGAAACTACATTTGTAAGGACCTGAATAATTGGCGCGACCGAGAGAGTAAAGTGCTGGATGATTAGCCCACCGGGCTCTTATAGCCTATGGGCGGCTATATAGCAACCTTAACATAGACAGTGAGCTCCGTTCTCTATATAGTAACGGAGACTTATTACATAAAGACTCGGGAGAAAACAAGGAACCAATCTTGGTGTACCATGGTTGTTGATCATGCTACTCCAAGCCACGCCTTTTCAAGCCTTCGGGCTTATACTGTTCGTCCTTTGTTTGATAAGTAGCCCGGTAGTTGCTAACGGGGCCGCTCCAGCTATCGGCCGTGAGCGCGTCAGTTTGAATGCTGGGTGGCGGTTTCAACGTTCAACCACTAGGCCAGACAAGTTAGCTTATGACCGCCGCCCAGATATCAACCAGAGCGGCCTAACAGTGCTAAAGTCATGGATACTCCCTTCAGCGAATAACTTCATCAAGGATCCGGCGAAAAGACATCAAACACCAACTGGAACGCCAGGTGGCGATATTCCATTCGTACAGGGGACGTATGATGATAGCGCATGGGAAACTGTTGACTTGCCTCACGATTGGGCGATCAAGGGGCCATTCTACACGGGTGGCAATGTTCCCGTCGGAGGGGGCATGGGCCGGCTGCCCGTTCAAGGTGTAGCATGGTACCGCCGAAAGGTGACGATAAGCCCAGAGGACGAGGGGAAGTCGATATATCTAGATATTGACGGCGCCATGTCTTTCGCGGTAGTATGGATCAACGGAAATCTAGTCGGCGGATGGCCGTATGGCTATAGCTCCTTCCGGGTAGATTTAACGACATATCTTAAACCTGGAGAGGACAACCAACTAGCTATCCGTCTAGATAATCCGGTTGACTCATCGCGCTGGTATCCTGGCGGGGGCATATACAGAAACATATGGCTTACAAAAGTCGACAAGACACATGTAGCTCAATCCGGCACCTACATCACGACTAAGGAGGTATCCTCCCAGTCAGCTACAGTCAATATAGTGGTCCAAGTCGAAAACAACGCACCAGCTAGCCGACAGGTCGAGGTGGTTACCGATATACGTGTACTCGACCCGGCAAACGGCGAGAAAGGAATTAGGGTGGCCGAATTCGTTAGTGCGGGAATCAGTATACCCGCCAACCAGACTCAGTCTGTGAACTCATCAATCACGATCAAGAACCCACAGCTATGGGGCCCGTCGCCAGTCATGAAGCCTAACCTCTACGTAGCAACCACTCGGATATCAGCTGATAACCAGACGATTGATACGTATGAAACGCGCTTTGGCATACGCTCGCTCACGTATGATGGCGGAAAAGGGTTGCTCGTAAACGGCGAGCACGTGCGTGTCCAGGGTGTGAACCAACACCACGACTTAGGTGCTCTAGGAGCCGCGTTCAACTTCAGGGCGGCTCAAAGACAACTAGAGGTCCTTCAAGATCTGGGATGTAACGCTATACGGATGTCGCACAACCCGCCTGCCCCTGAACTCTTGGACCTTGCTGATCAGATGGGATTCCTAGTCCTGGATGAAGTGTTTGACATGTGGGAACGCCAGAAAACTACTAACGACCAACATTTATTCTTCTCAGATTGGCACGAGCCGATCTTGCGCTCGTTCATCCGAAGGGACCGAAACCATCCATCTATCGTAGCGTGGAGCTTCGGTAACGAAGTGGGTGAACAAGGTCAGACGGGCGCGGGAGGAGCCGCAATAGCGCAGGAATTGCATAATATCGTACGCGAAGAGGACCCGACTCGGCCATCCACAGCTTCAATGAATACCGCAAAGCCGGACATGCCTTTCCCCCAAGCACTAGATATAATCAGTCTCAATTATCAGGGAGAAGGGATTCGTGACAGTGGCCCTTACGCTGGCCTTCCGGGCACTAAGACCCCACCCATTTACCCAGACTTCCACAAGAAGTTCCCCGAAAAGGTGATATGGAGTAGCGAGTCCGCTGCAGCTCTCAGCACGCGGGGTACCTACATGTTCCCCGTGACAAGCGAGTACAGTGCGCCGGTGAGCGACAGCGCGGGGGGTGGGGGTGACCCGAGAAAACTCCAAGTGAGCGCGTACGAGCTGTACACTGCACCCTTCGGCGCGTCGCCCGACAAAGTGTTCGCGACCCAGGACAACCATACCTACGTCGCGGGCGAATTCGTCTGGTCGGGCTGGGACTACCTAGGTGAGCCCACGCCGTACTACGATGCGCGCAGCTCCTACTTCGGGATTATTGATCTTGCCGGCTTTAAGAAGGATCGCTATCACTTGTACCAGGCGCGTTGGCGCCCCGATCTGAAGACCGCGCACGTCCTACCCCACTGGACTTGGCCCGACCGCGTAGGCCAGGTTACTCCTGTTCATGTGTTCTCAGCAGCCGATGAAGCGGAATTGTTTCTTAACGACAAGTCGCAAGGACGCGTTAAGAAGAGCGCGTCTAATTATCGATTCCGCTGGGATAAGGTTGTGTACCAGCCAGGCACACTGCGGGTGGCTGCCTACAAGAATGGCGAGCCCTGGGCGAATAGCACAGTGCGGACTGCGGGCGACGCTACGCAAATACGCCTAGCAGCCGACCGCGCCACTCTCAAGGCCGATAGCAGCGATCTCTCGTTTGTTACGGCCGAGATCCTCGACAGCAATGGGGATGTGGTGCCTCGGGCGGATAACATGATCAGCTTCTCCGTTGAGGGCCCTGGTGAAATCGTGGCCACTGATAATGGTAATCCTGCGGATATGACTGCGTTTCCGTCAAAGGAGCGGAAGGCTTTCAATGGTCTTGCGCTGGTTATTATTCGCCCTAAGACGGGAAGCCCAGGCGAGATTGTCGTCAGTGCTAAGGCGAGTAATCTTGCGACCGCGCAAGTAACGTTAAAAACGGAATAATGGGTAGCCTAGCTATGGGGAAAGGTTTGGAGGCTTTTGTGATTGAATCTCACGAAAAGGTATTTGTTGCGAGGGCTATTACTCCGCCCAAATTTCAGAAGGGTTAGTTCCTATCCATAGTAGCGTGTCACTAGCAGGTTAGCTTCCGTAAATCCCCTATGAAGTGAATTCAGGGAGCGTCTTCGGTCATGGTTCGTGTCGTCAATCATGGCGGCGGTAATGTGTATATCTGTCAATGCTAGAATAGTACTCACACATACCATATTTTGTTGATTTAAAGGAGCAAAGGTGACAGCACAACGGAACCTCGTCAGGTCTTGTCCTAGACTATTCCCCCAGCTGAAGCCCTAGGGCTTAGAATCTTCAGGGGTACCTGTCATCGTCGTTGTTATTGGCCGGACCCTTGCAGCCCTGCCACAATAACCCCTCGTGAGATTACGGCAAACTTGTATCACGCCTTTCACATCGAGAATGCTGTGTGAAGATGCGATCGCGACGAGATGGTCGTATATTCTCCTTGCTTCTAGTTATTATAAAGATGTAGATTGACATCTGTCTTATGTGATATAGGGTTTTCGTCTCGCTAAGCGTCGCCATGGATCCATTTACCGCATTTGGTGTGGCTTGCAATGTCATCACCGTTATCGACGCCGCTGTCAAATGCGGTCATACCATCGCGGAGCTCTATCAATCCACTAGCGGTTACACCAAAGAGACAGAAGGATTATTAAAGGCAGCCGGGGATTGGGAAGCTATCGATCGCGATATGCTTGCGGCACGGTCTCAGATTCCTCAGACCGAATCTTATGAGAAGATGCGTGAGGCTGTAACAGAATGTGTCGAAGTGTCGAGTCGGATCAATAAAATTTTAGCGTCTTGCCGCGCTAACAACACCGGTTCCCTGAGGTCTGCAATGAAGGGATTTCTGAAATCTGCCGTTAAGAAGTCGGAAATATTACAGCTACGCGATCAGCTAGAGCAGTCTGCAGCCAGGATGACCTCATTGGTTGCCGCCACCACCAGGTCCGACGTCTCACAAATTATGACTCGGCTTGAGCAAGCCCGGATGAATCACGACATCTTCACGCAGAAACTTGATAGCCTCAAAGGACAGCTTGATAAGATTGCGAGTCACGAGGAATTGCTTGAGGCCATCACATCTATTGGTGCTGTGTCGCATGACGCCATGGAAGAAGTCAACCAAAATCATATTGTGCAGAGCCTCCACTCCAGGTTTCCAGCGGCGAAGGCAAGATTCGACGCAGTGGATAGCGCCGAGGCTGGAACGTTTTCGTGGATATTCGAGGACCCCGGACGACTCCTAGACCTAGAGCGAGATCTGGAGGTTGATCTACCGAAGTGGCTTTCTTCTGGGTTAGGTGTCTTCCACATTGCCGGCAGACCGGGGTCGGGAAAGTCAACGCTGATGAAGTATCTCACAACACACAAGGAAACTACGCGTCTATTGAAAGAATGGGCTGGAGAGAAGAAGCTAATCTTCGCGAACTCTTTCCTTTGGCGACTTGGCATCGAAGATCAAAAGTCATGGAGGGGCCTTGTTGGGAGTCTTTTATACGATGCAGTCCAGCAAATGCCAAGCCTTACCAAGATACTATTCAAGGACTACTGGAAGTCCGAGAGTACTTGGCTCAACATGAGAGCCAATTACGTGCTTCCAATAACGGATGCCGATATTCGGGCAGCTTTCAATAAACTCGTTAATGACTCCGAGGTTCATGAAAAGTTTCGAATCTGCTTCTTCATCGATGGCCTAGACGAATTTGATGAACCGACAACGTCATATTGGACCATCGCAGAGAGGATCCGAAAGTGGTCCGAGACATCTTCAGACAACGTTAAACTATGTGTTTCGAGTCGAGAGTATCAGTCCATTAAGAAAGCTTTCACGACCCGTCAGAGAATCCACCTACATCGGCTGACAGCGGGAGATATCACTCGTCTAGTTGCGAACAGGCTGGATAGGAACCCTTTCTTCCGTTCTCTGACGGAAAAGAGGGGCGTTGAGTGTAACAATTTTATCAAATGGATTACGGATGAAGCGCAAGGCGTCTTCTTATGGGTAGTCCTATTACTCAAATTGCTCGAAGAGGAATTGGCAAGTCGAGCAGAAAATGTAACAATGTCACATCTCAACGAGGTCGTTAAATCTACCCCTACTGAGCTCGAGGAATTCATTGTCCGAATAATAGAGACAATCCCAAGCCACAATCGTCCCAAATCAATGCTTCTATTAGCAATGGTTCTAAGAGTAGTCGGCCTGCCTCTCGAAGCTGAAACATCGCTGAGGCATCCCTGGCAGCGGCGTCTACCATGGTATTGGGAGCACTCCCGCGGTATAACCTTAGTTGGAATCTCGCTGCATTTTGAGCCATCGCTACCATCTATGTCGCTTGCCCACGAAACGAGATTCAAAGAACGACGTGAGAATGGTGCTTCCCTTATCAACTCTTGGAGTCGGGGATTGCTTGTTTCCTACGGCGCATTTGCAGCGTTCAGTCACAGAAGCATCCCGGAGATCTTACAAGGCATACTGCGAAAGCGAAATGAGCCCAACATAACTGATGAGACGGTTTTCGAGGCTATTCTAGAGCTGACAGTATCCGAACTGAGGTTCTGTAGACAAACATCCACAGATTTATACGTAGATCCCGGCTGGATAGGTTACATTGCACATCTTCATGTAACGAGACACTTCACTTTACGAATGTTTACACTGCTTCACTCTATGAACGAAATAACCGACGGCAATACCACTGATGAGTTTTGGGCGCGACGGGATAGCATGGGGAAAATTTCAACCGTTCAAGCGCACAATCCTCAAAGTGTGCTAAATACTGCCGCCCGTTTCGGACTACATAAATATGTTCTATGGGAAATTGACAACCATCTCTCCTTTCCTCGGGATAAGAATAGGCTTGAAGTCCTTCTCGCACACGCAACAGTTGGGGCCGCTGATTTTGAGACTGATAAATCAGCCTTTGAATGCATTCTCGAGTCATGTGTGCGGAAGTGGAGAAACAGCTCCCCTGACCCTCCTCAGCCATTCCCTTGGGCGCTAACCTGGCTTGATTTCGTCTACCGATTCTTGTATTGGGGAACGCCGCTGATACCGCCAGAGAATGTTGGATGGTTAATTTTAGAATCCTGGCTCCAACTTGGTCTCAGCTGTCCCTTCATATTAACTGTTAGCCGGTCCTTAGAGGGCGCAGTTTCTCCATTCTACCCTTCTAACAAAACGAGTCCCATACCCCATAGCGGGAACACAATATATAGGGAACCTCACATATACGGAGAGCTATCGCCCAAATTCCAAGAGACAGCCCTATTAGGCTTCCGCCACTACATGAACATTTCCTCACTTCCCGGTCCTTTCTCGGGATTGGCAGGCGAATACAAAACATTAAAGGAAATTTGCCTAGGTTTATGGGATTTCGCCCACGCCGACGGACGTAACGGCCGGCTTACTTTCCGGGACTTGGTCGTATTCCATAAACCCGCTAATATGGGTCGTTTGCTAGGACTGATTGACAAAAATGGCGATCAAGATATGGGCTTGCACGTTATAGAAGAAGAGGTGTTACAAAAACGAGTAGTCGATAGGCCGAATTCACGAGCTCCGGTGCCAAAATCATCGGAGCCCTCCGCCCAGAAAATCCAAGCCAGCGAAGAAAACGGTACAGTACCATCTTCGATGCCAACCGCACTATGGAGTGTGATATCCAACCAGCAATTCCTAGGTAAGACAACTCTTATCATTTACATTTTAGATTATTAATAGGTCTAGGCGCACTCCTCGCCATACTAGTTGCTCTAATGCTCCAGTACGTCTTCGATTTTAATTAGAACACTCGCTACGATCAACTCTTCTCAGCGTTCAAGGCCTCCTTAGTTCCGAACGAAGTCGATCCCACGGACCCAAGACCATGAGTGAAGCACTGGTATTTAGTTACCTTCCCGGTCCTCGTGGAAATACTCGTAAACCGACTATCTCAGTACAGCTAGCCAAATGGATAGCGAGACGGCAGGTTAGCAGCTTCCTACAAGTGCCGTGAGCTGCCCTAGAAGGTAACCACTTTAGAACCGTAAGGTCAAACGCAAGAGCGAAACCCTATACCACTCCAAGACATCGTCAGATTAGGTACTTGTGATTTTCTACTGCCTTGTCATGGGCGGAATTGTGGTGGAAACCCCGATGCCCGTGTCGAAATAGAGGGCTATAAGGGATGGCAGGCCCGATATATTTCCCACGCCGCTATGCTTTGCCCCCGCTGCAATTCAGATACATGACCAAGGATTCTTCAGACTATATCTCCCTAAATCCATTTCTCGGTGAGACCTCTGCACATACTACCTCTTCATAGAATAGACCATCAAGACGAAAATCTGCCCAAGTAGCCTCCGCCAGCCGTCGAGGGGGGATAGAACCCAGAATTCAGCTGGAGAGCTGAAATATGGCAAATCTTAGTTATATTATACTAGGCTAAGCAATTGGTCGACTTAGTGTTGTTATAGCCGAGGTAGGTGTGCTTCCCCTTTTTAACATATAATTCCTTACCACAATCACTAATCAACAGAGCTAATCAACAGAGCTAATCAACAGAGCTAATCAACAGAGCTAATGGTTCCTAGTCCCCTTCTAGTAAACCTGAGCTCGTATGTACCTACCAGGTAGGTATATCCTACTAGTACAAGTGTCCACCATTCATCATCTATTTCCACGCCGTATCACCCCGGTATATTAGGTATAAACCCGTATTTCCGTTTTGAGATACCAGATCTCTCTTTAAATACTCTAATAGGCTCTATGCTATAGGGGGGATCTTGGGCCATGCAGGGAAGCGGACCTTAGGATTATTCTGTCGGGGTAATACAAAAATTCCTATAGCATGCCCCCGGCTCGGCATTACTCTTGCATCAAGCGAAAGTCACTCTCGCCGACCCTCAACCCTCCAATGAATCTAGATTGGTTGCTTCGAGGTATTAACTACCTATGAGTGCCGCCCTTGGCGCATCCTAGTCTAGACGCTACATTACGTGTACTCTAACATATACCATGTTAGCACCAAGACACGCAATTTTATTAGCTACAATAGCCATTGATCATGCTAGCTTTTCTGCGATGCATATGCCGGCAGCAGGAACGGCATGTTATGTGCTGCGCAAATCCACTTGCTTACTTACGTACCATCCCAGTAAGATAGAACGGGACTTGGCAGAGCCTCAGGGACTTATCAGGGTCACTAGGATCTTCATCGGACTCCACTTGTTTCTAGAAGACGAACCAGGGGGTTTCGATCCGTTATACAAGAATATCGATAGGGCAATGCTACACTGGGAATCTCGGAATCTGGGGTATGTTGAGATAAACCATTAGAGAGCGTCATGTTAATGTTATCGCTAACCGAGGTCTTGCTATCCCCATTCTACAAGACATCACGTTGGGTATACCCAGTAAACATCCCTGGTCACGGACCAACCCGAGAATCAGGGACTAACATATCTGAACACATAAAGCACACAAGCTATAATACTCCATATTCGACTATAACACGGCCAGTCTTACGAATAAGCCCTAATGCGACAAAAGGACCTCATGTGATATATCTCGACATGAAGCTTCGCATTTGTGAAGCACCGCTGCTTGCGAGCCTGTCAGCCAGGGATCAATGTACGTGATATCAATACCACTAGTCGAGCGCCACATACATCACACTTAATGAGCCCCATAAACGAGACTCGCATTTTCTGTATAGGCGCGGCACGAATAATGAGAAAATCCACCTTAGAAAAGGACCGCGCAGGGCGTGTTGGGTTGTTGGCGTCGGCGATGTGGGGTTCTCGGTGATAATGTATCGGTGATAATCTACAACACGCGTGGCATCCCGGTTAGTCCCTTTTACCAAGACCATGGCTGAGATCTGTCTCAGCTCATTTTACCATGTCTACCTACCCTATTCAAGACTATACATCGTCCAACGGGCCTTATGTATCGTTCGATCGTTAGCGGGGTCCCTTCACACTTAACCCATACCGCACCAATCGTGCACTTGGCCCGGGAGTGGTACGACGTTCAACCTATGCGAATCCGAATGTCCCAAAGAGGAAATCGGTAATCATGCGGCTATTTGCGTGCTCTCTTCTGGACTGTCAACATCAATAGTAAAAGGAAAAAGAAAAGCAAAAGCTCTCTAATAGATATGGCGGCTGGCTCGCGATTGTTTCGGTTCTTGGACCATTTGTCTCGTTACCGGGCCCAAGCCCTTCTTTTTTGTGGTTTCGTTGCGGTTGCTGGCGTTCCTTTCCTGGTACATTCTTTGCGGACCCGATTTCGCGACATGGCCGTGACATTCGACAGGTCGCCCGAGCGCCAGGCGGGCATGATCCGTTTCTTCAGAAGCCAACTATGTTATACACCACCTCCCGTGACGCGCAAAGACGTTGACCTCAGCGGCAAGACGGCGATAGTAACCGGCGCAAACGTGGGCTTGGGTCTGGAATGCGCTCGCCAACTCCTCGACTTGGGGTGCAGGGTGATTCTCGCGGTGCGCAACGAGACGAAAGGCGAAGCGGCGCGACAGCAGCTGTCCCAGGGTCGCAACCCTCAATCGACCGAGATCGAGGTGTGGAAGGTGGATCTTGCATCCTACGACTCCATACTGAGTTTTGTTGAGCGCACTAAGACCCTTGCGCGCCTCGACGTAGTGGTTCTAAACGCGGGTGTTTACAAGGTCGACGAGTCTTTTAGTAGTGCTACGGGCTTCGAAGAGGATATACAGATAAACTACCTGTCTAATGCACTCCTCATGCTGCTTCTGGCGCCAGTTTTGAAAGAAAAGAAGATAGGCGATACCCCTGGACGAATCGTTCTGGTATCCTCCGACTTGGCTGCTCAGGCCAGATTTAGGGAGAGGAAGGCGAGAGATGTCTTGCCGTCTTTTAAACAAAAGATGGCACCGCGCTGGGACTATCAAGAACGATACAGCACGTCCAAGGTTCTGGGACAAATGTTCCTGACGGAGATGGCAAAGCGGGTACCATCGTCGGCCGTCCTAATCGCAGCCGCGAATTGTGGTCTATGCCATGGGTCAGACCTGATGCGAGACGGAGAAGGACGATTTGCTGGATACTTCTTCAATACCCTCATGTTTGTGGTCGGTCGGTCTTGCGCCGTTGGCGCGCGAATATTCGTTCATGCGGCTGCCTCCCCCACATTGGGAGAGACTGTACATGGACAATACGTCGAGGATGCAACACTACGACCGTGAGTTTCGTGTCCTAAATAATTCTATGCACTACTAATCATCCCTAGAATGGCGCCAATTGTATATAAGCCTGAGGGCAAACAGGTAGCTGCGAAATTATGGGAGGAGACTCTAGATGAGCTCTCCTTTGCTGGTGTTAGGAATATCATCGACGACCTCAGCAAGTAGCACAGGCTTTGATACGGTCTATGCTTCGAAAACATTCATGTACATACTTTTACACGATACCACATTGTCCATAAGTACAAACTTCTTAGGTACGACTTCGAACGCCTATTAGACCTAGAACTTCACCTACAAGATATCCACAGGCTCCACACGTTAGGGCGGTATAGGGGGGGAAGCGAAGGAGTAGCCCCCTTAGAAGTTCCCCTATAGGCGTATTCAAACTGCCTCGCCGGCTTCATTACTTATTTTTTCTTCCCGACTTCCCAAATTCGGATGATTGGTTGTCGGCGTTTCCGGCGTTTCTTTTGCTATATGTTTCCGTAGCGAGTGAGTTTCCTCCTGTATCATTTCCCACCTCCTTAAAAACCACAGTGAGAACCACATCGCACCGCCGGTAATAGCGAACGTCAGGATCTCAGACCCAACTATACAGCGTCAGCCCGCCACTAACCATGCAATGTGAGTATGGACGCTTACCGAAGATTCCCGCAAGTTTCCCGCTTGAGTACACCCTAGTGGGTGTTCCATCAAGTAGCGACTCCGTAACTTTCAAGTTGTCAAACCCTTGCACCTCCAGTGCAAAAAGGGCAGTTAGGAACGACAGCGGCGCGAATATCACGGTTATGACGGTGAAGCCTACAACGGCCATACTGAGGATGAGGCTGTTGTGCGCATCTTTGATTTTGGTATGCGCTCGCTTTAGCTTGAGTTTATCCTGGATGGATTTCTCCATGCGCTCGGCGTTTCGATCGATCTTCTTAATCCGGTTTTGATATTGTTGGAGTTGTGTCAGAGCCGCCTCTACTTTCAACCATTCACAATCTTCATCTGTGTCATAAGACTCTACCGATTCGGCTTTAGATTCCTCGGCAGGACGTTGAGTGTCAGTATCGCCATTCGCAGTCTCAGTTATGATGTACAGTCCCACACCTTCATCGGTGGGCTGTTTGGCGGTATCTCTCGTTTTTGTGGCCCTTGCTTGGGGTTGTGGTTGAGCCTCTGGCGGTTCCTTTTCCGCATCCGCTAGGAAATTCTCAAGGATCTTATACTGCTCTTGGATGATTTCCCCGATCATAATCAGCTCATGGCGAATATCCGCAATCGAATGAATAAACGTGTATTCTTTGACTTTGTCACCGGGATCTGATGGCGAGCTTAAATACTCGTCGACATCTGCCATACAAGACAGCACAGCACTTTCGAACACATCGAGTGGTGAAGAGAAGGTGTCTGCGTCCGCTGACCGTGTCTTTTCTCCGAAAGATTCGATATGATGCGCAAGTATTAGACCAATTTGAAGATCAGGCGAATTCGTTTGTAGCTCGAAAGGGAAATTTTGATCGTACTTCGGGTCCTCAGCATTTGCCTCGGGAGATGCCATTGAATACGCAGTCACCACACAACGACCCGTTCTCCAGATCCAGAGTTGTGGGACCATAAGAATAGGGGTACATTCGCCGTTGACTTGTTTCGCATTTTTCTGAGATTCTCGACTCATAACTTGATCCTTATTCAAATCAACGGCTCTGCTTGCGCTGAGGCTTGGATAATACGTTTCGTCTAGAGTATGGTCCAACTGTAGAAATCCGGTGGGTTGGCAATCCCCGATAGATTCTCCCCACAGCTGATCCAGAGCGTGTGTGACTTCCTGGTGACTCTGTCTACGTTCCTCCATTTTTGCCTGTGTAGCAAGTACCAGACATGGAAACTGAGGCCGTTAGGTAGTATTCATGATCATGGACAGAATTAGAACTTACCACAAGGAAGGTACTCTTCGGATATCGACCAGGCATACAGCCATTGCTATAGCCGTGGTCACGTTGCTTCAACAACTGGTCTCCTATGTAGGGTGTAGGTCTGAGGCTATTGGTAATAAACCTACATAGGTTTTCGTCGAACTCACTTGAGCCCTCTATTGCGAACTTTCGAAATATAGTCTATGGAGCGTAAGGGCTATTCATCTTTTATAGCTTGAAGCTTACTATTATAAATTGGCCCTGGGGTGAACTGTTAGTGCCCAATTCAACATTAACGCTCCTGTGACTTACACATGTCATCCCAACATGGAGCCATATGAGCTTGTCCATGCGGTCCCAGTTCCGAAGCTGTCTGGCTACGTCGGACTCGTTCCAGACGCTTCTTTGGTCTAGGAGTTCCGCCACTTTAGTCGTCCGCGGAGTTACTGCATCGTCTTTGATACTATACGAAAAGGTGATATTAGAGTGAATACGCGAAATCTCATTAGCCTCTATGGCGGCGCGTATCTGTGAGACTTTATCCTCATGCAGGCCGCCCTGGCGATATACGTAAAGAAGATAGGCTAGCGGAGTGTATCCATTGCATAATTTCTTGTTGGGGTCTAAGGCCCCTGAGAGGAGGTTCTCAATTAAAGGGGCGTCACCCGTATCAATTGCCGTGATGAGTAGTTCATCGTTGTCGATAGGATCTCGTGCAATCCTAGGAGGCATTATGACTTGCGAGTGAATGATATCTATCCAATTAAAGACCAAAATGGGGAAGAAAAGTGACGACTTATATAGATCAAGTTCATATTTAACTTACAGCATTGCGGGCAATTAAGATTTCGTCCCAATTCTTGTTTTGTTCGAGGCTACGTGAGGAAAAATATTGGGACGGCGAATCAGCCCGAGTTCTAACCATAATTATAGTTATGCCCAGATTCTGCCAAGAGCTATTATGCCTACGATGTAGGCTTCATTCTCGTTAATTGATATGTCACCAAGTCGGTGGAATGACATAGTCTCTCCACTTCGCCGTTTCGGCTTGCTTAAAGGTATCAATGGTGCCCTCTACCCCATGTGGCCCAACAGACCAAATACCTGTGTCAATCAGCTTACACCAATGTTCAAATAAACGTTCTAAGCGTTGAGGCCGATAGTAGTCACCACCAAAAGGTTTATACCCGTGCTGGAATAGCTCGGTCGCCGTCCGCATCCCAACAAACGACCCGTCGCTCTTCCGCACGCCTACACTCGCGTCCCAGGAGCCGCCTTCCAGGCTATATGGCAGCAATAACCGAAACCCCTCTTCGGTATTGTCATAGCAATTTCTCTCAACCGACTCACTGTAAACCCCAATAGGGACCCGACATGGTATGGGTGAGTCGGCTGACATTGCGCGGAAATTGTCGCAGAATGGACTAGACCATCCTATCAAATCAGTCTTAGTTCCACCTACGGTTGAAAACAGGCATATTGGTGGTATGGCCTGCGAGTCACGGGGTAGTCTAGTGAAGGGTTGTAATGCTGCGAATTCAGATGCGTCCGCTGGGGGGAGAAGAAGACCCGGAGCAATGGAGCGGAACCGGGGACGGCGGGCGCCGCAAAGAAACGCACGTGCGAAGGAAGGGTTGGGTACCGCTGCAGTATCTAAGACGGAGGGAGCGACTAGTGGTTCTGGTTTAACTGCATTGGTGGTGGCACTGGCTGATAGCAGCGTCAATGAGGAGACGCGCGCTTCAATAGAGTCACATAGGCGATCCCACGCGCTGAGACATGAAGCAACCTGGGCTTCGCTGTAGGGCCGCCACTCCCAGGGCCCAATCTTTTCGCTGCCGAATAGGGCCGGGGTGTCCCTAGGTGAGGCGACAACCTTGCCGAGATGAATGATATCGATCCAATTGGAGAGGACAGTCTCAAGAGGATGCCAGAGCGATATATGCGCCTCAACCGGGAACGCATAGTTGTAGTCGTCCATGTGCATAAAAACCGCGGCTCGATGACATCCTTGGTGGTAGAGTAGGCCACCGCCAGGACATCCTCCCTGGCCAATGTTGGGGGAGTATAAACACACTAGAGTGCCTGGCGGCTCATCAAGTAAATCGGCAGCCTGATCATCGAAAAGGAAGTCCGGATCGGAGACTTCGTTGGCCCAAAAGAAGAGCGGCGCGCGTTCGGGACCATCCGCAGGAGGAAGCACAGCTCTGTCAAGGAAGGCCGCAAGTGAGGGATGTAGCCGTGGGCGAAGAGCCTCAGCTGCGGCACCGTGGGTAGTGAAAAAGGTGTAATTATCATCTAGACCAGCTGGTATACGACCTTCAGAAATCCAGGCGTGGTGCACGAGGTAGTTATGGAGAGCTGCGCATCGCGCGTAATCCATCCCCGTCCCTAATAGGTCAGCGCGGGCAGGATTGTTTACTGTAACGAGTAGACTATCAACGCCAGGGGGTTGTGAATGATCCATTTTCGTATAAGAATATACCACACAAATTAACGATGCATTATGAGAAAGGCGGATAAGTATGATCAATAAGCTCCGTGATTTTAAAGAATAATGTTTACTGATTGGATTGAGAATTGTAGGCGAAGTTATTCAAGATTTCGTTGACATTCACGATTCAGAAGAGTTGATGAGGTGAAGGCCAAGGATTTTTATCACCGCCTACTCAATTGGGAAGTTATCAAAAATTTTGCTGGTAGGTACCTAGCTACCTATATCGCGGATTAAATGTTGCCCTTAGGCACTTAAGGACTACCTAATTATAACTTGAAATATAATAGAAATATTAATTATATGAGCTCTTAAAATTACCCGGGAATTATATCTTACAAGGTTATTTCCCCTGTGATAGCCGAAGTCGAAAAGCATGTTGTTCGGCGTGGTGAGGGTCTCGACCTTGTCCGATCTGGATATGCCGTGGGTCTGGAGCATGGCAGTGCCGATGGCTCGCCTGCCTCGGATGGTGAGCGAGAAGCTAGCAGTTACTTTTGGTCCACGACTTAATAGTCGAAGACTTCAGAGACCTGCTAGAGCCATTACTGGAACCCCAGATTCTTTCGTTGCGAATAAATCAGTGGAACACGTACATAACAAGTGTTAGCATTTCGACGCAGCTGGCATGTGTGTGATGCCTGCAGCGGTACGAACCTTCGGCAACTTGTAAGCACACGTAAACCTCGCCATTTTCAAGGTTAGAAACAGAGTTGATTTATACAGGCAAAAATGCTAGAACTCCGGAAAGCTGCCCTTGGTTTATATATGCTTATATAAAGGCTGATCGTGAACATAGCCAGAGCCAAGCCGATCATCATCAAGGCCAATGCCCGTGACCCAGGAACGCCGGAAGTATTCATGACCCACTCCGGGGGGCCCTGGGAGCCGTCATCGTCGGCGAGTATTCCTCCGTTAGATGCATGTGTTCTTTCAGTAGCTCTGTTTAGCTCGTGAGAATGTCGACTGGCGTCGCCGTACGAGTTAGTTCCTTTCAGACTCGCTATACCGATGTTTAGGAGTGCTGAATAGTCTCTTCTCTATTTACCGGTAGAAGATATGTTCAAGACAAGCGACACACAAAATAGAGGGTAGATAGATACAAGAGCCACAGCCGCCCGTTGTATGGTAAACTTCTGGCCGCTGCTGGTGGTAAACAAATAGGAGACGCCTATCTACGCCCGCCATTCGTACTACGTAACATGATTTATGAAAAGTCTACATATGTATGTAGCTAGTTTAAGCAATGTAATAGACGAAAAACGTGGGGGATTCGAAGACACGCGACGATCGTCTTTCAACTCAGTTGCATGTTTGCAGTGTCGATGTTGGTAAGTCTCCGTGAATGTTTCCGTGAATGTCTCCGGGAGAATTAGCTCTCACCATACATATGCCAAACGAATACCTTCAATCTATTTAATATTTTCCTATACTAGATAGGTATGTAGATCACATTTCTTGGGCAGATCTAGTTATCTCCCTAGGTTCTTCCCAAATACTATATGACTCCAACTGGTGCTTGCATAACAGCTGTATTCTCTCCGGTACTCTTTTACGAGTACGAGTATCGCTAACTTCAACCCGTCTGCCCCATTAAAACTATAAAAATGGTAACAGATCCCTTCGGTGAGACTAACCGCAAATTTTGGGAGTAAGTCATCTTCAAAGCCTATTGCATTATCCTATGAATATTTCTCTGCTTAGGTACTGACATGTCGAAACAAAGCCAAACGGCCAAGAGTCTCTTTTCGCAGGAATGGGTCGTCGCGCTATCAGAGCAGCTGCGCGACTGTCTCCAATCTAATATCGACTGGATAGAGATCCGGAAACCATCAGGCAACGAGACACCGGTCAAGATGATCGACTATGCCTGTGGCAACGGCCTAGTCTCGAACACTCTATACGACTACGCCGACATTATTCGCGGCATCGATATCTCTGATGCCATGGTTGACGAGTACAATAATATGAGACGTCAATCAGGCATTGCCCCCGAGCGTATGCACGCTGTTCGCGGGAATTTCCTGGATACTGGGAACAACGATATTATCACGGGACCCGACTTTTATGGCGTCGACGCTATTATCATGTCCATGGCCTTGCACCATGTAGGGAATCCAGAGGCCATGCTCTCCAAGATGGTTGATAGGTTGCGGAGTAACGGGGTGCTGGTGATAATTGACTGGATAGACTTTGCACATGGCCACCAGGGAGGGGATAAACCTGATGCCAGCCATACCATCAACAAAGCCAGTTTTTCGGCTGACGACATGAAGCAGCTCTTCTCTGGTGCGGGTTGTGACTCCGACTCCATTGACTACCGCCCTTACAAGGAAACGAGTCATATCCCCGAGTCTGCTGCGAAGGTGAAGGGAGGTGTAAATATGACCTTCTTCATTGCGAAGGCCAGGAAGCCATGAATACCCCTATTGCCCACTAGGTCCCTAGTGTATATGGATATTTTAATGAGATCGCATTTTGTACCGTGTGGCAAATAGTTCGTTAGGACGGCGTTGCATTTTTCGCAATTGGTCGTTTCTTCAATCAGTGGTGGTCATCAAGTAATAGGTGTGGTGATTTGCTAGACATTCTCATGGGAAACATAGATTGTGACAGTACTATTGTCATAGGTTGGAAGTTGTCGTCGCGAACCCATCTAGCTTCAGCGACCCACCGCGTAACTTGTCTGCGATGCGGAGATCCACGGCCGCCACGAGACATTTGGTATCGGCATATCATAGACACGCCCGTTAATACGATTCAATTTCCAGCATATCAGAGTTCAAGCCTGAATATTTATTTAATGTACAGCGATGAAGAAGTTGAACGTTTACCACTTACCGAGGAAGTGATCTGCAAGGACTAGATGCCCCGGTTCAAGCATGTGCTTGATCTCGGCGACTAGGTCAACCGTCTCGGCTGCAAGCTTGGTCAACTTCTTGTCCGGAAGCCGGTTGCCATCGGGGAGTTCTTCCTGTATTCGTGAACTAATCCCATCGCTTTTGAGGGCACTGATCGCGGAACGTAATATTTTATTTAAGTCTCTGAGAATTGCGGGGGCTGGCGCCACCCCCTTGGTTCCGGACAACGAACTCGTCATTCCTGATGGGATATTTCCAAGGACATGCAAAAGCACCGGCGTAAACATGCATGCATGTCTGTATTATTAATGCTATTCATGTATTAGTCTTTACTTGCGTCCGATGGTGTCCGTGGGTGTCTGTTCTCTGGAAATCCCGTATTTGATGTCTTGATTGCGGCCCGCGCCCTGGACTTTTAGAACGCCATTTTCATTCCGATTGCGCGTTGAACCCTCACTATTCATGTCAAACTCCAACCCGGTGGGTGTACTTTACGTTTCCCCGTTTTTCATTTTATTCTGCTGCTGCTGCTGTCTTCCTTCCCTTACAGCAAGGTCACTCTGATCTATCTCTGACGCGATGGCGGCGATGCCTCTCTTTGACGTCCTTATTCTCGGAGGTGGTCCCGCTAGTCTCGCTATCGCTACTAGGCTCGCACGACAACTGTATTCCGCAGTTATATTTGATTCCGGTGTCTACCGCAATACATTGACGAAGCACAAGCAGCACAACGTCCCGACTTGGGATCACTGGGACTCCGCCGAGTTCCGTGCGAAAACTGGGCTTTGCTACGGGCGCCTAAGATATCCCCTTGAACATCCCTAGCGGCTATGATGATTGCTGGGCGCGGGGTATGGAGGACGCCTCCAAAAACCTTTTCCGCCTGACAGCTGCCTTATGGTTGCTGGCCATGGGGACAATTGTTATATTGCCTAATTTCCGCCTGTCCAGCCCCTATTTTAGCTGAATTGGCACTGAAAAGCATTAGGCGTAACGGCTGGTAAGTTTTCCTAGCAGTTGGCGTAACGGCTCGACAAGAGCTTCTTATGGAAAATTGTTTTTTTTTTCGAGGCGTCTTCTGTACTTAGTAAGTAATTTGTTATCCCCCCATCCAAATAATATGCTCCAAGCACAACTCAAATTATTGATATTCACTTAGGTCCTTATACTAATTATTGACATTATAGTGTATGTGCCATCTTATTTTTAATTATTCGCAACTACTATTCCGTAATTAAGACACCAATGCAACGTCTTGCTTATAGCTACCACTGTTTATTCTGTCGTGGATTCAGAGATAAAGGTGTACAGTTGGCTGGTGTCTTGGCGATTGGCGAAGTGGGCAACCCGTTTGACGCACTCCATCTTGCGCGCGTATGATGAAGCGCCCCTTTAAAGTATTGATGGTATGCTTAGAGCACATTCTTTTTGCGTTTACTTGTCTTAGCTTTCTTCCATCTTTACTTGTACGGCCCGGCTCAAGGACACTTTTCCTAATGAACAAGCCGATAGGTTCACCGACCGAAAGGTGAGATCTAAGGCCCCTTTGCTTAGCAACTTTCGCTCGAGCTGACCGAGTAGGCCGTTATCGAGACCACGGCGCCCTTTCATGAGACTAGCGTCAAGGGAGTATTTGCCGTTGGTGACTGCTGATATCAATGCCCTGTCCGTGGGTGCGTTCGCTGCGATAGGGTAATATGAATCTATAAAATGATACAGGAGCTCCAGGCATGAAGTACTTCTGTGCCTACATGAAGGCGTCGTCCGGGGCTAGCTCACACTCCCGGATCCTTACACCGTCGTGAGTAGGTACTAAGTACTTACCCCCAGCCCAAGAAACATTAAAAGCAAACCCAAGCAGAGGTAAACAAACAGCAGTATTCCCTTACGGAAAAAATTAATTAATTTTTAAGTTTTATTACTTATTAGTATGGCTTCCTCTCTTCCCCTAAACCGCGAAGTTCCCCATGTGTACGATCCAAACACCAACGCTCAGTAAGAAAGCAACAAGTCTATTAACCGCGCTCTACCATAACCGTTCTATCCTCACCACTCCGATCTCACCTCCCCACTCAATAAATCAACTATTAAATTAGAATTATCAAAACCGTTCGCTTCTCCTAAACCGTCGGGCAAGCAGTGGCGCTCTTGGAGGTCTTGGTGGCCACGCTGGTGGTTGTCGCCACAACCTTGACGGTAGTAGTCTTCACCACGGTGCTCTGGAGCGTAGTGGTGGCGGCGGGCGTCAAGGTGGTCTTGACGGTGGTGATCTTGGTCGTAGTCGACGCCGGCAGCGTGGTGGTCTGCGTGCTCGACACGTTGCTGGTCTTAGTCACGGTCGCGGTGCTGGCACTTAGCACGCTGGTCACCGTGCGCTGTGTCGTCGCGACGCTTGTCACTGTCTGCGGCGCTAGCGTCGTCGTCTTGGTTACCGTCGCGGTAGCAGATCCCACCACCGTCGTCGTCACGGTGGACGCCTTCAGTGTCGACGTCTTGCCCGTCGTCTTGGTTGTCGCCAATGTCGTGGTCACCGTGGAGCCCTTCTGGACGACGGAGGTCGTCTTGGTGGCCACCGAGTACGCTGTCTGGAGCTCGGTGGTTGCTGGGATTACCGATGTCTTGCCCGTGGTCTTAGTCGTGACAATCTCAGTTGTCACGGTGGTGCCTGGAACCGTAACAACCGAGGTCTTGACGATCGAGGTATACACCGATGTCGTGGTTGCGGTCACAGTCTTAGTCGTGACGCCAACGTCGCGCGCGTCCATGCGGGCGGGCAGCTCCGTTGCGAGAGCGATGGTAGGCACTATTGGCTCGACATGTCGCTTGGCCTTGTTGGCCGATGTGCAGCTGAGGGTAGTCGTACTCTTCACTGTCTTCGTGCTGGTAGTGAAGACAGTAACGTAGGTGGTTGTTGCCTTCTTGCTAACTGTTGTGATACCGTTAGAACCAGTGGTCGAAGTCGCGGTACTGGTGACGGTCACGGCTTTTGGTGTAGATGTCTTGATCGTAGTTATTGTGCTGCCAACGACCGTGGTAACTGTGGTCGGCTTGGGCGTGCTGGTCACGTACGTAATTTGAGTCGTGGTGCTCTTGATAGTGCTGGCTTTAGGAGTTGAGGTGGCAAGGCTCGTCACCGTCGAGGTAACAGTCGAAGAGACTGTCTTAGTGGCCGACCCCGGAGTGATTGTGGTCCCTAAATCGACTGTCACAGTTGTCGTCTTGGTAGTCGTCTCATCCGCTTCGGTGATGCTGACTATGTTGGTGGTAGTTGATTTGATAGTCGTGGTCTTGGTGACCGCGGGCTCTAAAATGGTGGTTCCGATATCCAGTGTTGTGGTAGTCTTGACACTTACAGTCCTATCCGTCCCAGTCGTAGTAGTGTATATGGTCTGTTTGGTCGTTGGTACCGTTGTTGTGTAGATAGTAGTGTACACCGTCGAAACAGACGATGTGGAAGAAGACACTGGTACACTTGAGACAGAGAAAGGGGTAGCAGATACAAAGGTTGTGTTGATCCACGAAGTGGACGCGAAGAGATTGGACAGCTGGAACTGGGCGGCGCTAGAAGCATCTAGTTGCGTCGCAAATGATGCACGGCCGGAAGTCGACGATCCAGGTCCGTAGTTGGCCCATTCACCAAACAGCACATTGTCTGTGCGAGGATCGCTATTTGTCCACTGGTCCCAACCGGTAGCTTTGATACAAGAGTCAAGATAACTCTCAATGTATGCCACGCGCGCGTATTGATTCCATGGCCGACCAAGAGAGATGGACGAGTATGATGCCCCGTTCGCGGGCTTGATCGTGCATTGGTCAAAGACGAAACCGCCGGCGGTTGTGCTGTTAGTCCGCTTGTCTGCGGTCAAGTCGATACCATCTTTGTTGGGAGCGATGGTAGAGTTGAGGAAGTAACCAGCGCCAGAACCCCAGATCATGTCAATATTACCCTCCACGTATGAATTCGAAGCGAATAAATAGCCATTGATGAGAAGAGCGTCCTGGTTGCCATAGACCTGACAGCCGTAAAGCGAGGCGTATTTGCTGCTTCTAACAGCAAATCCGAGGGAGGCGTAGCTAGAGGGTTAGTTAGTACAGAATAGTGTAAAGGTAAGGGAAGTTATCTTACTTGGTTGCCGTGCCAAAGGTGTTGGCGAAGTTGATATTCACCGCCTGGAAGTAGTTTCCGGTAGCGTAAACGGTCGCGGAATCGGAGTTCGAGGCATCGGATTGCGTGTCGACACCCGCATTGTACGTAATTGTCACCTGATTTTGTGAATGATCACCTGGGGATGTGCTATATCCAAGGAATATCGTCGTGCCAGACTTGCTGAGAACCAACTTCTCCTCGTATGTGCCCGGGTAGATGAAGACTGTGGCAGTCACCTTACTTGAGGTAGGCAGGGCATCTAGGGCGGACTGGATGGTGTCGTAGGTAGTCTTCCCTTCGATGGCAGTTTTAGATACAATGTATGCACCTGCTGGGGGCTCTGTACCGTTGTATGAACTTGTTGTAGGCGTTGTCGTCGTTGACGGTGTAGGCGTCACGATACTATCCCAGTACGTTGAATCAATCCAGTCTGTGCTATCCATGACGCTCGTCAGCGGATAGTCATCCGCGGTCAAAAGCGTGCAATTCTGGAATGCTTCTCGTGCGGCTGCATTGTTCTCCCAGTTACCAGGCCCAGAATTGTTAAACTCAGCGAAGGTGATATGATCAGTTCGCTGGTCGGTAGTTGACCAAACCTTCCATCCGGCTGGCTGAATAGTCTTGTCAAGGTAACTGTTCTTTATAACGACCAACGCATACTGTGAGTAAGGTCGGCCAAGATATACTAGCCCAGTCAAGTCGACAGTCGCGGCAGCCGCAGCTGTGAACAAGCACTGGTCGAAGATATAGCCGCCAATCGCGGTCAAACTAGCTCGACTGTGTGCGGTTATGGCGGACTTGGCCCTCTTCGCGCCAATTGTGCAGCCCTTGAAGTAGGCCTTAGAATAACCCCAAATGAAATCGATGGCACCCTCGATGTAGCAGCTCTCGTAATACTGGTAGCCGGCCGTGGCACCGGTAAGCAGAGTATCTTGCCACCCAATGAAGCTGCAACCATAGAAGCCGATCTTGTCGCCGTAAATGCTAGCAGCAAGAGTGACATAGCTGGACTGCGAGCCATCGAGATTTTCAGAGTTGATAATGTCGATATTGTACATAGAGATCTTCTTGCTCGCCGTCCGAATCGTAGCTGTTTCTGCATTGCTATGTCCGGATGGAAGTGGGCTGACAGACAAACCACTAGCCTGGGTGATGGTAACTTGGTTGGATGTATACGTGCGACCAGGGGAATCTGCCGTATACCCCATGATGACGACTTGGCCAGCACGGTTGATAGCTGGCGGTTGCTCATTATATGTACCGGGGTACATATAGATGATCTGAGTCGTTGAGTCGGATGGAAGGCTAGCCAGAGCAGCCGTTAGATTCTTGTAGGAACCAGGTACTTCACCATCAACGGAAACGAGAACGGCACCATCTGGTGGTGTGGTTCCATCTGTTGGATGAGTCCAGGTAACGGTGGTGCTATCGTCGGCGCCCCCACTAGAACTGCCCGTAAGGCTGTAGCTAGGGACGAGGTTGTATGTGGTCATATCAAGCCAACCTGTACTTCCGATAAACGTACTCAATGAGTAAGAAGTAGCTTCGGAGGCTGTGAGTTGAGTTGCGAAACTCGCTCGAGAGCTTGTCCAGTTTCCGGGGCCAGTGTTATTATACTCGCCAAACACAACATCCTAAAGGGGCACTTAGTAGGTCTTAACAAAAGCTTGCAAAAAGAATTCTAAACTTACCGATGTGCGAGCATCACTTGTTTGCCAAACACTCCAGCCTGCGGAAGCGATATGCTGGTCTAGGTACGAGTTCATGTACACAACGACGGCATATTTCGACCAAGGCCTACCCAGATAGGTTGTGCCATAGGTAGTACCGTAACTTGAGGTATAGGTGATGACGGATTTGTCGAATACAAATCCACCAGCCCAGGTCGAGCTCGGTCGATTTTGGGCTGTGATATATGCGCCTGCCGTATTTGACGCGATGTAACATTGGTGGAAGTAAGCCTTGCTATAGCCCCAGATGAAGTCAACACTGCCCTCGATATACGAGTTACTGAAGACCTGTACACCCTGGTTGACGAGAAGCGAGTCCTGGTAACCTTTGAAAGCACATCCGTATGCAGCCATGTTCTGGCCGTAAAAGTCGGCTGCTAGGGCAGCGGTGTTAGAGGTCTGCGGATACGTATTGGTGAAATTAATGTTGTACAGGGAAAATCCGTCTGAAAAGGTGTTTTTCCAGTTGACAACTGGCGTCTCCTCATTTTGGTTGGCACTAGTCGACACACCGTCGCTGAAATTTATCAAAACAGTATTCTGGGTGAAGTCATTCGCATAGGTCGTCTCTCCGCGTAGTGTTACCTTTCCGCGGCGAGTAATTGACAATTGTTCCTCGTAAGTACCCGCTAAAATGTAGATGGTGTATTCCAGGCCATCGCTGGGGAGTGCTGCAAGGGCGGAGGAAACGCTACCATATTGACCAGACGTAGGGGTTGGTGCAACTGTCAATGTAGAACCAGCGCTAGATGAAGTAGCGGATGCAGTTGCAGACGAAATGGCAGATGAAGTTACCGTCGCCGACGTAGAGGCAGATGAGCTAGTAGAAGTTGAAGCGTAGACGGACCCGGGCCAACCCGAGAAGGGTGCTATAGCAGAAGAATCGAGCCAGCTTACATCTCCCAAGATGTTAGCTGGGGTGTATCCCGAGCTATCAGTAAGTATCTTAGCGTTAGATACACGTCCTGTCGTAGAGGACCCTGGTCCAGTGTTGTTAGCCTCAACAAAGGAGCCTACAAAGGTAGAAGCAGAAGAAACTTTCCAGCCAAGAGCCGCGATATGCTGGTCAAAATAAGAATTGACGAAGGCAACAGTAGAGTTGGTACTGTAATCGCGGCCAAGGTAGGTACTCGCTATGGATAGAGAGCTGTCCTTTGGAACAACGGCGCATGTGTCGAAGACAAATCGAGACCCGCCGTACGAGCCCTGGAACTTGTGGGCAGCGACGCTTTGACCGGTGGTGGTACCACTGGTTACAATGAGCGAGTTGTAAATATAACCCGCACCTTGTCCCCAAACGAAGTCTGTCGTACCCTCAATCCGTCCTCCGCTGAAGTAAATGTTTCCATAATCAAGATACAGAGTACCCTGTGTAGCCTTGATGGAGCAGCCATAAAACGCCACCTGCTTTCCTTTGGCATAAACGCCCAGGGAAACGTAGTTTGTCGTGGCAGTGTATGAGTTCTCGAAGTTAATGTTATAGAATGAGACCAGTTTAGCTTCGTACTTGTTAGCCAAAAAGGCTGCCGTGCTGGAAGAACCCCCGGCGCTGGAGGAGACTGCGGCGGTGTACTTGATGGTAACCAAATTCGACGAGTATGTCAGCGAATTGGTCGTTTCACCCCGGATGATAGTTGCACCAGTTCGAACAAGCGTGGCCTGTTCCGTGTACGTTCCAGCCATGATGTAGATATATTGGGTGGTCGAGTCAGCTGGTAATGCAGCGATGGCGGCACTGACGGTATTGTACTGCGCACACGACGAACCCGCAGGGCCGACAATCAATGCAGTGCTTGGCATGGACGATGGAAGGCACGTCGCACTCGCAGATGTGCTGGAGCTTGAAGCTGTAGAAGACACTGAAGACTGGGAAATCGTAGACGTCGAGATGGTTGCTGCTGACGACGAAGAGACGGTTGAGGTGATAGTGCTCGAAGTACTATCTGTACTTGACGTGCTTCCAACACTAGATGTGCTGGCGGTGCCCGACGCGTTGTCAGTATTCGACGTGCTTTCAGTATTCGTTGAAGCAGATGAGGCACTGTTAGATGAGCTAAAGCTTGAACTCGTCGAAGATACCGAAGACTCGGAATTCGTTGGTGTGGAGATAGTAGCTGATGATGAAAGAGTTGAGGCGTAAGTGCTTGCAGTGCTCGCTAAGGAGGCCGAAGTGCTCTCAGTATTCAAGGAGGAAGTCGAAGTACTCCCAGCGCTCGCTGCATAGGTTGAGGTGCTCGCAGTAAACGCCACAGAGCTTGACGAGCTCGAGCTAGAGGTAGAATCCGCATAATTGCTCGCTTGGATAGCACTCAAGACAGTGGAATCGATCCAATCAATGGTTGTTACAGCGACGGTCGGATAGCAAGTCGTGAAGAAGTTAGAAATTTTATACGCCGAAAGTGCCGCAATATCAGTGACCCAAGAGACATAAGTCGCTCGAGCAGAGGCCTTATTAGGGTAGCTACCAGCACCAGTGGTACCAAATTCAATATATTTGTTCTTGGTGTTTTGGGTGGTATCGTCCTTGTGCACACCAGAGTCCGCAATGAAGCTGGCCAACGCGGTATCACGGTAAACCACTACCGAGCCGACGTCGTTCGCAGCAGCAAGGAAGACATTGGTGTTCGAATATCCCGTCTTCTGGACGACATTGCAAGTGTCGAAGACAACAGTAGAGTTGTACAAAGTGGTTGTAGCGTCCCTGCGAGTAAGCGAATAGGTAGCCCCTTTATTGTAAACAATCAAAGCATTGGTGTTAGTCGCAGTGATCGTTGAGCCGTAGATATATAAGGACGAATATGATGTTATGACTTTATCAGTCGCCTCAAGGTATGAGTTTGCGATGATACCGGATGCATAGCTTCCCGTAAAACCCACAGACCCCGCAGCAATGAAAGAGCAGGAATAGAAGGCGTTCTTAGAACCCCGAAGATATACGAGTCCTGCTGTAGATGATGAGTTCGTGTTCTGGAAGTTTACGTTCTTCCATGTGACTCCTTTTGCTGCATTGGTATTGAAGGTTAAAGGAGCCGAAGCTCCTCCGCCGTTCGATATGGTCACTAAGTTTCCCGAATACTCAGTTGATCCTGACGTCGTCTCGCCCACTATAGTCACAGCCGCTGTCTTTGAGATAACGACATTTTCGGTGTAGGTACCGGCAAGGATATTCACGATAGAGTAGCCGTTAGCTTGAGCATAGTAGATGGCTGAGCTTATGGATGAATATCCAGTGCTGCCGTCAGAGGATACGGTGATGGCTGATGGATTGTTAGCCGTCTGTGTCGCAGCAACGGATGACAGTGTAGATGAAGATGATTGTGAAGAAGACGTATCAATAGTAGAAGACACAGAAGATTGTGCAGAGTTAGCTGACGCGGTTTCACTCGACAAAATGCTCGACTGAGTAGATGTTCGGGAGTACGAGTCCGCACTGCTTGAGGATGGTAGTGTTGATGATAAGACATCTGATCCCGTAGGTGGAGCAGAATATGGTCCTGAACTGCTTGGAAGGAGGCTAGTCGAAGATACAGAACTAGATAACACTTGGGTTGACACGGTCCCTGAATTATATTCGTCGGCAGAATAAGAAGTCGGAGAAGGGTAGGTTGACGAATCCGATGTAGTGGAATAAGAACTTGAAATAGTGTGGGTTGACAAGTCTAATGCAGTAGAATAAGAGATTGAAGGAGTGTAGATTGTCGAATCTGATTTCGTAGTGGAGGGTGAACTCAGTGAGGCCACTCCATAACTGGAGTCGGATGTTGGCGTAGAAGTTGAAATAGTAACTGTCGACTGTGTAGAACCAAGTGTTGTTGATCCCGAATTAGGTATGATAGAATACAAGCTGGGCTCTGAAACGATCGAATAGTGCTTCGATGAGGCAGTTGCTGGATCTTGTGATTGGGTAGATGACAAAGGAGATAGCGAATGTAGAGAAACGGGTACAGATGCAAGTGTAGTGCTATGGGGGCGACGATGACAAGAACCACGTGTAGGGTGAATTAAAGAAGCTGTCACTGAACCTTCTGATGCGTTACTCCATGCGCTAAAGCATAGGAGCAAGAGAATCAAGAGATAAGGCATCCTTCCTGTATTTTCTCAGGTCTAAAGAGACCTCACCTCTGGGTATTGAGCAACAAGGAACGAGTGTAAGAAGAAAGCCGACAAGAGAGGAGAGGAATATCCAAAAGGTGACCAAGACATGGAAACTTAACGCCCCCTTTCATCTACAGCATATATACCTAAGAAATAATCAAACTTATTAGCTAGTAAAATTTGTATCAGCCGGATACTGGCCTAGGTGGATAAAAACTGGCCAGATGACGAACTGTCCCGGCTGGCCTAGATCGTCCCCGTGAGAGGCAAGATTCGAGTGAGATGCCTCAACATCCCGGAGAACGGCGGTCTCTAGTCCATATTGAGTTGGGGTAGAGCTCTTAGGGGCTCTCACGCGACACTTTTGTATATAGCCTCACATAGCATGGCCTCTGGCCACATTGTACCTTTCTAGTAAGGGACCAGCACTCTTCGAATCAGAGCTCCATGATCATCGAGTCTATATTCGAGAGATAGGGCGTAACGCTTATCTGAAGCCGTCAGGCTTCAGATAGGACCCTTATCCCACCTCCTAAACTCCCCCGGCTCTAGCTCAATATTCCCTGGAGATTGATCTAGATCTACCAGAGAGTCGGTAGCTCTAAAAGTCGCGATGATCAGAGATATTAGTAAGGCACTAGTCAGGGGTATACTATGTGTTCAAAGGAATATTCCGTGTTATACTGCAGGATAGGCGGCATCAGGGCCTAAAGCGGCTAGGAAGTATCAACGCAATACATCAAGCTGCGCGAGATCTTTTAAATATGCCAGACCCTCGACCTTGAATTTGGCGCCCTTGATCTTTCTAGCCCCCATGAATGACGATACTAGCGCGTGTAGCTGAGGGGTGACATCGCTGTCAGTGTCACTCAGTGGGGTGATCTGATAGGTGTCAACACGTGTTCGGCATGTTCGTGAAAGGCCCTAGTTTAGAGGTAATCGTTTTCATATAGAAAAGCCGGGACTAGTAAGCCCGGATCGCAGACCGCTGGTGTCCGTTCAGGGACGAGTGTAGCAAAAAGGATTAGCTTGTTTAGATTGTGTGTAGAAAAAGTAGTATGCTAGGCTAAGGCTTAGCTCGCACTCACGGGCTAGTCTTGACACTATTTGAAACTATCACGACCCTACTTCTGCCCAACCTCGGTTTAATAGCACTTATTTGAAAATGAGGGTAGAGGGGCGTTTGGAAAACTGGTACAATGCGTGTTATTGTGCGATGAGCCCGAACCCCTATTAGCTAAGACGATTTCGTTATATACCGTGGGTGTCCTATGTCTCTCACAAATATCCTTATCTTAAGAGCCGTTAAGCAACTTCCGCTTGAGAGGGTTGATCTCTCTTACTCGACGCAACGATAAAAAACAAATAAGAAAAGAAAAATGTTACTATTTTTCAAAGGCAAATATTAAATTCGCAGTTTGCCTATCTTTAGATCCGTGGTATTATCGGAAAAGGTAGGCGGTCAGCGGGTTTGCCAGGCGCCACCCTCACAAAACCACCTAACTAAAACACCAGATTTCATCTTCATCTTGAATAACTCCATTCTTACGAATGATTTCAATTAATAATTCATATCACTTTAAGAGAATCAATCCAGCAATTTCATGATATAAATCTCGAGATCTGCATCCCCGATTTGAGGTGACTATGCCCGAGTTTACGAGGGTTATTGTGGGGCCATTTTCGTTGTAGCCCCGGGACCCAGGAAATTCAACTCGAATAGGCAATTTTTCCCCTCAGCTAATCGAAATATAAGGCCATATCTTTTAAACAATAAATTCCTGGATTAATGAATAAGTCATGCGGATGGCCCTATGTTCTTGGATAGTGAGGCGGAGCCTCGTTATCTAAATATTTAACGGCAGAGCTTTCGTAAACTCGGGCTCTTATGGCTACCACGGGTGGCCCTCTCCTAGGAGGTAAGCAAATATATTGACCCCTTTATACCTAAGTAGGCAACGAACTCGTGCAAGTGCCGGCCGGCGCCGGCGAGCCCTGATTTCAACCGCGAATAGCTACATTAATATAACGATGCAACATATAAGATCTATATCATTACAATTCTAGAATTAAGCGTTTTCAAATGATATAAATCATAAGCTAACATCATCCCTGAAAATGGAATTACTCGAGTTGAAGTTGAGTTTAACTATATTAGCTATTTGGTGAGGTATTAGCGCTGGATTTCTACCTACCGCCTACTTATTTAGGTTATGCTACACTGTTGCGAAGCACTCTTTGTGTATTTAGGTAGTTGTTCAAGAAGCCAAAATGCCGGACCATCACCTGACTAATACACTGAAATAATGCATAAAACATGCTATCCCACCAGTTAATAGTTGACATATACTAATACATGTACATAAATATTCATTCTTGTGTTTTAGAGATTCTCGAAATGAATCGAGCCATTTCACCATGCCCCATCCTCCACATACAAGGGGAAGTGTCATACCTAGGTACGGAGTGATGAGAACTAAGAGATGAACCTCCACAAAAGATGAGCTACATGTATTAGCTCCAGGTAGTCGACTAGTCCTCGCCCAGCATCCCCCATACATTTTTCTGGTAGGTCTCACCGTCTCAGATCCCTCCCGGAGGAAGAGCCCCTGTAAGATAGGAATCCGGCCACCGCTCTTGTGGAACACGACCATTCCTTCCCGGGCGCATAGAGTCAATAATGCTATGAAACCGATACTTCCAAAACTTCAACCTTTGTTGACTGAAGCCACCGTTATCCGGTACGCCGGCCTCTTGTGCGAGTAGACCGAGCCGTCCAATCTCTCTGGGGTAGTCGGAAAAGTTATTCGCGGAAAGTCTCATGATTGGGTCCCGGGCTTTCAACATCCAAAGCTCGGCACAACCAAGAAGATCGAGGGTGGTCATATCTTGGACGGCCCTGTTCTCGTCTTCGTTGTCTTCAGAATCGCCACTACCCATTTCGCGTCGGGTCTCAAAAGCTTCCCGCAGAACAAGAATGCCGACAGCACAGAGCTTTTCGCTTATAATTCCACCGCCGGCTACCGTAGCAAGGACATAATGTAGGTTTTGGCGTTGGGAACGACTCATACTTGCGAACTCCAGGTTCCAGAAGTAAACCATGTCCTCGGCAAAGAACGGCATATCGGTCCATAAAACATGATTCGACATCGACGCCACGATTGTTTGATTATCCTCCTTAATACAGGTCATTCTACCTGTGCCATGGAGCAGCATAAGTTCGACGACGAGCCTGTCCCGGTTTTCGATCCTAGAAAATCGAGCAGCAGTGTAAATTTGGGCCCATAGAATCCGAATCCATAATAAGATGTTTGGTTTCCAATCGCCATCTGGTACTTGACAGTCTATCGCTGCCTTGAACTGGTCCTCGATATTCCAGAGGTGGCTGCCGATGATTGGGAGTATATGGTCCATTCGGTTTTCCAGTGCTTGGCGCTTAGTGCTCTCACACATCCTTTTCAATGACCCATCAGCGCGGATTGTATTGACGAGGTTTTCAAATTCCTGGGGAATATTCCAGCAGTCAAGGGACGCCATAGTGGGATAGCAGAGGAATAAGGGATGCTCTAAAAACAATACTGAATCTATCATCTAACGGCTCCTTGCACATTATTACGAGTTGGTTGAGACAGGAGCAATAGCCGGCTTTTTATGCTTGCGGGCAGTTAGTCTACTTCCCATCTTCATCTACTTACCCTCCTATATGCGTCTACCAGTCGACCTATGACACCATGGCAGTACCCACATAAACTGGTTTGGAGCTGGGTGAAACTTGAGTGGTGATTGGCAAGTCATTCAATGTGCGAACCTTCATGGGTGGTCGACCGCCGATCCGTCAATTCCGGGACTAATAGGCGGCACGCTACGGTATACCGAGCGTCTACTACCTCGGTGCCGTTTTTCATCAGCCAATAGGGAAGGCCGATATATCTACGGCGCAGCTGTTCCTCATTGGTTGTTGAAAAATCGTCGCCGAGGGTGTGGACGCGGAATCCTCCGGATGTTCAGATCTGCATTGTTAAACAATATTACAAACTTGGATAGAGAATAAGACAGCGCCATCGGGCGATCGCTGGTTAGAGAATATGGTTGACTTAAACAAATGGATAAAGAGCGATGTTATTGAGCGGGATAAATCAATTACGGAATACCGATTTAGCCCGGCTTATCCCGATCTGTGCCCCTATTCCCCATATCCTAGAAGACCACCCCCAACTCCAGGAGGAACGGAGGTGCACTCCTAACACTACTACCATAACAAGAAAAGACCGACCACAAGTGTCTACAACAGGCGATCAATGGCAAATATAACCGTCCATTTTGAGATCACCTCAAATTAGCAATATTCATCTTACTAACTACTATCTCCGTAACAGTAGCAAATTCCTGGTGGTGGATTATACATGCAAGCTGGTTTTGTCACGTATTTGTTCGTCCCGGCATAACGCGGCGTACTACCGTCGAAGAAGCCAAGCTTCAAGGTCGCACGATTAGAGCACTACGGCAAGGAGTTAGCTCAAGAGGAAATTGTTATGTTGTGATGACTCACTGGGGTAGATCGGTCACATTGGCACCAATTCTGTACGTTCGTATAACATGCTCCGTTCTCATCGACGTCACGGACATAGCACTTCTGAGTCTGCGGACTGCACCACTAAACGCTTCTTAGTCTTCGCGATATATAACGGTGAGAGCCCAAACACGAAACATACCCCACTTCCGGATCGTTTCTCGATGATAGCAGTATCATTCTCATTCAGGGCACGACTTGAAATAGTTTTATCTGCCGTGCAATAATCGTCTCGACTCTCTATGATATTCACCTCCTTCTCGCCGGCCGGGATAGCAGCAACGAAAATGTAAGTACCTAGGAGGAAGACCCCGAAGGAAAATGATGCTGAAAAGAACTTCATATTGAATCAATGATATGCAAAATTCCCGATATACGCGGATTTACCTAGAGGGCGAAAGAGACATAACACAAATTTCCCCTCCCATTTATACCCATCGCGCCCCCTTTGCTGCTTCGTAGTTTTGATATGTTCGTCATGCTATCCATCTTACTGGCCTTTGAAGGGTTCTATTTTTACAGTCGGTGGGAATGATTTACGCTGAACGCTATAATGAGGCATGGAAGCTTCCGCTTGATGTAAAGATCGAGAAACGATTTGCCGTTGAAGGATTAACTACGCCTAGGAACCCGTCAGCATATTCAATAGGGCGAGCTAGGTACTGTCCCAGCTGAACGGAATCACTGCAAGCATCTAGTAGTGCTTACATACCCAAATCAATCCCTGACGTCGCATCGTTACGAATTGCGGGAATAAGTTTCAAGAGTCTAAGCGTTATATCATCCCCCGGATATAAGAATCTATCATTATGAAGCAGCAGGGCATCTCGGGATCTCGAAGCTTATGCCCAAGCCAACCCGCCACCTCTCTATTGTCAGCAATATGACCACCTTTGGCAAGTTCAGATCGTAGGAGCTATGATGCTTTTAATAACTTGCGGCGAGTTAGTGACGTATCTACTTGACCTCGTGGTCCTAGGGGAAAGAATGTTGGTTGTGTTTAATTGTGTCTATGCAGCAGAGTAGTGACCAGTTTAGGGGAGTCTTCGGTTTGGGTTGCTAAAGAAAGTCCCGATGTCGTCATGGCTAAGTCTTAATGGAGTAAAATGTTAGGATAACTTCCTATGTGTCAAGGAGCTTGGAATAATACACTTCTTATTTTATCAGAATTGGTTGATCGACCTGCCAATCTGCGTAAACGGAAAATTGACGCGTGTCTGATTGTTGGTTATTGTTTTGAGGTTGTCTACACCTTAGAAGATAGCGACAGTAAGGAGTACCTGAATAGATTATCGACATGAAACGTCTTTCAACCGTGGGATAAGCCTTTTTGTAGCGGCAACCAATTATACCATTTACGCAGCCCCTATCCATACCTCCGTGTGGCTACAGTTGATGTTCCCAACAAACTCACACGTTATATGTTCAGAATGAATATTCTCCTACTATATGTCTATTTCTTCAGCAGAGACGGAATCTAGACCAACGAAAATAGGTAGTTTTATTTACATTCTAATGATTAGGATTCGAGAGCTGAATCTTCGAAGTTACAAGGCCGTCGAAGATCTGCAGTCCAAATAACTGTGCCTCAACCACGAACGCTGATTTCTGGATGTGCTCCGCCGCGCTTACAGCTAAAATCCCTATTATTTATTTCAGAGACCAGATCGACAACGTAGGCAACGATAGAATTTCCGGGTTCGGCGTTGGAGAAGGAAAGTCTATTTTGGCAGGGGAAGTGCAAGAGACCGGTGAGCCTGATCAAAGGTAACGAAGATCAACTAGTCGTTGAATTCTCTATACCGCATACGCCTAGTGCTATTGCGGTTTAGAATCTATAGGTATATAAACCCTTCATCAATCACACCTGCTTTGATTCAAGTCAAGAAGCATCCGCCAAAACACATCATCACTCATAAGCTTGCAATACACGTATCCAACCATCTCAGACATTCCCGTGCTATCACTAGACTACTGCAACCCATCATCATGAAGATTCCTGCCCTTCTCATTCTGGCATTCGGTGCCATGAATGGATCTTGTGTTCAACTGCATCAAGATATGGAAGACGGACTGTTTACAGCCGACTTCAGCTCCGGAGAACTGAACAACTTGAAGATGCTCGCTCCACATAAGAGAGAGGAGTCCACAAGCATTGAGACTTCCCTGAACCCAGAGTTCCGCTCCCGCATCACGCCACGTGGACTTCCAGTGACCCAAGCCACATGCAGCGACTTTATCTTCGTCGACTCGGCGGACTATGTCCAGTCGCTTCAGAAGTTGCAGGATTACTGCAACGGCAAGCCCAACGTCGAGTCAAAGGGCATCATTGGCTTTAAAATCGGCTCCTCGGTAGCCTACATGTGCAACTATGGAAAGAAGATCCAATGTCTAACTAATGAGCTGAACGATGATATGAACACGCTCAATAGTTATTGCCATAGCCAGCAGAAAACTGGCTTTGTCTGGCATAATACTGTCAAGAAGACGTACGGACGGAGCCTCCTGACTGAGAGTATCTGTGGCAATATTTAAAAAGTATGGTTTTTTTTTTTTTTTTTTGCTTTGATTCTGGGTATTGGATAAGTCACGAACGAAGGGGGTATGGGGTCGATCTCTTCGGGGGCTCGGATACATTTTCTAGGTGCTATTATTTGAAAAATAGATTCTACACTCTTTAGAATAAATGTCTGAGGCTTATATCCGAAGGGAAAAAGGATGGAGCCCCTTATATATGCGCCAGGTGGCTGTAGTTTCCCCAATTCAACACTGAATCTTAAAGGTCTTGATCTTGCCATTCGGCGAGTCCCAGCAGATGCCCAATTATAAAGTCGAATCGGAGGTGCCAGTACAGCCAAAGCCCGTGAACACGCTCAAAGTGCACCGGCTACCTTGCCATTGGATAGCGTGTACTCCCCGCGCCGTTCCGCTAGCATCTTTGTACTCCATACCTTCCGGTCCCGGGTGGTTCTACCAAAAGTCGGCGAGTTTTCCCGTGTAGACGCTTTCCATACGGAGATGGTACCGCTTGCGCGTTTCTCGCTGTATTTAGAGCAGCGTTAGTCGGAACCGGGGTAGAGAGTTTAAATATCTGGTTTGATGTATACATACAGTGGATTAGTCGGCTCCGGGGACGTCGGCGAGGCAATGGTCGAGGGGGCGGCAGCGAGTAACATGACGGGAACACCTGTGGACCGTATTTCGAAGACTATAGCTGGTAAATTCAGGGCCGTCAACGGGTAGCGAATAAGATGAAAGCATATTAAGGTACCGATCTCCTTGAATGACTATCTAAAGTCTATATAAATGTCGTTGGTCGATATATATGTACGTTACATAAGACAGGGGACTATTGCTCTAAGCGATCCTTTCTCTTGGCACGATGGCGGCTTATTTTTCGGGACCATCGTACCGGCCCATAGGGTTAGATAGGTCACAGATCCTATCATAGTTATTCATGTTCCGACCCACTGAGACGCCTATCACACAGTATTGATTTTATAAGCTGATAGGGCCCGTCCCAATACGGAACGCCACCCCTTTTAGATTTAGCCGTAGGTTCAAGGTTCGGGAACTTTGAGACGAGGAGAACGATAGAGGCGGTAGAATGTTTATAGAGGGTAGAACACGGCGACATCGACGGGCATGCTTAGATTATACTATAACTGTAGCTAGTGCCTTCGTATCTAAAGCTCTCGTCACCTCGGAGCTCGATTGACTCATGATAGGGAAGCCCGGGAGATACCTAGATACTCAGTAATTCATGAGCAAAGTGCCGAGAATATAGTTGATAGGCGTAGCCTCTGTGCTTGACTCCCATCTTGAAGCCACGGCGTCTTTAGCGCGCTTCTTCTGGGAGTCTAAGCTTCTTATGAAATAGTATACTACGATGATTTGTTAGCTTGAATCCGTCAAGCTACAATTAAACCTGATCTGGGACCTACCACTAATATTTTTGCAACGGAGTTGGAATGGGAAATTGTTCCAAAGTGTTTCTCAAGTGAGAGTTTGGGCAGTAACAAGCGATTTGTGATTAAATCTTTGAACTTCGTCGTGGTTGCTCTTCTATATCTGGTCAATAGCTTTCATTACAATAGCTTGGCGAGGGGGGGCCTGCGAGACGCGATACTTGGTGGCGTTTAGCATCCTCCTGTGCGAGCATCTCTTCGGATATCTTCAAGGCCTCGGCATACTCGTCTCTTTCCATAGTAAGGACCTTGCATCGCTTTCGGAGTTGTTCACATTCCAAGATTTGCGATTGGAGCATGTGGATTAGCCCGTTACGATCGACCGCTTCAAAATCTCCTGCGCTCATCGCTATTGCTACACTTTCAAAAACATTGGGTTGAGTTAATTGCCGAGGAGTCTGCATGATTATTTGGGTAATTGCCGGGCCGTCGTGATAAACATGTTCGTTCGACTCTGGTATTCGAGGGTTCTGTGTTCCACTATCTTGACACCTATCTGCGGCATGGCTTAGGCTGTCGGGTTCAGGCGACAAGTGCGGCTGAACTTGTGTGGGGTCGCTGTTTAGGAGATGGTGCTTCTTGATATTAGCGTCGCGACTGGATATGTTGATACCGTGACAGCTTCTCATATGGGATTTAAAATGATCAAGACGGCCATAACCCTTAAGACGCTTCGTGCAGTTTGGTTGCCGACAGAACCATT
The DNA here is from genome assembly GCA_902825475.1 of Hypomontagnella monticulosa. NCBI lineage: Eukaryota > Fungi > Ascomycota > Sordariomycetes > Xylariales > Hypoxylaceae > Hypomontagnella > Hypomontagnella monticulosa. The sequence continues at coordinate 154,376 of CADEBF010000011.1, read as the reverse complement.
GCCGGCCCACCCCATGCTTGGTCCTTCTGTGTCTGGTCAAGGCGTTTATGTTGCAAAGAGCTTGACCACAATCGGGACAGATACAACCTTCCCTTTTCAAGCCACTAGAGCGAAGTGTAAGATTAAATTCTAAACAATTCAGATATATGGGGGTTTGACTCACTCCCAATTGTCTTGTTCGACCATTGATGTATGCGGGACCCAGCCTACGAGCGCCGAAGCTAAAGTTCTGGTTGTCCGATCGCTTTCTGGGAAATTTTCAGTGGACTGGGTTGGCGACGATCCCGTGTTTGACGCAACACCGTCTTCATCCGGTAATCTTGTCAAATGTAAATCCATTGCATCTTATAAGCTCAATCACATACTACGATGAGATCACAAATGTTCAGCTAATCAATCGTCCCTTCGTTTCTGTCCTTGATATCGATTTCAAGTGCATGTATCGTATTGTATTGTAATAGGAAGACAATTTCAAGATAAATATCAATGATTGGAATGTCAAGGGTATCAATTGATGAGGCGGAAGATCAGTCAAGCCACACCAACCCCTATTAAAGCCATAAATTGCAGAGGGTCCGTGCGATTGCTTTACCCCCCTACCCATTGACCCCTTTGCATTGCATGTGGCTCATTTCTTTCCGTCTTTCCGTTCAACGATTTCCTGAACGTGTTCATGAATGTAGAGGTGTTACTATAGTGGGAGTAAGTAAAGCGGAGGAAGGCATTTAGGCGGAAGATACCGAGTTACCTTCCGAGGCTCGCGATTACCAGGTGTCTTGTGCAGGGCGCGGAGACCGCGGAACCGTGCAAATTTCGCGTCTTGAAATCGTCGAACGCTGACTCGGCCCACCTCATGGATCAATCAACAATAGCACAGGCCATATGGCTGTGGCTGAGCCTGGTGGCGACGAGTTTCTAGTCTGAGCACTGGTCAATCGATCTGAACACTGAGCTAAAATCATCATCTTTTTAGCAGATAGTTCATTCATACTACTTCCTCCTTTTAATGCTTTGTGGTTTGGCTAGAAAGCAGGACAGAAATGCGACGCCGGCACAGACAGTTCCTAGAATCCATGTATCGCGCAAGCCGAGGAGATAAGCCTGCAAGACGTCTGCCAATTCAGCTTCTGCGAAAGCGCTGCGAAGGTCGCCTGCACCAACGGATATGAGATACACAGGGTCAATGGATTGGCTGCTGTTGGCGGCACTTTGGACCAACCGGTTGATGAATATGGTTTGCGCCGCCGATATTAAGATGGTGCCGCCCATATTTTGGAAGACTATAAGTAGTACGTTAATTGCCAGCGCCTAAGGCTGCTCTACAATGCGTTTCGCGACTTACATAGCAATATCGCTGTCGTGGTAGCGATGTCGGCGGGGTGCGAGAATGCCTGTCCCACCATAACGGGAACCTGCAGACATAGACCAACTCCGACTCCGAGAAGCACCTGAAAGCCGACATTCTTCCCTGTTTCCAGTTCCGTAGTCAGGGTCAGCATCAAGCCGCCGCCCAGGGTCGCCAATCCGGCACCTATTATGAGGAACGGATGGAAGAATCCGATGACAGTCAACAAGATGCCTGCAATGATACCAAAAACAGAAGATCCGATGATGAGAGGAATATTCTGAACGGCACTTTCCACGGCCGAGTATCCACCAAGCGCTTGGAAATATATGGGTATGTAATATACGAAGACGTAATACGCCCCGGACAGAAAGAAATTGAAGAGTAATAAGGCAATGGTCTGTCGTTTCTTAAGCAGCCTAGGCACCATCATGGCTCTTTCACCTGACCATATCTGTTGCGCCACGAAGAAGAGAGCTAAGGCAACAAATCCAACGAGAGTTGCAATCACGTCAGGTGAAGCCCACGACTTCGTGGCCCCGCCCCACTGCAGTGCGAGTAGGTAGCATACCAGAGACGCCAGAATCAAAGCCGTCCCAATGGGGTCCATGTTCTTTAGCTTTTCAGTCCACGAAACCCGGGGAGGCTCTACGGCCGCGGGTATGCTGAGAAAAGTAAGAACGAGGGCGGAAAGGCCACCGACGGGCAGATTCAAGTAAAAGCTGCGACGTGAGTGGATTAGTAGGTGGGTTGGTCGATACGACTAACGAACGCGGGTCATACTAACCACCATCGCCATGTGACTTTCGTGGTGAAAGCGCCCCCGATCAAAGGCCCCACAACACTCGCGAAGCCTAGCGTAGCGCCAAGCACGCCGGTGTAAGCGGGCCGCTTCTTAGGTTCGGCAATAAAGGCAATTATAATATAGCATCCATTCGCGATGCCAGCTCCGCCAGCACCAGTAATAGCGCGTCCGACGATTAGAGTCGCGCTATTTCGCGAGACAGCTGTAAAAAAGCGAGGTATCAGCAGCTATAAAGCCGCATACTTCGCGACAGTAAGTACATACCGCAGATCAGACTTCCCACTTCAAAAGTGAACATAGCTGAGAGCATAACCCATCTTAAAGAGAAGTACGTGAATGCTTTCCCCCATACCTGCGAGAAGGCTGAGACAGTCAGGAAGAAAGCTGAGCCGTACCAGCCAATATCATTGAGACTATTGAAGTCTTGGGTAATTCTCGGAATAGCCGTTGCTATGATAGTCTGTGGCGGCTCTTAGTCCAATGTGGGCTGGAGAGGAATACCAAGGGGCTGATAAAGTCAACCCACCATGTCAAGGGCCACAAGAAATATACTTAATATGAGCGCCAGCACCAGCAGAAGGAGCCGTAGGCCAGACGGATATTCTACAGTATTACTGCTTTCTTGCTCGATTGAAGTCACTGGTTCATCGCTAGCCAGCACCGTGGCCGGATCTTGCTTCTGCTCTTCCAAGAGTGCTATAGCCATTATAGCGGATAGTTCCTCACATGGGCACGAGGAGTGTTGAAGAGACTGGGATTAAATCTTGAGGGGAATGAGGCATGATCTATGTTGTTCTGCCGTGACTTAACGTTTCATTTGCTGCGCAATTGAGCACAAGGCTACGCCGTGCCTCAATGCAGTGCCCCGCTGGGCAAATGTCTGCCAAGCCTCATCGCGAAGCCACGGATGCTTCCAAGTTCCAAAAGTGCCAAAAGTCCCGTGCGGGTTAGTTGAGACATTGGTTTGATAAGCAGATGGTACGGTAGGCCACATAGCATCGTGGTTAAGTTGTTAGAAACATCTGGCGTATTGCTGCTTTGGGACGACAACTATATATAGATTTAAATCCTGTTGTAATGTTTTTATAGGATCCATGGATTGGGTCCGGGTAGCATAGTGGGAGATCCACAGATCGGCCAAGCCATAGATAAATAGGGACGGGATATATTCCGTCCCATACCACACGTATGTACCTAAGTATTGGCAGCGTAGCGACACCCTCCGTCGAATAAAACCCCAGCCCCATATAAAGCAGTAAATACACGCACTTGACGCAGGTTGGGCTCTGATCGGTGCCCCAGCTTCAGAATTAGATAATCCTTCCTACTACTTAGGTATGTAGGTTGTAGATAATAATCCTTCCACTTCCAATGTTACTTAATCATCTGAGCAGTTGGAACACCGCGAACCATACCCTTGGGTGTAAGTATTTGTACCGTGTACGGCTATTCCTGCCGAGGCCCGAGTGGTGCCAAGGTCACTAGACCCTGTCTGTCCAGCCCATTGGGACAATTACCTAATGAATTAGTTAATCATGAATTACAGATATTCATAAGAATCCCCTAGATGTGAACGACTTCACCCTCATCATTACTATCTCTAGTAGGATGCTTGCCCGTGTCACTATAAAAAGGATTGTATTGTAACACAACCCTGCATCACTGGCGGTCGTAATTAATTTTCATACACCGACCTACGCCCTCATGACGTAGGAGGAATGTGCGCGGCGTCATGGCTGTCTATGAACCTCTTGGTTCTGACTTCTACAAGTTCTATACCGACACGGGGATATGTTCTGAGAGACCAAACGCCGGCGGGGCGGTCGTTATTGTGGCCTCATCTCCCGCTCGACTTTTCCCTCTCCAAGCTAGTCCACACCATCTCTCTCCCTATCCACCAATTCATCATTATACGTATGATATCAGCAACTATTAGAAGCACGTTGTACCCCATTCGCCATGATTCCCGTTTTAAAGGCTCTCTGTATCGTCGCGCTCTATTTTATTGTACAGTATTGTATTCGGCAGCTTGTGAATAAACTTCGCTACGAGGTTGGTGTCTACCGCCGAGGCTGTGAGCGTCCACCGAATCCACGTCCATGGGACCCGATATTCAATCTCGACATCATTCTTTCAAATCTGAAAGCACGAGTCGAGCATCGTGTGTTGCAGCTGGATCAAAAGAACTTCAACGAATATGGCCACACTCTCCAGAACCCATTCTTCGGCCCTGGTACTATCCAGACGACCAGCGTGGAGAACTATCAAGCCATGATGTCAGTCCAAGGTAACAATGACTTTCTGGCTGCCCGGAGCTGGGCTATGAAGCCTATGGCAGGACTAGGGTTAATCGATACGGATGGCACCGCGTGGGCATACCATCGTCGTATGGCTAAGACTATGTTTTCCCGCGCACAAATCAACGACCCTACCAATTTTGGTGTGCACTTCCGGCGAATGATGCAGCTACTTCCCAGGGACGGCTCCACCGTGGATCTTCGGCCGCTTTTCGACAGGATGAATATGGACGCACAGTCTGAATTTTGCTTCGGAGAGTCTGTTGAGACGCTGCTTCCGCACAACGAGGCACCACGGAGGTTTATGAAGGAGCTGAGCAACGCCATGTCTGGTACTGGGAAGCGTCTCTTTGCCGGTAGGTGGTCCTGGCTCATTCAAGATAAGTCTTACTGGGAATCCTGCAAGTTCGTTCGAGCATACATCTCCGGACTGATCGATAAGGCTCTCGTACGCACTAGCGCTACTGACGGCGAGAAGGCTTATCGCGTTCTCGTCTACGAATACTCCAAAGAGGCCGAGACGCGCGAACAGCTCATCGATATGCTCTTCTGCATTTTTATGCCCGGGAAAGATACTCCAGGAACACTACTCGGTCACGTCTTTTTCGCTTGCGCAAGGAACCCACATGTTTGGACGAAGTTGCGAGCAGAAGTCTTGTCTTGCGATATCGATCTATGCACACTCACGCTTGCCAAGCTGCAATCTCTGAAGTACATGCAAAATGTAATCTATGAAACCCTCCGCCTCTACCCCGTCCTAGACCAAACGGCACGTACCACGCGCATTGATACCACTCTCCCCCGCGGCGGTGGCCTGGATGGCAACTCCCCCATCTACCTATTACGCGATACTATGGTCGTCGTGAATTTTTGGTGCATGAACCGGCGTGAAGACATATACGGCCCAGACGCTCATGTCTTCCGACCGGAGAGGTGGGATGACAATCCCGAGCTTCTCGTGGACTTTCATCCATTCGGTAGGGGGCCGAGGTCATGTCCCGGCCAAAATCTAGCGCTCTTTTGGCTGGGCTACAGCCTCTGTGGTATGGCACAATGCATAAAGAGCGTGGAAAACAGAGATCCAGTCCAAGAATTCGTTGAGGACATCGCGCTCACGCATGGGAGTTTGAACGGAGTGAAGGTCGGCCTGAAGTTTGCTGTACATAGAGAAAATTAGTGAACTACGGAAAGAATCGTCGTTATCTCTAGCGTTCAACCGACATTGGAATCCCAAATGAGCTAAAATCCTATTTCTCGGGGTTGGCATCAATTCTACCCTATCTAACGCGTGTCCATTTACGGTAAGCCAATTCAGCTGCACACTATTGCCTCTTTCTAGCGAGAGCCCATTTACCATTAGTGGCCCGATCAGAATGCATAGACACACGTTGAATAAAATGACATGGATTGATATAACTATGGCAAAGCAAAGTATAGTATTAAGTGATTGATTATGTTGATAATATTGACTGGGAATCTATAAGATGTTCATGAATGGGAAGAGTGCCACTGTGCAAGTGCCGGGAAATCCCATTTACATAATATATTCCCGCGCAAGATCCTAGTGTGCCATGAATGAAGATCATGTAGATCATGTAGATCATGTAAATCATATTTCACCCCTTGTTTTATACGTAAATCCCTGCCTAGGTCCACTGGGACATGCCGTTGACAACGTCAATTGATACTAATTATGTATATAATCCAGTTCCATTGGACATGAGTTGCTGATATTCAACCTAATTCCATAAAGGAGTTTAGACAACTGACTTGAGTTATTGCTAGCTGCTATATATTTCTAAGAGCTACGTGTACTTGTCTAAAAGAGGCTAGTTCTGTCTAAATCCCAGTTGGAAAGAAAACCAGAAACAAGAGAAGGAATATACCTGTTTTATCTCAAATCGACCTATAATATGCCATTCCCAACTCAACGACCTTCTGTAAAGGCAAGACTCCCACTCCTATTGTACCGTGGCGTTAGAAGACTCCAAAGCTCGTTGCCTGCCGTCTGGTGCTCCAACCCCTTCAAATACATCTCAAGGGCGGGGCTGGGATGGGACTGAAGAATCTCATCCACCAATTCAAAATGTCTCACCTCCCACGCGCGAACCATCTCCCACATGATGCGCTTAGCTTCTCCCTCGTTCACCCCACATAAATCCATCACAATCGGTACCGAGGAACAAATTGCGCCAAGTTCAAAGCCATCTTTTGCAGCCAAGACTTCCTTTTCGAAGCTGCAGACATCATTGACGAAAGTGATGTGCTTCATGGAGTTTTCCTCCACAGGCTTAACGAGCTCGAGCTCCTCCGGCGTCATATAGAGGCCTGCGCAGAAACGCATGATTCCCGAGAGTAAACTATTAGCATCCATTAGTACATCGCCTGCTTGTACTGTTGAGGGGTCGACCATACCCTTTACCAAGATCAGCATCGCGGTATTCAAAGTACTCCTTCAGGCTCATAGGCTTCATTCGGTTGCCATCGGCTTGAGCGATGAGAAAATCAATGGTTGGCTCAAGCAACTCATCTGCGAGATGCTTATCGATAGCTCTCATATCCTCAAAGAGGTCGTACATGATCCACTGAGCAGGTATATTGCGGTCCGGCATTAGCTTGCCACGCGCGCACTCGATGACCTTTGAGTTGTGTTCCACCCCCTCTACAACAGACATGCGATCCAAGAGGTCGTCGATTAGGAAGCCGGTAGTGAGAAGCCGGCAACCCCAGTGCATTCTATCATCCAGAGATAGGGGACAATTGATACACACGAACCAAGCATATCCTTCATCAACGAAACGCTTCTTGTGTTTTTCTGTCCGGAACGGCCAGTTTTTTAGGAAGAATTCATTCACTTCTTGGACTACTTCATAAGCTCTGGGGTGCTTACGAGCCTCTAAGATGGTGGGACGGAGGCCCTTTGGAACTTGAGAGTCTTTGGGGGCCGGAGGCGGCGTGGAGGAGCGGGCGGTTGCTTTCAGAGGATTTTGGTATTCGGGGAGGGTGATGGTTTCTGAAGCGCTGGGAGACATATTGAAAAGTGTGAATTTTTGATCGTAAGAGTAGTCTAGGTTGAAACTTGGTCAAAGAGCTTGAGTTTGTAGATTCAATGGGTGACTTGAAGCGGATAGAAGCACTATTTGTATCTAGATGTCAAATGTATACAGCAATATCAAAGCCGGTAGATAGCTATCCGGAATCCGGAGTCTGGTGAGAAGGAACCAAACCTTTCTAATGGGCCATTCACTATACTTAGGGACGCGTGATGTAATGGTTAAGCGCCTAGAATCACCACTGCTTTGAGATAGCTACTATGTAATTATGGGTTTGAATCCCATTACAGCCTCGTAACAGGAAGACCATCCTGGGTCCCACCTATTCGGGGTTTTCAATCCTACTAGTACCGGGTACCTTGCCTTGCAAGAGTTCCGGATCAGGGTAGGTCACGGTATATCTTACGATAGACAAGGTGGCCTGGCTTGCCCGGTAGCTAATGCATTATTATAGACCCAGGGGTTTTGCTAAGGGAATAGCCAATATAGGGTTAAAACACATGAATAAAATACGAAGATTTAATATATCAACATGATATATAATTTTAGATATCCCCTGAATGTAAACAAATCCATCATCCTCATCGTCGTCGTCGTCATCATCCACTTTACTTGGCGGAACGGGAACGGCCCGGACGGCTGTTTTAGAACGCAACTCTGATTGGACATGGGCATGATACGAACTTGTGTTGACGTCGCAGACGGGCGTATGTGACCTCATATCTTATCTAATGCCTGTAGGTTATTTGTGATTGTGAATTCATATCAATGCCCCAATGAAGTGATGCTAGTCGGTCTTGACTCAAACAAGACCCAAAGGAGTCGATCAAAATCATTACAACTTATGGATTTTCAATCTCGGTGACAAGGATTTCTTCACCAGACTTTTGGCATATAGAGATAACATCAGGCAAAGGTAGAGAGCATGACGCAACAATTGATATATCAGATACATAAAAGCAAGAAAGGGGCATAAAGGCTAGATAATATCTTGCAAATCAATGGAAACCTGATCGAGGAAATACGAAGGCACTATTTATGTTAGTCAGGGGAGTCTATTCTTTTGCTGTATACCCGCGCTATCAGCCATTCTGCCTTTTTTGCCTTTTCTACGAACGTTCACCTAACAATATCGTTGGCTTATCTGACATCTGAAAGTTCGTGGGCGAGTGGCCTAAGTTATACACTGCTGTCTATATGTCCAATATGAACGTCTCAAACGGGACCTCTTCCCACGACCTTACAGGTCAGGGACTGTTGAGCCAAATCTTGCAGTGGCACTTCGACGGGTCGTATATCTCGGCCGCAATGATGCTCAAAGCGTTTGCAACTTTAGTAAGTGTTTGCCGATTTTCCCCTAGAAGGATAACTGCTAAGACCAACATAGTTCTTTACCTTTCTTTTCGGCCAATTCATCTACAACTTGTATTTGCACCCTCTTCGCAACTACCCTGGGCCATTCTGGGCAAGGGCCTCACTGTTATGGCGTATTTTTCATTCCATGGACGGCAAGTTTCATCGCCATGTCGAGAACGGCCACAAACGCTATGGTGAGTAGATCCAATAGAAGCCGGCAAGAGCAAGAAAGGGGGGCTACTAATAAGTACTATGTAGGCGACGTTTTTCGTGTGAGCCCAAATGAGCTCTCCTTTTGCAACCCACGCGCCTGGACGGATATTTACACGCCTAGCCACAAGGGCGTGGCCAAGATTCTTAAGAATGAATTCTACGATATGTTTGGTGCGGGGATGGAGATACAATCCATCGGCACTGAGCGTGATGCCGTTTTGGCGCACCAGAAACGCGCTTTGTTTTCATCAGCACTATCTGCCAAAGGACTAGCTCAACAGGAGCCTGTCATGCAAAAGCACATTGACCTATTTATCGCGAAGCTCGGCAAGCTAGGAAATACTGAGCAAGGTGTTGACATGGCCAAGTGGTTCATCTACTTGGGGTTTGATATCCTCGGCGAGATGGCTTTTGGAGATTCGTTTGGATGTGTTGAGAGGGGTGAGTGTCCTTACAGATCTGGAAGAGGCCTTACACTGATTACACGCCCTAGAGGCTTCACATCCCTGGCTTGATCTTATGTTGGGGCTCATGTATAACGTCACGGTCATGGACAATCTCCGGCGCGTTCCTGGGGTCGTCAAACTATCACAGTACCTTCTAAACAATTGGTCCGGGGGTTTCCGCGATCGAATGATACAATACAGTAAAGACAAAACTGCGGCGTGAGTGAATATATCTCTTCATTCAGGGTAGTACGCTAACTTGCGGTAGCCGACTAGAAAAGAAAGGTGAAACAAATGACTTTCTTACCAATATCGTCGAGAAGGTTCGCAAGGGAGAGGTTTCTCAGGAAGAAATGGAGGCACATTCGTGGAATATGGCGTAAGTATTTGATAAAACTGTTTAACTAGTACCAGATATATGCCATAGGTACCTGGTATGCACCAGCTAACCTCCGTATTAGGATGGCTGGAGGTGAAACCAGCGGCTCCGCTATGGCTTCTATCATCTATTTCATCCTCCAAAACCCCGAAGTACATAAGAAGCTAAACGATGAGGTTCGCTCGGCCTATGCCAGTTACGAAGAAATAACCGTTGCCTCGACAAGTAAACTGGTGTATCTCATGGCAACACTGAAGGAAGGCATGCGTATTTTCCCAACTGCGCCACAAGGCACGCCCCGTTTGTCTCCAGGTGTGAACATTGCAGGGCATTATATCCCCAAGGGAGTGAGTTATCAAGCCACGCTGACACAACAGTGATGAGCACATAATCATTAATGCTTCCAGGCCGAAATTTACGTCTCTCCTTGGGCGGTCTCACACGATGAACGCTTCTGGGACAAGCCATATGCTTTCAGACCAGGGCGCTGGACTGACCCCAATTGTACGGATATTAAAGAAGCGAGCCAACCATTCTCTCTTGGTCCTCGTGTCTGTCCTGGAAAACTGTAGGTTTCCAAGCTCCCTTCCTGGAAGCGATTTGCGATCGTGCTTCCGTTACTAACGTTTCGTAGGTTTGCGTACGGACAAATGGCGCTCCAGCTTGCGAAGATGGTCTACATGTACGACATGGAACTGGTGGACCAAGATTTGGATTGGCTTAATGTTTGCAGGATGCATTTTTTATGGTGGAAGCCGGAATTGAAAGTGCGGTTTCGGCCTGCCGGGGCTTGACTGGCAAGGCAACTCTTGATGTCGAATAGATCGGCTAGGAAGTCAACAACAAATCTGAGCCATGCTAGGTCTATACTTTATAGACGTGGAAAGAGGTGAGATGGTCTTTGGTAAGGAAAATTTAAAGAATGAAGACAGCCTGGCCATTAAATGATTACACTTCAATAGGACGGACAATCGTTGAGATATGAGATCAATTTAGACAATACATTATTTCTCAGGATGGAACCCGGTGGATCCTCTGCGTGTTGATGCTGTTTCTGAAGAGTATTAAAGAGCTGCTATAATGAGACCAATATACCGACTTTTGATCTGCTGTGGTCATCACTATGTTCTTATCCGGGTTCAGGTTTCCTTAATAATCCTTCTCGATTCTCGAAGGGAGAAGAGGGGGGAAACCGACGAGGGATTTCTTCCAGTGATGTCTTCAAAAGCCCTTTAAAATGCTTCGTTCGGTAAACTCGGAGTTGGCTAGGTGTAACCGGTTAGGTACCTGCGAGCATTCGGCTGCGGAACATGCTTTGCGGAACAGTGTACGGCGGACCGCCAAGTAAGTAATGCTATGTGACTGGTGGGAGTCAGCAAGAATAAGTTGGTAACCAAGTAGCGCACCAGTGAATCGTGTAGTCCTGTCACAAGATTATGACTTGTATGTAATATGCTGCTCTTCTCAAGTTTGAAGAATCCGTTACTAAACGCTTAAGACTTTCTAGAGGGCTTTGAGATGAGTTACGTCATTTCAGCTATTTCGTAGTTTAATCAAGGATAACTCAATTGAAATAACGTGATGCGCCGCTTTAAACGTATATATTTAAAATCCGCGAATGAAAGAATCTTATATAATTTAAATTATTAATTGATAACTATCTTTGAAGCGAAGTTATAACGATATAATTAACGCTTGACTGATCACTTACATGTAAGAGTCAAGTTAAGGATTAACGCCAATTAAGACATCTCCAGGGCTGGCAACCTTCGGGTGCACTGGGCAAGTTGTGGCATTGTGCAGGGGCGGAATAGGGGCGTGAGAGTGGATTAGTCTAGTTCAGTTTCTCTTATTTCGGTTCGTTGCACTGAGCCTAAAAAATTCAACATCTTATTGACTCCTATATCCCACTGCCACAGGGGAATAGTACGTGTAAAATTTTATCGATATTACCTACTATGTAAGTAATAATTCGTCTCTGGCGCATAAATGTCCCATGGCTACTATGTGACATCCATGGATAGTGTATTTGGGGGTGGGAGAACCGCCCATTTAAAACTTGAATCTAGATTCCTTCGAGCTCATCACAACAAGAGGCTCCGCCCAGCGCAAAGATTTTCAGCTGCTATCCAGTAACTTTTCTTGAGCCCTAGAGACTATGCCGCTCGCATTTGATCGCCTGAATCGGGATGGCGACATGCAGTTTACACCTACAACGTGGTACTCCTAGTCGCAAATCGACGCTTGGGTTGCATTGCCCCGCTTCCGAAAAGGTGCGAAATCCTACATAGATCTTGATGTCCCACGCGCTTGTCGCTGGATCTCGGGATGATAATTCGAAGAGCGTAAGATCACGTATCATTCAGATATTTTACTCAATTCTTTTTCTAGGGAGTCGCGGAATTCTGCTGGTAGTGCTTGTGGTTCTTTCATAGATACGCATCGGATGTCTTACTGATGGCATTGGGTTTTCCAGCCCCAAGAGTTATACCAGCAAGGCTACGGTTAACTATAGATTGCGGAGGAGCTTCAATACGGTTAGCCCTAATCATGACTACCCAATAAGACCTAGCCTTTTATCCTGACGATGTTGTCTGTTTAATAAAGAGGGGGGTGCGCGTCAGGGCAATTAACCCAGCTCATCCGTTTTCCACTCGTACTTAGTCGCGCATTTCAATTTGGTGGAATTTATCTTCCTGATGTAGCCCAATCGTCGCGGCATCACTCGCGATTTGGGATTCTCTCACCGCCAGAGATAATACAATCCCCTTGTTAGGTAATGGCAAATGATACCCCCGTAGAGCCAAAGTCGGGAACACCCTGCCCGCATTCGGATGGGAAGCGCACGCCGATATGCTGGGACTGTGCGGAGCAAGGACATCTCGCTGACGGAATACGGCAATCGCCAACATCGGACCGCTCTCGGAGAATTAAGAACAGACTCAGGTTATTCGGTAGTGGAAGTACACTTGTCAGCGGCCAGTCGGTAGCGCCGGAGGTGCATCCGCCCGCGGAAGGAATGGAGGTAGGCTCACCAGATCTGCGGAAGATCCAGCCGGGCTTAGAGGTCCGGCTCGGGCCGCACATTGTAAGTCTCCACAGACATATAACGCAAGAGCAAGTATTTGAGTTAGGAGACTGAACCAGACCAAGGGTGCCGGTGCCCCTGACCCGATCACTAAACGCCGCCGAAGAAGGAAATTATGGTTGATCGTAATATGTTTGGTACTCGCTGTAATCGTGGGTGCAGCTGTCGGCGCAGGCGTTGGGGTGACACAGAAAAACAAGTCTGTAGAATCTCAGTAAGTCAAACTATTATGATCCATTTAATCGTTGTGATAGGACAGCTACTGACCGGGGACTTCAATTCCGCAGGCCGGCGACATCGCCAGTATCAGGAGGCGCGGATCAAGTAAGTACTTCCAACACTCCAGAATAACCATGTCGGTATCTACGACTATGATGAACGAGTCAATAATCATGAGTTTCGTCTATGAAACTTGGTACCACTAAGATCATCGTTATGGAACCGAGTCATAGTTCACTACTAACTCTTCCAAGCCTAAGGCATCCGCAACTAACACCCCTGCTGGAGATACGAGCACGACGTCAACGCCTGGCCCGACATCTAGCCTGGTGTCCAGTTCGACACCTAATTCAGCTTCTAGCTCGGCTTCTAGCTTGACTTCAAGCTCAGCCTCTAGTCTGGTCCCTAGCCAAACGCCGGCTGCAACCCCGAGTGACGGCTGCCTGGGTACCGACGGAAGCACATACACAGATCCAGGCACTGGAGCCCAGTTCAAGATCGAGTGCGACGTGGCACACCAGGGCAGAGATATCGAAAACCCCGAGGCTCAGTCTATGGAGGAGTGTGTGTCACTATGCGCTAATAACTCACGATGCAAAGGCGCAATTTACTATAACGTCGGCCCGCAAGGCACGGATCTCAACTACTGCTGGCTTAAGAGCTCTATGAACGATACTGATATACGGCCTACGAAAGATGCGCAGTCCATAGTACGATTATAGGTGGATTTGTATTTGATATATACATAGTATACGGGCCCTTGTATATTCATGTTAGAGCGGTGGATAGGACGGAGTGTAGCGCACTATTTCATAAACCCCGACTACATGATAGAGCCGACTTTCATCTTCCGGAACACCACACATACTAAATCAGCACATCAAGCATTAGAGCTAGCTCATCTATGTAGTTTTATCTAGAAGTTCCGTTAGATACCCCTTCCATAGTTTGGCAATGGTGTGTGAACTGTGGCCTCTTGTGTCTTCCGAAATTGGTAGCACTACGGCTTTACCAAGTCCATGCTGCATTCCCTTTTCCATTTCATGCTGCAGGATCTCTAACTCTGGGGGATTGATTTGATCGTCTGCCGAATTGACTGCAATGAGGGGTGCTGCGATGCGATGGAGACCGGGTCGTGGATCGTACTCGCGAGACGCCTCGAGAGCATACACCAAATCGTTCGCGTCCATAGCCTGCATGCGGGTCGCAATTTGCTCTTCTAGCAACCGATCCGCTGCTTCATGTGTAGGGGCTTCGCGCTGTAAATATAGAGGCGCCGAGACCATGAGCGTCATCATACTTGCCGCCGCCTTGAGACCCGTAAGTGGCGGGTCGTCATCAGCGTACTCGCCATCTCGGTATTGTGGGTCCGCGCGTATCGCGTCTACGATCACCTTTCGCCACATGCGATTGCGCCCAGCGATAGGCGCAGGGAGCGAGGCGAGCGGCATCAGCGCCGTCGCAAAGTCCGGATACGTGGTCCCGAAGAGCCACACGTGCATACCGCCCATGGACGTCCCGAGAGCAAGGCGCAGGTGCTCCACGCCTAGGTGCTCCGTTAACAACTGGTAGTCTGCGCGTACCATGTCGTCGTAGGTATACCGAGGGAATAGGGCGTGCAGGCCAGTGGAGCTAGGCTTGCTGGAACGCCCATGACCGATGCCGTCGCGTAATATGATAAAGTAGCGCGAAGCGTCGAGGAGCTGCCCCGCGCTGAAAAGCTCGCCCGCGAAACTATCATTGAGGAAATTGTCACTCGACCCGCCTGTGCCGTGCATAATTAGCACGGCGTTGGTGGTGGCGCTCCCATCGCGGGAGGCTTTCTTCTGGAGAACGCCAAGAGTCTGATAGTGGAGATGTAGTTCTGGGAGGGTCTCGCCTGTACCAAAAACAAAGTTGGTGATAGTGAAATCTCCACGCGTAGGAGTTGGCCATGTTCGTTCCGATATGTATGATTCAGATGAGTCAACAGTGAACTGACCCATCTTGATTACATTGTGCGAACAAGCTGCTATGATAATTCAATCGAGGTGAGTCCTTGGCTGTAAGTTTTTATCCTCTCCAACTAGCCTAGCGCTCCACTTCGGATCCCTCCGAGGCATGGAGTCGCGAGTTACTCCCCTTTAAGTAAAGGACAGTAAGTAGCACCTCATCCTCGGGATAGGTAGGGATTTCATAGGGGAGGAGAGCATTTCCACCAGGCAACCTGGGTATGGTTTATGTACCCTTCCTTTGTAGCAGAACAGGAGTCCGATAGCCCCAGCTTCGGTTGCGTCATTTTGCGCGTCATGGTAGTCCTTGTTCGTATGCAGAATTTGACGGGCCGGCTAAGCCCCATTGATGTTTCGCATCCCGATATACGTCGGTGTTCCGCGCTGGGTAGTCCACCTCTGCTCGCATACTCTGTTGGCTACCGGGACGGAAATATGGCCTATTTTCTCCGCGTTGCTTCTGTCTTTCGTAACTGGGTTGACTTCGTGGAGGGGGCCAGCTGCTGCTCCTCTCTGAGCCGCAGAGATTCTGGAACTCCAGGTGTCTGTACTCTAAATTCTTGTAATGCCCCCGATAGACGTCTGGGCGCATATCAGGCGAGGGATATCTCCTAGTATTCATCTTAGCAGCACCAGCAACAGGTGGATGCGCACATATGTGTCTGCCATTCTCATCCGCCCAATAATACCTCCTCCTTTCCTCATCCCAATCCCAGCCAGACATACCGCCCGACTTAGAAAGAGGCTAAGGAATAGCACGAAGTGATCTACGTTTCAAGTGAAAGGCAAGCTAGGTTACTGCCATGAAACTGCTCTAGCTATATTACTTTCGAGTGCTGCCAAATTCAGTCCAGTCTCTGGCCTCACGTTTTTATAACAGAGATAGCCCATCTTGTATGACAGACGTGACTGGATATCGTAGACGCCAAGTTTTGTAAATTGGCCTTGCGTCCATCGACTCCGCATCCCGGCCTGCTCATCGATCATTGCTTAGGTCTTCGTATGAAGCCGCCTCTCGTATCGAGTCGGCCTCTTTGGTATATGTATGCTGGGAGTGGAGGGCGAATGTACGCCGAGGTTATCTAGTGCAACCTTGACTCGGAGACAACGTGGACACACAAGCGGCTAAACATCTATGTAGGACTTGATACGAACAAACAGGTGTCTGTTACTCACGTGGCCCATCTTTGCATAATTATTAGTACAGTACTTCAGCAGGTCTCCCCCCTAAAAGACCAGTATTTAATCTATTATAAGTTATATCCATTCGTTAGCTCTACTACATCAATCACACGACTAGCAGATATGTTCGCAAGACTACCAGCAGAAGTTACTCAGGAGATACTATCTCGAGTTGACGACCTGAATACTTTGAAATCGGCGGCGCTATCGTGTCGTGCTATATACAAGGTATTCACTGGCGCCGAGGATATTATTACTACGCGCATACTACTGAGACAAATCCACCCTACTGTCCTTCCAGATGCTATCGTCGTACGTGTGTCCCGCACGCTGTCGGGCTCGAAAGCTGAAGACCTCGATACATTTTCGAATAGCTTCTTAGGGGTCAAGAATCCACCGCAATCTTCCTGGAAGTTGGCTGATGCTTTGCCTCTCAGTCAGTTTCACGGCGTAGTTGAACCCCTTACGACTCGACTATCGTCCCTGGCCTTCAATCGGGCGCCGCACCGCATTCGAGAGACGCCATCCCAATCGTCGCCGACCCATACAGAGGTCCTTCGCATACAGCGGGCTCTATATCGATTTCAATTGTACTGCAATCTATTCCAAAATGAAGTACAGGATTCGAGTCGGCAACGGGGTCTCTTCTTCTCTCACTTTTCCGTGTGGGAAAATGAGCAATTAGCTTGCGTACATGACTTACTCATTGAGATTGTTGCCAAACGTAAGCACATATGTACATATGAAACATTCTACATAGATGACTACTAACTATATACTAGCCTTCAATGATATGGTAGATCACGACGTCCAGTGGAGCCGCCCCTATGTGCCATATATCATTTACCCGGACTCAGATCAAGGTGAATACATACTATCTCAGGGTTTAGAGTATGTTCTGAAACTGGTAAACGCCCAAGAATATGTCGAGCGGCGAAGAATTTTGTCCGGTGATGATATCACCCCGGGATGTGACGATGACGAGCCTCCAGTATTGAGTAATTTTCTACATCATCATCTCTCTATGGTTGGAAGTCCTTCCAACCACGACGCGTATGTCCCCTTTTGTGAATTAGACAAGGAACTTAAAGATTCCTTCGTCGGAAAACCATTCTACGACGATCCGGACCCTGGGCCAGCGGCTGCTTGGGAGTGGATCAATGGGGGACGACTACCAGACCGTCTCGTCGGGACCATTGCAACGATGGATTGGCGAACATGGGGGTACGTCTTCTGGGACATTTTAAGGTTGGAGAGCAGTTGGATCTTACAGAGCGATAGATACGATTCACTTGTGGAGAGTAGCTTAATTAAACTTGGAGAGCCCGAGCGTCAACAATTCCTATCCAACTCTCAAGAGGAGAGAATGAAGATCGCTAGTACGGGCGGATCGGGTTGGTGGAGCTTTGAGGACCAGAGCAACGTCGTAGGGCTACTCCCACTTGATACGAAAAGGAGAGTTGGACAACCTAAGAATCTTGAGGAAGCGAAGAAATGGTTCCGAAAGTTGAAATTAAACTAGGTACCGATTCACCGGTCAAGTCGATACAGAGACACCGCATCTCGCTCCGGGACATTCAAAGATTCTGGAAGTCATTGAGATTCTTATTCTTTTCCATGAAGAGCGAAACCATACCTAGGGCGCGTAAGTAGCTAAGAGCCTTTTATAGGACGAGTTAGAAACAGCCCGTGGTGTCGATATCGTGGTCACGTAGCTAACGCGAGACGTCCCGCTTCAGATGACTCCGATGATAGCGATGATTTTGAAGAGGGTGATACCGAATATGAAAAGGGGGTTGATTATGATCATTTCCCAAATTTCGTTGGCGATGAGGAGTGCTATGAATCAGATACGACCTCCCGGGACTTAGATTCTGACGACGAGTTGGGTTTTATGGGTAGTATCGATGAATATTAACCAGAGATTCACGACGAGAGCTATAGCATGGTCCAAATTCATAACCCTTGTGTTTAGGAGATCAGGAATCTTGCCCCTCGTGTCGGCGACTTTGATCGTCCTGCTCTTTCCAACTAAGGCGAATCGCAGTTTGAATAGTGGCGCTTCGAATCCTCTACCTCTTCAAACACTGATGTGCTACGGGAGGAACGGCAATATCTATGTATCCCTACTCTTTTCAATCCAGAAGTACCGCACTCCGAAACGCAGCAAAATCAGCAAGGACGACGAAATCGACAAATGCAGTGAATCGTTTGATAGCGTCTAACAAATCACAGTATGGGCCTCCGCCCAGCCCGCGAAACTATGTACACATACATATACGTAGTTTTGACACCAAAGGAGATGGCAACAGACATACAACCGCATGGAGTATTGGGGTGCAAAATACCCACTGTAAGTTCAAGAACTGGCGCGCAGGAAATTCTAGGGCTGAAAACAGGAATTAGTCTCTCATATGCTAAGCAAGGGTTAGTGAGTACCGAAACAAAGGGCGGATTTAGCGGTGCTATCATTGCATATTTCCCATGCTTGATACATTTGTATTGCACTATTACTAAATTTCCATCGTATATCACTATTAGTCAGGATGTAGGTGATGTCCATATTTGTTAAATCGAGAAAGGGTATATTTCAGGGGGTGTGTGTTAGTGAGCTCTCCTTACGGTTGGCAGAGCGGCAAGAAAACAATATGGACAATCTCTATACTACAATTGTTAGATGCCGCCATACGTCCTGATATAATGCATCATACCGAACGGATATCAAACGCCCCAGAGATACACTTGCTTGTAGAGAAGCCAGCTATGGTTCCTGCCCCCTGCCCTCGGGCTTCATTGATATTACGTTCTATGCCTTGCAGGTCCTCTCAATTGTATCCAATAATGCCTTCTGCAATAGGATCGACGGCATGTTGCGACCATAGCGTAACTCGTCGACCGATGATTCCATCTCCACCGACTTCAATTTTCATGGGGTGGCTAAGAGGTACTTCTACTGGCCGTATGTGACCGTCGCCTTCCGTTGTCGAAGAGGGTTGTCCTATGCTGAACTTATGTAGAAATGGATTTATTATCGCCGATTTCGTCAGGTCGCCAGTGTCGCTGTCAGAATTATCTATGTCAGTGGCTTTATTTCCAACGTAGCGAAAAGGGGCAGAGGCTTCACTTACTGAATTCCTACGACATATGATTCTAGGTTAGGTATAATGTCACTGGCGCTATCCTGATCTGGTGTATATGTGACATGAGTAGCAACGGTGCTTCCCTTGCCACAATCGTGAAAAGTAAGTCGGCCGGCTATGGCTGGTGGCATGAGCCGAGAGCTCCTTAACGGAGAACTGAGCACGGCAAGGGCGCCGCCATATGACTGCCTGGAATGATCTCCGCACATTGTTCTCCGGCAATTTGATCTATCGAAGTAGGCTTTGGTTGAGAAGGGCCTGGAGCTATAAAGAAGAGCGCGCCGAGATATCGGATCGCGATAAGCACCTATAGATATAAGTGCTGTGGGTAAGTTCTGCCTGTGCACTATGTGTTTGGACAATTGATCGAAAACGTCTGGGTGTTTACTTGCCAAATAATTACAACAGACTGCGAGTTGAGTTCTTAAGAATACGGTATAGAGAATAAGTGTATTTGTTTTCATCTATGAATAAGATACCGGTATTCGATGTTGCGCTAAGAATTCAGGAGTATGTACTACCTTGTAGGCAAAGCCGGTCATCAAGGTTCCACGCTGCAACTAAACCAGCCAAACCAATTGATCTCAAGTAGGCATCTTCATCTCGATTTACATGTGGTCATGGGATTTGATTTGAGATGGCCGTAATTATGTACCTTTAGGTGGACAATAAGTGTGTTGGGTACATAGAAGAAAGAATGAAGCCGTTGTGGCTTTTCTACATACTATGTAAGTTGAGCAAGTTTGCGCTCTTTGAGCCCGTTTCATGACCCGCTTTCCGGAGGAGACGGGGATTGGCTACATACATGTGCAATTATGACCGCCTAACAAGGCGACATTAAACTACATGCTGTTACCTAGGTAGTCCAATGCCTACCTAGGGTGGTCGGGGCGACAAAACGACCATAGGCATTCCCGCCACTTATATATACTTTTACGTATGTGCCGACGTAAAAGGGTGCAAGCGGAAAGGCGCAGGGGGAGGAGACACCTTGATGGCCGGGTACCTACAGTGTCTACCGTCAACCAGTTGACTGGTACCCGTGGACATATGTGCCTCCAGCTAGCACCTACCTACCATGTTTGCCGTCTTGCTTGTGTTTTATTATTCAATTAGTAACCAGGGAAGCTTCCCCTCGTAGCACGTCACCTGGCCCTGGCGGGGACTTACCAATGCTGCCCAACTACCAGACTGTCATTCTTCCTCCTCCAATTTCCATAATCCCGAAGTCCTTTCTACAAACTAAACCACGCCAAACACAGGCACAGCATAAGACAACCTTTAAATCTACCCTGTGTCGTATTCAGAGTAGACCTACTTCCTGACTCTCCCTTTGTATTACCCACATCAACTCTTCCCGACGGATATCCCTCACTCTCGACTCAATATGGCCGCGACCTACTCCCTCCCCCCGCTGCCGTACGCGTATGATGTAAGTTTCTCACCTACCTTATCCGGACGCCCGTGGTCCCCTAGATCCTAGAATCCTAGAATCTTGCTCTCAAGCGACCGGATAGAAACATGTACCCTACTAACCATATGACTTCAATAGGCTTTGGAGCCCAGCATCTCCAAGCAGATCATGGAGCTGCACCACGACAAGCACCACCAGACCTACATCACCAACCTGAACAAAGCTCTCCAGGTTTCCGCCAAGGCCCAGTCGGAGGGTAAGCTCCAGGATGCCGCAGCCCAGCTCTCGGCCATCCGGTTCAACGGTGGCGGTCACATCAACCACTCGTTGTTCTGGGAGGGCTTGGCGCCTTCCTCCTCTTCCGACTCCAAACTGGAGGCCGCCCCCAAGCTTGCCAGCGCTATCAAGTCCACTTGGGGTAGCTTCGACAAGTTCAAGGAGGTCTTCGGCGCCGCTCTGCTAGGCATCCAGGGAAGCGGCTGGGGCGTAAGTACATGCCGTATTCGCCTCTTCTTTCATAAATTTAATTCCTAGAGGATGTTCATAACTAACTCTTCATATACAGTGGCTCGTTAAGGAAGCCGTTACCGGCCAGCTGCGAATCGTGACGCTAGCAAACCAGGAAGCCGTCGTCGTAGGCGACACTCCCCTCTTAGGCGTAGACATGTGGGAACATGCCTACTATCTCCAGTACCTCAATGGCAAGGCCGCGTATGTCGATAACATCTGGAAGGTTATCAACTGGAAGACTGCTGAGACTCGTTACACTGGAAGCCGAGATGATGCCTTCAGCACCCTCAAGGCTAACATGTAAGCGCGGATCCCCACATGGCAGACGTCTATTTGAATGCTGTCTTCTTTCATTAGCTTGAGGAGGCAGCCATGATGATCGCATACAGTCGTTCTGCGATATTCAGCATGAGCTTACGGAAATAGTCGACTGCGTTTGACCGGCGCGTTCTAGTTGAGATGAAATGAAGAACGTGCCAACCACCCAACGCACTTCGGGTCCACTGTGAAACTACTCCCGTCATATTTTGATTATAAATTCCAGCTAAATCGACATCCGGTGTAATAATCGATAATGCCACTTGTAGATGTACTTCTCTGCCTCTATAGCCCAGTAGTAGTTTTGAGGATGAAAATTTTGATGTATCACCGCATATGTTTAATGCCCGCATGAGGAGTTTTGATCTTCAGGGCTGTAGGATCCCGGATGACGTAATGAGGGGCATTTGTACGTACCCAAGTATCCAGCAGTAGAAGCACAGCCTGTGGAGATTTAGCTTGCGGGTACACATTAATGTATATGCGTGTAGTGAATAATCAGATAATGACGTTGACTATTGATATTTCTGAAAATTAACTAATAATTGATTCCATTTAGAACTTGGGAGCTTTGATCGATGATAATGGTCCCTACGCTGCTATGGTAGATGGGATAATCTTGGAAGGCTTACATAGTAGTTAGGTACATAATTTGCATTGGCAAGGAATTCCATGCTTTCTACTAAGATTAACCCCACAAAGCCGTCAATTAAGCCACGGTCCCCCACTGATTCTGTTCCGCCTAAATTTCCGCTAAACAAAAACGCCAGGACCTCGGGATGTTCCGTCGCGTTTTTGATGTTTTCACGCGTCGGGCTCCCGATGACCATGGTCATGGTCTGGACCCCAATACAAGTCCAACCGTCATGCCGCCAACTACCCTACAGCACAGCTCATCCACTCTGTCGCCTCTCTCCTCGCCTAACTCATTTGCGACAGCGACCGAATCCCCACGAAACCTATTAGATGTTGCAGACATCACAACCACCGATATCAGCAGTCCAGTCCCTGATCCTGAAGATGTCGAAAATAAGTCATATAGCCAGGCCAGCCAACTACCTTCCGATTTGAAAAGGCATTGTCAGATCTATATAGAGGAAAATCTATGTAAGATTACATATTACTCTTTAGCCAACGAACGGCGAACCAACCATACTAACACCCCCTTTCCATAGACCTGATTACCCTAAATCTACTAAATAGCATGTTATCGTCGAGTCACGATGATCCAACCCGCCTCAACTACTGCCCTGCCCCGAGCCAGTTATCATTGCTTTGTACCGCCGTTGTACATCCTAAATTTACGACGAGGCCAAAAGAGGAGTGGTGGTCCGAAGTCTCTGCCGAATCGCTAGTTTATCTACGAAGCCTCTTCTCTCGCCTCGGTCCAATAAACGGTCGATTCAAAGAGGCTTTCCGTTTCATAAGCAGTTCGCGTCATGGCACACCGGAGTCGCAATCCGGCAATGAGCTGGAATTTGACGATGACGACCCTCTGGACCCAAGCTATGCGCAACTCAAGCGCAGATATCATGAAGATGGTCTTTGGCGCCGCGGACAGGATTTTTTCCATATAGTTGGTTGGGCCTTCAACTGCAGCGTTCTTTACCCTAATCGCTGGCGATACTGGAGAAATTGGCTCAAGTTTATGTTGGACGTATTGGAGGAAGATTTGGCCGAACGTCATAAGCTGGATGAGGAGAGTGGCGACAAAAACTTCCCTATGCTTCGAGAGTCGATCCTGGCAGGTTACATCGCCCAGCGCTCCGGACGCTCGACTGGCGGGTTAAAAGTCATTATGGAAGCTATATTTGCGGACGGTAGTGTTACCGCAAGCTCACGCTTTCAAGAAATCTGGCAGAAGGAGCACAAGGAAAATCCTAAGAGTGCTGCGAAAAAGAGGAAACGTGAGACAGTAAATATTGAGAAGGGCAATTTTGGGGGCTATCTAGATGATGAGTCGGTATACTCTTCTCAAGCATCCGAACCCCCAACACCGCAGAAACGAAGAACGAATTCGGGCAATTTAGGGGATCCGGATTTCCAAGCGTTAGAGCCTACTTACGTAGAGTCTATTCCTCTACGACAACGAATCTTCTCCCTCGTAAGTTCACGAACTCCAAGTTATCAATATTACAAAATCAAGTTGCAGACTAACTGGGATAGCTGTCATACCTTTGCCACTACCTCCCAGACCCGCCGTTAGACCTCTCCGATCTTTATCAGAGATTCGAGACCACGGTGAAACCTCTTCCGCTACCCATCTTCACCGCATTCGTAAATACCCACACGTCCGCTTTAAGGCTAGAATCGAAAGTATCAACTCTGCAGGGCATCCTGCTACTCTTAATGCCGTCAGCGGCTTTGTCGCCAGCCAAAGTCGATCGTAAATGGCGTGAGACAGGGGGCATCACAGCCGAAATCCTCAAGCGCTGTTTTCTTCCATACCCTGCCAACACTATTGCAGTCGAGGATAACGCGAAGGTATCAGTGCTTTTGGAGAACCTGCTTCAGCTCCTGTGGTGTGAGATAGATCAGAAATTCGGCAAGGACTTTGGGGCCGCTGTCGAAAAGGGTATCGAGGCTAGGGAAGCAAAGGTTAAAAAGAAGAAGACTTCAATGCGCGGCCGAACTAGTGCTGAAGACCCAGATGCGGAAGCCCGTGCCGTTCTAGATATGTCCGGAGAAAGATTGCTTACACTACTTGACCTTATTAAGGGAGAAAATGAGGCGGAGGACACAATTGTGGTAGACGCGATGGATGAAGACGAAGACGAAGACGAGGAAGGTGAGTATAACATCGAAAGGACCGTACACATCTATGAATATTCTTCAGGTAAAACTAATCAAATATATAGATAATATTGACGCCACGTTCGTGACAGCCATCGACGATACGGAAAATAATGAACTCATTGACGATGACGCCGACGAAGGCGAATACGAGAAGATGTACTGTCTATGCCAGAGCAAGGAATCCGGCCAGATGGTGGCGTGCGGCAACAGCGCCTGTCCGTACGAGTGGTTCCACTGGAAATGTGTGGGCCTCCAGGCAAAGCCCAAGGGTAAATGGCTCTGTCCTAAATGTGCAAATGCGAAGCGTCCCCGTGGGAGACCGCCGAAAGGGATGGGTAAATAAATCAGGGCTAGTGAGTAAGATACTCTCGTCGGCGTTCATGGTAGCGCAGGAGTGGGTAAATAGGTACCTCCATGTGAGTAAACGACTTGTACTACTAGATAGCCATAGATGTCATGGTTTCAATGGAGCCGCCGGTGTGTCTATTATATACCTATACCAATACCATTATCCTTTATACACTTGCTGTACACAATAATACACCGCGACGCCACGCTTATTGCAGCAGTCGCAATCTTCTATTCTATCCCCGTCTGCCTGTGTGTAGGTACGTATCACCGCTTCTTCGCCGGCGCCGGGCTCCAAGCCTCCGGCTGCCACGTCTCCCCAGGCCCAGTACTCCGCCCGCGTCGCCACGGATCATCCTTCTTTTCCGTCACCTCGGCCGTCTCATTCGGCGTCGGTGCCTCCCGCGCGACCCGCTCCTGCGGTTGCGTGCGCCCCGTATTCAGAGCCGGCACCGCCTGTCCCGTCGCTCGCCCCGGCACATCGCTCACCCGCGGTTTCGCCTCCCACCGTGCGTCCGCCTCTGCCGCGAGCTGCTTAGCACGTTCCCGCCGCGCCTCTTCCGCCCGTTGTTCGGCAATGGTAGGTGGAGTCGGCCTCTGGTACCGCAGCCATTGGTGCCACGCCGGCGGGACGATGACCTCGTCGTAGGGGGTTGAGCGGGGGTAGTGGACTATGCGCCGGAGCCGCGAGTCTGGATCAGACGGGGATTGCGCGGAGGGGCGGACGAGGCGGAATTCCCAGTACGTGTTGCCTTGGAGGTCGAGGCCTGTAGTTAATGTTTTGTTAGCATACGGACGTGTGGGTTGAATACCAAGAGTATAGGGGGAAAAGAGTTGAAGACTTACCGACTAGAAAGCGTTTCCGCCACGGCAACCGCAGCGCTTTCCATTGGTACCAGGCCTTACGAATAGGCCCTATTTGCTTCGCCGCCGTCATCGGATCGTGTGTGTACAAGGATACATGGGTATAATGGGGGAGTGTCGCGCTGGTGCTAATGGACGAGGAATAGCGCTTAAATTTATTATTTTCAGTAATTACCTAGATAATAGCAGTTCAAGTGAGGCACGATGAAGTGAATAGATACGAGTCGACGTCAGAATTATGAATTTGGGTGATGGAGCTGCGATAGTGAACTGCCAAGGCCCTTATCAGCACAGTGGGTCTAGACATGCAATTACTAACATATGCAAGTAAGCTATCTAGAGAATGCATTTTTGTATCAGAAATAGGGGTTAAATAGGGGTAAAGATCTTGTAGTTGGATCCAAGAGGCCAATCCCAATTGCATACAGCGCATGCTTACCATAGAGAATTTAGATACACCGAGTGGCTCGGGGCTTCGCATGAATTATGTATGAGTGAAAAACATGCTCTCGATCCATAGGCACAGCTTCGTAACCACTCGCACCATGCCGTCGTTGTCGAGCCTACCTCGTAAATAGCGTCTACGGATAGTTGTACGCCCCATTTTCGGTCAATCATCTTGGATTGTGGGAGCAGATTTTCTACCTTCGCAGCCGCCGGCAATTTTGCATTAGGCTACGGCAAAGTCATGATATACTTATTGTAGGTTGTTGCCTACAGTCTGCAGAAGGTATATAATAGTCATAGCCAAGTGGATCCGTGCTCCTAATTACAGTTCATTTCGACATATGGCGACGCCGGCATGCCACCCCAAATTCCACAACCTATCACTATCCATCCGTTCAGGTACCTCAGTACGTATACGACCCGTACGCCCCCCAAATCAAAGGCTAATTAATTTTTATATATTAATGGGCAATTTTCGGTACTCATACTATGCAAAAAGATACATGGCTCAGCATTTTATCCCTAGGTATTCATTCTCAACAAGTGAGCATAGCTTTTAATAGTTACAGCCAATAACGCAGACTTACATTAGGGGTGGCAGCCAACTCTCGAATCAAATAAAAAGACAAGCGCCCGAAGGAATGAGCACCTGAGATATAGTTGTACACATCTGAGAGGCGCTGGTCTTACGTCTGAATAAGCATGGCTGCTTGGTGTACATAGGACTGTTAGCGGCTGAAAATTGTCAACGGGTAGATGGTACGTGTCTAATCATAGACCCTTAATAGCACACCTGACCCAAGCTGAGTGTCACCGAAACCACTATTGATAGGTATAGACATGTACATATGTATCTAGTTACGATGTTGTTTGTATATCCAAATATACATCACACAAGTCGCATCATACTATAGGTACTAGGTAGCATATACATACATAGTCTTCAAATTCGATCACAGCTTCAATATATCATCTGCCATTATCTATACATCTCCTACTCAACTAAACTACACTAACGAATCTCTCACTACGAATGCCACGTTCATCCGAAGATAGACCTTCCATAGCATAAACTGAACGTCTATATGTAGCCTCCACGAAGGCGAGATCCTGCGTACTCTCTTCTCTTAAAGGTTCCCAGCCGTAGGCTTGAGGTGGGCGGTTTGTAATTCTTTGACGACTTAAATTTCTTGGCGGACGCTTGGGAAATGAGCACCACCACGATCGCTGGAAAATATTGGCCAGACTAGAGGAAATTCGATTGAGCACCCCGTGGCCAGGCAGTATGTGATGGAAGACTGGCGCACAGCAGCAGAACATAGCCAAGAACGACTGGATGAAGGACAAGATACCAAATTTGGCAAACGGATCTTTGTGGATTAGCTAAGGAGACAGAGAAGGCATTAAGCTGGAAACTGGGAAAGCCTACATATTGTATCCTAAGAGTAGGATATACATATCTTGATAATTCCTAGCAATCCAACTCTGAAACAAGCTGTTAGTCGGATGCATAATTCCACGAACATTGATGGCTAGCTACATGTACTCACAATCCGCCGAGTCCAAATAAAATCCTCAGCCTCCATTTCGTTATCTCGTCGATCTGAAGAGGTCGTAACATGAACATCGCAAGAATCATCATAGCAAAGTCATGGGTTGAATTAGGTACTTCGGAAAAGACGATTATCACGCCTTCGTTGATACACTTTCCTGCGGTCTCCGGTTGCCAAAACCTGTTGATTGGCTGGCATTGACAGCCTTGAAGAATGCACATTATGATGAACCATACCACTTCAAACACCGCCAGCGAATAGATCCATCGCGCGTACACTTTCACGACTCCAAATAAGCGGTAGTAAAGCGCCAAAACACTCAGCTTGGTCGTGAGATAGCTGCAGAAAAAAGCAAATAGACTGACTAAAGTCCACTATACATCAAATTTATGCGGTTAGCGACTTGTTGCTGGAGAGGTTTACATGTATATGGGAATGCAGCTTACTAGTCGTGATGTCCCAAACGCCTCAGGGTTCTGAGCAGCCAATACGTATATATCTTTTCCGTTGCAGGGCAGAAGTGCTAGGTGAAGATGACGTTAGTCATTACTACTAGGACATAGTTTGACCATTTCTAATTAATTATCAGATGAATAGACACTCACCAAGTAGACACGAAGCCGCAAACATAGTGAAAAAGGCCAGGGCAGCCAGTGCCATCCAGTCTTCAAGTCCGAGAGACCTCTTTCCGCGACGTGTAGCAGCAAACCGTAGTGCCGTGAACACAATCGCAAGCACAAGTGCGAGAATGATAATCCAGAACTCCGCCCATTGCAGCTTATTCTCATATAATCGAAATGTCATAATCGTGAAAGTAGATACGACTCAAGGTTACCACCACATAATTATACTGGAGCTTGTTCTAGCTTTCATCATGGTTATGGTGTGTAGGGCATAAGCTTGGGAACCGCGAGGTTTTCCAAGCGGGCGAGAGTTTATCAAGTATTCGAAAAACATACGCCTGGATTCATGTCATTTAATATGACAAGCAGTTAGTCCTACTTTTCCAAGTGCGGTATCTAATATAATAGTAGGACGCCGCAAATTTCTATTCAAAAAGACGTAAGCAGATATACTCATATGTCCGCGACTTACTACCGCATATGTTTAGTTAACGTTGTACGATACTATGTACACTTAAGGCAGGATTTAGTTCTTGTAATACGTGAGAATAACATATTTTACCGACGCGGTGAGAAACTCAAGTGCTCACCGAAGACTTTAGTTTTAGACTTCTCTATACTATGGATAGTATGCTTCTTAGCTGGGCTAAATCACGATAAGATTTAAGGCTCTTTTAATGATTTAATTATAAAAAAAATCCAAATAAATCAATTATCGTAATATTAAGCTTTATTATATGATTAAGATTTAAGTTTAAATTTAAATTTATAATTAAAATAATAATAATTTAAGATTATAAAATCTTAAAATATAATGTTTAAAATATAATACCTTTTAAAATTTATTAAGTAACCGTATTATATTAAACTTACATCACTCTCCTCCTCTTAAATGATTTTTTAATTGTCACGATAACTTTAATTATTATAATAAACATTATTAATCTTTTTATAATAAGTTTTAATTCGTATATCATAAACTTTTTACCGGATGACTATCATTTATATATATTAAAAATAATTTTATTTTATTATACTTATAATTTAAAAATATTCTTTTAAGACTTTTTACATAATATATATTACTTACATGACAACTTATTATAACTTAAAATCCATCGAAATATAATTTATATTTTATTTTTTTACTTTTTATTTATAATACTTAATCTTTTAACGTGTACATTCGTATCATGCTTTTATTTTTTTATAAATACACTTATATCTTATTTTTTAAAGTTTTAAAGTTATTATAATATGTTTTAATTATAAGTGCTTTATGTTAAATAATTAAAATTTTTTTAAATTTTATTTTTTTTTTCGATTAATTCACGAGTGTATTTATTAAATTTTATAAACTATTATTCTTATAATAATTATATTTTAAATATTAAAAAATAATTATTATAATTATTTAATTTAAAAATATAATTTTTAATAATTACTACTCGTTTAAATAATTTAAATAAGTTATGTAAATTTTTTTTTAATAATAATGTTTTTTTTTATATAATATAATACTTTTTAATTTATTATTAATCTTTTTTATTTTATTATTACCTTAAAATTAATAAAATATAACCGGTTTTATTATAAAACTATATTTATAATATTATTTAAATAGTTTAAACTTAATGAAAACTTTTATATTATCATTTATTTATTTTTTAAAATAATTAAAAATCTTTTTTATTTATTTTATAAATAATATAATATTTTTAAAATTTAATTTAAAAACCATTTATGTTTTAACTTAACTTATAACATATTCCACTATTATTATTATTAATTTTTTTTAAATAAAAGTATAATTAATTCCTTAATAAATAAATAATAATATTAATAAAAAAAATGTAAATTAAGTAATAATTTATTTAATTTAATTATTAATTAATAAATTAAGTATTTAATTATTATTTAATGTATTATTAATATGATTTTTAAATGCCATATTAATTTCGTTATTTTTTTAAGTATAATTTTAATTATTACATGATTTTTATCATGGTGTATACCTTTTAATTTTATTATTAAATTATTATATTTAAATATAAATTATATATTAATAATATCATTAATTGTTTTTATTATATGTAAAAGATTTTTTAAGGTTTTAATATGTTTTATTATTTTATATAATTTTATTTAATATATTATAAAATATTTTTCCACTTATTTTTTTTATATAACTTATAAGAGTGGGGTTTTTAATTATAAGTGTTTAAATATCGCTTATAAATTTATTTATAATAATTCGTGGGGATATTTAATAAGCTCGATTAATATATTATTATTATTTATAAGATAAGTTTTATTAATAAGTTTATTATTTAAAAGTTTAAATAAATAATTAATTAAAATGTTAGTTTTATTATTATGGTAAATGATTTTTATATTATAATATTTTATCGTATTTAAAAAATAAATGATTTTTATAAGTTGTTTTATTTTAATGTTAATTATTTTTAATGATTTATGGTTAATAATAATAATCATATTATTTTTTTTTACTTAATACCGTTAATATTAAAAAGCTAATATGATTTTTAAGAGTTTTTTTTTTATATTAAGTATTATGTTTATGTAAGCGTTAGTTTTTTTAAAAAGTATGTTATTAAATGTAATATTTATTAATTTTTATGTAAATAAAGTTATAAAATAATTATTTTAATGTAAACTTAATTAATATTAAAATTAATTATTAATAATCACTTTTAATTAAACTTTTATATTATAAATATCGTAGTGATTAAGTTATAAATTTTATTTTATGATTTATTAATTTTTTTATTTAATTTTATAAGTGTATTTTTAAGTCCATTAATTAATATTATAAGTGGTTTTAATAATAAAAAGTAATTTTTTATTAAATATTTAAAATATCTTATAATATTAACGAAAGTTTTAATTTATATGGTTGTTTTTAATTTTAATTTATTTTTAATGGTTGTGATTTTCTTTAAGTTTATTTTAATACCATTTTTAAAGATTATAAAACTTAAAAATATTTTTTTTTTAATAAATAATTAAGTTTTCTTAAGGTTTAATATGATTTCGTATTTTATTAAGCGTTTAAATAATATAATAATATGTTCGTAAAATTGTTTTTTTATATCTATTTAAATTATTATGTCGTTTAATAATTTAATTATTTATTTACGAAAAAGCTTTAAGATTTTTTCTATAAATGTTTAAAATGTTATTAATACGTTAATTAATTTAAAAGTTATAATTAATTATTTATATATTTTAAATAAAATTATAAATGTCATTTTTTTATAATTTTTTTTATAAATTAATATTATTTAAAAATTATTTTTTTAATCGATGAATGTTATTTATTTATGTTTTAATGTTTATTAGATTTTATTTATAATGTTAAGTAATAAATGTGCATTTTTTTTCATGTGTTTATTTAATTTTTAATAATTATAATAAATTTATTAAATAATTTTAAAGTTTATTTTATTAGGTTTTATTATTTAACCGGGTTATTTTCGGGATGTAAGTAACGTTAACGATTTTTAAGGATTAATGTTTTTTTATAAAATAATTTTTTTATAAATTTTAATAAATTCTTTTAATGTTTATTTTTATTAAAAGTTATATCGTTTTAATAATAATTTAATAAGTTTATGATTTTTTATATTTATATAATGTTTCGTTTTTATTTTAACATTTTTACATTTTTTAAACTTATTAAAAAATTCGAGGAAATTTATAAGATAATTAATTAAATAAAAGTTAATGGTTTCGTTATTTATTAACGTTGTTTTATGTTATTTTACTTTTATTATTAATGTTATTATGTTATATGTTAGTTTTTCGACGTGATTAATGATGTTTAAATTAATTAATTTTAACGTAAGTTTATTTTTAAAATTATTTAATATTAAATCATTAAATAAATTTAAAATGTTTAAACATTATACTTTTTATTTATAAAATATACTTTTACCGATTATTAAATCTTTTAAGAATGTTTTATTTAATATAACTTTTATTAATATTATAAATATTATATTAAAACTTATCGGTGTATCGAATCTCGTTTATATAATCGCATTATAAATTATTCGCGATCTTTTACCTCCCACACCTTTCATTATTATTAATCATTTCGTCTCGTATTTTAATAATTTATTTATTAAAGTTTAAAAGATGTAACATGTAATATACTTATAATTAAAAAATATTATAATATTTTTATTATTTAATAATTTCGTATTAAATAAGTTATATTAATTATTATAACTTTTTTTTAAAAGGTTATTTTAATATAATTATAGTTTATTATTATTATTCACTTCGATTAAATAAACGTAGCCGTTTTAATTTTTTTTTTAAAACTTTTAAATAATTTTTTAAATTCCTCGTCGATATTAAACTTTTTAAGTATCTCGATAAAACTACATTCGACTTCCTCATCGCCGTTATCTTTTTTATTACCGTTTATAAAATGAGTTTATTATTTTAACTTATTTTTTTATTTATTATAAATTAACTTAACTTTATTATTAAATTTAATTTTATTATTATTTTTATTAAATAATATTCTTTTAATAATGATTTTTTAATTATTATTAATTTATTATTAACATGAAAATTTAAGCTTTTAATTATAATTTTTAACTTAATGATTTTTTTATCGTAATTAAAATATTTATTATTTACAACTTTTATTACGAAATTTTATTCCTCATTTATTTTATTAACTTATTAATTACCATTATAAAAATCTTTTATAATTAATTGTTATACTACCGTTAGTATTATTTTTAATATATTTTAAAGTTTTATTTAAATTAAATTTAATATAATTATTATTATTTTAAATATTTTTAAGTTATAAAATGATATGATAACGTCTTATAATTATATTATAATTGTTAATTTATTATATATTTTTTTTAATAACCGTATATTTAATAATTACCACACATTATATTATTTTTTTAATGATTTAATTATTATTTAATGATTTTATATAATCGTTTAATAATAATTATATTTTAAGCATATAAGTATATAATAAGTTAATTAATATTTTATAAGTTTAATAAATAATTTTTATGTATATTAACAGTTTATAAAATATTTCTCGTATTTATCACATAAAATTAATTAAGCTTTTATTATAATATGATAATAATATTATAAAAATTATATATAATTTATATAACGCGTAGTATTAATTTAACATTTATATCATTACTTTTAATAAAATAATTTAAAATGGTAATTAATTAAAAACATATTTAACTACTTATTAAAAATCTTTTAATAACTTTATCGCCATTTTAATTAATTAAAATTCATAAAGTATTAATGTATATTTTAATTTAATTTAAATTTCTTTAAGTTTATTTATAATTATATTATTTACTTATATGATTTTTAATTCTTTTAAAAATATTACTTTATTTTTTACTTTACATTTAAAAAAATAATATGTTTTTAATTATAATATAACTTTAAGTTATACTTTTTTAATACATTTTTCTTATTTAATTTATCTTTTAATTAATTTTTAAAATTATTATAAGTTAAATGTATTATTTATTAATCATTTATCATTTATTTTATTAATTAAAAAATTTATAAATAATATTAAATTTAAATTAATTAATTTTAAAACATTAATAATATTTTATTAAATAATATTTTATTTAAATAAGTTTAATTTAATTAACATTAATATATTTAATGGTATTTTTATTATTTTTTTACTTTTATTTATATCGAATTTATTAATTAATATAATCATTAAATCTTTTAATTTATTAAATTTAATATTATTTTTTAACTTTATAATTTTTAATTTTATTATAATATTCGTTGCGAATAAATTTATACGGTTATGCATTTTAATTACTTTAATTTAATTATAATTATTATAATTATTAACGATGTTAATTACTTCGTTACTTATTTATTTTAAAATTATTATTACATTTATCTCGTTATTATTTTTTTATATAATTATTATTACGATTTATTATTATATATTATTAATATAAATATGTGTATATGATTATGTAATATATTTAAGTTATATTAACATTTTACTTACGTAAATAATTATTTATATTTTTTAATTAAATTAAGTCATGATAAAATTTAAAGCTTTTTTAATAATTTAATTATAAAAAAAATTTAAATAAATTAATTATTATAATATTAAACTTTATTATATGATTAAGATTTAAATTTAAGTTTAAATTTATAATTAAAATAATAATAATTTAAAATTATAAAATTTTAAAGCACAGTGCTTAAGGTACAATGCCTTCTGGAATCCATTAGGCAACCGCATTGTACCGGACCCATAATAGGTCAATAATATTTACATGTAATATCAGGTAATCGGATATGCGATTAACAGAGCACTGAGATTCTTATCTCAGGGGTGTTAGGTAATGTGTTGCATTGCAATGGATCCTAGGCTAACTAAATCTGTTAGACTAGCAATTCCTGATTGGACACTAATGTACAGTTTACCGGAGCTTATAGTGGGTCCGGGAAACGTCACGCTCGTGCTGTATCCCTCAATTGTGCGATGGCGGTGGTGGGGGTTTGAGTACAAGAGCCCTGCCATCTTCAATTCCCAAGAACCTTGGAACATATGAGTATCCTTAACCTAGACGGCGCAACCGCACAGCCACATACCGTACCTCAGTGCTGTGTATTCCCCGATGATACGAAGTAGTTCTCGCTTTTCCCGCTACATCCATAGAAAAATATAAACTCCTATGTTCCGAAGGATTGGAACCGGCCGATTCACCATTTCCAATCAAATATTTGCTGTGCGATCCATACCAATCCCGTTGCCGGTGACGTCGTCTTATCTCATCCCGTTTCGCATCTCCCACACCCTCCATTCCTACCAACAAATCTCCGAATCACAAATCAATACGATCCACACGAATCACTTGTCTAGACTTACGAGCGACATCGCATATAACCTTTTTACATTGGCCCTCAAACCTGTCTATTACCGTACGCGCCGTCACACATCTAGCCAATACGAAAAGATCGATCCTCAGTTATCATGGCGTCGGTCACGTCCTTAGACAAGGACTTGCGCAAAATGCGCCTCGACAAATACACGCCAAGTGCCGCGAACGAGGCGAGATCGTGGATCGAGAGTGTCTTGGGAGATAGGCTTCCATCCAATGATCTCCTTGACGGCCTTAAAGACGGTGTTGCCCTCTGCAAGTAAGTATACCTATACGGAAGCGTAATACTTAC
The DNA here is from genome assembly GCA_902825475.1 of Hypomontagnella monticulosa. Classification (NCBI taxonomy): domain Eukaryota; kingdom Fungi; phylum Ascomycota; class Sordariomycetes; order Xylariales; family Hypoxylaceae; genus Hypomontagnella; species Hypomontagnella monticulosa. The sequence continues at coordinate 118,738 of CADEBF010000011.1, read as the reverse complement.
CTCCCAATCCGGCTAACCCATTATTGTAGGCTCATTAACCTAGCTGTCGGTCCACCTGGTGTCAAGTTCAAGCAATCTCCCATGCCATTCATACAGATGGAAAACATCTCCCACTTCCTCCGAGCCTGCCAGTCGCCGCCCTTAAATCTTCAAGACCATGACATGTTTCTCACCGTCGACCTCTACGAGCGCAAAGACCCCGCGCAAGTACTTCAGTGTCTCGGCGCTTTCTCCCGCGCCGCTCATTCCGTTAACCCTTCCGCATTCCCATCACCTATAGGGCCAAAAGCGAGAGGCTCCACGATGAGTCCTCAGAGCACGGGTCCGACAACACCGCTAAGGAACCGGGGAATGTCTAATGTCAGCAACACATCTTCTACCTATGGTTCACGATCCACCATGCTTCCCGCAAGAACCGGAGACTCGGGCTCGGGGCGGTGGAGTCCTACGAAGAGTCCAACGCCTACTAGCGAGAGGGTAGGGTCGCCGAGCGTGTCGAGCTGGAGTAAGAGAGACCATGAAGGAGTTACGAGCCCAGCATGGAACATTGCGCAGTATGGGTACATGGGCGGCGCAAGTCAAGGCAACCTAGGCATATCATTTGGAGGGCGGCGGCAGATCACTACTGCTAGTCCCCACGTACCCGGCTTAGCCGAGAAGGAGCGTAGGCGCAAAGAGCAGGAGGCCGAGGCCGAACGTCAAAGATTACGGGCCGAGGAGGAAGAACGTATCCATAAGGCGGAACTCGAAGCCGAAGAGGAACGAGCGCGATTAGAAGAGGAACGCAGATGGGAGGAAGAGACGAGACGACTACGGGCAGAGGAGAAGCGCAAAGCAGATGAAGAGAAACGAAAATGGGAAGAAGAAGAGCGCCAATGGAAACTAACAGAGGAGAAACGACGGAAGGAAGAAGAGGAAGCCGAAGCGCGGTTGGCCGAGGAGCGTCGCCGTGCGAGGTCCCAAAACGATAGCCGGTTACAAGGCCAATTCCTTAGCCAATACCAAGCCGAGCAGGGTATTACACCGCAGAAGAGTGGTGGCGGTGGTGGATATAGCGATCGCATTAAACAACTAGAGCAGGAACTAGAACTAGCAAGGCAGCGGGAGCAAGAGTACGAAGAAGAACGACAAAGGCGGTCCCAAAACCGAGCGCGGTCTCGAAGCCGGCCGAGAAAGCCGGAGAGGCCCCCCAGTCGCCAGGACTCATGGCGGCCCCGAGACGAACGTGAGTTCCTAAGCACACAATGGAATCGGCACCAAGACCAAGAACGGGAACTTCAACAGGAGCAAGAGGCTGCTGCTCCTCCGCCCCCTCCACGTCCACTTCCCGTACCCACCGGGCCGGTGAAGACACATCGCACAGGCGAAGCCCTCCCCCCTCTGCCGGTCAAACCCCAACGAACAGGCGAGGCTAGGCCCCTCCCTATTCCGGACCGGGTTAAGAACCAGGCCACGGGCGGATCCAGTCCCTCGTCACGTCCCCTCCCCATACCATCTTCCTCCCCTGCAAACACTAATTCCAACGGCAACCGGACCGACCGCTTCCTCGCATCTAACCCCGCGCCCGCTCAGCCTCCCCCGCCGCAGACATACTCCCGCGAGCTCGGCGCCTCCGCCGAACAAGACGCCGAAGACCGCCGGCGCGCAACATCCCAGACGAAAACCAAGGCAGGTGGTTGGGCCAGTAAGTCTCTCCTCGAGAGGGAGATGGAGCTCGAGCGCCAGCGCCAGCGCGAGTGGGAGGAGGCTCAGCAGCAGACGGCCAAGGCGGCGCGGTCGGGAGATGGCGTGGATGGCATCGGAGGAGGCATCGGTGGGAGATGGGATGTTAGTCAGTGGAGCGGGTACACCGGCGGTGATAGCCAGAATAAGGGCTCTGCGGGTATCGGGGCCGGGAGGAGGCAGATTGTGGGGCCACGGCCGTTACCTAGTCGGCCTGGGCCCTGATGTTTGATTGTCCTGTTAGCGAGATATGGTAGGGTTGGGTTTGGGAAACTTGGGTTCCTGGTGACCATACTTGCGTGAGGTCCCCGGACCAACAATGAAGTAGTGGAGTGATTATCTTACTCGAGGTGTAGAGAAAGGAATGGAATGGCGTTACACATTACGGTTTACTACATGTCATATGTGATATTTGATAATATGAGGACCGATTCTACGATGAGAGATTCAGATCAAGCGCTCTAGTTAAATAAAACGTAATCAATCTCTATCCCTAGCACAATCTTCGAAAGATATCCGGAGCTACTCACCATTCGCAAGTAGTTATCGTTCCCTCCTTATCATTGTCACTGGAATATCGAATGCATCGGTCGCGGTACAATTTTTTATGGCATCGGGGGCTATTCTGGAACCTTATATCCTAGTTTAATGTCCTTGTGATGTTTGCTTTGTTACGCTCATCCCTTGCCCTTCTAGCTCTCTTGGCACATAGTAGGTATACTTTGGCCTAGTATCCGCATCATCGAGTCATCTTGAACAAAATCTGGAGAGAGATCGCAGCCAAATGGCGTCCACCAGGCTGGCGCCCTGTAGGACCCTCCTCCAGCACTCCGTTCCGAGCGTGGTGTGGTTTGAGGATGCAATCGGGCGATATGGTGTCCCCACCGTCGTCTTCGACCTACACCTTCTCGTCCCAGATATTAACTTAGCGCATAGCATTTTGTGCCGTGAGGGATGGGTCCCGGTGGAGCCGGAACCGCTGTCTTACCTTGCTTCCACGCGGTCTCTGGGGTTTCGCCGTTTGCTGGCACCGCCGATTGAAAGACCACCAGGCCTTACGGATGAGCCTATCTGGCCGCCACCACCACCAGACACGCAACCGCGATCTGAGCGCGTAGCGACCGTACTCTTCGAAGCTGCGGAATGGGGCGTCACAGTAGAAATCCTCACCAACGCTTCTGATGTCACTTTCCTCCCGCCTTTGCCTATCGTAATAGACGCCCTAATCGACGCGCTGCTAGATGCCCCTCTCGAAAGTGGACTGCGGTGGCAAGTTGCTACGATGATGGCGTACCTGTACGAGCATGCATCAGAGCTAAAGGATAGGAAGTTCGCAAATTGGCTGGATCCTGTGCACCGCCAGTTTCATACGGACTGCGTTTCGGGGCAGATGAGTTGTTTGTGGACGATCCCGTTTATTCGATATGAGCGCCGAGTCCGGGATGCAACACGGAGAGGCGAGTATGAAGTTTGGGGGCGTGAGGCTGTGAGCACGAAGGAAAAGGTGCACCTGGTTAGGAGAAAGTCCTTTGGTGGTTGGCCGGGTAAGAAAATGGAATAGAAGAGGAGAACAATGAAATAAGGAAGAATGTCATTCTCATAAGCGGGATTTTCAGTAGCTTCAAGGAATCTCGCGTAACACATCGGCCCCTGTATGGGTAATCGTAACAGGTTCAACCATTTCAATGAGTCTTCAATATGGTTGGTGGGCGAAGATGGCCCTTTTTTTCATCCCCTCGTCGATTAATCTATTCGTGGCCTATTATGGCATGTTGCACTGGTAGGAGTCCTGTATGTTATCGCTTGGTCACTCTAAAAAATGGTACGTCTAATCATTGTTTTTCTTGGTTGCTGTTCTAATACATGTATTACAGTTTGACAGGAACTTCCTAGAATTTCGAATTTCGTCAGCTCATGTCTGATGAAGGAATTAACTATTCACGACAACTTCTCAGCCTAAGCTACTGATTTCCGAAGAAACGAAAGCGAAAAGAATGATTAGAGAATCATGCTTCTCCGACGGGAGCTTAGCCTCTCGGTTGCGGTATGTCCTGTCCTTAGATGTGAACATCGATATTTATATAGCTTTGACCTAAGAAAGGTAGTTATATTGTTACTCATTAGCATGCAACATGCATGTATCTGCGCAAGCCACTGCAAGCCACATATCCAGCCAGAGTAATTGGTGCGATCAATTGATTATTGATACTTTTGCTTCATCGTAATGAACAACTTGCCGGGTTATACATGGAGAATGGCTAAGCTTCGATCTTTTGGGCCAACACTCGCCGTTTTCCAACCCTCAGAGGTATCCCTGCTAGATGTCATTGGTACCCAGTTCCGGGGCTTGGGTAGGTAGGGTATTCAAGATGATGATTCTAGAACCACCTGAACCAAACCCACCTCCCCTCCCCCCGGCTCTACAATAGCGGCTTTAACTACGTGACGATATATCATGCTTGATAGCAAAATTCCATGATTTATGTACCTATCACTCATATAAGATGTGAAATTAAACTGAGCTAGAGTTTCAAGATATCTGCCCTTTTGGGCCTTTTAGTCCTTTTCGTGATAGGTAATAGCCTACTGACTCCCTAGCATCGTTAAGAAGTTCGGGCACGCCGTTACGATGTCGGGGTATTGATTGGTGGGAGTCTCTCTTGCACTGGTCCCTCGCAGGTCATCTTAACTCCCCAAAATATAGGTACTGGGCTCACCCGCCTAATATTCGATTCACCGCTAGCCCCACGGCCTTCAGCTGAGGCCCACGGCTAACAGCTACAGCATCTCTTAAGAGCTTGATTCGACTCGACCATTCTACTACCATACCGCACTACTTGGCGCAGCAGCGGGAAAGGATTCGTCCATGAGCGATATGGACAGGCTATGGGAAGCCATTTGATTGGCGGATTAGCTCTTGAGCCCCTGTTACGATGGACCATTAACGATGTACCCTGAGCTGCTGAGTACCACTAGCGGAAAGCCGCTTTTTGCTCCAAGTCACACGATGATTCCAATTCCTAGACATCAAGTATCAGTTGGAATAGTGAGAAGGCAGCAGAAGGGGATGCAATGGGCGGAACGCAGTATCATTTTATTATCAAAGTAAAACTACGAGGCGATCCTTTAACTTAACGGACACGAGGTATATTCTAATACTCAAACAACTCATTCCCCCGGGTCGTGTTACGCCTCTATGACTGAGTAATCGGGGGCCAAATATCATGATATCTACGTGTAGCCGCCCCTTCAACGTTTTATGTTTGCGCCTGTTTTTGGAGAATGTAACTCTGTCTCCAGCTCTATTAAATTCATCAACGTAAATTCATTACCTAAACAAATCACAAGTAATTTTCAAATAACGCATACGGTCAGTGAAGTCCCTTCGAAAAGATAATAGCTAGTTCGCTATCTGGTGCCTATACGTCCTATACCTAGTAGGCGAGGTAGGGCTGCGTTGCGCTATGCAGTTCGCAGGGGTCGCGATCCATATTTGAGAGAACATCGGTAGTGGAGTGGCATGGGAGAGAGCCCTGCATGTAAGAAACAAGGGCCGTTTGGCTTACATGGTATCGTCAGTCGCCGGCAGGGCTCTCAAAAATTACTCGAGTAATGGTTACTCTACTGAATAATACTCTACTGAGTAACTACTCGAATATTACTCATGAGTAATCATTACTCATTAAATTACTCACCAGAAAATATAAAAATTAAAAAAAATCATTTTTTAATATTAAAAAATAAAGAAAAATTTAATAATAATAAATTTAAAACTCATTTATTTTTATGATTTTTTAATAATTTATTATTAATAATGTAAATAAGGTTTTTTTTAAAAAATTTTCAAATGTTATAAGTTTTGGAAAAGATTTGGATAAATTTACGAACTAGCTAATTAAATTATTAAGATATCTTAAAAAAATGGAGTAAATAATAATTAATGAGTATGAATATTTATTTAAGTAATACTCTACTGAGTAACATACAGGCCTGAGTATTACTGAGTAAAGTAATTTGAATGGCCTGGTCGCCGGTCGGTATACTTCGAGAAGGAAGAGATGATATGTAAGGTCTGATATCCCATATGTTTCTACTTTTATACCTACCTACGCGTTTACACACGTCGTAGCTGCGACCTATCCTACAACACTCTTATTCGATTGAACATACCATCATGACCGTCCGAAGGGGATAGTTGCTGAAGAATACAACTTTACCGAGTGCAATGTCGTACCAGTTACGTCCGACTCAACCATCGCAGCAGCAACAGGAAGGGGGGTACGATGCGTACAGTAACGCCTACGGCTACGGCCACGGCCAGCAGCCCTACACTCAACCACAGCAGCCGAATATGATGCAACACTCGCTGCCGTCGTCGCCGGGACCACATCCCGTATCAAGAACGGCAACCATGTATGGCCAAGACGGGCTCGCGCGAACCTACACCTGGGTCGCCAACCAGCCGCCCCTCATGTCGCCGCCACCGCCGGCCAAGACACCGTTCAGCGAATGGACGACGGGGGGCACAGACAGCACATTCGACCGCCGCACGCTGGGAGTATATTCGCCGTCGATGCCGCCGCGCCCGCCGAAGAGGGATCCGAGGATTTGCGGCATCAGGCGCAATGCGTTTTTCGCCGTGTTGGCGGTGGGGATTTTCCTGTTTGTGGTTGCGATTGCGGCAGGACTTGGAATTGGGCTTGGCACTAGGAAGAATTCCAGCGATGCTGCTGCTGTGGATGCTAGGTAAGTTGCGTTACCCTTCTCAAATGGTTTATTCGTTCTTAATTTTTCCGATATTATATATACCTACTCTGGTTTCACCACCCTCCCCTTCACATATGTTCCGTTTTCCATTTTACTTGTCGTTTCAAGCATCCGATCACCAAATATCGGACCGTATGACATGGTTCTATGTCAGCGGTCACGAGAGAGTCAAGACTCATAACGCTCTCACGTCAGCATATCGTCCACGATTTCCGCGTCGAGATCTTGGCGGTCAATGCAATGCAATGCAATCTCTACCTACATTTGGATACGCATAGCGTCACTTTTGTACTAAGCTAATAGCAATTCTACAGCGTCACCTCCTCATCCTCGTCATCCTCTTCATCGGCTCCCGCAACACCCACCACACCGACGCCGACGACGTCAACGACACCCACATCCACCAAAGTATCCCCAACGCCTAGCTTCACAGGTACACTGGTCCAGGGTGCCATCATCTGCCCAAGCAATAACAACAGTGTGTACGTATCACGCGGCAGCTCCAAGCCTTTCAACATCGAATGCGGTCACGACTACAACTCCAACGGCGGCGCCAAGGATATCAAGCACATGTACGCGTCGTCTATGACCGAGTGCATCGACGCATGCGGCCAGCAGGCGGGGTGCGTGGGTGCGGGTTGGGGTAATTATAAGGGCAGCACTGAGTGCTGGCTTAAGAGTGAGCTCGGCAAGCCGAATGATAGTAAGTTATGGTATTTCGCGCAACTGCAGAATCATAGCCTGGCAGGATAGGTGCTTACCTTGCTGGGTAAGCGATGCTTGGGGCCATTCTAAGCTTTTAGAATGTGAGATATGGGTCAATAAAACTACATGAGGGAGCGGAAAGGGGGATACTTGTGGATTCAGGCGAGGCGTTAGGCGTCGAGACTTCACTCGGTATCATCATTACTCACTCTACTTTTTGCATAGAAGGTGACTAGAATAATTACGGTGGTGATTTAAAGCAGAGATACCACCAACACCTCGTAAATAACCAACGTATCGAATAAAAACTGTCATCAAATCTTATAGGATATGCGGGGTTCTATTGGGCTTTCTTCACGTAAGGAGTCTAGTAATAACCAGGCCACCCAATGATCGGAGGCCCGCCGTATCATCCATACATGTACTTTCTCTATGCCTGGGGAATAGAGATAGATGGTGAGTCGATCGGTGGTTTATTGTCGATAGGTGAGTGAAGTCTCATTTAGCGTAGTGACAGTATACGGCGACTAAACCGAGTGCAAGGTACATGTATTACAAACTTGAAAGGAAGTCGCTCGGAGCACATTGCCAATCTAGCCACAAAGCCGGCTCCCGTTAGTCGAGATTCGCGTTCCTCTTCATAGTGATACGCTCCCGTCATTGCCGGTGATAATAGAGCCTGTCGTCGTAAAGAGCGTAGCGGATCATTCTCTCGCTCGGGATGCGGTTTAGCTACATCGGCGCACGAAAGGTCGGCAGCGACTAAGTAGCTCGAAGCAAGGGAAATCGATTACTACATACTCTCGCAAATGAGAGGCAATCGCCGAATTTCGGAGTAGAAATTCAACATAAGACATCCCGCTACGGCCCATTCGTATCGATCCCTCGGGAATATCCACAGGTTCTAAAGGTGGACGAAGGATCGCAAGCTTTGCACCTTTTGACCCGAAAATGGACAGGATCTCGGCTTCGGTGATTTAAAGGGCATTCGGGGACGTCGGCATTTTAATTTAATTCGGTTCTAGACTCCCGGTCTTGTGCGGAACACCCTTCTTCGCCGAGTGAAAAAAATCGACGGTTCATTATTAGGTATGTATGAGACTCAAACCCCTCTAGTCGCGGTCTTCACCTTGCGGCGAGGCGGCATATAATAGTTGTGAGACACCCCGCCGATTAACGGCGCAAACTCAGTAAAGTCGGTGAGTTCGGCGATCCGAGTAAGGCGCTTACATTCACCTAACGAACTCTTAGTATGCGCATTTGACTAGATTGTTCTCGACGACCGTGGCGATGCTGGCTTCTACGGCGATAGAGAGGGAAAATGCCAATTCTTAGATTCTGGGAACCGGTATGGGATGCAGCGGATGCCAGGCAATTGGTAATTTCACCCACGGAGCCATATTCGGGGACTATCCTACTTCTGTAGAGGCTAGGCCGGACAATCGGGAACCTTCGGTGCCCACTATGCCTATTAAAATATATTAAGCATGAAGAATACGCCGACCGCCTGGTCCCCGAGTTTAGTCTAGTGGGTAGTAGGGAAGGAATATAATTGGCATAGGCGACCAATATCAGATGCCCGAATCCTGCCGGCGGTCTGCCTAAGTCACCGCCTCTTCGGCGTCTAATCTTCTAATCGTAGCAAACCCTAGGACCGGCGAACTCTACCAAATGAGAACGTGTCCCCGATGTAAAGGAAGTGTTGAGTTGTAATATTGAGGGAAACTGGGGCTTATTTTAGATTGGAGGCAGCATTAGCACATCCTAAAGCCTCTACCCAACAGCAAAGAAAGGTTTAAGACATACATAGAATTCGGCGTCCATAGCGGGTTTTATCTTGTCTTGGTCGCCGGATAAAGACCGTATGAAAGCCACGGCAGCAGCACCCACACAGCATGAGGCCCGCTAACAGGTCCCCTAGGGTCCAAGCAGCTCGCCGTAGCGGGAGGCTTAAAGGGGGGTCCATCCATTTGTACGGCTATCTTGGTTCGAACCAGGCTGTCAGGTCAGTCCTGACTCCACCAGGGCACGCCCTATTAAGCGCCCCCAACCATCCTATCGGGTCCTCCTAGACGGGTAGCAGCTAGCCTTCTTACTTGACTATTACATACTGTCCTTCCTACTGTTACGAAGCAGGTGGCCTAGTAAACCTGTGGCACTTCGCTAGACCTGCCCACGAGAACGAGAATAAGAATGAGGATGCGAGATAGATGCCCGACGCGTCGGATCCTATAGTTGGCCGTATTGCTCTATCGTACGACGCAGGATTTAGTGTACTCCTCTATATTGTTTTTTTTTTGCTGATCTCATGTAGGCTGGTTGGTAGGTAAGTTGGTTACCTGGTAGCCATGCTAGTCCTACCAACGATTCCACCCACGCATGGTCAATATGTGGACGGCGACTTGCTGTGGCTCCGCTCCCCCGTACGGCTAACAACCTGGGCGCAGCGAGGCACAGACGTATTAATGAACAGACAGCTGCTTCGTTCAACGCTAGCACGTTGACTAGGTTCCCATAGTATATCATGCTTATGGGTAGGGGCCTAAATTAGGCACGACGGATCTGAGGCGGTGTAAACCTGATTTGTTACTACATTGGACGATGTCTTTACTAATAGGTAATGGAAGGTAGGTACGTAGTTACAGGGGAAGTTGGGAATAAATAGTAGTAATATAAACAATATCCATCCGCACCCGCACTCCTATTACCCTACTAAATGTAAAAATGCAGCGAACGGCGGAACAAAGAGAGACTGTCTGTAAGTACGTACAATGGGTACATTAACGAATTCGTCGTCGCCAGACTATTATCAAAATATCAATCACCGAGCCCTTCCTTTTTGAAGTTTTTGCCCCTCCGCTCTGGCCTGGCACCGCTTCCGAACATTCCCATTCCCGCTTCCACTTGTCGCCGAGATTTTTCTACGTCGAGAACTCGTCCTATCCACACCTTGTGCTTCTCATCCCCAAGATGGAAAATCCGGGACCCCCGCATATATACAGTCGGTATCCCGAGCTAAAGTAAACGTCACGACGACTGGACAGCGTCGCCGACTTCGGTGGGACGGGCCATCGCTTGAACATTCGCTCAGATCATACCAAAGCGCCGTGGGCATAAGTTAGATTCGAGTAGAGAGGAAACTAATGAACAGTCGTACTTCACGGCCCGCTGGTGAGCATGGTGTTGATCTCAGACATGATGCCCTCGTCGGCCGCCATGCTACTGATAATCTCTTCCTGCGTGAACCCGACCCAGAACGAAGGATTGTTCTGCTGCGCACGCTTGGCGCGGTAGATCTCCTGCGCGACGCCCCTAACCTGGCCCGACGCCGTGCTAGCCGCCTTCCACACACCGCTGAGCTTGTTGAGCGCCCCGATGTTGAGCCGGATCTGCTGCCTCAGGTCGTCCTCGTCGTGGATGAAGTACTCGAGCGCCCACTTGCTCAGATGCACGATAGAGGAGAGAGTCAAAACACACGTGAAGAAGTGCGTGTGCCCCGTGATCGGCACGTTGTACGTCACCATCTTGCTGATCTCGCACGCCGCCGTGATGATGTGCTTCGTGTGGATGTTGAAGTTGTCCCCGCTGCGTACTTCCCGGTGCGGCGCACACGCCGTAACTTCCCGCGCAGGCGACGAGTCGAGCTGTGAGAGCGGCTGGTGCAGCATTATCGAACAACTGTTCTTTTATCAGTTTCGCAAACCTAATACGAGACTAGATCGTGTGTAGCAGAAGGAAGAGACTTACGCATGGTTGATCATGTGCGCTTGGAACATCATCTCGTCGAGTTGGCAGTCCTTGTTCAGGCTGTGCCGCTTCGACTCTGGCAAGTGCATACGCCAGTTAGACAGCAACGTCTCGATCCGAGTCACGTTTTCCTCGTTCGGGAAGCCGTTGTTCGGCAATCGCATCATACGCCCAAGGTTCCTCATGGAAGCGACTCGGTAGGCAAAGGAGGAGAACTCGCGTTCTTCCCCGGAGAAGATCTGATCATCAAAGTCCTCTAGGTACATTGGTCGCGGGATGCTCTATTAACGTTCGTTGGTTAGTTGGCGGGCTGGACACGTTTGGGTGTTCACTCAAGTGGAAACTGACCCCTGATAAGTATTCGTGTTCTTCACAAGGGAGACCCACGTCTGCCACGATATCGAAGAGCAGGAAATTGGTGTGCCGATGCACACCGGCGACCATGCCGTCTACGACGAACAAGTCCCACCATGTCCGACGCCAGCTCTCCTCCAGTCTCGGGATGCCATTTCCGTGGAGTGTAGCGAACGCTCTGGTATAGAGACAAATTTCTATGGCGATTCGCTCGACATCCGATAGGATTTCACGGGCTTTCTCTTGCTGACAGTTCCCATCGAGGCCAATTAAGAGTATCACCATCGCCTGGACCAGATATCCGTCCTTAATGACATCTGGGGCGTAGGCTAGGCGCATGGCCTCCTCAAAGAATGTAGCACGAGCGGGGCCGGCGTCGATATACAAGGACCCGACCCATCTCATCGCGGCAAGCAAATGATCAATATCTCTCTCTTTACTTATCTTGAGCAGATGTTCCTTAGGTAGAACGGATGGGTGGCCTGGATAGAAGTAGTAGTAGAACGAGTCAATACAGCGCTCAGGGACCGTTTGGGGTCGCTGATTAGCCTCAACCAGGGCACCGTTAGTGCCATTAAGGTAAGGATTTCTGTACAACTGGAGGCTATTGGTACCGTTGACGCCGGGAAGCTGGAAAGGCGTGGTAGGAGTGTCCGGGACTCCCAAGGTCGGGTTGAAAGTTGCGAGGCTCGGGGCCGCGGCCGTCGACACCGTCGCACCCAGAAGCATCGGGCAGCTGTCGCTACCGGAAGTCGGGGAGTCAGACGCATGACGCTTGTTGGGATTCGGAGCCGCATTCCTCCTGGGCCCTTTGTAACCGCGACGGGAAGCCACGTAGACACATTCAGACTCAGAGGATTGGCAACGCGAGCAGGGATTTTTCCCGTCGCATTTTAGATGTTTTGCTCTCTAAGACATCGTAATAAAAATCTCTAGTCAGCACTATGGCTTGCTTCAGTAGTGAAAATGCGCTTCTCATAACTCACACAAGCAAGGCAGGCTGCCTGCACAGTGTTCGGAGGCGTCCGTGAATCAACTGCGCCCGAGCCAGAGGGTATCGGCGTTGAGTGGGGGGGCTGACTAGGTATTTCCGAGCCAAGGCCATTAAATAGCTCGGTTGGAGATCCATTTGCCATCGCGGGCGCAACTGACGGCGCGTGTGTGTACGAGTCCATCATCAGGAAATGATTCTTTTCTCTCTCTCTTATTTGATTAAAATGTCAATGGGCGGAGAGTAGAAAATGAGTGTCTTGGATTTCGTTGAGGATTTTCGATGATAAGTCCTAGGATGGAATAGGGTGGGTGGGCAAGGAACCTCAAAGACGGCATCGAAAGGTCGAACGCGACAAGCAATTGGATCTAAGTGGCTACTGCTGCCACATCCCGGGGAATATACGATGATGGCTGTCTCTGTTTCTGTCTCCTCTTTCTGTTTTTTACCAGCGCCCCTTTCGAACAAGCAGGCTGGGCGGCAAGCACTGAAATTATTTGCTTGAGAATTCCGGGACCAATGATAATAGACACCGTGGAAATTCCGGTCGAGTCAGTACCGAGCGGTTCGTCCCGACTTATTATTCACTGTTGAGCCGTAAAATGACAAATGACGAAAACATCAAAGCCTAGTTGTATAGAGGATCCTGGTTAGCTCCGGAAGACACATTAAAAGACACGACGGCGAGATTCAAGGCTCGGTGCTCTGGAACCGGGTATTATGCGTATAAAGAAGGTCCGAAATAGAAAATCCGGTAACAGCGGCTTCGAAGGGGGATTCAGGAGATATGGTTAGTAAGTAATGTAGATTTGAGGTAGCCAGCCCTTAGAATATGTACAACGATAGGTAACGGAACTATACCATCGCTACCTACCTAGCGTTCTAAACAAGGCAACGTAGCCGGACAGGGGGGTTGGTTGGGGGGGTCTTGGGGTGGTTTTTTTCTAGGCGGTAACTGTCGTGATAGTCGAAAGGTTTTTTTTTTCTGGGGAGGAGATTGGGTGTATTATTTTTTGGGCGAATAGATTAGCAGAACTCGCTAACGTCCTTCGATCGAGGTGAGGGGTTACGATTCCGTGATGCAAAACGCCATGTCCATCCCCATGCTATGCTGGCCCTGCCGGTGCTGGCCCTGCAGGCAAATCAGGGGACGCAAGGTGGACGTATCTAGTATATAGACCGTAGACCGCAGAACCAGACAAGCCAGATAGATCCATGCGATGGGGATTATGAATACATGCGTAATAAAACAAGAATTATTCTGGATGGGATACAGGGATATTCAATAGCTCCCGTTCGCCGCGCCGCGTCCTATGTTCCAGCCGAGCTCAGCTGTCTGTGTCCGAATCCTCAAACCAGCTTCTAAGTTCAGCTCCATAGAGACCCCATAGATCTTAGTATTAGGCACTTGTCTCGTCCAAGGCAGGGTATTTCAGTGTGGTTGAGGACCATTAATCTATCCCGTTAACGATGACGATGGTCGATTGGTTGCCGACTGATGAATATCCCCACGAAGGTCCACCAACACGAATCAATTGATAGGGCTGGTCCCAGTAAATGGATCCCTCCTTATTTACCGGCCAGTGCTACTCTGTGCACTGTACCATGGAATACTAAACCAGCCTTGACATTTTGGCCTGCTCGGTGCCCAAGCGATGCGATCAATCATCATCGTAGATGGTCCACGGAGTGTCTAGCTATTCGGATGACCGGCAGCAAACGTTCCTCGCTTGCCACGGGCATCATGTATAGGCATGTATGAAAGAACATATATGAACTGGACAGACGAGTTCGATCGCATACATAGTACCACCATGTCTCGCTAGGCTTGTGTGGCTTGTTACGGGCTTTTCACAGAATCATCTTTAATCTGTCATGGAAGCGTCGTGCAGCGTCCTAACTATGACAGGTGTGTTTATCCGGTCGGGATTAGGAACTAGTTGGTGGAAGATTGAAAAGTGGTGGAAATGACCTATCATCTTATTGATCTGCTACAATACAGCGGGCATGGTATGGTACATGTAGCGAACAAGCGTGTCGAGTCCCTATGTGGAAAGAGGTGAAGCAGTGGAGATACAATTGAACGCAATTCCATCCATTTAGCATACAGTTTCCAGCACAGTATCTTGTGACTTATTGTATTTGTAAGAATAATCCCGTTTTCGACTAGAAGTAGGCTGAGCAATGATCCCCGCGGCGGGTTAGGCGGGGCTATTTAACTCGGTCTCGTCGATATAATAAGAAATACATACATGTACATGCCTCAACATTCGTCCCCTATTCGCCTATATGTCGGCGTGCCTCGTAGCCATGATCTCAATACGACGATATTCCTCTATCCAGACATCTACCCCGTATCTCGGGTCGCACCAAGAAACCCTGCGGGTAATGACATGCGCCATAACCTGTTCCATTCGTTCCATTCTGCATCTTATATTACTTTGTACTTCCGTACCTTCTACTCCTTCTCCTTAATAAGAAATGATGTGCTCTCAACTCTGATCTCCTTGAATCTTTTCATTTCGCAGTATCGTCTCTTATGTCTGCTCATCTTATCTGATTGTTGCGATTCCTAGACCCTGGTTACCTCTTCGCGAATCTCGCGTATTACCGCTGACATTACTCTTTCGCTCGTTATCACCCTGAATTGGTACGCTCTTCCGTACCTACGTTTTGGTTTAATGATCATCGATTTCGGCCAAGGCATCGGAAATCATGTGTCGCCTAGTTTGTTCTCCGGATATCCTTCATGCGATTCTCTAATAATCAGAACTTGCATATTCGATGAAGAGTAGCTCAGTAGACGAGTAAGAACAATAATGCTGTACGACATCATGATCTCCATTCCGCTTATGAGTCTCAGATCTTCAGTAGCACCCGCAGCATAAGCACTGAAAAGTGACGTGCCGGTGTTTCTAAACCACAGTGTCAGAACCAGCCCAGACGGCTTCAACTGAGCGATGCCTGAAGTGCAATTCAGGATGATGACGGCAACCTTTCACGAATATTTATGTAGAGCTGACATTTATATATATAGCATAGTTATAAAGGCAGGGGTTCTTGGCGAATGAGTGAGACGTTGGTGTTCACTTGTCGCATCGTAACGGCAAGTTGCTCAAACCACTACATGTACATTGTTAAGATGGGCCTATTCGTACTAAGACCACTTTTTCTAAAAGCATCAGATTGGTTAGTTGCCCTTCCTATGGTAGTACGGCACTTAATGTGTGCGACAGTACTTCTACCTAATAATATAAAATGAGCCTGATCATATTGAAAGTCTCGTAATTCCCCCATGAGACCTCATCGTGATTGGATGCCTACCTTTAATACATATATCAGTCATAGCGAAATCCTTGCCTAGGTCACTGCTTATCACGTAGATGTTACTTTCGCCCTCAGATACATTAGTACCGTATGGCGTATCACAGCTTGAAGAGTCGGTGCGCGCGCGCAATTCAATGACCATTTGAAATACTTAGCTTCATTTCTTAGAAGAGACGGAGAGAAAATCCGTCTCGGCGTTCTAGCCGTCTTGAAGGGGTCCGAGCTAAGTCAACGAGATATGAAGTCCCAGACCTCAATAAGCAACAACCGGTAATAGCACATTCTAATTAATGAGATGTATTGATGAAATACTAACGACACTCATATATCTACATACGTGGGTACTCTTGCCCATATAGTAACGGCTTCGTTTCTGACCAAGCTTGCCTCGCCTGTGGTGCAAGTTTCCTACCAAGAAGGCGATTCAGGGCACAATTGGGCGGCCGCCTAGACCACTAACAATATCCGAAATGAACTACACCCAGTGGTAGGTGTGACGGTGAAGAGGAGGTATATAGAGAGACTATAAGGTGTATGATCTTCTTTTAGCTGACTTCTAAGGTTATTGGTTGCCGTTACTTCCCTTCTATTCGGCGTCGACCGTTGTTCTCATAGGTCTGCATCCGAGGCGCAACCGCGGAGCAATAGTTGAGTTGTTTATATGCTCCTTTCATTCAGGCTCGTGTTGCTAATAGGGACAAGCCGTAGTTAATGCGAATCAGGAAAAATACAGGAAAATAGAAAAGGGGGGGGGCGACTTCGTTACAATACCGGGGCTGTCTTGTCTTGACCCGCGAGGCGTCATTTATCAGCATGGGGCTAGGCGAGACGCAGCTCGAGCTGTCTGGTGGCGAGACGCTCTTCCACTGCCTGGAGCAGAGTATTGCACCGCAAGAACATCAAATGGAGTTGAAAATGACCGTGTTCGTGTTCGTTAGCTTTGAAATAGTGGACATACCGCTGCCTACAACCCATATCCATATTCATTTATGTTGCGCCCTTACCATTTTGGTCCCGCGCTCATACATCCTAGATTTAGATGACTAGCCATCCAGCGGGAGTCAGCTAGTCCTATCTACTCCGCCATACCCGATATCAACGCCCTGCGCTTCAACGAATTGAACGGAGAACAGGTCGAACCATCCGTATTCTCACCTTCGCTATCCGAACCCGTACTTACAGACGCCGCCGACTCCGCCAACGAACATGCCGTAGCACTAGTCTCACTGCCGCGGTCGCTCACGGCATCATCATCAAAATGCTCCGCACGCACCCTTCCAGCGTCGTCATCTTTCCGTACCTTTTGCACCAACCAATGATTCCGCTCCTCCTCCTCATCATCCTCTCCCTTCCCCGTCTCCCACATCTGACGAAGCACCACTTCCCGGTCCTCGCCCCGCACTAAAGCGTCGAATTCGAACGGTTTTGGCTTCGCAATAAGGAGGGGTGTATACTCGTTCCAGTGTACCGACACTTCGCTGCCATCGGCGCGCCGCTTCTTCCGCAGGTTGAAGGCCCATGCCATACCTCCCATGGTTAGGAATAGATCTTGCTCTACGATCGGCACCCCCTGGCACGTGCGCCGCCCGAAGCCGAATTGGCTGAAGCCAGCCAGGTTCGGGTGTACCGTGAGTGGCTCTTTGTACGTCGGGTACGAGGGCTCCAGCCACCGCGCGGGGTTGAAGCTGTCTGCGTCCGGGTACACGGACTCGTCGCGGGTAATTGCCCTGCCAGGTGGTTAGCTCGGTGGGGAAATGGATAAAACATCGTAAGGACCCGAGGCAATGGGTCGACTCACCATTCTAGGGCGTGGATTGTGGCGCCCGCGGGAATGTGGTATCCGTTATATACATCGCTTTTTTCGATTGCGTGCGGAATTCCTTCACAGGGAGATCAATAAATACATGGCAAAAGCGCGCCGTTATTCCGCCCTTGCTAGGTGTGAACCTACCTGTCGGGACTGGTGGACGCCACCGAATCACCTCCTTCACTACGGCACGCAGCATGGGAAGTTTTTCGCGGTCGTCCCATTCGGGACATCGTCCTTCGCAGACAGTGTCGATCTCGTCCTGTAGCTTCTTCTGCCAGTCGGGATAGTGCAGCATGGCGAGAATGAAGCTCTGGATCGGGCTGCCTATCGTTAGGGCGCCTGCGATAGCCATCTGCCCGACCACATACGTGGCCTCGGCTTCGTTGCCCCATTTGCTCTCATCGCCCTGTTTGCTTAAATTGTTGATAAATGTGCGTACAAAGCTGGGCTCAGCATTCCCCTCATTGACGCGGTCATGCACGTACTGCACGCTGCCCTTTAGCAGCCCCGCCTCCAGCTCGTGCCGCGCGTTCTCTTTCTGCTTCCATGGGCTGAGAAATGTCGGTATATGCATGAGCCAGGAGATCACGTTAGGTAGTGCGCCCGCCGGGGAGATTGTCTCGAGTAAACCGAAGGTGGTCACACGGAGAAGCTGCGCCGGGTGTGGGCTGCCCCAGGAAAGGCGGGATACTGTACGCGCGGTGAATTGTTCGATATACTCTCGGTATTGTGATGGGTCTCGTGAGAGGAGGTATAGGAAACGGTCCCGCTCCTTGGTCGGGTATTCGTGTAGTAGGGCGTTGCTCGATACGGTCATTAACTGTTGGCAGAGCTTCCGCTGGCGCCTCCATGTGTCTGTAGTGTGTGTTAGTGGGAGGTGAAGGTTTGTCATCTCATGGATGCTCGCCTACCGTTTCGTCCTGACAGCGCGAGATAGTGCCCACTCGTTCGATTATCTGGAAGATTTGGGATTAGGGGTCGGTCCGAGTAGTTTGCTGCTCGTCGCGACAGCAGATCGAACGCTATCTTCTCCGACGAGATCCAGACGTGAACAGTGCCGAACATCTCGGTCTGGTATATCGGGCCATATTCCTTACTCCACTCGTAGAACTTGAGCCATGATGCTTCCGCCGGGACATCATGTACTCGGCCAACAATAGGGAAAGCTACAACCAGTTTAATGACACCATCTCATAAAAGGCAGGGGCGAGCGAAGGTGAAGACGGGACGTGTTTAATGGGAACTAACATTTGGGTCCAGGTAGTGGTTGACTACCAGGTGGGATGCCTTGCTTGTCACGTACTCTTCTCGTCAAGTACAACAGGTATGACAGCAGGATCAAAATCACAAACCAGGTAACGATAGCCATAGCTGTCGCAGTAGGGGGTCACCGAAAACGAAAAAGTGGTAATGAAAATAAGTACGAAGCCAAAGGGCTTTGACAGTGACAGTGACAGCTTATGGTCTAGGATAAGGGTCTTCCTCATGTATTATCGCGTATGAGACCTTATAAGACAAACTGAACTTCCATACCATCACGGCGGTCGGCGCACACCCTTCAATAATACTACGCATGTACATCTGAAGGGAGAGCCTTATCCCTACCTTGGTGGGTCTACAGTCCCCAGATGATATACATAGAAGCATGGCCTGACCAACACTAAACCACGGATGGCGCGTTGTAATTCATTCCGGGAAGCGTGGCTTGGAATTTCTTGATTTAGCTTGTCTCACGATGCAGCGAGTCCGAAGCTTGTCACCGAACCGCGCTCACTGGGACGCTCCAAAGGAGAGGAATATAGCTTCGGGCTTTCTCGCTGCGAAAGTAGCCATGTCGAAACATAACATGACCGTTAGGACCGTCTGAGGTAAGATTCATGGATCCAGGTCCAATCAGACTACCCTGCCGGGACGTCCGACTAAGCCAAGCCCATCGTGCATGTTCCTTACAAGCCGGTGCTACGCTTTTAGGATGAGAGGGCGAAAAGTTTTTCTTCATACCTACGAAAGTTGTAGGGTTACAGCACCTTAAGTCGAATCCCATAAGGTTCTCATATCTTCGGTGTGGAGGGGGGGAAATTAGGCCATTGGAGCTTTGGGGCTTTGGGGGTCACATCGAGGGGTATTCTGATGATACCATAGACTATCGTTTGAGCAGAGATCTCCAGTTTATGTGGCGTTTTCTGTAGCAGGCGAGGAAAATTCAACTGGTTGTTGTTTATAGCATGCGTGGTAAAAGGGTGAAACACGCCCGAATGGCATGGCCTCATTTGAAATTGGCACGTGTAGAGTCTCAGGGACCTTGCTTAATGGCGCACCATTCCCCATGAACCAAATTTAAGCCTCAGCTAATAAGACGATAAGTTGGGGGTGGTGTAGGTGGTGTGGGTAGGAGCTTGGATTGGCCCAAAACCATCTACGATCGTCACCGACCACCTAGGACCCAAGGCACCCTGTTTCATGAGGTGCTGATATCGATAGGGCTATTACTACGACAGATGTGGCGTCCACTCAAAAACATCGTCGTTAGTAAACGAGCCGAGACCGAGAACTGCAGTCAGCGACGCCAATGAAAACATCATCTTATGTTCGTCGTACGAGTCTTAACATCTTCGATTACACGAAGCTACGGTGCTGTGGCTTGCCATAGTAGGACCGAAGAATCGGGAAACGAATAAGGAAAGTGCCTGGTATGTTCTTATGGAAGTCGGAGGCGCGCCACAGCCGATGTGGTTGGAGGCGCCGTCCGGGAACTATCACGTAGCCGCCTTGGCTGTGTAATGAGCCGCGAGTCTGCAGGAATCGGCGAATGGGGCTTGTCCAGTCCCGGGGGAGGCCGGAGATCCCCTTGCTACTTATCCTCGTGGGTAAGCAAACAGACACTAGCGCTCACGAGAGACCAGAAACAGGGGATCCTTTTACAATACCAGATCCTTGGGTCGACGCTAGCAAAAGAACGTTAGATCTACTTAGCTAGTGAGATGCTGATTTCTAGTTAGACGAACTATAATACGATGGGATAAGGTCAATTGTGTGAGTGCTGGTAAACCCCTTGTTTGGTAGGCATGAGGCTTGAAGGAAGCATGCACTGCACGTATGTAATTATCTCATGCCCTTACACATAGAGCTATCTAGCCAGCATGATCCTTTCTTAAAATCTGCGGCTGATCGGTCGTATCATCGGAATGAGCTTAACGGTCTTGAAATCTCGTGACAATAGGTCCCATCGGTCTCATTCCAGAGTTCCGATTGGCGCCATCCATTCGTAAGAAGGGTATCACGGTAATTCGGATGCGAATGAGAAAACTAACTCACTAACGCAGGATTCTAGGTCAGTCATCCGGTTCAATGTTTGGGTTGAGGCTTGCTAACGTTTGTTTAATATACATGTGCCAACGGAGGCATAACCATCTTGACTTTCAAATGTCGCCAAGCTTCTACGGCAGGGCCAATATTTCGTCAGTGCCCCCGCTCGGACCTAGTAATAATAGGCACCAATAATATTTAATTCCAGACGAAATTGATTAGTGGCACTGGTAGATAAACACAATGCATACGGCGTTCGTCCCTGTATTAAGGGGTCGCATTCTATCTCAAAAGATTACTCGTGCCTAGAGCCAAGGGAAATGCTTGCCCACTGGGCATTCATCACATCGATGTTCGGGGCCGAGATTGATCAAATGGCCAAGAGCCATATTCGACGTAATTATTCAAATCACCTTAAAAGCGAGATCGAGGCGGCGATAAGTTCGATTTCCCGAAGTTTATGTTGTGCAACTGGGCCATGCACCCCAGCCAAGGCGCAGAGTTACATGTGGTCTCAGTGAGTCAAATCAGGTAGCTCGACGTTATCTTCTCCGCGGCTCTCAAGATAGCCGGAAAAAAAATATACCAGCGACGCCGCTCTGAATACTGAGCTCCGTGGTTTCGCGATACACTTGCTAGGAACCAAAACGCTAGTTCGCGAAGTCGGCATCTCGTTAGTCTGTGCTACCGGAGGCCAGATCACGAATTGACTGATAAATCAAATAGATATAAGATCCTTACCGTGTCGGCGATTCGGTGTCCGTCCCGAAATCGTCGGCGCGCGTCTGAGACAGAAACAGAGAACCTTCGTTTGTTCATACGTGTGCTGCCTCGCATCACGTAGGGAGTTTCCTACTGTTGATGTTGTCAGGCCGAATCTGACGTGT
This sequence comes from Hypomontagnella monticulosa, assembly GCA_902825475.1. Taxonomy (NCBI): domain Eukaryota; kingdom Fungi; phylum Ascomycota; class Sordariomycetes; order Xylariales; family Hypoxylaceae; genus Hypomontagnella; species Hypomontagnella monticulosa. The sequence goes on along the minus strand of CADEBF010000011.1, from coordinate 97,122 downwards.
TGTCTAGGCCGCTATGCCGTTTCCGTCGCACGTACTCCGTGGCCGGTTGAACCAGGTACAGGTCCGCCGAGAAACAACTACATAAATCACGCAGTCCGGAGTCGCACGATTGGTCATGATGTCGAGGTTCTTCGGTCATTCATGCGTGGGGTTGACCTCAGCTCTTCGGCGATCTGCTATCGGTGGTAGCTGGCTAGACTCGCCTTACTACTAACATACGTTCTCAGCCGCCTCTCAGCTTCCTCTCAGCACATGGCTCACCGGATCCATGAGGATCAACAGATCCTTGCATCAGGTATTGAGCTGTGCTGATCTCCATCGTAAGACGCCGGAGTAAGCACGGACGGTAAGCATGGTGAGAATACGGATTTATCATCATAATATTTTCATCTTCATTCATAGTTTCTCCGAAAGGCTAACGCGCTTTCTTATCGGTACTAAATCCGTCATGTCTCATACATTCCGCTGTATTCATCGCATCGTTTATAAATTTCTCATAATAATGGCCCTAACCTTATTAGTAGAAACTTATAGATGACGATCGTGATCTCTGAATGCCTCAAGCTAGAAGGATTCAATGATTGTTAGCCTCTTGATCTTGGCTCGCCGACCGGTATGGACTTGATAGCGATCGTTTGAGAAACGTAAGCTTAAGTCCGAGGAGACGTCTCAGGCACGATTTCGCAGCCTGCTACTACTGTACCTTAAGAGATGCATGCACGCGCAATAAAATAGAGGATGAAAGCCGACTCCTATCACATCTTACATTTCTCTTCGGCATGAAGATATCCTGCTGGCTGCCCTCCCTCCATACATACCTACCTTTTTAGGCCTCCTAGAGCTTTTTATCATGCGCACAACAGATGCTATGTCGTACTTGCGATCACGCATAGGTTGACATCTGCCCGTACCCATGAAAAGCAAGACGCAGTGTAATAGCGAAGTCAGCTCCAGTCCACTACTTAGGTGAGTGAAAAAGAACGACAGAAAAGCTTGAGTATCAGGCGATGTCAGTGAGCCATTCAGCACCGTACCGGCCTCGCACTAGACTAAGGTCGACGTGACACATCCCCATCACTCAAAATGCTTCGCCCTTATCATGCACTAGAAACCGGAAACTAGGAAGTCCCACCAGCGTACGACCACCATAATGTAGTACGCCTTACGTACGATATCATGGTCGCCGACGCTCTGTACGGCGGACACGAATCAGAGCTGCTTGGCTGCCCAAAAGTAGCCAGCTGCACCATATATCTACCTCCTTGCTGTAGTACAAGCATGTAATATCGTAGCACTTAATAACTGTAGGGCTAGATAGTAGATCCGGACCCTGGCTGGGGCATGTGATGAAGGGAAGGAGGGGAGTTCACTCTTAGTCCTTGGACAACACATTAATGCGACGTGGCCGTAAATCCTCAGCCTCCCAGGGTCGTACGAGGGTTACTTTGGAGGGACGGTGATGTGATAACACCCATTTGGTGATAGAAACTTAGTCGTGGGTGCGTACTCATTACTTTCATCTACGGCGATAAACTCGCCCTGCCAATTAAGGGGTGCCGAGAACATCGGAAATTTGCATAAATTCTAGTCATCTAGGGCTATGGACAGCGGTTTTAATAAAGCATACGTATGGATTATGGAGTCTACACGGCAAGTAAGATGCTCTAATAGCAGAATGCCACCCGAGTGAATATGGCCACAATACCTAATGATATGTGATCCCTTCCTTATCCGTCTCCCAAGTCATTCTGTATGCGATGCCATTCTCTGCCGCAAATACCCCTTAACTCCTCAATCAGAAGCAGAACTCCTCCACGTGTAAGTAAATCCCCTGGGCGCCGGTTCCTTTGTGGACGGCCCGTTCATCGCTTATCTTCGCAACGGTCGTTCGTACTTTGGCAACGAGTGATTGACCGCCGCATACGACCACCCCTGTCTCTCCTCCAGTGGCTTCGACTGCCGTTTCTATGAAACGGACGATGTCGGGTCGTGACTCCGATCGATATATGTGCGACTCGGGGCTTGATCCTGCGTAAGTCTGACCCGTCTCGCCCATCAACGGCCGGACAACTCCTTCGGTGTTTACCGAAACCATGATTTCCTCGTCAACTACTTTCTTCTCGTGGGGAGTTGACGATTCCGAAGATTCTGGGAGTCGCATATTAGGTAGCGACTCAAGTTGATCGTCCCCGGTGATGGCTATGTGTACGATCAACTCAATGCCTAGCGACTCGGCCTTGCCAATGGCTTCATGCAAGCGCTCCTGATAGAATCTAACTTCTTCACCCTGTTTCGCTGCTACCAGGAAGTCTAATCGTTTGGTACATGATGCCGATTTAGAATTAAGGACACTCTCCAAGATAGGAAGAGTGTAAGATGCGCCAGTTGATGCAGATATCAAGATTAGAGTTTCGAAAATATCCCACCGGGGTTGATGACCATACGGGCCAACTAGGAACGCCATGAAGGTTTGCTGTCTTCCCGACGCTTCTAGTTTTCGGGTGAATCTGTTGAGTCGCTTCGAGAAACCTGCATGGGCTCGCACTACTAATTGGATACTGTTACTGTTACATGTTTCTGGCGACTGGTGGGGTGATGCGATAGTGTATGGGTGTGCTTCTAAAGGTCCAACTCGTGGTAGCCATAGGTAAATGTGTTGTCCTGCACTCCATTTGAAGCGGACGTCTTTGATGGTGAGCACCGTTATGGAATCGCCTACCCGAGATAGTTGTGTCTGATAACCAATCCATTGTTTACCTTCGCTATTTGATCTTTTGGGGAGAATCTTGATGTTTCGCCAGATCAGAAGCCCTAGGCGAAAGGCGCGATCCAAGCATATCGCAACAATCGACCACCACACAATATACTTGCCTTTCGAGGGGATATGGTGGTAGCTAGCCCATAGCAACAGGACGGCTGACAGAATGTGCTGAAAGACGAATATCTCATAGGCCATGTATCGGAACGGCTTAAAAGACGTGATGGTCATCCACAACAGAATTCCCCAGGCTCCGAAGCCGTATTTGATCATAGGCATGATTTCAAGTTCGAACTCGAGGGAGCCGTCCTGGAGCCAGGAATCGTAGAAGACGAAGCCGTGAACGGTGGCGGTGACAAACATGGTCCGAGCTACCCATCGATGAAGCCAATTTAACTTCTCATAGCTTGTGCCAACGATCGGAGCGATAACGTTAGCTCTAGAAGCTAACATGTAGACGAAGGGCATCTGAGTCGCAGCGATCCAGGCATTACGATACCCAACCCTCTCCATGTAACCCTCGTCTAATGCTCCGTTGCCATAGGCCATCATATAACTGATAACAGCCCAGTATGCAAGAAGTAAAATGATGTGGCCCACAGGTGGCGGTGTCATCCACGATAGGTATCGAATTGGTACGTAGAACTGAGGATAGCTTGCTTCCCTTACTACAGCCGTCAATGTAGCCCATGTTTTTGTGAAATAATTTGCTGGTCTTGTAGGGAACTGCACCGAGTGCACTCTAGCTCTGCGAACTCTGTATATATTGTGTATTAGTTTTGTATCTTTCTAGATACTATAGGTATCTGTGAAGTTATTTGCTCACCTTAAGCAGTCCAGGACCGCATTGACGACGCGGATTATGAAGAAGAACCCAACGACAGCCACGATGAGATACCAATAGACTACGGAATACCACACGTTGGGATTGGTAAGATCGGGTGGCTCGATGTCGCCAATCGGGTCCATATCCATCATATCCATCTTTGCGTGATTTACACCATTCCCTAGTATCCTGGAAAGGTGTAGATATCAACTCGGAACACACCTTACGTAGATGATCGAAGACTAAGCAGAGACCATCGGATAGGAGCGACGGGAGTCTTGCGGGTGCATTGCAGATTCGGTATGTTAGTCAGAGCTCACCCAGTATTTATCCCCAAGTGACGGAAAAAGCGCAACTATGGCTGTATGAATTGTTGATGATATGGTTTCGACTTTGCAAGGTAACCTGACATTGGTGTTGGGAATGCCAACTGGCAATGATGGGAGTAAGAGTGGGGGTCGGAATCGAATACTTGAACATTCGATTCGATTAATGGACAATAGAAACATTGAACCACGTGCAGAAACTTAAAGTACTATGTAGCCTAAGTGAACAGTTGCCCACCTGGGCAGTTGCCCGGTTGCCCTTAATTAAAGTAGAAAATCAAGAGTAAGAGCATTGGAAGTGACGTTGGAAGGTACGATGGAAGGAGAGGTAAGCGGGTGAACTCACCTGGGCATCAATTGATCATGAAAGATCGATCCTGCCACGAATTACATATATCGATATAGTGATACTTAGGCTAAGGTGGGTTAGTACCAGACATATCAGTTGACGCCGACATTTCAAATGTTATGGGTTACTATGTATGCTTGCAGGAGGAGAGCAATATGATAAGATATGTAGCTACCACCGTTCGTCATCTTATGTAAGTTGTTTTGGTGTATACCGGGTAAACTTGAAGGTTCCATGTTGTATTTGATGCATCACAACATCTTGCCGTGTTTGCTTCCATATATCATCATTGTTGCACATAATAGTAGCGGTCTGTCTAGGGGTTGCACCTGGGAAGTTTCAAATTTTGCTTCTATGATGCACCTCCGTATGATACTAGACGTCTTGTCAGACAGTGCCGCAGAACTCAATATTTACGAGCCAAATAGATATGATAATAATGTATTAAAATCCGGTTTACTCTAGAATAGAGACTGGAGGAGTTACATTTCTTTGTAAGTTGATTGAAATACTACTACAACCTGCTCAAATAGCCTCAATTGGCAATCCAAATGCAGGGGCAGGGCTAGAGGACCCGAGAATAGGGAACCAGGTAGGGATTCCCTGTAAACGTGGGGTAACTATCCCGGTATAAGGGTCCGAGCCCTGCCCAGATGGTGATCCTAAGATACCTGACAGGGTCCCCCATTCTTTTACCATGAATGATAACAAGAGGAATTAATTTGATGACTGTGACTTCACTTAGAACAGGTAGACATTCTTCTATATTAGATACCTATAGATGGAATCGAAGAGCCGACATACTATGTAGAGTAGAGTAGTTCTTTCTAAATCTACTCTATATATTATACCGAGGAGGGCATGGCGATATCTCCTATATCAATACCCAGGTACCATTTCGAGTCATTGAATACCTACCTGGTATATACTACTATGTATGTATGTAGGTGGGTGCCTACATATATGTATATATACATGGATTCCATCATCAGCAACGCTACTACAATGCATAGTAGCGATAATATTTAAACTAGGCTTTCAATAACTCGGGTTGGCTTGGATGTACAAGTTTAGATGTCAATGTATATACACTAGGTAGATACCGTTGAAGTCGATATCATCATCCGTGTATATCTCATATAGACAGTGACGGTATTGACGTTGAATACCTTTACACATGCCAGCATGCTATGTAGTGTGAGTGCGTGTATCTTTCATTAATCAAACAGTTGACCTCCTGCTACTGTGTATGTACACATAGTGCAAGCCTACATATGTACCTACATAGGGCATAGTACATGGTAAATTTTGATTGAGACAAAGTGTACGAAAACACTTCAAGCCATCTACCTTCAAGTTGTCACTACTAAGTTGGTATGCATCACACTATCTATCCACAGATACTATGTACATCCATATGTATGTATATATGTACTTAAAGATCCCCTTCCCATCGTCGTCCTAGGAAGGCCGGGATCCTTGTAACCCATCCCTTTCCCATTTACGCATATGAAAGAGAAGGTACGTTGCAATGTTTGATATGCCTACTAACATTTGAACTTAGAATTCAATCCATGGCATGGGGACGTCTAATTAGATAAAATCTTTAATCCTTCACTCTATGTTTCTTCCATCCTTATCTGGACTTCTAACTCCATGTCCTCCCCAATCTAACTTCATACACCTAACAATACAACGAGCATATTATTGATCCCTTCCGCCCGTCTTCTTCCTGTATCCTGTAACTGACACGATCCTACTATATTGCTAGTTCTCCGCCAATTCGTCTCACCTATCGCAGGCTACATCAACAAGTAGGTATTGTGCTATATATCTCTCTCCTCCGATTTCTTCCGGTCATACCGTTCAGGTTTGATACATAAACTGCTCAGGGCCCATCTGAAACTAACTCAACTACCAGAGACCCGACAAGCCAAAACAAACGCAAGCAGTCAACATGCCTTCCATGGTATCATTCGTCACCATGATGCTGCTCTTAGCAGTCAGTATTCACGCCCACTTTATTGTACAGCACCCTCCCACCGTTGGTCCGTTTAAGGACGACGACGAAGGCAAGACACCGTGTGGTGGCTATAATCCCGATATCGACAATGTGAACATCACCGATTTCCACGTTGATGGCGACGTCATCAGCACTCGTCTCACTCACCCCTGGTCTACCTGGCTCTACCGCATCACCCTGGATCCCCATGCCGAAGGTGACTGGACCGAAGTCTACCCCATCGCCAACCAGTCTGGCAAAGGCTTTTATTGCATCCCTGATGTTACAATCCCTCATGAGTTCATCGGCAAGAAGGGTTTCCTCGGCATTATTTCGCACGCTATGGACGGCTTCCTTTACCAGGTATGTCCTCTCGGTCCTACACCATGCATATATCTCTCGCTATGACTAACCACAGTATCATGACCATTTGTAGTGCTCTGGTGTCCACTTCGTGGAGGGGCGTGGTGGCGTGCCGGACGACTGCAAGAACATATCAACTGAGAGCACCGAACCTACCACAGGCGTCTACGCTGACGACCCTCTGTTGTCTGAGCAGCTCAATCCCCACCCCCAAGCCGATGATCCGGCACACGTCGCCAACGTTGCCGTCTCGGGTAAGACCGAGGTTTTCCGGGCTTTCAGTAGCATTTTCGTCGTTTCCTCGCTGATTGTTCTGGGCACAATATTGGTGGTTTGAGATTCCGAGGGAATTGAGACTTAGGGATTGACATGATGGATTTTTTTGCCCCCAACGATGCATTAGTTTTTTACATCAGGTACAAGTTGGCCAGTAACGTGGCGCGATACATTGTGAGCACCTGTATGAAAGCTAGTAGCTGCCGTAGTCATCTTGCAGGATACCCTAGAATAAATTGAATCTTGCGTTTCTATCCCGAGGCCATCTTCCCCTAGCTGTCGTAAATCAATAAGGGTACTAACACTAGCTTCAGTTAATAGTTGCTCACTAACGATTCTCACGGCCACGAAACCTAACCTTTAATCGTAATATAGATTAGAAAACTACCTACCTAGGTAGATGTTGTATCTTGAGTAAAGTGGGTGAGCCTTTGACTTGGTCCCCGCATGCTAAGAGAGGAATGCTTTTCCTGGGATGAGATTGCTCACAGGAGACAAAGGAGCCGTCGGTATTTAAGTCGGCAGTCTAAACAAGGGTTAAGACTCCTTATAAAACATTGTGACTACTTCGAGGCCTTTGGATTTACACCGCAACAATATCGCCAGGCTTGCTGCGACTATCGTAAGTTTTTTCCGGCCCGAGTACCGGGTACCTAATATTTTGACGAGGGAACTGTGTGATATAGGCGTTATCTACAGACGTCGAACAAATCATTAATCTGGTGCAGTGAGAGCCTCATTACTTACGGTGTATGACGTATTTATTCTGTTTATACGTATACTATTCTTATGTACAGGGATGGTGACGACGCAAGTAGGGTATCTCTGCGTAGGTGCTCATACCCTGGGGCGGAGCTTAAGTCGTAAACAAAGGGTCAGGGAAGGAAGAGCCTACAGCGTAAACCGGAATGCAGGATGATAATCCCCCATATTGTCAATCTCTTCCTTGGGACGACTCAGCCTACCATCTCTCTTCCCCGCGTCGCGCTTTCGGTTCTCTACTAACATCCCAACGTACAACACCGTAGCCGCTAACACGCCTAGCCACATAAAGGCAATCGCAGTTCCGTATCCCGTGGGGTATCGCGGGGCCTCTCGCTCCTGGAAGATGACTGCGGCTACGATCCCCGCCAGATTCCCTAGCGCGACCTGGATCGCGGACGAGAAGGCGCGCTTCCAGTGTCCAGCGACGTTGTTTGATAACCAGGCTAACGCCATCGGCGGGCATATGAAGCCCCCGACGGAAACGAGGAACATGGCGCCGTATTTAGCATCACGCGGCAAGCCAGAAAGTAGCATCGCATACCCAACCGTGGAGATCGAGCATCCTAAGACGATGAAACCATAGCGATGTTTCAGCCGGTCCGAGAGATAGGCTACAGAAACCATACCCACCGCCGACGCAGCGTACACGGGGATCGTATGCACCTGCGCCGCGCTGGCTGTCCATCCGAACTCGCGCAGAATCGTCGGCATGAAGAACGTCGTCGCGTACCCGGTGATACCGACACCCATATACACGAGCGCGCCAGCCCAGACCTTCCAGTCGCCTAGGATGCGGCGGTACGCGTACGCGTTCAGCGTGTCCATGCGTGCCACTCCACCGGCGCCGTCGCGGGCGAGGCGGAGTTGCAGAAGTTGTTTTTCCGCAGCCGTTAGGAAGGTGCAGTGCTCCGGCCAGTCGACGATCAGGTATATAGAGACAAGCGCTACGGCGGCGGTGGCTACGCCTTCGATGATGAAGATCCAGCGCCAACCTGCGAGACCGTTGCGCCCGTCGAGGCTCGCGATGGCGTAGGCTAGGAGCTGTGGCTGTAGTTAGCTCAACTCTTAGAATAAGTGGTACGTAGCATTAATTATTAAGCCTTGGTCATCTCCTGCAATGCAGGTGAGAAGTGAGACAATTGAAATAGGGGCTTGGCAGGAGGGAGGGGGGGTTCGCAGGTGGCAGGTCCGCATATGGAAAATGTATCTAAGTAGCATAGAACTAGGAGGAATATTGGAACTTACGCCCCCAAAGGCACCACCGATCACGGTGGAGCAGAAGAAAAAGCTGATGCGGGTCTGGAACTCGTGGCGCTTGTAGTACATGGATGTGAGGTAGACGATGGCGGGCATAACACCAGCTTCGAAGGTGCCGAGGAAGAACCGCAGCACCACGAGCCCCTCGTACGTCGCCACAAAGCCCATGCACATGTTAATGATGGCCCAGCTCAGCATCAGGAATGACAGATAGTAAGAGGGCTTGACTTTGGTGAAGACCATGTTGCTCGGCACCTCGAGCAGGATGTACGGGATGAAATAGACCTGCGAGACGCGTGAGTAAGAGCTATTTCCCTAGAGAAGTAGGTAAACTTACGAAAAGGGCAATATTGAACCTGTTGCCATAGAGGTCGAGATCCTCGGCCATGCCCTGAATGCGGGCATTGCTGATGTTGATGCGGTCGAGGAAGGACATGACGTAAATGACGAACAGAATAGGCCAGACGTGAAGATCCATCTTACGAAGAAGACGGCGCTCGGCGTGGGCATCAAGCGGCCCATCGGGAAGGCTTGTAGAGGCACCGTTGGCGGGGGACGAAGACTTCTCATTGTGTATATTCATGATGGCGGCGACAGGCACAGACTCGACGTCGCGAGTGAGCTCCTCTTCCGACGCGTCGAACGGCATCTCCGAAGATTTGATTTAGTTTGGCCGCGAATTGACACTCATGGAAATATTATTGATGTAAGGAGGAATAGAATTTGAAGAATCAAAAGGGGAAGGCTCATCTACAGCACCAGGTTGATACTGCAGGGTAAGGAAGGAAGGGGAAAGACAACAGTGACACAGCTCAGAGACTAGAAGGGAGATAATCGACGGAGTGTGAAGATCAGACGGAGGTTTTGGCTGATAAGAAGAGGAGTAGGAAAAAAATGAACCTGTACTGGATTAGTTGGATGTCATTGAATTGAGGTTTGCCTGCAGCTACGGCAGTTTTCTATTGATACCTAGGCGTCGAGGCGTAAGTAATATCGTCGTGTCGTCCCCAAAATGGCGAGGTCGGACGCCAATGATTTTCCTTTTTTTTTTTTCCGTAGGTACTTGTACGTCTCTCGATTTGAGGATTTTACGTGCTCATTGCTGATTACATAGTATAGTTAGTATGTGCCGCGTAGATGGGAGGGTGATCTCGCTAGGCCTAGCACTTGAGGCGTCTTTCCTTTCGGCGTATTCTTACATGTAGGGTTAGATCGCGAGATGTTTCGTCGCATGGTGACCACAAGTTCTTAGACATTGCCGTAATGCCCCGGCAATTGGCTACAAGTGGTACCGCCACTGCCATGACCAGGAATGCCTAGCCTCTTAACATTGAAGCAGACCTCGGGAACTACATCCACAATGACATCCATCTAGCTTTGTCCTTCCTAGATTATTGGTAGGTGAAGAAGGTACGATCAACATTGACTTTATACGACCAAACATTGAATGTTGGTGTGGATAGATACTCAAGTGCTGTCCGTACTTACCTACCTTCCTAGTACGCGGATACGCTAGCGTGCCTGTATGTACATATGTAGATCTTATCAAGTTAGCGCGGGGCCACATGTATACCAGGTATAATTTAAAGCTGGTATATTGCATTAATGAAAATATCACAATATAGGGTAACACAAGATAGGCATGTACAAGATCGATCCTGTCTTTTTTCTCGGGGACGAGATGAGTAGTACTAGATATTACTTAGCGTCCAATACTTGTACGATATCGTCAATCTTTACCTGCCGTAGTCCGTATGAGTACAGACTTTGCATACACACAGATCGAGAATATCGAACGAGTTGGTCTCCCCGGTTATAATCAAGGGGCCTGTGTAACAGTAAACCTAAACAACAGAGTCCCGAGATATTCAATCAATCCCTCTCTCCCTTCGTGACGATGTTCTAGAAAAGCTTCCAGTCAAGTTTTACTCAGGAAGGTAATAAGTGAGTGATCGTCCGAGTTAAAAATAAAACAAGAATGACGAGCCTCGCGCAATCCCTTCTATGACTCAGGTAGAGGGACACAGGAAAAAGAAAAGGAAGTTATCAAGAACCGGGGACTAAGCATATGACTTGAACTTCAATAAGGCATACCTAACCCCTTGCCGGAAGCCGAAAGGGTTTACCGTAAAGCTGTCTCGCCTCTTTACCGCTTGTCTCACAAATTTAGCAGCGGCAATTGGTCGAACCCATATAAATCGACTTTTGCTTTTGACTTGGTCTTCGAAATTGTGCAACGTGAATCCATGTATGTATGTAATCCCAGTCCGACGCAGGAATTCAAATCTTGGAACCCAAAAGCTATATAGGCGAAGTATTTACGCGACTACATAGTAGTAACTATAACATCGAACATTTGAACTTCTTGTAATGGTACATATCAAGTAATGCGAGATTGGCGATTGGCAATGGCAACTGTTAAAATTGGTCTCCTGTATGCTCCCGGCTGCAACGGTTAGAAACGTTAAGCTGTACTATCTATAAACGGCTTCTAGTATTACATAGTATGTTCCACCAGTTCCTGATACTTGTCTCACTTAAGAGGTTATTTAGAAAGGGAGGGGGCGAATCAACCATTTTTCTTTCCCCGGACCGATCTCCATCTATCACCTGGGGCATTCCCAACCAAGACTCCATTGTGGCTAGACTCCTCCGAAAGTCCATACCTTGGGATGTTAGCTTACCTAGCCAGTTAAAAGCATCACCGAGATCATCGTGGGTAGGGATTGGATGATGAAGGTTGGTTAACTATAGGTACTTCTCCCAGCAAAGTTATTGTGTATTAATGTTGATGCATCAATTGCATAGTATCAAATAGGCGAATCGGAAAGAAGTGGCCTCACCTGGAGCGGATGCTCACTTCTACGTTACACATACTCACATCATCATCAACTGATACTATAATAAAGCATCCAAGGTAAGGGATCCACTGGTAGATCAAGGGTACTAGATGTCCATCCGTGCTAACTATGCTTATATAGAAAGCGCGATCATCTACCGACACTCACCATTATACGATATTGGTTACAACAGCTAGCACTGCCCAGGTGGTATCATATCCGGCCGTGGTATAAAGTTTACCGGGGACGAGTAGCAACAAAAGACTAACAAGCTGCTGGACCTTATTCACTATCTATCTTCTATATCTATATATTCAAGAATCCATGAGGTATCACATTGCCTTTCCGCAAGATCGTCAGTTGCATTTAACTCGCTCCTCATCCTATACCCTAGTGGAGGAAAGGTATATATCTGGCACTCGGGCACCGGTGTGTCCATTGGTGATATATCATCTATCCTAACTCATTTCACAACCTTGGGTTGGTCTTCCCACGCCTGATTCTATTCAGAATCAAGACTTATCTCATATTCCGCGACATCGAGTTTACTATGCAATTTCAACTTCAAACCCCTCTGAGAAGACTATAATTGCCTCCCGCAAGCTCATTCTGACCTCCCCCAATTCCACCGAAATGCCGCACATCGCAAGATATGATTCGGTTCCCAAGGACCCATTGCACTATGAAAGCAATGCTGGAATGATATATATTCCTGCGGTTGTATTCCTCGCAATCTGTCCCATTATTGTTGGCACCAGGATCTGGTCACGAATAGGCACCGGAGGAAAACTCGGTCCGGACGACTACACTATTCTAGTATCACTCGTAAGTCGAGACCTGACGAGCCCCTGGATATACTTAGTATCCCATACAAATGCACTGACGTTATAAATACAAGGGGTTTGCCTTGGCATCGGGTGGGATCATGCTCGCTGCTTGCCATTACGGTTACGGCAAACACTTGGCTAGTCTTTCAGCAGCTTACCAATATCAAGCATTCAAAGTGTGTTACATAAATCAGCTCCTCTAGGCCCCCAAATTTCCGGGAAATCAAACTGACGAGATACCCCTGAATACAGTACTTCTACCTCTGCCAAGTAACGTATAAAGCATGTATCAACTTGACGAAGGCATCCATTCTGTTGCTTTACCTCAGACTTTTCAGCAACACAAAATGGCTGAGGTGGGCCTGTCGTTTCATGCTGATGATCGTGGTCATGTACTGCATCGCTTCGGTCACGGCGACGATTTTCCAATGTACGCCAGTGGCTAAAGCGTTTGACAAAGGCCTGAGGGGTACCTGCATCGATAATGGAGAGTTCTGGTACGCAAATGCGGGCTTCTCTATCGCGACCGATATTATCATCCTCCTTCTCCCGATGCCCTTGGTCTACGCCCTGCAAATCCCCAGGGTTCAAAAGGTTGCGCTGATCATGGTCTTTGCTCTCGGTGTCTTGTATGGTCCTAACAGTACCCCCAGGCGGGGGATGCGGTTGCACTGCTTTACTAACGATAGATGATAGCGTCGTCATCACTTCCTGTCTCCGAGTCACAACCATTGACCTTCAAGCGACCACGCCGGATCCTACATACGAGATTTCTTCCACCATGTGGACTATCATCGAAATGAATGTGGCTATCGTCTGCGCCTGTCTCCCACAGATCCGGCCGTTAATAGTCAGGTGGTTCCCTAAGCTGATGCCCGCCTGCTACTCCAACCCGCAAGAACAGCATAGCAAGCGAGCCATTTACACTGGCAACACATCTAGGTCTTATCTCAGCAATAACAGCCGAAATTATCCAAAACCGGAAGAAGCCAGATGGACACGTATGAATAACGGGCATAACAGTGCGAACGTATCGAACTTCCGTAAGGGTGAATCCAATAGTTCAGAAGAATACATGCTACAAGATAATAGGGGGCTCCAGATACAAAAGACGGTCCAGTACCAGTACACTGTCGAGTACGTACCAGATGGTAAGACGAACTCGCACAGTTGAGCCGTGTCAAGTACTGTGAATAAAGACGCGAGTTGAAAGCAGAGACGGGATTCTCATGCGACATATCTTCCCTATTAACTTTCCCAGAGCTATAAAGGAGCTTTTATTTCAGCCTAATTTGCGAGCATGTTCATAGCGAGACCTTTTACAACAGGCCATGTCCACTAATAAAAAATGCGGTATCAGAGCTAATTTTTTATTCATATTGATCCGATCGTCCAGCTGCGTAAGTAATAGCAAAGGTTCGTTTTACATAGTCTCTGTGGTTCTAGCGCCCCAGGCACCCGTTTTCGTATGTTATTCCACATGTATGCTTAGGTAGGCTCTATTTAGGCTGACACTGTGCCATGGCGCACCTGACGATGGGAACTCTAAGTTTAACTTGGAAGGCAGAATTACACATTCGTCACTCAGGGAAGGAATTCATCCGGTGGCTATCCTAGCTGAGCTGGATACAATGGATAAGACCTCGTAGCCTCGTATGGCTTTTCAATTTCCATCCACGCACGCCTGTATATCAAATAGGACCTATTATTGTAGAATTCATATGCATACCTCGAGAGTCTAGTTATACGAATGATACTTACCTACATATGTAGGTAGGCATATGATACGAATAGAAACGCCACACAGTAGTAGTCTTACATTGAAGCTGTTATGCCGCTCGCACGTTTTAGATTATTCATTCAAGTAAGCCGTAAAGGGTGCTAGCCTCGTACAAGAGAAAAATCTCATAGTCGTGACTCATGTTTATCTCCATGCTCATTCGTCGTTCCTGTTGTCCCTCCCGAGCGCTCTAGCAGGGATGGGATTAGTCCCAACGGTCTCCGGCGTTGTATCACGCCTACGGCGGGTAGGTACAAGTAGCTAAACTCGACCAAAAAAACCGTAAGGCAGTCATGACAAGTGGTTTTTACAAAAGGACAATACAAGCCACACCGAGCTCTACCGAACTGTACGGCGAAGCGGTCATCGGCATGCGAGTTTCAGCATCGATGATGCGAGGCCCTTTGCCGATACAATACACTTTCAATCTGAATTAGTCAGATATCCTTCGGCAGTGAACAGTACAATCAGCTGATACGTTTCACCGGTCAGGGGAAGATCTGTTTTCTGTTCGAGTCGGTTAGGTTGACCCAAGCCCGGTATAACGACTCCAACATCTATCTTGACGCTTTTGGACGCGTCGGAGGCCCAAAAACCACAACGTATGCAAATAAGACGTTCAACATGCAGGTAATCCAGTACTGGCGTTAATAGATGGGAGAAATCAATCAATAAAAGCGACAGGAAAATAAGATGCGAAGGATCTAAAGACTTAATTACTTAGAGCACTTGAGAAGTAGGAATTATGACTAATTAGGAATGAAGTAAGAAGAGGGAAGTAATACTGTAATAAATATTAATACATAATTAAGAGACTACTATATTGGACCAACTGACCAACACGGCATGGCCTAAGATGGCGTCACGAAATAGGTTAAAAGGTCATGCAGCCTGGCAACGAACCAATCAAATGTGCTAATTGAGACGTTAGACAGTTACGAAAAGGGGTGGGGTTCGGGCGACGTCCAATCAGAGGCGAGATGGACACCTGTGTCTTCTGGGCTAATTAATGGAAGATTGAGGCTGAGAGGTTAAAGCTGGGGCTGGATGGGGGGCTAGCTAATAATACGAGACAAATCGATAAGCTTGTATGGATTCGTTCGCATCCATTGGTCTATAGCCCGTGGGATCTCTTAATGATGATCTAAGCGCGAGACTTCGTGAGGCCTCTCTCCCTGCCATACGGGTATTCACTTACCCACTTTCTGTCTAGCCTCCACGCGACAGAATAGTAACGAGACCGGACTAACACTCTAACAGTAACAAGAGAGATCTCTGACGTCAAGAATGGTCAGGTACAGAGCCGTAATTGTAAGGTTCTGAGATGATATGTATGATTCAGGTCTACTAGGGTCCATAACTCCATAACAATACGCAGTAGGCTCGTTCCCCGGCCATATACTGGAGTTGCTAATCTAGGAACACGATCCTTTAGTAACCTCATTGGGATCCCCCCATGATCTTCAACAACGTTCTTGCATACCCGCCGCAAATCGCAGATCCATCACCCACAGCTAATACAGAATACCGCCAAGGACGACTCGCTGGAAACGACAAGACCAAATATAGACACGAGACAGGTTCAAGTCCTAGTCGTCTATATTTCCGAGCTTGTCGCCGAACTAACACCCTATGTTAGTGATGGGCTTCAATATGAAACTTCACAGTCCGTAATGGCGAGCGTCTTTCGGAACCGGAGCCGTCAGGCTATCTATGAAATAGCCAAAAAGTGCCACCTAATATCAAAAGAATAACCGAATTTTCAGGGGATCTATAGATATCCCGGATCCACCCCGAGAAAATCTCGTGTTAGGATATACTCGAAACTGTGTAGTAGCCGAGTACTCCGTCTGTAAATGGTGTTGGCATGTGGAACAGCTCAGGTTGTATTAAGTGATGGCCAAGGTCTGATACTATAAATCCGTAGAATATCTACCTATGAACAATAAATCGGAATACTTTGGGGTAAAGGAACGGACCGAAATTGAGTTCCAGGCTGGCGGGTTCAGCCCTATGGCTTGCGTGTTATAAGTCTCACTCCTCAGGAAAAGTCACGCTTTCTAGAACGTCAGCTTACACGAATATAACAAGGCTAGTACACAAGAGAGCTGAAGCTCGGTCGATACATCTAAGTAGCGAGGGGGGTACTCCTAGACCCCTTGATACTCGGGAGATCTGATCAGGCTTTCTTGGACCCGGATAGCCTATAATATTATAGATATCGATCTACCTGGCCAGACCCCCTCCCTATACCCCCTATCGTCGATAACAACACGACCCCGAAACGGAGGAGCAAATTATACATTTGTAAAAATTCGTGTCTGATATAACTCGCGCGAGAGGCGTGAAACTTCCTCCATCGACACCTCGAACTGATCAACTCGAAAACTGGTCTTATTCAGTTCTAAATTAATCGCCTATACCGGGTATCAACTTCGTTCGCGATGCACAAGACTACAACTAGAATCTATCCATATATCTATCAAACGACGTCGACGAGAATTGAGCCAAAATGTCCAGCAACGCGTCTTCTATCAACCCGAGCAGTTTATCAGGAAGCCCTTCACCACGCCTCTTCCAGTCATCTCCTAATCCAGTCCAACCATCGCCTTGTTCGAGCTCCTTGCGGCCTAACGACATGCCTCAATTTATCTTCGTCGAGCTCCCTAGCTTCCGCATAAAAAATGCTAACGGACATACCGTTCGGCTCAACTACTCGCAACTAGGGCTCGTAGGCGCGTTATACCAATTCGTGCGCAGTGGGCTCCGAAGTAGCGACCAAGTCGACCTTTCGGCATCACTCCTCTTCGCAGACGGTGAAGCCGATCTCTGGACCGCTATCTCCGGGTCGGGGGACGGCAGCCACCACCCTCACGCCGAGGAGAACATGCTGATGTCATACTTCCAAGCCTTCGACTCTCCGGGATCGTATCCCATAGTCGACGCCATGCTCCTCCGCCGCGGCGAGCCATGTAGTAACTGCGCAGGCTACTTCAACCTCGGGGGTAAGCAACTGCGGCCCTCAGACGGTACGCCCGCGTTTCGCGCCAAGTTCACCGCACGGAGTGACCGATCCTACACCCCCGTATTCTATCTCGCGCGGGGCCTCGACTCTACACAGCGCGCCGCCCTCTGGATGCAGATCGCGCAGATGCGCACCGACGAGCCGGGCGTCGTGGTCGCGTCCCGTGCCGATGTGCCCGTGGGGCAAGCGTATTATGTTCTCCATGACTCGCTCTGGTACGCGATTAATGGCCAGGAGAGCATGACGGATGGCCAGATTGCCGAAGCAATTGCGACGCAGGGCGTGCTGCCTACGTATTGGGTCGGGAGGTAATGTGATTATTATAGTTCAGGTAAGTCGAAGATCTAACGTTCGACCATGACATAACTAATCACTCAGGTGGTTAGAATCCGTTTCCCAGAGCATTAAGAAGGCCACTTTCTAATTTGTTTGTATACTTCTTGTATGGTTAGACTGGAACAAAAGGAATAAAAGGGGCTGGATCCCCACAAGCGGAAAGAAAATTCGGGCTATAGATGAAGAAAGGGCGTTGTAGGACTACTTGCCATGCCAGTATATTCCTTTTCTCTGTATTATCGCTATTGTAACACTTCATAGGGCACAAAATGGATCAGTTAGATAGACTGTAGGATAGACAAAAGACTGGATTTAAGTATTAAGTATACATGTACAACAAGCCGGTCCATTATATCCGGCTTCACCAATTTCCGTAGCTTCTTACGTATTTGAGAAAGAAAGGAAGCGTAAAGCAGGATAGAATTAATTTGATAGAGCAGACAATATAAATGGGAGATTCTCTGCTACGCAGTACGGAGGCCCGATAAACAGGATCCGGTAGTACGATGGAAAATACCCCAGAGAGAGTCCCGGTGTTATATACCCGCTTCTATGTCGAGCGAGAAGGGCTTTAAGAGTATTACGATATTGTCCAACCGAAAAGAGCAACTAGAGTTGAAAATAAGAACCATGGCGCCAACAATCCAGCAACTTTACTTCTAAGTAGGAGAAGAATCAAACTTCCTACAATTTGCATTACATCTTCATTTGAATCATGTGTATGTTATAAACAATGTTGAAGTAAGGATAGACCGCATGTTCAGGATAATGCGATAATGAACCCCTTTTTGGGAGCTATAGTCGATATAAACTCATTCCACATGGGATATCCCCAACTAACATGATCTATGACATATCTACATAGGTATATGAATAATAGAGTATATAAAATATACATCTAAGTTTACTTAGCTAATATATACAATCACTATTAGCCAGGCGCCGCAAAACTCTAAGATTCAAGTGTCCTAATTATTTTCTACGTCTATTAACACCTGTTATCCCTCCAAAGCCCACTATAGTCTCCGAGGCTCGATAGTGAGAACCAAATGTATGCGGATATCAAATACCAATACTAATCCTTTATTCATAGATACAACTTATCACATGTCAATTATCTAATTTAGGCGTGGCAACAATGATATTACGTACCCTCACAATACGAACACCAAGAGTATTGATTGTTCTAACTCCAGCGACCAATCTTTTTAAGGGAGTGGCAAGCCTGAAACTGTCTGTATACGTTTCCCATCTCATACTGTACCTATTCCTCTTCGCCACCGTCAGATACGATCACTTACATGTTACCCCTGGATAGAAGCAAGCAAGCCACTATCGCCAAATTACATACCTGGTAGTCTAGACAGTTATATAGATAATTTAGCGCATGAATGGACCCTTCACACGACTTTGGCGCCAGACTACTGCAAGCATACACATACTATGTACCCATCGTGAGGAGTTTACTCCTCATCTCGACAACCCCCGCTCCTTGGCCGTGAGGGAAAGCGACTACAACAATGCTGATGGTGTGGCGTTTTACCATCTTGATAGTTCCACTAGCCAGCGGCAAAATATATATCACGCAATAATCAAAGAAAAATTCTGTTTGTTCAGCACTATTAATGCATACGATATAGTACGAGCCATACTGGTACAAGATATAATTCTGAACTAACAGATATCGTACCAGTTCTCGTACGAATTGGGGCTAGCTACGGGTGCTTTCGTAAGACGAAAACAGCATATTAATACAGATAACGGACAATGTAGTACATGCACGTGGAAGCAAACGTCGTCTCTATTTGGAGGTTATTTGGAGAAATCTTCCATTAAGGGGCACGCCTTAAATAGTAAAATGGATACCCCAAGTTAGTTACATCAATATCCTTGACAACTATTTTCTCTATCATACATGTATGTCTCCCGACGCTTGGAGAAGAAGAGGCCTCGCCTATACACTAGACTCGAAGCTAGGGCATGGCTACTTGGGAGGCATAGTAACTCACATGATATCTTTATAGATGTGGATAGGTCTAACCCGGTGTGAGACTTTAAACCTTTTCCAAAGTTACTAGTATTCAAATCTGAAGCGTTGCCGTCCTGCACTATCACGGATAACCGAGACCACGGGATGGAAAGGGTAACCGCATCCCGCGAGTCCGGATTCTCGGCTTACAAGTTGGGTGACAGCAGAACGTCTCATGGCGGGTTACTATATACCCCTGACGATCGAATCATATCTCAAGATGGCACGGACCAGCTCTTCATGCATCGACATATCTAGTTGGCCGAAGTAAGCAAGTATACTCCTAATACTCAGTATGTCTAATGATGTCTTTTGTTT
Organism: Hypomontagnella monticulosa; assembly: GCA_902825475.1. Lineage (NCBI taxonomy): Eukaryota > Fungi > Ascomycota > Sordariomycetes > Xylariales > Hypoxylaceae > Hypomontagnella > Hypomontagnella monticulosa. Next base: position 77,045 of record CADEBF010000011.1, on the reverse strand, counting down.
CCCTATGGTAGGCTTGCTGGACCTTTTGTCAGTGTAAATTATTGAGAACACCCATACGATTCGCCCTTATCCCAAACTCTAACATTGGGGACGCATTGCTGGTAACCAATCGCGTCGACGTAGAAAGCTGGATCATGATCGTGGAAACCCAACATTGTCATGCATATCCTTGGAGTCTGGGGTAATTTCCGTTGAAATCACAGGAGGGATTCCCACCTCGGTTGATATACCGATGAGCTCAGACGAGGGTATTGCGTAACCTCAAGTGCTGGGAACGTGTCTCGAATCGAAATGCTGGTCGTTACCCCAGACCCATCTGCAATGAAGCCCTGGGATCCCGGGGAAATGAGTATAGCATACGTCTTCAGCGAAGGTGTAGGCACTGTACTAACCCCCGATGACATGCAGGATTGGGATGTGGAGAGAGAGGTTAGCATAGAGGGCGCCACTAGCGTCGACCGACCGATCCGGGGAAGAACAAGGTCCAAGCCCAGCCTAGGTCCAGGTCTGGCGGTTGACCGTGTCCCGTTCCTTCAGATTCACCGCTACTTCGACTGGGCCAGGAAATCAAGTCTATTTTCCCAATTAACGATTAATTTAGACAAAAACCAGTCGTATGATTGAATTATCGAGTTGCGATTATGCGTAGTTTCACCAAGAGTGATCCTGCGCACTTATGCTTGGCCACATTTCTCTCTGCAGAAGGTCACCTGGCCACAATCCTCTGCGGAGCTGACGACATTAGTACGAACAGCCGATAACCATGTGGCGTGGGCGTTGGGCGGGCTAGCGAATCATGAAGAAGCGTTGCACTGCGCGACTGGACGATACCGAAAACTCGGAGCAATGCATCCGGCGTGTCGCACGACCGCGACTTTACCAAGACGATCACGGAACATAAGTCTGTTTTCTATTGCTCGGCTGCATTGCACTGCTCAGCCAATGTCGAGCGACACACAAGAACCCGTGTTCTAGGGATGGGATTCTGGATGCGATACTTTTGCCCATATCCGTGGTGTATCGTAACACATGGTGTCCCAAAGGTAGGCGCTTTTCGTTCAACGGAAACCACTCGGATGATCGGTCGGTTGCGATTGAACGACACTGTGCGAACAACGGTCAACTCCTGATCCATCGTGGAGTCGGCGCTGTAACACAGAGATCGGATCTCTCGTTAGACGTAGTTGTACCGTCATGATTATGTAGTATTCCCTTTTCAATGGCTACGGGAACGACCATCGGTAAATAGGTGCACATACCGTGAAACTATTGTTCTGAAGCAAGTCCACCCGGACCGATGTGCGGCGAGATCGGGCTTGATGATCGGAGCTCTCTCCATTTGCGCGCTCGGAACCACGAGATCGGGAGCATGAATAACCTTATCGGACCCGTTCCTAATTAGTAGTCTGCCAAAAGATCCGCGGAATCGTCAAGGTGCCAAGCACGCACGCCCCTGACAAAACACGGGTGGCTAGCCCTGAGACTTCGTAACTTCACGATGCGAGTAAGCATAAACTCCGGTTTAGACTAGCCTCATCCCCCCGTGGGACTGGTTCACTTTAATCTGTATTAGCGCTCGTGACTTTGGTAAATCCGCTTTATTAGAGATGGGGGAATTTTTTTGGCTGGCGTTTCCATGTTAGGGGGTAGTGGCTTATTAGGAGCTTGGATCTCGTTGTAGATATCGATCCCTCAGCAATACGCCCGATGACCGTACGACTCAACCAAACAGACGCTAGGCTAGACCATTTCTTACGGTATTAGCGACGATCCGGTAGTGCGAATAAGACGACGTCACATCGTGAGAGTGATCCGTCTACATAGATAGGTAAGCCAAGATTAGGAGGAAGAAGGGGGGTTTTTTTTTTATTTTTTTCTTGCCTTTGTGGGAAGTTGGGTTAGGTTTAGCTGTTTTGACATCATTTCTTTAACATTTCTACATAGTAATCATTGTCTTACCATGACGGCCTGTGGTCCTCGTGTCGACACCTAAGTAAGCAACTCATCGAATACCGCAACTAGGACTGGAGTTCGGAGATAGACCGTATACTGTAACATATCGAGTATTCTGTAATTAGATGGATAATAACACTATCAGTGTGAGACATCGATCTCGATTCTGGACTGACAGATATCACCCACGCAATTTACGTAACGAAAGGTCACTACTTACCGCGTGTAACCTGTTCAGAACCATTAAATTAATGAAAGCGCTGACGGCGTGGATATAGTCTTAGCCAAAAGACATAGGTATACACAATGGTAGGAGGATGGAAAGCTGGGAATAGCCTCAGCGCTGCTCAAGCTAGGCATGATAATCAATAATATTTTGGGCTGTCTAAATCTGGCCTTCCGACATCCCGAAGGATGAAAGTACTTAGGTACCTAAGATGGGAGACCCGATGATCGACACGGGCATAAGCTCCTTCGTCCCATTGGAGCATGGGACCCTGTCATTGCCTAGCTTGGAAACCCGAAATATTGCAGATTGCGGTCCAAGAAGTCTATCGTGGGTCTGAACGGCACTGCGAAATTAAACTCGATACGATGTATTCCGTACCATGTAAAAGACTTGCCGTAGGGTAGTATGCCCCCCTAGCCCCCCCTTGCTTCTGAGGTACACAGCTTCAGTACCAGAGAACAGATTTCCGCAACAGCAGCAACAATATCGGTGATATGGACTGGTATTTTTGAAATGCCTATCTCAGTTGAACGGAATTAAATATCGATGTTATCTATCAACGCAACCACATCGTTACACAGCTTACGACGAGGTAGCTCTAGATTTCACAATGCCCGTCGTTCAACATTGCACAACATACTGCGACATGCACTCCGTTTATGGGATATAGTTCTCGCCCTATGGATAGAGTATAACTATGCGGATGATGAACTATCCCCAGCCAATACCCACAAGCAAGTGTGAAATGTAACGGATGACAAGGCCTGTGGTAGGTAGTATGCGACGAAATGTTGCTACATGGACCACAATCACATGTCTCCTGCAACTCGCTGCGCAACATACAACACCATCCTGGGAAAATAAATGCGCAGGCAGGTATATAACAAGCGTCCCACCAAGATGCATGCTTCCCTTGCTATCGGTAAGCGTATCAATCAGAGCCCGAAGCCGCCCCAGCTATCAATATATTCTTCGGGCCTACTCAAACACATGCAGACGGCTATCTCAAGTTCCATGGGGAAATCAATGCTATGCAACGAAATATTCTCACTCTCCGAGATCTGTGTTCTGTATTCTGTGCTCATACAGGAAACCCACACGAGAAGAGAGCCGCACGCGACACTAAGTTCAGCAGACAGACGGTTTCAGAATTGCCCATATTGTCTTGTTGGGACTGCTGCTTAAAAGTTTTTTTTTTTTTTTTTTTTTTTTTACCTTTCTACGATTCTACGATAATATAGTGTCTGAATTCCTAGTAAGCGCTAGACCAAGGGGGAAAATAACCCCAATTCGAAATTGGAAAATCGTTCTTGAGGCGGTGTGTCGCTAGGTAGTCGTAATAGAACCGGGTAGACCCGTACGGTCGGTTTTCGGCTTCAGTAACCGCTCACATCTACGACGAAAGATCTCATCTTTTTGTCACATGGTGGATTGTTATCAGCCCTACATGAAGAAGATTGGGGCTAAACAGCAACGGCCATTCATAGAGGAGCGGACGGATAATCATTGCTGTTGGGAGTACGTCCATTCTTTCGTCCCGTCTCGTTTCGGCCCGCTTTGCGACTACTAGTACGGACGAGCCTCAACCTAGACGGATCTCGTGTCTTGACGCACCAAGCGCCATGATCGCCGCGAAACCTCACCACTGTTTCTCATCAGGACTTAGATACTACCTAAGCTTGGTTCCCCCGGGCTGTGTGGTAGCGAGCTACCTATCTGAGATTACTCACGCGTCCGTAACTGCATTATATGCAGATGCCACCGGGTCCCTGCTTGTGGCTTATTCGGGATGTTGTTCTCATATAGAAGATGTTATCAAATTTGAGACTTCGGCCAGCTCCTGGGTCTTGGTTACATTAGCTTGGCGTCCTAGCGTCTGACAATTTATCATTGGTCTTCGGTAGTCGCGGCGCCGAAGGGAATTGCGCTTCTCTATTCGATTCATCCACCTATTGAACCCCGCTCTTGCTGTTACTGTACCCTGTCTCATTTCTCTATAAGATGAGGGCCTTTGGCGCTGTTGACGGCGGGATGTCGTCATCGTCCAGGCTCTTATGAGCTTGCGGCGGTATTGCAGGTACCTAGCCAGAGTCCATCCCCATGGAGAAAGCGTCGCTGTTTCGAGGATATCGCGACTGGGGAGCTGCATGGGGCTTCTCTAGGTGCGCACCAACGGTCTCCACGCGGTCCTATCGCGTTCAATGTACGGTACCTACCAATGCGCGAAAGTGACTTCGAGATCTGGCGTGTTGGTTGGTGATCGTTTGTTACGGACTAAGGGGGAGGGGAATAGGAAGGAGTAAGGAGCCCAAAGGTTTGGAGTCCACCCTCCCTCCTCCTGCGATATTATACATTGAACCGAGCTATGGGAGTCTGACTAGATTGTGGGATCAAGGCATGCCTATTTCTTGAGATGACCCGGAGAGCATATGGGGGCGCCGCGCAACGTACCTTCCGAAAGTCCCATCCGAAGTTCAGTATCAATGCTAGTAAGTGTAGGATCGATCTACTCCGCCTATCTTTGGCATATGAGGAACCACAATTCTCGCAGCACGCGACGATGAACCCCCTCGAGACATCTTTCAACCAACAGAGTTGTACAGCATAAAAGTGCGAAAGGAGCAATGTACGAAGCGAATAATAAACACATGGATCTAAGCGAGAGACCAGACCCAGACGGTACATAATGAAAGGCATTGATTGGCTGCTGGCTGAGATGTGAGAGATCGTCACGAGGATTGTTGCTCGCCGCCGCCACCCTTGTCTTTGAGGATGCTATATACAGACTTGTATTTCGTATATGATCAGCATTGAGCCTCTGTTCATCCATAACTTCATGTCTAGAACAGCATTGCCAGGATAGGTACGTTGTCGATAATTTCGTCAGCATATGATTGATGCAGATATCCTCATTACATATTGTGCTGTGACAGAAACCACGCAAAAGGAGGATGCAGGTGTCCTAAGCACGTTGGGCCATGCTAGCAACTTGATGGGTGATACTGTTGTTCACTACTCTATCCCTTCAAGCGGTCTATCTTTGGTCTATTATAGCGGGCTTTCATAAGATTTCACCTGAGCAATGGAATGATAATTCATTCTGCTTAAAATGGAGAGGATGCAGATGCTGACATTTATATTTAATTCTTCAATGAACTTCGACTGCCTTTCTCATACTAACCCCTGATAAAGTGAGTGGACAGTGCTAGTGGTATGATATGCTATAGAAGCGATCGATATCGCTAGCACCACATTTACACACTTCTAACAGGGTGTGGGTATGAAAAGCGGAACAAGAACCGCGTCTAGAATACCTAGGTACGGTACAGCTTCACCACAAACCATGAACTAGTCGAGAGTCATTCAAAGATGCGTTATTCGTATCAATATCCCTTTGCCTACGTATTTCTCGGGTTACGAGACAAGACAATTCGTCAGCCTCATCACCGACTTACTATTCATGTTTATTGATGATACCCTCCAGCCGGTGAGACTTTAGGCATCAAATTTATGAATGATAGCGTAGACCGAGTGGCGTATCTGGTCTCGGGCAGCTCACCCATGCATAGGTAGGTATGTGGCAATATGTATTCATGCAGGATATTCCCTAAACTATGGGTGATCCTCACCTTGTTAAAAAAAATGCTGTCCGGGGATGAAAAGATAGCATACCAAGAAGACGCACGCCCCAACCTGGGGAATAAACGGATCGCGGAAAACAAGTCGGCGTCAAATAAGGGATGCTTCATCCCATCCATATCAGGCGAGGGTGGGAAAAATCTCTGCCAGCGGGGTAGTTAAGTCACGGTAGCGTATGCTTTAATAATTTAGCATGTGAGCCTAACATCTCCTTGTACATAACAGACAGATGTGCACACCGTCACGGCCAAGGCATGAATATAAGACGACGCAAGATAGGGTTGCTTTCAATGCATCTTGGTAGTAAAAATGGCAAATAAATGCGTCGATCACAACACTAGAGGAACGAGGGCGCCGAACGATTGTTGCGCGACTACATAGTATTTTGAAGCCATTGTAGTTGAAGACATACGAAAGGACCTAGGGACCTTGAGGGATGGACCCTAATAACGCTATTTCAAGGGTTCTAGGGTCCTTAGAGAGGGGAGAAACAAGACTAACAGGAATTGGGAATCATTCCGTCGCTATGAAAATTGGAAAATCGACAGATGTGTATCGAAAAGTAGGAGGATTGTCTCATCGATGAGGGCAAGCTGCATAGCGAGGGATTCGTAAAGGAGGGCCGTTCTCGGAGTTCCTTATCTAGAAAACCACTCCCTCGTTTCACGCAACGTATCGAGATGGGCCGGGACACAATTTTCGGACGACGTTCGAGAATGTTTTAAAAATTTCGGCCTCGTCCGTATAATGTATTATACGAAGGGAGTGTAGCCGCAAACAGACAATGAAGGATGTGGTGTGGAATAGTGTATTATTAAAATATAAAAAAAAGTTTGTCTAGAATTGCCGGCACCCGAGAGAACATTCCCAAGGCTTTAAAGGATGATCGAATCGTGAAGGTCTAGACTGAAACCGTGGCTGGGCATTGTAGATCAGACTGAAGAATCTGGGACGATGATCGTGTAACCAAGCCGCGAAGCCAAGGCTTCCAAGGCTTATAGGTCTGGACCGGACATATCGGGAGTGCTACCAAGCCGCTGTCTTTAGAGCTCTAGAGGCCAGAGCTGACAGGGGGACACATCCACAACAACAAACAAATTTCCTGTTCGCACTCAACGTCGCTTCGAAGCAGCATAGTAACGTAGGAGGCTTGCTCGAAACGCTCTCTTTCGCTCCCCAGAATCAGAATCGGGCTAGAGCACCATCCCCCATTGACTACTCCGTACCCCAACCTTTCTCGCCTCGAATGTCAAGCTACAACATGGAGAGGAAAAAATTTTCTTTTGATACCTTTCGTAGAGCTCGCTTATGAGTGGTGGGGGACTCGCGCATTTTCTTGTGTCAGCTCTTTGTCGGTACCCTGTCGTTAGTCGCAAGGATAGGACTAAAGCTATGGCCAAAGAGTGGTCCGTCAACAAAAACGGGGATGGGTAGCATTGATTCGCAGAGCTACTGTAGCTCGGTAGAGCCAAGACGACGTTGCCAGTAACGAATCAGGAGATGTGACGCTGACTTTCTTAGCAAAGTATGTATTCGTACTGTACGGTGGTGGTGGCAGCTTTCGATATTGTGGTGCACCTACTACTATGTATTTCGCTGACCGGAGCGTTGGAAGCGAAGATAACAAAGCGCCCAGGAGATGGGCTAGGCCGGTAAGCATGCAACAACGTGTGTAGCATCACCAACGCCACGTAACCGTTATAGATATGAGAGATTTGATAGCGATATCGAACTATTACCTTTCCATAGAGCTACTCAGCGGGTTTGAGATCAAATTAATTAACTATCGAGTGGTATCTTTAGATGAAGGACACTCGGCATTCAGGCAACGACAATACCAAAATCTCACAGTGGACAAACTACGAGGCTCTGCTGTGCAAGGGGCAAATTCGTCAGCCACCATTTGATAAACGACAGCACCTGCAGCTTGACAAAAATGTCGACCTGTAGGTAGGGCGACGATAGGAGGGGCAAACGGGTAGCCGAAGGCGCCGGCGCCTCCTTTCCAGGCGCCTTAAATGCAGTATGCATGAGTAGCACGATCGCGTGCGTGTGATATGGAACCTTAGCATGTAGATTATCAACTGGATGTCGTGATCTTGACAGGCGATGAGTAATGTTATATGTTATCTCCGGCTGAGGCGAAGCCTTGCGTGATGTATGTATGCCAGCCACTTTGCCAGCCGCACCGCTTGATGAAGCCAACACAATTTTTTTTTTTTTTTTAATTTTTATATCAATTATATATTTCATTATTTCCTAAATGGAAACATACATACCTACATATTCCACCTTCCCTTTTTCCATGGTCGCACGAAGCATGTGTCCATGGCAGGCAAGGAGTTGCGACAGCAGCCACAGGGAATGCAGGGACTGCAAATATACCTCGACTATTCGATACCATTGGCTAAGAGCATCTAAGAGCACCTAGGAGACGGTTATTTAGCGTGATGCTAAGAGTCAGAAGCCGCTGGGAGCTGAATCTATAGTAGGTTTCGCGATAGAGAATTAGTCTTGGTAGTCTTGGTTAGCACGATGCTACGAAACCAAAATACTACTCAGAATAATGCGTATTGCGCGTCGTGCCGTAACTTGACACCGTCGGTAGCCCCCGCTGGCGATATCAAAGGTACATCAGTTCACCGTGTATATTGAGTTCAGGTGAGGTGAGGTATCATATTCATTAGGTAAGTGATCAATGATATGACATGCTAGTAATGAGCCAAGCTCTGTAGGCGGAATTTCATCATGTTTATTCGTAAACCTCGTAGGGTAGGATAGATCGAGGCTATAGATAATGACACGCCACGCTATGTACCACGCCACCGTATGAGCTGTTTTCTCCGAAGACTTGCCGTCGCTCCCGTTCCCTCTTCCGCTTCCTTCGCGTGAAGCATGGCATAACATGACGCTATGGGTAGTCCGGACAAGCTATCTGTGATGATACTGCAGGAATGAAACACAACTCACAGAAGATCGACAGTTACGAGTTGCAAATGTCCTGGACTTTGTGGCAGCGGTCGACGGGGAAGCGGGGCAAAAGGTTGGAGAAGAGCTGGAAGATATTGAAATGTAATAGATTCGGGAGCGGAACAGCTAAGTTTGACGCCTTCACTTCCGCGTGTATATGGCGCTCCTTAGACTTGACTAAGTAGAGTAGTAGAGTAGTAGAGTTAAAAGTGAAAGGTCCAAACGTGTGAGGCGAGCTATAACGGGAAAAACGGCCGCGATAGGTGGGACGGGACGGCGAACAGGGGGAAAAGGGGGGAGGGAGAGGAGAGAGGTGGGACATGAACCAGGCAATTGAAGTATAACGTATAACAAACTTAATTAAATAGTCAAGTATAAGCGTTTGTGTGAGGTTCTCATCAACCGGGTATTTCACGGTACCATGCACTATGTACTATAATATTGTCTCCTCAATTGCCGCTCGCGCGCTTCGTCGACGTGAGCATGGTTACCAGACCCGCTTCCTTTGACTACTATACTGACTACTATACTGTAGTTACATAGTACTGGTATGTATGTAGAGTATAGAACTGGGACTAGCACCTGAGCTGTCGAACACACAGACGCCAAATCTCCGCGAAACCATTTTGCTGTAATAGCTCCTATCCAATAATAATGTCGAAGTGTTTCTTCATACGTAAGCTAAGACATTAATATTCGATATCTCCCTTCTCGTGGCCGCCACCACCGACTGCAACCAAGACTATACCAAGACTACACCGAGTAGAAGAGAGAATCGGGAAGATGCAGAGTTGCGAAGAGATGCGAAGATGCGAAGATGCGACGATGCGACGATGCGAGACACTTCCCATTGCTCAATTGATAAAAGGGAAACATACAACCGGCCGGGTCATTTTCTATTGGTCTTGACAGTTAGCCATTTAATATACGCTGCATGATCCTGCTGCGGTGGTAACGCCTCTTGCATGCGCTGATACGGTTACTGGCTTGTGTTCGTGCATGAGCATTGCGTCGAGTCGACAAGCAGACGAATAAACGAGAGGCTTTGGATTGGAATCATTGGATTGACCAATGTCCGAAACCCAGGGAGATAAAGCAAGGATGCCGCCTTTGCTGAATCCTCGCTTCAAACTACGTCATGGTGATACCGGTCTGTATACCACCCTGTATACCCTGTACATAATGTATGTACCTCGAGTGCTATCCATGGATGCTAAATAAATCACTAGCGCGCCAGGGGGTCAATTGAACATCATGTCCAGGACCATCGCCCGTTTGAACATTATCTTTTTTAGTTGAATATCATGTCAATATCCAAAAATCATCTTAGTAATAGTCTTCATTGAAAAATCATCTTATTTTATAAGATCATCTTTACGTGGATATCATTATTTTTGAAGACTATGTTAGTGACGATCTTCAAATCAAGATGATTTTCAAGATTCCACATGATCTTGCCGTTCAACATGGTGTTTTCCAGTTCAACATGATGTTTACAATTTAACATGATCTCCAGGCACGTCGTAACTGCCGTATATGCCTCCCCACCTGCCTCGCCGCCTGCCTCGCTTTCTATTCGCAATTGCCTACCCTTCTATATATTCTACAACAAGGCAATCGCTTTCATCGCGTGCATAGCTCAACTGTAAATCTCGTAGACTTGTAATCGTAATCGTAATTCAGTAATCCTTAGACTTGTAGTTCAATTCTATCAGTGACCAATATGAAATTCTTAATTAGTAAATAACCTCAAATGCGAAATATCTAATATGGCCTAGATCAATAAATATTTTCATTTTGCGCTATTTTGCGTTTACCCCACATCATCTCGAAATTTCAACATGATCTTGAAATTTCAACATGATCTTAAAACTTCAACATGATCTTGGAATTTTATCATGTTGAACTTTTATCATGTTGAACTTTCAACATCATATTAAACCTTAGATCAAGTTCAAAGAAAGCGTATCTTCCGAACATGTTTCAATCAATATCATTTTGAATTTTCAACATCATTACCAAGATCATGTTCAGGTGACCCCCTGGCGCGCTAGTGATATCTTTAGCCCCTTCTAGCTCAAGCGTCGTTCTAGTTCGCCCAAGAAAAAAAATAAAACACACATTACTATATATGTAGTAGTATAAAATACCCCCCTTGTTCGTGCCCACTCTGTTCTAGCTCCTTACCTTGCAGCAAAAAGGTCCACCTCTTATCCTCGACCCATGTTTATAACATTTCAGCATTTGAACCTTTCGTGCGGCTTAGACAGTAACCCTTTCAGTTCTTTCTACTGTGTCCCAACTAATAAACTCAAGGTCGGATAGCGCTTTCGACTATCGCTGTTCGTCTTTTTCGGCCTGTCAGAGGCCAGAGACCGTCCCCCTCTTCTTCCTCCACTCTCCTTTCATGTACATATTGATATATGTATGTATGCTTCTATTGCTTGCATATGGGCCCATCGTCGTTTGATATTCCATTTAGGCATGGGGCTTCATGCATGCACTTGAAAATGCCAAATAGTAGTCTCTTTCCCTCGTCGTAGGTAAATGTGATATTTATATATTTGATGCCTAAGTAGTTTGTTGCTGCTATACTAACAGATGGTGGTTAATACGTATTACGCAGATTCCTATATATACATATATGTAGGCAATACTGAGACATGCTTACACTGCCCATGTATATAGTAAGATTACCGTATGTGTAGTTGAATCAACTACCTAGTACTTGGCTAATATAAAAAGATAAACAAGTCCGTTTCATCCGGTATCATCAGTTTATCTCGCAAGAACCTCTAACGGGTGGATACGAATTTAGTAATGATTCAAAATAACGTTCTAGGATATTCATGAGTCTTCTTGGAGCTGTTGATTTCTTGATTGTGCGAGAAGTATGTAGATCTAGATGCGATACACTCGAGTCGCCGAGTTGCGGCAGCCTATCAGAGTATGGTTCTTTGGTTGACGTACGTTGATTGTACGGGCATCATGTGTTGATGTGTTGAAATTTTGATGCAATTCCACGATACCGGACCATGATTTTCAATCGGTTTCCTTTTCTGCGGCTTACGGTTTTGCGGCATGCAGGCATCGATCAAGTTATTACCAGGTAGGTACTGTGTATAATAATAATACAGTATGAATTGACAGCAAGGAGCAACATTGAATGAATCCATCATACTACCTAGTTCATACACAGTACAATGGATAGTAGTAGTAGGTCAAGAGGCCGTGGCAATACAGGCAATACCTACTTGGGTATGGTGTTATCAATCCGTCGGGATCCGCCCTGTCCCATCCTGCCATTTCATTGGGGAATGATTGAAGAACCTACCTCTAGTGCTAGGAGCAGCAGTAAGGTGCCCCTCCCCCCCAAATGCTCAGATCAATTTGATGGTCCATGCTCCTGCCATCGACAATCGGCCATCGCCCCATACCTATTACTGGTGGGCATTAGCGATGAGCGATGCATACAGAAGCTACCAGGGTTGTCTCAAGGTCTCGAGAGTCAGTCCTGGCAGCCAGGTGGATCCATGGACGCAAACCGAAAAGAAGAGCCACTGTGCCCGTCGGCTTAGCGCTACTACATGCACTACATGCACATAGTTGCAGCGAACCTAGCTGACCCCGGTCTCGTCCCAGGTCCACAACCATCCACAATCATCCACAATCGCCCCAACATTGGCCACTAGGCTGCGCACTGGGAGCATTTGCACTCAATAACGTTAGCTATTAGCTGACAGCCCGCACCACTAACACCTCCGTCGTCGCCGGTTTTTTTTGTGCCTCTCTTTTTTTTACCTACTCACCACCACTACCTCTCCTCCCCCCTTCCTAAACCCCCCCTACCTACGATTCAAAGGCGGGCCTAGGATTGTAGATAGTAGCTCTCTCTCTGTCCACAATTCCTAATTCTATCTATCTCTGTTGCTTTTCGTTCGGACGAACCAAGAGAAGAAGAAGAAGTGCCTCTTTGACCTTCGTGTGTGGATTTGGATCTGGATATCGAGCAAACAACCCCGTCAACCATCGCGTCGATTCCGTCATATTTGCATCCTCCACCTAACCCAACTGTAGCCTCGACTGGTGATCACCCCCTCCCATTACCGTCATATACATACCCAAGGCTCAGGAACCGCCACAGACCGAAGCTTGTTGGCGAAAATCACGGTACGTACTGGTGTTATCTGGTCTGGATTTCAAGAGCAACAAAGCCAATTGAAGGGACAAAGGGTGGCCTAGAACAAATTCCCTCCTCATCGTCCTGATATCTACCTTCTGGACGATACCGACTTATCCACAAACGACAACACGGTCTTTGTGTGTCTGTTGGCTTTCTACTGCCGCAGCCCTGTCGTCTTTCCGAACCCCGAGAGATTCTTTGGCGTTCGTCGACGATATTCCTCGCCCTTCATCCTCCGGCAAAGTTTGGTTTAGCAGCTTGGACTCCTGCTAGTGCTGATCATCCTCAGTCGATTGATCCGTATCGGGTTCGCAGAAGAAAAGAGATTCGCACTGCTGCTGAAATATTGCCTTTGCAACCCTCTTCCCTCACGCTGCCTCGACGACGTCCTCCGGAAAATAGATCTATGGACACTCTCTAAGCTCCTTACTCCTTGCTTCGTGTCCCTGTTTGTAAGTTGAATTTTTATACACCTATAATATGCTCACAAAAGCAACCGTCGATCCCATCAAAGCAGGATCAGTTTTAGTCAGATTTAGCCCTCCTCCCCTGAACCACGTGGAAAAGGTATCGGCATGGAATGGAAGAGGATATGGGTTAGGTGTACGAGCTGACATTCCTGGCCGTCACCTCTGACAACGCCACACGCTTTGGAATGTCTCACCCTTCAAGCTCCTGTTCCTCGTATCGTGATATTAAAATCCTTGATGTCCTCCGTTGCTCTTATGTCCTTTGGAGTCACCTCTAGTTTGAGAGATTGTTATGGTAATGAGTCAGAGGTCACAATTCACGTCACATCACTTTACCATGGAAGCTTGCGCCGAATCAAACAATGCTAATAGAAACCTCCTTCCCAGGCTTTTGCGAGTGCCCAACCGCTCCTCCCAGTCCCCATTCCGCTATTACTACTTCCGCTCCTGCTTCTAGTAACAGACCCTTTCCGTGGTTTGAGGTCTGCAGAAGAATATTTCCCTGTCTATCACGCTGGAAACCCACCGTTCCTAAATCCGGTGGCAGTGAGTCTACCGACGTCCACCTCGCTACCCTCCTACCAGACCCTTTCCAGTGGCAACCCAAATCCTTGGGAATGCCTTACACACCTCCAATCCACCGTTCTCCCGCCTCCTCAGCTCCCTCTTCGCCCGATGTGAGTCGGAGAGCCTCCTTCAACTGCCAAAGCCCCTCCTCGCCGAGACCCTCGTTACCCCGATCCTCGTCCTATCTCTCTAGACATCGACGGACACCTTCGGCCAACAGTGTAGCTTCGCTCGTGTCGCATTCGTCCGTCGATGGCCCGACTCCCGATACTACCCCTCCGGGGACTTCGGTGAACTTGAAGGGTATGATAGCCTCCAATGCGGCTCCGGTCAGGCAATCCCCCCCTCCAGTTGCTGATGCGCAGGCTATGCCTCCAGGGGCCATCATTTCCCCTCCAGAATCGTCTAGTGAAGATGAAGGGATCGCGGAGACGGGGAGCCGGGGAAGGAAGATTGAAAATATAGAGGAATTAAAGGAAGCTATTAGCTCAATTCCACAACATCGCGCGGCTTCGCCAGTCCGACCGTCCCCCGGCGATATCCTTCTTACGGCCGGCCAGATTAAGGAAATAGTCGGAGATTCACGCCAGGCGATGCTATCGGCCGGTCTACCCGCGCTCAATACTAGTGCCCGCAAAATTTCACATTCGAGATCGAATACTGATTCCCACATATATATGTCGAAGTCGGCGGAGGCGTCAGTGACTACTTCGGAGGAAGGATCGGAGCAAGATGAACCGCTGAAAAAGCCGCAGATGGTACGAAAAAAGTCGGGCGAGCTGGTGCGGCCCGCCCTTCGAGGGCAAAGAAGGCCGTCGAGTATGCCGGGGACGCCAACTTTCTCGAAGGCCGTTCACTTCGATTCGCATCTTGAGCATGTGCGACACTTCCTCCAAGTCGACCGGCCACTTGCGGTCAGCGCTGGATCCTCACCGGCTGACAATTATGAGAGCGACAACGAATACCCGTTTGGTGTCGATGAAACGACCGGTACACGGTCGCCTCCCTTTGAATGGGAACTGGCGATAACCAACTTCCCGGCAGAAACGCCGATACGCAAGACTCTCCCTGCTAGGTTAGAGAGGGTGTGGATGTCGCCTGATCAGAAGTCCCTGATAGGATCAATCGCCGTAGCCAATTTAGCATTTCAAAAATCGGTGGTATGTAGGTTTACGTTCGACTATTGGAAGACGACCTCCGAGGTGGCTGCCGAGTACCACCACGAAATCCGCCCGAGGGAGTCCGACACCGGCCACGATCGATTCCAATTTACCATCAAGTTGTCGGACCTAGCTAACCTCGAAGCGAAGACTTTGTTCTTCTGCATTCGATATAATGTCAACGGTCTTGAGTACTGGGATAACAATGACAACGTCAACTTTCAAGTTGATTTCCGCAAGAAGATGCTTCCTATGAATGGCAAGAAGGGTGCCATTGGCGCGTCATCTCGGCCTGCGATTGGTCTACCTCGCAGCAACCGTCGAGCAAATCCCTCGGCGGCCGCGCGGCCGAAATCCATGCCCGTCGGTGCCCTCGACGATTTTGGGCACGAGGCGAACTTCCTCAACTTTGACAAACCCCTTCACGAAGTTCTCGGGGAATCTGGACCGACCGGTCTACGTCTTAAAAGCTCGAAGTCGACGTCTAGCATACCTAGTGACAACTTGTCGAATCGGTTGTCGGCTCCTAGTGGTCAAGCCTTCGCCAACCGGTACGACTTCGGGGCGTCGCTTAGCGCCGCTAAGCAGGCTCATCGAGAGTCGAGCCAGCGAAGTGATGCTTTGTACATGAAGCCCAATAAGAAAGCTTCGTTCGGCTCCGTCCCAGTCGTTCAATTAGTGGAGGACATTCGGGGTAAGCCGGCTCCGCCTGCGTCTTCGTCTGCCCCTGGTCCCCAAGTATCTACCGATAATAATACCACGCTTCCCGGGACAAGTTCTCCCGCCTCGACCAACATAGCATCAGCTTCGTACGAAGAGATACTCAACAAATATTGCTTTGTACGTAAATCCCGGTAACAACCCGGCCTCTCATCGAAACGAGGGACCATATCCGGAGACGTGGAAGTTTCACTAACCTTTTCTGTTCGCTGCAGTTCAACGGTTCAAAGCAATCCAGCCCACAATTGAAGGACGGAACTCTACGGAACGGTCGCTACGACGGCGGAGACGAATCGTTAACGAATAGCACCAACAGCACCAGCTCGAGTTCGAACGGTAGCCCGAACATGGCCGACCAACCTTCGTATTATCATCACCATGACAGCGCAATACACCATTCCCTCCGGCAAAGTCTCAACAACCCGTACTTTGGCACGGGGTATATGGCAGCAGCCATTGGCGCTTCCCCAGCGGTGTCCCCGTTGTCCCAGCAGTCAATCAGCCCGACTAACTCAAATACACCGACGGAGAGACCTGCAGCTAGCTTCTTCCCTTTTGCTGGTACGTCACCGTTCGAGTCCCCCGCCGATCCATCTCCATTCCACGCCCAACATAATCAAGACCGTTTCCCGTTCGCATCAGACACTCATGGTACCACAGCGATACGAGGGTGAAGAGAAGATCCGGTCTGATGTCCGGTAGAACGTTGATTTGCCAAGCGATCTCGGGGCACTGCGACGACCCCGTCAATATACGAACCTACCTACCCAATCCTGCTCGACGTCGCCGCAGTCTGCGATTCCCTCGTTGTGCAGATCCGGGTCCAATAGTCTTCACGACTAATTAGCGTTCGTCTGTTTTCATACTTGCGTTTCCTCAATCCATATTTCGTCAGCACACATATCCAATGAATGCATCATCGTCTGGTTTCGGTTATGGTGTTCACGGATTTTCTTTTTCAATGCATGATGGCGTTCAAGGATATTTCAAGGTGCAAATGTGATACCACGAAGTACACGCAACGGGGTAAAGGAAAATGGGGGCCCCAAACGGCCAAAACTCGCAGCTCCGTTGGCTCCCGTCTTGTTGACGGTTGGAGTTGACGGCCCGAACGGGGCTAAGAGTAAAAATTCGGATTGGGGATATAATGCATAATTTTTTCTTTTACACATTCCCTATCGGCGCTACTACTACCACTCTCAACTCTCCCGGCCCGGCGTCTTAGCCATCTACTTACCTCGAAACGATGCGATCGAGGGGTTGATCTCCTAGTCAGAGGGCTTATCGCGTCGCGTCGGGGAACAAGAGAGATAGAGGCGCAGTAGGAAGGCTTCGACAAATAACACGAGAACGAAGTGCTGATTTGCTTGTTGCTTCTGCGTTTTCATGACATGGCACCGGTGTCTGGTCCATGGCCCAATGATCACTTATGTTTTTTTGCAACGAGAGAATGCGATTGAGATTGTATCCTTGGACTTTGGTGCCTTGGATGGGTCAAGGGAGGGAGATAAGGAGGTGTAAAGATGGAGGGGGCGGGAGCAAATGACAATTTGCTTGGTATATTGCTACGAAGACAGCAATTCAAATACGTTAGACTTTTTGCCCTACCTTCCTGGGTGCCCGGGTTAACCGGTATAGCAGTCACAGCTGAAGAGTCAACTCTTGTTCTTGTAACATACAGAGAGGTGCACTGTCGAGTTTGTCGTAGCTCTGGCATCTGTTTTTGTTTTACGGAGCCAGCTCATTGCCCTGAGATGCACAAACCGATGCGAGTCCAATCCCATGCTGCAGAGCTAGAAGCCAGACGTCTTATTTCGGGACTAGGGTGTTGGAACTACACCGGCTTGTCTTGTCTTTATGCGGGAGCAGGGCAGGTGTGCTTGCTAAGCAGACTGCGGTCTGAGTATAGGTATGGAGGGCAGGATAGATGGATGGGGAATACGCGAGTTGATATAACTTGTAGACGTTCGGATGGGACGGACGGGAAGATAAATAAAAGCTAGGGTGGGATACGATACCTTGTTAAACATTATACATTATATTATACGTTATACAACGCGCTACACTCGACCACATCTATTCTATGTGTCCGATCAAAGTTTATTAGGTACGTTGCCGCTCGTCTTACACGAGTGGAATTCGTCGTGAACAGTGCCGTTCGCTACTTAGAACTCTCAATACCCACAAGCGCGTTCCCAATTACCTACTTGCTTTAAAAAGCGCACACGCAGAGTTCACCTTTCAATTTATCCTAGGTGGGGAGATATAGATAGATTAGCGAGGTCGTCACGGCTTGTAAAGATAGAGATCGAAATGTTCGAAGTGTGGCCTAGCGGAGTGCACCAGTCTTGGAAAGAACCTTCAAGTAGAAGAAAGCTCTCGGCGATCAATTAATACGGTTAGGTACTATATCAAGGACTCAAGGCGTGTACTTGGGCTCGTAGAGCCATTCCCCCTCTATGCGTATATTTGATGTTTCAGACAGTGCCCACCTATGCGGGTGGATATCAACTGATGGCATTTTCACATGTAAGCACATATAAGTATCATAAGTACCTAGTATGAATATATATATAACTATGTCTCTCCGTCACTCCCTCGTCCCCCTCTACCTACATATTGCTTAGGTACCTAAGCAATCAGTTCGACGGCGCATATCCCGCCGGCGGGTGCTGCCCATCCGGTATCTCCACCTTTTGCCCATAATACACGGGCGCCGCGCTGCCTTGCCACACCTGCTTGACGCTCGGTAGCACCGTGCGCTCGTGTAGACCGCAAGCACTAGCTAGGTTGGGGCCGGGGTAGCGCTTGTTGCCGCCCTTCTCATTTAATGGCCCCGCGTATGACAAGTTGAAGTACATTTTCTCAAGGGGCACATCACCAGCCCAAGGACGTACTTTGTCGCCTGTCTTGTCGGCGACCAGCTTGAAGACATTAGCGCCTACGTCAAAACGACCAAGGGTGTGCAGGTCCCAGTTCGCTTCCACTGACGCGATCTCGCTGTAGTGGTTATAGTAGTTGTCGTCTGTGGTACCTACCATCTCCGCGGGGACGGCGTCTCCGATAAGAATAGCGAGGATCCGGTTCTGGATGGTGTAGGTTTCGTTCTCGTCGAAGGTGATGAGAACTAGTGTGTTCTGCATGAAGCGCTTATCGTTGAGCAGTGGTTCTAGGAACGAGCGTGTCCATTTACCGGCGACTGAGACATCAGTGTCATGGCCGTCACTCGTCATGTTGGGTGTGATGAACATCCATTGCGGGAGCGTGTTGGCTTCAAGATCTTTGTAGAATGCTGCTTTTGGTGTTAGCGAAGTCTTGATATTGACCCTAAACAAGCGGAAGATTCGAACGTACTCGTCAGGTTCTTCGTCACCGCAATACGATCCAACGAGCCCGCAGCGGAGTTGAAGCTGATAGCTGGGTTGTGCTTCCGAACGTAGTCGTTGCGACCGTTCTTCTGGTTGACATACGCTATACCCTCAAATCCGCTGTACGGCATGTCCTCCTGGTACTCGCCCCACGAGATGCCCTTATCCTCGAGCAGGTCAACAATTGTGGATACGTTCTTGACCACCTGCGTGAAGTCATCATGCTGCATGCCAAAGTAGTCGCCGCCCACCGCCGCGATGTAGTTGGGTTGCGACGGGTGCGTCAACGCATGGTAGTTGGACAGTGTGATGCCCCTTTTAGCGAGCCACGAGAGATTCGCTATCGTTTGCTACGATTAGTCTTGTCCTCTTCAATTCTTCATATCTAGCTTCAGATACAATAGATGGGTAAAACCAGAGTAGGGCGTTGCCCAACTTACGATCACCAATCGCCATATCGTAATCCGTGTTTTCCAGCCAAATGATCGCAAGCCGGTCGAAAGCCTTTCCCTTGATGTGGCTAACGGGACTGAGAGTCTTGGCCGTAGCCCGGGCTTTCTCGACATCGCTGGTTGCCGTCGCGGTGTACGAGTTTTCGGCCTGAGCGGCGACGCTGGCGGCCAAGGCCAAAGTCGGCAAAATGAAAGAGCGCATGGTTGATCAATCAATCCTAAGAGACACTCAATCGCGGCGATGAGAGAAAGACGAGCGCGCGGAATTGACGGTCGCGAATCGCCAAGAGCTTTTATCACCGCCCGGAAATGCGGCTAGAGGTGAGTCGTCCACGAACGGCGTCAGCGCAAGAAGAGCGAGCTGCGTTCCTCGCTAAGGACGCCGTATCGAGTTAAGATATATCCTCTCGAGCTACGTGCTACTGCACATGTGCGTAGGCCGCCGGAACTATTGGCGGAGACCAGGAATCCTGCTGAGTAGATTGACCGAGCCGGCTCCAAGGGGGGTAGGGTTGCATTCATCTCGTCCACTTGGGAAGGTAGCCGGCCGGGTCTCATATGAATGAATGGGATGGACTTGAACCTTGCATAAGAGAAGCCGTAAAAGCCCTTGGACGGATCGCGTAATACTTAAGTATATGTACACACATAAGCCGTACGGATGAGCATGTACAGTTTATCTAGTATTATGGTTTACCTATACAGAACGGTGTTGTGAATAGCTAGGCGATTTTGAAGTTTGACTTCAGTACGGCAATAACCCCATCTCTTCTCGCTTGCTGGGTGGTTTCTTCCTACACGTGTATGCGGCGCATGTAAACTAGATGGAACACTAAATTTCCCAGCTTCCAGTCTAGGTTCCCGACGATCATGTCCGTACGTAGCCGGGTCGGCAAGGGTCATAATAGTGATGACGATGAATACTCGGCCGATCTAGCAGATTCAAACGGAGAAGTCTTCTGGAAGGGGGTGCGTTTGTATGTAACATCAGACCTACATTAGGTATGTAGTTACGTACATATATCTTAGGCACCTACTTACATATGTACAACATATGTAGGTAGTCATTAAGCGCACATAGACTCACTTCTATCCTATGGAGAAGTATTACCTTTGAAAAGACTGATACCTCCAATGTTCAAGATAAATTCATCGATGTCGATATCACCCAGTTTCCCTTGTACGAACGAAGTTGAGCACGTGTCGACTTGAATGGCCAAGCATTGGCATCGCGGGGAGACCAACGCCACCGAAATGCTTGTTTAAAATTGTCCCCCTCTGTCTCCCCTGTCTCTGCCCTGTCCGCCCCGTCCCTAGTCATCCCTAGTCATCCCCAATCGTCCCTCCTTAAACCCCGAATCAGAGCATTCAGCTGACAATTCCTCGCATCTTACTGGTCGTGCATTAAGTTCAGCATGGCCCATCCATGACCTCGATGATCCGCTTACTTCTTTTTCGAGTGATTGGACCTTTCCTGTTCTCCATTGCTACCACATGCACCTTCAAGCGTCGAGGTCGAGTTATCATTTTCTTTCCAAGTTATGACGCATTAGGAAGTTGAAATAGGAGAGCCTCGCAAGCTGTGTAAGGTATGTAGCGACAAGGATCAAGTACCTAGGTAGGTACGATTAGTATTGAGGCTATTGATCGTAGATCCTGAAGTCTCCTGGTTTTGTTACTTCGAGTTCGGGAATACGATGGGTCGATAAAATGAATTACTTGCACGTGCAATAATTCTCATCCTCAATTCCGAATCATCGCAGCATTAAGTATTCTTCCAACTGGTACCTTTCGTTTTCCTGATTCGTTTCGTATTGCCTATCCACTATACCATATCAACAATTCAACATGCAAGTCGCCGATATCCGAGCATTCTTCGTCCGAGTTGGCCGGCGACGTGAACAGAGCCAGAACAACTTAGCTGCCTACTCTACTCTAGTTACAAGTTCGAGAGACTTTCCTAACTCACCAATGACTGCTGAAAGCAGTATCGAAGACTCTAGCTTTGATGGCTACCACATTGATCGGTCGGGCGCAGCCCTATCTCGCCTGTCACAGTTCCTTTCCCATTTCACCCTAGGCTTTGCCGATGGCCTTACGGTACCATTTGCATTGACAGCAGGCTTATCGTCCCTAGGCCAGACTAAAACTGTCATTTATGCTGGCATGGCTGAGATATGTGCAGGGTGTATCAGTATGGGTATCAGTGGGTATCTCGCGGCGAAGGGTGAGACGACCACGAGGACAGATAGCCGTGATCATGGCGAGAAACTAGACGTATCTGAACAGGACAGCGTTCAGAGATATCTTGCACCACTAGATCTCCCGCAAGACCTTCTCGAGTGCGTCAAAGCTCACATTGACTATCATCCTGCTGTGTCGCGACGGCTACGCAACATGGCCTCAACCGCCGACGAGCTGGCTGATAAGGCTAGGAATTTGAGGTTTCCCCCAGTAATTGTCGGACTATCAGTCGCTCTTGGGTACATGATCGGTGGTCTTCTACCACTGCTCCCGTACTTCTTCGTCGATGAAGTGGGCGAAGGCCTGCGATGGAGTTTCGTCGTCTGCATATTGGCGTTGTTCGTCTTCGGGTTCATGAAGGACTACCTGCTGCGTCCCGGATCCAATGAAGAAGATTGGGAATATGGAGAGACGCGAAGAGAGGCAGCCACATGGGAGATGATCAAGCAAGGATGGTGGGAAGGAATGCGTATGGTTGTCATGGGAGGCCTGGCTGCCGTTGCGGCGGTGCTTTGCGTCAAGCTCTTCGAGACCATTATGCTGTAGATCATGATGCCCAAGACTAGATCGACTTACGACTCAACAAGCCCTCTCCTATATACCGTATTACTCTTCCTGGTGATCCCTAAATCCATGTGTCGGGTTGTAGTGAAGAGAAGGTAAGGACCTAATGTTTCTTATGAGAAGTCCTAAAGCCACGCCGTCGCCCGGCTAGGCCTTAACGATAATCCGAACAAGACCTTTCCCCCCCCGAAAAAAAGCTCAATCACTACATAGTTCCTAGAGGGGGTCCACCACGTCCCATCGTTGGGGGACCTCCCCGACCCAGTGGTGGCGGTCCTCCTTGTCCCATCATCGGCGGAGGTCCACCTCGAAACATACCTGGACCCGGTGGAGGCACTTGTCCCATCCCAGGCCCGATATGAGGCCCTGGCCAACCTCCAGCGACCGGTAGCGGCATCCCCGGCATAGGTCCCTCGGACATCGGCTCTGGTTGGTCCCATCGATCCTCGACTGTCCCGCTTGCCGCGGAATTAACACTCGCACTGTTATGAGACGAGCCATTAGAGGACGAAGAACTACTAGAACCACCTTTGCTTGTGTAACTCGATCCTTGTTGCCGGCTCGAGTGTCTTGAACTGCGACGCCTGGATCGGCCTGGCCATCTGGCGATTAGCGTTGTTCGAATGACATCGCATGAGAGGAAGCTCACCTCGTCGACAACAAACCCATACTATTAATATAAACACTACCAGAACCACGACGCCACTGAGAATCGGGCCGACGTTTTGATCGCCTCTCGAGCTCGAAGTTGCGGCCGGAACTACCGTAGTCGGTGTCTCCGTTGCATCAGAGCTACCTCCAAGAGTCCAAGTCGTAACAAATGTCGAAGCCGGCCATACGACCGTTTGTGTGCGAATCTCAGCCTGTGGACTATCGGCAACTGTCTTCTGTTCTGCCATGGCGTTTGCTGTTGAGGTATTAAGTATATCTATCTAATAGCGCAGGACAAATTCATATTTCCCGGCCGCTGTCTACGGATATACGTCTAAATGCTCTATTATCCCTTTGCGTGACACCTCTGCCCGTTTGTCGTGGGGTACGAAACCGGTTTCGATATTGCCTGCGATGCCCACGTCTGTTATTTGTTTCGCTTTCCCGAGACATACTTTGTGTATCCAGGGGGTATCCAGCCCAATCCACTCCATTGGTGCCTACGCTTTAAGCATTTTATCCATTGGAATAGTCTCCCTTATGCTCAATGATATAGCACTCTACCTACTCAAGCTATCTCGCAGCACCCTAACCTACTTTATTGGTCATAGCACGAAATCGGTCCGCGCGACTAGCTTCATGTACGAAGCGGTCTGCAACATCCCGTGGTCACTTAAAGCGCCGCGCGCGTGTACAAATTAGTATCAGGTCGGCGACACGTAACTCTATTTGACAGCATAAATGAACAGATGAGTGATAGGTAGCCCACCACGACGATGACGACTTATTGCGAGGCTCTGTGAGCTGCCGTTCACTAACTCTTCGTACCGCATGAGCATCGCGTGTTAGCGCGTGCATACCTGTCTGCGTCCATAGCTTCTCTATCTCATCGGCTTCTCTGCCTCCTTTGACCTAGCTCGCACAAACCACCGTGTTACTCGCAGGAGTTTAGGTTAACTTTCCGAGTATGGTATCTCGAAGCATAATATGAGACAATCAATGGGCGAGCGTTCCCTAACCTGGGTGATCCTGCGGGTAGCCAGATCTCGGGCGAGCGAGCGCACCACACACGGGCCGACCTTGTGGCCACGAATACCGTCGCGTGGCACAGCAGACGGCTACACTACTTAACTTATTAAGTACGTAGTATAATCTCGTGTTATGTATTAGGCCCCGGATGCCTGTTCGCGCGCCTGTGCGCTAGTTACGTTTCCTAATACCGAAAAGGCTATTTTATTACGCGGTGGACGGCATTGATCGTGTAGCACACAGTCGCCTGATAGCGGCGTCTGTGGCACGCTACACAACTTGGTTCGAGGATGTCGGCTCTATATTGGAAATACCTCCCTAGATCCTAGGGGCTTCTACGCGCTCTGTGGCGGCTATATCGAGTGTTGCGCCGTCGAGTATCTCTTCCGTCAACATAGTCCGTCCCAGCTCAGCTTATTGACATATTAGCCCCTGGCCTTTTTAAGACGCACTTGAAAGTTTCGGATACAGCATGACCCTATACAACGATCCAATTTCCGATTTAACAATTCGTCGGGATAAGGTTCTGTCCGCGCGACTAGCGATACATAATACTGGACGTATTGAGGGCTGGCATGGTGGTGGGTTGCGCATCGTCGACCGAAAAATGTACGCAGTTCATGCATCAAGAGCATATTCCAACAATCTTCCGACGTCGAGTTAGTGGATCATCCGAGATACACCGCAGGGCTTCGTAGTACCTACCTAGCTAAGCATTTAACGAAAGCATGGAATAGGGGTTCACGTCGCTCAAAGGAGTGTGCGAAAATAGAAGCTAGTGGAATTATATGATAGTTCGAAATTATATTGAGCTTATACTACTGACTCATCATCATCCTAGGTGGTTCTAGTCGTTAACGGATAAAGCAATACACTAGAACAAGATGTATGGAGATGTGCTATGAGAATCGCATAGGAGCCTATGATAGAAAATAGCGATCGCCCGATCATATATTTCGCCAACATCCGCAACCTCTTCCCCTTAGAATCACTTATATATACTAAGCTGGTAGCCGAAATGACCGGCGGACAAAGTACCAAACCGCTACGATTATCTAAAGTATACGCTAGCTAGAGGTTTAGCTAGTGTAGGTAGAGCATCGGCGCTTACTTTAAGTGAGTCTAGTCCACGTTTTTATGCCTATGCTAGACGAGTTTTGCTTCCGAGCCGACTACCTTGAAGAATAACGAAAACGATGCCTTCTAGCTCGCCCTCCTCAACATGGGTTTCGCTGCGGATGCACGGCCGCATTAGAATTAGACAGCTACGATTATCTTATATACTACAGATAGGATAAGTGAAGCGACGTTTGGACGAGAAATTCCATCCTCCGAATAAGCGAGTCAGGAAGAGACATTGCTGCGTTCCTCGGCAGCCCAGGTATCCCAAACAATTCAGATAGCCCTGACAATATAAATAACATAGAATGCCCAGGTCATCTGGACAACGTGTAAAAAACTTAGGAATAGCTTTAAGGAATTGTATTCGTTGCTCACACGATCCAATGGCATTTATCTAGCCGGTGCCTTCACTGAACATGGGGGTTCCAGTAGGTAATCTCTACAACCTCTTATAGGGAATATATACAAACGTTATTGGCTTCGACGATGGGATTACTGATAGTGCTCGGTATGAATAAAAATCGGTGTCGAAGTTCTATTATTGTTTTAGTATATGTCCATTAGCTTACCCCTTAATTTTCGCTCACCCTTGCTAATTGGTGTGCATGGGATCTTGATAGATGATTTGGTAGTCAATATACGAATCTTGCGTTCTTAATCACAGGGCTATTGGTACGCGACGTTTAATTTTGCCCACATATTTCGGTCGATATATCTATCATTCATCAACTTAAACTGCTAATCGCTAAAAAAAAAAGCCTTGGGGTAAGATTCACTAGACTTCTATTCTCGTCTTACATGGGGGTGCAGATCGTCCGAGTAGTCACGTAATATCACATTGCTTGTAAGATAATGATATATCTATTTTAATCCTCAGGAAACTCTTACCCATAGCCCATGCTATATGATCGAGTCGCTAATTCATATTTTCGAATCGACATTACTACGCAACATCTTGTACGCATTTTGTTAAGCAGGTAAGTCTATAAGCTAGCCGATAATTTTAAGCCTTCGCTTTGCCCGAGAACGCGTCAACGGTCCTGGACTATTATGATTTATGTTTCCAGGTTGTGATCGAAAAAAAAAAGTGTCAGGGAGTATATTCGGAGGTATTCATTGGGTGATCAGGTCCATAGTGGTTGAAACGGGTAGTTCAATTATCTACTGTCTGATGCAGAGTTATCATTAGAATATTGGTAGGCACTTCTTATAATGAAGTAAGCAGAAAGGATTCTCTGGCACTAACGGCGGAACGCTTTCAAACTAACATACCCCCCATATCACCAACGCATAAGCCCATTCTGACTAGAACAAACAAGGGGATAAAGGGTCTAGAGTATAATGCTTCTACCTATGCGGATTGGAACCCATTGGCGGCATATCTATTCTATGGATGGATACCCTCAAAGTTGATGTCCCACAGCTCGCACCGATGACATTTCTCGGGGATGCCGTGAGTCTGCTTTGCTAAGATACACCCACGTATCCAGCAGGGCCCTCGATGGTTATTGCGCCTAATGGTGATGACCTTGTTACGAAGATGCTCACAACTTACTTCGGTAACGGGATGTCCGCATGAATATTCAATGCGAAACTCCCAGCAGTGCTGACCGTAACCAGCAGGGATTGTGAGCTCAATCCCGTCGATCGTTACCGTCAACGCCTTCACAGTAGACATATTTCGACTAGTAAGATCTCTAGTGAACCGAGAGGGCGTCATGGAAAACAAGAGGAAGAATAGTGTTAGAATGGGGGCTGAGCGGGCTGACTAGAAAGAGTTCTCAGCTAGAAAAATGGAGGAAAACTGAGCGGGAAAGATGCTGGTAACCAAGATCCGATGGGTCTACCTGAGACCTAGTCCTAGCTAATAACGGACGAGAGTAATGTCTAGTCGTAGATGATTAGATTCATCTAACCCTGGCCATTCTGGGGCACCTCGGACTTCCAATGCTACCTCCACTTGAGCACGCTTAAATAGGGCATTGTATAGAAAGGGCTGGTCAACCTACATATTGTACATTGGAGATTCCTAAGGAAATTTTATATCTGCCTTTGTAACGCTAATACAATATTGATTGTCCGTCTACCAGCCGGTCACAAAGGGTTATAGGTATTGGGGTTGGTATATGTGTAGAATGTGGAAATCCATATCTATCATTAGGGGCTATGATACTTAGGTATTGTTGGACATCGACGAGAAGCTGACGGTACCTCACACTATACGCCGTGTTGCTATTAATGGGGTTTGATAATGATCCGCCGTGGTCTGCCGTGTGGCTTGTTCTTGTAAGAGGAGGAATGTTCATTGAAAATACTTACCCCGTGGTTAATATCGGTTCGGGTCTACTCAGCTGGCAAGATGAGCTTTCCAGCTGCTGTCGGCTGAGAATATTAGGAAAATTCGTGCTCCACAAACTCTGGCCAAGAAGCAAGGGGGTTAGCCGCATGTGGCCGTACTACTTCGCTGCCCTTTTTGACCAATCAACTGTTTCTATTTCATGACGTTATTCCGCTCAAATCCAGGCAGCAGCATTCTGAATCTCGGACTTCATCTTGATTGAGATGAAACCTATATGTGGCTTTGATAGGCAATTGGTTTCCCAATCCAGAGTCCCAGCATGCTTTAGACCGCTGTATACATCTACTAGAGTAGCGATCGTGTGTCCATTCGTGGTCCATGGATCCGCCCGCACCTACGCCTAGGCACCGAAATTACTTCCCACGCTTTTGTCTGACTGGGCTCAAGGCAGCTGAATTCTTCGTCTATCATACGGCCGAGACATTTTGACTGTTTTATGATGCGAGGAGTCTCGTTCTTAATGTCTAGATGCTTTTTCTGGGCGCGTGTCTGCATACCAAGGCTCGCTCCTCCCGCTTCGTGACCGCCTCTGTCCGGACCATTAGACGAAGCGACGCTGGCGTTTCCGTCTCTCATCCGCCAGCATATTCCATCATATACTTAAATGTCAGGCTCCTCCTTGATTATTCAGGGCTCCATACTGGTGACTAGATCTACGAACGATATGCCAAGCCGGGACGCGCAATATCCACGCTGTTATCCAGGCTGACATTATACTACTTGATTTACATTGGCAAGATATATCTCTTGATATATCTACACAGTACCTAAGACATTCGTTGTATTTAACTCATTCTTTGGCGCCAATAGCGGAGGAGTTTGACTATAGTGAATACATACCCAGACACACCCACGAACACACGGCCGAGGGCAACTATCCATCATGGAGTCCTTTCTACCTCGAGGAGGGTTTCAGCTGCCTTTCCAACGGCGTCTCAGCAGGCTCTACAATGACACCAAGAAGTCGTCCGACTTCGTCAAAGAGTCCGCCCCGAGTCTTGATGACCCTGATATCAAAGCTCTGCATCGAAAGCTGCGGATCCAAAAGGACCGCCTGGTTAGTTGGGGCTTGGAGTGGTCTGATCCGAACCAGGCCGCCGAGATTGACGAATCGCTATCGAAAGCCGGGTTAAGCGATCTAGTTGGAAGTATTATGGCCACCATCAAAGACATTCTCGCGGAAGCTGAACCATTATGGCTTGCTTCAAGGCAAGGCATCGGAAGCGAGAAGGCGCCCGAGAAGGCATCCGGCGATCGAAAGGTCCCCCTAATAGTCTGGGATAAAGGGAGATTTGAAGATCTAGTTAGGGACCTGACCGCATCTATCGATACCCTCTGTGAGCTCTCCCGGACGCGATCCTCAGCGGCGATGTCTTCGAGGACGGCCCTAACGAGATCGTTTAAGCCCACCGTTTCGACCGAGGACTTGCGACCGTATGGCTCAACAAGGATTCGAACACCCCAGCAGATCGATATTCACACTCTCACAAGTTTGCAGTCGATGCAGACCACTCCAATATCAGAGACAGCACGGGATCGGCCGCAGGAGATTTTCTTCATAGGAAAGCAAGCCTATGCCGAATTAACCTATCGACAGGGACCGCAGCCTTCGTCGCCTCTTCTTGTGGAATATGCGTCTTTCGATCCCATATACTCCGCAACTGGCGTCATGCCAGATATGTCTCGATTCGAGAAGCTGAGTGCTGGTCTTCAGACCGATTCACAAAGGTCGCCGGGATCATGGATCGGCCTACCCCTTCTTCTGGGCTATTATGAAGATATGAAGGAGTCAAGATTGGCACTGATCTACCAGTTTCCCCCGGGTTTTATCCCAGTGACCTTCGAGAATCTCACACAGAACCCTCTCGACAATGTGTGCACCCTGAAAGAGCTTCTTAACAGACCAGACTTCGAGCCAACGCTGGAGGCTAAGTTCCGCCTTGCTCATAACCTGGTTAACACGGTATTCGATATGCATGCGCGGGGCATCACTCATGGCAACCTAAACGCTTCCGCCATATCTTTCTGCAATACTGTCGGCAACGACCCCGGTTTACCCGTAGGCGAAGTCGACGTTAGAAGGCCCCTTGTGTCATCTTTTGATGTCTTTCCCGAAGAGTCACCGCCTGGAGGATCCCCCAAAACTTTCCTGTTGCATCGCCACCCACTTGACCCCCGGACAACTAGTCAATCGCCTCTTACTTCAAGTAGCGATACCAGGACGCTAGACTTATATTCCCTGGCTATGATGCTCGTCTCCATCGGCCTGTGGACCCAGCTCGAGTATCTTGTCCCGGATCATACCTTCCCCAGCATCTCGGAGTCCGTCCTCCAGCAACTAGCCATACGTTGTGGCACGCCATATATGCGGGCTGTCCAGGCGTGTTGGAATGCTGTCGACCAAGAGCTTGCACACCCTGGCTCTACGGAAGAGATCCTTAGTCAAGTCCAGATTAGGGCCAGTCGATACCTCGAAGCCTGTTGTATATTGGATGGAATAAGCGGGTTAGATGAGCGATTAGGCGACGAATCTGATAGGTTTTCTCCCAAAGAAGAGAGGAAGTCCGAGGCTGTTGCCGAGCCTTCAGCCGGCCCGTCCGCCAGCATTAAACCTACTTCTCAGATATTACCAACCAAAGAGGAGCCGGAACGGACTGGGTATGCTGAAAAGCCAATAATATCATGTAAGATGGATTTTGTTCCCATTCACATAGCTTGAAAATTATACTAACAAACGAGCAGCTGAAAAGCCCCTGGAGACTACGTCGGAGGGCACGCGACCTAAGCTTCGATTGTATCCTCAAGTACCGTTATCAAGTGAGGCTATCGAGCAGTGGCATAATATACTTATGCCGCAGATTAACCTAGCCTTGCGGCAATTCTACCGCAAGCATCCTGAATCGGTCGAGATTTCACTAGAATCCATTGGCGAATCCCCTCAAAAGACTAAACCGACAGTCTTGGTTATTTGTACTTCCGTGGGTACGGTCCGAGCTATACTCAAGAAGAAGCTTGGTATATTTTTCGACGGGACAACGGGCTTTGGTCTGAAGGTCTGCCGTGGATCCATGGTACGCTCCAGGAAAGGACCTACGGGGGGTATGACCGGGATCCAGCATTCGGCTTCTCCTAGCGATTATGGAAACATAGACGAGGACGAAGATGAACCTGAAGCCGCAAACCCTGGATATCAAGAGAAACCGCAAAATGGAGCTAGCATTGGCGCGTGGATAGGCGACAAACATCTCCCACCGGTCAGTTTTGGCGGTCTAATAATTGTCGACGATAAAACATACGGAATGACAGTTCACCACATGCTGGATGATCCGGACCAGGCGGCACGGATGACCCCTCCCGACCAGACTGAAGGGGCTAAGAGAGCAAATGCGCCTCCCCGGAGTAGAAACGCTGCGGAGCACATACTAGCACCTCTACACGAGGGAGAGTCGTCGACAGATGATAGTGGGAACGAATATGCCGAAGAGTTCTCAGATACCGATTCGGAATTTTCATTTACAGACATCACTAGTGATGATGAAGAGGACAGCGACGAGGAAGAATACACCGACCCAGGAGATATCCCAGGGATAGAACCGGGCTGCGGAGACGGTATGTAGGGTTCCCTCCTGAGTATGCATCTAGCCGGCAAGAAAAAAAACCATAAATACGAATAAATTCCTCTCAACGCATTGCGTTTACCAACGTATACTACAAGTCCTAAACAGCCATCTTTCCAAATTACGTCTATTTGCGAGTCAATGACTAAATGAATTGTGCGCAGGTTACATAGTCACCCAGCCTGCTCTTGACGATGTTCCCGAGGGATTTTACCCCTCGGAAGAGACCATGGACGAGGTAAGCTAGTTTATTGGACAATATAGCACCACTTTAATCTGCCGCCGCACTTCCCAACGCCTTATGTACGAAGCTAACTAGCTACTCAGGACCACATCGACACTTACAGGCTCGGTGAGGTGTACGCCTCATCTGGTATTCGCCGGCGTAGCGAAAACGGGCTCGTCCACGAGATCGATTGGGCGCTGTTTGACTTCCAGGATGAGAGACTGCCGCCCGATAACCTGATCCCGCGCGCCGCATCCGGTAGTGCGCGCTCCACAACTTCGGTAGGCAGTATCCATCCGACCGAAGTCGTGCCTGCGAAGGCGCTACCCGGGCTCGAGGTGCAGTGTATCGCGCGTACGAGCGGGTTACAGGTGCGTTTCTTCCCTACATCCTTTATCACGCTTAGACATATATGATAGATTTGCGTTAACCGTTTTTCCCTCCCTTATACAGACCGGCCAAATCCTCCCCGCCTTGACATCCGTCAAGATCTTTGGCCGCAC
Organism: Hypomontagnella monticulosa; assembly: GCA_902825475.1. Classification (NCBI taxonomy): domain Eukaryota; kingdom Fungi; phylum Ascomycota; class Sordariomycetes; order Xylariales; family Hypoxylaceae; genus Hypomontagnella; species Hypomontagnella monticulosa. The sequence goes on along the minus strand of CADEBF010000011.1, from coordinate 45,019 downwards.
CTCCCCCAGTCATACCTACCAAATAAGCGGCCGTCGTCCCTCATCTCCTCGCGGACACCCGAACCCAATCCCTCTCCCGGCTTCCGAAGATCCCGCTAAGATCTATCCGCGCTCTCCATTACCCCTTGGCGTACCGGGTGACTCAGGTGCCTGGGTCGTGGACCGCCCCTATGGCCGCTTGTGTGGACATGTGCTGGCTTGGAGCGAGAGGAAGCAGGTTGCTTATATCTGCCCCATGGAGGTCCTGCTGTTGGATATCGCCGAGACGCTAGAGGCGCGGGATGTGAGGTTGCCCGGGGGCAAGGCGATTGTGAATATGGCTAGACCCGTAAGTGAAGAAGAAGGGGAGGTGAGGGATGTTGAAGTTTCGGATTTGGAGGATGATGATTGGAGTTATGAGGGGGAAGCAGGGGACAATGTGCCTTCTCTACGAGAGATCTCGGGCGCTGGCGAATATAAGAAGGGGTCGAAGAGGCTTTCGGCCTTGAAAAGGGAACAGCGTTTAGGCGAAGGCGGGGTGGAGGGCTTGGATGAAGAGATGGATAGGATGCATTTGTAAAAAGACACTGCTTGCCTACACGGAATGGCAACGACAATAGGGACTTGGGGGGACTGGTCTATTTAGGGAATAAAGAGGTCGCGGGATGGGGTGAGATGATGAGATACCCCTTAGGGAAGTTTACCGCGAATGAACGATATGATGTGGACTTGGCAAGATATATCAACGGATCATGGATACACTGTAGATATTTTCTTATCTGGATGGTAATTATGTACTTTCTTGATACCTTTTATTGATGTCGACATGTTACATATGTATAAACCTCAGAACACGAACACAAGGTATCGAACATTGCATATATGCAAGTGAATGGTTGACTTTTATTCCTTGGATATGCTTGCCGGCAACTGTCTGTAGCTGTCACACACGTATCAATACAATACACCTTAAACAGATCCTCCTTCCCTATAAGCCTGTAAGCACAGCCTTGACCATGAGCTGGCCCAGACCTTTATTCCTGCCTAAGACGCCCCTGACAACGTCGCCCTCATCTCCACAAATTCATCATCCAGCTATCCCATCCCCATTTCGGGACTCGTCCTTATACTGCCGTCTACGGAACTTAAGATTCATAAATCTTGGTCTTCGCACTTACGACTTCCCCTTCTTCTATGTTACAAGTGTAGGGTGAACTGCAGAGCGAACCGTAAACGACTAGCATAAGGCACCATGCTCGCTTTTTGTTCTGCTGTTGTTTTTAAATAAAACGAGGGGGATAGAAAGGAAATACGTAATTTGGAAGTGAAATGCTAACTCGCGTCTGAACGCTCTGGGTATATGCCATAGTCCGAAAGAATGAAAGAGAAGAAAGAAATCCATCAATCAATCCAAGCCCCTTTCGCCCAGACCCAGGTCTTACATCATTGTGTATGGCATAGTGATTATTATTAGCATTTACCTGCCCCTCAAATGGCGTCCGGCAAAACATCTATTATCCCACGTGTAGAGGTCAAAGGCTAAGTGCCAGCCGAAGGACAACGCAAGCCCTGGCAACACCTAACGTCGTCGTGTCATCATAATTCGTCCTTAATGTGCTCAACTGTCTCCTTGACTTTCTCAGTGGCAGCATCGACTACGGAGCTCGCTGTGGCGCTGGCTTCACTGGCAGCGCTGACAACCGTAGCGGATGCGGCACTGGCAACACTCGATACCGAGGCGATACCTGTCGTGTAGACACCCGCGAGACGCGAGTATACGGACTCGGTGAAGGGTGGTTCTTTCCCGGCGATCAGCTCGGAGACAAGGGAGCTGACCACCGAGTACTGGGAAGCCGCGATGCTGCTTGCGGAGGCGGCGTAGTCCTCTGCTAGAGAGGCGGCAGAGGAGACCTGTGTCGCGGCAGCGTCGGTGGCGGATGCGGCGTAATCACCAGCGGTAGAAGCAAAGTCGTCCGCTGCAGCTTGGATGTTCGCATACCACGGCGTAGGCGTCGGAGCGCCGTAGACCTGTGAGCTCACACGGTTGACGAGCATGTCCCAGGTCTCCCCAATGTACTCGCCAGAGTCTGAAGCGAGGTCGCCGACCGAAGACGCGATGGATTCTGCATTCTTGCTGGCGACGGAAGCAGCCGAGGAAACAGATTCACTGGCCACCGATGCGACGGACGAAGCAGACTCCTGAATGTTAGTCGGCGTAGATGTTGCGGTCAACGAGCTGAGGGCCGTTGAGGCGGCGGACAGAAATTCCGAGTACCTCGCATGTGCTACCCCTACGCCTGCGTAGTAGTTGTGCTTAGCCTGGTCAAGGAATTTCTCGGCTTGTTTTTCCGCGCTATCTAGGTACGTGCTAGGCGTGGGCTCGGCGGCGCCGATGGCAACCTTAGCGGCCTCGTACTGCTCCGATGCCCACTTTACCGAGTCGTCAAGGTTCTGCTGCGCGATGGACTGGACTCTTTCCCAATCTATGGACGGTACGGTCGGCATGCCCGGGATCCATTTGGTGGTTGGGGTTCCGTAGATGCCTTCGGAGGCGGCTGTCATCGCTGCGCTGAGCCTGGAGTTGGCTGAGGCCACGGCGCCGAAGTATGCATTCGAAACTGAGCTGAACATTTCCTCGTGAACCGGCTTTGGTTCTCCATGGATCTGAGCAGAGACGGCTGCCATGGCACGTAAATAGTGATCAGCAGCCCCAGCGATAGCGGCCGTATATACGGATTGTGCGGCTGATGTAATGCTAGCGGGAAGATCTGATTGTACCACAGACATCGCACTGGATGCAGACGAAGCTATGTCCTCATCGAGAATGGGCTGTCGCGATGGCACGGACTGAGCTGCAGCGCCAAAGAGAGCGGACTTAACGGTAGTTGGAGCAGCTTCCTCAGCCGGTGCAACTGGTTCGTCAGGCACTTCAACAATGGTCTCCTGAACCTGCTCCGGGCCATCGAGTGGGTCGGACGATGCTAGGGGCTCGACAGGCTCGTCGGAGCTCTCATCTTCCGTACCGGCTGCCGCCGACGTCAAGCCACTAACGCTTTCGGTGGGTTCGGACGTGAGACTTTCCATAGGAGGGATTGCAGAAGTATCAAAATCCTCCGTATCTGCTTGAGATAGCGAGACTGTGACCGTCTCGGCACTGCTGGGGAAGACTTGTTCGCTGATCGCTTGGGCCACAGATCCAGCACCGCTCTTAACTTCCTCGACGACCGGGGAAACTGCCGAGGTGGCACTCTGTGCAGCGGTAGCGGCCTTACGAGCGACAGCTATAGCGGCTAGCTCAGCGGTTTCAGTATCGAAATTGTCGCTCGAGTCGCCAGCTATCGCCTTCCACGTAGCAACCTGTTTCAGGCGTCCTAGTTCTTCGGCCGCGGCTTGAGCTACAGCCATGCCCTCATCTTCAACCTCGGCACCTGCCGCTTGCGCCGCAAGGAGGCCGGGGTGTGTGGTGATCAGGCGCTTGAAGTCGTCCGTCCATTCATCGAATCGAGCTTTCAGCTCATGATACTTCCTCCAGTCCTTGTAGGTGACACCCTCCATCCAAGCCCATTTCATGCCGATCTTCTGAAGTGCGAGGTCGCGAGTTTGCTGGAGGATCTCATAGTGCTCCTCAGCAGCCTTGGTAACCGCGATTTCCGTCTCTTGATCATATGTCTGTCGCCATGTACGAACATCCTGAGCTTTCTCCTTAATCTTCAGACCGGCCGCACGGACGGCGGTGGCTAAAGCCTCGTCTCTCTTGCTAGCGTCGTCGCTATGGTCCTCCAGGATCGAAACGATGGACTTCTTAAGATTCTCGAGCTCCGCAGCAGCGGTCTCATCCAGCTGCTTCACGAGTGCCTTACCCATAGTATTGGCATGTCTCTCGATCATGCGCGCCGAGATCTCATCGACGCGATCTTCAATCTCGGCAGCGCCCTCCTCTGCCGCTTTCGTAAACTTGCCTTCCCATAGCTCAAGATCTTCAGCAACGGTCTTCGCAGCGAGCTCACGAACTTCTTCTGACGTGCGGGTGGTTCCTTGCTCGACCCTGATTTCAGCCGTTGGTACTTCGGGTTCAGAGAATTCGGCGTCGCTTGTGGGTACTTCGGCTTCGATAGTACTTTCGACGATCGAGGTAGTTGGCGAGGAGATAGAAGCAGTTGGCTTTGCGAAAGTAGACTTGGCCGCGGTGCTGTAACTGTATTAGCGAGCCGCAACATTCAGGTGTATGGGATAAGGGGTACGGTAGGAGAGCTTACGGGTTAACCTCCTCGGTAGCCGACTTGACACTCTTCTCTCTGTATCTACCTAGCCGTTCGCCGATGCGCACAAGCTGGGGCTCAACTTTCATGACATAGATATCTCGCACGTGAGGCCAGATGGTAGAGTCGAGGAACGCACACGTCTTGTCCCAAGCCCACACTGTCGAGGGGACAGCCGTATCCGCGGTAAACGCGTACGCAGCATCGTAACCCTGTGCGGCATATGGCTGCACGAACAAGTACGCTGGGAGTAAGAACTCGTGGTAGGTCTGTAGTGCGTTGGTTCGCGCGATGTTGTAATAGGGAGACACCGTAGTAGAGATAGTCTGAATGTGAGGTGCAACCGACTGGTCATATCGGACCTTCGCTAGCGTCTGATACTTGCTTAGCTTTGGCTGGACGTTTTTCTCCCATTTGGCCTGGCTGAATGCCTGGGCCTGCGCAACGCGTGGGCCGCCGTATTTGATCGCGTAGGAACGAGTGGGGGTAATGACGAGCTGGTCAATACTATCATAGTAAGGTTTGGCAATATCGACATAGGGGGCGGCATAGGCATCATAGTAGGGAGTTATGTGTGGCGACAAAGCTGACTTGACACGGAAGTATGGGCTACAAATCTTGGGCGTCGCGTCGGTACATTCGTCGAGTGTCGAAGGGCACCGGAAGAGGATAGTGAAGATGGAGTACCAGGTCAATAACCTATAGTCGACAGCAGACGAATTAGCATTCGACTTTTGGATGTGTTCTGCGCGTTGCTCATAGTTCCTACCTAGCGATGATGTTGAAACTCCAAGTAAAGAAGCTTTTCCTCTTGGGTTCGATATTCCTCCGCCTGGGAGCTACTGTATGTCCGTTTACACCATTAATTCCATTGGCCACATTCGCCCCGTTGACTCCTTTCGACCCCTTCAAAGTCCCATTCTTACTCGGCTTAGACTTCTCGTCCGCCTGGACAGCCATGATGGGAAGGCCTTGCTGCAAGCTCGACGGAAGCGACCAACGCTATTCAGACCAACGATTATCGTCAATATCTAGACACGTTGCCCGGAGATAATATGCACCGAGAATGTGACGAGAAACGAGACGAGACGTGACGGAAAAAAAATCCTTATGAAACCGACCGGGGTAGAGAAAACGAAGGCAAAGTGAGATCGGTCTTCAGGTTTAGATCAGCATCGAGTCCACAGCTCGCAAAGTCGAATGTATTTGCATATAGGTATGTAGTAGATTAGGTGGTTAGGTAGCAGACTGGAAGAGAAGAGTAGAGAAAAGTGTAGGTGTAGAAATCCGTTGGAGTGAGTTCGAATGTTCCTAGTTCCTAAGGAGAAAGCGGGTAACGGGATTGGGAAGCTTTGACGATAGTTTGCAAGCTAATGCTGGCGTTTCGGCTCCCTGTAACAAAAAGAGATGACCAGGGGTGATGACGCAGGGGTCGGGATGATCCAAGGAGTCGAAACTCTCTTTGTTTATCTTGTTCGCTTCCTCTTCCTTCGATAAAGGAAGCGCTGCGGTCGTTGATGAGGAAGGGGGAATTGCAACTATTAGACCCAATACAAATACCTGCGAAAGCGAAGATGTAGGACAAATGGGAGGGTAGATGGATGGTGAGCAGGTGAGGAACGACATTGAATGACAGACCTCGAGGGCACCGTCGATAAGCCAAAACCTTGGAGAATGGAATATGACGAAAGAGGTAGTTTATACAGTGGAGGTACTTGATATCGTATGATATCTTGTGGATATTCTTAGGTATTTAGGTAGTATAGCTACATGAGGGGTCGGATGCGAGAATCAATTGATCTGATAAATTGATAGCTGTACTTACACTTATACACCTTGGCAATAAGCACGTGAATCTGTGATATCGTTGGCTATAGAAACGTTGAACGTCGAAGAACAGGATTTCTAACCCTGCATAGACGTCTAGTAAACCGCCAACTGCTTAAGATTCCGGATATTTCAGATATTTGCAATGGTAGGGAGGATATAGTGATTAATAACTGGAGGTTCGAACAAGTCTTAAGGGTGAACCGAGGAAGAGTTTTCGTCACTCAAGGCTATTATACTACGAAGCAGGCCGTTCTTATTCCACCCGCCTATGACGCTTTATCTGCTAAGGCCGTTGCTCTGCAAGATCAGATCTGTGGCATCTTCCTGGGCTGCTACATCATTTTAGAGTGCGCCACAGTTGAGAAGACGTCATCCAGCGACGAGTCCTGCAGCCAGAGCTAGCTAAGGAGAGTGTAGGTGAAGATCTGCCCCTACATGAAAGATACCCTAAAGGTAGATATAAACGTGTTGGGTATAAACTAAGGAACTTCCTTGATCTGTTCTAAGATTGATATTGTTAAAAAAAAATAGCAAGGGCGGTGCTATTATGCCATTATGCTCGTTAGCTGCTCCACCGGCCAACTTGAATCCAGATTGCTGGAACGTAATATAGAGAAAATTGATGAGGTTACATATGTGGCACTAGACTAGCGGCAGAATGGAGGGACCTGTCAACACGTGCGAATATTAATCTACCTACCTTGGTGGTCCTCTTCTTCGCGACAGATGACTACTAGGTGCCTACCAACAACACTGTAACTGTATATTGGTAATGAATGACTAGGTAGGGAAGAAGTTATGACCATATTTGGACTCAGGTTATACTTAAAGGGCATATACTTACCTACCTAGTATGTTCTAATTTTTTCATCTGTATCATTCCCGAAAACATCTCAACACACCGTTCGTTGATAGTCTTAGATCATGTGTGCTAGGTATCGAACGATATCCATGGATGCTATAATACTTAGTAGTATGTGAGTTGGAAGGTGCTTATCGAAGCTATTCGGTTGCATTAGTTGTGGAAGGATAGAAAACTTGGTCCTTAGACAATGGTACCTATCTAGCGTCACGTCACGTCAATATTGATCTAACCTGACAAGAGTTGGAGTGGATTCATGCAGCCTTACCAAGTTACGCATTGCCCAATTAGCAGCGACATATGTTATTCATTCAAACTTATAAGTAAGAATTCGCATTTTCATAATCTGGTTGGTCAAAGTTATAAGGACTTGTAGGATAAGGGAAGCATTATGTACAGTATGAGGGTTTAAAAATTTGACTACATCAACACTGTTATGGGCTGGATGCCCTTACATTACCTAAGATACTAGGTAGAGTCATGCCCAACTGCAACGACAACTAGCGAAGACGCTATCCCCCTCTTGTCGGTAAATAGCTGAATAATTGCCTTGCCACCGTACATAATCTGTACCCACCTTAATCATTTACATATGTACATTAATCCATCGATATATCTTGCCTTACCTAAGGCAATACTATGTATCTAATACAGCTGGTTGGATCGCTGATGCGAGTTAGGTACATCACAACCTAAAAACCCCGGTAATCAATTGATCCTAGTCACCCGTGGACATAGAAGTTTTACACAAGATAGGTAAGTGCCACTGCCAGACGCCAGGCGCCGTTCTCTTTCTAGAAACATCATCACCTAATCTAAGACAAATCTAGACTTTGTATATCCTACCGAACTCCTACCTTTCCGGCTGCACAAAGACACAGCGATATCGTACACTCCACCTTTGTATAGTAGGCGGCTTAATACTTACTTGACCACTCGACAATCACAACTTCATAAAACCCGATAACCTATCCATCCATCTACTGACCTCCCGCCCGTGCCACGTGCGTCGAGAACAATACCCACGATAATCCCATGGTCTGAAACCCGAGAAGTGAGCCCTATGGGCGAGCCTTCCAAGTTATATAGCGTTTATCTGTCTATTGCCGTTACCGGTGAAGGTCAATCTGAAGCCGACCCTGCTCGGTTCGGTCCATCATGGAAGATTGGCTGCCGAACCTCGCCGAATTCCCCAATACGATCGAGCGACGACGGCAATCCGTCACGAAGCCTAACGCCATGGCCGAACACTCCACCGCCGGAATCAAGTCCTCGTCCAATGACGCCGCCGCCGCCGATCCCGACACGTGCCGGATTTGTAGGGGCGAAGGTACTGCCGACGAACCTCTGTTCTATCCGTGCAAATGTAGCGGCAGCATCAAATACGTTCACCAAGATTGCCTGATGGAATGGTTATCGCATTCTCAGAAGAAACATTGCGAACTCTGCAAAACCCCATTCCGATTCACCAAGCTATACGCCCCGAATATGCCGAAGCGGTTACCTTTCCACATCTTCATAACCCATATGGCTAAATACCTATTCCGTAACCTCCTTGTCTGGTTGAGGGCCGTTCTGGTGATTAGTGTCTGGTTAGGCTGGCTCCCCTACCTCATGCGCTCGGTCTGGTCCTTTCTGTTCTGGGTCAGCGACGAGGGGTTCGGTCCCAGTCCACCCATCTTCGACCGCCGGAATGCTACGTCGATAGGACGGGGTGACCTATCTTCTCTTACCGTGACTGGTACTACGACTTGTGCCTCTACTCCCTTGTTAGCCGCTACGACTACCGCGGCGAGCGTTGGAGGCGTCATCGACCAGATACCCGTGTCTAATTTATTAAAGGCTATCTCCAAACCTCTGAGCAACCCCCCTTCCTGGCTTACTGTGCTGCTGGGCCTATATACCCCTGCGGATAGATCTGTTTCGGGTGCTAAAGACCTCCTGAATGTGACCCACGCTAACCACATCACCATCTCGCCTGCCGTAGGTCGTCCATCTTCTCTGCTGAGCGACGTCGCCGTTTTGAGAAACTTTACGCGGCATCCCGCTATTAACCGTACCATCATCGCCGTCCTCGAGGGCCAGATCATCACACTCCTGGTTGTCATCTGTTTTATCCTCATTATCTTGGTTAGGGATTACGTGGTTCAGCAACAACCGGAGATAAACATGCGCGCCGCTTTTGCTGCTGCAGAGAACGAGGCCGCTGCTGGACCCGTCAACAATTTCGCTGCGCGTAACCCAGGTCTTGAGGACAACGATGATGATGATGATGATGACGACGACGACGATGCCATGGATTCTGATGATGATTCGATCGATGGGGAGGATGACGCAACCGGCGTCAATAGTGACGGGCGGGGGAATGCGAACGGGATTGGTCGTGCGCGGGAGGCTGCTAGGTTGCAGGATCCCCGGCAGAGACCCATCGCCGGCTTCCGAAGGCGAGCGCCGCGTTTCGATATTGAGGTCAGGCAGGAAGGCTGGCGGGAGGATCGAAATCAGACTAGACCCCCTTCTCGCGATTTAGGGATCTTTGACCAGGACGAAGGATCACAAAGCAGCTTACCTCCCCACAGCTTTGCCGATCGCGCTTATCCTTTCTTGCACGGAGTCGACGGAAGCTCTGATAGGGACAATGGCGATGCTACTTCGGAAAGTACGGTAAAGGAATATTTGCGAATCTACCGGGAGGCCGGCGGAGATCGGGAGAAGATTCTTCAAATTATTCGAGATGAGGGGCGCGAGGAGAACATGCGGTATTGGATTCATGTTACACAATCAATGGCTTCTACCGGAAGGGCTACCAACGAGCGCAGCCCGGGTATGGGGAATAGTATCAGAGGCCCAGCAGTAGACTCCCACGAACGTCGCTCAAGTCATTCGCCTAATAGATCGGATTCCCCCAGGGTCGACAGGACTGGCAGCGACACCTCAAGCTGGACGTGGGCGGAAAACGAGGACGGCGATGCTTCAGCGAGCCAAGGCTCCCAGGGTAAAGGGAAAGGGAAAGCAACTGAGACTTCCAACGAGAGTGACTCTTGGACCTCGTGGGGAGGCGAATTTGGTGAAACACCTCCATACTTAGCCACTAACGAGGACGACAATACTCATGCAGAGCCTTCAATGATGCAGGCATTAACCAGGCCTAGGGCTACATCAGACGGGCCCCGGGCTCCAAAGACTATCAACCTGCTCGCAAATAATAACTGGTCTTTCTCAGAACTACCTCCTGATATACCAGATGTTCCCAAAGTGGGTACGTCCGGGTCACCTAGCTCCAGCTTCGTCCCTCCGGCTTCCCACGCTACACCGCTTTCCATGGCTTTCCAAGGAGACATTGATGTTGAAAAGGTGGGATCGGACCTATCTGGTATTGATCCGCCCAGTTTAAACGACACCCAACGTAGAGCCGCACCCGTACCGCCGCAGGTTCCGCCGGTTAGGGAAAGCGCGGTAGGTAGTGACAATGATGCCAACGATGATGTGGAAGACGAACACGCCGAGAATCCAGTTTCTGTAGCGGAGAATATTCGTGTCGCCGAACCTGCTGGTGCTGCACGGCGACCGGTTGGCAGTATCGTGGATCGCGTAGCTGACTTCATGTGGGGCGACGTTGAAATTGGAAACCCGGACGAGATCGAAGCTGACGAACCCGTGGATATCTTCGGCGACAACCAAAATGTCCAGTTTTTCGACAACAACCAGAGGGAAGAACGAGACGATGAAGAGGAAGTCGAGATGGCGCCCGACGTCGTCGAAGCCGCAGTCGCTGCGGGCTTAGATCCGGAAGCTGTCGACGATGCTGAGGAGTTCGAAGGCATCATGGAGTTGATCGGCATGCGTGGTCCAGTTGCTGGTTTATTCCAGAATGCCATTTTCTGCGCCTTTCTCGTTTCTATATCTATCTTCCTCTGCATTTTCGTCCCGTATAATGTCGGTCGAGTATCCGTATGGATAATCGCCAACCCAACCCGACTGCTACGAATAGTCTTCAGCGTATCCAAATTCGTACAAGATGGAGTTTTATTGGTTGCTGGCTACGCCACTACGTCTACATTTACCCTCGTCGAAGCATTCATGGCGCTTTTTAGAATCGAGCAAGGAAAGCATCTAATTCATAATCTCATAACCGATTCCCGCTATGCTGCCTCGACCGCTCTCAACCGGATATTAACCAGCCTCATGTCCGAGATGCCGCTCATCTCAGTGAGCGAGGTACGAAACTTCTCTGCTATCAGCCACGAAGCTCTCGTAATGGTGAAGAGCGACATCCGCTACGCGATATCGTTTATTGGACATGTTATCGTGTATCTTCTCGGTGGTAATTACTCAGCTAAGTGGGCCGCAGCTCAGCCCTATGTCTCAAGACTAGGACCGGTTTTCATTCAGCTTTTGAACTCAATCCCCCAGACCGTCACGCACCCCGGATCTTGGATGATGTTTAATCTCAGTCTCCCCGAACCAAATACTTCAGTGAATCCGGGGCTCGCCTATTGGGACGCGAACGACAGGACGTGGGCCATTCTCGTAGGCTACGTCTCACTGTCGGTCCTCGCTGGACTCTACCTTGCTAGGGGAACACCCTTTTCTACCAGCCAGACTGCTCAAGAGTGGGAAGCTTCAATTATCGACGCATTGAATCAGGCTAGCGGTGTCATGAAGGTGATTTTGATCATCAGCATAGAAATGCTAATATTCCCATTATACTGCGGCCTACTATTGGATTTTGCGCTGCTCCCGCTCTTTGAGGGTACGAGCGTCAGATCTCGTCTGTTGTTCACTTACAATTATCCTCTCACATCTATATTCGTGCACTGGTTCGTGGGTACGGGTTACATGTTCCATTTCGCGCTATTTGTCTCCATGTGCCGCAAAATCATGCGGAAAGGGGTCCTATGTAAGAAACGTCACGATCTAATTTCTTGTGAGTTACCAACGCAGTCTTGCTGACTCGATAAACAGATTTCATTCGAGATCCAGATGATCCCGAATTCCACCCCGTGCGTGACGTCCTTGAGCGCAACGTCACGACTCAACTCCGTAAGATATTATTCTCGGCCTTCGTCTACGGGGCACTCGTCGTGATTTGTCTAGGGGGTGTCGTGTGGGGCTTATCTCTAGCTCTCCCCAACGTCCTCCCGATCCATTATTCATCTAACGAACCCGTCCTCGAATTTCCTATCGATCTGCTTTTCTATAACTTCCTGATGCCCCTCGCCGTGAGGTTCTTCCGGCCGAGCGACGGCCTACATGCCATGTATACCTGGTGGTTCCGTAGGTGCGCCAGAGCTCTACGACTTACGTGGTTTCTCTTCGGAGAGCGTCGCGTAGACGAAGAGGGGACGTTAGTCCTACCCGATGGTTCGCCATATAGAATACTTCCTTGGTGGAGCACTATCTTCCTTGAAGTCAATGACGCAAATACGGTCGTGCCGAAGACGTGGCAGGACACATTTGAGGGAGGCAAAGCGAAGCCGGCGTCTAGAATCCCCCCCGAAGACATGAATGTCTTCAGCGCCAAGAAGAAGAGCCTTGTCGAGTCCCGGCAGCTGATCCCTAACGGTCGCTTCGTGAGATCGCCGGCGTCCGATCAGGTTAAGATCCCCAAGGGCCAGTCCGTATTCCTCGAAGTGTCAGAGCAGGACATCAGGAAAGACGGTAAGCTCGATCGGCCGGAAACCGATCTGTACTCGGGCACCCACTACCAATTCGTCTACGTCCCCCCTTGGTTTCGCGCTCGCATCTTTCTGTTCATCCTCTTTATATGGATTTTCGCAGCTGTTACCGGGGTCGGCTTCACAATCGTGCCGCTCGTCTTTGGCCGCCGTATGTTCAAGGTTCTCATCCCGTCGCACATACGTACCAACGATATCTATGCCTTTAGTATCGGCATCTATATCCTTGGCTCCCTAGGCTACTTTGTCTTCCATCTCCGGTCGATGCTCGATAAGCTTCGCACCTGGGCCTCTTCTGCCGTTGATTCCATGCTCGACCGTTACGCCATCCAACGTGTCATGTTCTTTGCGAACCATACCGCCCGCCTGATGTACACGTACACGACTCTGCTCCTCGTGTTCCCTCTCCTCATCACCTTATTAGTTGAGCTCTACCTCCTCATGCCCCTCCATACCTATATGTATTCCACCGCATCGGAAACTAGTATCAAAGGAGCGGACGGCTTGCGGGAGGCCCACACGATTCGCGTCATACAGGCCTGGACACTTGGCATCCTCTACCTTAAGCTCGGCTCCCGCGCCCTCACACTGCACGGCGGTCGCCCCGCCCATGCCGTCCGCGCGGTCTTGCGCCGCGGCTGGTTGGAACCTGACGTTGGTGTACTCACGCGCGCATTCGTAATTCCCGGCCTTGTAGCTTCAGTGGTGTTGATCGCAGCTCCGCCAGCTATGGCGTGGGCATTCCTCCGTCGTATTCTTGACACTGAGGTCGCCGTTACTGAGCATATGAGAGTCCTCGTGTTTCGCCTCGCATACCCATCCACGGCTCTTTTCTTCGCGGGACTCATCATGACGAAACGCTTAGTAAGGATACTCGAGGGCTGGCAAGTTAGGATTAGAGATGAGGCATACCTCATGGGCGAACGGCTGCATAATTTTGGCGGCGCAGCTGTGAAGGTTGGGGGATGGAAGGGAGGTGCCAGGCTGTAGATATGTACATGGTGGTTTAAGAGGGGATAGATAGTGAGAGGTAAGGAGTAGATACGCGGTCAAGTCAGAATATGAACATGAATGATCGGTTTTATTAAGGAGATGAAGTGAGATGCCGTATATAGTAGGGTAGATCACAGACCGTGCCTGCTTACATGTGTAGTCCTGAGCATAATTGCAATTAATATACATCTCGCAGACTCCCACTGGTGCCCGAATGCTGCTATAAAATACGAGTACGGTGGCCGGGCTACCCCACTAACAACAGTCCAGTTTTAATATTGTAGCAGCGTACTTAGCTCATACCTATCCCAGACCCTGCTAGCAAGTCTGGTAGATGAAAATAAATCCCTATATGTTCCACTGCGCCACGGTGATGCTATTCAATACCGGGATTCGGCTACATATAATAGAGTGCAGCAGTGCTCAACTACACGGTTGGTGGCAACAACGTAGACAAACGCTTCAATAGCTGAGAAAACTATCCCGAGCCTCCATACTCCTCGGTCGCCACTACGCGACGTTGCTTTGCAGATGGAGGACTTGGCTAGGTAGCCATCATCCCCATTATTTATCTAGTGTATGTACATGCAAGAGGCCGGCAAGTGTCGCGGTAGAAAGTTTAAATATAAATAATGGAAATTCTTGGTTTCGTCAACGTAGTAGTAGTAGTAGTAGTAGTATCAACTACGGAAACGACATATTTCTCTTACGCCTATTCTACCAATCAGAAGGTAAACCTTCTTGAATAGTTTCGAGAGTGACAATGGGGAAGAATCCTGGGAAAAACAGAGTAAACAGCCCTCAAAAGAATACCCAATGGAATATCGTTCCGACGTTTCAGCCCCCACAGACCAAGCGCGACAAGGCCAACTCCCGACAATGCTGTGGGATATTTAGGCCCCCGAGCCGACCACCTCCACGCCCAAGAGACGCATCATGGTCCCCTCATGTCTTCCTTCGCCATCGCTGTAGCTCTGATGCTTGCTGCATATGTTCGTGTTTTATATTTTATACGTGTATATACAGTCGTGTCGTCCTCCTATCCCCACTTTCAATCCTAGACATATTCACTCTAGCGATAGTAGAATTTCGAGTGCCAACTCTTCCGCTAGTCAGTTCATCCGCCGACGGGTGGGTAGTCGGCCTTGGTACGATTCCACTATATCCTCCTACGATTGGTGCGGCTGTGTAGGCATCGAGGCAATGGTATTCAGATTCTGCAACCGGTGATGTAGATGGTGATGGGACACACCCTCCGAGTCGCTTTCCACGGACTTCCTGTTATGTTCATAACTATTCCGTCTGCTGGCGTTCCGACTGGCTTGTCGGCTTTGTCGCCGGCTGGCTGCCTGCTGACTAGAGTAGTACGAATTGTGTCGTGACGCGGACATCCGGTCTCCAGGACGCTTCGCCATAACTTCCTTGGTTGGCGCATTGGGTGCGGTTGGTGGCCGCGAGTGCGTCGTTGCTGTTGCAGGGCGTGTATCCCCTCCAGCGGTTGATGGACGGTGGGAATGCACGTGAGCAAGCGCGTGGCCGCCAAACTCAGTGGCCCCTTGGGCGAGACTTTGCGCGAACGGGGATCGTTTGCGTAGGGTTGGACCCTTCCAGTATATGACATACACGGCGATGACGAGGATGAACGCGATGCAGAATAGAATCGTGGATGCATACTCCAGATTCTTACCCTTCTCCGCTCCGATGTTCATGTAGAAGGGTGTAGCCGGAAGGGTGAGGACACCTGCGAGGAAATCTCGCGCCCACCCGTTGCCGCCGGTGGCGGACGCCGAGTATGGACCGTAGGCGCACACCATATAGTCGATTGTCGCCATGTAGATGGCGTAATTGGCGATACCAATGATGCACGTCCCGAACATGGTGCCAATCCAGTGCAGCGGCGGCCCGCTGCTTGTCCATGCGAATATGATGAGGCCGATGGGCAGGCAGGGCGCCAACCAGAGCAAGAGGGAGAGACGAGATTCGTATTGCGCGTGCTCATCTTCGGGGTGCTTCTCCCGACGTCGCTCGTTCCGCTTGAACGCAGGCAAAAACAGCAACCAGCCGATAACGTAACCTAGGCCAATAGGTACGAAAGCAAGGCCAATTTGCCACGAGTTAAATTCCCACTGCTGATATACAAGCACGAAGGACTGAATCTGCATGAATATGAGGGCGTCTGAGAAACCGGAAAGCAGCGAAAGCGTAAGGACAATGGGTTCAGTGAGGAACATGCGGAAGGGGCGCAGCCAGGTGTAGATCAGCTCCTTAAAGGTGAATCGGCTCCAAAAAGGCTCTAACTCATCCGGTCCGTATACGTTGGGATCCACCCCAGTCTTTCTGCGCTTCTTGGCGATCTGGTTTAGCATGATGGTTGTGCGCGTCTCCGGGACAGTGAAGAAGTGCAGCAGCTGGACGGCACCACCGAAGATCAACTGGATCCAGATACACCATCTCCATGCGTCCTGCGTGGGCAGAATCTCGACGAAACCACCGACGATAGGGCCGAGAATTGATCCACCGACGGAAGAAAAGACACTAGGCACCAGAGGTTAGATGGGGAAAATTGCCTCCCACGATGTCTATATGAAGTGGAAGAGGGATACGGGATGGCTTACATGTATGCCACGGCATATTGCTGTCTGTCACTTTCAAACATATCCGCAATCATACCGAGTGTCACACTTCCTCCAGCTGTAGCAAGACCGCCAAGAGCTCTGCCGGCTAGCAGACAGCCAAAATTGGGGGCTAGCACGACGGGAAGAGTGAAGATATTCACGAGAAACAGGGAAGCCTGTAGGACCGGCTTGCGGCCGATTTCCTCGGACCAGGGGGCCCATAGCTCGCAACCGAACGCATATGTAATGAGAAAGATAGCAGCACCGACACGGGCACCCTGCTCACTGACGTTGAAGTGCTCCGAGATTCCCGCTAAACCGTTCGAGTATAAGGAGGTGTTGAAGTTCATAGAAGTCTGCACGAGGAAGATGACGGTGAGAATCCACCACTTTTTCCACGTAGGAAAGGCGAAGCCGAGCTCGTTCTCGCAGTCTTCCTCCTTGAGCTCTCGCTTGCCTGTGTCGGTCGCGACTTTCTCCTTCTCGGCCGCTCTGGCGGCGAGGGTCTGGTCAACCGTAGGGCCCACGAGGGTGCGACCACCGTTGGCGTGGCCGACTGTCTCTTCGGAACTATAGGTCGGACGGTCCTCATTGGGTCCGAACGTAGCGGACCACTCTTTGGCGTCCCCGGTCATGGCTGGTTGATTGGTAGAGATAATCCCGCGTCGAATACGACTTCAATGGACGGACGGGTCAGCTTGGCTCGCTGATGACATAGAATGCTGTCTCTGAGAAGTACTCTATTCCAACCACCCAAGCCCGTGTGGGAGGGAAAGGAAGGGAGGCGGAATAATAAACAAAACTAGATCGGCAAGCCCTTGGTATGCGCGAGGAAGAATGATGTCGGTGGCTTGCGTGGCAGAAGATTGGACCCGAGACAAAAGACTTGGGGGTAGAAAAACAAAACTCCAGTCAACACACACGCCGGTCTGGGGATAGTCTCCAGTTTATATACAAGAGGTGACGGTGATGAACCTGGGGCTTATTAATGGTGTAATACTAGAATATACCTACGAGACGTACCTAGCTAACATAGACTAAGACTGGCTGAGAAGAGAGAGGCGAGAGAGACGCAGATGCGCAACTGATCCGCAAAACAAAAGTGGGAAGTCATCAGTGACCTCGGAACTAAACCTAGTAAACATGCCCTCAGCGGCAGCAGTGGTCAGCTTGTATCATACCAACCTGGTAAATCGGTCAGGTCAGTCCACACTTGCGGATGCTGATGTACGTGGGTAAGTACCCAAGAGTGGATGTATCTCGGTGTCTCCTGTCTCCATCACCGACAAGGAAGAAAAAAAAAGAAAATACTAGTAACATGAAAAACATCGGCGCTACTTGGTCGACTACCACTACTAGTGGTAGAACCATTGGACCCTGTATGTACGTTTTCTTGTCGTACATGAAGCTACCGGCAGTACCCTACGGGATCGAATAACAGGGATACGCAAGCTTCGAGAAGAAGTTGAATGGTCGAAATGGCGGATTAGCATGCGATTCGCAACCGGCAATCGGGTGGAAGGGGGGAATGAGGGAATGGAATTGGGCTTCTAGGAAGGAAGAGGCAGCTCGAACGGTGCCCTTTGACCCGCGCTCACAGGTATGACGACAGCATTGGCTGCAGGTTGGGCTGCGTCGACGTTCATCTCTGGCTGGGTCGGTTGTAGCTTCTGCAAGCCTTCTGCAAAATCGGGACAAATCCGACAAGACGACAAAGGCGAGATTGTGTCGATTGTGTCGATTTGCGTTGGCACGTTGGTATGTTGGAACGTACTGGGCAAATCCGGGGCTCCCCCTTGGGGTCAACCGGATGTAGGATTTCAGTGTCAGACGACCCCATACCTATGCAGCCCATGGCACCCGATTTTTTTTATCGCATTCTGATATTTTTTTTCTGGGGAATGCGGGAAATAATTGATCTGTGCCATGTATCTTGTATTTCCTTCCTTTGATTCTGGAACGTCGGGTTGGGGAAATAGTAGAACGACAAAGATCGAGAAAAGTCTATACAGGATACATATCACATTATTCTTACCCACCATCAACTTACATTTCCCATATGTACAGATACACACCATACCGGGACAGGGACAAAGACTCGAGGCGGATTCGAAGTTCGAGGAAGATGACCTAGGTAACAAAGTGAGACGGAACAAACAAAACGGAAGATGACGAACGTTAGCATGAGCCTCAATTAGCAGGATCATGATAATGATGTCATATGAGGGGCGGTTTTATATGGGGAGAGGCTTGGGGGGAATTTGGGGTGTTGTATGGGGGAGTTTCAACAACTTCTCGCTTGATACCCTACTCCCGAAGCTCTCGCTCATCTTGCTACCTACATAGTGCTACATACGTGATATCTACTACCTGCTATCTCTAACGTGGCTGGAGACGACGGAGGCGCGCGGAGGGTCCTATATCGAGTCTATATTAGACATTAGGTGGATGTAGCGTTGCCGTCGTTTGAATTACTGCCCTACTACGGTACTTATTCCGGTGCCTACTGCAGTTATTACAGCTACTACGGTAGCTTCGGCCTGTCTTGTTTTGTCCGGTCTGGGCTTGTCGACTACCGCGCATAGACCCATAATGCCTATTAAACCCCATAAAATCTTCATGGATACATCCCCTACATCTCCATAAAAAAGGTCAGACTTCAACGTTGTTGGGTTGCACTGTCGCACACGACATGTCAGAGAAGAACAAAAAAACCGCAATGATCCGTGAAACCTGACCGTCCTGACCTAAGAACCTCCTTGGACCGCGTAGATTAGTTGGGATAGTGGCACGCAACCTCCACGACCTCCACGTCGGGGGTTCCATTCGCGCCGGCGAAGGAGCTCGCTACTGTAAATTCGGTAACCAATTCGAATGCGAGAGATGTGTTGTATTTAAGTAGATTGGACGGTGTGTTTGCTACCCAACAACAAACTGCCGACTTATTACGTGGGGTTTTCAGCTATGAACGGCTGCCCCCATCTTGCCGGCATTCTGACCTGTTGACTTAAGACAATGGGACGATGGGCCATGCTTAGATAAGTTTTGCGCTTCCTGCGGAGCCTGTTTTGTCACCTATGCGATGAACAAGATACGTATGGGTGGGACAGGGCAATACAGATCCGCTAAGGTCAGAAGCAAGAACGGGTGGAGAATATAGGACACCGACGTCCCGCATTTCATACCTACTTATTGCCTGCGTGTATGGAGCTGGTCTTAACCTTGGAAGGCTTGTCATCCGCTCGGAATCGTTATGGTGTATGGAAAATCGGCAAGGAACAAATCGCGATTCGCATACCGAAAGACAAGGCTAACGCTGACATCAACGACATTGATGACAGAAAGAAAAAAAATATGAAATAAATTGCGGCGAAAAGACAAGACTTGGAATTGAGGCGCTAAGCACGTTTACAACTTAGCGCTTGTCAACCATTACCAAATACGTCATCGGGAATGAGCTTGGTTCGCCTAGCGGTCACTAAGCATGCGAGGGCACGCGAGGCCATGCGAAGATCCAGGGACTAGCGTTTCTTCCCGGTCCTTGTCAAGCTTGGTCTTCTAACCATTTTCTATCTAGTATAGAAAGCCACATCCGGCGCTTTCGTTTACGTACACGGTTCTGCCGACCCGGCGGGTTTCCCGATTTCATTCTTCTCCCCCCAATCAAAATCACGATATGATGGGTCGACGACTTTGGCAAGCATCAGACAAAGCCTAAATTGAAGCAACGAGATAAAGAAGGATTTGACCATAGCCCCATATGACACATAACCTTGGAATTGAATCAGACAATCTTAAGCTCGGGATTACTTGCTCGGATATGTCTTAGGATCCGAGACGGGCGGTCAAGTCAAGCTTTTGCCTGGGCAATCCTGTAAGATTCTTGGCAAAAACCCCCTGGTAACCATGAGGATTATTAGTCTCGTTTTTTCCCATGAATTTCTCTTCTTCACGCCCTATGTAGCTATCGCTTAATTAGCTCCGAAATCATGACTAAAAGATAAACAGCCTCTTAACCCCTGACACTTGCGAAACGATTATCTTCGCCAAGTAGGCGCGTCGGTCATTTATAATTAGACGCGATGGACCATACGACCCATACTTTTCGATCCCGGGCCGGGATACTCTGTTAGTCATATCCATTATTGCGCTAATTAGTAGTGGCATCGATCAGTCGAAATACCGAGTCGAGATTAGCGGATCTTTCGCCGTGTGCTTCGCGGCGAGATTTCCCTCGCCGGGAAACCCGAAGTTTTGGGCGCTACTCTCTAGCACCGAGTATTTACACGTACATTGTTGGAGATAGTCTAGCCTCTTAATCGCTAGTGTGGTTTCCAACCTGTTTACCCTTCGAGGCTCATACATTATCCCGTGTCTCACAAGTTTGCAGACACGTACTCGACCCGCGCTCACAGGAGTCCGAAAACCAATGATTCACTTTTACCGTGGTATTAGTATATTCTAACTATCTAACGCGAAATAGTGACTTTTAAGACTTGGTTATGCTTTTCACTGCTGATATACGAAACCGTAGCAGGGCGGTCGTTAACTAGAATGAATTCATTGCGAGAAAAAATTGGCAACTACGTAAGTAGTATAACTCGTTGAGCTACCGCGTCTAAGCCACCATTGAGACATTGCTATCTTACTTGCTGATTTCGATCTTCAATTCTGATCTTAATATACTGTCCCGTCTGAAACTAGGCAAGTGGGAGGCTAGACAGCCCGGGGTGCCGCCGGAGTGCTTTCCACTTGAATGTGGAGCTTATTCCGGACGAGGTGCTAGCCGTATTGACTTCCCCCGTTCATATACTCTGTCCGGTGAGTTGTGGGTTTCAATTGTTGCCATTGACCATATTCATCGAATGTAAATCATCGCTTTGAATCATATCAACCCCCTATCGTCTTGTCACTTAGCTCCCTAGTGTATATCTTTCTGCCAGAGGAAAGTCTCAAACATTTGAAGACTCTTCAGATATTATCGAGTATAGGATGGCGGCCCGAAGTATACACCGAAGTCGTAGTAGGCAGAGCACAGAAGATACATACAACACAAAATTTGCTTAAGACAATTCGGTAAACTGTTCAAGAGTATCGTTCGCTGATTCTATACTAGGATATACAACAAATCTCGATTCCACGACACTTCCAAATTCCAACAAGATATCAATCGCCCAATGGAGAGGCGGTCAGTGCAGGAGCTTCAAAACCCACTGATAAACAAACAGACTTTGCTGGTAAAGAATATGCGTAGGGCTGTAGCGAATCCAATACGACACCTCAACACGTTCTAGATGCTCCTTTTTCAGCCACTTTTCGTACTCAGTGGATTATAGAATGCGTCCCCTTACTTGGGTATAGGAGCACCCACCCTGTCTTGATCTGTTCGTATAGTTCCGCTTCGCTCGGTAAGTGTTTTGGGCACCCTACTCATTCAGTAGCTTTAGTCGTTAATTTGTCAACAATATGATATTGTTTTCTATAGAACGACCTGGATCTTCACGAGCAACAAAATTTTTAGTCTAGATCTGACTAAACTTTTCCCTACACCCATTGCCAATGCCACGACAATGAATATTGCCAAGAGTTGTCTCCCTCAGCTGTTGCCGGTTGAGGCAAATTTGACAAGTCGGCCGCGTCTTCCTCCAACCGGCAACTCAATCAAACGGATTGCTTCTTTTCGGATTAGTCCAGAGCCTGTACCTAACCTGCAGAACATAAGCACTCGCGCAGCGCAGCATGCAAGAGACGAATCGTCAGCAGCAGCGGCAGGGGCAGGAACTGACCGCATGCCTGCAACCTCCATAGGGCCGGGTAAGCAATTCTGCTGACAATGCTTGCACCCCCTCTTTCTTCACCCCAACGAGGATAGATGCGTGCATAAGACAAAAGCAAGATCTGCCAGGCACACCCCTTGCCACATAGTCAGGTCGGTATCTGGATCGACGGAGGCTTCGTGGCGCATATCGTCGTCGCTAGCTTGGGTCAATACCGGCCGAGAAGTTTCCGGACGACCGTTGCTCCAATAGCAAAGTTGCTCGCTGGTCTATATAGACGCCACTTATTGTCTTAGCTCGAGGATAAGCACGTCGGATATGTGACATAGCTTGACTGCGGCCTCATCTCCATTCATAGCGACTACGTTTATACAAGCGGTATCAAAGGGAACGACCGAGAGCCGAACCGGTCACAATAGCATCTCACCGGCCGGGTTGTCTCATCGGGCGCGGTTGATCGCCTGTTTGAAATTGGGTTGCACTGAAACGAGTAAGCTGATTCGTACAACATCAGTGCTGAGTATCAAGGTAAGATGGTTTATACGTTAATATCGGACTGGGGCTTGACTCGGGCAGAATTAGTCACGAGAAGAGTCTAACGATCATTTGTCTGCAGGAACTACATGTCGTTGTATGCCGCAGATGATAACTTTATGTGGGCTATATAAGCTATGCTGCGATACTTCGTGCCACGCTGACGGCCGGCGGCGATCCGATCCGCTGCGGTCAGCTTCACACATTTATATTAAACACTTTATTGCTATTCACCTACGCCGATGACTTAGTCTTTTTAGACTAATAATATGCATTACTATACTCGTAATCCTTGAAATACGACTTAGTATGACCATAATGTTTTGATAGGATGGACTTCTATAATGTGGACTTAGTTGTGGTCCAAGATACTTCTCACTAAGTGCAGATAAGGCGCGAAACTCCCATCTCCATGAGATTCGGTGGGCTGAGTGTGTGTATTACGTTAGAAGTCAAAGCAATTCGCGTAGGGAGACCTGGTTGATGCAACAATTTCTTTTGGAATGAATACTGGTGTAACATCTTGTACGGGGAAGCATAACGTATTGAATTATTTACCGACAACAAGAAATTCCGCAAAATGGTAACTAGAATAAGTGTGTGACATGTGAAACTTGCGATATAGTTCACCACCCATGGCTCATACTCGTGTTGTAAGGGTCTATGAGGGGTTCCAGGTTACAGTCTTCATGCAATAGCAACTCCTGCTATACTCCAACAACATGCCAGCGGCTCCGCAATATACTAAGGGACGAGCGCAGCTATCGCTCCATGTTCTAGGTTATCTGAATCCTTCCCGTATGACATGCAGCTCAGCCCAGTGAGGCGAGATCGGCACCCGTATTTCGGATTAATTCGGAGCCATCCTGTCGCTGGTGAAATGTCGATATACATCTCGTCGAGAATGTCGGACAAGCCCGGTAGCCATGCATTCAACGAATACCATTGTCCAAGAGATTTTCGTAGTAGTAGTGGACATGTACTAGAAGCACGCGCTTCCGTGGTATTGCTAACCTTGGGAAAGGATGCACTGCTCCCACATCTACCCATGTCCCGTGATCCGGGCCATTCGAATAATGGGGGTGGTCCGATAATCGGCCCTGGGCGCGCTTTCGTACACCTGAGCCGGATATCCCGGAATTCGGGGACTGCTCCCCTAAGGAGCGGCTAAGGCGGAACTATGAAAACCGTCTATCTGGGGAACGGTGGAAAATTTATATGGAAAATACTGATATAATACATTAGCGAGGCGTTGAGAAGGAAAGTGTATTACTACTTGGTATAGTTGGCAGGAAAGGGTTGGAAAAGTAAGAGTGTTGTTGAAAATATGGAACGAGGCACGTAGTGGATTAACAAAACAATGAGGGAAAGGGAAGTATTCATCGTGAAAGTTTCTACTAATTACAATTTTACGCGGGATAGAAGTCTCGGGATAGCTTAATTTACAACTATCATAACCATTTGTGGTTTTTCAGAATGCACGCGCCGAACTGGCTTGCCGGCTGTCATGACGCACGTCTCTAAGCCCCTAGTAACGAATCGTGATGGGTTCTGTCATCTCGAAGAGGCTCCGGTCGGTCGGCTCCTCGCACGGATTATCCAAGGCAGCTTCCCCCGTAAGACTCTGCGGAGGCGATGGGATGGAGGGTGCTGGTCCCTTTCCTATGTACCATTTTTGATTTTGGCCAGTGCACTCTGGTAGTTTATCTTCAGATACTTCAACCAAGTTATCATCCTCTCCACGAACAAGATGGCGAGCTGGTAATACTTCGATATCGTAAATCGGCTGGATTCGATGATACACGTCGTAATTGTGGATCTCGCGGTAGATCTGCTCCTGGATGATCTCGTGGACATGTGGGCGAACTCTTTCGTGAGTAACGGCTTGTGGTATCTTTAGTTAGCTTGATCGATTTCTTGCTATAAATTTACCCACCTGGCGCATAAGTTATTGTTTCGTCGGTGTCGACTGTGTTGGTAAGACCGGAGACAACTCCTGTAGGTACCTCGGGACTGGGTTCTTCGAGGCAATCTTCGTATAATTCTTCTGGCGTATCGCACCGTTTCCCGTCCCGGGCTACTGGAAGGTAGTCTCCGCTTTCTGTTGAAGAAGTGTTGTCTCCACCATCTGGCTGTAGCTGTGTTGAACAATCTCCTGGTTGGCCTCCTTTCATAGCTTGATGACTTGGGCTGCTCGCTCTGCGTATACTCCTTTCTGGAATTTGGAAAGTACATATGTCCGGCGTGGTGTCATTCCGAAGTGGCCATTGTGGTTGTTCAATGGTGCGACTGATTCCTATAATAGGGGGATAACCACTGGTGCATTCGAGGGGACCGTGTGTTTTGATATCATATCTAGCTACATCTCCAGCACATAATGAATGTCTCGGTCCCTTAATGCGTCGAGGGCTTTCTGTACTCGCTTGGACCTTAATAGGCGTGGGGTCGCTTCTCGAACGCGAATGATGAGTTTCTGCCTCTTCCGTGTTTGATGACATAGAATTTCCCTCATCTTTGCTTCGTCTTCGTAGGTGGGCTTTTAGTCGCTGCATGATGTAGGACGGGCGAGTTACGGTGGAATCAAGGTAGAAAGGTGATGACTTGGGATTGTCATATGGGCCTTAAGGAAGCATTGTCCTAAACACTATTCTGAGCGCCGCTGGAAGTTCAAAATAGGAGATGTGGAGAACAATTCTAGAAGCGTGCGTTAGGCAGATTATGAGATGATGTAATCGGTCTATCTGAATGCATTTCAACCCGTCGTAGCTGGTAGAGGATCTATACGTTAAACGTCATTACTCGTGTAAGGGTTGAATGGTCATTGTATTGCGTCCGGTCCCATCACCGAATTTACTACTAAAGGCTTCCAACGCCTGCTAAACCAACGTAGTCCTAATAAGCATACTGGCACCATAGTTTGTAGAACCCCAATACTGCATACATAGCTTAAGGTCTACGCGATTCAGATAGACATCGATTACGACATGTTTGAGTCAGTCCTGTGATTTTGAAGTTTCTGATTCGTGATTGTTGGTCTGTCTAGCGCTAGTCCGGAACCGTCACGGCATTCATCAACTAGACCTGAAGAATTATTTCCGCGGAATAGATTAAGAACGCAACCAGAGCATCTCATTGGAATGATACGTATTGAGAAAAAAGATGTCATACTTGCCAAGAATACCATTGAATTCGCTCATCTTTCATACCTAGGTAATTATTCTTTAGTCTTTTGACATTTTGGCATAGCTTGTTTGCGTTATGCGGCACTACATGGATCCATGACGAGCATCATCCATTCCATGTGATCCACTCATCCCGTCCCGGCCGAAAGAACCTGATTGGCTATACCCCTAGAAAGTGGCCTAATCAGGAAACCTCAACAAAAAGCTACTAGGGACTGGTAACTCGCGATGAAGTTGAGCTTGTGAGCTATTACGTCGACGATCTACTTGCTTTGATATACGTGTTTGTATATATTTATCAATGTTATATCCCCTCGAATAGGTTTCCCTAATATCTCATGACTATACTCATCTCGTACAGCTCTCTTCAAGTCTAAGTAACTGTCTATATTTCCCACTAAGGTCACACTACATCTATACCACAATGAACAAGACTAAGGAAACAATTCGAGAGTTTATCGGTAAGGCGGGCCATCACGATACCACCGTACACGAATCGGTGGAACCGGCCATCAAACATGAAACTGTGAAGCCGACGGAGCATGAAGATATCAACACAGCAGTGAACAAGGAAATTCATCAAGACCACTACCACCGCACCGTACAGCCTGTGCATGCTAAGGAAATCCTTCCGGAGCAACATCAGCATCGGGTCAGTGATGTTCAACACCGGGACTATGACCACCGAGACCACGAGAATACTAAGAAGGTTCTGGCTGCTGAAAACGAGAAATATAAAGATCAGCATGTCGTCCAAGAGACGACGCGTACGCAGAGCCACGCACCTACGGTGGAAGGAGAGCATATTCACCAGTAAGTTGACATCAAGTAATACAGAGCATATCCGATTAATACTCTGCCATAGCCACGTGCACGAAACCGTCCAACCTGTTCTCCATAAGGAGACAATTCAACCACACGTAGTCCATACTACCGTTCCTATCCACGAGACGCACCACGCACCGGCCCAGCATCACTCTACAAGCTCTTTGCCCCCTATCAGTATCGACGAATACAAGCAGCAGGGTGGTTCTCTCAACGGTCGTCAGGAGCGCTTCGATGCTTTTGACGGCGAACCCAAAACAATTCGGGGCACAGTTGCGTCGATGCACGAGAAGAAAGATGCGGGCTTGAAAAATGCCCCCGACGGAGCTTTCCATGGTGACTTTGATCCTTTAGATGGCGGTAAACATCACAGTGCTAATCGCATCCAAAACGGCAATTCTGTGGCAAATGGAGTCAGCCAGGGGGTGTCTGCTCATTCATCTGCCCAGAAGGAATATAGAACGTCCACCGGCGCGGTTGGAAACACTCCGGTTGGCCGTACCACCACGGCTACTGGCGCTACAAAGAAGAATCATCCAAGTCTCCTAGACAAGTTGAATCCTATGACTGATTCTAATGGTGATGGGAAGGCTGGTTTTATGAAATAGGCGGTATTAATCAGTGGGATAAATATTTGTACTGGCGTTATAGCTAATATAGTAATAAGTTAATAGTTTTCATGTCTCACGTGGTGTTCCTATCTCATGTAGTACCTGTTCCGACGGCTCTCGTCAGTGACAAGCGCAACGCAACTGCCGCTATGTTACCGGCCTCATTATTAAGGCATCATGATTCAGAATTGGAGTTAATCCGCGAATCGAATTGGTAACACCTTAGTTGGATGCCTGCGATATATGGTTGCGGTACATGTATGTGCCACCTCCTCGTATGTACTCGGGCTCAATTATTCCTAGGGACGTTGATGGGAAGACGGCATAAGCATTGGTTGAACATGAGAAGCATTTTAGCCCTAAACACCCAGTATGGCGGGATTCTTGGTATGCCCGAGTTTACGAGGGTTCTTGTCTTGTCGTTTTCTTGTAGCCCCGGGAAATTCAACTGAAACAAGAAAAAGTTTCCTCAGGGTCGGGAAGATACCTGACATGACCAATCAAGTCTAGTATACCCTACGTAAACAGCCTAAAATGTGGTTAATAAGCGGGAATCTGCTGCAGGTAGCTATTGCGTCCGATTTGACTCACAAACGACAGCATAAAGACTACTGTGTTTGAAGAGGCTACTAGTTATCATCGCGTTTCTATAAAGCTGATGTTTGTAGATTTCATAAGAACTTACAATCAGCAGCATGAAGCTTCCTTAACATAACCCATCGTTGGTAGCAACGGACAATGGCAAGGAGTGAACTTATTAAAAGGCATAGGCCAAAAATACCATGTGAAACATCGTTTAGGAGGGTTTCTAACTGTGCGGGCGTACGACGAGAGACACAGGACTGCTCCGCGGAGAAATCCGTATACGAGTTTATGGTTGATCTGCGTAGATAAGTCGATGAGATATAACCATTCGTTATATATCCGCTTCGAAAATTGTCGTTGAAAATTTCCTCCCCTATGGGGTAGGTGCCTAGATAATTATGTAAAAGATGATAATTCATGAGAGGGGGGTTTGGCAGATATTTTAATCTGATATTTTACGAATTTAATTACAGGACAAGCCGTTGTATGTGATGCTGGGGTGCATCCACGGCCCATTGCATTGATGAACGGCATTCCTCACGTCTGCTATTGTATCCCGCCTTTTGTGCCGTTTTTATGATATCGAAAACTGACTCCACGTTACAAATTAAAGTAAAATGGCGAGTACTTCAAGGTTACTCACACCCACTTCCGGGTACCTATGTGGTTTCGTATTGGCTTTGAAACGGTACACGCATTACACGCAGTACACGTATATGTAGGTTCCATCCATTGGCCCACCCGCCGAGCAAGACTGCCATCCATGGATGTATATCTAGGAATTAATGCCGCTAGATAGTACCTACGGATATATAACTACGAGTTCCTATATCTATAAGGTGTTGAATCCCGTAAGCGAAAGGGGTGACCAAGACGATGGTTTAAGTGTGTGTTTATCATTTTGAATCCCACCCCGTCCGTCCGTGGATTGATCTATTTTGGTTTAAATTTAATGTTCTCATCGTTCACTAGATATTTTCAGTTAGAAGTATGGTTACCTGCAAAACTGTCTGGATTTAGTGGTCTGCTAGGAGCAAGGGCCCCTACACTGATCGATATGCCGCGCATAGGCTGCTTCGGGGAATCAAGACCGTTTTATGGCTTGACATGCCGCAAATCCAGGATGTCGCTACAAGGGGGAAAATTCGAGTGTAGATACCAATTTATAGTACCGTCACTATTATCTATGTTTCTTTCCACCTCGATTTAACCAATGGTCTGGGATCATGGTAATTCATAGGATGCTTCTGTTCTAATACTTTCATTTAGCTTATAAGCAATCCTATACAAGACGTGGTTTCTTTAAGACATAGGTCGACAACTCTCGAAGTTACGCATGCCATACGAATATGACAATTAATGCTTAAATGTTGTTTGGAAGTACTAGAGATCGAGGGCTTATTTTCTAGTTGTCTCTCGCACAAATTGACACCATAAACCGCATCGTTACATGGTCTTTTATTTGATTGCCGAACCCTAAGCTACCAGTTGTACCTATTCTTAACCTAATTAATTTTAAATAACAACCCGCGGCCTTCATGCTAAGCCGGGCTTCCTATACCTTCCGGGAGAGCTAAATGGCTACGGCGGTGGTACAGCGATAGCCAGTCTCGTACTCGTCGATGGTGGTTTCTTGGCTACGATCCAACAACTGTGGGACTAACCAAGGACGAATAGATCCTTTATGAGACCGATGCGGGGGACTCATGCTTCATGGCTCAGTAAGGGGAGCGCCCTGAGCAATCTTACCCTCGCCATACTTCTTGAGGCGAATAGCCTGGATAGCGATGAACCCGGTAGTGTCCATCGGCGAGAATGTGTCGAGAGAGTCCATCGAAGCGTCTTCTTCGCTGTACAGGTTGCTCGTCTCACTGCTGCGACCAAGCGTGTAGGCGTTGCCCTCTGTAGAACCATGTTAATTATCTCAAGCATCATCTGTTTCGATGTGGTGCGTAACAAGGGGATGATGTCGTCGGAAAACACTGGGGTGCCGTATTAGGAGTTTCTGATGGGATTGGGATGCCACTTACTGTATGCCATCATGCGAACAGATCCATTAACGTTTTCCTGGGAGAAGACGATGGAGTTCTCGACGAATTCCCTCTCGGGTGAGCTGTCCACTGATTAGTATTGCTGGGATGGGTCGAAAGTTCCCTATGCTTCCCGAAGAGCCGAGACCTCAGAGAATTTGCTTCCATAATACAGAACATTACGTATAGACGTGTCTCGGATGTAGCATCAAAACACTTATCAATACGAAGAAGAGTAAAGGGCTTTACTCACAAGTACATCCCATTATAAAGCTGTCGGCTCCAAGAAATGGTGCAGAACTGGTCACGAAGTTCACGGACCTTGCTGTCCATTACGAGACCTTCGAGATCAACATGTGCAAGACGGAGAATCGTCAAGCCTGGCGTATCGTAGCAGCCTCGGCTCTTTAAACCGATGAATCGGTTCTCGACCTGTATTGGTCCGTTAGCGATAGACCCTTTTACTGGTAGATGAAGGAGATGGAAGCCGCTCGGCATATCACAACTCTGCGGGCTCGATATTTTAGGGCACAGGTTTAACTACTCACAATGTCGATCCTTCCTACACCGTGGTCGTGGCCAATTCGGTTGAGGAGCTTGAACAACTCGACGGATTCGATAGCCTCCTTGCCGTCCTCGGTGACGACTTTGACGGGGATACCCTTGTTGAAGGTGATAGTGAAGTGGTAAGGCTTATCGGGGGCCTCCGTAGGGTCGACTGTCATCTTCCAGAGGTGCTTCGGCGGCTCGTGATCGGGGTCCTCGAGAATTCCAGCCTCATAACTACAGTGCACTAGATTCTCGTCCATACTGCATTCTCATCAGTTTTGTGGGATCTTAACTAATAACGTTGCGACAACTGACCTCCAAGGGGCTTTAGGAGTTGAAGAGACGGGGATGTTGTTCAGCCGAGCGTACTCAAGGAGATCTGCTCGGCCCTTGAATTTGCCGATGAATTCGGGAATCCTCCAAGGAGCAATAGTCTTGATGGAAGGCGCCAGCGCTGGTTTAAGTTAGTAAACGACTCTTTCGCGTTACATGGTAGATATTTTGTGGGTTTATAGATGACCGCGTATCGCAGATAGGGGTTGAATACGGCACGAGACACCCTGGTCAAATTATATGGAAAAGAAATGGACCAACGTACCGTGCCAAGCAAGCTCACTATAACGCCTCACGTTAGCGATATCATTTCAAGGCGCATGCATAATAAACAACATTTGGTAGTGCGTAGTCCCGAAGACATTGTCTAAAGCGAGGCACAAATAGGAAAACGTACAATCTGACTTGGTCGTTGCCCTTGCCGGTGCAACCGTGGCTCAGTATATCACACTTGAATTCCTGTGCAACGCGAACTTGCCTGTAATTGCATGTGTTAGCGATATCTCATATTTCGTAAGAGTAATCCCCCGTAAGGTGACCATTCGAACCGAGGCATGTACAGTAAATACACTTCTTGGTAGTGCCTCGGACACCTTGCGACGGCAGGGCGGGGTCAACTTACTCGCGGGCGATAATTGGGCGAGCCAAGCTGGTTCCTAGGAGATACCTGTCTTCCTATTACATGTTAGGATCATTATATGTACTGAAAAATAAAAACTTTGGAACTTAGGTGTACCCACGTAAATGGCGTTGCATTGAACAGCTCGGAAGACAATCTCGTTGACAAACTGAGCCTGGAGATCTCGAATGACCATCCTCTCCGCTCCTAGCATAAGTGCCTTAGGCAAATCAGCTGTCGAAGCGACGAGAAGCGTGCAGCAATAAATATACCTTTTCCTCTACGGCCTTCCAATCCTCCTCCTGGCCAACATTGGCAAGGAAGCACTGCGATTATTAGAATTGACGATGAATGAGAGGGGATGCCAATGGGGACGTACGACGACGGTATAACCATCGTTAATCAACCACTTCAGGATAGTAGAAGTATCAAGGCCTATAGATTCGGATTAATTCGCGCCGGAGCTCTAGGATACCCTTGGAATGCATAGGATCATACCTCCGGAGTAGGCGCTGCATGCAATGTCAGTGGATAGCGTGGGATATACATTAGAGAGAGGGACTGGACAACTCACAGACAGACGCGACCTTTGGACATGATGACAGATGCTTGAAAGAGTTCAAGGGACCGGGTATCTCGTACTTGATGGCTGCGTTGATAGTTGGTCGTTCAATTAAAGCCGCGGATGTCGACAGTTGTTATGTAGTGGGTCCAGAGAAACCATAAAATGAAGTCAATGAGTCAATGGCGTGAGTCAACCAGAGACTTTTTTCAGTTCCAAATGGGAAGATATCTGTAAAATTTTTGTGGGCACAAAATTTTACACACAAAACTGTTTTGTTAATAATTTATCACCGATGTCCGGTATCGGGGCTTAGGAAAATTATCTTGATAGCCAAGTATTTAAAAATCTAATCCCACCATTGGCCCAGGTCTTCGTAATCATAATGTTTGTTTGATAAATTTTTATACTAATCGCTTTTTTCTAAGTTCGTGACATAATAAATTCCTATCACCATCGATACATTTGGACCTTAGAGATAAAAGCAAGGGTATCTTGCGGCTATCCGCGGATGATTTTAGAGGGGTGGCGGGGCAGATTGCGGGGTGCGGCTGATTACCGATTAGATCTATGTGATAACGCCCCTTTTTGCTCCTCTCTAACCCCTTTTCTTCACTATAATGCTTGGGTAAGTGTCTTCCGGTCCCGCAAACCAGACTAACATCACCAAACTCTCGCTTGGTAATGTGTTCGAGAACGGTCTCATACCAAGGACCGGCACTTTCGTAACCCCACTAGAAACTCCCGCGACCACCCGAAGACCCGTCGCACGTGCGATGCCGCGCGACTACGGGAGGATAAACCAACGTCGAAGCAGCTAGACACGCCGAGGGCTATTAGCAAATAGATTCGATAATTATGATTCCGGACGCCATGTCTGACACCACCATATTCTTCCTAATTCAAGGAGGAGGTTTTAGCAACCGAACAGGATCAAGTGATTATCTCCTAGTCAATAATAAACTGCGGGATGTGCGGTTCCGGGAAGGAATAGGCATCCGTGAAGCAAGTCCAACAAACCTCATTACCACCAATAATGACAAAGCAGTGGTCCATGTATTTTTGCGCAAGAATACATGTCGCCGCAATCCTAGCAGCCTGATTGCCATTGGCTCTGAATACCCCCGTCACTGGAGGCGGGTCGAGAAGTTCGTCCCATGTATCAAATGTGATAACTTCGCCTAGAGCCGAGGGCGACCCAGAAGGATGCTCTGTGCATGTGGACCTGAATGTATCAAAACCCTGTTTCTCGAGCCGGAGGACATCTATATCTGCCACCCATTCGCCATTGCTCTGAACCGATACGATCGACTTGAGCAAGCGTATCTCCTGGTCAATCTCGCCAGTACTATTCCAATCGAGCGGCATCTTCCATTCCGTGAATGAGAGATGCATGGAGACACCTTTGAAATTGTTGCTACGTGATCCATCATAGATCTTGTGCTCAATGAATGTGAGGGCATCGTCCCTATCTATTAGGATAATAGAATTCTACCTTCGATTTTATTAATTTATGTGGCAGCTTGGCGCCGCGCTACTGGGGCTGGGGGTAGAATTCTATTTCTTGTGATCCCCGGTTTGATTCCATTGATTTAACCAGGGTAGCTAACCTTTAAATAATCCTTAAAAGTTAAGCCCTAAAATAACCCCTAAATATTAAGCCTTAAATAACCCCTTTTACTTATAATAAGACATTGGCAATATGGAAAAAATGATGTATTACCTTATAATACATTTAATAATTAAAGATTTAATCGATATGTTATGTAACCATTAGGAAGAACCTTTTTACTAAGGGATCAACCTTATTATTATTTTTTTAATATTCTTTAAACCTCTGGTCCTCTTATGACACCAGAACCACCTTGTTAGCGTTAGCATCCCGGCCTTAACCTAGATCTTGATTGAATTTTATTAATACCTTTTTACCATACATTTTCTTATTAAATCTTTATAATTTATATAATCCCGGTTATATTCAACTTATTTTCCTATTATGAATTACTTATCTCGTATTACATTATGTTCCTCTGGTTTTAAGAGCATAAAAAAGATCTCTTATCATGCATCCTTGTAATCTTATTACGGTTAATATACATAGATGATATAGCCTTGGATGATTTATATTATAAAAAAAAGAAAAATCTATTTTCTAGTATTATGTTAGATATATAAGCTTTTTTTATTTTTGGATTTATTTAATATATCTCTTTATTTCTCTTTCTTTATCTTTTATTCTTTCTTTTATCTTTTTATTATCAGGATTCTTTTTTAATAATACCATCTTTTCTTCTTTTATCTTTTCATCCTTCCTTATATTAATTAATTTCCTTTTCCTCACATTCTTTTTTTTATTATCATTATTATATATAATTATATTTTACCTTATATATATAAAAATAATTATATATAAATCTTTCTTTTTATTTATTTCACTTTATTTTTTTATATATTATATGATTTTTTAATATAAGATATTATTTTTATTTTTTTATTATAAGAATGAAATATTATATATAAAATGATAGATTAAGATCTTTTAATATAAGATATTATTTTTACTTTTTCATTATAAAAATGAGAAGTTATATATAAAATGGTAGGTTATTTTTACTTTTTTATTATAAAAATAAAAAACCATATATGAAATGGTAGGTTTAAATCTAATAATCTTATAAATTATTATATTATAAGTAATAATAAAATAAATTAAAACCTTATAATTAATAATATAAACTATTTTAATATTATAAATAATAACATAATAAATAATAATATCATAAATAGTTATATTATAAATATTAAAAGGATATATATAATTTTAAAATATTATATAAATTAAATAGATGAATGTTGTTATGTTTTTTACCTGGTATCTCTTAATTCAATTATTTAAAGCTCTTATCAACCATGTTATATATTATTTTTAAATTATTTAATATTCAGCTATAAATTAAATATACATTTCTAAGAAGGTTTTTTTTAAGAAAAATAGCTATATGTTGTTTTAATTAATTAAATAAAATTTATAATAATTTAAATCATTTATATATATATAAATAATATAAATATTACTTTAATTTAAACATTTTACACTTAATTTTAATTATAATCATAAATTATTAATTTATATTATAAATTTATAATCTTATATATAAGATTATTTAGATTTTTATTATAAACATTATTAATATTACTCTTTCCTTCTATATAAATTAAACTTTTATAATCTTTTATATATCACACCAACTTTTTTTTTATTTTTTCCCTTTTATTTACTACTTTTTATATTATCTTCCCCTTATTTATTTTATAACTTATGGTTTAATTATTCTTCTTAATATCTTATATAAATATCTATTAAATATTTAAATAAACCATTTAAAAAAAATTGTTTATCTTATAGATAAAAATAAATAGGCTTGTTATATTATATATTATTCTATTTATTTTATTTTTTTTAATGGCATTAAATAAGATAAAATATTATATTACTTTTATCATTTTAAGTGGCCCATCTTAATCCATAATGCCTCCTTTAGGTTTTTAATTAAATACTTATATTTCACTTTTTTTATAAGCATTTAACATAGATGGTGGATGTTATAGCTTATGAGAGCCATTTTTAAGTTTTAAGGGCTGATTTCTCCCCCTTTCTATGACTATGTTATGTCATTAGACTGGCATATCCATATATAAATCTTTAAGGTGGTTAATTTTCCCTTTTAAAAGCAAATAATATTTAACATTATTCATCTTATTTTCCATAACAAATAAATATATTTTTGTGGCATAGGATGTTTATTTTTAGGATTTCTTCTTTTTTTTTTTTTTTTTTTATTATTTTTAAATAAATATTATATATATATATATTTCTTTTTAATACCTTCCTTATTTTATATAATTTTAATATTATTTTTTATTATTTAATGAATCACTAAATACCTTTTTTTATAACTCATCTCGGCTTGTTTTAATATTTGTTTATATATGGTATTATTATTTATTAGGATTGCTAATATGTATATATAATAGACCAAATCTTAGCCCATCTTTATCGGACCTATTATTAACATCTTTCTACCATTTAAAGCCATAAGATTATCTAACTTATAAAAGCTTTGCTAGATTTATATCATATATAGATAGAACTAATTATATTTTATTTCTTTTCTTTAAATATAAATATAATTCTTTGGTTTATATCCTTATAATTTAATAAGTTTACTTATATAAAATGTTTTTATATTATTTATATTGTGAAAGGGATCATAGTTTATTATTATATTTTATATAATTAAAAGAATGATTAAAAATTAAGCCATCTTTGAAAATATGTTCTTATAGCAGTATAGCCCTGACATAAAAAGGTCTAATATTAACAGTTTTTTATAATACATAAAGATAACTAATAATTTAAAATCAAACATAACCAATACATGCCTAACATGTCACTATTTTTATACCATTTGTTAATACTTTCTAATAAATCTTCTTTCATGTTTAACATCCAGCATAATTTACATACCCCATTAAGCTTTAGCATACCATTAGTCCTGTTTAACGGACCCACCTCCTAGCCTTTAGCAGTAACCATACACCACACTATATACGTAAATAATATCTTACAGGAAAGCTAATAAGTCTATAAATATACCTTAATCATAGTAATCGCAGATGTAAAGCATATCGATGATAAATAAGCACTTAACCTTTAGATTAATTATACCAGTTAGGTACATCATCTATAAAGGTTTTTAAATAAAGTTGACTATATAAGGTTATAAGAGACAATCAGGCTTATATATATCAACACGAATATAAGGAAAATTAAGTGATTAAACACACCCTCTATTTTAATATTTTAAGTTAACTATTAATACATCATTAAGGCTACACATAAAAACATTAATTACATCTTACATAAATCCCGGATCTTATTTAAATTATATTATATTATTTATGTTAAACCAGCTTAATTATTTAATACTTAAATTAAATCGGATACTTAAATGTGGTACATTTATATGGTTAGTTAAATCCTTTTCTACATATACCAGACCAGGTTATAAGACTTAATAATACAGCTACCTTTTTAATATTTAATATAATAAATCTATTAAGATAAAGTTTTTAAAGTTATCTTTATCATGATCTTATAAATACCTAATAATATCCATACCTAAGCTTATTTTAATTAAACTTATTTCAACTTCTTAATTATATTATACTATTATAAATACTATAAAAA
Source organism: Hypomontagnella monticulosa (assembly GCA_902825475.1). Lineage (NCBI taxonomy): Eukaryota > Fungi > Ascomycota > Sordariomycetes > Xylariales > Hypoxylaceae > Hypomontagnella > Hypomontagnella monticulosa. The sequence continues at coordinate 7,945 of CADEBF010000011.1, read as the reverse complement.
CATATATAAATACATATTTTTAAATATGCTAATTATATTTGACATTTAATAGGATAAAGGTTAAGTATTATTAGATAATTATACCATATATTTCTTAATAATGATTAAGATTAAACATATATTAGTATTTTACCAGATATGCTAAAAATAAAAAAAATTGATGACATAGTAAATGACATAAAAGCTCTTATATACTAAGGCCATCAACTAAGCCATACCACTTTTTTAACATATTTAAATAAAAGTTAATTAATTTATAATAATATACAATAATATTACCACTAAAAGCTTACTAATACCAATAAATTAAATCCTATCAACACGTATATATAAGATAAAAATCACATATTCAACTGCCATTAAAGATAAGATTTATTAAAATAATAAAATAATTATATATAAATATATTATCTTTATTATAACAGGCTTATATAATATATTTTTTACATTAATAAAAGAAATCTAAGAGTTATTATAAATGTTATTATATTTAAAAACAGATCTTAAAATAAGGATGATAGTTAAATATCCTTTTATCCACTAGGATTAATTAATGGACAACTTTTTAAACATCATAATTAATTATTTATTCCTTTCTAATAATCATAATTAATAGTTAGTGGATAAGGTAATATGATTAATAATATAAGTATTATATGATTTTATTTGCAGTTATATTTAGTTAAAAGACACATCTAAGCTTGGATAATAATACATCCGTTTTATAACATTCAAGGCATTTCATTAAAATGTCAATGCTTTTCACAGCCTTTTACTAATGCTCTTTTATCTTACTAGTGGCTAGCTTAAATGGAGCATAAAAATCTTAAGGATCTGGTGTTATAATATTAAATAAGATAACATACATAACCTTTTTATCTAAAATGGTATATTATAATTTATCATTAGCTACCATAAAGGTTATTAATATATGGCTTAATTGAAAGTGATTTATTGGTTCTTTTTATAAGTGATTAATAAGTTAGTAATCTAATATCTTTAGTTGATACTTTTATTTTAATAGTAGATGGAGGTGATAATAATAGAAGCCTGCTAGTTTAACTTGTATTTTTAAGATAAAATCATGATGTTTAGTTATACAACCAATATCCCTAATACCCTCATACCTAATAACCTAACAGAAGATCTCTTCTAAATTAAATCCTCCTTACCTTAAATAATCATAGATATAGATGATGATATAAGAATAATAAAATACCATGTAAATACATATAAGTTATAAAACTTTAATTAAATATACCAATTATTATAATAATATAATTAATAACTGCTTGACACATAACTTAATATCATCTTATAACATCATTTAACTATTAAAATCACCTATTAATACTTATAAGTTAATTTTTTATAAGAAAAAGCGGATTTAACTATTAGCATAAAAGTAATCATAGACAAAATCATGGATTTTTAAGCTAACCATATGTCCTACATCACCCAAATCATTTATATATAAAAAACCTAAGAAGATATTTAAAAAATCAAGAACCTTTAAAAACATTTTTAAATTATTAATTATTAATGGCATATCTTATTTAATTTTCATATATAGGACCTTTTAAACCATTATATTAAGCTTTTTAATAAGGTTATATATGCCAGTTATTAATAATGTTTTATTATGTTTGTTTATATAAATCTAATTATTTAATTATATGTTTTGCTTAACTAATTAACCACTACTTTCTGGCTAAGGCAGACTGCCATTCTTATCATAATTTAATATAGCTATTTGCTTATTATTTAAATCATTAATATAAGTAAAAGCAAAAGCCTATCATTTCTATTACTTATATATGTAATAAGTGATAAAATCATGTTTATCATCATCCCTTTAATAGCTTTATAAGATGATCTGGTCCAACAATACGAGGCCTTACAGATCCATACACACATCTACATTAATACCAAGGCTTACAATAACACCATATTAATCTTATTTATCCTACTTAAATCTTTAATAATTATAAGCTTTTATACCTATTTAACTTACCTCTTAACCACTTATTAATTTAATTATATCATAATAGATAAATATTATATATTATTAAAATAATTATTTATCATAAAAAAAGATAATCACTTTTATTTAACATTCTTCGAGATTAAATCGATCCTAGCTAAGATAAGGGTCCAACTGAATGGCAACCCTACCATCTCATAATAAATAAACCTTTTATTATATCACCCACCTTAATCTAAACCAGGTATAACTATTTCATATATCAACATGCCAGCTAAATCTCCACTATTAGATCCTAGACCTTAACAATGCCACACTCCTTGTACACACCCCTAATAACCTTAAAAAACATTATAGACTCTTAGTCACTTAAGTGGTAAACAAGGTATACACATGGTACCCCACAGGCAAAATATTAATCTATTACAACATAATCATATATATAAAGGTAATTTAAATATGGTTTTAATGCTTAATATATTATAATAATGTTAGTTTAAATAAGGTTAAAAAGTATATCATACTTGATTAACATCATAGTTAAAACTTCTACATCATCATCACCACTAATGTTTTAGGGGTGGGGATTAATGTACTTAATATTTATATTATAGTCTACATAAAAGCTACATGATATTTAATAATATATATCTAGGAAAATAGGTGTGTCAGATGTAACAGCTAGTTGGTGGAGGCTATCATCTTATATCCCTCCCTTTAACCATTAAAGGTCTTATCCATCTGTTCGCTATCACCACGAATAGCCATTACCTGGTAAGTGCATGCTTGGTATCAACGATAATAATAATGGTCCCAGCTAGCTATCTTAATTAAAATATGTAAGCTGGACATAATAGATTTTTTTTTTAAGATATAATACCATTATATAATATTAAATAAGATAATAAATAAATGAATAAATTATATTAATTATAAGGTTAATAAAATTATATATAATATTTATAATAAAAATACTAATGGTTTAAAACCTTATGGGGTTAAATAAGATGAAGATTATTTTATGTGAGGTTAAGTTCCTTAAAAGGATACTTATGTATCACATATTTCTTTTAAAATATAATATTAAGATGGGTTTGTTTTAAAAATAAAGAATATTTTTTATAATATTATAAATAATGATATAAATAATGTTATAAAAGATAATAATAATAAAAATATAAATATAATTATTAATATAAATATTATTATTAATAATAATAATAATAATAATAATAAAAATAATAATAATAATAAAAAAAAGGATATATTAAAAGATTTAAAGGAGGAGGAATCAGATAAAAAAGGGAATGGAAAAAGATGATAAAGATATAATAAATATAAATAGTGGTTAAAAAAAAGAATAAAAAGATGATATAAAAGATTATTATTAATAAAAAAGGTTTTTAGATGATAAAATTAAATTAAACCAGCTTAAGGATGTTTTTTTTATCATGGATCTTAGTCTGATTAAAAAGTCTGGGGGTGGAGTCGATAATGTTTTCATAATAGACACCCTTTTTCCCACCCTGCCCTCACTCTTTTCTAACATGGATATAACCTTTCAACAAGCCTTATATCACATGTATTAAGATGGTAAATTCGCTTAACACCATGCCCAGCTTTAATAGATGGTTAAGGATACCAGTTAAGATTGATTCTTTTATAATCTTACTTAACTCCAATGATATTATGTTATCTACTAGGTCCTACATAACCACACCTTATTTAATCCTTGATTACATGGTAGTGAACCTTAATTTTAATATGTTTTCGTGTGATGTTTGTGCCTAGCTTATAAAAAGCAAGATAGGGTTGGTATTTAAAAGATATGATAAGACTTAATTAACTTCTTATAAGAACTAAGATGGCTGGCCTTTTATGATAAGTGTATTTAATGCTTTTTACCTTAAGTTATATGTGATTCCTGGAGCTTATTTAATGTGGATTAAAGTTTATATTATTATATTAATTAATAATAATAATATTAGTACCATTATATAATCTTATGGATACTAGTTATTTGATATTAATTTAACCAGGTAAGGTTTAATTGTATAATATTAACTATGTAGACTATGGATAGGTTAACAGACTACAAGGATTAAATTACATGGCTTAACTGGTACATCTTATGGACAACTTATAAAATTAATAATTTATGCCAACTTTTTTAATAATATATTAATAAAAATCCCACCAGATTATATCATTAAGTATAATGATATGGGGTAATAGTTAAATGTTTTTATTATGGGATGGTTAATCCTTTTTTAATTTTCTTTTTATGTGATAACTCTCCAGTTTAACATAAAAAGCTTTATTTATATATTTTTTACCTTTTTTTATTCATGCTTTTCTCTTTTTTTTTAAAGTTTATGGCATATCTTAAGGGTATTTTATATCAGGGACTCCTTATAAAGAAATATGTATATAATATAAAAATAACATAAAAACAGAATTTTACTGACCAGGTTGTGTAATAAAGCCCTAAAAGATAACAAGACCTTAGTAAAAAAAGCTTATCTTTAATAGCTTCACATATACAACTTAATTTAATTAAACCTACATTATTCTTTCCTTTCTTATCATTATACTTTTATATTATAAGTTTTCTTATATGATCATATGATTTTTTATAATCTTATGAATTGACCTTTTTTTTTATGCATTTCTTTAACATACCTTACCCGCATTCCTGCCATGTATACCTACCACCTGCCCTTATAGCTTTTACCATCCTAGTTTAAATGGTGTTATAGCTCCTCCTTTATAAATCCTATTTATAACATACTTGGATTAATCCTTAACATTATGTAAATGTGCATTTAACCATGGCTAAAGTCTTAAAAAATGGTCAACCATCCTTGAAATTAAGTTCTCTTTTAGGCTAAATTAAATAAAAGTAACTGCCATTTAAATCCTTTTTACCTTGTTTAATAGCTTTACCACCATCATTGTTTACCTTCACTACCTTATTTCTTAGCTATTATTCTTTTTTTTATAATAGTGATATAAGTTACTCACGTGTAATTATTAAGATCACATGAGTAAACAATTTAAATAGCTTTATCCTTTTTAAATCCTTTTAAAAGTAACTTAAAATAATAATATAAGCTAATTTTTTTTTTTTTAATATCTTATGTAAAGCTAAGTAGGTTATTAAAATATACTTAAGCTTATTTTATATATTACTTATTCTTATTCTTTATAACATATACTTATATATATATATTTATAATTATAATAAAAAACTCTTTTAAAACATCCCTTTTTTAATTTTTCCTTAAATTAATATAACAATTTAATTTTATATAATTAAACCATCCTACCTCATTTTTATTATAATATTTATATACTTATATAATGAAATAATAAAATTATTTATAAATGATATATGTTTTTCTTAACATTATATAATTATATTTATATAATTATTATATAAGCTTATTATATTTTCACTTATCATTTAACTTAATCTTAATCATTTTACTATTAATCCTAACATACTTTATCTTTTTTTTATAAGACTCAACTTACTTTATATAGATAATGTAAGCTTATACCAGCTTATTCTTCTCCTATTTATGTACCTTATATATCATAACACCCTACCACCTTTTCTTATCATATTATTAGGCGTTTTTATATATAAGATTATTTGTTTATTTTTATTATTAATTAATTTAGTATATTTATTACTTAGATAGCCCTAACACCTTATATTTACATCCTTTTAACAATATTATCAAATTAATTTTTTATAATTTTATACATTATTTTCATAATATCATATATGGGATTAATATTATTAACAGACCATATTTTAATTTAAACACACTATCTATTCCTCTTTTGTTTATATCTTCTCCATACTGGTAATCTTAAACATCCTTATAATTTTTATTTATATAATATAGATTTTATCTTTTAAAATGGTATTTTTAACTCTCTTTTTTTTTTTATCATCACCTCCATCTGCTTCTCTTTTAACTTTTATAAGCTTCTTCTTCTTTATCTTCATCTTTTTTTTTATACATTTTTTATTTTATTTTTAATTATTATTATGGCTTATCTTTACCCACACGGCCCTCCCCTTGTACTTATCGATCATCTTAAAGGCTCCACCTTACCACTTAAGTTACTAATACCACCTTAAATTCTTATATTATCAGGACATGTAAGTCCTATTATCTCCTCCTTATTTTACCCCTTACCATTAGTTTTAAATTAAAATCATAATATTAGCCTTATCATCCTACTAGCCCCTACCTTTGCGATAACGCATAATACCACCCTTGGAACAGCCTCGGTCTATGCATACGCCATTATAACCCCATTTTTTATATTAATGCCAGCCTTTATTTCCTATGTTATAACACCAGGTTAGTCTTATACCACAATGTTAGCTTTAATCTTAATCATTGTGTACCGCATAGCCCCCTTCTTTAAACCATTATATACCACAATGCCTATCCCTGCATCTACCATGATTTTAAATTAAGTTCTAGTCCCATCCCATATTACCATGATATTAACCTTTTGTTATACCATAGTTTTAGCTTTAATACCTGGTATAACCTCCATTTTAAATCTATATTATACCATAATCCCAGGTTTATACCATGCCTCCATCCTAAGCTTATATTATACCACAATGTTAAGCTTATGTTATACCTTTATTCCAAGTCCATATCATATCATGATCTTAAACTTATGTTATGTTATAATCCTTACTATTGTTCTAGCTTTTATCTTAGTTATAATTTATAACACAACCTTAATAATAAGTTCTACTTTTACCTTAAATCTTATATTAACTTAATGTTTTATTATAAGCTATCCTTATATTATAAATGCTTAGATATCACTTTTTTCTTAATTAACCACACCTTATCTCACTTATTACCATATTACTAATGTTATTACACTATTTTTTAAGGCTTACTTAAGATATTTTTAATAATTTATAAAAACATATAACCCACCATCCAGCCAGCTTTTTTTATAAGAATATATATATAATTTATTTATTATAATGTTATGTTAGGGTTATATAACATTAAGCATACTCCGTATGTATGTTATATTATTAAGTGGCATAACATATAATACTTATGTTGTAAAAAAATATTTAAAATGGATGATTATATTATTATAAAAGGTCTCATATGATAACAACATGGTTTACATGGTATAATAATAATTGGTTAAGGTATAACATGCTTTTATTTAAGCTTTTTTAACTATTATTAATATCCATCTAACATCTTACCAGATATTTATTTTCATAATATATATATATATTTATATCTCCCTCCTTTAATTTAATAATTTACTAATATATACAAATATTATAAAATATATATAATCATAAAATATCCTCTTAATAAGCTGACCGGGCTTAAGTAATAACATTATTAACAATAAAGACCTTAAAGGAAGATTAATGGTAACATAAAATATTTATAATGTCTCAACTCTTACCATCAGATATAAAGTATAAGATATGGCGGGTGGTAATCTAAATATAAATGATAAAAATAAAATAGGCTTAAATTAAGTTATATAGGTTAAAAGGGTGATAGTATTAATAAGATTTAATAATGAATAAATTAAATTTAAAGGTGAATCTAATAATAAATATAAAAGGGGAGTTATATCCTTAATAAAAGGGTTTTAAGTTTTAAGTATAATTTAATTAAATTAATATTCTTATATATGATATACTTTTAATATATTTTTTAGATATTTTATAATACTTTTTTTAATTATAAGCTATCTTAAGATCCTCATGTAATATTAATGGGTAATGATAGTTATTACTGTTTATCTATTTTATTTATTCTTATATATTATATTATTATTTATCTTTATATAATATATATATAATCAAGTCTTTCATAATAAAATATAATATAATATATAATATTATATAGTTATTAACATATGATATGGGATGTA